>CM033988.1:52646600-58058337 GCA_019706035.1 Raphanus raphanistrum subsp. raphanistrum
CTAGCGATCATGATATATGTATATATCATAGATGGAGTTTCTGTTTCTATTTAAAAAAATCAGTGCGAATCTTACACATCTACTTGTTTCAAAAACTGTTTTTTTTTTGTTTGCTAAAACACTTGTTTTAAGAACTGTATTGAGATATAAAATCGTATTTTTATATGGCTGACAATCATAAAAATATGTATGTCTGAAATGGATGATAATGGAACCTTACTTTAATTGGGGTTAATCTTGGTTATAGTTAGCAGTTCTTCAATAATTAGATGCTAGAATAAGATAGATATCGTGTGTCCTACCTACCAGAATGTGAGGGATACACGACACATAACTTATAGAAGTTAGACTGCGCAATTGTTTTTTAGAATTAATTTAATTTCATTAGAAATAGATGAACTTAGTATTTTCAGTCGATCTGATCATGACAAGTTTTTTTTTTCAATGTGTCCTTTAGTTAGTTTCATCTGAATTCTTACATTTTGTAGTTTCCCTTGTAGTTAAATGGATATGATTAGTGAAATAAAAATGTAATAGATTTTAACAAAATTAGATAGTTTATACGTTGTGCAGATGGACTAATAGACCATAAATATATGAAATATCTCTTCAGAATGACATATTGAGGATTTACCATGGTCGTTGAAAAACATGGTTCGATTTTTCCACTTCGAATTCAATAATGATTAGAACATATAGATGCCTTGATTAGCAAGAAATCCCTACTTTCACAGGCTCTATATTTAAGCTGAGAATTTCTCAAATTAACCACAAGAAACTATAACTTTATATAGCTGAGGACATGATCTTATCAAGAAATACACGTATGTAAACTAGTTCAGAAATGAGCTCTATAGTTCTTCACTTGAAGATCAAAGTATTATACGAGGTTAAGCGTGGCAAGAATCGTTATTTCTTCGACGCTCGATAACTGGTTAAGTCTAAGAAAGCATAGCTTTCTTCCTTCCTTTTGCTGCGATTCAGTTTGTATACTATTTAGAGTAATTGTAAGAATTTTATTTTGAGGTTAGCGAAAAATGTGTAAGTCCTCACTTCCAAGACGTATATTACTGGCTTGGCTATCGAACTCGTGAGATTGGTCGAATTGTTTTTAACAGTTTTTAGTTGTTGTTCACTCGTGAAAAATGTTGAAGGTTATTCAGAAGCACCCAACGTCAACAGTGGTTAGAAAATTGTGTACATTAATTTTGAAAATTTGTTTACTAGTTCACCAACTTGTATAAACAACCCAATAATATCAGAGATCCAAAAACTTCCGAAGGTTTCTATAAAGTTAATTTGGTACATATCATCATCATAATAAATTTGAAGACTAAACATGGAATATAAACTTTAAAACATCGTTTGACAAATTTTGTAAACTATAAAAAGCTAATTTATAACATTATTACTATGAACTATCTAAAACTTTCACATATTTGCTGTAAATGGCAGGGGAAGTCATTTTAGGTTGATTCCAATGTCATAAATAAATGCATTCATATTTCACCAAAAAAAAAAGAGAAAATTACATATGTATATATTTTTAATATAGCTTTCCTTAATCCTTAATCTCTCGTGACTCGCAGCAATTGGCAGGTGGTCGCAGCGCCTTCCGCTTAAAGCTGTCCATCTGTACGGTCTTCTTCTTCTTCCTTCTTTATATATCTCTTAACTCAAACCTTTTCTGTCTACTTGCTCTCTCTCTCTGGTTCAAGTTCGTTTGTTCTGTCTGTATCTATCCAAAGATATTTTCTCTGTTCTTCTAGACAAATTAAGATTCATCAACATGGAATCTACTGAACTGCAAGACATAGATTTCTTTAGCTCCTTTTCCGATCACAACAGCCTAACTTTCTTCACTCCAACAACAAGCTCTCTCCGATCCGACACCGTATCCGAAGACCCGGATTCACCAAGGCCACAAAACAAGGAAGAAGAAGAAGAAGACGAGTACGTCCAAGAGTTGACTCGCCGGATGACTAACTATATGCTTCAAGATGACGAAAAGCATCAGAAGGTACACAACCTTTTTTCTTTTGAAACCAAAAAGATTCAATTCTTTTTTTTTTAATTATTTTTCTACTTTTTGATCAGTCTGGTAGTGGTGTTGGTGGCGGTTGCTCTGGCTCGCCCCAGTCGACTCTTTGGTCACCTTTCGCCTCCGGTTGCAGCAGCCCAATCGGTCCTTCCCGAGAGCCATCGCCGCCGTTAACTCCGGCAACGGCGGTGGAGACAAAGCCTGTTATGATTCCTCTTCAATCAAAACAAGCTTTAATCGATGACCAGATCCGATCTATTCAAGCTAACGTGAGCTCATGTGTAGTCATATCTTCATTATAAAAATAAATATCCGTCGGTTATAAAATCCACGGTTGAAAATTAACCTTAACGAAAACAGTTTGATAGCCACCGTCCGATGCATCATCTTTTATTTATTAATAAAGAGATTGATGTTAATTTTCTTTTCTATATAGTTCCATAAAATCAAAAAGGAGAAAGATAAGCAACGAAACGATGACGTGTTAGGACACAAAGCAAAGAGCTACCACCACCAACAGAGACCAAGGTCAGGCGTGAAGGCGGTGTTCGTTGAAGGGTCAGGTTCCAGAACCGGGTCGGGTGGAACTGGAGTGTTCTTACCGCGTAGTCATGGTACTGTCGTGGAGACACGCAAGAAATCAGGTTAGAGCCAATAGTAATGTCATATTAATTTATCATTATAAAAAAAAACTTCATTGGTTTTTAAAAAGGTTACGTATGATAAAGGACAAAGAAAATAATTAAAGATTGAATGACGTCGTCTTAGTACTTTGAGATTCCTACTTTGTTTTTTAGGGGTTGACAAAGTGGGAATCTTGCGTATATGCATTAGATAATTTCATAATTCGTATATGCATTAAATTAAGAATGTGTAATTCTTTTTCTGTGGTAGAAGAGATGGATAGGATTTCATATCCCTGCCATGAACTTTCAGAATCGACTTTTGGTGTACCATAAATTCCATTCGTTCTAATTTTGATAAAGTTCTTATCATTTACTCAAAACAGTTTTGTTTGTTCGAGTAATTATAGGTAAAGTGAAAGCGCTAGAAGGATTCAAAAGTTGTCATAGTTTTAACTGAAATGGTTAAGATTAGGTTGGGTTAGTTAGCAATCATCTCAAGCTCAGAACTCAATTATTTGGGAAAAATATATAATAACCTTTCTCTTACATTATTACATTGTTTGACTGAGTAGATTCCAAAGATTCCTTCTCACCTATTAATCTCTTTTTATTTTTAAGATTTTGTGTGGATGTAGAGTTGACAGATATGCCCTCCTTAAATAGAATCTTGCCTCAAGTTGTTGGCCCCCATTGTTAGTCCATTTCAATTGCACCAAAAATAAAATCATATAGGTTCAAAAATCATTATCATTAAGTTTTTCTAGTGACCCCCACTTGTTTCATTCAATAAGTGGATTATAATCTAAGATAACCGTAGATATTTTATTCCTCTCATGATTCTTTCTAATGTCACCGTTCGATCATTAACACCCAAGGCTATAACCGAACCACATAGTGTAAACTTTTTTTCTTTCTAAATATATTATTATATTCGTTTTCGAATTGAATATATACTTAAAAGTCTCATACCCACGTGAAACGTTAACCAAGGTTGTATGTTCTTTAAACACAAAGACTTGTACATAACATACCAACGTTAAGAATCCCTGATTGTTTCATTTTCAGCTCTTAACCGTTACCCAATCTAGGAGTCGGTGTTTGTCAACAAATATCATCGACCTTTTTTATAAAAAAATGTTATATGCATCATTTGATTTAATCTGGCTTTAGATATCGGTGGGGTTGAGACCATTCACTATCTATTATACTGTTGTTATTAAGATTTGTTGTCGTTCTATGAAACTGATGTCTCAACCAAACAGTTTTTTGAAGTTATGACTCAGGATTAAGTACAAGTTCGATTTAGTTTGGTTTAGATGTGAGTTTAGTTTGGTTCTGACTTTGTGGCTGAATTTTTTTTTTTTTTTTTTGTTACAGGATGTTCAACAGTAATAATACCAGCAAGAGTAGTTAAAGCCTTGAAAGTTCACTTTGACAAATTGGGTGTTCCTTCTACATTCTCTTCTGATATCCCTCCTTTTCATGGTACCAAGCCCACCTATCTTTTACCTTACTCACTCTTTTTCTTTTTTTACTATTCAATTTTCTGTTCTACTATACTTTTGAGTAAAGTAATGATTTTACAATAAGTAAAAACCCTCTCAAATTGAATCATTAAAGTCGATCTGTGAGAAATTCATTGCCGAAGTACTTTAACACATAGGTTAAAGTATTATTTTAATTGATAATTTTTTTTTTAAAAATATTTAATTGATATTTCTTGATTTTTTTTTACCATATAGATGCTTTGTTGGTGTCCATGAAGAACAAAAACAACAAAAGTAGTTCATCAACTCGGCCCCAAAGTGGACCACCGTACATGGCGGAGACGTCGGCAGAGAGCCACCAAGATCCACCGGCGGATTTGCCACATGAATGGACGTACTGATCAAAACATTGGCACATGCCCTTGGTTGCTGAAGTTATAGGTTTCCAATATAGTGGGGTCAAAATATAAAATAAATAAAAAGATTTAAATAATCATTATTTTTGGAAATATGTAGATTTTAATCGGGGGTGAATTTGTTCTTTTATTATTGGTAGTTCTATTAGCTGGTTCAGGTAAAATAAATAGTTCTTGTGATAAAAGAACAATGAAATATGCATGCGTATGTTTATATATTTGCATGTCTATTGTATAAAGGGGATGTGTTGTGTTTTTGGTAGGATTCCTTGTAATAAAAGCATCGCCAGTGTTATAAAAATAAAATTTGATTTTAGTATTACGCCTTAGTTCTTACATCTAGTTCGCTTGCTTAAACTCTCTTATTTAGAAATTGCGCTTACAGAATTGCAGCCATGGTTTTCTGAATAAAACAGTACTCCCTCCGTTTCATATTATATGTCGTTCTAACCTTATGCACACAGATTAAGAAAATATTTAATTTTACATATTTCCAAAATAAAAACACTATTACCAATACACCTAACCATGTATCAACCAATAAAAAAATAGAAAATAGAATATTGTCAATAAATTTTGCATTGAAAACCGAAAACGACACTTATTTTGAAACAAAAAATTTCCTCTAGAACGACATATAATTTGAAACGGAGGGAGTATTAGTTTTGTATGAATGCATGTTTCAAAAATGTTATCTAAAACAGTATTAGTTTTGTATGAATGCATGTTTCAAAAATATTATCTACGGAACGCGTTTAGATGTGCGGAAATGTGAAAAGATATGACATGCTCGTGGCCTCGTGAATGGTCTTAAATCCGCCGACTTATCGTAATGTGCAAGAATGTCGTTGACTTATTCTTCGTACTTTATAAGGTTCATGTGCACTCACGGTTTGTCATTTATTCATATTAATTCTGAGCCAGTGACGGTGTACACAATACATTTCTCCACTCGAGTGATGTGACTTCTCTTTCCAATTTTTTTTTTACTTACACCGACAATTTACATAGGGGTTTTAGGTATTCGTGCTACGGCATACAACTTTACAAAACTAAAATGATATTGCATTAGTTAGGAAGAACCGACTTTGATTGAACTACGAATATTAAAATTTTGACCGAGCTGTAGTCTAGCAAAATAGCAATATATACACTAGTGCTGTTATATATCGTGTTAAAAATCATGTCACTTTGTTGATTTCCAAAATCTAGTTATCATCTTTGTTGGACTCTGTTATATATTCTACTAAAACGCAATACATTAGTAAGAAGTAAGATATTGGTTCTAATTGGTAACGTTGTGGAACGGCAAAATTGCATTTTTACACGATTCTACAAGTATTTTACTAATCAAGAAAAGTTGCGGAATGAAAAAAAATGCAAAAATACAGGTTTGCGTTTTTGCTAACAGAAATATAAAAAAAAAATCATCAAGTGGAATAATAAGTTTTAGTAGATTATGGTGGAAAAGATTATAAATTCAACACTTTCATATTATTAAATTATATGTTAATATCATTTTAAAATTTTAAATAAATAACAAAAGTTTTTATGATAAATATTTATGCTAAAAATAAAGTTATATTATAATATGTTTTATAAAACGTCAATCTGTTATTAAATCATATTAAAAGAGAAGTTAAATATTTATAGTAAGAGCTAAAATTATTTTAATAAATTTTAGTTACTTTTATATTATTTAATAGTTATTTTTATTATTAATATTTATTTTTCTTATAAAAAGTGAATACTATCTAAAATATTTTAATCAATAAAACATTTATTCCATCATTCCACAAACTTTAAAAGTTTCCGTAGTTTAATTAATTTTTCCGCAGCTTAACTATTTTTTTCGCGATCCCACTATAAACAATAGTTACCGATGGGAGCCATTATTCCTTTTAGGTCAATTGGTCAAGTCCGTTTAGACTTTTTTTTGCACCATCTTAAAAGAACCTTATACTAATTGATTTTGACTTGATTTGTATATCAAACGATGATTGTTTGCATTTTCTGATATGGAACTTAGAATAATATCAGAGCCCAACAATTTGTTTACCTAGTCTAGTTAAGTAGGTTAAAGGTTTGTTAAGTTCCGGTTAAAGGTTATCACTTATCAGTTTCAGTTTATCTTTTTCACATAGTAACAAACTTGTTCCCTGTAGCCATCTGTTAATATATCTTCTTTTTCACATTGGTGATCCAGGTTAAGTAATCCATTCGCTAAATCGTCATGTAAAATAACCTAGAATTTCATGGTCTAAATTTGTGGAGATTCCGTATTCAATTCCTGTCTTTGTATTTCGGGTTACCAAAGCCCACAACACCAAACATGGGTTTTGTATAATCTCTAGTAAACAAAAAAGAAACTGAAACTCCAATGTCCATGTGTTAATAAGTCTGATCGCTACTCAGCGTAAATGCGTATGCAACGAATATGGAAACAGTATGGAACACCTTTTAAATAATACAGACAATTTATGTATGTATATATAACTTCGATATAACAGGATCCACAAATCTTTTTTTAACGCCACCAAATATTATAAAGAAGACAAAGCCAACCAAACTAGTTGGAAGGAGCAGAGTATAATACAGTATTGGCAAAGAAATCTACCAAAGAGTTCAAATTTCTCGAAATAAAGTTAAAAGAAATGCAAGAAAAACAAGATGACAGAACTTCTATGTCCCGAAAAATTCCGTAGAGATCGTTTCAAGGAGATAGCAGCAATAAGTGCTTCACAATATGATTTTATACAGATTTTCTGAAATTCCAGCTTCGAGAGCTTTCGGATCTCACGAATCTATTCTTCTTATTTTTCCTTTTAGTTTTACACACAGTCACTTCTTTTCTTCAATAAATTTAGCTTTTACAGATGAGATTTCTCTAACTAATGAAAATAGGTAAATATAACAATGTCCGTTTTGACAAGGTACTCTTTTGGTTATCAATGAGATGGGTGATTGGGAGTTGGGACGAACACAATCTCTTTATAGACCCACGGGTAGACACATAAACACAATCTTCTTAATGCAAGCGATTCCAACCACTCCTTACGTCCAACTAGTAACCAAAAAGAAGTTACCAATTTGCTAGTCTCCCCCTATATGCGCATTCAACTTCAAATAAAAAGAAATCCTTATATATTTGTTAGACTTATCTTTACCTTGAGTATTTTGCTCGAATAAAATATTACCTTAATATATTTCCATCTAAGAAAACAACTACGTCTTTGCTGTTCGTAGTCCAGAACCGTTGGTAAAAAAGACTTGTCATACCATCAGATTCGGATTCTTTTCAGGATTTTTATAGAAAAAGTCATCTCGCTATCTCCTCATCATGAGGAATTCTAAGTAACGCTGGTTCATTTCCTCATTCACCGATGCGGCAATGTGCCGGATTGTATCATTGATGGTGATTGGGTTCAATGACGTGAAAGCTGTTGAAAGTAAGACGTAGCCACCTCTTTGATACCCTCTTTCGTTTTCACCCACTGGTTCATCGACTTTTTAGCCTAGTTATCCAATTCCTGGTTCTTCTTTGCTTAGTCTTTGTATGAAAGTATCTTGTATTTTAATCTCCTTCCCTGAACCATGCATATAACTTTTTTGTTTCCAAAAAAATTCCTCCTCTCTATAGGCAGCACAAAGCTTTCGCTTGAGCTCCAATTCCTCCTCTCTTAAGATTGATTAGTCAGCTTGTGTCTTGTCCAATTTTTCTTTCAGCTCTGCTATGAGGATCTCATAATTGGAAGGCTTATGTCTTTTCCATCGTGAGATAGTCCTCCTTGTCCTACTGATCTTCTCATACATGCTCGCATGAGCATCCCTCGCTGGTGATTCCCAATCGGCCGTTACTACTTCTCTAAAGCCTTATTTCCTCATCCATCGTTTATCAAATTTAAAGTTTCTTCTCTTCTGTTTTTCATTGGAAAAGAAACGCACAAGTATGGGTCTACGTTAAAAAAATCTCCGGTGAACGTACTGAAAATTCTTTGCATCTTAGCTAAATAAATCTGTTCGCTAGACGTTGTGCGTTCGCTCGGAGTGGGCCTAGCGCCTAATGACAAAATCGGAAATTAAGCGGGGATTAATCGGAGATTAGTTTTAGGGTTTTTATAAATAATCCTATATATATATGATATAAATGCGTGAAAAACAATAGTAGATGATGTAGTCTAGTGGGACGGTCACTCATATCTCTCGTACAGGTCGTGGGTTCGAGTAGTTGCGGCTGCGTTTTTTTATATTTCTCATTTCCGCATTATTAAAATCGAAATTACCTAATTATCCTTGTCTTTTTCCTCAGCCATCACGACCTGCAACCCTAATTTCCGCCGTTCAACTTTTTTTTCTTTCGATTTTCACATATTTGTACTTGTTTTTTGATGTTCTAGACCAATTATAACATGTTTCTACTTTCAATCATGATTTTCAACTTGGAATTTAGGGAAAAAGTGATGTTTTGTTTCAGATCCGATTTTTCTGGCGATTTGACCCAAATCGCTACGGTTGAGTGCCGAACAACGTTTTCCCGGCGATTATACGGGTGTAGGCGCCGCGTTTTCGAACAATGGTGTACCAATTCAATTAGCAAAAGTAAGGGATAGGCCCATAATACACTCGCTCTCGGCCCAGACTTAAGATTGGAGCCGAGGTCATCGGTTGAGAGACCCAGAATACAGAAAGTGAATATGGCCTCACCAGAATAGCCAGGACATACGTGAACTATGACAGAAAAGAAGTAGATCCGACGGTAGTGCAATAGTTCTCGCCAAGACAGTTAGTGGTAACGATGTGAATAGTCGCTCGTCCTAATTACACAAGCTCGAGCTTTCACGAACTTGAAATTCCACAGACAAATGTCGTCGGAACATTAGGAACTTTTTTTTTTTTTTTGTAAACTGCATTCTTTAATTAAATAAAAGATCCAAAATGTTTTACGAAAGCTCTAGGTTTTAGTGTCCTAACAAGCCCATTAAAATTTCCAGCCCAAAGTAGAATTTCACATAGTCAAGCCCAGTTGAGTGTTAATAGTCTAGTCCAGAGAATTTCTATCAAGCCCATACCCTTAGTTGGAGACAGAAGGAAGTAAGAAGCGGAGTAGAAGTATTAAAAACTTTAATCAAACTACTGGATTAGGGACTTATACAGTGACTGATTAACAACTCATGCAAATAATATTTTAGAAGATAGTAATACAAAAGTGGCTTCCTTGAAAAATGTAAATTAGTTATGCGAATAACCCCGAAGCGGTATTTAGACGTCACCGTCTGCATCAGTGAGTTTCGTCAACGTAATGTTTACAATGCATTAACTGAAAAGGTCCATACGGGTCTCTATTATAGGAGTCTCGCATCATACTACTATCTTCTTTTGTATGGTTGGTTACTTGTTTACGTGTACGCTATAGCCTATAATATCCGAATCACAAAATTGATTTAGCAAATTCTGAGAATTCCAAGAATGGTAAGATATTTATAAAAGATTATGATACACTACCTGTAATTCCAAACCAAATATAGTAAATTATAATTAAAATTAAATTTTGTACTATCAATATATTCCCCTTTTTGTACGTTACAAAGTTTGAAAAGTCAAAAAACAAGTTGTACTGTAGTACTATAATATCGTTACTCTTATCTCCACACAAACCCAAACAAAAGAGGAATCTCAATAAACGCGTCAATCAATAAATATCAAGCCAAGTCCCCTTCTAAGTTCTAACATTGTTATTCTTCTCCTCTCAAAGCAAAGAAATCATGGATCATGGTAACATGCATGACATGCCTCCACCATCAACACCATCCATGATGAACAATGGATCCATGAACGGAGGAGGACATCACAAGATGATGATGATGCACATGACTTTCTTTTGGGGCAAGAACACGGAGGTTCTCTTTTCCGGTTGGCCGGGAACAAGCTCCGGCATGTATGCTCTTTGTCTCATCTTTGTCTTCTTCCTCGCCGTCATCACTGAATGGCTTGCTCACTCCCCTCTCCTCCGTGGCAACACCGGAGATTCCGCTAACCTCACCTCCGGACTCGTCCAAACCGCCGTGTACACCCTCCGTACTGGCCTCGCTTATCTAGTCATGCTCGCCGTCATGTCATTCAACGCCGGCGTGTTTCTAGTCGCCCTCGCCGGTCATGCCATCGGTTTCATGTTGTTCGGAAGCCGAACTCTCGGAAATCGCTCCGGCGACGGGAAAACTAACGATCCTCCTGCCTCAGGTTGTGCTTGTTAATTGTCATATATGTACCGACTGAGATGCATACTTATATTTTTAATCAAAGATCTAGGGGTTGTAGTTTTCTTTATTGTTCTTGAGGATAATGTGAGGAGGAATATTTGATATTTTCTATTTGTTTTGCTTAAAAGAATTTTTATTTCCTTCTTGTTAATATGATTAATGGCGACAACTGAATACATCGATTTGCTAAATTTGGACACCGGTTTGTTTTCTCTGAGATTTCATATACTACTTTCTTATCTTACTATAACACTGCTATGAACAGTATTATATATACTAAATTTGCTTATGCAGCGCGAGTATAATCTTTTTGAAAAATAATATAGTTTTATCTTGAGGTCACACTTGTGTTTATATACATGTGTTTATCTCCCTCGTACAATAATCAGATTCGTATTCATCTGCAACTTTAGATTAGCATACTGTATTTCATCTTACTTTAAAATCTTTTGATCCTTTTTACTAATTATCTCTATTGTAATGTGTCTGAATCCTTATAAATTCTAACCCACTTTGAATTTGTCTCTGTTAGTTATAATAAGTTTTTGATTTCCTCTTCTCATAGTTATGTGGTAGGCCATAACTTGCAGATGTAGTAATTTGCTTCTTCTTTTTTCCACTCTTTCAGAAAGAAGTAAAAACGGATCGGTTTTGTCCGGTCAAAACTATAGCAAGATTAGAATCTGAGTTGATGAATGGGCCAAGTGAATATGGTCATCGACAAAGTCGTTCTTTACTCCAAGTGTTGTGTGGCTTTAGAAGAGTTTTTACATCCCTCGTTGTCCATCAAAGTTCTTCGAAACAATCCACTATTCGTACTCTTATAACTCTCCTACATCCCACAAATCTTCTAAAACAAATTAGATCTCGATATAATATTTATCTTTAATTTAGATAAAGAGTTGTCTACATATTTGTCTTTATCACATAAACACAACGCTTGACAAGTCAAGTTGTTCTGTAGATTCACAGTCCCCAAGATAACTAAGACGACTTTTGAAAAATTATATGTCAACAGATACTACCAAATAACCATTTCCTATATTTTCCCCACCTCCAAAAATGCATTGATCATGATCACATGCTGTGAGAAAACTCAGACTATTAAAATAGTTTTTTTTTCTTTTTTTTTTCTTATTTTTTGGAACTATGTAAAATAGTTTTCTTGTCTGTTTCTGCGATAATAGAGTGCGAATGCTCGCCGTTATGTTGTTTAACGCCATCGGTTTTATGATTTTCGGAAGTTAAACCTTCTGAAATTGACTTCATATGCTAACCGGAAGCTAAAAGCATCTCTAAATCTCTAATGTGGTATTCTAGTTTCTACTTCATAAAGCAATAATTCCTAAATTTTATATCATTAACTTGTTTTTTATCTAGTTGACAAAATAAAAATTGTTTTTATCTAAAAAAAAATAAAAGTTAAGTATGATTGAGTTGTCGGTAAAAGATAAGTAACTTATACAAAAAAATGACTTTTGTTGCCATAGAAGTGAGAATAAACACACACAAAGATGCTAATTGCAAAACTAGTAAACATGTCTTTCGACCTCCCTATCATGGAAGTAACCAGTGCCGGTCCGGAGTTCCATGGCGCCTAAAGCGCATCGACTAAATGATGCCCTTTAACAATTTTTTTAAAGAAAGGAAACTATTTGTAAAAACTAAAAATTGTTTTCTATGCCCTTTAACAAAAATGATGGTTCTTAACTTTTCTCTGCATTCAACTTGTTACTTGAGAATATCACTGGTTTCGGGTTTTACATCAATTTGTCTACTTAGTTGAGCTCTTATAATTAAATTTGTTTCTAGCAACACTTTCTACAAATGCATGAAAAGAGCAATACATAATTGGTAAATACAACACAAGACAATGTCACTATGAATTTGTTTAGTTTGTAAATTTTACTGAATCTTTCTATTGGCAAAGAACAAGAGAGTCCAAGAGAGCATTTAAACCTAACAAAAAAATCATATTTGTTCTTTGTTTTTAAGATAAAGAAAATCAAGATAATTAGTAAAAACACATACATAAGTAAAGATAACAAAACAGTGAACATTGACCATGCAAAAAAAGAGTATAGAAATTGTTGAAATAACAGAAAATAAAAAATTGAATGAAGAGGAAAGATGGTGAATTGTATGTGGTAAATGGCTGTTATTTAGAAAACAGAATTAGGTATTTTTAGTTGATTTGTTTTCTTTTTCGTTTATGGTAATAGGATTTGATAAAATATGTAAAAACGGAAACTAAGATTGTCAATAAAGAATCAAAATCTGCCATAACTTTCAGTTATTATTATTACCAGTTTGAAAAAAGGAAGACAGAAGGTTCGAACCTGCACTGCTTCACAAATATAAACAGAACCAAGACCACTATGCCTATGATAACTATTGTAAAGATTTGGCGCCCCTAAAATATATAGATATTTTGGCGCCTAAAGCCCTAGCTTCATGGGCTTTAGCCCAGGGCCGGCCCTGGAAGTAACACATTGATCATAGAAACTCAAAAGTAACATGGATCATCGGGCGGAGGTGGTTCCCACATGCTGAGAGAGAGGAGAGATGAAGCCAACGGGCCTGGATCAACGATAAACAAACTATAAATAAGTATGTTATATGCATTTCTGAAATCGTCCAATCAGAGAGAGATCGTAAATACGCCGAGAGAGCATCGGCCCATCAAGAAAAAGGAACAAAAATTAACGAAATATTATATAATTAAAAGTATATTATTGATTTCTATTGTTGAGATGGTGATAAACTTCAAGAGAAAGTGGATAGAGAAACAAAAATAATAACAAAAGATATATATCCAATTGAGAATGTTGTTACTATGGTTGATAATTCTAACTCCTCTCCGTTTTTAGTACCATTTGTTCGTGACAATTTATTTGCGGTATTAGATAGTACTGATTAGGGCTGGGCAAAAAATCCGATCCCGAAAAACCAAACCGAACCCGATCCGAAAAAGTAGCACCGAACCCGAACCGAAATTGATTAAATATCCGAATGGGTTCAAAATTTTGGTATTTAAACAACCGAAACCGAACCCGATCCGAACCGAAATATTTTGGGTACCCGAATGTATCCGAAATAAATTTATATACTTAAATATATACATTATTTTTATATATAATATATATTAAAAATATTAAAAATATATAAGATACCTTTAAGTTTTCCAAAATACTCGGAAAATATATGCAAATAGTCAAAAGTAAATATTTTAAATAGCTAAAGTATACTGAAAACACCAAAATAGTTAAATATCTATTGATGCTTTATCCAAATATTCAAAGAAAACCAATTTATATGTTAAATTAAGGTATTTTGACATATATGTTATGAAAATTTATATGTAATATATTATCTTTCTTATAGATTTTGAAAATTTAAAGTATATAATGAATTTTGAAAATTTAAAAACATTTTAAATGGGTTATCCGAACCCGAACCAAACCCGCAAAGATCCGAACCGAATCCGAACCGAAATTTAGAAATATCCGAATAGGGCTGAAATCTTTGATCCCGAAAACCTGAAACCCGAATGGACTGAACTAAAATCCGAATGGGTACCCGAACGCCCAGCCCTAGTACTGATGCCAAAGAACCATCGAAAGTCCCACCAGCCAAGGAACTTTTCTTCTAAAATTTTCCATTACCATTCACTTTTGTCTTCATGATACTTCCACAACACATCTCCTACACCTGTTTGTAGATGATGAATCAACACTAAGGTCACGAGGTGGTAGACCATTAAGCATCTCAAAAGCTCAAGGTGATGGAATGGTTTACTGTTACAGGGAAAGAAAAGAGAGGTTCTCATCCCTAGGTTCACAACAAAATTTTGTTAAGTTGCTTGTTTGTTTCGTTTAACTTTAAAACCGTTGCATACTATTTTATCTTTGAATTCTAAGGTCCTTAAACCTTATTCTATATATCTTTCTAGTATTTAGATTGAAAACTTTTTTTCAAAAAAAAAAAAAAAATCCAATGGTTTTGGTAAGTAATTTTATCATAAGTAATCTTTAAATTGAATAATATATTTTCGAGAAAAACAACCTCTTCTATTTTTTGACATAAAAAGAACCTATTCTGGTTACATATTTTCTAATAATTAACACAATTAGATAAAAATAAAATTGTTAATATACATAAATAAATTCTAGTACACAACTTTTATGACCTAAATAACTTTTGTCTGATCCAAGATATATGCTAACGTGCTAACAATAATTTTAATACACAACTGTTTCACCAAGAGGTCAATAGCTTCCCCTGCAAGTCAAAACCTTCTCTCTCTCCTCTCCGCCATGTCAAAATTCGCCATCAACGGGCAGCTTATCTTGCTACCGGAGGTTTCAACCACCGACTCTCATCTCCCCACTCCCCGTAAATACTCCTCTCCTTCTTCCTCTCACGAACTCCGCAACAACGCTCCTTCCCCTCGCTTCCCATCTCTTATATGTTGCTGCAGCTCACCTAACCGGAACACGGAGCCTTCCTCTAGTGGCCATCTCCTTAAATCGCTGGGAACGTCTCTTTTCTTCGGCTCGATTTCGTCCGCCGCGTCTCAGTTCTCCTCGATTTCCAGCGGCGGAGGAGGAGGGGGAGGAGGAGGCAACGGTGGCTTATGGAGGGACTTGTTCTCTCTGGCGACTCCAGTGGCCGTCGCAGACGAGAAACACTCACGGGACTGGGATTCTCACGGATTACCGGCGAACATTGTGGTTCATCTCAACAAGCTCAGTGGTTTAAAAAAGTACAAAATCTCCGACGTCCTCTTCTTCGACCGGCGGAGCAAAACCACCGCCCCCGCGGAAGACTCATTCTCCGAGATGGTACCGATTCATCCCGGAGAAATCCACACAAAAGCTCAACTTCAGAATGACCTAGAAACCCTAACTTCTTCAGGTATGTTCGAAAAAGTCGATATCTTGGGGAACACGAAACCTGACGGAACCCTAGGTCTCACATTCTCTTACGTGGAGAGCACGTGGAAATCCGCGGAGAGGTTCCGTTGCATCAACGTCGGGCTAATGACACAACCTAACCCCATACCCACTGACTCAGACATGACGGATAGAGAGATGATTGAGTATTATAGGAACCAAGAGAAGGATTACAAACGGAGGATCGAGAAGGCGAGGCCTTGTATGCTTCCGGGACCGGTTCAAAGAGAGATGATGCTTATGCTTAGGGACCAAAAGAATGTTAGTGCGAGCCTTCTGCGGAGGATCGGTGATAGAGTTGTGAAATGGTATCGAGACAATGGGTATGCGTATGCTAACGTTACCAACTTTGGGAGCTTGAACTCTAAGGAACTTGTCTGCGAAGTTTCTGAAGGAGACATAACAAGGGTTGTTATCCAGTTTCAAGACAAGCTTGGTAATGTGGTTGAAGGTCACACACAGATTCCTATCATCCACAGGGAAATTCCCAAACAGGTATTTGTATCTTTACTCAACTCCACAGAACATTTTGGTTAATGGTAATATTGTGTTTTGTTTGTTTGGTTGACAGCTACGTCCAGGTCATGTGCTCAACATGAAAGCTGCGAACCAAGCTGTGAAGAACATTTTTTCTTTAAAATTGTTCTCTAACGTCGAGATCATTCCCCGTGCTGATGAGAAAAACGAAGGAGGTGTTATTGTTGAGATCAACCTTAGGGAGGCAGATCAGAAATCAGCAGAAGTTAATACAGAATGGAATATTGTTCCTGGACCTGGAGGAGCTCCTTCATTGGTATATGCATTATTGCATTGTTTAGTTAATTTGGAACCTTATAAAGGTTTTCCACTGAGGTTTTTCTATGTCCATTGTTTAGGCTTCGCTCCAGCCAGGCGGATCTGTTAGTTTCGAACATAGAAACATCCACGGTCTTAACCGAACCTTCATGGGTTCAGTGACCACTAGCAACCTCTTAAATCCTGAGGTACGTACACTCGGTTTCTATATGGTTTTATTCTGATATATACATCTGGTTCAAATTGTACATTGTTTTCTCTCAGGATGATCTTGCGTTTCAGCTCGAGTATGTACACCCACATCTGGACGGTGTTTACAATTCTCGAAACCGTATCTTCAAAACAAGCGCCTTCAACAGCAGAAAGCTTAGCCCAGTGTTCACTGGGGGCCCCGGATTTGAGGAACTAGTGCCTCCATTGGTGGTGGACCGAGTTGGACTGAAAGCTAATATTACTGAGGTAAAACTAGGTCTCCTATTGGTCAACTTGTTTTTCTTGTCTCGCAAGCAACTTAAATAATCCCTGTTTTTTAATTTTTTGTGCAGAACTTCACCCGTCAGAGTAAATCAACTTATGGACTAGTGTTGGAAGAGATAACAACTAGAGATGGAAACATTCAAATCTGTAAAAGTGGTATGAGGTTATTACCTGATGGAGGAACCAGTGTTGATGGACCTCCAACAACTCTAAGTGGCACCGGTGTTGACCGTGTAGCGTTTCTACAAGCCAACGTAACCAGAGACAACACCAAGTTTGTGAATGGTGCTATTGTTGGAGATAGGACTGTCTTTCAGGTGGATCAAGGATTGGGTATAGGAAGCAAGTGCCCTTTCTTCAACCGCCACCAACTAAGTTTGACAAAATTCATTCAGCTGAAGCGTGTTAAAGAAGGAACCGGTAAACCACAACCGCCTGTGCTAGTCCTCCATGGCCATTACGGTGGTTGTGTAGGTGATCTTCCAAGCTACGAATCTTTTGCTATTGGTGGACCTAACTCTGTTCGTGGTTACACCATGGGAGAGCTAGGTGCGGCGAGAAACATTCTCGAGGTAAGCAAATACTAACAAACTCATTTATATCTTTTATTCCCAAAATTTCTGAATGGTGTTTTGGTCTGGTTATAGTTGAGTGCTGAGATTAGAGTCCCTGTGAAGAACACACACGTGTATGCATTTGCTGAGCATGGCAACGATTTAGGGAGCTCAAAGGACGTGAAGGGGAATCCAACTGCGGCTTACAGGAGAACGGGACATGGCTCATCGTATGGTTTGGGTGTGAAACTCGGTCAAGTACGTGCTGAGTATGCTGTAGATCACAATCGTGGAACCGGCGCTTTCTTTCTCCGGTTTGGAGAGAGGTATTGAAGTTAAACCCAAAAATAAATCTCATGTAATCTGAACTTAGCCGTATGAGGAGCTTAAACTATAGTTTTTGAATGGTTTTATTGAAAACAAATCAGACTATTCATTACACAAAACAGCAGCTGAAAACGTCAAAAACACACAAAAAACTTCTACGAGATTTCGTTAACTACTTTAAGACAAAAGCTAAGCTACTTCAGTTTTCACGAACCGACTCCAAGAAGTCTGCAATGTTGCTTCCACGAGATTTGCGCAAGAAAGTGAGAAAAGGCATGAGCTTCTGCACCAAATCACGAAACAGTTCAACCCTAGCCATCCTCTTCTGCGTGACTTTCAATGCCTTGGCAATCACGTAATTCCCAAACTCACTCCTCGCCAGCCTCATCAGCCTGTCTCCATCGCTCTCCACAAGCTCCATCACCACCACAGCCACCGACTCGTTCGCATCCAAAAGCCGCTCCACTATGTAGCTCCCATACTTCTTGAAAGAAAGATCGATACAGTGGCCACGTAGACTGAGCGCGACGTTGCGCGTGGTTCGCGGATCGTTCAGTTTAAGCGCGTGCTGTATCACAAAGTTGCCCGAGGCGTCGTGGCTCAGCGAGAGAGCGTCGTGCGCGACCACATCCAGCAGCCGGTTCCTGTAGTAAGGATGGTCCAAGTCGGTCAACATCTCGTTGAGCGCGACGCAGCCGTGTTTATCACGCGCGATGAGAAGCGCGTTGCGGATGAGTTCCTCGCACATAAACTCTTTCTTCTTTCCCGCGAACACTCGCAACCCCCGCGTCGCCACGTAGGACGCGTGCTTGTCCGTCATGACGTGGAGGAAGCGGTACAAGATAGCGGCGCAGATTAGCTCGTCCACGTCGTCTGATTTTCCGATGAGTCTCTGAAGGCGGTTGGAGCCGTTCTTGTTTCTTGCGATGGCCAAGAAGTAGTCGGGGTCTGACGTCAGCAAAGACGCGATCCCCTGAAGATCTGTTTTGCTCAGCTTCGAGATGAACTCTTTGAACGGATACGCAGCGTCTTCTTCTTCGCTCCTGGTCATTAAGCGGAACATCCACTGGGAAGGCGTCTCGTCGCAGAATCCGCAAGGGCATGGATGATAGGTCGGTGGAGGTGGAGGTGGAGCGTATCCCGGAGGAGGAGTGGCGAGGGTGACGACGCCATATGGCGGAGGAGGAGGAGGAGGAGGAGGAGGAACCGCCGGATTCTTCTTCTCGGTGTCTTGTAAAGAATTGAGCATTGTTGACATTGAAAACGGATTGTTGTTGTTTGCCATTGATTCTTCCGAATGAGATTTTACTCTTTGTGTGATATCTTGAGAAGGTGTTGAGATCTGTGGGTGTAACGATGTGTATTTATAGGGTCTTGTTTTCCTAGTTGCAACTTACAAAGCAAGTAATACTAAGGCTAATACATTTGGGAAAAGGAAATTTTATCATGGTTATCCTTTTTTTTCGTTTACAGAGTTTCCTTATCTGCAATTGTTTTTTTTTTCTGTTATCTAGTAATTTATTCAGTTAATTAAAGTGTGATATTGTATACTACTCAGTCATATGAGAATGGTCCAGAAGATGCAAAACTATTTAAACCGGTATTATTTTTAGTTCCTTGAACCTATTGATATATTTTGGTATAACAAACCCAACACAGTTTCATAAATCGGTATTCTTTTTAGTTCCTTGAACTTCAAGAACTCATTATGCAAAAAGAAATAAGCATTGTTGCCGGGTGTAGACTAAGGAGCAAGAATCAAGACAACCTGTAGATGGACTTCGAATCAGTAGGCTCGTAGAACCCAAAACCTCAGTTCGGGCTGGTTAGGTGACGTACTTAACTGAAATTCAGCTATATATTGTTTAAAATCAGTATTAAGTAATTATCCCAATGGAAAGGTCACACTCTCCAATATGCTAGTTATGGAGAACTGGCAAAGCTTGGATGGAGGATGTATTTATAGTAAGACTGTTGTACCCACTTAGATTCCTTATAAAGATGTATCTCAAGATCACTTGGAGCGAAGGCATAAGATTCTACAAAAATAAAACGCTACTGTCTGAAGCACATAACACCGCATGTAGTTCAATGTTGGGAAGCACAAAAATGTGAACGGCAGCCGTGCAAAATGAGAGAGCAAATGAGTCTGTGACGTTTAAAGGTTAAGAGCAAAGAAGCATTATTCTTAACGAATACAAGTTTTTATCATTATGATAACCAGTTACTCAAGAATTCAACAACACATTTCAGAAAGCTCTGGATCTCCAACGCAAGAAAAATAAAAATGTAAAACCAGGTTGTGTTTGGGCAGTTTTTTTGAAGGGTTTCAGATAAGGGGAACATGAAGAACTTTGATGAAACTCCAGAGAGATATCATAAGCGTGGAAAAGTTCGTAGTTTGTTCATAACATTTCTTGAGACTTTCTCACACACCGGCTAACTTTCTTCTTGAACTCGTCTCTCTTCTCACGCCATTCTTTCTACGCAAGACCAAAACACACATGAGCTAAGACCTGCTCTTAATTTTTCCAAGCTAAGTAAAGAGGTAAATCAAATCGAAATACTCACAGCAGCTTCAACGTTTGCAGGAGACTCATCGTTTGGACCAGAAAGCATAGATATAATACTCAACATAATACTTTCAACCTGAAACACTACTATTAAAATAATCTACTACAATCTGAAGCAAAGATCTCAAATCATTGATAAACATACAGTGTGAACAGGGGTCCAACGCTCGCTAGCAAGCTCATAACCACTTGGATCATCACCAGGAGGATGCAGGATCGAAATGCAAACACGACCATCAGAATAAACTGCGTAAATGAAAAAGCATCAAACAGAGTCTCTTTCGATTCATACTGTCCTCAAGAGAAGAAACAAACAAACGAACCATTAGGATGCCACATATCTGAAGTAAACCTAACGGTTGGTGGACTATTAGGATAATTCTGAGGGAAGCTCATTATAGCGTTAAAGAATCCTCCTTCACTGCACCAATCAACACAGACCAAATAATAATGATTCCATTCTCTTAAAAATCTAATTCAAAAATCAAGTCGATTACTGTTTCTCAATCTGATCTAACAAATGGTTTCAATCTCAAAAGCGTACTAGAGAGTATCTGGAGGTCCGATGATGGTAACGTTCCACTCGAATATATTCTTCTCGTCGACGAGCCCCGCGGAGAATCCATCCACAGGATGCTTACACAGATCTGAAATCAAAAAGAGAAATCCAAATTAAGAAACTAAGCAATCAGAAGAGAGAACCATGGATTCGTGCGTGCGTGCATGCCTTTCAGCTGTTTCTGAAGGAGAAGGATAGCTTGCGAATTCGAGGCCATGGACGACGATGATGATGATGATAGAGAAGATCGAGCTTGAAACTCTAGAGATTTGAGAGAGAAAGAGAGATTTGAGATAGAAGAAAGGTTATGAAGATCATCATGAGAACAGATTGAAGGAGATGGGATCAGCTACGGACAGTCTATTGTGTACTTTACCATTCCAACCAATAGGCTTTCGGGACTTTCTAATAATACCTTCGGTTTACTTTTCTAAATTCTATTTAGACCGGTTTTGATTTGGTTTGATAGATTTTTGGTTCGTGCTTCGTTTTTAGTCTAAATTGGAAGAACGATTTAACTCGACTAAATAAATTCAAGATTTAATAGATTTTTGATACTTACCATTTCTTTTTTACTAAATTCAACCGAATCAGAATGGAAAAGTTATATAGAATCGAATTAAACTAATACGAAAATATATTATTACGTTCTAATTAGGTTGGTATATTTCGAAAATCGAATGTTTACCCTTAATATGGATCAGGTTCTTTTTTATATATTCCTTTTGATAGTTTACGATATATCAAATCAAGTTGTCATCATGAATGATCTGGACTTTATGTGCAGGGTCCGTGACTAAAGATACGTTAATCATCTTCAAAATTGTCGTGATCAATAAATTACAAACGCACAATATTAAAAATAATTCTTTTAATCAATTCGCATCGACAAATGCAAATCAATCACACGAAAGTTAAACACACAAGTGGTATAGTCTTACATATTGTAGAGTTAGTTCTATAGGAGCTTGTAGCTACACCAAATCGCTATCCACGACACAAGATTAACCAGGAAGAGTTGCTAGATTTTGTTGTCTTTTTTTGTTGGTCCATATTAAAATGAGACTCTTTCAGTGGAAAATGCTGATTAAGATCTACCCAAGACGGACTGACCGACTGACACAAAATACAAAAATCTACTTGATGATAGTTGAACGTAACATCGGCTTTGAAACATTTTTTTTTGCAAGAATGGAAATATATTTCATGAAATGAAAGTTGAGATTTTACATAGTGGGATAAACAAAAATGTAGAATTATTATTCTTAGTGCCACGGCAAAAGAAAAAAGATAAAAACATACTTGACCAAAATATGGAATTGCTAAAAAGTATATATGGAGTTGCTACGCAAGGCAAAAGAATGAGCCTACAAGTAGGGATGTCAATGGACATGAGGTTCATGGCTCACCCATGTCCAAACCCATATGGACATACCAAATTAAGCCCAAAATTTTAAGTTGTCCAATTGGATAAAGACCAATTAAACCCAAAATTATTGGGCTTATCCATCTGGACGTGGGCTTCCAATAAACTTCAAAAATAGGGTTTTCAACATTTGGTCATTTGGGGAAAACCTGTCTGATGTCTCTCGACTCTCTCTCTCTTGCGACGCCGTTCATCGTCCTCTCCGCCTCGTTTCGATCTCTCCGCGTCGCCTCTCCGCGTCGCCTCTCCGCCTCGTCTCTGAGTCTCTCACTCTCTCTTTTCTTCGATTCGCTTCAGGTCTCTTCTCACTCTCTCTTGTCTTCGATTTGATTGCTTTTAGGTTGATTCTCTTTGATGGGTTTTCGATCTGATGTTTGATAAGGTTGATTCTATTTGATTGTGTACAGCTTGACTCTCGATCTCTCTCTTTTGGCGCCTCTCGATCTCTCCTCGGCGACTCTCAATCTCTCTCTTCTCGAAGACACTCGATCTCTTCTCGGTGACTCGATCTCTCTCTTCTCGAAGACTCTCGTGGGTTTGGTTTGATGGTATGTGATGGGTTTTGGTTTGATGGGTTTCTGGTTGTTTGTAAGATTGTTTGTAAGGTTGATGGGTTTCTGGTTTAACTTGCTTTAGTTGATCGTTTGATGAGTTTGGAGTTTGATACACTGATCTCTCGTTTGATGAGTTTGTTAGTTCTTCGAATGGTTAATGAATGGGTTTGATACAGCTTGATACAGTTGTTTGTTAACTCGTTTGATGATACACTGATCTCTCGTTTGGTTTGATGGGTTTGTTTCTTTTAGTAGTTAATGGTTTAGTGTTCTGTTCTTTGTGAAATCCAAGTTTGAGTTAATGGTTTTTAGCTCTGTTAATTGTTAATGAGTTTTGCTTAAAATGTTCTTAAGCTGATTCGTGTATGTTTGCTTTTCGTTTGTGTAGTGCTGCTTTGCTTGTTGGATCTCTGAGCCTTGGATTTGCTTAGCTGCTTGAGTCTCACTCTCTGGATCGAAGAACAAACAGAAGAATCTCTCAATCCTTTCACTCTCACAGTCACTCTCTCGCCTCTCAGTCTCAGGTAATGTCATTGTTATATATTTTTGTTAATAGCTAAACCAATGACTGAAGCTTGATTATTATAGTTTCTCTCAATGGGTTTGTAAGCTTCATTCGTTTGATGGGTTTTGGTTTGATGGGTTTGCTTATCTTGATGGGTTTCTCTGCTGATTGTTAATAGCTAAACCTGCGCTGATGGTTTTGTAAGCTTATGGGATTTGTTTCTCTCAATGGGTTCATTGTTCTGTTTCGTTTGATGAGTTTGTTAGTTCTTCAATAGCTTAGGTGGTTTAACTCTGTTTCGTTGATGGGTTTAACTCTGTTTCTCTTCTCTGACTGTGTACAGCGACTCTCTCTTCTCGGTGGTTGTGGTGACTCTCGCGACTCGGTGGTGACTCTCAATCCGCTTGCTACCTCTCTCTTCAAGGTTTGCCTTTGGTGATTCTCATGCTCTCTCGTTTGATGAGTTTGTGTATCATATTCATTTAGTTCACTGGAATACTTGATGGGTTTCTCTACTGATTGTTAATAGCTAAACCAATGACTGAAGCTTGATTATTATAGTATCATAGTATGCAACATTCTTGTATTTGATGTTTGTAAGCTTATGGGATTTGTTGTTGTATAGTATGCAACAAGCTGAACCCATTTGAGCATCTTAACTTATCTTTCGATTCTTGTATGCTCGCTTTCAGATGGATATACTGAGCTTGAACAACGAGGATGACTACGCGAGTGACAATGAGGATACATAATATGAAATGGACGAGAATAATCCTGTGGTGGACGAGTCTCTCATGAGCACAGCTGAGGTGAAAGGTAAACACAAACGTAGACACTCTAAGTGCTGGAACCACTTTACCATAGAAGGAGATAGGATGCCTGATGGAAAGTTTAAATGTGTCTGCAACTACTGTAAGCGCTACCACATCATAGACCTGCATAGAAGTGGAATAAACACCTTGCTTCGCCATTCAAAACATTGTTCTGAAGCCCCTAGTAGTGCTAAAGCTGGAAATGGTAAGAAGATCGACCAGTTGGTATTCCGAGATATGATTGCTATGGCTATTGTCGAGCATGATCTCCCCTACAGCTTCGTAGAGTTCAGAAGGGTTAGGGAAGCTTTGCTATATGTCAACCCCACCATTGAATTTTGGTGTAGAAACACGGCAGTAGCAGACGTGTTTAAGATCTATGAGAGGGAGAAGTTGAAGCTCAAGCAGGTGTTAAGTGAGCTTCCGGGCAAGGTCTGTCTCACGACCGATCTGTGGAGAGCGATTACAGTTGAAGGTTATCTCTGTCTCACAGCGCATTACATCGATTCAGAATGGAAACTCCGAGCTAAGATACTTGCTTTCTGCGCTTTCCCTCCTCCTCATTCCGGTCCTGCCATCGCCATGAAGCTAATGGAGTTGATCAATGAGTGGGGTTTGCAAAAGAAAATTTTCACAGTAACAGTTGATAACGCCTCCTCCAACGATAACATGCAAGCGGTTCTCAAGAGGCAGCTTAGGAAGGATTTAGTCTGCGGAGGAGAGTACTTTCACATAAGGTGTGATGCGCATATCTTGAACCTCATCGTCCAAGACGGATTGGCGGTGATAAGTGACGCCTTGGAGAAGATCAGGGAGAGTGTCAAGTTTGTGAAGGTTACTCAGTCTAGAGAGATGTTGTTTCAAGGTTGCGTAGAGTATGTTGGGGTTCCTAAGAAAGGGGAGTTAATTCTGGATGTTTCTACGCGGTGGAACTCCACATATCGCATGCTGTCTAGGGCTATTCATTACAAAGAAGCATTCAAGAATCTTGCAGAGATAGAGACAAGTTACCAGAGCTTACCTACAGATTTGGAGTGGTTAAGAGCTAATCTCATTTCTGGTTTGTTACAGCCGTTTGATCAGATGACAAACCTCATTTCCGGCTCTTCTTACCCTACAGCAAATCTGTACTTCATGGAAGTATGGAAAATCCAAACTTGGTTGACAGCAAACGAGTTCCATGAAGATGGAGTGATCGCTGATATGGTGGCTTCCATGAGGTTAAAGTTTGTGAAGTACTGGGAAGATTATAGCGACATTCTGGCCATTGCAGCAGTGTTAGATCCTAGGATGAAGTTCAAGGTTTTGGAGTACTGCTACCACTCTCTAGATCCAGCAACATGTAAATCCAAAATGGATTACATACGCAAAAAGTTGGTGAAGCTGTATGGAGTTTACAAGAAGAATAGTACTAGTGCACATTGTTCACAAGAAGCAGATGCAGATGCTCTACCTGCTGGCTATGGTGTAAGTCTTTTTAAACTAATCTCTTGATTTTTTTTTGAAGCTGACTTCCTGTCAAAGTCGCAACATCCCTTGATTTTACTGATCTCTTGATTTTTTTTGGACAGGGCTTCTATGCATTCTTCTCTCAACAAGCAGGAGCAGGGAAATCTGCTCTTGATATATATTTGGGTGAACCTGTTCTTGACATGATGGCAAATATGAAGTTA
Source organism: Raphanus raphanistrum subsp. raphanistrum (assembly GCA_019706035.1). Lineage (NCBI taxonomy): Eukaryota > Viridiplantae > Streptophyta > Magnoliopsida > Brassicales > Brassicaceae > Raphanus > Raphanus raphanistrum. Next base: position 52,672,638 of record CM033988.1, read on the forward strand.
AATGTCATCGAGTATTGGAGGGATAATGCAAACCGTTTTAAGGAGCTGTCTCTAATGGCCTGCGATGTGCTGTGCATACCTATAACAACAGTGTCGTCTGAATCTTCCTTCAGTGCTGGAAGTAAAGTTCTCAGCAAATACAGGAACAGGCTTCTCCCATCAAATGTTCAAGCACTTATCTCCCATGCCGGGGATGAGGAAGCAGAAGAAGGTGTAAACAAGAAGACCCGACTCAACTAAAGGTCTGTGTAACTTGCGTTTTGGTTTATTGGTACAATTTGATCACAATGCTTCTTTATATCGATCACAATGCTTCTTGGTTTATCTCGCTTGGTATGTGCATTTCATTATGTTTGTTGTTCAATTGGAAGAAACTGGTAACTTGCGTTTTGGTTTATCTCATTACTGGTATGATGCTTTATATCGATTTGGTTTATTGGTACAATTTGATCACAATGCTTCTTGGTTTATCTCGCTTGGTATGTGCATTTCATTATGTTTGTTGTTCAATTGGAAGAAACTGATAACTTGCAACTTTAGTTTTAGCTATACTAATCACTTATTTAACTTATAACTTGCGGTTGTTTCTAATGTTTGTTGTATCATTAGAAGAAACTGAATGGCCTTCTTGGTATGTTTGTATGAAACAGGAAATAGAAAAAGCCAAGAAGATAAGAAAAGAGAAGACTGAAGTTTCATTATCTATGTGTAATACTTTATCTATGTCACTATGTGTAATACTTTTCTTTATATTATGCTTTTGAATGATCTATGTGTAATATTTTATCTATGTCACTATGTGTAATATTTTTCTTTATATTATGTATGATACTTATCACAAAACATGATCAGATGTGTTAAAAATGAAAATTTAGATGTTAAACAATAATTGTGTATTTGGGCTTTCGCGGATGGCCCATTTGGAATTGGCCAATTGGGTTTGGACAATTTGGACTTAGACAATTTGGGCTTAAAAAAAAAGTCCAATTGGCTACTTTGTCCACTTGGACAAACCCATTGGAAATGGACAGCCCATTTGACATCTCTACCTACAAGCTGGTCTGAATAGTATAAACCAATTAAGATATGTGAAATAAGCGGTAATATTTTTCTTATTTGCAAGTGAGAAATGTGGTTGCATAGGATTCCAACGAATGACATTTAACCAGAGAATCTTACCTGGTTTTTTCAAATGAAGTAATCATTACGATTCTCCAAGGAGAGTACCAATTAGATGTGACAAATCTGTTGCATCGCGCTTTGTTACACAGTATATATATGATGATGATCCTACATGAAGAGAATAAGCTCTCTCTACCTAAAAATATGAGAAGACACGCTGTATTAATCATCAAGTTTCTCCTTCTTACCTGCCTTTTTCTCGGCATAATTGTGACTCAGGAATGCCAAGAAGGTAATTTCATAACTCGTTCTCTGTGTTTGGTTATGCATGAATTACGGTAAAGAGACAAGAAATTTTAATTAACACGTTAACATTAGATCATAATACTTTGGGACTCTAACATACTAACCTCTGCTGTCTGCCTGTTTCAGTCCATTTTAAGAGTGAATCAGAAATGATCAGCACAAAAAAAAATTACGAAGGAGTGATGCCAATTTGGGTAAGGAGATCAAATTTTGCTTTTGATGTAACCATTAGAGAAGGGAGAGCATAAAGGTGTGACATCTATCTTATGGAAACAGGTTGAAGAAAAGACGGGGCATAAGCACCCATCAGGACCTAACCCAACAGGAAATCGCCACCCACCGGTCAAAGTCAAGCCCTGAGTCGATAACAGTTTAACTATTGCAATACAGCGATCTATGTCAATCTCTTTGATATATATCTAGTATAATACATAGGAACCGACGTATGGTGATGGAGATTCCTTAAAGTTATAGTTCCAATGTAAGTGTAAAACATATGTACTCTGATCAGTTATATCAGTTCCAACGAAAATAAATTCCATAGAAGAGTGGATGGGCATAAAAGATGGAACTATTTGTGAGGAGTTTGAATGATACTTTTGTTACCTTACCTATATTCATGAAGACTATACGCTTTACAGTTTAAGGTGGGAACATATTTGTTTTTACACTTTATGCAGAGATAAATATGTTCTATACAACCGATTTCATCTTATCCAAAATGAATGAAAGAAACCTAAACACAAAGCACAGATGCACTCTGATCAATTATATCTCTCTGTTATTATTGGTTATAGTACTCTAATTGACTGTATAATTAGTATCTACGAAGGAATTGGAGAAATATATAAAGAGAAGATGATTAATAAGATACTATTATCATATCTTAAACATAATTAAGATATGTTGCAGATAAATATTTGGAATATATCCAAATATATAAATATTTATTTAATTAAATTTTTAGATTATTATCTTAGTGGTATTCAGTTTTTGATGATTTAATAAAAGGAGTTTTTCCAGAAGAGGTTTTGATAAACCACTGAGAATAGTATTCTCAATCCCTAAGAGCTTTTAATTAGGCTCTGTGAAGAGTATTCACAAACCCTAAGAACTTTTAGTTAAGCACTGTGAAGAGTACTCACAAACCCTAAATTGGTGTATTCATTGAGCACTAACATAAGATGATGGTCAAAGAATTTAGACCTCTTTTGTCTCCGTTTTTCTAGATAATGAAGATTTTATAATGCTAATTCTACTAATCTTGACAGTATATAAAATATTAGTAAACTAAATATTAAAAATTAGAATGGTTCCTCAATACCATGAAAGATAGTTTAGAATATATTAATTCAAATGTAAAATGCGGTTTGAAAATTTTAAACTAAAGTGAAGAGTATAAACTTCAGTATATAGAGCATTTACCGAATACTCAATATTTTTGAAAGGGTTAACCCACAGATTTTGATGAAAATTCAAAAATATGAAAATCCGGTTTTAGTGTATAGTTTCATCAAGCACTGACATAAGATGATGGTCAAAGAGATAGATACTTTGTAGTCTCCATTTCTCTAGATAATGAAGATTTTATAATGGTAATTTCATTGATCTAGGCAGTATATGAAATTTTACTAAACTAAATATTAAAAAACTCAGAATGATTCCTATATACCATGAAAGATAGTTTAGAATACATTAATTCAAATGTCGAATGTGGTTTGAAAATTTTAAACAAAATTGAAGAGTATAAACTTCAGTATATAGAGCATTTACCGAAAATTACCCCACAGATTTTGAAAAAAAATTCAAAAATTTGAAAATTTGGTTTTAGTGTATAATTTCATTGAGCACTGATATAAGATGATGGTCAAAGAGTTTAGAACTTTTGTAGTCTCCGTTTCTTTAGATAATGAAGATTTTATAATGCTAATTCCATTGATATATGCAGTATATTAAATTTTAGTAAACTAAATATTAAAAAATTAGAATGATTCCTATATACCATGAAAGATAGTTTAGAATACATTAATTTAAATGTCTAATGTGGTTTGAAATTTTTAAACAATATTGAAGAGTATAAACTTTAGTATATAGAGCATTTACTGAAAACTTAACATTTTGGAAGGGGTTAACCCAAAGATTTTAGAAAAAAATTCGGAAAAATGAAAATCTGATTTTAGTGTATAGTTTCATTAAGCAGTAACATAAAATAATGGTCAAAGAGTTTAGAACCTCTGTTGTCTTCATTTCTCTAGATAATAAAGATTTTATAACGCTAATTTCACTAATCTAGGCAGTACATGCAATTTTAGTAAACTAAATATTAAAAAATAAACTAAATATAAAAAATTAACTAAATATTCCTATATACCATGAAAGGTGGTTTAGAAGACATTAATTCAAATGTCGAATGTGGTTTGAAATTTGTAAACAAAAGTGAAGAGTATGAACTTCAGTATATAGAGTATTTACCGAAAACTCAATATTTTTGAAGGAGTTAACCCAGGGATTTTGAAAAAAATTCAAAAATATAAAAATCTGGTTTTAGTGTATAGTTTCATCGAGCGCTGACATAAGATGATGGTCAAAGATTTTATAACCTTTGTAGTCTCCGTTTATCTAGATAATCAAGATTTTATAATGCTAATTCCACTGATCTATGCATTATATGAAATTTTACTTAACTAAATATTACAAAACTCAGAATGATTCATATATACCATGAAAGATAGTTTAGAATACATTAATTCAAATGTCGATTGTGGTTTGAAAGTTCTAAACAAAAGTGAAGAGTATAAATTTAAACATATAAAGCATTTTAGAGTATAGTTTCATACACTAGTTTAAAATCTAGTTTTAGTGTATAGTTTCATCGAGCCTAACATAAGATAATGGTCAAAGAGTTTAAAACCTCTATTGTCTCCGTTTTTCTAGATAATGAAGATTTTATAATGCTAATTCCATTAATCTTGACAGTATATAAAATTTTAGTAAACTAAATATTAAAATATTAGAATGGTTCATAAATACCATGAAAGATATTTTAGAATACATTAATTCAAATGAAAAATGCGGTTTGAAAATTTTAAACTAAAGTGAAGAGTATAAACTTCAGTATATAGAGCATTTACCAGAACTCAATATTTTTGAAGGGGTTAACCCACAAATTTTGAAAAAAATTCAAAAATATGAAAATCTGGTTTTAGTGTATATTTTCATCGAGCACTGACATAAGATGATGATCAAAGAGTTTAGAACCTTTTTAGTCCATGTTTCTATAGATAATGAAAATTTTATAATGCTAATTCCATTGATTTAGACAGTATATGAAATTTTACTAAAATAAATATTAAAATATTATAATGATTTCTATATACCATGAAAGATAGTTTAAAATACATTAATTCAAATATAGAATGTGGTTTGAATATTTTAAACAAAAGTGAAGAGTTTAGTATATAGAGCATTTACCGAAAACTCATTATTTTAAAAGGGGTTAACCCACGGATTTTGGAAAAATTTCAAAAACATGAAAATATGGTTTTAGTGTATAGTATCATCGAGCACTAACATAAGATGATGGTCAAAGTGTTTAGAACCTCTTTTATCTCCGTTTCTCTAGATAATGAAGATTTTATAATACTAATCCCACTAATCTTGGGAGTAAATGAAATTTTAATAAACTAAATATTAAAAAATTAGAATGGTTCCTATTTACCATTAAAGATAGTTTAGAATACATAAATTCAAATGTCGAATGTGGTTTGAAAATTTTAAACTAAGGTGAAGAGTATAAACTTCAGTATATAGAGCATTTACCGAAAACTCATTATTTTTGAAGGAGTTAACCCACGGTTTCAAAAAATTTCAAAATTATGAAAATCTGGTTTTAGTGTATAGTTTCATCGAGCACTGACATAAGATGATGGTCAAAGAGTTTAGAACCTTTGTAGTCTTCGTTTCTTTAGATAATGGAGATTTTATAATGCTAATTCCATTGATCTAGGCAGTATATGAAATTTTACTAAACTAAATATTAAAAAACTCAGAATGATTCCTATATACCATGAAAGATAGTTTCGAATACATTAATTCAAGTGTCGAATGTGGTTTGAAAATTCAATCAAAAGTGAATAGTATAAACTTTAGTATATAGAGCATTTACCGAAAACTCATTATTTTCGAATGGGTTAACCCACGAATTTCGGAAAAATTTCAAAAATATGAAAATCTGGTTTTAGTGTATAGTTGTATCGAGCACTAACATAAAATGATGGTCAAAGTGTTTATAACCTCTTTTATCTCCGTTTCTCTGAATAATGAAGATTTTATAATACTAATTCCACTAGTCTTGGCAGTAAATGAAATTTAGTAAACTAAATATTAAAAAATTAGAATGGTTCCTATATACCATGAAAGATAGTTTATAATACATTACTCCAAATGTCGAATGTGGTTTGAAATTTTTAAACTAAAATGAAGAGTATAAACTTTGAGTATATAGAGCATTTACGGAAAACTCAATATTTTTAAAGGGGCTAACCTACAGATTTTTAAAAAGTTTCAAATATATGAAAATCTGGTTTTAGTATATAATTTTATCGAGAACTGACATAAGATGATGGTTAAAGAGTTTAGAACCTTTGTAGTATCAATTTCTCTAGATAATAAAGATTTTATAATTCTAATTCCACTAATCTTGGCAGTATATAAACTTTTAGTAAACTAAATATTAAAAAATTAGAATGATTCATATATACCATGAAAGATAGTTTATAATACATTAATTCAAATGGCGAATTTGGTTTGAAAATTTTAAACTAAAGTGAAGAGTATAAACTTCAGTATATAGAACATTTACCAAAAACTCAATATTTTTGTAGGGGTTAACCCACGGATTTTGAATTTTTTTCAAAAATATGAAAATCTGGTTAGTGTATAGTTTCATCGAGCACTGACATAAGATGATGGTCAAAGAGTTTAGAACCTTGGTAGTCTCCGTTTTTCTAGATAATGAAGATTTTATAATACTAATTCTATTGATTTAGGCAGTATATGAAATTTTATTAAATTAATATTAAAAAACTCAGAATGATTCCTATATACCATGAAAGATAGTTTAGAATACATTAATTCAAATGTCGAATGTGGTTTGAAAATTCTAAACAAAAGTGAAGAATATAAATTTCAGTATATAGAGCATTTACCGAAAACTCATTATTTTTGAAGGGGTTAACCCACGGATTTTGGAAAAATTTCAAAAATATGAAAATCTGGTTTTAGTGTATAGTTTCATCGAGCACTAACATAAGATGATGGTCAAGGAGTTTATAATATCTGTAGTCTCTGTTTCTCTGGATAATGAAGATTTATAATGTTAATTCCATTAATCTAGACAATATATAAAATTTTAGTAAACTAAATATTAAAAAATTAGTATGGTTCCTAAATACCATGAAATATAGTTTAGAATACATTAATTCAAATGTAAAATGTGGATTAAAAATTTTCAACTAAAGTGAAGAGTATAAACTTCAGTATATAGAGCATTTACTAAAAACTCAATATATTTAAAGGGGCTAACCTACAGATTTGTAAAAAGTTCAAAATATATGAAAATCTGGTTTTAGTATATAATTTCATCGAGAACTGATATAAGATGATATTCAAAGAGTTTAGAACATTTGTATTATCTATTTCTCTAGACAATGAAGATTTTATAATTCTAATTACACTAATCTTGCCAGTATATGAAATTTTAGTAAAATAAATATTAAAAAATTAGAATGGTTCCTATATACCATGAAAGATAGTTTAGAATACATTAATTCAAATGTCGAATGTGTTTTGAAAATTTTAAACTAAATTGATGAGTATAAACTTTAGTATAAAGAGCATTTACCGAAAACTCAATATTTTTGAAGAGGTTAACACACGGATTTTGAAAAAATTTCAAAAATAAGAAAATCTGGTTTTAGTGTAGAGTTTCATCGAGCACTGACATAAGATGATAGTCAAAGAGTTTAGAACCTTGGTAGTCTCCGTTTCCCTAGATAATGAAAAATTTATAATGATAATTCTATTGATCTAGGCAGTATATGAAATTTTACTAAACTAAATATTAAAAAACTCAGAATGATTCCTATATACCATGGAAAGATAGTTTAGAATACATTAATTCAAATGTCGAATGGGGTTTGAAAATTCTAAACAAAAGTGAAGATTATAAATTTCAGTATATATAGCATTTACCGAAAACTCATTATTTTTGAAGGGATTAAACCACGGATTTTTGAAAATTTTCAAAATTATGAAAAATCTGGTTTTAGTGTATATTTTCATCGAGCACTAACATAAGATGATGGTCAAAGATTTTAGAACAGCTGTTGTCTCTGTTTCGCTAAATAATGAAGATTTATAATGCTAATTCCATTCATCTAAAAATATATAAAATTTTAGTAAACTAAATATTTAAAAATTAGAATGGTTCCTAAATACCATAAAGTATAGTCTAGAATACATTAATTCAAATATAAAATGTGGTTTGAAATTTTTAAACTAAAGTGAAGAGTATAAACTTCAGTATATAGAGCATTTACCGAAAACTCAATATTTTTGAAGGGATTAACCCACATATTTTGAAAAAAAATTAAAAATATGAAAATCTGGTTTTATTGTATAGTTTTATCGAGCAATGACATAAGATGATGGTCAAAGAGTTTAGAATCTTGGTAGTCTCGGTTTCTCTAGATAATGAAGATTTTATAAAGCTAATTATATTGATCTAGGCAGTATATGAAATTTTACTAAACTAAATATTAAAAAACTCAGAATGATTCCTATATACCATGAAAGATAGTTTAGAATACATTAATTCAAATGTCGAAAGTGGTTTGAAAATTCTAAACAAAAGTGAAGAGTATAAATTTCAGTATATAGAGCATTTACCGAAAACTCATTATTTTTAAAGGGATTAACACACGGATTTTGGAAAAATTTCAAAAATATGAAAATCTGGTTTTAGTGTATTGTTTCATCGAGCACAACATAAGATGATGGTCAAAGAGTTTAGAATATCTGTTGTCTCCGTTTCTCTAGATAATGAAGATTTATAATGCTAATTCCATTAATCTAGACAGTATATAAAATTTAGTAAACTAAATATTAAAAAATTAGTATGGTTCCTAAATACCATGAAATATAGTTTAGAATACATTAATTCAAATTTAATATGTGGTTTGAAATTTTTAAACTAAAGTGAAGAGTATAAACTAATATAGTTTTTAACCCACGGATTTTGAAAAAAATTTAAAAATATGAAAATCTAGTTTTAGTGTATAGTTTCATCGAACACTGACATAAGATGATGGTCAAAGAGTTTAGAACCTTGGTAGTCTCCGTTTCTCTAGATAATGAAGATTTTATAATGTTAATTATATTGATCTAGGTAATATATGAAATTTTACTAAATTAAATTTTAATAAACTCAGAATGATTCCTATATACCATGAATGATAGTTTAGAATACATTAATTCAAATGTCGAATGTGGTTTGAAAATTCTAAACAAAAGTGAAGAGTATAAATTTCAGTATATAGAGCATTTACCGAAAACTCATTATATTTGAAGGGGTTAACACACAGATTTTGGAAAAATTTCAAAAATATGAAAATTTGGTTTTAGTGTATTGTTTCATCGAGCAATAACATAAGATGATGGTCAAAGATTTTAGAGCATCGGTTGTCTCCGTTTCTCTAGATAATGAAGATTTATAATCATAATTCCATTAATCTAGACAGTATATAAAATTATAGTAAACAAAATATTAAAGAATTAGTATTGTTCCTAAATACCATGAAATATAGTTTAGAATACATTAATTCAAATGTAAAATGTGGTTTGAAATTTTTAAACAAAAGTGAAGAGTATAAACTTCAGTATATAGAATATTTACCGAAAACTCAATATTTTTGAAAGAGGTTAACCCACGGATTTTGAAAAAAATTCAAAAATATGAAAATCTGGTTTTAGTGTATTGTTTCATCGAACACTGACATAAGATGATGGTCAAAGAGTTTAGAACCTTGGTAGTCTCCGTTTCTCTAGATAATGAAGATTTTATAATGTTAATTATATTGATCTAGGTAATATATGAAATTTTACTAAATTAAATATTTAAAAACTCAGAATGATTTCTAAATACCATTAATGATAGTTTAGAATACATTAATTCAAATGTCGAATGTGGTTTGAAAATTCTAAACAAAATTGAAGAGTATAAATTTCAGTATATAGAGCATTTACCGAAAACTCATTAGTTTTGGAGGGGTTAACCCACGGATTTTGGAAAATTTCAAAAATATTAAAATCTGGTTTTAGTGTATAGTTTCATCGAGCACTAACATAAGATGATGATCAAAGAGTTTAGAACTTTTGTAGTCTCCGTTTTTCTAGATAATGAAGATTTTATAATGCTAATTTCATTGATCTAGGCAGTATATGAAATTTTACTAAACTAAGTATTAGAAAAATCAGAATGATTCCTATATACCATGAAAAATTGTTTAGAATACATTAATTCAAATATCGAATGTGGTTTGAAAATTCAAACAAAAGTGAAGAGTAAAAATTTCTGTATATAGAGCATTTACCGAAAACTCATTATTTTAGAAGGGGTTAACATACGGATTTTAAAAAAATTTCAAAAATATGAAAATCTGGTTTTAGTGTATAATTTCATCGAGCACTGACATAAGATGATGTTCAAAGAGTTTAGAACCTTTGTAGTCTCTGTTTCCCTAGATAATGAAAATTTTATAATGCTAATTTCATTGATATATGCAGTATATGAAATTTTAATAAACTAAATATTAAAAAATTCAGAATGATTCCTATATACAAAGAAAGATAGTTTAGAATACATTAATGAAAATTTCAAGTGTGGTTTGAAAATTCAAACAAAAGGGAAGAGTATAATTTTCTGTATATAGAACATTTACCGAAAACTCATTATTTTAGAAGGGGTTAACCCACGGATTTTAGAAAAATTTCAAAAATATGAAAATCTGGTTTTAGTGTATAATTTTATCGAGTACTAACATAAGATTGGTGTCAAAGTGATTAGAACCTCTTTTATCTCCGTCTCTCTAGATAATGAAGATTTTATAATGATAATTTCACAAATCTAGGTAGTATATGAAATTTTTGTAAACTAAATATTAAAAATTAGAATGGTTCTTATATACCATGAAAAATAGTTTAGAATACATTAATTCAAATATCGAATGTGGTTTGAAAATTTTAATGTAAAGTGAAGAGTATAAACTTTAGTATATAGAGCATTTAACGAAAACTCAATATTTTTGAAGGAAATAACCCACGGATTTTGAAAAAAATTCAAAAATTTGAAAATCTGGTTTTAGTGTATAAGTTAATCGAGCACTGACATAAGACGATGTTCAAAGAGTTTAGAACTTTTGTAGTCTCCTTTTCTCTAGATAATGAAGATTTTATAATGCTAATTCCATTGATTTATGCATTATATCAAATTTTACTAAACTAAATATTAAAAAATTAGAATGATTCATATATACCATAAAAGATAGTTTAGAATACATTAATTCAAATGTCGAATGTAATTTGAAAATTTTAAACAAAATTGAAGAGTATAAACTTCAGTATATAGAGTATTTACCGAAAACTCAATATATTTGAAGGGGTTAACCCACGGATTTTGAAAATAAAATCAAAAACAAGAAAATATGTTTTACTGTATATTTTCATCGAGCACTGACATAAGATGATGGTCAAAGAGTTTAGAACCTTGGTAGTCTCCGTTTCTCTAGATAATGAAGATTTTATAATGCTAATTCTATTTATCTAGGCAGTATATGAAATTTTACTAAACTAAATATTAAAAAACTCAAAATGATTAGTAGTTTAGAATACATTAATTCAAATGTCGAATGGGGTTTGAAAATTCTAAACAAAAGTGAAGATTATAAATTTCAGTATATATAGCATTTACCGAAAACTCATTATTTTTGAAGGGATTAAACCACGGATTTTTGAAAATTTTCAAAATTATGAAAAATCTGGTTTTAGTGTATATTTTCATCGAGCACTAACATAAGATGATGGTCAAAGATTTTAGAACAGCTGTTGTCTCCGTTTCGCTAAATAATGAAGATTTATAATGCTAATTCCATTCATCTAAAAATATATAAAATTTTAGTAAACTAAATATTTAAAAATTAGAATGGTTCCTAAATACCATAAAGTATAGTCTAGAATACATTAATTCAAATATAAAATGTGGTTTGAAATTTTTAAACTAAAGTGAAGAGTATAAACTTCAGTATATAGAGCATTTACCGAAAACTCAATATTTTTGAAGGGATTAACCCACATATTTTGAAAAAAAAATAAAAATATGAAAATCTGGTTTTATTGTATAGTTTTATCGAGCAATGACATAAGATGATGGTCAAAGAGTTTAGAATCTTGGTAGTCTCGGTTTCTCTAGATAATGAAGATTTTATAAAGCTAATTATATTGATCTAGGCAGTATATGAAATTTTACTAAACTAAATATTAAAAAACTCAGAATGATTCCTATATACCATGAAAGATAGTTTAGAATACATTAATTCAAATGTCGAATGTGGTTTGAAAATTTTAAACAAAATTGAAGAGTATAAATTTCAGTATATAGTGCATTTACCGAAAACTCATTATTTTTGAAGGCGTTAACCCACGGATTTTGGAAAAATTTCAAAAATATGAAAATCTGGTTTCAGTGTATAATTTTATCGAGCACTAACATAAGATGATTGTCAAAGAGTTTAGAACATCTGTTGTCTCCGTTTCTCTAGATAATGAAGATTTATAATGCTAATTCCATTAATCTAGACAATATATAAAATTTTAGTAAACTAAATATTAAAAAATTAGAATGGTTCCTAAATACCATGAAATATAGTTTAGAATACATTAATACAAATGTAAAATGAGGTTTGAAAATTTTAAACTAAAGTGAAGAATATAAACTTCAGTTTATAGAATATTTACCAAAAACTCAATATTTTTAAAGGGGTTAACCTACGGATTTTTAAAAATTTCCAAATATATGAAAATCTGGTTTTAGTATATAGTTTCATCGAGAACTGACATAAGATGATGGTCAGAGAGTTTAGAACCTTTGTAGTATCTATTTCACTAGATAATGAAGATTTTATAATTCTAACTCGAATAATCTTGGCAGTATATGAAATTTTAGTAAACTAAATATTAAAAAATTAGAATGGTTCCTATATGCCATGAAAGATAGTTGAGAATACATTAATTCAAATGTCGAATGTTGTTTGAAATTTGTAAACTAAAGTGAAGAGTATAAACTTCAGTATATAGAGCATTTACCGAAAACTCAATATTTTTGAAAGGGTTAACTCACAGATTTTGAAAAAATTTCAAAAATTTGAAAATCTGGTTTTAGTGTATAAGTTAATCGAGCAATGACATAAGATGATGGTCAAAGAGTTTAGAACTTTTGTAGTCTTCGTTTCTCTAGATAATAAAGATTTTATAATGCTAATTCCATTGATTTAGGCATTATATCAAATTTTACTAAACCAAATATTAAAAAATTAGAATGATTCATATATACCATGAAAGATAGTTTAGATTAAATTAATTCAAATTTCGAATGTGGTTTGAAATTTATAAACAAAATTGAAGAGTATAAACTTCAGTATATAGAGCATTTACCGAAAACTCAATATTTTTGAAGGGGTTAACCCACGGATTTTGAAAAAAATTCAAAAATAAGAAAATCTGGTTTTAGTGTATAGTTTCATCGAGCACTGACATAAGATGATGGTCAAAGAGTTTAGAACCATGGTAGTCTATGTTTCTCTAGATAATGAAGATTTTATAATGCTAATTATATTGATCTAGGCAATATATGAAATTTTACTAAACTAAATATTAAAAAACTCAGTATATAGAGCATTTACCGAAAACTCATTAATTTTGAAGGGGTTAACCCACAGATTTTGGAAAATTTTCAAAAATATGAAAATCTGGTTTTAGTGTATAGTTTCATAGAGCACTAACATAAGATGATGGTCAAAGATTTTAGAACCTTGGTTGTCTCCGTTTCTCTAGATAATGAAGATTTTATAATGCTAATTCTATTGATTTAGGCAGTATATAAAATTTTACTAAACTAAATATTAAAAAACTCAGAATGATTCATATATACCATGAATGATAGTTCAGAATACATTAATTCAAATGTCGAAAGTGGTTTGAAAATTCTAGACAAAAGTGAAGAGTATAAATTTCAGTATATAGAGCATTTACCGAAAACTCATTATTTTTGAAAGGGTTAACACACGGATTTTGGAAAAATTTCAAAAATATGAATATCTGGTTTTAGTGTATTGTTTCATCGAGCACTAACATAAGATGATGGTCAAAGAGTTTAGAACATCTGTTGTCTCCGTTTCTCTAGATAATGAAGATTTATAATGTTAATTCCATTAATCTAGACAGTATATAAAATTTAGTAAACTAAATATTAAAAAATTAGTATGGTTCCTAAATACCATGAAATATAGTTTAGAATACATTAATTCAAATTTAAAATGTGGTTTGAACTTTTTAAACTAAAGTGAAGACTATAAACTTCAGTATATAGAATATTTACCGAAAACTCAATAAATTTGAAGGGTTTAACCCACGGATTTTGAAAAAAAATTTAAAATATGAAAATCTAGTTTTAGTGTATAGTTTCATCGAACACTGACATGAGATGATGGTCAAAGAGTTTAGAACCTTGGTAGTCTCCGTTTCTCTAGATAATGAAGATTTTATAATGCTAATTATATTGATCTAGGCAATATATAAAATTTTACTAAACTAAATTTTAATAAACTCAGAATGATTTCTTTATACCATGAATGATAGTTTAGAATACATTAATTCAAATGTCGAATGTGGTATGAAAATTCTAAACAAAAGTGAAGAGTATAAATTTCAGTATATAGAGCATTTACCGAAAACTCATTATATTTGAAGGGGTTAACACACGAATTTTGGAAAAATTTCAAAAATATGAAAATCTGGTTTTAGTGTATTGTTTCATCGAGCACTAACATAAGATGATGGTCAAAGAGTTTAGAGCATCGGTTGTCTCTGTTTCTCTAGATAATGAAGATTTATAATCATAATTCCATTAATCTAGACAGTATATAAAATTATAGTAAACAAAATATTAAAGAATTAGTATTGTTCCTAAATACCATGAAATATAGTTTAGAATACATTAATTCAAATGTAAAATGTGGTTTGAAATTTTTAAACTAAAGTGAAGAGTATAAACTTCAGTATATAGAATATTTACCGAAAACTCAATATTTTTGAAAGGGGTTAACCCACGGATTTTGAAAAAATTTCAAAAATATGAAAATATGGTTTTAGTATATAGTTTCATCGAGCACTGACATAAGATGATGGTCAAAGAGTTTAGAACCTTGGTAGTCTCCGTTTCTCTAGATAATGAAGATTTTATAATGTTAATTCTATTGATCTAGGCAATATATGAAATTTTACTAAATTAAATATTTAAAAACTCAGAATGATTCCTATATACCATTAATGATAGTTTAGAATACATTAATTCAAATGTCGAATGTGGTTTGAAAATTCTAAACAAAATTGAAGAGTATAAATTTCAGTATATAGAGCATTTACCGAAAACTCATTATTTTTGAAGGGGTTAACCCACGGATTTTGGAAAATTTAAAAAATATTAAAATCTGGTTTTAGTGTATACTTTCATCGAGCACTAACATAGATGATGGTCAAAGATTTTAGAACATCTGTTGTCTCCGTTTCTCTAGATAATGAAGATTTATAATGCTAATTCCATTAATGTAGACAGTATATAAAATTTAAGTAACATAAATATTAAAAATTAGTATGGTTCCTAAATACCAAATATAGTTTTCAATACATTAATTCAAATATAAAATGTGGTTTGAAATTTTTAACTAAAGTGAAGAGTATAAACTTCAGTATATAGAGCATTAACCAAAAACTCAATATTTTTAAAGAGGCTAACCTACAGATTTTTAAAAAGTTCCAAATATATGAAAATCTGGTTTTATTATATAGTTTCATCGAGAACTGACATAAGATGATGATCAAAGAGTTTATAACCTTATCTATTTCTCTAGAAATGAAGATTTTATAATTCTAATTCCACTAATCTTGGCAGTATATGAAATTTTAGTAAACTAAATATTAAAAAATTAGAATGGATCCTATATGCCTTGAAAGATATTTTAGAATACATTAATTCAAATGTCGAATGTGGTTTGAAATTTTTAAACTATAGTGAAGAGTATAAACTTCAGTATATAGAGCATTTACCGAAATCTCATTATTTTTGAAGGAGTTAACCCACGGATTTTGAAAAAATTTCAAAAATATGAAAATCTGGTTTTAGTGTATAGTTTAATCAAGCACTAACATAAGATGATGATCAAAGAGTTTAGAACTTTTGTAGTCTCCGTTTCTCTAGATAATGAAGATTTTATAATGCTAATTTCATTGATCTAGGCAGTATATCAAATTTTACTTAACTAAGTATTAAAAAAATCAGAATGATTCCTATATACCATGAAAAATTGTTTAGAATACATTAATTCAAATATCGAATGTGGTTTGAAAATTCAAACAAAAGTGAAGAGTAAAAATTTCTGTATATAGAGCATTTACCGAAAACTCATTATTTTAGAAGGGGTTAACATACGGATTTTAAAAAAAATTCAAAAATATGAAAATCTGGTTTTAGTGTATAATTTCATCGAGCACTAACATAAGATGATGGTCAAAGAGTTTAGAACCTTTGTAGTCTCTATTTCCCTAGATAATGAAGATTTTATAATGCTAATTTCATTGATATATGCAGTATATGAAATTTTACTAAACTAAATATTATAAAATTCAGAATGATTCCTATATACAATGAAAGATAGTTTAGAATACATTAATGAAAATTTCAAATGTGGTTTGAAAATTCAAACAAAAGGGAAGAGTATAATTTTCTGTATATAGAACATTTACCGAAAACTCATTATTTTAGAAGGGGTTAACCCACGGATTTTAGAAAAATTTCAAAAATATGAAAATCTGGTTTTAGTGTATAATTTTATCGAGTACTAACATAAGATTGGTGTCAAAGTGATTAGAACCTCTTTTATCTCCGTCTCTCTAGATAATGAATATTTTATAATGATAATTTCACAAATCTAGGTAGTATATGAAATTTTAGTAAACTAAATATTAAAAATTAGAATGGTTCTTATATACCATGAAAAATAGTTTAGAATACATTAATTCAAATATCAAATGTGGTTTGAAAATTTTAAAGTAAAGTGAAGAGTATAAACTTTAGTATATAGAGCATTTAACGAAAACTCAATATTTTTGAAGGAAATAACACACGGATTTTGAAAAAAAATTGAAAATTTGAAAATTTGGTTTTAGTGTATAAGTTAATCGAGCACTGACATAAGACGATGTTCAAAGAGTTTAGAACTTTTGTAGTCTCCTTTTCTCAAGATAATGAAGATTTTATAATGCTAATTCCATTGATTTATGCATTATATCAAATTTTACTAAACTAAATATTAAAAAATTAGAATGATTCATATATACCATGAAAGATAGTTTAGAATACATTAATTCAAATGTCGAATGTAATTTGAAAATTTTAAACAAAATTGAAGAGTATAAACTTCAGTATATAGAGTATTTACCGAAAACTCAATATTTTTGAAGGGGTTAACCCACGGATTTTGAAAAAAAAATCAAAAACAAGAAAATCTGTTTTAGTGTATAGTTTCATCGAACACTGACATAAGATGATGGTCAAAGAGTTTAGAACCTCGGTAGTCTCCGTTTCTCTAGATAATGAAGATTTTATAATGCTAATTCTATTTATCTAGGCAGTATATAAAATTTTACTAAACTAAATATTAAAAAACTCAAAATGATTCTTAGTTTAGAATACATTAATTCAAATATCGAATGGGGTTTGAAAAATCTAAACAAAAGTGAAGATTATAAATTTCAGTATATAGAGCATTTACCGAAAACTCATTATTTTTGAACGGATTAAACCACGGATTTTTGAAAATTTTCAAAAATATGAAAATCTGGTTTTAGTGTATATTTTCATCGAGCACTAACATAAGATGATGGTCAAAGATTTTAGAACAGCTGTTGTCTCCGTTTCTCTAGATAATGAAGATTTATAATGCTAATTCCATTAATCTAAAAATATATAAAATTTTAGTAAACTAAATATTAAAAAATTAGAATAGTTCCTAAATACCATGAAGTATAGTCTAGAATACATTAATTCAAATATAAAATGTGGTTTGAAATTTTTAAACTAAAGTGAAGATTATAAACTTCAGTATATAGAGCATTTACCGAAAACTCAATATTTTTGAAGGGATTAACCCACATATTTTGAAAACAAAAATTAAAAATATGAAAATCTGGTTTTATTGTATCGTTTTATCGAGCACTGACATAAGATGATGGTCAAAGAGTTTAGAATCTTGGTAGTCTCGGTTTCTCTAGATAATGAAGATCTTATAAAGCTAATTTTATTGATCTAGGCAGTATATAAAATTTTACTAAACTAAATATTAAAAAACTCAGAATGATTCCTATATACCATGAAAGATAGTTTAGAATACATTAATTCAAATGTCGAATTTGGTTTGAAAATTCTAAACAAAAGTGAAGATTATAAATTTCACTATATAGAGCATGAAATATAGTTTAGAATACATTAATTCAAATGTAAAATGTGGTTTGAAATTTTTAAACTAAAGTGAAGACTATAAACTTCAGTATATAGAGTATTTACCGAAAACTCAAAATTTTTGAAGGGGTTGTTAACCCACGGATTTTGAAAAAAAATTCAAAAATATGAAAATCTTGTTTTAGTGTATAGTTTCATCGAGCACTGGCATAACATAATGATCAAAGAGTTTAGAACCTTTGTAGTCTCCGTTTTTCTAGATAATGAAGATTTTATAATGTTAATTCTATTGTTCTAGGCAGTATATGAAATTTTACTAAACTAAGTATTAAAAAAATCAGAATGATTCCTATATACCATGAAAATAGTTTAGAATACATTAATTCAAATGTCGAATGTGGTTTGAAAATTCAAATAAAAGTAAAAAGTATAAATTTCAGTATATAGAGCATTTACCGAAAACTCATTATTTTAGAAGGGGTTATCCCACGGATTTTGGAAAAATTTCAAAAATATGAAAATCTGATTTTAGTGTATAGTTTCATCGAGCACTAACATAAGATGAGGGTCAAAGAGTTTAGAACATCTGTTGTCTCCGTTTCTCTAGATAATGAAGATTTATAATGCTAATTCCATTAATCTAGACAGTATATAAAATTTTAGTAAACTAAATATTAAAAAATTAGAATGGTTCCTAAATACCATGAAATATAGTTTAGAATACATTAATTCAAATGTAAAATGTGGTTTGAAATTCTTAAACTAAAGTGAAGAGTATAAACTTCAGTATATAGAGCATTTCCCAAAAACTCAATATTTTTAAAGGGGTTAACCTATGGATTTTTAAAAAGTTTCAAATATATGAAAATCTGGTTTTAGTATATATTTTCATCGATAACTGACATAAGATGATGGTCAATGAGTTTAGAACCTTTGTAGTATCTATTTCTCTAGATAATGAAGATTTTATAATTCTAATTCCACTAATTTTGGCAGTATATGAATTTTTAGTAAACTAAATATTAAAAAATTAGAATGGTTTCTATATACCATGAAAGATAGTTTAGAATACATTAATTCAAATGTCGAATATGGTTTGAAATTTTTAAACTAAAGTGAAGAGTATAAACTTCAGTATATAGAGCATTTACCGAAAACTCAATATTTTTGAAAGGGTTAATCCACAGATTTTGAAAAAAAATTGAAAAATATGAAAATCTGGTTTTAGGGTATAGTTTCATCGAGCACTGACATAAGATGATAATCAAAGAGTTTAGAACCTTTGTAGTCTCTGTTTCTCTTGATAATGAAGATTTTATAATGCTAATTTCATTGATCTATGCAGTATATGAAATTTTACTAAACTAAATATTAAAAAAATTAGAATGATTCTTATATACCATGAAAGATAGTTTAGAATACATTAATTTAATTTCGAATGTGGTTTGAAAATTCAAATAAAAGTGAAGAGTATAAATTTCAGTATATAGAGCATTTACCGAAACTCATTATTTTAGAAGGGGTTAACTAACGGATTTTGAAAAAAATTCAAAAATATGAAAATCTGGTTTTACTGTATAGTTTCATCGAGCATTGACATAAGATGATGGTCAAAGAGTTTAGAACCTTTGTAGTCTCTATTTCTCTTGATAATGAAGATTTTCTAATGCTAATTTCATTGATTTAGGCAGTATATGAAATTTTACTAAACTAAATATTAAAAAATTCAGAATGATTCATATATACAATGAAAAATAGTTTAGAATACATTAATGCAAATTTCTAATGTGGTTTGAAAATTCAAACAAAAGTGAAGAGTATAAATTTCAGTATATAGAACATTTACCAAAAACTCATTATTTTAGAATAATTTAATTCAAATGTAGAACTTGTTTTGAAAATTTTAAACAAAATTGAAGAGTATAAACTTCAGTATATAGAGCATTTACAAAAATCTCATTATTTTAAAAGGGGTTAAACCACGGATTTTGGAAAAAAATTCAAATATATGAAAATCTTGTTTTAGTGTATAGTTTCATCGAGCACTGACATAAGATGATGGTCAAAGAGTTTAGAACCTTTGTAGTCCCCGTTTCTCTAGATAATGAAGATTTTATAATGCTAATTCCATTGATCTAGGTAGTATATGAAATTTTAGTAAATTAAATATTAGAAAATTAGAATGATTCCTATATACCATGAAAGATAGTTTAGAATAAACTAATTCAAATGTTGAATGTGGTTTGAAATTTTTAAACATAATTAAAGAGTATAAACTTCAGTATATAGAGAATTTACCGAAAACTCACTATTTTAGAAGGAATTAACCCACGGATTTTGGAAAATTTTCAAAAATATGAAAATATTGTTTTAGTGTATAGTTTCATCGAGAACTGACATAAGATGATGATCGAAGAGTTTATAACCTCTGTTGTCTCCGTTTCTCAAGATAATGAAGATATTATAATGTTAATTCCATTAATCTAGGCAATATATGAAATTTTAGTAAACTAAATATTAAAAATTTTGAATGGATCCTATATACCATGATAAATATTTTAGAATACATTAATTCAAATGTAGAATGTGGTTTGAAAATTTTAAACAAAAGTGAAGAGTATAAATTTTAGTATATAGAGCATTTATCGAAAACTCATTATTTTAGGAGGGGTTAACCCACGTATTTTGGAAAATTTTCAAAAATATGAAAATTTGGTTTTAGTGTATAGTTTCATCGAGTACTAACATAAGATGATTGTCAAAGAGTTTAGAACCTCTTTTGTCTCCGTTTCTCTAGATAATGAAGATTTTATAATGCTAATTCCACTAATCTACGCAGTATATGAAATTTTAGAAAACTAAATATTAAAAAATTAGAATGGTTCCTATATACCATGAAATATAGTTTAGAATACATTAATTCAAATGTCGAATGTGGTTTGAAATTTTAAAACTAAAGTGAAGAATATAAACTTCAGTATATAAAGCATTTACCAAAAATTCATTATTTTAGAAGAGGCTAACCCACAGATTGTGAAAACATTTCAAAATATGAAAATCTGTTTTTTAGTGTATAGTTTCATCGAGCACTAACGTAAGATGATGGTCAAAGAGTTTAGAACCTTTGTAGTCTCCGTTTCTCTAGATAATGAAGATTTTATAATGTTAATTCTATTTATCTAGGCAGTATATGAAATTTTACTAAACTAAATATTAAAAATTAAAATGATTCTTATATACCATGAAAGATAGTTTAGTACTCTTCATTTTTGTTTAAAAATTTCAAACCACATTCTACAATGACCGCTTAACAATGACAAAACTAAAAAAAATCTTTAGCAAAATAGTAACAGTACTAAAACCTAAGATGCTACACTTACTCAATACCGTTTCTAATCTATACAATATTCATATAATTTATGGTACAATTAAATCATAAACATAAAAGAAATATAAACCAATTACAATAAGACACATTACAAAGGAGTCCATCATCTCTTCCTTAAAAGTCTCTTCTACCATAAACTTAACTCTACCTTTCTGTTTTTTTTCTCCCTCACCCATTTACTCTATTTTTTTCAATATAATAATCACAAAAGACTTGTTGACATATTATTGTTGCCGATGTTCTAAGTGGGGTTATTGATAGACAAATTTTTGATTTGTAAAATTTTAAGATTTCATAATTATTGGTTCATGAATTTTTAAAATCTTAAATACATTGTTATTGGTTTGAGAATTTTTAAATTCCATTCAAATTCTTTGTTATTCAAAAGTCTAGATTCATTGATTTTGTAATTCTATTGTTATTAGATGTAAATTCTCTATAGTTTTACTCATAAGATTATATTTGGAAAATATCATGTTTACACACAAGATTTTAAATATCCATCGTGATAAAAACATAACCACATACAAACAAATCTTCCGCTCATATCTTCTCATCTTTCATTCATACATCAACAATGATACATTATATCAATTTTGAGAATTGTTTTTTACATTATGAAGTTGTTTTCTTTGTCTACTTTTTGTTAATTTTTGAATGTGTTTCTTAATTATGAAACCTAAAGGAAGAAGATGCTGGTGATGTTCTTGTGTGTGTGTGTGTGGGTGTGTTTTGTGGGTATGTTTTATATTAAACAATTTTGGAAATTTTATAAAAAAACTTGTTATATATTATCTTAGAAGGAATTCTTTTTGAGAAATATATATAAAAAATATTTGATAAATTTGATACAAAATTTGTTAAATTTACATGGTTTTTTAATTATATCAACTTTTAGAATTATCAAACTCAACATAAATATTGGTTCCAATAACCTAAAAAAATAATCCGCTGTATAATTAAATCAAAAGCGTGGCTAGAATATATTTTATGAATAATACAATCTCCTCTACTAAAAAGAAGTACAAAAAATATATTATACAATAGTAATTGAAAAACCATTTCATTAATTTATAAATATGATATATTTTATTATTTACATTAATCAGTTAAATATCTATTATTTCTTCAAATTAATAATCAATAAAGTTATTAATAATAGATAAATTTTGACTATTTAAATTTTATTTATAATTATAACAAAGTCTTTAGAGAAAAAGTCTAACAGGATATTACCATTTTTTAAAAAAAAATTGTGAAATAATATAATAATTAATTGTTATGAATATAATGTTATAATATTATTATCAATTCATTATAATAAAAATAATAATTATATGCTATATTTTATAATTGTAGACTATACTATATTAAAATAGAAATATCGTATGAAATAAATATAGTTTTTAATTAAAATGGTAAATTACCTAAAATTTCAAATAATGTGTTTATAATATAATGCATTAATTTAGTAATAAAAAATTTCAAAGTCATATAATCTTCTAAACTCAAAAATAGATGTGTAGTGTTTCAAATTTTTATTGACCATGCTTTTGTCTTACGGATGTGTAGAAGAAGGTATGTATGTTCAGACAAGGGGCAGAATTGAGAAAAGTAATCAGTCAAAGGGAAGAACTGGGAACAGAAGTAATTCAAGACTAAAAGGAAATAAAAAGAGCTTACTGGATATGTTGAAGCGAGGTTCATCTGAAAAGAGACAGTCCAAAACGAGGAAATGCAAGTTCGAGTCATTTTGGAAGTGACAAAACAGAGGCAAGGGTGGGGAAAGCACAATGGTCTGAACAATTGATGCTAACAGCTTCTGAGGCATCTACGAGTGTGTATAAGATTCAGGATATTCATATCATTTTAATTAACATTCTGGAACAATCTAATGTTTGATGAAGAAGAAGTAAATGGCGGAAATTTTTTAATGGGAAATGATACATATTGTGAAATCACTGCCATTGGGAAAAATCAATGGCAAAATCAGGATATACTAATCCTACTGCCAAAAGGAATTTGATTTAATTGGGAAAGCCGTAATTTCTTTTATTGTTGTTGGTGGTCTTGTTATCGTTTTTGTTGGAAGAAGAGATTGTATAGTTGATTTTTTTTTTTTGTAGAGTTGATATTGTTTCATACCTAGATGAATAAAATTCGAGAGAGACAGAATATTAAAACTGATGTAACAAAACTAAACCACCGAAAAATAAATAAGAGAGGATGGGTGCAAGATGAAGGGTATGTACGTAGTCCTTTCTTTTGTTCTTATTTCAAGCAAAGGTCTATGTTAAACTATAACAAAACAAAATCCAGATTACTTGACTACTCATATCTACGAACAAAAAAGGAGCTTCACAAAAAAGTTGTGACGTGAGTTGAACCCAACAAAACAAATTTAATATATGGGCCAACCAAAATTTTGGATACTCTTTGAAGTTTTTAGATTGGGAAAATTGTCTTTTAAATCACGAACTTTCAAATTTGGTTGAAAAAAAGCCTGAACTTTCTCTTGGACCATTTAAAGCATCAATTTAATTTGACTAGCCATTTTAAACATCAATTTAGTTTGACTAAACCAAATTAAGCACGACGTTAACTCGGATAACAGAATGATTAAACAGAGTTAAATGTCGTCTCTAATCTCCGTTAAGTCCAAAACGACGTCGTTTAAAAATCTTTTAAAAATATGCATTTGAGTGGAATCGAACCCGTGACAATAGACACACACATGTAAGGCTCAAACCACTAGACCACTTAAATATTTTTTAACATGATTGACTAGTAATAGTTAGTATTGTGAAACCTCCAAATCATCTTATTCAACCCTAAATCCCTAATTAATTTTATAAATATTAAAAATTGTAAATAAATTATTAACTATTCAAAAATTTGTGAACATTACTAAAAATATTAAACTTATAATAATTATTAACTTAACTATAATATTAAGTTTTATTTACAAGTATTATTAAAAATACTACTTATAATAAAAATCATTTTGTTTTATTAGTAATTAAAAATCATCTAGTAATTAAAATTATAATTAACAATCATTTGGTATACTATTAATTAAAAATTATAATTAATTATTATTATAAATCAGACAAGTTATTATTAACTATAATTGTTTATTATAATTTTTAATAATACTAAAAGATTATATTTTTAAAAATCATAATTTAAAATCATTTTGTATTATTATTAGTTAAAAAATATAATTAAAAATTATTTAGTTATTTATACTCACAAAATTTCAAATAACTAATAAGCTATTTACAAGTTTTAATATTTATAAAATCATTTAGGGATTTAGAGTGGAAGAAGATGATTTGGAGGTTTCACGATAATAGGTATTATTAGTCAATAAAGTTCAAAAAGTGCAAGTAGTCTAGTGGTTTGCGCGTTACATGTGTGTGTCTTTGGTAACAGGTTCGATCCACCCAGATGCGATTTTTTAAAAGATTTCTAAACGACGTCGTTTTGAACTTAACGGAGATTAGAGACGGCATTTAACTCTGTTTAATCATTCTGTTATCCGAGTTAACGTCGTGCTTAATTTGGTTTAGTCAAACTAAATTAATGTTTAAAATGGCTAGTCAAATTAAATTGGTGCTTTAAATGGTCCAAGGGAAAGTTCAGGCTTTTATTCAACCAAATTTGAAAGTTCGTGATTTAAAAGACAATTTTCCCTTTTTAGATTCGTTAAAATGACTTAGATTCGATCAGTTAGTTTTTCATCTCGTTTCAAATGTCCATCATTTTCCAAAACCTTTTGTTAATAAATGATAAAAGAAAACGTTTATTTTCATCAGTTCAAAAAAAAAAACGTTTATTTTCATTTAAAACCCTTACAACCCGTTTCCAAAATTATCGAACCTACTAGAACCACCAGAGAAGAAGTCAATAAACGGCGGCCCTCGTCCACCATCATCGCCACAATAAGTCACCGGAGAATCATGACAAGGGGAAAAACTGGAATTTCCAGCACCATCGTCATTAATCGCATCCAGAGGCTGAAGTGGAAAAAGCGGAAGCGTCTTCAGTCCGTTGGTATTGACGTTGATGCCCTCGCCAAAATAACCGTGATCACCAAGGGCAAATCGATCAAATCTGAGTGAACTCGAAGACATTGATATTCTAGCTGTCGTTATGTCTGAAACATGTTTCTTATGATCTGTGATTGTGCGTTTCTCGTAGCCACCACTTGGGATCATCACTTTGTTACTGTGAAGATCTTGTCTGTGTGAGCTTCCATGTTGATTATCGCTTACTTGATGTAAATAGTTCGGACTAACGCAGCCCACTTCATAACAACAACAAAAATATTACAATTAACACTTAGTAACATTTCAAAGCGTATAACACAAATGGAAAAAATGCTTCTATATTTCAAAATGTATCATAGTTTGAGTTAATACACAAGAATTTTAATACGTATCATTGAAAACATAAAGTAAAAGTCACTAATTACCAGGAAAGCAATTGTTAAATAAAATTGATGAAACAGTTTTTAATAGAGTTATAATTAATTTAAATCAACAAACATTCTCTAAAACATCATAAAGTTTGAAACTGAAGATGTCTTATCTTGTGCTGAACAAAAATATACATGATCATCAAGAACCCTATTATATCGTCGTTGTAAGTTTTTTTTTTTGTATAAGTATATTGTTGTAAGTTCTTAACCTTTTTTAATAAAGCTGTATTTTGTGATCAAGTAAGTACTTATAATATTTATCAATGTGTATATATACAAACAAGAGTAGGGATGAGAAACTACGTGCCGTTAGAGCAAGGAATAGGTTGGAAGAAACGGGATGTTTTGTGCAGGAGACGACTGAAGGAAGCGATGCGGTCTTGTTTCTGCTTTTGGCGTTGTCTAGCCTTATGGTTCTGGAACCAGTAAAAGACGTTTTTACCCTCTATATGGCCGAACGCACGGAGCCTACCGGTGATCTGCTGTATCTGATCGGCGCTCGGTGTTCGTATCCCTTGCTTGTAAAGATTCTCAAGCAGCGTTATCTGTTCTTTCGTTGGGTTCCACCTTGGACTGCTTGTTGTTACTGCGCTGCCTTCGTTTTCCATTTATTTTATTTACTATTTTTTGTGAGAAAATTAGGGTTTTTAAGGTGAATTTCTGCATGTACTTGATGCATATATGAAAGTCATGGGGTGGCTCTCATATTTATATAAGAATTTAGTGAGGGAGTGGAACAGAGTCAGATTAAATGAAGAGAGAGAGAGAGTGTCTGTGTGTGTGCTGGAGACTCTGAAAACATGGCGTGGAGCGGCTGAGATGGTAAAAAAGAGGCTTCCTTTTAATGAGAAAACAAATAGGAAAAAAACAATTAGGATTTTCTTTCTGTAAAATCAATCATTAGTTCAAAGATTGACAACATCGCTAATTATTTTATTATATGTATGTATAGAAAAGGATAACTCAGTTCTTGTTTTTTTTTTTGTCAACTTTCTCTTAACTCAGTTCTTGTTAATGTCAAAATGCTCTAAATTAGATATTTCCCCACGTGAAATTTGATATATGGTGTATATAGTTATTGGATTGGATTATGTGATTTTATTAACCTTTTTCCTATTCTTTATGGGGATTACGGATGTTTTTTCGAAAGGGCTTTAATGAAGGAGAGCCATAAGTCTTGGAAATGAAAGAAACAGTAAGGATAAATACGAACGTTAATATAATAGGGCGGCAAAAGATAGCTGGTTGGATTGTGTTATTTGTAGGTCATGAGAAGCCTATACATCTAGTTTGCTTCGGAAATTGACATATCTTGTTTTATGTCATAACTGAAATTATATAATTTATTTTTAGAACACGACAATTTGAAGTTCAGTTGCTTGGCTCTTCGATTTCTTAACGAGCAAATTTTTTTTCAGGAAGTTCGAGCAAAGAAACAAAATGTTAATCACATTTGGTAAACCGTCAGAAAAGCTGGAAAACTCTAGTTGTCTTGGTTGTTTTGCGTCGCGATGTTCGATCCTACTTTGCTTACTATGGAAGGTGATCAAAAGAGATGGGGAATTCAAGTGGGAGTATTATTGATATATGCAAGTGATACGACCAAGACATGTGTTTAGCTGTTTGTGTTAATGCTTGTTCGTGTATATCTGGATCAAAACACTATGATATTGACAAATATATACTTATATGGCACGCTGTTACAAAATATAAGCCTTAAAATTAGAAAATAGTTTTTCAAAGATATTAAAAACTGATGATAAATAATATGCTAACAGAATATTTAATCACAAATAATTTTATCATTTTTGATGGGTAAAACAGATTTCATCTTTTAGGATTAAGTATTTAAATTTTAGCATCAAGATACTTCTTCGTTTTAAAATATAATATACTTTTTACCAAAACACACAAAAATTACTAAAGATCTCTTAAATATCTAATTTATTAATTTATGGGTTTTTTTTGGTCAAATTAATTTATGGTTTTATTTTGACTTATTTATAACAATCCTTTTAATATGCACCATCGCCCTCCTTATACTTGATATAGACCAAAAATAATTAACTTAAACCAACTTCGATTAAGCCAAACATCATTTATCATTTTCATTTAATTCTTTTTTGTCACCTACTTCCTATAATTCCTATCACTAGCCTTTAAACCACGTTTCATTTAATTTACATAACATGGCATGTCAAGTTCAAACATAATGAATTTGGTTATGTAATACATAGAGTATGTTAAAGCAGATTCATATGTTAACTGACCATTTTCAAGAACATAGTGCTGTATTTCGGATAGGGGTGGGCGTTCGGGTTCAAATTAGAAATTTTAGATTTTTGGTTATTTTGGTATAGGGATTCGCTATGGTATTTCTGTATTTCGAGTCGGGTTAAGATATTTTTAGTTCGGATTCGATTATTTTGAGTCGGTTTGAATAAATATATATCTATATTATATGATCTTAAAATATGTTTAGCATAAATATAAATACTTTAAATAAAATAAGAGATTTAAAATAGAAATATAAAGTTAATTATATCTATGTACGGTTATATTCAGATATCAATTCAGGTTCGGGTATTACCCGTTCGGATTCGTATATCCAATCTCTGCTAATTCAATTCCCGTTCGAATATTTTGTTACTTCAATTTAAATTTCAGATCAGGTTTTTCGTGTCAGGTTCGGATACGAGTTCAGATATCGAACAAAATGCCCAAGCCTAATTTCAGACTTGCAGGTTCATGCAGATTATTTATATTTATATTTACATCTATATTAAATATATTAAAAACTCACTTAACTTTCTCATTAATTGACAACACTATCTAAATCCATTTTCTTATAATTAATTCCGACAATTACCAATATATATCAACATTTACCAGAAGGATAGTTACCTAATTTTTATTTAGACTAAAAATATTTACTATTTCAAAATGATATCTAATATATTCTGATCACAACTGTTGAATATATAGTTTATTTTTATTACACAAAAGTACAAATTAGCTTATATTTTTAATTTGGTATATAGCTTTAAGATATACTGATTCCCTAAAAATATTTAAAATATAGAAATTCAATAACAAAAAAAATAAAAACCAGAAAATGTAACAAAAATATAGCTATCTAAATCAGAATCAAGATCAAAATTCCATATCTACATCAGGTTCATGTATTCAAATTAAACTTAAAATTTTATCAGGTTTCTAACATTGTTCTTTGAACCAAATCAAGAATCAAAATAACAAAACCCAAATTCGTAAATAACCAAACTATTACTATATTTCATGAACTGAAATCCAAAATCCACAATCGAACCGAAACCGAAAAAACAACAAAATATGGACACGAACCAAAATTTATAGAATATCATCAAATCATTTAAATTTAATGATAAAAAGAAATATAAATATAAATAATTTTGCGCATCCGCGCAGATCAGAATCTAGTTTCTTAATATACAAATTTTAAAATAGCTAGTTAGTTAAAAACTGTCATATAGAATTGTTACACAAAATATAAAGTCAAAGCTGCTTAATTATAAGAACAAATTTCATATTTAAATATATAAAATAATTTTTGAAACTATAGTAGATTTCAAATGAAATGAATACTATTTAACATCCCAACTTTATACAAAATTAAAATAGTAATATCTTCTAGTGCAGTTTAGCTTCAAAAACTGAAATCTATACTAATCAATGAAAAAAATAAGAATTAAAATTTATCTTCTAGTGCAATTTACCATCCCAACTTTTGGTATAAAAATGTGTAAAAAATGAACTATATGTATATACTTGGATAGTAAGATTCTGTGAGAAATTGGCACTCGGAATGATAAAATGTGAAAGCAAAAGACATGCATTGCTTCAATTCGAGTCTTTTAGACACCTAGGAATCTATAGGAGCAGAGATTTGCCTCGTGAAAGAGAGTGAGAGAGACATATTACAGTCCCCAATCTCTTCGCCAGTTCATTGACTTTCATGTTCTACTGAATTTGAGCCATTTGATTCGAAATCTCTTGTTTTCGTTAAATTCCAGATAACAGTCGTGGTCACCATGGCATTTTTTTTTTACTATTTCTAAATACCACCACTCTATCTTTCATAAATAACACCATTTAAAATACTAGTTAACATTATTCAACACCCTATTTTACATTTTTAATATTACACATCATCTTTTAAATTTATTAATTTAGTATTTATTGAATTTTGACATTTACAATCATTTTAACAAAACTCAACATCTTACTCAATTATTTTAACTCATTTTTTATATTTTATATATGTAGTTTTAAAACAAAAGGTATTTTTTATATTTTATATATGTAGTAAAAATATATGTGGGTGTATATATGCAAATATTCGAAAAAGATAAACAATTTACACTGCAATAAATTATTTTAGGGTATTTGCATTTCCTACTCAAACTTTTTAGTGTATTTAGCTGTATATCCAAAACTACCATGTTCCACTATTTAGTAAATGCTATTATATCCCACTATCTGGTGAATGCTATCAAACCAAATAAGAACAATTTTGACATTTTCATTCTACTTTTTCAATTAGAAGCTCCACATAGTCTGTGTAGTAGTTTCTTAATTTCCACTCTGTTTTAGGATTTTCACCTTATTCACTCTATTTTATTTGGTTGTATTCTATTTAGAAATCGTATAACAAAAACATGATTTTATATAAATAAACAAGTGTTATAGTTTGGTATTGTATCATTGCTATATATCGTTTTGGTCTATACTTATTGATCAAAATAGGTGATGGTTATAAGGTGTTTAATACTATAACCATCTATAACTCCAACAAAAATCTTTACTTAGTTACTTTATAACCTCTCCAAAGCATCTCCAATATATTACTCCATTTTATAAAATGAAATTGTGTATTATTTCATTTTTACTCCAAAATATTTTCGAATGATTCTCCTTTTGTTTAGTTAATAATTATTGTTAAGACCTTCAACTTATAAAAATTAACAATTAACCCAACTATTTTATGTTTAAAAATTTCCACAAGAATATATTTTATTTAAATAAAAATGTATTATTAAAAATATAAAAAACATAAAAAATATATAAAATCCCATATTTTATTTTAGTAATAAGCATTAAAATATTTTTCACGAATGATCAACTAATGTATTTCGTAATAAACAAGGGCATTCTTTATCTTTAATTTTCTAAATTCAACCAAGAAAATTTTGAAATCTAACAGTTTCATCTTCTACAATTTCAATATCTACGGATAATACTTCTGTTCCAACTTCAGTTATACAATTTTTATCATATGCAATTCCTAATTCAAAAACAAAATTATTATTTTTACCTACAGAAAACAAAGTTTTATTTGTATTTTGAATTTCTTACATGATCCAAATGTTTATGCATATATCAAGCTCAACAAAGTAAAAATAGTGTCATATGAAAATGTTGACCGACAAAATAAACAAACTTATCTATTTCGTTTGAACAATAGTTCACCAAACTTAATAGTTTCAAAAGCAATTTATCAGATCTTTAAATCAGTTATGTTTATTTTTTATTTTTATTAGTCTATGCCACTTTTATGTAAGATCTGATAAATTACTTTTATTTTGTATATGCATATATCAAGCTCAACAAAGTAAAAATAGTGTCATATGAAAATGTTGACCGACAAGATAAACAAACTTATCTATTCCGTTTGAACAATAGTTCACCAAACTTAATAGTCTCAAAGCAATTTATCAGATCTTTAAATCATTTATGTTTATTTTTATTAGTTTATGCCACTTTCATAAACCCTTAGAGTTTAGGGTTTAGTGTTATTCATATTTAGTTTTTAATGTTTATGATTTAAAGTTTATGATTTATCTAAAGGTTTATGGTTTAGGATTTAGGGTCACCTAAGGGTTTAGATTTATGATTTAGAATTTTATGTTTTAGTGTTTTGCTGACGTCGTTAACAATATTAATTTTTGATAATTATTAATATTTCCTTATTTATTTTAAAGACATAAATAATTTGAATTTTCTTTATTATTTTGTTTTCTTTTTGAAAAGATATTAAATCTAAAATAACTAATTTATATTGGTTGGTGAATCTAATTGTTTACCCTAAAGGATGAACCCAAGAAATTCTCTAAAATGATTACGCGATCTTTTTGAATATCATATTTATATTTATGTTATTATATCATTTTAAATATTATTTGTATGAAATAAAAATATTCAAGATTAAAAGATTTTTTTATAATAAGTAAAATTCAACTCCAAAATGGAGTAAAATGTAGGATTACTCTATAAATGGAATAAATTTTAACTATTATTATATTTTGGAGTTGCATATGGAGTGGGATCGAGAATTTTTTTACTCCAAATAGAATTTAGAGTCAAAAAATGAAATAAGGTTTGAGATCTATCCCCATTCCAAAACTATAAAACAGAGTAATTTTTTTGTTCATACTCTGTTTTCCATTCTTTTTAAAAATAATTTATAGAATGAGGACAAATATGCTATAATGCGTGTACCACTAATTTACCTATAATGTTATAATTGAAAGACATGAACCTCTGATTAGGATCAACAAAACAATTTAGACTAACTTTTTTTTGTCAAAACTCAAGAGCATTACTAACAGTGATCTACATAGTCCTCTGCAATACTTCGTATTTATTAGGTTTTTATTTAGTATGACATCACCTCAAAATCAATTCCTCTGCCATTTCGTTATGTATGTTCATGTGCAAAAAGACGTATATGTATAACTGTCGTAAAAAGGCAATTTGTCTCTGTTGTGTGGTGTCGTCGTGTCTGGCCGACACTTGTAGCCAAAATTTTACACGTACATATCAGTTCATATTCTACATCTGTACACGTATCGTATTCATCTCTTTTGTTTGTATATGTTGTTTCCTTCGTGTGCTAGCTATGTTTTCTATTTTTAGCATTCAGCCAAACTAGAGTTGTAACCCGTTGGCATTTCCGTGGTCCTTGTTCCTTCATCGACGGAGGTAAGATTTAAACTCTTTAGTAGGAATACAATTAAATGATATTAAAACGAAAAGTTCTGAAAAGGTACAGCCTGGAAGAGGTGGAGCCGTTCCTAGAATTTAGGAGAGCCGAGAGCTAACAAGATTTTTGTACTAATTTAGATTTCATCACATTATCTCTCAACCCAAAACCCTCTAAGAGCATCTCCAATGTAAAACACCATTTTTTTCTCTAAAATAGAGTAAAAGTAACTATGGAGTAAAAATGCTCCAACCCCACTCTATTTCTCACTCTATAATGGAGTGATGAACAAAAAAAAATTAGATTACTCCATTTATGGAGTAAACTCCATTATGGAGTGAGAAATGGAATGGGGTTGGAGCATTTTCTACTCCAAACTCACTTTTACTCCATTTTGGAGGAAAAAATGGAGTTGGGTTGGAGATGCCCTAAAACGACAACCTTCTCTTCCCCCATCCCCATGGTATGTAAAAAATTACTTAGATCTTTAACAGTTACTCTTTAAATTTTGAGGGCAGAAATCAAAAATGAAATATTTAAGAAAATCAAACCCCGTTTTAAGAATTGTATGGTGAGAAGAAAAATTAATATTATTGATAACTAATGATACTCCAGTGCGTACGTTATATTCTTATATGAATTTATAATTTATTATATGGTTTTACTAAATAAAAATATTCTAAAAATATGAAAATGAAAATACAGTGAAACCTCTATAAATTAATAATGTTGGGACTACACCAAAACTATATTTTTTTATTAATTTATAGAGATTATTAATTTATCGAGATACTAGTTGAACTAAAAATTCAATTTGGGACTATAAAATTATATTAATTTATAGAGATATTAATCTATCGATTATTAATTTAAAGAAGTTATACTGTATGTTTAAAATTTGATATTTTCTGATTTTTTTTATAGTAGTTAGCGATCATAGTATATTACTTTGTTTGAAATTGTTTATTTCAAAGTGGAATAGTATAAGTGGTTGTTACTCCCTGACTTGAAACATGGGAGAAAGATTCCATATATCACAATGGATCCTCTTTAGAGGCCTAGACACACGAGACTGAGAATGAAAAAAATTGTAATTTATTTGCTTTTCCCTACCTGACAAGTGATTGGTAGATAGGCTCCATTGCCAACCATCACTGAAGCATTTCCTTCATGAGGATGAATACCTTGCAGGTTAGTGGTAGACGATGTAACATGAGTTGTTGCTCCCAAATCAGGATATCAGTCCTTTGACTTCAGACACACGTAAGGAGGTGAAGGCTTCAGCAGCTTGATAATTGTTATCAAACCTGTTGTAACACTTGATTGCAGTATGGCCAACCCTTTCACATATCTGACAAGTTGGCCTGTCATTCTGAATGTTAATGTTAGATTGATGTTGTGAGAAGCCATGTTCCCTGCTGTAGAAACCACCACGACCACTGTAAGACCCAGATCTGCCTCTTCTTTTGTAGTTCGGGTTAGGGCTGGGCAAAAAAAATTTGAACCAAATCCGATACGAAAATTAGTATCAAACCAAATCCGATTCGAAAAAAATAGTATCGAAACCGAATTGAATTTGGTTAAATATCCGATCGGTTTCAAAATTTTGATATCTAAAAAACCGAATCTGAATTCGTTCCGAACTGGAATATTTTAGGTATTCAAATATATCTGAATCAGATTTATATACCTGAATATGTTAACTATTTTTAGATTTAATATCCAAAAATATCCAAAATATATAATATATTTTAAAGTTGTCTAAATTATTTGAAAATATATGTGAATAGTCAAAAGTAAATATCTAAAATAGCTAACCAATACTTAAAAAGCAAAAGTACTTAAATAGCTATTGATTCTCCATTCAAATATTCAGATCAAACCAATTTTGTATTAAGTTTAGGTATTTTATCATACATTATTCAAATTTATATGTTATATACTATTTTTATTTTTTTAGATTTTCAGAAATTTAAATTATGTATATATGAATTTAAATGGATTATCTGAACTCGAACCAAACCAACAAAAGTCCGAACCAAAATTTCTAAATATCCGAATGAATCTAAATTTTAATCCCAAAAACCCGAAACATAAATAGACCCGAGTCAAACCAGAGTATATACCTGAATGTCCAGTCCTACTCAAAATTTTGCGATAAAGGCCCAATGGTCCTTTTGTGCCAAGTATTACAAGGAATCTAACTTGTGAATCTAAATTGATTTCAGAGAGAAGTTTCTCTATCTATATCACACACTCACACACACAAATCTATATTTATCTTTCAATGGTAAAGTCTGCTCACCATTAAGGCAAATTTCTATATTGTGCTCCTCTAAAAATATCTCTTATTTGGACAGGTTTCTTACACATTTAGGTTTTCCTCAAACTTTGAAAAAGGGTAACCCAATCTGTACTTTCACACAACTTGCCCATTTCTTTTTTCATGTCATGTGAGAATTTTGGGTGAGAGAAGAAGATGAAGACTATAAGTGGTTTAGGGATAGGGTTGAGTTTGGTGTGTGGGTTTCTTCTATTAGCACTTGTTGCAGAAGTCTATTACCTTCTGAGAAGGAAGAAGAAGATCATAAGCCAAGAAAGCGAAGAAGAGAAAGAAGAAGACGAACAGGTTGGGTACGCTAAGGAACTTATCCAGCTGTTTTGTTTCAAAGAGCCTGAGGCCAACAAAGGCGGAAGAGAAGTGGAAATCTCGAGGAATCAAGATTTAGAACTAGGGTTTGAAGCAGAGCTAATGAAACTTCATAACCAAAGGTTTCTCTTCACAATCATAGAAGAGACAAAAGCAGATTTGGAATCTGATGATGGAAAATCAAGACTAGGCTCAAGGTCAAGAAGAAGGAGCTTGAGTAATCTTCCGCTGGGAGTAAATGACTGTACTACCCCTGGTTTCACTCCATTGACTTCTCCTACTACACTAACGTCCTCTCCCTTGGAGTCTTATTCACGCCACGGATACAATCCTCTGTTCGAGTCAGACGGGGAGCTTGAGTTTAATAAGTTTTTCAGGTCTTCTTCTTCTTCTTCTTCTTCTCCTCCGCGGCTCCGCCTAAGTTCAAGTTCTTGAGGGATGCTGAAGAGAAGCTGAGGAGGAGACTGATCGAAGAAGCCGAAGTAGGAGAGCAAAAACAAGAACTTTCGATTACAAGAACTTTCGATTATATCGGAGGGTTCGTTTCTGAAGTTCATGAATCCTGCGATGGTGAACAGAGAAGAGAAACAGAGTAGTCAAGAATCTGATGAGACGGTCTCGTTTTCTCATTCTTCTTCTTCATGTACAAATCTTAGAACGTTAGACCAGAGGTCCACACTGGTTGTTTAGTAGTTAGACCTCTCTTGCTCTACTCCTTACTTTTTTTGTTTGTTGAAACTTTTATAAGAATTTCAATTTTATTTGTGTGAATTATCTTTTCTTTCTCTCATTCTTATTCGTTGGGAATATTTTATTTTTGAATGTGTTAAATTTTTATTAATCAAAAAAAAAACTCTTTTACATCAAGTGCAATTTTTTTTTTTTGATCAACTATACCATATTTAAGGCACCTGAAATCTATTGAATATTCACAATCTTGTACCAAACCAAAACTGTAAACCTCCCTCCATGCTTCTTATTCTCTTTGATCTCATCAAGCCCAGTTTGTTTCTCACACCTTTGTCCATCATCTTCTTCAATACTTCCATGGGCATAAGCTTCTCCCCATGTTTCAGCTTATTTCTTTCACGCCACAGAGCGTACATAGCTGCTTGAAACGTATATCTGATACAGAACAATCTCTTTTTTCCATTTTCTCATCAGAAATCAAAATCGGAATAGCATTCCACTCATTTGTATAAGAATCAAGCAGTAGCCCTTTAACGAGATACTCCCAAACCTGAGAGGAATATGAACACTCGAAAAATAGATGATCCTTTTGACTCTTGAGCAGTTTTGCATAAAGCACATATTGTGTCAACTCCTTGCAGATGCTTGTTGTAGGTAATCTGAAAAAAATTGCAGATGCTTGTTTTTATATACGTATTAGTCTGAAAAAAAATTGCAGATGTTAGGAATTATCGATCGTTTGATTGCTTAACTAAACGACACAAGATTTTTAACCCAGTTCCCTTGCGGTACCTCTGGGGTGGGAACCGTCTCCCACAACATCCACTATCAATCAAAGGGGTTTACACAAACGCTCTAAGCGCTCTTCTCGTATAAACATGACACTAATAAAGAATAAGAAGATCAAAGAAACTCTATCCCTTAGAGACATGACTAACAATGTCTCTTAGTTTCTTCTACTCTTGATCTCTCTCTTTGCTTCTCTTGTCCTTAGGGTTTTTCTCGGATGATCTTATAAGGCTTCAACGTCTCCTTATTTATATCAAACATCACCGACCTTGTCTTGGTGTAATTTCCTTTTCCCGGTTGACATTGGTCCCGTTGTTTCCTTTTGTAACAAGTTTCACACCGACCTTGTACATGAGTCATGTTGGGCTTGGCGTACGTAATAATTTGGTACTATGCTCAGAAAGAAGTTTCTCCAAAGCCCACATGATTTTCACAATCTCCACCTTGGGCTTTGGTGCCAATAAGCCCAACTCTCTTCACAGTTCTTCGATAACAAAAAACAAAGTGAAGCTTCTTCTTCATTTGTTTAATTATTACCAATCACTAAGTCATGCACCCTTGTATTGATGACTCCTTCGCGGGCGAGTTAATCTGCAGCACGTGAATCACCATCCACAAACCTTGAGCTTTCACCTTTTCTTCTGAGGATCAACACTTCTTCAAATTTTTTTTTTTTTATTTTGATGGAGAGAAAATCAACCGACAATGCAAACTTCCGATCAGCTTCCAGTCGTTACCCAGCGAGCCTCAACACCCCTCAGAAGCTCAAAATTGTACATTCCCTCAAGACTCTTTTATCCCCTTTAATAGATCACACCAGTGTCAAATCCCCCGTAATTTCCGATGAGTTCTTGCAGTCAATGGTTTCCTCCGGCGTTTTCTTTCGCCGTCTCTGTTTTCTTTTCCCAGTGATTACATCGTTGTCGACCTCGACTAGCAAATCATGTGACTTGCTTCTTTATTTTGCTCAGGAGTTTCGAGAGATTCGCGACTCTCTCTCAAGCTTCCTTTCACGTCAATGAAACGCGGCGACTGTGATTCCATTAGAATCTCAATCTTGCCCGGCGAAATCTTCCTTGCCAATCTTCTTTGGTGGTCCCTGTTACTCTTACACCACCACGCCAAGCTTACAACCCGTTTGATATTTTCCTCTGATAGTGAAGCCCTTTCGACATTACCTTTGCTTGCCGATATTTACTAGCTTCTCCGGCTACCTTATTGCCGCATCCACCGCTGTATATAAGTCACATATCTCCTTTCACCTTATCCGGAGATTTCCATCAACGAGCCTGCTTTTCCAGCGGTTCACCACCATCGCAACTCAACCCCGACAATTACTTTGCCATTGAACTCAGATCAAGTTACTCCACCTTGAACTCTGATTCTTCCTTTGATTACACCACCGTCGACGGCACTGCTTATGTTTGCTTCTCGATCTCAAAATTCAGAGAGATTCACGACTCTCTCTCAAGTTTACATCTTTCTCAAGCTATCACCATGGATAGGAGTTCTCTATTTCACTTCATCGATGATCCTGTGATATAGCCTCCGACTCATCTCCCTTGATAAGTTTCAAACAGAGCTAGCTTGTCTTTCTCTCTACAGCTTGTCTGGCGAAAGCCTTCGCCACCTCCACTGTCCAAGACGTTTCCTTGTGTAATCTCCTCCAGTGACCCTCTTGGTCATACCATCACCACATACCTCCGTCGGTATCCATTGGCGACTCTACCTCATTTTTTTTTTCTTCACAGCAGCTCCACTTACCATTCTCCACAGCTCCACCTGAATCGTGGAATCATCTCTGCAGCCTTGTACGCGATGAACAACAGACCCGTGCCCATTCTCAGCCTCGATGATCACATGTAGCCTCTGAACTATGTATCATCTTCTGCCTCTGTTCCAATAACTCCAGGTAACCCTCTTGAACCTGGAACATTATCTCACGTATTTACTCCTTGAGAACTCATTGATATCTCTTTCTTTTCCTTTCAGCTGCTACCGATGAACAATGTAACTTCACCCTTGCGATTCATTGCATCGCTTTCACCTCGTCCGAAGATTCCAAGTAACATTCTTCAAAACCGATTCATCTGTGTCGACTTGTTAATTCATCTCATGTGCACTGAGTTTTGAATCAACATCTTCATGAATCTTTTTTTTTTTCTTCTCAGTTACTCCACCTGAAGCTAAAATCTCTTTATCGTTAGCTTCAAACTTTCACACGTAACCTTCTCACCAATGTTCCTCTTGACTTGAGTTTCAGCCTGTTTCTTTTCCCTTCTTTTACCAGCTCCTTTGGTGTACCCTTGCACCTCCTTTGCTGGTCCTCAGGCACTTGTCTCCTTTCAGTTTATCCGGCAAACTAATTCACCTCCTCCACTGCTTAAGACGTCCGGTAACTCTCGTTAGACCTTGTATCATCATCACCTCCTATGCTTCTCTAATTTTTTTTTTTTTTCTCTCCGAGAACCTTAACTCGGAACCTTGAACCGTTTCAGGTTTCCATGACGAGCTCCACCTGGAACCAGAATCTAGCACTCCACGACTTCTGGTTCTTCATGACTTATTAGCTCAGCCTCCTCCCTTATCTTCAGGTAATTCCCTTTACCGTAAGCCAATCAATCACACAGCCTCCTCCATGACTATCATGAATCTGTTATGCTGATTGAACTAATCCTCCCTTTGCATCTTGATTTCCTTTAATCAAATGCAGTAACCTCTCTGAATCATACATGTTTCAACCCGTGAAACAATCTCTGGTTCAAAATGCTTTTCTGTTTAACCCCCACAGCCTCGGACTCCCTTTGTACCGCCGTTAACGTTAACAGAACACGCCATCAAGCTCCAAAACTTGCTAGATAGACTTTCGATACAAACCATGATCCTTGCTTCTTGTTAAACATAAACTCACTAGCAGTATTAAACCTTGCTGCTAGATTTTCTTTCTCTTAGCTTCACTTGAGCTCCCTTTTTGTGTGTTAATCTTGCTTTATGGTTAAACAACCACAGTCTGAATCCATCTTGTACCGCCATCCATGATGGAACACGCCTCCTAACCAGTCTTGTTGGGAAGACTTTCGACACAACTCTCCATTCAGCTCTTTTTGTTTAACCAAACTCTTCTGTATAAAATCTGCCTTGGACTCCTCTGTGTACCGCTGTTATCACTTAACAGAACCCGCCATCAAGCTATCATCCTTGCTAGATAGACTTTCGACACACCCCTAGTCCAAGCATCTCTTCTTACAGAACTTCACACACCTTTGTGTTCTTCTTTAGCTTTTGAAACTCTGATCCTTATCCCTGACACTTAACCCTCATTGAAGACTCTCTTGAACCTGAACTTCTCAAAAAATTCCCTGCCTGCTTTGCCTCAAGCAGACTCCATGTTTCACCTCCATACTCTTCTACTATAACCTTGTCCTTGAATCTCAGATTTTTAACAAAACGTCGAAACAACTTCCTACACATCCCTTTCCTAAGGCGTCCCCTAGTCATGGACGGTCCAGTTGCTTTATCAACCCATCCTTGAACACCAAACTGAATAAACTTTTAACAACTAGAGCAAGCCAAGATACAACCTGATTTCACAGCAAAAAAATCTTGACTTCTCTATTGTTAAAATCTATTCTACTTCCATGTGCTCTCCCAAAATCTTGATTCCATAAACGTAGCAGCCTTGAGTATCCAGAAACTTCAAACATCACAATAACCATGTGATTGCAGCGGAAATAAGTCTTCAAGTCTTCAGCATCCCCGTACTTCATTAAACATCATGTTTCCCTTTGATCTTTCAATTCCAACCCTTCAATGTGTCGACTCCATAATCTCACTAACCCCGCAATCAAAACCTGGATTGCTCTGATACCACTTGTTAGGAATTATCGATCGTTTGATTGCTTAACTAAACGACACAAGATTTTTAACCCAGTTCCCTTGCGGTACCTCTGGGGTGGGAACCGTCTCCCACAACATCCACTATCAATCAAAGGGGTTTACACAAACGCTCTAAGCGCTCTTCTCGTATAAACATGACACTAATAAAGAATAAGAAGATCAAAGAAACTCTATCCCTTAGAGACATGACTAACAATGTCTCTTAGTTTCTTCTACTCTTGATCTCTCTCTTTGCTTCTCTTGTCCTTAGGGTTTTTCTCGGATGATCTTATAAGGCTTCAACGTCTCCTTATTTATATCAAACATCACCGACCTTGTCTTGGTGTAATTTCCTTTTCCCGGTTGACATTGGTCCCGTTGTTTCCTTTTGTAACAAGTTTCACACCGACCTTGTACATGAGTCATGTTGGGCTTGGCGTACGTAATAATTTGGTACTATGCTCAGAAAGAAGTTTCTCCAAAGCCCACATGATTTTCACAGCAGATGATTGTTGTAAATTCCTTTGAGAAAAAAAAAATTAAGCAAGAAAATTGGCTATGAAAATTTGTAATCATAAAGCTTTTGAAAAAATAACTTTAAATAAGTATATTAGGTTTTGGAAGTTGGAGTTAATAATTCAAATCTTTCCGGCGCCACCAAGTTTGAAATTTTCAGCCTCCTTAAGTTTTTATAATCTACCAAGTCCTATCAAAATATTACTATTTCTTACACCAAAAAAATATTACTATTTCAAGTAAACGATAAAAAGTGCAATGTTCTTTTCTTTTCATATAAATTGTGTAAATGCTATCAAGCACGCAAATTACGGCACCATATAACATTATGCCTAAAGCTTTTTCATACACTTGTGATATATTTAAAAGGGAGGCAAACTTGAGAGAAAAAAATATATCGTTTTAGTATATGTTTAGACTAATTACAAACTTGGGAGAAAAAAAAATACCTTTTGTGTTGTCTGAACTAGAAAAGCTCATGGCATCACAAACTATTGTTTTCATACACAAACTATTGGATCAAGCCAAAAGCATCATGAACTAATTTTTATTTTGAATTTCTCACATGAATTTTTCTAATCTGGTCAATTACTACATAGCAGGAATCAATTTTGGTTTAGTTGCTGATGTGGTGCTTACGCGGACGCTATGTAGAAAATTGGGTTAATTCGGTTTGACATCTGTCCAATTTTGTAAAATCTAGTAGTACAAAACGACGACGTTTTGATATTTAAAAAAAATGTTTTCAAATAGGAGCAAACCCTAGAACTTATAGTTCTTTGCGGAGTGCTCAACCACTAGACTAATTATATTTTCAACGATTACATTTCATTACAATAATGGCTAAAGTAAAGAGGGAGACGGTGGTGGCATGCATGACTTGTTCCCTCTGCGACAATCTCATCTGTGACGCCACCACCATCTCTGAGTGCCTTCACACCTGTTCGTTCTTATTTAGAATATTTAGTTTAAGTATTATTGTAATTGAATATAATCGTTGGAAGTTTAATTAGTCTAGTGGTTGAGGACTTCTTTGAAGAACTCTAAGTTTATGTTCGATCCTTCCTGACAACGAATTTTGTTAAAATATCAAAACGACGTCGTTTTGTACTATTCGATTTTAAAAAAATGGACAGATGTCAAACCGAGTCAAACAAATTTCTTACATAGCGTCCACGTAAGCACTACATCAGCAACTAAACCGAAATTGATTCCGGTTATGTAGTAATTGACCAGATTAGAAAAGTTCATGTGGAAATTTCAAAATAAAAATTAATTCATGATGCTTTTGCCTTGATCCAATAGTTTGTGTATGAATACAATGGAGACTCTAAATTTATGGTGGAATTGGCCTTTTTCCCCCCGATGCATCGCCGAAAATGTTTGGTTTAATTTAGCTTGCCTTTTTCACACTTTTCCTTCAGGAATATACCAATATACAGGTGTGTCTGATTCCATATGGAAGCAACCAAAAATATAAGATAAAGGATATCATTAATTGAACTATGTGCGGTTACTGTATATAACATCATTATCGAGTCGAACAGCAAAAAATACAAAATTTAAATTTGTAAAGTGTCCAGATTGAAAGACTATACTTTTAGCATGAAAAGGTTAAATCAATATCATAATCTGAACCTGTAATAATTTTCATCTAAAGGATTGTTTATACCAAAAAGTGTTATTGGACCACGTAACTACTGATCGAAGTGTTGTTGAATTGGCAATACGGCAAAGATATTGTAAAGTATAAATGTAAACCATATGTATAAAATGGAAATCAAAATGTATTTCTGTAAAGCGCACATATATATATATATATATACTAAGAGCATCATTATCGGCATATCTTAAGCATGTCCTTAGTAATATTAGGACTGAAAATAAAAGAAAATTGGTTATTATTGGAACAAACATTCCTTAGTTAAGGAACAAAATTAGACGTCCTTACGAGACACGTGTTACCTTTTCATCCCATCTCTTTCTCTCTCTTGAAATCTCGGCGACTCCGTCTTCTTCTCTTCTCCTCGACGATGAATGGAATCCTTGATAGCTTCTCTGGGTTCTTTTTCCTCTGTTGCAGTCTCCTATTTATGATCTCAATCATCTATTGTAGCCTTGGTATCATGGGATTGCAGAGGCGAATTTGATTTCTCTCTTTCGCCGTCGATTTGAGGTTTTCCTTTGATCGGAATTTAATGAGTTACCGAGTCTCCTCCATACTCCTCCTCATCCTCCTAGCTAGATCATGTTTACCTTCCAGGTTTGCTTCTGTTTGCGATCATCATCATAATAATGAGTTGGAGGAGGTGGGAATCGAGAAATTCGTGCAACGACCTTGATGTGTTTAATGTAAGGATGAAGTCTTGATCTTTATGGTGATGGTGAAATTGATCACCAGATTGAGTATTTTTTGCTTAAAGTTGTTACCTTTACAGCTAATCTCAATGGAGAGAACCTTTTGCTTTTCTTGAATAGTTTGATAATGATTGACCCCCATCGTAGTTAATACTCAACACACAAAGAATCATATCAATATGGGTCCATTGATAATTATTCCTTCTGATCAAAGTTGTCTTTTGTTTACTAGATTTTTTTTAAGTTTGGTATTTGTAGATTGGTGTAAATAATGTGATGTGTTTGTTTGCAGGCTAAAGTGTTTCACTATGGATCAATAAGATTAATAGTGGAGCCATGTAGGTCGGCTCACTTGAAGGCAATGAAAGTGGCGAAAGAAGCGGGAGCTCTT
The DNA here is from genome assembly GCA_019706035.1 of Raphanus raphanistrum subsp. raphanistrum. Taxonomy (NCBI): domain Eukaryota; kingdom Viridiplantae; phylum Streptophyta; class Magnoliopsida; order Brassicales; family Brassicaceae; genus Raphanus; species Raphanus raphanistrum. The sequence continues at coordinate 52,717,074 of CM033988.1, forward strand.
CTTTCCTACGACCCAAACCTCAGTGAGCCTCTGTGGCCATCAAAGGAAGAAGCCAAAACACAGATCATGAGCATCTGGGAGAAGGCTGAGATCATCAAGGTAAGCGACGTCGAGCTTGAGTTTCTTACTGGAAGCAACAAGATCAATGATTAGACCGCAATGTCCTTGTGGCATCCCAACTTGAAGCTCTCATGTGGTCTGAGTAGAATAAGCTGATGATGATGTCTCTTGGTCTTATGTGAATTGCGATTGATCACACAACTTTTTTTTACTTCGGCATATGTGTATATGAGACTTGTATGTGTATCTGTGGCCTGTGGGCTTCCCCATATCTCAACAATTATCTAAAGTTGTGGGTTTTTGCTAACGCAGGTGGATGGGGACTTGCTAGACAGACTCATCGATGCACATAACCATGAAAATGCATCCCTTACTCAGTTTTACGAACAAACAACAGGTGAGAGAGCTCTTCTTGTAATGTCAAGCTGTGTTTCTGTCTTGTAATGTCACTAGAACTGGACTATATGCTCTGTTTTTGTTAATCATGAACAAATGCCGACGACTTTTATCACATGTCCTGTAAGTATTTACAATAAGATGGTTTAAACAAAAGTCCAGTTCTAAACCTAAGGACTCAACAAAAGTCCTACCTATAATCTAAACATTTTGTATTGTCCTTGCACTTGTCTCTTAACATCACAAATACTAATATAATAATCTAAGGACTCAAATTTGAGTCCTACCAATAATGTTGCTCTAATGCGCTGATATGGAACGTACAATATAGTAGTCTACACTATTCAGTAATCATGCTGTTCATACGTATATATGTACGTATTTGATGACGAATGTGAACATGGCGGCACGTGAAAGAACCGAGCTCAAAGGGGGTCCAAGAACACACGTCAACATCGTGTGGCCTACTTTTATTGTTAATATTTTAGAATCCGCATTGGACACTGGAGCCCAACTTTACCAAAAATTCGTAATTTAATATGATTTTTTAGTTAATCCTTGAATAATTTATGGTATATGATTTGTTCTCTTGATAGATTATGAGATAATTGTCGACCAGGAAAATAAATCATATAACAAATATAATCATGTGTTATAACAAAAGACTCTGACCTCTCTCTAGAAGTACACCGCCGAGAATATCGATTCTGGCCGACGGCGTGGGCCACCGCGGCCACCGTCGGTCCGGCTCTGTTTCTTTCTTTTCTTTCCGCTTGGTTTTTTCTTTCTTTCCCGGCATAGTGGTTTCCGTTGAGCCGCTTTGTTCGGTCTTTAGCTTCTAGTATCGCATATTTGGTCCGATGGATATCTGGCGTTTAGACTCTGGGGCTGCGCCGGTTCCTTTTCGGTGGTGGTCGCCGGCTTTCGTTTCCATGGAAGTGCTCAAGCTGAGTTGGAGTGGTCACGTTGTGTTTGGTGGCCGAGTTCGGGTGAGTTGTCGATTTCTTCGACTGATGCTATCCGAAGCTGCAGCGGTTATGTATTGATCTCGAATCCCGAGATTTCCAATACAGTCGTTGGGAATGGCTTTCGGTTATCCTCGTGGTGTCCCGGTTGAATCCGGAGTTTCTTAGTCTTGATGAATCAGCGACGAGCTTCATTTGGATTTGAAATCGGTGGCTCGTGTTTCCGGCAGAGTTTTGGGCAGCGGTCCCGGTGGCGTTTTTCAGTCGGTGGAGATGGTGATTCTGCATGTTGCAACACGCGTCTCTCTGGTGGTCGGTTTTGACACGTGGAGGCGATGATTGAGATGCGTGGATCACTCATTTTTCACTTGGGCTTGGATTTTCGATGGTCAGTGGGCCTGTGTTGTTATTTTGGTTTGGGCTCTGTTCTTTCGGACCTCGTTGTAATGTTGCTTACTTTTGGGCTTTAGTATAATACATTATGATGGAAAAAAAATCATGTGTTATAACATCTTGTAATGTTCTGTCACGATAAAAAACTATATATGCTAAAAACGACAACAAAGAATGCAAAAATGCCAATTTCAAGAATCGAAATTTAAAATACACCCAATAACAGTTTTAAACCATTTATCGCAGTGATGAAGCCTAATCTCCACCGCCGACACTTCGAGACAAAATTTCAACTCATCATAAGTAAAAGTAATCATCCAATTTTCGAACAACCAAGACTATATTTTTTTTTCCATCTATTGATATTATTAAAAGGCTAAAAAGTCCAACAAACGAACAAAAAACCCAAACTTGGGCAAACATACATATACCGTTAAAGGTCCACACAATGGCCGAAGCACCCGAGCCCAACAAAGGCCCAAACAGAACAAACCTTTCGGTTGAAAACGCGTCACGCCAAACCGCGTAAAGGGACAAGCGTCAAACCCTGACTTCACCGCGGGACACGTGTGTAAACCTCACAAACGAGGCACACACGTCACCACTCTACCGCGTCTTCACCGCCTAGGTTTCATCACCACCGGAGAAAGCTTTCATCGCTTCACCGGAACATCGAACCACCGCCGGAACAAGATTCCAACCCACTCAATTCCTCCTCTTCGACTGGACTCGTTGTAACGGAGAGCTTCATCGGGCCTGTCCCAAGATCTCATCCCGAGCCATCGAAGCCAACATCTTCACCCCTATCGCTTCCTTCCCCGGAGAGAGACCAAAAATCTGACAGGTTCTTAACGAGAAGCGAAGCCAAGTCACCACCGAGCCACCACCGGAACACCGAGAAACTTCCACCATAGCCGCCATCGACGTTAAAAGAACCGTACGACGCAGAGACCGAAATCCGACCGTTCGTCTGAAGAGATGAGGCGCAACGACGGAGGCAAAAGCCGACCGCCCACCGTGGAGGTGCGACGCCGGAATCTAGATAACCATCCAAAGAAACGAAAAAACGAAATATAAAAGAAAAAACTATACAGTCGGACCGACGGTAGCTGTGGAAGCCCATCCCGTCAGTCGGAAACCACCGCATGGCTGTTCTTTGTTTAGAGAGAGGTCAGACAAATTTTTGTAGAGAGAGACCTTCCCTTTCGTCTTGTTACTCCGAACAACCAAGACTATATAATTGCAGAGTTCATTTAAAATTCGAATTTATTACTATGTAATCTCGTAGTTAGAGTTTTGCAATCTAAAAGTACCAATTGTTGCCGCCAAAGAAACAAAATATGACCCTTTGGACTGCCATTAGTAATTAATTACTCAATTTACTCTATGCTAGTACGTATGGAAAGACAAGCTAGATAAACAGTTGTAGGCTTCATTCAGTTGGATATTAGCTTATATATATGGCCATTTTAAAAGACTCGATCCATGACAGGCATGATCTTCTGCGCAGTAGACAGTGGCTTTCTAGTTCTGTCTTTAACTTCTATGTCCTCTCTTCTTATTCAACTTTTCTTGTTAATCAGGATTAAAACCTAGTTTTGTAGGACTTTGGAAAATAACAGAAAGACCTCGTATCTGTAGCTCTCTATCATACTTAATTCATAAACAACGTAGGTTCCAAAAACAATTTCCCAATTTGGTATGTATTGGTTTCTCAAGCAAATAGTTGTATATTTACGAGTTTAGAACTTGTAGGCGTAAGCAAGGACACATCTCAACTTTCCTTGAAACAAAATAACAAACGATAACAAAAAGACTAAAGAAAAGAATTATTAGAGAACAATTCAGTCATGAGGTGTTAGAGAATAAGTTTCGCTCATAAGCCCAATCTGAGCTCATCTCATTGGGCCTATGCCTGTTCTAACTCTCAGTGTTCAAGTCCCGGATCTTTGGATCTTTCGACATCATTGTAAAATTAGGAAGTTAAAATTAGGAAAAGTGTTTTTTCATACATGAAATGTTCGGTAGCTCCACATAAAATTCTCTCGTGTGATTATAGAATAGTCACTAGGATATAACTTTGCAATTGAATCTTTGAGTAATCAGTGACTCATCACCGTTGTAACTTGGGAATTTAGAAACCTACAGACATCTTTTGATAAAAAAAAAAAAAAAAAAACCTACAGACATCTAAGTTGTAGTTGACATCTTTTGATCTTATTGATGTATTAGTTAGGAAATAAAGATTTAATGGTACTATATAGTATTAGTGTACTAGTCGGTGATAACTGTTCTAATCAAGATTGTTGTTGATGATGTATATAATTAGTGTCTATACAACAGTTCTGTTTCTCACCTCTACTGTCATACCGATACAACGTATCTTCAGGTTAAGCTTCTTATATACAAATGTACATATATTATACAGCTGGTTTAGATAAATAATAGTAACAAATTACACTGAGCATGTGCACTTCAATTATATATAAAAAGTAACAATACATAATATTATATAAACTATAAAGTGTAATTTACCTCGAGAGAGGAATATTTTCATAAGAATAAGATAACTATGGGTAGGAGTTAGGGATGATCAGTTGACAAAAAAAAAATATGGGGATGATCAACACCGACGCATGTTTGCTTTTGTGGGAGAAGGGGGACAAAAGTCAAATTACACTGAAAATTTCAAGATTCAATACTCCCTCCGTTTCGATTTATATGTCGTTTTGGAGCAAAATTTTTGTTTCAAAATAAGTGTCGTTTTATGATTTCAATGCAAAATTTATTGAATTTTTAATCTAATCTATTTTTTTATTGGTTGAAATCTAATTAAGTGTATTGGTAATGAAGTTTTTATCTAGTAAATATACAAAATTAAATGTTTTATTAATCTGTGTGCCGAAGTCTAGAACGACAAATAAATTGAAACGGAGGGAGTATTAAAGTTCACTAACCCCCAAGACATTCAATAAGTCAACTTCTTGATTGAGATAGATTAACCATATCCATGGTTTTGTGGACACTAATTAGCTTAGGATCCTCCATTTATCCAAAAAGTAAGTAGGAAACTTGTACGGGCAAACATGGGTTTTGGACTCTTGGATAGAAGAAAAACATCTTACTCCCCTTTGATGTTAACTGGAATTTAGTATAAAGTATTTTCAAATGAAATAAAGTATTATTCGTTTAAAAGAACTAGACTACATAATTTTGTTTTTTTATAAAAAATTTGCTATACTGATTTAATATTTGAAAGTAGGAATTGGAAATAAATTTGGCCTAAGAAGTAGTAAAATATCATTTATATGATACGATATTTTTAAAATTATATGATAGATAGAGTAGTTTCTGTCTACAATTGCGTATTTGTTCTTTCAATAATGTACAGATGATTTTGGTCGCCAATTTTAATAAAAGAACTCATGTGTATTATAGTTCGTTATTAATATGCTAATTTGAACGTATATGATTTTTTTTTATGAAAACATATATGAAATATTATGAGACAATATTAGAGATTATTTTGGCAGATCAATTGGAGAATCCGACGAACGAGGGAATAGAAAGAAATCCTATACGCAAAGGGTTCAATTAATATACAAATCACTACTGCAGATTACAGTTCAAAAATAAAAATTAATCTACCAATACTTTAGACAATAATGACTGCTATTCGAACTCAAACGTTGCGTTTACGTTGCATTTACAAGTACGGTCGAACTCTGTTTTAAGTATTTTAAAAACTAGCACAAATTTTCATCAAATATTTTGCATAAGGTAGGCATAAAATAGTTTCATATTCTTCACTTTACGTTTGGTTGATAAAAATTTAACTTCAGAAAGCAAGCTATGACAACATAAATGTATACAAACAATTAGATCCCAAATATTAACGTCAAATACTTACGCATCATTATCCGAATCATATACTGCAAACAATGTATTGCATACATATGGACACATGCTGCCGTAAATTAACAAATTCCTATTAGACAAAAGCGTATAGAACATGGATCAAGAATAGTTCTGTCAATATTCCAAAAGAAGTCTTCAACACCAACGGAGTTTGATTTCATAAGTTTAATGAAAACACTAAACTTTTGTTTTTTGTGGGGGTTTGTAACACAATAATATATCATATAAACTTATAGGTAATGCAAACAGACAAAAAAAAAATCAAACTATGGATATATAGATTATCTAAAGAAAATTGATCAATATCTAGCTTTTTTGATCTTCTTACCGAAATCTTGAAGAACAGACAGAGGAAACATAGATTCGACCTCTCTTGATACGTCCAATAAAACCACGGATCTCTTTAACCACATGGGTCTCCCTTTCATGGCCGGACTAGCTTTTGGCTTTCTTGGCGGCCGAGGAGGACAATGAGACCTTATGTTTGAATTCCTCGGCGTCTCTAGAATCTCTACCCGAGAAGTTTCGTCATTATATTCCCATTTTCGTTTACTTCTTGATTCATACTGGAGCTTTTCTTGTTCTTGATCTTGTTGCTTGTTGTTTCCATCACTTCTAGAGTTATATTCTTGAAGACTTGGAGATAATGATGATTTTGGAGGCTGAGGTTTTGATGGAACTAGGAGACTATCAGTACTTTGCATGGCTGCGATATCTTTGTCATCAGGCAACAACTGAAATATCTTTGTGTCTGGCATCTTATCACAACCAGGGAGAGGAATAGAAAAAGAAGGGTGAAATTTAAAGACAACCTAATGACTTTGATATCAGAGACATCAATAGCCTCGGTATATATATTTATATTAATGTATACAGTGTGTGTGTGTGTGTGTGTGTGTGTGTGTGTGTGTGTGTGTGTGTGTGTGTGTGTGTGTGTGTGTGTGTGTGTGTGTGTGTTTTGTAAATTAATAAGGAGGAAAATAAATTGTCACTAAGATACTTGTCTGTGTGTGTTTGATATGTGTGTGTGCGCTTGATATATAGCAAAGAGTGACACCTCCAAATCGACGATGCAGCAAGGCATGCAGACCGTAAAAAGAGAAAGGACTTTTCTTATTTATATTTTTGCTTGTAAAAGTTACACAAGCAGAAAGAGAAAAAAACTACTACTCACCGAGATATAATAAATAGTGTATTATGTATAAATTCTATTTAACCCCAGAACTCTCAGACTAATTTAGAATGAGAAAACGAGCTTAACCAACATAATCCATTATTTTTTCAAAAATAAAACATAATCCATGACAAATATTCAAAAGTATGATCTTTAAATCAATTATCACAAAGAATAAATGTCCAAGCTAGCGTTTTGCTAATCCTAATAAAAATTTGCTTAAATGAAATGTTTTGGTATCATTTGATGAACTATAGGATCAAGATTAAAGATATAATAGCTTGAATGCAAACCTAAGCAATCAAAGTTTTGGAAACTCCAAATTTCAAATGGATCTAGGGTTTATATAATATGAATGAACGCTTGTAATTAAGGAGATATTTATTGAAAGCATAGTTTATCATTAACAATAAAACATTATTTACGAGTAGGGTTTGAATACTTTTTAAGTAATATCAAGTTCAATCCACTCTACACTGATATATTATGGACATCTCTTGAGCTTATATATGAGCATCAGTATAATTTTATATAAAATTATGTGGGTCCTAACTCCTGACCACAAAGAAATTGAAATGGAAACGCACTTTGTGCGAGGGATCCAATGTATATGCTTCATATATTTCTGCTTTCTTTTTTGAAACTATTATTTATTTTTTGCATTTACATACAAGCCACACAAATATAAATTAATCACTGTCTCTTAGCTCTTAGTATAAGTAATTATTAAAACTTTAGCGATAAAGGAAACCCTCCTGTGTTTCAAAAAAAAAAAAGCAACCCTCCTTTCTCCATACTCAGATTCATGTCTTTTCATTCTTTTACCTCCAAGAATATCAGCATAAAAAGTAGCGAATGCTCAACAACAATATTTGTAACTTATTTCTTTTAGATTTTAGCAACTTTTGTATCTATTAAATTACTAATCAAATAAAATTAAATGATTTTATTTTCTCTATATATAAGGTATGTTCTTATATATTCTAGTTTGTTTATTGTATTTGTAGCGGACTAATCGACCTAAAATATCCATTCCAGAACGTACAATGCATGTCAGATCATCTCAATTGCGGGACTCCATATTCATATATATCCAATTGGTAGTTAGCCAAACAACGCCTGGATAGACCAATAATTTATTAAATATAGATAATATACTAATTCAACACGAATTGTAGGGGAAAAAATAGTTACAATGTATACTTCTTGAAAAATTTGTATACTTGGGTTATGAAAGGTCTACATATATACACAACCTAATTTGGGTGTAAATTTTCATAATAACGCTCATGTGACTCGTATACTTAGTTTTTATTCTTCAAAATCAGATCACGTGATTATATAACTAACATCTGCTGCATCTTCGTTTGTTAAAGTATCTGCTGCATCTTTTGTGGAATCTTTTCTCTTTTTAGCTTTATAATCACTTTTACATTCTTAATCCTATTAATTACTTGAAGCTTTCATGTGATCGCGATGCCACTTGGTATATTTTTATCCAATATTCACGGTTAACAGAATAAAAAGTTAATGCAATATTCATACTACTTGTATATATATTAACAAGCATCAATTGGGGTTTTAGTTATGTAACTTTATATGTATGAGATACACATTATATTAATAATGATCACCAATGATAGAATATACTATCTCTGTTTCATAATAAATGTCATTCTAACCTTTTTTGTCACACAAGAAGTGTCATTTTTTAATTCCAATGAAAATTATCTAAACTATTAAAATTGAAGTACAAAATTAAATTAACCATAACTTTTCTTTAATAATTACATTCTCATGCCACTGACCTTAATAAATGATTTAAATGCTGTTACTTTACCTATTCTCCTAAAATTAAGCAGACAAAATATTATTAATCCAAACTATAATTGCTTTAAATGCTGCTGTTCTAATTGCTAGGTATTAACTCTACCTAACCTCTTCATCCTAAATATTTTTTTTTTGGCATGGTATTAACTCTACCTAACCTCTTCATCCAAAATTAAGCGGACATATTAGCTATCGCGAGTATTCTCTCATTTTTGGTGCAGAGTGTAATGCACATCCCAATTAAATTGTTGCAGTTTTCTCTTTGCTCACTCTTCCCACACATTATTCTTCTTTTTCATGTCTTTCTTTTGTTTGAACAAACTCTTTTTCCTCCAATATAAATATATTACATGCATTACTATAATTCTTTATCAAATTTAATGCCAAGAATCCATTTGTGTATTTTATTCGTATTTTGTTGAGAGTTTTTTTTGGTTAATAATTTCTTTCTTGAGAGTTATTGTTAAGTGTTAACATATTTTCCACAAACACAATACTTATTCTTAACAAAATACTTTCTCTATTTCAGAATGATCCATGGTTTAGAAAAAAAAAATTCTAAGACATCTATATTTTTACATTTTCGAATAATAACAAATTGTGAACTTCAAAAACATTAATTGTGTTTACTAACTTTTGATTGGTTAAATATCATAGAAAATAACTAAACTTAAAAAATAAAGCATTTATTGTCAAAATTTTCAGTATTTCTTAAGAAGTGTGAGTATTATTTTTGAACACACAAAATCTGTAAGAACATTCTCTATTATTAAAATCTGAATCGGTTGTTAAAAAACATGTGCACTCCTTTTTTGGGGAAAGAAATATAAATACTTCTTATAATTTATCTTACATATAAATAAAATTCTATTTTAGAATATTTTATTAAACTTTTAGTTTTAATTTTTATTATAAGTGCAAAGATTAATTTAAAACTAAATTTATATTTAAATATTATAAATATATCATTTAATATAAAAAAAAACTAAAAACATAAAATAAATACCCGTCCGGTCGGGCGGGTCAAAATCTAGTACTTAATTGAAAATGAATTGCAAATTGCATTGATTTTATAAATAACTTTATTTATTTCAAATACTATTGGTCATAAAAGTGTAATTAATAACAATATATATGATATAATATATATATATATATATATATATATATATATATATATATATTTCTGTCACTTTTTAGTGTGTAAAAAATATCAAAATGACATTTATTCATAAACGGAAGGAGTACATAAATATTGCTGCTTCTGGCATATAGTCCAAGGTCTCTTGTAAGTGGTAAGAGTGACTCCTAGGATTCCTTCTGTTCGAAGAGTTGTAGATTTGATACTACTTGTTTGTTATTTACTCAATTTCATGATATTTCCCAGACCGGAAATTCTATAGATAATACATGCTTTTCTTTTATCCAAATTTAATCATTTTAATTGGTTGCAAAAATAAAATTTTGTTTCTAGTCTTATCGAAATCTGTTTTTAAATTGGTTACAAAACAATCTAAATTGAATTAGAATAGATATATTTGAAGTCAGACTTTTCTCTACCTTCTCTCTAGATGAGAGAGAGAGAGATTTGTCGCGGTGGTTCCTTTCTCTTGGATTTGCGGTGCACGGTGGTTTCCTGACACGGTGTAGCCGTCTTTGTCTCCGGCGACGTACCTGTACTTCGGTGGTCGTCCGGCTTTAGTTTTCTGCCGTCACACTTTTCTCATGGTGGGCGGTCGGTTTAGGGTTCCGACGTCGTGCCTTTCCTCTTATGGTGAACGGTCGGATTTTTGACCCCTGCGTCGTATGGATTCTTCGGTACGGCGGATTTGGTGGATTTCTCGGTGTTCCAATGGTGGCTCGGGGGTGATTTGGCTTCGTTTCTCCTTTGATTTCTTTGGGGAAGGAAGCGTTAGGGGTACGAGGGGAACTTCGGTGGCTCGGATTGAGATTTCGGGAGTGGTCCGTTGAAGATCTCTGGTTCTTCGAGGCCAGGCGAAGAGGAGGAATTGGGTGGGCCGGATTCTTTTACCGGCGGTGTTTCGGTTTCCCGGTGAAGCGTTGAGGGTTTTCTCCGGTGGTGGTGAAGTCTTGGCGGTGACGACGCGGTGGTGTTGGGACGTGTGCTCCTTCCTTCTGAGGTCTTCACACGTGTCCAGGGGCGTGGTCTTGTTTGACGCGTGTCCCGTTACGCGGTTGCGTGGAGCGTTCTCAACTGCAAGATTTTTTTTCTTTTGGGCTACTGTTGGGCTCGGGTTTGTCGACCATAGTGTGGGCTGTCTAGTTTTTTTGGTTGCTGGCCCATGTTTTGGGCTTTTTGTAAGTTGGATGGGCTTCCTAGCTTTTTATAATATCTTTGGATGAAAAAAAAAAGATATATTTGAAGTCGTTCCAGTACTAGTATCACAAATCATTATCTATATAAAAATGTGGGCGGAATACCGAACTTTTCAGAAAAATATGGTGTACGTACAACCATAAAATATCAAAATCAGCATGGTATATATAGAAAATTATTGAACCCGCGCTACGTATTTTCAAACAATTTGTCCTTACAGTGATCATTTGGATATAGAAATTCATGACTATGCAACAAAATTATGTAATGAAAAGAAAAAAATTCTGTAGTGAAAGGTGGAGAAAAAAACTATTTTGGAATTCTTTGGAAAAATAATAATTCAAAAGATGACAATATGTCACCACGCTGGGACCCATTCGAGATTGCTTGGGTTTCACCGCATCCTAAGTTTATTATTGTTGACATTTGTTTCACAAATCACAACTCCTATTTTTCATTTTATCTTTGAATCCAGCGCCCATGATTTATGATGCGACAACATAAAATAAACTATATTCATAAACAAAAGGCAGAATTTACTAGAAGAAATATAAAAGTCTTGAGCAATTAATTACACATCCTTATATATATTACAATTTTCATAGATTAGTCTCATTTTTGGGTTAAATTTTTGATTGATATGTTATTTTTTTGGTGTAATTGATATGTTATATTCTTACTGAAAGAGGATAAGAGATTATTTTGTAAGCAGTGGTCACGGTATTATAAATATGGTGTGATGGGTAAACATTATCTAGAAGTTGCAATCATTTTTTGAGTAAATTAGTTTCTTTTCCTATATATATATTTTCAATGGGTTAATTGTAATTCCAGTATCTCCAAATACAGAAGAACAGTTAGAATTGGTACAAATTCATAAATGTTCCAGTATTAGTTTCTCTATTACTAGTTGGTCAATATTCTTAGTATAGCTTTAGTATTTAAGTCTATAGTATTACCGATCCTTGTCTTCATGTCACTACATTTAATTGTTTTTAAGTGCACTATTTTTAACCATCACTTGGATTTTCATAGTACACCACTGTTATTAGCGGCATGTTATACTACTATTTCTTATGTCTAAATAGAAGTCTATATAAAAAAAAAATTATTTTGTTTTTTAATTTATTTCAGTGAAATGGCACAGAGATACAAGCTTCCTTGAATCTAAATCTGCTTAAGCAAGCAACTACCTATTCAAGGATCCCCCCAAAAAGATAAAAAGATAACTATGTCTAATCTTGCAAAAAAAAAACTGTCTAATCTTATTCTAGTGAATGAAGATTAAAGCTACAAAGAGAGATCTTTCGGACAACTACATAACTAGGTGTAAACTATTTCTGACGTATAACATAACTGTACTGTAATGTAGTTCAACGCAAATATAAATATATTTTATTTTACATATATATATACCAAGATAAAACCAGCACTTTGCGCAGAGTGAGCTTATATAGTAAAAATTAAAAATATATATTATTGACAAATTAAATATGTATATGTGTTTGAGTTTTTTTAATATGCATATAGTTATGTTTTTTTATATAATTATCTATATAAATGCATGCAGTTATGTTTTCTTTGCGTAGGATGAGCTTTTTTTTTTTGAAACACGCGTAGGATGAGCTTATATTGTAAAAATTAAAAATATATAGTACTGATAAATTAAATACGTATATGTGTTTGAATTTTTTAATATGCATACAATAATGTTTTCTTTGTATAATCATCTATATATTGAGCTAGGTATTTGTAATCGTAGTTGTGGAACAAAATATATCTTGAATTTATTTATGATGAACCTAATCGATTTGAGTTTAAAACTTTTATCTACCCCTATAAAGATTGTAATGTAGTCATCAAATGAATTTTTAATACAAAAAGGTTTTACAATTTTTTTAATAACTTACTTTGACATCACTGAGAACCATTTTAATGATTTTATCACCATGTTTCTAAAATCGAATTACCTTGACTTTAGTCTTTTACATAGTTTTGAAGAGTTTTGACTGGACATCTAAATTGATGCAACTCATTTTCTTGCTTTAAGTCGTTAGCTGAATATATTATTTAATTTGAATATTTATAAAATAAAAATCCATACTAATACAATTTTATGATCATTTGTATCTTGTTATTACAAAAAAATTAAGCTATTGATCACAAAATTTTCAAAGTGGTATTTTAAAATTTCTAATAATTTATAGTCGTTTTAAAAAAATTCAAAATATAACATAAAATAAAAAATCTAATTTTTATTATATGGTTAATGTGATTGTTTAATATCTTTAATAATATAAAATCAAATAAAAAAAAGCTAAGATACAAATTTTTTTTATCAATATTTACTATTCATAATCATTAATTGTCATATATACGTTAATCATATTAGGTAAAAATGTAGTTTTTATTTAAGGAAAATACGATAATATTTTTTTGTATACTATTTATCGATTTGATAGTTAGTTTAATAAAATGCATATAAATTAAGATGGATGAATCAATCTATTATTCTAATGGTGACACGTGTCTATAAAACAATGTTGTATTGTTTTTTTGATTAATATAATATACGAAAACAGACGACACACTCTCATACCAAATAATTACATCTCATGCTCATGCTTAATTATGCTGCTTCCCCACATTCAATCATCATTACACCATTTTCTCAATCTCCGTCAACTTTTTCAGCAAATACCCTACTTTGTTACAAGATTTATAATCTATGTAGAGCTTTTAAGTCCCTTGGGGATTGGGTATGATACTCCGGTCGGCGTTTCATTAATAGCCCCAAAAAGTAGACATAATTTTCTGGAGTGGGGTTAAAAGGTCTTCAGGCCACTCACCTTTGCAAAAAAAAAAGTTAATCGTAAAAAAGGTACATATAAAATAAGGTTACAAATCCTAATATTAGCAGGAACAAAGGATGTTAATAGTTGTTTCAGTCATATGTTGTCGCAGAAACTTGGTTATTAAGTATGCTTATTTACCTACCACATATGCATCGCTAAGTACATGATTGTAGAAGGCATGCAATCTAAAGTAGATTAAATGGTACATATTTACTTTATAAATTAGTCGTTTTTGGGAAATTTACATAATCGAATAAAGTAACAACTTCAGAGTCGTGAAGCAAACAAAAATATGCGTACATAATAATGAAATACGTCACCAGTAAGAATGCAAGATGAATTGTTGTAAAAATGTTATTTTCTTTTTGAATAAATTTAACATATATTCAAAAAAAAAAAGATGAATTGTTTTGTTTCTGTTTCATGTTTCACGTTTTAATTCGTAAGATTATATAACATTTCAAATTTGTGAACCCATTCATAATAATGAAATACGTCACATGACATATGAAGGTAGTTGAAAGGATGTCACCATTATCATCTCTAAAATACTCTCGTTACTCAATGACCCATATATTTTGAAAAGCCCAATTTAATAACAAAGTTTTCACTGACCCGATTCTTCCGGAAACCGTAGTTTTCGTTCAGGTGGGCCTGTAATGTATCATTTGCCCAAAAATAGGTGCCAATAACACCATTTTTTCCTCCAAAAAGAATAAAAATAATTATGAAATAAAATTGCTTTAATCTCACTCCATTTATCACTCTATAATGGAGTAATGAAAAAAAAAAAATTAGATTACTCTATTTAAGGAGTAAACTTTATTATGGAGTGGAGTTGGAGCATTTTCTACTATAAAATCACTTTTACTCTATTCTGGAGAAAAAAATGAATTTGGGTTGAAAATGCCTTTAAATATACGTCTAGCAAAAAACTATCGGCCAAGATCTGTTTGGACTCGAGCGATATAAATGAAAGTTTTTGTAAAGAAAAAAAGAAAGTTAATAACTGGAGCATGGCACCGTTAACAATTGGGATGACATGGAGAAGATTTGGCATCACACTCTTACAACGAGCTTCGTGTCGCTCCTGAAGATGACTCGTATTATGTTTGAGACATTCAACACTCCTGCTATGTATGTTGCCATTCAAGCTGTTCTATCACAATATGCCAGTGGCCTTACAACTGGTTAGTACCATACACTTTAATTCTTTTTCGAACATTTGTAATGGTTCATTAGAGCAGCTCTATCAGCCATACTCATATAGTTTCTTAACTATAAAAGAAAAAATAATAATTACAGAAATTAAGAAATAGACACAATCGTATCTTAAACAACTTATTTTTAGAACTTTAGAGCATCATCAACCGTGAGTTGTTTAAATGAAGGTGTTTCAGAATTCTTTTTAATAGATTTTTTAAAAAAATTAAAAATTAAAAAGCTGAACCAATCACGGGCCACTACGTGATCAGTGGGGCCGCGTAAAAACAACACAGCCTTTTGACGTTTAATTAGACGCTCTTTTTTTATCAACTTTTTCCTTTTCCTTTTTTTTGATTAAAATATTAATAAGCACCCCCTTAACTAATTGGGTTAATGGTGCTCTCACAAATACTTTTTTATGCTATATGTACGATGGTAGTGGTTAAACTTTTAAACAATTAATAAAACAAAATTTAATAAGTCAGTTACACTTAAATATTAATATTATTTGGATAAAACCTCTTTTTAACATACTCACCCGAAAAGGGTGCTCTTAGCTTTGAAATCGATTGATTAGTTGGTTATATGTTTTTATATTTTTTTGTCACCATTTGTTTCATATGTTTAGTGAAACCTTTGTTTATGCTAAAACCAAATACTGTATGTTTTTGGATTTGGATTGCATAAACAAATTGAAAAATATTGTATTGATAGTTATTATTATTTTTTTGCTAGGAACGTATAAAATAATTGGTTTCTTATTATATGTTGATTTATATATCTTTGGATGCTCATCTATCTTCAGGATACTTAAATGTATTTTAATATATACTTAACCAGGAAGTATATTTGTAATGAATTGTTGTGGTTTATTTAATTTGGTTTAAAAAAATTTACTATTAGGTTTAAACAAAATTCAGTATGGTTTTAATTTAGAAAGAATTTCATCGTCCTTTTGTAATTGTTGGTTTAGATATTGTTCTGGACTCTGGAGATGGTGTGAGTCACACTGTACCAATGTATTATGTTCTTCCACATGCAATCTTACGTGTTGACCTAGCGGGGCATGACCTAACATACCACCTCATGAAAATACTGACAGAGTGTAGCCATTCCTTCACCATAACTGCAGAGCGTGAGATGTTAGGGACATGAAAGAAAAGCTTTCTTAAATTGCTCTTGACTGTGAACAAGAGCTGGAGACTTCCAATACAAGCTCATCTGTTGAGAAAACCTTCGAGCTTTCTGACGAAACCATAGGAGCAGAGAGGTTCTGGTGCCCAGAAGTTCTGTTTCAGACATCAATGATTGGAAAGGAAAATCTAGGAATCCATGAAGTCACATATAACTCTTCTCATGAAATGTGATGTGGATATTAGGAAAGATTTGTATGGAAACATTGTGCTAAGTGGTGGAATCACAATGTTTGGTGGATACATGATAGAATGAGCAAAGAGATCACAGCTTTAGCACCTAGTAACATGAAGATTAAGGTCGTGGTTCCACCCGAGCGAAAGTAGTGTTTGGATTGGTAGTTCTATATTGACTTCGCTCAGCACTTTCCAGGTGGAATTTGGAAACATAAATAACATTTTTCTAATTTTAGTATATACACTTATCACGTTTTGATTTACGTATTTTACTGCGGATTGTGAAAGCGGAGTACAATGAATATGGACCGTTAATTGTACCGAGGAAATAGAAAAAAAAATGACCTATTTCAAATCCAACTTTTGGGGTAGTTCCTATTCCATTGTAACTTTAGTATAGTGACTATTACATCATGAATTCAACAAAATATACGAATAAAAAGCTTCAACTTATCTGCCACGTGGATTCGAAATGAGTTTTATCCGCTAGGACATGGGTTCGAAATCTGTAAGATTCAAAATTTTAATTTTGTGATATTTACAAATCATATCGTTTTAACGAAAAATATCATATCAGCTATCTACTCATCCGTTGACTAACCAATATTATAGTCAATATATATATGCACATTTGTGAAAGTTCGTGCATACATTTTAAAATGTTGTTGAGTTCATGATGGAATATGCATTATGATAAAGTTTACGATGAAATAGGTAGGATTCAGAAAGTTGAGTTTGAAATATGCCATTTTCCATAAGAAATGCTTCTAATCACAGTTTATGAAAATGAAGATCATGGAAGTAATGTCCCTACTCAGAGAAAATTTGGAGAGGACTTACCCAGCGACTACTGCCTATACAAATTAAATAATTAATGGAATGGTATCCTCCCAATGTTAACGGCCCAACATCAGAACAAAACTCAACTCTTCTTCTTCCGCTATGGTTTCCAAGCTCCACTATACTCTTTGTGGAGAGAGCGCAACTCCGAAAGCATATAAAGCCTCCACTTCCACCACCGAGGTTTATTACACTTGTAGACAAGAATGTCCGTACCGTAACCGCATCTCCTCCTTCCGCGAAATGGGTATTCACGCATATAATGATGTTATGAGTCTTTGATTCACAAGACGAAGGCCTCAAAAGCTTTCTAGTATGATTCATGCTATAAACACTATGCTTTGAAGATATTTTTATTTTACAAAAGTTTTTTTCTGTTCGAGTATATATAACATTCTTTCAAATTTTTTTTTAACCAAACTAAATTGAATGGAACCAGCGAACCCAGACAAAGTATATGTTTCAACTATTCAATTTAAAGTTTTGTCAATCCAGTTAATTCGGTTCGTTAAGTTTTAAAATAAATCAAACCGAAAAACTAATATGTTTATTTGGTTAGATTAATTAAATATACTAACAACATTAAGTTTTAAGATATTATCCATTAAAATCTAAACAACTAACCATAATTTTATATATTTTATTTTAAAATAATAGAAAAACATAATTAACAATAAAATAAAAAACATCAAAACCGAAAAACTATATATGATACTTTTATTGGATTGTATCTTTATATCCTTTTGAAAATAGTGTTTTTTTAATACTACGTGAAATAATAATACGGGATAAGGTCGTAATAACCGAAATAAATTCTCTAATTTTATGTTGAATTTCGTTTTTATTTTGACAAAGGAATAGGAAAACAATTACTTAGTTTCGGTTTACCTTAAACCGAATTGAAACCCATAAACAGAAAAAAAAAAATAATAACAACAACAATTTTGAAGCATCACAAAGATCCTTCCTCGAGATCGCTGCCGACAAAATCTGCAAATCTCATTAACTGACGAGCAAGACTCCCTACTTCAGGGGAGCAAATTGATTGAGGGAGAGAGAGAGCCGTACGAATCGGAGATGTCGAACGGTACGGATCAGTCGCGGAAGCGTGCGGCGCCGGGAGACAACAATTGGTTGCCTCCTGGTTGGAGAGTTGAAGACAAAGTTCGAACCTCCGGTGCTACTGCTGGTTCCGTTGATAAGGTCTTTAACTATCTCATCTCTTTTACTGCTACAGTGTTTCGTAGTTAAAGAAAGATGTTGCCTTTAGATATGTTTAGAAGGAAGAGAATCGATTGGTATATGAGTTTAGATATGTCTTTGTTATTGCAGTACTATTACGAACCAATCACAGGACGTAAGTTTCGATCCAGGACCGAAGTGCTCTACTACTTGGAACATGGGACAGAAAAAAAGAAAGGAAGCAAGAAACCAGACAACACTGATTCCAGTTCTGACGTGAGTTCAAGTTTGAACCTTTCTTTCCACCTTCGTTTTTTTGTGTTCAAACTCGTGATACAATATGAGAATCTTGTGTTTTGCAGCATTTAGAAGGGCAAGGAAGCAATAAATCCAGCAGAAAAGCTAATAAAGAGCAGCCTCCTCCTCCTCCGCCGCGGCCACCATCCCCGCCCTTGAAGTTTGATTTTGAGAATCCGCCTGAGAAGGTAAGCTGGTCTGCGGCAAAAGCAGGGGAAGAAGCGTGGACACCTTTTGTTGGGGACGACAAGGTTCAAGATTCGTTGAGACGAGAATGGTGCACTGCGTTTAATGTTATCACGACCAAGAACCCAACTAAACTGTCATCGTTGAGACGATGATGATGATGATGATAGACAAGGTGGCGTTGTTTTTTGGTTGTTGCATCTGTTGTAACATAAACGGGGATGGATGGTAGGAGTTTATTTAACCAGGTGATGTTTGCTTAGTGTTCACTTAAGTTGTAGTTAGTTTTGCACTCTAATTTTTCCTAGCTTGTTTTTGAGGAATGTGATAATGGGATACACATATCTGCGTTTGCGTTTAACACTCTATGGACATCGTTTTTTTTTTTTTTTGTTTTTGGTTAAGACGACATCGCTTTTTGACACATTGATAAGCTAAATGTGTAAGCTTGAAGTCAGACTACTACGGTTGAAGAAGTTGAACATGGAAGTGGCAAGACTAGATATAGATGATATAAAGCAAAAGGCGAAGATGGAGGAAACAAATGAGCTTTGATGATGAAGCTACTGTTTTAGTAACAAAAGAGGTGTTGTTGACTGTTGATATCCAACAGTCGCATTACACTTGAATGATATGCGAGAATGGTTTTGCTTTGCTCTTTCTACAACAAAATTGCAAGATTCCTCCACATATAAGAGAGGATTTACTCCAAAAAAAGTGTGTATAAGGAAAATGAATGTCAATTCAATAGCCAATACGACATAACAGAAACGTTACAGTTTACATGTCATACAAGAAGCGTCTGTAGTCCAACGGTTAGGATAATTGCCTTCCAAGCAATAGACCCGGGTTCGACTCCCGGCAGACGCAGTTAATTTTTTGCCAATTCTTTGAATTAGTTTTCCAAAGTTTGAACAGTGCCACGGAGGATTTTTATATATCCTTTTAGTAACGAAAAACAGTCAGAAATGTGTGTTTTCGTGGGTGTAAGCAATAAAAATCTGGTGGAAGTTATAGCTTAAATTTGAATGGTTACAACTTTTTCTTTTCTGACCTTTAAGGCTGTATAATAAATTAGTACAGAGACAGGTGAATACCAAATTAGCAATTTTTTTGGTCTCTAAAACCTTCTCAACGCCCTCGAGGCTTCCGTTTTTGTCTTGTGCAACAAGCTTTTTATAAAAGTTAAAAACAAAGGTTTTGTACGTCGTGTTGGTGTTGTCTATCTCTTACCCTCTCTGTTTGTCCAAAACTACAGGACTGCCACTGAGGTAACTTGCAATATAATTGCATTGTCTTCTTCTCTCTATCTTCAACGTCCCAACAATTTACTAAGGGGGAAGAGAGAAAAAGACACACAGTTTCTGTGATTTCACTAGCAAAGAAGCACATCGGAGAAAAAAAGGTATTTGCTTTCTATTTTAGTATGCCCTTCTCTTTCACATCCTCAAGTTTTTTTTTTTTCCATTCTGATAAAATCTAGAAAATGTTCTCTTCACAACAAGTCATCTCCTTTTGTTTTCTACTAGCTTTCATGTTTGTAGATGTGATAAAAGATCTCTTTTTTTTTTGTCCTGATACAGAGTATAAGAAAGGTTGTTGCTTTAGGTCTTTGTTGCTTTGGATTATCTGTTTTTGCAAAGCTTTTTTCATAATAAAACCCAAAAGTTTTGTCATTTACTCATAGTTTCATGCAAAAAAATCAAAACTTTGATGTTCTAAAAACATGAAAGTAACAAAGTCTTTTCATTTTGAAATGAAATCTCTTTTGTTGAACCTCTCTTAGATGGAGAAACAAGAGAAGCAGATACTTTCAGTGGGAGATTCGTCAGGAGAGACCTCGGAGATGAAGAGAAGCGTGTGTACGGAAGAGAAGTTTGTGTGGCCATGGGTTGGTCTTGTGGCCAACATACAAACGGAGGTTGATAAAACTGGTCGGAGAGTGGGCAGAAGCGGTTCAACGTTACGTGACGAGCTCATCCAGAAAGGGTTTAATCCAACGAGAGTCCAGCCCATCTGGAACTTCAAGGGACACTCTGGTTTCGCCTTGGTGGAGTTCACCAAAGACATCAAAGGGTTCGAGAACGCCATGAACTTCGAGAGAAGTTACAAATCAGACGGCCACGGCAAGAAAGACTGGGAGAAAGGTAACAACTTGCTTCTTCTTTGTTGTTTAGTTTTGCTATGACATTTATTAAAAAGTTTCTTTCTTTTTTTGGAAAGGTGTCCACTTGAGAGATGATAAGCCCTACGGATGGGTTTGCAGAGAGGACGACTACAACCGGAGTGGGATTGTTGGCAAGAATGTTAAGAAGAAGAGAGACTTGAAGAGTGTATCACAGCTTCAAGAAGAGGAGGAAAGAAAAATGGTTCAGCTTGTTGAAAACATGTCTCAGTCGATTGAGATGAATATGCTAAGCAAGCAAGAGCTTGAACACAAAGTAGATGAGACTTCTCGTGTTCTGCAGAGTGTGGAGTTTCATAACTATCAGCTAAACCAAACCTACAAACAAGGTACGATGATGAAAAATCTATGTCTTGATGTGGAATCTTGTTGTTGACATTTCTTTGGTTGTGTGTGTCTTCTTTTGATGAGAAGAGGTTGAGAAGATGCAGACGAACTTGCATGATCTGTATCAGCAGATTATAGTAGGACATGAAAAATCTATGTCTGAGCTGGAGACAGAGAGGGAGAAGCTGGAGAGTCGTGCAAGGCAGATCTGCATAGACGAAGCTGAGATGGAAAAATCCAGACTTGAGATAGCAATGGTGATGATTCTTTACTTACAACAAAAATATCATAAAACAAAATGAAAAGCTGTTACCTTTTTTTTTTTTTTTGCAGAATCAAAAGGCTATGCTGGAGCAGAATGAAGCGAATATGGAAGCTATGAAGCTTGCAGAGAAGCACCAGGCAAGTAGTACTTTCTTTTAGTTGGACTCTATATTATTCATCAAGTAATCTCAAAAACATGACAACATTTGCAGAAAGAGAAGGAGAAGCTACATGAGAAGATAATGGAAATGGAAGCGAAACTAAATGAAACACAAGAGCTGGAGTTGGAGATAGAGAAGCTGAAAGGGAGCACCAATGTGATGAAGCATATGGCGGATGGAGATGTAGATGTAGAGTTAATGGAGAAGATGGCCAAGACTCAGATGGAGCTGGAGGCTAGAGAAGCGGCTCTATATGATAAAATAAAGTCTCTGACACAGAAAGAACGCATGGCCAACGACGAGTTTCAAGAAGCTAGGAAAGAGATGATTCAGGTTACAAAAACAAAAAAAAAACAATATATAAATCTGTGTATGTCATTTTTAACTAAATCATTATTTACTTTTGATGAGCAGTTCTGGAATGAGAATGAGGATTTGGTGAGTGAAGAGAAAATAAGAGTGAAGAGGATGGGTCAGTTAGACACGAAGCCGTTTGTGATAGCAGTGAAGAAGAAACTTAGAGGTCCAAAAGCAAGAGCAAAAGCAGAGCTAAAAGCTATAGAGTTGTGTTCATTCTGGGAAGGACAAGTTGGAGATGTGCATTGGTATCCATTTAAAGTGGATGAATCTGATGGAATCGCAAAGGTATGGATTTTGAACATTTTCCTTTTATTACAAAGTATCTCAAGATCTCTCTTACATGTGAGATATGTAGATTGTGGTTGATAACAAGGATGAGAAGCTGGTTAAGCTGAAGGATGCCTACGGTGAGGAACTTTACAAGGAAGTGGTAAGAGCAAAAAGGGAGATAGTGGAATACAACCCGAGCGGTGGCTACGTGGTTTCGGAGCTGTGGAACTTTGAGAAGAACCGAAAGGCCACAATGGAGGAAGTAACGGATGTGATGTTGAAGATAAGGAAGGAGGTCGTGGCTATGAAGAACAAGCGAAAGAGGCGTTGAGATTCTGATGAGCAAGATCTCTACTTAAGCAAAAATAAGATAGAACTTAAAGAAACAACGTGAAGTGGTTTTTGCCTTTAGACATTGCTATGCTCCTTCTTTTTCTTACAGACGAGTTTAAATCAACTTGCTAGTACTGTCACTGATGTTGGCAGTTTCTTCAATGGCTATCTTGCGTTGTTCTCTCTGTTTATAACTTGAAGCGCAAGGAATTGTTTGGTTAACTGCGAGCTCGTTCCTTTTTCTTTTAGATAGTCAAGAACTTGATATCAGATATTACAAGTAGACACTGATAAACAACAAGCGTCTGTAGTCCAACGGTTAGGATAATTGCCTTCCAAGCAATAGACCCGGGTTCGACTCCCGGCAGACGCATTATTTTTTTAATGAGTCAAACGAAACGCTGTCGTATTAATTTTAAACCCGTCAAAATCGAATGAATCACACCGCTCAAAGGGTATTATCGTCCAATCAGAAATGTTATCCATCGTTAAGACAATCACAGGCCGCACATACTAGTAAACGCATGTTGCGTGCACGCGCCGAATCGTATCGTGTGGCCACCATCTCTCGAACCGAACAGCCTTCCCACCACACGCTTCTTCTTCTACTGTTTTGTCTTTTCAATAGTTTTTTCCGGCGAGGGTTAGATATTTTTTTTGTTTATCATGGCTGGCACTTGCAGCTCGATTAGGCCTCGCATCATTGGTGCTTCTTCGACTGTTAAGCTCTCCAGGTTGATTAACGGAGCAGGAGTTCCTTTCTCCGTTAGGATCTCTACCAGAACAAGAAGCCACGGAGGTGGTTTCACCGCATCCATTTCATCGTCACGTGAGGAAGGCCCTTCCTGTATCTTCGTCGGTCCGATTGATTCCGCAAGAAAAGAAACTCTAGAAGCTCTTTACCGCCAAGTAGGCCCTACTCAACTCTGTTTCTTCCTTGATATTTGTCTCTTCTATGGTTGTGTAGTGAAGTGAGTTTTTTCTTTTGGTGGTTTTGTAAATTAATTTTAGGCGAAGAATGCTTACTACAATGGTAAGCCGTTGATAGTTGATGACATGTTCGACAGAGTCGAGGTATGATAATTAACAGTTTGGTGTTATATAGTTTCTAGAAAAGATATGGTTTTATGTAAAAATGTTCTCTTGCAGCTGAAGCTTCGTTGGTATGGTTCGAAGTCTGTTGTCAAGTACCCTCGTTGCAGCCTCCTGCGACAGTCAACTTATGCTGATGCAGAGGTACACTTTGGGTAGTTCATGTTTCACTTCACTTCTATTAAGAAGGTCATCTATGAAACAATTGATATCTTGTTTTATCAAAAAAAAAAAAAAAAACAATTGATATCTTGTGTTATGTACCATTTGTTATTATAGTGTGAAAGGCATCAACTTCATTAATATTATGATAATTTTTTTTTTCTTCTTGTGTGGTGAAAAATGCTTTTGGCAAGGGTTGATATTGAGTTGAATCCTTTTTTTAGGACAGGATGATGCATCACAAGTTCTCCTGTTAGCTACCATATGGATCTTGATTCTCTTGTTTGGTAGCTCAGCATGCGTTTTCCCCTCCATGTATGGCCTAGGCTTAGTCTATGGAGGAGATCCGTTTGACTCAGGGCTTTTCTACAGCAACAGCTCGTCTTCTGTGCCTCTTCTGACAAAGCTTAACGGCATCCTCCTCACCGTGCTAGGACCTGCTTTTGGATACCCGATTGCATCTTCTGCAGGTACCTTAATAAAGTTTGCTGTTTCTATTCAAATATGGTAAAAATAGCTTTTTATTTATTTGTTGTACTGAATGTTGTTGTCCTCAGTAAGGGTTCTTAAAGGGCTATGGAGAAATGACTTAACGGCTCTTAAAGGAGACTGCCCGAACTGTGGGGAAGAGGTTCAAATCTTTGCTAGTAAAATTCTTTTGCAGCAACAAATATTTCGAAACCGTCTTCTTTTCTTTAATCACTTCTCTTGGCATTTTGTGTGTAGGTTTTTGCGTTTGTGAGATCGGATCAATCAAATAGATCAGCTCACAAAGCCGACTGCCATGTCTGTGAGTGCACCCTGGAGTTCCGTACCAAAGTGGAGGTAAAGAATTACATGAACCAATCACTGCCTTGCTTGGATAGCTTTGTTTCTAACAGTAATGAATGTTTTGGGTTTTGATGCTTCAGAAATCTGCGTCGCTATTGGGTAGAAAATGGGTATACGGCAGGATATACCTTGTTTCACGGCCTAGGAGAAATCGGCGTTCCAAGTATCCATAGTTCTGACAAAGAGGAAATGAATTTTTGGGGAATGGTTTCTACTCAAATTGTCTATTTATATTTCTAAAAAAAGGTTACTAGAAGCTACAAAGCTTTTGTAACAGTCAAAAATCTCATAAAATTGTAAAACTATAAACGTTTCTACACACTTGAAAGTATAGTATTTTAGAGAATTTCTTGGATAGAAAAGTATTGCTTTTTAAGTTAAATCATAATTTTTGGGATGAGCTGTCTAACACATTTTAGATCTGATGCCTCACTCAAAATTATTGTTTTATATTGTGAACCTTTTTTGTAGAAAATTCAAAAAGTTGTCCTTACTATTCAAAAAGAATAGAAGGGTCTAATCTGGCGACTAAAAGCTAATTCTAATTTTAACTCAGTGATCCCCTAACATTAGTGACTATGATAATAAGATTTGTGTAAAATAAGGTGTTTTATCCATTGGTAAGCTTAAGAAAATATAATAATCACTGATGACAAAAAATAAAAAAATAAAAAATAAAATAATCACCATCTCGCTCCCTCCTAAATTAATAAGCCTTAAGTCTTAAGCCAGGAGATTAATTAACTCCAAATAATTACAGTATTAAATCCCCCATATTTATTTTAATTACAGATCAAACCCGTTTCTCCTTCTTCTTTTAAGTCTCCCCCTTCCTCTAAAGCTTCCAAAGCTTCTTTTTATGTCATAGAATTCTCTGGAAATCAAACGCGTCAGGGATCGGATTTGAGAAAGAAAGAAAAAAATGGGGAGTCCAAAGAAGAACGAGAACAAGGGCTTCTTCGCCGCCATGACCTCCGGTTTCTCCATGTTTGGCAGCGCCATGTCTAGATCCGTCAACGGGTCTGTTTCCTTTATTAACAACTCTTGTTTCCTTATCTCTTTCACAGTTCTGCATGATATGTAGAATCTGTGGCTATAACTATTTGTGATTCTTCAGGTGTTTAGTTTTGTTGACTTTTTTTAATATTACAAAACATGGGATATGTATGAATACTATAATTAATTCTTTCACAAGTCAAGTCAACAAAACAGATCAAGTTTTGTTTCTTGTCTGAAAATTTCACCTGCATATTCGTTTCAGTCTCTTTACTGAATTATGTGTTTCAATTCATATTTATTAGCTTTTGGCTAATGGATGTTTCGATTCATTTGTTTTGTTTTTTTAAGGTTGATTGCTTATGAAGGAGTTGAGGTCATAAATCCAGAAGGTGGTAAGGAAGATGCAGAAGAGGAAGCTCAGAGAGGAAGGTGGAAAGACGAGGTTTTACATTCTTAATTACTTTTTTTTTCTTTTCTTTTCTTTTCTGCGGAAACTAATCTTTTTATTTTTTGGTGATTTTTAACAGGAACGTGATAGTTACTGGAAGATGATGCAGAAGTATATAGGCTCAGATATTACCTCAATGGTCACCCTTCCTGTTATTATTTTCGAGCCCATGACTATGCTCCAGAAGATGGCCGAGGTTAGTACTGTTTGTAAGTTTTGTTCTTTCTTCTGGTAGCAACGTGTAAAGATTTCTATAAACATTTCTTGCATGCAGTTAATGGAATATTCCTACTTGCTGGATCAAGCCGATGAATGCGAGGATCCATACTTGCGTTTAGTATATGCTTGTAAGTATACACTCCTCTACATCTTCTTTTCACTTCCAACTTTGTTAGACTTATGAATGTGATTTTTTTTTTCTATTCAGCATCATGGGCTATATCTGTTTACTTTGCTTACCAAAGAACGTGGAAGCCTTTCAATCCTATTCTTGGTGAGACATATGAGATGGCCAACCATGGTGGTATTTCCTTTCTCTCCGAGCAGGTGCATCATTGCTATCAATCACCATAGTTGATAATACAGCTAGCTTGCAATAAAGTTGTCTATTTTTGACACATTTATAATAAGTTACTTTTGTGTTTTTTTTTGTTTCAGGTTAGCCATCATCCCCCAATGAGTGCTGGTCACGCCGAGAACGAGCACTTCACTTACGACGTCACCTCAAAGTTGAAAACTAAGCTTTTGGGTAACTCTGTTGATGTTTACCCTGTTGGCAGGTAACTTTTGTTCCTCTCCTCTCTCTCTCACTTTGTTAAGAGGCTCTCTGTATCATGAACGAGACATCTTGCTGCATAACACTCTGTCTATTATGTTTTCATCTAAAGCTCATGATGCAGCCTGTCTATCGTCTTGCAGAACACGTGTCACCCTCAAAAGAGATGGCGTGGTTCTGGATTTGGTGCCGCCTCTCACTAAGGTCCACAATCTAATATTTGGACGAACTTGGGTTGACTCACCCGGAGAAATGGTCATGACTAATTTAACCACCGGAGACAAAGTTGTTCTTTATTTCCAGCCATGTGGTTGGTTCGGGTAAATTGACAAACACATATAACTCTATTCACGTGATCCGGACATTGCTTATTGATGAAACTGTACTTCCTTTTTATCTCAGTTCTGGTCGCTATGAAGTGGATGGATACGTGTACAGCGCAGACGAAGAACCTAAAATCATGATGACAGGAAAATGGAACGAGAAAATCAGCTACCAGCCTTGTGATACTGAGGGAGAACCCCTTCCTGGCACTGAGCTTAAAGAGGTCTCTCTCTCTCTCTCTCGTTTCTTTCCCTTTTTACACTTTATTACCTGATAGTATTTTTCTTATAACTCTTTTTTTTTTCTGTTCTTTATTGCATTCCTTCAGGTGTGGCATGTGGCTGATGTTCCCAAGAATGACAAGTTTCAGTACACGCACTTTGCTCACAAGATAAACAGCTTCGACACTGCTCCTTCTAAGCTCTTGGCTTCAGACTCACGTCTCCGTCCCGATAGATATGCCCTTGAGCAGGGTGACCTTTCTAAAGCTGGTTCCGAGAAGCACAGGTTCTTCTTCATCTTTTCTTCCTTCTTACTCAGTTCACTTGTTTTGTTATCCTTGTTAGAGCACACACAGTTATACTCTCTGTCTTTTTTTTGTCTCACAGCCTTGAGGAGAGACAAAGGGCGGAAAAGAGGACACGAGAGACAAAGGGACATAAGTTCACACCAAGATGGTTCGATCTAACGGATGAGATCACATCTACGCCATGGGGAGATATTGAGATATACCAATACAATGGGAAGTACAATGAACACCGAGATACAGCACCGAGC
Organism: Raphanus raphanistrum subsp. raphanistrum; assembly: GCA_019706035.1. NCBI lineage: Eukaryota > Viridiplantae > Streptophyta > Magnoliopsida > Brassicales > Brassicaceae > Raphanus > Raphanus raphanistrum. The sequence continues at coordinate 52,745,392 of CM033988.1, forward strand.
TCGAGCTGTGAAGTGGACCTCAAATCGATCGAGTTTAATCCTTGGCAATATGGAAATGTATCAAGCGAATGAGGCAGCAGCGGTTCATAATTTAAATATTATGACATCGACATAATACTCGATGGATGGTGTGGTTCCATGGACTCGTGAAGATGAGTTCAAAGTTGTTTTATACTTTTGATTACGTAGTTTGAGTGGTGAAACATAAGATTGTGTTTGTCTTATTGTATGTATCTTTGTTCCATCTCGATTCAAAAGTAATCATGTTTTGTTATGCTTATACTTTTATAGAGATATGTGGTCTTCTCTTTCTCCATTTAAAGTTTCCATTTCGAGCAGATTAGTATTTTCTTATCTCCTCGTAACAAACTCCATACTGATTAGATTTTTTACAAAATTCTCTGATAAATAAACATAATTTGGAGGTGTTTTTGAAACATTTGATGATTGATTTTAAATTAATAAATTATCAACACGTTAGGAGGTACAGTAGGTGGCTTTAGTCTAGAGTCGATCATGTTTAGTGGGAACTTCATAATATAGATTTTAAATGCGATATTGTAACGAAATTCAACGTATTGAATTGACTACTGATCAATGGAATGCTTTCACTAAAAAGTATATATAGATGGATAACATCATCATCATGTGATGGTAGACGAATAAATAGCTTTAACAGAAAAAAATATTAACTATGAAGCCTTAGACGTTTTAGAAAGAGATTCATTCTTTCATTTTCTCTTATCAATGAACATAAATACAAAGAATATACTATAACTAACTAATATGATTAGATAATGTGCTATGTTTGTTAAGTTTTTCCGAGTTTTCATTTATGACACTGGTCATGTGAGCCGCCTTGTGAGCATGCCGTCATATTTGATAGTCAAGTTACATAAAAGTTAAAACATATGTAGAAGTGTTGTGAATCATCTCTTCTACGTCGACCATGTCCTCCTAAAGGTCCCTTTGTCTTCATAGGTCAAATGGAATTATCCTAACTTTTGTGGTCTTGATTTCTCAAAGAACATGATTATTGCAGACTTTTAGAGGTTCCTAACCAAAAAGTAGTGTGTGGATCCTACAAAAAATATTAAAATTGATAACAGAAATCACCAAATAGTAATCGATTGTGGTGGATTTTTTGCACTGATCGTGGATCTCACCAACACCTAACGATCTGTAATTAAATACGTTTTTTAATATTTTTTTCTAACCAGTAAATTTTTTTTTTTGACTTTTAGTTGGATTTTAGGGATAATCATGGTCTAAGCAAATGTGACAAAATTCAGAACACAAATTGCTAAATGCGGTTTTGCTGCCTTTTATAAAAGGGAAGATTACTAACATTGAATCGTCTATATTATAAAATTACTGTAGTATACGCTCGATTCCACTTTTTCGATATTCAACTACCATATATCAGCTATTTTGTAACATTCGCATACTTATATTTTAATCATCAATCACCATCGAAGCAAAAATGCTTAGGTTTAGAAGTATCACCAGGATCCAGCTACACAATTAGTTTAGTTTAGTTTAGTTTTTTCTACCCAATAAGTTAAGAAGATATAAAACAAGGATACCAAATTATTTATATATGTAAGAAAAGAAGCTAAACATAATAATATACGATAGTAGGAGCAATGAAAAGATTCTTATTAGGTTCAAATTCAGTAATTAATATTCTCATGTATTTTCAATGTGTTAAAGTCTCAATACGTATGTCATGCAAACTCTACAGAACATTTTTGTAAACAAAAGAATTTGGTTTCTACGTGCTTGGCGCAGTTTTACCATAACTCGTATTCTTTCATAATCTGGCCAAGATGTTAGATAGATTCCAATATCAAAAATATCAAGAAAATTCGGATTAGTACGTACATGTACATCCAAATAGTAATAATCCTAGTATTGGATTTCCAATCGATGCCTAGTATCACGGTTTTAGCTCATAACCAATCAAAATATAGGTGTATTTATCTTTACAATCGTGAAATAATTATTTAAATAGATGGGCCAATATGATAAAGCTCTTAATTATTTTAAACTTTATTTTAGTAAAAGAAAATAAATAAAAAATAATTTATTCATCTTATCCTTTCGAAGGATAAAGCGTGAGTGGTTTCGAAATCTTATCATATAAAATTACAGACATCACAATCCAGCAAAAGAATATATAATGTATATAAATGTGATAACACAAAAATAGATTCAATTTTTTTTTGTCACAGCACAAAAATAGATTCAAAAATAACCAAAAACGTGGCATGAGAACATGTAACATTCTTCTTCCTGAAATTAAAATCAAGTAAACACGAAGTAGAAACCGAAGCAATTCAATCACCAAAAAAATGCTCAAATTTTATTTTTTCGAAGGGAACATTGACCAATTAACGTTTAAAAGCTGGTTAATGGCATCTTGAACGTATCGCTAAGATTAAAATATTATCAAATACTAGAGTCTCTCTCCGCGCTACGCGCGGAAAAGTGTATTGATAAATGTGTTGATAGTTTATTTATCGATCGTATGTTTCAATTATTTAGGGTTGTTTTATTCCGGTAATATCAACCCACTAAAACTGAACCAAACCGAGCTGGAGAAAGTGGATTATATTTGGCGATACCAAATATACCGAACAGATGTCTTTTTTTAGAAATTATGATAGATAGATATGCTTTGGTATTTAAACCGTTCAAACTGAGTAAACCGAATAAACCAATCAATTAAAATATAATAGCATAAGTACATGTAAATTATATAATATAATTAATAGTATATACTTGATTTATTTTGTTGATATGAACCTCATATTTCAATGTTTATTTCATTAATTTTATATTTTATTTTAAATAGTTTAGTAGTTTATCTAAACCAAGTTAAATTATTGTATAATAAAAGTGTCCAGGGATAGGCATAAACCGAGTCACGAAAACAAATTATATTATGGTTTATTTTTGATTGTATATTCCAATATCTTAGCCAAAAAGAATCGGAGACACATTCATCTAATAGAAATAAATTTGGATGCATCAAATATATTCTTATTTTTATAGGAAATGGTGCAGAAGATTACATATTTACATGCGAGTTCTATGGTAAATGTATTTAACTTTTTAAAATATTGAGTTATGAATGTATTTAGCTTACACAGTTTGGGGAGGATAGTCTTACAAAGATGGTAGATAATGTTCGTCAGCTACGCGCGGATTTATGTTAACTACATAGTTATATTTTACAATCATAGTAAATTATCTAAAAATGATTGTTTACAAAATATTTAGGGAATTCTAATTTTGCGTAATTTTTAATTTTTAGTATCATCATTCATGTTTACCTGAAATATGAAGTTTAAAAAAAAAACCTTTGATCTTTACTTTATAATATGTTAACACAAATAATTGTTTAAATAAATTAAAAATCTAAAAATATATTTTTAAAATTTTCGAATTATATGTCTCCAAACTCGAATTTTTTATTATTTTTTATATTTTAAAAATAGTTTTTTGAAATTCAAAAATTCTTTTTAAAACTATTTTTAAAACTATTATTTTAAATGTTAAGTATTTATATATTTATTTATGAAAATAATATACTCCACCCCTCGTCTAAGCACTAAGTCTAAATTAGTTAACTCTAGAACCATAAATATTTATTTAACTCTTTTAAACTGAAGATAAATAAAAATAAGATAAACATGAAAAATACTACTAAGTATGTGGTAGTTTAGGTAATTTTTAAGTAATTTTTCAAAATGTTTCCTTTAAATTGAAAAATTTCTATTTTGTATTTATAAATGTATAAAAAAACTAAAAATATATTTGCTGAGTTTGAAACATGATCATAACTACAGGACAGGATACACAGGTACATGGATTGAATTGAAGACGCAAAAAATGCTGATTCGAATAAACTTGATTTAATATTAAAAACAAACAAAAGATCAAAACCAAACTTGGTGTCTGTCCATTAACTCACTGATGCAATGTTACCAAAACCACAAATAAATAAATAAACAGATATTTTCCAATCAGCATCATCATCATAGGATGGAGCACGCCTTCTGCGCTTTGCTCTTCTTCTTCTTTTGCTTCAGAGGTTGCAAGACCACTCGTACGGCTGCGTCAAACACCGGTTTCACATTCTGTATTCAAACTTAATGATTTGACAGTCAGTCACATTAACATTAAGAAACCGGTTGTAATAGTAACACAAATCAGTGTTTGTCATGTGTACCTCTTGAGATTTGGAACTGCATTCGACGTAACATCTATTAGCTTCCTCAGCTCCTCTCCCTGAGCAGTAGTAATCGGGACAGCACCAGGATGGTCGATGAAGAACTGCTTATCATCTGAAAGATCTAGAGAGCAGCAGCAACAACATTCTGACTCAGAACTAATCAGTGAACAGTGAGAGATGAAGCAAAGAACGAAAATCTCACCGAGCTTTGAGCCAAAGAGAATGATGGGGACACCAGGAGCGTAATATTTCAACTCAGGGATCCACTGCAACCACACAAATGTGAACTTTGTGTGTGACAATGAGTGAGAGAGAGAGAGAGAGAGAGAGTGTGTGTGTTAACAACACTAACACCAAAAAAAGAATTTTGAATGTTTTTTTTTTACCTTTTTGGAGACATTTTCATAACTGGCTTTACTGAAAAGAGAGAAGGCCAATATGAAAAAATCTTAATCACCCTGAGGAAGTATGCTTCGCAAGCATGATTTTCTCTGATTGATATCTGCAAATAATTAAGAAAAGAGAAGTAAAAAGGCTGTCTCTTCTTAGTCAACACTTAAGGATGGAGGAAATGGTCAGATCAATGCGCAGATGATAAGCACCAATTTTATTGGTACGCTTCTTGTGGTCTCCAAGCTGTTGATACAAAGCTCTCTATCGTCTCAACCACTGATCCAATCAAGAAAGCCTAAAAATCACCAATAAGCTAAATAGAAGAAATAGAGCGAGAGACTAACTAAGAAAGATGCAGAAGCAAGCTCATGACTGATCTTTACCTTAACGTATATTCTCTCCGTGTCACTCAGTTGTCAAGAAAGAAAATAAGTTCAGGAAGGGGATGAGAGGTTGCTCTAAAAAGCATGTCACACATCCTGCTGAACCAATCATTATTTTCTCCTGCAAGATATTTCTTTACTTTAGCAAGATATCTCCTGCATACAAATTAAAAGAAAAGTCCTCAACTTTTCTGAAACCCACAAACCAATATAGTGTTTTGAGATTCTAACCTTACGAAGGTACTCTGTGCTCTCACAGAATGCAGGACCTTCTTCAGTATGGTACCATCTGAAGGGACCTCCATCTTGACCCTCGCAGCTGTAAGCCAATAAAGGACATTCATGAATGTCGGTATTTTGATTTTGTAGGCAAATAGAAGACATATCGTTCCAAACTCTGGTACCTGCGGTTCACGTAATTTCCTAAGAATTAACAGTTAGGAGTTAGCTGTAGGAGGGAAGCCTCTGTATTCAAACATCCTCAACAGACCCGAGTACTGTCCATGAATATTACCTGGAAAAAATTCCCGATGTCTCAACCAAAATTTAGAAAATTCCAGTGATATTTATGAGTCCTTTTCAACTTCTATTTGTTTTGAGATCAGCTGCTGCAATCAGATTGATTGATTAAACATATCTACCTCTCTTAGCTACTTCACCAATCCACACAAAAAAAAACTTTTTCTTTTGTTCTTTCTTGTCTATAACTTCACAAAACCCACGATCACATTCTTGGTAGAACCAATTCACAAATCCTAATCAAGACAGGTAAAAATAAAAACTTTTTCTTTAGGGAGAGATGATCTAAGGAAAAACGGTTGCAAAGTCTGAGAAATCAGATCATGAACGACAAAAAGGAAAAGAGATTGATCACCGTAAAGAGAGTGTACGAAGAACTCAAGCAGCTTGGCCTTTGTCTCTCCACGGCAGTGGCTGCTTCTGTTACTCCGCTGGATTCCATGTTGCCATTACTCTTCCTCTGTTTCTTGTTTTAGGCTGATTCAGAGCTTCAATGTCGATAACACGGCAACGACGGACTCCACGGCGAAACTCCAACATATCTCAGACACTATGCATTCAAGACATGACCGAAAGAGTCCGATCTAGGGAGATATCTCTGATGAACTGTTTCATCAGAAGCGGAGGAGATATATATATATATATGCAGTTGTAAATTTGTGGGAAGTGCAAGAGTTGGATAGCCATTGATTATCATAGTGAATTGAATGTATGAGGATTTGTGAATCATAAAGTGAGAGACCGACGTTATGGAGGAGGTGAAAGGGAAAAATGCGACGGGAATGGGGAGATGAAGAAGATGATACGACGATGGGTGGGTTTGGGCCTAAAAGAATACAAAAGGAAGTAAAGAGAAAAGGCTTTATATCTTACGAAGCCCGTACACGAAATGAGATTGAAGCCCATCAGAACTAAATGACCGATCTGACGTGGACGAAAACTCTTCTCCTATTGGCTTGAATTAAATTGCTGACGTGGATGTCTTTTCCTTTGATTATATTAGCCTTTTAGTATAGTATAGATGTTTGCCACTATGGATAATAATCACTGTCATATAATGAGGTCCCACCAGTTAGGTCTGTGGACCCGAGTAGCAACCCAAACTTTCTCCTTTCTTATCGCCTCACCGAACCTTTCAATGCCGTGAATTCGACGGTGGTTATCTATCTATCCTTCCCTACGAGTTTAATTTCGACGGTTCTTGTTGTATTGAGCTTGAGAAAAAGTTTATTTTCGTACTCTACGAACTGACTAAAAAGTGCAACAGAGACTCCTTACGTTACGAGAGATTCTCTGCCGTTCGATTGAATCAAAACAATCTGAACTGCAAAAAAAGAAAAGAAATTGCCAAGAAAAAATTAAAAATAGTTTAGAATTAACTATTATATTAAAATATGAATATAAGTAGTTTTAGTGGTAGATCAACCTGCCACGTGACAGAATGTCGTATAGTTACAGCTAACAGGCTATCTCCACTAACCTAAATATTATTATATTTTTAGTTGAATTTTAAGTTATTTCCAATATATTGCTATTTTTACTTCTATAGTACTCCATAAGTTCTATAATAATACTTAATGTTTTGCTTTAGTGCACAAAGATTAAGAAAATTAGATTTTTCTAAAAAATTATTTCAAAAATATAATATTAAAATCAGTTAACCAATAATTAAAAAAACCATAAAATCTAATTGGTTAAACAGTTTTCAATAAATTTAAAATTAACTTTAAAATCTCAAAACTTCATGTAATTTGAAACAAAATAAACCTCCTAAAACATCATCTATATTAGAATAGTTGAAGTAGCATTTAGTGGTGAAATTACTTCATCGCATCTCTATTTATTCTTTTATAATAGAAATCTCTATTTTTTCCTCTATTTATAGAAGAAGAAATATCATTTCTCTGTTTTTTTAACTCTATATTTTGCTATTTTAGAAGAACACATTGAAACATATCTCAAATCTATTATAGAATTCTTCTATTTTAGAAGTAAAAATAACAAAATACATTATAGATAATCTAATACTACAAACTAAACTCTATTATTCCTAACGAAATTCTTTAAGTTGTTTTATAAAAGTAGTATAAAATATATAAGAAGTTAGTAAAAAATCAATCTCTAATTACAGTTTCCCAATTAAAACTCAGATTTTCCACAGGAAATAAAAATGGAAATCAATTAATTTTAATAAATTGTTTAAGAATGTGCAAGTTAATAATTGCATACTAGGATATGACCCGCGCTTTGCGCGGGGTGAAAGAAATAATGAATAGTTTTACGTAGATAATATTAATTTGTTAATTATTAATCTACATATATAGTATGCATGTGTAAAATATGATAAAAGTGAGAAAATGATAACACGAATATATGCATTAGAGGATACAAATAACAAACATCATGTCTTATATTGAAAAGTTGAGGATCGACATATTGGAAAAAAATAAGATTATAGTATGGAGTTTGTATTTGTTTCAAAATAAAGAATCTATCTAAATTTTGGAATGGGTCTTTCACTTAAATCTTATAAAACATAATTATTTTCATAATATAAGTGCTGAATAATATTAAAAAAAAATAAGACAATAAAACTCGATAATAATAAAACAACAAAAGAGCGAAAAACAATTAAAAAAACATTAAAAACATCAGAATCGCCGCTTAGTAAAATTAAAATCCATTGTCTGCAATCCTATAAAGAGGAAAAACAAAGTTGAGTAGCATAAATATTTACATATTTAATTAAGAAACTAAGTGAATTAAATATAATACCTCTTCCTGAAAGCATAGATTTCTCCGTGACTTCCATATTGCCAATTTCATTGTGAAGATTTTAAGGTCGTAATTATGGAAACATTTTGAACATATGTTACGTTTTAAAATCGATGCATCAAGAATGTTTCAGCTACGTTTTCATTTATATAGTTTTTGTTAAAAAAACTTGAAAAAAATCTTTTTGTTTCCAAAAAAATGTTATGTTTTTACTTTGCTTCGTGATGGACGTTTAAGATGCTTGTAAAATATATGCATTATAAAATATGCATTATTAACATAGCTTTCTTAATATTATTTCAATTATATGTTGGTCTCCTTCCTAAAACATCCATAATGTGTGTGTTTTTGTTCGGATTTTTTCGTTTGATATTTTTTTAAAAAACATAAATAATACAATAGAATATAACTGTTTATCCGGCTGAATTGTTTGGTTTTTTCAGAAATCCGTATTGTTTTTAAAAAGAAATCTACAGTTACGTATATTCCAAAGTTGTAGTTAAATCTTCTGGCCGACATGAAATCCGCGAGGCAATTGGCCGTTATTTATATCAATGATATGATATTAACTATAATTAAAATGTAATGAAAGATCATGCTGTAAATATGTGACATACCAATGGCAAATGATGTAATTAGTCTAGTAAATTAAAGATTAATCAATATTAAGGTTGAGAAGAAATGTGAGGATGACACCTATGCAAAATGACAACATGGTAATAATTTTACTATTTTAAGGTTGTTCTTATTATTTGCTGCTCTATTAATAATAAAGGGATTCTTTTGTCAACAATCAATTCCTTTCTTAATACATATGGAGTTAATATTTTGACATGTAGACATCTCATTGGCTGGGTCCAAGAATCATGTGACTGTACACCCATCGCCACGTGGTGAGATCTGGAGGAGGGGGGGAACCTGGTCTTCGAGTGAATGAGCCCGCCGGTTAAAAAAACAACGCGTAATACCGGTACAGCCGGTGAAAAGGTCAGTATATAGCTAGTCTTAAAGGAAAAAAAAAGGGTTTAAGCCAAAACAAAACGTGGGTCGTCCGTCTTTCTTAAGGGTTTTTGGTTTTAAGGCGTTTCGGAGAGATAGAAGAGAGAGAAAAGAGAGAGAGATTGAGAGTTTGCTTGTGGTGAGAGGAGATCGCCATCGTGTGGGTAGCGTTTCAGACAAGTAAAAAAAAAAAATAAAAAAAATAAAAAGAGTTTCCGTCACTTTCTCGGGAAAACGCATGTGTTAAGAAGACGAAGGGGGGTTTTGGTGTGAGTCCTTCCCCTCCTTTCCTTTGCGTTTCTCTCTTTTTCCTTTCCGATCTTGCAATTGCCGGGTTTATTCGCCGGAATATTCTCCTTAATTTCTTTAAATCCAAAAACCGAAAGCTTAGGGTTCTAAAGGTGGGAGATTTAGAGTTTTTCCGTCCTTTTTATCTCCCTTGAATCTGTCGTTTTCTTGGAAAATTTCTTGAAATTCTTTTCTTTTTTTCCGACCTGAGATTTTCTGGGTTAAATTTTCCTGGAAAATTTTGTGGATCTGTGAACCCGATCTGAGATTTAGAACCCGTGATCTATTGGCCCTTTGATCCTGAGATCCAAGTTTTTTTCTCAATCATTTTGTTAGGGTTTAGGGTTTTTCCTGACGGTTTCGGATCTTATGAGTTGATTAGGGTTTTAGAGTGGTTTAAGCTATTTTCACGGATTTGACCAAAAGCTTTCAGACAAAACCCCCTTTTGTTTTGTACTTTTTTTTTTCTTAACCGCAATTTTTTGTTTTATCGTTTAATCTTTACTCCCTTTATTGATCACCATGGCTCTTTTTTTTTATACAGGTCTTGAAATATTCGTTGGGTTGGTGTGCTAAAAGCCATTGAAACACTAAGCTTCTTTTCGTGTTGTAGCAGAGTCGCAGACTCTGTGTTATGCATTCTGAGAAATGGTGTCGCATAAGTGTGTAGAAGAGTTCTCTTTACAGTTCCCTGCCAATGCTCGAGCCCCCAGATCCGCTAGGGTAATAATAGCCTTACCCCTCCCATTCACTTCTTTTTTGTTTGGTTTTGACTTCTTTCTGTTTTTGGCCCAGAAGAGGCGCAGCTTCAAGGAGGAGGAGATAAGTGAAAATGATAGAACGTGTGCGATCGATCTATTGGCCGCCGTAGCTGAAAACTTACTGTCCGAGAGTGGGAGTTCTCACATGTCTATTGACAAACCTGCTAATGGGGTTGAAGATCATTGTCTCGTGACACAAATCCACAGCGTGAAGGAGGAGTTCCCTGTGGAAGAAAAGCCTGCTACTTTACCCGATATTGGTCCTTATCAGGGATCATTGAGCCCTTGTGGATTCAGTTCTGTGACTAATGGCAAAGTAGAGATTGAGGCTGAGGGTTTTAGCAACTCTGGTGCTGAAGTTCTGGATGCGAGACCTAATGGTGTAGGTAGTTTAGGTGGTGGTAGTAGTAGTAGTAGTAGAACCAAAGTGCCTTCAATGGGAGCTGCTGTTGCTTCCCGTGGCGCTTTGGATGATGTAAATTTGTTTAGTAGAGATGATGATGAAAACTTTTCTGGGTATATATGCCCTCGTGTTACCAAGAAACCACCTAGGTCTGTGCCGCGTGTTGGAGACAGAAGAATCAGGAAGATATTGGCTTCTAGACACTGGAAAGGAGGTTCAAGACATTCAGGTAGTAACCCACTCTCGCTTAAAGGGTTCTTGTCTGGTTTTCAAATCTTAATTACTTGCATTTTTGGTGGGTGTTGCAGAAGCAAAATCATGGAGAAGTTATTACTTGCACCATCAGAGGAGCTATCCTATCAAGAAAAGGAAATACTTTGAACACATATCTGATTCTGTGTCTGATGATTATCGTCTGCGCTCTAAGATGCAAAGAGGTAAAAAAGAGAGACTTTTCTTTTGTTAATCCCTCTGTCCATATCTTGTAGCTTTTTTATTTAATGGAGTTTATGTTTTGCAGGCAGCAGAACTGTTACTACTATGAAAGGTCCAGGTGCATCCTTTGTCTCAAGCGACTCTCATGGTAACAAAAGAGTCTCTACTTATTTGTGAGAATGAAGAAACTCTTACACTAACACTAGAATGTATTTTGCTTTTTTTTTCTCAGTGAGACTGCGAATCAAGTCATTCAGGGTGCCTGAGCTTTTCGTAGAGATTCCAGAAACCGCTACTGTTGGCTCCTTGAAGGTAAACATCATTATCCAATTTCTCCTTTTCATTTCTGTTGTAACTCACTTCTAATGTTCTGATGGTCCTTTTGCTTTAACTAGAGAATGGTGATGGAAGCAGTGAGCACTTTATTGAGTGATGGACACAGAGTTGGTCTGATGGTTCAAGGGAAGAAAGTCAGAGATGATAACAAAACACTTCATCAGACTGGGATCTCTCAAGATAACACCCACTTGGACTCTCTTGATTTCAGCCTTGAACCCAGCTCAGAAGCGCCTCATCTGTTATCTAGGTTCACACTTCTATTCATCACAACTTACATTTAAAAAAAAACTCAAAAACAAAGTTTTGCAGTCTTATGTTCTTTGTTTTGCTGCTTTCTAGTAACCCGTTGGGACATGTCTGCGAGGAACTGCCTATATGCCATGCTTCTGACATAGACACCGTGTTCAAATCTGAGCATGATTTAGCACTGTACCCATCTCACTCGTTTGACAAGGAAACCGCAACAGATGTTTCTAAAGCTCTGGTTCCTGCTGCTGCTGCGCTCACCGAACTGTCTCCTCAACCGCCTCGTCATAAATCTAAGCAGCAGCACCATCAGAATCAGACTGCACAGCGAAGAATGCGTCGACCTTTCTCTGTTACTGAAGTAGAAGCACTTGTTCAAGCAGTTGAGAAACTCGGTACTGGAAGGTATAAAAACAGATGATTATTTGTTAATATTTGTGGTTTAGTGAAGTAGAAGAGAAATGATACCATTTTTTTTGGGGTGAAATCCGCAGGTGGAGAGATGTTAAGCATAGTGCTTTCGAAGATGCAGACCACCGCACTTACGTTGATCTCAAGGTTTGTCACTTTGTTTTAATCCGTACCTTAATTTAAAAATACTAAACATCCGCATGATTAGACCCTGAGGCCAAGCATGATTGGTATTGATTGTGCAGGACAAGTGGAAAACGCTGGTCCATACAGCTAAGATATCGCCACAGCAGAGGAGAGGAGAGCCAGTGCCGCAGGAACTTCTAAACCGTGTCTTGAACGCTCACGGCTACTGGTCACAGCAACACATGGAGACATCACTGGCTCTGCCTAAAGCAGAGTCTGTGCTGCTTCTCTAATCAAAATGTGCTTTGCAGATCCTCTCTCTCTCTATCTATATCTCTCCCCTTTGTGTATTGTTGTAAGATTCTGACGGACATAGATGCACAAATTTAGTCTCTGACTTGTCTCTTTGGTTTTTATTTCTTTCTTTTTAACTTTCTCAATGTAAAGTTTTAATTGGAATAAGGTGAATGTTCCTGACCAATTTAGGGCTTTCTTTTTTTGTACATGGTTTGTTTACATTCTCAGTTTCTTTCTAAGACTTCTTTTCACTCTCATATTATTCTTTGTTCAAACGAGTAGTCAGTCATAGGTTTAGACATGAATGTAAAATAAGTAAATCTTTCCATAATTAGGGGATTAAAATACTAGTAAACATTTTGATAATGATATAAAAGCTACAACATTATAATATCGTCAAATTTTTCTGTGAAACTTACGAGGGAAAAAGACTGATAAATCTCTCATATACTCAGGAAATGTAATGTTGCTTGATGCAAATCTATACATTAGATCTCGTCGGTTGCATATCGGGTTAAAATCGTGTGCGGTTGTAATCCTGTATTTGTTTTGGTTAATGAAAAGTTGTTGATGAGTAAAAAAAAAATCTATACATTTTCGAACCACCTGCTGTTGGGTAAGCTAGTTGAAAATCCGGTTCAGGTTTTAGGAGAATTTTAGCAGAAAACCAATGTAACGAACCGGAAAATAGATTCAAAGGCCGGTTCTGGAGTCAGAATAAACCCTCTGAACCACCTGAAAGGTTTCATCAACTCTGCCAAAAACCTAAGCCTCACTCTTTCCGACTCTTTTTGTCGATCTCCTTCTCCTCCTCCTTCTCCAGCAGCAATATAATACGGCGACGTTTCACTCACCTCGACGAACCTCCTGTTGATGTTTCGGACGAGTATTGGTTCCAGGTGAGTTTGTCCAATACTACGAAAGTCCTTTCCTTTCGTTATCATCATATGAAATGTCTATTTCGATTTCAAATTTTTCTGATGGGATCTTTAGGGTTTAGCGTATCTGCTCGTTTCAAAAGTGTTCAACTTTATATTGTTTTATTAGTTTCAGAGCCTTAGCATTCCCGCCAAGATCCTTCAACTATCTCCCGCGTTCACCACTCAAGCGTTCATCAGTCCGGATGGAGAATCTCACCTTTTCTTCCGAAGCTACCGCGAAGCCCAGAGGTGCGTTGATAGTCGTAGAAGGTCTTGACCGCAGCGGCAAATCAACGCAGTGCGCTAAGCTACGCTCTTTCCTGGAGAGTTCAGGTCATCCGACAGAGCTCTGGAGGTTTCCCGACAGAGAGACAAGTGTCGGTCAGATGATATCCGCCTACTTATCTAACAAGTCTCAGTTAGATGATCACACCATTCACCTCCTCTTCAGCGCCAACCGTTGGGAGAAGAGGTTCTCTATCTTGTTCCTCCTCCTCTGTTTTTAGCTGTAAGAAGTGACTGACTTTTTTGGCAGGTCGTTGATGGAGGAGAAGCTTAGGACAGGAACTACGCTTGTCGTCGATCGTTACTCGTATTCTGGTGTGGCTTTCTCGTCAGCTAAAGGGCTCGGGATGGAGTGGTGCAAGGCGCCGGAAGTCGGGTTGCTGGCTCCGGATTCTGTGGTTTATCTTGACATTTCACCTGAGAGAGCTGCTGAGAGAGGTGGATATGGAGATGAGAGGTACGAGAGAGTTGATTTTCAGAGGAAAGTCGCTGGCTTTTATCAAACTCTACGTGATTCTTCGTGGAAGGTGTGTGAATGGATCAAGACTCTCTTTGCTTTTTACTTAGTTCGTATATGGTTAGATTCTAAACCTTTTGGTGGTAAATGCAGATTATCGATGCGGGGGAGAGTATGGAGGAAGTAGAGAAGAAGATTCAAGAGGTGGTGTTGGAAAAAGTTAAAGAGTGTGCTCATGGAAAGTCTCTTTCTCTCCTCTGGTCATCTTGATCATTTTTAAAACAAATCCAGTCTTGTAGAATGTTTGTGTTATGGTGATTGATTATACCAAGTTTGTGATTTTGAAAGAACTACTATTATATCAACTTAATACGTATTTTGCATAATTGATTCCATTGAGGAGATTTAATCGAATCTTGTAAGAATGCCAATTTACTATTTCAACGTTGGTTATCACATTCTGTTTCATCTCAAACCTATAGTGTCTAATTGAAATATCCTATCTTGTTTACTACAACAATATTCTTAAGAAACATTATGGTTGATCCCAGTTGATAACGGCGGTGGTTAAGCTTATGATTCCTAACAAAAGCTATGAGACTATCCATGAAATCGAAACACGACGAACAAAAATATTGGGTAGATATCTTATTGTGACTCTAAATGGGGAACTCACATGGAGGAGACCCCTCTTTTACCAACCTCTGAGCTCATAAGAGAGTCCAACTTTTAAGTTCTCTGTATTGGTTCATTGGAGCAACAATGAGGAGCTAATATCAAGACCTACGCCTTCGGAACCAGCCCAAGATCACAGAGAATGTGTATTCCTTAGCAAGCATTTTGTGTAGTTGTATTTTGATATAGTATTTGGGCCGTACAAGCCCATTAACAGGCTCATATGTCATTCATGACGCCTTTTTAATCAATTACTACATTGCATTTAGCGACGTTAAAGAAAGGACAATCATTAAAGGATACTGCAACGGGTTTAACTAAACCCAAGTTGAAGAATAATCCAGTAATTAACAATAGTATCAGTAGATTAAATCATTAATCATGATGTCTCCAAATAAAACCAACATACAATGTGAGACGAGGTCAGTGACGCGCTCTCGGTGATGAGCTCCCTAATAAGCTTGGTATCAAAGTTGTGATTGGTTCGTGTCAATCACACGCGTGTGGGTTTCTGCGCTCGAGAGACTAATGTCCGTGAGATCAGCATATTGATTGATACTACTGGCTAATTAAGAAAATATGTGTTCGTACTTCATGGCATAATATATATAACTCGAGAACGATGTAAATTTACTTTTTCATAACGCCAAGCTAAACTTCCTTTTTTTTGCCTGAGAATTTTTATATAGCCGCCAACAAAAAGTTCATTTTTTTCACAAAAACATTTTCTTACCTTTTTAATATGATTTTCGTATTTAAAAGTTAATTTAATAATGTTTTATTTTATTTTAATTTAAAAGTTGGGAGATAAGTTGAATCTGGACAAACAAGTCCCAATCATCTTTAATACTTTATCTTTCCCTGCCCTCTACCTTTTCTTTCACATGACTAACTGTATACGTCGTTCAAGAAGAAAAGAAAAAAAAAGACTAACTGTATACAGAAAACTATGTTCCAATTAGATTATTAATCATTAATCATCTTCTCTATAGTTTAAAAACTAATTATATATATGTCAGGGCTCAGGACCGTATTAAGGAACCTAATCGCATCGTCTTTTGAATTTTGACTGTTCAAGGAATATAGAAAAGGTCAAAGATATGAAAGGATATTGTGAATGATTAATTAATAATGTCAGGGTTGGTATCCACGATCGCTTCACCCAAAATATTTGTCCAATTCCTTGGACATCAAGATTTATCTTTATGGTTTTTATATAATGTAACGTTAAAAGAATGATCGAAAACATCAACGTTCATTTAATTGCCAAGCACTAACCGATGTACTTACACCATCTAGCGGTTAAGCTGCTTAAACGATTTGCCTGAGATTCGAAGTGCCGTTTAGTTTTACACTTTCCAATTCTGTTTGCTATATATATATACATATTTAAATATTGTATGTTTATATGAAGTTGAAATAAATATACACTTTAAAGTTTAAACAAAACAAAATAAGGACACCAGTTTCTCTTTCTTAAACATTCTCCCTGTAAATATTTGAAGAAAAAAATCTGATTGGAGGCTTTTTTTAACAAAAAGAAAGATTAAAACAAAATAAGAGCGTCTAAGCTAGCTAGACATATGTTCAACCCAAAATGGCTGAGTTTTTGTTTGGGAACTTTTTATTTTCATGCATTTGGTTAAATTTAAGGATTTAAAAACTTAAAAGAAACACCATAGGAAATAAGAATCTATAGAGGAATTTGTAGTTGTTAGAAACTATGTTAAAATTTGATGAGTTTGATTATTCTATTCACAAAATTTGAGTATTTAATTAATTAAAAGGTTTGAACGAAAAATTTAAATATTAAAAGGTAGTAATTGACTTTAATTTAGGACCAAGCAAAGCAAAGTGGAAATGATCAGAGGAATAAGATAACAAGCTAAAAAAAAGAACAAAACTCTAAGAGTAGTAGTTAAGTAGTTGCAGATAGATCCGACACAAATTAAACTTAACACCATAGTGTTTTGGTAATAACTTGATCCACCTTTTGTGGCGGCTGGTGTTTCCTCGAAAGTTCCATTTTTTTCCTGTAAAATGTGTTAGTAAACAAAAAAAAAACATAAGCCCTCAAATATAAAGGCTCTCTCTCTCTCAAGTCAAGCTCTCAACTGTGTTCACAAGAACTTTCCCCACCGCTTTCCTCTCTTCGTTGAAAAGTCTTTTCTTCGCCTTTCAAACTCTTTTCTTCTTCATGGACGCTATCCTCCAAGTTTCTGTTGATGGCTTCAGATTCGAAAACGGATCTGGATCCGGATCTTGCTGCAAACCAAGAAACAATCTCGAGACTCAGAACCAGTCTTCACCACCGACAGATTCTCCATCTCCACCGTCGATATGTCAGGACAACGCTCCTGTTCTCAAGTACATCAATGACATGTTGATGGACGAAGAAGACTTCGTTGAAGACAATTTAGCCTTGCAAGCTGCTGAGAGATCCCTCCACGAGTTACTCCACCAACCATCATCATCTTCCGAGTCTGATGATCAAAGCACAACAACAACAACAACGACTTTAACAGATTCAGGAGAATCTCAGAGAAAGTACCGCCACCGAAACGAAGAAGAAGATGATCTCGAGAATGGTAGGAGAAACAAACAACCTGCAATCTTCGTCTCCGAGATGGAAGAGCTAGCAGCAAAGCTCGAGCACGTGTTGTTGATATGCAAATCGAACCAAGAAGACAACTCTTCAGCAACGAAACAGAGTCCTCCTCCAACAACAAACAGAGCGAAAGGTTCATCCAAGACTCTAAAACAACCCAAAGCCGTTGTTGATCTCCGTAGCCTCTTGACTCAATGCGCACAAGCCGTAGCGAGCTTTGACCACAGAAGAGCCACGGAGAGACTCAAGGAGATAAGATCAAACTCTTCAAGCAGCGGAGACGGGATCCAGAGACTAGCTTTCTACTTCGCAGAGGCTCTCGAAGCACGCATCACAGGCGTCATCTCACCCCCGCTCTGTACCGCCTTTCCTTCGAGCACAACCTCCATGGTCGACATCCTCAAGGCTTACAAGCTCTTCGTCCACGTCTGTCCCATCTACGTAGCTGACTACTTCGCTGCAAACAAATCAATCTACGAGCTCGCCTTGAACTCAACTAAGCTTCACATCATTGACTTTGGTGTCCTCTACGGCTTTCAATGGCCTTGTCTGTTACTAGCCTTGTCTAAACGTCCCGGAGGACCACCGATGCTACGTGTAACCGGAATCGAGCTTCCTCAGTCTGGTTTCCGACCTTCGGACAGAGTTGAAGAGACTGGTCGGAGATTAAAAAGGTTCTGCGACATGTTCAACGTTCCCTTTGAGTTCAACTTCATAGCCAAGAAATGGGAAAGCATCACTCTCGACGAGATAACCATCAATCCAGGAGAGACAACGGTCGTTAACTGCATCCACAGGTTACAGTACACTCCCGACGAGACAGTGTCGCTAGACTCGCCGAGAGACACGGTTCTGAAGCTATTCAGAGACATCAACCCTGACCTCTTCGTCTTCGCTGAGATCAACGGAACCTACAACTCTCCTTTCTTCATGACGAGGTTCAAAGAAGCGCTCTTCCATTTCTCCTCCCTCTTCGACATGTTTGACACCACGATACAAGCTGAGGACGAGTACAAGAACAGGGCGTTGCTTGAGAGGGAGCTGCTGGTGAGAGACGCCATGAGCGTGATATCCAGCGAAGGAGCTGAGCGGTTCGCGAGGCCTGAGACGTACAAGCAGTGGAGGGTTAGGATACTGAGAGCAGGGTTTAAGCCGGCGTCGGTGAGCAGAGAGATCTTGAAAGGTGCTAAAGAGATTGTGAGGAAACGTTACCATAAAGACTTCTTGATAGATAGTGATGGTCACTGGATGCTTCAGGGGTGGAAAGGGAGAGTTATCTATGCTTTTTCTTGCTGGAAACCTGCAGAGAAGTCAACGAGAGACAATCATATAATCATTTGAAAGTTGTTACTTCTACTCTATTGCTTCATTTTTTTTGTTTGTCAATGGTATTGTAGAATCTGTTTGTTTCCAATGAATGGAATGCATCTCATCTTTCCTGCAAGTACATGTATAGAGTATTTGTTTCTCATAACACAAGCATACAAGATCCAGATAGAAAATTCAAAACTTTTGTGCTGTAAATAATATCAAATGAGTTGCTACACCACGTGAATGATGATGATGATACAGACAGTGAAATGAAGTATCTAGTACTAAATCACATATGGAACCTGTGTGAAGTAAATTTCAACTAGGTAGACAGACTGCAGTTAAGCTAATTTTTTGGTTTGAGGTTTTGGTGGGCTTCAATACGCTCCAGGGAGCCTTTTCCTGCTCTTGGGTTTCTTGAAACCATTGCCTTGTTTGTTGCTTGGTGATGGTTTGTCATTGCTCCGTGGGGACTTGCTTGGATGGTTTTGTTCCTCAGACTGTTTCCTTTTCAAGTCACCATTTGTTTCGGCGCTGGTCTCAACCTTCTTGGTTTCACTGAAAGAGGATGCACTTTCGCTACTTAGAGTTAAAAGATTCTAAGAAACCATTGTTAACTTTATTTGTATCAAAACTATATGAGGTTAGACAACGGATCTCCAGCATTAGTTTATCCAAAGCACACTCTGTAGGAGTCTAGGGGTAACCAATATGTTGAGAACCAAAAGAAAAGGAATTATAAAAGAAAAAGGGGAGAGACCTAAAGGACATCCTTCCTCCATTACTGCTAGAGCTTGTGGGAGAAGCATCTGTTTTCTGACCGCTTAGAGCCTCTTCATTCAGTTTCTAAGGAAAGAAGAATTCAATATTACTGAGTCTCAACAAAAAGAGAAGAACATTAACCATAAACTATTAACTATCCTAAGCGGAAGAGAGACAAACCTCGATAGAGGGGTTGAAGGACTGAAATGACAAGCGTCCTAACAATGTTCCTGGCTGAGGATCCCAGTCTGTTATGACCACACTGCATCAAAAAATCAAATCACACAATAAGAGCATTTCCAGAAACCTGCCTGACAAAAAAAAAACATAAACATCAAGCAAGTAAATAAGAAGAAAGAAAGGGGTACCACTTCTTTTTAACAGAACTGGGGGAAGGAGTAAAATTCGCATTAGGCTCATCATCAATCTTCTTCTTCTTCTCCTCTTTTACGGCAGACCTTTGCATAAACTATAGACAAAAAAGCACCATGATTGATAATGTAATTTCTTAAAGAGTAAAAATTGAAACTTTTAGTCCCAAATCAATGCTATAACTGGTTGCTAAGCTCTAATCTTTAAGCTTTTAGATGCAAAACAAAACAAAAACAGGTGGTTTCATCGGAGAATAATCAAAACTAAAAGCTAATTTCAAGCTCGAATTCACCTAATAATAACCAATCCTATCCCACACTCTAATCATACGATTATTTGACTTCAAAAACATACCTTAAGATTTCTAAGAGTGCTACTGATCTCTCTCTTCGCCATTGTTATAGCTTCTCTCAGATGACCAAAGTCTTTCGCCCAACACGAGATTTCCGGTAACGGGAGAGAGGTTTTGAACAAATCGAGCGTTTTCGATTTTAGGTTTAGTTATTAGTTTCTGATTCAGATATTTTACAAAAAGAAAACTGACTACGCTTCCGGTTACCAATATAAACCGTACCAAATTGAAATGATGATTTCCAAACCAAACTTTGTTTTGGTTTAGTTTTGGGTCATTGCAACTAAACCCGAATCTAATCTGAATTGCACCCCGTTTAGTAATATGATTATGGGAATTGTTCTTTCTTTCCTTACGCATCGAATCATCATGGATCATGACTCATGAGACAAGTGAATGACAAAAAAAGATCATGAAATTTATGTACTTATTTAGCTTTTATTAGATTATAGATATCCGGTTATGTCCGGTTATATCTGGTTTAGCTTCCATTTACTAAACCAAGTGTGTATATATTCAAACTGTATACTGTTGTAACAAACTATTCGATCAATATGATTTTTCACTTCACTCTTCACTTCTCTTGAGCTTGAAGCTGTAATATGGTATCAGAGCAGTGAAAACTCGCTTTCTTGCTTCATTTTCTCGGGAAAATTCAACTCGTCATCGACGATTCATCATCTCTTCGTTTCGATGAGTCTTTCGATTCGAGATCTCCTTTCGATTTTTCTCGATCTTTGTGTTCGTGAAGTGTTTGCGATCTTTCATGTGATTTCTGTTACGATCGCGATTCTGATTTCGTTTTCTCTCCTTCATTGACCTTCGATCTGCGTTTTCTCTTTCACGCAATCGCTTTCTTGGATTCTTCTTCTCTGTTTCTGCGGATATTGATTTGATGGCGAATCCTACCTCTGTTACCGACAATTCCAATTCGACTGAAGAGAATCCTCCACCATCGGCGTCGCTTCTCGATCCCAACTCAAATCCTCTTTACGTACATCACGCTGACCACGCTGGTATATCCCTTGTCTCTGAAAAGCTTACTGGCTTAGGGAACTTTAACACTTGGCGTAGATCAATGTTGATGGCGTTAGGAGCTAGAAACAAATCTGTTTTCGTTGATGGATCGTATCCAGAGCTTAGTGAGATTCATCCTGATTATGCTTCTTGGTCACGATGTAACAACATCGTCTGTACATGGATTGTGAATGCCGTTGACAAATCAATCGCCAAGAGCATCATGTATCTGGATACAGCGCGTCAGATGTGGTTAGATATTCATGATCAGTTCAAGCAGAGTGATGGTCCAAGAACGGCTGAAATCAAGCAGCAAATCTTCACTGAGGTTCAAGGATCACAAAATGTCAGTGAGTTTTATACTCGTTTGAAGCAACTCTGGGAAGAACTGAAGAATCATGAACGTCCTTATACTTGTTGCTGTGGACGTCTTGACTGTGATAGTCTCAAGCGAATTACTCACCGTGAAGAACAAGATCGTGTGCTGAAATTTCTCACTGGATTGAATGATACCTTTACTGCGACTCGGGGACAGATTCTCATGATGGAGCCCAAGCCAAACTTGTCTAAGGTCTTCAATCTTATCTCTCAAGAAGAAAGGCAACGATCAATGAAGAGTTCTAGTGGAGTAACTCTGCAAGTGACACAGTCAGATGATCAAGTAGTGGCCGCTTATGCTGGTGGATACAATAAGCAGAAGAACCGACCGATTTGTTCTCATTGTGGCATTGCTGGTCACACGGTGAATAGGTGTTATAAGCTTCATGGCTACCCGCAAGGCTACCGTTCACAGAACAATTACTCTAAACCTTCATCAGCATCAACTGGAGTAACTCCTACTGCTCCTGCTCCTGTGAAGCCTCAGCAGAATTGGCAGCGACAAGAAAACGCAGCCAACATGCTCCTCACTGATTCTGGTGGTATTTCTCTATTGGACCAACAGGGTGTGCATTTGGGAACGGTGACGACAGATCAAGTTAACAAACTTCTAAGTGTCTTGAGTGTTAACAACAACAACCTCAATGACGATATAACTCAGATTTCTGGAGCAACGTTCTCTCTCTCTGATGGCACAGCTTCCACGTCTAAGCCACAACCTCATCTTGTTCCTCACACTACTTCTCATCATCCACCTTCAGGTATCACACATTCCATTAACTCAAATTTCATAAATGCGGGAACCAATGGCCTTACTTTTACGCCCCAAACTTGGATTATTGACACAGGTGCAAGTTGCCACGTTAGCTATGATTTAGGATTGTTTTTAGTCACTAGAAACATCACGAATACTACTGCCACGTTACCTGATGGAACTCGCATTCCTGTCACTTTATCTGGCACTATCAAAATTTCTGAAACTTTAACTCTTTTTGATGTTTTATACATCCCTCATTTCAAATTCAATCTCATGAGCATTAGTGCTCTGACTAGGAACAGTTCTATCTCTGTTCTCTTTTCTTCACATTCTTGTTACATTTTTCCGAATACTCCTTTGCTCCTTCAGGAGCTTACTCTGGACTCGACGATTGGGAAGGGTGATCTTCTTAACAATCTATATGTTCTGGAGTCTTCAGCTTCTATTCAAGCTTCCGCATCTTCTGCATCTGCTGCATCTTCAAACTCTGTTTCCTCTGCTTCGCTTGATTCACATTCATCTGCTTTACAAATTTCTTCTGACATTTGGCATCAAAGGCTTGGACATCCTTCTCATAGCAAGATTCAGATTTTATCAAAGTTGTTAGATATTTCTTGTAAATCAAATGCTTTGAATAAACCTTGTACGATTTGTCCTTTAGCCAAACAAAAACGTCTTGCTTTTCCATCTTCACAACATTTATCAAAGTCCTGTTTTGATTTGATCCATTTGGATATATGGGTTCCGTTTTCAAACTCAACACACGATGGTTTCAAATATTTTTTGACTTTGGTTGATGATTGCACTCGAGTTACCTGGTTGTATTTGTTAAAAGACAAAAGTTCGGTTTCTACAATCTTTCCTGAGTTTTTACAATACATACAAACTCAATACAACTCTTCTGTCAAAGCCATCCGTTCTGATAACGCACCTGAACTAGCTTTCACAACCCTTCTCAAAGAAAAAGGCATCACTCACTACTTCTCCTGTCCGTACACGCCCCAACAAAACTCCGTTGTTGAACGCAAGCACCAACACATTCTAAATGTGGCTCGTGCGTTGCTGTTCCAATCAAAAGTACCTATTGAATATTGGGGAGAATGTGTACAGACAGCAGTCTATCTCATAAACCGAACTCCATCTCCTCTTTTGCAAAACAAGTCCCCCTTTCAACTTCTCACAGATCGTGTTCCTTCTTATCATGACCTTCGCACCTTTGGTTGCCTCTGTTTCGCTTCGACTCTTCTCAAAGATCGTAACAAGTTTTCTCCACGAGCAGAAGCTTGTGTTTTTCTTGGCTATCCTCATGGCTTTAAAGGTTACAAGATTCTTCATATTGACTCAAATGAAATCTCTATAACTCGCAATGTTGTTTTCCATGAAGATATTTTTCCTTTTCATTCACGAAACTTATCTTCTACGAATTTCTCAGACATTTTTGATCAAGATGTCTTACCTCTTCCGGTCCCTGATTCTCCTTTCCCAGCTTTCTTTGATCTCGGTTCAAATATCTCAGATTCTGTTTTTCCTAACAACACTTCTTCTGAACTACCTTCATCTTCCACACATCATCCTCCTATTCCTTCATCTTCAATAACAGTAGAACCATCTCTTGCTTCTACTCGTTCCAAACGGCAAACAAAAACACCTGCTTATCTTGATCAATATCACTGCTATCTTTTAAACAAGACTCCAGGTCTTCCTGTTCATCCTACTCACACAACCACATATCCTATCTCGGCTTTCTTGTCATATGACAAAATTCAACCTTCACATCGTGACTTCTTGCTTAATATCACGACCACAAAACCTCCAAAGACGTTCAAAGAAGCTATGCTTTCTGAAGAATTTCGGAACTCCATGAAATCTGAAATGACTTCCCTAGAAGATACGGGTACTTGGTCTGTTTGTCCCCTGCCTCCAGATAAGCATCCTGTTGGTTGCAAATGGATACATACTTACAAGTATCTAGCTGATGGGACTGTTGAGCGGCCGAAATCTCGTCTCGTGGCCAAAGGATATACTCAGTTGGAGGGTCTTGATTATCTTGATACGTTCTCTCCGGTTGCGAAACTTGGCACCTTCCGTCTTCTTCTTGCTACTGCTGCAGCAAAAGGATGGTCCATCTCGCAATTGGATATCAGTAACGCGTTCCTCAACGGCGACTTAGATGAGGAAATATACATGCGTCTGCCTAAGGGATATGAAGAAATTACAGGCAAGAAGTGTCCACCAAACTCAGTCTGCCGTCTTCACAAATCATTGTATGGTCTAAAGCAGGCTTCTCGGCAGTGGAATCACAAGTTATCAAGTGTGATATTGGGTGTTGGCTTCACTCAAACGCATTCTGATCATTCCTACTTCGTCAGATACATAGACGGTGTGTTTCTTGCCGTTCTCGTCTATGTCGATGACATTTTGATCGTCTCGAACTCTGATTCTGCTGTTACTGAGTTTAAGGATGTTCTCAAATCTGCATTCAAGCTTCGTGACTTGGGTCCTGCAAAGTATTTCTTGGGGTTTGAGATCGCTCGTACAGAGAAAGGAATCTCCCTCAATCAACGAAAGTACACTTTGGAACTTTTGGAAGAAGCAGGTCTCCTTGGCTGTAAGCCATTATCGGTTCCGATGGAACCAAACCTGAAGCTCTCTGCATCTACTGGTGCTGCCTTATCTGATCCTAGCATTTTTCGACGCTTAGTGGGACGACTTCTCTATCTGACTCACACACGACCGGATATCACCTACGCGGTTCACAAGTTGAGTCAGTACATGTCTGCTCCCACCACTGATCATCTACAAGCAGCTTATCGAGTGTTACGCTACCTGAAGAATGATCCTGCTAAAGGACTCTTTTACTCTGCCTCTTCCTCGATAAAACTTACTGCATATTCTGACGCAGATTGGGCGGCTTGCCCTGATTCTCGGAGATCAGTTACCGGATACTGTGTTTTCTTAGGAGACTCGTTGATATCCTGGCGTTCGAAGAAACAACAGACTGTGTCCCGGAGTAGCTCTGAGGCTGAGTACAGAGCCATGGCAGACACGACTTGTGAGCTCATCTGGTTGACCAATGTACTACGTGAGATGTATTGTCCTCCGGTGGTTCCAGCTACTCTCTTCTGCGACAATCAGTCGGCTCTCTACATCGCGTCCAACCCTGTTTTCCACGAGCGCACCAAGCACGTCGAAAACGACTGTCATATCGTCCGAGAGCGCCTACAGAGTGGTTTTATGAAGACTCTTCATGTCAAATCCAGCTTACAGCTTGCCGATATCTTCACTAAAGCTGTCCAACCTGGCCTCTTTCACAGTTTACTTGACAAGATTGGAACTCACAGCTTGTGCATTCCATCTTGAGAGGGGGGTATTAGATTATAGATATCCGGTTATGTCCGGTTATATCTGGTTTAGCTTCCATTTACTAAACCAAGTGTGTATATATTCAAACTGTATACTGTTGTAACAAACTATTCGATCAATATGATTTTTCACTTCACTCTTCACTTCTCTTGAGCTTGAAGCTGTAATAGCTTTTTTGTAAAATAGATTAAAAAGATTTTTGGACTCATTTTTAATATATTATCTCTCTCTCTCTCTCTCTCTCTCTCTCTCTCTCTCTCTCTCTCTCTCTCTCTCTCTCTCTCTCTCTCTCTCTCTCTCTCTCTCTCTCTCTCTCTCTCTCTCTCTCTCTCTCTCTCTCTCTCTCTCTCTCTCTCTCTCTCTCTCTCTCTCTCTCTCTCTCTCTCTCTCTCTCTCTCTCTCTCTCTCTCTCTCTCTCTCTCTCTCTCTCTCTCTCTCTCTCTCTCTCTCTCTCTCTCTCTCTCAATAAAAGCTTTAAACTACACTTATGATTATTTTCTCTTCCAAGAGTGAGTAGGCTTTAAACTACACTTATGATTATTTTCTCTTCCAAGAGTGAGTAGTGATAAAGTAATGGTTTCGTGCTATGTCTTTGTGTTACTATATGAGCTGTGAAATGTTTTGGTTTAAGCAATGGTTTCAATGGCGACCTTCTGCCTGGATTTAATCTCCTCGGCTTTGTCGTCAACAAGGAAGCTTTAGTGATTAGGCAAGAAAAACAAGAGAGAGATTTTGATTGTGTTCTTACTGTCTTGCGAGGATTGATGTTGGTCATCTTGAAAACATGTTCGAATGCTACTTCAAATGGTTTGCATATAACCGGAGTCTTTGGGAATTGGATGCTTGGATCAGGGTTCGCAATGTAACTGCTTATGTCGAAGATTTCTCAAGATCAGGGAAATCTCAAGATGGTTAATGTTAGAGTACCGATGGAAATCGTCGTAATCAAAGTCACAACCCACAGCCTGCAAAAAAAGAAACACACACAACGGGCATGTGCATTAGCAACAAACGTAAAGGAAAATACAAAAAAAAAAGATGGAAAACAACGGGGATGAAAAAGAAACCTTGAGACCAGCCATAGTGGTTCCATAGATTTTGTAAAGCTCAAGGCACAGTTCTTGAACTTTATCTTCTTCAATACCAAGTTTCTGAGTCATATACTCTACAATGGCAGCAATAACAACAATAAAGAGAGGTTCGTTTATAACATGAGCAACCAGAACTGATCAAGGTAAAGAGTATCATCTGTTTAACAAATTCCTTGGTCATACAATACCGAGACCCGACAACTACAAGGGCGCCTCTCCATAATCAGCTATTTCTAAACAAATATCAAAACACTTCAAATGCCCAAGTTTTGAGAGACTACACACGTAAATATAAATAAACTCAATAGGACATTGTCAAAACAAGCTAAGGGCTATGGCTACATGAGAAATGGTCTCCAGTGTGCAAAAAGAAAATATAAATTCAATCATACGAAGTAAGTGTACTATAATATTTATCTTATATAAAAAGAAGACTTCGAAAGCTAAGTTTTCGACATCACAATAAAGAACTGGATTATCTACATTATCCAAAGAATGTAAGAAACATATATTAATTCCTTGGTCATACAATATGCAAACTTGTTTTCGGAAGACCATTTCAACTGATGTAAACTGTTATATATAATCATCTTTTTAGCAGATATATTAACTGGTCACTTTTCAATGCTTTCTGTGATTAATTTCCCAGAAATTATTGGCAGTTAAATACTTAAAACCGATCAGAAGAGCAGCGAGACACAATGATACACATTAATTATCTTGAGAAAAAACTATAATCCCTGGTCACCTATACATTATTATTTGAAAAAATGATTTGCCAAATAAACTACTTTCATAAAAATATTACATGGTTACTAAAATTGATGACATAAATTATAGTTAAATATGATTGAATAATTACATTTAATATTAATTTATATATTTTGCAAACTTTTTAGAACATAGTAATAACACGAACATTACATTTAATATTGATTTATATTTTTGGTAAACATTTTAGAATATGGTAAAAATTCAGACATCATCATCAAAATAAACATACTCAATTATGAAATTATAAATTTCAAAATATTATTGATTCTATTTTTTATTATTATACAATTTTATTATCAAAATTTTTTAAAATGTATACAGTTTATAAAAACTATAATTTTTAATCGTAAAATTAGTTTCTTATAAATATTCAAATTTTATAAACACTGTTCAGTTTTAATTTGTGATGATTATAACTTTTATATCAATTTTTATTATTTTTTTATCTGCACTTTTTATTATTTTTATACAAGTTGATTACTATATTTAACCAAAAGAAATAGATAGATCTGAGATTATAGTTTTAAATATATGCATATATACTCTTAAAGATAAAATAAATAAAATTATTTGTATCATAAAGAACCCGAGCTAAGTTCTTAGTAGCTTGTTTTATCTCCGAGAAAGAGAATTGACGACAACCTGTTACATCAGTTGCAGGCTCCTTATGTTTAAATTTGTAAGCAACTACTATCACAGAACCAACGATAAAACCTAAAAGAGCCACTGGAACAACATACAGCATGTTCTTGGACTGACCACAAACTCGTTGGACTTTGGATGGAGTTGTTGAAATGACCCGTGGATCAGGCACATGATTACGACCGGCAATATTGCCACCAAAAGCGTTGATCTTGAAGATCTCAACTCCATTAAGGATTGAGTCATAATACTCGGGTTTCTCCTTCTCATTAGGATGAATAGCAAGCCACATACCCTTACCATTAGGGAGATTCACAATATAATCTTTGTGCCAAGCAATTCCATTCCCTCCCCCCAGCCTACCACATCAGCTCTAACCTCGGCTGTGAAGTTGTTGATGTGAATTGTAATAACGGAATATGTGAGAATTTTGAATAAAATTTTTTTGCCCTTAAATCAAATAATAAAGTGAATAAGATAATATTAGATTGAATAAAAACAATTATAAATTAATTTTGGGTTCATTTATTACTATTTACAGAGAGAAATAAATATTTAGCAGAAAATATGTAAAAAATTAGGAAAACATTAGCAAAAAATTAATAAAAAGAACAATTTGTTTAGAAAGTGTTGAGCAAAAAATAATAACAAAAAAATAAAAATGTCAAAAAGATGCATAAAATGTGTTGAGGAAGTTAATGTGATAATTACATATATAATTTCATAAATATTTATTATTACTAAATATTCAACAGTTATTTTTATCAATTATATACATAATATATATTTACATATAATATTTATATCCGCGAATTTCGCGAGCCTTAATCCATTCCTCCATAACATACACTTTTTTTATATACCTTATCAATTGGTCCGGTCGAATTAGAAAAAAAAAACTTTTAGTTTGCCATTGAGTTAGAGTGGTTACCAAATTGATTGATCTGAGTTTGGTATGTTTTCCGATTAACAATAAAATAAACATATCATTTGTTACTAAACTTTTTTTTTGTTACTACACTACCATGTAAGTTATATGAACCGAAGACAAACGCAAACTGATCAAATAACATCAACTTTTGTTCTCAACTCGATTTGAATACAAGACAAATGAGTTTACACCGTGTCTCAAATTAACCTTCGCCCCTAAACTATCACTAATTGGTTAAACTCTAAATCCGTATTTGTTTTAGGCTACACTCCTGGAATCGAAATACACATTTTTGGTATAGTTCAGGATGCATGACTGCATATATAATATTTCTTACTTAGTATGTACGAAAGAGCATGCCATATATAATCAAATAAACTTTATTTAAATAAACCACAAATACATGTTTGATATAGTTTGACAAAAAAAAACACACAAATACATAGCTAGACTCCATATATACCAACCGTTGCAGCAACAATGAACGGCGTATATGTTGGATATTTTATTATACATTAGTTTATATAATTAGATGTAAACTTCTTCAGAAACTACACAAAACATGTAAAACTAAGCATGAACATAAGTTTCAATCGAGATTTGTGTGGCGTAACCAATTCTTTCAGATTCTTTGTTGTTGGATTCCGACCATAATTCCGGAAAGGCTTCTTTCATGTTGTGAATGCTTTTCAAGGCGTGATCACTTCCTTCCACTTTTTCCGATTTACCAACCTAACATTATATATTGCAAATTAGTAACGTTTTCGGTTAGGATTTTTCTATAAAGTCTGGTCAAACATGCATGTATATTTTCAAGCTCAACCCATGTTGGTTTAAGCTGGTTTGTTCAAAATTTTGACCCGTTCTTACCAGGACTGTATGGAGACCCATGGCCTTTCCGGTTTGGATGTTACGGATACTGTCGTCAAAGAACAACTGTACAAAAAAACATAACTAACATTAAATCATGAGATTAAAATAAAAAAGATCGTACGTATTTTTAGTTCTTAGTTCTAGAAGCTTACGGTTGTCTGAGGATTGAGTTGTGCAATGTGGAAGGCTTTCTCGAAAGCAATCTCTGCTGGTTTACAGATAACCGGAATCTCTGGAAGGTAATCTCCTAGAGAAACCTCAGTCTCGTTGACCTTAGGATTCAAGGACTCGAAGCTTATGATTCTCTCAAAACAATCTTCGATGCCGAGTCTCTTTAGAGCCTTCGTCACATGAATTTCATCTCCGTTCGAGAAAACCTTACCAAAATAAGAACGCAACCCATACCTTTACTAATATTATATACATAAACAAAAACTAAGCAAATACATAAATAAAGAAAGCTATATACCAATTTTCGTAAAGGTAGGTTAAGGAGGAGATTTCTCAGAACCGGGTCAGGTTTAAGGTTTTCATAAGGTAATCTTCCATGAACAAATCTGTGGTACTCATCATTGTCGAATTCATAACCTACAGCCTGCATTAATTATCAAGTTTAATTAGCTATAATAACCATGCATTTGTCAAGTGTATATATGATTCAAGTGAGAATCCATTTTCGTGTTACTTCGGTCAATATATCTATGATGGTAAATTACCTTAAGACCAGCCATTGAAGTTCCGTATTTCTTGTAGAGAATTTGGTTTAGTTCAACTACTCCATCTTCATCTATTCCAAGTTTCTCAACCATGAATTCTACATGGGTAATTCAGATAATTTAATGTAATTCATGTTATATTAAACATGTAAATTAGTAATGAAATAGAAATGTTACAAAAAGCTATAGCATACCTATGATGTTCTTGGTGCATGCTTCTGATAAACCAGAGCTTAATGGATAAAGAGTATCATCCAAATCTATTGGAAACATAAATAAAGACAGATCATTAAGATTTGTTATATAATTGCTTATATGTTTATACAGAAAACACATTACACAGCACTTCATACCAAAGAGGAGACATTCATATCTTGGTGTAGAGCTGTTCACAAATTCCATTTTCTAAGGACTGCCAAGATCTGGTGGCTTAGAAGAAGAGGAAATGCCTCAAATAACAGAAGAGAGAAAATAGTAGACGTGAGAAATGACGATATATGAAGAGGAAATATTGAATGAAGAGAATCAGAGAATGCAGATATGCTTATATAAGAAGCAACTAAAACGCGTGTGAATATGAAGTCACCAATGAAGACCAGCTTTTCTTTTTTTCTTTACCACTTTTTTTTTTGGAACACTTAAGACCAGCTTTTCTATTCATTAATAATAATAGACGATAGGCACATTACCTTCTTTGTTTAATCAAGTGCATTATTGCAACTATAAAGTTTAAATTTTAAACCAAGAAATTAAGATTATAAATATGGTTATCGTGATTCTCGTTGATGTATAATTCAAAATGTAATAATTAAATATAAACCATTCAGTAGGCATGCATGTTATAAAGTCTACGCGTCAATAAATACACATGTAATGTTTTCATTCAAGACAACATAAAATAAGAAAGACTAGTGAGATATTCTTGACCACGATTTGTTTTTCCTTCTATTTAATAAGACTGATGGACCGGGGACGAAGCATTTGACACTTAATAAAAGAGCTAAACTTTTACTTTTACTTATTTAATAAGATCCTTCAATACATATACAATGGAACAAGTATATTGTCGTAGATAAAGTTCCTCTTATTTTCACTCTCCAATGCATTTTTTTACTAAAACTATATTTATCTCCAATACTCCGTTCCATTGTAACTTTTTACTCCATTAATAAATCTAAGTGTTTTTGTATTGCATTCTTAAAATTTCCCACTTTCTAATTGACTAATTCTTTTGCTACTTTTCCTCATTTTCTAAAATGCGAAATTGCTTACCATTACTATGACTCTTTTATACCTTTTTCATTTTCAATTTTCAATAATATAGATGTGAAAAGTCCCATATTTTTCCTCGTCTTCTTCTCTTCCAGCGGCTCCATGTGCGACCGGTCGGTTTCCAAGGCAAAGAACCTCGCCAGGCGTTAAGTCAACATATATAGAACCTTCCTCAATTTAAAAATGTTGCCCCCACATCACACGACTCGTCAGAGCCCATTATTTTCCTCTCTTAAAAGGCCTTACAGAGTAACCCAATGGACCAAAGAAGGCCCATATTTCATTTTACCGATTACAGAAGTAAAAGAGGCTCACTTCTCTCTGTGTCATGTTTATCTGTTTAATCCGGTTTTCGATTCGAAGCAAACACAGTATGAAGCTGAAAGCTTTCTCCTGAATCTCGTCTTTGTAATCCGTCTTTATCGAAATTATTTTCTCCATGGAAGCTGTGCTTCTCTGCTCAAAGGTCGTCCCTCTAAGGACGCCGTTGGAAGGAAACCGAAAGTTTTCGTTCAGGCATTTAAACAAACACCTTAGGTGCAATTCTCTTCCTGCTACTTCCAGAAACGCTCCGTTACTCCGAAGCTTTGAAGCCATCAAGGGTCCGTCTAGCCTGAGATATCCTCCGTCCCCAGTGAGAAAAGGTTTATCTTTTCTGCCCAGATGCTCGATTTCCACCTCAACCGTTTCCGATTCCGACAACCCTTTCCTTAGCAAGTTCCGACAGCTTCTCGACAAACTCTCTCAGGTGAAAGTGAAGCCCTTTGATGCCGTCAAGTTAACTCTTGTACTATCAATCGCGACTCTGGCCGCGAAAAAGATTGTGACTTTGGCCTTGAACCCATTCTTCTGGATGTATTTCAGCTGGACGTGGCTCTTCTGGCCTTGGTTTATCGCTCTTGGTCTCGCGGGCTACGGCATCTACTGCTTCCGTAAGCATTGCCTCGGCGAAGCCAACGCCTTTGAGCAGCTTGGTATCGTAACTTCACTCTTCACCTGGCTCACACTCGTCCCTCCTGCTTACTTCAATGGCTATCTCCAAGGCTGGCCCTTTGTCTTCTTCTTGGCTTACCATTACTTCTTCTTCTTCAACGTAAGCGTCAGGAAACGCCTCTATGGAGACTACTACGCACGCACTCATGATCCCAAATGGGACGTGGAGACGCCTCTATGGTCTCGTGTTTTGTTCGGTGTTGGCGTCGTGGTTGGACACTGGCTCGCGGCTTTCGAAGGCCCCGAGCTCCACCGGTTACCAGGTGGTTGGGCTAATGTAGGGATATGGGGTTTGATTGTGGTTACAATGCTTATGCATTATGATTCGACGCTTTATCTAGCTAGATATTCAGAGAAAGTGGTTGTTCCGACGGATGTTGTGCAGTTTGGTCCTTATAGATGGATCAGGCATCCGATATATGCTTCTACGATGCTTCTTTTCGCGACGTACTGCACCGCGCTGCGTGCGCCTTTGAGCCTGTTGTTTCTTGCGGCGGTTTGTTTGGTTTACTACAGCAAGAAGGCAAAGCTGGAGGAAGAGTTGATGGTGGAGAGCTTTGGGCAAAGGTATTTGGATTATGCTGGTAAGGTTAGGCACAAGTTCATTCCTTTTGTTTACTAGTGCGTTAGAGGGAGAACATGTGTTGTTGTGTCTAAATTATTATCTGGTCTATCTATCAGTCAAAGATGTATGAGTTGGATTGTTCCATTTTTATGTGGAAATGTTAGGCATGTGAAAAGGATATGCTGTTATGTTATTTTGCGACTCTCCTTAATCTTAAATTCAAGATATTTCTCATCGTTATTTAATTTTAGAGTTCAGCACTTTCGGTTAGAACGAATCTGAAACTTGATTGGCTTTTAAGAAAACCAAACGACCATTCACATCATCTTTGATTGCTTTTGTAGCTGTAGCTTATGAGTGCTAATTTATTTCCTAACTCATGTATTGATTGAGTGCTTTATACTATTATTGCCTTGTCTTCTGTCCTTTGATGGAGATCCATTTTTTCTTTTTTTTCCTTGGTCCATTCAAATGGGGTACATGTGACGCTAAGATCTAAATCTCCTGATCTTGCCTGATTCACTAACTTAAAAAGTATATGGAGTACCTCCAGTTAAAACCTAAAGCTGTTTGCTTTATGAGTTTTTTTTTGCCTTTACACGTAAGGAACCGCACAGGGAACAATCTTAACCATGATTAGTTTGATAAAGTGATCATTGTTAATCTAATAATATTCCTAATCCCACTTGTTCTAATACTAATCAGTCATGATTAGCTTAATTAAAATTCTTCCATCCTGATAAAACTTTATTCTATAGTCCATTGCATTTGCAACCCATTAACCTTCTCCACCTGGAAATGTTTCTTTAATGACTTCTTCATGGCACTTTGGAGAAAAAGGTTTGTGTATAAAAATACTTGAGATTTTCAGATATTTCCATATGAAAAAAACTCTTTAGCTTTGGCTTCTACTCATGATACTTGTGTAGTGAAGTAGGTTTGTGTTATATTGATGTGATCTCTCTCTCTCTCTCTTTTTCTCTAATCAAAAGTTAATTATTAGATAGGTTTTCTCCTGATGCTAGTTCTGTCCCTTTCTAAGTGATTTTACATCGACCAACTATCTTTCTTCATTGTAGTGTATATATTTATGCACCTCTCCCTCTTATTTGCTTACCCCCAAAAATCATATTACTGGTTTAATTTGCTTTCTGAATCCTCTTGCTTTCCTCTTTGCTTGTTCATTTGGGGGGATGGTCATAGAAGTTCCAAACTCTAGAGCTCAAACCGATAAGGGTCTTTTGTCTGTGGTTGCTTTATTTGGTTTCTTAATTTAAAAAAAAAAGGGCAAAAGAACATGATAGTTGCTAACAGCCGGTAGTTGCAGATGCAGTATCATTAAGATTCACAAGAGATGTGGTTTCCCTTTGTTTGGGCTCGTTTCGAATGGGAATCTTGATGATGCTGCATCAGCAAATACATGGCTACTCTTCTCAACTTTTATTTCCTTCTCCAATGATGAAAGCAAAGATGTCTTGGCAATGATTTTACAAAGGAAGCGAAAGCAGAAGGTAAAGTCTCTTTTCTTGTTTCTACTGTTGACAAATTCTTGATCACACGCATGTTGTCGAGCTTTCTTTCTTGCTTTTGTTATTAGCAAACCCATTCACGTGTAGAGCTTTCAAAGGGATCCCACATATACTTTAAAAGACCAAACAAAATCGTGACAATTTATATTTGTACACATTTAATATTTTAATAAGTAGGACTTTGATACGTTTCTAAGATGAATATGAACAGTGAGACCTCAGAAGTCTGTTTGTGGTTATGGGTTTTGGGAACTCACATGGTCACATGTGTTAGTGGTCCACTAAGTGTTCTTTGGTCAATTCGTTGCCTATGGTCCCAAGTTGTATCGCGTATTTATAGTTTCTTTGACCCGATTAAGAAAAAAAACTGTTTTTCCACATGGATCATATGAATCTCGAGGCATAGTTGATTAGTTTCCTTGCTAAAACAAATTAGAAAAATGAAAAAAATATAAATGAATTTTCTGAGTTTACATTAATTTTTTTTGACTGAAAGAGTTTACATAAATTGGTGGGTTTAATCGTAAAAATTAAAATTTAATTTGATTTTTGTTTTACAAATCTATAAGGTATTTGTTGGTGATTTTTCTTTAGCTAAATCGTTTCGAAAACCCTAACTTCAAAACAATTGTTTAATCCGATATTTGTAAGCTTTTGAATAAGTAATTAACGACGACAAAAAGTATGTTATGACGTCGGTAACGAATACTAAAATAAGTCTCTGTGCTTGGTAATTCTATATGAATCTAGCACGATAAACCACAGTATCGATTAAATAATGACATGTTAACTGTGGAGAGAAACACATAATATGTTTGAATTTATATCGAAACTCATTTTTTCTTGTTTTTATTCTTGGCATGAAAAAGATCACGATGATGAATGATAGATCATTTTTTGTTGTTTTAATAATTATTTTTGCATAAATTTTGTTCAGTTAAAATAAGTATAATGCTCAAACACCATCTCGTTATCATCTAGTAAACATGTGATGACTTATATATTTGTCCGTTTTCTTTGTAACTCTCTTCAATTAGCGTAATATGAAGATGTACATCTAAAACTCTGCGTGCCTGAACGTACTTCAATGTGGTTTGTCTACAAACATGTCTCAAGATTAATAACTTAAAATACAATATTCAATAAAAGAAAAGCATATTATTAAAACATATGTGTGTACACATTTCTCTATACTATTAATTATAAGAAGGGTCTTAAAAGCTTTGACCTATTTCATTCCAAGCTCTCTATCATTTCTTAGCTCTTATCTATAGCATCACACACACGCACGCACATTCTATATTGGTGCAGCCCTATATATAGAGTTAGATCAAAAGAACCGATCGAGAATATCCACTCTTGATCAATGGATGATGAAAAGTTGTGGAGAGTTTCCAAGAAAGATTCCATCTTCGAAACGACTCATTTCTCTTCAAAACCCGACGTTTTCACACGAAGCTTCTCAACAAAAACTTCTTCTTCATCTTCAAAACCCATCTTGACAAGAAGTTTCACAACAAAACCTGCTTCATATCCTTCCTCGGAACCCATCTTTAGACGGAGTTTCTCTGCTAAACCCACTTCTTCAAAATCTCCGTTTCTGTCAAGAAGTGGTTCCACGAAATGCCAAGCTGACACACCTTCCACGAAGTGTTCCATCTCTCGCAGCTTGTCTCATAAAGGCGCTTCCGTGACCCGAAAGTGTCGTGATGTGGCGAAGGAGCACAAGTCTCGGTTCTACATCATGAAGCGCTGCATTTTGATGCTCGTTTGTTGGCACAAACACGCCTAAGATTCACTATAGACGTGAAAGAAGATTCTGTTAATTATTTACAGTGTACTTAATTACTGGTTTTATCTTTTCATCTTTTCATTTTTCACTCATCCATTATTGTTATTTTATATATTTTGTATTAATATACACTCCATCTGTTTCAAGCAGTTTGGTTTCAAGTTAAATGTATTTTGTTTTTTTTACTTTACAAAAGTGTCGTGATATATTTTTTTTAGTAATTTGAAGAGAATACAAGTTTTGCTATGAAACGTACATGAAGAGGTAAAATTAAACACTGTGGTACTTCACAAGTGAAAAGTGGTATAATAGCTATCTTTAGCTTTGTTTAAAGTATCTGTAGAGAATCTAAGACTGGTACACTAATTTGAAATACATTATTTTATTGAAATTGTATCTAACTTATGATTTAGGCTGTGATTGGTTTTAACTAGAGTAAAATAGTGAAAAAAAATAAAGATGAAAAGAGAAGTAAGAGGACAGAGAATACATAGTAAAAAAGAAAAATATTAAAAAGTAGAGTAAAAGTTTACTCTCATTAAAACAAGTGGGAGTATTTACACTATTTTCAGTTGTATTCAAAGTACCATCTTTCATGATTGATAAATATTGAGCTGAAGTTTATAACATTAACTCTAAAAGTGATTATGTGATTGATTACATAGTGGAGTAAAATGGTGAAAACATAAAGTGGAAATGAGATAAATGAAAATAATAAATTTGAAGTAATTTTTTTTTCTCGTAAAAGTTAAGAGAGGATTTATTCTATTTTTCACCTTTTAGAGTAAATTAGCTTAAATAATTTCCACTTAATTGGATAAAATCAAAGGAAATATACTTAAATAAATTTGAACCTACTTTATTTTACTGTAATTATACAATACAGTCATAGCCTTAATGTAATACAAAGATGATGGTCAAACTGTATTTTCAGTGCGGTATTGGGATACTTTCTAACCATTTTGTTTTAATTATTGTGTGCTTGTATTGAAGTGAGAGAGATTCCTTCTGAAACATTGGGAATGGAAAAGACATATATAAACAAAACTGTACCAGTGTTCCAGCTCCACTGTTCGCATTTATACATGTCGGTCCATATTACAAATAAAATAAACGAAGTACTATCCCCTAGATATAACTCTTACCAAACTAAACCGCATTGTGTTTTCCTTTTGGTCGAATCGCATTGTTGGGCTGACATATGCCAAATAGTTTTGTAATGGACCTTAAAGAAAATATCGTAGGGATACAATTTTTTTGTTGTCAACGATTTACATTTGTATTAAATTCCTGGAAAATGAACCTGTAAGAGAATGAGAAAAGAACTAACTAATGGAACTGAAAGTGTCAACAAAATTAATCCTAAACTAGATTTCGACCCGCGCTTTCAAAGCGCGGGTTTATGTTTGGTGAAACTTTTATATAATAACATTTATATAATCCGTCTTGTATATGCATTTATATAACCCGTCTCATATATGTGTTTTATATCTGGGTTTATGTTCGGTTAAAACTATATTGTACATGTATTTTTAGGTTTTTAATTTTGAATTAGATATTTTAAATATAAATCAATATAACAGTTTTATAGTTTTAATCGGTGTTTTAAAACCCGACTCGGACCTGCGGTTGAACGAATTACCGATTTGTAACCCGGTATTTTTAATATTGTGATTTTTTCTAATGATAAGAAAAATTCGGTGATCATAAGTTGGAAATTTGTTTAAAATATATTTATATTTTTCAAAATCGTTCTAAATGATAATGATTGTTGTCAAAATTAATAATTTTAGAATTAGAAAACCGGTGGTTAATAACAATATCAAATATGGAAATAATCGATGCAGTATCAAACAAAAAAATAATCGCAGACCGAAATTAAATTAGGAAACCGGTGATTAATGACAAACCAAAAAATAATTAAGAATAAACTGGCGCAGAATGTCCAGAATACCTTTAATGAATACAAAGGAAAGGTTCTTCGGTAGAGGTAAAAAGAGTAAAAATCCAAAATATACTTGTACTTTAATAGTATAGATATAGAGAGCAAAGTAACGCCAAGAAAGACATCAAGAAACTTGTAGATTGGCTTGTCGAAGTAACACTCCTCACGAAGCTTATACCCTTTTGAGATAAGGTGGTGAATCGCAACATACACAAGAGTCAAGACTCCACACGCAATGCTCATTACATAACACTAAAGTTAAGTCTGTTTCCGTCACCTGCAAATCACTGGGAGTTCCTCAGGAGTTGGAGCATCCGGACCATTGTAAACAAATCGTCTGTTTGTCTTTATACAACTTTTTTATACAACCTACACATATTACATCGAATGAACCATGTGTAGCACAGCGAAATAATCTTCACCCACGTGGCATAACTGGGACATGCTATCTCGATCATTCGTTTCACCGCCGGTACTGACCACTACCAGCGACGGAGCTTCAATCTTTCCATCTTCAAACTTTATTTCCCTTGATTTTGTACTCTTCATATTCAATCTTTCGCTACCAACTACCGCTAAAGGCTTGAATCTCTTAAAACCACTGGTGAATTAAAACTGAGAATCTCTAATTAATTCAAGTAAAAAACTCTTTACTGGACCATTTGTGTAAAATATGCCAAGTTCTACTGAATCCTCCTTAAATCAATCGAATATATCTAAAATAACCATCGTCCTTTTCATCTGAGTTGCTCCATTTTCATGTTGACATATTAACTCTTAATTAATAAGAGAAACAAGAACCTCAATAGAAAAGGGAACAAAGAAGTAAAGATTCAGACCCAAGCAAACGAAATATAAATCAACCCAGCGAAAGATTATTAAAACTCAACCCAAAATCAAAGAACATAACAAATTCATGAAGAAAAGCTTTGATTTTGAGTTGAAAACACCACATTTTAAAATAGATAAATTATGTTTAATGAAGTACTTTGTAATAAATGATGTCTAATTAATTAGAAAATACAATAAATGAAGTGGTTATAATTTGTTAAAAATGGAATCAAAATCGGTAAATATCTACTTTAAAATAGGTAAGTATTATTTTGTACTTCTGTTTTAATAGAATAAGATGTCAATTTTCATTAATTCTTTCAGTTAATTCTATGAACTTTCTTAATGTACTATTTGCAATTCTTTTTCTTTTGGGCCATTCGGGCCAATTTCAAATATTCATTTTTAATCTGTTTATATGAACCAAAATAAACCCACATTAACAAATGATTAACACATGATTATTAGATTTTTCCTTTTCAATATAAATAAGCTTTCTTAAAGTATTGAAATTTCCGACCCCGAGTTGCTTGCTACTGATCTATTCAGGTATGAACGCAAACAACCATACTTTTAGTTATAATTTAGGTGGTTGCTTGCGAATTCACGTATTTTAATGTTATATGTAAATATATATTATGTATAGAATTGATAAAAATAAGTGTTGAATATTTAGTAATAACAAATACTTGTGAAATTATCATATTAACGATCCTCAACATATTCTATGCATCTTTTTGACATTTTTTTATTATTATTTTTTGCTCCACACTTCCTAAACAAATTGTTATTTTTATTATTTTTTGCTAATGTTTTTCTTATTTTTTACATATTTTCTGCTAAATGTTTATTTCTCACTGTAAATAGTAATAAATGAACCAAAAATTAATTTTATAATTGTTTTCAATCAATCATAATACTACCTTATACACTTTATTATTTGATCAAAAGACAAAACCTTTTTAATCAAAATTCTCACATGTTCCGTTATTACAATTCACATCAACAACCTCACAGCCGAAGTTAAAGCTGATGTGGTAGGCTGGAGGGAATGAAATTGCTTGGCACAAAGATTATATTGTGAATCTCCCTAATGGTAAGGGTCTGTGGCTTGCTATTCATCCTAATGAGAAGGAGAAATCCGAGTATTATGACTCAATCCTTAATGGAGTTGAGATCTTCAAGATCAACGCTTCTGATGGCAATCTTGCTGGTCATAATCATGTGCCTAATCCACGGGTCATTTCAACAACGCCATCCAAAGTCCAATGAGTTCGTGGTCAGTCCAAGAACATGCTGTATATTGTTCCAGTGGCTCTTTTAGGTCTTATCCTTGGTTATGTGATAGTAGTTGCTTACAAATTTAGACGTAAGGAGCCTGCAACTGATGTAACAGGTTGTCGTCAATTCTCTTTCTCGGAGATAAAAGAAGCTACTAAGAACTTCGCTCGGGTTCTTTAAGATACAAATAATTTTGTTTATTTTATCTTTAAGAGTATATATGCATATATTTAAAATTATAATCTCAGATCTATCTATTTCTTTTGGTTAAATATATTAATTAACTTGTAAAAAATAATAAAAAATTGCTGAAAATAGTAAAAAATGATATAAAAGTTATAATCATCAAAAGTTAAAACTGAACAGTATTTATAAAATTTGAATATTTATAAGAAACTAATTTTTACAATTAATTTTTTTTTTTATAAACTGTATACATTTTTAAAAATTTTAAATAATAAAATTTTTAAATCTGTTTCCGTCACCTGCAAATCACTGGGAGTTCCTCAGGAGTTGGAGCATCCGGAGCAATGTAACAAGAGAAAGAATATATCTCCAGTTTAGTAGAATGCGAACTACTGTATAGACCGAAATTACTATTGTAAACAAATCGTTTTGTTGACCTCAGGACTTCCTCCGTGAAACCTAGGAACTCCATCTTTGTCTAGTGAGTACATTGCTAAACATTAATTACAGAAACTCTATGGCTTAAAAGTTAAGGAGAGAACTGTTTGTGTTTACATCTACGAAAAAATGGATTTACCATTCATGTTAACTTATTGCTCAATAATGTGTTTTGACCGGGTCAAATCGTTTCGAACCAAAATCTCTGTAGTCAAGGTATGAATTAAAAGGTGACTTTAGTTTCAAATATCGCAATGGTGAACAAATAAAAAGAAATTCAAATATCGCAAACTAGGTAACCATTAAAGACTTGTAGTGAACAAAACAAAACAAAACCCATTAAAGACATGTCTTCTTTTCTCATTTCTGTACAGTCTTCCCAGCTAGGTCCACTCTTTTAGCATCCGAGGAAAAAAAGGCTTAAAGAGCAAGCATTCTTTTACTTTCTCGGAAACCCAAACAGCCAAAATCTCGGGAGAACTTTCGAGTATGTGGATCCAACATCAAGTTAAGGAAAAAAATGTGAAAGCTTGAATGTAATGTAACATACGAATAATCAATGTAATTGTTTTTTTTTTTGGACAACACGAATCAATCTAATCGTTAAAAATAAAAAAATGGATCGTTCCAATCTTAACATCTTCTGAATCCTTATATTTACATTTTTGTTGAATGAACAAACATATATATATATATCATCATCGATAAAATTATCAATGCAGAACTGAAGAATCTCGGTTACTTCTGTTTCTCCCGAAGTATCTTCTCATCACTGAACTCGACCGTTCCAAACCCCTAGGTTCTACTTCAATGTCCAAATCCACACGATTCGATGAAGTAGAGACACGGTTTGGTCTCACTCTCCTCATCAACGACACCATCCCACGAACCATCCTTCTCAATCTACCTCCCGATCCGGAGCCACCACCATTGCTACTTAGACTATCTGACTCGACCGTCCCCTGTGCTCTAACCCACGAGATCCGTCTCGGACCCTCGCTGCTGTTCCCACCACCACCGATCCCACTACCATCCATCTCCGTCAACACCACAGGCAACACTCTCTCCCCCTCTCCCATCGCCGCATTAAACCTCCCCACCGCGAATCCTCCTCCCGGAAGTCTCCATATCGTCATCCCCACAGCGTTATTATCACCCTCCTCCCTCTCGCTGCTCCCTCGGTTAGGCTCCGAAGGCAGCTCGAACCGGCACACCGGGCACGAGTTCCGGATCGACAGCCACGGCGTGATACAATCCCCGTGGAAAATATGTTTGCACGGCATCTCACGCGCCTCCGTCTCCTCCGCCTGGAACACCTCGGTGCACACGGCGCAGTTCGCCTCCGCGGACACGTGGCGATCGGAGATCTCGACTCTCGGCAACGACTCGATCGCCGATTTCGACGCCGGAGGGTTTCCGGATCTCCCGATTCC
This sequence comes from Raphanus raphanistrum subsp. raphanistrum, assembly GCA_019706035.1. NCBI lineage: Eukaryota > Viridiplantae > Streptophyta > Magnoliopsida > Brassicales > Brassicaceae > Raphanus > Raphanus raphanistrum. The sequence continues at coordinate 52,788,556 of CM033988.1, forward strand.
GGCTCCTCCCGACGCCTCGATCTGGCTCAGCTGCTCGAGGAGCCGCTCGAATCCGGATCCCATCAAGATCTCGGATACCGAATCCGGAAGGGGACGAAGACCCGATCCGGATCCGTCGTCGTAGTAAAACTCGAACGTGCCGCGTCGGTCTCCTTCTTCCGAATGATCTCTCTCTCCCCCGCCGGCGCCTCCTTGGAGGACGATGACCGGATTAAACGACGGACGACGACCGGATCTCCGGCGTCTGATCACGGATCTACGCGTGTTATCGATCGATCTAACTTCGGTGGAAGCTGGGGTCGCGGCGGCGGAGGAGGAATCGGTTACCTCTTCGATGAAACCGCCGTCGCAGTGGGGACAAGCGACGGTGACGGTGGTGGCGCCTTGCTCAGATTCGGTCCAGACGCTGACGAATCGGGTGCAGCTGTAGCACCAATAAGAAGCGGTTACAGGCGGTGTTGTAGTCGTCGTTGTTGGCGACGATGACGGCATCTTCTTCTAAACCTTCTGACTCGGTGAGAGGATCTTTAGAGAGGAATCGCTGACCGCTGTTAAAATGAGAGGTTGAGATGGGGGGAAATGTAGACGTGGTTTTTAAGGCGTTCGTTGGAGCGGAATTAACGGCGTCGGATTAGACGGTGAATGGACACGTGGTGTGTGTTTGACTGGGTAGAAGATAGCGGAGGTGTTAACGGACGTTATGTGAGCGTTCAAACGTGTTTGACCCAAACGCGGAAAGTGGAGACGCCGAGAAAATTCAAAAGAAGCGCCGTGTCTGACTTATGTGGAACCCATTTGATCTCCGTTCTTTCTGGGAAAAAGGCAGTAAACGACGTTGTTTCGGTTTGTGAATTATGCGAGAAGCAAAACCGTGCTGACTGTTTAGTAATTAAAGTCCTTTTTGTATTAAATTCAGTGTTGTATTTTACATTTGTTGTTGTTAGTTACATAATCTGTGACATATGATATTATGTTTAGCAATGAGGTGGAGGATGTAATCTTTATAAAATTAGATCTTCTTACACGTTGATGGCTCAACCCAATTATTGGTGCCAAGTTGATAAAATACATACAAGAACCAACTTGTATCTATAACTATCTGCTTTCATAAAACATTTTTCTTATTAAAGAACATTTTTATTATTAAAATGAAAAGACTTAAAGTTGCTCAACTAACTATTGTCTTTGTGTTTCTCTCATTTGTTTGCAAGTAATGAAAACAGACAAATCGCAATTATATCAACTGATTACCAACACTTTAGTCGCAAGAAACACAAAATTCAAAACCGAGGATATCAACTTGGTGTGAAAAACTTACCGTTTGCTAAACACAACAATAGAGTGAAACATATTATTTTCCTCAATTATGCAGAACAAAATTCTGAAAAAAAATGCAAAAACAATGATCTATAATCCCTCTGAAACCAACAATGGCAGCTCGGAATCTATATTGGAACTGAAAAAATGCCAGCTTGAATCATGGAAAACTGGAAAATAATCATCAGATACAATCTCAATAGCAAACTCACTAGCGATTCTTCGTGCAGCTATGATCCGTTTAGTAGCACGCATGACTTCTCCTTCTAACATCACTTGCTCCTCGTACATCTGAAAGCTGTTCCCAAAAAGAACAATCCTGGACAACCAATCCATTCTCCAGTTCGCTTGCAACATGTTGTCGTACAGATTGGCCTCACAGTGTGGCATGAAGAAAAGAGTAGGCTTCAAAGCTTCCCTGCGACCTTGCTCGTTCACAGACAAAACAGTGCATCCCAGAGATTCAATCACACTAGATTCAGTCGCCGAGAGGATCGGATCGAATACTTCGATATTACCAACCCAATCGAACTCTCTCTTCAACAAAACCGCAACGCTCAGCTGAAACCGTGGTGATTGGTAAGACTCGATGCTTCCTATACCATACACTACCATCTGAAGCTGTGTTTCAGTGCCTAACACGAGGCGAAACTGGTCCGAAACCTCAGGAGATTTGAGCTGTTCTATTAACGCAGTGTAGAATTTCGAGCTCTCGATTTTCTCGATGGAGATTTCCATCTTCTTCTTTAATTTTGCTTGTCTCTCCGGATCGATTTCGAGATCATCTGACTTCCATGGTTTCTCTTCTTGTTCCTGAAGCTTAGGTTTTGTTTTTTTTCTCCCATGTCTTCTTTTACTTGGTAAGACCACTGTCCACTCACCATCACTAGTTGAGTTTTTAACGGGTGCTCCCATAAGAAAAATGACCTAATTAATTACACAGGCCTTTGAAAATTAGGGTTTATCTACTATTAGATCCTGAAGAGTCTAAGTGAAGTTTTTACAATAGGGAGGGATCAACTACATATATCAATTCGATTTTATCTACTATGAGATCGATAAAAAAAAAATTGGAATTACGGAACATGAATGGAACTTACGAATAGAAACGAAACCAGAAGAGGATGATCGAATCGGCTTTGTGAAGCAACCGAGTGGACTCAATGAGACATTGGGGGTTGAGTTTCGTCCTACGGCGAGTCCTGCATCGATATGAAACCGGCGTTTGGCACGCGAAAGACTGACACTGGGCTGGAGAGAAAGTTATTGGGCCTATGCACGACCCATTAGTTAAAAGACTAGACTACATTTGGCGAAAGCCACATTATACCAGTATTTAACTATTTATTACACGAGTTGACATTTTTTGTCATTAACATTGCCCAAAATAGGCTTAGGCATTTTACCCAGGTCCGAAAGTTCAATCGTATACACGAAATACTTGAAATATTTTATATATATTTAGATATTTTAAATATATTTTGAGTAGGGATGGGCAAAAAATCCGAACCGAACCGAATCGAATTAAACCGAACCAACCGAACCGAAACCGATTTGAACCGAACCAAAGTTACTATCAATTCTTTCGGTTGAACATTTTTTCAACCCGAACAGTTCGGTTCAGTTCGGTTTAAAACCGAACCGATAAACCGAAGTATTTTTATAATCTATTCTATTAATTCTTCAACATGTCCTATTGATATTTAATTGTGTCCAACTGATTTGTTATATTTGGTCTGATTGCAATGGCCATATAAATTTATATTGCTTTCTTAACCACATTTAGGTTTATGGTTAATTTAATTTTAATAGAAGAAGACTAATAATATTGATTATTAATATTAAAACCATAATTTTATATAAGATTACTATTATATCTATAATAATTTATAGATATTTTTTTACTATTATATCTATTAGCATAACTGTATGTATATATATATATATATATATTATTTATAGTTTGCATTGCAATATTTTTAATAAACTAAAAAATTAGTATATTTTAATTTTAAAATAAATCTTCAATTTGTATTCATAAATTTATGATTAGAAAGTTAATAATAAAATAGTAATAATTAATTTCAGACATATTTACAGAAAAAAATACAAAATAACACTATATATGCGCTTCAAGCACAGATCAAGATCTAATATAGGTCTAACATTTTACCGGACCCGAAGAACCAAACTAGAACGGATCCGAAAATACAGGTTCAGATCCGAGTCTATGCTAAAATATTTATTGGATCTTTTTTTATGGGGACCCACAAGTTTCGGTTTGGATCTACGTCCTACAAGAGACCCAATCGGGTATTCGAAATACTCAAAAATTATTATATATTAGGTAAATTTGGATGATTTTGTGTATTTTGGATATTTCAGATATTTTTTTAAGTTTCAGGTTCAGGTTTTTAGGTATAATTTCAGGTTTCGAGTAAATTTTAGATTTCTAAAAAATATAATTTGGGTGTTCGGGTAAAATTTGAGATACCTTTCGGGTTTTCGAATCTGATTTTGGGTAAGTTTCAGATATATTTTCTCCATGTATTTTTAGGATTTGCAGGTACTTTTCGAGTTTTCAAATTCAGTTTGGATATGTCTAGGCCTAATCTGAATAGATAAATATGATTACAAAAAATGGATTTATAATTATAAAGAAACGAGTGTATGCCGGCCAACTTTAAATTACTATTATTTCTACAGTAAATCAAATAGATTTTGATTAAGATTTATATACATATATGACTACAAAAAATATGATTAAGAAAAAACACAAGTATTACAATTAAATATCTAGAAAAAGTTAAACAAAAATATACATGTCCTTTTGAAAGGGCGGGTCAAAATCTAGATTCTGAAGACCGAATGTTCTCAAATATTAAAAAAATAGTTTCATTTAAAATAAAAAATCATATAAACTTTTTAAAATACACAAAAACAGATTTTATCAATACATAACGGGTCTATAGCAAAAAAACAATAGTTTAAAAATATTAAACTTTTTATTTACATTAAAATACTAAAATCACTGTGAAATAATTCACAAGTTTAACAGCAGGTTAATAAACAAAAATCATAATACGGGTAAGAATTATTTGGAGTCTTCAAAATTTTGGTCATATTTAAAATAACAAAAATAATTCATACAATAATTTTAGATAAATTTCATAAAATTCTTAACAAATATAATTTATCAAGGATAAAAAATATTCATGACATAAACTTAATTTTTTCAACAAAAAAATATACCCGCCCTCTGAAGGGCGGGTCAGAATCTAGTTGTTTAAATTAAAAATATTAGTAATATACTAATATCAAGTTACTAAAATCCTAAGATTAAGTGGCTGCTTAAACCCCAAAGTTTAATTCCACATCGTTTCTTTTCTGCTTCTCCTACTCTCTTGCATATTTTTTTTAGGTGGTGTCAATTCAAAAACTTCAGGTGAGATTTATAGTTATACAACTGAAAAGTGAAAACATCAAACTACTCTTTTAGCTTACTAACAATTTCATTTATGTATTCCAACATGATTATTCGTAAAAGAAAATAAATTTATGAGAAATTTGATTAAACTGAACCGAAATGCAAATTGAACCGAATAAACCAAACCCAAACCGAACCGAACCAAACCAAACTAACTATGGTTTATTTCAACTGAAAAAGTTTTAGAATCGAATTAACCAAACTGAATCGAACCCGAACCGAACCGATAAAATAACCGAAGTGCCCACCCCTAATTTTGAGTACTATGGATTTTTTTTTTTGAACACTTTTCAGTATTATGGATATTTATTAAATTTTGGGTTTGAGTTTTCAGATGGGTTTGGGTAAATTTTCGGATTTGCTAGGAAAGTCTTATAGCTAGTGACTGGTCCGTAACGTCAATTCCTGTAACTACGGCAATTAATTCTATCGCCTCCTGGACATTTTCATGTTGTTTTCCCTTTCTAAGAAAATACCTTTCTTCAGGTATTAGTCAACTTGTATTTGCATGTTCTTGATCTTGGCTGATTCTCGTTACAGGCTCTTCGCTTCTGGTTTATTTTCCCCTTCACCATGCCCTCGTGAATTTTCATTTCCCAAGTTCTCAATGCATTTTTCGAGAAAATGATTCATGAAAAGCTTGAAAGGTCGCTAGGTATTATGGGAGAATAAAGCCATCTCTCAGAATGAACTAGCTAGTTTCATACTCATCTCTTAAGGTAAATCTTATTTGCTTATCACTTGTAACTTACAAGTGGTAAGACAGCGTCTCATGTTTGCTCGACTTGTTAATTGCTTCTTTCTTTGGATAATGAAAACAGTATCAGATAAGATTCAAGATTGTCATGCTTTAACCTATCAGTAAATCATCTGATATTTGTCTGGATAAAAAAGTCTATCAAATCTTATAAAGGTTGCAAATTTATTAGAGTTATAAATAGTCAGTCTGGTGGGACTTTTCACATTCATTAGAAATGTCCTTTGATTGTGTTAAGAGGGTCACACACCAATTAACTTCCCAACCAGTGGAAGAAAGTGACATTCCAACAATAAGCCAAGGCATGTTTTTTCCCTTTGCATCATTGTATGGCGAAGAAGAGTTCAGTGTTCCTTTGTTATTTTAGATTTAAAGAGTTAGTAGTTTTTAGCTATTAATGTCTCATTTCTACAATATTTCTTTTCACATCATATGCTAGCTTATTATCTTCACTTTACATACGTGGGAGGGTCCCTTCCTAGAAATGGGAAGTATCTTGTATTTATTCGACATACATTCCTTCTTTCAACAACTAACAACCAAATGATAGAACTTGATCATAAACCTAAAAATATAGAAAACACTTGAAAAAATTAAAAGAAAAATACTTAACTAGATACTCTTCTATGTCACAAAGAGGGCCTAGTCACTTTGGCACTTTGTTGTTACAGAAAATGTTATTTTATATATAAATCCAATGCAGTTTCTACCTAATTTCATTTTAAATTATTACAATGCAATTTTATAAATAATTTTATTTATTTTAAATATTAAACATAAGTAATTATTAAAAATAAATGAATTTTAATTATTTTTAATTTGTGTGAAAATGTCAAATAATGTTTTTTTATGAAACAAATGAGTATTTCTTAGAACTAGTACTTGATTGAAATTCACATAATAGTAGTATATTAGATTAAGATCCGTCATTTGAACGTAATAAATGTTATATATATTTATTTATTTATTTGAATTTTTACTTATATTAAATTAGTGAGAGGTCAGAGATTATTACATATATAACTAAATTGGTGCCGACATATAAATCAAAATAATCATTTTTATTTACGATCATTTCCAAATAATAATATATAATATATAACTTAATTTAAACTATATTAATATGTATAATCTAATATTTATTAAATAATAAATCTTACTCATATAATTTTTGAACATTTATATCTTATTATAAATTTAAATTAAACCATTGATCACAAATTTTAAAAATGAGATATTTTAAAATTTTATTAATTTATATTAGTGTGAAAAAATCAAAATATAAAAATATATAGAAAAATCGAATTTTTTATTATTTGGTTAATTTGATTGTCTAATTTATTTTAGTAATATTAATATAGAGAAAAATGATAGAGGATGTATAAATTATTCTCAAATCTTTATTGTTTAAAATCATTAATTAACATATATATATTTATATATATATATTGATCAGATTATTTAATTCCATATGTTATATTTAAAAAATAATGAAGGATATTTTTATATTAATAATTAATTATATGATTATGTTAATGAAAAATGTACTATATGTTCAGATGAACCAACTTATTTTTCTAAAAAATTTAAAATTAATTATCGTGATAACACATGTCATGGTTTAAATGATATAATCTTTCTCTTTAATATATAAGATATATTATTTCCTTTGAGAAGACTAATAGTGCTATCATTATTGTGAGTAAGTTGTACAAAGATCTTCATGTTGTTGTTACAAAAAAAAAAGGGATCCTCAGTTTTGTGGGAAGCCTTTTGAGCAAGTTGTATATGTGAATTTTAATTATTTTTTAATTTGTGTGAAAATATCAAATAATTTTTTTTTATGAAACAAATGAGTATTTATTATAACTAGTACTTGATTGGAAGTTCACCTAATAGTAGTATATTAGATTAAGATCCGTCATTTGAACGTAATAAATTATATATATATATATATATATTGTTATTTATTTGCATTTTTACTTATATTAAATTAGTGAGAGGTCAGAGATTATTAGATATATAATTAAATTGGTGTGGACATATAAATCAAAATAATCATTTTTATTTACGATCATTTCCAAATAATAATATATAATATAACTTAATTTAAAATATATTAATATGTATAATCTAATATTTATTAAATAATAAATCTTATTCATATAATTTATGAACATTTATATCTTATTATAAATTTAAATTAAATCATTTATCACAAATTTTTAAAGTGAGATACTTTAAAATTTAATTAATTTATATTAGTTTGAAAAAATCAAAATATAACATATATAGAAAAATCGAAATTTTTATTATTTGGTTAATTTGATTGTATAATTTATTTTAGTAAACTGATGTAAACTGTTATATATAATCATCTTTCTAGCAAATATATTAACTGGTCACTTTTCAATGTTTTCTGTGATTAATTTCCCAGAAATTATTGGCCGTTAAATACTTAAAATAGATCAGAAGAGCAGCGAGACACAATGATACACATTAATTATCTTGAGAAAAAACTACACTTTTTTAAAGAACATTTTTAAAAACATATAAGATAATACGTAGTTGAGATTTTTTTTTTGACGAAAGGCTTTCAATTAAAATGCTAGAAAAGTTATAAAAAACATAAGGACTTTATTCTACATTGCCACACTCACTCCCATCTTCATTCTAATTTAACCCATCAATTAAAAATATTATAATTTTTATTATATTTTATTGAAAAACGTGGTGAAAATCGATATCGTCCTTAATGAAACCAAGTATTTACAAGATTCAACCTAACTATTTGACCCGACCCACTATAACCCATACCTAATACGGATCCCATCAATTAAATAATAAGTAAATGAAAAAAAAAACAAAATCCCTAATCTTTCCATCTCCTTCTTCACGAGTTTCTTCTGGACATCCTTTTCTTCTTCGTTCTTTTTCTCTAATTTTTTTTAAAATTTCTCAGACAACATGTTCTTTATATCTAAACTCTTTTCTTTCTAAAAACAGGATCATACACCAAAAAACTAAATCAGATCATCTTCGTCGACTCTCCCATGGCGGTTGTGGTCACAAATCAGTTCTTTTCTTTGGACAACAGTCACATATCACAGTTCACATTATAGAATCAAAGATTTGATGTATAAACACCAATTAAAACCCATAAAAACAGAAGAATCTTTGAAGAAAATCTATGGCGGGGGAAGTATTCTCCATAGCCACACATGAAAAAAAAATATTCTATTTGCCATACCAAAATTCTACTTGCCCCACTTTTTTCTCATATTTTTCTTCTCCTTCTTACCCTTAATATTATATTAATATTTCATACCCACTATATTTTTTAAAATTAAAATCAAAATCAGACCCCACTTTCCTCTCTCTTCTCTTTCTTCCCCCTCCAATTATGTCGACCATCTCTCTCCAATTTCCTCCATAAATTCTCCCATAAATCTCAAATCTAACAGGCGGTCCCCACACCAATCCACCTCTCTCCTTCTGACAGCTGTCGCCTCCTGTCTCCTTTCTCCCATCTTGTTTCCTCTTCCCCAACCAGAAACGATTTTTCCTCATATACTTAGCTCCATTGACGATTTTGAAGGTTTTTTGAAGTAAATTGGTACGTTTTTTTTTCACGAAATTCTCATAATAATATACTACTTATGTTTTATGTATTATGTGAAACGAAAAATATCAACATTTTGCTGTAAAAATCGTGAGAGTTTTGAAAGAAAAATTAAAATAATGTTTGAAGAAGATTTTGTATTGTTCTCTATTTTTAACACGGTTTTGAAAGAAAAAAAATATGAAAATTGTGTTAGACGATAATCTGGATTGTGTAACACATTATTAGTTGATTAAAAGACTTAAACTGATGAAAAACTAAAGTTTTAGGTAAAAATGAAAGTTTTAAGTATATTGTTATGAAAAGGGATGTTTAAGGACAATTTTGTATATTTCTTCTTATTTTGCACTGTTTTAAAGCATAATAATGCATTACAATAGTGGTAGACGATATTGTGGGTTGTATAACACCCTCTTGATCAATTATAAGTGTTAAATCGAGAAAAGCAAATATTTATAAAAACTACTAGAACGACTGGTATTATTAAAGTGAAAGTGTATTACTTGTATTACTTGTATTACTGTATCGACTATGTATCAAAGATCTTGGACAACTTAGATTCTTTAAATGGTTAACTAATCATAATTTTATTTTTTTCAGAGAATTCTATGGCTTTTCCTATTACAATCATATGTTTTGACAATGGAGAAAGTTACATCAAGGATGAGGCTGAGATTAAGTGGATCTTGGGAGAAGATCAAATCCACACTCTAGTGATGAAAACATCTGTGGAAGATGTTACATATTCTGAATTGGTCGAGTGTATATGCAGAAAGATTAAGGCAAATGGAGATGAGATGGTGAAGATTAGTTACTTCAATTGGTATTGTATTCAAACAAGCGTGAACTACTAGTACTGCTAGAACTACTATATGTAATATGGACTACTAGGAACTACTATGTACTACCCTGAACTACCAGAAAACTACTTCGTATTACTATTTGTTATGCATGTTTCTATGAACCTTAATTTTCTTCTTATTATTTATTTTTAAAAGATGTATCTCGTAAATTACGTGATTATATGTCCATGCATGTGTTTATTTGTCAAATAAACATAAAATATTCTTAAAATCTCAAGTTGTTAGAAATTTTCTCATTTCAATAGAAAACACCATTATACTTCCTAGTTAATGTCTTGATGGGAAGGTCATCATGAGATGAATTTCAGAAAACACATATTTTCTGAAATTTTTTTCTACCAATGTGTTATATACAATCTAAAACTGTCTAAATATATTGGTATTACTAATTAATTTAGTTTAATGACGTTGTATTACTAAAAAATGTTATAATTTGCAAAAATATTACTATGAAGAATGAAATATTACTACTACCTTGAGTACTACTAAGAGTAAGATAAATATCACTTTAATATTCAAACATGTTTGTTTAATATTATCCTTTACACGTTTTACACATGTATTTTTTTCTTACAATGTGTTACACGTTTTAGACATGTGTCTTAAGTTTATTTTTTTTTATTTTCATGAAGTGTTGACAATGTTTTAGTCATAGTAATACCTAATAAACCTAGTAGTACAATTTTTTTTCTTAGGATATGGGTTGTCTTGTCTTTAATTAAGCATGAAATTAAAAACCCAATGCTTACATATTTTTTATTTATACTTGTAAATGTTCATCATGAAATTAAAAATTCAAAGTTTACATATTTTTATTCATAATTTTATAATGTTTATCATAAAACTAAAAACCCAAAGTTGTACTCTTCCAAGATTCCAAATCTCCAACATGTTAGCTCTCTTCCAAGGCTTCAACATCTGTTCTCACGAACTCCAAAGTCTGCAGCAACAAAATAATCACTCAACAAAGTCAAAGAACACACTTATATATTTGCTATACAAACTCTTATGTTACCGAGTTACTAACAAACAACAATAGCATAACAGAAAACTTAGAAAACATACAAAAGCCAATTAAAATAACAAAATAAATTAAACAAACTATTTTAATAATATTTAATTATCAATTAATTTTAAAATAAATTATTTATATAAATTATTTTTCCTCAACACAAACATACAACACATAAAAATCAAATGAACAAACTTCCAGTTTCAAAGACCGTGCTATACAAGTTAAAAATAACAAACTTTCATATTTTAAACATACAAAAACCAATTTTTGTTACTGGTTCCTCAGGAACTACCAATTTTTAAAATAACAATTAATTTCAAAAATATTTATAAAAAAAAATATTTCAATAATATTTTAAAAATAAAAGTTAACAAAATATGTATTTCAATATTATTTCAATCAACAATAATTTTCAAAATAAATTTAATAAATATTTATATAATTTTGGTTATATAAAAATATTTTTAAAATAAAAATGTAGTAAAACATGCATTTCAATAATAGTTTGATCAATAGTTAATTTTTAAAATAAATTTAATAAAATATGTATAGAAATTATTTCCTTAAATGGTATATATGTTTTAAATATATAATTTAATAATTAAAAATAAGAACAGATGTTAAATGCAAATTCTTGAAACAAAAATTCCCAGCCTACATGACCAGTGTTACTAATATCTAATTTCAACAAAAGTAAATTAGATTTTTTGTTTTTTTGGAAATTTTTAGGGGCTCCACGTATGTTCGGATTTGGCTTTATGTTATTTATAAATAAACGTTATTTAATATAGTTATGTAAATTTAAACGTACATTGCACTTGGTTTGGTGGTATATTCTTTGTTTGTTATCAAGAGAGTTACTGGTTCGATATTTGGTTTTGTGTATTTTATATTAAAATAAAAATATACAAAACTTAGTTTATGTAGCTATTAACAAAAGTAACATGTGGTCTAGTGGTATAGTTCCTGTTTCTTAGCAAACCAGCCTTGGGTTCGATGGTCAATTTCTTTTATTTTGTTCTTTTTAATGAGTGGCAATTTCGTAATTATCTCTTTATATTTTTAGGGTTCTGCCTGCAATTTTATGCGGCCGCCATAGATTTTCTTCAAAGATTCTTCTGTTTTTATGGGTTTTAATTGGTGTTTATACATCAAATCTTTGATTCTATAATGTGAACTGTGATCTGTGACTGTTGTCCAAAGAAAAGAACTGATTTGTGACCACAACCGCCATGGGAGAGTCGACGAAGATGATCTGATTTAGTTTTTTGGTGTATGATCCTGTGTTTAGAAAGAAAAGAGTTTAGATATAAAGAACATGTTGTCTGAGAAATTTTAAAAAAAATTAGAGAAAAAGAACGAAGAAGAAAAGGATGTCCAGAAGAAACTCGTGAAGAAGGAGATGGAAAGATTAGGGATTTTGTTTTTTTTTCATTTACTTATTATTTAATTGATGAGATCTGTATTAGGTATGGGTTATAGTGGGTCGGGTCAAATAGTTAAGTTGAATCTTGTAAATACTTGGTTTCATTAAGGACGATATCGATTTTCACCACGTTTTTCATTAAAATATAATAAAAATTATAATATTTTTAATTGGTGGGTTAAATTAGAATGAAGATGGGAGTGAGTGTGGCAATGTAGAATAAAGTCCTTAGAGTTCAAAATAAAACCATCATACATAAAAGTTTCAATCTTGAGAAACAACGAAGCAATCCAGCAGTTAGTTCATCATAAAATCAATAAGTAAAGACGGGCGCGTAAGTACACGCGCTTCTCCCAAATCGAACTCAGGCGACTCCGTAACCCTAATACTTCTCTGCATCAAATTGACGGTTTCTTCAGCCTTTGTTGCTCTCCGTCGCCTGCTCAGGCTCGATTAAAGCCTCTCTCCTCCCTCCATCTCGAAGATCCCCTTGTGTTTTTTTGAAGAATGGAAGCTTTTTCAACCGGTGACGGCGAAGCTCCCATACCATCCGACGCTCCTCTGTCGCCGTAGCTCACAACTCGTGCTTCTGCTACTCACGATCTCGACTCCACCCTTGTTGATTCCTTACATGACTCATCTCCCGTCGACGCCGTCACTGATGTCGATGTGGTTGCTACTGTTTCTGATGATGCTCGACCGGAAAGTTCCGAACTTGAAGAAGATGGGGAACAGCTTGACGAAGATGAGGGAACTACCTTCGTTCAGTCTTTGGGAGCGTGGTCCAAGCCCCTTCACTTCACGCCCCCTCCGACCCCTCCGGAACCAGCAACTCCATGACTAGGAATCTCTGAGGCAGTTAAGTGTCAAATAGATTCTTTCTGGCAAAGATTGGTGAGGCTATCATCAATGGTCCCAAAACTAAGAAGGGACAATTGTCGTTCTCTGTACAAGCAACGCCACAACTACCAGTAAAAGCAATTCCACCTCCGGCACTTAAGGAAGATGGTAGTCTTCGATTCTCATGGGCTACTCGTATGAACCAGTCCACTAGGAATCTCTTCCGTGCTACTGAACCGACTTATCGTCTAGATGGCACGCCTCAAATCAAAATTCCCTCTAAGGTACTTAGATTAGGACCAGAGAATAAGGAAGAGTATGTGGTTGGACAGTTTCATAGGTGTTCAAGACCTCCTGGAGGTCTTATAGGTTATGGGGTCGGGAATGTAGGATTACATGCCGGAAGTTAGAAAACTCGTCATTTTATTCCATATTCCTCATGAAAATACTTGTAAATGAGTTATTCAACGGGCGTATGGCATGTTGATGATTGTCTATTCTTTGTGGCTCCTTGGAGTCCTGTTGACTCTTTCAAAACACCTGAGATCTCGACCATGCCAGTGTGTACCAGATTCTTGCTTCTCTAGACTTGGCATCAGTCACATAGTATCGGGTTTGGGAGAACCAATGCTTATTCACAAGCCTCGTTTAGATCCAACAAACATGGGAGAAGCAAAAATACTAGTTGAAGTGGAGTTGGATAAACAGTTCCCGAAACTCATTGCACTGGATGACAAGCAAGGAAACATCTACTTGGTAGAAGTTGAGTACTCTTGGATTCCTAGTGCATGTCAAAAGGTGTGGTGCACTTGGTCATAAAGAGAAAAGGTGCTTATTACCACTTCAGCCACAAAATTTTGCTCCAAAGCTTCCAATGGTGGACATTGTCAACCTGCTCCAAAGCTCACGCTCACCTACTACACGTCAACCACATGAGATTTCTGAAAAGTCAGTGGCCACCCTTCCTTCCGAGGGTGCATTTGCTTGTCTGATCACACATTCGCATGAGGTAGACACTACCCCTTGCTCTCAGATTGATAACACTTTATCTCTGTTAGCAGCTGATGAAGCTGCGCCAACTCAGTCACTTATTATGGAAGATATTCCATCAAGTTCTATCATTTTGGAAGGCTTTCAAGCTTCTGAAATTGAGCAACCAGTTGATCCTCGTTCTCCCCTCACTCTTGATCATCATCGATTTCATATGGAGCCAGAAACTCCACTTGCATATGGGAAAGGTACTGGTTTTGATGTGGTAGGAGACTCTTCTAATTACGCTATAACTCGAGGAGGAAGGACAGTAAAACCAACACAAAATATTCAAGATATGGGATGGACAAAAATTAGTGGAAAAGGTAAACAAGGTCGCCGAAACCGAGGGAACTACAATCACTAGTTAATATCTTCTTTTATCTTGCTTTCTAGGATTTGAATGTGAATCCTTATCTAGGGTCTCTTTAAACCCTTTTATCTGATGCCAACTTTATCAAACTTATGGATGAAAACTCATACTTGTATTTTCTTGCATTTTAATTTGAAAGCCTTTTTTGAAAAAAAAAAGTGTGTTCATCATACGTAGTTGAGAAATTTTACTATATGTTCATCAAAATATAGGACACGTGTGTATGAAACTTTTAATCACTTTTATAGTTTATGGTCAAACTCAATAACGAACTGGTTTGTTTTGAAACTTATGTAGGCTATACCCGCAAAGTGTTTTTGTAAAAGAAAAGTATTTTTAAATGAGATTTTTATATATAAATTTTAATTATAAATATATTATTTTAATTATTTTTAGAAAAATTAAATTAATCTTTTTGAAAAAAATTGTTATCTGCAGGTCTCTTGATCCACAAATCTAAACGGGACGGATGCAGATGTGTGAACTTTTTTTGCGGGTTATGCATGTTGAAATTTTGAAAAAATGAATCGATTCGCAGATTAGCGATCAAATGGGTCAGTTGATCCATGTACCCAATTCTAATGACTATTATTTTTTGCAGTCCATGGACCGGGTAAAATGATAAAATTATCTTTAGACAATACAAAAACCTTAAGCTAAATTGGACTAAACTAAAATTATTTGATGACAAATGACTTGAGCTAAATAAATTTGGTAACTAAGATAACTTAGTCACCAAACTACGAACTTAGATTGCAAATGTCAAAACTAAATACACTTGGTGATTAACTAAGATAACTTAGTAACAAATGAGTAAACGAAGGTATATTTAGTGACTAATCAAGGTAAATTAGTAACAAACAACTAAAGCTTAGTAAATTTATTGTGACAAATGTCCAAGTTACTTTATGACTAAGTTTTGAATTTTTTCTACAAATAAACATTTCTCCTCTCCATACAAGACAATGCATCAAATACATTCACAACAAAAAGATGCATGAAATAAATTTCCATAAACTTTCATACAATCTATACTTACTTTTCCAACAAATGTTTTTATGTGTGTCGATTAAATCACTAAATTATATCAATACTTATGCATAATATTTTACATAATAAACATAAGCAAAATATAAGAATTTTAAAGCAAAATATGAGAATATTACACTAAAAACTTTCTAAATTAATAATGTTGGGACTATAATAATTTATTAATTAATAGAGTAACTAATTTACAAAGTTTCCTTTTTTCTATTTTAGAATATTTTTTTAATAATTGATTTTACTGTATTATATTAATGTAATTTAGATATTCTACATTCATATTGCTTATATCATATCATTTGGTGTATATAAAATATATTTCATAATAATTTAAATGTGTTTTAGATATATCAAAATATTAATAAAATGTCCAAATAATTTCATTTTGAATATAAACAAACATAAAATGGTTCGTTACTACTTATACTTTTTTTGTCAGCTTACTACTTATACAAATATATATATATATATATATATATATATATATATATATTAGTTTATGATTTTAATAGGAACATATATTTATATAAGTTTTTCTAAAAATATTATCTTACTATTTTATCGATGTGTCATATTTTGAACCGGCACAACTGATAACCTAAGAAATTTATTAATTTATAAAGTTTATTAATTTTTTAAATATTAATTTATAGAATTTCTACTATATTTTTTACATATAAAATATAAGCAAAATATGAGAATAAAATATATGATAATAACTGGAAGAATAATAATTTTCCATGAGGGTGTAGTCAGCGGCTAAGGTCGAAGACGATAATGCTAGGAAGAGGAGGAAGATAAAGGAGAGAGCCTCCGTGATCTTCATCGATCAGAGCACCAAAAGAAAAACTTAAGAATCCTTCGCTGATGAAAAGTTACAGATCAAAAAAGAGTGGAAGTGAAGGTGGTTTGATAGTGAAGATTAAACATAAAATAAGATTCGGGAATTGGTGTTGCCTTCCTCAATGCGTTTTAGGTTACAGATCGAGAAAGAGTGGAAGTGGCTGGTTAGAGTAGTAGGAGAGTGAAGTTTGAACATACCTTAAGAAACAGACAGTTTACTTGCTTTCCTCAACACGGAAAAAAATCAGATTTAAAATTGGAAAAGTTAGAGATCGAGAAAGAGTGGAAGTGGAGCTGGTTTTGAGTAGTATGAGAGTGAAGTATGAACATACATTGGATTTAGGTACAAGGATAATAGTTCACGTGTGCATGAATGCAAAGAGAAGTTCATTAGAAACAAATATCTTGCTATATAAAGCTTGGTTCTTTAAAGTTAGTAATTAATATGATCATGTCATGTGTTAATAATTTTTTTTTAAGATTGTGACATGTGTTAATCTATCTCATAATTAAAAATATACTAGGTGATCCCCGTGCTCATGCACGGATATAATATTTACAAAGTAAATATACTATAATAATTACTTACTATTTACTTTTAACTTTATATTAATTTATAATTGTATGCATAATTTCTTTTAATAATATTATATTACTTTAATTAGACATATGATTTTAGATATTTTATATGTTGTCAGTTTTGTTATTTTTACATTTGATTTAGTTATCATTTGGATATACTGGTTCATATTTATTTTTTCGAATTCGATTATAATATTTTTGTTCTAAATATATTAAAATTTTGATTAATTTTATTATTTTCATTTAGGTTGGTTGGTTGTCTTATATATGTAAATATATTTTAAGATGATTATTTATAAATTAAGATATATTGTGTTTAAAATGAAATAAAAGAAAAACTAAAGTGTAGGATTTCAAATTAAATAAATTCATATAACGATGATATTTCAAATTAAATAAATTAATATAACGATGATATTATGAAGTCTTATGAAGAACTAAATTGTACCAGTTGATTAATATTTTATTTTCATTTGTTAATATCTTTTGAATCATCCTATAATTTATATTTATAAAATTAACTATTACCATAAAATTATATATTCTTATTGTAGTTTAATATATGCTATTAGATATAAGTTGGATTAGTCGAGGTACTCATGTTGTAAGTATATTAAGTTGCATATAATCTTTCAAATTCAAACTGAAATATAATTATTTTTACTATAGTTAAGTCATATCAAATTTATCTTCTAATGTGCATGTATTTTCATATATTTATCAATGATCAATAGGAAGTTACATTCATAAGTAACTCATATATTTTTAGAAGCTCATGAATATATATATCAATATCTACAGTAATTAAAATATTTTATAAATTCTAAATAATTTTATGCCTTATATTTATTGAATGGTAAACTGAAATTTATTATAAATAATCTTAAAAATCTGACTTTCGTATTTTGATTATAGTTATGTTAATTTCCACAAACATAAAACATAAAATTTTAAATCATATTTTATATTAAGAAAACATATTATTTTAATAA
Organism: Raphanus raphanistrum subsp. raphanistrum; assembly: GCA_019706035.1. Lineage (NCBI taxonomy): Eukaryota > Viridiplantae > Streptophyta > Magnoliopsida > Brassicales > Brassicaceae > Raphanus > Raphanus raphanistrum. The sequence continues at coordinate 52,806,746 of CM033988.1, forward strand.
TGGTAAAATATAATATATCTACCTTGTTAAAGTATATCATGTTATTTTAATTTAAAATATTTTGCAATTATTTGATCAAAAGATGTTTACTGTTAAAATCTATTTTTCATTTTCTAATATCTCTTATAAATAAACAGTAAAAAGTTGTGATTGTATTTGAGAAATTATATTATATAAGTAAAATATAATTTATAGTTATTTTTTTGCTGTAATTGAAAGATATTATAGTCAGACAAATATTTGGAAATAAATAAAAACATTTCAATAATAGTAATTATAAACTATTTTTAGTCAATTAAACATATATTTTTAATGTTACTTAATTATTTTATGTAATCATCTAAGAAAATATATAAAATATATAAAAGTATTTCTATTACTTTGAAATTGTATTGTTTAAAATTATCTTTTAAAATAAATAATATTTATTTTTCTAATATCAAAATTATCTATGTGAAATTTTCTTTTATGAAATCACATTATATACAAATATATATTTTCATCTAATAAAATATAGATATAAATAAATTATTTTATTATTTCAAAAGTATATTTTATGTTGTTTTAAATGAAATATTACTATTTTGTGAACTTTCCTTTTTAATGAAATCATATTATATAGGCATATATTTTGTTTTTAAATTTGTTTTTTAAACTTTGTAAATGATTCCTTTTTGTTATATATGTTACTTGGACAATTTTAAAAAGGAAACTAAATAAAAAGTCAATAAAATATTTAACTATAATAATTTTAATTATTAAGGATATCCGTGTAATTAACCATCGTGAGAGTTAACGTAAGCGCAACACATAGGAAACTGACTTCTCAAATAATATTATAGAGATATACTAAGATAATAACAAAAATAATTTTTTTAAAAACTTAATTGTAAGTATTACTATTATCTAATAGTAATTTTCCATTTTAAAATCCTAAACAAAAGATAATTGCAAAAGATTATTTGATAGTAATTTTCTTTTTAATATTGTGAAATAGGTTAAAAATTATAATGATATAAAATATATATACTAAAATAACAAAAAATGAATTTTGAAAGTTGTTTCATAGTAAAAAAAAAGAAATTCTAAAAACTGTTTAATAATATTCTTTTATAAATTTTCCTGTAAAATCCTAAACAAAAAAAAGATTTGAAAAATAAATTGTAAAAGACTATATTAAGTTTGATTCATGATTGTGACACATGGCATTTATATGTTTAAAATTGTGATATATGTAAAACTATCTCATAATTAAAAATAAATATGCTGAGATAATAAAAACGATTTTTGTTATAATATATAAAGTTTGGTTCTTCAAAGTTAGTAATTAAGTTGAGTTGAGGCCGTTGATTTGGAGGAAGCTCCTTAAGTTGAGGCCGTTGGCATATCAATTCATTCGTTTTGAGATCAATGATTGCCAATCTGCTTTTTTCTGGTATGATAACTGGCTGCAGATGGGGAGGCTCTTGGATATAGCGGGTGATGTGGGCACATACTACCTTGGAGTATCGAGAACCGCTCGAGTTAGTGAACAAGTTCTTCATCAGAGATGGAACATCACGGGGCATAGGAGCAGGCATTTTCATGATCTTCATGATCGTATCCAGGCAGAAAGGGTCCCTCTGGACGAGCATGGAAGTGATGTGGTGCTCTGGAAGCATGCGGATGATACTTATAAATCACACTTCTCATCGAGCAAAACATGGGATCAAATTCGAGTAAAAAGAGAAAAGGTGGTTTTGAGCAAGAGTGTATGGTTTCCACAGGGAGTCCCTAGGTATTCTTTCATTGTATGGCTGGCGATAAAGGATCGTTTATCAACGGGAGTTCGTATGAGGGCTTGGGGTATTCAACAAGGATGCATGCTATGTGGAGAAAGAGATGAGTCGAGGGATCATATCTTTTTTGCTTGTCCTTTGACCTATACTGTATGAGACAGACTTGCAGGCCGATTATGTGGTAGAAGGACTAATCCCGACTGGCACCTCACTTTGCAGTTTATTACCAGTAACACTCTTAGCAGCAAAAACAAGGTACTTGTCAAAATGCTGTTTTAGACCTGCATTTATTACATGTGGAAGGAGAGGAATGACCGCATGCATCAGAAAGGCTCTCGCACTACAGAGCAAACTGTCCGACTCATTGACAAGACCTTAAGAAATAGAATCAGTTCTCTAAGATACAAGACGGAAGGCCCGGAACATAAGCTAGCGGGGCTGATGCAATGTTGGTTTGAGGTTTTTGATTACACAAATATTTTTTTCTCGAGCACTTTCTTGTGTATAGCTCATAGTTTTTCTGCTCTGCCATTGTAAATGCCTATTCTTTATCTTGATCAATAAATTTTACATTTTATCCAAAAAAATGGTAGAGGATGTATAAATTATTATCAAATCTTTATTGTTTAAAATTATTAATTATCATATATATTTTGATCAGATTAATTAATTCCATATGTTCTATTTAAAGAAATAATGAAGAATATTTTTATATTAATAGTTAATTATATGATTAGGTTAATGAAAAATGTACTATATGTTTAGATGAACCAACTTATTTTTCTAAAGATTTTAAAATTAATTATCGTGATAACACATGCCATGTCATGGTTTAAAGGATGTAATGTTTCTCTTTAATATATAAGAGATATACTAGACTTTGACCCGCCCGACCGGGCGGATATTTATTTTCTGTTTTTAAATTTTGTGTTTATAATAAATGATGAATTTGTAATATTTGCACATAAATTTCGATTGAAAATTAATTTTTGCAGTTATAATAAAACTTAAAATTAAAAGCTTAATAAAATATTTTGATACATATTTTAAATTTCTTAATAAAAATAATATAGAGGTGGGTCATATTTTTTTCCAATTTCAAAATCTTAGCATCCCAATAAAATAAATTTATAAATACATAAAATATATAAACCATATTTGGAACAATATTTCTATCAAAACAATTTTGTTAAAGAAAAATAATTTAGCGATGTTGTTGTTTATTTCTAGAGTTTGACCCGTGACCGTATAAATATTTGCTTTCATTTTAAATTTTATTTGTACTAATGGTATAATATATATATATTTAAATTAAAATGTATTACATAATTATTAATAAAACATTTTAAAACATAAAAATATTATTTATTACGTTGAATAATTATATTTTGTGATTTTGATCGTCTATTATATCACAGTGTATCATATAAACAAATCCAACATTTATAACTTATTATATTTATATTATGAAACCATTATACTAATAATATATGAATAAATTATTTTATATTTTATTTATATATTATATAAATTGATTATGGTGTGTGATTTTTATTTTCTTATTTATACCAATAAATATTAAAAATATTTAACATGTTAAAACGAAGTATATTGGGAAATATATTTTCGTAAATATTTGATTAAGAAAAACTATTATTTAAAGTAAGAAAATACATTAAATGCTTAAATCTATTATTTAAATTAGGAAAAAATAAGCATACTTAAATATAGGTTCAATAAAGACAAGTATACTTAAATATAGGACAAGATAAGCATACTTAAATATAGGTTCAATAAAGACAACTATAATTAAGGAAAATGCATTTACAAATCAGAAAAGACAACTATAATTAAGGAAAATTAATTTATTACTTCAGTGGCATTATAATGTAAATAACTTCAAAAACTTAGGGTCATTTTCAAAGTGTACTTCTATTTTAATAATATAGATTATTTCCTTTGAGAATACTAATAGTGCTATCATTATTGCGAGCAAGTTGTATAAAGATCCTAATTTTGTTGTTACAAAAAAAAGATCCCCATTTTTGTGGGAAGCGTTTAGATAAACTAATTTATTTTTCTATGAACTTTAAAATTAATTTTCGTGATGATATGTGTCAGGGTTAAAGCTTTGTAATGTTTGTCTTTTAATATATAGAAAATATTATTCATTTTGAGAAGGCGGCTAATAGTGCTATCATTATTGTGAGCAAGTTGTATGATGATCCTCATGTTGTTGTTGCAAAAAAAAAAAGGGATTCTCGGTTTTGTGGGAGGCCTTTCAAACTGAGGGGACTCCTCTTCATAAACCCACCCCCCCCTCAATTCAAGAACAGATCAGCAGAGAGCATGAACACATGCCACAACTGACTGTGACAGACAATTAGAGTTCCCTACAAAGTTTTACAGCTTTTATCAGAAACTAAACTGGCCCTATTAGATACTGTTGAGTGTTGACCTGTTTGCCGTGGTGACAAAGTCAGAGTAATTGAAGTTATTAATTAAAGGGTTCAAGTGATGGAACTTGTTGGTCTCAGCAACTTGTGGTGGAGAATCTCAAGCCTTTTATTTAGAGTAACCCGGACAAAATGCTCGTCTCCAAATAAGGAAAGTCTTTTATTTGAAAGCTACTAAAACATTACACTTCAAATAGAAATACATGCCCTTTTTCCTATGATATTTTGGTAAATAATGCCAAATGACTAGTCTCTTCTGATACACCATTTTTTTTTTACTTTGTTGCTATATGGAACTCTTCATCTTTAAGGAACTGATAAAGTCGTCTAATGAGCTGCATGAGGAACCTCCAGGTCTAACAGAGGATTCAAGCTTCTTTTTCAGTTCAATAGCTCTTTTCCTCATGTGTGCTCCTTCTTCATCCACAAGCAACCTCTTCACAGCTCTCTCCACATCTTCTTTCTCAAGCTCTCCCTCCAATTGAAACCCAACTCTCCAAACACTCTGTAAGTACCTAGCATTGACTTTCTGATCTCCAGTAAATGGCCTACATATCATTGGAACACCTTCCCCAATGCTCTCTAGTGTCGAGTTCCATCCACAGTGACTCCAAAAACCTCCTACTGCAGGATGTCTGAGAACTTCCATCTGTGGGGCCCATTTCACAATGTAACCTCTCTCTGAGACCAGCTTGCTGAACTCCTCTGGTAAGGACTCTGTCCACTCCGAGGAAGGAATAGAACCGGGTCGGATCACCCACAAGAAAGGTTGGTTGCTATTACTCAACCCCCAAGCCATCTCCAATGCGTCTTTGATTTCCATTAAAGCTAAGCTTCCTAAGCTTACGTATATAACTGATCTTGGTTTCTGCATGTCCAACCACTCGATGCAGCTTCTGTCCTCTTCAAGCAAACTAGAAGGTGCAGAAGCTGCGATGTGAAGCGGGCCTATAGGATACACCGGAACTAGTAGTTCTCGTTGCAACCGTGCCAAAGACAAGCTCTCTAGACAAATCGATGTATTGATGATAACAGCAGAAGCTGTTCCGGTGTTGACAGTTTCACTGTAAACACGTGGAATACTCTCTATTGGTCCAAAAGCAGAAGTTGGTAGGTCCTTGTACCTTAAAGGATGCAACCCTGGAAACAGCTTGTCTTGCAGTTCAAGATCTGCATAAACCAAATGGGTTTATTAGTCTTAAATGGATTTTGAAAGACTAAGGTAAGAATCTTGACTACCTTTCATGTCGGTCAAGAACTTATCTGCGTTGACTTTGGCAATAACAGAGCGGCAGAGAAAGGCAGTAGCACTTGTAGTACTGAAGACAACGCTAGGAAGTTGAAACTCCTTAGCCGCGGATTTTGAGAGGGACATATACTCATCGTAGATGACGCAAGCAATCTCATCATCGTCGCCTTGTCCCTTCAGTAGCTGACCTAAACATTGCTTGAAGCTTGCCTCGCAGACTTGATTCAGCTTCAACATGAACTGGAGTGGCCCGAGGTTCTTGAGATCAGACTCTGTTAAGCTACCTGGGATGGTGAGAAAGTTAAAGTCAGAGAAGTATTTGGAAGAGCTAACTCGGTTATAGTGTGTCTGAACAACAGTGATGGAGAAGCCTTTAGAGTGAAGAGCTTTCCCTAGTTGCATGATAGGAGTGAGATGTCCTTGTGCTGGTACTGGAACCAACACTATCCTTCTCTTCTTCACTACTAGATTTTGATCCATTATGTAGGAATGGGAGACAGAGATGAGGATACTATTACATAGAGAGATCTGGTCTGAATCTGATTTATAGTTATAAGACACGTGAGATATACATTCACTGTTCCTTTGGTCTTAAGATTTTATTTTATTTTATACATTCTTATTAGTTGGAAAATTCAGATCTGATGGTTAGGGGAAGCTTTAAAACTTTTCGTAATTAATTGTGTGCAAGGACCAGCACAAGCACGTGGCCCGTGGCTTTTGGACTAGTAATAAAGTCTTACGTTTGTCTTCTTCTTATAAAGTCTATCTTCTCATTGCTGGATAATAGCAACACAAAATGTTTATGATGAAATGATTTTCCTTCATGGAAAAAGTTTTCGGCGTGATCGGAAGACTTCGAGATAAAGTAAAAGAAAAGATGTTGGCACATAGCTCAATCTTGTTGGCGTTTCCAGATCTGTTTAGATATATCTTGAAGCTTAATTATCACAGTTCACGAATCATCTGTCGTTTAGTTTACTTAAGTTATGTGACATACTGTATGCTTGTGCAAGTTCCATTACTTTAGGTTTAGTTTTTTTTCTGTCTTTTTGGTAGTTGGAGTAGCTAGTTTTGTCTTTTTCATAATTTTAGGTTTGGTTTTATCTTTTTTTTTGTAGTTGCAGTAGTTGGAGATTTCGTATTCGATTAGGTATGTCTATTTATAGTAATATTCCGAGTCGTTTTACCGAATGAATCATCCATGGCATGTGATGAGTTTTACCGAATCTTAATCATTTGAAGAATGCCAGTCTTGCCGTACTTTCATTCATTTAACCGGAGCAGTTTCATTACTTGTAACAAATTTGTAAACTTGTTTCCTTTGTCATGTATATGTTGTTGTTATTAGACACTAAGTGTCCAATTTCAGTAGTTAAAAAAGAATCTTAAACGATATATATAATTTAGATGAGATACTTCTCTTAATCACCAATTTGTTTAAGCTGAAAGTCCATATGATTTAGTATGGTATTAAAGTCTGATTCACGTAATTCAACTCGATACACATCGATATCGTCTAAAGTTGGCCCATTGATTTTTATCCGAACATTTCGAAGTTAATGTTCAAAGAACAATCACTTCGAAAGGATGTATTAGAAACATCAGTAGTTGGAAAAGATCATAAACAATATTAAACTAGATGGGTTATCGATTCTTATGTATATGTGTATATTTAAAAATTGTTATTTTGTAGAATTGGTTTACTTAGTGAATTAATTTGAAAAATATAAATGTATAAAAACTTTAAACATCACTGAATCAAGTTTTTGTTCAGAAACAACACAAAAAGAAAAGAAAATCATTAAAATAGTCCTATTTATTTTTTATACTTTTAGATTTGAATTTATTGATTATAGTTTAGGGATTGGTAATTATGGAGTGAGATTAAGATTATGGTTTAGGATGTAGGATAATTCAATGTTTCTATTGATAGAAAAATGTTATTTTAGCAATTTTGTTTTTTGAGTTCTAATTTTCTTATAAACACTAAAGATACTTTGTAAAAATGTTACTATGTATGTTATCAAGGAAAGAGTATCAATCATAACTCATATGATTCACTCAATCACTATAATCACTCCATCATATATTCTTCTTAATGATTATATGATCTTCATATTTATTGTTTGATTCATATAGTTCTGCTATATAAAGCTATGTAACTCTCTTCATATCAATAACACAATTCATACATTTCTCATAAGTTATTATGGTATCAGAGCAAGTTATTTTTGTGAGTTTTGATCCACCGATCAAACTCAAGATAAACATGTTTTCGTAGCTTTTATTTAGAATTTCACGTTTTTGGTTTTCTTTCTTTTATTTCAAGTTTTTTTTAATCTTTTGATTCTCATTTGTTATTTTTCTTTTTATCAAGCCAAAATGCTTCTTGTAGTGATTTATAAAGCCAACGTTCCAGTTCTTCTGCATCTCTAGTCAAGGTGTGCACACATCTACTTTTTTCCGCAACTCCAGAGTTGATATGTGGTCAAGTCATTTATGACTCCATCAAGCTATATGCTTCCACACGACTAGTATAGTCGTCCGTGTCTAAATCAATCCAAGCTACAAGTCCGTCTCACCGTATGGTTCAAGCGAAAAGCTTCTTCTTATCTCCTATCTTATTTTCTTAAAGATGTCAATCTCAAGTCGCTGCTTCCGCTATCTTGACTTCATCACCTCCCTTGAGCTTGAAGGGGCGTATCAAGGAAAGAATATCAATCATAACTCATATGATTCACTCAATCACTATAATCACTCCATCATATATTCTTCTTAATGATTATATGATCTTCATATTTATTGTTTGATTCATATAGTTCTGCTATATAAAGCTATGTAACTCTCTTCATATCAATAACACAATTCATACATTTCTCATAAGTTATTATATGTATGATACATATTGCGAAAACACTTGATTGGTTTGAAAAGATACTCTATAGAAAACCTATTTTCCATAAACTCCAAAATAACAAAACCTTAATTTACTAAATTTCTATGAGAAATAATTAGAAAAATATGATAAGATATAAAATTCTTTTATAGAAATTTCACGTTTTACAATTTAAAATAGGATAAAAATACATTAACATATATCAACATCGACCATTCAATTTATGTTTAGCATAGAACTTCATATCTTTGCATTTAACTTGACCAAACGATTATCTATCTAGTTTCTAGGAAGATACAGCCATTTGACAAAACATTCAGTGTTGTAATTCTATGAATTTTGATTATACATGAATATAACATTTATATCAAAATCTAAGTCATATTTGATGATCAAATCCAGAAGGAGCCTTTGGATCAAACATTATTTACCCAGCTGCTGCCTGGAACCCTACTCAACTTCCTCTTCTTTATCATCTTCTTCATCCTAACCACACTTCCCCAACTACCAGCATTGGCATACAAACTGGACAAAAGCAATCTATTCCCTGAGTTCTCTGGTTCAAGCTCTGCTAATCGCTCTGCTGCAATCCTTGCAAGCTCCATATTCCCATGATTCCTACACGCACCTAACAAAGCACCCCACACAAACAAATCCGGCTCCATTGGCATAGTCTTTATCATCTCATAGGCCTCAACAAGCTTCCCTGCTCGTCCCAAAAGATCCACCATACAAGCGTAATGCTCCAACCTCGGCTCGATTCTGTACTTGTTTTGCATCAGAAGGAACAACTTCTGCCCAAGATCAGTTAACCCGCCGTGGCTGCAGGCTGTGAGGATGGCCGTGAATGTTAAGTGGTCGAGTCTCTCCCCCGTTGCTTCCATCTGTTCAAACAGCTCAACTGCTTTGTCTGAGAGCCCGTGATTTGCGTAGCAGAAGATCATAGAGTTGAAAGTAACCGTTGTCTTCTTGGGAGTTTTGTGAAACAAGATCATCGCTTCTGATATGAATCCGCATTTACCGTACATATCGAGCAAAGCACTTCTAACGAAACCGTGACCTTCAAGTCCACTGACTACCGAGTAGCCGTGAATCTCCTTCCCCTGCTTCACATTCGCGAGTGTGGTGCAAGCAGGCAAAAGGGTAGTGATCGTAGCTGAGTTTGGATACAACCCATGAATTAACATCTGTTTAAAAGCACCAAAAGCTTTAGCGTTCTGAAAGTTATACACAAGGCCTGATATAATAGAAGTCCATGACACAACGTCAGGCTTGTGCCCATCCAAACACATCATCTCAAGCATCTCAGATACTTTTTCTTCGTCTCCAATATGCGAGAAACCTGCGATGAGAGCATTCCAAGTGATGATATCAGGTTTTATCCGCAACAGTTTCATATCTTGCGCCAAGTTCAAAGCTTCATCTGCTTGGCCATTGTTAGCATAACCAGAGATCATAGCATTGAACACAACCAAATCATGTTCAGACAGATCACTAAACACCTTCCTCGCATTATCTACCTCCCCGAACCTCGAATACATATCTATAAGAGAGCTAACTATAAAACCATCAGACTCAAACGAACACTTGAGAACCATACAATGCATCATCTTCCCAAACTCTTGGTCAAGCAGATCACGGCTTGCTTTAAGAACACTAGGAACGATGAAAGCATCAAGCTTTAAACCTTCTTTGTTCATTTCCTTAAAGACATCCAAAGACTCCTGGTAATACCCGTTTCGAGCACAAGCCCCAATCATGACAACCCATCCACTAATATCTCTCTTGGGCATTTCGTCGAACACCTTCTTGGCATCTGTAATTTCTCCGCATTCCACGTAGAAAGACACAAGCTTAGCTGCGATTCTCGTCAAGCGAGCGATCCCGGATGTCACGAGATGAGCGTGAAGCTCTCTTCCTTGGGGCAAGAGTCGATCTCGACCGTTGCTTTCGATGAGTTGGACGTAAGAACCGATTGAGCGTAACCGAGAAGAACAAGGAATGGTGGAGAATCTGTTCATGAATAAGGTTAAAAGCTTGAAACTTTATCAGAAACAGCATTACGATGGTATTGGTACGTTCCAGTGAATGAAGGAAGTAAAGTTAAAAAACAGAGGATAAAGAAGCAAGAACAGAGTTATAGGACTTTATTCTGATTCGCCCTACTAACTTCATCATTTATTCTAATTTGCCCCACTTACTAAATAATTTAATTTTCTTTTTTCTTTAATTACAGAAACGTGAGTAAATACTAAAGTACCCTTAATGAATCTACAGAATTACAACCAAACCTAACCTAAACCCTCTAACCTAGCCCAAGTGTTTCCTTCTTTCCTCTTATACTCCTAAAATAATTTTTGCCGACCCCACTATTTCTTTATTCTCTCTTTTTTTTTTCCTTTCTCTTTGTATGAACCTTTTTTTTGTCACTTCTCTTTGTATGAACCCTAATCGACAAAAACTTTGGGATTTTTTTTAAAACGTTGGGATTAGCCCTCGTGTGAACGATTTTATCAAAGCTTCTTATAAAACCTAGCCGGCTTTTCAATACTATAAACAAAATCCGTTGAGAGAGATGTCGTGTACGCGTAGCTGCGGCCGGGAAGGGAGCTTGTTGAGAAGAAGTGCGTTTCTGTTGCAGCTGTTTGAAGTGTGTTTTTGATCTTTGATCACACGGATGGACCAAGGAGTTTGGCTACTAGAATGGTTGTTGCGGGAGAGTGGTTAGCTCCGGTGCCTGTGCCGGCTTCTTTTTTAGCTTTAGCTGCTTATAAACTCCCTGAAAAATGTAAAGGTTCGTGGAGGAGGCTTAGACGCACTATATCTTGTGGTTTTGCGTTTTCTAAGTCCAAAAGATCAGGAGATGAAGCTGCTTCTAGGTTGCTGAGATTCAACACCGCTAGAACCAGCAGCGTCAAGCTAGGGTTTATACAGAAACAATACGAGCTTGTGAAATCCAGAACAGATTTGGCGGGGTTTGCTTCTTTCTGTTCGGTTTCGGCAACGAAGCTCCGACCATTCAGCTGAAGATAACGGCGCTGCTGTTTTTTGTGAAGCAAGTAATCTTGTCTTAGCTATTAGAACTTACATAAATACGAGTTTATAACCACAAAGCAGGAGCTAGCACTGCATGTTCATATATGTCTTGTCATTGTCAGTGCTGATTAATGGAGGAGATGAGAGAGAGAAAGAAGTCTTCATCACAAGGAATGGTTAGGCCATTGTCTTGGTAGAACCGAAACTCTTCCTCGGATTGTCGCAGCAACATCTGATGCACCAGTAATGTCACATGCAATGACAGCTTCCATTAGGAGATTCTTAATTATATATGTGTGTATGTGAATGTGACATTACTAATCTTACTAACTATACAAATACTTATAAAAACTAGAAAGTGTATCTGAAAGATGGGTTGCGTGAGGAATGTTGAATATAATTGAGTTCCAAATTTTATAAGTATTTGTATAGTTAGTAAGATTAGTAATGTCACATTCATATAAGTTAGTTATTTAGTTTATAAGTCGAGAGTTGTGTCTCTTCTATGCACTCTTTCATCATGTATAAATATAGGATCGAATCTGTCTCATAACACATCATCATTCAGTGCAATACAATTAGTTTTCAAGTGAAATAAAATTAGTTTTACGTTACTCTGTTTTCTTTGCCAAAGAACAGAGCATTCAGTTTTATTCTTTTTTGTTTCTTTTCTTTATAAATCGTAAACACATATACAAAATAATCAACAAGGAAGGAGATAGGAATAACGTGTCGGGATCTGGAGAGACCAACGTAAACAACGAAGTGACCTTTGGAGACGCCCTTAGAGTTGACGTGGACGTTGTTCTTCTTTCCCAAACTCGAACATCTCTTTAGCATCTTCTTCAGGCCCTTACCACTTCCCCTTTCTACTCCCATATCCTTTTTCTATTTTTTTCTTCTTTTCTTATGGATAAAGAGATGGCCGGTGACTCATATTTATATGCAGGGACACCATGTGTTAATATATACACGACACACATATACATAGAGAATCAACAAGATGTTCAACGTTATAGGACTCACCATGTGCTTGAACTTTTTCTATTAGAACCTGAATAAATAGTATTAAAATATTATATAACCAAATGCAAGTTATACACTCTCTTGGCAGCTTCACCTATTCAAGTGAGTTTCCCATGTTTTCTTTTTCTTATATATCTTTTGTCTGACGTGAATAATCCAAATTTTGGTAACTGAGAAACCACATTTAAATGTAGTAGCTTTGCACTAACAATTAAAAAAAAAAGCTAGCCATGAGATTAAAAAACAATACAATTGTATCTAACTTGCATATCAAAAGTGTAAGCCACGGAAAGACATGATAAACAAAAACTTTTCATTTTCAGCAATTTAAGTCTAAAACATGATTAAAAAGTTCAACAAAAAAATTGTTTAAAACGTTTTAAATATTCAACAAAAAAACTTGTCTAAAACTTGTTAAAATTTCAAAAAAAAACATGTCTAAAAAGTGTTAAAAGGAAAAAAACATGTTTGAACATTTACACTTAGTAATACTCAAGTCACTAGTAATATTTCCTTCTTCATAGTAATACTTTTGCACATTACAACAATTTTTAGTAATACCAAATCAAAAAATCAAATTTATTAGTAATACAAATCAATTTAGACAGTTTTAGATTGTATATAACACATTGACAGATTTTCTTTTTAAAAAGATGTATTTTTTTGATATTCATTTTATTATGGTCTTCCTATCAAGACATTAATATGGATGCATAAGGATGTTTTCTATGGAAATAAGAAGTTTTCTATCAACTTGAGAAATTTAAAATATTTTATGTCCAATTTGACAAATAAACACATATAGGAGCATATAATCACGTAATTTATGAGATACATCTTCTAAAAATAAATAATAAGACGAAAATTAAGTCTTTTAAAAACATGCTTAATACATAGTAATTCAAAGTATTTTAAGGTAATTCAATGTAGTTCACAGTAGTACCTAGTAGTTCATATTACATATAGTAGTACAAAGTAGTTCCTAGTAGGATAGGTTAGTGTTGATGGCCACCATCTGTATCATCTATGTCACTGTTTATCTCCACATGTAGAACACTTTTACATTTCTTATTATTCACTTGCATTAGATAACCCAAAACGTCTTCATCACACCAAATAGACTTGATGTAATTTCTAACCTTCTAAAGATCTGAATTCTTAAGCTTTGTCCCGAGATCCACTTTATCTCAGCCCCATCCTTGATGTAACTTCCTCCATTGTCAAAACATATGATTGTAATAGGAGAAGCCATATAATTCCCTGAAAAAAATAAAAATATAATTAGTTAACCATTTAAAGGATCTAAGTTGTCCAAGATCTTTGGTACATAGTCGATCTAGTAATACAAGTAATACAAGCATCACTTTAGTAATACTAGTAGTTCTAGTAGTTCTTATAAATTTTTGCTTTTGTCGATTTAACATTTTTAATTGACCAAGAGGGTATTATACAACCCACAATATTGTCTACCACTATTGTAATGCATTATTATGGTTTAAAAGAGTGCAAAATAAGAAGAAATATACAAAATCGCCCCATTTGTTCAAAAAAAAAATGTACAAAATCGCCCTTAAACATCTCTTTCATAACAATATACCTAAAACTTTAGTTTTCACCTGTTTAAGTCTTTTTAATCAACTAATAACGTGTTACACAACCCAGATTATCGTTTAACACAATTTTCATATTTTTTTCCTTTCAAAACCGTGTTAAAAATAGAGAAAATTCAGAATCTTTTTCAAACATTATTTTCATTTTTCTTTGAAAACTCTCACGCATTTTACAGCAATACATTCATATTTTTCGTTACACATAATACATAGAACATAAGTAGTATATTATTATGTAAATTTCGTGAAAAAAATACCAATTTCCCTCAAAAAAATCTTCAAAATCATCAATGAATGATAATAGTTTCGAATGAGGTTAGGAAAAAGGGAATAAAATGGGAAAAATGGAATAAAATGGGAAAAAGGGATAAGAAAGACACTTGTCAGAAGGAGAGAGGTAGACTGGATGTGGGGTCCAATGTTAGGTATGTGGGAAAGAGGGGTCCGCGAGTTAAATTAAAAAAATAGAGATATGGAAACGTGGGGACCACAATAAATAAGATAATAATATAATAGTTAAGGGTAATAAAGAGAAGAGAAATATGAGAAAAAAAAGTGGGGTAGTTAGAATTTTGGTAGGGTAATGAGAATAGTTTTTTTTCAATTGGGTCAAAACAGAATACTTTCCAGAGTTATACCAGACAAATGGTACGAACCGATTTACATTTAACGGTTAAAACATCGGTTAAACAAAAACCGGTTTGGATTGTCCAAAACAGGAGGAGGGCTTTTATGTTATCGACTTATATTAAGTCCACTTCTTCGATTCTGTTCTAACAAATTATTGAATCTCTGTTCTAGAATAGAGAATCATTGATACTCATACTACAGTCCTGAATGATTGAATCCACCAACAAGCTTTTTGGTTCCTCGCTACAGGACATCTTTGCAACAATAAAATCTGACAACTTTCAGCATATATCATAGTATTGTAATAGGAATCATGCATGGCATAACTAGTTAGTGACAAAAGCTAGCGAACAGACTCCAAGATTTCTGCAACGGTGGTGGCGTGATGAGAGCTACGCAACAGAGGGAGAGAAGGCTTGAGCTTATTCACCAAACCCTTAAACAAATCCACCCGCGTGACTTTCAGTGCCTTCTCGACCACGAAATGCCCGTACTCACTCGTCGCCAGCCTCACCAACTCGTCTCCTTGGCACTCCAAAAGCTCTGCCACCACCAAAGCCTCTGTCTCCTCATCCCTCTCCAAAAGCTTCTCCACGATGTTTCTTCCACCCTCCGTAAACGAGAGCTCAGCGTAGTGGCCACGGAGTCTAACACTAATGTTACGCGTGCTACGCAAGGCACCGTGTTCAAGCGCGTGTTGGACCACAGAGGTCCCATAAGCATCGTAGCTTAGCAAGAGAGCGTTGTACGCGAGTTTACCAAGGAGGTGGTGTCTGCAGTACTCAAAATCATCGTCGGTTATGATTGCTCTGAGCATGATGCTGCCGTGCCGGGTACGCGCCAGGGAAACCGCGTGGTGGAGAAGTTGATCGCGCATTGCCCTTTTCTTGTCGTGTCTGAAAACTCGCATCCCTTGAATGGCGACGTAGGACACGTTCTTGTCCGTCATGGCGTGGAAGAAGTGGCGCAAGATAGCGACGCAGATTAAGGCGTCGGCGTTGTCTGATTTTCCGAGGAGTTTGTGTAGGCGGATGGAGCCGTTCTTGTTTCTTGCTATCTCCAAGAAGTAGCGATCATCGGGTTTTAACGTCAGCAACCCGACCATCCTCCAAAACTCGGTTTCGTTTAGCTTCGAGATCACTTCTTGAAACAGAGCCTCGTCTTCGTCTTCGCTGCTAGTCATGACGCTGGTCAGGGATCGCATACACGTCTCGTATTCTTGAGGAGTGAAGGAGGTGGAGCGAAGTGAGTTGAGTAAAGATTGAGCCTTGTCGTCAGCAAGATCGGTTTCTCTTGGTGGAGGAGTGGCGGTGGGGGGTGGACGAGGAGGAACCGTCGGGTTTTCTTGTCTGATGGAATCGTCGCCGTTTGCCATTGTATTAGTTAATTCTAAAGTAAGTGTTAAAGATCTTGAAGTGATCTTCGCCGTTTGCCATATATAAATGTATAGGAAAGTAAAAATATATGCATGGCGACGTGGAGTACACCTTTTAAATTTGTTTTCTTTTTCTTTTGATGTTTTAATGTTATCTTACAGATTTCTCTGGATTTGTTAATCAACTTATGTTTAGTCCACTTCATTCATATTTATTAGAACTTTTGTCATACTGTAAGTGGCACCAAATGTTAATTTCATGATTTGTTAATTGACTTATATTAAGTCCAGTTCTTCCTTTTCCCTCCAAGATCCTTCTTTTATCGGATAAATTTTCCTGTAACAGAGTGCTGCTATGGCAACCGAAGGAGTTGTGATCAAAGACGGAGAAATCGAATGATAGTACCGAAAGCTGGAGTCTCTCCTTACGAGGTTCTTGGTACCGTAAACTTGCTCTCAGCTACACCCAAATCATGTTAATAACGAGGTACTTATTTTTTTGGTTAACTTTATGAAATTGGAACTCTGTATGGATGCGTTACATATTTGTTTATGCATTCAAAGTTATGGACTTGTGATTATGTATGGTGTTTTCCATGTGTATAAATGATTATGCTCCTTGGAGTTAGTTGATGGACTCCAATTTACTTTAGTACTTAATCTCTACCTGTTTGTACGAAAGCATCATTTGATGACGCTAACGGCTGTGGTTAAAAGTGTTATCTGTGTTGTCATCTTTTGTGGGTGGTATTTAGGTTGATTGAGGTCAGTGTGATCTTATGCACAGCACACTTTATCATGCAGGTGAAATTTTGTGGGATGTACTTCAAATAAGCGACCAAGACAATGATGGATCAAGCAAAAAAGGAGAAAGATTTCATTTTGACGAAAGCTCCTCAACGGACACGAAGAACAGTATAGAAGTGAATATTAATGAGATAGAAGCAACCCTAGCTCAACTCAAAAAAGATCTTGGCTTGCAATAACAGTCTCAGAAGGTGCATGAAAATGTTCTTATATTTCTGATGTTTGTTTCTTTCAAGTGTACATGTATTTCTTATAGAATATTCTTTCATTAAAGCAATATGTTGTATAGATGAGATCATGATTTACATAAGTATTATTGCAATAAGAAAAATGAAGATATAATTGATAATTCACACCGAAAAAATACTCTGAAAAGTACTATAAATACATATCCATGCTCCACATATCTCATCATTATTTTCACTCACAAGATTAAATATCATTCTGTAGAATCATAGCATCTACAATATCATTCTGTAGAGTCACGCAGGAGATGAATAGGGTTGATCTGTTTAGGGGTTTGGTGCAGAAGCTGATGCCTTTCCGCCATCTCTTGCGTAGGCCTCGTGGGAGCCAGTGCCGGCCCTGGCCATAAGCAAAGGAAGCATAGGCTTCCGGCCGACACAAAATAAATACTTTATCGGCCACCAAATTGCATAATGTCTCTTTAGCCTAGTGGTTCTAAGAGTAATATTTGTTGCCGGAGGTGCTTGGGTTCAATTACCTCTGAGTGCATACATTTAATTTCGGCCATTTTTTTTTTAACTTTGGCTTGTAGCCTTCATAAGTATAGGACCGGCTCTGGTGGGAGCACTACTATAGCAGCAATCATTGAGTCGGTTTGTTAGTTCTCTGTGTCAAAACTAGTTAATTATGTTTTATCTTTTTTAGGGTTTAGATTTGGTTCATGTTACTATGATGCATGCTTGAAAGTTCACGCTTTTATGGTTGGTTAGTGAGGTTTGTCACTAGTGATGTAACCTGTTCAAATGGTTGATTGCTTACTGAAATCTATGGTTTGACCAAAACAAGTTTTCAGTTAATCGTGTTCTTGTTTAACTATCCAATTTTGATTCAGTTATTCAACTGAATGCTTTATATAAAACGTACAAGAGTTGTTGAGTCACACAGAACAGATCTTGCACTGTTCAAGAGTTGAGAAAACACAGAGAAGAAGCTAAACAGAGGTTAATAGCATCTAGTTAGTATTCTCTCGTTTATGTTATAAGAACATGATTGAAAGCTGAAGCACCTCACAACAGTTTCCATAACACCTTTATGTTTAGAGCACCTTTATCGGGCGTATTTAACCCGTCTCTACTGTATTTATCATTAAAAAGAAAATAAAAAAGAAAAAAAATAGATTGAGACGTTTCTTATTTGGAGTCAAAGAAGAAACGTATACGGGACACGTGTGAGCAAATTGAGAGGAGAGAGGAGGAGCATAGTTTTGTGCTCTGGTTCTGTTCTCTCTCTTTCTCCCTCACGAAGAAGGGTGATTTCCTTTGGTGTTTCCACCGTTGCTCAACTTTCTTCTAAGAAGCCGGAGACTTCCGACGGAGTTATGTCTCCTGCCTGCCTTCATCCACGCCGCCGGAGATTTCCTCTGACTGCCTTCACCCGCTCTGCCGCTTCTTCCGTACCGAGACTCTCTTCACGATCAGGTAACATCGAAGTTGAGAACTTGATATAATGTGCTGATTCCTGGTTGAATTCATTAGGGTTTTGCTTCGTTTGGTTGATAGCTTTTAAAGATTGGACCTTTAGCTATGTGGATGCTTTGTCTGTGAATCTTTGTGTAGCTTTGTTGAGAAAAGTTGGATGATTTTTTTTCGATGCAAAATGGTACTATGGGTGTTCTTAAAGGCAAGTTTTTTGATTATATTGTGACTGATTGTTCTGTAAATTTGGTTGCTTTGGATTATGTTTGAATGAATACTTTCACAGCCATGTGAATTCTGATTGATGTTGATTCTTTGCTCAGCTTGCCATTTATCACGGCCACAGCTGATCTTTTAACTTCTGTCTTACAGAATGAAACCCATCTCCACAAGAAATCTCAATAAAGCTCAACAACAATGCAAAGCAGCTTCAAGACCGTTCCTTTCAACCCTGACTTCTACTCCCAAGCTTCTTTCTTCTTCAGTTACACACATCTCCTTTCTATCTTCTATTATTCAAAGCTTTGACAAGTACAAGAAAATAACAAAAGAACCAATCTTTTTGTACGTTTGAAACAGAGGAGATAGTTGTCCTGAGGTGACTCTGTGCATTTTATTGCATTGCTCAGGCTTCTCGGAATCACCTGCAACACACAAGGCTCATCGCACAAAGAGTACAATGCAAAACAGGTTAGGATGATCAATGCTTGTCTTAAAAATGTGCTTGTTCTCTTGTTCTGATTATGTTTAAGTTCTTGTGCTTTGTCTTGTTCTGTTTCAGTAATGAGAATGATATGCTTCATGTTTTTGGTTGTGGTTATTGATTCATGTTCTTGCTTATGGTTATTGATTCAAGTTTTTGTTCTTCATTTTTTTTTTAAAAACTCTAAAATAAGAGACTTGCAATGGAGGTCACCTAATCTCAATGTCTTTAACTAGGTCTCTTATTCTACTTTTCCTCTTAAATACCATTAAACAAAGAATAAGAAACACAATCACCATCTCTAGGATAATGATGCTCTAAGGACGCATTGCCTCCTTTTGTCGTCTGCATGTCATCTGTAAATTCAAAACATGAATTAACATTTTAAATTGCCATTTTCACTACATATAACATCTTTTCCAGAGGCCTTAATTAGTCTATGGAAAAGAGTCAAAAGACCCAGCTAACAAATCACGAATTAACATTTTGGCGCCACTTACAGTTACAGCATGACAAAATTTATAAGAAATCTGAATGAAGTGGACTAAATTTAATTCAGTTAACAAATCCGGAGAACTCTATAAGATAACATTAAAACAAAAACAAATTTAAAAAGTGTACTCGACGTCGCCATGCATATATATATTTTTACTTTCCTATATATATATATATATATATATATATATATATATAGGCATTATCACTCCACAGAGATCTTTTAACAATAACTTAGAATTAACGAATACAATGGCAAACGGCGACGATTCCTTCGCGACGTCCATCAAACTAGAGAACACGACGGTTCCTCCTCCTCCTCCTCCACGTGAAACTCCCACCGCCAGTCATCCACCAAGAGAAGCCAATCTTGCTGACGACAAAGCCCAATCTTTACTCAACTCACTTCGCTCCACCTCCTTAACTCCTCAAGAAACAGAGACGTGCATGCGATCCCTGACTAACCTCATGACCAGCAGCGAAGACGAAGACGATGCTCTGTTTCAAGAACTGATCTCAAAGCTAAACGGAATCGAGCTTCAGAGGATGGCCGCGTTGCTCACGTCAGAATCCGATGATCGCTACTTCTTGGAGACGGCAAGAAACAAGAACGGCTCCATCCGCCTACAGAAACTCCTCGGAAAATCAGACGACGCCGACATCTTCTTCGCCGCCGCTATCTTGCGCAACTTCTTCCACGTCATGACGGACGAGCACGCGTCCCACGTCGCCGTTCAAGGGATGCGAGTGTTCGGCGTCGAGAAGAGATTTGCGATGCGCGACCAGCTTCTCAACCACGCGGTTCTCATAGCGTGTGACCAATACGGCAGCGTCGCGCTCAGTGCAATCATAAGGGACGTGGCGTTTCTCTACTGCAGTACCGCCCTCTTTGATGTTGTTGCGTCCGAAGCTCCTTTGCTAAGCTACAATGCTTATGGGAGCATTGTGGTCCAACACGTGCTTAAACACTGTGGCTTGCATAGCACGCGTAACATTGGGGTTAGCCTCCGTGGCCATTACGTTGAGCTCTCGTTTACAAGGTATGGAAGACACATCGTGGAGAAGCTTTTGGAGAGGGATGAGGAGACAGAGGCTTTGGTGGTGGCAGAGCTTTTGGAGTGCCAAGGAGACGAGTTGGTGAGGCTGGCGACGAGTGAGTACGGGCATTTCGTGGGTGGAAAGGCACTGAAAGTCGCGCGGGTGGATTTGTTTAGGGGTTTGGTGAATAAGCTCAAGCCTTCTCTCCCTCTGTTGCGTAGCTCTCATCACGCCACCAGCGTTGCAGATATCTTGGAGTCCTTTGTTACAAACTAGTTAATGCCATGGTTCCTATTACACTACGATATATGCTGAAAGTTGTCAGATTATATGGTTGCTTTGTTTAGTTATCTCTTGCTCATGATGGTAACAAAGAGAGATTGACACTTTGACAGTATCTAGAATTGTCTCTTAATTCTATGTTTAGGGGAATAGTTTTGAAAGCTGAAGCATTCGCAATAGTTTTCATAAGTACTCTCTCTTTCTCAGCCTCTACACTAATTTCACATTGGTAATATAAATAATTTTGAGTTACAACCATTAACATATATTAAAAATTCTAGATTTATTTATGCGAAATTTAAACATTAGAACTATTTTTATATTCACAAATACCATTTTCAATTAAACATAATCAAGAAAGAATTATTCTCTATATATTTACTACTATAAATATATAAGGAAATAATCTGAAAACTTTATACTTAAATCTTTGACCAAGAAAAATACTTATTTTGTTTATGTTTGTGTCACTATATATAGTTTTACTTTGATCAAAGAGAAACTTATAAAACAGACATAAAATATCATAACAATGGGTTTCACCATGAAAACCTTGGTCATATTTGTTATCACTGTAATTTACATCATATCTTTTGTGTCTTGTCGTCCAACAACTACTAATACTCTAGGTTGATCTTCTTATATCCACTCTTTAGTTATGGAGATTATTGATTATGTTTCTCTTTAATTGATTTTGTATTGTATCTAGGTTTTGGAATAAATCGCGCTATGGTTGACTGTTATCTAGGAGTAGCATGTCAAAATGGCGGAGGGGACAAAGAATGCGATAAATATTGTCACGATAACCACCGTCGTAATTACCAATATGGCAAGTGTCAATCATATTATGGATGTTGTTGTCATTGGGTCCTAGATAATATGAGCCGAAGATAAGATATAATGAAATATTTATGTTTATATAAAATTACCATTTTATAATATTTTGAAGATGGAAAAATAAATATTTCAGAACTAGCAATTAAAACATCAAAATAAAGTAAAACTGTTTAAATTTTAAATTTAAACTTATTCATAATCAAACATCAAATGCAATCCTAAGAATATAAAAAGCTCATAGGTGATTAAACCAAAAAAATATATAAGAAATTTTGTATTCGAGTTAACTATTCATGTAATGGATAGTTATTTATGAAATAATTGAATCTTTTAGTATTTAAAGTATTTATTCCGTATAGGTTTCAGATTTTATATTTTTGTTGTTGAAATTTCTGGGTTATCTAGTTGAATTCATTGTTTGGTCCAGATAAAATCCAAACCCAAAAATACTGTGTATTTATATAAGTTTGATTCAGATTAAATTTTTTTGGATCCATGTGGTTCAAATTTTTGGTTTTTGTTTGTTGTCCACGCCTAAAGCTTCCACGCAATAACCAGAGGAATGAGATGTCCAAAGCTAAACCAACCAACATGAGCAACAGAATAATCTAAAAACATGATGGTAATAAAGAGAGATTGACACTTTGACAGTCTCTAGAATTGTCTCTTCTATGTTTACAGGAATAGGTTTGAAAGCTGAAGGATTCGCAATAGTTTCGTGAGTACTCTCTCAGTCTCTCTTTCTCAGCCTCTACACTAATTTCACATAAGTAGATCAACTCAAGTTCGAAACAAAAGCAGAGAATGGCTAGTGCTTAGGGAAACCATATCTCATCATTCCTTTTATCGCTAGAATCTATTGTTGGTGGATTCAATCATTCAGGACTGTAAGATTTATTTAAGTGTACGGGAACACCAAAAGAAAGGGAGGAATCAAAATCCACTTCTAAGTCAAACATACGGGGGAGAAAAAGATTGAATCAACAAAAGTAGAACTTGCACTGTTCAAGAGTTATGAAAAAAGAAAAGAGAGACGAACAGTATCAATAATCCTCTCTTCTATGTTATTAGAATAGTTTTGAAAGCCGAAGCACTCAAAATAGTTTTTTCATAAGGACTTTTTCCCTTTCTCAGCTTCTACATGTTCACCTGAAAAAAAAAACCATAAACAAACAAGTGCGGAGAATGGTTAGTTTTTAGCAAACCAACATTTTAAATAATCTGAACAAAGCTGGAAGATTCATGTATAGTTCATAAATGCATCAGACAAACACGTAATTGGGTCAAGAAACAGATCACGCAGACAAATCAACATCAGATTAGTGATTTAGGACAAAATGCTAGTTAAGTTTGATAATAAACATCATTGATCGAAAGTTTAAGACATTACCTAGCGCCTGTGTTGTTGGACAAACTTGGAGTTCTTGGCGTCTTCCTCTGCAAAAATAATAATTAAAAAAAGATTAGGGTTTCCACAACCATCGGTTCAACAAAACAATCACGAGATACACAATACATATCCAATCTGATTCCACAGATTAATTAAGGATTAGTTATGTTATTTCCATAGGAGAACGGTCGGATCTGAGAGACTTACCGGTGAATCCAGCCGTGAGCTTGGTGATGAGGACGCCGGTAACGGCGAATCCGGTGAGAAACGGCCAACAACGTTTCCACTCCCTCTTGAAGAACACTGGCCATGGATCGAACAACCTCATCTCTCTTCTCTCTCTCTCTGGTGGTGACTGATTCGCGTTGACGATGAAAGTGGCGACAGTAACTGTGATAGATGATAAATTATTGGATCTGAAATTCGTTATGGATCAAAAAGTTATGGTACTAATGGGCCATCTACAATCGGCCCAAAATAAATCTTCCCGCTATTTATAAAATTTACAAATAGCGTTGCGTTTAAAACGCTAGATTCTTGCGGCTGCGTTATGGATTCAAGGCTACAAAAATATTTCAATCGGTGCTCATGTCTTGGAGCCAAACCGATATGTCTTGGACATTAAGATAAATGTTACGCTCTTCTTGTTCTTTCTTTTTTTCTTGGTCTTCCATGAGTCTTGTACTGTTCTTGATTGTGAAGGGTGTCCACAGATTATCAACGGGTGTCAACCAGGGCCGGCCCTGAGCAATGCGTCATGAAACATTTGTAACAGGCCCCCGAAATTTTTGAAAAAATTTACATAGACATAAGCCCCCAAAAAATATTTTTAGGCCCCCAAATTTTTTTTTTACATTGACAGTGCAACAGGCCCCCAAAATCTCAGGGCCGGCGCTGGTGTCAACCGACATCAAAGGGTGTCGACCGACATCAAAGGATGTCGATCGGTACTGCTACTGAAACATCACTCTTGTGACGTGATTCGACTGCTGTAGGCGATGGACCCTTAGATATTTATCTGTAAGAAATAGGGTTCTCGCATATTCTTCTCTACATGATCATATAAGACATTCTTGTCAACATTCGTTAGACATAACTTATTCTTCTTTAGATCGTAAACTGTTCCCATTGTATCCATAAAAATTCTTCCTAGCAGAGAATTTTTTTATTTCCACGACATAGAAATCCACATGAACTATTCATTACATAATCATTCCATCTGATTTTGTCTTGGAATTATCTACAAAAGTGAAACTAGCATCAGAAGGTTCTACTTTTAATCCCAACAGTTCAACAATGTTCTTGTCCATGATGTTAACTGCAGATCAAGTGTCGTAAAAAGCATTGGGGGGAAGTCAATGTCCTCAACACAGCAGAGAGTCGCAAAAGAGAGTCTCAATATCTTCGTCTGCCTCTCTGATCTCTCTGAATAACATACCAAATCTGTACATGTAGTATGCATCCTGAAAAGATTCATCCTTGGGTTGTTTACTCTCTTTTTAAAACCAACAATCTCAACTTCATTGTCTTCCCTTCTGAGGTGTTTTGGAACATATGGCTTCCTAGATTTCACCTTCTGCATTGGAACTCTACCTTTTGTTGCATTCTGATAAATGACGAGCTCAGGTCCGTACATCTCTAGAAGGTGTCGATCGACATTAGGAGTGTGTTTTTGACACTTGCTGCCTGCGTAGAGCTCTCAGAGGTATGTCGACACTCGTTGTGTGTTAATATGTTCAAATCGACCTTTAGACTACTCTCTCAAATAAGAATATAATTGTAGTACTTAAAGATCGAATCCACAAGGATCGGAAATCACACAATAGACTTATGATTTAAGCTAAGCTAAGCCATGAAGTTAGAAAACAAATAAAACAAATAACAACAACATCCCTTGTATGATTCACTTGCCATATGGATAATTATAATTGTGACAAATCGCATTCTTTGTCCCTTCGGCCACGTTCACATGCTACTCCTTGATAAAAATCACATACACCATTATTTATTCCAAAACCTAGATACAATATAAATTTATTAAATCAGCACTACAAAAAATATGACTATTGGTAGCACTATTCGTAATGTTACTGTTTTTTATTCACATAAACACAACAATAGCTGAATTTATTGGGAGGAGCAGACCAAAAATTAAGAG
The DNA here is from genome assembly GCA_019706035.1 of Raphanus raphanistrum subsp. raphanistrum. Taxonomy (NCBI): domain Eukaryota; kingdom Viridiplantae; phylum Streptophyta; class Magnoliopsida; order Brassicales; family Brassicaceae; genus Raphanus; species Raphanus raphanistrum. The sequence continues at coordinate 52,832,176 of CM033988.1, forward strand.
AGATTGACGTTTCTTTTTTCCCAACCGGCCAAGAAGGGTGAGGAAGAAGTTAAAATGACGAGAGGTAATGATAGCGAACATGGATCACTCCCAACTCGCCATTTCAAAGCATGATGGTCAAACTCGCCACTTTGGCGAGTTGGATTACCCTAATCGGCTTTCACCCCGTCCTCATAGCTTCTCCCTTTGGAGTCGGATTGAACTCTTTCTTATTTCGTCTCAATCGGAGCCGCCATCGGAATCTTACGATGAAAACCGCAAGAACTTGTTTTTGTTCATGGAATTTGAATTGATTGTATAGAATGGCAACGGTCGACGAAACGCCTTGAATTATACGATGAATTCAAATTCTCATAAATCGACGTTGTTTTCTTAAACACTATTTCGATAAAATCGTAAAAACGCTTAAGTCGTAAAATGGTCCGAAAGGGTCTACAACACGGCTAAAATTCCACTCTCGATTTTGTCAGAAATTAAGCCCAATTGTTATGACAGTTTATCTTTTATTATGCAGAAGAAGATAAATGTAAAGTTTTCGAAGATAAACAGGAAGGTCAGAGAAAAATGGAATATTTCTGCAAAGCGATAGACTCGACCAAGGAAAAAAATAGAAAGAGCAAACCGCCTTAGGAGGAGTATATAAGGACGCTGAGGTCGAAGATGCTGAAGGATCCAAACTTACAAGCAAACTTAGCACCTAGAGTGTTTTAGGAAACTTTCTGTTTTTTGTTACTCGAGGTGTGGCTCAACTAAGGTTATGCAGACTTAGGTTATTAGAACTAGAAATCTCGCTGACATCTATCGTAGCCAAGGCTCTTACCTTGTTGTAACGCTTATAAGCAGATTCGGAATAAGACACATTTTCTCTTTTACGATTAATAACTACTAGGTGATTTTCCCATGTTCATGCACGAATATAAATATTTATAAATTAAATATACTATAATAATTAATTGCTATTTACTTTTAATTTTATATTAATTTATAATTGTATGCATAATTTATTTAATAATATTATATTACTTTAATTAGACATATGATTTTAGATATTTTATATGTTGTCAGTGTTGTTGTTTTTACAGTCGATTTAGTTATCATTTGGATATATTGATTTACATTTATTTCTTTGAATTAAATTATAATATTTTTATTCTAAATATATTAAAATTTTCATTAATTTTCTTATTTGCATTTAGGTTGGTTGGTTGGTTGTCTTATATATGTAAATATATTTTATGATAATTATTTATAAATTAAGACATATTGTGCTTAAAATAAAATAAAAGAAAAACTAAAGTGTTGGATTTCAAATTAAATAAATTAATATAATGATAAAATTATGAAGTCTCATGCCTACATATATAAATTTTACAAAATAACTAAATTGTAACAGTTGATTAATATTTTAGTTTCATTTGTTAATATCTTTTGAATCATCTTAGAAACTTATTTATGTAATAATTTTAAAATATTTAACTGTAATAATTTTAATTCATTAAGGGTATCTGTGTAATTAACCATCGTGAGAGTTAACGTGAGCGCCACACATAGGAAACTGACTTCTTAAATAATATTATAGAGATTTTTTCTCATTTTACTTTCTTGTTCTGATTGCTTGACGTATGGTTTAACAGATATCTGGGACCTCTGGAAAAATAGGGTTTTCCTATTTAAACGGAAATCGACAGTGCGAATTTTGGTTCCCACAACAGCAGGTCCTAACTACGTGCGTCTCTACTTCTGCCCCGATAAGTACGAAGACCTCGACGCAAGGAGCTCACTATTCTCTGTCGCCTTGGGCTCTTTCACTCTCCTCAAGAACTTCAGCGCTTCTCAAACAGGCAGTCGATGAATTGCTCTTCCATAGTTAAAGAGTTCATTGTGAATGTTGAAGGTGGAAATTTGACCATGACATTCACACCTGAATCAACACCACCTAAGAAGGCTTATGCCTTTTTAATGGTATTGAAGTGACCTCGAGGCCTGATCTTTACAGCACTGATGGGACTTCGACGTTGGTAGGGTCTTCTGGTGCAGTAACTATAGATAGATTCACCGCTCTTGAGACTGTTCACCAGATCACCGTTGGAGGTACAGATATATCCCCTTCTCACGATGCAGTAGGCCTTTACATGTCCTAGTTTGAAGACTCTCCATATATTTTCGGTGCGCTGGCTGGATTCGCGGTCGAGGCTGAACCAAATTGAAGAATTAAATGATCATTCTTCCAGTTGTTATCACATATTTTGCTTATATTTTCTACGTAAAAAGTATAGTATCAATTCTATAATTTAATATTTAAAAAAATAATAAAAAATTATAAATTAATAATTTTTTTTGGTCATCAGTTGTACCAGTTCAAAATATGACGCATCGATAAAATAGTAAGATATATTTTTTAGCAAAACTTATATAAATATATGTTCCTATTAAAATCATAAAACTAATAACTATATATATATATTTGTATAAGTACAAACAAAGCATTTTATGTTTGTTTATATTCAAAATGAAATTATTTGGATATTTTCTTAATATTTTGATAATAATTATTAAAATTATATCTAAAACATATTTAAATTATTTTTAAATATATTTTATATACACCAAATGATATGATATAAGCTGTATGAATGTAGAATCTCTAAATTACGTTAATATAATACAGTAAAATCAATTATTTTTTATTTTACAAAAAATATTCTAAAATAGAAAAATAAAAAGGAAATTTATAAATTAGTTACTCTATTAATTAATGAATTATTATAGTCCCAAAATTATTAATTTAAAAAGTTTTTAGTGTAATATTCTCATATTTTGCTTAAAATTTTCTTATATTTTGCTTATGTTTATTATGTAAAATACTAGTTAATTACCCTTGCTACGCCGCGGTGTTTTCGTATTTTTTATTTGTTATTATAAAATAAAATTATATTTTGAACAAAAAAAATATTATTTTAAATAAATATTTTCAATGAAATATCAATATATATGTATCTATCTTATTAAAGTAGAAGTACTTTAAGCTTTTGTTTGGAAACATAGATAGTAGTAAAAAAATATAATGTTGTTTGGATAAATGGATAGTAGTATATATTAAGAAAAATAATAATGGGCTTAATTTGAATCATAGATTATTATGGCCCAAAGTACAATTAACATTATTTTTGGATTTTGTATGATTGTTATTAATTTGTTAAAGAAAATTTTAAAATTATTTATAGTTTCTTTTGAAGGGATTTTTGAATAAATAAAGAACAAAATGTAATTTATTTATATAAATATATATTTTGTATGATATTTTCTGTTTTGGTATATTTTAAACACTTTTCGCAAAATTTCTTGATATATAATTTAAAAAATATAGTATAACTATATAAGTGATTTACCTCATGAGTTACTATGTGTATTTAAGTGTAAAACACTATTATTAAGTAAAAGAATTATTAAATCACAAAAGTATAAATATTTGTAAAATTCTTACTACCGTGTTTACGGGTCACAAACGCATTTATAACACGACACAGAGCCGAAATACATAGTTTAAACAATAAACAAAAGTAGTAAAACTGAAATCGTTAAATGTTAGTTTTCTAAGTTTGTAAATACTGTAGATTCATCATAATTATTTATCAAAAAGGTATATACATATTTATTCCTAAAATTTTGGAAGATTTTACTTGGGGATCTTCTCATTAAACCAAAGTCCAACACTTATCTCCACGAAAATAGAATAGAGATTAATAGCAACTCAGTTACCATTAATTAGTCCTAAATATTTTCATATAAATTTAAATCAAGCAATTTTTAACTAATTTATATAATTGTACATAAATTTTAGATCAAGATCTCAAACTTGATCCCCACGAATTAGAATAAAGTTTAATAACTACTAAATTGCCATATCTTTATAGTTCATAATTATTCCTAAATATTCTCACATATGTTATTGTTTAAATCGTACGAAATCTTAGCATTTAATCTTAATAAAATCATTTTCCAAAACAACCTTGCTCGCTTTATATATATACACCTCTTACGCTTACACATACATTCAGACTTCACAAAAAGAAAACGATGGAAAACAATCAAAATTATGTCGACGTTCACAAAATGAAACCACATAAAGATGCTTGGAAAGTGCACGTGAAGCTACTCCATTGATGGACATCGAACACAAGTTTTGAAGGAGAAACTCTAGAATGTGTTCTTGCTGATGAAATAGTAAGTCATCACCTTACTAAATTGTCAAGATATGTTTTATCTGTTCGTACAATTTTGATCATTGTTAATTTCGTGTGTTTAGGGTGGCAAAATACACGCAAGTTGCAAAACAAATCTGATGTTTCGCCTGAAACGAAATCTCCCAATTGGTGAATGGAGATTCGTTGAACACTTCAAGGTTGTTGCTTCTGGTGATACAATTACGAAATACAAAGTTTAAATAATAAAAAATAAGCAATACAATTTCGTTCAACCAATTTAAAGTTCTGAAATGTTTATATATATCATAAAAACAAAAATCAGCCTAATATCCATGTGGATGCGTGAATCAGCCTCTAATATTATTTATCATAATAAACTAAAGTAATAAAGATTGTACCCATTAACCTTTTGTTTTTCAAGATTTTATATATATCATAAAAATAAAGACCCGCCCAGTTGGACGGGTTAAGATCTAGTTGTGATTAAACAAGAAGATAAATATGTGATGTTATAACACGATTTTGGTAATTTGTATACTTTCTGAAATCTTATGTCTAGTGCAATTTGCATTAGAAAAATTCTCTCAGATAGTCATTTCTAAGTTTTTGTTACAAAAATAGTCTTCAAAAAATAAAATGACCAGAATAGCTCCTTTTTATTTTAAAATTTTTAACTTTAATTTTTAATTTTTAATTTTTTGAAATTTGAAACCCCATCCCAAAACTCACTTATTAACTCTAAATTTTAAGTCTAGATTAGTTAAATCAAAGGATTTAAATGCATACTTTACTCTTTAATAATTTTTTTTTTTTGGCAATTTTCTTATTTGAGAGCTATTTTGTGAAAATAAACTAAAAATGGCTATCCGAAGGATTTTTTTCTTTGCATTACCCCATTTAACTTTTCTATTTTGTAAAATAAGAGAAAGTTGATCTTAACTTTTCTATATATTTTTCTTTTAAATTTTACGATTTTAATTTGTCACTTTTACTTAACATTTCTATATTTGTTATAGATACCTAATTGTTTCACCTAAATGAATCTAATGTGTTATCAATGTTTTTGAAGTTGCTCCAGCCCTGTTCTCTTAGTTACTACCATTCTTTGAACTTCCATCCATGTCGTACCAGTAAACAACTTTATTTTTGTTCTTATAATATTCATTCACATTTATCTCTTGTCTCCAAATCTACATATAATTTACCAGCATAGTTCACCTTTTTTTTTGTAACACCAGCATAGTTCACTTACTTTATTGGACTGACTTTGTGTACAAATGAGTTTGGGTACCTTCTCACATTTTGCTTCTAAACTTTGGATCCAATCTTACTTGGACCTTCTTGTAACTATTTTCCTTTCATTGTTTATATACAAAAGTTGTCTCTCTACTTCTAAGACAAGATAATTTTTTTTTTATAACCCTGGTATCCGGATGCCTCGAGAGGAACCCGACTATCGACAAGACAATTCATCTTATCTCATACTTAGAACTTTTATTTTATTTTTGTTTGGTTTTCTTGACAAATTAAATATGTATATGTATTTGAATTTCTTTAATATGCATATATTTATGTTTTATTTATATAATCATCTACAATATGTTGGGTTAAGCATTTGTAACTGTAACTAAAATTGTGGACTGAAATCTATTTTAAATTTATGATGAACATGATCAATTTGGACTTAAAATTTTTATCACTTTTTTATACCTATAAAAATCGTAATGTGGTCATCAAGTGAATTTTTATTATAAAAATAAGTTCTACAATTTTTTTAATATTTTACTTTAACATCACCGAGAATCGTTTTAATGGTTTTAAAACCAGCAACTTAGTATTATTTCCAAAATCAAATGATTTTGAGCTTAGTATTCCACATAGTTTTGAAGGATTTCAACTGGACATCTAAATTGATACATCCAATTTTCTTGCTTTAACTTGTTAGTTTAATATAAATATATTATTTAATTTAAATATTCATTAAATAAAAATTCATATTAATACAATTTTATGACCATTTGTATCTTTTTATAACAAAACAAATTAAACCACTTATTACAAAAATTTCAAAGTGGGATTTTAAAATTTCTAATAATTGATAGTCGTTTTAAAAAATTCAAAATATAACATATAAAAATATAATTTTATTATTATATAGTTAATGTGATTGTTTAATATATTTTAAATATATAAAAATAAACAAAAAGAGCTAAGATACAAAAATTGTCATTAATATCATATGTACGTTCATATTAGGTAATTCTGTAGCCTTTTATTTAAGGAAAGTGCGATAGTTTTCTTTTGTATATTATTTATCAATTTGATAGTTAGTTTAATAAAAACTATAAGATAAATTAAGATGGACTAACCTTTTTTCTAATAATTTTGAATTTCATTTTAATGGTGACATGTGACTACAAAACAATGTTGTAATGTTTCTCAATTAATATATAAGGGATGTTAAACCATTGATCATTAATTTTTAACATAATAATTTTAATAATTTTAGTAATTTATTATTATTTTTAAAATTCAAAATATAACATATACGAAAAAATCAAAATTTTAATTTTATATCTAATTTGATTGTTTAATTTATTTTAATAACATAAAATTAAACAAAAAATGATGGAGGAGATATAAATTGTTATCAAATCTTTATTATTAGAATCATTAATTGTCATTTATATATTAGTCATATTTGGTAATTCCGTAATTTTTATTTAAAGAAAGAAAATAAAATATTAATTATACACTTTAATTAGTTTTATGATTAGTTTAATGAAAACTATAATATATACTTAATTGGACCAACATATTTTCTCAAGATTCTGAATTTTATTTTGATGATGACATATGGTTACAATTAAAAATTGTAATGTTTCTCAATTATTATACGAGAGATTTTAGCATTTCGTATCGTGCTTCTTGGTCTGCTCCTTATTTTCCGTATTGTAATGTTAAAACATTCTTGTCTTCTTATGCCTCTGCCGTTTCCCTTGGTGCAGCTGCACTAGAAAACAGTCAAACACATCTAGTCAATTAATCAATTTCACCATTGTGTCCAAGTCCAAGGAGTCTTTCTTCTAGTGTCGCTACGCTTATTATTCTTCGTCCTGCATGGTCAAGAAAACACATTGACTTGCAAAGTCTTTTGTTTAGTGTATGATTTGGGTTTGCTTATGTAATTCCTCAACTTCCCACACGGTACGGCTAATGGCCTTTACATCCACTTATTCGGCTTATATGCCCCATTCTGTAGGACCAGCAGTATGTTAATTTTTTGGAAGATTTAGAATACTTATTCACTGATATACTAAAAATTGGGATCACAAGTCGGTGTGTTACAATTTATTTATTTGCTTTTAATCTTCCACACCATATACACTAGTTTCTTGATATTTGATTGGGAGTTGAGAGAATATGGAGAGTTCGCTTTGGATTTTGTTGGTGATGATAACATCCGCCTTCATTTATATTGGTCAAGCTCAAGACCAAAATGGTATCTGATATTTTATATGTTCTATATACAACATCATTCCTTCTTCGACAAACGTTTGTATCACAAAAGTGCACTGGTTAATGGTTAAATGTTTACCATGTCTGTTAACAGGGTTCATCAGTTTGGATTGCGGGCTACCTGCGAATGAACTGTCTCCTTATAACGAGGTTCATACTGGACTGTCGTTCTCTTCGGACGAAAATTTCATACAGAGCGGAAAAATTGGTCGAGTCCAAGCGAACCGAGAGAGCGAATTCTGGAAGCCATACAAAACGCTGAGATATTTTCCAAATGGAACACGAAACTGTTACAACCTAAGTGTGGAGAAGGGCAGGAATCATTTGATAAGGGCTTTCTTTGTGTATGCAAATTATGATGGTTTTGATATTAACCCCAATTTTGATTTGTATCTTGGACCTAATCTATGGGACACGATAGATTTGCAAGGACAAGTGAAAGGTTCAGGGGCCGAGTTATTGCACATTCCAATATCAAACTCGTTGCAGATTTGTCTGGTTAAGACAGGGCCGACTACTCCGTTCATATCCACCTTGGAGATACGTCCAATGGGAAATAATACTTATATCACTGATTCTGGTTCCCTCAAACTTTTCTTTCGGAGATATTTTACTGAGTCTTCGGAGGATTTCATAAGGTACCTCAACTTCAATTGAATCTTTTCTCCTATGTTCTATCTCTTATGCTTTGTTTCTTGGGGTAAAGGATTTAACCAAGTACAATACAAGAAAAACAATGAAGCATCTCAACTTTAGAATTTACAATCAATCTTATCAAACTACAACGCCCCAAAAGTCCATCTTTTTTTTTCTTCTTTTAAGTTTTAACTAAGTTTGGTGCATTATATATAACTAGGTTAAATTCACGCCGAATAAATATTATATATAAATTACTTTTATTTATATATATTTTTACTGTGTGTTCAATTACATATATCTATATATATATATATATTATAAAATAATAAATATATTGAATAATTAAGAAGCGAATAACTATACATATATAAATAAATTAGAATAAGCACATAAATAAAAAAAATATTTTTATTATTTGTATTGGTAAATAAATCGAAAAAATCATTTATTTATTTTATATTGTATATAATTAAATTTAAATGATATTGACATAAATATATAGTATATTTTCTGTAACAAAAAAACAAACCATTATTCACACATTTTTCAATGTGAGATTTTATTTATTAATTTATAATCTTTATAAAAAATTAATGCAAATTTGAAATTAAAATATTAAGGTCTCAATATTTTTTCTATGCAAATATCTAAATTAAAATATTAATGTATTTTTATGTCGTGTATAGTTTAATTTAAATAATATATATATATATATATATATATATATATATATATATATATATTAAATGAGATTTCATATTCATATGATTTTATAATCATTTGTATTTTATTATAACAAAAAGTCAACCATTGCTCACAAAATTTTCAATGTGGAAACTTTAACAATTTTAATAATTTATAGTCATTTAAGAAGTTAAAATATAAGATATAAGAAAAACTCTAAAAAATTATATATAGTTAATTTGACTTTCTATTTTTAAAATTAAACAAAAATGATGGATGATATAAAATTGTTATCAAATCTTTATTATCTAAAATCATTAATTTGCATATATATATATATATTAATCATATTAGGTAGTTCCGTAACTTTTATTTAGTGATAATAGTGAAGAATATTTTTGTTCATTACTAACTAATTAATAGTTAGCTTAATAAAGAGTATAATATATGTAATGATTCTCAATTAATATAAGGTATTAAGGTAATAAAGAGTATTTATTAAACAATATCCTTATATATATTAAATGAGAAGTCATTTAAGTGAATTTTTTATATGTCAATTATTAGTGAAGTTTTAAGAGAATTTTTATAAAATTGAAGAAAAAGGAGAAATTGGCAAAGAAATTTGTATGTATTCAATTAAAAATTAATGTAATTACATATCAATATAAATGTGTAATTATTGCAATGTAGACCAAAGAATATATATATATATATATTAATATGTATATGTTAGTCGTTTAATATATAAGTCTTTGAAGCTTGGACGGATTATATTCAACAAAACATGTGAGAATTTTACTATTATAAAATGTTTTTTGTTTCAGTCAAAAAAATCATAATATAGTAAATAAGTTAATGTGATAACTGAAAAAATGATTTTAAGATAGGGTTTTGTTTTTTTGATTGTATGTTTTTGTATTTATTTAAAGAAATATTAAGATATTTGGCAAAAATATGTAAAAAATTAAGGAGACATTAATAATACATGCTAAATGCGATATATAAAAATAAGGAAATGATGATACGAGAAATAAGAAGAAATCGAATAAGACAAACTAGATGATTTTCCCGTGCTCATGCACGGGTATAAATATTTATAAAGTAAATATACTATAATAATTAATTACTATTTATTTTTAATTTTATATTAATTTATAATTGTATGCATTGTTTATATTAATAATATTATATTACTTTAATTAGACATTTGATTTTAGATATGTTATTTATAGGTTGTCAGTTTTTGTTTGCTTTACCATCAATTTAGTTATCATTTGAATATATTGGTTTGCATTTATTTCTTTGAATTCAATTATAATATTTTTATTATAAATATATTAAATTTTGATTAATTTTATTGTTTGCATTTAGGTTGCTTGGTTTGTTGATTATGTTTTATATGCAAATATATTTTAGGATGATTATTTATAAATTAAGATATATTGTGCTTAGAATGAAATAAAAGATAAACTAAAGTGTTAGATTTCAAATTCAATAAATTAATATAACGATGATATTATGAAGTCTCATGCCTACATATATAAATTTTACAAAAAAGAACTAAATTGTAACATTTGGTTAATATTTTATTTTTATTTGTTAATATATTTTGAATCATTCTATAATTTATATTTATAAAATTAGTTATTACCATGAAATTATATATTCTTATTGTAGTTTAATCTACGATATTAGATATAAGTTGGATTAGTCGAATTACTTATGTTGTGAATATATTAAGTTGCATGTATTATTTCAAATTCAAACTGAAATATAATTAGTTTTACTATGGTTAAGTCATATCAAATTATTTTTATTTATCGTTTAGTGTGCATGTACTTTCATATATTTATCAATAATCAGTATGAAGTTACATACATAACTAACTGATATAACTTTTGGAAACCCATGAACACATATCAATATCTACAATAATTAAAATATTTTATAAATTTTAAATAATTTTATGCCTTTGATTTATTGAATAGTAAACTGAAACTTATTTTAAACTAGATATGAGCCCGTTGCGTTGCAACGGGTTTTGTTTAATGTTTTCATTTTATGAAAACCATAAAAATGAAAATATTTGTAGTAAAATTGTATGATTTTACATATATAATGTGAAAAAATATTTTTTGCCATTTTTAATAGGTTCCATTTTCAAAATTCGTTTTTTCAGTATCACTAATATTTTTATAATTTTAAAGTAATGACAGATTTTTATTGACACATTCACAATTTTATTTTTTTAGAGTTTTGATAAAGTTACTAAATCTCTAAATAAAAAGTCATAAAACCATAAAAAAGTAATTAAAGCTTGGTTTTTCAAAGTTATTATTTTTCTTTTCTAAATCTCTTTAAATCAACAAAAGAGAGTTGTATCATATTTTTCTACACATGTCACAATGTTTTTTTAAATAACAAATAAAATTCACTTCCTTTTTACAATTCATTTTTGTTTAGATTTTTTTTTAAACTGAAAATTACTATAAAGTATTTTTTAACAATATATAATGTAATAGACTATGTAATAGTAATTTTCCTTCTCTTATACCAAAATCAATTTGTACAATATTTAACACTAATTTTTATTTTCTAAAATCATAAAGAATAGATAATTGTAAAAAAAATATTTGATTGTAATTATCCTTTTTAAAAATCTTAATAAAAATTGTAAAAGAATGTTTAATTTTAATTTTCCTTTATTCAAATCATAATTAAAAGGTCATAAACCAAAAGAAACTACAATCTTATTATTGACATATTAACACGATTTGTAAAACAAAGCTATAGTAATTTTCGTTTTTAAAATTGCTATATCAAAACCGATTTGTATAATAATATTAACATTAATTTTCCTTTTCTAAAATCATAAATAGTTTTTTAAAAAAATATCTTATGATAAAGCTAGTTACTATTAAATAATTATCTATATGAAATTTTTTATTTAACACATGTTATAATCTTAAATATAAAATTGACACGTGTCACAATTATCTTAATTACTAACTTTGAAGAACCAAAAAAATATTTGATTGTAATTATTCTTTTTAAAAATCTTAAACCAAAAAATTGTAAAAGAATGTTTAATGTTAAATTTTCTTTATTCAAATCCTAATTAAAAGATCATAAACAAAAAAAAACTACAATCTTATTATTGAAATATTAACACGATTTGCAAAACAAAGTTATAATAATTTTCGTTTTTACAAATTCTATATCAAAACCGATTTGTACAATAATATTAACATTAATTTTCCTTTTCTAAAATCATAAAAAAATAATTGTATAAAAAAATATCTTATGATAAAGCTAGTTACTATTATTTACAATACTTTTTCTCAAAAAAAGAAAATTACTATTAAACAATTATTTAAATAAAAAAATTATTTAAGACATGTCACAATCTTAAATATAAAATTTAATTAGTAACTTTGAAGAATCAAGTTTCACATAGCTTTTATAATTTTCTTTGTTTTGGATATAAAAAAAAAAGGAAAATACCATTAAATAATTGTTTGTATGAATTTTTTTTGCTTACAATATTTGTTTAAAACTTAAAAAGGAAAATTACTATTAAATAGTTATTTTATAAAAATTAGTATTTAACACATGTCATAATCTTAAATATATAATTGACATGTGTCACGATCATGTTAATTAATAACTTTGAAGAACCAAGCTTTATATAATAAGATGATTCATTGTAACAAATTAAATTACAATTTCAGTTAGAAAATAATAATTAGGACAAACACACATAAGCATATATTCACAACTAAACGTATTGAAGTAGAAACTTTACGTTGACATGAACTTATTATCTAAAACAACATTATATTAAGCAGCATGGCAATAATCATATGTATGTACAAACGCATAATCATAATAGTGGCCATGACATACGTAAGACAATAATGAAAAGCGGAAAATTTACGTTGATATGAACTTACACTACCTAGAACAACATTATATTAGTAAACAGCATGATAATAATCATATGTATGCACAAACGCCTAATCATATTGGTGGCCATAACATACGCAAGCAGATTTTAACTTAAACAGCATGACAATAATGACAAAAGAAACCAATGTCTGAACGGTTGAACCTCACCTTATATCTCTTCTTGAATCAATAGTTATGTTTGGTAATCAAATATGAGAAGTGAAAAATATAAGTGAGTTTAGTTCTATATATGTAGATGTGAATAATCCTAGTTCCTTTTAGTTTATCATTTGAATAAAGAAAAATTAACATTATACTTTTTTTCATTTTTTTGGTCTAAGTTTTAGAAAAAAAAAAGATAATTACTATTAAATATTTCTTGATATATATATTTTTTTATTTCTTTACAGTAATCTTTTCTTCATGGTTTTAGTAAAGGAAAATTAGTATTTAATGATATATGAATTTGTAAAAATAAAAATTACTATTTTTCTAATATTTAATAATATAAAATTTTCTAAAAACAAAGATTACTATTTTTAAATTGTGTTAATATGTGAATAGTTGTATTTTTTATGTTTTTGATATTTTTGATTAGGATTTGAATAAATTAAAATTAAATAATTAAAATATATATACAAATAAAATAAATAAAAAACGAATTTTGAATTATAAAAAAAGGAAAATTACCATTATAGTTTAAAACACATGTTACAATCTTAAAAAATTTAGTGACACGTGTCGCGATCATGTTAATTAGTAACTTTGAAGAACCTTTACAGTAATCTTTTCTTCATGGTTTTAGTAAAGGAAAATTAGTATTTAATGATATATGAATTTGTAAAAATAAAAATTACTATTTTTCTAATATTTAATAATATAAACTTTTCTAAAAACAAAGATTACTATTTTCAAATTGTGTTAATATGTGAATAGTTGTATTTTTTTATGTTTTTGATATTTTTGATTAGGATTTGAATAAATTAAAATTAAATAATTAAAATATATATACAAATAAAATAAATAAAAACGAATTTTGAATTATAAAAAAAGGAAAATTACCATTATAGTTTAAAACACATGTTACAATCTTAAAAAATTTAGTGACATGTGTCGCGATCATGTTAATTAGTAACTTTGAAGAACCAAGCTTTATATAATAAGATAATCTTAAAAATTTGTATTCAGATTTGCTTTAGTATTTTGATTATGGTTATGTTAAGTTCCACAAACAAAAACATAAAATTTAAAAGCAAATTTAATAATTATTTAATATTAAGAAAACATACAATTTTAATAATCATAAAATATAATATATATATACTTTGTTAAAGTATATCGTGTTATTTTAATTTAAAATAATTTGTAATTATTTGATCAAAAGATGTTTACTGTTAAAATCTATTTTTCATTATCTAATATCTATTATAAATAAACAGTAAAACAATTGTGATTGTATTTTAGAAAAATATAATTTATAGATATTTGTTTCTGTAATTGAAATATATTATAGTCAAATAAATATATGAAAATAAATAGAAAATTTCAATAATACTAATTATAAACTATTTGTAGCCAGTTAAACATATATTTGCTTATGTTACTTAATTATTTTATGTAATCATCTAAGAAAATAGATAGATATATAAAACTATTTTTATTGTTTAAAATTATGTTTTAAAATAAATAAATTTATTTTACTAATATCAAGATTATCTATGTGAAATTTTCTTTTATGAAATCAAATTATATACAAATATATATTTTTCATCTATAAAAATATAGATATAAATAAAGTATATTATTACTTCAAAAGTAAATGGAATATATATTACTATTTTGTGAACTTTCCTTTTTAATGAAATCATATTATATATGCATATATTTTCGTTTTAAATTTTCTTTTAAACTTTATAAATGTTTCTTTTTTATTATATATATTATTTAGAAAATTTCAAAAAGGAAACTAAATAAAAAATCAATAAAAATATTTAACTGATATTATATAGGCATATATTTTCGTTTTTAATTTTTCTTTTAAACTTTATAAATGTTTCCTTTTTATTATATATGTTATTTAGAAATTTTAAAAAGGAAACTAAATAAAAATCAATAAAAATATTTAACAATAATAATTTTAATTCATTAAGGGTATCCGTGTAATCAACCATCGTGAGAGTTAACGTGAACGCGACACATAGGAAACTGACTTCTCAAATAATATTATAGAGATACAAAGATGTACAATATGTATTGGAAATGTATATTATTGAATTATCACTAAGAGTCTCGTGTTTCTAAATATAATTCTGAAATTTAAAATTATTTTGAGTTAAAAATTATCTTTTGTATTTTTATGGTATTATATACGTATATATAATTTTTTATATAATATTTATATTCGCAAATTCACGGCAACCAGTAACTCTTAGAATTTTTTTAGAAGATATATATTCCTTCTTAATTATTAGTTCCATTTTCAAAACCCATTTTCAAGGTACCCGAGCGATATCTATGATCGGGTATGGCGTCCGTACTTCCAGACGGAATGGACTCAGATTTCCACCACTCTCCAAGTGAACAGTTCAGACAATCCTTATGTTCCACCAAAAAATGCGCTCTCAACTGCTGCAAGACCTACTAATTCCAGTGTGCCACTGACGATCCAATGGAATACGAGTTATGTTAATAATCAATATTACGTCTACAGACACTTCGCTGAGATCCAAGAGTTGCAGACCAAGGATACCAGGGAGTTCAACATGACTTGGAATGGAGTAGACATATTCCGCCCGTTCATTCCTCCAAAATTTACTGCATTTACTGTCTTAAGCCGGTCGCCAAGAACTTGTGAAGGTGGGGAATGCATTCACCAACTGATAAGAACTAATAGATCAACTCTTCCACCTCTGCTTAACGCTATTGAGGTCTACACAGTTATCCAGTTTCCACAGTCTGAAACAAATGAAATCGAAGGTATGTTATGCATATAACGTCAAAACTTTTGTTGTATGTTTAGTAAAAGAGAAATATAAGCCACAACAAGTAGTCGAGTCATTTTATATATTAACTTAAGTATTATTTTAAAATTCAGTGATTGCTGTCCAAAACATCAAAACCACCTATGGGATAAGTAGAATCAACTGGCAAGGAGATCCATGCGTCCCTCAACAGTTTATATGGGACGGCTTAAACTGCAGCAACACAGATATCACTACACCACCAAGAATCATTCATTTGTAAGTCATAAGTTCACTAGTACACACGCTCTATGCTATCTTTTTGTAGTCATGATCAATGATCATATTTACACTTTACACTGTGTTTTTGGACATATCACCAGAAACTTGTCTTCAAGTGGTCTAACTGGAACCATAACGGATGGCATTCAGAATCTTACATTACTAGAAACTCTGTAAGTATGTAACCAATGTTGATATATGGTATGGAGGCAGCAAATTCTTATAGGTATTCGTTTTTCCTTACTGAAAATCTTGAAAACACTAGGGACCTGTCCAATAATAATTTGTTTGGGGAGGTGCCAGACTTTTTAGGCAACATGAAATCTTTGGTGTTCATGTAAGTTTCTCTTTAGATATTTTGGCAATATTTTCCAAATTCCATCTCAATTCAATTTCATGTATGTACGTATATATGTCCAAAGTTTGTTCCTCTTTTCTTAACAGAAACATAAGCATGAATGATCTTAGTGGTTTGATTCCTCAGGCTCTTCAGAGGAAAGGACTAGAGTTATTGTGAGAAACTTTTCACCTAGAATCTAAAAAAATTCAGTTATTGTCCGAAACCCATACGTGTAACTAATGTGTTGAAAAAAAAACTGTGTTTTTATAGTTATCAAGGGAACCCAAGACTTTGTCTCTCTGGTTCATGCCTACCTCCCAAAACCAAGACCTTTCCAGTGGCAATTGTCGCATCAGTAGCCTCTGTGGCCATAATTGTCGTTGCTGTTTTGGTACTTACTTTTGTTTTAAGGAAGAAAAAGCCGTCAATTATGGGAGGTAACTTGCAAAAAAAAAAAAAACAATTTGACTAGATTTTAATTTTTATCCCCTAAAGTTGTTCTTATCCACAGCTCAACAACGACAGCCAAGTATATCGTCTGTGAATGTGACGCATACAAATTCACCTATTTCATCAATCCAAACCAATAAGACAAGTTTTACATATTCAGAGGTCATTAATATGACAAACAACTTCCAAAAGGTTATTGGGGAAGGAGCATTTGGTATTGTCTACCACGGTAGTCTAAATGGTTATGAACAAGTAGCTGTTAAGCTCCTTTCTCAAACATCATCTCAAGGCTATAAGCAATTCAAGGCAGAAGTATGCATACCTTATTTTTTCTTTGAGAAATTTATGAGTATACTTAGCATCACAAGCTTATGGTCTTTGTGTGTATTTTCTATATGGATGATTAGGTCGATCTTCTTATGAGAGTTCACCACACAAATTTGGTTAACCTGGTAGGATACTGTAATGAAGGAGATCACTTGGCTTTGGTATACGAGTTTGTGCCCAATGGGGACTTAAGACAACATCTGTCTGGTAAACTAATTAAAATGATATTTCTATAAGTAACAATAGCTCGTGAAACCATTATATAAATGGATCTAATTATTTAACATGCAGGGAAAGGAGGTAGATCTATTATGAACTGGGGTATTCGACTACAAATAGCTGTGGAGGCTGCATCAGGTTCGTTCTAAGCTAAGCCATGAGCCAAGAAATGATTATTTCTTCCATTTTTCATAGATGAATCCATTTCTTAGGTTTGGAGTACTTACACATTGGGTGCATACCACCAATGGTTCATAGAGATGTCAAAACCACAAACATATTGTTGGACGAGCAGTTTAAGGCCAGGCTCGCTGATTTTGGGTTATCGAGATCTTTTCCAGTTGGAGATGAATCTCGTGTTTCGATGATGATTGCTGGTACTCCTGGATACCTTGATCCCGAGTAAGTATTCTTAGTTAATATCACAATGTGGATATTTTCTTTTCTTTCTTTAATGGTTGAAGAATACATGTCGATAATAACATATTATGTTCTTGGCCTTGCAGATATTATCGTACAAATCGTTTGACCGAGAAGAGCGATGTATACAGTTTTGGGATTGTGTTACTAGAGATGATCACAAACCAAGCTGTGATTGACCAATCCCGTGAAAAGTCTCACATAACAGAGTGGGCTCGGTTTGAGGTAAATAGCGGAGATATTAGGAGTATCATGGATCCAAACCTTCAAGAAGACTACGACTCTGATTCTGCATGGAGAATTTTTGACTTGGCAATGTCAAGTGTAAATCCTTCTTCCAAAAGTCGTCCAAGCATGTCTCAGGTTGTTGTGGAACTGAAACAGTGTGTTGCGTCTGAAAAATCGAGGAAAAATATGAATAGAAGCAGGATGGAGTCTCATAGTTCGGCTGAAGTGACCGTGCTCGTTGACACTGAGATGTTTCCTGTAGCGAGATAGGATGACTCTTTAGGATCTGAAGAACCTACCTGTGTTGTGTATTACGCTTTTGGATATAGAAGTATTGCCCAAAAGGAAAAAAAAAATATATTCTATTTGAGTATTTTCTCTATTTATTAGTAAGATTTTAATGAAAAATTTGAACATTAGCTTGCCCACTTGGACGGTTCCTGGCGGGAAATGGATCGAGTCCTCTGTGTTAGCTTGCGAGCTAGTGTTATCTTCTTGTAATTCTAATATGGAATCAATAAATCAATGATTTGATCGTAAAACCTGTTTATTAAACTTGTAAATGTATTATTTGACTCGGCAAAGTCTTTCTTTTAGCCTATACATTCTACTTTTATCCTTCGCAGCCTAGTCTGTGTTCCAAAAAAGAAAAATCCTTCGCTGCCTGGTCAAAGGTTTTCTTGTTGCCGGTAACTTCCATCATTCATATTGTTCAAGCGCAAGACCAACAAGGTTTCAGACAGATTCTTCTCACAAATATTTTTGGTTTTCAGAAGTGTATTCTCTTGAGAAAAACATGTTGCCCATACCAAAAAATTATAAACAGACGTATTAGCAGAGGACAATATCCCTAGTCAAGTTCGTTGCAATAGAAAACATATATATACTTTACTTTTTGTTTCCAGACTCATGACATCTTGGCATGTACGCCGTGGAGATCGATAGGATACTCTTTTGGATCTGAAACGGATGCATATGAGGCTTATAATCACCTAATGTACAAATCCAAGTGTCATGCCGTGGATAATAATATTCACCTTTGTTAAACCTACAAGAGTCACAAATTAGTGAGAGCTGTCAAACAAAGAGAAAATTCTTCATTAACGTGTCTTAACTAATCGGTTTCTTTGCATGTGTTACTCTTGAGAGTCACGCCCGCCATGAAAGATCGCAAATCAAGTATTCTAGAAAATCGAAGGAAAAGAATATGGATTGTGATATTCTTATTCTTATTCGTTTATCTTTAACCCTAAATGATATCTCAAATTAGTGACAAAGAATTTAAATTACTCTACGACTTGTCTTCGATATATAACTGATTCTCCTTTGATGTAGCAATTTGTTCCGTAACGTGCTTCTGGGTCTGCTACATATTTTTTTTTTTTTTTTTTTTTTTTTTTTTTTTTTTTTTGATAACCGTGGGGGTCCCAGGCTTCGCCCAGACTAATCCCACGAGGCCGACGGCAACCCACGTATTCTTGCGATTTAACGCTAGCTCCGGTGGCCACCGCATGTCGAACCCAGGGCGCTTACCTCTTTGGCGCTTACCACTGGGCCACCATGTGGTGGTTGGGTCTGCTACATATATTCATCGGTAAGTTGGTGATAGTGATGTTGGATCTTAACCCTTACCTTCTTCCACGGGTGAAGCTGGCCCCAAAAAAAGTCTTTCTTTTCGGTGTATGATTTGGGTTTTGCTTGTTTATTGGCTACTCTTTTCATTCTTCGTGTTGCATTGTGGAAAACAAAGTATTGACTTGTAGAAATTCAGCCTTTTCTTTTTAGTGTACAATTTGGTTTTATTATTTTATTCACTATTTATCTCTCACTGGTTGAATTTATCTCACTATTATTTTATTATTTCCTCGGGAGTTGATAAAATATGGAGAGTTCTTTCTGGCTTCTATTGGTGTTGATTGCTACGTTGGCCATCATTCATATTATTCAAGCTCAAGGCCAAGAAGGTATCTTTCTTTTTCTGTATATATATATTCTCCCTTCTTCTACTAAAGTTTTTTTTTCTTTTTCTTTTGCATGACGAAACCTTTTACAAACGTTTCGGTTTCTCAGAAGTGCACTGTTTTTATGGTTAACCTTAAAATGTCTGTTAACTCTCAACAGGGTTCATCAGTTTGGATTGTGGGCTACCTGCGAACGAAATGTCTCCTTATATTGAGACTGTTACCAAGCTGAACTTTTCCTCAGACGCAACATTCATTCAGAGTGGAAAAACTGCTAAGATTCAGGTGGATGGATTACAAAAGCCATACACAACGATAAGATACTTTCCAGATGGAATACGGAACTGTTACAATCTGAATGTGCAGATGGGACGTAAATATTTTATTAGAGCTTCCTTTATATATGGAAATTACGATGGTCGTGACAGTAAATCAGTCTTCGATCTCTATCTTGGACCTAATCTGTGGGCCACGATAGATTCAGGAACATGGGTGAGTAGTAGCATACGGGAAGATATTTTACACATCCCAACATCAAACTTGTTGCAGATTTGTCTTGTTAAGACTGGCGAAACCACACCGCTAATATCGGCTCTGGAGTTACGGCCCATGGCAAATGACTCTTACATCACTAAATCTGGCTCCCTTAAACTTATTGACTCCTATTATCTTAGCAATTCAGGTTCTATTATACGGTAAGTCAATTTTTATTTTTTGAATTAGTTTCTGATCAAAAAATCGTTTTTATAATAATTGTAACTATGGTACATTTTGTAGAGTATATATATAGAAGGGCTGATTTTTAACTAAGTACCCTTCTATACATATACTCTACACTTTTAATCTCAAGAGCTGATTTTTGTCGTCTTAAGCTATGGAGGTTGAATTGTCAAATTCAACTGAACATATTAATTAGATGAAATTGTTCCCTGACATAACTACTCCATTGCTAAAACAACATTGTTCCCACCCTCCAGGTACTCAAGCGATATCTATGATCGCATATGGGAATCGTACTTTCAGACAGAAAACTGGACCCAGATTTCCACTGATCTCGACGTGGTCAGCTCCAACAAACATGCTATACCCAAAGATGTACTAAAAAATGCTGCCACGCCTACTAATGCCAGTGCACCATTGACAATAGAATGGAGACCACGTAATCCTGATGATCAATACTACTATTACGCACACTTTGCTGAGATCCAAGACTTGCAAGCCAATGAAACTAGGGAATTCAACGTGCTATGGAATGGAGTACAGCAGTCTGGCCCATTTATTCCAAGAAGGCGAATCATAGATACTATCTCTAGCAAGTCACCGCAAATTTGCAGTGGAGGGAAATGCAGTTTCCAGCTGATAAAAACCAACAGATCAACTCTTCCACCTCTACTTAATGCTTTGGAAGTCCAAAGAGTTGTTCAGTTTTCAACGTCTGAAACAGATGAAAGCGATGGTATGTGACTTTCTTCCCCCAGGTTATGCATATAAAATCTATGATTTGTTATGTTAGTAAAAAAAAATACGCCATACATATAGCAGAGTACTCAAGAGTTCAAAACCTTTTTTATGTCAGTGGTTGCTATTAAAAACGTAGCAGCTATGTATGCATTGAATCGAATCAGCTGGCAAGGTGATCCATGCGTCCCTCAACAGTATAGGTGGGACGGTTTAAACTGCACCAACACGAATATGTCCATGCCCCCAAGAATCACTACTTTGTAAGTCATAACTTCACTAGTCCACATGCACGCATTTTCCTCTTCAAGATCTCCTAGTAATCGTGATCGTTAACACTTTTGAATGTGGTTTTGAACATTTCACTAGAAACTTGTCTTCAAGTGGTTTAACTGGAACAATAGCCGCTGCCATTCAAAATCTTACGCAACTAGAAATGATGTAAGTATTAATATTTTTAACTAGACAATTAGTATTATATGGATTGAAATAAATTGTACAAATTTCTCAATATTAGGGATTTGTCTAATAATAATTTGACTGGAGGGCTGCCGGACTTTCTAGGCAACATGAAATCCTTGTCAGTCATGTACGTTTCTCTCAGCATCTTCTTATACTTCTTTTTTGGTAAAAATGTAAAGATATTCTCTATTCTCTTATACTTATCAAATCCCACCTAAGATCATGGTTGTTTTAAACAGAAACTTAAGCGGAAACAATCTCAGTGGTTCAATTCCGCAAGCTCTCCAAAGGGAAGGACTAAAGCTATTGTAAGATTTTTTTTTGTTTGATCAAAATCCAAGGCTTTGTTTCTCTGATTCATGTATAAAACCATTTTCTTCTCGTAGCGTTGAAGGAAATCCAAGGCTTTGTTCCTCTGATTCATGTATAAAACCACATAAGAAAAAAGCAGTTGTGCCAATTGTTGCATCAGTTGCTTCTGGAGCCGTTGTCATTGCTATATTGGTTCTTTTTCTTGTACTCAAAAATAAAAAGTCAACAATTCTGCAAGGTATTTGCAAGAGACATCAACTAAAAATACCGTTGCTCTGTCGCAATAAAAGAAGAGAAATAAAAATGTATATATATATGATAACATCCTTATTCTGATGTACAGGTCAACCGAGGAAGTCAAGGATGAAGCTCAAGTTTGCTAATAAAAACAGCAGAAGATTCACATATTCAGAGGTCATACAAATGACAAACAACTTCCAAAGAGTTTTAGGTAAAGGAGGATGCGGCATGGTGTATCATGGTACTGTAAACGGTTCTGATCAGGTGGCTGTTAAAGTATTCTCTCAATCTTCAGCTCAAGGTTATAAAGAATTCAAAGCAGAGGTATTAATAGTTCTGAAATGTTCCCATCTAAACAATGATGTGTTTCTAGTATCACCTATGGTTTTGCCTTTCAAGTTTTTCTTGACATGAGTCTACCTTAGGTTGATCTTCTTGTGAGAGTTCATCATACAAATTTGGTGATCCTCGTTGGGTATTGCTATGAAGGCGATCACTTGGCCCTCGTTTATGAGTTTCTTCCCAATGGAGACTTGAAACAACATTTGTCAGGTTATACTTCATAAAGATTTCACGTGTAGCATTAACTCATGAAACATGAATGGATCTAACGATCTAATATACAGGAAAAAGAGGTAGATCCATCATCAACTGGAGTGCCAGACTACAAATAGCTTTGGATACAGCACTAGGTTCGTGCTAAATTAAAAATAATTGTAGGGAAAGATAGTGTCTCAGTTTTGTTAGAGCAACCAGTTGATAATAATCCCATTTCATAGGATTGGAGTACTTACATATTGGATGCACACCACCAATGGTTCATAGAGATGTCAAAACGGCCAACATATTGTTGGATGAGAATTTCAAGGCCAAACTAGCTGATTTTGGGCTCTCGAGATCTTTCCAATGTAGAGGTGAATCTCAAGAGCCAACTGTGATTGCTGGTACTATTGGATACCTTGATCCCGAGTAAGCATCCTATATTTTTCACATACACACACATGTTGCTTGGAATCATTATATTCCTTCATCAGTTGTTACAGAGTCGTACCATCTCCTTGTCTTGCAGATATTACCGTACAGGTCGGTTGGCTGAGAAGAGTGATGTCTATAGTTACGGGGTTGTTTTATTGGAGATGATCACAAACCAACCCGTTATCTCTAAAGAGTGTAACATAGCAGAATGGGTTGGCTCTACGCTTAACCAAAGTGATATAACTGAGGTCATGGATCCAAACCTTGGTGGGGTTTATGAAACTAATTCTGCGTGGAGAGCTCTTGAGTTGGCAATGTCATGCGCTGATCCTATTTCCTCAAAACGACCAACCATGTCTCAGGTTATCATCGAGCTAAAAGAGTGTATTGCTTGTGAAAACACAAGGATGAATATCAATCAAGGCTTGGAGTCTCAATAAATGAATATTAGCTTCAGTAGTTCCTGGGCCATATAGTTTAGAGTGTTGTCAATTTTCCGTACCAATATAGCCAAAGAGTGTTGATTAAAATTATCATGGTTTTGATAAGATAACACTTTACTTTTCCTTTTATCATTAATAGATAGTAACATGCGCCATGCACGTAGTGAAATAACTAATTAGATTATTTATTTTAAATTGTATCTTATATTATGACTATCATTATAGAAGAATATTTATGTTATGGCTATGATTATTAGGGTGTCTCTATCTTAACCCTCTCAACTATAATACCGGGACTTAGACCACCAAGATGCAACCCAACGACGTCTTATTGCGTACAAGCCAGTGGAATATAACTGACGGTCCTATACCTAGCCTTATACCTCACGGCCCTAGGAACCGGAGGCGTGAAGGCAAGTGTCTCCGGTTTTGGGTCAGACCAATTGGATGAGATCGAACCTATACTTAGCCCATACTTAATGGACTTACGAATCAAGATATTCTTGTTAGACTTTGTCTCCTCTTATTCTTTAACGTACTGGCAGGGCCTGCTCCATATTTTCGATGAGTGAGTTTACTAAAATTTCATATATTGACTAGATTAATGGAATTAACATTATAAAATCCTCATTATCTAGAGAAACGGAGACAACAGAGACTCTAATTTTTAAATATTTAGTTTAGTAAAATTTCATATACTAACTAGATCAATGAAATTAGCATTATAAAATCTTCATTATCTTGAAAAACAGAGACTACAAAGGTTCTAAACTCTTTGACCATCGTCTTATGTCAGTGCTCGATGAAACTATACACTAAAACCAGATTTTCATATTTTTGATTTTTTTTTCAAAATCCGTGGGGTAACCCCTTCAAAAATATTGAGTTTTCGTTAAATGCTCTATATACTGAAGTTTATACTCTTCACTTTAGTTTAAAAATTTCAAACCACATTCTACATTTTAATTAATGTATTCTAAAAATATATTTAATGGTATATAGGAATCATTCTAATTTTTTAATATTTAATTTACCAAAATTTCATATATTGACAAGATTAGTGGAATTAGCATTATAAAATCTTCATTATCTAGAGAAACGGAGATAACAGTGGTTCTAAACTCTTTGACCATCATCTTATATTAGTGCTCGATGAAACTATAAACTAAAACCAGATTTTCTTATTTTTGAAAATTTTCCAAAATCCGTGGGCTAATAACCTCTTCTAAAATAATGAGTTTTCAGAAAAAGCTCTATATACTGAAGTTTATACTCTTCACTTTTGTTTAAAAATTTCAAACCATATTCAACATATGAATTAATGTATTCTAAACTATCTTTCATGGTATATTGGAATCATTCTAATTTTTTAAAATTTAATTTTCTAAAATTCAATATACTGGCTAGATTAGTGGAATTAACATTATAAAATCTTCATTATCTAGGAAGACGGAGACAACAGATGTTTTAAACTCTTTGACCATCATCTTATGTTAGTGCTCGATGAAACTATACACTAAAACCATATTTTCATATTTTTGAATTTTTCCAAAATCCGTAGGTTAACCCCTTCTAAAATAATGGGTTTTCGGTAAATGCCCTATATACTGAAGTTTATACTCTTCACTTTTTTTTATAAAAATTTCAAATCATATTGGACATTTGAATTAATGTATTCTAAACTATCTTTCATGGTATATTGAAATAATTCTAATTTTTTAATATTGAGTTTGGTAAAATTTCATATACTGCCTAGATTAGTGGAATTACCATTATAAAACCTTCCTTATCTTGAAAAACGGAGACAATAGAGGTTCTAAACTCTATGACCATTATCTTATGTTAGTGCTTTGTGAAAATATAAACTAAAACCATATTTTCATATTTTTGAAACTTTTCCAAAATCCGTGGCTGTGAAAATATAAACTAAAACCAGATTTTCATATTTTTGAAACTTTTCCAAAATCCGTGGGTTAACCCCTTCTGAAATAAAGAGTTTTCGGTAAATGCTCTTTATACTGAAGCTTATACTCTTCACTTTAGTTTAAAAATTTCAAACAACATTCTACATTTGAATTAATGTATTCTAAACTATCTTTCATGGTATATTGTAATCATTCTAATTTTTTAATATTTTATTTACTAAAATTCCATATACTGCTTAGATTAGTGGAATTAGCATTATAAAATCTTCATTATCTAGATAAACGGAGACTACAGAGGTTCTAAACTCTTTGACCATCGTATTATGTCAGTGCTCGATGAAACTATACACTAAAACCAGATTTTCATATTTTTGAATTTTTTTCAAAATCCGTGGGGTAACCCCTTCAAAAATATTGAGTTTTCGGTAAATGCTCTATATACTGAAGTTTATACTCTTGACGTTAGTTTAAAAATTTCAAACCACTTTCTACATTTTAATTAATGTATTCTAAAAATATATTTAATGGTATATATGAATCATTCTAATTTTTTAATATTTAGTTTACTAAAATTTCATATACTGACAAGATTAGTGGAATTAGCATTACAAAATCTTCATTATCTAGAGAAACGGAGACAACAGAGGTTCTAAAATATTTGACCATCATCTTATATTAGTGCTCGATTAAACTATAAACTAAAACCAGATTTTTCATATCTTTGAAAATTTTCCAAAATCCGTGGGCTAACCCCTTCTAAAATAATGAGTTTCAGTAAAAGCTCTATATACTGAAGTTTATACTCTTCACTTTTGTTTAAAATTTTCAAACCGTATTCGACATTTGAATTAATGTATTCTAAACTATCTTTCATGGTATATTGGAATCATTCTAAGTTTTTAATATTTAGTTTATTAAAATTTCATATACTGCCTAGATTAGTGGAATTAGCATTATAAAATCTTTATTATGTAGAAAAACGGAGACAACAGAGATTCTAAACTCTTTGACCATTATCTTATATTAGTGCTCGATGAAACTATACACTAAAACCAGATTTTGATATTTTTGAAATTTTTCCAAAATCCGTGTGTTAAAATAATGAGTTTTCGGTAAACGCCTATATACTAAAGTTTATACTCTTCACTTTTGTTTAAAAATTTCAAACCACGTCCGACATTTGAATTAATGTATTCTAAACTATCTTTCATGGTATATATGAATCATTCTAATTTTTTAATATTTAGTTTACTAAAATTTCATATACTGCCTAGATCAATAAAATTAGCATTATAAAATCTTCATTATCAAGAGAAACGGAGACTACAAAGGTTCTAAACTCTCTGACCATCATCTTATGTCAGAGTTCGATGAAACAATACACTAAAACCAGGTTTTCATATTTTTGAATTTTTTTTCAAATCCGTGGGTTAACACCCCTTGAAAAATATTGAGTTTTCGGAAACTGAATTTTATATTCTTCACTTTAGTTTAAAATTTTCAAACCACATTCTACTTCTGAATTAATGTATTCTAAACTATCTTTCATGGTATATAGGATTTTTTCTAATTTTTGAATATTTAGTTTACTAAAATTTCATATACTAGTTAAATTAGTGGAATTAATATTATAAAATTTTCATTATCTAGGGAAACGGAGACAACAGAGGTTCTATACTCTTTGACTATCCTCTTATATTAGTGCTCGATGAAACTACACACAATAACCAGATTTTCATATTTTTGAATTTCTTCCAAAATCCGTAGGTTAACCCTTTCTAAAATAGTGGATTTTCGGTAAATGCTCTTTATACTGAAGTTTATACTCTTCACTTTTGTTTAAAAATTTCAAACCATATTTAACATATGAATTAATGTAATCTAAAATATATTTCATGGTATATTAGAATCATTCTAATTTTTTAAAATTTAATTTTCTAAAATTCAATATACTGGCTAGATTAGTGGAATTAACATTATAAAATCTTCATTATCTAGGAAGACGGAGACAACAGATGTTTTAAACTCTTTGACCATCATATTTTGTTAGTGCTCAATGAAACTATACACTATAACCATATTTTCATATTTTTGAATTTTTCCAAAATCCGTAGGTTAACCCCTTCTAAAATAATGAGTTTTCGGTAAATGCTCTATATACAGAAGTTTATACTCTTCACTTTTGTTTAAAAATTTCAAACCACATTCGAAATTTGAATTAATGTTTTCTAAACTATCTTTAATGATATATTGGATTCATTATAATTTTTTAATATTTAGTTTTCAAAAATTTGATATACTGCATAGATTAGTGGAATTAGCATTATAAAATCTTCATTATCTAGAGAAACGGAGACAACATAAGTTCTAAACTCTTTGACCATTATCTTATGTTAGAGCTCGATGAAACTATACACTATAACCAGATTTTCGTATTTTTGAAATCTTTCCAAAATCCGTGGGTTATACTGAAATAATGAGTTTTCGGTAAATGCCTATATACTGAAGTTTATACCCTTCACTTTTGTTTAAAAATTTCAAACCACGTTCGACATTTGAATTAATGTATTCTAAACTATATTTCATGGTATATAGGAATCATTCTTATTTTTAAATATTTAGTTTACTAAAATTTCATATACTGCCTAGATCAATGGAATTAGCATTAAAAAAATTTCATTATCTAGAGAAACGGAGACTACAGAGGCTCTACACTATTTGACCATCGTCGTATGTCAGTGCTCGATAAAACTATACACTAAAACCAGATTTTTATATTTTTGAATTTTTTTCAAAATCCGTTTGGTAACCCCTTCAAAAATATTGAGTTTTCGGTAAATGCTCTATATACTGAAGTTTATACTCTTCACTTTAGATTAAAAATTTCAAACCACATTTTACATTTTAATTAATGTATTCTAAACTATCTTTCATGGTATATAGGAATCTTTCTATTTTTTTAATATTTAGTTTACTAAAATTTCATATACTGGCTAGATTAGAAGAATTAACATTTTAAAATCTTCATTATCTAGGGAAATGGAGACAACATAGGTTGTAAACTCTTTGACCATCATCTTATGTTAGTGCTCGATGAAAATATACACTAAAACCAGATTTTCATATTTTTGATTTTTTCCAAAATCCATAGAAAACCCCTTCTAAAATAATGAGTTTTCGGTAAATGCTCTATATACTGAAGTTTATACTCTTCACTTTAGTTTAAAAATTTCAAACCACATTCGACATTTGAATTAAAGTATTCTAAAATATATTTCATGGTATATTGGAATCATTCTAATTTTTTAATATTTATTTTACAAAAATTTCATATACTGCATAGATTAATGAAATTAGCATTATAAAATCTTCATTATCTAGAGAAACGGAGACAACAGAGGTTCTAAACTATTTGACCATTATCTTATGTTAGTGCTTTATGAAACTATAAACTAAAACCAGATTTTCATATTTTTGTATCTTTTCCAAAATCCGTGGGTTAACCCCTTCCGAAATAATGAGTTTTCGGTAAATACTCTTTATACTGAAGTTTATATTCTTCACTTTAGTTTAAAAATTTCAAACCACATTCTACTTCTGAATTAATTTATTCTAAACTATACTTCATGGTATATAGGAATTTTTCTAATTTTTGAATATTTAGTTTACTAAAATTTCATAGACTAGTTAGATTAGTGGAATTAATATTATAAAATTTTCATTATCTAGGGAAACGGAGACAACAGAGGTTCTATACTCTTTGACTATCCTCTTATATTAGTGCTCGATGAAACTACACACTATAACCAGATTTTCATATTTTTGAATTTCTTCCAAAATCCGTAGGTTAACCCTTTCTAAAATAGTGGATTTTCGGTAAATGCTCTTTATACTGAAGTTTATACTCTTCACTTTTGTTTAAAAATTTCAAACCATATTCAACATATGAATTAATCTATTCTAAACTATATTTCATGGTATATTGGAATCATTCTAATTTTTTAAAATTTAATTTTCTAAAATTCAATATACTGGCTAGATTAGTGGAATTAACATTATAAAATCTTCATTATCTAGGAAGACGGAGACAACAGATGTTTTAAACTCTTTGACCATCATATTTTGTTAGTGCTCAATGAAACTATACACTATAACCATATTTTCATATTTTTGAATTTTTCCAAAATCCGTAGGTTAACCCCTTCTAAAATAATGAGTTTTCGGTAAATGCTCTATATACAGAAGTTTATACTCTTCACTTTTGTTTAAAAATTTCAAACCACATTCGAAATTTGAATTAATGTTTTCTAAACTATCTTTAATGATAAATTGGATTCATTATAATTTTTTAATATTTAGTTTTCAAAAATTTGATATACTGCATAGATTAGTGGAATTAGCATTATAAAATCTTCATTATCTAGAGAAACGGAGACAACATAAGTTCTAAACTCTTTGACCATTATCTTATGTTAGTGCTCGATGAAACTATACACTATAACCAGATTTTCGTATTTTTGAAATTTTTCCAAAATCCGTGGGTTATACTGAAATAATGAGTTTTCGGTAAATGCCTATATACTGAAGTTTATACCCTTCACTTTTGTTTAAAAATTTCAAACCACGTTCGACATTTGAATTAATGTATTCTAAACTATATTTCATGGTATATAGGAATCATTCTTATTTTTAAATATTTAGTTTACTAAAATTTCATATACTGCCTAGATCAATGGAATTAGCATTAAAAAATTTTCATTATCTAGAGAAACGGAGACTACAGAGGCTCTACACTATTTGACCATCGTCGTATGTCAGTGCTCGATAAAACTATACACTAAAACCAGATTTTTATATTTTTGAAATTTTTTCAAAATCCGTTTGGTAACCACTTCAAAAATATTGAGTTTTCGGTAAATGCTCTATATACTGAAGTTTATACTCTTCACTTTAGTTTAAAACTTTCAAACCACATTTTACATTTTAATTAATGTATTCTAAACTATCTTTCATGGTATATAGGAATCTTTCTATTTTTTTAATATTTAGTTTACTAAAATTTCATATACTGGCTAGATTAGAAGAATTAACATTTTAAAATCTTCATTATCTAGGGAAATGGAGACAACATAGGTTGTAAACTCTTTGACCATCATCTTATGTTAGTGCTCGATGAAAATATACACTAAAACCAGATTTTCATATTTTTGATTTTTTTCCAAAATCCATAGAAAACCCCTTCTAAAATAATGAGTTTTCGGTAAATGCTCTATATACTGAAGTTTATACTCTTCACTTTAGTTTAAAAATTTCAAACCACATTCGACATTTGAATTAAAGTATTCTAAACTATATTTCATGGTATATTGGAATCATTCTAATTTTTTAATATTTATTTTACAAAAATTTCATATACTGCATAGATTAGTGAAATTAGCATTATAAAATCTTCATTATCTAGAGAAACGGAGACAACAGAGGTTCTAAACTATTTGACCATTATCTTATGTTAGTGCTTTATGAAACTATAAACTAAAACCAGATTTTCATATTTTTGTATCTTTTCCAATATCCGTGGGTTAACCCCTTCCGAAATAATGAGTTTTCGGTAAATACTCTTTATACTGAAGTTTATACTCTTCTCTTTTGTTTAAAAATTTCAAACCAAATTCGACATTTGAATTAATGTATTCTAAACTATCTTTTATGGTATATAGGAATAATTCTAATTTTTTGATATTCAGTTTGGTAAAATTTCATATACTGCCTAGATTAGTGGAATTACCATTATAAAATCTTTATTTTCTAGAGAAACGGAGACAACAAAGGTTCTAATCCTCTTTAACATCATCTTCTGTTAGTGCTCGATGAAACTATAAACTAAAACCAGATTTTCATATTTTTGAAAAATTTTCAAAATCTGTGGGTTAACCCTTCTAAAATAATGAGTTTTCGGTAAATGCTCTATATACTAAAGTTTATACTCTTCACATTAGTTTAAAAATTTCGAACCACATTCTACATTTGAATTAATGTATTCTAAATTATCTTTCATGGTATATAGGAACAATTTTAATTTTTCAATATTTATTTTACTAAAATTTCATATACTGATTAGATTAGTGGAATTAGCATTATAAATCTTCATTATCTAGAGAAACGGAGACAACAGAGGTTCTAAACTCTTTGACCAACATTTTATGTCAGTGCTCGATGAAAATATACACTAAAACCAGATTTTCATTTTTTTGAATTTTTTTTCAAAATCCTTGGGTTAATCCTTCAAAAATTTTAGTTTTCGGTAAATGATCTATATAATAAAGTTTATACTCTTCACTTTAGTTTAAAAATTTCAAACCAAATTCGACATTTGAATATTCTAAACTCTTTGACCATAATCTTATATTAGTGCTTGATGAAATTATAAACTAAAACCAGATTTTCATATTTTTGAAAAGTTTCCAAAATCAGTGGGCCAATCCTTCTAAAATAATTAGTTTTCGGTAAAAGCTCTATATACTAAAGTTTATACTCTTCATTTTTTATAAAAAATTTCAAACCATATTAGACATTTGAATTAATGTATTCTAAACTATCTTTCATGGTATATTTGAATCATTCTATTTTTTGATATTTTTTTTACTATAATTTTATATACTGCCTAATTAGCATTATAAAATCTTCATTATTTAGAGAAACGGAGACAACAGAGGTTCTAAACTCTTTGACCATTATCTTATGTTAGTGCTCGATGAAACTATACACTAAAACCAGATTTTCATATTTTTGAATATTTTCCAAAATCTGTGGGTTAAGCCCTTCTAAAATAATGAGTTTTCGGGTAAATGCCTATATACTGAAGTTTATACCCTTCACTTTTGTTTGAAAATATAAAACCATGTTCGACATTTGAATTAATGTATTCTAAACTATCTTTCATGGTACATAGGAATAATTCAAAATTTTTAATATTTAGTTTACTAAAATTTTATATACTGCCTAGATCAATGGAATTAGCATTATAAAATCTTCATTATAAAGAAAAACGGAGACTACAAAGGTTCTAAACTCTTTGACCATCATCTTATGTAAGTGCTCGATGAAACTATACACTAAAACCAGATTTTCATATTTTTGAATTTTTTTTTCAAAATCCGTAGGTTAACACCCTTCAAAAATATTGAGTTTTCGGTAAATGTTCTATAAACTTAATTTTATACTCTTCAGTTTAGTTTGAAAATTTCAAACCACATTCTACATTTGAATTAATGTATTCTAAACTATCTTTCATGGTATATAGGAATATTTCTAAATTTTTAATATTTAGTTTACTAAAATTTCATATACTGGCTAGATTAGTGGAATTAACACTATAAAAATCTTCATTATCTAGGAAAACGGAGACAACAGATGTTTTAAACAATTTGACCATCATCTTATGTTAATGCTTGATGAAACTATACACTAAAACCAGATTTTCATATTTTTAAATTTTTTTCAAAATCCGTAGGTTAACCTCTTTTAAAATAATGGGTTTTCGGTAAATGCTCTATATACTGAAGTTTATACTCTTCACTTTTGTTTTAAATTTTCAAATCGTATTCGACATTTGAATTAATGTATTCTAAACTATCTTTCATGGTATATTGGAGTCATTCTAATTTTTTAATATTTAGTTTAAAAAATTCCATATACTGCATAGATTAGTGGAATTAGCATTATAAAATCTTCATTATCTAGAGAAACGGAGACAACAGAAGTTCTACTCTTTAACCATTATCTTATGTTAGTGCTCGATGAAACTATAAACTAAAACTAGATTTTCATATTTTTGAAACTTTTCCGAAATCCGTGGGTTAAGCCCTTCTAAAATAATGAGTTTTCGGTAAATGCCCTTTATACTGAAGTTTATACTCTTCTCTTTTGTTTAAAAATTTCAAACCACATTCAACATTTGAATTAAGGTATTCTAAATTTCCTTCATGGTATATAGGAACCATTTTAATTTTTTTATATTTATTTTACTAAAATTTCATACACTGACTAGATTAGTGGAATTATCATTATAAATCTTCATTATCTAGAGAAACGGAGACAAAAGAGGTTCTAAACTCTTTGACCATCAATTGATGTTAGTGCTCTATGAACTATACACTAAAACCATATTTTCATTTTTGTGATTTTTTTTTAAAATCCTTGGGTTAACCCTTCAAAATATTGAGTTTTTGGTAAATGCTCTATATACTGAAGTTTATACTCTTCACATTAGTTTAAAATTTCAAACCACATTCTACAGTTGAATTAATGTATTCTAAACTATCTTTCATGGTGTATATGAATCATTCTAATTTTTTAATATTTAGTTTAGTAAAATTTCATATACTGTCTAGATCAATGGAATTAGCATGATAAAATGTTCATTATATTGATAAATACGGAGACTATAAAGGTTCTAAACTCTTTGACCATCATCTTATGTCAGTGCTTGATGAAACTATACACTAAAACCAGATTTTCATATTTTTAAATTTTTTTTCAAAATCTGTGGGTTAACCCTTTTAAAAATATTAAGGTTTCGGTAAATGCTCTATATACTAAATTTTATACTCTTCACTTTAGTTTAAAAATTTCAAACCTCATTCTACATTTGAATTAATTAATTCTAAACTATCTTTCATATACTAACTAGATTAGGGGAATTAGCATTATAAAATCTTTATTATCTAGAGAAACGGAGACAACAGAGGTTCTAAAATCTTTGTTCATCATCTTATGTTAGTGCTCGATGAAACTATACACTAAAACCAGATTTTTGATATTTTTGAATTTTTTCAAAATTTGTGGGTTAACCCTTCTAAAATAATGAGTTTTCGGTAAATGCTTTATATACTGAAGTTTATACTGTTCACTTTAGTTTAAAAATTTCAAACCTCATTCTACATTTGAATTAATTTATTCTAAACTATCTTTCATGGTATATGAGAATCATTCTAATTTAATTAATATTTAGTTTATTAAAATTTCATATACTAACTAGATTAGTGGAATTAGCATTATAAAATTTTTATTATCTAGAGAAACGGAGACAACAGAGGTTCTAAACTCTTTGACCATCATATTATTTTAGTAATCGATGAAACTATACACCAAAACCAGATTTCATAATTCTTTTGAACTTTTTTCAAAATCCGTGGGTTAACCCCTTCAAAATATTATGTTTTTTTGTAAATGCTCTATATTATTTTAGGAATTATTCTAATTTTTTTAATATTTAGTTTGGTAAAATTTCATATACTGCCTAAATTAGTGGAATTAGCATTATAAAATCTTCCTTATCTAGGGAAACAGAGACAACAGAGGTTCTAAACTCTTTTACCATTATCTTATGTTAGTGCTCGATGAAACTATACAATAAAACCAGATTTTCACATTTTTGAAATTTTTAAAATCCGTGGGTTAACCCCTTCTAAAATAATGAGTTTTCGGTAAATGCCTATATACTGAAGTTTATACTTTTCCCTTATGTTTAAAAATTTCAAACCACATTCGACATTTGAATTAAAGTATTCTAAACTATCTTTCATGGTATATAGGAATCATTTTAATATTTTAATATTTAGTTTACTAAAATTTCATATACTGCCTAGATCAATGGAATTAGCATTATAAAATCTTCATTATCTAGAGAACGGAGATTACAAAGGTTCTTAACTCTTTCACCATCATCTTATGTCAGTGCTCGATGAAACTATACATTATAACCAGATTTCGTATTTTTTTGAATTTTTTTTTCAAAATCCGTGGGTTAACACTCCTTCAAAAATATTGAGTTTTCGGTAAATGCTCTATATACTGAATTTTATACTCTTCACTTTAGTTTAAAAAATTAAAACCACATTCTACAATTGAATTAATGTATTCTAAATTATCTTTCATGGTGTATAGAAATCATTCTAATTTTTTAATAT
This sequence comes from Raphanus raphanistrum subsp. raphanistrum, assembly GCA_019706035.1. Lineage (NCBI taxonomy): Eukaryota > Viridiplantae > Streptophyta > Magnoliopsida > Brassicales > Brassicaceae > Raphanus > Raphanus raphanistrum. The sequence goes on from CM033988.1 coordinate 52,868,144, forward strand.
TTAGTGTACTAAAATATAAAATCTTCATTATCTAGGGTAACTGAGACAACAGAGGTTCTAAACTCTTTGACCATCATCTTATGTTAGTGCTCAATGAAACTATACACTAAAACCAGATGTTTATATTTTTGAAAATTTTCCAAAATCCGTGGGTTAATAACCCCTTCTAAAATAGTGAGTTTTCGGTAAATGTTCTATATACTGAAGTTTATACTCTTCTCTTTTCTTTTAAAATTTCAAACCACATTCGAAATTTGAATTAATGTATTCTAAACTATCTTTCATGGTATATAGGAATCACTCTAATTTTTATTATTTAGTTTACTAAAATTTCATTTACTGACTAGATTAGTGAAATTAGCATTATAAAATCTTCATTATCTAGAGAAACGGAGACAACAGAGGTTCTAAACTATTTGACCACTATCTTATTATAGTGCTTTATGAAACTATAAACTAAAACCAGATTTTCATATTTTTGAATCTTTTCCAAAATCCGTGGGTTAACCCCTTCCGAAATAATGAGTTTTCGGTAAATACTCTTTATACTGAAGTTTATATTCTTCACTTTAGTTTAAAAATTTCAAACCACATTCTACTTCTGAATTAATGTATTCTAAACTATACTTCATGGTATATAGGAATTTTTCTAATTTTTGAATATTTAGTTTACTAAAATTTCATAGACTAGTTAGATTAGTGGAATTAATATTATAAAATTTTCATTATCTAGGGAAACGGAGACAACAGAGGTTCTATACTCTTTGACTATCCTCTTATATTAGTGCTCGATGAAACTACACACTATAACCAGATTTTCATATTTTTGAATTTCTTCCAAAATCCGTAGGTTAACCCTTTCTAAAATAGTGGATTTTCGGTAAATGCTCTTTATACTGAAGTTTATACTCTTCACTTTTGTTTAAAAATTTCAAACCATATTCAACATATGAATTAATCTATTCTAAACTATATTTCATGGTATATTGGAATCATTCTAATTTTTTAAAATTTAATTTTCTAAAATTCAATATACTGGCTAGATTAGTGGAATTAACATTATAAAATCTTCATTATCTAGGAAGACGGAGACAACAGATGTTTTAAACTCTTTGACCATCATATTTTGTTAGTGCTCAATGAAACTATACACTATAACCATATTTTCATATTTTTGAATTTTTCCAAAATCCGTAGGTTAACCCCTTCTAAAATAATGAGTTTTCGGTAAATGCTCTATATACAGAAGTTTATACTCTTCACTTTTGTTTAAAAATTTCAAACCACATTCGAAATTTGAATTAATGTTTTCTAAACTATCTTTAATGATATATTGGATTCATTATAATTTTTTAATATTTAGTTTTCAAAAATTTGATATACTGCATAGATTAGTGGAATTAGCATTATAAAATCTTCATTATCTAGAGAAACGGAGACAACATAAGTTCTAAACTCTTTGACCATTATCTTATGTTAGTGCTCGATGAAACTATACACTATAACCAGATTTTCGTATTTTTGAAATTTTTCCAAAATCCGTGGGTTATACTGAAATAATGAGTTTTCGGTAAATGCATATATACTGAAGTTTATACCCTTCACTTTTGTTTAAAAATTTCAAACCACGTTCGACATTTGAATTAATGTATTCTAAACTATATTTCATGGTATATAGGAATCATTCTTATTTTTAAATATTTAGTTTACTAAAATTTCATATACTGCCTAGATCAATGGAATTAGCATTAAAAAATTTCATTATCTAGAGAAACGGAGACTACAGAGGCTCTACACTATTTGACCATCGTCGTATGTCAGTGCTCGATAAAAATATACACTAAAACCAGATTTTTATATTTTTGAATTTTTTTCAAAATCCGTTTGGTAACCCCTTCAAAAATATTGAGTTTTCGGTAAATACTCTATATACTGAAGTTTATACTCTTCACTTTAGTTTAAAATTTTCAAACCACATTTTACATTTTAATTAATGTATTCTAAACTATCTTTCATGGTATATAGGAATCTTTCTATTTTTTTAATATTTAGTTTACTAAAATTTCATATACTGGCTAGATTAGAAGAATTAACATTTTAAAATCTTCATTATCTAGGGAAATGGAGACAACATAGGTTGTAAACTCTTTGACCATCATCTTATGTTAGTGCTCGATGAAAATATACACTAAAACCAGATTTTCATATTTTTGATTTTTTTCCAAAATCCATAGAAAACCCCTTCTAAAATAATGAGTTTTCGGTAAATGCTCTATATACTGAAGTTTATACTCTTCACTTTAGTTTAAAACTCTAAAATTTCTGAAAATTCTTAAAGTTTTGTGAAGTTATGAATTTAAATAATTTCAAAATCTCACAAAGTTGCTCGAAAAAACCAAAATAGGGTAATGACATTCAAATACAGTTTAGGAACGTTCGAGGACATTGCAAGGAAATCTTATGACATTCCAAAGAAGTCTTATGACATTCAAAGGATGTATGTTGACTTTCCACAACCTTATGTGCAATGTCCACAGATGGCTTAGGATATTAAGTTTCCTCTTCGTGCGTCAAACGACCACTCTTCAGTAAAATTATCAAAACTTTTGACTAAAACCCCCGATTGACCTCAAACTGGTGGCATTGGAAAGCTAATCAAAATCTCGACCGTTTCTGAAAAGATGAGCTCAATTTCACCATAGCTAGTTCTTTATCAATAGATAAAATTTTGGAGATTATGTTCAATTATACAGTACAAAAAAACTTAAAATCTCTTAAAGTTGCTTAAAATGTACCAGTAGGCAGGGTAATGACTAATGACGATCACATAAAGTTCATAAAGCTCTGAAAAATTTGAAAATTCTGAAAATTTTGTGCAGTTATGTATTTAAACAACTCCAAAATCTCTTAAAAAATTTTGAAATAAACGAGTGGATACAGTAATGATGTTCGAATATAGTTTAAGAACGTCTCAGGACATTCCAAAGAAGTCTTATGATATTCCAAAGAAGTCTTATAAATTTTTTGAAAGTTTTGTGAAGTTATGTTTTTAAATAACTCCAAAATCTCCTAAAATTTTTCGAAATAAACGAGTGGATAAAGTAATGACGTTCGAATATAGTTTAAGAACGTCTCACGACATTTCAAAGAAGTTTTATGACATTCCAAAGAAGTCTTATAAATTTTTTGAAAGTTTTATGAAGTTATGAATTTAAATAATTCCAAAATCTCCTAAAATTGCTCGAAACAAACCAAAATAGGGTAATGACGTTTAAATAAAGTTTAGGAACGTTTCATGACATTTCAAGGAAGTCTTATGACATTCCAAGGAAGTCTTATGACATTCCAAAGAAGTCTTATGACATTCCAAGGATGTCTGCTTACATTCCACAACCTTATGTGCATTGTCCACATATGTCTTAGGATATTAAGTTTTTTTCTTTGTGTGTCAAACGACCACTTATCAGTAAAATTATTATAACTCTTGACTAAGGACCCGATTGACCTCAAACTGGTGGCATTGTTAAGATAATCAAAATCTCTATCAATTTTGAAATTATGAGCTCAAAATCACCATAGCTTGTTCTCTATCAATAGATAAAATTCTAAAGATTCTGTGTAATTATGCATTTAAATAACTCCAAAATCTCCTAAAATTGCTCGAAACAAACCAGTGAATAGGGTAATGACGTTTAAATACTGTTTAAGAACGTCTCAGAATATTCCAAGGAACTCATATGACATTCCAAAGAAGTCTTATTGCTTAAAATGTACCAGTAGACAGGGTAATGACGATCACATAAAGTTCATAAAGCTCTGAAATTTTTGAAAATTCTGAAATTTTTTTGCAGTTATGTATTTAAACAACTCCAAAATCTCCTAAAAATTTTCGAAATAAACGAGTGGATACTGTAATGACGTTCGAATATAGTTTAAGAACGTCTCAGGACATTCCAAAGACGTCTTATGACATTCCAAAGAAGTCTTATAAAATTTTTGAAAGTTTTGTGCAGTTATGAATTTAAATAATTCTAAAATCTCCTAAAATTGTTCGAAACAAACCAAAATAGGGCAACGACGTTTAACTAAAGTTTAAGAACGTTTCATGACATTCCAAGGAAGTCTTATGACATTCCAAAGAAGTCTTATGACATTCCAAGGATGTCTGCTTACATTCCACAACCTTATGTGCATTGTCCACATATGTCTTAGGATATTAAGTTTTTTCTTTGTGCGTCAAACGACCACTTATCGGTAAAATTATTATAACTCTTGACTAAGGACCCGATTGACCTCAAACTGGTGGCATTGTTAAGATAATCAAAATCTCTATCAATTGTGAAAAGATGAGCTCAAAATCACCATAACTTGTTCTCTATCAATAGATAAAATTTTAAAGATTCTGTGTAATTATACATTTAAATAACTCCAAAATCTCCTAAAATTGCTCGAAACAAACCAGCGGATAGGGTAATGACGTTTAAATACAGTTTATGAACGTCTCAGAATATTCTAAGGAACTCATATGACATTCCAAGGAACTCATATGACACTCCAAAGAAGTCTTATTGCTTAAAATGTACCAGTAGGCAGGGTAATGACGATCACATAAAGTTCATAATGCTCTAAATTTTTTGAAAATTCTGAAAATTTTGTGCAGTTATGTATTTAAAAAACTCCAAAATCTCCTAAAATTTTTCGAAATAAACGAGTGGATAAAGTAATGACGTTCGAATATAGTTTAAGAACGTCTCACGACATTTCAAAGAAGTTTTATGACATTCCAAAGAAGTCTTATAAATTTTTTGAAAGTTTTGTGAAGTTATGAATTTAAATAATTCCAAAATCTCCTAAAATTGCTCGAAACAAACCAAAATAGGGTAATGACGTTTAAATAAAGTTTAGGAACGTTTCATGACATTTCAAGGAAGTCTTATGACATTCCAAGGAAGTCTTATGACATTCCAAAGAAGTCTTATGACATTCCAAGGATGTCTGCTTACATTCCACAACCTTATGTGCATTGTCCACATATGTCTTACGATATTAAGTTTTTTTCTTTGTGTGTCAAACGACCACTTATCAGTAAAATTATTATAACTCTTGACTAAGGACCCGATTGACCTCAAACTGGTGGCATTGTTAAGATAATCAAAATCTCTATCAATTTTGAAATTATGAGTTCAAAATCACCATAGCTTGTTCTCTATCAATAGATAAAATTCTAAAGATTCTATGTAATTATGCATTTAAATAACTCCAAAATCTCCTAAAATTGCTCGAAACAAACCAGTGAATAGGGTAATGACGTTTAAATACTGTTTAAGAACGTCTCAGAATATTCCAAGGAACTCATATGACATTCCAAAGAAGTCTTATTGCTTAAAATGTACCAGTAGACAGGGTAATGACGATCACATAAAGTTCATAAAGCTCTGAAATTTTTGAAAATTCTGAAATTTTTTTGCAGTTATGTATTTAAACAACTCCAAAATCTCCTAAAAAATTTCGAAATAAACGAGTGGATACTGTAATGACGTTCGAATATAGTTTAAGAACGTCTCAGGACATTCCAAAGACGTCTTATGACATTCCAAAGAAGTCTTATAAAATTTTTGAAAGTTTTGTGAAATTATGAATTTAAATAATTCCAAAATCTCCTAAAATTGCTCGAAACAAACCAAAATAGGGTAATGACGTTTAAATAAAGTTTAGGAACGTTTCATGACATTCCAAGGAAGTCTTATGACATTCCAAGGAAGTCTTATGACATTCCAAGGAAGTCTTATGACATTCCAAAGAAGTCTTATGACATTCCAAGAATGTCTGCTTACATTCCACAACCTTATGTGCATTGTCCACATATGTCTTAGGATATTAAGTTTTTTCTTTGTGCGTCAAACGACCACTTATCAGGAAAAATTATTATAACTCTTGACTAATGAGCCTATTGACCTCAAACTGGTGGCATTGTTAAGATAATCAAAATCTCTATCAATTGTGAAAAGATGAACTTAAAATCACCATAGCTTGTTCTCTATCAATAGATAAAATTCTAAAGATTCTGTGTAATTATGCATTTAAATAACTCTAAAATCTCCCAAAACCGCTCGAAACAAACCAGGATTTTAAGTACGTTTAAATATGACATTCCAAGGAACTCATATGACATTCCAAAGAAGTCTTATTGCTTAAAATGTACCAGTAGGCAGGGTAATGACGATCACATAAAGTTCATAAAGCTCTGAAATTTTTGAAAATTCTGAAAATTTTGTGCAGTTATGTATTTAAACAACTCCAAAATTTTCTAAAAAATTTCGAAATAAACGAGTGGATACAGTAATGAAGTTCGAATATAGTTTAAGAACGTCTCAGGACATTCCAAAGAAGTCTTATGACATTCCAAAGAAGTCTTATGACATTCCAAAGAAGTCTTATAAAATTTTTGAAAGTTTTGTGCAGTTATGGATTTAAATAATTCCAAAATCTCCTACAATTGCTCGAAACAAACCAAAATAGGGTAATGACGTTTAAATAAAGTTTAGAAACGTTTAATGACATTCCAAGGAAGTCGTATGACATTCCAAGGAAGTCTTATGACATTCCAAAGAAGTCTTATGACATTCTACAACCTTATGTGCATTGTCCACATATGTCTTAGGATATTAAGTTTTTTCTTTGTGCGTCAAACGACCACTTATCAGTAAAATTATTGTAACTCTTGACTAAGGACCCGATTGACCTCAAACTGGTGGCATTGTTAAGATAATCAAAATCTCTATCAATTGTGAAAAGTTGAGCTCAAAATCACCATAGCTTGTTCTCTATCAATAAATAAAATTCTAAAGATTCCGTTTAATTATGCATTTAAATAACTCCAAAATCTCCCAAAATTGCTCGAAACAAACAAGTGAATAGGGTAATGACGTTTAAATACAGTTTTAGGAACGTCTCAGAATATTCCAAGGAACTCATATGACATTCCAAAGAACTCATATGACATTCCAAAGAAGTCTTATTGTTTAAAATGTACCCGTAAGCAGGGTAATGGCGATCACATAAAGTTCATAAAGCTCTGAAATTTTTGAAAATTTTGTAAATTTTGTGCAGTTATGTATTTAAACAACTCCAAAATCTCTTAAAATGTTTCGAAATAAACGAGTGGATACAGTAATGACGTTCGAATATAGTTTAAGAATGTCTCAGTACATTCCAAAGAAGTCTTATGACATTTCAAAGAAGTCTTATAAAATTTTTGAAAGTTTTGTGAAGTTATGAATTTAAATAATTCCAAAATCTCCTAAAATTGCTCGAAACAAACCAAAATAGGGTAATGACGTTTAAATAAAGTTTAGGAACATTTCATGACATTCCAAGGAAGTCTTATGACATTCCAAAGAAGTCTTATGACATTCCAAGGATGTCTCCTTACATTCCACAACCTTATGTGCATTGCCCACATATGTATTAGGATATTAAGTTTTTTCTTTGTGCGTCAAACGACAACTTATCAGTAAAATTATTATAACTCTTGACTAAGGACCCGATTGACCTCAAACTGGTGGCATTGTTAAGATAATCAAAATCTCTATCAATTGTGAAAAGATGAGCTCAAAATCACCATAGTTTGTTCTCTATCAATAGATAAAATTCTAAAGATTATGTGTAATTAAGCATTTAAATAACTCCAAAATCTCCCAAAATTGCTCGAAACAAACCAATGAATAGGGTAATGACGTTTAAATACAGTTTAGGAACGTCTCAGAATATTCCAAGGAACTCATATGACATTCCAAAGAAGTCTTATTGCTTAAAATGTACCAGTAGACAGGGTAATGACGATCACATAAAGTTCATAAAGCTCTAAAATTTTTGAAAATTCTGAAAATTTTGTGCAGTTATGTATTTAAATAACTCCAAAATCTCCTAAAAAATTTCGAAATAAACGAGTGGATACTGTAATGACGTTCGAATATAGTTTAAGAACGTCTCAGGACATTCCAAAGACGTCTTATGACATTCCAAAGAAGTCTTATAAAATTTTTGAAAGTTTTGTGAAGCTATGACTTTAAATAATTCCAAAATCTCCTAAAATTGCTTGAAACAAACCAAAATAGGGTAATGACGTTTAAATAAAGTTTAGGAACGTTTCATGACATTCCAAGCAAGTCATATGACATTCCAAGGAAGTCATATGACATTCCAAGCAAGTCTTCTGACATTCCAAAGAAGTCTTGTGACATTCTAAAGAAGTCTTATGACATTCCAAGGATGTCTGCTTACATTCCACAACCTTATGTGCATTGTCCAAATATGCCTTAGGATATTAAGTTTTTTCTTTGTGCGTCAAACGACCATTTATCAGTAAAATTATTGTAACTCTTGACTAAGGACCCTATTGACCTCAAACTAGTGGTATTGTTAAGATAATCAAAATCTCTATCAATTGTGAAAAGATGAGCTCAAAATCACCATAGCTTGTTCTCTATCAATAGATAAAATTCTAAAGATTATGTGTAATTATGCATTTCTAGGTCGTTTCTTATCGTGACTTGGAGAAGAAATTTTACGGCTAGACCTAGGTTTTAGTAACTGATGGTGGTCAGTTGTCAATTTTTTATTCAATTAGTTGACCAAAATTTATTAATTTTAATTAGCTAATTGGAATTTTTAATTATAATTGGTTCAATTACTAAACCAGAATCAAGGTTAAAAAAGTCTGTTACTACATATTACTTGTGAAGATCTGTCATGACGTAGAAAAAGTATGCTAACATATATAGTTAGTTATGTTATTAATTTATAAGTCTGCTGCAAACATTCTTATTCGAAAAGTTTGTCGTGTATAAACGAATAAAATATGTATGCTACCTCGAAAACAAAATAATCTGCCAAACTATTAAAAAGTCTACGAGACAAATTTCGTTTACTGTGTGAAAATATTCCACATATTAAAAATCTGCCATATAAAAGCTGTCAGCAGAAAAGAAATCTTCCAACGTAAACAAATATACTGTAACGTATGGTGGACTTATTCATAAAAGTCTTTAACAATTTTAAATCTATTTTGATAAGTTTTCGATAGATAATACATCTGCTAGAAAATAGAAAACCGGTTCTCTCGTGTGTTATAGATTTTATTCGATAAATATTTTTATTTATTTACGGCAGATTTTTGATGATGTGGCAAAAAATAATAATGGCATTTTTGGTAATATGTTTTTAACAAAGAAAAAGGGTATAATGAGTATGCAAAATATTCTAGTAATTAAAAAAAAATTATAAACTAATCTAGTATAAAAAAAGATGAATTAGTGTTATTATAGTAATCTTTCTAGTTTTTATATAGATATTTGGTTCAAATGAGTTAGAAGAGGTTCTGACTCGTATATACAAAAAAAAGAGAAAATATAACATCAAGATATATTACAAAAAAAAATCAAAATCTCCCAAAGTTGCTAAAAACGTACCAGTGGGCAGGATAATGACGATCACATAAAGTTCATAAAACCCTAAAATTTCTAAAAATTCTGAAAATTTTGTGCAGTTATGTATTTAAATAACTCCAAAATCTACCAAAATTGTTGGAAACAAACCAGTGGATACAGTAATGACGTTCAAATATAATTAGGAACGTCTCTGGACATTTCAAGGAAGTCTTATGATATTTCAAAGAAGTCTTATGACATTCCAAGGATGTCTGGTGACATTCCAAAGATGTCTGGTGACATTCCACAACCTTATGTGCAATGTCCACATATGTTTTAATAAAACTATCATAACTTTTGACTAAGGACCCCGATTGACCACAAACTGGTGGCATTGTTAAGTTCATAAAACTCAAAAATTCCTGAAAATTCTGAAAATTTTGTGCAGTTATGTTTTTAAATAACTCTCAAATCTCCCAATATTGTTCGAAACAAACCAGTGGATACAGTAATGACGTTCAAATACAGTTTAGGAACGTCTCAGGACATTTCAAGGAAGTCTTATGACATTCCAAGGAAGTCTTATGACATTCCAAAGATGTATGGTGACATTCCACAACCTTATATGCATTGTCCATATATGTCTTAGGATATTATGTTTCTTCTTTGTGCGTCAAATGACCACTTTTCAGTAAAATTATTATAACTCTTGACTATGGATCCGATTGACCTCAAACTGGTGGCATTGTTAAGATAATCAAAATCTCTAACGTTTGTGAGAAGATGAGCTCAAAATCACCCTAGCTAGTTCTATATCAGTAGATAAAATTCTGAAGATTATGTGTAGTTATTGATGTTAGGAGTTTTTAGTCTCCTAAGACAAATGTTGTAGTATTAGTGAAATGTCGAACCAATTCTGAGGGATCTAAAGCACCAAGAATGCAAGTACTTTCTCAATCTAAGTGCAATCGGAAGCTTTGAAGTTTTTGAATACTAATAATACCAATGATGTAACAAGCAGTAAATGAGATGACTTTTAAACTATTATAAAGGAGAACTCATGGGTATAGGAACTTTGACCTTGGGTGATCAGGAATCGAACTAAGGATGAACAATAAACGATCAAACAAACAACCTTAAGCCTAGACACAATCCTAAACAAACTCTATGTCTAGATGAATGTTCATTTGCTAACTTATCTCAGACATCAAGTGTCCTTGGCTGAATAATAAAGAAGCAATCAGTTACAACAGGTCTATTGGCTATCTTAACACCCTTAACAACAAATGTCTTTGGCAAGGTGTGCTAAGAGCTTAGAAGAGTTGTCTCGGGCATTTCATCGAACACCTTGTGAGTGGGAAATGCCTAGAGATCAACTTTTGAGTGGCCAACTCAGAAGATGTGTTAAGAACACTCTTCTTAGCAAGGAGATGACATGATCTACACTAAAACATCCTAGAACTAACCTAATCACCCTTAGTCTCCTAACCCATGAATCCTATGGAGGATTACTCACTAAGGTTCATGATCACTCTTAAACCCATTTTAGGTTTCAGATTGATCATAAACAGAACAAGAAATCACAAGATAAAACAATAAAAACAATAGAATCAATGATCCAAAAAGGATGAAATCTCCAATAGTTTGATGTTTTCCAGAAGAAAAAGATGATCCCCCCTTAGGATTACAAAAGTATCAATCAGAATCAAAGAAAACCTAATGGTTCCCTTTTAAAATGTCGAAAATACCCTTTTAAAATGTCTAAATTCGAGCAAGTAAATGTTTGACCCGGGTAGGAATCGTGGTCGACAACCCGGGTCATCCAACCCGCGTCAGTAATCGCCCAACTTCTTGCAAGGCCGCCCGGGTAGGGTACCCCGAGCACTCCAACCCGCGTCAGCTTGGTCTTCCTCTCGTCCAGCTTGTGCGCCCGGGTAAGGTACCCCGAGCACTCCAACCCGAGTCGACCAATGGTGAAGCCTGCGCCCGGGTAAGCTATCCCGGGTCATTCTACCCGGGTCCGACTCATCCAACTTCATGTGTGGCTTGACTAAACTCCATTCTTCACCCCATTTTGGATCGAAAAGCTCCCAAACACTTCCAATCACTCCATGGCACACTCCAACACCTAATAAGGACTCATGTATGCAAAATGCAACCTAAACATGGCTAAATCCTAGTCTAAGTGATCAAAATGCACATGAATGAAAAGGTAAAACAATGGAAATATGCAAGATATCAACTCCCCCACACTAGTCCTTTACTTGTCCTCAAGTGAACTTTCTGGAACTCATAGGGGAAGATGTTTGAAAATGGGAGCTCATAGCCAAGAGAAACACAAAAGCACTCGCTTCAACATAAGAATTCAGCACTAGCACACTCTCTCTTATTATCCTCTAGCTTCTCTAAGCCTATCTCAACTATACATTATGCATTCACACATTCAATTCAGCCAACTCTCACATTCATTAAGCAATACAACAAGTGAGCTCTATGCAAATGGTCAATTGGTCCAAGTCATTTGGGTAAGGGAAGGCTTTTCATTCTAGTGATCAAAGGGTTCATAACTCATTATCTTCAAGGTTTAACACTCAAAACAAGTAGCCTTGACATTGCACATAATATATCTAAGAAAGAGATCAACTAATGCATACAATGCTCAATCTTCATTGTTCTACCCTTTTTCAAACATACAAGTGACACAGTTAAAATCTCAAGTTACACCCATCTCACATCTCTCACCCAAAAATCTCAAGAACACATCCACAAACTCTTAATCAAGGGAAATATTTAAACTTTTAAAACACAACCTCTAAGCTCATTCTCACTTTGCTAGCCCCCTTTTTCTTTGTTTTTTTTTTTTTTCTTCTTTTTTTTTCGGTTTCTTATTTTTTTTTATTTGGGGGCCAAGACTTTCACAATTTTGAGCTAGAGGTTTATACAATTCCCAATAAGACAATTAAGCACAAGAGTTCATTCATTCCCATTCAACCTTCAAGTTCAAACTTTACAACACTCACCCCCCCCCCCACCTATGGCTAGACAATAGCGTAAGCAATCTAGCAAGAATGAAGACTGAGCATTGTCGTTCCCAATACTCTCAAGATTATGCGCATGCAAGACTTTCCGAAAAAGGCCTCACTCAACAAACAATTAAGGCTTAAAAGGAGGAGAGGGTTTTAGGGAGTGGAGTGCCACTAGAGATTGTCAAAAAGATCGACATAAAAGATGTGACAACTCTAGTGTGTATATCCATGACTTAGCACACAAGGGACCATGAGCAAGAAATTAAGTTCATTCGGTTCAATTCAAGGTTGTAGTTGGCTTAAGATATTGAGTTTCAGGGAGAGTTTTCAAGGCACGAAGCTTACAAGGTTCTCAAGAGAGGTGCATGAACTATACAAGGCTAGACAGTGCTCTCTACAAGGCGTTTTAAATCAGCTCCCAATGCAAATGAATGCAACCTAAATGCTTCTAGACTCAATCCTAAAATATGCAAATGATACACTAAATGATTCTTTTTGTGTTTTTCAATTTTTTTTTTAATTTTTTTTGGTTTTTCTATGCAAATAAGAATGTAAAATGTAATGCATGAGACTCAAAATCGTCAAAGTAAACATGATCAAATACTTGGTACCTCCCCCACACTTAAACCACACAGTCTCTGTGTGAGGGAGACACCTAATGAAAATGTAAAATGCAAAGAAAAACTAGGATATACAAGGGTTGCAGGTTACCTGGAGTGGAGCGAGGTGAGAGATTCGCTGCGGCAGGTCGCTCCCAGCTGGAGCGACTTCTTTGCGTCGCTGCGAGACCTCGCTCTGACGTCTGTTTCTCTGCTCAAACACCTGCAAGCAACCTCATTTTCCCAATGTTTTATGCAGTAAGATGAAAATGTAAATACTAATGCAATATATACAAGGATACTCATGGGACTTCCTCCCAAGTGAGCTTGTTTTAAGTCTCTAGCTTGACTTTGCCTCCTTTGGATCAGGCTGAGATAGGTGCAGAAAGTGGAGTTAACACCCCATCTTCCTCAGGTGGTAGCTCATCAAGGTCCTCCTCAGCAGGAGTGTCCATATCTTCAACGTAGAAGGCTTGCCCGAACACAGTTGGTTTCCTCATTCTATTCTTGATGTCAAAATGAAGGACACGTCCTTTACCCAAGTGGAGATCGATCTTGCCTTCCTTAACATTGACAATAGCTCCTGCAGTGGCTAAGAAGGGTCTCCCAAGGATTAAGGGATCCTGAGTTTCTTCATCCATTTCAAGCACCACAAAGTCTGTGGGGATCTCACAGTTTCCGACCATCACAGGGAGGTCTTCCAAGATGCCCACAGGGTACTTCACTGAACGATCAGCTAACACCAGTGAGAGTCTACACTTCTTGTACTGAGTGAAACCAAGCTTCTTTGCAACAGACAAAGGCATCAAGCTGACACTAGCTCCCAAATCGCAGAGACATTTCTCAAATGTCATAGGTCCAAGAGCACAAGGTAGTGTGAAGCATCCTGGATCCTCTAGCTTCTCTGGAACATCAAGCCTTTGGATGATGGCGTTGCACTCATGGGTAAGGATCATCATACTTTCCATCTCCTTCTTCTTTGCTGCTACAGCATCTTTCAGGTACTTGCTGTATTGAGGAATCAGCATGAAAGCATCAATGATTGGCATCGCGACCTGAGCTTCACTCATTTGCTTCTCAAACAGTGCCTTGTACTTCTCTAGTAGCTGCTTCTTGAATCTGCCAGGGAATGGAAGTTTGGGTTCATAGGGAGGAGGAGCAGAAGAATCATCATTTGCTGGACTAACAACTTCACCATTTATCACTGTTTTCTTGTCCTCTCCAACCTTTCCTTTACCTTTTGCTTCCACAATCTTCTCCAAGATTTCATCATTGATCTTCTCATCCACAATCACTACCTCATCATCAATGTTGACCACCACCCCCTCACCTTGTTTCTCAGCATCCTTGGTGAGAACTCTAGGAGGTAATTGCTTACCACTCCTAAGTGTGATAGCTTTTATTGAATCCTTGGGGTTTTGCTCAGATTTTCCAGGTAGAGACCCTTGCTGGCGGTTTTGGGGAGTGTTCATGGAAGCAATCTGATTCTCTAAATTCTTGACTGTAGAAGCAAGGTGTGAGAATTTGTTGTTCAAATCAGTGTAGCTCCCATCAATCTTGGAATGAAGGTTCTTCAACTCATAACCAACATGCTTCTCACTTCTAGTCTGAGACTCCAAGATTTGTTTCAGAAGAATATCAGTGCTGCTTTCCTGAGGAGTGGAGCTAGAAGCGCTGCCATGTTGTTGATAGTTACCCTGCTGATTGTTCCAAGGCTGTTGACCACTCTGCTGGTTGTTGTTGTAAGACCTCTGCTGGTAGTTGTTGTACTGGAAATTGGGTTCCTTCTTGTACCAACTACCATTGTTGTTGATGAAGCACAACTCCTCTTGACCTTCCAAACCTTCAACTTCATTAGCTCCAGGTGGTATCTCTTGGTTTGGGTTACCAACAAAGCTCAGCTGCGCTTGTGTGGCCTTATCAGCAATGAGGGTGTCTATCTTATCCTGTAGAGCCTTCAGCTCTTTCCTCGTTTGCTTGTCATCAGTCCTAACAGTCCTGTCATGGTCTCCACTATAGACTGCATCACTCTTGACCATGTTGTCAACTAGAGCCTCTGCTTCTTCCTCAGTTCTCCCCAAAAAGAACCCATTGCTAGCTGTATCCAGTCTTGCTCGGTACTTAGGAAGAGCTCCTCTGTAGAATGTACTCAGCAAGCTCTCCTTAGAGAAACCATGGTGTGGGCACTGAGCTTGGTAACCATTGAATCTCTCCCAAGCTTCACTGAATCCTTCCAAGTTCTTCTGTTGGAAGCTGGAGATCTCGTTCCTCAACTTAGCAGTTCTTGAGGTGGAGAAGAATTTCTCCAAGAATGCCTTCTTGCAGTCTTCCCAAGTAGTGATGGAGTCACTGGGTAAAGACTTCTCCCACTGACGTGCCTTATCCCCCAAAGAGAAAGGGAATAGCTTGAGCTTAAAAGCATCCTCGGATACACCATTGGTTTTAGACAGCTCGCAATATCTGTCAAACTTATCCAAGTGATCAAATGGGTCCTCCACAGCTAGACCATGATACTTGTTGTTCTCTATGGTGTTGAGCAGCCCTGACTTGATCTCAAAGTTGTTAGCAGCTACAGGTGGTGCTCGGATTCCCAGTCTATGACCATTGATGTTGGGGCGGTCATAAGTGCCAATGGGTCGAGGAGCCCTTGGCTGGTTCTGAGGGTTGTTAGCCCCATTTGCAGCCCCATTTGCAGCCCCTGGTGGTACTTCGTGAGCCATCTCAGTATCTGACTGCTGTTCTCCGGTTCTTCTCTGTCTGCTTATATGTCTCTCAAGTGCTCTGATGTCGTCTACTCTTGGAACTAGGTTTGTAGGCCCTCTGCTCCTCAAGTTCATACACCTGAAATCCACAAGCAAATGAAAGTGGAGAATCAGTAACAAAAAATAAAAAGTGACTTAGTCTCAAGCAAGTGACTAATTCTTAATGTCTAAATCAACTCAGAAATTTGGCAACGGCGCCAATTTGATGTTAGGAGTTTTTAGTCTCCTAAGACAAATGTTGTAGTATTAGTGAAATGTCGAACCAATTCTGAGGGATCTAAAGCACCAAGAATGCAAGTACTTTCTCAATCTAAGTGCAATCGGAAGCTTTGAAGTTTTTGAATACTAATAATACCAATGATGTAACAAGCAGTAAATGAGATGACTTTTAAACTATTATAAAGGAGAACTCATGGGTATAGGAACTTTGACCTTGGGTGATCAGGAATCGAACTAAGGATGAACAATAAACGATCAAACAAACAACCTTAAGCCTAGACACAATCCTAAACAAACTCTATGTCTAGATGAATGTTCATTTGCTAACTTATCTCAGACATCAAGTGTCCTTGGCTGAATAATAAAGAAGCAATCAGTTACAACAGGTCTATTGGCTATCTTAACACCCTTAACAACAAATGTCTTTGGCAAGGTGTGCTAAGAGCTTAGAAGAGTTGTCTCGGGCATTTCATCGAACACCTTGTGAGTGGGAAATGCCTAGAGATCAACTTTTGAGTGGCCAACTCAGAAGATGTGTTAAGAACACTCTTCTTAGCAAGGAGATGACATGATCTACACTAAAACATCCTAGAACTAACCTAATCACCCTTAGTCTCCTAACCCATGAATCCTATTGAGGATTACTCACTAAGGTTCATGATCACTCTTAAACCCATTTTAGGTTTCAGATTGATCATAAACAGAACAAGAAATCACAAGATAAAACAATAAAAACAATAGAATCAATGATCCAAAAAGGATGAAATCTCCAATAGTTTGATGTTTTCCAGAAGAAAAAGATGATCCCCCCTTAGGATTACAAAAGTATCAATCAGAATCAAAGAAAACCTAATGGTTCCCTTTTAAAATGTCGAAAATACCCTTTTAAAATGTCTAAATTCGAGCAAGTAAATGTTTGACCCGGGTAGGAATCGTGGTCGACAACCCGGGTCATCCAACCCGCGTCAGTAATCGCCCAACTTCTTGCAAGGCCGCCCGGGTAGGGTACCCCGAGCACTCCAACCCGCGTCAGCTTGGTCTTCCTCTCGTCCAGCTTGTGCGCCCGGGTAAGGTACCCCGAGCACTCCAACCCGAGTCGACCAATGGTGAAGCCTGCGCCCGGGTAAGCTATCCCGGGTCATTCTACCCGGGTCCGACTCATCCAACTTCATGTGTGGCTTGACTAAACTCCATTCTTCACCCCATTTTGGATCGAAAAGCTCCCAAACACTTCCAATCACTCCATGGCACACTCCAACACCTAATAAGGACTCATGTATGCAAAATGCAACCTAAACATGGCTAAATCCTAGTCTAAGTGATCAAAATGCACATGAATAAAAAGGTAAAACAATGGAAATATGCAAGATGTCAGTTATGCATTTAAATAACTCCAAAATCTCCCAAAATTTCTCGAAACAGACCACTGAATAGGGTAATGACGTTTAAATACAGTTTAGGAACGTCTCAGAATATTCCAAGAAACTCATATGACATTCCAAAGAAGTCTTATTGCTTAAAATGTACCAGTAGGCAGGGTAATGACGATCACATAAAGTTCATAAAGCTCTGAAATTTTTGAAAATTCTGAAAATTTTGTGCAGTTATGTATTTAAACAACTCCAAAATCTCCTAAAAATTTTCGAAATAAACGAGTGGATACAGTAATGACGTTCGAATATAGTTTAAGAACGTCTCAGGACATTCCAAAGAAGTCTTATGACATTCCAAAGAAGTCTTATAAATTTTTTGGAAGTTTTGTGAAGTTATGAATTTAAATAATTCCAAAATCTCCGAAAATTGCTCGAAACAAACCAAAATAGGGTAATGACGTTTAAATAGAGTTTAGGAACGTTTCATGACATTCCAAGGAAGTCTTATGACATTCCAAGGAAGTCTTATGACATTCCAAAGAAGTCTTATGACACAAGGATGTCTGCTTACATTTCAAGGATGTATGCTTACATTCCACAACCTTTGTGCATTATCGACATATGTCTTAGGATATTAAGTTTTTTCTTTGTGCGTCAAACGACCACTTATCAGTAAAATTATTATAACTCTTGATTAAGGACCCGATTGACCTCAAACTGGTGGCATTGTTAAGATAATCAAAATCTCTATCAATTGTGAAAAGATGAGCTCAAAATCACCATAGCTTGTTCTCTATCAATAGATAAAATTCTAAAGATTCTGTGTAATTATGCATTTAAATAACTCCAAAATCTCCCAAAATTGCTCGAAACAAACCAGTGGATAGGGTAATGACGTTTAAATAAAATTTAGGAACGTCTCAGATTATTCCAAGGAACTCATATGACATTCCAAAGAAGTCTTATTGCTTAAAATGTACCAGTACGCAGGGTAATGACGATCACATAAAGTTCATAAAGCTCTGAATTTTTGAAAATTCTGAAAATTTTGTGCAGTTATGTATTTAAACAACTCCAAAATCTCCTAAAATTTATCGAAATAAACGAGTGGATACAGTAATGACGTTCGAATATAGTTTAAGAACATCTCAGGACATTCCAAAGAAATCTTATGACATTCCAAAGAAGTCTTATAAAAATTTTGAAAGTTTTGTGCAGTTATGAATTTAAATAATTCCAAAATCTTCTAAAATTGCTCGAAACAAACCAAAATAGGGTAATGACGTTTAAATAAAGTTTAGGAACGTTTCATGACATTCCAAGGAAGTCTTATGACATTCCAAGGAAGTCTTATGACATTCCAAGGAAGTCTTATGACATTCCAAAGAAGTCTTTTGACATTTCAAGGATGTCTGCTTACATTCCACAACCTTATGTGCATTGTCCACATATGTTTTAGGATATTAAGTTTTTTCTTTGTGCGTCAAACGACCACTTATCAGTAAAATTATTGTAACTCTTGACTAAGGACCCGATTGACCTCAAACTGGTGGCATTGTTAAGATAATCAAAATCTCAATCAATTGTGAAAATATGAGCTCAAAATCACCATAGCGTGTTCTCTATCAAAAGATAAAATTCTAAAGATTATGTGTAATTATGCATTTAAATAACTCTAAAATCTCCCAAAATTGCTCGAAACAAACTAGTGAATAGGGAAATGACGTTTAAATACAGTTTAGGAACGTCTTAGAATATTCCAAGGAACTCCTATTACATTCCAAGGTATATAGAAATCATTATATTTTCTACTATTTGGTTTACTAAAATTCGATATACTGCCTAGATTAGTGGAATTAGCATTATAAAATCTTCATTATCTAGAGAAACGGAGACAAAAGAGATTCTAAACTTTTTAACCATTATCTTATGTTAGTGCTAGATGAAACTACAAACTAAAACCATATTTTCATATTTTTGAAATTTTTCCAAATTCTGTGGGTTTTCGGTAAATGCTCTATATACTGAAGTTTATACTCTTCAGTTTAGTTTAAAATTTTTTAACCACATTCTATATTTTAATTAATGTATTCTAAACTATATTTCATGGTATATAGGAATCATTCTAATTTTTTAATATTTTGTTTACTAAAATTCCATATACTGCCTAGATTAGTATAATTAGCATTATAAAATCTTCATTATCTAGAGAAACGGAGACAACAGAGGTTCTAAACTCTTTGAACATTATCTTATGTTAGTGCTCGATGATACTATAAACTAAAACCAGATTTTTATATTTTAGAATTTTTCCAAAATCTGTGGGTTAACCCCTTCTAAAATAATGAGTTTTCGGTAAGTGAATTATATATACTGGAGTTTATACTCTTTCCTTTATTTTAAAATTTTCAAACCACATTCGACATTTGAATTAATGTATTCTAAACTATCTTTCATGGTATATAGGAATCATTCTAATTTTTTAATATTTAGTTTGGTAAAATTTCATATACTGCCTAGATTAGTGGAATTACCATTATAAAATCTTTATTTTCTAGAGAAACAGAGACAACAAAGGTTCTAATCCTCTTTGACTATCATCTTATGTTAGTGCTCGATGAAACTATACACTAAAACCATATTTTCAAATTTTTTAAATTTTTCCAAAATTCATGGTTAACCATTTCTAAAATAATGAATTTCCGGTAAATGATATATTTACTAAAGTTTATACTCTTCACTTTTGTTAAAAAATTCAAACCACATTCGACATTTAAATTAATGTATTCTAAACTTTCTTTCATGGTATATAGGAATCATTTTAATTTTTTAATATTTAGTTTGGTAAAATTTCATATAGTGCCTAGATCAATGGAATTAGCATTATAAAATCTTCACTATCTTGAGAAACGGAGACTACAAATGTTCTAAACTCTTTGACCATCATCTTATGTCAATGCTCGATGAAACTATAAACTAAAATCAGATTTTTATATTTAAAAAAAAAAAATCAAAATCCGTGGGTTAACACCCTTCAAAAATATTGAGTTTTCTGTAAATGCTCTACACTGAAGTTTATACTCTTCACTTTAGTTTAAAATTTTCAAAACACATTCTACATTTGAATTAATGTATTCTAAACTATCTTTATTGGTTTATAGGAATCATTCCAATATTTTAATATTTAGGTTTGTAAAATTTCCTATATTGCCTAGATCAATGGATTAGCATTATAAAATTTCATTATCTAGAGAAACGGAGACAACAGAGGTTCTAAACTCTTTGACCATTATCTTATGTTAGTATTCGATGAAACTATAAACTAAAACCAGATTTTCATATTTTTGAAATTTTTCCAAAATTCGTGGGTTAGCGCTTTCTAAAATAATAAGTTTTCGGTAAATGCTCTATATATTGAAGTTTATACTCTTCTATTTTGTTTAAATATTTCAAACCACATTCGACATTTGAATTAATGTATTCTAAACTATCTTTCATGGTATATAGGAATCATTCTAAATTTTCAATATTTAGTTTGGTAAAATTTCATATATTGCCTAGATTAGTGGAATTACCATTATAAAAACTTTATTTTTTAGAGAATCGGAGGCAACAAAGGTTCTAATCCTCCTTGACCATCATCTTATGTTAGTGCTCGATGAAACTATACACTAAAACGAGGTTTCATATTTTTGATTTTTTTCTAAAATCCGTGGGTTAACCCCTTCTAAAATAATGAATTTTCGGTAAATGATCTATATACTGAAGTTTATACTCTTATCTTTTGTTTAAAACTTTCAAACCACATTCGACATTTGAATTAATGTATTCTAAACTATCTTTCATGGTATATAGGAATCATTCTAATTTTTTAAAATTTAGTTTGGTAAAATTTCATATACTGCCTAGATTAGTGGAATTACCAAACTTTAAATATTAGATATTAATGTATATGGTTATTTCGATTCATATACAAAATATAAATTATAAATGTTTTATTAATTCAAATAAATTTATTTTCAAATATATGTTAAATAATTTATTAATTAATATTATTCTCTAACCAAAATATTTTTTAATCAATTTTTACAATAAAATTAAAAAGGTTTATTTAAAATTTTACTTTGAAACTTTTATTATTTATTTAAAACTGATACCTCTTAATCTAAAACCTTAAGTTTGTTAATCCTCAGAGTATAACTGTTTATTTATCTTTTGATAAAGAAATTGGTCATTCTGATCTTTGAAAGTTATATTTGTGATAAAAACTTTTATACGATCATTTATCTTCAGTTTGATATGGCTTTTGTGTGAATTTCTCTTAATTCAGTTTGGCATGGCTTTTGTGTGTTGCAGAGCGTTTCAGTACATGTAATTACACGCATATGGGTCTTATTGGTGTAACCATAACGGTTGTAGGTCCGATTGCGGTAGTTTGTGGATGCGGATGGTTGCGGTTTTAACAGTTTTATAGAGATTTGTACGACTGATACAGCGGTTTAAAAATTAGTGCATTTGCGGGACTCTTATAACTGGTAAACTACCTAATGCAACAACTGTTAAATAATAAATTAACAATATTTACATTTTATATAGTTATAAAAGTATTAAAATCATAATATTATAACAAATATAAAAATTATATTTATAAAATCATACTATTATAATTTTAAAAATTATAGAAAATATTTTTGTTTTAAAGTTTTATAATAAAAATTAAAATATAATACATATATTTTTACAGTTTCTATTATTTCAATTAAAAAAAAGTTATTGAATATTTTTGGTTTTATTTTTATTTCTTTTAAAAAGAAAATAGCATCCCACAACCGTCCGCAACTGCAAACCTAACTAGAACCAGCTTTTGATTTTAAAATGTGATTGTTTAAAAAACGCAAACTACCACTACTAACCGTAAAATCTGTTTATGGGTGGTACCAAAAAAACCAGTCATGTCCTATATCGTTTGTTGTATTGATGCAATGTCAGCCTAATCCACGGTTAAGTGCATTAAACCGAAATGAACCTGTTAATTAAATCAGAGTAATCGTTAATCATGTACATAAGTAAAAGTCTTGAGCAGAAACAAAAGATTCACTACAAGAATTTGTTAATATAGCTACCGATTTATTTGTTGCTATTATATATAATCTGTAGCTAGAATTAAGAAGGCGACGGATAGCGACAAATTGATTCCTTGGCCTCAGCACCGACTAAACTCAATCCGTCGCCAATCCGTAACCAACTAGCGACAAACTAGCTAAAGCAATTACCGTAGCCAAAAGCAACAACATAGCTACAACTTATTCCTTTGCTAATTAGTGACAGTTTAGCTAATGAATTTCTGTAGCTATTTGGCTAGAAGCATTTAAAAATATTTCAAAAATAAATTATATATTAAATCAAATTTTTTAATAAATTAAAGTAAAACAAAAATTAATATGAGATTACAGAATTATAAAATTAAATTTGATTTATATATCAAAATTGCTTTACAGAACTAAACCAAACATTTAAAAAAGAAACTAAACTGAAGCAAAAAAAAAACTCTAAACCGAAATCAAATTAGACCTAAACCAAAATCTAGATCTAAATGTCGTCATCATCATCAGCCGCACCACCATGAAGCTTTGTCTTCACTCTTTGGTGAGCAGGGGCGGCTAACAACACTCGCAGTACCACCACGACCACGCGGTACCTCCTCTGTGTTCAAGCTCACGGCCACCAACTCTGCTCACGACAACCCTTCCTTGACCAAAATCAAAACAAAATCACAGAGAGAGAGAGCTTGACTGGCGAGCTTCAAAGCAAAGAGAGGCTGGGAAGAACTTCATGACCGGAGACGTCGTCGTATCTGCCGCGCCACCTCCGCCGAGCTTCTGCTTCACCGTCTCCACTTCCATTGAAGTCAAAGAATGAAAAAGAGCTTCGATGGTGCCGACGGCGACGAGCTATGGTGGTGACGACTACGAGGTCTGGTGCAATGAAGAGGAAGAAGATGAGATCTGTAGTTTTATTTGTCCAATAGATTATAGATCCGTGATGTTAATAAAGAGAGAGATGAGAGGAAGAAACACAGCACGGTCTGACTATCAGAATGGTGAAGAGAATAAGAAAATAAGAAATAGAGATGGTAAAAAAGAAACAGACAGACGTCGAAGGTAAAATGCAGGAAGATAAACTCTTTGTGTGATATATTAGGGTTGCCTGCCTATTCCCCCCTCTAGATATCCTATCCCTACTTATTCCCCTCCAAATTATCAAGCTCTTCATAAACCCATCCAAAATTATAATTTCTCTTTATATCTCCCCCTAATCTTTTTTAATCCCCCTCTCAAATCAATTTCGAAATCACAATTAGATGAATTAAAAACGCGTTTAGAAAACTGCGATTGCCCAATCGAAAAAACCAGACCCGACCCGTATTTAAAAAAACCCGACCTAACTTAAAGAAAAAAAAACAAATTGAGGATCTAATTGAAATTAGGGCTTGTGTCTCTGCTTCACGATACTTACGGAGATGATGACAGAAAAAGAGAGAGAGACAGAGAGAGAAACGAGAGGAGAGAATGCTGAGAAGAGGGAGACAGTGAGAAACGAGGAAGAAGCAGAGGAGAGAGAGACATTGAAGAACGAGGAAGATGCAGAAGAGAGAGAGACAGTGAGGAACAAGGAAGATGCAGAGGAGGGAGAGAGACAGTGAGGAATGTTGAAGGGGCTCGTTTAAAGCTTGTTTAACCCAGATTTCGTAATTGTTTATGTCTGGATTTGACTTTGAATATCTTTTACTCAATGGTTAAAACAGAGAAGAAAGACTTAGAAGAAGGTTATGAGACAGAGTAGGAGAAAGACATGAAATTCTGCAACAAAAAAAAAAATTTACAAACACTGTATTTACCAGAACATACTTTCTCGATTCCCTGCTGAATTACTTGAACTTACAAATTCTCCAGCAAAAAAAAAAATTCTGATGAGAAAGGCATGAAGAACAGGAAAAACAAACACTGTATTCTTTAAAACTCTAAGCATAAACATGCAAAAACCAAACATATTTTTCGATCATAACAAGTCAAACTCATTTTTTAAAACTCAACATCACAAATCCACAAAAAGAACATGACCATTTTCGACACTAAATACATAACATAAGAGTCTTCCATAAGTCTAAACACATAAGAGAATGTGATCATTTCAGCTAGCATACCCTTTTTCCAAAAAAACTATATCCTATCATAGCTTTCAATCATCTCTTCATTCATATTAGTTCTCATAGCTTCTTCTTCCATCTTCTCAAGCCTTATTTATTGAAACTCAAAGCGCTTCATCACACTCTGTCGCAGATCATGAACATCATTCACAAGTTCATCATGTTTTGCATCCACCTTTCCTATCTCATCTATCACAGCCTCATCGACCCATTGGAAAGATGTCTCTCCATTTTTTTCTATTATCAAACACAACAACATGATTCTCTTGTTAAAAGCAGTAAAATAATAAGATACAATGGCAACAAAACATCATAATTATCATACTATTGCAATGTCAAACCTGTACACCTCCCATTGTTCTCTGTCGCCAAGAAGATGAGGCTGAGTTGCTCATGATCAATGGAGAAGTTCTTTGTCACTCTTTCTGATAGTTTCTCTCTCTGTTTTCCGTCTCCCTTCTCTCCTCTGTATTTGGTCACTCTTCTCTTTGTCTCTCTCCTCTGTTCTCAATCGTCGTCTCCCTCTCTCTATTTCTGGTCGTCGTCTCTTTCTTTCTCTCTCTCTGTTCTTCGTTGTCTGTCCGTGCCGTTAGTGAAGAACACAAAAACCCTGATTATAATTTTATCCCCAATTCATTTTTCTTTTAATTTTAGTCGGGTCGGGTTTTTTTTATTGGGCAATCACAGTTTATAAAACGCGTTTTTGGTTCCTTTAATTACGATTTCGAAATTGATTTGAAAGGGGGATTAAAAAAGATTAGGGAGAGATATGAAGAGAAATTATAAGTTTGGGTGGGTTTATGAAGAGTTTGATAGTTTGGAGGGGAATAAATAGGGTTAGTGTGTTTAGAGGGGGGATTAGGCAGGCAACCCGATATATTAAGATATTTGACAAAAAGAGGAAGAGTAGAAGCAAAAATAAAAGAAATCTGGACCATTGACTAAAACATATCAACGGTAAATATGTCAATCCGCGTGACTCCAGAATTTGCCAATGAGAAGATTGACCAATAGAAAAAGAGAAAGCAACAGATTGACCAATAGAAAGAGAAAGTGAGGATCAGTCCAAGGAAGAGAAAGGAGAGAAAAAGAAAAACGAAACAATCATTTTTGTCTCTTGGATCAAAATCTCATCCAAGGGTCAGAATTTAATATTTTAAGGGTTACATTTAAGATCAGAGTTTAACATTTTAGAATTAGTGTATAGGGTTTAAGGTTTAAATACAAGTAATGAGTTTGAATTTTCAAAAGAAATTTAAAAATTGTATAAGTGTTAGAAAACAATTCAAGATATATTAGAGTATATAAAGTTTGGAGTTTGGGGTTTGGGATTTTAGGTTTAGGAATTGATACTCATATATATACATTTGTAGTTTTAAGGCTAAAGTGTATAAAGTTTGGGTATGAAATTTAGGTTCGTTGTTTAGGTTTTAGGGGTTGATGATACACACAAAGTTGTGAGTTTAGGCTCAAGTATATAAATTTAGGGATTTAGGGTTTAGATTTTAGGTTATAGGGTTTGGTGATGATACATTTGTTATTGTTATTTGATTATTGCTAAGCAATAACTATAGAGACAACTTATCTCTAGCCAAGACGTTGCTATCTAGCTACAGAAATCAACGGAATTTATCTCTAGCTATATAGCTACGAATTGCTACGGTTAGCTACAAATTTAGCTACGAAAACGAAATTATGTATTTTGTCGCTATTTTTGTAGCTAATATTTTTAGCTACGGAAATGTTATCGCCAACCCATAGCTAATTTAGTGAATTCTTGTAGTGATTCTTTATCTTCCTTCAGATTTCACGAGCTGTGAGAAGACTTTACTCATGGAAACACCTGAAAGATCATCAACACACGACTCCTCTTCTCCTTCTCCAAACCGTCCCTCTCTAGCTACTACACCAACATTAACACTCGTGTCTCCACGGTTATTATAATCATTAAACCGTAGCGGTAACTCACCGATCATGTTGGTACTGTTATCATCTTCTTGATCAAAATCAACACCAGCTTCCTGAAGCTGCAAAGCATACTCAAGATTCCACAACACATCTCCCATCGACGGCCTATCGACTCCATAATCAGCTAAACACTTCTCCCCTGTCTCACCAAACTTCCTGAGAGAATCAGGTACGATCTTACCACGCAAAGACTGATCAATAACATGCTCAAGCTGTCCTTTCTTCTGCCACTTCATCGCCCACTCAGCTAAGTTCACCATCTCTCTAGGTAGTGTCGGGTCTATAACCGGTCTCGCACAGAGAACCTCGAACATAACGACTCCAAAAGAGTAAACATCTGACTTCTCAGTGAGCTGCTGTCTTCTAAAGTACTCAGGGTCGAGATAACCGAAGCTTCCTTTAACCGCGGTACTCACATGTGTCTGGTCTATCTCTGGTCCGGTCTTAGACAGTCCAAAGTCCGCAACCTTCGCCATGAGATTCTCATCTAACAATATGTTTGCGGATTTAACATCTCTATGGATCACAGATTTCGAGTCACCGGTGTGGAGATAATGCAACCCTCTAGCCGATCCAATACATATCTCAAGACGTTGCTTCCAGCTCAAGCTAGGTAAACCAGAGCCGTAGAGATGACTCTTCAACGTCCCGTTCTTCATGTACTCGTAAACGAGAATCATCTCCTTGCTCTCGTCGCAGTAACCGATCAGAGAAACCAAATGACGGTGTCGGAACTGAGACAACATTTCGATCTCCGTCTTGAACTCCGCAAACCCTTGCTGTGACTTAGGGTTTCCTCTTTTAACAGCTACTTGCGTCCCATCTTGAAGCACTCCTTTGTACACTCTACCAAACCCGCCGACTCCAATAGAACGGTTCTCGTCGAAGCTGTTTGTCGCCTCTTTAACCGCTGCAAGAGGGATACGGTAGCTTGAGTTATAAGTTATACTCGCAACAGTAGCTCCGCTTGATCCTGAAGCTGCTCCATTAGTAGACAAAGGAGTCCAAGTCTTTGAGTGATTACCTCGTCTTCGTTTCTTGAATATCAAAAATAAACCTCCAAGAAGCACTAAAGCAAGCAGAGAACCAACCGTTGCACCAATGATCACACCAACATTGTTCTTCTTCGTTGAACCACTAGTTAAAAAAGTCCCTTTACTAAGCTGACCTTTGGAGTTATTCATCTTCATAATCTCTAACCCGTTCAGAATCCCGTTAGGGTAAACACCCTGTAACCTCGACGGACCAATACTCACACGGATTCTCTTACTCTGTTTCGGTGATACCGTCACGTAATCCATCGTGTATGCAGCTGCCAACTTGTTTACATAAGTGCTTAGATCAAGATCCCTCACAACCATCATCGAGTCGACGTAAAGATCGAAGAACAGCTGGTTCAGCGACTTGCTCACGACGTCGCAGAAATGGAACCGGAGAAAGTACTGAAAACCGGTTTCAACTTCAAACTCCCACGTCACGTTGAAACGGCTAGACGGGTTAGCCCCGGAGTTCATCTCGTTGCATGTGCCGTATACGCTTTTAGGAGCGGTCTCCTCCGTCGCGTAACCGGTAACGTAATCAACGCTCGGAATCTTGGACACGTTCTTGACTAGATTCTTCTCTACTAGAAACTCGGAATCTGTTTCCCAAGTCCGTGAAAGAGTGTCGTTATCAGGCGTGACACGTGGACCGCCCATGTTGACTCTGTGGACCGTCTCGAGAGCTTGCCATGACAACCCCTGAAAGGTCCCGTGACTCCCCGCGAAGGGAGGATCGCCGCTGATCAATGTATCGGGAACCGAGACGACCTCGAGGGCGTTGACGAACGCGAACGAGTTAGCCGAGGGAGTAAACGTGAGCTCGAGATGATCCGTGGCTACGTTCAGATAATACTCCTTCGTAACAACTCTTGGCTTCACGGTGAAGTCGCTCAAGAAGACGTGTGTTTGAGACGAAACAGAGAACTTGGCTGACTCCATCTGAAAGGTTTGGTAATGAAAAGGGCTGAAGTGGAGACGAAGCCAGTGACGGCCTCTAGCGACGGAGAAGCTGTACTTGGAGGTTCCGGTGAAGATTCTCGCCGTCTGGTAGATATCTGAAACAGAGTTGTTGCTGCTCGCGGCGAGGATTCCGCTGGGAGAGGCTAGGAGGTTTGTGGCAAGGTTGTCAGAGATGAACACGCGACCAGTTACAGTGACATTGTTGGGTGATCCACAGTTGATGATGTAATTATCCACCGGTACGTATCCATGGCAGAGGCAGAGTAATAAGAAAGTAATCGATGAAACCCATATCAAAAATCCAAAATTTTCACCACCCATCTTCACAAAACCTAGATTCAATACCGTATGTGAAAAAATTAAGTTTTTGTTTTAGCAAAGATTGACAACTTTTATGAGATCAATAACGAATGAACTTTTTCCGTAACGGTTATAAGGTTAAGCAGTAATATAACAACACGTACCTTTAAGACAAGACATCCATGAAAGGCGAGAGTTGAGGATCAGCTGATGTATTGATCTCCAGATTTTTTTTTTTGGTTTTGTTTTGCTTTAAAACTGTATTTGGAGCTTAACACAGAGGTTTCCCTTAGAGAACAGAGATGAATATTTTTTTTGTGAAACTATGAAAACATGAACTGTGTATATATTAATTTAATATATGCATGTGTTTGTATTGGAGCTAGCTAACAAACAAAAAATTAACGAACTGAATTGAATTTGTCAGTAAGATTTTTCTGATGGCTGAAGACGACGTAAGTACGACGAAATTTTCCACTTAAAGTTTTTTACCAGAAGAAAAAAACTTGCAGAAAACGTAAGTTGGTACGTTACCCTATTACCGCTTTTAATGTGTCAAGAAAATACTTTTTCAGTTTTTCCTCTTCCCTTTTTTTTTCTTAAATCCCTATGTTATTTTGGTTATTGATAATGATTATCATATCGTTTTCGCCAGCATCGTCACTCCTAATACACTCTGATAAAGTTGATCGATACATTGCTATTTTGTTTTTCTAAATAAAAATTTAGGTAGCGGATGTATGAACGAACGAAAGTCAGCATATATTGTGCATATATTGGGTTTAGCGATTTTTCTCAACGCAAATACCAAACTTCCGACTCTATCTATGAAGAGGAGCACGTGATGTGTTTCGGTTTCTCTTCATGACATTCAGTAATAGATTAGATTCTCATGAATATACTATATTCCATTTTGGTTCTGCTGGAAGGTTCAACACAAGGTTTTGCAACAAAAACTTACAAGTCATTGTTGTGTCAAGGATCTAAAGCTTATCGATTGAAAATAAATGATGACAATAACCACTCCACTATTCGTCTACATGTAACATAACTATCGTATTATAGTTTACGTGAAAGGAGTGATAAGATCCCACCCACTATATTTTGATCAAAATAGCGGTAATATGATCCCACTATATAAAATATTCGTTGGCAGCTGGGAATGCTTAGAAATCAACCTAAAAGTCACTTGTGGTGGACCTGGTGTGCCGATAAAACAAATGACACTAGAAAGTGGAACACAACACTTTTGTACATTTGTTCAATTCTACTTGAAGTGGCTGGCTAGTTTGATGGCTTTCTTTCCTTTGTTAATATTTTTGTAGAAGGTGAGTTACATGGCCTAAGTTTTGATTAAAGGGGACTCTATCTGTTTGAAGATAATTTCATCCGATGAGTTATTTAAAATTTCCTAAAAGCAGATACAGATACTCTGGCTAAATAAGTGATAACTATTGTCCAAACCCCATCTTAAAACCATTTTTATTTTAAAACTTTGATGAGATTTTGTCTTATGATTGAGAATAGCAATGAATGGACGTAACCCTCATGGTCCTAAAAAATATCTAACGTCGTTTTCATAGGGTTGGATGATTTGGATTGTTTACTAAAATATAATACTAGCTAGTATTCATAAACAACGGTGGTTAGGTACGTAAATATCGAGTAGCATAGCGGTAGCACACAACTTGTTGTTTTGTTTTATATCTGTCGTAAAAGTTACCAGGAACTTGACAACTCAAACGAAATTAAACCAAAAGAAAGCATGGGTTGTGCGAATGGGGCCCAAGCAATGGTCCGAAATTAGAGCATCATTATTGATGTGCCTTAAGGTTGGCCCTTAGCATATTATATTAATACTTTTGTGTTTAGGTACTTTGTTAAAGACAAATGATTAATGTTAGATTATTGGTGGGACTTTGTATTGTCCCTTAGTAAATATTTTTTTTTATAATAAATTACATATAAAAGAGAAGTTAAAAATATTTGTATGATCCCAAAAACGGAAAGACCTACACGGATGACAGAGTTGAGACCCATCAGTCTATGTAATGTAGGATATAAGATTATATCAAATGTGCTTTGTGAGAGGTTGAAAATATGCCTTCCAAGACTTATTTCGGAAACACAATCAGCTTTTGTGCCAGGAAGGTTAATTTCAGATAATATTCTGATTGCTCAAGAGATGTTCCATGGGTTGAGGACAAATAAGTCTTGTCAAAATAAGTATATGGCGATAAAGACGGATATGAGTAAAGCATATGATAGGGTGGAGTGGGATTTTATCCAAGCATTACTCAACAAATTAGGATTTGATCCACACTGGACAGAACTAATGATGGAATGTATTTCATCGGTTCAGTATCGGGTGTTACTAAATGGTCAACCAAAGGGACTTATAACCCCACAAAGGGGACTTAGGCAGGGAGATCCACTATCTCCATATCTTTTTATTTTGTGTACGGAGGCTCTGATTGCAAATATTAAGAAAGCGGAACAAGGAAAACAATTGACGGGAATGAAAGTAGCAAGGGCTTGCCCATCAATATCTCACCTGCTGTTTGCAGATGATAGTCTTTTCTTTTGTAAAGCACAAAAAGAGGAGTGCGAGACTATTCTTAGGATATTGAAGGAATACGAGGCGGTGTCGGGCCAACTGATAAATTTTCAGAAATCGTCTATTCAATTTGGGCATAAAATTGATGAATCTAGGAGGCAAGAGATGAGAGACATTTTGGGGATTCAGAATATAGGAGGAATGGGGTCATATTTGGGATTACCAGAAAATATAAGTGGATCTAAGGTACAAGTGTTTGGTTTTGTACAGGATCGGCTAGATACAAGAATTAATGGATGGACATTTCGATATTTTAGTAAAGGAGGGAAGGAAGTGGTTATTAAATCGGTGGTTACGGCTTTGCCTAATCATGTAATGTCATGTTACAGACTACCACAAACTACTATAAAGAAGCTTACGGGTACAGTTGCGAAGTTTTGGTGGAGTCCTGGGGGAAGTACAAAAGGTATGCACTGGCAATCATGGGATAAAGTGTGTCTTCCTAAGGAAGAAGGTGGATTGGGTTTTAAAGATATTTTGAATTTTAACACGGCGATGCTTGGAAAGCAGCTCTGGCGTCTAATAGATAAACCGAACACTCTATTCTCTAGAGTGTTTAAGGGTAGGTATTTCAGGAACGCTTCACCCCTGGAACCAATCCGTTCTTACTCCCCATCATATGGCTGGAGAAGTATTGTATCAGCTAGATCTCTGGTTAGCAAAGGACTAATTAAACGGGTGGGAACAGGGTCATCTATCTCAGTATGGAATGACCCTTGGATCCCAACCACTCGCCCGAGACCAGCAAACAAAAATCAACACAACTTGTTTCCGGAACTTACCGTGGACTCTCTTATTTCCCCAGGCTCTAGGACGTGGAATACACAAGCTATTCGGGCTTTGGTGGACCCATTGGATGCGAAGATTATAGAAAGTATACCTCTCAGCAGATTTTGTATGGAAGACAAGGATGGCTGGCATTTTTCCCGCAATGGAAAATATACGGTTAAATCAGGATATGAGGTGGAAAGAGTTTACCCAGATAAAGAAAAACAACCAGCTTTTTATGGTCCGACGGTAGATGTTTTGAAAGCTTATTGTTGGAAGGTGAAGTATCCGCCAAAGATGAAGCATTTTCTCTGGCAAATTGTATCAGGGTGTGTTGCGGTGAAAAAGAATTTAAAATCACGAGGGATGCAAGGGGAAATTAGTTGTGATAGATGTGGGAATGTTGAGGAATCTTTGAACCATGTATTCTTTGAATGTCCTCCAGCACGGCAAGTTTGGGCATTATCAAAGATACCATCAAATCCATATGTTTTTCCTTCGGGATCATTGTTCACTAATATGGATCATTTATTTTGGAGAGTGTTACCTCAGATGAACGATCATCAGTTTGTATGGATATTATGGTATATCTGGAAAGCAAGGAACTGTAAGGTTTTTAGCAATCTGGATATTGATGCAAGGGATACACTAAAATTGGCAGAAACAGAATCTACTATGTGGGCGGCAGCACATGAATTGAATAAAAAGCACTCTATACCACCGCAAGTACATACACTCCCCACAATTCCAGGGAGATGGTGTTTCGTAGATGGTTCGTGGAAGGACACGGATTTTTTCTCGGGACAAGGATGGTTCAGTACCTTGGAAGGTTTCGAGGGCCTAATGGGGGCGCGAAATGTTCGGGCAAGTATGTCTCCTCTTCATTCGGAGGTGGAGGCATTGATTTGGGCAATGGAATGTATGAGAAATTTACGACAGTCTCAGGTTACGTTTGCAACGGATTGTTCTCAGTTGGTGAAGATGGTTTCGGAACCAGAAGAGTGGCCAGCATTCGCAAGTTACCTGGAAGATATCAAGAGTCTACAAGGTAGTTTCCTCAGCTCACAGCTCCTTCATGTACCACGGACGGCAAATTCAAGGGCGGATCGTCTAGCACGCAGTGCCCGACAACAATCGTCTTTTGTCATTCACATGGATGCAGAGTTACCAGATTGGTGTGCAGAATCTATATGAGTCTGTATATTTGATGACAAAAAAAAAAAAAAAAAAAAAGAGAAGTTAAAAATAAAACATATAAAAGAAAAGTTTAACATTGAAATTGAAAATACAAAAAATTACAAAGAAAAAAATATATTCGAAACATCATAATACATAAAAGGAAACAAACATTTTATTCAATTTATAAATTATATTTTATTTGGAAGATGTCCAAATTTAGTCCATATATTTTCTGTCATAGATAGTTAAAAATTCTCTTTCTCATGATCGTTATAGATGCTAACATCTCATTTACTAATTAACAAATTGACTTTTTACTAAGAAGATTTGGTGAAATTGTTTCCATTCCGGTTAAAATAGAAGTTGTCCATTAAATATAGGAGTTTAGGAACCATTTATAGTTTTTAGATAAAAAACATATTTAGATTCATATTAAGATTCGTTGATATTTCTAAATAAGGGTGGACAAACAAGAATTTCGTTATGAACACACACAAAATCTTCCATTATAACAAAACTAATATAGAAAAATAATTTTATGTTTCTTATTTTAAGATACATATTTTTGAGAGACCTTGAAACTAAAGTAACACATACAACTCGCACCTCTATATTTTAAAAGTCAACATGGTAATTTTAAAAGTATATATCAGATACTCACCAATTATTTTACCAAAAATTGACATTTCACCTTTATTTTTTATAAAATTTATAAAATTGAAATGTATTCCATCTTTCTATTATTTGAACTAAATATATTATAGTTCATATATAGTTATTTTAATAATTAATAGTATAAGTATGTTCTCTATATAAAACATCAACTTTGTATTATGTTTGAATTCCAACTAAACTAATTTTGTTATGACTATCGACTTTTTATTCTATTTTTATTAAATCGATTAGTAACAACCACTTATGCTATTATGCTTTGAACTAAACAACTTCAAACAAAGTAATGCACTACGGTCACGAACCACTATTAAAAAAGATCAGAAAATATTATTTTTAATATATTATTTTTTCATATTTAACATATTTTATTTGTTAAGACCATATAATAATTTATAAAATTTATGTAAAAATATAACATACAAACCCGGCGTGTAGCGCCGAAAAATCACTAGTAACAATCTAAAGAAAACAAGTGAATAATATCATACATTTTCCTAATAAATTTTCCTTATTTTGTTATCAAGGGAGTTCGAGATGGATATCATTAGTAAACAACATTCAAGGTATAAATGTCCCATCACATAGATGATACTCTTTAACTTGATCAGTTCTGGTTGCTTGAACCTGTCTTTATTGTTGTTATTGTTGCCATTGTAGAGTATACGACTCAGAAACTTGGTATTGAAGAAGATAAAGTTCAAGAATTGTGCCTTGAGCTTTACAAAATCTATGGAACCACTATGGCTGGTCTCAAGGTTTCTTTTTCACCCCCTTTGTTTAACATTTTTTTGTATTTTCCTTTATTAATGCACATGCCCATTTGACCAAAAAAAAAAAAAAATGCACATGCCCATTGTGTGTGTTTCTTTTTTTTTTTGCAGGCTGTGGGTTATGACTTTGACTACGACGATTTCCATCGGTACTCTAAAATTTAGCAACTTAACCATCTTTTGTAACTTTTTTCCTTATTATTTCGTTTAATTCGTAAGTTGTCTAGAACTTGATATTCCTCTTTTTTATTCAAAACAGTTTTGTTCATGGGAGATTGCCATACACAACACTGAAGCATGACCCTATTTTGAGGAACATTATTCTTAGCTTGCCTTTTCGAAAAGTTGTATACATATTTAACTTCCTTGTTACTAAGCTCTTTAGTTTTCTTTTCAGTCACCTGTATTCTCTGCTCTTCCTTTTTTTTCTTAATTATTTCTGCCCACAGGTTTTCACGAATGCAGACAAGGGCCCATGCAGCCAAGATTATTGGCAGGCTAGGTCTAGAGGACTGCTGAAAGAATCATCTCTTTCGAGACTCTGAACCCGAATATCAATACTAAATCTCCTGCTGCCGTGACGGAAAGCAGAGAAATCTTCGACATAAGCAGTTACATTGCAAACCCTGATCCAAGCATCCAACTCCCAAAGACTCCGGTTATATGCAAACCATTTGAAGTAGCATTCGAACATGTTTTCAAGATGACCAACATCAATCCTCACAAGACAGTAAGAACACAATCAAAATATCTCTTTCTCTTGTTTTTTCTTACCTAATCACTAAAGCTTCGTTGGTGGTATTTACAGTTATTCTTCAATGACAGCATCCGTAACATTCAATCCGGGAAACTTGTGGGTCTCCACACCGTTTGGGTAAGTAAAAGACATAGAGACTTAAAAATGTGTGTGTTTAAAACATAACTTATCAATCTCAAAGCTCATTTTTGTCTGCTTTATCTTTTTTTCTTTTGTAATATTAATGAATAGGTTGGGACCTCACACAAAGATGAAGGAGTAGATATAGCACTGGAGCATATTCACAACATACGTGAAGCTCTTCCTGAACTATGGGAAGCTGTTGACGACAAAGCCGAGGAGATTAAATCCAGGCAGATGGTCGCCATTGAAACCATTGCTTAAACCAAACCCATTGAAATCCAAGTCGAGTAAATTTAAGTGTAATTTAAAGCTTTTACTGAGAGTGAGGCAGGGAAAATAATGAACCAAGTTGAGTAAATTTAACTAATAATATATTAAAAATGAGTACATAATTTTCATGATCTTTTTTATCATTCACTTGTCTCATGCATGATTCCATGATGCGTACAAGAACAGTTCCCATAATCGTCATTACTAAACGGGTGCATTTCAGATAAGATTCGGGTTTAGTTGCAACGAACGACCCAAAACTAAACCAAAACAAGTTGGGGTTTGGAAATCATCATTTCAATTTGGTACGGTTTATATTGGTAACCGGAAGCGTGGTCAATATTTTTCTTTTGTAAAATATCTGAATCCCTTTTAGCAAAAAAAAAAAAAAAAAAAATCTGAATCCATCAGAACTAATAAACCTAAAATCGAAAAGGCTCTGATTTGTTTGTTTATTACCTCTCTCCGTTACTGGAAATCTCGTGTTGGGCGAAGAGAGAGATCAGTAGCACTCTTAGAAATCTAAAGGTATGTGTTTGAAGTGAAAAGAATCGTGGGATTTAGTTATTATTAGGTGAATTCGAGCTTGAAATTAGCTTTTAGTTTTGATTATCGGACGGAATCACCTCTTCTGCTTTGCATCTAAAAGCGACCTAGCAACCAGTTATAGCATTGATTTGGGACTAAAGTTTCAATTTTTACTCTTTAAGAAATTACATTATCAATCATGGTGCTTTTTTTGTCTATAGTTTATGCAAAGGTCTGCTTTAAAAGAGGAGGACAAGAAGAATAAGAAGATTGATGAGCCTAATCCGAATTTTCCTCCTTCCCCCAGTTCTGTTAAAAAGAAGTGGTACCCCTTTCTTTCTCCTTCCCCCAGTTTTGTTTTTTGTTGTCAGGCAGGTGTTTCTGGAAACGCTCTTATTGTGTGATTTGATTTTTTTGATGCAGTGTGGTCATAATAACAGACTGGGATCCTCAGCCAGGAGCATTGTTAGGACGCTTGTCATTTCAGTCTTTCAACCCCTCTATCCAGGTTTCTCTCTCTTCCGAGCCTAACCTATGATAGTTAATGTTCTTCTCTCTTTTTTTAATGACTCTCTGTAATATTGAACTCTTCTTTCTTTCCTTAGAAACTGAATGAAGAGGCCATAAGCGGTCAAAAACCAGATGCTTCTCCCACAATCTCTACCAGTAATGGAGGAAGGATGTCCTTTAGGTCTCTACCCTTTTTCTTTTATAATTCCCTTTTTTTGGTTCTCAACATATTGGTTACCCCTAGACTCCTACAGAGCGTGCATTGGATAAAAATAATGCTGGAGATCTCTTGTCTTACCTCATATAGTTATTGATAGCAAATGAAGATATCAATGGTTTCTTAGAATCTTTTAATTCTGAGTAGCCAAAGTGCATCCTCTTTCATTTGATACAAATGAAGATATCAATGGTTTCTTAGAATCTTTTAATTCTGAGTAGCCAAAGTGCATCCTCTTTCAGTGAACCCAAGAAGGTTGAGACCAGCGCCGAAACAAATGGTGACTTGAAAAGGAAACAGTCTGAGGAACAAAACCATCCAAGCAAGTCCCCACGGAGCAATGACAAACCATCACCAAGCAACAAACAAGGCTATGGTTTCAAGAAACCCAAGAGCAGGAAAAGGCGGCCTGGAGCGTTTTGAAGCCCACCAAAACCTCAAACCAAAAAAATTAGCTTAACTGCAGTCTGTCTACCTAGTTAAAATTTACTTCACAAGATCTTGTATGCTTGTGTTAGCTCCACCATAAGATGAGATGCATTCCATTCATGAGTAACAAACATATTCTACAAAACCACTGTGGCAAAAATAAAATAAAATGAAGCAATATAGAGCAGAAGTAACAACTTTCAAATGATTATTATATGATCGTCTCTCGTTGACTTCTCTGCAGGTTTCCAGCAAGAAAAAGCATAGATGACTCTTCCTTTCCACCCCTGAAGCATCCAGTGACCATCACTATCTATCAAGAAGTCTTTATGGTAACGTTTCCTCACAATCTCCTTAGCACCTTTCAAGATCTCTCTGCTTACCGACGCCGGCTTAAACCCTGCTCTCAATATCCTAACCCTCCACTGCTTGTACGTCTCAGGCCTCGCGAACCGCTCAGCTCCTTCGCTGGATATCACGCTCATGGCGTCTCTCACCAGCAGCTCTCTCTCCAGCAGCGCCCTGTTCTTGTACTCGTCCTCGGCCTGTATCGTGGTGTCAAACATGTCGAAGAGGGAGGAGAAATGGAAGAGCGCTTCTTTGAACCTCGTCATGAAGAAAGGAGAGTTGTAGGTTCCGTTGATCTCGGCGAAGACGAAGAGGTCAGGGTTGATGTCTCTGAATAGCTTCAGAACCGTGTCTCTCGGCGAGTCTAGAGACACCGTCTCGTCGGGAGTGTACTGTAACCGGTGGATGCAGTTAACGACCGTTGTTTCTCCTGGATTGATGGTTATCTCGTCGAGAGTGATGCTTTCCCATTTCTTGGCTATGAAGTTGAACTCAAAGGGAACGTTGAACATGTCGCAGAACCTTTTTAATCTCCGACCAGTCTCTTCAACTCTGTCAGAAGGTCGGAAACCAGACTGCGGCAGCTCGATTCCTGTGACACGTAGCATCGGTGGTCCTCCGGGACGTTTAGACAAGGCTAGTAACAGACAAGGCCATTGAAAGCCGTAGAGGACACCAAAGTCAATGATGTGGAGCTTAGTTGAGTTCAAAGCGAGCTCGTAGATTGATTTGTTTGCAGCGAAGTAGTCAGCTACGTAGATGGGACAGACGTGGACGAAGAGCTTGTAAGCCTTGAGGATGTCGACCATGGAGGTCGTGCTCGAAGGAAAGGCGGTACAGAGAGGGGGTGAGATGATGCCTGTGATGCGTGCTTCAAGAGCCTCTGCGAAGTAGAAAGCTATATAGTCATCATTATTGCTGGGACAAATTTTTGAGTCCTTAACTTTTTTTATTATTATTTTTGTACTAAGAGACAATGTTAAGAAACAATAACAAAAGTGCAGATTATTGGTAGAAACTTTATGTTGTCTCTTAGTATAAATTAAAAACAGAAAATCATAGAACAATGTAATGTTGTTAATTCTAGGAGGAGAACTCATAAAACATACCGCAAGCAGCCTCCATTACTGGTTGCTACTAGGATGTTGTTCTATGTGGTGAGGCATTGAGATGTTTGTATATCAACCTAAAACTCTTTCAAAGCAGCATCGCCTATGTTTTCCGTAGAATCATATCTCCACACTAATGCATTACACAAACATCTTGTTACAATACCGGTCTATATATAATCTGTAAACTTAACTACTCTAACACCAGAGCGTTAGAGGCGTGTCTTTTCAATCTCCTCCTTGAAGTTAGACTTGTTCTTCTTATTATTAAGAGCAATAACACTGCCACTTAGCTCTCAGGAACAAAGCAGCTTCATTGCTTTCAGTTTATTTTTCTTCTGATAATTAGGTTCCTGATAAAAATAAAAACTGATTGATTACACAAACAAGCTGCCAAGACTCGAGCTTTTTACTCAGTAAAGATAATGAAACAATAGAAACTCCCCAATTACTTTAACACTACACATGGCATCACATTAAAACAACAATGAAGAAAAAAGATAGGAGTCATAGGCTTACTTGCGGCAGATCATCTTGTCTTGATTATACTTACGAGTCAAAGCCATTACCTCCCCTTAGCCTCAGAACAAGATGCAGAGTCGACTCTGTTTACACCCAAACAAAAACAGAGTACTGAATTAACACATAATCATAGATAATTAAAACTAAAAGAAGCGTTTTTTTAAAGAACCTTTCTGGATGTTATAATCAGCCAACAGTAAACGGAGTTGCACAGCAAAAAGCTAGAATTCAATCGAAAAAATCGAGAACTCGTGGACACAAACCCAACCGGCGAGATTGATTACAAAACTTGTCCGATCACACACTAGATCCGCTTATACACAGAAACAAAAAAAAACAGTAGATCAGGACATAAACGGTAATCGGAAATAGATATATGGGAATATGATCGTACCTTGAAACCCAGATGTTTAGACGTTGAGGTAAGCAGCGAAAAACAAAATCAGTGTGTGATCGCGATCAAATCCTGCTGTGAATCCGGTGAAATCGAACCATCATCTTACGCAACACTGCTGTCCGACGCGTGTCCCGTAAGGACGCGTTGTTTCGTCTCTTAATCAAGGACGTCCTTAAGATAAATAGGTGATTTTTATTTTTTTTAAATCAAAGTTATCTTAAGGACCTAGTTAAGATATGGCGATAATGATGCTCTTAACTATCTCAAGTAATAGTAAATTCATCTAGAATAATAAGAATATCACTTACTTTGCAACAACTTTATCACTTACTTTGCAACAACTTTTTTTAAACATCAAGTAAAATGAAACAGAAAATAAATATTATTAGTTATACTATATAATAACTATATTGCTATATTTTAAATAATCAGTTTATTCAAATTGAACTATATTCATGTACTATGATTTATTAAAAGTAACATTCATAATATATGATAAATCTAAATCACTTTCTCTATTGGAATTATGTTGAGTTTTAATGATTCAGTTATCATTGATTATGTGTCATGATTAGAAATTCTCTCATATAACATTTATAGAAAAATCATTTATTTTCTAGAAATATTACATGTAATACCGCTACTTACTAAATCTACAAAAATATTATACTATATATTTTTACATTATTAACTACACCAATTGTACATATACTCATGTCTTTTTGCTTAAGATTTATATTATCCACAAGACTACCTTAAAAATGGACACAAGAACGGTGTTTCAAATAAACCGACACAAACAAAACAAGACGTCAAAGGAGACGTGATGGTGATCAAAGGAAGACACCAAGCAAGAAAGGAGGCTGCTTACCTAAGAGAAAAAGGGAGCGGAAACCAGTTATAAAAGAACCGAAGAAGACGTGACGAAGATCACGCACGGCACAAGATGGGAACCGGTTATTGAAATAATAGAAGAAGACGATGGAGGGAACATCGTAACAAATAATTCCTATATTCGATGTGATGAGTACGACTTCTGGCGTACTAAGATGACGAGCA
The DNA here is from genome assembly GCA_019706035.1 of Raphanus raphanistrum subsp. raphanistrum. Classification (NCBI taxonomy): domain Eukaryota; kingdom Viridiplantae; phylum Streptophyta; class Magnoliopsida; order Brassicales; family Brassicaceae; genus Raphanus; species Raphanus raphanistrum. The sequence continues at coordinate 52,909,304 of CM033988.1, forward strand.
TCTTCAGACCAGAAAACTAAGAACGGTGGTGGAACAAGGGATTCCAGATCGACCGTTGATGTGATGTATGTAAGGAAAAAAAATAATCACATGAAAGCCTACTGTTGAAAAAGACAAAGTAAGGCAAATCAGCACAAATGAGAGTGCTGTAGAGTCTTTCGTTGAAGACGACCACATTAGAGAAGACCGAGTTGATGGTCAAGAGAAGACCAAAAAGACTACGGTGAACAAAAAAAAACCAAGGTGAAGGTTCAAAAATTGTGTGGCACAAATTGATGATCGAAGAAGTTATTAAAACAAAAAAAAAAGAGCAGAATAGAGAAGAAGCAACATGATGATGAAGAAGAAGAAGTCGCAGAACTTGAGAAAGGCAAACACGTGAAGTTGAAAGTTTGAGACCAAGATGTGAAAGAAAAAAAAGAATTATTGGTGTAAAACTGAAATTCAGTTAAGGGAAAGTGTTAGTTTATAATTGAATTTAGTCTAATTTACATAATTAATATAGTCTATGTAAACTTAACGGGTGCTTTGTATTTTGTAAAGTCGTGACTTGTGGGAAAAGTAATGAGTAGTTTCTTATGGTTACTTTAGAAATCTATATAAGTGACAATATTATCTTCTGTAAAAAGTGTCAATAATAAAAGAGAAATTTTCAGATGTATTTTGTTCTCTTTATTTTGTCCAACAAGTTAACATAAGTAAAGAAACAGTATATGTGACCAAGCATATTTACACAATGAAAACAAATAGCTCGAGTCTATAGTATTACATGGTTTTCTTTCCTCGGGAAAGTGGATAAGATAAATACATGAAATTTTGATTTCGTTTTTTAATTTTTATTTTGGTTCAGTCCGCACGCAACTCTTATCATATTGCTAACCATGGAATTTACAGGTCTCACAGATCATGAACCAGATCAATTATACTAGCTAGTCATACCCTATATTTTAATTAGTAGCTTGTGCATGTTCCACGTCTTTCTCATACAAATTCTACCAAATCTGGAGTTTGTGACCCTAGTTTGTGGTGTGCTTATGTTGTGGCTGCTTTATAAATTATAAATAACACACATTACTGAATTTCTTGTATGTGCTGGCCTTTCCTTTTTTTTCTTATAACAGTAACGTATGGATAAGTTTTTAACATTTGCGCAAAAAAAAAAAACCTTATGAATAAGAACAATATATCCATAAACCTTGAAATGATAATTTTTATGATAAACTAAGAAATGAATAAAATTTATTATAAATTATTTATACTCCACCAATTCTTAATTATTATGTAATTAATTATATTTTTTCGTTATTACACAAATTATCAATTATTTCATAGGCAAAATTAGTCAAATGCAGAAGTATCGGGGTCGGATAGTACTTTATGTAATAATAATGGTTCAATTTGTGAATAAACCAAGAACTCGTGGCTCTTTCCTTTCTCCCAAACCTCAGTCGCCGATCAGTGACGGAACATAGGGGAGAGAGAGAGAGAGAGAATGGCGGCGACTCTTGTGAACAGAGTAATCTCCAGAACCGAAACTTTCGGTGCTTTCAGACTATCGCTCAATCTCTTGAGGAATTTCTCAGCGCCGGCGGCATCTCCTAGCTCCGGTCCGATTAAACCTAAAGGAAGGAAGAAGAAGAATAAGAAGAACCTAATAGAGGTGGCTCAGTTCTTACCCAATTGGGGAATTGGATACCATATGGCTAAAGCTCACTGGAACGGAGTCTCTTACGAGATCACTAAGATCAATCTCTACAAGGTTCTGTCCTTTTTTTTCTCTCTCTCCCTTCTCCTATTCCTAAGACATAATCTTACAGGTTCTGTTAATTTTCACTTGCATCTGTCATGTAACGGTTGGATCCTTGTCTTAACGTTCTGTTGATATTTTATTACAGGATTGATAGAAGACATTAATTAAAGTCTGGGTCTTTATGCTGAGAAAATGTCTATGTCATCAACAAAGTTATTGTGATTTTCTTCAGCTGATTAGCGTTTTGTTGTTGGATTCAGGATGGTAGGCATGGCAAAGCGTGGGGAAATGGTGTCTTTAATCTGAGCCTATCAAGGAGACGGATGATAGCAAAGACTCGGATAAGGATCCCTGAAGGCGATTAGTAATCCGATGTGTAGCAACCCCGAGTTATATTCAGGTATGATAACGATACTTCTCGTTATATGTGGTGGTATAATATAGTTTCAGTGTTATCTTTAATGGGATGGGAACTACATTACATTGGTTGAAACACTAGCAAAATGACTAATTAGTATGTTCAAATTTCACTCTCACTCTACTAAAATCAGCTCCATTTCCATTCTTTCTCCATCCTGACTTTTTGTGTGTTGAGGAAGGCAAATAAAATGTCCTTTTCTTAAGGGGTGTTCAAAATCACACTCCTACTACTCAATTCCACTCTTTCTTAATTTTTATGTTCAATCTTCAATCTCAAACCACTTCACTTCCACTCTTTCTTCATCTTTAGCTTTTCATTTGCCGAGTATTCTTAACTTTTTTTTGCTTCTCTGTTCGATGAAGATCACGGAGGGTCTCTTCCTCCTCTTCCTCCTCTTCCTCGCTTTATCTTCGTCTTCGACCTCAGCCCCCACGGAAAATATCCTCCTCAATTGTGGCGCTGCTTCCAACTTAACCGACAGGGAGAACAGGACATGGATTCCTGATCTAAAATCCAAGTCCTTTTCCTCCCGAGACTCCATACCCTCTCAAGCGGCAACAAAAGATCCATACCTCCCTGAAGTACCTTACAAGACGGCCAGAATCTTCCCATCCCCCTTCTCATATACCTTCCATGTGGCAGCAGGTCATAAGTTCGTGCGTCTCTACTTCCACCCCGACAAGTACCAAGGCCTCGACGCAGGGAGCACACTCTTCTCTGTCTCCTTGGGCTCGTTCACCCTCCTCAAGAACTTCAGCGCTTCTCAAACAGCGCAGGCAATTAACTCTTCTTCCATAGTTAAAGAGTTTGTTGTGAACGTTGAAGCTGGGAATTTGACGATGACTTTCACGCCGGAATCAACACCACGTAAGAAGACCTACGCCTTTGTCAATGGTATTGAGTTGACGACGATACCTGATCTGTACAGCTCTGATAGTACTTCGATGTCTTCTGGTGCAGTAACCGTAGATAATTTCACGGCTCTTGAGACCGTTCACCGATTGAACGTTGGAGGTAGAGCGATATCCCCCTCTCAGGATGTAGTAGGACTTTATAGGTCCTGGTTTGAAGACACGGGATATATTGTCGGCCCGCTGTCTGGATCTACGGTAGAGGCTGACTCAAACATGAAGATCACATATCCTCTAGAAACACCCAAATCTTTTGCTCCGTATGAAGTCTATTCCACTGCACGAACAATGAGTGATACATCAGAACTCAACCTCCTATTCAACATGACTTGGGTTTTCAAGGTTGACGCAGGCTTCAAATACTCAGTGCGGCTTCATTTCTGCGAGGTTTTCGCCGCCATCGATAAGAAAAATCAGAGGGTGTTTACAATCTACATCAACAACCTCACAGCCGAGGTTAGCGCTGATGTGGTTCGCTGGGCGGGAGGGAATGGGATTGCTTGGCACAAAGACTACATCGTGGATCTCCCGAATGGCAAGGATCTCTGGCTTGCGGTTCATCCTAACGAGAAGGAGAAACCCGAGTTTTACGACACCATTCTTAATGGAGTTGAGATCTTCAAGATCAATGCTTCAGATGGAAATCTCGCAGGTCGTAATCCCGTACGTGATCCACGGTTCATTTCAACATCGCCCTCGAAAGTCCGAAGAGTTCGTCAGTCCAAGAACATGCAGTATCTTGTTGGAGTGGCTCTTTTAGGTTTGATCATTGGTATCATAGTAGTTGCGTACAAATGTACACGCAAGCAGCCTGCAAGTGATGTGAAAGACTGTCGTCAATTCTCTTTCTCAGAGATAAAAGATGCTACTAAGAACTTCGCTCGGGTTCTTGGAGTTGGGGGATTCGGAACAGTCTATGAAGGGGTCATTGAGGGTGGTAGCAGAGTAGCCATAAAGAGGGCGGACCTAGGGTCCGGTCAAGGTCTATCTGAATTCAAAACTGAGATTCAGATGCTTTCCAAGCTTAGACACCGTCATCTTGTGTCTTTCATTGGGTTCTGCGATGAGAATGGTGAGATGATCTTAGTTTATGATTACATGTCTCATGGGACAATGCGAGAGCATCTCTACAAGACTAAGAATGCTCCTCTTCCTTGGAAGCAACGTCTAGAGATGTGCATAGGGGCAGCAAGGGGGTTGCACTATCTGCACACTGGTGCGAAGCACACCATCATCCATAGGGATGTAAAGACGACAAACATCCTCTTGGATGAGAATTGGATGGCTAAGGTCTCTGACTTCGGGCTCGCAAAGACTGTTACTACACATGACCAGACGTGCGAGGTCTCGGGCGTGAAAGGAACTTTCGGGTACCTCGACCCGGAGTACTACAGACGTCGAATACTTACAGATTTATCCGACGTTTATGCATTCGGGGTAGTTCTCTTAGAAGCTCTATGCTCACGGCCTGCGTTGGACCTCACACTAGCGCAAGAACAAATGAACTTATCTGAGTGGGCAACAAACTGCTACAGGGAAGGCATTCTTGATCAGATCATTGATCCCTTTCTCATAGGCAAGATCACACCAGAGTGCTTCAAGAAGTTTGCTGAAACCGCCATGAAATGTGTACGAGACCAGGGCATAGAGAGACCGTCTATGGGGGAAGTTCTGTGGAACTTAGAGTTCGCGTTGCAGCTGCTTCAGGAAGAGAGTGACTCGAGAAACGATGGAAAAGAGGAGAGTATTGGTGGTAGCAGTTTGGCTAGTGAAGATTTTGATGGACTCCCATTACGTGATGTGTTTTCTCAGATGTTACCATGTTAGTATTGGATGAAGTAAGATAAAGAACAAGTATTCAAGAGTATTATAATAATAAGTAACCAGGGTTGGGTTGGGTTGAGTTACTTACTTTATTTATGTTTAAGCTTTTGTTTATATAGAGAGAGATGTGTGTAATAGGTATTTCTGTTTCTCTGCAAATCAATATAAGCTTTCTTATTACATTTGATATCCAAAACATATCCATTGCTGGAACGTTTGCAACATGGCGTGAATTGGGCAGTGCTATCCTCTTCCATTCTCCTCCTCTCTACTGTTTGGCCAGCTTTTTAATTTGGATCCTCGTCAACTTTGATAGTTCTGAATATTTTCATTGACTATCGACTTCCTGTAAGAAGTTTATTTCATGGTTGCTGATGCGTGTATATAGTTAGTTATATACTATGTTGACTCCTCTGATGGTTATTAAGTCTTATGTGAAGTACTGTTTCTTGTTTTTGATTTTGAATTTTGTCAGCTTTGTTTGTCCTTCTCAGGCTATTAATTCGTGTGGTTTTTTTTGTATTCCCTCTCAGATATTAGGCTGTTGCGAGTCTTGTAGCCGAATGATATATTGTCTCGCGTGATTGTCAGCTCCTGCAATGTCAAACCTTCATGTATACCTTCTTTTCCCCATTATATTATCAAAACCTCAAAATGTGTTATTGTCTTACTTAATCAGTTTTCTTGTATTCTTTCCTTTGCATTCGTGTCTCAATGGTTTCAGGTTCGAATCTACAGAGATCTTTTGCTGCTTCCTATTCTGGTGCACCATCTCCAGTTTTCATGATTCTGGTGGTTGTGATACGTATCTTGATACCTTTTTCTATATTTTCCTCTCTTCTGGAACTTACCTAGCACCACCGTTTTTCTTCATGCAGCAATTCTTCAGGGACCTCATAATCTTCATGGTGGTTATAATGTCGGGAACATGCAAAGTACTCTTTCATCAAGAAACTCAAGTATGAATAGCATACAATCGCCTGGAACCTAATGGGAGTTTTTCCAGTGGAAGATTTGGTTAACATACCTGTTGCTCTCTCTCTCAGGTGCATTTGGTTTCAAAAATAATACGAAAAACATCTTTTTCTTAATATATATATGTATATCATATTTCTCAATGATTGTTCTGTAGTTATCTCATAATAGCTCACATGGGCATTCCGGAATCCCAAACAGAGGAGGAATTAGTGGTGTTGGTAACCCTAGATTTAGTAGTAACGCAAATGGACTTGGTGGTTCTATTCCTGGGAATGTCCCAATTGCTGGAAAACGCAGGTCCTCGAATAACTACAAATGCAATGGGAAACATGGTTTGTGGAGGTAACTTGAGGAATAGTAGCTCTGGTGGACTGTCTATTTCTGGCCTCTCTTCATCACGACCAAATTTGGGAGCTAATAGCGGGTCAGGGTTAAGTGTTCAGGGACAGAACCGAATGCTGGGTGGCCATTCTCAAGGTGTGTATGATTTATCCAATTCTTTCCATTTACTATTATGGAACTATGGAAAGCACCTTTTACTTTTATGATTGTGGGTCTTTGGTATAGTAACTAGGAAGTGCTGTTGACATTAAGTAAAAAAAGTGAGTTGCTTAATAGCCGCTTAAGTAGTTGTTTGTGAAAGGAATTATATTACCAGTTGGACTTCTTTTTGCTTGTGATCTATACTTCTCCAGACTCGTGTGTAAATGTAGAGGAAGCAAACTTTGTTTTCAGCTCACATTCTCTGGGAGACGAGCTTGCTTTTATTAACACTTAAGAATTTTATTTACATAAACTTGCAATAAGCTAGCCATTGCTGTATGTAGATATAGTTAAAAAGCAGTTTCATGGTACAGGATCTCAGGTCATGTCTATGCTGGGGAACTCGTATCACATTGGTGGCGGCCCACTTTCGGAGAACCATGCTCAGTCGGTTAACAATATGATGCTCAGTGATCACTCTAACGACAGTTCACGTTTTGACATCAGTAACGATTCCCCCAGCTTTCAAGTCGTCCTGGTTCCTCTAGTGGCAATCAAGGACAACTCGGTAGTTAATCTAGCTTAACATCTTTGGAAACTGGTATACTTTAATATATATATAAAAAATGACTTGTTCCCTCATAATCTTTTTGGTGGGTTTTCTAGGTTCTTTGAGTAAACAAGCTTCAGGATTGTCCAACAGAACCAGGAGTTCTGCATTCAAAATGAAGACTTTCCGGCCTTACCTGGATATAAAGGTGGTGGTCTTTTATTGTCAGTAATTTTGTATTGTTGTAGCATAAGGTTGTGTGTTGCATATGTTCTGTACTATATAGCTTATTGCTTCAAAAGGATTATAATTTATAAGATGTTCCGGACGCATGTGTTTCTAATTGCTAGAAGCTAAATCCGCTGGATAATTCACAAGCGTAGTAGATTTTTTGCAGGTGGTAGTTCTGATCATCCCGTTGGATATGCATCAGAAAGAACAACTCCATGACAAATGCTATGTCAATGATGCACTCTCAAAACTTTCCAGTAAGGTGTAGACTGTTTCAAAATTATGAAACAATTCTATTGATATGGTTATTCTATGTTTGGATATTGCAACTATGCAGATGGCTAGCATCTGGTGGTTTCAACTTGGGGGGAACATTCATCACATCGTCCACAACATACTTCATCTGTATGTGACAGCTTCTCGTAAATACTGCCTTCTTGTTCACAATAACTATAGATTTGGTGTGTGGAACAAGAAGGCAGTATTTACGTAAATGTTTGTGTGGTCTTGTTGTGCTGTGAAATCGTTTTTTTTCTTCTGAAAATATGAATATAAAGATGGTATTATTATAATGAATAAACGAATGTATCTATAGTTATTTATTCACGAATTTTGATACTTGCCTGCAATATTTCAGATTAATAAGAAATGATAAAGCCCGATGATGCCATTTTTTCCATCTAAAACTTCTTTTATTAGTATTGTTTCAGGATGTGAGAATCAAAATTAAAATTATGAAATATATGTGCTGACAGTGATAATATAAAGCGGTAAAATCTTTAAGAATCAATACGAAATAAGACAAATATGTAGAGTTATGTTTTTTAATTCGAGTTTTAATTCGATAAATTGTCCGTAAGTGAATGATTTTTATACAATTTTGAGTTTTCAGGACAAACTACGCAAGAAAAACTAATGAACTAGATCTAAATGCTGGAGGAAGAGGAAGAGTACACGGAAAGAAGAGGAAGAGGAAAAATTGTCATTTCTGTCTTTGTCTTTGTTGCTAATTTACATCTAGTTCACTTAAGAGAAAGATTAAATCATAGGTTGTCATTTCTGTTTTTGTTATTTAGCAAATAATAACTTTTAAATTCGGATGATTATTATTGTTAATTTCTAACTCTATTATTTAATTGTCACCACTTCTAATGAATAACAAAATTATATTAAAATTAAATATTTGTGAAGCATGTAAGATATTCAGTGATGTCTTTTCTTGTTGATAAATCACAAAGTTAAAAAGAAGTATCAAATGAATATTTGTTAATAAAATTTAGAATTTGATCAATATTTTTACATACATACAAGAAAAAGGAGATACGATATGATCATTCATTCATCAGCATATTCACTTTAACCACATAGCACCCAAAATAAATAAATATCACTAATATTAAGAAAGATATCATGAGATTATCATTCAATGGCAGCGTCCTCGTCGAGATTTACTAGTAGTCGTCGAACCAGATCCTGTTCCAGATCCGTTTGTCGTCGAGAAACTTTCTGAGCCTCATTAAAAGATAAGAGAATTTTCAGTAGAGTTCTAAATAATTTATTAAATACTAAATATATATTAATATGTATATTATTTATATGCATGATTCATAAATTAGAACTTGATTGATAACTCTGTAATAAACATGTTTTAGAGCAAATCCAAACTTTTAGGCTTTAAAACAAATGATCGGTTTTTCATATACCATTTTAGAAGGAAATATCTATCAAACATCAAATAGGCTAGCAATCAACCAGTGATGTCTTTTTCATTCTTTACTTGTGGTGGGGTTGCCCGTTTTTCTTTCTGCGGTCTAGAATAGACATAAACTTCTTGGTGAAATAGAGTTATAGAAAGTACGCGTTATTAACGCCAACACAGATTATATTTTAAACATGCCGCATAACAAGGAGATTAGATCTCTTTACGTTTGTTTAGAATTGTAAAGTGAGGTTACGTATCCCAAAAGTCGACTAATAAAATTTAATTTATTAATGAGTACATATGATAAGATAGCGATCGTTCTCAACCTATCTGTTTTGTTAGAAATTTATAGTAGTACTTCTTAGTATCTAGTATTCGGTATACAAGTGAATTTGCCTTTGAATTTTATTTTTATATACTCTCTTATTGTCTCGTAGTCGTAACTATGTAACCAACTTTGGAGTTACATAAACACCAGAACCACATTAAGACAAAAGACTCGGAACATGATTTCAATCTCTTCAAAGTTCAAACTAATACTAGCCATGAGTGATAGCTACTTATAATTTGTCTTCGCCGTCGTATGTCTTTGGTGCTAATTAGTCGTATATTTTTTTGGTGCTAATTAAATAATCATCGTATTTTCCTTTTCTCGTTGATAAATCACAAAGTTACAAAATGGAATCGAATGAATATTTATTAATAAAAACGAGAATTCGATTAATAATTTAACATATCTGTACAATGCAACCGAAAAAGTAGATGCGATACGATCATTCATTCATCACTGTACCCACTTTACCACACACCACCCAAAATAAATAAATAAATATCGCTGATACTATTTAAGTAAAATATCATGAGATTCTCATTCAATGGCTACGTCCTCCCCGAGATTTACCCGTAGTCGTCGAACCAGTTCCGGATCCTGACCCGGTTGTTGTCGACGAACTCCCCGAGCCTCTGCTTCCAAAGTAAAGATCCGAGAGGTAATTCCCTATATCTTCAGGGGTATATCTGACATTAAACGCATCTCCTCCCAAACCGAACCGGTTTATCTCGTAAAACTCGGTGCAAACCAGCATCAATTTCTGACTCAGCGAGATTTTAATACGGTCCCTAAGCCTTGGGTCGGGTACGACCCACGATATCTGTTTCCGGTACGCCGCCTCGAACTCGTCGTTAAACCTAGCGAACAACTCTCTAGCCTCCTCCGGCGTAATCTCCTCCGCGGGATTCTCCGGTAACGACGTCAGCACTTTCCCCCACGCGAGCTTCTCGAACTTCTCCGCGTACTGATCCACCTTCCCCTCGTGCCTCGCCGCCCAATCGTCTCCGAGGAGGAGCCTCAGGTTAGACGAACGGACCTTAACGACGACGTATTGGAGATTGTTCGCGAGGAAGAGGTAAGACATCGCCACGTCTCTGTACGGCTGAGCTTTCCCGTCGATTTTGCAGAGAGTCAGAAGAATCACCCACGCGATTCGTTTCGACGCCGGAGACGAGTACAGATCATCCTGATCGTCGTCGACGAACAGAGACTCCGGCAAGGGAGACGGAACAACGAGCTGCCAGTTCTCGAAGATCACCGCGATCGACTCGTCGTAATCGGCGAGGAAGGAGAGGTAGTTCATGACGTAGCGAGTGAGCGGGTGAACGCCGCCGCCGACGATCAGCGTTTTGGTCGCTTCTCTCTGAATCGCGGTCTCGAAATCCGCCATTATAAACCTCACCGCGTCGCCGAGCCTCGCCAGGGAGCTGATCACCTGAGACCTAACCGCAGCCGCGGATTCGAAGTAGAAGATCGACTCGATCTCGACGAAGAGGTTCGCGAGCGTCTCGTACATGTCGAGGAACCTGAACATCTTCTCCGGGGATAGTTTCTTGATCTTCGCGGCGTGTTCCGGGAAGGAGAAGAGCGTTAAGGCTCCTTCCTGTGTGATATCGGTGAAAGAAGCTTCGGCTATGTTAGTTGAGGATGAGAACACGTGGTCGGCTAGGATCCTCTCTCCGAAGAAGAGTTTTTGAACCGCCATCTTGGCGGCTTGTAGCCAGGACTTGATCTTGGGCTCAAGAATCTCCCAATCCATCTTCTGGATCTGATGCAGAGTCAATCTCTCTACTGATAGATTGTGAAGCGTCTCGTCGACGATGGATCTCCTCACGGTTTTGTAGACCTTAACGCATTCTTTAGCGTATCCCGTGGAGATCATACAGTCAGCGATCATTTTCAGATCGTCCATGGCGTCGGAATCTCCGCCGGAGAATCTATGTTCTTCTGCGGAGGGGTTTTCCTCGTAGGAGCCTCCTTCGTCTTCGGAGTCGGAGATGCTAGTCACCGTGGAAGTGCTGAATCTCCTCGACGATCTGCAGGACCGTAGGGTGACGCTTTCGGGGTGTAGGTACTGTTTGTTCTCCTTCAGGACGCGGTGGAACTCGGATTCGAGGAGGTTCATCGCCGACTGCATGAGGTTCTGCGCGTAGATGAGCTTCTCCGAGGAAGGGTTGACGGCGACCAGACGGTGCATGGTGCTGTGGAGGTGCCTGACGACTTCGACGAACTCCTCTGCTTCGCTACGGCTGTTGGTGGAGAAGAGGAACTCGTCGGCGGAGGAGGATGTCCATTTGGAGATGACGGTGGTGATGTTGCTCATACACTCTTGCACTGCTGTTTCGGCGAGAGATTGGTGAGCTGTTTGTTTCTCCCGTGGAGGTGATGATCGGAACAAGTGCTTCCCCATGTTTCAATAAACCTTCAAACTCTGTTTTTTTTGTGTGTGTTGCTCTGTTTATCTTCCTCTCTATTTTTTTTTTTTTTAACTCAACTGCAACTTTCTATTAGCCAATTTCAAAGTCTTACAATTGGCTCCTCAGCCTTAACCAACGAACTTAACCACATAGGCAGCATAGAATACAACTTAGGGACAAAGGACGTAAACGTAGTAGTCTCCTTCGCTATTCTATCTGCAACTTTATTCCCACCCCGTGGATAATAAACCACCTCAAAAGCTTCCCTTCCCCGAAGTAAGATGCTAATCTCTTGGATCAATGGCCTCATCCTTGGCCAAATCTCCTCCTCACCATCCAGCATCCGCACTAAGACTTGAGAGTCGGTTTCGAATGTTACCTCTGTGTAGCCGAAACCGATCAGAGTATGGAGAGCCCATCTCAGTGCTTCAGCCTCAGTCTCTAGCGCCGAGCTTACTCCGGGAAGGCGTTTCGCTCCAGCCCACAAAAGAGCTCCCCTATGGTCCCTCATCACCCATCCCGCTCCTCCTGCCTCGGTTTCCTGCTTCCATGTGCCATCGACATTGCATTTGAACCGTGAATTTGGAGGTGGGAGCCATTTCTTCTCCGGGGTCTCTGTTGTTGATGCTTTTACCTCCTGAAATTCCACCTCGTTTCTGCTTTTCCAAGCCTTGCCATCATCCCTTGCCTTCTCGATTGTAGCCTCTGCAGAGTACTCCTTTGCTCTAAATATGAACTCATTCCGATTCTTCCAGAGTCTCCACATCAGCCACGGACTCAGGTCTTCATCAATCTGTTCCATTGGATACTCTTTTTTCAGATTCAAGACCCAATGTAGGTTGGAATAGAAAGATTCAGACCATTGTCCTGAGGGTGGAATGTGGACGTTTGCCATTGCCCAGATCAATCTCGCATATGGGCAAAGGAAGAAAATGTGGTTAATGCTTTCCGCTTCACTGCCACACCGGGTGCATCTGTTATCTTTTGCAATATGTCTCTTGGTCATGTTCTCTGCGACTGGCAGAACATTACTAAGACAGCGCCACAGAAAATGTCTGATCTTGGGGCTGGTCTCAATGCTCCATATCTGCTTGTATAGCTCGTCCAAGCTCGGTTGCACCACTTCCTGACTGACTTTTCCTGTTTCTATTACATTCATCTGCACCCAATATGCTGACTTCACCGTGTAATGGCCTGTTTTAGTATAATCCCAGACAAAGGTGTCTTCACTACTCTTCCCTGCCGGTCTAAGTTCCATGATCTTCGCTCTGATATCGGTTGGGAAGAGTTGTTCCAACACTTCTTGGTTCCATTCTCTCCCGTTGCCACAAATCAGTTCTGCCACTCGCATATCTTCAGAAGACCGCAGGAGGGATCGAGGTGTCTGCCTATTGATCACTGTCACCATTGTCGCTGGTGTTTTACCAAGCCATCTATCCTGCCATATCCGTGTCGCCTTGCCATTACCGATCACAACTCGAGCACCTTGTTGTACTAGCTTCTGTGCAGCATGTATGCTCCGCCAGGCATAAGAGGGCCGGGATCCTAGCGGGGCATTCAAAGGGTCTGAATTCTTGAAATATCTGCTCTTGAATATCCTCGCCATTAGGGAGGTTTTGTTGGTGACCATTCTCCATAGTTGCTTCCCCAACAGAGCCAGATTAAATGCCTCTAGATCCCGAAACCCCAGACCTCCGCAGGCCTTTGGATTACACAATTTCTCCCAACTCTTCCAGTGCATACCCCTGCCTTCCTTATTGCTTCTCCACCAGAAATCAGACATAAGAGCCATAATTTGTTTACACACTGTCTTCGGAATAAGGAAGCACGCCATGGTGTATGTAGGGAGGGCCATTGCTACAGCTTTAAGTAGCACTTCTTTACCTGCTGGAGAGAGGTACTTGGTCTGCCATCCATGGAGTTTTTTATTAAGATTCTCCTTGAGGTAGCTAAGAATTGAAACCTTTGAGCCTCCAAAAGATTCTGGCAGACCCAAGTAGAAACCATCACCTCCAGTCTGTTCTATCCCAAGCTTGGCTTTAATAGCTTCTCTCCTGTCCGCTGGAATATGCTTGCCAAAATAGACACTAGACTTCTGGTAGTTGATCCTTTGCCCAGATGCTATGCTATACTGTTGGAGTATCTGGCACAATCCATCCAGCTCCTCATCTGTGGCCTTGCAGTACATCATGCTATCATCCGCGAACAGTAAATGCGACACCGGGGGAGCCCGCCTTGCTACTCGAAGCCCCGAAATTCGCCTTTCCCTTTCAGCCACGTTAAGCATCTGAACCAGCATCTCCGTACAGATTACAAAGAGGTAAGGAGAAAGAGGATCTCCTTGTCTCAAACCCCTTGTCGGTTGGATGCTCCCGTATGGTTCGCCATTTATCAAGACTTTGTACTGGACAGATGACACACAACTCATGATTAGGGATCGCCAAGCATCCGAGAAACCAAGAGCTCTCATCGCTTTATCTAGGAACGTCCACTCCACCCGGTCATAAGCCTTGGAGATATCCGTCTTTATCGCCACAAACTCCTCAGAGCATTTGTTATCAGAGCTGAGTGCATGGAGGAGTTCATGTGCGACCAGAACGTTATCAGAAATCAAACGTCCCTCTACAAACGCTGCTTGTGTCTCAGAGATGATCGATGGTAGCACCTTCTTTAGTCTTCTCGCCATTACTTTAGACACAATCTTGTAGGCTACGTTGCATAGACTGATAGGGCGGTACTCACACATCTTCTTTGCTGAGAGTGTCTTGGGGATTAAGCATATGTTTGTGTTATTGATTCCATCCTCAAGAACTCCGGTCGCGAAGAAATCTTGCACCATTTTTGTGATGTCCTCCCCACTTGTATCCCAAAACTGTTGAAAGAAGTGCCCACTCATCCCGTCTGGACCCGGGCACTTATATGGATTAATATCGAACACTGCCTTCTTCACTTCTTCACGTGTGACAGGAGCCATTAGTCTCTCATTCTGATCTGCTTTTAGGCTTGGCTGCATCTCGCTCCAAATTTCCAGGTCCACTCCCACCTCTTCCGACGTGAAGAGCTTCTTAAAATAGCTCTCTGCCACTCCTCCTAAGTCACGATCAGCAAACCATTCCTTCCCGTCATCATCTACTAGGCTTTTGATTCGACATTGCGCTCTTCTGTTCTTGGTGACAGCATGGAAGAACTTTGTGTTCTTGTCCCCGGATCTCAGCCAGTTTAATCTGCTCTTCTCCATCCAGAATGTTTCCTCATGGATGTATTCCTCATTAAGCTCCCTCTTCAACATCTCGAATTCTTCGTGCTTGAAATGTTCCTGCCTGGAAGCCTCATCTATTCTGAATTGGAGCTCTTGGATTCGGATTGCTGAATTGGGTTTTGCTTGTCTCTTCCAGTGGGATATGGCTTTCCTGCAGTCTGCAATTTGGGTCATTATACGCGCTTGGCCATTCCCTGAGCTTCTCCAGCTCTCATTTACCGTGTTAATAAATCCCTCTCTTTGCACACATCTATGGTCGTATCTGAAGTTGGTGAACTTCTTCTTTTGATGACCATCTAAAGAAGTGAGCAAAGGACTGTGGTCGGAACAGATCCTTTTTAGATAATATGAAGTTGCCTGCGGGTACAAATTCAACCATTCACAATTTGCTACAGTACGATCCAACCTACATTGTACAAGGCCAGTGACTCTTCTACCCGCCCAAGATAGGCAATCCCCTTTAAATTTGACATCCCATAATCCCCAACTTTCCAGGAATTGTTTAAACTCTAGCCCCTCTTTATCTTCTCTTTCGGCTCCCCCTTTCTTCTCTGTTTGATCGAGCAGCTCGTTAAAATCTCCTGTTAGCATCCATGGGCCTCTCCTTTCTGCTCCGATTCTTGCTAGTCTTTCCCAAACCTCACACCTCTTGCTCTTTACTGGATCTCCATAAACACAGGTGAGGTAGAAAGACTGATCCTTCCAACCGACCTTGAGGTCGATCACTCTGCGGTTTGCTTGTAAAACTTCCACTTCACACTCATTCTTCCACATTACTGCCAAACCGCCACTTTTCCCAACTGCATCTACTGTAACCAAGCCGTGATAACCCAGCCTCTCTACAATAGACTCCAAATACTTTCTTCTACCTTTGGTCTCACTGAGGAATATTATCTCAGGGAAATACTGACCATGTATTCCCTGTAGATGTCGAACTGTAGGGGTATTCCCCAACCCCTGACAGTTCCAACTCAATATCCTCATATTGATCTCGAAGGGTTGGTATTACCCATCAACCCTTCTTTCACATTGGACCCACTTGCCAATACTATCCTGCGGACAGAATGGACTGGGGTTATTGCTGCTACTGGAGCAGAATGTTTCGATAATCTCGCTGCTATACTAGCAGATTGTGTTGGCGTTGCTTGTTCAGAGTGTAGACCGCCCAATCGTAGGAACACTGAAGGTGACGCCTCAGCTTTTTCGTTAGACCCCTTTCTTGCCCTCTTTGCTCTCCTCTCATCACTTGAGCTAAGTCTTCTTTTCTTCGATGCTAGAGATCCTGTCGGGCCATCCTCTCGGGATTCCTGTGGAAACTGCCCTCCTAGCCGTTCAAAGACTGTAGGTGGACTCCTACTACCTTTGCTTGATTTAGCTTCCAAACGTTCCTCTTGAGACCCCCCACTCAGCCTGATGCGCAAGTCTCCACTCGACAGACTGTTGGAACGTCTTCCTCCGCTATCCTCATTGTGGCGTAGTTCTTCTTGACTTCCTAGCCTACTGAATACTGAGTTTGGTTCCAAGGCCTCCTTTGTAAGTGACTTCGCCTTTTCACTCGATCTGACTGCAGTCCTTCCCTGACGTTCACCTGAGTTTCTTGGTGTCGCAGTTGACTCTTCCGTGCTACGGGACAGACGTGATCCTCCCCTCTCCCCTTTCTGTTGCCAAACTAGTTGAGGAGTGGAAGCCACCCTCTTCCCTTTCCCTTTTTCTTCTCTGCTCAGAGTTTGGGTTTGGGTCTTTCCTCTGTTCTGTGTAGGTCCCATTGGGTTTCTCTTGGTCCCTGCACCTGTGACAGCCTTCTTTTGGAGTACCTCCTTTGCCCTCTTCTCTTTTTCCAGCAGTTTTGATCGGAGGTTGCTCCCATGATTCTTTTCCATTGATCTCTGCTCTTTTCCAGCTTGTGTCTGGATTTGAAGAGGACATCTTGACTGGTCATGGGTGAGCCTTTTGCACAAGAAGCATATCTTGATCAGTTTTTCATATTCAAGCTCTGTAGGGACTGTGGTTCCCGACCGGAACCTTGCCTTCATTCTGAACTGAAGAGGTTCCTCCGTGTTAACATGAACCCGTGCTCTAATATATTCCAGTGAGTTGGAGTGCTTCGCATGGAGTTCCACAAACTCTACCTTTCCCAGCGGTCCTAAGAGAGTCTCCACCACTTCTGTCTTTAGCATATGGATTGGTAAGCCTCTAACCCTTATCCAAAAGGGGATTCTTTGGAGAAAGTCTGGTGCTGGGTTTGGGCTCCACTGGTCCAAAGAAACCATCCACCCGTTCACGAACCATGGTCCTTTCGTCAGCACATGCTTTAGGTCACTGTCGGAGCTGAAACTGAACTGGACCCTATCTTCACTCACTCCGCGTCCGCGAACTCGGTCCTCCAATCCCCATATCGGAGGTAATGCTTTCACAAGGCCTCCGACTTTGTGGACTTGAGGGTTAAGACACCTAACGATGACACTCATCAGATTTTCCTCAATAAGGTCCTCCATCTCCAGATCTGGTATGTCTACCGTCGCCCCTTCTTCCAAAAGCTGTAGCTCCTTGAGCTCATCAAGTAAAGTCGCCTCCTTTCGCTTCCGAACACGGCTCATCTTCTTCTCTGAGTTTCGTTGATTCGACTCCTGCTTTCCACCCACTTAGAAGTCACTAAGACTTAATGAAAGCGTTGATAGGAACCCAGACACTTCTGCCTGAACTCCTAAAGAGGAACGCTACTGGCTTTACCCTATACTCCCATCGTCTTCTCGTCTCAACGAAAATAGGTCTTTGTTACTCTGAGTATTCTGGAATGGATGCAGCAACCTTCGAAGGCTTTTGGTTGCTGAAAGATTCGGGTTTTGATTTAGATCTGAATCGGAAGATTCATATTTGCTCTCTTTATCTTCCTCTCTATTAATTGCGTGAAGAAGTACTTTCTTGTTTTTTTTGTTACTCAACAAAAAATGTAATGCCCTTTCTCGAAAAACAATAAATGTAAAACGTCTGGTATGATTGTAAAGTGAAGAAGATAAGAAGAGGAAGAGAACTATATATAAATATGCTAGTATAAAGTATTATTATATAAGATACGGACGGCTGATTCAATGGAAGATTGGCATATGTTTGTATATGTGTACGTATAGTGGAGGAGAAATGTTCATTAGTCGAACGCGGTGTCAAATACGACATGACATTTGATAAAGTCAAAGCAAAGGATCAGTTTAGTCAACTTGACAGTTGTGGTTTTCTGAATAAAAGTGTTGTGTTAATCTTAGGATCAGTTTAGTCTATTCTCACCAAGTTATTTGTTACATCTAATTAAATTCCCTGCATCTGCAGCTGTAAAATATTTTGTTTCGTAAAGTTACCGTTAACAAAAAAAATACAAGTTATTTATTCCTCTTTCCATAACACTTTAAGTGATTTTTAAAGATTTTTTTTAGTTTCAATTTAAATGATGTTTTCAAGTTTATAAGTAAAAATTAAATATACTTTTGATGTTTTGACCATTTGTATTATGCGGTATGAATTTTTGTTAGTTGAATTAATTGTAATTAGTGATGTTTTTAGACAAACGAAAAAGATTGAATAAAAATCTATAATTCTTTAATCAATGTTCAAAAACCTTAAAATCCATTTATTGTGATATAGAGGGAGTACATCTTATTAAACTAAATGAATGTTGAAATATAAGATTGATTTTATTAATAAATATTAATACATCAAATATAATTATTAATAAAATAAAAATTTAATGGAGTATATTTTAAAAACATAGATCTAAATTCGAATATTCAGATATATTTGGATCCAGATCCGAAATTTACTATCTGGATTTAGATCCGGACATTTTGGATATCATATTTTTGGAAAAAATTCGAAGCAGATTTCGGATCGGATCCGAATCCCGGATAATAAATTCCACGCCTAAACAAAAGGATTAATAGTAAATTTTTCATATTAACTGTAATTTATATAATATTGAATGCAGCAAAATATCATAAAATAATGTACATAATTGTAATGGATACCTAATATTGTAGCAGTGATGTTAAGAGCTGTAGAAATCAGGACAGCAAAAACACACAGTTTTGAATTTTGAATGATATTAATATCAGTTGGTCCATCAGTTGCAGATTGTTTCCTCTGTTATATTTTGACAGTTGTTTTGTAAGGTCATTCTTAGTATAAGTTACTATAACAGATCTAGTAGGAGATATTTAATTAGAATACGAAATGCAACTGTTAATTAGCTTTCTACCAATACATCTGTTAATTAGCTTTCTTAGGTACTACTACCGTTTTGATATTTTGGGAAACGAGATTGCAAGGAAGGTTCATTTCTCTAGCTTTCAATGTTGAAAGTGTTCGCCCTGCCGCCACATAAATGAAATCCACAGTTTTCAAAAGATGTTCAAAGTTCTTAAATTGCCATTATACGACTACTATGTCATAGTTTTCTCCATCGTTTTATTTGCTTATAATAGGAGTTAAGAGAACTCAATACCAAATTTTCCATCAAACCCCATTTACTATAATTTTAATAATCGGATGTCAAATACTCTAGATTTTAAGTTTTGAACTAATCAAATACCAAATTGATCCAAGACTCCTTAATATCTATTTTGTAAAGGAAAAATATTTATTTTGAAATTAAACTATTCATAAACAAACACACAGCAAATTTGTAAAGATGCATCTTATATTTCAACATTCAAAACTATACAACTTTTAACATTTTCATATATGATAGCGTTCAAATTCTTATATTGTGTAATTTTTATTATGGTTAGTCATTGTTAATGTTTTATATAATTTGAATATTTTACAAAATTCTTAATCTAATATGAATTATGAATAATAATTTCATATTTGAAAAACAAAGATTTAAATGGATCGCAGTGAAATCACTAGTTGGCTTACTTTTGTTTTAGAAATGCGTAGATCTAAATAATTCCATAAAATTATAGAGAATGACTGTAATTAACTGACAATCCATTTTACTACGAAAAAAAATCAACCGACAATCGAGTGAAAAGTAAACTACCAAATTCAGTGTGAGATATCTGATCTACATTTGTAATTATATATCTGAAGAATACTTATTCCCCTTATTGTATATTATTGGTTTTGAAATTAGTTAAGGAAAAATACAATATTATTTCTTTCTTGTCTATGCAAAAAATAATTAAAAATAGGAAAAAGACAATGAAGAAGAGAGAATCTAAAGCTAATCCGAAAAGTAACACGTGCCTCGAGTGGTGGGAACTTGCCGACGAGGGAAAAGCTAAAGTCCCCATGCATTTCAAAGCACTACTCTAACCGGTGACCACTAAATTAGGAATAGGAATGAGTAGGAAAGGAACGAATAGGAATAAAATCAATGGAATTAAAGGGAATATTTATTACTTTTGTTCCATATCAATTTTGATAAGGAATACTTTTGTTCTATGGTTCCTTAAAATTTAAGGAATGACAAGGAATCAGACGGAACAAAAATTCCTTATAAATGGTGTAATTTGTAAGGAATGAGTGGGAATGGATCATTCCCTTTGGTTCCCTATGGCTCCTAGTGATTTGGATCAGACAAGACTCGAGAGCCGATCCACCACTTGCCTTCTTTTTAGAGCACTTAGTTTGTCTTTGTCCTAAACTCCTAATACAATAATGGAGTATATGACAATAAGATATTGACGTCTGTGAGTCTGTGACCGTTTGTTTACGGGTCTATCCAATAACCTGTTAACGAATTAGTAGTCCATCAAAGACTATTTTTTCTTTTCAAAGACTACTTGGTTTCAAAAAAAAATATTTTCAATGATTAAGTTTTAAATCATTGCCAACGTTAGCAAAATTATAGGATGTTGGCTCTGTAACCATGACCTGTAAACACAGTGATCTGTTGTTGTAAAATTTTGATCTTGTACCCATTCTAAATATTGTAAAATTTCTCGCTTACACTAAGATTCACAAAAAAAAAACTTAAGCAGTCTGATCAAGATGTGTTTTCTTTGTCAAAGTAAAATTTTTAATCATTTTTTAATTTGTACATGTTATTCTTGCATAAGTGCCATTGTGATCTTTTTTGTATCAATCCTTTCATACGGACCATGTTAATCTTTTTTATATCGTTTCAATTTTATCGGATGTCTCTGAAGAGACAAATTCTATGAAAGTTCAATACTTGCGATTTAAACCCAAATTGATTGAAGAAATGTTGCTCACTAACCGCTGATCCAGATGTGGTTAAACGTCCTGTACTAGATTTGGAATTAGATTGAATCTCTTCTCTAGAGATTTAAACTAATCACTGGTGAAACCTGTAGTTTGGATGAAGGAAAATCATAGTGTCTAGTCTCCAACAAAATATATTGCTTACTACTTTGCATATAATCCCCAACAAGAGTTTAACCAAATGATCTAAGTTTCATCTAAAATAAATCAGTCCCCTAGATGACTTGATAATTCTTTTTTTTTTGTCACAGGGATAACTTGATAATTCTATCAGGCCTTAAGCCAATGCTTGAGTCTTTGACCAGTTTGTGGTCAAAAGGGTGGCTCTGCATTCAAGTATATATTTTTATATATGTAGGTGAAACCGTCACTATATGCGCACCGTTTTGACTTTGATTAGCAATTGTGAGTTGAACGAAACTAGGCACCACACAAAATGTTGATTCCTTTCATTAAGAGTTTTTTTTTGGTTGATTCTTTAATATTATTTGGATATCTGAAGACCAAAAATACATATAGTGATATAACCTTGATTGTATGTTCAACGAATATGAATTATTTTCGAATATATACTTTGGTACAAGGTGTGAACCATGGACCTTTCGGCTATCGTTTTCACGTCGTCTAATGTTTACGAATTAATAACTTCATCAGCAGAAAACGTCTTCGGTCTTCTGTTTTCTAAATGTTTTTTTTGTTTCATTTTCGGCTATGGGTCAAATAAGATAATAGTACCAATATTCGATATTTACTTGAACACATTTTATTATTACTATCAGACGTTTCTGGAAAATAAAAGGAGTTATAGACAGTTTGTCAAAGAAATTTTGCTCACTGCCTCTTTGTTTGAAGAACACTAAAACGTCCAAAGCTATAAATTCAAAGTACGTAAACTTATCATTTTTTAAAAGTGCATGTACATATAATCCAACAAAGTTAAATTATCAAAATATGAAAAAATACATCAATTCCCTAACGACTAGTTACCTCTAGCTGGCTTTGAAGGTTACTTCTCAAGAGCCCTCACCCTTCTCCTATTGGGGAAGTTCTGGAGGTGGCGGTTGGTTTTGTGATTTTTTGTTGCTCAGTAAGTTTTTCGCATATAAAGATCCGAAAACGATGACCTGGATTAAATGAACTTGGTTAGACAAAGAATCATAAGTATGGTAGCCTAAGTTTTTAGTGTAAAGAGGATTGAGGATATACCGATCCGATACATTGCTCCCAGCTAAGAGGATGAGAGAACCAAATGCATGAGAGCATGATGCTTGCAAGCTTTATTTAGATGAGTAATTCGGTGTTAACGGATTGTGTTAGCTAGTGTGTTGGACTGAGAACATGTTTGTATTTTTAGTTTTTTACCTGTCTTGTCGTCATGATAGCTGCAAATGTTAGAGCACCAAATGTCCTAATGGTGTAAGAAATGAAGAACCGGCTCGCTGTTGCAACCTGCACATTATTCTCTGGTAAAGTTCATTGGGAATTAAAGAGACGAGAACATAAGCCTGTATCATAAATTTATTGTAATAAGGCTGACTTCACGTGACGTTGTAATGACTATGTAGGAGAATAGAGGAAACTGATAAACTTACCGTGGAAAGCAGAGCGATGTCGAGTAGACAATCTCTATGCCGAGAAACAAAATCTACAGCTAGTAGTAAGTGGCCTTGTAATATAAGTCCAGTGAAACTGAGAACACAAGAACAAAGTGTTGTGTAGAATATTTGGTTATGTATCTCCATATTATATCCTTTAAAGAGTTTGTCTTGGAATGTGCTTGTAAAGCCATCAAACCTGTTAGATAATACATACCCAAGATAACCAGCCATAAGGGAAACACCCCAAACAGTATTTTCCCTTCCCTTATTGTACGGACTTACATCACCTCCTGCCTACAGCTCAGATTTACATTAAAAAAAACATCAGTGTATCTTATCTTTGATTAGGGTATACTCTTAACAAGCCTTTGAAAAGAGTTGAGTAGTGAGGTTTGTAGCAGATTCATGCCGGAAAGAGAATAAAGACAGAGCAACCGAGAGTCACCAGAAAAGCCACTAAATAGTCAAACCCTTTGTACCTTTTCTGCATGATGAGAGTTCCACATACCTGTACAGAGCACAAAGATATAAGAACGGTGCTGCTAATTGCTCAACTCAAAAAGCCTCTACTGGGGGAAAAAAATAGTGTTAGACCCGGTGGTGGCACCAATCACCAATAAGAGAAGGAGATTCATGGAAAGCAAACGCAAGAAGATGGGTCACATTTACATCTCTCATACCGATCAGCCTTTGGCTTGACCATACAGGTTTTGATCAAAGAAGAAGACTGATTAAAATTTTGTATTTGATTTGTTAATCAGTTTCATTACAGTCTCAGAGGAATACCTGTATTTTTCAAAACACAACAAACACGGAATACCTGTTTAGAATTCAATCAGCGCATGGACGATTGAAGTAAAATCATCAGAACATAATTACTGGGAACAAAGAAAGGACTAAAACATTTGATTTGGTCTTTTACTGATAAAGAGTTTTATGAAGTTGGAACTTATATCTCAAGGTTATTTTAGGCCTACTAAAAAGCCCAAATAAGAACAATATTTTTTTTCTAATATTTTTCACTGATTTCGTGAGAAGATCAGTCACTGATTTAAAAGAAAAGACACACAGCAATTTATGTTTAAAGCCCAATTTCGTTTACAGGCCCACAAAGAGTTTTAAAGAGGTAGCGCTTTTTTGTCTTTGGTTTAAGAGTCCCATATCGGGTAACTGGGAGAAGTGAGCAACAGAAGTGGCGCTATAAATTTAGACCCCCTTCCCTGTTATCAATCCACGCAGCCATGTGGTGAGCACAAAGCGAACTATTCTTTCGCCTTTTACTAAAGAATACCGTGTGCTCTCCACGCTAAGTGGCATACGCCTATTTTTGGAGGGTCCCACTTTCGAGTGGGCCCAACAATATTCAGTTGATTTTTTTTTCTTAATCCCCAATATCTGTTGATTTTTTTTGTTAAATTGGTGTAGAATGAAAATTTTATTTCCATTATTGTCAGGACGAAACATTGACTGGTATCCGAAAACAGATTAATCCTTAGGAACCAAATCTGACATAATAACCGAACCAGAGATCGAATCATAAATAAAGGACAAAATAACCCACCCAACTTACAATGATGCTGCTCTGATAAAATCTCGTTAAATGATCAGTTCGCTACTCTAATCTCTGCCTCTTCCCGGTTAACATCGTTTGATCCATAACCGAACTTGAACCCAACCCAAATCTCACAACCGAACCAGAACGCATCAGCGAATCACATCGTCCTGACGCACCGCTACTACTGACATCATTAAACCCTTTAAACGAGACAGGAGGTAATTCAAAACGCTGCGATTCCGTTTGAGGCGGTGGGTTTACCCATTTCGGCAGGGTTCCCGCCACAAGAAGCGTTTGAAGAAGCGGTCCAGCTTCAACCACAGCTTTTAAAAGCTTTCCCGTTTCCGGAAAAGCTTTCCCCATCACTAGAACGTCTAGAGGATCGGGCTCATGATGATTTTGAGCCGTTGGATCTTTGAGGATCATCGACGTCTGAGGATGATGAATGGTCCGTTCTGAGGAAGAAAGGGGAGAAGAAGATCCTTCAGGAGAGAGGCTGTTTGATTCAGTGGTGGTTCTTGAGTTAGTGTTTTGGGTTTGGATGAGAAACTGAGATAGTTGCTGTCTAGCTTCATCTCGTTCTTGTTGAGTGGATTTGAGTAGAGTGATAAGTTGGTTGACTTGTTCTGTATGTGTTCTTGTTTTCTCGTTGGCTTCCATTTTCAACGTTTCTAACTCGAACATAGTGTTCTGCAGATTCTGGCTTATCTCATCAATGCTCTGCATCTCGAAAATTGTAAACAAGAAATTAATATTTAGAATATTCGAAGGAAATCAACGAACCCTAAAATGGACATGTGATGATACCTCTTGATGAAGCCATATAGAAAAATAAAAGTCATCCATTGATGAGTAACTGTGTTTTGCTATACTCTGTTTAGGACTGAGAATAATCACTTTGATTGGTTTCTTTACCCTATATATATAGTATATGCATATACAAATAAAATCATAAATGTAATCAATACAAATATAGACCCATGTGAGACAAAGAAAAAGGAATACAAGCAAATACAAACTGGATGGTTGGTTGAACTTTGATTTATCCGCATACTTGTTGAAAATGTTTGATTTAATTATATCAAGAAACATAAACTAGTTTTTTTAACATATTAAAAAGCTCTGAAGACTATAGCTATTATTTTTCACGTATGATAATTGCATATACTATACGTACTATTTAAGAATTTTTCAGGGGGGCATTGCAGACACTATACCGTCTACTGTTAAAATCGATGTTGTAGAATACTTAACACATACTGCTAAGAAATACTTTAATGTTTGTCGCATTACTTTTAGCTGTATTACAAAGAGGCATTTGTAATTAGTAGGAATATAGATAATATTATATTTGTTTTTTCATGTAAAACGAAACATTTATAAAAACAATTCCGTCAATTATGGTACTATGGTTTTGACTGGTGAGATGTAGTATTAGAGTTAAATTGCCAAAAAAGTTACAATTCAATGTAATTAGCTGTGAAAATTATGTGAGACTTAAAATCAATAAAGAAAACTATATATCGTCAAAGAAGACTCACAATATAAGACGTCTATTATCATTTGTGTTTCATGTCATCATGTGACTCGAGCTTAGATCATAAGTACTATCATGTAGTATTATTTTGAGTTGACTTACTACACATTCCTAATCAAGCACGTATATATTATTCGTTTAGTTACCCAATTATTGCAGAGGATTCTCGTGCACAAACTTACAAAAAGATATTCAAAATCAGACAAGTCCAGTTTAGGTCGCAGTCGTTTTTGTAATATATGAATTTTGGTTACTGTTTGCATGCAAACTTAATTAAAATCTTGTACAAGATTGGCTTGTGGACTGCCCAACAAATATATTTGATATCTACTGCGGCTTATACGTAGTTCTTTTTTTATAATTCTTTTTTCTTTCCCTACGATAAATGTATATCTATACTCAATCCTTACATTAGCTAGCTTTAATGTAGACTGTTTACACTATTGCATTGTTATGCAAATATTCTTTGCGCTCATAACACTCAAAACCACTATTATACAAATACATTCTTATCGAGCTTCGTGGTATTATAAGGATTCCGATGTTTATCTCCACTTCAGATATTATTATAAATTTTATAAACGGCTCACGGCACACTTCAAATAAAGCATATATACACAGAGCTCGACTGTTATAAATAATTTAGTTCTTAAAGCAAGTTTATGATTCATTAATTGTAAAAAAAAATAGTGGTACAAGAGAATATCTAGCCATATCCACTAGTATTCGACACTAAAGACATGAGATTGAGAAACCTGTGATGAACTTAACCAACAAGTGAAATCAATATACATCTATATAAATTTAGATAAGTGTACAAAACACTTACCATACTATGACAAAAACAAGAGACATCGAGAGTTCGAGACTTCTAAACCCATCAAACAAACTAGTTTAGTAATTATTACAATTTTGTGAGCTATATGAATTGTTTTCTTGCAATATCTTTGTAGTTGGCCAGCCTATGAACCTTAGGAACTCGTGATTTTGGCATTTTCTTGGACGGCAGATGGAAACATGTACAAGTCACATATGGGCAAATCTCATCTTTCATGACTTGGAACCTAAACTGATATCTATTTAACACGTGTCTTTGAATGATTTTATCTAAAATTCGATACTAAATGCTTTGACTACCAGATCCAACTAATTTGGATTTATCTTCAAATGTTTGTCACAAAATATGTAATTTCGACTCTTCCAACGATGATTTCGTTCCGTTTTAGAATGTTAGTGTGGTCCACAACAGTTGGCACAATTTGATTTCTATCTCAACCATCTTTGCTGTCAGATGGTTGAGCTTTCTTGGCTGTTAGAGTGTCATCTTTTCCCTAAAATTTCTATTTAGTTTTTCTTTTTCAAAAGTTTAAAGTATGAACACTTTTCGATATTAATTGCGAACACATACCTTGAGGTGCGCACGAGTAGTTTTCTGGCAATCAAAGCAGCAGCAGAAGAAAAGCATGTTGTTCCATCAAATTTTAAGTATAAGGAAAATACTAATTGGTTACCAAAACGGAAAACATTAATTAGTTTGACTGGAGACGAAACTCTTATCTATTTTTATTAGTTAGAAGACTCAAAACGAAAATAAAAATGTTAGTAATGATAGTAAAAGCTCTCTTTATCCATGCATATGTTTATCCTGATTGGAGTAAGAGTTGAAAATGAAACTACTATATATCCTTCATACTCCAATAGAGCAAAGAGTTCAAAATGTTTGGATTATATGTTTTCATGGGGTTGAAAAGTGTAGTTTAGAATACAAAAGGTTATATATACTTAATATTTTTTTGTACTAAAACATGATCAATCATTTAATAATTGTAGAATAAAAATCAAAAAGCTAAGTAAATTTAAATTTGGGTTGCATTAAATTATATTAGAAAAGTTTCTTAAGCATGTTATAAAATTTACATGTTTTAGATTATTGCAATATATGTAAAGCATGCTTACATAAACTCCTGGAAAAATATGGGATTAAATTAAGAAGTTTGCGATAAAATAAAATCCCGTTGATTAATTAAACTACACTAAATGTAATGTTGCAGCTTCTTGGAGCAGCTGTCATAGGAACTCTGAAGCTGCCTGGACATTAAGGGATCTAACAGGGAGAGACTATGTTTGGCAGCCGTAGATCTTGGTCCCTAATAGCTTCCTCCTTTGAAGCAGATCTGTTGAGCTTACTATAGACAGCGGAACGCCGATTAAGCAGATATGAAAAAAACAAATTAGGGTAATATTATGTATACAGTAGGTAGGTGAAGATCCACAGTATGCGATTGATAAGGAGATTGGTGAAAAGATGACTGAAATGTTTACCCTAATTCCTACATGTAAAACATTATAAGAAAAACTGTAAAATTGTTTACGTAATGATGAAAACGTCACAATAACGGAGTTCATGATGTTTTTACTTGTGAGAGTAAGACGAATACTATGAACTTTGTTTCTTCAGAACTCTCTCAGTTATCAGATTAAGTTTTGTTTTGTTTTGGTATTTCAATCTTAAAGAAAACTTTCAATGAACCTATAATGTTACTTAAATTGCAATTCCTTTTTAACAAGCCTTTCTTACAAGATATCAGTCATTACAAAGAAATAGAACCTAAGACATTAAAGTTCGAAGAATTTGATTTGAGCTAGGTTACTTAAATAGTCGACTCCAAGATGTTTGCAATGTTGCTTCGGTGAGACCTAACCAAAAGGTGTCGAAAAGGCATGAGCTTCTGCACCAAACTCCTAAACATATCGACCCTCTTCATCACCTGCGTGAGTCTCAATGCCTTGACCACCACGAAACTCCCAAACTCATTCCTAGCCAGCCTCATCAACCTGTCTCCATGGCATTCCAAAAGCTCCACAACCACAACAGCCATTGCCTCCTCATTATCTAAAAGCTTCTCTACGATGTAGCTTCCGTACTTCTTAAACGACAGATCAACGCAGTGGCCGCGGAGACTAACACAAACGTTACGCGTGCAACGCAAGTCATAGAGTGTAAGCACGTGTTGGACCACGAAGTTCGCTGAAGCATCGTTACTTAGGCAGAGAGCGTTGCGGGCGACTAAGTCTAGTAGAAGATTTCTGTAGAAAGGATCATCCGCGTCGGTTATGACCTCGTTGAGCGCGATGCAGCCGTACTGATTACGCGCGATGTCGAGCGCGTGGTGGAGAAGGTGCTCGTACATTACATACTTCTTCTTCTGGTCGAAAACGAGCATAGCTCGTATCGCCACGTAGGATGCGTACTTATCGGTCATGATATGAAAGAAGCGGCGCAGAATAGCGGCGCAGAAGAAGGCGTCCACGTCATCCGATATTCCGAGGAGCTTCTGGACGCGTCTCGACCCGTAAATGTTTCTGACGACCTCCATGAAGTAATCGGAGTCTGACGTAAGCAAGGACGCCATCAACCGAAGCTCTTTTCGATCAGACTTGGAGATAATATCTTTAAACTGGGACAAGCCTTCGGCGCTAGTCATAACGTTGAACAGAGAGTTCGATCGAGTGTCTGATACGGCATAGGAGGGGCGTGGAGCGAAACCAGGAGGAGGAATGTAACCGGAGATTCCTTTAGAGAAAGGGATATGTTGTAAAGCATCAGACATGGTCGACATGGAAAAGGGACTATTATCGGTAATTGCCATTGTACAAGAATTAGTCTTAACTAGAGAATGATCAAAAGTTTTCTCTGATTAAATTTGGAGAATTTACGTTCGAAAGATTTTAGAGTTGTTGTTGGATTAGGATCTGTGGGGGTAATGATAATATTTATACTTGTTCTTTTCTGAGTAACAATTGTATTTTCCTTTTAAGAAAAAGGGAAGTCATCACGAGTTTCCTTTTTTCTACTCTTTCCGTAACTATGATATTCCTACCGTTAATGAAAAAAGGGAAAAGGTTGTGTGTACTGTTGTACATCATCGTTTTTTTACGAAAAGGGTCAATTTATCTGGCCATGATTATCCCTTAAATAAACTAAGATTGTTGCTCGGAAGAAAAAAACTAAGATTTTTAAAAGAAAAGGTAAAAGAAAACTTACAACTGGGCTATAAATTGAAGGCCTAAAAGACTTTCTCAAATTCACTATTTAATTATCATGGCCATATATGACCTTTCTCAAACTTACAATTGGGCTATAAATTGAAGGCCCAAGGGACATAGTGAGCAAGTTGAAGCATAGTTAGTGAGGATATCTGATCAACAGCATCCAAATCCATCACTCAGCTAAACACTGAGAGATTGGCGGTGTGATTTTTGCCCTTTAAAAGATAATACATCTAGTTGTATTTAAAATCATTTGTTCCACCTAGCTAGTCAGTGTTCCATTCTGTTAAAGTAATCTCTTTCAATCAACTCTTTTTTTTGTAACACTGCTGATACAATGTTGTGGTCTGAAAGAATGTCAGCGAGACCATTGAACGTATATCAGCAGTGTTACAATTGGGAATGTTTCTTCTATATTATCACAATTGGGAATATTTCACAAACTTATCACTGCCTTATTGTAGTAAAAGGATTTAGAGAGATGTGAAAGATCAATCATACTCACCCTCACCGAGACACCAACAAGTGTTATTGATGGCCATGGACAATCCCGGACCTGAAATGATGAATGTGTAAACAGATAAAATGAAGATAATATCTATCTTATTAAAACAGAAACATTATATTGGACCTAACATTTATTTTGTAAGTTTTTAAATTAAATACACATTTATACTTTATAGTTAAACCTACATTAAATCACTAATATTTCTATTCATGTTTCCAAACAATATACTTATTTCTTTATACTATTATCAATGTTTTCAAACAATATATTTTTATACTACTATCAATGTTTCTAAACAATACAATAATTAATCTTAATATTTTATATCTATCATTTTCTCTTTAAAATTTTGTAGAAACATCATACTGTAATTTCATAAATTGCAAAATAATGAACTTTGAAATTTGGATTATAAGATTACAAATTATGAAACTATTACAATTTAAATCAAATTAGATTACATATTGGTCATCCATCAGTTCAATCGGTTAGTCTCGGATTTAGTGATTTTTGTTAATATGAATATTTTAAAAACCTAAATTGAATTGTTAGATCTCCGGATTAAACGGTATAATCACAATCGGGTTGAATTCAGAAACACTGATTTAAATGCAACAATATTTTAAATAAACTCTTTAAAAGTTACCAAAATATTTGTTAAGTTATTAGTGAAAATTTTCATCGTAAAATATTCCGCGCTTCCAAAGCGCGGATCATAATCTAGTTCTTCTTATAATGAGACATACATAAAGCGGAATCCCAGTGAAATTAATTATATAATTTGAAACGACTTAGACCTTGTTTATTAGTGGGAAAAAAGACCTTGTTTATTAGTCTCAATTTTTTTTTTTTTGTAACTTTATTAGTCTCAAATTTGGAGCGATTCTACTGTTATATTTTTCGTTGCTAGTTGTGCCTCTATTCGTCTCGTGGAAGTGAAATCAATTCCACCGTAACTAATATGGTTTTTTTTTTTTTTTGCTATTATGAATATGATATTTTGCTTATAATCTATTGCTAATTTTAAGATATGCCTGAATTCATATCTACTCCACTTCTGTACAAACTCTTCCAATAACTTTGGGTGGAAAGGAGATAGTCTTATTGGGTATTTGCTTATGATATTTATTGATGGATTAGTCATTTGTGGTATGATTAGGACTTTAAAATAGTTGAGATTATCACTCTAATTGTGGATAATATTTTAACCCCGTCCTTTTCTTCTTTGTTCTTAGTGGAGCCAAAGTAGGCAGGTAAAATTAGGGATGGACACTATTAGAATAAACGAGTTTTAAAAGGTATTCGCCATCCATCAGTTTCGTCAGGATAATTAATTATTCGATCTGAAGCCATCCGGATATTTGATGTTCCGAATATTCAAAACTTTTTAAAACTTTATTCGATCCGTAAAAATAAGTTAATAAATAAATAATTAGAAAATAATATAAAATAATAATATTTTATTACAAAATAAAAAATTATTAACATTTTAAAATTCTAATAAACAATTTAATAAGTTTAGTAAATAAAAATACTGTAAAATAATATTGAGAAATTCCTTTAGATAACTTTTTTAGTTTATTTTGCACAAAATAGCTTTCGAGGAAAAAAAATGACCAAAAAGTTTTTATTAAAAGATTAAATATACATTTATACCTTTTGAGTTAATTAATCTAGACTCATGGTTTAGAGTTAAGAGAGTTTTAGGGATGGAGTTTCAAATTTCAAAAAATAAAAAATAAAAATTGAAAATTTCAAAATAAAAAAAAAACTATTTTGGTCATTTATTTTTTGAAAACTATTTTTATGAAAAAAACTTAAAAATGGCTATTTAAGAGAATTGCTCTAAAATATATATAAAATATAATATTTATATAAATTATATATATAATTCTTTAATAAGTACATATATGCATATAAAAATCATATACTTGCTCCTAAAAAATTAACATTTGTGATTTGTTTCGTCTTTTATAGATATTACATATTAATATTTGTTTTACTTCGCAGAGTAACATATATCCCCATTTTTTTGTTCAAATCAAAACAGATAATGAATAGAATCAAAATTTACGGATATTTTGTCCAGCCCAGATAAAATGATTTTATGAAAGATATATATATATATATATATATATATACTTAATTGTTTTCTCCAAGCTTATTATATGCCTATTAAAAGATTCAGGTAACCTTATTTGGTGAGAATCAGCCAGTCATTTCATATCTGCTTTTTTTTTTTGAAGCACTTTTTTTTTTGAAACACACATATCTGCTAAGTAATTTATATATATATATATATATATATATATATATATACTCAATTGTTTTCTCCAAGCTTATTATATGCCTATTAAAAGATTCAGGTAACCTTATTTGGTGAGAATCAGCCAGTCATTTCATATCTGCTTTTTTTTTTGAAACACTTTTTTTTTTTGAAACACACATATCTGCTTATCAAAAATTACTTATTTTGTTTGTTTTAACTGACTATTATCAATTAGGCTCCCTTCTCCCGATTTTAAAATTGATAAATAGTTGCTTGCATGCTTTTAAGCAGCCATCCTTCTCTTATTTTTTTTACTTATCCGTAATCCTTTTTCGATTGAAATTTTAAACAAAAGGTTGAAGACTTGAAGCTTTAGTCTCGTGGCTCATATAAAAAAGAGATAGTAAAGGATATCTTTTATCATGGAGCAATTTCTTAAATAGAAAACACACATACTCGATTTGATCAACAAGATGATAAAGCAGAAGATTATATTCTTTTTTTAACTAAGTTGGCTCAAGCCTTACAAGTCAAACTATTTCTCTTGGTTATTTAGCAGAAGAATATGCTTTGTTCTGCCAGGTTGCAACTTGGTTATTCTATTTCTCCTCTTTCACACTTCATGGTTTTAATAATGGACACTCATTGATTATAATCTATCTCTATACAAAAATACACAAAAACATCAAACTATTCATTTTGAAAATAGAGTTCTGGCTTATAATACAAATAGTATCCATGAAAACATATTTATGAGAAAAAAGGAGATGGATGTGATGATACATATAAACTTCACATATAAACATTCAAATGAATCAAATCCTAGACTAAAGACGACCATGCTGATGTATCATGTTCAAAACTGAGAGGAAACTGATCAATGGCAAAAGAAGACATCTTACTTTCATCTGCACCCATGTTCCATATAGACTCCAAGGAGCTTTCCCATGTTGGAGACAGAGGAGGGAAGTTCAAGTAACAGCTTTGCTCTGAGTAGTAGATGTCTTTTACCGGTTTAATAATGTTTGCTCCAGATTGATCAATTTCCCTCCATATGTCATCCATTGAGTAGTTTCCATCATCGCATTCTTGATTCATTTTCCCATTGGATCCTCCAGTGTCTTGAGTAGTTGCAGTGGTCATAGAAGATGAGCAACAGTTTGAAGATGAGGAAGTTGGCGACATAGGCCGCTTCTTCTCTTGCGCCTGCTTCCTCATATGAGTCCTCCAATAATTCTTTATCTCATTATCTGTCCGACCCGGCAACTTCTTTGCGATTTTTGACCACCTGCATATGAATATTTTCAAAGTTAATACAACAAAAAAAAGAGGAGGTTTCTAAATTTCTTGCAGATATCTTCTGACCTGTTTCCCCATTTGGCGTGAAGCTCAAGGACATGACGCTCTTCTTGAGGAGTCATCTTACCACGTTTGAGACCAGGATGCAGGTAATTAACCCACCTTAACCTGCAACTCTTTCCTGTTCTGTTTAAACCTACAACCAAAACTAGATTAACACTTCTAAATGGAAGGTCCTTTCCAGAGACCGCCCATTTTTCCAAAAACAAACCCTATACCTAGTCTTATCATGTTTCTCCCTCCACCTTCAAACCTGAAACTTTTGCTACAAAATCCCATCTTCGATCTCCGAACGTGTGGACAAAGTTGACCAAGAGGATGTCCTCCTGTTCTGTCCACGGTCCTTTACGGTATTCCTCTTGCACATTTTTCATCTCTCTCTCTTTTTTTTTCTCTGAATAGAAGAAAAGTTACTTCTCAGCTTTGTTTTGTGGGAACTTATGGCGTACTCTAGACCAATATTTATATGTGAGCCAACTTGAACAATGTGTTGTTGTGTCTACGCGATATAGCACTCACATTATTAAAATTCTCAAATGATTTGTCTTTCTTATCTTTACCGTCCATATATGGTGAGAGATTATGCTGATGATAATGTGGGGGCCTATTGTTTTATGATGCCATCAAGCCATTAGAGCATTAAAAATGGAAATGATCGGTAATAGAAGACTGATGTACACTGATGCAACACTCCCCATTAATTCGGCCTTTTCTAATTTCTATCTCTTTTTGTGTGTTGCAATAAGAACACTTTCTTATATTTCCTTTTGGCAGATCTCAATTGTTTCTATTGCACTATCTGTAAAATATTCAGCGGCTATTCCAGAATCAAACAAGAGAGGAACTGAGGTAAACTATATAATCTTATTATCTAGAAACAAAGTATGCAAAATATAAATTTCTTTTATGGTTTTAACAAAATGGAAGGAATATATAAATTGGTGTGAACAGAAAAAAGGATCTAGACATTTTTCAACTATTTTGTGAGGTTATGATTGTAGTTTGTCCCTTGAGTCCTTGACTTTATTAAAGGTTAATCTTGATAGCACTGTAGAAGCGTATAAAAGGCAGAGAAAGAAAAAAAGAGATTTGAGAAAAGCATATAGCAGAAGGGGTCGAATTGTTTTTGGGTGTCTGATAAGTAGTCTTTTGTATCTAGCAGCAGCACTTGAGACTGAAGTTAAAAACTTAGATATCTTTTAAGATTAAGAATTCAATTAAAAAGACCCGTCAATTATTTATTTAGTAACTGAGAAGGTCAATTATATATTTTCTGTTGGTGTAAATTATATTTGCCTTGGCATTGTGATTAGCCTCTGAACATCGGTTCTAAGTTGGTTCCGATTCAGTTCTTTCAGTTTTTCAGATCTTCGGTTCTAGAGGTTTAGGATCTGTTAGGGTATGTAGAAAGTTATGTTTGGTCTTGGTTCAATTAATGTGGTTTTAGGTTCAGTTCGGTCTGGTTAACAAAATTGGGAGCCCATTTATATCTGAAGTAATATCGGTTCCGATTTTTAGTTAATTTTGGTTAAAATTAGAAAATGATCAAATTTTCAGACTAAATATCAGATTCTTTTTTGGGTTTTCAGATAAAAAAATTATATAACTAAAATAATTTTAAGTATTTAAAATAAAATAAATTCTAGTAATTCATTTTTCAGGTATTTTGACTTGTAAACAATATTTTAATTTATTTGTTTATTTTAAAATCATATCTATATATTTGGATCCATTCGATTCTCGATTCGATTTTTTTGTTTGTTTTTAAAATATAAGATCCTTATTATAATTGATAGGATCCAAAGCCAAACCGAATTTTGTTTTTGATTCGGTTGAATGTACACATGGATAATTGAGAGATATCCTTTCGTACTCGGTTTTCATGTCTAGGAAAGTTTGGGTTTATTCCATAACTTTCTTCTCTAGTCCTTAATCTTTCCAAACCCTAAAATTATTCGTTAATAATACTTGTTTTTCAAGATGTATATTTATTATTTCTGGTTTATCAAGGTTTCATACCCTAAAATCTTTCGTCAATAATACTTGTTTTTCAAGATGTATATTTATTATTATCTGGTTTATCATGGAATTTCATCCACTCTTACAGATTTGGTCACGTGTGCAATTTATGTTGCTTACGTCTTTTAGATGCATGGATGAAGTAGGGTAGACAGCGTTCTGACTCTGTGTGTGTAAGTACCTGGTGTGCTGGTCCATAGAAGTAGAGAATAAAGAGTATAAATATTCTTAATTTCTCTAATTGGCAAAGAGTTCCTGAGATTCTACAAATTGTTTTTCTTTCTGTGGAAAACTCTGAAAATGACCTATAGGAATCTGAGAGAATTTTTTTTTTTTTTGTTAAATGTTTTGAGAGAATTGTACTCAGATTGATCTTTTATAGCCTTTGCTTTGAAGCAAAAATTTACTGAAACACTAAAAAGGTTCCAGTTTAGATATATCCCTTTTTATTATTTTGGGAGCATTTTTAACAATAAACCTTATTATCTTCATGTGTAATTAACGATATTGTTATTACTTGTGTGTTATGATTAGAAGCTTTTTCATACTCTTTATTGAAAAAATATTCAGTGCCTAAAAATATTACATGTAATTCTACTACTTACTAAACCTACAAAAATATTATACTATATGTTTATGTTATTAACTACACCAATTGTACTTATTCGCATGTCCATTTGCTTAAGATTTATATTGTCCATAAGACTATCTTAAAATGGACACAAACATATTGTCAGTCGTTTTGTTGAATAGTAAATAAAACTAAAAATTTTAACGTGAAAATCAGAAGTTTTGTTTATTGGCAATATATTTTTTTTTATGTTCGTTGGTCCAAAAATTTAGTGTCATAAAAAAATTTAACTTCAAATTAAGAGGGCTTTCCTAAAGTTAAGATGAATTTTTTATATTGCAAAATTATAAGAAATTAATTATAACGTAAAAGCATTATATTTTCGTTCATAATCATATTAATTTGTAAACCTATGATACATGACTTTTTCTTATTTGAACTGGACAATATAAATTATTTGTATTCATGTTCTTTTATACAACTTTTTTTTTCTTTTATACAACTTAGATACATATCATTTATTTTTCTTAAGATATTTTATTTGATTTATTTTTCTTAAAATACTTGTAATCAACGATTGGAAATGTCTGAGGGTAGAAAATGTTTTATTATATAAATTATTTAGCATATGATAACCAAGTTTTGTTATGGTTATAATATTTTTTTTATCTTATGTATGTATGGATCCAATTTCCCAAAGTTAAACCATTCTATGACCAACATAATCTAACTTAAACAGCTTATAACCAAGGTCATATCATCCCAATCTAAGCCATCTTCATTTAATTTTTAACATCAAATATCGGTGAGTCTCACAATAAATATTTCACTAATAAAAATAGAGAAAATAAAAAAAAGAATATGAAAATCATATAAAAAAAACAATGATATTTTTTTGTAGACTTTCTTCACATGTGTTTAAATTATTTATAGTTAATATTCTTTAAATATTAAAAATTATGTGAAAAACTCAATAACCAGTGATAATACTCTTAAACTTAATGATAAATTAGAGCTCTATGTTCATGGTACAAATTGGTTTATAAATATGTGGTGATCTAGTGATACCGTAAAAGATATTATTTTCTTTTTTTATAATCGTGATGTGATTCCAAAGGCTTTTTAGACCAAAAAATCATGAGATCCGTAGTGTTTTGGGCGGCCGAACTTAAACCCAGATGGTAATACTTACATCTGTGAATCCTTGACCACGTGAGGTGGAAGTTCCGGTAAAAGGATGATATATTAACAAAATGTTATATGTTTGAAGCCAAAACTATACATCTTTTTTCTTGATAAACAAAACTATACATCTTTTCTACAGCTTTCCAAAGTTCGCCTCTAAATTCCAAGTTGGTCACTTTTAACGTGGGAGTTTAAACAATTTAACTTGAAACATACGTGGTCAGATAATCTAGTTTGAACGTTTTGATCACTGATATATTATTCCCCTGCTTTTTTTAGTAGAGAAACTTGAGAGTAGGAACAGATTCTCTTATTTTTTTCGAAAAGAAATTTACATGGCTATTACAGATTTGATTCGCAATAATTGCATTAACTAGGTCATTACGAAAGTTACATGGTCGAGACTCGAGAGGTGCCGTTACTTACCCCCCTAACATTGCGTAACAAGATTTCGTTATTGGAAAACATTAATAAAATCTTGTTAATATGGTTTTCTGTACTTTTTTTTTGCTAAATGGTTTTCTGTACTGGTTTACCCCCTTAAAGATTATGTGGTTGTGCTTGTAGTGCTTTAAATATGATGGTGTGAAAGATTCGGGGCTCTAAAGTTTTGGCATGTTGCTTTCAGATTCTCGAATTCTCCATTGTCCAAGAGCCATTATAAAATTCTACACGCCACCATAATCCGAAAGCTACTGGTATCAGGACTGCTGCATATTGTCATGTTGATCCAAGCAATGAATTAATTTATTAGTAGTTAGATTTGATCACTTATATTAAGCGGTAAATAGTGAGTGGCAATTAGATTAATACATTTAGAAGAATATGATTAGCATATGATTGAAGCAAAAAGATTAATTAAAATAAAATATCAGTATTATTTCTGTTAGTTGGGTTTGGTCATCATATCCATTGTTTTGGAGACCGTCTAGACAACTTGATTAGTTTTTAGCATATTTTCTACACAATATCTTTTAGTAAAATTAATCATTTACAAACATATTAATGGATCTAACATGAACTTTTTAAAATGAATGTTAATTTTTTCACCAAAAAATCATTTGTACATCAAGTGTTACTTTCAGTTTGAAATGTTGAAACAATAGAGTCAAAGGCTCATCGCTCTAAGAACTTATCTTGATCGAAACCAAATGGTTAGGCTTTCATCATACTTTCGATCTCCTTGCCTTTTAATGGTTTACAAT
Organism: Raphanus raphanistrum subsp. raphanistrum; assembly: GCA_019706035.1. Classification (NCBI taxonomy): domain Eukaryota; kingdom Viridiplantae; phylum Streptophyta; class Magnoliopsida; order Brassicales; family Brassicaceae; genus Raphanus; species Raphanus raphanistrum. Next base: position 52,948,236 of record CM033988.1, read on the forward strand.
CGGTTTGTCAATGGTTTTGATGAGAAGAAATGGCGGTAGGTGATTCTCGCCATGTCTTCTACGGTTTGTCTCTCTCCATATAACATTAACCTTTACTAACCGGTGTTGCATCGATTTGGTCAGAATCAGAGCCTTGGGTATTTTGACAACTTAGACACCTATGCGGCCGATTTCAAAACATTGCTGCATATCTATTCTTATATGATATTAGTGGCGGATCCATGATAATTTTAAACCTGGATCAGAAATTATATGAGCTTTAAGTTTAAAACAAAAAAGGGAATAAAATAGTGTCAAGTGGAAGTTGAACTCTAGTTTAGGGGTGTCAGCCGAAGTCAAACACCACCAGAGCTGATGAAATTCAGTTGTACTAGCTCAGTAAATCACATTTATAATATTTAAAGGGTGTCAGCTGACCCCCTTTTCTGTACATGGATCCGTCTCTGTATGATATATATTGTAAGAATAATATTCTCATAAGAGTGTTTCAAAAAAAAAAAAAAATTCTCATATGGACTTTAGTTGGCTAAAATTGCAGAATTCAACAATGGACATTCTTTTCTGAAGTTGTCTTTGTAATGGAGGACCCAAAATTCTGAAGAGATTAGAGTGAAGTAAGCAGACATATATAAGACTGAGTTACGTGGACGCCACCACTTCCTGTATGGCCACTCCACTATGTAAGATTCCCCCCCCTTCCATTCGTTTGGCTCGTGACTTGCGAAGGCATACGCACTTAACAGTTTAAGAAAAGACCCTTTTGGTCCCATACTTCATCTTTTTGGTCTAAACCCATACTTCATCTTGATTTTTCTTTCTTTTTTTCTTGTTTTTCTTTCTTGCATCATAAAATAACTTCAGAATAATAAGAAGTAAAAACAGTACTTGGTAATTATTTCAAAAAAAAAAAGACACAATAAGTGCAATTAGCATAAGGTTACGGAGGATGAGTGTAGTAGTAAGGTTGGGCAGTTAAATTAATCATGATGGTAATTAAGAAGAGTGATAAATTGAGCGAGAAAACCCTAGCCGTCAAGAGAAAAAAGAGAGATTTTTCATAGTCTCAAGCCGATGATCAGAGGCTTTTACAACTCCGACATCGGCTTGTTTAATTCGTTTTGCTTCTCTTTCTTTGATCTGTTTTATTTCCAGTCGCTGTTTTATTGCCAATTTATTTTGAATCTGGCAAGGTTTTTTGTTCTTTTGTATGCTTCTTCCAATTGATTTGGAAAGACAGAACTTTCGGTTCAGTTGAACTGTTTAGAAAAGATAATTGACAGATCTACTGCGGATGGTGGCGACAAGTCTTACCGGCTTCAATCGTTGATGGTTCTTCATTCGATGGTGATGGAGTTCTTGCTGCAAACTATGGTTATTTCAGGCAGCATGAAGTTCTATGGAACAGTAATCTTTTTGACTCTACTAACAGAGCAAAATAAAGAGTTGTCTCATCTCGGTGGTTCCTACTGGAATAATAAAAAGAGAATGACAATCGTTTTCAATTCATTCTGAAGCGTGGTGTTTTTGGATTAATATGTAGATTATCTCCTTTGAGATTCATCTATTCTAAAAGCAAATATGAAGCCTTTATATGAAAATCTTTACTCATCCATACGCAAAATAGATGTGTTAGTTTATTTTGGATGTCTACTGGTGTATCTCTTTTCTATGTTGTTTTGTTGGTTCTTATTGTTTAGAACTCTTCGGCTTGAAGATTTAATAATACAATCCAACGGAAAAAAAAAACAGTACTTGGTTTCACGTTGTCGTTGATGCTTATATTTACATGCACTAGGGGTTACATAACGTATTTACGTGCCATGCATGTACAGATGTACTCGATCCCAAACTTCTTCATTACCTACTGTATGTTCTTCCACACGCATAATTTAAAACATCAAAACTAGGTGTATAGATTATACATATCCATAACCCATTGCCTTTTTTCAAAAAAAAAAAAATATCCATAACCCATTTGCCATGCTATCTCGATGCTTACGTGAAGCCCAATAGATAAAAGGTTATTACAGCCATGCTAGCTCGATGCTTACGTTGAAGCCTAAGAGATAAAAAGAGGTTAGTATGGGCTTAGTAGCCCTATAACCTACTTACTAATATTAGTTAGTTCTATTCAGCCTCGACCCATTTTGGTTTTGCATTTATTAAAATAATTTCAAAAATGTTTTTGAAATACAAACCAATTTTTGTATGCTAAGAGGGTGCATTTAATCGATAGTTTTTAGTTGATTTGTATTAAAATAAAAGATTCAGTGTTATTCAGTGTTATTCATCTGAAATTCAGTATTATTCAATCATGAATTTTAAAAATTCATTTAAAATTCAATGTTATTCAATTTGATATTTCATAAAATACTTTGAAATCCATTTTTATTGAGAATATTCTAACTTCTGATGTTTATAGTGATTTTAGAGTGTTTGAATAGGGGTTTTTAGTTAAAAATAAAATAAAATTTAAGTCTCATGGTTTTAAATGATATTCTACTGTGGTTTAACAAAAATCATCCTAAATTTTTCAATTCATTGAATTAATCTAACTTCATTAAAAATCAAATCACCTCAAACTTTAGATTCAATACACCCTGTGTTTTTTATAATGAAAACAATCAAACATTAACAAAACAATTATTTTGTAGACAGTTCTTCTGTTTCGAACAAAAAAAAATTTCCTTTGTGGTTGGCATATAAGCTTACAACTAAGAGGTAGATTTTGTTTTTTCTCTTTTGTCAACGGGTAGATTTTGTTTAAGATAATTATTTAGGTAAATTTCATAATGCAAACATAAAAGTCTGAATTCGGGACGTGATTTTAGCTTCTCTCTCTAGGAAAAGCTCTGTCCTCTCTCTAGAAGTAAACCGACGTGATTTTCGATCCCGGCCGACGGCGTGGGCCCCCACGGCCACCGTCGGTCCGGCTCTGTTTTCTGTTTTCCTTTTTCGCTTTGTTTTCTTTTTCTCCCGGCATAGTTGGTTCGTTTGAGCCGCTTTTGTCCGGTTTTAGCCTCCAGTATCGCATCTTTTGTTTGATGGATATCTGGCTTAGACTCTGGGGCCGCGCCGGTTCCTATTTGGTGGCGGTCGCCGGCTTTCGGTTCCATAGAAGTGCTCAAGCTGAGGTGGAGTGGTCGCGATGTGTTTGGTGGCCGAGTTCGGGTGAGATTCGATCTCTTCAACGGATGCTCTCCGAAGCTGCGGCGGATTTGTACTGATCCCGAATCCCGAAATTTCCAATACAGTCGTTGGGAATGGCTTTCGGTGGTCCTGGTGGTGTCCCGGTTGAATCCGGAGTTTATTTGTCTTGATGTTCAGCGACGAGCTTCTTTTGGGAATGAAATCGGTGGCTCATGTCTCCGGCGGAGTTTTGGGCAGCGGTTCCGGCGGCGTTTTCCAGTCGGTGGAGACGGTGGCTTTGCATGTTGACACACGCGTCTCTTTGGTGGGCGGTTTTGACACGTGGAGGCGGTGTCGGTCATGTGTGGACCATGGTTTTCACTTGGGCTTGGATATTGTTGGCCTGTGGATCTTTTGTTTTGTCTTTTGGTTTTGGGCTTTGTTCTTTCGGGCCCTCGTTGTACTTTTTGCTGTTCTGGCCTTTTGGGCTTTTATAATATAATATGATGGCAAAAAAAAAAAAAAAAAAAGTCTGAATTACATATATTTTTAATTGCAGTAAAATCAAAAAGAGTTTTCGGATTTGGGCTTATTAAGAGAAAATGACTGGACTATATGCATCGAACTCAGCTGCTATGCAACACAGACTTGGAGCGAAAGCTATGCATCTCTGTCTCTAACTTTATATGAGATGAATACACTTTGAGCTTTCTGTTTTCCAATGTTTTGAAGCTCACATACCAATTCCAGTAGATCCCTATTTCGAGCACATACCTTACTACATCCACACGGCTGGTCCTATTTTCATTGTCTACTAGCAACTAAATTCATCCTGAAAAACTGAGAAATAAAATAAATAGTAGCATCTCGATTATTTATGGCTGGCTACTGAAGATGTTGGAACCGGCTGATGTTTTTAGTTATGTGATGAGAAGAAGAAAAAAATGATAATTGCAAATAAAAATTATCAACCCATTGAAGACATTCATCTGCCCTATTTTATTTGCTCATCTGTACTATTGAATTTCGTCATCCAGCATTTTAACTTTTTAACTGTAGTATTTGTTTATGGGTTTTTCACTATTGGCAATAGCTGCTTAACTTATTTTTTACTGCCTGCATTTTTTTTGTCAACTACTGCCTGCATTAATTGTTCTGCTTTTTTTTCTCACTATATGCATTAACGACTTTACTGTTGTAAGAATTGAGCCCTAAAATCTCTTAACAAGAGCATCACTAAGATCATCCTTAATGGAATAAGTGGAGGGATATAAATTAGGTGTGAAAAATTAATAAAATAATGTAAGAGGTAAAGTTTAGTAATAATTAGTAGTGGGATAAGTGGGAAAACCTAACCAAAACGCTTCTTGTATAATACCCGAGATATACATCTCTCATCACTGTTTTAATTTTTTCCCTTTATTATAATGTTCTAAGATGCATTGAAATATACTGATAACGATGTTCTAATGGGGTAGTTTACAAGAGGAGTGCTTAAAAAAAACAATTTAATAGTCGGTGGGTTCTAGGGTGGGTTCTACAAAATTGTAACAACCATTACTTCTGCTGCTTATTTAAGCACATACGTTTATATTGTTTGCAGGACTCACTAATACGTGGCAATCTACAATTAGTTCTATTTTTAATTATTTTTCTTATCACATAAAAAAATAAGCACTTAAAATAAGCATCCGGTGTTAATGATGCTCTAAGAATGTTGTCTTCGATAGTACCTTCCATTTGGCTCGCCGATGAGTTAGATTTTTTCAATTAGTTTAGTTTCATGTTGCAAAAAAAAATGTTGTCTTCGGGTTTACTCATTATATTAATTAAAGTTCATATTTTCCCCATGTTTTATTATATAACGATGAGGTATATACTTCGTTCTATTATAGTCCTGTTTCCAAAATATAGTTCCAAACGCAAATACATTCTCGACTGGGAGGGAGCTTGGTATCTTCTTTGATACTTCATTTACCAGGAAACTCGTATTTAGGTTGGAGCAACAATAAATGAGAGGAAGATAGAATGTATTGGATGTATCAAAAACTAGTAAATGTCGACGATAACAATTTAATTGTAAATAAAAATAGGAACCTACACTATTTTATTTTGAGTCTCCAGCTGAAAAAAAAATGACTAGTTAATAGAGGTGGACAGGAATCGGATATCAAGGTTCAAGGAGTTATTTGTGATCCAATCTGTGTTCTCCGAATAATCAATTATCCGATTCGATCTGCCTCCATCCAGATATTTGATGTTTCGGATCTGGAATTTTAAGATTTTTAATTTTGTAAAAAAAATAATCGCTATAAAAATAGAGTAAAAACAGTGTTACTCTAATTTGGTGCAACATATTATGCACCATTTGAATGATTTTTACTCTTTATTTTGTGTTTAGAAAAAAAAAATACTATCGGAGATGCTCTTAGTTATGATCAACCACAATTGTTTTTGTTTATATTTGTTGGCCGTTGTTATATTTTTTTCCTCCAACATATTTCATTTGAACATAAACAAAATTAAACAATCCAAAATCTACACAATCCGGATCAACTGAAACCAGCAGGGAACATGAATATTCCCGGAAACTAAACCCACATATTGAAACAATCTGACACGCTAATAAAAACATCAAACAAGAAATTGAAAGCCAATTCTCAAAAAAAACATCAAACAAACAATAATTCTAAGATAGATGGTAAACTTACAAGATCAAACCGACCAAGAACTTGAGAGAAACCACAGAAGACAAATTAATAAGGTTGAAACCGAACTTCTCACTTCACGCCATTGTTATGTCATCTTTGATATTTTCTCATTAACATTTAAAGCGATGCCTAGTTTAACTGATTTCACTATACACTGGAATCCTGTAACATAACAAGAAAACACTATACACAACAAAATTTTGTTTACACAAAAAAAAAATGCCCGATACAGTCTGCTATACATTGTACATGCATGTATTCACTAGGATTATCAAACAGTGTTTCTATTCAAACATGTGCATACATGAGTTCACTAGGAACATCACAACAGTGTTTCTATTCATTAGTTAGCTTCTTTTTGACCCTAAAAATTACCATTTTAAATCAGTAGAACTGTACTTGTTATATATTTACATTGAAAAGTAGATATGAAAACAACAACAACAAAAACAAGATATGATGAAGAGAAAATAATAAAAACGTGAGATGTTTGTGTTTTAACTATTAGCAAGCGGCGTATTCATAAATCTCTCAGTCAGAGTATGAGAGCCGTTCGATAAATAGGATAGAATAATATTTGGAATTTATGAGCGTATCTATGTCCAGGTCCAGTGACTGACCGTATACAAATTACATAATGCAGCTGATGAAAAAAATCATCTTAATCCATCTCAACCCTTCATCACAAGATCTCTTTAAGGGACCACATTGATACATTGTCCGTGAACTCCTGTCATGAAAAGTAAGAAATAAAAGTCAAAGTGTAACCTTTTTTCCTTTGAGCAAGACATAATCATTTAATTGAATGATTTTCAAATGACAAAACACGTCATGAATTCAATTCATTGTGGCCCGCACCAAACAAAAAATATATAATACATACATAAAAGTTCAATTTCAATCGTGGTATCCTTGAATGATTTTAACCTTTTTTAACCTTTGTTTATCCTTGAATCTATTCTATTAATTTTTCAGCATGACCAATTGATAGAGGTTATGTCTAACTACTTATTCTCATGTTTCACTTTTTTCAAAAATGAAATATAACTTCTTATTTTATATAACTGCACATAACGTTCTGATTTTAGAGTTAAAAAGTTGTAATTCTCTATATACGCCGTAAAGAAACGAAAACGTAATCCCTATTTTTTGGGGTAGTGGATAATTTAACAACCACATATAATTTCTGATATCAACATTAATTATAGTTAAACTGCTTCTTGCTTTTTAACTGTTTTTACGGACTTAACAAAATAGTACATATAATTGATATTAAAATATTTGAAACAAGTAAAAGAAAACAAGAAGCAGTTTATATAGTTTTATAGCAAACGAGAAGCCATAGGACGGTTGTATAATCTTTATAAATTTAATTTCTTTAACATATAAAACTACAGAAAATGTTACAAATAAATAGGCATACGGACATAATGATTAGGAAGAAACGAGCATATGACAGATCAATTTTAAATTGCTATTAGATTCGGATATATTCCTAAAAGGACGGATATATTTTTTTGTTTTATATTTTTTAAAAAAAATTAAAATTGTTATATGTGTTTTTAGTTATATTTGTATAATATTTTTTAAATTACTAATAAAAAGTTTTAATAATTTTATTAAAATAATGGGACCACACTTATTTCACTAGGTAATGTTCATGTTTTAATAGTATTTATTAAAACCTCTTATTAATCATTTAAAACAATACTATACAATTAAAAACAAAAATGTGACCTTAAACACACAAATATGATTTAAATATAAATATAAAAATTAAATTTATAACAAAAATATAAAACAAAAAATATATCTAATTATATTTCTAGAAAAATTAAAAACAAAATATATATCCGCCCTTTTAAGGGATCCATTTAAATCTCGAACATTAACTGCCTGCCGTCGTTAAATTTATCGGCAAACGATGTTAGAATCATATTACCTCCGTTTGATTTTTGTATCACAGTTTTATAAATTTACGATAATATAATACGACTATAGCCGTATAGGTCCACAAAAATCAAGTCGTCGAAACGGACGACACATTTAAATCGTCGTCGGTTTCATATTTTGTAGTCAAAGTTAGGTGTGAAGAGGGTTCTCTTCTCTAAGTGGGCTCCTTTAGTCAACTTCATTAGCATTTTAAAATTTTATAAACTGCGTTGAAAACGCTCTAAAACAGCGTCGCTTGACTCGATATCTTGACAAACCTTATTATATTAGTTCACTAAATGTAGTTATGCGTACGATCATTTGGATTATTCATATTGTAACTTTTTAATTCTAGAAATAGTACATATAGTTTGCCTTTCATAGTTTATTTATCATATACATGTGCATAAGTAAATTATATACATGTGCATAAGTTATATTATTTCAGGTAAGTAACCTTTTTATTTATAATATCATCATAGTTAAAAGGTATATAATGACAAAATAAGATCATTATGGCGATGCCTTTTTAGCTAGAGGCGTTTTTTTGAAGTTAAAAGGGTTAAACCCGGATTTATTAAAAATACAGAATAATGTCTGTAGCTGTGGGTGAACAGAATAAAAAAATCGAATCTGAAATGTATTTGCATCCAAAGCCCGTCGTCCACTACTACTGGACTATAAAGTCCGCTCTTTAGTTAGAAGCGTTTTAAAATAAACAAATGTCCAAAATTATTTTACATAAAATGGAAAGATTTTGAATTTATTAGGTTTTTATTAAGCTTATATTTAGAAAAGGCACAATTATAAAAACCCCGTTAAAATTAAAAATATAGTGTTTTAAAACCTGGAGAAAAAACAATATTTTGAAATTTTTAATTTCCTTTTGGGCAGCCTTCAATTTTCAAAATCTAATATTATTTTATTAGTGATTAAATAATCTAGCCTAGTTCAATATATAAACCTCTTAAGTCTAACATTCAAATACTTATTCAAAATATCTACCAACTTCGTAAAATTTTCAAAAGAAAAATATTAGCATAAGAAGTCACAAAATAATACTCATGACAAGAATTTAAATTAAATTGACTTTAGAAAAATGCTTTTCTACTGGCGTAAGTAAGAGCTGATATGGTTTATATCAGAAAAGCTGATATAGAGAGTAAAGTTTCATTTGTTGTGTAGCCCTTTGTTTCTCGCATCCCATTTTTCAAAAAAAAATTCATCTCACTCCTCTCTTCTTCATTTTCATTTACTTTCTATAAATCCAAACTCATAAACAAAAGATTTTGTCTTTCCATCAACATCACTTCCTCATAACTCCCCAAAGAAACTCTCACTTGGAGTTCTTCCTCATTCTTCTTTCTTCCCCTTCCAGAAAGCAAAGAAACAAACACAAAAAAAAAACAGGATGAGTTCAAGAGTGTTCAGAGCAACACCAGACAACAACTATCTGGTCCCCAGGAGATCTAGAGACCACCAACAAGACACCAGTCCGGACAGGAACCGGATCTGGTCTGAGCCTCGTCATAAACCGGTTACTAACCGGAAAGTTCCCGTCGTCTATTATCTCTCCCGGAATGGTCAGCTTGACCATCCTCATTTCATGGAAGTCACCCTCTCTTCCGGCGATGGTCTCTACCTCAAAGGTACAGCCATAATAGACCCAAAAATCACTTACTTTTTTTTCTGAAAAAAATTACATATTTTCTTGATCCGTAACTGAAAAAGACAGCTTTATTTTCAAAATAAACAAGAAAGTTGCTTTTTGAGTTCAAAAGGTTTTGAAACTCTCTCTTCTCTTTGGCTGTTTACTCTTTATTACTTACTGGAACATAACAGTGATAAAGGCGGCAACTTTTCGAATTGTAGCTTCAAAAAAAAAGTTATAAACTTTTTTTCTTTTTTTTTTCTTCAGATGTGATAAACCGCTTGAATGATCTTAGAGGCAAAGGCATGTCTAATCTCTACTCTTGGTCTTCCAAAAGGTTAACACTTTTCTTCTCCAACCATCACTCCTCTGTCTTTAAAACCTAACCGTCGTCCCGATCTTCTGTAACTTTCAGGAGCTACAAGAACGGATTCGTCTGGCACGATTTGTCAGAGGAAGACTTCATCTTCCCCGTTCAAGGTCAAGAGTACGTTCTCAAAGGCTCTGAGGTGGTTCTTGATTCTTGTCTTCTCTCAAACCCAAGGAGCCTCCTCGGAACGACGTCGTTCAGAGACCTAAACCCGGAGAAAAACTCCGGCGATGATATCCCGCCGGCGGTGCACCGTCGGAGAAACCAGTCGTGGAGCTCCGTCGATCTCAGCGAGTACAAGGTGTACAAAGCAACCGAGTCGAGCGCCGAGTCGGCTCGTAGACTCGCGGCGGACGCTTCGACTCAGACGGACGATCGAAGGCGGAGGAGAAAGCCGGCGGAGGAGGAGGAGATAGAGGAGGTGAAATGCCCGGCGAGGTGCGAGAGTCGGAGCGTTGAGCTGAGCAGAGACGAGATTTCTCCTCCGCCGTCGGATTCGAGCCCCGAGACTTTGGAGAATCTGATCAAAGCGGACGGACGGCTGATATTGCGTCAAAACGAGGGCAGTAGCGATCATCGGACGGTGGAGAGTTTGTCGAGCGGGAGGATGAGCGCTTCTGCCGTGTTGATGCAGCTGATTTCGTGCGGAACGATGTCGTTTAAAGAATGTGGGCCCGTTTTGTTGAAAGATCAAGGGTTGACGTTGACTGGACGTAGCGGGTGCACGGTAACGCGGGGAGCAGGGGATAACAGTCTGGAGAGGGCAGAGAAGGAACTGCAGAGTTTTGGAAGGGTAAAACTGGAAGATAAGGAGTATTTTAGCGGCAGTTTGATTGAGACCAAGAAGGAACTTGTCCCTGCTTTGAAACGATCTTCTTCTTACAATGCTGACAGGTAAAAAACAATTAATGGGTTTGCAAAACGTTTGGCAGTTTGCTACCCTTTATTTGAAACGGCACGAATCTCTGCTTTGTTTTGTTTTATTTTGTTACCGTACATTCCAATAATTGGTTATGGCGTGGGTTGATTGAAGAGCTGAAAATGGTAAAAAGTATAGAAGTACTTTTTGGTGCGTCTTTCAAATGTCTCTTCGTAGTAGATGTTTATATACTTACCAATAATGAAATATATTGGAGGGTTATATAATATTAGTTCACTATTTGATGATGCATTAGGAGTTCAAGAATGGGACCAACGACGGAGAAGGATGAGGAAGAGGCGGTTCTATCTAAATGCATTCCGAGAAAACCAAAGTCGGTGGGTCTAAGGAACAACAATGGTGTGCACCAGTAACAAAAGAAACTGCACGAGTGTCTAATGAGAAAGGAAGCAAGGAAACGGCACAGAGTCTAACAAGCTTATTTTGGGTTTAAGAACAAAGACAAGAAGAATAGGGAATAAGCATTGTTATGTGTAGTGTAGGTAACTACTAAAAACCCCTATGAATGCAGGATGCTAAAGAGTAACATGATGTGTACATATTTAAAAATGTTGTAGTTTGACCGTAAGTCTCTTTTGAGGTTAATTTCAGACTCGTTTTACTTCGCTTTATAGTTATTGGGAATCTCACTTACAAATTTTCAGTTTGTTTTCATTGTTAACTCTACCCACATTGGAGTAACAGTGAACGAGTAATGATAGAATCTCGAGTAGTGGTAATGTGATTCTAAGTTTTAACAATTAAGTAAATGTTATATTTTTTTTTGGTCAAAAGTGAATGTTATAGTTTTTATGATGTATTTTCCCTACGAAATATTTTCTAAAGTTCAACAAATATTTTTCATTATTTTACAGATTGACTCTAGTTTGGCGTGATTTGTTTAAACAAGTAAATAGTATACTCCCTCCGTTTCATATTATTTGTCGTTGTAAGTCTTTGCACACAGATTAAAAAAACATTTAATTTTACATATTTCCAAAATAAAAATACTATTACCAATACACATCGACCAATATAAAAATAGAATAGAGAATATTTTCAATAAATTTTGCATTGAAAACCGAAAACGACACTTATTTTGAAACAAAAATTTTGCTCTAGAACGACATATAATTTGAAACGGAGGGAGTATATGTTACTGGAAATTGCATCGAAAACATTATATTATAATCGAATAAATGCCATTGAAATGTGGTAAAGTGAAATTTGCCTTTGAAATTATAAAACAGCGTAGAGTCAATGTTGGGATGGTGCCTTGAGGTTACAAATTTATAATTCAGAAAAAGTTTCTATGCCCTTTAATTTTGACGTATTTGTACCTTTTGGCGTCAACTCCAATTTCAATTTGTAGCACGTACACAATATTTTATTTGTCATACCAAAAGAAATTTCAGTAACCAACAATGTTGTCTTTTGACTTTGAAAACTTAGAAGTTTCCACTTACCCATTTCTAGAAGTGTTAAATAGCGCTGATATTCAAAGTCTTCGTTCAAATGCTCATAAAATTCTATTCTAAAGAATACAGAAAATCATAAAAGCATTTACTAGAGTGAACACATCCAATGCACTTTGAATCTTGTTATCAAGAAGCGAAACTAGGACACATATATCACTAAATTTTGCAATGATCAGGTTAATATTTTTATAAGTAACAGAAACACGTGATTATTTAGATGAAACAGTTTTTCTTCTTTCAGTTCAAAAAGAAAAAATGGTTTTTATTATATCAAAATGGTTAAATTCCTAGTAATTTCATATCAAAAATTAAATGGAACATAGAGTTAATATAAAGATTAGACATGCTGATGTTATAATAAATAAATATTCATTTTGTATGAAAATTGTTGAATCTTAACATGATATCAAAACATAGTTCATCTTTTATGATAAAATTTTAAATATTTAGACATAAATTGTTTATTTTTCTCAATCCATATTTTGTTTGAGGTTTTCATCCTATTAAAGAAGAAAAAAACATTAGATTGACAGAAGAAAAGGAGAAAGTTTAGACGAATATTTAACTGTATATAATCTAGTCTATCAAAGGCTCAGCCTTCTTGCAGTACATTTGAGAAGAGAGAGAGAGAGAGAGAGAGATCATATAAATGCATAAGATCTTGCAGACTTTGCAGTAGGTGACTGACTTCACTGAAAGTGAATTAATATTTTGGTAAAAAGAGCTGTCATTGCGTGTACACATTCGACCTCGCAGCTCTATTATTTTATGTTTAAGTCACATTTAAAATAAATAAAGGAACATACACTACATAACTCGGTTACGAGAGGAAGCTATTATACCTCGCATGGACCATCTCTAATACCAAACTTGAGAGAGCTACTAGCTTTGCTGTTGGTATGTATGACCTTCACTTTTTATATTTTGGCGAAGAATATAAAATCAGTTTTCAAAGCATATTGAAATTTGGGGATTTTTAACCATTACACATTAACAAGAAGAGACAACACTCGACGTAAACTTAATGTGAGCACTAACATAACTACCCGATATAGCATAATTCGGTTCACACCGACTATGGACAGGAAAATTTGGCAAAACCGGTTATAAACTAGACCGAAATATGAAAAACTTGGAGAGACTACCGACCGGGATATCTTGTTAAACAGTAAACCAAAAGTGATAAAGCCGACAACAAAAAAACGCCAAACAAGGGAGCCAGATTTTGGTTAGAAGCGGTCTTGGATCAATGAGACAAAGGCCTCAGCCCATGTCTGTTTGACAGAGCTAGACACGACCGAGCCGCTCACATGCGCACTAAACATGTTTCCACCTGGACCGTTCAGTACCCATTTAACTTTCTCCGGTGGCTTTTCGTCAATAACAACTGCCTGAAACCCGGTCCGAGTTAGCCAAAATTTGGAAGAAAACACCATCAAATTAACCGGTATAGTATAGTACAATAGTGTAAAAGCTTTAGAAATTACCGAAAGTCGCCCGGAAGGCACCATGGAATTAACCGAGTCATTTGTACCGTTTAAGTATCTATCAACAGCAGCCAGAGAACGAAATTTATTCCCCGTTCCTGGCTCAATGTAAGTCTGCAAACAAAAAAAAAACCGTACAAGCGGTTGGAACATAACACTCAAACCAAAGATAACCAAACCCCACAGATGTGTGTACCTTATCAATTTGACTGGAACTACTCCGCGGTTTCCCCTCAACGATCCATCCATTAGGTAATCTGAAATCTCTGGAACGGCCACGGTGGTAATCTATAAGCATAGGCTGCTTATCTGCAAGCTTCCCGGGATCTTTCAAGTATCTCTCAACGGAAACAAGGGAACGGAACCGGTTTCCTGTTTTTCGCTCAATATAACACTGCAAGGATCCAATATATATGTTGTTTGAGATACAATAAAAACTAGCCAACATCATAGCTCTCATACGCTCTACATAGGTACCTTATCAATCTGATAAGAGTTTAACCTAGGAAACTCCTCAACGGTCCATCCTTTAGGCAAACGGAAACCCTTGGAGGCATATTCTACCCTGCGATGATCCTGCAAAGGCAAAAAAAAAAAAAGAACACACCAATATTAAAGTCTTTTTGATACAAGAACCATAGAAAATCGAATCTAAATCAAGCTAAGGGACCTGTGTGGTAATGGATTTTTCATAAACCCTTGACCTTTCACTGAAGGAGCGTCCTGTTCGAGTCAAGCGTCTGTCATGTACTTCTCCAAACAAGTGTCTTTGAACAGATTCTAGAGACGGAAACTCTCTACCAGTTCCTGGCTCGATAAAGTACTTACCCAACAAACACACACACAAAAATAAAGTAAATATGAGGTTTTTTCAAATAATAGCTCTCTAAGATCTATCTTTAATACAAATAGTCAAATACTTTGAACCAAGAAACCATATGTCAAGAAACTAATCATAGAACCCTCACATGCAACAACCAAAAGCTATGTGACACAATAAAAGTCATCAACTTTATACCAGTTATACACAGGACAATCAAGATCTAGGTCAGCTTTCACTTACAGTATCGACACTGCCTTTGCGGCTAGTAGATGACGATCGCGGCCGTTTGACAATGGTCCACCCCGGCAAAAGTTTTCGGCTAGAAGAAGTGGGGTCCACGATCTGCAGCAGGGCTTCGCGACCGTGAACTACCGGAGACTTGACAAAAGGAACCAGGGCAGCCGATGATGACGATCTCGTCTTCATCTCTTCGTTTGCCTAAACCAGAGTGAGTTTAGCTGCTGGTCAAGATCAAAGACACAGCTTATGTAGTAAGTACCCTTTGTCACTGGACATGCAAGAAGCACCGTCCAGTTCTTGCTCACTCATACTTCCACTTGGCAACATTTTAAGTTGCACAACATTATGACATGTAATATTATCTTTCTAAATATTATATTCTGCCTCTAAAGCAACTACATGTTTTTAACTATTTAAAATTTTAATATTATCCAAAACAATAAAAGCGAAAGATAAAGTAGAATGATGTATAAAGTGGGAGGGAGCATCTTGCTCTACGACAAGGTGAGTAGAGAGAGAAAGACGCTCTCGCTTCTGACTAGAAATCAAAGTTTCCGTTCGGTGGCCGGTGGCCTTTGCCGCCAGCTACCACCACCGTTTCACCCTGTTTTCTTTTTAGGCTTTGTTGGTTTTATATTCTCGGCATCAGTGGTTATACGGCGCTGCATGTCCGTTTTTCTCTTCCAGTATCGCACCTTTCACTCGGTGGATGACTGGCCTTGGACTCTGGGGCCGTGCCGTTCTTCTTTGGCGGTGGCGTTCTTCTTTGCCGTTCTTCTTAGATGGCAAAAAAAAAAGAATGATGTATAAAGTGGAGTAGCTTGAAAGTTCGACGACAATGTGACTCCTCCTAACGTAATGCTTGGAGTATGTCCACGTCACCTCGCCGAAGACGTAGCCTAAAGCAGTCACTGACTTAGGGCAGAGTGTCATCTGAAAGATCTTCTCCTCTCCAACTTTGTTGAACTTGAGCTGTTTGGCCTCTACGGAGACAGAGGCGATAGGAAATGGGCTTTTTGTAGTGGTCGTGTGACAGTGATGGAAGGGTAGTTGAAGTCTAACAGATTGGTGATAAGAACTTGTATGTATATTGATTACGAACCTCCCAACCTCCCTCTCTTAGTCTCCACAATCCAGAGAACTAAGCCTTTCTTGTATCTCACACTTCGAGATCCAAGTCACAACTGATTCTAACTGAATGAATAACAGAAACTACTCATGAGTCTTTTATATAGTAAGACCCATGTAACAAACTCTCAACAAGCTAATGTAACTAACTTGCCAGCTCAGCATCCACATTAGACTTCTCTTCTTCGATCCTCTTCTTCTTTCTTGAGATATAAACTCGCATTGGCATATCAATACCCCCCGGGTGAAGAACGAGCTTGTCCTCAAGCGAATAACTTGGAAACTGATGTTTGAGCTCAGATAAGCGCATCCACGAATTCTCATGCGACGGCAGATTCTTCCAAGATATCAACACCTCCAAATGCCCTTCTGTGTCATAACGCGTTCCCAACAATTTGTCTGGTTCAATCAACAGCTCATCATCACGAGATAACGACACCGGTAAAGAAGTAACTACTCTGCCCTGCCCAATGACCGGTTTGAGCTGCGAGACGTGAAAGACAGGATGCACTTTCGAACCCTCCGGTAGCCTTAGTCTATACGCCACTTTCCCAATCCTTTCCAACACTTCATACGGACCATAGTACCGAGCTGAAAGTTTCTGACATAAGCGCCTGCTCACTGATTGCTGTCGGTAAGGTCTTAGCTTCAGATATACCTTCATTCCAACTTCAAACTCCAATTCTCTTCTACTCTTATCAGCGTTATTCTTCATGACATCTTGCGCTCGTAACAAATGTTGTTTAACATCCTGCAACATCACATCTCTGTCACGAAGCATTGCCTCCAACTCAAAATTCTTCGTAGATCCATCTTCAAACCGTAACAGAGCTGGTGGTTCTCGGCCGTATACCATCTTAAATGGAGTACAACGAATAGCCGTGTGATAAGATGTATTGTACCAAAGTTCAGCCCACATCAGATATTTAGACCAAGTCTTGGGATGCACGGAAGCAAAACAGCGCAAGTAAGTTTCTAGGCAGCGATTCATCACCTCTGTTTGCCCATCAGACTGAGGATGAAAGGCTGTGCTGAAACGAAGAGTGGTCCCTGCTGCTTTGAAACAATCCTTCCAAAAGGAGCTGAGGAAGATTTTGTCTCTATCAGAGATGATTGATCTCGGAAATCCATGAAGTTTAACCACCCCTTCCACAAACTTCTGAGCAACATCAGCTGCCGTAAAAGGATGCTTCATCGGAATAAAATGGCTGTATTTACTCAGCCTATCAATCACCACAAAAATCACGTTCAAACCCCTCGACGCAGGCAACCCCTCTATGAAGTCCATAGATATGTCCTCCCATATCTGTTTCGGAATCTCAATAGGCTGCAACAATCCTGCAGGCGAGAGAGTCGAGTATTTATGAGTTTGACAAATCTCACATTCTGCGACATAATCCTGCACATGCTTCCTCATTCGAGGCCAGTAGAAAATTGCCCGAATCCTCTGTAATGTTTTTAAAACGCCAGAGTGTCCCCCAAGTAAGCTGTCATGACATTCTCTCAAGATCAATGGAATGTGAACAGAATTTCCTGACAGAAACAAACGTCCTTTGTAAAATAATCTTCCCTGCACTAACGTATACCCCACCTTCGGTGCCTCACCGCTGCTGACCTTTGTAATTATGGCCTGAATACTCGGATCTTGATCAACCTCAGCGTAGATATCTTGCGCTTGTAATGACGATGGTAGTGTCAAAGCCAAACACGTAGGCAAAACTTCGATAGCAGTGTAGTGAACAATACGTGATAAACCATCAGCCACACGATTCTCTGATCCCACTTTGTACTCAATATCGAAATCATATCCCAGTATACGAGTCAACCATCTTTGATAATCCATTGTTACCTCACGCTGATCCAAAAGGTACTTCAAACTCTGCTGATCAGTCCGCACTATAAACCTTCTTCCCAACAAATAATGCCTCCACTTCTGAATAGACAACACAATTGCCATTAACTCTCTCTCATAAATGGGTTTCTGCTGTTCTTTCTCTGTCAAAGCATGACTGAAGTAAGCAATAGGATGCTTGCCCTGCATCAAGACTGCACCTAGCCCATAACCTGATGTGTCTGATTCGATAATGAACACCTGAGAAAAATCTGGAAGCGTCAATACTGGTGTTGATGTCATCGCCTTCTTTAACTTTTCAAATGCTGTCAATGCGACTGATGACCATTCAAACTTCTCCTTTTTCAAAAGCTCTGTAAGAGGTCTCGCCAATATACCGTAGCTTTGCACAAAGCGTCTATAATAACCAGTTAAACCCAAGAATCCTCTCACATCCTTCACTGTTCTTGGAATTGGCCATTTCACCACTGCTTTTATCTTCTCAGGATCAGTGGCTACTCCCTTATCTGAAATGCAGTGCCCCAGATACTCAATAGTTTGTTGACCAAATGCACATTTCTTTCTGTTTGCGAAAAGTTTGTGTTTCTCAAAGACCTGCAACACTGCTCTCACATGCTCCACATGTTCTTCCAACGATGAGCTGTATACCAGAATGTCATCAAAAAATACCAACACAAACTTCCTCAAGAAGGGTTGAAAGAGCTCATTCATGAGAGACTGAAAAGTTGCTGGTGCATTCATCAAACCAAAAGGCATCACCGTGAATTCATAGTGCCCTTCATGTGTTCTAAACGCAGTCTTCTCAATATCTTCTTCTTTCATTCTTATTTGGTGATAACCCGACCTCAAATCCAGCTTGGAGAAACATTTTGCTCCATGAAACTCATCTAAAAGCTGATCTATCATGGGAATTGGATACTTATCTGTGATGGTTGCTCGATTCAACATTCGATAATCCACACAAAACCTCCAGCTATTGTCTTTTTTCTTCACCAGCAGAACAGGACTTGAATAGGGGCTGTGACTACGACGAATCACTCCTGTCGCGAGCATCTCCTTCACGCTCTGTTCCATGATTTCTTTATGCACTTGAGGATAACGGTATGGTCTCACCGATACCGGACCACAACCTTGTTGCAAAATAATCCCATGTTCTCTTCCCCTAATAGGAGGAAGCTCTGTAGGTTCCTGAAAAATATGCTCAAACTCCTTCAACACGTCGCTTAGCTGAGCAGGAACTTCAGATACCGGTTGTATTGATTTCATTGTCTTCTCTTGTGCGACTGCAACTTGTTGTCCCAACAACGTAACCTGCTTTCCTTGGTAATTGAAAGTGTACTCGTGCTTTACCCAATCTACTTGGCACTTTCCAAGAGTTCTCAGCCAGTACATCCCAAGAATTGCATCAATATTACCAAGCTCCAATACAATGAAGTCCGTAGTGAATGACCAACCTTGAAGAGTTATTTGCACATTTCGACAAACTCCCACTCCACTCACGGAAACTCCAGTACCCAACAACACTTCTAAACTGTTACTCTTCTCCGTTTCTAACTTCAACTGAGTTGCCACCGACGGAGAGATGAAATTATGGGTAGCTCCGCTATCCAGCATTACCAACAACGAACGTTTCTTGATACTACCTTGTAGCTTGGTAGTTGTTGGAGAATCTTTGCCCAAAAAAGATTGTAAAGACAGTGTCTTTAATTGAGGATCCCACACGATTTCATCCATATCCGTATCATTAATCTCATGGTCTATCAACTCCATCTCAACTCCATTATACACTGTCAAAACTCGAAGGGAAGCGTTAGGACAAACACCATTAACGAGATGCTGGCGACTCCACTTTGCATCACACTTAAAACAGAGGCCAAGTCGCTTCTTTTCAGCTATTTGAGCTTCAGAGAGTCGTACCGATTGTTTCACATTGCTCTGTTGCGTTTGTGGTGTCGTGGTATTCGCTTGTACCGGTTGTTTCTGCTTCCAACTATTAGTAGGTGCGTAACTTGAGTAAGATTTGGAGTTTGTATTCATTGCGCCACTTCCTTTTGCCTTTCTCAACTGAACCTCCTTCTTTACCAAACTAAACAGTGAGCTATCTTCCATCTGATACGCCGTTGCTATCATATCAGGAAGGTCCACCGGCTTACACATTGTCACTACTTCCCTCATCTCTTCCAAAAGACCATTCATGAAAATGCCTTCTTTCTGCGTATCTGAAATCCCAAACACTTGTGTTGACAGATCTTCAAACTGATGAATGTATTCAGCAATCGGTCCAGTTTGCCTCACAGCAAAGAAAGGTTGCCCAAGATCTCTCAATCTGACTCTGCTGAAACGAGCAATCAAACGCTGCTTGAAGTCTAACCAAGTCTCAAAAGGCCTCCTCAAGATTTCACTGCTAAACCAACTCAATACATCTCCACTCAAACTAACTGATACCAATTCAATCTTTGTCACTTCATTGTAACCTCCAATTCGAAAAAATCTTTCCGCTAAAGCGATCCACCCATACGCGTCCTCACCGTCAAAGATCGGAAGTTCCACGCGTTTCATCATCTCGCGATGATCACTCAACGCATTAGAAACCCTAACATCCTCAATCCTAGGACTACGGCCAGGTTCCGAGTGAGAAGTGTGAACCTGATTATCGCCGTTCGTCGGAATCTGATTCAGATCTGCAATCACCGGCGCGTTAGCGTTCTTCGTCAGTAGGTTGAATAACTCCGTGAACTTATCTTCCAAACTCGACATCGACGCTCGTAGTTGCACCGTCGATTCTTGTTGTTCGGCGTAGTTCGCCGCCACCGTCTGAGATAGCGATTCTAACGTCGTCGCTCTCGTCATCTTCTATCGTCGCGATTGATTCGATCCAGAGCGCTCAACTCGCACCAATTTGATAAGAACTTGTATGTATATTGATTACGAACCTCCCAACCTCCCTCTCTTAGTCTCCACAATCCAGAGAACTAATCCTTTCTTGTATCTCACACTTCGAGATCCAAGTCACAACTGATTCTAACTGAATGAATAACAGAAACTACTCATGAGTCTTTTATATAGTAAGACCCATGTAACAAACTCTCAACAAGCTAATGTAACTAACTTGCCAGCTCAGCATCCACATTAGACTTCTCTTCTTCGATCCTCTTCTTCTTTCTTGAGATATAAACTCGCATTGGCATATCAATTGGCTCCTTGGTGGCACATGTACTGTGGATCCTCATCTTGTAACCGATGGCGCAAAGGAAGTCTAAATATAATAGTTAACTGAGACCAAAGTGACTGAGGAACGCATGCAGATTTTGAAGATTGATGATCTCACTCACGATTTCTTTAGCTTCATTGTCGTCAAGAACGGCGTCTTCTGCACTTTGATGGCTGTCATTGAGAGTCAGTTTCCATGCAGTATTTTGAAACCTGGACCGACCAGGCACGTCAGACCGGTATATGCTATCTGGACAATAACCTGGTTTAGTTATAACTTTACTAACCCGCTTTAATTCAGATAAACCAAAATAAAGCCAAGCAAAAACCCATAATCCAATCAAAGGTTTGTGAAATATAAGCATAGACAACTATTTTGGTTTGAGAGTGTTTGAAATTCAACACAATATTTATCTCTTCCTCCTCTGTTTGATTTTCTATCTGATTTACAAGTTCTGATTTCAGTAAATTAAGTTTGATTTTAAGAATTTTTTTTTTAAAAAAAATTGAAGATATGCTACCTAAGTGCCATTGATTCATAATATCTGAGAATTTGTTAGATTATGAAAATGTGTTTACCTTCCCAAAAAAGAGGCGAGAAATGTGTGATGCGAGTGAGCAACACGATTGAGATGAGCGGGAGAGAAGTGATGAAAGTTAGATCCCTCAAGTACACACTATATAAACAATTAAAATCCCAGGCACACTAAATCTGACTGTACATATAATAAAACAAGCGCATAACGTAAAAGCAATGTGAACTAGAGAAGGAAGAGGCCTTTTTAAGAGCAAAATCAGGCGAGTGAAGGAGAGCGAAGATTAGAAGAAGAGATAAACTTTTTTTTAAGAAGAGATAAACTTTGGAGGCACATTTTCTTTGATTTTTTTTTGCTGAAATTTGGACATTCTGTTAGTATATAGCTAAATGTTTACTCGTATATCTTCTCATCACATTCTCGTATACCGAAACAATCACATAGAAGCACGGACAATCTCAACTTTTACTATCAAAGATTTGTTATATTCAGTGACTTCAGCATAACTCTTGTGTCACCGCTTGTAAACTAACTGGTATTTGCAACTAAAATATTAAGATGATCTTCCTTATTTGTTTCTATTTGTCTTCCTCTTTTCTTGGAGTTACGTTTGCCAAAGATTTTCTTCGTTAATTTTCTGTAACAAAAAAAAAAATTATTTCTGTGACATAGCACAATAAAGAAAAATATTGTTGTCAATCTATATATTAGTATGATACACCTTTTTCGTAACAAATAATCAGTTCCACAATTTGAAACTGGATCCACATGTAACTAATTAATCGTTATTAATTTGGTGTTATCTTTACAACTGGCTGGCTATCAATACTAGTTTCAAAATCATTGATTGTCTTCTCCGTACGTATATGGAAAGAATTCATTAGAGATAAGATATCAAGATATTGATTCAATACGTACGTTGCGATACGGATTAAGTTCTCGAAGCAAGTATTGGGTTTGAATTTGTTAATGTCCGGCTGGGTTTTAGAAAACACGTTTATATTTCTATCTAAATTTATGTCATGTACTAAAATACGGTAAATATTCGTTTCCAATGCAAATATAAACTGCTTTCTAAACCTGACGCTATTTTTCCTAAATACATCAAATGAAATAGTATATTTTCTAAAGAAAAAAAAAGAACAAAATTTGATATATATACCTTTATCAAAAAAGGACAAGTTTCATTTTGATTGACCCATATGATCTGGCGTGCAAAGCAAAATGGAAAACTGATAGAGATAGTCAATCAAACAACAAATCAAGTCGGTCATATGTTATATCCATTTACACGTTAGTTGGTTGTTACTCCTATAACCCAACAACCATACTATACTAGTCCAATCATTTTTTTCTTGATCAAACTAGTCCAATCATATAAACTGTTTTAATAGACTTTTATAATTGACCCAATTTCATCGACTAGTTGTGAATTAGGAGAGGGAGTGTGTGAAAACAAGAATCTTAAGGTATAAGAATCAAAGAGTTTTATATTAAGTAAGGAAGTTTAGAACCGCGTGAAAAGGTCCTAGAAGAGCTACGTCAGTCTCTTTTGTTTTTGTTTTTTTCTTATCTCTTCTACTTGCTTCCCACGTTTCCATCAGGTTTCCGTACACATCTTCTCGTTATTTACTCTCACTTACTCCATACTCCACACGCGATCTTTCAACGTGTACGTCTCACGCATGTTGTGGTGTCATGCCTTCGCTAGGATTGTCATTTGGCAATGCTCACAGCTGACGACAAATAACATTTTGAACCATTGTTTTATTTTACTAAAAGAAAGAGAAGTCCTTTCTACTTGCTACCTTATTCCAATTAGAATTTGTATTGATGAAAATAAAATTTGCTAGGAACCATATAAAAAATTATATAAAAACTCATTCATTTTAATATGTCAATAACCAATGAAATTTGATGTTTAACTCTTGGAAAAAAAACTCAAGAAGTACATCATGATTTTTTCGAATATATTATGCACATACAGTATTATGTATATCTTTTTATAAATATCTAGAAAGCGAATATTTTTAAGACGGCTGATTAAAACACGCGCCGCGCGTAGTAAATAAAAGACCAAACTCTGAGTTTAGTTAAGTTCTGTAATAAAAATATCTTAAAAATAATAAAAAGGTTCGAGAAAACACGAGGAAGATTCTCATCCAAACGACTCTTTCGTTTTTATTATACAGTCTCCAAAGCTACGCGGTGTCGCAAAACGTGACCACACAACCCGCATCTTCTTTCATTGCCCCTTGTTTCTCCACGAAATTACGATAGTACCACACTCCTTCCAAGCCACTTCCTTACCCACCAAGTCACAAGGGTATATTCGTCTTTTTCACACACGTCTTCAGTCCACACAACTCGATATCTATAAATAGATCCCAACCAGAGACAAACACAACATCAACAACTATCACACAAAACTCAAAAATCTATTATTCTATTTGTTTCGTTTTATCATCAGAAAAAAACATGGTTGCTATTTCAGAGATTAAGTCGACGGTGGAGACTACGGCGGCGGCCAACTGTCTGATGCTCTTATCAAGGGTCGGACAAGAAAACGTTGACGGTGGGAGCGCAAAACGCGTCTTCACATGTAAAACGTGTTTGAAGGAGTTTCATTCGTTTCAAGCGTTGGGAGGTCACCGTGCGAGTCACAAGAAGCCTAACAGTGAGAATCTCTCTGGTTTGATGAAGAAGACCAAAGCTTCGTCTTCCCATCCTTGTCCGATATGCGGAGTGGAGTTCCCCATGGGACAGGCTCTAGGAGGTCACATGAGGAGACACAGGAACGAGAGTGGCGGCGCCGGCGCGTTGGTTACACGCGAGTTATTGCCGGAGGCGGCGTTGATGACGTTGAAGAAATCAAGCAGTGGGAGGTTGGCTTGTCTGGATCTGAGTTTGGGGATGGTGGAGAATTTGAATCTCAAGTTGGAGCTTGGAAGACCTGTTTGTTGATTTGTTTTTCTTTTTCTTTACCCCTTTTTGTTTTTTTCTGGATATATTAATTAGTTTCCATCATTCTTTGATTTGTTTCCTTGATATTTTAGATTTATACATATACATCTGCAGATTTAGGAAACTTTCATAGGCCGGGTGTAATATTTTCTTTCCTTTCATGGTGAAAATATTCTTTACTTGCTTGAGATTTGTTATATATATATCTTTCAGTTTAAACTTTAAAGCGTTACATATAATTTTTTTTTTGAAAAAGGTCTTAGCGTTACATATAGTTTTGTAATTCATCATTATCAACGTATCTTTGCTACTATACACCAGCCACGAACAATAACAACTCGAGTTATATAATTAAATAAAAATGAGTATGCACATGATCGACTTATCAATATGGAATCACAAATGGACTTATCTTGGCGCGGATGAAGAAGATATATAAAGGAAGATTTGCAGATATTCATAGGATTGTGTGTTAATAATCTCTAGCTATCTGAAGTTCGGGTCTACAGAAGTTTTGCAAGCTAGCTTTTACACATAGATAAGTTAGTTTGAATATATTAAGACATTCAAAGGAGAAATTTTGAATATATTAATTAGTTCCTCTCGTTCTCTGGAATTTTCCTTAATATTTTAATTAGATTCATACACAGATCTGCAGATTTGGGAAATTTTCATAGAGTGTAATCTTTTATTTTCTTTCCATTCCTTGTAAAAGTATTTTATACTTAGCATCGGAGTTTTGCTATATGATATCTTTCAATTTAAAACATATCACACTATTCATTACCAAATACTATCTTGTTTTCCATATATTTTTGTTAAATAAAAACGAGAATGTTCATGCTTTTGAAAGACTCAGCTACTTAAAAAAAATTGTATTCATAGGACAGTAGTGTTTAATCCTCTCTAGTTATTTGAAGTTGGAGGAGAAAATTTGTAAGCTAGCTATACGAACTATGACCTGCACATAATAAGATGCGCAAAAATTCAAGGCAAAATGATTCATTTGAAGGTGGATTTAGCGCGACTCAAACACTTGCTGCTAACTAAAAAGGGTCACATATGCACCTTGGTTTATCCCAAAATGTATATAAGTGCATAACGTAATATTTAATTAAAATAATACAACTAGTGCATATGTAACTTAGTAATTAGATTACTAAACGGAGATAGAGCTGAAAACAACTATACCGAGGGTGCAAAAGGATAAAATTTGAGATGATTGCAGCAATATTACTGAGAGGGAGATTTAGGGACATGTGAAAGTCAGACTTCGTTTAATTGAAAGCTAATCTTCAAATGAAATTTGCGACTATGAAGCGCACTTAATTGCCATCGGGGGTTTTAGCTAATTACTTGGGTTCTGCTCATAAAAATTTTCTTTGGTATAACCGTAAAACTAAAAACAAACACCACTATAAAAAAAAAAACAAACAAACAAACACTACGAATATCATTAATTCAGAAATTTAAGGCTATTATAGTATTATTTATACGTTTCTCTCTGAGATAAGTTGCAATTTATATTTCTAAAATATTTTTAACTAAATATAAATATAAGTTGCAATTTATATTTCTGAGAGTATAAAATTTCCCAACAACGATGTCGAGGCTCTAACGCAACATTGAGTGGTCACTTCTCACTTGGAAGGGTCACTTCTCACATAAAATGGAAAGTAGTTTGGGCCGACAACTCTTAAGGAGATGAACGGTCAA
Organism: Raphanus raphanistrum subsp. raphanistrum; assembly: GCA_019706035.1. Lineage (NCBI taxonomy): Eukaryota > Viridiplantae > Streptophyta > Magnoliopsida > Brassicales > Brassicaceae > Raphanus > Raphanus raphanistrum. The sequence continues at coordinate 52,974,382 of CM033988.1, forward strand.
GATTACACGTCACACACCACACGCGTAAGATAAGCTTCGTGGTAACCGTAACATCAGATCATGTGCTTTTTGCTTCTTATGGCAACTCATGACACCAAATTATCTCCAATCATGATACCAAATTTTGCATAAAAATAATATTAAAACATATTAATACAATTAATACATAACTGATTAATTATATTTTTAAAACTGATTAGTTATATTTTATGATGATTATATTCTATATATATTTTCTTTAAATGATAATTAGTCATCTAAAATAAAATCAAAAAATACAGATAGCATGAAGTATATAGTTTAGAAATTAATACTATCAGCAATACTAATCTACCTGTAATTAAATAAAAAATTAATATAATATATTACTTTAATATTTGATGTTATGAATAATATTATGTCAAATTTCGTGTAATACTATTTGTAATACACCAAATCTGATATTTCGGTGGTGGTACATTACAGTTGGCCTTATGCCTTTAAAGCAGAAGCAATTTTCTGGAGAAAAAAAACGTTTTTCATAAAGTCTTGGTTCGTAATTGCATTGATAGATTCTAAAATCAGGAGCTTCGAGTTGTGATCAAAGGATCTGTTTATCTCTGTGGTTGTCAAGCTTGCGATTTCACAAAAGTGAGTCAACATAAAAGCCCTTTCCTTTTCTATATTTGTGGAGCCCTGAATGATTAACAATAATCTAGTTCTATTCTAATCATTCAAGCTGCTTAACGCGTACGCATTTGAGAGACACCGGATGTAAACTTCTTTTCTTTTTAGTAAGGGAGCTAAAAGGGAAAAGCTTTTTAAGAATTGATGTTGTAACAGAGAAAGCAAAAGACAATAACGAGATTTGAGTTTTAACAATGTTACCACAGAATCAAATTCAGAGATCGAATCTATCCGAGAATGAACGATTTCTTCAAGATTCTATTACCATCATAACAAGCTAAGAATGCCAACTTAAAACCAAATTCATCATCAAAGTAAAAAAGAACTACAAACGCAGCCAAGAACAATCAGTTTTTCTTTTTCACCTTCAGAAATTCTTTGGGACTTTTTTAAGTTCCACAGCAAGCAGACTTCTGCGTAGCCTGTCCGGCTCCAGCAGCCTGGTCTGTTTGGCTGATCCTAATCGTCGAAGGCTGCAAATAACACAGAAACAAGGTATTTTAACTACTTTTGAACAAGAAAATGAGAAAGTGAAATAAAAATGCAGAAGGAAGGAGAATTTAATAACCTCTGCCCTGGAGTCAGTATCTGCGAGTCTCTGCTTAATGTCCTTTGCTATCGAGAAGAAAACTTCTTCCACATTTAGATTTGTTTTCGCACTCTGACATGTGAAATGACTTATTAGGTTATTGCGAAGCAAACAAATACGACCAATGTGGTCAGTCTAAGTTGACAATATTTGGCTTACTGTTTCAAAGAACTTGATTCCGTATTCATCAGCAAGTGCTTGACCCTTTGCTTTTGGTACGGCCTGAAACAATATATGTGGTTACCAAAAACACGCAATGAATCTGACTAATCATCGTGAATCAGGCAGCGGTGTGAATGTACTATACCCTCTTGCTCTCGTCCATATCGGCTTTGTTCCCTACCAAGATCTTGTTGACATTATCGGAAGCGTGCTGCTCGATGTTACGAATCCAGTTCCTAATGTCTGCAACAAGGTCAAGGAAACAGGTCCAGAACAAAGCAGAAATGTAAAGATCAAAAAATGTCATTCGAAGAGAGGAGAGACGGAAGTTTTTACTGTTGAAGGATGACTCGTCAGTGACATCATACACCAGCAAAATGCCCATTGCCCCTCGGTAATAAGCTGCAAAAATTGTAAAAGAGAGACGTCAACACAAACTACACTGAATATATCCCAAAACATCAACGGTACAAAGAAAGCATCATCAGTCATAACGTTCAAACTAAGATTTGACTCTTAATCCCCTCTCTAATCCAACTTCTAGTGGGAGAAATGTATGTTCATAGGAAGAGTAGGTAGGTCTGACACACCAGTGGTGATGGTTCGAAAACGTTCTTGACCAGCAGTATCCCAAATCTGGAGCTTGATGCGTTTGCCATCAAGCTCAATAGTTCTTATCTTAAAATCAATCCTGCATCATCAGAAGCAAATGAGATTAAACAAACACATCATACTCATTCTAAATCACTTAAACATGGTTGAAAGAAAGAAAGAGATAGAAACCCAATGGTGGTGATGAAGCTAGTGGTGAAAGAGCCATCAGAGAACCTCAATAGCAAACAACTTTTACCAACACCTGCAAAATCAATAATGAACCAACCGTTTTAATCTACAGAGAGAGATCTAAAAAACTAAACCACACAAGAACGATCTTAAACGACTGAGATCGAGATTTTGCCACAAAATTAATGCGAAACGTACCGCTGTCACCGATAAGGAGAAGCTTGATGAGGTAATCGTAATCGGCTCTAGCCCTAGCAGGTGGTGCAGCCATCGAAATCTAAAAAAAAATGAGGGGAAAAAACTCAGAGAGGTCACAGATCAAATTGATTCGTTTCAAACTCGGAGATCAGAAATCAAAGAAAGTAAGAGGAGATCGCGACGAATGCTTTACCAGATCAGATGATGCAGAAGAGAGGCCGTCGTTATAGTGATGAGCAGAGAAAACGAGAGAGAGCGATGGAAATGGCGGACGGCTAAAATACGCCTGCCTTTGATTTTATTTGTCTTTTGCTTTCCTCCTGTTTGTTTGTTTATTATACGCCCTTTTTCTTCGCGCGCACGATATTACATATCCGGTGTATGTTAGCAATCGAAACCGGGAAGAGAGAGGCCCACAAAGTGTGAAGCCTTATGGGCCTTTTCGATTTTTTTGAATTGCAGAGCCTGGCTAAATTAGACACGTTGGCATGATTATGAGAAATTATTGGTGATTCCATAAATTTATGAAGGATCCAATCCACCATGGAAAGGGAGTCAATTTACAAGAGAAAGCAGATGCAACTTGTGGTTAAGTGTAGATATGCTTATAAGCTACTCTTATATTATTAGCCAGCAAATCCCACTACAAAGATCTCCAGAACAACAATGATATGTTAAGAGTCAAAAAGAACTGAAAATTTACATTGAATTTTGTGATAGTCAAATATTTGTTACCTAAATTTTGAGTAAATTAAATATATCTGAACATGACACACACACACACAAATATATATATATATATATATATATATATATATGTGTGTGTGAATTGTTAGAGAGGCCATCTAAGTAATGAAGCGAAGAAAAGCAAGTTATACATCTTAAACTATTGAAAATATATATAGATGGATATGAGTTTTATAAGGAACATATAGATAAACACATAAATATATAGTAATCTTAATTTGCATGCAATTATGTAAGCATGCATACAAAACATATTACTAAAGAGTAAAGAGTTTAGAGTACCGGAGAAATCTTAATTTTTATATACAATTAAGTAAGCATGCATACAAAAAAAAAATGGAAGTAGAAAGAGAATAATACCACAAGAGAAAGTAAGAAAGAAGCGAGAGCGAGTTTTGTCGGTGATCCCGACGTCCAGTGACGCGTCCGCGCGTGCCGGCGTCGTGGCTCGTTTTTTTCCGCGCTTAGTTAAGGATCTCAGCTGTGGCCTCAGATCCACCGACTCTTCCGATATACTGAAGTTTTTGGGCTACGGTTTTGCGCAGGAAGGGTTCGGTTCGTACGGTGCTTTATACGGCGGTAAAGCAGCTTTCTCTGGAGACGGGGTGAGGGGGAGGAACGGTTAAGGAAAGCGGCAGACGGCTTGTGAGTTCAGTGGTAGTTTCCGGAGAGTAGAGGCTATTATAGCTCTACGACCGCCGGCTTTTGTCTCCGGGAGACGGTGGTTCCGTTAGCACTGTCATCGTCGGCTCCTGCTTTCGGGAGGCGGTAGTTCAGATAGTACCGTTCTTTTCGGCTTTGCTTTTTTCTTTAGTTTTTGTTGTGTTCCGTTCTTCTCTCTCTGCGTAGTCGGTTAATCAAAGCTTCAAAGCTCTTCCGCCTCTTGATTTCTCACTTGAAACGATCTGAGTATCGGTGGTGTTGGGTCAATGGTAGATGGTTTCTCAAGTGATTTCGCAGATCATGTTTGGTGTGTGTTGGACGTGTCGGCATGGAATCCGGACGAGATCGCGTTGGTTCGAGGATGCTCTCCGGTGATACATCCCCTGCGGCGAAGGTAGCGCGGAGGCGTGGTTGGAGTTTGGACGGTGAGCCGCGAAGTCTAGGATTTCACACTCTTGGGTTGTGGAGTGAGCTTTAGGCCTAATGTGTGTTTTTTTATGGTTTGGTTTGGCCCACTAGTATTTGGACTTGTTGTATCCGGATGGGTTTTGCCTTTTTGTATAATATTTTCCAGATGATAAAAAACAAACATGCATACAAAACATATTGCTAAAGAGTTTTTAAGTCAAGCATTTTTCTATAATATTATCCAGATGATAAAAAAAAAGCATGCATACAAAACATATTGCTAAAGAGTTTTTAAGTCCCCAGAGAACCGTTTTACCAAAACAAAAAATATTTAATGAAGTTGAATCCATCACATTTGTCAGCCTCTTGGACAAGAATCGTATAAGGACGAGATCTAATTTAACAACTGTCACTTCATAAATATAATGCTTGCTAAGTCGGTGGTTTATCTGTTTTGTTTTAACTGATAATGAATTCGTGATCGTATAGTACATCCTTAAGTGTGAGACAAGTATCGATGCACTACATTAAACAACCAATACATTCTTCTCGAGTGTTTATCTTCCAACTTTTCAATATTCTTTTGATGAAAAATATTTAATATATCATAACAATGTTAGTAGAATTGAGAGCTCTCTAGAAGTTCCACTGCCTTTAGTTTCCGATTACGTGTGCGGTGTGCCACTCTTGTTATAGCTTTAACGCGATGGTCGCTCAACGTGAACGACATTGTGCCTTTGTATCTCTCATTTAAGAAAAATAATAATCATTTGATGTGTATACACGTATCTAATTTTATTATAACGACGGTAATATTATTATGTAATACATTTAGATAACGGCACGCAACAATGGTAATAATAGTCTCTACAAACCAAATCTATTATCTTTTGAAAAAAGAAAATATTTCATAGAAGCCAATAACATAATAATTTTTCCCGACTACTGGAAAATTAACATTTCGACATCGTCAGGGATAGAGGACCGACACGTGACAATACGTGACTAGTCTGGACCACTTATGTGAAGCTAGGATACCTCTATATAATTCAAAAAAAAATTGAAGTTAAAGGCTTGATGCTGATACAAAATATATGCCGATAGTGAATGTCCTTATTATATTAGTTCGTTAATCTTTTTGCGGATCATTTTTTTTCGTTAATCTTACAAATGATAATCTTTTTTCTGATCCATTTTTTTCGTTAATCTTACAAATGATAATACCGAATTAACAACCCAACTATAAGTCATAGTCAACATCTAATGTACTTGGAATAGTATCGAAGTATTAGTTTTAATATCTCTCGTTAATAACATACCCTTAAATGTTAACAATATATGGTAGCTAATCTTTTGGATCCTCAATGTACGAAGAATTATAAACCTTTAAACTGTATTTAAAATATGTAAACAATAGTCGATAACAAACATTTCACCTACTCTAATATTTTTCACTATAAATAACTCCTTTTTGTAGCCTCATTTCGCTCATTCCAAACAATCAGTCCATTTGCATTGTGTGCAAGCTTTCAGTTTTGTTTCTTCATCTCCCCAAACTCTTCTCAAAGTTGTAAACCTTTATCGAAGCAGATTTAAGAAAAAAAAGAATCAACCTCGCTAAGAATGAAGATGAAGTTGGCTGTCATTCAATTCTTCATTATCTCTCTTCTCCTCTCATCTTCTTTGTTTATGCTTTCAGACGCAGATTCGTGTAAGTATACATAATTCATTTCATTATTTAGATAAATATTTATTTGAATCTCACTGTCTAGATCTATATTTGGAATGATACATGAATTAGCACAATGCAATGGAAAATGCAATGCGAGATGCTCAAAGGCCGGAAGACAAGATCGGTGTCTCGAGTATTGCAATATATGTTGCGAGAAGTGTGATGATCATTGTGTTCCCTCAGGCACTTATGGAAACAAAGATGAGTGTCCTTGTTACCGCGATATGAGGAACTCCAAAGGCCAACCCAAATGTCCTTGAACATGTCTTGAAGATCATTCTCTCATAGACACCATATCTTTATATACCATATAAATATTTACAATTGTTGTTAACACCTGAAATAATGAGTTTTATATACTCATATGTATGATGATGTGAAAACACTTGACAATAAACGAAATCATTTCAATTAACTAAATACTAGAGGTGAAGTTATGTGCACATATATGTATGAAGATAATAGTAGGTTAATCAAAACAATATAATGTACCAAAAGTTTAATACTGTGACAAGATCGGATTAATGGTCATGATTGACGAACCATCAAAAGAGGACGGTGGAGAAGTTTGCTTTACTATGGTCTCGGTTTCTCGATGTATCTATCACTTTTGCAATATTCATGATATTTTAGTGAATTGCGATATCAGTTGTCAGTCACAACACACCTCAGCTAGATGATGGTAAAAATAACAAAAAGACGCAAGTCTAATGAAGTCAAGATAAAATCTCTTGGATGGATAGTTAGATCAAGAAATGACTTGAATATCGTTGTCTCATTGAAAACAGATATTTAGAATTGTATCAATCACACTAACATACCACAGCTAGATGATTTTAATAACAAAATAAAGAAACAGGTCTCATGAAGTGAAGATAAAAGGTTTCAGATAGATGACTAGTTCAGGAAACGCAAGTTTTTTTTCATTGAAAATTACTGTCTACATAGCAAGTCTTCAATTAACTTTTGAAGCAAAACCAAAAAGAAACAAAATTATCTGTGAAAGCAAACAGAGAAACGTCTACTACTCTCTCTTAACATTGAGCTCAATCGAAATCCTCATCTCACCAAAAGGAGAAGCAAAGTATAAACCCTGGACAAAGAAGATTCTCTTGAAGTTTCAGTAAAAGAATCCAAGAACCTTGCCACCAACGTTCTTTCTCCTGGCCTCTTCGTGGTCCATGATACCGGCTGAGGTTGTTAGAACAATGTAGCCAAACTGCAACCATTTCAACAAACCCATGTCAGAATAAATCAAGTTAACAGAGTTCTCTACACAAAACAGAGTCAACAAAAAAAACCGGAATTCACCCATTTAATCCCTATGCTTCCATTTAATCAAATGACAAGGACAAAAAGAGAGGAAGAGTAAAGAGAGAGACCTGTCTGGAAGGAAGAAGACGAGCGGTCCAGCTTTCAATCTCTTTAACTCCGACATCAAAACGGGGACTGATGACACCACATTTGTTAAGTCTTCCATTGAGCTCAACAACAATCTTACCAGACCTGTGATCATCAACGTACTCAAACTCACCAATGTAACCTGCAATTTTTTCAAGAAAAAAAAATTAAACCTTCGAACCAGTAAAAAAAAAAGCATGACAAGGGAAAATGAGAAATCACTATACCGTGTTTCTGCATGACAGTGAGGAACTTGATGATGACCTTAGAAGAAGGCCTGATCATGACTTGCCTCTTGCCTCTCTTCTCAGCATTGTACATACTCTTCAGACCATCGTTAAGCACACTGATTCTCACCATCTTTCAAAAGATCAAACACTGAAATAAAATAAAATAAATAAACAAGTACAAGCTTAATAAGATATTAATTACTACATCAATAAGTCATTAATGAACATCTATGGTGGCATTTTGACAGAGAATCAGTTTGATCCAAACATTAGATCTCTGATAGAAGAAATTTTCCAAAACTAAAGAGTTACGATTGAGCACAGATCCGAGAACCGTAACGGGAAGAAAGTAACGGTGTTCGGAGGATGGGTCTAACCTTGGAGATTGAAGTGGCAGCCGCACAAAACTCTCCTCTGCTAAAGACGAAGAAACAAAGTTGAGCTACTACATACGATATGTGAATTAGGGTTTTTTTATTTTTATTTTGAGACATTTTGAGAGGGGTTAATGGATCCAGTCCAGGTTTAGTTTAATGGGCCTCCAATATAACTATTAGGCATTATTTTGGCCCTTTCGCAATTCTGTTCACTCACTCTTAACCAAGATTGGTGTATGTTAAAACTGGTTCTTTCTTGGCTTCTGATATGTAAGATTAGAGTAAAAAATGGTGTGAGCTTCACATTTGATTCTTTGCTTTTAGATTGTTGATGGTCAGATAATATTTGAACACAGTAGTAACAAAGATTTGAAGAGGACACACAGTCATTAGAGAATGATTCTTGAGTTTTACACTGTTACAATTTGAAATAAGTGAATGCACAGTTTCCTGAGTTATGGTGCTTCACCAACATATATGAAGTTTCAGTCAAGTTGAATCAATTCTGATTAGGATTGATCTAGACACCTCTTTTAGGACGAGCATATTCGATTCTGATGTGTCTGCCTTCGAGTAACTGAACAAAAGACATGACGATATTATCAAGACAGCAAATACTAAAAAGGATTACTGTTTGAATATCTTTTCTGAATCAGTCCATTATCTCAAAACCTGATTATTCATTGAAGCTAAGGCAGTTGCAGCTGATTCTTCTGAATCAAGCAGCACAAAGCCACAACCTTTTGATTTCCCGCTCTTGTGATCGCATATTACTCTCACTGTACTTTTCACATTCAACAAAACAATACTCTCAGTAAATGCATTTTTTCTTATCCATAGAGGAAAATTTTGCAAACAACTAACATAACAGATTTATTATCATACCATTTAAAACTTGACCGTACTTTTCAAACTCGTTCTTCAGAACATGTTCATTCGTGTCGTAGTTAAGCCCTGCAGTGGTGTGTACTTACACATTCAGAATCAGAACAGTGTTTCTCTCACGCATATAATCAAACACTTAGAGTGCACTTTATATCAGGGATTATACAACCTATAACTATTTTTCTGTTCTAAGGCACATACAGTTGTCTAAAATAATCAAACGGGTCCAATTCACAACATCTGCAATCCTATCAAATACATTATTAACACATACCTCCAACGAATAATTTTGAAGAACAAGAAGCACGAGTTGCTATAAATCGCAATGGCGATGCTAAATAATAAACACGATGAAAAAATTGAGTAAAAAACATTTGATAGCGTCTTCGAATGAAGAATAACCGTGAGGTGATTAAACGAGTTAAATTAAGTATTCGCTCTGTTGCGGTAAGTATTTTTATTTTATTTTTTTGTGTGTGTAACTAAAGTTGCGGTGAGTTTAGTGCAAAGGTTTCATAACATGTTCTTAAAGAAAAGTTGTGGATCTGAAGAGAACTCAAATCCAAATCACATAATGAAAAGCTAGATTTTTCTACATAAGTAACCAAACACATAAACTAAAAACTGGTGAAAATGAAATCAACGCCGAGAGAAAGATTAGGCCTTCTTGGGAGATTTGCCAGGCGACTTGGGTGCAGCAGCTTCCTCGCTTGCTTTAGCAGACTTCTTAGGCAAAAGAACGGAGTTAATGTTGGGCAAGACACCACCGTGAGCGATGGTGACTCCGCTGAGAAGCTTCCCCAACTCTTCATCGTTCCTAATCGCCAAAAGAAGATGCCTCGGGATGATCCTCGACTTCTTGTTGTCTCTCGCTGCGTTACCAGCAAGCTCCAGAACCTGAATAGTCCAGATCATAAAAATGGTGTTCGCGCTATTAAAAAAAAAAACAAAATCAGATCTGAATGAGAGAGAGACTTACTTCGGCGGCGAGGTACTCGAGAACGGCGGCCATGTAGACCGGAGCGCCACCGCCGAGCCTCTGTGCGTAACGTCCCTTCTTGAGGAAACGGGTGATTCTCCCGACAGGGAACTGGAGACCGGCTTTGATCGATTTCGAGACTGATTTGGGGCCACCGGCTTTTCTTCCTCCGAAAGCCTTCTTCGCTTTTCCCGTGGTCTCCATCGCGATTCGAACTCGGGTTAAGATTTGTTGTTGTTTTGGGAAGTGGTATGAATGAGATTTGTGATTTTTCAGTTGGCGGTCGTGGGTGTGGTTTTATAGTGAGAAGGACAGACGAAAGGAAGATGATTTCTATTCGTTAGATTTGAGTCTTATCGACGGTGGAGAATAAATGAGATAGCGATCCTCGTGACTTATAGATAAGCCAATCAGAAACGTTTTCGTGTTTTTTTTTCTTTTTTTGAAACAGCGCCATTTTTTTCGTTTGTCTTCGTTTCGAAAGTTTAGCGCTTTCACTACTTCACTAGAGATTTTGCAATTTGCGCGAAGAACAAAAAAAAACAAAAAAAAAATTAGCAACTAAACACACTAGATATTTATAAAATATTTATATGATTTTTTAGGATAACTCAATGACCTTTCAAAATCTATTATGTATTCTATACAAGAACATCTCAAACCCAATCTCAAATTTTTAAAAGGTTTTTGTTATCTCAACCAAACTTCAAATCTTCGGATTTTAAGGCGTTGAATAGTAATATTTCAAATTTGATGTTTCATTATTCATAACTTCAAAATTAATTTTTGTTTTCTTTTTGAATTTTATAATTTTTTCTTCGTAGATGCATGTATTAAACTTAATTTATAATAATTTAAATACACCATATAAAACAAAATAATATTTTTGACTAAATAAAACAGAATAGTTAATACATAAAATTAAAATAAAGTTCACAATGTAAAAATACTTTATATAAAGTTCACATGAAATAAAAGTTGTAATTAAAACAAATTACATAAACACTTAAATATTACATATTTTACAGAAATAATACTTGAGTAATTTGGTATCTCATATGTAACTCTTTAAAAGTTGTATGTATGTGTGTTGTTTTATTATATATGTAAGTTCATTATTTTTATTATATAATATTATTATACTGTATGTTGTATAATATATTGAATATATGTTTATATGTATTTGCGATATTTTATTATTATTTATAATTTTTGCTAGTATCAATGACTGTAGTGCAAATAAATAAAATTTTACATTTTTTTGGAGGATTTATGGAATGGTTGATGGCCATGGTGGACTAGAGGCATCACTTTACATAAAACAGATTATGATATTATTGATGAAAATAGAACGATTACAATCTCAACATGGTGATGAATCGAGATTGAGCCCAAACCCAACAGCAACCTCCAGAGATCCTTTTACAAACAAATCAAAGTGAAGTTCACAATGAACAAAAAAAAGTTCACAATGAAGAAGAAGACTTCCTCTAAAGACTCGATCTTGACTCTAACGGCCAAGCCTGCTCATCGCCTTATTATTTCTACCCACTTACCAGCTCATCACCAAGAACGAATGGTACTTATCAGTTATCACAGAACTTGACGAGGTTGTTCATCCAAAATGTTGTATTTCCATAGCTGTCCTCCATTGTGGACAACTTTTTTACTAGAAGAACTTTAGAACTCACACCAAAAATCCTTTTGCTTTTGATGATGAAAGCATTGTCAGTGGTTCATGCGGTACAACCTCCTTGATCGCTCTCATAATCAGACAACATCTTCTGGTCACCAATGGTGGAGATTGTCGTGCAGTGCTATTCCGGGGAAAAGTGTTTGTTGACATGTATTTCGATCACAGATCAACATAGAAACGAGAATGTAGGCGCGCTGATAAAGAATCTATGAGCATAACAGTCACCTCAAGGTTTTTGCTGTCAGCATATCATTGGGAATTTGGAACTGAAGATTCCTTTCGCTGGCTCCCATTCACCTATTGTTGAGACGAAGGAGAAATAAGGTGTCGAGTATTTAAATAAAAAAGAAGAAATATTTATTCAACAAGGTATACCAAAATTAATGTTAGCAATGTTTGCCAAAGAGAACCAAGTAAAGCGTGCAAGCATGAACAATACCCGTCGAACTACAGTAAAAACAGAAATATTTTATTTTAGTCTACCTAGTAAGCTAAGTGTATTTGGCTTTTTGAGTAAGTCATTTCTGGTTTCTTTTTTTCCTTTATATTGTACTAGATTTTGATCCGCGCTTTTGAAGCGCGGGATATTTTACGATGAAAAATTTCACTAATAATTTAACAAATATTTTGGTAATTTTTAAAGAGTGTGTATTTAAAATATTTTTGCATTTAAATCAGTATTTTTAAATTCAACCCGATTGTAATTATACCGGTTAATCCGGAGATCTGACAATTCAATTTATGTTTCTAAAATATTCATATTAAAAAATCACTAAAACCCGAAACTAACCGATTGAACTGATGGATAACTGATATATAATCTAATTGGATTTAAATTGTAATAGTTTCATAAATTGTAATCTTATAATCGAAATTTTAAAGTTCACTATTTTGCAATTTATGAAATTATGACGATTCTACAAAAATTTAAAGAAAAAATGATAGATATAAAATAATTAAGATTAATTATTGTATTATTTGGAAACATTGATAGTAGTATAAAAATATATTGTTTGGAAACATTGATAATAGTATAAAGAAATAAGTATATTATTTGGAAACGTTGATAGTAGTATAAAGAAATAAGTATATTGTTTGGGAACATGAATAGTAGTATAAAGAAATGAACATTAGTGATTTAATGTATGTTTAACTATAAAGTATAAAGGTGTATTTAATTTAAAAACTTACAAAATAAATGTTAGGTCCAACAGAATGTTTATGTTTTAATAAGATAGATTGTAATGAGATATTTTCCAGATCTAAAGAAATTATTTTCTCTTTTTTTTCTTCCTTGTTCTTCATCCTCCAGCAATATTCTCTCAGTAGACATTTCATATTCTCACAAATCTAATATGATATCAGAGCTTTAAGCTTTTATCATTGCGCAAAGAGCACAACACCAAACAAATAAACCTCCGATATATCCGTAAGTTGTCAACTTGTAAACCATCCAAGACTACCTACAATAGAAAAATGCTTCAACACCCTACTTTACAACTTTTAACATGATACATCATTTTTTCCACGTATTAATTCAACACACTTTTAATACCCATTTATACCATAATTTTGTTTAATAAATTTACACACTCTACCCCACCATTTAATCTAACATTTGTAACAAAACTAAATATTTATTTATTTACCCAAATCAAATGAAGCAAATTTTTACTTATAAAACACAAAAGATTATAAATTTTAATATATTTTTTTATAAAATAGTTGACCTTGAATGCTTAAGATAAAATAAAAATGAAATGTGGACCCCATTTATGAGTACATAGATTTTTATTGAATAATATTGAATACTTTAAAATATGATGAATCCAATCGGATTTTTATTCTATAATAGTTAATAAACAATATAAATTATATACTGAACAACGAATAGACATAGATCATACTTTCTTTTCTTTTTATTTATCTTTTTTCTCTGTTTCATTTGCATTAACCTTATGTTAACATCTTCATTTTTTTTTAATTGACACACTCAAGATGTAAAAAGATTATTTGTGTTGTTTTTTATAACTGAAAAATATTAAAGTCGTTTATTACTTATAGTACTTTTATATCTTTAGTTAAAACGATGCTAGTTAAACTGAGCAAATATTTATGTTGTGTAATTGATGTAAGTTCTTGTATTTCTGTTGATTATTTTTAAATAATGTAAATTATTTTTTTATTTGAATCATTTTATCTTAAGTGATGTTAACCAGGTTACTAATACCATCAACTTTTTAATTGATATAAAATCATATATTTAGTGTCATTCTTCGTACGTGTCTGATGTCATTTTTGTTTTTTATTCTAATTTAGTTTATTTTATTTTATTATTTTTATTGTTATTCTTATTTTTTTCCAATAAAGCCATTTATGGCCAGCAGCTCTTTCCTTTTTGTTAATTTGATTTCTTTCCGATTTCTAGCTAGTATTCATTGTATTGAGCATATATAAGCTGCTTTAGCCGTGAATTGTAACAAAATTTTCAATAAACCAAAGTTTTATTAGAGAAATTGTTTTCTTCTTCAAAGTCTCTTTGAAATACCTTATATGTAATTCAATTTGAGTGATTAATTTGTTGGTATTGGTCTTTGGATTATGATTGTTTGTTGGGTTCAAGCAAGTACGGTTCACCACCGATTGAGAGAATTAATCACTCCCTGAAAGCGTCTATCATCATCATCACCACCAGTTCTACATTCATCCATCTTCCACAAAGCTTGTTTGATCTTTTTAAACCACATTTGTGAAATGATTCCAATCTTACATCACTTAACAGTCGCAACTTCCTCAACTCTTAAATATTACATGATCATCCTCAATATCAACTACCATCTACTCACCTTGTTTTCCATTGTCACGACACCAATGAGTTTTCTTGATGGGAGCTCTTTTCAAGATATCGTTTTATTTTAAATGTGCTGCACAACGTGTTTAGTTGATTCAGGAGTTCAAACGAATTCCTCACTAACAAACCATGATTTTTTTCTTTCTCCAGACCATGTTGATTAGGAGATTGAACCCAGTTGTAAACAAAGTTGCCTACTCTAACTTATGAAACAGAAAAAACAGAGGAAACAATAGTATAAGAAGGCATATCAGAACAGTAGTTGCATCACGAAGGATGCACAAGGAGCTTATCCTTGCCGAATATACAAAATACGATTATGATTTGACGTTGTCAATTTTTTAAGGGCATTTGCTGTCGCTTTGCGGAAGAGTTGTTGCTCACTGGAGTAGTGTTCTCGATGGATGCACGCGGTGGTTACACTCACGACACAATCTGTAGTTCTCACAAGAGCCCAAGGATGTCAGCACGTATATTTTTGTTTCTCTCGGTTTTTATAAATAAATAGGATAAAGTGAATGCAATAGAGTAAATATAATATATGAAAACAGTACAAATTTATCATGTTCATTTCTTATCAGAAGATCAATGGAATAATTTTTTTTTGATTTTTGTTTATTTTTCTGTGAAATTAATGACATGTTTATTCTATCTTCTCTATTAAAAGAGAAGTACTATTTTTGTCTACCATGAAAAAGTTATATTAAGATTAAATCCATTCATCAATTATATTTATTTAATTATTTACATTATTCTATTAATATAATATTCTCAATATTGTTTTAAATTAATGGATGACTAATTCATAACTAATAATATAGTGTTAAATAAATATTTATTATAAAAATAAACTACGTTTTTATAATTTTTAATTATAGTCAATATTATATTAAAATCATATATTTATAAAATAAAAATTTATCCCGCACGGATGTGCGGGTTAAAGTCTAATTTGATTTAAGATAAATGGTAAATATTTCTATGGAATTGATAAAATAAGACCTTCCACATCAGTCCATTACATAAAATCCACATCAGTCCATTACATAAAATACCAATTCAGATGCACCTCTTATATTGTTTTGAAAGATTTACTAATTAGCCGAGATGTGCTACTGCGTTGATATAAGTTTTTGGCTAATTCTGTTACTGTTATTTTTTGTTCGAGTTAATAAACCCAAAGATGATGTATGTAGCGCGTGTAAGCATCATTACACATGTGTGGCTGTCACTGAAAGGAATATTACAGCTCCGCTCAGCTGGCTTCCATCACAGGTTATCATGATCACTGAGCCGAAAGTGGAGCCACCCACACCTGAGATGCCACAAAGAGAGCCATATGCATCTTCGACCTTTCGTTTTATTCCTTTTCCTTTAAAAGATAGGAAACTAGTCCTCTCTTTTTTTTGTCTCTCCACAATGAGATAAAAACTTACGAGCTGTTCTTAATGGGTGATCACACAATTAACTAGTTTATTATATTATGATTAGTAATAATCATATCTTAATTTTCCATATAGTAGGAGGACTTTGAAATAAAACTTACAATATTGGGTAAAAAGTGGTTGTAATACACTAAAAACACAATAGAATGATATTTACTAAACACAATTGACAAAAAAAAGCGTGACCTTCATTTCGTAATCTAAGATTTATGAAACCCTACTTAATTAATACTGAGTAAATATTAGTATTAAACTTTTTGAAAAAATAATAATATTAGTATTAAACAATTAGTCAATATAATTAAATGGATTTTGAAATAGATTGTGCTTTTTAATCATTCATGCCTAAGTATTAAATAAAAAAAATAAAAAAATATTCATTAGGACTAAAAAGGCTTCCGCATAAATCTGAAGGAAAAGGAAGAGAAAAGACGCACACCGAAGACTCGACTCCCAATCATCTCCTTCCTTCTTCGTCTCTGAAACTAATTTTGATTCAGCAGCCATGGTGAGAGAGCTACCTCCATTTGTTTTTCTTCCTCGTTTATATCTTTCCCTGGTTTCTTCGGATACTTGGTTTAGCTTTGATTCCAGTTCCATTTTTTTTGTTTTCGATTTATCCGGATTTGGTTTCTCGCCTGCGCCCAAAAGTTATATTTGATTAGATCTGGAAGATAGAATCGTCTGTTGGTTTTAGATCTCTGAGATTTTGGATTTGTATAGTCATGAGACGGACTGATCTAGGGTAGGAATCGGACAATATCACTATGCTTTGTTTTGTTTTGTTTTTTTTTTTAATTTATTTTCAACTCCCTTTGATCTGTCTTAATTGATGTGTGTGTGTGTGTGTGTTTGAAGAGAGTCTTTTTGTGTCTTATTGTTTATTTTTGTTGGTAGGCTAATGCAGCGTCAGGAATGGCAGTCCATGATGACTGCAAGCTCAAGTTTCTGGAGCTCAAGGCCAAGCGGACTTACCGTTTCATCGTTTACAAGATCGAGGAGCAGCAGAAACAAGTGGTCGTCGAGAAAGTCGGCGAGCCTGGTCAATCCCACGACGACTTTGCTGCTAGTCTCCCTGCCGATGAATGCCGTTACGCTGTTTTCGATTTCGATTTCGTCACTGCTGAGAGCTGCCAGAAGAGCAAGATCTTCTTCGTCGCATGGTAAAGTCACTGTCTTGGTTTCATCTTCTTTTCAAGTTCTTTAAAAATCATCTCTTGTTGTTTTGTGTTGGCACAAGGTCTCCGGACACAGCAAGAGTGAGAAGCAAGATGATCTACGCGAGCTCTAAGGATAGGTTTAAGCGTGAGCTTGATGGGATTCAAGTTGAGCTTCAAGCTACCGATCCGACCGAGATGGATCTCGATGTTTTCAAAAGCCGAGCCAACTGAGGAGGAGTTAACATCCCTCCAGGAAAAAAATTATATTTGGTTGAATCCAACTACTATTACTGAATGATATGCTTGTTCTTTAAGTTTGCTGTGAAGGCAACCACCAACCAAAACAACTTCATTTCATTGGGTCTTTGTCTTCTTCCTATTGTCTTTTATATTTTTTTTTGGTCCTTGCAGTGTTTTGCTTAAAACTTTAAGAGATTTGGCTTGTGCTCTTTTACCATTGTGTAAGAAACCCCCCCAAACCCTTTACCAAAAAAAATGAATCTTATTGGCAATGGCACATTGTGTCGTATCTTCGTCTTTGCAAAACTATGTATCTAGTGATCCATGGATTTAAACAATTGTGACAACATATGTTAGGATATAAAATAATTTATTAATGGACCGATCACTAGATGCTTTGTTTTTCTTAATAATCGATTTATTAAATAAAATATCTTATGGATCTCCAGATTCGTTAAACTTTCGTTTGGCACATGACTACTGACATTTTAAAAGCTGAGATATATATTTTTTGTATAAACTAATATGGTATTGATCAATACAGCAAGTTCAAGTTCTAATGTTAATCCAGAGAATGAAATGGCTTGCTCAATCGAGTATGGTCCATAAAGTATTTTAAACACATTTAGTCATATAGTTGTCACTTAAGAAAACAGATCCAACCATTGGCAGTTGTCGACTATTGCTCATTTTACGCAATCTTTCAACTGTGATCACATACACACTTGTTGTCTACTCTGCTAGCTGGTAGACAAACGAATCTCGAAGTACAAAAAATTATTTGCACAATCCAAAATCATATGTTTCTTTTTCTTCAAAAGAATGGGCTAATATTATCCTAATGCATATAGAAATATAAAACGAAGAGAGAGGTTTAACTTGTGGATATCTTGTCGACTTGTCCCATTAGAGAAACTCTTAAAGGCAAGACTCGGTTACTTGGTCAGGGACTCATCAAGCTTATACGTCTTAAGGTCACGTCGGTCACTAACCATTATTTTCTATTTTTAACTGATTGATATGTTTGTCAATGAATGTTTCAATGTAAGAACCAAAGCTACAAAAAGGGTCAGGATTTCAAACTAGAATCATTCAAACTAGTTGTTTCGCAGGTTTTGGAGTTAGGCTTCAACCCTCGTCTCAACATCTCACTCCTCAATTCAATGGCTTTCTCCATCTCTCCCAACACACAACAACCATGTATCATGGTGTTATACGCTACTCTATCAGGCCTTACGCCTCTTTCCATCATCAAGTTCCATAACTCAATCGCTTTCTTCACATCATTCTTCCTACAAAACTCATGGATCATCGTTGTGTAGGTTATACAATCAGGGGAAACACCATTCCCTGTCATCCTCGTCAGAAGCTCAGAAGCTTCGTTCATTCTCCCTTGTCTACAAAATCCACGGATCAACATATTGTAAGTAGCGGTGTTAGCCAAAAGCCCTTTCAATATCGCATCATGAAGCTCCACAGCTCTCTGCATGTCTCCTCCTTCTCCTTTGGTGAGAATGTCAAGAAAACAACCGTACGTCACTTGGTTAGGAACCGAATTGCCAAGCACCATTTTCGAACGTAGAACCTCAGCTTCGTTCACAAAACCTGCTTTGCATAATCCACTGATAACAGCAGTGTAAGTGACTTCATTAGGCACACATCCTTCGTTTATCATCAAATCCCATATCCCAAATGCTTCCTCGAAATCTCCGGTTTTGCTCTTTGCATCAATCATACTTGTATAGATCACATCATCAGGCTTGAGTCCTTTACCATGCATCTCCTTTAAAAGTCCAAGAAACATGTTTCGATCTTTGTGCTTTAAACTTCCATCTATAAGAACACCGTAACACACAAGATCCAAATCCACCCCTCGTTGTACCATCTCCTGACAAATGCTTGACGCCTCCTCCAATCTTCCTTCTCTGCAAAACCCATGTAAGAGTGTGGTGTAACATATCTCGTTCAGCTCATGGTTCTCCTTGTGAAGCCTATCCACAAACTCTTTGGCTTCTGATGCTCGACCTGTTAGACACAGTCCGTGTATCAACGATCTATAGGTATAAGTATCCGGTGCAATACCTTTCTCTATCATCTCATTCTGCAGCACAAAGGCTTTACCCATGTCTCCTTCCTCGCAATAACCTTCAATCATGACATTATAAGTCACTCTGTTTGGTTTAATGCTCCATCCCTCCATCTCGTTAAATAGCTTCACAGCATCGCCAACCAACCCGCCACGAAAAAGACCGGATATAAGCGTGGTGAATGTATAGATACTCGGCGCAATACCTTTCCCTGTCATCTCATGATAAAGCCTAAGAGCACTGTGTGCTTTCCCTTTGCTACAGTATCCACCCATCAGTGATGTGTACGTTACCACCGTTGGCTCCAACTTTTTATCAATCATCTCCGCCATGAAATTCTCGGCTGCACTAATGTCACCGAACTTGCAGTGCCCGTTAATCAGAGAATTATATGGATACACAGTTGGTTTCAAACCAGTATCAATCATTTTCTCAAGGAAACTAAGTGCAGTGTCAAGTCTCCCTCTTCTGCAAAACATATCTATCAAAACTGAATACGTCACATCATTGGGACACAAGCCGATCGTCCCCATCCTATCAAAGACCAACTCAGCTTCGTCGAACTTTCTACATTTGCACAGTAAGTCAAGCAACGCATTATACACAAACAGATTAGGCAACACCACGTCACTCTCCGCTATTCTTTTAACCAAGTTCAGCGCCTCTTCAATCTTCCCCCTCTTCCTTAACCCCTTTACCAAACTCGAAACTGCAGACTCTCTGGGACTCAAGCTCAAACGTAACATCTCATCCATCATCTCCAACCCGACCTCAAATTCCTGCACTTTACATAACCCGTGTACTAAAGTACAGTACGTCACAACATCCGGCTTCAGCTCCTTTCGAGATAAACTCTTCTTCACCTCAACAGCCTCCCAGACCATCTGCTTCTTACAAAACCCATTAATCAACACGTTATACGGAACCACACTCAAATCACACCCACTCTCCTCCATACGAACAATCATCTCCCTAGCTCGAGAGAGATCTTTCAGCTCACACAAGCTATGCACCACTCCTGAGTATATATACACATCAGGACGAACACCCGCATTGATCATCTCCTCAAACACATCCATCGCCAAACCGTAATGCCTACAATGAACTAAACCATGTAACAGCACACTCAAGGTTCTCACTTCAGGCACTAAACCAGCTTTCGTCATCATCCTAAACACCAAAACACCATCTAAAACCCTCCTACTTCGTACATAATGCTGAATCAACAAATCAAAACTCGAGCTTGAACTAAGCCTACACTTCTCGTAACAGCTAAAAAGCGCGTAAAAGGCCTCACTTGGGTTAAGCCCACGAAGGAGAAGCGTCTGGAGGAGCGAGGAAGCAGGCCAAAAGAGATTGGCTCTGACCAAAGCGTGGATCAAGATGCAGAACGACGCCGTCGAGTGGTCGTATCCTCTGTGCAGGCCGAGGAAGTTGAAGAACCTCAGACCCAGTTTGGGCTCCTCCAGGGCTCCGATCAGGATCTCCTCGACGTGGGCGGGTTTGAGTCTCCTGGAGACGAGGTCTCTGCTCAGCGCGATCTCCCAGCTCCGTTTCCCGCGCACGATTCTTTTGACGGCATCGACGAATTGCGGATCTTTTTGAGCGGAGAAGGTAACGGAGCTTGCGTTTCTGAAGATGTGGAGAGAATGAGAGCTCGAGAGTGACGGAATCGTGCGAGGGAGCTTCATCAAAGAGGTGGTTCGCCGTCGAGAGTAGCATTTGTGTCTCTGTGTTGTGGATTCAACAAACCGAGATATCTGGGAACCGGGTCGGGTCGGGTTCAAGTCTCAATCTCAGCTAATTCAGAATGGGCTTTACGCTTGATTCGTTTTTGAATAGATGGGCCAATATAAACAGATGGGCCGGAGCGGGAAAAGGAAAATTTCACGAGCGCCAAACTCGACACGTCAACAGTCCCCACGAGTGAGAGCTTTCATTTTAGACCGTCGATATTAAAGAAGATCTAACGGCGTAGACACCGATCCGCGTCGATTTATTTTGTCCAATCATATCAATCCTTTCGGTGTGTATAAAAGCAAATCTCCCAAGCCATTGTTAGAGATATGAGATATCTAACGCAATAACAAAGCATTTCCCAAACCTAATCTAAATCGATTCTCAGATTTGTGCATTTACCAAGTTTACGAGCTCTTGAGCTATATGAGTTAGGGTTTTTTCCCTCTTGATAATTCAATGTCTGAATTAGAGTTAGAAAAATTGTCTTTTTCATGTTTTTCCAGTATCGTTTCGGTTGCAATCTCGTTTTGTAATTAAAGCTATTGATATGTCTGAATCTATGTTATCTCTTTTTTTTCCTTTTCGTTCCGGTCTTATTCTTATTTTATAATCGATGTCTGTGTTTTTAGCAATTGGTTGTGTTAAATTTATCGGCTTGAACCCAAATTTCATACAATTGATATTCTTACCATAAAATTAACTATCAGTAAGCTATCTTTATCGTAGTTGTTGATTAAACTTGTTTATATGTGGAGCTTTGTAATGTGTATTTGGTTCTGAAATCCAACTTGTGCCTCATGTGTGTGTTGTTAGCTCTTGTTCTTTGTTGTGAATTATGATGTCTGATGTGTATTTGCCAGTCTCATGTATACTATGTTACTTTACCTGTCTTATGGTGGCCTAATTTCTTGTATCTAGTATTGTGATGTGAAACGCAGCTGAAGAAATGTAGTAACTAGCTGGTGAGTATTTTTTTTTTTTTTTGGAATTCAAGTAATTTTTCTCTGATAGCTTCTTATTGATCATGTTGTGGGTTGCAAAGTAAAACTTGCGTTGAATTTTTCTCTATTTGAAAGCTTCCACAGATCACTTATGTATTTTTACTTGATCGGAGCAGTGTTGTTAGCGAGCACAAGTAAATCTACATCTGTCTCGTTTCTTATCAGTTGTGGTTAGGTGTTCTTATGTGCTTGTTTGTTTCCATTGTCTTTGGTGTTACTGTTCGATTTGTGGTATTTGATATCACTGCTCTCCTTTTTACGAGTAGATCCCTTTTCAAACTTGGTGAAAATCGGTTTATGCATTGTTGTGTGTGTTTGTGTTAGGCTTGTCTCCACCTACACCAAGCTCAGCTGCTGGTGTGATAGCCACATTAGGGGAATCTTAAGCAAATCTTGTATATTCTCCTTAGTTATCTGAATTGCCTCCGTAATTGTCTTTGTAGTTGTGTCTAGAGAAAGGAAACTTTGATTGTATTTAACCGACCATCAATCATCATCAATATTTACAGTTTCTTTCTTTCTTTGTCTAAGTCTGGTGAATGCCTTAGAGTTCATTTGTCTGCATCTATGAATAGCTTAGGTGCTATACTATATAGAATCTGCAAATCGTAGGTGTCTTTTGGATGATATAACAGTTTGTATGTTAAATAAAGTTGATTACTTTAAAAGAGACAATAGAGGAGCATTAACGTGGAAGTTCTTTTGACTTGGATCATGTTTATGAATTCTTTGCAACTAATTGTTAATATTGAAACAAATATAAGATTTTAAGAGAATTCAAACCCGGCTCCTTTTGTTTTAAACAAATATTTACAAGAAGACAAACAAATATTTACAAGAAGACATCAACAATACAATTTCTTATTCACAATCATTTTTAAAATTTGAATTTTCTTCCCCGTAAAGTGACACCTTCAAAAAAATTAAATGAGGGTTAACTCAACCAGGGAGAACACGAGCGACAAACATGTCTTGTAATTGTTGAAAGAATAACATTTTTTTATTTGTTACTGTTGTTGCAAGAAAATCATTTTTTTATTTGTTATTTCTGAAAATACTATATCTTTTTCATGTATCTTGGGAAATCATCCGAAAACTTCTCACGTGGCACATTGATCTCAATATTCATGTTGAATATTATATTTGTATATCATCTAGTAATCAATATTAAATTGAATCTTCAGAAATAATCTGAAAATTTCTCAATGGTTAGTTGATCACAAACCTATTAAAATAATAATTCAAACATTTAATGACGATATATTAGGTATTTGGATTTTAAAATTTAGAAAATAAAAAAGATAAGAAAATTTTTATCGTAAAACATGTGTCGATATCGACGGCAGAACATGATTCTTTGTTTATCTCGGAAGATAAAGGTTTTAACGTTTCTTGCCTTCTCAAGATTTCATTCAATTGATTCTTAGCGGTAGGTTGGAATAAAGTTGATTACTTTAGAAGAGACAATAGAGGAGCATTAATGTGGAAGTTCTCTTGAGGTGGACCATGTTTATGAATTCTTTGCAACTAATTTTTGATATTGAAACAAATATAAGATTTTAAAAGAATTCAAACCCGGCCACTTTTGTTTCAAACAAAGATTTACAAAAAGATATCAACAGTAAAATTTCTTATTCACAA
Source organism: Raphanus raphanistrum subsp. raphanistrum (assembly GCA_019706035.1). Lineage (NCBI taxonomy): Eukaryota > Viridiplantae > Streptophyta > Magnoliopsida > Brassicales > Brassicaceae > Raphanus > Raphanus raphanistrum. Next base: position 52,998,063 of record CM033988.1, read on the forward strand.
TCATTCTTTAAATTCAATTTTTCTTCTCCGTAAAGTGACACCTTCAAGAAAATTGAATGAGGGTTAACTCAACCAGGGAGAACATGATATCGAAAAGCATGTCTTGTTATTGTTGAAAGAATAACATTTTTTATTTGTTACTGTTGTTGCAAGAAAAGTATTTTTTGTTTGTTGTTTCTGAAAATACTATATCTTTTTCATGTATCTTGGAAAATCATCCGAAAACTTCTCACGTGGCACATTGATCTCAATATTCATGTTGAACATTATACTTTTATATCATCTAATAATCAATATTAAATTTATCTTCAGAAATAATCTGAAAACTTCTCAATGGTTAGTTAATAATTCAAATATTTAATGATGATATATTAGGTATTTGGATTTTAAATTTTATAAATAACAAAGATAAGAAAACTTTTATCATAAAACATTTGTCGACGTCGATGGCAGAACATGATTCTTTGTTTATCTCGGAAGATAAGGGTTTTAACGTTTCTTGCCTTCTCAATATTTTATTCAATTGATTCTTAGCGGTAGGTTGGAAATGCATATATAATGATATTTTTCTGTTCCACTTGGATACCTCATCTACTAAACATCTTTGATACAACATCCAAACCACCACACATGGATACAAAAACATCAATGTATCAACCCCTCATTCACGAGCATCTTCTTTTCTATTCAGCTCGATTTTTTATATCAACTACATGTACTGGCTGCGACAGAATTGACAATTTCTACGGCGGCTATCGTTGTAACGAACCTGACTGTTTTGTTTGGTTTCATAAGGAGTGTGCAGAAGCTCCATTGGAGATCAACCATCCTTCCCACCCTGAGCATCCTATCACGCTCACCAAATTCAATGATATAAAGGATCCAGGATATTGTTATTTATGTGGACTTTATATGCCGTCTAGAGGTTTTAATTGTTCTACATGTGAGTTCAGGGTGGATCTAGCTTGTGGGATGAAACCTTGGCCGCTTACTGTCGAACATCCATTATGTCATGACCATCCAATTATCTTCAAGCGATCTCATAGTTCTTTTTGTGAGGTATGCAAGGATTTAATTCATATACAATCTTATTCATGTATTAAATGCGATGTGTACTTCCATGCGAATTGCATCCAGCTTTCGAAAGAGTTGAAGCATCCTTGTCATATTAATCATCCTCTCAAGTTAACCGCATTAGATACACTTAAGGATGACGCCGAAAAGACTTGTCTTCTATGTGCTGAGACACTAATAGATGTATGTTATCTTTGTTCTATTTGTAATTTCACGACGTGTCTGACTTGTACAAGAAATCCACCTCCCCTTGTCGTTGAGCATACAAAAACCCACCAACATCCACTTACTCGCTTATCTAAAAGAATTTCATATATTTGTGATGTTTGTGGGCTAAAATGCAAGAAGGAGGAACATCATGGGTCTTATATATGTCATCAGTGTGATTTTGTTATCCATGGAAAGTGTATTGGTTTTCCTCGTGTCATTAATATCAATCGTCATGTTCATCGCATTTCTTTCACTCAACTTCTCGGCGCTGGTTATTCCAAATGTGGAGTTTGCCACCAAAGTATAACTCAGTATCATGGGGCATATACTTGCTCTGTTTGCCCAAACTATGCAGTTCATTCAGACTGTGCAGTAAACGTAACTACTGTATGGGATGGAGTAGAGTTAGAGGGGATTCCGGATGATACAGAAGATCTTGCAGCATACAAAGTTGTTGGTGATGATTTGATAAACCATGTTAGTCATGCTAAACATAATTTAAAGCTCCACAAGGATAATTTTGTCCTTTATGATCATAAGTGGATGCGATGTGAAGCATGTATAGATCCACTTGGATTTGACTCCATCTATGTTTGTGAAGAGTGTTGTTTTGTTCTCCATGAAAAGTGTGCTAATCTTCCTATGAAGATAAAATATTTCTTTGACATTATTCCATATATTTTAGAATTTGACAATATTGCAGCTGCAAAGTACTGCTCGCTGTGTCATACATATTCTAATGGTTTTAAGTACTCAGCTGGAGCTGGAAGAATGGAAGTAGATGTCCGTTGTTGTTCTATTTCTGAGCCGTTTGTCCATGCAGGCCACTTACATCCCTTATATTTTCGTTTTATTTCCTATTTGCTCAAATGCAATGCATGTATGAATGTTACCTATAAGCATGTGCTTCATTGCGATACTTGTAACTTTTACTTGTGTTTGTTTTGTGCTACTTTGCCTTTAAAGATATGGCATAAGAACGATGAACACCCTCTCGCTTTATGTTGTGGCAAAGAGGCGAGTTGCCAAATTTGGTGCGACATTTGTGAAAGAAAATCAGATCCAAGTTTATGGTTCTATACATGCTCTGATTGTGGAGTCATATTTCATGTTCGATGTGTAGTTGGAGATTTCTCACGTATCAATGCAGGAAGCACAATTGAATGTGGGAGATCAGGAGAAATATTTGAGGCGGTTCCTAACAATTACAAAACTCGACCATTATGCAGAAAATGCCATTCTCGATGTATGTCTTCTATCATCGTAAAAAACAAGAGTGAAAATAATGTATACTTATGTTCCCAGCACTGTTTAATGCTCATAAGCTTAAGCCTTTAAAGTTATACTGTATTTGATAATGAATAAATGAATATTTCTTTCATGGTGTACATTTGTGATTCTTTATAAGGATCCTACTATAGCAATCATTAATTGTGATATGATAAAAGATAAAATTTATTCAGAATCCGTGATTGCATTCTCATCATTGAGAACATATTTTATTACTTTTTGTGCACGTTTCTGTTGTATAAATATCATCTCTTATCCTCAACATTACATACAAGGCATTATACAAATTTATATGATTTGAGAGCCTATATGATTCCTAACTTAAAAATCACTAAACATCCTCTTCCTTCTCCTTTTTTACAATGGTCGACACCGAACATCTTGGCAAACACAACCCTCCTCCATGTCAATATGAATAATTAATGTCACCATGTTGTCCAGATCAAAGTTTTCTTTTAAAACGAATTCACATCTCTGCAAGCAAAAACTCACACTCCCAAAAAGTTATATTAGAATTTTACTGAAAACAAAATTCTATTTTATCTGACTAAAAAATGTTAAGAAAATGGATTCCTCTAAAACACTGGCATGATAATCTAAAAATATATATATAAAGATCAGAACACAAAAGCGAGATCGAGCTTAAAAAAATCTTGAAATGTTCTCTTTTTCATATTCCAAAATCGTTGATTGATATCTTTTCTTTTAACTTTTTTTCTGACTGCTTCAGTTCATTAGACTTAAACTCCGTAAATGACTATTGGCGCTTATGTAAAGGAAGTAACTTGAGAAGTAGTGTTAAAGGCCACATATGGGTATATAAATCAAGAATTAACTTTTCCATTGCCTCTGTATGACTTTTCTATGTGCTTCTTTTAAACAATTCAAGTTTTTTTTTTTGCTTCTTGTCTGATGTCGACCCTGGTTGCCTGATAAGATTGATTAATTGGTTATAACCTTACATGAAGAGCAATACTACATAACGAAAAAATCATCATCAAATCTCTCAACTGAATGTTCGCTTTAAATTTCTACACGTAACAAAACAAATGATTTTCTTCTCGGCAAGGCAATGCCATCAATAAAATCGCACATGAGTAAACCTAAAGATATGCATTTGTTTTTTATTTTTAAAATAAATAATTTCCTTGGTTGTTTGTGAAAGACAACATCTTTTGAGATTTCTTCTGGAACAATCTGAAACTTCTGCATATGCTAACATAGCTCTAATTTCTGTATGACTAAAGATGATCTGCGACTATCTTTCATTAACATGCTAACAAAATACTATCATCCGATAAAAAATTAACACAATAGAGACACTACAAGAAAACATATACTTAACAAGGACTGAAATCATAGTTAAATCATCGTCGTAAGTAGCCCTTTACGACGAAAGAAATTTGGAACTCATTTCATCGCAAAATGTCAATGCATATTTCCTTACTAAATCGTTGTAAAATAACAAGGAGTGTATTTCGTCGTAAAAATGACGTGCAATGTTTCGTCGTAACATACACACAATGTAATGACGTTATGTCTCGTCGTAAAATAGAGGGAAGTAGTCGTCGTAAAGTTCACGTAAATCTTACAACGAAGTTGCATGTCTTCGTAGTAAACTCGAAGTAAAGTTTTATGAAGAGCTTACGTCTACTTTCACGTAAACTACTCATTATTTTACGTCTGTGTAATGAATCTTTCCTCGTTAAATAGTCGTAAAATTAGCTACGAGTTTATTTCCATTCGTGTGTTTTCTATTAAAAATAAAATTAAATAATGAAGAAAATTTAACAAATTTTTTTAAATAATAGAAAAATATTTTTTTTTATAGATATTTAAGTTCCAAATTTATAATACAATAAAAAAAACAAGAAAAAAAACAAGCTAGAGGTAAGGGAACTCCGGGAAGAAGTCATGACTCCTTCTCTCCAGCTCCTCCTCCTCCGTTGTGGAGCGTGGCTGTGAAATCCCAAGTCCTGCCTGTCTTCCCTGCAACATGATCTTTAGTTGCGAATTCTCAGCCGCTAGAACGTCCAGAAAACTGTCAACTGAACCCATTTGAGCTTGAGTCACGCTCAAATCCGCATGCGTTGCACTCAACTCAGAACGCAACTGAGCTGTCTCATCATCCCATCTCTGACCATATGACAATATTGCCCTTGGGACATCGTTATGAGAACCAATTTTTTTCCCAACGTACGTCCATTTTTTTTAGGGACCACTTTAAAAAGATTAATTTTAGCGATAAAATGTTAGATTAAATGAATTCGTTAAAAAAAAAAATTATACCTCCTCGTAAATCTTATTCATGTTAGGTGTGGATAATGTAATATGTATTTCCATCGAGGACCTGCTGCGTCAACTGGGTCTGGTGCTCTTCAATCCGGACAACCATGTCGTTGTAGATTTGCTCAGACCTACGATCTACAAATTTTCCAACCTTGTTTTTGTGGGTCTTCTTGTAAAACTCCTTAAAAAATAATAGTACTCATGTCTCTTTGACCTATAAATATATATATGAAAGTTAGAATATATTAAAAAATAAATAAAAACAGTTAGCTGAAATATTTACCATCTCTAGACGGATATCAGCGTGGGGTTTTTGGCCTGATGAGTGAAAGACATAACTGGCATAATTATACACTAAATGTTATTGAGTTAATAACGTCAAAATCATCGCCATATTCTTCTTTTCCTTTTCAAAATTGGTTACACAGCAAATTAACCCTTGTTTTTCTTTTCATTTGCTCTTCTTTGCAAACTGATACTGCTAGTCAAATAAAATGTATAAGAATTAACTCAATAATACAAGAATTAATAATTGAATTCAGTGCTGTAACCACAAAGCTCGTTTTAAAGAGAATTGATGAAGAAGAAAAAAAATAAGAGAAATCAAGAAGAGCGGCAGTTAAAAACGTTCAGTGCAAATCTTAAGAAAATCAATGTCTAAAAAATGGCTTCGCCCGGGTTCGAACCGGAGACCTTCAGTGTGTTAGACTGACGTGACAACCAACTACACCACGAAACCTCAGCGGCTACTGGCTGGCGTAACCCTAAATAATAAATATTAATAAACCAAGTTCCTTTTGTGTCGGCCTAAGTTTTTTCATCTTTCCTCTTCTCTCTATATATATCTTCCTCCGCCGTCAAAAGAGAATCGTTCGTCTATCGGAAAAAACCTTCAAGATGTCGACTGGATTAGATATGTCTCTCGACGACATGATCGCTAAAAACCGCAAGTCCCGCGGATCCGGTCCCGCCCGTGGATCTGGATCTGGATCCGGATCCGGTCCAATCCGCCGCAACAACCCTAATCGGAAATCAAACCGATCTGCTCCGTACCAATCGTCGGCCAAGGTTCTTGTTCTTCTTTCTTCTCAGATCTGCCCGGGAATTAAAAAAAAACAGATTCTTCTTTAATAAAGCAAAATCGATTTTGGTGGTGATGATGATGATGATGAATCTCTCAAAAGCAAACGGATTGATTTGATTGTATAGGCGCCGGAGTCCACCTGGGAACACGACATGTACTCCTCCGAAGGCTTCCCTTCCCGATCAACCCGTTCTTCCGCCGGAATCGAAACCGGAACGAAGCTCTACATATCCAACTTGGACTACGGTGTCATGAACGATGACATCAAGGTATTAAAAATCGTTCTTTTTTTTTTAATCTAGCAATTACCTTTTTTTAGGGTTTTCTGGACTCCAGCATCGTTAGTGTCTTGAATTGCATCAAATTAGGGTTTTGTGGAATCTTAGCATCGTTTAGTGTCTTGAATTGCATGTTTGTGGATCAGAGATTTCAAGCTGTATAATGAATCTGTTTGTTTTGTATGTAGGAACTGTTTGCTGAAGTAGGGGAGCTTAAACGTTACACTGTTCACTTTGACAGGAGTGGAAGATCAAAGGTAGACACATCTTTGTTGCTCTCCTTTGTAATATATTTTTTGACTTTCACATTTATTTTGAGTACTTAAAGACTAAAGCTTGTTTATGTACTTACACTGTTTAGGGAACTGCTGAAGTTGTATACTCTCGGCGTGGTGATGCAATCGCTGCTGTGAAGAAGTACAACGACGTTCAGCTGGACGGAAAGCCCATGAAGATTGAGATTGTGGGCAACAATCTTCAAGCTGCTTCTGCTCCGTCTGGTAGACCCGGCGGGAATGCAAACTTCGGTGGTGGTTCTTCAAGGCGGTGAGATTTTTACACTGGTCATAATGTATTTATATGTGAAAGCTTTTCGTCGATCTTGTGAGGTGGTGTATTGAAAGTGTGTTTATTGCTGGGTTTGCAGTGGAGGACAAGGGAGAGGAGGTCAACAACGTCGGGGTGGTGGTGGTCAAGGAGGCCGTGGTGGTCGTGGCAGACGCTCTGGCAAGGGCCCGGCAGAGAAGGTATCTGCTGAAGATCTTGATGCGGATCTTGATAAGTACCACGCAGGAGATATGGAGACAAACTGAGGAACGTGGCTCATATCTTCTCGAAACCACCGCAAGTGTGATGAGCGAAGAAGAGGAGAAGCTAGAAAACTTGCTATTTAGCCTCTTCTTGGCCGTATGTTGTTTGATTTGTTTTATTAGAATGACCCCTTATGAGATTGTTGTTTATTCTTAATGCCCCTCGAGTACAAGGCAGAGGAACGAAAACGAGTTTTATCTTCATGGCATATGCACATAGATGTGCTTTCACAAGCTAGGTTATGACAATGATGATTTAGCTGGATTTTGCCTGTCATCTTTGTTCTAGTCACCCCGTTTTATTGATTGGATGGCAGAAACAAAGTTTGTTCACAAATTGTGAAGTTGAGTCATAAGCTCAGCATCTTAGGTTTCTCTTCTCATCTTGTCATTTGTCACACTTAGTACTCAACTTTGTATGACTTCATTTATGGTGACACTTGTAATGCATCTAATACAACTAAACACAGAAAGAAAGAGAAATGTATGACTACGTGAAAAGGGGTTCCTGGTCACAAAATACATGATCCTCTATAGAAGTAAAATAACAACTTAACAATGACAACAAAACACACGTCAAGAGCTATTCCATGGGGATCTTCCTCCAAACGGATTTTATGTTCTCCATAGAACGCAATACAGGTGAAGGGTAAAGTTCTCTGGTTTGCCTCTTGTGACCAAAACCACATTATATACAGTAAGGACTGGAATCCTGCTGCAGGCTTCATTGATGAGTAAAAGCTATTTCAGCTCTGCCTCGGCTTCTCTCGCCGTGAAAAGATGAGCCTCACAATGGAATAAAGTACTGCTTTAATGCAAGAAACCACAAAGTTCCAGCACGAGGATGGCCAGTACCACGGATACAGCAGCCTGAAAAATAGACTAATGAGATGCCTCGGGTAACGCCCAACCTGCAAGGCCAGAGTATCATAACGTTACAAGCCATGCCTATCCTCATCTGACGTCTTAGAAGATATGTTTCTCATGTTGGATCTTGTAAACAAAAGAATGGGTTGTTTAAATAGTGATTTTCTTGCAAGGAAATAATACTCACGGGAAAGAGGGAATCCAAAGCATCCCAGGCTGCATGACGGACAGCTCTTGTCGGGTACATTGGACCTCCGGGAGAGGTAAAACTGTACAAACACGCCTTTAACCTCGTGCTAGTTGTCATTCTCAGCTCCATACCTGCAGGTATATAATCCATCATTGCTTTTAGGTCTGGCTCCATGTTAGACGCAGCTCTTTCTTATGTAGAAGAGAGAAAAGTACCTTGAAGAATCTTCATCTGAGAAAGATAGTGTAGCAGCACTGGTTCTACTTTCAGTTTTTGCAGCTGCACCAGAATAACATATTAGTCGATGAGTGATGTGTGTGATTCAAGTATTTGTAAGCCACAAAGCATTTGCTTTTCAATACCTGATCAGTAAGTTCTATAACAAGGAAATCTCCAGCTCCTCCAACCAAGAAAGCATTCGCGAACTCCGGGAAGTTCCTCAAGAAGCTATCTAGTCTGTCCACTGAAAAAGACATAACTGTCAGTACACAAGAATAAACTTTGGTTCCCAATAATAACTTGTTAGAAAACAGTTGTGCTACCTGAATTGTAAAAGAAAATGAAGCGTGAGAGCAAGAGATACAGTTCCCTCTGAGCCTGAAATTAGGGAATGGGAGAGTTAATCTCCAGGCTGAAATAAGTTGAAACTGTCATGAAGAGAAGAAAAAAACACTCACCTGAATGGGGATTTTTTTCAATCTGGTCGGCTCCAAAGCAACTTCCTCGAGAAGATACTAAGAGAATCAAAGACATTGTTAGTTCCAGTAACAAACTGGCATGACAACTTGAGCGTGTGATAGTGAAAACCAGATCGACAAAACAAGTACAGAGAAATATCGTTTGCCTAGAAGATCTATCAGAGGCATTGAATAGGTAACGACATAGAGGATGTGAATGATCTCTAACTTGTGTTTATATATATCTAAGAAAGAAAGATGAGGCTATGACAGATCTGAGAGTGAAAAGGTACCCGAAAGAGAGTTTGGAAGCGTCTTGTATTTGTCTGGATGTCAATCCTGTAATTTAAAGGAGTAGAGATTATCACACATTACCCTCATCATACTTGGCAAGACAATCCAATGTAGAATAGACTTGGAAAGAGACTAGCACACACTGAACCAATCGATTCTAGTTGTGTGTAGATGTTAATATCGCATTTGCCAAAGCTAAAGGAGTTTACCAGAACACATTTGTTGCGCCCTGCACCAGAGCAGAAGAATACCGCAGAAGTATTTCTTGATTCTCAAGCTCAGCCTCAAACAGCTAAGAACAAATACAGAAACACAATATTGACTCAGGGCGACAAAGTTAACAAATTTGTGTATAGACAACGCCAATGAGTAACATTAGCAAGAGTTATTGGTAAAAAGATAGCAACACCCACCCATTTATGGAAGAGGAGAGAGAAGATGTGTGAAGCAAAGGACTGGCTCCACAGCTGAACCATCAAATCAAGTATATCTTTCCCTCTCTCAGACACTTTGACATAATAATCAGCAAGCACGTCGAAGAAACACAACGGACCATCAGTATCATCTGCTTCATCAGAAATCACATCCTCTCCCTTGCTAAGAAGCACATCTGATTCCAAAAAATTCCATCATCGAAAAGTTAAAAACTACTGATTCACTGAATAAAGCAAACTGATTCACACAAAAAAGGTGTTACCTTTGGCACGTTCGTCGACTTCGAGAGCTATATCAGCAAACAAGTCTTGTAACAAGTTGCGTGTTTGTGCTGGAGAGACAACAGCCTAGGAGGATCAAAAAAGATCAACACTTTAATTATCAATTGAAACCTAATCAACGCGTGAGAAACTGAAAAAATCGAATTGCATGAGCATTTTTATCAAGAATCGCAAACCAGATTCAGATTCTGTAATGCATGTTTATTTATGCGAAGATCAAAAAACAGATCTTTGATGCAAAAGAAGATATATATATATATATATATATATATATATATATATATATGGGACAAAAGGGCTAACCCGAGTAAGCTTCTTCTTAATCTCTTGTGTAAGAGCTTCAAGATAAGCAGACCTCCGTGAAGAAGACGGCGACGAAACTTTCTCCATTTTCCAGAAAAAGAAACGCCTCTCGATGATGAATCGGTAGGAGAATTGAAATCGAGAATTTGGAGGAGGTTGATGATGATAATGATTGCTTCTTCACGAGAAATCAAATTAAATCAATGAATGGGGTCTCTGTATCTGATTTTCAAAATCGTGGCGTGAAGCACAACACATAAGAACAGTTAGCTTTTTTTTTTTTTTTTTGTGAAGTCGATATTAGACAGGAGAGGATCTAGTTTTCGTGTCTAGATCAATAAATGGCATTCGTAGCGACGTCGTTTAAGTGAGTTTTCAAGAGACGACGTGTCGTTCTTATAAGGACACGTGTAATCTCGTCACCCCTCCTGATTAGTTATCTCTTTTTCTGAAACGGGAAGTAAAGTTTACGCAATTATGATTTTGGGTCATATGTTCATTTTTGTATTTGATACAACATATACATATTGTATTTAGATTTTTTTTTTCCATTTCTATAGTTTCTCTTTTTTTTTTTTAATGAATGTAAAATTTTATTCAATCAAAACATTTTTACAACAAGTGCAGCAAAATTGAAATTACTAGAATTGAAAATACTGGAATAAAACAAACTCAATAGAGAATAAAAAGCTAAACTTCAAATTTTCCCTCAATCTTGACCATGTGAAACAAGTCAAGATTGGATATGCTATAAGATCCTCCTCATTAGAGAAAACATAATTGGGATAAAATTCTAATGGGAAAAAAAAATAAGAATCTTATAGTTAGGGTACTAAAATATCTGCCTTCAAGAAACAGATTCTTCAAGCTCTTGTTCAAAGCCAAAATCAACTCTACTTAGTATATGAAATTTTTATAAACTTAGTAATTCCAATAATCTAGTTAGTATATGAAATTTTTATAAACTAAATATTAAAAAATTATAATAATCCCTATATATCATGAAAATAGTTTAGAATACATTAATTCAATTTTCGAATGTGTTTTGAAATTTTTAAACAAAAATGAAGAGTATAAACTTGAGTATATAGATGATTTACCGAAAACTCATTATTTTAAAAAGGGTTAACCCACAGATTTTAAAAAAATTTCAAAAATATGAAAATTTGGTTTTAGTGTATAGTTTCGTCGAGAACTGACATAAGATAATGGTCAAAGAGTTTAGAAAATTTATTGTCTCTGTTTCTCTAGATAATGATAATTCTAATTCTACTAATTTAGGCAGTAAATGAAATTTTAGTAAACTAAACATTAAAAATTAGAATGATTCCTATATACCATGAAAGATAGTTTAGAATACATTAATTCAAATGTAGAATGTGGTTTGAAATTTTAAAAACAAAAGTGAAGATTATAAACTTCAATATATAGATTATTTACCGAAAACTCAATATTTTTGAAGGGATTAACTCATAGATTTTGAAAATTTCAAAAATATGAAAATCTGGTTTTAGTGTATAATCATCGAGCACTAATATAAGTTTCTATGGTTCCATCGAAATATTGATCCAGACTATATAAATTGTTACAAAAATAATTTAAATTATCATAAATAATGATATGTTAAATAATTATTTTGTTAAAATATTTTTATTCATCGTTTTATTTAATAATATTTTAGTTATGAAAAACTATCTCAAAATTTAAACATATTTCAGAAAAGTGTTTATTTATATATTTGCTTAAAAAGACCTCAAAAAGGCTTCCATTTAATAAAATTTTAAGCTTAATATCAGTCAATGATGACTACTAACCAGCCATAGACTAACGGGCTCGTAGATGTTGATTTTGGGCCTAAAATTTTACTTCTCAATCAGATTAAACTGTAGCCCAAACAATTTGTTTTATAGTGGAAAAATTAACTGTTTATTTCCTGTTTCTCCCCACGTCGTCGTATCGCAAATCGTTGCGGATCATCATCACCCACACAGTTGTCGTCGAAGCACAAAAAGAAGAACCCCATTGCTTAAACCCTAATCGGAACCTCTCTCTCCGCCGTCACTCATGTCGTTCTTCGACCTAAGCATCCCCTACAGCTACCCATCTCCATCAGGCGGGAAAGAACTCCTCGTCCAAAACAAACTCCGCGCCAAGCTCGCCGCGAAAGCCATGGAGCTCGGCTACGTCGGGATCGCGCACAACCACTCGATCGAATCCGCCGCAGCAATGTCCGACAAGGACTCCTGCTCGATCCCTCTCCTCACCCTCGGATCCCTCGCCAAGGCCACCGCCGCCGCTCCTCCTAGGCTCTCTTCCTCCGCCGCGTTCCACCGCGACTCCCTCGGCGTCCCTCGATCCACTCCGTTTCGCCAGTACACTCGCGTCACCGTGAGGCTCGAGAGCAAGGCTCAGTGCCTGGGGTTGAACTCTGGGAATCCGGTCTTGAGGAGCTACGATATCGTCGCGGTTAGGCCGGTGAATCAGTACGCGTTCGATCAAGCGTGTACGAAAGCTGAGGTTGATGTGATCTCGATCGATTTCTCGAATCTGCAGTTTCGGTTGATGCATCCTTCGGTTAAAGCTGCTGTTAAGGTTTTTGTGATTCTCTTTATCCACGTGTCAAATTGTGTTCAGCTTTGATGAGTTTTTTTTCTTATCTGCCTGCAGCGTGGGGTTTACTTTGAGATCAAGTACTCTCTTCTTTTAAGCGATGCTGAGAAGAGGAGACAAGTTATATCCAATGCTAAGGTGAGAAACTCTGATTCATTTAGTGTGATTGTGTTGTGTGTTAGAGCATTTTTATGGGGGGGGTTCTTAGCGGGATATAAGAAACCGTCTCTTAACTTTAACTAAAAGAGTTAAGAACCGGTTATTTAAGAGTCGGTTCTTAGCTTTTTTAGTTAAAAGTTAAGAGACGGTTTCTTATATCCCGCTAAGAATCCTACGATAAGAACCCTAATAAACATGCTCTTATATGCTTATTGTGATGTGGCATTATTACTAGTTACTGGTGGATTGGACTAAGGGGAAGAATCTGATTATATCGAGTGGTGCTCCTTCAGAATATAAAGGTCCTCCTTCTGTCACGGAACTTAGAGGTCCTAACGATGTTGTTAACCTCATGTCCTTGCTTGGACTCTCTAGTGAGAGAGCCAAAGCTGCAATTTCAGTTAACTGTAGGTAATGGTGTTGTTCAACTCTTCTAGCACTTCTGTTTTTTTTTTTTGTCTCTGATGAGCTTTTGGATTTTGACATTAGGAATATGATAGCCAAGATTTTGAAGAAGAAGCGGTTTCACAAAGAAGCAGTCAGGGTTGAGTTGCTTTCTTCTAGTGAAACGTTTAGTCTCGAGCAGCCTCTGTCTGGAGATTGTATGAAGTGGGATCCCCCCTCGAGCGGCGAAGGTGACATGCTCTTGGAAGATCTCGCTAAGGCTTTTGAAGCCACCACACGTGCCGTGGCGCACAAACCGTCCAAGGCGTTTGATTTCACCTCTGATCGTAATGGCTTGCCGTCACATGGTTTCCGGATCAGTAATATTCTAGGGACGGAATCTTTGACTCAGCCACCTGCGGCTAAGATGATTGACGCACCTGTGCAGTGTAAGAATCAAGTTTCTGAAGTGTGTATGGCTGATTCAGCTTCATGTGATGATAATCTTAAGGAAAATGAAGCCATCAACCGTAGTGACATGGTGATATCTGAAGATGATGACAAAGTGGAACCTACAACGGCTGGACAGAGGCTTTTGGTGCAGGATGAAGCAGCTGCATCGTTTACACTGATAAGATGTAGTGTCTCAGATCATGCAGCTTCTGATGTTAACATGAAGACCGAGTTGGATTCTGAAGATAAAACAATGTCGCCATCAGAAAGCGGTCACGGGATCCAACAAAGTTCTGTTGAAAATTTAAACATGGAAGCTAGTGGTGCTGATGATGAAGTCCCAGTGGACGGAGTCAGAGCTGTTTATGGTCATGCTATTATTGAGCAACCTACATCCATTGATGTTGATGAGATGAAAATCGATGGCTCTTTGGAAGCAAATCACGACGAGTACATGGAGGTGACTGTGGAAGAAGACCAGAAGCGTGAAACAGGTGACAATAATATTATTCTTCCTAACTTATCCTCCTCTGAGACTACCGAATTGCTAAGTGAACAGAGTAACTCTCTCAGTCCAGAGGCGGTTGGACAAGAGCATGACCAAGTATCAAGGTTAGAGTCCAGTGAGGACAAGAGGGAAACCGAAACTGATCAGCAAGCCCATGTCAAGTCCTCTGAAAGAAACAATGCCAGAAGCTCAGGTATTGGATCTAAGTTTCATCATTTGGAAACCTTAACCCTATGGACTAAGCTTCAGTCTTATGTAAAATATGCAGGTAAGGTACGAGGGAAGAGGAGTTGGGTTAGATTAACACAACTACAACCTTTGAAGCCTTTCCTACTACAACGTTTCAAACGAATCAGTAAAAGAAGAAAACATAGAAGGGTTTGATGATTCTTAAACCCTAGAGAAGTTTTGCTCATTGATTTAATTAAACCCACGCCTACTCTCGGGGGATTTTTGAACTGATCATCAAAATGGGGAAGATAAAAATTATAATTTATTCTTCAAAGTTTAGAGTTGGTTTCATCGTGTCCTCTTGTTCAAGAAAAAGACTGTTAATTAAAATACTAAAAAGAACCCAAGCATTGATCAAAAAGAAATAAAAAGGTGTAAAAACATGTTAAAGAGTGGAGAGTTGGTAAATCTACCGCCGGCCGACAAAAGTCGGGGACATGGTCGCCTGAGGGCCTACATCTCCAGCCATAGCCTTTGTTAAAGAAGAGAAAACTGCTCTCTAAAACTACTTTGTTTAAAACTAAAACATCTCAAGTTGTATTTCATTTGAAAAAAAAAAACGAATACTTTCTTCTTATAAATAAGACAATTGATGTTATGTTTGATTACTTTAGTTTAGTTTATATGAGTGGAACCTTCTTTGGTTTCCTAAGGGTTTATAAGTTATTAATGTATGCTTGCTTTTGGAGATTGCTAGTACTTGGTAGCACTAGCACGATGAGTAATCAACGTGAGAGTGATGAAATCATCCAAGTAACATGACCATGTTCATTACATGATTTTCTATGCTAAAAGTCATCACCTTTGTACTTTCTGACTCTTTTTTGTAAATCAAGTTGGCAAATGAAAATTTGGACCATTAAGGAACATAATAAACTCTATGCATAAACTATTTTACGGGCCCATAAGTGTTAATGATATGGAATGAAGACAACTTCATTTTAGTAGGGAACAAATTGGATGTCTTTTCCTATTTAGCTATTTTTTATAGTCTATAACTCATACACGCAGATTACTAATTTTAAATATAATATACAATAGGACATAAATATTAATAGATATCAATAAATCCTAACTGTTTTTGTTATTCTGCAAAATAAGTTTGAAAATATTCTTAGTTTGGTGTATGAATACTACACAAATTATACAAGTTTATGATACAAATCAGACAAAATGCTAATTCAAATTTTTATGTTTATTTATTTTTCTGTTCAATTTTTTTATATTATTTATGTTTGCTATAAGTGATGTCTTAAAAGAAATACATCATTACTAGATATAACTTATCATAAGTTATTACACTACCATTTTCACGTATAAGTCTACAATCTTATAGCCGATGTTTTGCTCTAAATATGATATACTTATTTGTTTTGAATGAAAAATAAATATATGAATATATATAGGAATTATATATTTAATGATCTTTGGTAGATAAGTAATTGATACCGCTGTTTTCCCTTAGACTATCGACCATTTCTCTCAACTGGAGAACTTAGGATCGAACTCCATACCATGCGAAGTGGTTCTGTTCCCTCACCCAAAAAAAAATTAGCCAGTGAAGATCGATCTTGTAGCTAAGATATATCCGAACAAATATACAAAATATGTTATTCTTATTTACAATGAAACCCAAAACCTACATGAGTTTAGAAACATGGTGCAGTCTTGTAAACCAACAAATTAAGTGCTATATAAACATATATAAGAAATGAAAAACATAAACATAACTAGCACAAGTTAATTAAGGAAGTGATTAGCAGAGAAAGATTCAAGAAAAGACGCCCACGTGTCAACATCTCCAACCACAGCTTCAACTACATCAACTTGTTCTTGTTGTGACATCTCATCATTCCTTGCAAATCTTCCTCTTATTCTTGGCCTACTGTCCGCTAATGTCTTCCTGCATTCATACTAATGAAAAATAATATTTATTAATTTAAATCCTTCTCAAAATCAATGTGATATTTAGAGAACACTAGGTCTCTTATTTGTAGTAAATGGTTGTTTTGTCTAAAAAGTTTCGATGCACAGATAACAAGTGAAATGATATAACATATTAATGTTCATACAATTATAACTACGGCAGAAAACATCACGGTTTGCATATGTTAATGTAACATATAAAAGTTTGATTAGGAATGAAACTCGAACATGAACTACATGTATAATTTTTCTGTTCCTTGATGAAGTAACCCGGGATATGTTTTGGATACTTGGGGACCTTCTCATGACAAATATAGTTGATGGAGGTTGTCCAAGCAAATAATGGAAAAATAAACTTGTGGCAACCTTTGGAGCTTCATGTGTCTATCTCAAAAGATTCCCTAAGACCAAATTTGATGTGACATAACATTAATTCTCATTCATATACTCACATATGTCAAGTGAAATTCTATTTATGCTTAAAGATAAGGTTAAAATAAATAATCCAATGTTACTTTTTAAGTGATAGAGTGATTGATATGATATATTAAGCCATTTTTTATCTTTGTGGTCAACGAACCTTTAGTTTTGTATTAAACGTGAACACGTGTCTACGAAAATTATTTAGCCACGAATGCCGAATGGTTTGTATTTGAATTAAAGAATTCTTTTTTTTGTTTTTCTTTTTTTTTGCTAAAATTTGATGCAATTTTTTTTTTTCGAAAATTAAAATTCATTGTTAGTTGATTTAGAGAAAATTAGTAAATCTATGCTTATTATAAAATGAATGGGTTAGCATGAATAATTGTGCAGGTGCATGTCACTATTTTATACAAATGACATGTCATATCTTAAAAGAATCCATATATGTCTCACATATATAAATTAAAAGATAAATTGCCCGTTAAATAATTACATGCTACATCAATTTTTCTTTCTATAAGAGAAATGATATAATTGAAATTTTCTGTTAGAAGAACACACAAAAATTATAAATTACAAATGTAAAAATTAAGTTTAAAATTACCTTAATCCTCTTGTTGAAATTCCTAAGATTTCGTTTGCTACGATATTTTTCGATCCTCTCTTTCTTCTCCTCAGGACTGTACTTATAGGGTTTGCTCATTCCTTCGATTATTGCATTGCTCTCACTCCACACCGTGCTGCTTTCTCTTCTGCTACTCCTCTACATACATGCCAAAGCGTACATTTGTTTTTATACTATAACAAAGTTCATTGTAAACACTACTTTTCTCCATATGCAAACGCAGAAAAGATTTCGCGGATGAAACTGATGGGAATATAGGCTCCAACTGTTATTTCTGTATTTCGTTGTTATAAAATTCTAATCATCTTAACAAAAAAAACACGTAAACATAGAAATGGAAAAGATATATTTGAAAAAAAGACATGTTTGAAATATAAATACATGTCAATTCTCAACAAAAAAAAAAGAAAAAAAAATCAATACATGTGGATGAAAGTGTATATATTATATAGGTATTATTACTTACCGGCGGATCTCCGGCGCTAAGGGCCCGTCTCACTGGCCCATCATCATCGTGGGCCGACGTCGGTAAATTACCATAAAAGCCATTATGGCTACTCACACTCCTCTGCATAATAAGATTATCTCCGCCGCTCCCCATCGAGCTCGGCGAGTCGCAGCTGCTGCTTCCGCCCCCACTGTTTGTGCCAGAACCAAAGTAACCAAACCCTGAAACTGCCTCGGCCGCAAATAGTGAGTGGTGGCTTATCATAAGAGACGGCGGAGGCAGGAACATATGATGATGATCATTATCATGCGGCAGAGGAGGAGCCACTATGTCCTCGGAGTATATGAAACATGGACACGTATCGCCTGAGGCTATGGAGGGGTTTACGTGTCCACCCATTACTTGTTTTTTTTTTAACTTTCTTTTCTTGTGTTTGTGTATGTGCGATGAGTGAGTGAAAGTTGAACTGGTTTCGTTTCTATTTAAAACTGAGGAAGGAGAGGAGAGACAGAACTTGTCGGATTCAAAATTGTAACCGATACCGGATTCCCGGTTCGGGCCGGATTATGTTAATATATTTACCTTTAAAAAAACTTGATGGTGACGTCATTAGTCGTCATCGTCCATCAACTGAGTTAACCGTTGACATCTTTTGACTGAGTGTATAATAACAAGGAATATGTAGTTATGAAAGAATTGGCTTCCGTTTTCACGTCATTAAGTCAATTTAGCTTACTTGAAGTAAAACAAGATAGTGTTTGGAATTTTTTTAAAGTTTGAAAGTTTTGAATAATATTTTAAAGGATTTTTAACACTAAAACCCCTCAACTAAGTTTGTTTTGGATAAAAACCCTCAAACTAAGTATTTAACGAAATAACCCTCAAACTAACTTTATTTAATGAATTAAACCTTCTTAGATCATAATTACCAGTACTACTGATAAATATTTAGTTTATGGGTTTTTACATTAAGTAAATATAGTTGGGGATTTTATCATTAAAATAAAAAAAAATAAAAAAATCCAAAATATAATAACATTATCTAAAGATTAGTAATTTTAATTTTTTAAATTAGCATTTTTTTAATTTATAAAGATATGTGAGTCTTATTTTTTTTAAATCAACACTATATATGTATAAATTAAAAATGTAAAAACCCAAAATAGAATTTTTTTTTAAAGATTTACATGTAATAAAAATTATCTAAAAATTAAATATGTAAAAGACAAGAAAATATACCAAAAATTATATCTTATCTAGTAACTTTAATTTTCAAAATTAGCATTTTAAAAAATTTCTATAATATATGAGTCTGATTTTTTGTTTTTAAAAAATCAACATTATATATGTATAACTTTAATTATACATTTTTTATTTATACATATATGATGTTGATTTAAAAAAAACAGACTCATATATTTACAGAAATTTTTAAAAATTCTAATTTTGAAAATTTAAGTTACTAGATAAGATATAATTTTTATTATATTTACTTGTCTTTTACATATTTAATTTTTAGATAATTTTTATTACATGTAAATCTTTAGATAATGCTTTCTATTTTTGGGTTTTTACATTTTTAATTTATACATATATAGTGTTGATTTAAAAAAATCAGACTCATATATCTATATAAATAAAAAAATTCTAATTTTAAAAATTAAAATTACTAATTTTTAGATAATGTTATTAAATTTTGGATTTTTATTTTATTTTAATGATAAAACCCCCAACTATGTTTACTTAATGTAAAAACCCCTAAAAAAAATTTACCAGTAGTACTGGTAATTATGACCTGAGAAGATTTAATTCATTAAATAAAGTTAGTTTGGGGGTTATTTCGTTAAATACTTAGTTTAGGGGTTTTTACCCAAAACAAACTTAGTTGAGGAATTTTCGTGTTAAAAATGAATAGTATTTTATGTAGACAAAAAAATAGAATAGTATTTTAAATAGATTCTTCAAAGAAAATTGGATATATATATATATGTGTGTGTGTGTGTGTGTGAAAAAAAAAGAAAATTGGATATATCAGTCTCTTCAATCTAATGACTTTAACTGAATTCGTTAATATTACATCAAAAAGTAAGGTTTCAAATTAGTTATTAACAATTACGTAGATTAGTTAAGAAAAACTTAAAAGAATGAAAGTAGCTGTCAATAGTTAATCTAACAGCACCCAAGAAAAAACCAAGGGGCCGTCAAATTAGTTATTCACAAAACAGATTGTAAACTTATATTTTTATACTTACATTACATTTTTAAACAGATCAAGGAAATTTAAGTTTGACAAAAGATGGTTGGACAATAAGGAACTGAGACAAGTTATTTTGGAGGGATGGAAATCACCTGATCTTCCTCCCAATGCTTCTATAATGGAACATATTTCCAGTTGTAGGAAGGCATTGAGCGAGTGGAGGAGGCAAAATAATATAAACTCTGCGAAAATGGTGGAAGAGCTTAAAGAAAAAGTGGAAGATCTATATGCAGATGATAATGCCACAACTGAGGAGATTGCAGCAGCTTTGAAGGAGCTTTTTGATGCTCTTAAGGCAGAAGAAATGTTCTGGAAACAAAAGAGTCGAGTGTTTTGGCTAAGGGAAGGAGACCGCAATACGAAATTCTTCCATGCCTTGACGAAACAAAGAAGAGCAAGGAACAAGATCACTCAGCTAATGGATGAAAATGGAATTATTGTGGAAGATGAAGAAGGATTAGTAGCCATTGCTACTAGCTATTTTAGACAAATCTTTGAGTCTTCTAATCCACAGGATATTGAAGAAGCTCTAGCTGAAGTTCCTACGACAATAACGGAACCAATGAACGAAAGTCTCACAGCACCGGTAACGGAGTGGGAGATTAAATTAGCTCTCTTTGCTATGCATCCAGAAAAAGCCCCGGGGCCAGATGGGATGACTGCGTTGTTTTACCAGAAGTTTTGGGACATAGTAAAGGAAGATTTAACTCTTATGGTTAATAAGTTCCTTACTGAAGGGATAATGCCTGATGGATTGAATGAAACTAATATTTGTCTCATCCCAAAGACAACAAAACCTAATGAGATGACCCAGTTTCGGCCTATTAGTTTGTGTAACGTAAGTTACAAAATTATCTCTAAGGTCCTATGCCAGAGACTTAAGAAAGTGCTGCCAGGATTGATATCGGAAACCCAGTCAGCTTTTGTTGCTGGAAGACAGATTTCTGATAATATTATGATTGCTCAAGAGATGTTCCATGCTCTCAGGACAAAGCCAAGCGGACGCAACAAAAGAATGGCTATTAAGACAGATATGAGCAAAGCCTATGATAGGATGGAATGGTCATTTATTGAAGCGGTGATGAGAAAGATGGGCTTCTCAGAAAAATGGATCACTTGGATAATGAGATGCATCACATCAGTACAATACAAAGTCCTCATGAATGGCCAACCGAGAGGAAACATTGTTCCAGGAAGAGGTCTACGTCAAGGAGATCCTTTGTCTCCTTTCATTTTTATTCTATGCACGGAAGCGCTCGTTAGCCTTCTCAATCATGCAGAGAACCAGGGAAAGATAACGGGGATGCGCGTTACCCGCGCGTGTCCATCGGTATCCCACCTACTTTTTGCTGATGATAGCCTTTTCTTCTGTAAGGCGGAGCCCCGTGAATGTGAAGAAGTAATGAAAGTGATCAGGATCTATGGCAAAGCATCAGGACAATGTATTAACTTTGATAAATCATCCTTACTCTTTGGTAAGAAGATTAACGCAACCACGAGGCAGGAGATCAAAGATGTACTTGGAATACAAAATGATGGAGGAATGGGGACTTACTTGGGCATCCCAGAAGATATTAGTGGTTCAAAATGCAAGCTCTTTGCCTTCCTAAAAGACAAACTGATACATAGAGTGAATGGCTGGACAGGTCGATGGCTCTCGAAAGGAGGAAAGGAGGTATTGATTAAGTCCATTTTGCTGGCTCTCCCGACGTATGTTATGTCTACTTTCCTGCTCCCATTGGAGATATGTGAAAATCTTGCCAGCGCTATTGCCCAATTCTGGTGGAGCTCGAATCCCCCAAAGAGAGGAATACACTGGTCCAAATGGGAAAGAGTCTGTCTACCAAGAGAAGAAGGAGGGATTGGATTTCGCATGATTCATGAGTTTAATCTGGCATTACTGGCGAAACAATTATGGAGGCTAACACAAAACCCGGATTCGCTGGTCGCACGTGTCTTAAGAGGAAGATACTATAGACTAAGCTCGCCTTTGCGAGTAAATTCTGCAAGCAGTCCTTCTTATGTTTGGACCAGTATTTCTGCTGCGAGGGATCTCCTGTTGCTGGGGATAAGGCAGAAAATACACTCTGGGTATGAGGTTAAGGTGTGGGAGGACCCTTGGATTCCATTGAATCCTGCTCGGCCAGCTATACCTATAGCGCCAGTTATGCATCCAAATATGAGAGTGAGTGATCTTATTAATCAGGAGTTGAAGGAATGGGATGCTAATTTACTGGAGCAATATGTCAGCCCTGATGACATACCCCTTATAAGGAGTCTAGCCATAAGCACAACTCATAGGCCTGACACGTTTTGCTGGAACTTCACAAGAAATGGACAATACACGGTCAAGTCTGGATATTGGGTTGCTCAAAACCTTTTGAAGGATGCAGACGAGAAGCAAGTGTTAGAGCCAAGCATTACAAAGCTGCAAGCCTTTGCTTGGAAGATAAAGGCGCCAAAGAAAATGTGTCATCTTATATGGCAACTGTTAACTGGTCATGTGGCAGTAACGAGAAATCTTGTAAGGCGGAATATGAGATGCGACAATTACTGTCCAAGATGTGGTGAACCAGAGGAGTCAGTAACACATGCTATTTTCGAATGTCCACCTGCTCTACAAGTTTGGTTACACTCATCGACTCCAACGAATCCTGGTGTATTTCCAGCTTCAAGCATCTACACGAACATGAACTATCTTTTCTGGGAAAAAGACGGTTCACTTGAACCAGAGCAAGACAGGGATCCTTATCCCTGGCTAATTTGGTACATCTGGAAGGCTAGAAACGACAAACTCTTTAGGGGTATAGATAGAGATCCTCTGGAACTAGTTCGATATGCTGAGAGTGAGTGTCAAGCTTGGTTTAAGGCTAATGAGAGGATACCGACAGTAGTACAAGAGAGCGATGTAGAGGAATCCTAAATCATAAGTTTGGGTAATATTTGCTTACTGGATGGATCATGGACATCACATGCTCAATTTAGTGGGTGTGGATGGGTCTGGTTAGACAGTGGGGGGAAGACGCAACTCATGGGATCACAGAACTTCCCAAGAAGAGAATCAGCCCTGCACTCAGAAGTGGAAGCACTGCGATGGGCGATGGAAAATATGCTCCAGCATTCGACATGTCAGATCTTTGGGACAGACTGCAAAGAATTGATTTCAATGATCAAGGAACCTCATGCATGGCCAAGTTTTGCTACGGAATTAGAAAGGATAGAGACTTTGCTCATATGCTTCCCGGATTTCAAGATTTCTTATGTTCCAAGAGCGCAAAATCAGATTTCAGATTTTTTAGCTAAGACAG
Source organism: Raphanus raphanistrum subsp. raphanistrum (assembly GCA_019706035.1). Taxonomy (NCBI): domain Eukaryota; kingdom Viridiplantae; phylum Streptophyta; class Magnoliopsida; order Brassicales; family Brassicaceae; genus Raphanus; species Raphanus raphanistrum. Next base: position 53,021,476 of record CM033988.1, read on the forward strand.
CTAGATCCTTCCATAGGAAGTTACATTTTGTTGGTTGTTCTATTCCGGTCTGGTTACCCAGACCACCTCAAGTTTGAGTAATAGAATAGCCGTTTGCCGTCAAAAAAAAAAAAAAAAAAAGATAATTATATAAAACTTAGCAAAAGAGAACGGAAGGATATTTGGATGTAAGATTACAACTGGAAAGATAAATGAATGTAGTATAAATTTAGCAAAAATACATGTTTTATCTCTTTGTACCTTTTTAATAGTCTCGTATGTTATTTAAATGCCACATAACAATTGCTTTAGCATTGGGGAAAAATTATAAATTAGATTATAAATTATTATTTCGAATTTCTGTTATTTAACATCTACTAAAATTATAACAATGTGAAATATAACTTATGCCAATAGTCAATTTTATTTTTTCAGGGATTTTTAAAAACATTCTCACATGTTAAAAAAAAATAGATACAGCAAAACCAAAATTTCACCAATAAAAATGTTTATTATAGACATGTGGCCTTATGTCTCATTAATTGTCTCTACTGAGGAATTTAAAGCCCAAATCTCCCCGTTTATTCTTTTAATTTTATTTGTCAAACTAAAAATCATAAAATTAAATTGGAAATGTCAATATTTTTTATTTGATTTATAGAATTTGATAAAAATATTTCAAAAGTCGAAAAACTGTTTTTTTGATATTTTCACAAAAATCATCAAAATATGATTAAAAACGATTTTGAAACATTTTTTTCAAATTTAAAAGGTATAAAAGTTAAATATTTGTCCATGGGTTTACTAGTCCATTGGAGAGGTTAGGGTTTAGTTTTGATGAGAGGAGAAAATTTGATTTAGAGTTTTCATATTTAGATTATTTTGGTGAAGGATGTTAAATTAGTGAAAGGTATAAGTGATTTAATTTTTTTGTAGAAGGCGTTTGAACCGATGGCTCCTATGTCTCCGGGAAGCGATGTATGTCCGCAGGTTTTTAACCATCAACTGTTGCTATTCGCGGTTTTGTATAAATGCTTTGGTTAATGTATATCTTTTCAGTGAAAAAACCAAAAAATTCAGGCAACCTAAACTATTTCCCATAATTTGAAAACATATGTGCTGATTAAATTTGAAGTAGGGAGACTATAAATAATACCTCGTGCAACATTCTTAATGGCAAAAGAAAAATGTACAAAAACAAAATAAAATAAAAAAGAAAGACACGACTTAGCTTTATAGCTCGAAGTGTAGGAGAGACAAAAAGATGGTTAAAGGCATTATTTCACGCAAACCCATGTGAGCAGCATACAAATCTACTTTATCACCCAATTAATCATAAACTTAATCAACACTAATTACTCTAAAATCTTGAGTGATTTGGTCGTGTTCACATTGCCAGAACTAGAAGCGATGTCTATATATTCACCTTTTCTGCAACTTTTTATTACTATTACCTTTTACAGCTCTCGACTATAGTCTTTTGATAGTTTTTAACAACTTTCCGTTTTTAGTTTCTAGTCAAATTCAATATAAGATTTTAGCATAAATAATATCATCAATCAAGGTAAAGTAAAAATACCATTGTCCCAGAATAAGAGATATAATAGATCTAATATGCACCGTGCAACCAACGCGTGTTAACTTAGTGGTAAAGGAACCCTGGGTTCGATCCGCGTTGGCCACGAGAGTTTTCACATGGGTTTCTCTCGCCTTCCAAACCACTTCTCGTAACCAGGGACTCTTAAGTGGAGGCTTAAAAATCCTGTAATGGCATGGGTTTAGGCCCGGTGGGCTAATCGATCACGCTTAGTGGTCGGATACTGGATTATTAAAAAAATAATATGCACCGTGCGTTGGATGATTTTTTTTAAATATATTATATTTAAACATTATAAACAATATACATTTTGTTATCAAAAATATTTTTTACATTTGATTAGAGATGAGTATTCGAGTATCATTTAGTTCGGTTAGATTCAGATCATTACGGATTTGATTCGCTTCGGATCTTTGTGAGTTTGGTTCAGGTTTAGGTTCGAATAACCTATTTAATTTTTTCTCAAAATTTAAATTTTATACACTTTAAATTTTTCAAAACCTAAAAATAAAAATAATATATACATATGAATTTTAATAATGTATGCCAAAATAATTAAACTTAACATAAAAAATAGTTTAACTTAAATATTTGGATAGAAAATCCATAGATATTTTAAGTACTTTAGGTATTTTAAGTATTATTTAGCTATTTTAAACATGTACTTATAGCTATTTGTATATATTTCCAAATATTTTAGACAACTTTAAAACATCTTATATATTTTGTACATTCTTTTAGATATTAAATTCAAAAATAATTAATATATTTAGGTATTTAAATCTGGTTCGGATATACATATCCAAAATATTTCGGTTCGGATCAGATTCATGTTGCGGTTCTCTATATACCAAAATTTTGAACCCATTCAGATATCTAACCATTTGGTTAAGGTTCAGTACTATTTTTGGATCGTTTTTGGTTCGATTTCTTGGATTTGGATTTTTTTGTCCAATCCTATACGTTTAATGTAACAAAATTTTAAACGAAAATGATGATGGTTCATATTGATTTTGGATATACAAAATTTTTTTAACCAAAAAACATATTACTATGTACATGGTTCATTTAGTTAATCATTAAAAATGGTTATAGACCTATTTAAGTATAACAAGGGGATGAACTTAAAAAAATATTACCATTTCAGATTGTCAGTCAACACTTCCAAATATTCTATGTCGGTGTTGTGATGAATAGAAAGGGGATTAAGATTAGGAAAACAAATTTATTGTGCAATTTATGTTCTCGCTAAGTGATTTCAATAGCTTTTAAATAAATCTTCGTTGTTTTGATCTCTTATAAGATTTTCAAACAATATTAATTAATAAAGTCTTACATTTGCTAGAACAATGAATTGTTTCTCAATTAATATATAGGAGAATAGAGTCATCACATAAATCAAAACAATAACTCTTGTTTATTTAAATATTTTATGGCAAATAAATCAAAATGATCATTTAATTTAATTTATATGATATATAATTAAATTTCAATGATATTCACATAATATATAGTATACTTTAATATAAATATTTTATTATTGAAACTTTCCTGTACATATGGTTTTATTAACATTTGTATATTTGATTTAACAAAAAAAATTAAACCATTAATTCTAAGATTTTCGATGTGATATTTTTTGATAGCAAATTTCAAAATTAAAATATTAAAGTTTCAATACTTTTTCAATGCAAATTTCAAAAGTAACATATTTATGTATTTTTAAATGGTACATAGTTTAATTTAAACGATATTGACATATATATATATATATATATATATATATATATATATATATATATATATATATATATATATATATATATATATATATCTTACTCAGAGTTTGCATGGATGCTCGAAGCCAAATTGTTTATATTTTGTCAAATTTAAGTCAGAGTTTGAAGAAAAAAAATAAGATCTGTAATTATTAGCGTATTCGGACTAAAGTATACAGTCTTAGTACCTACAACTTAACGAATATGTGTATATTAGTACTGTCTTCTAAAAGAGTTTCGATGTAAGATCCTCTAATCAGTAGCGGTTTTGGACAGAAGCCATGGAGGCATAAGTTTCCAGCTTTATGAAAATATATAAATTTTTTGACCAATATTTATAACATTTTTTTTGTAACTCATCAGTTGGTTAACATGCCCTCAATTTTTTTTGTGCTACCGGTCCATGTTGTTTTGAACTTTTTCAGGGCCGCGTCTGTTCCTAGTATCTCATTCTATCTACCGCTCATTGCATTGCAGACATTTTTCGAAGGCAACGTTTCTGACATTTCAAAACATAAAATAGAATAGTCAATCAGAGGTGCCCCACATAAAGAGGAGACATATAGATAATAATTCGCAATCGTTACGAGGACATTGGATCTCGATTCCTACAGTGAATGGATGTACTATGTGACTAATTAGAAACATATTTTTGTGTAGACATATAAGAGCAAAATGGCCACAAGTTGATGGGAAAGATCATGCAAAAGCAAAATCTACAAATCAATCGATGACAACGAAGACTTCTTTTCCATGTGGTGGTAATTTTTTGTTGCATATTGTACCAAAAACTATACGTTTCATGCTATGGTTGGTTCGTAACTAGTTTCAACTTCTAACGATCCAATAGAAATTGAAAGTTTAAAAAAATTATTTTTGTTTTGTATCCTTTTGCAGTTAAACTATACTTTAATACTACTACGTAAATAACATTGTAATTCATAGATTTTTGGTCTAAATGTTAAAATCAATACCAGTTTTTTTTTGTTCTTAATACAAACGGTTGCGGACAACTTATTACAAAGAAAAAGAAGGAAGTTATTATAACTATAGCGTATAGTTATTACTCATTAGTTATGTTGTACATATCAAACAGAAAAAAGTATGTTTCATGTCCTTTTGCTTTGGCCTACTGAGTGTATTTTTGGTCCAATGCAGTATTAGTCTAGTGGTGGTAACCACATGCAAGTCCACATAAATCCTGGTTTCGAATCTACAGTCCCGCATTACTTGAGTAATTACATTAAAAGGGGTCAGCGGGTCCGGGACTATAAAATGCTACAAAACATTAATGGCAATATGCAACATTATAGTCCATGCCTATAGAAAATAATAATAATAGCATAAATGTAGGCAATGAGTACCCAAAGAGTTTAAGATCAAAGCAAATGAAATGTGTAGGGTTGCTTCTTCTTGGTTGAGAGAAAAGTATGTTCGTGACAAATCAAAAGATAAGACGGTCTGATTTAGATGTTTTTAAGTGATCCCATCATTTTGTTTTGTTATTATCTGTAACTTTCAATTGTATATTAGGACTCGTGCATGTGTTTCTATGTAAGTGTCCAATTTTTTTAAAAGAGAAAAGGTCAACACTCACAATAGTTTCTCCATGATTTTACATATCCTTCATTCAATTCTTTACTCAATCGTTTTCATCTATCGATTCACATTAAGCTTTGAAACTTTTGATTTTTTTTTCTTTCTGAAATAACTACTAATTTCTTTACTTTCTTAATGTTTTAATATTTAAATAATAGATTTATGAAAATCAATTTAATCAACGATACCGGTTAATTTAAGATCGATTTTACATGGGATAGGATGTGGCTAAAAAGGGGAAAGGGTTTCCATCAAGAAGCCAACAAACTTAATGTTAATGTGATCTTCCATAACAAAAAATTGATCGCTGACCTCGATGAAATCACACTTGGTAAAATATCAATACAATTTTTTGACGCTTCAATGTTGTAGTACTGTTACAAAAAAAAAAAAAAAAAAAATGTTGTAGTATGTATAATTGAGTGGATGTATATCTCGAACACGATATATTGGGCTAGATAGAGGAAGACCTTAAGGCCGAAATAAAGAACAGGATGAACAAGTAACTTTCCAAAACAGGTAAAATGGGTTAGGCTTTGAACGTAATGATACTTCTTTTGATTTGGAAAGTCAACGGGATGCAATTATGTTTTGGACCAACTTTGAAATAAAGAAACATGTTATTCCTTTCTTTTTGACTTATTCTTGGGTTCATCTCCTAGGGTGAACCTCTAGATCCACCAACCAATAGGATTGTATCATTTAAGATTCAATATCTTTTAGAAAAGGAAACAAAATATTATCGAATTATATTATACTTTCAAAATAAAAATTATACTAATCACAAAACAAGACTTTTTAATCTAAAAACTATATATTCAAAATATATTTTAAAGTTTATACTAATCACAAAAAATGAGACTTTTTACTCTAAAAAAGAATTTATTTTCAAAAAAAATAATTTAAGACTTTGGATAAATATTAAATTTTAAATCTTCAAAAATTTCAAAAAAAATAATTTAAGATTTATTCAAAGTTTTCAGATTTACCCAAGGGTTTAGGATTTACCCAAGAGTTTAGGGTTTAGGATTAGAATTTAGGGTATAGTTTTTTGTTGATTGTGTTATAAATATTTTAAATAAATAAAAAATCAAAGTTTTAGAATATATCCAATGGTTTACTAAAATATTTAGAGTTTAACATTTAGAGTTTAGTGTTTTTTTGTGGTGTTAATTTTTTTTGGAAAAAAACATATTTTTTTGCAATTAGTATTATTTTTATTAATTTTTATTTTTAAAACGTAATATAATTTTGCAATATTTTGTTTCCTTTTTTAAATATGTCAAATTTGAAATAACTAAATCCTATTGGTTGGTGAACTTATAAGTTCACCCTAGGGAGTGAACCCAAGAATAACTATTTCTTTTTTACTTTTTAGGTAAAACTAAAAAAGCTGTAGCCAGTTTTTTTCTTTCTCTTTTTACTATCTAATTAGTTTATTGACTACACTTTTCAGGTAAGAATTAACCAATATTAATAACCAGTGATCCTATGTCGAATCGAGTTTGAATATCGCATCGTCGTTCACTATAGTTGAAGTAATATTTCCACATAAGTCCATGACTAAATGATAAACTAATAACCAATATTACAAAATGATGATACATTTCAAATCTGGTTTCTTTTCTTTCTCATTAATATTCACTTCAATATTCCAAATAAACGATTTACCATTTACAAATTACAATGGATGAACCAAACTATATGAAAATAAATAATATAATCAACATGATCACATGCATAATTTTTTTATTTTGGTAAAATATCACATGCATAAATTTATGGCAGACAATTCATTTTTCAACCTTTAAATTTTAAGACTAATCAACGGTTAGACCAAATATATTTCTAAAATCTCATCTTCAGTTCATAATACAAAATCATCCTAACGCGTATTTGTATATTTTTCTAATGTTTGTATTTTATAGAACTTTCAAGTTAAAGGTATTCACCAATTAACTGAAATCTATGTATTATATCCCGACGAATTTTCTTTTATTGAAAGCACTAGTTCGTGGCAAGTACATTCATAAGATCAATGTCAAATCTTGAAAATCAAAACCAAAATGAAAACTTGAGGGTGGAAAGAGGTGCGAAGTTGACTAAACATTGACAAAGAAAGATTGGTGTGGCAAAATGCACCTTCTCTAAGATAAGCCTTCCCCATCACTGTCCTATTCTTTCTCTTCCCTTTCCTCACCTTTTAGTCATTTTAATTCTTATCTTGTTTCATTTCTAAAACTGATTTGCCAAAGAGATGACAAATCGAGTAAAACTATCTCTTTTCATCCCGTTTATCTACGGAAATATATAAATTTTCTGATGAGGGTCAAACTCATAAGCTAACAAACAAAAAGAAATTATGCAAAAAAAAAAAAAAAAAAAAAAGAAAGAAATTATGCAGTAAACTTAGATACATAAACGTTTACGTCAAGAAAAACCAAAAGAGGTAATCAAACTTTTATGAGGAGAAAAGTATTGAATAGACTGAAGAATTTTAAAGAAATTGTTTAAAACACTTGAACGAACGTTGAAGAATATCAAGTCTCTTTTTCAAAAAAAAAAAAGAATATCAAGTCTACTTGATTCTGATTGATATAAACGTGGGACAAAGTCAACTAATATCTGACTTTACAGTGGTTGGTTAGATTTGTACTCTTTAAAATTTTTAATATACAAATATAGTGAAGTATACACTAACACACAGAAGTAAACACACACGTGTGTGTATAAATGTGTATAAACACACACGTAATACCGTTGCGTATTGATAGGTGAAAGCTCGAAATGCTTCTTTGCAACAACATTAATGACAAGGTAGTAAATGTTTGTAATTTCTTATAAATTAAGAAAAAACATTTTTTTGTTACAACACTGAATTTGAATCTGAATGCCAACCAACAAAAAAGTTATATCTTTCTTAATATCTCGTTTCATATAATCATTATTGTAAAAATATTCAGGGTTTGAAACTTTAATAACTACTACTGAGTAATAGCGACTTGCTCGACCTTTAGATGCCATAATATATATATATATATATATATATTTATTTTGATCGAAATGTTAAAATTTATACCACTTTTTTGAGTTTACATTGTTGTGAAATACAACTTATTACAAAAAGAGAAAGAAAAAGAGAGAGAGGAGCAAAGAGAGAGCAATCTAGAGAGAGTAGCATTAACTATAAGGAGAAAGAAACTAGAAATACAGCTCAAGCAAAGAAGGAGAAGGAGCCGTAAAAGAAGGCCGAGATAGAGACAGCAGACGATCCCGCATCGCACGATCCACCCTGTGGAAGATCGTCTCTTGAGTCGAAGATACTCCGGTGAAGATGCGACTGTTTCTCTCCCGCCAAAAGATGTAGATAATGACTTGGTTGAGCAGTTTGAGCACGACCACAACACGAGAAACATGAGCTCCGGACAGATGCTGGCACAGATGAAGGACGTCTGCGAGTGAGGAGGGCCTTGACGCCAAGTACCTGCCACAAAAACGAGTCCAAGTAGCAACCACAAAGGGACAGATAAAGAACAAATGTCTAATAAATTCATCAGATGAAGAGCAAAGAACACAACCTGATGGAACCGGAAGACCCCAGGATATAAGTCGATCCCTAGTAGGCAATCTACCAAGAAAAGCTGTCCAAGTAATGAAAGAGCATCGAGGAATTTCCTCCTAGAACCACACCACTGAATGCCATGGAACCTTGGTAGCAACAACTCTCAATCTTTCCCAAGTAACCCGAGATGAAAAAGATGGTCCAAAACCCTCGGAGCTGTTTCTCCACAAATAAACATCACCTCTGTAATCTGTTGTAGGAACCGGCGTTGTTGACAGAATAATCTGAAGAGTTTCCGCAAATTCAGAGCGAGCCAGAGGGAGATTCCAATGGCCATTGTTCACAGCACGAGAAACAGTGGCACCAAGGGGAATCCTAAGAGATCGGGGACCCATGGAACCAAACAGAAGATGCAACGGACCCAGCTTAGTCCAAAAGTCGTACCAAAACAAGGCAGTGTTACCATATCCAACGCTGCATCGTAGGAAGGTATGTAGTTGATCCTTTAGTTGGAGCATACTTCTCACTGCACTTGAAAACCTTGGCGCATCATTAATCAGCCATATACTTCTACCATTGAACCGATTTTCTTTAATCCAAGGAACCCACAGTGAACCTGATCCATAGAAAAATAGCCACAACCGTTTCAATCTAAAGACCATCTGAAACTCCTCCAGCAACCTGATACCGAGACCACCCTCTTTTTTAGGGGTACAAATATGCTTCCATGAAACTCTTGCTCCAGCAGCAGAGGTTGTGCTATTCTTCCACAGAAAACCGGAACACAACGAGTCCACCTTAGCATAAAACCACTTCGGAAGCACAAACACAAAGCTCCAAAAATTAACCATGCCATAAATCACCGAGGAGATCATCAGTACCTTTCCCGCAAATGATAGGAACTTTACTGTCCAAGAATGCAATTTAGAAATTATACGGTCGATGAAAGGCTGTAGAGTGGCAGTGGAGATCTTCTTTGGGCTAAGCGGAAGCCCAAGATATCTTGTAGGGAAATTTCCACGCCTAAAACCAGATAAATCACTCAGAACCGTAGCTTGAGTTTCCGTGTATCCCCCATAAAAAATCTCAGACTTTGACTCATTTGTAACCAGGCCAGACCAGTCCTTAAATTGATCCATAACCCCCTTGATCCCTATAGTAGAAGCCCAAGACGCATCCGAGAATACCAGGAGGTCATCAGCGAATATAAGGTGGGTTAGTTTAGGGAAAACACACAAAGGGTGTAGTCTATAGGAACCATCAGCTTCGGTTTTGTCTAGCAGACGGGAGAGAACTTCCATAAGCATAATAAAGAGTTAAGGAGAAATAGAATCCCCATGTCTGAGCCCCTTCTTACCTTCAAAGAAACCCGCCAATTCTCCATTGATAGCGACTGAAAATCTCGGTGACGAGATGCATTCAGTGACCCAAGTGATGAACATAGGAGGGAAGTGCTGCACTTGTAGGACCTTGATTACAAAATCTCAGCATACAGTGTCAAAAGCTTTGCGAATGTCAATTTTAATCATAGCACTCTTGAGGCAAGATGATTTGTTGTAGTCCTTGATAAGCTCTGTTGCCAATAATACATTCTCACCGAGACTGCGGCCCTTCAAGAAAGCTGCCTGGTTGGGACTGACACATTCTGTCAAAATAGGCTTAAGCCGATTTTCTATGATTTTAGAGATGAGCTTGTAAACAACGTTGCAGCAGCTGATCGGCCTGTAATCTGTAAGAGAGCAAGCTTCTGGTTTCTTGGGAATAAGTGTAATCGCTGTAGTGTTCATATCCTTAAGTAATTTCCCATTTCTGAAAAATTCCCGGACTGCCAAAATAATATCCTCTCCAACTATATCCCATGAAGCTCTAATAAACTCAACTGAATACCCATCAGGCCCCGGGCTCTTATTCAGTGGCATTGCAAACAACGTAGCCTTTAACATTTCCATTAACCGGAAAATATACGATTTGATAATTCTGCTTCTATGGAAAGATAACTTTTCTCAAATTTGGTTTGGAAGAAGAATCGGCAGTGATGATGTTATGGGGAAGATAGTTTTATTCGATGATAATGGAGTCATACAAAGATCTATTCTATTTGCACCAACACTGATATAGACTAATTGGTATCAGATTGTTAATACCACATGATGAAGTTTACTAGTATGGAGAAACATCATGAATATGAAAATGTGTATTCGTTAGAGTAAGATGGTCTCGATCCGAACGAGAACGAATCGTGAATCTTATTTCTTTCTAGTATATGGGGCATTTAGATGTTTGCGTAAATTTTTTTGTTATGCAGTCTTGTATGACTTTGTAACTTCAATATAATTTAATAAAATTTAGTCGAAGCAAAAAAAGATAATTCCAGATGATTGGCTATCCTATATCCTCTTGTTATTGTTGCAAACTATGAAAAACACCGATCTTTACACTCCAATTAAAGCATCTCGGTCCGAATCGTACAAAACGTACGGTTTCTAGTGTTACTTAAAACGTGAGTCGCTGTAAAACGTTCCAACGCAAATCGTTGGCTCTTGGCAGTCACACTCCAGATCTCACCGCCTTCTCTGCAACGGCATTGTCGCCTGCATGAGTTGTGGGATCTCTCTCGTACAACTTTTGACTAACGATACAAGTTTGGACAGCCGAGGGGGCGGGATAAAGATGGGAGTATCGTCACGTGTCAGCCGCTAATTGGAGATGTGGAGAATAGAGGCACGTGTGCCTAGAAAAGAGCATCAAAGTCATGATCAAGATTCGAAACCATTATGAGTGAGTGTCCAAGATTTTGATTTCAGTGAAAAAAGTTTCGTTGACAAGTGTGTAAATGAATCTTTTGGTTTCTTAAACCTAGATGTTGTCAAAAAAAAAAAGGTTTCTTAAACCTAGTTATTTATTCACTACTAATTTTTGTTTTTTTTGAAAACCTGACCCTGAGATTTTAGTGATATAAGCAATTCATTAATGGTTATAAAAAACAAAAGAAAAAGCAATTCATTATTGATTTTATTTTAAAATTATATAATTTTAGAAACTTATGTTTATGTAATTTTCTGAAATTTTAGGGATCGGATCAAAAAACTGATCCAGATTATTTTGTTTTATTTCCTGGTCGTTATGGATTCAAAGATGATTTATAGCGGGATGTTCATTTAATTCACAACTAGAATTTGTTAGAGTCTGGTCTCACAGACATAAGTTTTTGGCCCAGTACAAGCTCAACTAAGGGCCTAAACAAATTGAGTTAGTCTAAGTATGCCTGAAACTTATTATTATCTGCTCCAGGTTCGATCCGAGATCCGCTCCAGATCCGATCAAAAATATAATATCTGGAATGCCTAAATCCGGACCAGTACAGTTAAATTTCGGATCCATCACAACTGAATCCAGATCCAGATATCTTGATTTAGTGTAAGTCTACTTAGTATATTTTTTGAAAATCTAATATGATTATTTCATTATTGTTATTTATTCTTTATTATTTTAACAATTTCAATATATGATTTATTAAAATTATTTATTTATTTTTTAGTCGTTATAGTATATGATTTCATATTTTAATCATAAAGAACTCAATTTAATTTTAAAATAATGATCTTTCAAACACTAATTAAAGTAGACTGGAAATAATGTCTACAGTGAAATAATTTTATTGTAAGTCCATCAAATCCTAAACCACAAAAATAAAATCCTAAATGTTTGCTTGATAACCAAAGGATTATCAGTTATTGTATCAAATATTCAAATATACAAAATATAAACCACTTAACATTAATATGCAAATTTGAGTCAATAAAACAAAAAAAAAATCTCAATCTAAAATTTAACTCTAATGATCTAAACCATAAACATTGTCTAAGACAATATTACCAAATCAATATATATTCTTTTAAATTGTTCAATTATATAAAGTTTAAATTTATAAATTTCATATTAACTCTTATATCGATGATTAATTAATATTTTCACAAAAAATATTTTTATACATTTTTAAAATTAAATTATTAGATCAAATTGAGATGTAGACTACGGAATAAATCTACATATTAGACTTCTGAGAGATTTACATATTTGTAGACTTCTTTGGTTACATGTAGATTTACGAAGAACATAATTGAAAAATAATTTTTTCGCTTTTTGTTTAGTCATAAGGGTTAAAAAATACTTTTATCATTTTTAGGTTGGTTTTGGCATCAATATTTAGGTTATTTTTGGCAAATCCCCCATTGTTTATAGTCTTTTCTACAATAATATTATAAATTTAATTAATGTTTACCCCTTTAATTTAAAACACCTTATTTGATACTCCAACTCAAAATGGTACAGGGATGGTGATTAAAAATGCAATTTACTCTTACAACATGCTACTTTATAAACTATTTTTGCCATTTTTTTATTTATAGTTTTCTCGACCTTATAGCCAACTTTTGGTGATACTTTTGGCAAATCCACAAACATCTACCTTATTAAAGTAGAAGTACTTTAAGCTTTTGTTTGGTAAAATGGATAGTAGTCTTTGAAAAAAATAAATTTTATTTGGTAACAAAGATAATAGAGAATTTTGTCTTTTCCTTATTTAAATGATAGATTTAAGTATTTAATGTATTTTCCTAATTTAAATAATAGATTTTTTAATAGAATGAATCTTAACCAAAATAAATTTCCTAATAGATTTTTTGTTAACATTTAATAGTTTTCAATATTTATTAATAAAAATAATAAAATAAAAATCACACATCAAAATCAATTTATATATCATATAGATAAAATATAAAATATTTTATTTATAAATTGTTAGTATAACACTTTTATAATATAAGTCCAATTAGTTATAAATATTAGATTTTTATATGATACACTGTGATATAATAGACGATTAAAATCACATAATATAATTATTTAAAGTAATATATAAATTTTTTTTAAAATGTTATACCAACAATTATGTAATACATATTAATTTACACATATATATATATATATATATCATTAGAACAAAGAAAAAAATTGAAGTGAAAGCAAATATTTATACGGCCACGGGTAAAACTATAGAAATAAACAAAAATGGCGTAAGATTTTTTTTAACAAATTTATTTTAATTTAAAATATGTTTATATATTTTATGTATTTATAAATTATTTTATTTGTTATTAAGAATGCTAAGATTTTGGAATTGGAAAAAATTATGACCCATCTCTATATTATTTTAATTAGGAATTTAAAATTTATATCAAAATATTTTTTTTTAACTTTTAATTTTTATTATAACTGCAAATGTTAATTTTCAATCTAAATTTATGTTTAAATATTATAAATATATCATTTATAAATAAAAAACTAAAAACATAAAATAAATACCCGCCGGTTGAGCGGGTCAAGATCTAGTCATTATTATTTTTCAATCATAACACTGAACTTTTAATACGAACACAATAGTTGTTGATATACTTAAAACAAAATGAAAGTCGTTTAGCAGAAAAAAACAGCAATGAAAGTGGAGTAGAGTTGGTAATATGAGAAAGAAGTGTATGGGAGAGTCCACCTTATTAAGCAATTGGTAGTTTGATACGCATGGCTAAATCATGGAGATATATATATCCACAATGTGTATTTTTCGAATTACGTACATTCTATACGATTGTCCAAAGATTTATAAAATTATAAAAACGAACAATTATGCAAAAATTGTATTACTAAGGAATTTTTTCCTGCTTAGAACTGACTAATCTTAAGAAATTCTTGTTAAATTAGAGAGAGGGCTTCACCTCGAGCTAGTGATAAAGACATTAATTTGAACTAGTAATTATAGAATCCTATTTTATCCCAAAAATAATACAATCCTAAGGGAATGTGTTTTTTTTTTCTTTTCGAAATGTGTAAATATATTTTGTTTGGGTGTGTACTTTGCTTTTTTTCTTTTATGTTTTGAAGATTGGCTAATCTATGGGGTTTAAGCTAAAGCATCTAAATTAATCATCATTAATCAACTCACTACAAGAAAATAGCCATATTGCAACAGAACAATTGCGACATCCATTTTCGTTAATAATTTGCTATGATTATTGCAATTCTTTTGCAATAATGAATATTCGTTACAGTTTCATTACAAATTTATTGCAAAATAACAACTATAACAGATGTTGCATATTTTTGTTACTAAGTTGCAACTTTTTCCAACATAAATAGATATCTTGCCAATTTTGTAAGAAATGTTCAACTTTTTGAATTATTGCAAATTTGCAAAAAAATATAAATAAATATGTGGCAAAAAATGTGACAGTGATTATATTTTTTATTATATGTTTTTATAGAGAAGGTTAATAGTTTTTGTATATTAAATAGAAAATAATATATATAGTGTATATTTAAACATGTACACTTTTTTTGGTAATCGTTGTCACCATGTTTCCACATCCATTTAGAAATATTTATAGGCAGCTTAAAACCCATTCATGTTTTTTATACTTTGCTAAATAGGCAGCTTAAAACAGCAGATTGATATATAAACAAGAGAAATATAGGTGGATGAATTTAGAAATAAATTTGAAAATGCCAAAATAGAGCCAAATTTAAACAATAAAAGGAAGACTGGGCTCGTAAGTGTTTCAAAGGAAAAAAAGAGCTGCTAATAATCAAGATGTCAAGGTAAGAAAACTAAAGAATAAAAAGAGGATTTGTCATCTCTTTATACCAGTAGATTTGCTCCTGTGCATACCGATAAACATCCAATAATTCCATAGAAGTAAGCTTGATGTGCTCTGTTCTCTTAGTATACTCTGTTTTTCCTCAACTTTTTAAAAGTGCCGTTCAAGGTTTGAAAACTTGACCAATTGTTTATAAGTATTTTTTTTTGTTGATTAATAATACTCACATTTTAACCAAAAGCCCTTTCTCAAAAATTGGGCTTATGACGGGATTGGGTCTGATTTATAATACAGAATAGTGACGACCCTTGACCATATGCTTTCCTTGTTTCTTCACCTGAAAAAAGAAAAGAGAGAAAGAGTGGCGGTGGCTATCCGGAGGAGATCTTCACAGCCACAACAGATGGAGCTCCAGCGATAGCAGTTCAAGCTTGGATGGTGCTCTCAGACTTTCCATGGTCTTCAATCTGCAGCAGAGAAGCTGAACCGACAACATACCCGAGCTTTGGCGATGGGTTCTTCTTCTCTTCTTCCTCCTCGGGGTTCTACTGTTTACATATGAGGACGACATGCATGTACAGAGGTAACTATTTTCTATCTGTGAACTATGTTCTGTCGGTGAACATATTTTTACTTTTTAATCAAATGTTGTTCCGCCTTATATTTCATTTGAATTTAATTTGTTTAGAGAATATTATGCTAAAAAGATACGGATATATCCAATATCGAGAGGTTTAGATTTTGTTGTTTTCAAATATATATATACAAAGCTTATACAGTGTTTTTTAACAATTCAGTAAACTTCTGCATCGCAGTTCTTTGAAAGCAACTCATCTCCAGATGGCAAATGAGGGTCAAAATCAAGAAGCAGACCAACCTATGAATGTCTTAGGTGTTCTTAGTCCTTCTAAAGTGAATGGATCATTGTGGTAAACGTTTTAGTTTATATATGAACGTCACGTTAAAGTTTTAGTTGCGTTATATTTTTGTTTATAGGTTCAAACTATATTCCCTAATCACTAATGAGATAAGAACTGGTTTTCTATATTTCACGATAGATAGTTTTATTGTCTGACATACTCTTATATTCTGCAGTTGGTGTGCAGTTGGTGGATTCAACACGAGGTCGTGTGTCTGGTCGAGGATCTCTTCTTTGTGAAATTTTAGTCAATGGTAAATTGCCTTTCACCAGTCAAAGCAGCTTAGAAAATGATAAACTTTCCAGAAGAAGGTGCAAGATATTTCTGAAGAAAATGCAGGTGTCAACCATTAAGTTTCAGTTGGCTGCTTTACGTATTGTTTTAAGTTCTTATTAGGTTTTTCTTTTTTTTATCGTTGGCCTTTTTCTCTAATAATGCATTGTTAAACTTTTTTAATATTTTCGTTTATTTAATTAAGTTGGTTATCTGGCCTTTTTGCTATTATAAAATAAATTTATTGTATAAATAATCCATCTGATATTATTATAACAAAATACTCCAGTAATCATTTATTCAATATAGTTAACAATTTATTAAAATATTAATTGGTAACCACTTTATAACCGTACCCACAAAATATCTGCACCAAATATATTATATAAAAATAATTTTAAAAAGAAATCTCAACAAAAAATTGCAACAACATTTGCTAGATATTTTATATAGTAAATTTATAACAATTTAAATTACATCCATATATTAGACGTCTTGTTGCAGTAATACTATAAAATCGCAATAAATAATTGTTACAAATTTGCTTGTCATTTGCTATATATTTTATGTTGCAATGATTTGTCACTAATAATGTTGCACAAATAAGTCGTAAATATACCACAAAATTGTTACAAAAATATTGTTGCAATAATATGACTAAAATAGTAACAATTTAATTTGTTGCTAATTTTGCTACGTTTATGCGACAAACATGAATTTGCAACATTCAAACAGCAAGGATTTAAAATTCGTCACAATTTTATTGCAATTTCATATTTGCAACAATATATAAGCATATTGCAACAATATATCGTTATTGCAATATGACTATTTTCTTGTAGTGACTCGAGTCAGATGTTAATTAAAACAAAGTTGATTATGCATATATTTATAAAAGAAGAATATATATACCAAACTTGTAAATATTCAAATAAAGTTTTGAAATCATAGATAGAATAATATTGATGACGAAATTAATATTATAGACTATGATTTTGGGTTCAAACATATATACTATGGTACTTAGTGTCCTGAAAACTTTAAAAATATATATATTTACAGAAAAAATATTGAAATATAAACTGAACGAACGATCTAACTATAAGAAATTATAATATATAGTTGACCATACAGTTTTCAGTAAAAAAAATATTCTCTAAAATATAAATTATCTTATATTTTGATATAACATTTTTCAAAAAAAAAAAGTTGAGAAGTTTTATACGAACACCAGCAAATCAGCAATGACTACATTATAACAGCAAGCCGTGGTTAACACTTCCTTTTAATTAGACTTATCAGCTTACCACATGGACGCATGCATATATTTTACGTGTGTTTTAGAGAATTTTATAATTATTCCCATCTTTATATATTCACGTTCACGTAAAAGTTGGCCAGCAACTGTCACACAATGTACATATATTCGTATAGTATACATATTATATATGTGCTTACAGCTTACATTGTACAATACATAATACATATCGTTGGAGCCTTAATTAGAAATCAAGGGTTGGCGCAACTAAAATATGTATTTGAAAAATAAATAATAAAGCCGTACAAATACTTTGTTCAATCTAATCAAACTCGTTTCACATACCAATCATGTGTATATCTTACCCGCATATATATAAGGTTACACTTTTAAATGCTGATTTTTTTATGCTGATTTAGTTTTTAAATGCTGATTTATTTTTAATACCAATCATGTGTTACACTTTTAAATGCTGTTTATTTTTATTTTTCTAATGCTGATTTATTTCGTGAAAAATATTAACTGATATTAATATAGATAGTGTCAATGTAATAGTTTTAGCATATCAACCAAGTTGTTTTGACCTATTAGTAAATAGTTTACAGTTGTGAGTATCGCCATGAGTTTGATTTTCTTTGGCTATCCGGAACGCTGTAAATGATAAGAAAACACGGATTTTACGGATTCGTGGTTATTAGTCTTTATGCCTAGAAAACTTTTGGGATCGTACTATAGTTATAAAAAAATAGTTTTAGCATATGTCTGAGTAAAGGTCAAGTAATTCATCTTGTTAGGATCACCAGCTCTTTATATTAATTTATTTGCACTGTTCACATAGTGTTTCTAAATTAAAAGTTAATTCTTTTCAATGAAAATATTACTTATCATAATGGTCAATTCTCCAAAATATTTAATATTTGTGATAAATATTAAAGAAGATGGTTTAAATCCGTTAGTAAAAAAAGATGGTTAAATCCTTCTCATTGTATCCAAAAAGTAGTCTAATGAAATCAAGTAATGTTCTAAAAAAGAGAGCATAACAAAGCATTCCTACTTTCAACAACTTCCCAAAAAATTAGATTTTCTTTTCCGGTAACGGATGAGCCAAAGTTCAATAAACTTCATGAGGATAATAACAACTACTATTTGCTCAAAGAGAAAAAAACAACTATTAACCCTTAGGTTAATTAGTTCAGAACAGTTTGAAAAAAAAACTTTCCGGTTTTAGATCTTCCAACGAGATTAATTTAAGACATCAAT
Source organism: Raphanus raphanistrum subsp. raphanistrum (assembly GCA_019706035.1). Lineage (NCBI taxonomy): Eukaryota > Viridiplantae > Streptophyta > Magnoliopsida > Brassicales > Brassicaceae > Raphanus > Raphanus raphanistrum. The sequence continues at coordinate 53,040,352 of CM033988.1, forward strand.
CTATTTTGTTAAGTCAGAAAATAGCAACTTAATTTAGAGTATAAACTAAACTCAGAACAGTTTACACCTTTCTCTACACCAATATTTACTACTGCTTGATTAGGTTAATTAGTTCAGGTTTGAACTTAATGTAGACATTGAGATGATGAGTTTAAGGTAAGTATAAGTATCTAGACCAGGGATGGTTGACATTGGTTTGACGTCTGAATACCTAAAATGGCATATATGTTTTAGGACTTCAACTGAAATCCTTAAGGAAATATATGAACTCGTTTTCAAATAATGTGGAGACAAATAACTTTTGGAATAACCCTGTATATTAAAATATACCTCTCGTGCTATGGAACAGAAACATGCCTAGTTAAATAAAATCTATATCTATAAACTATGGTTACTACTTACTACTATTGATTGTGAGTTTCCAACTGAAATATTGTTAAAGACATACAAATGGTTTAAATACATACTAATGACGTGAACTCGTTTTTAATCATTGTGTCAGATAGTTTTTCTTTCAACCATTAACTCAATTTCCACATTTCTTTTTGTTTTCTTCCCTTTCTAGAATCAACATTATTAAAGAAAAACCTATACAATTTTTTAATTGCCGACTTCGGATAGCTAGGGGATAATCTGATACCTACTTGTTAGCAGACTTGTCTACATCATAATTTGATTGTAGATTAACTTTTAACTAGATCATGACCCGCGCGCCTGCGCGGGTTTATCTTTTGATTCACATATTTTATATACATTTTGTATTATTATTTAAGATTTATAATATAAAAAAGTTAGAATGATCCGGAACCAAAAAAAATCGACCCGGACAAAAAAAATATCAAATACCTACTTAAATCCAAATGTTGAGAACTTGAAGAACTCATATTTGAAATGAACAGATTTATACCCGACCCAGTGAGCTAAATTTCAAACATAATATCTTTTGTTATATTTTTAATTCATTTTTTTGGATTGGTGATATTTACTATTTATTCGGGAGATTTTTGGCTAACTTAATGGTATATATTCATAGGTTTCTTTTTTTCTGAACAGGAAAAAAAGATTTTGTCTTGATTAAATTTATCTTATATAACAAATTGCTGCTATAAATAATTTTTATAAAAACTAATTTGTAACAGTAATATCATTTTTGTTATAAATTAGTATATCATGGTTTATAGGTTCAAAGTATGGAGTTAGTCGTCTTCATAGTATTGCTAATATTGATAGATGCAAGTTAATGAATACAGATAATATATTGTATTATTAGTAATCTATCGTATAATATTATATGTTAGTATATGTATTATTAATAATCTATCTTATAGTATAATATGTTAGTGGATGTATCTAGCTTATAGTAAAATATATGCAATATAAGGAAACATATGTAGTGGATATAATAATAAGGTAAGAAGTGAAAAACTATGGTAATGGTTGATATTAATTATTTATTAAAAGGTATGTCTAATAATAAGTAGATTAATATATCATTAATTACATAAGGTCCAACTTTAAAATCCACCTAGAAGAAGTTGTAATGTTTCTGTTTTAATAAGATAGATTGGTTTGCTATATAAAATTTGGGTTAAAGTAATAATGAGTTAGTTCAAAATAAAAAATTGGGCTTGCATATTTACATATAAGCTTACAATCTAAATATAAGCTATGTATTTTCCTTTTATCTTGAGTCTTCCTTGAATCCGGAGATTTAAATAAAAAAAATATCTTAACTATTAATTTTGATCATTTATTTTTGGAATATAATATATACGAACTTTCCTATCAAATAAAGATTTTTATTTAAAATTTTTGGGGAAAAATGTTTACCATTCATTCACGTTTAAAAATAAGATAGATACCAACTTCATAACCGAAAAAACGATTACTATTTCCAAATGGTTGGACAGTAATGTTCAACATGATGTATAGGAACTTCTAAAATAATATCTTTTATTTTATGGTTTAATCATAAGAAAGACAATAAGAGAGATTATAAATAAGAAAGCTTTTAAACCATGGTGAAAACTGCTTGAATTTTGAACTATGTAGGTTAATAATAATGGTTAATAAGATAGATATAACGTAATTAAACTATAGTATAAAAAATAAACACCGTAAAACGTTTTTATGCTGTCACACAGATTTATAATATAATATGTTAATCGATATTTTATTAAAAATCTATCTTATAGTATTTTAGTAATCTATATTATACTACAATATTATAGTGTAATATGTTAGTGGATGTATGTAGCTTATAATATAATATTAAGTAATATAAAGAAACATGTGTAGTGGCTGTATAATAATTAGGTGATGGTTGTTATAAATAATGGTTGCTAAATCGGAGTATAAAAAGGGACGTCTAATAATATGGATTAATATAGTATTAATAGCATTAACTTGATGAGGTCCAATTTAAAAATCTATCTAGAAGAAGTTGTAATGTTTCTGTTTTAATAAGATAGATTTTATCAAAACTATAAGAAATAAATATGAAATACAAATAAGTAAATAACAAGCGAACATATCCTTATACACATTATTATTATTGGATAAAATTCCTTAAAAATATTAATATCATTTGTGTATAGCGAACCATGTATAAGTGGCATGCCTTTGAGGATACGAACTTAAAAAGAAGTTAGGTCACTTGCTTGGGAAATAAAATTGCGAACCTTAGTTTGAGATTTCTCAATGTTTTTGTAAACAACGACATGTTGACAATAGCCTTCATGGATTTGATATCTAACCCTCGTCGTGACCTTCCCTGATAGCTACAATCTCCCTATCTTTGCTTATTCTCCAAGCAATTTTAGCGTACGAATGTTTTGACTAACTCCAACATCGGTTAGTCTTCTTAAAAAGTTCCCACCTGCAAAATAAAATCAAATTATTAATAAACAGATGAAGTACGTATCACTTAAATGCTTATGAAATGATGAAATCCATTTAGTGAAAACATAACTGCTAACCACAGAAGTCACCCTTCTAAAAGTTCCCAAGAGTTGATGTTAACTTACTTTCCCGTGTCAAAAATCTGAAGTTTAAAATACTCAAAGCAAAAGAGGAAGAAGAGTGACTATCATATCTAAGAAACTAAGACTGGCAACTTTGCATCTCATATTTAGAATCTACGCCATAATCTTGAAAAGGAAACTATATTTTTTGAGGGAATAAAGAGGGTCAAAGAGTTTGATTTATCTTTGACACCACTCAATTCACAAGCTGTTCATAAATATGTTCTAACTACTAGTCGATATCAAGAGTCTCTGATTACACAAACTTCTCTACCAATTATCTTTTTGTTTCTACATAAACTACTACCAAATATCTTTCTTCAATATCTCCATGCTCAAGCAAACACCTAACTTCCCTTTCTATATATACACTAAATGTTGAAACAATGAATACACAATCTACAGAAAAAACAAAACAGAAATAGAACAGCAGAGTCAGAGCATTCAGTAACCGTACCAGCTTTTAATCAACGCCTCAAGGTCCAAGCTCGCTTAAATATCCTAAGGATATAAAAGAAATGGCGGTTTGGCTTCTTTTTTCTGTTCTCTCTTGTGTTCTTCTTCTTCCTGATCCTGCATTTGGGATTACAAGGCATTATACACTGGACGTACGTGAAAATTAGTATATTCTGAGTAAATGTTGAGATTGCATATGAGGGGTTGCAATTGATTATGTGATGTTTTGTTTGTTTTCGACAGATCAAAATGCATAACGTGACACGTCTTTGCCACACGAAGAGCCTAGTTTCAGTAAACGGGCAGTTTCCAGGACCTAAGATTATTGCTAGAGAAGGTGACCAGCTTCTGATCAAAGTTGTTAACCATGTGCCAAACAATATCTCCATCCACTGGTAAATAATAATAATCTTTAAACACTTTTAGCACTATTAAGAGCAATGTTTAAATTACTGACACTTGGCTTAATCTCAGGCATGGGATCAGGCAATTACGGTCTGGTTGGGCTGATGGACCAGCTTACATAACCCAATGCCCTATTCAGACAGGGCAAAGCTATGTCTACAACTACACCATTGTGGGACAAAGAGGCACTCTTTTTTACCATGCTCACATTTCATGGCTGAGGGCAACAGTCTATGGTCCTATTATCATTCTTCCCAAACGCGGTGTTCCTTACCCTTTCCCCAAACCTCACAAAGAAGTTCCCATGATCTTTGGTGAGCGAAGGATGATGATGACTAATATAAAATAGACTGAGATTCTGATATGATTGTTACTGACTTTTTTTATTGGTTCAAAAAATTTCAGGGGAGTGGTTCAACGCAGACCCTGAGGCAATCATTCGCCAAGCAACACAGACGGGAGGTGGTCCTAATGTCTCTGATGCTTACACCATCAACGGTCTTCCTGGTCCGTTATACAACTGCTCGGCTAAAGATACGTTCAGATTGAGAGTGAAGCCAGGAAAAACATACCTTCTAAGACTAATCAACGCTGCACTAAACGACGAGCTCTTTTTCAGCATCGCAAACCACACGGTTACAGTCGTTGAAGCTGATGCGATCTACGTCAAGCCGTTTGAGACGGATACCATCTTAATCGCTCCTGGCCAGACCACGAACCTCCTGCTGAAGACCAAACCAAGTTACCCGAACGCCTCTTTCTTCATGACTGCTAGACCATACGTCACAGGTCAAGGAACTTTTGATAACTCTACAGTCGCAGGCATCTTAGAATACGAACAACCTAAACATGTAAGGAGGACTTCTATCAATAATCTCCAGCTCTTCGCACCGGTCCTTCCTGCTCTAAACGATACAAACTTCGCTACCAAGTTCAGCAACAAGCTGCGCAGCCTGAACAGCAAGACGTTCCCGGCGAACGTGCCTCTGAAGGTCGATCAGAAGCTGTTCTTCACAGTAGGGTTGGGAACGAATCCGTGCAATCACAAGAACAACCAGACATGCCAGGGTCCTACTAACACAACAATGTTCGCTGCTTCGATCAGCAACATCTCCTTCACAATGCCGACAAAAGCTCTCCTTCAGTCTCACTACTCCGGGCAGTCTCAGGGTGTGTACTCATCAAACTTCCCGTGGAACCCCATCGTCCCGTTTAACTACACAGGCACTCCACCTAACAACACAATGGTTAGCACCGGGACGAACTTGATGGTGCTGCGTTACAACACCAGCGTGGAGCTGGTGATGCAGGACACTAGCATTCTCGGTGCAGAGAGCCATCCTCTTCACCTTCACGGGTTCAACTTCTTTGTCGTCGGGCAAGGGTTTGGGAACTTTGATCAGAACAAGGATCCTAAGAGCTTCAACCTTGTAGACCCGATAGAGAGGAACACAGTCGGTGTGCCGTCTGGTGGATGGGTTGCTATTCGATTCCTAGCAGACAATCCAGGTAAGAATTAAATACATTTTTAACGTTAAATTCTGGTTTCATATGAAAAAGTTAAAACTAAATCTTGACAGGAGTGTGGTTCATGCACTGTCACTTGGAAGTACATACCAGTTGGGGTCTGAGGATGGCTTGGCTTGTTCTGGATGGAGATAAGCCTGATCAGAAACTTCTTCCTCCTCCTGCTGACTTGCCCAAATGCTGATCATTCAAGTCTTTTTGGTTTCCTGTCTCTTCTTTCTTCCAAGCTTCAAGCATTTTTTTTTCCTCCCGGCCAATTATCAGTTTGACATGAGGTCAATTCTTGTTCAATAATTTGACATGAGGTCAATGATTTACTGTTGCAACGCTCTGTTTTCTGTAAATGTGGATCAATTTCATGTAATACCATGCTAAGTTAATATATATACACAAAATTTAATTTGCAAAAGTTGGGCTTACCTTCTGTAGTTATTATCACAATCTCTCTAACAACTAACTGTTGACGATAACACACTGGTGTTTTCTTTGTAGGAGAAAAGGGATTGAAGATAATGAAAACACTAAGAACATCAATGATAGTTGATTTATTAGTATTACTCTTGCTATGTTTTTCTTTCAACTAGTACTTTAGTTTGTTATAGGATTTGACTTTCAGAATTTCATCTACGTACTTTTACATATTTGAATTGTGTTGTAATGGATTATATGTGTTTTCTTATAACACAAACTAGATCATGACCCGCTCGATCGCTCGATCGCGCGGATTCCATTTTTGTCTTAACATATAACATATATTCTATAGTAGTTAATATAGTTTGGAGTTTGTCTAATTCTATATTGTAGTTTTAAATAATTTTGAGTTTGTCCAATTCTATATTGTGTAGTTTAATATAATTATGAGTTTCTCAGTTTCGTAGTATAGATGTAGGGTGAAAACAATAATCTAATATTAACCAATACAATTTAGACTAACATAACTGAAGTCTTCATTATGATATTAATAAAATAGTTATAATTTATAGTTATACAATAGATAAACAAAAATATTTATGAGAAAAAACTAACAAAGATTAACCGTACTGATATATAAATGTTTTATATTTGGTTAAATAATTTAAATGAAATTGTACTAATCCAAAAAAAATAGTTTCAAATTTTTTTATTAATAAAATAAGTATTTTGAATGTATATGCAAAAAGTTCAATACGAAAATGACTAATGTGTTTTTTATAAAGTTAAATGCTTACAAAGTTTCTGTTTTATACTTATTCATTCACAATATAAATATTATGGCCCATAAAGTAAAATTTTTATTGTAAATATCTATGTTTTGATATGTAATTAATAAGCCGTAACAGCAATTGTCCAAGAAAAAATTAAAGATGTTATATTTTATTTTCATTTTCTTTGCTATATATATAAGGAAATATATTCTAGTTATTACATATCTAAGGTAAATCCGTCCCTTTAAATTATAGAATGTTCTATGTTATACTTATATTATTTGAGTATCAAAAATATATATTCTGATATCTGTATCCAGCAATTTAAATTTTAAAGTTAATCAATAACTGGTTAAAGACTTGTTAATGACTCGTAGTCGACTAAAGAAGATGTATAATATAATGCAAAAAATTATAGTTATTTATGAATAGATGTATAATATAATGTACAGAAGTATAATATAATATAGAAAAAATCATAGTTGTTTACGAACAAATATATAATATAATATCCAGAATTATAATATAATGTATAATGTATGCAAAAAAATTATAGTTGTTTACGAATAGATGTATAACATAATGTCTAGAAGTATAATATAATGTATAAAAATAATAGTTGTTTACGAACAAATGTATAATATAATGTCCAGAATTATAATATAATGTATAATGTATGCAACAAAATTATAGTTGTTTACGAATAGATGTATAACACAATGTCTAGAAGTATAATATAATGTATAAAAATAATAGTTGTTTTCGAATAGATTTTAAAGTTGTATTCCCATTCGATGTATAATAATAGAGAGAATGGATTTTTTTTTGTTTACGAATAGATGTATAATATAATGTATAGTGTCAATAGAATTAAATTATTATACATCGAGTGTAAGATGCCATATAGTTGGTTGATATTTAGTTATTTAAGGAAAGATTTAAATGAAAGGTTAAGGTATAAATAATAATGTGATGCCCAACTTAAAAATCTACCTAGAGGAAGTTATAATGTTTCTGTTTTAATAAGATAGATATTGCAATTGAGTTATTAATATTTTATTAATGTTCTCCAATAATAACATTAATTTAGTATTTTAGTGTCCTAATTTTTTTTTTATCATCTCGAACAATAACATCAAAGTTTACATCCAAAGTAATATAATCTTATATATTGTTTGATGTTTCCGGTTTTAATTTTTGATATTTGTAACTGATAAATAATTATTTTATCACATTTATAATGTTATTTATATTTTTATTATTTGTAATTATTATTTATATTTTTATTATTTGTAAGTGATAAATGCTAATAGTCATTTAGTGATTTATTTTGAAAATAAAAAATAAAAAATAAAAAATTATACAGTAAAAGTTTACGATCGTTGTGATTCTAAACGAAGTAACTATGAGAAACAGAGTGCTTGTGGCACAAGAAATCAGGAAACGAGAATACGATTATATCTGCATGAATGTGTAGCATAAGAAGTTAACCCTAATGAAACAGAGTGCTTGTGGCACAAGAAATCAGGAAACGAGAATACGATTATACCTGCATGAATGTGTATCATAAGAAGTTAACCCCAATGAAACAGAGTGCGTGTGGTACAAGAAATCCGATTTCAAAAAACTGAAGGAAAAAAGGAAAGAGAAAGCAAAAAAAAACGGGACCTTGAGGATAAAGATTGTCTGGGATTTGGATATTGTTGAGCCAACCGTAGTTGAGGAACTCGTTATTGCCAAATGAGTCTTGTTCATCTAAATCACCGTCCCGGCCGTTGATAGTTCCAGAAGAATCCATTGATTCCGATGATTCTTGTGGTCGTGAGTCTTCTTGCATTACTTCACTTAAGCTTGCTACTGTTAAACAACACAAGACCTCTCTCTCTAGAGAGAGAGAGTTGACGGACACCAAAAGATCTCGCTGGAGTTGCTCTATTTTTTTTTTTTTGCTAAAAAAGTTAATTACTGGAGTTGCTCTTATAGAGCGGCTTTAGAAAATAAAGTTTAAAGTGGATAAATAGTTTTTATTAACTAATACACATAACGGCAATAAGAAACTATTACTCCCTATGTTTCATATTAATTATCGTTTTAGGTTTATGCACACAGATTATGAAACACATTTAATTTTATATATTTTCAAAATAAAAACACTATTACCAATACACCTAATCATATATCAACCAATAGAAAAATAAAATAAAGAATATTGTCAATAAATTTTGCATTGAAAACCAAAACGACATTTATTTTAAAACGAAAATTTTACTCTAAAATGACAAGTAATTCGAAACGGAGGAAGTATAAAATAGCACTACAATAGTTCTCGTGTAATTTATGAAAAATGCCCTTTAATTTATTGTTCTCGTGGAAATAATCTTTATAGAATACAAGGGTTTGGCCCACCCTACGGACGGATTAGTAATTAAAAATTATATAATACATTATCAATTTTATTAAGTATTTCAAAATGATTAGTTTACTTTAATTTGAAAGTGATCTATATTTAGGATTTGTTATTCTTATTAGAGGCAAAGCTCACAATTATAATACAAAATATAACAATTATACATGTATTTCAAATTCATAAAGTTACAACTATACATTTATATATATTATCTATTTTTCGGTAATCCAGCACATTTTTTAATTTTTTTTGTTGAATACTGATAAATACTCGCATACTGTAATTATCTTCACTGTTAATTTAAGAGAATCTAATGTTCTTGGTTGTTTAGATTCTCTTAAATTAACAGTGAAGATAATTACAGTATGTGAAGAGAATCTAATGTTCTTGGTTGTTTGTAGAGCAAATGCTAATGTTCAAAAAAAAAAATTAAAAAAAAATAAATGCTGGTGTGAAAAATAGGTATACATATCAGAGAAGCTGTTGTACACTTATATATTGTTTGTTTTTCTGCTTAAAATCATAAAATAAAAGGTGAAATTTATTTAAATATCATCTCTTGACTTTTGTGGTTATAGGATATGTTGAGAGAAGTGCAAATACACCTCATAGCTTTTGGTATGTCATTCATAACGTGCCAATCTTACCATATGATTCAAGTGTAGGTGAAGATAATTTAGGTACTACATAATACACATATGTAAATATATTGGTATTATATAGGTACTATGTATCCTATATTTTTGAAGTCTGAATGTTTCGTCCTTGGTCTCTTTTCTTTGTGATATTGTGATACATGCTAAATAGTTATCTTCTCTGTGATATTAACCATCGAAGAATGAACAAAATGTGTCATTTTAAAGCTACTTGACTCAAACTTTGAGTTAGTTTTCAACAGGCTCAATCAAATATTTTCCATGAACTCTTCATATGTTTTCAAATTCAAAGTTTTTAATATTTTTCTCAATTTTTTTTCAACTTCAAATCTATATTAGTTGACCCTAAGTGTATAATTCTTTTTTCAAATATATTTTATAAGAAATAATACTTTGTATCGGTGTATTAATAAGCAATTTTATAACCAATAATTTTAGCTTGGCTGATTTAACAAATAAGCAAATAATGTTATTGTACCCTATATGATGTGGCTTGTATATAGTTGCCAATATATCACCATGTCTTATTTATTGTTTTAGGTTTTGTTATTTGAGTTGGTAACATCATCAAAGTCTACATACTTTCGTGCCAACCAACGGATTATAATTGTTTAAACATGACTCTTTAGTTAAGCAACCGCAAATGCTGTTTCTTAGAAACTAAATATGTGCTAACTAAAAGCTTGATGATTTTGTAATAAGCTAAAGTCAAGAACTTCCAAATCTACCACATATTATTAGAGAACTTTACGGTTCCTATTAACCGAAACAGAACTTTATATAGACAAGAATATCAGAGCACCTAGAAAATGAAGAACGATCAATTGCACAATTTAACTACTACACACAATGGTTCAAACGATTTTCATCAACTGTGTAAAACTGTGAGACCAAGGGATAAGGCTGTAAAATCATAGAATGTAACACATTGATCATCAGCATATGAGGATTGTGGACTTGTCATTTCACATGTTTAGAAAGGATCACAGAGAGTTTTTAGAGTAATAAAACAAAACCTAAACATTCAAGACTTAATAAACCTATTTCCACAAGCGTCAGGATACATACAAGCACCAAACAAAGTAACAATATAAACACAAAATAAAATAACCTTCTCATGAATGGATATATATATATATATATATCATCAATCAGTTTCTAGAATCCTACAAATGCTAAATCACTTATAGAGTTGTAGTTAGTAATGATATGAAAATAGATCTTTAAGAAACATTTTTGATGCTTAAATGGTATTTTCTTATAAGTATATATCACTTGAAGTTTTCAAGGATTAACAAGCAGTAAGTTTCTACAATCTCACATATACTAGACCGATGATAAATGTTGCCAAGACTCAGAGATCAAGGGATAGACTTGATAACAGAGAAAATTTCAATCACTGAAAAACTCAAGTCAACGTATACAATTTATAGAATCTCACACAGTAATCATTATACTATGTAGAGTTGTGAAGATGTCATTTCACATGTTTACAATGACCACAGAGGGTTAAACGCATGACACAAAATCAAAAACATTAAGATTCAAAGAAAGTACTATCACAGTTTGCAGGAGTCTCTCACCTACGTTGCTCTACAAGGGACTCTAAGATACATCAATTTAAAATTAAAAAAAACTCTATCATATGTACAAGCACCAAAGTTAAGATAATAGAGATTAAACACTGTAAACACAATATAATGTTACTAATATTAAAAAAGAATCTACTTGCTCAACAATAGATATGTTAGCAGTCTTCTAGAATCTCATGGATGCTAGATCAAATGAGAGAAACGTTGTCAAGATAGCATAATAAAATATTTATAATTTTAAAATGGAGCTTTCCAATTTCTTGACCTTTACGCAAAACATCACTTAACTTAGAGTTTGTATTCATACGTAATTATATTAGTTTGTAAGAGAAAAAGTGAAGAAAAGCATATACCTGAACAAGCATCAATGAGGCGCAAAATGCTTCATAGTTACCTCCTGAATTTTTACCCTTGAAGTGGTAAAATAAGAGGAATACTTGCTCTTGCGAACTGTATTACTTTTTCTCGTTCTGCTGATTCCATCAGAACCTAAAGAAGAATAAGAGTCAAGTTGTATCACGAGTTGAAGAGAGAAAGTAATGGTCGCGAGAACTGAAGAGTGCTTAGTTGCTTACTGTCTTTGCTTACAGTTTCTTCGTGTTGTCTAAGGCGAATGACTTAAGGCCTGTGTTATTCTATCATATTTTTCTTCGCTAATAACCATCTTCGGAGCTGCTGCTCCATTATCTGTTGATAATACACAATGATATTTTTATGGTCCTTAAGTGTCTCAGAGTAAAAGGAAGAGCATAAACGGTGCTTAAGTACCTGCAGTAGCATGATCTGGCTCGGCTGCACCCTTCTGTTGATCTTCATCTCCATTAGCAGGATTCTCGACTTCATCTGTGTCGTCCATGTTGTAACCTGTTGCGTCTTGATACTCTGAAAGATCAATATCCCCTGACTTAACACTGGATAAGAGAAATGAATATGTGATTGAGATTTTAGGAGAAATCAAGAGATGAGTAAAGAAAAAGAGGTTTGAAAGTTACCTGTTGATAACTGAAGAAGCCTGACAACAGCTAAAAGAACATGACTCGGTTTCACCTGAAAGAGAAAAAACAAAGTTCAGAGATAAAAAAAATTGATAACTTGTAGTAAAAAAGAAAGAAACCAGAGTTTCCCTCCTAACAATTGCTTCCGAGAGCCTGATGAGTGCCTCCTACTGTGTATCACCTCTGCATAGTTGCAACATAAGACTCGATTAGTAGCTTTCTAGCTTCTGATCTTAGCCGCAAATGATAAAAGAAAGGAATATTGTTAGTTTTGGTTCATGGTGTAAGCTGTTGGTCGTTCTAACCATCCAACAAGTAAGCTAAAACCCAAATTTGTTTATAGTCTCTATCTTAAAGACTTGGTTGTAAACCATTGGTTATGTAATTATGTTTCCCATCCAACAAAGCCAAAAACTGATGTGCAGTATTTTTCTAAATGCTGTGTAGTCTGTTTTTGATTCAAAGTCTTTTTCAACCGTTGGTCGCTTTTTACTCCAATGATTTTTAAGCCTTGTGGGTTAATGTGAAGAATTAGTTTTCGGTACATAAGTCTCTGTCTCAAGACTTCATAAGCCGCAGGTACTTACATAATGAATCTGTCTTTGTCTAAACTTCTTTATAAGCCTTGGGTACTTAATGAATCCAACCTTTTATAAGCCGTGGGTTACTGTAAAGTAAAAAATGTTTTTTCAGCTCATAGTCTTTGCCTTAAGACGTTTATTGAGCAGTAACGTTTCCAAGCCGTGGGTACTGGGAAAGCAACTTAGCTGATGTCTGAAATTTTTTCTAGATTCAGTCTGTCTGATGACTCTTTGTTAAGCCGTGGGTACTATATGCTAATGTAACAAATACATTTTAAATCAGTGTAAAGGCTTCATTTTTGCAAGCCGTGGGTACTAGATACGTTTACAATCAGTGTCTCTGTCTAAAGACTTGTTTATAAGCCGTTAGTACTAAATTTTTGTCACACTTTGCATCCTTGAACATCTTTTGCTTCTTAGAGCTGTGGGTACTGAGCAGTAAAGTTTTCAAGCCGTGGGTACTGAAAAAGCAACATAGCTGATGTCTGAAATTTTTTCTAAGTCGTGGGTAGTAAGCAATGAATCTTTTTAGATTCAGTCTTTGTCTGATGACTCTTTGTTAAGCCGTGGGTACTATTTACTAATGTAACAAATACATCAGTGTCTGTCTAAAGACTTGTTTATAAGCCGTTAGTACTAAATTCGCATCCTTAAATATCTTTTGCTTCTTAGAGCTGTGGGTAAGCAATAGATGTGGTTTAGATTTAGAGTCTTTGTCTGAAGACTTATCTCAAACCGTACATATCACCTCTTAATAAAGCCGTGGGTAGCAAGATTTTCCAATTATTTTTCATAACCTGGGATCTTTTATCTCCCAAACCAGCTCATAGTTTGTCTTAATGAATCCTTCCAACTATCTCATTAGCCTTAGAATAGCCTTTGTCTACAATTTTTTTTTTGTAAGCCGTTGGTCTTTTCTAAGCCGTAAGTAACTAGTGTATAGTAGAACACGTTTTCAACCCAGTCTTTGTCTAGCCGTGGGTACAATGTGATGAATATGTTTTCAATCACAGTTAACATATTAAAGAGGTGTTCACTCACTGTCTTTGTCTGTACACTTTCTTGCAAAGCCGAGGGTACAAGTGTGATAAAGAATTTTTCATTCACAGCCTGTGTCTAAAGACCCTTTTTTGGTAAGCGTTTGTCTTAATGCAATCTTTTTTTCAGTTAAAAACTTTGTCTTAATACTTTTCATAAGCCGTGGGTACAATCTTTTTTCAGTTACCAGCTTTTGTCTTTGATACTTTTCATAAGCCGTGGGTACACAAGTGTGATGAAAACTCAGTCTTTGTCTAATAAAGACCTTTTTGCAAGCCTTAGTACTTATGTGATGAAGATATCTTAATCACAGTCTCTGTCTAAAGACTGTTTTGCAAAGCCGTAGGTACAAATGTACTGAAAACGTTTTTAATCAGTCTCTTTGTCTACAGACCTTTTTGCAAGCCGTTGGGACTAATTTTATTATTCACACTCTTTGTCTCAAGAATTCTTTTTTGCAAGCAGTGGTACTAACGTAATGAATACGTTTATTCAATCAAGTCTCTGTCTAAAGACTTGTTTTTTAAGCCGTGGGTACTAATTGTATCACACTTTGCATCCTCAAACATCATTTGCTTCATAGAGCTGTGGGTAAGCAATGGATGTGGTTTAGATCTAGAGTCTTTGTCTGAAGACTTCTTACATACCAATATTGTCTAAAACCACCCATTCACAAAAGCCGTGGGTAACATGATTTTCCAGCTACATTTCATAACTTGTGATCGTTATTTCACGCAACGGGACTCGGGACAATTGGTTTTCATGACTTGTGGTCGTTATTTTCCATCCAACAAGCTCAGACCAATTCATAGCCTTTTTGTCTAATAAAGACGTGTTCACTCATTGTCTTTGTCTAGAGCCGTGTGTACAAATGTGACAAAGACGTTTTCATTCAGAGTCTGTCTAAAAGCCTTCTTTGCAAGCCTTAGTACTTATGTAATGACGATATCTTAATCACAGTCTCTGTCTAAAGACTGTTTTGCAAAGCCGTGGGTACACAGATGCACTGAAAACATTTTTAATCACAGTCTTTGTCTAAAGACCTTTTGCAAGCCGTGTGGTACTGACGTAATGCATACGTTTTCAATCTCAGTCTCTGTCTAAAGACTTGTTTTTAAGCCGTGGGTACTGACGTATGCATACGTTTTCAATCACAATCTCTGTCAAAAGAGTTGTTGTTTTTAAGCCGTGGGTACTAATTTTTTATCACACTTTGCATCCTCAAACATCACTTGCTTCATAAAGCTGTGGGTAAGCAATGGATGTGGTTTGGATCGAGTGTCTTTGTCTGAAGACATCTCTCTCCAACCGTACATACCAACATGGTTTAAAACCACCCATTAACAAAAGCCGTGGGTAACTAGATTTTCCAACTACTTTTCATAACGCAACGGGGATCGGGACAATTAGTTTTCATGACTTGTGGTCGTTATTTTCCATCCAACAAGCTCAAACCAATTCATAGCCTTTTGTCTAAAGACACAGCTATTTTTTCTGTCTAAAGACTATTTTAAGCCGATGGTTGTTTCTGAAAAGCCGTGGGTACTAAACTATGTTTTACTTTCCATCCCCCAAAACATATGTTTCTTAGACATGCATTACCACAACCAACAGTCTAGGGAGATGGGTTTAAATATCCTCTCGGTCTAAAGCTTTTTACGCAACAGGGACTCGGGACAATGTCCCCCAAAACAAGAATCTGGCTAGAACACTATTAGATTAGTGTCTGCCCATGATCTTTTTGGGGATAAAACTAAAACTAAATTAAGAATCTTCAGTAGAACAGTGTCTACCGGTTCCATAAAACAAAGCAATAAAACATAAAAGACTAAAGAAGTAAAAGAACTTATCTGTTTTTGTTGTTGCTACTTCTTTAGATTAGTGTCGCACTGATCTTCAATCTGTCAATGATGGTTTCTCCACACCCCCACATACTGTAAACAGAGAGAGAGAGAGGCTAAAGTGAGTGACTTCTACAGTGAAAACAAGTAAAAGAAACATTCTTTGAACTCAGAAACATATGTATAGTAACCAATTTCAAGACAAGATATGGATATCATTCCATAACAGAACATCTAAGGAGCCCAAATCTAAAGCTCGATCAAGTTCTCATATAAATCAAATATATCATTGTTCTCATGTCAATTGCTCAAAATACATATAAATCATCTAAAAAAAAAACTAATCGTCCGTACAAAAACAATCAGACGAGACGTTACCTCAAACGATGATTCCAACTCCGATTCAAACGCTTTCCAGGATCGATACAACAATAATAATCAAAGGAACGATTAAGCAAACTTGAAACCCTAAATCAAAATCGTAAAAACCCAATCGATCGCATCAATCAAGCCCTATGAATGGAACAAAGAAAAAAACAAATTCACGATCAATCGAGATAAAACTTACTAATTTAAGAGCCTCGTGAACTTCCGCATGTAAGAATCTTCGGCAAAAGAGTTGTTTGTCTCCAGAAATTTCGAGAGGAAAAAATTGGGAGAAAACCCTAAAAAGTGAAGAACCGAGGAAATTAACATTCCCTCTGATATATAATATCATCGGAGCATCTTTAAACGGAGCAACGGATACAATTTTCAATTGGACGGCGCTTCGATTTCCACGTGTCATATTATAATACGTACGATATATCTTCACCTCAAGTTTTTGTCTATCATACAGATTAAATGGGTTTCATATATAGGTTTAATAGTTTTAAATTAGGCCCAATGAAGCCCATTATTTCAAATATTAGATTTTTTTTCTTTACGCTTCATCTTATTCTTTGTTCTGATTTTCACCATCGAATATATTATTTTCTTTTGTCACATAAGCTGTCAAGAAACTATTTATCAAAAAAAAAGAAGTGAAATTCAATCCTTATAAACCTGATTTCAAACTTTTCTTTGTTCATAATTGTGAAAATAGTGAATTTGAATTTGACCAAATAGTCTGGCATGGCATAGTCTAGTCTATGGGAATAACTTAATCAAATTACAAAAAAAAAGGACACATGAAAGTGTGGTCATCTATATTATTAAAGTTGAAGTACAAAATCGGAGTGTTTGGAAACATGAATTGCAGTTTAAAAATGAGGTTTGTTTGGAAACATGGATAACAATATTAAATGAGAATTGTTTGGAAACATGGATAGCAGTATATTTACTTTCTTTTATTTACACATTTAGTCATTGCATTTATAAAAAATTAGGTATTTCCTTTTTGTAATTTTTTATTTACAGATTTTACCACTACATTTAAAATCAATTTAAATTAATTAATTATAATTCCAAACTTATCTAAACAAATTGATGTCTCCATATATTGATCATTATTAATATGTAAAATTACTATTAAAAAATATTTCATCTATTTTAGCCAATCACATAAAAATATTTTTTTTTTATTTTTTACAAAATCAGTTAGGCATAAACATTCAGATACCCATTTAGGTACGAGTTGTTTCTTTCGGGTATAGATTTTTTGGTTTTGAAATTTCTTTTTAGTATTTCCTTTTTGTGTTTTTTTATTTATAGATTCTACCATTACATTTAAAATCAATTTAAATTAATTAATTAATTAAAACTTCAAAAATTATCTAAACAAATCGATATTCATATGTTGATCATTATTAATATTGTAAAAATATTAGTAAATATTCATTTAGCCAAGCACATAAAAATATTTTCTATTTGCTTACAAAATCAGTTAGGCATATACATTCATGTATCCATTTAGGTACGGGTCGTTTCTTTCGGGTATATATTTTTTGGGTTTTGATATTTCTTTTTAGGCACTTCTTTTTGTATTTTTTTTATTTACAGATTTTACCACTGCATTTCAAATCAATTTAAATTCATTAATTACAATTCCATAACTTATTGAAACAAATCAATATTCATATATTGATCATTATTAATATTTTACAAATATTACTGAATAAAATTTTATATTTTACTTAATTTAGCCGAACACATAAAATATTTTTTATTTGTTTACGGAATCCGTTAGAAATAAATATTTGGGTACCCATTTAGGTACTGGTCAATTTTTCGGGTATATATTTTTTTTGGTTTTGATATTAGGCCATGTTTGGATATAAATTTATGTGTGAGTTTCAAATTGAATCCCCCGGGTCTGTATGAATTTTGTTCTGGTGTATAGGAAACTAAAAATATTCAAATAACGAAAGTATTTGAAAATGATTTATATTTGAACAAAAAAGAATGGTTGCACATAACAAAAAAATCAATATAAAAATACTGTACATTTGCATTCAAAATCATTTTTTAACAACAAACTACACAAATATGTTTATTTGTATAAAAAAATTAAATTACAATGTAAATATTTAATTAATATAGAAATATGTCACATTGTTTAAACAAAATATCAATATAAAAGTATTATACATTTGCGTTCTAAAATTATTTATTTTAACAACAAGCCAAATAAATATATTTATTAGAGAGAATAAAATAAAGCCAAAAACACATAGTTTATCAGAGAGAATCTATATGTCGAACTTATTATAAAGAAGATTTTAATAAGATAAAAACATTCAATAATTACAAACAAATGATATATTTTATAAAAGTGAAAATAATACCCGCCCTTTCAAGGGCGGGTCAAAATCTAGTATACATTGTGACAGAAGATTATTGACATAACAAACAAACAAATCTTATCAACTTCTCACCATATCTCTTTGTTTCTTCTTGTTGTTTGGCCAAAACAGAGATGTAGAGAGATAAATACAAAAGAATGAAACTGTTTTCTTTTAGTCTTTCTCATCTGAACAAGGCTTGAAGCTCTTCAAGTGTTTTCCTTTTAGTCTCAGGAACCCACAGAGTCACAAACACCACCGCACAAACCACACCGTACAGAGTGAAAGTTCCTCCACTGCTCCATTCTAAGAGCAAGTTTGCAGTCATGGTGATCAACCACGAGAAAAACCAATTCGCTAAAGTTGCTATGCTCCCAGCTAAACCCTTTATGTTCACAGGAAGGATCTGTTTCATCACAACAACAACAAAAAATCAATCAGAAGTTAGTTTTCATTAAAGCTTTTATTTAAGTTCTAACTTTCTAAATTAAACTCTTAATACCTCAGACATAATGAGCCATGGAATTGGTCCCATTCCCAATGAGAAAGAGACAACCATTGCCTGTGTAATGAATGATTCAACAGTGTTAAAAGCAAAGATTGTTCAAGATCCTCTAGGTTAGTTGATACGAACGAATCAGGTCCCTAGTGATTCTAGGTCTCAAAATTCACTTGCTAAAAACCGTACCTTTATCTGTTTCCGACTGTAACAAAGGTTAATTGAATCTTTGAAAGGTTTCTTCCTTCCAATGTTTGTGATAAAGTTATCTTCTTAAGCTCTTTGATGTAATTAAAGTAAGATATACCCATTTTGTATTTTCTGCAGGTGATTCTGAAAAAAAAGGAAATGAATGATCACAGGGATAGGATCAGTAAATTACCAGACGACTTCCTGTTACAGACACTCTCATGTCTCCCGACAACAGACTCTAATTATTAAACAAGATGGCAAAAAGATCAAACTTAAAATTATCAATCATAGAATCCAAAAGGCCACCAAAAAGAAACTCAGTTATACATTGACACTTTCTTCAGATCTTCCAAGTGAATCTCTCTCTTCTACACTAATTTTCTTTCAACTGTCGTCACTACTCGGCACTCATTCCCTGATTTAGAATCATCCCTTCTAAAGGCAAAAACGACTTCTTGTGAGTACACACTACTACATAAGAGACTCTGAGGAAGAGGGGGGAGGAGGAATCTTCTTACTTGCGAATGAATTGACCTTTGACGCGAGGCCGTTGCTCAGCTAGTTTCTTCCTGCTATGGTACCTTACCTAAACCAAAACACACAAAAACATGTTATACCTTTCTTGCCTCCCACGGAAATGAGAGCTTAAGCTTTTTGAGAGATAGATAAGATAGATAGATACTTTCTTCTCAAAACATCGGTCTTTACGTTTAAGGCGAAACTTCATCAAAGCAGCCTCTCTTTGTGCGGCTCGGTCGCTTCCACTAGACTGCTGATTCGAAGGATTGTCACTGCTTGAACTGGAACCAATTATCTTGGCAACGGAACTGTCTTGAGGAGAACAACTTCCCACATTTTCTTCTGGATACTGCTCTCAGCAAAGAACAAACCAATTATGAAACCGGCATAGACTTCAAAAAACATCACTAAGAAACCTAGACAATATATATACCATACCTTTTTAGCAGAAGTAGCACCGTTATTGTATCTGCGTGTCACACAAGAAAGAAAAAGAAAAAAAACAGTTCCAAATCAAATAAACTCACAGGTTTGACATTTCTTGCGGGGGTTGAGGTCAAGAACTTACTTTGAGAATGCAGAGTGATTTGACTGCTTCAGAACATTGACTATCTGATCTCCAGTCTCTCTTGGTTTTGTCAGAGTTAGCTCGAGTGATTGCAAATCTTCTGGAGGATTAGATGGTGTTTTGTTTCCTACTTGTGAGCGATTCAGCATGTCATCACTGTTTCTCTCCAAAGCTTGAACAGAAGAATACTTTGCATCCCTCTCTAGATTTCCTGCTTCTTCTTCAGCTTCCTTACTCATCATACACTGTCTTGCCTGCGATCCCCTGCCTATTGCAACATCATCTAGAGTCGAGTAGACCGGAGAGAATCTTGGGAATGTTTGCACTAAAGAGTTTGCCTCTTACCTATTTGTCCATGCTCATCTTCAACCTCTTTCAGTTTGTTAACATCACTGGCTCTTTTGGTCCAAGAGCTCTAGTTTCATTAATGCAAAAGACCAAATCACAGAGATTCCCTCAGATATTGTTAGTTATAATCTAACGCCATTAGAAACATATTACCTGAGTTCCACTCCCGTTATCGCTCCCACCATCTCCGTTACTCAATCCATTATCATTCCCTTGATCTTCTTCATCACTCATGATGGCATCATCGTCTTCTGACCCTTCAGTGCTTTCAGTTTTCACTGACTTCTTGTCATGTATCCCACTCTCACTCCCGCTGCCGCTAGACTAGAAACATCAAGAAACTCATAAGTAAAAGCACTGAGTAAGTAACTCTGTTTGTAATTAAAAAAGCGGTGAACTATTACGCTGTGGCATCTTCTCCAGACATGCTGCCAAAGATTCTTCAGCTCGTTCTTTCTAATAGGTTTCACGAGGAAATCAACAGCACCATTCGACAAACACTTGAACACCAGAACCATGGAATCATGAGATGACATCACTGCAAAAACGTGGAAACGATCATCACACATACTGAAACTAGATCAGGCCAATACACTTGGGGGAGTTTAAGTAAGTACTGTACTTATGACAGGGATGTTCTTAAGTGTCTTATGGCTCATAATCTTGGACAACAGACCGGTTCCAGAGTTCACAGGCATAACAACCTCCGTTAAGACAAGGTTGATGCAACTGTTCTCGTCTTCTAGGACTGTCCAGGCTTCAAGGACATCCGGAACAGCAGTAACTGACCCAAAAAAAAAAACAGTAAGTCAAAAGCAACAACATGATTTAAGGATAAAAAAGGATGATTCAATACCTTCATAGCTGCAGTTCTTCAAGAGAGCGGTAACAATATGGCGAGTTGAGTCATCATTCTCCACCAGAAGAACCTTAAGCGATCTAACTGGGAGATATCTCTCCCAATCAACAACAACAGGAGCTAGCGGTTGTTGTTGTTGTTGAGTGATCTGTAACAAATTGTTGGCATTTCCAGCTCGAGATTCATCATCTTCTTCTTCAGATGAACCAAACGCTTGTCTCTCGGTTCCCACTTCGTTTGCCATCATATCGTTCTTATTGAAACACATTTGTTGTTGTAATAGTTGGAACTTCTCTCGTTGAAAGTGGGTCAAGACCAGCCTCCGTGAACAAGATAGAAAAGAAGAAGCATCAAATAACATCTAAGATTCTGCACAAACTTCCCCTCTACTCTGACATAACACTTGCACATTTCGTCTTTCGCCAATCCCTTATTTTAATCCCTTCACCAATAAGAAAACAAAAACATAAAAAAAAAAGAGTAAACATTCAAAACCCAATAAGGAATAGTAACACAATAACTTGTTGGTACTCTCGAATCAGAAGCTACCAACAAAAGTTCAAATCTTTTTTTTTTCTCAGAAACATTGAACTATCTCTCTCTTATTTCAGATCTTGGATCTCCAACTTCCTCAGAACCCAGATAGAAAAATCAAACTACAAGCCCAAATGAAACTAAAAACATCACTAGATTGTTTGTAAAAGCTACAACACAGAACAAAAAAGATCAAACCTTTGTAACTTAAAGCTTATCCATAGATGAAGAACACCACCACAACCACCAGAATCTCTGACCATGTCTGACTTCAGTAATCAAAATATCACGAGAAAGAGCATACTTTGTGTTCACAGTGTTTTAATCTGGTTTGCTTAGCATTTTAATGATACAAATATATTTTGATTTGTATATCTAAATACAATTCCTTTTTTACCAAAACGATACAGAATCAAGTTGCTACTATTATTAGAATACTGGAAGAGAGAGAGAGAGAAGATCAAAAGATTGAGACTTGAGAGACTCTGAGCGCAAAGTTGGGTAAAGCGAGAAGATATTTTTTAAACAATTTTGGAGTGGTGCTGACGTGGCATATCTAGCTTACGTGTAATATGGGACCCGATGTGCGTGTTGTGATTTGCGCATTTTCGGATTGGTGACATGGACAAGATCAAAAGCTGGGAGCCTGATGTAGAGCTAAATCTCGGTTTGCAACTAAACCGAATCTTTCACGGTGGATCGTTTGCAAAGTGCGCTTAAACCTAACGTTGATAGGACGACGCCGTTTGTTCCGTTTTTCTAGACTTTCCAATTTTATGGTTACGGAAAGCGAGGAAAAAAGGAAGCTACAGATAATTTCCTTTTTTATAACTTTCCTTTTTTCTCAAGAAGCAGGTGATGCGAGTAGTATAAATATATGACTACCCCCATGGATTCAATAATCATTCGAAACCATCTCTAACACTAGTCCAAAATAACACAGACTCTATATTTTCTGTACGTACAATGGCAATGGCCGATAATAGTTCCTTTTCCATGTCGACCATGTCTGATGCTTTACAACATATCCCTTTCTCTAAAGGAATCTCCGGTTACATTCCTCCTCCTGGTTTCGCCCCACGCTCCTCCTATGCCGTACCAGACACTCGCTCGAACTCTCTGTTCAACGTTATGACTAGCGGCGAAGGCTTGTCCCAGTTTAGAGATATTATCTCCAAGTCTGACCGAAAAGAGCTTCAGTTGATGGCGGGCTTGCTTACGTCAGACTCCGATTACTTCATGGAGGTCGTCAGAAACATTTACGGGTCGAGACGCGTCCAGAAGCTCCTCGGAATATCAGATGACGTGGACGCCTTCTTCTGCGCCGCTATTTTGCGCCGGTTCTTTCATATCATGACCGATAAGTACGCATCCTACGTGGCGATACGAGCTATGCTCGTATTCGACCAGAAGAAGAAGTATGTAATGTACGAGCACCTTCTCCACCACGCGCTCGACATCGCGCGTAATCAATACGGTTGTATCGCGCTCAACGAGGTCATAACCGACGCGGATGATACTTTCTACAGAAATCTTCTACTAGACTTAGTCGCGCGCAACGCTCTCTGCCTAAGCAACGATCCGTCAGGGAACTTCGTGGTCCAACACGTGCTTACACTCTATGACTCGCGTTGCA
This sequence comes from Raphanus raphanistrum subsp. raphanistrum, assembly GCA_019706035.1. Lineage (NCBI taxonomy): Eukaryota > Viridiplantae > Streptophyta > Magnoliopsida > Brassicales > Brassicaceae > Raphanus > Raphanus raphanistrum. Next base: position 53,063,974 of record CM033988.1, read on the forward strand.
CGCATAACGTTTGTGTTAGTCTCCGTGGCCACTACGTTGACCTGTCGTTTAAGAAGTACGGAAGCTACATCGTAGAGAAGCTTTTAGATAATGAGGAGGCAATGGCTGTGGTGGTTGTGGAGCTTTTGGAATGCGATGGAGACAGGTTGATGAGGCTGGCGAGGAATGAGTTTGGGAGTTTCGTGGTGGTCAAGGCATTGAGACTCACGCAGGCGATGAAGAGGGTCGATCTGTTTAGGAGTTTGGTGCAGAAGCTCATGCCTTTTCGCCACCTTTTGGTTAGGTCTCACGGAAGCAACATTGCAAACATCTTGGAGTCTGCTGTTTAAGTTACCTAACTTGCCAGAATAGTTGTGTATGTCTGTCTCAAACTAGTTACTCAGTGCTCAAACGGTTCAAATTTTGATGTGCTAAGTTCATTTTTATGGTAATTGCTAATATCTTGTAAGAAAGGCTTCTTGGAGAAAAGCTATTTAAAACACGTATGTTCATTTGTGTCATTGTTTCAAATTAACCAGCTGCAGTGGTCAAATTGTTCAGATTATAATGTGTAAAGTTTGCTCTCAATTACGGATGTCTTGTAAGAAAAGCTCGTTGAAGAAGTTGCAATTTGAATAACATTAAATGTTCATCGACAGTTTTCTTTAAAATATGAAATTTCATTGCTAAACAAACCTTTCATCGTGTCTAATTAATTTTTAACAAAAATAACTATAACCATCAGAAGTAGTAGCAGCAGAAGCAGCATTCCCATAATAATTGACCTAATCTGAGCCAATAACATTCTTATGGGCAATGTACTGTTTTTTTTTTTTTTTTTTTTGAATGAATGTAAAAATTTATTCAGTCAAAACTTTGTACATGATCTAGTGCTTCAGTTTTTGAAATAAAAGAGAAATCTATACTCTAAAGAGCTAGACAAAAACCACAAGTGGATTACTCCCTAGACAAAACCACAAGGCAATGTACTGTTTTAACCAACTTAGTTTACTGTAGTTATCATAATTGATCCACTAATTTGAAAAAAAAGTATCAAGATAGTATAAAATGACCTTAAGGTAGCTTAAATAAAAATATCAATCTTTATTAAAAACTTACACTACCAAGAATGGCTATTTTTGTTTTTTCTTAGACACTTCGGCGCTTTCTACCTAAGGTTCCCTTGACACTACCAAGAATGACTTAGTAGTGCAAAAACAAGGAAGGAATTAGCGAGCATCTCCAAGAAGCTTAAGACACTTACTCCCACTTTTCCACATCAATTTTATACACTCTAGACAAATTATCTTCATCAGATCCAGGGCTGGCTTATGGTGGAAGCAAGAGAAGTGGTAGCTTAGGCCCCACTCAATTTTTTCTTTCCCTGGTGAAATTATCATGTATATTTTCTGATTTAGCATATGACATTTTGTTGTTTGACTTTATGAACCACCACTTTTGTTTCCATATACAAGTCTGTTATCCGTCTTTAGTAAATCAAATAAATGATGCACAGTTCTATTATTTTTTGCTTGGGGCCTTGAAGTTGTTTGAAACGGCCTTGATCAGATCTCACATGCAGTAACATCAAAACATCTTCGGACGTCTGGTTCTTAACTTCCTACACTAGCACGAGAGCCGATCTTGAAAATTTAGAATAGATAAACAATTTATTAAGAATTTTAATAAATATAATTTTAAATAATATATAGATTTATGTTCATATACATATACATATTATATTAATTCAAACATTTTTGGATATTAAAATCAAAATTTCATTTAGCTATGTCTAGGATACATCCTCAGTTGATTCCTCACCACGAAGCATATTCATCGCCAAGGGAGGAATGTTCGTGCATTAATTGGTGTCCGATGGACAAGCGTAAAGGGATAGTTTATGGATGGTTTATGATATCTCTAGCTAGGCCACAATCATCAAAACTAAAGATTCTAATGCAACCATCTTCTCTTCCTCCGTTCTATTTGTTAGATCCAGTTATAACAGAGTTCTGCGCACTGGATGATCTTTGAGAAACGTTTGCTCATGCATGGTCTCGATCCATGCTTGATATCCCTTTCTCAATTTGGATAGATCAAAATAATGGACTCTTGTGAAGATTTCAAAACATTTTCAAATTTCTCTATTCTGTATAAATATAAACTTACATATATGTTTATATTGAAAAAAATATAAGAGCACCTTTAATGGTGTTACCCATCATTGGAGTCCTTAGGATTAGAATATTATTTCTTTTTTTTTTTTAATAGTTAAAGACTCTAACCATAATTGTATCTTCAATGGTGTTATCCATTATGGAGTTCTTAGAATTTTTTTTTTTGAATTGAATCTTAGAACTTTGGAATTTTTATGTGTATATATGTGTACATCCATGCATAGTTTTCCTAGAACTTTGAAACTTTTATATGAACACCAAAAAAATAATAAAGTCAACAACACAAGGTTCAAGCTCATGTCACTATAATGAGAATGTGAAACAAAAGCAGGGGAGATAGAAAACCTAACCAAAGTGGTGGATATCGATTGAAGATATGGATTTGGTTATGATGTTGGATGATGGACATCTCTCAGAGCCTCCTTCCTCTTCTACCACTCTTTCGGCGAGTACTGTCTGTTGGGATTGGAGTAACATCCTCTGCAGAAAACAACAAAGCACACACTGTTAGAAATGCTCAAAACATGTTAAGGCCAAGATCTTAGATGTTGCTAATGCGAGCTTTTACCAGTGCGGCCAATTTTCATGCCAGGACGGGCAAGAGCTCTGAGAGCAGACTGAGCACCAGCACCAGGTGTCTTGGTCTTGTTTCCACCAGTGGCACGGAGCTTCACGTGCATTAAGGTGATTCCAAGCTCCTTGCATCTCTGAGACACAACTAATTATTGTCTTTTGGAATGTCCTTCTCTGGAACCTTGGTTTCAATTTCCTTTGGTTTTGTCGTCTGCGCTGCCCTGAAAAAACCCCACACACAATCAAACTCATCCATCAGTCACACACACACGCTTTGCTTTTGTGTTGCTATCAGTAATACAAGCATTGAAATGATCAATCACACTCCTCTCTTACGCACACAGTAAACTAATCCCATTCATCAAAGCCATTGCTATAGTCGAATCTCTCAGAAGATACATTACAACTGACTATCACCAAAGAAACTACAGTTCCGTGTATTGAATTATCTGACCGAAAAAAAAACTTGGATACAAATTCAATCATAGACTGCTTAAAAAATCTAGCAGCTTCGGATGATCAACAAACATATAATAGCCTTATATCATATTTTACAAAATCACAATCCCTAAACAAACACCTTCGTGAAAGGGAAATAAAATTAAAAAAAAAGGAAATTGCTTTGGGAGCCTGAATCAATCAAATGAAAATCTCTTAAAACTAATCTGAATTAGATGATTACGAAGAGATAGAGAGAGTGATTGATTTTACTTGTTTGGCTTTTTCCTCTTCCTTGCGTTTCCTCTCTTCCTCTCTCTGCTTCATCTTCAGTTCTTTCTTCAGAAGGAGTTATAGCATCCAACTTCCCATCGATGCTCATCATTCTTTAAAAAAAAACGAGCGAGAGAGAGAGAGTAGTACCTTCGGCTTTGGCTTGGTGATGATGATGATGATTGATGAAGAAGGATGGATTATGCTCAAATTATATGGAATGAATTCAACGAGACGATGTGCTCTGCTAATTATCAGAGACAAAAAGGAAGGAAATTTGCACACTAAGGACTTGGTCCTTGATTCCCTTAATTAAGGACTCTCTCTTAGCTACAGAAACTGTTTTAATATTTTTTTAATCCATTTAGCTTAAGGATTAATGTTAAGGATTTGTTAACATCCTCCGTTGGAGGTGTTCTAAGTGCCAATTCCTCATATATATAATATATTATATATGTATACATTTGATCCAAAAAAAAAAATATGTATACATATTGCATTTTGATTCAATGTGTGTGAACTGAAGGGTACAGCTCAATTAATAAGCGAACCTGTTACAAAAAAAAATTAATAAGCGAACCAACCAATGGCCAACTTGTTCTTCCCGTGTCACATCGTACCAAAAGCAATATTTAATATTTCAAATAATTGCTCAACCTCAATATAGTAACCATGTGGTTTTGGACTTTGTGGAAAAATGATAACATTATCTATGATATATATTAGGTATGGAGAGATTGCCAAAGAAAAATAAAAACTGAAAAACACTTTCCTTTAACGGGTAGGAGTAGGACGGTGTCCACGTCATTCAACTCAACCTCGTCTACCTTCTTATTAGGGTGAGCAAAATACCGTAAAATTTGATTAAATCCATTATTCGATCTGAAAATTCCGAATATCTATAATTTTACGAATCTAAAAAATACTAAAATTTAGTATCCGTCAAATAAACAGCATATCACAAATATTCATTTTAAAAAGAACGGATATATGATTCGTAATGTACATATGCATATACATGTATATATATAACTTTATATCTCTATATAGGTTTTTAGCTATTTTATCCACCGAATTAATTATTTAGTCATCAATTTTGTAAAAATGTGTATTTTTAAAATAATTTGTAATGAAATATTATTATTTATATTAAAATTTTATTTAATGATTTTTTTTACCGGATCGACGGCATGAATCGAATATCCGGTAAAATATACTAATTTTTCGGATATTTGTAACATCGAATATTCAGAAGATTATAAATCGAATCGAATCAAAAAATCGATTATTTAAGACGGATCAGATCATATCTATTCTATTAATTCTTCAACATGTCCAATTGATAGTCATAGTCATTGTTACGATGGAAAAGGTTGCAGGAAACTTAAAAGCTGTCTTGAGGAGGAAGACAGTTTAATTACAATTGTACCATTAATAAAAAAAATCAAAACAAAAAAGAAACATACAGGTTCGAACAAGAGAGCAGTTACCATATAATCTCTTCCACGACCACTAGACCAGAATATCTTATTATCATAACTGTCTTATTCTCTATACATATCAAAATATAACTAGACTTTATTTCAATTTCATGAATTACAAATTATTTGACTAATTTATCTACCAAATTAGGATTTTGCCTATAAATTAGTAAATAATTATTATTATGAAATTAAATTTAAGTTGAATTTTTAAAAAGTTTATTAGATTTATCTAGGTTTTTATCGGGTCAACCATTGCCAGATCACATATCAATGACGAACTTTTGAAGTTTTTAATTGGATTTTATGGAGTTCTAAAATATAATTTTATAAGTAATCCTAAATTTGAGCTGAATTATATGAGGATCACTAAATTTACCTTTTTTTATCCCGGATTTGGATCTAAAATGAAAACATCGCAATCAATATTTTCGAGTATATAGGCTGGACTTAATGGGATTTGAGATCCAGACTTCTGGGTAGGTTCCACATTGATTTGACCAATAGATACTATTTTCACCGAGAGGCATTTTTTCACCTTTTACGAAAGAAAATATATACTATCTTCACCGACTATTGCAGTATAACATTTAATTATAATAAAATTTGATATTTTCTACAAAAATCATTATCGCAATAGGACATCATAACTTACATCACAGCTCAAGAAATTATGATTTATTCAACCATACATTAATTTATTTAAATTTTAAATATGGCACATACATTAAATTTATCAATTAACAAAGCACATGATGTTAAAAAAAGAGTTTAATAAGGTTTAAGTGGATTTATAATAGAAATAATTATTTATATAACTTATTTAGGTTTACAGGTTTTAAATAGGTTATTCGATTAAAATATACTTGATTAATTATGTTAGGTAACTACTAAGAAAATATAACATGTTGTAACTTCTGTTAATAAGATTTAAAAATAATTTCAGAAGTGCTTATGGTATAAGAGAATAGTAATGAAACTTTATAAATTTAATATAGTTACCAAAAATTATAGTAGATTAAATTAATATTAAACATAAATATAATTACAAAAAAATACAAATATAAAAATAATTCTCAAAAAAATAAAACAAAAAATATATCTGCCCTGTTAAAGACGGGTCAGAATCTATTACTTATTAATTCAGTAAACCATGGGACATAATCAGACGCCGATGCAAACCAAACCACAAGGTTTTTCAGATTACATATAAAATTACAAAAACACAAAATATATATGACAATTTTTATATTTTACATAAAAAAAACAGTTTAAGATAAAATCTTCTCACTCTTAAACCTCTGACGTCTCTTTAAAAACTTTCTCTTGGTATATTCAGTTAATTTGAGTTCATTTAAAAACAATTTTTAATCTGATTAAATTAGGAATGTGTCCAATTAACAATAGTTGATAGATGTATGATATTAAAAAAAATATCACACATTTTCTCAACTGTTTAAAATTTTAATTTAAACAATGTTAAAGAAAATACATTTGAAATATTTTTTATCTTTTAAAAAAAATATTTAAATAGGTTTAGAAAGGTGTTATGCATCTCCAACTCAACTGCATAATTTGCTGCAAAATGGTAAAAAATGCAGTTATGAGCAAATAAAGAAATTATTACTCCAAAAAGGCATTACTCTAAGATCAATATAATTGTCAGGTTCAAAATGAGTAATCCTATAAGATTTAAATTAAATAGGTCATATTTATTGTATTGTAAAAGTTTTACACATATATATATGTACATACAAATATACATATATATTTTGAATACTCATTCGTTTTTTGTTGCGGTCTGATATGGTATCAATTTTTCGAATATAGAATTTTAAAACATGTTCAAGTATATAGGTCATATCTTAATCGGGTTGGAAACCCTGATTTTTATAACGGTTCCAAGTCGAAATTATGTCGGTTTTCAAGTATGGATATTATTAGCTAATTACATTAATAACTCATTAATGCTAATAAATGCAAAAAGACACCTACCTAAAATTGTAACTATTCTTTGTTATTTAAAAAATAATAACTATCTTGGAAAAAATTAATAACTATTTTGGAATGAACAAAACTTGGCTTCACCCCCTAAGGTGAACCTCTACATTCACCCACCAATAGGAATGAGTTAATTGAGATTTGATATCTCTTAAAAAAGGAAACCAAGTAATAAGAATTTAATGAAATAAAATTATGTTTTTAGATAAATAAAAAATAGTAGCAATTATAAAAAAAATATTTTTTTTAGTATTAATAAATCCGTGAGAAAATATTAAACCCTAAACCCTAAATTCTAAATACTAAACCCTAAACCTTTGGGGAAAGCCTGAACCCTTGGGCAAATCCTATACCCTAAATCGTTAATCTTAAACCCTAAACCCTTAATCATAAACCATAATATTAAACCCTAAATTCTAAACACGAAACCCTAAACCCTAAACTCTTTGACAAATATTAAATCATAAATTCTTAATACTAAACTATAAACCATTTTGAAATTAATGATTTAGGGTTTAGTATTAGAGGTTATGATTTAGGGTTTAGGGATTAGGATTTAGTTTATGATTTAAGGTTTGGTTTAAATTTAAAGATTTAGAGTATAGGATTTGCCCAAGGGTTCAGGCTTTTCCCAAGGGTTTAGGGTTTAGTATTTAGAATTTAAGGTTTAGGGTTTAGAATTTAGGGTTTAGGGTTTAGTATTTTCTGACGGATTTATTAATATTAAAAAGAATATATTTTTTTTATACTTGCTACTATTTTTATTTATCTAAAAACATGATTTTATTTCATTAAATTCTTAATACTTGGTTTCCTTTTTTTAAGAGATATCAAATCTTAATAAACTAATTCCTATTGGTGGGTGAATGTAGAGGTTCACCTTAGGGGGTGAAGATAAGTTTTGTTCTTTTGGAATAAAGTTTAAAATTAATGTGTAAGATGGCTATAACGCAAGTGTTTAGTTATGTACCATCACAAATTCAATATAATTATCAAAACCTCTTACTACTAATTCTTTAAAAAAATATTATATACGAATATGATTATAAAGAAAAAATATACTCGTCCTTTGAAGGACGGGTCAGAATCTAGTATATCCTTAAAATTCTGGATATCTGCTCTGTGCCATCTCTACATTATATGATTAAAATATTAGAATGTTAAAGATACGAATAATAATATTTCTTACTAAAATGACTGCAACATGAAAAGGATATTATAACATACGATTTTATATTTTTCAAAAAAAAACATACGGTTTTATAATACTAAACAAAGGACATTTTGATATTAACTTTTATTTAAATGTTTAAATTTCTGATATCTACTGTTCCACAAATGAAAAAAAAATGATTTATATCAACACGGCACAATGCGAACGTGTCCTGAGAGAGTGAGAACATTATTAATTGAAACAGTGAGAAGCTTGTAATAAAGAAGAACTTGTACAGAGTTGGCAAGACATTGGCGATTCAGCGCCGTAGCAGTAAAGAGATAGGAGTAAATTGTAGGATGAATTTGCTGAATATTCGTAATAAACAAAAAAAATGAAGAATATAGCCATAAAATGGATTGAACAATTTACGCAAACATGACCAAAATCTCCCTCCAGACGCGTACGCGTGATGTTGAAATTCTAAAGATAAAATTGTCATATAGTTACACGAATAATTTCACTCTAAATATACTATAATTCATTTAGAATAGTATGGCAATTGATGTTGGTTACCAACGTAAAGAAACACAACCAAATAAACCCTAAACTCGTTACCTAAACACAAATTTTAAACACTAAATCCTAAACTCAAACTCTAAACTATAACCTCAAACGGTAGATCTTTAAACCCTAAATCCAAAACAGGTACACTAAACTCAAATCCTAAACCCAAATCATAAACCCAAATTCTTAACCCAAATCGTAAACCATAACTAAGCTACCTAAACCTTAAACCCAAACTCTAAATCCTAAATTCAAACCCTAAACACAAATTCTTAATCCAAACCGTAAACCCAAACGGAGCTACCTAAAACCTAAACCCCTTAAACCCAAACTCTAAACCTTAAACCGTAAATCCTTTACCCAAACCCTAAATCCAAATTGTAAAACCAAATCACCGCCCATAACAGAGCTACCTAAACCTTAACCTTGAAGGTCTAACCCTAAACCCAAATCGTAGAGCATAAATCCAAACCCTAAACCTTAAATCCTAAACCCCTCTAAATCCAAACTCTAAACCATGAATCCAAACCGTAAACCATTAACCCAAACTCTAAACCCAAATTGTAAAACCAAATCATCGTCCATAATGAAAAGGAAAAATATTATAATATACTATACTATGTTTATAAATAAAATAAGCCCTGTTCTTTTTCTTGACGCGGTGCGGCTGCGTAAAGCGTATCAAAATAGTGCCTAATTATAAGTTTTTTGAAGCTTAAGGATGTGGAGAATAAATTACAGTGACATCTGCGTTTGACTACGAGGCAATTCCGATGAACGCAGACAAACCCAATGAACGCTGATTTTCTCAGCGTCAATAATATCACCGGCGACATTCCGTAAAATAACCGCAGCGACACAAATAAAAAAGGCGATGGTGTTAACTATAATATTTCCTTCCTGTTTTTAAGCCGCTGACGCTGCCGCACAGCGTGAAGAAAAAGAACAGGGCTATAGTATTTTATAGTGTTTATAATATATTATACATGATTATATTAGTTGCTGGAGAAGAAAATGAAATATAAAAGAAATTGTATATTCCTAAAAATTGTTTTAAGAAACAAGTGTTGATTATAAATTTTCAAAAACCATCGTATTCACAATAAAATATAGATTTATCACAAATATATGAATTTTTTTATAAATATGGACTATTCTATAAAGATAATATAGAATAGAACATCCTATTTGTTACACAATAACTTATACATTTCAAAGAAATTTTTATATCCGTTTGAAAAACTTTAAAGTATGGCATATGTAAAATAAATTATATGTTTTTTCTATTATTAATATTTAACTAAATCTAATTAATTTAAACCTGAAACAAAATTAGAGTGGAGAGAAGAAAAGGGAAAAAAAGAAAATAAGAAAACAAATTAATCAAACTTTCTAATTGGTCAGAGACAGAAAATGTAATATTACACAAAATATACAGTATATTCTAGCTATATTGTTGCTATGTGCATTCCCTTAATTTTTTTTTGTACTATGGACATGCTCCCTAGTTTCCCTGAATAGTAATACTATCATCATTTGTTTTTTTTGCTAACTATCATATTATTTGTTTTGACTAAAGAATTATATACTTAGAGATTAATTTTATATTTTATAATTTCTTCATAATCTTTAGTGAAGGTTTATGTCCAGCATATGGCTATCAGCCTATCACCACTATACAACAAATCTCGATGTATTATAATATTATAACTAAAGTAAAATGTAAAAGTATTACCCTTAGTCTGTGACTCCAAAAATCCAATCTCAAATGCAAATCGTGACAAATGTAGAAATAAAAAAATGAAATGAAAATGAAATTATATAAATCTATATTTAAAAAAAAAACAGTAGAAATCTTAGAAAAAAATAAGGTAGATAGAACTCCTAAATTTTAGGAAAGTAAAAACGGACGTGGGCCGTCAGATCAGATAAACAGATGAGGAAGACTTTGACCTGAGAATGAGAAGTGGCTGGGGCGCAATCTCTGTTGTACACGTGCTTATGTTCTATTCGTTGAGATTCATGATCTTCGAGATTTTTCTGACATTCCACTTTTGGCAACCGGCTAAAGCTAGTCGACATTATCATTTGACCTACCCCACTATAATAAAACATTTATAAAGAAAAAGAGAATCGTTTGGACACAAGCAAAGATATTTTTTGAGGTCATTTTCATTATACGACTGTAAAACCTGAGTTCGAACTCTCGATGCATTAAGGTGCCAAAGCACTTGTCCATGTAAAAACTGAGCGAAGCTTTTACCTAACTACTTCTCCTAGTAGATGAGTAGCTAAGCTTTGTCGCTTTGCAAAAGAAGAACGAATGTGTCTAATTATCTGAAGAATTTTGTTTCACTTTATGGTTACCCTTGTAAACCCTACCTGCAGTTTCTTCGCAGCTTTAATGATCTCTTTGTTTCACACTACTTTCAATGCTTGACTCAAGCCATAAGATTAGATGCGAGTTGATTATATATGGCTTCTCTTTAATTTCTTTTTGGTTTGTTGTTTATATGAAACATGTTAAAAGTGTACCTCGACAATTGCTTTGTTGTAGAACTTGAAGGGGAAACCTTTTTTTTTGTAGAGAAAAGGGAAAACATTATTACATAAAATCATGTGTTTTTTTAATAAATTGATTTTCTGTAAACATGATTGATCATTAGATTGTTTAGACATTTTTGTACAAAGCATATGCTTTGTTTCTAACTGCTGAAATTTTTACTGTCAGTGAAAAATATACGACAATTTACATATTCAATTTAAAACACCTTAGCTAATTCGTGTACGACTGTCGAACCGTCAAACACAAAAAAAAAAACCAAATTTCATCACTATGTCAAATAAGAAACACTAGAATTATCAAACCTGATATGTACATTCTTTTTGAAATAATCACATTTTTTACAAGAATGTAATTCACATGTCGCATGTAGTTATTTCTAGTTTGTATAACTTGTTTCTTACATTAGTTGGAATCTATTTAAATCAATAATCATGAGACATTTCTTTTTGGTGAGAGAGACATATCTGCACATATAGGACCCGCTCATAAATGATTACATCTTCAAAGTTATGAACGACTATATTCGTTTTTGTTTTTTACTTTTACGATATTTACTGCCAATTTATGACTTCCTTTGGTTCGGTAACGAAATCAGAAAAAGCTAAACACACATTTAGTGCAGTGAGTTAAATGTAGATAATCATGCTGCAGTTTCTTAATTACACTATTCAACACAGCATGTTTAAGAAAACAAAACGAGTAGCACGTTGGGAGAGTTTACCCAAATGGAACCGGGAACCGGGGAAAACCGGTAATCCAATAGCCGAGAAAGATGGAAGCGAATAATAAATAGAGATAAAGGTTGCCACTAGACTCGGCTTACGAGTCCCATCATCATTTTCATTCCCCGACGCGACGAGACTAGACGAGACGAGACGAGAATCTCTTCCTCCTCCGGCGAAGGAAAGTCTATTATCATTCATATCACTCTCATCGCTACACCAAGTCTCCTTAATAATCTCCGTCGTCATCTGTAAATCCATGTAATCTCCTCCGTTGATTCTCTACTCTCCTCTCGTCTCCTCTCCTCTGCTTGTGTGAAGAAGATTCTTACCTCACTGTAATGTGATTTTCCCCCGATCTCTGCTCATTTCCAATTGCGAAGGCGATCGATCGCTGAGTCAGTTGATCGGATAACCTTTTGATCGTAATTGTGTTTAAAGCGATAGTCGTCCTCCTACTCTGTGAGCTTTTGACTTTTTTTATTTATTTGAGATTGATGCTGGATCTCAATCTCAATCTCAATCTCAACCTGGAGAAGGAGGTTTTGAATCAGATGGATGAATCAGTGACGTCCAACTCTTCCCTAGTCAATGCCGAGGCTTCCAGCTGCATCGATGGTGAAGAGGAGCTGTGTTCCACACCCACCGTTAAGTTTCAGTTCGAGATACTTAAAGGAGGAGGTCGAGAAGAAACGACTAAGGAGTTCTTTCCTGTTGCTACTAAAGGGGATGGAGGTGGTGCGAGTTTTGTTGATTTGAGCGGGCAGAGTTCCAGGACCTCCGTTGATATTTCCTTCCTAAGAGGAGGGAACCAAGGCGGTGATGCTGCGAGGGTGGTTATGCAGCCACCGGCCGCACAGCCGGTGAAGAAGAGCAGGAGAGGGCCTAGGTCTAAGAGTTCTCAGTATAGAGGTGTTACTTTTTATAGGAGGACTGGAAGATGGGAATCGCATATCTGGTAAAATCTACTTCTCTTTGATTTATATAGGATGAGGAGTTTGTTGTTGTGTAATAATAATCTTTTCGTTTCTCCTTGTTGCAGGGATTGCGGTAAACAAGTTTATTTAGGTATGGCTTCTATCAGTTTTACCCACCGTGAGATGGTTTCATCTGTGTTTATTGCTCTCTATAATTAAGTTTCATTCTTTTTTAATTCAACAGGTGGATTTGACACTGCCCATGCTGCAGCTAGGTAACAATGCATTTGCATATATATGATCTTATTGATGTCTCAACTGTTTTTGCTTATTGTACAATAAAATGGATGTTTCTTTAAGTTCAAGTTTCAACATTTTTTGATGCAGGGCGTATGATCGAGCTGCTGTAAAGTTCAGGGGTCTGGAGGCTGACATCAATTTTGTTATCAGCGATTATGAAGAGGATCTCAAGCAGGTTTTGGTTACGGATGTACTCAAGACATGCATGCTTTGATGTGTGTTCTTATCTGGTTATCCAACTTTGCAGATGGCGAATCTTTCCAAAGAGGAAGTCGTACAAGTTCTTAGGCGTCAGAGCTCTGGTTTCTCGAGGAATAATTCCAAATATCAAGGAGTTGCTTTGCACAAGATTGGCGGGTGGGGAGCTCAAAGGGAGCAGTTAAATGGAAACATGTAATCAACTTCTCCAGGGATCTAAATTTTTGGCCTTTACACATGTTGTGTCTTTCATCCTGAATTATCTATTTGGAATCTTTTTGGAAGCAGGGTTTATGACAAGGCGACAGGCACAAAATGGAATGGAAGGGAGGCTGCTTCTTTAATAGAGCCTCATGCATCCCGGATTATTCCGGAGGCAGGTAATGTGATTGATGCTCGGTTTCTTGCTTGTTTAACTGGTCGATGCTGTGCAGGTTTTGCTGCCATCCTTGATATTTCTTCTCTGTGTGTATGAAGCTACTACTAACTTGTTAACATGTTTTCTAAATATAGCTAATTCTAAGCTTGACCTCAATTTGAGAATCTCTCTTTCACTGGGAGATAGTCCAAAGCAAAACCTTAACAATATCGTATGTGGAAGGAACTCCAAGGTGCATCTTTTTTCTCTGTTGTTCACCAAATATGATTTACATTGCTTTAATATGTGTTTGCTGCAACCGTTAGTCAAATGTTACTTTGTCCATATCACATCGCTATCTTGCAACTCAAAGCTAATCTTCCCAATTAACTAGCTAGAATTCTCATGGTTCTTCCTTGGTTCATGAGTTTCTTGCTCTTCCATTTATAATCACAGATGGAGAACCACATGGCTGCATCAACATGTGATACACCTTTCAATTTCTTGAAGAGGGGTTCGGACCATCTTATTAACCGCCATGTCCATCCTTCTGCGTTCTTTTCATCCATGGTAATACCATAGCTCACATCTCTTTATATCTAACTGGTGTTACTGCATATAAGTATAACTTGCACAATCTTCGGTTCCTTCTGTCAAGAACTAGAACACCATATGAAATAAGGGTTTTTAAAAACTTAGCAAACTTGCTCGATTTAGGAGTGTAATTTGTGCAACTAGATATTCAGCAGGTGGCGACTGTTGTGATATTTGATCAGTGAGAAGTACTTTCCGCAGAGTATTATGTTTTGCTTGTTAGTGTTGGTGTTATGTTTTTGCTTGTTAGTTCTTATATATGTCCTAAAAATTCAATTCTTGTTCTCCAGGAAAGAACACCAAAGGAAGGCTTTATGCCACGGTCTCCCCAAAGCTTCCCTGCCAGGACATGGCAAGCGCAAGATCAGTCCAGTGGTGGAACCGCCACGACAGCGTTAGCATTGCCACTGCTCTCAAATGCAGCATCATCAGGATTCTCACACTCAGCTACACACCCGCCTTCGTCATCCACTGCTACTTTTCATCCTTCTCAGCCTTTCCTCAATCTGAATATGCCAGGTCTTTATGTCATCCACCCATCTGATTACACATCTCGACACCACCACAAACATGACAGTAATCGCTCACAATCACCACCATAGCGTCCTGATTCCTCCGCCACACTCAAGGTAAGAGTTTTTAGGAATAACTCATACACAAGTTGCAGTTTCCTCATCCTGTTTAATACGTTTTGCTTGGAATCCACAAAAAAAAAAGAATCCAATTTTTGATGGAAGATCCCTAAAGTTTGAGATGCGTGTAGTAGTATGAATCTTTTGATGGATTGAACTTGAAAGGAGAATGAGAAATGTTTAGTGAACAGAGGAATAAGACAAAAGTCTTGTAGAGCATTATCCTCCTCGTGTCTTCAGTTAATATAAAACTGTGAGTAACAAAATTCTTCTTACGTGAACATGCAGGTTCCAAACATCGCTGAAAGTTAGGAACAACTGGACTGTGGAAGGCCGATCCCAGAAAATATATTGCACTCTGTTTGCCATTGTTTGCTTCTCACTCTTCTTTTGATTTGTAACATATAAGAAAAGCCAGGGGGTAATTACAAACAAACGCAGAAACCCAAACCCCATTTGTCATATTACTATGATGTCTCTGAGATTGATTCGGATAACCTTGTTCAAACTCAATGCAATCTATTTGTATGAATATACTGTTGAGACTTTTCCTTGTCATAACTAAACAACACAAGACACAGTTGCAGGCAGCAAGACAACATGATATGTATAGACAACATAAACATAGAGTCTTGATGAGATTCAGGAAGTCTATGTAGAAAACGTCTTTAACCAAAGTTAATTTAAAAACATCTTTCACAACATAATCCATAGCTATAAAACGAAATCATAAAAGCATCCTTACATATAATGGTGCTAAAACACAAACACATGCAAAGACTACATAAACCGAGAGGGAGAGACTCATCATTCATCCCCTAACAATGTGGACCTTGAGAATGTGAGCTACATTATTACCATTCTTCTTCACCTCAATTATCATCTTATCAGCAGTTGTCACGTTGTTCCTTCTGAACACACTTCCAAACCCCTTGACGAACACACTCCCGTTATCCTGAAACTTGATTTTCCTCTCCAACATCCCGAACTTAGCCACGAGCGGGTCGATGATAGCTATTCGCTCAGTGAAGTGTAAGTTGTAGTCTTTCATAATGTGAGACGGGATGAGCTGCATACATGCATGCATGATGATTAAAGAAACACAAAAGCACAACACATATAAACCAAATCAAGTGTCAAAAGATCTTTTCTTATTACCAGTTGGCTCATTTTCTTCGGGTTTAGGATCACAGTAAAGGACGGGCTATCCGGATCATCCAGAACCTTTCTATCATCATCATCATCAGCCTCCATACCATCGTCCACATCAAGATCCTCATCATTAACATCCACATCCTCGTCATTGGCCTCAACATCTTCATCAACTTCATAATCACCATCATCATCATCATTAAGAACAATGACATCATCATCAGATTCGTCTTCTTCGATCTCTGTGGGTTTACCAAGCTTTTTACAAGTTCCTTGGCCGTAAATACAGAAGTCGAAGAGACGAGAGCCATCGAACTCAAAAGCCAAGAACTCCCCGCCTTTCAGATCTTCGTCCTTGACGATCCTCTTCCACCCATCCACCATCGAGTACTTCGCAGGATCACCACGACGTTTCCTCAACTTCAGTTTCCAGACGTTTCCGTTGATGCTTCTAACGGTCACCTCCTTAGGAACAGAGCTTGGTAAATAGCTGCTGAAAGAGACAGGTATCTCCTGCAAAACACACACGATCTACCAGTTTCAAACCCTAGAAGGAAAACACACACAAAAAAAGAACAGAGTGAAGAGAAAGTGTGTTTCTTTTTACCAGATCGTCTCCGGAGTCGTTAGGTAGGTACACTCTGAAGAACTTGGGAAGACGATCGTCAGAAGAATCTCCTGTTTTCCAGAAGAAATAAGATACAATGCAAAATGGATAATCAAGAAGAAGGGAAGAAGAGAGTAAAGGAGAAACCTTTCTTCATCGTCGTCTCTCTCTCTTTGTGCTGATCTTCTCCGGTCCGGTTAGAAAAGAAAAGAGAGTTTCTTTTGGAAAGTGAAGATGAGATAAGGCGCCTCTACAAACCCTAACTCTTTCGTGATCAAGGGGGGGGGGGAGTTTTCTACTTTTGTAGGAATATTGTGAAAACAGAGACTGCACTCTGTTTCTCTGCTTTTTTCCTTCAAATAGGAAACAGACCACTGACTCACGCTTCCACTAAATGCAAATTTAATTCGTCTGTGAGAACAAAAATTACCCGCCAAGGCCCACGAAGCCCACGAACACACAAGAAATGGGTCTAAGTAAGAGTTCATAGGTTCGGTTGAGTTGGTTACAAATTCCATATTACATAAAAGCGTTTTGATGCAACCGTTAGTCAAAAGGTTGTTTGTCGATATCTAATTGCAGCAACACTCAAAGCCTACTTTCCCACTAGCTAGCTCGAACCCTCTTGGTTGTTGCTTGCTTCATGAATTTCTTACACTTGCTTCATGAATTTCTTACACTTACCATTTTGTTTTAACATTCGCAGATGGACACCACATCTGTAAAAAAAAACATTCACAGATGGACACCACATCAGCGCAGCAACATGGGAATAATTCATGTTGGGCAGCTGCCCCTCTCACCACCTCTCTACCTCAGCCACTGGTTAAGAGTGATAGATTTACTTTGTTTAATTATCTTTTTCTTTTCTTGTTTTTTTTTTTGCAAGGGTTGTTTTTTTTTTGCAAGGGTTGTTTAGAAATCAGAATCCTTTCCTTATCTCTCTGGTTATATATTTGTGATCGTACTGTAATGTCTTTGAGATTACTAACCCAACCATGCATTGTACAAAGTCAGGAACAAACTTTATATAAAAGATACTACGTTCTTATTATATGAGACTTTCGTCACTACATGTTGCAGACACACAAACATCACCAGGAGGTAAATTTATATAATAGATAACAGAGTACTTAAAATGATAAACTGTCTTTATTAAAACCTACCAAGATGTTTTAGCATCCTTACACATTATGGAAGTAACACATAATGCTTCATATATCCACTTATAACATGGACTTCGATGTCACGAGCCAGACCATTATTTAATTCGCATATCATTTTATCCGTAGACTTCACTCTCTTAACTCTGTCTCAACTCCACTCCTTCCATCATCATCTTCATCGCCATCAGTATAATCATCATCACTACTATCCTCATCAATAACTATGATATCTTTTGTAGATTGATCTTCCATACCAGAACCTTGTCCACTACTATCATCATCAATAACTACGATATCTTCGTCACCAGAATCTTGATTATCATCATCATCATCAATGACTATGATATCAGCACCAGATTTACCATCTTCACTCTCAGATCTCTCTTTAGTTTTCACTGAACCTCCAAGCCTTTTACAAGTTGAGTGGCCGTAGATACAGAAGTTGAAAAGACGAGAGCCATCAAACTCGAAAGCCAAGAACTCTCCGCCCTTTAGATCTTCGTCCTTGACGATTCTCTTCCATCCATTAACCATAGAAATTTTCTCAACATTACCACAACGTTTCCTCATCAACTTCAGTTTCCAAATGTTTCCATAAATGCTTCTAACAATTATGTATTCAGGCAAGGACTTTGGTAAGTAGCTGTTGAAAGAAATCGGTATGTCCTGCAAAAAGTATCTACAACTTTGAACCAAATCTACAGATGATGGTGAACGTAAAACAGAGTGAAGAGAAGTATGAGTTTTTTTTTTTACCAGATCATCTCCAGAATCATCAGGTAGATACACTTTGAAGAACTTTGGAAAACAATCATCAGAAGAATCACCTGTTCGAAAACAAAAATTGTAAAATAGGACACAATGTAACAGGAAAATCAAGAGTTAAGGGGGAACCTTTGTTCATTGTGTCACCTCTTTGTGCTCTCAGAGAGATCTTGATTTCTTTTGGGGGGAAGTAAACATATCTCAGACTCTTCTTACCTTCTTTCTAAATACAAGAAAAAAAAACTTTTGTCTATATTATTTATCTCCCATCCCATAGTTTGCCTTTTGTAGTATAAAACAGAGGCTTGTCCTCTGTTTAACGCTTGTTCCTTCAAACGGTAAAAAGATAACATTATTGATACTACTACTAGACAACTGTCACTTGCCTACTTTTACTTTGATGCTCCACTAACTGAAACCGATCCGGTTAAATTCGAACCGGAAAACCAATAAATAGCTTAGTCTGAACTCTGAACTGAAGTGAAAACAATCCTGACTGTTGCAATAAAATGTTGAAGCTAGAGAATGAGTTAGAAAGAGATCAAAAGTAGGCTCAAGGCCCACATAACGAGTAATGGGTTTGAAAACTCAGCCCAATGTTTTTAAATGATGATATCATTGTGTAGAGTAGACCAACTCGAGAAAAGGGTAATATAGTCAACTCCTGTGTATCGATCCCCTGACCCGATCGTCATCATTATTTCAATTTCAAGTTTTTTTCCCTCAACGTATTCCCGCTTACGAGGCCGGAATATTCTTTCTCAACATCGGCTGACCGATCTACGACTCCGACCACGAACTTCGCCGTTCCTCGTTTCCTATTTCAGCTTACATTCTCTCTCTCAGTGTCAGTAAGAGAGAAAAAACTCTCAGCGATACCGATTTGGCCTTTGGGGATTCAGATCTCGGACGCTGCCTAGTGAGAGAGTAGTAATGGAGAAGGATCTGTTAGATATCTCTGGAGAAGACGAAGCCAATTGGCTTCTGAAAGATACGCCGGTTAAAGGCGTCGCTGCGTCGTTTGCCGTTGGTGGCCGAGAAAAGAGTTATTTAGATTGCTCACCTCTTCAAATCCCTAGATCGAGTCGCGCCCTTCCTCCTCCTCCTCGTCCTCCTTTTTCTTCAATTGGTAAATTTGAAACCATATTTTTGAATCTTTGATTTAAAAACTTGGATTGGATGGTCGGTAGGTATGTAGTGTATTAAGTTTGTGTGAGTATTGGATAAAATGATTTTTTCAGGAAGAGTAACAGGCAACACCATGGAGGAGGAGCAGGCAAGCCATTGTATTGAAACAACAGGCAGTGTAGTAGTAGGCAAGGAGAATAATAGCAGTGGGAGCAAAGTTGAATTGAGTGTGGAGCGACAACAGATGAAAAAGAAGACAAAGAAGAAGGCAGGTTTTAACTTGCGTAAAAGCTTAGCTTGGGATAGAGCTTTTTCAACTGAAGAAGGTGTTGACTGTTTAGTGTTTTACGGATTTTTTAGCTTTATTTCTCCTGTTTGGTCTAAAATGGTTCTAAGTTGGGGGAATATTGGTCTTGAAACCAGGTGTTTTGGATTCCACTGAGCTATCTAAAATCACTGGAAATGCTTCTCTAGTTGGTGGAGATATGTTGTCTGCCATCCAGGAGGAGGCTTCCAAATTTACTAATGTATCACCAGGGCTACAAGCCCTTGAGGAAACCTTGTTTAACGACTTGCCTGTGAATAGTAAAAGGAGAGAGAAGAGGATCATGACTGGCACTGTGCCTAAGTACGCAACACCATCTAAACCGCAATCTTCCATGGTGAGTTTACTGGACATGATGAATTAAGAATTTTTTTTAATGGACCTGATGAAGGAGATCAGTTGTTTCTTACAGTGTTCCTTTCCTATCATAAAGTAGTTTTTTGAGGCGCTTTTTTTTTCTTCTTCTATTTAACTGTTGAATGCATTTATTGGCCCAGAAAAAAGTTCCAGCTCAGGATTTGAGGAGCGGTTCCAAACGCAGTGGCTGTCCCCGACCTCCTCCTTCATCTTCATATCCTTTTCTTCCTTAATGTACATGCTTTTCTGGTTTTGTCCTTTTTGGCTTGTTTAACCTTAACTTCTCTGAACCCTGAAAAGACCTGCAAATGTGCATACAACAGTACCACGTAGCAGGGAGCCGATATCTAAAGTTTCTACGACCAAATCTGATCCAGTTGCTAACAACATGACAAGGATTACTAGAAGTCCAAGCAAACCGAAACTAAGTCAACCTACTCAATCAAGTATGTCCTCGTACAGTAAGCAAATAGAACCTATCTCATTATGGTTTTTTTCCTTCTTACGTTTTCAGAAAATGCCTTGGCAGCACCTTTTATATATTCCTAAATGATTGCATCACCTTGGTTATTTCTTCTGATACGACAGATAATTCTCAGAAGAGCTTAGGATCTGTAAGCTTCTCTAAAAGCACTTCGAGCGCCAAGAGTAAAACAAGTTCCAGCCTAACGATCAAAAGTTCAATTCCGAAGCCTTCTCTTAAACAATCTAGAAGAAATGTGGTAAAACATTGCTTCCTCTGCAAACCAATATAGCAAGTAGCTTATGCACTAGATATATGAAGCGAATGTTTACGTTTACATGAAAGTAACATGTTGCATTTTCTTGAACTCTAGATTGCCAAAACATCAGCTATTCCTTCAGCATCCAAGTCACAGTATTCTGTTGTTGGAAAGTCCAAAGATGGCCCTATGACTACATCAGATGTGGATATGCTTGGTCATGCGTTAAATACCCCCGAGTCTGATCTAACTAATATGAACACCACATTAGCTCAAAATAATAGAGTTGGAAACACGCAGTTCACAGTTTCCCCATTAGCAAAGACATCAGGTTTAAGACTGCCGTCACCGTCAATTGGCTATTTCGATCAGGTATATTATTAAAATATACTGAACTCTAGTTAGTCGTTGAGGATGTGCTCTTAATCTTACATACTTCTTATTCCTGATTTTTGCAGTCCGGTTCTCAACCTTCACACAGCGCAGAAGAGAAACATATACAGCTTCCGAGTTATGATGTTTGTTCAGCTTCTCGTTTTTCTTTGATCCCTACCTTCAAGAAACCACAGTTTTCTGAAAAAGCTCCCAGAGTTAACTCCAAGTCAGCAACTCGAACCATCGCCAGTTCAGGTTCAGCTGCAGGTTTCTCTGTTCAAGAAAGGGTGAAAGCGGGCTTGAAAAGCACTCGGGAAATAGAATCTAAAGTGTCGTATTGTTCAAAGAATTCTCAGATAAATGAAAGCCTGCACCATCCGTGTATCGTTCCTGGTGATATTTGTACATTTGAGAACCTTTCTACAGCGAAATGTGAAGATTTCCAGAGTAGCAGTGAGCTGCAGCTCAGTAGAAGGCCTGATGATGAAACGGTAGAAGGTCAACTTATCAAAGGTTCCATGGATTCTCAGGTGCAGGGTCCTGCTGGCGATGAGTTGACACAGTTGGAAGTCTGCAATCAAGGGGAAGAAGATAGATGTATTATGAACGATGTTAATGGAGATATAGATATATTGGATGTACATGGAAAACCACAAAAGGAATGCATGCACCCTGGAGATGAAGACGAGCAGAGTGACTTCCTCTGTGGAAAAAAAGATGTGCTAATTACCAACCATTCTACTGAAAATGTAGCAAAGCAGTCTGAGGTTTTAGATTCCCTCACTTCAGATCCAGATTTCCTTGGGGACTCTGCATCAAGAAAAAGTGATATAGGTGATATATCTTCAGAATATCAGTTACGTATTTTTGTTCCTTCAGGGTCTGCTGACGCACCAGATTGTGTTCAATCATCATGCAGCCATTTTGAGGAAAATGCAATGTTGGATTCTATTCGGTGTGGTCATAACATAGAGTGTGATGGTCAGGCTGTAGTAGAAACGGAAAAGAGAATTGATGTAAGCGATAGCACAGAGACAAACTGTGAGGCTGACTTCGTTGGTCCATTTCCCGATCGCAAAGACTGGTCTCGAGAATCTGAAGAGCAGCATCTCTCGTGCCAATTAGCCCTTGAGGAGAAAGAGAGCAGTCGTGAGATAGATGTCTTCACCCGAAACGAAAGAGCAGATGCAGATGATGGCCCTGATTTGCAGATAAATTATTTAACTGGTTCTTCTGCAGTTGAACAAAACACCGAACCAGTTAAGATGGAAAATAAATCTCGGGAATTATCTCATGAACCCTGCTCTGAGAAACTAACTTCTGAAAAGGATATTCAGTATAACTGTTCCGGTGCTGCAGATACATCTGATATAAAGGATGCTTATGAAGTGAAGCAGACTGATCAACTTGGAACATCAGATGGTTGCTATCCAGCAAAAGATGTATCTGCCACAGTCTCTTATTCAAATGAGGAGCTTGAAGATAACTCAGAGCTGGAAGACATGGATCTGGTTACTGAGTCAGATAGCTCAGATGAGGAGCCTGATGGTAATTTGAATCTGAAACAGGTGAATCTGGTTACTGAGTTAGAATTCATTAGTAACCATGATGAATTTCCTATCAAGGGCATTCCTGATCAAGAATATCTGGAACAAGAAGCTATCTATACTGCAATGGACCAGTGTGGAAAACCTAAAACTCTACTACGTGAATCAATTGGTTCCCCGGCTTCTTTATGTGAAGATCCTGAGAGTCTAGATCAGGACACCATTTTCTCCAGAAGCTCCGAAGGCAGGTCGAGCCAGGATTCAAATTCTGCATGTATTGTGTATAACTATGGTGGAAAAGCTGAAGTCCAGACAGATACTGAAAAGGATTTCAGTACTCGGGTTACTGGTCAAGAATATGTCTCTCATGAAGAAGGTGAAGTTCAACTTACAAAGATCTCTCGTGATCCTGTAGAATATGTGACCAGAGAGGAAGAATCAGTAGCTCCGATATCTATGAATGAGGCTTTCTCAGTCAGAGATGATATGCAGACTGACGAGTTTACTGTGCTGAGCGATGAAACTTTGACATCAGAAAGCAATGGAGTTCATGCTTCTGAAAAGGATTTCAGTGCTCAGGTTACTGATCAAGAACTCGGCTTTAATGGAGAGGTGGAGGCTCAAGTTATAAAGATCTCTCCTGATCCTGTAGTATATGTGAGCAGAGAGGAAGAACCAAGGACTCCTATAACCATGAACGACACTTTCTCAGTCAGAGATGATATCCAGCCTGACGATGACAATTTGACATCAGAAAACAATGGAGTCCATGCCTCTGAAAGCAGTAGCGATCGTACATGTTCACCAGAAGGCAAGGATAAGACCGTACCAATGTAAGTAATCTAATCCAGTCTCTAATAGGATCTGTTTCTGTTCCTTAAGCGCAGTTGTATGGTTGAGAGAATTGGCTGATAAATTCACTGTTTCAACAGGGATGCTAAGTCTGAGAAGAAACCTGATCCTATTATTGTAAAGCCTCCAAACGCTGTTCCATTTTCTGACGAGTGGTTAGCTGCAATTGAGGCTGCTGGGGAGGTATAAACTAATATATATTTCTCAAAGATATTGAATGAAACCATGATGATAAAGTGAATATCCACTTGCTGTTATTGCACATATATGAAATAGAATTATTTGGCGATGCCTCAGCGGATGATCTCTTGTGTTAAAAAATGTAGGAAATCTTAACACTGAAAAGTGGACGTGTACAACATTCACCAACCGACAAGACTGTTCCTGAACCAGGTCCATGGTCTCCGGTATATTTCTCTCTCCTCTCTCATTACCCTTTGCGTATATTTGAAAGAGGTGTGAACAAAAGGAAACAAGAGTTGGAACGTTTGGACTTGATTTTAGCTTTTTATTTTTTATCTTTTCTACCAGTGTGACAGATTACAACAGTGTAGAATTTACCCATGGTTGAAAAAGCTAAGTAGATGACGTAAAATTGTTTCTTGACACTAACTTGAGAAAATCATTCGTGATGGTCAGGTGAAGAAGAAGAACAATCAAGGAGTAGGACCATTTGACTGCACAAAGTATACAAACAAAGGTCTTCCTCCTGCTTTAGATTGAAATCTTGGTTTCGTCTACCTTAACCATTCTTTTCTTTTGTCTTTTACCGTTATTTAACCACTACCAGGAAACTAAAACTTTGTTGAACACAACCAGCTTTCTGTTGCATGCTTAAGAAATCAAATGTGTACAAAGAACTTGCTGTTTCGTTCTTTGTTCTTGTTTAGAAGCATTAATGACTTGTTCCATAAGGGGATACATTTTCGTACCAGTCATTTGGGATATTCATTTAGGTTGAACGTTGTATAGTAAAGAAGTGGGTAACGATAGTAATTATTAGTAACTGAGAGGTTTTTCGACTGCACACATCAGAGAGCCGTTTCTGTTTTGTTACAATTGATGTCGAAACTATCTCCCTTCCTCCTTTTTTGGTTGGTCAAAACTGTAATTAATTACCACTCCACTCAGTTTTATATATTAAATGATATAAGAATTCCATTTAACCATCTCAATGACTTTTTCATAAGGTCAGTTTTGCAAATAATAACTTTTAGCAAAATGGTGTTAGATTGTATTCTCTTAGGTTAGATGAGAGAATTGTCGAAAATGCCTTGGATGTTGTAGTCAAAACTATGAATGTCCTCCCTTCTTTTTTTATGTGGTCGGGTTGGGTAATGTCATGGAAGTAAAAAGAAGCGGATGATATCTTCCGGTTTAAGAAAAACCAAACCGAATCGGACTGAATTGGAATAAAGAAATAAAAATGGGCCCGCATCAAAGGGGGCGAATAAAAAAGTTTTTGGAAAACTTTTTAATTAATCTGAGTATTTAAACAAAGGGGGGAGACAGCAACGTGGATCTGCCAGAAATTAAGGGTTAAAAAAGAGAAATCCACCAAAATCACAGCCATCCATTTTCTCTCTCTCGTTCGAGCTTCCCATTTCCTCATCTCGAAATCGACCTCATCTGCGAATCTTCTTTCGATCTTCTTCAATTCGTATGTTTCTCTTGTCCAATCTCTCTCTCTTGTCTTGTTTTAAATCTTCAAAACCCTAATTCTCCCGGGGGTTTTGATTGGATCATCGGGGGTTTTTTTTTATATATTAGTTTGATTGAGATTTTCGGTTTCTCATATGTTATCTCTGTGATTGATTCCTAACGACTTGTCCGTTGACTCGTCTATAATTTGAACGCATGCACAGATCGATTCCCGGAGAGTTTTTTTTTCCATCGCAGATGCATTTTTTAATGATTATAGTATCGATCTGAAAGTTTGAATATTAGACTAATTTTTTTAAATAGTTTTTTTCTTAGAATTGGTGAACATAAGATTCTAGGATTTGATTTGATATTGGTGAGATATGCTGAATCTGCATTGAGTTGTATTCCTTCTGATGAAGTTAATTGATCTATATCTGTAACAGAAAATGTTTTTTTCTGTTACGGAAGCTAACAACCTTCATCAGACTCTTTTTTTTTCTACTGCCTTTAACATTTATGACTAAAATGTCTATTTCTTTTTTGTCTCGTAGAACAACAATGAGTGACCAGGGAGAGAAGACTTGCCCACTATGTGCTGAGGAGATGGATCTGACTGATCAGCAGTTGAAGCCTTGCAAATGTGGTTATCAGGTCTCGTCATCATCTCCCTTCTTTTTTCTCTTAATTTTTTCACATAGGCTGCTTAGTTTTTTTTATAATCGATATATCTATTGTGAGAACCGTTTCGCTTTTTTTTAATCTTTAAAGCATGAGAAAAAGGAGTGACTTGGTGGAACCATGTGCACATCTTTTGCTGAGACCAATGATCTTTGTTGTGTACGTGATTCAGATATGTGTTTGGTGCTGGCATCACATAGTGGACATGGCAGAGAAAGATCAAATAGAAGGTCGTTGTCCTGCTTGTCGCACTCCTTATGACAAAGAGAAGGTTGTAGGGATGACTGTCAATTGCGACAGGTAGCTAATATTATTATGCTTTATACGCAAATCTTTTTTGGTCTAGAACAATCTTTTTCTGCTTTCTTTTGCTGATGGCTTACAACTACCTGTTCGCAGTCTGGCCTCTGAAGGCAACATGGAGCGCAAGAAGGTTCAAAAGTCCAAATCAAAACCTTCTGATGGGAGAAAGCAACTCACCAGTGTGCGAGTCATCCAAAGGAATCTTGTTTACATTGTCGGGTTGCCCCTTAATCTAGCTGATGAAGATGTACGAGAACTCTCTCGTCCACACCCTTTTAATCATTTTTTCTTGTGGATTGCTATGTGACTAGTGCTCCATCTTTTTTTTCCAGCTACTCCCTCATAAAGAATATTTTGGTCAGTATGGGAAAGTTCTAAAGGCTTCCATGTCTCGAACTGCAACTGGTGTCATCCAACAATTTCCAAACAATACATGCAGTGTGTGCGTTTCTGTCTACCAAAAATTCTCTTATCATGAATCTCTTTTGACTTTTTGCTTGTCATTATTTTTTTCTCTGATAATAATTTGTATTATCCAGATATATTACTTATGCGAAAGAGGAAGAAGCTGTCCGTTGCATTCAGGCTGTTCATGGGTTTATATTGGATGGTAAATCACTCAAGTAAGTTTTGCCTCGCCTCCTTTTTGTTTGAAATTATCTGGGTCTGGGTAGTGTTTAATTTTTTTTCTTCTTCTAATTCACTTAACGATTATATGTGTAAATATATCTCAGGGCATGTTTTGGGACAACTAAGTATTGTCATGCATGGCTGAGAAATGCGGTATGCCTTCTGTGGATTCTTGTTCTGCTTTTTGACTCCCTGAGTTATTGATTTCTTGTAGTGATGAATTGCATGTTTTCATTTCCAGGCATGCGTCAATCCTGATTGTCTCTATTTGCACGAGGTTGGTTCGCAAGAGGACAGTTTCACAAAAGATGAGATCATATCTGCTCATACACGGTAATTTTATATTATTTTTTTGTTCAAAAAGTTCTCTCATAATTGTTCTGTTTTCGTGGATCCATTATCTTTAGTATATAAGTCGTATGATGGTGGATTTAGTATTTTTGGATGATTAGTTAAGTCTTATAGTAATTTTGAAGGAGTAGGGTTCAACAAATCACTGGAGCAACAAATCTTCTACATCACCGTTCAGGGAGCATGCTACCTCCACCGCTGGATGCTTTTTGCAGTGACAGTTCTTCTGCAAAACCAATTGTAAATGGGCCATCGAGTGTAAGTTCATGTGACTTGACTCTAGTATAAAATCCTATCTGATTTATAATTTCATGTCTCAATTTATTTTCTATCAGCAGAGTGCAGCAAGTGTTCCCAGGTATTCTCCACCTAGTGGGAGTGGGAGCTCTAGCAGATCCACTGCTCTTCCTACTGGAGCGTCATGGTATGTTTTCACTTGCTGCTTTATATGGGAAGTATTTTAATTGGTCTATCTAATAAAATGGGGAATTCTGTTTCAGGGGGTCACATATTGCAAACCAGCAGTCTTTAGCAACTTCGGTTACCTCAAATGGCTCTTCTGAAATACAAAGAACAACGCCAGTAAATGGTACACTGGCCTTTTCTGCTGTTGTTGCAAACGCAACTCATGGTCCTGTATCCACTAGTGACGTTGTTAAAAGACCAAGCCAAATAGGTGTTGACAAAAGCAAGCCTAGGGTTTTGAAGCCTTTGGAGCATGATGCTGTTGTTGATTCTGGGTCTAAAAGGACTACCTCACCAGATAGAGATCCTCCAAGCAATCGGTTATCCAGTTCAACAGACTCTTCTTACGATGGCAGAGACCTTGCGAAGCCTTCAGCTACTGTAAACACATTTGACGATACAGATGAAACTGTAGAAGAAGACCCTACTGTAAGCAACTTGTCTACTGTTGTTTCACAAATGGAGATAACTACAAGTTTGAGGGATGAACGCCCTGATATGGCAATGGCGATTGGTAGTAAGTGTGATCCAGGTTCTATTAGACAGCCTGGTCATGAAGTATCAACGTCGTCACATTTAGAGCAATGTAGGGTGGATAGTGCAAACACTGATGAAAAAGCTATTCGATCAGAGACCGAGGTTCCCTACACAAAGCCAGAGTGGGATTGGAGATCAGATTTGCAATCCCAGATGCAAGTTAGTTCAAAATGGGATGTAGAGGATAAATCATCATTAGATAGCCAGCGGCATCACCCTGAAGAAGATATCATACTCTCTCGGTTT
Source organism: Raphanus raphanistrum subsp. raphanistrum (assembly GCA_019706035.1). NCBI lineage: Eukaryota > Viridiplantae > Streptophyta > Magnoliopsida > Brassicales > Brassicaceae > Raphanus > Raphanus raphanistrum. Next base: position 53,092,753 of record CM033988.1, read on the forward strand.
TTGTCTAACTCTTCAAGTTCCATTTTGAATTCAAATCGTTTGGCTTCTTCTTCTTCTTGTTCTCTGCCTTCTGAACATTCAGGTGTGAACGATTCAAATCTGAGGTTCTCTTCAGACAGTGATAGATTGCATCTTCCAAACGGATATGGTGAGAAATCCATGTTCAGTGTTGAGCACTCTCTATTTGCTAATGACGGCAGGAACAAGGTTCGCAATGGAGAGGATGATAAAATACCAAACATTTTGGGACTTGACTTTGATCCATGGGATGAATCACCGAACAATTTGGCAGAGTTACTCGGTGAAGTTGATCAGCGATCTAGTAGTACTCTTAAACCTGGAAACCTCCTGAAGCAGCACAACAGCCAGTCCAGATTTTCTTTTGCTCGATATGAAGAATCTAGTAATCAAGCATTTGATAGGGAGAACCATAGCATTTATGGGCAGTTTTCAAGAGATCAGGCTGTTCCGGAGTCTGTGGTGAGTCGAGATATCTATCGTGATAATCTCGGGAGTGTAAATGGATTTGCTTCAAACTACTCTGGTGGATTGGAAAGCTTTGCTGCTAGTCCTTTATACTCTTCGTACAAGGCTCCTGGTTAGTGGCTTTCTCTTGTTTCTTGTTTGGATTTGAATTTTGCTAAATTTCCAATTTGTTTCTCTTGTTGTCCTTTTGCAGTTTCACGTCCCCAAGTTTCTGCACCTCCAGGGTTTTCTGCTCCCAGCAGGTTGCCTCCTCCTGGCTTCTCTTCACATGAAAGACTGGGGCTATCTTCAGATACTGCAACAGGTATTTCTTTGTTTTTTCTTTTATTATTATTACTGGGTAGTTAAAGAGTGCGGATGATACTACAGACTAATATTAGTGTGCTCTTGTGTACCGTAGGAACTCGTTTTCTTGACACTGCCTCCTTTATGAGGAATGCATATCAATCACTGCCTCCAGTTGGTAATCAAAGTGGTGCAAGTGATATTGAGTTTGCCGATCCTGCCATCCTAGCTGTTGGAAGAGGGATGATTAACACAGACTTGGGTATGAGATCAGGTTTCTCATCACAAATGAATTCCTTTGGGAACGAAACAGCACTCCAGATGTTGAGACAGCAATCTCTGTCTGCCGCACAGCAGCAAGAAGTAAATGGGTTTCATCATGATCTCAGAAACTTATCTCCGTCACCTACCGATCCTTATGGATTTAGTTCAAGGCTAATGGAAGGAAGTAGCTTATCTCATTTCTCACAGCTCGCCAGACAACAACCATCTGCAAATCCAGGCTTGTCTAATAGTAATGGTCACTGGGATAAGTGGAATGAAGGCCAGAGTTTGAACTCTATAGGCATGGCCGAGCTTCTTAGGAATGAACGGCTGGGATTCAATGGGAGCCTATACAACAACGGGTATGAAGAACCCAGATTCCGGATTCCGAGTCCTGGAGATGCGTATAATAATAGAACATATGGGATGTAATTCTGGTGGCATGAAGAGAGGTTTTCTGCTTTGTTGGATTTGCTCTGGCTGATCCCAAAAGGCTATAGAAGAAATCATTCTCAAAAACTGCTTCCTTCACTGCGCATATTGAAGATGCATGGCCCCAACAAAGATTCACCAAGAGCGTTTTTGAACTTTGAAGGTACTGAATCTTTTATTTTATAATGTGATTTTTTTTGTGTGTATTAACTTGTTTTAATAGTACAGCAATGTTCTCTTTTGCAGGAGCTGAAGAAACGTTATGTTTGGGTGGGTGCTTTGGATAGATTTGAGTTCTGCAGATTGGTTTGAGAATACTGGCAAAAAGTGGATGTATGTCTTGCGAAATTGATTTGCAATTTCTTATTCAGTATTGTAAATTCAATTTAGTTCTGAAACAGTAAACTTATGTTTTGTAATAAACATTTTATACAACAAATTATCATATCAGAATATTAGAAAACGAAATACTTTTGTTGAACTCTGTCTACACTTTTATTGTATGCTCTCTGTGTTTTCATGCAAATTGATTACGCGCTGTTTTGAAAATGTTACGTTGCATTAGAAGTATTGCAAGCAATCGTCGTCTTTCATTCCTCTTTTTATTCCACAAATAATGCTGCGATAGGTTCTTATCTCCTTTACTAGGAAGCTTCTACTTCCGAAAACATAATTTTTGAACCAGTTCAGTAAACTTGGTGGGTAGTCCACGATTAGTAGCAATATTAAATCAAAGTTGGTCCCTTATATAAAACTTGAATGCTAAACTTCTTTAACAAATGTTAAAAAAAAAAAAAAACAACTTTCTACAGGATTTCAGCAATCAATCATAAAACAACCAAACACTTCTAATCTGAGCCTCTTGTAGCTAAAGAAGATGACTCCAAGAACTTTGCAATATTGCTTCCATGAGACCTAACCAAAAGGTGGCAATCGGCATCAGCTTCCGCACCAAATCTCCAAACAGATCGAGCCTATCCACCGCATGCGTGACTTTCAGTGCCTTGAGCACCACGAAATTCCCAATCTCATTCCTCGCCAGCCTCGTCAACCTGTCTCCTTCGCACTCCAAAAGCTCCACAACCACCACTTCCATCGACTCCTCTGCCTCCAGAAGCTTCTCCACGATGTAGCTCCCATACTTCTTAAACGACAGATCAACGCAATGACCAAAAAGACCAATTGCCACGTTATGCGTGCAACGCGAGTCATTCAGCGTAAGCACGTGTTGGACCACAAAGTTCCCTGAAGGATCGTTGCTTAGGCAGACAGCGTTGCATGCAACAAAGTCTAGTAGAAGCTTTCTGTAGCGAGGATCACCCACATCGGTTATAACCTCGTTGAGCGCGATGCAACCGTACTGAGTACACGCCATGCGGAGGGCGTAGTAGAGTACGTGATTGTACATCATAAATTTCTCCATGGTGTCGAAAACGAGCATAGCTCGTATCGCCACGTGGCATGCGTACTTGTCCGTCATGATGTCGAGAAACCGGCGCAAGATAGACTCGTAGAAGAGCGCGTCCACGTCGTCTGATATTCCGAGGAGCATCTGCACGCGTTTCGAACCGTACTTGTTTCTTACAACCTCCATGAAGTAATCGGAGTCTGACGTCAGCAACGAGACCAACTTGGGAAGAGCTTCTGGGTCATCTTCCTTTGAGATAATCTCTCTAAACTGGGACACACATTCCTCGCTAGTCATTAGGTTGTATAGTTTACTTAAACGCGCGGAGTTTTCTTCTGAGAGACGGATACGCTCTAAAGCATCGAACAAGGTCGGCATCGAGAAGGGATTATTATGACTCATCGGCGCCATTATACAAGAATTAGTTAATCTTTAACTAGCTAGAGTCTAGAGAAGAACTAATGTATAGTTTCCTGTGGAGAAGTTTACGTTCGTTCGAGAGATTTGAGACTGATTGTTTTGTTGTATTAGATGTGTATGTAGTGATCTGTATTTATACTAGCTAGTGGTGACCGACATAGGGTATTTGCTTTTCTTATCAGGAAAAGGAAATATATCGCTTGGACTTTCCTTTCTTTGATTTTTAATTAGCTTCCTCGTTGTTTAGGATTAATTTTTAATTAATTTGTCAAAGGTATATAACTTCGGTTACCTCAAATGATCTTATGGAGTCTCCAGTTTTCCTTTTCTGTTTGTTTTTGGAACTAACGAAATTCCCTGACCAGATTAACTAATGAATTTTGAGTTGTCTTTTTACTATTCATTAGCAAATTTTATTTAGAATCGTATTCCATTTACCAGTGCCAATGGGATAAAAAATTAAAAGATCGTATATAGTTTCCTACCAATGTGACATATGAAATCCTATAAGAACATATGCATTACGATATACTCTCTCCTATATAATTTCCCTCTGGAAGTTTAGTTGAAAACTGAATTTGCAATGGTCACGCAACAACTCATAATGGATATCTACGTGAATTAAGAAAAGTATAAACAAAATATATGAAAACATTATTAACGTTTTTAGCATCATGAAAACTCTCTGAAAGTTGAATAAACTCTGAAAACCAATGTTTGGTTGAGCAAAATATTAAATCTTTATCCTAAATATCCTAAATAGATACTCACAAATCTATATTAACTTTGATTTTATTGAAAACTGTTTAACCAGTTGGTTGAATTAGTTTTAATTTATATCTTTAAAAGTGTTTTTAAGTTGTAAGAGAAAATTGAGTTCTCTTAATCATTGTGCTTAACCCAAAGCATTATACAATAGGAAACACAAGAAGCATATGGAAGCACAAAAAGTAACTAGAAGTACACAAGCCTCATCATTTACCATCATAGTCCTTGGGTGCGCAACGTGATCATCCCGGGAAATGTGACATCTATGGACCAATGAGCTGTTCAGGCCAGCTCCACAGTCGTAGCAAAAATAATATCCACACCTAAAAGGTTATTAGTATAAAATACAACATTATATATACCAAAAACATAACCAAATTCGACAGAAGAAGATTCTCTTGCTCCTAGCTAGGAATGAGAAAGATTACCTACAAAGCATGTGGCTGCATCCGTAAGAGCGTTCAACCATGTGGTTGCACTTGCCGCATTGACGCCACCCATTACGATTTGCCAGAGAAATCAGGTTTGCATTTTGAATATCAGGATGCAACTTCTTGTAATCGGTGCACGATAGCGTACTATGCCATGGAGCTTTGCAGTATAAGCAGAAGGACCGACCACATTTCAAGCATTTCCTATGTCCAAATACAGAAACTAGAACAAGCTCGGTTCTGGACATCAAGTAAGAGCAGCTTTTGTAAGGACAATAAACTCTATTCTTGGAAGGAATTGAGTCCTCTCTTGTCCTCTCTTTCCACTTCAAACTCATGTACGGATTCAAAAGCTTGCTACATCTATCAAAAGACAGCTGATTCGTGCAGCCGTGCTGAAGACAATTAGGTAAAGTTCCATCAAGCAGCTTTACTGCTAAATGCTGTTTCACACAATTTACACAAAACCGATGACCGCATGTATCAACAGAAAACATGAGTTCAGGATCAATGTCGTCGTCGAAACAGATCACACACGACTCTTTCTCCTTATCTGCCTTGGCTTTATGAAGAGGATAAATAGTTCTTCCCATGTCTTGTAGTTGTCCCTCAGTCTTAAGCACGAGATTATCTTTCTTATCATAAATCGCAACCCCTAATCCTGATTTCTTAGCTTTATTAGCTTGAGGAACAAGGAACAGATCTCTTGTCACTGGCTCGTTTATAACCTTATGAGCAGATTCAACATATTTTCCATCCACCATAACAAGATTGCTAGAACGGAGTCTTCTTCTAATGGTTTGCACATCATCCCTTAAACGAGCATTTTTTTTCCGAGCCGTCTCCACGGTCATCAAACGTTTGGAGTAAAGGTTGTGAAAATGAGGCTTTTCACTGAGTTTTTCAGCGGTTGCGCCAGCCACTGAACCGCCCCGGTGGAAGTCCATTCTACCACCGAGGTTTCTGGTGCGAGTAGTAATCATGATTTCAAGTAGATTTGAGGAGGAGTGTGTGAGCGTTTTGTGAGCTCTCGCGATAATCTTATAGTAGATTTCGTATCAAAGCTAGCGCAAATCATGGTTATAGTTAAAAATATTTCGAAAAATCGGGGAGAATTTTGCATTTAGATGAGCATTACAAGTGTATTAACCACTTCGTGAAAATTCAGCATTATCAGTAAAATAATATCCAAATCTTGATATTTCATAAGGAACAAATGTAACGTTTTTTAATTACATTAATCCAACTAGAAACTAGGGCTCCAAATAGATGGTTGTATTGGGTGAAACATATGTTTGTGCATAAAGCCATAAACCATTATATAGTCTAAGATGTTGTGACATTGGATTTGGAATAGCTTAGGGTAAGAGAGTAATCTGAAATATGCCATGCGGCATGGCATATTTGTTTGGCATGGACAAATATTATGGATCGAGAGAGACAACACAACATGCAATCTTTGTTGTATACGTCGAGTGTTGGTGATCCAACTTCCCCGTCACGGGCCGAAGTTGGGCTCATGGCCTGATTTTGGGCTCATGGGCCGAAGTTTGATTCGTTTCCCATTTTATACACCAAATGAACTTTCCCTTTTTCCTTTTTTCTTTGATTCAGAATCTGTTCTTTAGATTACAGTTCTTCAAGAACTGAATTGGTGGAAAGCTAAAACTGATCTTCTTCGGCAGCAAACGCGTATAGATATAGAGTATCAAGGTAATATGTAATCATTAGTTCATCGCGTATTGAGTGTGAATCTTTATGAAGTTTATCTCCGTTAATATATATATATTTTTTTTTTTACAATCAATTTGTTGAATTCAGCTCAGAAATGGAACCACTGGATTCGTTCTGATTCAAGAAATTTGATTCCTTTAGGTTGTTATGGTAAGAAAATCTTGTAGTGCACGGAACCTGTTCGACAAAAAGCCTGAATGAATGTTTCGTCTTTGTACAACCCTTTTGATTTAATGTCTTTCTTGTTACGCACGATAAGCATATACTCTCTTGAAAAACACGAGTTCGGTTTTGTCTCTGCCATATGAGATGCAATTAAGTGTTTAGTATACTCTCTTGTTTGACGAATGCATATTTTGTAGACAACTCCAGTGTCGGCATGGCAAACACTTGGGGTGACGACAAGATCCTCAGCTACAACGATGTTGTCCTCAGGAGATCAGATCTAGACATCCTTAACGGACCCAATTTTCTAAACGACCGTTTCATCGAGTTCTACCTAAGCTACTTATCCACACTCCACACTTCCCCTACCATCTCGCTAATCCCTCCCTCCATCGCCTTCTGGATCTCAAACTGTCCCGACGCTGAATCACTCAAAGACTTCATGAAACCCCTTAGGTTACTCGACAGCGACCTCGTGATATTCCCTGTAAACGACAACCTCAATGTCGAGCTAGCTGAAGGCGGGTTACACTGGAGCTTACTCGTGTACTACAGAGAAGCCAACTCGTTTTTCCATCACGATAGCTTTATGGGATCGAATCGATGGAATGCGAGACGGCTCTACAAGGCGGTTTCTCCATTTGTGTCTGATGGAGATGCTGCGTATAGAGAATGCAGTGATACACCGCAGCAGAAGAATGGGTACGACTGTGGTGTGTACCTTCTCGCAAACGCTCAGGTTATATGCAAATGGTTTAGCTCTGGTGGAGTGAAGAACCGGGATGAGCTTTGGTTAGGTGATGTGCAGGAGACTGTACCGGATGTGGCTAACCATTTGCGAGAAGAGATATTGGGGTTGATTAAAAGGTTGATGTCTGAGAAGAGTGTGAGTAAATGAGAGATGCTTGTTGAAGATTTTTTTTTTAACTTTTTACCGGATCTAATACATTTGATATTTTCACCGGTTATTGTTGTACTTTTAAGTTTAACCTTAAACCGATAACGAGTGCTTTGTGTATGTGATCAATTGGTAAATAAAATAAAATAATCGCCGTAAAAAAAACAATTTTAGTTTCCAAGATAATACAAAATTAGTTTTGATCCGCGGTTTCAAACCATGAATTTATTTTCAGAGTATATCAAATATATTTGATATAAATTAGCGCTTTTATTGTATATTCTACAAACAAATTATTCTATTTGTGCAAATTATTATGTTTAATGTTCTAATGAAAATATTTCAATTACAGTGTAATCAAGCTTTAGCATGATTCGCAAATATAGGTGATAGGATTTTAAAAATGTAATCAGATTTGAATAGAGCCATAGTATATGTTATTGTATTTACTAGGGGTTTTCCTCTGCGCAAGCGCGTGATACTTTGATTGTTTCTATTTGTTTTGTTTTTCGTTTTTCTATGTGCCAATGCATTTTAGATTTAGAAACATAGGTCTAAAAGTAAGTTTGTTTAAAATAATTTTGTAGTCATTACAATTTTATGATCATATATTTAGAATTGAAATTGATCCGTGCATAGCACATAGCAAGGGAGGTAGTACTAGTAGTTCCTCCTAAAATCCAACTAGATTAGGACCCGCCCTAAAAGGCGGAAATTGATTTGTCAAATTTCAATTAATAATATATGGTATATATAATATGTGTATATAATATTATATATATTTTGTGTAACATTTATATATATATATATACATATTAGACATATATATAATATTTTATTGAATATATATAGAATTTAATAGTGTTATAATTTATGTTGTACTTGTTATTAGTTTGTATTTAATCTTCTTTCATTTCTAGTATAATAATTTGCTTTGTCACACCTTTTACCTTTTAACTTATACACATAGTTATGCCTTTTTTCAAAAAAAAACTTATACACATAGTCTCGTAAAATGTAATATATAAAAAAACATATTTAAAAAATCTACTGACCATATGCCATCATTATTTGGTTGTTTGAACAAAAAAATCATGTTCTTGCATAACTGTGTATATGTTGTGATATGATGTAGGTGAAGAGTAAATATATGGAAGTAAAGTTAGTGATACGAACATGAGCCTATGTTGGTCTCTGCCACAATTATTTGGTTTTTGGAAGATCAATGAGTATAAGCATACACGGTCTTTGTATGCTTACGTTGTAAATGAGTCGGATATTTTTCTCTTATGTCTGGAATGATATGGAACTCGTTGATTTAAGAGTGGTTCAGTTTTATATGATCTAATTATATTAAGAGATTAACCAAAAATATTATAAAAATGTTACTGGTTAGGTTTAACTAATCTATGTTGGTTAAGATTTGGTTTAATTTAAGTTGGTAGGTTGCATTGTATAGGAAGAATGATATATTCTAGTAACAACTATGAAAGAGTCCAAAATTTAAACGAGAACTTCAAATAGTAGATAATCCATAAATTAATAGATTAGATAATAGGTAGTTAGGTCAATGTTCTGGTGACTGTAGGCCCAATTTTATTCAGTATGATAATGTTATTACAGGCCCACGGTGAAATACAAACAATCTGAAACAATCAATCACGCGAACCAGTGATGGGTCGACGTTACCGCATCAAATGTTTTATAAATGATAAATCCTATGAAACGAATTAATTATCAAATGAAAAAAATAACATCTGTAAATGATGTATCAAATCATTCTGTTATTTCTCACAAGTTATAGTACATAATAAAATGATTTTTCTTGTAATAATTGAAAGATTATCATATAATTTAGTTTTTGAATAAACTAGCCAAACATAGATGAAAGTAAACTTTCTATAAAAGAACAGAAAAGGATCATATGTTGAGTAAGAAGAGAACATTAAATACATAATACCAATCAAAACTTAATGAATGAACAAAAAGAGAATATATCATGAAAACGAATCCGTTTTCTAAAATCAAGAGAAATTTTCATTGAAGTGAAAACAAACAAAAGAAAGCTCCAGAGATTTATTAAAAAAATAAGGACGAGCTAAAAAAGAAGAAAAAGCTGCATGGGAATCTACGCTTTGATGCGTTGCTTGAAGATGGAGGCAAGAATATATGCGGGTCCCTTTGGAAATTGCGCCTCAAATCTCTAATCCGATCTTAAAATCTTCTTTTCTGTTATTTTATACACGTAACACGTCCCTTGGTTAGTGTTCTCAAAGATAGTGAGGACTAGTATATTTAAAAATAGTCATGATTGTTTTATTTGTAAAAAAGAACTAAAATCAAACAAAAACAGTTCTAATCGAATTAGCAATAAAGGATTTCTGTTCCAAAAAAACATTCTTAAATAACATTCTACTACTTATGAAAGTAGACACACTGAAAATCTTTACTAACAAATTAACTGATAAACAAATACAAAATACATGATGTGCAAATCATAATATAGATGACATTATTATTAGAAAACGGAAACAATATTTGCAACATACATGTAAGATTCGAATGTTTTCTAGATGACTATAATATATATCAACCAAACTAGAGTAGAATGAAGTAAATTTGATTATAATGTTTTTGGTCACGGATTATTTGGACATATATAGAATTTGCAATAAGTTTCTATAAGATGTGAAAGGAAAAAAAAGAGAATGGGAGTTTGAAACACTGACGGTGAGTGAGACACCACATGCAAACCAAATCAGCCTGCAACCACTTGCTCTCGCTTAACTTTCCTCGATTTCCTCCAAATTATTCCTTTGTCATGCCGCCACGTGTTGTACAATAAGCCGGCATCAAGATCCCACTTACACCGCCGGCCAATCACTCTGTCTCTTCTATTGTTGTCCCCACACCCAAATCCTTGTCCAGAAATTTCTTATCTGAGCGTTAAATTTAGAAATTAGGGTTTCTTATTTGCTTCGCATGTTATTAATTTGGATCCTTGTGGTGTGGATGTAGTTCATCAACAATCCTATCATGATTACATTTTAAATATTTTAAATAAAGAATTATGTCTGTTTACAAATGTGAGTTAACTTACTAATTAATATTTTTGTTCCAATAATATAATTACTTTCATTTTGAAAAAAATACAAAAATATGAAAAAGAACAAATACGGAAACATATGTATAAACTCGAAAAGAAATGCGATAGCGTGGTTCACCAATTTAGTTAAGTCTACATGAGATAAATTTTATTATGTGGAGACGATATTCAACTTACATTAAAGTTACAATAGTACAACAGTAGTAAAAAAAAAACAAAAAAGAAAATTACAATAGTACATAGTATATATGAAGTATATCTCAAGTCTTAGGACCTAGTGCATATTAGGCTCATAGAGTTTAAGTCCAATGACTTATGCAATGTCCAACAACTGATCCTAGATACAATACAGTTGATGAATCGTATTTGATACATTATCCATCAACTAAATACAATATTTAAATTCAAGATACATCAACAAACACTACACAAATTAGGTTTAGAAAAAAAATCTTAAAGTTGAATAAGAGTTTGTAAAATCATATATGACCATTTCTTAATCTTGTAGGATTTTTTTGTTTCTAAACCTCAATTATTATTTATTTATTCGAACATAAATCCTACTTCCTTCTTGTTTATCGAGCATCAACAGTGTTTAACCACGATTATAAGATGAACCAACTTGATGCAGTTTTCGATTTAATAAAAAGTAATAATGTTTCGGACTTCATCGATTGCTTATATTATCCACATACCCTATACAATCACATGGAAAATAGTAAGCATACCATATTCTTACGAAGCAAACAAATAAAAAAATCAGATATCCGTAAAATACGAAACAAATCACAGATACTGAAAATATAGTATTATCGGATCTCTTTCCACCCTATATCTAAGAGCTCTCTGATCAGTACGATCTGTTTTAACTTCTTTATACTGCCCAAGAAATTCCAGTTTTGTCACTAATACCACTCAAAAGCAACTGAAAATAACTACTTTGACTGGTCAGCCTAAAACTCATGTCTATTTTCCGGTGGTCCCACCACTTCCGATTATTGTATAGACATATAATAATGTTCGATATCCTTGTTGCCGATTTCGAATGGACGATTCATTTCATGTCACTCTCATCCCTGTTTATCGACTTTAACATGTTTTGATCTATATTAATTAGGTTTATATATTATTTTGATATATCAATAAAACATCATCTTTTTCTTTTGATCATGTAGTTCTTGCATGCATTATATATTTACGAACCACTAATGATCGAAATTGGATTTACTTTGGTCGCAAATAAAATAGTACGTGTGTGGGGATAACCGGATAAGTTATGATTATGGCGTTCAAAGGATGACTTAGTTGTTTTTTTTTTCCATTTTATAGCTGGTAAATTATTGGGCTAGCATTCCCATCATGTGTTCACCAAAGATATCAAGATTTGTATGAACAAAGATAAATATATCAGAGTACATTCCATTTTATATAATTTAAAAGTGACAAAAAAAGAAAGAAATAGCCCTATACATCTCTCTTATTGTACACTCCCTCTCTTTCAAAAGAGTTGCCTTCTGAATTTTTAAGAACTCTTTCGACTTGTCTTTTTTTAAATTAAAACAAACCCTTTCGACTTTTGAATTCAAATTAATTCAAAACAAAACATATGGACAATTAACTTATACATAGATCTATTTATAAGTTAGTCATCCATATGTTTTTTCGTTGTTGAAAGTTGAAGTATTTTTTTGATTTGATAACACCATCATCCATATGTGTTCGAAACATACTGAAATATGGATGTTTACTATAAAATAAATAAATGATGAACTCTATGCCAGATTCGAGTTTATTATGAGCTTCTAACTCAAAAATAATTAGTGATTAGTGGATTGATCATAACCCTTTATATATTATTTAACGTCTCTTAAAATTTCCGATATGGGGTCTAATATCCTTAATACTCTACAAATCGAGAAATTTAGACTAGAGTACTATTCAAAGCAATAAAACTCTGTCCATTAATTAAAAGAGTACAATTTCCCTGAAAATTTAATATACCACAAAACATTTCTTCAGTAAATTTTATATGAATTCCAAGACCCAAAAAAATCCATTGTGTTGTACTCTATATCGATTTCATTGTAAATCTAAATGTCCTCTTTTAATGTGATTTTTTTCCCAAACAATTGTCTAATCTTTTCATCACCTAAATAGTAAACACTAATATTTATTTGTTCTGTCCAAGTGTAATAGAATTGATATAAAGACCAAATCGAGAATTGTATGTGTATACTTTATATTCAAACTAGTAGACAAAATTTAAAATTTTGACAATTTTGGCAATAAAATTAGGATACAAGATTTTCACTTCTAAAATGATCTAAAACTGATGTATTTTATATGTGAGAATGTGAAAATACGCCTATTAAGATATGTCAAATAGAAAGAAAAAAAGAGTGGAGATCGACTAATGAATAAAATGTGCCGGAACTGCTAGTGTTATAATTTCTTATATTAATTAAATTTAAATTATAGTTTAAATAAGGTCATGATGATCTTGATAAAACTGGGAGCCACAGGTAAGTAGGGTCCAAAGAAAAATATAATGATATCCGTTATATTTGGAGACCAATGATTGTTTGTGAATGAATAACCAATTTCCATGGCGAAAAACTACATGTGTTCTAAGTGGGATGTCAATACCCATCCTATCAAAAATAAAACCAAAGAAAAAGTGTACTAAAAGTGGGACTGTGGGACGTATAGAATATTGGAATTTAAAAAATAAAATTAATACTCTATTTAAAAACCAAATTTAACATAATCCAATACCATAAAATTTAATTGTTTTTGTTTTTGAATCAAAGAAGAATGTTTTTGAAACAATATAAATGACTTTAGTGTAACCATTTATTCAGTAAGGGTTAGTCATTCTCTCTTCCCACGTTTAATTAAATATAAAAAAAATGGTATTAATTACTAAGCTCATTTTCTCTTCCCACGTTACAACATTTAAAAATGGATCGTATAATATTGCATAACGCTATATACTAGTCTGATGTATATTGTCCTTAGACCAAATCTCGGTCTTCATAGAAGTCTCTTTCCCGAAAACCGATGTGTTTGAGTAATTTGTGTCACTATAAACTTTAAATCCCCATGGGATAATGCAAGCATCATGAGCTGCACATTCTCCGGGTAGTTCTTTGCTTCTACTTCATATATATTTAGATTTACGTACATATCTAAGAATAATATATGTGACTAAAAGTATTTTATTCACAGTTGTTTACGTTAGATTTCGAATACATCAAATATATATACAATAATATTCATACGAAGTAGGTTAGTGTTAAAGTTGGAATATGATGATAGGTAGTTGTTTCCACTTTCAAAATCATTTGTTAAGTTTTATTATCGAGTACTAAGTACATCTGATATGATTTGTTTGTATCTGTCGCAATTTTTTGTATAATATGTATTTGTGATAAGCAAATATAATTTCAGCATAGATTTACGATGTAATCATGGTTTGTTTTGTCTAAGATGGATATCCGGATGCTTGTTCAGGTTCGATTCAGATCTATATAAATTTCAAATTTTTGGGATTAAAGATTTAAATTTCATACATATATTTAAACATTTTGATTCGTATTTGGACTCATACAGACTTGATTCAGATTCGGATATCCATTTAAATTATGTAAGCAAATTCAAAAAAATCCAAATATTCCTTTAAAACCTCATATCAAAAAGAAAACATAAAAACTTGAATAATATATGCTAAATATCTAAAATTAACATAAAAATTTTGTTCGGTTTGGATATGTGGACGAAAAGCCAATAAGTATTTAAGGTATATTTGTTGTTTTGAGTACTTTCTGAATATTTTGAGATATCTAGTTTTGATATCTTTGAATATTTCCATGTCTTTTTGAAAATTTAGAGTATTTTTGAATATTTTAGGTATTAGATCTAAAATAATTAATATACTTAAGTATATAATATTGCGATTATATTATACATTAATTCTAAAAATAATTAATATATTTAAATATATAAATTTTATTCAAATATTTTCATGTATCTTAAATATTTTAGGTTAGATTCGGATCCGATTCTTCAAATACAAAAATTTGGATCTATTCAGATTTTTTACCAACTTCGATTTTGGTTAACTACAAACTTTTGGGGTTGGATTGGGTTCGGTTATTTTACCCGGCCTTAGTTTTGATCGGAAATTAACAAGTATAGTATAGAAATTGCTATGTGTAAAATTCATATCTTTGTCTGATTGAATCAGAATAATACGAGGGAAACTAGAGATATCTCTCTGCCCACTCCCTCTAGTACGATATGAAGGTGATCACTTGAAAAGATCGGTCCCATAACGAAGAAACAAGACATAGCGATGAGCATGGGGTCCCTGGTGGTGACAACTCAACGGACCATATGAGACATAAAATAGAAATTACAATTCAAAGATGATGAGTGTGCGTGGGAATCCGACGTAGAACATCATCTTTCATCCATCATCGTACGGTCTTTGTTCATCCTAAATCAAATAGTAGGATCGATTTCACATTATTAATAACGATTGCAACTCATCATCATTATCATATATATTTGACCGCTAAAAGAATTTGACCAATCCACTATCGTGGAGTAACTTAACGAGAACTCAAAACACAAGTTGAGAGATAATTAAAAAGCGTAAGAATTTATTTTTGACTTTCCTCAAGTTTTTAATTTATCATCTCTTGTTATACTGTATACAAGAATATAAAAAGAAAAGAAAAAATAAAACAGCAGCATAAAAATGAAAATCATATGAACAGTGTTATAAGTATAACATGTAGTTTGAGATTTTTTTTTGTGTTTAGTGAGGTCCAAACCACTTCGTTGGACAGTAAGATACGAGTTATGTATACATGATTATATAAATCACAAACGGCGGCTTTATGGTCTCCAAGTCACGTTCCGAATTGGTTCACATTATTCTTTCATACGATTGTTTATCAATATCAATATTAAATTTCAAAACATTATATTAAACAAATAATATATGATCGAGGCCACGACAATTGTGTGTCTCTCTCCTCCCTTATTCTCGTGTATATATGCATATGCTTGGCTTTTCCTTCTCTTTCACTTTAATATTCTACTCATATCCATCATTTTCTCTAGTCTCAAGAAGAAGAAAAAAATCTCCATCTCCTCATACAAATTCTCAATTCGATCTAATAATCTTCAAGGAGATTCTTAGATTCAGCTCTTTATGGATCATTTGTTACAACACCAGGTAAAAATTCCAGTACAAAGATCCACATTTTCAACTTCTTGATTGTTTTTTTCTAATTTAAATTAAAATCTTGATTCATTTTCTTTCTCTTAAAAGGATGTTTTCGGGAATTACATCAAAGCTCGAGATGCCATGGGAGTATCATGTCCATCAAACCCAACAGAACTGGATGCCAATCAGAAAAAATCTTCTCCGGAGACTGGGACAGCGAAGCCACAGCCACCGGAGCTAGCCCTGAGATGTCCACGCTGCGACTCAACAAACACAAAGTTCTGCTACTACAACAACTACAGCCTCTCTCAGCCTCGCTACTTTTGCAAATCATGCCGGAGATATTGGACCAAAGGTGGAACACTAAGGAACATTCCCGTAGGAGGCGGCTGCCGCAAAAACAAACGGTCCACATCTTCGGCGACAAGAAGCCTCAGAACCACACCAGAACCAGCCTTCTCGGCGGCGAGTTTCGGTGGGTTTGGTAACAATGAACACACTGATCTCAGCTTAGCCTTTGCCCTGCTGAACAAGCAACCTCAGGGGAATTCTTCACATCTAGGGTTTCCTTCAGCATTCGGTAACTCTAACTCTCATCAGACTGACATGGAGAGTGTGTTTGGAACAAGCCAGAAAATTGAGAACGCTGGTTATGCGTTTGGAAACGGGAGCAGCGGTTTGGATATGGCTATGAGTGATCCAAACAAGGTCTTATGGGGGTTTCCATGGCAGATGAATGGAGAGAGCTTTGGAATGATGAACATGGGAGGAGGAGGAGGTGGTGGTCATGCAGATCAGATTGATTCAGGGAGAGAGATTTGGACCAATATGAACTATATAAACTCTGGTGCTTTAATGTAGTTCAAATTAAAAGCTCCAGTTTATATGGGTTTCAGTTTAATTAGCGTTTTCATAATTTAATTTACTGGGAGAAAGGTGGAGGCTACCTAAGTTATGAAATGGTTAATGAAATATAGATATATTAGGGCAAACTTACAATATGGGTTGGGGGGGGGGGGGGGGTTGCTGTTGAGTTTCTTTCTTTTGTATGTTCATCGTTTCATTATGTTTTTAATGTGACATTTCCTTTGTTTAATTTTTTTCTAAGATAATTTGTTTGCGAAGTTCATATATATAACTTGTGGAATAAATAACTAATGGAGATATCAAGGAAAATGAATAATTTGCCAGATAATGGATTTCTGTGTTTAACTTGAATTTCTCTAACTGAACCCTAATTAGTATTTCTCTCTAGTGGCTTCTTAATGGCGCGTTCAGTGACGTTGATGTTCTACTTATATTTTTCTTTTTGTCGACCTAGTTAATTGATTTAGTGATTAACTAGATTTTGATCCGCGATTTGGAAGCGCGGAATATTTTACGATAAAAAATTTCACTAATAACTTAACAAATATTTTGGTAATTTTTAAAGAGTGTGTATTTAAAATATTTTTGCATTTAAATCAATGTTTTTAAATTCAACCTGATTGTGATTATATCCGTTAATCCGGAGATCTGACAATTCAATTTTGGTTTTTAAAATATTCATATTAAAAAAATCACTAAACCTCGAAACTAACCAATTGAACTGATGGATGACTGATGGATGACCGATATGTAATCTTATAATCCAAATTTTAAAGTTCATTATTTTGCAATTTATGAAATTATGACGTTATTACAAAATTTTAAAGAGAAAATGATAGATATAAAATAACTAAGATTAATTACTGTATTGTCGGGAAACATTGATAGTAGTATAAAAAATATATTGTTTGGAAACATTGATAATAGTATAAAGAAATAAATATATTGTTTAGAAACATGGATAGTAGTATAAAGAAAGTAACATTAGTGATTTAATGTAGGTTTAACTATAAAATATAAAAGTGTATTTAATTTAAAAACTTACAAAATAAATGTTAGGTCCAACAGAATGTTTCTGTTTTAATAAGATAGATGATCCATTTTGGTAATATTGCTATATATAGTGATATAATGTGGACTGGTTGCTAATTTAATACTAAGATATATCACTTCTGTATCAAATGATTTTAAGACGAAAATTCTGGTAAAGAGAAATTAAAACTGAAAGTCTAAATTATGTGCCGGTGAAGCTGCGCGTTAAATAGTTTTCATTGATATTTTTGGGAGCTGAGAATGTAAGACCAGTTAATGATGACTATTGACTAATGAAAGATCTCCTAACCTAATTTCGATTACATTGGCTAATGTACACTTAAGAGCTAAGAGAATGTTTTAAACGAATAGAAATATCTTTGTTAGTTGGTATAGTTACTTTACACACGGAAACACGTGTTATATATAGAGTTATTTTCATTCCAAGACAGTTTATGTCTTTTTATTACAAGGAAAGACAGTTTATGGAGGTGGGGTAGTTTATGTGTGAAAAAACTCAATTTACCCCTAACTAAATGTAAATGGACGCAAATTCTTCATTTTCTCTAGTTAGGTTTAGCAACTGATTTTTTGGTTTTTAAAATTCAAAATGGTGGTGGACCCGATTATCCCATTAACCATTTTCAATTAAAATCGCGGTTGCCAATTTCTTTCTTCATTTTTGCGTTTCCCCATTTATTTTCAGTTTTACAAAACCTAAGGCTTTTAAAAAGAGATTTCTAGGGCGATTTTGAGTTGAGCGATAAGGTGGTGGTTTCCGGCGATTAGAACAGACGGCGGCAGAGGCGATTATCTCACGATGGCGAGGACTCGTAGTAGCCGCGTCGGAGCAATTGGGTTAGTTTGTTTAATTTAGGAGTTTTTATATGGCAGATGCGGCGGATTCAGGTGTCGACAATGTGAAGGAATTGCTACCTGGGCGGCTATTTGCGACCGAGCATTTTCCAAGCAAGAGGACAAACATCTACTCTACGTCGGATTTCTTGTTTAGGATAAGAAACGCTCTTAAAAGTACTCCGTAGATGTTGGTGCTTCTGTCGTCTTGTTTTGGTGGGCTTTTCCAAATTCCGGCACGTAGTGGGAAGTGGAAACTATGTCGTCTTGGACACATGGACGCTTTATGTTGTCCACGTGAACGCATGAGGAGGTTGAAGTGTACACTAAGTCGTTATAGACATTGAAAATATAGTGTACAAATGGACTTCGACATTTTTTACCTCAAATTGCATTAGAGGTATGAACATTGAATTATAGTGTACACATGAACTTCGACAATGATTGTATATGCAGGGACTTCGAGATGGACTTCAACATCTGTATGCAAGTGTGTGGAAGGACTTATGGACGCCATAGGTTGTACACTTGGACTTGTGAAAAATGCGGAGTGTACAAAGGTTAAAGATGTAAATGACAAAAACGAGTAGACATGGTTTGTTTAGTGAACACTTGGACATATAGACGTCATATATTGTCCACGCGAACATTAGAGGAATGTACACTAAGACTGCAGATGCAGAAGAGTTGTGTGAAGTGGACACTATGTGGTTTGGGACATGGTTTGTTTAGTGTACACCTGCGCATATGGACGCTATATGTTGTCCACGTGAACATTAGAGGAGTGAGAAGTGTACATTAGGTCATTATGGACATTCAAATGGACTTTGAAATGATGTACATAAGATTCATCTGAGGCATGGACATTTAATCAGAGTGTACACATGGACTTCGACAATGAGTCTATGTATATGAACTTCGAATTGGACTTCAACATCTATATTCAAGTTTGTAGAATGACTTATGGACGCCATAGTTTGTAAAAGACTATAGCGTCCATAAAAATACAAAACCGAGCTGACATGGTTTGTTTAGTGAACACTATGGCATATGGACGCTATATGTTGTCCACGTGAACATTAGAGGAGTGTTGAGTGTACACTAGGTCGTGGACATGGATATGTCATACATAGGATTGCAGCTTTGGCATGGACATTGAATTAGAGTACACATGGAAATCACCAGTGAGTGTACACACATGCACGGGTATTGATGAATGTACATTGTACAAGAAGAGGGATGTAAATTGTAAACTATATGTCGATGGACAGTAACGTATACGTGGGCATTGTACTGAATTGTACACACGTACGCGACGTGCATCTTCATTCAACATCTGTTGTACACCATGGGTTATACATATATAATCGTGTAGGCATGGACAACAGACGTTAGTTTAACCGGAAACACCGTAAAATAGTGTACACACGGGAAGAAGCGTGAAAGTACAGTATGTACGCCTCCATCTGGATACATGGACACAAAAAAAAATACACAAAAATAAACGATGTGGCAGATGGACACTAAGGTATACATGGGGAGCGACTGTACACATGTTGACACAGGAATACTTACCGGGAACATTAATGTACACATGGGCATTTCTTTCTAGTGTACACATAAGTAGGGTAATTGACTTTAATATCACGATGGACATTTGTTGTTAGTGTACACATTAACTCGGGTGTATGTACATTGCACGCATTGTAGGTGTTGTAGGTGGGGGGTGAAGCAACTGAACTAGTTTGTAGATTGTACACATGTACAATATGCCATGGCTGGTAGTGTCAAGCGTGTAATTGTTCTTGTTAATTGTACACATGTGTAGAAGTGTATGTACATTGTAAGCTTTGTAGACTCAATCAAGACACTAATCTAGTTTGTAGAACGTACGCTTTGGGGTCAATTGTATCTTACACATGTACAGTACACCCTGGTTTGGAGTGTCGAGCGGGTAATAGAGTACACGCACCGATATTCAGATTAAGTGGGTAGAAATCATCATAACATTGTACACTACCTCTAGCTTGTGTTTGTGGACATGACATTAAGCATACAATGAAGGTGAAGAAGTATGAAACGGCTCCGTCGTTGGTGAGCAGGACTGGCGGTGTTGTAAGTCCGGTTGCGAGCGCTTTCGTATTAAGAGGTCAGTAACTCAGAACAGGAAGGGGATCAGTGAAGGTGAAGAACTCTTTAACGACATTTTGATTTTTTATACTTTAACGAAATGTGCAGTTTTTCTAAAGTTTTGATTTTTTCTAAAGTTTTGATTTTTTCTGAAGGTGAAGAACTAGAACGGAATGTGCAGTCCTTCTGAAATTTTGGTTTTTTCTTTTTTTGTTCGAATGAAGGAGATGACATGATTGAAAATGAACTGTGTAATGGTAAAACCAGAAAATCTGGACCGTCGGTAGGTGAGATGTATGCTGTAATCTGATGGTTTGTATTTGGTAGATATAAGTCTTGTCAAAAAATTCAGACAAAATCTACACCGTCCAAAAAAATAAAGATGAGGGGTGGAAAAATGTTCCCGCTAAAACACATGATTTAGTTAGTCAAGGTGTTAGGGCTTTAAGTTATGTGGTGACCAGCTAGTTAGACAAGTGGGAAGCTGTTATGAAAAACTACCTCAGTAGCAGTAAGTGTTCCATCCTGTAATTAAAAACTTGAAACTGCCCCATAGTGTAAATTTTTCTTATATATAAATAGAAACCCATCCATACTTTATTCTGTACATAATAGATACATTTTAAATTAGTGACTAGGGGTTAACTCCGGCTACGCCCGGGACAATTTTGATTTTTTAAATATTTTGTATACAATTATTTCGTTGGATGTTATATTTTGAACTATATATTTTTGTGAATTTATGAATATTTTATATTTATAGTATGCATATTAAAGAATTTGAATATTTTTTGAGTTTGAAATTATTTTATTTTACATTGTGTAAACATTTTTGTGATAGTTGATTTTTTTTGTTTGTATTTTTTTGTGATAGTTTAACCTTTAAAAGTTTTGTATATATTTGAACTCTTATTTCTAATTTTTTACGGGATCTAAATATTTTCCAACGGAACTTTATATTATATAATCAAAACATTTGATATAATACATGTTTTTTCTTTTGACTAAAAATATTTTTTCCTATCATTTTGTTTTTGTTTTTGAAAATTGGCTTTCAAATTAACCAAATCAAATGTCAATTAAAAACCAAAAACATAAAACGGATCCCAATCTCCTATCCACATTAACCTAACCAAATCAAGTGTCAATAACCAAAAACATAAACCAGATCCTAATCTCATCTCCACGCTGACGGAAATGAATCATGCCCGTAAATTAGTTTTATATTTTTATCACGTCAAATTTGTCTATTATTTTACAAATCAAAAATAGAATCATGTTTTTAAAATTTTTTCTAATTTAGTTTCTAACATTATGTCACTTCGATTATTTTTAACAAAGAAACATATAACTAATAGTTGTATCCTTAATATAAATCTAATTTAGTTTTTCAAATTTGTTTTTCACTTTTATACACAATCACATGCAAAAAGTAAAATAATATTATTATAAACTAAGCTTGCCATCATTTGCATTTGTCATGGAAAGTCACCCTCTATCGATAACTTGAAAACCCATTTTTTATAACAAATCATTTTCTCTTCTCTTATGTGTTTGCTTCTTGAAATTTTCCGCGAAAAAATCACCAATTTCATACAATCAAATTTTAGATTGGGAGATGTGTCAAAAAGGGTCTCCTTGATTGAATTATAGACTTAAGAGTAAGGAAATATTGGTGTAGAGAATCGGTTTCAGCGCATAGTTTGCTCTTCTCCTTCACTCTTCTTCTCACTCTAAAGCTTGTTCATGTTCTTTTTCAATTATGGTGATCAGTTTTTTTTTTTTTTCCGTAATTGATGCATTGACTTCTCTTTTGTATAGCGAAAGATATGATAATTATATGAATCAGTTGATGTACAACTATAAAAATTAGATCCTTGTGTGTTTAATGATGTCTAAAGTAGAAGTTTTCATCATCATTTGACTTTGTTTTTTTGCATTTTTATATTTATACTCTTGTAGCAGTTTCGTGCTGTGATTTTTCGTGGTAGATTTCACTGTGTGCTCCATCTATGAAATCTTTTGTGATTATCACCTTTGTTCTTTGTTAGCATCATGTTATTTTGTAACTTTTAATGTTCTGGTTTGTGGCAGTGGTGTTCTTTTCATTATGTTTTGGTAACACCACTATTTGTTGCTTTCAAGATCTTGTTCTATGTACATCTTAAAGATCAATATGGTATACTCTTTAAATTGTAATATTAATCGCGACTGTGTTTATGGATGGTGTGTTTGTTTATGATAGATAGTTGTGTCCCTCACTCCTTGTGTTGCAATTTTTTATGATGAAATATTTGGTTTTGTCTTACCATTGCTTCTGTATGTTTATGGCTGGTGTGTTTGCTTATGATATATGTGGACTTGGTTTCTTAGTTATTGTTCAATAATACTTACCATCATTCCAGAAAATTGTAACTCGTTATATTTTCTTTTCTTTTTGTTCTTAGAAAAGAATGATTCTTGCTCATTTGTGTGATGAACTGAAAGGAGAAGACTAAAACAGTCAAGTGCATGGTAAAAAATCCATAATTTACACTAGTCATTCTCTCCATCTTACTGGTTTAGAAACAATATATTTTTATTTTCAAAATGCAGTTTCTACTCTATATTTCCTTTGCAAACGCTATAAATGCTAAATTGAATGATGAGTAGTTTTTTTGTTGCATATTTACATTTTTCTGAAGAATGTGCAAGACACTTATGCCTAGAGATGAAGAAACTATGAGTGATGAAGCCATATGAGAAATATTTCATGTAATTTGATTTTTCACTATTTGCATGTGAACTTATCTTTTTTTTGTAACACTTTTTTTGTAACACAAATGTGAACTTATCCAAACATATTTTTTTGTATATAAGAGACTTTTACTATATTTTATGTAATATTTCTATTTCTCTTTACGATAGAAGTTTAATGTAAATTTTTAATTTTGTATATTTACTTATTGTTTATTTTTTCTTATTGTATATTTACTTATTCTAATTTTCTTACTTTTATATCAAATGATAATATTATGATATATGTTTAATGTAGTATTTATATTTCTTATATTGTATGCTTGTTTTTGTTATAATGTTTATTTACTTATATAAATATTTGGAAATAATAAAAGTGTACAACTATACATTTTCAGATAGATTTTAATGTAGTTTTTCCATTTTTATATAGTTTATTTAATTATTATTTATTTTTCTTATATTGTGTATTTACTTATTCTAATTATTTGGCATTTTATATCAAATTGTAATATTATATTTACGATATATGTTTAATGTAATATTTCTATTTCTTAATTGTAAATTAATTTACTTATTTTTTATTTTTCTTATATTGTATATTTACTTATTCTAATTTTCTTGCTTATATTGTATGCTTATTTTTATTACATTGTATATTTACTTAAAAAAATATTTGGTAATAATAAAAATGTAAAACCGTAAACTTTTTAAGATTGGTGTATAATGTAGTTTTTACATTTTATATTATATATTTACTTACTTTTACTTTTTCTTAAATTGTATATTTATTTATTCTAGTTGTTTTGCTTTTATATCAAATTTTAATATTATGATAGATGGTTAATGTAATATGTCAATTTCTTATATTTCATATTAATTATTATTTATTTTACTACATATTTTCAGCTATATGTTTGATGTATTTTTTTATTTCTTATATTGAAAATTTACTTATTTTTTTATTTTTATGTAATATTTATATTTCTTATATTTTACATTTAATTATTATTCATTTTTTTATATTTCATATTTACTTATTATTATTTTTTAATAATTTCAGGTGGCATCTTTTGAGAAATATTACATTTAGTTTTTTTTTTGGAAATAATAAAAATGTAAATTAAATGTAAAAAAAAATGTAATACAACCATTTCTTATATATGGTATATATTTTATTCTAATTTTCGAATTAATTTATTCAACTTTTAAATATAAAATGGTAATAATATATTATGGACATTTTAATTTAATTTTTCTTATATTATATTCTTTTTTTTTTAAATAATAGTGACATGTGACAATGTGACATCTTTCTGGAGAAGTTTATGATGTGGACGCTCTTTGGAGCCTCAAAAGCGAACTTTTAACAGTATAGAAGTTTATTATATGCTTATTTTTATTACATGTATATTTACTTATAAAAATATTTGGAAATAATAAAAATATAAAACCTTAAATTTTTTTAGATAGGTGTGTAATGTAGTTTTTACATTTTTTATATTGTATATTTACTTATTTTTACTTTTTCTTAAATTGTATATTTACTTATTCTAGTTGTTTTGCTTTTATTTCAAATTTTAATATTTTGATAGATGGTTAATGTAATATGTCTACTATTATATTTCATATTAATTATTATTTATCTTACTACATATTGTCAGATATATGTTTGATGTAGTTTTTTTATTTTTTATATTGAAAATTTATTTATTTTTTTATTTTTTTATCTTGTATATGTACTTATTCTAATTTTATTTCTTTTATATCAAATTCTAATATTACGATAGATGTTTATGTAATATTTATATTTTTTATATTTTATATTTAATTATTATTCATTTTCTTTATATTTCATATTTACTTATTATTATTTTTAATAATTTCAGGTGACATCTTTTGGGAAATATTACATTTAGTTTTTTTGAAAATAATAAAAATGTAAACTAAATGTAAAAAAATGTAATACTACCATTTCTTATATTGTATATATTTTTATTCTAATTTTCGAATTTATTTATTCAACTTTTAAATATAAAATGGTAATAATACATTATGGACATTTTAATGTAATATTTCTTATATTATATTCTTTTTAAAAAAAAAATAGTTACATATGGCATCTTTCTTGAGAAATTTATGTCGCTGATGTGGACGCTCCCTGGTGCTTCAAAACTGTACTTTTATTAGTATAGATTATTACTTATTGGAGTTTAATTATCGAATAAGTAAAACAAAATATAGGTGTTTAAGATGATTTATTTCAGCTATCAGAGAAGATCCAGTCAATAACTGACACAAGTATGTGTTCGGGTTTAGGTAGAACTGTGCCCACACCTAACATCTCGATCTAACTCATACTTTCATATTTCATCTGTCCTCTCGTTCTTTGGTCCTGTCGGATGCTATTTTTAGAATCATGGGCAGAGCATAACTTCTAAAATTTAAAGAATTAATATTACGATATTTATATTTTTAAAATTACAAAATAGAATTTATCAATGAATTATAAATTATTTATTTATAAATAAAATTATATTTTATATCTTAAAAATTAATTTCTTTAGAGCAATTGTGGGGATTAGAACAAAAAGAAAAAAAACTTCAGATATCATTTTTAGGCTTAGGCTTCTCGGGCCCAATCCCAATACCTCTCTAATTAATACAAAAGACATTAGTAACAAGGCCTTTGGATATTGTTATCCCCATTGAAGAGGCCAATATACGACTTCTAGGCCTTACATTAGGCTCAGTCATACTTTCAACTCTGCAAAAATGAACAAGAGGCTTTGATGTTTTTAAAGGGAACCAAGTGTGGGCACTTCAGTTGTTTTATCGGTTAGGTTTAGGTTCGGTTCTATATTTTTTCCAACCAAAATAAACCATAAATAGTTTGGTTTCGATTGGTTTCTGTTCGGTTTATATTTAGTTCGGTTTGTATTCGGTGTGCTTTGTGTTACAGTTTGGTTCAATCGGGTTTTCATAGTTTAGTTCTTTTAAAACATAAATATATGGTCATGAAATCATCATGTTGGTGACTATGAAAAACTAAATTATGTTGACAAAGCCTAATACAAAAACGAAACAAAAAACTTAACAAAACACAAAACATTTATAAGAATACAATTAAATCAAGTTAACTACATTAAATAGATTTTTGTACAACATCATTAATAATGCCTCTTAAAAATAAATGTAAATTAAATTTAATATAAAACTGAGAGAAAAAACTTAAGGAACCACAAAAATTTTATAAGAACACGATCAAATCAAAATTGACTAAAATAAATAAAAAATTAAAAAACATCGTTAATAAAATTAACAATGACTCTAATCTTAGGATTTTAGTATGTTGTATGTTGCTAGTATGCCTAATTTATATAATAACAAAATCATATTGGTTATAGATTCGGTTTAACTCGGTTTGGATCGGTTGGTTCGGAATGAGAAAATCTTAAACCGAACTATTTGATAACATACTTTGATTCGGTTTGGATAGGTTTCAGTTGGTTTGGTTCGACTTGGTTCAATTTTTTCGCCCAACGTTAGGAACAACTAGTTCCACCTTAAGAGAATTAACAGTTTCGATCCTGACTACTTAACATAAAACTACCACAACTCAAATGTTTCCAAAATGTGCTTTTTTCTTCAAAACATAGGGGACCCAAACTATCAATTCACATCAAAACCAGTCAGAGGAGCAGCTCTTATAATCCAACTCCAAATCAACGGTACCTGAGAAGCAGAACCCAAGATGAGCAAAAAGAGAGTCAGTTCCTTTAGAGATTTCACATAGAAACCATCACTTATAGAAATATATATGAAGTATGAACTTCAGAATAGATTACCTAAATACTATTATGTTAGTCGCCACTGTCTCTGCGAGTTCTTCCACTAAACACCAATCTTCTTAAGCTTATTCCCCGTTTTTTTCTTTGCACTTCATCATCAGTACCCTCAGAGCAAGGAGAGTTTGTTTGATTATTGTTGTTTCCAGCAGAGCGCATGGTGGTAGCTTCTTCCGCAGCTATTCTCCATATGTTTGATTGAACGTTGAGCTTCATGAGTTCTGTTTTCATTTCTGAGTATGACTCTTGAGTCGCCTCTAGTTGCTCAGTGACACTAACCGCTCTCTTTCTACTCTTGTCAGCCTCTTCCTTTGCAATCTCTAGCTTCATGAGCGCGTCTTGTACATCTGTCTCCCTCTTGTGGATATCTGACTTCAGTGTCTCGTTCTCATCTGAAACGATTTTGAGTTGTGTCTCTTTATCCATCAAATCCGCCTTAATCTTCTCTATTACCTCCCTTAGTTGATTCAGTTCAGCTTCAGCATCTGTCTCCTCTGACATAAACCTTAGCTCTGTATTCTTAGCCACCAACATCGCCTTTAGCTTGACTATCTTGGATTTAGCTGTCTTTAATTCAGACTGGAGTTCAGCTTGTATCCTTAACCGAGAAGAAGCCTCTACATTCCCCTCTTGGTCTTTCTCACCAGAGGCTTCGAGAGCCGCTCTCAGTCGCTCTACCTCACATCTCAAGGAAGATAATTCTTCCTTCATCTCATTTGATTCCCCAAGTTTAGCCAGAAGTTTAGTCACAAGACCTCCAAGCCATACCATCCTAGCTTTTGACTGTTCAAGCTCCACTGCCATTTTCCTATAACTCTCAACTGCTTTTGTGCCATCTGACTTCAGTTCTTCTACTGCCTTTTTAGCATTCTCCATTTGCCTTAGTGTTTCGGTGGCTAAAGCCTTCGTTTCCGCGTCTGTTACCTCACAGTCCTTAAGTTGGTTACTAAAATTCTCGACGAGGAAAAGTGTGTCCATTAGGTTTTCTCTCAAAAGGTGAATCTCAGAGTTACGCAACTCAGCTTGTTTCACATAACCAGCTTCAGAAGTAGCCACCTTCTCAATCTGAAGCTTTAGCTGTCGGATCTCCTGAACAACAGCAGCGAAATCCAAATCACCTTCCTCAGATACACTTCGATGAAAGGTTTTATCGGTTTCTTCCTCCAAGGCCTGGTTCCTGGTCTCCCGGAGCTTAAAGGAAAATTCTTGCAGCTGTTTCCTGGACTCTTCTGCTTCTTGCTTTTTTTGCTTCTTTGATGTCTCAGACACTGTGACTTGATGTTTCGCCTTCGTCAGGTCCTCTGTCAGCTCCTCTTGAAGCTGAGAGACTAGCGCCTCGTGCTCCGTTATTCTGCTTGGCTTCTTCTTCTGTTAGCAAACAAACATGGCAGTGTTACAGCAATCCCAAGGAGAGATAAAACAAACAGACAATAGAATGGAAGTTATTAGTTACATTTGCATCTGTCAACTACTACTCTAAATTAAATTTCTACCTATTTAAGATCCCATAGACACGAAATTTAATGTATGCTACATTTTTCCTAATCAAAGTCAATTCAGTAACATGTTATGATGGAACGGCTTATCTTGGATCATGCAAATAAAAGAGAATTTATTAAATCTAAATGCAACAACAAAGAATAAAAGATTGAATCTGAAACAAGCTTAGTACAAGAGAGGCTCATACCTCGTAGACATGACTTCGTGGAAGTTTACGGTCTGAAAATTTTGGACTTTTGTCCTTTGGTGTTCTGTTATTAGCTGAGATAGGAGATGAAGAAGAGTCAGGCTCTGGCGCTGCTAATTTCAGTGGCCGAGCAGCACGAGGTGACAGCTTCTTAGGAACATCTGGAGATCCATTTCTGCCCCAAAACACATACCAAATCAAAAACAACAAGGTTGACAAAATGAAAATGACGAGGATATCCACATTCAAGCACATGTGCAAGTGAATTAGTAGTAGTAACAGATCACGAAAGGTCATATTTGTTGGCTAGTATGGATTTCTTGTTCCAGAAAAAAAGAGACTAGAGAAAAATGGTGATTGAATTTGATTAAACAGAAGCAATATTGAGGACAGCAAGAATTGGAACCTTTAAGATTCAATGTTGAACTCCCTTGAGGAAACAACAAAAAGGGAAAAGAATCAGCCATAAATACAAAGAAACATAGAAAGTCAAAATCAAGATTTGCCTTGTCCTTTGGGTCTGCATACTGTAATATTATCCCTCAAATGCACAGAATGAATATCTTTTCATTTATCCAAAGATACTCCCAGCCTCTTCTTTGCTTCTTCAATGTATCTAGCCTGAGCCACCAACAATTGTATAGAGAGCTCATGAATATTTAATGCAGAAAGATGGAGACATATATTACAATTTACAATCCAGTGTCAGATAGTCATTACAAAGAAAGGATAAGCATAGAAGAATATTTCTTGACGCCTATAATCATGTCCAATACCAGAAAATGAACATCTTAAAACAGAAACAAAATCTTTTCCTGAAATTCTTAGTATTGTCTTATGTTGGCATAGAGATTCGTTGGATTGTCTTTGGCAAACATCTGATCTAATAACAAATGTACTGCTGCTTTTTGCTTAAGACTATTCTATTCAAATAAACCTGCTTATCCATAGCTCTAGAACACCATCAAAAACTTCGTGCTTAATATTTAAATTCAGTGGACAACAAAACAGTTGATTCATTATCTTGAAATGAGATACAATCAGCCCAATCAGACTTAATGATATTAACAGGCAACAACTAATTCCTTAATGACAGAATTAACAGTTTTGCTCCTGAATACTTAACATAAAATTACCACAACTCAAATGTTTCGAACATGTATATTTCTCTTCAGAACAAAGTCCTCAAACTCCTTTGACCAAAAAAAAAGTCCTCAAACCACTAATTCACATCAATACCAGAGTCACCAAACCAATGGTACCTGAGAAGTAGAACACAAGATGAGCAAAGAGAAAGTCAGCTCCTTTAGAGAATTCACAGAGAAACCATCACTTAACAATATATATGAACTTTAGAACAGATTACCTAATCATCATTGTCATTCTCCAGCTATTTCTGAGGCTTCTTCCAGAAAACACCAATCTTTTTTAGTACATTTCCAGTTTTCTTCTTTGTCACTTCATCATCGATCTCCTTAGAGTAAGGAGAGTTTGTTTGATTATAGTTGTTTCCCGTAGGGAGCATGGCGGTAGCTGCTTCCGCAGGTTTTCTCCATTGAACTTTGAGCTTCCTGGGTTCTGTTTCCATTTCCGAGTTTGACGCTTGAGTTGCATCTAGTTGCTCAGTGACTCTAACCGCTCTCTGCCTACTCTTGTCAGCCTCTTCCATTGAAACTTCTTGTAGCTGTTTCCTGGACTCTTCTGATTCTTGATTTGCTTGTTTCTTTGATGTCTTAGACACTGTGCCTTGAGCCTTCTTCAGATCCTCTTGAAGCACTAGCTCCTCAAGCTCCGTTATTCTGCTTGGCTTTTTCTTCTGTTAGCAAACAAACATGGCAGTGTTACGGAAATCCCAAGGAGATAAAAGAAACAGACAATACAGTGGAAGTTAGTTACATTTTCATCTCTCAACTATTCTAAATTTAATGTTCTTTTTTTTTTCTGAACAACAAAATAAATGTTCTACCTATTTTAAATCCCATAGACACGAATTAATGTATGCTACATTTTTCCTAATCAAAGTCAATTCAGTAACATGTTATGATGGAACGGCTTATCATGGATCATGCAAATAAAAGACAATTTATTAAATATACATGCAGCAACAAATAATAAAAGATTGAATCTGAAACAAGCTTAGTACAAGAGAGGCTCGTACCTCGGAGACAGGACTTAGTGGAGGTTTACGGTCTGGAACTTTTGGACTTTTGTCTTTCGGTGTTCTGTTATTAGCTGAGATAGGAGATGAAGAAGAGTCAGGCTCTAACGCTGCTAATTTCACTAGTCGAGTAGCATGAGGAGACAACTTCTTGAGAACATCTGGAGATTCATTTCTGCCCCAAAACACATACCAAATCAAAAACAACAAGATTGACATAATGAAAATCACGAGGATATTCACATTCAAGCACATGTGCAAGAGAATTACTAATAGTAACAAATTAAAGGTCATATTTGTTGGCTAGAATGGATTTCTTGTTCCAAAAATGAGAGACTAGAGAAAAATTGTGATCTAATGGATTAAACAGAAGCAATAAGTATCAGGACCACAAGGACGCAACCTATAAGATTCAGTGTTGAATATAACTCGCATAAGGAAAAAACAAAAGGGGAAAAGAATCAGCCATAAATGCAAAGAAACTATAGAAAATCAAAAATCAAGATTTACCTTGCCTTTTGGGTATACATACTGTAATATTATCCCTCCAGTGCACAGAATGAATATCTTTTGGGTTTATACAAAAGATATTCCCATACTCTTCTTTGCTTCTTCAATGTATAGCCTGACCCACCAACAATTGTATAGACAGCTCAGCTCATGAATATTCAATACAGAAAGATTGATACATAGATTACAATCCAATGGCAAAGAAAGCATGATGGTAGTTATTGAAAAGAAACGATAAGTGTATACAGATATTTCTTTATGTCTGAAATCATATTCATTACCAGCAAATGAACATCTTAAAGAAGAAACAAACACTTTTCTCGCACTTCTCACTAATGTCTTATGTTTGCATAGAGATTCATTGGATTGTGTCTTTGGCAAACATCTGATTTTATAACAAATGAACCTTCTTTTTTTGCTTAAGACTATTCTATTCAAATGAACCTGCTTATCCATAGCTCTAGAACACCATCAAAAACTTAGTGCTTAGTATTTGAATTCAATGGACAACAAAACAGTTGAGACTTGACTCATTGTTTTGAAATGAGACATGTTGTTGCATCTCACTATCAAATATAATTGAAAACCATTGTTTAAGATATTGTTGTGGAAAATCAAAACCAGTACTCAGTTAACCAGGGCAGGATCATCAAGGGGATTTCAAATTACTCACAGTGGTAGCATTTGGTTTTGAATTAATGGTTTCATCTTCACGGCTGAGTTCTGGGCTCCATCTACAAATAGTATGCTCTTCCACTGTGTAGTTATCCAAGCACAAAGGTAGATTCAAATCCTCTTTGTAAGATTTACCACTAACATGGAGAGTCAATAACGTTTTCGCAACACTCCCGCTTAACCGAACAGCACAATGGACATCTGACCACACTCTTAACCGGTTACTGTCACCAGACTGAACCAAAACAGAGTATTCAGAGTGGACAAGAGATCGATGGTGACGGTATGCCACGAAATCCACACCGTACTGCAACCCTGACCTCAAGACCCAGTTCTTGGACCGTAAATGTGAATAAGCTTTGAAAAATATCGGGAAGTTTGGTCTTTTTGATCTCATGTACATCCATGTGTCGACTTCGTTCTCCAAGCAACGACCTTGAAGATAGATTTTGATGCATTTGAGATTGTAGTGCAAGTAGAAAGCTTCTTCAAAGGATAACTGAATCCATTTCTTGACTTTCTCAGGGGATAGGACGAGTGTGCCAAAACAACAGCGGACTAGTAGCTCAGCTTGCTCTGGCTCAACCGCTAGAAGCACGTTGCAACTCGAGAGGGACCCTAATGTCTCTGATTTGGCTAGAGAGAGTTGGAGCTGAGAGACTGAGTTTGAAATGGGTTCCGCAAGAGCTTTCGCTTCAGCACCTTTCCATTTCCATCTGGGTGCTGATATTCGTGTTCACGCACACCAATTAACCTAATGTGCACACTACCACAATCGAATGGTATGTCGATGTAGCACTTTAGGATCGAATCCACAGAGACCAACTATTACACTTGATTTCTATGGGATCAAAATTAAGCTAAGACAATATGGGGTTTTGTTTGATTTGGTAACGTGCAAAATAAATAAGCAATAACAAATGTAAATTCAGATTAAAAAGAAGCCAGCCTAGGGTTACTTCATCGGGTGCTAATACTTGTGAGCCAAACAATTATTCAAGTGCTAATAAAAACAGTCTAGAACTCGGATCACTCAAGTAGAACAGTCCACTGTCGTGGTACTGCTCCCTATGCTGATCGATCTCACCGTCTAACTGTCGTTGAGGTGAGAAGCGATCACAAGCAATAGAGATCAAGTCCGATAGGTTCACAGAACACCCTAATATCTACTTTCGCTGATTAGGGATGCAATGCTCATTCAAAACAGATCTAGCAACCTAAGCACTTTTGATGATCAGATTAAACCTATGATCTAACATTAAGCGGCCAGTTTAATGCAAGCAGTAAGAATGGTTATGAATGAAGACAATCGAGTGATTCAGTTATCTATGTTTAGCTCACGAAATCAACACCCTAGAACCCTAGACAAGCTAGCCGACTACTCAGCCATGAACAAAGAAAACACAGAGTTCATAGATGAATAATACTGCATAAATATAACAGAAACAAAGAGAGGGTTCAGGATAATCTTCTCTATGGAGAGAGAGATGGAGCCCTCTCCCTTTACAATAAGCAAATCCAATAATCTCAATGTCTCCAATGGTTTCTTGTGTCTAGAATAGCGTAGAATGATGTAGAAAAATAGAAAAAGAAGTTATATCAAAAGCCACAGGCGGCCAGAGAGAAAAAGAGGATAATTAGGGCAAATCCCGAGATGTTGTATTTTCCTTATTCGTCGGGAACAACCGCGGGATCACTCCGTCTGCTTGTTCCGCTTGATCGGGAACAGTCATCAGACTGTTCTGCGTGAAAATCACCAAACTGCACTGTTTTCTGCTTCTTTTGTTCCAGCAGGTCCATCTCCCATCCAGTGCAACTCCAGACCTGTAATGACTCGAAAAGGACTAGAAAGACTCGATAAAGACTTGAAAACCAATTAGAAAACATATATACAATGATGTATAAAACACCATATATCAATTCCCCCAGACTTAGATCCTTGTTTGTCCTCGAACAAGACCAAGTATCAAGAACATGGAGAAATGTTTGAAAGTGTGGGAACTCTCCTATTCTCAGCAACCATACCTTAACCACAAATCTCTGAACCATACAAGCAGTAACACTATGACAACACACCCTTACCAGAACCCCACTGACTGCTGTTCGAAAATCGGCTCCATACTCTACATCTCAAACCTGAAAAAGTAACACTATCGAGACAGAACTCCCTACATTCATTTAAGAGCAGCGTGAGCTTCTCATCACAGGCACTATTCAGGGTAGACGGGCTAGGTGTGGAACAGGCTAACTTTATGGTGGAGCTAAAGAGTGTTTAGGGGCTACCAATTTTTTGTAGTGGATGCAGGATATCGCGCAAAATAGTCGTGAGAGGACGGTTCCATTGATGTCCACAGCCCCTTACTCGTTTTGCTCTCTCAGGAGCGACTGTTCTTTTCGTTCGGGAACAATCATCAGACTGCTCCGCTCATCTGTCTGCTCCTCATCCCTTCATATTGATACCTACTCTTCTGCTCGACCTTCCCAGTGGCTCATGTATCCTGAATTCTTCTCCTTCTCCATCACCATATGCTAAATAAAATGAAAGATATATATATATATATATATATATATATATTTTTTTAACTTTTTTTTTTTTTACAAGTACAAAAAGATATGGTGAGGTGACGAAGAAGGAGGTAACATGTGATGTCAAGGATGCCACTGGTGGTTTTGATTCAAATCATTCTGGTTCTCCATCCATGTTCTTGAACAGCTCATTGGTTATGGAGTGGTTGCTCTCTTAATCTGCTTGTTCTCCTTCTGGCTGAATCTGCGCAGCAGTAACGAGTAAGAGGCTGCGTCGATCCTTTCCTCTCCGACCTTTTTGCACATATCTGCACATATAACACTGAAAAACAAATGCATGAAGGTGGAATAAAGGCTAAGGTTCAGTGTGGGAACTAGCTAAAGATGAGCTAGCCACTCAGGAACAGCAAGATGGATAGAAAGAATAAGAAGTCCTGAGTGTTGTTCTCGTTTCCCTGATCTAGTGCCCATAACAAGAAGAATTTCAGTCAAGATTAGGTTCAAGTTATTTGGAGTTAAGTCTACCCAGTGTAACCTGATCGGCTGAAAACATCTGGAGAATCAAGTGAGATATGTCAGGGTGTTCCGGGTCCACATGTGTGTCTTTCGCCACTGCTAAGGTCACTGAATAAGACAACTAAAGCACGAGGTGGTTAGTGATCAACACAGAATAAGGTCCTAATTCCCACAAAACTTTGACTGACTCGATCCTAAAAACTGACTCAGACTGACTCAAAAGATAAACAAAAGAAAGAAACGAGTTAGTAAACGACGAAGACCCTCCCCCAGACTTACTTCACAACGTCTCGGTGTGAAAATAAATCAGAGAGAAGGTGAAAACCATAATATGCAAATTTTTTGGTCGAGATACTTACCTGGAGCGGGTGCTCCGAAAAATTCAAGGTGTTCTGTCGCCAGATTTTCACCTGGGCGGTTGTTTTTGGCTCCTGCAGAACAGGGAGCTCTGTTTCTGCAACCTAGAATTTTTCGAGGTATCTCGAATTTTTCTGCTTTTTGACCTGAAACTCAATAAACTAAAACGAAAATAAGCAAACAAAAACAAAACCAAGTTATATTTACACTTACCAGTGGGTTGCCTCCCACCAAGCGCTTGGTTAAAGTCACTAGCTTGACTTGGTGACAGGGATCAGTCGGGTTGAGCATGAGGGCTTGTTCCAAAACAAGCTCCACAATCAGACATGTTCAGCTTCAAAACTCTGCTCAACAACCCTTTCACAGCAGCTTCTCCTTTCTCTTTCAGCTCATCTGTGAGAATAACTCTGACATTGGAGAAAGGTTTAGAAGTACCCTTGCACTTTACCTCATATTCAATGGATTTCTCATCACACATGCAAGGTATCAAAGTCATGGTAGGATCTCTCCTGGCCCTTTTCTTCTGGACTTTTACATTCACCTTAGCATTCCCACTGAGTGTATGGGTATCAGTGTGAGGATCTCCATCCTGGACTTCCTTGATCTCACTGTTTTTCTCAAGCTCCTTCCTTGGAACAACCTTCAACTTTTCTCCACTGAACACTGAGATGCAAAAGGCGTGTAGTTTCTGAAATCTAGTGGGAACAGCCTGATAGAAGACATTCTTGTTGATGTGGGAGAAGGAGACTCTCTTATTAGGCATATCAACGATTGCTCCCACTGTAGCCATAAATGTCCTTCCTAAGATCAAGGGCATCTCATGATCCTTGTTCATCTCAACAACCTGAAATTCAGTATGGAGAACACAGTCTCCAACTTGGACAGGAAGGTTGCGAATGGTGCCATAAGGAACTGCTCTGGAAGAGTTTGCAAAAGTCAGAGTCACCTTAGAAGGCTCAACCTCAGTAATGCCCAACTTCTCTACAATCTCTTTTGAGACAAAATTCACACAAGATCCAGAGTCACAAAGAGCTTCTTCAAATTCTACTCCAGCAATGGAACATGGAAAAGCAAACTTTCCAGGGTCATCAACCTTAGGCAACATCTTCAGGTGTCTAGGTGGAATCGGATAGGGAACTTTAGGAACATAGACTCGCACTGATGGAATATCAGTAGATCTGTGGGGAGCGGGAGCAGTCGCCGGAGCAGTCGCGGGAGCAGTCGCTCTAGAGCTAGCAGACTGCTCTGCTCTCTGTTCTGCGCCCATAACAGTCTCAGCGAACAGTTGTTCCGCTTGTTTTTCCTCAGATTTCTCACGTCTCTGCTCGATTGCATTACAGTGCTCAACCCTAGGATTCATCACACTCTTTCCACGAATGATCTCTTGCTGCCTTTTAACAGTTTCAGCAGTTTGAGCAAGCTGAACATCTATCTTCTATATGTGGTTGCTCACAGTATCATATTTTGAATTCAGCTCGGTGAACATGCTGTCCATCCTGGTGTTGATGCCTGTGGTAACCTGATTCAGTGCCTTGACCTGAAGTTGCTGGCTCTGGAGCATCTGCTGCATCATAATGTTCAGATTTTTCAGATCATCTGGCGGACTGTTCCCTGCAGTTGGAGCACTCGCGGCTGGAACAACTTGCTGATTGTTCTGCGGGGTGGTGTTCTGATACCCAGATCCTTGTGCCTGGTTGTTCTGCAGTAGCTGATCGACCTTAGCTGTCAGCTCATAAATTTTCTGGGTGTGTACACTGTTGACTTCCTTGGAGTGATCGCTGTCCTGGTTCTCATTGGTTGAGCTAGCTGCCATGTTCTCAATCAGCTTGAGCGCTCCATCAGTGGTCTGAGTCATGAAGTCTCCATTGCTCGAAGAGTTTAGAGCACCTTGGTATTTCCAGTCCACCCCATCATAGAAAATGCCCAGGAGGTAATCATCATCAAATCCATGGTGAGGGCATTCTCTCTGGTAGTCATTGAAGCGCTCCCATGCATCACAAAAAGGCTCATCATGGAGCTGTCTGAATGAGGTGATCTTGTTCCTCAATGCAGCTGTTCTCGCCTTAGAGTAGAAATGGTTGAGGAACGCTGATCGGACCTGTTCCCATGAAGTGAGAGAGTCGGTAGGGAGGGAGTTCAACCACCGTGCAGCTTTTCCATCAAGAGAGAATGGGAATAGCATGCACTTGATGTAGTCTGGTGGCACACCATTCGCACGAGTAAAACTGCAGACTTTTTCAAAATTCTCAATATGCTCCATTGGAATTTCTGCAGAGAGACCAGAGAACACTTTTCTCTGCACCAGATCAATCAAAGCAGGCTTGATCTCGAAGTCCTGCCTGGTGCAGAGTGGAGGAACAATGGCAGAGCGCATAGTAGGAATGTTCCGCGGAAGGTTTCTCTCCCCGATTGGAACAGTCTGCGTTGCTTGTTCTTGCCGCGCGAGAGCAGCCTGTTGAGCAGCATCCTGTTGAGCTTGGATGGTCTGCTGCATCTGAAGCATCTGCTGTCTGCTGTTGCATCAATTGCATTGCTGCAGCGAGATCATCCTGATGACCGTGATCACCCATGGTGGTGTCAGTAGGCCTTGGCTGTTGTCTGTTCTGATTTTCTAAACCTTGCGATCTCCTGCAACAAAGAGAAAAGAGCAAGTTAGAGGTCTTAGACTAAATAAATAACCGAAAAATAAAGGTAAAAAGATGGTCCATGGCAACGGCGCCAAATTGATATTCGTGTTCACGCACACCAATTAACCTAATGTGCACACTACCACAATCGAATGGTATGTCGATGTAGCACTTTAGGATCGAATCCACAGAGACCAACTATTACACTTTATTTCTATGGGATCAAAATTAAGCTAAGACAATATGGAGTTTTGTTTGATTTGGTAACGTGCAAAATAAATAAGCAATGACAAATGTAAATTCAGATTAAAAAGAAGCCAGCCTAGGGTTACTTCATCGGGTGCTAATACTTGTGAGCCAAACAATTATTCAAGTGCTAATAAAAACAGTGTAGAACTCGGATCACTCAAGTAGAACAGTCCACTGTCGTGGTACTGCTCCCTATGCTGATCGATCTCACCGTCTAACTGTCGTTGAGGTGAGAAGCGATCACAAGCAATAGAGATCAAGTCCGATAGGTTCACATAACACCCTAATATCTACTTTCGCTGATTAGGGATGCAATGCTCATTCAAAACAGATCTAGCAACCTAAGCACTTTTGATGATCAGATTAAACCTATGATCTAACATTAAGCGGCTAGTTTAATGCAAGCAGTAAGAATGGTTATGAATGAAGACAATCGAGTGATTCACTTATCTATGTTTAGCTCACGAAATCAACACCCTAGAACCCTAGACAAGCTAGCCGACTACTCAGCCATGAACAGAGAAAACACAGAGTTCATAGATGAATAATACTGCATAAATATAACAGAAACAAAGAGAGGGTTCAGGATAATCTTCTCTATGGAGAGAGAGATGGAGCCCTCTCCCTTTACAATAAGCAAATCCAATAATCTCAAAGTCTCCAATGGTTTCTTGTGTCTAGAATAGCGTAGAATGATGTAGAAAAATAGAAAAAGAAGTTATATCAAAAGCCACAGGCGGCCAGAGAGAAAAATAGGATAATTAGGGAAATCCCGAGATGTTGTATTTTCCTTATTCGTCGGGAACAACCGCGGGATCACTCAGTCTGCTTGTTCCGCTTGATCGGGAACAGTCATCAGACTGTTCTGCGTGAAAATCACCAAACTGCACTGTTTTCTGCTTCTTTTGTTCCAGCAGGTCCATCTCCCATCCAGTGCAACTCCAGACCTGTAATGACTCGAAAAAGACTAGAAAGACTCGATAAAGACTTGAAAACCAATTAGAAAACATATATACAATGATGTATAAAACACCATATATCAGGTGCCATGGAATGAAGCTGCATACAAGCATTACAAAAGAAACCTTTTGAACATACAACATATATAAATAAATCAAAATATTAGCTGCAACAACTATTAGACACTAGGATCATGGGGACATACAATTGACATACTTGTAAGAACCAAAATTAGAGCTGAACTGAAACAAAGCCAAGAACTTTTTGCGTTAGATCAAAGGAAAAATGCAGAGTCAGAAGGTCAAGCTATCTAGTACCGGCAATTGAATCTCATATAACATAGCATAAACACGCAAATTTCATCTTAGCATTGCCAATACATACTTAAGCTTTAGAGTTTACCAAAAAAAAAAGACTTGTTTCAGACACTTTATCAAACAGCTTCCGTGCATCAATAAATCAAATTGCTCACAACAAATACACATTCAAAAATCAAACCTTATAGAAGATTAACTAAATGCACCAAACTTCATGAAGATTCACTCACAATACGATTATCGTTACTGATTCTTTGTTAATCCTCTGCGATCTCGTCGAAAGGGGAGGAAATTTAGACTAAAGTTAATTTATTTGATTTTCTAAAAAAAGAAAAGATCAGTACAAGTAAATGACGTGTTTACCCCTATTTTAAGTGTACCAAATTACTAGCCTTTCACACACGTGCGTGGACTTAACCCACGTGCGGATTTTGAGAGTCTCCTCATCTCTAATATTAAAATTTATGCCTGTAACGACTGCGACGTAAAGCGAAGCCTAAAAGGTAAAAAAAAATCACTCGTCACTCATACGAAGAAGGGGACGCACAGTGTTTTTGAATCGCTGCTGCCAAGCAAGGCTATGGAGTTCTTGGGTCGCGATTCCGATTCCGACTACGCTTTCCAATTGCAGATGGAGGAGGCCATCGCAGCTTCTCTCTCTTCCCGATCTCGTGCTCCTTACCGCCCACCGTCTCCTCCCGTTGTCGCTAGGTGTGGATTCGCTATCGTGGAGGAGGAGGAGGCGATCGGTTCGACGCCGAGAGGTGGCTCGGAGACCGCGCGTCGCGGCGGCGAAGGTAGCTCGAGAGGAAAAGGGAAAGCACACGAGACAACAACCACTGGTGATCGAAACCCTAACAGTAAAGTCGATAGCTTCCAGAATGCTTCTGCGAACGTTAGTAAGAAGAGACCTTCTCCGGCTGTTACTATTCGTCCGGCCGGGGAGGGGAGCTCGAAGGTTGGTGCCGCCAAGGGGAGTTTCAGGGGAGACTTGATGTACAGGCTTTACTCCAAGGGTTTGGTGAGCGAAGAAGGGAGTGGGAGTGGTAAGGGGAAGGTGGGTGACGTGGCGGTGGCTGGGTTTGGTGTCGCGATTTGCGATCAGAGGGATGTTCTGTTGTTCGAGTCCAAGGGATAGCTGGTTGGCCGTGGCGCGAATCGTCAGGGCGCGGAGATTCAGGCGTTGACCCGAGGGTTGACCGAAGCCTCCAAGCTGGGGATCAAACATGTCGCTATCTTCTGCGATTCTTTTCCGATTTTTCAATACGTAAAGAAAAAAAAGTTCCCTACTTTTCTTCATTGCTATTCTTCGCCTTTGCTGTTGCTTTTGCTTTTTTCTGCTCTTGCAGTTGTTGAATCCGTGCATCATGTTAGAAATAGGAATGAGCATTGCAATTTTCTCAGTGCTATATTTACTCTTTTTAAAAATTTGTTTTAAGAATGTTGCTGGCTTCAAGTTTCCTCTGTTCCGTTAATGTGTGTTTGTTTTTCTATTGGGGTTTTCATTTGGAAACTGTTACGACTAGAGGAAAAGAATAGTTTCAACTTACATCTTTATTATGTGATAAAAAGAGTTGCAGTGACTACTCTATCTATCATTCTGCACAGTGACCATTTTGTAAGCCATTGCCGTCTCTCTTTACTTTGAAATATAAAGAAGTTGTTGGGCTACCTTCACTAGCTATTAGAGAGTAGACTGGAAGTTCATTTCCTTGTGTTTTGTGCAATGGTTTAGAATCCCATTTTGTTATGCTTTCTTCACCTAGCTTTCCATGTCCTATGTTTCATAAGGTTTTATTTTATTTGAATGCAGGTCAGGGGAAGCTGGACGCCTAAGCAAAAGAAGATTGCCATGCTAATAGATGATTTGCAACGGATCAGGCAACAGTTCTCGTTTAGTCAAGCTGTTCTGGTGGCTGGAAATGAAGTGAAATATGCTTATAAACTTGCTAGGGAATCAATTGTTTCGCAAGCGACCCCTCTTGAAAGTCCCCGCCAAGCGAAAGTAGCTCGGAAAGAAGAGTGTCGTATCTGTTTTAACGACATCGATCCCGAGCGCATGTTTTGTGTCGGTAAATGCAGTCATCGCTTTTGCTTTCAGTGTGTGAAGCAACATGTAGAGGTGAAGCTGCTTCACGGAATGATTCCAAACTGTCCTCATGATAAATGCAAGTCTGAGATGGTTATTGATTCATGTGACAAGCTTTTGACTCCAAAATTGGGTGAAATGTGGAAGCAGAGAATCAAAGAGAACGCAATACCTGTCACGGAGAGAGTTTACTGTCCTTACCTGAGGTGTTCCGCTTTGATGTCCAAAACCAAGATATCTGAATCTGCCAAGACCTTGCTGTCTGCTTACCCTGCATCTGGAGTCAGGAGATGTGTCGAATGTCGTGGCCTCTTCTGTGTGGATTGCAAAGTACCGTGGCATGGAAAGCTGTCATGCGCCGAGTACAAGAAACTGCATCCTAATCCTCCAGCAGATGATGTGAAGCTAAAATCTCTGGCAAATAATAAAATGTGGCGCCAATGTGGCAAGTGCCAACACATGATCGAACTTAGTCAAGGATGCAATCACATCACTTGCAGGTATCTCTCTAACTATCGACCTATCAACAACACTTTTTTCATCCTGATAACCTTTGGATTCAGATCATCAAATTTTAGCACGTGGTTTACATTTCATTCTTTCCCTGTTTAACAATATTGGTGGCATATTCCTTTTGGTATTTGCGTCAGATGTGGGCATGAGTTTTGCTACAACTGTGGAGGAGGATGGAACAAAAAAACAGGGACTTGTGTTAAGCGATGCCCGATCTGGGACGAAGCATACATCATGCGTCAAAATCCAGCACGTGTGTATGTGGCGCCTAACAACTACTTTGATGAAGCATACATCAGGCGTCAAGATCCAGCGCGTGTGTATGTGGCGCCTAACAACTACTTTGATGATCATGATGAGGAGGATGAGGAGGATGATGGAGATTATGAAACTGATGAAGATTTTGATTACGACTATGGTGACTTCCCCTTTAATTTGGGGCATCATATGAATGATGTTAATCCTGATGAGCCCTTTGATCCCTTCTTTGATCTGCCAGATGGTAATATTGCCCTTGTAAATCTGTATAAAACCCTTGAATCTCTTCAGTTTTTTTCGTATTGAAATCAGTCTCTGATGATCATGTAGGTGTGGTTTTTTTACCACATATGCTGTCTCCCAGGAGCCGTCAGCAATTGTACGACTCAGATGATGATTCTGATGAAGAAACGGGTCAGCCACCTCATTTGAGACAGAGTAACGCCCCTTCTGGTAATGAGACAACAAGAGTTAGTGCTCCTCCCGTAGGTGAGATGATCATGACCCTTGCATCTCATTAGTTTTCTCCTACTCAAAACCACTCTCTGATGATCATGTAGGTGAGATCTTTCTCCCACATATGTTGTCTCCCAGGAGCAGTCAGCAATTGTATGACTCCGATGATGATTCTGATGAGGAAACGGGTCAACCAGCTCATCTGAGACAGAGTAACGCCCCGTCTGGTCATGAGGCGACGAGAGTTAATGCTCATTTCACACAGAGTAATGACCGGTCTGGTAATGAGACAACAAGAGTTTATGCTCCTCCTGAGGAAGAAGAAGAAGAAGTGGACGACTGCCCATACTTTGAAACTTATGAAGAGGACGGTACAGTATATGACTCGGACGGCTATGAAATCGAGGATTACACGAACCCTTACGATTCAGATGACTATTGAGGTGTAATTTGGAACCAAACTTGGTCTCTTTTGCTTTATGATCTTTCGGCTATAAACTCTTTGGTGGATCATATGTTTCTATGACTTCTTGTTGCGTTTGAGTTTTGGAGATTCAGGAGGGGGAATTTTCAGAATCCTTGTGTTTGAAGGTAAAAGCTTTGCTTTGCATATAAATGTCAATGATGAAACTGACACCTAGAACTTTTAAATCACCGAGAAGCAAATTACAATGAAGCTGCATCTATGTTTGATGGAATGCTTAGACAAAAAAAAAGGTGCACTCGTGGAACCCAGAATAAAACACTCCTGAGTTACACAACAAACAACAACAGAGAAAACTTCAGATTCAAATACCAGTTACGTTTATAAGGGTTTCGATTCTACAAAAGTAAATAAAAAGCAAAACTCATCTACAGACCTTCAGATGAAATCAAAGAGAAGAGTGAAGAGAAGCAAAAGACATACAATGAAGAGATATCCTGCCATATAACCTCAATGTTCACGATGAAGAAGATGAAATCTAGCTAAGGGTTTAGAGTAAGAAACAAAGAAGAATACTCTGTTTTTCTCTTCTTTTAACTTTGTAGCTTTACCTGTAACTTGCTGAGCAATCCATGAAGCCTATCATACAATCCTTCTCCAGTAACCGCACAATTTGCTTGAATATGCCAATCACGCTTTCTTGATACATAGATTAGAAATATTTAACCTATAGAATTACATATATCGATTTCTTTTCTTATGCAAATATTTTTGTCTCCATAAATTAAAAGTTAATAAAATATCATATTTAAGTAATATCAAAAAAAAAATATATCAAACAACCTCATCCATAACATTACGGAAAATTCCGACCAAAAAAGGAAATATTATAAACGCAAACAGGACTAGGAACTATAAAATAAATGTAACTCTGGTATATCAGGATAAATGCAAAAACAAAACAAAAAAGGAAATAAGCAAAGAGACCTACACTAGTATAAATACATCACTCGTTACCACCCCTCTTCATTCGTTCAATTCATCATAAACTCAAAGCCGCTCATCCATAGTAGAGACAAGAAAGTAACAACAACAACAACAATCATGAGAAACTTGTCTTATCAAACTCTGACTGATTATTCGGAGGAAGAGACTCAAAGAATCTTCGAATTCATGGAGAAACTGAAACAGGCCGATGATGGAACACGCATATTCAATCGATTCTGCTCTGCGATTCAGCGCTATCGATCTGGTTATCAAACCTACACCAGACTCGAAAACAGTCTCCGTTCGA
Source organism: Raphanus raphanistrum subsp. raphanistrum (assembly GCA_019706035.1). Taxonomy (NCBI): domain Eukaryota; kingdom Viridiplantae; phylum Streptophyta; class Magnoliopsida; order Brassicales; family Brassicaceae; genus Raphanus; species Raphanus raphanistrum. Next base: position 53,137,470 of record CM033988.1, read on the forward strand.
TTCTCTGTGATCACAAAGGTTTACTCGACGAGTTCCATCAGCTTAAATCGGGTTTTGCCTCTCCTGTAATAAGAAACAATGAGACGAAGAAAGACAACGCGGAATCAGACATGGAGCGTACGATAGGGTTCTTCAAGAAAATCGAAGCCCTAGGCAAGAGTGTGTACAAAGCGTTTATAAGTGCGTTAGCGTTTTCAGCTGATATCGAGACTCTGATGGAACAACTCGACGTGATTCTCCGCCACCACACGTCTCTAAAAGAGGAGTTTGAAACGTTCTTAGTCGGTTCCCGCGAAGAAAGCGTGGAGGTCACGCCATCGTATCAGATAAACGAGAAGTACTATTTGGACAGTCCTTATGATCCCGACGTTGCATCGCAGCAGAGGAGCCAGCGTTGCCTCAAGGACAAACTTACGAAGGAGGATATGCTCATGCATGACCTAGCTGCTGTTATTAGGTTTGGTCAATATCCGAACCGCTTTGAGAAGCCTCCACTAGGATTTAACAGAGTCTTGGAATGGTTATACAGAGGTAAGGGGGTGCCACGAGAATATAAGGCACATCCGAAGCTTACGGCAACATATATGTTACCTATGTTGCAGTATACGCATGAGGAGATGACAAGGGCGAAAACAAGTACGGTGTAAGTGTCTATACACAAATGTTAGTGAATGAGAGTTCCTTTATATTTGATATGAATCTCGGTTATGTTTTAGTAGTAGTCTCCCAGTTTTCAGGTATAATATTTCAAAACTGAGAGTGATTTTATTTAGGATCAGTGTAGCTTTATATTTGTTCTAAGACGTGGAGGGATACTAAGTTTCTTCAATCAGTTTAAATATGACACTTCTTCAAAGACCTAAGGACATCAGTTTACAAATTTACTTGCCACAGAGTCCATCTTATGTTAACACAAAACTTGTCAACTTGGAAAACAGAGAGAGAGAAAAAGATATAATTAAATTTTTGAGATTGATAAAAAATAATATAGTCTGAGAGTTGGATTAATTATAAAACTGCGACTGTTGTTAAGTTTTTACGTTACCAGATTAGAGAAAAAAACTATATTTTGTTTTTCTTTATAAGAATGTGAATTTCATTTATCAAATGAGAATGTTTGTACTTGTACAAAAAGTTTGAAAGAAAAGCAATCCTAAGCCAAAAAAACAGAGGAGAGCTTAAATTGAAGACTTTAGAAGCTGAGATAATCCATACTCATGAGTCAGCCAGATTTGCTTTTGGTCTTGGTCTTCTAGGAAGAATGAAAAGAGATCGAATGTAAATGCATGTGTTTAGTCCACGACATGCTTTATTACCTTTTTGTGGATTTTATAAACACATGCATTTACATTCGATCTCTTTTCATTCTTCCTAGAAGACCAAGACCAAGAGCAAATCTGGCTGACTAATGAGTATGGATTATCTCAGTTTCTAAAGTCTTCAATTTAAGCTTTCCTCTGTTTTTTTTTGGCTTAGGATTGCTTTAAAAGCACCTAATTTTTTTTTAAGTTCTCCACTCAAACAACTTAAAATCACCTAAAATTTTTATAACTTCACAACTTAAAATATTTTCAGTAACAGTGGATTTCAGAGTACTTTACGAAATGTCAAGTTCAATAATAGTGAATTTTAAATAAATTTTTAAAATTTATATTTGAAATAACAATGTATTTGTCATTTTAATACAAATTACCTAAAACTCTCACTTAAATACATCTGCTTAAAGAAAAACACTTTAAAAATAGTTTTTTTAAAGAAAAACACTTTAAAACTTTAAAAATAGATTTTGAAAATTCTAAAATAGAAAGTCTTTTAGAAATGCATAACTAGAATTTTCTGTCTTCTACCAACACTCAGGAGCAAGTACACTTTGTGTATTGTCGTCTTTCTCGTAATGTCCACCCTGAAGATGCCTTGGTGTTGCTCGCGCGCTACCGGCGAGATAGATTCAACAGCTCCACTATTTCTTCGACTAGCAGAGATAGATTTGCTGTTTTGGTCTCTATCTACTGGATTTTCAACAATGCAAACTTCTCGTAGCGAAGAAGCTGTGGCGGAGATGAAATGTGATTATCTGCTTTGAGCTTTTTACTGAATAAGCTTGCAGGTTTTTAATTATAGTGCTCATATTGAAAATTTCTGTAACATTTATGAATGGTCAAGTAAAATCGTATATTGTTCTCTACTCTGATGAGAAAAGGTTGTAACTTTGTGGTTATGGTTACATTCCTTGAATGTAGAGTTTAAATCTCTAGAATCTTTCTTAATGGTAGTCACATACTCGACAATGGACAACGGAACATTTGTTTGTTAATTGCTACTGTAGATAATCTATAATAGATTGAACGAGGCATCTCTCTTATGATATTCTAATTATGAATAGATTTGTAAGATATAGACAATTTGATCTTATTCAAGGTTTAACTGTCACATTTTTTCTTAATTGTCACATTTTATTCATATTCAAGTAGTCAACTTGTATCCTTTTTTTTCAAAAAAAAAAAGTAGTCAACTTGTATTTACTGTTATATATACTTAGGACGGTTGTCCGATTATGATATTGTTACTTTAAAATCTAGTGTTAAATCTGTTGACCATTTTTGTATTGCTTGTGAGTTGTTGTGACATTCACAGACGTTAAACCAAAGAAGGAAACACTGTTATGGGGTGGTCATTTTATGCACAACATTCATAAAGTCCTCTCGTAGATTTTGTTGCCATTGCGTAATGCAAGACGCCGATACATGTTCATGTGCAAACTCTAATAGGTGAGGGGGACATGTATGTTTCATCCCTTGAGAGGTAAAAGTTATGACCTCTTCCATTTTGCCCCTTGAAACAAGTTAATATTATAAGAAAAATATATATTCTAAAAGTTTGGTAAACTGTCGTTTCAAATGCTTGTGCCTTTAGCTGATCTTTTGAACCTAGGATTTTAATGAATTGGATACGAGGATACAATAATCACATTTGCATGCCTAGTGCATATTTGGATATTTTAGAAATAGCTATGATTGAAATCGTCTTTGTCCGATAAAATTGATCTTGACATAAATAAATAGCGTACAATGTGCATATTATATAGAGAGAGTTGCTTATTATCTTCATTGTTATTCTCTAGTAGGAGTATATTAGTGTCAATGACGCCTCATAGTTCATAGTACCGTATAGAAGACTTTAGACATGCTATCCATTAACTTGACAGTTTCAGTGATTTGACCTCATGAAACCACCCCAACACTTCAACTTATTATTAGTAACGTTGGTTGCAGCTTTACCGTCGACCTTTTCTTCTCAAATCATAATTTTTGGCATATTCCTCTTAAATAATATAAAAGCCCCATCAACACACGTTATTTTTTCCTTTTGTTTTGTTCTGTTTCTTGAAACTCATTTATACTGTCTTGACTATGTCAGGACTCCGGAAGTTTTGCACAGGGGGTATATATATATATATCTGACTTTTGTCGTCTCATATTCAGTGGAAGAGAAAACTGTAAGAAGAGAGAAAAAGCAAAAGAAAAAAAAACGTTAATTCTTTCTGTTCCCAATGATTGGAGGAGCGCTTCTTGGCACCATCTGGATGATGATATATTGTGTTTCCACGTCATTCCAACAGGAGACAACATTCGTCTACAACGGCTTCGACCAAGGAGACCATCGTATTCACCTTCAGGGTGGTGCAAAAATCATTCCAAAAAAAGATGTCTTGCAACTCACGAATGCAACGACAACGCAGATAGGTCGTGCTTTCTTCGAGCAGCCTATTGAGTTCAAACCATCCGAACCAGTCTCGTTCTCGACGCATTTTGTGTGCGCGCTGGTCCCTGTAAGTGAGGTGAGTAGCCATGGCATGGCGTTTTTCGTGTCTCATTCCACTGATTTCGAAGGCGCGGAACCATCTCGATACTTCGGACTTTTCAACGCAAATGGATCTGCTTCGACACGTGTGTTGGCTGTTGAGCTTGATATTGCCAAAGCTGTGGATGTGCTCGACATCAATGATAATCATGTTGGGATTGATGTGAACAGTGCGGTGTCTGTGGTTGCTGCTCCAGCTTCGTATTTCTCGGACAAAGGAGGTCGGATGATAGACATGAAACTCGTGAGTGGCGATCCTATCCAGGTTTGGGTAGACTACGAAGGAACAACCCTCAACGTTTCAATTGCTCCTCTTCATAACCAGAAACCAAGCCGACCTCTGTTGTCATCGACATCCATCAATCTTACCGAGATTGTGCAAGGCAGAAGAATGTTTGTCGGGTTTTCTGGTTCAACCGGGTCAGGCGTGGTCAACCAGTACGTACTCGGGTGGAGTTTTAGCAAACTCATGGCGTCGCTGCAGAAGATTGACGTCTCAAAACTTCCCAAAGCCCCTCATCCAATCAATAAAAGAAACTATACATCTCTGCTGTCTGATGTTCTGCTGAGTTTACTAGCTTTGTTTGTTTTGGGGCTACTCTTTGGGGCGTATATGTATAGGAGAAACTTGTATGCCGAAGTAAAAGAGGATTGGGAAAATGTGTATGGTCCACTCAGGTATTCCTACAAATCTTTATACAAAGCAACAAAAGGGTTCAGTAAAGATGAATTTATTGGGAGAGGAGGTTTTGGTGAAGTCTACAAAGGAACACTCCCTCGGAGCACAGAGATGAGAGAAGTGGCTGTGAAGAAAGTAGCACATGACGGTGAGCAAGGTATGAAGCAATTCGTCTCTGAGATCGTGTGCATGAGGAGTTTAAAACACAGGAGCTTGGTTCCACTTCTTGGGTATTGCCGGAGGAAACATGAGTTATTACTGGTCTCTGAGTACATGCCAAATGGTAGCCTTGATTATCACTTGTTTAATGATGATGGACCTACTCTCCCCTGGAGGAGTAGATTTGCCATTCTCAAAGACATTGCGTCAGCTCTTAGTTACTTACATACAGAAGCTGACCAAGTTGTTATACACAGAGATATCAAAGCTTCTAATGTTTTGTTGGACGCAGAGTTCAACGGAAGGTTGGGAGATTTTGGTATGTCGAGGTTGTATGAAAGAGGGGCTGATCCAACCACAACAGCTGCAGTTGGGACTGTTGGTTACATGGCACCTGAGGTCACAACATTTGGACCTTCCACTGGAACTGATGTATACGCTTTTGGTGTTTTCTTGCTTGAAGTAACTTGTGGGAGGAGACCCGTGGAGCTTCGCGTTCAGGCTGCAGAGCGTTTTCTGATCAAATGGGTTTGTGAATGCTGGAGAGGGTCCTCTTTGCTTGATGCTATGGATCCAAGGTTGAAAGAATTCTCATCCGGAGAAGTGGAGAGGGTTCTGAAAATCGGTTTGCTATGTGCAAACCTTGCTCCAGATGCAAGACCGTCCATGGAGCAAGTGGTGCAATATCTAAATGGAAACCTAGCATTGCCCGAGTTTTGGCCATATTCTCCGGGAATTGGAGCTCTCACTCCAACAACGCTTTCACCAGAACTGCTCTCGCTCGAATCACAATCACTGGCTTCTTCCTTATCCAACACCTCAATGTTTATTACTCATACAGTACTCTACGGGAATGGACGATGAAAGTTTGTAACAACTTTCCTTATCTCTGGTCTCTTGGCATGGACTGTTATTCAACCATTTCTATTCGATGTTTGTTTCATTGTATGCTCAAACCATGTCCATCAGTGACATTTTCCATCAAGTTTCACTGGTAGAAGTAGGCATGGGCATTCGGATTTTCATGTCGAGTTTGGGTCAGGTCATTTCAGGTCAGGTCATTCGGGTCTTAAAGTTTAGGAAATTTGAAATTCTCGGTTCCGGTCTTGCCGAGTCGGATCGGATTTTAAATAATTAGACCTAATAGAGTAATTAGAATTTTTCGGTTCGGATTCAGTTTGTTTTTGAGTCGGGTTTGGTTCGGGTCCAGTCGGATTCAGCACAAAAGATAACAAAACACAAAAATACCTGAAAATATCTAATTATCCAAAATCTGATCCGAAGCTACGAAAGTACCAAATATTTTATACGATTATATTTTAAAGATCTAAAATTTTACACAAAACTTAAAACCATACCCGAAAATTCAAATCTGAATTTTTCAAACAAGGTTTCATACTTGCATTAGTATTACTTTTTAATCTAATGCAACAGAACTCTTGTCGGTGTAATTCAGATCGCTATTCAAAGCTCATTAACAGAAGCAAGAAAAACCCGATGGCAAGGAGAACCAAAATATTTTAGGCCACATGACATTGTGATTCGATCAGATTTGATATTGGATTAAATTGAAGTTAATGATTTTTTTTGGGACACTACCTGAGTTTTATGATCTTTTGTAAACATTATGCATATATTCTTATAAAGATTAGAGCATATCAGCATTATGAAAATTTTCTTTGGCTGGTTATAAGCTGATAGAACCTAGAGTTGACTGTATTCATAGGCATACATCATAGAAAAATAATGCAATAGCCATATTAGCTTCATGAATCTTTTCCTTACTTTGAAAACATGATTCTATAGCTGGTTGTGTCTGATTTTCTATATCCCTTTTAAAGTATGAGTTTACATCTATACTGACCTTCTTCTGACTTTGAGGCACACAAACTTGAGTAGAACTTTCACCGTCATCGAAATCGGGAAGTTGCCAATTTACTTCTCACTTATTTTTTTGCTCTATACTCATTTTTCCAATGATTTCTCATTGCGTGTTGAACTTCTAGAGGAACCTTTTTGTATCAGTTTGTTCTTCCTTCACGCTCGCCAAATGTTGTTTAATTCTATTGATTTCACTTCTATGATTAACCTTACGACAAAAGTCACAAGTAAAGATGTCAAAGAGAAGAGTGAAGAGAAGCAAAAGACATACCATGAAGAGATATCCTGCCATATAACCTCAATGTTCACGACGAAGAAGATGAAATCTAGCTAAGGGTATAGAGTAAGAAACAAGGAAGAATACTCTGTTTTTCTCTTCTTTTAACTTTGAAGCTTTACCTGTAACTTGCTGAGCAATCCACCAAGCCTATCATAGTATCATACAATCCTTCTCTAGTAAAATATCATATTTAACTAACATAAAAAAATAATATCAAACAACCTCATCCATAAGGAGAAATGGATTAAACCTCGTAAACTATACATATTTTCCGAAATCCAAAAAAGCAACATAATTTCCTTTTTTGCTTTTCATAGTTTCCTTAATCATACAGTTAGTCCTAGGGGTGGGGGAAAAAACCGAACCGAACCGATCGAACCGAACCGATTGAACCGAAACCGATCCGAACCGAACCGAACCAAAGTCTATTATCAACTAGTTAGGTTTAAGATTTTTCCAACCCGAACAAACCGAACCAAAACCGAACCGAACTAAAACCAAACCGAACCGAACCAAAACCGAACATAACCAAATTAATACGAACCCGTAACCAATGTAATTTTTTATTATTTAAATAAAACGTACCAGTAATATATAATACTTAAATCCTAGCTCTAAAGTCATTGTTAACTTTATTAAAAATTATCTTAATCTTTTTATTTACTTTAATTAATTTTTGTTTGATTGTGTTCTTATAATTTTTTTGTATTTTATTAAGGTTTTTTTTTGCTTCAGTTTTATATTAGATTTAATTTACATATTTTATTTTTAAGAAGCATTATTTACCATATTTTTTTAATTTTTTATTTACTATAATTAACTTTGATTTGATTGTGCTCTTATAAATGTTTTGGGTTTTTGAAAGTCTTTTTGTTTTGGTTTTATATTGGAGTTAGTCAACATAATTTAATTTTTCATAGTTGCCAACATGATGATTTTGTGACAATGCATTTTTGTTTTAAAATTGAACCGAACTAAAACCGAACCAAAACCGATCCAAACCGAACTAATTATGGTTTACTTTGGTTGGATAAATTGTTGAACAGAATTAACCAAACCGAACCGAACCCGAACCGAATCGAGAAAATAACCGAAGTGCCCACCCCTAGTTAGTCCTAATTAGATGGTCCTACAAATCCAGAAATTATTTAACTTTATGGAAGATTCCGACCAAAAAAGGAAATATTATAAACGCAAACAGGATTAGGAACTATAAAATAAATGTGACTCTACACTAGTATAAATACATCACTCGTTACCACCCCCTCTTCATTCGTTCAATTCATCATGAACACAAAGCCGCTCATCCATAGTAGAAACAAGAAAGCAACAACAACAACAATCATGAGAAACTTCTCTTATCAAACTCTGACTGATTATTCCGAGGAAGAGACTCAAAGAATCTTCGAGTTCATGGAGAAACTGAAACAGGCCGATGATGGAACACGCATATTCAATCGGTTCTGCTCTGCGATTCAGCGTTATCGATCTGGTTATAAAACCTACACCAGTCTCGAAAACAGTCTCCTTTCGATTCTCTGTGATCACAAAGGTTTACTCGACGAGTTCCATCAGCTTAAGTCGGGTTTTGCCTCTCCTGTAATAAGAAACAATGAGACGAAGAAAGACAAGGCGGAATCAGACATGGAGCGTACGATAGGGTTCTTTAAGAAAATCGAAGCCCTAGGCAAGAGTGTGTACAAAGCGTTTATAAGTGCGTTAGCGTTTTCAGCTGATATCGAGACTCTGATGGAACAACTCGACGTGATTCTACGCCACCACACGTCTCTAAAAGAGGAGTTTGAAACGTTCTTAGTCGGTTCCCGCGAAGAAAGCGTGGAGGTCACACCATCGTATCAGATAAACGAGAAGTACTATTTGGACAGTCCTTATGATCCCGACGTTGCATCGCAGAAGAGGAGCCAGCCTTGCCTCAATAAGAAAAGGAATAACCTCGAGGACAAACTTACGAAGGAGGACATGCTCATGCATGACCTAGCTGCTGTTATTAGGTTTGGTCAATATCCGAACCTCTATGAGAAGCCTCCACTAGGATTTAACAGAGTCTTGGAATGGTTATACAGAGGTAAGGGGGTGCCACGAGAATATAAGACACATCCGAAGCTTACGGCAACATATATGTTACCTATGTTGCAGTATACGCATGAGGAGATGACAAGGGCGAAAAACAAGTAGGGTAATAAGTGTCTATACCCATGCTAGTCGGAAGGGTAATGTTTAAGTAGTGAATGAGAGTTTCTTTATCTTTGGCATGAATCTCGGTTATGTTTTAGTAGTAGTCTCCCCGGTTTTCATGTATAATATTTCAAAACTGTGAGTGATTTTATTTAGGATCAGTTAGCTTTATTTTTGTTTTGAGACGTGGAGGGATACTAAGTTTCTTCAATCAGTTTAAATATGATACTTCTTCAAAGACCTAAGGACATCAGTTTACAAATTTACTTGCCACAGAGTCCATCTTATGTTAACATAAAACTTGTCAACTTGGAAAAGAGAGAGAAAAAAAGATATAATAAAATTTTTGAGATTTATTAAAAAGAATATAGTCTGAGAGTTGGATTAATTATAAAACTGTTGTTAAAATTAAGTTTTTACGTTACCAGATTAGAGAAAAAAACTATATTGTGTTTTGCTCTTGGCCTTCTAGGAAGAATGAAAAGAGATCGAATGTAAATGCATGTGTTTATAAAGTCGACATGCTTGAGTACCTTTTCGTGTTTTTATAGGATAAACTACACAACATTTGTTTACTATGATCCTCTGCATAAAAGTTCTGCAGCTTCATCTCATCCTTCTCACAAAAATTGTGCTGCTTCTTTGACTTCCTAAACTTGCTCACATACTTGGCATTCTTGTAGAACTCATTTTTATTTTCTGGGAAGAGAAAAGTTAAGAGATCATCGCAAAAGAAACAAAACTCCTTCAGTCTTTATTTCAAGCTTATCCTGATTCTCATCATAAGGAGCTCCAAAATAGTTTTCTTCTGATTCTTAACTGCATTGACATAGTCAGTGACTAATTGGATATGCTCTTCTTTCTTCTTAACACCATTGACATAGTCAGTGACTAATTGGATATGCTCTTCTTTCTTCTAATCATCTTACATACTACATACACTTATTACATACATAACAGATTACTAACTACACAGTGTACATACTACATACGCACTGTAATAATCATATCATCATCTTAAACCAAGGGTTCCTCCCAATCCAAATATAATCTTTTTATAAGTAAAATGTGATAGAACCGTATTTTATAAACTACGGATTACTGAATATTGTTAAGAATAAAAATGATAAAACTATACCAAAGAGTAAGAAAAGAATGATACAACTGCAGAGGCGAGATATTATCTCTTTCCTTAACTCAAAATACGTCCCGTAGTGCGACGGTTCGATAACGTAATGAGTCCCAGGATACAACTGCAAACAATCTTCTGAATTTGCGTCACTCTATCAGAAGCCTGGCAAAACTAGTTTTGTGTTGTACTCTCAGACACAAAATAAAAATACTCAATAAAATAAAAACATCACTATTGAACATGGAGGAATTGTATTTGTTGTTGGTTTTCAAGTGTGTCTCTCCCTATATTTTCTAAATGGTTCACTAGCCTTTTTATAGAAAATACAAAACATCATATTATGTTATTTGAGAAACCATAACATACAAAAGAGTAATGGAGTCTTAAAGTCAAAAAATCAATTTTGTCATTAAGAAAATTTAATTCCTTTGACTCAATTTTAATGATTTAACAATAAGAAATATATTATATATTTGACCAAATCAAACATAAATAATATTTCTTTTAATTTGGGTTTGCATTTTATGTTTACACAAACATAAATATAATCATGAATAAGTAATGGACATAATATCCAACTAACAAATTCAAACCCAAATATCCAATATATGACATTTGCTAATTTTTAATATTTAGCCAAACTCATTTTGGACTTCCATTTCTCATTCAAAACCAACTCTGATTTTGACATACGAGTACACTACTTCATAGTGTCAAACATTTGGTTATTTCGACGAACGTCTTCGTCCCGAAACATACCGGAAAATGGTCTTAAACCATTTCGTCAAAAACGAGTTCCAACAATCCCCCACATGAATAGAAATGCTTCTAGACACTATACGACTCGACAGACTCGACAGAATTGACTTCCTAGACAAGACTCGACAAGACTCAACAAGACTCAACTAAGGACTTTTGAGAGTACAAACGAGAAATTCACTGCATGATGAGTTGGTAGCAATTTTTCAGCCTTGAATCAGTCATTGTTAATAGATATCGGATTTACTCGGCCAGGAGGTGGCCATGATGTCTTGAACCTCCCGGGCTTTGGTGTAAACCTAGACAATAGCCAAAACACAGTTTCATTCTCTCACAAAACTAATTTCTCTATTGTGTTCATTTTGGCCGTGAACATTCCTGGTAATCATGAGTGAACTTTAGAGAATATAGCCATTTTATTCTCCTAGAAACGGCCCATTTCACACCCACAAGGTGATTTGCCATTAGTTTTGTTTAGAGGAGTATCATGTACTACTCCATTCATATCCAAAACAATTGCACAAATCATTAAAAGCAAATGCTTATCCTCTATTCCTTACATGTAGCACTGTTTAATCATCCTGGGAACTGGGTATAGATCGAAGTCTTACAGTGCTTTGGGCAGATTTAGTTTGACTTAGTTGTCTCCTTGAACCTATTTCTTGGGATCTCCAATCTGATAAGTAGAGTTACCGCCAAACCTCATCTTAGTTCATAGGCTAAACCCATTCCTCTTGATGATATTACAATTTGATCTCATGACACACCTTTAATAACAGGATCCTAGGTTGTCATCACAGTGAACATAATCTCTTGAGATTAGTCGAGATCAATTGTCTAATGATTTTTGTCATCTTTTTTTTTTTAAGATACAATCAACCATTATACACAAAACTCAGTGTATGACACTAGTTTTTTTTTTTAATTTTTTTTAAAAATCATAGTTTGATAACTATCACTAAGTTCATTTGACATCTTTCCAATGACTTTATATGGTAAGCAAAGCTTCCCCCACATTTCTTGAGATAGCTCAAAACCATGCATATTTACATTTAACATCTCTTAAGAGTTTAGAAAGTTAATCTACAACTCCTTTAGATTTAAATGAATAGTTAAAACATTTTCAAAAATTGTTACAATTTCCTTTAGAATGTATTTCATCCTCGGAAAATCACATTTTGGATAAAACTATTTTCATAGTTCTCTTAAGTTGATTTATAAATCCAACTTGTATATATTTTGATTTTGTTTTTCCAAAATATATTTTTGCTTTATAGCAAATATACATATCATTATATGATATTATTTGTACCATCAAAACCACCATTTTCTATGGTTATTCTCAAACATATTGACTTTAGAAACTACAATACACATGTCAGTTTCAGTCAAATTGATCTGAAAATTTTCTTTGATTTTCCATGATCAACCTTTTTTAAAAAGATGCATTTAAGCATTGACAAAATACAAATGTTTTGATCAATATCAACAAACATTTTATTTCTTATGGCAAATGATTTATATGTGGCAGACCTCTCCCAAACTTAATTTGGGGCGTCGACTCACAAAATCTATTTCCATTCACACAACTTGATCTCAAAAGATCAAAAATGTTGTTTATAAATATGTTTTCACCATATTTTTTAAACTTGACTCCTTTTTGTTTTCTCATGGTCATCCATGTGCTTAATAATTAAATTAAGTTACACCATAAAGAGAAAATCTGTCACAATGGAGAAAAAAAAACGTTAGGCATTTTTGATAATTAAAACAAATAATTACCATTAACCAAGTCAAAGCATTAACATGCACTGAGACTAATAACGTTTTTAAAAAAAAATGATTGTAACCACTGGATCCATCAATTAATGATTTTAATCCCCATAGAAATTATCAACAAAAATAATCTGATGGAATGAGCAGATTCTTTATCACCATGAAATCTCCAATTCTTGTTTTGATGACAAAACACTTCACAAAATAATCAATTTTGTTAATATAATAATACAAACAAAAATTTACTAGAAAGATTATTTTGAAATAATCCTATAGATCTGATTCCGGCATCTTTTCCCAAAGATCAATCAACATGTTCTTACAAAAAAAAACTTTTACAATAATCAGTCCGGTTAGTGCAAAGCAGTAAACGAATATTTTGAGTTAAGACTGATAGAACCGTATTTTATAAACTACGGATTACTGAATATTGTAAAGAATAAAAATGATAAAACTATACCAAAGAGTAAGAAAAGAATGATACAACTGCAGAGGCGATATATTATCTCTTTCCTTAACTCAAAATACGTCCCGTAGTGCGACGGTTCGATAACGTAATGAGTCCCAGGATACAACTGCAAACAATCTTCTGAATTTGCGTCACTCTATCAGAAGCCTGGCGAAACTAGTTTTGTGTTGTACTCTCAGACACAAAATAAAAATACTCAATAAAATAAAAACATCACTATTGAACATGGAGGAATTGTATTTGTTGTTGGTTTTCAAGTGTGTCTCTCCCTGTATTTTCTAAATGGTTCACTAGCATTTTTATAGAAAATACAAAACATCATATTATGTTATTTGAGAAACCATAACATACAAAAGAGTAATGGAGTCTTAAAGTCAAAAAATCAATTTTGTCATTAAGAAAATTTAATTCCAATTTTTAATGACTTAACAATAAGAAATATATTATATATTTGACCAAATCAAACATAAATAATATTTCTTTTAATTTGGGTTTGCATTTTATGTTTACACAAACATAAATATAATCATGAATAAGTAATGGACATAATATCCAACTAACAAATTTAAACCCAAATATCCAATATATGACATTTGCTAATTTTTAATATTTAGCCAAACTCATTTTAGACTTCCATTTCTCATTCAAAACCAACTCTGATTTTGACATACGAGTACACTACTTCATAGTGTCAAACATTTGGTTATTTCGACGAACGTCTTCGTCCCGAAACATACCGGAAAATGGTCTTAAACCATTTCGTCAAAAACGAGTTCCAACAGAATGTATTAATAATAATTATTAATTAAATAAAAGTGGAATTATTTTGAAATATTTATATTTGGAGTAAAAAATAGAGTAATATATTGAAATAAAATTCAACTCCATTTTGGTGTTGCACCATTTTAGAGTAAAAAAAAGAATAATACATTGGAGATACTTGTAGAAATTTAAACACATCTAAATATTTGTAAAATATTGGTTTAGTTTCAGTTTGGTTTGGTTTGGTTTCAAATATTTTATACACAGATTATCCATAAATATCTGAGTATAATTTAGTTTGGTTCAGTTCTTTTATCCGAAATCGTCAAAATTTTAGCCAAAAGTTTTCTTATTAATCTAAAATTTTTCAAATAACCATAATAAAATATTAATAATTGAAATTAAAATTTTTAAATTCTAAATTTGACATATAAAATTAATGTAAGAAAATAATAGTGAAGATTACAAACAAAAGACATTTGAACTAAATCATAAATTAAAATATAGAAACTAGAACAAATAGAATAATAATCTTTAATATTTATGTTTTTAAATCAAGTATGTCTTAGTTCTTGTCAGATCTGATTCATTCGGATCAGTTATTTCCAAATCCAGTGATTCAGTTTTTTTTGTTGTAGTTCTTTGCAGTTCGAGTTATTTTGTGTATATGAATTTTGAATCCATCTAGATATTTGTAAATTTCGATTCACATCTGGTCGAGTATGTCCGATTCCAATTCTAATTTTCGTGTCTGCCTTACCACGTTCATCATCCGCCCAACAATTATTAGCGCGATTACAGTGAGTAGGTGAGGCAGGCACTTTCGACAAGGAATGCAACCAACGGGTAAAACGACTATTTTATATCCAATCTATCGTGATAACTAACTAGTTATTTTACAAAAATATTTTTATTAAAAATGTAAAATTTTATAATTTTTATTATTTAAAATAATAATAATTAATTAAGTAATTAAATTTTAATTTTATTTAAAAGATATATTTGTAAATACTTTGATCCTATCACAAACCATCTTTATAAAAATTATATGTGTTATAATGATTCAAATTCAATGCTAGTGTTTGTAGTCTTGTTATTCTCGATTAATCATGGTTGTGTTTAGGTGGGATTTTCAGATCCAAAATTTTCATTTCTATTTATAAAATGTAAACACAACCATGATTAATCCAGAGTAACACGACTACAATACTAGTATTGAATTTGAATCATTACAACATATATATAATTTTTATAAAGACGGTTTGTGGTAGGATAAAATATTTACGAATATATCTCTTGTATAAGGTTAAATATAATTATTTAATTATTTTTACTTCTACTAAATAATAAAATTTTACATTTTCTAAAAAAAAATATTTTTGTAAAATGACTAGTTAGATTTTTTCAAAAACGAAAATTGTATATGTAACATTATCATCAGCAAAATTAGCTGAATAACATCTACGTGAGCAAATTAAATGATGTGGCGTGGCGACTGGTATCTAATTTTACGGGGAAATTAAATATTAGATATGTTATTTGAAATTTTTAAAAATTCATGTATGTTTTTGTACTGCCACATAAATCAGGTATGAATTGAACATAAATATAACAGAAATATATAATATATATTTATAAATATAATATATATTTATAAAAATTAATTCATGTATGTATTGTCTGAACTAATTATAAAGTTGCCACGTAAACAATGTAGAGAAGTGTAAAAACTTAAAGTATTGATAACTCAGCAAGATTAAAATGTAATTAATACAAAATAAAAGTTATACTTTTAAAATGATTCTCATATACTTTATAGGAGATATAGAGTTAAATCTCTAGAATATTTGTTAATGGTAATCACATCACTCAACGTTGTCAAAAAAAATCACATTGCTCAACAATGGAAAAAAATTGTTTGTTAGTTTCTATAGATTGAAATAAGCTTCTCTATTATGTCATTCTAATTATGAATAGATTTATAACATGTCGACAACTTGATCTCATTTAAGGTTTTATCTGTCACATTTTAGTTATATTCAAGTCAACTTGTATTTTGTTTATTTTTATTATATAATTTGGACGGTTGTGCTCTGCTTATAATATTGTTCCTTAAAAAAGTTAGGTATTTTCTATTGATTGGGACTTGTGGCATTCACAGACATACAAGGAAAGAATGTTATGGATAATGAAAGATACTGATATGGGTTGGTCTCTTCGTTATAACCCCTAATACATGAAAGACATGCATGTTTCATCCCTTGAGAGGTATGGTTATGAATTTTATGACTGTAAGAAGAAATATATATATTCTAACAGTTTGGTGCATCTTCGTTTCAAATGCTTGCTTGCCCTTTTACTTTTCTTTCTCGTTGTGCAATACATCCTTAGCTGATCTTCTGAACCTAATTTTTATGAATTGGAAATACATAATCACAATTGTATTGTATGGACGTTCACATTCTTTGTTGTTAAGAGTGGCACTGAAATGGTGGTTGTCCAAGAAAGTTGACCTTTGACAAAAATAAATAGCGTACGATATGCATATTATATAGAGAATGTTATTCCCTTCATGTTACTCTGTAGTATCTTAATGTCAATGAGTATCTTGCGCCTATAGTTCATACCGTATAGAAGACTTTAGACGTGCTATATCCAATAACTCGTCAGTTTCAGTGATTGACCTTATGACTCACGCCCGAATCCTTCAGTTTATTAGAAACATAGGCTGCAGCATTACTATCAACCTTTTCTTCTCAATGATAAATCTTTATGGCATATTCCTCTAAAATAATATGAAGCCACTTTGTTTACCAATTTCTTTTTGTTTTGTTCTGTTTCATGGGACTCATTTTGGCCTCTTGATTAAGACAAGAGTTATATACCACAAAGATTCTTCCAAAAAGCAGTCGTATATAATAAATCTTTGGGTCTACGAAAGATATATCTGTTAACCATTTTCAGAAGAGAAAGAAAATTTTAAAAGCAAAAAGAAAAATAACGACCACTCTTTTCTTTTCCCAATGATTCAAGGAGCGCTTTTGGGAATGATCTGGTTGATATACTGTGTTTGCATGTCATTCCAACAAGAGACGACGTTCATCTTCAACGGCTTCGACAAAGGAGACCATCGTCTTCACCTACAGGGTGGTGCAAGAATCCTCCCAAAAAAAGATGTCCTGCAACTCACGAATGCAACAACAACGCAAATGGGTCGTGCTTTCTTCGACCAGCCTATTGAGTTCAAACCATCTGAACCAGTCTCGTTCTCGACACATTTTGTGTGCGCGCTTGTCCGTGTAGCTGAGGTTGGTGGCCATGGCATGACATTTTTTGTGTCTCATTCCACTGATTTCAAAGACGCCCAACCAACTCGTTACTTCGGGGTTTTCAACCCAAATGGATCTGCCTCCACACGTGTGTTGGCTGTTGAGCTTGATATAACTCAAACTCAAGATGTGCTCGACATCAATGATAATCATGTTGGGATTGATGTGAACAGCGCAAAGTCTGTGGTATCTGCTCCCGCTTCTTATTTCTCAGACAAAGAAGGTCGGAAGATTGACATGAAACTCTTGAGTGGAGATCCTGTCCAGGTTTGGGTGGATTATGAAGGAACAACACTCAACGTTTCGTTGGCTCCTCTTGGAAACCAGAAACCAAGCCGACCTCTGTTGTCATCAACATCCATCAATATTACCGAGATTGTGCAAGGCAGAAGAATGTTTGTCGGATTTTCTGGTTCAACTGGGTCAAGCGTGGTCAATCAGTACGTACTCGGGTGGAGTTTTAGCAAAAGCATGGCGTCGCTGCAGAAGATTGACATCTCAAAGCTTCCCAAAGTTCCTCATCCTAGCAATAAAAATAAGTATAAATCTCTGATGTATGAGGTTCTGATGAGTTTACTAGCTTTGTTTGTTTTGGGGCTTCTTGTTGCAGCTTATATGTATAGGAGAAACTTGTACGCTGAAGTAAGAGAGGAATGGGAAAATGTGTATGGTCCACTCAGGTATTCCTACAAATCTCTATACAAAGCAACAAAAGGGTTTAGTAGAAATGAATTTCTTGGGAGAGGAGGTTTCGGTGAAGTCTACAAAGGAACACTCCCTCGGAGCATAGAGCTGAGAGAAGTGGCTGTGAAGAAAGTATCACATGACGGTGAACAAGGTATGAAGCAATTTGTCGCTGAGATTGTGTGTATGAAGAGCTTAAAACACCGGAGCTTAGTTCCACTTCTTGGGTATTGTAGGAGGAAACATGAGTTAATACTGGTTTCTGAGTACATGCCAAACGGTAGCCTTGATGGTTACTTGTTTAATCATGATAAATCGACTCTCCCCTGGTGGAGAAGATTTTCCATTCTCAAAGACATCTCGTTAGCTCTTAGTTACTTACACACAGAAGCTGACCAAGTTGTTATACACAGAGATATCAAAGCTTCTAATGTTTTGTTGGACGCAGAGTTTAATGGAAGGTTGGGAGATTTTGGTATGTCGAGGTTGTATGAAAGAGGGGCTGATCCAACCACAACAGCTGCAGTTGGGACTGTTGGTTACATGGCACCTGAGCTTACAACATTTGGACCTTCCACTGGAACTGATGTATATGCCTTTGGTGTTTTCTTGCTTGAAGTAACTTGTGGGAGGAGACCTGTGGAGCCTGGCTTGCCGGCTGCAAAACGTTTTCTGATCAAATGGGTTTGTGAATGCTGGAGAGGGTCCTCTTTGCTTGATGCTATAGACCCAAGGTTGACAGATTTCTCATCCGAAGAAGTCGAGAGGGTTCTGAAAGTTGGTTTACTCTGTGCAAACCTTGTTCCGGATGCAAGACCTTCCATGGAACAAGTGGTGCAGTACTTAAACGGAAACTTAGCGATGCCTGAGTTTTGGCCAGATTCTCTCGGAATTGGAGTTCTCACTCCAACTGCGTTTTCACAGCTTCATTCACTCTCACTGTCTTCTTCCTCACCCAACAACTCAATGTTTGTTACTCATTCACTCCTCGACGGGAGTGGACGATGAAAGTTTCTAACAACTTCCCTTGTCATATTTGGCCTGTCATCGATTGTTTTTCAACCATTCTGTTCAATGCTTGTTTCATTGTATACTCAACCCATGCAGTGGCGGATCCAGACAAATTATTTGACGGGGCACTCAATAAATATATTTAGTAATATTAAATTAATAATAATATAATTTATATTAAAATCTGTTATAAAATTTTAATATATATTAAAACTGTTAATAAAATATTATTATTTATAATCTGTAAACAAAATATAATATAGTAACTGTTAAAATTTATAACAAGTTTTATAAAATTAATTTAATATTTTTCAATTTTTTTACAAATATTATTAACCAAAATAATAAAATTTTACGATCAGCACTAGTTAAATATAATAAGATGTATTATAATGTATTATTTAATCTCACATATGTATTACAGTATTATACATGTCACTTTATCATAAAAAGTTAAATTCTGGAATATTAAATACCAAGTAAGTGTGTGGCTTACTATTTTCGTATAAAGTAATATTCTTACTGTTAGTAACTAATAATATCAGTTGTAGAAAATAATAAACCAAAAGAACGTTATTAATAATATATCAAATTTATGGAAGCCCTCTTAGTCTACTGGTTTAACTAAAGATTTATTAATGCTTCTACACCAGAAGGTCTGAGTTTCGAATCTTAGCAAATACGAAGTTATTCGAATTAATGGAGAGAAGGCTTATAAGAGATTCTATAGCATGACGTAAGGAATACTGTTAGACGTGGATCCGATAAGACGGCTCAGGTGATGCAGTCAGGCGTGAATCTTCATAAGATAAATAGAATTGTCAGCTATAAAATTGTCTTTAATCTTCTCATAATTTGTAATAACATAATTATTCAGCGTTAAAAAATAATATATCAAATCTAGGTGATTGCATCTGACCTACAGATAACAACATCTTACTCTTAAACCAAATAGCTGGGGGTCAGATCCGCCCCTGAACCCATGTTCATTAATGTCAATCTCTAGAAAAGGATGGATCCTTTGTGAAAAACTATTGTAGCTAATTTAAGGTTGTTATAGACGTTAGGGTCGACGATCTTTTTCCCCACGATAACTATCATATAGCATCAGATCTTCACCAAACTATGAACTTGTGCTAGATCTCCACGAAATAAATGTATTTCTCTCCGAATTGATAGTTTGGAACTTAATTACCCATAGACCAATAATTTTAATTGGTTTACTTATTTTAATTGGTTTACTTTTAACCAAATGATTTTAAATCAATTAAACCAAAAAACTAAATTTAAAATACATATATAGATATGGATATGTTATTTTCACTTAAAAATAAAAGTTTATGTTTAATAATAAAAAATTATAAATTAACTATATATAGAGAAATAAATAATAAAAATCATATACTACAATCTATAACACTTATTTAAAAATTGAAGTTGATAATATGGTTTGCTTAATTTGTAACATATAAAAGAATCAAATAATTGTAATTTATTTTAAATAAAACAAAAATATATAACAAATAAAATAAAAGTTTATTTACATATCAAAGTAATTTATTTTACATATCTTAAATATTTTTCTATGATTGTAAGTAGATGTTTTATATAAAAATTGTGATCCTTGGTTTAAAAGTGCAAAACATAAATTAAATTTTATTTTTGTATTTTACTTATTAAATTTACTGATATTTTTATTTTATTTATTTTATTTATATTTTTTATAATTTCTTATTTAAATGATGTGAAAATAGTCGACTTACTGTAATTAAAATTACATGTTATTGATTCTTTTATATGTTACAGATTAAGTGAACCATATTATCTAAATAAAGGACTTCAATTTTTTAAATAAGTGTTATAGATTAATTTGTATTATATGATTTTTATTATTTATTTCTCTATATATAGTTAATTTCTTACATATTTAGAAAATTGAAAATAATTCGTTATTATTAAACATAAAATTTTATTTTTTTAAAGTGAAAATAACATATCTATATATGTATATATTTTTAAAATTTAGTTTTTTGGTTTAATTGATTTAAAATCATTTGGTTAAAAGTAAACCAATTAAAATAAGTAAACCAATTAAAATCATTGGTTTATGGGTAATTAAGTCCAAACTATCAATTCGGGGAAAAATACATCTATAACTTTTATTTCGTGGAGATCTAACACGAGGTCATAGTTTAGTGGGGATCTGATGCTATATGATAGTTATCATGGGAAAATAGATTGTCGACCCTAGACGTTATAACATTTTGTAAGAAAACAGTTATAGAAATATATAAGGACTGAATTAGACCTCAACGGGGGTAATCAGTGTTTTACTATCAAACACAAGTTTTTTGTTGTACCCATATTGAAAATAGTTTTGGGTACCATTTTAAGTGTAAAAAGAAATGATAAAAATATATTGAACATGATTTGGTGGAACACCTCTAATAGAGAGATAAAATATGCTAAAGATAATATCAAAACCAAATTTATACACTATAATTTAGTAATGTTAAAGTATTACATATATGTTTATATTATATTTTGGTTTAATAATATTAAATCGACTCTATTTTAATATATATATCACATAATATATATTAATAATTTATCTTTTACGATAATTTTTAGGACAATCAAAATCACTTACTGTGATAATTTCTGAAAAAATTGACAGAATATTCAAAATTATTTATATTATTATTTGCAAAATGATTTGTTCGCTCTCACGTTTGAATTTAGAGCGTTGAAAATATTTATTATTCTTAATAAATAATTAAATTATATTTGTTAATATATAATTTACCATAAATTAAAAACAAATTTCATTAGTTTGGTATTCATCATTATCTAAAAGATTCTATATTATATTTATCTAAAAATATTTTACATCTTATATTTTAAAAATAAATATAATTTATGTATATATGAATATTTTAAGTTATTTTACATAACAAAATATATTTATTTAAATAATTTAATACAATAGTTAATATTTAGTTAATTATTAAATATTTTAAAAACATGAGAATAATTTTATTTTAAAGTTTTTGAATATATAGTATATCTGTTTATAATTTTTTTTAACTATTAAATCCGCAAGTGCGGACAAAACACCTAGTCTTAGGTAAAAAGACGTTTTGAGATATTATTGCTTTACCATATCTCTTTTTAACTAGCTTTATTTTTATTTGTGATATATTTCAACTTTTCAACTAGTATAGAAATATAGAATAAAGTTAATATTATTATATTAAAAATATACTTGTGAAGACATTTCAAATTCTCAATGATAAAAGATCTCTTAAAAGTAGTATGATTATTTGCAAGTTTAAACTTTGTAAAATCTCTTTTCAATCTCCGTAATGGAGTAGAACAAATCACTTACTTAAACTCTCCATTAACTCGCTATATATTGCACTATTATAATGAGAGTTCTCAATAAAGATGGTAAGCAATATACGTTCGATTTAAACATAACAAAAAAAAGAGAGAAATCAATCAAAATCCATTTCAAACATATGAGGAAAAATATTGAATCAACAAACTCGAGCTTGCCCTGTTTCGATGGTTGCAAAAAGACAAAAGTATGAGAGTTGCGAAGCAAAAGATAAACACACAACAATGTACAGGTTTCTATCTTTTATGTTTGTTTTTTTAGAACATGTTGGAAAAGCGAAGAGCACTCCCGCAATAGATTTCACATTTGATGATCACCTGAAAACAAAACATGAACAGGGTTCAAATGATCAGCATCTATATTAACCTATCATATGATCAAAAACACGTAAAGAATACAATATACTAAAGAAGAGAACTTTTGTTTTTGAAACTTGGCTTTCAATTAAAATGCAAAGAAAAAGGAAAAGGTTTACAAGCCCATAGACTTTAGTAAATTAAAAACCCATTAAGAAACTGAGAAGCGATTATCGTCTCGTCTTCTCTTCCACTGCGTTTCCTCTATCTGTGACTGGTCACTTGGGCCTAAACTAGTTCCTATCTATGAGTTGAGAACTTGAGATACAAAGAAATATAAAATTAGGCATTGACATTTTTGGAATCTAGAAGAATGGATTATAACACAACAAGCAATACCATATACTACAAAACAAAACCTGTTCAAGGAACAGATAGAGAGATAAAAACATTAGGCATTGAAAAAGTTATATGCGAATCAAATCATAAAACCATATCTAAAGAACCGAACTAGGTCAAAGTGATAACTAAGAGACATTTACTGATAGTAATGAAAATCAATTAACATAAGCCAAGAAGTCACATTAAGTTTCAACTTCAAAACATTCAAAAACAAAATCTGAAAGAGAATTTACCGATTGAGTTGAAGTCAAACTTCAGTAAAGTCTCCTCTTTTTTTTTTGATCAACTAGTAAAGTCTCCTCTATTAGCACTCATACGCACATATTTACTTTATATGCTATATGTATTTAATCTCCTGGAAACATTAAGTTTCAACTTCCAAAACCATAAACAGACATCAAAACATTCAAAAACAAAATCCAAAAAAGAGTTAGAGAATTTACAGATTGTGTGGTTAGAAGAACTTTACGTTGATGGATCTCCTCTATTATCAGTTTATCACTGCTACGCTTGGCTATGTCTATACGCTATATGTATTTACTCTCCTGAAACAAAAAATGAAGTGTACAGAGGATGATTAGTGTTAAAAGATCTTTGTGTATATATCAAAAACAAATATATCAAAGGATTCATAGCACCTACCTCTATTAGCTTTTCACCCATCACTTGTGGTTCTTGTCATAGGTAAGAAGAACCTGCCTCCCCCATGTATCAGCTTCCAACGATGCTCATGAACCTCTGAAGCAACAAGCTACTGCAAAATAATCGATGGAAACATGCGAATGAATCTTATATGCAACAGAAGAAATAGTATGAACGAAAATTAAAGGGAGAAACTCACGCTTTCTCGTTTGGGACTAAGCACCACGAGATGATTTGGTTCAATTATTGTGCATGGCAGTGTGATAACATTTTATTCAAACAGTTTAGAGATCAATGATTGGATTGCTTATACACGTGCTTAGCATATGAATCTGCTGTGGTCACATTGATATTCAAACAATACACATTTGAATGATAAGTTTCAAATAATTTGTTTTTAAAAAAACTTCAAATTTCTAATATTATTTTTAGATTATAGGAATTAAAAATAATCTGTGGATAATCCTAAACGACTAAATACACTGAGGTACCAAATACTTAACCTTCGAAAATGAGCAAGAAAAAAAAACGACTACAAACCAAATAACAACCAATCATGTTGAGTCCTATTTCTATGTGTTTGTTTATCTTAGGATAAAGATAAACAAAATATCTCTATAATATTATTTGAGAAGTCAGTTTCCTATGTGTCGCGCTCACATTAATTCTCACAATGGTTGATTACATTGATACCCTTAATGAATTAAAACTATTATATTTAAATGTTATTATTAAAATTTTTATTTAGTTTCCTTTAAAAAAATTCAAATAATATATATAATAAAAAGGAAACATTTATAAAGTTTAGGAAACAAATTCAAAAACGAAAATATATGTACATACAATATAATTTCATTAAAAAGGAAAGTTCACAAAATAAAAAATTTCATTTAAAATATTATAAATAACATAAAATATACTTGTGAAGTAATAAAATGTTTCCTTATATCTATATTTTCTTAGATGAAACTGTATATATTTGTATACAATGTGATTTCATCATTTTAAACAATACAAAAATATATATTTTTCAAAGTAATAGAAATATTATTATATATCTAACTATTTTCTAGAATGATTACATAAAATAATTAGGTGACACAAACTGATATATGTTTGATTGACTAAGAATAGTTTATAATTAGTTAGTATTATTGAAATGTTTTATTTATTTTTATATTTGACTCTATCTTTCCATTACAGTAAAAAAAAATTATATTTATATAATATGATATCTAAAATACAATCACAAATTTTTTGCAAACTGCTTATTTCTAAGAGATATTAAAAATTAAAATAAATTAACGGTAAACAACTTTTGATCAAATAGTTACAATTTTTTTTAAAATAACATAACACTATATATTTTAACTAGGTAGATATATTATATTTAATCATTATTAAAATTATTTGTTTTCTTAATATTAAATATGCTTTAGAATTTTATGTTTTTATGTTTGTGGAACTTAATATAACCATAATCAAAATACCATAGCGAATCTGAATTCTCATTTTTAAAATTATTTAAAATAATTATAAAGCATAAAATTATTTAGAATTTATAAAATATTTTAGTTATTTTAAATATTGATATGTGTTCATGAGCTTTCAAAAATGTATTAGTTACTTATGTATGTAACTTCCTATTACTCTTCACTTCATTTTATAATATTTTTTTTCAAATCAACGATAAATATTATAAAAATACATACACATTTAAACGATACATAAAATAAATTTGATTTTACTTAATTACAATAAAAGATAACTATAGTTCAATTTGAATTTGAAAGAATATATGTAACTCAATATACTCACAACATTAGTGACTCGACTACTCCAACTTATATATAAAATCATATATTTAACCACAATAACAATATATAATTTTATAATAATAATTTATTTTATAATTGTAAATTATATGATGACTCAAAACATATGTACAAATGAAATAAAATCTCTATAATATTATTTGAGAAATCAGTTTCCTATGTGTCGCGCTCACATTAATTCTCACAATGGTTGATTACATTGATACCCTTAATGAATTAAAACTATTATATTTAAATGTTATTATTAAATTTTTTATTTAGTTTCCTTTTAAAAAAATTCAAATAACATATATAATAAAAAGGAAACATTTATAAAGTTTAGGAAACAAATTCAACAACGAAAATATATGTATATATAATATAATTTCAGTAAAAAGGAAAGTTCACAAAATAAAAAATTTCATTTAAAAATATTTTAAATAACATAAAATATACTTGTGAAGTAATAAAATATTTCTTTATATCTATATTTTCTTAGATGAAACTGTATATATTTGTATACAATGTGATTTCATCATTTTAAACAATACAAAAATATATATTTTTCAAAGTAATAGAAATATTATTATATATCTAACTATTTTCTAGAATGATTACATAAAATAATTAGGTGACACAAACTGATATATGTTTGATTGACTAAGAATAGTTTATAATTAGTTAGTATTATTGAAATGTTTTATTTATTTTTATATTTGACTCTATCTTTCAATTACAGCAAAAAAAAATATATTTATATAATATGATATCTAAAATACAATCACAAAATTTTTGCAAACTGCTTATTTCTAAGAGATATTAAAAATTAAAATAAATTAACGGTAAACAACTTTTGATCAAATAGTTACAATTTTTTTTAAAATAACATAACACTATATATTTTAACTAGGTAGATATATAATATTTAATCATTATTAAAATTATTTGTTTTCTTAATATTAAATATGCTTTAGAATTTTATGTTTTTATGTTTGTGGAACTTAATATAACCATAATCAAAATACCATAGCGAATCCGAATTCTCATTTTTAAAATTATTTAAAATAAATATAAAGTATAAAATTATTTAGTGATACCATCATTGGGTGACTTTATTCACAGTATTCATATAAATCGTTCTCTTGTAGATTTTGGTTGCCATCTGCATCATGGGACAGCAAGAGACCGATGTGATCATGATGTCAAGTGCAAACTCTATTACATAGGAGAAATGTATGTTTCATCCCGGTAAGAGGTAAGGTTATGACCTTCCCCTTTGAAACAAGTTATATTATAAGGAAAAATGTATTCTAAAAGTTTGGTGCATTTCGTTTATAATGCTTGACCTTTTTTCTCATTGCGGATAGCATCCTTAGCCGATTTTGTGAATCTAGAATTGTTATCAATTGGATCTGAGGGTCTAATAATTTTTCCTGGTTCATATAATTTGGATATTATAAATAGCCATGAAATATTGGGAAAGATGGTGGAAATCACCTTGAAGTGTGTGGATATGACATTCTTTGTTGCTTAAAATGAGATTTAAATGGTCGTTGTCATATAAAGTTGACCTTGACATAAATATATAGTACAATATGCAATATTATACAGAGAAAGTTATCCCCTTCATATTATCATGTAGTATTTTAATGTCAATGAGTATCTTACGCCTGGATATTTTATACCATATATAGGACTTGAATTCCGTTAACTTGACAGTTTCAATGATTTGACTTTGAAGTCACTCAATTTATTAGAAACTTGGTTTGCAGTTTCACCGTCAACCTTTTATTTTCAATGATAAATCTTTTGAGATTTTCTTCCTTAATAATATAAAAGGCCCATCAAGCCACTTTATTACCAATATATCTTTTCTGTTATGGAATTCATGTTTTGCTGTCTTGACTACGACAGGTGTCTTGTCTGAAAGTCTTTACCAAGGGAAAAGTTCTATACCATAAAGATTCCAAAGCAGCCGTAAGTATTTGACTCTCTCTTGTCATATTCATGAAGAGATAACTGTTAAACATTTTTTTCCAGAAGAGAAAGAAGGAAACTAAAGAAATCAAAACAAGAACGTTAACTCTCTCTGTTCTCAATGATTCGAGGATGGCTTCTGGGAATCATCTGTATGATGTGTTGTGTCTGCACGTCGTTCCAACAAGAGACAACAACGTTCGTCTACAACGGCTTCGACCAAGGAGACCATCGTATCCACCTTCAGGGTGGTGCAAAAATCATTCCAAGAAACCACGTCCTGCAACTCACGAACGAAACCACAACGCAAATAGGCCGTGCTTTCTTCGAGCAGCCTATCGAGTTCAAACCATCTGAACCAGTCTCTTTCTCCACGCATTTCGTGTGTGCCCTGGTCCGCGTAGGTGACGTCAGTGGCCACGGCATGGCGTTCTTTGTCTCTCATTCAACTGATTTCATAGGCGCTGAACCGACTCGATTCTTCGGTCTTTTCAACGCGGATGGATTTGCTTCCACGCGTGTGTTGGCTGTCGAGCTTGATATATCTAAAGCTCCGGATGTGCTGGACATCAGCGACAATCACGTTGGGATCGATGTGAACAGCGCGAAGTCCGTGGCATCTGTAAACGCTTCTTATTTTTCAGACAAAGAAGGTAGAGAGATAGATATGCAGCTTTTGAGTGGAGATCCTATCCAGGTTTGGGTGGATTACGAGGGAACCACACTCAACGTTTCCATTGCTCCTCTTGATAACCAGAAACCAAGCCGACCTCTTTTGTCATCGACATCCATCAATCTTACAGAGATTGTGCAAGGGAGAAGGATGTTTGTCGGGTTCTCTGGTGCAACCGGGTCGATCATGGTCGACCAGTATGTACTCGGATGGAGTTTTAGCAAAAGCATGGCGTCTCTACAGAAGATTGACATCTCAAAACTTCCCGAAGTTCCTCATCCGAGCAATAAAAACAAGTCTAATTCATCTCGAGTGCTCTATGCTCTGCTTGGTTTAGTAGCTTTCTTAGTTTTGGTGCTTCTCTTTGGAGCTTATATGTATAGGAGAAACTTGTACGCGGAAGTGAGAGAGGAATGGGAAAAGGAGTATGGTCCACTCAGGTATTCCTACAAATCTTTATACAAAGCGACAAAAGGGTTTAGTAGAAGTGAGTTTCTTGGGAAAGGAGGTTTCGGTGAAGTCTACAAAGGGACGCTACCTCGGAGCATAGAGCTGAGAGAAGTGGCTGTGAAGAAAGTATCCCACGACGGCGAGCAAGGTATGAAGCAGTTTGTGGCTGAGATTGTTTGCATGAGGAGTTTAAAACACAGGAGCTTGGTTCCACTTCTTGGTTATTGCAGGAGGAAACATGAGTTGTTACTTGTCTCTGAGTACATGCCAAACGGTAGCCTTGATCATTGCTTGTTTAGTGATGATGATAGAGCTACTCTCCCCTGGTGGAGAAGATTTGCTATTCTGAAAGACATTGCGTCAGCTCTTAGTTACTTGCATACAGAAGCTGACCAAGTTGTTATACACAGAGATATCAAAGCTTCTAACGTTATGCTGGACGCAGAGTTTAACGGAAGGTTGGGAGATTTTGGTATGTCCAGGTTATACGACAGAGGGACTGATCCAACCACAACGGCTGCAGTTGGAACTGTTGGTTACATGGCGCCTGAGCTTACAACAATGGGACCTTCCACTGGAACTGATGTATACGCTTTTGGTGTTTTCTTGCTTGAGATAACTTGTGGGAGGAGACCTGTGGAGCCTGGCTTTTCGGCTGCGAAACGTTTTCTGATCAAATGGGTTGGTGAATGCTGGAGAAGATCTTCTTTGATTGATGCTGTTGATCCAAGGCTGACGGAGTTCTCATCCCAGGAAGTGGAGAGGGTTCTGAAAGTCGGTTTGCTGTGTGCAAACCTTGCTCCAGAGGCAAGACCGTCCATGGAACAAGTGGTGCAGTACTTAAACGGGAATCTAGCTTTGCCTGAGTTTTGGCCGTATTCTCCTGGAATTGGAGTGCTCACTCCAAGTGTGTTTTCACAGGCACAGCTCATGCTCCCTTCACTGTCACTGTCTTCTTCCTCATCCAACAACTCTATGTTCGTTACTCATTCACTCCTCTACGGGAGTGGACGATGATGAAAGTTTCTAACAACTTCTTGTTATTTGATTGTTTTTCGTCCATTTCCATCAGATTTTTTTTTGTTTTCTCATATACTCACACATGTTCTTGTTGACATTCTCCACAAAGTTTGACTGGTAGAAAGATTTTTTTTTATTTTTAAAAGACTAATCTTTTGTGTAAATTCTTGTAGCTACTTTACTAAATACTTTGATAATCGGTTGTTGTCACTCTTTATTCAAGGCATGAGCCTATTATAGATTATATAACATTCAAACATTAGAGATTTTGCAAAAGCTTGAACTCTGTGTGAGAGGACTTGCATCAGTTTTTTTTTTGTTCTTTGACAATGAAGTCAACAGGTTGTTGTTTGTTCTGTAGTGAGAGAGCTGATACATATTCTGGTTACGAAATTGTTTACAAATGGTGTTAGTCTTTATCCTTATTCATGCTGATCTCAAGTACCTGCAAGGTATCCTAGGAGATGCATGATTCACCCATGAACCACAGGCAACAGAATTAAAATATCCATAGATAGTGACTAGAGATAAACTTTCTGTATGGTTTAAGAAAAGTAGGACTTGGTCTGACGATCAGAGTGAGAAGCCTTGGGCATTTGAATATTCTTTTTAAACAAAGAATACAAAATATATGAATAGCTGTCTCTGGAAATTACCATATTCTTTTTAAGTCAACTGTTGCCAAAATTTCTTGGAAATGGCAAAATGCAGAATGTTCTTCTTGTGGAGCAATGATATGGAGAAGATAGTTATTTACCATTACCATTGACTCAGAGTCAGAGACAAGCTTATTTATTCTCAATATAAGCAAAAAAAAAAAACTCTGTTCCATCAACAAATGGCTCAAAGATTGGATCTGACCTGGATGGTGATCTCTTTTCTTCTTCTTCTTCTGATTCATCCCTCAAGTCAGCAAGAAACCAGCTTCATCTTCAACGGTTTTCGCCAGGGAGATCTCCAAGTTGATGGGGTCGCTCAGATCCTTCCCAGTGGACTACTCCAGCTAACCAACACTTCAGAGCAAAAGATGGGTCACGCTTTCTTCACTCATCCCTTGGAGTTCTTCAACTCATCTGATGAATCCCACCTCTCCTTCTACACTCATTTCGTGTGTGCGATGGTGCTTAAACCGGGGAAAACCGGAGGGAACGGGATAGCCTTCTTCCTATCTCCCACCACGAATCTCTCAGAGGCAGATGCAACTCAGTACTTGGGCCTTTTCAACACCACAAGCAACGGATCACCTTCGTCTCGCATCTTCGCTGTCGAGCTTGATACAGTCCAAAGCGCGGAGTTCGACGACATCGATAACAACCACGTTGGTGTCGACGTGAACAGCCTCATGTCGAACGTCTCTGCTCCAGCTGCTTACTTTTCAGACAAACAAGGTCGGAGTAAAAAAAACATCAATCTCTTGAGTGGAGATTCCATCCAGGTATGGGTGGACTACGACGGAACCGTGCTAAACGTTTCACTCGCGCCTCTTAAAGCTCAGAAGCCGAGCCGGAGTCTCATCTCAACACCCCTCGATCTTTCACAAGTTCTCAAGGGAAGAATGTTTGTGGGATTCTCCGCGGCAACAGGGCAGTTAGCAAACAACCATTACATACTCGGTTGGTCTTTCAGCAGAAGCAAACAGTCACTACAAAGCCTAGACATCTCTAAACTCCCTAACGTCCCTCGTCCCAAGAAAAAACTCTCTACTCTGATGATTCTTCTCTTGATCGTCCTCGGAATCATAATCTTGCTGCTTCTCGGAGGAGCTTACCTCTACAGGAGAAACAAGTACGCGGAAGTAAGAGATGAGTGGGAGAAAGAGTACGGTCCACACCGTTACTCTTACAAAACTATCTACAAAGCAACGAGAGGTTTCCACAGAGACGGGTTTCTCGGTAAAGGAGGGTTCGGAGAAGTCTACAAAGGAACTCTCCCTCGTGGAGGAGACGTAGTAGCGGTGAAAAGATTCTCACACCGCGACGGAGGAGGAGAGCGAGGGATGAAGCAGTTCGTGGCGGAGATCGCGAGCATGGGGAGGTTAGACCACAGGAACTTAGTCCCGCTACTCGGGTACTGCAGGAGGAAGGGAGAGTTCTTTCTCGTCTCCGAGTACATGCCTAATGGAAGCCTAGACCGGTTCTTGTTTTATAACCAAGAACCGGCGGCTCTTACTTGGTCGAAAAGGTTTTGGATTGTTAAAGGGATAGCGTCAGCGGTTTGTTACTTGCACAGAGAAGCGACGCAGGTGGTTCTCCACAGAGACATCAAAGCTTCCAACGTGATGTTGGACTCGGAGTTCAACGGGAAGCTGGGGGATTTCGGTATGGCGAGGTACCACGAACACGGAGCTAACCCGACGACTACGGGAGCTGTGGGAACAGTGGGATACATGGCTCCCGAGCTGACTTCGATGGGAGCTTCGACGAGGACCGACGTGTACGCGTTCGGAGCGTTCTTGCTCGAAGTGGCATGCGGGAGGAGGCCTGTGGAGCCCAACTTGGCGGCGGAGAAGCAGTTTCTTGTGAGGTGGGTTTGTGAGTGCTGGAGGAAGAAGGATATGCTGGAGGCTCGAGATGAGAAGCTGAGAGGTGGTGGTGAGGCGTTTGAGTCTAGGTCTGTGGAGTTGGTGATGAAAGTGGGGCTGCTGTGCACGAATCTTGTCCCGGAAGCGAGGCCGGAGATGGAGAGAGTGGTGCAGTACCTTGAGGAGCTGGTTCCGTTGCCGGATTTCTCTCCGGATTCTCCGGGGATTGGGGTGGTTAGTTCGGTTGTGGTGGGAGGAGGAAGCTCGTCTGTGGTGGTGTCTGACGGTTCGGCGAGTGAGTCTATGTTTATTACTCACTCGATCCAGTACGGAGTAGGACGTTGAGATCTAATAACAAACTTAAACTCAACGCTGAAGCCTTGTGTTCTTGTAATTTGTTTTGTTTTGTCTTTTTTGCGAAGATTTCTTTTTATTTTGTCATAATTTGCTTGCAAAAGGATATATTATTATTATTGTGAAAAAAATGTTTTAGAGAATGTATAAATTAATTAATTAATGAATTAGCTCCGGCAATTTATGATTTATTGTGCTTGTTTGACAGAGAGTCTGGATTAAAATGATCTATTTAGGAGTTGAGGTTCTTTTGGCTTATTTTTAGAAGTTGAGGATTTAAATGTCAGTCAGTTTATTCCTTTCTCTGCGTCGTGCCTAAAGCCTCTGACGGAGATGACGACTGTCGTCGTAGTCTCTCTCTCAGGGAAGAATGTGCATATCAGCTGTATTCCTCGCCGGAATAGAGACGGCCGGTGAACGGAAAAGGAAAAATCAGACACTCGTAGATTCTGAACCATTGAGAGCGATAAGGAAGCCTCGATTAGGGAAAAGGAGAAGGTGAATCTCCTTTTTTTATCTGCTTGGTATTTTGTGTTCAAAAAAAAAAAAAAAATCTGCTTGGTATTTTGCTCAATTGCGTTTCAAAAATCTCAGCACAGTGCTTCCTTCTACTGGTTTTGATAGTGATCTTAGGTTCTTGGAGTAGCTTATCTCTCTCTCTCTCTACATGGGAGAAACAAATATATGTATGATACAAGGTTCTTCCTGGTAGTAAAGGTTGTTACACACAGGGGCTCACCAAGGTGAAATAATATCAAGGGTTCTGATGGTATGTTAGATACTGAGGTTAACCAGTGCAGTCTCTGTGGAAACTGGAGACCACATTTCCCCCAGAGCTTGCAACAATTGCAGCTTTTTTAGCAACCCACATGTGTGTCTTTGTGCTTGAAGTAACCTTTGGGAAGAGAGACATGTGTGGATGCCACTAAAAAAAAACGGTTTAGATCCGAGTGTTGAGAGACTAGTATTCTCAGCTCAGTGGAGGAAGATCTTGAAGTTGCTTGAATTCCCCTGCTGATTGTTTTGGATTCTTCCTTCGTTAGCAGGTATTTTCATTTAAATTAATGTTTCTTTTACCAACACACTTATCTCCTGCTGCCATAAAAATAAAAGCTGATTAGCTAGTAATTAAGTTTATCAATTGTACCTCTATGGAATTTAGGTTTTCTATGAGAACTAAACCGCTTCAGTCTAATCTTGTCTATGCAATTCCCACCTTCATTTGGTGGATCATGAATGGCAGAGGAAAGTATTATGTTATAGTCAGTTGTCAATACTTCCTTCTCTCTAATCTTAGCTTAGTTACTTAATTTGTTGTTCCTGTGAGAATGTAATCAACAAAGGTAGGGACCTAACCACAGTGTCTATTACTTTTCATTTTTAAAAACACTTGTAGTTGTCATGATCATACCAGGCTTTCCTAGGCGTCTTCCTTTTGGTCTATTGTGTTGAAATATCATTACAAAACATGGGAGAATTTTTTTATTCTGCTCCGAAAGGTCAAGGACATGTTTAAAATATGGTTTTCATTAAAATATTATCTTTTGTCTGCTTCCTTAGAAGATAGCTTCAAGTAGAAGACGAATCCCATAAAAGTTGGTGCACGGCCCCCCCCTAAACGTATATTGATGCTTCTTACACGTATTATATTATAAGATAATAGCTTCAGTGTAGCAGTTGCGTTGTCAATTTGGACTGAAGTTGATAATATCATATACGTTAAAAAAAGTATTTGTCTGAAATGGAATATTTTGAAACCACGTTAAGCTTTATTTCTTGACTAATTTAATATCATCGTGCTAATCGAGTACAGTATGTAAAGCCAGAAAAAGAAATGATGAGTCCTTTTGTTAATAAAATGATACTAAAAAGTTTTATAAGCTTGGATCACTGAAACAGAAGCTCTCATTATTTTCTTGTTCACCTTTTCTCCAGCTTGCGAGGTTTTATGAGAGAAGATTTACACATCAGATCCAGACTCTCTGTTTCATCATCTGCAATGGCTCGTTGGCTGCTTCAGATCCTGATCATCTCTTCTGCTCATCTCATCTCTCTGTCAAGTCAACAAGAGACAAGGTTTGTCTATGAAAACTTTAACTCCCAAGAAGATCTTTATCTAGATGCTTCTGCAAAAGTACTTCCCAGTGGATTATTGCAGCTGACAAACGATTCAGATCATCAAATAGGCCGGGCGTTCTACAAGAAACCAATTCAGTTCAGTTCCTTCTCAACACATTTCGTGTGTGCTCTCGTGCCTAAGCCAGGTGTTGAAGCCGGCCATGGTCTTACCTTTTTGGTATCTCCTTCTATGGATTTCTCGCACGCACAAGATTCAAGATTCTTGGGGATTTTCAACGCGTCAGCAAATGGATCTCACGCTCTTGCTGTTGAGCTTGACACTATATGGAACCCTGAGTACAAAGACACCGAAGGTAGTACTCACGTTGGTATTGATGTGAACAACCCTGTATCCCTCGCAGTGGCTCGGGCGTCTTACTATTCAGACATGAAAGGGAGAAACGAAAGCATGAACCTCTTGAGTGGAAAGCCTATACAGGTCTGGGTGGATTATGACGGCACTATGCTCAGTGTCTGGATCGCACCTCTTAAAGTCATGAAGCCAAGCCGGCCTCTTTTGTCACACCCAATCAACCTTTCAGAGATTTTTCCTAATAGACCCAAACTGTTTGTTGGCTTCTCTGCAGCAACAGGGAACGCGGTGAGTGGTCAGTATATTCTTTGGTGGAGTTTTAGCACAGGCAGAGGATCACTGCATGGACTTGACATCTCAAAACTTCCTAAAGTTCCTCATCCTAGAGCTCCGCATAAGAAGCTACCTCGGTGGATTATTATCCTGGTTGTTTGTGTGACTGTAGCGGTTTTGGCTTTTCTCGCTGGAGTTTATGTCCACAGGAGGAAGAAGTATTCAGAAGTTTCTGAAACATGGGAGAAGGATTTTGATGCGCATAGGTTCTCTTACAAGTCCTTGTACAAAGCAACAAAGGGTTTCAGCAAGGATGAGTTCATCGGAAAAGGAGGCTTTGGTGAAGTCTATAGAGGAGATCTTCCGCAAGGCAGAGAAATAGCAGTGAAGAGAGTGTCCTATAATGGTGATGAAGGTGTGAAGCAATTTGTGGCTGAAGTGGTGAGCATGGAATGTCTGAAACACAGGAATCTTGTTCCACTTTTCGGGTATTGCAGGAGAAAGCGGGAGCTTCTTCTTGTCTCGGAGTACATGCCCAACGGTAGCCTTGACGAGCATTTGTTTGATGAGACGAAACCGGTTCTTCCTTGGTCACAGAGACTTGGGGTTGTTAAAGGAATAGCGTCTGCTCTGTGGTACCTCCATACAGCTGCTGACCAAGTTGTTCTGCACCGAGATGTCAAAGCTTCCAACGTTATGCTGGACGCGGAGTTCAATGGTAGGTTAGGGGATTTTGGCATGGCTAGGTTTCATGAACATGGAGGCGATGCGGCCACAACAGCTGCGGTGGGAACAGTAGGGTACATGGCGCCTGAGCTAATCACGATGGGAGCTTCAACTGGAACTGATGTTTACGCCTTTGGTGTTTTCATGCTTGAAGTAGCGTGTGGTAGAAGACCAGTGGAGCCGCAGTTGGAAGCCGAGAAACGACATATGATCAAATGGGTTTGTGAGTGTTGGAAGAAGGATGCTTTGCTTGATGCCACTGATCCGAGACTTGGAGATGAGTTCTTACCGGAGGAAGTCGAGATGGTTATGAAACTAGGTTTGCTCTGTTCAAATATCGTGCCAGAGTCTAGGCCTACGATGGAACAAGTGGTCTTGTACCTAAATAACAACCTGCCGTTGCCAGATTTCTCACCATATACTGTGGGGATTGGCACATTTGCTCCGGTTCTGGTTGATGCAGCTTCTCTGGTAGTCTCATCCGCTTCATGGAGTTGGTCAGCTCCCTCGATGTCTTCATCTTCTGCAAACCACTCGCCATACGCTGGTCAGTCAACAGATCAGCCATGGGGGCAGACAATAGAGACTAAGAACTCTCTACACATAGTTGCAGAACCAGAGAAGCCTAAGACTCAGACTTTCTAACCAACCAGCTGTTGAAACTATCAGTCGCCTACAGAAGAGTTTTTGAGTCCAAATCTTTACAGCATCAGCAGCAGGCAGAGGTAATTCATGATGTACGTTCATATCAGCAATCAGATCTATAGCAGCTCTCAAGATTTATCAGTCTCTCACTTGTCCCAATATACTCAGTATGTCCGTTTGCAAAATGTTTATCTACTTATTGATTGAGATTATAAACATATAGTTTATGTTTCCTTTCTCCGATAACAAGTACGGAATGGCCAATAATACACGTTGGTCAGATACTAAATGGCTTTCTCTTAGAAAGATGTTTTGGTTTATAAGCAGGAAATGTGTATGTTAGTAACGAATCCGAAGAATAGATATTTTTATGATTTGAGAAAGAGATTGGATGTGGTTAGTAAAAATACGGTATTATTATTAATTGAGATAAGAGTTTTGCTTGTATTTGAGAGAAAATGTTAAGCAGTGCCAGTACATGTTGACTGCTAACTAGTTCATGCTGTGTATTATGATGTCAGATGATTGTTGTAAATATGGATGGATGTTTCAGTCCAGATAAAAGTATTCGATCCAATAAACAGATAAACTATTAAAAGTTAAGCCAGCGTTGAAATCTCACAATTTGAAGAAGCTCAAACGTAAAACGTTTTGTGTTGATTTTTTTTTTCCCAAAGAATAATCGTTGTGGAAAAATGTTTGACAAAAATTAGAAAATTTATAAACTAGCCCCTCTACTAATTCTCCAATGTACAATGTTGAAGCTTAAAAAAAAAAAATCAAATGAAAGTTTATTCCTTGGTCTTCGTCCTCCCAATTCCCGGTGGTAAAGGTTGTTGTGTGCTTTGATCCAATCAAGGCTTCTGATGTATCTGTTAGAGAGGGATATGTTAAAAGGGAAGGTTAATAAGTTCTGTTATTTTTTTTAAGGCTTTTACGTTCCTCACAGAGATAAAATAACCACCACAGTCACGTTGGAAACTAGATTGGATACCACAATTAATATCCTCAGAGCTTGCAACAATGGCAGCTTGCTGCCTTTGTGCTTCAAGTTAGAGCATCATTGTCCGGGGCTCTTGAGAGCGTCTTTTAGCCTAAGTAGGATTGAAAAAAATGGGAAATAGCAATAAATATAAGCGACGTTGGTTGAGCAGGGAATGGAAGAGACGGCTCTTGTGTCACGGTGAAATCGTTCAGTTCTATCTTCTCCCGGATTTCCCAAGCTTCAGATCAACAATCATGGCCACCGCTGGAAACAAGAACATGGACGCCAAATCGGTCAGTACTGATTTCGTATTATTCCTTGTGGGATCTTTTTGGTTTATCCTCAGATGGTGATTGGTGACTTGACTTGGATTGATTTTCTTCCTGGAGAATTTTGATTGGATCGTTGACAGATTTGCATGTTTCATCAGTATAAAGCTAAGGGTTTTGGTGTAAAAATTGCATGGATCATCCGATCTGGTAGCTTTGTTCGCTCGCTCCATGGCAACATTCTTTTGTTTGATCAAGTATAAGCATGTAATGTTGTGAATATCTCTTTATGAATTTATGTCCAGTGGTATATTTATTATTATTCTCTAGCTGATGCAAATGCTATGTGATGACAGATTGCTTATATTGTGTTTGCTTGAAAACGCTGGAGTGGAGTGCTTAAAATGACTTATAAAGAGATTGGTGATTATTATCAAGGAGAGAGTTCCATGAATTGAAACCTCAAGGCTTTGTTATCTCGGCTGTCACAGATACTGACTTCCATTCCTGATAAAGCACGGCTGATCAACCCCCACCCTTTGCTTTCCTCTCAGTATCCTTTTCTGTGTGCACACAGACTCTTGCGCCTTCACTGTGATATGTATTTTTTTTAATGTTAACTATCATATACAATAAGGTCAGTGTTTGTCTTTGACATGAGTCCTAAAGCTTATACTTCAACCACATTACCAATCAGCTTCTTCAAATATTAAACGACAAAGAGTTTCCTGCAATGAGGCTAACAGCACAGATATTGTTTTATCATTTGTGGGGGAAATGTTTTCACGTATTTGTCGACGCGGATTATCAGGTATGTATGCTCCGATTATATTTCACTTCTCAGGCTACTGTGGTTTCCTCAAACTTCAGTTATGTTCTGTAGTTGCTCTTAGTGTTGTCAACTACCATGGACTTGCTTGTATATTCACCTTCTGTCCCCTGAAATGTGGAGTTAAGCATGTTGATCTGATCCTCGCTACAGACAGGAGTTAGATACATGTTGATCTGTAGTTTCTTAGTACTGAGGATGTGGCCATGTTTTTTTTTTATCAGAGTTATTTCAGTAAACAAAATTATGATGTAGTTGAGAGTATTTTTTTTTATACTACGTTTCTTATTTGCAGATTTGTTGTTAAGTGAACTTGAAGTAACACCATTGAGCGTAAAAATTGCATGGTTTTGGACTGTGTTTTTCATACTTTTTGATGTGAACAGGAATCAACGATAGGTGCAGCTTTCTTCTCTCAAACATTGGCTGTGAATGATGCAACTGTCAAAGTTTGGGATACAGCTGGTCAGGAACGTCATTGTAGCTTGGCTCCTATGTACTACCGGGGTGCTGCTGCTGCCATTATTGTCTTTGACATTACTAATCAAGTACCAATTATTCTCAACCCCTTGCCACTAATCAGCAGTGGGCTCTTTAGGTGTGCTTAACGTTTTTTTTTCTATTTTCACAGGGGCTCATTTGAGAGGGCTAAGAACTGGGTTCAGGGCTCATTTGAGAGGGCTAAGAACTGGGTTCAGGAACTGCAGGTACAAGGTATGATAATCGCTGACTATGGTCTATCTTTATATACTGCTAGTTGGTGAGGCGTGTTTGCTATAATGGGGTATTTGACTTGATATCTTTGTTTTGTTGTTGTTGTGTCTCAATAGGTAACCCTAATATGGTGATGGCTCTTGCTGGAAACAAAGCTGATTTATTAGATGCAAGGAAAGTTTCTCCAGAGGTAAACCAAATCTTCCTCTCCTGTTAAGCTCTTCTGATGGAATTAAAGTACACACACTTTGTTTCGAGATTTGAGTGATGCTTACCTATGGAATCAGAGCTTTTGCATGTCTGAATTGTGTTGTTACGTAGCTCATGATAGCTCATGATTTGAGTACACACACTTTTTCTTTAAGAATCCCTAAATAAGAGATTCCCATTAGAGCACAAAAATGTTGGTGTATCTTAACTAGGTAATATTTAATACTTAAAAATTATTAAGAGACCCAAATTGGGTTTTTGGGTTAGTGATGCTCTTACCTTTGGAAAGAGACATGTGTGGATACCACTCGACAGACGGTCAGAAAATGGTTTAGATCCGAGGAATAATTTAGCTCAGCTGACGTTTGCTTTGCACAAATCATGTGCCAGAACTGAGAGTCTTAATGGAGGAATATCTTGAAGTTGCATGTCCTATCACCCAGCTGATTCTTGGATTCTTCCTTCGTTATTTGACCACCAATCTCTCATCTGATTTTCATTTACATTTATGAATTTTCTTCTCTCCAATCTTAGCCTATTCATGTGATTTTTTTTGTTCATGTGTCCTGCACTCTGTAGAGCTTTAATTAAAGAATCCTAATGGGTTAAGGTAAACAAGGTAGGTAGGACCACCCTAACTATAGTTGCTCTCAGTTTTCATTGCTTTTATTAATTTAGAAATGTTTTCTTCACCCTTTTTGCGTTGTCAATTTGGACTGAAGTTGATATCATATACGTTAAGATATTGTCCGAATGGGAATCTTTTTGAAGAACAGCGTTAAGCTTTGTTTCTCTACATTAATTTAATATCCTCGTGTTAGTGGAGTCCAGTTTATAAGAAAGCAATATTGATAGGCTTTGGATCACTGAAACATAAGCTCACATCCTTTTCTCCAGCTTGCGAGGTTTTTGAGATGCACATCAGATCCAGACTCTCTTATTCATCATCTTCAATGGCTCGTTGGCTACTTCAGATCCTGATCATCTCTTCTCTTCATCTTCTTGTTTCTCTATCAAGTCAACAAGAGACCAGGTTTGTCTATGAAAACTTTAGCTCCCAAGAAAATCTTTATCTAATCGCTGCTGCAAAAGTACTTCCC
This sequence comes from Raphanus raphanistrum subsp. raphanistrum, assembly GCA_019706035.1. Taxonomy (NCBI): domain Eukaryota; kingdom Viridiplantae; phylum Streptophyta; class Magnoliopsida; order Brassicales; family Brassicaceae; genus Raphanus; species Raphanus raphanistrum. The sequence continues at coordinate 53,178,179 of CM033988.1, forward strand.
AGTGGAGCATTGCAGCTGACAAACTCTTCAGCGTATCAAATGGGCCGGGCATTCTACACGAGACCAATTCAGTTCAGTTCCTTCTCAACACATTTCGTGTGTGCTCTGGTGTCTAAGCCAGGTGTTGAAGGCGGCCATGGTCTTACCTTTTTAGTATCTTCTTTTTTGGAATTCTCGCACGCACAAGAGACAAGATACTTGGGGGCTTTCAACGCATCAGCAAATGGATCTCACGCTCTTGCTGTTGAGCTTGACACTATTTGGAACCCTGAGTTCAAAGATGCCAAAAGCAATCACGTGGGTATTGATGTGAACAACCCTGTATCTCTTGCAGTAGCTCCGGCAGCTTACTATTCCGACATGAAAGGGAAAAACGAAAGCATGAACCTCTTGAGTGGAAAGCCTATACAGGTCTGGGTGGATTATGACGGCACTATGCTCAGTGTCTGGCTCGCACCTCTTCAAGTCCAGAAGCGGCCAAGTCGGCCTCTTTTGTCACACCCAATCAACCTTGAAGATATTTTTCCGAATAGATCTCAACTGTATGTTGGATTCTCAGCATCAACAGGGAACGCGGTGAGTGATCACTATATTCTTTGGTGGAGTTTTAGCACAGGCAAAGGATCACTGCATCGACTTGACTTCTCAAAACTTCCTAAAGCTCCTTACTCTATAGGTCCGCATGAGAATCTACCTCTAGGTCGGCATGAGAAACTACCTCTAGGTCCGCATGAGAATCTACCTCCATGGATTATTGTCCTCCTGGTTGTGTGTTTGGGTATTGTGGTATTGGCTGTTCTTGCAGGAGTTTATGTCCGCAGGAGGAAGAAGTATTCAGAAGTTTCTGAATCATGGGAGGAGGAGTTTGATGCACATAGGTTCTCTTACAAGTCCTTGTACAAAGCAACAAAGGGTTTCAGCAAGGATGAGTTCCTCGGAAAAGGTGGGTTCGGTGAGGTCTATAAAGGAACTCTTCCGCAGGGCAGAGAAGTAGCAGTGAAGAGAGTCTCCCATAATGGTGATGAAGGTTTGAAGCAATTTCTGGCTGAAGTTGTGAGCATGAGATATCTGAATCTTGTTCCTCTTTTCGGGTATTGTAGGAGAAAGCACGAGCTCCTTCTTGTCTCCGAGTACATGCCCAACGGTAGCCTTGACGAGCATTTGTTTGATGATACGAAAGCTGTTCTTTCTTGGTCTCAAAGACTTGTGGTTGTTAAAGGAATAGCATGTGCTCTGTGGTACCTTCATACAGGTGCTGACCGAGTTGTTCTGCACCGAGATGTTAAATCTTCCAACGTTATGTTGGACGCCGAGTTCAATGGTAGGTTAGGGGATTTTGGCATGGCCAGGTTTCATGAGCACGGAGGCAATGCAGCCACAACAGCTGCTGTTGGAACAGTAGGGTACATTGCACCTGAGCTAGTGACAATGGGAGCTTCAACTGGAACTGATGTTTACGCGTTTGGTGTTTTCATGCTTGAAGTAGCATGTGGTAGAAGACCCGTTGAAGCGCAGTTGCAAGTTGAGAAACGATATATGATCAAATGGGTTTGTGAGTGCTGGAAAAAGGATGCTTTGCTTGATGCCGCTGATCCAAGACTGGGAGATGAATTCATAGCCGAGGAAGTCGAGATGGTTATGAAACTAGGTTTGCTCTGTTCAAATGTCGTGCCAGAGTCTAGGCCTACGATGGAACAAGTGGTCTTATACCTAAACAAGAACCTGCCTTTGCCAGATTTCTCACCGTATACTTTGGGGATAGGCACATTTGCTCCGTTTATGGTTGATGCAGCTTCCCTACTAGCCTCATCTGCTTCATGGAGTTGGTCAGGTCCTTCGATGTCTTCTTCGTCTTCCAATCACTCACCTTACGCTTGTCAGCCAACAGTTCAGCCATGGTCAGAGACTAAGAACTCTCTTCACGTAGTTGCAGAGCCAGAGAAGCCTAAGACTTGAAGACTTTCTTACCATCTGTTAAAACTGTCATAGTGAGTCTGAGTCCAGTCTTTACAGCATCAGCAGTCGGAGGTAATTCCTGATGTGCATTCATATCAGCAAACAGATCTTTAGTAGCTCTCAAGATTGTTCTAATAGTCAGTCTTATTTGCCCCAGTTTATCTCTTTGTCCCTTTACAAAATGTTTATCCACTTTTACGATTGGTTATTAACAAATAGTTTTATGTTTCCTCTGGCATAATTATACCTCTATATACATACTTAGGTCAATTACCAAAGGGCTCTCTGTTAGAAAGCTGTTTTGGTTTATAAGCGAGAGCTGTGTGTTTTATGTTAGGATTTGGGAAAGAGATTGGATGTTGTTAAGAAAAATATGTATGGTTATTAATTGCAATAAGGGTTTTACACTTTTACATTGTTAGAATTTTTATTGTAAGCAACATATGATGTGACGATTGGACAACAGTCACATTTTCAAGAAACGACGAATATAGTAGTAGTTGACCCTGATATAAATACATGTGACAACTAGTTCATGCTGTTTATCATGTCAGATGATTGTTGTAAATATTATTGATGGATGTTTCAGTCCAGATATCTTAGGATAGTACTATGTGAAGTGTAGTCTTCTGAGTACAGATCTTTGGGGTTTTGATGGATGTTTGGTCCTTTTGCCGGTATTCTTAAGCTTTAAAGTGATTATATGCATATAATGTTTATAAATAAAGGTTTAAGGAATTAAGTGATTGTTTCAGAATAATAAATCGTTTTATACATGTAATATATGCTTGTTTTTAAACCGTATATAATGTTGATCATGTTCAAGTTATTAAATATAGATGATTTTTGTTTAAAAATACACATTATAGTACGTGATTTATGAAAAAAGAAATTTAGAAGTACTGAAATGAAAATTCCAGTATTTATATTCGGATTAGCTGGAAAGTTGGCCATGTTCACGTGAATAAGAGACAGAAAAAGACGAAACGAATTGTTAAGTTTAGTTAAACAATGGAAACTGTAGAGAAAAGACAAAAGTCTTGTGACATATATCTCAAGAAGAGCATCTAACCTAATCATGAACCGGTTAGTAACCATTTACCAACCGGTTACGATCCAATTTAAATTGGAGACTCGTGCGTGTATGCATACACAAACGAAACTTTTTTTTTTTTTTTTTTGAACATTATACACAAACGAAACTTGCTCAGCTTCATTGTGATATATTGATGAGTCAGAATGTTGGAAACACATAGAGTCTTCATCCTCTGCTTTTTGCTCTGTCTCCTCACATCTCATTCTCTTGTCTCCCCTCTTCAAACCTTCCAGAAGATCCCTCTGCCACCAGGAGTCTCTGGTCCCGAAGCTTTTGCTTTCGATTCTCACGGTGTAGGACCTTATACCGGAGTCTCCGGCGGCAAGATCTTAAAATACCAAGGACCAAAGCTTGGCTTTACAGAGTTCGCCTATATTTCACCAATAGCGTATGTTCTAATCCATATACTTATCACTTATGCATACGTATACATACTTTAGTAATAACCCAAATGTGTATTTTATAGGAACAAGTCACTATGTGATAAAGCAGTAGGGACTTTTCTTGGTAACATATGTGGTAGACCAGTCGGTTTAGCTTTCAATGAGATAACCGGAGATTTGTACATAGCCGATGCGTTCTTGGGGCTGTACGTGGTTTCACGCCGCGGTGGCCATGCCAATCGCCTAGCCGACAGCGCAGTTGGTTTACCTTTTAAATTCCTTGACGGTTTAGATGTAGATCCAGTGACTGGTTCGGTTTACTTCACATCTTTCAGCACAAGATTTGGCCCCAGGTTAATTGAAAATTAGATTTCGGTTTAGTTAAACCGGACAAAAAGTCATCTCTTTTTTTCGTTTATTACAGTCAACTTGTCTTGGCGGTTGCTGTTAATGATGCAACGGGGAGGTTCTTTAGGTACGACCCAAAGACGAAAAGCGTAACCGTTTTGTTAAGCGGTCTCAGTGGCTCCGCCGGATGCGCCGTGAGCTCCGACGGAGAGTTTGTTCTGGTGGGAGAGTTCTTGAGGAATCGTATCTTAAGGTATTGGATCAAGGGTCCAAAAGTCAACACGTGGGACGTTTTCGTACCTTCGATCCCTGGTCCGGACAACATAAGGAGAACAGACGGTGGAGATTTCTGGATCGCCTCCAACTCCGTTAAGCTTATAGTGGTCCCCACCGAGCCATCAGCGGTGAAAGTCAACGCCGGCGGTGAGATTATCCAGCGTATGTCTCTCGGAGAATATTATGGAGATACGTTAGTAAGTGAAGTGAATGAATATAGAGGTGTTGTTTATGTCGGAACACTCACGACCAACTTTGTTGGTAACATGTAACAAAAGATGTCAAAAATAATAGTTAATGCCTCCATATCAAAATGATTTGTTTTAAAAATACATTTTTTGTATTTTAATATATTTTATTAAACAATAATGGTAAATTGTAAGTTTTGAATAATTAATTGTGTTTATTTAATTTTGATTGACTAAAAATTGTGGAAAATAAAGTTTTTTAAAAAATTGTGAAAATAGTTAACCCACAAAAATAATCAAAATTTAATCTGAAAATTCCAAAAATACATCATTTTTAAAACAGGACTATATTATAAAGTTTTTTTGATACTTTTAAATCATCAAAAAGTTTACAGGTTTGTTTATAGAGAAGAACAATATAAGCTATCGATGAGCTTGTCCGAATGATCTAACCATAATTTCTTCATAACGTATTCCTTCACTTTCTTTTCCTCGTCTTCGAATACATTGCACAATGCCTGGACATAGTAAGGTGGGAATTTCCCGTTTAGTTTCAAGAAGTACATGACGTCTCGTGCCGCGTCTCTGCAGTAATCGTCTCCTATGATATCTACGACATCTAGATGATATACTTTTGTTTTCCTTGAAAGAGAACGAGAGAGATATTCATCGATGGTTCTTCTAATGCAAGTTTCCAGAGGGCTCTTCTTGATCACCAAGGTGGTTCTTGTTATGCAAGATAAGCTGCTGAGGAGCTTCTCCGAATGATCTAACCATTTGGCTGTGACGTAGTCCTTCACTTTTGTTTCGTCGTTTCCGAATACATTGCACATTGCCTTGAGGTAGTAACGTGGGAACCGTCCGTTCAGTTCTAAGAAGTACATGACGATTCTTGTCTCGTCTTTGCATAACTCGTCTTCAAGCTTGAGATTAGGTGATGTGGATTTGTCTGAAGGAGAAGGAGTGGGCGATTGGGTGGTGGTTCTTCTCATGCAAGTTTCCACAGGGCTTTCCTTGGCTAAGGAGACGGCAGAAATGGAGAGGACGACTACAAAGAAGACGATGGTGCTCATTGAGGTCTTCATTATTGCTTTTTGTTTCTATTGGTGTGTTATAAGAGAGACAATGCATGCCTATTTATATGGTAGTGAATAGCTGAAACTGTAAATTGTTTCACATTAACTTCATGTATAATCGGTTTTAACTCAGATAAGTATCAGTTTAATTTCATTGATGGCTTTGAAGACGTTTCTTTGCAACGGATCGGGTAAAGGTTGGAATCATCGGAGAGAGCTGAGGTAATCTTTAAGAAGATCAATCATAGGAGTTGCTAAAGAATCTCGGCCAAGTTGCTGAAACATGATCCCATCCATTCGAGCTTGTACCCCCTCGCTGATTGTCAGTTCATCGAGGAGTCCTTTCAGTGTTCTGTCTACTCCAATCACCGAGCTTCCTATACCGCTTAAGATATCTGGTAGCGATGTAGAAGGTCTTGAAATTTCGATAAGAGTTACCTGTATTCACCACAAGAATAACCAGAGTATCTAATGTAAGTTACAGAAAGATGAGTTCAGTGAAGTTCAAAAGAGGGTTTTTAATGGGGAACCTTCTTGTCAAGAGGAATATTAGCTTTCTGCTTAGCGATGGCAATAGCTCGGGAGAGTCCGCCTAGAGCATCAACAAGACCACGAGAATGAGCATCCTTACCGGTCCAGACTCTGCCTTGTGCTACTTCTTCCATCTTGTCAACCTAATAACATGAGAGAATAGAATATTAGTCTCGGAGAGGCGTTGAGAAGAAGAGCAATACAGGAAAGCAACAAGTAGAGTTGGAAAATATACAGGCATCGATCTTGATAAGGCTGCTTTGTTCCTGAAAAGCTGATACGCATGCTGTGCCGACTTCCCAAACAGTTCAGCTTCTTCTGGCCTGAAAACACAATTGCGCTTCTTTTGAATTGTGAATTTAAGGAACGTATAGCTTCTTACAGAGCAGTCTCGATGTGATAAAAATGGAGTGTGGTAACTTACTTAAAAGGTCTTTCCTCAGCACCCAGAAGCTCAGCATATTTTCCTCTAGATATAGTTTCCTTGTTGAAGCCAATCTTTTCATATAGTTTGGCCAAGGTAAATCTTGCTGCAACAGCAACATACAAAAGCAATCAAGCAATAGGGAGGGTGAAAAAGAGACTTGTACAAAGATGAGGAGATCACCTGTGACAACTCCAATTGAGCCAGTTAATGTCAAATTTTCAGCAACAATGGTGTTTGCAGCCATTGCCATGTAGTAGCCTCCGCTTGCTGCCACATCTGACATCGATGCAATCACGGGTTTCGTTTCAGCCAATAGTTTGATCTCTCTCCACATTCTGTGTACCAATACGTAGTATTATAATAAAACCCAAAAGGTGCAGCAAAACCATCCAAACTTCCATAAATAAATAAATAAATGATTCGGACTTCAACATGTTAAAAGGTGAAGTGAAACCATCAATGGCATTGTTAAAATCATACGGGCATATTAAAGGTACAATTACACAGCATTGAAGATTTATTAAAACTACTTACAAATCAGAAGCGAGTGCATCTCCTCCTGGACTGTCAATTCGTATGACGGCAGCCTTATATTTTTTGTTCTCTTCAAAAGAAAAAGAGGAAATAGAAAGTTTTGGACGGCTGCTGTTGAAGAATACAGGCATATACTTTGCAGATGAAAAATTAACAGACCTACTAACCTCTTACACTGCGGATCTTCTCAATGAGTTGTTCTGCTACAATAGATGAGCCAGGAGTGCTCAGCGGACCCTTAACCCGAGAAATACTTCCCCCTGCTCTAATAATAGCTATTTGGTCTCTACCACCGCTTAGACCAAGAGTCGACTTCTTAACACCTGAATATTTCCTACATAAAGTATTTCAATTGAGAATGTATGCATATTACTAGCCTGTATAATTAATATAACTGCACGAAGCTAAAAGGGAACCATAGAAGAAAATGAAGAATAAGCAACAGAAATGAAATAACCACAGAGTATGCATATACCAGTTACTAAAAAAAGTTGCAAAAAGTTTATCCCTCCCAACACAATGAGAACCCCTATAGACAAGAAATCTGATCTACACTTTGTTGAGTTACCATCTCTAGTAGGTCGTGCCACAGGATATTCAGTTCTTCTTATTACACTAACTCTAAATCAAGATTAGCCAATAATGCAGGAACCAATTAGGGGACAGTACCCATTTATGTATACAACACCTAAAATAGTACAAGGCTTGAGCCAGTTGTACGTGCAAAGATAATAGCTCTAGATTCAGTAAGCCTCAGTTTGACAATTCCATGTAGTAAGAGTCAGTTACTTGTAACCAACAGTGGGAAGCTTTTTCTCTTTCTCAACTCCAAGTCTCTCTTTCAGCATTGATATAACCTGCAAGGGCATCCAAATTGATTTAGATAGATCAAAAACAGCATGGACTATGAGAGGCGTTATCTAATTCTCTTTTAAATAGATTTTTCATGGAAACTTTTATAATTATATCCCAGTATATTGAGAGGATGCCAAAACAACCAAAAGGGAAAGTTCATGACTAAAGACGAAATAACAAGCACGATAGGGAGAATAGAAATGGTATTACCTCATCATCATACCGAATATCCTTTATCAGTCCCTCTTCCTTTAGTTTTTCAATTTCGTAAACTCCTTGGTTGATGAAACTTTCAACATCTTCTCGCTTTTTCCCTGCATGGTTCTAAGCAGAAGCCACTCAGGAGAGAACTAAACGGTTAGCAACCAATAACAAGATTTGTGAAAAAAGTCTCGAACCTGTTGAATCAGAAACACCATCCAGCCAATTTGCATAGATGTTATCAAGTAGCACGCTCAGCATCTCGTAATTCTCCTCGGATATGCTTTTGCGAGCAAGCTGATCTCCAGCACTTTTGTACTTTCCAATTCTTTGAACCTGAGGTTCAATCCCCACTTTCTCGAAGACACCTACACATTTGGAAAAGTTACTAGTTAAACGATAAATGTGCATAAGTACTGCTTTGTATCTTTCATATTCAGGTTTAGGACCTTCGCTGACGAGAAAAGGAGTTGAGATTCAATTACATAAAAGAAACAATAGAGTGGCGAGAAAAGGTTCAACAAAAGTTATCTCAATAAATAAAGGATGGTGTATATAATCTCTATGATAAAGAACATACAAGGGACTTGTAATTACTATTTCTTATGCGAGAAACTGAGAGCTAAAAAAGGAAAAAAAAATCATTACCTCCAAGAAAAGAGGCTTGAACAGTCAAACCATAAAGAAAGGAATAGGCACTAGGCGGAGCATAGAGCTCACCGCATGCACAGCCAAGATAATATTCCTTTAGTCCGCATATGTTGATATACCCAACAATGAATTTCCCTGACAAAAAGATAACGTTTGATAGCTTTTAGAAAGCATGTGAGAAAGCTAGAGAGTAAATGAACTTCCAACCTAAAGCACTAGAGAGCTACCTGATTTCTTAAAATCTAATATATGCCTACGAATTTCTTCAACCTTTCCCCACCCACAGCTCAAAGGCTCAATGTGAAGATAGACTCCAGCAATACGAGGATCATAAGCAGCTTTCACAAGATTCTCAGAGATTTGGGGCAGTGAAAGCCCTGAAGTGAAACGGCTCTTCAGCTGATCTGAGATCTGAAACATATAAAGAGATTAAAAATATTCACTCCCAAAGAAACATCACAACGCATTGAAACAAATGACTAGACCTGGCCGCGCAGAGTCATAGTCAAGACGCTTCCTTTGCGAACACGCTGCCAAGGATAAGCAAACAGCATCCGGAACTTAACAACAAAGCTCTCCCACGCGTTTCTATCCTCGTACACCATCTCTCCCGTAGGATAGTCCTCCTCAACTCCATCCCGGGGCTGTTCCTGCTGCTGCTGATCTTTCTCCAATTCCATCGAGGAGGAAGCAGGTGAATCGTCAAAGGCGCGAGCCGAGAATCTCCGAGAGCGGAGTCGAGGAGCGATATGGGAAGAATGCGAATCCGAAGGAGAAGAGGTGAAATTGGAGTTCACGAGGAGAGGTCTTCTGTATATAGCCGTCGTCGCGGAGACCAGTGACCTACTAGTCGTGAAGACTACTTGAGGCGCGTGGAGAAGTAGCAGCTTCGCCATTCTCTCTCTCACTCGCTTTCTCTCTCTCCTGCGATTTTTCGAGGAAAAGAGAGAGAAAGAAAGAAGATTTGAGAAGAAGGTTTTAGTTTCTTCCACGTCGTCGCTTCTTCTTCTTCTTCTTCACCGTGTGTGTGACGTGTGACGGTCAAAGTCGTTACGTGGAGTAACCGCTCACAATGATTCGTCGCTTAAGTCCATTTCGGTTTATCCCGGTTCATTTTAATCAAATCCCCAAGTAAGAAACCGAAATTTGATAACCGAATTTCAATTTCTAAATCGCCGGTTTACTGTTTGGCTATTTATATACTCCGTCATCGTCTTTGCTCTAGTTCCACCACTTCCATCATCTTTCTTTCTTACTCTCAGTCAGTAACTGACTGCTAAGAAAATATCTTCTTCTTCTTCTTCCCATCTCTTTCGAGCTCCAGCGATTCTTGCGGAAGCTTTCTTCTTCCGTTTAAGGTGACGAAGAAGACTCAAACGTTCTCGTGTTCTCTCTCGTTCTTTGCTTTACGCTCAGATTCGGAAACGTTATCGTTTGATTCTTTCTTTGGATTCGTTCGTCTTGATAAGTCGCGTTGCAGTAACTCTAAAAGCTCAAACCTTTCATGCATTTATAGTAACTTCTTATTATGAATCTCTTGATCGTCTCTCTTCTTCTTTGTTTCTTTCGCTATTACTTCTTATGAAATCTCTTGATCGCATAACGTTATCGTTTGATTCTGTTCGTCTTGATCGCATGTGCAAAAGCGTTCTCGTTGCAGTATAAACTCTAAAAGCTCAAACCTTTCAGGCACTTATTATAGTAACTTCTTATGATGAATCTCTTGATCGTATTGCATCTGCAGTTGTAGTGAATATATGAAAAGATTTGTATTTTGTGTGTGTTTACAGGGTTTGCAATGGTGCGCGAGAGCTCTGTTTCTGTGTGGTCACCTCAAGACTTGTTGAGGGATAAAGTTCGGCTCGTTAAAAGAAAAGACTCTGCAGGAAGATACGAGATAGTTCCCATCGATGATCCATTGACTTTTGAGAAAGGTTTCTGCGCTTTCGTCCGTGCGTGCCAGCTACTCTCTCAGAAGAACGATGGACTCATCTTGGTTGGTTTGGCCGGTCTTTCCGGAGCTGGAAAATCCGTCTTCACTGAGAAAATTTCCAACTTCTTGCGTAGTATTGCTATCATCAACATGGACAGCTACATTGATGGTGCTCGTGCCACCGGTAGAGACTTTGATGGTATGACTTGTTTCGCACGGCTTGATTCGGTTATTGCTTGCTTTCTTGGGTTTTATTGAAGTGTGTTGTTTACTATTGTTGCAGACAAACAGTTGACAGATTATGATACACTTCTTGACAACATACACGGCCTAAAGGATGGACAATCTGTTCAGGTTCCTATATATGACTTCAAGTCGAGGTCGCGAATTGGTTACAGGTAGTGATTATTTTCTATATATATACCTGATAGGCAAAGACTATTTATATTGCTTAGCACATAGATTAGTAGTTTATGTGCAGTGACGACTTATATGGTTCTTTTGTGTGTGTGTGCTTTAATTATAGAACGGTTGAGGTGCCTAGCTCCCGCATTGTTATCCTTGAAGGCATGTACGCTTTGAGCGAGAAGCTACGGCCTTTCCTCGATCTTCGTGTCTCTGTCACTGGTGGAGTGCCTTCCAATCTTGTCAAGCGTGTTTTGGGAGACATTCAACGTCCTGGCCAGGATTCTCAAGAGACAGTTCGTCGAATATTTGAGACGGTTCTCTCACCCTATTATATCCTCTGACTAAATCTCCCTTGCTCTCATCCTTGCTGCCTGATGCATGTGTGTGTTTTCTCCATCCAGGTTTATCCCACGTACGAGGCGCTTATTGAACCTGACTTGAAGACAGCTCATATTAACATCGAAAACAATTTTGACCCCTCTGGCTTTCAGAACCCAACATATATTCTAAAGGTTTTACAATACTTTCTATTTTTGGCGCTTTCAATATTATTATCTGCAACTAGCAGCAGCAAAACTTTTCCTGGTTTTGTTTTTATCTTATTTGTAGTCAACGAAGGCGTTAACACCAGAACAAATGAAGGCAGTTCTGTCTGAAGACTTCAAAGAACGTACAGAAGAAACTCGTGACATCTATCTGCTACCACCAGGCGAGGATCCTAAAACATGTCAATCATTCCTCAGAATGAGGAACCGGGATGGAAGATACTATCTCACGTTTGAGGTTTGGTTTTTATTAACTTGTTCATATATACTATAGTTCTTATGTATAATAAACGTACCATATCAGATTGAGAAACAGATGGTTACGGTTCTATGGTATTTGCTTTCAGGAGTCGTTTACAGATTGTTCGTTAGTTATATCTCCCGGAATAACTTTCCAAGTCAACGTTCGCCTTCTCGGAGGATTAATGGCATTGGGTTATACCCTTGCAGCAATCTCGGAAAGAACAAGTCATATCTTTGATGATGACAAGGTTACTGTGAAGAGTGATCGTTTTAAACAACTGAACCGGACACATGTTCAGGTAGTATCTGTTTTCTCTTTGCTCTCTGTACAAAGTGTTATAACTAGTAATCAACCTTTTTTTCAACTCCTTTTATGAAGGTGCGAGGTAGAGACCGTACATACGTTGAAAACGTGGCCAACCAACTCGGACTGGAAGCTTCTTCATATGTTCCACATACATATATTGAACTGATGCAGCTGGAGAAGCGTGTGAAAAAAGTTACGGTATGAGTTGTGCACACATATCCGGTTGATTATATCATGATGGCAAGCTTTGATATGTGTGTGGGTCCATGTTTTCAGGCTTTGCCAGATGACTTGAAGACAAAAATTAGCTTAATTCCTTCTCATCAAGGAGCCCTTCCAAGACTAAGAGCTTCTGCTGATAGTAGAGCACCTGCAGCCACGCTTCCAAATCAGGTAAAAAAAAAAGTGGTCTCTCTGTGTTTTGGCCCTAAAGATCTTTCAATATATACACAAGTTACGTTGTTTCAAAAAGTCATAACTGAGCATATATTATCATGTTTTATAGGGTGTTATCGCTCGGCTCATATACCAAATATCAACAGTGAATGAGAGGATGGATGAGTGCACATACCATCTTGAAGAGTTGAATTCCACTATCCCGAACAGGAGAGCTGCTGCTGCTGCTGCTTCTGGGTCCCTCTTGTCTGCTCTCATGGAAGAGGTATTTTTTTTTCAATTTTATTCTCGACTTACTTCACTCCAATAGACATAAGCAGAACTTAAGAGATAGCTTTAGACTCGGATAGAGACTACTGCATGTGTCTAAATATTTCATCTTATCTTTGTTATATCTGGACAGGTTGCACTTGCTACTGTTAGACAACATGAGATAATGCTTGAAATGGACATACTGAGCAAACTTCTTCACGAGCATGTTGGACAAAGGTCTCGCACAGAGAGAGTAGACAGCGACAGAGCCAACAGCACAACGCAGAACCTCGGGCCTTCCACTGTACCTGTTCTTCTTGCTGTGGCCATTGGCTGGATCGGCATTCTTGCATACAGTCTCAAATAGTTGCTGTAACAGCTAGTTAACTCACTGCTAAAACTCAGGGTCCGTGGAAAAAAATAGTGGATAATGATGATGTAAATAACAGAGTTTGTGTGATACACACTGGATAATTCAGTCTTGACAATGTATATAGCATGTTACAAGAATAAGAGACTGATTCGCTTACATTTGCCATTCATAAGGTTGGTGAACACGCATGAGACATTGGGATTAGACGCAATATGAATCTGTCTTGACTAAAAAAAGTAAACTCTTTAGTTCGATCCTTCCAGCTAGTAGGAGATGTATTAATCCATATATATATATATGGGAAAAGAGAAATAAATAAATTAATTCTTTAAAAAGAATACCTGCAACGATGGTACTCAACTACTCATCGTCTCTGCAAGGAAACCAACAGCGGGCACGTCTCATTTGGTTATCAGTATGTACGATGTTCTCATCAAAATGAATTCCTGAGTCCGTTTTCTCTCTATCCAGTAATTAATCCGAATCAACTTAACATTCTGCATCAGATGAGCATACGCTGATAGTTAACCAAAAGGAAAGAAAGCTCTCATAGCAGAACACATGAATCACGAATAAACCATTGATAGCTACAATGTCAATTGCATTAGACCAAGTACAAGACTTTCAACAAACGGTATGATCGGTACCAGTTCGAACAAGCTTGAGGGTTCGCTTGCATAGCTTCTTTCCAGCGACAGGTTTAGGCTATAACCTTCTTCTTATTCTCCTTTATCTGTACTTCGCTACCATCTTTCTCTCTTAGCTCTCTCCCTTGGCAGTTTCTAGAGACTTTGAGCTTTTTACAGGTCTTTAGCTTCAGACAGAACCATGAACCAATGGTCGCCCTCTTTTTATCGATTATCTAACCAGGTTGCCTAATGATTTATTTGTTTATTGATCGGTTAATTCAAAACTGAAAGGATGATAATTTGATTCATCTCAATACACTGGTTACTCGATAGTGGCTTACTACATGAAAACTTAGCTACATATAGGAAAACTACAATTTTTATTCTCTATATTACATGTTTGCAAATCTATGAGGAGGTTCCTAGAGCCGAGCAGCCAACTGGTTAGAAGTGTCTATCGTTAGTCCAGAAGCTGCGTCTTGAGTCCGGTTATTAGAACACAAGTAGTTCAGTGACTGTAGCCAAGAGACTAAAGAAGGCTTGCGAATCACATCGTCTGATTCAGCCACTTGACCATACAGTTCACCAAGCACCATGTTCTGTCTTTCTTGTGGTAACATTATAATAAGTTGTGCTAATGACTTCATCAGATACGGTAACACCTGAACCAAACAAAAAAAACAAGTTATGTATAGAAAGAGAACGTTAACACCATGAGCTATTTTCTAGTATAGCTTAAAATGGAAACGAAGATTACCTGTATATCAACCAAAGAGACGAGTCTCAGAAGCAAGTCAAGAATCTGATTACCAGGATCAGACTTTTTTCCTTCGGTGTTAAACGTTGAAGCCTTCTCAACAAGGGTATGGACAGAGTAAAATATAGAAGGACTTCCTGCAGGTAGATGCCGGGTCAAGGCTGCAACGCCTGAAGCCAAACCTTCAAATGGTGTGATCTCAGGATAGACCTGAACCATGTATAACTAGTGATTAATAATAGAAAGAAAAATACTTGCATTGCATCCATTGTTCTGTTTGCTTTAGGTACCTCCAACGATCTTTCCATGTAATAGAAAACAAGGTCTTCTTTGAGTTGGTTTCTTTTGTCCTCTTCCGATTCCTTTGCTGAAGAAAGAAACGCTACAAACAAAGTATGAGATGCTCGTGCCACTTTCCTGTTAGGATGTCCAATATATCTAAAGCCACAGGATTGTTAAGGAACATTAAAGATCAGAGTCATGGTTAAACAAAAAAACAGAGTAAAGGATACAAAAACATGGTTGATGCAACGACTCTCCTGAAGGCAGAAGCAGATAACCGTCCAATGCAAGTTGGGATCACTCGAAGATAAAACAATATTCGAGATGTCTGCACGTCATCTCTTGACCATTCATATTCTATCCTCTGAGTAAACAAGTCTGCAGAAGAAAAAAAAGAGAGAGATCCCAAATCTTACTAATGTACACAGCCAACTGAAAACTGTGATATGGAAACTGATTTCTCAAACCTTTTGGATTCGTCAAGCTAGCATAGGCAGGGATGGACTCTACAAACGAAACACAAGTGGCATCATTCTCCTGGACGCATGAAATCACCTCTCTGATTGTCTCCATGTATTCAGGTAAACGGATATGTCTGAAATACTCTACACATGAGAATGAAACTAGTATCTTGACGGATGTCTCCATCTTTCTTTCCTCAGACACTATTGGATTCAACCATTGTTTCGTAACAGCTAGCGCGAAGACGACAACCATAAGGAAAGATGACTCTGCAATCTTCTCTATGTCTCCAAGTAATGCATCTTCTAAGCCACGAAGCAACAGAGCAATCTGACGGTGGTGTGAGTAGAGGTTTTGACAGAAATCCCAAATCATATTCTCCACAATATATTTGTTCTCTTCATTTGCTTTTGCGTATTGATTGCAGAAAGCCCCAGTTATGGCTCCTGATTCCTTGAAGAGAACATCAGAAAGATGCTCTCTGACCCAAATGAGTCTTGGTCCAAAAGGATCTTTACCAAAAGATTCATATATCTGGCTTAAAGGGAACACCTGAGTTAACAATGCAGAAGCGAGGCACAGAAGCAGAGGAGCAGAGTGAGAAACGGCCCCACATCGAGCAGATGCTATAGCAAAGCACTTCAATAGAAGATCATCTCTATGAGCGGTTGGAGGTGTAACAGTACCATTAGCAACTAAAATCTGAGCTACAGCTTCTAAACGTTTCTCCGCTGAGTTTCTAAATTTGGAAACAACCTCAAGATTCTGTGAACCACCACTGGATCCTGCCGCGGAAGCTCTCAGTACTCCCGCTGCTGCCATGAGGACAGCAAAAACAGTGTAGTTTGCCTTGGAAGTCTCTAGTACCTCCTTCGCAAAAAGAGACATCTTGTCTACATAGTTAGACCTCATGTAACCTGACACAACCCACTCGACCAAATGAAGAATCATCAGACCATGAGTGACACTACCACCACGAGGACCTTTCAACCAAACGCAGCCGAGCAAGGAATCCAATAGCCTAACGTAATGAACATCAGACGAAGAGGATGATGATAAACCATACCCGATTCCCGCAAGCACTACAGGGACAAGCTCATCTGGACATCCCACCAGTGAGCGGCAGCACTCTTCTTCCAAAAGCCTACACAGCAACTCCAAGCTCAACACTTTCAACTCTCCTGACATCTCATGCACACCCGCAAAAGCACCAGCCACCACAACACTCTGCGCTACCAACGCTGGCTGCAGATTACCCCTCCCATCATCACCATCCAAAACTCCACGAATCGCCTGAACCGCGGAACCAACAAGCGCCTGAGACGGTCGAAACGCTTTCCTAATCCACACATAAAGCAGTCTGATAGCAAGCGTGCAAGACTCATACGGAAAAGAGACATCTTTTAAAGATAGTACAGCGATAAGAAGCTTTGCTTGGGGATCAGCGACGTGGATAGTGGACTCAGAGCTGACCAAAGCTCTCAAAGCTTGGAGATAACGTGTGTCGAACTTCTGGCTTTGAAGAGACTCGCGAATCTCGGACCATCCTTGAATAATAGACCTCGCAGACGGTGCAGAGTTCTGCTTCACTAGACTACTAGAGACGTTGCTTCCACTCACAACTCTTAACCATTCTTCGAGAAACACGCTACTATTGTTGGCGTTTCTCGCCATCTTAATACGACTAAATCAGAAGATACACATCAAGTGTTAAAAGCCCTAAACAACGATATATATGATATGGGTTTGATTCAGAATTGAAAACCCAGAAAGAAAAATCGTTGCTTTGGATGAACGGGGACGAATGAAATTCAACAAAATCGCATCAAGTGAAGTGTTACCACCAATACGCAATTAAGTCCGTTTACATAAGCAAGCAATCCAAAAAAAAAAAGAAAAAGTCACGCCGATGAATATAACTCTCTACCGGGAAATTTTTCGCTCTATCTGTTGTGTTCTGTTGTGTAGATTAAAAAAAAAAAACACACAGTTAATCGGTCCTCTAGGGGTGTGCCGGGATGGAGTTGCAAGTTGCAACATTTGTTTGTGGTTAGAGATAAACCAAATAGTTAGAAAACCGGAGATCAACCCCTGTGGTTCGAAGTAAACCAGCTATAAGATTTGTTAGTCTTTTGCTAGCGTTTTTAATTAATCGGAACCAATATGAAAAAAGGTGATTAAAATATATTTATGTTTTTATTAATTTCATCTATTTATCTAATAGCATTTTAGAAAAGTAAATTTATTTATAAAATTAATATATTTTGCAGTTAATACTAAATTAAAAGTAAGCACAAAATGTATTAAAATTTAAAAATAACACTTTTTATAACAAGAGAAAAAAATGCTAAAATGACACTTGTTAAAACAGAAGAAGTATAAACTAAATACTTATTTTTTTAAAAAAAAAAAAGTTAACATCTAAAATATAATACTTATTCCTAAAAATATTGATGACATAAATTATGTTTTAGAATAATTAAATATTTCTATATAAAATGTTGAAAATTATTCAAAAGTTTCATCCAGAAAAATAAATTACCCAAAATAATATAGATTTTTCATACATGAAATTATTTGAATTGCTTGAATCTTTTTATTTCAAATCATTTTAATTCTTCCGTATTATGATTGGAATTAATCGGAGTAGAATGGAACAGGACTGAATCTAATTATTTTGGTATTAATCGAACTAAATCCAAACCAAATATCACAACACTAGTTTTTGCCAAACGAGAAGTAAATGAGCTCATTCCATCCTTGTCTACCTCCCTTGGACCAGAGCAAAACAAGCTTGCACAAAACCTGGAACCGGTGAGTCGGTAGCAAATTGAAGTCAACGCTTCACGTGGTCATAAGTGATCTCCATATTCTTCTCAACGAGGCTAATTTATTTTCCCGTTATAGCTAACCAAAGCATTTATTAGCTTACTGAATATTCAGGCATTCCTCTACCAAAAGCAGTATAGATGTTAATTGGTTCTAACTACTGCTCCCTCTGTTTCATTATAAGTGTCGTTTTAGACTTGTGCACACGGATTAAGAAAGCATTTAATTTTGCATATTTTCAATATAAAAACATCATTACCGATACAATTCAACCAATAAAAAAATAGAATGGAAAATAAAGTTAATAAATTTTGTATTGAAACTCTAAAACGACACTTATTTTGCAACGAAAAAAATTCTCTAAAACGACACTTAATATGAAACGGAGGGAGTAACTAGTATTAGAGATAATAAATGTGTATGTACTATAAACAATTTTGTTTCTGTAACATAATATATAGACATTTATTTATACAAACGTGTACATGCTCGTTTGATCTAAACTATGGTGTTTTATTATTACAATTTAATCTCAAAATGGAATACAAGATGAGTTATATATCGTTCTTAATTTACACCGATAGTTAAAAAAAAAATAGCATGACAAAGAAGAATAAATAATTCAATACATAAACTCCCGAAATAAATATTAGTAGATTTATATGAATTAAATCGTGTGTAGTATATCCTTTTTAGTTTTTACTATCAAGTCGAAAGAAACAAATTAATAAAGGAAATATATAAGAAGACAATCAGTGGTGCAAGGGGTTTGGACCAGATGGAACGAGCCGTTTCTCGACGCCATATCTCGGGTCGATATCAGATCCTCCCAGCTGTGAAACATCTTGATGATCTTGTCCGCGAAGGTCCATGAACGGTGTGAAGTCAAACTTACTTACCACAAAAGCTCTTCTTCCTGGTCGCAGCGAGCTAATAACCGGAGAAGGGTAAGGCTTTAAGGAGGACATGGAGCTGAGCCTAACAAAGAAACCTTCAGAGACCAACAGGAGAAGAAGAGAGATACATAGAAGAGACCCTAAGACGTGGGAGACTCGACTCGTGGCCATGGAGATTAATTAACGATCATATGACCATGGAAGATAGATATATATAGGAATTAATATTGTGTTAACATATATATATATATATATAGGTATAGAGATAGAGAAACCTATGAATTGGAGACAGCGCTTTCCAACTAAGAAACTTCCTTTGCGTTTTTAGTAAAAAAAAAAAAAAAAACTTCGCCGTTGCGTTTAAGGAAGAAGAGAGGTTCATTAAATTTGACGTTCCTAATAAAGTCAAACCTCTCAGCATTTTATTAGTTTATAGGAATTTTCCATTCCTCTTCTATGGAAACTTTACAAAACCAACACAGATGGTTTACGCATGTATAAATATCAGATAATAGGAAATTCGAAATTATTTTGATATACTATT
This sequence comes from Raphanus raphanistrum subsp. raphanistrum, assembly GCA_019706035.1. Taxonomy (NCBI): domain Eukaryota; kingdom Viridiplantae; phylum Streptophyta; class Magnoliopsida; order Brassicales; family Brassicaceae; genus Raphanus; species Raphanus raphanistrum. Next base: position 53,197,557 of record CM033988.1, read on the forward strand.
TTCCTATATAAATCATATGATCTGTATCTTTTTATAACAAAGGCAAACAATTAGTACAAAGACAAACAATTAAGCTGGTCAGTATGACAAAAGTCCAATGAACAAAAAGATTATATAGAACTGAGTACATATTTTACAAAATGGTACTAAGAAGTTTGTATGTTCAGGTTACATGTTACAACTTACAAACTGATAATGTTACAGTCTCGAATTTGTATGGTAGCAACAAAAGATAGTTTATAGTGATAACTATTTTAGTCAATAACCTACATTAATTTTTTTTTCAGTTTTGAATTACGGCGGTAGTATATCAAAATCGCTAACACACGTACCACTATACACTACTCGATTATCGACGTATGTGTACATGAACTAGTTTTTTTTTTTGTCAACTAAAAACATACTAGTTGATATTCCATATATACTTTTAGGCGGTACACAAGTACCAAAATAATTAGTTTAATACTACTATTCGGGATGGGTTGACATCACCAGGTAACTTACACCGTCAGAAGACTTTGACATCTGGAATTTTAAAATTGAACAAGGGTGGGTCGACTTTTGTAGGAGGCAAGAGCCATGGTATTGAGTTGTTAATTTATTTGAATCTAAAGTATTAGACTAACAAAAAGAGATTATATTAAGCGTACAAAACTGAAAGACCAAATGAACTGGCTAGAAGAATATAGACTATATTGGCCGACATTCATATGTCACTTAATATAAAAGATTAATCATTTCACTAGGACCTCATGTATTGGGAGTTGACCTGTTAGAATACATGTCCCCTATGAAGGTTTTCAGAAAAGAAAAACTAAAGAAATAAACTAATATATAGGTATTTTAAAATTTGAAACACTCGTATAAACACATTACATATCTAAATATATATATTTTGTCAGTTATTATATGAATAAAGATGTTATCATCTTTCAAAAAGTGGATATTGTTGTTTAAGGGGTGTTTACTCTGAATTAATTGAACCGAAGCCACTCAAATTTAACTGAAAGAATGGATTCAAAACCTATAAGTCATTCTTATGTAGCTAAAGTTTTGAGAACCTATTTTTTTATAAAGAAAATAGTGATATTAATACTATTATTTGAAAAATGACTTTGTTTACCTATTATGATTTTAGAATTAATCAATAGTTTTCATAAATATTTTATATATATATATTTGAATAATAAGCGAATTTGCTTAATTGTCATATTTTCATAATTTTAGGGTTAATCAATAATTTTCATAAATATTTTATTTCTCCATGAAAAGTTATTTTGTTTACTTGTTATCTATATTTTTAGTATTAAAATGTTATATATTTTGGATTCTATTAATATATAGCTCATCAATAGCATATATATATTTTTAAAAAGTTATTAGTGTTTAGTTCTAAACGTATGTTTTCTAACATTTGTAAATTTTGCTAATATGTGTTACCACAAAAGCTCATGTTTATGTTTTGAGATACCAAAGCAATACTCGATGTCGATTACATGTTTTATGAGAAACATATGAAAACAAATTTGCAAAGAAAAATAGATGAGTATTTTAAAACCGATTTGCTCAATAGTCTTTTAAACTCAAAGAAAGAAAAAAAATATAGAACTCCAACTAAAAAAGCAAATATCAAAATATATAAATACAAATGTCAAAAACTATAATCGAGATAATTTGGAATGAATTAGAAAAATGAAACTATAGAGTTTAAGACATCTTGCATCATATGAAAATAAGAATTGGTTCTAACTTTTCTTAAATAATTATAATTGTACAATAATTTTTTTTGAAATAGTTATATTATTTAAATAATAAATTAATGATTTAAGCTAAAAACAAATAAAAATCTTGTGAAAGTTAAAATAATTATAATCATAATCACAATTAGAAATTTCGAGATATTTATATTATTTAAATTAATAAATTAATTAGAAAGTTCAAAATATTTATATTATCTAAATTAATAAATTGATAATTTAATCTAAAAACTAATAAGAATATGACGAATAAGCAAAATTAGCTAAAATCATGGAGAATATGACAAATCAACAAAATCATTTCATAAATAATAGTATAGATAGATATCTCCTCTCCATCTTCGTTTTGAGAAATATTTAGCAACTGGTTACAACAAATAGTTATGGTTTCGATCAAGATATTCTATGAAGGTTTTCCAAGAACAAAAAAAAAACAAAAGAACCAATACTAAGTTATCTATATTATATATATTACACAAACTAATATACAATATAAGTATTTTACATTTTGACACATTCGTATAAACATATGTTACATTCTAAATATTTAATCACATCGTGGTGGTCTAGTGGTTTCCATTAGAAGAATAGTTGTCATGTTGGTCCAGACCAGAGATCAACTTCCCTCTAATATAAAATTATTAGCTTCACATGTGGCTACACATATATAAGTCTATTGAATACCCGAAAAAAATCTATTAATGGGTTACACCTTCAGCTGAGGTTAGATATAAAAGAATGGATTCAAAAATCGATAATTCATTGGCCAATTTGGCTTAATAAACAAGAAACCAAACATATTTGCGGATCTATACAAAGAGAAGATGATTTTCGTGCCCTGGATGAACAGAAGCGGGCAGAAGAGGAGGAATTTACTTTGGAGCCCCCGATGTTGGAGGACTACTGCGCATGAGAGAAATATTGCATAATAGCTCGAATATGGTTAGCATATTTTTTTTTTAAAAAAAGCTTATCATATTATCAGATAAAGAAACCAAACGCCATTAAAATGAATATCTTGAATTCCTGTGTTTCTAATTACCCAACGTACGAGAACCAGGAACCGTATATAAAAACCAAAAGGAGGAGGTGGTAAGGAAATAAAATAGAACCATTTCATGCAACAACAAAAACCACCAAAATTAAACATCACATGAAGCTTGTAATCGTATAAAGTACAATTGATAACTAATTTTATTCTAACTAGCCTATAACTATTTCAAATAGCGTAGTTGAAAAAGAAACGAAATGAGTGGGAATGGAATTAAGGGGTTTCAGGAACTATAGTTGATAAGTTGAACGCAATATAAGGTTATAAACGGAATATCTGAAAAATGTACAGTTCTTTGTCGGGCAGCTAATTATCTTTGTTTTTATGTATATACTCTGCAATTGCCCTAATTCATTCTTATGTAGCTACAATTTTCAAATTAAAACATTTAAACCTAACTTTTTCAAAAGAATACAATATAACCCGAAACTAAATCCTAACCAAAACTTTTTTTTTTATTTTATAAAGTGAAAGAGGCCTAAAACCTTTTTTTTTTGAGAAAAATCCTTATTTAGGCCCAGTTTTAAATATATTTTGAAGCCCATGAAATCATATTCACATCCAGGGATGAGATTAATCAATTATAAAGTCAGATGCGAACATTTATTAATATTAAAACTTAGAGGACTTTTCTACAAATTAGAGAAACTAACCCATCGATAAGCTGTACGTTATATAAGAAACAACAAGGTTGCTCTCTCCGGCTAACGTCTCGACCGGAAAAGGAAACATGGCCAAGGCTCGGAAACCGAAGAACGACGAAGCTCCTGGCGCGAAGCCGTCGGAGAACACCGGAGCTAAAGTTCTTCACCAGAAGCTCTGCCTCTCTATCGACTTCAAAAAACGCAAAATCTACGGGTACGTTGCCCCCCCCCCCCTCCCCCTCTCTCGCTTTCTAATCCTCAATTCGTGAATGCGATTCTGTAGCTGCTTAATGCAATTCGAGATGAGTAAACCCTAATTTCGCATTGATTGGGGGGTTTCTTGGCTTTTCTGTAGCTATACGGAGTTAGAAGTGAGCGTGCCTGATATTGGGATCGTGGGACTACACGCGGAGAATCTTGGAATCGAGAGTGTGTTGGTGGATGGGGAACCTACAGTGTTTGAGTACTATCCTCGTTATCAGAACTCTGAGCCTGAGAGTAACTTCAACTCGGTCTCGGACCCTGCTTCAGCAGCTGATGCCGCGGCCTTGGAATATGTACGCGTTCTTAAGAGGGAGGAAGACACATTGAATTTACTCATCAACTGTTGCAAGCCTTCTAAGGATTTATCTGAGCAGCTGGATAACGTGGCTTTGGAAAATGGTTCTCAGTCGTCAGGGGAGGCTAAACAGGTTTGGTTGTTTGATTATTACACTTAGATTTATGCTAAAAGCCACATGGCTGTAGGGACTTAGACCTTCTAATTCTCACCTTTATCGTATCCTGTATCGCACTTGATCATTGCTAAATAAGGCTTTACCATAATGGTAGGTGGCATGGAAACAATAATGCAAATTTGACATTGTAGCTATCATTGGTTTATTCGTTGATTCATGTGTTCTGCTATGGGTTTACAAGTGAGAGCTTTATTTCCTTTGGTTAACTATCAGCGTATGCTCACCTGATGCAGAATGTTAAGTTGATTCGGATTAATTACTGGATAGAGAAAACGGAGTCGGGAATTCATTTTGATGAGAATATCGTACATACTGATAACCAAATGAGACGTGCCCGCTGTTGGTTTCCTTGCAGAGACGATGAGTATCATCGTTGCAGGTATTCTTTTTTAAAGAATTAACACTGTCGCCATATCACTTGTCTCTTGAGAACAAGAGTGGGTGGTATATCTACCTGTTTACCCCTTTTCATGTGTTTTATTTTGGTGGATGCAGTTTCAATTTGGAATTCACTGTTCCACACAACTTTGTAGCTGCGAGTGTTGGGAAATTACTTTACCAGGTAAGCTGGTATAGCTTCCATAGGTAAAGGGAATAGAGGAATTACTAGATTCTATTCGGGAATTTAAGTGCAAGACAGATTCCATTGTAGACTCCTGAATATACTTATTTAATGAGAAAACTTAGAAGAAAGCGGTCGTTCGCATGACTTACAGCTGTGTTTTTCTTTAAAACTTCACATTTCAGGTTATGAGCAAAGAAGATATTACCCAGAAAACATATGTTTACGAACTAGCCATTCCTATTGCTCCGCGGTGGGTGTCCTTAGTTGCGGGACCATTGGAAGTCCTTCCAGATCAGACCAACTTTGTCATATCTAACTTGTGTTTGCCACATGATCTCTCGAGGCTTCGTAATACAATGGAGTTTTTCCATGAAGCTTACAGGTCAGTAGATTTTTATCCTGGTGACTTGTTAGTTGTTATAGTGAAACTGAATCTAAATATTTTTCTCTTTCTACTGGACGATCAACTTCTGCAGCTACTATGAAGATTACTTAAGTGCGAAATTTCCATTTGGATTCTATAAGCAAGTCTTTTTACCTCCTGAAATCGTTGTTTGCTCTTCGACTTTGGGAGCTTCCATGAGTGTATTTAGCTCACACATGCTATATGATGAGAGGGTTATTGATCAGGTATTGGATCCTCGTAATTTAGCTTGGGGTTAGATGTACGTTATAGTGTATATATTATATGTCAATATAATAATAAAGGCACATCAGAATATAATTGTTATGGTACATTTTTGTTACAAAGCACGTATTTGAGCAATTTTACATTTCTGCATCATCTATGATGAATGTGCAATTTGAATTTCTCTGTTGCTAGCGTTTTATTAGAACATAGCTTCAGTGTAGAAGGTTTTACTTATATTTATTGTACTGGAAGTGTTTTTTCTTTCTCGTTGTTTTGTCATCTTATTAGTCCCTTTATGCACGAATCTGATAGAGCTTCAATTGTCTTTGCAGATAATAGATACACGTATTAAACTTGCTTCTGCCTTAGCAAAGCAGTGGTTTGGAGTTTATATTGTTCCTGAGTCACCAAATGATGGTATGCTTGTGACATTTTTCGACACTTTCTCTGTCTTTTTATATCAGCTTCTTCTGAAAGCACATTCTTGTGATTGATAATTATCTATGTTGTTATAACAGATTGGCTCCTCGATGGCCTTGCTGGTTTCTTGACGGATATGTTTATCAAGCAGTTCTTGGGAAATAATGAAGCTAGATACCGGAGATACAAGGTTTAGCTATTATTCAAGCCATTCTTCCCTAGATGCCTCTGTAGCCATTTTTGAACAAAACCTCTAATCTCTTATCTGGACTCTCATAATTTTCGATGCAAATGCAGGCAAATTCTGCAGTCTGTAAAGCTGATGATAGTGGTGCAATGTGCTTGAGCGCATCTTCTTCTTGCAAGGACCTGTTTGGAACTCATTCTATTGGGATGCATGGGAAGATACGATCATGGAAATCAGTAAGCAATCTTTTTCTTTCTTGTTTATTATTTCCCTGCTCAAATTTTTTTTGTGGGCGTGTATGCTATGGAGGATAATTCGTCACTAACTTAATTTTGAAGGGAGCAGTCCTTCAGATGTTGGAGAAGCAAATGGGCTCGGAATCCTTTCGTAAAGTATGGACATGGTTTAGTCTTTTTTTCAGGAAAATATCTTTGTTGGGTTACTTGCCGATTGATAAATCTTCTTCTACTCTATGATTTACAGATTTTACAGAAAATTATATCTCGAGCCAAGGATCCATCTAATGCTACACGGTCGCTTAGCACGAAGGAGGTAACATGACTATTTATCCAGATAAGCTGTGTTTGTTTATTACAAGTTAGGTTAGGAAACTTTTAGTCAGTTAAAAAAAATTAGAAGTGTAAAGCATTTTGAACTGCCAGTGTAAAGTAAAATGCAAATATACTCGGATATGTGCGGTTCTAGGCTAATCATCTAGTGCTAGCTAAGAACACTAAAAGGTTAGGACGAATTCTGGGACTTCCTCACCGGGAGATTTGCTTAACTATATATTTTCTTGCTCCTGGAACATATTCTTCTTCTTCTTCTTCTTTTTTTCCTGAAATGGATCCGTCTCTCAGCTGTGACTTGGTATCCTTCTCCATTAATTTGTATATATGGCACTCAACCAGAACTTTATATGTTATTAGAACCATATAACTTACTTCAGCAACTCATAAGTCATAAGGATACTAGCTAATAGACAACATCTCCTCGATTTCTTCTTTATTTCTCTTGGTTCACTGATTATCTTTCAGCTCGGATACTCTTTCTCAGTTTCTAATATGTGTGTTTCTCTACCACTTTTTGGCTGCAGTTCCGGCAATTTTCTAATAAGATTGGAAATCTTGAGCGTCCATTTCTTAAAGAATTTTTTCAGCGATGGGTTGCATCTTGTGGTTGTCCCGTGCTAAGGTATTTTTTTGGTATTATGTGCCTCTTTCTTCTCAACTTTTCGTTGGATAACTGGATCTTCGTTAAATCTTATCTCAATTGTTTACTTGGTGCTTTAATATACCAGGATTGGTTTGTCCTACAACAAAAGGAAAAACATTGTTGAAATGGCTGCCCTGCGTGAATGTACGACTTCGCTCGATTCAAGATTATCAGTTGGCGCTACTTCTGATTCCGAAAATCGAGATGTGGATGTTGGCTGGCCCGGTATCATGAGCATAAGGGTTTATGAACTTGATGGAATGTCCGATCATCCAAAGTTGCCTATGGCTGGGGACAGATGGCAGCTACTGGAATTACCATGTCATTCTAAACTTGCTGCTAAACGTTACCAAAAACCAAAGAAGGGAGGGAAACCTGATGGGGCTGACGATAATGTTGATGCTATAGCACCTTTAGACAATAAAACGAGGTGGGTTGCTGTGATACACTATTTTCTGCATTCATGGTGTGTTTACATTCCTTTGACCAACACAAGAAAAGAAACTTAGAGATTGAATCTTTCTCTGCAGCATCGAATCTCCCTTGGCTTGGATTAAAGCTGACCCTGAGATGGAATATATTGCTGAGGTTCACCTTCACCAGCCGCTACAAATGTGGGTAAGAGATCTTCTCTGACATTTCTTAAACATCTGTTGTGTACATCACGGTTGACTTTGGCTTCCACTTTCTGCATGGACTATGCCGCTTAGATATTGTATTACTTATTGCTGAACGTCTGTGACTGTGGATCAGGTCAATCAATTAGAGAAGGATGGAGATGTTGTTGGTCAGGCACAAGCAATTGCGTCACTGGAAGCTTTAAAACAGCACTCATTTTCCGTTGTGAATGCACTCAATAATATTCTCACAGATTCCAAGGTTTGTCTGTTTCTTATGCACTTGTTTCTAAAACCAGCTTGAGATGAAATTCATTACTCCAAGAAAGTATTGTGACATGTAGGTCTTCTGGAGAATACGGATTGGGGCAGCTTTTGCATTGGCTAAATCGGCATCAGAGGTATGATATAAATTGTTCTATCTGATTTCAAGTGTCTAGAGGTATGATAGTCAAATTTCTAGCTTGTTTATGTAGAAAGCTACTTTGAGATTGTGAATAGTGCATAGCTTGAAGAAAAGCAAAGGTGTTACTACAAAAGTATTAAATCATGATTTCTATGTATACCAGTTTTATCTTTCTCTTTAAACTTCTCATGAGTCTGTATGTCTCCGTTTGAACTGCACAGCATGCTATCTTTCAACCTATTTTATTGACTGCATCTTTTAGTCATATGCTCTGCTTTCTGTGTTCTTTGAAACAAGTCTTGGTGCAATGATTGATGTAGGCTCATTTCTATTTCTAGCAGGAGACTGACTGGGCGGGTTTGCAACATCTGATAAAATTTTATAAAAGTAGAAGATTTGATGCAGAGATCGGACTCCCCAAGTGAGTTTGGGCTTTATAATATTTGGGCTTCTCTTTGTTAACCAGTGGAAGATTTCTCATAAACTGATGATTTCCTTTCAGGCCGAACGATTTTCGTGATTTCCCAGAATATTTTGTGCTTGAGGTAATGAATTGAGGTAGGGTATGAGCTTGATATGATGTCACTCATTGAACTCGGCTGTTAGCGGGAGATGCTATTAGATATCTTTTTGATATGACAGAAACTGTTACTGCTCTTGCTTAGTGTAGACATTTTTACCTCCTGAAAAAATATTATTACTGTGTAATGGTGAAATAGCAAAACAATGAATGTTAAGCCAACAAAGAACATGATAGGAAGTAATGAGCATAACGGCGTACATCCAGAAGCTTCTTTTCGTGTTCAACTTTTCTGGATAATTTTTCTGGCAGAGGGGTGTGAATCCCTAGTTTCTTCCTTCTTAGACTACTTTGCTCTGAGGGTATCCATGGTCTTTTTTTGTAACACTGGGTATCCATGGTTATTTCCTTTGATACTGTTTACTTTTCTGTCGGTTAGTCAGTGGCTTTTAATTTTATTGTTAAGTTGAATCCATTTCTTCTCTTGAATTTTGAATCTTGTGATAAAATGTCTCAGTAGAGACGTCTGGATTGGATCTCCTGAGTCATTTTATTATTTTTGCTGCAGTAGTATAGCTATTATCTCTTTGGAATGTACTTATCTAAACTTATTTTCATTTCGTACGTCTTAGGCTATTCCACATACCATCGCAAAGGTTAGGGGTGGTGATGGGAAAAGCCCTCGGGAAGCTGTTGAATTTATCTTACAGCTACTAAAGGTATGCATCTTCATAGTCTGATTCTATCATGGAGTATGATAAGTACGGGTAAAGTTTGAGCCTTAAAATAAAAACTGTGCTAAAAGGATGAGGTTTCTCTACATTTCTGTCTCTCATTTCCAGTCCATTTGATCATACTTCTGATTTTGCCATTTTTCCCTTTTCCATTTTTGTAGTACAATGACAACAGTGGAAATCCTTATTCTGATGTATTCTGGCTTGCTGTGCTTGTTCAGTCAATTGGTGATCTTGAATTCGGTCAACAGGTGTGTGATTGTTATCTTGAAAGGGCCACTCTACAATTTATCTGCAGTATTATATTAACTATAGATTTTTTTTTGGAGCTTTATTGGTTCATGTAACTTTATGGTTGTCTCATACTTTTATTATCCGGAAAGGTTGGTCGGATGACAGAGGTTATGAGAAAACGTGAAGCACCATTTCATTGAGTTCATTTGCAAAGATGTGAATGCAGAACTTTAATATATTAGCGTGATACATGTTTTGCTTGCTCAGTACGTCTTGTTTCTTTGTTTCGCTGGCAGACTTTAACGTTTTTGGCCCCTCTTCTGAAGCGCATTGACAGACTCTTGCAGTTTGACAGGTAACATCCCGCTTAATGTTTATGGTTTGGTAGATTTTATTACTGAGAGCATGTTTGTACTAGGCTGATGCCAAGCTACAGTGGCGTTTTGACAATTAGCTGCATTCGAACATTGGCACAGACTGCTCTTAAGCTTTCTGACTCCATCAGTTTCGTAAGTTTTTTCCTTACACTTTTTTCTCCAAGTGCTTTTTATAACATAGATACCATCGTTGTTAAAGGTTGCTTACTGACTTCAGGAATACATCTGTAAACTTTTGGAACCTTTCCGTAAACCGGAGACGATATTGCAAGTACGCATAGAAGCAAGTAGGGCACTACTTGACATCGAGTATGAATCCAAAGGCATAAGCTCTACACTCTCGTTGTTTATGAAATATGTGATAGAAGAGTCATCTTTAAGAGGTTGGTTATATTCTCTTGCTCAAACATAGCAGCGTGCTGGTTCCAGTATAGTTTTCTGTTTCATATACTTGCTGCTGTGTTACAGGTCAGGTTAAATTGTGCGTACACACAATGCGGTTATGTCAAATAGCAGTTGGATTTAACTCAGATGATTGTGTTGACACTGTTAGTCTTCTGGATTTGCTGCATCTTTTCAAGAACCATGTAGTATTCCACAATGAATTTCTTCGTCACCACTTGTTCTGCATTTTTCAAATCCTCGCTGGAAGGTCTGTGTCCTTTACATTCATTCCTGCCAGATTATTTTTAGTGCTTGTTTACATGTCGTGCATTTGTTTCCTTATTCATTACGGTAGCGTGTAAGTTTTTATAGCTTGGTCGTTCTTGAGCTAAAGAGTTTTATGTTCGGAAAAAAATTTCCATGGATAAGATTCTCTTGTACCGTTCATGTTTACTGCTTTTCCTAGTTAAGGCGTGCTGTGCTTAGTTTTTCCCAATTATGAAAAGTATGCGGAGTCATATAGATTATTTAACAAATTCTCTCAAGCTATGAAAAGTTTCTATCTGATTCATCGTATTTGGGTGTTTTTGCTTCTTTGAGTGAAACCTTTTTTGTTCGTTTTTTTCTGTCTTCTGCTTATCACCATATTTATCGACATTCTGAACAGAATATGCTGTCTTATTTCAGACCCCCAACGTTGTTTGGAGTGCCTAAAGAAAAACCTTTGCAACTTGTTGATGTGGAGGCCTGCATTGAGCCGCAGAATGTATTTTCAGTTCCAGGAGCAGAGCCAGGGGAGCCTTCACTTTTGCCACTCGGAGATGCCAATGGAAATTCGCTGGATGTTGCTCCTCTTGGTGTTCCGGTAAGATCACAGGAAATGTTCATGCCTACTGCTCCTGAGATGAAGCCTGTCGCAGCATCACTTCATGACGCAGAGCATATTGAACCTCACATGGAAAATCAGAACCAACCTTTGCCTGAAAATCCCATTGTTCATGAGATTCCATCTGACGGTGAAGCTCCAACGGAAGAATTAGCTAAAGCGGAAGAAAATCTCCCAACGACGGAACCTCAAAAAGAACCGGATGTAGTCCCTGTGTCTGTCAGTCACGAAGTGAAGACTGTTATACGGATCAAGGTCAGACCGTCTGGTGCAACCAGCAGGGCCGAAGGATCAGCACGAACCGTGGAAAGATCGCAAGGGATTGTGGTACGCCGTGATATAGAACGAAGACAAACTAGTTCAGCTTCTGTAGACGCTCCACAGAGAATCTCAGCTGATGCTCACATGGAGGAAGTAAACTCGTGTCATGATGTTGGATCTCGCATGACCGCAAGTATCGGCAGTGTAAAATTAGTAAACGAAGGTGATACTTCAGGGAAAGAACTGCAGTGCACTGCTGAGTCTGGCAAAACTTCCACGAGCCAGAAAGCAGATGATAATAACCAAGAAGTCGCAGCAGCACCAAGCTTGTTGCCACAAGACAGTAACACGGGAAACGAGGCGCAGCAGAAATATGGTAGCCTTCAAACACTTTCTGTTGGTAAAGAAAGCGAAAAGAAGAAAGACAAGGAACATAAGAAAGAGAAGAAGAGAAAGAGAGAAGACCCGGTTTACCTAGAAAAGAAACGTTTAAAGAAAGAGAAGAAACAAAAGGAGAAAGAAATGTCAAAGCTTTTAAGCAGCGCTTCGGATCCAGCTACAAAGAAGATAGAGACAGTCCCTGAGGCTAAACCAGAGGGACCAAAGGCTGAGGCATCAGCAGCACCAGCAGAAGCCCGTCCTTCTACCAAGATCCGAATCAAGCTGAAAAGCAAAGCCTTCAACAACCCCTAAGGGTTCTCACTGATTCTAGCTAGGTCTTTCTTTTTTTTATAATCCAAATCCACTACTGATTTGTCACTGTAGTGATCTTTATTATCTGATTAATGCATAGATCCGATGTTTGTTGTTGCAAAGTGTGATATGTCAAATGTGAACTAGTAGCTAGCTTGAAGTAGTCGATACGAGTTGTTTACAGGTATTTTTAACCAGGTTTTTGATTTGTTACGCTATACGCTTAATAAAATGTAGCTCTAGAAATTAAATTAAATGGGAACTTGTCTCAGTTATAACGTAAGTTCATGAAACTCACGTGGAGAGCGCTTCAACTCTGGCGTGCAAGTGTGCAACCAAAGCTTACGCTTAGTGAAGAAATTGAAAAACGAATCCCATTATCGGTGTAGTTCATTATTAATACGAAAAAGTTGTAGATATTTATCTTTATTAGATAATAAGTGATTATCCAAATAAGGATAATACTTATCCTTATGTTTTGTCTTCTTCTCTTTAGTCGGTGAAGTGACCGACTTCATCCTCTATATAAAGGATATTCCCCTCTCATTTTATATGACAACAACAAGAAGTTCAATAATCTCAATCCTCTCGTTTGTGACCAAACACAGAAACATACATAGAATAAATATTTATATATTCTCTATTTTATTAATTTACAACACGTTATCAGCACGACGAGCTCTCTTATACCGACCGTTTTTAGACCAAGCAAGCGAGGTGATGTTTAAATTTATGTCTTAAATATATTTAATTTATTTAAATTTTTATTTATTATTTCGGAGTGAGAGGCTAGGCCTTCTCCGTTTATTTTCCGGGATGATAGGCGTTGCCTTCCCCGGCTGATCGTTAAGATAGGCTAGGCCTTCACGATCAGAGAAACACGTGGTAGGTTTTACCTCCGTGAATAAAAGGTTAAAAATGGAAGGCTAAGCCTCCTCGGACCTTGATTAAAAGAAAAGGTTAATATGGCCGACTATGTCGCCTCGAACCTTTGAAAATGATCAAATATGGAAGTCTAAGACTCCTGGATCATATGGTGGGCTGGACCCCCAATTTTATTTATGTTATTTAAATTTCTGCAATTTAAGTTTACGCAATTTAGTTTTTGCATTTATTTTATGCTTTTAATTTCTGCATTTAAATTATGCATTTATTCTCGTCTATATTTATATTATTATTCTATGATACAGTAATCATGTCGAATTTGACAAACCTCGAAATTAATGCCCTGGATATTACGGGAAATAACTATATGACCTGGACAGTAGGTGCAAGAATGCACCTAAGAGGTAGCGGGCTTTTGGAAACCATCGATAATACTAAAACGGTGTCGGATGAGAAAAAGACTAAAGCCATGATATTTTTACGACACCACATACATGATGGTTTAAAAGATGAATATATTACGAAAGAAGATCCTGGGGACCTCTGGCAATCTCTTAAAGAGAGGTTTGATCACCAGAAGTATGTGATCTTACCAAAAGCCAAACACGAGTGGATCCATCTCCGATTCCAGGACTATAAAAGTGTAAGTGAGTTTAATTATGCTATGTTCGGAATTACTTCAAGGATGATGTTATGTGGAGAGAAAATAAGTGATTATGATATGATCGAGAAAACTCTCTCCACGTTCCATCCTGAAAATGTAGTCCTGCAGCAACAGTACCGGGTGAATGGATTTAAGCGTTATTCGGAGTTAATGCAAATCCTCCTTGTAGCGGAACAAAATAATCAACTCGTGTTATTAAACCATCAGGCTCGTCCCACTGGATCTGCTCCATTCCCCGAAGTGAATGTTGCATCATCCAGTTATGATAATTGGAGAGGACGAGGACGTGGACGTGGTCGAGGTCGAAATCATGGTCGTGGGAGAGGACGAGGAAGAAGATTCCGTCCGTATGATGAAAGAACTAAAAAGGACTCCCAAGAGAATGAAAGGGGCCGGGATGATAAAAGGCAAACAGAAAAGATTTGCTACAGATGTGGCATGAAAGGTCATTGGGTACGTACCTGTCGTACGCCAAGACACTTAGCCGATCTGTATAAAGAATCCCAGAAGGGAAAAGAGAAAAGTGGAGGTGAAACGAATTTCATCTCTGATGAACCCGGGCCATCCTTTCATGGTTTAAATGATGATACTCATCTCGACGTATCAGATTTTCTGGTTGAGCCAGAAAACATCGATGTGTGATTTAAGATCGATGTGATATAAGTCTACTGTATTATAGTATCGTTATCTTTTGTTTGTAAAATAGATGTTATGTTTCATGTTTCATGTTTCATATTTTATGTTCAATAATATATGTTTTATAAATATTTTAAATTCAGAAAGAATGCCAGACTTTGAGACTTTGGATGGAGATATGTGCTTGGCGGATAGTGCGTCAACACACACAATAATTAAAGATAGAAAATATTTCTCCAGTCTCAAAATGAAAGATTACGCTGGAAGCGTAAGTACAATATCTGGTAATGCAAAGATTATTATGGGCTCTGGTAGAGCGAAATTTTCAATGCCAGGGGGAACAATATTTGAGATAAGTGATGCATTGTATTCCCCCGAGTCTCATAGAAACTTATTAAGTTTTAAGGATATCCGAAAGAATGGATATCATATTGAGACTATGAGTAAAGATAGCATTGAGTTTCTTTGCATTAAGTCCGAGAGGAAAAATATATTGGAAGAGTTAAGAATGTTATCCTCTGGACTATATTGTACAAAAATAAACATGACTGAGTCCTATGCCGTGGTAAACATGAAGTTTACTGATACATTTAAAATCTGGCATGAGAGGCTAGGACATCCTGGTTCAGTCATGATGAGAAAGATAATGCAAAACTCGAATGGCCATCCGTTGAAACACGGAAAAGTTTTGCAAACGGGCGAGTTTACATGTAAAGCATGTTCTCAAGGAAAGTTTATAACTCGGCCATCACCAGCAAAAGTAGGCAATGAATCACCAATGTTTTTAGAAAGAATACATGGTGATATATGTGGGCCGATTCACCCACCTTGCGGGCCATTTAAGTATTTCATGGTATTGATTGACGCATCTACTAGATGGTCAAGTGTGTGTCTTTTGACAACACGAAATACGGCTTTCGTAAAGTTCATTGCCCAAATAATAAAGCTGAGAACGCAGTTCTCAGAGTATGCCATTAAGAAAGTAAGGCTTGATAATGCTGGTGAGTTTACATCGCAAGCCTTTGATGATTATTGTATGTCAATGGGGATTGATGTAGAGCATCCAGTTCCCCATGTGCATACACAAAATGGCATGGCTGAGTCGTTGATAAAACGGTTGCAGTTGATTGCAAGACCGTTAGTCTTGAGAACAAAGCTCCCAATTTCTATATGGGGTCATGCTATTTTGCATGCAGCTGCACTAATTCGGTTGAGACCGAGTGCATATCATAAGTACTCCCCATCACAATTGGCATCTGGGCAAGAGCCAGATGTATCCCATCTCCGTGTTTTTGGGTGTGCGGTCTATGTTCCGATAGCTCCGCCACAAAGAACAAAAATGGGCCCACAAAGGAGATTGGGAATATATGTGGGTTATACGTCACCAAGTATAATAAGATATCTGGAACCAGTAACTGGTGATATGTTTACGGCAAGATTCGCCGATTGCTATTTTAATGAGGATGAATTTCCAGCGTTAGGGGGAGAAATTAGAGAAATTCCTAAAGAGATTACTTGGTGTACACAGTCGTTGTTACACCTTGATCCCCCTACGAATCAAAGAGAACTGGAAGTTCAGAAAATTGTGCATTTGCATAAATTGGCAAACCAGTTACCAGATGCGTTCACAGATACGAGAAGGGTGACGAAATCATATATACCCGCTGAAAATGTTCCATCAAAAGTTGTTGTTTCTGGGGAACAAACTGATGGAAACAAAATAAATGAACCTGGGGTTCAGTTAAAGAGGGGGAGACCAGCGGGTTCAAAAGATAAAAATCCCCGAAAGAAAAAGAAATTGGTTGAACAAAGTGAAAAGGTTCCAGAAGAACCTGATATTGAAAAATGTCTGAAAGAAGGCATAGATGAAAAGGTTCAAGAAGAACCAATTAAAGATAAGGATCCAGATGACGAGGAGGGAACAGAAAAGTATGAGATTTCCATCAACTACGCCCTTGATCAAAAGTTATTGATCAGAAATAAAATAAAAGATGTTGATGGAATGTTCTCCTTTTCTGTGTCCAAAGAAATAGATCACGAAAGTGATGATCCCGATCCAAGGTCCATTTTAGAATGTCAGAAAAGACATGATTGGGAGGAGTGGAAGAAGGCCATTCAAATTGAATTACTCTCCCTGAATAAAAGAGATGTCTTTGGACCTATTGTCATAACACCTGAAAATATAAATCCTGTTGGGTATAAGTGGGTATTCGTGAGAAAAAGAAATGAAAAGAATGAAGTAACACGATATAAAGCCCGATTAGTAGCCCAAGGTTTTTCTCAGAGACCGGGAGTTGATTTTGAGGAAACATATTCCCCGGTAATGGATGCAATTACGTTTAGATTTTTGATGAGCCTTACGGCGTCAAAAACTCTTGAGATGCATCTCATGGACGTTGTGACAGCTTATTTGTATGGATCGTTGGATAATGATATATATATGAGACTCCCTGAAGGATTGAAAATGCCAGGGGCATTGAAAGAAAAATCCAGGGAGGTTTGTTCGGTCAAATTACAGCGATCACTATACGGATTAAAGCAATCCGGACGCATGTGGTACAATCGCTTAAGTGACTATGTCTTGAGTAAAGGATATGTGAACAATGCGATATGTCCATGTGTTTTTGTTAAAAAATCGTCATCTGGCTTTGTGATCATCGCTGTATATGTAGATGACCTGAACATGATTGGAACTCAAAAGGAGGTTGATGATGCTCGAACTCATATGAAAGAGGAGTTCGAAATGAAAGATCTCGGTAAGACAAAGTTTTGTCTTGGGCTCCAGATAGAGCACCTCCGAGAAGGAATATTTGTGCATCAATCAAACTATACGAAAAGGTTATTGAAACGCTTTCGTATGGATCAAGCAACTCCTTTGAGTACTCCAATGGTTGGTAGATCTCTCAATGTTGAGAGTGATCCTTTTAGACCCTGCGAAGATAGCGAGAAGATATTAGGTCCTGAAGTACCTTATATGAGTGCTATCGGTGGGCTATTATACCTGGCAAACTGTACCAGGCCTGATATTGCTTTTGCAACTAATCTCTTAGCAAGATATAGCTCTGCTCCTACTCACAGGCATTGGAACGGAATAAAACATTTATTCCGTTATTTACAAGGTACAGTTGATTTAGGGTTAATGTATATTAGAAAACCCGAGTTTGGTATGGTCGGTTTTGCAGATGCAGGATATTTATCAGATCCTCATAAGGCTCGATCGCAAACCGGTTATGTTTTCACAATTGGTGGAACCGCGATCTCTTGGCGGTCTCAAAAACAAACTCTGGTTGCAACATCTTCAAACCATGCAGAGACTATTGCGCTTCACGAAGCATGTCGAGAATGTGTATGGTTGAGATCAATGAGTCATCACATACAAGATTCAAGCGGAATAATTAACAAGAAAGAGCCGACGAAAGTTTTTGAAGATAACTCGGCTTGCGTCGCTCAACTCAAAGAAGGCTATATCAAGAGCGACAGAACGAAGCACATCCCTCCAAGATTTTTCTCGTACATTCGGGAGCTCGAGAAAAATAAAGAAGTGGACATCGAATATGTACGGTCATGCGACAATCCGGCTGACTTGTTCACCAAGTCTCTTCCGACTACAACATTCCGGAAACACGTCGACGGTATCGGGATGCGGCGTTTGCGTGACTTATGAAGAAAAAGCTATGTCTATTACTTTCAGGGAGAGATTACGTCAGTGTACTCTTTTTCCCTTGTCATGGTTTTTATCCCATTGGGTTTTTCCATGATTAGGTTTTTAACGAGGCACTAGGTAATACAAAATGGATAATCAAGGGGAGTATTAGATAATAAGTGATTATCCAAATAAGGATAATACTTATCCTTATGTTTTGTCTTCTTATCTTTAGTCGGTGAAGTGACCGACTTCATCCTCTATATAAAGGATATTCCCCTCTCATTTTATATGACAACAACAAGAAGTTCAATAATCTCAATCCTCTCGTTTGTGACCAAACACAGAAACATACGTAGAATAAATATTTATATATTCTCTATTTTATTAATTTACAACAATCTTGTTGTTGTTAGGCAATTTGTAGATATTTTAAGTGAAAAGACAAAATTAAAAAATTGAGCAGCAACTGAACTCCACTCAAAATAATTTTGTGAGCTGAATTACAAATTGTAAATGATGACGTGTATCTATATTTCTGATGCTAAAAGCCTAACGCATTCCTTAACCAAATTTTTTATTTAAAGTTATCATTAACTTTTATTAAAATCTTACAACTTTTTAGAATTCGCCAGATCTCTTCTTAACATATCCAAACCCTACGTTTAGGGAAAAAAAACAAGGTCAAATTAATATTAATTATTTTCTATTTTTGTTAAACGAGTGAATAGAGAGAGAGAGAGAGAGAGAGGGGAAGGAACTGTGGAATTGAAAAACGTTGCTGCATTCATTTCTTAACCAAAAGCGTCTTCTGACTCTAACCAATCGTGTCATTACTGAGATCACAGGCGCACACACACACAGATAGAGAGAAGGAATAAATTAATGGAGGTTCAGTTTCGGTAGCGAGAAACTATTGAAGACGATCATGAACTGTCGGAGAATGTTAAAGTCCGTGCAAGCCTTGTCGGCTCACAGCTTCCTCTTCTGTTTCACCCTCGTTTTGGTCCTCAAACTCGACCACACCGTCTCTTACTCGTGGTGGTCAGTCTCTCTCTCTCTCTCCTCTTTGTCGACTCAATTTTAGGTTTACGATTGAGATAGTCTCTTCAGAGCGTAGTTTTCTGATTTTGGGTGTATTTTGGTAATTGTTAGGTTTTTAACTCGCCTGTGCATCTTTAGCTTTTATGCAGACGATTTCTTTTTTATTTTTGTGATCATCCAAATTTTGAATAGTTTCTACCTAATTAGGAATCTTACTTCTTTTGGAAACTTGTTTGATTTTCCCCTTTTGTGTGTGTCTATAGAAACCTGCCAGATTGTGTCACGTGTTCATGTAACCAAAGTACTGTATTTATGTTTTGTTTTGATGATTGTAATGAAGACTGAGGTGTGAAATGATGTCATCTAAAGATGATGGAAATTTATATATTCGGGTTTAAAGAGCCCATAGGGGTTTGTTTTGTCATCTTTCTCTGTTTGCTTTGGTTCCTTATCCATAACATTATGCAGGGTTGTGTGTCTACCTCTGTGGGCTTTCCATGCTGTTGTTTCAAGGGGTAGATTCTCTCTTCCTGCTCCTAACGCTCCTCGCAACCGTCATGTATATTTCTCTTCTTTCCTTATTCTCTCTATATGTATCTAATCAGGTTAACCTTCTGATGATGATTGCCTTTTTTTTTTTTTGTGTGTGTGTGTGTGTGTGTGTGTGTACAGTGGGCTCCATGTCATGCTATTGTTGCAACTCCCTTGCTTATAGCTTTCGAATTACTCCTCTGTGTATACCTCGAGAGTGCACATGGTATGTAACCACGGCTTACCTACTCACAGTTTCGTACTGCTGGAACTCACTCTTGTGTTCTTGCTTGTGTGAAGCCCTACTTTTAGTTCATCCTGGTTTAATGCAATTGTATTTGAGATTGCAGCTCGTTCGCCACCAGCTGTGAGCTTGAAGATTGTTTTCCTCCCTTTATTGGCGTTTGAAGTAACTATACTTGTGGACAATGCCAGGTTAAGATTATATTATATCAATTGTTAATACATTGTGCGTGCTTGCATTGTTATACATACTGAGATATTTTCGTGCAAATGAAGCTATGCGGACTAAATAAATGAATGTAGACTTCTATAGTAAATTTTACTCTTTTCTATAGTTGGAAGTGCTATTTTCTCTGCTAAGTTCCCAATTACCTCACGTTTATTTTCAGAATGTGTCGAGCGCTGGTGCCTGGAGATGAAGAGCAAATAAATGATGAAGCAATATGGGAAGCACTTCCTGTAAGTCATATGCTAGATTTTGTCCATTTAAGGCCTGACTCCTGAGATTCTGTTCAAAGTATATTTGGTTCAGCAGCTTAAGACTAGGACTCCTCTTTCCTTACTTGCTTAAAGTTGCATTTTTAATTTATAAAATTGACTGTTTCTTTCCTGTCTGCAGCATTTTTGGGTTGCAATTTCCATGGTGTTCTTTCTGGCTGCTTCAGTCTTCACCCTCCTAAAGCTTTCCGGTAATAATCTGCCACTGGAGTAGTTGCTAAAATTTCAAGTAACTTACTTAGTCTAAGACATTGAC
Organism: Raphanus raphanistrum subsp. raphanistrum; assembly: GCA_019706035.1. Classification (NCBI taxonomy): domain Eukaryota; kingdom Viridiplantae; phylum Streptophyta; class Magnoliopsida; order Brassicales; family Brassicaceae; genus Raphanus; species Raphanus raphanistrum. The sequence continues at coordinate 53,218,276 of CM033988.1, forward strand.
ATATTCATATGCTTATTGTTTAAATTCAGTTGTCTCACCAACAATGTGGATATTGTCATCTCTTAACCTATCATATAGAAACCATGTCTGTTGTGTTCCTATTTCTCTCTTAATTTTTTTTCTTAATTTAATTCAAAATCAGGTGATGTAGCTGCTCTTGGTTGGTGGGATTTATTCATTAACTTCGGGTGTGCACTTTCTCTGCTTTTCTTTCTGTCAAAAATGTATTTTCTCCAAATGGAATTGCTCAGAAAGGTAATCAATGTGTGTACGGTCTGCCTGCAGAATTGCACAGTGCTTTGCTTTTCTTGTTTGTACAAAATGGTCCAACCCAGTTATCCATAGAGACTCACGTGTCAGAGAACCCGGGTCGTCATCTTCTACCAATACTAGATATGCTGTTTCCAACAGTGGCCTTCTGGATTTTCCAGAAGACGAGAGGCACCTTGATGAATTAATATGTGGCCTGCAAGATATTGGTGGTCATTTAATGAAAATCCCCCTTATTACATTTCAAGTGGTGCTTTGCATGCATCTCGAGGTTACACACAAAACTTTTTCTCCGAACAATGTTTGTGTTTGAGACATTACCCAAATAATCAAAACTTGTTGGTTGGTAACTTTCAGGGGACTCCTGAAGCTGCTAAGTATATACCTGTCCCGGTCTTGTTTTCTCCACTCTTCTTACTGCAAGTCGTTGGTATTCTATTTGCTGCTTCTAAATTAGTAGAGAAGTTTGTTCTGTTGCTCCGGGGAGATGATGATACAGGGTTGTATTTTAGAATTTCTTCCAGAGCCCATGAATGTTTGGGTTTCTTACACCATGGAACCAGGTGATAAACATTTTTTTTTCTTTGCTTCCTAATCAGTTTTAATGCACAAAAATCATGGAGAGTAGTAACCATAAAATATAAGTTTTTTTTTTTTTTTGATTCCCTGAATTACACATCAAGTTGATGCCTAACTTTTGTTGTGCTCAGGTTGTTAGGTTGGTGGTCAATTGATGAAGGAAGCCAGGAGGAGCAAGCTCGAATATACTTTGATCAAGAGTCCGGGTTAGTACAATTCAACCATCTAGATCTTCCAATGAAAAATGGTTTTTATCTTATCTGTTAGAAGATTTTCATGAATAAATGTGTGCAGATACAGTACCTTCTGTGGTCATCCGCCTGAAATAGTCAAGAAAATGCCTAAGAAAGATCTTGCTGAGGAGGTATTACTACTTTTTTCTATTCCTTGCAAATATGTTGTTGTTCCTTTTTTTTTGTTAAGTCTTCCTTTTTTCTGCATCTGATCTAATTCCGTGTCAGGTGTGGAGACTTCAAGCAGCACTTGGTGAACAAACTGAAATCACAAAATTCAGTCAGCAGGAATATGAGAGACTGCAAAATGTAATCCTCTCTTCTTCTTCTTCTCTTCTTTTTTCTTTTTGTTTGTTTGTAAAATTACTTCTCACTCTAAAAGGGGTTTAGCTTTCAAGATCGTTGTTACCTTATCCATTGGACATGTTTCAATCTTTTCTGTGTTACAGGAGAAAGTGCTGTGTAGGGTTTGTTTCGAAAGAGAGATCAGTGTGGTATTGCTTCCATGCAGACACCGAGTTCTCTGCAGGTATTCTTATACTCTCTTGCATTCCATCAAGTGCAATTGTGGATTTTGTTGAGAGCATATCTGTTTGGTGTTACTGCTCATGTGTTTTTTTGGTGGCCATGTTTGTTGCAGAAACTGCTCAGAAAAATGTAAAAAATGTCCCTTCTGCCGTGTAACCATCGAAGAGCGGCTCCCAGTATATGATGTCTAACGTCTTGACCATCTTCGATAAATGTATATATAATTGTAGAAGTAGAGAGTTTATGATCTCTACATTTCTTCACATTTTGCTGAGTCTTTGTAGTTGTGTGTAAGTGGTTTCTAAATGTAAGTTATTTTCACATTTTTAATGTTACTTTTTGTGCATATTGAATATCATGTAACCAATAAAATAATGCATGATTAAAGTCTCTGTTATAGTAAATCCCACTTAGCTAAATTTTCTTTAGAAAAAATCTGTAATCGACAATCTCTGCTAGAATCATATTTTGTCACTGACTCACTGTTATAATGTGACTATTCCGGAACTCTGGAGATAAGTAAACATCTAATGAGTAAATTAAAAAATAAATTAAAAAGGGCCCGGATATGGCCCAGTGGGCTTTTTGGTATGAAAATGTCAAAGCAACGAGGAGTCAACTTTTCCCATACGAGGAGTCAACGAGAGAGAGAGAGACCTAACTTAGTTCCTCGGCCAAACGAAATCGAGAGATAGTTGACGGCGAGGGAAGAGAGAATGTGGTTCACCGGCGGCGGCGGAGGAGGACTGAGGAAGCTCTGTAGAGCCTCGGCGACTGTTTTCGAGAACGAGATGAGCCATAACTCTCTGTTGTCAGTGAGATACATGTCGAGAGAGCGAGCTGTAAACGTGAGGAAGATAAACCCTAAGGTCTCGATCCAAGAAGCTCACACCATTTCCAGCTCTCTCTACGACGTCTTCAAGAAACATGGACCTCTCTCCGTTCCCAACACTTGGCTCCGCGCTCAGGTATTAAAACCCCCTCACAAATTGATCTTAACAGTTAAAAAACATTCTCGAGAATCTTTTATTTAGATCCTTAGTGTTGTGTTGATTGGCTTGATTTTTTTTTTTAATAGTGTTTGATATAGTAGGAGAGATTTGTTTTTGACTGTGTGTTGTTTAACATAATAATAATAATAATAAATAGGAAGCTGGGGTGAGTGGATTGAACAGCAAGACGCATATGAAGCTGATGCTGAAATGGATGAGAGGGAGGAAGATGCTCAAGTTAATCTGCAACCAAGTTGGTTCCTCTAAAAAGTTCTTTCATACCGTTTTACCTGATGATGATCCTCAACAAGAGACGTCTCCACCAGTTGCTACTGCTACTGCCACTGAGAAGAACAAAAAACAAACCTCCAAGAGAAGAAGCAAATAAGGATTTGCCACAGAGTTTTTTTTTTTTTTGCCTTTCACATAAAGACAAAATCCCTGTGGACTTGTTTGTTTCTGTGTCCAAGGAAATGAATGTGTTTCCATCTCCCAGAGTTTAGAAATTTTTAGGGTTTGTTTCCATCCTTTTGCTCTGTTCCCTATGAATAAAAGAAACATCAATTTACATTGCAACAAGATCACATTAAAACCAAGATGATGATGCCTATTGCCTTCTATTGAATGTGTTTGATCTTCTGTTTCATTCTTTTAGCTCATGAAACATGAGAATCTTGTGAGTGATTCCACTGATCACTGCAGCACTATGCTCTGTAGAGAAGCTTTTCTAAGCCCAAAGAAGCCAAATACCTGATAGCCACAGATCCATTAGACACCTCAATGAAATGTAGCACTTGTAGAAAACATACATCATATTGCTGAAAAAAAGCATCTCTGACGACAAGTTCATTTTATCAAGAGATCACACTTCACATTTATGTACACTATTACAGCCAAAGCCTCATAACACACAACATCGCAATACAAAGACACCAAAATCTATGGGGGCATCCATCATTGACCCACACTGGCCATGGGTTTTGTTATAAGCTACTTACACTACCGTACCCTCTTTTTTCTTCTTCTTCTTCAACTTCATACCTTTCTGCCTCTGTTCACCTGACGTCGGTTCCACAAGCAAAAGCCGCGACATCACATACCTCAAAAGCTCTTCCCGGTGAGAGAAGGTGAAGTCAAGGTGAGCATACTCAAACTCATTAAACGACACATCAACAACACCAGCTTCTCTCATCACCTTATAATGTTTCCTCACCATAGAAGGCCGAATCACCTTGTCTTTCTTCCCCGCCACCAAATCCACAGGCACGTCGATGAACTCATAACACTCCCCTAGATCAAGCGGTTCAGGAGAGCCGTAAACCTCCACGTTACCCCTTCTGCTCCCGTAGTCAAACATCCTGAACTTCCCCGTGTGTTTGATCTGAGCAAGATGCTGCGCAACACGGAAGGACACAGCCGGCATATCGTTCATGTTGTAGTGAGGCAACCCCAACACTCCAACCCAGTTCGAGCTGTCTCCACCCACTACATAACTCATCAGCGTCTGTACAAGCCCGCCGAGAGCAGGGTAGTTGTGGAAGTCACGTGCCAACTTGTTCAGAAGCATCCTGAAGAATCTCGTCGGTATGTAGAAGGCAGGCACGACGCGAGACAGGACAGGACTCAAGAGAAGGAACACGTACTCGACCAACGTGAAACCTAAGTTGGAGTCCTCGTGGAATCCAGCGGGTGAGAGTAGGATCAGCCGGGAGAGACGGTGTGGCTTCTCCTTGATTCTGCGAGTGATGACGTACATCAGGATAGCAGCACCGCCTAGACTGTGACAGACGGCACAGAGCTTATAAGGCTCCTCCTCCTCCTCCTCCTCCTCGTGGATGATATTAGGTTGGCTGAGCTTTAGCTCTGAAGTTTTGATTTCGTGGATTTTTTCTATCATCGCTGGGATGTCCTCAGTGCCGTGCTCGTTAATTGAGTATCGCCAGTACCTGCAGTTTTTGATCAAACACCAGTTAACTCACTAACTAGCTTGCAAGAATATTATCATAAGGAGCACTTGAAATCAAGAACTCACTCTTTGGAAGATATGTTCTTGTTCACATGATCTCTTGAAACTAAACCACGAAAGTTGCCTAAGAAAACATCATAGCCTGTGAAAGAAAAAAGAGTGTAAGAATCGAATCCCAGAAGTTGGTATGTGAAATTAATAATTGATAGGGAGAATGAAACAACCTTGGTCATATGCAGCAAAAGCTGGAGATCCAACAACCCCATTAGATACCCATCTGAAGAAGAAGAATGCACAGATACAAAATAAAAAAAAAGAATGAGAAGAGAACAAAGCCTATGCAACATGGATAAATAGAAAACAATACTTCACCAACCTTTCAGCTTAACAAGAAATAGACTATGAAACTAACTCACCCCATGGAAGAATCCAAAATACCATGCTGCAGATAAACAGCTTTCCTTGCATCACGTCTGCAAAAGACAAGAAAAAAAAAGCAGTCAGGAATATCACATAAACGATAAATAAAATGGAGAGAGTATGCAATATAATTACAAGAGAAGTTATATTACCTTGGTATCCTTTCCAAGAGAAGACCATATCCATCGGATGTAACAACACGAATTGCTTCGTAAGGATACCTATCAAAACCAGGAAAGAAATTAAGTAACTTTTAAATAGCTGAGAATTAGAGAAAGAAGAAAAAAGCACAAGTAAGCTGCTCCTAACCCCAGCTCTGTGATGACATCTTGACAAGTTCGAGTATCTGTGTTCATAGTGTTGTATAAGCGTGCCGGCCTTTCTGTAAGAGATGGATCAGCATCTCCTAAAGTGGCAGTCTGCACAGTTTCATCATCATCTGAAACGTGGTCATGCTTTTTTTCATTACGCCTGTGACTTGGAGAAGAAGAGAAGCATGATAACATTATTGCAAAAGCTTCCGATGGAGAAAGTAGAAGATGCGTAGCCCTGTGGAAAAAATCAAATATTGCTTCTATGCAGATCTCTATAGCAAGATGAAGATCCTGCAACAAAAACAAAAAAAAAAAAACACAAAAAGGTTTTTAAAACACACAAAAAAAAAACATGATTGAAACAGCAAAGTGAGATGATGCATCCAGACAGAGACACCTCAACAACGCCGCGTCTTCTGTCAGTAGCTCGGTTGGGAACATCATGGTCTTTGCTAGAGTTAGTCTTGCTTATTCGAGGCCTCCTTCTCGGGCTCGTGGGAGTTGTTCTCGAACAACTTGGTTTAAAGAAGAAACGAAGAAAATACTGTGGTATTGTCCAAAGCAAGATCCGTAAAGGGAGAATCAACCACCAAAGAATGAAAGTGAACCAGTCAGACCAGTGGCTTTCACTGGCCCAAGAGAGGCGTGAGGAGCATTGAGAAGAAGAGGGTGATGCAGGGAGGAGCGGAGGACCATCATCATCACTCTCTTCTCCAGAAGAAGAATAGTCCAAACTGGAAGTATCTGAATCCACAGAGAGCTCGTGAATGAAGTGATTGAAAGAAGACACCCCACTGCCATCAAGAATTTAAAACATAATTTAAATCAGCATATATACACAAGGATCATATGGTTTTTAATATACTTATGCATCCATCGTGGTAAACGTGGTCCACGCAGTGTTGGTCTGAGCTCCCAGCCGTGAAGACCTTCGAGGATATTAGCCTTCCCGGGGAGGAGTGTCAAGAGAAGAGCCGAGACTCCGTTAATGCATCTAGCAATGTTGTTTAAAGACTCATAGGTTATAGTTTTCACAGACCTGCACTAAAAGACAAAACATATAAACCCGAAAATCCCATAGTTAGTTTAGTCTTTGTTACAACAACAACAAAGGGGACAAGAAGAAGACAAACTTGAAAACAAAGTAATAAAAAGAGTTAAATGTTTTTAATCTAGCAATTAATCTCTTCTTCTAAGAACAAGATAGTAAACTATATAACAAGAGAAACATATATCATCATATCGGAAAGAGAAAGGGACTTACTCTTTAGTGACAGCAAGAGCGTTATCTACGATTCGTTGCATCACTTTCTCTCTCTCCCAGACTAGACTCGATTAATTAAACAAAACAGAACAAAAAAAATAATCTGATTCGGCGAGTTTTTTTACGGGAAAATCTAAATCTCGATGATTCTCGAGAGACTGGACGAAATCGCGATGGGAGATTTATTGCGGGATCAGAAAAAGGAAAACACAGAGACCCCCGAGCCTCCGAGAATCCAAATTAAAAAAAAGAAACAATTAATTGGGGAGAATCCGATTTGATTAGGGGACACGTCGGCGATTATTGCCGTCCAGAGGAAGAGAGAGACCAGATGGGTGCACGTGGAGATGTATTATTGGATAGCGTCGGATGTGACACGTTACGACACGCGGGAAAGAGGTCAATTTCACTACACAACACACACCTAAAAGGAGCGATGATTAAGTGACATAATGGCTTATTTTGTAATTTTTGTAATTGTAACATGATTATTTTCTTTTTTTTTTTTTTTTTTTTTTTGTAACATGATTATTTTCATAGTTTTAATTACATGTAATTCTTTTTTTGCTAAAATTTGATGTAGATGTATGTTTAAACATACTCTCGATTATATGTTGTTTGTGTGGTTTTCACAACAAAAAATGAGATAGCCTTTACGTAACATGTCGTTAAATTATTTGTCAAAACAGCAACCAAATTAAATTGGTCGTGGCAACTATTGTACTTAATTTACTGTATTTTTATGCTACAAGAAAGAAACGTACTGCTTTTAATGAAGGAAACTAAATATAGTACTACTGAAAATAACTTTTACGCAACCATATGAATATTTTTTGGAAAAAAAATGAACATTTTTTGGAAAACTATATAATAATGCCAAGCAGATTTTTTTTTGCCGAAAGATGTGTTTTTTCTTTGCTGTAAACGTAATTTTTTTCCGTCAACTTGCATATATGCAAAGACTTGCCTAAAAAAAAAAAAGAATTATATAAGCTCTAACACTCTGAGTAAATCCAAAGGTCTCATCATCTTAGCACCAGACAGAAGACTACAAATAATACACTATGGAATCAGTAACCTACTATCAAAGTAGCACAGCCTTTAAGGACATTTCCTCTGAATGCAAGAAGCTCCATGTTCTTGATAACTTTCAAGTACACAAAAAAAAAAATGACTCAAACCAGAGACAGGAAAAGAAACAGTTGATGTGAGAGTCAATAAACTAAAAAACAATCGAATGAGTTTGCTTTCTCAGACTTTGAGAACCACATTTGCTGGAATGACCCTACCGATGCCAATTTACTCATTTACTTTTTATCGGCTTCTGAAGTGAAATATAAGGAAAAGATGGACTCTCAAAACTAAAAAAAATGAAAATTGAGGGACTACGAAACTGCAAACAAAAAATATTGGATAAATAAAAAATTATAACGCCGTTGCCGGGGATCGAACCCGGGTCACCCGCGTGACAGGCGGGAATACTTACCACTATACTACAACGACTTTGATGTTCGTTCTATTTATTCATATATAATCATCATATTAAACTTACTTGTTTTGGTCAAGAACATGAAGAAATCACTGTTGCAAGATACAAACATGAAGAAATCACTGTTGCACCAAATGTAACACACATCATCTGTGCAATAACAATACCCTGTCCTCAGTCAACACACACAAAACCAGTTGATTCCGACCTTAAATACGCCAACAAAAAACCATCACTCACTCTCAAACAAAGAAGAAATAAACTTGTTCTCCAAGAAAGATGGCTTCTTCTATTCTCTTTATCACTCTCTTAGTCTCCTCGTCTCCAATCTTTCTACAGCAGGTTCTCGCTCAAGTCCCAACTACATGTTCCTCAATGCTTCTTTCGTTGGCTCCATGTGGTCCATTCGTGCAAGGCTTCGTCCAGCTTCCGGCTCAGCCTTGTTGTGACGGCTTAAACCAGATCTATAGCCAACAACCAAACTGTCTCTGTCTCTTCCTCAACAATACTTCTACTTTGTCCCCTGCTTTTCCTATCAACCAAACTCTTGCTCTACAGCTGCCACCGCTTTGCAATATTCCAACCAATTCATCCTCTTGCTCTTCCCCTAGTACATAAATGTTTTCACACAATTAAAAAATAAGTTTGCAAGATTTCATTGTTTTCTTGAAATTTATGAGAAACGTTTTCTTTTTTATTATAGGAGGAGAGGCACCTAGTGATTCATCCTCAGTTGCTCCACCACCTTCTAGCTCAACCAGTTCTCAAGTATCTCCAGGTGCAAAGAACCATTCTGGTAAGCCACTTCAGATAACCAAAAACATAAAAAGGAGTTAACATCCCAATAAGAATTGTTACTAATTTCGTTTTACTTCATCAGCTACTCCAGTGGCTCAACTGGCACCAAGACCCACCAGCTTAATGGAGCTAGGTTATGATCTGAGATCCTCTGGCTCCAAGTCTAAGATTCAGCTATTCCTCATGGCACTCGCAGCGATCCTACCAGGAACTCTCCTCATCTGAACCTCTCTGCATATTATCTACATTCACCTGTTTTGGGTTTTCTCTATGAATCAATCATCATTCTTCTGTATGTTACTTAACGTTTGCAGTTCTTGATATGAAATCAGAAAACAGAGCAATGAATAACAACACTCTTGTTTGATAACCACTTTGGTTCTGTAAGATTATGAACACAAGAAGCTCATGAACTACTTCTTCTCTAAACACATAATTGAAACATGGGTATTAGAAACATAAACATCTAACAACAAAATCGTGTATTATTAGTAAAAAAAACAATTGAAAGTATGTTTTGGGTGCTTATTTGTTACAGTTTCAACCAAGCTTATTTCACACTTCAGTTCAAAAGCCTCCATGATCATAAACTTCAAGGGATGACGAAGTCAGGTGAATCCGTGGGGGGAGTTTTGACGTTAAACCCGTAGCCTCAACATCCCTCACCCACAAAGGCAAGTTCACATGCGATGGCGAGATGGTCACTTCCCCATTTCTGCAAAATTCAAGAAAGCAAAGGGTTCACAGAAGAAGAAGAAAGAACCATGTAATTAAAGCCTGAGAAACTTATGAATGAATACCTCACTTGGTAGTCCACCTGTTCTTCTCAAAACATCAGTTGGCAAGGTTTCAAGAACCCTTACAGGAACTAGTTCCTTGGTGTGCCTGGTTCAAAACCTCTCATTAAAAATTCTGATTTCATAATACAACATGTAGACAGATCACAGCAGACTTCCATTATAAGCTCTAATTTATGATTAGAATTTTATATCTCTAACATGTATGCATATCATAATAGACTTACCATATATAATCAACAGTTCCTTGGAACCTTGAATGACATGTTGTTGCCAATGGTTCACCGCATTGATCTCTCGTTCTTAGTGTACCCTGAAAGATCTCAGGTCTTATCATACTAAAAGGACAGCTACAAACGTCAGGCAGTAAAGAACAAAAAAAAAGAACTTACAGGAACTCCAGCATATGCGCTGTTAAGCTTCAGTTGATGTCGGACATGAGTAGTTGCTTGACCACCAGTTGCAAGCTGTAGTTCTTCCTGGCTCCATTCATTGGTTTGGGATGCACTAAAAAAAAACAAAATAACCAAAGGAGAGGTATAAGTGATCTATCAGTTCATCAGCACACATATCACTCAGAGCAACCAAGCATTTTGACGACATTCCAATTACCTAACTGCATGTTGGTTTCTAAACGGGCTCCTCTTTGTATCGAGTTCAGACTGACCAGAAATTTGCCTTCGGTCATGGAGTCGTGTATCCAACTGTCCAAAACGGGAAAGGAATAAAATAGAATTCACTCAAAATTCTGAAGAAACTGGATGAAAATAAAAGGAAACTCACATCGGCTGAAGCTACAAAATCATAGATTGCGCTCTGTCCAGAAATTTGAGAATAAATATCAAAAAAGTTTCATCCAAAGCAATAAGTGATAGAGTGAAAAAAAGGGTTGTAGAGATCACATTGGGAGTGCTGTTCAGATCACCAGCAATTGCCACTGGAATATTTCCCCATTCCTGTGATAGCTTATAAGCCTTCTCTAGCAAAAGTCTTACCTAAAAAGTTTGTAACGTTTCAAATATCAACATAACGAGCGAGCTACTGGAACTTCCAACAAGTTTTCATCTATCCTGCCAGGCTTAGATGTACTGATGAATACCATAAAATCTCTTCACTACTAATAAGATTATTATTGACATTTTTAAACTAAGGATGTGTAATGAGAAAAATGTTCTATGGATAAGTCAACTTAGTCCGAGTTTTGTAAGCATGTAAGCAATACATACCTGGCCTAGCTTAATATCGCCACGCTTAGGATTAAACAGGACATGTATATTCCCAACCACTAGCCTTCGAGGACTTGTAGATGTTTGCCTATAAATCAACCAAATCACCACATCTGAGCGTGAAAGATCTGAACATATCTTAAATCTACAGTAAAGGAATCCAAACATACTCTGAAGACTGCATGCATAATTTAGATTCTGGGTCCTCACAGTTCATCTGTTCCATAAACAGGATCAAAGAGATAACTCAGAAAAGAACCCAGACAATACTCTAAAGGAACTAATATTCTTGCAAAATAACACAAGGGATAACATTTGAAATGGTTCCCCCCAATCAAGATGAATCTCGCTCAATTATTCTATCTCTGTGGTCATGTGAAATGGTGCATACCTCTAAAACACAAAGTTGAGCAACATTGTTTCGCATGCCAAATCTATCAAACTCTATTTCTTCATGGTGTAGGAGTTTGAATCTGCATTCACAGCGAAACTGTGACATGAATGGTGAAACTAAAAAAGAGTAAAAGTTCAATATAAATAAATAACATCAAGAACTATTAGATTCCTGACTCCAGTCCACCATATCAAGCTTTCCAACGGCACACAAAATAAAATATGACCCTGACTAAAATATGAACTTACAGTTTCTCTTTCCAGAATATAGAACAACCATCACTCGCTTCTCCAGTTCGACGCTATAGAAAATATATTAGAAACTAAGAAAAAAAGAGCACCAAAAATGCATATGAGAGTCACTATGTGGTCTTTGACTTAAACATACCTTGTGAACACCTTGAAATCCCCTGTTTTTAAGAAGACTATCTAGATCATCAAAGCGGTCAACCTCCTGCACAAAAACTCAAAACATGATAACTGCAACACGTAGTTGGATACAAATGGAACTAAATAAACTCGTCATCAAAGTGTAGATCTCTAGGCCGTTCCCCTGCCTCTATATATATTAATAAAAAAAAGAAGCCATTTTTGACAATGATACGAATCCTCCAATGATTAATGAAACCATAACGTAAGGTACGATAGTTTTGATATTTAACCAGCTCATATGGAGAATACATCTAACCAACCAAAGAAGAACATTAAACAAGAGAGAAACATTGCAATGAAGTATGCAATAATAAAGGTCGGAACTTGCCTGAAGACATAAGATGGTTGCATTATAGCGACTAATCTCCTTGCATATGAGATGCTTCCGTCTACTCCAGTCCAAGTGTTGCGGCAGGATGTTGTAATACAAGTCCATGTGGTTGGACGCATTGTCAACACCAAGTAGATTGTACGAAACTAAAACCAGCTTATCTGAGACAAGAAACAAAACATTATTCAGACACAAAGTAAAACCGCCGTGTCCTAAAAACAAACAACTTCACGACTAGTGTTTTTGTAAAGACGTGACCTTTAAGGTTTCTGAAATTGCTAGCGGAAAACACCCATTGGCGATCGACGGAGCTCGAGGACCTCTCCTTGCGTACCCTTCGGCGCCGGCGAGAGGATTTACTAGGTTTCCGGCTTGACCCCGGCGGCGCAAGAGAAGTGTGGGGTCGGTGTACTACTACTGGCTCGTGGTTATTCGATGGTTCCGAGATTGAAGATCGCTTTCGCTTGGAGACGGTGGTGATTGAGTGCCGCACTGTGTTCACCACCGGCTTGTATCCGCCGCTGCTCATGGCGGCGTTTGAGGTTTTCGTTAAATTAACCACTCGGTTCAATAGTTGAATTGTTTTTACGTAGGGGAGTTTAAATTGCGCATTTTTTCGATTGGACCGGTTTTCGTTAATCCACCGGTTTAGTTAATTTTTTGGATTAGCTTTTAAAATTAAAATATCTTTTTTTTCGTTTTTATTAAAATCATACTATAGTTTTATGGGTCAATTAGGGGAATGGGCAACTTTTAAGTTTGAATTAGGAAAATATGTCACCTCAAATTTATATTAGGCAATTGGGCAACCTAGTAGAGAGAGAATAAATTTATGACATTTTTAACATTTTTGCCTATTAAACTTGGCAAGCTGGAAAAGTAATTTCGTGGGACCCAAAATCCACTTTGCCTATAAAAAATAATTTTTTTCCATTAACTTTTAACAACTAACTTTTGTGGACCCTATAAACATTCTTTATTCATTAAACTTTTGGATCATATTTAATACCCCTCCGTTTCATAATACTTGATGTTTTAGAGGGATAATTTTGTTTCAAATTAGTTGAAGTTTTGAGATTTTAAGGTTACTTTAACTTTATTGGAAACTGTTCAAACCAATTAGATTTCACAGTCTTTTTTATTATTGGTTAATTGATTTTAAAATTATATCTTTAAAATATTTTTATTAAAAAATACAATTTTCTTAATCTTTGTGCACTATGGTAAAATATCAAGTATTATGAAACGGAGGGAGTATTTAAAAATCATATATGAGCAACTACTTTTAATATAATACATATTTTTTCATATATAAAGTCAACATAAATCTATACGAATTAATATAAAATCGATGTAAACTCTAAAATTTATGAAAGTTACCCAATAAATTATACATTTTGACTCATAAAAGAAACTTTCATATTTATGAAATCTACCCAAATAAATGATAATTCATAAAATTATGTAAATTTATGGATAATTATCATAAATCTGAGTAAATTTAATAAACTTGGAAACCTTCATAGATCCTTCATTTTTTGCCAAAATAGCAGAAAAACAAATTTGTCTACATTTAATTTTAATATATTTGGGTAAATTTAATAAATTTGGAAACCTACGTGAATCTTACATTTTTTTTGGTCAAAATTGATCTCACACTTTTTGTTTTTGCCAAAAATAGAAACACTCACGAAATGCTACATTTTTTTCCCAAAAATAAAATGACAAATTGGGATCTGGCAGCAAAGTGCATTCGTTATAATTTTTATGTTTATAAAATGACAAAAATTGTTAATAAAATGACAAATTTGTTAATAAAATGACAAACCCTACACCTTTCACGATGAACTGATCTAATAACTTTAATTTTCAAGGATCATATCTACTTGCTAGAACCAATATAATCCCATATTGAGTACAACTTGCAGATTTCCAATCATCCCAAGTTCTTGATTAGTCATAGGTAGAGCCGTGCTTATAATCTATTGAAAAAGATATCCGCTATAGTGCTATTTCACCCCAAAAAATAGAGTTATCCTTAGGTTCACCCCTAGAGTGAACATTTAGGTTCACCCAACCAATAGGAATCAAGTATTTCATAATTAATATTTTTTAAAAAAGAAAAGAAAATATTGTCAAGTTATATTATGTTTTTAAAATAAATAAAATAAAAACAAATAAAAATAATAGCCGTTACAAAAAATGAATTTTTGAAAACTATTTTTAATATCGTCAAAAAACACTAAACCCTAAACCCTAAATCCTAAACCCTAAACCCTTGGGTATACCCTAAACCCTTGGATAATTTTAAACTCTAAACCCTAAATCCTAAATTCTAAACCCTAAACCCTAAATCCTAAACCCTAAACCCTTGGATATATCCTAAACCCTTGGATAATTTTAAACTCTAAACCCTAAACCCTAAATTCTAAACCCTAAACCCTTGGATAAATCATAAACACTTGGATAATCCTAAATTCTAAATCAAAAACACTAAACACTAAAACATTAAATCTTAAAAATACTATTATGGTTTAATGTTTTTAATTTAGGGTTTAGTATTTATCCAAGGGTTTAGGATTTAGAGTTTAGAGTTTAGAGTTTTGTTGACGAAATTAAAATCTTTTTAAAAATCTTTTTTTTGCATATATTATTATTTTTATTTTTAATATTTTTATTTTAAAAATGTAATATAACTCGACAATATTTTGTTTACTTTTTTAAAAGATATCAATTGTGAAATGAGTGATTTCTATTGGTTGGTGAACCTTAAGGTTTACTCTAGGGGTACACCAAGATTAAGTCCAAAAAATATAGGATAATTTGGTGCCTCCATGTCAAGTATCTAGTGATTTTTATGTCTTAAGAAGTTAAGACTCAACCTGAGTTTGACCAAATTCTCTCGCATAAACTTCTTATCTTAAATATTTAAAATCATCAACAAAACACTAAACATAAACTCCTAAACTCTAAACCATGAATCCTAAATCTGGAACCTTTGGGTAAATCCGGAACCCTTGGGTAAATCCAGAATCCGAATAAATTATACATTTTGACCCATAAAAGAAACTTTCATATTTATGAAATTTACCTAAATAAATGATAAATTATTCATAAAATTATATAAATTTATGGGTAATTTTCATAAATCTGGGTAAATTTAATAAACTTGGAAACCTACATGGATCTTTCATTTTTTGTCAAAATGGTAGGAAGAACAAATTTGTCTACATTTATCTTAAATATTAAAAACCATCAACAAAACACTAAACCTAAAATCCTAAACTCTAAACCTTGAATCCTAAATCCGGAACCCTTGGGTAAATCCAGAACCATTGGGTAAATCCAGAATCCGAAACAATCTGGAACCCTTGGGTAAATCCGGAACCCTATGCCTAACGTTTAATACAATCTAATTCACTATAGCTCAAGAAATAAGTATACGTATACATAAGATGTACGAATATCTAAGGTGTACGAATATATAAGGTGTACGTATACATAAGTATACATAAGGTGTATGAATACCTTAGGTGTACAAATACCTAAGGTGTACGAATACCTAAGGTATACAGAAGGTGTACGAATACATAAGGTGTACGAATATCAACATAACCCATCTAATACTTAAGATGTACAAATACATAAGGTGTACATATACATAAGTATACATAAGGTGTACAAATACATAAAATATACGAATACCAACATAACCCATCGAATACTTAAGGTGTACGAATACACAAGTATATGTATACATAAGTATACATATATTTAAGGTATACGAATACATCGGTGTACGAATACATAACATCTATGAATACCTTTTGTTTATATCCCTTATTGCATTGGAGAGTTTAAATACATATTAAGTATAAAATTTAAATACATCTACGAATACAACGAGAGCACAGTGCTCTCCAAAACAATTATACGTTAATTATTTATTTCAACAAATGAAATGTTGAAATAAATAAGTGAAATACATCTTATAATAAAAAAACTAAACAATTAAATATTTTTTATAATAAAAAGCTAAACAATTAAAAAACTAAACAATTAAAGATTAAACAATAAATAATTGACATTAAAGACATCTAAAATGAAATATAATGAAAGATTTCTTTAAAAAAATACATCATATTTTTATTATGAAATATATAATACAGTTGCAAAAAAAATCAATAAAATCGAAATAAAATCTAGATAATTTTTCAATAGAAAAAGACATTTTCTATTAATTGTTTAGTTTTTCTCAATAAAATCACAGCTATGAAAACTAGAATTTTAGATGGATATAAGATGTTTTAATAGAAAATAGACATTATATTATCTTGTATTATTCAAAGATTTTTTAAAAACTAAATTATTAAAAGATAATGAAATATAATTTAAACAATTAAAAGATAATGAAATATAATGAAATATTTTTTTAAAAACCAAACAATTAAGAGAATGTAATATGTAATACAGTTACAATAAATTTCAATAAAATCGAAATCTAACCTAGATAATTTTTTCCATTAGATTACTTTTAAGAAATCAATTTTTAAATTTTAATAAACATTTTTAGTATTTATACTTTTAATAATTAATAAATGATATATAGTATTTTTGTATGATATTAAGCATTCATTTTAATCATTTTTAGTGTATAAATATTACATTTAGGTGTCATATGTATAAATTTCATAAACAGGGGCTTGGAGTGTACATGAGCGTAATGGTTTCTTATTCTTCAGTTAAAGAAAAAATGATTTTTCTTCTTCAGTTAATTTAACTGTAAAGGTGGTGGTGTAGAAAAGAATGAGAGAAAAAAAAAAGATGAGAGGAAAAGAAGGAGAGGGAGATGATTTTCGTAGATGATAGTTGGTGGTGTGGAAAAGAAGGAGAGAGAAAAAGAAGGAAAGAGAAAAAGAATGAGAGAGGTGGTGTGACAAATTAAAGAATGAGAGAGGTGATGTGACAAATTTTATTTTAGATATATTTTAATTGAAATGGCAAAGATGTAAATAATGAATCTGACAAAGGTCCCAAAGGATATTTAGACATAAGTTTACATGGGCAAATGCAGAAAGTTGTCCAATTGACTAATTTAAACTTGAGATCGCCCAATTCCTTAATTTCAAACTTGCGATTTGCCCAATTTGCCAATTTTTTCTAGTTTTATTGTTGAAAACCCATGAGTCCATGACTCAATAAACTTAACAACCAAAAAAAAAAGATAAAACAATAGTTTTACCAGAACACACACATAACACCAACAAGATATGATGGATCAGTTTATTTTTATTTCTGCGGTTGTGTTTGTTAATATATATATGGTTTTTTAACTATAAAGTATTCTCTCTAATACTTTTTTAGCAAAAAAAAATATTCTCTCTAATACTGTGACGATGAGTTAAACATAAGAGCCACCACCCAACGTGGTGTGGTGTACAAACTGAACACATATTAAAATGTTTCTCTTGGTCGTCATGCCCCCAAAATCATATCTAAGTAATAAGTTTAATCAGTTGTTAACAGAATATTATAGTTTCTGTTAGTGTTTCAAAAAGAAAAAAGTTTCTGTATCAGTTGTTAACCAAATTTTATTGTTTCTGTTAGTGTTTCAAAAAAAAAAGTTTCTGTTAACAATTGTTATTGTCTGATTTCCCTCCAATTTGAACCGAGATTTTTAACGTGTCATCAAACGATTGGAGAAAGTAAGATATTTTGTTACTTTCCCTTCCTAAATTCGCGCTCCCTTCCTCCATACACTAACCAAATAAAGAACAACAACTTAATTTTGTTCTAATTTGTTTTTTTTTTACTAAGTTTAATTATTAAAAATAATCAAAGTTTTATTATCACTAATCAAATCAGCCAACATTCCATCACGTCTCCCTTTCTTTGCCTCGTTGTTTTCTCACCAGGTTGAACTTCCTCCACGCACGCTTCCAAGTTTTTTTTCCAAGAAATTTTCTTTCTGGAATTTTCTAGGTAAGGAAACAAATGATCGCTTTCATCAATATCTGTTATCTCCATGATCATATTTTGCTGATCACGACTTCATATTTTGCTAATCATATATGTTTTGACTTTCTTCTTTCAACTTTTTTTTCTTCTTCTTTCAACTTCAATCATCTCCTAGGTTGGTCTCTACGAGGTTATGTTTTATTTTTGCTAGCATTCTAGGAAGTTGCATGTGCTGTTTGATCGTCTCATATTTTGCTATTTTTGTCTTAACCATCCTCAATTCTTATGCCTGGACCCTGGAGATTGTTGTGTGATTCTTTTTCTTTTTGCTTTACGTGATGTTCGGTTAATGGTGGAAAAAAATTCATTATTTAACCATTAGATTATTGAAACGAATGTTACTGTGATCAAGCAGTAAAGCTTATTACAACGATGAATCTAAAGAGTGTTGTGTCTGAAATAGTTATTGAACATATCTCGTGACATTTGATCATGTTGCTTGTGGAAAAAGAAAAGAAAACTAGACTGGCTATCTAGGGTTTCTTCTAGCTTCTTCCTTTACGTGTGTTTTCTTCTAATCTTGTATGGACTTGGTCTAACTCTAAGTGTTTTTCTTGTTGTTGAATCATACATGTCTCAGGAGTTGTTGCTAAAGGAATGAAACAGTTTCCATAAGTTTGCGTTTTCGACCTCAGACGCATAGATGAATTCTGTGCGTGATCAATCAGGGAGCCCTTATGGAGATACGACAACTCCTCGTAGTCCCTTCTCTCCCTTCTCTCCATTATCTATTGGAGACGAAAGGCATAGAAACCTTGCAGATTCCAAAAGAGATACAGCTACCACTCCTCGTAGTCCTTTCTCTCCTTTTTCTCCATTATCTGTAGATAAAAGTCTCGCTGAGTCCAAGTTCCAGCAAGCCCTCGCCAGTTCAGGCGCATTAGGTACTCAAAACTCTTTATGTCTCAATTCAATACCTAACATGTGTAATATATGTATTAGTGTCTCTCTGTGTAATCTTGTCTTCTGTTTCACGGCAGATCCATTATCCCCTGGATCACACCATGGAGGACACAAGTTCCATGAGGTTTTCCAAATGAAACAGGGCCGTTATGATCTTCAAGCCTCAAAGATCTCTGAAATGATGAAATCAAGTAGCTTAGATGTATCCCCTCTGCCTTTTTTGATGAACTTTCCTTGGACTTATTTGTTTTTGAAACGTCGTCTTTACAATGTTCTTGGCTTATGTTTGATGCAGAACGCTCCTACGCAGTCACTGCTAAGCGTTGTGAATGGGATTCTTGATGAAAGTATTGAAAGAAAGAACGGTGAAATCCCTCCGGTAATATTTTGAATGTTAACAACTCTGATCATCATAGATTCATAATGTATTGATGCCTTGACAAAATCTGATGATGATGATGATGATGATCAGCGTGTGGCGTGCTTGTTGAGAAAAGTCGTGCAAGAGATTGAGCGACGTATATCAACTCAAGCTGAACATCTAAGAACGGTATGGTTTTTAATTTCTTGATATAAACTTTTTCAGTTTCTAGTTTTTTTTTTTTTTATATATTGAGTAATTTCTATTTGTGTTAACGTGCAGCAAAACAATATATTCAAAGCTCGTGAGGAGAAATACCAGTCGAGGATCAACGTCCTTGAAGCTTTAGCATCAGGAAGTGGTGAAGAAAATGAGGTAATGTATCATTTGTTAACGAGTTTAGTTGCCTAGGTATCTTGTCACATAAAACTCGTTTTTTTTGGGCAGATTGCTACACAACAACTTCGACAAATGAAGGTAACTTTGTACTTCTAAGTTGCTTTGTGAACTGAGTTTATTAGTCATGGCCTCATGGGATTGGTTCTGTATGATAGACAGAGAAGTCAAACTGGGAAGAGAAGAAGAAAAACGAAGAAGAGGATATGCATAAGCTGTTAAAAGAAAATGATAAATACAATCTCGAGATCTCTGCATTGAAACAAGAACTCGAGACAACTAAGAGAGAACATGAACAACAATGCTCGCAGATGGAAAGCCAAACAATGGTCGGTACATAAAGAACTGACTTTAGTAGAAGTGTTCTGTTTTATTGGCCTGACATGTTATTATTACCTTCTGTATGATAGACACAAAAAGCAAAGTGGGAGGAACAGTGTAGAAACGAAGAAGAGGATATGGCCAAGCTAACCAAAGAAAACGATCAATTCAACCTGGACATTTCAGCTTTAAGACAAGAACTTGAGAAAACTAAGAAAGCATATGAGCAGCAATGCTCGCAAATGGAAAGCCAGACGATGCTGGCAACAACAGGACTTGAGAGCAGGCTAAAGGAGCTTGAGCAAGAGAGAAAAGAGGCAAACACTGCAAAAACATCCCTCGAGATAAAGGTCAAGGAGCTCGAGAAAATGGGAGAAGAAGCACATAGTGCTAAAGAAAGTCTTGAGGAAAAGATAAAAGAGCTTCAACAAATGGAGAAAGAAACAAAAAATGCTAATTCAAGCCTTGAAAGAAAGATCCAAGAGCTTGAACAGAATCTTGTAAACTGGAAGAATAGAGTGAAAGAAATGGAGGAAAGATCTGAGTCCAATCTACAAAGTTGGAGTCAGAAAGAAGTTTCATATAGAAGTTTTATCAATCACCAGTCTCAGGCACTTCAGGTATATATATGGTTATGCTTAGAACAAACAAGTTACAATCTATATTTGGTTAATTCTACTGAATTACAGGAGTTGAGGTTTTATTCAAGATCCATCAAGCAAGAGATTCTGAATGTTCAAGAGAACTATACAGAACAGTTCAGCCTGTTAGGTGAGTGAATGTTCTAACCAATGCATCTGTAGTCTTGAACAAAACTTCATGACAAGTAGTGAATTAATGATCATAAATCAAACTATGTCTCTACAGGAAAGAAACTGATTGAACTAAGCAATGCTGCTGAAAACTATCATGCTGTACTAACCGAAAACCGGAAACTTTTCAACGAGCTTCAGGAGCTAAAAGGTACTGAGGCTCATGATAACTATTGTAACTTGTCAAATTTTATGCAGCCTAAAACTTCTTTACTTGTGAGTTCCAGGAAACATCAGAGTGTTTTGCAGAGTTAGACCTTTCCTTCCTGGACAAGGTGCACCAGACACAGTGGTTGAGCACGTTGGTGAGGATGGAGAACTGGTAGTAACCAATCCCACTAGACCTGGGAAAGACGGTCTTCGCCAGTTTAGGTTCAATAAAGTTTATAGTCCAAATGCTACTCAAGGTGTTCATCTCATACCAGCTCTGTTTCTGTTCTCCTTAAAAACATTTATTTCATGAATCATTTATGGTTTGTATGCTGTATTTGGTTACATCAAAGTATATTTTGGATTCTTGCAGCTGAGGTCTTTTCAGACATAAAACCACTGGTTCGGTCAGTGCTTGATGGGTTCAATGTTTGTATATTCGCATATGGTCAGACAGGATCAGGGAAAACTTATACAATGGTATGTATGTCTTCAATGTTATTTTCTTGGTCATCTTTTGAAATTCATATAGGAACATGAATAACACGATTATTTACCTTTCATTCTTGTTCTTTCAGACTGGTCCAGATGGAGCAAGTGAAGAGGATTGGGGAGTTAACTATCGTGCACTCAATGATCTCTTTAAAATATCTCAATCCAGAAAGGGAAACATAAACTATGAAGTTGGGGTGCAAATGGTGGAGATATACAACGAACAAGTGCTAGATTTGCTCTCTGATGACATTTCTCAAAAGAAATATCCTTTTGTTTCAATTTCTTGTTCTATATATATTTTCTTTCTTTCATTACTAGTTTTTTTTTTGTTGGTTTACCTTGACCTTGCACACACTAGGGATCTTGTCTACAACTTCACAAAATGGTTTAGCTGTGCCTGATGCAAGCATGTATCCTGTGACATCGACCTCAGATGTGATCACATTGATGGACATTGGACTACAGAATCGTTCCGTTGGTGCTACTGCCATGAATGAACGAAGTAGTCGCTCTCACAGGTTCTTACTTCATGAAACAAAACATGTGTGTGTGTGTGTGTTTTAACTGGTCCTTTAAACTGAACTACATGTTTTCTTATGCAGCATTGTCACCGTTCACGTCCGTGGTAAAGACATGAAGACTGGTTCTGTGCTATACGGAAATCTTCATTTGGTGGATCTAGCAGGAAGTGAGAGAGTAGATCGCTCTGAAGTTAAAGGAGACAGACTTAGAGAAGCACAACATATAAACAAATCGCTTTCATCTCTTGGAGATGTGATATTCTCTCTTGCTTCAAAGAGTTCTCATATACCATACAGAAACAGCAAGCTAACACAATTACTCCAAAGCTCTCTTGGTTAGTTTATTAGTTAGTTAAATCATTTTACTGTTTTATGAGTTATATAAGAGCGAACTAATCATAAACATAACTATGTTTCTATGCCATGTTGGCACTATAGGAGGACGAGCAAAGACCTTAATGTTTGTGCAACTCAATCCTGATGCTACTTCATATTCAGAGTCAATGAGTACCTTAAAATTCGCAGAACGTGTCTCCGGAGTTGAACTTGGTGCTGCAAAGAGCAGTAAAGAAGGTAAAGATGCTCGAGACTTGATGGAACAGGTAAGTAAAACCACTTTCCCAACTCGTGTCCTTTCTCATCTTTCTTACCATTAGTAGTTACATGAAACATTTGTTTGTTTACAGGTAGCGTCCCTTAAGGACACAATAGCAAGGAAAGACGAAGAGATAGAGAGGCTTCTTTTGGTAAAGGACAGTCATCATCCTAATAGACTTCAGAAACCAATGGTGAGGAGAAAGAGCTTTGGACAAACCGATGATATGAACTCGGAAACTGGAGGATATTCATCACAATCAAGACACTCCGTTACTGACGGTGAGAGTTTATCTTCTTCGGTCGAAGGAGAGTACGAGGAGAGGTTGAGCGAGGCTACATCTGATGCTTCTTCTATTGGAACTCAAAGATCCACTGATGTTGCTAAAAGACCACCAAAAATCTCAGACAGGTTAAGAATCAAACTTTTGTTGTTGTTATGGTTCTTAAGAGATCTGTGTTTTTGCTTAAAACATTTGATAAAATTGCAGAGCTAAGTCAATGACTTCAAGGACAACAACGAGTGTAACGAGACCACTAGATAAACTTCGTAAAGTAGCTACAAGAACAACATCGACCGTTGCTAAGGTTACATCAGGGTTGTCGTCATCATCAAGTAAGCAAAAATGAGAAAACCTATACATATACTCTTTAGGTTACGGTTATGAAGATCAGATTAATTACAATGGTTTTCTCGTTTAATCGATATGCTTTACAGGCATTAAGAAGACAGGCAGTGCTTCTAGTTTGGCTAGTTTGGCCAAGTCTTCTAAACGGTGGGCGTAAACTACGTAACACTGCATGTTTCGTTTATGTTTCGTTCGGGAAACTTTACGTACGTTTTCTTCATATTTTTTTCTCATTTTCGTCTTATATATGACTTCGACTGGGACTACAAAATTTTTCCAAAATTTTATGTGATTTATGTAAAAACCTTGTAAATACATCTAATCTATTAAAAGTGAAGTACAAATCTAATCTATTAAAAGTGAAGTACAAATTAGAATTAACCCTAAATTTTTCTAAATAATTACTATTCCATGCCACTGATTTAAAAAACTGTGATTTTGAATATTTCCTAAACAACCTTAAATGACGGTCTTTTTTTAATTGGAAACTAAACCGATTCATTTATTCCTCATTAAATTTTTTAGTAAATCTTTTTTGTCTTCTACTGCATATACATTGAAATTCTCGAAATGATGTCAAACTTCAAATAATTTATAGTACCATTTGAAGTACTTCAAATAAACTTGGAATAGAATCATAAATTCACAATATGTTATCTTCACTATGATTTGATCATACTCTGTGTAAATAACTATGGCTTGAAGTTTATTGCATATGTAATGTAAAATAAAGTAATAGCACTGTTGGTTATTTTTCTTATACCAAAAACTTGTGTGAACAAATTAAATAATTTATTAATGGTTAGTCGAGCTTTTTATCTATTGTGTTAATGTTCCATGGAATTGGTGTTTGGTCTGTGTGTTTAGATTTATCTTTTTAACCATGTCAATTTATTATTAGAGGTGGACTGACTTCAAGTTTAAACTATCTATATTATTAAAACTGAAGTACAAATTAGGTTTGTTTGGAAATATAGATAACAATTTTTAAAAAATGTTTGTTTTGGAACTTGGATAGCAGTTTAAAAAGTAGGTTTATTTAGAAACATGAATATCAGTTTAAAAAAATAGATTTGTTTGGAAACATGAATAGCAGTATAAAAAATTTTATATTGTTTGGAAACATAGATATCACTATATTAAGAAAATAATGAATTTATGTTACTAAAAAAATTAAAAATCTATTATATTATGAGAAATTATCTATTTGTGTTAACTTTAAAATATACGAAAAATAAGCTAATCTAATTATTTAAAAATATCATTTGTCTAAAATAATCATAGAACAAAATTTAAACTTTATATACATATTTTAAATCAAAATAATAATTTAAAGTTGATTTAAAATATACATATATTCAAAAAAATATTTTTACTAAAATATTTTCCAATAACCATTATTAAAAAATGTTTTCAATATATGGGATTATTGAAAATATAATATATGTGATTATTTATATGATAGTACATATAAAATACTGTTAATTATATGTTTGATGTGTGTTTTAAAGAAAAAAAAAACAGATTGTGAATTAGGGGTGGGCGTACGGGTACCCATTCGGGTTCGGTTTAGGTCTGCTTGGGTTTCGGGTTTTCGGGGTCAAAGATTTCAATTACATTCAGATATTTCTAAATTTTTGTTCGAATTCAATTCAGATCTTTGCGGGTTTGTTCAGGTTTGGATAACTCATTAAATTCATTATAAACTTTAAATTTCTCAAAATATATAAACAAAATAATATATTACACATAAATTTGAATAACATATATCAGAATAATTGAACATAACATATAAATTGGTTTGATTTAAATATTTGGATAGAGAATCAATAATTATATTAAGTATTTTTGGTGATTTGAGTATACTTTAACTATTTTAGAGTTTACATTTAACTATTTATATATATTTTTAATTATTTAAACCAACTTATAAGTACCATATATTATGGATGTTTTTATATATATTAAGTCTAAAAATAATATATATAAGTATATAAATATATTTCGAATACATTCAGGTATCTGAAATACTTTGGTCCGGATCGGATTCGGTTTCAGCTATCTAAATACAAAACTTTTTATATTTAATCAATTTCGGTTCGGATTTTGTACTTCTTTTTGAATCGGGATCGGTTCGAACTTTTAAATTCGGACTTTTGTCCAACTCTAATATTAACATAAAAACTACATATTTTATAAAAATATACACCCGCACGGGTGTGCGGGTCAAAATCTAGTGAAACCTTATTACTTCAGTACAGGTTTTGTTTTTCACAACCAACGAAATAACTGATTACATTTTTCAGGGTATTATTGGTCAATCATGCATGGGTAATGATAGCATATTGCAGACTACTTTTACCAATCAGATGATTCTCCAAAAACTACAATCTATAATCCATTAGTTCCCTCCATAAGTATATGTATAGGTATAGCTAATTTTGTGATTCCTTGAGTGTATGAGTCACCTTATACCTAATAAAGGCTGAAATTTTATTTTCAAAAAGTTAAAAAGATACAAAACAAGAAAAGGAAAAGCAAAGTAAAAAAGAACTAAAGCAATCTACAGTATATCCCTATCTATTTATTCAAATTAAAACTTTATGGCTCTTTATTCGTAGTTTAGTCTAAAAGATCTCCTCCAATATGACGTGTAAAACCAAAGGATGTGGGTGGGGAAAGAATAAAGGGTATATTCACGTGAGTTGAAATAAAATAGTGGGGTCAATGTGGAGGAAAGAAAAGTGGAGTCGAATCTCTTTGAAACGCCTTTCCATCTTGAATAATTTTAACTTTGCTCATCTTCTCTTCACACCAATGTAACTTCTCTTCATTCATTTCTTTCATCCTCAACACTCTTGACACCACTTTCAAG
Organism: Raphanus raphanistrum subsp. raphanistrum; assembly: GCA_019706035.1. Taxonomy (NCBI): domain Eukaryota; kingdom Viridiplantae; phylum Streptophyta; class Magnoliopsida; order Brassicales; family Brassicaceae; genus Raphanus; species Raphanus raphanistrum. The sequence goes on from CM033988.1 coordinate 53,244,383, forward strand.
TCAATTAATCCCATTAGTATCTCCATTTCCTCCTCTATGCTCAACTTTTTCTTCTTCACGTATTTTCCTCCTTTACGTATCTCTTTCAGCTTCATCTTTTTCTGTTCATAGATGCATATATTATACCACAAAATAGCATTAAGTTGTTAATATTAGACTAATTTACACAAAGTAGAACACATCATGTAATAATATATAAAATAAAACTAAAACGCTGATAATAATGTATTTTAGATATGCATGGTTATTGGTTAGTAAAAATAAAAGTTAAAACCAAATAATGGTAGTTTAGTGGTAACGACTTGGGGTAGGATGAAAATCTGCCAGTATTAATTAGTTCGTTTTCTGTTGTGAATAAATTTGTGGTTAATTGGCCTCGTTTAAAAGATCGAGACCATACTAGTCCTTGGTACTATTATCAAGAGAGATTAGTTGGAGTTCCCCTCCAGTCAACCAATAAAAAGTAGAAGTTGAGATATTGACCTTTGTGTTGACTTTCTTCACTAGAAGGACATGGGTTGGATCAACAGAGCCTCGTTTAGTTCTGCCAAAAAAGGCTTTGATGATCTTTTGACAAGGCTTCTCTTTATCAGCTTTGAGAAAGTTCATGAATGTTCTTATGCACTCCTCCATTATCATCAAGAACGCAGCTGACGTTATCCTCGACTTGAAACCCTCCTCTTCCTCTTCTTTCTCTTCGTTCTCCTCGTAATCTTAATCCACATAGTTAAAACCATTGAAGATTGTATCTCCGAGTATTAACAAACATACCCTTTAAAGAGTTACGTACCATGATATTCAGGAACAAGAAGCAATTTAGGAGCAAGAGTTCTCATTCGAGCATAAATCTCAGGTCTCCTTCCATTTTCATAAGGCTCGTTCTCGACGTATCTTTGTAATAGAATATGAAACGTACGGAACTGGTCCGCGATTGCTGCGGGACATCCGATCTCGTTGAAGCTGATTCGCTGTGTGGATGATCTTTTTCTCTCGAAGCTTTTGTAGTTCCAACTTAGAGCTTCCCATGTTATGCATATCTGTGCTACATAAGCTGATTCTAGCTCCACGTATGGATTTGGTCTTGGCCCGTTACTACTTGTGTTTTGTTGCTTTCTCTTGTGTACGTTTGATGATAACTTGTGAACTATCCTCTCCGAGATCGATCTAGGCTCCACCATGATTGACTTCAGCGTTTCTGTCAAAAATAAAATCGTTTTATAATTATAGAATGTTGATATCATGTCATCAAGCACTATAATTATGAAATTTGAAGAAAATTAAACAAAAAATTGAATCCATTTTTTTAATTATAAAATTGAGTTACATGTACTCTACTTATATTATGCATGTTTCCTTATAAATCATAACATAAAATTGACCTAAACCGAACTAAGTTTTCAGTGTTCTTTTCCTAAAAAGATATACATATATATATTTGATTGAAACCTGGATTTCATAAAACAACTTATAATTTTTTAGTCAAAAGAAAATCCGTATTGATCATTTTATCATGCATGATCCTGGTGAGAAAAGTTTACATGATGTTTCATTTTTTTTCTGAAGATTACATGATGTTTCTTGAATCATATCTATTATCATTATTTATAATATTTAGTGTTTTTTATTTTTTTAAATATTCATGGTGTTTCACCTGATTCTTGAAGCTTTTGAGCAGAGATCCTAGTGAGAAAAGTCATTTCTTCGTCGTACTTTTGGAACACGGTGTAAGATTCCCATTTTGGGCAGCTGCGACGAGAGGAAGAGGAAAAAGGATCGTCGGTTTTCACAGAGTTTCTCCATTCCGATGAGCTTTTTGACGTTGACCCATTCGTACATGACTCTCCAAATATCTCTCCTCTCTCTTCTTCTTCTTGCTCTAGTAGTTCCTCTGTTTTGATCTCTCTCGTTGCAAATCCCATTGGTGGATGTATCTCCACATCATCCTTCTTGATAACAAACTCTCCTGCAAATCATAATAACAAACAAATTGAAGTAAGTTTAGCTCAACTGGTTCAGTATATCAGTTAAAAAGAATTCAGTAAAAAAACTGGTTCAAGAGAACGTTGCAATACATGTACTATTTAAAAAAAAAAATACATGTACTATTTTAATTTCACGGTTTTAACAAATAACATAGATGAATGTCATTGGTGTTTATTCCGTGTATGTGCTATGAATCTTAGTTCAAAAGTGAAAAAGATAAACTAATAAAAATTAATACTATGCAATATATGTCATTTCATTTATCCTCGGTTCGTTTTTGAGTTGTATTGACGAATATCATGTGTATACTTTTTGTTATTACAAAAAATGTTTTCACAGAAGGCGTTAAGTGAATATATCTAATACGAATTAATAAATAAAATCTTCTAACAAAAAAAAATAAAAAATACCAATATCACCGGAAATAAAATTCCAATATAGAAGATGGCAAAAAAAAAATCCAATATAGAAACTCTTTTCCGAAAATTTTATATTTATTCAAAAATCAATGAAACCATGCTATTACTTGTAGAAAGAAAACAACTTTCGATCTGCATGTGAATAAAAATAAATAAAGAAAACATGTGAAGAGAAGTAATACCATTGTAGCTTTTGTCATTGAACACCAAACCACTTTGGAAATGAGAGGGACCACGAACACTTCTATCTGGTCGTTTACGAACCAAATCCTCAACGACGTCATATTCCGACACTCCTTCTATCTCTTCATCATCATCATAATCATAACGAACGTCATGAAGATCTTCAACGCCGTTGTCTTCCTCTTCTATTGATGATTCACTGCGATAAGGAGAAACATTAGCAGATGAAAAGTGTTCATCTGTGGTGGAAGAAATGTTGGAATCTTGATCATCTTCGTCTTCTTGTTCATGAGGTTGATGAACATTCGTATACTCCTCCCTGTGTCGATTGTTTGCAACACTTTTGTAGTTATTATTGTAAAACACTAAAGACTCTCCATCGTCTTCTATATCAGCTATCAAATGATTCTGTTTTTGATCTCTAGTTATCACGTGGTAACTTGTATTACAAGACATCTTGAACTCTTCCCCTTCTTCTTCTTCCTCCTCTTCCTCTCCTTCTTCATCGGAAAGCCACGCTGCCGAATCATATTCATCTTCATTCCTGCGTAATAAAGAAAGCTATTAGCATACTAAAATCAGAAAATAATTTAATAATATTGCATAGTTTAAAATATTTTCAATATTCATACTTATGTATGTATGTGTATGATAGAGTAAAGTAAGCATAAGCCTATTATATATATAGCGACCTTTGGAGGAGAGGGTAGCCACCGATGAAGTGGAAGAACTTGAGGAGGAGCGAGACGGCGGAGTATAAAAGGAGGAGGAGGAGAAAGGAGGAGGTTGAGACATTGATGAAGAGGCTTCGTAGTGCTTCTTCATTTGTATAACATTGCATTTTAACTATATCTCTTTTCTCTCTTTCTTTATCTTTTTTATCTTTCTTCTTCCTATCAAATGGAGAGAGAGAGAGAGAGAGACCTCAGCTCCAAAATCAAAAGCAAGGTTTGTGGTTTACCCAAAAAAATATTTAAAAGTGGTTGAGTTGAGTGCTTCGCTCTTTCTTTTTTTCTCTACCTTTTTCATATTAATATGAATCTTTTAAAAATATATGTATAATATTCTACACACATAATTTCCTTAAAGACAAAATTATACGCCTACTCATTTCTTAACGGGCATGCTAAAATTATACCAAGTGCCTAGTTTAAGGATATCTCCCTCACTTCGTATCGTATTACTAGATAAAAAAATAGTTCGGATTTCGGAATTATAGCTTTGATTGGAAATCTAGCAATTGCTGAAAAATGAAATGATTATGTGATTTATGAGTTCTTACCAATCCTACATTTCGGTATAATCGGTATTTCTATTCAACGACTATATCAGGCTGTGAATTTTATGATAAAACATGTTCTTTTCTAGTTCATTGTTCTACTTACATCTTTTACATTTTTTTTCTTCTAATTTTCTTATATAAACCTGTCTTACTCAGTATGCTATATATATTATTTATTTATTTCTTTATATATTTTCACATATATCCATATACAAATAAATATCAATCTATGATCATTGAATACAAAAGATTAGATAAAACATGATCTATGATTTGTTGAAATTGGTAGCTTTAAATAAATAAAATTCTTAAATTGGCAGAACATGGTGGGGGTGAATGTATTGAAGAGATCGATTTTTACCTGAAAGAATAAAGATAAAGTCGATGACGTATACCGACTTACTAAAGGCAAGAATCCTATCAATATTGTGTATATTATAAGATCAAATAAATAAATTATCGCGTAAGAAAACTATGGATGGAAACAAAAATAAAAAGAAGAAATCTGCAACAAGAAAGTGAAGAGGCCAAAACCGTGTCACACGCTTTGTAATTGTATGAGCTTGTGTTTAGGCTTTTGCTTTTCCAAAAGAGATATTTATATTACAGATCTATAGATAAGTGCATGTTACGTGTTGAATTAACATGGTACACTACACATAAAGCACGTCGAATAAATTTCATATATTTAATGTGCATATCAATGCATGTCTATATATTTTAGATATGTAATGCTAAAATCATTGAGAACCTACAAAAATATAAGTAAAGCAAAAATTAGAAAAGACTCAAGCTAGTATAAAAATATCATTAACCTGGTTAATGATATTGAAAATATATGTAGACTCGAACAGATTCAGGCATGTAGATAGATAAAAGTATAAAACTGATTCAGAACTAGATTTGGTCTTATACCGTTTGTATAAGATAAATAATTACGAGTTTAGTAGAATCATCATTAGAAAGTTATATTTTTATGTTTTCTCAAAAAAAAAAAAGTTATATTTTTATATACATCTGAAATTATTACAAATAATTTTAATTTAATCATATTTTTAAGTAAAACACTAATCTTAGCCTTAGATATAATATAATCAAACAAGATAAAAAAAATAGTGGTATTATTATGGTATTTTTATTTATTAAAAAAACAATACAAATTATGGTCGATTTTTCTTATCGGGCCAAGAATAATTCATGGGCCAACTCTAAACGAGTAAAACAAAGCGGCTCAGTTTAATACTACAAAAAGCCCATATGTGCGAGGCCCAGGCTTGTTTTCACGAACCGTTGTGTTAAAACGCACGAGGCACCACTCAAAGTTGCGATTACCGACGACGACGACGACGACGACGACAATGGCGGGAAAGCAAATGGGCGGAGACGGCGTCTTACCAGCGAATCTCGCCGGAATGACAAAAAGTCAGCTCTACGGTATCATGTCTCAAATGAAGGTTCTCTTCTCTCAATCGGCTACATCTCTTTCTCTCGAGTTGTAACATTAATGTTTTCGATGGAATTGAATCTGATGACTGCAGGCGCTGATTGATCAAAACCATGAACAAGCGAGAGAGATTCTGATTCAGAACCCGGTTTTGACCAAGGCTCTTTTCCAGGTTTTGATTCCAAAGCTTCATACTTTTAACTGTTTTGTTTTTGGAATAATTCTAGGTTTAGCTTTGTTGTATCTGAGCACCAGTCTGGTTTAAAAAGTTAGGGTTTTTGTACAATGTTAGGCACAAATCATGCTCGGAATGGTTCAGCCTCCTCAAGTGGTGGTATTTGCTTTGGACCTTTTAAGAACAATTCTCTTTCTAGTTTTCATTACATTAACAACTCTGTTCATCTAGGTTCCCAAAGTTGAGCCTCAAGTCGCTCCACAACCGCCAAAGCCAAGCGCTCAAGCTCATACGTCTTCTCTTCAAGAGGCAGCTGCTCAGCCACAAGCCCCGATTAGAAAACACACACTGCAACAGCCAATGCCTATGCCTCCTCCTCCTCCTCCTCCTCCTCCACCTTCTGTTTCTGCTACCAATAGTGCTCCGTTGCAGCAGCCTCGTTTCTCACATCCCCAGCGTCTGAATCCTGCTGGCACTTCTTTGTCTCATCCACAGTCTTCTCAAGTCCAAAACGCGCCTCCCCCGGCTCCTCATCATCATCCAACATCCCAACCACAGTCTTTTCATCATCTTGATACACCAGCCTCCTCGGCTCAGTTGCAGCAACCACAACAGCAACCAATGCACTCAGTTGGGGGTCCTCGTTTACCTCAGCATCAGCCTAGACCATATCATCATCAGTTCGGACCATCCCAGACTGGTCCCCCCAACGCTGGGTTTCAGCACCATGGCGCACCTCCTCAGCATCAGTCTCAACCCATGTTTCATGTATGTCAAGATATATATATATATATTAAGCAGCTACTATCGTTTTTCTATTGTTTCCATCATTGTTGTTTATGTTTTTGACTGACTAGATCTTCTTATTTGAACCAATTCATAGTCTGGCAACAGACTCCCAGCTTCTGGTGGACCTCAATTCCCTCAGGGACAGCCACATCTCGTTAGCCAGCCACCATATCAGGTACTTATACTCTTTACTTTACTGTCTTTATACAATTAGGCGATATGTTTCGTGGTTTTACAGATTAACGATGCAATCATGCTGCTTTAATCTTTGTGCTCCGTCAATCGTCCTTTCTTGACTATTCTTTCCAACATTTTCACTGTTCTTAGTCTGATATGTGTAATTTTATCTTCCAGCAATATTTCTTCTCATCTGCTTGTATCTTGTCTTTTGTTTCAGGGCGGAGGTCAATTTCGTGGGGACTACAATAATAACCAATTAGGAGGTCCGACGGCTGCAGATAGAGGTCCTTCTTGGATGGCTGGCCAATCAGAGAGCTCAAGCATTACTCATCTCCCAGGCTTAGGACCGGTGCCTTCACCAAGCCAAGATGGACCTAGAGGTGGTCCACCACCTCCCCCTGCTCCGGTAATGAGTTTGTACTAGTATCATTTTAAGACCCTCAAATCAATATTCCCTTACAGTAGACGCTGTAGTTGTATGTTCTAAGTGTGACATTTGCTGATCACAGATCAAAGAGGCTTGTGTTCTTTCTGTTGATGATTGTGTTTTTTCCTATTTGTTCAGATATCTGCAGAGATGGAGAAGGCATTGCTTCAACAAGTGATGAGCCTGACCCCAGAGCAGATCAATTTGCTGCCACCAGAACAGAGAAACCAAGTCCTTCAGCTCCAACAGATTCTCCGACAGTGAAGCTCATCGACACAATCGCTTGGTCTCCATGTTATAGCTTAGAAGAGACATGCTTGGGGTTTGAATGTAAGGTCCGAGTCGAGTTTGCGATCATTTGTAGAAAAGGAAAAGAAGTAGCTAATGTATTTTCTATGTATCACTGAATGCTTTTGGTCAATAGCCCGTGGAGAAAACTATGTGTTCTTCACTTTGATGTTTTATGTTCGGTGACAACTTTCTTCTGACTTTCAAAGTTTCCAAGTCTTGTTTACAGTTTTGTTCAGACTTTCAAGTCTTATTGACAGAATAATAACTTTAGAAAAATAACTCTTTAGTGTGAACTTCTACTTGACACCAAACAAAACAAAAACAGAAAAACAAATCTAAAAATAAAACATGTATTGTGTAAGCATGTCTTGGTGTTAACACTGTTATCACACTTGCTCTGGTAGATATGTTAAAATATTAGAAAAGTGTAAAGATTATGTAAAAGTGGGATTTGAAGATCGTGTGGGTTAAGTCTTAAGAGTGAAGGCTTAAGACTAGAATCGACTTCAGAGATTTGAGGAGCTAACAACTCTTCCACATTCAACTTGGGCCACTTCCAAAATGTTGGTGGTTGGTGGTTCCCACAATGTTTTTGGATCCTTGAACTTGCCCATCTTTGTTTTCTGCCACCAAATGATGTGATCGCCAATTCTATTTATAGATTTTTTCCTTTTTTTTTTGAAAAAGGGCTTTAGATTTTCCTTTTTGGTCCCAAATGTTTATTTGTTTCCCAAAATCATCCTTTGGGACAGTATATTGGATTATAATTTGTATAGTTGCTTAATATAATGAAACTTTAGTTTAGTATTTAAATGATGGAAGAGAATCTCTACGATCTCATAATAAACTTTTATACAATTAAGAAATTTTTATTCTTCTATATATGTATCATTTTCAACATGGCTAATAGCCAGGTAGAACAAGAAACAATCATCCACTAACTAATCAATTGAACTATTAAAATTAGGTATTTTAATGTTTTATATAAAATATATGCAATAAGATCGAGAATGAATAGGAAGACCCACACATTTTCTTTTAGGGCAAGCAATGGTCCATTTCAAGCTGTCCTCCTCCCTCGTTTCATGGATGCATGCATTGCATCTATGCTCTTTTTTGTTATTGTTATATAATAATGACTTTTTACATATTTTATGTTCAAGTTTATCTAGTACTTTCAATTAGTTTTTTCTCAAACTAAACCAAAAGTCATCGTTAAAGCCCTAAACTAAGGCACATCCAATTTGAGAGCAACACATGCAATGGACTCCACTCTCATATTTTGAGGCTCTCTTTACATTTTTTCACTATTTATGACTACTTATCCAACTGAAATAGAGGAAAACTGATACTAGTATAATAAACAAAACAATGTATTAGAAGTAATGCATGTAGGATTATACGAAGTAATGTGAAACATGTAAAACATAAATGAACGTATTCCACAACCGTCTTATAATTTCTTTTTATGTATTTTCTGTTAAAATGAGGATGATAAGAGTGAAACTACTAGAAAATAAAAATACCTTAAAAAGGTATTTATTTACCTATATCTTCCAAGTCTTTTTTTTATTTGACGTTTTCAGATTAAGTATACAAATTTAAAACAATTTTTATAAATAAAGCCATTACTTATTATCTATGTAAATACAATCAATGAATACTAAAAGATTATAAAATACAAATCATAAAAGGTCATCATAACATAATTAGTTAATATATTTTACACTAAAATTTAAAATATTATATAATTTGAAATATTATTTGTAAAACGTCAAATACAAATATATATTATTTTAAGGTGATTAAAAAACTTCATTTACAACTCACACTCTTACATATTTGAACTGGGATTTTAACAGAACAACGACACTAACTGTAGTAGCATACAATTTCCGACATGCTTAAAAAGTAGTAATAAGAATCCAAAATTTTTTGAACAGAAATAAATATCTAAATTTTCTGTTCTTCCCAGTCATGCATATGATGAATAGGGAACATTCATCAGATTCTATGAACTATGAACCGTCACTCATGCAATTATTTATTTCAATGAATATGAAATTTTGTTTTGTCAATCAATGAATTAAAATTAAAGCTATGTTTATATAATTACAGAGTCCACAAATTAAAATGAAGAAAATATATTTGGTTGCTCCACGATTAAACACGTTCCTTCGAAATCCACAATCACATAGTCTTCTACAGACGGCGTTATAAGACCTCTCTTTGTCTTTGTGTATCGTTCTGGAGACACACAGCATATGATTCATATCTTTCTATAGATAGCAACAACTTAGGGGTAGTTTCGTCAACTCCCTCAGGTACAAATCCAGTTGGTGTTCAAGATTATCATCTGTGCTTGTCTTTATTTGACCCCGAGTCAATCAACTGCTAATTTTAAGGGGAGGGGCTCCCCTTAATCTACACTGTGCATTTGTTAAATTTCTGTCTTATCCATTTGTCATGATTCCTAAGAGCATCTTTATAGATATAACTCTAAAAATGACTCTTAAACATTTTTTTTATCCGATTAAAAAAAAAGAAAAAAAAAGAAATATAACCAATCTCAGAAAAAAATAGAGAGATGGAACCCGTAAAAAGCTTAAGAGTTACTTCTTGCATAAAAGGAGAGAGAGAAAAGTTTTAACAAAAAAATGGACTCATACGGTTAAAAATATCTTAAGAGTTATACCTATAAAGATGCTCTAACACTATACTTTTGATTACTCGTTTCAGACGTTACAGAATTCGCCAAGGCGGTGGCTAATTACTTTATAAATTGTGATTTCATTTTTTTTTGCTTTTATTGATGATGTTCCATGTCTCTGTTTATAAATTAATAACTCGAAAGTCCTGTATAAAGTCTCATACATTTCTAAATTTGAGATAAGATTACAAAATTCGTTATACGGATTTGGGTTCCAATAATTGTATTAACAAGTGTACTAACCCAAGTCATTATATTGCATGTAATAATCTACTTTTTTGGACAACACAGCAGTCTACTATATATATATAATTCATCCTAATATATAAACATTAATATTTAGGCAAAAAGAAGATAAGATTCTTTTATCTTCATGAATCATGAACCAACTAAAACGAGAAGTAAGATATCAAATATGAAATGTAAGATATTACAAATTTTGTCAATAGAAAATAGTAAGATATAAAAGGATTTACAGTTGTAGAAGTAAATAATTTATGGCATCTCCAACTCATGTTTCATTTTTGGAGTTACACAACTTCGTATTTAATGTTTTAATGAGTTATTCTCTAATGATTAAATATTAAATTAAAGTTTTCATTATAATCATAATTAATTTACTTATACACTTTTCAATAACTAGTATAAACATATTACGACAAATTTAATCAATAAAATATTAAGTAATAAAATCGCATAAACAATAATAAAAACAAATAAAATTTTACAACTTATTACTTTGTATTAAATATGGTCAATGTAATACTAGTGTTGTGTAATTTTTATGCTAAGATTATGTAATGTTTGTATTAATATATTAATTTTAAAAAATATTTATATAGGTTTGTTTTCTGAAAAATTAAATTTATATAAATCTATATCAAAATATGTAAGATATAAAATTCAATTGACTAAAGTGATAAAATTAGAATTATTAGAAATTTATGTGATATATAATTATGGGCCCCATTTTATATAGATTTAAATGTAATCTATTCTATTAAAACACAAGTATGACTAATTGATAATTTTTTGTCCAATTATTTATAACCCACTTTTAAATTAATGAACTGCCATAATCTGACGTAAAAAAAAAACTGTCATTATCAATAGGGTGACTTGGTACTTACAACTTCCTCTCCCCTTTAATTTTGGGATGCATTATTTTTAGAAAAAAAATTACGTATACAGTAACTATATATAACTAAGTAAAGAAATAACATTAGACTACAATCATTGACGGCAAGCAATTCATCTATTAGATGCTTAATTTTTTTTCTACACGTGCAGATGCTGAAACCAAAACAACTATGCATGTATTTTTATTTTTATTTTGATAAAAACCACTATGCATGCTACCATTTTCCTTCTTAATATTAATAAAAACTAAATTTTCCACTTTACAAACCTAAGAATATATATATGTAAATGGATATCATTTTTTGCCTCTCTTTTTCCCTTATACAATTGGTCATGTACCATAAAATATAAACCCTTATAAAGGTTAAAATTAATGCTCGACATTAAAAATACATTTTTGTTGGCATATATTTTTGTGTTTTTCGTTAATGGGTGTTTAAATAAAAATTATTTTTAGAATCTTAACCTTTTATTTGATTAGTATAACACATTATTTTATATAATTATGTATACAGCTACATTGTTGACATATCTTTCTACAATGATATGCTAATTATTCCTCATAATATCAGTTAAGAAGTATAAAAATTAATTATTATATTATAGACACTTTATATTTGTGAAGAAATACAAAATAAAAAACTTATAGTAATTTCACTTTTTATTTTCACCCCTAATATTTCGAGAGAAAATATATATTATTTTCACAGACTATTACAGTATAATATATATTCAGTTACAATAAACTTTGATATATTTTCTCAAAAAAATATTGATCACACTACAACAACATAACTTATATCTCAGCCCAAGAGAATTTATTCAGCTATAAATTAATTTATTCAAATTTTAAATATTTTATACATACATTAAGTTTATCAATTAACAAAGCATTCTCGATAGAAAAGATATATATTCATATAAACTCATTTAGTCTCACGGGTTTTAAGTAGGTTATTCGATTAAAAATATTTATTAAATGTGATTTTACTTAAAGTTAGTGAAAAATTATTAACCCATTTACACACACATATATATATTATTTAACAGAATATGTTAAAAATCAAAATTTTCAAACATTTTTCAAAAAAATTGTTCGGTTTTCGGTCCGGGTTGGGTTTGATATTGGTTTCCAGATATAATAGTTTAAAAACCATTTGAATATGTTAGCAAGGTCTAATAGAGTATGAGATTTTGATTTTCGGGTCGATTAAGAATCGTTTTTTGTACATGTATTCTTGACTAATTATATTAGGTATCTACTAAGAAAATATAATATGTTGCGACCTTCATGAATAAAATTTAAAAATAATTTCTGAAATGGATAAGGTATAAGTGTATAGTTATTCAATTTAACATATTTAATATAGTTACCAAAAATTAAATTAAATTAATATTTAACAAAAATATGATTAAAAGAAAAATATATATACAAAAATTAAGTTTCTCAAAACAATTTAAACAAAAAATATACCCGCCCTTGAAAGGGCGGGTCAGAATCTAGTAAGAGTATAAACTTCAAGTATTATAGTTTGAATATTTAAAGTATGGGTTAAAGTGTAGTAAACCTTTTATATTTGATGGTATAAGGTATGGGTTGGAGACTTATACTACACAACAATTAATTCAAAAATAGATCGTCGCTGATGTTATACTAACTTAAACAACTCAAAAATTAACCTTCGTTCAGTTTACAAAAAAAAAATTAACCTTCGTATCCAATATCATATATTAAACTAACCCTACTTAGATATGTCTGATATTTTTCTTGACTAAACAATAAGAGACGATTAACCCCGATTTTTTAACCAGAGTTTTTAACTCATGATTTGATATTTTTTTAAATATATTTTTCGGCTAAGAAACGGATAAGAGACGGCTCTTATCTCTTATTTAAAAGACAATTCTTAACTTTTCTTAGTTAAAATTTAAAAAAAAACACTATTTTTTAGCTGAAACTAAGAACTCCAGTTAAGATATTGAGGTTAATCATGTTCTAAGGAAACAAAATTCCTAATGACTCAAAAAGATAACATTCCTAATGACTCACGACTGATAATTCATGCCCATTCTCTAAAAGTGTGCTGAGGTATATACTAATTTTAAAACGCTTATAAACCAATCATACTGCAAAACCATAGTGGTTGGATCTGATTAAACTTTATGGCTGTTACAATCTTTTTAATATATTTTACTTTTGTACTCTAAACCACAATGTAACATTTTAAAGCATTAGAATTTTTTTTTTGATAAAAAAGGATAAGATTTTCTCTTTTCCTGATCTATATTATAAAAGCCATATAGAACATGCAGCACAGTCTTTGAGTTTCAGAAGGCTTGAGGCAAAATAAGAAAAACTAGGCTGCCTCCAATGGTTCGATCCTAGGCCCCTTACTATATAATGTTATGTAAACCACTACATTAAAGACATTCTACTGGAATCAAAGCCGATACGTGTTAATCACATGGATGGCTGGAAGCCAATACTTCTTCGGCTTCCCCTCAAGGCCAGCACTGATAACATGACATCTAAAACCTACAGTTTTTAAACTTGTAGTATAAGTTAGTGTTCAAGTAGTATAAGTTAGTGTTCAAGTACAAAACAAGGAAAACGTAGATATATTAGTAAATAATACCAATTCAATACCGAAAACTTGTCCTGTTAGTCTGTTAGAAACTTTAAAAAATCTATATAGAACATGTGTCACTGCCCAATTGAATTGAAATGCAGTCTCTATGCAATAAATTTATAATGTCGACATTACACAGTATACATATCATCATTTGCATCCAAATTATTGAAATCAATCTCTTAAGTATTTTTTATCCAAAAGAGGATAACTTATAAGAAGACAACAAAAGGGAGAGAAAAAACAAAAGTCAAAGGGTCCATGATGATGAATGGAAGACAGTATTCCCATCCCTCCCTTGCCCCATCTCTACTGCCTCACGTGCCTTTGCCTTCTGCAAATATTAATTATTCAAATATTAAAATTCAATTTACCCCTATATTTTAACCACATACTACAAAAATAAAGAAGTTACTAGACGAATTTAATTAAAAACTCGAGATTCTGTACCTGCATGGAATCAACAGCATCAGCCTCTGAGTTAAAGTCATAGTAAGAACTTGCTGCTGTAAGCTTCATAGATAAAAACTGATTTCACATCAAGAAGAAAAAACACGCATTAGTAGGTATTCAAACGAATGGAGTTAAGATAATTACGAAAAATGTCATAATCATTATACCTCGACTTGATTTTGTAACGACTGGACGTAATTGATTATCTCATCCAACATCGTGGCCATTCCCATTGCCTGTATCACCAAACATATAATTAGTAAAAAGTTAAGCCAATAAATTTTTATAGTCGAAATAAATTAAAATAGTTTGGTTTAAATTTCTCACAATCACCTTGTAACACCCGGGGACAATATCTTGCAAGCATTTCAATCTCTCGTTTATTTTCCCTCGTCTAACCTGAAATTCAATAAATATATAAAGTCTCTTTATTCATAATTTTCACTAATTATACAATTTACGGTTAAACAGTTTCGAGTTATTAATTTTTACCCGCTCTGCTAAGCTGTGGCTATCAGTGGCTTGACCTCTTTTGGCTCTAACATGAACAACTTCTCTCTCTTTCTCTTCGATATTCTTCGACCTTTTTCCTCTCCTTGACGAACTCTGATATTTTATTAAGAACAAAAAAAAAAGTTAGAACAAAGGAATTTGATAGTATAGTTGTGAAATTAGGGTTTCGAAGTTAGTTAAATACATTTTTGGTCCGAACATTTCCGTTAATGGAAACTTGAGCAGAAGAGGTTTGATCAGAAACACTGTTCTCCGACGTAGACATGGACGCCATTAGTGTTTTTCTCTTCTTGGTATCGACTCTTGAAGATGACTCATCATTTTTGTTGTGAATATTAGAAGGAACGAAAACCCCTTGATGAAAGTTATTCTCGGGAGATTTTCCGGGAAAATGGTCCGGTAACGGTTGATGCTGATGATGATGAAAGAGGAGAGATTCAAGAGAAGAAGAGAAAGGAGGAGCAAACATCGTTTGGAATTGATGAAGAGTGTTGTTGAGTTCTGCAAGTTGAGTTATGGGATCATCCACTGTGTATGTCTGGAGATCAGAAGAGAGATTCGCCATAACTTGAGTTTCTTTCTGTTTCTTTTTTTTTGCTAAATAAAAAAACTTGAATTTCAAATGTTTTTAAAGATATATTATTTTTTCTCAAAATGAAGAGTGGCTCGTTTCATTCGAGTAATTCCGTTTATATATAGCCACTATTTTTTCCTTTTTAGTTTTTTATATAATAATAATAATAATAATAATAATAATAATAAACAAATTGGACTTGTAATAGTGGATGGAAAAAATAAGATAAAAAGACAATAGTAGAAAATAAAGGGAAGGCCAATGAAATGAGAGTTATGGGGATGTTTTGTAATGGAGTGGGGTCGTTTAAAATTTATCAGGGGATATATCCAAATAGAGAAAGTGGGCCATTGTTTTGGTAACGGGACATATGAGCTCTGTTTAAGCAAATTCTCAAGGGGGAAGAACTTAAGACCTCAAAGTATTTCTATTTTAATTAGTAACTAGATTTTGATCCGCCCTCTAAGGGCAGGTATATTTTTTGTTGGAAAAATTATTTATGTAATAAAACTATGATTTTTGATAAATTATATATTTTAAAAATTTATGACTTATTTTTGTTATTTTAATATGACTAAATATTTGAAGACTCTAGATAATTCTAATCCGTAATATGATTTTATTTATTGAACCCGAAGTTCAACTTATTTTACACTGATTTTTTTTTAATTTAAATAAAATATTTTATATCTTCCACCCTCTCTGTATTGAAAAATTTATTTGTGCATTTAAAAATATTTTCTTTAATTTTATTAAATTTAGTTTATGTGATTTAGTTTTTATTTTCAATGAAACTATTTTTTAAAAAGTTGAGATAATTTAGACCCGTATTATGATTTTGTTGATTTAATCATCTGTTATTTCAACTTGATTTTATTTTGAGGTTTCATTTATTAAATGCTTTCAAATAATTAATAACGTGAAAGATTTTTTAGAAAAATATGGCGTAAATATTTAAGAAAAAAAAATTTTAAAAATGGTAAGAAATTAAATATTAAATACTATTTAATATAATTGCAAAATAATGAATTTTTATTGGTTGCAAATACTGACGGCAAAAAAGTACATACAATATTTGTAATTAATTGGAAAAGTTAGGACCATATTCATAAGAAGTATTATGCTTTAATAGTATAGATGCTCATGCCTAACTGATTTTATAAATTGATAAAAAGATTGTTTATTTTGTAAAATAATTATATTAAATGAAAAATTAAGTGACAATAAATGTAACACATTTCTATTTTTATTTAAGTTATTATTTTATTCATAAAAACATGGCTTTGAATAATTTTTTTGATTACGTTATTTTCCACCGGTTGAAACTAAAATAATTTTATTTATTGAACCCGAAGTTAAACTTATTTTAAACTGATTTTTTTTTAATTTAAATAAAATATTTTATATCTTCAACACTCTCTGTATTGAAAAAATTATTTGTGCGTTTTAAAACATTTTCTATAATTTTATTAAATTTAGTTTATGTGTTTTAGTTATTATTACAAATTTAACTATTTTTTAAGAAGTTGAGATAATCTAGATCCGTATTATGATTTTGTTGATTTGATCATTTGTTATTTCAACTTGATTTTATTTTAAAGTTTTATTTAATAAATGCTTTCAAATAATTAATAACGTGAAAGATTTTTGGAAAGCTATGGCGTAAATATTTAAGAAATATTTTTTTAAAAAAATGGTAAGAACTGAATTATTAGATATTCTTTAATGTAATTGCAAAATAATGACTTTTTATTGGTTGCAAATACTGCAGGCGAAAAGGTACATACAATATTGGTAATTAATTGGAAAAGTCAGGACCATATTCATAAGAAGTATTATGCTTTAATAGTATAGATGTTCATGCCTAACTGATTTTATAAACTGATAAAAGACTGTTTATTTAGTAAAATAATTATATTAAATGAAAAATTAAGTGACAATAAATGTAACATAGTTTTATTTTTTTTATTTAAGTTATTATTTTATTCATAAAACATGGCTTTGAATAATGTTTTTGATTACGTTATTTTCCACCGTTGAAACTAAAATATATTTTTTTACTAAATTGAACATTTAACCATATATAAAACTTAGTTATTTACATTTTTGATTTTATAATTGGCACAAAATCTATATTGATTAACTAATAAATAAAAATCTGCACTATTATTATTATGGTAATATAATTAATGATGTGTATTAACGTTAAGGTAATATAATTAATAAAATTATTAAACTAATGAAATATGGAAATACAATTAATGTAATACTACTATTCATGTTTCCAAACAACTTTCATTTAGAATACTATACTTGTTTTCAAACATCTCCAAAATGTACTTGAACTTTAATAATATATATTTAATAATATAGATGGATACTGAACTAGTTATGTTATTGTGTTTAGTCATTGGTATCCAAGTTCCAAAGTCTTCTGTTTAGCTACGTACGTTAATCAGTTTCTTTTAACGGCTGAGTGAACACGTTTTTCTTCATGATTTTTACTTTGGAGTTAGGTTCCTATCTTGTAGCTAGTTTTGACTTTGAGCAATGCTAATTGCTAGTGTAGCTACAAACGGTAACGGACATAGCAAAAATGTCAACAACGTGCGGGAAAAAGCAGTCATTGTTTTGAATGCATGTTTTGCCAAACCTTAACCCTTGAATTTTTTAACTTACGTACCAGATTAATAGAATGAGTCTTTTCCAAAAAGTTTTTTTTTTTTATTAAAATAAAAGAATCAAAGGTAAACTATGACTAATGCCAACGAACCCTACTTTATATAAGATCTTCAATGAATTTAATCAGTATCCTAACTCCTAAAAGGGCTCAACTAACCAAAAGCAACCCGGACGAGCTAATTCAACTGGTAACATCTCAGGCATTTGTCTAAGAAGTCACGAATTTGAGTCTCGGGGGTGGGGAAGGAAGGGGAGGGAGAAGTGTCCAAAACCCTAACAGGTACAGATAAAAGCTGGATCCGGGCCTAGGGGAATTAAGGCCGAATGCCCGAACTCATCCTGATTAATCAAAAAAAAAAAAACTAACCAAAAGCAGAAGACAAAGTAAAAGTCTTCTTTGATTTAAACACACAATTAACCTCAACAAATAAATTTAAATCTGACATAATACCGAAGAAAACAAAAACCAAATACAAGAAGTATATTACCACAATAAGACTCTACACAACATACTAATACTTAATGATGGGCGTGAGGAGATAATCAATTGATGTCTAACTCTATTTTGTTCGGCTTGGTAATTTAGTTATGTCAGTCCAACTATAAATTAAACTATACATAAGATCATTAGAATTAGAAGCTAATGTATTATCTAAATTTTATTAGGGCGATCTATATACACACCTGCACAAACATATGGCAGACCCAGTATTAGAAACCAATAAAAGGTAAACCACATCTACATGACTTGATAGTTTTGGTTTTAAAATGAATAAATTGATTAGAACTTTTAAACTATAGGTTGTTAGAATTGTTTACTTGTGAAACTTGACTTAGTTGCTATCATACATCTCAAAACAATATAGTTAAAATAATACCTTCAGTAGGTTAGTGCCAAAACTGTTCCTCTCTGGGAAGTTGCAATTGTGGTACTTAGCTAGTTTAAAACAGCTGCACTACTAATAAATTAAACTAACAGTATTGTTTTAAAGAAAACTATAAGATCCATAAACACATAATATATAGTTTAAAAATCCCCTCTTATGTAAATATATACACCGCACGTAAACAAGGGTGCATGCATTTATAGAATTTAAGATTCTTTTTTTCTTTTCAAAATCTAAGATTTATCTTCCTTCGGCAAAGGAAGACATGGAAATGGAAGTTCTCGAGTGCTCTTCGACGACGCTATTCGGTCCAGACGCTCCTCCTCCACTTCTTCTACTTTTAAAACTGTTTGGTTCGCTCCCGGTTAATCCAAAACCTTTTGAACCAGCACCGGTACTTGCATAGCCGCCTCCTCTACGACCTTGGAGTCCAGGACGACCAGGTTTAGGCATATCAAATGAATCGCTGGACAACATTTGATGAACCATGTTCATATCCGGTCTATTTGATGTGATTTGCTGGCAACAGAGTAACCCTATAATGAAACATGTGGCTGCTTCGTCGCGGTTGTATACTCCTGCTAGAGATTGATCCACCAATTCTAGAATTTTGCCTTCTTGGTACATCTTCCACGTCTGTATAGTCAGTCATACATATATTAAACTCCGGTTTGAGGTAATGACCGGTTAAGCAATTCACCGTGCTGATCAGCAGGACATAACATATTGGTATTAGGATTGATTCCTAATTCCCCTAGTATGGTATAATGAGATGAAAATCTAATATTAACTTGTGTAGGTTATGCAAAACCATAACAGAATTGGTCCTGAAATTTTGAAGGCCTAAAATAATTTATTTAAGATTTTAGTAAGAAGATTTTTGTCTAACAATTTGTGGACCTATGTTCATATATAATAATAACTCGAAAAATATAAAGATCCAAAGCTACTATTTCACTTAGCTATGTCGAAAGCAGACTATACATAACAGTTCATGCCTTCATGGTATGATTAGAACTTACATAGCTCAAGAGATCGGCCATTTCCGGTCCAAGACGATGATTTTGGTTCTTTCTTCCACTTACTATCTCCAAAACCAAGACTCCAAAGCTGAAAACATCTGATTTGACCGATAATAGACCGTGTAAGGCATATTCAGGAGCCATGTAACCACTGCACATGAACACACTCACATAAGCTCAACTAATGATGCATACATATGACAACATTCACATTTATTTCAGGTACTAGAGATTGTGGTGTACTCACTAGGTACCAGAGATTCTAAAGGTATTAGTATGAGTGCCATCGCCTGGGAATAACCGCGCCAAACCGAAATCCGAGATTTTCGGGTTCAAGTCATTGTCTAGAAGAATGTTGCTAGCTTTTATATCTCTGTGGATTATCCGAACCGGAGCTTCTTCGTGTAGATATAACAGTCCTCTTGCCACGCCTATAATTATTCTCCATCGGTTGGACCAGTCAAGTAAACCGGGGTTGATCTTATCTGATAATTACAGATAAATTAATGGTTAAACCAAACCGCATTGAATTGAATGAATCAAACAGAACAGAACCGATGATTCAGCACGGTTTAGTACGGTTGAAAATTAAGAGATGTACCGAAGAGAAAATAGTCAAGACTCCGGTTAGGAAGATACTCGTAAACCAGCATCTTTTCTGGACCGTGGAAGCAACAACCAAGCAACGAAACCAAGTTCTTGTGTTGAATCCTAAGCAAGAGCTTAACCTCGTTCATGAATTCTCTCGACCCTTGTCTCGAATTCAACGACAGTTTCTTCACAGCTATTTCTTCACCACACGGCATCGATCCCTGTTCATCACAACGTCGTCGTATCAAATAAACATCACCTTTCAAAGAAGGAACGAAAACAGAATTGTCTTATAAGTTACCTTGTAGACAGGACCAAACCCGCCATGTCCTAGCCGGTTCTTCTCAGAGAATGAATCAGTCGCGATCTCAAGCTCTTGGAGATCAAAGAAGATGCCACGGTCTTCACCGCCGTCTTCAGCGGATACATCTCCCTCAGAAGCGTTATGACCACCACACATCTTCAGTAACGCCATGAAGCCACCGCAAAGACGGCGAACCATCTCTGGTTCCTGTAGTGAAGATTATGAGGTGCAGTTGTGTGTGGCTTGGTTGGATTAGATATTATCTCAAACCAAGTTGTTTGGTGTATAGAAGAGTAAGCTGTACAAACTCGTATTAATGCCAGCGTAAACAACTCGTTGGCCAGGTCAATATCGTTTACTCAGCATAGGACTTATAACTACTAAATACGCGTTATATTAAGTTTCCGTTTTCATATTTGTTGAAAGCATTTTTTTGCTTTTGACCAAAAGAAGGACTCTGCTATTTAAGTGCTGATTATGGATTAGCTTAAGAGAATTTAAAAAATGTATGAAAAGTAAGGAAAATTAGCAACAAGACAACGTAAGAGACTACTGATATGAAAAGATTATTTGAAATCTAACAGCTGAATTTAAAGACAAAGTCAAGTGGTCAAAGCTAACAAAGTAATCCAAAAGTCAAGTCAATGCAAGGGACCTCATTGATTGGAAGATAGCAGTCTTAGACAGGAAAAAGCAAAACATCTTTCTCGTAAGAATTTTCCTCTTGGCTTGTGGTCACCTCATCGGCGGTTTCTTTATAAAATATCTAAATAATTAAAATAATAATAATTTAAAATAGGATAAATTAAGAAACAAATGGTAAAGATACATGTTTTCTGAATTGCTAATTTTATTTTTAGACTAAAATTAAATATATAACTAAATAATATTAAAATATTTATATTTTATTATTAAAATACTCAAGTGAATATCTCTGTTATTGTTGATGCTTTATAAAAGAAAAAGAAAATTTTTCCTCTTGGACCACATCGAATTATTGTTAAGCGTATAAATAAAAGAGAAACTATATAATCCTTGAATTAACCTGGATTAGACCCAAAAATATAAAAGCAAATTCAGACCCAAAAACTCAGATCTAAACCCAAAAAAAAGAAGAAAATTTAAATATATTCCAAAAGCCCGGCCCAGGCCCAACCCAGTTAAGCCACATATACCATCTCTGAAACCAACCAAGAACATATAAAAAACCGCTAACACCACACAGTCGCCGAGATTTGTTCGTCGCGGTGGCTTCGCCATGAGGTTCCGATACGCCATGGTGTGTTCGTCGAATCAGAACCAGAGCATGGAAACACACGCTCTCCTGAAGAGGCAGGGGTTCGACGTAGCTTCTTCGTACGGGAATGGTAATAACCTTAACTGTTTTTTTTTTCAGTTACAAGCGAAATGGTATGCTGCAGATGCTCAAGAGGAACTTATCTGTGATACCTTCTCCACAGATATGGAAATACAATTGCTGGTGTGTTTGATGTTGTTATGACATTTGAAGAAAAAGTTTTTGATTCAGTTCTTGAAGGTAATCTTAATTTTTTTTTTTAATCGCTTGATCGTGACGGCTAACTACGTTGATGTTCCATCACAGCTTTTACAAATCTGCAGATCTTAATAACAGAGAAGAGCCACCTGTGAAAACCATACTGGTGATGAACTTGGAGGCTAAAAGATAACCACAATGAAGCAGCTATTGGTGGTGGCCGACTTGCCTTGGACCTCTGTCAAGAGGTTAATAGTCCTTTTCTATTGTTCACAATTTAAGTCAGTTTTATAACTCTTTATATTGGGGTGAGTGATACATCATACAAATTATAAACTAACGTGTGGGTGGGTGACTGGTGTTGTGGGGGGTTTTAGATTGGAGGGAATGAAACATGGGAATATACACAATCGATGATAATGTCTCGGGTTTTGAAAAACAACAGAGGCGGAAACTTTTTTTTTTCGGGGTCAAATGGAGGAGACTTGTTTATAGCATTTTCATTTTATCAAAATGAGTTCTATTTGCGGATCTTTAAAGGTTTCTCAAAAAAAAAAAAATCCGTTTAGACCCATTTAGTTAGATGGATTTTAAATGGGTAGTTTTGTTAAGACTCATTTAATAAATAGAGTTCTGATTAAAATTAATGAGAATCTTATTAATTCATCTATAAACTATTAAAACTAAAATACATTTAGTAATTAACCCTAATTCTTCCTAAATAATTACAATTACATGCCACTGAATTTTAACAACTATTTATTTAAAATTATTATTAATAATCTATCTACCTAAATATTCTCTAACTAATAAAGGAAAGATTTTGAATATGATATGCGTAATTCACTTTTAAAAAACCACCATTCTTTATAATTTTGTAAAACAGTGCTATCAATTTTAAGTATATAAAGAAATATTTCCAATTACCATTATTAAATATATTAAGGTTACAATCTCCTCAAATCTATCAGTTGAATACGATATTAATTTGTAAGCCCATCACTTATTTAACTGATTCAAAATTTAACTCAAAACAACATTATATACTAATAATATAATATTAATCATATATTTAAATCATACAAGAATTTTTTTAATATAACTTTAACTCAACATAAAATATTTATCTATGTTTTGAGAATCAAACCAGACATTGACTCGGTTAAATTTGGATCAGTGGTCAGACTGGTCTAACCATTCCAACCGGTTCAACCGGGTTTCAAATTTTAATATAATTTGAAATTAAGTAATTATATATATATGCATCAATACTATTAAAACATGAACATGACCTATTGATATAGGTGTGGTCCAACTATTTGAATAAAACTATTAAAACATTTTATAAAAGAAATATAATACAAAAACAAAAAATATGATTAAAAACATAAATATAAAAATTAAATTTCTAAAAAATATAAAAACAAAAAATAAACCCGCCTTTTTAAGGGCGGGTCATAATCTAGTTTAACTTAATATAATTAACTAATTATCTTTTGTGAAAATGTGATTGTGTGGTTTTGGTGAAAAAACTCGATTTCGGTTTTGACGGGAAAATTTGATTTTATGGTTTTGGCAGAAAAATTCGATTTTACGGTTTTGACGGGAAAATTTGATTTTACGGTTTTGACGGGAAAATTCGATTTTACGGTTTTGATGGGAAAACTCGATTTAAGGTGGAAAACTTGTTTTACGGTTTTGGCGGGAAAACTTAATTTTTTTGTTTTTTGGCAGGAAAATCCAGTTTTACGGTTTTGTGGGAATACATGATTTTACGGTTTTGGCGGAAAAACTCGAATTTACAGTTTTGACGTAAAACTCGATTTTACGGTTTGGTGAGAAAAATCAATTTTACAGTTTTGACGGAAACTCGTATCTACGGTTTTGACGGAAAAACTCGATTTTACGATTTTGACGGGAAAACTCGATTTTACGGTTTTGACGGAAAAATTCGATTTTACGGTTTTGACGGAAAACTCGATTTTACGGTTTGGCGAGAAAACTTGATTATACGGTTTTGGCGGGAAAACTCGGTTTTACCGTTTTGGCAGAAATACATGATTTTACGGTTTTACCGTGATAATTTGAATTGCATTTATATAATAAAAATCAGTTAAATTGTTTTATTTGTTTCGTTTAATTTTTGTTAATTTTTGTGAAGAGAGTATAAAGTTAAAAACATTAAAAACTATATAATAATAGTTTAAATGAGTCTAAATGGGTTAGTGCAATATTGTGGATCTAAATGGTACTATTCATAATAGAATTTTTTTTAAATGGATCTAAATGGGTATGAATTTTAAATTGGGTAGGTCTTAAGTGAGGTGAGTTTAAATGAGGTGGATCTTAAATAAGGTGAGTTTAAATGGGATAGGTTTTACCCTCTCGCTCCATGTTACCAGATGGTTATGCTTGGAACCATACTAAGTCAGGAGTATATTCAGTTAAGACCGGTTACGATCTACTCCAATCGATGAAACGAAGCCTTAAACAGGATGTGGTTAGTGAACCGAGCTTCACGTGTCTTCTAAGCCATGTGTGGAAGATAAAAGCTCCAAGCAAGATGAAGCATTTTTTGTGGCAAGCTATCTCGGGCTGTGTGGCAACAGCAGAGAGGCTCACTTATAGACACATGGGTACCGATAGGAGTTGTCCTAGATGTGCTGCCCCAGTGGAGTTTAATCATCTTCTTTTTGAGTGCCCCCCAGCCCTGCAGGTTTGGGCCTTATCGGACTATCCGTCCCTTCCGGGTTACTTCCCGAGTACATCTATATACCAAAACATGAACATTCTGTTTTGGAAGACAAAAGAGGTGGCTCCCTTGAGACCACAACTCGATACCTTCCCATGGATCTGTTGGTACATCTGGAAGGCGAGGAACGACAAACTCTTCAATGGGAAAGTCGTATCCCCGATGGATACTCTTCAACACGCGACCCTCGAGGCCGAATGTTGGAGGACGGCGAACGAAAAGGAGGACGAAGAGGGGGAACATGACGGTACCCATTCTTCAGAAGTGGAGACAGTGCCACCTTGGATACCCTGAATCCCTACCTGCCGAATTGATGCTTCATGGATTGATAATGGCAGCGTTAGTGGCTTAGGGTGGAGTTTCAAGGACCATATGGGCTATGTATCCTTTGGACAAAGGGCATGTAGCAGGAGCCTATCAGCACTGCACGCTGAGATGGAAGGTTTACTCTGGGCAGCTTCATGTATGAGGAACATGAGGATAACCACGATAAGCTTCGAGACGGACTGCACGGATCTGGTGGACATGATTACGAATCCGGGGGAATGGCCAGCATTCGCGACAGAGATCAGGATTTTCCAGAGCCTCCATGAAGATTTTGAGGATTTGAGACTGTCTCATATTCCTTGAAACATGAACGGACGGTCCGATGCTCTAGCTAAAGAAGCAAGAAAGAGATGATACATTTTTTCCCATATAGATCAGACCCGGTCAGATGGAGGGACTCCACGGAGACTCGGCTCGTCGGACCACCACTTGATCTAACTAAGATGGGCAGCTGCCAAAAAAAAAAAAAATAGGATGGGTTTTACCATTTTAACATCCCTAGATGGAACCCATCATATCAGTTGTAGCAAGGAGCAAGGTATAGAAGCTCAAGAACCTGTTCATCCAACGCAGATTCCCCTGTATGTTTTGTTTGTAATGAGTTGATCTTACAACACATCTGATTCGTTTCTGTTTCTGAAACTTCTTGTTGAAACTTCAAAGAAAGTAATAAAATTATTACTCTATTATTTTAGAAAAAAACAATGAATTATTTATAAACAGAGTGACACTAGTCCTTAACCCAAGCATTACTTCAGCTTTAATGTCACATTTAAAATATCATAGTTACAATATTATTAATTTATAGAGTTTTTGGTATATTATTTTCCTGCTTTCAAAGAATTATTTAGGACTTGCATTAAAAACATAACAAATATGTGATATACAATTTAAAAATCCAAATAATCTATAAATATAGATAAACTTTAAAGACATAGATAATTTATGCAATTGAAGGTAATCTTTGACAAATAACAATATTAGACGAATTGAAATACTTGAAATGAAGTCTTTTGTTAGCCCATCCGCTCAAGTGTTTGTTTACAATATATACATTTATAATTTATAACATATGTTAAATATTATGTCATAAAATTGATAAACATTCCGCACGAAGCGCGGACAAACCACTAGTTTTAGAAAAAAACAATGAATTATTTATAAACAGAGTGACACTAGTCCTTAACCCAAGCATTACTTCAGCTTTAATGTCACATTTAAAAGTTAACGTGTCTACATAGTACCCAATTCGTGTACCAATCAAAATAAGATCCTCTATTAGACAATTCAATGTTTTCAGGAAGTCCCAAGCCCCGTGAGATTAGAGATACGTCATAAAGAAACCAATTACGAAAAGTCATTTCTAGAGATTCTTCTTCACTATATATAAACGTTTTTAAACCACACAAACCCAAAAAAAAAAATGATGAAGAAGAAGAAGAGCCAAGAAACGGAAGAAGACTCTCTTCAACAAGAGAGCCGTCATCATCTTCACCAAATCTTCATATCGATGATGTTCAAATCACAAAGATTCTTCCAACACCTCGTCTTGTACTCGTTTCTTATCGGTTTCGTATTCGGTCTCGGCTTCCTACTCAACTTCCACATGAGAAACATATCTTTCAGCCCCCAGCTCTTTCGTCTATCTTTTCCTTCTCCTTCCCTCTCTCCACAGCTTCAGCCTCAGCCAGAAAAAAACGTTTTAGTAAAAGAAACGGTTGTTCCTGAGCCGGAGAGGGTGGTGATCATGCATAACATGACGGCGGAAGGAGAACTCATGCGGCGTGCGTCGAAGGTTCAAGAAACGCCGTCGACGGTGAAGAGGAAGAAAGTGGCGTTTATGTTCTTGACGAGAGGGAAGCTTCCTCTGGCTAAACTGTGGGAGAGATTTTTCGATGGCCATCAAGGCCTTTTCTCCGTTTACATTCATACCAGTGACCTTTCTTACGTTGACGATTGTATTCCCGAAACGTCGCCGTTTTATCGTCGGAGGATTCCAAGTAAGGTCAGTCAATTTCGTCGTCATCACACGATTTTTTATTATTTAAATTGTTTTTTTCTTTTCATTACTGATATAGCTAATTTTTTTTTTTGAACAACTGATATAGCTAAATTAAATCAGACAAAAATAAGGTCAGCTTTAGAGATTTGCATTCGTTTTTGGAATATCTTCATCCTAAGAAGTATATACATTTACTTTATAATTAGTGTGGTGGTGTTTAGAAGCATAGGGAATATGACATTTCACAATTACCATATATATTATATCTTTCTCATTTTGTCACGCCTTAGTTTCTTAGTTACTGAATTATAAGAATGATGACTGCAAAAAAAAAAGTACAGTAATATGTGGTGTAACGTTTTAAGTCATATCAATTAACATAAAAATACGTAATTACTTTTGTACGTTTTTATTTTTATTGAACTAAAAATACGTAAATCTGTGGGTTTAACTCTTCCACTCATTAGATTAAAGTTAACTTACAAGAAGAAGAAGAAGAAGAAAATGTTGCGTATCAAAGAATTTAGTAGAGTCGAAGACAGAAAGAGATGTTTCATGGACAAGAATCATACTTATATGCATCAAAAAGTATCTTATAAAAATCTTTCGTTATAAAAATACTTATATGCATCAAAACAAAAATACATATACATCACGTGATGCGACTAATAGTGACCTTATTGTTTATTGCTTCTTCTAATAACCAGTTATATAGGGATCATACTTAGTATTTTGACAAAAAGTCATACTTACGTTTCTTTCGAATATGTCATAAAGGCCTCTTACTTTTCCTTTCAATATAGATAAGTATAAAACCGTTGAGTAGTCTATTACAAATATATACCGACATACGGAATTTTAAATTAACCAATTAAATTGTTAATAATGTAATTAGATGCACTGATTAGTCTAACCTCCTTGGTTTTATAATGTTTTGTAGGAAGTGAAGTGGGGTATGGTGAGCATGGTGGAGGCCGAACGGCGGCTACTCGCCAACGGTCTGCTCGACGCAGCAAACCAACGTTTCGTCCTCCTCTCAGAAACAGACATACCTCTCTTCAACTTCTCCACCATTTACTCTTACCTCATAAACTCTCAACACTCTTTTGTCGACCTCTTCGATCTTCCTGGAGCAGCAGGTCGCGGCCGCTACAACCGACGTATGTCCCCACTCATTACCCGCAGCAAGTGGCGAAAAGGCTCTCAGTGGTTCGAAATCGACCGTGAATTAGCTTTAGCTGTTGTCTCCGACAACAATTACTTCCCATTGTTCAAGAAGCATTGTCGTTGGGGTTGTTACTCTGATGAGCATTACTTGCCAACGTTTGTTCACGTCATGTTTCCTGGGAAGAACGCGAATCGGTCGTTGACGTGGACGGATTGGTCACGAAGAGGACCACATCCGAGGAAGTATACAAGGCGGTCGGTGAGGGCGGAGCTTCTTACGAAGCTGAGGAATAGAGAAGGGTGTGTGTATAATGGGAACGAAAGTAACAAATGCTATTTGTTCGCTAGAAAATTCGATGAAAGTTGTATAGATATGTTGATTCATTTTTCTGGTAGGATTATGGGGTTTTAGTTTTTTTTGGACAAAACTTGGGTTCACCCTATGATGAACCTTTAAATTCACCACATCTCTAATAATCAATCAAAGTGCCAACTAGATTAATAATAGAATAATTTAAAAATAAATAATATCATATTTAATAATGCTAATGTCTCTATTTAATCCATAAATTCAAACTCTATACCCTAAATCCAAATTCCAAACCCTAAATTTTAACTTATAAATCCAAATTCTATACCCTAAACCCAAATCTTAAACCCTAAACCCAAACCATAAATCATAAACAAAAAAAAATCTAAACTCTAAACCCAAAACTATACCCTAAAACCAAATCTTAGACTCTAAACCCAAACCAAAAACCCTAAACCCAAACCGTAGACCCTAAACCCAAACTCTAGACCGTAACCTAAAACCGTAGACCCTAAACCCAAACCCTAGACCGTAACCCAAACCATGAACTCTAAATCCAAACTTTAATTCTTAATCTTAAATTTCAAAAGAACAACATCAATATTAATCTAAATATTTAGGGTATAGGGTTTGGGTTTTGTATTTACGTTTTGGGTTTAGAGTCTAGGATTTGGGTTTAGGTTTAGAGTTAAGGTTTTTGGGTTTAGGGTATAAGATTTGGGTTTAGGGTATAAGATTTGAGTTCAGGGTATAGAATTTAGGTTTATAATTTAGAATTTAGGGTTTAGAATTTGAATTTAGGGTATAGAGTTTGAGTTTATAGATTAGATAGTGACATTAGCATTATTAAAATTGACCCTATTTATTTTTTAATTATTTTGGTTTTTTAAAAAATTATTTAATATTTTTTTTATTATTAATTTAGTTAGCACTTTGGTTGGTTATTAGGGATATGGTGAATTTAAAGGTTCACCATAAGGGTGAACCCAAGTCTTGTCCTTTTTTTTGTAATTACAATACCGAAGACTCGCATACATTAGTTTTGTTTCAAGACAAACATGTAAAAATAATTATTGTATTTGAAAAAGTCACATAAACACTAAAAATATAATTAATATTAAGAATATTCGCTCTTGATGATGTAAAAAGAAAATTAAATTTTGCAAAATCGAAATCAAACATATGCGTGGTTGCACTGATCAAAAACTAGTAAATTTTTTTAAATTAGCATATTATTGTATTGATTAGTGTATGCATTCGGGTATCTATTCGATTTAGATTCGGATCTATTTGGATTTTGGATTTTCGGAGTTAATAGTTTTATCCTCATTTGGATATTTAGAATCTGTTTGGTTCGGGTTCAGAACCCGTTTAAATTATTTTTAAATTTTCAAAATTCACATATAATTTAAAATTTTCAAAATCTAAAAATAAAAATAGTAAACAATATATAAATTTGAATAATTTATGCTACAATATCTAAACTCAACATAAAAGTTAGCTTGACTTGAATATTTGGATGGAAAATCAATAGAATTTCTTAAAATATTTTTGGTGTTTTGAATATTATTTAGTTATTTTAGATATTTACTTTTGAGTATTTATATATATTTTCAAATATTTTAGATAACTTTAAAATATCTTATATATTTTGGATCTTTTTGGATATTAAATCTAAAAATAGCTAACATATAGAAGCATAGAATCTGATTCATATATTTTTCGGATACCCAAAATATTTAGTCGGATCGGATTTGGTTCCAGTTCTTTAGATACCAAAATTTTAAACCCATTCGGATATTTAACAAATTCTTCAAAGTTAATACTACTTTATCGGATTAGATTCGGTTCGGTTCTTTGGATTCAGATTTTTTACCCAATCCTAATATTGATTTTCATAATGCTTTAGTTGATAATTTAAAATTATAAAAATATTATACAGTGTTTTATATTTAAATCCGCCACTGAATATATATATGATACAAATAGTACACTTTAATCACTTTATAGTAATACAATATGTATTATTATTTTGCTCTATTCCTTTAATAACAACTATAATTTGATCTGTGCCCAGGTGTTTTATTTAATTTATGTCCAACATAAACTCATAAACCGTTGGTTTTATAAAAGATATCACACGCATAATTTTTATTTTTTTGTAATTTATATATAAAGTAGAATATATTATTTTGTAATATAGATGTTTGATAATAATCTTTTATTTATACATAATATTATATTAATTTTTTTATAACTTGATGTAGTTTGATATAATTGTACTATTCATATATAACATGTTATTTTTGGATGGAGAATCAATAGAGTTTTTAAATATTTTTGGTGTTTTCAGTATTATTTAGTTATTTTAGATGTTTACTTTTGATTATTTATATATACTTTCAAATATTTTAGATAACTTTAAAATATCTTATATATTTGTATATTTTTGGATATTAAAAATCTAAAAATAGCTAACATATAGAAAGCATGAAAATCTGATTCAGATATTTTCGGATACCCAACATATTTTAGTCCGGATCGGATTTGATTCCCGTTTTTTATATACTAAAATTTTAAACCCATTCAGATATTTAAAAAATCCGGTTCAGAGTTAGTACTACTTTATCGGATCAAATCCGATTCGATTCTTTGGATTCTGATTTTTTATCCAACCCTAATATTGGTTTTTAATAATGCCTTGGTTGATAATTTAAAAATTATATAAATATTATTAAGTGTTTTATATCTAGATCCACCATTGACTATATATACTATTCAAAGAGTACAGTTTAATCACTTTATAGTAATACAATATATATTTATTCTTTTGCTTTATTCCTTTAATAAGAATTATTTTTTTGATCCATGCCCTCGCACGGGTGTTTGATTTAATTTATGTCCAACATAAACTCATAAACCATAAGTTTTGTAAAACTCACATGCATAATTTTTATGTTTTGTAATTTACATATAGAGTAGAATATATTATTTTATAATATTAATGTTTGATAATAGTTTTTATACATAATATTATATTAATTTTTTTATAACTTGATGTAATTTGATGTAATTGTATTATTCATATACTAACATGTTGTTTTTGGATGGAGAATCAATAGAGTATTTAAATATTTTTGGTGTTTTGAATTAGTATATTATTGTATCTATTAGGTATATCCGTATATGCATTCGGTTATTTATTCGATTTCGATTCGGATCTATTTAGATTTTGGATTTTCGGAGTTAATAGTTTTATCTCCATTTGGATATTTAAAATTTCAAAAAATATGAAAATCTGGTTTTAGTGTATAGTTTCATAAGATGATGTCAAAGAGTTTTAGAACATTTGTTGTCTCCGTTTCTCTAGATATTGAAGATTTTATAACGGTAATTCTAATAATCTAGGTATTATATGAAATTTTAGTAAACAAAATATTAAAAATTAGAATGATTCCTATATACCATGAAAGAGACTTTAGAGTATATTAATGCAAATGTAGAATATGGTTTGAAATTTAAAAAAAACAAAGTGAAGAGTATAAACTTCAGTATATAGAGGATTTACCGAAAACTCATTATTTTAGAAGGGGTTAACCCAAGGTTTTGGAAATTTTTTAAAAATATGAAAATCTGGTTTTAGTGTCTAGTTTCTC
Source organism: Raphanus raphanistrum subsp. raphanistrum (assembly GCA_019706035.1). Taxonomy (NCBI): domain Eukaryota; kingdom Viridiplantae; phylum Streptophyta; class Magnoliopsida; order Brassicales; family Brassicaceae; genus Raphanus; species Raphanus raphanistrum. The sequence goes on from CM033988.1 coordinate 53,276,771, forward strand.
AGAGCACTAGCATAAGACGATGGTCAAAGAGTTTAGAACCTCTTTTGTTCCCGTTTCTCTTGATAATGAAGATTTTACAATGCTAATTCCACTAATCAATGCAGTATATGAAATTTTAGTAAACTAAATATAAAAAAATAGAATGATTCCTATATACCATGAAAAACAATTTAGAATACAGTAATTCAAATGTAGAATGTGGTTTGAAATTTTAAACTAAAGTTAAGAGTATAAATTTCAGTATATAGAGAATTTAGCAAAAACTCATTATTTTAGAAGGGTTAACCCACAGATTTTGAAAAAAATTCAAAATTATGAAAATCTAGTTTTTGTGCATAGTTTCATCAAGCATTGACATAAGATGATGGTCAAAGAGTTTAGAACCTCTATTGTCTCCGTTTCTCTAGATAATGAAGATTTTACAATGCTAATTCCATTAATCTAGGCAGTATATGAAATTTTAGTAAACTAAATATTCAAAAATTAGAATGATACCTATATACCATGAAAGATAGTTTAAAATACAGTAATTCAAATGTAGAATGCTGTTTGAAATTTTTAAACAAAAGTAAAGAGTATAAACTTTAGTATATAGAGAATTTACCAAAAACTCATTATTTTAGAAGGAGTTAACCCAAGGATTTTGGAAAAATTTCAAAAACATCAAAATCTGGTTTTAGTGTCTAGTTTCTGAGAGCACTAGCATAAGATGATGGTCAAAGAGTTTAGAACATCTTTTGTCCCTGTTTCTCTAGATAATGAAGATTTTACAATGTTAATTCCACTAATCTAGGCAGTATATAAAATTTTAGTAAACGAAATATTAAAAAATAGAATAATTCCTATATACCATGAAAGATAGTTTATAATACATTAATTCAAATGTATAATTTGGTTTGAAATTTTAAACAAAAGTGAAGAGTCTAAAATTCATTGTATAGACGATTTTCAGAAAACTCATTATTTTTGAAGGGTTTAACCAACAGATTTTGAAAAAATTTCAAAATATGAAAATCTGGTTTTAGTGTATATTTTCATCGAGAACTGACATAAGATGATGGTCAAAGAGGTTTAGAATATTTGTTGTCTCTGTTTCTCTAGATATTAAAGATTTTATAATGATAACTCCAACAATCTATGCAGTATATGAAATTTCAGTGAACGGAATATTAAAAATTAAAATGATTCCTATATACAATGAAAGAGACTTTAGAGTATATTAATTCAAATTTAGATCGTGTTTTTTTAAAACAAAGTAAGATTATAAACTTCAGTATATAGAAGATTTACCGAAAACTCATTATTTTAGAGAGGGTTAGTTAGCCCACGGATTTCGGAAAAATTTCAAACATATGAAAATCTTGTTTTAGTGTCTAGTTTCTCAGAGCACTAACATAAAATGACGGTCAAAGAGTTTATAACCTCTGTTGTCGCCGTTTTCTAGATAATAAAAATTTTATAATGCTAATTCCATTGATCTAGGCAGTATATGAAATTTTAGTAAACTAAATATTCAAAAATTAGAATGATACATATATATCATGAAAGATAGTTTAAAATACAGTAATTCAAATGTAGAATGTTGTTTGAAATTTTTAAACTAAAGTAAAGAGTATAAAATTCAGTATATAGAGCATTTACCAAAAACTCATTATTTTAGAAGGGGTTAACCCACGGATTTTTAAAAAATTTCAAAAATATGAAAATCTGGTTTTAGCATATAGTTTCATCATGCACTGACATAAGATGATGGTCAAAGAATTTAGAACCTTTGTAGTCTCCGTTTCTCTAGATAATGAAGATTGTATAATGTTAATTCCATTGATCTAGGCAGTATATGAAATTTTACTAAACTAAATATTTTAAAAAATAGAATGATTCCTATATACCATGAAATATAGTTTAGAATACATTAATTCAAATGTAGAATGTGGTTTGAAATTTTTAAACAAAAGTGAAGAGTATAAACTTCAGTATATAGAGGATTTATCGAAAACCCAATAATTTTGAAGAGGTTAATCCACAGATTTTGAGAAAAAATCAAAAATATGAAAATCTGGTTTTAGTGTTTAGTTTCATCAAGAACTAACATAAGATGATGGTCAAAGAGGTTTAGAGCATTTGTTGTCTCCGTTTCTCTAGATATTGAGGATTTTATAACGCTAATTCCAATAATCTAGGCATTATATGAAATTTTAGTAAACAAAATATTAAAAATTAGAATGATTCATATATACCATGAAAGAGACTTTAGAGTATATTAATGCAAATGTAGAATGTTGTTTCAAATTTTTAAAACAAAGTGAAGAGTATAAACTTCAGTATATAGAGGATTTACCGAAAACTCATTATTTTAGAAGGGGTTAACCCAAAGATTTTGGAAAAATTTCAAAAATATAAAAATCTAGTTTTGGTGTCTAGTTTCTCAGAGCACTAGCATAAGATGATGGTCAAAGAGTTTAGAACCTCTTTTATCCCCGTTTCTCTAGATAACTAGGTGTCTTCTTGCACCATGTGCAGTAAAAAAAATTTAAAATATGTTTTAACAGATAAATATAAATTATATTTAAAATTTTTATTAATATTATAAATTTTCTTTTTTTTTTTAAAATAAATTGTTTATTTTAAATTATAATTAAGAATATGCAAATATATATTTAAAATTCTAATCTTAGATAGATTTTTCTATCTATTTATTTTAATTAAATATATTAATAAATATGTAAAAATTACATAATTTTCAAAAAAATAAAATTAAACAATACTTATAAAATTTGTAGATATATATAAGAAACTAATGATTTACGATTTAATTTTATAATTTTTTAATAAAATTTTATACATTTTTTTGAAAATTTTATAATTTTAAAATAAATAAATAAATGATATTTCGAAATTTTAAAAATATTTGTAACAGATAAATATGAATTATATTTAAATTTTTTATTAATATTGTAAATTTTGTTTTTATTATCAACATTTTAGTATAAATTTGATTTAACTAAACATAAAAATAAAGATAAAAACAATTTTGTTCATTTTAAATTATAATTAAGAATATGCATGTATATATTTAAAATTCTAATCTTAGATAGATTTTTTCTATCTATTTATTTTAATTAAATATATTAAATAAACATGTAAAAATTGCATAATTTTCAAAAAAATAAAAATTTAAACAATACTTATAAAATTTGTAGATATATATAAGAAACTAATTATTTACGATTTAATTTTATAAGTTTTAAAAAAATTGTATACATTTTTTTGAAAATTTTATAATTTTAAAATAAACAATTAAATGATATTTCGAAATTTTCAGAAAAATTAAAATTAAACAATACTTATAAAATTTGTAGATATATATATGAAACTAATGATTTACGATTTAATTTTATAATTTTTTAAAAAATTGTATATATTTTTTTGAAAATTTTATTTAAAATAAACAATTAAATGATATTTCGAAATTTTAGATGCCATAGTTGAATATATTTATTTAATGATGATTTATGTGTTATTACCATATTCTAAAAAAAATCCAAAATATAAATCAACAATAAGTGTAATATATGAGTTGTTACCATATTTTAAAAATTTTACAAAAATATAAATTAACATCAAATGTAAGTGTAATATATGAGTTGTTACCATATTTTAAATTTTTTACCAAAAATATAAATTAACATTAAATGTAATTGTCCATGTTATATTAATCTATAAGCCATGTCATCAATATTAGTAGCCATGTCATATTATTTTTCTGAAAACGATTGTAGAGATGACATGTGGCAAAATCACTTCTCAAATATAGTCTAGGGGATGAAGATTTACAATGCTAATTCTACTAATCTAGACTGTATATGAAATTTTAGTAAACTAAATATTCAAAAATTAAAATGTTTCCTATATACCATAAAAGACAGTTTAGAACACAGTAATTCAAATATACAATGTGGTTTGAAAATTTTAAACTAAAGTGAAGAGTATAAACTTCAGTAAATAAAGTATTTACCAAAAACTCATTATTTTAGAAGATGTTAACCCACAGATTTTGAAAAAAATTCAAAAATTTAAAAATCTGGTTTTAGCGTATAGTTTCATCAAGCATTGACATAAGATGATGGTCAAAGAGTTTAGAACCTTTGTAGTCTTCATTTCTCTAGATATGAAGATTTTATAATGCTAATTCCATTGATGAAGGCAATATATGAAATTTTACTAAAATAAATATTTTAAAATTAGAATGATTCCTATATACTATGAAAGATAGTCTAGAATACATTAATTCAAATGTATATATTGGTTCAAAATTTTTAAACAAAAGTGAAGAGTCTAAACTTCAGTATATAGAGGATTTACCGAAAACTCATTATTTTAGAAGGGGTTAACCCAATGATTTTGGAAAAATTTCAAAAATATGAAAATCTGGTTTTAGTGTATAGTTTCATCGAGAACTGACATAAGATGATGGTCAAAGAGGTTTAGAACATTTTTCTTTTTCCGTTTCTCAGGATATTGAAGATTTTATAACGGTAATTCCAATAATCTAGGTATTATATCAAATTTTAGTAAACGAAATATTGAAAATTAGAATGATTCCTACATTCAATGAAAGAGACTTTAGAGTATATTAATTCAAATGTAGAATGTGTTTTGAAATTTTTAAGACAAAGTGAAGAGTATAAACTTCAGTATAAAGAGGATTTACCGAAAACTCATTATTTTAGAAGGTGTTAGTTAGCCCATGGATTTTGGAAAAATTTCAAACATATGAAAATATGGTTTTACTGTCTAGTTTCTCAGATCACTAACATAAGATGATGGTCAAAGAGTTTAAAACCCCTGTTGTTTCCGTTTTCTAGATAATGAAGATTTTATAATGCTAATTCCATTGATCTAGGCAGACATGAAATTTTAGTAAACTCAATATTAAAAAATTATAATGATTCCTATAAGCATGAAAGATAATTTAGAATACATTAATTCAAATGTAGAATGTGACTTGAAATTTTTAAACTAAAGAGAAGAGTATAAACTTCAGTATATAGAGCATTTACCAAAAACTCATTATTTTTGAAAGAGTTAACCCATGAATTTTGAAATAATTTCAAAAATATTAAAAGTGTATAGTTTCATCGAGCACTGACATACGATGATGGTCAAAGAGTTTAGAACCTTTGTAGTTTCCGTTTCTCTAGATAATGAAGATTGTATAATGGTAATTCCATTGATCTAGGCAGTATATGAAATTTTACTAAACTAAATGTTTAAAAATTTGAATGATTCCTATATACCATGAAAGATAGTTTAGAATACACTAAATCAAATGTAGAATGTGGCTTGAAATTTTTTAACAAAACTGGAGAGTATAAACTTCAGTATATAGAGGATTTGCCGAAAACTGGATATTTTTGAAGGGGTTAACCCACGGATTTTGAAAAAATTTCAAAAATATGAAAATTTGGTTTTAGTGTATAGTTTCATCAAGAACTGACATAAAATGATGTTCAAAGAAGTTTAGAACAATTGTTGTCTTCGTTTCTCTAGATATTGAAGATTTTATAATGGTAATTCTAATAATCTAGGCATTATATATAATTTTAGTAAACGAAATATTAAAACTTAAAATGATTCCTATATACCATGAAAGAGACCTTAGAGTATATTAATTCAAATGTAGAATGTGGTTTGAAAATTTTAAAACAAAGTGAAGAGTATAAACTTAAGTATAATATGTATTTACCGAAAACTCATTATTTTAGAAGGGGTTAACCCAAGGATTTTGGAAAAAATTTAAAAATATGAAAATCTAGTTTTAGTGTCTAGTTTCTCAGAGCACTAGCATAAGATGATGGTCAAGGAGTTTAGAACATCTTTTGTCCCCGTTTCTCTAGATAATGAAGATTTTACAATGCTAATTCTACTAATCTAGGCATTATATAAAATTTTAGTAAACTAAATATTCAAAAATTAGAATGATTTCTATATACCATAAAAGACAGTTTAGAATACAGTAATTCAAATGTAGAATGTGGTTTGAAGTTTTTAAAATAAAGTGAAGAGTATAAAATTCAGTAAGTAGAGCATTTACCAAAAACTCATTATTTTAGAAGGGGTTAACCCACAGACTTTGAAATAATTTTAAAAATATTAAAAGTGTATAGTTTCATAGAGCAGTGACATAAGATGATGGTCAAAGAGTTTAGAACCTTTGTAGTCTCCGTTTCTCTAGACAATGAAGATTATATAATGCTAATTCCATTGATCTAGGCAGTATATGAAATTTTTCTAAACTAAATATATAAATATTAGAATGATTCCTATATACCATGAAAGATAGTTTAGAATAAATTAATTCAAATGTAGAATGTGGTTTGAAATTTTTAAACAAAAGTGAAGAGTATAAACTTCAGGATATAGACGATTTACCGAAAACTCAATATTCTAACCCACAGATTTTGAAAAAAATTCAAAAACATGAAAATCTGGTTTTAGTTTATAGTTTCATCGAGAACTGACATAAGATGATGGTCAAAGAGATTTAAAACATTTTTTGTCTCTGTTTCTCTAGATATTGAAGATTTTATAACGGTAATTCCAATAGTCTAGGCATTATATGAAATTTTAGTAAACATAATCATATATATATATATATATATATATAATGAGACACTTTCTTCTCTTCTTAAGGTGTCCACATCAGATTTTAATAAATGTTTGTGGGACTCATCTTTATATTTGTGTTTTAAAATAGTATGTATTCATATGAATATCACTAAATATCACTTAGTGCAGTGGTTTATGTATCATTAAAGAAGCTCACAACCCGGGTTCGAATTGAGAACATGTGCGTTTTGCATTTTTTTATGATTAGATTTAATGAAAGGCAATTATGATTTTTACAAGTCATCTTCTTCTTTAGACTTTTAGACTTTCTGCAATATTGACTCCGACATCTCATAATTTTTCAAGAGTTATACATCAGTTTCTTCGCTTTTGCCATTTTCATGAAAACTTCATAAATTTTTAAATATATTACTCGATTATAGGATGAAATGAGTGAAAAATTAAGTTTTTAAGAATTTCGGTTTTTGGACTGAGTCAGTTTAAATCGTCATCGTTGGTGTCTGAATTACGTTTTTCCGGTGATTTTACGGCACTCGGCAGTGAGTTTTCGAACGTGATTATGTAATGAATTAATGATTGTTGAGTCATTTTAAATTAACTTGCGGCCTATGGCACTCAGTTTCTACATAACCTTTAAAAGGTGAGGCTGATGCGTCAGACATACCCAAAAAGCTTCCTAATCGTCTATTCTTTTGCATTGTCTTTGAATATGGCATAGGGTTCTCCCACTTTGTCGCTTAACTCTCACATCCAATGATAAACCATTACACTCTAAACCGCTCTATTCAGTGTCACATATCATTGAAACTCCTTAAATTGATATAATTTCATAGTCCTACTGAAAACTTGATTAGTATAACTTTTCTATGTTCTTTGTTCTACTTTCTGAAGTTGTCCGCTGAGACCTGTACGCCATGGAGGGATTCACTAATTTCTCATACGTCAGATTTGAATTAGAACACACTGGTAGTTTCAAAGAGGAGGCGAACAAAATTGTTTACACAGCTGATAACTACAGGAAAAACCAATGGAAAAGAAACACAACTTTTTGGACGGAGCGAGAGAGTTCACATAGATCTGAGAGGAGCTCATGGAGATTTATTTTTTATTTCTGTTAAAAATCTCGCCTTGACTATTTTTCTGGGTATGTATATATTATTGCGCTATATTTAATAAAGGGTTTTACTATTGTGTGGGGTTTCTAAATTGGGATAAATTATTATTTTCTTACATTTACACAGGTTGCGGATTTACTGGATAGCTAATGAGGATGTCAATTAGTCAGCGTATCAGATGTTGAATCTGAGTGGGTATATGGTCTATGTTTGACATATTCTTGAAAAAAATGTTGTTAGATGTCGAATTCATGAACACAAATCGAAAATTCTTTTAGAGATTCACGACCCCGCGCTTGCGCGGGGCTATATCCCTAGTATTAAAAATTAGAATGATTCATATATACCATGAAAGAGACTTTAGAGTATATTAATGCAAATGAAGAATGTGGTTTGCAATTTATAAAACAAAGTGAAGAGTATAAACTGCAGTATATAGAAGATTTACCGAAAACTCATTATTTTAGAAGGGGTTAACTCAAAGATTTTGGAAAAATTTCAAAAATATGAAAATATGGTTTTAGTGTCTAGTTTCTCATAACACTAGCATAAGATGATGGTCAAAGAGTTTAGAACCTCTTTTGTCCCCGTGTCTCTAGATAATGAAGATTTTACAATGCTAACTCAACTAATCTAGGCAGTATATGAAATTTTAGTAAACTAAATATTAAAATATTAGAATGATTCTTATTTACCATGAAAGACAGTTTAGAATACAGTAATTCAAATGTAGAATGTGGTTTGAAATTTTTTAACTAAAGTAAAGAGTATAAACTTCAGTATATAGAGCATTTACCAAAAACTCATTATTTTAGAATGACCCACAGATTTTGAAAAAAATTCAAAAATATGAAAATCTAGTTTTAGCGTATAGTTTCATTAAACACTAACATAATATGATGGTCAAAGAGTTTAGAACCTTTGTAGTCTCCGTTTCTCTAGATAATGAAGATTGTATAATGCTAATTAAATTGATCTAGGAAGTATATGAAATTTTACTAAAATAAATATTTAAATATTTGAATGATTCCTATATACCATAAAAGATAGTTTAGAATACATTAATTCAAATGTAGAATGTGGTTTGAAATTTTTAAAGAAAAGTGAAGAGTATAAACTTCAGTATATAGAGTATTTACCGAAAACTCAATATTTTTGAAGGGGTTAACCCACGGATTTTGAAAAAAAATTCAAAAATATTAAAATCTGGTTTTAGTGTATAGTTTCATCGAGAACTGACATAAGATGATGGTCAAAGAGGTTTCGAACATTTGTTGTCTCCGTTTCTCTAGATATTGAAGATTTTATAATGGTAAATCCAATAATCCAGGCAGTATATGAAATTTTAGTAAACGGAACATTAAAAATTAAAATGATTCATATATACCATGAAAGATACTTTAGAGTATATTAATTCAAATGTAGAATATGGTTTGAAAATGTTTAAAACAAAGTGAAGAGTATAAATTTCGGTATATAGAAGATTTACCGAAAACTCATTATTTTAGAAGTGGTTAACCCACAGATTTTGGAAAAAAATCAAAAATATGAAAATATTGTTTTGGTGTCTAGTTTCTTAGAGCACTAACATAAGATGATGGTCAAAGAGTTTAGAACCTCTGTTGTCTCCGTTTCTCTAGATAATAAATATTTTATAAAGGTAATTCTACTATTTTAGGCTGTATATGAAATTTTACAAAACTAAATATTGAAAAATTAGAATGATTCCTATATACCATGAAAGATATTTTATTATACATTAATTCAAATGTCGAATGTGATTTGAAAATTTTAAACAAAAGTGAAGAGTATAAACTTCAGTATATAAAGCATTTACTGAAAATTCATTATTTTAGAAGGGTACCCACTGATTTTGAAATAATTTCAAAAATATAAAAACTGGTTTTAGTGTATAGTTTCACCGAGATCTGACATAAGATGATGGTCAAAGAGGTTTAGAACATTTATTATCTCTGTTTCTCTAGATAATTAAGATTTGATAATGGTAATTCTACTAATCTTGGCAGTATATGAAATTTTAGTAAATTAAATATTAAAAAATTAGAATGATTCCTATATACCATGAAAGATAGTTTAGAATACATTAGTTCAAATGTAGAATGTGGTTTGAAAATTTTAAACTAAAGTGAAGAGTATAAACTTCAGTATATAGAACATTTACCAAAAACTCATTATTTTAGAAGGGGTTATAACCCATGGATTTTGGAAAAAATTCAAAAATATGAAAATCTTGTTTTAGTGTATATTTTAATCGAGCACTAACATAATATGATGGTCAAATATTTTAGAACCTTTGTTGTCTTCGTTTCTCTTGATAATGAAGATTTGATAATGGTAATTCCACTAATCTATGCAGTATATGAAATTTTAATAAACTAATTATTAAAAAATTAAAATTATTCCTATATACAATAAAAGATAGTTTAGAATACATTAATTCAAATGTAGAATGTGGTTTGAAATTTTTAAACTAGAGTTAAGAGTATAAATTTCAGTATATAAAGCATTTACCGAAAACTTATTATTTTAGAAGGGTACCCACTTATTTTGAAAAAAATTCAAAAATATGAAAATCTGGTTTTAGTGTATAGTTTCATCGAGCACTAACATAAGATGATGTTCAAAGAGTTTATAACCTCTTTGTTCTCCGTTTCTCTAGATAATGAAGATTTTATAATGGTAATGCACTAATCTAGACAGTATATGAAATTTTAGTAAATGAAATATTAAAAATTTAGAATGATTCTTATATACTGTGAAAGAGACTTTAAATACATTAATTCAAATGTAGAATGTGTTTTGAAATTATTAAACAAAAGTGAAAAGTATAAACTTCAGTATATAGATGATTTACCGAAAAATCATTATTTTAAAGGGGTTAACCCACGGATTTTGAATTTTTTTCAAATATATGAAAATCTGGTTTTAGTGTATAGTTTCTTAAAACACTGACATGAGATGATGGTCAAAAGGATTTAGAACCTCTGGTGTCTCCATTTTTCTAGATAATAAAGATTTTATCATGTTAATTCCACTAATCTAGGCAGTATATGAAATTTTAGTAAACTAAATATTAAAAACTAGAATGATTCCTATATACCATGAAAGATAGTTTAGAATACATTAATTCAAATGTAGAATGTGGTTTGAAATTTTTAAACAAGAGTGAAGAGTATAAACTTCGGTATATAGAGCATTTACCGAAAACTCAATATTTTTGAAGGGGTTATAACCCACGGATTTTGAAAAAATTTCAAAAATATTAAAATCTAGTTTTATTGTATAGTTTGATCGAGATCTGACATAAGATGATGGTCAAAGAGGTTTAGAACATTTGTTGTTTTCGTTTCTCTAGATAATGAAGATTTGATATTGGTAATTCCACTAATCTAGGCAGTATATGAAATTTTAATAAACTAAATTTTAAAAAATTAAAATGATTCCTATATACAATGAAAGATAGTTTAGAATACATTAATTCAAATGTAGAATGTGGTTCGAAGTTTTTAAACAAAAGTGAAGAGTATAAACTTCAGTATATAGAGGATTTACCAAAAATTCATTATTTTAAAAGGGGTTAATCCACAGATTTTTAAACAAATTCAAAAATATGAAAATCTGGTTTTAGCGTATATTTTCATCGAGCACTAACATAAGATGATGTTCAAAGAGTTTAGAACCTCTTTGTTCTCCGTTTCTCTAGATAATGAAGATTTGATAACAGTAATTCTACTAATCTATGCAGTATATGAAATTTTAATAAACAAAATATTAAAAATTAGAATGATTCCTATATACCATGAAAGAGACTTTAGAATACATTAATTCAAATGTAGAATGTGGTTTGAAATTTTTTAACAAAAGTGAAGAGTATAAACTTCAGTATATAGAGAATTTACCGAAAACTCATTATTTTAAAAAGGGTTAACCCATGAATTTTGAAAAAAATTCAAATATATGAAAATCTGGTTTTAGTGTATATTTTCTTAGAGCAATGACATGAGATGATGGTTAGAGAGGTTTAGTCCTGCAATGCCGAAAACATTGTGATGTTGGTGTCCAAATGGTATAACTGCCATCTGAATAGGAGAAAACGTCTTGTATCCAGCTCTCCCCACAGCCTTCAACAACTCAAAAGTTAGTTTACTCTATTCCCAGCTCCTCAAAGAATGAGGAATCCTTGATCCTTCGTAAGAGATGTTGAAATCTTCTCTGAAGGTATGCCAATCCTTTTCGCTTATCTCCTCCAATCTCTTATTGCTCCAATGTCTATCAAACCTCATGTTGCAGGAGTAGTACGCGTCTGTGGCTTCTTCTCGCACCTTCTGAGAAACTGCCTCCTCTAGCCTCTCTATCACACTGTCTTTCTTGTACATCTCGTCCCACGTCTCTCTCTCGTGAGTATTAGTGTTGAGTGCCGTGTATATGACCTTAACTGGAGGACCATACTCAAGAACCAGAAGACAGACTTCGCATACGTACCTGAATAATAGTTCCTCTTTTTTCATCTGTTCTCTTGAAGATAGCACAGTTTCCCTTAAATAAACAAGCTTGAATCTTATATTAGTCAGAGCTTCTTCACTCTCAAGTCTGATATTTTCTCCATTAGAATAATTTGAGCTTTCAGATGTTCTGCTGGCTGTAGACACTCTTCCACCTTAGCCAAAGTACGTTCAGCTTTCAATAGCTTTCTCTCAGTAAAAGCAAGTTTCCTTTCCAGCTTCCTGACTATTTTGTTGTAATTTCTAACAAAGAAACTGACTCCATTGGAAGAACCATCATTCTTTTCTAATTCTCTCTGCAGCTTTCCCCATTCTCTCTCAACATTACGGATTAAACATACACACTAGTAAGAGGGGTAAGAACACATGTAGAAGTGTTGATCCCACGGAGCACTTCCATCATGTTGTATCTGTGTGTCTTAAATCTCTGTGCACCAGCAAAAGTCCAGTACGATATGCTTTTTCGGTTTAGGAAAATTATTTTTTCCATATAAGTATGTATTCCTGTAGGGTAAAGGAAATCAGGTTTTTTGAGGCTGCTTTAAATACGGGTGTAAGGGTTTGTAAGATTATTTATTCACACAATAATAAGAAATCCTAAACGGGTATCTGCCTCAATTCGTTTTGTTCTTTTGTTTTTTATAAGTTAATATGCGTTTGTTCACCCACAGATTTTGGAAAAAAAAATCAAAAATATGAAAATATGGTTTTGGTGTCTAGTTTCTCAGAGCACTAACATAAGATGATGGTCAAAGAGTTTAGAACCTCTAATGTGTCCGTTTCCCTAGATAATAAAGATTTTATAAAGGTAATTCTACTATTTTAGGCTGTATATGAAATTTTACAAAACTAAATTAAAAAATTACAATGATTCATATATACCATGAAAGATATTTTATTATACATTAAGTCAAATGTCGAATGTGATTTGAAAATTTTAAACAAAAGTGAAGAGTATAAACTTCAGTATATAGAGCATTTACCGAAAACTCATTATTTAGAAAGGTACCCACTGATTTTGAAATAATTTCAAAAATATAAAAATCTGGTTTTAGTGTATAGGTTCATCGAGATCTGACATAAGATGATGGTCAAAGAGGTTTAGAACATTTGTTGTCTCCGTTTCTCTAGATAATTAAGATTTGATAAAGGTAATTCTTCTAATCTTGGCAGTATATGAAATTTTAGTAAATTAAATATTAAAAAATTAGAATGATTCCTATATACCATGAAAGATAGTTTAGAAAAAATTAGTTCAAATGTAGAATGTGGTTTGAAAATTTTAAACTAAAGTGAAGAGTATAAACTTCAGTATATAGAACATTTACCAAAAACTCATTATTTTAGAAGAGGTTATAACCCATGGATTTTGGAAAAAATTCAAAAATATGAAAATCTTGTTTTAGTGTATATTTTAATCGAGCACTAACATAATATAATGGTCAAAGATTTTAGAACCTTTGTTGTCTCCGTTTCTCTAGATAATAAAGATTTGATAAATGGTAATTCCACTAATCTAGGCAGTATATGAAATTTTAATAAACTAAATATTAAAAAATTAAAATGATTCATGTATATAATGAAAGATAGTTTAGAATACATTAATTCAAATGTAGAATGTGTTTTGAAATTTTTAAACAAAAGTGAAGAGTATAAACTTCAGTATATAGGGGATTTATCGAAAAGTCATTATTTTAGAAGGGGGGTTAACCCACGAATTTTTTAAAAAGTTCAAAAATATGAAAATCTGGTTTTAGTGTATATTTTCATCGAGGACTAACATAAGTTGATGTTCAAAGAGTTTAGAACCTCTTTGTTCTCTGTTTCTCTAGATAATGAAGATTTGATAATGGTAAGTCTACTAATCTAGGCAGTATATGAAATTTTAGTAAACGAAATATTAAAAATTAGAATGATTCCTATATACCATGAAAGAAACTTTAGAATACATTAATTCAAATGTAGAATGTGGTTTGAAATTTTTAAACAAAAGTGAAGAGTATAAACTTCAGTATATAGAAGATTTACCGAAAACTCATTATTTTAAAAAGGGTTAACCCATGGATTTTGAAAAATATTCAAATATATGAAAATCTGGTTTTAGTGTATAGTTTCTTAGAGCACTGACATGAGATGATGATTAGAGAGGTTTAGTCCTGCAATGCCGAAAACATTGTGATGTTGGTGTCCAAATGGTATAACTGCCATCTGAATAGGAGAAAACGTCTTGTATCCAGCTCTCCCCACAGCCTTCAACAACTCAAAAGTTAGTTTACTCTCTTCCCAGCTCCTCAAAGAACGAGGAATCCTTGATCCTTCGTAAGAGATGTTGAAATCTTCTCTGAAGGTATGCCAATCCCTTTCGCTTATCTCCTCCAAGCTCTTATTGCTCCAATGTCTATCAAACCTCATGTTGCAGGAGTAGTACGCGTCCCGTGGCTTCTTCTCGCACCTTCTGAGAAACTGCCTCCTCTAGCTTGTCCATCACACTGTCTTTCTTGTAAATCTCGTCCCGCGTCTCTCTCTCTCGTGAGTATTAGTGTTGAGTGCCGTGTATATGACCTTAACTGGAGGACCATACTCAAGAACCAGAAGACAGACTTCGCATACGTACCTGAATAATAGTTCCTCTTTTTCATATGTTCTCTTGAAGATAGCACTGTTTCCCTTAAATAAACAAGCTCGAATCTTATATTAGTCAGAAGCTTCTTCACTCTCAAGTCTGATATTTTCTCCATTAGAATAATTTGAGCTGTCAGATGTTCTGCTGGCTGTAGACACTCTTCCACCTTAGCCAAAGTACGTTCAGCTTTCAATAGCTTTCTCTCAGTAAAAGCAAGTTTCCTTTCCAGCTTCCTGGCTATTTTGTTGTAATTTCTAACAAAGAAACTGACTCCATTGGAAGAACCATCATTCTTTTCTAATTCTCTCTGCAGCTTTCCCCACTCTCTCTCAACATTACGGATTAAACATACACAGTAGTAAGAGGGGTAAGAACACATGTAGAAGTGATGATCCCACGGAGCACTTCCATCATGTTACATCTGTGTGTCTTAAATCTCTGTGCACCAGCAAAAGTCCAGTACGATATGCTTTTTCGGTTTAGGAAAATTATTTTTTCCATATAAGTATGTATTCCTACAGGGAAAAGGAACTCAGGTTTTTTGAGGCTGCTATAAATACGGGTGTAAGGGTTTGTAAGATTATTTATTCACACAATAATAAGAATAAGAAATCCTAAACGGGGTATTTGCCTCAATTCGTTTTGTTCTTTTGCTTTTTTATAAGTTAATACGCGTTTGTTCACAACACATCAACATCTTCAAACTTGTTGAATCCCTTGAAGTTTAAATTCACTCTGTCTCCTAACTCCAAGATCTCCTTCTTGAAGATGTTAACTACAAAGTAGCTGTTTTGTCCGAAACGAACTATGTCGCCAACTATATCTTCTTCTGGTTTCGGTTTGGACTCTGATTCATCTTCTTTCTTTTCTGTGTCAGAAACTATTCTAACTTTCTCAGCACGTCTCCCTTTAGACATAGATGGTACTATCGGTTTGACTTTGTATAAACTTTCACCAGGACTACTACTATTGCTCATGATTATTTTCTTCTCTTGTCCATAAGCTGACCAAATCCCATCATAAGATTCAATAAACCATAGAGTGTAACTGCATTTTTATTCTTCTCTCTCTTGATTTCTGCATTCATCTGATTTCCTTTATCTTTCCTCTCTCTAGTGGGGTCCAAGGGACCCAAAAATGACAGCATTCCTTCATCAAACGATATAGCAGCAGAAACCTTGAGTAAAACCAAGATCTTGATGACGTTTGTCACCGACCAACTTCTTCTTGAGATCATCACAATACATAAAAAACACAGTCACTACATAAATCTCAACGTCACCATACTCGCTAATCTCCATCATATGAGAAACTCTTTTCTCTCTTCTACAACTAATTTTTTCCATGAAAAACCTGCTCCTCTCCAATAAAACCTTCTTGTGAACATCCATGGTGACTCTGTACCTGTCTTTCCCCACCATAGTCAATTTCGCAAACCTAGTCTCACAGTTCACCACGATCGTTCCTCTAGCAATACATATATGTGCAGTGATCAAGCCTATCCTGTGCCTATACATGGTAGGTATCTTCAAGTGAAGATCCGCTAGCTCCTTCTGATCCGTCCATAGCTTCACAAACTCATCGCACATCTTCTTCTCTCTGAACATGAGCATCCCCTTTCTGTCTAACTTTTCCCGAGTGTGTGCACAGTGATAGCTCCCTTTACTCCACTCCAACAAACTCCTTTTTGTCTATTGGTTGTGTTCTCCATTTGTATCCCCAACATGTATGAGTTATCACTCTCTTTGTGGTTTAAAAACAATACCAACCGATATTAAATATCACTAAAGAGTCTTTTCAATCTCTTCTTCTTCTTTATTATTTTTTTCTTTGTCTTGAGGAACACTTGGTAGGCGCTATCACTGGATATTTCAATGTATTTCTCTTCACAAATTGAATCTGCTGATTTGAGTACGTAATTAGATCATCTCCTCCGTCTACGCTCTCGACCTGTTTTGTGTCATCTGATTCATATGTCTTCTCCTCCTGAGATTTCTTTGTGTTCTCTTTTCCTTTCCATCTTTTTCAAATCGATTCAGAAGTTGACTCATCTCTTTCAAACTATCCATCAAGTTGGGCTGTTCCAGTTGTTCCTTCTCTTGTTTTACGGGTGTACTGAACCGATTGAGTAATCTGACTTTCAACTCATCCCGGTTACTAAACTCCATATCGTGAAATCTCATTTCCATACCACGACAGAGCATCACCTTCAATGTACCCACATGCTAATTGTCTTGTTTTGAATACGATGAAGTTGTGAGTGACAACAAACTCGTCGATCCATTCAACCCACCTCTCTGGATCGTAGAACCCCGGAACATCAATCGATCCCATGGCTCGTCTCATGCTCTGATACCAAATATAAATTCACAATATATGAATCACAATCAAACTTAATAAGAACTCTCTTATTAATCTCTTGAGGAAAATAACTCAAAACTTCAAATTCTCTCAATCTCGCAATTCATATTCTCTCACACATCTCTTTATATATAACTCAAAATTTCCTAAATTCATTACGAGTAACACAAATAGATAATTTCCTATTCTATAACTCGGTAGGAAAGTAATAACTTGCTCTTCAAGCTATTTCAAGCTTAATCCAACAATTTAAAAATTAAGTTAGTGAAAACGTACAGACTGAACAACAAAATGGGCTTCTCTGTTTAAACTATATCAGAACTTAATAGATGAATACATAATAACAATATCGTGACATAGATAATGGCAATTCTTACTAATTATATAACGCCTCCAATAATATTTTGAAGTTAGGAAGGAAAATCGTACATAAATCTAAAACAAAATTTTATTGATAGAGACTAAACAGAGTCGACTAAAGCTAAAAGAACGACAACTGTGAGGTGAGGATTGAGATTTGGACCGACCCGAGAAGAAATTACCCGAGAAGACAAAATCAATTCAACGAACCTTCTTTGAAATGATTCACTTGACCCTTTGTATATAGTTTAATATTAGTGAACGGCTATAAGAGTTTGGATAAGATTTACATTGATTAATGCAAGACATTCTAAATTAAAACGATTATTACAGCGTTTTAGTTAATAGATATTACATTATTAAGATATTTTTGGAAATCCAAAAAGGCTAGATCATTGCAAGACATTCTTTTGGGTTGCTTGAAAGATAGTTCGAATGAAATTAATTATCCTCAAAAGTGTTGTATATATATATTCACGTTTGTTGGACCGCACCAACCAAAACTAACAAGTTAAAGGTATTGCAAACTTGAGCTTATTGCAAAAGTGACTCAAAACTTGAAGTCAAACAGAAAACTAATCTTTTCTTTTGACTCATTTTTTTTTTTTGAGTTTTTAACCCTACATCTGCATTTTATCTACGAAAATGCCATTAACCTTTTTTTTTTTTCGAAAATGGCTTATTTACTGTCTCAACCTCATTTTCTTCAAATATCTACAATATTGCCACTACCATGAATAGTGGGAACAACCTTGTACGAACTGTTTGGAGCTTTTAATGCCCTTTAATGCACATAAATCTCTCTACACTCTCTCTGTTTCAATTGTTATGAACTAAAAACAACATTTCTTTCACTTTCTCTCCATATTCATCCAAAAAACTGAAGCTTTTGATTCAAAATATGGGCGATGGTTGACAGAGCCATATTTCTTTCGTTTTGACTTACGGTTGCTTTCGTTTGAGGTTCTGGGTGGTTAGAGAAAACCCTGTGTGCAAACGAAGTCATCTCACCTAGTTTAAGGTACGAATTTGAATTTTTTTCAAAATCTGTTCGCGTAGAAGACTTACAAGTAAGTCATCTGTATGTAGAAGACTTACTGATGAGTCTTCTGGTCAAACGGACGACTTAAACTAAGTCGTCCAGCTTTGTTTGTTGAAAAAAAACACTCCAGACGACTTATATATAAGTCGTCTACGAGAAACAGGCTAGTTTTGCATTTGACCGAATCGTGTCAGATCTTTGACTATTTCTGGACGACTTATAATTCAGTCGTCTCTAGGAAAGTTAAAATTTCAATATTTTATTAAACTAGACGACTTACGTGTAAGTCGTCTTAGGTTAGTTTTGTAGTTGAAAAATAAAACTTCATAAGTTAACTTTTACCAGACGACATAATATAAAGTCGTCCCGTCAGAAGACTTAATTTAAAGTCGTCCGGGGAAAGCAAAGTCGTCCAGAATTTTTCCCAATTTTCTGGTCAAACCTTGCTTATCCCGGACGACCTTAAATTAAGTCGTCTAGCTGGACGAATTTTAGTTAAGTCGTCTGGAGAAAGTTAAATTTCAAGTTTTATTTTTCAATTACAAAACTAACCTAGGACGACTTACACGTAAGTCGTCTAGTTTGAATAAAATATTGAAATTTTTACTTTCCAGAGACGACTGAATTATAAGTCGTCCAGAAATAGTCAAAGATCTGACACGATTCGGTCAATTGCAAAACTAGCCCGTTTTTCGTAGACGACTTATATATAAGTCGTCTGAAATTTTTTTTTTAACAAACAAAGCCGGACGACTTAGAACTAATCGTCCCTTTTAATTTTCAATTGCAAAAGTGACCTCTTTAGACGACTTACCTTTAAGTCTTCTGGACGACTTAAATCTATGTCGTCTACGATAATGTTTATTGAACTTCTTCATTTTCTCTATGTTTACTAATGTGTTTTATTTTGAATATTTACAGATGATTTTTAAGTTACATGCAGTTTATGGAGAATGGTTGTTGAGAGATTTCTGTTGGGATTTTGTGGTTGATGATCTCAAAGGAGCAAGATTGTTTTTATTGAATGAAGATTCAACACATGCTGAACTTGTTGCAATGGCTCAAGAAGATTATAACCTGGACATGAGATCAGTGACTGTGGAGATTAGCTACTCATTACCAGCAGAAATGATGATGACTCCAGGCAGTCCTCCCATTCATGTTACAAGTGATAGACAAGTTTGAAACTTGCTCGAGATACTCAAAACGCATAGAGTATGTCTTTGTGTATCAAGCCGCAGCAAGGTGGAAACGGTTTCAGAGAAAAGAGAAGAAGTTGGTGAATGGGAAGAAGATGTTGGTGATAATGATGAAGCTGGTGAATGGGAAGAAGATGTTGGTGATAATGATGAAGCTGATGAATGTTTTGAAGATGTTGGTGATAATGAGTCTGTTGAAGATGAAAATCAAGATGGGAAGGAGGAAAATGGGGAGGAGGATGCTGATAACACTATTGTTGGTGAAACGGATCAGAATGGTGGGGATTACAGTCTTTATGGAAAGGTTCTAGATGAGGACGAGGAAGATGATGATAATATTTGTTTTGAAGAAATTGAAAAGACATATGCTAAGACAAATGCTATTGAAGGAGGAAAATCGGATTGTACCAGCATCTATGTCAACCAGAGTTTTGTTAGCAAGGATGCACTGCTTTCAGAGCTGCGGTTGACAGCAGTGAGGGGTAGGTTTTCTTTCAGAATATACAAATCAACAAAAACTCTCCTTGTGGCAATATGTCGGGTTAGCGGTTGTGGATGGAAGATCAGAGCGAGTGTGAAACATGGGCCAAACACGTTTTGGGTAACAAAGTATGTGGAAAAACATTTATGCTCAATTGGAGACCGAATCGCTCAGCGGAGACACTGTACTCCAAAGTATGTTGGTAGTCTTTTCATTGATCGTGTTGGGATCATTGATGAGATAACTCCACAGCATATCACTGATGCAATGAAGAACATGTTTGGCATGACGCTTGATTACACCACTTCATACAGAGCACTGTTATATGCACAGAAATTGGTGAGAGGATCAGCAGAAGAAAGGTATTCGCGTCTGCCTTCATATCTCGAGCAAATCTCCATTGCAAATCATGATTCTATCACGGCTATAGAACTTGATTCTAAGAAAAGATTTAAGTATCTATTTCTCTCTTTTGGAGCTTCTATCAAAGGTTTTAAGTATCAGAGAAGGATCATTGTGGTGGATGGAACTCACCTAAGTGGAAAGTATGGAGGTGTTATGTTAGTTGCAGCCGCACAAGATGGCAATTTTCAGATATTCCCATTGGCTTTTGGGATCGTGGATGCTGAAGATGAACCTTCTTGGGAATGGTTTTTCACAAAATTGGCTAGTTGTATATCTCATGACAAGCCTCTGGTGATAGTCTCTAACCGGCACGCGGCCATTAAAAGTGCGTGTGAGAAGGTGTTTCCTTGGGCAACCCGAGGAATATGTTATTATCACCTTCAAGATAACATTGTCAAAAAGTTTAAAGGGAAACATCTCATGTACTTGGTGAAAGGGGCTGCTTATGCGCACACGGTTTACGATTTTGATCGGTACATGGCTGAGATACGGAGTGCAAACCCGGAACTTGCAACGTATTTGGAGAAGGCCGACGCCAGGCTATGGTCAAGGGTTTATTGTAAGGGGAACATGTTCAACATAAAAACAAGCAACATCGCTGAATCTATTAATTCCGCACTGAAGCGAGCAAGAGGATTTCCGATTTCGTTCCTGCTGGAGTTCATAAGGCAGAAGTTAGGAAAATGGTATTGGAAAAGGAGACAAGATGCTTTGAGTCTCTCAACTGAACATAGCCGGAGTGTTGAATACTTGCTTGCTGTTCGATCAGAGATAGCGGATACGATGACGGTCGAACCAATTGATGGATGGCGTTTCTTTGTCAAAGGTGGCAAAATGGACTGTGTGGTTGATTTGGAACATGTAAAGTGTGATTGTGGTGTCTATTGAGTGGAGAAAATACCTTGCTCTCATGCTATAGCAGCTGGAACACATGCTGGTGTGCATATCGACACACTTGTATGTCCACTTTACTCAAAGAATCATCTGTATGCAGGATACTCAGAGAATATATATCCTATCGTGTCACAACATATTGAGGAACGAGAATGATTTCCTCCAAACGTAAAGCGTGGTCCGGGGAGACAGAAGAAATCAAGATGGCAATCTTGGTTGGAGCTATCTAGGATGAGAGGACACAAACCCAGGAAGAAACACAGGGCACGGAGATGCTCAAACTGCAAGGAAACTGGCCATACGAAACCATAATGTACACAACCAGTTGACTAGTTGTCCAGACGACCTAAATTTAAGTCGTCCAGTCTTGATTACCCGTTCAGACGACTAATTTCTAAGTCGTCCAGTGTTTCGTCTACCAGATAACCTTCTACTAAGTCTTCTACTAAGTCGTCCAGTGTGTTTTATTTTTAGACTACCTTCTACTATCCCTTCAAGTGTATTTTTTTTAGACGACCTTTTACGAAGTCGTCCAGTGTATTTTATTTTTAGACTACCTTCTACTATTTTTAGACTACCTTATTTGTAAGTCGTTCAAACCTTCCAGACGACTTATTTGTAAGTCGTCCAGCTGGAAAACCTTCCAGACGACTTATTTGTAAGTCGTCCAGCTGGAAAACCTTCCAGACGACTTATTTGTAAGTCGTCCAGCTGGAAAACCTTCCAGACGACTTATTTGTAAGTCGTCCAGCTGGAAAACCTTACACAAGTTAGAAAATCTATACAAGTTAGAAAATCTATACAAGTTAGAAAATCAAATAAATCATACATGCCCACAAACATACAAATAGATTTGTGTATACAAATAGTTCAAATATACAAATAGATTTGTGTATACAAATAGTTCAAATATACAAATAGATTTGTGTATCTATACAAGTTAGAAAATCTATACAAGTTAGATTTGTGTATCTAATCATACATGCCCACAAACATACCACCATCCTCATTATCTTTCAAATGCTGATCAACAAGCTCCGTCCATATAACCACAGCCATATTATCCCTCATAGTCTTCGCATTGGACCTAGCAAAGTCTTTAGGGCTAAAGGGGACCCCAAGAGCATGACATTCACTGTACTTTACAGCGTACACGCCACAATCACCATTCTTGGCCGTGGGTACATCTTTCAGCAGTCTCTCATATGTGTATCGCTCCAACCCATGCATCTGGTCTCCGCACTCAATAAGCAGATAAGGGACCATCTCGAGAAAAGGCTCCATTATCTCATCCCATCTTTCTGGTATGGTAGATGAAGGTATGATGTCCCAGACGACTATGTGCCTCTTAGGGATCGATATCCAAATAGCAACCCAATGTTTGTTGTCCAAGTTCAGTGGCGCATAGATATCATCAATGTCCTCCCCCCACTTCTTGTTTGATTGGCAAAATGAAGGCATTGATCCGTCATACAAACTCGCCGCCCCACTAGGTAGCATTCTTCCTAAACCATTGTGATCAGACGACGATGCTTTGAAGAACAGATACTGTTCTCTCCAAGACTGGGTAAAGTTGTGATCCAGGAAGCACATTCGCTCGCTCCGGAAACATTGTGGGTTCTCCTTATACCTCTGCCTCAGCACATTCATCCAAGCATCTATATGCTGCATATAAAATAATACAAGTTAGAACCTTCCAGACGACTTATATATTTACAAATCTATACAAAGACAAGTTATCAGACGACTTAAAGATAAGCAGAAGACTTACTACGTCTTCCAGCCATGCTTTGGGTGTCCGGAGTTTTTGATACCACCAAGTTGGTGATGTACGTGGTTTGTCCTCTTGCTTAGTGAAATAATCACTGCAAACAAAAAATCAATCAGTTTTGGTAGACTAAATCAAGCTATTATGGGTAAAGCAATCACTTACGGATCAGTTTTCAACCAATCAGCGAGCTCCTTCATCTTAGGTCTGTTTAGTGTGGGAAATGGATTATACTTTCCCACTCTAAGGAGTTTCCTTCTCTCTGCCGTATAAGGAGATATCTGCGTGGGAGCAGGTTTCTTCGTTCGTTCACTCCTTGCACGCACAGAAGCAGTGGGAGCTGTTTTGTCCAATACAACCAGGCTCGGTTCTGAAACTGGAACGCTTGGATCGATGGAAGCAAAGCTCGGTTGTTGATCGTTGGAAGCGAAGCTCGGTCGGTCAGTGGAAGTGAGAGGAACAATCTCTTTGGAGGTGACACCATCTGCTTTATCCTCCGGCAAGATCTTATATACCGAGATCGCCTCATCTGATGTATCCTCCAGCAACAATCTCTGCAATAAAAGTTGCAAGTTAACCCTGGACGACTTAAATAAAAGTTGTCTGGACGACTAGTTGACCCTGGACGACTTAAATAAAAGTTGTCTGGACAACTAGAAGACCCTGGACGACTTAATTCTTGTTGGGAGAGGATTTGATACTAACCTCTTTGGGCAGAGGAGAAGGCTGTTTCTTTTGAGGAGAAGGCTTTGCCTTTTGAGGAGTAGGCTGTTTCGTTTGAGGAGCAGGCTGTTTCGTTTGAGGAGCAGGCTGTTTCGTTTGAGGAGCAGGTTGTTTCGTTTGAGAAGTAGGCTTTGCCTTTTGAGGAGCAGGTTGTCTGGTGGGAGGAGTAGGATAATTGGTTTGAAGTGTAGGCTGATCCTTTTGAGGAGTAGTCTGTTTGTTACTAACCCCGGTTTCTGGGACTTGAGGGGTAGGCTGTTTGTTACTAATCCCGGTTTCTTTGGCTTGAGGGGTAGCCTGATTGGTGACACCAACCTTCTTCTCCACAGCTTCCAATCTATCGGACATCTTCCTAATCTCCCTGATGCACTTCTTAAACCCATCTTTCATCATGTCACCTAAGCCACTTCTTAAGTCCTTGAACATATTTTCTAACTCCTCTCTGGTCACCCAACTAGCCTCTTCTCTAGCCTCTTCTGTAGCCTCTTCTCTAGCCTCTTTAGGAGCCTCTTCTCTAGCCTCTTTAGGAGCCTCTTTAGGAGTCTCTTTACGAGCTTTCTTCCGAGGTCTCTGATTGTCTTCCTCCTCCTCCTCCACCTCCACCACAACCATCTGTTTGGCTCTTTTCGATGGAGTCACAAACTTAGGTTTTGTACCACTGACTTCCCAGCAATCCATGGTCCACTTCCACGGTCTCCGATCATACATGACTTTAATGATGTTCTCCGCGGGCACGACCTCAACTTCAGAGTCCCATTTTGGCCACATTTCACTAATGTCCTTCTCAACAAAGTTGATCACGCGGGTCTGCAGTAAATAGAAGAAGAATCAAGTTAGATATTTGAAACAAAATACTAAATAGACGACTTAATTATAAGTCGTCAACTAAGTCGTCCAGCTGGACGACCTTCCAGACGACTTATTATAAGTCGTCTACTAAGTCGTCCAGCTGGACGACCTTCCAGACGACTTATAATAAGTCGTCTACTAAGTCGTCCAGCTGGAAGACCTTCCAGACGACTTATAATAAGTCGTCTACTAAGTCGTCCAGCTGGAAGATTTTCCAGACAACTTAATTAAGTGAAGATGGAAAGGTACCTGACTCAAGATAGCAGCTTTCATGAATCTGCGGCCTCTGCTGCCCTCGTAAGCCAGAATCGGTGGAGACGGACTGTTTGCTCTGGGTAGACCAATATTAGCACCCAATCCCGGAATAGCTGTGTACGCCCAGACCTGAAGAACTTGTATAAACCCATCCACGGTGTAACAGCCAGTAAAATCTTTGTTCCACAAAGAGTCCATCAGCACCTTAAACGCGATTCTCCCCCATGGATAATTCTCAAACCGTTCTAAATCCATCACTAGCCTTGCCAGAGTAGCTCGTGTAGCGCTTGAGAACTTTCTCCCTTCAATGAATCCAGTGAAGATGGAAAGGTACGCGAGTCGCTTGCGATCTTCCCTGGACCAATCCCCGCATCTCTTCAGTGCTGCTATTATCTGATCAGTAGTTGGCCCAGCTTCCAGATGAACTCCCATCATCCCCCAGAAAGAAGCCATCTCTGGGGTAACTTCACATTCTGGTGTCTCAAGATCCTCGATGTACTCGCAGTTTAGACCAGTGATGTTTTCAAACTCTAACAGTGAAAACCTCGCAGGTTCTGGACCAACGAGACACCACATCTCGTACTTCTTCTTAATGTCCAGCTTTAAACCGAGCAAGTAGTGAACCAGCCTTGAAGCCCAACCAAATCCCTGCTCCTTGAACTTGATGAAAACTCCCAATCTCGACTCCTTGAGCTCTTCAAATTCAGCATCAGTGAGAGCTTTCCTAAGAGCAGTATGCAACTTCGTGTTATCCGTATGATACGAAATGCTATTGTGGGGTTCTGGCTCTTCCCCTAATGTGTATAACCTACGGGGGAGTTCTGGAATATCCATCCTTTTTGTCTGCAAAATAATCAAAGACAACAATAGAAGTCAGAACACAAGCTAAATCAATCACACCTTAATTGTTACTCCAGATGACTTAGTAGACGACTTAAATATAAGTCGTTTAGAAAGTCGTCCAACTGGACGACTTAGTTGACGACTTATATTTAAGTCGTCTGGAAAGTCTTCCAAATGGACGTACTAAGTCGTCCAGGTTGAAGACTTCCCAGACGACTTACTTACAAGTCTTCCAGTAGAAAAATTTCAAGCGGACCTGATTAGTCGCAGAAGGAGTTGGAGTACTCGTCATTGTGGTTATAGATCTGAAAAAATAAACGTGAAACGGTGAGAATAATTAAATTGAAAGAGACAACGTTTTATGTTCATCTTTTCCACGAGTTTGATGACTTACCGGCGTTAGGGTTTACAGAGAAACGGCGCTACGGTTTACAGAGAAGAAGCGGCGGCGCTAGGGTTTAGACGAAGCGGCGGTGCTAGCTAGTGTTTAGAGGAAGCGGCGGTGAGAATGTTGGTGAGCACGGTGGCGAGGGCGACGGTTTGTTAGGAAATAGTGGAAGCGGGGGCGCTAGGGTTTAGAGGAATCGGCGGCGCTAGGGTTAGAAGAAGCTGCGGCGACAACGGTGAGAATGAAGTGAGATAGATAGCCAACGTTGAGAACGATGGTTGTTCAGAAATAGTGGGAATTCGAATCGCCTTTGATATCGCCGGTGAGAGAGAACTGTTAGGGTTTCTGAATTTCGCGGAAAATGAAAAAAAAAAATCACCTTATATATTGGGTAAATAATCCGGTTAGCTTTAAAAGTACATTGGTAAGCTTTAAGGTTTGGTCCGGTTTAGACGACTTATTCTGGCTGATAATGTACATCAGACGACCTAATATTTAGTCGTCTGGGAACAGAAGACTAAATATTAAGTCGTCCAATACCCTAAAATGAACCCCTAAACTAAAATGACTAAATTAACTTACTAACCACGTTATAAAATCAAATTATACTTCAATAGTGTTTACTATACACAGAAATGAACACGTCTAGGTAATTTTAAAAAATTTCAAAAACGGTTTTGATGCTTTCCAAAATCTAACCCTAAGAACACATACAATACTACAACATATGTTGATGAAACATAAACTAAAGAATATCATGATTCACTACTTTCACTCATCTGGGCTGAAAACAATTGAAATTTGTTATATATTAATTTATATCTCTTAAGACATATGTTAATTACATAATTCCAATTTTTCACTTATCAAAATATTTTTTACAAAATTTTTAAATTATGTTTAAGAATAACTGTCCAGACGACTTAACTTAAAGTCGTCTGGACGACTTATTTTCAAGTCGTCTGTTTACAGATGACTTGCGAGGGGTAGAAACGTAAAAAAAAATCCGTTTTTTTGTTTGTTCACAAGGAGATATTTGTAATTTTAATAGCCTTTTAGGTTATTTTTGGCTTTGATCCAAGTTGGAGTACTTTTTTGGGTTTGATTCCAAGTTTTGAGTCACAATTGGTAATTCTCCCTTGCAAACTTTGCCTTTTGACATAAAATGAGAAAGAAACAAATCGGAAATAAATCTATCTTTTTCCCTAAAGTTTATAATTTTAATATTAGTTTAGATCGTTCAAAAAAAAATATTAGTTTAGACATGATTTAATAGATAGCTGATTTATAATAACATGTTGATTCATCATAATTAGTATGTTAGACATCAATAATGCTAAATTCATTGAAGATGAAGAAATGACAAAACAAAAATCTATAAAGAACGGACCGGATCTAACGGGACGGCCCTCGTAGTGTGCTCTCCACAAAAGTAATCAGGTGGCATAAGGATCAAACTTAACATTAACCGTTAGATTCTAAAACCTAATAGAGTGGAAATCATAATCGTCCATATATGTTGACAAATGGCGCTCTCTCCGTTGGGGTTGACGTCAAAAGTCTCCTTATTTATGACGCCATATATAAAGGGAAAATTCGCGTGTACTTTGGTGTGTGCTGCCAGGTTGTTTCCTTTCTCGTTCTAGGAACCTACTTAAAAAAATTGTATCAATATAGAAATATTATAAAAACCAAGCGACAAACCAACCATTTATATCTCATCCTTTCAAAGCATTTCTCTCAACAGATTAGACAAAGAAAACCTAGATTTGATCGACGCACCATCTCTCTCGCTTTATCAACTCACCATATCAATTCCATGGCGGGGAAGAGGTTATTTCAAGATCTTGAGTCAGATCTAGAAAATAAATCCGAGAAACGATTCAAATCTCTACCACTCTTTGCCTCGTATGTCTTCTCAGTATTTCTTGATTTTTTCATATTATATTGTATCTGACTAATCATATAGAACTACAATTTTAGTGTTCGTTGTGCAATCAATATATACATATATATTTGTTTTATGAATTCTATCGCTCTCTTCTCTCTCTAGTTTAGTTGTTTTTTTTGTTTTTTCTTTCTGATAAACGTTTTTGTTTTTTTACTCGCCAAGTTTCAGTGTGTTTGGAGCACTGAATTCAGAGAACACCGTGACAAGCTTCTCGTCAGCCCTAGTGCCTCTTCTCAGAAACGTTGTAAGTACACTTTAATTCCACCCTTTTGTTATTTATATATACTTATCTTGTGTTAATACAGCAACATGCCAATGCCAATATTGCGTGTTAAGTAGCGTTAGATTCAGATATATATATGCATATATCTATAGCTTAAAACTGATAACTCATAGATGTAGAGAACTAAAGAAATGGTCAAATTAGTTAGCAAATTGAGAGTTACAGATACATTTTACCATGTTTAATCAAATACATATACATATTTAACTAACAAGTATTATATGCATAGCATTGACAACTTCTAATATGTGAGTTAGAACTTGATAAAATAAGAAAGATTCGATCCTGTTGCTAATACTAAACATTTTTATGTACAGCATATATTCGTAGAGTTGCATGCATCATTATTAATATATCATAGATTCATGAAGATTAAAGACTGACATAAATACTTGCAAAGTGCAGATCTTTTAACTATTAATAACAAGACCTACCTAGCTAACCTAACATTTCGGTCAACTATATCTTAGATAGAAAAGACAAAAGAAAGGTCAACACACATTCACAATCATGATATGGTATCATTGACGAGATCAACATACATGCCTACATATTTAATACGAACTCCATTTTTTTAGATAATGTCTATTTAGAATTATGATTTGGTTTCATAAGAATTTTTGTTTTAAATTTTAGTACAAAAGCATTTATATATTTTTGCATCTTTTTAACTTTTCCATACATCATATTAATGGATATATTCATATACATGATACATGATGATGCTAATCGAAAAGAGTATACAATAGTAAGATATAATAGACATTTTAGTAACTTTGTAATTTGTTTATGAATTATTAAACGGAATTTCTAATACATAAAAGAAGATAAGAGATCATCATAAGAGTATTTTATAACTAGTTTTGGTGGTGTGAACAGGTAAGACAAGAAGTGGAACGTGGAGTAAGTAAAAGACTTCGATCATTTTCTCGGTCATCTTCGTTTCGAGTTGAAGCTCCGGAGAACATTGCTCCGACATTGAAGCTAATGTTCGCTAAGAATATACAGACGCAACCAATATTCACGGGAAGTAAAATCACTGACGTGGATAACACTCCTCTCCAGGTCATCATCGTGGATGGTTCAAACAATGATCACCAGATCGTTCCTGTGAATCTCGACCGTCCGATCAGACTAGACATCGTTGCTCTGCACGGAGATTTTCCTTCGGGTGATAAGTGGAGTAGCGATGAGTTTGAGCGTAATATCGTCAAAGAAAGAGATGGGAAACGGCCGTTAATTGCTGGGGAAGTAACTGTGACGGTGAGGAACGGAGTAGGAACGATCGGAAATATTGAGTTTACAGATAACTCGAGGTGGGTTCGTAGCCGTAAGTTTAGAATTGGCGTGAAAGTTGCCAAAGGGAGTAGCGAGCAAGGCGTTGCAGTTTGTGAAGCGATGACTGAAGCATTTGTTGTTAAAGATCACCGTGGAGAACGTAAGTTCCTTTTCTTGACTTACTAATTAATGAACGTATATCCGTTTGTTAATTAACGAACATATATGCAATAGTAACATATCACTAGCTAGACGTACAGTAGAATCATTTTTCAATTATCTTTGACCTGACCACATTTGGCATATATATATATATATATATAGATATTCACAACTTATGCATTTACACTATCAACCACGTACAATATATAGATTATGTACATGTGAAGAAAATTGTTACTAAAACATGTGCAATAGTAAATACATTTAAATGATATTTTGTTGTCAAAACTTATTCTGTCAATTCAGTTCAAAAAAACTTATTCTGTCAAAACTATTATTTACGTGATATAATTATATATATACTATTTATAACTTAATTATATATGTGTATATATCTCATTTTATGTTTATCTTAATTTTAATGATTAGAAAATTATATAACAAAAATTCGTTTACATCACAACTGCTAAAGTTGGTCAAGTTATATTGAGGTCTTTACTTGTTCTAGTATACATGTGTTTTGTCTACAGATATTCTGATTGTTTCTCTCTCACACAGACGCACACATTTTGTTTATGCTATAAACTAATTAAAATAATAATCGACGTGGACCATAAGCAAACAAGTGTCCACTTTATATAAATACAACAAGTCTTGGTCAATGCATATATATATATATATATTCTTTTTTCTGTGTTTTTAATCAATGCTTAATACATCGTGAGATCATATTTCTCGAATCTTAGAACAAGCCTGTATAGATCAATGAACACAAAATGAGCGTACATAACTATAAGTAAATACAGACAATCAAATACAATTTTGAATAATATGTATTAATAAGTTTATTTGTTTTCTACTATTTGTGGTTGGTGAAGTGTACAAGAAACATCACCCACCAATGTTAGAAGACGAAGTGTGGCGGCTAGAGAAGATAGGCAAAGACGGCCCCTTTCACAAGAAGCTCTCGTCTGAAAACATCAACAATGTTCAAGACTTTTTGAAGTTATCAGTCGTTGACCTTAATAGACTCCGTCAGGTAATTGAAACTATATTATTGATTTAATTTGTCTTGAATCATTAAGAGAGGAGTACTATCTACATAAAAATAATGTTTTTGTTTAAGTTGATTGTCTGAATAATGAGGGTTTGTTTATTTTACAGATTATGAGCCAAATGTCTGATAAAATATGGGATGTCACACTGAAACATGCTAGAGAGTGCATTTTGGGAAACAAGTTGTACATTCACAGTGGACCCAGTTTTTTCTTGACCTTGAATCCGATATGCGAAGTTATGGAAGCAAAAATCAACGGTCAAGTTTTTTCCAGTCGAGAAGCACTGAATCAGCACCATATTAAGAACTTAGTTCGAGATGCCAACTCAAAGTGGAATTTGTTAGAAGTGATGGAAAGAAAAACGAACAAGATTCCTCTTTTGACACAAGGTACACTAGAATTATTAACACTATCTTGTACAACTATCAAACATATATATTTTCCTAGTATTAATTATATTAAAGTGCATTATTCCTGATCTTATAGGTGATACTATGGAGCAGCAATATGGTCCAAACCACTACCACAACAACATGGAAATCAATAGATCGTATCAACAAAACGGATATGCTCCAGAGAGATCCACCAACACTTTGGAGATGATAAACGAAGGTTATACTACAATGACTCCAATGGAATACGGTATATATTTCAATATTACCGGATCGTCGTCCCAAGATCATCTTAACCCTTTTGGTTAATCCTCATCTAGTACGCCTCTTGTGCTCTCTAACACGATGCTTAGACTCATTCCAAATGAGAGTTTTAGTCTACTACTTGGTAGAGACAGAAGTTACATATATATACATACTTGTGGATCATTATTGAACATAGATGTGTGATTTTTTTTCTTCAAAAAAGAGTAGTAATATCTAGCTGAATGGTGTATCATATGTTTGCGTTTTCGAAATGAAAACGTGTTTCTACTGTTGTTTTGTTTTTACCATTCACAATATTAATCAAAAGTTACTCTTTTTTACGTGTTACAAAAACTCTCCAGTAATCTATAAGCTGTAGCCTGTAGATAGCTTCTTGAGCTGAACACACAGAAAAACTCACTCTGCTTTTCAATTTCAAGAGTAAGTGTGCAAAGTTTTCACCTTTTTGGATGCTTCAAGTGAAAGTTTTAAATCAATTACATCAAGCTCAACCGACAGAACATCCAAGCATAAAGAAGAAACATCAAACTATAGATTTGTCTGAATGCGATAGAAAAACTTAGCGAATCAAAAAGGATTCGAAACTAATCTATGTTAATCTGCTGCTGCCTCCTTGGTTGGCACCAGATTCCTGTCGGAGCTCTTTAACGACAGCAGCTAAAGTCTCAGGGTTAAGACCAAGATCACAAAGAGCTATCAAAACGGACAAGGTATGTCGGTCGAGACCAGTTTCCAAGATGTTGGACATTCGAAATACAAGCTCCAGCGACTCCCTCGCTGTTTCAGCTGCCTCCTTATCCATTTTACTCTCTCTCTGACCCCCAGACGTTAAAAATCAAATATTTATTTCAAAATCAAAAAGAAAAAAGATTCAATTTTTATAAGAGCATCATGTAAATTGTACACATCTCACCCAATGGATGTGCATATAGAGTGGAAACAAACGCAACAGAGAGATGAACAACATACCAGTTTACGCGACGGAGATAGATAACCAACGAACGGCGTCGAATCTGAGATCTCAGATCTTTTGAAAGTTGTGAGGAAGTAAAGAGCACTGAAATAGATTTCTAGGCAAACCAAAATTGGTTATAATCTTAACCGGTATCTAAATTAATTGATCAGGACCGAGGACCGGTTAATTTGGATGTTAGATAGTTTCTTTTTTTTACTTTTTTTTTATGTTAATGGAAATGATCAGCCATGGTTTATGAAAACAATAAAGTTGATTCCTTTGACGACACACACACTTACAGAAGAAACATTAACCAAAGCTAAAAAGTAGTACACTTGAAGAAGAACATGATATGTGTTTCACTTAATACAGAAGCGACAGTGTGACAAGCAAACTCAATTTAAAGCAAGAAGTACATGCATGGTTTAAAAGAGAGAGAACGAAAACAGAGAACTAGCACTTGGGTATAGGGCAGTGACAGTGAGTGGCGATCTTTTTTGCATTTGGTGAGCCAAGGAAAGATTTGAAGTTCGGGTTCTTCATGTACTGGCAAACACAGTGTTGTTGCTGTTTCAACCTGTCGCAACACAGTTTGGACGGGTTAGAGCCTTTCACTATGGCCTCCTCGCATGGCATGAGCTGCATAGGGTTACATGGCTCTACTGCAGCAGCCCTGTTTTCTTGGGCAAGAATGAGGAAGAGAAGGATTGTACAAGTGATCAACACTGGTTTTGTGCAATAGGCCTTCATTGTCACTCTTTTAAGCTGTGAGTTTTATGAGAGTGAGAGAGAGAAGAAGATTTCTGGTTTGGAGTTTGAAGTGTGTTTCTCTTCTTCTATATATATAGGAGATTAGCTTTGTGTTAGTCATGTCACTCTAATGAGAGCTCGTGATTACGCAAGATCTAGATTTGTTACAATACCAACTCTTTCTAAGCTTGAAGAGGTTGTTAACTTTATAAAAATGTTTAGACAAAGCATATAAAGACTAAATACCATTTGGGAGAAATTATGAAACCATGTGCAATCCAACATAGAAGTCAGCTTTTGGCTATATAAACCCGTGAAGGTATCATAAGCTTGTTGTGCCAGTTAAACAAATAAAAAAAACACCTTCAAAATTATATATCAATTCATTAGAGTTGTATAATATAAGGTATATCAATTCCACCGAGGAAGTACATAACAAACAAGATTCTAACTTCTGGTTTTATGCAAAAGTCAAGACTTCCATACCGGATTTACCGGAATTTGTAACCAAAAACCAACCAAAATGTTTTGTCTCAATGGTCACGAGAGGAATAAAATGAAGATTAGTCTCAGATAATTATTTTGGAGGCAGTGATAGAGTCCATATCGAGAGAATCAAACAAAAGAGTGCAGAATCATATATGCTGTCTGATTCCCGATTAATTATACATACGAGCTGAGTAAAGTTGGTCAGGAATCCTGACCAAGAAAGAAACCTGAGACATGCAACTAAGGAGGAAATCACTTGCTAATGATCATAAAGTCTCTAATAAAGTAATAAGAAACTGGAAGACAGAAAACAAGAACTGTCCTAAAACATATATCATGTCCTCTAAAGATATGCATATGCTTTTACTCCCATTCAAAGTAAAGAAAACAAAAGATTTGTTCTCTTTGTAAATGATCTTCAAAATAACTAAAAAAAAAGTCAACTCCATTTTCATAAGATGGAAAAGTCAGCATAAGAAAACGGAAATTTTACCAAATTAATCAATTTCAGTGTCAGAATAAGACAACTGATCAGATTTCAGACCGTCAATCTAGATACCGAAACCAGACAAGTCAGCTTTTTTCAGACCAGATAAGTCAGAAGTGATGGACTAGCCCATTTCAGCCCAGCCCAACTTTACTCCCAAAGAACTTATGTGACCACCAACACACTCTTGGATTGATTAAACATTTTTATGTCCTCTTAAATTTCAATCACAGTAACTGTTTTCAACTAATATATTTTTCCAGCATATCCGGACCAAATATTCTACTTTTTGGATGTTTGTGTTAACGCAGGTATCAGGTTTTGCATATATACATTTTTTTATAGTTTTTGTGGCGGTATAAAACTCGAAATTATACAAATGATTTGCGAGTTGTGTGAAAACCTGTGACACTGTGTCCCTCATGTTTCTTGACTTTGTTACCTCGAATGTATAACAATTGGAAGTACATCTGTCAACTAAGAAAGTAAAAGTGACATGAGAGACCCTTTTCCACCTTTATCTTCGTTCTCGGTTCTGGACCAAAGTGAATCCAACATTAAAAAGAGTGATTTTAAAATAAAGTCAAATATTGATACTTTGATTGGAAGTGAAAAAGTACAAAAGCACTCTCCAAAAAGCTGGTGGGAATCTATTGAGTGATGAACAACCAAATATCTAATTTAACCTCATCTACCAAAAACAAAATTTAGACCATACGAAACACTACTATTAATTCAGTACTTTTGCATGTGAAAAAATAATGAAAGATACATCGGTTACTTGTAGACTTCAAACACAAACCACTTAAAAAGGTGGATTTGATTAATTAACAAACACGTTAATGGAGTTTCAGTAAACCAAGTTACTAATAAAAAGTTCTATCAACACTTCCCCTTCTTCCCCGCGTTGTGTGTCACGTTCCCCACCTCTCCATTATCTCTTCCTCTCCTTTTTCATTTTCTTTGTGGTTTCTTCTCTCAGAAAAAAGACAAGACAATGCCTATTTCTTCAGAGCCTTCTTCAACAACAATCGGCCATCACATCAGACTCCGACCAAGAAACCCCCCGCCATTTGCCACCGCCGAGGAGCCTCTAGTTCCAAAACCTAGCCGCATCTGCAAATCCGCCATGTCTTCCTTCTTCCTCTTACCATCATCATCATCATCATCCTCCTCTAACGAAACCACAAAGAAGACAACGTCGCCGTTTCGCGGGCTCGGCTGCACCTCCTCCGCATCTCAGCAGGTTTCCGCACCGGCGGTGATCCGCTCCTCCGCGGATTGGAACCCGAGAAAGACCAAGAGCAAGAACAAGAACAGGGGTACTAGTCGCTACAGTGGCGGCTCGGTTAAGATCTTGACCGAGGTAGGAGATGGAGGAAACGCTTGTGGAGCAAGTCCTGATGTTTGGTGCGGACCTGGTGTTGGGTTCTCGACGGACGCGGTGGTCGGCGGCACGATTAACCCCGTCGAAGCAAATCCTCCTAGGAGGAATATTCCGGCGAGACGCAAAATCGACGGTGATAAGAACTATAGTAGCACTAGTCACAACTCTAATCAGACAGAGGTTTGTTACATTTACATTAATTAACTCATTCGTTTGTTTATTATTATTCGTTGCGTGCCTGTTTCAATTTGGTTTTTAATATATGGTGGTGATTTGAAAAGAATATTAAGGAAAATATGAGATATTTATTCTGCTGGGTTATTTAGGGATTTTAAAGATACTCTTGATAATTATTTTGGTTTATAATAATTTAAATTGTGAGAATATATATGATTTGCATATATCCAGTAGAATTATAGTTTTGATTTAGGTTTATCGTCGTGCCGTATCTCTATTTAACAGTCTAGGTCTTCCTCGTTATTTATTCATCACTCTAATTTGTCTACTTTGGTAAGAATAACTTGTTGTGTGGAGAAAATTAAGGTCACTCTTTCTTGTACGGAGCTTAGCTTCGGATTATTTTGATTCAACTGATTAAAGTTAATTGATATAACACATCACATGTATCCTTGAGATTTTTGTCTTATTTTCAACTTTTGAAGTGATCATTTTAGGTTTGTTTTTAACTCAAAACTGTTATATTCGTTTCAGGGTTCTTCTGTTCCTCCTAGGCGATCTCATAATCAAGAAGCCAATCCTTACTTTGACTCTGATTTGACATCGCGGGGTGAACAGACGCAGACCCTTTTCTCTGATAGATATCATCGTCATATACGACAACCTTACCCTAATGGTTTCTCCGAGGTAAGAGTGTTGTTGACCAAGTCAAAAAGGTCTTAGTGATCTCTGAGCTTGTGTATTGTTTTTTAACTGGATATTATATGCGCAGATGGTGTTGCTACAGAATGGGCTTGTAATGGGAGGGACACTTAGTTCTTACGATCACTTCCGTGACTTGAGACTCAACGTCGATGGCATGTCATACGAGGTTTGTTCATCTCTTATAGAGAGAATTATAATGATGTCGCCATGTTTGTTTGAGTGTTGTGTTGCGTGAAAAAAAACAGCAACTTTTGGAGCTTGGAGATAAAATTGGGTATGTGAACACTGGACTTAATGAAAAACAGATCAAAACCTGTCTCTGGAAAGTCAAACCCTTCAACAAAGCTACGCCACTAGAAGATAAAAAGTGTAGTATTTGTCAAGTAAGTGGGTTTCATTGCTTAGATATTCACTGCCCATGTAACAACCATATCCATGTTAAGAAATGGTCATGTGTTTGTTTGCCGACAGGAAGAGTATGAGGCAAAGGATGAGGTAGGGAAACTACCATGTGGGCACAGATACCATATCATCTGTGTGAAACAATGGTTGCTGAGGAAAAACTCCTGTCCTGTCTGTAAAACGATGCCATGTTTTTCAAAGTCTTAGATAGATTACATCTCTTCTTTTGATGATATGATTCTTGATTTCGTGATTGAACACCAATCACTCTATTTTATGTTAGATTCTTTATTTTCTCTGGATTTAATTAATGATTTGATATTTTATTTCTGAAGATAAAACTGGTCGATCAAATATTTGCAAGAAACATCAATGCTGGTGATTATTAGGTCGTCAGCTACAACAAAATTAATGTTAGGTAGATACAACATTAATTATCACATGACAATGATGAAACTGTTACTTGCAAGTGACGTATAAAGTTACCTACACAATTAATGAGGTCAATTCAATGATGTTAACGTACTAATTCATCAATGAAAGATGTTTATAAGACTACTATATTTTTACAATACTGTTTTTGAGGTCCTAGATAAACCTGATAAATGTGTGAAAATTGTATACATGAATGAATGTATGTGTGGAATGTTATATATACCTTCTTTTACAGAAACATAAAATCAAATTCCATTTGATTTTTCACTGATTAACTCTGATCATGGCGCTGAAGAAATTGAATAACCAATGGATATATCTCGCTCTGGGCCTGTAGTGAAAATAGAAATAGTGATTATAACAAAACAATTAAAAATCAATGTAATTTATTATGAAGAGAAATTGATCATACATACCGTTCGACCAGAGATCATATCCTGGTGGCCATAATGTGGACCTCCAGGTGAACCAAAAACTTTAAAAGTGGCTATATGTTGTGGGATCAGCTTTACAGTCTCTGCTCATCAGATCAACACCGGTTAATGATTAGATCAATCAAGAGATAACAAGATATGATATATTCACGGTTTAAATATGAAGTAGAGTAACTACCATATACTGCATCAGGAGGGCAGACTATGTCCCAGTCCCCTGCAAGAGCTAAAATTGGGACATTGGTTGTGCTGATATGATCCTTGTAATAGAAACTACCGGTTCTGTCACGCAGCCCACC
The DNA here is from genome assembly GCA_019706035.1 of Raphanus raphanistrum subsp. raphanistrum. NCBI lineage: Eukaryota > Viridiplantae > Streptophyta > Magnoliopsida > Brassicales > Brassicaceae > Raphanus > Raphanus raphanistrum. Next base: position 53,315,141 of record CM033988.1, read on the forward strand.
TTTGTCCACGGATGTTGCTAGCTGATACAGAAGCTTAGTTGGTACGGGGCCTGTTTTTTTTTTTCCACAAGTAAGTTATTGTGAAATTTGTTGAAAAGTATGAGAAAATGTCAAGTCACTGAGCTTACATAAGCTGTTCAAAACAAGCTTCTCAATCACTTCAGGGTCCATCATTTGAGGAGCAGAGATATTAGTAGTTAGCCAAGACAAAGCATAGGGAGGACGACATATTAGAGGGTGAGCCATCTCTAGCATGGTATCAATTGGTAAGGCAGACACGTTAAGTGCTTGGGCTGGCTCTTTCTGTAACAAATAGACATTTAAGATCACTTTTTCCACTCGTGTGTTTTTTCTTTGGAGTATGTAAACAATGCAGTGATTGGTTCTAAGTACTTGCCACGGGTAATAGGTATTTGAGGAGTGTTCCTGAGGATGAGTAGTCAAATGTTGATGCAATAGTGGTTACAGAAGCCAACCCTGAATCCATTCCTTTAAAGCCTAGTGAAGAAAAAAAAAGTGATGACCCTTGATTCTGATTACATTTACAACACATATAAGAGAATGAATATTTAATTTTTTACTCCCTCCATTTCCATTTCCATTTCCATTTCACAAAGAGTGTCGGACATTTTTGATACATATTAAAAATTGATTGAAATGCATTTATGTTTTCACTAATATCATCTATTTAACTAATAATATTTTAGATAAATAAATTCATTTATAACCTCAATGCATTTTGCAGATGATATTGAATTGAAAATAAGTGTAAACTGTATTGAAATTATAAAACTACACTTTTTATGCAACACAAAAAGCTAGAGTGACATTTAATATGAAATAGAGGGAGTATGGTGTATCAGAAGGCTTACCACATCTTGAGAGCAAGGCATATAACAACATACCACCCATTGAGTGACCAATCGCTAACAGCTTCCCATCTTTTGGCTTGGTTTGAGTCCTCACATACTCCATCTGAGACCGACATTTCATATAATCAGACATGAAGTGAGCAGGACTGTAACAAAGTGAAGTTTCAATCATATAGAAGAATAACAAAACAAGAGGTGTCACCTCACCGCAGAAGGAATATCTTCATCTAGATAGTTATCAAAATCCCAATTGTAACGAGGGATAAGTTCAAGCCGCTGCTTGAAATCTCCCACTCTCTTGGATAGACGATCTTGCAGCCCCAGGATCTTGAAACCTGCAGATTCGTTCTCAGTAACAACAGAACAAGTTAAATAAACAGAGAGAGAGAGAGAGGGGCTAATGAATCAACCTTCATCAAGAACATTTTCCATCCTCTCAGATACGTTTATAACATTCTCCAATAGGTCTGAAACTATCTGCTGCTCGCCGTTTCTGGATCCTATATTATTCATCAGCAACCAGGATTTATCAGAAAAGTAATTAAACATATACAGACATGAGCATATCATAAGAAAAAAAAAGTCTCACATCCCTTTACCAAGATCTGCATCAACATTAAGAGAACTCAATCCAGCTCCACGTAGCTCAAGAATCCATGTATCAAACCCTGAACCAGACATGAACCTTGCAAAGGAACACTGCATACATAAAATATCCACAGAAAAAACAGAACAAAACAACAAACTGTTTAGCTTCCAAAAATATAGACTTGCGTCACAAGAATACATTACACCACACAGTTTCATAACTTACTACAAGTCAAACTAACACTATATAATCAAAACAGATTTGTTTTCAAGATATTCAAGATCACCTCAGGGGAAAGGTCGTAGGTGAAGGCATTGCTCGCAATCCCAGACAATAGAAGCAAAGGATGTTTCCTCTTCGGTGCCTATAATAAGTGTATAAAACAAGGTAAAAATACCTATACAAAATACACATTTTGTGCGCATTTAGAGGTGTACCTTTGGGGAAGGAAGATATCTCCAGAGGGCGGCGCGCCAATCGGAGTTGGGAACAGGAACGTAGTGGAGTTCGTCAGCCGTGCAGGTTTCATTTGCCGAGACAGATCCGTTCGCCGGAGGAGACGAGCCGACACGGCCGAGCTGCAACGAGGAGAAGTGAAGACGGGGTTGTTGACTGAGTAGAGAAGAGGCGACAACGGAGGAAGTGAGGGAAGCTAAGCTTAGCTGGACTCGGAGAGCATCCATTGACCAGCAAACAGAGAGAGCCCGGCAATGTCGCCGGAGCAGAGCAACGGCTGTTTGATGTTTATATAGGCGGTGAAAGATCTCACACTCAGTAGCTTTCTTGTTCTTGAATTTTTTTTTTTTTGTGGTTAGGATTTTTAATTTAAATCATTTGCCTGCCACAAATATAGAAAAAAAAGGACCAAAACTAGTGTTTTATTTGTACACGGAAACAGTTGCGTATAATAAAGATATAAGCAATTTCTTGGTTTGGTGGTTGAGCTTCAAGTAACCAAACATGGTGTTTTCTGAATCAATTAGTTTTTGTCTGTAGAAAAAAAGAGCGAATGGTTGTGTGGTTGTGTTCAGGATTACTCATAAATAGAGGAACGACCTAGTAGTCGGAGTCGTATGCATTCTTCTTCTATTTTGAGTAAAGGTATCTTTTATGAATCTAACAATACAGCAAGAGATTGTCTCAAACATGTATACACAAAATGTAGATTAGCAAAAAGGACCAAGAAAATCTCAGTATAAGTGTGGTCCAGTGGTTTTATGGATAGAAACATAACAAATTTGTGAAAGTTTTGACCAAACGGATATAAATATCATATACTAATCAAAGAGTTGGACATCTGACTCACACTCTCATTTGCAAGGTTCACAAGTCCAAGTTGGTCCAACAGAAATCAACAATACTTCTTCAAAATCTTCAAATGCTCATCACTAATCATACACTTGTATTTTTGTTTCACAACACATTTTAAGCTAACTCGAAAAGATGGACCAGAGTTTTTTGAGCTGCGGGAAACTGAATCAAAACTCTTACACGTGAATAAATAAATGTCTATTTTTACTTACTACATTGAGGACCGGTAGATCAATCTCGGAAGTGAGCAAAACTCCTTAATAAACAATGTTTTGCAAGTCCACAACAGATAAATCACTCATGCCCCCAAGTCCAAGACCAAGTGGTCTGGTCTACACACACAAATGTTTATTCATATAAACGAATCTACTACTTACTTAAATCTTCAGGTTTGACAATAGAAATAATGTGCTTAGCAACATCTGATGCAGCTTCAGGTTTCCCAGCTCTTAACGCCCGCTCGCTCATCTCTCTCACCAGATCCTCATCCCCTACTCATTTGGAACCAACTCAATGAGACAATGATAAGGAGGAAGAAGAAAAAATAAAATAAAATAGAGATTGTTCCTAGTTACCTAGAATCTCTTCTATTGCAGCTCGAAGTGTGATCGTATCTAGCTCTTCCTCTGTTATTACCTTTGAGCCAACAATGTCGGCCATCAAAGAAGCACTCCTTTCTTGATCCCCTTCATCAGTATGTGGTGACGGTATCTAACACCAGCAAAAAAAAAAAAGAAAGAGAATTCACACATAGCCAATCTCTCAGTGCAGCACTAGTTTACAAAAAAATTAACATACCAGAATAGAAGGCTTCCCTAACGCCATGATCTCTGAGCAAGTCATAGCACCAGCTCTCGAGATAACCAAATCTGCTGCCGCATAAGCTACACTTATATTTCTCAAGAACCTAACACACCAAAGAAACCACATTCTTGAGTTCTAAGTTACTTAGGACCAGATATAATAGTATTTAGGAGACTATAAGGTTAATTTTAATACTATAATTTGAAGATTATGCGATCTATGTACAATGTTTGTAACTCACGGAGATAGAAAGAGACGAGGGTGGCTTCTAACGAGACTATCCATCTCATCAAAAGCCTCAACACCAGTCTGCCAGACAAAGAACCAGTTCTCATGTTCAGACAACAACTGTAAGTAACAGTTAAGCAGAGCTATGTTGATAGCGTTCGCTCCTAAAGACCCGCTAAGCACAAGCACCACTTTCGCGTCCGACACGGCTCCCGCCCACTGTCCGAAGAAGCTCACACGCGCCGCTCCTTTCGACACGTACCGTCTCAGCGCCTGCCTGATCGGGTTCCCGTACACGACGCACTTGGCGGCGGCGCGTCTGGGGAGGTGGGTGACGGTGCAGTTGAAAGGAGCGAAGACCGTGTCGGCGAACAGGGAGAGGATCCAGTTGGTGGTTCCGGGGATGGAGTCCTGCTCCTGGATCACGAGCTTGAGACGCATGAGCGCGGCGGCGAAGCAGACGGGGAAGGAGGCGTGTCCTCCGGTGCCGACGACGATCTGAGGGTTGAACTCGCGGAGGAGCTTGTAGGACTCGAAGGTGGATTTGATGAGGAGGAGAGGGAAGCGGAGGAAGGAGGCGAAGCAGAGGAAGGGACGGGAGGAGGAGTATCCGACGGTGGAGATCGCAGAGAAGTCGAAGCCGGCGGAGGGGACCGTCGTGCTCTCCATGCTGTTCGGGAAGCCGATGAAGAGGATCTGAGCTAGCGGGTCGGCGGATTTGAGCTCGTCGCCGATGGCTAAGGCCGAGGAGATGTGCCCGGCGGTGCCTCCGGCGGTTATCACGACTCGTAAGGCGGAGGGTTCCTCGTTCTTTGAGGAGGAAGCGTGGTTGATACGGCGGTCTACTGAGAGACAGCAGACGGTGGAGGAGGAGGAGGAGATAGCGAGTCGAGTAGGAACGAGTCTACTCGGAGGGTAAAAAGGTAAAGATGGAGAGAGGAAGGAAGGGATCGCCATAGTGGATCAAGAAAAGCTGCTCTGGAGTTAGAAGACGGAGACGAAGCTTGGAACTGTAAACCATATGAATTTATATTTCTTTTTTTTTTGATGAATAAGGTGAGAGCGATGCAATGTGGGAGAAGATGATCGGAGGACGCGATCTTACGGATCAAAAGAAGAACAATAATGAAGAAGCGATGAGATCCTTGATCATCTCTTATTGTGTCGGTAATAGTCGAAGTCTGTCGTAAGAAAGGTCAACTTCTTTGTACTTTCTTTCTTCTGTTTTTATTAAGCCACGAGTGACATATTGGTATTAATTTAATTATGTTTGTTGGTTACTCTAAGCCACGTAGTATTATCATCTGAAAAAATATTAGAACAAACGAGGGATGGAGAGTGATTAATACTACGATTAATATTAGAAAAGTATAAATCAATATCAAATGTTTTATACTGGCACACATATGTTGTCCAAAATAAAAGGACTGGCACACATATTTAAAATATTTTATTTTATATTAAATAAAAATATCATCACTTATACACCTAATTACATTTCAACCAATAAGATAACGACAATTGATGCAAGCCATAAATCACGATATGTATGGAAGACGTTATTTTTTACAGCGGCAAAGAAAAAACAAAAATTAAGGAGAAAAGATGGATAGCATCGGCCGCCAACCAGAACTGTTTAACGATACTGCACTGGTTTGTTTGTTAAATTTGATAGTTCACTGCTGATGTTGCATCTACTAAAAGAACAGAGCTATGGTTCTTTTTGTTTCTTTTTTTTCTTTGAAGGAGCCCATTGTTCCTGGCTAGGTAGTTTTACAATTTAGAGGTTTCAAAATCATGAGCTTAGCCTTCAAAATATTATCATATAGCCTTCAAAATTTTGTAAAAAGTGCTTCAACTCCATTTTGCCGATGCTAATCCGACCAAAACTCAGGTTCTGCTACTAATAATACCCTTTGGGTCCATTTTATTTATGGGACGCTCCAGGCTTCTCCATGTTAATAGTACTTGATAAGATAAATACTCTTTTTATTATAGATGATCAGATTAGCTGTATTAAGCCATTTATAAACCAAAAAATATTTAAATAATAATAAATCGCCGCACAGAAAAAATCAGAGTCTGTGGGTAGGTTATTGTGGTATTAATGCAAAACTGGTCCCAAGGATGCTGCAACTTCCCACTAAGCTTTTTTGCTTTATACAAATCAATCGTAGTTCAGAAAAAAATGCACCAATTCCGTAAATGCATTTACAAAAACTAAAAGATTGATGGGTGTCATCAGTCTCACTTCCACCACTTATACTGTATAACTTTTCTATTTCGTTTGTGAAATAAAAGTAAAGCAAATACCTAGATACTACATTAGATTTTTTATCAGGCGCATGTTTGTCAGTCAAAATCATTACTCTTCATTCACTACAAAAAAAGAAGTGAATTACATCACTTAAATTGTATCACAAAAATAAGTGATACTCTCTCTCTTTCTTAATAAGTGTCGTTTTAGAGTTGTGCACACGGATTAAGAAATCATTAAATTTTGCATATTTTCCATACAAAAACATCATTACCCATACATCTCAACCAATAGAAAAATAAAATACAGAATAAAATTAATAAATTTTGCATTGAAATGCTAAAACGACACTTATTTTGCAACGAAAAAAAATCTCTACAACGATACTTAATATGAAACGGAGGGAGTATTATTTTACATTACTTATTTGTAAGTGAAACAAATATATCTAATTTAAAATCAATTATAGTAATTGATGTCAATATTAATTGATTTGACATCAATTCAATAAAATGATGTTATTTGTATTAATTTGTATCGTTTAGTCACAACTGATATTATTTTATAAACTTATATCAATTATATAACTGATACATTTATATTTTTAGTTAGTATCATTTATTAAAATGATACAAATATTACATCAATAAAAAATTGATGCTAATAAAAATTATATAAACATATTTTCGATTTACATCAGTTAAAACAGTTATCTAATATTTATTTTCTCCACATCATTAAAAATAGTTTAAATTTCAAATAAACCAAAAGTATGCGAAGTGGTTACGATTTTTTTGCTTTACGTTTTTCTTGCTAACTGTTTTGCTTATAAAAAGTTTTTTTTTTCATCTCACAAAGTATCCTCGTTCATCCTTATGATTTTTTTTCTCAGTTCATCTCCCTCTCTAACAAATCAATCTCATTTCATCTCCCTCTATTTCTTATATGTCAAAATCTTCTATAGAAATATTGAATGATGATGAGAGTTTTTGGGTCAATATTAAATGACCCAGAAATAGTCGCACGTTTTCCTCTTCGTTTCGCATTCGCACCCACTTAGTCTACTACTCATGTACAAATCTCTTTTTGTATTCAACATCTTTCTCAATCTATGATTTCAAATCATTAACTGTTTTCTTTTTTGCTTTACTCATGATTCTAACTAAATTTCTGATATTTTTTAATTTTTTTGGAGCAATTATCAGTTTATAAAGACAATCAACAAGAGATCATACAGTGAAGGAGAAGAAAATCTTGAAGAATTCTTATGGCTAGTTGAAAGAAAGTTGCAAAAAAAGTTTCTTATGGCTAGTTCTGTTTAACTATTTTGCAATATTTTTCATGTTTTGTAGGCTTTATTTGTACTTTTTTAATTGTTCTTCCTGCTTGTTGTATCTTCAACGGAATGAATAATAATTAATAAATAAAAAATCTTTTAATTTATTTATTGACATAATTATCGATCGATATTTATTTAATCAATTATGCACAAATAATATTAATATTTTAAACTGATAGTGGTAAATGATATTATTATTAAAAGCACTTTTAAGTAATTAATATTAGTTTTTATCATCTATTAATATTATTTTATTTTATTTAAATTATTAATAATGATCTAAATAATTAAAATCATTTCTTATAATTGATGCTAAGATTAACATCATTTTGAACAGCTGACGTAAATGTTAGCATCGTTCTTTATAACTGATATATGTTGACATCATTTAAAGTAATTGATAAAAATATTAAATATTTTTATATCAGTTATTAATAAAATGATGTAAATTATTTGCATCGCCACTCATTTATTTAAATGATGTAAAAGTTTTTTACATCATTTATAACTAATGCAAATATATAAAATAAATGATGTTAACTAATTTTTTTTGTAGTGATTGGTGCCAAGACCACCAAATATTTTCCCGTAAAAAATTTTTTTAAAAAAAAGAATATTCATTAGCAATAGAAACGGAAATAAAAATGTTATCATGAAAGTTAAAAAAAAGCGCCAGATACAGTACAGAAAAGCAATTTTTCTATATTAAAAGATAATTAAAAAAAAAAAGAACATGAGAGAAGAGAAAACAAGTTGGCTTTTGCAGCAAAAAAAAAAAGGTAAAAAGTAAAACAAAAATTAACTAAAAAAAAACAAATGTTGTCTATGGGTGTCTGGTCCTCCGCCGTCTAATTGCCTCTTCCCAATTTGCAGCCAGTTTTGAACGACAAAGAGAAAAAAGAACCAAAAAAAAACCCTAAATTTCTTCAAAAGACCTGCGATTTCGTCGGTTTAGATTCTGAAAAGTTCGATCAGAGATTCTAACATGGGCAGGGACGATCTAGCTCTGTCCGTAGCTGACATCAGGTGAGAGGAAACATTTGATTCAGTTTCATTGATCTGCTTTTCTATTTTCGCCTTTTCATTCTCTGAATTTAGGGTTTTAATGGTTTAAATTATGCTCCTTCCTCATATTTGAGGTGACATGATTCCCCAAAAAGTTTTGAACTTTCAATACCAAGAGATGATTTTTAAGAGGTGTTAAGATTAAAAGAAAAAAAAGGTTAAGACTTTAGGTTTAATCTCAATCAAAATTGATGGATCAATGTTTGTCCATATCGAATTTTTCCTCTAAATAGAGTTACTTTTAGTGGGAGCCTTTGATATGTTTTGTCTATGTTGCTTTAAACTAAAGGTAAATTGGACTGTGATATATAGGATGGAGAATGAGCAGCCTGATGACTTGGCCGTCGCTGAGATTGACGTGAGTGATGAAGAGATTGATGCGGAAGACTTGGAGAGACGTATGTGGAAAGACCGTGTGAGGCTCAAAAGAATCAAAGAGCGTCAAAAGGGAGATTCTCAGGGAGCTCAGGCGAAGGAGGCTGCTCCTAAGAAGATCTCTGACCAAGCGCAGAGGAAGAAGATGTCTAGAGCGCAAGACGGTATACTCAAGTACATGTTGAAGCTGATGGAAGTCTGCAAAGTCCGTGGGTTTGTGTACGGTATCATACCTGAGAAGGGGAAGCCGGTGAGCGGGTCTTCTGATAATATAAGAGCTTGGTGGAAAGAGAAGGTGAAGTTTGACAAGAACGGTCCAGCTGCGATTGCTAAATACGAAGAGGAGTGTTTAGCGTTTGGGAAGTCAGATGGGAATAGGAACTCTCAGTTTGTGCTTCAGGATTTGCAAGATGCTACTTTAGGGTCTTTGTTGTCTTCTTTGATGCAGCATTGTGATCCTCCGCAGAGGAAGTATCCGTTGGAGAAAGGGACTCCTCCTCCTTGGTGGCCAACGGGGAAGGAAGAGTGGTGGGTGAAGCTCGGTTTGCCGCTGAACCAGAGTCCTCCTTACAGGAAACCTCATGATCTCAAGAAGATGTGGAAAGTTGGGGTGTTGACTGCTGTGATCAACCATATGTCGCCTGATATCGCTAAGATCAAGAGGCATGTTCGCCAGTCTAAGTGTTTGCAGGACAAGATGACGGCTAAAGAGAGCGCGATTTGGTTGGCGGTTTTGAACCAAGAGGAGTCGCTTATTCAGCAGCCTAGCAGTGACAATGGAACATCTAATGTGACTGAGACGCATAGGAGGGGTAATAACGCCGACAGGAGAAAGACTGTGATCAACAGTGATAGTGACTATGATGTTGATGGGACTGAGGAGGCTTCGGGTTCGGTTTCGTCTAAAGACAGTAGAAGAAATCAAGTTCAGAGAGAACAACCAGCAGCTACTTCGCAAGCAGTAAGAATTCAAGATAAAGCAGAGAAACAACGGAGAAGGAAAAGACCTAGAATAAGATCAGGAACTGTTAATGTACAAGATGAAGAACAGCCAGAAGCTGAACAGAGAAATGTTATACCTGATATGAATGATGTTGATGCACCTCTGCTAGATTATAACATTAACGGTGCTCATCACCATGAGGAAGGTGTTTTGGAACCAAACATCTCCTTAGGACCGGAGGAGAACGGTCTTGAACTGGTGGTGGTTCCTGAGTTTGATAACAACTATACTTATCTTCCACCTGTTAATGGACAAGCAGCTATGATGCCTGTAGACGAAAGGCCAATGCTTTACGGACCAAACCCTAACCAGGAGTTGCAATTTGGGTCAGGTTATAACTACTATAATCCCTCTGCAGTGTTTGTGCATAATCAGGAAGAAGACCTTATACATACACAGATAGAAATGAACACACAAGCACCGCCTCACAACAACGGGTTCGATGCCTCAGGAGGAGTACATCAACCCCATGGAAATGAAGAGGGAGTTATGCCTCCTCAGTTCCAGAGTGACCAAGATAAACTCTTGGACACTAACATTCTATCTCCATTCAATGACTTGGCGTTTGATAGTAGCACCTTTTACTCTGGGTTTGATTCATATGGTGCATTTGATGACGACTTCTCATGGTTTGGAGCTTAGTTTCTTAACATTTTTTGTTGGGAGGTTACATGGTAAGTGACAGTTTGTTACACACCCTACCATCTTATATATTGTTGTATTAGCTTATAACAGTGTATGTATTGTCTTGTTGCAGGTTCAAAGGAACGTGGAAATAGTCTGGCTAGTACAGTTATCATTCTCTCTCTTGCTGATCTTATATTATTGGCTTCCTTCTTAGATTTGTTACGAGAAACAATTATTTTCCTTTTGAATAATTTGCCAGACACTGCTTTTCCTGTTGTAATGTTCTCCAGGGAAAGCAGCTAGTGTATCTTTTGTAAACTAACACTGTGAGTAATTCATCAAGTTAAGAGTATAAGTATCTATGCTTGTTCAATTGCAACTTTTTGTAATAGAAAAGATCAGAATCATGACATATAGAGACTCGTCCATCACTTGGTCTATTTAAAGATTCTCAATCATCAATAATCAGTCATGCAAAGTAAGAGAATGTTAACCATTTTGGGGGAAATATAAAGTAACAGTGTACCTAAACGAGTACGACAACTCCTATTCTCCTGGTTATAAGGATAACAAAGTAATCCTCTTCCGAGACTCACTTTAGTTTAACACACATCCCATTGGACTTAATACACTCAATTTGAAATCCATAGTCAACGAGAGATCCTTTTAAATGAGTCTTGTAAAGGTTTGATGATGAAGCAGCTCAGGGTTTCCACAACTTCATGGTGCAATCTGCACTATAGGTAGCGATGAGGTTTCTATGTGGGTGGTGTGATAAGCCTATCACATCTTTCTCATGCACCTGCCATTAACATAAACTTTTCAGACACTCAAGTCTAATAAGACTGCAGAATAGATACTAAAACCTGCATAAACACAAGGGTCTTCATCCCCTAGTAATTTAATAATGTTATAAGTCTTTGTGAAATGCTAACTTATAAACTTACCATCATAAAATGCTCAAGACCACCGGTTTGATAGCTGAAGCAGTACAGTTTCCTGCAAGTTAGTGCAGACCAAAGTTAGATATCCTTTCAAATTTTAGACCTACGAAAGTTGATTAGAGGGCAGAGTAGTAGTAATACTTGTCTTCGCCAAGGCAGTATATCCAATCTCCTTTTGTAGATACACATGCTGCTACAAAATCTCCTCCTTCCCTCTTACCGGATGAGAAACTCTTCACAACCTGTAAAAAAGATTTAAAGTAAGGAACATGTGAATTGTCTAATCTTTGCCATGACAGATTCGCAGGAGACAATTTCTCGAAACTCACCTGTCCTTGGAGTGTCATGATGCATATAGATGATGTCTTGTTGCACACAACAATGTGTTCTGTGTTTTTAGGGAACAGATGAACAGAATTAACTGAAGCTTCACTTCCCTAAATTTCAAGAAAATACAGATTTGGAAACGAAAGAGCCGACTTAGTAGCCACATGAGATCAAAAATAGTAGTATATAACAAGATGTACATGAATCTGTAAGACAACACTTACTCTTAGTGAAGGTGGTGGCTTGAATGTTTGTAGACAATCTGTCGTCTTTGAATCCCAGACCTGTGCAAGGAAACAAACCAGCTATTACACAGGAGAAGCCAGAGTCCATATGGGAAACACTGATAGTAGGCAGGCAAAAAAAACACAATATACTAATATATATATATATATACAATGTACCTTCACTGTGCAGTCACTAGAGGCAGTGATTACACGGGTACCATCACTTGTAAAGATGGCATTGTTTACATAAGATGTATGACCGCGGAACTCTTTCAACAATTTCCCAGATTTCAAACCATGGATTCTGCATAAAAATACAAAGTATGAATTTAATATTATACTCAATCAGACGCTCTACCAACCAGATGTATGTAAAGAGACTCAAGCTTTTGCTCGGACGAAATTTTATGTCGCATGAAAAAAAAAGAGAAGGGATATAAGTAAGACCTTGCAGTGTGGTCAAAGGAGGTACTTAGTAATTGAGTTCCATCCCGAGAGAAGGTTAGACTTGTAACTCCTTCGGAATGTGCACGCTCAAGACGACGGAAGCATAGACCAGTCCTTATACGCCAGACCTGTAAAAGTGAGATGCATCTAAGTCTAGCTTCTTCTTGTTGTATACAATGAGAATTCATATCGGGCTATAAGTGGAAGAAGATTGTCAACCACACGGTTGCAACAGTCTATCTCCAGAGAGAAAACATATACAGCTGGAATTTACCTTAATCTTTCCATCTTGTGAGCCAGATGCAAGCATCTCTGAATCTTTGCTAAAGTCTATACAAAGGACAGCCTCGTCATGCATCATGAATGTTTCCTGTCACAATTTAATCATTGTCAGCAACGAGGACCAGTACGTTGTGTACAAGGATGTCACAGACGAGATACATAGTGCTTTAGGAGTTTTCATGGGCAAATACTTTTTACATTAAATAAAAGTGAAAAGTAGTCAAGAGAGCTTACTTCAGCTTGATATTGCAAGTCTTTCTTCAGCTTCCCACTAATGTAATCCCATACCTGTAATTTTTTTCCAAGTCTGAGTCTTAAGACTTCTAAGACATATAAATCATACAAACAGATTCCACATCAAACTCACCTCGATAAAACCATCAACAGAAGATGATACAAGAAACTGTCCATCTGGTGAGAACCTAGCGCATTCGGCATGACTCTTTGTACCAAACTGCAACAACACATGGAACGAGATATGCAAATCAGAAAAGAACGTAACTGCTGAGAAATAAGGTATTGAGCTAAACAAGCTATAACGTTGATGTGATCAACCTTTATTGTATGATTAAGAGTAGTAGGATATGTGTCTTCCACATCTTGTTTCATAGCTGCCGTTCCACGGAAGAGGTCAAACTGAGTTCCCGGTGGGAGTAGGCCTGACACAGAACAAGTATATTTAATACGTCAATAACCTTGACAAAAAAAAATAATTAAAAGAAAAGGAGATGATGTAGCATGCACAGTTTGCTAAATGCTCACCTTGATGTTGTTGCCACTTTAGAGCCTGGCCTATCAAAGCCATTAACCGTGAAGGAGGTACCACAGTAACCTCGGCAGCCACAGCTGACAGAGAGAGAAAAAAACAATTAGTAAACCTTGAGTAACTGAATCAATAGAAGAGCAAAACTTCATAAACTATAAACAGGATATAAGTTCTCGTCACAAACATTTTTCATGTCATAAAGTACTCTTAGCTTGCCTAGAGAGAAAATTCCGGAACATCACTTGGTTCCTTCAGGTGATTGATCCCAAAATAACTTAATAAAATAAAATAATTCAAATAGACTGTCTCTCAAAAAAAGAAAGAAGAAATAGCCAACCTTGAGCAATCTGTGCACGTTTTCTTTCTTTGGTTGAGTCTCCATAAGCCTAAGAAACAATTCTCATATCAGGCAAAATATGGTTTCCGAATACACAGGGATATGATTACATGAAAGCAACCGCTCTCTATACAAAACATGAACAGTGGCTAGGAGACCATGCACCTCAAATGACAAATCTGGTGAAAGGTCAAATCCATCAATATGTAAAGAGTTAGTTAAAATGGAAAGATACTACTGTAACTAACAAACACGGAACATGTGTTACAGTTTAAGAGCCTTATCACTAGAAACAAATTCATATCTAATCGATGTTACCCTCACAGATTCTACTTATGACTTAAAGGGATATATACTCACAATCGCATATACGAAACAAAACACTAGAATAGAAAAAGCAAGCGATATACAATTTCTAAGTAGATATACCAACAATGCTTAAACCTATGAACAGTAAAGGACAACCATGCTTATGTGACATGAAACTGAATAGTCAAAGCAATAACACAGCTCCCATACCTCATGGGGATCAAAATAGCTTCTGACAAGAAGATGCTCCATGCGCAAATATCTTTCAGGTTCCTCCTGTTTCATGACACCCATCACCTGAGTTTGCCTCAAAATAGCTCGGGCAGTGTCCAACTCTCGAAGTTCAATCATCTCCAATACAATCTGCAAAAAGAAAATAAATATTCAGTATTATACAAATTATTTATAAATTCCACCAAAGAGAAGGGAAAAAAAGGTAAAAACCTGTTCATAAAGGTCTTCAAGTTTATTCCTGGGAAGCTTAAGCTGAGACACTTGGGGAAGTACAGAGTCCCACCTCCCACTATTGATATCAGAGACAAACGTCTCGACGCTGTCTACTGTGTTTAGAGAAACCTGACACTCGCTCTGTAGTGTCTGGAACGTCTGACTCAAGGAGTTCTCTTTGCAGAACTGAAGCACAATCTTTATTACACTGAGATATATAAACACACACACAACAGATCTCTATGTTAGGGAGCCCAGCGTTACCATATCGCAAATCACAATGTTCTTCACACAGAATATAGCTAGCTAATAGTATTGTCATTGTAATAATTCAATATCATTAACTAGAAAAGAGAGGGACTTTTTCACAAGAATCCGAACCGAGATTTAAGAACAATTGCTACGAAGGAGTCCAAAGATATTAGCTTATGGGGACATTCAAGCGTTTAACCTAAAAGATCTATCTGAGCATTCGTAGACCATGACAACAACAACTCCGACTAAAAAGATAACCATGGTAATGAGAAGAGAAAGGGGAAAGCTTTTACTCTCGAGCTTCGATTTCGAGCGCCATAGTTAGTCGTAAGTGGTTTTTTCGCCGGAGACGCCAAGGAGTTGAGCAGAGACGCAGGCGAAGGAGTTTTAATTGGGTTAAATATTCGGCTTTTAACAATATTAAAAAAAGTGACGGGTCAAAATTAAAAAAAAATAGAAAGAATGGGGTACTTTGTAAATATCTTTAACCTTTGATTTAAAAGAAAAGTCTTACATAACTTAATCGTTTGTAATAGTTATCATAAGTAACTATGTGATAGTACTGATAGTGATAGTGATAGTGATAGTGATAGTGATAGTGATAGTGATACACAAACACACACACAATTAAGCAGATTGAAGTTAAAAGAAACACAGTGATTAAAGAACAGAAGATCAATAATATTAATGGCCATAAGACAGATTTGAAACGATGAGAAACAATGTTTCTACTACATGCTGTGCAACTTCAGACTCATTTGAGCAAGTGTACGTGTGTGTGCTTTACGGCTTTAGACTCATTTTGTGCAGCCCAGGCCCAATTATTGTACAAATTTAGTAATCACAAGTGTGATACATGAATCTTCATTTTTTGTCAACATTTTTTTGATTATCTGAATGTTATGGGCGAAGACCCTTAATCCCCAGGCCCGAGACACGGCCGAAGTTGATACCAACGTCTGCGTGTTTAAACGAACTGGTCTGCCACATCAGTGGTTTTTGTCAACATCTTCATTTTAGTTAGCATCTTCCCTTGAATAATTTATAGTGTCTGTTGGATTTATTATTAAGAGATTTCTGAATTTGTGCTTCATTTTAGTCTCTGTCATCGCTTCGTACCAATAGGATTGAAGAGCTAACGTGACAAGCTGACAAGAGAAGTAGGAGCCACTAAATAAGAACATTAATTTCATCTTGTAGAAAACATTGATAAATAAAAAGAATCTGCGGAGAAATAATAGGAATTAAATAGCATTGTTGAAAAAATAAAATAGCAATTAAATAGCAAATTTTCATTTAAAACAGAAAATATAATTAGAGAAAACCGTAGAAAAAGCATAGATATCAACGACGGCTCCACAAGAAACTCTAGAAAGCAGGAATACAGAGAGAAAGACAGAGGGAGTTTGTTTACAATCTGTTTCTTAAGTGCTGTTACATTATTTTCTCCTTATTACTTTCGGGGAAAAAAAGAAAAAAGAAAAAGACATAGAGAGAAGATGGTTGATGGTGTGACTCCTCCGCTTCTGATAACAGAGACAAACACAACGATGATGCGTGTTAAGGGAGAAGTGAAGAAACAGCTATGGCTTTCTGCGCCTCTCATTGGTGTAAGCCTCCTTCAATACTCTCTCCAAGTCATCTCCGTCATGTTCGTTGGCCATCTCGGCTCTCTTCCCCTCTCCGCCGCCTCCATCGCCACCTCCTTTGCCTCCGTCACCGGTTTCACATTCCTCGTACGTTCCTTTCTTCATGGTTACTTTCATAATTAGTAGTTTTGTCTTTGTGTGGGGTCCTTTAAATCGTTTTCTTTGTTACTTATGCATGTGTCGGAATCAAGATTATTTGTTAATCAGTTTCAAAAAAAAAAAGATTGTTTGTTATTACTAGGGCATGTCCTCGTTATGCAAGTGAATCATTAAGCCTATCAACCCCAAAATTTTAGAAAAAAGTTGATATAAAATAAGCTTCCAAATTTATTTTTAAAAATTATATAAATCTTTATTAAATGCTTATATAGCTCTTAAAATATTTACTGAATTGCCATGATTATTACAAATGTACATGCTTATTCCTATGTTGTGTGTGACCAGTTGGGAACAGCGAGTGCCTTGGAGACACTATAGGCCTGTTCTTTTCATCGCCGCAGCCGCAACGTCCAGCGGTTAAATTTATAAAAGGAAAACAAATAACTGAAGGCATTATCTTTCTGATTGTCGCTGCCGGATATATAAAAAACATCCGATTCCTCCCGTTTTTGTGCCGCTAGATTTTATAGCGTCATCAAAATCCTCGAAATTCCAGTCGCTGTGTGTTTGGCGTCTCACTTAAACGACATAGAGAAGAAGAATTCAGTCACTGTAATGTGTTAATTTTCAGTCGCGAACGTTGCCGCAGCGGCAACGAAAAGAACAGGCTTTATGTGGCCAAGCGTACGGAGCAAAACTGTACGGGAAGCTAGGCATTCAGATGCAAAGAGCAATGTTTGTTCTTCTACTACTCTCTGTTCCTCTCTCGATCGTTTGGTTTAACACCGAACATATACTCGTGCTTGTTCACCAAAACAAAGACATTTCAAGTGTTGCTGGCTCGTACGCGAGGTACATGATCCCTAGTCTCTTTGCGTACGGACTGCTTCAGTGTATCAACAGGTTCTTGCAAGCGCAGAACAATGTGTTCCCTGTGTTTGTCTGCTCTGGGATCACCACTTGTCTGCACTTGCTGCTTTGTTGGTTGTTTGTGTTGAAGACGAGTTTAGGATACAGAGGAGCTGCTCTCGCGATTTCGATCTCTTACTGGTTTAATGTCATTCTCTTATCTCTCTATGTCAAGTTCTCAGCTTCTTGCTCGCATAGCTGGACAGGGTTTTCAAAAGAGGCGTTTCAAGAACTTTATGACTTTTCTAAGATTGCTTTTCCTTCAGCAGTCATGGTCTGGTAAGCTGTGAAACATAAGTTCATGTCTAGTGTATCTGGAGTTAACGAGTTCTGTCTTTGTAACAGTTTGGAGCTATGGTCCTTTGAGCTTTTGGTTCTAGCATCAGGGCTTCTTCCTAACCCGGTTTTAGAAACTTCTGTTCTTTCAATCTGGTGAGATTCTGTTAGTTGATCAGACTCCGGGGATTAGTCGGTTGGCGGGCCCACTGGACACCCCTGGGTTATCCAAAAAAAACAGTTTTGGTTACTTTCTTGTTTGTTTCTCATGGTTCCTACTTCTTTGTTATAATTTGATTAACACAAGTTCTTTTAACTTTTCAGTCTAAACACTTCACTAACAATCTGGCAAGTCTCAGTTGGTCTTGGTGGTGCTGCAAGGTAAGTACATCGGTGAAAATAAATATAATAATTAAAACACTTAAAGAATTTTTTTTATTCCAGACTATATATGATTCTTGTTCTTTGACTTGCAGTATAAGAGTCTCGAACGAGCTAGGAGCAGGGAATCCACAAGTGGCAAAGCTGGCTGTGTACGTCATTGTAGGTATAGCAGTAGCCGAGGGTATAGTGGTCGTGACTGTTTTACTGTCGGTTCGGAAGGTTCTAGGTCGAGCTTTTAGCAGTGACCCGAAAATCATCGCATATGCCGCGTCCATGATACCCATTGTGGCCTGTGGAAACTTCCTAGATGGTCTCCAATGCGTTCTCTCAGGTTCTTGCACACTCAACACAATCATGTTTTGTAATATAACAAAAGATTGGTTTTGGTTCTCGGCTTATATATCCTCTATAAATTAATACTCTATAAATTAATAATTTCTATAAATTAATAAATTTTACCGATCTCAAATTGGGCTAGTGTTAAATATAACAAAAATCGATAAAATAATAAGATAATAATATTTTTAAAACTTCTGTGTAAATATATAGTCCCCTTAAAATCATAAATTAATAATCTATCTCTATATAATTTTTATATAAGTACAAGCTAAATATTATTTTGTTGGTTTTATATTTACAATGAAAATTCTTTGTTTTTCTTAACATTTCAATATATTTTAATAATATTTGGTAAAATTATACCGAAAACCACTTAACAATTCTATGTAACATAAAAATATACACAAAATAAGATAATAAAACAATATGAAAGTCAAGTTTCTAAAATTTAAATAATGTACCTACGGTAAAATAAAATATTTTCTTTTTTATATAAATAAAAATATTTAAAAATAGAAAAAAATCTAAATAAAGAAACTTTTGTAAATTAATATCTCTATAAATTAATAAAATTTCAAAGTCCCAACATTATTAATTTATAGAGGTTCTACTGTATATGTCCGGTTAATCCCGGTTTAATGCAGGGGTTGCTAGAGGATGTGGATGGCAGAAAATAGGAGCGTGCATAAATCTTGGATCGTATTATCTCGTAGGAGTTCCGTTAGGTTTAGTGCTTGGTTTCCATTTCCACATTGGTGGTCGGGTAATTACCAAGAAAACATCACTTCTGGAATATTAGCCAATACTAGTTTATAGCAACTATAAAAGTTGTGTTGCTATGTCAATTTTTTATAGGGGCTTTGGCTTGGAATTGTGACAGCACTAGCTGTTCAAGTGTTGGGTCTTTCCTTGGTCACTATATTCACAAACTGGGATAAAGAGGTAACTTTTGTTTTTACCTTACAACTGAGCAGTCCAAGTTTATGCATATAAGCTGATGAGATTCTGCATGTCTCTTGTTTTGATACGAATAGGCAAAGAAAGCTACAAACAGAGTTGGAGACAAAGATGGCAAAGATGATATAATTCCAAAATGAGGAAAAGCATTGGATTTGCAGATGAGCATAACTCAACACGTTAATGAATAATAAGTATGTTGATTCTTCTAGAATAATTTATGAGACAAGTCCATATTTGCGGTAGCCGCGTACTTCGAGCGCAGTTTGAAAAATGGAATATTGTGAATGAGGGTCTGGCTTTCTCGTAGAACCATCGTAAAGAGCAAGTCTTTCTTTACTCGCAAAAGACAACAAAAAGTAATAAGAACGTTTACGCAATGGCTTATCATTGATCTTTGTCATTATTTTAATGCTTTTTACAATCCAGTTGGAGACAGATATGTTGCACTTTGCTTATTATGGGGTAACCATGGAAAACCCTAATGGAGATTTTAATGAATATTTAAGTAATAAACTCAAGTTAAGAAGTTTTGCTAAGAGAATTTGAGTGTTCCAATGGTAAAACTAAATTAAGGGTTCTTAAAAGTAAAACTCACAAAGACACATGAATGGTGGAAACAAAAATAAAGTTACAAGTTTCAAAGCTCTATCTTGATCAATCTCAGGATTAGTAAAAAACTACACACACATTGTCTCAAAATCAGAACTGAAATTCACTGACAAACTAATCCAAACACTAGTTTCTGCAAAACATAGCACTAAGCCACTAAAGATGATCCAATGCCAAAAAAACTAAAAGTGCATCAGAAAAGAAGAGATAGTAAAGTACCTCTCGACTACATCGACTGACAAAATATCACCACCTCAGGCAAAGAACCCAATCAACACATCCACGAATCTTCTTCCTTTCCCTTATCCACCACCACCTGAGAACTCAAAGCTATACTTGCTAGCCACCCAAAAACTTATTCCACAATCACGGGAAGATTCTCGTGTCCCATCGCACAGGTCAGCGAACTGAATGCTGCTCTCGAAGAAAAGCTATGCATCAATCGCAACACACAACCCAAAGCTTGACATAACCAAAACTCATATTCTTCAAAAAAACATCTCATACATTAATGAGAATGACCAAATCTCCAACTTGCCACTTATTAAACAACTATATATATACATATAAAACACATTGTTCTTGCCTATCAATCATTAAAATGCGATATAGATTCTTCAATATCTTACAGTACTAATAATTTAGTTCTTTAATAACGAGAAACACTTGAGGATTTTGCATAATTTTAATTTTACTCCTAGAAGCTAACATTCTCGGCAATCACTTTTTCTCCACCAAAGCCAATTCAGACAGAGTCCATCGTGACTATGAAATAAAGAAGTGTTTATGCTCTCAATTGTGGAACGAACAAACAAACAAAACACACGTGAATTGATACAACAAACCCATAATCTAATTATTTATTTTATAACAGAGTTACCGTATTTTTGTTGGGAGATAGTGAATTTGTGCTGGTATCACCAATTATTATTATTCTTTTTTTTTGGCCAAAGTGCTTGTACCAATTATTAACGTGACGAACTGACAAGAAACCAGGAGCCACAAAAGTCGTTGTCTCGAGTAAAGAAAAGATGATTGTTGCCTGTTGATATGCCATCATAAATAGAGCGTCTTTAATGGGCAAGATATAAAATAATTTATTATTTATATCTTATTGTAATGTAATTAAATTTTATTCTTAAAATGTTAGAACCACTAGAAAGCTGGCACTGGGCAAATGGTATTCAACATTGGCCACACATCCTAGGAAAAAAGGACAGCACTAAACTAGTTGGAAATCATATTTATACAAAACCGTACAGAGCATAGATATCAACGACGGCTCTACAAGAAACCCTAGAAAACAGAACACAGAAAGTGAGAGAGTGATAACAGAGAGAGAGACTTTGTTATACGTTCTAGTAGTATTTTTTACTTTAAGGTAAAAGAGAGAAGATGGGAGATGGTGTGACTCATCCACTTCTGATAACAGAGAGAAACACGAAGACGATCCGTGTGAAGGAAGAAGTGAATAAACAGCTATGGCTTTCTGCGCCCCTCATTGGCGTAAGCCTCCTCCAGTACTCTCTCCAAGTCATCTCTGTCATATTCGTTGGCCATCTGGGTTCTCTTCCCCTCTCCGCCGCCTCCATCGCTACCTCCTTTGCCTCCGTCACCGGTTTCACATTTCTCGTACGTTCCTTAAAGTGATCATTCCATTATCTGTATAGTTTTCTCTTTGTTCCGTTATCTTGAAGTTTGTGTGGGGTCCTTTAAATCGAATTATTTATTATTTACGCAGAGATCGTTTTAGCTTTTTCATGTTTTTTTTTTTGATAAAGTTAGCTTTTTCATGTTTTCACCTTCATACCTATTATCTGAGAAACTGTTGCATGAGTTCCCAAAACTTCTGATATAGACATCGAATATATATACTCTCTCGATATTTTTCTTATATTTAAAAGATTTATGGTTCAGACTTTAATTAATGCGTTTTGTTTTAAAATTAAAATATAAAAGTAAAAATTGGTAAAATTTTATTGCGAACCAAAATGAGCTAAAAGTAATAAATAATACTCTCTCTGTTTCATAATACTTGATGTTTTGCCTTAGTGCACAAACATTAAGAAAACTAGATTTTTCTAAACAAATTATTTTAAAAATATTATTTTAGAATCAACTAACCAATAATAAAAAAGACAGTGAAATCTAATTGGTTGAACAGTTTCCAATAAAGTTAAAGTTAACCTTAAAATCTCAAAACTTCATCTAATTTGAAACAAAATTATCCTTATAAAACATCAACTATATTGAAACGGAGGGAGTATATATATATAAGTTTTATTTATATACAAACCTTTTTTTTTTGCTAAGTATATAATAAATTTATATACAAACCTTAGAACATTCATTTTAGATAGGGAAGCAGTAATTAATAAATCTCATTTTATATCTGTTGTAAATCTTTACTAGATTATGACCCCCGTTTTGGAAGCGCGGAATATTTTACGATGAAAATTTTGCTAATAACTTAACAAATATTTTGGTAACTTTTAAAGAGTGTATTTAAAATATTTTTGCATTTAAATCAGTGTTTCTAAATTCAATCCGATTGTGATTATACCGGTTAATCTGGAGATATGACAATTCAATTTAGGTTTTTAGAATATTCATATTAACAAAAATCATTAAAATTCGAGACTAACCGATTGAACTGATAGATGACCAATATGTAATCTAATTTGATTTAAATTGTAATAGTTTCATAATTTGTAATCTTATAATCCAAATTTTAAAGTTCATTATTTTGCAATTTATGAAATTATGATGTTTTTACAAAATTTTAAAAAGAAAATGATAGATATAAAATATTAAGATTAATTATTGTATTGTTTGGAAATATTGATAGTAAATATATTGTTTGGAAACATTGATAGTAGTATAAAGAAATAAGTATATTGTTTGGAAACATGGATAGTAGTATAAAGAAAGAGACATTAGTGATTTAATGTAGGTTTAACTATAAAGTTTAAATGTGTATTTAATTTAAAAACTTACAAAATAAATGTTAGGTCCAACATAATGTTTCTGTTTTAATAAGATAGATTGGAGAATCCACAATGGTAGATAGTCTAGATACTCTCACTATTGTCTTTCATCTTTACTTTATTAATAGAGTAATTGCACCCCGTAACTATAAAACATTTTGATATAAATATCTTCAATAGTGTAACTAAAGTTTAAATGTAAAAAGAAATGGAACCATTTTATGATGGCAAATCTCACTAGTCTCTCACATAGTTACATTTGTTGTTTGGTATTTTCTCTCAGAATAGTTTGTCACATCTTTTTTGCTTTTTTCTAATTATTTCTTTTTCTTTTTATTGTTTAAAATTGAGAAACCCAATGAGATATCTTTAATGCTGATGTCTTTACATGAGTACAGTGAAGGTATTTTATGAGAGGTTCTCAAACTATTGCGAAATATATATAGACAAATTATCATGACACAACAAATGAGATGTTTTTATTTAAAAAAAACAAATGAGATATTTTGGTTGGATTTTTTCGTGATTTTGAGATATTTATGTTGTTTAAGTACTAATATTTTATACATATTTTAATTATGTTAAGATACCTTTTTTAAAAAAATTATGTTAAGATAACATGACATTACAAATAAGATACCATCTTTGAAGGTGGTATGAAGATATTAGCAGTTAGGACGCCTGGAACTTGCATGTGGTGAATTAACTTTATTTATGTATTTACAAATACTCATACACGAATCAACAAGTTTAAAAGGTGACGTGCTTCTTCATTGTCTTATTCCTAATCCTATGTTGTGTGTGACCAGTTAGGAACAGCGAGTGCGTTGGAGACACTATGTGGCCAAGCATACGGAGCAAAGCTGTATGGGAAACTAGGCATTCAGATGCAGAGAGCGATGTTTGTTCTTCTCATACTCTCTGTTCCTCTCTCTATCATATGGGCCAACACAGAACATATACTCGTCCTCGTACACCAAGACAAAGCAATTTCAAGTGTTGCTGGTTCCTACGCTAAATACATGATCCCGAGTCTCTTTGCATACGGATTGATTCAATGCATTAACAGATTCCTGCAAGCGCAGAACAATGTGTTCCCTGTGTTTGTCTGCTCTGGAATCACCACTTGTCTTCACTTGCTACTCTGTTGGTTGTTTGTGTTGAAGACGAGTTTAGGATACAGAGGAGCTGCTCTCGCGATTTCGATCTCTTACTGGTTTAATGTCATTCTCCTATCTTGCTACGTCAAGTTCTCTGCTTCTTGCTCGCATAGCTGGACAGGGTTTTCAAAAGAGGCGTTTCATGAGATTTATGACTTTTCTAAGATTGCTTTTCCTTCAGCAGTCATGGTCTGGTAAGCTGTGAATCCTTAGTTCATGTTTCTAGTGTATCTGGACTATAGTTAACGAGTTCTGTCTTTGTAACAGTTTGGAGCTATGGTCCTTTGAGCTTCTGGTTCTAGCTTCAGGGCTTCTTCCTAACCCGGTTTTAGAAACTTCTGTTCTTTCAATCTGGTAAGCTTCGGTTATTAAAATTCTACTTTTCTGTTTTAGTTTGATTAACACAAGTTATTTAAAATTTTCAGTCTAAACACTTCACTAACAATCTGGCAAGTCTCAGTCGGTCTTGGTGGTGCTGCGAGGTAACTACATCGGTAACAATAAATATAATGAAAGCATTTAGTTTTTTTTATTTATTATACCAAACTATATATGGTTCTTGACTTGCAGTATAAGAGTCTCGAACGAATTAGGAGCAGGGAACCCACAAGTGGCGAAACTAGCTGTATATGTCATTATAAGTATAGCAGTCGCCGAGGGCATTGTGGTCGTAACTGTTCT
Organism: Raphanus raphanistrum subsp. raphanistrum; assembly: GCA_019706035.1. NCBI lineage: Eukaryota > Viridiplantae > Streptophyta > Magnoliopsida > Brassicales > Brassicaceae > Raphanus > Raphanus raphanistrum. The sequence goes on from CM033988.1 coordinate 53,340,005, forward strand.
GCTGTCGATACGGAATGTTCTAGGTCGAGCCTTTAGCAGTGACCCGAAAATCATCTCATATGCCGCATCGATGATACCTATTGTCGCATGTGGAAACTTCCTTGATGGTCTCCAATGCGTTCTCTCAGGTTCTTGCACACTCAGACACAACAATGTTTTGGAAATATAACAAAATGTTGGTTCAGGTTCCTGACTTATATATATATGTTAATTTGTAGGGGTTGCTAGAGGATGTGGATGGCAGAAAATTGGAGCCTGTGTGAATCTTGGATCGTATTATCTTGTCGGTGTTCCGTTAGGTTTAGTTCTTGGTTTCCATTTCCACATTGGTGGTCGGGTAATACTCTAAAAACTCAAATCCTCGTACTTGTCACTATACTAGCCAAGACTAGTTTATAACAACTATTAAAGTTGTGTTGCTATGTCGTTTTTTTTTTAAATATAGGGGCTTTGGCTTGGAATTGTTACAGCACTGGCTGTTCAAGTGTTGTGTCTTTCCTTGGTCACTATATTCACAAACTGGGATAAAGAGGTAACTTTTTTTTTTTACCTTTCAACCTATCAGTTCAAGTTTATGTAGTAGATAAGATGATTTGAAAGTGCACCTGATGAGATTCTGAATGTTTTTTTTTGTTTTAATATGAATAGGCAAAGAAAGCTACAAACAGAGTTGGAGACAAAGATGATTATGTCGAACAATCAATTCTAAGATGAGGAAAATCATTGGATTTACAAATGAGCATAATTTCAAACGCTAATGAATAATAAGTACTGTATGTTGATTCTTCAAGAATTATTTCCAAGACATTAGTCCACATTTATTACACATGGGAAGTTGTGGTATACCACTCGCATTGTTGCTTATGGAAGCTGAGTAGCTTGCCAAAGTTTCTCCACTCACTCACAAGAGATCACAAGAGACTACAAAAAGTAATAACAAAGTTTACGTAATGACATATCCATGATCTCTTGTCATCTTTAATGCTTTTTGTAATCTATTGTGATCTTTTGGGTTTTCTTTTCTTATCAATCCTGTTGGACGGATGCGACAACAGATATGCCTAGAGTATTACTTGTTTTTTTTGTAAAAGTTCATGCATCGAGTAGATCATAACCTTTGTATATTCTTAGCAATTGAGAATAAAAAACTAACATAAAGAGATGGCATGGCCGTGCCTAATACAAGGTGATCAAGCATGTACTTAATTAGGACCAATAAGTACAAAATATATTATGGGCCAATTTTTTCAAATAATCAGGTAGCTGAGATGGTGCAATCAATTTTTGAATGATTTATGCTTTTTTTTTTTTTGGTTTTTGGGCCAGGAAATGTCAGGCACTGCCCTGAGAGATAGGTTTGGAATCATAGCCTATTTTGCAGGTCACATCTAAACAGAGGCTAAAACCTGTTTTTTTTATTATGATGGGGTACATGATAATTAGTCAATCATCATCGATCTGTCAATGAAGGTTTCTCTGCTTTGTGTGTTTATACTTTATAGTAAACCAAAAAGAATGATTCTCCATGTTCATCATCACTAGTAGTAATATAACATGAATAAGAAACAAGCATGTTAAGTTATATCCTACAGGAAGTCGAGATCGAGTTTCCTCTTCAGATTAGATCTATCCGCGCTGCAAAACAAAAAAAAATTCAGGAACACTATCAAAAACCTTGATCCTTAAAGCTGAACAAGAACTAACTCCAAAAGGACTAAACCTATTGTCTTTTAATTACCTGGTGATGGTTAGTCGGTTTGGTGGCCGCTCAGCTAGTATGGTGAAATCTAAAGACATAGGTGCTTGTCCATCATGGCTAGCTTGTTTCATGACATCCGTACTCTTTCCTCGGTCAGGCATCACTCTTCTAAGCTTATGTGCTGGTGACAACACCGTAATAGTTTTGAGTTTACTGTCAGATGATTTAGCATCCAGCTTACAAACTGGTCTTGGTAGCTTTAATGGGTCAGTAGGAGAAGGTGCTGATGTGAAGTACCTATAAAAAAAAATGTCAGAGTAACCAGTTTCTAATACATTCTCCATAGAAAAAAAATCTTTACGTACCTGTGTTGTAAAGCCTGGTGAATCGATATTCTAGACTTGGGGTCATAGGTGAACATCTTAGACAACAAATCTAAAGCATCCTCACTAACCATTGGGAATAAAGAACGTAGAGACACCCCAGGGACAAACTGATACTCTACATAATCAGGAAGTGATAACATATCTGGCCACTGATCTTCTTTAGGAGTCCCAAAAGCAGCAAAGATTTTACTTAACTGATCGATATCACTGTTCCCCTGTAATGTATAAAGTCAGCTACACAAAAGACTAAACATAGGAACTGGATCATGCAACACAATCTCACCTGAAGAAAAGGTCTGCGTAGTAGAAGCTCGGCGAAGATGCAGCCAGCAGCCCAAACATCAACAGCAGAACCATAATGTTTTGCACCAAAGAGAAGCTCAGGTGCTCTATACCATCTAGTAAAGACCTGGTGTGTAAACTTACGACCTGGGCTACCACATATACGTGCTAGCCCAAAGTCTGCGAGTTTTAGTTGCCCATTGGGTCCTATCAACAAGTTGTTTGGCTTCATATCTCTGAAACACACACGCAAAAGATAATCAATCCGTGTAAAAACAATAAAGCTTTTGTTGGAGTGAAGGACACAAGTGAAACATTAGTCTATGGTTTCCTAAATTTTTCGTAAAAATTATATAGATATATACATCTAAATTTGTAAAAAATAATAAAAAAAATATTGAAAATTTTACTAAATCACCTACAACTTAAAAATCTCAGAATCGGTGGAATTAGTTGGTAGTACCTGTGCAAAACACATTTGTCATGGCAATACTCAAGACCTTTCAATGTCATTTGGAGGTAAGATTTGACGTCAGAGGGGGAGAGAAACAGATTAGGATCTCGAATCACTGCTTCGAGGTCAGTCTCCATGAACTCAAACACAAGGTGCAAGTTCTCCTTGTGAGGAAAGGCATCAACCAACTCTATAATATGAGGATGCTTAAGCTCTTTGAGTAATTTGATTTCTCTTAGAGCTGTTATATTCACACCTTCTTTCTCTTTACCAAGTCTTATCTTCTTGATCGCTACAGTTTGTCCGTTCTACAAGTATGTATCAAAAAAACAAAATCAGTAACCACCAACAGAATATGAACCCTAGTTTCATGGGATCGCTAGAAGAATATGGAGCGAGGAGTCACCTTAGTATCGGTAGCTTTGAAGACGACTCCATAAGTACCTTGACCAAGAACTTCTTGCTTCAGGTATCTGTTAGCAACTTTCTTTGGATGATCCATCTCACTGTATTGATCCACCAGATTTTACAAAACTAATGACTGAAACTTTATCCCTTGTGTTCTTGAAAATTGTGAAGGTTCTGTGTGTATGTTTGAAGCTGTGGCTCTTGATATCAGAAAAGAATATAAAAGTAGCCGTTGGAGGATTTAGAGAGAAAATCGACATTTGAGGAACAAAATATTCAAAAGTAAATTAAAAAGGAAAGGTGACGCTCTAGAGTTGTTGTTATACTGGTTTGCGCCCTTTTATTATCTTAAGGCAATAAAAAGCTGGAAGAGTGGACTGTAACGTCGCCGCTTCACTCCGGTTTGAGATTGATAATTGATGGGCCGAGTGTAACAATAAGGCCCCAATAATAATTATGTTTCGGCCCACTACTATGGACCGAGAAACTATGTGGTCATTCTTTTTCCTTTTTGATAAAATGACCCAAGAATCATATGGGACCATTGCTTGCACTATCAAATCATTATGCTTAGTTCTTTTATAGACAGTATAACCCAGATAAATTAATTAAAAATTTAATCGTAAATTAAAATTTTGATCTAATATTTTTTTTCCATTAGCAAGGCTAACACTACTCCATTTTTTCTCTAAATCTTATCTTATTATATAAAGCTTGGTTCTTCAAAGTTACTAATTAACATGATTGCGACATGTGTCAATAAATATTTAAGATTATGACATGTGTCAAAAATATAATATAATTATATTTTCTTTGGAATTTAAAAGAAATTTTTACAAGGAAAAATTTCATTACAAAAATAGTATTTTAAGGCTTTTTAGGATTTTAGAAAAAGAAAATTACTATTTTCTAGAGTATTTTAAAAAAGGAAAATTACTATTACGTTATCTTTTACAATTATATATTATTGAAATATTTGATTGTAATTTTTTTCGTTCTAAATAAATAAAATTGTAAAGTGCTATTTGAAAGTAATCTTTTTCTTTTTTACAAAATTTTTTTTAAGATACTAAGGAAAGAGAATTATAAAAAATAAATATTAATTTTAAGATCACGACACATGACAATTATATATTTAGATATAACATGTGTTAAGTAATAATTTTCCTTTTAAAAAAAATTAAGCCAAAAAGTCTTAAGCTTAGTTTTCTTTTTTTTTAAAAGTCTTAAACAAATTTGGTTCTTCAGAGTTAGTAATTAATAAAATCGTGACACATATCAATTATATATTTATGATTGTGACATGTGTTAAATAATAATTTTCTTTATAAAAACATAAACCAAAAGAATTTTAAAAGTTAGTTTTCTTTTTTTCAAAGTCTTAAATAACAAAATTGTAAGGAAACAAATATTTCAAATTAGTAATTAATAAGATCGCGACACATGTCAATTATATATTTAAGATTGTGACATGTGTTAAATAAAAATTTTCTTTTTAAAGAACTAAACCAAAAGAATTTTAAAAGTTAGTTTTCCTTTTCTCAAAAAGTCTTAAATAAAAAATCGTAAAGAAACAAATATTCCAAATTAATATTATTTAATAATATCTTTTTTATAAGTTGGTTTAAAATAATTATAAGATACATAAAATGTTGTAAGATAATTTTGTTACATATTAAAATATTTTAAAAATATTTTTTCTTATAAACTTATTATATAAAGTTTGATTTCTTCAAAGTTTTAAAGATCACAACACATGGCAACTATATATATTTTGATATAACATGTGTTAAATAACAATTTTATTTTTTCAAAAATTAAGCCAAAGTAATTTTAAAACTTAGTTTCCTTTCTTAAAAAAGTCTTAAACAAAAATACTGTAAAGAAACAAATATTCCCATATAAATAATTATTTATTTATAGTATTTCTTTTTTTTTCAAACATGAGTTTAGGATAATTATAAGATACAAAAATATTGTACAATAATTTCGTTACAAATTAAATATTTTTTCTTATAAATATTTGATAGTATTTTTCATGTTAACAAAATATTAAATCAAAGAGAACAGTAGAAAACCGTATAAGTTAAACAAAAAAGTATTGGGTTAAAAATTTATAAAAAACCTATAAATTTATCTTAATTATAATGTTCATTTTTGAAGAACCTTATTTTCAAGGTCGAATAAAATATATGGATTTAAGATAATTACAAAATCAGTAAACATTGGTTTAATACAAAGAATTTTCTTAGTAACACAAATAATTAATAGATGAGCTTTTTGTTATATAAAATTTGGTACCCAAAATAAGCATAAGCATGACACATGGTAATTATTTATTTAAGATTATCATATGTGTTAAATAATAATTTTTTAAAACTTAAACCAAGAGAATTTAAATAGTTTGTTTTTTCTTAAAGTCGTAAAATAAAACTGAAAAAATATATTTCTATATAAATAATTATTAATAAAGTATTATTTTTTAAACATGGGTTTAAGATAATTACAAAATACAAAATATCATTAAAAAGTTGGTTATAGTAATTGTTTCTTAAAAGTTAATATTTGATAGTTTTATGTTAGTAACATGTATTTAGAAAAAATATGTTCGAAAGAGATGAAAATAATGAAAGAAAAAAAGATAGAGAAAAATATAATTTAGCAAATGACACTATTTTAACAAAATTTAGAATAAAATGTGTATTAAAAAAATCTATAGTAAATAGAAAAATAATATTTTAATTAAAAAATTAAACTATTATTAAAGAAACTATTTTAAAAATATTTTTCTTAAAGATTTTTAAAATGAAATTTATCTTATAAATTACTACTAAATAAATTTTCAATTTAAATATGATATTTAATAATTTTGAAATAATTTTTTATTTTGTTGAAAATTATATTTTGTTGAAAATTTTAAAAATGGAAAAATACTATTAACTAATATTTATGATTTATCATTAACAAAAATTGTTTTTGTTATCTTAGTATATATATATATATATGAGATAATTTAATGCATATCTTATTTTAAATATATAATTGTCATGTGTCACAATTATGTTAACTATACCTTTGAAGAACTAAGCTCAATATAGTCTTTTATAATAAGATTTCATTAAGATTTTAGAAAAAAAAAATTAGTATTAAATAAATTATTTTTAAAATCTTTTTTTTTTTGTTAATTGAAAAAGGAAAATTTCTACAAACTATTAAATAATTTTAAAATTGTTTTTAACATTAAATAGGTTTTAAAATTAGTTGTTTCAAACATCATTTTTTTTTATTTTCTTGGTACTTATATTTTTAATCATTACATATTTAAACACATAGCACAATATTATAAAAAAGTTACTATCAAATAATCTTTTGCAGTTATCTTTTAGTTATTATTTTAAAAATAGAAAATTACTAAATAATTAATTTTTAACAAAATTTGTTTTGGTTATTAACTTAGTATATATACTTTTAATTATGAGATATATTAGCACAAGTCGTCATGTGTCGCCATCATATTAATTATAAAATTTGAAGAACCAAACAACTTTTAAGAAAAAAATATTAAACAAAAATAAATTATAACATGCAATAAGTACAATAAATTATTTAATAAAAATCATGAATAAAAACTATTTAAATAAATAAATAAAACTCATATATGTACCATGATTATAAAATACAAGTTTGACTTGAACTTATGTATGAAAATAATTTTTTAAATTTAAAATAAATCTCACAAAACATATGCAAATCAATCATAAAATTATAATTAAATGATTATTATTTTATGTTCTTTATTAAATTAAAGATCAAACAAAATCCGTTGCAACGCAACAGGCTCTTATCTAGTAGAGTATAAAGAATAAATTGTTCTAATCAACTCTATATCTCACTTCATAATAAAGTTTATTCGATAAATGAAAAAATCTATTTTTGTTATGTACCAAATTCTGATCGACATAACCGGACCGACCAGGACCGTACCGACCGCAGAAAATAATGATTATCGACTGTTGTACTTATCCACTTAGGATAAACACGACCTGATGTATATATATATATGTAAGACCCCTGGTCGAGATTAATAATAGAAAACACATTTTCCCATTAAGTTTTACAACACGTTATCAGCACGAGTTGCTCCCTAAACCCTAGAAGCTAGCTGACGGCCACAATAACCATAATTCCTGCGTAACTTCAAACCCTTCGTTCTCTTGACGAGACGAATCCAACGACGTCGGCCTCGCCTCTATCTGACTCCGGACGCGCTGTCACGCGCTATTCTAAGACGCGCCGTCAAGTGACCTAAAACTCTGAAATTCTAAAACTCATCCGACGACTTCAAACCATTCGTTCTCTCAAACCGTAAGGATCCAGACGACGTGTAATATATCAAATTGAAGCTCTTGACGTCAGGAATCCATCGCCGCAAACCTCGTATCAATCCGATCTCAAACGCGTCCTCAAGCTCTGTTCCAATCTGTGCCGTCAACTACCCTAAAACCCTAATCAAAAGCCTAAACCGCAGCCTCTTTCTATACTTTGTTACTTTCTGCGATTTGCTTCATCTATCTATACTAATTTTTTTTGATTCATTTTTGATTAAGGTTTCTAAAGTTACAAGAGGTTTTTGCTCAACCTAAGACACGCGACCAGCTCATGATCCGTTCCGGTCATGCAGTTCGCGATCCGACTTGTTCCAGCTCTCGGTGGTCCAAATCTACACTTCAAAGTTCTAAAGGTAAACTTTGAAACCCTAAAAGAACTCATAATCGAACATGGTTGATTGATAAAGGAATGACCATTAAAATTTTGCAAAACCCCAAATCAAACCCTAGCAAAGATTAATAGGTCCAAACCCTTCCATGAGTAAATCGAAACTCTTAAACCAAAAGTTCGATATGAGATTGTTTTACAATTAAAATCAAAACCACAATGGTTTCTGAATCTCAAAACCTCTTTGATCTGAATGATCAAATCGATAAAACCTAGAAATCGATCAATCCCCTTTAAAATCTAAATCTGATCGATTTCATCAAAAAACCGTAATTTTTGATTAACTTGAAATTCGATTGTCTACTTGATTATTTGATAGAAAATTTCGAAAATATAAAATTTCCATTTATATAAAGTTTCCTTTTGTAGAAAGTTTCGAAAATATAAAGTTTCCATTTATAGAAAGTTTCGAAAATATAAAGTTTCCATTTATAGAAAGTTTCCATTTATAGAAAATTTCAAAAATATAAAGTTTACTTTTTAGAAAGTTTCCATTTTTAGAAAGTTTCCTTTTATAGAAATTTTTTTTTCTGGAATTTTTTTTACAGAATTTTATGGAAAACTTCTCTGATTCATTGATCATCTAGAAATGTTTTCTAAGATTGCATCATAAAATGGAATCCCTAAAAGGCCTTGAAACCTTTTGTTTGAAAATCATTAAAAAGGGGTCTTGAAAACCCTAAATCCGAATTGATTAAAGGTGTATGATTGATTTTCATGTTTGTTTGAATCAATTAAGTGTTGATTCACATCTTAGCCGTGTGACTTTGAATTAATATTGCTAGAAGTAATCATCTGAAATGGTCGTGTGACCTATTGCATCATAACTTCGATTATTTTGCTTGCATCAATACTTATTAGAAAAAAAATTCTTTCTCTGGTGCGTGTGATAAGAAGTATTGATATGAATAATAAAAATTTCTAAAAAGATTACTTAACATAAATTAAGACCTGTTTTGGATAATGTGATTTCAGATGTCGAATTTCGAAACTTCAGATTATACTACCCTAAAATCTTCATGGAGATAATTGATTGAAAAGGGCAAATGAACACTTCAGTAGTCCTGATGTCAAGAGGACTCGGACAGTGTATTAATCAAGGTAATTATGTAACTGAAAGTGAAAAGAATAAAGCCATAACAATTATGTGCTATCATCTCACTAAGGATCTGAGAGAGCAATATGAAAATACTAAGGATCCTTATGACCTCTGGTCAAAACAAAACTTCAGATTCTCAATGGTATTATGGCAAAAGGCCATGGATGAATGAAAGATTCTCAGGTTCTAGGATTTTGAATCCGTGGACAAATATCATTCTGCTCAAATGAGAATCACCTATAGTTTTAAACTATGTGCTGAAGTGGTAACAGAAGAGGACTTATTTTATATGATCTATTCCACATTTCATTCAAAGGATATGTTGTTATCACATAAGTCTAAAGGTTTCACGACCTATAAAGACTTATTATCATGCCTATTGGCAGCCGAGCAAAGAAAGCAGAAAATTCAAGATACCATCAACTGATTGATAAAATTCAGTAAACATACATTGAGAAACAAAACAATGATATGAAACCTCCTGAAAACATTGAGGATGAAAATGATATATAAGAAAAATCTGAGGAAGCTGTATGAAAAATATAAATTGTGAGGTTGACTTACACATTGATTAAAGAATCAAAGATTCAGACATTCTGATTTCATGTTTTATGTTTTGATTTGATTTGCTTGTCATTTATAAATTTTATAGCAATAATAAAAGTTGATTCTGGTCTTATATTATCTTGCTTGATTTGCTTGATAATTCCTTGATTGATAAATGACAAATGAAAATTTAGAAAATGAGTATAGTAATTAAACTTATCCGACCAAAGGCATTGCCTAAAAGATGCATGAATTATTCACCCAAACAAAAGTCCAATTTGAGTTATAAAATTTTGAAAAATGAATAGTTTCCACATTGAACCAATGGGCAAAGGAAATATAAGTTCCTTAAGATTATAAAGAAAGTAAAAATCGCCCAAGGCATAAAAATGGTCGAGACTGTACTCCCAACTGATCTAAACTATGCTAAAAGATCAGTATGATAAATGCAAAAGGCCTAGGTAACCAGATAGGTTGACCACGAAATTTTATACACTTTATGGCATGATTGGACTAGCCATCCAGGTCTTTAAAATTGATGCAAAGATTGATATCGAAAAAAGGCACAAAAGAGTTATCCCATAGAATCTCACGTTGTGTAACATGTACACAATGGAAACTCAATAGGCTATAATGTTCCAAGCATCTAAAAGATTTATAGCATGTTCATGAGGGGGAGAAATGACACTCACGTGGTACATGAACAACACTAAAAATCCGAGTGACATGGTCTATGACCATGATAGAACTTGGCCGAATTCTTTGTGATACAAAGATCACTAGCTAATGCTTGGGAACACATGGATTTACATGTAATAAAAATATGCATCAGGCCATATAAAGTGAGCATAGATATTCCCATCTAAGAATGATAAAGGGTCATGATCCAGACATAGACCATCCTAAGAGATTATGTTTAGACCACCACAATAATATGTGCCGTCTAGGATGGAACCTCATAAGAAGATGAGATAAAATTGGGAATATATGTTGGATATGAGAATGTTTTCCTCCCACAATTTTATAAGAGACCTTGAGCCAAAATATGGGTGATCACATTAAGGCCATGTTTACGGATTACATGATGAATCCGACTATCCAACATCAGGGGGAGAAAGAAATAAGCTGGTACAAGTATAAAGAGAAATGGAATGGTATTAACCATCCTTGTCTTGGCAAGATCCTCGGACCAGAGAATATGATTTAAGACGTCCAAAGAAAGATCATACAAAGCTAGCTAAAATAATGCCAGACAGATTAGACCCGAAAAGAAAAGAAAAAGAATGACTAAGTCATACCAGCTTAAGCACCACGAAGATAATGTCCTATAAGAGACATAATCAAGTTGCTATAAAGTCTAAAGATAGACCAATATGTTCCATAAGATAAGGAACCTCGGAAATAAAAAGAAAAGGTGCATAGAAATGACATATCCGAGGTCATAAGAGAAACCAGACCAGACATTGAGATAAGGCTGCACAGCTAAACATCTAAGATACCAGACCATGTAGTTTGGGACGCCAAACTGCAAGGTAAATGAAGGTTCTTAGTAAGAATGAAATCTCTAATCGATTAGTTCATGTCTGGAACACAATGGAACACTATAAAAGAAGTGTCGACACATAAAAGATAAAGATGCATAAGGAAATAGCACTTGAGTTTAAAAGATATAAGCGAGGATCAGAACCCACGAGAATACAAGAATGCATTCATAGACTAAAGGAAACCGTGGGGGTTCAAAGAAAGATTCAAAGAATCTATAAAAGAGATGGGTGTATTGGCCATATATAGAAACACCATCTGATAAGATAAAACCAGTGAAAAATAGGTCTTGTGTGGGAAAAGAAAAGAAATCGTGAGACATGGACTAAGGTGTTCATATTCCTATTTAAAGTATTCAAGGAATGGCTTGATTACACAAGGATACTCACAGAGACCAAAGGAACAGATTATAAGGAGATATACTCCTATGTGGTGGATGCTACTACAAATTCGAAAAGGTCTGGATATAAGTAAGAAAGAAATGTAGTAAGTAGCATATTGATCACTGGATAAAGAAATGATAAAAGTATCAAAAAGATGAGAAAAGAACTTCTCATAGAATAATTTTGTTCCTAAGCTATTCATGGACTGAAACAAGGAAGCTGCAAATGATATGAAAGACTAAGAAAATACTTAGTACAATCAGTCCATAAATCCTTACAAGAGATATTATAATTCCTTGTGTATATGATTATACTAAACCAGCCCAAAGAGGAATGAATTGGTTCAGGCAAATTATAAACCATTGTTGCACAATTAGCCAAATAAATCCGAGTGTATACTTGTGAATTGATTGATGTATCATCATGAACCGACCAGATCGACCAAGATCGACCAGCATATGTAATGCAGCTAATGAAAAGATCGACCAGCATATGGTAGTATCATAAAGCGTGTGGTCAAGTACTAAATGAAGTATATGAGACTAATGAATGTCTATACATCAGTAAAGAAAGAAAGGAACCAATCATCAGAAGAGTGGTCGAGATTTATGGTCCGACCAAGTTCCACCAAAGTATAAGGTGGACCACGCCATATAATTGCAGTATCATATCCGGACCATATCATTATATCAGGCTGCAATACCTTAGCCATATATGAGTATATTGGCGTGTGATGACAAGGTCTATGACTTAACATGTATGTTTTCGAAAACATAGCATTGTCTACGACAAAATGAAAGAAGTCATGAGACATCATCCAGAGATAGTGACCAGAAGAATGTCTGAGTCAATAATAAAATGAAAGTGTCCACGGTACAGTAAAACCATGAGACTAGAGGAATCGTGGGACATGAGAGGACCTGCAAAAAAGATTTAATTGCAGGATAGAGGTACATCCAAGTACTGGTCGAGTACTATCCGAGTACTGATTGAGCATCATCCATCCGACCAGAACATGGAGACATTGTCGAGTGGTCAGCATCAAAGGAGCACGTCTTGACCATGTTCAAATGAAGTTCCAGAAGGCTGGCGAAATTACAAAGTATTACAAGAAGCTCATCGACCAGATAGGAATGCATCGTCCAAAGATCTTCAGTGATGCATTCACCAGGGGGAGTTCATGTGTTGTACTCTTTTTCCTGTCCATGGTTTCCCATTTTGCCACATTGGTTTTGAGGTTTTCCAGGAGAGGTTTTAATGAGGCAACATTAAGCATGCAACGAACCAGTACCGGATGTGTCGATCAAGGGGGAGTGTTATGTACCAGATTATGATCGACATAACCGGACCGACCAGGACCGTACCGACCGCAGAAGATAATGATTATCGACTGTTGTACTTATTCACTTAGGATAAACACGACCTGATATATATATATATAAGACCTCTGGTCGAAATTAATAATATAAAACACATTTTCCCATTAAGTTTTACAACAATTTTTTTGTTTATTACTCCAATATGAAATAAAAAAATAAAATAAATTATGAGCATTTTAGTTCATATTCCTTTTACTTTATTTGAGAGGATAAATAGAATTCTATATTGCAGATGCTCTAAATTTAAACCTAGTAGAATAGTGTTAGTGTTAGTTTTTTTTTTGAATAGTGTTAGTGGTTTGCAGAAGATTTACTATAATATAAAACATAAGTTTATGTGCTGAACATTTGTGTTTTTTCATGAACCAAACAAAATATAATTGGGAATTTTCGGATTGTGCGAGGTTACGTATGTGATTGTAAAGCATTCCCCTTTTACCATTATTCTATAACACGCTCAAATTTTTTTTCATGGTCGTGAATTGTGAAAGAGACCAGACTTGTTATGGCGTAGATACGACGAGTTCGCTGTGATAAATTTAACCATAGATTTTCACTGAGAGATCAATCATATAATTCGATGCTTTCATGCCCACGTCATCTGCCTTAATCCTGACCGCACATCAAACTCCTTTCGTGATTTATAATTTGTTTGGAAGTATTAGGGTAAATTATTTTTATTTTACAAACAGTGAATGATTTACCTACAATTTCAAAGTTAGACCTTTAAATGTGGGACATTGGACTAGTGGTTGAAAAAGAATAATTATTATTAATATTAATAAATAATATTAGGTGAAAACACAAAAGCCAAGAAGGACGCATGTGACGCGTAGGGAATCTAACACTAAACAATGTCAGACCATTCCCATGCCTTTAGAGATGCACTCACCTGTTTATTTTCTCCTATTTTCATTTTATTTACTACTATAATTATCATTCTTTCCCTTTCAGTAACGAATATCTAAACCTACTATAACTACAACTCTCTATCATTTCACTTCTCCCAAAAACTTATGGTTCTTTATGACGCCTTTCCTTCTCTCTAGATCTGGTTAGAATTTTTAGGGTTCTTCAGATAGCATCTTCAAAGCTTTTCTTGATTACCGAAGTTTGTTTCATTCTACTCAGTTGGTTTTATTGATTAGGTTTTCATTAATCTCTGATCTCCTTCTCTTCCGCTTTACTTTGTGGTTTTAACTTCTAATGATTCTTTTTATTTATCTCTAACGTAGACCTATAAATTATGTTTTGATAACAGAAAACTTGTATAGTTTACTCGTTCGTGTTTCTTTAGTCTCCATCGTTATTCAGGTCAGATCCATAACATGGATGGATCTTTGATTTGACATGTATCTTTGTGTGTGGATAGATCTTGGCCTTTTGAAATGATTTTCTTGAAAACAAAAAAAGATTGAAGTAGAGCTCCTTTAAGTTCAAACGAGAGTTTAGTAGGGTAAAGAAAAGCTGCTAAGCTATGGATCCCATAAGCCCTAATCCTTATAGAGAGAGAAAAAAGGATTTGGTTATATGGCTTGCATATCTTAGGAGCTTTAACTTGCCCTTTAATTACTTTTACTCTTCTTTGGATTGAAGGGAGCTCTACATCTTTTTTCTCTTCATCCAAATTTATTTCTCTACAGTAGTGTGAATTTAGTGTGTTTTTTAAGGCTTGAATTTAGTGTTGATTTTGAGATTTGCTGTATTCATAAATATTCGTCTAGATGATGGTCCTATCTGAGTCTTGTGGTGATGTTTTTGAGTCTTGAGCAATGCCTTTTTTGTTATGGTTGTCTGACTCGATACGGTACTTATTGCAAAAATAAACTTTTTCCCGTATCAACCAAAATGATCGGATCAGATATTTGGTATCGTTTCATATGTATTAGTTCGTTAATTTATCTTAAAGTGTTCATTTCTCAGATCATACTGCATAACAGTTAAAGTAATTTTGTTTTTTAAATTTAGTAAAACTCGAATAATTTGAATATGAGGGATAAAAGTTAACTTAATAGTTGTGAGTATTAAACTAAAATGGTACTTTTTGAAAATTCAAATTTACATGAATGTGGTGCACCCCCCACCGGCGGCTCAGTGGATCTTCTTTAAGCCTTTGGCCATACCCAAACTCTTCCACTCAAGTTCTCTCCATTCCTCTAGACAATTAAGTGAAACAGAATATTTAAGTGCGGATAATAACTAGTGAATATAAGAACGAATTCAAACATAAAATGGCAAAACACAAAGATTCCAAATATATTTTGAGATCCAACAAAAAATGGAATTGTAGCAGTCTAATACAGTATATGACAAAGAAAATAGTGAATATTGAAAATTGACGATGGTAAGTTTTATCATTCATAATGAAAATTAAAAACTAAATCTAGTAATGTGTGAAAATTTCTGTGTGTATATCTGATATGTTGAGGTTTTTGTAGGCAAGTTTTGATGTTAACTTAGTTGTAAGTAATAAGTTAAAAGTATTCACTAACGCAAGTTTTAAATTCATACCCATTCAAAAGGCCCATTAATATCAGCCCAAATGTTTTAATACTTTGCTAGTTTGCTTTATGAAATTTCAAGCTGAGGAGGATTTCTCCGAGATACATCATCATCTTGCTAAGGCATGTCAGCATACTCCTTCGTATCTCTACTCGCATATCACAAGTCTTCCATCCTAAGATTTACTTTTTTTCCTTGGATTAAAAATTTCGACTCTTCTAAGTACTCTATGGAGAATATAAATGGATCTTTAGTGTAAGGATGATCAAAATTAAACAGGACACTCTTTATCTCCAACTCTCGCGGCGCGTAGCGGTTCCGATAATGCCACCGCGGTCTAGTTTGCTTTCTCTTCTTTAGTTCATAGAAATTCTATTTTGGTGTGCGTTTTTGTGCTACAAAAGTTCCGGAACTACAAAGGTTTTTGTTTTCAAACCTCAGTCTCGATCTATTTTGCTCGTTGATGATGCGTTTCTTTCTCGCCTCTGTGATGGTCTCTTCTTTGCATGTGTTAGACTGTCTCTGTGAAGTTTACTGTGGCTTCCATCTTGTCTTCTCTTATGTCTTTTTTGGTCAATGTTCGTCTTCCTGATTAGGTGGGTTTCGTCTCTAGTTGCCTGTTCAAATCTCGTGGAGATTTGTTGTTTTGTGGCTTCATACTTTGGCTTTCAATGATCGATGAAGATCCAACAGCTTCCAGAAGTACTTGTCCGAATTCATGATTGATTCTAACTTGCCAGTTTATAAAGCTTTATTACTTGGTTCTTGAGGTGATTCCTTGTTGTGCTAGGAGGAGGTGTGGTTTAGTGGTGGTCTGGCCGAGGGTTTTTCCATTAAACAGCTGCCATAGATTCAGGTAGCCATCTCTGATGCTGTTGTTAGGCTTATTATGGAGTCTAGAGCTGGCTATATTTTCTGCTGGTTTAGCTAATCACGAAGACTCCCTTTATTTGTTGCTGTTGTATTGATCTCATTGTAGTTTGATACAACTGTTGATGGAAAAAAAAAGAGAACATAATAATGGTAAATGCATTTGTATTACTGAAAGTAACTCTTCCAAGAGCTAATCATTAGCTATGATGATTATAATTTTTTCTAATAAATATTTTAATTACTCCTTGTTTTGGGCCCTCGGCATACACTTTCTTAAAAACTTGAAAATCCCTTAGTAATAAGAAGTAATGGATTAGAAAGTGTATTTGGGTATGTTAGTTACTTGTTAAGTAAGCTAACTTTTTTTTTAATGTTTTTTTTTTCAAATAAAATTAATTATATTAAAACGACCCGGAAACCCGGGGATTCAGATCAGATTATAAGCCCGAATTGTACAAAAGTTCCCAAATCAATGTATTACTAAAAGCACACCCACTAAATCCGACACATTCCACTAGTCTAATTTTGAAATTCCTGGGAATCGGGTTCTGTTCTCAACCTTGGACATGGATCAAGATTAGGTGAGGTTCTCCTCATTGATCAACCTTCTGTTTATATTAAGTAAGCTAACTTAATATAAAAGGTATAAAAAAACTTGAAAATTGAAGATGCTTCGCATTGTAATTTTGAAAACATAGTTGCATCTTGATATTGATATTGGTGACGGTGTTCTGTCACGATCAGTATAAAATCTGATTGCGTTACTAAACAGACAAGGTCCTAGAATTAGAAAATATATTCAGTATTTTGATTTAACAACGTATTAAAAAAACTGAAACCAGCCAAATATTCAGACTAGCATGTACTATATTTATGACATAGCTAATTTCTACTTTCTTTTATCTAAAACCCCGAGATTCAAGCACTAAACGGATAACCGTCAATTTGTTAGTTATAGCTTATCTACACATTTATTAGTTCATGAAACCTTTCGCTCTCACTCCATTTCCTCTTCATCTAAGTCAACCCTTGCGAGTAAAGCTGTAACGACACAACACTATCACACATCAGTACACTTGTCGTCGTGTCTTAATATTATTTCAACTTGGTTTTCAGAACGAGGTCCAAATTATCGTGGGCAAAATATCCGTAAATTTTGATTCGATTCGTTATTCGTTTCGATTCGATCCGAAAAATCCAAATATCCGTAACTTAACAAATCGAATCAAATACTAAAATCCAATATCCGTCAAAGACGAAGCAAATCACAAATACTAATATTTTTAGAAACGAGTATCCGATCCGATCCGTTATATAAATATATATGTATACATGTTTATAAAATTATATAATATATATACTTTTATATCTCTATATAAGTTTTATAATGTTTTTATTCACTAAATTAATTATTTAGTTATTAATTTTTTTGAAAGTATATGGTTTTTTTGAAAAATTATGATGAGATATTATTATTTTATTATATTTTCTTCTTTTTCTTTTATTTTTATTTATTTTTTTAATTTTTTCTTATTTTTTACGGATCGAATCGGATAACCGGCAAAAATTCGGATATTCGCGGATATCCGGCGCACTGGATATCCGAAGAGTTACGGATCGGATCGAATCGAAAAATCGAATATTCGTAGGGAACGGATCGGATCACGGATATCCGCTCCGTGCCCACCCCTACCACACAAAAACTATATGCATATATGGACGACAAAACCATCGTCCATAGGTCGTCCATTTGCATCACAAATCCCAATTTTCGATAATGATAAAACTACATATGTTATAGGATTTAGATACTACAGTAACAAACAGTTTTAAGCTAACGTTCAATATCTTCATTGGTTTCTGAAACTCGTTAGATTAATGGCTGATTATATAATCTGAGAGTAAAACAATACAAGCTTGAAGAATAGTTTTAAAGAAACAACAACGTGCTGTTTTGGAAGGTTCACTAACTTTGAAATTTGTTGCTTTAAATTTTTATTCCTTGTAGTATTTATTTGCAGAACTTAGAAATAGGTTGGTCGATGGACGATTGCTCAAGAAGCTCTTACAGATTGGACGGTGCTTTAGCCATACCCATATGTGGCAAGTTTCTCGACCGAAGTGGCAAGAAGAGGCACGTGGTGATAAGTATACGTAGTTGTTACATGTATCTTTGTTGTATGCTACGCTTTTATTTCGTATCAGTGTCACTGATTCAAATACACATATATCATAATGTGTATATTCCCTATATTTTTCCTTCAAACGGTGAAAAATGTATTTTCTTGCCCCCATTCCTTATAGTTTGATACGTGTACGAACTAGAAACTACGAGACCACAAAAGACCAACTTATTTAAATGTTTTCGACTGAATTAATACTTGTAACAAACTTATAATATCAATCGCTTTGTTTTCAATTAATAACTGAGTTAAAAATAAACACACACAAATACTGTGATTGGTAATCCAATATCAACAATTATATCTAGGTTTCAAATCATATTAGAAATTTCAAAACCAGATTCATGTGAATATGTGATCTCTAAAGTTTAAATATTTCTATGGATTGAACTAATTCAGTAATTCTAAAGAAAAACAAAACAATATATATATATATATACATCTTTCTTTCTTTGTTGTCAAAAACAACAACCAAGCAAATCTTTGTAAAATGGTTACGTATGACACAAAATACAAGTATTTATTAATGATACAGCATACAGGTGGTCGTTACGCGACCGACTTAAATTCATCTCGAAGTTTGAGGAGCACTGGCATTCAAACACTTTTCCATTAAATTGAAAAAACAGTTAACATCTTTGTTTGTCTATCTAGACTTTTATTTTATCGTCGAGCTTTTCTACTATGGATATTCTCATACGCCTTTTCTTAAATATCTGGCTTATATTAATATACCCACTTAATCAGTTATATGTATATACAGTAAACTAATATATAACTGTTGCCTGATCTGAATATGTTAACAATATTTTTATCTAGTTAAATAAATTTGAGGCAACAGTTTTTTCAATTCTTTTATATTGATATCCATATACATTGATTCTTCTAATTCTTTTAAATACCCACTTGGCCGGATGCTATCAAGTATCAATAATGCATGAACTGACTTAGAAATCAATATGGATATCAATATGAATGGTTTATTGGCCATATTCTTTTCTAAAGAAGGTTGATTAAGAATGAGATATAAAAAATTCCATGCCATTTTGGTGTGCTTGTGGTTAAAACAATAATGCATGCATGTATTGACCATCGCTGATATGATATAACACTATTAATAATCTAATAGGAAACCAAGTGCTCGTAGCTTGGTGGTAAAGGAGGTACAGCTGTACTGTCTGCCATCCGGGTTTGAGTCTTGGCTACAACAGATTTAACATCTTTTTCGTTGAAACGCTGGATCCTTTTTGGGAGATAGTTGGAAATGTTGCTGTCCAGATACCAGAGTTATCAAAAAATAATAATAATAATAATCTACTAGGAAGTAAGATCCTCTCTTTACTAAAGGTAGAAAATATTCTAATAATAATGCAAGATACCAAAAGTTTTTTTTTTTGCTAAAATTTGTAGATACGAAAAGTTGATCAAATATGGAAGAATATCAATAATTTGACCCTGAATTTACACTGTCCAGATTAATATTGATCATTTATTTTAAGATAGTATTCTCTTTTTAATAGGAATTATTCCAACGTTGATGAATTTAGTTTAGAATAAATCTTTCAACAAGTATCTCTAGTTAGTCATTCCCTAGTCAAGACAATGCCCGACGACAAGTCGTTGACTTAATTACCAAAATGACAATAATAGCAAAAACCCTTTAACAAGAAAAAAATCAATAATAAAAAATCATTAATTTACTTGCATTCATATGCGTGTGGGTCTATATAAATACATTGTGAGCAATCGTGTGAATACAAGCATTACAATTGTGTGACTATCATCTAAAGCATAAAACAAACACATAAAAAAAACAAAAGGCCAAAAACAGTAAAATGGGTTTCTCTCCATCTTCTTCATGGTTTCTTCATCCTGAGCTTCATCATGTTGTTTCCAAGATGTCTTTCCTTGATTCCTTTTTGTTCTACGTAAGTACATCTCCCTGTCTAGTTATATAATCTACAATTATTCTTCATCTTCTAGGAATAAAATTAATAAATATAATTGTATTATCCGTTTTTAATTATATGTATATAGATTGTGCACTTAGTGGACAAGCTAGGATTGTGGCACAGATTTCCAGTGCTACTGGGAGTGGCTTACTTGGGGATACGAAGACATCTACACCAACGTTACAATCTGATTCACGTTGGTGGAATCAACGGCCAGCGTTATGACACCGATGCGTTCTCTTTTCGCACGGCTGATGGCAAGTGTAACCATCCCTCCGATGACTCTGTCGGTAGCCAAGGCACCTTTATTGGCCGGAACATGCCCCCATGTACTTCTCAGTATGGTGTGAGTTTTTTCTCCTCATTTATATTCACAATTACATTTACATAACATGCAATGAAACAGCAGTTAAGTATTTGCAGTTTTGATCAAATTTAAAATATATATGCCGGTCGAATTTATCATAGCTGAATGAAACAGTAGAACCAAACTTTATGACGCATTTCAGTTTCTTATCTCCACTCACTAGTGGTTGGATATTGATGTATGATCTTCTTTTGCTTTAACTTTATGTATCTTTTGTATCGGATAAAGTTTTTGTTTATTGTGGGAAAAAAAAAGTTTTTGTTTGTTATGAAAGTATTTTGTTTTTTTCTGCATGGTTAGCAAGTCATCTACGAAACTATTTGTTCTTATTATTATGAGTTATCAATTATCACGTTGTTATTGTTAATCACCACTAATTTGTTTTATGTAATTTATGATGGTTGACTATTACAGATACTGGATCCACATCCAAGTGTGGTGGCTACTAAGCTGCTAGCGAGAAAAAGATTTATAGACAATGGGGACCAATTCAACGTGATAGCTTGTTCGTGGATTCAGTTCATGATTCATGATTGGGTTGATCATTTAGAAGACACCCACCAGGTTTTCATTCTTTTGAATCTAACCCCTTGATTACTCAACATTACATGTCTCTCCCTCAACTTCAGTTTTATTTTCTTTCCTAAAAATTAAATAAAATATATTAATTATCATTTTTTTAAACCTTACTAGATTGAGCTTAAGGCTCCAGAAGAAGTAGCAAGTGGATGTCCATTGAAGTCATTTAAGTTCTTTAGAACTAAAAAAGATCTCACCGGTGATCACCACAAATCTGGCTCTGTCAACACTAGAACCCCATGGTGGTATGTATTTGCATTCAAATCCGTGCTTAATCACTTCTTATTGTTATTTAATGAGTTCAATTTTATGAAAAAAACTTCTGGAATTAGGGACGGGAGTGTTATATATGGAAATGATGAAGCTGGAATGAGAAGAGTAAGGGTTTTCAAGGATGGGAAGCTAAGAATCTCTGGGGGTGGTTTGTTGGAGCGAGATGAAAGGGGTGTTCCGATCTCCGGTGACATAAGAAACAGCTGGTCAGGTTTCTCTCTGTTGCAAGCTCTCTTTGTCAAAGAACATAACAACGTCTGTGAAATGCTCAAAGTAAGTCAGGTTTTGTCTTTCTTGTGATGCAAGGAACCTCTGTTTATACTACAATCACACTAAGTTGTAACTCTTCTTTCAGGAACGGTATCCAGATTTTGATGATGAGAAACTCTACCGGACTGCGAGATTGGTGACATCAGCGGTTATCGCTAAGGTTCACACAATTGATTGGACAATAGAACTCTTGAAGACGGACACACTCACTGCTGGAATGAGGATCAATTGGTATGGATTTTTAGGGAAGAGAGTTAAGGACATGATTGGGGCAAGATTTGGTCCGATCCTTAGCGGATTAGTTGGTTTGAAGAAACCAAAAGATCATGGAGTTCCGTATTCTCTTACCGAAGAGTTCGTTAGTGTCTACAGGATGCATTGTCTTCTACCAGACACACTTATCCTCCGAGATATGAGTCCTGAGAAAGTTGACAAAGCAAACCCTAAAATAGAACGAGAGTAAGACACAGTCACACTCACACAGAGAATGTTTTGATACATTGGTTAGTTCGGTCCAAGCACAGTGTTTGTTAACCTAGAAAGATGTTTTCAACAGGGTACCGATGACGGAACTGATAGGGAAAGAAGGAGGGAAAAAGGGTTCGAAAATCGGGTTTGAGCAGTTACTAGTTTCAATGGGACACCAATCTTGTGGTGCGTTGACATTGTGGAATTACCCTAATTGGATGAGGAGCCTTGTGGCGCAAGACATCGATGGAGAAGATAGACCTGACCTAATAGATATGGCTGCCTTGGAGAGTAAGTCAAATCAAATCGTTGCTTTTTTCTTTTGATAAACAAAAAATTATGTATCGGTGATTCTCTGACCGTTTGATTTTATTTTTTCCTCAGTTTATAGAGATCGAGAGAGAGGAGTTCCTCGATACAACGAGTTCAGAAAGAATCTGCTGATGAGTCCTATCAGCAAATGGGAAGATCTGACAGATGATGAAGAAGCTATCAAGGTTTTAAAAGAAGTGTATGGAGACGATATAGAGAAGCTTGACCTAAACGTGGGATTGCATGCAGAGAAGAAGATCAAAGGATTCGCCATTAGCGAAACTGCTTTCTTCATCTTCCTCCTCGTTGCCTCCAGGTTTAGAAAACTACACTACATTTATTTAAAACAGAGGCTTTTCTTGCGTAACAAGGAACTAAACTCACTTGACCTTTGTTTGATTAACGATACTTAGGAGGTTGGAGGCAGATAGGTTTTTCACGACGAATTTTAACGAGAAGACGTATACTAAAGAAGGGTTGCAATGGGTTAATACAACAGAGACTTTAAAGGATGTAATAGACCGACACTTCCCGAACTTAACGAACCAGTGGATGAGATGTACGAGCGCCTTCTCTGTCTGGAGCTCAGATCCTGACCCGACCAAGTGGCTTCCTTTGTATCTCCGATCCGCGCCATAAGCTGTTAGATGCTGCGTGGAACATGTCTATAAGTGTCATGTGGTTGGTTCATTAGTATATCCTTTTTTGCTGGGGGATTTGGAGTTGTGTGACATCGTACATATGAAATAAAATCATATGAGTAGAAGAGTTTTAGTCGTCAGTAAATCAATTGCCCCAATTTCTCGTTGTAGAACTTCAATATATTTCAACAGTTTTTTCTATTTATTTCCACCCTCGGATCTAACTATGTTTGAACATGGCTGAGTATTTACATGAAAAGGAGTTGCTTCATTTATATGCGTAGTTTGTATTTTGCTTAAACTTGAGTTTAAGAAGGTGATTATACAAATTAAATAAAACAGAAAGCAAACGCTGCATATGAAGCTATATATATGCTAACAATATGATCTTCTAGATGAATTTAAGGGCATTGGTGATCCGAGTTTTATGTATGTCATATACCAAATGATTGTTAGAAAAATCATGAGATGCCCAGACACATTCGTCTAAAAGTTGAGTGCTTAGCTTATGGATACGATCTCTGATATTAGGAGTATAGCAGCAGCACTATGTATTATATGCTCTTGTGTTTATCTTTTCCGTTTATCAGGCATAGAATGGGTTTAACTCTGTCTTTGTTTACGTCTAGTAGTAGCAGCACAATGTACTGATCATGCTCTTAATAGACAAATGCTTCTTATATTTCCATGTATGACACCCTGCTTAAAACTTCTTATTGATGAATAAGCTACAAACACCGTTAATAAACTTATTAAGATTATCAATATGTCTACATAATTCAAGAAGTTTGTTACATTAAAAAGAATCCGTAGATATAGTGTGACAGTCGCGCACTTACACTGGTCGTTGTAATTGTCAGTTGATGGTTTAAGCTAATCTAGAAAACATCAGATGACAAAAAAAGGTTTAAACAAAGAAAGGCATCATAAATTCCTAATCCACCATGGCACCACCCTATAAATTGTCAATGATATTTAACGTTTTCTACTTTGTCAGAAAGGGGGAATAAACGTTTAGAGAGAGAGACGAAGAAGAGAGAAGTGATAGGTGGGGAAGTGGTCCCAGCACCCAAAAAATGTGAGGCTATCACCAATTAGAATGCACCAACTTTTTTTTAATCTCTTTATTTACGCAAACGAAAAAAGATGAGTTATTCTTGGGTTCACTCCCTAGGGTGAACCTTTAGGTTCAAAATAATTGAGTATCTTTTAAAAAGGAAACAAAATAATTGTCAAATTGCATTATGTTTTTAAAATAAATGTAAAATAAATAAAAATAGTAATTAACAAAACATGAATTTTTGAAAAATAATTTTAAATCCGCCAGCAAAAAACTATACCCTAAACCCTAATCCTAACCCCTAAACCCTTGGGTAACCCCTAAACCCTTGGATAAATCATAAACTCTAATTTATAAATATCAAACTCTAAATCATAAAAACACTGAATTTTTTAATTCTAAATCTTATAAATTTAGATAAATTCTAAATCTTAAGATTTATATATAGTTTTTTTAAATGCATTTATACAATTACTATTACTTTTATTTATTTTTACTTTTTTATTTTAAAACATAATATAACTTGACAATTATTTTGTTTCATTTTTCAAAAGATACTCAATCTAAAATAACTAATTCCTATTGGTTGGTGAACCTAAAGGTTCAAACCTAAGAAAAAGTCAAAAAGATTGCTTTTTGGGAATTGGATAATTATGACGTGGCTTAAGCAACCACTATACAACTGGTCCACTACTATTCACTGCAGTCAAAATTAGTCAAACCGTTCTAAAACGAATGTTCTTTTACGGTTTTACCTTCTTTTCTAATCTGAATAATCACAGGCAATGTTTTTTCTTTTTTTCACAGGCAAGGTTGATTACTACGTAAACGTATCTTAATTCGCTTAAACTAAACATTAACGTGTATAGTGTTTTAGTAAATCACCACTTATTATTATTTTCGCTTTCAGTAGCTTTTCTCATTAATACTCTCTGTTCATATATCACGTACGTAAGCCAACATACTCGAATATTCACACCAAGTTTTCGGTTGTTGGCTAGCGTTTCTGTATAATAAATAAATAATGAATTTGTAATCGGGGAGTTGAGTGGTGACGTCTAATGTAAGGAGTGGGCAAATTATTCGAGCAAAACGAATCTTTTGTCAATCAAGATACTTAAAAAAAAAAAACAATTTTAAAGTTTTGAACAAAACTCAAGCCGCCCACAATTTAATTGTTGGCCAACTACCCTTCAGCATTTATATTATAGAATTGTTACCCCCTTTTTCTATTTAAATACAAATTTCTATAAAATAATGAAGTTTAAAGTGTAAACTGTAAAAATAATGTAAAACCTGAAAAGGAGATAACTTATGATTAGGTGTTCTTACATCTGAAGATGAGGTGAATATGAAAACCATGGTATTACAAACTACTGTTTTTATCGTAAGCTTCAATTATTTATGTCCCTACGTTTAAACCAAGATATGTAATTTAGTTGTTGTACTAATTAATGTTGTCAGTATGTCATAATCCTTGTTGGAATTTTTGGCGAAGTACATGTTAACAAAATTACAATCTTAAAGTTTTCAGCAGATGAATGTATAGTGGAAACAAAAGAATGCAAACTCTCCATACATGGAATTAAATGTTGGTTTCTGAAACCTCACAATCGTCAATCGTGTGGATACAATGAGCTGAGCCGAGATTTGTTTAAAAATATTCTGTGTAGAATTCCGGAATTACCAACACATACTTAATATAATAATTAATGAGAAATAAGAAAATGTGAAGTAAATGTGTGGTCGACTATTGGCTCACAGCTCACGATGGATACAATGATTGACTAGTTGCATATACCACACATGCAAACGTGTGGTCGTCCATATTTTGACATGATCAATAGATACATAGCGGCAGAGATGTCTATTTTTGTTGTAACTTGTAACCACTAGATAGATTAATCAAATTCTATGAGTTCACTATACTTTTACTTGTAAGCACTACATAAGTAATGTATAAGAAAATATCCAGACTATATTGCATTCATTATACGTTTACCAAAAACATATATTCACTATACAGATACTACAAGACTTAAAATCTATCTTATTAAAACAGAAACATTCTGTTGGACCTAACATTTATTTTGTAAGTTTTTAAATTAAATACATCTTTATACTTTATAGTTAAACATACTTTAAATCACTAATGTTCATTTCTTTATACTACTATCCATGTTTTCAAACAATATACTTATTTCTTTATACTACTATCACTGTTTCCAAACAATATATTTTTTATACTATTATCAATGTTTTCAAATAATACAATAATTAATCTTAGTTATTTTATATCTATCATTTTCTCTTTAAAATTTTGTAGAAACGTCATAATTTCATAAATTGCAAAATAGTGAACTTTAAAATTTCGATTATAAGATTACAAATTATGAAACTATTACAATTTAAATCCAATTAGATTACATATCGGTCATCCATCAGTTCAATCGGTTAGTCTCGGGTTTTAGTGATTTTTTAATATGAATATTTTAAAAACATAAATTAAATTGTCAGGTCTCCGGATTAACCGGTATAATCACAATCGGGTTGAATTTAAAAATACTGATTTAAATGAAAAAATATTTTAAATACACACTCTTTAAAAATAACCAAAATATTTGTTAAATTATTAGTGAAATTTTTCATCGTAAAATATCCCGCGCTTCAAAAGCGCGGGTCAAAATCTAGTGTTACATTATAGACGAAGTAATGGACGACGTGGGCATATCTCAGGCACAGAGTTTTATGTAGTTTATGTTTTAAACTTTAAATAAAAACTTTAAATATACTATGAAAGCTCATTCCTATACAGCAAAAAAATAAGTGTGTATGGAGCAAGAAATTTATTTATGAAAAGCAACTATGCTGCACACACACACATATATTGTTTGATAAAGATATTTGATAGAGCGATATGCTAATAAATCAATTAATTGTTGTTAGGGCTTTTACAAATGGTAACGTTATCAATACTATTAAAACAGAAACATGACCTATAAATATATATGTGTGGTCTAACTATTTTAATAATATTGATTAAAATATCTTATTTATCAGTTAAAAGAAATATTATACAAAGAAAAAACAAATATGACTAAAAACACAAATACAAAAATTAAAATTTCTAAAAAAATATAAAACAAAAAAATATACCTGCCCTTTTTTTAATCTAGTTATAGAATAAAACCAACGAATTACTTAACTAACTTATTATTCGAGCTCACTTATATTCTGCAAGACAATGCGTTATAGTAGTATATTTTCTCACGTGCATAATCTTCTCATGCGAATATTCAGAGTTAAATCGTCTTTTTCATTTTGTTTTTCCACTCGGAATTGACAGCTTATTAAACAATAAAGCCAATTTCTAGTCATTCTCAATATGAAAAGTTATAGGCCTTAATTTTGCTGTGACATTATTTCTTTTTGTTTGAGCAAGTTGCTGTGACATTAATGATTATTCCCCTTTATGTTCAAAAGAATACTAAAAGATCCAAAACAGCATTTTTCAAAATTTCTAGAAAACCCATTTCATTTTTATTTTATTATTGAAATGACCAAAACTCTTTGAATCACCTTCAAAATATTCTAACATATCCTTGTTTATTTCACACAAGTGTTACTTCAAAGTTAATTAAAAAATTACTATTTGTGTAGGGAATGAAAAAAAGAAATGGTGTAGAATGTATGTAGAAGAGAAGCGTATGATGGCCTAGTGGTTCCTGCGATTCTTCTCATACACGATTACTAGAGGTCGCCAGTTTGATATTCGGGGACAACATGGTGGTACTGGGTTAGCTAAAAAATTTCTTAAGGAATTTCTGGCGAGGTGGCTCTTTGGAGTGAGCCCAGTCACTATAAAAAGTTCAACCTACACAGTTTGAGAAGCGTATGGTGGCCTAGTAGTTCCTGCGATTCTTCTCATACACGACTACTCGAAGTCGCCAGTTCGATACTCGGGAACAGCGGGGTGGTACTGTGTTAGCTAAAAAATTCTTTAGGGAATTTCTGGCGAGGTGGCTCTTTGGAGTGAACCCAGTCACTATAAAAAGTTCAACCTAGTTTTTGAGAAGCGTATGGTGGCCTAGTGGTTCCTGCGATTCTTCTCATACACGACTACTCGAGGTCGCCAGTTCGATACTCGGGGACAGCGGGGTGGTACTGGGTTAGCTAAAAAATTCCTTAGGGAATTTCTGGCGAGGTGGCTCTTTGGAGTAAGTCTAGTCACTATAAAAAGTTCAACCTACACAGTTTTTTGAGAAGTGTATGGTGGTCTAGTGGTTCCTGCGATTCTTCTCATACACGACTATTCGAGGTCGCCAGTTCGATACTCGGGGACAGCGGGGTGGTACTGGGTTAGCTAAAAAAATTCTTAGAGAATTTCTGGCGAGGTGGCTCTTTGGAGTGAGCTCAGTCACTATAAAAAGTTCAACCTACACAGTTTTAACCAACGCGTGTTGGCCTAGTGGTAAAAGAACTCCGGCTGGAGTGCCCGCCCTGGGTTCGATCCGCATTGGTCACGAGAGAATTTACATGGGGTTCTCTCGCCCTCCAGACCACTTTGCGTAACCAGGGGCCCTTAAGTGGAGGCTTAAAAATTCCTGTAATGACATGGGTATAAGCTCGGTGGGCTAGTCGATCACGATTAGTGGTCGGATACTGGGTTATAAAAAAAAGAATGTATGTAGAATCTCTACTATGTTTTCTTGTGGAAAGAAAAGGCAACCGTTTTAAATACAAGAATTAATGTGAAGCCTGTCTTTGTGCAATTTAAGTAGGATCATCCCGGTCTAATCTTTTTCTTCGTCATCTTTTCAGGTTCACGCACTCAGCTGGTTGAAAAAGATACGCCTCTCCTTTCTCTTTTCTTTTTTTGTTTGCATGTCACAGTATAATACTCTTTCTTACAATACTCCATAAACCCCCCCCCCCCCCAAAAAAGGAGTTAATTTCTGCATAGAGGAGAGAGAAGAACCACTCTCCACTTGTCTGTCGTGAAGCTCTATAGACAGAGAGAAAAAGAAAGTGGAGTGAAAACGAGAGACACAAGTTTTTTTTTTCCTTCTTTTTACAAAGGAGGAGATATACTTAGAGAGGTTCACTGTACGGAGAATTTTGTCACTATTATTCAATTTTCTCTTCTCTTTTTTTTTCTGCTCCTTTTAATTTCCTTTGAGTGGGTTTTGGTGTGCTTTTCTTTTCTTTTTTTTTTCCGTGATTTATCGAAAAAGAGTGGCTGCGAAAAATTCAATTCCTTTGTGTGTGTTTGAGGTTCTCACTTACCTCTCAACCTCTGCCGTTTGAAATCCAGAAAATAAATTTTTTTTTTTTTTTAACTTACTTAGATAAACTCCGGCGAAAAGTTTCATACGGTGTTGATTGACAAGAATATAAAAGTCTCTATTTTTTGGGGTTTGACTTGATCGTTGATCGCTGGGATTCGAACTCGGGATCTCCCGGTGTTTGAAATGCCCGATAGCGTTCGGAGCATGAAGATGAACATGAAGAACTTTCTAAAGAAACTCCACATCACTCCCAATCAACCCGACGAAGCAGCATCCGACGACGGATCATCGATTCCAACCACAAATAACAAGTCCATCGATGTATCATCACCCTCACCTCCTCCTCCAGATTCGTCATCGAGGTCTCAAACCACCCCTGAACTCAAACCCTTCTCCGGTTTATCGAATTGGTTAAGCTCCGTTGGTCATCGAAAAAGCCCAAGCCCACCAGACTCCTTCAATGCCGCCAAGAACACAGACGCTGCTGATAACGGTGATGATGATCCTCCCCTCGTTGAGCAGGAGCAGCAGCAAGATTCTAAGGATCCAGAGGTTGAAGAAGAAGAGTATCAGATACAGTTGGCTCTGGAGCTGAGCGCTAGAGAGGATCCCGAAGCTGCTCAGATCGAGGCTATGAAGCAGTTCACCTTAGGCTCTTCCGCTCCTGACAACAACTCTCCTGCTGAACTCGTTGCTTATCGTTACTGGGTATTCATAAAGTCAACTCCTTTTCCTCGTTTTCTACTTAAAAGTTCTCTTCTTTTACTCTGTTTTTCAAAGTTCTCTGCTTTTACTCTGTTTTCGTTTTCTACTCAAAGTTCTCTGCTTTACTCTGTTTTGGTTTTTTTTTTGCAGAATTACAACTGTCTTGGGTATGATGACAAGATCTTGGACGGGTTTTACGACTTGTACGGAGTGTTGAACGCTTCTTCCTCAGCGGAAAAGATACCTCCTTTGCTTGATCTTCAAGGGACACCTGTCTCTGACGGCGTGACGTGGGAAGCTGTTCTTGTGAACAGGAGTGGGGATTATAATCTGTTGAGAGTTGAGCAGATGGCTGTTGATATCGCCGAGAAGACGGAGTCTGTTTCTTCGTCCAGTTTTGTCAACAGTGAGCTGGTGAGGAAGCTTGCTGTTTTGGTCGGTGATTACATGGGTGGCCCGGTTGTTGATCCGGATAGCATGTTGAGAGCTTGGAGGAGTCTTAGCTACAGTTTGAAAGCCACTCTTGGGAGCATGGTCTTGCCGCTTGGTTCTCTAACTATTGGATTGGCTCGTCACCGTGCCTTGTTGTTCAAAGTAAATAACAAAGAGGAGGGTCTTCTTTTTCAGATTGTGATCTAATTTTCGGTAGAAGATGAGTTTATCTCACTCTTTTTCTTTTATTTTGAAACTTTTGTAGGTTTTGTGTGATAGCGTTGGTGTTCCTTGTCGGATAGTCAAAGGACAGCAATATACCGGTTCTGAAGATGTGGCAATGAACTATATTAAGACCGATGATGGCAGGTAATCATCACACTAACACCAATGTATTATCTATTGACTGTGGTATAGACTAAGTATCAAGTATATGTGAATTTCAGGGAGTACATTGTTGATCTTATGGGAGATCCCGGTACGCTTATTCCAGCTGATGCAGCTGGACTACAAGTAGACTATGATGAACCTGTCTGCTCCACTAGTCCTGGGGACAATGATTCATTTCATGCAGCTTCTTCCACCAATGGGGTTGAGAGGTCATTTCAACAGAATGCAGAGTTGCCTCCAGGGGAACATCCTTCTAGTACCAAAAGTTCTGAGGAGAGAAACCAATCCGGGGGAGGAGGAGGAGGCGATCTCATTGCTGGTCTAAATATTTCCAAGGAAGATGTAACGAATGTTGAAAAGGCTCCAGCTCAAAATCTCTCTAGCAGGCCCATTCATTCTTTCACGCATATGAGATCACCTTCTTGGACTGAAGGTGTGAGCTCCCCAGCTGCGCGGAGGATGAAAGTCAAAGATGTTTCACAATATATGATTGATGCTGCCAAAGAGAATCCACGGTTAGCTCAGAAGCTTCATGATGTATTACTCGAAAGCGGAGTTGTAGCTCCGCCCAATCTATTCTCCGAAGTCTATCCCCAGCAACTGGATGCAACCGTCGAAATAAAAAACCTGACCGAAGCCAAGAAAGAGAAAGGAAAAGATTTAGAGACAGCTCACCAGCAAGGAAGACACCAAAACGATCTTGGTCCAGTGCGGTTTTTGCCTCCATTACCAAGACTGCAACCTAAAGCAGATGAACATGATCATGGCAAAGTTGTTAGTCAGTCTGATTCTTCACACTCTGAAGCGTCTTCTACAGAATATGCCAGAACCGTACCTGCTGCTGTAGCTGCAGCGGCTGTGGTCGCATCTTCGATGGTTGCTGCTGCTGCGGCCAAGACTGCAAACACAGAGTCCTCTACCTTAGAACTCCCTGCTGCAGCTGCAGCCACGGCCACTGCCGCTGCAGTTGTGGCAACAGCTGCAGCCGTGTCTAGGCATCTTGAGTTAAGTTCGAACAGCGATGGGGATGCTGGTTCTGGTGGACATGAGCCTCAAGGAAGTGGGGACTCCCCTCATGAGCCAAATTCAGGTGACAGAATATCTGACAGATCTACTGGCAACGAAAGTTCCAAGTCTGATGGAACACTTGATGATGTCTCTGACTGTGAGATTTTGTGGGAAGAGATTACTTTGGGAGAACGTATTGGACTCGGTACCTGACTTATCATTGTTGGTTATCTACTTTGGTGTAACTAACTTTATAAAAACTAAAACGGTTACCTCTTTTGATACAGGATCTTATGGAGAAGTGTATCGGGGAGATTGGCACGGGACTGTGAGTAGTAGTATTATTTGATTTTCAGTTTATACTATGGAATGCTATAACTATTAAGCTTTGTGAATAGAAGTGGATGAAGAAAATACTTAAAAGCAATTCCGTAGTTTGAGTTCCCATGTTGTTGAAACTCTTGGACTTGGTAGGAAGTGGCTGCCAAGAAGTTCCTTGATCAAGACCTTACAGGAGAGGCACTGGAGGAATTCAGAAGTGAGGTACGACAGAGCCTTTATTCTAGCTGTTGTTCCCTGTTTATTGTTAGTTCTATGTCAAACACATGCTATCTATATATTCTTGTTAACGTTTTTATCATTTTAATATCTGATTAAAAGGTCCAAATCATGAAAAAGCTTAGACACCCCAACATTGTTCTCTTCATGGGAGCTGTGACCCGTCCGCCTAATCTCTCAATTATTACAGAGTTTCTTCCTAGGTAAATACTTATGATCTTTGCAGGGTTGATTTAATCTTGATACTAAATGATTCTCATTTTATATGTTCTCTTCATAGAATTATCTTTACGATAGTATTTTGTCATACTTTTGTGCAGAGGGAGCTTGTATAGGTTAATCCATCGGCCTAATAACCAGTTAGACGAGAGGAGGCGGCTAAGGATGGCTCTTGATGCTGTATTACTCTTTTTTTTTCTCTTTCATTCTCACACGTTTTGATCTCTATTATATCTGTGTCAATCCTTTCAATATCATTCAGGCCCGGGGGATGAATTATTTGCATAGCTGTAGTCCTATGATTGTCCATCGTGATCTCAAGTCCCCGAACCTTCTAGTTGACAAAAACTGGGTTGTGAAGGTGTTAACACTGTCTTCATAAATTTCTATCCATTAGATAATGTAACATCAATTAGTGTGCAATAACGATGATCGGCTTTGCAGGTGTGTGATTTCGGGTTGTCTAGAATGAAAAACAGCACATACCTCTCTTCAAAGTCAACAGCAGGCACGGTAAGCTTGCTAGAAGGAAGTTACCATCTCCATGTCTTAGTTTGTTAATCTAAACTGGCTTGAATCTGTGTCTTTCAGGCTGAATGGATGGCTCCAGAAGTGCTTAGAAATGAACCTGCTGATGAGAAGTATGGTTTTTTTTATTCTTTGTTTTCTTCCTCTGCTCATCAAAATTCTTATATGTTCCTCTTTTGAAGAAGTAGGCCTAACCGTCAGGGAAAATATGATTTTACCTGAAACAGGTGCGATGTTTACAGCTACGGTGTGATTCTGTGGGAACTCTTTACGTTACAGCAACCATGGGGAAGGATGAACGCGATGCAAGTTGTTGGCGCAGTTGGGTTTCAGCATCGGCGTCTTGACATTCCTGATTTTGTTGATCCAGCTATTGCAGAACTCATTAGTAAATGCTGGCAAACGTGAGTATATCTATATAATAATCTAAAAGTAGTAATGCTTTTAAAACACACACATGATTTCACTAAACCAAGTCTCAATTAACATAGTCTTGAATCTTTGACGCCTTCTTATTGTTCTTTTAGGGACATTAACACTTAGGATTTGGCTGATACATCTAGTGGCTTTTTTTTTTGGTTACTAGGGATTCAAAGTTAAGGCCAAGTTTTGCAGAGATCATGGTTACTTTAAAGCGGCTACAGAAACCTGTAACAGGTTCAAACATCCCAAGACCAGTCCCTAGTGCTTCTTCTTCATCAACAACTGAACAGGAACAAAAGGAATGATGATAACAGAAGAAGAAGAAAGAAAGACCAAAGTTGCAAAGCTTTCTTTTCACTGTTTAAAGGAAAACTGAAGAGAAGACTAAGCTAGATTTTGCTCTTTTTTTTCTGGTTTTTTAATTGGTTCAGCTTCAGTTGGTTTTCACACAGCTTGTGACTAGAGCTATTGAACGCAAATTCATGGAGGATTGAAGATTGAAGAGGGTGAAGGACAACTTTCTCGTGTGGTGTGTGTGTGTGTGCGCGTGTGTTTGCCGGTGAATTATGTTCATGTTCAATGCGTAAATTTCCTCTGTTTTGTTTTTACAAAAATTGAAACTGTAAAAAAAGGGAGAGAACCTGAAAAAGCTTATTTGACTATATGATATATATATATCATTTTTTTTTTTTTTTTTTTTTTTTTTTTTTTTTTTTTTTTTTTTTTGAATTGTATATATATCATTTTGTAAACTCGTTGACAAAGAAATAGTTTGAGGAGTGAGAACTCAAAAGTTTTCACAGTTCATCTGTGCTTGAATGAATGCCTTTTAGTTTTGTAATCTATTGAAAAGCACACGAAC
Source organism: Raphanus raphanistrum subsp. raphanistrum (assembly GCA_019706035.1). Classification (NCBI taxonomy): domain Eukaryota; kingdom Viridiplantae; phylum Streptophyta; class Magnoliopsida; order Brassicales; family Brassicaceae; genus Raphanus; species Raphanus raphanistrum. Next base: position 53,374,852 of record CM033988.1, read on the forward strand.
ATATGTTGATTGCTGTACATTTATCACAAACTTTATCCTCTTTGTGTATGGACTACTCCAAACTGTGTCAGGTACTATTGATCTTCTACAAGTTGAAAGTGGAGCTACTCCAAGCTCAGGATACTTGGTTAGTGTTTGATGAAAAGACACAAATACATGGACCAGCACAAGTGTATCGACAAGGGTAGTATGTAACAAGGGACAGAGTGTGTTCTGAGGTCAATGAAAGCTTTGATGTAAATGGTTTTTTTTTTCTGGTGAACTACTGATGAGTGAGTAAAACGACACGCTGTTTTGTTTGCAGCCACACAATGTTTAGAAAACGGCGAACTTTCTTAAAAGAGGATAACGAATCGCTTCTCTTCTATTCTAAATTCTAATCCAAGTTTCTTTCTTTTCTCTGTTTTTACTCTCTTTTTTTCTCGTTGGATAGAATGGGAACGGTTCTTGATTCGCATTTCCTGTCTCTTACTGCCATTGTTACTGTAATTCCTCTGCCATTTTTGAATCTTGATTCTTCTTCATTCATATCCGCTTTGTTGTTTTACTGATGTGTTCTATGATTTGCCAGGTGGTTTACCAGTTTATATTCTTTGTAATCACAGCTCTTTTCAAGATCGATCAAGTCACTGACTTTGCAGGTACAACCTTTATTTACCAACTCCTCTTTCTGCTTCTGTTTACTGTTTGATTCGGCTTCCTCGAGTATTTGTTACGTAGGAGTCAAGATTTTGGATGTGTGTTTAATGTTTTTCAGGAAGCACAAACTTCGTTATACTTGCTCTACTGACTCTTGTTCTTAAATCCACGTGGCATTTTCGCCAGGTGAGTCTCACTCATCTCTTCTTCTGTGTTATCTTATTTCCCCTCTCTGTTTTTTCTCTTACATGTTTTGTGTTCTTTGTATCCTCCTTATAGATAGTCTTGACTTTACTGGTTGTGGTATGGGGTCTTCGCTTGGGAACATTTCTTCTAATGAGGTCTCTACCAAAACAATTTATAAAATATTTCTTTAACCTCTCTCTCTGGTCATAATACCATAACACACTCTCTCTTTGTCAGGATCCTGCAATGGGGAGAAGATCGACGCTTTGACGAAATGCGTCAAAATCTGGTGAAACTAATAGTTTTCTGGACTTTTCAGGTATTAAAGCTTATAGTATTAAACCTTTACTCTCTCTCGCTACTTCAGCCTGTTTTTTTAACTTTACTTCTTTGTTTATCTTCAACGTCAAGGCCGTGTGGGTTTGGACCGTGAGCTTACCTCTAACCGTCGTTAACGCAAGTGATGATGGTGGAGGAGGATCTCTTAAACCCGCAGATGTTATCGGCTGGACGATGTGGGTTTTCGGTTTCTTGATCGAAGCTGCAGCTGATCAACAGAAGCTCTCTTTTAAAAACGCTCCAGAGAACAGAGGTAAATGGTGTGATGCTGGTCTTTGGAAGTATTCAAGACATCCAAATTACTTTGGTGAGGTTTGTATTCTCATCAACAACTCTTTTTGAGTTTTTTAGCAAAAAAAAAAAAAAAAACTCTTTTTGAGTTTTTTTTTCTTTTTTTTTTTTGGTTAAATGTATTATAAAATGGGATGTTATTAGATGTTACTGTGGTGGGGAATCTTTGTGGCTGCATCGCCTGTTCTAGAAGGTGCTGAGTATCTTGTTGTGTTCGGACCAGTCTTTCTCACTTTGCTACTTCTTTTTGTCAGCGGCATACCTTTACTAGAGGTTCCCTCTCTCTCTCTCTTTCTCTACTTGAGACTACTTTCTGACTCTCATACTGTTGGTTTGAACATAAACAGGCATCGGCTGACAAAAAGCATGGCCACTTGGGAGCTTACCGATTCTATAAGAAGAGTACAAGGTTTAACTATATGAACTTTTGCTAAATAGATACCGTTTAATAACCCCTTGAAGATAGATACTTAATCTGTTTCTATCTTTGGTTGATCTTTAGTCCTCTGATTCTTTTACCAAGAGGAGTGTATGGGAACTTACCAGGATGGTGCAAGAGAGTCTTTCTCTTCGAGCTTCCTTTTTACAGTAGGAATCTACCTGAAGAAGCTGCTATTTAGTAAGTATCTCTCTTCAGTTTCATCTCTTTTTGTATCATCTTGTGTAGTGTGTGTGACAAGTTTGTCTTTCTCTTTTGTATATACTTACTTGCAAGAAAGCTAAAGGAGCCCTCCAAGAGAGTATCAGCTGAAAGATTACTCTAATTTGTGATTTAAAAATAAATAAATTCTGAGTTTCTATTATTACAGCACTCTCTAGATGAGATTGTGTAAGAAAAGATTGCGTGTAAAAAAAAAGAGCATTCAAAGCAAACAAATGAAAACATCATTGACCGAACACCGGTTCACAAGTTAAAACAGTAAAAAACCAAAATTACATTTAATTATTTACTAGAAACAACATTTGGAAGAAGTGCTTACTGGTTGAGTTGCGGTAACTTCATGTATATTGACAATCTCTTTACCAACTGGAACAACCGTACCGTTACCGTTAACATGATCAGTACTCGCAACGCCGTTAGATTTGTTGTTGTCCGAAGCGTTCCTCTGAGTTACAACCTCATGTATACGTTTGATCATCACGAGGAAAGCTTCTTCAACGTTGACGTTTTCTAAAGCCGAAGTCTCGAGGAAGCAGAGACCTTCCGACTCAGCTAGACTCTTACCTTCCTCTTCTTCGACTTCTCTAGAGTGCCGGAGATCGGATTTGTTGCCGACGAGGACCACGACGGTGTCGGGATTAGCGAACTCTCTGAGCTCGAAGAGCCATTTCTTGATGTTCTCGAAAGTTGTTCTTCTTGTGATGTCGTATATCAGCAATGCCCCTAATGCTCCACGGTAGTATGAACTCGTAATTGCTCTAAATCTTTACCCATAATACACAAAATAAAAACACAAAACATCATCAACCATTACTAAATATCAAATTATCAACGTAACTTAACTAAGTTTAATTTCTAGGTTTTTAATATTCGTTTTAGTTATTTTATTAATATTTTTAAATTTTATGTTTTTGTTATATTTATTTAATTATTTTCACATCATCAAAATATATCAACAACATAATATACATAATACTTAATCATAATTAATACATTCAAATTATTAATTATATATCTGTACATAATACATGAGATAATATATTTATATATTATATATGTCGGCAGTAATTTATATACTTTTAAATTAGACTGTTATTCAAATTGAATTTATGACCGTTTGAATTTGTGAATTATAATTCCACCATTTGAGTTTTGTAGGGTAAACTTTGTTTATAGTATTCTCAAAAAAAAAACTTTGTTTATAGTATTTAGACCTTTTTCGTTTTGACCTAAATATTCCTCGAATTATTATTTCCACAATTTTGACCAAACTATTGTTGTTATTTAATACGAATACTACTCTCCTTACTTTACTTTTATCACTTTATTACACTATTTTTTTCTTAATGTTGTGACAGTAATATTAAAAGAGTGTCAAAATAAAAGATCAAAAGAAAACATACAAAATAAAGAACAGTGTAGATAAAGTCACGAGGTTGCAAAACTATGTCCGTGAGTTTGGTTGCTTTCAAAGATTTCATTTTAAACATTATGAGTTTAGTGCGTTTTAAACGCAAACGCAAACGAGAATAATATCAAAGCACTTTGAAGACTTGTACTATTATTACCTTTCTTGACCTGCGGTGTCCCAAATCTGAGCTTTGATGATCTTATCCCCGACGTGAACGTTCCTGTAAGCGAACTCAACTCCGATGGTTGGTTTAGAGTCTAACCGGAACTCGTCTTTGGAAAATCTTGACAAGAGGTTTGATTTTCCCACGGCTGAGTCTCCGATCAGCACCGACTTGAATAGGTAGTCACATTCTTCATCGTATGAATCTTCCGCCATATGTCTGATAACAGAGCTATTCTTATGATTAGGTTTGATGATGACTATATGTTGCAACAAAGAAGGACAAAGGTGAAGTAAAGGAAGAAATGAAAAGGGAAGGAAAGTTTCTCCGCTGAATATGGCTTTTGGTTGAAAATAGTACTTGATGAAATTTTATAGTCAAAAACATTAATAATATTTTGAAATAGTGACTATGTAGAGTACTCTTGTATAAAAGAAAAAAAAAACTGATTTAGAAAAAGGATATAGGATCAGATAAGGATGGCGTCAAAGAGATTGTAATAATGCTATTGAATCAATAGAATGGAGTATTAATTAAGTGTTTTGTCGATTAGGTTTTAAGAATTAATAAGAGAGGGATCACAATCATAAGTGCAGCTGTTGGCATGTGAAATCATGGATTACAACATAATGATAATGGTGCCTTCCTTTTTATGATTGTTTTTTGTTGGGATTACAGGAAAAAGTTAACAAATAGTTACAAAGTCATGCTAATTTTACTCAAAGTACTACTGCATTAATTTGCTTCGTTTTTTACTTTTATATTTCTGAGAAACAAATGTGTAATTTTGTTGTGCTGATTAGATATCATGAAGTTCAATAATAATCAATCATACCAATATCCTATTGCATGTTGACATTTTCGCTCAAGTTCACATGCTTATAAAGTATTTTACACCAAGTTTTGCCGCGTGTTATTTTGTGTCACTGCAAACTTTTGATGGTAACTGCCTCTTCCCATGGTTAGTCTAAATTAAGTGAGCACAAGAAATGGTTGAAAGCAATTTGTTAGCTAATATGATGATAGTTGTTAAAGGGGATACGCAAGTTATATAACTAAGAAAACACGAAATCTCTCAACTAATTTTAAGTGGTGAGATGGAGACATCAGATGATTGTACCATTATTAGAAATTTAGAACTAAGAAAGGGACATGTTTCACTCCCTGATCTTACGTGTGTACATGAGTACCGTTAATCTAAATGCTAGATAGATCGACCTACACCATGCCTTATGTTTCTCACGTACATAGATACAAAATTGAGTCGTACCTGAAGAGATTGGTAGGGCAGATAATGTAGATACAAAAATATTTAGTATAGCAGTAACAAGGGAACCTGATTCTTGTTGACATAGTAATACACCACAGAACATATTCAGTTCGACCGAAAAAAGTCTCAGCCTGTTAAGAAATACTAGTTGGGCTCGAATATATAGGCCCTTAAAATGCTCGTATTTGTTAACATGACAGCTGCCTCGAGCTCATAATCACAAAAATAAAGAAAAAAGATTTTCCTTTGGTCCACTAAAGGATTCTGTCTCCAACACAGAAATCGTGTGGGCCTAATCCTCGGCATGATTTGAGCCCTTTGGTTCGGTTTGACATTCATTTATCAAAAATTTCTATATATATTTATAAAATCCAAATTCCAAATTTTACGGCCACTCAAAAATGAATCAGACTTTGTCAACCACAAGGACAATCAAAATAATTATTTACTATTTTTAAACGAACTTTTTGAAAAGGCCTGTCCACACCATACATATGGCATCTTTGATTGACCAAGTTCTTGCAGAAAACAGTTGCAGTGGAGTCAGTAAACGAATAGTATCTGATTCGTTCATATACAAAAAACAACTAAACTATGACAATTCCACTATGTATTAGTTTGCCTTTTGAATTATATCAGCATTCCTTTCATATGATATCCAACTTATTCTAGTGCAAAGAAAAGGACATTAAAAACTGAAGTTTAAATATGTTTATCGATTGCTTAAACTGCAAGTAATCATACTTGCACAGGTAAGACGTTCATCATTCCATATATAGGAAGAGAACGATTTGTTTGTTAACCTAGAAATGTAAACAAGTAGCATTATACAATATTATATGTAACCATGGATCTCATTATCCAACATAAAAATTAGGGCGAATCGGAACCCTAGGCGGATCCTTGCTTGTTGAGTAGTTCAGGTGACGACATCATCTTCTTGAACTCCTCGAAGTTAACGTTTCCGTCGCCGTCAGTGTCAACACGCCCGATCATTCTCACGCAGTCTTCTTCGGAACACGTCATACCTAGACGGTTGAGAACCTTGTGGATCTCGGAGGACGAGATCAGACCGTTCTTGTTCTGGTCGTAGAGATCGAAGGCTTCACGTACCTCTGTGGCGGAGGAGGACGAGCGGCAGATGGCGGCGAACTCCTCCATGTTGATGAAACCGTCGCGGTCGATGTCGATGTCGTCCAACACTTGGTTGAGCTCTGCCTCCGTGTACGACGTTCCCATGGATTTGAAAACGTTGCCGAGCTCAGAGACAGAGATCTTGCCGTCGCCGTTGGCGTCGAACTGGTTGAAGACCTTCTTAAGGTCCATGTCCGTGGACGATGGTTTGTTGGTGGATTCAGGATCTGCGCTCGCCATTGTTCGTTGCAGTTTTGTTGTGTTGTGGATCGTTGAGTTGTGAGGTTTGACGTTTATATAGAGTTTCGATTTCCCTTGGTGCTCTCTTTTGTCTTTCTTTATGAACGATGCTCAATGCTTTTGTATTTCTACCCTTAGAAGCTTTTCATTAACTAAATATATTTATTTCTACTTTTAACTAATTAATCCATGTATTCCAGAGGTTCGTAAATGTTCGACTCAAAATAGGTTATAATCAAATGTTGGAGTTACAGTATTATGATTTAATTCCTTCGAAACATAAATTTAAATGTTACATAACAATCCACAAATAAACAGTTTCTACGTACATGTTTTAGTAACACACAAATCTTCTAACGGTTTCCTTTGTTAATTATTCGATTTTGGTATTCCCTTGTATAGACTAGTTGTATTAGTTAATGTACTATTTTCCTCTTCGACTTGATGTGGTGGGTAAATCAAAACAAGGAATATGTTCTTCACTACACGTCAATCTCTGCTCCATGTAGGATCTGAAACTAATCGTGTTAGAGACATTTTCCATTCAATATGACAATATACATTAATAATGACATTTTCCATTCAATATGACAATATACGTTAATAATTGAATATTTATTGAAACATGACTGGCATCTGATATTTCTATGAACATTTTCTTGAAACCATAACATATAATGTGGAAAAATAAAACACGTGGACCACCAATCTAAGCAGCAATCTTCCTCCTCTCATGCATAATATATTTCTATAAAATTTGTTAGTTAACGTATAATCAGTGTAAGTCCATACTACATACATGTGTTACTAAGAATAGTAATAAAAATCATGCGGGGTAGTATAGTTATGTGCGGTTGTTACTTGTTAAGCGAACTTGGCATAACTAAGCGAACTAAAGTTGTTAAACGTGTAATGCATGATCTTTGCAATAAATCGTTGAAATCTTAAGTGCTCTAGATCAACGAAGAACAGATAGAACATTATGCTGGAAAGCAGTAAATTACGTCATTAAGCTGAAAAAGTCTTAATAACTAAAAATAAACCTCGTACCAAATAACAGAGTAAATTTATAAATTTATTCTTAATTATATTTAAAGCTGAGATCTTAATCAACGGCCACGGTGGGGGCAAAAAGTGACGACGTAGTTTGCTTTGGTACACGTGGCGATGCTAGTGGGGTCATCGTAAGCGTAGGAGTAGGCCTTAGGGCAAGCTACTTTGAAGATCTTGGAGTAAGCCGTGGGCCTGCACGTCTGTGGGTTACCGAACGAGCCGGTGCAACAGTAGCGAGGTGAGTTAAAGGCAGAACATGCGCTTTTACAGGCTACTACCTGTTTCCCGTCACGTGAACGGACTTGTAGACCAACCGGACACATTCTGTTCAAGTCGCTAACACAACCTGCGTAGGTGCACTTCCCTGTGCCTTTCACCGGCATTATCGACATGGCTAAGTTATATCTGTCATGTTTATAGATTAACAAGAATATTAGTATATATAAAAAAACCTATAACACAAAGACAAAGACCGAATCAAAACTTTGGTTTAAACTTTAAAAGAGACATGAACTATATTTACTTATTAATTTATACACATACCCATCAACGAGGCTGACGTCATAAAAGTCCTGGTCATGGCCGAGGGTGATCTCGGCTAGAGTAGCTGGAGGTACACCGCCGGCTCCGTTACAGAGGAGGGAACCACCGCAGTCTCCTGTAGCGCAACGACCACGGCCAGATCTATCGAAGGAGCAACCGTGACGGCCCCAGAACCGACCAGACCAAAGCGATGGAAGTTGGAGAGTGTAAGCTCTTTTGGGGGACAGTTTGAATCCGCCGCCGGCGAGTAGCGGCTGACCGGAGCTAGCTTGGATGCCCGGCCAGACTGTGTATGTGCACTTGTTGTAGAATATTACCGTTGAAGCTTCTTGTCACATAAAGTAGAACCAAAATGTCAATAGTTTAGTATGATGTAATTAATTAATTTTATGAGTATATGATTAATCTAAATGTCTGAGATTAATGATGAGTAAGAGAAAAAATACCTGAAGCGTGTGAGAGAAGAAGAAGGAGAGGGAGGAGGAAGAGGGATATTGAAGAAGCCATTGCTGGTTCTTTTGATTTCAAGTGGACTAGAAGACTGTGAACCAGCTTCTCATTTCTCATTGCCTTTGGGATTTTCTCTTTATAATAGAGAAAAATATGGTGTTATAAAAAATATCTAAAATGGAGAGAGCAAATTTTGAAATATAATAAGAGTTTCAGATCAGCAATTATCATCTTTTATATGGATGTTATTAGTTTTGTAAGCTTGCAATATTTTATGTCACGGTATGATGTATGCATAAACTCCATCTGTTTTTATAAATATATTTACAGGTTGTTACACACAAATTAAAAAAATGATTAAATTTTCTATTTTATCTATTTTAATACTCCTTCCGTTTCATTTTATTTGTCGTTCTAGACTTCGACACACAGATTAATAAAATATTTTATTTTGTATATTTACTAGAAAAAACATCATTACCAATACACCTAACCAAATTTTAACAAACAGAAAAATAGAACAGAATAAAAAGTCAATAAATTTTGCATTGAAATCATAAAACGACACTTACTTTGAAACAAAAATTTTGCTCTAAAACGACATCTAATTCGAAACGGAGGGAGTATATTATTTTATTTGATTTTATTAATTAATCAGCTAAAACTAATGGTAAAAATTAAAAAAAAACATACTTCTTCTAGTTCTAAATAAGTGTCACTTTGACATGTTCACACATATTAAAAAAATGATAGAAATATACGCAAGTTGCTATTAATTACATTTATCTCATCAATAATATTTGAGATAAAATTGATGCAGTTTGAAATTAATTTTCAGCTGTAAATATAATTTGCATTGGAATTGTAAAGTGATACTTTTTGTGTAACAAAAAAGGTTAGAATGATTATGAAATAAAAGGAATATAATATTTGCCTTGAAAATATAAAACGACATTTATACGAAATAAAATTTAAAATCTAAAACGACACTTAATATAAAATTGAAAAAATACATAATTTTTATTAAGAAAGTCCCACACAAACATTTGTTCTGGATTAAAAGAAAGTTTATTCTGAAAAAAAAACTTGATTTACTTTACTCATTTTCAATGTGAAAGTTTGTCATTAATATGAGTTTATTCTGAATAGTTTACAAACAGAAATCAAATTGTATATTGCCATTTAAAAAGATTTATTTCAAGAAGTTGTCTGCAATCACAGTTTGGCTCTGATTGGTAACCGTTGCGTAATCGCAGAATCGTGAAAAAAATAGTTATGCTGTTGAAAAAATTAATTAAACTGAGAAAAAGTTGAAAATTTGCGGAATGACGAAATACATATTAAACCAATCAAAATAATTTATATGGTATTCACTTTGTTATAAAGAAAAACAAAATATGAAAATAAATAAAATTTATTAAAAATACTTTAGTTCTTATTATAAATATTTGGCTTATCTTTTAATACGTTTTAAAAATATATTGACATTTTGTAATATTACAAAAAAATATAGTATAACTTTATTTACAACATAACTATTTATCACTACAAAAATTATTGTTATTTACTAAAATTTTAAAATACTATTAACATATAATTTAATAATATGAAAGTGTTAGTTTGTAAATCTATACTATTATTTAGGAAGTGATTTTGCTTACTTGTCATGTTCTCCATGATTTTAGCTAATTTTGCTTATTTGACATATTTTATTAAGTTTAAGCTAAATTATCATTGATGTATTATTTGTTTTGAGCTGAGTCACTAAATCATTAATTTAAAATAATAGCCTTGATGAATATTTTATATAAATAAAAACGAATTTTATTTTATTAATATTAAATTTATATGTTATATTAGCTTTTCTTATTTGTCATATTTTTATAAGGTTTTAGACTTTTAGATAGGTTATTAATTTATTATTAGTTTCTAACTATTCACTAATTTATTTTAATGATATAAAGTTTATATGTTATATGCTATATTAAATAATTGATTACAAAATAATATTTTAGAATTATCAAAAAATAATAATTCTTCTATATATATTCTTTTTGTGCCTATCTGACAACAATATTTTTATTATAAAAGTTAAAAAATTAAGATACAAAACAATTTATTATTAAATATTAGTCAACCAAAAAATATAAATATATTTTCTAAACTATCTCTAAGATATGAAATGTTTTAAAAAAAACTTAGCACAATAATAAGTATATATTTTGATTGAAAGTATTTGACATATATAAATATTTTGATGTTTGATTTAACTATTTAAAAATATTAATAATAATTTATTATGCTGGTTTTAGATTAATTAGATATAAACTAATAAGTATTTATAAGAAATTTATGCCCGCATGTGCGGACAACACACCTAGTTTAAGTGTTAATTTGTAAAAATTTCCACGATAATCTACTAAGACACTTTTTTCCATTTAATGAAATTGCTCTTTATATTTTTATCAGCAAAAATACTAACTTGCATTTTTGCATTTTTTTATTATGTAAGTTTTGTTATTGGTAAAATACTTACATTTGTACACAATCTAGATAATTTTAGAGATACAGTACAGTTTCATTAACAATAATATGATTCATCAATTCCGAGAACAATGGTCCATTTGCATTGCGAAAGAACAGAGAATATGTGTTTGGGGAATGTAATAATGACAAAACTTATCTCAACTCACGAGGCTGTCAGAAGACTTAGTGCCTTAAAGGAAACATTTTTCCATCCGTTGAACAATAATTTCAGGGGTAAACACTTTTACACAGTTACTAATTTCAAATTTTAATTTAGTTTACGATTTTAATTTGCGTGCCTATTTAAAACTTCAAATCTACAAAAAGAAGACGTTAAACTGAAAATATTAGCAGACAAAAAAAACTGAAAAGGTTATTTAAATATCGCCACTAGATTTATTGAAATTAGGACTAGTTTAAAACTGAGGTTCACGTGAGGTTTTGGATTCATGTGACAGGCAAAATAATCCAGCTACGGACCAGTTATATTTAAATCTAGAGTTTTTTTGACAAAATAACAAAAGCTGTAAGAAAAAGGAAATAAAATGTCAGTATTATCAAAATCGACATGAAAAGATGCTCCATGAATACGGTGGTTTGAACTTCGAAGGCCCTCTGATCAAAGCAGGCATTAAATCAAAGAGAAATTGACAATAGCATAATAAATCTTACTACTACTCCCTCTCTTTTTAATTTGAAGTTTTGTCCAAGAGCTTCTCCAAAAAATACTCTATAACTTCATATTTAAGTTTTTTTTTCTCCAAAAGAAAATTTCAAAACTTTAAATTTAAAGTTTTTAGTAGTAAAACTTCAATATAGAATTTCACTATTCAAAACTTCAAATTTGAAGTTTTACTTTTTATTTGCATTTTGGTCCTTATAATTAGATACTACATTTTATGATTTTTAGATATTTTGTTATTTATCATTTTAATCTTTAAAAAAAAACCATATCACATAATATTTCATATTTATTTTCATAAATTTAAGTTTTACACATAAAACTAAATAAAAACCTTAAAATAAGAAGTTTTAAGGTTTAAAAACATCTTTAGACTTCAAATATGAATTTAAAAACATCTTTGAACTTCAAATATGAAGTTTTGCAACTTTTAAAATAGTGTCTTTTTCTTGTAATTTAATATTTAGTTATATATTTATATTTATAATTTATATATTTACTGTAAGATTTTATTAATTAATATCAATGTGATATTTTTATATATGTGCTAGTTATTTATAAATTTTTATGAATTTATATTAATTATAACAAATATAGGGACTATAGTGTAAAATATAATTAATTTTGAAGTTAAATTTAAAGTTTTGCCTTTGGAGAAGAACACTTTGAAACTTCAAATTTAGAATTTTGAAAACTCTAAAATAGAAAGTCCTTTTGGAGATGCTCTAACAGCGCAAATATTTAGAAAAACACATTTATAACTTTAACATTTAATTAAAAAAAAGAATCAATCACAAATAACATTTCTAACTTTATCAATCATAAATAATACTTTTAACTTTATTTATAACTTTTTGTTTAAATATTATTTTATCATAATATTTTTTTGTATTAGATTTTAAAAACAACTTATATTATGAAATAAATTAAATCGTAACTATTTGTATATAGAAACGGGGAAATATTAATTATGAAATAATTTGGAAAAGTCTTGCTCAAACTTCAATAAGTCATAACAAAAGTAACTTTTTGATTTGTTTACTTAAATCCACCGTTTTACGTTTGTTGATATATCTTCAGGAGGACACTATCATGCATTATCAGAAACCTCCAAGGCCCGCAAATCAGATCTGAACCCTAATATAAATTTGACTATATAGACTACAGATTTATTTTGGATCAGAGACAGTGTGAGGGTCAAGTGACTCAAGTCTAACACTCAAAATAGTTACGTTAAATAAATTATAGAGTTTGAGATAACAGATTGTTATTTATTCCTCGGAACAGGATATTAGAACATGTGGTATTACTTAAAACAAACTAAAACTTGAGAAATTGATCATGCGAGCTTTGCTTTGATATCTTGAATAATATTTGGTGTGATCGTTTGGTATGACTTCTGGGTCGGATGGGCAATATCCCAAAACACGTAAAGAGACGCATCTAAGCACGGCATTATAGACGTTGGTGTGCAACAACATCCATCAGCTGCATCAACGAACCCTACATTTTCCAACGATGATAGCTTATGTTACATGTTATCAATATATATTGTAATCTAACGTTTATAAGATTTTGTTGTTAGATTATGTCGTAATTACCTGAAGCTTGAGGGTTGTTGATGAGACCCATAAGAGAATTGTACATATCTACGTACATGAATTTGGCACCCGGAAATGTTGCGCCAAGATTGTCAAGTTCAGCAGATAATTTCTGGTTAAACATAGCAGCTGCTTGATTTGAAAACACTTCACAGACTTTGAATAAGTTTGCAATCGAGCTTCTTGCTCCCGGTAAGCAACCTAGCGGTAGTGTTCCCATAACCGCAAATTTTCTTGCACCCATATCGTATAGACTCTTCGAATAACACAAAGAAAACAATACTATATATTAGATTAATATTTTTGACGAAAAATGGACACATGAATATTTGAATTTATCTAGTTTGTACCTTTATTAGATCACGAGTCCAAGTGACTAGAAGATCAGTGTATGCTGGAAGAGTGTATTGTAACCTTCTAGTTCCCGTAGTGAAATATGTGATAGCAATATCATTATTCCCCGCTGAGATTAAATATACCGCATTTGATATAATTTCATTTGTTTTCTCTTGACTCCCTACTACACCGTTTAGTCTAGTGATGTAGTTTTGAAAATCTCTCACTTGATCTTGCACCCATATAACCCCCTAATACATTCAACAACACCAGAAATAAAACAATATGTTACAATTTTAAACAAATAAAAAGTGATTATAAATGATTTTTTGGTATAAAAGATTATAAATGATTCATTATGAAATTTACCTGTATCCTGGCAGTGATAGAATCAAGTCCAGATCCACCAGATGCAAAACACACACCAGTCACTAGATCGTTGCTTGAGAGGGCTGGGTTACGATATGCTGGTAAGAGATTCTTCAATCCCAAACCTTCGGCTGCACACGACACTATTGATGTTAGATAATATGTTTTAAATATAAAAAATCCTTAGTTTTCTTTTGGCATAAAAAGTTTCATTCTAAAAACCATATCGATCCATGCATGCAAAAAAAATCCTAATTAATGTTGCAAACTAATTATATTAGCAATAAACAAGTGCATAGATCAATAGTATATACCTATCATATCTGAAAAAACTCTCCCGTTTCCAAATCTTCCGGTAGGTAGTCCACCTAAATCTCTACCGTATGGAAAAAAATTGACCTTGGTAAGAGTTGCAAGAAGATTATTGTTCCCAGTATCTAATATTGAGTCTCCAAAAGCGAAAAGTGCTGAAACCGTTGACTGTTGAGCACAACCAACATAAAATAGACAAGTGAGCACAAATGCCACTAGCATTTTGGACATCATAACGTAATATTCTAGCTTAAGGTGTTTGGTTAATCACTGAAAATGAGATCTAAACAAGATAATTTAATTGACAGAGAAAAGAGTCAATATTTATACAAGACTTCCTTCAAAGATATACATAATTTAACAAATTATGATTTTATCACTGTATTAAGACTTGGAAAGAAATATCAAATTCAACGAATCCTGCGTATTATCTAACAATAAACGTAAAGTATATAGAATGTGTCAAATGAGAAAGATAATACAATCTCTAGTCAAGCAAATGATCTGAATCTGTTCTTTTTATTGTCATTGACAGTTGCGATATTTTCCTAAACTATTTACATATCTACCATCGTTTTTGACTCAAAATATACATTTCTACTTCAGAACAAAAAAACGACAGCATGACACGTTATATTTCTCCTCATCAATGTAGGCCAGCAGTAGATTGACTATTTTCCTGTAATAACATGCATCCTTCGCAATTGAGATATTTTGTAAAACATTTGTTACATAAATATGTTCTTCGTGAAAAAATTCTATTAATAACAAAAGATATGTAAAATATTTTCTCATGATTTGATCAAATTAAAATGTAAAAGTATTTAATTTTTAATTTAAATATGATATATGTTTCCAAAATTTAGAAAGTAATATATATAGGCATATAGTTTAACTTAAATGATATTAAATAGATACATATTTTTAATATGAATATATATTAAATGAAATTTCCTACTCATATAGAATTATGATCATTTGTATTTTACTATAAGGAAAAAATAAATTATTCATTACAAAAATTTTAATATGAGATTTTTTTTAACAATTGTAATAATTTATAGTCATTTATAAATTTAAATATAGCATATCCAAAAATCTAAAAAAATTATGATATGATTAATATAATTGTTTAATTTATTTAATAGTATAAAATTTAACAAAATCGATAATTGATACACTAATTGTTCTAAAAATGATAAATGATACACTCTCCAGTTGATAATTATGAACATATATCTTGCTTGTCAATCACTTATTCAACTGATACAATAATTAACGCGTATCGCATTCAGTTCACCAGTGATTGACTTCAAAATAGTTAATACTATATATATGATAGCCAAATATAAGGCTAACCATGCTAGATATATATTATGATTTCCTAAATCTGACGATACGAAAGACTGTACTAAACACACGAATAAGATCAATTTTAAGCTATATTCATCCTTACTTTTCTTGAGTAATATTCTTTGTACAGGGGAATCCCAAACCAAAATTTCAATTCAGTATGGTTAAGGTGCAAATATGTGCTCTATTTGATTTTGGTTTGGGTTAACAACTAAAAATATGGTTTTCATAAAAACTGATTTGTGGTAATTTTGGTTTGGGTTAACATTTTTAAAATAATGATTTTGGTTTGGGTTTTCACAATTTTATATCAAACATCTCGTAGATACGTGATAAATTCATCAGCCGCAAGTCAGCTGCTGAGACTAGGACGTAACACAATTGTCATCCCCATGCTAGACCATAGAAAACTCATGTTGCCTCTTCCCCCAAGATGAAGAACGCTCCGCATTGGGGGAAACCCATCCAACCAAAAGACCACGTAAGACATATAGAAAGGGTAACTAATGAGACATTAGCCAATAGTTGAAGGAATGCATACAAATGGTAAGCACTTTCAAACATTATTCCCATATTTCAGAATGCTTAATGTAGGTGTTTTACGACCTAGTCACCTAGAGGTATGGGTAAGGTGACAAGAACAAAACCTTGTAATCATACAGTTCACTGTCAGCATACTCACTGCTCTCACTCGGTTTTCTGCTCAGCAGAGCATCATCATCATCTTTGAACACATACATCCGGTTCTCACAGGAATAAAAAGTGATAGCATGCATCAATCTTTAGAATCATGTAGAATACAACTCACACTTAGATAAAGCTGTTTGAAGCATAGCTTGTGTCTTTCTAATCAATCCGGTAAGATATTTAACAACAAAAATGGAAATTCCATTAATAACTTCATGTTTCCGTTACAAATAAAAATTGATTATGTTCAAGGTTGTCTTACAAAATTTATAACTTTCACATACATTAAATATTATTTCTTTATTTATATACTATGGTAACTTGTATCCTTGAAACTTCAGTTTATTTGTTAAATTTTGAACAGGGTAATTCTTTGAGTGCGGGGAAACCATGAAGTACTTTAGTTTCCTTGGATTGTTTGCTAATTGAAGGATATATTTTTGTTTCATGGAGGATGGTTAGGTTGGTTACAAATCAAAAACATAAAGAAACCACCTTTCGTGGGCATCTCTATATAAATTAGTAAAGTTCAATATACATGATGTTTTAGGTGAATTTTGTTGTTTCATAATAGATGATGTTTTCACATATTTAGGTAACTTTATCTTTAATAGAAATAATGTAAACAATTACATTTTTCGTATTTACATTTATAATTAAAGAAATTATTTTTATCATATTTTAATGTTATATTTAAGAGATTTTATTTTTTATTATTATTCGTACATTGATGTAAAACATCATCTAGTATAAAACCGAGGGAGTATAAAACACTCAAAGTCCTATCTACAAATTCCAAAGTGGAACCAATGTTGGGTAGAAAGTCTCTGATATATTAAATATTATTTACAATAATAATATAACTAGCTTTTGATCCGCGCGTCCGCGCGGATGTTTGTTCTTTGTAATCTCAAGTTTCACTTTCGTGTGTCTTGTTCAATGTGATTAACCTTCATTTATAAACTATGCGATTGTGTTTTTCTTTTATTGTACTTTTATTTAGTTTATTTGATAAATTAAACAGTAAAGTATTAGAGGTTTAAGTACACTTGTATGTTTTATTAAATCATAATATAAATATTTTGTTTTAAAGTTGTATAAAGTTCAAATATATTATTGAGATTTTTGAAAACAAATCTATTATTTAGACAAACCGAATTTATGATTTACTTGGTAAACTTAACATAAATTGTATAATATTAGAGCATTTAGTGTAGATTTTTGGGGTTTATTAAATAAGAAACTCTAAAATCTGTAATTTAGATTTATTTTTAATAGATTTTTATTTTAAAAATTATTTCCGATAGAAACAATTAAAACTAATTGTAAAAGTAACCCAAAAAAAAACAATCAAGGTATGCATAATTATTTAGGAAACATAAATTTGAATATGGAACTATGAAAAAATTAATAACTTTCAGTTAGCATGACATCCACTATTAATAACTATCTAAATTTTTAAAAATATGTGACGCATTTTGATTTAAATTTTTAAAAATATAAACCACTAATGTATGAATTGATAAGATAGATGATTACATGTCTTTGTGAAAAAACATTCTTTGTTGATAACAATACATGAATTGATGATAAGATAAGATAGATGATAACAATATAAATACTTCTTCAAAAAATGATAACAATATAATTTTTTTTGGAATATTCTTTGTTGGTTGAGAGAAGCAATATAACTACGATAACTAAATTCTATATTTTTGTATATGGCAAGTTTTTGTGCAGAGAATTTCGTGACTTATTAAATGCTGACTGCATAGAATTAGGAAAAAAATATTTTTTGTTGATTTGTTTTTTAAATATCGTAAATTTAGGAGTAGCTTTGGAATGTTTTTTGAGTATTCTTTGTTGATTTATTTTTTAATTGTCACAGATTTTATATGCAAAATCTAAGCTGCGTGGATATTTAAATACGTCATTTAAGAGTGATTTGGGGCATTAATGATTTGTAAGCCCAAATTTAATGTTATATATCTCGAAATTTAAGTAAAAAAAGTAAAATGACAAAATTGTGATGGCAGTGGCATGGGTATGTAATTTTTGTGCAAGTCTAAGGGTTAATTCTTTTTTGTACTTCAGCCTTAATAGTTTAGATATCAAACCTTCCCACTAAACTTACGGCCATATATAGAAAAATGAAAGTATATTGTAAACTTCTTAAAATATAACTGCTAACACTGAATGTTAATTGATTTTCTAGTATATTATAGGCTCATTGTAATCCAATAGTATAATCATTAAATACATTAATGGTATAATCTCATATTGCAAAATTTGATGATGATTTGTAGGAAGATAAGTTTCTGTTGTTATTTGGACATGGGTGCTTGATAGGACGAGCATAAGCAAGCAAATAAATATTGAAGTCAGACCAAGCCAACTATTGATGTGAGTACAAATCATCAAATGAATTCTCAATCTATGTCATAGTGGATCCAACCCAATGCTCTCAAATATTGTAGTAATTTTACTTTGAAAATAATAAGAATATTTAATATTTCAAATATAGTTTTTTTAGTTTTTGCTACGAAATTAAATGGTTATTTTATATATTTTAGTTTTAAACAAATTTTCAAATACCATGGTAGATGAAGAAGTATTATCATGTGTCTAATTTTAGGGGGGTTTATTGAATTGTGGATTTTAAAGTGTTTTGGTTTTGTTTCAAAACCCCATGTTATTCAACTAATGATTTCTGAAAAAAAATTCAAATCATGTGTTATTGAATATGACATTTAAGTAAAGTCATCAGAAAAGACTTGCAATCCACTGTTATTCAATTAGTACATTATAAAAACCAAATCAAATCTCATGTTATTCAAAAAAATACAAATCTGCAAAGAGAAATCCACGAAGAGGATTTGATGCAAGCTTTTCTTCATTTTTAAGTCAAAATCATCGTTATAGAAATCACACCTCTATAGTTGTTATTTGGAAAGATCCAATATTAATATTACAAATAAACCAAAGAAAACTACAATCCACATCCCTAAAATGATACGAGCCCACCGACGTCTCTCCTTGACAATGTCTCTCTGCACTTTCTATCACAAGCATGACAGTCTGGAATGATGTCGATTTGGGTTTCCAACAAGGTGGCGTCGTCTCGCTTGTGGTGCCCAATTCCGTACATAATGGAGCTTTTGTGAGATTTGAAGTTTCGCAATACGAATATTATTATGCCATATCTACGATTATCATTCTTTATAATAGGGATTCTTGGATCAACAATTGTTGTTATGGGGAGATACGAGCTTCTGATGTTGTTAAAACGTACATAAGGTTTAAGATCACTCATTTTATTGTCGGTTTTATGTTGATGGAATTAACAAAGAAGGGCTAAAGAAATTTGTGGTGGGGAAGTGTTTAAAAGCTTAAAGCGTGAATTTAACTGAATGTTTCCAAGGGACGCTTGCTAATGTCGATTTGATTCAGGTCTCTGTGTTTATTGTTAGAAGTTTTTTTCTAATTAGCTGAAAGTGTTTATGTAATGACTGAATCAACACTCAAAAGCTTCTGCGAGTCTATGTTTTCTTTCTTTTTTTTGTGCTTCTGTAAGACTACTTGCTCCAAATATGCAAACTAAAGTAGTAGATAGGTGCTCTGGTTCTTTCCTTCCACTAGAAAACAGAGGAGAGCTAAAGCTATGTTTCTTGCTTTAAGATCATAAATAGGTCTTTTTGAATGATCTATCGTTCCAAAACCAAAACGTGAAGACGTATTTCTTTTTTTTTTGTAGAAAGGGTTGTCATTAATATTGAGTTTAGAGCCAAACTTACAGAGAAAAGGAAAAGTAACAGAGAAACTAAGCATAGAAACAGAACCAAAAAAATTATTAAACTAAGGAAACAACCCTTCACGTTTTTCTGTTCAAAAAATAAAAATAGATTAATACATCACTGATCTAAAGTACTCTGAAGTTTGAGTGGAAATCTCAATAAAAATCACCAATTTTGTTTTTTGGTTTTTGTAAATCCCATCTATATCAACGAGATTTACTCCAAACCACTTTAAACCTTTAGATCATCTTAAATCCATCCAAGCATTTAAAATCCACAGTTCAATACATCTCCCTTAGTTTTTTCAACCAGAACAAGAAATATTCAGATCCTTAGAATCCATATGATCTATTTTTAAAGGGTCATAATAAAACCAAAAATATCTTTCCATTTCAATTTAATAAGATAAAAAAATGTACAAAAGATGACCAGACGTACCATAGAAAAAAATAGACGAAACAAAGTAATCTAATGTAGATGATGAGTTTTGGTAATCTGAATTAAATCATAAGCTAACTACTAGCAGAAAACAACAAACCAAAGAGCTAAAAATTGTTGCTTTCACTACAAGAAAACATGCCTATAACAAGGAAAGATTACAAGGAAAGATTACAAGGAATTATATTCCTCGTAAATTTACGAGTAAATTACTACGACTTTACGACGAAACTGAGTTTCGTTGTAAAGTCTTAGTAAATTTGCAAGGAAAAAAGTTCGTCGTAATTTACATGTAAATTTACATCGATTTTATGAGGAAAGAGAAAATTCATTGTAAAGTCCTTGTAACTTTACAAGGCTTTTACGACGAAACATGTTAACATTATCTTTTTTGGTGAAAACATGTTTCAAGTGTGTTTTACCAAACTGATTTCGCTGTAATGATTCTCAAGCCGATCAAGTTAACTTCATTTCATTCCCTTGGTTTGGAGATTCTAGAATAATTTGATTAATTGCTATCAAAGTTACACCTCGTGGAGGAATAACTGTTGGAATCACATTTGCAAGAAGAAGCTTGTATTATTGAAGTCGAAGTATTTGAACAACAAACAGATGACATCCCTCTTATTGATCCGGATAACCGTCAATATGAAAATGTTTCCGACGATATGATAAATATAGAAGGTAAAGACGAGTTCAATGCAAACAATGATGATCAATATTTTGTTGATATTGATAAAATCTCGAATGATTTAGAATGATGTAATATATGTTTTAAATATATAAATCATTTTAAGACTTAATGCATGTGTATGTTGTTTGGTTAAAATAACTATTCATTGGATTTTAAGGATTAAATTGGAGTTTAGGATTTTAGAGAAAATGGGATAAAGAGGAGGATGTGGTAAAAAGGATATAATGTTATAGGTTATAGACTTTGGGGTTTAGGGATTTGATTTTCAGGGATTCAGATATAGTCCTAGTAAATTCGTCGTAATGGAAAACACGGGACTGGTAGATTCCTCGTAATACATATGTCCTTGTAAATTCGTTGTAATACATTCCTTGTAAATTCGTTGTAAAAGTTTCCTTGTAAATTCGTTGCAATACTTCCTTGTAAATTCGTTGTAACTAAAAACGCGGACATGGTAAATTCGTTGTAATTCTTTCCTTGTAATTTCGTTGTAATACTTTCCTTGTAAATTAGTTATATATAAATCAGTTTTTAGTATATAAATCAGTTTAAAACTTAATGCATTTCTATGTTGTCTGATTATAATACTTATGCTTTGGGTTTTAAGGATTTAATTGGAGTTTATGGTTTATTGGATAAAGAGGATGATGTGGTAAAAAGGTAGTGTTATATAGATAACTGATTTTGGGTTTAGGGATTTGATTTTCGGGATTTCATACATAGTCCTAGAAAATTCGTTGTAACTGAAAACACGGGCCTGGTAGATTCCTCGTAATACGCTTTCCTTGTAAATTCGTTGTAATGCTTTCCTTGTAAATTCGTTCTAAATAATTCCTTGTAAATTCGTTGTAATGTTTCCTTGTAAATTCGTTGTAAGTTATAACTCTAAAAACGCGGGCCTGGTAGATTCCTCGTAAGGGTAAAAGGGTAGTGTTATATAGATAAATGATTTTGGGGTTTAGGGATTTGATTTTCAGGATTTCATGTATAGTCCTAGTAAATTTGTCGTAACTGAAAACACGGACCTGGTAGATTCCTCGTAATATGCTTTCCTTGTAAATTCGTTGTAATGCTTTCCTTGTAAATTCGTTGTAATGCTTTCCTTGTAAATTCGTTGTAAATAATTCCTTGTAAATTCGTTGTAATGTTTCCTTGTAAATTCGTTGTAAATCTAAAAATGCGGGCCTGGTAGATTCCTCGTAAAATTACGATGACTTTAAGAGGAATGGTGTTTCTATATATAACTCGAAACATGAATGAGGAATGCCTCATTCATTCCTCTCAAACCACTCCTCTCTTAAGCCTCTCAAGGTATGTTTCTTCTTAAAATATTAGTTTAGGTTTTAGGTAATTAGTTTAGGTGGTTAGTTTAGTTAATTAGTAGGTGATTAGTTTAGGTAATTAGTTTAGGTGGTTAGTTTATGTGGTAAATTTAGGTAACAAAATTATATATAAAAATATTAGGTTGTGGTATTTAAATGACTGATTAGATTTTTTTTTTTTAAATTAAAGTATATTTTATTTTCTAATCATTTTTATATAATTATTTAAATTACTATAATTCTTTTTTCAAAGTGACTCCTAAAAAGAAGGGATGGACGGTGGAAACAAGCTTCATCAACAAAGTCGCAAGGGAGACTTCGTCCTACTCTTCCAAACGGAACCCGTGGATGAAGTACGAGATTCTCCGGGAAAGAACGTCCCCAACAACTACTTCGACGGCGTCATTATATTTTTTTAAAAAATTGTTTCCATTATAAATTTGAATATTACTTTGTGACATTTATATAATTTCTTTAAAGTAATTTAATTTCCAGTATTTCATTTTATAATTTAAATTTTGAATATCTCATAATATTATAATAATACCTCAATCAGATGTAAATTCTTTGTAATGGTTACAAGAAGTTTACAAGGAAATACTTGTAAAATCCTCATAAGTTTTACAAGGAATTTACAAGAAAATCTTGTAAATTCCTTGTAAAACTTATGAGGATTTTACATAGAAGGACTTGTAAATTCGTTGTAAAATGTACAAGCACTTAAAGACGATTTTACAAGGAAACTATACTAGTTTTTACGATGAAAGCTAACTACGAAATCCACTCTTTCGCCTTTACAACGAATTTATTTCGTCGTAAATGTTACAAGAAAATTACAACGAATTTTCCATTACGACGGGCGTTTTACAACGAAACGCTATTCCTTGTTGATTCGTCGTAAACTTCCTATTACAACGAATTAATAAGGAATATGACCTTTATAATTGATATGTTTTCTTGTAGTGTTTGTCCATTTTAGAAATTTTTCTTTACTATTGTTTTCATCAAAATTTTGTTTTAAAATGTTTTTGTATTTATGTTGAGTTTGATGTCTAGTTTTGGGGTTGATTTGAGTTAATATCTTGATATGATCCTTACTTTCCATGAAGATCATTGGCAAGCTCAAACACAATGAATATATGAAGGTGAAACATGGCCTTGGAAAACTTTTACAATGATCAAATGAATGTACGGATTTGCCAAGAAACTATTCACACCATGATTGGAGTAAGTTTGTGTTCTTGAGTTTCACTTGTAGTATCGATTAGTTTTATTTTGTGAAATGGCTTCTCTTTCAAGCGAATTGTATGTGATTATTGAATTTCTTTTGTGAAATGGCTTCTCTTTCAAAGCGAGTTGTATGTGATTGTTGAATTAGGTCAAAACATTTACGGCTTTTGTCTGCATAACAATACCACCATCAATGTATCTGTTTCGTATATAGCCATGATCTTTTTTGAGAAATTTATCTCACGGAAGAATATTTTGGTAGGTCTTCACTTCCCTTCTCTATGTATAAAATGTGTCAAAATGAGAAAGATAATATTCTCTGATTTCTCTCTAGTCAGAAAATGATCTGTATTTGTTCTTTTTTCCATTGGCAGTTGAGAAACTGATTCAAAATATTCACTCTCCTTGAGAACAAAAAAAGAAACAACAGCAGGACACACTATATTGCTCCTTAATGTAGGTCAACGCAGGATTGACTATTTTCCTTTAACGAGTATTGACTTGTGACTCAGCAATCTAATCTTAGTCGAATAGAAGATCTTTGTTTTGTTTATTTATCTATATCAGTAAAAATATCAATCCTATTATGTTCAGTAAGAGATATCAGTTAGAGCAATTTTATCCATAGTATCTAACCAAAATTCTTAAAGATTTATCAAACATATAATTGATTAAAAGATAATATTGAGTGATTTCTAATTTTTTCTATTAATAATGAATATAGTATACATAAGAATTTTCAAAAAAAAAAAGTAAAACTATTACATTTTATAATTGAAAAAATAATATTGAATAATTTCTAAAATTTATTTATTATTAATGAATTTAATATACATAAGAATTTCCAAGAAAAAAAATCATAATACATGAGAATATTCAAATGAAAACAATATGAATTTACCATTATAATCTTTTAATTAGTAATTGATATATTAATAAGTAACTATAAAATATATATATATATATGCCCGCATATGCGTGTTAAACATCTAGTTTTAAAATAATAGTGCCATCATCTAATTTTTTTAAAAATTATAGATCCTAGTATTAAAGTATAGTTAAATTTTAAACTCTAATATAACTATATAACTATAAAAAAGATTCATAGTCGGAATTTTGTTCTACCATTCAATTTACACATGTTAAAAGATTGACCTGATTAGCGTTGAAAAATCACTAATGATATTT
This sequence comes from Raphanus raphanistrum subsp. raphanistrum, assembly GCA_019706035.1. Classification (NCBI taxonomy): domain Eukaryota; kingdom Viridiplantae; phylum Streptophyta; class Magnoliopsida; order Brassicales; family Brassicaceae; genus Raphanus; species Raphanus raphanistrum. The sequence goes on from CM033988.1 coordinate 53,399,764, forward strand.
TAACACATTGCTCTGAATCTCGTAAAGGTTAAAATTTGTTAATGTATTAAGTATATATAGTTTGACCTTCTTTTTGTTTGAAATGTTACAAGGACGTTACTCGTCTACCCTAACGAGAACAAGCCAGCGGGTTCGGGTGGATTCGTTTCGATGTACGTGAGAATCGATAACTCAAGCCTCATAGCCAACCCACACGATGTGTATGCAGAGATCACATTCCTCACCTATAAAAGCACTATAGACAGGTACCATTTCTTTCAGGGTACTAATTAATCTATAGAAAGTGTGAAAGATTTGCTTAATCTTTTTGTGGTTGCTTCCGACTAACTAGTTTTGTTTGGGTTATGCAGAGACTGATGCGCAGCGCTTCCATTTGTTTAAACAACAATATGGACAGCTAAACTTTCTTGAGATTGGTTACTACAGAGATCCTTGACATGGATTCATTCTCGACGGTGGACAAAGTGTGTTTGGTGTTGATATTCTCGTTGCTAACCCCTTTGAGAAGTGGGAAGTTTTCTCTTACGAAGAAAACATTCGTGACCCTCTTTTCAACTGGAAGCTCACTAATTTCTCTACACGTAATCTTGACTCTTACACTTCTGGTTCGTTTTCTTCTGGAGGAAGAGACTGGTGAGTGGTGACCCTCATGTATATCGCTAGAGACTAGATATGTGATGGTTGTGTGCTTTATAGGGTGTTGAAAGTGTATCCAAATGGAGTTGGGCATGCAACGGGCAATTCGTTGTCACTCTTTTTGTTATGTGCGTCAAATGAAAAGGTTACGTGAAAGCCAAGTTACGGGTTATTGACCAGATTCGATACAACCATTTGGAGAAACAAGGTTTGTTATCTACTAATATAGACTATTTAAGCTCAATTTTGTAAGAAAAAAAAAACATGTTCCTAATCAGTTCTTGATTTATTTTCTCTGTGGTGGAGGGATGGCCTAATGCAACAGAAAATGGATGGGGTTTTGAGAAGTTTATATCTTTCGCAGATCTCAAAGACTCAACCAAAGGTTTCCTTGCTGACGACGCTATCAAGTTTGAAGTTGAGATCTTGTCCTTCTCTAAAACCGACACTCTTTAATTAGGGTTTAAGATGATCTTACAATCACTCTTTTGTTGGCTTAAATCTTGTGATCTCTGCTATGTAATTCACCGGTGGGCGACTTCTGGTTCACTCTTTGTTTCTGTTCAATAATATCAAAATTGATCATACGAAATTGGACAGGACTTAAAATGTAAATGATTGAAGACGCAACATATCCACCAACAAGATGAAAGGTGGGAACTGGATTTTGATGATCTTACATAGCCAAATTTATTTATATCCTCCATTTATATAATCTTGAAAAATAATGCCATAGTTAATCAGTTTCTCTTGGCGATGAACAAACCCCCACTTCTGCGATTACCTCATCGAATCCAGCATATCTTTCAGCATCTGTTGAACAAAGTTTAAGCGACTTATGACAACTAGAAGATAAACTTAAATATATTTTTTTTGTCTCGACAAGGGCCCCTTATCCGTCAGGTCCAGGCTCTGATTCCATGTGCCAAGCACCTCATCTCACATGAACTGTCTGCAGTCTCGCTGTCTCTCAGATCTTCATCACTGAAGTCTATATTTGTACAATAAAACTAACTAATCCCTCACTTCTTCATCCCCATCTCCGACTCACTTCCATCCCTTTCCGTCTTGCATGCAGGCTCGCCCTATGGTATCTCTAGCGCGCCCTTCTGTACCATAAATCTCAAAAAGAAAAAATATAATTAGACCTCCCGATTCAACTCAACATTAATTTATTCTTTTTTGTTGTGGGTAAACAGGCAAACAAAGAGATAATGGACAAGGTGATTAAGATTGTAGTAGAGAAACTCGAAGTTAAGGCTTGGGAAGCAACGGCTCGGGCCTCTTTTGTTGATGATCTCGGTGCTGATTCTCTTGACATTGTAAGTTATAAGCTTTTCATGTTTTTGTTTGATAAAAAAAAAAAAAAAAAAGCTTTTCATGTTTAACGTCCGTTTTTTTCAGTGAATTTAATTATATTTTCAAGCTCATATTAATGTCTCGCCGTCGCCATGTTAAGATTGAAACCCTTGTGAAGAGTTGCCACGTTTCCTTATTTAACTGTTTATTCTAAAGCAACAAACGGAAAAAATAGAGAACACGATATCATCCAGAGACTTTGTGTTTTCTTTTATTTAGGTTACAAGTTTCCTGCATATTAACCCAGATTATGTGTTTATACTTTGTAACCGATATGCACATACTCATGACTCATGTGGTTGGGTTATAGGTGCAGTTAGTGTCGGCCTTAGAGGAAACGTTTGGGATTGAAATAGAGGATGAGAAAGTACAGTCCATGGTCACAGTTGGGCAAGCAGCTGAAGTCATCGAGGAGCTACTGAAGGAAAAAGTTTAATGGAACCAAATATGAAAAGTTGAAAACTAAACCCAAGTACCTTACTTAATATTTTTATGTTGTTTTTACAAAAATATTACAAGGCTTTGTATTTTTTTTCGTCTAAAACTTTTTTACCTCGCCCCTCTGAACTTATGAAAGCTAGGGTGTGATTGGTAATAGCTGTGGGTGCTCTCCACAGTCTCATTTATTTCTAAAGCACCAAACTCAGAGCAATCATGCTTTAATTTATTTTTTAAAATTACAGCTCTTGAAATAATCTACAAGCTGTAGAAGTGTTCTGCAGAGTCAAATATCCAAAGCAAATTTTTAGTGCTTTCCACAAAATTTTACAGCAGTAAAATTTAGAGTTACAGCAAAAAGTCTACAGATTTTTTTCTACAGCAATAATTTTGAAGCTACAGTCATTACCAATCGGACCCTTAATAAAGGAAAATAATTGGAAAGACGCTCTACTTGGCTTATTTGCAATAAAAATATATTTGCATTTTTCTGAAATTTTTGTTGAAGTTTCATGGGTTAGATACATTATGAAATGTGAAAGCTGGCAAAAACTAATGAAATCCTCAAAAATTAAGAACATAACTATCTCATTTTATTTTTATTCTAAAATAGAATTTATTTTTCACTTTATTTTTCATTCTATAATAAAGTAAAAGTTGAGCTTAATCTTAACTCAGTTACAACAATTTCGCCATCAAGTAGGATGCTGGCTCAGATATATAACACCAAGCTGGATAGATAGGTGGAAACATGGTTCGAAAACATACATAACCAAAGCCTCATGGGTGGGGACTGGCGAAATTTTATGAGCCAAAGCGCTTTCATATGTTTAAACCGGAATGGGGAATGGCAAGCTTGATTAAGCTCTCGACTTTCATAGCGGTGGGAAATGGGTTCGTTTTCGACGGTGGACAAGATGTGTTTGGCATCGACGTGTTCGTTACTCCATCTTTCAAGAAGTGGGAAGTTTTCTTTAGCGTAGAAAACATTCGTGACCCTATTTTCAGTTGGAAGCTCAACAAATTCTCTACCCTGATTGTAACTCTTATTACACTTCTGCTTTCGTTTTCTTCGGGAGGAAGAAACTGGCGAGTGGTGACCCTCTCTCTCCTTCTCTCTATAGAGATTTACTACACAGCATGTTTAGGTTACGTGATGTGTGTGTGTGTGTGTTAAATAGTACGATGGATACTAAATTGGAAGCCAGCAACACTAAAACTGGCACTGCCGAACCGAAATGACTCACATCAACATGAATCAATAACCAAATGGCATGAGCACACCCAACCGTGAAAAGAAAAATTCACGCCAAAACAAAATCAACGACAGCAGCAAAAAGCGCAAGAGCATATACCTTCATCAACAACAAAAATTACAACCAACTGAAGCTTTCAGAACCAAACCGACTACCACACCCAAGATACTGTAAGCTCAAGGATTTGAAGCCTACAAAGCTGTGTTAAAAATTGCTCTGATACCAAATGAAAAGTCTACAGCAGGTGAAACCAATAAGAACACAGGGGATTCGAGATCAACTATCTCTTTATTAAAAATCACTTAAAAAATCTTTTACAAAGACTTGTCTAATCCGAATTACTCAACGCCACACACGGCTTGACACGGACCAATTCTTAATATACCCTTTGAGTGAACCAACCCCTGTTGATCACCTCTACAAATCGCTCACCTTCTGAAACCCCAAACCCCCTGTCTGTGTTTCTGTGAGAATACAACGTTAAAAGCTTAACCTAAACCTAGGTCTAAACTTCCCTTTTTATTGCCACTAGACTTTTCAGATACAATAACCAACAACACAATATGTTGTATATGGATTACATCTCTTGAACAAATCTCATTAACTGAACTCGGCCAAATTGAAAAAGAGCTAGTCAAAAGAGTACGCCGACTTGGAAAAAAGAAGAAAAAATCAATTTATAAAATTTGTGGTTGGACAGCCTTCAGAAGTATTATTGTATGGGTTAAAGAGATGTATTACTCTGGACTTTAAAGCAAAACAGGCCCAAATATGTTAGTAACATCTTTCTTTCTTTTTTTGGTAAAATTAAAAACATCTTTCAACTTCAAAAAAGTTGCAAAATCCACGAAGTATGGTCATTTTTTGGTTGATCAAGATGGTATGTCATCTTTGGTTGCTTGCTTGTATTTGTAACTCTTCTGTAAAGTAATATATCAATTTGGGAAAAAAAATCCACGAAGTATCTCCAAGAGCATCATACGAACACCTCAATTTGAGAGAATTCGTATTACTGGTATATTGCTTAGAATATTTAGATAAGGGATATAGGAATGTGTGTAGGCGACCATGTGACTGTTCCTCGACTTCAAAGCCGCATTTGTCTTTATTTGTTGGGTTATCAGAATTACACTACTCTTTAGAGACAGATAAGATAATTATTACTAGTATATTTAGTAAAACCCTTAGGGGTTAGTAACTTGAAGTAAGTTTCCACGTGCAACAAACAATACTATATTCTTAAGCGCGACAAAAAGAATGACAGTCACTCAACATATAATATATACACAGTTTAGATATTGTGGTGATGTTTATACAGTATATTTAGTGCATATGCTTATATAGCAGTTAATTTCTATGCATACATATCTTACTAAAAAGCCCAAAGGTGATGATTAAAGTTCCAGGTCCAAAGTTCACCTATGTTTAAAAGCTTATATACAATGAAAAGAGGTCGTGGTTTCTAAATTTCTAATTGATCTTCATATCGTATCTATAACATATCTAATCTTCTGATACGAAAAGAAAATTAAATAAAACCAAATTCTCGAAAGTAACCAAAACAAACAAACTACGGAGTACTAATGTTATTTTTTGAGAAATTAAAATAGTTAACTAAAAAGCCAGAAAATGAGAGAGAGAAAGACAAATGACAAAAAGCTCTCAAAGCTCTGTCTGGGCGACGGCCGACCCAACATCACCTAGTGGCAGGCACACACTATAATCTGCAACTATGGCCACTCGAAATGACATTCAAACCCTTTTGCGTTACTACGTCATCCTCTTACAGTGCGTTTGGAAAATATGATTTTTGGTCAAAAATGTTAAATGATTTTAATTCTCAAATTAGATACGGAAATCTTTTCGTGACGAGATTAACTTATTTATGACAACCTCGGCCATTTCAATCTCTCATGTAGTAGTATCACATTCTCACTCACTTGTTGAAAGTAAATCGCAGCAAAAAAAAAAATTGGTCAAAATCGCAGCAATTTAATTTAGGCAATTTTCAACTAATATCTATCTATTATTGGATTTGGTATCTATGTACAAAAGGTAAATACATTGTGAGACAGAACAGGGAATGAACACCGAGTTGGAAACTTCTGAAAACGTTTCTGTTGAGTTTGTAATAAAAGGGAAGTGACACGGCATAGTCTTCTTCTCTTTTGTCTTTATTCTCTCTTTTTTTCTCAACCATTTCGTTTACTTTTTTTAACCCAAAAAATGTAAAAACAAAAGGTTTAGCATAAGGCTAAAAACATTTAATACAAGAAGAATAATAGTAACAGTTTTATTAATTGGAGATCTGTAGAAACTGTAGCGGCAGCTAGAGCCGTCTCATATATAGATGTCTGGTTTTTACCTCAGGCGTGCCATGAATCGAGGGCCTCTTTCTTCTCTTCTAATTATTACGCCTTCCCGCATTTACCATAATTAAGAAAGACATTTACCAATTAGTAACAAATTTTAGTTAGGTACTTTGAAAAGAATCGTCAATCAACATCTAATCTAAGTTCTTGACATTTTACCAAAAAAAAAAAAACATCTAATCTAAGTGGTACGTAATGATTCCGAGAAGAAACAAAAAAAAAGGAATGCACAATACCAACGAATCTTGTAAGATTCCACAAACGCAGTGAAGAGGAATCTTGACCAAGAACGTACGCATGCACCAAGTGCATGCGTCCACACCAAATATCTTCAAGTGCTCCAACAATCTTTCTGCATTTAATCGAGTGTTTTGTTGAATCCAAACTCCTCTATTGTCACATGATTATAGTATAATTCACGCCTTTTAAATTAAAAATATAATAGTTTATAATATTCCATAAAATTGTATTCGGACAAATCCAAATTTTCCCAGACAAGTAGTCCCTTTCTCCAACGTTTGTGTAAAACCGGCTTTACGGTTTTTCGTTCTGTTGATCACATTTTTAAAGCATGGCAAACGAAAATAGATATGTCAAGTAAACTTAATTAATTTGTAAAATGGGAACTATTTAATTTTATTTTTGAGCTAGACACTTTTTGGCTTTTTTGGCATGCACATAGAGAGATCAATTACTTGAAATTTGAGTCTTCCATTTCTTAACGTTTTAGTTCACTTAAAGAAGCAACGCTTTTACAAATTTCCTAGCAACCTACCAAAAATAAAACAGGAATTAATGTTATTAAAATTAAGAAAAGGTAAACTTGCGAGGCTATAACTACTTCAATCTTCTTCCTTTCTTCAAGAGCTTCTTTCTCCAAATTGTCTTTTAGAAGCTTCTCCTAAAACTGCAGTGGGTTTTCAACAAAAGGGGCATTGTCCTTTACACTTGCACATTCCATAACCTCCCCACAAAAGATTAAAAAGGGTTACTTTGTATTTTTCATACTTGGTAATATCTCATCATATCCCCAAGAGAATGTAGTAGAGAAGCGTTATAGGCAAGGCAATCAGCATTCCAAATATAACACTGCAACCAAAAGAAAAAACACACGTTAACACAAAAACCAGAGTCATAATCCAAAGCAACACAGATGTAATATAAAAGCTAAACAAATACTACAAAATAGAATAAACTTACGCAGTGCTAAGAATGGAAGGATGCACATTGTACTCCTTCGCGAACACAAACGGTACAATCCCTTGTGGCAAAGCTGCCTGTTTTTTTTCAAAATAATTTTCAGAACTTATATAAATGAGGCACAAAGCCATTCGAACAAAGACAAATACTACATAAAAACATATGAATTAATTTATATATTTAACCTTTGCATATAAATTATTATCTAAGAAATACCTGAATGATGGCGACGCGAAGGAGAACGCCACGGAGGCCGACGGCAAAGGAAGCAACAACCATGACAGCAGGTCCGACGAGAAATCTCATACCGGCCGCAAATGCTGCTTTTCTGTTTCCACACGCTATTATTCTAGGGTTTAACGCCATGAACAACCCTTCACACATTTAATAAAACGCCATAAATTAAAGAATGTTTTGCCTTCTGTTTTGTTTAATTTTATGTTCTATACTTTAGTAGATAAACTGCAAAAGAGTGTTATAAAAATAATCATTACACTCACTATTACACCTAACATCATAATCTTATAGTATTCATTTTCATAAAAGTTATGACTCAAAGACAATATTCTACTAATCAATTGATGGAGACAAGATTGAAACATAGTTCCCTCTGGCCAAGAGAGACATGTTATGATGAAAAGCAGAGAACTGTGAAGCATGCTTTCTGCTGTGAAGCCAGTTTGTTTGCTTTTTCTATACAAACATGTTTTTTAGTAGTTATGAAAGTAAAAGGTAGAGAGAGAGAATTATGCATTCACATGATTTACTTTTTAAAATAATTTTTTAAAAGAATGAAGGCCAGAGTAAAGAGAATAATTGACTGTTTTATGGTAAGTATATAATACTATAATAAATGTAAAGAGAGTAAAATTTAAAACTGACCAAGACTGAACATAGCCATGCCTAGACCTGCATCTGAGAGTATGGAGATAGACTTTGCTATAATAGCTGGCATTTCAATGTTCCACCTGCACAAGACCAAATAAATTTAATTCCAAAGATCTTTCTCAAATCTTTTCTTTACTACAAATACAATCCAAAGACTGGCCTGACAAACCATTTTCTTCTTATCAAGAAAGTTTATTAAATGTCAAAAATATAAACGTTATACTATTTGTTAAGAAAAGAGGACGTACTTGAAGGAAATGAGGGACCAGGTGATACCGAGTAAACTGGAGTAAGAGTTGGGGTTACGGATGAGTTTCCTCCAAACCATTATGAGTATAAGTCTTGTCATCACACTTGTTGGTGGCATAACCTTTGGCTGCTGTTGCGACTTGTTGCTAATGTTATTACCACCGTCTGTGGCTAGAACTTTGCTATCATCATCTTTATTACCGAAACTAAACTCTTCCCTGTCCACATGTTGGTTGTCTGAAATAGATTAAACATCTCACAGTTAAAGACTACATTAATCAAACTCCAAAACTAGACTTAATACATGAACAGAAGACTTTACTAACAACTTAGGATTAGATTCCAATTAGATTCAAGAGAATTTATGGGGGGTTCTTTTGTAAATAAATAAATTTCCAGTTGCAGAAAGTAAAAACAGTAAAGTTGTTGAGGGACCAATACCGTTACTATTCCCCTGGGGTACAGAGATCTTAACGTCCTTGTGATGATCGTTCGCAGCGGCGGCGTAATCACCATGGTGGTTGTTAGCTCCTCCGCCGAAAACGTCCGACACCGGCGAAGCGCTCGAGCTCCAAACAAACATATGGAGATCTCTCCCGTTACCATCCTGCCCATTCCCTCTCTTCCCACCGACCACCGGAGCGCTCCCCTTCGCCGCCGTAGCTCCGCCGCCGGTCTGCGGCGAAAACATCCCCGGATTCGGCGCCGGATAATGCGCACCACCACTTCCTCCAGACTGGTAATGACTCCTCCCAGCTCCGGCGGCCGCCGGTTTACCCCCGCCGTCTTCCTCGTAGTTCGACGGCCGAGGAGTGGGTCCTTTAGAACCGAACACAGCTTCTCCGGGACCAAAGTTCGAGTTCCGACCACCACCACCACCGCCAGCACCCATCATGGAGTAAAAATCAGTATGGTTAAAACTCGAGCCACGTGGCGTGGGGTTTCTAGAGCTCTGCAGCGAATAGATCTCCGCGTTGGTTAGATTCGAAGGCCGAGGAGTCGCCGATAGCCCCTGAGACCTCCTCGAGTAGATATCAGACCTCGAGGCGTTAGAGCGACGGACGGTGACGTGGAGCTTCCCGTCCTCTTTAATCTCCGCTTCCGTCTCCAGCGGCTGCCGACCGTCCAAAGACATGATGTCGGAATCTACGTGGATGGAGACGATGGAACCAGCCGTGTCCGGGAACTGCTCGGAGATCAGGAGCTTGGCGCCGCGGTACTCGAAGAGGAAGAGCATGAGAGTGTACCATATGATGCACTGGAGGACGACGATCTGGACCATGAGCTCGCCGGAGAAGTCGCCGTACATGCCCTTGAGGAGGGGTATCCCCATGACGAGTGTGTTGGGGAGGGTGGTGAGGGAGAAGAGCGTGATGGTCCAGTCGAGGGAGCCGCTGCGGCTGAGCTTGCACCAGAGGAAGAGGAGGCAGAGGACGATGATTTTCTGGAGGGAGTCGGCGGCGAGGAAGCGGAGGTTCATGGCGTAGGGGTTGTTGGCGGCGATGAAGTGGAAGGAGAGGAGAGGGACGGCGAAGAGAGCGACGAAACGGTTGATGCCGGAGCATTGGTCAGGCGTGAAGATTTTCCACCATTTGACGGAGCCGTAGGCGAGGACCATGGCTACGTATAACGGAACCATCGCCGTCATGACGTGGTAGAAGTCCGTCGCCGTTATCATTGTGTTTGTCTTGAGAGAGAGAGAAGAAGGTGTGAGTTGAGTTTGTAGAGAGAAGCAGTGGAGAGTGGGAAAAAGGAGTAAAAGGGTGTGTTAAGAAGAGATCACATTTCCCTTCTTATATTCTCTTTTGATTTTTTATTTTTCGTTGAAAATATCACATTTGTACAAAATATTCTTTTGAAATTCTCTTTATTTTTTGTCGACATTCGATAATGGTTATACTTTTGTCTAATTTTATCTTTTAACAAGCCTTCATTAATGAGAGAGATATGAAAATAATTATTCAGATAGCTGGAGTAAGTCGAGTACGAAAAAATATTATTATGATGGGTTTATTTTATATGACTGGTTTTGTTATGTTTTTCTTTGAATTTTCTACTTTTATTAAGAGATTTGTTTTTCTACTTTTATGCATATAAATAAAATTATATTTTTAAAATTCCGTACAAAAGCAATCGGTTGATATAATTTGGAGTGCTGATATTTGAGGAAACACAATATTCCATCAACAGTGTGCTATGCTCTTCATATTTTTATCACCATCTCATACAAACCCAACTCTTTTTTTTTCAGCTTTTTATTTTCCCTATGTATTCAACTTTTGTTTCAAGGACGTAGTAAATATATAGTTATAATTTAATGACAGTTTCCTCATTGTGCCAAGAGACAAGCGGATCAAGGTCGATGCGTTTGTTCTTTAGCACGCTCGGCTAAAACAAGCCTTCTGATTGTAATCAAATCAAGTAATACCACTAAGAAACCGATGATGAATAAGAAAGGTTCGTGTTTGATATGAAATATTTTAGCTTTAAATACAAACAAACTAATGATCTTTCCATTGACATATCATTACACTTTTACTATAAAAATTAGCTATGCATATAATAGAATACTAAAAATTCCAAAATATTTAACTTAAATAATGACTTCCAAACACAAAATGTATATCCAAATTAACAAACATTGATTTAAGACGGATTACAAATTGATGTTAGTGTAAACACTCATAATTTGATATACAATTACGAATTAATACAAATATTTTAAATTATTAGACGATCTCGAATCAAAACCTATTTTTTATTTTATAATTCCCACAAAAATAGAATAACTCTATTTTAGAGTAAGTTTTACTCAAATGATTTACTGTATAATAAAATAAAAATAGATTTATTCTATAATATAGTCAATCATTAATCATTAGAACAAAATTTACTCTAAAATAAAGCTATTCTATTTTTATGAGAATTATAGAAATAGAATAGTGAACCATTAGAGCAAAAATAGAATAACTCTATTTTAGAGTAAGTTTTGCTCTAATGGTTCACTGTATAATAAATTAAAAAATAAAGTTATTCTATAATATAGTGAACCATTAGAACAAAACTTACTCTAAAATAGAACTATTCTATTTTTGTGAGAATTATAAAATAAAAAATAAGTACGGTCGGAGATTTCTTTACTCCAATTAAAACCGTCAAAAAGTTTGTGTATAATCAGACATTTTAACCACGTAGATTAACGAATACATGTATTCATAGATATGGTAGTTGAATTTATAGCGTTTTATCGAGCTTAAAGGTCTTAGTGATCAAACCTCCAAGATTTGTTATTTTTCAACCGAATTTTCTCTTATTTTGAATGTCAGATATTCCTTCCATAGTAGATTTTATGTATCATGTCTACTAGTACATATACAATATAGTCAATTACAAATTTACCCGAAACAACGGCTATTTTCTGGTTAGGATTAGTTAACAATACAATTGTATAACCATTAATTAAGAAACAACGGCTAAGACCATCTCCAATAGTTTACACTATTTTAGAGTAGATTTCATTCTAAAATAGTGTCATTCTAAAATAGAGTAGAGTTTTTCTCCAATGGTTTACTCTATATTTGACACTAAAAATAATATTTTTAAATATATTCTTTTCTAATTTTATGACTAATAGCTTTTACTTATAAAACTTACAAATTGATCCATTACATTTTATTTTTCACAAAATTTTCATAAATTATATATCTATATCAAACATTTATTATATTAATAATTACATTACATTATACTAATAGCATAATACATTTTAACTTAAACATCTCCATTAGTGTATGTTTCTCATAAATGATCATTAACGAATTTCAGATTGTGAAATAATTTTTTTATCTAATAAAATTATTTTTATTTTAGTGCTTATTTTCTTTTGCTAATAATAATAAAATTTAAACGTTTATATATACATATATATATATATATATATATATATATATATATATATATACATATATATATATATATATATATATATATATATATATATATATATATATATATATATATATATATTGTTTTAAACATAATTATGTGTTGTTAGCATAATAAAATAAAATAAATAGTTATAAACTAAAATGTTGAAAAATAAAAGGACTAAAGTATAAATAAAAAATTTCACTCTATAATAGAATAAGAAATAGAATTACTCCAAATATAGAATAAGAAATAGAGTTGCACTATTTTAGAATGAGATATAGAGTGAGATTGGAGAAGATTTTACTCTATAATAGAGTTTAGTGTGAGAAATAGAGTGGGTTGGAGATCCTCTAAGTTACCAAAAAAAAGAAACAACGGCTATTTTTCTGGATAGGAATTTTGATAACAAATCGAATACCGATAATGTGTGGGACTGCTCAGCCTTAATAGTCTATCCATTGAAGTGGAATAAATCTATAGAAAGTTATAAAAGCGAAAGAAACACAAATGTTGAGAGAGAGAGAGTCAGAAGAGCATGCGTCTAAGAAGTTAATGATGGGGTAAAGGTTAAACTGGAACTAAAAGTTAGAGGCAGGACACTTGACAGCTTCATTTTAGAACTAAACTAAAAGTTAGGGGATGTTTTAAGATATGAACAAATAATAAGAAGTCTGGTATACAATTTCGAAAGTTTGCCCCGACCAAAAGAAAAACATCAGATGGAAAAACGCATATGTAAGATGCTTTCCCAAAAACAAAAAACCATTTTTAAAATATAATTTTCACGGTTTTGGGTTCTCTAAAAGGCTGAACATAAAAAAGAATATATAGAAATATAACAGAGAATATTAAAAAGGATTCTGAAAGTTTTACCAACTTTTTCTACTTCGTTTCTAAAAAAATATTGTGTTCCTCAAAAGCTGCTAAGCTGCAATAAAGTAATCTTTTTCCATCTCTTTTCTTCTTTACCTTCGTTAAAAGAAAAAGATTTTTTTTGATCAAAAAGAAAAAGAATATACGAAGTAGAATATATCTTTTGTCCTCACGATAACGTGATGATTCCTTTAAACTAAACACCAATCACTAAAATTCGTGCCGTCTTGCCTTGGGCAGAGACATGTCAAACCCAATGGTTCGCAACTTGACACACAACTACAGAGAGGAATTACATCACCAAACCGAACCATCATCTTCTAAGGCTTATGTATTACAATGGGCTTTTTAGCCCATTAATTCAAAGACCAGTAGGATAATTCGCAATATTATTTTTCTCACTATTTGTTACAACTGCCGCTACAAGGTTTGACTTGGTTTGGTTTACACTCCCTCTATATCCCATGATGGGCATCAAAAGAGCTTTGATGGACATTTTGTCGTTACTGTGGTTCGTTTGATCAAAAAAAAAAATGTTACCGTGGTTCGAAAATTTTAAACAAAAGTGAAGAGTATAAATTTCAGAATATAAAAGATTTACCGAAAACTCATTATTTTAAAAGGGGTTAACCTCGAATTTTGAAAAAAAATCAAAAATAAGAAAATCTAGTTTTAGTATATAGTTTCTTAGTGCAGTGACATAAGATGATGGTCAAAGAGGTTTAGAACCCTTGTTGTTTCCGTTTCTCTAGATAATAAAAATGTTATAATGATAATTCCACTATTCTATGTTGTATATGAAATTTTACCAAACTAAATATTAAAAAATAGAATGATTCTTATATACCATGAAATATAGTTAAGTATACATTAATTCAAATGTCGAATTTGGTTTGAAATTTTTGAACAAAAGTGAAGTGTATAAACTTAAGTATATAGAATATTTACCAAAAACTCATTACCCACGGATTTTAAAAAAATTTCAAAAATATGAAAATCTTGTTTTATTGTATTGTTTCATCAAACACTAACATAAAATGATGGTCAAAGAGTTTAGAACCTTTGATGTCTCTGTTTTTCTAGATAATAAAGATTTTATAATGGTAATTTCACTATTCTATGCAGTATATGTAATTTAACCAAACTAGATTTTTAAAAATTAGAATAATTCCTATATACCATGAGAGATAGTTTAGAATACATTAATTCAAATGTATATTATGGTTTGAAATTTTTAAACTAAAGTGAAGAGTATAAACTTCAGTAAATAGAGCATTTACCAAAAACACATTATTTTAAAGGGATTAACCCACAGATTTTGAAAAAAATTCAAAAGTATGAAAATCTTGTTTTAGTGTATAGTTTCTTAGAGCACTGACATAAGATGATGGTCAAAAAGGTTTAGAAGCTTTGTTGTCTCCGTTTCTCTAGATAATAAAGATATTATAATGGTAATTTCAATAATCTAGACAGTATATGAAATTTTACCAAATTAAATACCAAAAAATTAAAATGATTCCTATATACCATGAAAGATAGTTATAATACATTAATTCAAATTTCGACTGTGGTCTGAATTTTTTTAAACAAAAGTAAAGAGTATAAAATTCAATATATAGAGGATTTACCGAAAACACATTATTTTAAAAGAGCTTAACCCTTGGATTTTGAAAAAAAATTCAAAAATATGAAAATCTAGTTTTAGTGTATAGTTTCTTAGAGCACTGACATAAGATGATGGTCAAAGAGGTTTAGAAGCTTTGTTGTCTCCGTTTCTCTAGATAATAAAGATTTTTATAACGGTAATTCCACTACTCTAGGCAGTACATGAAATTTTATCAAACTAAATATTAAAAAATAAGAATGATTCCTATATACTATTAAAGATAGTTTAGAAAATATTAATTCAAATATAGAATGTGGTTTGAAATTTTTAAACAAAAATGAAGAGTGCAAACTTCAGTATATAGACGACTTACCAAAAATTCATTATTTTAAAAGGGGTTAACCCACGAATTTTGAATTTTTTTTCAAAAATATGAAAATCTGGTTTTAGTGTATAATTTCTTAGAACACTGACATAATATGATGGTCAAAGAGATTTAGAATCATTTTTGTCTCCATTTCTCTAGATAATGAAGATTTGATAATGGTAATTTCATTATTTTAGGCACTATATGTAATTTTACCAAACTAGATATTTAAATATTATAATGATTCCTATATACCATGAAAGATAGTTTAGAATACATTAATTCAAATGTCGAATATAGTTTAAATTTTTTAAACAAAAGTGAAGAGTATAAGCTTTAGTATATATAGTATTTACCGAAAACTAATTATTTTAGAAGGGGGTTAGGTTAACCCACGTATTTTGGAAAATTTTCAAAAATATGAAAATCTTGTTTTATTGTATTGTTTCATCGAGCACTAACATAAGATACTGGTCAAAGAGTTTAGAACCTCTGTTGTCTCCGTTTCTCTAGATAATGAAGATTTTATAATGATAATTCCACTAATATATGCAGTATATGAAATTTTAGTAAACTACATATTAAAAAAATAGAATGATTCCTATATACCATTAAAGATAGTTTAGAATACATTAATTCAAATGTAGAATGTATTTTGAAAAAAATAGAATGATTTCTATACACACGGATTTTTGAAAAATTTCAAAAATATGAATATATGGTTTTATTGTATTGTTTCATCGAGCACTAACGTAAGATGAATGTCAAAGAGTTTAGAACCTCTGTTGTCTTTATTTCTCTAGATAATGAAGATTTTATAATGCTAGTTCCACTAATCTAGACAGTATATGAAATTTTACTAAACTAAATATTAAAAAATTAGAATGATTTCTTTATACCATGACATATAGTTTAGAATACATTAATTCAAATGTAGAATGTATTTTGAAAATTTTAAACAAAAGTGAAGAATATAAACTTCATTATATAGAGTATTTGCCGAAAACTCATTATTTTAGAAGGGGTTAAACCAACGGATTTTGAATTTTTTTTAAAATATGAAAATCTGGTTTTAGTGTATAGTTTCTTAGAGCACTGACATAATATGATGGGCAAAGAAGTTTAGAACCTTTGTTGTCTCTATTTCTCTAGATAATGAAGATTTTATAATCGTAATTCCTCTTGGACATTTTGTCGTTACTGTGGTTCGTTTGATCAAAAAAAAAATGTTACCGTGGTTCGAAAATTTTAAACAAAAGTGAAGAGTATAAATTTCAGAATATAAAAGATTTACCGAAAACTCATTATTTTAAAAGGGGTTAACCTCGAATTTTGAAAAAAAATCAAAAATAAGAAAATCTAGTTTTAGTATATAGTTTCTTAGTGCAGTGACATAAGATGATGGTCAAAGAGGTTTAGAACCCTTGTTGTTTCCGTTTCTCTAGATAATAAAAATGTTATAATGATAATTCCACTATTCTATGTTGTATATGAAATTTTACCAAACTAAATATTAAAAAAATAGAATGATTCTTATATACCATGAAATATAGTTAAGTATACATTAATTCAAATGTCGAATTTGGTTTGAAATTTTTGAACAAAAGTGAAGTGTATAAACTTAAGTATATAGAATATTTACCAAAAACTCATTACCCACGGATTTTAAAAAAATTTCAAAAATATGAAAATCTTGTTTTATTGTATTGTTTCATCAAACACTAACATAAAATGATGGTCAAAGAGTTTAGAACCTTTGCTGTCTCTGTTTTTCTAGATAATAAAGATTTTATAATGGTAATTTCACTATTCTATGCAGTATATGTAATTTAACCAAACTAGATTTTTAAAAATTAGAATAATTCCTATATACCATGAGAGATAGTTTAGAATACATTAATTCAAATGTATATTATGGTTTGAAATTTTTAAACTAAAGTGAAGAGTATAAACTTCAGTAAATAGAGCATTTACCAAAAACACATTATTTTAAAGGGATTAACCCACAGATTTTGAAAAAAATTCAAAAGTATGAAAATCTTGTTTTAGTGTATAGTTTCTTAGAGCACTGACATAAGATGATGGTCAAAAAGGTTTAGAAGCTTTGTTGTCTCCGTTTCTCTAGATAATAAAGATATTATAATGGTAATTTCAATAATCTAGACAGTATATGAAATTTTACCAAATTAAATACCAAAAAATTAAAATGATTCCTATATACCATGAAAGATAGTTATAATACATTAATTCAAATTTCGACTGTGGTCTGAATTTTTTTAAACAAAAGTAAAGAGTATAAAATTCAATATATAGAGGATTTACCGAAAACACATTATTTTAAAAGAGCTTAACCCTTGGATTTTGAAAAAAAATTCAAAAATATGAAAATCTAGTTTTAGTGTATAGTTTCTTAGAGCACTGACATAAGATGATGGTCAAAGAGGTTTAGAAGCTTTGTTGTCTCCGTTTCTCTAGATAATAAAGATTTTTATAACGGTAATTCCACTACTCTAGGCAGTACATGAAATTTTATCAAACTAAATATTAAAAAATAAGAATGATTCCTATATACTATTAAAGATAGTTTAGAAAATATTAATTCAAATATAGAATGTGGTTTGAAATTTTTAAACAAAAATGAAGAGTGCAAACTTCAGTATATAGACGACTTACCAAAAATTCATTATTTTAAAAGGGGTTAACCCACGAATTTTGAATTTTTTTTCAAAAATATGAAAATCTGGTTTTAGTGTATAATTTCTTAGAACACTGACATAATATGATGGTCAAAGAGATTTAGAATCATTTTTGTCTCCATTTCTCTAGATAATGAAGATTTGATAATGGTAATTTCATTATTTTAGGCACTATATGTAATTTTACCAAACTAGATATTTAAATATTATAATGATTCCTATATACCATGAAAGATAGTTTAGAATACATTAATTCAAATGTCGAATATAGTTTAAATTTTTTAAACAAAAGTGAAGAGTATAAACTTTAGTATATATAGTATTTACCGAAAACTAATTATTTTAGAAGGGGGTTAGGTTAACCCACGTATTTTGGAAAATTTTCAAAAATATGAAAATCTTGTTTTATTGTATTGTTTCATCGAGCACTAACATAAGATACTGGTCAAAGAGTTTAGAACCTCTGTTGTCTCCGTTTCTCTAGATAATGAAGATTTTATAATGATAATTCCACTAATATATGCAGTATATG
The DNA here is from genome assembly GCA_019706035.1 of Raphanus raphanistrum subsp. raphanistrum. NCBI lineage: Eukaryota > Viridiplantae > Streptophyta > Magnoliopsida > Brassicales > Brassicaceae > Raphanus > Raphanus raphanistrum. Next base: position 53,418,166 of record CM033988.1, read on the forward strand.
AAATTTTAGTAAACTACATATTAAAAAAATAGAATGATTCCTATATACCATTAAAGATAGTTTAGAATACATTAATTCAAATGTAGAATGTATTTTGAAAAAAATAGAATGATTTCTATACACACGGATTTTTGAAAAATTTCAAAAATATGAATATATGGTTTTATTGTATTGTTTCATCGAGCACTAACGTAAGATGAATGTCAAAGAGTTTAGAACCTCTGTTGTCTTTATTTCTCTAGATAATGAAGATTTTATAATGCTAGTTCCACTAATCTAGACAGTATATGAAATTTTACTAAACTAAATATTAAAAAATTAGAATGATTTCTTTATACCATGACATATAGTTTAGAATACATTAATTCAAATGTAGAATGTATTTTGAAAATTTTAAACAAAAGTGAAGAATATAAACTTCATTATATAGAGTATTTGCCGAAAACTCATTATTTTAGAAGGGGTTAAACCAACGGATTTTGAATTTTTTTTAAAATATGAAAATCTGGTTTTAGTGTATAGTTTCTTAGAGCACTGACATAATATGATGGGCAAAGAAGTTTAGAACCTTTGTTGTCTCTATTTCTCTAGATAATGAAGATTTTATAATCGTAATTCCACTATTCTATGCAGTATATGTAATTTACCAAACTAGATATTTAAAAATTAGAATGATTCCTATATACCATGAAATATAGTTTTGAATACATTAATTCAAATGTCGAATGTGGTTTTGAATTTTTTTAAACAAAAGTGAAGAGTATAAACATTAGTATATAGAGCATTTATCGAAAACTCATTATTTTAGAAGGGGTTAACCCACAGATTTTGGAAATATTTCAAAAATATGAAAATTTTGTTTTATTGTATTGTTTCATCGAGCGCTAACATGAGATGATTGTCAAAAAGTTTAGAACCTCTGTTGTCTTTGTTTCTTTAGATAATGAAGATTTTATAATGCTAATTCCACTAATCAAGGCAATATATGAAATTTTAGTAAACTAAATATTAAAAAATTAGAATGATTCCTATATACCATAAAAGATAGTTTAGAATATATTAATTCAAATGTATAATGTGGTTTGAAATTTTCAAACTAAAGTGAAGAATATAAACTTCAGTATATAGAGCATTTACAGAAAACTCATTATTTTAGAAGGGGTTAATCCACGGATTTTGGAAAAATTTCAAAAATATGAAAATCTGGTTTTATTGAATTTTTTCATCGATCACTAACATAAGATCATGGTCAAAGAGTATAGAAACTCGTTTCTCTAGACAATGTAGATTTTATAATGCTAATTCTACTAATCTAGATAGTATATGAAATTTTACTAAACTACATATTAAAAAATTAGAATGATTCCTATATACCATAAAAGATAGTTTATAATACATTAATCCAAATGTAGAATGTGGTATGAAATTTTTTAAAAAAGTGAAGAGTATAAACTTCGGTATATAGAGGATTTACCGAAAACTCATAATTTTAAAAGGGGTTAACCAACGGATTTTGATTTTTTTTTAAATATGAAAATCTGGTTTTAGTGTATAATTTCTTAGAGCACTGACATAATATGATGGGCAAAGAGGTTTAGAACCTTTGTTTGTCTCTGTTTCTCTAGATAATAAAAATTTTATAATGTTAATTCCAATAATCTAGACAGTATATGAAATTTTACTAAACTAAATATTAAAAAATAAGAATGATTTCTGTATACCATAAAAGATAGTTTAGAATACATAAGGATGATCAGTATTTGATTGTAAAGCTACGTACAAGCGAACAAACTATAATTTCGGTTTCAGATCAGATACCTTTTTCTTCTGTTGAAACATATATTCCAACGTCATTCAGTTGAACACTGTTTATAGTATAAACATAATTATACCATGAAGCCAAAATGGCAAACACATAATAAATTACCAAGATAATCGATTCGTAATCTCTCTTTATCTAATAATAATAATGTATCATCGCGCGTGTTTCCATTTCATTTATGAAGTTTGAATTGCGCCAATCTGCGAATCGTTCTTGTGTATTTACTTAGTTTTAAATCGATCAACTGATCACATATCTCTTCAAGCACCGTAAACAACCACATTGAAAATTTGCTTTATGATATCCAAGTGCTCATGCAGATTGCATTGCCCAAATCAAGCCAGTATACATTAGCTCTTCATTTGCAATTTAAAACCAGTAATTCTGACTAGTGTTTCTTATATAGTAATACATACTGGAGTATAATTAACGTTGGTACATGCTCTCAGAATACAAGATTAATAACACAAAATACAACTGTTTAGTCAAGAAATCAATTACTTTTCCAACGAAGACTAGAAAACAGATTATAAGGAAATGATATCATTGGATACTTGCACTAAACCAGGTGATAATCTTCACTCAAACTGCATGAATCTAGATTCAGAATATTAAGATTTGATTACTAGTTTTGATAGTCTTTGATCCCGTAACCTTTCCACTAATTTCAGAAACAAAATCCATATATTTGACCCCCCAAAATCATCAGAAATTGAATTTATCTATATATAAATACATATGTAAGAACAATACGTTACATTATCATTATCTAAAACCACTTAAGAACTGAAAAGCTGCATAACACATAAGAAAAATGAGTATTACCATATTTCTAGGCGTATCCACCGTCCTCGCCATTCTCTACGCCGTTCAAGCCACAGCAATAAGGGACCAAAATAAAGCGATGATGCAATGCGTAACAAAACTAATGCCATGTCGTGTGTATGTTAACTCCGGGGCTCCTCCGCCGCTGTGGTGTTGCAATCCGTTGAAAGAGATCGTGGAGAATGACGTGACATGTCTATGTGAAGCCTTCAAACATCCAGACATGATGGCACTCGTTCATCTCGACCAAGAGGCAGCTCTAAATCTAATCAGTTCATGTGGAGCTAGTTATGATGCGTCACGTTGTAACGGTGGTGAGTTCTATTTTCTTCGCGTAGCTCTTTATCATGTATGATTGTTTTATAGTGTAGACTTAAAAAAATTTGTCTCATAATTTAAACGTGCAGTTTAAGTAACTGACTCCTTTCTAATATGTTTGTGTTCTCACTGAAGTTTCTCCCTCTGCTGCGTCGACCGCGGGATCTACGACCAGCGGTAGTTCACTTACTTTTTTCATTATTTATGTAACGTAAATAACATTTAATTACTTTGGTCAACAATCTTGTCGTATAATTTGGAAGGTAATGTTTGAATAAAGAAAAAATCTCCACGTAGTATGTAACCAAAAATTATATTTTAAGTTGGAAATGACTTTCTTATTAAACTGGAAACTGTATAATAAAGTAATTGATGTGACATTTAATTGAAACAGGGAGCTCGTCCATCGTCACCTCCAAAAATGCAGCCCTAGCTATCAGTTTGTTGGGAGTAAGCTTCGTTTCTGCTTTCACAGGACTTTGATCGATTCTTCTTCAAAGCAATAATGAAATTTACGTTTTTGAATTGTTAGTCCTTTTAGTATGTACTATGTAGTCCTTTTTTCTGTAAGAGTTGTGTTAATGACATTGTCAATCGCCTCATAAGCTATATTCATATTTAAAAATGTGGTGTGTGATGCAACAAAAACAAGAATCACCATCAACTTCTAAAACTGGGATGCTATGTTATAATAAATTTACCAACCAGCTGTTCAAAAAAAAAATGTTATAACTGGTGAATAAGAGTAGCAACGAAAGTATTGAAAAATCAGGAAAGAAATATGACTAATTTGATGCTAAATTGATCCAACATACTAAAGTAAAAAGAAATTTCATCCACACTAGTCTAGTGATATGGTTCAATTTAAATCAATCAATCAAAAATAGTGTATGTTTTAATGTTACTAAATTTTGATCCGCTTTTAAAAGGGCGGATATATTTTTTTGTTTAACATTTTTTTTTTAAAGTTAATTTTTATATTTATGTTTTTATTTGTCTAATATTTTTTCTAAATGATTATTAAGAGATTTTAATAGTTGTATTAAAATAGTTTGACCGCACCTATATCAATATGTCATGTTTCTGTTTTAATGTTATTGATACGAAAAAAGTAAATGTAAGCTATTTTCCAAAAGCCATAAAAAAGTAAGCTATTTTACAAAAATAAATAATTGTTATAAATGTAATATTTTATTGGTTCGTAAATTTTATCGCATCCTAATTATTTCATATAAATTAGAGCATCTCCAACCGTGATATCAAATTTGGTGTTGAAATTACACCAAGTTTGGAGATGACACCAAATATTACACCAAAAGTAATATTATATATTATTTTACATTTTAAGTTTTAATAATTTTTATTATTTGAAATTGATAAATAATTATTTTATCATACTTTGATATTATGTTTACTAATTTTTCGTGATTATATGTTAATAAAATTTATTTATATTTATATTTTTTGGTTTAAAAATATTATAAATGTATTTGTTTTATACAAAAACTATATTAAAAACATTAATTATGAAAAGCACATAACAAAAAATATTTATTTTAATAAAGTTTGTATTATTTCGTAATATATTTTTAACTATATTATAAAATAAAATAAAATAAAAAATTTATTTTAAAGTTTGGTGAATTTAATAGTATTAAATATAACATAAATAAAATTATAATAAATATTTAAAAATAAAATAAATGATATAATCATTTATTGATTTCTTATTTTGAAATAAAATAAAATATAAAAGAAATGATATTTTATTTTTTATAACATAAAAATTATAATAATAATTTAGTGATTTCTTACTTGAAAATAAAATAAAAATATTTTAGTTATGTAAAAATAATTTAAAAATAAATAATAAAATATATTTATGTTTAGTTACAAATTCGAACTGATTAATAAAACAATTGAAACAAATTTGAACTGGTTAATAATAATAATTGAGTTATTCTATTCAATGAAACATAATAAAATATGTATATAAAATATCTAGTGAGACGAATAGTATTACACCAAATTTGGTGGGAATGGTGTCATTTTTAGTATCCCATTAAAGATAAAACTACACCAAAATTGGTGTATTGTTGTCCCATTGGAGTTGGCCTTAGTATCTTGCATAATTTGAGTTGATTACTCCAACAGACATAATTTTTTTTTTTTAACACTTTTAGGCACTTGCCACTTGAGAGGCACTTTCTCCCTCTCTTCCCCCTAGTGTTTTACATTACTATCCTTTTGTATTGGTTTAGAAATCGCAGATCTGAGTTAGTTTTCTAATACTACTTTATCACTCTCATCTATTTATTTATGTGATTATTTTAACATATTTAAAATATATAAATAAATAAATTTGTTATAAAAAATTATGTCTTTTTGTTCTCTACATTTTAAGATCCATTTTGGTATATTTTTGCAATTTAAATATGAAAAAAATTGTGGACATGGACACCGTAAATGTATACAAAAATGTACATGATTTAGTGTTGATTTGAGAAATGTGGTTTCATATTAACTAAATTAACCAAGATCGTATTTTGAGTCTTTGAACCTAATATGTCTATGAGTTACCGTGTTGAATCAAGTCTCTCTGATATGCATATGTGTATATGTATTTGTGGATGCTGAAAATGGTTGTCGTTTGTGGATGTGGACGAAAGTTCACTGTTACCAATGGTGGATGTAGATAATTGATAGAATATCAAGAAACTGTAGTTGTCAAGTTAAGAATTGACATATCTAACTAATAGAAAGTCCACAAACTGTTTCATTGAGTCATAACATTTTCTAAATCCAATCAACTAAACAAAATGTTCAATAAACAGATGAGGCTAATTTTATTAATCATGAGAAAGAGTTTATAGTCACAATCACAAACAAGAGTTTACAACTGAACGCGAAAGATCCCGTCTCTCCCTCAGTTATGATATTTGTCTATTGCAATCAAAGTTTCGAACTTTCAGAGTTTTTACTCAATCTTGTGTTACCCAGTCACCTTAACAAGATTACTTTCAATTATTTGTAGCCAAAATCTTTATCTTCCATCTATGACACAATGTTGTGGATAGAGTTTTGTGGACAAAATTCTCAAACCTGTAAAATTTTGTGTCCACAAAATTTCATGTTCAAAACTTTGTGGACAAGATTTTGTGGACAAAGTTTTGTGTTCACTTCTTAGCTGAACAGGTTGATGAATTCAAAGAAAGAGAATAAGCTTACAAAAGCTGATACCTTTAGGATACCTTTTGGAGCTCGTTCTTCTCCTATGGACAAATGAGAAACCATCAAATTGGTAACGCCAGATTTACGACTTGGCATTTCAATTTGTCATTTTTCTTTTTTACAAGAACTTCCAAACCAAGCCCCAAGCTTTCTTCTTCATCTTTTGTTTTATCCGATGTATCCTCAGCTGCTTTTAAATCCTCTCTATTCCATTGTCGAACTCGTCATTATCATCTTCTCATTCTTTGTTGTAGCGTTCTTCTTAGCTCACTTTGTCTTCTCCAAGATCGCCGTTCTCAGCTTTGGTCCAATTCGAGTTTCCTTAACGGATTAATTGTTTTAATCACCGGAGCTGATTCGTCGGAATTGACGTCTCTCTACTACATCACCGAAATCTCCAAATCTCATCCATTCAAGAAAGATGATTAAATAAATTGGTAAATAAAGAGGAACGAGTTTCAATCTCCTCATACATAGATATATATCGAGAGAACAACATAATCAAAAGAGAAAAAAAAATCAAAGAAGAGTAAAGTTTTGTACTTTCTGGATAGTGGTTCAAGAAGATTTGGAAAAGAAAGAAGATAAATAAATAAAATCAGATATATCTTTAGGCATATAAAGTAACGAGAGAGATAGAACCAAATTTTAGCAAAAAAGTAACAAGAGAGATGGTTAAGGGATATATTCGTCATTCACTACACATAAAGTGCGTGACAAGCAGAAAGTGTCTATTGGAGTAAATAAAAAGACATAAAGTGTCTGTGAGTGTAAAAAATCTATATTTTTGTACCAAATTATCTGTGATTTTTTACGCTGTAGGAAACTTTCTATCTTTTGAATTACTTCATTGGACACTTTTCACTTGTCCAACACAATATGTTTATCAAAAGACTTCCTTATCCTCACTATCCTCACTTCAGACCAGACCAAGCTTCATCTAACCAAACATAAGTAACCATGGTTCTATCATTTTTAATATAATTTTTATATTTTGGACATATCCAACTACGTTTTCATTTAAGAAAAATTCAAAACATAGATCTACTTTCACTTTCTCCAGACCAAGAAAATCCTAATTTCTTCGTCCCTCTTTCAAACAACTAGAACGTAGATTAAGTGAACTCAAAAGCTTACTGAATTAGATCTGCAGTTTGACGAACAACAATGGCGAAGAAGAAATCCAAGTCGTCTCTGAGCCACAACGTCATTGAGCCACTGAGTCCACAACTGTGTGAAAACTCCATGAATCTAAGCTCAGTGAAGCTTTGATTTATTTACATATCAAGATTTCTTTTTGATGAAGTAATGTATGGAAAACACTGGATTTAGACTTGCTTCAGATCTGTGGAAAAAAAATGGTGTAAGCACATGACTATTTTAATGGAACCTTAAAGATGGCTCCTTTCGTGAGATTTAATTTAAAGGTTTAGTGTTCTTCCGTTGAGATGCTCTTCCGTCGAGATGTTTGAAGCATGTGTATGTATGTGTTAAGATTGTGTATGCTATAAAATACATGTGGCCCAAACAGGCAGGTGCAAAGAGCTTACATTTTCTTCCGTTGAGAACTTTAAGAAATATATGACTTGGAAAATCTGCAAATCCTATACAAAACCATGTCCAAAAATTTACGAAGAAATATCTGGAAATGAACCTTGGACACAAAATTGATTCTACAAAATTTTGTTCACAAAACTTTGTCCATAAAATCATGTCCAAGTTTTTTGAATATGAAAAATCAAAACAAAATTTACCATATCCACAATTTTGCTGTCCACATTTCTCAAATAAAAAAATTATTATCCAAACTTTTTATGTTCAAATAACCTTTTGTATAAATGTTAAAATATAATATATATATATATATATATATATATATATACCAAAACGGATGTCTAAATGTAGAGAATTAAAAATCATAATTTATAGTCATAAATTTATTTGATTTAAATATTTTAAAAAGAAAATATAGGCAAAACATATTAAAAGGTGAAATAAACAAGAATAACATGTAACTAATATAGAACTAACTTGGTGTAAGTGTGGATTTTAACGTTTTAGTGTTAGTGTCCAACTTTGATGTCCATGTCCACATTTTGTGTTTATGTATTTTTGTCCATATCCACATTTTTTCTGTCCACATTTTCTATGTCAATGTATTTTTATATAATTTTTAAAATATATAAAATATATATATACAAATGGATTTTAAAATATAGAGAAAAAGAAATTATAATTTATTGTAACAATTATAATTTCTTTATATATCTTAAAATTTTTAAAAAAGACAAATATATATATATATGTTGAGAAGAAAAAAATATTTTATTATCAAATCTACTTTCTCAACCAAAACTGATCATCACCTTTGGATTGGCTTTCATCTGACATATGTTGTTTGTCACTGCTCTTCAGGAACCAAACGACAACTTCTCCGAGTAAACACAAAATGCAAAGCTGTACGGTACTTGACAACTTGACAATATAAAAATATTATCACTAACTCAACCCTAGTCTCGGTTAAAGAAGTGAAGGGCATATTCGTTTCAAATCAGCTCAGAAACATGTTAAAGTGTCCCTCCAGCGTGTTGTGTCTGAATGTGTTAAAAAAGAAAAAAAAATATCTGACTATGTAACTCACTCATTATCGGTACCAAATTATCTCCGAAAATACCGTGTCCGTATCACGTGTACATGTTGTGTAACCCACTTGGTTGCTTCTCCACTTACCTTCTTCTTTTCCGCGTACGTGCGGGGAGTTGGACTCATTGACATCAAAGTTTGATTTTTGTTCTATGTAACAAAAACTATCTAGAAGACGATAAAAGTGCGAATGTTGTTAAGAACCTCGTTCTAATCTGAATATTGTTGGAAGAGTTGTCACGTGAACTAATCTCTAATCTCGAAATAAATAAAAAAAGACAGAACATAAAATAGAAGATACAAGTTGTAAACTTCTAAAAGGTATTCATTTAACCGAAAAAGTCAATTCAATAACCGGTTCCTTAACCGAACTATTCACAAATAGTCAAAGACAGGAAGCTAGTTGACCAAAAAGTTGTAATAAAGCGCGTGAGAGTTTCCTTATAAATAACAACGTTTCATCTTCTTCCTCCTCGATCCATTTCTCTCTTTCTCAGAGTCTTCATCATCAAATCGTTCATCTTCATCCTCAAGAGAAGAAGACAAAAAAAAACAAAGATGACAGATCTCTATGTTTCTCTATACATCTCAAACTATTCTCCGACTCCGATTCAAAAGGTCGTCTCTTTGGTCTCTCGAACCGGACGAGATTTACAACGCTACGATGCAACAGGGTATCGTCAGGTCGTCGGGTACGTTCAACCAAACAAAACCCTAATTTTAATTTCTAACTCTGGTGTTTACGGTTCTTTGGAATCTGAATCTTGGTTTTGGTTATGCGCAGATGTATACCGTACAGATACAAGAACGATGGAGAGATTGAAGTTTTGTTGATAAGTGCACAGAAGAAAGGGAAAGGGATGTTATTACCAAAAGGTGGTTGGGAGATGGATGAATCAATCGAAGAAGCAGCTTTGAGAGAGACGATGGAGGAAGCTGGTGTAACGGGACACCTCGAAGAGACGCTTGGGAAGTGGCAATACAAGAGCAAAAGGCATAACATGGTCCACGACGGGTTCATGTTTCCTCTGCTCGTCAGCGAGCAGTTTGAGCAGTGGCCTGAGTCGGGATTCAGACAAAGGAAGTGGGTTTGTTTGTCTGAAGCGATTGACTTGTGTCAGATTTGGTGGATGAGGGAAGCTTTGGAAGTGTTCGTTGACCGGAAATGTCTATGATGAACTTGGATGGTTTGATGTATAAAGCAAAGACTTTTGATTGTTTCTGAAGCTTTCATGGGGGAGCTTTTGGAGGGCAGATCATGTTTAAGTCTTTTGATTTGATTTATTCATTTGTTAGATAGGTATCTATTTAGACAGAAAGATTCATTCTAATTGTTTGAAATAATGCTTGGCTTCCATATAATCTGTAACTGTGTATATAAATAAATTGGATCGTCAATATTTTTTAAATGGACTCTTTTTTTTTATGAAACACTTTTAAATGGACTCTATGTGTGGTTTGTTTCATTGTTCTAAAAGTTGGTTTAGGCGAGCGAAGCGATAATGTCAAACCGATTAAAAAAGAATCTCTAGACATTCAAAAAATATGTCTAAATATTAATGCGCGCCTAACCACTGACTAACGATTTTATTGAACATTAGTTTGTTTAATTCGTTTGTGGCAGCACACGCCCTATAAGCTTTATGTAAATGGACTGGTGCAAGTTATACCTTGGAGAATTAGAGGCTCAACAGTCTTAATGCTCTCGTCTGGTTTATTGGTTTTACTTGTTAGTTTTGTCCAACCTTTTGATGCCTTGTTTATCTCTGCTTAAGAGACTTGAACTCTAATAAAAGGGTTTAATGTTTTTTTTTTCTGGCACATGGCTTTCTTTCCTCACAACTGAAGATAACTTACGGAAAGCTTTTGAAATTTTTTGCAAGGTTACACTTGGTAACCATAAGCTCTCCGTTTTTCAAATTTATGTAAGTAGGTGTCTGTTTTAATGACAAGTATGATGATGTGATAACATCTCTTAGAAATCTAAATTGTAATATATATTCTTGATTGTCCCCGTGTATTTAACCTGGTGATGAACAAGGTAGCAAATAGGCTTTCCTTTGGTATGAAACAGAGGAGGAGCTAGTAAAAGCTACTGAAGGGATGTACAGAAAGGTAACACAGCTCCACATCATACGTACACTTGTCTTCTTTTTTTTTTTTTGAAACACTCGTACACTTGTCTTCATTTTCTAAATCTACTGACAAAGAAAGAGTTAACTGCAAATCAAAACTCCCATCTCTTATTTTGTTTGTGTCCAGTTTTTTGATGGAAGGGTCATATTCATGGAGGAAGCCAAACCAAGGGCGGGTCAAGAGTTAAACTCATATGAAATTTCAACAAAGCTGAGACTAAACCTCAAATCTTTCGCACGTCGTAGCTGCTTGATTCTGTAATTTTCAATCTATATTAAGATTATACAACTCCACTCATTGGTTAGTTCCTACCAAGTTTTCACTATGGGAATTAGTCTAAAATAACAACTATTTTAGATAAATAAAGTCTGGTATTAAATTGCATCTATATCATTCAAAACAGATGTTATCAGTTTCCTTTATTAGATTTAACAATAGTTATAAACCATAGTTTTATCATGCAACTAAAATGGAACTCCAAATCTAAGTTAGCCATTATCCCCTTTAAGATATAGATTTAGTGTTACTATTTTCTTTTATGACATACTGATTATGAATCAGAAAAGACAGGTAACTAGAGTAACTAATGATTAGATTGAATCTAGGTTATAGTATAGTCGTGATGATTATTATTTTATAGTGATTTATCTATTTAAGAGGTACACAAGTTGACCTTAGACAATGATCAACAACTAAACCTTATAACAAGGAAGTTCCCTATGTCTTTAGTTATCTGAAAAAGTATCTTTAATAGGGGTACCTAGTGTATCTATAAGGTTTTCCTTGTTATAACCATAGTGCTTTTAATAGGGGTACCAGTATATCAACAACTAAACCTTATAACCATAGTGCTTTTAACACTAAACTAGATCTTGACCCGCCCAACCGGGCGGGTATTTATTTTATGTTTTTAGTTTTTTATTTATAAATGATATATTTGTAATATTTAAACATAAATTTAGATTGAAAATTAACATTTGTAGTTATAATAAAAATTAAAAGTTTTAAAAAATATTTTGATATAAATTTTAAATTCCTAATTAAAATAATATAGAGATGGGTCATAATTTTTTCCAATTCCAAAATCTTAACATTCTTAATAACAAATAAAATAATTTTTAAATACATAAAATATATAAACATATTTGAAATTAAAATAAATTTGTTAAAAAAAAATCTTACGCCATTGTTATTTATTTCTATAGTTTGGCCCGTGGCCGTATAAATATTTGCTTTCACTTCAATTTTTTTCTTTGTTCTAATGATAATATATATATATATATATATATGAGTGTAAATTAATATGTATTACATAATTGTTAGTATAACATTTTAAAACAAAAAATTATATATTACTTTAAATAATTATATTATGTGATTTTAATCGTCTATTATATCACAGTGTATCATATAAAAATCTGATATTTATAACTAATTGGACTTATATTATAAAAGTGTTATACTAACAATTTATAAATAAAATATTTTATATTTTATCTATATGATATATAAATTGATTTTGATGTGTGATTTTTATTTTATTATTTTTATTGATAAATATTGAAAAATATTAAATGTTAACAAAAAAATATATTAGAAATTTTATTTTGGTTAAGATTCATTCATTCTATTAAAGAAATCTATCATTTAAATTAGGAAAAAACATTAAATACTTAAATCTATCATCTAAATAAGGAAAATACAAAATTCTCTACTATCTTTGTTACCAAACAAAATTTAATTTTTTTAAAGACTCATATCCCTGTTACCAAACAAAAGCTTAAAGTACTTCTACTTTAATAAGATAGATTATATTAAACGTATCTTCATCACCAATCGGGTTTTCTCCTCTTGTTTTCCTTTTACTTTCTCCCTTTACTTTGTGAGATTTTGTATATTTGCTGAGAAACGGTGGAAGAATTTCCAGTGCGCATGCTCTAAGAACCTTACTAACTTCATAATCACTCAGTTGATTTTGTTTCAAAAGAAACATGGCGACAATGATCAAACAAGAGACTCATGTTTACTCAAACAATAGAAAGATTACAATGAAGTAAATAGCGTGTTCAAGGTGTAAACATAATCTAAGGACAGCATAACATGATGTACCTTTAATAGGGGTTAGGAACTTTTGCTTTTATTGATCCTTGGGAAAAGAAGAACGACAATGTGATCTCCAGTGGGAAAGTCCAATACGGTGAAATACTAGGGTTCGAATTCCAGCTATCGAAGAATTAAAATTTCAATATTGTCATGGACAGAAAAGCAATACGTAGACCGAAAACGTAGGTTGTTAACACATGATTAGTTTAAATCCATTTCGGTGAAGGTCAATATACTCCTGTATAATTTAAAAAAGAAAGAACCACAATGTGATCTCTATCAACATCAAGAATTACATCAAAGGCACTCTCCCTTCTCATCAGTTCCCGCGATTATTGCTTCTTTTCCTTCCTATTTCGAGATCAATGTTGGTTAGTTCATTACAATTTTAATCATGAAAATTCATGGAGATATTTTTGATAAATATACTTAATCGTACAAAAGTATACCTGACTCAATATAAATCTCAAAAATACATATAACTGATATCCAAAGGGCTCAACCCGAACCTTCCATTCGATGTATAGCTGTTCTGATGTTGTCTTCATACTGTAATGAATTGTAATAAACTTTCAATGTATTTTCATGAATATACAAATGATTCATTGTTTTTAGTTAATATCTTACCAAACAAAGATAAGGCAACCTTCTCTGGTCAACCATCTTCCTTTATTTGAAGTTTAATACTAATCATAAAACCTTGTAGTCCATGATACAAAAGAAACTATTACTGATTTTAGTCTTAAATTAATAAATACAGGATTTAATTTTAATTATGATTTAGAAAATAGCTAGCTAGAGTAATTAATTAAGTCAACTGAAGTATTTTTGCTCCAGAATTCCAAATAAACATGATTATGTCAGTTTAATAAGTTAGGATAGTCTAGTCTCAATAGTCGCTTTTTAAGTAACTCTATAACTAAAGTTTGACCAACAACAAAAATAACTATGAAGTTAATTTTTTTCCAAGACTATGATCACACCCCAAGCTCCTCCTCTCTTTTTATAAACTGAAGATCTCATACGCTTTCAACAATCACCAAAAAACCATAGTAAAGAGCTCTCTAGAGTCATGTCCAGCCATATAACTTTGAGCCATATAATTGCTGCGCACCGAAACAAGGTGTTGAAGCAACAAGAGTACTCACTCACCAAAAAACGTTCGAGTCATCAGATGATGGACCACAAATCCTTGGGGTCATCATCTTGTACCGATGAAGTCATCATGATCGGCGAAGATGACGAGAACGAAACTCTAGAGCTGAATAAAAGGAAGAAGCCGAGATCTGTGCCTTGGTGGGACGAGCCTGATGCCTTCAACGAGTTAGATACCGTGGTCAAGGGGTTACCAAGCTTACAAAAGAGCAAGGCGTATAAGTATGAGAGACCATTATCATTAATCCAACGTGGTAACTTCTTTGATTTTTGCGACGACGAGAGTCACAATGGTGGTAATAACAAAACAAATCAAGATCCACTGCTAGGCAGGTACAAGAACAAAGAAAACATATCTGATATGGTTAACTGCTCTACTTTTTGTTCTATTAATGATCTCATTAAGGATACAAAGAAGGGTAACGAGAGATCTTTATCCTCAAATCATCATGATAATAACTGCACTGATATGTGCGAGGACGAGAGTTCTGGTAGTAATAACAAGGGAAATCAACATGTGTCTCTTGATGATTTCATGGATTTGAGCGAAGACAAGATTCTCGGTGGGAGTTCTGGTAGTAATAGAAATGGAAACCGACATGTGACCCTTGAGGATTTAGGTGTTGGTGTGGAAGATCTCAAGAGTATGCCATGGGAACCGTATGATCTAACCTGGTAGATTAATTAGGCCAGAGACATGCTCTCCTCTGCTGATTAAATAATTGCTTCTCTTAGTCTTAATTGCTCTTTGTTTCTTTGATCGCTTCTTAGTTTGCTTATGTAAAAATAATGTCAACTATAGTGATCTTTTGCATTCTTGTTATACAATCATCGTGTATTCATCCTGTTAAATCAATGATATACGAGAGATTTGATATTTAGCTATTTGCTCATCAATTCTAAATTGTATTTAGTTATTTGAAATATAAGTCATGAAAAGTCCCTTATATTGAACGCTAATAACGGCTTGGACATAAACAATGTATCTTAGCTTGATCAGTCCTCATAAACTGGGTAACCGTACATATAGCATCATCAACAAGCCTTCTCACAACTAACCACATGTAATTGCATTATAGTTGCCTTTTTAATTTACAATTTTTGAGCCCTTAAGGTCCTTTTGTACAGATTACTTAATGATCATATAATAGAACTTTCCTAATTTCCTTAACTGAGAAAACAATTTCGATATATTTTGTTTACGTTAGGTATCCCAGAGACCATAATGATCACTATTAATATATATATGGATGTTCATATCTACTAGAGTGATTTTGTTAACCATGGAATATTATTCCCATAAAAAAATTAATAATAAGCTTAACATATATTCATACGGATGCCAGATTGTTTCTTACTTCCAGTTTTCATGTCAGTAAAAGAAATTTATTTCTAATCGATTCTGCATGTAAAGATAGGAGACTGAAGAAGAGATATGAGATAAAACTACTGTTGCACTTGCACAGATATTAGTTCGATATAACCGATATGAAAGTGACAGTAGATCCAACAGTTATCAGTCTTGTCTCAATGGTAAGGCCAAGTATCTAATTATTTTCGATTTCATTTGAGTTCATATTAAACCAGAAGAAACAACCTTACTGAGTGTTCATTTCCAGATTTGCTTGTGTGGAGATTGATACAACCTGAGTGTTCATTGATATCAAAGAATATATATCAGTCACAATAGTTTATCATCTCAAAATTAGAATTTAAATTTATGCTTGAATATATATCTATATATATCCATAATATTTGTTCTTAGGCAAACATAACGCTTAGCTGATTAGTTCACACAATAAAAGTAAGACAAATATTTACAATAGGAAACAATCAAAACCAGAAAATCTCATATAGATTCCATATAAATACGAACTAGCATGAATGTAGTAAATAGATGAAATAATACAACCCTCGAGGTTACAAAAGTATTATTGATAATATGACAACATACTGGCGTCAAAATGTTCTGAGAGACCAATGAATAGAAAGAGAGTCCAGTTTCTTGAGTCTTCTTGTCTTTTCGCTATCGTAAGAAGTTGTTAATTCACAAAGAACTCATTTTAAGTTTTTCTTCCTCATGATTCTCAGTCCAGTTACACAGAAATTTCCACGAGACTATATTATTCCTTTTGTCTGAACCAAGAGATTCTTGATCAGACGTGATAGTAATTACTGGTATGGAAGAAGCTTAAACCCTTTGGTTTAACCAATCCAGTATCACTCCAGCGATGATATCTCGTTCAGGCTCGAAGAGGAGGTCGTGCAACAACCCTTCGAATAGCTTCATTGATTTGTCTGACGAAGAAGCTTCCTCGAATAGCCTCTTGGAGGCATTAGGATCAGTCACGGAATCTGCTGTACCGTGCATCACAAGAAAAGGAACTTTCACTTTGTTCAAGTTTTGCTGCAAATGAGAAGCGATTCTAAGGATCTCGTAGCCGGTTCGAACCCGTATGGATCCGGTGAAGACTAAAGGGTCAGAGTATTTGGTGAGGAGAGCTTGAGGGTCACGAGAAACTCGCGCTCCTTCCTTGTTTGCTGCACTGAACTGGTACCTTGGTAACAAAAACGCAACGATTGGTGCAAGAACCTGTATGTAAACTGATCAGATTGGTAAGGACTATTTGGAAACTGAGAAAAGTATATGACTAACTGTGAAGATTGGATGAGATGGTTGGACTCCAACAGCCGGTGAAGTCAATACAATGCCTGAAACTCGAGATTCGATCTTAGGATCCAGCATAGCCTGCACTTGATTGTTTTCCACATTGTTTGAGATTTTTAAGTACTTGGATGATGATGATGATGATATGATGCTATTTAAATGGGGTCTAAAGATGTCAACCTTGAGGATGATGGCTCCTCCTGTTGAGTGTCCAATGCAGAAACAAGGGAGTCCTGGATTCTCTGCGAGAACCTTGTCAAGAAATGATTTCTTGACAAAGGTGATGATGGTGTTAATTAGTTTTCATCTAGTAACATCATGTTTTTTGGAATTTCTACTAAAACTATAGAGGGAGAGAGTTCAGATACCAAATCGTCAACAGCGTAATCAAGGGAAGGAACATAAGCATGAAGTCCATCACTTCCACCATGACCTAGCAGACACAATTTACTTTTCAAGGTCAGATGAATAAGATATGGAAGTTATCCACTGAGGGAGATGCCTGAAAAGGCTATATATAACTTCTATACTATTGTAGTAACAAATCAATAGTGCCTAAAGCTGTTGTTGGAAGTGTATAACTAAAGATGAGGTTCATGTGGTGGTCACCTTTCCACACGAATTAAGCACCACCTCAACACACAAAAATCACTATATTCCCTGCGACATCCAAACAGAGAGACATGGTTGAAGAATTCTAGCCTATGAAATAGCTCATCATAAAACACTCATGTTTTCCGGTTATTTTTTTTTTGAAGGTACTAATGAACGCTTCTAAGAACATGTTACATACCAAATGTTCAAGATCAAGACACTAAACTATGTGAATTTTTTTTACCCCAACATCATCAAGTTATTGAAAACCATGTATAGGTTTATACTTTAATAACTTTTTGATGTGATATTCGAGGAACAGAGACCCATTTTGACCCCAGCAGACTAAGTGGACACGAAGGATGATATGGTAGATAAATGCTTACAGTCTACAGAAGCCCCTTTAGAAACAAGAGGAAGATCAAGAAGCTAACAAAACGATGAGAGAGAATTCATATTACCTATCCAATCGATTCCATAGACTTTGAATCCATTAGCATTAAGCTGCTTTGCAAAATCACTATACCTGCCACTGGCAATTTGACAAAAAAAAAAAAATTGAAAAATAAACTTATGTTAAAAGCTTCTTTCTTCCAAGAAAACTATATCCAAAAAATGGTGGGTAGCTAGAGAAACATGTTCAAACCTATGCTCATTTAATCCGTGTAGCAGAACAATAAGTCCCCTGCAAGAAAGAGACAAAACAAGAAAGATAAGAAACCAGACAAGAACATAATATGAAAGATTCTGTAAGAACAAAACTTAGGTTAAAGGTAGAAATAATTACTTGTGGGTTAGGGAAAGAGGAGACCATGACTGAGTAAACAACGTGTCGCCTCTCTTCGTCGTGAAAAGCGAATAATCTCTGACGCGGCAGCTTCCATCGCCGCCGCCTTCATCTTCCAGAACTCGCCTTATCGCGAGCTCCCGTCTAACCGCAACCTCCTCATCAACCACCGCAGCCGGAACCAGCGGAGGCGAAACGCTGATGCTCCTCTTCTTCACCACGATCTGCTGCGGCGTGGCTCGCACCTTCCTCGGAGGCCAGAGGACGGCGCGAAACGGGAGGAGGAGGAAGAGAACGAGCGAGTGGATGATGGTAAAGAGGCGCTTGAGCTCTCGCATGGAGAAGAGAGCCCTAACGCGACCGCTTGCTCCTGACGTTAGAATCAAAGCTGATGCAGAATCTGATCTCATGGACATTGTTTCCACAGCCATTCATTAACGTTAACGTTAAACGATGACGATGATTGTTATTACACTAAGGGATCACAAGTTTGTTTTTGGAAAAGAGAAAAAACAATTTGTTTGTCTTCCAAAATTAGAATCCAAATTTAGGGCTTTCTCTGTTTATTATGATTATTTAAAAAGAAAACAGAGCTTGGATAATAATAATGGCTGATGAGGAGGAAGAAGAAGACTGTGAATTGATTCGAGAGGACAACCTTCCTTTTAAAGAAATAAATTCAAATGTTTTATTACCATTTTGTGAGTTTTTTTTTACTTGGACAAAAAGTCTTCGTAGCTTCGGGACACATGAGAAGACACGAGCTAGATGTTTCCAGAATCGAATATGAAAGGTCTATATATTTTAAAATTAAATAGTATGCTAATCTTATTATCCAAAAACTGTTTATAGTTGTCATTTTATAATCAATTATATTTTCTAGTATATTTGTAATTGGTTAAATAGTTTTTAATTTATAGTTTTTTTTGGTAAAAATGTTAAGTTTAATTTATAGTTTAAATAACATTTTAGGTAAACATAATTTTAAATATGTCTGTTTCTGTCCAAAAGATTTTTTTTTTTGAACGTCTGGATCGATTATTATCGATTAATTATACGATTACAATGATGAGAATATTACAAAGACGATTTTACAGCCGATAATTCTACCACCCTGTGAAAATACACGTCTGACTGCACCACTCTGAGCCGTCCTATGAGATCCATGTTCGATGGTACGCTCTGCACCAAGCTGAAGATCTCCTGTAACTTGTTTCTCCATAATCTGAATAATTTGGTATTTTCTAGGGTTTGAATCCCAGACCTCCGGATGTAGAAGCAATTGAACCCTTAGTCAAACCACTGGACCAAGGGGGCTTCCACTGTCCAAAAGATTTATATCTTAGAAAAAAAGAGTATGCATCTTCCATTTTTATCTGGATGTAAATCATTAGTATTTTTGGCAAATTACTTTCTTCGTAGTTGGTTCAATTTAGCAATATGTAATTAAAATAGAAATAAGAAGCTCTACAAGTAAGAATAAATTGGATATTGTCAAAAATAAATTGGATATTGTCCCAACTATATTCGCTTTTCTAAACCATGCCTCCAATGTCACGTCGTGGTATGGACGTTTGCGATATAGTGGGCGGTTTCGTGATATAATTTTATTCAAACTTTCTACCAAAAAAAAGACAAGTATCGTTCTCAACTAGGGCCACGAATGAATTAACCACATGTGTCAAAAACTACAACCACAAACACACAAAACTGTTGCACACAATCAATCAATCAATCAATTTAGATATGCTCATTCCACACTAACAGAATTCTCTAAGACGTAAGAAACATTTAAATTTTTTAACTATGTTCGTATAGTAAAACAAAACTAAACAAGCATCCACAGTTAAAAGTGAGTTATAATAATCTAGTGATAGTTCAGGTTGTAACGTGTTACTAGTCGCAAATATGCAGTTAGCGACTTCTCTATCTCTGGTTTTGGGTACTTTATTCGGTGAATCTTTTCTGTTTGTGACTAGGAAGCTTCTTGCTTTCTTGACGAAGGGTTTTCAGGTTGATTGGACCTCAAGAGTTGGCGGCTAAATATTTTTGGTTCAACAGTGTGATCTTCCCCTCTCTTAATCGTCAAGACGCTGCAGCTTGGTTCAATAGGGTTAGGTGGTTTACGGCTTGCGTTATCATTGCCTCGACATTCTAGTTGTGTATCTGACGGAGCGGAAATAACCGTAGTAATCGATAATGCAAAGATATCGTTGAATTCTGAGAATACCCGCTATCTATGCTTTTTTAAATCTGTTGAATTCTTACAGAATGCCCAGAAGTAATGATTCAAGAGATTGTGTTTTTTTAAACCCAAAACCCTAAGTTTATATATTAATCAATAATTCAAAAGTTGTGTCTCTCACAAATCTAAGAGATCACATTATATAGATATTAAAAATCCTAAAACCGATAGAATAAAGGAAACCGAAACATACTTAGAAAAAGAATGCAAAGCTTAACTAGGAAAAGAAAAATAAGAAAACCAAAGCCCAATAGAAATAGGATGCTACGCTGTTAAAGCTTCTGGATTCTGATACCAACTGACAGAGCGGAAGTAACCGTAGTAACCGATAATGCAAGGATATCGTTGAATTCTGAGAATATCCGCTATCTATGCCTTCTTAAATCTGTTGAATTCTTACAGAATGTCCAGAAGTAAGGATTCAAGAGATTGTCTTTTTTAAAACCCAAAACCCTAAGTTTATATTAATCAATAATTCAAAAGTTGTGCCTCTCATAAATCTAAGAGATCACATTATATAGATATTAAAAATTCTAAAACCGATAGAATAAAGAAAACCAAAACATACTTAGAAAAAGAATGCAAAGCTTAACTAGGAAAAGGAAAATAAGAAAACCAAAGCCCAATAGAAATAGGATGCTACGCTGCATCAGTATCCAACTTAGTGGTTATTATGGAGCTACAGGAGCCGCTTGCATCTCGGTTTAGGTTTGACCGAAGTAGCGGTATGTCGTGGTAACATTAGTCTCACCTGCAACCGGATTTACTGCTGCGACGTAATCTGGTCCTTTTTCTTCAAGATGTATTTAGTCGCTTGTTCTCCGTAGTGTTAAGTTTAGTTTCTTCATTTTTTGTTTCTTTAACATCTCGGTTTGTGGTATATGGAAATGGTCAAAAGAATTAATTTAACTATCTACGTCATCAATGTATACTTAGTTTCTTACCTTTTTGGTATACATCCATTTAGATTTCGAAAATTCAGTTATCTATGTCATTAATAGTGGAAAAAAGTCATCTGGTGATTGCATGATCACATGATTACAAAGTCAATAAACATGACTTTCGAGTTTTGAAAAAATTAACATACTGTCCGTCAAACGGGATAAAATCCACGAACCGAACGAGCAGACGTGGGTGAGTCCATTAACCGTAGACAGTCGGAACAGTAGACATGGATATTAATCATGGACAGTTAGAATATTACAACTTCTTGTTTAGTTTTTGGTATTTTTAATCTTTATTCTATCTATTCTATTAACTGACAATATTTAATATATATATATATATATATATATATATATATATTATTTTTTTTAAGGGCGAGTCAGAATCAGCCAAAAGAAAAGAAAAGAAAAAGAAAAGAAAAAAAATGCATACAGTAATTTACTGAAGCTTTTGTTTGAATGAGAAAACTTTATATGCAAAACAATTTTGAAAATGATCGCCTAATAATAGTCTAAAATTCCGACAAAAAATCACGTGGTGAAACGCGGCGTCTGGTTATCGTCGTGAAAGAAATAGAACCGTTGCTTTCAAGGAGCAACACGTGTCGCAAAGAGACCCCTTACGTCTCTTATCCACGGCTCCAAAAACAGTGTTTACAAACCCCACTCTTTTCTTTTCTGTTCGAGTAGCCTATCTAATTTCATAACAACCACCGACATCACATACGAGTTATATACTATTACTAAAACATTATTACCGAACACTTAGATTGAAAATCTCGAGAAAAGAACTGTTGCTTCGTTGACAAGGTAGCCTATATGTCCTCCTGGTGATCTTATCCCAATCTGGAAACATACAAATCATTAACGTAAACTCTTTACTGAACAACAAAGTTTATATCACTATTGCCTACAAAAATATTAAGACATAATACTGACCGAAGAAATTGTTCACAACTTCATTTTCTGCTAATAATACGACTTTTTTTCCTCGTGACAGACCCATCATAGCTTTTTCAAAACTCAATTAATGATTGACGAAATTAAACTCTTTCACCGTCATCTTATGATAGTGCTCGATGAAACAATACAATAAAACTAGATTTTCAATTCTTTAAAATTTTCCCAAAATATGTGGGTTAACCTCTTTTAAAATAATGAGGTTTCGGTAAATGCTCTATATAGTGAACTTTATACTTTTCACTTTAGGTTAAAAATTTCAAACCACATTATACATTTGAATTAATCTATTCTAGACTATCTTTCATGGTATATAAAAATTATTCTAATTTTTTTAATATTTAATTTACTAAAATTTCATATACTGCCTAAATTAATGGAATTAGCATTATTTTTTTTTAAAGAGAGAAACAGAGACAGCACAGGTACTAAACTATTTGACCATCATCTTATGATGGTGCTCGATGAAACAATACAATAAGACCAGATTTTCATATTTTAAATTTTTTTCCAAAATATGTGGATTAACCCCTTCTAAAATAATGAGGTTTCGGTAAATGCTCTATATACTGAAGTTTATACTCTTCAGTTTAGGTTAAAACTTTCAAACCACATTATACATTTGAATTAATCTATTCTAGATTATCTTTCATGGAATATAGGAATTGTTCTAATTTTTTAATATTTAGTTTACTAAAATTTCATATACTGCCTAGATAATGGTATTAACATTATAAAATTTTCATTATCTAGAGAAACGGAGACAACAGAGGTTCTAAAATCTTTGACCATCATCTTATGTCAGTGTTAGATGAAACTATACACTAAAACCAGATTTTCACATTTTGAATTTTTTTCAAAATCCGTGGGTTAACACCTTTAAAAGTAATGAGTTTTCGGTAAATGCTCTATATACTAAAGTTTATACTATTTAATTTAGTTTAAAATTGTCAAACCACATTATACATTTGAATAAATCTATTCTAGACCTTATTTCGTCGTATATAGAAATCATTCTAATTTTTTAATATTTAGTTTACTAAAATTTCATATACCCCTAGATTAGTGGAAGTAGCACTATAAAATCTTCATTATCTAGATAAACGGAGACAACATAGGTACTAAACTATTTGACCATCATCTTATGATAGTGCTCGATGAAACAATACAATAAAACCAGATTTTAATATTTTAAATTTTTTTCCAAAATCTATGGGTTAATCTCTTCTAAAATAATGAAGTTTCGGTAAATGATCTAAATACTGAAGTTTATACTTTTCACTTTAGGTTAAAAATTTCAAACCACATTATACATTTGAATTAATCTATTATAGACCTTATTTCATGGTATATAGAAATTATTCTAATTTTTTAATATTTAGTTTACTAAAATTTCATATACTCTCTAGATTAGTGGAATTAACATTATAAATCTTCATTGTCTAGAGAAACGGAGACAACAGAGGTACTAAACTCCTTGACCATCATCTTATATCAGTGTTCGATGAAACAATACAATAAAACCAGAATTTCATATTTTAATTTTTTTTCAAAAATCTGTGGGTAACCCCTTATAAAATAATGAGGTTTCTGTAAATGTTCTATATACTGAAGTTTACACTAAAATTTTTACTCTTCATTTTAGTTTAAAATTTTCAAACTACAATTTACATTTGAATTAATCTATTCTAAACTATCTTTAATAGTATATAGGAATCATTCTAAATTTTTAATATTTAGTTTACTAAAATTTCATATACTGCCTAGATTAATGGAATTAACATTATAAAATCTTCATTATCTAGAGAAACGGAGACAACAGAGGTTCTAAACTCTTTGACCATCATCTTATGTCTGTTTTCGATGAAATTATACACTAAAACCAGATTTTCACATTTTTGAATTTTTTTCAAAATCGGTGGGTTAACCCCTTAAAAAATAATGAGTTTTCGGTAAATGTTCTATATACTAAAGTTTATATTCTTCACTTAAGTTTAAAACTTTCAAACCACATTATACATTTGAATTAATCTATTCTAAACTATCTTTAATGGTATATATGAATCATTCTGATTTTTTAATATTTAGTTTACTAAAATTTTATATGCTGCGTATATTAGTGGAATTAGCATTATAAAATCTTCATTATCTAGAGAAACGGAGACAACAGATGTACTAAACTATTTGACCATCATCTTATGATAGAGCTCGATGAAACAATTCAATAAAACCAGATTTTCATTTTTAAAATTTTTTCCAAAATCTGTGGGTTGACCTCTACTAAAATAATGAGGTTTATGTAAATATTCTATATACTGAAGTTTATAATCTTCACTTTAGGTTAAAAATTTCAAACCACATTATTCATTTGAATTAATCTATTTCAGATTATTTTTCATTGTATATAGAAATCATTCTAATTTTTAATATTTAATTTACTAAAATTTCATATACTATCTATATTAGTGGAATTAATGTTATAAAATATTCTTTATTTAGAGAAACGGAAATAACAGACGCTCTAAAGAGTTTGACCATCATCTTAAGTTGAATTTTAAATTGCTTTTTCTTTCACTATCCATTCTACTATTATTAAAAATTATCTCATACTTATAATTTAGTAAAGCCTACCAATCGAACCAAAAAAACAACATAAAAACGAAAATAACATGAAAGTAAACATTCATAAATATCATAATAAAAAGGACTAAGGATCAGCAGTTGATACAAAAGGAAAACAAGTCTTACTACAATCTGTTTCTAACAGTAATATAATCACAAGCCAATGTTACATGATCTAATCAAATTTCACCACTCACCCAAAAATTCTTTTCATCTCTCACCTTTGCACTCACATACATAACCTCTTTGACTGATGATGACAGAGGAATGAAAACTTACGTTAAAATGGTCAACCACCGAACGGAGCTTTGAACCTTTGCACAGATAACACTAATAATAATAAATAAGCTTTCCCCTAAGTAGTAAGTCACTTGTTGTTTAAGCCGAGATTGGCTCGTACGGGTATGAAAGCCAAGGATGCTTGAGAGCCTCTGAGGCAGAAGGACGCTTCTTTGGGTTTATCTCAAGAAGATGAGCCACAAAGTCTGTAAATCCCTTGTCACCCATTGGTAGCCGATGTCTCAATGATGTTCTTTTAGGTATCAGGTACTCTAATCTGCTGCTTTCCTGCCAAAAATTAGAAAGATTGTTCTTATTAGCAGGGATCACATATATATCCTTCTTCCATTCAACACTCAGAGCTCCAAGAGTATTTGGGATTCAAGCAAATGTTCATTAAACCCACTCACCTGGTTCCTCTCGTATAGCATTCGGTTTTTCGTAAAGTATTTGTGGGAATCACGTCCTTTCCTAAGCATTTCATGATCGATAGATCCTATGATTCCCATAACCCTTGCAAGCAAACTGGCTGGAGAATCATTCTGGAAAAGAACCTGTGAAAAAAACGACATTATTGATGCCATTAGAACTATTACTATGCTCTGATTACAGATATGAAAATGTGGTTTCTTCCCATTCCAAATACTATTGGATTAAAAATGAGTAATGATATCAGCAAATGCAAGAAAACTTACATTGCCTGTACATAGTTCAGCCAAAATGCACCCAAGAGACCAAACGTCTATCTTTTTATCATAAGGAAGTCCCAAAATGACTTCTGGTGCTCTATATGACCTTGACTGGACATAGGAGCATAGGTGATCCGTCTCGAAACAGCTGCTTCCAAGGTCAATGACTTTTATTTCACATCTGCTGTAACTTTTCACCAATATGTTCTCAGGCTTCAAATCACAGTGTATAAGTCCTAGTCCATGTAGAAACTGAAGTGCTTCAAGGCATTGGATAGTGATTGACTGTACAACAAAAAAAAAATACAAAAGAATGATCAGGAATCGACTTTGATATGTAACTATTCTAAAGCGGTGGACTAACCTGCAATCTTGGCATTGTGAAATAAACTTCACCACCTGATTCTCTGTTAAATTTGTGGAATTCGTATAGATTAGCCTTTAGAAGTTCACATACAATTAGCAAATGCTCCTGCAAAAAAAAAAAAAAAAAACATATCCAATGAAACCATAATTTACGAACCTCCCCTATAAATTACAACACCAGCTGGTCCATTTTGATATTTTTTTTTCTAGCAGAAAGCAACAGAGGTGGTGATTCACTTACCCGGTAATAAAAGTAATCATACAGCCGGAGAAGATGGTGTTTGTCAGCAGGGTCATGCTTATTGACATACTTCAAAAGCTTTATCTCATCAAGACTCTGGTCAAAGAAGTCTTTGTTGTTCTTTATAATTTTTATACAAACGTCCATTCCTGTCTGTAAGTCATGCGCTTGTATGGCTTTACTGAAGGCTGCTGATCCAAGGTACTCCGTGACATGGTAACGCCCAGCAATGACCGAGTTTAGAACCACGTGAAAGTTCTTTTCCTCTTCAAAACCAGTTCTGATCAAATATATACAATAAGAATAAGAAAGCAGCACCCAAATATATATGAAACTATGAAGGTTTCAAACCATAAAAGCTAGGGAGAATAGCTTACCTGTTTTTTCTATGAACGATCTTGAGGTTAAAGGTTTCAAACTCCTCCTCTTGGGCCTTAATCTGTCTGACTTGCTCTTGTACAGCCACTGCCTCTTCGTCATCGAGTGCTGTCGCATTGTCATCTTCACTTTCTTCACTACCATCATCTTCTTTATCAGCACGCTTTCTTTCTTCGCAACCATAATTCGACAGAGACGAGGGAGATGTTGAGTTTCTAGATTTTAGGGACGTTGCATTATCTTCTTTCACCGAAGAAGAACTTGACGTATCACTACTTTTCCTTCTCCAAGTAGCAACCATATCATCAGTAGCTGTTGAAGCACTCAAACGTTCTGCCGCGTTCTTATCTCTAGTTACCGTTTGAGTCTTCACATGGAAACTTTCTCCTGAGTCCTTATCTACAATGTAATCTGAACCATCGTTCTTACTTCCTTTCTGTTTGTTCTTGTTTGGTACATCAATATGTTTCTTCTCTGACTCAGAGTAAAGCTGTTTAAACCTGGATGATGATGCTACAGCATCATGGTCACGAGGATACTCAAAATCTCCCTCACTGCTCCCTCCAGCCAAACTTTCACGCACTTCACTGCCGAAATCAGCTGCATCACTATTAATACCCACACCAATCGACCTGACTGAATCATGCTGATCATCTTCCAGGCAAACATCATCAAGACGAGACTTTCGATGAACAACATTTACGCCTCTCTGAGCTTCAAAGCCCCGCCAAACAGGCTCACCACGCATCGAATCCAGCACTTCCTCATCCACCAGTTCCCCAATATACTGTGATATCAGATCATCTTTCTTGCTAGCCGGATAGATTTCTGAGACGGTAAGTCTCCGGTCATTTTCCGAAGAAATAGGTTCAACAACTTTTGCTAGAGGATACTGTTCACCGGATATATAAGAAGCCTCCTCTGCATAAGACTGATCATCCTCGTCTTTGGTTGCATCTCTTCCGTGGTGATCAGGACTCCCTCGGGTGGTTCCTTTCTCATGATCACTTGGATAATCAATTTCATGGGAAAGAAACCATGTTTCATCCTCAATAGGTTGTCTGACATAACCAATGTCGTCATCATCCTCATACTCATCAGAGTCCCAGTACTCATTACGGTAATCAACAGATTCACTCAAACCGTCACCGATGGTAGCGAATCCAGAAACAAGATCTGACGCATCTACATCCTCTGCTATTCCCTGGCTTACTGAAAGCCAGTTCCCCCCTGCAGATTTTTTTCCACCTATATGACATTATTGGGGGATTAAAACTTACTTTCACACCTCAACTAAAACTAATACGGTTAAGGTCAAACTAAAATGTAGAAAGTGAAGCAACATGGTCTTATAGAACTCAAAACAAAGAAGATAGTTTAGTTAAAAGAAAGGGACACAGTGAGAGCAGACATTTGCAGTAACCAGAATGGAAACTTTGCAGCTGTATGTTACCATGTAATCTAACCTGATGAGCTGATTTCTTGACCAATGGGAACATCAAGGTATGAACCTATGAGAAGAGCCTCTCCATCATTGATTGGCCTTGAACTTGAACCATCACGCTCAAATTTCTCTTCACAGTAAAGACTAAGAGGGTTGTCATCAGATTTAAGCTTAACAGGAGGCAGCCTAGGAAACTCTTCCTTCCTTGTATCATAGACAAGCGGGAAACCCAAGCTGCTTACGTTCTTGTCATCAAAAGTAGATTGAGTTTTACCAAAGAACAAAGCTCTTCCCACCTCACTCTCCTGCTCCTTGATCGCCGCCCTCACATCATTAACATCTCCTGCCTTTTTCTTTCCCTCTCTTTTATCCGAGCTGGTACCCTGACTGTAACTGGTTGAGGCATCGCCTCTCGAAGATTGAGAATGAGTCTTCACAGAACACTCTTTCAAGTTCTCCGAGGTTATAGTATCTGCGACACCTTCAGTTCTTAAGCGTGTGCTGCCCATATAATTCTCATGCTTCCCAAAACTTTCAACTAGCCTATCAATCTCATTCACTTTGGATCCGGAGTTCCCTTTCCCTTTACTAGTAGCATTTCCAGACCATGAAGTAGTCTTGTTGCCAAAGAAGACGATATCTTCACCAGTTTCCACTATTTTCTTATCGATACCACGGCTCGACTGTTCCAATGCAAATGAATCCACCAAACTGCTACCACTAGTGTCATCAGTGCTTCGGTAAGGGTCTAAGGTACCCTTACCTGAAGCAGTAAATTTACAGGAAGGCGCATCAGGAGGCGCAGCATCACCTGAATTTTCAGAGAATGTGAAGCTCATCTCCCTTGATATACCCTTCTTGCAAGGTTTCTCACCATTCTCCCATTTGATAACAGACCCATCCGTGCCAATATCCTTTACAATAAGATCCTTGGAGACTTGACCAGCAGACTTTGGTTTGGAATCTTTGTCCACCAAGTTAAGATTTTGAAGAAATCCATTTAAGTCAGAAGGGTTGTTGTTGTTGTTGAGCTCATTACGCAGAGCTTCCTCTGCTTTAGAGAAACGATTTCTCTTGAGAAACTCTAGAATCCCATCAACAGAGCTTTGGTCCGTCATTGTTGACCTTTTTTTTTGCAAAGGGTACAACAGGAGAAGCAGCACTAGGCACCTACCTACCCTGTAACCAAAGATTAAAACTTTTTTTTTTAATCTGTTTCAGGTGTTTTCTGATGATGATACATACCAAAACCAAATCAAGAATCAGACCAATAAGAAAGAAAAAAAAAACAGATATGTCTGGTCACATTAAAGAGGAAGATTTTATTTTTCTGCGGGGGGACTCACGTTTGCTCATGCGGAATGCGAGCTCCGATAAGGGGCGAAGATCCTAAGGAGGAATCATTGCTCTAAATCAAAGAGTTTGAAAAACAGCTGGAGATCGGAGGAAAGATAAAATTAAAAGGCGTATATATAAGGGGGGACGAGTGGGATCCAACGAGATATGCGAGACGCGAGAGAGGAGAAAATGTGCTTACAGATCAACCAAGACGAAGAAGCTACGTTTAGGTTTCAATTGGATGTAATGATTTCGGACATATTCACTCCGAATCATTTTAGATTCCTTATTAGTTTTAAATCACTTAGATTAGGGTTCTTTTCTTTCTTTCTCCAATATTCTATTTAATGATTCAATTTTTTTTCTTTTTCGAAATTAATGATTCAAAATTGCAAAGAAAGTTTCTTTTTTTCATTTGTTGAAAGTGAAAAATATATTTTTGTTTTGACCCTTTTTGTACATATCAATTAGATGCTGGACAGCTACAAGTTAAACTAGACAAATAAAACATATCTAGATTCAGAACAATTGCTTCAAGCGAATACAAGCTACAATAGTTTTTTACTTCTTTTTCTGTGTTAAGAATATTTAGCGATTTAAATCGAAGTTGCTTAAAAGCTAATATACGTTTAAAACTAGTATAAATTAGTTTAAATATATTTTTTTTTTTTTTCTAAAAGAGTGCTCGCTATCCATGGAAGAACATATTTCATTTTTTGAATTTTAGTTCTCTTGGGCACCTGAGATGACAATTTCATGTCTTATAATAAACTTGACGCCGTGAGTGTAACTCCGATGAAACAAGTTTTTTGGTGATGATAATAAAAGGATGACTAATGTTTAATATTTTTAATTAAATACTACACGGATTAGATCATTAAGCAGCAACCTCAAATAAAATTTGAAGCATAAGATCTACATCTTTGACCTTAAAGATATATTGAATGTAGAGACCAACAGATGTATGAGTTCTTTGATACAAAATAATATTTATATATCTAAAGTGAACTCTTGTAAAGTATATGCTAAAAGTAGTCAAAAGAAGCAAAAGGTACTTTCTTTGACCCAAAAAAAAAAAAGAAGCAAAAGGTACTTTCCATATAATAAAATCAAAACCGTTGAGTGAGCCATGGCCTTAAAGCAAATTGTCGAGTTGGGTCTGCAGATCTTGAATGGATATCATATTGATGTTGGCTTGTTCTTCTGCTGAGTACTCGGCTTTCAGTAAAGACTCCACTTGTGTATGAGCTTCCACAATATTTGTCCTTTAATTATATGGAAAGATAATTTCTTAGTAATTAAACTTGGAACAAGCACATATGAAACAAGCCAAAGATAAGTTTAGATGGTCGGATAGATGGACGGGATTACTTGATCGGCTTGAAGAGTATGGTCCTTGTTGATGGATTTTGCAGGTAGAGTTTCATTTTTGCTAAAATTGGAAGCAACTCTTGTTGTATTGCAGCATATACCTGATAAAAGGAAAAAAGGTGATAAAATCATCATTTCCCTAAAATTAATTCAACTACAGAACCACAAATGCATGGTTAAGGGATCATTAGCATCTGTAATTTGTTAGAACTAGAAGTACTGATGAACAGATATTTTAATATCCCTGGCCCAGTAAAGGAAGTTGCGTCCTGGAGAGATTAATAAGGAACAAGATATAGCCTGACATACCTTCTGAACAAGTTCAGCCACCTTATCTGGAGTAGCGAAAGCTTGTTCCTTTAGCGGCTTAGCCATGACAGAGTCAACTTTTTGACTCTGAGTTCCAGTGGATAGAGAAACTTTTATGGCTGTCACCTGCATGCACGCAATGCACAGCAAAACTATTACGCTATATTCCATTACGAGATAATAGAGCCCCTCCTCTCATGATAAGTGCATTGCGTTACATAGACAAAGAAGATTTTAAAGTTTCTTGAATATGAAACGGTGCAAGGCTTCTTAAACTTTATATAGGACTTCTAAAATCTTTAGAAAATTTGAAAACAAAAGACAGAGGAAAAGAGAAACTCACCTTGGTTACGAATGAAAGCATAGGATCCACAACTAGCTTAGTGACTGACATGATGAACTCCTCACAAGTTGTCTTAAGACATTTTTCTAGTTCCTGCAAAATTAAAGGGCCATATGCATCATTCCCATTCATATAAAGGAATGCAAGGATCTAGCATTGAAGAGCCATCCACGTAAGCAAGAAGTAAATCTGCAATTGATGGTGGGTGAAAGAGAGAATTACAAACCTTCTTGGCATCTATTTGGCTCTCCAAAACTCGAGGTGAAAGGGTCCTTGCTAGGGAAGTTGACCTAGACCAGTCAAAAAGTGAAGCTTGACCTCTAAGTATTCTCCTCAAGTGTTCCTAACCACATTTTATGAATAATATTAATTACTGGCAGAAGTTAACAAAGTCATCAGCAAAGTCAGAAACTGAAGAAGGAAAAAGATATGAAATCTGCACCAAAGATAAGCACTCTCAAAGGCATAAAATAAAGTTCAGATCTATCATACAAAGTAGACCTGATTGTCCCAACAAACTAACCAGTAAATGGGAGAAATCAAGCTCTTTGTGGGTGACTGAAAATTCTATGTCAAAAGGCGCAATCTGGAAAAAAATACAAGTATTCGTTAAAATATAACCATTGACTATATGGCAAAAGAAGCAAAGTAAAGATAGATGAGCCATAACCTGTTCCCTCAAGATAAGGAGATGCTTGATAAGGAACAGCTGACCATCCATTGTAGTTGACCGCTTAATGACAAGCTTGCTGGCTTTCTGTAGCACATTTGACAAAACAATGTGGACTTCGTAACTAAACAAACAAAAATAACTGAAGTATTACAAGAAAATGGCACATCTTAGATTAACAGATAATGTCAATGAAAATAACGACAGCTGAAAAGGGATCAAACGTCAAGGTTATGAAAATCTGGTTTTCTAGCTTGCTTACTTGAATTGACAGAGAGCAAACTTCTACAGCTTCCTGTGGAAAGAGATGGTCAGTTAGACAACTTTGCATGTCTTCTATGACAGAATGAGAAGCAAAAAAAGCTACTGATCGGCAGTCTTACCTGTGCTAACCCAGTGAAGACTGTAGGCTCCAAGCAACGATATAGTTTAGATAGACAAGAGAGAGTCTTCTCCAGAGGTGGATACCAAGTCTTAAACACATCAGCGTTTTCATCATCCTGCACCGTAGAATATAAGTTTATACTACAAAAGATTACCAAACCATGGAAATATTCCGAAATTGATATTTTACCCCGAGATTGGTATCAGATGTTGTATTAGGAGATCCCTCCAGCTTTGCAGGGTAATCCAGATCTTCATAAGAGGGAATATAATTTGCAATCTGCATAAGTAAGAAGAGGATTCAAACAGAGCAACTGAAGGAAAGCAAACTAAACAGTAATAACACCGCCAAAACTAGCAAATTTCTCCACTTAAAAGTCGTTCAACATCAGATTTATAACACAATTTCATCTTATCAGTAGTAGGTGAGCCGCCTTACTGGGGACAACACATAAATTTCACTATTTCTACATAGATGAAGATGAGAGCCATGCTTGTGGAAGTAAAGGCAAGGGAGAGAGACAGTAAACAAGTTGTAGGAAAACGATTCAAATATATTGCTTGTAAGGTAACACGGCACCTCATCCCGAATATACGTTCTGGCACGAAAAGTCAATCTCTCGTTAACATCGGCTAAAATTCTTTGTAGTGTGGGCTGCAGTCCAGCCAGGGGTTCACTCTGTCTAGCGGACTGCTCTCCCAAGACTTCAACTTTAAGGATGTGAACAAGCTCACAGAGAAGGTCAATATTTGCCTCGTGAATCAGTTTTGGGCGTAGAATGTCATATAAGTACGTAGACCTGTTCAGGAATCAAGCAATAATGATAAATTGTAAGCACCGCATAAGATTTAAGAAACGAAAACAATCTGGAACACCTATGCAGTTCTTGCTCATATTTTCTATATCTTAGACTTTCAAGAAGTAATATTCAGACTCAATGAAAGTTGACTACAGTGTAGTGGATCTACCGACTACAATAACTACAGTTGGAAGCATGGCATAAGATATAACAGACGAAATCATTCTGGTTCAAACTAATTCAATATGCATCAGCTGTTTATATCTCAGCATAAAAGGCGCCAAAAAATCACTTTTAGGATTAAATTGCACAGAAACAGAGGTAGTGAGCATGGCCACGGCACGTAAAAGCTTACAAAGGATCCACTAGAGGTGCCAGACTCGAAACTTCTTCCGATGATGCTGGAAAGAAATGAGTAAACAGTTGATACTCCATTTGACAAACCTGAAATTCATAATGGAAGCAAGTCCATTAACAATCTCTAAAATTTTCAGTTTCTAAAGCTGATAATCCAGGCATTGGCTCTGTAGAAGACCCTCGTCTGACCTTTGAAATCACACAGATTAACCGCCATATTTACTTTCTATCCCTAGCAACGTCCTTTTCTAAACTGATATAACTCCTAGTATCCCTCGTGAACTAAAGAGGATTCGTCCCTACATTTTCAGTCACATACCTGCATCAGATATGCACAACCAGATCTTGTCAAAGATGGCAGTGCCTCTTTCTTGGAAAAATCAGATACTCGTTGGTGAACTATGCCTTTGACCTGATAATGTGAAATGAAAAATTAACAGGCGATTGTAGTTAACAAATATATCATGTTGTAGATCTAGAAAATGAACTCACAAGAGAAAGCCGTTGTTCACAGTATAATCTGTGGCATTCTGCAAGGATTTGAACATATTCCTTTCTTGCTGACCTACTCTCAATTTCCTCCAATACAGGTTTAAGCTGGAGAAAGAAAAAAAAAATCGATGTTCAATGTCATAAGAAAGAAAATATCAACACTAAAACTCACAAAACAGAAACTGAATAATGCTACAAAAGCAAGTTTCCATTTCTTTTATATAATATCGTAACTCTAGAAGTTATGCAGTAAAGTGGAAAAAAACAAATCAAAAGGTATTACCTCACTTGCAGCAGCCTTAAAGCGAACATATATTACAGATGCCTCGACACCCTCTGAGACAGATGCTTTGTTTCCATCTGTCCCGCGAAATGCTGCCTGAACCTGACAACAAATTTAACATGTCTCAAAAAACTAGGCATTACACAATTCATTCTTCTTGCCTAGATTACAGGCATATAGGACTTCAATAAAATGTACATACACAGTCACCAGAACAAAATACATGATTTGTGTAAGCTGTGCAAGACTATATGCATGTTACAAGGAATAGTTACCTGGGAAGCAGCCGTTTTGAGCACTGCAAGGATGTAAGTTCGAATCATGCCCAAGGCGCGTGACTGTATAATTATAAATGTTAGTCTCCTCTCATAACAGATGTTACAAGATAATTAGCTCCCCTATAAATTCTAGAAACAGTGTGTACATGCGCAAGAACTGTAAGCCCAAGCGTCTCTCAGTGAGAGAGAAACATGGAGGAGAGACAGAGAGAGTGAGGGCTCTTTCGGAGTACCTGGAGCTGACGAAATTTGAGCAAATAAACACTTGACTCGGCATATTGGGGATTACTTTCGATGTATCTACAGAACCAAGGTAAGAGAAGCCTATTACAATATTTTCACGGAAGCAGGACGAACTTTTAGTGCGGCATTCTTTTAGAAAATCGCCACGTAGTCATATTATTGTATGCAACATAATTTACTCACGATATGCACTCATCGAGCCGTTTCAGTAGTGGGAGAAAATTAGAGTTTGATACATTCATATTTGGAGAGTAAAAGTTGGAGGATATCTGCAACATAAAAGAAAAAGGAAAACAAAAGTTAGAGCAAATGAACAACGTATTAAGTATTTCTCCTAAATTTACAACCAGTATTCAGTGAGAAACATACACTATGAACTTAAGTTCCATGCATAGGCCAAGTTTTAAGTATATTAAGTTAATGATAAAACCACTGTACAATCTCAGGCAGCTACACGCTAATATACACACATGCAAAAACTATGTTGGCAGGCCAGTATTTAAAATCTTACATTCTCCAATTCATCAAAATAGTTGAGCTTACTCCTTAGTGCTTCTGCAAACTCCATCAATTTCTGCTTCTCCATTAACTAGAAAAAGGTGGAAGAAAGAGCTCAGATAAGCAACCTATAACAACCACACATCTCAACAAACTCCTGGATCCGCCATGATGAATTAAGCATAACTCGTTTGTTATTTTCAATATTTTTAGCAGGTTGGAGCACATAACATGCAGTCATAAAAGAAAGAGTGAAGATAATACCAGTCGGTCGCATGCATCATGAAGAGTTTTAGTCTTTGTTGTTACTGCTTGATGCTGAAGCTGCAGTTCATTAAATAGGTCAAGCGTTTCATCAACCTGCGCAGGAGAAATCCTAAGGTCAGCTGCCTTATTATTACTTAGCCAGGTAAGGCCAAAGTAATGTAAAAAACTTGGTGGAAACCTGCCTGGTGGAGTATATCATCACACGTCTGGATGCGGTCGGTTAAAGTATCGACATAGTGCCGATACTTCTCCTCTGTCTATGTCACAAAACGAACAAATCAATTTGACACATACCAAGGTAATGTCTCCCCACTTTTAACCTGACTATCACTAACCTCAGACTTCATCGCTGATTCAAGATCAGTAAACCACTTGTAGAACTGTAAATAAGAAAACAACATACATCCGAAATGAAGAACCATTAGTACAAATGCAACTTCTTTATCATCAAATCAGCTAAGCATGATCTTTCTTTCTACCTGATTTGTATTAACCAAAACAGCTTCAATTGCTCCAGAATCTCCCAAGTGTGTGTCCTCTACCGAGACGGATAAGCCATTCTCAGGTCGATGAACATTCTCATGTACCTAAAACCAAAAAACTAACTCCTGACATGCTCATGCACCACAAACCAAAAGAGATAATAACCTCAACACTCACGAGATTAGCAGGAAACGGCCGCTCGGCGACTGCGTGTGATAGAGAAACGATCGCTGCTTGTTGCTCCTCTGTCAAAGGAGCGCTCTGCAATCGAAATTAACCACATTACAAAAAAATCACTGTGAGGAAAGCTTTGAATCTCCGATATTCAGTATCGTTTCAGATCCAGAGTCGTCAATGGATCTAATGGCGTCGGGATCTCGCGGTTACCTGTTCCCAAGTGGAAGCGAAATTGTAGCCTTTGGAGATGGCTCCAGATCTGGGGACGGTTGATGACGATGCCGCCATCTCTACAGAAAGACGATCACTACGTTCCTTCGTATCCGTTTACTCTTTAGCTTGAGAATGTGTTCACTTGCTGTGCTAATTTGCGATCTAGACGGAGTTACAGTTACGCGAATCAAACCGCCAGAAAGAAGAAAACGCTTTTCCGCGTTGGCGTTCGCAAAACAAAACGCGGTTTTAAGGAAGGTTAGACCATTACGTTACGCGCGACGAGATCTGCCGGCGAGATAGAGGAGTGATGGCATACGTGTGCCGTCTTCCGCAATATTTATCAGTTATTGCGAATTAATCCTAAATTTCTATAAAGTTTTACATTTTTCCCCAAGGCTTCTTGATACAGGAAAAGAAGGGAAGCAACAAAAAGGAGGGAAAATAACAGAGTGGTAGGAAGTTTGAAGTAAATAAGAAACGACGACGTTTTACTTATGGAGGCAACGGCATCGTTTCACACAACAACAAACAAATATCTAGTTTAAATACTTGGCTTTAGATCTTTATTTCTATTATTCTAAAATTTCGAAAGTTTGTTATCTATCTCTCTCTAAAACTCTGAGTACGATTTGAGGTATGAAGATCATCTGTGATTCTTCATACTGAGTTGGGATCGGCGTTTTATGAACGTTGGATTCTTATTTGTTTACGGATTGTTTACTGAATCGAACGTATGTTTTTCGTTATTAAAGGTATCAGAGCTTCGTCGATCTTCGGAGGTTGACGATGGAAACGAGATCGCAGGCGATGTTGAGGGAAACGACGATGCGTGAAGCAGAAGGTTCATTTGGAGCAAGGATTACGGTGTTGGAGGAACGTATGGAGGAGCAGGCCGAGAAGCTCAACCTCAAGCTTGATCAACATATCTCAGAGATCTTTGAGGCGATTCGCTTGTTATCGTATCCGAAGGGACAACCAGCGATGAGCGAAGATCGGAAGTCGGATCACCCTTCCCCAGGGTCGTTCGAATCTGGAAAAGGTAGATCTGGTGGAGCTAATCACTATTATGGACGCACTCGATTAGCGAAACTTGATTTCCCTCGGTTTAGTGGAGATAACTTGAAGGAGTGGTTAGCTAAGGTGGATCAATTTTTCTTTATCGACGTAACTCCGGAGGATTTGAAGGTGGGACTAGCATCGATGCATTTTGATGGTCTAGCTTCGGCTTGGCATCAGTCGGTGATGCAATCTGAGGAAGGTCCTGAGTTGTTATATGATTGGGCCGCTTATAGGTTGTTGTTGGTGGAGCGTTTTGAGGATGTTCTTGATGATCCTATTGCAGAGTTGAAGGAATTGACAGAGACCGATGGAATTGTGGATTATCATGGGAAGTTTGAGTTGATTCATGTGAGGGTGAAGATGTCAGAGGCTTACTTGGTTAGTGCTTATTTAACAGGACTAAGAACTGACACTCAGATGCACGTTCGTATGTTTCAACCACAAACGGTTCGCCAATGCTTAATGTTGGGTCGCTTGTATGAGAAGGCACACCCAAAGAAGCCTTTTCAGTCATCTTGGTCACAAACAAAGCCGGTCAACAACGGCAAGGGTCTCTTACCTTATAAGAAGGAGGTCAACAATGGATTAAATCAAGGAGATAAGAGTGAGAAGCTTCCTTGGAAACCATTGTCACAGGAGGAAATGAGTAAGAGAAGAGCTGAGGGATTATGTTATTTCTGTGATGAAAAGTATACTCCGGGGCACTACTTGAAGCATAAAAAGACGCAGTTGTTCATGATTGAAGCGGAGGAAGAAGAGGAAGAGATAGAAGAGGCAGAGCAAAAAGTTGAGGAAGAAGGTGATTGTGCTCACATTTCTGTGAATGCAGTCGCAGGGATTTCTGGCTACAGGACTATGAGAGTCAAAGGAGTAGCAGGAAAACGTTCACTGTTTGTGTTGGTGGATTCGGGTTCTACTCACAATTTTATCGATCCTAAAATGGCAATGAAGCTGAATTATTCTATCTTACCTACGGGATTGGCTAGAGTAGCAGTAGCAGATGGTAGTAAGCTGGCAGTATCTGGAAGGGTTGAGAAGCTACGATGGAATTTCCAACACAATTCTTTCACTGCATATTTTATGGTGATTCCACTTGGAGGTTGTGATATGGTGTTGGGCGTTCAGTGGTTGGAGCAATGGGGACCTATAACTTGGGATTTCCATGAGCTGACTATGAAGTTTAAAAGGGATGGGAAGTATGTTCTGTTGCATGGTGTAAAGGAAGGGTCAGTACGCATGTTGAAGGCTCAAAAACTGAATCAGTACAGAGAAGAAGAAGTACAATTGGCCATGATTTGCGTGCAAGAGATAGAAGAACCGACCCCAGTAACTCTGTATTCTGTGGAGGTGGAGGCAGAAACAAAACAAACTCCTCTGGAGATAACAGAGTTGTTGACGCAGTTTGCTGACATATTTGAAGAGCCAACATCGTTACCACCTTTTAGAGCTCATCATAACCATAAGATTCCTCTCTTGGAAGGTTCTAACCCAATCAACCAGAGACCTTATCGTTATGCTCTGTACCAGAAGAACGAAATTGATAAAATGGTTAAGGAGTTACTTCTGGCGGGTACGATACAACATAGCTCTAGTCCCTATGCGTCTCCAGTAGTATTGGTCAAGAAGAAGGATGGTAGTTGGCGGTTGTGTGTTGACTACAGGGGACTCAATGCAATGACAGTTAAAGACCGGTTTCCAATTCCTTTGATAGAAGATTTAATGGATGAGCTTGGGGGTTCTATGATCTATTCGAAGATAGACCTGCGAGCAGGTTATCATCAGGTCAGGATGGATCCTCACGACATTCACAAAACTGCTTTTAAAACTCATAGTGGTCACTTTGAGTATTTAGTCATGCCTTTCGGCTTAACTAATGCTCCTGCCACTTTCCAAGGGTTGATGAATGCAGTCTTTGAAGAGTTGTTGCGTAAAGGAGTGTTGATATTCTTTGATGATATACTGGTTTATAGCACATCTTTGGAGGAACATCTTAT
The DNA here is from genome assembly GCA_019706035.1 of Raphanus raphanistrum subsp. raphanistrum. Classification (NCBI taxonomy): domain Eukaryota; kingdom Viridiplantae; phylum Streptophyta; class Magnoliopsida; order Brassicales; family Brassicaceae; genus Raphanus; species Raphanus raphanistrum. The sequence goes on from CM033988.1 coordinate 53,458,178, forward strand.
TCACTTGCGTCGAGTTTTTGAGCTAATGCAGGAGAATAAGCTCAAAGATGAGTAAATGTGCTTTTGCTACAGATCGTGTGGAATATTTGGGTCATTTCATCCAAGCTTCGGGAGTTTCCACAGATCCTCAAAAAGTAAAGGCTGTTAAGGAGTGGCCAGTTCCTTCAAATTTGAAGCAACTACGTGGGTTCTTGGGGTTAGCTGGCTATTACCGACGTTTTGTGAGGGACTTCGGTACTATAGCGAGACCCTTGACTATCTTGACGAAGAAGGACAATTTTGTATGGACACATGAAGCAGAACCTGCCTTTGGGGGTTTGAAGAAAGCTTTATGTGAAGCCCCTGTTTTGGCTTTACCTCGTTTTGATAAGCCTTTCGTCGTGGAGACTGATGCTTCAGGTCAGGGTATTGGTGCTGTCCTTATGCAGGAAGGTCATCCAATGGCATATATTAGTAGACACTTGAAGGGCAAGCAACTTAACTTGTATATTTATGAGAAGGAGCTCTTGGCGGTGGTCTTTGCAGTCCAAAAATGGAGGCATTATCTCTTGCCTAACCATTTTATTATCAAGACAGATCAGAAGAGTTTGAAGTACCTTCTGGAGCAACGGCTTAACACACCGATACAACAACAGTGGTTGCCGAAGTTACTTGAGTTTGATTATGAGTTACAATACTGTCAAGGAAAAGAGAATATAGCAGCTGATGCGTTATCTAGGGTTGAAGGTGCTGAGATCTTGCATATGGCATTGTCGGTTTTAGAGTGTGATCTGTTGAAACAGATTAAAGAAGCGTATGAAGAGGATGTGATGATTAAGGCGCTTATTGAAGAGTTGAAAGCAAAACCTATGTCTAAGAAGAACTTCACATGGTCTCAGGAGATATTAAGGCGGAAGAGTAAGATCGTGGTTCCTGGAAGTGAAGTTATTAGGAACACTATTCTGCAATGGCTTCATTGTTCTGGTTCTAATGGTCATTCGGGAAGGGATGTCACTCACCAGAGAGTCAAGAGTTTATTCTATTGGAAGGGTATGTCTAAAGACATACAGAGGTTCATCAGAGAATGTCAAGTCTGCCAACAATGCAAGTACGATACAGCAGCGTATCCTGGCTTGATTCAGCCTCTGCCTATTCCTGATGCGGTGTGGACTGATATATCGCTTGACTTCATTGACGGATTACCTAACTCTTTTGGTAAATCTGTGATTTTAGTAGTGGTGGATAGGTTAACCAAAGCTGCTCATTTCATTGCTCTTTCACATCCCTATACAGCTTCGTCGGTGGCTCAGAGTTTCTTGGATAATGTTTTCAAGTTACATGGGTTCCCACGTTCTATCGTTAGTGATCGTGATGCTGTGTTTCTGAGTGAGTTTTGGCAGGAACTTTTCAGTCTTCAAGGTGTCGCTTTGAATATGTCTAGTGCCTACCATCCTCAGAGTGATGGCCAGACGGAAGTGGTTAATCGCTATGTGGAAACCTATCTGCGTTGCATGTGTAGTGATCGACCTCATCTATGGAGTAAGTGGCTTCCTCTTGCGGAGTACTGGTACAATACGAATTACCATACCTCCATACAAACTACCCCTTTTGAAGTTGTTTATGGTCAGGCTCCTCCACTACACTTGCCTTACTTGCCGGGTGAATCCAAGGTAGCTGTGGTTGCTAAGTGTCTCCAGGATAGAGAAGATATGCTGTTGATGTTGAAGTTTCATCTGCTTCGGGCTCAGCATCGTATGCAGCAGTTTGCAGATCAGCACCGAACGGATAGAAGCTTCGATATTGGAGATTATGTGTATGTGAAGCTGCAACCATACCGACAGAAGTCTGTGGTGATGCGTTCGAATCAGAAGTTGGCCCCTAAGTATTTTGGTCCTTACAAGATTGTTGACAAGTGTGGAGCAGTAGCTTACAATGTGGAGTTGCCGCCTACTTCTCAAATTCATCCTGTTTTTCACGTGTCTCAACTGAAACAGATGATTGGTACGGCAACGACAACTACTGAGTTACCTACTACCCTATCGGATGTGTTTGTGAAGGAACCGGAGAGTATTTTGGAGAGGAAGATGGTTAAGCGCCAAGGACGAGCAGCTACGAAAGTCTTGGTGAAGTGGAAGAATGTACCGGTGGATGAAGCTTCGTGGGAGTTCCTGTTCGATCTGGAGAGGAAGTTTCCTGCATTTAAACCTTGAGGTCAAGGTTTCTTGGAGGGGAAGGATTTGATACAGAAAAAAGAGGGAAGTAACAAAAAGGAGGGAAAATAACAGAGTGGTGGGAAGTTTGAAGTAAATAAGAGACGACGACGTTTTATTTATGGAGGCAACGACGTCGTTTCACACAACAACAAACAAATATCTAGTTTAAATACTTGACTTTAGATCTTTATTTCTACTATTCTGAAATTTCGAAAGTTTGTTATCTCTTTCTCTCTAAAACTCTGAGTACGATTTGAGGTATGAAGATCATCTGTGATTCTTCATACTGAATTGGGATCGGCGTTTTATGAACGTTGGATTCTTATTTGTTTACGGATTGTTTACTAAATCGAACGTACGTTTTTCGTTATTACTTCTAAATTGAGACTTTCACTTATGTTTATCGTCTTCTCTTTAATCATATACGACTTATACGTGATGACAGTCGAAGAAAGATATGTAAGAGTGATTACGAAACCAAACTTAAGAAAATTTAACTTAGCTGACATTAGAGAGTCTGGTTAAGGGGTAACAAAACAAAACAAAAAGACTAGAGGGTGTAGTTATAAGTCGTGTCGAATGTCAATATGTATGCTTTTTTATCTTCAACTACATCCCATTATATTTACTTTTTTTTTTTGACCAAGGTTTAATTGCTACCTTGAAATATATTTCTTGGATAGCTACGCCAACTTTAATCATATTTACACTCCAACATCCATTTTGGCTTTCCGTTATTATTATACTTCACCACTAAAAACTCAAGAGTTTGTCTACTATTATATAGTAATTATGTGTTTACAAAGATACGTGCAAACAGTTGTTTTATTTCTTAATGACTAATATCTAGCCGCGGTTTGTACATCCATGCATATTATTAACAAATAAATTATTTAGCTAGATTTCATTTAGTCTTGTAAATTATTATCTGTGATAGTAACTATATTATGTCTATATATACAGTGAAAAAACGTTTTTTTTTTACTGAACAAAATATATGCATACCGAAAAATATGTAGCATCAAAATATATGCATACGGAAACAACGTTTGATATATAGGAAGAAGAAACTGGATTATATAATTTAAGTCATGGGTTAAACATATAATATATTCACATAAATTACGTGATAGTTTACAAGGAACTTTATGTGAATGTGTATATATATATAGGAGTTCTACTTGTACATGATCAGGACCGTAAGCGATATGTTTGAATAACGAATAGTCCGCTGATGTAATTGCATCTTTCTCTTCGCTATCTTTAGTTAACCACAAAACCATCTTTAAGTTTTTCTTCCAAACTAATTTAGAACGCCGTTTTGTCAAAAAACTAATTAAGAACGCCGCCATTAATTTATATGATTGGTTTTCTTGGTAAGAGAATTATATGATTAGACATTTATGCATATCATACAAAACCGATTGAAAGCGTGTGGTGTGGACGCATTAACCAACATTTGCTACATTTTTACATTTGTCTCAGATTAGAGCTCACTATTTAGTGGTTTTATACGCCAAACATGCATGTAATTGATCTAAAGTCTCGTACGTTATACGTACGGACTATATAGTTTATAAGCTAGAAATTTAGGACTTACATATGTGTACATATACAGATATACTGGAAATGAGTTAACCCTAAGAAACAGATGACTTTCCAACAGACAAAAAGTCGAAGAAAGGAACACGATTTTCGTTTTTATTGTCCGAGTCATTGGGGTTGCTTTGGTCTGAATCTTGATCAATAACCTCGCTCTTGTTTGAATCCGTATCTACTTGTAAAAAATTGTAGAACTCTACAGGCTTTTTACTCTGATTTGCTGTTAAAAAAAAAGATCAGAATTATCAGTTACGTAGGTTGTAACCATAAATGTATAAAGACACAGAGATGATTTAGCTTAGTGAAGAAAATGATATACAATACTGTATATACAAAAAGAAAAAAAAAATCTTAAGATAAATGACTTTTTATAACAAAATTGGATCATGCTACGCTTTCTCCATTGCAAAAGTTTGGAACATGCATATGATTATTTAGTCACCAATCCTTGCACCAAAATCATATGAAGATGTAAAAACACTTATAGAAAATCATTCTGAGGTTACCTTTGGTATTTAAAGTAATCTTTCCGGTGAAAAACTCCTTGAGGAACTGAAGATGATTGATATGCGAGAATTGGTAAGGGTAATTAACAACGTCTCCGAGTATTCTCTTGCTATCAGCAGAACCCATCATGATTTGTTCATTCGCCATTAAAGAAGAAGACGAAGTCATGGAGGGCAGAAGAGTTCGAGGCTTGGAGGTTTGACGTGTGCGTCGAGCCATGATGACGTGCCAATGGTTCTTGACGGCGTTGTCAGTTCTTCCGGGAAAAAGCCTAGCTATGATAGACCACCTGTTCCCGTGGATCCGGTGAGCCGATAAAAGTCTTTCTTCTTCTTCTTCCGTGAAAGGGTTTCGGTTTATTCTCGGATCTAATTGATTAAACCATCTTAATCTACAGCTTTTACCTGCACATACATAGAACCATAGTTAATTATTACAATATATATCAAATCCTATTTTGTAATAGTTTTAGGACCAACCCTAGTAGATAATTACCAGATCGACCAGGGAGCTTGAGGGCTATGGCGTTCCAATTATGAGGACCATATTGTTCGACCAGATCCTTGAGCTTCTCGTCTTCTGATGGTCTCCAATGGCCTCGACTACACATGATCTTTTTCTTTCTTTACACCGATCTATTAACTACCTAACACCTTTTTTAGTGTACCGATTGAAACCAATACAAGAACAAAGAAGTATATTAAGGCGAGAAAACACAGAGATGCTAATTATATCAACAACATACATATGTCTGATATATCGGAATTTAAAACCCTAAGTTTTTTTTCTTAGGGAAAGGTTGGGGAAGATGGGTATGTGGGAACAAGAAGAAAGGTGAAGAGCAACCGCACGTATACATATATATATAGTCTATTATATAGTTTATATATATAGATGATATATGTAAATAGGGTTATATGTGTCATTAAGCTTTACCTAATCTCTCTTGTAATCACTATATAAGCTGTACTTATCATTGTTAATAATTCATTAAGCCTCTAATCCTATATGGTATCAGAGCATATATCGATACCTTTAATTTTCTTTTAGCCGCCAAACCCTATTTTTCTTTTCTCTACCTCTCTCTTCTTCCTCTCCCGTGATCTATCATCCTCCTCTCCTCTTCACCATGTCTGCAACTTCTTCCCCGGCTCCATCACACGAGACCATTGTTGTCTCCAACAACCCCACGCTGTTCAATGTCAATATGAACAACGTCACGAAACTCACAGGATCTAATTTCCTCATGTGGAGTCGCCAAGTGCACTCTCTCCTTGGTGGTTACGATTTAGCTGGCTTCATCGATGGATCTGCGCAAATCCCACCTCCCACACTCATGGTCGATGACGCTGTCACCACCAACGACGCCTATGTTTTGTGGAAACGCCAAGATAAGTTGATCTACAGCGCCTTGCTTGGTGCAATCTCAACTTCTGTTCAATCGCTTCTCGCGACGACAACCACCTCCGCAGAGATTTGGAATCTCTTGACTGCTACCTACGCCAAGCCTTCTCGTGGACATATATTGCAGTTGAGACAACAGCTTAAGCAGTGGACTAAGGGAACTAAGTCCATTGACGAGTACCTTCAAGGACTCACTAACCGATTTGATCAACTTGCGCTATTGGAGAAGCCACTTGATCATGAGGACAAGATAGAGTTCATACTTGAAGGGCTTCCCGACGACTACAAGACGATGAAAGATCAGATCGAGGGCCGTGACGTCACTCCGACTCTGACTGAGATACATGAGAAGCTCATCCAACACGAATTGAAGCTTGCGACGAAGACTGAAGCTGCGAGCTCCCTTCCGGTTACGGCTAATGTGGCGAACTTTCGAGGTAACCACAATGCGTCTCGGAACCATGGACGCCACAACAGTCGTGGCACTCACAACAACTGGAACAATCGCCAGTCTCACTCCCAGAACTCGCAGTACACACCACGACCGTACTTGGGAAAATGTCAACTTTGTGGTGTTAATGGTCACAGTGCTAGAAGATGCTCTCAGCTTCAACTTCCCAACAACTTCGGGAACTCCAGTCAGTCCTCGGTCTCCTCTCATGCTCCATGGCAACCTCGCGCCAATGTTGCCTCCATGGCGATGTACAACGCCAATAACTGGTTACTTGACAGTGGGGCAACGCATCATCTCACGTCTGACCTGAACAACCTTGCTTTACATCAGCCGTACACAGGTGGAGAGGAGGTCACGATTGCTGATGGATCGGGTTTATCAATCTCACATACGGGTTCAGCTTTACTCCCTACTCCTACTCGGAATCTTGCTTTGCGTGATGTTTTATATGTGCCTAATGTTCATAAGAATCTTATTTCTGTTTACCGGATGTGTAACACTAATAAGGTCTCTGTTGAATTTTTCCCTGCACATTTTCAGGTGAAGGATCTCAGCACGGGGGTCCAGTTGCTCCAAGGTCGAACTAAAAATGAGTTGTATGAGTGGCCGGTTGATTCTCCATCTGCTATGTCTATCTCGGCTGCACCTGTACCGAAGACAGACCTCTACTCTTGGCACTCTCGTCTTGGTCACCCGTCTCTGCAAGTTCTGAAGTCACTTGTGTCGAAATTTTCTTTACCTGTTTTGCTTTCCTCACAAACAAATTTGTCCTGTTCCGATTGCTCCATTAATAAAAGCCACAAACAGCCTTTTTTCTCAAATACCATTGTCTCTTCTCATCCCCTTGAATGCCTTTATTCAGATGTTTGGACTTCACCCATTATTTCTATCGATGGCTATAAATATTACTTAGTCATTGTTGATCTATACACCCGATATACCTGGCTGTACCCTCTTAAACGAAAATCCCAAGTTCATGATACCTTTGTTACCTTCAAAGCCTTGGTAGAAAATAAATTTCGACACAAGATTGGCACACTCTATTCGGATAATGGGGGCGAGTTCATTGCACTACGTCAGTTTCTAGCAACGAATGGTATCACTCATCTGACCACTCCGCCCCATACTCCAGAACATAATGGCGTATCTGAACGAAAGCATCGTCATATCGTAGAGACAGGCCTTACACTTCTTGGCAAATCATCCATGCCGAAAACATACTGGAGCTATGCATTTGCTACTGCGGTGTATTTGATTAATCGGATGACTACACCAGTACTTGGTAATGACTCTCCGTATGAGAAGCTATTTGGACAGACTCCTAACTACAACAAGTTGAGAATTTTCGGCTGCCAGTGTTTTCCGTGGCTTAGGCCATACGCGCAACATAAACTGGATGCTCGCTCGGCGTCTTGTATCTTTCTTGGATACTCTTTGAGCCAGAGCGCATACCTCTGTCTTCATCGCGAGTCTGGTCGTATATACACTTCGCGGCATGTGACGTTCAATGAAGCAGTCTTTCCGTTCTCGTTCGTTAAAGGAGCTGCAAGCCCAGAACCGCCGTCATCCTCCCCGCCTGAGTTTGTCGCTGCGACACAGATACCTCTTCGGCCACTCACTACAACTCATACGACCTCCCCTCCGTGCTCTGATCCTCACCACCACTCATCACCAGCGCCTGCAACGCCACTGGTTCCGCCGCCTGTGCCACCGGCTCCGTCGCATGCGCCATCGGTTCCGCCGCCTGCGCCTGCTCCTTCACCTCCAGTAATAACGTCTCCGCTTCCGCCATCACAACCCGCACCATCTACTCTCCCTCCCCTACCTGCAACTTCTTCCTCCCCTCCAACACCACCACCTTTACAAGCCTCTGCTTCCCCTGCTCCCTCACCATCGCCTGAACCACCACAAATACAACCTCTCCCTCCAAACCAACACCCCATGAGAACCCGATCAAAGAACAACATCACCAAACCAGCCACCAAGCTCTCCCTCAACGCCATCAAAACCAAGCTCAAACCTTATATTCCTAAAACTGTGGCTGAAGCGCTTCGAGACCCGAACTGGAGACAGGCTATGTGTGATGAAATAAATGCGCAGCTCCGCAACGGAACATCGGAGCTGGTTCCTCCCGAAGCAACTCAAAATATTATTGGTTGTAAATGGGTTTTTACTCTGAAATATTTGCCTAACGGTGAGCTTGACAGGTACAAAGCTCGGCTTGTGGCCAAAGGTTTTAACCAACAACCCGGACTGGACTACACAGAAACATTTAGTCCGGTAATCAAGTCGACTACAGTTCGCACTGTTTTGGAGATTGCGGTTCGCAAAGGATGGAGCCTGCGACAATTGGATGTGAACAATGCGTTTTTGCAAGGTTCCTTGGAAGAGGAAGTCTATGTCACTCAGCCGCCCGGGTTTGTTGATCAAGACAGACCACACTATGTTTGTCGCTTGCGGAAAGCTCTGTACGGACTCAAACAGGCACCTCGCGCTTGGTATATGGAACTCCGGAAGTATCTCCTTACTCTTGGGTTTCAGAATTCGACAGCTGATACATCTCTCTTCACCTTTCGCTGCGGTTCTGAGTTCATCTATGTACTTGTTTACGTGGACGATATGCTAATCACTGGAAGTAACAATGCTCTCATCGACAAGTTTGTCACTACCATCGCTTCACGCTTTTCCCTAAAGGATCTTGGAGAGCTCCGCTACTTCCTTGGTATTGAAGTCACACGAACGTCCAAGGGTCTTCATCTCATGCAACGTAAGTATGTTATTGATCTTCTGACCCGAACTAAAATGCTGGATGCGCGCCCGGTGGCGACCCCCATGGCTCCGACTCCGAAACTATCACTCGGCTCTGGCTCCCCAATGCCTAATCCGACTGAATATCGTGCGGTTCTAGGCAGCTTGCAGTATCTATCTTTCACCCGTCCAGATATTGCGTACGCGGTTAACCGACTATCTCAGTTCATGCACCAGCCGACTGACCTCCATTGGCAAGCGGCGAAAAGGATTTTGCGCTATCTTGCGGGTACTCCTGCTCATGGTATTCTCATTCGTGCTAATACTCCTATGACTCTACACGCTTACACTGATGCCGATTGGGCCGGAGATCGTGACGACTACTGCTCCACAAATGCTTATGTTGTTTACCTTGGTGGCAATCCCATCTCTTGGAGCTCAAAGAAACAGGGCAGTGTTGCACGCTCGTCTACGGAGGCAGAGTATCGAGCTGTAGCTAACACCGCCTCCGAACTTCGCTGGGTATGCTCTCTCATGACTGATCTTGGCATCTATATCCCCACTATTCCAGTGATATATTGTGACAATGTTGGAGCTACGTATCTGGCTGCAAATCCCATCTTTCATTCTAGGATGAAGCATGTGGCTCTTGACTACCATTTTGTTCGTGGTAATGTCCAATCCGGTGCTTTGAGGGTGTCTCATATTTCTACTAAGGACCAGCTTGCAGACGCACTTACGAAGCCACTACCTCGACCACGCTTCATCGAGTTATTTGACAAGATTGGCGTGACTATAGTCCCTCCATCTTGAGGGGGCGTATAGATGATATATGTAAATAGGGTTATATGTGTCATTAAGCTTTACCTAATCTCTCTTGTAATCACTATATAAGCTGTACTTATCATTGTTAATAATTCATTAAGCCTCTAATCCTATAATATATACATAAATATGAAGAAAGAAATAAAATAAATAATTCGTTAGAGAGTCGGGAGGGTTTGGACAGACCTCTCCACCGGCGACTGATGCCAACGTCTTCCCTAACAAACACAACACCCATTTTAAGTAATCTATCTACCTTTTTTTTTCTTTAATTTTCTTAGGTATAACTTAGATCTTAATTAGTTAATAATATATACTATATATGTGTATTGTAATTTTAATTTTTAGATATAAGGGTAGAGATTGCTTGGTGTGGACTGAATTTCGTTAACCTCTCAACGTCTCTTCGTATAGAATTAATAACTTAAGGTTTTTGTAAGTTCTAACCTACACCCGCTACTTCAAGCCACCAATACTCATCTACGTTTCTGTATTCTTGGGCAAACTATGTACTTACATATAATAAACATTTATATCCTTAAGACAAAAATATTGACATTCCAAACTGATAATTTTGTGAGTTAATTATTGTTATTCCATTTTTTATTTAAAGTAATACATGTAAGTTCAAATTCGATTATAAACTACAAAATTTTGATAAATTTAGTTAAATAATTATAACTGTGGTTTGCGGTAGTTTTTCTTAAATTTGTTTTTTCTTAAGTTATGTTATGGGGAATTCTTGAAAGATTACATTAGATGGAGCATGAAATCTTTGTTATCCCATAATATGCGAATTCCAACCACCTGCACATAGCCTTTGTTAGTTAATGGGTGATGCTGCTGATTAAATGCTAAGAATACTTTCAAATATTAATTATGTATATATAATAAACTATTGAAACTAAATCTGAAAAAAATATGACGAGAAGAAAAGAGTTTGGTAACAATGTTGTGGACTTTGGTTAAATCGCATGTCACATATATTCTTGATGGATAGGTTCTGATAACCTTTCAGACCTAAACAACGTTTTTTTCTATTAGCTTAATTCGAACTATATATAGTTAAACCAACGTGGACAACATACAAATAATAAGGTGAATCGTTCTGATTTTTACCATCGCAGTCTTAACTACTAAAAGCACTGCTAATTTTGTGAGTTATTGTTATTCCGTCTATATTATTAAAACATAAGTACAAATATAAAATATCCCTAAGTTTTCCAACTTATTTACAATGACATGTCACTAAAGTAATTAAATGAATCTATCTTTAAGGAATAATTGTCTTTTCTTATTTATTAAACTATTTCTTAAATCAAATTTAACTTAATTTTCGTATTTAATATATTTCCTTAAACAAATTATCTAATTTTTAGGGATATTCAAATTTAAAATCGATTTTAACTATATTAAACTTGGATAATGTTACCATTAATTATTTTGAACAAAAATCAAGTTTAAATTTGATATTAAACAATATTATGAATATTCCTAAATTATGTGTTTAACTTACCATTAATTATTTTGAACAATAAAATTTATATATGCTAAGATTTAAATATTTTTAAACAACTTATAGAACAATATGAAATATTTGTAAGTAAATATTATTTTTAATATAATACACCTAAGATTATATATATTTCAAAAATTTCTAACATATATGTTTAATCATTTCAGTTACTTTTAATTATTTTCAACAAGAAAATTTAAATATCTTTTTTTTTTATGACCCTGGTATCCGAATGCCTCGAGAGGAATCCGACTAGCGCCTAATGACCGTCTCGAAAATCTGGGCATTGCCCGCCAGAAAGCCCGCCGAAGGCATCCAGGAGGGCTGGTGATCACCCCATGTTAAGCCACCAGTAGCCACGCGCAGCAGATCTGGACTTCTCCGTATTGGGCCCAAAGGTCCCTCAAGATAATCACCACAAATCTGCAAGAGGTAGCCTTGAACCCTCGACCTTACGGACAACAGGAGGGAGCACATACCACTTGTCCACTGACACGTGGTTGAAAATTTAAATATCTTTGTAAAACAATGTTTAATGTTTATAACCAAATATTCATTTTCTAACGTATCTAAATCTCACCGTATTATCCATATCTGATCAAAATAAATAAATTCTTATTACATTTGAAAAATAATTTTATGTTAAAAGAAATATTATTCAAACATATCAATAGGTCAATATTTTCTCAAAAATTTAGTGGGTACGAGTCACTATTTTTTACAGTACGTGAGCTATTTGATTGTTGTATTTATAAAATATTTAAAATATGATAAATATTTAAAATATAAACCGATAAACATTTAAATAATATTCATTTATATAAAAATGAAAATAACAACCCGTGCGGGTGCACGGGTCAAGCTCTAGTTTTCTAGTTAAAGTAATACACGTAAGTTCAAATTCTATTACAAACTACAAATTTAGTTAAATAACTATAACAATGGTTTGGGATATTTTTTCTTAAATTTTACTTCTAAGTTGTTCATGTTGAATACTTCTCCATGTGCTTAAGTTGTGTGTGTTTATACGTATAAGATCTATGTTTTTCTTAATTTTCTTTTTCTTAAGTTATGTGTATTCTTATATGAATTTCTTGTGTGTGTTTATATGTATAAGATCTATGTTTTTCTTAATTTTCTTTTTCTTAAGATGGAGCATGAGATCTTTTAACAATGAGAGAAGTTTACTACAGAGATGATGTCATAAATTAGTAGTTTTTATGCAATAATATCGAGAGTCAATGACGTCTTATGTGGTCAAACATTATGTCATAAAAATGAATTAAGTGGTCAACTATTTGGTCTCCAAGCATATCACCAAGCATATCGTTCCTTTCTTTCTTGTCCGAAACGGAACTCTATAGGTTTCGTACTTTCCGGACTAAAAACAGCATATCAGGTTACATTGAATGTTCCGTGGGGTTTATATCCGAACATTTCTCCGTTTTGTTTTATATATAGATTCTTTAAACAAAGCCGAAACAATTAGTTGGGAAAGGATTCTATTGTTAGTTAGGAGAGAAGCCTTCTTCAGTTTCGGACCTATCATAAGTTCATAACTAAACAAAACATGTTTTATTCAAGAAATACTCAATACATTTAAACCGGATCCTGATTCCACTTAACCAGTAGTATACCAGATCGGTTTCACTTTTAAACTGTACCAAATGTAGACAGAGACTCTGGACCAAAATGTTCTAGCATCATATTGTTATAAGAATCTCTCACATCAAAAGATGCAGAATAGTTATGTATCATGAAGAAAGCAGACCTCTCACGTTACATAATGTAATGCTATGAGAGCATTCCCAAAGAAACCAACATAACTTATTAGACATCTGACCTTGACAACCTCTCACTGCTTCTGAGAGAATGAATCTTGGTCCAGAACTGGAGACAGTAATCAACCAAACTTCACAAGAGATCATAACCAACTTCCATGGATCGTCATATGGAAGAGCTCCTCCCAGAACATTTTGCATCCCTGCCTCTGAGAATGGTTCCCATAAGTAAAACGTGATGAAAACATATGGTCAGTCAGTGCGCATTACTTCCCTCTGAGTTTTGTACTTTTCCTCTTCTCACTAAGCGCAAACCTCCTAGCCATACTATGATTGTAAAACTTCTTCATATGCTCAGAAACCTTATGGATCACCTTGATGTTCCCAACCTCCGACAAACGCATCAGAAAAGAATCAAACGCTCGGTACGGCAGTTTCATCCCCTTGCTCACAACCTCCTCCAGAAGAAAACACGCCTCTTTATCCCTACCACACTCAAAAAGCCCATTAACCATAGCACAGTACGTCTCAACATCTTGACCACACCCCCTCTCATCCATCTCTCTCCACGTACCATACGCACCCTCAGGATCATCCATCTCGAAAAACATAGATATCAGCATGTTGTACGTCTGTACGCTGGGATCACAACTCATCCTCTTATAAAGCTTAACCGCTTCGTCGCGCTTTCGATTCTCACACAGCACCCTGAGAAAGCAATTGTAAGTGACCACATCAGGTGGATACCCTTTACAACTCATCTCATCCAAGAACCTATACGCTTCCTCAACTTTCCCAGCCTCGCACATACCTTCAACCACTCCCTTGTACGTCGAAACATCGGGAAGACACCCCATGCTCACCATACGCCCAACCAGCTCAAAACACTCTCCAACTCTATCACTCTTCGCCAACGCCACGATCATCAGCGCGAACGTCCTCGCCGTTGGAGCTGACACAGCAGAGCCTTTCGTCACCATAAACTCAAACATCTCCGCCGCCTCATCCACCATCCCCACTTGACAGAACGAGTCGATCGCAGCGCAGTAAGTGAAGTTCTCAGGTTTATGTCCAGCGCCAATCATCTCCTCGAGCAGCCTCACTGCCTTCTTGGGATCTCTAACTCTACAACAACCGAAAAACAACACATTGTACGTATTCTCATCCGGTTTGACTTTAAACCTCATCCTCTTAACCAAACCTTCAGCTTCTTTAACAAGACCGCACTTGCAGAGCGCGTCGATGAGCATGTTCAGCGCGTTGATCTCGGGCTGGGTCTTGACTCTGATCCGTTTCCTTTTAGCGAACTTCTGGACGTGCGTCAGATACCTCTCGCAGTACTTTCTTAGAATCTCGAGCATAACGTCTACGGGAACGGATCTCTTGTCGTTTCGCTTCATGTAGTCGAGCATGTCGATCAAGATCCTGAACTGTTTGTTCTTGTACTTGGTGCTTGATAAGATGTCGATCATCTCGTTGTAAGTAGACGGCTCGTGGGAGTAGTTGTGGTGGTGATCTGCTGCCCATGTGAAGAATCTAAAGGCGGTTTTTTCTTCGAATTGGAGTCTCTGGAGGATCTTGGACACTATTGGGGTCGTTAAAACGACGCCGGTTTGAGATAGGGCGTTTTCGAGGTCGTCGTAAGGGTTGGGGTTCGATGTTATGGCTTCGTGGAGGAGTCCGACGGCGTGATTGGAGCCGTGCGTTCTCGCTTCGTGGAGGTTTTTTGTTGTTGAGAGAGCCGTGGAGTAGGAGTGGGTGGAGATTCGGATCGGTTTTGGAGGGAAGGTTAAGAGATGAGAGAGGAGTGTGGACCTTTCTGGTGGTGTTGATAGATGGAAGGAGGAGGTAGAGCGGAGGATGTAGGAGATCACTAGCCTTCGCATCGTCGGAGAAATGAATGAACGCTTGGGCGAGGGTTACAGTGAAAGAGAGAGGAAGCAGAGGAAAGGGAACGGCGGCAATGAGAAGAGAGGCTTTCGTAGTTTTTAGTGGGCTTCTTCTATTGGGCCTGTTTACATTTTCCATGGGTATATACAAATGAAACGTAATTGGTGGTGGTAGTAGTAATAAATGAATAGATAAATAAAATAAACACAATAAATGACTCTAAAATAAATTAATAGATGAAAATAAATTAAATTTATTTTCCTTTTTCTTCTACTGAATATGTTTGGGCTCCTATTGGTGTTTGGCTTTAGATTCTTCCCAAAACAAAATTCAATTGTTTTACCCAATTAGTAAAATTTTTAATATATGTTAATGTTTGATGGCCTCATGTTTGATTTTAAGTGGTTCGCACAAAAATAATAAAAATAAATTGTCGACAAATAATTGATGAATAGTCTAGTTTTGGGTAGTTTTAGACTTTTAGTTGATTGGAACTTGGAAGCAATTATCAAGCCTTTTCTCGACATCTCAAAACAATGGTAATGCTTCATATTGTTTTCTTTAGTGATAGCGGCATTGTCGGTGGTAAAGATCTCGTGTGTGATGATGATGATAACATAGGTACACATGCAAGACGAGCTTGTTGATCACTTCTTAGTTAGCGGCAAAGAGTTCAGTTTATAGGTTTTTTTGTCTATTATAACCCGATCCCTTTATTTATAGATGTTTGTCCATCCTAATTTTAGTCGAATTGTGGAATGGTTTTAGGAATACATCGGTTTAGGTAGTTTATGTGGAACTAGTGATATTTGAATCTAGATACAGTTGGTCCGAATCGAACTTGTATATTGTATTCCCGTTTTTCCAGTTTGTTTATATAACAAAATATTATTTAGAAAAAAATCTTAGACGAACTATGCTTGATAAAACTAGACTAGATAAGCCAATTGTTCATCCAAAATTAAGAGACTTGTGAAAAATAAGACAAACCATCAGCAATACATCAATGAAAATGGCTTATCATCACTGTTATACGTATGGTGTGGCATATACAATGATATATAAATAGCGACATACATCAATGATAATTGAATAGCGACATATATCAATAGTATATATATAACAATTTATCATCCATAATTTATGTACAATAACTTATAATATCAATAATATATATATAAAAATAATGTGGTCAATGATATATGAATAATGACATACGAGTAATAACCTATTATTTGGAATACACAAATGATGATTTATCAACCCAAAATATTTTTTTCCAACACTTATAGTTCATCAATACATTTAAAAAAAAATATTCAATCATTTGCATCTAAAGTTTCCGAATACTTACAAAGAGCATCAACAAAAGGTTTTAAAAAATACATAATAGATTTAGAATAGTTCATGACTTATTGTTAAAGAGAAGAACCAATATTCGTGACCACTAGCTAGCAACAAGTGATGATTTTTCTAATGAGACCAATGGTCCCCTCAAATGGCCGTTGAGAATCTTAGCTAGTCTTTCCGACTCTCGTTTAGAATCAGTGCACCTATACTTAGCACATTTAGAATTACTATTCAGAAAACTGTTTACACAGTCTTTGTTTACTATTACTATACGAAGATGCGAATGAATAATGGTTAAAAGAAAAGTGCACTTAGATTATGATTTGGTTATCCATTTTCGCAATATCATATGCAGATCTATTATTTGATATGGTGGCGAAGGAGAGTCGTATATCTGCATATGTATATGATATTTTTCATCACTCTCTTTGGTACTTTATTGGATGATTCGATCGGTTACAATTCAAAACTATAAATCTGTTTAGAGCAATAATTGATATCTAAGCAAACCGAACAAATAGGAAGAAACTGGAACAAAAAAATCAACTCCAAACAAACTTTTTTTTTTCTGTAACAGACCAAAATTAAAACACCATTTGCATATAAACTTTTTATATGTATATATCCATGTGTTTCATTGTACTTTTCTTGTTAGATAATTAAATATAGTGCTTTATTGTATAACGACTAGTGATCAAACCGAACCAAACCATTTATAATTTATGAATGATGGTAGATTGATAGTTGACCAGTTTTGCAAATGCAAAATATATTCAAATCGAAATCCTGCAGTCAACTTATTAACATATAAGTTGATTGGAATAAGTTGTAACTTTTTAGTTTTGGAACTGGGGTGTAGAATTTAAATTGTTGATTTTTTGGTGTAAATTATTTTGTTATAACTTTGTAAAGCACTATTTTCAGCTACATTTTATTTTTAATACATTTTTGACCATAAATTTTTTTAAAGATGTAACACTTGGTTGGTTGACATATATGACTTTAGACTAAATTTCAATAGTCTAGAACATCTAGAGTTACAACAAATCAATCCCATATTTTTATAAAGATCTTAAGAGTTAATCATTATGCCACGGATGTAAAGTTCGTAATGACTGAAAAAGGACACTAACCCAAAATTTAAGAAAATAATATCATTTATATCATATGAATATATAGACACATGCAGTTGCATTTCTTACTAATAATTTTCTAAACCAAACCAGCCAAACTTGGGGAATTACATCTCTGTTTACTTGTAACGATAGAATAGCAAATTATAGCTTTTGGTTGTTGTTAGTTAGAGTATATGAAAATGCGTCTCGTTTCTATAAAAGGAAAGCAAATCGTAGACGAAACGAACGTAAAAAGATAATTTTCAAAAAAACGAAGATAAAAAGATAGCTTGAGCTGTAGGTAACATCGACCAACAATATATATATATAACTGGATGATTAAAGACACGCGTCGCCACCAACCGCACTGCTACCCATCTAAATTTGTGTTCAGACAGTTGGGGGCGGTGACGGTGAAACAGTCGTGATCTCCTAACCGAAACCTGATTCATGAACCTTGAAACGTGTCATACTTTCAATGGTTTTCTACAAATATCTTCTTGCGTCGTTGATACATAACCCCCGCCCCCAAAATATATCAATGTCAGGTTCATAAATTTTCGCCACGTGGAATATATATGACATCACTGATACTCCCTCTGTTCCTAAATACTTGATGTTATGGATGATGGCACAAGAATTAAGGAATATATTTTTATCTTAAAAAGTAGCATTGAAAAGAAAAATTAAAACTAATCCAACCAATAATCAAAAAGATTATAAGATTCTATTGGTCACACAGTTTTCAATAAAGCTATAACTAATATAAAAATATCAAAACATCATCTATTTTAAAACATCCAAAACTCTCCAAAACATCATCTAATTTAGAACGGAGGGAGTATTTTCTAAAATTAATTATCAAAAGCAATCAATGTTCTTTTGGTGTAAGAAAATATATTTCAGCTCCCCACCGGCTCTAAGGGAGATTTGAACAAGAATTGGACGTGGCATGCTTATGCATAGGCCGGTGCATTTTGTCTGTGACCCGTCAGTTATCTAAAGGAGTGACATTTTAGAAAGTGACGGTATGCTTTCGATGTCATATATAACACACTTGCATTCGGCTTAACCGAATGTCTTTACTATAAAACTATAAATAGTCCATTTTGATCCATCTCGTGACGTGTAGAAAGAATATACTCCCTTCTTTCCCGAAAGTAAGATTTTTTAGAGTTTTCACGTTTATTAAAATTCTAATAAATATTTACATTTTAGTTTACTATTTGTTTTCTATACAATTTCCAATAACTATTCACCAATCAAATTTAATCAATTGAAATATTCACAATTAATGTTTCTCAAAAGTATACAAAGTACCTTAAAAATATAGAAAATCTATCTTTGTGAAACAAGAATAAAATCTAGAAAATCTTATTTTCGGGAACGGAGAGAGTATTACAAGTACACAATACATAGCATTTAAATAAATAGTGCGTTACTGTCGTGTAATACATATTTATTCGGTTTAAGCCGGCGAATGTACGTAAGTACTTGTATAAATAGTCCAACTTGATGCATTTCGTAACATGCAGTACAATACGTATGCATGTTTAATAAAACTTAACGTACGAGGCATTTGACTATACCGATGATATTACATCTATATATATATATATATCAAAGGTATTATTTATTAAGAAAATGAAAGCTAGCTATTGTATTTTTTTTCTGAGAGGATGGTGCCAAGGAGTTTCCGATTTAATTATCACAGAATCATGGACACCAACCATATCCATGCGTATGCATATTGGAGGATAAGTAGTGGTAATGTTGGAAATCATCCTCCATACACATTTATTTATAGTTAAAAAAATTTCTTAATACATTTGAAACTGTGGCCAAGTTTGTCGTTTTTTTTGTTTACATGCTTGTAAATTGAAAACATGACCAACTAATTAATCTTTATGTAATTAAGTTTTTGATACATTGATCTATGATAATTTAAATTAGTTAGATTATGAATTTTTGTTGTGATACTGTTTAAATATAATACTTTAACTAGTTAATGTTGGGAACTTAGTGAAGAAGATCAATGCAAAACGATACTCATAGGTGTGAAGAAAGACAACAAGCGTCATGGTACAAGACACGTGATGCATTGGGATTGCAGGACCACAAGAAAGAGAGCCGTTTGGCTCAGTCTGATAAAGGCAAAAGCACAAGCTGTTTTGTCGGGTTATGGACAAGCAGATAACGTTCAGTCTTTAATGACTTGTACGGAAAGGAACGTGCGCTGGCATTGCATCAAGGGTCCTCTAGGTCTAATGAGTTTTGTATTTAAGTGAGTCGTAGTTGTGAGAGAGTAGAGAGAGCAAAAACAAGAGCATTTCTCAAAGTATAAGCTTGTAAGTGTTCTTGAGAGATTAGAAGCTAGGTTTGAACCAAGATAGATACTGAAAAGGTTTTGAGGTTAAAATACACTTGTAATCTCTGATATCTAGTGGATTCCGGGATACCGTTCCCGGCCCAGACTAACACCCTCGTTAACGGGTGTAACTGGGTTATCATTTGCGCTTTGCTCTGTTCTCTCTTCCTCTGTTTTGCGTTTTACTACTATGTTTCTTGTGAAGCTCTGTTCTGTGTGTGTTGCGTGACAGAGTAAACAGAAGAAAGGTTCGATCTTGGTGTGTGTGTGTTGAAGGTTGAAGCTTCGGAGACGTCTAAAGGCGGAGACTTTCCTCACATATTGGTATCAGAGCTCAGGTTCTGAGCGATTGGTCTCAGTCTGAGACCATGACGACGACATCAAGAGTGGTGGAGCTGGAAAAGTTTGATGGTCACGGAGATTACATGCTATGGAAAGACAAGCTTCTAGCTCAGATGGATCTTCAAGGGTTGAGTAAAGCCTTAGAAGAATCGGACAGAGCGAAGAAGAAAGTTCAAGATCCAGAAGGAACACCGGAAGAGAAGAAGATTGCTGAAGAAAAGGAAGAAGCTTTAGCAGAAAAAATCAAGAAGGCCAGAAGTACTATCGTCTTGAGTGTAACGAACAGAGTTCTGAGGAAGATAAGAAAGGAGGAAACCACTGCAGGGATGCTTAAGGCACTGGACATGCTGTATCTTGCCAAAGCTCTCCCAAACCGTTTCTATCTAAAACAGAAGCTTTATGGTTTCAAGATGTCTGAGAGCTTATCTGTTGAGGGGAATATCGATGAGTTCCTTCATCTCATAACAGATCTGGAAAACATCGATGTTCAAGTACCTGACGAAGACCAAGCTATATTGCTTCTCATGTCTCTACCACGTCAGTTTGATCAGCTGAGAGACACTCTGAGATATGGGACAGGAAGAACAACGCTTACACTTGATGAGGTTGTTGCTGCAATATATGCAAAGGAGTTGGAGAATGGGTCAAACTCAAAAGGGTCAAAAGGTCAAGCAGAAAGCTTGTATGCAAGGGAAAGAGGAGATCAGAGAGGAAGATCAGAAAGCAGAGACAGAAGCTCAAGGCAGTCGAAATCACGTTCAAAGTCAAGAGGCAAGAAAGTATGTTGGTCATGTGGTGAAGAAGGACACTTCAAGAGTGCTTGTCCCAACAAAGGCAAGTCTCAGAATAAACCAAAGAACCAAGGAAACAGCAGCAGAGGAGAAGCCGCTATGGTTAAAGACAACAAGAATGAAGCTGCAGGTCTCTATGTTCTTGAAGCTCATTATTCAACAGACATAAATCTGGAGAATGAATGGGTCATGGACACAGGCTGTAGCTATCACATGACATACAAAAAGGAGTGGTTTGAAACTCTAAAGGATGACAGTGGAGGTACAGTTCGTATGGGGAACAAGACAACATCAAAGGTCAGGGGAGTTGGGACAATCATGATCAGAAATGAAGATGGGTCAACGTTCTTACTAACCGGAGTAAGATACATCCCTGAGATGGATCGAAACCTGTTGTCTGTGGGAACCATGGAGGAAAGTGGATACAGTTTTGAATCCAAGGAAGGAGTCTTGAACATCCATAAAGATAACAAGACAGTTCTACAGGGGAAGAGACATGAGAAACTGTATCTGCTACAAGGGAAACCAGAGGTTGGTCAGTCGTATGTCACAGAAAAGAGAAGCGATGATACTGTGTTATGGCACAGAAGGCTGGGGCATATGAGTCAGAAGAACCTCAGTCTACTGGTGAAGAAAGGGCTGCTTGACAAGAAGAAGGTGTCAGTGTTTGATATGTGTGAAGATTGTGTCTACGGAAGAGCAAGGAGGGTCAGTTTTTCAGTGGCGACTCATGATACAAAGGACAAACTGGACTATGTCCATTCTGATCTGTGGGGAGCACCTAGCGTTCCGTTCTCACTGGGAAGATGTCAGTACTTCATATCGTTCATAGATGACTACACAAGAAAGACTTGGGTGTACTTCTTGAAGCACAAAGATGAAGCATTTGGTACCTTTGTGGAGTGGTGCTTAATGATTGAGAACCAAACAGAGAAGAAGGTCAAGATTCTGAGAACAGACAATGGTCTCGAATTTTGTAACACAAGGTTTGATAACTTCTGCAAAGAGAAAGGTATTGTAAGGCACAGAACGTGCGCTTACACTCCGCAACGAAACGGTGTTGCAGAGAGGATGAACCGAACCATACTGGAGAAAGTTAGAAGCATGTTAAGTGACTCTGGCTTACCAAGAAAGTTCTGGGCAGAAGCTACACAAACGGCAGTCACACTGATCAACAAGACTCCGTCATCTGCAATAAAGTTTGAAATTCCAGACAAGAAGTGGAATGGAAGATCACCTGTGTACATCTATCTGAGGAGGTTTGGATGTCTGTGCTTCAGTCATGCAGATGAAGGAAAGCTCAATCCAAGAGCAAAGAAGGCATTTCTTCTTGGCTATCCTCCGGGCATAAAAGGCTACAAAGTATGGTTGCTTGATGAAAAGAAATGCCAGATAAGCAGAAATGTTATTTTTCAGGAGGGTGCAGTCTATAAAGACGTCACTCAGAAGGGAAAGCAGAAGGCATGCAATCAATACGAGTCTGAGGAAATGTTGTTTGACATTGATCTCGGAGAGCCGAGTGATAGCACCTCAGGTGGAGATCTTCATGAAGCTGCTGATGGTTCAGAAGATGATCAGCACAACACTGAAACTCAGGAAGAGTCAGATCAGAACGGAGATGATGGTCATGAATCAGAACATGATCAATATCAGGAAGAAGAGTCAGATGACTCACCTAAAAGCTATCATCTAGTTCGAGACAGAGAACGTAGAGAAATCAGAGCAACCAAGAGGTTTGACATTGAGGGATACTTCAGTGAAGACACTGATGATGAAGAAGAGTGCTTTGATGCTGAGTCTCTGATTACTACGGTTGATGGTGACTCAAGAGAACCAGCCAGCTATCAAGAAGCTAGAGATGATGAAGATTGGGAGTTTTGGAAGGAAGGTATGGATGATGAGATGGACTCTCACCATAGAAACAACACTTGGACTGTTGTAAACAGACCAAAAGGACAGCGTGTGATCGGGTGTAAATGGATCTACAAGAAGAAATCAGGGATTCCAGGGGTTGAGAGACCAAGACACAAGTCACGACTTGTAGCTAAAGGCTATGCTCAGAAGAAAGGCATAGACTACACAGAGATTTTTTCACCGGTAGTAAGGCATGTATCTATAAGGATTCTGCTAAATATTGTTGTGGAGGAAGATCTTGAACTGGAACAGCTAGACGTTAAGACAGCTTTCCTAAATGGGGAGCTGGATGAGAAGATCTACATGGAGATTCCAGAAGGCTATGAGAATCAGTTCAAGAAGGGTCAAGTATGTTTGTTGAACAAGGCACTGTATGGCTTGAAACAAACGCCAAGGAGATGGAACCAGAAGTTTGACAGCTTCATGACTGAACTGAAATTTGTGAGAAGCTACAGAGACAGTTGTGTTTATGTGAAGACCTGTGAGAATGGATCAAAGGTTTATCTACTAATCTACGTTAATGATATGCTAGTGGCTGCAAAGGACAAGAGCTTGGTGACAGAGATAAAGGAGCAACTCAGCAGGAAGTTTGAGATGAAGGATCTCGGTCCAGCAAAGAAAATTCTGGGGATTGAGATCAGAAGAGACAGAAAGAATGGGAAGTTGTGGATGTCTCAACAAGGGTATGTGGAGAAGCTTCTGGAGGTGTACAAGATGGATCAAGCGAAAGAGGTTGCAACACCATTAGGTGCTCACATGAGGTTTCGCTCTGCAACTAAGGATCAGTTGCGTGCCGATGAAGATTACATGAGGACTGTTCCTTATGCTAATGCCGTTGGAAGTTTGATGTACTCTATGATATGTACAAGGCCAGACCTAGCCTACCCTGTGGGAATCATCAACAGATTCATGGGAAATCCTATCAAGGATCACTGGCTAGGAGTAAAGTGGATCATGAGGTACATCAAAGGTTCGCTGAACATGAAGTTGTGCTACAGAAAGGGGTCAGAGTTCGTGTTGAAAGGATACTGTGATTCTGACTATGCAGCTGATCGTGACAAGAGAAGATCAATCAGTGGGGTTATGTTTACTCTTGGAGGGAACATCATCAGTTGGAGGTCCAGGCTTCAGAAAGTGGTAACTCTGTCAACTACTGAAGCTGAGTACTTAGCGATGAATGATGCAGGCAAGGAAGCTCTGTGGCTCAAGGGTCTTCTGATGGATTTTGGATATGATCAAGGATGCGTTGAGATCTTCTGTGATTCTCAAAGTGCGATAGCATTGTCCAAGAACAACGTGTATCACGAGAGAACAAAACACGTTGATACCAAGTATCACAAGATCAGAGAGATCATTGAGAAGGGCCTTATAAAGGTGACGAAGATATCAACTTTGATCAATCCTGCCGATATCTTTACCAAGATTGTACCAGTCAGTAAGTTCAGAGCTGCAATGAACTTGCTGAGGGTCAACTCTGAGTAACAAGCTCAGGCTCCGGGAACGGGAATCCAAGATAGTACTACTCTACTACAGGCGAAGTCCTATGGCGTTTTTGGTCTGTCTTCACTAGGTGGAGATTTGTTGGGAACTTAGTGAAGAAGATCAATGCAAAATGACACTCATAGGTGTGAAGAAAGACAACAAGCATCATGGTACAAGACACGTGATGCATTGGGATTGCAGGACCACAAGGAAGAGAGCCGTTTGGCTCAGTCTGATAAAGGCAAAAGCACAAGCTGTTTTGTCGGGTTATGGACAAGCAGATAACGTTCAGTCTTTAATGACTTGTACGGAAAGGAACGTGCGCTGGCATTGCATCAAGGGTCCTCTAGGTCTAATGAGTTTTGTATTTAAGTGAGTCGTAGTTGTGAGAGAGTAGAGAGAGCAAAAACAAGAGCATTTCTCAAAGTATAAGCTTGTAAGTGTTCTTGAGAGATTAGAAGCTAGGTTTGAACCAAGATAGATACTGAAAAGGTCTTGAGGTTAAAATACACTTGTAATCTCTGATATCTAGTGGATTCCGGGATACCGTTCTCGGCCCAGACTAACACCCTCGTTAACGGGTGTAACTGGGTTATCATTTGCGCTTTGCTCTGTTCTCTCTTCCTCTGTTTTGCGTTTTACTACTCTGTTTTTTGTGAAGCTCTGTTCTGTGTGTGTTGCGTGACAGAGTAAACAGAAGAAAGGTTCGATCTTGGTGTGTGTGTGTTGAAGGTTGAAGCTTGGGAGACGTCTAAAGGCGGAGACTTTCCTCACAGTTAAATTAGATTAATTTATCAGAAAATTGTAATTAATGTGAATACGTATCGTGGACAATATAGGCAATGATAATGATCTGAAAAAGTCTCACAAAAATGATTTCTTTTGCTAATCCATCGTACAAGCTTTGCAAATGAGGAAAACGTAAAAAGAACCAACGCATTTTGCACAAGTAAATCATAGAAAGGAACAGAACACAACACTTCGTTACACTTACCTAACACATCCACAACACTTCGCATTTGCTTAACAAACGGCTCATACATAAAACTAACATGTGGATATTAAACACCACACGTTTCGTTTTGGAAGTGATTCTCTATTGTCTTAGAGAGAAAATGCACATCATTAATAAGCTAGTACACAAAACAATGGTAATTTTTTTTTTTTTTAACAACTAAACAACGGTAAAGCTAAGCACCCATTTTTTAGCATAAAAAAAGGTTAAGCGCCCATATATTACCTATTGCGCATGATTTCTCATTTTTTTTTTTGTTTTTAGGATTTTTGTATAGCTTGAAGCCTTGAACGTTTAAAAGTTGTCAAAAACACCTTTAATAATTTAAATGGTTCCAACTGTTTTCTTTATAGCGTGTACTCATTTACCAACAAACATTTTTAGGAAAGCTAATACAGTTTAATTGATTTTAAATTCAGATTTAAATGTAGTATTCAAAACTTTTTGAAAAACGGTGGTCTAATAGATAAAGTTTAAAGACTTATACATCAAAACTTCAAAACTGAAGATTCTTAATAATAGAATATATATTTACAAATTATAAGACTTATAATTAGTATAAATCTTAGAATGCTGTCAATCTGCATATTACAGAAGAACCTACATTATTAATAATTATCTGTGAAGTTTTTTATTATTATCATATATATTAGATTTGCATATTTAATAAAAATAAAAATAATACGATGATAAAATTGAAGATCTAACCAATATTAAAAAATATTTTGAGAAACAAATTAGTATATTACATATATATTGCATACTGAGTACTCCATCTATTTCCAAAACAATAGTATTTGTTTTCTTGTGTGTTTACATATATTAAGAAGGCATTATTATTTGATTACAAAATACATTATTTTCTATAATTAAATATTTCTAATAATTTAAATTAATATTATTTTAATAAATTCAGTTACTGTTTTCGAAATTTAGTATTTATCACTATTACGATGACCTAATAAAAATACATTCTACTCCATTACAAAAAATGGAGTAATTTATATTACCACTATAATATACTCCATTTTTTTATTTGTATAAAAATTTTGAGGCGTCAGTCAATTAAAACCAATGCTAATAAAAATTCATTTTGTCAACAAAACTATAAAACGGGGCCATACCGGGGCTCTCGAAAGTCTGAAAGAGCCATTAATCTCGTCCATAAAGTTGAAATCTGTGCCCCCTCTAATCAAAGTACCCTCTTCACCTTTGTTTTCTCATATATTTTTTTTTTTTCATTTCATTTCATTCAACATCCTCTGCTGCTCTCTCTCTCACAGCTCCCATCCCCTCTTCTTTAATTTAAACTTCCAACCCCACGATTTATATATATCCCTTTTGCGATTTCTCGAATCGAACACCAATGACGAGAGATCAGTAGCATTCATTCATTCATTCTTCGTAGCTCTTTGAGGGTAAGGTTTCAGATTCGTACCCTTTTCATTCTGTAATTAGGGTTTTCGAGGTCTCTAGTTTCTAGAATTAGGGTTTGACAGTAATGAAAGAATGTTGCTTAAAGGTTCTCCCTTTTCATGGATTTGAGGTTTCATGTATTTAACCCTCGACGAACCTTCACTCTAAATCTTCGTTTTTGTTCAATGTCAAATTGCTCGTTTTTTAAATGGTTTTTTTTTTGTTTTGGCCTATTTCTGGAATTTAGTTTAAAGCTTTTGAATTTAGTTCAAAGTTTCATGCTTTCTCTGTGAGTCACATGTTCCTTTTTTTGCTCATTAAAAGTCTCTATCTTTTCTTTTTTTCTTCTTTTTCTTGCAGCCATCACTTGTCTTGTAGCCAAAGCCCAATAATTCTGATAAACGTCAACAGGTAGGTGAGATTTTCAAAACTTCTTTCTCTCTATTGGTGTTCGGTTTACGAAAACCACATCTATCTGATTACCCCCTCATTTGTTTTTGTCTGTTTCTGATTGGCAAAAAAAATGAAGATTGTAGTATGGCAGATGGCTCGTGAGTTAGTTTAGTTTTAACTTTCATCTTATCAAATCTAGTGGACGAGAATTTGAGTTGAGTCTATTAATTAGTTTTGTCTCCTTGTCCGATCATCCTGTTTGTCTATTCAAGGTTTCATAAACTCTCTGTTTCTTGCTTTTCATCTGTGGGGATTTGTAGATTTTTCTTAAGCTCTAAGAAAATGGGATGCTTTGCATCAAGGCCCAAGGACTCTGGTGGAAACAGAAGAAAGCCTACGAGTATCGGCGACGTTTCAGTAAATGTACCTGGTTTAAGGATACCTAAGCCTGTGGAGTTTTCTCAGTCTCTCGGTGATCATTTGCCCAAGACTCTTGTCGAGCGGTTAACTGCTTTGAGGACGCGGATTGTTGTGATGGCGAACCAAGAAGGACCAACCATAACAAGAACTAGGAGGAAGACACAACATGGTATCTGACATCTTTTTGTCTTCTTGGATACAACAAACTCAATGGAATTGTTTACTGCAGGAGGTTCAACGCTTGCAGATCTCCATCAAGCTTTGGAAGATTATCTACCTGTTCTATTAGGATTAACTAAAGATGGTAAAAATATCATTTATGTGCTACTAAACCGATATATCTGTTTGGTTCCATATATATATATATATTCTGACATGCATTATTATTTTTTCTTTATGTTATAGGTAGCCAATTACAGTTCAAAGTACAGTTTAACTGGATAAATCAGGAGGATGAGGAAGAGGTGTGGTAATCAAAAGCAGTTTATCTTTAACTGTGCTGTTTTGTTTGTTCTTTCATTTTAACCTTTATGTTGAAGGTTATTTGAGCATATGACGAGATTACTTTTTACCTCTACCAGGAAACAGCCATGTTAAGCGTTTGGTATGAAATATTGTCGGTTTTGCATCTAATGGCAATGCTACAAATGTCACAAGCCAATTTGCTGCTGCTTCCTAGAGGTTCTACTGATGGCTACCATCCAAAAGTATCCGAAGGTTAGATCTTTAAAATTAATAGTACTTCTTGGTTGTTTCTTGTTAGATTCTACTTCCTAGTCACATTTTCTTGAAAAAATTCATAAACACCACATTATTCTCCAGAATTGAATTTGTAAGATGTGTTTTGAGTCCTATTTGGTCATCCAAAGCAGATTGAAGGATTAACGTTATGCTTTTTCAAAATCTATTGTAGAAAACAGACGAGCTTCAATTGATATCTTCTTAAAGGCAGCTGGATATCTTGACTGCGCTGTCAAGCATGTCCTCCCTCAGTTTTCAGCCGAGCAAAGGTTCATATACGATAAAGTTTCTAACGTCAACCGTTATAATTGTTGATAAAACAACCTTACTGACTTGCCCCTTTTTATGTTTCTCCTGTTCTACAGGAGAAGTTTACCTGTTGACCTAGCAGAAGGAGCTCTACGGGCTCTTTGCCTGCAAGCATTAGGCCAGGTAGAACCTTGGGATATATTTAACTACCTTTGATGTGCTTCATGTGTTTCCTAGTATATTTGTGAAGCAGTGATTTAGATTGGTAGCTTTTGAGTATTTTGATAATATTTTTAGTTCACTTTACAAGGTCTATAATACTTGCGCTTCTGATTCAGGGTGTTGATATCCAACTTGGTATTGCGATTGATAGCTCAAAAGCCACTCTCGCAGTGAAGCGAAGACTTTCATGTGAAATGGTGAAATACTGGCAGCAGGTAAAGCCTTTTAGTACCTTATAAAAATTTGTTTTCTTCTATAACCTCTTTGCTTATTGCTTTCATTATAATAACGAAACGTGATGCTACATAGATTAGTTGTTGTTAATGGGAGTAGTGTGTATTATCATCCACTTAGATTAATGGGAAAAAAAGTCAATAAACAGAATGAAAAAAAAAAGCAAAAGAAAAGTGGTCATATCACTATCTCGAAAGTGTCACACTAACTTGTGGCGGCTGATCATCATTCTCTATCTCATTTATTTTACTGAAAAATGAGAGAAGACCATCTAGAAGAAAGCTTTAATTACTACTTTTTTCTACATTTTTTCTCTGAGGCTCATTGAAGAGTTGATAGGTTTTTTTTTTTTTTTTCCGGTTGTAAAGTTAATGATGCGATCTTGGGGCTGAAATCTCTCTTGACACTTTTTTGATGAACATTGATCAGGCACAGGATAACTTGATGAATCTCCCATTAGCAAATGGCTGGGGAGAAAAGCATATGCTCTTTGTCAAGTGGAAACATGTTGAAGCTAAGGTACTGTTTGGACATCATTAGATCTTTAGAGTATGAGAAACTCTGTTTATCTGTACAAGGCTTCCATTAAGATACTTGGTGTCTCTGTGTATTGGTAATGACCAGGCTGCAGCGTACTACTACCATGGGTTGATTCTTGATGAAGGAAACACAGAGAAATCACATGGCATGGCGGTTGCTGCTTTACAAGCTGCAGATGAGTGTTTCAAAGAAAGTAAGAAAGCAAGTGAGGCATTCAATGCATCTTCACCCACGTCAAGGTAACTCCATCTCATGAGTGCCTTTGTAGTTGAATCACCGTTGGTCATTAATATATCCATCAACGTTTTTTTCAGGACTCCACCGCTTTTCGGGACAATGAAGTACCTATCAGAGAAAATACCGAAAGAAACTTCAAGTAAAGTCAGGATAAACCGTGATCTATACTCATATGAGAAGTGAGTTTCAGCTTGACATGTTTGTTTGGTCTCTCTCTCGTCTCTTTTGCTGTTGTTCTATGCTCATAAATCTTATGATGGTGTTCATTAGAATCATGGAGACGGCACCAACTCTTCCTGATTTTGCCTTGGCATTGAAACCTGATGAGTACCAACTCCCTTCTGTAGATGCATCATGGTCCGAAGACAGGACTAAAAACTCATCAAATCACATTACAGGAAGCCAAAGATAGAAGCAGTGGATAGAATGAATGTTGCCTTATAGAGTACAAAGCCACAGTGGCCGCCATATAAATACCAAATGGTATAGCTCTCTCTATAAACTACTCTTGTGATTCTCCAAATGTTGATAATATATGTAAGAAAAGCTCCCTTTGTGTACAAACCTTCCAAATTGGATTTGTATAAGTTTCCAGAAATAAAAAATCAAGGGAACATGTTGTTTGTATTCTGTATGATTGTTTAGTGCAATAAAATCATATTCTTTCTGCAAAATATAATTTCATTTGAACACATGTTAATCTCATTCTCATAGTATACATTATGAAATCAAATCTATGTGCACTTATATACATATTATTAAGTTGGGATAAGAGGAGAGTATATGCATAGATCTTTGTCCACACGGACCACAACTAAACTTGCATAAAAAGCATCCATCAAGAGAGGAACCTTTTTGACCTATACCTTTTATGTTAATTTCACATGAATCCCCCAAAAAAGCAAAAATGTGTAAAATGTGATTTTGCTTTCAACAAATATATTCTTTTTGTTTACTTGCACACTTATCTTTCCCAACTTTTATTTCTAAGGAATAATCTTCTCCCCCTTCCTTCTCCTTCTACTCTGCACCCTTCCACAGCATATATTCATTACCCTTAATGTATCCTATAAATACAGTGTGATTATCACCTTTGTTTCATCAAACTACTTCATCTCATCCATTTCAATCTTATTAAGGTTTGAACCTTTCTTCTTGTTTCTGTAACAAAATAAAAAAACATGGCTTCTGCTTCATCTCCAGCTATGCTTCAAAGATCGGATTCTATCGCTGACAAAATGCCTGATGCATTGAAACAAAGCCGGTACCACATGAAGAGATGTTTTGCCAGGTTTTTTTAGAAAACTTTCAACATCACACTTTTGGTTAGCTTTTCTTTCTTTGCTACGTTTTGATTAGTTTCTCTGTTTGCTATGTTTCAGCTTTGTTAAAGGAGGAAAGAAGCTAATGAAACGTGAGAATCTGATGAATGAGATAGAGATATGTATAGAAGATAGTCTTGAACGCAAGAAAATCATGGATGGACTGTTTGGTTACATTCTCACTTGTACTCAGGTAAGTGGATGATATTCATTACCATTTTGTAATTCATACAAGATTTAAAGAACTTCCTTAGATATGTAACAAGTTCATCTGTTTTAACCACTCAGGAAGCGGCAGTGGTTCCACCGTTTGTTGCATTAGCCGCGAGACCAAACCCTGGTTTCTGGGAGTATGTTAAGGTCAACTCTGGAGACTTAACAGTGGATGAAATTACAGCCACGGATTACTTGAAGCTCAAGGAATCTGTTTTCGATGAGTCATGGTTAGTAAAAGATTTACATAAGGGATTTGGAGTCATGAGTGTAATCTTTTTTCTTCAAATGTTTCGTAGGGCTAAGGATGAAAATGCATTGGAGATGGACTTTGGAGCTATTGATTTCACAACTCCAAAGCTTACTCTTCCTTCTTCGATTGGGAATGGAGCTGATTACATCTCTAAGTTCATATCTTCTAAGCTTGGAGGCAAATCTGATAAACTAGAACCTCTCTTGAACTACCTGCTTAGCCTTAACCATCACGGAGAGGTCATTGATTAAATCATTATTTCTTGTTTCCATATACATTTGCTTTCTGCAAAAGTAATCTCATTCTTGATGATTTATGTCAGCAGAAACTCATGATCAATGAAGATCTCAACACAGTTACAAAGCTCCAGAGATCTCTGATGCTTGCTGTGCATGTAGTATCCACTTTCCCTAAACACACGCCTTATGAAACTTTCTCACAAAGGTAAGAAAAATAAACACAGCTCAAGATTCTTTTATCTTCCAAGAGTAACTGGAACAAGAATCTGATTATTTCTTAGGCTGAAGGAAATGGGATTCGAGAAAGGTTGGGGAAACACATTGGAGAGAGTGAAAGAAACTATGGTTATGCTCTCACAAGTTCTTGAGGCACCAGACAGTGTGAAGCTAGATTTGCTATTTAGCAGACTTCCCACCGTGTTCAACGTTGTTATATTCTCTGTCCATGGCTATTTTGGTCAGCAAGACGTGCTTGGATTACCAGACACCGGAGGCCAGGTACTTGCTCACAAACAAGTCTAGTTAACAAGGGAAACCTTACTGTTTTAAACCTCTGATGTGTAATGGTGGTCATACAGGTTGTTTACATTCTTGATCAAGTAAGAGCCTTGGAGGAAGAGCTGCTCATTAGAATTAACCAACAAGGTCTTGGATTCAAGCCACAGATTCTTGTGGTGACACGGTTAATACCTGAAGCAAGAGGAACAAAGTGTGATCAAGAACTAGAAGCCATTGAAGGAACCAAGCATTCTCATATCCTCAGGGTTCCTTTTGTTACAGAGAAAGGAGTCCTCCGTCAATGGGTTTCACGGTTTGATATCTACCCTTACCTCGAGAGATTCACACAGGTAAATGGTACATGTGTTTCTTCTTATTGTCTCAACAACAAAACCAAACTACAAACCCTCTTGTTTACAGGATGCAACGAGCAAGATTCTCCAACGCTTTGATTGCAAGCCTGACCTTATCATAGGTAACTACACGGATGGGAACTTGGTTGCATCTCTAATGGCTACCAAACTCGGTGTCACTCAAGGAACCATAGCACATGCTTTGGAGAAAACAAAGTATGAAGATTCAGATGCAAAGTGGAAAGAGCTAGATCCTAAATACCATTTCTCTTGCCAGTTCACAGCTGATTTAATCGCAATGAATGTCACTGACTTCATCATTACCAGCACATATCAAGAAATAGCAGGGAGGTTAGTTCTTGTTCTTTTTATATGTGCGTTAAACATATTAAACATTAAGATCCAAACTCATAACTATAACTTGTGCAGCAATGAAAGGCCAGGACAGTATGAGAGTCACACTGCCTTCACAATGCCTGGTCTATGCAGAGTTGTCTCTGGCATTGATGTGTTTGATCCCAAGTTTAACATTGCTGCTCCTGGGGCAGATCAATCTGTATACTTCCCTTACACAGAGACACAGAAAAGATTGACCAAGTTTCATCCTTCAATACAAGAACTGCTGTACAATGAGAAAGACAATGCTGAACACATGTAAGTAGTAGTCTCGTTACAAATAAACCGAACACCAGTATGACTTTTGAGTTTACCTAACTTGTAGATTCTGTTCAGGGGGTATCTTGCGGAAAGAGAGAAACCTATCATCTTCTCAATGGCCAGACTTGACACGGTGAAGAACATAACCGGTTTGGTTGAATGGTATGGTAAAGACAAGA
Source organism: Raphanus raphanistrum subsp. raphanistrum (assembly GCA_019706035.1). Classification (NCBI taxonomy): domain Eukaryota; kingdom Viridiplantae; phylum Streptophyta; class Magnoliopsida; order Brassicales; family Brassicaceae; genus Raphanus; species Raphanus raphanistrum. The sequence continues at coordinate 53,491,640 of CM033988.1, forward strand.
GACTAAGAGAGATGGCTAACCTTGTAGTTGTTGCTGGATTCTTCGACATGTCCAAATCTAATGACAGAGAAGAAAAGGCTGAGATCAAGAAGATGCATGATCTTATTGAGAAGTATAAACTCAAGGGGAGCTTCAGATGGATCGCTGCTCAAACTGATAGGTACAGAAACAGTGAGCTTTACAGGTGCATTGCTGATACAAAAGGAGTCTTTGTTCAACCTGCTTTGTATGAAGCTTTTGGTTTAACGGTTATTGAAGCCATGAACTGTGGACTACCAACTTTTGCCACTAACCAAGGTGGACCAGCTGAGATAATCGTTGATGGTGTCTCTGGTTTCCACATTGATCCAAACAATGGTGATGAATCTGTTGCTAGAATTGGAGATTTCTTCAGCAAGTGTAGGACAGATGGTTTGTACTGGGATACTATCTCTAAAGCTGGTCTCAAACGAATCTACGAGTGGTAAGTCGTGTTATGTTTCTGGTACTTCCAACGTAAAAAAAATTGGCGATAAATAAACTGACCATAGTCTATTATGTTACTCATGTCTCATCGAAACTTCCTATTTTAGAACTTGTATTTTCAAAAGTAGTGATGAATCTTGAAACGCAAGTCACAATACATTTGCTAATTTTTAGGTTTTTATTCGTTTGTGTAGCTACACATGGAAGATTTATGCAGAGAAGTTGTTGAAGATGGGAAGCATGTATGGATTCTGGAGACAGGTGAATGAAGATCAAAAGAAAGCTAAGCAGAGATACATTGAAATGTTTTACAATCTCCAGTTTAAACCACTGGTGAGATTTTTTTAAAAGACTCTGAAGCTTAGTATTGATGATAGCTACAAAACTAACCTTTACAATGCTTTCTTGTAGACCAAGAAAGTGACAATCCCTGAAGATAAATCTCTGCCTTCGAGATTGGCTTCACTCCGTAACCTCCTTCCCAAAAAGCCTTCTCTTGGAGGAGGAAGTAAGCAAAAGGAAGTGAATGAAAGCGAAAAGATGAAACAGGAAAGTGAAGATGGTCAAGAACATAATGAGTCTAAAGTTGGAGGAGGAGAAGTGAGAAAGGGTTTGCTTGCAGCTGAAGCATCAGAGAATACGAAGAAAGTTTCAGAAACTTCTGAAGAGACACAGAGACTAGAGAATACGAAGATGACATGCAGACTACAACAGAACCAAGGAGTTTCATCGGTTAGGAACTTGTTTTGGTCTGTTGTGGCTTGTCTCTACATCTTTTACGTTTTGAAGCAGAGGTTCTTTGGAACTTATTCGGTTCAAGAGGATTAAAAAAGTCTCTCATGGATAGAGAAAATAGTCTAACAAAAAGCTGTAAATATAATGAATGAAATTTACCATCAGTGTAAAGTTAAATAATAAAACATATGATCAATTATAAACACTTTGTGAATTACTATTTATTATTATTTATACAGTATAACCTCTTTAAATTAATAACGATAGATTAATATCTCTATAAATTAATATAATTTCATAGTCCTAAAATGAATTTTTAATTCAATTAGTATCTCGATAAATTAATAATCTCTATAAATTAATAAAAAAATATAGTTTTGGTGTAGTCCAACATTATTAATTTATAGAGGTTTCGGTGTATAATGTTATGGCTTACCAGGTTGGACAACTTTATATAACACGTGGACGCCTGCAATCTGCATGTATTAATTATGAAAATTTTGTTGAAGATTATATTTGAATTTACTTCATTCCGTAGTAATGTAGTATAATAAATAACTAGATCATGACCCGCTCGACCGAGCAGGAGTCAATTTTTTTTTTTTTATCTTTTTTTGTACTAAATATTATAAATGATTACAATGTGTATTAATATAACATTTTGATAAATAATAATGTGTACTAATATGTTTAAATAAGTAATGTGTTTTAATTACTAAATTTGATTTTTAAATTTTATGATAACGTAAAGTAGATTTTTTATATATTATTTAAAATATATAGTGCTATATATTTTGTATTTTCAACATTTATCATAAAAAAATTATATTGGAGTATTATTTATAAGAAAATATGTATATCATAATATATTTATATATTATATAAACATATCTACGATTTTTCGTAAAAGGCCATACGCACCCGCACGGATTTTATTTTTAAAATGTATTCTATATTGTTTAGTTTTATGTAGTATCGAGTTTGTATAATTCAATTTTGTATTTAAAGAACAATATCAAAACTGTCTTTCGTATGTAAGAATAACACTTTGTAAGCGCGAGTTGTGTCTTTTTGTTGTAACACAAAATTTGATATAAAACTTATGTTTTTTTGTACATTACGAAGTTTAATTTTTAAAAATAATTATTATATAATTTCAAAGTAAATTTTATCTCTGAGGTCAAATATATTTTGTGTGTAATGGTTCAAAGCATTTTCGATATATATTATATTTCAGTTTGGTTTGTTTTTAGTATTATTGTATATGTATATACTATACAATATTACTATATTCTATACAATATATAAAGCTATGTGTTATTTGTTTTAGAAAGTAGATTAGGCCCAACGTAGTTAAAGAATAGTCATATCTTTATGTATGTGTCTATGACTTATCTACTTAATGTTATTCGTACAAATAAAATCAATATGGCCAATGAAAGTATACTGATCAATTTAAAATGGATTGTATAGGGTAATTCTAGTATGATTCATATTTTTAGTATTCTTTATTCGTACAAATAAATCTATTTTATTTAAATCGATATGTAATAAATGTGAACCATATATGGAATATGGATAAACAGAGAAATTGTATTTAAGGAAATACATAAATGCAAAGTTAGACTATGGTACGTATTATATATAAGAAATGAGACATTTAATTTAAATATATGAAGTCCACCTTTAAAATTCACTTAGAAGAAGTTGTAATGTTTCTGATTTAATAAGATAGATGCAATGAATCGGTCCATATGATAATTAAATTGGTATAGCTAATATGGAGCAACGAAGGCAGAAACTGTACGTGAAGTTTCACTTTATTCAAGGTCCCAAAATAAATGTAGTAAGATGGGAAATTTATACTGTATCTAATTAATTTATCATTTTTAAATAATGTAAATATTTAAGGAATGTAATAAGGAACACATGAGTGGTAAATTAAAGACCAAAGTGATGATAATAAACAATATGTTGATAAATTTTCTTCCTAAATGATTATCTCATCAATAACAAAGGCTTGTTGTTGCATGGCAAAATCATTACACTATCTTTTGTTCATCAATATATTTGTATTTAGTTCACGTTATATCATTTATAATCTTCTCTCTTACGTTCTATGACTCAGAAAAAAAAAATCATCCTAATAATGACAGGAGGAAGCTAACGCGCTTCTCTCTCTCTCAAGGCGAAAAGAGAAACCCTACCTGCAATCCCGTTTCTTCTTCGACGAAGCTGCCGCATCCGGCGCAGTTCGTCGGCGTCTGTTCTTACGAACCTAGCCAAAGAGATTTCATCCCTCTTCACACCTTCAGTTTTTAATCTCAATCATGGATTTCAAGATTTTGTCCGGTGCAAAAGATAAAGTCCATGAACCCGGTGACGACTCCTCTGTGGGAAAGGTCTCCGGTGTAGATCCTCGATGGCCATATCTAAATAAGTGGTCAGTGACTGTTGCTCCATCTCTACAACCGTCCATCTCTGCTTCACATCTTACTGCGACAGAGGACTTGACTCTATCTCCTCAAAAATCAACAACTCTTCATACTGGAACAGAGGTTCATACTGGAACAGAGGATTTGACTACATCTCCTCCAAAATCAACTCCTTTTACTGAGGTAGATGATTTGATTCAGCAAGAAACCAGCGTCACAGATTTGACTCAGGTACTCGGAAGCGAAGCCAACGCTGCCTCTAAACTGCTAGGGTCAAACCTCAGCTTAGATCCAGCTACATCTTCACCTCCTCCATCTCTAGGAGCTTGGACGATACCACTTAAGCTTTCATCTTTCAACCCGATGGGAACTAACAACAGAGACCATGGTCCATCCTCTGTCCTCTCGGATTCTCAATGGCCTAGTCTCTCGAAGCAAATGGATAGGAAGCAAGCGGCGCCAGGTGGTACTTCTGCTTCAGTGAGACCGAATGAATCTAATCCCATCATCAAGGCTGCTTCTCAAGAGTATCCATGGGCAGCAAAAATGAAATCAGTGTGCAATCTCAACAGAGTCACTGTTCATGTATACTTGGAAGATGGGACCCCTAAGGTAACTGTCCCAAGTCATGTTCTTCTTCAAGGAATTGAAAATCAAAAAGAGTATGTGGTAGGACAGTTTTATCGTTGCTCTGCACCTCCTGGAGGTTTGATACATGCTGTTGTGACTAAAATATGGGGCAAGAAATGTCGTATCTTCATCAAAAAATTAGGAGAATCATCATATTTGTTTCATATCCTTGATGAAGCAACCCGCAAGTTTGTTATTCAGAGGGGAATTTGGCATATTGATGACTGCTTGATGTTTGTTTCTGTGTGGACTCCTTCCACAACCATTGCTTTGCCAGAAGTAAAAACTATCCCAGTTTGGTTATCTCTAAAGAACATACCAAATCAACTCTACTCGATTGAAGGAATCAAGTGGATTGCTTCGGGTATAGGAGAGCCTATGCTTACATACAAACAGTGGCTTGATCCTACTCTAATAGGAGAAGCAAAAATTCTAGTTGAGGTTAAGTTAGATAAACCTTTTGCTCAAAGAGTGGCTATTGAAGATGAGAGTGGGTTTGTCTCAATGGTTAATGTACTGTATTCTTGGCTCCCTTCAAAGTGTGCAAGGTGTGGTCAGTTGGGTCACAAAGCTTCACGATGTTTGGGACAGCCGCTTGGCCCAGCTAGTAACACCAAGACATCATCTCCAATATCTGAAGATGTTGAAATAAGTGTTAAATCAGCAGGTGAAACAGAAGGTATGTTGGAAGACAAAGAAGAAAGAGTGCCTAGCATTACCCATTCAGTATTGAATGTGAATGTTCCACTCACTTCAAGTTCAGTTGTGGATGCTTCTGCTCCAGTTATAGCTCCACAAGCCGCTGTCAAGCATAAAGATCAGATTACCATCGCTAAGGAAAACTCAGATTCAGTTTTGGAACAAGATTACTCTTTCTCTCAAGAAGGAAAGGTAGGAGGCTCACCAAATACTATCACCAAATGCTTGTCTACACGTGAAGTCACGGGTAATACTACAACCAACTCTTTCACACTTTTAGTCTCTTCACAAGAGATTCCTTCATCTTCTTCCAAACAAGTTTCAACAAATTCTGTTCGAGCTGATTCAGATTGTAAAATCCGAAGGAGCTTGTCGAGTTCTAATTTACTTACCAATCGATTTAGTTCATTAGAATCCTCAGATGAGGATGATGATGCATCATTACCAGATGAAGATTTGGACCCAAAGGAAAACTTGTCTCCGTTAGGCAAAGTGTTTCTGCGGGATAGACCGGTTAAACCATCTACAAAGGCTAGAGAGATGCAGTCGCATCCGGTAGCTCGTGGACGGGGTAATCGCAACCGTGGAAACCGTGGCCGAAGTAAAAGAGGTGGATGTGGCTGACTCTCTAGGTAGCTGAGTTTCCTCTTTGCTATCGCTATATTTCTTTTTCTATGTTAAGTAGCTAAGCTTTATCTAGCTTACTCTTTCTCTTAGCTAAGCTTTACCTTTGCTCTACTTATTTTCAAAAACTGTGTGACTTTTGTCATGGCTGTATGGTTACTTTAATTTTAATAGAAAGCCTGTTACAAAAAAAAAAAAAAATAATGACAGGATAACACCAAGAAGGTAATTCTCTCATCAATTTTGATTTTGAGATATATGTTTTTGCATCACCCTAATCGGTTATTAATTAACTTCTGAGTCATTATTATACGTTTCTTTGCATCACCCTAATCGGTTATCAATTAACTTCTCACCACTTTCTTCACTTGCGCTTAATTTCTTCTTTTCAATGAAATTTGAAGTATATTGTATTAAATTCACATTGCTGTCAAAGTGCTCAAAGTCTCAACCATATTTCTTTCTTTAGCAGTTTCGTATTTTATCTGTAAAACAAGTTTGACTTTTTGGATCTACGAACCAGAGTTTCCGAACTTCATGCAATTAAATAACAATATTTTGATGATACATACCCCGCTCTGTTTTATTAACTGTTTTTTTGTAACATTTTTATTAACTGTTTTATAAAAAATATCATTTTTCAAAAGATGTTATTCTACATTTTTAATACAAATATTCAATTAAATCTCTTTCTTTCCTTATTAATAACTTAACATATATTTAGTTAAATTATTTTTATTTAAATAATTATATAGTAAATAAGAGTATATTAATATATTTTATTGTTTTCTTAATCCGTTTGAAATGTATTTAAGTTGACACTTTTCACAGGAAAAATATAAGATAGGATAGGATCTAGACTACCAGCATCGAAGTCTCTATTTGATGCTTTGGAAAATCTCAAAACTACTGACTGGATAAATTGTTTTCTATTTTTTGAAAAAAGGTTTGACCGGATAAATTGTTCGACTTTGAAACAGTGTTTAAAACGACTGTAAAATTTCGTCTCTACTATTTTATTATCAATTTTGTACTGCACAACAATGTATTTTCATATAAAAACGGAAATAAGAATGGAATGGAACGGAACTTGAAAAGTTTAGTAAAAAAAAGAAAAGAATTGAACGGTATGGAACATGTTTTGAAAAAAACATGTTTAAAAAGGACAGACGAGAGTTTTGCATACTCTTACCAAATTTATCTTTAATTATAATTATAATCAGACATGATTATGTAAAGAATCTGTAAGAACTGGTGTTTAAGATTTTAATATTAAAACAGACCAAATTGGAAAAGATTTTGAAAAACGTGTGATGTTGCTGAATAAAGATGGTGGGTTTAAATCAGGTAACACATCAATAAGATAGATATATTAACTTAACACAAAAAGCATAAATTAGTGCAACATTTACACATTCATTATATTCAGTAAATAATCTTTATGGTTATCAATTTTGTTTAATATAATACTATACAATTTGTTTTGTTTTCTTAAATACAAATAGACTTCAATCCTTGTTCACTATATTTATACAATAAAAAGTGAAATATGGAAGAAAATTACATAGATATAAAATTGTCTAAATACATAATTTATCATTTTCCTTTCTAGATATATTTAAAAAAAAACCTTTTAAAAATAAAAATTTCAGTTGTTTTAAAAGTGGGAAAATATTTTTTTTTTTTTGAATGAATTTTAAATTTATTCAAAAAAGCCTTTTTACACAAGAGTGCCAAACAGTTTAGGAACCAACCAGAAATAACAAACTAACACCCGATTACATTCTAGATTGGAACCAATAACAAAGAACATCCTCCATGCCTTTCTTCCCCTTTAATCTGACCAGACTAAGCTTGTTCCTGATACACTTGTCTGCAAATTTCTTTAGCATAGTTATATGCATCAACTTCTCTCCATGTTTCACTCTGTTTCTCTCCCTCCAAATATAATAAGTAGCAACATGGAACGTGTACCTCAAGCAGAACAATGATATCCTATTGAGGTTACCTTCCGAGACTTCCTTCACAATTGTTGCCCAACTCTCCGAGTAGGCATTACCAAGGATACCTCCAACAAGAGAGTGCCAAAGTTGAGCAGAATATGCGCATCTGAAAAATAGATGATCACGGGACTCATCATCATTATTACAGAGCACACATTTGACATCAACTCCCTGACTCCATCTCGCAACCCTATCCATAGTTGAGAGCCTATTTTGCATAGCTAACCATACAATGAAAGCAAATCTTGGGGTCGCCATTGAGAACCATACACCCCGAGGCCACTTCAATTGCATAGTATTAGTTCTCAAGTTTAACCAAGTCTCTTTGGTAGAGAAACTTGATTTATAGCTTGATTTCCCTCTCCACAAACACATATCTTCGCTACCTTCACTCAGCTTCTCTCTTACAAAATTCAAATATTCCTCCACTTCATTCAAAACCTCCATACGATGCCTTCTTCTTCGTCTAAACCTCCACACCGCTTCCGCTAGAGTAGCTTCTTTTCTGATACCCATATCTATTGGCCCTCTATCACCCAAAAGATCATGCATCACTCCCATGTCTGACCAGTTATCATACCAAAAAGAAATATGTCTACCGTTACCAATCTCCTTTTTGTAGAATCTCTTGGCCACTTCTCTCAGCTTAAGCATTTTCCTCCAAATCCAAGAACCAATCTGAGTATGAATTCTGATCTCCCAGAAACTTCTCTTTTTCAAAAGATAAACTCGAACCCACTTACCCCACAATGAATCTCCAGCAAGCATTCTCCAAATGATTTTGAGTCCATAGACAATATTTACTTCTTTCAGCGGTCTGATTCCTAATCCTCCCTCCAACTTCGGTTTACAAATACCTTCCCAAGCAACTTTAGCACCAGTAGATCTCAAATCAGGGCCTGTCCAGAGAAACGAAGCGCAAATGCTTTCTAACTCCTTTATGCATTTGCTAGGCAGCCTGAAAACAGCAGCCCAGAAGTTAACAATACTCAACAAAACTGCACTTATCAACTGAAGCCGCCCTGCATAAGAGAGATGTTTACTTGTCCAAGTACTTATTTTGCGTCTTACTTTCTCCACCAGCGGCATATAATCTTTCCTTTTCATGGCTTGAGTCATGAGGGGAAGACCCAGGTAGCGTACTGGCAAAGCACCCTCATCAAAAGGAAAATTTGATAGGATTCTTTTCTTTTCCTCTGCTTCAACACCCGCCATATAGACTGTCGACTTCTCAATGCTGATGCTCAGACCAGACCAGCTTGCAAAAGCTTCAAAAACAGATAGAACCCCCTCAATAGAATCCCTCTTGCCCTCCACAAAGACCATGAGATCGTCTGCAAAGCACAAATGTGTGAGCGAGAGTGCTTTGCAGCGAGGGTGAAAATTGAATTGTCCATCTTTAGCTGCCTTATCTATCCTGTGTGAAAGAATATTCATACATAGGACAAATAAATATGGCGAGAGAGAACAACCCTGCCTCAGCCCTCTCTTGCTTTGAAAGTAACCCGCAAGCTCACCATTGACTTGGACTGAAAAGGATGGAGAAGTGATACATAATTCTATCCAGTGGATAAACCGAGCTGGAACTCCAATGGCTTCTAAGCTGCGAAGAACAAAATCCCATTGAACTGAGTCAAACGCCTTCGAAATATCAATTTTCATCACACATCTAGGCGAGATGTCTTCCTTGTGATAGTCTTTAACCAGTTCTGACGCTAGCAGCACATTCTCCATCAGAAGTCTGCCTTTTATAAAAGCAGATTGATTCTCTAGCACTAGCCGCGGCAATATCTCCTTAAGCCTATTTGCAATGATCTTCGAAACCACCTTATATATAACATTGCAACACGCTATCGGCCTAAAATCCCTCATCACTAGAGAATCTGTCTTCTTAGGTACCAAAGCTAAAATGGTTGAATTAACCCCCTTAGGAAGGAAACCATACCTGAAGACAGATTGGACCGCAACTACGAAATCTTGAGCAACGATTGACCAGGAGGTTTTGAAGAACTCACTTGGAAAACCATCAGGTCCAGGTGACTTATTAGAAGGCATAGCAAATATCACGCCCTTGATCTCTTCTTCTGTAACATCTGCAACCAGTGCATTACGATCCCCCTCTGAGCACCGAAAATCAATAAGATCCTTCAACTCCTCTACAGATGCCCCCGTGTAGTTATCAGGAGACTTATTCAGAAAATCAGAAAAAAATTTTACTGCTTCCTCTCTTATCTCTTCTTGCGTTGTGATCACAGTGCCATTAGAGCATCTTATTTCCCTTATAGCATTCTGAGCTTGACGAGATATAATAGCATTGTAAAAGGTCTTATTGTTGTGATCCCCTACCTCCAACCAATGAAGCTTAGATCTCTGTTTAAGGAAATCTTCCTCAAGCCCCGCAACATGAAGCCATCTCTCATAAGCAGCTGCCTCTTCTTGAATGGAACCAGCACTTGGGTTTGATAAAGTCATCTTCTGCTTATCACAAAGAATCTCATGAGCTTCCTTAGCTTTTTTTGTAAGATTACCCAGATTCTCACGACCCATCACCCTGATAATAGGCTTTAACCCCTTCAACTTCTTGGCAAAGCGAAACATAGCTGAAGTCGAGTGAAAAATCCTAGGAGTAGACTCCCAATAATCCTTCACCCTCGGAAGAAAAACTTCCAACTTCCCCAATGCATTCACATATTTAAAGGGTCTCCTAATGGACATTTTTGGAGGGAGAAATTGTATCTTACAGCGGAGATGATCTGAACAGCCACCAGCCTCAAAAACCGAGTAAGCTCCATGAAACCTTTGCATTGCTGAATCATTCCAAAGAACCCTATCCAACTTCTTACAAATAACCCCCTCTTCCCTCTTGTTGCACCACGTAAATTTAGGACCTTGATAGCCCATATCTGAAAGATTACAATGCAAAGCCATCCTCTGAAAGTCTCTCATACCATTTGATATACTGCCCCACTCCTCAAACCTTGAGCTCTCCTCTCCCACCAAAATCTCATTAAAATCTCCAACTATGACCCATGTCTTATTTCGAAACAGAGCAGAGTCTTGATGAAAACATAAATCTTCCCATAACATCTTCCTCCCTTCTACAGTGTTGTTTGCATAAACACTAGTATAAAAAAATTCTTCTTGACCCTGCAACGCCACTGAACAAGTGATAATTTGGTCAGTCTTGTATACAGGAGTCATACCCACATCATCTTTCCAAACGAACCAAATTCTACCTCCATCACTACACTCATAATTCGTCATCGAACTCCATCCTTTGAACACCTTCTTTATAATACTGCCCGCCTTACTTTCTTTAACTCTCGTCTCCAAAATACTACCAAAACACATATTATTATCTCTGATCCATTCTTCTACAACGGAATGCTTTAACATTTTGTTGAATCCACGGACATTCCAGAAGAAACTAGCCATCAGATTAGTGTTTACGACGGACCGGCCTAGAGCTCTTCACTGGATTTTCATCCAGTGTTTTTGGCCTCCGACCTCTCCGCTTACCCACCTTTGTTTCTTCATGGACCTGCTGCTCAATCTCACTATCTTCTATCATACCTTCATCATGAATACCCAACCCTTCATTATCCTCCAGCGCTTCAATTTCAGAGGACTGTAAGTTCTCTGTTATCAAAACCTCACCTTCCTCGATCTCATCCACACTCAGAACAGAGAATTTTGATGCCGAAACAACAACATCCGTTTCCTGCACAGAGCTGAACAAGGACCTTCCTGTCTTAGCTGGTGATACCGTGGTCCAGCCCTTGATAGCACTACTGCTTTCAATTACTTCTCTCCCCATTACCTTAGTTTCATTGCCTTCCAAACTTCTACCTCCAGTATTAAAGATAGCACTTCTTCTCTCCTGCACACTGAGACCCTTCTCTTCTCCTACCACTTCCTCAGTAACTCGTGGTGTTACACTTTCCTTTTCATTTGCTACTACAGCTTGAGCTGGAGAGCGTTCACTTCTTCTCTTCCCCTTCCCTTTAGTACCACAGACACTCTCATTGTGACCCCATTTATCACAGATTTTACACCTTGCTGGAAGCCAGGGGTAGTAAAAATTAACTGTGAAACTCTTGCCATTTTTTGTGAATGTTATCTCCTTAGGAAGAACCTTCGAAACATCCACCTTAACAAAGATCTTTGCCTCATCAAGCTTGGTGCACGCAATGGTATCTTGGTGCGGCTTAACTGGCACTCCCACAGCACTAGTGATGAAACTCAATCCCTCCCATGAGCACATATGAAGAGGGACCTTCTCTAAATGTACCCACATAGGAATAGCATCATCTTCCTGCTCCTCTTCCTCCACTTTAGGTGACCATTTAGAAACAATCATAGGCACACCCACAACATTCCACATACCTCTACGCAATATCTTCTCCCTAGCTTTCTGACTTGAGACCTTGAATCTCATAGTCGTTGGATTCACTTCGTAAACTTCCACCTTTGTCTCTGCATCACCATACTTCCAGATTTTGTTGAGTACCATATGGACTTTGGCCACATGAGGAGCCAGATCCAGGAACTTCCCAACAATGAAATCTTCCCAAAGCGGAGTGACGTTATCCATGATCCCATCCGGTATCTCAACCGTGTGAATCCCCTCCTTCTGCATCACCTCTATCTCGTACTTTCTCAATCGTTTCTTATCCTGCGCCGCCTCAACCCAGCTTTGACCCAACTTTTTCGGCTCCGATTCACCTCCTTGCTTCGTAACTTCTATCAGATTCGCCTTGTGACTCAGATCATCCCCCGGAGGATCCGTAGAATCCAGATGAAGATCCAGATTCATCGTGAAATCCCCCCTCGAACTCGTATCCGAAATCGCCAAAAGAATCGCCAAAATATCGCCTTAGTTAAAACGGTGCGCTTAACTAATACCGAAGCTTAATATCCGACTTCTTAAAGTGGGAAAATATTATTGGAATCTGGAAGTTAAAAAGAAGAGAAGAAAAAAGAAGATGATGAGATGAGCGAGGAGAGCAAAAGACCCCGATAAAAAGTTGATTTTTGTCATTATACGGACGCGAGAAAGTGGATAAAGTCTCCTCCTTTAAATCCAACCAAACGTCGATTAACCCTCTCGCCGGAGATAAACCCCATCTCCTCTCTCTTTCGGTCCTAAAATCAAAGAGAGTTAGTTAGTTGTGGACAGAGAGAGAAGAAAGTTGGTTCGGCTCCTCCCATTCTTCTCTCTCTCTCTCTTTCCTTGCCTTGCCCCCAAGTATGGTGAGAGAGTTAGTACTTAGCAGTAATGGTAAAGAGCAGTAGAGACTTTAAAACTCTCTCTCTTCATCTGTCCAATTAAAGAGGGAAAGAGAGGGACTTTGGAATCTGTAATGAATGTGCAGAAAAAGGGTTTAGGAGAAGAAAAAAAAACAGTAAGCTTAGAGAGATAGATCAGCTCTCTCTATCTGTCTATAGGGTGGCTCTGTAGAATAATAATCTAAAAGGAGACATCTTTACGGCTTAAAAATCAATTATTTATTGCCTAAAAATCAAAAACTCTTTTCACCTCCCGTAATCATCGCCTCTGCATCTTTCTTTCCAGATTCTCTTCCGTTTCGTTTCGTTTCTTTTTTCTTTTTCTTTTAATCTCTTTTTTTTCCCTTCGTGGGTTTTAGAAAAGTTCGAACCTTTTTATGTGTTGTTGTTGTTCTCTTCTCTGTACTACGGGGTCTGCGTTAATGGCGACAGTGGTGTAAATGGACCATTAACACTCTGTGGTTGGGTTGAAAAAAGAGAGAGAGAAAAATAAAAGTTTTTTTTTTCAGACATACTGTTGTTTTGACTGTTCTCTTCTTTTGTCTCGACGTTTTGTAATAATAATAAAAAGATGAGTTTCGTCGGCGGCGTCGGTGGAAGTGGAAGCGGCGGAGGAGAAGGTGGTGGTGGTGGTAGTAGCCAACATCACGACGGCACTGAAACTGACAGGAAGAAGAAACGTTACCATCGTCACACCGCTCAACAGATTCAACGACTTGAATCGTAATTTCTTTTCTTTCTTTTTTTTTTTTGATTCAGACACTCTTAATTATTATAATGGTTTGAGTCTTTTGCAGGAGTTTCAAGGAGTGTCCTCATCCAGATGATAAGCAGAGGAACCAACTTAGCAGAGAGTTGGGTTTAGCTCCAAGACAAATCAAGTTCTGGTTCCAGAACAGAAGAACTCAGCTTAAGGTTCTGTTCTCTTAACATCTCTCTCTCTCTTTTGTGATTAAAATGTTGTCTGAATCCTCTGTCTATCTTGTAGGCGCAACATGAGAGAGCAGATAACAATGCACTAAAGGCAGAGAACGACAAGATTCGTTGCGAGAACATAGCCATTAGAGAAGCTCTCAAGCATACTATATGCCCTAACTGTGGAGGTCCTCCCGTTACTGAAGACCCTTACTTCGACGAGCATAAGCTTCGCATTGAAAATGCACATCTTAGAGACGAGGTTTTTAGTTTATCTTATCCATTATGGTTTAATGATTCAAGTCCCTCCTCATCTTTAAATCTGATCTTTATTGCAACAGCTTGAAAGAATGTCAACGGTTGCATCAAAGTACATGGGAAGACCAATCTCCTCCCACCTCTCAACGCTACATCATCCAATCCACATCTCACCCTTGGATCATCTCTCCATGACTGGTCCTTCACTTGATTTCGATCTTCTTCCAGGGAGTTCTTCTATGCCTTCTTCTGCTATATCAGACATGGACAAGCCTCTTTTGAACGACATTGCTCTGACTGCCACCGAAGAATTGCTTAGGCTTTTTAACACAAACGAACCTCTCTGGACTAGAGCTGATGGTGGCGGCGGCAGAGACGTTCTCAATCTCGGAAGCTATGAGAATCTTTTTCCAAGATCAGGTAGCCGAGGGAAGAACCATAACCTTAGAACCGAGGCGTCTAGGTCTTCTGGTATTGTTTTCATGAATGCTATGTCACTTGTCGACATGTTCATGGATTGTGTAAGTTAACTGAAACATCCATCCCCTCTCATTACACCATGGTGGCATCATTTTGAGATGAAGTTAATTGTCTTTTTTTGTGTGTTTTTACAGGTCAAATGGGGAGAGCTCTTTCCTTGTATAGTTGCATCGTCTAAAACACTTGCAGTTGTTTCTTCAGGAATGGGTGGTACCTATGAGGGTGCTTTGCATTTGGTAAAAAAAAAAAGAAACTGATACCACTCTTCTACTTCATTAGGGGATCTCTAGTTTCCTCATATAGATTAAGAACTCTGCTTGGTTTGGTGTGTGTTTTAGATGTATGAAGAATTAGAAGTGCTTTCTCCATTGGTAGCAACACGCGAGTTCTGCGAGCTACGTTACTGTCAGATGATTGAACAAGGAAGCTGGATAGTTGTAAATGTCTCATATCATCTTCCACAGTTTGTGTTTCAATCTCACTCCTATAAGTTTCCTTCTGGATGCTTGATTCAGGACATGCCTAATGGATATTCCAAGGTTTTGTTTTGTTTTTTTTTTTTCTGCTCTCTACTTAACTTATGTTTCATGTTTAGCATCTCTCTCTCTCTCTCTCTCTCTCTCTATATATATATATATATATATATATTTGATGATTTTGTCTTAATAGGTTACTTGGGTTGAACATGTTGAAACTGAAGAAAAAGAACCAACTCATGAGCTGTACAGAGAGATAATTCACCAAGGGGTTGCTTTTGGAGCTGAGAGATGGGTTACTACTCTACAGAGAATGTGTGAAAGATTTGCCTCTCTGTTAGCACCAGCAACTTCATCTCGTGATCTCGGCGAAGGTAAATGAATGTTCAAAAAAATTGCTAGGCGGTAGCTAAGCGCTTTATAGAGAATATAATTTTTGATTTAGTTGAAGAATATTTTTTAAAATAGTTTCGGTTTTACCTGATTTGCCGCCTAGACCGATTTTTAGAAGTTAATCTAGTTTTTGAAAGCCCAATTAAACTTTTTTTGAGCAACATTTTTTCAGTGATTCCATCGCCGGAAGGGAAGAGAAGCATGATGAGACTTGCTCATAGAATGGTCAGCAACTACTGTATAAGTGTCAGCAGATCTAACAACACTCACTCAACCATTGTTGCTGAACTGAACGAAGTTGGAGTCCGCGTGACTGCACACAAGAGCCTCGAACCAAACGGCACTATCCTATCTGCAGCTACCACCTTCTGGCTCCCAAACTCTCCTCAAAACGTCTTCAACTTCCTCAAAGACGAAAGAACACGTCCTCAGGTAACAACACACAACTTTCATCAGTGAATAAGAGTAATCCATCTACTACTATGTGTTGATAATGTTATCTTTTGGTGTATTATCAGTGGGATGTTCTTTCAAATAGAAACGCAGTGCAAGAAGTTGCTCACATTGCAAACGGATCACATCCTGGTTGCTGCGTATCTGTTCTACGTGTAAAAAGCCTCTACTTCTTTCTCAACATGTCTGCATGATTCTTTGTTTCTTAGCTAAATGAGATTTGTTTTTTTTAGGCATCAAATGCATCACAGAGTAACAACATGTTGATTCTACAAGAAACATCAATAGACTCATCAGGAGCACTAGTGGTGTACAGTCCAGTGGATTTATCAGCACTGAACATCGCAATGAGCGGTGATGATACTTCTTACATCCCCCTCTTGTCCTCAGGTTTCGCAATCTCACCAAACGGAAACCACAGTAGCGGCGAGCAAGGAGGAGGAGGAGCCTCAACGTCAAGCGGTTTTGGAGGAGGGTCGTTGATAACAGTTGGGTTTCAGATAATGGTTAGCAACTTACCGTCGGCAAAACTGAATATGGAGTCGGTGGAGACGGTTAATAACTTGATTGGAACCACTGTGCAGCAAATTAAAACGGGGTTGAACAACTGTCCTAGTGGTTCAACTACAGCTTGATACAACACCATTAAAGGCTCTTTCTCTTCAATGATGGAACAGAGGAGAGAATTAAACTCTTCTACTTTGCCTTCAATGCCAGAGAGAGAGATAGAAGAAAGAACATTAACTCCGAATGTTCTGCTCTGCTTCTGTTGGTGCTACTCTTGGACAAACCTCATTATTAAACAACCAGCTGGATTCATCTCCCTTTATTTATTGTTTTTTTTTCCTTAAAAAATTAATGGATTTTAGGTTTTTATTTTATTTATTGATCGTTTTGGTTAGAAACTGGAAGTCAAGAACGCACCATGCAACTGTGACTTTCTTTGTATGGTTCGGGCATTGACTTCTATTGCAAAGTTTTTTTTGTTTTCTTACAGTTAAAGCTTTTAAACTTTGTTCACTTCTCACTTACATGGTATGTTTCTGCTTTTAAATCTTCTCTCTTTGATCGAAGTTTGTGTGTTGGTTGGTTGGTCTTGATACTAATGTTATGGGTGTTGAGACGGAAAGAAAAAGAGGTTAGGTGATGAACTGAAATCTGACAAAGTTGATGACTTCTGGTTGGTTCAAAACTTCACCTTTAATGGAAACTGTTCTCGTACAGACCAAAACCCATCACTCCTCTATTAAATGAGTAGTTTATGAAGAATTGATGATCAAACTCGTGGTGAAGATTCATGTCACGTCTCTTGGACCAAAACAAAACCTTTTTTTTTTGTAAAAGGGCATATACCAAAACAAAAACTTCGAACGTGCGGTTTGTTTTTTTTTTTTTTTTTTTTTCCCTCAAGATGAATTCATTTCATTCATGCCATAAAGGCAAAACGTGACTACAAGTTTGAAAGAGCCACTCTGCACCAACCCGGTGATCAGAGATTAAAGCCAAAAGAGAGTATACTACCCAGTCCATCTAACGATAATAAGACCTATGACCTCCCTATACAATCACTTCACTCAAAAACCTCCATTGAAGACCTCCATTGAAGCAGTTAGAGGTCTCTCATTTCAGTGCGGTTTGTTTTTCTGTGTGTTTTTTTGGGATTTGCTTATTTTTTATTTATTCATGATCATTTATCAAATACATATATTTTTTATTTTCAAAAAATTGTTTTAGATTGCTGGTTCAGTTTTGTATTTAATTGTGAACAATTTTTCCTTGTAGGGTTTTTGATGTATTCAATATGTAGTAAATGTATTTTCTATCTATATAAGGGACCATGCCAAATTGCCAATAAAGGATACTTGACGTTACTAGTCTAAGAGGACTAGGCTTCTATTCTCTTTTTTTTTCTCAGTAATAGTTTAAACAAAAATTAATCAGCTAATTATTCTCTATCTATTGATATTATTATTACTCGAATTAGCTGGTGGTCTTAGCTTCACGCCTTCACCACGCCATAACTTTATCAAGAATTTTTTTTTTATTAAGAAACCCATAAATGTATAGTATGAATTTAAAATTGAGTAGATGATACATAAATAAAAGTGAATGTGACATGAAAATAAATTTATTGTATATATTGTTTGCAAATTTAATGAGTTCTCTCCATTCTTCTAAACATACCAAAAAAAATTTCTTAGCATTTATTAAATATTAAATAGGTGAAATTGTTTTCAAATAATGAATCGATTTGCCACAAGCGATGTCATGTCGGGTCCGCCCTTGAACATTTCCACCGAGTTAGTTTTTGGCTTTGTTTGCTCGAGGTCCTTTTCTTGTGGTGTTTTGGAACCATAGCTGCCACCTCCATGTAAATTCTTGTGCGCAGTTTACCTTTAAGCTATCATTTGGTTTATCCAGATGTTCAAAAAGTGTTGTTGTGGTCAGAGAAATTCTTGTGCGCAGTTTACCTTTAACCAAACCAAACTTTTATTCATCAAATGATATTTACAATTTAGCAAAAAGAAAAAAAAATTCCATTCCCAATAAAAAAATAGAAGTGGATTTTGGGCTAAGAGCTATGATGGGCCCTGAATATGGGCTAGCAATAAAAGACAATGGAGGAGGAAGACGACCAAAAATCACTTTTGACCAAAACGGGTTTGTTGGAGTTTGAGTCAGAGAATTGAAGGAAGATGATTTACAAAACCATATGGTTTCCATGTGTTATGTCAATGCAAAACTATGGAAAGAGAGAGAGAGAGTCCAGTGTTCTGTGTGTTTAGTAAGTTACTTAGCTCTGTAGCTTCTTCAAATCTGGAATGTTACAATAATGACAAGAAAAATCACTTGCGTTTTACAGTGAACATACATATCATTACAAAAAGATCTCTACAGAGGTGAAGATATGGTTTGGTTAATTATTGACAATGAGGATCTTTCTCCAGTCTGTTCAACTGGATTTTGAATCCATTCACTAGACGAGCAGAAGGGAAGAAGGAGATACGATCTTCCTTAAGCTGTGTCCACCTAACAGATGTAGTAGCAAGGACGAATCAGATGTGTTAGATTTAGACAGAGAAACCCCTGAAAGCAGACCAAAGTACACTGACTTACCTGTATGTAGTGATGAAGTAATGTAGAAAGAGAGCTATTTGAAGGCGAGCGAGTTCTGCTCCTGGACAAAACCGAGTTCCTCCTCCAAATGGGCTATAGTAAGGACTCGTTCTCCAGTTCCTCTTTTGCTGCACATTCAGATCAGTGGATATTAAGCTTACAAGTTTGACACAATGAAGTAATGTTTCAATGACAAAAAAGAACCTGGGTTTCAGGGTCAAGCCACCGCCATGGATTGAAGGAAAGGCTTTCCTCGTAATAGCTCTCGTCTAAGTGCACTGCTGAGAGAAACGGAACCACAAAGCATCCCTTGGGGATCACGTAATCTGCTCAGAGCAAGAAAAGAGTTCAGTTTTATTCCATGTTTCTGCTGCATGTAATCAGATATATTATCACATACCTTGATATGAGACATCTTCTTTAGCCTCTCTCATTAGCCATATTGCAATCCCACCAAGCCTGAGTGTTTCATCTATTACCTGTTTGAGAGAAATCAAGAAAGTTTCCATTTTAGTTTTTTAGCATCTAAGGTGAGAAGCAGGGAAGTTTCTTGAGCTTCTTGATTTGACTTACACATTGAGTGAAGTCCATAGTCTTGTAGTCTTGCCATGTTAGCGTTTCTCCCGCAAATTTCTCGTGTTCCTCCTGTTTCAGAAAGTGATCAAAACAGAGAACCAAGAGGAACCAAAACCAAGATGTTCAAGTCTTTTTTTTTTGTAAGTACCAGGATTTGGGTCATGGCCTTAGGGCAGTGAGTGAGGAAGTAAACAGCAAACAGCATTGTTTTCGCGGTTGTTTCATTTCCAGCAAACATAAGATTGATGATGAAATCTGCCATGGATTCATTTGGTAAGCTTTCTTCTTCAAGCAACCTTCCAAGTACACCGTTGTTCCCAGCCGTATCTGCTTCTTTGTTATGCAACAGCTTCTCTACCGTCTTGTTTATCTTCCTTATTATCTCCTTTCTTGCCTGAACAAGAAATAAAAAAAGAAGTCTCAAACAAAACCAGCTCCAACGCAAAGAAAACGAACATTGATTCTCTTTATCTGATCGTTACCTTCATGGCTTTGTGGTAAGTGAAGCCAGGCAAGTTGATAGGAACAGAGAGACATCCATCAACAAAATCAGAGAAAAGCTGAGACATTTCATCCACTTCTGATTCGCTTGAGACTCCAAGAAGTTGGTTAACCATAAGATGAATCGCAACCTGAAGAACAGAACCAAAAAAAAAGATCAGAAACCTATCAAGCAGTTCCCAAGGCTCGTTCCTACTTTCAATCACTTGCCTTTCTGCAGACATCTTGGAGAAGCACAACTTCACCGTCCTTGAAGTTACTCAATGTCTGAAGCATAACCGCGGGGATATCCTCAAGGAAATGAGTCTTGAGCTGGTCTTGACGCATCATGCTCGATGCGATTGAGTGAAGGCGTCTCTGCTGTTCACCATGGACAGTGATGATCCCATCTTTCCCGACCAAATCCCTGAAAGACTTTGGATAACTAGACTGGAACAGCTTGCCTTCGTTCTGCATTATGAACCGGTTGAAAACCGGGTCTGCTGATACCACTGCCCAGTTCCCAAACAAGCTACACGAGAATATCCTTCCGTACCTGTTAATCCCAAAACAGAGCATTACAAAACAGAGTATTTCGAAACAGAGCAATGTAAAACAGAGTATTGTAAAACAGAGTTTATCATAATGCAAGTTTTGATTTTTCTTTCGTAGAAGATGGGTTCATAGCTTTAATGAGACAAAGTTAGAACCTTTTGACTTGTTGCTCGACGAAGCTGGAAGGATGAGAACCGGAAACGGCATTGAGCCAAGCGAAGGTGTCACCTATCAAAGGCCATCCTCTGCTTCCTGGAGGCAGCCTGTGAGGCTCTCTTCTTCTCTTTCTTCTTGTTATTCCCACGAGAAAGAAGGTGATGATGAAGGCGAGAAATGTGGTTGATGTAGAAACAGAGACGAACCAAAACGATTCTTCTGCCATTAAAAATCAACTCCTCTGTTTTGTTCTGTCTCAATGTGTGTGGAGAGTTCGTGGAGAGTTTTATAAACAGAGTTTACAGCTAAGACTGCAGAACAAGTAAGCAGCAGCTGAGGAAATTATTTTTTAAAAAAATGAAAAAGAAGGTGATAATGTTAAGCATTATAAAAGAAAGTAGAGAGTCGTCGTTGTAGTGTTGCGAGGTTACTTTGACCTCAAGTAGACTTTTTTTAGGTTAACGTGGCGGTGAAGGAATCATGAGGTGAGGTCAAACTTTATGGAGCCACTAAAAAAGTTGGGTAAAAAAAAAAGGTGTGGTTCCTAACCGCCTGTTGTCTATGAATAATAATGTTTCACGCAGAGAGTTTGTGAACCGCATCAGAAACAACGCGTTTTAGACGCAAACGTGGTCTGTTTGCAGTTTCTAATTGAAACATTTTGCATAGTCAAATCCCCTAGACTATATTTGAAAAGTGATTTTGCCACATGTCCTCTCTACAATCATTCTCACAAAAATAATATGACATGGCTACTAAAATTGATGACATGACTTATAGATTAATATGACATGGGTTATAGATTAATATGACATGGACAATTACATTTAATGTTAATTTATTTTTTTGGTAAACTTTTTAAAATATGATAACAACTCATATATTACGTTTATTGTCGATTTATATTTTGGAATGTTTTTTAGAATATGGTAATAATACATAAATCATCATTAAAATAAATATATTCAACTATGGCATCTAAATTTCGAAATATCATTTTAATTATTTATTTTAAAATTATAAAATTTTCATAAAAATGTATACAATTTTTTTACAAAATTATAAAATTAAATCGTAAATCATTAGTTTCTTATATATATCTACAAATTTTATAAATATTATTTAATTTTAATTTTTGAAAATTATGCAATTTTTACATATTTATTTAATATATTTAATTAAAATAAATAGATACAAAAATCTATCTAAGATTAGAATTTTAAATATATACATGCATATTCTTAAATATAATTTAAAATAAACAAAATTGTTTTTATTTTTATTTTCATGTTTAGTTAAATCAAATTTATACTAAAATATTGATAAGAAAAGGAAAATTTATAATATTAATAAAAAAAATTAAATATAATTTATATTTATCTGTTAAAACATATTTTAAAATTTTTTTACTGCACATGGTGAAGGAAGACACCTAGTATTATTTTAAAAAATCATATAATTTTACATGTTTTTTTTCTCTTCTAGTAGTTTTATAAGAAAATAGCGTTTGATGCAGAAATTATGCTAGGATTCGTATGAAAATATATGAATATGATTATTCTAATGCAATTGGCATTAGTGGCCAGCAGGAGCCAGCTAACACAATCGTGTGTAAGAAGCGTTGGGGATGAAAGCCTCCGAGTTAGCCGGAGACTCCTGACTTGTTGCTCAATCATACTGTTACACGCTTCACTGTTTACACTTCACACCAATGCTAATTATTGTTTAGTTTTGATTGGAAGCACATTGAGAGAGAGCGACGTTTCTGATAACCAATCAAACAGATGGTTGACACAAGTGCTTCAAAGGTGATTGAACCATTTAGTTAGAAAGAGTCATGATGGACATAAGAGTAACTAATTTTCTGTATAAGACGACATAACGTTTTCAATGAGCGATTGGATTTTCCTAAATTTTGTATACTATTGATTTACTTATCGGTTTCATTTTAACCCAATGAATTTTAACAAATTTATAACTTTGGGATTTTCAAGTTAACTTAAGGATCCTGCATGGGATTGCAAATCATAAAGAAATAATGACAAGAAACTATTGCGTTCCTTGGTTAATACATGGCCATTGTTAGAAAATGAGACATTCCAAAATTTAAATTTCATGATTTTTTTTTTTTTTTAAAAGAAAAAAGAAAATGAGACATTCCAAACCCAGCTAAATTATAAAAATAAGGTTAGTTTGTTTATAAAACCTCATGGTAGATTGGTAGATACTAGATACTAAATTGTTAGTTTCATTGACTAGTAATGTCATAGCTTAACAATAATTGTTTCCTTGAAAAATCTTTACAAAATGACAAAATAGTTGTTACACAACATTCTGAGAGGCAAAAAACGTGCGTACATTGAGTGGATACTATTTCTTGATTAATGAAAAAGACCTATAGTGCGATATGATCTTCAATTATTGTCTGCTTACAAATTAGAGTAGCATTTTTGTTACATAAAGATACGCATACAAAAGATAAGCTATCTAGACAAGACACACCACAAACTCTAACCTAATGAAGATGCTTACTCTCTGTTTAACCACTCTCACCGTTCTCTCAGCCGTCTTGGCCGCAGCTTCTGCCGCCAATGCTCTACCAGGCAAAGCAGTCGTAGACATAGCAGGACATCCAGTTCAGTCCAATGTCCAATACTACATAATACCGGCTAAGATCGGAGCCGGAAGTGGTCTTATCCCTTCAAGCCGAAATGTAAACACACAAGACTCGTGTCTGAATCTTGACATCGTACAGTCATCATCTCCTTTTTTCTCAGGCCTTCCAGTAACTTTCTCTCCGCTCAACACCAAAGCCAAGGATGTCCAGCTCTCAACTAGCCTCAGCCTCGAGTTTGATTCCACGGTTTGGTTATGCCCTGAATCTAAAGTGTGGAGAATCAACCACTCCGTGCAACTGAGGAAGAGCTTTGTGAGCATTGGTGGTGAGAAAGGTAAAGGGAATAGCTTGTTTCAGATTCAAGAAGATGGAGATGCTTACAAGCTTATGTATTGTCCGGTTATCTCCTCTGTTTCGTGTATCAACGTGGGTCTAGAGATCGATGATCTTGGAGTGCGACGTTTGGTTCTTAGCAATGATCAATCTTTTGCTGTGAAGTTTCAAAGGGCTTATGATGATTCAAACTCCAACTGTCATCTCAGGCCTCGTTGGAGGATGTTCCCTTTGTTCTAAAATGTGAAATAATTGTATCTTGTATTATGGTTGGAGAATGCTTGTGATCATACCAAAGTTGTGATGTAACCAACGGTTTATATGAAATAAGACATGTGGTTATTGTATGTATGTTAAGAATCCTTGTGACAACACCAAGTTTGTGATGTAACCAACGGTTTATAATGGAATTAAACATACGGTTATTGTATGCATGTTAGAAGGCTTGTGGCGATACCATGTTTGTGATGTAACCAAGTTTGTGATGTAACCATGTTTATTTTTAACATTTTGGTATCGTTTAATTTTTAATCAATTTCACTCATGAATTAATCATTTGTAGTAGAAGTTGTGTATTATAGTAAGAGAGTCATAGAAAAAGAAAAGCAATGATAATCATGTGGCAGAGTAAGAGAAATCCGATGAAAGGTATAGACAATAGCTTGTTTTTACGCTCGCCATGGTAGTTACGTTGTAATTTTGTATTCTGTAGGACGTTATTATATACGGTTTGAAGATCATGCACGAAATATTCCCATTTAAAAAAATGTGACAAGTTCAGTGATGAAGCCAAAGTTAAAAGATGAAGAGTGTCTAGCGACTATTTTTTTTTTTTTTTTTTTTGGTTTTCACTTTTACTTATTAGTATAAAAATCCAGTAGTTGTTCAGTTCTTAGGGAAGCTCAGAAAAGGAATGGTGGACGACTACGTTTCCTCTGTTCTGAAATCGCTGCTTCTGCTTCTGCTTCTTCAACTTGTCTTCTTGAGCCAGCATCATGTTAGTTCTGCCTCTATCATCAAGTTTCTTCCAGGTTTTGACGGCCCACTTCCTTTTGAGTTTGAAACCGGGTTTGTTTTCTCTTCTTGTTGTGTTTAGTTCCGAGATTTGGAGATTTATCCAAGTACAAATTACTGTTTCTTGTGAATTAAGGTACATTGGTGTCGACGAGGAGGAAGAAGTGCAACTGTTCTACTACTTCATCAAGTCTGAGAGGAACCCTGAAGAAGACCCTCTTCTTCTCTGGCTTAGTGGAGGACCTGGCTGCTCTTCAATCTCTGCTCTTCTTTTTCAGAATGGTGAAATCTAATTTTTTTTTTATAAATAAACTTGTTCCTGTGTGCGTCTCTGGTTACTCTTTTATGCGTATATGATGAGTAGGCCGCTGGCTATGAAACTTGATGTTTACAATGGGACCCTCCCTACTTTGGTCTCTACTACATACTCATGGACAAAGGTAACACAAAAGTGTGTATGATGATCACATAAACCGATGAATCAATCAATTCTTGATCATTTTTCATCAGACTTCAAGCATAATATACTTGGATCAGCCTGTTGGAACTGGTTTCTCCTACTCAAGAACTCCTCTTGTTGACAAACCTAGTGATTCAGGAAAGGCCAAAAGAAAAAAAAAGAAAAACTTGAATGTTTTTTTACACCTAAACTAAACAAAAGTGCATAGATTTTTAGAAGCTTCCTTTGTTGTGCAGTGGCTAGGAAGACATGAAGAGTTTTTCTCTAACCCTTTCTATGTCGTAGGAGATTCTTATGCCGGTATGGTTGTTCCAGCTCTCGTTCAAGAAATCTCAAAAGGTATGTAGAGTTTTGTGATATCATCTAACCCTTAAGCCTTTTTTTCTCAACCAACTATATATAAGAGAAGAAACATGATGATGATACAGGAAATTACCAATGCTGCAAACCTCCAGTAAACCTCAAGGTTCATCTGTATTTGTTTGCTTTCTATATAAGACATGTGAAGCTTTAAAAACTGATAGTACAGTGACCAATAACAGGGTTATGTGATCGGTAACCCAATAACTGAACCTGAAAATGAACTTAACTACCGCATTCCATTTGCTCATGGAATGGCATTGATCTCTGATGGGCTCTATGAGGTATGCAGCATGTTGAGTCTTGTTCCTATAATGCAAAAAAAATCATCAAACAGTTCAATATATTATTATTTTTATGTATTGTTGCAGTCTCTGAGGATAATATGCCAAGGAAAATATGTAAATGTTGATCCATGTAACATAGAATGCTTGAAACTCGTTGAAGAATATAATAAGGTATACACACACACACACTCAATTCTTTTTTAATTGAGGATGTGTCTGCCTTGTTAAAGATCTTTATGTGGCTATTTTTATATAGTGTACAGAGAAAATAAACATCTTTAATATATTAGAACCATCGTGCAATTCGGCATCTCCAGATTGCTATGTAAGTAATACATATCTAAAACATCTGTTTGCCGTTTTGAGGAAAATAATGTATATATAAGGTTGATTTTGCAGAGTTATGGATATGTCCTAGCTACCTACTGGGCCAATGACGAAAGCGTACGCAAAGCTCTTCAAACCAAGAAGGTGTAGAAGACAAGTTCATTTTAGAAATTTTTTTTTTGTTAAGAAACAGTGTCAAGTTTATATGATTGCAGGAGAGTATAGGGGAATGGGTACGATGTAACTGGGATCTTCCTTACACTAGTGACATTATAAGTAGTGTACCTTACCATATGAATAACAGCATCAATGGCTATCGTTCTCTCATCTTCAGGTCAGAGTTTTGACCTTTTTCTTTGCCCTTACCAACAAGTTTCAAGGCTTTATGTAAACTTTTTGCGGTTTTTTGGGTGAACAGTGGTGACCATGATATGGAAGTGCCTTTCCTTGCAACTCAAGCTTGGATAAGATCTCTCAACTATTCACTCGTTGATGATTGGAGGCCATGGATGATCGAAGATCAAATCGCTGGGTATATATATATACACCCATCATTTTTTACACCTCTTGTTCATTCGTTCTATCAAATGCACTCTTGACTCTTACTTGGCAGATACACAAGGACTTATGATATGATGACATTTGCTACTATCAAAGCAAGTCTTTCCTCTTCTTTTCTAATATTTTCTTGCGGTTTGAACTTACTGGAGTTATGGGGTTTGGTTTATAGGGAGGTGGGCACACATCAGAGTCTAAACCAGAGGAAATCTCCGTCGTGTTTCAAAGATGGATCAATGGCCAACCTCTGTAAAATAGGAGAGTATCCTTTTACGTATAAAAGAGAAGAGATCTGTGATTCTCTAGTACACACCTTCTCCATTTATAAAGACTAGGCTTGGCCTTTATGTCACTTTGAACTAAACTGAATAAGCTTCTCTGAGACATCAAATCTTGAAACTGAAAATATCATAGTAAACAATTTACCTTTATTTAAAGTCTTACGGTGACAATGTATTAAATCATATGATGTTATCCATATCTCCTAAAGAATGAATCTTCCCTTGTTCAATCTTGTTAGACATTATTGTTTGTTTGCTTAGATAGTGTATGAAGACGACGTATCACTAACTATCTTGAAATTAGAATATGATAACATAAATAATTACTTTAGGCTACAGAAAAAGAAGAAGAAAAACTTCTTTATATGCTCACGATAAGCGCAAGGACAATTAACAAGTAATATTGTATTCTGTTAATATTATTATATACGACTTGACTATCTGGCACAAAAATTTCCATTAAAAATAATGCGACAAGTTGAATGATGAATCCAAACTTGAAATATGAAAGAGTGTGTAGGCGACTTTTTTATGGTTATTAGTATAAAGATCCAATAACACTTATCATGCATGTCGTCCTTAAAGGCTATTGGATTGGATAAACGAATGGCCAATGACTATGTTTCCTCTGTTCCGAAATGGCTACTTCTGTTTCTTCAACTTGTCTTCTTGATTCAGAATGCTGATTCTGCCTCTATTATCAAGTATCTTCCTGGTTTTGATGGCCCTCTCCCCTTTGAGCTCGAAACGGGGTTTGTGTTTCTCTTCTTGTTGTGATTAATTAATTGAGTCCTTGAGTTTGAAGAAATTCTAAGTAGGTTATTACTGTGTCTTGTGAATGAAGTTACATTGGTGTTGGTGAGGAGGAAGAAGTGCAATTGTTCTACTACTTCATCAAGTCTGAGAGGAACCCTGAAGAAGACCCTCTTCTTCTGTGGCTAAGTGGTGGACCTGGCTGCTCTTCTATCTCTGGCCTTCTACTTGAGAATGGTAAAGTATAAAACAGTGATCTTCTTCAGCTCTTCTTTTTGTGTCTAATTACAGCTCGATTCAATTAACAGGGCCTCTGGCTATGAAGCTTGATGTTTACAATGGAACCCTCCCATCTTTGGTCTCTACTACATACTCGTGGACAAAGGTAACACAAAAGTGTGTATGATGATCACATAAACCGATGAATCAATTAAATTCTTGATCATTTTTCATCAGACTTCAAGCATAATATACTTGGATCAGCCTGTTGGAACTGGTTTCTCCTACTCAAGAACTCCTCTTGTTAACAAACCTAGTGATTTAGGAGAGGTCAAACGGATCCATGAGTTTCTTCAAAAGGTAAACTAAAGATAAACTAATTAAATGTCTCTTTGTGCAAAATAGTCATTACTTGCCTTTTTCATTCTTGTTTATTGTTATTTTTGTGCAGTGGCTAGGCAAGCATCAAGAGTTTTTCTCCAACCCTTTCTATGCCGGAGGGGATTCTTATTCCGGTAAGATTGTTCCGGCTCTCGTTCAAGAAATCTCAAAAGGTATGTATGTTTGGTTTACTAACACCTAAAGCCCTTTTATTGTATCGATTTTTGTCATGTCTCAATCCGCTACTTTAACAGAAGAAACATGATGATGATATGCAGGAAATTACCAGTGTTGCCATCCTCCACTAAATCTTCAGGTATTTCTGTAATATATATATTAGCATGTGGAAATGGAACATTGTATAAGAGCTTCGAGATTTAAAAACTTACCTTAAATAATATGCATTGGAAAAAGTAGTAACCAATCAAATATGCGTTAGGCCCTTAAAACTTTTGAGAAGGTCTTCATATAAATATGTCTTCCCAAGCACTACAAACTGATATTTTTGTTAATGCCAACATTAATAATATAGGGCTACGTGCTTGGCAACCCAATAACAGAAAAAAAAAATGATTTTAACCACCGTATTCCGTATGCACATGGTATGGCGTTTATCTCTGATGAACTCTACGAGGTATGAACACATGATCAGGACATTTTCTTTTGTTTCTACAATGAAAATAGCTAACAAACAGTTGGCATGCAGTCGCTGAAAAGAATATGCAAAGGAGAATATACATATGTTGATCCACTTAACAAAGAATGCTTGAAACTCGTTGAAGAATATCATAAGGTACACGTGGAACTTGTTTTAGTTGATAATCGCTCTGTCTTCTACCCTGTCAAAGATCATCACCAAATTCAGAGTTCTTTTGTGGTTATTTTATAGTGTATAGATGGATTAGACCTATATAATATACTACTACCTTTGTGCAAAGCTGAGAATAATCCAGATTGCTATGTAAGTAAATTCATCTTGCCTTATGTTCACCGTATACAAATAATACATACACATATAAGTTTTGCTTTTGCAGAATTATCGCTGTTTGTTAATTACTTACTGGGCCAACGACAAAACCGTACGCAAAACTCTTCAAATCAGTGAGGTAAATATATGATTAATTATTTTAAGAGGTGTCGCCTAGACTTATAAATGAGGCGGTGTGTATGATTGCAGGAGAGTATAAGGGAATGGGTACGATGTAACTGGGATCTTCCTTACTCTAGTGACATCGTAAGCAGCGTACCTTACCATAAGAATAACAGTATCAATGGCTATCCTTCTCTCATCTTCAGGTCAGAGTTTTAACTTTTTGGTCAACTTTTTTTTTCTCTTTTGTTCCCTACAAATTAAAGGATATATGTAAATTTTGTGTGGTTTTTGGTGAACAGTGGTGATCACGATTTTGCAGTGCCTTACCTTGGAACCCAAGCTTGGATAAGGTCTCTCAACTATTCTATTATTGATGAATGGAGGCCATGGATGATCAAGGATCAAATCGCTGGGTATATATGTGCACCTATCTTTCCTTAATTGTTTCCATCTCTTGTTCATTCGTTCCATTAAATGCACGTTGAGATTACTCTTGACTCTTACTTGGCAGATACACAAGGACTTATGCAAATAAGATGACATTTGCTACTATCAAAGCAAGTCTTTCCTCTTCTATCTTCTTTTTTATTTCCACTCAACGTTTTTATTGTGGTCTTTATTGAGTTGTGGATCTCAATTACAGGGAGGTGGGCACACGCCAGAGTACAAACCAGATGAAAGTTTTATCATGTTCCACAGGTGGATCAATGGCCAACCTCTGTAAATGAGGAAATTAATTATGATTTTAATATTCTATCGAAGTGTGTACTTACTCTCTCTAGTACACACATTCTCCAAATATATAAGAACACTTGGCCTTTTAAGTGACTTGAAATAAAACTCATAATTTGTTAATTTACTAAGTAAACAACTACATGAATGTTGCCTTTCAAGGTTGGTACAGTTGCATTTCACTTCTTTATAGAAGAAACCAAACTAAAGATCAAGTAAACTTGAGTATGTATAAAAAAAAAAACTTGAGTATGTATGAGTTTCTCATACTTTTATTCATATTTGGATGTATCAAATTGAGTGTATATGTTCGCTGTGCATCGCCGGCAGTAAAAACTCCTAAAGCACGAGGTCAATATATAAAGAGTGCTCGTGAAAGGTTTGCAAATAAATATTGGATGATCATCTTCTTAAGATATGTACAATTGCTTAATTTCGATGTCCAATATAAACTCAAGAGTTGACGTCAACATAAATGAAATAGTAATTCCTATCAGACTCGCACTCAAATTATTCTTTGATTCTTCTTCTTTATGAACAGATACACAAATAAAATGACATTTGCTACAGCTTTAGCGTGTGTGTACCCATTCCCTTTATTCAAAGAGTGATTTGCGCTAAGTCTTTTTTTAACACATTTACGCTAAGATTCATTTTATAAATTTTGATAACATTACTAACGTGCATTTAATAGAATGAATGAACAACACTACTAACATTACTATTAACAAAAAATAATGTAAAACCATTTATATATATATATATTGTTATGGATCTATGCTTTAGACAGTTAATGTTGTGTATTGGCAATATTTCTAATTAGTTTATAATTTTTTTTAACTTGAATTTTAAAAAGCTGATTGATATTTTAGTTTAAAAATTCATGATAAAAATATAGTTTTTTATTCTCCAGCTATATGAAATCGGTATTTTAATATTTAAGTATTGATTGCACCAAATTATTTCCGAACTAATAGTTAACTGTGCAAAATTGGATTTGAAATAGTCAATGGTTACAAATTGAACGCGTTAGTGTTGACTATTTCATGATCTTTTTTGTGTAGTCAATAATTAGTTCGAGAATAATTTTGCGCAAGCAATATTTGGATATTAGAAGTGATGATTTCAAATAGTTGGGAAATAAAATGCTCAATATCCACTATATTGAACATACATAATATTGCTCGCAGACCAACGGTCCAAGATCAGGATAAACCTCTTTTTTTTTATCAGAGGATAAACCTCTATCTCCCCATTTTTAACTTTACTAATAAAATGAGCGGCTTCGATCATCCTCATCTCCAATAATTGATTTTTTTTTGTCAGCGTCCAATAATTGATTGTATAGTCCAAACTTCACGTGCTCGTATTTATACTAGCTGACAGACAGCTATACTTTTTTTATAGAAACAGACAGCTATACTTTTTTTTTGTCTTTCAGAGACTTGCGCTCATATCACAAGAATCGAAAAACACGTGTGGAAACTGTCGTACTCGTCTCCTAACCGTTTTTCTAAAGATTAAAAAAAACGTGGTAGTGACCAGGGCATACTCAAAAAAGGTTGGTGTCTTTGAATAAAAAAAAAGTAAATGGAGTATTTTTTTTGCAAAAATAAATAAATTAAATTTTATTAAAAGTTAGATTTTACTTTTACAATTTTATATTAAGAGTTTAGTTAAAAACTATCAACGGTTAACTAAACTCTTGACTACATTGAGAGGTTGATTGTTTCTAGTTTCTAAGCTAGTTTTTGGTTTTTGATTTTCTAAAATCTATTTTTTTACCAATCAAGATTTTATAAAAATAATTTCCCTAAAATTTAGGGAAACCAAATTTTGAAATAACTACCTATTTCTTAATAAAAACCAAAAACCATGTTTTCTTAGTTTTTCCAGAAACTGTACGCGACTATTTTCTTTTCCTTTTTTTTGAAATATTAATATTACTATATTTTTGCACAAACATAGGATAATTTCATAGATTAGTGATGAAATGGTAACTATTATATATTACTGAGAGTCAACGAGCAATTTGTCTATCATTGAAGATTTAAATTCTAAACTTCAAAATAACTTATATTAATGAAAATATTTTTTTGTATCTTTTTAGTATTTTTAACTAAAAATAATATGCAACCCAATTTTTACAAAAACTAATAATTAATTGTACACTATTTTATGTGTGAAATTATATAGCATTAAAATCTAACTATTAATTTTTATAATATTTGATTTATATAAATATTATGGAAGAAATTTGAGATGAAAATATTATATCTTATAAATTATCTTTTAAATTAGTTTATGTGTGTGTTTGATGATTGTATTTATATCATACTTTTCAAAATCAACTTTTTTTCAGAATAAACTGTTTATATCCTGGGTCCTTATATCTTCTTATAAGAAAATCATGTTATTAATTTAAATATTTGTAATTTCTGGCAACTATTATTTATGTACTATTATTTAATTCTAAATTTTCTATGAAACTAATGATATATAGTAAAATTCTACACATACAATTTAATATTTTTAGTTATTGTATTATAATAATTTATATATATACTATAAAATTTATGCATTAATATGTGATTTATGCATTAATATGTGATTTATGCATTAATATGTGATTTTCATAGTTTTATTTTGTATTTGTAGTTTTTGTATTAAAATAATTTGTTGTGTTTTGATGATAGTTTTTATATTTTATTATTTTGAAAATAATTTTTTACCGTTATTAATATTTTCATTTTATCAATTTAAAAGCAAAAACCAAAAACTAAAAACCAAAACCTAAAACAACCATTTATGTTTTTCTAAAAATCAAAATCTCCTGCAAAATCAAAAACCAAAAATCAAAAACTAAAATCTAGAAACCAAAATCTAAAAACCAAAAACCAGAAACCAAAATCTAAAAACTAGGAAAACAATCATCACCTGAACCTTGATGATTAACTGAAATACAGAACTAAAAGGGAGATGTTATAGTTGTCCTTTTTCTTCTCATGACGTTTAAATTTAAAAAAAAAACTTGTAAGAAAACAGAACTATAGTGAACATACATGATCTCATCCCTTAACCAACGGTCCAAACCAGGCTAAAACCCACAAAAATAAATAAATAAATAAACAAACAAACAAACAAATGTTGTCCACGAAAAAACAAGCAAACAAACAAATTTAAGAATTAGTAGCAAATAAAATAAAATTAAGGGAAAATAAATAAATAAAATAAAGAACCGTGTAATAAAAAAAATGGGCATCTTCTCAGTCTCAATGTGTGCGCATGTATAGACATCCGTATATAAATACCAATGACATGAACTCACATTTTCCTCATCCAGGTAACATTCAAATCTCATCAACTAAATAAACTCAAAAAAAAAAAGATGAATCCTATGTTTTACTTCCTTCTTGCCCTAACAGCTGTTTTGGCTGCCACCGCAAACGCCGGACCAGTTCTCGACGTGAATGGTGATATCATATTCGGCGGCAGTTACTACGCTATCTCCGTCATCAGGGGCGCTGGAGGTGGCGGCCTAACTCTCACCCCCCGTAATGGCAACCAGTGTCCCCTCTTTATCGGACAGGAGCGTTCAGATCTCAGGAGGGGCATTCCCGTGAAATTTTCAAACTGGAGGTCTAGAGTTGGGTTCGTCCCCGAATCAGAGAACCTCAACATCGAGATGGATGTCGAACCTACGTTCTGCGCTGAGTCAACTTATTGGTGGGTCACTCCAGCCCCCAGTCCCTGGAGATCGTTGTTCATAGCGGTTGGTCCTAAGCCAGAAGCTGGAGGAGAAGATTCGTCGAGGAGTCTCTTCCAGATCAAGAAAACTAGTGAAAACCCTAACGCTTACAAGTTTGCATATTGTAGGGACGGTAACGATTGCACCGATGTCGGTAGAAACGAGGAAGGTGGCGTTCGGGGTTTGGTTATAGGCTCTACCCCACCATTCGCTAGCCCATTCGAGGTTATGTTCGTGAAAGCTAGTGAGATAGAGACTTCA
This sequence comes from Raphanus raphanistrum subsp. raphanistrum, assembly GCA_019706035.1. NCBI lineage: Eukaryota > Viridiplantae > Streptophyta > Magnoliopsida > Brassicales > Brassicaceae > Raphanus > Raphanus raphanistrum. The sequence continues at coordinate 53,525,803 of CM033988.1, forward strand.
TCCAAGATTATGTCTATTATCTGAGAGAAATAAAGACCACTTAATGAAGAGGATAAGAGTTATAACTTACGTCTAATAATAAAACTCTTTCCCTTTATGCTGTTTTCTTTGTTCGTCGATCATCATCATCATCGTATCTGGAATAAAAACAATTTTACTGTTTCTTTGTTTTTTAGTTCTCTCTCTAGTTCACATAACTTTTTTTTTTTGAGAAAAGGGCTAGTTCACAAAACTTGGAAACTAAACAGAAGCATTTTTCCCTTTTAGAAACCACATTAAAAAAAAATACGTTATCTAACACCACTACACCGTGAAATTGCTGTAAACATCTAATATTAAACAATACCAAAATGTTTAAAACAAATACGTTTTTAAAGATGTTCAAAATGTTTTGAGAGATAGAGAGACTATTAACATTTTCCAAGTAAAACCTTTTTCTTATAAGTATGTGTCTCATTACCAAGATAACGGATAGGTAATAATTAGCTTTGAAAGATCGAAGCCTTATGCATCTAAGTTAGCTAATCAAAACAAAAGTTAGCACTTAGCAGGGACCCCAAAAAAAAAATCACAGACACACAAGATTTAATTTAATCGATTAAAGCTTAACTAAAACTAATTCATAAGCATCAACAATTCCAGACCATAGCGCAACCTTGCTGCCGGAACCTGAAGCAAGAGCAAGAGTCATATAAGAGATATCAGCCGGAAAATAATCCAGGAACCGAAGTTTATCCCAAAAGCGACTCAAGAGGACTATAGGCAAAACGAAGTTGACAAGGTCCCGGTTCCGCCATCACCCAGAGATGTCCGCTCCAAACGCCAAAGACTGAGTTGAAGCAAGAGCAAACCCTTTTTTTTGTAAGCACTTTTTCTATTGGCTCTCAGGAGTAGCTACTAATTTTTGATGCCAACTACTTATATACTTAATAAAATGGAATGGTTCAGAGGAATAGCGGCTTCGATCATACCTCATCTTTCAATCAAAAATTGTATAGCTAGAGTGGTTTAAGTTAGTATGGTACTAAACCTTTATTTTTTATAAAACATATTATTTCCTAATTGTTTTTATGATAAATCAGAACCGAAATTTAAGATAAGATTTAAGATTAAAAGAAATAAGATAAGATTAAATAAAAGGTAACTAGCATTTAATTAAATACAAATCTACTAAGTAGTCAATTTTAGTTTTTGTTCCCTAAATAGTTTCAAGAACAAATATCCTAAAATTAGCATTCATTAATAGGTAAAAAAACAATTATATTTTTATCTACGATTTTACTTAATTTAAAAATATGTAAAAATAAAAAAAAAATTTTCAAAAAATCAAAAATTCAAAATTTTAATAGATCTTTGTCCGAATTTAGGAACATCTTCATAAACGTCTAACTAGACTTCCTCAATATAATTTGTATGTACATTTAGAAACACCTGTCTAAATGTGCATAACATCTTTAAAAAAATTATAAAATCATTTCTAAAGTATATATTTACAAGATACTCATTAATAGAAAATTTATACAACATTTTATTAATGTTTTCTAAAAATTATAAATATATTATAAATATTTAGAAATATTTTTTGTAAATTTAAGAAAGGATTTATATATTCATTAATGTTATCTTAAATATGCTTATAAGTAAAATTTAGGATGATATCATACACACTCAAGAAAAATTTCATAAACTTTAGGAATATTAATACACATATAATTAAAATTCAATAAGTAAACTATATAATCATGAAGGTCTTAGATATGTATTTAATTACAAAAATATTTTAGGGTGGATTCTAAAAAAAACTCAAGAACTACATACTCCATGAAATTCGAAAAACATTATAGCACAATATTTAATAAAATTTTAAAGTTTTAATCAAAATGGAAATAAAATCTCACTAAGTGCGGATTATACTATAATACTCTAATACATCATTAAATGTGTATTTAGTGAAACCTTCATTATTATATAGATAACTTATTGAATTTTAGTTATATTTATATTAAGTAAAAAAATTGAATAGGAAGATTAAATAAAAGGTAACTATATTCAAAATTATCTTACTTAAAATACATATAACTTTCTGTTTGTTTTTCACTGCAAGAAAATTGGTAAAAATGTTATAAAAACAAAATCAGATGGATAAGAAAATTGGTAAAAAATGTTATAGTAATCATTCTAATTTTTTTAATATTTAGTTTCATAAAATTTCATATACTTTCTAGATTAGTGGAATTAGCATTATAAAATTTTCATTATCTAGAGAAACGGAGACAACAGAGGTTCTAAACTCTTTGACCACCAACTTATGTTAGTGCTCGATGAAACTATACACTAAAACAAAATTTTCAATTTTTTAAAAATTTTCCAAAATCCGTGGGTTAATCTCTTCTAAAATAATGAGTTTTCGGTAAATAATCTATATACTGAAGTTTATACTCTTTGCTTTTGTTTAAAAAAATTCAAACCATATTCTACATTTGAATTATTGTATTCTAAACTATATTTCATGGTATATAGTAATCATTCTAGTTTTTTAATATTTAGTTTCATAAAACTTCAATATACTGACTAGATTAGTGGAATTAACATTATAAAATCTTCATTATCTTGAGAAACGGAGACAACAGAGGTTCTAAACTCTTTGGCCATCATCTTATATTAGTGCTCGATGAAACTATATACTTAAACAAGATTTTTATATTTTAAATTTTTTCCCAAAATCCGTGGGTTAATCATTTTTAAAATAATGAGTTTTTGGTAGATGCTCTATATACTAAAGTTTATATTCTTCACTTTTGTTTAAAAATTTCAAACCACATTCGAAATTTGAATTAATGTATTCTAAACTATCTTTCATGGTATATATGAATCATTCAAATATTTATAATATTTAGTTTACTAAAATTTCATATACAGCCAAGATTAGTGGAATTAGCATTATAAAATCTTCATTATCTAGAGAAACGAAGACAAGAGAGGTTCTAAACTATTTGACCATCATATTATGTTAGTGCTCGATGAAACTATAGACTAAAATCATATTTTAAAAATTTTGAAAATTTTCCAAAATCCGTGGGTTTAACCATTTCTAAAATAATGAGTTTTCGTAAAATGCTCTATATACTGAAGTTTATATTCTTTGCTTTTGTTTAAAAATTTTCAAACCAAATTCTACATTAAACTATACACTAAAACCAGATTTTCATATTTTTGAAATTTTCCAAAATCCGTGGGTTCTATATACTGAAGTTTATACTATTCACTTTTGTTTAGAAATTTTAAACCACATTCGACATTTGAATTAATGTATTATAAACTATCTTTCATGGTATAAAGGAATCATTTTAATATTTTTTATATTTAGTTTACTAAAATTTCATATACTGCCAAGATTAGTGGATTAGCATTATAAAATCTTCATTATCTAGAGAAACGAAAACAAGAGAGGTTCTAAACTGTTTGACCATCATATTATGTTAGTGCTCGATGAAACTATACACTAAAACAAGATTTTCAAATTTTTGAAAATTTTCCAAAATCCGTGGATTAACCCCTTCTAAAATAATGAGTTTTCGGTAAATGCTCTGTGTACTGAAGTTTATACTCTTCACTTTTGTTTAAAAATTTCAAACCACAATCGACATTTGAATTAATGTATTGTAAACTATCTTTCATAGTATATAGGAATCATTCTAATTTTTTTAATATTTATTTTCATAAAATTTCATATACTGCCTAGATTAGAGGAATTAGCATTATAAAATCTTCATTATCTCAAGAAACGAAGACAACACAGGTTCTAAACTCTTTGACCATCATATTATGTTAGTGCTCGATGAAACTATACACTAAAACAAGATTTTCAATTTTTTTTTTATTTTTCCAAAATCTGTGGGTTAACCCCTTCTAAAATAATGAGTTTTCGGTAAATGCTCTATATACTGAAGTTTATACTCTTCACTTTTGTTTAAAAATTTCAAACCACATTCGACGTTTGAATTAATGTATTCTAAACTATATTTCATGGTATATAGGAATCATTCTAATTTTTTAATATTTAATTTACTAAATTTCATATATTGCCTAGATTAGTGGAATTAGCATTATAAATTCTTCATTATCTAGAGAAACGGAGAAAACAGAGGTTCTAAACTCTTTGACCATCATCTTATGTTAATGACCTATTAAACTATACACTAAAACCAGATTTTCATATTTTGAAAATTTTCCAAAATCCGTGGGTTAACCCCTTTTAAAATAATGAGTTTTCGGTAAATGCTCTATATACCGAATTTATACTCTTCACTTTTGTTAAAAAATTTCAAACCACATTGGACATTTGAATTAATGTATTCTAAACTATCTTTCATGGTATATAGGAATCATTCTAATATTTTTAATATTTATATTACTAAAATTCCATATACTGCCAAGATTAGTGGAATTAGCATTATAAAATCATTATCTAGAGAAACGAAGACAACAAAGGTTCTAAATTCTTTGACCATCATATTATGTTAGTGCTCGATGAAAGTATACACTAAAACAAGATTTTCAAATTTTTTGAAATTTTTCCAAAATCCGTGGGTTATAACCCCCTTTTAAAATAATGAGTTTTCGGTAAATGCTCTATATACTGAAGTTTATACTCTTCACTTTTGTTTAAAAATTTCAAACCACATTCGACATTTAAATTATTGTATTCTAAACTATCTTTCATGGTATATAGGAATCATTCTAATTTTTTTAATATTTATTTTGATAAAATTTCATATACTACCTAGATTAGTGGAATTAGCATTATAAAATCTTCATTATCTAGAGAAACGGAGATAACAGAGGTTCTAAATTCTTTGGCCATCATCTTATGTTAGTGATCGATGAAAATATATACGTAAACCAGACTTTTATATTTTTGAAATTTTTCCAAAATCCGTGGGTTAACCCCTTCTAAAATAATGAGTTTTCGCTAAATGCTCTATATACTGAAGGTTATACTCTTCGCTTTCTTTTAAAAAATTTCAAACCACATTCTACATTTTAATTATTGTATTCTAAACTATATTTCATGGTATATAGGAATCATTCTAATTTTTTAATATTTAGTTTACTAAAATTTCATATATTGCCTAGATTAGTGGAATTAGCATTATAAAGTCTTCATTATCTAGAGAAACGGAGACAACATATGTTTTAAACTCTTTGACCATCATATTATGTTAATGCTCTATTAAACTATACACTAAAACCTGATTTTCATATTTTTGAAAATTTCCTAAACTCCGTGGGTTAACTAACCCCTTCTAAAATAATGAGTATTCGGTAAATGCTCTATATACCGAATTTATACTCTTCACTTTTGTTTAAAAATTTCAAACCACATTCGACATTTGAATTAATGTATTCTAAACTATCTTTCATGGTAAATAGGAATCATTCTAATATTTTTAATATTTAGATTACTAAAATACCATATACTGACAAGATTAGTGGAATTATCATTATAAAATCTTCATTATCTAGAGAAACGAAGACAACATATGTTCTAAACTCTTTGACCATCATATTATGCTAGTGCGTGATGAAACTATTCACTAAAACACCTATTCTAAAATAATGAGTTTTCGGTAAATGCTCTATGTACTGAAGTTTATACTCTTCACTTCTGTTTAAAAATTTCAAACCACATTCGACATTTGAATTAATGTATTCTAAACTATCATTCATGGTATATAGGAATCATTCTAATATTTTTAATATTTAGATTACTAAAATTCCTTATACTGCCAAGATTAGTGGAATTAGCATTATAAAATCTTCATTATCTAGAGAAACGAAAACAACACAGGTTCTAAACTTTTTGACCATCATATTATGTTAGTGCTCGATGAAACTATGCACTAAAAAAAGATTTTCAATTTTTTTGAATTTTTTCCAAAACCCGTGGGTTAACCCCTTTAAAAACAATGAGTTTTCGGTAAATTCTCTATATACTGAAGTTTATACTCTTCACTTTTGTTTAAAAATTTCAAACCACATTCAACATTTAAATTATTGTATTCTAAACTATCTTTCATGGTATATAGGAATCATTCTAATTTTTTTAATATTTATTTTCATAAAATTTCATATACTGCCTAGATTAGTGGAATTAACATTATAAAATCTTCATTATCTAGTGAAACGAAGACAACACAGGTTCTAAACTCTTTGACCATCATATTATGTTAGTACTCGATGAATCTATACACTAAAACAAGATTTTCAAATTTTTAAAAAATTTTCCAAAATCCGTGGGTTAACCCGTTTTAAAATAATGAGTTTTCTGTAAATGCTCTATATACTGAAGTTTATACTCTTCACTTTTGTTTAAAAATTTCAAACCACATTCGACATTTAAATTATTGTATTCTAAACTATCTTTCATGGTATATAGGAATCATTCTAATTTTTTTAATATTTATTTTCATAAAATTTCATATACTGCCTAGATTAATGGAATTAGCATTATAAAATCTTCATTATCTAGAGAAACGGAGATAACAGAGGTTCTAAAATCTTTGGCCATCATCTTATGTTAGTGCTCGATGAAAATATATACTTAAACCAGACTTTTATATTTTTGAAATTTTTCCAAAATCCGTGGGTTAACCCCTTCTAAAATAATGAGTTTTCGGTATATGCTCCATATACTAAAGTTTATACTCTTCGCTTTCGTTTAAAAAATTTCAAACCACATTCTCCATTTTAATTATTGTATTCTAAACTATATTTCATGGTATATAGGAATCATTCTAATTTTTAAATATTTAGTTTACTAAATTTCATATATTGCCTAGATTAGTGGAATTAGCATTATAAAATCTTCATTATCTAGAGAAACGGAGATAACAGAGGTTCTAAAATCTTTAACCATCATCTTATGTTAATGCTCTATTAAACTATACAGTAAAACCAGATTTTCATATTTTGAAAATTTTCCAAAATCCGTGGGTTAACCCCTTCTAAAATAATGAGTTTTCGGTAAATGCTCTATATACCAAATTTATACTCTTCACTTTTGTTTAAAAATTTCAAACAATATTTGAAATTTGAATTAATGTATTCTAAACTATATTTCATGGTATATAGGAATCATTCTAATATTTAGATTACTAAAATTCCATATACTGCCAAGATTAGTTAGCATTATAAAATCTTTATTATCTAGAGAAACGAAGACAACTCAAGTTCTAAACTCTTTGACCATCATATTATGTTAGTGCTCCATGAAACTATACACTAAAACAAGATTTTCAAATTTTTTGAAAATTTTCCAAAATCCGTGGGTTAACCCCTTTTAAAATAATGAGTTTTCGGTAAATGCTCTATATACTGAAGTTTATACTCTTCACTTTTGTTTAAAATTTTCAAACCACATTCTACATTTTAATTATTGTATTCTAAACTATATTTTATGGTATATTGTAATCATTCTAATTTTTTAATATTTAGTTTACTATAATTTCATATATTGCCTAGATTAGTGGAATTAGCATTATACAATCTTCATTATCTAGAGAAACGGAGACAACAGAGGTTCTAAACTCTTTGACCATCATCTTATGTTAATGCTCTATTAAACTATACACTAAAACCAGATTTTCATATTTTTGAAAATTTTCCAAAATCCGTGGGTTAACCCCTTCTAAAATAATGAGTTTTCGGTAAATGCCCTATATACTGAATTTATTTTCTTCACTTTTGTATAAAAATTTCAAACCACATTCGACATTTGAATTAATGTATTCTAAACTATCTTTCATGGTATATAGGAATCATTTAATAATTTTAATATTTAGATTACTAAAATTCTATATACTGCCAAGATTAGTGGAATTAGCATTATAAAATCTTCATTATCTAGAGAAACGAAGACAACACATGTTCTAAACTCTTTGACCATCATATTATGTTATTTTCAATTTGTTTGAAATTTTTCCAAAATCCGTGGGTTAACCTCTTTTAAAATAATGAGTTTTCGGTAAATGCTCTATATACTGAAGTTTATACTCTTCACTTTTGTTTAAAAATTTCAATCCACATTCGACATTTAAATTATTGTATTCTAAACTATCTTTCATGGTATATAAGAATCATTATAATTTTTTTAATATTTATTTTCATAAAATTTCATATACTGCCTAGATTAGTGGAATTAGCATTATAAAATCTTCATTTTTTTTTTGTCGTCGACTTTTACAGACTCATATAGACTCTGTAAACCATGTTGGTGGCTCTTCATCCATGTGCACAACAAAATAAAATCTTCATTATCTAGAGAAACGGAGATAACAGAGGTTCTAAACTCTTTGGCCATCATCTTATGTTAGTGATCGATGAAAATATATACGTAAACCAGACTTTTATATTTTTGAAATTTTTCCGAAATCCGTGGGTTAACCCCTTCTAAAATAATGAGTTTCCGGTAAATGCTCTATATACTGAAGGTTATACTCTTCGCTTTCGTTTAAAAAAATTCAAACCACATTCTACATTTTAATTATTGTATTCTAAACTATATTTCATGGTATATAGGAATCATTCTAATTTTTTAATATTTAGTTTACTAAAATTTCATATATTGCCTAGATTAGTGGAATTAGCATTATAAAGTCTTCATTATCTAGAGAAACGGAGACAACAAAGGTTTTAAACTCTTTGACCATCATATTATGTTAATGCTCTATTAAACTATACACTAAAACCTGATTTTCATATTTTTGAAAATTTCCTAAACTCCGTGGGTTAACTAACCCCTTCTAAAATAATGAGTATTCGGTAAATGCTCTATATACCGAATTTATACTCTTCACTTTTGTTTAAAAATTTCAAACCACATTCGACATTTGAATTAATGTATTCTAAACTATCTTTCATGGTATATAGGAATCATTATAATGTTTTTAATATTTAGATTACTAAAATACCATATACTGACAAGATTAGTGGAATTAGCATTATAAAATCTTCATTATCTAGAGAAACGAAGAAAACAGATGTTCTAAACTCTTTGACCATCATATTATGCTAGTGCTCGATGAAACTATCATTCTAATTTTTTAATATATAGTTTACTAAAATTTCATATACTGCATAGATTAGTATAATTAGCATTATAAAATCTTAATTATTTAGAAAAACGAAGAAAACAGAGGTTTTAAACTATTTGCTTTTGTTTAAAAAAATTAAAACTACATTCTACGTTTGAACTAATGTATTATAGACTATCTTTCATGGAATATAGGAATCATTCTAGTTTTTTAATATTTAGTTTACTAAAATTTCAAATACCGTCTAGATTTGTAGAATTAGCATTATAAAATCTTCATTATCTAGAGAAACGGAGACAACAGAGGTTCTAAACTCTTTGAACATTATCTTGTGTTAATACTCTATGAAACTATACACTAAAACCATATTTTCATATTTTTGAAATTTTTCCAAAATCCGTGGGTTTTCGGTAAATGCTCTATATACTGAAGTTTATACTCTTCACTTTTTTAAAAAAATTGCAAACCACATTCTACATTTGAATTAATGTATTCTAAACTATTTTTCATTGTATATAGGAATCATTCTAATTTTTTTATATTTAGTTTACTAAAATTTCATATATTGCCTAGATAAGTGGAATTAACATTATAAAATCTTCATTATCTAGAGAAACGGAGACAACAGAGGTTCTAAACTCTTTGACCATAATCTTATGTTAATGCTCTATGAAACTATACACCAAAACCAGATTTTTCATATTTTTGAAAATTTTCCAAAATCCGTTGGTTAACTCCTTCTAAAATAATGTGTTTTCGGTAAATGCTCTATATACTGAAGTTTATACTCTTCACTTTTGTTTAAAAATTTCAAACCACATTCGACATTTGAATTAATGTATTCTAAACTATCTTTCATGGTATATAGGAATCATTCTAATATTTTCAATATTTAGTTTACTAAAGTTTCATATACTGCCAAGATTAGTGGAATTAGCATTATAAAATCTTCATTATCTAGAGAAACGAAGACAACAGAAGTTCTAAACTCTTTGACCATCATATTATGTTAGTGCTCGATGAAACTATACACTAAAACAAGATTTTCAAATTTTTTGAAAATTTTCCAAAATCCGTGGGTTAACACATCTTCTAAAATAATGAGTTTTCGGTAAATACTCTCTGTACTAAAGTTTATACTCTTCACTTTTGTTTAAAAATTTCAAACCACATTCGACATTTGAATTAATTTATTCTAAACAATCTTTCATGGTATATAGGAATCATTCTAATATTTTTAATTTTTGCTTTACTAAAATTTTGTATACTGCATATATTAGTCGAATTAGCATTATAAAATCTTCATTATCTAGAGAAACGAAGACAATAGAGGTTCTAAACTCTTTGACTATCATTTATTTTAGTGCTCGATGAAACTATATACTAAAATCAGATTTTCATATTTTGAATTTTTTCCAAAATTCGTGGGTTAGCCCCTTCTAAAATAATGAGTTTTTGGTAAATGCTCTATATACTGAAGTTTATACTTTTTTCTTTTGTTTAAAAAATTTCAAACCACATTATAAATTTGAATTAATGTATTCTAAACTATCTTTCATGGAATATAGGAATCATTCAAATTTTTTAATATCTAGTTTACTAAAATTTCATATACTGCATAGATTAGTGGAATTAGCATTATAAAATCTTCATTATCTAGAGAAACGGAGACAACAGAGGTTCTAAACTCTTTGACCATCATCCTGTGTTAATGCTCTATGAAACTATACACTAAAACCAGATTTTAATATTTTTGAATTTTTCCAAAATCCGGGGGTTAACCTCTTCTAAAATAATGAGTTTCGGTAAATGCTCTATATACTGAAGTTTATACTCTTCACTTTTTTAAAAAAATTCAAACCACATTCGACATTTGAATTAATGTATTCTAAATTATCTTTCATGGTATATAGGAATCATTCTAATTTTTTAATAATTAGTTTAGTAAAATTTCATATATTGCCTAGATTAGTGGAATTAGCATAATAAAATCTTCATTATCTAGAGAAATGGAGACAACAGAGGTTCTAAACTATTTGACCATCATATTGTGTTAATGCTCTATAAAACTATACCTTAAAACCAGATTTTCGTATTTTTGAAATTTTTCCAAAATTCGTGGGTTAACCCCTTCTAAAAATAATGAGTTTTCGGTAATTGATCTATATACTGAATTTATACACTTCACTTTTGTTTAAAATTTTCAAACCACATTCGACATTTAAATTAATGTGTTCTAAACTATCTTTCTTGGTATATAGTAATCATTCATAATTTTTTAATATTTAGTTTACTAAAATTTCATATACTGCCTAGATTAGTGGAATTAGCATTATAAATCTTCATTTTCTAGAGAAACGAAGATAATGTTGGTTCTAAACTCTTTGACCATCATCTTATGTTAGTGCTCGATGAAACTAAATACTAAAACCAGATTTTAAAATTTTTGATTTTTTTCCAAAATCTGTGGGTTAAGCCATTCTAAAATAATGATTATCTGTAGATGTTCTATATACTGAAGTTTATACTCTTCACTTTTGTTTAAAATTTTCAAACCACATTTGGCATTTGAATTAATGTATTCTAAACTATCTTTTATGGTATATAGGAATCATTCTATTTTTTTTAATATTTAGTTTACTAAAATTTCATAAACTGCCTAAATTAGTGGAATTAGCATTATAAAATCTTCATTATCTAGAGAAACGGAGAAAACAGAGGTTCTAAACTCTTTGACCATCATCTTGTGTTAATTCTCTATGAAAATATACACTAAAACCAGATTTTCATATTTTTGACATTTTTCCAAAATCTGTGGGTTAACCCATTCTTAAATAATTAGTTTTCGGTAAATGCTCTATATACTGAAGTTTATACTCTTCACTTTTGTTTAAAATTTTCAAACCACATTCGAAATTTGAATTAATGTATTCTAAACTATCTTTCATGGTATATAAGAATCATTTTAATTTTTTAATATTTAGTTTACTAAAATTTCATATATTGCCTAGATTAGTGGAATCAACATTATAAAATCTTCATTATCTAGAGAAACGGAGACAACAGAAGTTCTAAATTCTTTGACCATAATCTTATGTTAATGCTCTATGAAACTATACACCAAAACCAGATTTTTCATATTTTTGAAAATTTTCCAAAATCCGTGGGTTAACTCCTTCTAAAATAATGAGTTTTCGGTAAATTTTATATATACTGAAGTTTATACTCTTCACTTTTGTTTCAAAATTTCAAACCACATTCGACATTTGAATTAATGTATTCTAAACTATCTTTCATGGTAAATAGGAATCATTCTAATTTTTAATATTTAGTTTACTAAAAGATCATATACTACATAGGTTAGTGGAATTAGCATTATAAAATCTTAATTATCTAGAAAAACTAAGACAACAGAGGTTCTAAACTCTTTGACCATCATCTTATATTAGTGCTCGATAAAAATATATACTAAAACCAGATTTTCATATTTTTGAAATTTTTCCAAAATCCGTGGGTTAACCCCTTCTAAAATAATTAGTTTTTGGTAAATGCTCTATATACTGAAGTTTATACACTTTTATTTTTTTTAAAACAAATTCAAACCATATTCTACATTTGAATTAATGTATTATAAACTATCTTTCATGGTATATAGGAATCATTCTAGTTTTTTAATATTTAGTTTACTAAAATTTCATAGACTGCCTAAATTAGTGGCATTAGCATTATAAAATCTTCATTATCTAGAGAAACGGAGACAAGAGAGGTTCTAAACTCTTTGAACATCATCTTATGTTAGTGCTCGATGAAACTATACACTAAAACAATGTTTTTTCATATTTCTGTAATTTTTCTAAAATCCGTGGGTTAACCCCTTCTAGAATAATGAGTTTTCGGTAAATGCTCTATATACTGAAGTTTATAATCTTCTCTTTAGTTTAAAAATTTCAGACCACATTCGACATTTGAATTAATGTATTCTAAACTATCTTTCATGGTATATAGTAATCATTCAAATTTTTTATCATTTAGTTTTCTAAAATTTCATATACTGCTTAGATTAGTGGAATTAGCATTATAAAATCTTCATTATCTAGAGAAACGAAGACAACAGAGGTTCTAAACTCTTTGACCATCATCTTATGCTAGTCCTCGTTGAACCTATACACTAAAACCAGATTTTTAAATTTTTGAAATTTTTCCAAAATCCGTGAATTAACCCCTTCTAAAATAATAAGTTTTCGGTAAATGCTCTATATACTGAAGTTTATACTCTTTGATTTTGTTTAAAAAATTCAAACCATATTCTACATTTGAATTAATGTATTATAAACTATCTTTCATGGTATATAGGAATCATTCTAGTTTTTTAATATTTAGTTTACTAAAATTTCATAGACTGTCTAGATTAGTGGAATTAGCATTATAAAATCTTCATTGTCTAGAGAAATGGAGACAACAGAGGTTCTAAACTCTTTGAATATCATCTTAGGTTAGTGCTCGATGAAACTATACACTAAAATAATGTTTTCATATTTCTATAATTTTTCCAAGATCTGTGGGTTAACCCCTTCTAAAATAATGAGTTTTCGGTAAATGATCTATATACTGAAGTTTATACTCTTCCCTTTAGTTTAAAAATTTCAGACCACATTCGACATTTAAATTAATGTATTCTAAACTATCTTTCATGGTATATAGGAATTATTCTAATTTTTAATATTTAATTTACTAAAATTTCATATACTGCATAGATTAGTGGAATTAGCATTATAAAATCTTAATTATCTAGAGAAATGAAGACAACAGAGGTTCTAAACTCTTTGACCATCATCTTATATTAGTTCTCGATGAAAATATAAAACCAAATTTTCATATTTTTGAAAATTTTCCAAAATCTGTGGGTTAACCCCTTCTAAAATAATGAGTTTACGGTAAATGCTCTATATACTGAATTTTATACTCTTTGCTTTTGTTGAAAAAATTCAAAACATATTCTACATCTGAATTAATGTATTATAAGCTATCTTTCATGGTATATAGGAATTATTCTAGTTTTAATGTTTAGTTTACTAAAATTTCATATACTGCCTAGATTAGTTGAATTAACATTATAATATCTTCATTATCTAGAGAAACGGAGACAACAAAGGCTCTAAACTCTTTGAAGATCATCTTATGTTAGTGCTCAATGAAACTATACACTAAAACAATGTTTTCATATTTTTGTTTTTTTTTCTAAAATCTGTGGGTTAACCCCTTCTAGAATAATGAGTTTTCGGTAAATGATCTATATACTGAAGTTTATACTCTTCCCTTTAGTTTAAAAATTTCAGACCACATTTGACATTTAAATTAATGTATTCTGAACTATCTTTCATGGTATATAGGAATCATTCTAATTTTTAATATTTGGTTTACTAAAATTTCATATACTGCATAGATTATTGGAATTAGCATTATAAAATGTTAATTATCTAGAAAAACAAAAACAACAGAGGTTCTAAACACTTTGACCATCATCTTATATTTGTGCTCGATGAAACTATATACTAAAACCAGATTTTCATATTTTTGAAATTTTTCCAAAATCCGTGGGTTAACCCCTTATAAAATAATGAGATTTCGGTAAATGCTCAATATACTGAAGTTTATACTCTTTGCTTTTGTTTAAAAAAATTCAAACCATATTTTACATTTGAATTAATGCATTATAAACTATCTTTCATGGTATATAAGAATCATTCTAGTTTTTTAATATTTAGTTTACTAAAATTTCATATACTGCCTATATTAGTGGAATTAGCATTATAAAATCTTCATTATCTAGAGAAACGGAGACAACAGATGTTCTAATCTCTTTGAACATCATCTTATGTTAGTGCTCGATGAAACTATACACTAAAACAATGTTTTCATATTTTTGAATTTTTTCCAAAATCCGTGGGTTAACCCCCCTTCTAAAATAATTATTTTCTGTAAATGTTCTATATACTGAAATTTATACTCTTCCCTTTAGTTTAAAAATTTCAAACCACATTTGATATTTGAATTAATGTATTCTAACTATCTTTCATGGTATATAGTAATTATTCTAATTTTTTTAATATTTAGTTTACTAAAATTTCATATACTGCCTAGATTAGTGGAATTAGCATTATAAAATCTTCATTATCTAGAGAAACAAAGACAATATTGGTTCTAAACTCTTTGACCATCAGCTTATGCTAGTGCTCGATGAAACTATACACTAAAACCAGATCTTTAAATTTTTGAACTTTTTCAAAAATCCGTGGGTAACCCCTTCTAAAATAATGAGTTTCCGGTAAATGCTATATATTTTGAAGTTTATACTCTTTGCTTTTGTTTAAAATAATCAGACCAAATTATACATTTGAATTAATGTATTATAAACAATCTTTCATGGTATATAGGAATGATTCTAATTTTTTAATATTTAATTTACTAAAATTTCATATACTTCCTAGATTAGTGGAATTAGCATTATAAAATCTTCATTATCTAGAGAAACGAAGACAACAGAGGTTCTAAACTCTTTGACCATCATCTTATGCTAGTCCTCGTTGAACCTATACACTAAAACCAGATTTTTAAATTTTTGAAAATTTTCCAAAATCCGTGGGTTAACCCCCCCTTCTAAAATAATGAGTTTTCGGTAAATGCTCTATATACTGAAGTTTATACTCTTTGATTTTGTTTAAAAAATTCAAACCATATTCTACATTTGAATTAATGTATTATAAACTATCTTCATGGTATATAGGAATCATTCTAGTTTTTTAATATTTAGTTTACTAAAATTTCATAGACTGGCTAGATTAGTTGAATTAGCATTATAAAATCTTCATTATCTAGAGAAACGGAGACAACAGAGGTTCTAAACTCTTTGAATATCATCTTAGGTTAGTGCTCGATGAAACTATACACTAAAATAATGTTTTCATATTTCTATAATTTTTCCAAAATCTGTGGGTTAACCCATTCTAAAATAATGAGTTTTCGGTAAATGATCTATATACTGAAGTTTATACTCTTCCCTTTAGTTTAAAAATTTCAGACCACACTCGACATTTAAATTAATGTATTCTAAACTATCTTTCATGGTATATAGGAATTATTCTAATTTTTAATATTTAATTTACTAAAATTTCATATACTGCATAGATTAGTGGAATTAGCATTATAAAATCTTAATTATCTAGAGAAATGAAGACAACAGAGGTTCTAAACTCTTTGACCATCATCTTATATTAGTTCTCGATGAAAATATAAAACCAAATTTTCATATTTTTGAAAATTTTCCAAAATCTGTGGGTTAACCCCTTCTAAAATAATGAGTTTACGGTAAATGCTCTATATACTGAATTTTATACTCTTTGCTTTTGTTGAAAAAATTCAAAACATATTCTACATTTGAATTAATGTATTATAAGCTATCTTTCATGGTATATAGGAATTATTCTAGTTTTTAATGTTTAGTTTACTAAAATTTCATATACTGCCTAGATTAGTTGAATTAACATTATAATATCTTCATTATCTAGAGAAACGGAGACAACAAAGGCTCTAAACTCTTTGAAGATCATCTTATGTTAGTGCTCAATGAAACTATACACTAAAACAATGTTTTCATATTTTTGTTTTTTTTTCTAAAATCTGTGGGTTAACCCCTTCTAGAATAACGAGTTTTCGGTAAATGATCTATATACTGAAGTTTATACTATTCCCTTTAGTTTAAAAATTCCAGACCGCATTTGACATTTAAATTAATGTATTCTGAACTATCTTTCATGGTATATAGGAATCATTCTAATTTTTAATATTTGGTTTACTAAAATTTCATATACTGCATAGATTATTGGAATTAGCATAATAAAATGTTAATTATCTAGAAAAACGAAGACAACAGAGGTTCTAAACACTTTGACCATCATCTTATATTTGTGCTCGATGAAACTATATACTAAAACCAGATTTTCATATTTTTGAAATTTTTCCAAAATCCGTGGGTTAACCCCCTTATAAAATAATGAGATTTCGGTAAATGCTCTATATACTGAAGTTTATACTCTTTGCTTTTGTTTAAAAAAATTCAAACCATATTTTACATTTGAATTAATGCATTATAAACTATCTTTCATGGTATACATGAATCATTCTAGTTTTTTAATATTTAGTTTACTAAAATTTCATATACTGCCTATATTAGTGGAATTAGCATTATAAAATCTTCATTATCTAGAGAAACGGAGACAACAGATGTTCTAATCTCTTTGAACATCATCTTATGTTAGTGCTCGATGAAACTATACACTAAAACAATGTTTTCATATTTTTGAAATTTTTCCAAAATCCGTGGGTTAACCCCCCTTCTAAAATAATTATTTTTCTGTAAATGTTCTATATACTGAAATTTATACTCTTCCCTTTAGTTTAAAAATTTCAAACCACATTTGATATTTGAATTAATGTATTCTAACTATCTTTCATGGTATATAGTAATTATTCTAATTTTTTTAATATTTAGTTTACTAAAATTTTATATACTGCCTAGGTTAGTGGAATTAGCATTATAAAATCTTCATTATCTAGAGAAACGAAGACAATATTGGTTCTAAACTCTTTGACCATCAGCTTATGCTAGTGCTCGATGAAACTATACACTAAAACCAGATCTTTAAATTTTTGAACTTTTTCAAAAATCCGTGGGTTCTAAAATAATGAGTTTTCGGTAAATGCTATATATTTTGAAGTTTATACTCTTTGCTTTTGTTTAAAAATATCAGACCAAATTCTACATTTGAATTAATGTATTATAAACAATCATTCATGGTATATAGGAATGATTCTAATTTTTTAATATTTAATTTACTAAAATTTCATATACTTCCCAGATTAGTGGAATTAGCATTATAAAATCTTCATTATCTAGAGAAACGAAGACAACAGAGGTTCTAAACTCTTTGACCATCATCTTATACTAGTGCTCGATGAAACTATTCACTAAAACCAGATTTTTAAATTTTTGAAATTTTTCCAAAATCCGTGGGTTAACCCCTTCTAAAATAATGAGTTTTCGGTAAATAATCTATATACTGAAGTTTATACTCTTTGGTTTTGTTTAAAATTTTCAAACCAAATTCTACATTTGAATTAATGTATTACTAGATTATGACCCGCGCTTTGGAAGCGCGGAATATTTTACGATGAAAATTTTCACTAATAACTTAACAAATATTTTGATAACTTTTAAAAAGTGTATTTAAAATATTTTTGCATTTAAATCAGTGTTTCTAAATTCAACCCGATTGTGATTATACCGGTTAATTCGGAGATCTGACAATTTAATTTAGGTTTTTAGAATATTCATATTAACAAAAATCACTAAAATCCGAGACTAACCGATTGAACTGATAGATGACCAATATGTAATCTAATTTGATTTAAATTGTAATAGTTTCATAATTTGTAATCTTATAATCCAAATTTTAAAGTTCATTATTTTGCAATTTATGAAATGATGATGTTTCTACAAAATTTTAAAGAGAAAATGATAGATATAAAATATTAAGATTAATTATTGTATTGTTTGGAAACATTGATAGTAGTATAAAGAAATAAGTATATTGTTTGGAAACATGGATAGTAGTATAAAGAAAGGAACATTAGTGATTTAATGTAGGTTTAACTATAAAGTATAAAAGTGTATTTAATTTAAAAACTTACAAAATAAATGTTAGGTCCAACAGAATGTTTCTGTTTTAATAAGATAGATAAACTATCTTTCATGGTATATAGGAATCATTCTATTTTTTTAATATTTAGTTTACTAAAATTTCATATATTGCCTATATTAATGGAATTAGCATATAAAATCTTCATTATCTAGAGAAACGGAAACAACAGAGATTCTAAACTCTTTGACCATCATCTTATGTTAATGCTCTATGAAACTATACACTAAAACCAGACTTTTCATATTTTTGAAAATTTTCCAAAATATGTGGGTTGACCCCTTCTAAAATAATGAGTTTTCAGTAAATGCTCTATATAGTAAAGTTTATACTCTTCACTTTTGTTTAAAAATTTTAAACCACATTCGACATTTAAATTAATGTATTCTAAACTATCTTTCTAGGTATATAGTAATAATTCTAATTTTTTTAATATTTAGTTTACTAAAATTTCATATACTGCCTAGATTAGTGGAATTAGCATTATAAAAACTTCATTATCTAGAGAAACGAATACAATATTGGTTCTAAACTCTTTGACCATCATCTTATGTTAGTGCTCGATGAAACTATACACTAAAACCAGATTTTTAAATTTTTGAAATTTTTCCAAAATCCGTGGGTTAACCCCCTTCTAAAATAATGAGTTTTCTGTAAATACTCTATATACTGAAGTTTATACTCTTCACTTTTGTTTAAAAATTTCAAACCACATTCGACATTTGAATTAATGTATTCTAAACTATTTTCATGGTATATAGGAATTATTCTAATTTTTTAATATTTAGTTTACTAAAATTTCATTTATTCCCTAGATTAGTGGAATTACGATTATAAAATCTTCATTATCTAGAGAAACGGAGACAACAGAGGTTCTAAACTCTTTGGTCATCATCTTATGTTAATGCTCTATGAAACTATACATTAAAACCAGATTTTCAAATTTTTGAAATTTTTTCAAAATCCGTGGGTTAACAACCCCTTCTTAAATAATGAGTTTTCGTTAAATCACAATATACTCACAATATGAGTGACTCGACTAATCCAACTTCTATCCAAAATCATAAATTTAAATGCAATAACAATTTATAATTGTATAATAATAATAAATTATTTTTAAATATAAATTAGAGGATAACACAAAACTTATTAACAAATGAAAATAAAATATTAACCGACTGTTATAATTTAGACTTCAGAATATTAAATTGTGTACTTTGGAATCAGACACTTTAGTTTATTTTTTTCGACTTCAGAATATTAAATTGTGTATTTTTGAATCAGACACTTTAGTTTATTTTTTTCGATCTAAGCACAATATATCTGAAGATGTACATAATATTCTTAAAATATTTTTATATATCTAAGACAACAACCAATCTAAAAATATACGATTTGGTATAGAGATATAGAACTCGTTCGGGTATTTCTATATTTTGGATCAGATTCAAGTATTTTAAGTTCGAGCTCAGTTATTTCGGATTTGGTTCATATATTTAGATTTTGAAGAAACATGAGATTCTTCATTGTTTAATATTTTGTATTAAAATATATACTTTAATTTAACTGGTTTTCTAATAGATTAAACTTTTTTTTGAACTAATTTTTAATAGATTAAACTATTAATAGGTTTGAAGATAAAACTTTAAAAATAGAAAGATACTAATTTAGTTGTAATTTTAAAATTTTAGATGCAACTTTTGTTGATGCAAGAAACAAGAACTTTGATATGGATTTTAATTTATAAGGGAGTAGCAACTAGCAAGTGACTTTATCCATAATTATATGTATATTATCTGATTTTTGAGTTATATGCAATATCAATATAAATATTTTGAAATATAGGGTCAGTATTTATTTTTATAACCTATCGTAATTTCCTCACGTCTAGACGCTCTATAAACTGATTTTAGAAAACTGACTATAAGCCATGCTTTGATACCTTTCCTCTTTAAATTAACATTGTTGTTATCTATACCTTCTAAAGACTTGCGCCCATTATCACGAGAACTGAAAACACATATACGAAAACTATCAACGGTTATCCCAGCATCGGGACAGAGTGCTCAATTTCGTACCAAACAGATTGAACCAGGAAAATTAACAGAAGGTATGCTACAGAACTAAGGGGACATTTTAGTTGTTTTTTTTTTTTTTAATTTCGTAACTTATAAAACCAGAGCTATAGTGAACATACTTGATCTTTATCTTTAACCAACGATCCACGACCAGGCTAAAACCCTTATTTCCCTCATAATATAAGGTGGGCGTTCGGATATCCGTTTGAATTCGGATCAGGTAATTCAGATTATTTTGGTATAGAGATATAGAATTCGTTCGGGTATTTCTATATTTTGGATCGGATTCAAGTATTTAAAGTTCGAGTTCAGTTATTTCGGATTTGGTTCATATATTTAGATTTTGAAGAAAAATAAGATTCTTTATTGTTTAATATTTTGTATTAAAATATATACTTTAATTTAACTGGTTTTCTAATAGATTAAACGTTTTTTGAACTAATTTTTAATAGATTAAACTATTAATAGGTTTGAAGATAAAAATTTAAAAATAGAAAGATACTAATTTAGTTGTAATTAATTTTAGATGCAATTTTTGTTGATGCAAGAAACAAGAACTTTGATATGTATTTTAATTTATAAGGGAGTAGCAAGTGATTTTATCCATAATTATATGTATATTATCTGATTTTTGAGTCATATCAATATAGATATTTTGAAATATAGGGTCAGTATTTATATGTTTGGTTGTCTTTGGATATCCATTTGGTTCGGATATTACTCGTTCGGATTCGGATATTCAATATCTTCTAATTTAATACCCGTTTGGATATTTGTACTTACATTTGGATTTTGGTTCGGATTTTTAGGATCGGTTTTAGATATCAGATAAAATGTTTATCTCTACCATAATAAATAAATTAATTAATCAATTAATTAATAGAGAACGTTCGTAGCAAAATTAAATAAAGAGCGAGGAAAGTGGAGTAAACAAATAAGTATATCTGAAATAGATAGGCATCTTCTCAAATCTCAATGTACTTGTTTGTTTCTTAAGTTTAATAATTCGACCTAAGCGTACAAAGCTGTATTGTGCATGTATACAGTATACACATCCGTGTATAAATACCGATCACATGAACTCACAATTTATTCACCCAAGTAACATTCATATCTAATCAACTATATATATAAAGATGAATCGTTTATTTTGCCTCCTTCTTGCCTTAACCTCTGTTTTGGCCGCGACTGCAAACGCAGGCGGACCAGTTCTCGACATTGAAGGTAATATCATATTCGGCGGCAGTTACTATGTTACCCCGGTCTTATTCGGCGCTGACGGTGGCGGCCTGACTCTCGCGCCCCTTGGTAACAACCAATGCCCCCTCTATATCGGGCAAGAACCTTCACAGGCCAACTGGGGCATTCCCGTAAGATTCTCAAACTGGAGGTCTAGAGTTGGGTTCGTTCCCGAATCAGAGAACCTCAACATCGAGATGGATGTCAGTGCTACGATCTGCGTCCAGTCAACGTTCTGGTGGGTCGCTGCATCCCGCATGCCCATTGTGGAGTCTTTAATAATGGCTGGTCCTAAGCCAGAACCTGGAAAAGATTCCTCAAAGAGTTTCTTCCAGATCAAGAAAAATGGAGATTACCTTAATGGCAACAATATCGTGTTTTGTCCTAACGGTAATGATTGCATCGATGTCGGGGTATTTGTGGACAAGGATGGCGTTCGGCGTTTGACTTTAAGCTCCACTCCATTCCCAGTTATGTTCCTGAAATCTACTGAGACAGAAACTTCGTCCAAGACTATGTCTATTATCTGAAAGAAATTAAAAAGAAAAGAGTTATAATTTATGCACTAATAATAAAACTCTATCTGTTGTCTTTGTTTGCTTGTTTTTTTCATTACTCTTCGTATATGGAATGATACAGCTTCTTTTTGTTTTTGTTTTTTTATTCCTCACTCTCTAGTTTAAGATTCACATAACTTGGAAATTTAAGAAAATATTTTCTGTCCAAGTATTAAAAACAGATTATGTAACAGATTAAACCACTGCACTATAGAACTTTTATTGACTATTGGTTTATGCATAGAGAGAGAGAGAGCGCACAATCAGACCCGTCCCAGCTATAAGGCACATAAAACTTTAGCTTTAGACCACATTTATATTTAACAATTTTAAGGCCACAAAATTTTAAATTGTATGCAAAACTTAATGATCAAAGATTTATTTGATATTTAGAAAGACTCGGTTAGTATAAGATAACTATCTAGTCATCATTTTCCCTTTGTCATCATCCTTTCTTAATGTTTTTATTGTAGAATAATTTTAATCTATCTGTACCAGTTTATAACTTATTACCATGCATTTTACATTTTAGATATCAAGCATTGTTATCTAACTTACTATAGTTAGTTTGTAAAAAAAAAAAAAACTTACTATAGTTAACTTTTAAAAAAAAAATGTTCAAAAAAACTTATTGTAGTTAATTGAAGTCATCTTTTTTTTTTTGAACAAGAAGTCATCTTTATACTTCAAAAACATTAGTAATGCTTTTTTCTAATACTTTTATGATTTCATTGGTTCTTTATACATTAGTGAAATATTTTTTTAAAAATTTAGGTTAATATTACAGCAGCAGCTTCACAACTGAACTATATATTATATTTGTTTTTCAAAGATAATAAAAAAATAGTTTTAGTACGATACATTTCCTTATATGAAACAAATATATTCCTGTATAAAACAAAATATATTCATATTAAAAGAATATAGTAATTATAAAACAAAATTCATAACTAAAAAAAAATTAAAGGCCACATTTTTTGTATTGCTTTAGGCCAGCGGATTTTCTGGGACAGTACTGACGTAGTTCCGATGAAAGTCGGATTTCTGGTGAGCAATACATTACACATATATGTATGAAGTTAACATTTGGTCAAACCAACCAGCTCTTGGCTTATTGGTAAAAGATTGCCTAGACACTCCATCATGTGGGTTCAATTTTTACTAGATGGACTATTTGCAATATTTGAGTTTCTGGTCAAAAAGTGAAATCATTTTTTTCTTAATCTTTGGTCAGAAAAGTATACGTATGATGAATGTACGCGTCGATTGGAAGACGAGAAAAGGCGCCACCAACGATCCACTTAATAAACTTCTCATTTTAAAATCACACGAGAATTGAGCAAGTACTAAATTATAGACCTACATTAAATAATCAGATACCGTTTTATTATCATTTATTGGCATCTCCGAAATATTCTGCCTCGTCGCGAGATCCGAAACCCGGGAACCTTTCAATGAGTTTAATAAAGCTTTATCTGTACCAGGAGAGAAAAAACTAAAGTTGAAGAAGCGTAGAAGGAAAGTTGAGTAAGAAGATATTCATCTTTTCAAATGTCAATGTAGTACTTGCTAACAATTTCAAAACTTATAAGCGTAGCTATATGTGCATTTACACATCCGTGTATAAATACCGATCACATGACTCGCATAATTAACTCAAAAGGGATGAACCCAGTGTTTTACTTCCTTATTGGCTTAACTGCTGTTTTGGCCGTGACCGCAAACGCCGGGGGACCAGTTCTCGACACTGATGGTGATTTCATACTCGACGGCGGCAGTTACTACGTTCTCCCCATCTTCTCCGGTGGCGGTTTGACTCTCGCCCCCCGTGGTGGCAACCGATGTCCCCTCTATATCGGACAAGAATATTCAGATGTCAACAAGGGTATTCCCGTAAAATTCTCAAACTGTAGGTCAAAATATGGGTTTGTTCTCGAGCTGGTTAATCTCAACATCGAGATGGATGTTAAAGCTACGATCTGTTTTCAGTCTACTTATTGGTGGGTTGCTGAGTCCGACATGGCCATTAAGAAGTTCTTCATAGTTTCTGGTCCTAAGCCAAAACCTGGAGACGATTCGTCCAAGAGTTTCTTTCAGATCAAGAAAACAAAATATTTTCATAACGGCTACACCATTGCGTTTTGTCCAAACGATAACGATTGCATCGATGTCGGGATATTTGTGGATGAATATGGCGTTTGGCGTTTGGCTTTAAGCCCTACGCCATTCCCGGTTGTGTTCGTGAAAGCTATTGGTATAGAGACTTCGTCCAAGACTATGTCTGAGAGAAACTAAAGATTAAAAATTTAAAATTAAGTAGATGTATAATTACAAAATTAAGTAGATATATTTGTGTTCACTTTTTTTTTTGTTCATCAATCATCACATATGGAATAAAACATTTTTTCTCTGTTATGTTTTTCTTTAGTCCTCTCTCTAGTTTAAAACTCACATAACTTGGAAATCAACCCTTTAGAATAACCATATATAAAAAATGCCTCCACCGCACCACAAAACATCTACAGAAGATTGGTTTATTTTCATATATATGATCGAGTGAAATTGCTGGAAGCATTTGAAAACTAAACTATACTAAATGTTAAAAACAAATACTATTAACTGTTGTACAAATTTCAGTATACATATTGAGAGATATGAAAGTGGCGACAGAATGATAATCATGTGTAATAGTAGTTCTGATAAAAGTTTTATTTCCTGATGAAAGTTGGAGTACTTGTGAGTATAATACATATGTTTGAAGAATGTACATGTTTAATTTTAGACGAACAAAAGAAGCAACCAACTATCCACATAACTACATAAGTCGTCATGGATTTCTCATTTTTTTTAAATCACACGAGAAGTGAGCAGATATTAAACTATATTCATTGGTATTATACTAGTAGTATTATCGTTTATCCGCGCGCATCTCCAAAATATTTAGCCATGTCGCGAGATCCAAGACCGTTTCAATAAGTTTAATTGAGCCTTATCCCCGGAGGAAACACCTAAACACGAAGTTACAAAATAACATGTAAACATACTATGTGCAGACCACGAATCAAAGCATTGACTATCAATCGAAATTTGAATTAGGATTCGATAGCTGTCAACAGGTCTAGTTAACAAAGTTATTAGTAGTATACTATTTACTAATAAATACTAAATGTAACTCGTGAAGCACAAGCACATATCCATTTTATTAGTGAAGTTGACGCATTATAGAAAAGAAATAAATAGAAAAAGACAACAAACGATTATAAAATCGTGCTTGGAAAGTGGAATCTATATTATAAAGATCATTTTCTCGACGTGTTCAATTGTTCAAATTGAAAAGAATTTGTATGAGATAATAAAATACCACTTTAGCAAAATACTTCCGTAAACAAATACCGGTGTTAATTTAGTAAGGAAAATTATCAAAATACTTCTGTAAACCAATATGATGTTAATTTAGTAAGGAAAATTAGCACTAAAACTTTTAAATTAACATTTTACAGCTAATTTTAAAATTATCACTAACTTTTTATTTAATTTTATGGATCAAATCAGATATCCGACAAAAATCAAAAAAAAAATTGGATATCCATGACATCTGATATCCATGGTTATTTTTTCATGCATTTGTGCTGCATTTATTATGCACTACAATTAGACCCTCTTCTCTATAATTATTTGTCTTTCACTTCGTTATTTGATTCATTTTTACAGAAAATAAATCAGTTTTGAATGCCATTTTTAGATGTCTTTGTAATCCATTCTATTATCGAATGGTTATGAATGAGAGTTAACTAAGCTCTCTTTTTTTTTACCGACGAACAGTCTGTTTGTCTTTTCCCTTTTTTGTATACTTATATAAAGTATATTTTAATTAGTATTGACATATTTTGTAATTTAGTTACAAACTAAAGCTGTAAAATAAAATTACAGTTTTAGTATTGTTTATAAAAAAGAATACTAGCACGCACTAAAATATACTCCCTCTGTTTTTTAAAGATGTATGTTTTGGTGTTTTCACACATATTAAGAAAACACATTAACTATACATCATTTTTAGAAATTATCAAATTCCAATGCATTTTAACCAATAGTCTTTCAATAAATTTAATCAATTTTATTGAAATTTGCAATTTTTGTATAGGAAACATAAAAAATACATCTTTATGAAACAATTTATTTTTCTAAAACATCTATCTTTAAAAAACAGAGAAAGTATTCTTTATTTTATTAAATGAATTTCTGTGCTTTTTTTGTCATCCGGTGGATTTATATTACTAAAATTGTATCATATTAATTTAAAATATAAGACATATAAAATTATAGAAAATTATGCATTTATAGTTAAGTTTTACTATATTTTATTAAAAAGTGTGAAAATTCTATAAGATGGATCTTTTAGAAATAGAGGGAATATGATAAAAACAGGTAAATAATATAATAAAATTATTTTTTCAGATAATTGTCATGTCTAGACGGTAAAGATGCTCTAAGCATATGCTTTGGTATATCTTTCCTTACAAATTAACATTGTTGTTATCCTCATCTTTCAAAGACGTGCGCTCATATCACAAGAATCGAAAAACATGTGCTAACAACGGTTAACCAAATATTTGATCAGGAAGCTCAATTTCAAACCAAAACAGACTGAACCAAGAAATTCAACGGAAGCTATGTACAGCACTTAGTGGAGCAGTTCCTTTTTTTTTTGGACGAAGTGGAGCATTTCCTTTTTCGAGATGTTTAAATCAAAAACTTATAAAATCAAAGCTATAGTGAACAACTGAACATACATAATCATATCCGTTAACCAACTGTCCAAGATCAGGATAAACCATATGTAATAAATAATCAAACATATTAAAGAACTGTGTATGGAACGTGGAGGAAACAAGAATATTTTTAAAAGATGGGCATCGTCTCAGATCTCAATGTTCATCCGTGTATAAATACCGATCACATGAACCCACATTTTCTTCATCCACTAACAATCAAATCTAATCAACTACACAAACTCAAAAAGGATGAATCCTATGTTCTACTTCCTTCTTGCCCTAACAGCTGTTTTGGCTGCCACCGCAAACGCCGCCGGGCCAGTTCTTGACGTAAATGGTGATCTCATATTCGGCGGCAGTAGCTACTACGTTCTCCCTGCCATCTGGGGCCCTGGAGGTGGCGGCCTGACTCTCTCCTCCCTTGGTGACAAGCAATGTCCACTTTATATCCAGAAGGAAGATTCAGAGGTCGAAAGGGGCCTTCCCGTAAAGTTCTCAAACTGGAGGCTTAAAGTTCCGTTCGTTCCCGAATCAGAGAACCTCAACATCGAGATGGATGTTGCAGCTACGATCTGCGTCCAGTCAACCTACTGGTGGGTTGCTCCGTCTAACTTGCCCATTATGACATTTTGGATAGCGGCTGGCCCTAAGCCAGACCATGGAGAAGATTCTTCCAGGAGTTTCTTCCAGATCAAGAGAACTGGAGAGTTTCATAACGGCTACAAAATTACGTTTTGTTCTGGAGATGGGGGTTGCGACGATGTTGGGATCGCTAGGGACGGAAATGGCGTTGGGCGTTTGGCTGTAGGCTCTGAGCCATTTGCGTTTGTGTTCGTGAAAGCTAGTGAGGCAGAGACTTCGCCCAAGACTATGTCTATTATCTGAGAGATATTAAAGACTATGATATCAAGAAGATAAGAGCTTTATCAAAAAAAAAAAGAAGATAAGAGTTTTAACCTACTACAAATAATAAAACTCTGTATGTGTGTGTTCACTGTTTTTTTTTTCTCATCAACCCTCATCTTTCCTGTGTTTCTTTTTTAATTCTATCTCCAGTTTAAGAATCACATAACTTGGAAATTAAACAGAAACATTTTTCTTTCGAATGACCGACCACACGTCAAAATAGATTATATGACACCACACAACTTAACAGGCGATCGTTTCATGCACAATGATAATCCTGTCGCAAAGTAGTTCCGATCAAAGTTCGATTTCTGGTGAGCAATACTTTTTTTTTGTGAGCAATACATATGCATGAAGAATTTACCTGATTAAATGTAGACGAGCACACAATAACAAAAGAAGCAACCTACTATCCTCGTATCTCGTAATGGATACTCTCATTTCGATATCACACGAAGAGTGAGCCTATATTGGTGGGTCGCTGCGTCAGACATGGCCATTAGGAAGTTCTTTGTAGTTGCTGGTCCTAAGCCACGACCTGGCGAAAATCCGTTCAAATATTTTCTTCCAGATCAAGAAAACTGAATATGTTCGTAGTGGCTACAACATTGTGTTTCGTCCTAACGATAACGATTGCATTGACGAGGGATATTTGTGTTCGTGAAAAGCCAATGAGAGAGAAACTCAGTCCAAGACTATATCTATTATCTGAAATAAATTAAAGATTAAATTTAACATTTATACCAAAAAAAAAAGAAATCAAAGACTGCAAAACTTAGAAAACTATGAGAATATAAGAGTCATAACTTATATTTGGCAAAAAAAAGAGAGTTATAATTTACAACTAATAATGAAACTATATCAATTTCAAATTGTGTAGAATAATGTAGGAAGATATGATCATCTTGTCAATGTGTAGTATGCTTAAAACCATATAAATTAAATATTGAGAGTTTATAGTTCACAAGTTATATAAAAGCCGCCTCATCCAGTCAGCATTAGATCTACTAGTACGTTTATTAATACACTTCATCAACTCATATTTTCTTCATCTACCAAACACCCAATTAAATCACAACAAAAAAAAAAACTCAAAAATACAATATCATGAATCGTACGTTTTACTTCTTTCTCGCCTTAACCGCAGTTTTGGCCACAAACACATATGGCCAGGTTCTTGACATCGACGGTGACACCATCTTCCGCGGCAGTTACTATGTTCTCCCCGTCATCCGTGGCCAAGGCGGAGGCCTAACTCTACGCGGCCGCGGTGGTGAGATATGTCCTTTCGACATCGTGCAAGAATCATCCGAGGTCGACGAGGGTATTCCCGTAAAATTCTCAAACTGGAGTATCAAAGTTGCGTTCGTTCCCGAATCACAGAACCTTAACATCGAGACGGACGTTGCAGCCACGATCTGCATCCAGTCAACGTATTGGCAAGTCAGTAAGTTTGACGAAGAGAGGAAGCAGAACTTCGTGACGGCTGGTCCACAAGACTCACTGAAGAGTTTCTTCCAGATTAAGAAATCTGGAGATGATGCTTACAAGTTTGTGTTCTGTCCTCCCGCTCTTGAGACTGGCCGCCCTAGATGCAGAAATGTCGGTATATTTGTGGATGAAAAAGGCGTCAGGCGCTTGGCTTTAACCTCGAAGCCGTTCTTGGTTATGTTCAAGAAAGCTAAAGTTACTGAAACTTCGTCCAAGACCATGTGAGACTTGCGTGGGAGGACAAGACTCGATGTTTACTTTGACTTAATAAAACCTCTATGTGTTGTTTTCCTTTGAAGATTACAATTGAATAAAATATATCTTATCTGTTTTCTTTTCCCAATTATCTTAACATTTACATGACCACGGTCGAGGTTTTATGCTAAATGATAATCGCTCTGAAACAAACAAAATAAATCGCTATGATGCTGACAAAATGAAATACAATTATAATCACAATGATGCTGACAAAATAAAATAAAAATTGTAATCGGTATGCAGGGCCATCTAATAGAATAGGGCTGTTTAATAAGTAGAACTCTAGTAAGTAGAGCAGCCGAAAATGGTCCAAATATAAAAGTAGAAGAGGATAAGTTTTTTTTTTAAATAAACATATAATAATAGTTTAAACTTGTAATTTGTAGATATGCTAATTCTAAAAGAAACGTCAAAACATATATAGACAGAAATATTAATTTTTAAACTATTTCATTATATTGCTAAATATATTAATAATATTTTTATAAAAATAATTTGAGAGGGTACTGTATCGCCCAAATCAACTAAAGCTTGAAAACCAGATCAGTTTGACTGTTATAATCGGATTTGTGGTCAACGATTTGTAGGTAAGAATAAAACGTGCATGGGTTATAGACTTTCGTGTTTCCTCGTATAAGTGCAAACCGGAAATAAAATAATACGATATCATAGCTATTCAAAATAGATGGGCCTATTATGGGCATATATAATTTGGATCCATCGATATTGAAAAAGCCTCACACAAACTACGTTACCTTAGTAAAAAGTCAACAGTTCCAGATCTCCAGAAAATTCAATTTCCTAAAATACAAATAAAAACTTTAATTGCTGACCAAACTCCTCGCACGATCTCACAGATTTTTCTACAACCTTTCTTCTCTTCCTCTCTCTGAACTTCACAAGACTCGAAAATGTCGGAAACGATCGGCTCAGGTATGTCCTCTTATTTATCGCTATCCGAATCGAATCCTCCGTCTGTCGACATTCGTATGGATTGTTCTGGAACTAAAAATATCGCCAATTTTGATTTTGATCTGGATCGAACCTGTTACCTCTACTGAATATTGATAAAATATTTTGTTTCAGAGATGTCTGACAAATCGGGCAAAGTCTTCGTCGCTGGCCACCGCGGCCTAGTCGGATCCGCCATAGTCCGCAAGCTCCACCAACAAGGTTACACAAACCTCATCCTCCGAACACACGCCGAGCTCGATCTCACCCGCCAATCCGACGTCGAATCCTTCTTCTCCCTCGAGAAGCCAGTCTACGTGATCTTAGCAGCGGCCAAAGTCGGCGGGATCCACGCCAACAACACCTACCCCGCCGACTTCATCGCCGTCAATCTCCAGATCCAAACCAACGTGATCCACTCCGCCTACTCCCACGGCGTCAAGAAGCTCCTCTTCCTCGGATCCTCCTGCATCTACCCCAAATTCGCCCCCCAGCCGATCCCCGAGTCCGCTCTCTTAACCGGACCGCTCGAACCGACCAACGAGTGGTACGCAATCGCGAAGATCGCGGGGATCAAGACTTGCCAGGCGTATAGGATACAGTATAAATGGGACGCGATCTCCGGGATGCCGACGAATCTCTACGGTCCTAACGATAACTTCCATCCCGAGAACTCGCACGTGCTTCCCGCGCTTATGAGGAGGTTTCACGAGGCGAAGGTGAACGGAGCTGAGGAGGTTGTGGTGTGGGGGACCGGGAGTCCGTTGAGGGAGTTTCTGCACGTGGATGATTTGGCTGATGCTTGTGTGTTTATGTTGGAGAGGTACAGTGGGTTGGAGCATGTTAATATAGGGAGCGGTCAGGAGGTGACGATTAAGGAGTTGGCGGAGTTGGTTAAAGAGGTTGTTGGGTTTGAAGGGAAGCTTGGATGGGATACTAGTAAGCCTGATGGGACGCCGAGGAAGCTGATGGATAGCTCGAAGCTCGCGTCTTTGGGGTGGACGCCGAAGGTTTCTCTTAGAGATGGGCTTCGCCAGACTTATGAGTGGTATTTGGAGAATGTTTGCGCAGCCAAGTGATAATTCTTCGGAACTTGTCTTTAAGATTTAAAAATTGCTCTTTTAAAAATCTACTACATTGGGATGTTTTCTTGTACCTGAGGAACTTACAATATCCGACATGATCATGTTTGATGTAACAGTAACTACATGATTATGCTTTATTTTCTTTTGACATTTTATAAGTATTTGAAAAAAGAATTGGTAAGAAGTTATAACATACAAAAACTATGATGAATGATTATAACAAACAAAAACTATTAGATATAAAAAATACAGCTGATAGCATTTGAAATTCTGAAACTAAAATGAATAACAAAATATTATTGAATATCTCTCACTTAGCCATGAACATTTGTACTGAACTTGAGACCCTAGCTAAAAAACTTGAATCCATATTCAACTTGATATGTGAAAAATATTCGAACTGATTCTTGTAGGATGGTATTTCAGGTATTGGGTATCTGATTTGAATTTGAATGGATATCAAAAAATATTGAAAAACAAAATTTGAATAAAATATATGTAGATTCAAATACTCAATTTCATGATTTAAATATTAGGAACTCGAATTGTTGTAGTCAATCTGAAATAATTTTGGATTCAAAATAAGTCTTCTATAGAGTTATATAAAATTTACATAAACTTTGAAGTATGGAATCCGATTCGAACATATATAAAAAGTATATGAGGTTTAGGATGTTGAACCCAAAATCCTAGACATGTACAGTCTACTATCAATAATTGGTTAACCAGAAAGGAAAGGAGTGCAGTTGTCTATCAGCTGGTTAAACAAATAAGATCCTGGAGTATTATATAAGGAATAAGGATTTCAAATCAATGGATGAGGGATGGATTTTGAGATAAGGTTCGTTCCAGCTTAAGGTAAGACCTGATGTTAGCATGGATCGTTACTTAGTTAGAAGCAAATAATTTGTCCAAAAAAAATGAAGAGAACCATAACACATAGTGAATCATATATACGGCCCAACGGGCTGATAAAACCTTGTAATAATAGCGTAAACAAAACGCACTCGGCGTCCAACCCAACCAGTACACCCTACACCCGTCGCCTCCGTTTCTCTCCCCCTTCCCTTCCTTGGCTCACTCACTTCACAACTTCGGACACGAAAACTCAATTCAAAATAATTAATAAAACATAATGCCTTCCCCTCCCGTACCGGAGGCAGTCGTCAGCCACCGCTTCGCCGCCTTCCTAATCTGGCAATCAATCCCAACATCAGCCATCTTCCTCCTCTTCAACCTCTTCCTCTTCTCCACGACTTCCCTCGTCTCCTTCCTCCTCACTTTCCTCGTCTTCCACGCCTCCAACCTCATCTTCTCCATCTCCCTCGCTCTCCTCTCCTCCCCGAACTCCGATTCCCCTCTCCCCACTCTCCAGTTCTCCCTCGGCCTCCTCCGCCGCCTCTCCGATCCCGACTTCCGCCGCCGCGCTCGCCTCTCCCTCCGCATCGCCCTCTTCGTCTCCGCCACCGGCTTCGCGGGGTTCTGCTCCGCCGCCGTGTTCTGCCTTGAGACTGGAGTGGTCGGGAGAGTAGGGTTTAGAGGGTTCGTCACTGGTCTGCTCTACGCCGTCCTCTTCGTCGTCAAGCAGCGATGGGTTTTAGAGTTCCCTATCATTCAGGTTTGATTAACATTCTTGATTTAATTGATTTGTTTTGATTATTTATTTACTTTGTGTGTTTTTTTTTTAATTTCGAAAACAGCGTCCACCGGTCTACAGCTTCAAGATTGGTCTCCCTTCGGCGTTAACACAAGCGTTGAAGCTCTCTGGTGTGCTTTATGTTCTGTCCACGATAATGCTGCTGTTTCTGCTAGACTGGTCTGGTGGGCTTGTCTCCGTGTCGAGATTCTTGGGTGAGCAGGTTATTTCTTATGCCGGTAGTTTCTGTCTGATTCTCTCTTGGGAAGTCACCCACCATATTCATCAGGTTTGTTCATCTACTTTCACTTGTCTTTATTTAATTTTTTTCTTTTTGCATATTTGGTTAGCTTGGTGATAGATATAACCATTTAGATTGGATGTATATATGTAACGTGTTAGTGAACTTAGTTCTAGGTAAACTGTAGATTGCATAAAAGTGTGGCCCTCACTGTTTACTCAAGTGTTGCAATACAGGAGTGATAAGAATGTATAGAGATCTGTTTGTAAGTTAGTTCTTCCTTTATTCATGTCAAGTGCACTTGCTACCTGTACTCCTTGCCTAGTGCCTAGACATTTTGAGGTGCCATCTGTGAGCTTTATTCATTCTGTGTGTTATGATTTGTCATTTTCTTTTTTACAGGTTCTGCACACGAAACGCTTTGCTTTCGCTCCTCCAAAAGGATCTGCTGCAGCAGAAACGAATCCAAGCGAGCCTCTTCTCGCTGCTTTAGAAGGGAGTCCTCCGGGTTCCCTCGAGCAGTATCTCGCATACCTTGACCTCTACATGGTGTCTCAGAACAATGTCGACACTTGGCGTCGCGCTGCTTTCTTCGCGGAGTCCAGCGAGACTTACAGAAGAGTCATCACTCTTTGCTTGAGGCCTTTAGAAGAGCTTGCCTCCAAGTTAGCCGCTGGTCTAGACCACACCTTTACTGAGATAGGTGAATCATACATCGATCCTAAATTTGGCGAATCACTCAAGTCGTTCCAGGTAAAATAAAAAAACGAATTTCAGATTTTTTTTTTTGTATCTGAAAACGCAAAAACTAATTGCTCTCTTATCTGATACATGCACAGCTATATGCATGGTGTGCTCAAACAAGTGCATCCCTCACTTCAATCTCACACAAGGAAGACAGTCTTGGAGTAGCACAGCTCTCCGGTGCAAACGCAGACGTCGTCTCGACCCTCCTCTCTCTTCTGCTAGCTGTGGAAACGTTTATGGGGAAGAAGAACAATCTGCAGTCGCCGCAACAGCTGTTGGGACCTGCTAGTATCAAATGGGCGACCTCTAGCATGGTGAGGAAAGATGTTAAGCCGATCAGAAAGAGAAGTGGGGCGCTACACTCTTACGCCTACGCAGCTTCTGATGTTTTGAGGATATCGGTATACCAGATTGTTTCCACGTTCCGCGACGAGATGGTCAGCAGCGACAGAACCGGGATTCTTGGTAGAGATTGGATCGGGAGCAAGAAACCGGTTTTTGGAACGAACGAGATGTTGTTGCAGAAGCTTAAGCTCTTCCTCGAGTTCCAAGCCTAATGGAAAAGATTTAAGAATGAAAAACATTAAAAAAATCAATGTTTGAGATCAAATGTGTCTGTTACTTTAGAAAGGACTTGTAACGAAATCTCTCATATATTTTTGTTTTTTGGCAAAAGTTTTGGGATATTACATATAATCATTCTTGTTGGTGAGCTACATAATTACATAAGAAGTAAAAGCTCCATTGCTAAAGTTTGCTTCTTCATTATTACTACTTGTAATGACCGATGAAAAAAAGAACAGTAAAATTTGGAATGTGAAATGGGCCATAGATTTAGGCCCATGGCCCAAACGGTAGAGAGATTGGCTAAGGCATTGGCTAAGGCATTGCAACTAGTATTACTAAAAGGGCAAAACCCTTCACCGCCGCTTGGATCTATCTCTCTCCCTATCTCTCTGTCTTAGCGTCTTCTTATACCCTTCGTCGGAGGAAGAACCCTAGAAATCGAATTAACAAGGTAAGTTCCACTTCAGTAATCTAGCACTTCTGATTTAGCTGAAGTGTTACTGTCTTTTTCAATAAATATCGTCTTTTTTTTCCGACAACTTAACCAAATGTTTAGTGTACTGTCTGATAATATAAAGAATTGTATACCTAATCGATTTGAAAATGTTGAAACTTAGATTAAGCTCATAGTAAAATAAAAACACAAGCTTTGTTCTTCTTTGCTGCCCCTGCATCTTAGTTCATTGTTGTATTCCATTAATATAATTGATTTCTCAATCATTACTTGATTAGTTCTTGTCTCTATGCCTGATTGACTTTGTGTGTGTGTTTTGTTACAACAGATGAATAGGGAGAAGTTAATGAAGATGGCTAACACTGTCCGCACTGGCGGAAAGGGAACAGTAAGAAGGTATATAATAGTCTTTATATTTATGTAAGCATTAGGCAAAGTTTATACTCTCTCTCTAGACTTAGTTTTGGTTTATAACTCATTTCAGAAAGAAGAAGGCTGTTCACAAGACGAACACGACCGATGACAAGAAGCTACAGAGCACTCTTAAGAGAGTTGGAGTCAACTCCATTCCCGGTATTGAGGAAGTTAACATCTTCAAGGATGATGTTGTCATTCAGTTCATTAACCCTAAGGGTAAAAAAAAATCCTCCAAACTTTTTTTTTATTATTATAAATCTCTTCTGCAATTTGGGTTAATATTTTCTATGTTGTTATTTTTTTACAGTTCAAGCCTCTGTTGCTGCTAACACATGGGCTGTGAGCGGTACACCACAGACCAAAAGTATGTGTTTCTGTATCCCCTAGTTTCAATACTCTCTTATCTATGTTTGTGTGCGTGTTTTTAATTTCAAAAATCTGAATTTTCATGCAGAACTGCAAGACATACTTCCTCAGATTATCAGCCAACTCGGTATATATGCACGAACACTCTCCAAGTTCTTTTCCAAACTAATGATTCTTTTTATTAAACCAATATCTTACTTGAATATTTCAGGGACTGATAACTTGGAAAACCTGAAGAAGCTAGCTGAGCAATTCCAGAAACAATCACCAGGTGGAGCTGATATTCCAGCAACTATCCAAGAAGAGGACGACGATGATGATGTCCCTGATCTTGTCGTGGGAGAGACGTTCGAGACTCCAGCTGCTGAAGAAGCTGCTCAGCCCAAAGCTCCTGCTTCTTAAGAGGAAGAATAAGAAGAGAAGAGCTCACCCCTCCACCTTTTTTTGAGCACCTTTCAGATTCTTGTTTTCTCTTAAATCTTTTTTTGCGAACAGAAAGACTGATGTTTTTGTTTATTATCACTTGTCCAGACACCAATGATCCTTTTATTAAGGTTAGATCGGTTTCTATGTTCTGTCTTTTCAATTCCTTATTCTTGGTCCTGACTAATTTAGGTTTAACGTTTCTTTAAAATAAAACATTCTACGCTGCGCTACATTGCCATGGAAAATCGAAAGATTTTACATTTTTCCCAATTATTGGAATCTAGAATATTTATTTAAGGAACTGCACTGGGAGTTCAAGTTTGTTCTGTTCTGTTTTCCATCTCTTCAGCTTTCTCCTGCTGCCTCAGCGTTTCATAAAGCGGAGCGTTTCGCGTCTCTCTTAACCACAGGCTCACCACGCCGCTCAGCACAGACGCAACGCCGAACACGATAAACGACATCATCGCACTCTCCCTTCCCAACGCAACTAGCAAAGGAGCCGCTGACGCTCCTAGCATGAACGCTTGACGCAGAAGCGAAACCGCAAAGTTCCTGACGTTTGTCGGGAAC
This sequence comes from Raphanus raphanistrum subsp. raphanistrum, assembly GCA_019706035.1. Classification (NCBI taxonomy): domain Eukaryota; kingdom Viridiplantae; phylum Streptophyta; class Magnoliopsida; order Brassicales; family Brassicaceae; genus Raphanus; species Raphanus raphanistrum. Next base: position 53,563,414 of record CM033988.1, read on the forward strand.
AGCTCGACCGCATAGACATACAGGACGTCGTAGGCCGTGGAGGACGCCATGAACCCAATCGCCTCGACGGCAAGCTGCATCCATTTGGCAACGGGCATGGCTCTGGTCACACGCTGGAGCGAGAGAACCGCGCATAGCAAGCACGAGATGCCAGCTAGGTACGATGAGTTGGAGAATAATGGACGACGGTTCATCACCCCGAGGAGGAAGCTTCCGATGAAAACCGCGGGAAACTCCATGAGAGCGTTCACCGCAACGGTCAAGTAGAGGTTGAAGTTGAGATTCTCAGCGTTTAGCTGGATCCCATAGTAAACGAAACCACTTCCAAAACCAGCCATCATAACCATCAAGATCCTCTTCACCGCCCACTTCGTTTTCCAAAAGTTCTCAGACGACGTCGTTCGATCATCTCGTCCTTGAATCGGATCAACTAGGCTAAGCTCAGCAGGAAGCTGCTTCCCGTTGAGCCTCGCTAGTTTCTTCAAGACCGTCATTGCTTCTTTGTTACGTCCTTTGACGAGAAGCCATCGTGGGGACTCGTAGGCAAAGGGCAAGAGAAAGAGAGCATATCCAAGCGGTAAAACGGATATGATTCTGTAGAGGTTTCTCCATGACTTCCTCTCCAAGTAACCCATGAGAGGGAGCGATAGAAACCCTAACGTGAAGAAGAAGAAACCGTATTGCCCTACTTGTCCACGCCATTTTTTGCCGACCACCTCGGTGGCGAGCACGATGCAGCAAGATCCGATTCCTGATCTGAAAAACCCGTTGGCGAAACGCAAGAACGCGTAGACCCAAATGTTTGGGGCAAAGGAGATGGCCAAAGCGGTGACAAAGGTTAGTAGACAAGAGAGAAATAGTGTCTTTTTCCGACCAAACCATGAATCTGCAAGATATCCATAAACTCCAGAACCTGTCGGGGAAAACAAAAGCCAACATGAGATTTTCATGTAAAGGGATACATACTGATTTTAAGATTTTTGGACCACATAAACCTACCAACCTAACTGACATTTAACCAATATACCAAACTGTTTTTTACTATTGGTACCACAGCTGAAATATATTCAAAAAGGATAAATCTACAAATGATTAAAATAATAAAGAATTTTAAACTAGCTGAAATGAGAATTATGAAGTTTTGGATTCACCGTGTAAAATCCATGGTTTTTTAACGGTTCTCTTTAATTATATGAAAAGATATTTCAAACCGAGTTGAATCCGAATTAAACCAAAAAGATGGTTATACTCAATAAGCACTCTCCAGACCGTAAATACCGGATATCATAAACCGAGTTAAGAGTCATACCGAAAAGAGAACCGATGAAGAAGAGAGTAGATGGAAGAGCAACGAGAAACTTGTGTTGACATATGAGATCCCATTCAGAAACAATAGTGTGGCTCTTCCCTCCGATCCATTCCCACTCTCCGGTGGACATTCCACACATCAAAGAGCCCTCCACGATGGCTCCAGTTGCGAGAACCCGTGCAGAGGGCTGAGCGTCGGAGAAAATAGAGACAAGAGTTGTCTGAGCATCGAAGGTCCAAGCAATAGAGACCAAGAGAGCGTGCATGATCTGAGAAAACCCAAGTGCTCCTATATGTTGCTCGATCACCTCATCGACTGTGAGTGCAAAGCCATTGTTGGATTGTTGTTGTTGACTTGTTGCTTCTCCTTTCTCGGATGCTGATGAATCATTTGATATGTTTGATAGTACTGTCTCCGCAAGATTGGGAGCTTCTTGTTCAGAAGGTTTCATATTTTTTTATGTTGTTTCAGGTGTAAAATAAATTTGTTTTTAGTTTCTTTTTGTTTGTTTGTTTGATATATCTTAAGTAAGCGAACCGTTTATATATACACGGTCGAACTGCGTTTTGTATCTTATTCATCACTCTCGAATAAACAATTAAATAAAACGCAATTGTGGGTAATGAGTCATGATTTTTTTCTTTTATAGCTCAATTAACTTTTTTCTTATATTGTGTCTATATATTATCAGTTGCGTCTGATTGGCACATTCATTAGCTTGAGCAGATAATTGAAAACTGAGAAAAATTATTTAAACCTTTTAACATGATTTATTATTACTCCGTTAAAAACTATAAAAAGTGTTATATCAACTACTTACAACGAATAGATTACCATCTTATAAGTGTTCCAAAAAAGGAAAAAGTATGACCATTTTCTAAAGATTCACGCAAAACAGTTTTACTGGCAGCTGAAATTCTCCTATAAGTTTCTTTACATTAATCTGAATAAATGTAACAAACCATATCCTGGAAGATTTGAACCTCAGATTTAATGTAAAATAATTAGTGAACTCTTAATCACCTTGGCCAATAAGATATCTACAAATTATTATAACTTGTTATTGAACTATTAACGTCGATGGGGTGAATGTAACTCTTTACCAAAACATTAACTAGAAAGGTGTGCAAAGCTCTCTTCTTTTGTAATTCTCTTCCATCTTTTTTGTCCACAAATGTAATTCATTTTTTTTTCTTTTTGAAACAAACGTAACTATTTTGTTCCCACTAATATAAAAAGTATTGAAAAATAAATATAACAAACGACAAAAGTTACGGTTATAATGTAATTGTGGCATGAAGAGAAGGAAAAGAATGTATGATGCATAAGGAGAACACATGGCTGAAACTACAGAATTACCTCTTAGATGTGTCAACAATGCATGTGGGGTTCCAAAACTCATCAAACGTTTGTTTGATCGCGCTTTCAAAGAGTTCGGTTTAGTTGTAGGTATTGGCCGAATAATACATGAAAAAATGAGTATGAATTTCGGAAGAAACTCTCTTTGTATAAGAAAACGTATTCATCCGTAAGTAGTTGAATGTTACGTATCGGTATGCCATAAGGTATACACTGTTACGATATAATATATGTGGTTCCACGATTGATATTCACAGGTTCTCTATACCAAAAAGAAGGCAAATAGTGTAAAGAAAATTTTAAGCCAATCATGAAATAGTTTGAATCAAAAGAATTATAAGTTGCTTCTCTATATGAGGACCATTAATCAAAGGTTTTAAAATGAAGAATTCTATAAAATTTTGAGGATTCACACAGGATCACAAAAAAAGAAGAAGATTATCCCAGTTCTAGTTACATAAAATACCATGTCGTCATATTATTTTGAATAATCTACATAAATACTATTAAATTGTATTTTGTGATCCGAACTCTAAATCTTTAAATACATTAGTGAAAAAATTAATAAACTCAGTAAACTAAAGTAATTATATGTAAAAGCAGTATTAAAATCAAATTAACTAATAATTCATAAGATTAAAAAAATAAACTTTTATTTGAAAAAACCAAAGCTAACTAAAAAGGTGGGAATAGGTTAAAACTGTAGTTACTTATGAGAAACGCAACCCTCTTTTTTTCTTGATAATAAAACGTAAACTTTTAGCACTCAAATATATTTTGGTTTGCACAATTAATGGAAGACTGAACTTACTCAAGTTTTCCGTTTAGATTATTGGGTACTACACACCTAAAAGGGTGGTGCGCAATTGGATCATTAAAGATTAGTATATTAATCATGATTAAAGAGGATTAGTATATTAAATAGGTGCGATCATCCGGAGAGGCCATGAAGAAAGTGGATTAAATAGTAGGATTAGGACATAACGTGGGCGTTGAGAGATCTATCAGGATGTGGAAACCTTTATATTTTTTTTTGTATATTTGATGTACATAACGTTCTTTCTTAGCTCCTACCTAGCTATTTTCTAGAATGTGAATATATACTTCTTCTCTAATCTCTAGTAACCTATAGGTTCATAATTTCATAAGCTTCTCCGAGCTATATATCAAATAGAATCCAAAATTCATAAATGTTGTTGTCTATGATATATTGATATAAATAGTGATGATGTATCAGAATCTTTAACCCTATTTTATTTTCGGGTTATCCCAATAGAAAGAAGAAAAGTTGGTGTGTTTCACTAAACTAAATTATATGTGTATTACACTTTTGTGAAGAAGAACAATTCCGCTATGTTAGGCATTTTCTGCTTGATTAAATCAACAATGGACTAGGGTCATGATTACCATTATCAGCATAATCATAAACTAGCCTCAATTAGGTTAATCGCGTAACACGTCTTTCGTTGTTAAAACTAGAAAACACGTCTTTCGTCTGATACCATGACACATAATGTTTTCCCCACATGAAACCTCCATACTAACTAGCACTTACTATTTGGATAGGAAACAACTATTTATTGTTTATTAACTTACCTTGAATATTAATTATTTGTGCTAGTGGCGTTGGCTGAAATTATCTGATATAGAATTTCAATTTGTTTTTTGATATTGTAATTTGATCATGAGGATGAAAAACACTTGTGATTACGTCTAGTACTATCGTCTATGTGTAATCATCAACAAACTTTTCTTGATTAAGATATAATTTTTCAGGAGGAATATTCGTAATTTAACGCTCCTTTTTCATGTGTGTTTTCTCGTATCGGATGATAAATTACGTAAGATTTTGTAATACGTTTACATATGTCATCGACAGTTATATGAGAATAAAAATGTATAGCTATGGCATATTCTGCTTAGATTCTATGTGATTTTATTGGTATATGTCTATAGTTTCCAAAGTTTATTTATACTTATATAATAAAAATTAAAGTGTTCAGAAGCCTTTTTTCAAAAAAAAAAAATTAAAGTGTTCAGACTATCAAAGTAGTGATAAAAGAAAATTTCTGAGATCAGGAAAAAACACAAGTGACTAAACGGTTTGATAATTATAGTGTAATATTATGTTCTGGTCGTCGTATCACTAGCTAGAAGTAATCATGCCAATCAGAATTCACACAAACTGTATGAGCAAGTCAAATTTGAAGTCCAAATAAAGCCGGCCCGTAGCGGAAGCTACGTAAGAGACCGATTGGGGCACAATGATGTATAATTTTTTTTTCGTTATGCACTTAAATAGAATATTTTTTCTTTTCATTTTGGCTTAGGTTATTAAATTTTTTAACAATGTTTGGACCGGTGCTGTAATGTATAATGAAGTCCAAACAATACATGGCTATGTGTATCCGAGTGTAATTAACTAAACGTAAAACATCAAATCATGTTGCAAAGTGACATAAGAAAGAAGACAATTTGGTCTGCTTTGCATCAACCTGGTGAAAGAAGCATAAAATTGAGGAAGACCGAAAACACTATCAGTAGTGGAATAACTAGTAATGACACGACATAAATGCGATATATACTACTACACCAATTACCAAATCATCATCCAAGCCATTTTCATTTTGTCTTCTTTACACTAATAAAAAATTACGAATACGTATCTGATCAATTATTAGTGGATGACGAGTTGAGGGAACAATGCAAATGCTTCGTTAAAGTTACGCATTCTTATATCTATAAAATAAATGAACACCATCTCTTCTCTTGGTTCACAATCTCTTAACTTATAATACTATAAACAAAATTCATTAATCTAGTTTAAGAAAACTTAAAAAGCATTTGACAACTGTAATCCAAAGATTAAAGGTGTCGACGCCATTTAATCCGTTTTAATTCAACTTACGCAGCACATTTGAAGTTTTTTATCTACCAAAAAAGTCATATGTGTATGTAATATTGAGAGATCTCATATCTTTACCACAACTCACAAGAGAGGAAGCGTAAAAAGACTATTGCATTACTTAAAACAATAACTAGATAATTTCTAAATTTATTATGAAGAGTAAACTTAAATATAAGACATATTATACAATTTCAAAAAGGTTAATTTTAAAGTAACTAATGTTATATATTTAGTTTTATATAAATATTTGTAATTTTGAATATAAAATCTGCAAACCAGCCCAAATCCCACTTAATCTCATATCATTGCTCATATCCAATGTACTCGGTGCTCCCAGTTTAACATTGTTAAGGACCTTGGGACAAAATAATTTTTACCCTTTGAAATTTATGATTATTTAATGTTCTAAATATATATATATATATATATATATTGTCATCGATTTTAAAGACTCAAGAGGACTCTGTAAACCAAACGGGTAACTCCGTATCCATATGTACGACAAAGGTTGGTTGTCTCCTAGCACATCGTGCAAGACTGTCGGCCTAAAATTATTATATATATATAGTTTAGTCAGTAATGTTTTATTTATTTGTGGTGAAAAAAAACTATATACATATAAAATAATTTTTGGCCTTTCAATTTTATTTATAAGTTTTTTGAAAATTCATATGTAAAAACATGTTTTATTAAAAAAAAAGTTTAAAGCCCTTAACTATTAGTATCAAGGGACTTAAGAAATAAGGGCTCTAAAATTATTGTTAGGGTCTAACTAGTTTCCCTGATACCACCCGTAAACGCAGTTTTTATGGTTGGTAACGGTTAACAACATTTCAAAACAATCATATTTATAAACTGTTATAAATCGCTTTAAACCGCTTCAAAAGTCTTAAAAAATCAAAAGTTGGTTTCAGCTAGCGTTTGCAGTTGCGGGTGAATAAATAAATATAAAATTTAATTTTAAAAAATATTTTTTAATTTTTAAAATTAAAAATTTTAAATGGAAATATAATAAATAAAAACATATAAGCATTTTATATATTAATTTAAATTAATAAACAGTATCATAATTTGTTTTATAAAAACTTTAAAATAACTATTCATTAGCATTTTTTAAATAAATATATACATAAGTATACAAAGATATACACATATATAAACCGAAACAAAATACTCTTTAAAAATTTTGATATAAATTTTCAAAAAAGTAATTATTAAAATTATAAATTTCAACTAATTAAAAAATTAAATAAATAAATATATTATTAATCATATTATATTGATAATTATTATATTTATCATAATAATACGTTTTATATTTTTATAATTTTATAATATATTGATATTGGTAGATTAGTATTAAACCGCTGCAATATCTTATAATTAACCAATCACAAATATCTCGCAACCATAATAATTTTCAAACGTTGTATCAGTCATATAAAACGCTTAATAGCGCTTGAAATCGCAAATACCGTCATCCGCAAACTCTTACACCTACAACCGTAACCGCTGCATTTAAACCACTCAGATCTTTTGCAACCACTAACCTCCAAAATACGCTTGTTCTTTATCAGAATATGGATATCTACTGAACAATGTTGGGTCATGCATAATAAGATTATAAATACAATGTATAATTATAAGAAAAAATTCCCAAAATAACCATATTTTTTTTATCACAAATATAGCCGGGTCAAAATGATCAAAAAAAAATTATTAACGAGTAAATAAATATTAATATCTTTAGGATTAACTACTCTAGAACTGAGATTTGAAGAATGGGTTTTGGAGTAGAGTTTAGAATTTGAAAAATAAATACTAAAAGTTTCAAAATATATTCGATAATAATTACTGGAATTCAAAATAAAATTTTGAGAACGTCAAAAAGAATAAAAAAAAATCGAATTCAAAAACATATTATTTGAAAGTAATAAAAATAATTTTATTTATATTATTTAAATAATTAAATATATTTAAATATCTATAAAGTAAAGATAGAAGAGTCTTTTATCTTTTTTAATGAAATATCTTTTGGTTATTTACTTCTTGTGACTATTTTGGTGAGTATTTTTTTTTTTGTAAAATTGTCATTTGAGAGAACTACCATAATTTATAAACTTCTTTCAACTCCATTTACATAGTACATAAACATATATAATTCCATTTACATCATCTTGAGCTTTGAAAACTGCTGAAATAGGGTTTGCATTCGCAAGGATAGATACTTCATCTTATAAGAGACTTCATCTTTGACTTTTGGTAAAAAAGTTTTTCCTAAGTTCTGGTTTGGTTTACTATGATGTGTCTGAAATGTGATGCGGGAGATTTAGTCATTGTGAACATCACGAATGTTATCAAAATATGCAATGTTGAAAACAATGATGGACTCAAAGTCTCATCCCAAAAGTCCTGGAAGAGTAGTTCAGGAATATGAAGGATTACAATCTTATTTCAATGAGAAATTATAATGTTAAAGATGGTTTGAAAGGGTGGAATCTTACAGGGTCTAATATGAAATACGTTTACTGTTAAAGTTTTGTTATTAATGTCAAATTGGGCTTCTAAGGGTTTTAGGCCCAAAGTTCAACTAAACTTTTTGTTCGAGTCAAGCGATTTGTATTGTTTGTTTGGTCGGGGTTTGTTGTGACTGCAACTTGTTATCTCAGACACATCCAGGTATGTCGCCCTTCTTGACATGTTTCTCTCTCGCCCTTCTTGCACATGTTCTTGAAGCTTAACATAAAGGAACAAAGAAAATAATTGATGACCCCAAGAAACGAACAAATGGGCCTAAAGAATTGAGCTTACGCACAAGCGAGATTATTGACTAGATTACTTTAGCCGGTAGTCACATCACTAAAGAAGACCACATTCGTCGCATCACACGGTCCAACACATATATAATCATGAACACTACATGTATGGCTGTAGGCCTGCCTGCATCACAATCTCAGTATAGTACACAGATTATAAATAAAATAGATAAATAGCGTTCATAGTTTCGTATGATGAGGAAACGACAAAAAGTGTATGACACGTGACTTAATCTAAAACTAACCACTTTACTGAGCCAAAAATAAATAAGGAACTACTTTTCCCACGTGTAAATAACTAAATATAGTTCAAATCATTAATACACAAAATGCTCTTTTTTTTATGAAGCGAAATGCTTTTTTCACAACAAAAAATAGACAAACATGTATAAGAACTAAGAAGTTGAAATTCTAATAGCACTCTAGAATCCAACTTGATAACATTTGATTGGAAGCTAATCTAAAATTTGTAGTTAATCAACTTGTTACGACTAATTGCATATCCAACACTAAACAACTGTAAGGTCTATCCATTAATTTTGATTTGATTTATTGTTCATTTCAACGAATCGTTTCAATTTAATTTAAAAATCTGCATATCCAAAAATTATTAAAATAAAACAAATACTTAAAAAATAATATCTATCAAAAATGAAATAAATCACAAATGTTTAAAAATTTAGTTCATATATTCACTCTTACCTTTATAGAAGTAAAAGTACATACAATTAAATATAGAATTTTGAATGTATAATTTATATAATTACTATTTTAACATATAATTTTATTAATTTTATTTATTAAATTACCTATGAAGTATTAAATTAAGAGAATATAAATTCTTTATAAAATGTCAGTTTTCCAAAATTTTCTGTTTTATAAAAAAAATATAATTTTTAAAAATTTAAAGAACATATATTTTCACCAATTTTTATTTTTTTATTTTATATTATGTAAAAGATACTTTTAAGAACAATATTTTATAGTTTTTTAGATTTTTTATATTAAAATAAGTGAATGAGATATTCATATTCGTAAATATTTATAATTCTTATAGATATTTAGAAAATTGGATATCCATATATTTGTAAAACAAAATAAATTGGAAAAAACTAGATATCTATTAACTATAAAACAAATCACAAATAATAAAAATTATTGTAGTATTTGATCTGTTTCCACTGTAGACAATTGTATATACAAAATATGAATCCAACTAAATATAACTTGCAAACTACAATTAATTCTCAAAAAAAGACTACAATTATTTTTTTGAAACTATTATAAGTTTACGCATAAATACTTATTTTGTAAAATAAAATAGGGAAAATAGTTTTTTAGGCAAAAAAATGATAACTATATCACACTAGGCTAATCTCATATATTTTATGTCCTATTAGGGTAAATATTTTTAAAATGGCAACATTGCTCTTAATTTCAATTAAAATTTTGAAATTATAATTAACAATATAATTTTTAAATATTAAAATATAATTTTAACTAAAACAATTAAAAAATATGTTAAAATCCTCTTTTTAAAATCACGTTTAAAAACAAAATCATGTTCTTTTTTCTGAATCGATTTTTTAAATCACGTTTTTTTTTCTAAATCGATATTTTTTTAAATCACGTTTTTCTTTAAAAAAAACAAATTAATAAAAATAAGGAAACTAAATATATATATAATTATCTTCCTATATTTTTCGGAACCGATTATCTTTATGCGTAGAATCTGCATTCTACTATATGTAGAAACATCAAACATATTTGAAATTGATTTCTACTAGTTTTATATTTACAATAAATGTATAAATTCCGATTTCTACAGATTTTAGATTTATAGTCATGTGTAAATTCCGGTTTCTTACAGATTTTTGAACAATAGATTAAACGCATAATGTGTTTTCCAAACATTTTTAGATTTCTATTATTTGCGTAGAATATGTATTCTAAACATAGTAGATCCTATAAAAAAAAATAGATTGCATCTTCTATTGTGTAGAATATCAATTCTAATTTCTATAAAATGTCAATTCTACTTTCTATAAACCAGCATATGAAATTTTAATTTTCACATTTTAGAACTGATAAAAATATCACTAAATTGATATAGATATTTCATCAGTACTTATTATTTTCCCTATTTTTTTTTGTTTGTAAAACTGTTTATTTTATTTATTTTCGAAAATACTAAAGAACATTGGAAAAAAAAATGTATAAATAGAAATTAAACTAAGAGAACATAGTTATCATTTTTTCTTTAAAAAACAATTTTTCCAAGATAACAAAGGAAGGACCAAAACGCGAGAGACTGACGCAGTTTTGGAAAACACGCGTCCAACAGGAAGTCCAGTGCCCCGACACCTCACACGACCTCGAGTGTTCAGTATTCAGATACCACTCTCCACTCTTCTTTTCACCGGACACTCTCACATTCTCCTCTTTTATTTATTTAATTTTTCGTAAACAATATATAATTTCATTCTCGATATATACAGTTGTCGTTCTTCTAAATTTAGTTAATAGACAAGCGCATATTAAAGCAAAAAAAGAAGAAGAAACATCTCTCTAAAATTCTCAAAATACATTAGAATAAAAATATAAATAATTTATTATTTTGGATATGTCAGATTATAATAATATTTTTTGATGTAGAATTCTCATATCTTAGACCAGATATTTTAAAAATATTTTTATATAGTAAGTACACATTTGCATTTTTTAGCTTTTGATACTCATGTCTAGAATTTTACGTTAGAAATGTTTTAAGTTTACTAGGTCGTTTTCCGCGCTACGCGCGGATAGTTGATATTATATAATCCGACTAATTTTGTTGTGTGAATATCAAATATTGTAGAATTTTCTATGTATATAAACTACTTAGTGTGTAGGATATTGTATAAGAAAAGAGACATACTCTGGTTTTTGTTATATGATATCACATATAGGTTTTCTTCATCGCATTTTTTGCAATAATTTTTTTATTGGTTAGTTGGACGAAAATATTAAAATTGAATTCAGAATACGTAAATAGTTCTCAAAATGTAGGGAAGTTATTCCTAATTATGTTTTCTTGATTATAATCTTATGAATTGTAGATTGGAACTTAAATATGTTTACTCTTACTCATGTATCGAACTTTACTGTTATTTTTATTTTGAAGTTTTGATGTTTTTATTGTTATGTGGAAGTAAAACTGTGTGGCCGATAATGAAGTGAATAATAGTTTTCATGCAAATAAGAGTTAGTAATCAGTATGTACCAGATTTTTAAGTTTGTATTTTTGGAAAAATATTTTAGGGATATACTTGTCACCATGACAACTTTATATCTTTGATTACTTATGACTTGCAGCTCATTGAATATAAATTCTTAATTGTCCGATATTATAAGATCCGCATCTTGACAATTAGTGCCAACTGAATTAGTGTTATGTCAAAAGAGAATAATCTGAAAACTTAAGAAACGACCTATTTTGCTTAAGTTCTAAGCTTACTTCTGAGAAAGCAATCAAAAGATTTTAAAGTCAGAACAATTAGTTTGAAATTGAATCATTGAGTAGCTATAAAAAATTATTTATGCATCAAAGTTGACTATAAAAATTGCTACATATGTTTTTGACCAAAGAAAATTGCTACAAATGCAAAAAGATTTCCAGAATTGTTTTAGAGACTCTTGTAGCCATCCCTAGTTATAAGCTATCACCATATTACTACTTGTATTTTATTTAGGCATATACCCTTTGAAAATTTAATATGTTTTGAATATCAGTTTCATAATCCAAATTAAAACAAACTAAATACTTTTTTGGTCTTACTTTCTATAATATTCTAGCTAATTACTATATTTCAAACTTGAATTTTTATTAAATCTTAAATATCCCTTCAGAATGAACAAACCAAGATAATAAGAATATGTAAATTTCAAAGAATTACTAAATGTAGTATTTATGATTAGGAAAAAAGTTATGACTTCCAATGTTAATTAGACTCTAATTGTAAAAAGTTGACCTTTTTGTCACTGGTAAAAACAAAAGTTGACCAAAAATACTCTTATATGAGATTTGTTCGGGAAAAATCCTTTATTTTTAGTTTTTAGCTGTGGTGATCTCCGGACTAAAACGTCATATAAGTAACACAGTATGCTTTTTTACAGTGCCAACTTTTAAGCAGTTGACGTCAACGCCATGTTAATATGTGAATATGGACTGATTCATAAAGCTAGGGACAAACTCAGCAAGCAAAGACACGTTCCCTTATTTGAAATGCTAGTAATTCTTTTCCAAGTGAAAAGTGTTTGCAGAAAATCCAAGCAACAACCAAAATTCAGAGTAGGGAAAACATCGAGAAATAGTAAACTGATATAAGATGATGAAAGCTAAGTGGGGTTCAGAAAAAAAAATTATCACTCATGTGGGCTTTTGCGGGTATTTTTGTTGCCTGCAGAACCTGGTTCATCAATTCCCAGTGTTATCTTTGCTGCATCAGAGCCGTTGCAGCTAAGAGATTCTGTTGCTTGTCCAGATTCGAGATCACTGACTGTAGCTGTGATGCTGCTGCCAATCAACGAAACACTGGCACATGTGTGTTAATTTAAATCAGTACAAAGAAAAAGTTGTGATACTTAGATCACCCACCTCTACCTGAATGCCAAAGAACAGCTCGTCACCCACCTATACCTGAGTGCCAAGAACAGCTCGTCACTGATAGCAGAGACGGTGACTACCATTAGTTGTTTCTATTTTGATTTGAGTAATAAAGTATGGTGAAAGCATGAGTTACCTGCTCGTTGGAGTCTGATATGAACGTGGGAAGATCTCCAATTGACACGACCTCTTCCTTTTTTTATCTCTTTCATGGTTTCAGCTCACAGGAGAACCTCCGCTACTGAACCTCAAGCTACATGGAGGCCGTAAGTTTGAAAAACATTAACAAACATTGCAATATGAGTTTTAGGCAAGACAGTACGTAGAGGAAACATTAGCGCATGTAACGCTGTGGACGAAATGATATTAATATTGCTGGTAAGCTTGCTTTTTTTAAGACTTGACTAACCTGTTTGTGAACTCTTATGAGTTATGATTAGCAGGACCGGTGGTGTCAAAGTAAAATTTGGTATGTGGTGTTTAGTTCAGAGAGAGAACCTGCATAAGCCCCAGTGATCCTTGGATGATGTTACGAAGTCAAATATAAGAATTGACAGTATTTTTGACCATTCCACCAAATATGTTGGGCTTCTCCTCTTCTCCTTGAAGAGGGCCAAGAGTGAGACACCAGAAACCTTGAACCTGGCTCCGGGAATATCTCCCACAGCATGAACCTTACGACCAAATCCAGCAATCAAGACCTCGCCCTGCAACAACAACAGTAACAAAAGAAGTTTGCACATTAATATTATTGTCAAATGATGGGTTACAAAGGCTTGAAGATATTAATTAATCTTACATTTTCCTCGATGTAGTTCAAGCAACCATCGTCGGGGACAAACGCAGCAATCTTCTTTCCGTTCTTGATAAGCTGCTTAAACTCAACACCAATGCACAATCAAAAAGAGAGACTCATCAGCTCCAATATCTAAAGGAAAAGGCAGGTAAAGAACTAAAATTACTTTGTTGGGCTTACATTTTCTCAGGAACGATACCTTCTTCCATTCATTACCCTGATGGATGGACGATAGTGATTGGCACAGAATGAAACTGTGGATTTCACGGAATTCTGCGCACAAACAGAAGTGTAAAGTTGTTAAACTGATAGTTTGAGTTTTGATTATACAGAATAACATTTTCCAGATAAGTTAAATATGTTGATACCTTTTCGTAGAGTAGAGTGATTCTCATAAATTCACTGTTCTTGATACTATGCGAATCCCAGAAACTGAGGAGGAGACCGAGAGTAACAGCAAGCTCGGTTCCAGTTCCTTGACTTTTCAATTTGCCTCCTGAAGTATCTCTTTCCTCTACCACTTCCTTGAACTCTTTAACACTTCCCAGTGTTAATGTTTGTAAGTACTCTCCCGAATCAGGACCTAAGTCGCCTTCCAGGCTTGAAACTTTTATGTAGGCAAGTCTGCAGAGCTGCGCGAGTCCTGGCGCTGAGGATACTGAAGGCTCGATAGGATGAACTGTGGCTGTATGGAACTGTTTCTTGGTTTCCATAATCCATGTAGAACACTTAGAATTTGTCGTCGTGGTGCATTAACAATCTGAATACAAAGTAGAATCACAATAAATAACCAAAGGTGATATAGTACAAACGAAGAGATTTTTTACCACTTCACGGTTCCAAAACTGTGCAAGGATGATATCACCCTTCTTAGGGTTAAACGATCCAACAATGGGATTGTCTCTAGGACTCAGAGATGCAAGCTGGTTTTGAATAGAAGCTACCTTCCGATCGCCAACCGTCTGAACATAGATATTGTCCGCTTCCAAGCACTTGCGGGACAACAACCTGTAGCGAAAATCAATTTAGAGTGAGCCAAGGTTTTGCTTTTAAATAACGGAGCTCACTTTCGTAACGGAGTTTAGAGACTTAAACGAAGAGAAAAAGTAGAGGAGAATGTGAGCTTACCTTCGAGGAACTCTATATAAAGGATGCTGGAGAATCCAGTTACAGGAAGCCAAATCGCTACATCAGTAGAGAACGTGGAGGAGTCGAACAGATCGAGTAACAAAAAGGATCCTTCAGGAAGCGGCTCAGACGATGAAGACTCAGGAAGATGAAGTAGGAAGCCTAAACGATAAACGGATGGGCCAAATGAGAAGCCCGCTAAACAAATGAGCATAGAACACACTTAAAACCCAAAATCGCTTGATTACGTGGCAAAACCTTTAAACCTTATTGGATGATTTTTACATCCAACGTGGACAGCTTCTCTGTTGATTATATTTGGCTTTTAGTATAGTAAGATGAAACTACATAAAATACAAAATTAATATGCTCTAAATAATAATAAAATAATATGATGTTACAAAAAGTTACGTATATACAGTTACTATATTCATTTTGCAAAGATATTACCTTCAGATATAAATTATAAATATGTAACAGAACACGGTTTCAAAAATCAAACTCTTTAAAACTCATTTTTGTTGTTGCTTTCTCCAAATTAACTGATTTTTAATTTGGATAAAATGTCAAAATCTCATTTATTAAAAGGAGTCAATCTCGAAGTTATGGCTTTAGCTGGTTAGAAATTAACGGTGAAAATTCAATGATAAAGTTTTAGGTGTGGATGTTATTACTACAAATATCCAATTGAAAGTTTTTCATATGCTATCATTGGTGTTCATACAAAAACTTTCGCATTGTCTGTCATTATGCGGATGATTCTGAAAATAGTTAGAATCTTAAAGATTTTCCACCTAAACGTAAATTTACATGCACCATTAAAGAAACAGTCAATGTCGCTTTCATCCTTTTCCGATGTAGGGATTCAACATAGTTCTACTCGATGTTGGCTTCTCCATTTCATTTTAAATCAAGATTCATTTCAGAGACGACAGTAAACTTTATTCGAGTTATTTGTGGACTAAAACCTCTAATAGATTTTGAAAGATAAGTACAAAAAAAAACCTCTAATAGATTAATGGCATTCCAAAAACACTGTCTGAATTATATATAAGAGATTTAGTTGATCGATCTAAGTTATTTTCGTATTTATCAGGCATGAGATTTGCGAGTTAAAACTGATACATGAGATGTTTATAGTACAACTAAATTATACGTATTGTGCATCATGGACACATGATTGAAAAAGTATATTTCAACAATAAAAGTATGTTTCTTTAAAAAAAAAACAATAAAAGTATGTGATTTTCAGTTTGCGACATATTTCTGAAGACTTTGTAAGATACTAGTCTAGTATTTTAATTATTTATAGGGTTGTTGGATAATACAAACTAAAGAAAACGATTACTGGCGAGTTATAACTTATAGACCCCGGTTAGATGATGGAATGGAATGTTCAGATTTGTTTGGTGTTTGTTTTTGGTTATTCAATATGTAAAATTTAATCGATTTTCTTCCACTATTGACTATACTATTTACTAGAGCGCCAGAAACTCTATACAAAATTTCGCTAGTATTAATATCTAGGATTTTTAGCATTAAAACCCCTCAACTAAGTTTGTTTTAGGTAAAAACCCTCAAACTAAGTATCTAACGAGAAAACCCCTAAACTAATTTTATTTAGTAAATTAAACCCTCCATCTACATTGCAGGTCATAATTACCTTTACAACATGTAAATCTTTAGTTTAGGGGAGTTTTTCCATTAATTAAACATAGCTAAGGAGTTTTACCTTTAAAAAAAAATAATAATCAAAAGTCTAAAATATAATAACATTATCTAAAATAGTGACTTTAATTTTTAAAATTAGCATTTTTTTTAAATACATGAGAATGATTTTTTATAAAATCGACAGTATATATATATATATATATAATTTATATCTTATCTAATAAATGTAATAATAAATCTTTAGATAATAAAATGTATATCTTATCTTATAAAAATGTAATAATAAATCTTAAGATGATAAATGTATATCTTATCTTATATTTTCTGGTTTTGTACATTTCTAATTTATACATATATAATGTTGATTTTATAAAAAAAAAATCAGTTTCATTTTAGGAAATTAGAAATGTATAAATTAACATTATATATGTATAAATTAGAAATGTACAAAACCAGAAAATATAAGATAAGATATACATTTTATTATCTAAAGATTTATTATTACATTTTTATAAGATAACATATACATTTTATTATCTAAAGATTTATTATTACATTTTTATTAGATAAGATATAATTATATATATATATATACTGTCTATTTTATAAAAAAAAATCATTTTCATATATTTAAAAAAATGCTAATTTTAAAAATTAAAGTCACTATTTTTAGATAATGTTATTATATTTTAGACTTTTGATTATTATTTTTTTTGAAAGGTAAAACCCCTTAGCTATGTTTAATTAAGGATTTTTAGCATTAAAACCCCTCAACTAAGTTTGTTTTAGGTAAAAACCCCCAAACTAAGTATCTAACGAGAAAACCCCCAAACTAATTTTATTTAGTAAATTAAACCCTCCCTCTACATTGCAGGTCATAATTACCTTTACAACATGTAAATCTTTAGTTTAGGGGAGTTTTTCCATTAATTAAACATAGCTAAGGAGTTTTACCTTTAAAAAAAAATAATAATCAAAAGTCTAAAATATAATAACATTATCTAAAATAGTGACTTTAATTTTTAAAATTAGCATTTTTTTTAAATACATGAGAATGATTTTTTATAAAATCGACAGTATATATATATATATATATATATAATTTATATCTTATCTAATAAATGTAATAATAAATCTTTAGATAATAAAATGTATATCTTATCTTATAAAAATGTAATAATAAATCTTAAGATGATAAATGTATATCTTATCTTATATTTTCTGGTTTTGTACATTTCTAATTTATACATATATAATGTTGATTTTATAAAAAAAAAAAATCAGTTTCATTTTAGGAAATTAGAAATGTATAAATTAACATTATATATGTATAAATTAGAAATGTACAAAACCAGAAAATATAAGATAAGATATACATTTTATTATCTAAAGATTTATTATTACATTTTTATAAGATAACATATACATTTTATTATCTAAAGATTTATTATTACATTTTTATTAGATAAGATATAATTATATATATATATATATATACTGTCTATTTTATAAAAAAAATCATTTTCATATATTTAAAAAAATGCTAATTTTAAAAATTAAAGTCACTATTTTTAGATAATGTTATTATATTTTAGACTTTTGATTATTATTTTTTTTGAAAGGTAAAACCCCTTAGCTATGTTTAATTAATGGAAAAAATTTCTAAACTAAAGATTTACCTGTTGTAAAGGTAATTATGACCTGAAATGTAGAGAGAGGGTTTAATTCACTAAATAAAATTAGTTTGGGGGTTTTCTCGTTAGATACTTAGTTTAGGGGTTTTTATCCAAAGCAAACTTAGTTGAGGGGTTTTAATGCTAAAAATCCTTTAATTAATGGAAAAAATTTCTAAACTAAAGATTTACCTGTTGTAAAGGTAATTATGACCTGAAATGTAGAGAAAGGGTTTAATTCACTAAATAAAATTAGTTTGGGGGTTTTCTCGTTAGATACTTAGTTTAGGGGTTTTTATCCAAAGCAAACTTAGTTGAGGGGTTTTAATGCTAAAAATCCTAATATCTATCTACCTATAAAATAGTCTCTGCCACAACTAATCTTTTTTTTTGTAAACACTCTGCCACAACTAATCAACATATGTTGAAAACACAAAGACAAACTCGTTGCGTTATTGAATTGGTGTCTTTACAGTTTCTCAAGAATAACATTGATATCTCTCACAAAACCCTTATACAAAATAAACCACTGATATTTAAGTCGAGGATAAAACTTACAAAAAAAAAAAATCTTATTAAGTGGCTTTTCTAGAAGGCTTTATCACTCACCACATAAATACAAATGAGTAAATTGTAATGTCTAACGTCCTCGTTATCTCCATAATATACAATCAATCCATATTTAGTTAATTTTTTTTTTAACAACTCCATATTTAGTTAATCTATCTTCTAAAAAGAACATATAGAAGCAGAAGGTAAAATATATTCGACTGACCAACATCGTGTTGGCCTAGTGGTAAAAGGGTTACGGCTGTAATTTCCGCCATTTAAATTCAATTTACGGTGGAAATGACTATTTACAATACTTAGATTTTCGGCAAAGAGGTGAAACCATTTTTTTTTAGGCAAAAAGTATATATATATTCGACTGCAAACAAAAATGAAAATAAAAACCATTTACTTTTATTTTCATTTGCAACGTGACTTGGATTTGGTGCTGTAGTGACGTAATAATATCTCCATTTTCAAAAAAACTTTTTTTCTATAAATATACAACAAATTTATGTACAAGGAATATGCAATCCTTTTTTTATTCTTTCTAGATACTAGTTGTTTTAATAATATATTTATTTATAAGACTCCGAGGAAAAAATATAGATCAAACAAAAGTCTTCAGTTTCATACTTGTGGGAAAATTAAATAGCTAATAAATAAATAAAAAAGGATCAGAGGGAGTGATAGAGAGAGAACAAGCGTTTCGTCCTCTTCTTCGTTTTCTTTCTTCCATTAATACAAAGCAATCCTAAGCTTTATTCATCTTTCACTTCAGTTTCTCTGTCTCCATTGAGAGTAACAAAATTTATTAAAAAAAAAACTCTGTACTTTTCTGATTCTCATTTAATATCTCAAATCGAAAGTTTCGATTTCTGAAAGAATCCTTCTCGTTCTGTTTGGTGGGTTTTGTTTTTGTTTTTAAGAGAAGTTTCTGTCAGAGAGAATCGGTTGGGATATACCAAAGGTGTTTAAAGGGAAAAAGATTTTAGGTTGGGAATTGCCATAAAGCTTTACCATACTGGGGACTAATGAGAGACGACTGAGAAGTTATTACATTTCCAAAATTTTGCGTGGACTCGATTATGCTAAAGATCTGATCTCAGCAAGAGGTTGAGCCCAAGAAGAAGAAAAACAGGAGAGATAATGTGGTGGTGGTGTTCTTCATCAAAAGGTCGTTCAAATCTGGAGAGGTTTCTCTTAGGAGTCACTCCCAAGCCTCCTTCATTTTCTCTTCCTCAGGTAAAAAATGATTTTAATTGTCTTTTCTCTCTTCTTCAAACCTTTGCTTTGATAAACAGAGTCTTAACTTTGAATCAGTGGTGATGTATCAAACAACCTAGAACTGGTAATGGTTTTTATTTTTTTTAATGATTTGGTGTGAATTTTCAGATAAAATTTGACAATAAGGACAGACAAATAATTGCATGGTCCATCACGGAAAAAAAAATAATATGAGAAATCTGATGGTCACATCATTTTCATGGATTGTATACTACCACGTGGAAACGTGCTACAGAATTGCTTTAGAATATTATTTTTATATTCGTTAATCAAAAAGCGTAAGTGTGCTGAGATTTGGTTTGAGTCTTCTTAGTATATACTATATCCTTTGGATCTGTCTCATACAGTGTGTCTGTGATTAGGGATCAAGAGCTTTATTGTTCACGTACATGTCAATGCTAAGACACATGTTGGTCTTCATGTTGTTGCTGAGTTGCTTGAACTGTTGCGAACAGCTTGATTACAGTCGTATATGGGGTGATTAGGTGTTAATAACATTGCTTATGTGCTATTTCAAAGCTGTGTGAGTGATCTTTTCTGTTTGTGCCCGCAGGAGGGGAAGAAAGGGATCGAGTATTTTATGCTTGGTGATCTCTGGGATTGCTACGATGAGCTGAGCGCGTATGGTTTTGGATCACATGTTGATCTAAACAATGGTGAAACCGTTGTGCAATATTATGTCCCGTATCTATCCGCCATCCAAATCCACACTAACAAACCCACTTTGACGTCCAGGTTTCCTATCCCATTTTTGACAAGTCTAGATTCATGTACAACATGTTGTCTCTGTGGTTTGGTAATGGAAGTGTTTAGGTCAAGTCTCTAGTTTGTTCGACGTGCTTGGTTTTTGTACTGAATGCTTTTTTGGGTGTTGCAGGAGCCTGAATGAGGTGGTTGAGTCTGAGAGTAGTGAGTGTTGGAGTGATAGTGAGAGTGAAAAATTGTTGTCAAGATCCATGAGTAATGATTCAAGCAAAACATGGGATACTGTCTCTGAAGATTCGGTTTTTGATCCAGATGGTACACTATTGCTGCGAGATAGACTTGGTTACCTTGACTTCAAGTACATAGAAAGAGATCCTCCGTACAAGCGTGTTCCCTTAACCGACAAGGTTTGATTTTCATAGTGACTACACTCTCCTCTTTTAACTTAATGAAATTTGGTTCCATAGCCAATACACTGCTTGATTCTATCTTCAGATAAAAGAGCTGGCTGAGAAGTATCCGGGACTGATGACCTTAAGGAGTGTCGATATGTCTCCTGCAAGTTGGATGGCTGTTGCATGGTAAGTATTCAGTCTTTAGTTAATATAAACCTTTGTCTTTGGCTTGATGTGTGATGATTTGATGAACTAGGTACCCAATATATCACATCCCAAGCTGCAAGAACGAGAAGGACTTGACGACTGGCTTCTTAACTTATCATACGTTGTCTTCTTCTTTTCAAGGTACTACCGCTCTTTGACGTAAGAAACAAACACCCTTTCTTGTTTATTTTATTAACGGCTTCAAAAAATGCAGATAATGTGGTGGAAGGAGATCTTAGCAACAACAGTTTTAAGGAAGAAACAGAGTGTTGTGTTGCAAACAAGAGAATCCCATTGCCTCCGTTTGGGCTAGCTGCTTACAAAATGCAGGGAGATCTTTGGGGAACAACAGGGTTTGACCAGGACCGGCTGGTTTACCTTCAGAGCGCTGCAGATTCATGGCTGAAGCAGCTAAATGTTGATCACCATGACTATAACTTCTTCATAAACTCCAACTTTTAAAGATCAGTGGAGGGGTCCTCTTAACGTTTTACCCTTTCTTCCAAACACTAAAAGAAAAAACATAACACTGAGAACTGTTCTTTGTTGGTCCAAGCTCCTTGATGTCTGTGTGTTTTCTTTGTTGTTGTCTGGCTCGTTATGTTGCTTTAGGTAAGCAACGGCCAACGCGGAGTTTTTTTTTTTTTTTCTCATGCTGCAAGCCATGGATGTTACTAAGAAGGTAACAGAGTTTTTCTCTTACATGAGTGAGAGACCATGTAAATGCAGTTGGCTACTCTTTTACTTCTCTTCCGTTTCTTTTTTACTAAATGGATCTGTGAACTCTGTTTTGTACTTTTCTGTCTGAATATATGAAAATCTGTGCCTTTCTTGTATGTCGGTAAGGAGCATATGGACTGCAATGGTGCAGTGCAAAAATGAGTGAATTATTATCTTAAAAACTGTACAATAGAAAAAATAATAATAAAACAAAGTTGAAAATCCATCTAATAGTTTTTCAAGTGAGAAGATTTTCTTGTTAGTTTCGATGGCTTTCGTTTGTTTTCTAGTTTCTTCTATTTAGTCGCTTTTTCTCTTTACCATGTTTGTTTGCATTATTTTGGATACTTTTTTCTACTTTCTTTCAGTTATCGATTAAAACTTTTGACTCGAGAGTTGATATGTTGTGATATAACCTGACGCATTCCTCAACGAATAAAGACTTAGGTGAGACTTGGAATTTCAAAGGATTAGGTGAATTGAAACAGTCAAAACTTTCTAGTTCAACAACATTGTTAAGGAGTCGGTCAATGTTCTAAAAGAAGCTGTTTGGTTATGCAATAGTGGCCATAAATAATCCGTAGTTGTGTTCTGTTGAATTCTTGTATTGTTTAAAGAAAATTTTTATTATGTAAATTTGTATTGACTGTTCATTCTATAGGGATTCTGAACTCTGATAATATAGTATTTATCTACTGTAAAATATGGATGTAGAGCATATCTATTTTTGACAGCAAACACTACGTTTTATTATGATGATATAGAGCATAACTTAGTGGCTTTATATTAAGCTGAAGTATAAAAAAAATTATACTTCAGCTTGAATTTGAAAGAGTATACGTAAGTTAATACAACATGAGTTACTCGACTAATCCAACTTATATCTAAAATCATAGATGTAACTATAATAAGAAAATATAATTTTATAACAAGAATAATTTATTTTATAAATATAAATTATAGGATGACTCAAAACATATTAACAAATGAAAATAAAATATTAACCAACTGTAACAATTTAGTTTTTTTGTAAAATTTATATATATTCATGAGACTTCAGAATATTATTGTTATATTTATTTACATAATTTTGATTCAAACGCTTTAGTTTTTTTTATTTCATTCTAAGCACAATATATATTAAGTTATACATAATCTTCCTAAAATATAATGACATATTTAAGACAACAACCAACCTAAATGTTAATAAGAAAATTAATCAAAATTTTAATAAATTTAGAATAAAAAATATTATAGTTGAATTCATAGAAATAGATGCAATCCAAGATACCCAAATCATAACTAAATCGACTGTAAAAACAACAAAACCGACTAGAAATAATATATTTAAAATCATGTCTGATTAAAATAATACAATATAATTAAGATAAGTTAATTTAAAATTAGAAGTAAATAGCAATCAATTATTATATTTACTTTATAAATATTTATATCTGTGCATGAGCACGGGAAAATCACCTAGTATATAAATGGTTATGAAGAAAAATGAAAAACAGGTTTGCTCCAACAGGCATATATATATGGTACCGACAAAATAGTTAATTTGATAGTGTTACTTCTAATCGGTTTCATATTCGCTGCGGTTATTCATTCACAAGTATCTAGCACCCACGTATGTTTTGAACAGTGGACTTTAGTTGTTTATGAAACTACAAGTGTTGAAATGAATTCTAGAGAACAGTGTTTTGATCTAACCAAAACATCCAATCCAATAAACATTGGCATTGGATTAGTGAAATCTCTATGTTTTAGAATTTTCTCATGTAATATGAAAATATCCAACCAAACGTAAAATGGTAGTAACTTTGAAAATCAATCCTCCCAAGGAAACTAAAGTTTGAAAAGATACACAAGTCAGAAATGATTTGAATTCAGTAAACGAATATTCCCATTCCTAAAACGATTAGAGATTATCTCACAGGTAACAAAATCTCCCATTTCTAAAAACAATTAGAGATTATATTATAGGTAACAAAATCTTTTTTTCTTTTTCTTTTGGTGGGGTAAAAATAGGTAACAAAATCTAAAACACTTATCCAATCAAAACTAAATAATAAAAGAGATTAAAGATGAAGTCAGAAATGATTTGAAATCAGTAAACGAATATTCTCATATCTACAATAATACACATATATTATTTATTTATTTAAATTACAATTTACTATTATTTTTTTCTCAAGAAATATAATTTCCTTATTGGGAAAAAAAATCTATAGTGGTTCCTCATCTTCTTCAATCACACCGTCGTAACTGACATAAAGTAGAATATACACACCGTGACGCGTCTTCTTCTTCTTCTCTCTCTCTCCTCCGCGTTTCTCTCTCGAACACTAAGTGGAGAAAGCGATAGACTTCCCGGAGAGGATGGTTTCGTTCGCTGGCTTCGCCTTCGTCACTGGATTCTTGCTGGGACTCCTCGCCGTCGTTGCCGCGGAAGTTGCCGCGTTTCTGTACCTTGTGAAGCGGTTGAATCGGAAGAGAAATCTCCAGGGATCGAAGAGTTCAGATCCCACATTGAAAGGCTCTGATCCTCCTCCTCCCAATTCCATTGATTTCAATCTCAATAAACAGGTGATCGATCAGTTTCAACCTCCTGAGTAACTTAAAAGTTTCATGCTTTCTTGCAAAGTTCTGAGCTTTCTTGCATAGATGATGATAAAGAAATGTGCTTTGCTTTGCTTTGCTTTGGATGAGATTGTGATGATCTGTATGTCTCTCTCTCTCAGGGAGTGATTTGGGTTCTGGAGTTGGACGAGAGTTTAAAGGAGAAGTTACCGAAAGAGCAAAAGAAGAAGAACAATCTATTGGAGGTGCATCCCGTTAGGAAGTTTGCTCGTATCAAAGACCATAAGCTCCACTTATCCGACGCAGATGGCAACAAGACGGTTGTTACTTTGAAAGGTTGCTCCGTTGAGGCTGTTTCAGGATCTGAACTCCCCACTAGAAAATGGTACTCTTTGACATTTTGAGTCATGCTTTCTCTTGAAGTCATTATAAACCCTTTTTTGTTTTGTGTGTGTGTGTGTGTGTCAATTAGGGCTAAAAGATTCCCTATACAAGTAGAGAGCAAGGCTTCAGAGTTGTACAAAGGGAACCGTGTGTTTTACATCTATCTCGAGACTTCTTGGGAGAAGGAGTCTTGGTGCAAAGCTCTTCGCCTCGCTGCTTCCAGTGATCATGAGAGGTTTATCTGGTCGACCAAACTGAAAGACGAGTTCCGGAGCTATATGGCTTCGCTTAACGCTGCATATCCTTCTTTTCTGAAACCATCTGCTGGTTTTAGTTTTGAGTCATTGGACAAGGGAGTTAAGATAGACGGTCCTTCCTCAAAGGTTCGTTTGTTCTGGAAGAAGTTTTCGAAAAAGTGCTCAACCAAAGTGAACTCAACACGTCCTCCTTACCAAGACTCACAGTCCAACGGTGGCTCCTCGGGAAGGAGCAATCCAGGAAGGAAGATTCGTGACAACATCATCCCTGAGGAAACCGATGTGGGAGCTTTCTCGCGTTCTTGGAGCCAAGGCAGCCATGCTTCGGATGTTGACTCGGAAGACAAGTTTTTCGCTGATGAAGGAACTTTGGCGTGGAACTTGCTCATCTCTCGCCTCTTCTTTGATCTCAAACAGAACACAGGGCTAAAGAATGTTGTGCACGAACGAATACAGGTCTGGTGGTTCCATGAAAATTAAAAGCTTTCACTAACATCAGGAACTTGCTAGGCGTTTTAACTCTTGTTTTTGGTGTTTTAAAACAGCGGGTGTTGTCTAACATGAGACGTCCCAGCTACGTAGGCGATTTAATCTGCTGTGATGTAAAGATTGGGAGTCTCCCGCCTTATATACATGGTACAAGGATTCTTCCAATGGAGATGAATGGCGTGTGGGCGTTCGAGCTAGATGTTGAATACACCGGTGGTGCGGGACTTATAGTTGAGACTCGGGTTGATGCTCGAGAGGAAGATCTGCAGAAAGGCATAGCTGAAGGAAAACTGCAGCCAAATGCTTCAGGGGATGTTCCACCACATCTCCTTGAAGGTCTTGCAGATTTTGAGAAGCAGTTAAGTGTCCCTGGAGGAACCGTTGATGCACAAGATGTCAAATCTGGAGGAAGCGATAAAGCTGGTTAGTCCAGTGATGGGTTTGTGTATTCATATATAGTCAGTTTGCTTGTGATGCTGCGTGCTTGTGCTGCTTAGAAGCATTTATACTAAAGTGATTTACTTCTTTGCAGATGAACCAAAGGGATCAAAAGGTACAAAGGCAGCTCCAAACAATGGATCTAAGTGGAAGTCTATTCTGAAGAACATCGCTGAGCAAGTCTCTCAGGTTAATCTTTGTTTTCTCTGTTATGTCTACAAGACAGTTTTCGTTGCTTGTTGCGTTTATGGCCCTCTCCAGTGCTTAACCTTGACGACCTCAAATCATGGTGTGGTTAATAGACTCAGCTCTTGTAGTAGTATCTTAGACCGTCTCTGTTTGTGAACTGTAGGTTCCAATTACTTTGTCAATAGGAGTCTCTTCACTTCGAGGGACACTGCGTGTACACATGAAGCCACCTCCATCTGATCAACTATGGTTTGGATTCACAAGCATGCCCGAGATTGAGTTCAACCTTGTCTCATCTGTTGGTGAACACAAAATCACAAACAGCCACGTTGCTATGTTCTTGATCAACCGGTTTAAGGTAAAAAAACACTTGCTCCCCACCTTCTTTGTTTCTAAAGGAATATGAAACAAATAAGTAAAAGATGAAATCTCATTCTGCAGACCGGGATACGAGAGGTCATGGTGCTCCCTAACTGCGAAAGCGTAACCATTCCCTGGATGATAGCTGAAAAGGATGATTGGGTCCAACGCAGTGTCGCGCCGTTCATGTGGCTGAATCAAGACTCAACTAGTGATCACGACAGCAGCTTCGAAGCTGCAGAAGGGAAAGTTAAAGCTGAACAAACGAAGAAAACTACCAACGGTCCACAGAAACCAAGAGTTGAGGAAGAACCTGTGGCTGCACAACCACCAGCTAGCTCAGCAGCTCTTACAGTAGAAAGTGACAAATCCTTGGAAGAACTCAAGACTCCGCTTCTGGAAAGCAGCGAGAAGCAGGAAACAGTAGCAGGAGGGGGAGGAGGGAACGAGGGGGAGATTGTTCCGGTTAGTGTCCAGCCACAGTCGAGGTCTATTGTGCCAACAAATGAAGAGGTTGATACGAGCTTCAAGGGAAAGAAAATGGGAACAAAGGAGAGGATGTTTGATTTTAGGAAGAAAGTTGGGGAGAAGTTTGAAGAGAAGAAGCGTCATATGGAGGAAAGAAGTAGACAGATTGTTGAAAAGATGAGAGGACCTTGAAGAAGAAGCTTCTTTTTCAGGTTTCAGACCAAAAGAACAAGAAAGTCAAATATAGAGATTAGATTAGGACATTGTTGTTACTTGTGTATCCGTATATGTTTGGTGAAAAATATCAAAAAGAACTCATTGCGGTATCTCCCTTTATTCTTATTATTACAACAAACAAAGAGTAGTATCAGAACAGAGAGTCTATGCAAAAGTGATTTCATTCATACACACACAAACACAAGAAGCAGAGAGATCAAGTGGGAAAGCCCCATCTAGTAATCTTCAGGGGCCAAGGGCTGGTGGGTGTGGTGAGTAGTAGGTGGCTCATGAGTGGGGATGACCAAGAACTCATATACAAAGGCGGCTAAAGCACCACCGATGAATGGTCCGACCCAATAGATCCAGTGGTCATCCCATCTCCATCCAACCAATGCTGGACCAAAGGCTCTAGCTGGATTCATTGACGCACCAAAGAATGGTCCACCAACCAATATGTTTGCCCCAACTATGAGTCCGACTGCAAGCGGTCCTATTATCCCAAGGCTTCCACGTTTTGGATCAATCAAAGTCGAGTAGACAACGTAGACTAGTCCAAATGTTAAAATGATCTCTAACACGAGTCCATTATGTGCCCCAACACCTGATGCTAGACGGAAGCCAACTGGTCTCTGCATGAACATAGACCATGTTTAAAACATTGCAACACAAAAATACTAGCGCGTCATATATGTACACTAACACTAATATTATTTATCAAAAAAAAAAATATATGTACACTAATATTCAAAAAAAATTGCTAGACCGTAGTTAATGTTTTATATGAGATTATTGATAAGGCTAGAGTTTAAACCCATTTTTTGAGTGTATAAAACTAATTTCTTAAAAAATCGCCAGATCGATTTTTAGAACAATACTGATTGTACAGTATGATATGTTATTTAGTGATACCATGCCGTTTGTGGAGAGTCTCAACAATAGACAAGCGAGGATGGCTCCAAGAAGCTGAGCTATCCAGTAGTATATGGCACGGATGGCAGAGATTCTGCCTCCAATAAGAGCACCAAAAGTGACGGCCGGGTTAACGTGTCCACCAGAGATATTGATGGCCGCAGAAACAGCAGCGAACAGAGCAAAGGCATGAGCTAACGCTACTAATACCAGTCCTCCTGGTGTGTTTGTCCCAACATGAGCCGCATGGTCCCAATACAACTTACCTGAGAAGGAAAAACCCAACACAACTCACAAGCCATATGTCACATATGCAAAAGACTTAAGACTAAAGAATCATCAGAATGGTGGTGAGTAAGAGTGTACAAACCTAGAGAGAGGACAGAGCCTTCAGCTGCAAATACGAAGACAAAAGTGGAGAGGAACTCGGCTAACGTAGCTCGAATGGAGTCAGGGTGTGTAGCCTCGTCGGCTCTACCGAAACCGTACGCTCTACGAGCTGATGTTGCCATTATAATCACAACACTTTGAATTAACAAGGATGTGTGAAGAAAGATAATTTGAGGTGGGAAGAGAGAGAGATAGTTTAAAAGAAGCCAAAAAGAAAGACAGATGTGAGACTTGAAGTGTCTTGAGATTGACACGTAGCTTTTAAATTGCATGCATTTTTACTTAACCATGTATTGTTCGTGTTTGTGTGTGAACATTAATTTTCCTCTGTCTCCTTATCTTCTCTTTGGTAAGTTTTTGGACGAACCTTAAGGTTCGAGATTTGTAATTGCATGTGCTCGTGCGTGCGTGTGTTGTCTGTGTATGTGTTTTGTTTTGACTATGCATGCATGTGTGCCAAGTAGAATAATAAGTACACATTTTCTAGAATCATGAAAACAGCAAAGTCTTTGTAATTTCACTTACGGCCGATTACTCACGTTCCATTACCGCAAAATAGAAACAATTTAGAAAAAAAACAGCGGTTTACATAAAGACCATGAACGTGTAGTTAATAGAAGGTAAACTCTTGTCTTATTGAGTTGGAACTTTCAATAGAAGCAAATAAAATAAATCATATTTATACAACAAGAGTTTTAAGATTGTGGCTTCAGTTAATCTTTCTTCTTTTGACTCATCTCCTGATTAAAAAATCGCTTACTAAACGTTGAAAATCACTCTCATGATGTGTGGAAGTGGTATTGGAGAAGAAGAAACTTTTATCGATGTGTGACGACTTTGGATAAGAAACATGATCAAGAAGAAACATTAGATGTTCCGAAGCTCACCAAGGAGGAAACTATCTCTGAAGTCCTTCCAACTAATGAAATGGCAGAAGCAGAATCTTCAGAGCACGAGACACCCATGTATCTATGGGGTAAGATCAGAATGCATTTTTCAGACTCGATGTTTTATATACATATCTGTGAATGCAAATATAATCTTTTACAAAATGTAATTCGATGTTTATGAATTAACTGACGCTTAGACTAATCTCAAAATATTAGCAGATTCATTATTTCAACAATACGAATTAAAACTTGCAGTCAAATAAATTATTAAATTGAAGCCATGGAGTTTAATATTGTGTGTTAATAAATTCTTCTTTTTGGTGCAAATGTTAAAATTTATACCATTTTTTGAGTTTTATATTGTTGTGATAGACGCAGCTTATTACCAGAGCCAAAGAAAAAGCCAAAAGGAAAGAGGGAGAGAGAAAACAAGAGAGGAGGAGGAGATAGATTTATAAATTGAAACCATGGAGTAATATTTTGTTTTAATAAACTCGAGTGTAGGTTGTTGACCAAAAAAACTAA
Organism: Raphanus raphanistrum subsp. raphanistrum; assembly: GCA_019706035.1. Classification (NCBI taxonomy): domain Eukaryota; kingdom Viridiplantae; phylum Streptophyta; class Magnoliopsida; order Brassicales; family Brassicaceae; genus Raphanus; species Raphanus raphanistrum. The sequence goes on from CM033988.1 coordinate 53,593,686, forward strand.
TAGTACTAGTTTTCTTTAAAAACGACTTTATAAATTGCCGAATTCATTGTATGTTTGTAATAATTCATTTCTCATTTGGAAAAAGAAAATGTGGTAATAAAGTAGTGACTTGTGAGTGACTCTTTACATATCTAACCGTCATTACAGATTTCTTTACTTTATCTTTCAGTTCAGCGATCGTGATCAAGTTTATTCCCATAACTAGATTCTCATCCTCTATTTCAAATATACAAAAAATTGAAAATTTTAAATTTTATATTTGAGTTTTTTATAACTATATTATATTTAATATCAATTTAATTTGATAAAATAATCTATTAAATAAATGAAATACATAGTTAGACATTACATTTATCAATATATCATATTTCTTTTTAATAGAATATATAGTTAATTAATTTAAAAACATAATTTATACATAAGCATATACAGTAAACAAAAATTATAAAGGTGATAATTTATTTATATTTGGAGTTGAATGGAACAAAAAAGTGGATAGAGCGGTCTTGTAAGAAAGTGCCGACCAGATGAGTGGACCACGGTAGGATTGGAATGTATATAGTTAGTTAACCTTAATAATCTGAAAGGGCCGACTAAACTTTTTCTGGGCCGACTAAATATTAAACTTCGTTAAAAATTTGCTTTACCAACGAATTACTGGTTCACAGAAATTTAAAACATACAAATACATCACTAAATATAAAAATAAAAACGCATCTTTTAACACAAATGACCATAAAATACTCATAGGTTAAAAATCTTTTATGATTATTACGTAAGTTTTTTGTATGAAGTATGAACTATGTTTTATAGCTATTCAAATAATATAATACTAACAGATTAACCATAAAACAATTATGCTAATCAAAATCCACTAGTAGGCTAGTAGCTTAGTGTTACACTGTTACCCAATGAAAAAGCATATAGAGTAAAAGATGATCTTGAGTATTTATATTAATCGTATCTCAAATATATATACAATCTAAGATTCTCGTATATTCAATCTAACATATTTGTTTTCTCAATACTTTGTAGTCTAAAAAGATAAGGTATTACTGTCGATACTGCTCTCTTTAATAGGTGGACTGCAGTTAGTGTGCTCAATTCACTTTACTCCACAGGTTCGAATTGGTGCTTCACAGCCTTCACTTACTCTCTATAAACTAAAGTGCCACGCTTATCCACAAAATCCAAAATCGTTTCCGCTAATAAACTCTTTTATCAGGCACTTGCTATAAACTTAAGTAAAATAGAGCGATTAACTTTGTCCTATTCTCTCGTCAATATTAAGGACAAACTGAGAAAGAAGCTTTAGTGATTTGGGACCTCACTCATGCATATTCTCCGAGTTCTTTTATATTACTTAATCAGTACATGCATAGATTATATATTAGATTCATAGCTGCTTTTGCATATTATTAATACTGTTTTTGTTTTGTCGGCATAAATAACACTATTTTATTCTGTTATTAATCACATATGTTATTGTCAGTCGAATGAATCAAAATTCAATCAAAATATACTTCGTTCGGATTTACGTTAACTCATACGGTCAACTACTCACAAGCAATGTTTTGAAAACCGATCCGGACACTGAACCGGACGATTTACCGGGTTACTGGGTTATTGAGTCGACTGTAGGTAAACCGCGGGTGAACCGCAGATTAATAAATAAATTAGTTTTATTATATAATAATATATTAGCTAATAAAATAAAATAAAAATAAAAATATATAAAACTAAAGTTACTATTTTCTAACTATCTTTAAAACATAAAATAATAATTTGGATATGTATATATTTTATGTTTAATAAACATTTAGAATACTTAACTTAACTTTTTATATTTTTATTTTCATTTGATATACAACTAAAAAAAATTTATCTACTGGTTCAACCAGTGGTTCAACCGATACCGAGTTTTAGGTTTTAGTTGGTTTGAACGGGTTTTTGCGAGTTTTTAAAAAACCCAACCCGGTCACCGGATTTTCCGGTTCAACCGCGGATCCGGTTCGGATTTCAAAACACTGCTCACAAGGCTAATCCCCAAAAAGGCGGCAAAGTCAGCCACATGACTTTCATCGACTCTTAGAGCATCTCTAACCCCACTCTATTTTTCACTCTAAAATAGAGTTTAGAGTAAGAAATGCTCCAATGGTACTCTATTTCTCACTCTATAATAGAGTGAAAAATAGGTTTGCTCCAAATATAGAGTAAGTTGTTTTTTATTTGTTCATCACTCTATTTTTCACTCTAAAATAGAGTATCATTGGAGCAAACTCTATCTCTATATAGAGTCACTCTATTTTAGAGTAAAAAATAGAGTGAACCCTTGGAGATGCTCTTACCTACGACAATTTTCTTAAAAAGACCACCCACATATGTCTCCCCATAATTTCCTTTATAGATGAAGTGGTTTTAGGTGGATTAATTCAAAAGCACCTTAACACATGTCTTAACAGTTAGATTTTGGGTATAAATCCAATTATAAAAGTCATTTGCATTAACATTTTTTCAGACACCGTATTTATCACACAGAGACATAACAAAATAATAAACAATTATAACATGTATAAAGTATTATATGATACACAAAATAATAAAAGAAAATATATGTTTCACCAAAAAAAAGAAAAAAATATATGTATTGGAAGTGGCACTTTGCAGAAATCGGAAAATAAATTGGCTTTTACGACCGCCTTATCTATTTTAAAATGTATAGCAAAAAATTCTCATTTCAGTGAGATTCATGAAGTGATCCCAGTGCCATTCTCTATATAAATGTCTCAAGCGTGTGATGAAAACATGCACACACCATATAGTATATACCATTTTACATTAAAACATATACACCCCTTCAATATCAGATAACACATGGCTAACATGAAAGTTTGGCTGTGTTTGTTCCTGATCTGCGTTTCATTGTCGTGTTCATCAGCATCTCGACCGCTGCAGCAGCGGGTTGCAAAAGCAGATGGAGTTAAACGAGGGCGTATGATGAGAGAAGCAGAGAAAGTGTTGTAAGCTAATATGGAAAAGCTGATGGAGAGAGGTTTCAGTGAGCCCATGAGACTTAGCCCTGGAGGTCCCGACCCTCGTCATCACTGATTACGAACTCTCGTAGATTTTAAATTTGCAGGGATGTAATTTTCTTTCTCATTGGAGAATCGGTTTAGAAGAAAACATATTGATCCGTTTTGTACGTTAGCTTTTGCTCGTGTAACCAAAATAAATTGATGCTTAAGTTCTGCTCGTCACACATTTTATGAGTTTTGCATGCTTTATGTACCCTACACATTCTTTCTATGTAGTAGTCTAGTGAAGAACGTTTACATATAAGTATTTATGACAAGAAAAGGTAAAGATAGTGTTTCTCAAAAAAAAAAGGTAAAGAAATGGTATGAAAAGTGAAGTTACATTAATTTATTTTATCCTGTATGGATTTTCTAATGGCTCGTGTAGATGTACGATTGAAAATTTATTCGAAAAGTATAAATATTGTTTATGGGGCTCTTTTCTCGTCACCATTAAAGCACATAGTACATATATTAAAAAGTGAGAGATAGTGATTGAAGTTGAAGAAAAAAAACTGAGGAAAAAGATAAGGTTTTAAGGAAATTAATCATTTTTAAGTTCAAAGTCAACGTCTCTAATCTAACCCTCCCTCAAACTTCAATTTAATACTATTTTAAGGGAACCAAATCCTTGTAATGCTCTCTACAGAACTTTTATTCAAAATTTCCAAATTTGTCTTACCAATACACAAAAAAAAGAAGAATGAAGGATTGTGAAATATTTCTGCATACTGGTAAACTTTGAGAAAGTAATACAATGTGAAGATAAACAGAACCGGCTTTGGTAAAATAATAAAATTGGTTAAACCGGATAAACCAATACAAAACGCTCATCCACAACCACATTCCCAACAATGCTTGGGTAATGTGGCGTCAAAACCGGTTCACCACACTGTATTGCCTCCCTCAATGGTGGTCAAATGAAGCCTTTGAGGTCTCAAGACTCTCAACGTTGGATAAGTTGCAACAGGAAAAAAACTCTCAACGTGGATTTACAAACACATATAAAGCGCTGTAGTAACTAAGCCTGGACATTTTAAGCATCGGTTTGAGTATAGGTAATTCGGATACATGACTAGAGAATCTATTTGGAGGAATGTCAAATTTATTACATTGATTGTACTATGTTTATTTCGTTAAATTGACATTTTTACAAAATATAATATATTTTTTTCAATAGGGAAACAAAAAAATATTATATCCTTATTTTATAAATATATAAATATAGATAACTAACTAAATAAATAAAAATAATATTTTTTTACAATTTTAGAATTCTATGTTTTCAAATTCAATTTTTTATTTCTTTTGAATTTTTTTCAAATTTTGTTTTTGAAAATCAAAAATTATTTTTGAAACTATTTTACAAATTTTTATTTTTAGTTTTTAGTATTTATTTATTTTTAAAATATTTAACTCCACTTTCCAAAAAAACTCCTCCTCGAATATACACTTTAGTCTAGATTAGTAATCATAAAAGTATAAACATCTATTTACCTCTTTAAAATAAAAGATAAATATGGTTAAGTTAAACATGAAAACTTATAAAGTGATAGATTAGCCAGTTTTCCATCCATTTACTACTTGATCTATTTTCAGTCTGGTTTTGTTTGGATAGTTTTAGGTTTTTTTGGTTGGATAGTAAATCTAAGAATCAAAAAATACTTGAAAAAAACGATTTTTTCCTAAGCCCTGTTCGTTTGGTTGCAGCCGGTTTCAGCGTCAGCGTCGGCGTCGGCGTCGGCGTCAGCGGCTGCGTCAAACTCGTTTATCTGATGTTCGTTTCATAGACGCTGACGCTGACGCCGACGCTGACGCCGACACTGATTGTTGTTCGTTTCGAAGACGCAGGAAATTGACGCAGCCGCATGACGCAGACGCATGATGCTGTTTTGGGTTGTTCGTTTGATTGACGCTGCGACTATTTTCATTTATTCATATTTTATTTTTAAAAAATTGTAAAATTGTATTTTAAATAAATAAAATGTAGTTTAAATATATTTACATCCATAAGAATATTATTTTCAATTGGTAATAAATTTTTGGTCAAATATAAAAATATAAAAATATTTGATGTCATAAATCATAAGCTAAATAAAAATAAAAATAATACATCAAAATATTTTATAATTATAATCAATCATATTAAAAAAATTATATTGAAGTAAATATGATAAAATTATATATTTTATTTTTATAAATATAAGATATTTATGTTTATATGACAGATATGTTAAACATTATGAGATTATATAAATAAAATAAAATATTTATGCTTAAAATATAATATAATGACAGAACGGTTTAATATTAGGAAACTATATAAATGTTAGTTGGTTGTTATGATGATATTTATGCTTAAAATAAAATATGCTTAGACCATCTCTACCATATTCACTTGTGATGTTTTCACACAAAGCTTAGATGATGTATTAAAATTGCTACAACATGGTCAACATAAGATATATTGTCAACATCATTTTAGTAAATATGAAACAAGAAGACAGAGCCTCACTTATCATAACAAAAGTAGAGAAACCGGAGAGAGGGGTTTGACTTCAAAGTTACTTTTCATATACAGACTAAGAAAATGTAAGAGAGCATTGATTAAAAAAAAAAAAAAACGTAAGAGAGTGATGTACAAAAACGAGCTCTGGCTCAATCAAAATGAAAACTACTTCCAACGATCATGTTCATGTGACTGAAGCTATGATTCTTAGCCGAGCAGGCTCTTGACTCTGTTCTTAGCAAGTGCCTCCTCGTCCAGTTCCAAATCTTCGGGAACAGCACTTCCCCATGCGTCTATTTTCTTCTCTTCAACCTTCTTTGGGCTCTCTGTTCACCAAGACACCATTCATTGTTTTGTTAGCACAAGCATACAAACGACATTACAAAAAGATATGCAGAAATGTGTGTGAGCTTGAGACGAGAGAGCCTGCAAAAAACAAATGCAATGAGGTCAGTATTAGTACATGTCTGAAGAACAAACATAAACAAACGAGAACAAACAGAAATAAGCAAAGCCAAAGGCTGTGAAACGTATAAACATCAGACTGATTGGCTATAAGCAACCTTAACATAACCTCTAATGTGCAAAAATACTGCATCAGTCTAAACCTCAAACAGTTGCAGATACTCAACGAAACTATAGACCATAGTAATCACAAGAAACATATTAACATGAGTGAAAGATCAGAAACAATAAGCAAGCTTAACATGAGTGGAAGAACAAGGACATACAGACACATGATGCATGAGAGAAACCATTAAGCTCAAGAACATGATCATAAATACAGAACCAAACGCATGAACCTAGAGCAAAGACAACACAAGACAAAGCAATTAAAAAGTGAAAAGCTGAAACTGAAGCTACGATCCTATATTAAAACTGAAGCTGAAATTGAAGCTACTATGAACAGAGAACATAGATCATCTCGGCTACACTATCAGTATCAGTATACAAAACGATTACAACCAATGCTTTAGAACAGAGACAGATACCTCAAAGAGAGAGAGCTCGAGTGGTTTGCGTCGGAGAAGAGAGAGAGCTCGCGTCCGAGATCGAGAGAGAGAGTTCGGGAGATGGGTTTTCGTCGGGAGATCGAGAGAGAGAACTGCGCCGGAGAAGAGATAGAGAGCACTGCGTTTACGCCGGAGATCGAAAGAGGGAGCTGGGTTCGAGATCGAGAGAGAGTTGGAGAAGAAAGCTGTCTGCGTCAATGGAGGTGAGTCTGCGTCAATAGGTTTAGATATTTTTGTAATTAGGAAATCAAGTTAGGGGTAAAACGGTAAATAGGTAAAGTAGACGCAGAAAAAATGACGCGGCCGCTGGTTTTTTCGGCGTCTTGACGCTGGACGCTGCATCTAGACGCAGACGCCGACGCCGGTACCTGCGTCGATGAAACGAACAAGCTTTGTGCGAAAATCATTGCCGCAGACGCAGACGCCGGACCTGCGGCAACCAAACGAACATCACTATAGTAGAAACCAGAGAGCAGTGTTTTTAAAACCGGACCGGCGAGCGAACCGGAAATATTTTGGGTCACGGGTCATTGTGGTTCGACCTGGTTCGACCGGGGTCGATTAGATTAAACTGAATTTATTATTTTATAAATATTATATTTTTTTTTTCAAAAAATAGTCATAATGTTTAGAAAACTTTCAAAAATAACAAATTGAAATGTGATAAAAAAAAAAAATTAATAGTTCAAATCTAAAGTCAATAGGAAAAAAAACATTTAAAGTTTATTCTCTAAATCTTTGTCCTTCTAAATCTTCATCACCTATAAAAATTATATACACATTAGTTACAAAACTCTATTTTGGTTGCAATTTGTGACAAACAAAATAGTATATATGTTAAAAAGGGAGAAAAAATAATTATTTTATTAACAAAATTTTGATTTTTATACGAACCAGGGTTTCGTCGGTTCGTTGGGTCACTCGGTTCCCGGGTTTTTAGCGGTTCAACATGGGTTTTTAACCGGTTCAACTTTAGTTGGGTTTTGACATTAAACCAACCCGGATAGGTGTCCGGTTCACGGTTGAACCCGGTCCGACCGCCGGTCCGGTCCGGGTTTAACAACACTGCCAGAGAGCTCTTTAGACTCTATTTCAGGCCAATACATGGGCTATAGATGAGCTCTTTAGACTCTATTTCAAGCCAATACATGGGCTATAGATGAGCTTCTTATCTTAAATTTGATACATGTGATCCTAATGTGTTTTAGCCCATCATAACAACTTCTTATTGTTGGTAAAAAGCCCATCATAACTTAAGTTCTCAAAGTGGGTCAGGAATCACGCGGCAAGAGACCAAAATTATACGCTGTGTATGCATATACGTATGTGTATAAATGACTCTAAAATAACTGATCCAAAACTAGAAGAAGTGGATCATCCCACGTGGAGGAGATGACCAAAGAGAGGCATGGGTCTGACGATAATATACGTTGGGAACTGTGATTATGGATTATCTCACTCTATGTCGTCCCACTCCCTCCCCTTTATTTTATTTTTATGTTTGTTAAAATTCCATTCACATTTGATGATTAGGTGTGTAGTATATATAGATGCAACTCTTTCAACACACAAAATATATTGTATATCTACAAGTATATTCGATTACACATTATTGCAAGAGAGATCATAGAGATTGACATGGCGACTACAACCTTCTCGTCTCGTGGTGTACAAACGATGAACACCATGTTGGTCAAGTAAGTCTTAACCTACTTTTGCATGCCATACTGATAATGCAGATCATATGCTTGATTATAAAAAAATGTGATTGTTTTGTGTTATATAGCTTTATACTAATTATTACACATGCAACATATAGGCCGATGCTTAGAAAATCGATCCACAAGAAGAGCGCATCTCATGACATAGTGAGGGAGACGGTGAAGACGGATGGGGCCGGCTGCGCAGGAGAGGAGATGAAGTCCACGAGAGGTTTCTCCGTAGCCGGAGATATGTCATCATCAGCGAGTAGTTGGGTCCCACATGAAGGCACGGGGATATACTATCCAAAAGGACAGGAGAAGGTGCTGCAAGATGTGCCTCCTCCTCCAGCTGGCAGCCAAGTGGACGAGCTCGTTAATTGGTTCTCTTGATAAAAAAAAATGATCACACTCGACCTCTTGTGTCAATCTCGATCTCATGATCTCAAAAATTGTTCTCTCTGTAAGTCTAATTATTGTTGTAAGGGAAAAAATACTTTACTTTTCTGTATTGCCGTATGGTGTGTATTAGACATCTTGCGTGTGTAATAATTATAAGTGAATATATGTATTGTCATGTAATGAGTAATAATGATAGTAGTAGATAAATGAAATGGGTGCTACGAATGCATGTAGCCAGTAATCTTTATGCATGTTAGATCGTTTAAGCCGAGGTCCAGCTATGTAATTTAAGCCTGTGATCTCCAGAATTCTACATAGATAATCCAAAATTTTAACCATTGGTTTCATTGAATTGTTTACTACAATATAACCTATTTAAATTAATATTCGATAAATTAATATACACTAAATTTTTTTATAAATTAATATAATTTTATAGTTTCAAATTGAATTTTTGGTTTAATTAGTATATCGATAAATTAATAATCTCTATAAATTAATAAAAAAATTATAGTTTTGGTGTAGTCCTGACAGTTGCGGTTTGTTTTAGTGTCACGTCTTATCCAAATGAAATTTATTTTCACCATTACAAACTGCAAGTTGTATAAAAAAAGAGAAGATTGAATGTGGTTACGTGGGACCAAAGCTAGTCTTAATTTGTTATTCAAGACTTCAAGAACCACACATTAGTACATTACTAATAGACAAGAAACAAAGATGTCTTTTTTTTTTTATAATTGGCCCTTCTTCTTCTTCTTCAAAAATCCTATCTTGAGTTGAAAAGAAAATTACAAAAAAAAAAAAAACAATTTCGTTTTTTTTCTTCTCAAAGGTGGAAGGAAGCTTTATTCATGTTGTGATCTGAAGGGGTTTTAATTAATGGCGCTTGCAAACATATCTTTACGTTTCAAGTTTCCACCACTACAGTCTTCTTCTCCCTCTTCCACATTCAACAACACTTCAATCTCCCTTAGAAAACCTTCCTCCATCTCTTGCTCCAAGGGCGGAGATGACGGCGGCAAAGGAGCTGTCGACGGCGGCGCAAAGCCTCGGAAGCTATCGGAGCAGTCATCGTGGGAAGTAAAAGATTCAGAAGGGAAAGACTATCTCTACAGGCTTGGCGCAGAGTCAGATAACGTGAACATAGCCGTGGGAGCAAGAGCCGGCATGATCGATGACGTGTTCATCGGAGACTTTCTTGGCAAAGATTGTTAAGTTCTCTCTCTCTCTCTTTTTTTATTCTTTCTTCATGTTGGTTCTGATTGATAGAGTTATTAACAGAGTTTTGTAGTTCTGTTTTTACTTTTTTTTTTTTGCAGCTGATATTGTGTTTGATTACCGTCAGAAGGCAACAAGGTCCTTTGAACATCTTCAAGGAGATTACTACATTGCTCCAACATTCATGGTAAACTTGTGCTGTTCCCTATATATCTGCAACTGAACTGATGAGAGCCAATGAGTTTTGTTTAAGTTGCTTATGTCTTTTGTTTTTCTTTTCTGTGGACAGGATAAAGTTGGTAAGTTAGAACTGAGCTAAAAGCCTTGGTAAAGATTATAGATTTGGAACTTTCAAGATGATCTTTGCTTCAATCTTTCTTTCTGCAGCTGTTCACATTGTGAAGAACTACCTTGCTAGTTCTCTAAATATAAAAATCCCTTTGATCTTAGGTAATGTGAATGCTCCTACTGGTTCTCTGTTTAGATTCAATGATTGAAACTTTGTTACCATCTCTTGAATATTGTGTTGTTGTTTTTTTTTTAATTGGCTGACTTAGGTATCTGGGGAGGTAAAGGACAAGGGAAAACGTTTCAGACCGAACTTATATTCAAAACCATGGGAGTTGAACCTGTTATAATGTCTGCAGGAGAGTTGGAGTCTGATAGAGCTGGTGACTTTCTCCAAACTCTGATATAAAGATTTACTTACTTGGGTCTATGTAGTAAAGCACTAGCTAACAACCTGCTTATCTTTGTAAAATTCTTAAAAGGGGAACCGGGAAAACTCATACGTGACCGCTATAGAACAGCTTCACAAGTCATTCAGAATCAAGTAAGAAGCTCTTCTTATCATTTCCAGTCATGTTGCAACCTATTTATCTATACATGGACTTTGATGATGATGACTTGTAAAATGCAGGGGAAGATGAGTGTTCTAATGATCAATGATATAGATGCTGGCCTTGGTAGATTTGGTAAATAGCTCAAAGATAACTTATAAGCTACGTTGTCACTCATCTGCTTTTGTTCCCCCTGAGACGATCTTAACTGAGTTTCTTGCTCTTTTGTTTAGGGGAAACACAAATGACAGTGAACAACCAGATAGTCGTTGGTACTCTGATGAATCTTGCGGATAATCCTACTAGGGTGAGTATTGGACAAGACTGGAGAGAAGCTGACACTGTAAACAGAGTTCCTCTCATTGTCACAGGGAACGATTTCTCCAAGCTATATGCTCCACTGATCCGTGAAGGGAGAATGGAGAAGTTCTACTGGTAAAAAAAAAATGATCCTGCAACTACCGAATCTTTCTTGATTCTGACAAAAATGCTCAAGTGTTTGGTGTTTTCTTTAAAAAAACAGGCAGCCAACTCGTGAAGACATAGTTAACATTGTTAGCAGAATGTACGAGAAAGATGGGATATCACGGAAAGAAGTTGTAAGCATTGTTGATAAGTTTCCAAATCAAGGTAACTCTATCTCTATGACTCTATGTGGAATACAAAGCTGCAGAGTGAAGCTTCCTTACATTACTCCTCCATTATTTGTCGCAGCACTTGACTTCTATGGAGCACTGAGGTCACGTACATATGATAGATCTATCCTCAAGGTAACTTAACTTCAAGCCATGGCAGATAACAACACCTCTGCTGAGGAAAATGACTTTAATCTCTTTGTTGTTGTAAAACAGTGGGTAGATGAAGTTGGAGGAATAGAGGCTCTAGAGAAAACTCTTCTCAGGCGTAAAAAGACCCAAGAGATTCCTAAATTCATTCCCCCTGAGGTAAACCATCATTTACATGCTTCACAGTGATCATCCCTCTCTTTTACAAAAAACTTGGTTCCACTTGAGAGATCATATGAAAGGTTTTGTTTCATAATGGTTGTGAACAGCAAACAATGGAGGCGTTGCTGGAATCAGGTTACTCTCTCATTAATGAACAACAACTTATCAACGAAACAAAGCTTTCCAAGGAGTACATGAAGAACATTGACGATTAATAATACCCTACCAAACATACATTCATGATTTTTTCTTTCTTTCTTAAGGTCTACTGATAAGTTGTCAGACAAAGCTTAAAAAGCATAACTCAATCACTCTATAGAGTTTATTTTCTTACCAAACCCATGAGCATGGCCAGTTGTGGTGCTGATACAAATACATTTAGTACATTACATGTGTATGCATTGCCCACAGAACATGCAAATGCATACACAGTCTTCAAAGCAGCCTTTGCCACACACGTTGACAGATCTTCTGCCCTGTAACAACAGAAATGATTTCAGACAGATTGTGTCAGAGGTACAAAGAAAAAAAGAGTGTTTACATTTTAACAAGACTATCCGAATGAGCCACGGCATTTCACAGAACCACATAAGCATTCCCTCTTTCCATGTAAAAGGCGGCTCACATCTCTGGTCTCGGACGTAAGGGAGGAAACTCCATAGTCATAAGTCAACTCAGCCATCGGTGGAATGTGACGTATGGCAAAGAAAGCAATGTGGACAACCGATTCACCGTTTCCTTCACAAACAACTGGCTGCCACAGAACGTTAGGGGAGCAGCTATGGTTCATGAACCGAGCTACGTTTCCAAAACTCTTGGCATTGATCAGAAGTGGTGATGGGAGATTGAACTCCTCCGGGGTTTCATCTGAAGGGTCTTCATCTACCAATGCAGGCTCGTAGTTCCACTTAAACGAGTTATTATAAACACGTGACGCGTCGAAAACAAACTCATCATCTTCTTGGTCCATTCTAAGGTCGCCTCTCTCTATGACCTCGCCAGCGTATTCACATATGAAAGAGCCAGCTCGGATGGGATCCCAAGAACGTAAACCCCAACCAAGATTGGCTGTCTTGAACACTTCCAGGCGGAACTTCAGCCCCGTCTGAATCACTTTGTTTTTGCAAGTGGCGTGACATGGACAGGTTGTGCCACATTCATATACCATTGGCCTCCGAGAAACAAGCATCACACCGTTAAGGTAAGGTAGGTCACCGCCGTTCTTTCTGATGCAAGAGCAGTCAAGATTCCCCGGTGCACATGAGCCATGACAGGAGCAACCACTTGTGGGCTGCTGAGTTCGTTTAGAGTGTTTGAGAGTGGATATGTAAGTAAAATAAGAAGGTCCCTTCTCATCATCCACGTCATTCACAAGCGAGACAGGTTTGCTTTCAACACCTGAAGTGAGATCCGGAAGGATAAGACCTGTTCTCGCAGTCAAACCTTCCTTCCACTTATGAACACCTTTCCAGACGCCAAACCCAGGTGGCTGACCAGGTACTCTCACAAGTTTATACTTAAAAGTGTTGCAACCAGACTTCCCTTTCTCCACCCATGACTCTGAGATTGAATAAACTCCATCATATATATAGATCCTCCCTGTTTTACTACCTGGATCCTCTTCCCCTCTTATCACTCTCACTCCACTCCCTTTCCTCAAGCTTCTCTCTAACGCCAGGTTACCCCTCTCAAGCTTCTGATCAGACGCTTGTCCGTTCTTGTCTGCATTCCCTCCTTGTCCACTATAGATCAAAGACTCAGGATCCTGCGCTTCACCGTCATAACGTCCAGACGAAACAATACTAGTAGCTAACGGCTCCTCCTCATCTGCACCACCCACCTTACTTGTTGTTATATAGTCAATCCCAGCCATGGTCTGCATGTGAAGACCAACTAAACACATCTCTATCCTCGAGAAGAAGATATCTCCAACCTCGATTCCAGGAACAGTCCCAACTCTCTTCTTCATGTTTGTCCTCACTCCATTGCTCATCAAAACACCAGCTGCTTTCGAGGTCACGGTCTTTCCACACTCTACTTGGATTAACCGCCTCCTAACAGCGTCGAAACGCATCAGCACGCTGCTCACTAAGTCACCGTTTCCATCTTCTCGCTCCGCTGCACTGATCCCGCTGTCAAAATCTCTTTTCACTACCTGAACAGCCAAACTAGGCTCTCTGAGCACAGTCCTGTCCTTTTTCTTCGCGTTACTAGCTCCCTTAGGACGACCAGCTCCTCTCTTAGTCCCACTCGAGTTACTAGGGCCGTTTGATACAGCAGCAGCTCCCTTAGGACGACCAACTCCTCTTTTAGTCCCACTTGAGCTACTAGGGCCGTTTGATACTACTACTGTAGGTGCTCTATATGATTGAAGAGGTGTAACAAGCGCAGGAAGAGGCGTGTCTTGGGTTTGGTTGAGATCTGGAGTATCTTGCGTTGGTTGCTGCTGTGCTCCAAATGGGCCAAAAGGTGGACAACCAACAAAGGGTGGACCTTGGTTACCATTTTGAAAAACAGGTTTCAAAGTTCGCAGAGGCTTTACATCTAGCACTATTGCCTTGTCATAATAGTTAGGATTTGGAACGGTATTGATCCCTGGAACTCCTTCCATTTGCTAAACTCCTGTTAAAGTAGAAAGAAAAAAAATGGGATTAAAGCATTAACAAAAGCTTAGATTATCATGAGAAAGTATGAGACTGCAAGAGTTTTCTCCCACAAACCTATTCCAAAGCTGAAAAGTAAGATCAATATCACAACGTTTACTGTATTATAGCCCTTCTCAAAAACACACCTTACCTTTGTGGGTTATTCTCTGCTTCTGAGGTTACTGAAAGCAGAAAAAGAAAGTTATAAGGAAATGCAAAAGCATTCAGTTTCTATTTAAATGTCTAACAATCAATACCCAAAATGCAAACTCTGCCCCTCACCCCAAAAATGCAAGCTTTGGTATCAGAATGTAATACGTAAAAAAAGAACTTTTTAACAAAACCTAAAATGCATTAATAGTTTATTCATACACTTTTTTAATTATCCCGACCCAACATGTATGTACAAATCCAACATCACCAGATCTTTCGTACAAAACGTACAAATAAGTAAAAAGTCTTCCTTTTTTGTACATATCTGCAACAAATAAACCGAAATCTAAAGGAGCCTAAACATACTAAAAACGAAACTTTATTACAGTGGAACATTTCATTTATGGTTTCATTTTCCAGATTCCAACTTAAAACGAAAACAAGGAATTAGATTGTCACCGACCTCACGAAGATGAGATAGTACTAGAAACAGAGAGAGAACGGAGGGTGATGATCCTAAATTCCTAATGAAAGAGCTGAGACGAATTTTGACGGTAGAGAGAGAGTGAAAAAAAAAACACAAATTGACAAACTTTAAACTTTAAAGCATTTTCGGATTTGACTATTTTACTCAGATGTGATAAGCAGAAGACGTTGGTGTTACAGAGACAACAGTCCGTTAGATTCGCGTTTGCGTCATCTCTACCGTCCAGGGCCTTGTAAAAGAAGCTAGCCTATCATCTCGAGATTCTCGACGAGTCTATTTAGATAACAGGCCTTGGTAACTGGGCCTTCGTCCGGCCCATATTTGCATTATAGGCCGAGTTACACATTGCTTCTTGTTAACCACCAGTGTTCAATAACTTGCCGTCCGTTTCTGTAAGATTGACGTTGTTCATACACTACCATAACCAAATATCTTCATGTCCCAAAGATTTTTTACGATCCCATCATTGTTATATAACATAATGTCAAATACTTCGATATAGTGCCATTGGATAATTAACTGCAGTCATTTTTATTATAAATTTTCATAAATGTAGTAAAACACTAAAACATATGGAAGACGTACATTACAAGTTTATTAGAGCCGCGGTCGGGCGGAACGATGACCAAACCGGTTTTCTAAGAGCCGCGGTCGGGCGGAACGAATCCTGAAAACCGATTTCCAGAGAGAATCAGAGTGGTCAACTCTTTCCAGTTACCAAACTTTGGAGGAACCAAACCGGTTAATAAGTTAACCCCAAGGTTCAAGTATCTAAGCTTCTGTAGATTCCCAAGTACTGGAGGAATAACACCCGTGAGCTTGTTTCGTGACAGATTGATGGTCGTGAGTTTCCAACAGCTTCCGAGACCACGAGGGATTAGTCCTTCGAAGTTGTTGGTGTTGAGATCGAGAAACGAGAGATCCCGGTTCTGAGAAAACTCAGGAAGAGGACCAGAAAGATTGTTGTCTCTAAGGATGAGTCTGCTTAGAGTCTTGCACTGAGCAACAGACGCTGGTATCTTACCGTGAAGCCGGTTTGATCCTAAGTTAAACACTGTCAACTTATTTCCATGGCAGAGATTTGGAGGAATCTCTCCCGTGAGATTGTTACCAATGAAGTCCAGAATCTCTAAGTTGCTGTTCAGGCCTAAACCAGGTGGTATTACTCCACTGAAGCTGTTGTTGAAGATGGTAACGATCCTTAGATTCTTGAGCTTGGTCATTTCCACAGGAAGCGTTCCTGTGAGACTGTTTTTATAAACTAGCAACTGAGTGAGACTCTTAATCTTCCATATCTCAATAGGAATCTCACCCGAAAACCGGTTTTCAAATAGCTCCAGGCTTTCTAGCTTCTGTAGCTTACCTAGTGCGCTTGGTATCACACCTCCGAGCTGGTTATTGTTGAGCTTCAACGTGCTCAAGCTGCTGCAGTCTCCTATCTCCGCCGGGATGCTTCCGGAGAGACGATTCTCGGAAAGGTTGAGAACCGTAAGGTTCTTCAACATACCCAATGATGAAGGGATTGTACCTGACAAGTTGCATTTTATAATGACTAAGGCGTCAAGGCTACTGCAATTGCCCAGTTCAGGAGGGACACCGCCTTCGAATTGATTGTATGAGAAGTCCAACGTCACCAGCTTCCTGCATTTGGTTGAACCAAACCGAACTGTTCCACTGAGGCTGTTGTTAGCAACAAACAGGTCAGTGAGACTCTCCAGAAGATTGAGACTTTCAGGCAACGAACCAACCAACTTGTTCTTGTGCAAGTACAGAACCTCCAGCTTCATGCAGTTACCAATTGACTCTGGGATTGTACCGGAGAACTGATTGTCGAACAAACGCAGCTCCAGAATCTCCTTAGCCTCGCCAACATTTTGAGGGATAGAACCGGTCAGGTTGTTATGCTCAACATGCAGATAATTCAAGGCCGGAATTTGAAACAAGGATTTAGGCAATTCACCGGTTAGGGAGTTGCTGTAAAGATACAAATCAGCCAAGCCCTTCAAGCTACCTAGAGTATCTGGGATCTTACCAGAGAACCTGTTCTCAGACACATCAATATACACGAGTGAGCTACAGTTACCTAGACTGGAAGGTATCATCCCCGAGAGATTGTTTGAACTCACATCCAAAATCTCTAAGCTTTTGAGCTGTCCAACCTCAGGACCCAATTGGCCTGAAACCCCTGAGCCGGTCAAGTTGAGAGAGGTTACCTTCTTGGAATCATCACAGGTGATACCAAACCAGTTACATGGAGTGGATTCAGAAGAATTTGTCTTCCATGTCGAGGTTAATTCTGGTGGCACTTTGTCCAAATGCTTCCGAAGAGAGAGGAGAGATAGCCCATCTGAATTTAGACAGGAGATAGACACTATACGGGTCGAGACAATGACACAGAAAAGCAAAAGAGTTTCGAACAACACAAGATTCTTCATCTTAGACTTTGAACAAGAAAAATGTCCAGTATCATCAACCAGTATTGAAATACAAAGCTCTCACCAAAATGGAGGGCGAGAAGATAATGAAAAGAGGACTACAAGGATAGAACTTGATAGATTGGCATTTACTAATATTACAAGATTTGATTAATGCCATTATTAGAAGAAAATCAGAAACGCTTGAATGCATTTATTACAGCTTTTCAATGAAGATACGTTATTCAGCAGAGGAAAGAAATCATCGCTGTGCATTAAATTACGGAGAGAATGGTAAGTATATATATTTTTACCTAAATTGTAGATATCTTATCTCCTTATATAGTTTCTCTGTAATTTCCTCTGAGTATTATTGAAAGGGTATTAGACTGAATAAAACATTTTCAAACTATTGTTTATCATTCTCATCAATGTTGCACATATACAGGTGTAAATATCGCAATCTTGGGAGATTTTATGAAACTTACTAAAGGTGTGAATCCATGACTTGGCTACAGTTTAGCTACGCCAGTTAGATGATAACTCAAGATCCACATCTTCTTCCCACCAAGTTGCTGCCTGCGACACCATCAGTTTCAAACCAGTTTAAGATAACTCTGTTTTACATTCAAGAAACACAAAACACACAATCTAGACTAATGTGAAAAAACCTTGTAGCCCCTGCGCAGAAACTCAAGTGAGCTCCCTTTCTCTTCTTGTAGTCCTAGAACCTGTAAAAGCTCTTCCTTCGTCTGTGTGCATCCACATCCATCAGAGCTTGTTACTTTTTTTTTTCAGAGGGTGGGTTAAAAATGACTAAACACAAAAGATTAATGCACTTACTTCACCCAGGGTGAAACGAGTGGGGCTTTCTGCAACACATGCAAATGAACCATCAGATTGCTTAAGCATCACCTGCCACGGCCCTGCATTATTATTTTTATATCAGACATGGATAGACAGTTAAGGTGACTGGTATTGACAATGGTTCCGCATATTTGATAGACACAGAGACATGTACCGGAGCCATATACATTTATTCCCGGGAGAGAATACTATAGTATTTACCAGGATATTGCCGAAAAAGTGCTCCGTTGTAGTTCAACACATATGGTGCCACTGCCACTGTCTTAGCCAAGCAAACACAAACAACTATTATGCTGTTTGACTTGTGCAAGAAGTCAAAAAGATCCCTTGAGACATTATCATCCTAACTGGCAAGTACCTTTGAATACTCTCTGATACGGATATAAAAGACGGGAACAAACTGAGAAAGAAACCGGTAGTGCAGATCTTTAGGGGGAAAGCCAAGTAGCCCTAGGTCAGCACTGCACTAAAGTTCAGTTGTTACCAGAAATGAGGAAACCGAGATATATTGAGCTACACAAAGTGAGGTCTAGGAAATACCGTAAGGTATCTAGCTCAAGATTAAAGAGAAGAGCCGGGGTTGAGGTGGCAAAGTTTTCCTGCAAGTATACACCAACAACTTACAGACTGCGATTGAATAAGAAGGCACAAACGAAAAAAAAAAAATCACAAATACTATAGCTAGTAGACGTATCTAGACCAAGTTGGAAGTTAAGATAAGAAGGGATGGAAGGAATCAAATACCACAAACTGCTCTATAACAGAGAGTTCTTTAGTGCTGCAATTGATAAACATATAAAGGGTCGGTGGCTCCTTGGGCTCCCAACTACCTGTGAGAACACATAATCCTCATGAGAAAAAACTGCAATAAACCATCTGTTTACATAATAAAAAAAAAACTTTTCAATGAAGGAAGTGTAGCTATACCTTCGTTTTCATCTTCAAAATCAAAGTCCAAGGTACTCCTTATAGCCCTGAAGAAATTGGTGACAGAAGTGCCAGGTATATCGTCTAGCGAACGTATACTTATACCATCAATCTGATGAGAGCACAAAATAAATCAAGCCAGAGTTGTTAACAAATCAAGTGTTCGATATCTCAAACAATGCAAGCAAAAAAGGAAGCTACATTGATATTACCGAATCAAACGCGGCTTTGAAGAGTTGGGAAGCTCTGCGTTTCTCAGGCTTATCAGGAAAAACCTGAAGCAAGATTGATGTAAACACACATAAGTCAGAAGAAGAAGCAAAAAAAAAAGTAAGACTAATGAAGTAAAGAGATAGATATTACAATGCAAGCTCTAGTCTCTACTTTCTCCTGAAGCTTCCGGACGACAGACAAGGCGAGTTGAATATTGGCATCAATGAAATCGTCTGAAGAACCCTACACAATAATTACACAAATACGCTAAAAACGAAGCTAGAGCACGAACAGTGTCAATGATAAACATAGAAACAGACCTTGTATGAGGAAATGCTACTGGGCAAAGGCCTACACAAGAAGAGCAAAAGGCACGATTATCAGTGTCACGAAATTGTTCAATTCAGATGAGAGAAGAAGACGAGGTAGTTACGGGAAATCGATTTCCAGACGAGATTTGGATTCCTGGAGGGCGAAGGCGAGAGAGTTGGCGGCGTCGGAGACTAGAACCTCGTACGACTTGGGTTTATAAACGGAGACGCCTCTCCTAGGGTCGGAGTCGGGAGATGTAGATGAGAGTGCGCCGCCACTTTTCGCGGTGGCTTCGCATCTGATTCTTCTGGTGAGAATCGAAGGGGAAGAGAAGAGCGCCGGTAACATCGCCATCGCCATTTTTTTTCGCTCTCTATCTCTCTCACAGTTTAACTGTTAAGGTGTCAGTGATGATGAGTCTAATCCGCACAACTTCATGACACGTGGGTACATTTCGTTATCTTTCGTAACCGGATTGAACCGGGTTTTCATTAGCGATCGTCGACCGTCATACGATTCGACGACGTTTATAATTTTTAGGCGCTTGAAACGGAACGGCCGTGAAATTTATGCGTAATTAAAATCAGACTTGGCCGGTTTAATCTGAACCGCGGTTAGTGATTCTCGGTTTGTTCGGTTTAACACTTCATCCATTATTTCAGCCACACGCGCTGAGAAAAAAAGGAGAAGGCACACGTGTCAAGAATCACTCAGCACCGTCCGATGTGTCGCGCATCATCAGCGTGCCAACTCAGAAGGAGCTTCATTTGGAATGTTGCACGACTCTTATCAAATTCAATCCGAATTTTCAGACCAGACCAAAGCCTTGTCTTTTCCCATTTCCAGATACGTTTTTTTTTTCTTTTTGAAATCAAGAAGCCGAGCCAAACCCCACCGTAGGGGCAACGAGAGACGTGCATTAAAGTTAAATCTGAATTATTTTTTGTATCCTTAGTGTTTCGAGTTAACCCTTGATCCCCTTTTACGGTTCCAGAAACAGGAAAATTAGAAAAATTAATTAGAAGTGAGAGAGAAAAAAAAAAGGAGGAAGCTTTGGTGGATACACTCATTAAGGCATGTGAGGATCAGATCTTGAGGAGAAAGGTAGGAACTTTCAGCTACTAGGCGAACGTTCACGAAGAAAGTCATCGTCTTTCTTGTGTGATTCGGGTTTAGCAATGAGTGGGAGCAATGGGGAGGAGCGAGTCGTTCACGAGGTTGCAATTGTGGTTCCTAAGAGGGTACGAGAGGAAGAAGAGGAAGGAGACTGTGTTGAGGTTTTGGTGACTGAGCTGAAGAAGAGAGGGATGGCTGTTGACAGAGTCGTTGGTCTCGCTGATGAGTTTCTTAAGGTCGGTTTTTTTTTTTCAATTAGTTACTTGGTAGTATCTCAATTCGTCCTCTTTTCAGACAGAAGTACTGGTCTGGAAGTTGAGGAGTGTCCTGGAAGAGAGAATTTTTTTTGCAGAGAACAACAAGTTTGTTTGATATCGTTTTTAGTTGCGTGTAGGATACAACAACTTGATGATGACTTATCTAGCTGTAGTTCTGTGGAATACTTTTTTTTTTTATTAACGTTTGAGCTAAAACTACAACAATTCAGGTAGCTGCTCCTTTGGAGACCTTGGGGAGTGCAGCAGCTGAGCTTCATATACGTAAACCTACTCGTCTTGGTATATTTTTACTGCTTCCTTGTACTTCTAATAGCTTAAATTGATTTATAAACATCTGTTAAGTAGCAGGGCAGCATCACAGATCTTATTCCTCTCGTTTCTATTTATCAGGAATTGATTTGCCCTTTGAGATGCAAGGGGCTGAGGCTTTCTTCCGGCAACCTGATGGGTCACTCTTCAGCTGGTTTGAACGTTTCCACTGCTATCAACATCTTCTCTTCGGAATTGTAAAGCTCTCTGTCTCTCCAACTTGTTATTATTTATTGTAAACCTACTCGTCTCAGTTCATAGCGTTCTTGCTTCACTACACATCAAATTAACTCTTCAAAAATACAGGTTAACAGTGATGGTTACGACGTTACACTGAAACTTGACGACAGAGAGTTCTGTTGGGCAGCAGGAGAATCATTAGTTAGAAGGTTGGAATCAGAAGGCGTCATCAAACAAATGTTTCCTCTTCATGGTTAGCTAGTTTAATACATCTTGGTTTTTACTTATTCTAGACTCAAGAATGGTTTAAATACCCACAAAAATAACATATATATTTTTTTTTCTGGTAGATGAATTCAAGAGGAAGGAACTTCTCCAAACTTGGGCATTAAATTGGTGGAACTTCACAAACCAGCCTATTGATCAGATATACTCTTACTTCGGCGCAAAGGTAGACCATTAGATAAACTCTAAACGTACTAGTTACTACTACTATACATGCTCCAGCACAAAGTTTTTTTATTTTATGGAAACTCATTAAATAGAAAAATCACACAGATTGGAGTATACTTTTCCTTCTTGGGAATGTATACGCGCTGGTTACTATTTCCCGCCTTACTAGGAATCATAGTGCAGATGATTGATTTTGGGTAAGTTCTCAATTCTGTTACAAGCTCTTAAAGAAAACACTAATAGCCAAGCCTTCATGCCATCATGCCCTTGTTTTGCAATTTTGTCATTGGTCAGGTCCTTGCAGTTTCTTGTTCTCCCAAGTTTCTTTGTCAGCACAATACTCTGGGCTGCCTTGTTTCTTCAGTTCTGGAAACGTAAAAACGCCGCCTTGCTAGCTAGGTAGGGGCTGCTTCTTCCCCTACACTATCCAAAGATTTCAGTTTTTTTTTTAAGTTTATTTTTACCAATTGGTTCCTGTTTCCATAGATGGCAGATAAATTATTTAGTTGGTCCAAGTCAAGGATATAGATTTATCGGAATGGAATGGAGCTGCCTTCCCTTTCCAAAGGAGCTTATAAAGAATCTCGGAAACGAGAAGTTCAAAGAGAAGGAAGCTTATCAAAGATACGAATGGTTTGCTTACCGCAAGAGGTTTAGGAATGATGTTCTCGTTATCATGACCATTATCTGCCTCCAGCTTCCGTTTGAGCTGGCCTATGCTCACATCTACGAGATCCTCACATCCGAGACAATCAAGTGAGAGAGCAGCTTTACTTACTGATTGTTGTGTTTAGCAGTTTTGTACAGAACCATGACAGTTTTTCTATTTATGGTTTCAGGTTTCTGTTGACAGCTGTCTACCTTCTAATCATTCAGTACCTCACTCGGTTGGGAGGGAAAGTATCTGTCAAGCTGATAAACCGAGAGATCAATGAGAGTGTGGAATATCGAGCTAACAGCTTGATTTACAAAGTAAGTTACATCATTTTTTTTTACTGAGTTTTCAATCTTCCTCCTCTCTAACCTTTGCCACTGCAGGTGTTTGGGCTCTACTTCATGCAGACATACATTGGTATCTTCTACCATGTGCTTTTACACCGAAACTTCATGACACTTCGACAAGTGTTGATCCAAAGGCTGATCATCTCACAGGTAAAACAAACAAAAAAAACATTAGAAACTCTCCTTTTGAAAGTCATTTACATATGTTTGAGCTTTCTGCAGGTTTTCTGGACTTTGATGGATGGTTCTTTGCCTTACCTTAAGTACAGCTACAGAAAGTTTAGAGCTAGGTAAAGCTCTTTATTTTCATTCATTACAAGTTAGAATTCTTGAGCGTTTGTCCAAAAAACAAAAACTGGCTTCTTCTTGTTCCAGGAAGAAGAAGAAAAGTGAAGGTGGACCATCAACAGGAAAGATACTAATAGCATCAAGAGTTGAGAAGGAATATTTCAAGCCTACTTATTCAGCAAGCATTGGTGTGGAACTTGAAGATGGACTTTTTGATGGTAATTTAACTTAATGAACTCTTTGGTGATTGATTATATATAAAATATCTGATTGCTTTTGTAGATTTCCTCGAGCTAGCTTTGCAATTTGGAATGATCATGATGTTTGCTTGTGCCTTCCCTCTTGCTTTTACCCTTGCCGCAGTGGTAAAGAGTTTAACATTTTTCTCAGTTTCATCTTTAGCTTCTGGAGTCTAACATAAAACATGATGTACTACATAGAGCAACGTAATGGAGATGAGAACAAATGCTTTAAAGCTATTGGTTACACTGCGAAGACCTCTTCCTCGTGCTGCTGCAACAATTGGAGCTTGGTTAAACATATGGCAGGTGACTTGGATACCATGAAAAAAAAAAAGATTCTTACATATTATAATGTTTTTACTCCATCTCTGCTGCACTAAATGATTTTTTTTTTTTAATCTTCAGTTTCTAGTGGTAATGTCCATATGCACAAACTCAGCGCTCTTGGTATGCTTATACGACCAAGAAGGAAAATGGAAGATCGAGCCAGGGCTGGCTGCAATTCTCATCATGGAGCATATACTCTTGCTTCTCAAATTTGGACTCTCTCGTCTTGTCCCTGAGGAGCCTGCTTGGGTTAGAGCCAATCGTATGAAGAATGTGACACAAGCGCAGGACATGTACTGTAAGCAGCTCTTGAGAAGCATTTCTGGTGAATTTTCCTCCATGGCAAAAACTCAACAAGACTCGGAGTAATCTTGTCATGAAAATATAGAAAGAATCATAGTAAAATACCAAAAGGCATTTTTGTGTGTGTGTGGGTAACAGTTAGATCTTTTGCGTCCTTTTTGTCCATAAAATATTATGTGATATCTTGAAGTCTTGTATAGACAGAATTATCTCTTATTTTTGTCTGTAATAGGTTTAACTATGAGGAAATCAGTTTGACAATTATGTTATAATCCTGGGTTGAATTCTAGAGAAGAACACAGACATTATGTTAATAATCATGGGTTGAATTCTTATCATCAACAACAAAGCTTGTCCTGTAATTTGTGTTACTTTGAACATCTATTATATGTATTGACATGTGTGGACTCTCTGATGGTAATTTGTGTTACTTTGAACATCTATGATATGTATTGACATGTGTGGACTCTGTTGCATAGTTGGAGTAAAAGCATCTCAAAAAGATAATCTATAACTTTATATTTGAAATTTTTTATTCTCCAAAAAGAAATTTTAAAACTTTAAATTTGAAATTTTTACTAGTGATACTTCAAATATAGAATGTCACTACTCAAAACTTCAAATTTGAAGTTTCATATTTTTGTTCGCATTTTGGTCATTATAATTAGATATTACATTTTATGATTCTTAGATATTTTATTGTTTATCATTTTAATCTTTTAAAAAATCATATCTTATAATATTTAATATTTGTTTTCATAAATTTTAGTTTTACACATAAAACTAAATATAAACTTTAAAATAAGAAGTTTTAAGGTTTAAAAACATTTTTAGACTTCAAATATGAAGTTTAAAACAATCTTTAAACTTCAAATATGAAGTTTTGTAAACTTCAAAATATAGTGTCTTTTTGTAGTTTAATATTTAGTTATGTATTTATATTTATAATTTATATATTTACTGTAAGAATTTATTAATTAATATTAATGTGATATTTTTATATATGTACTAGTTATTTATAAGTTTTATGGATTTATATTAATTATAACAAATATAGAGATCATAGTGTAAAATATAAATAATTTTGAAGTTAGGTTTTAAGTTTTTTTGTTGCGCAAAAAAAGAGTTTTGCAAACTTTAAAATAGAGGATATTTTTGGAGATGCTCTAAGAGCATCTCCAACCCTACCTTATATTTGACTCTATAATAGCATTTAGAGTCAAATTCACTCCATCATTACTCTATTTCTTCCTCTAAAATAGAGATTGCTATTTTTACCTCTATAAATAGAGGAAGAAATAGCAATTCTCTACTTTTTACTCTATAAATAGAGATTGCTATTATAGAAATACATTGGAGATGGTCTAAGTATATACTTTTTTTTGAAGCATAAAAGAAGAAATGTCTAAGTATATACTTAGGAAATTTTCTCATGTATGATTAACTCTTGTAAAGATGGAATTATTAGAACAATTATTTTCTCTTTTGGGTCAAAGATATGATTTATTTCTTTTCATTTAAAGATGATTTTTTCTGTTATTGTCAATTTCTTCTTTTGTTGGATTAGTGGGAAATCTTTTTTTGAGTGGCAAGGTTTAGAGATATTTTTCGCCTAATCAGAGTATCAAATTATCAAATGCGTCTCTGACTGTAGTTTCAACGGTTGTATTTATGACGCTATAGATCACACTTCCTTTCATATAAAGCAACATATCATGCATATAGAACGTCTTTAAAATATCATATCGTATGTTTTTTGTTTGAAATAATTGGCATCAAAATTCAAAAATGCCACAAAAGTTTATACAAGTTCATTTTTGTGTAGGAAGAGTCATTTGTTCAAAAAAAAAAAAAAAAAAAAACATAAAGATTTTTTGAACAGCATACAGATTTTTTTGAACAGTATAACTAGAAAGTTTATAAATCCCACCAAATAATGATTTGCTTTCTTTAATCAAATTGGTGGAAATAGTAAGCAACAGGAAAACATATGAAAGAGACGCAAACTGGTCCAAAGGGTTTTGAGAAAGTAATGATATTAACAAATGAAGGTAAAGCGACAACAGAGAAAAAATATGCAATAATTAAATATGGGCACTGATTTTTTTTTCGTCCCGTTTATGTATTGAAGACACAAGGTCGTGGCCTATGCATGCAGTCGGTTTCTCAAATGTGTATAAAACGACGACCAACTACATAAAGTATATGACTGTATATATATGATCAAAGTAGATTCCATTCGGTTGCCCAAAAAAAAAAAAAAAAAAAGTAGATTCCATTCACTGTATACTAGTTGTCATTATAAATTTTTATTTTTTTACTCTTTTTCAATTTTCTAATGCAGTTTTTTTGTAAAATTTTCAGTTCCATTACAACTATTTTTAACTTATTGAATGTTTATGACTCAAATTCAAAAATATGCCCAACCGTAATGTCGTTCATCTCTAGAGGAGTAGCCACCTCGAATGTCGTGTACGTAAAATGTAACTAGTATTTAATTATTACTCCCTCCGTTTCATACTAAGTGTCGTTGTAGGGAATTTTTTTCGTTGCAAAATAAGTGTCATTTTAAGTTTTCAATGCAAAATTTATTAATTTTATTATGTATTTTATTTTTCTATTGGTTGAAATGTATGGATAATGATGTTTTTGTATGAAAAATATGTAAAATTTAATGATTTCTTAATCCGTGTGCCTAACTCTTATTATGAAACAGAGGGAGTATGATTCTAGCTAGATTATTGGACTGCACGATCTATGGCCTATGGGAGCTTTATCAGCTTTGTTAAGTGGGATTCAGGTTTTTAATGGACACGCGTGACATGTCACGCAACACAGAAAAGGACGAATCTTATTATTAACACTTTTCTTTGACTGTTTTGTTTATTGGACAACGAAATAATTTATTATTAATATTGTAATTCCATTAGTTTTTAATTGAGATCTCATTGAAATCTGTAGGTGACGTATATTCCTACGAACTACCGCACATGATGCTTACGAACCGAGCACATGATGCTAATCGCACTAAAATGAGAATAGCGATCAGATTTCAGAATTTTTCATCCTTTCCCATAATTATCAACGGACACAAGGAGTTTTCACGAGTTTGCAGTGATGCTGATTCGCGCGGATACGTTAGTGTTGCTAGGTTACGGAATAAGTGTGTATGTGGAGATTCTGATCTCATGTGAACTCATGCAAAGGAGTTTTCAACGTGGAAATCATCGCAAGACGGCACTTCCCACATATCAAGCCAGACAGAGTAAAATCTACTTATTCTATGAATTTTATACTTACACTATCCGTTGTGTCTACCGGCAACGTTAATTACTGAACATTTCTGTCGAGACAGTGTGGTTGAGTGATAAGTAGATGGGCTAACACACTAACACATTTTATGTTCGATTCTCTAGATGCAGAAAAATAAGTTATATTGTTCATCAACATTTATACGAATATAAAGCTCCATGTTTTCGGATCCATTTATATATCTGAAAAAAAGAATTTATATGTAAACTGTGCATATCTTTTTGAAGAATAGTCTGAACTATCTATCAGGTTAAAACAAAAAAAAAAATACTGAACATTGTGTCTACCGCAACCTTAATTAATAATTACAAACCTTGGTTAATCACTAAACGGTGCGAGGTGGCACATGTGGGTTTTGAAAAATAAAATCAAACAGAATATAATGAACATTATTGTCTCCAAAAACACATGAAAGGGGATATTGTTATATATTCATGTGAAACTATATATGGAAAAAATAACATGTTAATAAGAGAAAATAGTTGTATGCAGTTTGGTCATGTTATTTTAAACCAAAAATAAAAGTAGCAAAACAAAGGATTTTTGGCTAAAACGTGAATATATCTGAACTATTTAAACTATGGATCTACTCGGTGTTACAAAATGCGAACGGTGATTAGTAATCAACCTTACGACCTTCATATTATACATCAGTTCATGCAGATTTATGCATCAACCATACAACTTATAACGGTTAAGCGGATATTATACAATTTACACATACGTTTAAGATTGATTTTAAACATTAGTATTCAAAAAGAATGTTATTATATTTTTTATTTTATAATATATAGTGGTTGTTATATTTGTTTATGTATACATGATGATAGGATATTAGTTTAGTCGTATGCAAAATAAATATACAAATTTATCATCTTTATATATTTAATTATATTTTACTTTTATTATTAAAAACTATTTATGTATTATAATATATTTAATAAATAAAATTATATATGAATATATTTTATCTTAAGTTTTCTATATTTATATTTTATATAAAATATCTATCTATCTAAGATCCGTTTAACATTTTTGATTTTAGAGAGTTCACCATCGTGTAACAAACATTTAGGGCATTTTCAATTCTACTTCATTTTTTACTCTAAAATAGAGTAAAATTAAATATAGAATAACAAAAGCTTCAACTCAACTCAATATTTTATTTTATAATAGAATTTGCTCTATAAATTGAATATTCTATTTTTTATTTGTTCATTATTTTATTATAGATTGAAAAATATAGTAGGAATAAAATATTTTTATTTTATATTTTTATACTGTTTTAAAGAAAAAAATAGAGTTCTACTTTGAAAAATATTATTATCTTGTTTTAGAACAGTGGTTCTACCGCTATCCAAACGCCTACGCGTCTTGTAAATCACACATTGCTATTACAAGGCAACCTGTTTCTAAGAGATCTTATTCGAGTGGCGGCTTCGGCGTTTGCCTTTGCCTTTGCTGTAGTGTCACGGATTGAACTTTACTATTTATTGATTATTGTTTCAATGCAACATTTGTTGATTTGTTCTACCTTATCTCTGTTAATTATATATTTTCTGAAATCTTTACTCAGTTTTTACTCCCCTACTTCCGGGAAAAAACAAAAGTATTCAAACACGTTTCAATGCTTAATTTATTCTTATTCTTCATCAAGTTTTGTGTGTTTACCTTAACATTTTTACCAAAAAAAAAGTTTTGTGTGTTTATAAGTCCAGTCAAATGATTGCAGCTAAATATATGTAACTCAAGTCTTAAACGGTGGACCGTGGTCAGTTTTTGATAAAGTTTGCTCCGTCGAATTTTCGTAAAATTAGAACTTAACAGAAAATGATTGTTGATAACGAAGAAAGCTGTAGTTGAATACAACAAATGCTGTAGCCACCGAATAATGCTATTTAATTGCTTAATTAAGATATCTATTTTTGTTAATCTTTGTCCCTCACGATTCCCTCTCTTTCTGAATTCTTTGCATGTGGCTTCCTAGCTATACCCAGTTTGTCAAATAATTATACGCAAAGTACCATAATTTAAATTCTAGAGTTATGTTTTTGTCTAATGTGTTAGTATGATCTTACAAATTCTAAATAAGATTAGAATCTTTAAAAAGTACTATATACTATAATAAATAAATTTCAATATAATCTTACAAATATTAATTAGGTTAAGATAATATGATCGTATCAAATGTAAGATGACAAGAAAAGTAATTTAGCACCGGGGCTTCGTTATTATATAATATAATTGCATATGATATGTATACTGTTCATCGTTTTATCTTCTAAATTTAATTTTATTTATTGACTAAATATGAAATATAATTACCAAATATTATTCTCTTATTCCCGCGTTTCCTCCTCACCTATGGAAAACCCACCCGGAAACTTCTAAAAAGGCAAAACTAAATCAAAACCCAACAAAAATCATCATGACCTCTTAATGACCGTTGGATCACAATACAAAGACACATGTTTGACCTCTAAACATCATCGAATCCAACGGTTCACAAACGAAATAGGATTCTAATTTTCTTCTTCATCCTTTTTTCACCATTAAGGTAATATTCCAATGGCATCTCCATGAAAACCCTCCATTGTTTTGTATAAATACCAAACCACATTTCTCTCGTCCTCTCATCCACAAGCCAACGAACTCAAAGATCCAATCAAATCTAAACACACAAATTTCTCCAGGTTTTCTTGAGACATGGCTCAAATTAACAACAAGAACAACATTGTCGTTGTGTTCGATTTCGACAAGACCATCATCGACGTTGATAGCGATAATTGGGTTATCGATGAACTTGGCTTCACTGATTTGTTCAATCAACTTCTCCCAACCATGCCTTGGAACACAGTCATGGTTTGTAACCTTACCTTCCCTCCTCTGTTTCTTTATATAATAAAAGAAAAAAAAAACAAATTTAGTTTTTGTCAATTTGCAGCTTTGTTCATATACATAAACGAAACCATAATGTTATTTTGTTAAATATTACAGGATTGTATGATGAAAGAACTTCATGATCAAGGAAAAACCATTGAAGAGATCAAACAAGCTCTAAGAACGATCCCTATCCATCCGCGGGTCGTCCCTGCCATCAAAGCTGCACATGCTCTAGGGTAACACGTTATTATTATTATTTTCATTCATTTTTTGTTTTTTCTTTTAATTATAAATCTTGTCTAATATTAGACAAAACCCACCGGTTCTGACGAAACAACATTTACGGTTCGGTTTCCAGGTGTGAGCTTAGGATAGTGAGCGATGCGAACATGTTCTTCATCGAGACCATGGTTGAGCATCTCGGGATTAGTGAACTCTTCTCTGAGATCAACTCGAACCCAGGGTTTGTCGATGAGCATGACACGTTGAGAATTTCTCCTTACCATGATTTCACTAACTCCTCTCATGGTTGCACTCATGGCACTTGCCCTCCTAATATGTGCAAGGTACATTGGACATTTTTTTCTTTTAATTAGCGTTTTCATATCTAGTTCGTTACATTTAGCAAAACAAAAAAAAAACTTTTTCGTTACACCAAAAGTGCACTTTGATATAAAATGTTAAAATGATGTTTTGGTCAGGTATTGACCACATCAGTCAAAACATGTCATCTCTATGTCAATGGTCCCGTGGTCCCGTTTTTGGTCGTGTCTAAATATTAGACCATAGTTTAATCATTATATATGTTTGCATTTATTCAGGGCTTGGTCATTGAGAGGATTCAAGAATCTCTAGCTAAAGAAGGGAAGAAAAAGATGGTCTATTTAGGAGATGGAGCTGGTGATTACTGTCCAAGTTTAAAACTAAAAGCTGAAGATTTCGTGATGCCACGTAAGAATTTCCCGGTTTGGGATCTGATTAGTCAAAATCCTATGTTGGTTAAAGCATCAATTAGAGAATGGACCGATGGTGAAAGCTTGGAGAAGATATTAATGGGAACCATAGAGGAGATTATCTTGGAGGAAGAGAAGGAGAAGAAGATGCTGAGTACTAGTGCGGAGAATACTTGCAAGATTCAGACAATCTCTGTCGGGATTAATGTTCATCATGAGCCAATAATGCCTCGTGCTCTTCGAGTTTCTCAGTCTGGTTAGATCGATGTTTTTGATATAATGTAGGAAGAAGAAGATATTATCTGTGGTGACTCTTCTTCTTATTCCAAGATATTGGACTTTATCCTAAGTACGCATGAAGTTGTATGAATCTATGATTGTAATTTTGTTTCAACAAGTA
Source organism: Raphanus raphanistrum subsp. raphanistrum (assembly GCA_019706035.1). Taxonomy (NCBI): domain Eukaryota; kingdom Viridiplantae; phylum Streptophyta; class Magnoliopsida; order Brassicales; family Brassicaceae; genus Raphanus; species Raphanus raphanistrum. The sequence continues at coordinate 53,625,452 of CM033988.1, forward strand.
CCTATTTGGTTCTTTATCCAAAAGGGTACCTATTTGGTTGATATATATTTTCGAATTAAACCGCATAAACTAAAGTCGAATTGATTACGCACGTTACTCTATCGAAATTATTATTTTTATTTTTTTTTATTTTTTTGACTAAAATGTGTTAAATCCGGATCTATTAAAAACACATAGCTAATCCCAAATGGAAAGTGCAGTCCACATATAGATTTCTTCCGGATATTCAAATAAGCTAAAATACAGTAGCTCATATTCGTGTAAGATAACTAGAAAAATATAACTTAGTTTTGCATGGTAGGTGGATTGCACCTGAAATGTGGTGACATTCCAAATTTTTACCTTTACCGCTTCACCACAAGCTCCCGGTCGAGATTGTTATTTTTAGTAATGCAGAAACGCTTTGATGGAAGAAAAATAAGAAGTATGGAATGTATTCCGCCTGAAATTCCGCTATTGTGTCATACATTCATAACATGTTATTTTGTCTAACCTTTAAAAGTAGTTTCCGTGTAACTGTTACACTATGATGATTTATGACATTCGGTCCCATGTTTATAGAGAATGGACTATAGTGCGAAGCATGCGGTCCCAATTTTCCAAATACTGAACCGTACCTCAAATCATTTGACACGGATATTCTTCATGATGTTGGCATCACTAATGATACTGTATTCGTTTCCTTCATATTGTTTCGAGAAATCTCCTAAAAAAATCCAAAATCAATAAATCTTCATGTTAGCCGATGTATTTGTCGACGGGTAATTTCTTAACCGGTGTGCTCCTTGAAGAAGCCTGTCTATATCATTAATGGGCGATACGAAACGGTTGAAATAGGAGTCTGATAGCCGTTGAATCAAGGCTTGATAGATTCAAAGTGTATCCATGTATGTATCTTCTTTACCTAAACAAATACACACAAAAAAGACAACAATATACAGAGCCAGGAATGTTTGTCAAGTAGTTTAATTTGTAACAGATGAACTTATCGTTGTTATGATCACATTTACTCGGAGTAGCTACTTAACAAAGTCTTGACGAGTCATATTTTTGACAACTAGTGTATTGATTGATTATTTTCACCTAACCATAGAGATAGAGAGTACCTTCCGCTTTATTTGGTTGAACATGTGATCATGGGCAGACCCGGACTTGTGTACATTTCTTTGAAACATTTTAACAGAATCCCATCTTATGGGACCCTCACATTTCATATATACATATATATAGTAATATATATATATATATATATATATAATTCATTATAATAATATAAAATATTTAATTGAAAATTAGATAAAATATTTTAGTTTATGAAAATTATTATAAATATGGGTGAATTTTATATTGCTAATTCGATATTTAAATAAATTTCTAGTATAAAAATATGTTTTAAAAAATAAACTTAGTAATCAATAATTCATTAATAATTGAAAAAATATTTCATTAATAAATTTAAATTGGTAATTCGAGATTTTAATAAAATTTGTAGTATAAAAACTATGCTTTTAAAAAAAAAACTTAATAATCAATAATTCATTAATAATTCATAAATATGTTTATTTTGAATAGGACTCTGAAAATATCATGCATCATGGGTTACTTCCAAATATACAATCATCTTTACGAGTATCGATTATAAATGTCACATCGCATCACGCCGTAAATGTCACATGAGATTTCTCACTTCAAAACAGTCGCAGTCAATTTTTATTCGATAAATAATAATATTATTATCTAAATTATTTAAGTGTAGATTCACAATTTGATCCATGAGTTAGATTCTGAAAATGTAATTCAATATTTTTTAAAATGGTTACAAAACTTCACCACTCAGCAGTTAATGTAAAGATTAATTTCTCCTCTCTTTTCATGGGGTTGTAGACATGCATAGACGAAGCTAGTCTACATGCAGAGGAAACACTTGCAGAGGAGAAAAAAACAAAAGGTTCTGAAACGCAGCGTTTTGCACTCATGAGTAAGCACAAGTAAAAAAAAGTATTGGAAATCAAACCCTAGCTAGGAGGGTGTAAACAAGATTCTTTGTGACTCTCATCTTAATCTGTCTTCGAGGCACTTTTGTGTTCTGGTGGATTTTTTGACGAAGAAACACTTGAAGAAGCGTTGTTGCTCGGAGGACGGTTCTCAGGATTAGCTGCGGGAGGAGCTTGACCTTCCGCAGCAAGGTTCTTGAGAAGGTTCATGACCGTGGGAACAAACTTTGCGGATATAGATATGAGCCCTGGAAGCTGAAGAAACCACAAGTAGTAACCTCATATGAGTATCACTATCAAGAGTTCTTGAATCTTGATCCTTGATCAAGACTCCATGATTCATGAATAAAAAAACTACTACTACTACTTCAATGAGATTTGAGAAGATTGGTAAAACACTTACTGCACCATTGCGGAACTCGCCAGGGATATCTAGTTGCGTCCAGAGTGCTTTTAAGAGAAGATAACCGACAAACAAGAGACCGAGATAAAGAGGGTTTCTGTTACAGTAAGAAGAAAAGAGATTATATCAGAATGTTACATAAACATTCATCTATATGAAACAATCAGTACTAGCATTTATGGACCTTAGAAGAGTCATGAACTCGTTGAATCCAAGTATGATCAATGCAAGAATTGCCCATGGAGGGGGTAACCAGTTACTACCACGCTTATTCGCTTCCTGAATTAGTATAAACCAATTAAGTATTCAATAAACAGAGCATAGACCTAACTTATGAGTCAAGTAACCATGCCTGTGCAGATATGGCTTGAGTCACTGTATACTCTGTTTCCGTCTTGAACTGTCTCCATATAGATTTACACTGTACCGGTGTGATCAAAGTTCTTGATGATGGAATCTACAAAAAATAATGGGAGCCATATCAAGAATCAATAAAATGAAAAGAGACTGGAGCAGAGTCATACATACCCCATCCCAAGTGCTTGAAGCTAATGGATCAGATGCTGTAATGCTCTTTTTAGAGGTTGTTGGATCCAAAAGAGCAACAGTTAGTGTCTTCTCTATGTTATCGGTCTCATCACCTAATCTGATTACAACCATTACTGAGAGCAACTTCAAGGACTGAAACAAGAAAATTGTTTAATTAGGCTTTTGTTCAACACTTGTAAACAAAACGTTAAGAGGGAAACAAATCATACAGCTGATCTAGCTGCTTTAGTAATAGCTCGAATATCTTCTTTTCCGGTCCAAACACGTGGCATTGAATCAGAATCATGGCTGAAGATTGTACCAAACCTGAAAAAGGAAGAACAAGAACATCAGTTGTTTTTGTTTTAAGCTAATCTTGAAAGGTTTGCTATTATATACCTTTCTTTCATACGCATTAAGACCCTTCCAGCTTCTTCCTTTGCCTTAGATTCTATTACACCTCTTGAATACTCCTGAAGACTCTTCACCATTTTGTCTGTCGTCTCTTGTTCAATGTCAAAACAAGCTAATGCACTACTGAGTCCAGAGACGGCAGATTCAGTTTCACGCTGATGAAGCTTCTTTACTGTTCTCCACGTTTCATCATTCGCTCCTTCCAACAAAGCTTCCACCGGTTCAGACAATGCTTCATGAAGCTTGGACTGCAAGTTAGTAGGCTAAGTCAGTAACATAACTCAATGTTCCAAAGCGTTTTGATTCTTTCTGTTTACCTCGTATTGGCTGGTAAGTTCAGATAACTTGGAAGTCCGGACAGAGGAAATGTGAGCCTCGATGTCCCTGACTAGCTTGTCCCTTACTTTAGCTGTGTCCCAATCGGCTTTCTCAACGATGGCACCTGCACACTCTTCATCGAATTGAGCCATGCAAGACTTGAACCAAACACTTGAAGCTGAAGAAAACCCTTCACCAATCTCTAAAGCTTTATCAAAAGAAGCCTTGAACTTTTCAAGCATTCCAAATCTTATATGTCCTAACACATCTTGAAACGCTGGATTCACTAGCTGTAAGGTTTAAGAAAAAAAAAACAGTGAGGAAAAGCATATAGTTATAGGTCTCTGAGATTAAAAAAAAAAAACATGTTCAAGAGATCCAAGATTGTATTTTATTTACTTGGAGAAGCTTTTCTTGAAGCTGATGTCTCTTTGAAGATCTGACACCTTCATCAAAGAATGTAGCCTCCCCATCATATCTAGTCAAATAAATTAGTTTACAAAATATAAATAAAAAGTTGATGTGTGAGAGTAGCTTGGTTAACATAGATGTGCTTACTCTGATAAGCAAGAACCGAGAATAGAAGTAAGCCTCTTTCCAAAAGCAGAAACTGGACCAGCTTGCACCTCCCCATCAAGTTTGCGCCAGTCCTGTAAAAGCAAGAAGGTTGGTTAGTGACTATGTGACTCACAAAGACCCTTCAAACATTGAACATTACCTCGTTAGCAATGAAATGCGAAAACTTCTCGTTTGCAATTTCTTCACACCGCACAGTAGCCACCATGACCTGCAAAAAAAAAGAATGAACTCAGACTCAAGAGTAAGTATAAAACAAAAGTCTAAAGCTATATATTTGCTATAAGCTTTACCTTGTGGGCAGGAAGGTCAAGATCCTTATTCTCTTTGATGACTCTCCATATCTGATCTGCACTAAATGCAAAACCTGAAGCTGGAATCACTCCTCTTCTGTCTCCAGCAAGACCACCGGGTGCAATAGAATGCATGAAACGTTGTCTCAAACTAGCAACCTAAATTTCAAAAAAAAAAAAAAATGAACATGTTTATAAAAAGCATGTGCCAACTTGGAACATCTCATACACACACACACATACCTGCTCTTTAAACTGTTCTTCCTTCTCCTCATAACTAGAAAGAGCAACAACTTCAACCTAACAATTAAAAGAGAGAAAACCACATGAAGTATCTGGAAATGTGGAAACCATTCTGTAGCATAACATACATTGAAGAAGTCACTCATAGGAGTTTCTTTGTGTGCTTCAGGCTTTGGGACAGAATCCCATATCTGCCAAAATGAAGAACAAACCGTTGATCAGCTTATCTTTTATATGAATATAAATTTGGAATTAGCTGAAAGTCACTTATTTTTTCAACCTTCTGAATATCTTCTCTTAAGACAGGCTCTAAGTTCTCCAATGGTGTCTGCAGCCAAAAATCACATCAACAAAACAGTAATGATGATTTAATAGTAATGATAAAGATAACAAAAGAGAGTGAGTGTACCCTGGTTTTATCTCGTATTACAAACAGCATTGTTGTTTTACGTGGACTAAACAATCTCATCATAACCTGTCAAACACACAACTCTAAAGAAGTTGACACACAAAGAGTTTTTTTTTTTTTTTAACTTTCTAATCACAAACAAGTACCTGAAAGACAGTTTTCAAGAGAGGTTTATTAGCAGCTTGTTCACGACCAATATCGTGACACCACCTACAAAAACACAACACAAGCGTTGAGAATGTAATGAAAATACTTTGCTTACAACACAAGGCGTTAAGTTTCTACTACAAACTTACATGTTGATCAAGACGATATCCGAGATAGCAAGAGCGAAAAGAGCACTTTGTTTCTCAAATGCAGTATCATCCTGGTTGGGGAAAAGAAAAAACAGGACATGGTTTAAAGAAACTGAATCAAAATCTCACACACTAAACCAGAAGTGGTAATGAAAGAAAGAAAAACCTCTCCTCGCTCTCTTCCATCTGTGCCCTCTAAGTCCATTACAAGTGTGCAAGGCTCTATACCAGCACATCTTGCAAGCCAGATACCTTTTGTGGTCTGAGACCTATAGACAGTTCCCAAATCAGGAGACGAGTTTTTAAAATACTATCAAATGATATCATACCTTCCCTTGAATGCATCCATCTCCATAAAGTTTGTTCCAAACAAACTATTCAATAGTGTACTCTTCCCTGTCAAAACCACAAATGTTCTTCAAGATTCTGAATACTACATAACTCTCTGCTTACGAAAAAAAAATGTATACCGCTGCTTTGAGGACCCATGATGGAGACGACAGCATAAGAGAGGCCACACTCTCCAAGTTTCACCTCTTTAATGAAATGATCAATACCAGAGACATTGTATATACCATCACCGTCAATAAGCTGTACAGAACAACATCCCTCGCTCTTATCTGCATCCAATATGCAATATGCAATATGTAACCTCATCACAATCAATGTATCCTCATTTTGATCATCAAAAATCAAGAATCCAACAATTTTGCAAAGAAATGAGATGAATAAAACATTGTTTCTTATCGATAAGAGAAACAGGACTTGTATATATCAGATCACATAGATCTACAAGATGATTTGTTGGTAAAATGCATAGATTGGACAATTATCAGGCAGAGGCACAAACAGTACCCATTGTTGGTCTTTCTTTAGACAGAAAGTGTCAGTGAGATCAGATCTTCCTCTTCAAAAGCTTCTCTTTCTCTGTTTTTGGATGTTAGTCATGTTAGATTCGAAATCAAGAATGAAAGTTAGGAACGTTAGATCTCTTCTACAAAATCTGTAGGTCATATGGAACCACATGCAAAGCCAATCTTGAAAAAGAATTTGTAAATTATTTTAATCAAAATCAAGAATGATAATTCTTCTTCTATACAGAAGTAAACTCACTCCAAAAATAGAATAAAACATTCCTAATTATTAGCCAAAAATGTTACTAAGTTTAGTCATATACTAAACTTAATACACACTTTCCCCCTTAACCAGATCTAACACCTAGACAACCTAACCATTCCATTGCAAGATTCGTTCCCCTACACAAAACCGACTCGAAAGCTGCAGAAAAGGCTCTCTCTCTGAAGGCTAACTGTCTGAATAGCTCACGGACCTTCCTGAACCTCAGAAGCTCCACTTCGTAAACAAGCTTTATCCCCGCTGAAACAAGAAGCTGCTTGTCTTGTGTAGTGATGATAACTATACTCCCCGGACCAAAACAGCTGAAATCCTCTGCGAGAGCATCTAACTGCTCAAGTTTGTTAACCTCGTTCGCCACAAGCAGAACCTTCTGGTTCGATTCTACTTGCACCCTCTTCAGAACCTCTTGGTGTAGATGCGACATGTGCCGGTCCTGAGATATCCTCTTCACATTCTCCAAGAAGCAATGGCTTTCGAAGTGTTGACGGATGTTCTGATACACGAACTTAGCTAGAGCCGATCTACCGTTGCCTCCTCTTGCCCAAATGCCGACCACTCTCACAGACTTCTTCGAGTTCAGATCTAGTAACCGCGACAGAGCTTTCATGTGTGCGTCGATCCCCACTAGGTTACTTCCGGTCCTTGTCGGTTTTCTCGTTGTTTCAATCAACGTTGATATCCTCTCAGTAATCTCGTCCACCATCATCGAGTCATCTTCACTGAAAAGACAGAGAAAAACAAAGTTCAGACACGACCCAGCAATAAAAATCCGACCAAAGTTAAAAACAAAGACAAACCCTATCACTGTCGGTAGAAACTTCTTTTTTTTTTTGAAGGAAATGTTAAATTTATTCAAGAAAATACCTTTTTTCAATGGATGCATCAGGAATTGAGAGTTTTTAAGAATGAAATCGAATCTAACAATAAAGATCCAACCTTTAAACCTAAAACCTAGACTTTTAGAAACTTGATCGTCAAGTAATCGATTTTTTTTTTACCATTTCAATGTGCAAACGCCGGAGATACTCGCGAGATTGGTCAACGCTTGTCTCCAGGAGAGGACTCTCTCGTGATCCTCTCTCCTCTCGTGCTTCTCGAACTGTTTATCGACTTCTCCGATCTGCCTCCTCACGTGACACGGGTCAACGCCGTAGAAGACGGGGATCACGGTGAGGGATCCCCTGTTCTCGAAATCCATGATCTTGACGACTTCTTCGAGGCACCAAGTGGACGCTGCGTAGTTCGCGGAGATCACGACGACGGCGAACTTGGACTCCTCGATGGCGCGGTCGAGCTCCGGCGAAATCCTCCGGCCGCTCTCGAGCTCCTTGTCGTCTTTGAAGGTGCGGATGTTCCTTCGGAGGAGTTCTCTGTAGAGGAAGCTGATGAAGCTGCGGCGAGTGTCGAGTCCTCTGAAGCTCAGAAAGACATCGTACTTCGGGATGGTTGTTGTTGGTGGAGTAGAAGAAGACATCTGAGAGATTGTGTCTGAGAGTTAAGAGAATGGACTCGGTTTTATAGATAAGTGTGCCCATGGATGGGACAGAGTGTTTCAAGTGAGACTCGCTCTCTTTCTACTTTCCTCGCATTTTCTTCTAATTTTTTTTGACAGCTTTGATTATGTCAAATTAAATATCTGACCGGGTTATGAAATTGTAAATTTTCAGAATCTATTATTATAAAGAAAAGGGGACTCCCTTCTCCTCTTGCCAGCACATAAAATCGTTAAAGGACAGTGTAACACGTGTCCATCTACTCAAAACTCTGAGTTTCATTTAAATCTATTACTATACGAGTTGGGCTTGCGAGACACAAGTATCTGGGCCTGTTATAACAATATCAAGACACATGGCCTCAATTAATAACCAGCTACGTCATGCGCTGCGTTTAGATTAATTTAGTGGAGACCTTTTGTCGTCACTGTAGACGTATCGTCTTCTTCCTCTCCCGATATCAGAGAAACCGAACAATCAGATTTAATCATCCCATTAATCGATCAACCACGATGTAGAATCAATGCGGGATTTAAGTGCGTCTGGCGATGGAGACGAGTATAAGTGTGGTTATTCTCATCATTTTCGTTACTCTTACAAAAAAAAAACTAACGCTTTGGTTCTCCTCTCCAATCTCCAGTCCGGCCGATCCTTCTCCACCGTCGAAGTGCGCTTGCTCCGCTTCGGGGGAATCGAAAAACGTCCGCCGTGGTGGAGAACTCATGGGCGTCGACATGTTTTTGGTTGATTCTCAGGTTTTGTATTAAAACCCCCTTTTTGTTTAGTTTAACCGATTGAAACCGTCTCGAATCCATGATAGAATTATCAGTGTATGTTTGTATTAATCTATTTTTTATTCCACCCCGACCGATTACTATTTTGAGACGTGGCTGTTGTTATGTTGTGTGTTTTTACTGTCTGAGTAAATTTTCAGGTTTGCATCTTCACGCCACTTCTCTGTCTTGAGAATAGAGTTGTTCAATAGTTATCATGAATGTCAATATGGATGTCAAATGTCTTTGGGATATTGACATCAATTATTTTGTCAATAGGTAAGAACTCATAATCTATGGATTCTTTATCAAATACAAGATCAAATTCATTCGAGTGGCGATGTTTAAAATTAGATTACAGGTTTCGATATCAGAGAAGCATCCACAGAGGAAAAGAGAGTTTTTGTGTGGCGTTAATCAAAATGCGTCTACTAGAGCTTGAAAACCCATATAAGATTCTCTTCAAGTTTGTTTCTTTCGTTGGTTTTAGAGTCTTCTTTTTGGTAGAATTTAAAATAGAGACTTATTTATTTTTGTATTTGAATGTTATTTGCTCAGCTATCTGAAGTATTACGAACCTTAGCAAGAATGTGAAACACTTGCTGTCCCGGGTTTAATTGACTACGAGAACAAGATAAATGTCAGTGCACCATTTACATTTTAAAGAAAATCTCATACCTCTATTGCAGTGCAATGTGTTGGACAGACTCTTTGCTTGAATCTCAGATGCGTCTTTTACTTATTCCATTCCTTAGACCATGTAATTCCCTATGGAATGTCTTTGATTTATGCAGACCTGACCTTGAACAAGGAGAGAAACTATAGGTAGCTGCAAAATATAATGGATCTTGCTTGCGTATCATAAACATGACTTATCCTTTCAGAATACTTGATGGTGTGTTTTCAATCTTGCTTTCATACTTTCATGTGACCTATGTTGTTTTTCCTTGCAGGAAGAGCATGACTGCTGCCATTCATTTGAGGATGTTCATGACCCATTTAGAAACAGAGGTTGGAGTGTTACAAATCCAGATTTGATTGACAAGGTGAGGTGTTGATAAAAAAGGTTTCTCACCTTATTGCTTTAAATTTCAAAATATATGTTTATAATTCAGTAAATTAATGGGCAATTCTCCATAATAGCACTTTTGAAGTTTTTATCTCCAAAATAGCACTAGAAGGAGAAAGTCACAAAAATAACATTCATTAATGAACAAAATTACCTTAGTGCCCTTGTTTTATATTAAACCAAAAAGAACAAAAAAAAAGAAAAAAAAAACTGTATCTTTTTCACGATGGAAGCTTGAGTCGTCTTCCCCGAAGAGAGTCGTCGATTGCTTAAGGATTCTCAATCGGCGAATCACTTCCTGCTTAGGGAGAGCTAGGGTTTCGATGTTCCTCTCGTCGGCTAGGGATTTGGAATCAGCGATGATCGCAGCTGCTGCCTCCGATGCAGACGATTTGGAAGCTGTTGAAGAGCCAGGAGTAGATGAATCGGTTGATGATTTACCACCGCTACTAGATGCTTCGGCGGAGGCGGAGGCTCTACGCTGGGACTTGCGCTCATGCTCGCGGCGCTCTTTCTCGCGAAGCTTCTGGAGTTTCTTCTGAAATTTGTACGGTACTGGTCATCGCAGCTATTCTCTTCGTCGGTTACTTAGCTTACGAGGCGAAGAAGAGCTTGTCGAAGCTCTCGATTCGGAGATATTACATTATGATCGCTTATTACGGATGCCTTTGGCTTGTTAGCTTGCTCAATCTTGCTTGGTGTTGCCTTCAGGTTCGTTGTTTTTTTTTAATTTGGATTCATACTATGATTTTTTAGGGTTGTGTTGCTTCTCAAAGAACAGAACTTTACATTGAAGAAACTGTGTATTTTTTAGGATCAGTAAAGGTACAAACTTTAAGGTGTAATGGTTAATTGGTTATGTTATGATGCTACCTAAGATGAAATGGTTTAGTCATACTATGTTGCTTGGTGTTGTTGTCTTCAGGTTCGTTGTTGCTCACGAACTCAAATCTGAATGCTTCTCAACACGGAGGCATAAAACAAGAAGTTAGAAGAAGACACTCGCATCACAGCTGGCTTCACAAACTGGTTAAAAAATCATTCTCCTTTCATCTATCTATATATCTGGTTGGGTATAACACTGGTTTTTACCTTTCGGTCGTTCTTAGGATCCTAACGAACCAGTGATGCTGTTCACAAAACCGCTGGTTCCTGAGAAACTAGCAGCTGCAGGGGTCGTCCCACCAGCACCTGATTCAACCTCGGATCAACCTCCAAGGAGGTTTCAGGGGAGGATTGGGCGTGGTGGACGGATAATTTTCGACAGATGGAATCCTTTGATGCAATCTCACATCAACTGTGGAAACTCTCTCTACATTGCACCACCAAATCACCGTTCTGCCAACTTCAACTGAAAAGTACTAATCATATTTCACCATCTTTTTTTTGTAAAGAATCTTCAGTGATGAGGAGATTGTGTAATGTAATAACACTATCAAGCACTTTGTAACTCTAGATAATTTTCTGATTGTATCTGTTTATAACTCCAGACAATTCGGTTTAATTTATAATCCGGTTATGTCACCGGTTCTGAAAAACAATTAGCTATTGTGATAGGGACTAAACTATAATAATCTTTATTCCGGATGGCTATCCTAAAATAGAATTTAATCTTAAAAAAAAAAACCTAATCAAAATCTATAAGAAAATTCATTGGGTATAGAAAACACATCTCCATTTTCGAAGAAAATCAAAAGCGTGTAAAGAATATTAAACAATCTTTGTTCAGGATGGCTATCCTAAATTGGAACTTAATATTTCAAAAAAAAAACATAATCAAAATCTATAAGAAAATTTATTGGCTATAGAAATCACCGAATAGAGTTCATTTTCTACAAAATATAGAACACATATCAAATAGAGAACATTAAAATAGGATAGCTTGAAGCATTTTCAATAATTCTATGGAGAAAGTGTTAAATGTGGTATCATTATAAAACACATATGTTATATAGGATAGCTTTTAGCACTCTCAGGATGGGTTTCCAGAAAAATAAAATGAGTGTGTTTTCTTGCATAAGTCTGTTTTCGAAGAGAATCAAAAGCGTGTAAGAAATGTTAGACAATCCTTATTCAGGATGGCTATCATAAATGTGAACTTAATCTTCCAAAACAAAAAAAATATAATCAAAATCTATAAGAAAATCCATTGGCTATAGAAATCACCAAATAGAGTTCATTGTATACAAAATATAGAACACATATCAAATATAGAAATCACCAAATCGAATTCATTGTCTACAAAATATAGAATACATATCAAATAGAGAACATTAAAATATAATAGATTGAAGCATTTTTAATAATTCTATCGAGAAAGTGTTAAATGTGGTATCATTATAAAACACATATGTTATATAGGATAGCTTTTGTCACTTTCAGGATAGGTTTCCAGAAAAATAAAATGAGTGTGTTTTCTTGCATAAGCCTGTTTTCGAAGAGAATCAAAAGCGTGTAAGGAATGTTAGACAATCCTTGTTCAGGATGACTATACTAAATTGGAACTTAATCTTCCAAAACAAAAAAAAAACATAATCAAAATCTTTAAGAAAATTCATTGGCTATAGAAATCACCAAATAGAGTTCATTGTCTACAAAATAGAGAACACATATCAAATAGAGAACATTAAAATAGAATAGCTTGAAGCATTTTCAAAAAATTCTATCAAGAAAGTATTAAATGTGGTATCATTATAAAACACATATGTTATATAGGATAGCTTTTGGCACTTTCAGGATAAGTTTCCAGAAAAATAAAATGAGTGTGTTTTCTTGCATAAGTCTGTTTTCGAAGAGAATCAAAAGCGTGTAAGGAATGTCAGACAATCCTTGTTCAGGATGGCTATCCTAAATTGGAACTTAATCTTCTAAAACAAAAACAAAACATAATCAAAATCTATAAGAAAATTCATTGGCTATAGAAATCACCAAATAGAGTTCATTTTCTACAAAATAGAGAACACATATCAAATAGAGAACATTAAAATAAGATAGCTTGAAGCATTTTCAAATAATTATATCGAGAAAGTATTAAATGTGGTATCATTACAAAACACACATGTTATATAGGATAGCTTTTGGCATTTTCAGGATGATTTCTAGAAAATAAAATGAGTGTGTTTTCTTGCATAAGTCTGTTTTCGAATAGAATCAAAAGCGTGTAAGGAATGTTAGACAATCCTTGTTCAGGATGGCTATCCTAAACTGGAACTTAATCTTCCAAAACAAAAAAAAAAACATAACCAAAATCTATAAGAAAATTAATTGGCTATAGAAATCATCGGGAAAAGGGCCTTTTCAACCCGAACAATTACGATCGTGCCAAATACTACCTGAACAATTGATCAGTGCCAAATACGACCTCAACTCAATTATAATTCAAAAATACTACCTAAACTTTTTAAAACGTGCCAAAATCTACTTTAACCGTAATATAAGTTAGTCAACCGTTAAAAAAAACAAAACGACGACGTTTTGGTTTAATCATTTTCTAAAAAAATATGATAGCTTGAAGCATTTTCAATAATTCTATCGAGAAAGTGTTAAATGTGGTATCATTATAAATCGCATAAGTCTGTTTTCGAAGAGAATCAAAAGCGTGTAAGGAATGTCAGCCAATCCTTGTTCAGGATGACTATCCTGAATTGTTGTTCAGGATGACTATCCTGAATTGGAACTTAATCTTCTAAAACAAAAAGAAAACATAATCAAAATCTATAAGAAAATTCATTGGCTATAGAAATCACCAAATAGAGTTTATTGTCTACAAAATATAGAACACATATCAAATAGAGAACATTAAAATAGGATAGCTTAAAGCATTTTTAATAATTCTATCAAGAAAGTGTTAAATGTGTTATCATTATAAAACACATATGTTATATAGGATAGCTTTTGTCACTTTTAGGATAGGTTTCCAGAAAAATAAAATGAGTGTGTTTTCTTGAATAAGTCTGTTTTCGAAGGGAATCAAAAGCGTGTAAAGAATGTTAGAAAATCTTTGTTCAGGATGACTATCCTAAATTGGAACTTAATCTTCCAAAACAAAAAAAAACATAATCAAAATCTATAAGAAAATTCATTGGCTATAGTGTGTTTTCTTGCATAAGTCCTGAAAATTTGATATTTAACTAAAAAAAATATTAAGATAGCAAGTAAAAAAAAGTGTGTTTTCTTGCATAAGTCTGTTTTTGAAGAGAATCAAAACCGTATAAGGAATGTTAGACAATCCTTGTTCAGGATGGCTATCCTAAAATAGAATTTAATTTAAAAAAAAAAACATAATCAAAATCTATAAGAAAATTTATTGGCTATAAAAATCATCAAATAGAGCTCATTATCTACAAAATAGAAAACACATACCAAACAGAGAACATTAAAATAGGATAGCTTGAAGCATTTTCAATAATTTTATCAGAATAGCATGGGGCAAGTGTTTCAGTTTCGAAAGAGAGGGGTTTAGCCGCTAGACTGAGGAGAATCATCTGGTAGAAACTAAAACATAAATGTGTTTAACCGTAAATTTTATTTTATTAACGCTGGAAAAAGTTTTGAATTTTTGGATGGGTTTCCAGAATAGTTGAATATTAGTGTGTTTCTTTCTATGAAAGAAGTCTAAACTAAGAAAATGAAATGAGATCAAAAACTAAGGATTGATATCTGCATATTTGAGAAATCTCGTATTGTGATTTAGGATAGCATGTAACATATTCAAAATGAGTTTCCAGAATATATTTTGATGCATTTGAGCAAAGTCTCAATTATATATGTCATGAGTTTAGCCAAAATTATATATATATATATATATATATATTAATAAAAATTGCATATATATCATATTTAGGATAGCAAGTTACATATTTAAGAAGGGTGTCCTGAATATTTAATATTTAACTAAAACATAAAATGTTAAGATATCAAGTAAAATACTGCCTTAAGCTTAGTTTTCCTAAGTGACATATTATTTTGATTTCTTAAGACAGTTCTTGTTCAGGATAGCTATCCTAAATTTGAACAAAATCTTCCAAAATCGACAAAACAAATAGTCAATATTTAATATTTAATTAAAAAAGAAAATGTTAGGATAGTAAATAACATATTTATGAAGACCTTCCTGAATATTTAATATTTAGTAAGAAAAAGAAGCCACACACACAAGCAATGTTACTTATTACATAACAGTTGTCGAGTTGAAAGCAAAAAGAGACGTGGGGAATCCTCTTCTTCTTGAGCGCTTACTTAATCTCTCGGGAGTTCATGTGTTAATTTTCTCCTTGTATTGAATATGGTTTCTCAACAGAGGGAAGAATTATGGTGGAAGACATTGTAAGGTTGGGGAGGTTGGGAAGTAAGCCAGAAGAAAATGCAACAGAAGAAGAATCAAATTAGAAGAATTGAGTACTCTGATTTTTTGAAAACCAGATGAGACACTACTACGACTACTCTTGTAATGAAGTTAGCTTTTAAATACTGAGAAACTTTACTTCTAGGTTTTGCTTAGACATAAGCAAGTTACATAAAAGAGATTAAAATAAAACAAACTAAAGCTCCATCAGCTAACTAGAAAGAGGTCAAAGCAGATAACATCTATAAGATGGCCATGTCTGCTGCTGATGATGCATGAGGAAAGGTCTAAGCTCCGTCAGCTAAAGGTGTGTTTACCGTACTGATGTAGAGAACTGCACCCAAAGAAAAACAAGGAAAGTTTATATGCCTACATTTAACCGAACCATATACAAAGAAGATTGAGAGAAGAATGTAAGAGATTCTCCTTACCATTGTTTCCACGGATAAAAGCATCACCGTATTTGTTCTTGAGCTGCCTGTTAACATACTCTTCTGTCTGCTCCATTGCTATGTTCATGTACCCATCAAGACAAGCAAGGATGCCTGTGTAGAAGAAGAAGAATAAGACTCAATATTAAGCATGTAAAGAATCTCAACTAAACTGATCAGGGCAAAAAGAGAACAAGTTGAGAAGAACAAAATAAGCAGTTTCTCATGCGCACTAGAGCAAAGCGTATCAACCACAAAGCAAAGATCTGAAAACCAAAGCTCAATAATTCTACTATTCAACTGTTTGTAACTTCATTGCAAGGGGCACATGAATAAAAGGAGATATTAGAATGAGAACTGGCAAGGAGAGAAGATACAATCAGCCAAATTGGTTACTGTGATCTAATATTGGCTTGCCTTTGACTGATTTATAAACCAAAAAGGTCACACTTTCTCTAATTTCTAACTTGTATATCAATTCATCTCTCTCTAACAATGGCAAAGACTTAGTTTGTTTCGGAGTAGATAAGAAAATGTTCTCAAGAAAACTATTGGTAATGACCTTAGCAAAACCATTGAAAATGTATAGAAACAGATTCCATCAAGCCTTACAGAGAAATATAAACAAATTGCAGATACTATGCCACCAATCAACACCACAAAACCACAACTATAAACAGCCACACAAAACACATAAGAAGAAGATAGCTACAGAGAAAGAGAGAGAGAGACTGACCACGATAATCAACACCAGAGTTGAGCTTGACAACAACAGGTCTCCCACGGATGGATTTGAGGAAATCAGAAGGTGTCTTTGTCGTTCCAGAGACTATTATCTCCACTCCCACTCATCTTATCTCTTCTTCTTCAAAGCACGATCCTTTAACATAACTACAAAACACAAACAGAGAGATCTGATATCAACTCAAACAAGAAGACTACGATTCAGATACACAACCAAACTCATACATTATTTATTCCTCTCAGTTCTAAAGCTCCAAACTTTCGACTCAAATTGAAGCTAATCGATCGAACGAGTAAATACAAATTGAAACCATACCTGGCCTACTCGACTCGATTCGACCACAGAGAGAGAGAGAGAGAGTGAGATCCTCGTTGGGGAAGCCGAAGTATAACGTCGGAGATGTCTCTGATAATTGATTTTGAGTCTCTATTTTTTTTAATTAATCAAAGGAGGGGTATAAAAGTAAATGATCTCTTTAAAAAAACTTATTTTTGTGACTTTGGATGTTGAGTGCTAGTTTGGGAACAAAAACTTTGTTTGGTGCTATTTTGGTCATTTTCTCTAAATTAATCAGTTTCTAAAATATATATTGTCTTTAACTTATATAAATCAGTGCTGCTAAGATCTTCGGTAGTTCCAATTTATTTTAGGAGTATCCCCTAGATGGTCACTGAGATAATGGTTACCATCCTCACTTGATTGCTCCTAAGCAAGGTTACTATCGTCCATTGAGTATTCTATTGTGTCCATCCAAAAACATGTGTCCTTTTTTCCTTTGTGTGGTTAAATATTTCTAGGCTCATGCGATCTTCTTGAAGGATTGGGTTCACAAGTCTCTGATTGATACGGTGGTACCCTCTCTGTCTCTGTTAGCAATGTATACTATCTCCAACAACTAATTTACTTTGGGTCCATTGTTATAGACAGACTGAGATGACAAACGCGGCCATAGTGTCGTTGGAAAAAAGAATGGGAGCAAAGATAGCAACACTGCAGCTGGTGAACATGGAGAAATACAATTACCTTACTGTTGATTTCTTCAAGAAGCTTCTCCAGTTCTGAGAATTCCCACTGTTTTTCTCGGTTGTGGTCTGTGGTTCAGACACGGAAGAGACTTCTAGATTTTATTTTTTTTGGAGATGATCTGCCTGGAAGTGGGATGGCATCATGCCGTATCATTTATTACAGCTACACAATTTGTTCTGTTGTCTCTTTGTTTGTATTCGTTTTGACTATTACCTTATACGCATGCTCTCCAACACATCAACGATATTTTGAGTTATGTAGAGATCTGGTTTACAAAAAAAGAAGAGTAATGTAGCATCTTTACTGACACCTCTTCTTGGTGTTATCAGATTCTTTTGTTAGTTGCCAAACACCTCTTCTTTTTTATTTGAACTGAAACTGACTGGAAAGTTAATCTACTCAGTTTCTAATGGAAGACAATTGTAAACATCAAAACATTTAAATATACGGAGGACAGAAACAACTCGAACGGTTTTTTAAGCAAAAAAAGAAAAAAAAACTCTGACTGCTTTGGATAAGTGTTCGATAAACACCGATTGTTTTTAATAAAAAACAACTCAAATGGCTTTGGGTAAGTGCTCGATAAACACCAACTTCATATACTAAGAAGATTTAAGAAAAAAAAATTAATATACTAATTAGATAAAATAAAAGAAATTTAGTAAATACCAAATTGACTGAAAGCTTTGTCGAATCTAATCAAGAAGGAACATTTCCATTTTTTTAAATGATGAAGCTTAGAGAGCTACTGTTTTTCATATTTATTTGACTTTTTTAATTTGACTATTTTCATACTTTTAAAAACAGTCGAAATGACATATCATTAGAAGTTATATTAGAACAAACTATTAAAATAATTATTATTATAGTTTATGATTTTTTGTAATTAATTAAGTTTATAATTTATCAAATAAATAGACAAGTGATCTTCATGATAAAAATATGAAAATTAATTTTAGTTGATAATGAATTTAAAATTTATATTTTAATTTATTTGTACATTAATTTACCCGTTTGTTGGGCAGGTTTTATCTCTATTATCAATAAATGATACTCTAATAAATCAGACAAAATTATTTAATAAAAATATAATAAATTTCTCAAATCATATAATAAATTAGTTATATATAAGGAAGCTTTAAAAATATTCTAAAATTTAACGGGTGAATTTTATTTTATAAAAACTAATAAGTTATTGGGATAATATTTTTATTTGGTCATAAAATATAATAACATATAAAATATTCACTCATATATTTGTTTAAATATTGATAATTAATATTATGTTTTGATTCTTTTTAAACAAATAATTTCCTATCATATATTTATGTTCAATTATTTAATTATTAATTTAAAATAAAATATGTAAAAGAAATAAAACTACAAGTACTTTGAATATATACAAAATATAAAACAATTACTGTTTTGAGTATTAAATCTAACCACAACAATAAAAAAAAACTACTTACTATAAATCAAAAAATTTGAGCAAACATTTAAGAAAATGTATACCATTAAAAACTTATAATCTCTAACAAGACTTATAAAAATAAATAATAAATAATTTTAATTAGACATATGCGAAGATAATATAAAAATATGTTCTCATTACTAAAAAAACATAGCAAAAAAAAATAATAACTAAAATAGTATAATGTCATAAAAACGGATCACTAGCTTACTTTTTTTTTTTGTGCACTAGCTTACGTCTTGTGGGTGTGTGCAAATACACAAAAGCTATGGAAACAGTAAATGGGATTCAAGTACAAATTGCAGGATTAAAATGGGATTTCTTAATTTCGGAAACCCAAGTTTCGATGAACTCTGAGTTTTCTTTTTCTTAGTTTCATTTTCAATCTCATAAAAAAACCTCAGTTGAAGTAGCATTTATTGTACAAAGGTTTTTTTTTCTTGAGTGAATTTAACATTAATTCAAAAAAATAATATAACGTCATAAAATATATTTGACAACAAATAAAAAATAATTTAGAAAAATAAATGAACATCGAACGCCAAATAAAATGAATATAATATCTTTCATCACTTAAAAGTTTTTAAACTACAAAAATCATTATTATACATATCTTTTGCAAATGCAAACATAAAAACAAATCACAAAATCATATAAAATATAAAAACGTAGATCACAAGTAAAGTATATCCCGCCCGTAGGGCGGGCCTATCCTAGTGTCAAGATAAATAATCCAATAGAAGTCTGTCACTGTCACCCTAATTTTTACAAACGAATTATAGAGCCTATTCAAAAAAAAAAAATACAATATACATAGTTCAATTACATTTATCATGTTCTTTCCTCTTGGTTTGGTATGGACCAATCGATTAGTTAATTGGTTCGGTTTAACTAAAGCAATTTAAACCGGAAAATCAATTGTAAATTTATGGTATTCCCGTTTTGAAGACTTTTATGTTCAGAAATCTATTCTATTAAATAGACTTTTATGTTCAGAAATCTATTCTATTAAATCTATTCTATTAATTTATGACCTATTGATGCAAGGTTATGTCCAATTATTTTTTTTAATTACAATATAAAGCAAATTGTATAACTTCTTTTTTTGCAACGTTAATTGTAATCATAACTAACTTTTCCAATAAAATAACTTTTGCAACCTCCATTTTTAGTTCCAAATTTTTAGGAACCATTTCCCAAACAAATATATTCAACCACGGTTAGAAATATCAATACTATTATTATTTTTTTATTTTTATTTTAATTCATATCAAATGGCAATGCGATGGTTTTATCTATTATGATAAAAATAATAGTTTAACTTTTGTGTCAATTGTTATATTACTCCTCTTCATTTTCAGATATATAATTGTTTCTTTTTTTTGTTTGACTATAACCTACTAATCTATTTATTAAAATTTACACTATAACAACATAATTTACATCTCAATCCAAGAAATTAGGATTTATTCAAACAAACATTAATTTATTCAAATTTTAAATATTTTACCCAGACGTTAAATTATAATTAAAAAAACAGATGATGTAAAAAGTAGTGTTTATCGGGGTTTAATAGACTTTTAATAGAAATAAATATTTATATAAACTCATTCACTTTAACAGGTTTTAAATATGTTATTTGATTAAAAAATAATTATTTAATGTGATTTTACTTAAATTTAGTGAAAACGATATTAAACCATTTACATATATACATATATTTAATAGAATATACTAAGAATTTTCAAACTTTTTTTTTAATTTGTTCGATTTATGCTGCGAATTGAGTTTGATATTAGTTTTCAGATACAACACTTTAAGAAGCATTCAAATATATAAACCAAGTCTAAAAGAGTAAGATTTTGATTTTCGGGTCGATCCAGATGAGGTTTTTTGGGTACAAATATGCTTGATCATGTAACTATTAAAAAATATAATATGTTGTAACTTTTAGAAAAAATGTTTAAATATAATTTTTAAAATGCATATGGCGTAAATGTATAATTATGCAACTTGACATATTTAATAGATACCAGAAATTATAAAAACACAAATATAAAAATTAATTTTCTTAAAAAAATGTACGACAAAAAAAATATATTCGTCTTTTAAAAACTATATAATTTGTTATATATTTTAATAACACACCTACTTAAGTTTAGAAATATCATGTGGGAAATTAGAACTTTTGTCATATATGAAACTACAAAAAATATCACATATTTTTCCCTTAATGAATAACAATTAAAAATAATTTCACAAACGTATATGACACAAATACATGCTTATGAAACTTGATCTATTTAATATGCTTACAAAATTATATCTTCTATTAAATTCATATCACGCAAAAATATGATTATACAACCACACAAACATATTATATAAAGTAAAAAAAATTAAAACAAAACATATAGCCGCCCTCAAGCTCTAATCTAATTATTATCTGTTTTTTTTTACAGTTGAAACCGGATGGTACTGAAACCGGATTGTTCTTAACTTTGCAGTTTTTTGCATCCTACTAATTACTAAACCGGGTTGGCTGATGTTTACGTTACATGTATGAGAACTTTCACCGTTTTAGAGTCTAAAAGTCTGTCCTCTACTCTATTCCTCTGTGTACTCTTAAGTCAAGAGTCAAACACAAACACAAGGCTGAATCGTCCTTTCATCGCGTCGCAGAGGTTGATGTACGTTTCAGTTATAATAGTAAGGGAATCAATGACGAGAAGATACAGAAAGTACTTTTCTCTTTTGACCCAAAGAGATTCCTTTTGAAACTTGTTTTTGTCTCTTCATCCCTCTGTCTGTCCCCTATTTTACCCTCATGAATCCTTTCTTCTTTTTTCTCACTCTCCCATTCCCTCAAGAGTTCAAACATCCTCTCTTGCAATGTCTGCCGCTGATGATGATAGTCTTCCTCGTTTCTTCAAAGTTTTCATCTCCCATTTTAGCTCAAACTCTATGGTAACATATACTTTCTAGCTTTTATCGCTTTGGGTCTCTTTCTTAAACTTGCTGAAAGCCTCTTGCTCTGTTTCACCTCTTTAGCTTATTTTACTCTGTTTTTTTGAATGGTAAAGATGTTAGCTTTACATGTGAATCAGTTTTAAATTTATGTAAAATTTGCACTAGAGATGTTTGAACAGAGTTGTTTTACTCAGATATATCATAATATATTTGCTTGCACCCTTTGTGTGTTTCTCCTAAAGTCTCTACCTTTACATGAAAATCAGTTTCATAACTCAGATTTGTTTTACTCTGTCTTTATCTCACGAGTCTTGGCTTAACAGTTTGTGCTTTACATTTTTTTTGGGTGCAGCTTATACCCATCTCCTACTATGATGAACTTCCACGTCATCTTCCAAAGACGGCGATTCTGCAAGGCACTGGTGGATGCGTTTGGAAGGTAGGCATGACGCTGAAGCAAGAGGAAGAGGAAGAGGAAGTGTATTTCGAACAAGGATGGCCCAAATTCGTTAAGGATAATGATCTCGTCGATGGAGACTTTATGACCTTCGTGTATAACGGAGACAACCTTTTTGAGGTCAGCATCTATGGCCTTGATGGATGTAAACAGGCTAGAGCAGTCGCTGAAGAAGAAGAAGAAGAAGAAGACAGTATCTGTGCTCTAAGCAGCGATGACACAGAAGAAGATACTAGTGCTGAATCTGAGAAGGCTAATATTACAGTTCAGAGAAGCAATGACAAAGGTTAGCCGACTCCTTCTTGCATTTGTTCATGAAAGAGTCTTTTCTTATTTAGACTTACTGTTCTGTCTTTGAGTTTTACTCTTCTTTTTTTCTTTCCAGGAAAGGCAAAAGTGGGAGCTGTGGATGATTCTGATGATGAAGAAGAAGAAGACAGTGTTTATTCTCTTAACAACATCAAAGACACAGCAGACACAGGCAGTTCTTCTGAATTCGAAATGGCCAATACAATCTTGAGAAGCAAGAACAAAGGTTTCTCTGACAAGAACAGATTGTTAGCGTTTTTTTCATTCATTATATAAGGAAAAACAAAATGTTTTGTCTTCTCTTGAACAGGAAAGTCGAAAGAGGAAGTGATTAAGGAGGAATCTGATGGCAAAGAAGATAGTGATCATTCTCTAAACAGTGAAGACAAAGAGACAGACACTGGTTCTGAATCCAAGATGGCCAAGAACAAAGGTTTAGCTCATTGTTACCTATGGCTTGAGTTGAGTTTATTGTGATTGCTTTATATAATAGACATTGAGATTTTTCCAGGAAAGAAGAAAAAGAAAGTTGTGGAGAGTTCTGACAGTGATTATGCTGAAGAAATTGGTCGCTTGGATTTGGAAGAAGACTCCAGCAGCAGTGACAGTTCCTATGCTCCAGATAGTGAAGACACAGCCACTCATGTCAAACGAAAAGTGACAAGTCCAAAGAAGAAAGGTAAAAAATACATTCACCACTTTGATCATTTTGTGTAAACGGCTTATATTTATATAAAACTTTATTTTTTTTTGGGTCTTATTGAGGTTCACAAGGAAAGTCCAAAGTGATAAAAAATGTGGTTGAAGTTGGTGATAGTTCTTGTGCTGTGGAAGGAGTCAAAAAGGAGAAAAAGACTAGGGAGAAAGGTATATTTTACACTATTGGCTTTTACTTTCATCACTTACTAATATACTGAGTCATGTTTTCTCCTTTGTGCTTGGTTACAGTAAAGGCCATAATCGAAAACCCTGAGGTGTATCTGGATGATCCAACGAATATACATTTTGAGACAGGCGTGAAGAACAGGAAATACGAGCTGGTAAAAAAGCTATAGATTCTCTCTTTCAAAACACTATTATTAATTGGTTTATAGGGTAATAACTTGACGTTTGTTTGTTTGTTTTGCTTTGAACACACAAGTTGGTTCATGCACAGCTGGTGAAAGACTACTGCCTAAGGTTTAAAGACTACATTTCTTACATCGACCCAAAGGGGAAACTAGAGGCGAAAACAGCCAAGTGGAGAGACCATCGTGTGTGCATCAAAAAATGGGGAAAGATCTGCGATAGGAACAAACTGAAGAAACAAGACCGTGTCGTGTGCGAGCTCTTGCGTAAGAAAGATCTGGTTTACGCAGTTAAGATCCACATCATCCGTGCGAAACATTTGGTGTGAGTTTTGTGAAGAAAGGGACATGGATGGATTACTCATCATTATGGATTTTTAGTTATGTTTCTAGTAATCAAATGACTTTCTACTTATGTAATGAGTTTACATAATCTACCAGACCTCGAATCAACTTTCATTCGGTTCTGTGTTTTCATTTCAGTAAAAAGAAAAACTTTTGTTGTTTTGGTTTGATCTGTTTGCATATGATCTTCAAAATTCAAGAGCTTTGTTATAAAAACATCTGATGAATGAAACTGAGATAAAAAAAACTAATATATAAGACTAGATACAAAGTTTTTAAGCGACGAATGATATTTCGAACATCAGGAGTAGGGGATTGTCATCCGGGATAAACTTTTGATGGGTGCATAAAAGTGATAAAATATATTATATAGGCATGTATGTAGAAAACTGTGATAGTGGGTGCATCGAACTCTCGACCAAAATAATTACTGGGTGCATTTCTTACCAACTGGACTAATTTAGTTATATTCCGTGTATAAAATGGATCTTTTTAAAACATTATGGGTGCACTTGCACCCTTAATCTGTAGCTTCGCCCTACGTACCAAACCGAGAGGAAACAGGGAAAACGTGTTATTTTCCCACGAGAAGTATCGCATTCTTCCATATGTCTCCTAAACTATGACTTCATCCTAAATGTCTCCGAAATAAAAATTTGAAACTTCTTTCTCCATAAAACTAGCATACTTTTGTATCTCCCCGAAATAAAAGTTCGAAAGCCATAACCTCATAAAATTTAATTATTCGTTTTAAACCTATAAACTTAAACCAGTTTTAGACTAATAATGATCCAATTAAGATTCGATTACAGCAATCAAACCAAAACTTATAAACATTAAAATATATAATTTCTGGTTTGATAGCTATAATCGAATTTTAATCGGGTCATTATTTGTCTAAAACTGGTTTAATTAACAAAAAAAGTTCAAGTTTGTAGATTTAAGCCGAATAATTAAATTTTATGGGATTATGGCTTTCAAACTTTTATTTTGGGGAGATACAAGTGTTATGTTATAATTTAATGGAGAAATAGGTTTCGAATTTTTGTTTCGGAGACATCTGGAATGAGATCATAGTCTAGGAGACATATGGAAAGATGCCATACTTCTCATGGGGAAATAGTACGTTTTCCCGAGAAAACACATTCGAACAACAACTTTATCTCTATTTTTTTAATTAAGATCTTTAAAATAAAGATGGAAATACCATATCTAATATACAAATGGTTGGACTACATTTATTAGTTTATAAGTGTTGTTATATGATCTTTTTGACAACTATTGTTCATAAAAACGTGTGAATAAATATCTACTCTATTAATTTAAAGTCCTATTTTTATCTACTTAAAAGGTTATCATTTAAATTTGGACTTATTGACAATTCACTAGAAAATATTATATCGTTCCTAATTATATTTGGTCAGACAATACAATATAACTCCATTCCTAATTATTTGGTTACCGTTAGACAATACAATATAACTCTTTCTAAAAAAATAGAATATTCCATTTCTGTTTAAATACAATATCACTTCAGTAAAGTAACCACTAATATATCTACTTAGATATTCTACTGCGCCAACATTAATAGAGTAACGATCTCCTTTCCAGCTCTATCTTTGTTTTTCAATCTTCAACAGTGCATTATAATTCTTTACAATATAATTTACATAGACCTTTACATATGTATTCACAAGAATGAAGTGTTTCTTCTCCTCGTGTCTTCAAAGTTTAAATTGTATGATAAAGGAAAATAATAATTATTTGAATCTATGGAAGTAACTACTTGAATCTGACAGAAAACTATTTATCTGTGTGGATGATTGAATTCATAAAATATATC
Organism: Raphanus raphanistrum subsp. raphanistrum; assembly: GCA_019706035.1. NCBI lineage: Eukaryota > Viridiplantae > Streptophyta > Magnoliopsida > Brassicales > Brassicaceae > Raphanus > Raphanus raphanistrum. The sequence goes on from CM033988.1 coordinate 53,651,406, forward strand.
ATTGATGCATGTTAGAAAACCTTTAATTATTATTTCATATAAAAATATGACATATGGTGTTCGGATACCCTTTCGGGTTCAGTTCAGATCTTTTCGATTCTCAGGTTTTCAGAGTTAAATCAGCTTTATTCAGTTATTTTAAAATGGATATATATAAATTTCGATTAAGATTTGGTCTGGATTTTTCGGTCTCGGTTCATATTTGGATTACCCGTTTATATTATTTTTTTAAAAAAATCATATATACTTTAAATTTCTCACAATCTAAAAATAAAATAACATATTACATATTACATATAAGTTTGAATAGTGTATGCTAAAATCAATTTAACATATAAATTGGTTTGGTATGAATATTTAGATAGAGAATCAATTAATATTTCAAGTATTTTTGGTGTTTAGAATATTGTTTATCTATTTTAGACATTTACTTTTGAAAAATTTAAATATATTTTAAATATTCTGGATACCTTTTATATATTAAATCTAAAATAATTAATATATATATAAGTATATAAGTCTATTTTGGATTTATTCGGGTAACCAAAATACTTGAGTTCAAATCGGGTTCGATTTCGGTTCTTTAGATACCAAAAATTTTGAATGCACTCAAATATTTAGCCAATTTTGGTTTAGGTATAATATTTTCGGATCAGATTCAGCTCGGTTTTTCGTATTCGGTTTTCTTGCCCAGTCCTACTTGCAAGCATTAGCACTGAACACACACATTTCACAACAAAATACAAATTGATAAAATATCAATTACTAACAAAAAGAGTTAACAGTTATAGTTGTGTCATATTTAAATTGAAAATATTTAAATTGGTTTAAAAAACAATATCTATAATAATAAAAAAATTCTTCCCTACCAAAAAAATAAAAATAAAAAAATTCCGCGCTTGAGCGCGGGTAAAAATCTAGTATATCTTTGAAAAAGAACTTTGTTTATTCTGAGTCAATTTTATGGAATCTTTTTAAACTATAAAAATCGGAATGAACTACATTTAAATTCCGTAATATTTATATTTCAGCTAGGGTTACGGTGTCTTTTTACGTCTACCATGAAATATATTCATAACAAAGTAAAATAGTTCGATAGAAAATAAAAGTTAGTGGTGTTCAAAAAAAAAGTTATCCTCTAAAATAGAAATTTTTATTATAGAGGTAAATATGTTTCAATATATATCTCTATATTATAGTTTTTCTATTTTAAAAGAAAATATAGAAAAATGTTACTTTTTGTCTCTATATTTAAACGTAGAAATAGCATATCTTTATATTTTACTTTAAAAATAGACGAACTCTATTATAGATGTATATATTGGAACAATCTCATTTCTATAATAGAGATTCTCTTTTTAGAGGAAAATATAGAGATAAAAATATAGATGGATTGAAGATGGTCTAATATTCTCTAATGTTTTTAATTCGTTTGTAATATAGTATTTCTAATACGATAAAAGTCACCTAAGAAGATTTCAGTAAATCATAGACTGACTTCTGTTCGGAGGTGGAAGCCCTTCATCTAGTAATTTGATTAAGAATTCATTAATATTTTTACACCAGAAGATCTGAAGTTCAAACCTTGTAAAACATAAATTATAGAGATTATAGAAAAAATATTACAAAAAATCTTCTACAAAGTGCATGTCATATTATCGAACATAGATCTCATAGGACGATTCAGAATGATGCATTCAGACGTGTTTTCTCATATATTGTTAGAATACCAGCTGTATAATTATCTATGTAATACTTCTTAGTATTGCAATAGCATAATTAATCAGACGTTAAAAAACAAAAAAAAACTTCCTTTCGGAGCGATATGTTCTTATTGTATAATAGAGTAAAATATAAGTTTGCTCTGTAAATAGATTAATATATTTATTTTATTTTTTTGTCATTCTATTTTTCACTATAAAATAGAATATCATTGAAATAGAATTCAACTCCATTATAAAAGAGGTGAATGGAACGGAATATAATTTTATATTTTTGGCTGTAGAATTTAATTTGTAGATTTATTTTTTATAACTTCTTTTGTTGTAGCTTTGTGAAATACTAACTTTTTGTTTTGGAAATAAAGCTTTTTACAACCATTTTTAATTTTCTAAAAAAAAATTGGCTGTAATTCCTTTTTAAGTTTGATTAGTTGGCATATATGTGGCTTGAACTAAATTTTAGCTTTCTAAAACATTTACATCTACAATTAATCACCCTCAAAATTATTTTCTTGAAAGAAAAAAATAGAAGAAAACCATTAGAAATAGTCTAAATTAAACCAACTTTTACTAGGCAATGAATCAGGGCGTTGGGTTTCTTTGGCAGCCTAGATGCATTATGCACTTAAGCAACCGATATTAAGAACAGTGATTCACACTGTACTACAGTATAGAATACGTGCCTAGTTTTTTTTTTTCAATTCACATGGTGCGACTTTGTATCCATTTTTTATGTGCAAGTAAGACATATAGGTGACATTATAATAGTTATTGAAGATTATTGAGAAAGTAATATAGATAAATTTGAACGGGTCTTGTGGTCAAGTGGCAATGGACGAATCTGGAACGCCAACACGTTTCAAGTTCGATTCTCCTGCTATGTGAAATTAAGTCACATTGTTATGTTCACCTAATGCGGATATGAGTCTATGCTTTAGGATCCATTTGAATGCCCAGGAGAAGGAGTCCATCCGCGGGCTTGCGACTCCTCCGGAGATTAGTTCTGATTCCAATAGTGACCCGGATTTAATCCTTTTATCAGTTTCAAAAAAAAAATATAGATAAACGAAGGTGTACAGAAGCAACCCAGATATAATTTAATAACTAACATTTCTTTTCACATTAGAGATATAGTGCACAAGAGATTGGAGTGGTATACAATCATAAACAGTTATAACAAATAGCACGTTGTTTATTTTGTAACGATGTCTAATTTCTTTTCTTTTCCAAGAAGATGATGAGAAAATCAGAAATTTAATCGAAATGGAAATATTAATGGTATTGTGACGTGTAACTGCTGCCACACCTATCCAGGATGAGATTAAACCATAACCACAAAACTAATCAGAGGAATTAATTACTAGTAGACATAAAATAGAACCAGATACTCCTCTGCTTCGAATTAATCCATGTTTTAGATTTTTCACAGTTATCAATAAAACACATTAAATCTTAATATTTAATATATATATATTTTTGTAATTAATTTTTCCAATAACTTTCAATCAATTAAAATTTAGTAAATACAATAAATTTTCTTAAAATCTACAATTTATCATTATTATCTATTAAAAATGCAAAAATACATTTTTGAAACAATTTTTCTTTTCTAAAACGTGGATTAATTTGAAACGGATGGAATATTCTATTTTATCGGTTTCCTTTAAATTAAATGTGTTCGAATTAGGACATAATTAACATTTTCTCCCATTTGGTTGATAAAGTTTAGGGATGACATAATTACTCATTACTCGCCTTAAAATCGCTACTTGACTTGTATCCACCTTAAAAATTCAAGTATTCGGTGTTGTCAAGGCAAGTAACAAATCAACAATTTTTGTTACTTGCAAGACCAAATTAAATATCAAATATCATTATTATTTTTAGTACTTGATTCGTTACGCCCCGTTATTTATCCTATTACTTTTTTTTGAAATTTTTTTTTATCCTATTACTTACTATTTATTATATGATCTATTAATTACTTGTCATATTCATTTTTTCTTTTACTTACATTTAGGATTTGACATAAGTATTCATTATTCTTCTTATACTTGTTACTTATTACGTATCAATTTTGAGTTTTAAATACTCGTCGTCATCTAATTAAGTATTACATAGTAACAAATATTAAAAACTTAGTTATATGATTTGTTATTACTTGTTACTTGTTTAGAGAATACATTTTTTACTTGTCTTCTCTATAATATAAACAAATATTTTGTTTTAAAGTAATTCACATTTTATTTTAAGTAGAGTAAGTAAAACAAACTTTCATGTTTATTTCTAATAGAGTATATTTATTAAGTAGTTTTTAAATATTCTAAAAAACTCGTAAATAGTTTATAAGTACTCGTAAATAAATTCATAAGTATGTGTAAATAGTAATTAATAGAGCAAGATAAATAACTTACAAGTAATTCATTTTTGATTAAGTACTCGAAATAGCAAATATTTGTTTTTAACAAATCAAGTGCAAGTCGGAAATTTTATTACTCGTACAAAACAAGTCATTAGTCAAGTGGTTAGTACACGCAAAATAGTTAAGTGTCCGGTCATTGTTTAGATCAGTTCATGTTTCATTAACATTTATCCAAGAGCATGGATTTTATTAAGTGGATATTCCTCATACTTTATAAATTGTTTCCACTTTCAAGATACAAGTTACAAAAATATTAAAAAGGTAACTAAATTTAATAAGCCTTAGATCTAGGTTAAATGGCCTAGGCGTTAATTAGGCCGGTTACTATCAAACATTTTATTAGAGCAGGTTTACCGAAAAGCTTTTGAGGAGATTAATAAAGAAGATATTAAAAGAGAAGAGAGAGTGAGATTAAAACAAAAATTGAAAGTATTTTAGAAACTCGTGAAAGTTTTATATTTTTTTTTGATAGTCAAAGTGAAAGTTTTATATCCAAATGTCTTTTTTTATTGGTTGATATTTATAAAATAATTTAATTAGTTCACTAATTTTAATATTCTATTTAAAGAAATTTAAGTGATTTTTATATGTGGTGGTGTTGATCTTAGGATCGATCCGATTTAATTTTCCAAAGTAATCCAATTCATTTATATTTATATAATGGGGGGGGGGGGGTCGGCGGGGGCGGATGGTTTTATCCAGCTTTATTCAAAATTTCCACCAAGTAATTACTACACAATCTTTGATTACATAGTAACAAATATTAAAAATTTAGTTATATGATTTGTTATTACTTGTTACTTGTTTAGAGAATACATTTTTTTACTTGTCTTCTCTATAATATAAACAAATATTTTGTTTTAAAGTAATTCACATGTTATTTTAAGTAGACTAAGTAAAACAAATTTTCATGTTTATTTCTAATAGAGTATTATTTATTAAGTAGTTTTTAAATATTCTAAAAAACTCGTAAATAGCTTATAAGTACTCGTAAATAAATTCATAAGTATGCGTAAATAGTAATTAATAGAGCAAGATAAATAAATAACTTACAAGTAATTCATTTTTTATCAAGTACTCGAAATAGCAAATATTTGTTTTTAACAAATCAAGTACAAGTCGGAAATTTTATTACTCGTACAAAACAAGTCATTAGTCAAGTGGTTAGTACACGCAAAATAGTTAAGTGTCCGGTAATTTTTTTGGATCAGTTCATGTTTCATCAACATTTATTCAAGAGCATGGATTTTATTAAGTGGATATTCCTCATACTTTATAAATTGTTTCAACTTTCAAGATACAAGTTACAAAAATATTAAAAAGGTAACTAAATTTAATAAGCCTTAGATCTTGGTTAAATGGTCTAGGCGTTAATTAGGCTGGTTACTATCAAACATTTTATTAGAGCAGGTTTACCGAAAAGCTTTAGAGGAGATTAATAAAGAAGATATTAAAAGAGAAGAGATAGTGAGATTAAAACAAAAATTGAAAGTATTTTAGAAACTCGTGAAAGTTTTATATATATATATATTTTATAATCAAAGTGAAAGTTTTATATCCAAATGTCATTTTTTATTGGTTGATATTTATAAAATAATTTAATTAGTTCACTAATTTTAATATTCTATTTAAAGAAATTTAAGTGATTTTTATACGTGATGGTGTTGATCTTAGGATCGATCCGATTTAATTTTCTGAAGTAATCCAATTCATTCATATTTATATAATGGGGGGGGGGATGGGTTTATCCAGCTTTATTCAAAATTTCCACCAAGTAATTACTACACAATCTTTGATTTAATCTTCTTTAGGTTTACAGAAAGAAGACATAACAAAAAAAATACTGTATTTTTATTCCTTACAAAAGAAACAATATTACATACATTATACAACTGGTAAAACCATATTCAAAAGAATAGCTTTACTATTATTAAGAGGACTAAGTCAATTTAAGAACAAACAAACACATCAATTTAATATTTATGAATCTAAACAATAGTATAAACAACAACAAAAACAAATTATTTGACCTGAATCTACACTTTGTATATATACAGGCTTTGTCTTTTTCTTCTTAGTAACTAACGACCATATATTATTGAACTTAGTCTGTCCCTAAGCTGACCTCTGTCCCATAACAAAGCCACCAAATATTTCAAAAAGAAATTAATACCAAGAAAGTTCATGTGTGTAGACTGCTCCAAACCAACAGGATCCTCTCTCTGTTTGAAAGCTTCTGACCTAAAGAGCTTTCGAACTTCACAGCATTTCAAGAACTCAACTTCATAGACACTCTTCACAACCCATGAACTAAGCAATTGCCTATCTTGTGTGGTTATGACGACTCTGCTCCCTGGGCCAAACCAGCTGAACTCCTCAGCAAGCGCATCTATCTGTTTGATTTTGTCCACTTCGTTAGCCACAAGCAGAACCTTCTTGTTCCTGATCCTTGCTTTGATCGCGTGAAGACACATGTGAGAGCTCTTTGTGTTCAACCCTTCTCCTTGCATCTTGGAAAGAAGCTCTTCCTTTAGATGAGACTTGCGACAATGTTTCGAGATCTTTCTCACGTCTTCGAGAAAACAATGAGCTTCAAAGTTATGTGAGACTCTCTCGTAAACGTGTCTTGCAAGTGCTGACCTTCCCATGCTTCCTCTTCCCCATATCCCAATGACTTGAACACCTTCGTTTGAGTTTAGATCCAACCGTGGATACAGCTCGTCCATGTGTTCGTCTATATCAACTAGGTTATTACCATCATTTGGTCTAACGGAGAACAACATCTTTGATATTCTTTCTGTGATTCCATCGACCAGCTTCGAGTCATCTTCCCTGAAAAAACAGAGTAAAAATAGAGCAAAACAGAGTAAAAACAAAGCAAAGCAAAACAGAGCACAATAGAGAAAAACAGAGCAAAACAGAGCAAAACGGGAAGAAGATCAATATCTTACCAGTTCTTTGAACATTCACCAGAGAGATCAGCTACATAAGTCAACGCCTCCCTCCAGGATTTGACCTTCTCTCTGCTTTCTCTCTTCTCGTGTTTCTTGAAATGTTTCGCGACTGCTCCGATCTGTCTCCTCACGTGAGAAGGATCAACCTCGTAGAAAATAGGCAGCACTTTGATCAGACCCTTCTTCTCGAGCTTCAAGATCTTCACGAGCTCTTCAAGACACCATTTGGAAGCTGAGTAAGTCTTAGAGACAACCACGACGGCGATTTCTGACCCTTTGATGGCTTGGAGAAGCTCCGGTGAAATCGGACGGCCTCTCTCCAACTCCTTGTCGTCTTTGAAAGTTCGAATCTCTTTTGCCCTAAGTCGCTGTAGAGAAAACTGACGAAGTTCTTGCGAGTATCTTTGCCTCTGAAGCTTAGAAAGACGTCGTATTTCTGTGGAGTGAAAGAGGAAGAAGAAGAAGAAGACAGTGATGACTTTGATTCGAGTAGTCGTAATGAAGATTTAACTTTTGTCTTAAAGCACGCTAGCTTTTTCAAGATTTTGTTCATCTTTAATTCTTTTATTTTTTTAAAATGCACCTTTTGAGTTTGCGAGTTAGACAAAAGGAGTTATGAAACTATTTATAGTTTCTATAGAGGAAGAGACACACTTAGGTAACGCTTAACGGTAATGAAATTACCATTAAATTTCCAAGAAACATTGCATAAAGTATAAACCATTGTATATATATATATATATATATATATGTATATAATCAGATTAGAATGATAAGAATATCTCCAACTTTTTAAGCAACAAAAAAAAAGAATATCTCCATTTTGTTATGTAAATATAACCCATTTTTATGTGAAGCGTCCAATGAAAATGAACTGAAATATTGATGATTAGAGTAAATAATCTCTATTTTTTTACAATAAAATGTAGAGATTTCATGATCGTTTTTTGCAAAATAATTCTACTTAAAGGAAATCAATATATTGTATTTTTTTAAATTATATCTTTTTTGAAAAGGTTTTGTTTTAATATTTTACTTACGTCTTCTGTTTCTCTATCTGTTTTAAAATATTCATCATGCATCTGATCCAGCCGTCCTCCTTGCCTAAGAAGTTGAGTTCATTTTTTGTGGTGTATAATGCTGCTCCAAGCTTTTTTTTTGACAAATGCTGCTTCGAGCTTTTAATGTGTTTATTTTAATTGTTATATATCGAGCAAATATTTTTATAACAACGTGTATAACTCGTGTTCATGATTTATTTATTTCCTCTTTTGGGATTTTTTTTTTCAGTTTGATTGCATTTTTACAAGTGTACCAAAAATGAGTAACAAATTAGTTTTATTTATAATAAGCAAGAGCTACATTATATTTTTGAATAACATTGTTGTGAACTGTCGTAAACGTACATAATTACAATTAGGATATACCTAAAATGAATATGCTCATTTTTACTCATTAGTTATCCAGTTCATGTGAAAAGTTTAATTACCTAGTTGAAATGGAATGAAAGACCAGATAGTTAAATTAGCTAATATGTCTTAGATATGATTTTATACAAGATTTTGATCCACACTTTAAAAGTGTAGGATATTATACATTGTGAAAATCTAATAAAAGTTCACCAAATGCTTTGTTAAGAATGATAAAATAGTAAATCCATCTTATTTAAATCCGTTTCATTTTTGGCGAACACATTTACGTCTCTACCTTTTTAACTTATTTACTTTCAGGTTATCAATAATTTTATCCATTTAAATTCATGTAATTGTTTGGTCATCTATATAGACCGATATGGGTTTATTTTGAGTGACTAATATCATTTAATTTTTACAAATTTTTTTTTTGTATTTTATTTTTCTTAAAATATATTTAATTCATTTTTAAAAATTGAAAAAAATGTTTAGATTTATTATTTTGAGTAAAATGAAAAATTAAATCAATGTAATTCATGTATAAAAATCTTAGTATTTACGGTTATCAAGCTTAGTGTGTTCAAAATAATGTAAATTTAGTTAAACATCGTAATATAAAAATTAGTAAAAATAATGATATACGTGAAAATTTATATTGTGAAAGGAACCGCCCCTCTACATAAATCAAAAGAAATCAAATAATTATATACAATAATTTCTAACCTAGATTTGAGAATATTCAATAAATTTAAAATTATATATGATTGTATATATATATGCTATTTATAAAATTGTTTTTGTTAAGTATTAAATAATTGAAAATTTCAATCTTTTAAATTAGCTAAATGTTAGGTAATTTAATGTAATACGTACGATTTATAAGTAAACTCATATTTATCATGTTTTTGTAAATTCATTTATTAAAATTAATTATATTTACGAGTGAAAAATGACATTAGATGTAATTAAAATGCTATTTCAGTTTTTAATTTCTATTGGTACTTCAACTTTAATAATTTAGATTTAGATAGGAAAATACGTTTAGCTATTTTAGTATTTATGTTGTTAATAATATTAGGGAATATGGAGCATTTTGAATTGTATAAATATTTTCAAAGTTAAAATATACTTAATATTTTTAATATTGTGGTTTTTTTAATGATGAGACAAATTCGGTGATCATAATTTGGAAAATCGTTTTAACTATATTTATATTTTCCAAAATCGCTTTAAATGATAATGATTGTTGTCAAAATTAATAATTTTAGGATTAATTAAAATCTTAAAGAATAATCGACATGTCATATATATAGTTTTCCATATGTTGTATTTTTATTTAGCAAGTCGTTTAATTTTTTGTATTAAATGATATTGATTGGTGGCTAAATTTAAAAATAAAAGTGGTATTTTTTTGTAAATATAATAAAAACTCAATAGCAGTTATCTAAAATTTTAAAATAAAATCATGTTTTAATAGTATAGATTGTTTTTGTTTGAACTTACAAAAATATTAATTTTGCAGTCAAATGTAAAGAATAAAGATCCGTGATCCTTTTTTCTGTTATGATAAGTAGTTTTGTTAAAATAATTTGACGACTCATAAGATATCAATAAATTCTATGTTTTATCGTAAAATTTAGTGGCGGACAAGCTGGCACGAAGTGTTAGGAGTTCCTCTTCTGCTGTATTCTATGTCGATTCTATGCTTCCGGTCTGGTTGTCTGGACAGTATGCGCGTAGCTGATAGTTTTAGTCTCTTTATTGTCAAAAAAAAATAATCATAAAACTTAGTCCACCCGCCCACTTTGTGTATTTAGGCTAGTTTCTTAGCTAAACATTTCTTGGAAATTTAAAAACCATTAAAACATAAGTGTATTATAAACTTCGAGCTATTGTTAATATATTTGTTTTAAGAAGTACATTTAACCCAAAAATAAAATAAGTGTCCATGATATGTGCCTGAGATCATATGGAAAACATGGTTCTTTACGTGCGGAATGTCGTCCTAGACTAGACACCGTGAAATGAAGGTTTTTAAAAAGTAAAAACCTAGTTATTCAAATTAATCGCGGAGAATCGTTCTACATTTGTAGAGACATGTTTACGTGTCACTTTTACCAAAAAAAAAATATGTTTACGTGTCAGTGACAAAACATAATAGGATATCCTAAAGTTGGAACAAGTTATTATCACTGAAGTTTTGAAATTGTTGTCACAATCAAAAATTCCAAAGTTATAGTTTAATTTCTGTCTACTGCATGCAACGTCACAGAAACTGGAGATTTGGATACTTTTATCGTACCTTTTTTTTTTTTTGCTGAACCACTTTTATCGTACCTTACAAAATAAATAAATATAATTGTCGTTGAAATGTTCTAACGTATTTTATACGATATTGTCGTGCAGTCACTGAGTGCGTAAGTGGTAACGTAATTAACGTATGCTACTATACTTTGCCGAGTCACACATTCGTCGCAGGCTGCTACAGTGTTTTGTTTTTCTATCTCCGATAAAGAAGTCAAATAGACGTGTTTGAAAATGTGTTAAAGGTTTTAGATTCAAAACATATTAAATTTAGATTTATCCGTTTGTCATGGTCAATCGATTGATCATATAACTAATTCTTATTGGATAGATAACAAATAGATATTGTAAATATTTATGGTGTTTTGAAAATTTTAGCTATTTTTAGATAGTTACATGTGACTATTTTTTAAATAATTTTTATATATTTCAATTGTTTGAATATTTTCCAGATGTTAAATTTATTTTTGTGAGTTAGATATCGGTTCGGTCGGATTTGATTTCAGATTTTTCAAATAATAAAGTTTTAAATCATTATATACTTAATCAGTTTCAATTTTGGTTCACTATTATTTTTTCGAATCAGTTTTTCTTTTGTCAACTGCACATGTAGGTTAGATCAATTGGTGACAGACGAACTGATTCTCTGAAGAGCATCTCCGTCTGTTCAGGTCTGATATATATAGAAAAACATATATCCTCTACTTCTTACTTTCTTTTGCCAATGTGTCCGCTAGACCATTCCGATTCCGAGGAATATGAAATAACCTCACATCCTCAAAGTTTTCCTGAAGTTTTTGAAATATCTCGATCTCTATCGCAAAGGTTGGCCAATTCATTGGATTTGTAGTCATATCTACTAGGTCCGAGTAATTTGTCTCGAGCCGTATGATGATATCCTCCTATCTCTTATACATAAGACTGCCCGAAGTAAATCTTCCATTTCATCCGTAATCCAGAATTTTCAGAACCCAACTGATCCTTAAGATTTCACCCTATGCCATTAAGGCTCTCAAAGTCCTCCTGAAGTCTTTGGACATCTCGATCTCTATTGCAAAGGTTGGCCAATCCATCAAATTTGTAGTCATATCTATTAGGTCCGAGTAATTCATCTCGAACCATATCAATGATATCCTCCTATCTCTCATACATAAGACTGCCCAAAGTAAACATTTCATCTCAGCGTGCAAAGCTGAGAGACTCATATTGCACGCCTGTAATCCAAAAATTTCAGAGCCCAACTGATCCTTAAAATTCCATCCTAAGCCACTAACGCTGTTATTATTGTTCCATGTCGCATCAGTTTGACATGTAGAGATTCTGGGTATCCAAAGAGGCACTATCTCCCCTTCTATAGTAGGGGTCATCATGATCCTCGTCCGCTTTCTCCTTTTCATTAGCATTCCTCTAACATTGTGTTTTAAGGGACGCATGTTGGAGAGTATCCTCAATGATTTTCCCATTAAAAAATTTGTCATCTTTGCTTTTCAAATGTATAAAATTATGGAAAGGTATCAAATTGTGGTTTTAGTGGAACCACCTTTTTTCTTTTCCAAAACAAAAAAATCATGTTTTGATATATAGATGTACTCAGAAAATAATCTGGAAAGGGCGAATAGTCCGATAAAACCCAAACCTGAAGAACAGAGAACATTCAGAAAAAATGATTAATCGATTCCAATCTTTTTCGAGTCAGTTTAATTTTTCGAATTCATATATTTTGCGTTGTCTTAGAAGATTTAACTTCATTTCTATTTTTTGGCATCACTTTTAAATTTTGTTATTTAATGAATAAAAAGACAAACAAATTTAACTGGTTTTAGTTTAATAAATTTAGAAAAGCGTGAAAGTTAATTTTATCAAAATTTATATCTGACGTTCATATACAAAAACATAAGGAACTAAGAAAAACCAAAAGTACTATGGAAAATATGTAAATAATAAAGCCGAAAATCTAAGATGTGGAATTGTGAAATTATGAACTAATAAAATCACTTTCTTCATGTCATATAAAATTTAGAATTATAGATTTATTTTTATAAAATTAATAACTCTATAAGTAATAAAATATTATAGTCTGATGACATTTGTTTATAGAATTTAGCCAGTAGTTGGTATAAATTTAGGATTTGCAGTTCGTATTGCCTTCCTACAGTTAAAATAGTATGTAGCCTTAGATGATTTATTCGGCCCACTAATCAGTTAACTAGGCCTAATACCTTTTTAGCTTGGAAAAGATTCAAATGGGCTATTCTTAGTTTAGAATTTTTATAGTTTAGCAAATACAGAGTAGTCATTTTGTGTCTGTAAAGTTCTATAAATGTTCGTAGCCAACTGTTAAAGATCCAAAGTCATAATTAAAGGCAAAAGAGAGCCCATAACTTGTATAAAAGAATAGAAGTTTTTGAATTTGTTAAGCGAACAATGGGTAAGTTATTCTTTGCAACAGTTCATGTTTTCATTTGAATCTATTACTCCCTTGTTTGATAGTCATTTTGACACGGTCCACGCAGATAAAGAAATTGATACAATATATTAATATATTATTATTTAATGTATTATTATTTAAATAAAAATAATTTAAATAAATGTTTATTGATTATATAAAAATTATATTAAAATGTAGAATAACATTTATTTTAAATAAAAAATGCTAAAATGACACTTATAATGAAATAAATAAGTAATATAAAATCAATATTTGTTACTTTTTTGAAAAGGTTTTGTTGACCTTTAGACACTACATTAATTTCTGTCAATCATAATCAGTTTTAATTTTTTTTTTTGAGCAACTCATAATCAGTTTTAAAACAATCTAATATCATTAATAGTATGCAACCGTACCTAGCAAAAATCAATTATTTGAAGGAATAAGCTACCAAATACACAAATTTAGAAATGCTATCAGCTATAAACTTTTAATTTAATGTAAACTAACACCCAATTCAGTAATAAAGCATTTGATAACATAACATGACTAAAATTAATGGGAGTTTAAGTGTGAAAAGAAAACCATAACGTGACTAAAATTTAACTAAGTCAACCAAAAGGCTATTTCTGATATAACAATAAACATTTCAGTAGCATAAAAAAGCATATGATCTAGCATAGCAACACAATTAAACAGTTCTAGTCTTCAACCAACATGGTACTATAATGCTGTCGGTTCAAACTATGTTTTCTCAATATCTTTGAATGTATGCAATAATTATTCTCATGACATCGGATATAAGTATAACTGAATAATTATGGCGTGTGGACCATTTTGTAACATGTTTCATCCTTTTGACCGTAATTACAAGAGTCTCTTAGACCATCCACAATGGTGTAACCCATTGTGGAATCCTTAGGATTATTATAGTATTATTTTTTTTTTATTTTTTTTTTTTGAATAGTTAAGGATCTTAGTTAAAAAAGTGTGTCCAATGGTGTTCCCGAATCCGGAGTTCTTAGGAATAAAAAAATATTTTTTTTAAAATAGTGAAATAAAAAAAAATTTATTCCAAGATATAAAATAAAATACAATAATTAAACATAAAAATACAAGAATTAAACATAAAAATACAATACAATAATTTAACATAAAAATACAATAATTATTCATCACCAAATTTATTCCAAATATGCTCAACTAAATCTTTTTTCAGTGGTTCATGTATACGCCTATCCCGAAGTTCTTTCTCGTTCTGATTGACAAATATGTTATGGAGATTTGTAGGCATGTCGGTTTGGGTTTCCACATGTGAACTTCTGGTGACGCTTCCTTCTTCAAAATCTGATATGTCGATGCGAGTGTATCCATTGCGTTCATTTTCGACTATCATATTGTGTATTATGATACATGCTCGCATAATCTTCCCTATCTTTTTTTTGTCCCATGTAAGAGCCGGATTTTTGACAATCGCAAATCGAGCTTGCAAAACTCCAAAAGCCCGTTCCACATCTTTCCGGGCTGCTTCTTGTTTTTTAGCAAATAAGCGTTCTTTAGGACCTTGAGGACGTGAGATAGATTGGATAAATGTTGACCATTTTGGATATATACCGTCTGTGAGATAGTAAGCTAACTTATACTTGTGTCTGTTGACCACGTACTCTAACCTTGGAGCTCGACCTTCTATAATGTCATCAAAAACAGGAGATCGATCGAGGACATTAATATCGTTTAAGGTACCTGGAGGACCAAAAAAGGCGTGCCATATCCAAAGATCTTGTGAAGCTACAGCCTCTAAGACAATTGTCGGTTTGCTTGATCCACGTGCGTACTGTCCTTTCCAACCGGTTGGACAATTTTTCCACCTCCAATGCATACAGTCAATTTTATCTCAATATATATTTTAGACCATTTATTATGTTTTTATTATGTTAAAATGTAAAATGCAAGAGATGATAAGTTAAAATGCAATAGACAGATGATTTTTTAAATCTCAATATATAATTTAGAACTTTTTTTTAATCTCAATTTATGTTTTAGAACATTTTTTTAATCTCAATATATATTTTAGAACTTTTTTTTAATCTCAATTTATGTTTTAGAACATTTTTTTTTAATCTCAATATATATTTTTTAGACCATTTATTATGTTTTTATTATGTTAAAATGTAAAATGCAAGAGATGATAAGTTAAAATGCAATAGAAAGATGATACTTGTGTGTCGCACAAAAAAAAAAGATGATACTTGTGTTAAAAATGATGTGATGATACGTGTGTTAAAATGTAAAGAAATGATGAGAAGCAAGAGATGATGAGAAGCAAGAGATGATACTTGTGGTTAACAGATGACAGAGTGCTTCAGTCTTAAAAATATTACACTACAACCTCTCCGATACTTGATTAAAAAGAGTGCTTCAGTCTTACACTACAACCTCTCCAAGATGATAGGAGAAAAAACAAGATAGGTTAACAGTTTTGATGTAGGAAACAAGAGAATACAACTACAACTACTTATACTACATAAGTGAACAGAACATCCCGTGACTGTCTTGGTTCACATGCGCCAAAGACCAAAAGACTTTCCCATCTCCAAAGCACCCGTGACTTGGTTCACATGCCTACTGCAGAACCTGAAAAAAAGACAACAGTTAGCTAATGTAAAACATTATTGAAAAATATGCAATACATAAGTTTGAACCAAGTTAGCTAATGTAACTCATACGACCAGTTAGCTAATGTAACTCATACGACCAGTTAGCTAATGTAACTCATACGACCAGTTAGCTAATGTAACTCATACGACCAGTTACCTAAACTCATATAAGAGCAGACATAAGTTTGATTTTAAGAGTTGTTTCCATCTCATTGAGAGGCTCTTTTTTGGCAAGTAGACGTTCAAGGAGATTCTTTGTTGAGACTTCTTTTTTAACTTGCATGATGGCCTCTATCTTCGTCAGAGCCTCTTCTTTACCACTCTTCTTCTTCTTAGCGGCCGCTTTAGCAGCCTTAACCCCCATAGGTCTAGCCTCTTCGTCTTCTGTATCAACCTCCACGACTTTGCGCTTATCCTTCCCACCGTCCTTAGCCACAAAAGAGGAGCACCATTTCTGGTCATGCCTCAGCTCCCTCCAGGCATGTTCCATGCTAAATCTCACCGAGTGCTGATTGAAGAAGCGGTCTAGTGCAGTTTTCATCACATCATCTTCGTTTTGACCACTTCTCTGCTCCCTCAAAGCCGCGTCGTAGCATCCAACGAACTTGCAGACTTGGTCATTAATCCTAGACCACCTCTGCTTGCACTGACCAAGAAGCCTAGGCGTTCTTCCCACCAGCTGGGGGCTTGCGTTGTAGTAGTCTACGATCCTGCTCCAGAACGTGTTAGCTTTCTGGTCATTGCTCACCACAGGATCTTTACTGGTGTTGAGCCAAGCACCAATGAGGATTTTATCCTCATTGGGAGACCATTTACTCCTCACCTTCACAGCAGACTCATCTTGACTGGGACCACTCAACCAAACGGGTTCGGGGGATTCAAGGTCTACTGAATATTGACTATTCAGTAGATTTACAAAACCAGGGGTCGTATTCATAGTGAGGGAATGCTTTGTGTCACTCTACTAGCAACACAAAACCTTAAGTAAGCGATCTAAACTAAAGAAACATTGAAGACAATAAATCTTGGCAGGTAGGAAGGTAATTAGACTAGTACTGATAATTAACTAAGCATTTAAAACTACAACTACAATAAATCAGACTAGTACTGATAATTAACTAAGCCAGACGGAAGTGATATATAACTATATTGCTTTAAAACTAACATTTAAAGCATTTCAGTATCATTTAACACCAATCAAATCTCAACATTTATAAACTAGAACTAGTATCAAATCCTATACACAATGGTTCAGTAATGTCAACGTTTAAAACTACAACTAGTATATGTTTTTATTATTCAAAAAAAAGAGACTTCGAAGTTGATTGTAGAGTACCTTTTATTACAAACAGTCGGGACTTCAGATTGCCGCGTAAGACTTCAGCTTGTACGTACCCTTTGAAGCTCTTCCTGCAAACACAGGAGATAAAACAGTTTAAAGCTTTAAAAAATTGCAGACACAACAATGAAAAGGAAGAGGACAGAATCTCACCACGCAGATAGATGAACACCAAACCCATTAACAGTAATACACAAACCAGGAGACAAACCACCACTGTCTTCTCTAGCTTAACCAGCTTCTGCTCACTCTTAATACCTTGATCCTTAAGCTGGCTGAGTTGTGTCTGCAAGTCATCACTCATCTCCTCCATAGCCATAAGGTCTGTTGAGTTCTGTCTGCTGAGTTGGGTAACAGCCTCAGCTCGAGGTGGGTACTCAGTCGGCTCTCCGATCATGTAGCTACTCTCAACTTCATCAGCGTAGAGTGCAGCTGCTTCATCAGCGTAGAGTGCAGCTGCTTCATCAGCGTAGAATGCAGCTTCTTCTTCAAGAAGAGAGGAGGTGATGTCGTACTCTGATGAAGAAGGCTGACTGTAACTGTAATCCTGTCCCATGTTAACCTGAAAGAGAAGAAGAAAAAATAATTATTATAACAAGTCAAGAGGCAGAGCACAAGAAGCATCGTTTGTAAACCGTTAACACATAAAAGAACAAACGCAAAGATCATATAAGCCTCGATACAAACCAATCTCCTTTTGAAACCGTAAGAACAAACAAACCGATCCCCAAATCGAGTGATATAAAAATCGATTTGAAACCCTAACCACAAACAAAAAGATCCAGAAATCGATTGAAACCAAAACCTTTTTGAAACCCTAACCACAAACGAAATAATCCCCAAATCGATTGAAAATCCAAATCGTTTTGAAACCCTAAACTTCAAACGAAAAATCAACAAACCGATTGAAAACCACAAAACGAACCCTTATTTGAGAGGAAACAAACATGCAACCTAATCTAAAACCGTAAATCAACAAGAAAAAGCTTCGATTTACCTCGGGTTTTCACAATCGAGATTTCGCCGTTTCAGTCGCCTTCGAGTCGAGACAAGTTTCTTTTTTTTCGCCTTTCGAACAAATGAGATCAATTTTTTTTAACTTCTCAACCATGTGATCTCTCGGACCAATCAGAGCGCGCCACGCCGCTAAGGATTGAGTCCTTAAAATCCTTAATGACGGACCAATCCTTAGCTAACTCGCCCCTTTTAATATTTTTTTATTGCTTTAATCATATGTTACTGCGCTAAGAATTGCCTAAATCACACCGTTACACATGCTCTTACTTAGGAAAAACACTATTCCATCTGTATTTTAATAAAATAAATAAATTTATGCGTCACTGTTCTTCTCTCTCTCTCTATCAAAAGCGGAAACGAATAGTTACAGTTCACAACTAATCTCTCTCTCTTTCCTCCGTTAGACCCGCTCTCTGTCCAATCTCCTTCTTCTTCGTCTTCCCCTTCCTCACTAGAGTTTTTTTTTTTTTGATTCATTCAACAGCAAACCAACATCGTCTCGTTTGCGTCTGCTTCTCTCTTCTCTATACGATGACCTCGAAGAACAACGGTTTGTCTGCCGCGCTCGTCTCGAACCTCCAAGACGTGCTTTCCAAGAGAAAAGGAGGCAGCGATACATCGGCCACGGCGGCGGCGACGGAGGAGGAGGCTCCCTCTACTTCTGTTGCGGCGAAGGAGGACGACGAGGACTCCAGACCCATCGTTTTAGTCACGAATGGAGATGGGATTGATTCGCCTGGGATCATCTCTCTCGTCGAGGCTTTGGTCAGCCAAGGGCTCTACAATGTCCAAGTCTGTGCTCCTCAAACGTGCGCTTTCTCTCTCTTCCTTTCGATTGTTGATTTGTTCATAAAGTTTCGAACTTTTGGTGAAGGCTTGTGAATTTTGGAATGTGGCAGGGATAAATCGGTTTCTTCTCATTCTATGACTCCTGGAGAAACCATCGCTGCAAGTTCCGTTGATATCAAAGGTGCCACCGCCTTTGAAGTTTCAGGTTTGTGCATTCTATTAACTTTTGACAAAGGAACGTTTTTTAATCTGAAAGTTAGAGTCTTTGTTGAAACTAAGATCCATTAACGTTTCGGTGTTCATAGGCTTTGAGGTTTATTTGTTTGTTGTTGGCTTAGGGACTCCTGTGGACTGCATCTCATTAGGATTATCCGGAGCGCTTTTCGCTTGGTCAAAACCACCAGTACTGGTTAGCATTTTATTTTAATAAATCTTCTCATCATTATATATGATATTATGGTGTATCTTATAATTTCTGCTTATTTTCTTTTAATCATTTCATTAATCATCTCATCAGGTGATTAGTGGAATCAATCAGGGATCAAGCTGTGGGAATCAAGTGTAGGTGTTTTTGTCTTTGTTTATAACTGTTGATTCCTTGTCCGTCCATCTGCTATCTGTTTTCCTGATGCTGAGAATCCTCCAGGTTCTATTCCGGTGCAGTTGCTGGAGCCAGGGAAGCGTTGGTTTCTGGAGTACATTCTTTGTCAATATCATTGAACTGGTGAGTTTTAATCATGGGAGCTGCTAGAAATGATGTGTGGATGTGTTGGCCATCAACTTTTTTTCTTCTTTTTCTAATCTTTCACAGGAAGAAAGATGAAAGCAAAGAAAGTGACTTTAAAGATGCTGTTGGTGTCTGTTTACCTTTGATACACGCAACTATCAGAGACATTCAGAAAGGTGTCTTCCCTAAAGACTGCTCTCTCAACATTGATATTCCAACATCACCCTCACCAAACAAGGTTTGTTCATTTTGTCATAGCAAAACTTGGCATGCTAAGCTGGCAGTGGCTGCCGTAGTCGTTGATGGTGTGAACCTGTAGTAGCCTCTTAGGCCAATGATTTAAGGAAGTTGATGTTTAGTTTACATATGAATAGGGTTTCAAGGTGACAAAACAAAGCACGTGGAGGCAGAGTCATAGTTGGCAAGCTGTTTCAGCTAACCGTCACCCTGGTGCTGGGAATTTCATGTCCAACCAACAGAGCCTAGGAGCTCAGCTTGCTCAGCTTGGCAGAGATGCTTCGGCTGCTGTGAGTTAACTCCTCTAATTAAAACATTTAAATTTCAACTTTGTTATTTCTGCAATTTGTTGTTGCCGTTGGTTCAAAAGGTCCTAGATTAGTTAATTAGATGACTGAGAGTAAGATATCTGGCAATCTCAGGGGGCGGCTCGTCGTTTTACAACACAGAAGAAGAGTATTGTTGAGATTGAATCGGTTGGTGTTGCTGCTAAAACTGATAGCCGTGTTAAGAAATACTTCCGCCTAGAGGTAGAGATGAATTTTGAACTCCGTTCTCTTCACAAACTCTTTTAGATATTTAGTATGTACAAATGTTTTTTTAGTTCCTGAGTCATGACTATGTGTATGTGTAGTTTGTGTCTAAAGAACAAGAACATAAGGATGAAGATTTGGATATCAAGGCTCTAGAAGATGGTTTTGTAAGTTGGCATGATCATATGCTCTTTTCTGTATGATTTATTCTTTGTCATAATCATGATGTAGAATTTTTCTGGTGAAGTTCTTGATTCTAAGGTACTTACCTATCCTTTTTTGTAATGACAGGTTTCTGTGACTCCACTGTCTCTACTTCCAAAAATGGATTCAGAAACTCAAGCCGCAGTATCAGAATGGATCTCCAAAGCCCTTAACTCTGATCAATGAATAAGGTCGGTCATACTCAGTAAATTATGTTACTTAATTTTGGCCAAAACTCTGCCAACAAATCTGGTAACTCGATTCTGCATTTGTTTGTTCTTGTGGTCTTGTTGTTACTTAACCATTGTTTCTATATTATTTATTTGTTTCTCGTACGAGTTTCGTGGGTTGTTTTATGTTGGCTTGGTTGATTGTTAGTAGCTATTTGGGAACGCTTACCTTTGTAATTGAAAAAGGGGTTGCTCTGTTTTCTCTCCATTCAAAGTTTATACAACATTTATCATCCACGTCCCGTGTAGCATAATAAACACCGAGAAAACCGAAGAGTTGCGTCTTGAGTCTCATCTTCAACTCCCTGAGGAGGAGTTTCAGTTTCCACCCGGCGAGATAAGTGCTTGTGGAATGCGAATGATGGTTGCAGAGGAGTGACAATTTAATTTAAAGTCCGGTTTAGGAACTATGTAAACCAAATCATACCAAGAGAAAAAAAAGAAAACGGAAAAAGCAAATCATACGGATGTGACTTTGTGTTTCTTTATACAATCGGTTTGTTTTTCGGTTTGTGTTTTCGAATTAGAAAACTGGAATTAACTGCCGATGGGATTAACTTTGTGTTTCTTTATACAATCGGTTTGTTTTTCGGTTTGTGTTTTCGAATTAGAAAACCGGACACTCCCAAACAACTGATTTACCACAAAAACAGAGTATGCCTTATTTTTTTTATTATAAGGCATACTCTGTTTAGTGACTAAACTTACCTTTGATCCCTGTTAAATCTCTATGTAATAGCTTAAGGATTTAGACCTTAAAAAGAAAAATGTATTTGGAACCTTCAAAAACAATTTAATAAAATTAAAAGTTGTGGAAACCACTTGTTGGGTATAGAAAACCCATTTTTCCGTGGGTGGTAGGAGCTTTACACTCAAAATTTTTGGAAAGTTTTACTATGCAGTTGGCTTATGTTCAGCAAGTTTTAACCATGTTGTTGCCTCTTTGTACCTTGAATCCTTAAACGTGGGATTCATTAGCTTATCTAGGGATGATGGAGTCATGGATACAATAAAAACTCGGACAAAACCAGAATAGTTTATAATGAAAATGTTATATCATACATTATCAAAACTCCTTCTGACACTTGACATTGCTGTTCGTTTATGGAACATCCAACACCATTTCAGATGACTTTTGTCTAAGGCAAGATAAACGAAAGGATCTGGTCTTCCTCGTTTACTCTTGTGTAGCATTTCTTCATTATCTCCGCAATAGTTTTCTCTTGACCTCCTTCGAATTTTTGCAGTTCCTTCTCCCATCCTTCTTCATCCTTGCCTTGTAGAAAAGAACCAAGGATTTTTAGAGTCAGGGGAAGGAAGCTTGCGAACTGGACAGCACGAAGAGAAAGTGATTCGAAACTAGTCGGAGGGTTTTTCGCTTCGAATGCAGATTGAGAAAAGAGTTGAAGAGCTTCATCGTATCTCAGAGAGTTGACTACGTAGACGTGCTTCACACCAAACTCATCTAGCAACTTCTTGTCTTGTGTGACAAGAATGACTCTACTTCCTGAACCACACCAACCAACAATGTCTGCTATGTCCTTTAACTGCTCCATGCTGTCGACAGAATCAATCACAAGGAGAACTTTCCGGTGTCCAACTGTTGATTTGATCACACCAGTGCTAACATCCCTTGTTCTTTTTTGAGACCACCTTTGAATCTTTCCTGATGTGAATGTTTCTTGTGACTCATCAGGGTCTTGCTGAAAGATGTTTTTGGCGTTGTCTACAAACACATGTGCATGGAAATGTTTAGACATATCTTTATATGCTAGTCTCGCTAGCGTGGTCTTGCCAACGCCTCCCGGACCACAAATGCCGATCAACCGAACTTCCTCGTTAGAATTTAAATCTAATAGTTTGTACAGTGCTAGCATTTGACGGTCCATCCCGAACAGTCCATTGACTTTGGTTGTCAATGGATAAGTCCCTCTCGGATTACTCGGCTTATCCGAGTAACGAAGCAAGACTTCAACTCTTTTTGTAATTGCTTCGACCAGCTCTGCTTCACCGCTCCTGTAGTGTAAATGTGTAATCAAACAGAAAAAAACCATGAAACCGAGTGAAACAACACATGGACATGGATATTATCAAAGTATAAAGTCCAGGGTGATGTATACAAATTGTGTAAATCCTGGGGGAACAAGTTGCTGACATCGATAAGAGCCATCCTCCATGCTTGATCCTTGTCAGGATATTTTTCACCAAGCTTTCTGAAGGGTTCTTCGGCTTCTCCAGTCTGGTTTTTCACATTTGAAGGATCGACTCCGTAGAAGATGGGAAGAACTAACAGACGGCCTATGTCGAGGAAGTTTAGTATTGTTTGGAGCTCGTTCAGGCACCAAGCAGAGGCTAGATAGCTCTTCGAGACAACGACAACGGAAACTTTTGCATCTATGGTATATTTCCATTGGTCAGAAAACTCAGAATCAGGGGACGAGGCTCTCTTCTCCAGCTTGTCATCACGTGTGTAAGTCGTAATGCCTCTTTGAGACAACGAACGATAAAGATGGGAGACCATACCTTTCCTGGTGTCTTCTGCGCAGCTCAGGTAGACATCAAACTCTGGGGTAGCGGATGAAGAAGAGGAAGCCATTTTGACCAAAGTGATTTAGATTGTGTGTGATTTTGTGATCTGCAAAATGGAAAAATAATTTAATGGCAATATAGATATTATTGACTGCATAATAGTTTCTTGATTATACAAACAAAATCCTTACGAGGATTGAAAACGAGATTTGTATATTTTGTTTTTTTAATCAATTACATAAATGTAAAAAAAATTGCATTGACTTGAACAACGTGCAAGGCAGTTTGGAAGATTAAATATATATGACCCTTTTTAATATATGGCCTAACTTGTGAATTGCGAATGTGTGAATCTTTATATACTAGTTGCATAGCCCCCGCGCAGGCGCGGGGCCGGTGACGTTGTTGATGTATCGAGTGATTTTGTGTATGTGATTTTATCCATTGATTATGCCCTTGAATATCTACCGAATGTTGTTTGATGATTATACCAGGAATACTAAGGAATGAGTCAATGAATTTTGAGTTTGAAACATGAAATTGTTTTTTATTATTAGTTTGTTTTGGCTCATAAATTACTTTTCCGATACATTGGAAAACTTATATTTGTACGTTGCCAATGATTAATGCAAAAACAATGAAATTTATGGCCGCAGGCGAGTGTCGAAATATTGATTACATTGGTATAATTCTCAAAGCAGATGGTGCATATATGGTTTTCCTCTTCGGTTGTCGGGTTACTTTTAGGTTCGTGATGATTAGATCAACGTCAAGTCTTGTGGTTGCATTTAGATTGTAGTCTCTAATGGCGAGAGTAACTTGAAGATGTTGGAATATAATATTATGATTTTCCCTCATTAAATTCATCACATATTGGTTAGTCTCCTCAATAAAGAATGTAGAGTAGTGATGATGAATGTCATGATATGATAACATGAAATCTAATGATTCGGCAACTGAGTTATTGTAATTACTTTGATTGTCAAAAATTGATGGTACCTGGAAATCGATGATTGTTGTGTGTTTCGTCTTTGTATATAGACCTGGAGTAATTGTCTAGGATTTGCTCCTGTTGATGTTGTTTGGTGTGAGAGTCGATGGGTAAGAAGTGAATTGTTATTCATGTTTGTGTTTGGTTGTGAAAGTTTATCACATTGTAGATATGTTTATAGGTTGTTAGGAATTGATGTTATTTTTGCCTATTTATTTTTACGTTTGTTTATATAGTGCATTTACTATGATGTTAAATATTGAAATTAATGTTTTAGTATTTAATTACGGTGATTAATTGAATTCTTCTTGTTATGAAGACTAATTTTCTCTTTGTTTGTTATGATATTTAAAATGGTCAAATAAGAATAATTGTATTTTTTTCTCATAACATTAATCATCCATAAAAAATATTAATATTTTTTATTTGCATAAAATGTTGACCATCACAATTGCTTAACGTATATCTTTATTTTCAAATTTATCGAAGAAATATCTTCAATACAAAATGAGGATTCTATTCATATTGTTATATAAATATTTACTTTAGTAGTTTATTTGAGCTGTGGAGTTTTGTTTTTGTCGTCTTTCTAATTATTTGAATTGTTGATCATAATATTGAAATTGTTTTCCCTAATGTTTTATTGTAAAGTTTAGTAATCGTGGTAGGCATGGGCATTTTAACCGACCCGAAAATACTCGACCCGGAACCGATCCGAAAAATTATAGGTACTTATATGGTTTTTTTTTAGACCCGCGGGTATCGGGTAGGACCCGGACCCGAACCGAGACCCGATCGAATATATATATATGGTTTACAAAGGGGCTACAAATCAGAAATATTTATTATCAAGCGATAAAAGATGGGGAGATGAATAGTTTACCGGTAAAAAAAAATTACCAACAGAAAAACAGCGCAACTCTATAACTCAGTCCGATACAATGATGAAAAGAATTCTAACTCATGTTAAACAATGATGATTTACAATATGAGAAAACTATAATTGTTGCAAACTTAAGCTATTTCTTAATATAATGCGATGAAGCTCATTTAAAAATGAATCCCATAATACATTTGCAGACCCGTTCTGAGAGAAAGCCATGAAGTAACGGCTTCCAACTTTCATAAATATATATTAGTTTCGGCCATCAATGAATAAATTATCCATTAGTTCAGTGGTATAAATGGTGGAGGTTGTATCTTAGTAATCTGGGTTCAAACCATAGATTTGACAATTTTTAACATTTTTTAAAAGTGGACCTCACGAAAACGCTGACATGTCGCATCAGGAGTGATTCAAGTGCCTCATTATAGTATAGATTAAAAAAAATCATGACTTCTTATTCATATGTGATTTTTAAATAAATAGACTGTAACTAGAATTATAATTGATTCATTTATTTTTTAAAAAATGTCGCCATAATATATCCCTTATAATATAATGTCTCCTAAGAAGTCGTCCATAGTTAACATAATCCATTTTTAATCTTTATTAAATGTTAAACCAATTTATAAAACCAATTTATTAACCAATATATTACTCTATTGTTCGACCAATATCATTATCCTATGGTTCGAAGTCTGAACATAAGATATATAATAAATTACGTGCAAGAACTCTCTACCAAAACCTGAAACTTTTGAAATTCCGTAGAGTTATTGTCTTCATATGACCTGCGTTTCGAATCAGAGGCAAGAACCTCTATTTGGACCATTTATTAAAATTATTGAATGTGTCAAGATCTAGTAATAGATTAATCTTTGAATGGTTGACAAAAAATCAGAGGCAAGAATCTCTATTTGGATCATTTAAAAAAAAATTCAAATGGATCAAGATCTAGTAATAGATTAATCTTTTAATGATTGACAAAAAAAAATTAATCTTTGGAATGTCCATCTCTCAACTTAGGCCCTATCCGGTTTTGTACTCAGAAGCTGCATATATATATATATATATATTCAAATATCAGATGTTGTTCGTTTGAACTATTACATCAACATTGATGCCAAAAAAAAAAAAAAAAAAGAACTGTTACATCAACATTTAGATTTTGCATATTAGATGTTGCATCTGCATGTGAAATCTATAATATTTGAAATATATAGATATTTGAAATGCAAAAAATGTAAAGTTTGGATACAACATTTGAATTTCAAAATCCAAAAGACCTTAATACTTCAAAGACAAATATAAGAGTTATTAGTTATAAAAGTTATAGAAATAAGTCTTCCATCAAAATTGTAAAATCATGTTTTCTATTAAAACTGTAAAATTGAGTTTTTAGTAAAATTAAAAATTGATTTTTTTCGTCGAAATTGCATTTTCTCGCTCAAATAACAAAACAAAGTTTTTAGCCAAACCCGCAAAATCAAGTTTTTACATCAAAACCGGAAACTGTATTTTCTAGCCAAACTCGAAATTGAATTTTCCGCCAAAACTATAAAATCATGTTTTTTGGATTAAAAAAAAATCAAGTTTCTCATCAAGTCGAAAAATCAAGTTTTCGCCAAAATCGAGTTCTCATAAGAAAAAAACCAAAAACGAGTTTTCTTCATCGAAACCACAAAATTTAGTTTTCTACTGAAACTGAAAAATTGTGTTTTTTCACTAAAATGCAAAACTAAATTTTTCTGCCAAACTGCAAATATCGCATTTTATCGTCAAAAATACAAATTGGTTTTCCTATTAAAACGTAAAATTAATTTAAATATATTAATCAAAATATAATAATTAATTCAATATTTAAAAAATAAATCATCCCGCTTTTAGCTTTTTAACTAACAGTATTCAAATATTATTATAAAATTAAAAAGAAAACAAACAAACAGTTGAGCATCTAGATGTCTCATTTAGATATAATTACTAATTACAAAACAAACAAATTTAGGATGTAACATCTAGATATTGTAATCTGATGCTACATTTACATGATGCATCAAATAAAAAGAAAGAAGAGAAATTTCTTACAATATTCCCTTTTAGTTTAACTTTACAAAATAGCATTCAAAGAGTAAAATGATCAATTTTTTTATTAAAGAGTAAATATGCACTTATATTTTTGGTTTAAATAATATAGAGTTAGAGTTTAAAGTTAAAGGATGGAGTTTTAGTGATGGGTTTCTAAAAAAATAAAAAATAAATATTAAAAATTTAAAATAAAAATAAACTATTTTGGTTAATTTATTTTTTTTTAAGATTATTTTTGTGACAAAAACTTAAATGAAAAAAAAAAGAGCATAACCTTAATTGGAAAAGAAATGAAAGTGTCGTGATTTATGTCAATGACTTCATGCCCATTTTTTTTTTTGAACAGTACTTCATGCCCCCATTTTACTAATGAAATTATAAATGAAAAGTGACTTTGTCCACCACCAATAAAAAAAATATGGAGAAGTGGTCAAGCGGGAAAATTACATTGAACTTTTACCGAGAGAGTAGTTGAAACTGAGAAACTATTAAGACAAACAATCGATATGCCAAAGGGAGAGCTCTATTCTTCTTTCTTCAACACCATCGTCAATGTCTTCCTCCTCTTCAACTTCTCAAAAAGACTACGATGTCTTCCTCAGCTTCCGAGGGACGGATACACGCCATAACATCGTCAGCCATTTGCACAAAGCACTTGTTGACAATGGAATTCGTACTTTTAAAGACGATAGGGATCTCGAGGATGGCGACATCATTTCCGATCAACTAGTCAAGGCTATAGAAAATTCTTTGTTCGCTGTGGTTGTTCTCTCTGAAAACTACGCTAATTCAAGCTGGTGTTTGGAGGAACTCCGACAGATAATGGAGATTTTCAATGAGGAGAAGATCCAAGTCGTTCCCATCTTCTACAAAGTAGAGCCTTCTGACGTGAGACATCAGAAAGGAAGCTTCGAGGCTGCGTTTCAACGATGCAGAGATCAAAGGAAGATTCTCGAATGGAAAGGAGCTCTCACTCAAGTTGGCAATCTGTCAGGCAAGCATTCCAGGACATGGTAATCTTTTACTTTGTAACGCCAGAGCCCTTAATCTTTTACCAAAGTTTTTTTTGGGACTGAAACTGATTTAGAGGAATTAACTTGCTTTGCCTGTTAGTAAAGATTAGTCTTCCAATAGAATAGCCGTTTGCCGTCAAAAAAAAAAAAAAAGCTAACGGCCTTCCTGAATAAGAATTATCTAAACCAATCTAAAACATGTAATCTGATTAGATTGGTTGAGGATTAAGACTAATAAGATAATCTGATTAACCATACCATGTTCATCTTTATTAGATTGTATAATGGAGTGTCGATCTAAGAAGTAAAATGTGTTAACCATACCATGTACATCCTTCTCACGTCTTTGGGATTGAATCAAATGTTTGCTTCTTGTGTTAGCAAGGATGAAGCAACGATGGTAGCTGATATAGTTGGAAATATCTCAAGCCGACTGCCAAAGGTGAAGCCTGCAAATTTGATCGATCAAGAGAATTTAGTTGGGATGGAAGCACACATGGTGAACCTGAATCTCCTTTTGAATATGGAGTCTGAAAATGAGGTTCTCGTGATAGGAATATGGGGTATGGGAGGCATAGGCAAAACCACCATTGCCAAGTGTCTCTATGATCGATTTTCAAGTCAATTTCCAGCCCATCATTTCATAGAGGACATTAAGAAGTTTTATAAGGACAAGAGTCCCTCCTGCTTGCAGGAAAAATTCCTCTCCAACATCCCCAGTGGTAAGAAAAATGGTTTCCTTGAAGGAGGACCCAATGAGATAAAGGAAAGACTAGGGAACAAAAAAGTATTCATTGTGCTTGATGGTGTGGATAAAGCGGAGCAGATACATGCACTGGCAAAAGAGACTACCTGGTTTGGTCTAGGGAGCCGAATCATCATAACTACACGAGACATGGGTCTGCTTACTTCCTGTAGAGTTAACAGTATATATGAGGTTAAATGCTTGGAGGATAACGATTCCCTCCAGGTCTTTAAGAAGTTAGCCTATGGAGGAAGAGCGCCACCTTCTGATGGCTTTGAGCAACTCTTCATTAGAGCGTCTCGGCTAGCTCACGGCCTTCCCTCTGCCCTAGTGGCTTATGCCACATATCTGAGTGAAAGCACAACAATAGAGACGTGGGAAGATGAATTACTTTCACTTGAAACAAGGCCTCACAAACATGTCAAGGAGATTCTGAGAAATAGCTACGATGATTTAGATGAACTTGACAAGACAGCTTTCCTTCATGTTGCCTGTCTCCTCAACGGATACCCTTTCAACCATGTAACTTCCCTTCTTGATGATGGTCGACCTAGGATGAATCATTTAAAAGCAAAGTCTCTCATCAGCATATCGACAGATGGATGTATAAACATGCATTTCTTGGTCGCACAAACAGGAAGGGAAATTGTGCGCCTAGAACCCGGGAATGGACAAAGGTTTCTATGGGATCCTAACGAGATATATGATGTACTGAACAATAATATGGTATGTTACTCTAAATCCCTCTGAATTGTTGTTGTAAGTGGAACTGATCTGGATATGCTCAGTGGCTTTGGTGTTTCTATCAACAGGGTATGGATAAAACTGAAGGTGTGATACTGCATGTGTGACATGCTTCACACGTTATTTATGAGTGCTACAGTATTTATCGACATGCATAATCTAAGTTTTCTCAAGTTCTTCCAGCACTTGGGTGATATAGAATCCAAGGTGCAGTTTCAGTCAAATTGTCTTCAGTTTCCTGTTAAACTTAAGCTGCTACATTGGGATGCATATCCCTTGGAAACGTTGCCATATAGCTTCCAGCACCACTACCTGGTGGAACTCAATCTCCGATACAGCAACCTCGAGAGTCTATGGAATGAAGCTGTAGTAAGACAACTTTAGAAAACAAATGTTGGTTCGCTCTTTATGACCAATGGAATAATAATGTTTTTAAGTTTCTATTTACATAGGATCAGAACCTCTGGAAGCTGCGGAGACTCGATGTGACGGGCTCGAAGAATCTAATAAAGCTTCCGGATCTTTCAACAGCCGCAATAGAGGAATTAATAATAGAAGGCTGCATGAGGCTACAGAACATCCCAGAGTCGATAAGCCGATCACATAATCTCAGAAAACTCAACGCAATCAACTGCGAACTCCTTAGGGGTGTCATATTCAATGTTGACTTTCTTAAAAAGCGTAGACAGAGAGGCAGCTGGCGAACCATGTTACAGTTTCAGAGAGAAGTAGTGCGGTTGGATTTTCTTACGGACCTATCCATCGAGGGCCAACTAGATATAGATTTACTCGACCTTTATGGCAGTGCAGAGCACCTCTCCTTTAGTTCCAAGCAACAGATCCCTGTTCAATCAACAGATACAGTAACCCCCCAGCTTACGTCAGATTCTGACAGCATAAAATCACTTGAGATCAAGCAGTTGAGTTACCTAAACTCTCATGCTTCTTTCCGCTGTACTAGCTTTGAATGCTTTCCATTTTTGACCAAGCTAAAGCTAATAAACCTAAACATCCAAGAAATCGCAGAAGACATATCTGACCTGCAATTCCTAGAGACACTGGACCTCACCGGAAATGATTTCAAGTTTCTACCCTCTACGATGGGACAAGTTGCCAAGTTGAAGTATCTCAGCCTTCAAAACTGCCGCAAACTCCAAGCACTGCCACAACTTGGTCAGGTGGAGAGACTCACACTTTCTGGCTGTGTGAATCTCCTATATTTGAGGGGGCTTCTTGGTGTAGAATTGCTTGAGCTGCGCCTTGAAAACTGCAGTGGTCTTAGATCATTGTCGGAGGAGCTTAGTCACTTCACCAAGTTAACATATCTAGACCTCAGCAGCCTCGAGTTTGAGTCAATCCCCGCAAGCATCAGAGAGCTACCATCTTTGGGAACTCTCTGCCTCAATAACTGCAAGAAGCTCAGATCATTGGAAGAGCTTCCACAGAGTCTCATCCATCTCTATGCACACGGCTGCGATTCCCTGGAGAATGTTACCCTTTCCCCACGTCATTCAATCAAACACCTTGATCTTAGCCATTGCTTCAGTCTTGATCAAGAACAAGATTTGGTTTCTCAGTTCATAAACCAAGGACAAAATCATCAACAAGTAAGTTATCTTTTTTTCCCACAAATTAAAAAAACCCCAATCAAATTCGATGCTAAGGTTTTTGGTGATTAATCACAATTGCTTCGTAGGTTAACGCGCCGCGATTTGCATGCTTCCCGAAAGCCGAAATGCCTATCGACTTTGAGAATCGATCCCTAGGAACGTGTACGACGATCAGCTTACCTCCGATTCCCGCCGATTCCCATCATAGGTTCGATGCTTGTATCATCGTTGCCTGCGAAAGGAGCTTCCATCTCCGATTCCCGGCGTTTTCTTATCGCTGGAACTACGAAGCTCGTGGGAGGGTGTTTCGGGTTAACCTCAAACCAGATCTATACCGTTCATCGGAGTTAGCTGCTACTTCGCATCACCTGATCATTATCCAAGTCCCAAGCAGCATCCACGACGACGACGAAGAAATCGACGAGTTGCGATTCGAATCCCATCTTCAAGTTTTGGAAGAGTTTGGGTATCCACCGGGCGAGATAAGATCGTGTGGAGTTCGCTTGGTAATGGTTGTTGTGAGAGAGAATGCCTGAGCCTGGATCAATTGGTAATTGCCAATTGAAGTTCGGTTTACTCGCTTTACTTCAGATTGGACTTTTCTTAAATTATCTCTAATAATTAGTGTCGTAGATATTGATCCGTGCGACCGCACGAATATTAATTTTCAATTTTAGTTTTTATTTATATATATTAAATAGTATATTTGTAATATTTGATCGTATTATATTGATTAAGTTAGATGTGTGTATTTGAGTATCCACTTGAATTCGATTAAAATCTATTCGGATTTGAGATTTTTTAAGTTTAAAGATTCTAACTTAATCCGGGTATTTATAAACTTTGGTTCCAGATTAATTCAGATCTTTGCGGGTTTGATAAGCCGTTTAAATTATTTTTAAATTTTCAAAATTTATATATCTTTAAATTTTCCTAAATCTAAAAAAATATAACATGTAAATTTGACTAATGTAAGCCAAAATACCTAAATTAAAAATTAAAAATGGGTTTAACTTGAATATTTTAATAAGAATAAATATATATTTTAAATATTTTTGGTGTTTTGATTATTGTTTATCTATTTAAAATGTTTACTTTTGACTGTTTTTTATATTTCAAATATTTTAAACAACTTAAAATAGCTTATATCTTGGATATTAACTCGAAAAATAGCTAACATATTAAAATATATAAATATGATTAAATACATTCGAATATCCGAAATATTTCGTTCATATAAGGTTTGGTTATGGTTCTCTAGATACCAAAATGGTAAATCCGTTTGGATATTATTTAGTTTCGGTTCAAATTTGGTAATACTTTTTTTCGTTCAGATTTGTTAAATGAAGAGTTGATATTATAATTTCCATGAATTATTTGTCCAATAAAAATGATTTTTTTTTGAATTTCACATCGATTTAGTTGAGAAGTTAAAGAAGTGTATTTAATTCAAATTTAATTTTAGAAAACATATTAATCTAAGTGGAAAAGATAAAACATTAAAATAAGAAGTATTATTTAATTGTGTATCTAATTCAAATTAATTTTGGAAAATACATTAATCTAAGTGAAAAGAACAAAACATTAAAATATGAAATATTATTTAATGTCAGTGGTATGGTAGTGTAAATAAATGTAAAAAATAAGGGGAAATTTTAAATGGTACTTCTCTTTTAATATATAGATTTAATTTTAGAAAACACATTAATCTAAGTGGAAAATACAAAGCGTTAAAATAAGAAGTATTATTTAATTGTGTATTTAATTCAAATTTAATTTTAGAAAATACATTAGTCTAAGTGGAAAAAACAAAACATTAAAATATGAAATATTATTTAATGTTAGTAACATACTAGTGTAAATAAATGTAAAAATTAAGGGGAATTTTAAATGGTACTTCTCTTTTAATATATAGACTAGATCTCGACCCGCACAACCGTGCGGATTTTATTTTCATTTTTATATGTATATATATTTATTTAGATCATTAGTAGTATACATTTTTAATTTTATTCATATATTTAAATATTTATAAAGCTATTTCAAATACAATAATGTATAGTTTGCATGTTGTAAATAATCAACTGTTTAAACCGTCGTATGTATTTGTTGCTTCTTATTATATATTTATCTTATTGTATTTGCATTTAGTTATTAAACATATTAATATGTGCATGAAAAAAATATTTGACAATTATTTTTTATTTAATTGATGTTAAATTTTTACCCGTCTTTCAAAGCTGGATTTCTTTTTAGCAGTATTTTCTATGTTTATTCATTTTACACAATATATTATTATATCTACAAAAGTGAAAGATATGTTAATTTTCATACGTGTAGTATATAGTCTGCTAATGTTAAACCGCTCTGTCATATTATATTTTTAACATAAATATTTTCTATTTATGAAAATAAAATTTAAATTTTATCAAGTTAATATAATTTTATCATATTAAGTTCAGTATGATAAAAAAAATTAACATGATTGATTGTGATTATATAATAGATAAAAATAAGATATAATATTTTATTTTTCATTTTATAAAAACAACTGAATATATTAATGTATAATAATATTTCAAAACTAATCACGGAATTAATTAAAATATTTACATATAATTTTGAAAATTAAGATCTTGTTAAGATCTTTTTAAAAGATTTTCGAAATTAAAAAAAAATATATATTTATATATATATATATATTTAAATTTTAAATGAAAAGATATCAAAAGATATTATGATTAAAGTAGTTCAAAGATTAATAATGATTAAAAATATAGTGTGACCTAGAGTTCAGGAGGAAGTACCAGGGGTATGCATTGGCAATCTTGGGATAAGGTATGTATCAGTAAAGAGGAAGGTGGTCTGGGGTTTAAAGATATACTGGATTTCAACACAGCTATGTTGGGGAAGCAACTATGGCGGCTGATAGAGAAGCCTAATACACTGTTTTCGCGAGTTTTTAAAGGACGGTATTTCAGAAATGCTTCACCTCTGGAACCGATCCGTTCATACTCTCCGTCATACGGCTGGCGGAATATTATTTCAGCTAGATCTCTGGTTAGCAAAGGACTAATCAAAAGGGTGGGAACAGGGTCATCCATATCAGTATGGAATGATCCTTGGCTCCCAACCACTCGCCCGAGACCAGCAAACAAAAATCATGTTCTCAGTCACCCCGATCTCACGGTAGATCAACTTATTGATCCAGAGCTGCGTATCTGGAACTCACAGGCAATAAGGGCTTTGGTGGATCCCAATGATGTAAGCATTATTGAAAGTATTCCATTGAGTAGGTTTCATAGCATGGACAGAGATGGATGGCATTTTACTCAAAACGGAAAATATTTGGTCAAATCAGGGTACCAGGTGGAACGGGTTTATCCGGATAAGGGGAACCTTTACCAATTTTTGGTCCGACAGTTGATTTCATTAAGGCACATTGCTGGAAAATTCACTGTCCACCAAAGATTAAACACTTCTTATGGCAAATAGTGTCAGGATGTATTTCGGTAAGGAAGAACTTACACTCACGAGGATTATCCGGGGACTTATATTGTGATAGATATGGTGCTCCAGAGGAATCAATTAATCATGTATTTTTTGAATGTCCTCCAGCGCGTCAGGTTTGGGCCCTATCCCAGATCCCATCTAATCATTCCTTTTTCCCCACAGAGTCTATATTCACTAATATAGATTATTTATTTTGGAGAGTCCTTCCAAAATTAGAGGATCATCGGTTTGCTTGGATATTATGGTATATTTAGAAAGCAAGGAATAATAAGGTTTTTAGCAATTTGGACGTTGAACCTATGGATACCATAAAACTAGCAGACACAGAATCAAAACTTTGGAAGGAGGCACAAATTATCCCTACACCAGTAGTAGGTCAACAAAATTCGGATCTTCCGTCCATTCCAGGACGGTGGTGTTTTATTGATGGATCCTGGAAGGATAAGGAAATATTCTCGGGACAGGGATGGTATAGTATACTTGAGGGATATGATGGTCTTATGGGAGCACGGAATGTCAGGGCTTCCCTATCTCCTCTCCACTCAGAGATAGAAGCTTTAATATGGGCAATGGAGTGTATGCGGAATCTGAGGCAGTACAGGGTTACATTTGCGACAGATTGTTCTCAATTGGTGAAGATGGTTTCGGAACCAGAAGAATGACCTGCTTTTGCAACCTATTTAGCAGATATCGAGACTTTGAAAGGAAACTTTCATAGTTCAGATATTATTTATGTATCTCGCACGAAGAATCAAAAGGCCGACAGCCTCGCCAGAAGTGCTAGGAATCAACCGACCTTTGTCGTGCATATGGATGCAGAGTTATCTGTTTGGTTTACAGAGTCATGTTGAGTCTGTAAAAGTCAATGACAAAAAAAAAAAAATATAGTGTGACCAAGTCTAGTAGATAGTCTATTTTTTAAAAAATCACACATAAATTAGATTTTAATATAATAGATATGGAAGAAAGTTTTTTTTTTTTAAGCTGGAAGTATCAAATTCCTTTCGGCATATGAGAAGGAAGACTAAACCAAGATGACCCCATTTAGCTAGCTGGTGGTAGCAAATGGATTCATGCTTAACGCTGTTGCGAAACAGAAAATCAATCGTCTTGTTTACTTTGAAGAACATTTGAAAAAATTCTGCGTTGTAAGTCACAAAGTTTATACACTTTAATAACTAGACATTGCTCTGTTTCTTCTATTCAACAATTTTTATCAGGGTATGCACTTGTGTGTTACCTACGTTAGCTTAGCGTGGAGATCAAGTCATTAAAATTCCATGAAACCCAAAGCATGGTTCTTTTCAATGTCGAAGTTTTAGACCCAAAAAATCCCATACCTACTCCAAAGCTAAAAGCATGTTAAAGCATCTCTCTAAAAACACGGTTTAAACCAACAATGCCAACTTTACAAGTGTTTTTAAATGTGTTATTATCGTTATACTTAGAAAATCCCTTTATATATTAATTGGAGATCTTTTAAATAGTTACTAGGATAAGACCTGCGCTTTGCGCAGGGTGAACTTATATAATAAAAATTAAAACTATATAGTATTGACAAATTATTCATTAAATAAGTATATGTGTTTGAATTTTTTTAATATGCATACAGTTTTGTTTTCTTAATATAATTATTTATATGTTGGTCTGAACATTTGTAATTGTCATAATGGACCAAAATCTATTTTTAATTTATGGCGAGCATGATCGGTTAGAGCATAAATTTTTTATCACCCTGTTTGTACTTATAAAAATTGTAATATGGTCATCAAGTGAATTTTTATTACAAAAACATGTTATACAATTTTTTAATACTTTACTTTAACATTATTGAGAACTATTTTAATGGTTTTAGAACCAGCACTTAGTATTGTTTTCAAAATCTAATCGAGTTACTTTGACCTTAATCTTCCACATAGTTTTGAAAGATTTCAATTGGACGACAAAGTTGATGCAACATATTTTCTTGTTTTAAGTCGTTAGCTGAATATATATATTATTTAATTTGAATATTTATTAAATAAAAATCAGTATTAATATAATTTTATAGTTATTTGTATTTCGTTATAACAAAACAAATTAAGCCATCGATCACAAAATTTTCAAAGTGGAATTTTAAAATTTCTAATAATTTATGGTCGTTTAAAAATCAAAATTTAACATATAAGAAAAAATCTAATTTTTTATTATATGGTTAATGTGATTGTTTAATATGTTTTAATAATATAAAATTAAACAAAAAAAGCTAAAATACAAAAAATTGTTATCAAATATTTATTATTCATAATCATTAATCGTCATATATATGTTAATCTTATTAGGTAATTCTGTAGCTTTTATTTAATGAAAGTGCGAGAATATTTTTTTTGTATACTATTTATCGATTTGATAGTTAGTTTAATAAAAAATATAATATAAATTAAAATGAACCAACCTATTTTTTCTAAAAATTCTGCATTTCATTCTCATGGTGTCATGTAACTACAAAATAATGTTGTAATGTTTCTCAATTAATATATAAAAGATATTAAACCATTGATCATTAATTTTTAACATAATAATTTTAACAATTTTATTAATTTACTGTTGGTTTTTTAAATTTAAAATATAACATATACGAAAAAATCTGAATTTTTTTAGCTAATTTGATTGTTTAATTTATTGTAATAATATAAAATTATACAAAAAATGATGGAAGATATATAATTTTTTTATTGAATCTTATTTATTAGAATCATTAATTATCATATATATATTAGTCATATTTGGTAATTCCATAGATTTTATTTAAATAATAGAAAAAATAATTTATAGAAATTATATTCAATCGATTTTTCAATTAAATGTAAGAGCAACACGTGACGAAATTAGTGTAAATGCATTAAAGCTAATGTTTATCCTTTAATATATAAGGGATAAACAACCATATAGAAACTTGAAATATAATAAGTGTCTGCTTACATACATATCAAACAAACATGCATGATACTATTTAATTTTGCCAGCAAAAGAATAAGAACATCAAGGAAAAATAAATTTTGTTCACTTTGGAGTTCTTTATTAAGCGTATATGATGGTGAGATAAACATTTGCACAGTTCGTATTATGGAACTTCTTCTACTAAGAACGTAAAAACATAAACCTATACAATATATACAATTTGATTATAGTCATACGGGTTACTCTTATATATAGATGTGATCAATAACGTAAAAGCATAAACATATACAATGACAACAAATGCAAAAGTCGTTTCACCATCCTTACTTCATATATTATAAGAGAGAATCCGAAATGGGATTTATAAGTTGATCTACGCAAGCCCTTATATAAACTTAGTAGTACCACTGCAGCTACAATGGCTTCCTTTGAGCTTTAGAGAACCACATCGAGAGTGTTGCCAATACATTTTTATCATATTGTAGATGTTAGACATATTAAAGTAGTAACCCACGTTTCGAACATTAAAAGTTTAGTTTTCAGTATTTTCTTAAATCAGAAAAGGACCTTATGTCTGACAGATGATCTTTTGGGCGTAGCACAACTGCATTTTGACTCAACTATAGGTATGCACTAATGCAAGTTTCCTCTTACTAACGGACTCAAATTAGAATGCATTTGTGATGTTTGTGTTTTTGTTTTAAGACTGAATGGCAAAAGAGCTCCGTTCCGGGACAACTTTTAATGATCTCTGAAACAAATAAAAGCATTGGAAATGGAGGATAACAAAACGATGAAAGTTTTTGAATTCCAAGTGATAGAGTTAAGCCAATATCATGACAATGACCAGTCATACAACATATTATAGATCCAATTAGTTTCTCATCACGTTATGAACTAAATAATATAACAATTACGTGTTTCGTATAAGCAAACCCCTGTGTTTACTATAAGTAGAAAAGGAAACATTTTTCATTAATATACTAAGTTTTTGTGAGGAGCTCTATTCTAATGACACGTAAGCGTTTTCATATTCGAAGTATCGTGAGACTGACACGTGGTCAATATAGTGTTAAAGCATTTAAGACAAATGCATCCCTTTTAATATATAGGAGATAACATGTATTTTGTATTAATTAAAAAAACTTCTTCATATTTTAGCAGTTGTTATGTCTTGAAATTGCTGATGTGGCACAATTATAGAGCATTTAAGTTGAGCATAGTCTAAAAATAAACTTCCTAGCAAAATATAATCTCGCTAACCATCTCGCTTATCATACTTAGGGAGAGTCGCATATCATATAAATATTATTAACTCTATTAACGATCATACCTAACAACTATAGCATACAAACTTTATTAACGAGAGTTTAACACATACAAACTTTAAAATACTTTTGGGTTTTCGGCCATTGAATTTAGAATATATACATACTCAAACAAATTCAACTACAGCGACATATGCCTCTTACGGAGACTTACCGAAACCAGATCATATATACGCCGTGATGTTGGTGAAATCGAATCGCAAAATTCTGCAACTGGGTTCCAAATTGCTTG
Organism: Raphanus raphanistrum subsp. raphanistrum; assembly: GCA_019706035.1. Taxonomy (NCBI): domain Eukaryota; kingdom Viridiplantae; phylum Streptophyta; class Magnoliopsida; order Brassicales; family Brassicaceae; genus Raphanus; species Raphanus raphanistrum. The sequence continues at coordinate 53,690,993 of CM033988.1, forward strand.
AAATAAGAGACTTTTATTGTATTTGTTCTTTGGATGATTGTTTCTTTGTCATTTTGCATTTCCTTAGAATTCAAAGTTTTATTTTTTGGATGACGATGATACTATTCTCTTTCTCTGATTTGTTTTTTGCTAAATATCTCTGCAAAATTGTTTAATGCATTTATATTGTTTCAGTTTAAGTTCATGATTTCACCAATATGCAATAATATTTTTATTAATATATATAGTGCATAGGGAACATGATAATGTCCATTTTTCCTATTTACGTTAATGACTTTGAATTCGTATATGTTATGAGAAAAATTGAACAGATTTTTGATCATATATAGTTTGGTAAAATTGGATTGAGAGCCACATGAAAGTAAAATCAATATGTCTTATTTTGTGTCATATTCTAAACTATCTTTCTTGGTATATAGAAATCATTCTAATTTTTAATATTTAGTTTACTAAAATTTCATATACTTCCTAGATTAGTGAAATTAACATTATAAAATCTTCATTATCTAAGGAAACAAAGACAACAGATGTTCTAAACTCTTTGAACACCATCTTATATTAGTGCTCTAAGAAACTATACACTAAAACAAGATTTTCATATTTTTGAATTTTTTTCAAAATCCGTGGGCTAAATCTTTTTAAACTAATGAGTTTTCGGTAAATCCTCTAGACACTAAAATTTATACTCTTCACTTCATTTTTAAAATTTCAAACCACATTATACATTTGAATTAATGAATTCTAACTATCTTTAATGGTACATAGGAATCATTCTAATTTTTTAATATTTAGTTTACCAAAATTTCATATAATGCATAGATCAGTGGAATTAGCATTATAAAATATTCGTTATCTAGAAAAACGGAGACAACAGAGGTTCTAAACTCTTTGAACATCATCTTATGTTAGTGCTCGATAAAACTATATACTAAAACCAGATTTTCATATTTTGAAAATTTTCCAAAATCCGTGGGTTAACCCCTTCTTAAATAATGAGTTTTCGGTAAATGCTCTATATACTGAAGTTTATACTCTTCACTTTTGTTTAAAAAATTTCAAACCACATTCGACATGTGAATTAATGTATTCTAAACTACCTTTCATGGTATATATGAATCATTCTAATTTTTTAATATTTAGTTTGGTAAAATTCATATTCTGCCTATATTAGTAGAATTACCATTATAAAATCTTTATTTTCTAGAGAAACAGAGACAACAAAGGTTCTAAACCTCTTTGACCATCATCTCATGTCAGTGCCCTAAGAAACTATACACTAAAACCAGATTTTCATATTTTTGAAAAAAAATTAAAATGTGTGGGTTAACCCTTCTAAAATGATGTCAAAAAAAAAACCCTTCTAAAATAATGAGTTTTCGGTAAATGATCAATATACTGAAGTTTATACTCTTCACTTTAGTTTAAAAATTTCAATGACATTATACATTTGAATTAATTAATTATAAACTATCTTTCATGGTATATAGGAATCAATCTAATTTTTTAATATTTAGTTTACCAAAATTTCATATAATGCCTAGATTAGTGGAATTAGCATTATATAATATTCATTATCTAGAAAAACGGAGACAACAGAGGTTCTAAACTCTTTGAACATCATCTTATGTTAGTGCTCGATAAACTATACACTAAAACCAGATTTTCATATTTTTGAAAATTTTCCAAAATCCGTGGTTTAAACCCTTTTTAAAATAATAAGTTTTCGGTAAATGCTCTATATACTGAAGTTTATAATCTTCACTTTAGTTTAAAAATTTAAAACCACACTATACATTTGAATTAATGAATTCTAAACTATATTTCATGGTATATAGGAATCATTCTAATTTTTTAATATTTAGTTTACTAAAATCTCATATAAAGCCTAGATTAATGGAATTAGCATTATAAAATATTCATTATCTAGAAACACGGAGACAACATAGGTTCTAAATTCTTTGAACATCATCTTATGTTAGTGCTCGATAAAACTATACACTAAAACCAGATTTTCATATTTTTGAAAATTTTCCAAAATCCGTGGGTCCCTTTTAAAATAATGAGTTTTCGGTAAATGCTCTATATACTGAAGTTTATACTCTTCACTTTAGTTTCAAATTTTCAAACCACATTATAAATTTGAATTATTTAATTCTAAAATATATTTCAGGGTATATAGGAATCATTCTAATTTTTTAATTTTTAGTTTACTAAAATTTAATATACTGCCTAAATTAGTGGAATTAGCATTATAAAATCTTCATTATCTAAAAAACAGAGACAACATAGCTTCTAAACTCTTTGAACATCATATTATGTTAGTGCTTGCTGAAACTATACACTAAAACCAGATTTTCATATTTTTGAAATTCTTTCAAAATCCGTAGGTTAATCCCTCCTAAAATAATAAGTTTTCGGTAAATGCTCTATATACTGAAGTTTATACTCTTCACTTTTGTTTAAAATTTCAAACCACATTAGAAATTTGAATTAATCTATTCTAAACTATCTTTCATGGTATATATGAGTCATTCTAATTTTTAACATTTAGTTTACTAAAATTTCATATACTGACTAGATTAGTGGAATTAGCATTATAAAATCTTCATTATCTAGAGAAACGAAGACAACAAAGGTTCTAAAATCTTTCAGCATCATCTTATGTTAGAGCTCGATGAAACTAAATACTGAAACCAGATTTTGATATTTTTGAAAATTTTCCAAAATCCGTGGTTTAACCCCTTCTAAAATAATGAGTTTTCGGTAAATGCTCTATATACTGAAGTTTATACTCTTCACTTTTGTTTAAAAAATTTCAAACCACATTCGACATTTGAATTAATGTATTATAAACTATCTTTCATGGTATATATGAATCATTCTAATTTTTTAATATTTAGTTTGGTAAAATTTCATATTCTGGCTATATTAGTGAAATTACCATTATAAAATCTTTATTTTCTAGAGAAACGGTGACAACAAAGGTTCTAAACCTCTTTGACCATCATCTCGTGTCAGTGCCCTAAGAAATTATACACTAAAACCAGATTTTCATATTTTTGGAAAAATTAAAAATGTGTGGGTTAACTCCTTTTAAAATAATGAGTTTTCGGTAAATAATCTATATACTGAAGTTTATACTCTTCACTTTAGTTTAAAAATTTCAAACCACATTATACATTTGAATTAATGAATTCTAAACTATCTTACATGGTATATAGGAATCATTCTAATTTTTTAATATTTAGTTTACTAAAGTTTCATATAATGCCTAGATTAGTGAAATTAGCATTATAAAATATTCATTATCTAGAAATTAGAGACAACAGAGGTTATAAACTCTTTGAACACCATCTTATGTTAGTTCTTGATGAAACTATACACTAAAGACAGATATTCATATTTTTGAAAATTTTCCAAAATCCGTGGGTTAACCCCGTTTTAAAATAATGAGTTTTCGGTAAATGCTCTATATACTGAAGTTTATACTCTTCACTTTAGTTTGAAAATTTCAAACCACATTATACATTTGAATTAATGAATTCTAAACTATCTCTCAGGGTATATAGGAATCATTCTAATTTTTTAATATTTAGTTTACTAAAATTTCATATACTGCCTAAATTAGTAGAATTAGCATTATAAAATCTTAATTATCTAGAAAACGGAGACAACAGAGGTTCTAAAATCTTTGAATATCATCTTATGTTAGTTCTTGATGAAACTATAAACTAAAACCGGATTTTCTAAATTTTGAAATTTTTTCAAAATACGTGTGTTAACCCCTTCTATAATAATAAAGTTTTTGGTAAATGCTCTATATACTGATGTTTATACTCTCCAGTTTTGTTTAAAATTTCAAACAACATTAGACATTTAAAATAATGTATTCTAAACTATCTTTCATGGTATATAGGAGGCTTTCTAATTTTTTAATATTTAGTTTTCTAAAATTTCATATACTGACTATATTAGTGGAATTAGCATTATAAAATCTTCATTATGTAGAGAAACGAAGACAACATAGGTTCTAAACTCTTTCACCATCATCTTATCTTATTGCTCGATAAAAATATACACTAAAACCAGATTTTCATATTTTTAATTTTTTTCCAAAATCTGTGGTTTAACCCCTTCTAAAATAAGGAGTTTTCAGTAAATGCTCTATATACTGAAGTTTATACTCTTCACTTTTGTTTATAAAATTTCAAACCACATTCGACATTTGAATTAATGTATTCTAAACTATCTTTCATGGTATATATGAATCATTCTAATTTTTTAATATTTTGTTTGGTAAAATTTCATATTCTGCCTATATTAGTGGAATTACCATTACAAAATCTTTATTTTCTAGAGAAACGGAGACAACAAAGGTTCTAAACCTCTTTGACCATCATCTCATGTCAGTGCCCTAAGAAATTATACATTAAAACAAGATTTTCATATTTTTGAAAGAAATTCAAAATGCGTGGGTTAACCCCTTTTAAAATAATTAGTTTTCGGTAAATGCTCTATATACTGAAGTTTATACTCTTCACTTTTGTTTAAAAAATTTCAAACCACATTCGACATTTGAATTAATGTATTATAAACTATCTTTCATGGTATATATGAATTATCTATTTTTTAATATTTATTTTTGTAAAATTTCATATACTGCTTAAAATATTGGAATTAGCATTATAAAATCTTTATTATCTAGAGAAACAGAGACAAAAGAGGTTCTAAACTCTTTGACCATCATCTTATGTTAGTGCTCGATGAAAATATACACTAAAACCAGATTTTCATATTTTTGTTTTTTTTTTCAAAAACCCTTCAAAAATATTGAGTTTTGGTAAATGCTCTATATACTGAAGCTTATACTCTTCACTTTAGTTTAGAAATTTCAAACCACATTCTTCATTTGAATTAATTTATTCTAAACTATTTTTCATGGTATATAGGAATCATTCTAATTTTTTAATATTTAGTTTACTAAAATTTCATATACTACCTAGATTAGTGGAATTAGCATTATAAAATCTTCATTATATAGAGAAACGGAGACAACAGAGAATCTAAACTCTTTGACCATCATCTTAAGTTAGTGCTCTGAGAAATTATACAATAAAATCAGATTTTCATATTTTTGAAATTTTTTCAAAATCCGTGGGTCCCTATTAAAATAATGAGTTTTCGGTAAATTTTCTAGATACTGAAGTTTATACTCTTCAATTTTTTAAAAAAATTTCAAACCATATTCTACATTTGAATTAATGTACTCTAAAGTCTCTTTCATGGTTTATAGGAATCATTTTAATTTTTAATATTTTGTTTACTAAAATTTCATATGCTGCCTAGATTAGTGGAATTAACATTATAAAATATTCATTACCTAGAGAAACGGAGACAACAAATGTTCTAAACCTCTTTGACCATCATATTATGTCAGTTCTCGATGAAACTATACACTAAAACCAGATTTTCATATTTTTGTTTTTTTTTTCAAAAACCCTTCAAAAATATTGAGTTTTGGTAAATCCTCTATATACTCAAGTTTATACTCTTTACTTTAGTTAAAAAATTTCAAACCACATTATAAATTTGAATTAATGTATTCTAATCTATCTTTCTTGGTATATAGGAATCATTCAAATTTTTTAATATTTAGTTTACTAAAATTTCATATACTCCCTAGATTACTGAAATTAGCATTATAAAATCTGTCTTATCTAGGGAAACGGAGACAACATAGGTTCTAAACTCTTTGACCATCATCTTATGTTAGTGCTCTGAGAAACTATACAATAAAACCAGATTTTTCATATTTTTGAATTTTTTTTCAAAATCCGGGGGTTAACTCCTTTTAAACTAATGAGTGTTCGGTAAATCATCTAGATACTAAAGTTTATACTCTTCCGTTCGTTTTAAATATTTCAAACCACATTATACATTTGAATTAATGAATTCTAAACTATCTTTCATGGTATATAGGAATCATTCTAATTTTTCAATATTTAGTTTACCAAAATTTCATATAATGCATAGATCAGTGGAATTCGCATTATAAAATATTCATTATCTAGAATAACGGAGACAACAGAGGTTCTAAACTCTTTGAACATCATCTTATGTTAGTGCTCGATGAAACTATACACTAAAACCAGATTTTCATATTTTGAAAATTTTCCAAAATCTGTGGGTTAACACCTTCTATAACAATGAGTTTTCGGTAAATGCTCTATATACTGAAGTTTATACTCTTCACTTTTGTTTAAAAAATTTCAACCCACATTCGACATTTAAATTAATGTATTATAAACTATCTTTCATGGTATATATGAATCATTCTAATTTTTTAATATTTAGTTTGGTAAAATTTCATATTCTGGCTATATTAGTGAAATTACCATTATAAAATATTTATTTTCTAGAGAAACGGAGACAACAAAGGTTCTAAACCTCTTTGACCATCATCTCATGTCAGTGCCCTAAGAAAATATACACTAAAATCATATTTTCATATTTTTGAAAAAAATTCGAAATGTGTGGGTTAACCCCTTCTAAAATAATGAGTTTTCAGTAAATGATCTATATACTGAAGTTTATACTCTTAAGTTTAGTTTAAAAATTTCAAACCACATTATAAATTTGAATTAATGAATTCTAAACTATCTTTCATGGTATATAGGAATCATTCTAATCTTTTAATTTTAGTTTACCAAAATTTCATATAATGCCTAGATTAGTGGAATTAGCATTATATAATATTCATTATCTTTAAAAACGGAGACAACATAGGTTATAAACTCTTTGAACATCATCTTATGTTAGTGCTCAATGAAATTATACACTAAAACCAGATTTTCATATTTTTGAAATTTTTTCAAAATCCGTGGGTTTACCCCTTTTAAAATAATGAGTTTTCGTTAAATGCTTTATTTACTAAAGTTTATAATCTTCACTTTATTTTAAAAATTTAAAACCACAATATACATTTGAATTAATGAATTCTAAACTATCTTTCATGGTATATAGGAATCATTCTAATTTTTTAATATTTCGTTTACTAAAATTTCATATAATGCCTAGTTTAGTGGAATTAGCATTATAAAATATTCATTATCTAGAAAAACGGAGACAACATAGGTTCTAAACTCTTTGTACATCATTTTATGTTAGTGCTCGATGAAACTATACACTAAAACCAGATTTTCATACTTTTGAAAATTTTCCGAAATCCGTGGGTTAACCCCTATTAAAATAATGAGTTTTCGGTAAATGCTCTATATACTGAAGTTTATACTCTTCACTTTGGTTTAAAAATTTTAAACCATGTTCGACATTTAAATTGATGTATTCAAAACTATATATTATGGTATATAGGAGCCTTTCTAATTTTTTAATATTTAGTTTACCAAAATTTCATATAATGCATAGATCAGTGGAAATAACATTATAAAATATTCATTATCTCGAAAAACGGAGACAACAGAGGTTCTAAAATCTTTGAACATCATCTTATGTCAGTGCTCGATGAAACTATACACTAAAACAAGATTTTCATATTTTGAAATTTTCCAAAATCCGTGGATTTTGGTAAATGATTTTTCGGTAAATGCTCTATATACGGAAGTTTATACTCTTCACTTTTGTTTAAAATATTTCAAACCACATTCTACATTTGAATTAATGTATTCTAAACTATCTTTCATGGTATATATGAATCATTCTAATTTTTAATATTTAGTTTGGTAAAATTCATATTCTGCCTATATTAGTATAATTACCATTATAAAATCTTTATTTCTAGAGAAATGGAGACAACAAAGATTCTAAACCTCTTTCACCATCATCTCATGTCAGTGCCCTAAGAAACTATACACTAAAACCAGATTTTCATATTTTTGAAAAAATTCAAAATGTGTGGGTTAACCGCTTCTAAAATAATGAGTTTTCGGTAAATGATATATATACTGAAGTTTATACTCTTCACTTTAGTTTAAAAATATCAAACCACATTAAACATTTGAATTAATGAATTCTAAACAATCTTTCATGGTATATATGAATCATTCTTATTTTTTAATATTTAGTTTACCAAAATTTCATATACTTCCTAAATTATTGGAATTATCATTATAAAATCTTCATTATCTAGAAAACGGAGACAACAGAGGTTCTAAACTCTTTGCACATCATCTTATGTTAGTGCTTGATGAAACTATACACTAAAACCATATTTTCAATTTTTTGAAAATTTTCCATAATACGTGAGTTAACCCCTTCAATAATAATAAGTTTTCGGTAAAGGCTCTATATACTAAAGTTTATACTCTTCAATTTTGTTTAAAATTTCAAACCACATTCGACATTTAAATTAATGTATTCTAAACTATATTTTATGGTACATAGGAGTTTTTCTAATTTATTAATATTTAGTTTACCAAAATTTCATATAATGCATAGATCAGTGGAAATAGCATTATAAAATATTCATTTTCTAGAAAAACGGAGACAACAGAGGTTCTAAACTCTTTGAACATCATCTTATGTTAGTGCTCGATAAAACTATACACTAAAACCAGATTTTCATATTTTGAAATTTTTCGGAAATCCGTGGGTTAACTCCTTCTAAAATAATGAATTTTCGGTAAATGCTCTATATACTGAAGCTTATACTCTTCACTTTTGTTTAACAAATTTCAAACCACATTCTACATTTGAATTAATGTATTCTAAACTATCTTTCATGGTATATATGAATCATTCTAATTTTTAATTTTTAGTTTGGTAAAATTCATATTCTGCCTATATTAGTATAATTACCATTATAAAATCTTTATTTCTAGAGAAACGGAGACAACAAAGGTTCTAAACCTCTTTGACCATCATCTCATGTCAGTGCCTAAGAAACTATACACTAAAACCAGATTTTCATATTTTTGAAAAAAAATCAAAATGTGTGGGTTAGGATTATATAATATTCAAAATGTGTGGGTTAGCATTATATAATATTCATTATCTAGAAAACGGAGACAACAGAGGTTCTAAACTCTTTGAACATCATCTTATTTTAGTGCTCGATAAAACTATACACTAAAACCAGATTTTCATATTTTTGAAAATTTTCCAAAATCCGTGGGTTTATAATCTTCACTTTATTTTAAAAATTTAATACCACACTATACATTTGAATTAATGAATTCTAAATTATCTTTCATGGTATATAGGAATCATTCTAATTTTTTAATATTTAGTTTAATAAAATTTCATATAATGCTTAGATAAGTGGAATTAGCATTATAAAATATTCATTATCTAGAAAACGGAGAAAACATAAACTCTTTGAACATCATCTTTTGTTAGTGCTCGATGAAACTATACACTAAAACCAGATTTTCATATTTTTGAAAAATTTCCAAAATCCGTGGGTTAACCTCTTTTAAAATAATGAGTTTTCGGTAAATAATCTATATACTGAAATTTATAATCTTCACTTCATTTTAAAAATTTAAAACCACATTATACATTTGAATTAATGAATTCTAAACAATCTTTCATGGTATATAGGATTCATTATAATTTTTTAATATTTAGTTTACCAAAATTTCATATAATGCCTAGATTAGTGGAATTAGCATTATATAATATTCATTATCTAGAAAAAAGGAGACAACATGGGTTCTAAACTCTTTGAACATCATCTTATTTTAGTGCTCGATGAAACTATACACTAAAACCAGATTTTCATATTTTTGAAAATTTTCCAAAATCCGTGGGTTAACCTCTTTTAAAATAATGAGTTTTCGGTAAATGCTCTATATACTGAACTTTATACTCTTCACATTAGTTTAAAAATTTCAAACCACATTATACATTTGAATTAATTAATTCTAAAATATCTTTCAGGGTATATAGGAATCATTCTAATTATTTAATATTTAGTTTACTAAAATTTCATATACTGCCTAAATTAGTGGAATTAGCATTATAAAATCTTCATTATCTAGAAAACAGAGACAACAGAGATTCTTATCTCTTTGAACATCATCTTATGTTAACGCTTGCTGAAACTATACACTAAAACCAGATTTTCATATTTTTGAAAATTTTCTAAAATTCGTGGGTTAATCCCTCCTAAAATAATAAGTTTTCGGTAAATGCTCTATATACTAAATTTCAAACCACATTCGACATATGAATTAATGTATTCTAAACTATCTTTCATGGTATATAGGAGTTATTCTAATTTTTTAATATTTAGTTTACTAAAATTTCATATACTGTCTAAATTAATGGAATTAGCATTATAAAATCTTCATTATCTAGAGAAACGAAGACAACAGAGGTTTTAAAATCTTTCACAATCATCTTATGTTAGTGCTCGATGAAACTATACACTGAAACCAGATTTTTATATTTTTGAAAATTTTCCGAAATCCGTGGTTTAACCCCTTCTAAAATAATGAGTTTTCGGTAAATGCTCTATATACTGAAGTTTATACTCTTCACTTTTGTTTAAAAAATTTCAAACCACATTCGAAATTTGAATTAATGTATTATAAACTATCTTTCATGATATATATGAATCATTCTAGTTTTTTAATATTTAGTTTGGTAAAATTTCATATTCAGACTATATTAGTGGAATTACCATTATAAAATATTTATTCTCTAGAGAAACATAGACAACAAAGGTTCTAAACCTCTTTGACCATCATTTCATGTCAGTGCCCTAAGAAACTATACACTAAAACCAGATTTTCATATTTTTGGAAAATTTGAAAATGTGTGGTTTAACCCCTTTTAAAATAATGAGTTTTCGGTAAATGATCTATATCCTGAAGTTTATACTCTTCACTTTAGTTTAAAAATTTCAAACCACATTATACATTTGAATTAATGAATTCTAAACTATCTTTCATGGTATATAGGAATCATTCTAATTTTTTAATATTTAGTTTACTAAAATTTCATATAATGCCTAGATTAGTGGAATTAGCATTATAAAATATTCATTATCTAGACTAAAGGAAACACTTGAGGTTCTAAACTCTTTGAACATCATCTTATATTAGTTCTCGATGAAAATATACACTAAAACTAGATTTTCATATTTTTGAAAATTTTCCAAAATCCCTGGGTTAACCTCTTTTAAAATAATGAGTTTTAGGTAAATGGTCTATATACTGAAGTTTATACTCTTCACTTTAGTTTGCAAATTTAAAACCACATTATACATTTGAATTAATGAATTCTAAACTATCTCTCAGGGTATATAGGAATCATTCTAATTTTTTAATATTTAGTTTACTAAAATTTCATATACTGCCTAAGTTAGTGGAATTATCATTATAAAATCTTCATTATCTAAAAACGGAGACAACAGAGGTTCTAAACTCTTTGCAAATCATCTTATTTTAATGCTTGATGAAACTATACACTAAAACCAGATTTTCAAATTTTTGAAAATTTTCCAAATACGTGGGTTAACCCCTTTTAAAATAATAAGTTTTCGGTAAAGGCTCTATATACTGAAGTTTATACTCTTCACTTTTGTTTAAAATTTCAAACCACGTTCGACATTTAAATTGATGTATTCTAAACTATATATTATGGTATATAGGAGCCTTTCTAATTTTTTAATATTTAGTTTACCAAAATTTCATATAATGCATAGATCAGTGGAAATAGCATTATAAAATATTCATTATCTCAAAAAACGGAGACAATAGAGGTTCTAAACTCTTTGAACATCATCTTATGTCAGTGCTCGATGAAACTATACACTAAATCAAGATTTTCATATTTTGAAATTTTCCGAAATCCGTGGATTTCGGTAAATGATTTTTCGGTAAATGCTCTATATACGGAAGTTTATACTCTTCACTTTTGTTTAAAATATTTCAAACCACATTCTACATTTGAATTAATGTATTCTAAACTATCTTTCATGGTATATATGAATCATTCTAATTTTTTAATATTTAGTTTGGTAAAATTCATATTCTGCCTATATTAGTATAATTACCATTATAAAATCTTTATTTCTAGAGAAATGGAGACAACAAAGATTCTAAACCTCTTTCACCATAATCTCATGTCAGTGCCCTAAGAAACTATACACAAAAACCAGATTTTCATATTTTTGAAAAAATTCAAAATGTGTGGGTTAACCGCTTCTAAAATAATGAGTTTTCGGTAAATGATATATATACTGAAGTTTATACACTTCACTTTAGTTTAAAAATATCAAACCACATTAAACATTTGAATTAATGAATTTTAAACAATATTTCATGGTATATATGAATCATTCTTATTTTTTAATATTTAGTTTACCAAAATTTCATATAATGCCTAGATTAGTGGAATTAGCATTATATAATATTAATTATCTAGAAAAACGGAGACAACAGAGGTTCTAAACTCTTTGAACATCATCTTATGCCAGTGCTCGATGAAACTATATACTAAAACCAGATTTTCATATTTTTGAAAATTTTCCAAAATCAGTGGGTTAACTGATTTAGGTAAATGCTCTATATACTGAAGTTTATAATCTTCACTTTAGTTAAAAAAATTAAACTACACTATACATTTGAATTAGTGAATTGTAAACTATCTTTCATGGTATATAGGAATCATTCTAATTTTTTAATATTTAGTTTACTAAAATTTCATATAATGCCTAGATTAGTGGAATTAGCATTATACAGTATAATATTAATTATCGAGAAAAATGGAGACAACAGAGGTTCTAAACTCTTTGAACATCATCTTATGTTAGTGCTCGATGAAACTATACAATAAAACCAGATTTTCATATTTTTGAAAATTTTCCAAAATCTGTGGATTAACCCTTTTTAAAATAATGTGTTTTCGGTAAATGCTTTATGTACTGAAGTTTATAATCTTCACTTTATTTTAAAAATTTAAAACCACACTATACATTTGAATTAAAGAATTCTAAACTATCTTTCATGGTATATAGGAGCCTCTCTAATTTTTTAATATTTAGTTTTCTAAAATTTCATATACTGACTAGATTAGTGGAATTAGCATTATAAAATCTTCATTATCTAGAGAAACGAAGACAACAGTGGTTCTAAACTTTTTCACCACCATCTTATGTTAGTGCTCAATGAAACTATACACTAAAACAAGATTTTCATGTTTTTGAAAATTTCCCAAAATCCGTGGGTTAATCCCTTTTAAAATAATGAGTTTTCGTTAAATGCTCTATATACTGAAGTTTATACTATTATCTCTTGTTTAAAATTTTCAAACCACATTATACATTTGAATTAATGAATTCTAAACTATCTTTCAGGGTATATAGGAATCATTTTAATTTTTTAATATTTAGTTGACTAAAATTACAGATACTACCTAAATTAGTGGAATTAGCATTATAAAATCTTCATTACCTAGAAAACAGAGACAACAGTGGTTCTAAACTCTTTGAACATCATCTTATGTTAGTGCTGGATGAAACTATACACTAAAACCAGATTTTCAAATTTTTGAAAATTTTCCAAAATCCATGGGTTAACACCCCTTCTATAATAATATGTTTTCGGTAAATGTTCTATATATTAAAGTTTATGCTCTTCACTTTAGTTTAAAAATTTCGAACCACATTATACATTTGAATTAATGAATTCTAAACTATCATTAAGGGTATATAGGAATCATTCTAATTTTTTAATATTTAGTTGACTAAAATTACATATACTGCCTAAATTAGTGGAATTAGCATTATAAAATCTTCATTATCTAGAAAACGGAGACAACAGAGGTTCTAAACTCTTTGAACATCATCTTATGTTAGTGCTTCATGAAACTATACTCTAAAACCAGATTTTCAAAATTTTGAAAATTTTCCAAAATCTGTGGGTTAACTCCTTCTATAATTAATAAGTTTTCGGTAAATGCTCTATATACTGAAGTTTATACTCTTCACTTTTGTTTAAAATTTCAAACCACATTCGACATTTGAATTAATGTATTCTAAAATATATTTCATCGTATATAGGAGCATTTCTAATTTTTTAATATTTAGTTTAATAAAATTTCATATACTGACTAGATTAGTGGAATTAGCATTATAAAATCTTCATTATCTAAAGAAACGAAGACAACATAGGTTCTAAACTCTTTCACCATCATCTTATGTTAGTGCTCGATGAAAATATACACTAAAACAAGATTTTCATGTTTTTGAAAATTTTCCAAAATCCGTGGGTTAACCCCTTTTAAAATAATGAGTTTTCGGTAAATGCTCTATATACTGAAGTTTATACTATTAACTTTAGTTTAAAATTTTCAAACCACATTATACATTTGAATTATTGATTATTGAATTCTAAACTATTTTTAAGGGTATATAGAAATCATTCTAATTTTTTAATATTTAGTTTACTAAAATTACATATACTGTCTAAATTAATGGAATTAGCATTATAAAATCTTCATTATCTAGAAAACGGAGACAACAGAGGTTCTAAACTCTTTGAACATCATCTTATATTAGTGCTCGATGAAACTATACACTAAAACCAGATTTTCATATTTTTGAAAATTTTCCAAAATCCGTGGGTTAACCCCTTTTAATATAATGAGTTTTCGGTAAATGCTCTATATACTGAAGTTTATACTCTTCACGTTAGTTTAAAAATTTCAAACCACATTATACATTTGAGTTAATGAATTCTAAACTATCTTTCATGGTATATAGGAATCATTCTAATTTTTTAATATTTAGTTGACTAAAATTACATATACTACCTAAATTAGTGGAATTAGCATTATAAAATCTTCATTATCTAGAAAACGGAGATAACAAAGGTTCTAAACTCTTTGAAGATCATCTTATGTTAGTCCTCAATGAAACAATACACTAAAACCAGATTTTCAAGTTTTTGAAAATTTTCCAAAATCCATGGGTTAACACCCCTTCTATAATAATATGTTTTCGGTAAATGCTCTATATACTAAAGTTTATACTGTTCACTTTAGTTTAAAAATTTATAACCACATTATACATTTGAATTAATGAATTCTAAACTATCTTTCAGGGTATATAGGAATCATTCTATTTTTTTAATATTTAGTTTACTAAAATTTCATATACTGCCTAAATTAGTGGAATTAGCATTATAAAATCATCATTATCTAGAAAACGGAGACAACAGAGGTTCTAAACTCTTTGAACATCATCTTATGTTAGTGCTTGATAAAACTATACACTAAAACCAGATTTTCAAATTTTTGAAATTTTTTCAAAATCTGTGGGTTAACCCCTTCTATAATAATAAGTTTTCGGTAAATGTTATATATACTGAAGTTTATACTCTTCACTTTTGTTTAAAATTTCAAACCACATTCGACATTTCAATTAATGTATTCTAAAATATCTTTCATCGTATATAGGAGCATTTCTAATTTTTTAATATTTAGTTTAATAAAATTTCATATACTGATTAGATTAGTGGAATTAGCATTATAAAATCTTCATTATCTAAAGAAACGAAGACAACAGAGGTTCTAAACTCTTTCACCATCATCTTATGTTAGTGCTCGATGAAAATATACACTAAAACAAGATTTTCATGTTTTTGAAAATTTTCCAAAATCCGTGGGTTAACCCCTTTTAAAATAATGAGTTTTCGGTAAATGCTCTATATACTGAAGTTTATACTATTAACTTTAGTTTAAAATTTTCAAACCACATTATACATTTGAATTATTGATTATTGAATTCTAAACTATTTTTAAGGGTATATAGAAATCATTCTAATTTTTTAATATTTAGTTTACTAAAATTACATATACTGTCTAAATTAATGGAATTAGCATTATAAAATCTTCATTATCTAGAAAACGGAGACAACAGAGGTTCTAAACTCTTTGAACATCATCTTATATTAGTGCTCGATGAAACTATACACTAAAACCAGATTTTCATATTTTTGAAAATTTTCCAAAATCCGTGGGTTAACCCCTTTTAATATAATGAGTTTTCGGTAAATGCTCTATATACTGAAGTTTATACTCTTCAATTTAGTTTAAAATTTTCAAACCACATTATACATTTGAATTAATGAATTCTAAACTATCTTTCAGGGTATATAGGAATCATTCTAATTTTTTAATATTTAATTGACTAAAATTACATATACTACCTAAATTAGTGGAATTAGCATTATAAAATCTTCATTATCTAGAAAACGGAGACAACAGAGGTTCTAAACTCTTTGAACATCATCTTATGTTAGTGCTCAATGAAACAATACACTAAGACCAGATTTTCAAGTTTTTGAAAATTTTCCAAAATCCATGGGTTAACCCCTTCTATAATAATATGTTTTCGGTAAATACTCTATATACTAAAGTTTATACTGTTCACTTTAGTTTAAAATTTTCTAACCACATTATACATTTGAATTAATGAATTCTAAACTGGTAAATAGGAGGTTTTCTAATTTATTAATATTTAGTTTACCAAAATTTCATATAATGCATAGATCAGTAGAAATAGCATTATAAAATATTCATTATCTAGAAAAACGAAGACAATAGAGGTGCTAAACTCTTTGAACATCATCTTATGTTAGTGATTGATGAAACTATACACTAAAACCAGATTTCCAAAATCCGTGGGTTAACCCTTTTTAATATAATGAGTTTTCGGTAAATGCTCTATATACTGAAGTTTATACTCTTCACTTTAGTTTAAAAATTTCAAACCACTTTATACATTTGAATTAATGAATTCTAAACTATTTTTTAAGGGTATATAGGAATCATTCTAATTTTTTAATATTTAGTTGACTAAAATTACATATACTACCTAAATTAGTGGAATTAGCATTATAAAATCTTCATTACCTAGAAAACAGAGACAACAGAGGTTCTAAACTCTTTGAACATCATCTTATGTTAGTGCTGGATGAAACAATACACTAAAACCAGATTTTCAAATTTTTAAAAATTTTCCAAAATCCATGGGTTAACACCCCTTCTATAATAATATGTTTTCGGTAAATGTTCTATATATTAAAGTTTATGCTCTTCACTTTAGTTTAAAAATTTTGAACCACATTATACATTTGAATTAATGAATTCTAAACTATCATTAAGGGTATATAGGAATCATTCTAATTTTTTAATATTTAGTTGACTAAAATTACATATACTGCCTAAATTAGTGGAATTAGCATTATAAAATCTTCATTATCTAGAAAACGGAGACAACAGAGGTTCTAAACTCTTTGAACATCATCTTATGTTAGTGCTTCATGAAACTATACTCTAAAACCAGATTTTCAAATTTTTGAAAATTTTCCAAAATCTGTGGGTTAACTCCTTCTATAATTAATAAGTTTTCGGTAAATGCTCTATATACTGAAGTTTATACTCTTCACTTTTGTTTAAAATTTCAAACCACATTCGACATTTCAATTAATGTATTCTAAAATATCCTTCATCGTATATAGGAGCATTTCTAATTTTTTAATATTTAGTTTAATAAAATTTCATATACTGACTAGATTAGTGGAATTAGCATTATAAAATCTTCATTATCTAAAGAAACGAAGACAACAGAGGTTCTAAACTCTTTCACCATCATCTTATGTTAGTGCTCGATGAAAATATACACTAAAACAAGATTTTCATGTTTTTGAAAATTTTCCAAAATCCGTGGGTTAACCCCTTTTAAAATAATGAGTTTTCGGTAAATGCTCTATATACTGAAGTTTATACTATTAACTTTAGTTTAAAATTTTCAAACCACATTATACATTTGAATTATTTATTATTGAATTCTAAACTATTTTTAAGGGTATATAGAAATCATTCTAATTTTTAATATTTAGTTTACTAAAATTACATATACTGTCTAAATTAATGGAATTAGCATTATAAAATCTTCATTATCTAGAAAACGGAGACAACAGAGGTTCTAAACTCTTTGAACATCATCTTATATTAGTGCTCGATGAAACTATACACTAAAACCAGATTTTCATATTTTTGAAAATTTTCCAAAATCCGTGGGTTAACCCCTTTTAATATAATGAGTTTTCGGTAAATGCTCTATATACTGAAGTTTATACTCTTCACTTTAGTTTAAAATTTTCAAACCACATTATACATTTGAATTAATGAATTCTAAACTATCTTTCAGGGTATATAGGAATCATTCTAATTTTTTAATGTTTAATTGACTAAAATTATATATACTACCTAAATTAGTGGAATTAGCATTATAAAATCTTCATTATCTAGAAAACGGAGACAACAGAGGTTCTAAACTCTTTGAACATCATCTTATGTTAGTTCTCAATGAAACAATACACTAAGACCAGATTTTCAAGTTTTTGAAAATTTTCCAAAATCCATGGGTTAACCCCTTCTATAATAATATGTTTTCGGTAAATGCTCTATATACTAAAGTTTATACTGTTCACTTTAGTTTAAAATTTTCTAACCACATTATACATTTGAATTAATGAATTCTAAACTGGTAAATAGGAGGTTTTCTAATTTATTAATATTTAGTTTACCAAAATTTCATATAATGCATAGATCAGTGGAAATAGCATTATAAAATATTCATTATCTAGAAAAACGAAGACAATAGAGGTTCTAAACTCTTTGAACATCATCTTATGTTAGTGATTGATGAAACTATACACTAAAACCAGATTTCCAAAATCCGTGGGTTAACCCCTTTTAATATAATGAGTTTTCGGTAAATGCTCTATATACTGAAGTTTATACTCTTCACTTTAGTTTAAAAATTTCAAACCACTTTATACATTTGAATTAATGAATTCTAAACTATTTTTAAGGGTATATTGGAATCATTCTAATTTTTTAATATTTAGTTGACTAAAATTACATATACTACCTAAATTAGTGGAATTAGCATTATAAAATCTTCATTACCTAGAAAACAGAGACAACAGAGGTTCTAAACTCTTTGAACATCATCTTATGTTAGTGCTGGATGAAACTATACACTAAAACCAGATTTTCAAATTTTTGAAAATTTTCCAAAATCCATGGGTTAACACCCCTTCTATAATAATATGTTTTCGGTAAATGTTCTATATATTAAAGTTTATGCTCTTCACTTTAGTTTAAAAATTTCAAACCACATTATACATTTGAATTAATGAATTCTAAACTATCATTAAGGGTATATAGGAATCATTCTAATTTTTTAATATTTAGTTGACTAAAATTACATATACTGCCTAAATTAGTGGAATTAGCATTATAAAATCTTCATTATCTAGAAAACGGAGACAACAGAGGTTCTAAACTCTTTGAAAATCATCTTATGTTAGTGCTTCATGAAACTATACTCTAAAACCAGATTTTCAAATTTTTGAAAATTTTCCAAAATCTGTGGGTTAACTCCTTCTATAATTAATAAGTTTTCGGTAAATGCTCTATATACTGAAGTTTATACTCTTCACTTTTGTTTAAAATTTCAAACCACATTCGACATTTGAATTAATGTATTCTAAAATATCTTTCATCGTATATAGGAGCATTTCTAATTTTTTAATATTTAGTTTAATAAAATTTCATATACTGACTAGATTAGTGGAATTAGCATTATAAAATCTTCATTATCTAAAGAAACGAAGACAACATAGGTTCTAAACTCTTTCACCATCATCTTATGTTAGTGCTCGATGAAAATATACACTAAAACAAGATTTTCATGTTTTTGAAAATTTTCCAAAATCCGTGGGTTAACCCCTTTTAAAATAATGAGTTTTCGGTAAAAGCTCTATATACTGAAGTTTATACTATTAACTTTAGTTTAAAATTTTCAAACCACATTATACATTTGAATTATTGATTATTGAATTCTAAACTATTTTTAAGGGTACATAGAAATCATTCTAATTTTTTAATATTTAGTTTACTAAAATTACATATACTGTCTAAATTAATGGAATTAGCATTATAAAATCTTCATTATCTAGAAAACGGAGACAACAGAGGTTCTAAACTCTTTGAACATCATCTTATATTAGTGCTCGATGAAACTATACACTAAAACCAGATTTTCATATTTTTGAAAATTTTCCAAAATCCGTGGGTTAACCCCTTTTAATATAATGAGTTTTCGGTAAATGCTCTATATACTGAAGTTTATACTCTTCACTTTAGTTTAAAAATTTCAAACCACATTATACATTTGAGTTAATGAATTCTAAACTATCTTTCAGGGTATATAGGAATCATTCTAATTTTTTAATATTTAGTTGACTAAAATTACATATACTACCTAAATTAGTGGAATTAGCATTATAAAATCTTCATTATCTAGAAAACGGAGATAACAAAGGTTCTAAACTCTTTGAAGATCATCTTATGTTAGTCCTCAATGAAACAATACACTAAAACCAGATTTTCAAGTTTTTGAAAATTTTCCAAAATCCATGGGTTAACACCCCTTCTATAATAATATGTTTTCGGTAAATGCTCTATATACTAAAGTTTATACTGTTCACTTTAGTTTAAAAATTTCTAACCACATTATACATTTGAATTAATGAATTCTAAACTATCTTTCAGGGTATATAGGAATCATTCTATATTTTTAATATTTAGTTTACTAAAATTTCATATACTGCCTAAATTAGTGGAATTAGCATTATAAAATCATCATTATCTAGAAAACGGAGACAACAGAGGTTCTAAACTCTTTGAACATCATCTTATGTTAGTGCTTGATAAAACTATACACTAAAACCAGATTTTCAAATTTTTGAAATTTTTTCAAAATCTGTGGGTTAACCCCTTCTATAATAATAAGTTTTCGGTAAATGTTATATATTCTGAAGTTTATACTCTTCACTTTTATTTAAAATTTCAAACCACATTCGACATTTCAATTAATGTATTCTAAAATATCTTTCATCGTATATAGGAGCATTTCTAATTTTTTAATATTTAGTTTAATAAAATTTCATATACTGATTAGATTAGTGGAATTAGCATTATAAAATCTTCATTATCTAAAGAAACGAAGACAACAGAGGTTCTAAACTCTTTCACCATCATCTTATGTTAGTGCTCGATGAAAATATACATTAAAACAAGATTTTCATGTTTTTGAAAATTTTCCAAAATCCGTGGGTTAACCCCTTTTAAAATAATGAGTTTTCGGTAAATGCTCTATATACTGAAGTTTATACTATTAACTTTAGTTTAAAATTTTCAAACCACATTATACATTTGAATTATTGATTATTGAATTCTAAACTATTTTTAAGGGTATATAGAAATCATTCTAATTTTTTAATATTTAGTTTACTAAAATTACATATACTGTCTAAATTAATGGAATTAGCATTATAAAATCTTCATTATCTAGAAAACGGAGACAACAGAGGTTCTAAACTCTTTGAACATCATCTTATATTAGTGCTCGATGAAACTATACACTAAAACCAGATTTTCATATTTTTGAAAATTTTCCAAAATCCGTGGGTTAACGAGAGAGAGAGAGAGAGAGAGAGAGAGAGAGAGAGAGAGAGAGAGAGAGAGAGAGAGAGAGAGAGAGAGAGAGAGAGAGAGAGAGAGAGAGAGAGAGAGAGAGAGAGAGAGAGAGAGAGAGAGAGAGAGAGAGAGAGAGAGAGAGAGAGAGAGAGAGAGAGAGAGAGAGAGAGAGATTTAGTGTTGAGGGTATATCCAAGAATTTAGGGTTTAGTGTTTGGATTTTTACCCATGGATTTAAGCTTTGTCCATGGGTTTAGGGCATAATGTTTAGTGTTTATGATTTAATTTTTTTGTGACGGTTTTAAAATTGTTAAAAAATTTCATCTTTTTGCAGCTAATAATATTTTTCTTTTATTTTAAAAACTTAACACAAATTATTATTATTTTATTTATTATATTTAAAAAAATTGTATATTAATTGGCAAACTATGATTAGTTGGTAATTCACCCAAGAAAAATTCATGATAAAATATTAAACTAGGAAACATTCACATATAAAACAAAATTGTGGTAGTTAAAAGATAATCGATGAATTAAAAGAATGTTTACATTTTTATTTTTCTCAAAAAAAAAAGGTTTACGACGAGGGGGATACCGAGAGAGAGAGAGAGAGAGAGAGAGAGAGAGAGAGAGAGAGAGAGAGAGAGAGAGAGAGAGAGAGAGAGAGAGAGAGAGAGAGAGAGAGAGAGAGAGAGAGAGAGAGAGAGAGAGAGAGAGAGAGAGAGAGAGAGAGAGAGAGAGATTTAGTGTTTAGGGTATATCCAAGAATTTAGGGTTTAGTGTTTGGATTTTTACCCATGGATTTAAGCTTTGTCCATGGGTTTAGGGCATAATGTTTAGTGTTTATGATTTAATTTTTTTGTGACGGTTTTAAAATTGTTAAAAAATTTCATCTTTTTGCAGCTAATAATATTTTTCTTTTATTTTAAAAACTTAACACAAATTATTATTATTTTATTTATTATATTTAAAAAAATTGTATATTAATTGGCAAACTATGATTAGTTGGTAATTCACCCAAGAAAAATTCATGATAAAATATTAAACTAGGAAACATTCACATATAAAACAAAATTGTGGTAGTTAAAAGATAATCGATGAATTAAAAGAATGTTTACATTTTTATTTTTCTCAAAAAAAAAAGGTTTACGACGAGGGGGATACCGAGAGAGAGAGAGAGAGAGAGAGAGAGAGAGAGAGAGAGAGAGAGAGAGAGAGAGAGAGAGAGAGATTTAGTGTTTAGGGTATATCCAAGAATTTAGGGTTTAGTGTTTGGATTTTTACCCATGGATTTAAGCTTTGTCCATGGGTTTAGGGTATAGTGTTTAGTGTTTATGATTTAATTTTTTGTGACGGTTTTAAAATTGTTAAAAAAATTCATCTTTTTACAGCTAATAATATTTTTTTTTATTTTTAAAACTTAACACAAATTATTATTATTTTATTTATTATGTTTTAAAAAAATTGTACATTAATTGGCAAACTATGATTAGTTGGTAATTCACCCAAGAAAAATTCATGATAAAATATTAAACTAGAAAACATTTCCATATAAATAAAAATTGTGATAGTTAAAAGATAATCGATGAATTAAAAGAATGTTTACATTTTTATATTTTTTAAAAAAAAGGTTTACGATGAAGGGGATACCAAGAGAGAGAGAGAGAGAGATTTAGTGTTTAGGGTATATCCAAGAATTTACTGAAGTTTTCGGTAAATGCTCTATATACTGAAGTTTATACTCTTCACTTTAGTTTAAAATTTTCAAACCACATTATACATTTGAATTAATGAATTCTAAACTATCTTTCAGGGTATATAGGAATCATTCTAATTTTTTAATGTTTAATTGACTAAAATTATATATACTACCTAAATTAGTGGAATTAGCATTATAAAATCTTCATTATCTAGAAAACGGAGACAACAGAGGTTCTAAACTCTTTGAACATCATCTTATGTTAGTGCTCAATGAAACAATACACTAAGACCAGATTTTCAAGTTTTTGAAAATTTTCCAAAATCCATGGGTTAACCCCTTCTATAATAATATGTTTTCGGTAAATGCTCTATATACTAAAGTTTATACTGTTCACTTTAGTTTAAAATTTTCTAACCACATTATACATTTGAATTAATGAATTCTAAACTGGTAAATAGGAGGTTTTCTAATTTATTAATATTTAGTTTACCAAAATTTCTTATAATGCATAGATCAGTGGAAATAGCATTATAAAATATTCATTATCTAGAAAAACGAAGACAATAGAGGTTCTAAACTCTTTGAACATCATCTTATGTTAGTGATTGATGAAACTATACACTAAAACAAGATTTCCAAAATCCGTGGGTTAACCCCTTTTAATATAATGAGTTTTTGGTAAATGCTCTATATACTGAAGTTTATACTCTTCACTTTAGTTTAAAAATTTCAAACCACTTTATACATTTGAATTAATGAATTCTAAACTATTTTTTAAGGGTATATAGGAATCATTCTAATTTTTTAATATTTAGTTGACTAAAATTACATATACTACCTAAATTAGTGGAATTAGCATTATAAAATCTTCATTACCTAGAAAACAGAGACAACAGAGGTTCTAAACTCTTTGAACATCATCTTATGTTAGTGCTGGATGAAACTATACACTAAAACCAGATTTTCAAATTTTTGAAAATTTTTCAAAATCCATAAGTTAACACCCCTTCTATAATAATATGTTTTCGGTAAATGTTCTATATATTAAAGTTTATGCTCTTCACTTTAGTTTAAAAATTTCGAACCACATTATACATTTGAATTAATGAATTCTAAACTATCATTAAGGGTATATAGGAATCATTCTAATTTTTTAATATTTAGTTGACTAAAATTACATATACTGCCTAAATTAGTGGAATTAGCATTATAAAATCTTCATTATCTAGAAAACGGAGACAACAGAGGTTCTAAACTCTTTGAACATCATCTTATGTTAGTGCTTCATGAAACTATACTCTAAAACCAGATTTTCAAATTTTTGAAAATTTTCCAAAATCTGTGGGTTAACTCCTTCTATAATTAATAAGTTTTCGGTAAATGCTCTATATACTGAAGTTTATACTCTTCACTTTTGTTTAAAATTTCAAACCACATTCGACATTTGAATTAATGTATTCTAAAATATCTTTCATCGTATATAGGAGCATTTCTAATTTTTTAATATTTAGTTTAATAAAATTTCATATACTGACTAGATTAGTGGAATTAGCATTATAAAATCTTCATTATCTAAAGAAACGAAGACAACATAGGTTCTAAACTCTTTCACCATCATCTTATGTTAGTGCTCGATGAAAATATACACTAAAACAAGATTTTCATGTTTTTGAAAATTTTCCAAAATCCGTGGGTTAACCCCTTTTAAAATAATGAGTTTTCGGTAAATGCTCTATATACTGAAGTTTATACTATTAACTTTAGTTTAAAATTTTCAAACCACATTATACATTTGAATTATTGATTATTGAATTCTAAACTATTTTTAAGGGTATATAGAAATCATTCTAATTTTTTAATATTTAGTTTACTAAAATTACATATACTGTCTAAATTAATGGAATTAGCATTATAAAATCTTCATTATCTAGAAAACGGAGACAACAGAGGTTCTAAACTCTTTGAACATCATCTTATATTAGTGCTCGATGAAACTATACACTAAAACCAGATTTTCATATTTTTGAAAATTTTCCAAAATCCGTGGGTTAACCCCTTTTAATATAATGAGTTTTCGGTAAATGCTCTATATACTGAAGTTCATACTCTTCACTTTAGTTTAAAATTTTCAAACCACATTATACATTTGAGTTAATGAATTCTAAACTATCTTTCAGGGTATATAGGAATCATTCTAATTTTTTAATATTTAGTTGACTAAAATTACATATACTACCTAAATTAGGGGAATTAGCATTATAAAATCTTCATTATCTAGAAAACGGAGATAACAGAGGTTCTAAACTCTTTGAAGATCATCTTATGTTAGTGCTCAATGAAACAATACACTAAAACCAGATTTTCAAGTTTTTGAAAATTTTCCAAAATCCATGGGTTAACACCCCTTCTATAATAATATGTTTTCGGTAAATGCTCTATATACTAAAGTTTATACTGTTCACTTTAGTTTAAAAATTTCTAACCACATTATACATTTGAATTAATGAATTCTAAACTATCTTTCAGGGTATATAGGAATCATTCTATTTTTTTAATATTTAGTTTACTAAAATTTCATATACTGCCTAAATTAGTGGAATTAGCATTATAAAATCATCATTATCTAGAAAACGGAGACAACAGAGGTTCTAAACTCTTTGAACATCATCTTATGTTAGTGCTTGATAAAACTATACACTAAAACCAGATTTTCAAATTTTTGAAATTTTTTCAAAATCTGTGGGTTAACCCCTTCTATAATAATAAGTTTTCGGTAAATGTTATATATACTGAAGTTTATACTCTTCACTTTTGTTTAAAATTTCAAACCACATTCGACATTTCAATTAATGTATTCTAAAATATCTTTCATCGTATATAGGAGCATTTCTAATTTTTTAATATTTAGTTTAATAAAATTTCATATACTGACTAGATTAGTGGAATTAGCATTATAAAATCTTCATTATCTAAAGAAACGAAGACAACAGAGGTTCTAAACTCTTTCACCATCATCTTATGTTAGTGCTCGATGAAAATATACACTAAAACAAGATTTTCATGTTTTTGAAAATTTTCCAAAATCCGTGGGTTAACCCCTTATAAAATAATGAGTTTTCTGTAAATGCTCTATATACTGAAGTTTATACTATTAACTTTAGTTTAAAATTTTCAAACCACATTATACATTTGAATTATTGATTATTGAATTCTAAACTATTTTTAAGGGTATATAGAAATCATTCTAATTTTTTAATATTTAGTTTACTAAAATTACATATACTGTCTAAATTAATGGAATTAGCATTATAAAATCTTCATTATCTAGAAAACGGAGACAACAGAGGTTCTAAACTCTTTGAACATCATCTTATATTAGTGCTCGATGAAACTATACACTAAAACCAGATTTTCATATTTTTGAAAATTTTCCAAAATCCGTGGGTTAACCCCTTTTAATATAATGAGTTTTCGGTAAATGCTCTATATACTGAAGTTTATACTCTTCACTTTAGTTTAAAATTTTCAAACCACATTATACATTTGAATTAATGAATTCTAAACTATCTTTCAGGGTATATAGGAATCATTCTAATTTTTTAATATTTAATTGACTAAAATTACATATACTACCAAAATTAGTGGAATTAACATTATAAAATCTTCATTATCTAGAAAACGGAGACAACAGAGGTTCTAAACTCTTTGAACATCATCTTATGTTAGTGCTCAATGAAACAATACACTAAGACCAGATTTTCAAGTTTTTGAAAATTTTCCAAAATCCATGGGTTAACCCCTTCTATAATAATATGTTTTCGGTACATGCTCTATATACTAAAGTTTATACTGTTCACTTTAGTTTAAAATTTTCTAACCACATTATACATTTGAATTAATGAATTCTAAACTGGTATATAGGAGGTTTTCTAATTTATTAATATTTAGTTTACCAAAATTTCATATAATGCATAGATCAGTGGAAATAGCATTATAAAATATTCATTATCTAGAAAAACGGAGACAATAGAGGTTCTAAACTCTTTGAACATCATCTTATGTTAGTGATTGATGAAACTATACACTAAAACCAGATTTTCAAATTTTTGAAAATTTTCCAAAATCCATGGGTTAACACCCCTTCTATAATAATATGTTTTCGGTAAATGCTCTATATACTATTGTTTATACTCTTCACTTTAGTTTAAAAATTTCGAACCACATTATACATTTGAATTAATGAATTCTAAACTTTCATTCAGGGTATATAGGAATCATTCTAATTTTTTAATATTTAGTTGACTAAAATTAGTGGAATTAGCATTATAAAATCTTCATTATCTAGAAAACAGAGACAACAGAGGTTCTAAACTCTTTGAACATCATCTTATGTTAGTGCTTCATGAAACTATACACTAAAACCAGATTTTCAAATTTTTGAAAATTTTCCAAAATCTGTGGGTGTTTCTCTTCTATAATAATAAGTTTTCGGTAAATGCTCTATATACTGAAGTTTATACTCTTCACTTTTGTTTAAAATTTCAAACCACATTAGACATTTGAATTAATGTATTCTAAAATATCTTTCATCGTATATATGATCATTTCTAATTTTTAAATATGTAGTTTAATAAAATTTCATATACTGACTAGATTAGTGGAATTAGCATTATAAAATCTTCGTTATTTAGAGAAACGAAGACAACAGAGATTCTAAACTCTTTCACCATCATCTTATGTTAGTGCTCGATGAAACTATACACTAAAACAAGATTTTCATGTTTTTGAAAATTTTCCAAAATCCGTGGGTTAACCCCCTTTTAAAATAATGAGTTTTCGGTAAATGCTCTATATACTGAAGTTTATACTATTAACTTTAGTTTAAAATTTTCAAACCACATTATAAATTTAAATTATTGAATTCTAAACTACTTTTAAGGGTATATAGAAATCATTCTAATTTTTTGATATTTAGTTTACTAAAATTACATATACTGTCTAAATTAGTGGAATTAGCATTATAAAATCTTTATTATCTAGAAAACGGAGAAAACAGAGGTTCTAATCTCTTTGAACATCATCTTATACTAGTGCTCGATGAAACTATACACTAAAACCAGATTTTCAAATTTTTGAAAAATTTCCAAAATCTGTGGGTTAATATAATGAGTTTTCGGTAAATGCTCTATATACTGAAGTTTATACTCTTCACTTTAGTTTAAAATTTCAAACCACATTATACATTTGAATTAAAGAATTCTTAACTATTTTTAAGGGTATATAGGAATCATTCTAATTTTTTAATATTTAGTTGACTAAAATTACATATACTGCCTAAATTAGTGGAATTAGCATTATAAAATCTTCGTTATCTAGAAAACGGAGACAACAGAGGTTCCAAACTCTTTGAACATCATCTTATGTTAGTCCTCGATAAAACTATACACTAAAACCAGATTTTCAAATTTTGAAAAATTTTCCAAAATCCATGGGTTAACCCCTTCTATAATAATAAATTTTCGGTAAATGCTCTATATACTAAAGTTTATACTCTTCACTTTAGTTTAAAATTTTCAAACCACATTATACATTTGAATTAATGAATTCTAAACTATCTTTCAGGGTATATAGGAATCATTCTAATTTTTTAATATTTAGTTTACTAAAATTTCATACACTGCCTAAATTAGTGAAATTAGCATTATAAAATTTTCATTATCTAAAAAACGGAGACAACAGAGGTTCTAAACTCTTTGAACATCATCTTATGTTAGTGCTTCATGAAACTATACACTAAAACCGGATTTTCAAATTTTTGAAAATTTTCCAAAATCTGTGGGTTAACCTTCTATAATAATAAGTTTTTGGTAAATGCTATATATACTGAAGTTTATACGTTTCACTTTTGTTTAGAATTTCAAACCACATCGACATTTGAATTAATGTATTCTAAAATATCTTTCATCGTATATAGGAGCCTTTCTAATTTTTTAGTATTTAGTTTAATAAAATTTCATATACTGACTAGATTAGTGGAATTAGCATTATAAAATCTTCATTATCTAGAGAAACAAAAAGAACATAGGTTCTAAACTCTTTCACCATTATCTTATGTTAGTGCTTGATGAAACTATACACTAAAACAAGATTTTTATGTTTTTGAAAATTTTTCAAAATTCGTGGGTTAACCCCCTTTAAAATAATGAGTTTTCGGTAAATGCTCTATATACTGAAGTTTATACTATTAACTTTAGTTTAAAATTTTCAAACCACATTATACATTTGAATTATTGAATTCTAAACTATTTTTAAGGGTATATAGAAATCATTCTAATTTTTTAATATTTAGTTTACTAAAATTACATATACTATCTAAATTAGTGGAATTAGCATTATAAAATCTTCATTATCTATAAAACGGAGACAGCAGAGGTTCTAATCTCTTTGAACAGCATCTTATACTAGTGCTCGATGAAATTATACACTAAAACAAGATTTTCATAATTTTGAAAATTTTCCAAAATCTGTGGCTTAACCCCTTTTAATATAATGAGTTTTCGGTAAATGCTCTATATACTGAAGTTTATATTCTTCACTTAAGTTTAAAAATTTCAAACCACATTATACATTTGAATTAATGAATTCTTAACTATCTTTCAGGGTATATAGGAATCATTCTAATTTTTTAATATTTAGTTTTCTAAAATTTCATATACTGCCTAAATTAGTGGAATTAGCATTATAAAATCTTCATTATCTAGATAACGGAGACAACAGAGGTTCTAAACTCTTTTAACATCATCTTATGTTAGTGCTTAATGAAACTATACACTAAAACCAGATTTTGAAATTTTTGAAAATTTTCCAAAATCCTTGGGTTAACCCCTTCTAAAATAATGAGTTTTCGGTAAATGCTCTAAATACTGAAGTTTATACTCTTCACTTTAGTTTAAAAATTTCAAACCACATTATACATTTGAATTAATGAATTCTAAACTATCTTTCATGGTATATATGAATCATCCTAATTTTTTAATATTTAGTTTACTAAAATTTCATATAATGCCTAGATTAGTGGAATTAGCATTATAAAATATTCATTATCTAGAAAAACGGAGACAACAGAGGTTCTAAACTCTTTTAACATCATCTTATGTTAGTGCTCGATGACACTATACATATTTTTATATTTTTGAAAATTTTCCAAAATCTGTGGGTTAACCCCTTTTAAAATTATGAGTTTTCGGTAAATGCTCTATATACTGAAGTTTTACTATTCACTTTAATTTAAAATTTTCAAAACACATTATACATTTGAATTAATGAATTCTAAACTATTTTAAGGGTATATAGGAATCATTCTAATTTTTAATATTTAGTTTACTAAAATTACATATACTGCCTAAATTATTGGAATTACATTATAAAATCTTCATTTTCTAGAAAATGGAGACAACAGAGGTTCTAAACTCTTTGAACATAATCTTATGTTAGTGATCGATGAAACTATACACTAAAACCAGAATTTCAAATTTTTGAAAATTTTCCAAAATCTATGGGTTAACCCTTCTATAATAATAAGTTTTCGGTAAATACTCCATATACAAGTAAACTAAAGTTTATACTCTTCACTTTAGTTTAAAATTTTCAGACCACTTCATACATTTGAATTAATTAATTCTAAAATATCTTTCAGGTATATAGGAATAATTCTAATTTTTTAATATTTATTTTACTAAAATTTCATATACTGCCTAAATTAGTGGAATTAACATTATAAAATCTTCATTATCTAGAAAACGGAGAAAACAGAGGTTCTAAACTCTTTGAACATAATCTTATGTTAGTGCTTGATGAAACTATACACTAAAACCAGATTTTCAAACTTTTGAAAATTTTTCAAAATCCGTGGGCTAACTCATTCTAAAATAATGAATTTTCGGTAAATGCTCTATATACAAGTAAACTAAAGTTTATACTCTTCACTTTAGTTTCAAATTTTCAAACCACATTATACATTTGAATTGATTAATTCTAAAATATCTTTCAGGGTATATAGGAATAATTCTAATTTTTAAATATTTAGTTTACTAAAATTTCTTATACTGCGTAAATTAGTGGAATTAGCATTATAAAATCTTCATTATCTAGAATACGGATATAACAGAGGTTCTAAACTCTTTGAACATCATCTTATGTTAGTGCTTGATGAAACTATACACTAAAACTAGATTTCCAAATTTTTGAAAATTTTCCAAAATCTTGGGTTAACCCCTTCTAAAATAATGAGTTTTCGGAAAAAGCTCTAAATACTGAAGTTTATACTCTTCACTTTAGTTTAAAATTTTCAAACCACATTATACATTTGAATTAATGAATTCTAAACTATCTTTCATGGTATATAGGAATCATTCTAAATTTTTAATATTTAGTTTACTAAAATTTCATATAATGCCAAGATTAGTGGAATTAGCAATATAAAATATTAATTATCTAGAAAAACGGAGACAACATAGGTTCTAAACTCTTTGAAAATCATCTTATGTTAATGCTTGCTGAAACTATACACTAAAACCAGATTTTCATATTTTTGCAAATTTTCTAAAATCCGTGGGTTAATCCCTCCTAAAATAATAAGTTATCGGTAAATATTCTATATACTAAATTCAAACCACATTCGACATTTGAATTAATCTATTCTAAACTATCTTTCATGGTGTATAGGAGCCTTTCTAATTTTTTAATATTTAGTTTTCTAAAATTTCATATAGACTAGATTAGTGGAATTAGCATTATAAAATCTTCATTATGTAGAGAAACGAAGACAACAGAAGTTCTAAAATCTTTCACCATCATCTTATGTTAGTGCTCGATAAAAATATACACTAAAACAAGATTTTCATATTTTAAAAAATTTTCCAAAATCCGTATATGCTCTATATACTGAAGTTTATACTCTTCACTTTTGTTTAAAAAATTTCAAACCACATTCGACATTTGAATTAATTTATTCTAAACTATCTTTCATGGTATATATGAATCATTGATTCTTTAATATTTAGTTTGTTAAAATTCATATTCTGCCTATATTAGTAGAATTACCATTATAAAATATTTATATTCTAGAGAAACGGAGACAACAAAGGTTCTAAACCTCTTTGACCATCATCTCATGTCAGTGCCCTAAGAAACTATACAATAAAACCAGATTTTCATATTTTTGAAAAAAAATCAAAATGTGTGGGTTAACCCTTCTAAAATAATGAGTTTTCGGTAAATTATCTATATACTGAAGTTTATACTCTTCACTTTAGTTTTAAAATTTAAAACCACATTATACATGTGAATTAATGAATTCTAAACTATCTTTCATGGTATATAGGAACCATTCTAATTTTTTAATATTTAGTTTACCAAAATTTCATATAATGCCTACATTAGTGGAATTAGCATTATATAATATTCATTATCTAGAAAAACGGAGACAACAGAGGTTCTAAACTCTTTGAACATCATCTTATGTTAGTGCTAGATGAAATAATGAGTTTTCTAAAATCCGTGGGTTAACCCTTTTAAAATAATGAGTTTTCGGTAAATGCTCTATATACTCAAGTTTATAATCTTCACTTTAGTTTAAAATTTTAAAACCACACTACACATTTGAATTAATGTATTCTAAAATATCTTTCATGGTATATAGGATTCATTCTAATTTTTTAATATTTAGTTTACTAAAATTTCATATAATGCCTAGATTAGTGGAATTAGCAGTATAAAATATTCATTATCTAGAACAACGGAGACAACAGATGTTCTAAACTCTTTGAACATCATCTTATGTTAGTGCTCGATTAAACTATACACTAAAACCAGATTTTCATATTTTTGAAAATTTTCCAAAATCCGTGGGTTAACCCCTTTTAAAATAATGAATTTTCTGTAAATGCTCTATATACTAAGTTTATATTCTTCACTTTAGTTTAAAAATTTCAAACCATATTATACATATGAATTAATTAATTCTAAAATATCTTTCAGGGTATATAGGAATCATTCTAATTTTTAATATTTAGTTTACTAAAATTTCATATATTGCCAAAATTAGTGGAATTAGCATTATAAAATCTTCATTATCTAGAAAACGGAGACAACAGAGGTTCTAAACTCTTTGAACATCATCTTATGTTAATGCTTTCTGAAACTATACACTAAAATTTGATTTTCATATTTTTAAAAATTTCCTAAAATCCGTGGGTTAATCCCTCCTAAAATAATAAGTTTTCGGTAAATGCTCTATATACTGAAGTTTATACTCTTCACTTTTGTTTAAAATTTCAAACCACATTCGATATTTGAATTAATGTATTCTAAACTATCTTTCATGGTATTTAGGAGCCTTTCTAATTTTTTAATATTTAGTTTAATAAAATTTCATATACTGACTAGATTAGTGGAATTAGCATTATAAAATCTTCATTATCTAGAGAAACAAAAAGAACATAGGTTCTAAACTCTTTCACCATTATCTTATGTTAGTGCTATACACTAAAACCATATTTTCAAATTTTTGAAAGATTTTCAAAATCCGTGGGTTAACCCCTTCTAAAATAAAGAGTTTTCGGTAAATGATCTATATACTGAAGTTTATACTCTTCACTTTAGTTTAAAATTTAAAAACCACATAATACAATTGAATTGATGAATTCTAAACTATCTTTCATTGTATATAGAAATCATTCTAATTTTTTAATATTTAGTTTACTAAATTTCATATAATGCCTAGATTAGTGGAATTAGCATTATAAAATATTAATTATCTAGAAAAACGGAGACAAAAAAGGTTCTAAACTCTTTTAACATCATCTTATGTTAACCCCAAAATCGATGACACTATACAGATTTTCATATTTATGAAGATTTTCCAAAATCCGTGGGTTAACCCCTTTTAAAATAATGAGTTTTCGGTAAATGCTCTATATACTGAAGTTTATATTATTCACTTTAGTTTAAAAAATTCAAACCACATTATACATTTGAATTAATGGAATCAATAAACTATTTTTAAGGGTATATAGGAATCATTCTAATTTTTAATATTTAGTTTACTAAAATTACATATACTGCCTAAATTAGTGGAATTAGCACTATAAAATCTTCATTTTCTAAAAAATGGAGACAACAGAGGTTCTAAACTCTTTGAACATCATCTTATGTTAGTGATCGATGAAACTATACACTAAAACCAGATTTTCAAATTTTTGAAAATTTTCCAAAATCCATGGGTTAGCCCCTTCTATAATAATAAGTTTTCGGTAAATGCTCTATATACAAGTAAACTAAAGTTTATACTCTTCACTTTAGTTTAAAATGGTCAGACCACTTTATACATTTGAATTAATTAATTCTAAAATATCTTTCAGGGTATATAGGAATAATTCTAATTTTTTAATATTTAGTTTATTAAAATTTCATATACTGCCTAAATTAGTGGAATTAGCATTATAAAATCTTCATTATCTAGAATACGGAGATAACATAGGTTCTAAACTCTTTGAACATCATCTTATGTTAGTGCTTGATGAAACTATAGACTAAAACCAGATTTTCAAATTTTTGAAAATTTTCCAAAATTCTTGGGTGTTACCCCTTCTAAGATAATGAGTTTTCGGTAAATGCTCTATATACAGAAGTTTATACTCTTCACTTTAGTTTAAAAATTTCAAACCACATTATACATTTGAATTAATGAATTCTAAACTATTTTTCATGGTATATATGAATCATTCTAATTTTTTAATATTTAGTTTACTAAAATTTTATATAATGCCTAGATTAGTGGAATAAGCATTATAAAATATTCATTATCTAGAGAAACAAAAAGAACATAGGTTCTAAACTCTTTCACCATCATCTTATGTTAGTGCTCGATTAAACTATACATTAAAACCAGATTTTCATATTTTTGAATATTTTCCAAAATCCGTGGGTTAACCCCTTTTAATATTATGAGTTTTCGGTAAATGATTTATATACTGAAGTTTATACTCTTCACTTTAGTTTTCAATTTAAAAACCACATAATACAATTGAATTAATGAATTCTAAACTATCTTTCATTGTATATAGGAATCATTCTAATTTTTTAATATTTAGTTTACTAAATTTCATATAATGCCTAGATTAGTGGAATTAGCATTATAAAATATTCATTATTTAGAAAAACAGAGACAACAGAGGTTCTAAACTCTTTTAACATCATCTTATGTTAGTGCTCGATGACACTATACAGATTTTCATATTTTTAAAATTTTCCAAAATCCGTGGGTTAGCATTTATATACTGAAGTTTATACTCTTCACTTTAGTTTAAAAATTTCAAACCAAATTATAAATTTAAATTAATGAATTCTAAACTATCTTTCATGGTATATAGGAATCATTCTAATTTTTTAATATTTAGTTTACTAAAATTTCATATAATGCCTAGATTAGTGGAATTAGCAGTATAAAATATTCATTATCTAGAACAACGGAGACAACAGATGTTCTAAACTCTTTGAACATCATCTTATGTTAGTGCTCGATTAAACTATACACTAAAACCAGATTTTCAAATTTTTGAAAATTTTCCAAAATCCATGGGTTAGCCCCTTCTATAATAATAAGTTTTCGGTAAATGCTCTATATACAAGTAAACTAAAGTTTATACTCTTCACTTTAGTTTAAAATGGTCAGACCACTTTATACATTTGAATTAATTAATTCTAAAATATCTTTCAGGGTATATAGGAATAATTCTAATTTTTTAATATTTAGTTTATTAAAATTTCATATACTGCCTAAATTAGTGGAATTAGCATTATAAAATCTTCATTATCTAGAATACGGAGATAACATAGGTTCTAAACTCTTTGAACATCATTTTATGTTAGTGCTTGATGAAACTATAGACTAAAACCAGATTTTCAAATTTTTGAAAATTTTCCAAAATTCTTGGGTGTTACCCCTTCTAAGATAATGAGTTTTCGGTAAATGCTCTATATACAGAAGTTTATACTCTTCACTTTAGTTTAAAAATTTCAAACCACATTATACATTTGAATTAATGAATTCTAAACTATTTTTCATGGTATATATGAATCATTCTAATTTTTTAATATTTAGTTTACTAAAATTTTATATAATGCCTAGATTAGTGGAATAAGCATTATAAAATATTCATTATCTAGAGAAACAAAAAGAACATAGGTTCTAAACTCTTTCACCATCATCTTATGTTAGTGCTCGATTAAACTATACATTAAAACCAGATTTTCATATTTTTGAATATTTTCCAAAATCCGTGGGTTAACCCCTTTTAATATTATGAGTTTTCGGTAAATGATTTATATACTGAAGTTTATACTCTTCACTTTAGTTTTCAATTTAAAAACCACATAATACAATTGAATTAATGAATTCTAAACTATCTTTCATTGTATATAGGAATCATTCTAATTTTTTAATATTTAGTTTACTAAATTTCATATAATGCCTAGATTAGTGGAATTAGCATTATAAAATATTCATTATTTAGAAAAACAGAGACAACAGAGGTTCTAAACTCTTTTAACATCATCTTATGTTAGTGCTCGATGACACTATACAGATTTTCATATTTTTAAAATTTTCCAAAATCCGTGGGTTAGCATTTATATACTGAAGTTTATACTCTTCACTTTAGTTTAAAAATTTCAAACCAAATTATAAATTTAAATTAATGAATTCTAAACTATCTTTCATGGTATATAGGAATCATTCTAATTTTTTAATATTTAGTTTACTAAAATTTCATATAATGCCTAGATTAGTGGAATTAGCAGTATAAAATATTCATTATCTAGAACAACGGAGACAACAGATGTTCTAAACTCTTTGAACATCATCTTATGTTAGTGCTCGATTAAACTATACACTAAAACCAGATTTTCATATTTTTCAAAATTTTCCAAAATCCGTGGGTTAACCCCTTCTAAAATAATAAGTTTTCGGTAAATGCTTTATATACTGAAGTTTATACTCTTCACTTTTGTTTAAAATTTTCAAACCACATTCGACATTTAAATTAATGTATTCTAAAATATCTTTCATGGTATATAGGATCCATTCTAATTTTTTAATATTTAGTTTACTAAAATTTCATATACTACTAAATTAGTGGAATTAGAGTTATAAAATCTTCATTATCTTGAGAAACGAAAACAACAGAGGTTTTAAACTTTTTGACCATCATCTTATGTTAGTGCTCGATGAAACTATACACTAAAACAAGATTTTTATATTTTTGAAATTTTTCCAAAATCTGTGGGTTAACCCCTTCTAAAATAATAAGTTTTCGTTAAATGTTCTATATACTGAACTTTATACACTTCACTTTAGTTTAAAAATTTCAAACCACATATACATTTGAATTAATGAATTCTAAAATATCTTTCAGGGTATATAGGAATCATTCTAATTATTTAATATTTAGTTTACTAAAATTTCATATACTTCCTAAATTAGTGGAATTAGCATTATAAAATCTTCATTATCTAGAAAACGGAGACAACAGAGGTTATAAACTCTTTGAACATCATCATTTCTTAGTGCTTGATGAAACTATTCACTAAAACCAGATTTTTAAATTTTTGAAAATTTTCCAAAATCTGTGGGTTCACCCCTTTTAAAATAATGAGTTTTCGGTAAATGATCTATATACTGAAGTTTATACTCTTCAGTTTAGTTTAAAATTTTCAAACCACATTATACATTTGAATTAATGAATTCTAAACTATCTTTCATGGTATATAAGAATCATTCTAGTTTTTTAATATTTAGTTTACTAAAATTTCATATATTACCTAAGTTAGTGGAATTAGCATTATAAAATCTTCATTATCTAGAAAACGGAGACAACAGAGGTTCTAAACTCTTTGAACACCATCTTATGTTAGTGCTTGATGAAACTATACACTAAAACCAGATTTTCATATTTTTGAAAAAATTTCAAAATACGTGGGTTAACTTCTTCTAAAATAATAAATTTTCAGTAAATGCTCTATATACTGAAGTTTGTACTCTTCACTTTTGTTTGAAATTTCAAACCACATTCGACATTTGAATTGATGCATTCTAAACTATCTTTCATGGTATATAGGAGCCTTTCTAATTTTTTAATATTTAGTTTACTAAAATTTCATATACTGACTAGATTAGTGGAATTAACATTATGAAATCTTCATTATCTAGAGAAACGAAGACAACAGAGGTTCTAAACTCTTTCACCATCATCTTATGTTAGTGCTCGATGAAACTATACACTAAAACTAGATTTTCATATTTTTGAAAATTTTCCAAAATCCGTGGGTTAACCCCTTCTAAAATAATGAGTTTTCCGTAAATGTTCTATATAATGAAGTTTATACTCTTCACTTTAGTTTAAAAATTTCAAACCACATTCGACAATTGAATTAATGTATTCTAAAATATCTTTCATGGTATATAGGATCCATTCTAATTTTTTAATATTTAGTTTACTAAAATTTCATATACTACTAAATTAGTGGAATTAGCGTTATAAAATCTTCATTATCTAGAGAAACGAAGACAACAGATGTTCTAAACTTTTTGACCATCATCTTATGTTAGTGCTCGATGAAACTATACACTAAACCCAGATTTTTTGTATTTTTGAAAAAATTTCAAAATCCGTGGGTTAACCCCCCCCCCCCCCCCCTTCTAAAAATAATAAGCTTTCAGTAAATGCTCTATATACTGAAGTTTATACTCTTCACTTTTGTTTAAAAATTTCAAACCACATTCGACATTTGAATTAATGTATTCTAAACTATCTTTCATAGTATATATGAGCCATTCTAATTTTTTAATATTTAGTTTACTAAAATTTCATATACTAACTAAATTAGTGGAATTAGCGTTATAAGATCTTCATTATCTAGAAAAACAAAGACAACAGAGATTCTAAACTTGTTGACCATCATCTTATGTTAGTGCTCGATGAAACTATACACTAAAACCAGATTTTCATATTTTTGATATTTTTCCAAAATCCGTGGGTATATCCATCTCCAACTTGTGAATAGAATAATTTTGACCATATATGTAAAAGTGAAAACAATCATGCTATTTAGAAGTATCGGTTTAGTTTTTCAATTTTTTATGGAAATACCAATATGGAATAAAACAAAGAGAATCATGCATACATTAGATTGTTATAGATTTATATCTCAAATCTATTAGTTATACCATTCCACTGGTCTATTAGTTATATACATTTTACAAAAAATAAATTTTATTTAATCTTAAACATCACTAAACGAGTACCAGATATTAGCAAGGTAAGTACTAACTTTTTTCTCCTACTTGCTATTTGTCTTGTTTTTGCAAGTAATATATTTTGTGACTTGGTACTTGACTTGATAACAACAAGTACTTGCTTTTTTAAAACGAGTACGATGTAAATAGTGGGTACGGAGCAAGTATCAAGTATTTTTGTCTAGCCCTGCCTATAGACATAGAATTAAAATATTTACTTCCTCCGTTTCGAATTACTTGTCATTTTAGAGTAGAATTTTCGTTTCAAAATAAATGTCGTTTTCGGTTTTCAATGCAAAATTTATTTACAATTTTTTCTACTATATTTTTCTATTGGTTGATATATGGTTAGATGTATTGGTAATAGTGTTTTTATTTTGAAAATATGTAAAATTAAATGTTTTCTTAATTTGTGTGCATAAACCTAGAACGACAAATAATATGAAACGGAAAGAGTAATAAATTGTTAAAAAAAATCAAGAAAACAACGAAGTAGCAATTATTATGTTTTTGGTTGTTCCAAGGATAAAGAATGCATAACAATATGCTTGACTTGCACTTAAGCTTTCTTTCGTTAGCCAAAAAGAAGAAGGTTAGGTACTTGACTAAGAACTCAACCTAAATTTTAGTATAATACAATCCTTATTCCTATCTGATTTTGCATGCTTCCAGTTCCACTTCTCTTAAACTACTATACTCAAGAAAGTTGGTTCTAATAGTAAGTCTATTAACTTGTAGAAACAAACTGAAACATTATCCCCAAAATGAAAGTTGTTAGTTTATTCCAACAAAGCGTGTGAATTTACGAGCTAAGAGGCGGCTAAAGACTAAGTAAAGACCTAAGGACAGTTCACACAAATTTGAAAGCTTTCGTTGTCTGGAAACGACAACACACTTTGGACAAAAAGCTAAATATCAAATTAATTAATATAGTTATTTAGCTTAACGTGGCCAAAGATGGCTTATACTTTTTGGCTTCACTACTAGATTAGATTAGATTAATTAGGAAGACATCATACAGCAACAAGAAAAGTTTATTATATTCGAAATATAAGATAGGGGAAAAGGTTAACATAAGGTGATTAAACAGAAAAAGGTTCAATTGCTAAACTAATTTGTTAGAGATAAGAATCATTTTGAGTTCCATTATTCATTTGTTTTTTAATATGTAGTTTTTAGGATTTTCCTAATTTTAATTTTTTATTTTTAGAAATTTAGGAATCTGAAATAGTTGTGCCGGTTTCAAATAAAGAAAATGTTCCTAGAAAATATAAGTCTTTTGATTCTGTATGTTTGGGTAAAGTAAATCAAACTCTTATTAAATGAAATAATTAAAGCACTTGAAGACAATAATAATGAACCAGAAGAAGAAGGTGGTAGTGCTGCTCATGGCCATGGTGGTTTCCCAGGAAAGGTAACAGAGAGAGAAAGAGAAAGAGAGAAACAAATCGACTGGAGACAAAGAAAGCACAAGACGAAGATCATACAGTCACACACTGATTCACTTAGCTTCAAGAAGACAAGAACAGCTTACTCTGTAAAGGACAAGGAGACATGCAAAGCTAATCCGTGTCCTTTCTTCATCGGTCGTTTCATCCAAAACTCGAAAGGTTTCTCTCTAGTCTCTTGTTCGAAAGGTTTTTGGTGTTGAATCTCTTTCAAAGTTTTCCCCCTTTTTGGTGTATCTATCTGTCTTGTGGCGTGAGATTGATGTTATTGGTTACTGATTTGGTAATCCTTTCAAGTCAACGACTTTTTTTTTTTGCCAAAAGTGATGACTGTCACAACTTGTGTTTTGTTTCTTGGTCGGAAGATTTCTAATTTCGACCAATCATAACAATCTCTGGTTTACCTAAGATAGTACTATTCCAATCAGAGTTCGTTTAGATACGACTTCTTGTGTTGGTTAAAAACACTATATCAATTTAGAAACTTTGCAATTTCTATTTCTAGGTTTTAAAAGGATCTTCTTTTATGTAATATCTTTGCCCAAATAGTCTAATTTTTTTTGGATTATATAGGTCTTCATTCTTCTTCTTGTGGTAACTAGCTTGTTTAACATCAGATGAGTAAGAAAGGTTCCAGTTTGCCATACCTTAATACTAGCATCGCATGGGGAGTGCTTCCAACTGAACCCCTAAACTTGAAGACGGTGGATGCAAGGCCTGGACATATGCACACCACAAAGCAAATCAGTTTCCAAGACCAGGATTCACCTTCAACTCAGTCCACTTGTCAGTCTTACACTGAAGTTGCAAGTAGTGGAGATGATAATCCTTCCAGACAAATCTCCTTTTCAACCAAATCAGGTCAGTTCCAAAGGGTTTCTTCCTCCCATTGAGATAACATATAGACTCTTGATTAATTTCTTGAGATAATCTACATTGAGTATATGTTCAATACTCATGTTATCTACAAGAGAGTCGATTAGTTTTCAATCAAGACTGTTATCATCTCTTCTCATTTTCTTGTCTAGGATCTGAAGAAACTCAGCGGAAGGTATCTGCAACTCATGCTAAACCAGGCGCAATGACATCATTCCCAAACATGAACTTTGCTCCTACGCAGGTACTTGTAAAGTTGTAAGCCTTTAATTTGCAATAATAACAATCATCTGATGGTGGTGGACTGATACCTTATATCATACATGGTGCAGGCTAATTTCTCATTTCACTATGCTGATCCACATTATGGTGGTTTGTTAGCTACAACATATCTACCACAAGCACCGGTTAGTAAAGACCTTCCCTTTCATATACTCTCTTCTGCTATGCATTGTAATGGTAGATTATCTTTCAGTGTTATTAGTCCATATGATCTAAAGTCTCTTCAATCTATTTTTGCAGACATGCAATCCCCAAATGGTTGGTATGGTTCCTGGTAGAGTTCAGTTACCAGTGGAGATCACTGAAACAGAGCCAGTCTTTGTCAATGCGAAGCAATACCATGCAATCATGAGGAGAAGGCAGCAACGTGCCAAGCTTGAAGCTCAGAACAAATTAATCAAAGCCCGGAAGGTATACTATGGACCAACAACACAAACCAAACCTTCCATTTAGAAAGCTTTTGCTCATCTCTGTTTTTTCTTACTGCAACAGCCGTATCTTCATGAATCTCGACATGTCCATGCTCTTAAAAGGCCAAGAGGATCCGGTGGAAGATTCCTCAACACCAAAAAACTTCTTCAAGAATCCCAACAGGCTGCTCCTAAACAACAGGAACATGACAAAAGGACAAACATGTCTAGATTCCAAGCTCATATGCTGCACAACAAAGACCGTGGCTCGACCACATCTGGCTCTGACATCACATGTGTTTCCGACGGTGCTGCTGATATTTTCGGACACACTGAACTCCAGTTTTCAGGTTTTCCAACAACTCAGACTAACCGAGCTATGCTTGTTCATGGTCAATCCAATGACATGCATGGAGGTGGGGACTTGCACCATTTCTCTGTCCATATCTGAGACATTGGATCTTTTTTGGTGCTGTTTCTTCATGTTTCCCACCAAAAGGGGAAGTCATCCTTGGCTACTACTACTAGTTCTTCTGCTTGCGGTCACTTGTTATGTTTTCATTTCACTTTATCTATGTTTTAAGACATCACCACAAGAACAAGAACGACCATAATCTTCGCTTACCATGTATCCTGTGTAAAACTAGTGGTTTGATTTTCGTATAAACTTTCAGTTCCACTTTGTGTGTTTCTTTTCATGACTTTTCGTACTTCATGTCACATGTAATGAAGAAGTCTCCGGATTCTGTATGAATATGATCCCTAAATAAAACACACAGATATTCTGCTTTCCACAACTTGGTTTTGTGTAAGGGACATGTCTATATATAACAAAACGGTATCAATTTTCTCTTTATGTCTATATATTCATGATATATGCATAATACAACTTTGGTCAGTGAACCCAAAATTAATGAAAAAAACAAAACAAAGGAAGATAATTAAATAAATAAAGAGGTGTTTTACATGTAATTGGCGGAAGAAATGGGTTTGATTAGGGTTGTTACGTCAAAACATATTCGTATGAGTATGATCAATTATTACGTGTTTTACCAATTTTAATTTCCGAGTTGTTGAATTCATTATGGCCTTGGGTAGGGAGGAGGACAGTAACGGGTGGCTGAAGTGTTTGTTTTGCGTTGAGCGTTACGAATACAATAATCTTGTTTTTTTTTTAACATACAATACAATAATCTTGTTTACAAATGTTAAAACCGTATAATTCAATACCATAAATTAATACTATGATGTTCAGTGTCTAAAACTTAACCATCTACCATCTAAAACATAGATACATTTCTCTTGAAAGTTCCGAAAACTCTAGTTTAAATAAATATTTTTTTAGTTTAAATAAATATATATTAAGTTAAATAATGTAGCTTAGTTGAACATAGTTGATTACTTAGCAAAGATAATACATAAGTCTCACTGATTGGACGTCTGAGTTTATTCATGTGTTTAAATGGTATTTATACAAAATAGATTAGGTCTACATATATAACTTTTGGGAAATAAGCTAAAGACCCTAGTTGACCAATAACAATATCATATTCATTAACGTAATTAAATATATTATTCATTTATTATCATTAACATATAATTCACATGTATAAAATTAAAATAGTTAATTTTCTTCTTTTTAAGAAACACATATAATACCATTAATATTAATATAACTAAACACATACTCCCTCTGTTTTTTAAAGATACATATTCTAGACTTTTCACATATATTAAGAAATCACATTAAAAATGCATTAATTTTTGTGAATAACAATTTTTCATAATCTTTAACCAATAAAAATCCAATAAACACAATTAATTTTCTTGAAGTTAACAGATTTTCATTAAATAATACATTGAAAAAGTAAAAAATGTATCTTTTTAAAACAAATTTTTTTCCTAGAACATAGACTTTAAAAAACAGAG
Source organism: Raphanus raphanistrum subsp. raphanistrum (assembly GCA_019706035.1). Lineage (NCBI taxonomy): Eukaryota > Viridiplantae > Streptophyta > Magnoliopsida > Brassicales > Brassicaceae > Raphanus > Raphanus raphanistrum. Next base: position 53,735,516 of record CM033988.1, read on the forward strand.
GGAGTATTTAGTTTTCTTTTCATCAATCAATATTTTTATTTTTTCATCCATCAATGTCATTATTTAAAAACATTAGAATATATAAACATTTGTCCACAACCCATCCACTGACATAAATGATCTGATCGTTAAAAAATAATACTACTCCCTCCGTTTCATATTACATGTCGTTCTAACCTTATACATACAGATTAAGAAAATATTTAATTTTACATATTTCCAAAATAAAAACACTAATACCAATACACCTAACCATGTATCAACCAATAGAAAAATGAAAAATAGAATATTGTCAATAAATTTTGCATTGAAAACCGAAAACGACACTTATTTTGAAACAAAAAATTTAGTCTAGAACGACATATAATTTGAAACGGAGGGAGTATAATTTAGTGGATAATGATCATGGTATCATGTAAATAATCAATCATGTTTCTGAAAAATTTCTTAGATAGAATAACAATGTAATTTAGTTGATATGATTGACAACATAAATTACAATTGATTGCCATGTCAATCAACATTTAGGAAATCTCCAATTTACACTAATGTTTAGGAAAACCTACAACTTTAATATTAGTGTTAAAATAATTGTTAGCAGTTAACTTATATGTTAGAAACTGCACTAATGAAATAAATTTGTTTATTATAGATACATAATTGTTAGTTGGTACATATTTTATTAGCTAAAGCTCGTAGTTAAACATCCCAATTGTCAATCTCGCGTGGAAGAACAGAGGCGGCTCAACAATGTTGACCGGGATGCTGTCGTTTTGACATAATAGATGAGTTCTTTTGATATTTAATGGTTGTTTGACTTTTAGGTGTTCAAGGGAAGCTTGATTCAAGCTGCAACTTCGAAAAAGAACCAAATATGTAACTTGGACGAAAAGGTACAATCTCAATGAAGCGTTTCTAAATCATTTGTATTGTTTCTAAATGGTTGTTCTTTGTATCTTAATTAGGACGATAGAGGAATTTTCCATCTTCCTAAAAGATTTGATGTGTCGCCCACATTAAAAAGGCTACAAGAAATGCCTTGTGGCCAAATCAAACGGTAAGAAAACGAAAAACAATGTTCTTATGGTTTTATTTCGAACATGATTTATTTCACTTTTATTTATTTGATTTGTAGGATTGGAAGCCACGTCAGATTCCTACAATCTCTCAAGATAGTAGGAGTCAGCTATCACAGTTCAAGTTCATGTTATTGTCAAAGTTTTGTGGGTTGAGGTGTGGGTTGATCAGTGGTCTAAATAGGTTAGCATTTTGGAACATAGTCAACTTGGACGTCGATAGAGAAATCAATGAGCATCTCTGTGATGCTCGGTACATGTTGGTATGACATTCCTGTCAATAGAAAGAGAAATTTAGTAAGGCGTGTGTCTGTGCACAGCTTTTGCATTTTTGGTTTTTTTGCTATGGTTTTTGAGGTGCAGTAACATCATTTCTGTTTGCTCTGCTTTTTTGCTACGGCTTTTTGAGACGCAGTGACATCATTCATGTTTGCTCCTGTACATGCATTATGTATTTGTAAACTTTTAATTGGTAATAATAGCAATCATCTGATGGTATCATACATGATTCAGACTAATTTCTCGTTTCACTATGTTGATCCACATTTTGGTGGTTTGTTAGCTATACCTTATCTTCCACACGCACCGCTTAGTAAGACCTTTGTTTCATATACTTTTCTTACGCTGAAAGATAATCTACCATTTCAACGCATAATGGAACAACTTTATTGCATATAAACAAGCTAAATGCAAGTATAGCACTAGTCAATGAGATCTCAAGTATCTTCATCTCTTTTGCAGACATGCAATGATGCAATCCCCAAATGGTGGGTATGGTTCCTGGTCGAGTTCCACTACCAGTGGAGATCACTGAAGCTGAGCCAGTCTTTGTCAATGCGAAGCAATACCATGCTATCATGAGGAGAAGGGAGCAACGTGCCAAGCTTGAGGCTCAGAACAAACTAATCAAAGGCCGGAAGGTAATATAATATTGGACCAACAACACAAACAAAAGCTTCTCATGTAGAAAAGCTATGCTCATCTCTGTTCTTCTTTTTTTTCTTTACTGCAACATCCGTATCTTCATGAATCTCGACATGTTCATGCTCTTAAAAGGCCAAGAGGATCCGTTGGAAGATTCCTCAACACCCAAAAACTTCTTCAAGAATCCCAATAGGCTGCTGCTAAAGAACAAGAACATGACAAGTCGGTCCAACAGGCAAACATGTCTAGATTCAAAGCTTATATGCTGCAGCACAACAAAGACCGTGGCTTGACCACTTCTGGCTCTGACATCACATCTGTTTCCGACGGTGCGGCTGATATCTTCGGACACACTGAATTCCAGAGGTTTTCCAACAACTCAGACTAACCGAGCTATGCTTGTTCATGGTTCTAATGACATGCATGGAGGTGGGGACTTGCACCATTTCTCTGTCCATATCTGAGACATTGGATCTTATTGGTGCTGGTTTCATGTTTCCCACCAAAAGGGGAAGTCGTCCTTGGCTACTACTAGTTCTTCTGCTTGCTGTCACTTGTTATGTTTTCATTTCATTTTATCTATGTTTTAAGACATCACCACAAGAACAAGAACGACCATAATCTTCAGTTTGAAAACACTTTTAATCTTTGCTTACCAAGTTACCATGTATCTCTTGTGTAAACTACTGCTTTGATTCTGTATGAACACTGATAAATAAACAGATTCTGCTTTCCACTCCATGGTTTTGTGTGAAGAGACGCTTGGATCTCTAAATATTTTACAATTTAGTTGACAATGTTTTATAAACATTAAATGAAGAATCTAGTAGTTTAGTTTATACAGTAAACGGTTATTTCTTATTCTGTAAACTTGAATTAAAAAAGGAGGTTGAAAGATTCTACTTTGAGTCTTATCAGTTTGAGAAGTTGTCATCACACACTTAAAGATACTTGAAAATATTACCATTTCTTGGACACGTTTGTTAATAAAGTATCAAAGCCGTCTGTTACCAATTATTTCCTATAAAACTATTTTGAATAAGGTAAGAGAAGAAACGTAAGAGCAACATTATTGCTAGAGAGGTCTTAGATTTGTTTATTAGTATTTTTGAGCTAAAGAACAATGTTAAAAAACATTAAGAAAATGGAAGATTATTGCTGGGACTTTTAGGTTGGTTCTTAGTAACATTTGCTGTGATCAAAACATAGAAGCAAAGTAGCGATCTGCTGTGATCATTGCTGTGATCAAAACATAAACGTTTCAAAACATATAACGATCAAAAGGTTTCATCATTCATCAATATCAAGCTTCAGTATTGAAAAAAAGGTTTCATCAACAATAATATCTTTCAACCATTTAGTCTGATCATTACGTAAAGAGAAAAAAATATGAAACCAACATCTGCATTCAGTCTGTCACCATTGCAGAAACCAACATCTGCATTCATAAACCATTCATTAGATATTGATACAATGACAACAACTTCAAGACTCAAATATAAGAAAGATTATAATCCTACCACAATCATTTATTTAAAGCAATTAAAAAATAACAGTGATTGCACGAGACCACAAACGCCTTCGCATGTGTAATTGATGTGCTCTAAACTAGAGGGAGAGGCCGAGCTACTAGAAATACAGGCACCACCACTACTTGGCCTTAGAAAAGATTGTACAGGAATACAGGATACAGCTAAACTATCATATGGGGAGAAGAACCCATCAACGAAATGAATAAACCACCCTGTCACATAGAAAGTGATGGCCATTGGAAGCAGGATAACACTGGAAAAACGAATCTAGAAGTCAGAACTTATGGGAATTACATTAAGCAAGCAAGAAAGAAACGAAAAAAAACAGTTGCCCTTACGGTTGGCCTTACCATCCAGTCATGAACTTCTTAGATGCCCAGCTTCTTATCAGTTTGTAAAACGTCTAAAGATCAAACATTTCTCAGTCAGTAAATATCCATCAAAAAAAATTGAAATAGCTGAAGCTAAAACAGAGCAAATCTCAAAACATATCCTTTTTTCCAAAATCTACAATCTCGACAACGCAATTGAAGATTGCTTCAGTATTGGAGCTCACGTAATCCCAACAGATAAAAATCGCAATGGAAATTCAAGACCGATTCAGGCACTAATAATCCCAACAGATAGAAATCGCAATGGAAAAAAGAAAGACCTTCGCAGTGAAGAGACTCTGAGAGAGATGAGAGTGGGTCGTCGAGAGGGTCTGAGAGAGTGGGTCGTCGAGAGAGACTCTGAGAGAGATGAAAGTGTTTGAAACCCAAATCGGAGGAGATGAGAGAGTCTGAGAGATCGATCGATGGAGAGACTCTTTGAGAGGCTGAGATCGATGAAGACGAGAAAGTGGAGATGGATTGAAACGCTTTCGATGAAACCCAAATCGGAGGAGACGAGAGAGCTCGTGGTCGGCGTCGGAGAAGAGAGAGCTCGAGCCGGAGAAGATGGACTGAAACGCGATGAGACGAAGAGCTCGTGCCACCTGGCAGGTAAGAAACGTCTCAAAAATTCCTTAGCTAAACCACGTTCACAAAGTTTATTAGTCTTTTTCATTTATTTTTAGGCCCAAATATACCTAAGGACCAAGAAACGCAATAATGTTACTCTAAGATTCATATCCACAATACGTTGACTTATGCGACAAAGAATACAAACTTGTGTCCCTGAAACACTAACAATGATCATAATAAAAACAAAAGACAGCATTTTCAATTATACAAAGTCACAATCAAACCTGTAAATCACTTTCCAAAAGTGATTCATGAATTACTGATTATAACATATTGCCAAATCAAATCTTGTCGTCTGGGCTAGTTGATGCAAGAGTGTGAATTGCCCAAACAAAGTCTTACAAGTCATCATTTATCATACCGGTTTAATAGGCGGTTATGGTGAACCGATCCGAACCTGGAATCCAAGCAGATGTGGTTATAAACATTTCTTTATTTAGAAACAACTGAATAACACATTCCTTACAATATGACTGGAAACAAAAGAGAAAGCAGAACAGCTAGACAAGAACAAGAACAAGAACAAGAAATATAAATATAAATAACATTTCTCTATGTGGTTCTCAGAGCTGTTAACACTATGATTTAGAGTAAAACCCGTCATGGTTCTTAGCCGAAAGCCGTTTCAAGAACTCGTAGGTAGTGATCATAGTTGTTGCAGACATTGACATTGAAGCACATCTTGGTCCCAACCCTCTGTAACAAGCTGTCCATCCACCTTCCCTTACCAAGTTTCTCACCGTCTGTCCAATACTCGGTCCACGCTTCCCACTGTTATTGCTACTACTACTACTACTATCTTCCCCATCAAGAACCTGCAGCCTCGTCTTGATAGTGTCCAGCGGCATCGTAATCAAAGCAGAAACACTCCCAGCAATCGCAGCACTAACCCCCTGAACAGCCATCACCGTCTTAGAGTCCGGTTTCATCGCGTTCCCATTCTCTCCGTCCTTCTTACAAACATAACACCCAACTCCACCCCAAACCATCCTCTGCGCAACAGAGTAAGACGCCCACCAAACCGCGTTAGACGGCGCATAAGTCAGAATCGATATCCCAAACCCTCTGTATAACCCTCTCACTCCATCAGCTCGAACGATCTTCCTAAACGCATCGAACCCGTTAACATAATCACAACACCTAAGCCCGCTGCTTCCTTGAACCATAAGCCTCTGGCTCACCACATCAACAGGAGTCCAAACAAGCTGAGCAGCCATCGCAGCCGTCAGCCCACCAACCGCATTAGCAGCAGCAGAGGCCTTAGCGTCAGTAAACCCTAACCCAACAGCAGCAGAGCCCACACTGCTCTTGGTAACCTCCAAAGCCGTCATGTACAAAGCCCTCGCAGGGATAGTTCCCATCAAAGAAGTGCCAAACCCTTTATACAACCCCCTCAAACCTTCGTTTCTCACTAGTGTCAACGCACCTCTGATACAAGAGCCTTGAGAGTGGTGACACACTTGCTGCCGAGTTTTCATCAAAACCGCAGGGTAGAGAGCTCCAGAGACACCTGAGAACAGAGCAGCTCCCAAAACGAAGAACTTTGACTTGTCCAGCATCTCCCAGTTGATATCCGCAGGGATGTGAATCTCTTGGGCCGATGATTCTTCCTCGGCCGTACTAAGATTCATCTTCGCCAGCTTCTATTTGACACAGAAAAACTTAAAAGGAACCAACTTTCGATCTCTATTTACAAACGGAGACTGTAACGTATCTCCAGGATTAGGAAAGACCAAAACTTTCTAAAAAAGGAAAGAAAGATTAGATTCGCCGAGGACGGAAAAGGGAAAGGTTTTCAGAAGGAGGAGGGCATTTTTTGCGCCTTGTCTTTGATGGGAAACGATCGTGCGGATCTAACAACATCACTCAACGATTCCGAAACAGAGCGATCATATCGAATAATCTAGTCTCTCACCGCGAAAAGTCGTTTCCTTTTTGGCCGGAGAAGATAATCCAATAAGCTCACACACACCAATACGAGGAGGTTAGAGAAAGAAACGAAGAGAGAAGCTAGCAAGGACGAAGATGCGAGACCTTATACTGTTATAGAGCGAGACTAGGGTTCTGTTATTTTTATTTTATTTTTGTCCGGTAAACAAACGAAATCGAGATTCCGGTATAGCTAACCGGCTTTGTTTTATCCGGTTCGATTAACCGATTTATGCTTTTCACTTTTTTAAGGAAGTATGGAGGCTCTGCGTAAAATCAGATCGCTGGCAGGTGACACGTGCCGGTCAGACGGCTGAGATACAGATGAGGTACAAAAATAGTCATCGAAACCAACGGATGAGATCTCAGGAGAGAGAAAATGGATCCGCTTTTTGTTTGTTACACGGATAAGATGACGTGGTGTCCATATCCTTGGGTCGTTGGGCGGACACACAGGTTTGGAAAGGAAAACAAGGAGCAGGAGTCAGTGTGTGTAGAGCTGAGTCACGTGATCCTTTCAGACAAACTCACGTGACCTCACTTGTGCATGATTCTCTTTTTTTACAGTTCCACCATCCCTCCTCCAGCCTTTATACGCATAAAGAATATCTTTTGGGTGTAGGTTTATCATTTCATTGAGATGCTAAATTTTATGAACAGTGGTGGTCCTAGATCAAGAAACTACCAAACATCAACAGAAATCATTTCCTGCTGTCGTTGTTTCATTTAAGTGACATCGTTAGTGTCATACATTTGAGATTCAAATCTGTAATATCAAATAACTTTTTTTTTTGACAAAGATGTAATATCAAATAACTTTTTTTCTGAAATAAGTATCAGACAAACCTACATTACTCTTTTGGTCCACCTATGAAATTTATTCATCGTTGATCATTTCTCTTCAACAGATTTATTTTGCAAAAAAAAAACAGATTTTAGTGGGGCAAAAGTTATAAGACTAAACCCTTCATCAAAGAAAAAGTTAAAAATTTGAACCAAATAAATGAAAAAGTTAAATACAAACCCTTTAAAAAAAGATGTTATATTCGTCATGGAACTGATTCCAAAAAGTACATTAGCATTGTGGGGCTGGGGCGATTATGATCGGATCAAGTTCCTAATAATATTGGTCATATACTTTTTACATGGACTAAATCAACCCTGGTTTTAGTTCACCACAATGCTCCTATTCGAAAGATCCACTTTTATTGGTTCAGCATATTTTCCATGTCTTAAGTAATCAAATAAAAACGGCCGGCGTCCATATTGTTAGTTGAATCATTGTAAAGTATACGTCGACAAGAAAAAAATCTCCTATTATTATTTTTCTGTGCACAAATTCATTACAATTTAAAAGAAGTCTCAGGTCCAAAGTCCAGTTTGAATTGGATCCATTACAAAAAAAATTCTAAAGTAGTTTTCGCCGAACGGTTATATCGCCATTACATCAACAAAGAAACGAAAAAACAAGATACTGACAAAATAAGAAAAAAATTGTTGAAGGTCTTTCACAATACCATAGATTTCTTTGTTGCCGTTGTTAATAGCTCTAAATAAGTTGAGTTGAGTTGTAAGAGAATGTTGGTATCTCAAGGTTCACTACAATGAAAAATCGAAGGGCTAGAACCTCAGCTACCAACATGGAGTTTTATAGAGTCATGCGTGGTTGATCATCGCGGTCTTGTTTGTTCCGGATTGTCCTGTGAAGATCAAGGCTTTGGCTATGCTCCTTAAAAAAGCCAGATTTGCTATGCAGTCCATTAAACAAGCAAGAACAACTTTAATATAACCTTCTATTAAAAAGTGGGATGGTGATGAATGTTAAAGATGGATGTTTGTTATTGGGCCGACGATGGGCTTGAAAAAGTAGAAGATTTGTTTTGGTCTTTAAAAGGAAGGCTCCGTGGCAGATAAATTTGCACGTTTGTGAGACTTATCCATGGTGGAGCTCGAGAAACTAGTTCAAAAAAATATATGATTGGCTAAAGTTGTATCCACAGAAAAAAAATACGTTTACGGAAACAAATATGTAAAAGAAAAAAAAAAACACAACACAATGTACTCATATACACACCAAAAGGAAGCGACGATCAAGAATAAAACACTCCAAAAAAATATAAAATCAACGTCTGTACAGCTGGGCCTAGGCCTCGAATGGATTTATAACCCGTTTAGATTTTATGATTCGTCATGACTGGGCTCGGGTCCTAAATTGGATCTCCCTCTTTTCACGGAGTTCATCTTCTCCAACTTGAGTCCAGCCCTGAACCTTGCGATGAAATCATCAGCTTTGGTATCTACGTCGGGGCTCGGACAGAACATACTCTCGACTGTCTTAACGTCAACTGACTTATGATCGTCATCATCAGGTTCGTCTGAGCTTATGCTAATGTTGCTAGCCATCCTAACGTAGTCTCCACGCTTCACGAATTTCCATGCCGGCATTTTGAACGGCGGTGGAGGAGGAGGCGGAGGGATCGGCATCGGTGGTGGTGATTCGCTTCCAGTGTCAAAGAATCGAGTTACCTCATCAGCTTTGTGTATCTTCGACATTGATGAGCGTGATTCAAAGCTCCGATATGGTGGAGGTGGCGGAGGAGGCGGCGGCGGATTTGATTTAGCTTTTTTGGTTTTACCTTTTTTGGACTGGAAGAAAGGTGGTGGAGGAGGTGGCGGGGGCGGTGAATAATCAAATGGAGGATCGGAGCCGAAGAGTAAATCGAGACCGTCGATGCTCTGTTGCCTTTGCTTCTTCTTCTTTTTCCGTAAAGCAATAAGAAAGTCTTTAGTTGCTCCTCCGCCTTTCTTCTTCTCATGTTTACTGCTCTCCGGTACCGGAACCGGAGTGATCAGAGGCGTCGCCGCTGCAACAGAATCACCACTTTGCTTCTTCTCTTCCTTTGCAGCAACATCTTGATACACTCTCTTTGTCCTCCTCTTCGCTGGCTTCGACGGTGGAGGAGCACGAGGCGGAGATGGCGGAGGAGACGGCATAAAAGAAAGAGGATACGGCGGAGCAGAAGGCGGAGGCAGAGGCTCTGATAGCTCTCTGTCAGCTTTCTCAGTTTCGAAACCACTGTTATGGACCTTCCCTACTCCCTCGCCGCTCTCTGCTTGATAAATCGGTGAATCTGAAGCTTCGTAACGGCATTGACTTACACGTGTATCGTCGTAAAATCTCCACCGTTCATCGGACTCGTATTCCCGGAGCCGCAGATCTGGATACGAGCTGCTACTCCTTAAACTGCCAATCCTCTTGTACACCGTCTGATCAGGAAACTGATGGCCGATCCAATAACGCGGCGTAGTAGCAACACCGTCAGATACACGGCCTCGATCGGTGATCGACGGCGTGCTCGAGAATTTGTCGAAACTATATCCGCTGATGACGTCATTGTTGGTACTGAGTTCTTCCTTGCTTTCGTCGTTACCGGTATTGCGGCTGAGGAAACCGCAGATGACGGCGAAGAGGACGAGGACGAAGTTGAGATAGTCCCAGCTTTTACGGACCAAATGTGGTCGGAGAAACTGTGAAACGGAGGAGAAGAATGGAGGGATGACGAAGAAGACTATGAGGAACGCAGCGGCTCCGGCGAAGAATGCTTGGATGGCGACGGTGGTTGCGCGGCCGCCGAGACTAGATGTTCGGCGGAAGTTAGCGTTATTGCGGCGGGATTGAAGCCAGAACGGCGTAGACGCGTCACCATCTTCTTCTTCCATACGCTTCCTTTTTTAAAAGAAAAATAACTTTTTGAGTTTAGATTTTAAAGGATAAAGTTTTTTTTTTTTGGGAGGAGTTGTTGGTTTCAAATGATGCTGTATTGTTTGCTTTATATGCTTTGCTTCTTGTGCTTAGATTTTTTTTTCTGGAATACTACTAAACTTTACACCTTCCTTGCATATAAATATGTTTTTGTCTTCAAGGGTTAGACATGTTACTTGTAAGATATGTCATAAGGATAGTTATGTGTAAATTCTTCATTTCATTTTTTTCTTTACATGTTTATCACTTTATTACATCTGCAAATACATTTCTACTAGTGGATATTTGAACAAAATGTATATAGTGATGTAATTAGTATTTGACTCCACCTTTTACCAATTCATCCATGAAAATAAACGTGCGGATATTTAGTTTATATAGTTAGTATATATTTTTAAGGTTGCTTATTTATTTAAATGTATATATCTTTTAACTACAATAATTTTATATTTTAATACTATAAATTAATTAATTATTTCAAATCATCATTTATATATTGCTTTTAGAATATATTTGTCCTATTGAATTTACTTTTAATAATAAAACCAATTTTTAATTTGTTTTTTTAATATTACACATGAAATAAATTATAACTTTTATTTTAATATATAAGATATATATTCCCTTTTACCCTTCTTATAATAATGTGATTTTTTCTTCTCACAGTTTACATAGTACCTATGTTTGAACTCGGTAACAAAATTGTTGGGTCCACTAGAATTTTGAGATGTATGAAGAAACTTTTTAAATTTTCTTTTGATGACTTTATTAGATAAATAAGCTGGAAAACGGTGATAATTTGCTTGTGAAAGTTGGAAATGAAATTACAAAGATAATTGCCTGTTAACAGCTGGATTAGATGAAGCAAATACATATTGGTACGCCAAAATTGTTCAACGTAGTCGTTTATGTATAACGTGTTAATAAACACGTTTTCTATACGGAAACCAAAGGCGTAATTAGCATGTTAACTTGTAATTTCGAATAAAATGTGTGTTCAAATTTTTTAATTTATAGTATTTATCAAAGATTTTAATAATTAGCATTTCTGGTCAAAGGGGGACGAAGAGAGCCGGCGCTATCGTTGCCCCAAACCGTCAACTTCAAATATTTATATTATCAAATCTTTTGTTATTTTTTTTGCTTTTTCCCCTACAAAAGAAGATAATCTAAAAATGATTATCAACTTTCTATCATAATCTAGATTCTATTACAATGCACAGTAGATTTGGTTTCACTTTCGGGTTCACTTTAGTCAAAAATATTAACCCCTTTTAGCTATGGAAACAAAACAATTAGAGATGAGAAACAGGAAAATAAATTCAAAAATCGTGAACGGCAGGATTCGAACCTGCGCGGGCAAAGCCCACATGATTTCTAGTCATGCCCGATAACCACTCCGGCACGTCCACTTATTATCTATTCGCTGCGTTCTTTAATTATCTATTATAAACCATTATCTATAGCCGTTACCCCTACAAGTCTGCGGCAGTCTTACCCTCTCTATATACCATGCACGTTACAGAACAAAACGCATCTACGGTTAGGAAAAGGCAAAAAAGGTTAATGTGACATAGTTGCAATTACAATTTCATTAGCCAGATCACAAAACATTACACAACATATTCATCTATTTTAATACCCAAAATGAAAGAAAAAGACATTATCTTGGCCTATTTCTTCTTAATACATAAGAGTCCAAGTTTCCATAGAAAAAAAAAGGAATGTACTTATAATTAGCTATGCATCATCATCATCATCTTCTTCAGTCATTACTCCAACAATATTGAGTAAATTATATGTAAAAACATGTCGAAATTAGATCTCTTACGATCTAAAATATAAGAAGATTCTGCAAACTTACCCCAGTAAAAAAGAAAGAAAAAAAGTAATCATCATCAAGCTCTGGTCTTGAACTTTCTTTGAGCTTTCAAGTCAACCACAACGATGGAGATGTTGTCTTTGCTTCCCTTCTGAAGAGCAAGCACGGAGAGATACTCAGCCGCGGCTTGGCAAGCTGGATCCGTTCCTTTGCCTCTCTCCGCTAGAGGAGGTGCACCGTGCTTCTTGTGCCACATCAAGATTCGTTTCCTCGCTACTTCACAGACTTCTTGGTTGGTCATTACGTCCCAAAGACCATCACTGGCTATTATCAGACAATCGTCTTCTCTTGACCTAGGCATGAATGTCACTTCCGGTTCCGGGATCACATATGGCTTTAGATATCTGTCACCTGCAAATATGGGTCCAGAGGAGGAAACACACACACACACAACGAGAGGATCTAATGTTTCTTGATGAAATTAATAGAAGCATTAGAGATTAAAAAAGAGAAGCATTGGTTACCAAGGGACCTAGACATGGCGAGAACACCAAACACACGAGCGCCTTGCCATTGTATAACTTTCCCACCAGCATTTTCTATTCTCGCATATTCATCCTCTCTATCTGGCTGCAAGAAAACATAAAAGAGGTGTCAAGAAAACTTCATCAGACTCGGTAAAGATCAAAGAAAAGAAAAAGCTAATATTATTTTATTACTTTGTGATCAACTGATAAGGGCATGGCTTCTTTGCCACGGTATAAAACCGCCCTCGAATCACCGCAGTTAGAAACTACTAGATGTGATGAACAAACCAAAGCAACCACAGCTGTTGATCCTACAGTCTCAGAGGCAACAGCCTCAAGAACCACATCAGAGGAACCAACACCAGCAGCAGCTCTGCCGATTCTTCCTTCAACCTCACCGTCAACATTAAGAAAACAGTTAGTGAACACTTTCTCCCACTGCACCTGCCTACCCTCCCCAGTGTTCCTCTTGCACAGCTCGTCTTTTATCCGCTCTATCTCTTCAGCCAAAGCAAAATGGAGTCTCTCTCTGCAGTAGTCAGCAACCTGATAGCCTCCATGACCATCATAAACACCGAAGAAATGACCAGTGAGGTGAGTGAGGCTTGGACTCATACCCTCATGATCTCCCATAAGCATTTTGATAGGTAACTTCAAGAAATGAGGCAACACGGCGACAGCATCCTCCATCTCTGATCTATTACCTTGAATCGAAACCGTTCCCCAGAGAGGGATACAATCAAGCTCATACACGCTTCTCCCTCTCCCCACATGACTGTTGTTGTTACTACTATTCTCTTCTGGCAACCTAATCACAACCTCTGAACCATCTTCAGCCTTTGTCCCCTGGATAATAACTTCGGCTGTAGGAACCTGCTCGATGCTTGATTCCCCTAGGATAATGGCTTTAGCGAGAACTCTACCGTTTTCAATCTCCATCGCTGTATCAGACAACAAGCTGAGCTCAGATCCAGCGTCCACAACTAGTAGGCCTTCGCTTATGACAGCGCTAGTATCCTCCACCTCGTCTTCATCCGAGTAAGGCCCTTTCTTGAGGGGTTGTTCCTGTGCTGCAACTTCTTCCATGGTGGAATCAGGTAACAAGTCAGCTGAGTCAGTAACGTTCTTGAGCTGAGTGATGTCCAGAGGTGGTGATGAGTCACATATAGAGTTAGTAGCTAAGCTGAGAGTCACTGCAACTGCTGGAGTCATCTCTTCCATCACACCACACCTCCAGAGAGAGAATATTTTTAAATTTTTTACCTTTTTGGAAATGGATTGTTTGTACTTTTGTTTTGGTTTAAGACCATTCGATAGTTCGCATCTTCTTGGACTCTTCTAAGCAATGATTCATCATCTCCTCTTCCATTACAGAGATGGAAGCAGATCTGAAGGGATCTATGGCTATGGCTAACGGATCCTCTTTTGTCTTTTCCACCCTATTTGAGATATTAAATCACAAGACAAAAGCCTAAAACATTCGAATCAGTGACATCTTCTATCATTACAGAACATGGATGTTTCTGGATCTAAAGTAATAAAAAAAAACAAAGCTTCTTCAGCTTTTTTTTTTAATTACCAAGAAAAATAAATAGAAATATTATAATTAAATAGAAAAAAGGTAATTAAACTTTGCTATTAAGAAACTAAACACAACAATATAAAGAAGAGAAGAGATTCATAGCATAATAATCATCATCCGATTTATAAAAGCTTTACTCTATAAAACACGAATATATGCATACATATATATATGTATAAAGAGAACTTACAAGCTGAATCTAACGATATTCTTAAGACGCAAATTCTAATGCGAACAGAGAGAGGAGAAGGAGTAAAGAAGGTCTTCGTTTTTCTCTCTCTTTGTGATGCTGCTTGTGCTTCGGCTTAAAGAGAGAGACTCTCTCTCTATCGAGCGAAAGAAGAAGACGAAGACGAAGAAGAAGAGAGAGAGAGAAGGGGAGAATATTGTGTGGTTTGCTCTTTTTTCTCTCTTCTGTGTTTTTTTTTTGTTCATAAACAAAAAAGGAGAAATCGTCTCCAATGCCCGTGGAAGAAAAATTTAAAGCCATGATATCCTCGTTATAACGAGATTTCATTTTACAATTAAATTTAAATCGAAAAATGAGTGAAATACTAATAAGCCAACATAAGTGATGATATTTACAAAGGAAACCAGGGTCAAATCCACCCGAGACCCACTCATCCAATGACCCGTCTGATTTATATGGGTAATACAACTAAACCAACTAAACCAACAAAATCCCTAAAAGCAAACGCGATTTCTGATCGAAATCGCTTATCTCACCTCTTTTTTTCTCTTCCTCTTTATCTCTATCGCGAAAGAGAAACTATGACAAGAGGCTAAGACGATTCCTCCTCCTTCGCCTCTCCCCCAGCTCTGCTCGATCTCCACTCTTCTCTCCTGCCGCTTCTCTACCGCCGCCGCCGTTGTCTGCTTAAACCAATCACCTGACGTATCCGTAAGTTGTGGTCTCAGATCTCCGCTTTGAGCTTTCTTTTGGAAGTAAGTTCTAATGGATTTGCAATTGAAATGCATTGGTATATAATGCATTCCAATGGTTGAATGAGAATGTATAGGCAGTAGAATTGGAGAATGTATAGGCATCTCGCTTCTCATTGGACTTAGATCGACCTTGTTCATGATAATTGTAGTATAACTGTATAACTCGGGACAACTAATAGAACTGTGGATAACTTTAACTGTATAACTCGGGACAACTAATAGAACTGTGGATAACTTGGTTTGTTCTGGTTTGGGCAGGATACAATGAGCAATCATGTAAGTGGTATACCTGGTAGTCCGGAAAAGAGCTACAAGATGATGTATAGCTATTTGTACATGTTAAAGCAAATGAATCCAGGAACAAAAACTTGTGTGAAATTGGATGATGCAAGTAAATTCAAGTACCTCTTCATAGCTTTGGGAGCTTGCATTGAAGGGTTTGCATTTATGAGGAAAGTGATAGCTGTGGATGCGACATCGCTGAAGAACAAATATGGTGGTGTTCTAGTTTTCGCGGAAGCTCAAGATCCTAATGGTCAAAGTTATCCACTTGCGTTTGCAGTACTAGATAGTGAGAATCTTACTAGTTGGACTTGGTTTTTCGAGATGCTTAAAAGTGTTATACCAGACTCTTCTGAACTGGTTTTCATGAGTGAAAGAAATCAGAGTCTGATCTTCGCTATAGGAAGCGTGTTTCCAGAGGCTCACCATGGGCATTGTTTATGGCATTTGAAGGAAAAGGTGAAATGGCATGCTGGTAACGTCAACAAGGTTATAGTCGGACATAAATTTATGGAGTTGGGCAGATATTACACGGTGGATGACTTCAACTCTGCTTACGACTCATTTGAAAAAAGATATCCTGCTGTGTACAAGTATGTGCAGGAACATACTGAAAAGGACAAATGGGCAAGAGTTTTTTTCCCACGTGACAGGTACAACTTCGATACAATCAACAGTGTGGAATCAATGAAGAGCGTGTTTAAAGAGGCAACGACGTGGGCATTAATACCAATGTTGGATTGTATCGTCAGGAAATTCTCTGATTGGTTCACTCAACGGAAGGAAGCTGTTTCTAGATCAATCGATACAAGCCTGGTGCCTCTGGTTGAGAACTACTTGCACGGTCTATGGGATGTTGCACAAAAGCTATCTGTACGGGAGATTAATAGTTATGAGCTTAAGTACGAGATCACTGACACTGCTGGAAAGATGTTTTGGGCGAGCTTGGTTGAAAAATCTTGTACTTGCAAGGTGTGGGATTATGAAAAGTTTCCTTGCCTGCACGGACTGGCAGCTTACATCTATTTCACTACGAATGTTGATGGCGGCCTTAATATCCATGAGCTGTGCTCAAAATACTATTGGACGGAATTGTGGGCTTTGGCGTATGACAGGACACTTTGTGTTGTGCCCGACATGTCTTCTTGGAATGTACCAGATCAGATTAAGGAGGTGAAGATCATACCTCCGGATCGCATCAGGAGGAAGGGAAGGAAAAGAGTTGGATGAATTTGAAGTGATGAATTTGGAGTGATGAATTTAGCTACTTTATCGTGTTGTATGCTTCGGAAAACTTTATTTTGTTGTACTTTAACTTTAAGTGTTTTGTTCGAGAACTATGGATTACTACGGAAAACTTTGGTATTACTACGGAAAACCAGTAATCTTAACACAACATCACATTAATTAGGAGATAGTCTTTAACACAACATCACACAATTCCACAAATCCAAACATAAGGCTTATTGCAGAAACTAAAGGAGATCTGATCTCAAACTAAAGACACAAATCCAAACAACATAAGGCTTCTCATTTACGGGTAAGAAGGTCCTTAAGCTGAGCAATTTCTTCAGCCATTTTGTGCATCTCTTCAGCCATTTTGTCCACATCCTGCCTTAAGGAGCGAACCTCTTCCTCAACCCCGAGGACCCATGGTTGACGGAAGTGGAACCCATCATTCTGCAAGTTTCACATGGTTGCACTCAGTTTGACATTTTGCATAAGTTAAGGAAGTAGATAAAATGTAAATTACCTTGTACTCATTACAAGTGAAGTACCTTCGGCCTGGTAGAAAATCCTTATCTGTTGGATTAGTAGAAACCTCGTCGACGATTCGTCCCCCACATGGGCACGAAGTTGGAATCCCGTGTTCAGCATCGCAAATAAACTGAAGCATGTCAAAATGTTTCTTCATCTTCTTCATCTCCTTCCTTTCCTGATTCTCAACCCATGGATCCATTTGCGAAAGGTGATAGAGAGACGAGGGGATTCTCTGGGAGAGGAGAAGGAAGGAATCGAGGAAAAGAGAGAGAGAAGAGAGGAGAGAGAAAAGAGAGAGGGAAATGGGAATCTATTTTTCCCTCGAAAATCCCGCCTTGACTCATAAAAGTCCGCCAAAAATTCTAAATTTTTTCGAAATCCCGCCTAATATATACACGTAGTTCTACTCAAGATAGTAGTTGTACAAAATTACCAAATAGTTGTACTTTCGGTGATTTTCAATAATTTTAGTATTACATGTAATTATAAAACACTTTTTTAGTTGTACAATAAAATATAAGATTCGAAAAGATGAATATTGGTGTTTTACGTAATAAAAGTGTGAAAACATATTTTATAATGGAATCTAATATTGAGTAATCACATATTTCACAAAATGTCTATGAAAGTGTATGTAGTGTGATGGGTTGTTTTTTTGATTGCAGAGTATAATATATTTTTTTCATGTTGAATATAACATTTTTTGACTACTAAAGATAATATTTCTTATTCTGATTTCCAATTTCAAACATTTTGATTTCGAAATTCGATTAAAGAAAGTCATACTAGTAATACAAAATCAGAAAATAGTTATCCATAGTAGTATTTGTATTTTTATTCTAGAAACTAGTATTTATATTTATTTTTATGTATTTATTTTTTATTCTAGAAATTAGTATTTGTATTTTTTCTTAATCAAGATAATATTTCTTATTCTGATTTCCAATTTCAAACATTTTGATTTCGAATTTCGATTAAAGAAAGTCATACTAGTAATACAAAATCAGAAAACAGTTATCCATAGTAGTATTTGTATTTTTATTCTAGAAACTAGTATTTATATTTATTTTTATGTATTTATTTTTTATTCTAGAAATTAGTATTTGTATTTTTTCTTAATCAAGATAATATTTCTTATTCTGATTTCCAATTTCAAACATTTTGATTTCGAATTTCGATTAAAGAAAGTCATACTAGTAATACAAAATCAGAAAACAGTTATCCATAGTAGTATTTGTATTTTTATTCTAGAAACTAGTATTTATATTTATTTTTATGTATTTATTTTTTATTCTAGAAATTAGTATTTATATTTATTTTTATGTATTTATTTTTGATTCTAGAAACTAGTATTTATACTAAATGACAAATAAAGCAAAGTCAAATAAATCAAAGTCAAATAAAACAAAGTAAAATTTTTCAATGTATCTATTTTTAAGTCTTTGATAAAAAAAATTATATGGTATTAAAGGACAAATAAAGTAAAGTCAAATAAAACAAAGTAAAACTTTTCAATAAAACAGGAGGTTCCATCTTCAATCGCCACAATCCTCTACTCATATTGTTTATTAACTTGATTGTCGCCACCATATCGAGTTATGGCTTTATCTCCGATTTCATCATCATTCGAATGGCACACCTCATAGTTCATACCTACAGAATTTCGTTTCCCCGCTTTTGAACTTCGTTTTGAACTTGGTTTGCCTGCTCTTGAAAGTTGCTCTGAGAGTTCTAACCTTTCGATGACCTCCACCAACAAAATGCACCTACGGTTGTTTTTATCAAGGGACAAAAGATAACCACAAAGATCCTCCTCATCACAAATGACGAATTTCTCGTCACTCCCAACCAGCAGTGGAATGTAACTCAATTTCAACTTCACATTACATTCATCAAGCCCCACCTTTTTGCATATGCGTGCTTCTACCATTGAAAGATCTATCTCCTCCACAGCATGCTTCAACACTAAACAATACATGCGACCTTCACATCTGAAGTGTATGATGACGTTGTGGCTCATTGTAGCCTGCCAAAACCATTCAATACCATCCATTATACATTCGAAGTTATACATGTTTTACTAGTTCTACAATAATCATCAGTAATACTAGTTTTTTCTAGTTCTACTGTCGTACCCGTTTTGAATTTGAGGTTGAATCTACATTCAGCGCACTAGAATCGAACAATACAACCATTCTCCTACTCAATTCAACTAATAATGGAATCGTATAATAATAGATACCAGGATGCAACATCTAAATCCATTTTCTAAGCTCATTCAAGAGAGGAGCTTTGGAACCCCAAAACCGAGAGCCTCGTTCTCCTCTAAAACCTACCTCTTCGACCCTTAAACAGCGCCGGAAGACGACGGAGGACCGAATCGGAGTGAGGCCGGAGTTTGCCGGAGTAGCAATCAATCGAGCGATCAGGTTCCCTTTTCCAAAACGCAATCTCCTCAAACCGCAATCGTGCAATCGAGCTGCTGTCCGTACGGTCGGTATAGGAGATCGATATCTCCATTTCGTCGGTTTAATTTTTTTTTTCTAATTTTGATGTTTTCTTTATTCTAAGGCTAATTTCGTAATTTTATATGGTTTAATGAATATGAAGGATATGAAGATTAGTAAGGGATATAAGTGATTTAAATTTCCCTTCCAAGGATAATGGAGATGATGTCTCACAAAAAAGAGTATTTGTTTATTACAAAAAAATGAGTATTAATTAAAGAAAGGACACGTATACACAAGTCCTTTTTGTTCTCCTTTTTGTCATTGTCCTTCTTAAGGTCGCTTCAGCCAACACCTGTCGATCTACCAACATCACCTATTATTTCTCTTCTTTTCCCCTCTCTATTATTATTTTTTCTTTTTTTCTTTTTTTTTTCTTTTTCTTTATAAACAAATAAAGATGTTTTGTCAACATATGTTTTACATGCCAAACATATGTTGTTATACTTTATTTACTCATGCTAATGGTTACACTTACACATATGAAACATTCTTTTTTCTTGGTAAAATGTTAAATAAACACATATGAAACATCTATAAAGAGTTTAGATTAAAATCCCTCTTTTGTCAAATATATTGCATTAAGAAAATTTGGTTTTATTAAAAGTATATTAAAGGTTTCCACCAAGTCTTACGCATACCCTGATTCTAAAAGGGAGATTATAAGATGTATAAATAACATTTGGTTAAATGTATTAATTACAGATAAGTGAGACTTAAGAAACAAATACTCTTTTGTTTATGAAAAAAAAAAGTAACATATTCTAATTAAGGATTTTATCATGACATGTGTATGCAAGTATCAGTTCTATATGACAACTGTATGAGATGTATATATAGAATGTGAGAGTATGAGATATGTTAACTAATGAAATCTTGACACGTTGATAATTTGATAAATATGTGAATTTAATTCGAGGTATATAAAAGGTTTTTCACCAAGTCTTTTTTCACAAAGTCGTTTCACAAAAGTCTTGACGCGTACACGTTTACACTGATTCTGAATTAGAGATTATAAGATGAATAGAAAACATACAATTATGAATTAAACAATGACATGTGCATGCATGCATGTATTAGTTCTAAACGCAACTATATGATATGAATAGCTGGGAATGGAAGGAAACATGAGGAACCACAACTGAGTGAAGCTCGCCTAAGCTGTTACAGAGACAAATAGGTTCGAAACCGTATTGACTCCCTCAGAGGCTACCATAAAGGGATTTGACAAAACTTTAAGGTTTTGGTTTGCAAACCGATGGGAGTAGGCTAGGAGCTGTTTCGTTTAGGAACCATTATTCAAATAGACTAGCATCTTTTGTAAATAATATTTTTTTTGATTTAAATAAATTTAACATTCATTCAAAAAATAAACAGTAAAATAAAATATGAGAGTTTGCGATACGTGAATGAAGTCGGTAATTTGTTCAACATATTTATGTTATATATATAGTTTTCAATATAAAGAGTTATAATTCGTTCAAAAATAAACAGTTATACTCAAAGCACAAATCATGAGTTTTTTTTCTCCATTTTCCTCATTCTGGTAAATATATGATCAAGAATTTTTGTTATTAAATAGATCGATTATACATTTTATCCAATTACATAAAATAAAATATTTTGGTATTTTACCACCTCAATAAAAAGAATGTTTGATGATTTTTTTTTTGACTTAAATGTTTGATGATTCACCTACGTATTATATTGAAATAGCTTTTCTTTCCCCACTATATATACTCGTATTGGAACTTGTCCATATATACAAGGTAAGAATAACACCAATTATTGTTACTATCAATGGAAAAATTCACACCACACTCGTAGTGTGTTATGGTTTGTCTTAAAACTAATCATGTTTCGAGAGACGTATACGAAATTGTGATATGGCTAAAAGAGAGAAGTTGGAAGACGACAACTGAGAGAAAACAATATATATTTTGATAGTTAGCTTTTTAATAGTTTATTTTCTTCTTCTTTTTCTTGGCTCGGTAAATGATAAAATGCAACGTGTTTTTGTCTTTCTGAAAGTGAAAGCGATGACTATCGCAATAATTCCGATTTTCTACCTGCCCACGTGGCTGTCTGATTGATCCAGGACGAAAAAATCAAAATATTGGTGTTTATCAATTAATAGTGTTGAGTAAATACACGACTTGGGATGGTTGTACTGTGCACTAGGACTAAAGTTAAATTTCATTTGGTGGTAGATAGCTCAAACAAAGAAAAGAGATATTTTAAACTGAAGTGTTACAAAAAAAAATGATATAGACTGACAAGAGCTACAAAAGCAGGAATACTACAAGAAATATGTTGTCAAGATAAGATTTTTTATGATAAAAGTAAACAAAACTAATAATACGAAGCAATTCAGTTGATAGTTCTTTTTTATAAGAATGTGAATTTGCATTAACCATGTAATGACACGAGGAGTCGGAGGAGATACAATGTGTTTTGATGAAATCAAATCCTATTGCATCTAATTAGCTAATCAAAGCAGTGGTGTCTTAGAGAACCCAAAAAAAAAGCTAAAAAAACTCTCTAAAACAAAAAAAAGTTTAACCATAATGCATAGACTATAATTAAAGCTTGGCTACAATAAGACTCCAAGAGCAGCCATTAAACTTCAGCAGATCATTGCTTTACCTTGATACCGGAGCCTGCAACAAGAACAATAATCATAGGAGAAAGCAACCGGAGAACAATCTGAGGTGCCGCGGATTGTCCCTAAGGTGACTGCATAAAGGCTGAGATAGGCCAAGCAGGGGCGGCAATCCCTGGTCCGGCCATCACACCCAAAGTAGTCCACTCCAGACGCTGATATACTCCAAAAAATATATGTCGATAGTCCAAGAAAATATAAAATAGTTTAAGCGTACATGAGATTATCATATATTTTTACTGTCACTTTTTATTAGAAGAGTAATCAAATAATCAGTTAACACGAGAGAAAACATTAATTTATTTTGACTTCCGATTTTCAAATTATTAATTAACTAGATAATGAATGGTCCACACTTTCTATATATATATATATATATATACTAACAAATTTTATTTTTATTTTTTAATACAATTTTAGTTATTAAATTAGACATATTTTAAATTAATATTATATACTATATAACTTCAATATTCATATTTTTCATCAATGTATTGATTGAACTTTTTTGTTTCATATTTTTATTTATGGGATGTAAATTTTGGATTAACATATTTTTTATATTAATAATCAAATTAAAAAAATTAGATATGTAATTAAATTGAACCACCGTTAGTGGCCAAGTGGTAATGGCCGTCATGCAAAATCCACCTTTTGAAGGAATGCGGGTACAAATATCGGTCATATCGAATGTCACAGCGCGATCACAGTGTGTTTTACGCCACTTCAAGGTATTATCACAGGCTGATTCCGGGCCTTGGGTGATTACGAACCTTCAAGCTTTGAACATCCATATTAAAAAAAGATCTGTAATTAAACACTTATTGTATTTGTATTGAAAAGAACTTCAATAACATTATAATTAATCATTATAAACAGTGACAATTCATAAAACATCAACAAAATAATAAAGTGAATAAATATTATATACTATCAATAATTTAAAACACGAGAAAAAACAAAATAATAAATCGCAAAATATTACTTTTGGATTCTCTTTGATTATATGTATATTATGTTTAATCATAATCATACAATTACCTTTGTTTTTTATTTACAATTTTGGTTTAAATGTATTATTTTGATAATATTTGTGAGTTTATTATAATACCATGATTCTTTAATTTTAATCTTAAATTTATCATTGTAAGAATATGTTTTATATACTAGTATTTATATTTATTATTTAGTAATATGTATTTGAATCGTTTAATCATAATCATAACATTACCTTTGTTTTTTATTTACAATTTTGGTATAAATGTATTATTTTGATAATATTTGTGAGTTTATTATAATACCATGATTCTTTAATTTTAATCTTAAATTTATCATTGTAAGAATATGTTTTATATAATAGTATTTATATTTATTATTTAGTAATATGTATTTGAATCATTCTTTTAAATAAGAACTAGAAAAAATGGCTACAATATTAGCCATTAAAACAATAAGCTAAATATATGATAAATCTAATAATGATATTATTATTAATGTTTTAATAACTATTGCTAATATATATTTATTGATTAATAACTCCAATCTATACTATTATTTGAGAAGTGAATTTGCTTATGTGTCATGTTCTCCATGATTTTAGGAAATATTTTTTTTTAAATATAACTTTTATATATATTATATATATATATATAGATTGTTGTTATCTGGAAAATAATATTTTCTATTACAAAAACACTTTTTAAAAGATAATTTTTATATATTATATATTTTTTTATCTGGTAAATAATATTTTCTATTATAAAAGATTAAGACTTAGAACAATTTATAATTAAATATTAATCAATCAAAAATGATTTTATTTATATATCATGTTTTCCATGATCTTACATATTTTTTAATCATATAATTAAAATAATTTGAGAAGTTAATTTGCTTATGTGTCATGTTCTCCATGGTTTTAGGAAATATTTTTTTTTAAATATAACTTTTATATATATTATATATATATATATATATATATAGATTGTTGTTATCTGGAAAATAATATTTTCTATTACAAAAACACTTTTTAAAAGATAATTTTTATATAATATATTTTTTTTATCTGGAAAATAATATTTTCTATTATAAAAGATTAAGACTTAGAACAATTTATAATTAAATATTAATCAATCAAAAATGATTTTATTTATATATCATGTTTTCCATGATCTTAGATATTTTTTAATCATATAATTAAAATAATTTGAGAAGTTAATTTGCTTATGTGTCATGTTCTTCATGGTTTTAGGTATTTGACTTATTATATAATTAAAAAGAATTTTCTATTAATAATATTAGATTATATTTTATATTACTTGATTATAAATTAATATGATGAATCATCAAAAATATATTAAAATAAACAGATAATTTTTTTGTTATCTGAAAAATAATATTTTATATTATAAAAGATTAAGTTATAGAACAATTTATAATTAAACATCAATCAATCAAAAAGTAATTTTGTTTATATATCATGTTTTCCATTATTTTAGATATTTTGCTTGTTGCCCAAAAAAGATAATTTTGCTTATTATATAATTAAAAATAATTTTATATTTAATAATAATAAATTATAAGCTATATTAGATATTTTATTATAAACTAATATAATAAAATCATCAAAATAGAAATATATTAAAAATAAGAAAATTCTTATATATATATATATATATATATTTTTTTTTTTTGTTATCTAGAAATAATATTTTATAAAAAAAATTAAGATATAAAACAATTCAAATTAAATGTTAATCAATCAAAAATATTTGTATATATTTTCTAAAATATTTCTAATATATAAGTACTTTTAAAAGTTTATCACAATAATAAACATATATATTGATGATTTTTATCATATATACATATATATAGGTTTGATTTAAAACTTTATGTTAAAACATAAATAATTATTTATTATATAGATTTCTGAAATAATAAAAAATAAATTAATAATTATTCGTAAGAAGATAATGCCCGCATGTGCGGGTAAACACCTAGTATCAAGATAATAAGAATAAGAAAATATGGTCATAATATTAGCCACTAAAATTATAAACTAATGAATAAGAGGGATAAAATGAATATGATATTATCAAAAAAAATTGTTAATATCTATTGTTAATATCTATTTATTAATTAATAACCCCAATTATAAAGATTAGATATATATTAAAATAAAATTTTAAATAATAATTAATTGCACTAATGATTATCCTACAATCATGAAAAACTAAAAGTAATCAAAATCACTTCATAAAAATAGTAAAAATGATAAATCACAATTACATCTCAAATAATAATATAGATAGCTTAAAATTATGGAAAACATAAAAAAAAACAATCTAGCATGACAAATAAACAAAATAACCTAAAATTATGGAAAATATGATAAATAAACAAAATCATTTCTCAAATAATAATATAGATTTTAATTCCAAATCGCCTTAATTTTTCTATCCAAATTATTGATTAATATTAATTATTTTACACTCTAAATCATCTAAAAACATATGTGCAAAAAAAATTGGTCATCAAACCATAATTGTTTTAAACTTCATAAATTTCATGATCGACAATAAATTTTTGATTTGAATTACATAGATATTTGATTTGAATATTATTTTTTTTGTAAAATATGCTAAAATACATTTAAGAAAACATTGTTTTATCCAAAAGTCAATTTTGTTGTTCAAAAACATTATTATATTCGTAAACTATAACGCAACATAATATTCTATATTTCTATGCTCTTAGTCTTATACATAAAAAAACTAAAAGACTAAAACGCAGTATCTGGCTAATATTACAAATCAAGATAAGAAAACCAACTTAATGTCTGGTAATGCATAACCGGACTTCGTCTGATTCTAACCGATAGCAACTTCCCAAAATAACACTTTCTAAATAAATTTTAAATGTTTGTTCACAAGACTGTTGAGTCGTTTGAGAAAAAAAAAACCCGTCCAAAATTAGCAAACATGCAAAACCACTCAAGCTTCTTCCTTCACAATAAAAAAGCGAATTTGTTTCTTCTCAGAAGCTGCAGAGCCAAAACGAAAGAAAGCAAATACTATATGTTTTTGGTTTCAGATATTAATGATAAATTAACTAGTATCATGGTTCGCTTGTGAGACACGCTATTAAATTTTCTTGTGTAGGAAGTCTGTAACATGTCCGCAAGAAGAGTAGACAATGAAGCAATCACGGTGATAGCCATTGATAAAGACAAGAACAGCCAACACGCTTTGAAATGGGCGGTTGAAAACATCCTTGTCGATTCTCCAGATTGTGTTCTTCTCCACGTTGAACCTAAAGGCACAATCTCAAATCTTTACCTCTCATCATCGAAATAACAATGTCAAAGAAGTCTCTAATGAGGTCATCTATCTTGCAGAAGGAAACATAGGAGCACATATACAAGATGATTCGCACCAGTTCTTTCTTCCTTTCAGAGGATTCTGCTCTAGGAAAGGAGTTAGTAGTGATCTCTCAGTCTCCTTTATTTCAGCAAAACACTTCTGATTAATTACTTATTATACACTAAACTAATTGTGCAGATTATTCCCAAGGAGGTTCTTCTACGTGATATTGATATCTCCAATGCTATTGTCAGCTACATCACCAACAATACCATTTCAAATGTCGTTGTTGGCGCCTCTGCTCACAATGCCTTCTTCAAGTCTATCTCTAGATTCTCATGCTCAATGATATCAACTTTGGTTGTATATGAATACTAACATTAGTCCCTCTCTGTGGTCAGGAAGTTTATGAGTCCAGATGTTCCCACCACTTTGCTCAAAACATCTCCAGAGACTTGTGCAGTCTTTGTTGTGTCAAAAGGTAAGCTGCTAAAAAGCAAATCCGCAAGTCAGGCTCTGAACCATCGTCCCGTACAACAAAGCCTCTGTACTTTGTTGTACAATCACGAGCCAACGAGCTCCAGCTATTCAAGTGATTCAGAGAGGTAGGTTCTCAACTCTCTTCCAACCATTATATAACTATGGTTTTGTCGTTTCAACATGTCCTTTTTGGTTAATGTTATGACAAGGGAATCATTTGTATCTACACAAGACAACAAACCCATGTCAGATTTCTCCCAAACCAGTTCACCTCCTCGCATCTCATCAGCGCAAACTCTCGGTGAGTTTTCGCAGTCAGACACTGTGACCTCTTACACCATATCTCAAAGTTCCACTACCAACGGAAGCTCCATCTCTTCTACATCCACGGTTAGTATCATCACACTCAAATAGAAGTTTATAGCCTTTTCAGTTTCTTACTATGTTCTGACATTACCTTGATGAGATAACTGATGCACAGGAAAGTCCACATGGGGTAACATTCATGGAACAACAGGTCAAATGTTTAGGAACATGAACATTTTGGTCTCATATTTGCATAAACTCAACATGCTATTGACATGGTCTATGTTCCGTGTGATGTCTTTTCACAGAATCAAAATCTTGAAGCAGAGGTGAGGAGATTAAGACTCGAGTTGAAGCAGTTTAATCCCTCAAACAATAAAAACCAAAAAGAAAGTGTAAGATGTATACTCACCCTGTCTCCATTTTGATGACAATGTAGTTTCTTATCAAACACTGAACTATGCAGCCTCAAGAACTTCAACTACCTAGAGCCAATGAAACTCAAAGACTAGACCAAGCAAAAGAGATGCCAAGAGCATTGTCTGAGGAGAAGCAGAAAAGTATTTCAGATGCAATCCAAGCAGCCGAAACCGCAAAGCACTTAGCGAAAATGGAGAGCCAAAGGAGAAGATTACTTGAGATGCAAGCCAAGTTGGAGAAACAAAGGATGGCCAGTAACGTCTCTTACAGACGTTACAGTATCAAAGACGTTGAAGGTGCTACCAACGGCTTTTCAGATTCTTTAAAGATTGGCGAAGGAGGGTATGGACCTGTGTACAAGGCTGTCCTAGATTACACTCCCGTGGCCATTAAAATCTTGAAGTCTGGTATCACGCAAGGCCTTAAACAGTTCCATCAAGAGGTTGAGGTTTTGAGCAGCATGAGGCATCCCAATATGGTGATCCTCCTCGGTGCATGTCCTGAGTATGGTTGTCTTGTATACGAGTACATGGAGAATGGAACATTAGAAGATCGTCTCTTCCGCAAAGACAACACACCTCCACTTACGTGGAGAGCAAGGTTCAGAATCGCTGCTGAGATTGCCACAGGGCTTCTTTTCCTCCACCACGCGAAACCTGAGCCGTTGGTCCATCGTGATCTGAAGCCATCGAACATTCTACTCGACAGACATTTCACTAGCAAGATCAGTGACGTTGGTCTAGCTCGTCTTGTGCCTTCCTCTGTAGCTGATAGTTATAGTAACTATCACATGACCTCTGCAGCTGGTAAGAATCTTATCTACCATATGTCTTAACATGGAGCCGAACCACAGTGTTGATGTTTTTTTTTACCTTCAGGTACTTTCTGTTACATCGATCCTGAGTATCAGCAAACCGGTTTGCTCGGAGTGAAATCTGATCTGTACTCTTTTGGTGTGGTGCTTCTGCAAATCATAACAGCCATGCCGGCAATGGGGTTAGGACATAAAGTAGAGATGGCGGTTGAAAACAACAAGCTCAGAGAGCTTTTGGATCCAACGGTATCAGAATGGCCTGAGGAAGAGACTCTGGAGTTGGCTAAACTGGCTTTGCAGTGCTGTGAGCTGAGGAAAAGAGACAGACCTGATCTTGCTTCAGTAGTGTTACCGGCTCTGAACAGGCTAAGAGAGTTTGCAACAGAGGATTATGAACGTATCAAGAACAGAACATCATCTCATGTGTCACAATCTAACTATTCAGATCCGGTTCCTTCCTCTCAGGTTAGTTTCTTAGAACCGTTCTTCTTTAAGGTATATACTAACTGCAAACTGCTAGAATCTAGACCTTACTCGTTAGTTGATCAAACAAACTTTTTTTGTTCTGCGCACATGCAATAGTTCATGAACAACTATGTTTCTGCCATGTAGAAAAAGGATGAAATGAGAAAATACTATTTTTGAGTATTGACAGAAATAAAAATAAAAACATAGATTAGCAGGAAGCCAACTTTGGGAGTGCCTGAGATCCAGGACGATCTTGATCAGTTAAAGACGCGTAGTCATTCAGTACCAAGAAGAAGTAGACGACCTCCAAGATCACAAAGAAGCAGCCAGTACAAAGGCAATCGTTGGTCTTTTATGAGTTGTGCCCCTTCCAAAGCCCAGTTGGGTGATCTCCTATAACATATACTTGTATGTAACATATATTTATAGTCTGAAGTCATGTGAAATTTAACACTTCTTAAAGAAGATTTGTTTATTATTGGAAGTTCGTCTGACAGAAACACTGATCTTCTGTAAGACAACATCTTTTCTAAGCAACTTGCAAAACATTGAAAATTTTAAGACTTTTTTGGAAGTATATTTGAGGACATTGGTTGTGTTTTACATAATGTGTAAGAAGTTAAGCAAAAAGATCTCAATAACAGTAACACATAACACTTTGTCTAAGATGCAATTAGTAACACAGCTTCTACTAAGATCCATAGATTATAGAGCTTAGTACAACATAAGACTTGAGAGAGATAAACCACAAAACAGACTACTTGCTAGATATTCCGGAGAATGCTAAAAGAGCAGAAGACAGTCCAGTGAGAAAAAAAAGAAGAGGGACGTAAATAGACAATCATTTATACTCGTTATCCTCGTTGCAATTGCATTATCAAGAGTCAATAGAGTGAGCCATATGGAACAGTAAGGACAAGGATAAGCAAAGGCATAAACTTGACAAAAGAAGAGTGATTCATTTCAAGACTGATACAACACACACAGAGATCCCAAACATTAGCAATACGCAAAGAAGACTAATAACTCTTTATCAGAAACTACAATCAAAGAACCAATACGATTCTTGATATCTATAAATAAAAAAGATTTTGTTATTCAAAGTTTTCATTTTTATGATTCCAAATTGAACATCATCTCTCTCCCTATCAAAAATTTCAAAAAAGCAACAATCTTTCTTCTTCTTCTTCTTCTTCTTCTTCATATGGGCACATACCGCTTCACAACTTGCTTCCCTGCAACCATAGCCCCAGCCGCCAACCCACCGAGAGCACCCGCCACAGCCGCGGATCTCACCCCACGCGCCGCCCTAAAAACCGCCCCGGTTCCAAGACCCGCCACGACGCTAGTCCAAACATCATCCCTATCCATCGCCGCCACGACACCGCTCTCGATCCCGGCGTACATCAACCCGACGATCCCGACCCTGTTACCCCACGTCCGACCCGTGTGACCCGAGGAGTTGAGGATCCTGTTGATCTTCAGCTTCGTGGTGTCGCCGGATTCGAAGTTCTTGACCCCGGAGAAGATCCCGACGGCGGCGCCGGAGACGGAGCCGCCGAGGTAAGCGGTGCCGGTGTAGAAGGTGAGGTTCTCGCCCCAGGAGCGGCGCTGCTTGAGAGACTCCTCGGCGAAGAGGTACTCGGGGGAGGTGGGGAGCTTGTAGAGGTACTGGGACTTTATCGGGACCTCGAAGTTTTGGTAAGGGTTGTAGAGACGTGTGTTGTTGTTGTTGTCTGAGTCGTGATCGGATCTGTTGTTGCTGTTGTTGTGGTTCGCCGCCATCGGAGAAATGTTAATTTGCTTTCTCTCTCTCTCCGATGTGTTGTTGTGTGGAAATAGAAATGAAAGTGAAAAAGAGTTTTGTTGCGTTGTTTGTGTGTGTTTTAGGGTTTTTAAGTTATTAAAGTAACTACATTTGGTTAATGTTTTGTCAGAGAGACCAGACTCGTTCGTTCCAGTTGTTTCCAGGTTCGCTTTTGGTGTTTGTTGTAAATTTGAATTTGACCCCATAGTTATTTGTTTATCAGTTAGACCCCGGTTTTGCTTCGTTTGTGGCTTTCGCTTGCCACAAGCTGTGGATACTGATATTTTTAATTTAACAATTTTTTTTGTTAGCGTTTAACATTAAACATGTCAATATGTATATGACGATTGACAAATAAAAAACAAAAAAAAAACAAAAAATTACGCTCGTTTCGTTTAAATTTTTTAGTTCCAAAAAATAAAATCATATCCCTTGATCAAAGGTTTGGTTTAATCAGTTTAAGCTTTGTTTTAGCTAAAATTTGTAAGAGCATCTCTAATAGAACATTATTCTCTCTTCTATATTTCATTCTATTTTAGAGTCACTCTATTATAAAGTTGGTTTTGATCCAATGGTTAACTCTATAATAGAGTGACTCTATTTAGAGTAAAATAGTTGCATCCCTCTATTTTGCACTCTATTATAGAGTCCATCTATTATAGAGTTAACAATTGGAGCAAAACCAACTCTATAATAGAGTGACTCTAAAATAGAGTGAAATATAGGGGAGAAAATAGTGTTCCATTGGAGATGGTCTAAGGAAAATAAAAAATACTTAATTATACATAACATTATACATTTTAAATGTATTAATAGTCAAACGAAAATATTACTTTTTTGTTTTACCATGTTTTTACACAAATAATGTTAGACATATAAATTTGTTTAGTTATGCCTTTAAATATAAATAAACTCTTTGAACGTTTTTCATTTTATAAATTGAGGCAAATACATTTTATGTCAAAAGTTTGTATCAAACCATCAAAACGATATTTGTTTTTATCAAACAAGAATTTTTTTTTAATTATTTAATATGAAAGGGAGAGAATTTTTTAAAACTAAAATTTGGTTTACCTGGCTAATTTAGCTAATTCAGTTTCATAAAACATAGATTTTGGTTCGGTTCAGAATCTTGCAAAGCCCTAAACTCCTCCTCATCAAAGTCTTTAATAATAAAAAAAAAAGAGGCTAATAATTCCTGTGAAGAGGAGCCAAAGAGTTGCCGAAATAGCCGGCGACGGAATCCGATCACAGTCAGAGGGAAGGAGGGTAAAATGGGAAACCAGAAATTAAAATGGACGGGGGAAGAAGAGGAGGCGTTGCGCGCCGGAATTGAAAGGCACGGCGCCGGTAAGTGGAAGAACATTCTCCGTGATCCCGACTTCTCCCATCAGCTCAGCAACCGCTCCAACATCGACCTCAAGGTCCCTCTCCTTTCTCTCTTCCTTCACCTAAAGATTTGATTCTAAAGCAATCTCGGTTGAGTAGTTAGAGGAGCTTTTAGGTGTAAAGAACATTACTTTCAATCATTTGATAGGTTAGAACGTTATGTCTCTGTTTCAATGCTTTTTGAGGTGGAAAGAACATTACTTTCAGTCATTTGTTTGTTTGTCTTCTCTTCTTGATTAGAAGCTTTGCTATGGCTTTTCAATGCATTTGTTAGGATAAGTGGCGTAACTTGTGTGTTGCACCCGGTACTCAATTCGTAAAGGATAAGCCGAGGACGACGAAAGTCAAAGAAGAAGGCGTTACTCTCGCTTCTTCTGTTTCACCTACTGCTGCTACTCCACCTCCTCACGCTAACAACTCTTCTTCCTCCTCCCCAGCTACTACTTCCCTTCCACGCACTGCTTCTTCTGAGTTTACCGTTGATAACTTTGTGGTGGATAACAAGAACGCTCCCAGGTTTTTTGTCTTTTGTTTTCAAAGTGGTGGATACCCCCTCTCAATCCTAAGTACGAATCTTTGATAGATTGTTTCCTCTGCTTTGCTACTATTTTCAGGTATGACGCGATGATATTTGAAGCTATCTCTGAGTTAGCCGATGCTAATGGATCTGATGTCGGTTCCATTTTTAGCTTCATCGAGGTCAGAGACAGGTTTCTCTTTGCTCTTCTTCTTCTTTTTTTTTTTTTTTTTTGCTTTGATCACAAGTCAGAACCTTGCTTGTGTCCGTTTAAGTAAACTAATAAATAGTTTGGTACAGTCTCGTCATCTGCACCATAGGGGAGGGGTAGTTATGTTATTTTCACATTGTAAACTGTGTATATATATACATCGAAATTGCAAATGGGTTATTGTTACTTGAGGTCTACATGTAAGTGGTCATCATGATAACATTACTTCCTTTGGTCTGTGAATCGATGTAGGTCTATTCGTTAGTCTCCATCTGCCACTTGTTACTCATGTTTTCAATGCATAGAACAGTATTTGCTTTATCATGACTGACTCATGATGTAAGAATCTGTTTACTATGCCCTATCTGAAGAAATGTCCTAGTTATCTTGATTTTTTTACCTAAGTTGGGTTAGGATCACTCTCTGTTATTATTAATTTTTTATCCCTAGTTGCTTGCTACAAGCCTTCCCTAACGGACCTTGTGGGGGTTATTGTGGAAAGTAACAGCCAAGGCATGAAGTGCCGCCAACTTTTAGAAGAGTCCTAAGTTCAAGACTGAGGAGGCTTGCAGCTCAGGGAAAACTTTCAAAGGTTAGCAACTCAAAACCTGTAAGTCTTGAACCACTGCTTCTCTTTCACCTATTCTTTCATAAACAACTCGTAGAAACCATCTCGTCCATATCTGTCTGAGCCAATGAAGCAAACAACTGCATGTGTTTTCAAGCTTCTTTTTTCTTCACCTTCTAAACTATATCTTGTTTTTAATTCCAACCCTGAACAACAGTTACTGAACTTCTACAAGCTACCGGATGGATCAGAGACAACAAGAACAACAACACCTACCCCAAAACCAAAGGAGACGAACGTGAAACCCCGGCAATCATACAATCAACCCCCTTCAGTTTCACAACAGATGATCGAGGAAGCTGCAATAACCGCCGCATGTAAAGTTGTAGAGGCAGAGAATAACATGAACGTCGCCAAAGTAGCAGTGGAAGAGTTGGAGAAGACGACTAAGCTCGCAGATGAAACCGAACTTGTGCTGGAGTTAGCTAAAGAGATGCATGAACAATGTAAAAACAAACGAGACTTGCCCCCCATTTTTCTCATTCTTTCCCTTACACGAGAAGAGAAGCAAAGCTAAAAAAAAAGTTATATGTTGTTGTTTTTGTAGGTTGTCGTGGCGAGGCTGTGGTTTTGGCTTAAGTCTATGGGGGGACATATATCTTCGAGCTCATATGAGAGCGTCTCTTCAGACGAGAGTTGAAGACTTTCCTTAGTTGGTTTAGTTGTGTTGATATATATATACTACATAAGGAGAAAAGAAAGAAGTCCAATTAACGAGGCGGTGACTCTGGTTTTGTGAGTAGTTTCAGAGGCGTCTCTTTACATCAACATATACTATCAGTGACAGTGAGAGAGATTTCTTTCGTATGGATTCTTATTTTTGAATTGAGTTTACTATATTTTTGTTAGGAGCAAAGTAAATTAAATTATTTTCGAATAGAAAAGAAAAAAGTCTAAGTGGGACCCGGCTACTGTCTGAAAAAAAAAGAGAGAAAAAGTCGGTAGTAAAATGCATGGACAGTTGAGAAGGTCAAATCGGAAAAGAGGATAACTATTAAAAGATTAAAAAAAAAAGTCGATTAAAAAACAGGGGGACATATATAAAGCAGTCATCATCAACGGTTTTCTTCTTCTTCTTCCTAAACTCCACGGCTAGTCTGTTTTGTTGCTGCTTCATTCGTTTTTGTAGATTTTATCAGTAGGGCTTGTTCTGTTTTGGTTTCCTTTTGGATTGTTGAATCGACATTTACGAAGATAGATAGATTCAAAGTCTTTAAATCTTTTTATACAAAAAAAAATTATTGCTTTTTTGAATGTTTGATTTGACTCTGTTCTCGCTTCTGTCTTGTTTTGGGATCTAAGACATTGGAGTTTTGGTTATAAATGTAATGTCTTTTGGTTGGTTCCTTTTTTTTTCAGTGTCATGGCAGGGATGGCGTCTGAAGGAACCCAATATGATCCTCGTCAGTTTGATTCTAAGATGAATGCTATGTAAGTTACTCATCTCTATTATCCAATCTCTCACTCTCTAGTGTAACTAAATCGCTACTAAGTTGTAATGATGTTTTTGCAGACTCGGTGAGGAAGGACAGGAGACTTTCTATTATTGTTTAAGTCGAAAGTATAACTCAACAAAGAACTCTCTTTATTAATCTCTCTTAAGGAAATACTCAAAAACCTTAAGCTCTCAAACACAAACTCTAAAACTCTTAAAGGTATGCAACACCCTTGCAACTCTTTATATAGTTAATATAAGTCCTAAACTCATTAGAACTATGTTTTTCTACTCCTAACACTCTTAGGATAATAACAACTTGCACTCCAAGTTAATCTTCAAGTTTGATTCCATGGACCTCAAATCTGATCTTCTCAGGGGTATCTATGCCTACGGTACGACGTTACACTAACCACATCTCATCTTCTCAGGGGTATCTATGCCTACGGTACGACGTTACACTAACCACATCTCCTATACCCCTTCATTCTATCTGTTAAGCTTCTTTTAGCTTAATATCATACCCTCTTCATTGCCTTCTGCTATTCTCCAGCAGCTTGACTAAAATCTCGTCCAGTGCCAAGCTCTCGTTCTGGCTCCCACCAGAGAGCTAGCTCAGCAGATCGAGAAGGTCATGAAGATCAGCGCATTCTCCGGTCTTCTCTGCCACCATGTCGCCTGAAGCGCTTGAGAGTTCAGGTCGGTTGTCTTCTCTGCTACAGTAGGGCCCCGGTTCCACTCGCAAAAATTTGGATTTTTTTTTTGGGGATTTTCTACATTGGGTAGACGAAGAAGCACTCCCGCTATATTGTTTGGATCTAGATTGATCATTGAATATCATATGTTGTCTCCACTTGGATTTGTTTGATATTAAGTAATGCTGTGCAATTTGTGATTGAATAAGACAGAACAAGAAAATCTGTTCGTCACTAAACTCTTTTCTATGCCTGTCGTTGGATAATGTCTGCATGTGTGTAGAGTTTCTTCTTTGTATGTGATGAGTGGATTCAGCTAAGTCTCCTAAGCATTTTCGTTCGACTCAGATGGCAGTAGAACTCTTTCTTAAGTCTCGTAAACATGCAGCACGTGAATAAGTTCCAAGGCAACAAATAACATATATGGGTGATGTCACTCCACGTTGGATTTTGTTGAAGTAGTGTTATATGTGAGTGTTGTTAAGGACGCTTGCGGGATATTGAAATAACATGACATGGTTCAAAAATCGTACCACTCTTCATATTCTTTTTCCAATAACATGTTTCACATTAGAAATCTCAGTACCTGACTCTAAGAGATAAGGGGAACCAAAATCCAAAGATAGTCCATGTAACATAGTGTACCGAGTATGATGACCTTTTTCATTGATCAGAGTTAACGGCTTTGGAGATCCATTCTGATACTGCGGCTTGAGTTTCTGAATCCATTTTAGGAAGTAGCGACAATGGAGTCACAGAAACCTGTCATCACAAAAAGGATAGGTAAGTACCTTGGAATCAAGAACTTCACCATAAAAATTAGATATCATGATGATCCGAAGGGTTGATTCAGAAAAGAGCATGACAGAGGAAAATAAGACTAAATAAAATCATACTGAAAAGAGCATATTATCTCATGCCAACTTACAAAACCATCTTCTAGAGCCTTGATATCCAAATCTTCATCCGTGTGTTCTTGTTCTTTAGCCACGAACTGCACATAAACATAGTCAGGACTCAGGATGTAAGACACATATCCAAAGGGGTTTGTGAAGAGATACGGAGTTCAAATCTTTTATCTACCTCTTGGTGGAAGTATTTCTTAACACCAACCGATTCAATCTCCACAATACTCTTCTTCTGTGTTGTAAAACGACGAGGCGGCCCCTGAGATTGCCAGATACAAAAATCTCTGCCAGGCTGGGCAAGAGGGGCTCCAAGGCTTTGTTGGTTGGACATGAAATTCCCAGCACCAGGGTGACGGATAGCTGAAACAGCTTGCCAACTAGGACTCTTCCTCCACGTGCTTTGTTTTGTCACCTTGAAACCCTATTCATATGTAAACTAAACATCAACTTCCTTAATTAATCATTGGCCTAAGAGGCTACTACAGGTTCACAACATCAGCGAGTATGGTAGCCATTGCCAGCATATATCACGTTCTTAGCAATGCCAAAAAGTCGAGTTTTGCTTATAAACGAAAAAAAAAAAACCTTGTTTGATGAGGGTGATGTTGGAATATCAATGTTGAGAGAGCAGTCTTTAGGGAAGACACCTTTCTGAATGTCTCTGATAGTTGCGTGTATCAAAGGTAAACAGACACCAACAGCATCTTTAAAGTCACTTTCTTTGCTTTCATCTTTCTTCCTGTGAAAGATTAGAAAAAGAAGAAAAAAAGTTGATGGCCAACACATCCACACATCATTTCTAGCAGCTCCCATGATTAAAACTCACCAGTTCAATGATATTGACAAAGAAGGTACTCCAGAAATTAAAGCTTCCCTAGCTCCAGCTACTGCGCCGGAATAGAACCTGGAGAGTTCTCCCATCAGTAAACACATAGCCTCGTGGAATATAAACAAAGACAAAAAAAAAAAAAACCTACATTTGATGCCCACAGCTTGATCCCTGATTGATGCCACTAATCACCTGAAGAAAAAAAGCAGAAATTACAAGATAAGTACAATAACATATCAATGATGATGATGATGAGATGATTAAAAGAAAATGCTAACCAGTACTGGTGGTTTTGACCAAGCGAAAAGCGCTCCGGATAATCCTAATGAGATGCAGTCCACAGGAGTCCCTGAGCCAACAACAAACAAATCAATGGATCTTGTTTCAACAATAACGTTCCTTTGTAAAGTTTACAGATGTATTCATAATAATCATTGAATATCAGAATGCACAAACCTGAAAGTTCAAAGGCGGTGGCACCTTTGATATTAACGGAGCTCGCAGCAATGGTTTCTTTAGAAGGAGAGAAAGCGCACGTTTGAGGAGCACAGACATGGACATTGTAGAGCCCTTGGCTAACCAAAGCTTCAACGAGAGAGACGAGACCAGGAGAATCGATCCCATCTCCATTCGTGACTAAAACGATGGGTCGTCTGGATTCATCAATCTCCTCCTCCTCCTCCTCCGTGGAGGGAGGCATGCGTTTCCTCTTGTGGTCGACTTGCACTAAGCTTGGACGATAATAAGGGGAAGAGCAAACAAGTGGGGGACGAGCAGCTTTTTGGATGTTGTTGGTAAAGGGGTTACGGTTTTCGAGTATGAGAGCTTCTCCGAGGTTGACGTATGATTTGAGGTAGCCGTCTTGTCCAACCACAAAAGCCTTGTGAACAACTTTGTTTAGTTGATACATTTCAAACATGACAGCAACTTTGTTTTCCTCATCAACAAAGAAGCTCCCACCAGAATGTGGGGTACAGAGCCTTAAATGGACGCGACCGAAGGGATCCGTTTGCACTCGCAAAAATTTGGTCCAGGACGCACCGTTGGGGTCAACAGTAAGGGTAACCCAAACCTCAACAAAGTCAGATTCAGTACCACCAAACATGACCGCAAGCTGCTCATCATTATTATCACTTGAGAGGAACATACGGTCACCATTGTAACCACTGAAAGAGTCATGAAAAGGAAGAGGGAGGCGTGGTCCAAACCTCTCTTCGGTAAAATCAAAAGAGAGTAAGAAAATTTCGTCTCTTTGGTAACCATATAGACCATCTATTAAATGATGAGCAAGAAAGTAGGTGTTTCCCTTGACAGACACGCCTCCCTGATCATAATCTATCCACCACGCGGGATTATCATTCACCACCTCGAGGACCCTCCATGTATTACACTTAATGTCATAGATTTCGTACCACACCTTGTCGCGTTTTTCTCCTAGTCCAAACCTCAGGATTTTGTGGTTGCGCTGCGAGTCCGAGTCGTCGGAGGAGTATCCGATCGCGTGCCAGTCTTGTATGTTGAAAGTCTCTCTCGGTTCGATCCACCTTGTTTGAGACAGATAAGGGTTCCACAACACCAGCTTCGGCTCGTGGTCCTTCTTCTTGTCCGTAGCCACGCATAACACCAGCCCATCGCAGTGATATAACTTGGATACATCCAACTCGTTGAGCAAATCTACCTCCTTTACCGTGACATCAACAAAATCTTTTTGGAACCTCTCCAGAGAGTATATCTTGCCATTCATCGTCACAAACAGTTGCGGTTGCGCTGCTGCTGCTTCTGCCTTCGGTGATGTACTCGTCAGTATCTTCTCCCCAACCAATTGACCGCTCATCATCCTGAAATATTAGGGTTTTCCTCCAAGTTTCTCTATTGCCTTGGTCGTGTGTTTATGTATATATAGATACCCAATAATTTCCCTACGTACCGTCTGGGCGGAAAAAAAATTGACTTTTTATTGAAAACTTAAACTTAAACCATTACTAGATTTTAACCCGCACGGGATATATTTTTTAAATATATTTTATATTATTAAAAATGTTTTAAATATATAATTTCTATTTTAGTGTTATATATTGTATTACTATATCATATTATTGTTTATATTTCTTATTCAGTATTATTAATATATAATGGTTTTTAAAAAAAAATTTACTTTGTTATTGAATTTTATTACTTACTAATATATTTTCGAATTAGGTAAAATAAAATAAAAATATGAAATACTCAAATAGAGAACCCCATTCAAATTATGTTGTTTTTTTTAATTTAAACATTTTGCATATAATACATTTTTAAATTTTATTTATTTATATTATAGAAAATAAATATGACTAAAATAATTATATTTACATGTTGTGTTTAAGAAAATATACTTTAACATATCTCATTTTAGTATTTTACGGGATTTATTTATTTTAAATAATATAATCCTATTGTTTTAGTAAACTTTATACATAGTAGTATCTATCATACTATTTTACTAAATTTATTATATAGGATATTTGTTTTGGATGTTATGATATTAAGTTCTATTTTTTTTAAATTAAGACGTCAAAACATTAGGTTACTTTAAATTTTTACAACATATATAGTTAGTTTTTTTCAGGTACATTTCAAAAAGTTAATCTTTATTATCCATGATTTTGTCTTTTGTAAAATTTGAAATATTATCATTTTGAGTTTGAATATTAATTTTCAAAATAATATATTTTTTCGAGACAACTTTGGAAAATTACACAACTATTTGAGTTTGGAATAATACATGAATTTTGAATTTGTTTTGGTACTACATTACTGTATTATTTTATAAAATATTTGAATTTTTGGTGATATTTTTAATTCTTTTATCAACAAATTTTGTTACAATTAAAATAAAATAAAATTTATAATTAAAATTTGATTTTTGTCACTAATATTTTAAATGAATTACTGAAATTTCATATTTTACTAATAACATATTTTTAAATAGTATATGAACTAAAGGTTATTATATACTATTATATTTTTTTTATATAAACATTTTAAGCAATATATTGCTAATAGTTTCAAAATAAATAAAAAGATAATGTATGGCTGTAAATATAAAATTTTAACTTATGTTAATACATTTATTTTAATATAAAAGTATTATATAGTTTTCGAAGTTTAATCCATTATAATGATGATCAATAATTTATTTAAGTTAAAAAATAAAATATTTTTTTTTGTTAATTTACCTATTTAATATATTTTAATATTTAATTCATATAGCACTTCTATTTTTATATAATACGGAATATATCATAGAATCTATAAAAAAGTTATTATAAAGAATTTTTTATTTTCTTTTTTATAATAAGTTTTAGTTAAATGTACTTATAATAATATTATATTACTAATTTCGAAATATATTAATGTGTTATTTATAAAAAAATATTTAAATTTTAAACTAAGATTTTGTTAGATTCTTTCTCACCAGATTTTATTATAATTAAAAAAATCAAATTTATAGTTGGTTTATTGTTAATATATTTATAGTTGGTTTATTGTTAATACAAATAATCAAATATGTCATATTGACTAACTCTTTAAGTGGTCATACTACTATGACTTGTTAATAGTAGATAAAAATAAAACCCTAAATTAATAGATTAGAGCATCTCTATTAGTGAGATTAAGAGGGCACGATTTCCAATGCAAATAATTAATTTTTTTTTTTATTTTTTTTTCGTTGGATTTAAAAAAAAAAAAAAAAAAATATGAACCGAACCAATCGTGGGCCGCCACATGTCGTGGGGTCCACGAAATTCTCATGATATCGTCTCTTCCAAGTGAAACTGCAAAGGGCAGGTTCACTCCTTTTTGTATATTATAATACTTTTTTTTTGGAATTTGTGCACATCGGAGGTGCTCTTAGAGCATCATTATTGGAGTATGTTAGACAGATATGTT
The DNA here is from genome assembly GCA_019706035.1 of Raphanus raphanistrum subsp. raphanistrum. Lineage (NCBI taxonomy): Eukaryota > Viridiplantae > Streptophyta > Magnoliopsida > Brassicales > Brassicaceae > Raphanus > Raphanus raphanistrum. The sequence continues at coordinate 53,777,036 of CM033988.1, forward strand.
AGTAATTAAAGCATTTAAAATAAATTAAAAAGGCTAAAATACCAAACAAACGTTTGTTAATTAAGGGATCTCTTGGATCGTTTGTTAACAACACACGTCATCATCTCTCTCCTCCAACATCATCACAAAGCCTAATTTTCACCATACCCAACCTTCTTCTCCTTCTTCTTCCTTCTGCATGTTCTCCAATCCATGGAGGCTCCCACGCCTCACCTCCTCCTCTTCCTCCTCTTCCCGTCTCTTCCCTCACCACATCCATCACCGCAGATGACGGAGCTTTCGCCGGACTCACCAGCCTCCAGGTCCTGAGCTTTCGTCGGAGCTCGCGGACTCATCTTCCCTCACCACCCTCTCCCTCGACAACACCACGATCTCCGGCGTCTTGCCTGATGTTTTCGAGTCCTTCGCTTCTCTCCAGAATCTCCGACTCTCTTACAACAACATCACCGTCGTTTTAACTTATTCAAATAAATAATTATTTAACTTAAGAAACAAAAAGGGTCTCACCAATAATCTATTTTTCAAGCAATGTCCTTAGCAAATCCTTTAGCACAAAATAACAATAAAATAATTTAAGAACATTTGATTAACATACGACCAATAATGATGCTCTTAGATTTGTTACCAAAAAAAAAAATGAAAATAATCAACAAACCAACTATCTCCTACCAAGTCCGATAGGCTTCCCATGTCTGACCAAGCATTAAACCAGAAGGAAGTTTGAAGGCCGTCTCTAACTTCCATACGATGAAACTTCTTTGCTCTATCTCTATATTTTACAAGTTTCCTTCACATCCATGATTCCAAAGTTGCCGTGCTCCGAACTTCTCAGAAAGTACCTCCCTTTAGCAGGTTTTCCTTAACCCAGCGTGCCCAAAAGAGAGAAGGATGAGGTGATCCATTAATTGATCTCCTTCAACGGGCGTAAACCAAACCCTCCCTCTGATTTTTGAGTTGTTACTATGTCCCCAAGCTATCTTTAGCTCGTTTCATGTTCAGTGTTGGGCCAGATCAGAGAAACGCAGAGCGTATACTGTCTATCTCCTTCAAGCATTCACTAGGGAGATAGAATGATGATATCCAGAAGTTTGTGATGCTCATTAGAACCGATTTGATAAGCTGTAAGCGACCCACCAATATTGATAGAAATCTGTTTGTCCAGAGGCTTATACGTTTTTTTAATTTTCTATATGAGCGGCTGATAATCCTTATTTCCCACTGTTTTGGTGAAGAGAGGCAGTCCCAAGTAGCTGTCTTCAGTTTGCACCATAGTAAAGGTCTTCAGTCAATTTGAATTATCACTTATTCTGAGAAATTTTAATTAAAATATTGTACTAAGAATTTTCACAATGGTTGAGTCGAACTTTTTTTTTTCCATTTGGTATATTGATATTATGATGTTTTGCTCTCTTTCTTATGAAATATGCAAATCAAATTCTTGTTCCAGTTTTCGAACTAAATTATATTGATTTAGTTTGACCAAAGTAAATTAACAAACTATATATAACTGTTTTGGAAATGGTACGTGCCCAAAAACTCTCTTGAACTCATAAAGTAAGAAGCAGCGGCCATGTGTATATTCTAAGGACAAGAGATCTTGCAAAATTTTCTTAGGAAGAATAAAACATACGAGGTAATCTAGTAATTAGTCTCTAACAATGTTATATATAGTTAAATTAGTAAACGACAAAAAACTTAGCTCATCTAACCAATGACCAAGAACCTTCCTTCAGATGTTGAGGTTGTAAATTGTAATTACGAGACTAAAAGTGAATATATAATAATAATAATACTTTATGATTCTATACAATACATAATGCTAAAAATGTTACAAGTTTATATAAGAGACAAAAAGCAGAAGAGAAAGAGGTTGGTGATAAAAGCCAAAAACTACTCTTCTTCTTTTTTCCTAAAAGGAGAGACAGTTACTTGAGGAGGTTGCAAATGAAGGAGATGTTCAGATCCAAGTCATGCAGAGAAGAGATCAGAGGAAGAAGCAGCATCACCAACAAGTACCATTGCTTAACTAGTAATGGAGAAGCAGCACCAAGCCCAACAAACCAGCTGCCTCCAGTGATGCTGAGATCTTACAGTGCATCAACTTATAGTCCATACAAGAATCCAACGACGGTGAGAGACAGTCCTAACAGTAAATCAAAGAGAAGCAGTAGCAAGGGGAAGAAAGGGTTAAAGGGTTTGTGTGAGGCAGAGATTCAGAGGAAGAAGAGAGTGGCTGCTTATAATGTATATGGTGTTGAAGGGAAAGTGAAGGGGTCTGTGAAAAAGAGCTTCAAATGGTTCAAGGAGACTTGTTCAAATGCTGTCTATGGTTTGTGGTGATCTGTTAGAGATATTCTGCAAAAGGAAAAGAGTATTAATCACGTACAATATCTGGTTTAATCAAGAGTGGTTTCAGGAATGTATCTTAATCACGCAATAATCATGTTTAAATAAGAGCGAGAGACACAAGGCAAAGCAAGTGGTGGCTTCATTGTTTCTGTTGTCTTTTTCTTTATATCAGTTCTTAACTCATCGTTTTTCAGCTAGATGTTGATGTTAACTGAATGTTATGTTTGTTTGTAACAAGAGATTAAGTCTGAATCACATAAGATATTATAAATTGGTAGTGACCACGTTAACTGCATAACTTCATCATAGACATCAAGGACAGATATATGACATAACATGCAACTCTCAGGTTCTCATAAGATGTATGACATAAGATACTCTCGTGTCGGCAAAACAGTACAATTATTGTTTACGACGTCAGTAATAGTTTCTTCTGCTTTCACTATTTACCAACAAGAATGACCATTTACCCTCAAAATTAAGAAAAACCTTCTTTCTTTGTTACTTTTTGTGCTAACACTTCAAATCTCTTTGAGACACTAAAGATTTTAACTTTGCAGTACCAAATGTGACGAACACAATCATACATTACAAAAAAAAATGTCAATGGCAAAGTGTTAAAGTCTTTTGACTCCTTGATTTCACCCTGTTTGAGTTTGTGTTTCTCTGGAATCACTTCTTCAGAGTCTTTTCTTTATCTTTTGTTATTTGAGAGTGCTTACAAAGCAGCACAAGTAAAAGGCACTCTCCCTCCCTGTAAACACAAATGCACGTAATACATGGGGGAGAGAGCCTTAAGAAAGGTTTTCTTTTGTCTTTTAATTTACACTTGTCCCGGGGGAGTTTAACGATCAATTCACTGGTTCAGTGATATCCCCAGCAGCGACTTAAAAATGTAGACTCTCGATCCCTTTAAGGTTGGACTCATAGTTCTTCATGACTGAAGTATTTCCCCTTGAAGGAGATGATAGCTTGTTGTTATCAGATGAGACGACGATAGGTGAGCTTCGACCACCATGGATCTTTGGGTTGGAGCTTGATCCAGCTTCAATGTTTTGAGGTTTTGATGGCTCAGAATCAGTTCCAGGAACTGCAGGCTCGCGACTACTGGAGACAGCAGCACGTCTTGATGACCCAGTAGCTCGGAGAAAGCTCGAGCTAGATAACTGTCGCAAGCAAAACAACTCGGTTACCATTTATACAACGAACAAGAATCCAATGGATCATGATTAGACAACACAATACTACAGATTTTTAGGGAGAAAATGAATAAATTTCAGACGTAATCCTTGTGTATACAGCTTGACTTACGGACTTACATTATTTTCATTTATTCAAAAGCAGGAGCTAAAAATGGATACCTCTAACCTGGAGAAACTATATGTACTCACCACTACATCTTTAGATATTGCAGGATCACTTGAAACTGGTGCCTTTTGTTTAGCTAAGCCTCCTGAGTTAAAAATATGTCCAGAACTTCGTCTAGGGTTTCCTAATAACCAACCAGAAGGTCTAACTTCCTCGCCACCTGCAGTTGAACCAAAGAACATATCAAACGGATAGAAGTCATCCCTGTAGAACAGAGGATCTTAGCTAAATGCCTAATCAATCATACATGGAAAGAAACTACTCAAAATCAAGACAGATGGAACAACCTGATGGTCTCTCCGCACTAGCAATAGCAGGTGGTAAGCCAGAGCTTGGACCAACTCCAGCGCCCTGCAAGAGAGCTATGTTCATCAGTAGAAATGAAGCAAAGATATATGAAATATGAAAAAAAGAAAAAGGCCATGACTCTTACATGGGGACGGGGAGGCGGAGTAGAAATCTGTGATTGCTGATACTTCAAGATCGTCCAATCAAATACATAATCAAACTGGAAGCCTAAAATATGAGCAGAGGACAACGCATATATAAATCAATATGTTACTTGATTGGTTCAAGCTATATATTTGTTTCATCAGGCTAGAATTAGCAAAAGTGATGATGGGACCAGACCTTCGCGAATAAACAAGTCACGGAAAAGACGTTTCAGGTAGGCATAGTCTGGCTTGTCGTCGAATCTCAGGGAACGGCAATAATGGAAGTAAGAAGCGAATTCAGATGGATATCCTCGACACAAAGACTAAAACAAGAAAAAAAAAATCTACTCAGTTTTAGACTACAAGTATCACCAACAGGTCTTGGGTGATAAGTATACCTCAATAGATGTCGATACTTTCTTTTCGCTGATTCTCTCATACTTTTGCTTCTTATTGCCAGCTTTCAGTCCTTGCCAAGGAAGACTGCACTTAAATGGGTGAGTAAGCCAAAGACTAGCCCTTTAAGAACCAATTGAAACATGCCAACATTGAAGGTAAGAGCGGTTCGTACCTTCCTTTTAAGAAATACATGAGAACAAATCCAAGTGACTCCAAATCATCTCGACGACTTTGTTCTGTGATATAAATGACCATTGCTATTCAGAACTACGTTTTCTAAATAATAAGAAAGTTGGAAGCTAAATGAACTGGTGTTACCTATGCCAAGGTGAGTGTTCATGCTGGCATATCTAGCAGTTCCAGTCAAGTTTTTGTTTTCCCTGCGATACACAAAAAATTAAGATTGTCGTTGCTAAGCTGATACATGATACATTATATACTGCAATCATCGTAAGTGTTTCTACTTCGTAGCATCGCAACAAATGATTTCTCATATATTAATGCAGCTTCACAAAAACTGGAAAAATATACTAAATATTCGGAGTATGAGGCTATACAAAATACTAAAACGGCAGTGTCGCCTTATGTCAGTTACCAAATGAAAGAAACATAAAAAAAAAACTTTTGTCTTGTCTGTAAACATTCATCACCACTGAAACAAGAATGAAGCAGCCATAATACTCAAAACCAAGGAAAAGTACTAGCCCTATTTTCTAGGTAGCAGCTAACAGCTAAAGTACATCCAGACAGTAGAAAATACTTAAATAACCAGACTGCAGTTCCTATTGTAAGCATAGACGAAGATTTCACCTTTTCACAGTGATGTATAACATAGAAGAACCTTATGTCAGAGAACGCAGTCTAGTAGAAAATTAAAGCAAACTCTCGCACTAGCTCAAATCATTATTCTTGTAATCCAGCATCTCTAGTCTAATACTGTGAGCATATAAGTAAAAAAAAGCACATTGAAAATCACAGGGCTGTGGCCAACCTATACGGAATATGCTGATTATTTGAGTCTCTATACTTCTTTGCCAGACCAAAGTCGATGACATATACCTGTATTTGGCCAACAATTCGTTTAGCAGATAATTAAGGAGAGTAAACAAAGCGAACAAACAACCCTTTTCATAGGTACCTGATTTGCGCGCCTCCCGAGACCCATCAGAAAGTTGTCAGGCTTGATGTCCCGGTGTAGAAATGACTTCTGATGAACAAATTCAATGCGATTGATCTGACAAAAGGGGAAAGAATATCGTAAGTATTTTGGCAATATCCTATTCAGTATAGGAAAACTGTTTTCAGGCTATACAAGATATCCTACCATTTGATCTGCAAGCATTAGTACAGTCTTAAGTGAGAGTTTCCTACTGCAGAAGTTGAATAGATCTTCAAGGCTAGGCCCCAACAAGTCTATCACAAGGACGTTATAGTCCCCTTCAGTACCATACCATTTAAGGTTTGGGACGCCGGCTAGAATCAAGGAAAGGAAAGCAACGTCTCTGGATAAGAAAGCAGAAATCACAAACTGAAATATAAACAAATACAAAACCAATGTCCTTACTTCCTCCTTGTAATACTTTATACAATTTTGATTCATACAGCAACTGAGGATGCTTAGTTTTCACATTTTCCTGAAAGAAGATAAAAAAAAGTAGCCGTCAAGACATATGCAGCAAACACAACAGAACAACAAAGAAAAATGAAGATTTGATTGAGAACATCATTAACAGTCAGAACCAGTACAAACAGGTAACAGAAAGAAAGAAAAAAAAAGCATATAATAACAGACAACCAACGTTCAATACAATAATATGAGTAGCTGTCAGCCCTATAATTCTCCATCTTTAGGCCACACAACACAACAAACATCTAAAAAATTTCAACATGTTGTAGGGCCCACCCAGTTGCAGGTAATCTTGTCGTTCACACTAAGAGCTTATTCAGCATTAATTACACAACATCTTCCCAAGAATCAAAAGAATAAACTCTCAGTTCTTACAAAAGAAGGAAGTCAGGTTGAACCCAGATTCAATACTAGAAAGAAACTCATCCCCACCAAAGCATTGAATTAATTGAGTTGAGTACTACTACTACTGCTACTGAATAAAAGTAGTCATTGAAAATAAAAAGAAGGAAAAGGAAGAAACTAAGTTAAATTACTAGAATGCAGTAACAGCCTTATAGATGTGTATTAGCCTATGAAACATATATATATCCATTTCCGACTAAACATTAACAGGTAATAACATAGGCCACCAAAAATCACAGCTTTTAGTTTCCACTTTTCGAGAAAGTTCAATTATTTAATTTAATGAGGATAATAGATGTCCGTCCACAGGTTACCAAACGTAATAACAGATCTCACATTCCCAAAGAAAAAAACTAGCTTCTCTCTAATTCATTAAACACTCAAAATGCTTTTAAAAAAAAAAAGGATTCTTTTTAACTTACAAGTTTAATGGCAACTTCTTCATTCGTCTGTATATTGGTACCTACAGCCAAATCCAAATTCAAATCCATGTTAATTTAAACAGTAATCTCTAACTCAACACTAGAATCGAAAGCGATTTTAGAAGCATATACCAAGGTAGATCTCTCCGAACGATCCACTACCGATCTTCCTCCCGAGCCGAAACTTGTTTCCGACTCGCGGCTCCATCAATTCAAAAACCCTAGAACCTACCCTCTAAACTACCAGAATCCCCCGATTACTAAAATCGAGACTGAAGCAGAATATCTGAAGAGTAAGCAGAAGAAGAAGAAGGAGAAAGAGAGAATCAAAAGGGATTTAAGTTAAAGAGTAGCGGTGGATTCCAATTGACTTCCGGCGAAAGGGCGTCGACGACATCTCTCCTCCACGCGGCGTAGTAAATAAAATAATATCCCGAAAAGGAAGGGATAGATAGACTCTCAGAGATATGCTAAAGAAGCAGCACTTAATAAAAAGCAAATCAACGCTACTATTGTTATTTTTGTGGAGTTGTTGGATACTTTCTATGGGCCGGAATTGCCTATATTGGATTTATATCGGCCCATTGTTTTAAATAAAACTAATTATTGTACGTCACCCCCACACTTTTTTTTTGAACATTCACTCTGACTTCACAAACTTTTTTATTTTTTTGCAAAATATGTATACCAAATAATTACAAAAGTATAAAAATCCTGCACAGTAAACTTAAAAATCCTAACTATTGTTGACACAAAGAGAATCCTAATTATTATGTCAAAATAGTATTTCTGTAAATAAATAATTTAATACTCAATTTCATGTTTATTTTGTCAGATTTGTGAAAATACATCAATATGAGATATTATTATTAACCAAACTTAAAATTAAAACTAATCCTATATAGATTTTTAAATAAAATTTACAAAATTGATTTGAAACCAAAAATATTATTAATAGAACCTATCCGAAGATATATAAAACTTGAGTGGAGTCTATGAAATAGAACCTGAATTCAAACGTATACAAATGATCAGATCTAGATCTAGGATGGATACAAAGAGACATCAATTACTGTTAAGAAATCATCTATAGTATTAAAGTACAAGCATATTTGGATTTTTTACTAAACATGCTATTTCTTTAACTCACATTGCTTATTTCATTAAGGGCAATCAAGTAATATTAATAACACATTTTTATTGGGTCATTTTTTTGGATCCAGCCCACTGCCCACATCATCTCTCTTGGGCCATTTGGACTGATTAAGAAATCAGATCTAATTTTTATTTTTTTTCCTTAATTCAAATAGTTTATTTTCAATCATTCTTAATATTTTGTGTAGTGAACAAAAATTAATAACTTAATTATTATGTTTTTTATTTTTAATATAATTTAAGCATTCATAAAAAAATTTGAATTTTTTTATTGAAAAGTATAAATCTTTATTAAAAGTATATATTTTTTTATTAAAAAATTAACCACATAATAAAATTAATATATGAGAGTTATACCAACTTAATTCATTAAAAAATAAAGTTTAATTTTCTAAACATAAATACTCATTAGACCTAGACGTTCGGATACCCATTCTGGTACGGATTGGTTCTTTCGGATATCGAGTTTTTCGGGTTTTAAAATTAAACCCCATTCGGGTTTTGAAATTAAACCTCATTCGGGTATTATAAAATTTCGGGTTGGGTTCGAATCGGGTCTTTCCGGGTCCGGGTGGGTTCGGTTCTCATGCATAAGAACCTGCAAAATAACCAAATAACTAAAGTATCTAACGGGTTCGGTTATTTGTACTTAAAGTAACCAAAGTATCTGATTCGGTTCAAATTTTTGTATCCAAATTATTCAATAGTAACCAAAAATATACATTTTATACAGTTTTTTGGGTAAACTTTTATCCAAACTATCATATTTTATCCAAAAATACTCAAAATTACCGAAAATAACTACTATAGTTAACTTATAAAATTAATTTAAAAAATTAAAATAATTATAAATATAATTATAACATATATTTTTAGATATATTTCGGATATCTTCGGGTACTCATTTGGTTCTCGGTTCGGGTCGGATTCGGGACCGGTTCTTCGGATATAGCAATTTAGAACTCATTCAGATATTTATCCCGGGTCTGATCGGATTCGGGACCCTGATTTTTGGGTCGGTTTCGGATTGGTTCTTTGGGTCCGAATATTGTGTTCTGGCCTATACTCTTTTAAAATGAAACACGATAAAAAAAAAATAAAAAAGCTTAAGTCTTTTATAAAAAAAACAAATATATAAAAATATGACATTTACTAAATATTTAAATATTTATCAATTTAAAAAAAAATAAAGGAAAATAAATCCGCGCTTTGAAAGCGCGGGTCAAAATCTAGTTATGTATTATTGTATAATCATAATCATAATATACACCAATTAAATGATTAGAGACAGGAACAGAAGAGGCACAAAGGAAGATGCTTTGTTATGTTTTTGCATTCTGTCCTAACTCCATGTATAAACAAATCCTAAGTATATAAGTAGTATACAAAAGAAACAAAGCATGTAAAAACAAAATGAAGCCAACAGATAAAAAGAAGAAAAAAAAAACATCAGCAACTACTACTCTTTACATACTGATCTCACTCTAATTGACCTGTCTCCAAAACTCTATATGATGCATCAGAGAATTGGGACACTATACAGGCTACAACGATCTAGGTGACATTGCATCTTGAGCCGAAAAATGCGACAGATTCGACTGTTTCTTGTTCAGTTTCGACCTAAGATGCCTGATCTTTGCGTCCACTCTAGCCGTGAACCCGATCTTGGTCTTCTCTCTCGCTTTAGTACCCTCTCTCGTCAACAGCCTCGCGTCCTCCACATCTCTCTTGTAGTACTTGATCTCCTGTATGATATGATGGTCCAACGGATTCAAGAACCTCTGGAAAGCAATGTGAGCGACGTAAGGAAGAACCGCAGCTACCGTGACCAGCAAGGTAGCCATCCAGTAGACAGGCGCGGGAGCAAGAATCTCGTCGAGGATCCTGTAGATGTTTCCGGAGAGGCTCGGAGGCATCATCCCGTAGAGCGCTAGGAAGAGATACCAGAAGCCGATGCTTCCCCATATCAAAACGTGCTGGATCCAAGTGAAGTGGGACATGGTCAACGCGATCTGGACGTTGACTGCCCATATGATGCAAGTGAACATTGTCGTGCCGACAGCGTCCATGTCAGCTGTTTGACCACCTGCTCTGAAGGCTTGTGAGTAGATGATCCCGATGTTGAGGAAGAATATGACGAGAGATGAGTAGACGCCGTTGCACATCCATCCGAGGATTCTTGACCAATCAAAGAAGAGGTTCTTTGTGCCTTGTTGGTATAAAGCAGGGAACTACACAAAAGCACAACAAGCAAAGAAAAAGTCATGAGCAGAGATTCAAAATAGCTTTTACTTTGTTAGATTCGGGTTTATTATTGGCTTCCAACTTAAAATCAATTGGTGCTTAGTGGATTAGTCCTAACACTTTATATATTAGTTAATGTCCAATTAAATTCCCGATGTTGGATACTTTATGTCTAATATACTTTAAGGATCTTACTTGTAAGCAGATCTCAGAGGAAACATCCTGTTCAAAGACTCCAAGAGCAATCACTGGCAGTGAGGTAAGGACGACGTTGAAGAGCAACAAGTAGTAGTCATTGTACACCGATTGACCGGAGAACCCGGTGAAAGCCTCAAAGTAGAAGAGAGTGAGACCAAACGCTATGTTCTTGTAGAAGAAATAGCATATCTGGATGTGGAAACAAGCTTTAACGTGAGTAACAAGTTAATCAAGATATGGACACAAGAACCATCTTTATTTTACCATTTGAGCTATTCTTTTGTAGCACCAGTGTCCATGAACGACGAGCAATCGTTCCAAGAACCGAAACTGCGCAATGGAAAAGTCACTAGCCATAACAGCCTGCATCCCTTCAACGCCGCTGATCCCCACACCGATGTCAGCTTCTTGAATCATCCCAACATCATTCGCACCATCACCTATCGCCAACGTGGTTCTTCCGGTTCCTTCTTTAACCAACCTCGTCACCAGAGCCTTTTGCTTGGGAGACACGCGGCAGCAGATGACTGATGCACAGTCGACCGCCAAGGCCAAGAACTGATACTTCATATCATCCTCCAATGCGTAAGTCAGAGTCTTCCCGTCGATGATCAAAGCAAACGCAGCGTGCGGATCATTCTCTAGCTTCACCATTTGTACAGCTTTAGTGAGCTGGTTCAATATGTTCTCCTTCACAGCCTGTGTGACACACATATCATTAGATACAAAGTTAGCTTCAAAAAACTGTAGTTGAAGGGACTTGCATTTGATATTATACCCTTTTCGAATCTTGTGATCCTCCATCTGGATTTATTGATGTTATGCAGATCTGTCTCATGCCTTGCCTAAGTAAACTACAAGCAAATCTGCAGTAACCAAAAGTTTTATTTGTTCATAAAACTCACTATAGATAAAATCAGATATTCAAAGTAAAAAAAATCAGAGATACTAACCCAATGTTGATTGCTGTCTCCATCTTGTCCCCAGTTAAAACCCATAGCTTGAGGCCAGCTTGAGCAAGTTTATCTATGCATTGAGGAACCTAAATCAAATAAAAACAATTTACTTTAATTCACATAAGCAAAGATAAAGATATATGTTTAAAGTGTAATACATACCCCTTTCTGGAGCTTGTCCTCCACAGCAGTAGCACCTACAAGTATAAGTTCCTTTTCAATCATATCCGAACCCTTCTCAAGCAGCTCATCTCTATCAGAACCTATTGAAGTCTTGGCCTTGAGAAACTCAGAGTTCCAAGCTGTGTATTCCTCCTCACCAAGCTTTCTGTAAGCAAGTGCAAGTATCCGAAGCCCAGCTTCTCCATACTCAGTTAAATGTCTAGTGGTAGGTCCCAAGTATGTCTTCCCATTCTTAGCCAACCGATCAAAGATAATGCTGCAAAAGGAGACACAATAAAAACTTGATAACAGTGCAAGGGAGAAGAAGAAGAACAGAGTTGTGTTTGTTTAAAACCTGTCGGCTCCTTTGCATAGTAGAAGAATCTGTCCTTCCTCATCCCTTACAATAACAGACATTCTCTTTCTTTTGCTTGTGAACTCCAACAGATTCAGAACTTTATACTCCCTGTGCATTGTGTTTACTACTTAGTCAAAGATATGTGGCAAAGAGTAGATAGAGCCTAAAAGATGAGAGACTAACCTTTCTCTTACTTGCCCTGAAGAAGAGAACCTCTCACGGACAAACACGCTTGACTGAGTCCTCTTGCAAAACTCAAAACCAAACTCTCTAGCAGCAGCGAGAAAAGAAGCCTCGTCAGGGGACTCCGCTTCGTAAGTGTACTTACCACTCTCCTCGTCCAGCTCAGGAATCGCCGTGTGACAAACAGCTAATATCCGAAAGAACCGCAATATATCATCTGGTTGTGACTCTCTCAACCAGTTCCCATTCATGAGCCTGCTATCCTCAAAACCAAACCCTTTGATAGGAACAACTCTAGGAGTGTTCTCAATCTCTATCTCATCATGCGTGCGGCTACTCTCCCACGTACCGTACGCTTTGGTGGTCTGAGACTGAGGAGTAGTACTACTTTGCTCTTCGAGATCCACAGCCATCTGCTTCGCAGCAGCGAGCTCCACTTCGCTTGACCGCACACCGTAAGAAACACCAGCGATGGAGCATTTCAAGAAATCCATCTGGTTACACGTCAACGTCCCCGTCTTATCAGAGAGGACGGTATGAACCTGACCAAGCTCCTCGTTGAGATTCGACGTCCGCGCCAGCGCGGGAACGCCACTCTCATCATCGTACATACGCAAGTCTTGATTAATAAAACTCGCCTGCCAGACTTTGACAACCTCTATGGAGACGTAAAGAGAGATCGGTATCAAGTATCCGTAAAGCAAGAGAGCCGTGATGAGATGGACCACACCGGCGTAAACCGGACTTATAGGGTTGGTTAGATCCTCGGGGGCGTCTGGTCTAAGGTACCACATCTTCGGCATGTGGAACTCCGTCTCCCAGGCGAAACCTGACGAGCTGATGCAAGAGATCAAGATGAGGAGGACCAGAAGCGTGTAGATGATGTAGTCCATCGTCCTCTCGATCCTGCTTCTCTTGGAAGGAGACTTGGTTGAGTTCTGCATCACTTTAGTGTCGTGTCCTGTGAAGATGACGACTCCGTAGACGTAAGATGTGTTTCTAAGCTTGGAGTCTCGTAACAGAATCTGACTCGGATCTAAAGGAAACGTTTGGGCATGATAGTCAAGATTCCCAACGAAGGTGTAGAGACTCGGGTTTGGATCTTCGCATCTTATAGTGGCAGTGAAGTTGTTGAAAGACTCTAACGTCATCGTCGCTTCCAAGGATCTCTTCACTTTTAAATTCGTCTCGCCGTCTAAGTTCATAGTCTCGACGTAGCAGATCCCATCCTCGTAGCTCGAGGAGAGGAGAAGGAGATCAGCGGGGAAGAACTCGTCCTTCTCCACTCTCACGACGTCTCCGACTCCAACGCTCTTCCACTTCCTCTTACGAAACACACCATCACCTTTGTGAACGGACGTCTTCCTGGCGTTGATCTTGACGTCTTGCATGAACCTGCGCCAATCCTCGAGAGCCTCTTTCATCATGCTGAGGCCGACGACGAAGACCAAGGGGGCGATCATGCTCCATTTGTTGAACGGGGAGAGAGGGAAGACGGAGAGGATGGCGGCTACGAGGAAGTAGAGGTTCGCGGCGCGGTGGAACTGCTCGTAGAGAGACTTGGGGAAGAAGGTTATGAGGTTGTAACGTGTGGTGGAGACGTAGTTGGAACGGTATCTCAGAGGCTTATTCTTCTTGTGAATGTGGGGCTGGTTGCAGAACACTGTACGGGTGAACCCTGGACCTTGATTCTCCTCTTCACCTTCGAGCGTGCTCGTCGGTCTGAGGCATCCGAATGTGTAAAGACTGCTTAGTCGCAGCTTTGATCTTGTTCTACCTCGAGGCATCTTATCTTTGAACACTCTTAGCGTGTCAGAGGATCAGAGATTAGTGCTTCATGTTTTGAATCAAAACCCTGTAAACAAGAAAGAACCAAACCTCCCATTGTAAGATTTGTTTCCAACGTTTTGATCTTTTGTAACACAATAACGAACCAAAAAGACAAAAAAAAAAACTATAAACGGAAGCAGCTAGAATGTCGGAATCAGAAAACATTATAAAACCTTTTGTTCCTTGAATCGATAAAAAAAATCTAACAAAGATGATGAATTTACAAAAACTTACCAATCACATTTGTCTTTGTTATTTACAAGACTTATCTTTTTTTTTTTGAAATCACAAATTGATTCAGAGAGATAAAAACGAAGAAGCTGGAACAAAGATCCTTGAACCGGATGACAAGTCAAGCACAATTCAAAAAAAAAACAGAACATAAACCAAGAAAATTTCAGACAGTTGAGATTTGTTGGAGAAGTAGAGAATCAAAAGAGAGAGACAAACCAGATTCTGTTGATAACATGACCCAACCCCAAACTAACTAAGAAGCTTGATTCTTCCCCCCACCTAGAGTTTGTCGGCAATGTAGATCAAGAACGATAGCACTTCTAATTTAAAAAAAAAAAAATTGCAGCTTTTCTCTCTCTTCTGTCTTTTTCTTCTTTTGTTTTCTCTCGAGAGACTGGAAGAAAAAAAAAGAAAGACAGAGACTTGTATCTATGTCTGAAATTTTCACTCGTTTTTTTTTCTTTCCTTTTTATTGATATCAAAGGTGGACTGCAAATCTGAACTAGTGCAGGTACTTTCGGGTCTGCTTCTTCTTCTTCTACGTCTTCTCTCTCTCTTTTTATTCAGCTATAATAATCTTATAATTAAAACTTCAATTAAAAACTATTTTCAACATTAAAATAGTCTCATTAGTAGATACGTTATTATCAACAATATATATGCAATTACCAAAAAAAAAGGTAATTAAAAAAAAAACTTGTGAGAGTTATGCAATTAAAGAAAATAATCAATACAAAATCTTGGAATAATATAAAGTATTTATGAATTATGAGCCAACTGTAATTTATTGGATGAAAAATAATGTTAATAAAGCGCGTTCAAATAGAATTTAAGATTTAAATATTATTTTCTTATTTGACTTTGCGTCTAGAAGGTGACTGGTGAAGTTGTTTAATTTTCTTGGAAAACAAGGGGTGTCTCTCTGCTTTTTTTGGAATATCATGAAATATTTATTTGAATTGATTATATTCCTCATTTTATTAAAGAAATATAAAGGCTCGACAGCAAAGATCCATTATATAATATATTTTTAATAATGTTCAGTATGATACATTACTTCAAATAAAAAGAGCTAAATTCTAATTTCACTTTCATAAGTCAGCATTCTCACATAAATATATATATGGGTAGAGAGAATGATTTTATGCAAAAATAGGTATTTGTTATTTAAAAATCATATTCTTAGTTAAATGAAAAACTAGCTATGGAAGGAATGTAATTGTACAAAATTAAAAAGAAAAATTGTATGAATTTTAGATTATTTGCAAGTATGATAATAAATATTTTATTGGAAAGGTATACTATATGGTTCAGAAAATTAGGAGACATGGTGGTCAGGTGGTGACGTTGCCTCACACAACCTTTTTCTCTTCTGCGTCGAAACCAAATTTTCAGGGAACAGAGTCGTCCAACCAATCCGCATCGTATTTCAGGTAAATTATCTTTTTAAAATATTTTCCCTAAATTGTTTGATTAATTGTTTAAATTATTTTAGATTTATTTCACACAAAACATCTTTGTGAAATTAAAATTTAATCTGATATATAACATATTATTTAAACAGTATACGGTATACCCATTCAATATTTATGAAGTGATTTAGCCTATGTGTCAACTTCTCCATATTTTTAGCTATTTTTTCTTATTTGTCATATTCTTATTGGTTTTAGATTAAATCATCAATTTATTAATTTAGATAATATAAATATTTTAAACTTTATAATTAATTTATTAACTTAAATGATATAAATATCTCCAACTTTATAATTGTAATTATGATTATAATTGTTTTAACTTTCACAAAATTCATATTAGTTTTTAGCTTAACTCATTAATTTATTAATTTAAATAATATAACTATACTATTATTTATGAAGTGATTTTGCTTAATTGTCATATTCTCCATGATTTTAGCTAATTTTTCTTATTTATCATATTCTTATTTGTTTTTAGATTAAATCATCAATTTATTAATTTAGATCATATAAATATTTTGAACTTTCTAATTAAATTATTAATTTAAATAATATAAATATCTCAAAAATTCTAATTTTAATTATGATTATAATTATTTTAACTTTCATAATTATTTTATTAATTGCCATGCCCTCCATGATTTTAGAAAATTTTGCTTAGTTGTTATGTTTTTATTAGTTTTATTAGTAGTTTTACTTATTTGTTATGTTTTTAATTTGTTTTGTTTTTAGCTGGTAATTTTATCTTGCTATATATCATCTTCTCCATGATTTTAGGAAATTTTGTATATTAGTCATGTTTTTATTAGTTTAATTAGTTAATTTTATTTATTTGTTATATTTTAATTTTTTTCTTTTTAAATGGTCATTTTATTTAGTTTTTATATTTTATAACTTATTTTTTTTATATTGTTCCTTATAATTTTAAGTTTAGTCATATTTTATGATCAATTATTAACGAATCTTAATAAATAATTTTAGTGATTTAGCAAATAATTTATCGTTATCTTGGGAATAATTTAAAAAATTAATATTAATATTATAGTTAAACTTATATTATATTTAATTTAGTTATATTATATTTGGTTTAATAATATTAAATCGATTATGTTTTACTATATTTATCACAAAATATATAATTTAGTCGAAAATTTAAAAGAAATTTTCATTAATTTTATAATCATCATTATCTAAAAGATAACATATTATGTATCCAAAACTACTTTACATCATAATAATTAAAAATAAATATAAATCCCTATATTTAATTTTATGTATATATAAATGTTTTCAGGTTTATTTGTCATTTTTTGTTAGTTTTAATTAGTAAAATTTTCTTTTATGTTATGATTTAATTGGTTTTGTTTTTAGCTGGTAATTTTACTTATCTGTTATAGTATAAAATTTATTTGTTATATTTTTTCTCATAATTTTAAGTTTAGTCATTTTCATGGTCGATTATTAATGAATCTTAATAAATAAATTCAGTGATTTAGCTAATATTTTATCATTATCTTGGAAATAATTTTAAAATATTTATTTTATTTTATATTAAAATATTATATATATGCATATTATATTTGGTTTAATATATTAAATCGGTTATTTTTTGCTATATATATCACATAATACATAATTACCTATAAATGTAAAACAGATTTTACTAATTTTATAATTATTATTATCTAAAAGATTCTATATTATGTATCCAATTTTTTTTTATCATAATATTTTAAAAATAAACATAAATCCCTATATATAGTTTTATGTATAGATGAATGTTTTCAAGTTTATTTTACTTAGTAGAAATTTTTTAAAAATAAAAATTTAGTATATATAAATAATTAATATTTTGTTAATTATTATATATTTCAAAAACATGAAGACAAATTATTCTAATAGTTTTTGAACTGATAATAAATTTACTTACAAGTTTTTGTAAAATTGTTAAGCCCGCAAGTGCGGGCAAAACACCTAGTAACATATTATTTAAACAGTATACGGTATACCCATTCAATAAAAAGCTTTTATGATAGTTATTGAAAACCGTTTCTAGAAAGAAACATTTTAATTAACCGGTGGTGGTGGTCTAGTGGCGCTTGAGGGAATTGAGAAACCCAATAAGACGAACCCGGGTTCAAACCCCACCGGCCACACAGATATGAGTTATTGCTTTCGACTCATTTGATGCCCAGGAGAAGGTCTATCTGTGGGATGTACCTCCACCTGGGGGTTAGGCTTGTGTCATCATTGACCCGGGTTTAACCCTTTTAGTTTAAAAAAAAACATTTTAATTTTGTGATTGTGAATTAATTAATGATTTTTTTGTTATATTAAATTGATTGTTTGTTTTATGTTGTCAATAAGTTTTCCAGTCTTAATACTGATTTGTTAAATGTAAAACACAATTGTGAGGTATATGCCTTAGAATTTTAGGTCTTAAAACTCAATTATTCCTTCTATTTCATAACAAGTACTCCATCTGTTTCAAAATAATATATATTATAGGATTTTCACATTTATAAAGAAAACATATTAAAATCTAGTTATTACTGCATAGTTTTTTGTAATTTTATGTTTTCTATATTTCTAAACCAATAAGATATTAAGAAATGTAATTAATATTTTTGAAAACCACAATTTTTCATTATTAGTTAACAAAAAGTACATTGAAAACATAAGAAATACATCTTTTTGAAACAAATTTTTTTCCTAGAACATAGATCTTATTGAAACGGATGGAATATTATTTTAAACTTGTACACATAGATTAAGAAATCATTTAGTTTTACATATTTTCTATATATAAGAATATTATTACCAATATACATATTCATTTTTCAATCAACTGGAAAACAAACTAAAAAGTAAAGTTAATAAATTATGAATTAAAATGGTAATGATATTTATTTTGCAACAAAAAAAAATTTCTACAACGATACTTAATATGAAACGGAAAAATTATTATTTGGTTTCCAAAACCATGAAAATTATAATGGTACGAAGAGGAATCGAACTACGTCTACTTATAATTAATAGATTACCAAAATACTACTTATTAAATTATTTCCGAATTGGTCCCTAATAATATACTCTTTCAAGGCCCTAAATCTATGTTTGATTGGCTTGTACTCCAGAATGGCTCTGATTATTGTTTCGGATATAAACATCTAGATAACCAATCAAGTTAACCATAGCAGGAACCCTTATAAAACATATGTTTATAAGTTGGAGGTAGAGGATGATGTAGTTTGATTTGGTTGCACCCATAACAACATGGGGTGTACAAAGTTATTTAAGGGAAAATGTTTTAGTCACCAGGACTCTTCCAAAAAATGTGCATTATACCTTTTTGTGTTTTTCTTGAGTTCATTTTCTAGGGTGAACATTGAGATTTACCGACCAATCAAAAATTAACACATTAAATATAATAATTTCAAAAAAAGAAACAAAATATTTCGGATTTATTTTTTAAAATAAATAGATAAAAAAACAAATAAAAAGTTTAGCTGTAAAAAAAAAATTCTAAAAATTGTTAAGGCCTACCACATTAAACCCTAAATCATAAATAGTAAACTTAAACCCTAGGGTTTAGTGTTTAGCGTGGACGATGTTAACAATTTTTCTAAAAAAAAATTAAAGCTACAAATTTTTTTATTTATTTTTTTATTTTAAAAAGTAAATTCGAAATATTTTGTTTTCTTTTATGAAAAAAAAACTGTATTTAATATGCTAATTTTTGTTGGTCTCTGAACTTACGAAAAACTCATTTTAAGAGATTGTATTATACCATGTTTGAACATGAATACCACAATAACAATAATAAAAACAACACAAATCATTAATTAAGATGTCTAGATGGAAGATATTTTTTTTTTGTAACTGAAACACAGCCTATTGATTATTTTCACATATTTTTTGTCAGTTAACAACTCATGGGATAAAAAACAATACTAGTATAAGAAAATACTAAGTGGCGGGAATATTCAGAACTCGTTGAGAAAAAATAATATTTCATGAAAACCGAATACATCATGCATGATGAATTCGAAATAATGTATATTGTTTTATACTATCAATGAGGAAAAAGACGTGATGACCAAAAAAAAATATGAATTGTATTTCATTTTAGGTGAATTAAATGTACCAAGGTATGTATACATTCTCCTAACCAACCAGATAGCTATTCCATCTCTCGAATGGCCACAAACAGACCCGTGAAACTGTGCAATGACACAAGTTTCATGTTTATATTTTAAATATTTGGCCTCAACGTGTATTTTTAGAGTATAGAACATTGTATTGTCTGGTGTTGTTTTTCTCTAAAGCATATATATTAATATATGTTAAGAAAATGTACGTGTGCGTAAATAGTAGGAAGACTGAACTAGACAGATCAATTGTATAATGTCATAGTTCATATTCACCATGCTAATTTGCATTCTTATTGTTTATCGCATATATGTAAAAGCTTTTTCAATTGTATAGTGTCATACTTAGGGTTATATTTAATTGTATATTTGTTTATTTTTGATCAAAACAGAAAAAGAGCTTTCAAGTTTACTTTGGTTCGAAGGATGTTCACATGGGATCGGTCCACGTCCATGATTCTTTAGACCTTTTTCGGAGCTTTGTAACTTTCTTTATTCTCTGCACACGATAATGACCACTTTTTACTATTTTCACTCACTCTCATGGACCCTATTTTCCCTTTTTATTACTGTTAGGTCTCATTTTAGAAGTCTTTCCTTTTCAAAATTGAATTTATCAGAGTATATATTGGGTGAATATCTCAATTTAAAACGAGAATCGTTAAAAATCAAATCATGTGGAGGTTATTAGATTGAAACCAAAACTTGCTCTAAATTTGTGGAAAATAAAGACACATGAATTGGACTAGCCGTTGTGATGTCGTGGTCGATCGACCTCAAAAATTGATTAGTTCACCCAACAAAACAGCTCATCGTATCCGTTGGTTTGATTGACTTCTCAACCCGTATCGTTTGTGGTCATTTTAAATCCGACGGTTCAAAAATCAAAACGTGGTGGAGGGAAGAGTAGGACCCACAAAGAGGAGTCCCACAACGGAATTAACCGGTCCATTTAACGCTGATCAACGTGGTGGTCTGTTTAACGTGTAGCCCAACACGGCATCGAGAAAGCTTATATCAATGCGCCAATTTCGTTCGAAATTATTAAATGTGCCAATAAAAAGTTCCAAAATTTGTGTAAATTATTATACAATAAAGTACTAACGTTTTTCTAATGCATATGGGCCTGTTGGGTTTTAATGCGACAAAAAAATTAAGGGGAGAAAATACATAGTAATGAACTTTTCGAATATTTTTTAATTAAACTGTTATATGCAAATTTGTATGATTGATGGTGTTTATATTCTAAACTCGCAGTCCCAATATCTTTCCTATTAAGAAGCGTTTAAAATATTCACCGGATGAACACACAGGTGTGTCGTATGCTATTACGTACAATATTCATGTCCCAATAGAAAACATAGGAGATCTAGCAATCATAGAGTTATACGGTCCCGCCGGAATAAATACTCTGACACGTTCTCTAGTAGAAAACGACGCTATGTAAACCTGTAAACGATTTACAGAAGAGATTATCAGTTATTCAGTTTGACTCGTCTCCAATATTTAGATCCCTCCCAAACGCATATACTTAAACGTCATATTATAACATAAACACACGAATGATTTATTTCTTTTACAGGAGACGCGTCATATAAAAGAAGTATCGAAATTGTAAATTTCATCTTAAAAATACAAACTGATCATTTTCTATTATAGAAATATAGTAATTAATTTCTCAAAATATCAAAATTTGGGAGACAAAGTATCAAAAGAAGTAATGTGATAGTTGTGACAATTGTAATTTTCTTGCTGGACCATCTCAGTTTCTAAGATGATGGGGAAAGAGTTAAAACACGTCGCATTCATAAAAGTAAAAGACAACACTCATAAAAACAACAAAAGCGTTGTTTCGTTTGGTGTGCTTATTTCTCCAATCCTTATTCCTTAAGTCTCTCTCTTTCCACTTTCCCATCTACTAACATTTTTTTTTCTTCTGTGTATACAATAAAGTTATAAACAAGTTAGTGTCAAGAAACAATTTTATTTTCCTTAGAGCATCTCCAATGTACACCTCTATTTTTTCCTCTAAAATAGAGAAACTCTATTATAGAGGTGGATTTGCTCCAATGTATGCCTCTATAATAGAGTTTCTCTATTTTAGAGGAAAATATAGAGGAATTCTACTTTTTGCTTCTATATTTAGAGGTGAAAATAACATATCTCTATATTTTCCTCTATAAATAGAGAAACTCTATTATAGAGGCATACATTGGAGTAAATCCACCTCTATAATAGAGTTTCTCTATTTTAGAGGAAAATATAGAGATTAAAATAGAGGTGGGTTGGAGATGGTCTTAAGACATTGTTTTTGCAACGTCTATGCAAAGCCTATAGGGTGAATATCCTCTTTTCATATAACCTTTTCTGATTCATAAACCAGACTTTACCTTACTGAACCAAGTGTTAACCAGGACTTAACGGAGTTCAAATCGAGATCACATATTAAAAATTGGTCTTGTGGCATTTGCAAAGAGTAATGAATACGTTGAGACCTCACCCAACTTCAACATACGTTTAGGTTATTAGGTTAGTTCGGTTCGTTCGTTAATCGCTCTCTCTAACTAGCTTAATGCGGAAATAACAAGCAAGCAAAGAGAAGTAAAGACACATAGCAATTTAATCAGTTCAAAGTTTTAATATGAACTATTCTTACGTCTAGATCAGAAGATTCCGGCAATCCCATTATATGTGTTCAACCTTACAACCGAACTTAGACACAATCATGTTTTAACTCAATGGTGCAAAAAAAAGAGAAAAGATTACAAAATTGTGATTCAAGTCAATCCGACTTCAAACTTATATAGTGCTCCTAAAGTAACACATAATCTAATAGGATACATCTCTTTCTTTTTATCCAATATGAATATTTACTATTCATCATGTCTTTTAGTTTTGGACCAGTCATATCCAACAGAATAATGAATATTGGATTTATTCATCGAATTTCAGACATCCTTGTTGTCATCTTTTACTGATGTTCATAAGGAATCCACATTATGACATCCAGTTAGTGCATATCAAGTTATGTAATCAAACATTACAGAGAATTTGCTGATACAGTGGGCCTCGTTGGGCGTAATGGGCTTTCTTTTTGTGAAGAGTCCACTAAGATAAAAAAACACAACTATTAGAAAATTGAGTGAAAACACTCCCACAACCACCAGAGAAAACAAAACAAAAAGAAGTAGCCACTTTTGAGATAATTTCTGCAAAATCCAGCAAAGAAGAAGAAGAAGACACGACGCCATTTTTTTATTTTAATCCTAAAAGTTGACGAAGACGAAGAACCTTGATTAGGTAATGGGAGAATCGAAACCACCGATGAGTTCTTTAGGAGGAGAAGACGAGTGCTTGAGTTGGGCTGCACGAGATCCATCTGGTCTCCTCTCTCCTCACACCTTCACACGCAGGTACGTACGTTTCCTAAACCCATTCACCGATCCATCCTCCTCTCAGTCAAAATGTTTGATAACACATACGATGATCATGTTCATTATTACCAGATCTGTTACAAGTGATGACGTTTCACTAAAAATCACACACTGTGGTGTCTGTTACGCTGACGTCATCTGGACAAGAAACAAACACGGTGACTCTAAGTACCCTTTGGTTCCTGGGTATGTTCCAACCAAACCCATCTCTAAAAGCTTCCAACTTTGACCTTCCTTCCCTATTGTGTTTTTTTTTTTTTTTTTTATATTCCTCTGTTTTTGACTCTGTTTTTAACTCTGTTTTTAGGCATGAGATTGCTGGAATAGTGAGTAAGGTTGGATCTAATGTTACTCGGTTCAAAGTTGGAGACCATGTTGGTGTTGGAACGTATGTTAACTCCTGCAGGGAGTGTGATTACTGCGAGGAAGGACAAGAGGTCAGCTGTGTGAAAGGGCAAGTTTTCACTTTCAATGGCGTTGATTACGATGGCTCTGTTACTAAAGGAGGCTACTCCAGCCATATTGTTGTTCACGAGAGGTTTTATTATCTCTCTCTTTTGCCATTTTCATTACTCTTTAAAAAAGGTTGTGAGTGAGTGTGGCTAATGAGTTATTAATAATAATACAATAGGTACTGCTACAAGATACCTGTGGACTATCCTTTGGAATCAGCTGCGCCGTTGCTATGCGCTGGAGTCACTGTTTATGCGCCCATGATGCGTCACGGTATGAATCAGCCTGGTAAATCTCTAGGGGTGATTGGACTCGGTGGGCTTGGTCACATGGCGGTTAAGTTTGGTAAGGCTTTTGGGCTTGATGTGACGGTGTTCAGCACCAGCGTTTCCAAGAAAGAGGAGGCTTTGAATCTGCTGGGAGCTAACAACTTCGTTATCTCATCTGATCATGACCAAATGAAGGTACGTAGAGAGAGAGAGACAGGAGAGGTTTTCTTTTCTTAGGGATGGTAATCAGAAACTAACTCTGGGGGAGCTACGTGATGTATGTGTTTACTTTGGTGGCAGGCACTAGCGAAATCTCTAGACTTTATCATTGACACAGCATCTGGTGATCACGCGTTTGATCCTTACATGTCGCTTTTGAAGATTGCTGGAACTTATGTCCTGGTTGGTTTCCCAAGTGAGATTAAAATCCAGCCTGCCACTCTCAACCTTGGTACGCATTCTCAAAAAGCTCTTTTGTAATTTGAGTTACATGCATTTTATACCGATAAGATGCTTTAAAGAAAAAAGATCATTGGTACAACAGGTATGAGAGTGCTTGCGGGAAGCGTGAGTGGGGGTACCAAGGTGACTCAGGAGATGTTAGATTTCTGTGCAGCTCATAAGATTTATCCGAACATTGAGGTGATTCCCATTCAAAAGGCAAACGAAGCTCTTGAAAGGGTTGTGAAGAAGGACATCAAGTACCGTTTTGTTATTGATATCGAGAATTCTCTGAAATAGAGAGAACATAAGAGATGTTGAGAGTCTTAATAAAAGAACAGCTCTATGAGTTGTGAAGAAGAGAGGACTAAAGAATCCTTGGTCTCGTTTATAAACCTGATATTCACAAAGCACAACATTGAAGTGATTTTTCTGTGATGGAAGATGGAAGTCAATAATAAGAATTTGTTTTAAGGCTTGTATTTAGTCGTTTACAAGTGTTTAAAACTAAAATACAAAAATAAAACAAATATAGAGTTGAAACATTGTGAGTGTGGTTGGATTTGTATTATTGGTTTTCTTTATTTATGCAGTGACTAGGTGTATGATCTAACCACCATACCAACTTTGGTATTCTACATTTTCATATTCACCATGTTATTTTTTCAAAAATGGGCTATATATTCACCATGCTGTATCATATGTTTCCACTTCAAGAATGTTTTTGTTTTCCATTCTTCCATTTCTAGAATCTACTAACTTAGTTTTCCATTTTCGATAAATGACTTACTTTTTGTAGTCCCAGTTACATATTGAGAATACAAGAACCAACACATGGATCCCAAAAACAAATAGCAGTAGTACTCTACATTAAAATCACAAGCGGACGTTTTTATCCCTTACAAGAGTTAGGGACGAAAAACTAATAAATAAATAGTAAGTGGTCCTTTCACAATTAACCATATTTACATGTACCCTAAAGCATATCTAGTAAACATTATGATCACGCGGGACAACGAGATATAAATTATTTCATTTCCCAAAGTAAAAGAGCCATTTATTATCTCTTTATTTATTTATTACGAGACGAAAGCGAAGTGTCAATGTTACCGTTATATATTAAACAAATACTTTTTTCCCCCACAATTTCAAATTTCAAATGCTTCTCTCTTCTTTTAACATCCCAAACCTTTTTTTTCTGTCTACATCATTCACACAGGCCACCAAAGTTAGAACCTTTCTCTCTCTTTCTTCATCTTCTTCTCCCTCACACACAGTTATATTCTCGAATCTAACCTTTCTGATTCCAAAACCTGTGAAAGTCTCCAACTTTATTAACAGATCTGCAGATGGGTGGCTCTGGAAACTGGATTAAGTCTCTGATCTCTAACAAGAAACCCATCGCCGATGATCATCAGGTAATCTCAAAAAGCCTCTCTCTTTCTCTCTCTCTCTCTCTCTCTGCCCATGATTCGATCTCTTACATAACATAAAGCATTGATCTTTTTTTTTCAGTTAGGTGATAAGAACAGCAAGAAGAAGTGGAAGCTCTGGAGGACTTCCTCAGAGAGTTTCATCTCTTCCTCAAAAGGTTTCAAGAGCCGTGCTGGTAGCTACGGCACTCCTTCCCTTGGCTCGGATCCACCGTCTTTCTCAGCAGATGATTCTTTCGCCGCGTCTGTTGCTGCTGTTATCAGAGCTCCACCTAAAGACTTCTTTCTCGTCAAACGTGAATGGGCTGCTACTCGGATCCAAGCTTCCTTTCGAGCTTTCTTGGTACACTGACTCTTACTTGTACACTATAGAGATCTGTTTGGTTTACAATGAGTTGTTTATTTTAACAAAGTTTGAAACTTTAATCAAACCATTGTGGATCCTTAAACTTTAACTCAATTCAGTTTCTTTTGGTATTGTCTGAAAGGTTTTTGTGGTCAAATGTTTCTAATAGGCAAGACAGGCGCTGAGAGCTTTGAAGGCGGTGGTGAGGATTCAGGCGATATTCCGTGGTAGGCAAGTCAGGAAACAAGCAGATGTGACATTGAGGTGTATGCAAGCTCTTGTTCGCGTCCAAGCTCGTGTAAGAGCTCACTGTAACAGGGCTCCTTCTTCAGATGGACAGGAGCTGCAGAAACCATCTGAACTAAAGGATGATCCTGCTAAACAAGCTGAGGTAATGATTATAAATCAGACAAGGCATGATGGATGTAAGAGAAGGGGGCTAAACTTTGCAATGATTGTTTTGTGTGTAGAAGGGTTGGTGTGATAGCCCTGGAAGTGTGAATGAAGTGAGAACAAAGCTACAGATGAGGCAAGAAGGAGCTATCAAGAGGGAGAGAGCTATGGTGTATGCACTCACACACCAGGTAAATGGCTTGAAAGCATATAATTAAACTCTTTCAGAGAGCATTTGTGTGTTTACTGAGCTTTCTTCTCTAAATCTTGACAGCCAAGGACGTGTCCAAGCCCTAACGCTAAGGTGAACAAACAAGGGAGTGTTAAGAAGAATAACGGGTCATGCAAGAGTAGCAGTCCAGGTTGGAACTGGCTTGACCGGTGGGTTGCGGATAGGCCATGGGAAGGGCGGTTGATGGAAGGTCCTGCAAACTCGTTAGAGAATGCAAGGGAAAGTGAGAGCAGTGTGTCTGAACATGACACGGTTCAGGTCAGGAAGAACAGTCTCACAACCAGAGTTTTGGCTAGACCTCCTCAAATGTCATCATCAGCTACGAGTTCCGAGACTTCGTCCACATCTCAGTCCCCGGTTCCCTTCTCAGGAAGCTTCCTTGAGGAAGGAGGGTATTACAGAAAGCCAAGCTACATGAGCCTGACGCAATCCATCAAAGCTAAGCAGAGACGATCAGGTTCTTCTTCATCGTCATGTTCCAAAACACCGTTTGAGAAGAAACAGTCTATGTCTTACAATGGAGATGTGGATGCAAAGCGTAGTGCAAGTTCTGATCTATATCCACCGGCTCAAGTAACAGGGAGGCATATGTGGGCAAAGAGCCAGAGAGGCTAAGTAGTTCTTCAGGCGTTTCAACAGCTTGTTGGTCCCACGAAACACATAGAGACACGGGTTATAGATAAAGAGGCCATTTCTGTGTATCTTTTAAATATGATTGTCAAGGAGTTACTTTGTAGACTGCACGGACCATTTATCATTTGCCTTTAATGTTTTTGAAATAATCTGATCCTACCTCTTGTCAAAATGTAACCAAAGACCAAAAAGAACAACTAATACTTTCAATTAATTTTAAGACGCAAACGGTTCGAACTCTTAACATTTTAGTCTGCAAAATTGTTCAAATACAATACATATGAAGTCTTACATGAGACCATTCAGGATGATCAACCGTCTTACTGCTTAAGTGGAGCTTTCTTCTCTCTGTCTGCAATCCTTGCAGGTGCGTTTGAGTGCGTCTTGAACCTCCCCCTTCCTCCTTCCTCTCTCTCCTGAATATTTTTAAAAGCATCAACATTTGTTGTCAGAGAAGAGATTCAGACAAAAACGCTTTGTGCCCTCCATACCTTTTTCTTGACGATTTGAACAACATCTTCATCCTCAAGACGGTGAGAAAGACCACAGTGTTGAGGGTAGTGCCTAGCGCTTGTGCCCCAAACCAGTGCATACTTCATATCCTTCACCAGCGTCTTGTGGACGTGGTTACAAAAATCTTCAACTGTGCATCCACCTCTGTCCTGTAGAATGACAGATATGTTATAACATGAAAAGAAGTTCTCTCTCAAATTCTTGCTTATACTTACAGCTGAGAGGACAAAGGGCTCATCAAAATCTGGTTGCTGGCCCTGAGGCTTTGTGTAAACTCTCACAAGTCCCATTTCCTCCCACATTCTTGCAAGTAGTCTATCTAAGTTCAGCTGTTTCAAGCAACACAATCTTTCACCATTAGACTAGCTGTTCCCATCCATGCAGATGTAGAGAAGCGTATGAATAGAAGAACTTGCCTTTAGATTGCAGCTAATAACAATGGAATTTGGCTGTCTTGCTAGTCTATCCACGTCATCGATTCCAACAACATCTATCTTGTTGTAGACATACACACACTTAATATATTTGCGGTTGCCTTCAATGACATCGATAAAGTCATCCACCGTAGCATCCTCACGGAACAGAACCTGCAAGGTACATACTCAAGGTTCACCCACTGTCGCATCTCTCAACAAAATAAAAAAAAATAATACGGGGCCAGTCGAAGTTCTTTAAGTACCTCAGCATTGTGAATCTTGTATTCATGAAGAATTTGATAACAGAGCTTCTCATCAATGCGAGTCAACGGTGCTGTGGTGTTGAAAGAGATCCCACCAGTCTTCTTCTTCTTAAAGTATATCTATTAAAAGTTAAAACAGTCACAAAAATGGTTTCGCAGCATGGTGGTTTTATTAGTCTCTCTCTCTCTCTCTGAAGAGTTTATTAGTTCAGAATATAGAAAGGGAGACATGAAGATGAGCTTTTTACCTGTGGAGGTCTTTTGTTTAAACGCAAACCCACTGCTTCAAGTTCCTTTGTCAGAATCTGCCTGTGACCTTCACTCTAAGGAAGAACAAATAGAGATTAAGGAGCAGCAAAAAAAAAAAAAAAAAAAAAACAAAGCACAAAAACTAAAACACTTTACTTTGGAGGCATCAAGAACCATCAACACAAGGTCAGAAGACTTTGCAACAGCAATAACCTGCAGAAACAAACAGTTTCAATCCACCTTTGGTTCATGAAAGAAAATGAGTGATGAGAAAGTAAGAAACGAAATGTGATATAAACCTGCCTCCCTCGTCCTTTTCCTTCTGAAGCACCTTCAATAATACCAGGAAGATCAAGCAACTGAATCTTGGTGTCATTGTAGCGAATGACTCCAGGGATGCATGTAAGCGTTGTGAATTCATATGAGGCTGCTTCAGAATGTGTGCCAGTTAACATCGTCAAGAGCGTGGACTTCCCAACACTGCCAAATTACAGCCACAAAGAAAAAAACCAAAGTGAGAAGTCCAAAATTGAAACAAACACATTATATACATATGTGAGTAGAGAAATTTAAGATGGACCTGGGAAAGCCTATAAGTGCAACACGTCCATGACCATACTTTGTAACTTCAAAACCATCTCCACCTCCACTTGAACCCTGTTTGGCAGATTTTGGAGACAATTACCAAAAAAAAAAAAAAATTAGAAATGAAGAAAGGATACATAGTCTGATACTCTGATTCATCTACAAGGAGCACAAGTTTGTATATTTTTAAGAAGTGGAAGTTTACTTTTGGAGGCTCTAACAGTTGTGTTCTGAGCTTTGCAATCTTTGCCTTGAGCTGACCAAGATGATACTCTGTCCACCAGAAATGGGAAACAATAATTTCAATAGATGACCACTTACTGTACTATTTTCTCAGCAAATATATGAAAAAAAATCAATGATGATTCTCATGCATGTACTATAACATAAAGAGAAACCTGTAGCTTTGTTCTTTTGTGTTCGAGCCATCTCGGCTTCAATTTCTTTAATCCTTTCGATGATTCCCATTTTTCTTTCACAACTTTCTGCTACAATGGCTGGAGAGATAAGTAATGATCTAAAATCACCAATTTAACAATTTTATCAAATAAGAAATAACACAAAGCAAGGTGCATCATCTTATACGCACCAAAAAAGCATAAAAGCTTCTAACCAAATCTAAAATAAGTAACATATTCAACAAACGGAAGCTCACCTCTTAAACCTCGACTGTCTTAAACAAATAACACTTACACGTCTTCTACCCAACTTAGCAGTTACATATGATTCTTGGAACCAAGTCAGAGCGATGTGTTTGCAAATGGGGAAGTTGATGAGTGATGGCGACCAGATGATGGTTCTAGAGAAAGCGAGATAGACACACTCATACACGTAAGTCTGGGTCAAGAAGACCAATAGATAAAAAGATTATGGATCCAGTTAGAGAAGGCCCAGTTCAGAGAAAGACACTTCTTAATAGTGTTCTCTCGCATATATAACTAACAAAGCTTCTTTATAAAGTTACATAAACTCTCATCGTTCTTGTCTCTCTTACTTTAGTTGGCTATTTTACAAAACTCAGCTACATTAAGAAGTTGAATCTTTTTGTTTCCTTGTCTCATCGGTGATTCGGTGGGACCAGTGATTGCTTCTCTGCGAGCTCCCTCACCTGCAACAGAATCTCCATAGGAATGTGCATCGACCCATGTTTCTTGAAACTTCCCTGCAACCACATATTCACAACTTAAGCATATCCAGGCCTTGTTGGCAAAGGACAATGCAGTGTCACAAGCTACATGAATATATATATATATAGAGAGAGAGGTACCATGCTGTTTGAGGGATTCTGAGCAAAGCTTGCTCTCAGGAGATTTCGCCATTTATCCTACAAAACAACAAGATGAGACTATAAAACAAAGCCTGCATTTATAGGATCATGTCAAGAGGGTTAAACAATTGTAATTACTTACCTTGAGATCTACAGAGGTACGGTGTGAATAAGATGAGAAGGAAAGCTTTTTGATTTCAGACCACTTCCCAGCTCCATACTTGGATACACCTTCTACCAACGTTGTAACCTCAGACAGCGTCCAAGCTCTATGATGCTTCCTTCTAAGTCCACCTCCTTGCATCGTTGGCGCGCTAGTGTTATTATAGTCATCCGAGCTATTTCCAGATGAGTCTACGTGATCTAGCTCCATGTCTTGATCAACCTCAGTGAGTACATGCACCTCCTCGTTGTTGTTGTTCTGACTTGTAGCAAACTGCATTTGCAAAAACAAAGAATGCAATGAGAAACTGGACAACGAGACTAAAGACACTGGATGGATAGAACCAAAAATAAAAAGAAGTATGTCTTACTTCTATCTGGATTGGTCCAGAAGCTGACTTAACCACTGAACCTGGGCTCACAACCTCACTGTTCTCTACTGCACTAGCTTTTGCTTCCAAGCAACTGGTATGACATTCCTACACAAGTGTTGCATTTATCCTTAATCAAGTTCCAACCAAATAACAGGCGCAGAAGTCATTTAATTATTTTGTCCATAGTTTCTGTATTGAGAAGAAATGAGTAACCAAAGAGACATACCATAAGAGCCATAATGTTCTCCCTTGGACGGCTTCTCCGGACATGAGAAACATAAGGAACCTCAACCTCAGATCCACCAAGGGGCACCACCCTGGTGACGGTAACTCTCTTCCCTGATGAGACGCTCACAGACCTGACCTCAGATTTTTCAGACAGCCTCTGATCCTTTGAAGGAAACAACACTGACTTGTCATTAATCTGTTTTTCATCCGTTTCTGAGAGTTCCTCAATGTATCTTCGTGTAGGTTTCCTAACTCTTTTTGCAGCCCTCTCTTCAGCGGATAAATCTTCAGCACTACTAGATGGTGCTTCTTTCAGGTTAGTAGCTCTTGCATCATCACCTACATCATTGGCTTTGTCTTGATTTCCAACTAGCTTGTTATCTTTAATTGTCAGGTTAGTGGTTGGTACATCAAAGGACTTGGTAAGTCCCATTGTAATCCTCCTTTTCAGCCACGTCTTGTCCTTAACAGTCGTCTCTCGTCCAAACGTAGCTCTGAATGTTTCTTGCAGTGCTTTAATAGGCAAGTTATTCAAGCAGATCTCACCTCTAACTAAAGAAAAATCAGGTTTTCCAGTAGCAGCAGCGGGAGGCAATGCAGTTTCTTTTGGACTAGGTGCTGCGTCTGAGCATGGTTCAACAGTATTAGAATCGCATCCTTTCTGAACATCTGATGAGAAAGGAAGGGGCTCATGGTCACGGTGGACTTGACCCTCGTCAAACATGTTGTTTTCATTACAACACTGGATGTTGGCATCTGGAGGAGTAGAAACCATGACGAGCCTATCATCCTGTTCTACCTTTTGCAACAACTCCTCGCCATACTGCAAAAAAATCCCAAAGTTAGAGTTCTTATGAGAAATTTCAAACACAAAAAAACACATATAAAATCAGAAATAATGTTGTAGAAAATTAATATTCTGTTTTCAATATTTGTGAAAGGGAACTAACCTCAGATTGAGAACTCACCTGGTCTGTAGATGGTTCTACATTGTCAGACCGCAGGAAACCTAAATTGATAACTGAGTCAAATAAAATAAAAAAGAAAAGTTATCAACAACATGTAAGCAAACAATAACGTAATCTAGACGGAAAATTGAGAGAGACATATGCATATGTGGGGGGGCCTACATCACTAAAGACTTAAGCATATATTCATATATACAATTGCATTCTCTCCCATAGAAACAAAATGTTACTCAAGAAAGGTCAAACATGTAAACAATGGTCAGAACCAAAACCTTGAGAAGTTTCTTCAAGTTGGGACAACCGAGAAGGTGAACCTTGGGCTGGAAGGTAGTCAAAAGTGAGACAAGCATGCGTATCGGTCTCGTTGACCTCCAAAATTTCTTCATCAGTTGCAGGGACTAGTCTCCCATCTCCTGCAACCTAAGACCATTTCCATAAATACAACTAAAAATAAGATTTGCGAAAGGCACCTATAAGAATTTGTCTTTCTTTCCTCTTCTAACAAACTAAGGAGACGCTTATAGAAGACACAAAAAGGAGACGATTTTGTGTGAAGCATACCCGGACAAGTTTGTAGGCAACAGGATTCCCAATCTGATTTGTTGAGGAAAAAGGCGTCTGAGCACTGACATCAAACATCTCCCTGCAGTCCTCAACAGTTCCAACCACAGTAGTCCCCATAGATAAATCAAACTCCAAACGCACAGCCTGATATCCAAAACATGATATATGCTCTCAAAAGTGTGAGACAGAACAGAAACAATCCAGATGCAACAGAGAGATTTATATAATATGTATCTCTAAACAGATCACTATTTTTAAAAATCTACATTACAAACTTCACACCAAAAGACTTGAATAGAGCAAACACACACAAAGATAAGGCCTTTGAATAGAAAGTATCAATCTTTATCAACAAGAAACCACGAAATCAAAGCTTGAATGAAAACACACGCAAATTCAATGCTTACCACTACCAGAAAAACTGAGTTAGTCTGCAGAAGAAATCGATGGAAGACAGATTAGAGTTTACTCGAATTCATCCCTAACAATTCGATTGGTTTGCAGAGGAGAAGCTTCTTGTGGATTTAATAAAAGAGAAAAGGGCAAAAGAAAATCCTTTGGTTGGCTCGCTTTCGGCTTTTCTAGTTAACAAAAAAGTCCGGACTCGAAACTGTTTTTATTAACTCAAATCAAATCTTTTCTTTTTTGGTGATTTGGAATCCGTATATACGCTTCTGAGTTTAATGACTTCACGGAGTTTTGTCCGATTTTGCCACGTCAGTAAATAGCAGGATAACGCCAAAACAGAATGAACTACGTTCCGTTTTGGTCCACATGTACAAGAACACCGTGTTGTTCTATATAGCTAAATCAGGTTTACGCGCGCCGTCTACGAGTTTAGGAAACTACATGCTGTTTTTATGGAGTAGGTTTGTTAAGTTCTACATAATTTGTCTTTTACAAACTAGATCAATGGTTTTATTGTATAAACATTTGTTGCTTAAGTATATGTCCTCGAATCCTTCTGAGACCTCATCATTGCGGACATGTTTCTATTGTAACAATGGCCTTTTGCAGCTGCATCTATGAATATAATTTGAATGTATGAGTGGTAGACCTGGTTTGTCCTGCAACAATGGAAACTTGAAAAGACTAAACACAAACCCAACAGGAGGTAACCACTAGATAACCAACATTATCAAGAACTTGATACTAGAACAAAAAGAGACTTACTTCCTCAATAAACACTTAGCATCGAATGTGTTTGGATGAGGAAGAGACAAAACATCAATGTGATTCAGTTCAACCTAAAGCAGCTATCAAGCATCAAACCTAATAGTAATAAGTGGATTTTAGACTGTAATCTAAACGTGCAATTGAACAGAATGTGCTATTTTTGGCAAAAGAAAGGAAAGTTCAAGTACTCAGTGGCGGACAAGCTAGCACGCGGTGCCAGATGTTCCCCTTCTGCTATGTTTTATGTCGATTCTATGCCTCCAGTTTGGTTCCACGAATCAACTGAGCATAGATCATAGTTAGTTTTACGATGTTGTCAAAAAAAAAAAAAAAAAAGAAAGGAAAGTTCAAGTAGTTGAGATGGAAGTGCTTTGCTTTTAAAACAAAAGAGACAAGACAGAGAATCAATGATAAAGGACAACATGTGTGAAAACAGTGTAGTAGCTTCCGAACTCCCAAGAACTTGGACAATAGAGAGTTCATAGAGACTATTAAACTCCACTCTTAATACAAGCCACTGTCTCTGTATCATCCTATATAGGATTAGGACCTATACCATAAGATCTGGTGTAAGGAGTAGAGTAGAGATGGATCAATTCTAAAAGACTTAAGCAATAAAAAGATCATATTGAGAAACCCTTTTTTTTTTACATAAAGAAGTGTCCATAAGGAAGTTGAATCAACATGTAAATGGATTATAAAAAACACATAACACCAAGATGACGTTTGTGATAAGGTTTTCAAAATGAAAGGTAGGGACTTCGAACACTTGGCAGAGAGAGTATGAATGATAATATGTCTCAGCTAACCCTCTTTCTCCTCTAGAGGGTTATGTTGAGGAGGTTACAGTAGTAACGTGAGGACGAAACCTCTTATCTTTGCAACCGCAGACATGGCTCTACCTTCATACCTCCTCACTCAAGGAGGACCTTCGTTACTATTCTCTTCTTCGAATCAAGTCTCTGAAGCTAAATGTCGACTTGTGGTTACACCTGGAAAACGATCTCTTGTTCGTTGCTTGGCTAAGAAGAAAATCAGCTTTGTGGATCAGATTCTTGATTACATCGAAGGTACTTTTAAGTTTCTGTGTGTTTTAGTTTATTTTTCATGGAAGTATGTCTTTGTAACAGTTTGGTCTGTGTGTTCTGTTGTTCTAAGGTGGTCCTAAGCTTAGGAAATGGTATGGAGCGCCTGACCTTTTGCCTAAGGATGGATCTTCAAGTGGAGACGACGATGAAGCAGAGGAACAAGAAGAAGACGATGGTGATGGAGACAAAACCACTGTTTTTGTAACGGACGGAGACAGTGATGTTGGTCAGGTGTGTGTGTGTGTTTTACAGACTTTCATTATAGAACCATCATACATTTGGATGCAACAAGAAATGAAACTGAGGAAGTGTTAACTTCTAGCTGATGTAGATGATTATACTGCAACTGATAGTGAAAGGGAGTCGTGTCAAAGCACTTGTGAAGGACAAACGAAAGGCTATGGAAGCCTTTGGAGCTTATGTTGAGGTTGGTTCTCACTGAATTAATAATACACTCCTGTAACTGTGTCTCTGTTTTGTTTCTCTCACATTCTCAAATTATAATGAAGTTGACGTCTGGAGATGCAAGTGACGAGCGTTTCTTAAAGAAGGCCTTTAGAGGCGTTGGTGCAATCATATCCCCAACTGTATATGCTTTTAACCCTAAACCCCCCCTTCCATCAATTCCTTGAATCACCAGTTCTGCATTGATCTAAACCATATTAAGCATGATGCCATTGTCAGGAGGGTTTCTTATCAAATGTGAAGAGTTTAAAAGGTGTAAAACATGTAGTTCTCTTGTCTCAGGTAAGGATGCATCTCTCTGCATGGTTCCAATTAAGTAGACTTGTTTTTATTATTATATTATTGGGGGGGAGGGGGATCATGGTTTAATGAAGCTGCAGTTGTCTGTTTATGAAAGCAGCGGTGGAATTGAAGCTATGATGAATAGCAAAGCGAGAAAACTGGCTGAGGGAGATGAAAAAGCAGTTATATCTTCCAATGTCCCTTATACAATCATAAGAACAGGAAAGCTTGACAACAGTCCTGGAGGAAACCAAGGGTTCAACTTTATCACGGTAAAAGTCTGAATCTTATAACTAACTGATATAAGTTGAGAATCATATGCTGAACTTCACCGCTTGGTTTTTAAACAACGTTTTTTGTGTGCATGAAACAGGGTGCTGCAGCCAAAGGAAGCTTAAGCAAGGAAGACGCTGCACGTATATGTATTGAAGCACTGAGCGTGATCCCACCAACAGGATTGGTATTTGAGGTACATAACATTCTGATACTGCTTTCAATATAAAGAAGCAATTGTTACTGATCAGGCTTTTGATTGTGTTAGGTTTCAAATGGAGAGGAGGCTGTTTCTGACTGGGAAGGACAGTTGATGAAACTGATGCAGAGAAAAAGTCAAAAGAAGTAAAAAAAACTTTTGAAGTTGAGATGAACAGAACAGAACATTAGAGTTCATCATCATTGTCTATATCTAAAAAGACATCATTCTTCCAGCATACTTGATATGGGACTCTTGATACATTTTTTTTTCTCCTATTGTTCTAATGAAAGTATTGTTTTCTTTTTCTGTAAGAAAAGCATGAGATCTTACCAAGGTATGAGGGCCCTACTTAGCTGTTTACATCCCTTTCACTATTGTAGTTTTATAGGATATCCATCCACAAAAAAAGTTGATTGGAAACTGGATGTTGTTGATTTGAAATGAGATGTTGTGAGCCAAGTAATTTGAATATTACAAAAAAGGTGCAATACATGAAGTGGAACCAAAAGGTTGGCTAGATTCTCTTGTCCAAAAGCTAAATTAATAAAATAAACAAAAGTACAATAATGTACCTAACTAATGTTAAAACAAGGCCTAGTTAAAACTTCAAGCCTCTGCTGACTTTTTGACTTTAAGGATAATGCAAGCAGAAAGGGAGCAGTGATCAGCATCTTTTATTCTTTCTTTTGTTTAGATCAGATCTTCAGTACAATTCAATTCCTCTTTTTACTATCATAATTTAGTTTTGTACTTTGGAACAAGTCTAAGCTTTTGGTTACTGCAACAACAACAACAAGTAAAAAAGATCTACAAGTCAATCTAGAACCAAAGAAAGCAAAGAGCTCTACATATCATTATAGTCCCAAAGGTCTGGTCAATGAAGGACATGAACTTCCTTATTTATTCTCTGCATTAAAGACATGAACTCATTACAACAGAAGCGACCCTCGTTATCTTGTTTGAAGACCCTCAAGCAATACACATTCAGATTAGCATTTGAATCTACAGAACACAGAGAGATTGATCTTTCTTTTTTTTGGTAAATAATATTTTACCCGGATCTAAATCTCTTTTGGTTGTTGGTCCCAGTAGATTCTCCTTCTGATGAAGCATCGATGGATTTGGCAAAAGAATGAGAGAGATCACCGTAGAGACTAGCCACAGTTCTGATGTTGTTGTTGAGCTCTCTTATCAAACCAACGTTTCTTCCCAAGTGATCTGCTTGTTTGGACTCATGGTTCTGATTGATCTCGTTGATGAGAAGCCGGTTTTGATCCAAAATGTCTTGAACCTGAACGAAGCTCTTCTGGAAACTCTGCAACACTTTGCCATCCATCTGGTATCGCTCTCCAAATCCAGAAAACACATCTCCTTCCATCCTTGATTCCATTAAGCTCAGATCTTTTGATTTGTTCTTGTTCCTGAGATTAACAGTATATTTCAACTCTTGATCTCACACATAAGATTCCAACTTTTCCAGTAGCACAAAGCATAGATAAATAAATCTCTTTCTTTTTTCAGTTATGTACTTGTATATATCAATAAATCTCGGACAAAGATACCAATCAATGTTTTGTGGAAAGAGATCTATATATAGATAAAAAAAGAAAAAAAGAGAAGAAGTAATAGCTGTTTCTATAAGTAGCCTAGAGACCATAAGATTCATAAACGTCCATAAATGAAGACACAGAAACCAAAAGATTCATATCTATGAATATATATAAAGCAACGCAAAGAAAAACTTTCAAAAGCTTGATTATAAAAAAAGACAGAAAATTTTCTGTTTATTCTTACCTTCAAAAGCAGAAAAGAAGAAGCTCTGGTAACAGATGAAATCAAGATTATATTTTCTCGGGAAATAAAAACCAAAGAATCTTATTTCTGTCTCGAGAGAGAAAATTATATGACAATTATTGGATGCTGGGAGAGCAAATGAAAAAAGAAAAGGAATCTACTTGTCGTCTCTAAGACAAACAGTCTGAGACAGACAGAGATTTGATAGGAATGTAATAGTATTAATAATTTTGTTCTTTATCTTTTTTTCTTCTTTTAAACTCTTTTGAACAAAGGCGATCTAGTTTGCCTTGTTGGGCTGTACTTCTGCTCAGTTCGGTAGTTATTATGGAGAGTGTTAAAGGTGTGTGTGTGTGTCAGTGCCAGAGATCTTGAGCGGATACTTACGACCCGACCCGTAACATTTATTTTATTGTTTCCAGCTTTATTTAGACTTCATTTATGGGGCAAAGCCCATATATTATATAATTAAGGCTTTAGTGTCAAATTCAGCCCATAATTGTCGGTGTATCTCTTACAATGCTTCCAACGTAGAAAAGATATCATTTTTTTTGTAAGTTAAGGTTTACTCTCCACACATTTGGTTAGTTGCATGAAACAAAAGTAGAATGGGATATTTATGAGAATCTTTCTTAAGCCTCTCTTGGCTGTCAAATAGTGTCTTCTAATGGTTTCTTCACATGTTGCCCTCTGGTCCACACTACATGACAACACATCCTCTCCCCTCGTATTTTCTACGTCAACTTACTCCAACTTGTGACAAAAATGCTAGCCCCTCCTTGTCTCATTCATGACTTTCAATTACCCGAAGTAAACGGGTGCCTTCTTATTACCGTGATTTACTCCTCTTCTACTTACGTGAGGCACAAGTTAATCTACAGAAAAGGAACTTAACCTTTGTTTGCTCTCTGTTCTTCTCAAAAATCCACAGGCTTTTTCTCCTTTAAACAACGCGTTTTCGCAGTCAGTAAATATCAATGTCTACATCAATCAATAAGATCACCAGCGAGATCCAAATGATGCGTAACAGGCAGGCAAAGAAAAGAGCCATTTTGTTTGTATCTAAACAGTGGTCCTTTGTTTTCACATCCTCACCCCCATAATGGTATCATCCAAAAGCTTATCTCCGTCTCTCCAACGTTCACCACACAGTTCATCCCACCAGCCTCATAGCCTCTCTATATAAACACTGAAGAGAAGAGAGAGGAAGAATAGAGCAAAAAAAACTTACACCAACCAACCAATCAATCAAAAATGTTGCGCATTATCTTCCTCTTATCTCTCCTCTTTGCTCTATCCAATGCCTCAGTTCAAGACTTCTGTGTGGCCAACCTGAAACGCGCTGAGACCCCTGCTGGCTACCCTTGCATTCGCCCCATCCATGTCAAAGCCTCGGACTTCGTCTTCAGCTTAGGCACTCCTGGCAACACCACCAACATCATCAGCGCTGCGGTCACGCCGGGCTTCGTCGCTCAGTTCCCAGCTCTCAACGGTCTAGGCATCTCCACGGCTAGGCTTGACCTAGCACCCAAAGGTGTGATCCCAATGCACACTCACCCTGGTGCCTCTGAGGTTCTCTTCGTCCTCGACGGCTCAATCACCGCCGGGTTCATCTCCTCCGCCAACTCTGTCTACGTGCAGACGCTAAAACCGGGACAGGTCATGGTGTTCCCGCAGGGCTTGCTTCATTTCCAGATCAATGCCGGTAAAACAGCTGCTGCAGCGTTTGTCACTTTCAGCAGCGCGAGTCCTGGTCTCCAGATTCTTGACTTTGCCCTTTTCGCCAACAGTCTTTCCACTGAACTCGTCTCGGCTACTACTTTCCTTGAGCCTAAAGTAATCAAGACGCTTAAGGGTGTTCTTGGTGGAACTGGCTAAAGAATAAAAAAGGACTTAGGAACAACAATGCCTGTTTGTTTTTTCTTTTCCCTTTGATGGATTCTTCTTGTCTTTGTCTGTTTTGTAATTCTTCAAAAAAACCTGTCAACATGGTTACATTGTAATGTGAGCTTTTCATTTCATATCCTTAAAGTTGGTCAGACCGTTTATATTATTATTACTAAGCATTCACCTTAGAAGAAAGAAAAAAAAAATGTTAACTATTACTCTTTTAGGACCAAGCTCTTTCTCTCCACATGGGGGTTTGAGTGGTCCCATATCCTTAAAGTTCAGATCGGTCCACTGCAACTATTCTACATGATATGCACCCTCACGGACCATTAAAGAAAAAGGAGACATGATGCGTACATTCCTCCTTTTAGTCTCTTGTGTTAACTTAAGATCTATCACTGAGAATCAAAATATACTAAAAATGTATCATCAAACTTAAGAATCTATGAACTTTGATTGATATTATTACCAAAATTTCCTTTCAATGACACAACAGGTTCCAGATTGGTACCAGAGAGATCTGTCTGAAAGATTAGAGCTTTGAAGCGGCAAAAGCAAACTATTTTTTTTTTCCATTGGATTACTCAGGGGAAAAAGTAAAAAAAAAAGACTTAAAAACTTTACAGACAAAAGAGGGACCAAAATTGAGATGACTTAACTCCATAACTGCAAAAGATCCAAACAGATCCAAAGTGAGGGGTATTTGAATCAGTGTCTGTTATCGTTGATCTTGAGGAGAAGCTGTCTTCTTTTGAGAAGCAAGAAAGCAGCAACAACTACTTGCAAAGCTGCAGCTACACCGGCGAAGAAGAGCCCCACCGTCTTCCCCGTGTTCAGCTTCTTCTTCTTCTTCTGCTTTTCGTTCCTTCTCTGCTTCCATTTCTTTCTTCGGTGGTGCTTCTCGTGCATCGCCTTGTTACCTATCCCGACCTTTACCGGAGGAGGCGGCGGCGGCGGTGGAGTTAATGATTGAAGCGGCGGAGGAGGTGGAGGAGGAGAGATGGATGAAGCTTGTGGTTGTGAGTCAAATGAGATAGAAGAAGCAGATACGAGGAAGAGGAAGCAGAGAAGAAACAGAGTCAAGCTCTGTAATGGAGGTTCCATGGATAGAAAGAAACAGAAATTTAAAAACTTTAGCTCGTCAAGGAGTTCAAAGTCTCGGAATTGGTAAGTGGGTTTGATCAAAAAGGAATCAAGTTGAGAAGGAGAGAAAAGGAAGCAAATCTGAAGAACGTTGACGTGATTCTGTTAAAATTTGGGAAGGTGACGACGACGTTTGTGATATTTTAAAAGGTCTCGTGGGTCCAACCCCACGTTTCAGTTCGGCCCGTTTGGATCTTCTTTATTATTACTATTATTTTATTGACCAGGCCCATCATCACACTTTTAGGTTCGATGAACATATATTAGTGGTGAACGTACACAATATAAACATGAAAACGATTACATAAGCCGGGGATTAACAATTCCGGAGAACAACTACCAACGCGCAACAGAAAAGTCTCTGAAAACTTAAGCCCACAAATGGAAGAAAATATTATAGGAAATACGTAAATATACATAAACTAGGAGCGAAACATAACAACTTCGAATTAATCCAACAATCTCGAGGAACCGAGAAGGAAGAAAATCGATTCAGGAGATAAACCAAAAGGCTTAGAGGTCATTAGCTCAAAACAAAATCGCCTTGTGTTAGTAGTACCAGGCGACTTGGATAATTCGAAAAGCCCATGGGCTGCTTTTTTTTCTGAAACTGGGTCGGTGTAAATTTCAATTTCTCAAATACAGTATAAAACAACACATTCGGCAATAAATCTATCTTATTAAAGTAGAAGTACCTTTTAGTTTTGTTTGTCAACATGAATTGCAGTGTTAAAAAAAATAAAATGTTGTTTGGACACAAAGATAACATTTATTTTGGGTTGGACTTATATTTTTTAAAATTATTACTATAGAATTGGGCCACATTATATGATCCATTTTGATAACTAGATTATTTATTGGGTCATTGTAATTATTGTTGTTTATTATAATTATTGATATTTATAGTTTTTATATAATACAAATGTAAAAATATATTTCTCTCAAACAATATTTGTTGTCCATTAATACGATAGATATGTCATTATTAATTTAAAAATTATATAGTTACAATATCAAATAAACAATGCAAAACATATATACTAACATTAGTATTTTTCGTGTTACAAGTACATTAAATATACAATAACAGTTATATGTAAGAAAAAATGTGGACCATAATTTATAAAATCCAATAATTTCCAATTTGGTAAATTGATAATATTTTTACAAGTTAAAGCAACCACCCGCCCAGTCGGGCGGGTCAAAATCTAGTTTTATTTTATTTTTCTAGATTCCCTTTGTTTACTCTCCTCTCTGCACGCTGAAAATAAAAATCTGTATAAATAAAAAACCCTACGCCTCTCTCTCTCTCTCGTCTTCTCTCCTTCCCAGTCTCACACAAACTTCCTTCGTATAAATCCTTTGTTTCCATAAAAAGTCATATAAAAATATATATATATTCGCAAAAATATCGCTATATTCGAAGAAACTCTCACCCCCTTAGGGTTTCCAATCTCTAAATCCGATCCCACAATCACCCAAAGATCCTTACTTTTTCGGTAATCCCCCCTGCCTCACTCAAAAAAGATTCGATTTTTTTAAGCTTCCGGTGAACCGGAGAGCTAATACATTATAAAAGGAACAGACTTTTCTCGAATCTGAGAGGGGGTTTGTTTTTGATTTAAACAATGGATGACCTTGAAAACGCAATACTAATCAGCTTCGAATCTGGTCCTGTCGAAGCTTCGTTAAAGTCTCACGCCGTTAGTTACTGTCAGCAAATCAAGGAAACGCCGGATGTGTTTAGGATTTGTATCCACAAGCTCTGGTTCTGTAACCTTGTCCAAGTCCAGTTCTGGTGTCTCCAGACTCTCCAGGACGTTCTGAGGGTCAGGTACGGATCCATGAGCTCGGAGGAGAGGAGTTTCGTGAGGAGCTCGGTGTTCTCGATGGCGTGTCTGGACGGTGTTGATAACAATGAGGGCCTTGTGAGGGTTGTGGAAGGGCCTGTGTTTGTTAAGAACAAGCTCGCTCAGGTTTTGGTTACTCTGATCTACTTTGAGTACCCTTCGGTTTGGTATTCTGTGTTTGTTGATTTCATGAGGTGTCTGAGCAAGGGAGGTGTTGTGATTGACATGTTTTGTCGGGTTTTGAATGGGTTGGATGATGAGTTGATTAGCTTGGATTACCCTCGGTCCCCTGAGGAGATTGCGGTGGCTGCTCGGGTTAAGGATGCGATGAGGCAGCAGTGTGTCCCTCAGATTGCTAAAGCTTGGTATGACATTGTCTCCATGTACAGGAACTCTGATCCTGATCTGTGCGCTACGGTGTTGGATTGTATGAGGAGGTTTGTGTCTTGGATTGATATTAATCTTGTTGCGAATCAAATGTTTGTTGCGCTGCTGTTTGAGTTGATTTTGTCT
Organism: Raphanus raphanistrum subsp. raphanistrum; assembly: GCA_019706035.1. Lineage (NCBI taxonomy): Eukaryota > Viridiplantae > Streptophyta > Magnoliopsida > Brassicales > Brassicaceae > Raphanus > Raphanus raphanistrum. The sequence continues at coordinate 53,820,885 of CM033988.1, forward strand.
GAGGGGTTGGCTGATCAAGTCCGTGGTGCAGCTGCTGGGTGTGTCTTGGCCACGGTTGCTAAGCGGATGGAGCCCCACTCGAAACTGCCTCTCTTGAAGGAGCTCCATATAAGCCGTGTTTTTGGTTTAGTAGTGTCGGGAGATGCTGATTCAGAGCTTGTGTCTGAGGTGTCCGCTCTGGTTACTGGCTATGCTGTTGAGGTTCTGGAGTGCCATAAGCGGTTGAACTCAGAGGAGACCAAGGCAGTCTCCATGGATCTGCTGAACGAAGTTCTGCCATCGGTTTTTTACGTCATGCGGAACTGTGAGGTTGACTCTACTTTTAGTATCGTCCAGTTTCTCATGGGTTACGTTTCGACTCTCAAAGGCTTCCCTGCACTGAAGGAGAAGCAGCTCCTCCACATTAATCAGATTCTTGAAGTGATCAGGATCCAGATTTGCTACGACCCTATGTATCGTAGCAACCTTGACTCGCTGGATAAGATTGGGTTGGAAGAGGAAGATAGAATGTCCGAGTTTAGAAAAGATCTCTTCGTCTTGTTGCGTACAGTGGGACGTGTTGCTCCTGAAGTTACGCAGCATTTCATCCGAAACGCTCTAGGAAACGCTGTTAAATCCTCTTCTGAGAGAAACGTGGAAGAAGTGGAAGCTGCGCTCTCGCTTTTGTATTCGCTTGGAGAGGCTATGACGGAGGAGGCCATGAAAACAGGATCTGGATGTTTGAGTGAATTGATTCCAATGCTGTTGACCACTAAGTTCCCTGGTCATTCTCATAGGCTAGTGGCACTTGTGTACTTGGAAAACATAACTAGGTACATGAAGTTTATCCAGGAACATTCTCAGTACATTCCAAATGTTCTTGGTGCTTTCCTTGATGAAAGGGGTTTGCATCACCAGAACGTCCATGTGAGCCGTAGAGCTTATTACTTGTTCATGAGAGTGGTTAAACTGTTGAAATCAAAGCTTGTTCCGTACATTGATGAGATCCTGCAGGTAAGGAATTGGTTTTCTTCTGTCTGTAACTCTGGTTTATTTGTTTGACTGATTTTATCTTAACCAAATATATCTTTTGGACAAAATTTTCAGAATCTCCAAGATACGTTGTCCCAGTTGACAACCATGAACTTTGCATCAAGAGGACTTTCAGGAACTGAAGATGGCAGTCACATTTTTGAGGTTATGATTTTTCTCTTTTGACGCTACTGTTTTCATTTATATATTCTGAGTTGGAACTAAAGTCTCTCTCTCTCTCTCTCAATGCGGTTTTACTGTAGGCCATTGGCTTAATCATAGGGCTAGAGGATGTTCCAGCTGAAAAGCAGTCAGATTATCTATCTTTACTGCTTACTCCTCTCTGTCAACAGGTTTTGGTTCCTAGTCTTCTCTTATTTGCACTAGGTATTGTTTATTTGTCTAATGTATTCTGATTCTCTCTCAATGTGATTGTTACCAGATTGAGAACGGACTTATGGAGGCAAAAGTCGCAAGTTCCGAAAACTTTCATGCAAAAATTGCTAATATCCAGTTTGCCATTGTGGCTATTAATGCTCTCAGCAAGGTTTGTGCCCCCCTTTATCATAGTTTGTCCAGAACATATCTGTTACTTGGTATTTTTAATTTTGCTCACCCTTCTGTACTTGTCCTTACATTATTGTTTCAAATCCAGGGATTTAGTGAACGTCTTGTTACTGCGAGCCGTCCTCGAATTGGTCTCATGTTTAAGCAGGTTTGCATGAATGATTTTTTTCTTCTTCTTCTTCTTCTTCTTCTCTATTTCTTATGAATCGTGCAATGATAATTCTCATAAGTTTACTGTACTAACTGAAATCTCCTGGCTTTCTAACAATTGATAACCTTCTCTGTAATGTAGACACTAGACATGCTTCTAAGGATTTTGATCGAGTTTCCAAAGGTTGAGCCTTTGCGGAGTAAGGTATGAGTTTAGTTGTATGTTTCATTTTAAAATATTGATTCACAGTTTTGTAATTAGCTTGGTACCTCTTCTCTTCAGGTCATATCACTCATACATCGTATGGTTGAAACCCTTGGACCCTCTGTGTTGCCCTATCTTCCCAGGGCTTTAGAACAGCTACTTGCTGACAGTGAGGTATACCAAAAATTTCAAACTCACCTTACACTGTTTCATTGATTGTGAATTCTCAAGATAACAATTAGTTGAAACTCTTATTGTTCACTTGCTTCTCTGCGATTATAACTTTTTCAACAAATAAAAATTCTTATTTATGGTGTAGCAGCCGAAGGAAATGGTTGGTTTCCTGGTACTACTCAATCAGCTCATCTGCAAGTTCGGCACCTCTCTCCGTGGTATACTGGACGAAGTCTATCCTGTGGTTGCCTATAGGATTTTCAAAGTAATTCCAAGAGGAGATGACTCACCCTCACGTTCTGTTACTATTACTGAGGTATTTGTTTGATTGTTTATCTAACAGCAATGTATTAGTCTCCATGCTTGATTGGGTTTCTTGCCATTGCCTGTTCTTATCTCCTTTAAGATTAGCGGTCAAATAACGTCTTTCCTCACTGTGTAGGAAATGAGGGAATTGATCGAGCTTCAAAGGACGCTGTACACGTTTCTTCATGTGATGGCCACACATAATCTCTCTTCTGTATTCCTTACCCCTAAGTGTGAGCCGTATTATGAACCAATGATGCAGCTGCTTTTGAACACTTCTTGTACTCACAAGGACATTACTGTGCGAAAGGTTTGTAACACTTTACACTCTGCTTACATTTTCACACACTTTTGATGATTTTTTTTTGGTTGACACTCTTCGTTTCTTTGTTTGCCTATAATATAGGCATGCGTGCAGATATTTATTAGACTAATTGAAGATTGGTGTCCCAAGCCATACACAGAGGAGAAGGTCTGCCCTTGCTAAACATTCTTTTCTTCATGAAAGAACCACAGATGTCATAATCGAAATCTAATTTTGCTTTTTCAGGTCCCAGGTTTTGATCTCAAGATCAAAACTTTTGCAACAAACTGCTGCTTTTACAGTGTACTTGATAAGTCTTTTGACTTCAATGATGCGAATACTGTAAGCATTAAGAAACTTTTGAGATTCTCTTTTTTTCTTTTAGAATTGTTTCTGCAACTAACTGATTTTTTCTACTTCCTTTCCCTCTGCATCTCTGTCTCTTGTGAACACAGCAGGGCTTGTTCAGTGAAATCATCAAGGCTCAGAAAGTGATGTATGACAAATTTGGTGATGCATTTCTCATGCATCTTTTGTCTGGAGCTTTTCCATCTGCAGATCGTCCACAAGATTTGGCGGAGCAGTATCGCCAAAAGTTGCAGGTTCTCTATAACACATACCATAACAATAGATTAAAAATAAATAAAAAAACTCCATTGTTCTTGTGCTTGAACTTCGTTTCTCTCTCTCTCTACATTGTTTGGTAATACAGGGTAATGATACTGGGGGACTCAAGTTATACTACCAGTCCCTTATAAAAAATCTCAGGCTTCAACAAAACGGGAATCATGTTTTCAGATAGCATTCGAAATAAAGGTTTCTCATAATCAATTCTGCCGCGAGCTCTACCACTGTGAACTCTAAAAGGTTTTGACATGAAAGCTCTCTTTTTAAGTTTCTACTTAAGCAGTGGCTTTGATACATATATTGATGTCTAGTCTCTGTGCAGGTTTCTCCAGATGTAAATATTGTTGCCATTGTGTTACTCGAGAGAGGCAACAAGGTTGGTTCTTCTCACCATCCCACCATTTTAATCTTGTTTTAGATTCATTCTGCTGATGTGATTTTTTTTTTTCTTGTGCTTTTCCAAATATGCAGTTGTACCTTTACCAAAAGAAACATGTTATTGATTCACTCCCCCCGAAGTAGTTTACTCGAACCAAGGGCATTGCAAGTTCTTCCAGTGCAACACTCCAAATTTTTCTCTTTTGTTTTTTTTTCTGGCCTTTTTGTCGTGGGATTGTATCTATAAAGCTTCTCTTCTTTTGCCCTATCTCCAAATTTTGATTATGTCATGACTCTTGAACTTGTGCTTTAGGTGTTACGTGCTTCTTCTTGTCCATGAAAATACTTGGAAAGAAAAAACAAAAGAAACAGAAAGTTTTGGCTGATTCTTTATTTTGGTTCTTTATTATGAAATTATTATTAGCTTGGATTATGTGCAAGCAACAAGCTTTGCTTTTGAACTCTAATGTTGATGAGGTACATATGCCTATCAATCTATTAATCGTAAATGGATTTATCAATGGTGCACGTTCAGCAATTACCCTACAGACAAAGGATGTCTTTCATTGAATGTTCATCAACTGTTTCGACGAAGACCAAGATTGTTTTGATTACAATGATGTGGTAAACATATCAAAGCTGCTGTGTTTAAGTGATCCATTTATAACTTATCAGTCGATGTTTACTAGGTTACAACTTCTCCGAATATTGTGAGAGAAACTTTGAGATTGAGCCTGTTGAAGTTACATATGGTATGTGTTATAGAGAACCTGCAACTTTTGTTTTAGGCCTAAATCTCGTAGTCCAAACCTAAATTTTATGTTTTTTTTTTTTTTTAACTCTGCCTAAATTTTATGTTTCTATACACCTTTATTTTTCAACTATACAAAACGTTAACAAAAAAGTTTTAAATGTATTTTTTAGCTTTTCATGTAGTCTATTTTTGACAATTTTGGACTACTTTTCTAACTATCATTTTACTTATAAAGTCCAACTAGTTTGATTCATAGCTGCCGGCGTCTAATTTTAATTTGGCACTCGTATGTGTGTGTATGCATAGACGTAATCAGTCTTAAACTCTAAGTCTTCAATCCTACAAAAACTAAACAAATTAGACTTTTATTTTAATATTCAAAATGCAGTCTATTTTTCGATTGCTTTTCTAATTATCCCTTTTTCATTTTTTAAAAGAACTTCAAATACTTCATACCGTCGAAAACTCGAAAAGTTCTGTGAAATCTTGAAGATTATTTTGGCACTTGTATTTGTCTGTGTATGCACAGACGTAATATGTTGAAGCATAAACAAATATTTGTTATGGTGTCGTGAATTCAAATCAGAAAGGGGCTTTACGAATTTAATTTCTTCGTGGTTAGAGAGTGTTTATATATTTAAAACTCACGTGATTTGTTGTATTTCCTCTAAATAAAATATCCATGTAATGTAACATGGACCAAGGTCAAGAGCAACCTCTAATTGATGCCATTCTACAGCTGCTGCCACAAAATAAACCTCATTTATATAATAGTGTATTTTTTATAATATGTTCTTTTTTTTTTCAAATGCCAACAATTGTCTTATATTGAAACACCTGAAATCATGATTACGCCCAAAAAAAAGAAAGTGATCTCTTTTTCGTTTCTTATATATGTTGTCTACACATATTTTTCCTCCATTTGGTCTTTCTTGTGGTAAGAAAAAGGAGAATAGAGGTCAAAAGTTGTTACATTCAAATTCACTGTTAATTTCTAAAATGTTTCACACCTTTATACAAACTATCTTCTTGTTTTTTACTTCGTATTCTTACTTGCCGGTCTTATTTAATCAGATGCATTGATCTCATTCACATAATTTATTCTTATTGAAATCCATATACAGTCATGTAATAATTAGTCTAGCACCACTTGAATTTCCAGGTCAAATTAGCTAACCCAACCAAGTTAGTTGTTTGGTTTAATCCCCTATATATATTAAAACAGAAGCATTTTCAAGAGTTTCCTTAACTGAATTTGCGACGTGTCTGACGTGGCTTCTTAAAAAGCTTTTATTTTTGCATACGTGTCATGCAGAGAACGTTTGTCACAAAATTATGAATTTAATGCAAACATTACATTCCTTAAAAATCTTCTTAAACAAATCACGTAAACTTCATTACATAACGAACTGAACTCCTCGAATGTGAAGACGGGGGAGGAGAGCGGCGGGGTCTTCTTCATTGATTAAGGACAAGGAGCTCATTCTTCTTGATCGGAAGATGGCTATTGCGACGGAGATAGCAAAACGAAGACATGTAAAAGCGAAGATGAAGCATAGCACCGGGACGTCGTCGTTGTTGTTTTCTCTCTTTGAGAAGAGTAACATATGAAGTCTTGATTCGGGTGGGTTGTGTTTAACCCGCAGACTCCGTTCTTGACCCGACAGTCTCTGCATTTAGCGAAGTACGGGTCTTGAGACTCGTCCCATTCGACTTGGAATCTGAATCTGCTGAGGAAGTTTTGGAGGAAGGTCAAGAGAATTAGCAACCTTGCTCGGATAACGACCCCTGGATTGATTCGCATCCGTGGAGGATTCGACCCGGGTTCTTTAGTAGTTTGCAGTCTCGAGGACAGCGACTACAGTTTGGGAGAGTTAGAGGGGAGCAAAGACGGAAGAGAGAGAGAGAGAAAAAAATGGGAGCAAGAAGAGTCAGAGATTCTAAAAGGAGAAACGGTTTAGTTGATAAATCGGTTAGAGGAGGAGGAGGAGAACCGAAATGAAGAGCAGTTATTTTGGTTAGAGTCTAGCTGTAGAAAGAAGGTGAGGGAAGAAGAGAAGAAAGGGTAATTAACTCATGTCGCGAAAGGCACGGATTATCATCTAGTTTCAATAATATTTTGGAATCATATTTACCATCCGCATAAAACAAAATATTGGGAGTATATCTTTGATTATCTTGTTATACAGAAAATTGTATAAATATATGTTATGTTATATCTAACACAGTTTTACGTTTGCTACTTCTCTAGAAGCAATTGACTATCTGACTACACATAATGGTAATACGATATAATGATGATTTCGTTTTGTGGAACTTGAAGAATAAGCGTCACATGGTGACGACAAAGAAAATAATATATACGTCACGTGGTAAATGTGTCACTAGATGTTAGTACAGTTCACATCTTTTCCCCCCTTACAAAGGCAGTTCACATCTTTGTTTATGCCAACTTTTGAGTCTTTGATCAGTAAAAAACCTTATGATGTATCAGTTTCTCATTAAACTAGCTTTTCCTTTTCTTATGATGTATTTTTCCATGAAACATCTATCTTATTAAAACAGAAACATTTTGTTGGACCTAACATTTATTTTGTAAGTTTTTAAATTAAATACATCTTCATACTTTATAGTTAGACCTACATTAAATCACTAATGTTCTTTTCTTTATACTACTATCCATGTTTCCAAACATCTATCTTATTTAAACAGAAACATTTTGTTGGACCTAACATTTATTTTGTAAGTTTTTAAATTAAATACACATTTATACTTTATAGTTAGACCTACATTAAATCACTAATGTTCCTTTCTTTATACTATTATCCATGTTTCCAAACAATATACTTATTTTTTATACTACTATCAATGTTTCCAAACAATATATTTTTATACTACTATCAATGTTTCCAAACAATACAATAATTAATCTTAGTTATTTTATATATATCATTTTCTCTTTAAAATTTTGTAGAAACGTTATAATTTCATAAACTGCAAAATAATAAACTTTAAAATTTGGATTATAAGATTACAAATTCTGAAACTATTACAATTTAAATCCAATTAGATTATATATCGGTCATCCATCAGTTCAATCGGTTAGTCTCTGGTTTTAATGATTTTTTAATATGTATATTTTAAAAACCTAAATTGAATTGTTAGATCTCCGGATTAACCGGTATAATCACAATCGGGTTGAATTTAAAAACACTGATTTAAATGCAAAAATATTTTAAATACAAACTCTTTAAAAATTACCAAAATATTTGTTAAATTATTAGTGAAATTTTTCATCGTAAAATATTCCGCGCTTCCAAAGCGCGGATCAAAATCTAGTACATAGTAAAAAGCTACGTAACGTATATATAAAATTAAATGTTCAGGCTTTTCTTCAAAAGATTTGGCAATGAAGTTGTTGCCCTGTCATTCTCCGAATATTTTAAAATGTTGAAAAATAAATGAATGATAATGAGAAAAATTGACCTTAACGAAAAGCAAATCTTCTTTGCTTTGTATAACTAACTATTCATTAGAAAAAAAAACTATTCATTAGAAAAGAATATGGTGCATCATCTCATACGGCCACCACGTAGTAACATAACCAACTTGTGCTTAGTTCAAAAAATAAATTACAAAACAAAGTTTTCTTTCTTTTGAGAATAACAAAACAAAGTTCTTGCGCGTGCAACCATATTTTATGTGGTATGTATGACACGACAAGAGAAGATTTAGTGGAACTCTACATTTGTATCATTTTTATTAGCCCTGCGAGTTTCGGATACTTCGGGTTATACGGATCGAGTATTTTCGGTTTCGGACAATTCGGTTCGGCCACATATCTACCGAAAAGATCGGTTTGACCACATCTCTACCAAAGTGAACTGAAAAAATCGGTTCGGTTCGATTTTCAGTTAACTTTGATTTTTAATTTTACTTCCGAATTAACCAATACTTTTTGTTTCAGTTAGATTTCGGTGTAATTTTCCATAAAATCAGATATTTTCGGTTGAATTTGGTTATATTTGGTTAAATTCGGTTATTTCAAATAATTTGGTTCGATTTTTGATTATTTTTGGTTATTTTCTGATATTTTTTTATTTTTTCTATTTTTCAAAGAAAAAAAAATCAAAAACCAAACCAAAAATCGAACCAATTTTCAAAACCGTTCCGAACCAAACTGAAATGAAAACTATAACCAAACCAAATCGAAATCAAAACCATAACTAAACCGAAAAATTGAAAATTTTGGTTCGGCTCGGCCTGATCGGTTCGAATAAAAGTCGCAGGACTAGTTTTTATATTGAAAATATTGCTTGAATTTAGATTTGAGGTTTTTATAAAGTTAAAAACTTCGTTATAAGGTAAAATTGTTATAAACAAATTGTATTAATTCTTTCTGTTAATCGGAATAGCAGGTAGCAGGATGTGAAATACAATTGGTCGACTTAAATATATAGTATAACACAAATTGTATTTGATTTTTAACAACTCAGCCTAACGGAGAAAACAGAGGATGATACCATTGTTTCAAGTCAATGGTGTGGCCAAAGCCAGTGCCAAAGCCACAGGTATTGGATTAAACATTCCAAATTTCCAACTTCACAGAGGAATAAAAGACACAGAACAGTCAACTTACTATTAGTTTTTGAGAGAAGTAACAAAGTTTATTTAGCAGAAGCAACATTTCTTCTAGATGAAAGTGAATATATGATACATATATAACCATTTTATTAACAACTTACAAGTGTATGATAGTAGCTAATAAACATAAAAAAGAATGAGATGGCTTGAGACAGTCAAAGAAAATTTCTAATAGATCCAAAACCGTCTCTGAATATGTCTCTTGCACATCTAAACTAATCTGTTATCATAAATTTAATCCCAAACTGTATCATATAACCAACCAAAACAGGGTTGACAAAAAAAAACCCAACCAAAACATTGAATTGGAATGAAAAAAACAATAATAATATAAATAACAATAGAAAAAACATATAGTTTGTTTTGGTAGGTTAGGAAATTATACTTCATAAATAGAGCTTTAAAAAATTAAAGTTTGAAACTGAGAATATAAAGGAATAAAAACAGAGGGATCTAAGACAAATCTTACTCATTTGCATATTTTATTTACAATAGATTATACTAAGTGGTTGATACCTTCTTGAATGTCTTTTTAAGACTAGAGACTTACTTTTTTGTTAGTCTTCACCAATATCTCACCACTATTTTCAAAGAAGTTTCACCATCTCCTCTATATATATTCATAAAAAGAAAGAAAACCATTAACAATATAGAGAGACAAAATCTTCTGAAAGAAACACAAAAAGAAGATAAAAATTCTTTCAGATGAAAGCAATGAGATTCTCTTGGAAGAACATATGTCTTCCTATAAGCTGCATGAACGATACAAATCTGAAGAAGACCACAACAAATCCATCTAAGGATAGACTTCTTCTGCTCTCTAGACAAACCTCTGTTCCAAGCAGAGTATACTTGTCTGATTTCAGCAACTCAACCATCTCACTCAACGATTTCTCAAACTCTTTCCTCACAGACATTCACATCTTCACCTTAGAAGAGCTCAAAACTATCACACAAGACTTCTCAAAGCATAACTACCTCGGTGAAGGAGGGTTCGGAGAAGTATACAAAGGGTTTGTTGATGATAGCCTCAAGACTGGTTTGAAAGCTCAGCCTGTTGCTGTCAAGGCTTTGAAACGAGAAGGTGGACAAGGCCATAGAGAGTGGCTGGTAATAATCTTGTGAAAATTGATCAGATCATATGAGAATGGGAGCATATAAAATTTTTCTTTTAAAATGTTTCTTTTGAAACTATGCAGGCTGAAGTTATAATCCTAGGTCAGTTGAAGCATCCACATCTTGTGAACTTGATCGGATACTGCTGTGAGGATGATCACAGGCTACTAGTTTATGAATACATGGAACGAGGCAATCTTGAAGACCATCTGTTTCAAAGTGAGTCAAGTTAATTCATGCACAAAAAAAAATCAAACAATGATTGTTATATAGAGATGCAGGTTACTAACAATATGAATACTGTTTGGTGTTAATGCATCAGAGTATGGTGGAGCCTTGCCTTGGTTAACAAGAGTGAAGATTCTGCTTGGTGCTGCTAAAGGCCTTGACTTCCTTCACAAAGGAAAGAAACCTGTTATTTACAGAGACTTCAAGCCTTCCAACATCCTCTTGAGCTCGGTAATTCAAAGCTTCTCTTCCTGTTTTTGTTCATTTCCATATACCTATTGTCATGTCACAATAACTTATATCTTTATATGTGAAACTTTCAGGATTACAGCTCTAAGCTTTCAGACTTTGGGTTAGCCACAGATGGATCAGAGGCAGAAGACTCAAACTTCACCAAAAGTGTAATGGGCACAGAAGGCTATGCCGCTCCGGAATACATCTCAACAGGTTAAAAGAACATTAACAAGAAGGCTACTTAAATCACAACCATTACATTCTTAGCCTTACATGTTTCTTGTTCCGTTTCAGGTAACTTGACAACTATGAGCGATGTGTTCAGTTTCGGTGTGGTGCTTCTGGAGATGCTAACAGCTAGAAAAGCAGTGGAGAAGTACCGGTCATCACAGAGAGGGAGGAGGAGCCTAGTGGAATGGGCAAGACCCATGTTGAAAGATCCCAACAAGCTTGAACGAATCATAGACCCCAGCCTCGAAGGGAGATACTCCCTTGAAGGCATCAGGAAAGCAGCTTCTCTGGCTTACCAGTGCCTGAGCCACAACCCTAAGTCACGACCCACTATGACCACCGTGGTCAAGACCCTGGGGCCAATTCTAGACCTCAAAGACATTCAAAACGGGCCATTTGTGTATATTGTTCCAGTAGCAGGTGCAAATGAAGGTCATGACGTCAAATGTAAGGATGGTGATGTCAAAGTCACAAAGGAGGAAACAGAGAAGGAGGCAAAAGGGTGTCCAAGGCACCGAGCAGGTCGAAGGAAGAGACGTAAACACAGGGCAATGAAGTCTCGCGCTGTCTATTCAGACACTACTCTGTACAAGAGTCTAGGAACCAGTTTATACACACAAGCGGAGTAAATTAAACGCACACAAAAATATTTATTTAATCTTTATACAGGTATAGAAACTAGGAAACTATAGTATATAATACAGGAGAAATACAAATAAAAATAAGGTTGTGTTAGATAAGTGAAAATACTTTGGAAAGCTTTAAAAGTGAGCTACATAGATATTTTCAGCAGTCAATTTTTATTTTATTTTGTAACTTAGAGATGTGTAAGTCTGAATTGTATGCAATGTTCAAAAGGGACAGTACTACTTTGGATTTTTATTTTTTCACCACAAAGACTAAAAACATCATAATCCTAAATTGACTCTAGGTTTCACCAACTACGCAAGGGGGCATGTTCCAGTTTCAGACAAAACAGTTAATCATATATATGACGACAGATTTAGATTACATACCTTGGTCATGAAGAAAGAATTCTTAATCCCTCACCAAACCCCACTCAAAGACGTGTTGAAAACCAATTCGTCTCCTCTAATTTTTCTCATTGGTCCTAAATGACCAAGAAGCAGCCATTTGGTGGATTGGTCTATTTTCTAAGTAGACTTCAATACGTAACAGGTTATATGTCACTAACCACAAAAAAAAACTGAAGGAATACAATGAAGTGTAATGAAAAGTCAAAAGTGTATCATTGATTAATTCCAGATTTTCATGAGATCAGTAAAAACATTACAGATCTAGTACTAGGCTACTAGCATTGGCTTGCATCATCAGTTTATCCGTATAGCTTCTTAGTTCAGTAGCTACACAATGATGTGGAATCTACTCAAACATCTTGGGTTTGATTGGTCCCCACTACCATTACACCTAGGATTCTTTACAATAAGATTTAGTAACACTAGAAGACACATTCCAGAATATCCTAAATCTTGAGTAGCTCCACAATGAAGCAAGAAGCCAACCAAATACCAAATCTACCAAAAAAAAAACTACTTCTTTCTTTTCCTCCTAGGCTTCTTTTTGACTACTTGATTTTTAGCATCCTCATCAGTTTGATCTCGTAGCCAGTCCGCATGGTACTTCTGCATGTATGGGACAACCTCCCCATTAACGAACGGTTCTCATGCAAAAGAAAATAATGCATGACTAATAAACAAAGAGTGCTGCAGATATTGAATATAAAGGCTCAAAACTGCTTTTGTCCCCCCCACAAAGAAACCCAACAATACTAGAGTAAGTGCACAAAAGATGCAGCAAACCAAACCTCCATATCCACTGTCACCATCCACTATATATGAATCTGGCAGAACCCATCTAACATCAGGCAGAGCTGCAATCAAATACATAAGCCACAGTTACAAAACTAGAGCATAAAAATGAGATTTTTTTTAAGGAACTGTGACAATACATCTAATCTTGTCAGTCAAAAGGTTGATGAACCCTGCAGCCAAATGCATAGTAGTACTTCGTGGAAACAGAATAAATCGATCTCTTAGCTTCTTCTTCGTTGCACCAAAGCAAGCAACCACGTTCACATACCCCAAAGCTTCGACCTTTATGGAAAAAGAAGGTTATTGAAGGTTTGGGCATTTTATCCAGACCCGAGGATCCGACCCGGAACCGACCCGAAAATACCCGACCCGGAACCGACTCGAAAAATTATAAGTACTCATATGTGTCTTTTTATTTTGGATCCGCGGGTCTTGGGTAAGACCCGGACCCGACCCGAGACCCGATCGGGTACCCGAAATACCTGAGATTTATTTTATATATTAGGTATATTTGGGTGATTGGGTATATTTTTGGTATTTCTAATCTTTTTTAAGTTTTAGGTTCGTATTTTCGGATATAATTTCAAATTTTGAGTGTAATTTTAGATTTTCAGAAAATATAATTTGGGTATTCAGATATTTTTTGAGTTTTCAGGTCTGATTTTAGGTAAATATTCAGGTACTTTTACGGTTTTTGGGTACTTTTCGAGTTTTCGGGTCCAGTTTGGATATTTCGAGTTTTTTGGGGTTTTATATACCGGAACCGACCCGGATCCGAACAATACCCGAATATTATATGTGTGTTTACGGGCACTAAAATTCTAGACCTGAACCGACCCGGACCCGACAAGAACCGACCCGGAACCGACCCGAAAATTATAAATATCCATATGGGTCTAATTTCCGAGGATCCGAAAGACCCGGATCCGACAAGACCCGACCCGAACCCGACCCGAAGACCCAGATGCCCAGGCCTAGGTTATTGATTGGTTTGGTACCTCCCTAGAGAGGGTTTTGACAAAGCCTCGAACGATGTCGTTTCGAGGTGAGTATCCCTTGGGAGGCTTCATGAGCACCAGCCAGTGCTTTGATTAACTCAGAGCAACGAGTCGGGTTCGAGTTAACGGAACTTACGGAGAACGGAAATAACGGAGCAAGTCGGAACCGGAAGGCCGCCGTCAAGTTTAACGGACTTCTGAGGATGCTCGCCATTGAGTTGAGACGGCCGAGCGTAAAACGATGGAGCCTTGATAACGTGTCGGACCCTCCAATTCGGACAGAGTGTTTGCTTTTCTGTCTACGTTTTTTTTGTTGTCTCATTTTCATTTTCCACTCATAAACCGGCTTGTGGTTTGGTTTTGGTTCAGGTTTCGAGTTATAGGAGCTGAAACCGAATGGCGATACTGGTTTAGTTTGGTTTGGTTTTGATTTGGTTTGTTGCTATTTAATTCATTTATATTCGAGTCAAATGACACTTATTCAGCTGAAATTTATATTTATACTAGATATGGACCCGTGCGTTGCACGGGTTTTATTTGATGTTTTAATTCACGAACACATAAAAAGATTGAAAATATTTTTCTCACGTTATTTATTTGATTTTCAGTATATATTGGTGACATTTTAATAACAATAATCTGTTTTCTTACATAATTTTTTATTGATATTCTATTTCAATAATAATGGTTTTTTAAATAGTACATTGATATTTTTATTTTTTAATAAAATACTTCACTTTTTATTATTTTTCAAAATAATATTAGCTATATAGTTAATTGAAATATATAGAACTGTGAACTCTCTATATTGTTTATATTGTGTAAGCCAAACTAAAAACGACACAATTAAAAATATTAATATTACATAACACCAGTCAATATGTTTTATCGATAGTCAGCTAAATATCGAATATATTTCTAGATAAAATATCAAATTTATTTACTTTAACATTCATGGTGTGACTTTAACATCTTTTTCTATATACAATATTTTGTAAAACACTATTTTCACTATGTTTTAAAAAATTGAAGTTCTTCAGTTGTAGTGACTCTTGATAGTGCGACATATAATTGTAAGACTGGACTTGACAAATAGACCAAATTTTTAAACTTTGACCTTAACTCTGGTTGATAGTCATTTCATAGAAGACTCTTATAGAAAATTGAAGTCTTTTCATTTTGAAAGGTCATTTTGCATATGTCGGTATGAGACTTATTCTAGGAATACAAATCTGTTTTTCCACATAACTTCCGGTTAGGATTTCGGCTTCAATATTCATGTTGTATAGGCGAGTTATTCATAACATTATTCTATTGGAAAGTCTTCTTTTTTTATTTAAATTCCTTAATAGCATGACCTACAACAATCCATTGGAAAATCGTTCTCTTTGATTTAAATTTCATAGTAGCATGATCTACAACAACATAAGCAATTTTTATATGTTGATAAGAATAAACACACATAATCATAATCACATATAAGCATAATAGTCACATTAACTTAGTCACAATAGCATAACAACTGGACAAAATATCCGTAAATTTTGATTTTATCTGTTTCGATTTGAACCAAAATTCCAAATATATGTAACTCTACGAAGCAAAGAAAATACTTATATGCAATATCTGTAAGAAACGAAGCAAATCACAAAATACTAATATTATTAAGTATGAATATCTGATCTGATCCGTTATATGAATACATATACATGTATGTAAAGACGTATATATATATATATATATATATAATTTATATAAATATTATATTGTATATAAGTTTAATAGTACTTTTTAATAAATTTATTAAGTTATTTATTAGAATTTTAAGAGTAATAAATTCTTATTTTTGTAATAAAATGTTATTATTATTTTATCTTATTTTTGGATTTTATGATTTATTTACTAATTTTAATTTATTTTTGCGGATCGAATCGGATATCCGGTCGAAAATCTAAAATTATCTAAATATCCGGAGCACCGAATATCCGTGTGGCTACAGATTGAATTGGATCAAATAATTGATTATTATAACAAAATGGATCGGATCAGAATATCTCCGAAAATCCGGATATCCGATTCATGTTCACCACTACATCTATATGTACAAACGGCTAAGTATAATTGTAACAATAACTAATGTATAACAGCATGACAATTATATTCTTTTTAGAAAAAGTTCAACATCAGTTTAATGTGAATATCATGATATCTAGTTATTTCCTCATGTGACACCAAAAAAAAGATAACACGCGAAGATGTGAAAGAACATGCAAGAAAATTCACCAGATATTTTCTTGCTCAATCCTGCAAAAAATTACTTTTTAAAACACAAATTGTTTTTATTATCTTCCTATATATCTCTATAATATTATTTGAGAAGTCAGTTTCCTATGTGTCGCGTTCACGTTAACTCTCACGATGGTTGATTACATTGATACCCTTAATGAATTAATTACATTTAAATATTATTATTATTATTTATTTAGTTTCCTTTTTAAAATTCTCCATATAGCATATATATTAAAAAGAAAACATTTATAAATTTTAAAAATCAAATTTAAAAATGAAAATATATATATATAATATGATTTCATTAAAAAGGAAATTTCACAAGATAGTAATATTCTATTTTAAAAATATTTTAAAATAACATAAAATATACTTTTGAAGTAATAAAATTCTTACTTTATATCTTTGTTTCTTAGATGAAAAATATATATTTGTATATAATGTGATTTCATAAAAACAAGTTTCAGAAAGATAATCTTGTTATTAGAAAAAGAAATATTATTTATTTTAAAACATAATTTTAAATAATACAAAATATATTTTTTCAAAGTAACAGAAATATTTTGATATATTTATCTAATTTCTTATATTAATGATTACATAAAATAATTAAGTAACATAAACTGATATATGTTTAATTGACTAAAAATAGTGTATAATTAGTATTATTGGAAATTCTTATTTAAAATAAATTTTAGTTTAACTTTCAATAAATCTAAGATATAAAATTATTTAGAAAATATTTTAATTATTGTAAATATTGATATGTGTTCTTGAGCTTCCAAAACTATATCAGTTACTTACGTAACTTCCTATTGATCATCGTTTTATTTTCTAATATATATATATATATATATATATATATATATTTAAAATGAACATATAATTTTATAAATATTATGATCATACATGCACATTTAAACGATAAATAAAATTAATTTGATTTAATTTAATTATATATATATATATAATATTATATTAATTATCAATTGGATTTTTGCTAAGCGGAGCATGGATACTTAATTTTATTAGCCCGACCATGTATACCATAAAAACAAGAATAATTATATTTCAATTTGAATTTGAAAGGATATATGTAACTCAATATACTCACAATATGAATGGTTCGACTAATCGACCTTATATCTAAGATAATAGATTATATTAAAACTAAAGAAGACATCAACCAACATAAATGCAAATAAGAAAATTAATCAAAATTTTAATATATTTAAAATAAAAATATTATAGTTGAATTCAGAGAAATAAATGCAATTCAATATATCTAAATGTTAACTAGATCGACTGTAAAAAATTGACTAGATATAAAATATCTAAAATCATATGTCTAATTAAAGTAATGTAAAATTATTAATATAAATTATGTATAAAAATTATAAATTCATTTAAAATTAAAGTATATAGTAATCAATTATTATAGTATATTTATTTTATAAATATTTATGTCCGTGCATGAGCACGGGAAAATCACCTAGTTTTATTAATCATAAGATATTTTAACAAATGTCAAAATTTTATAAGGAAAATTAATATCAAATAATCTTTTACAATTATCTTTTTTTTTTTGGAAAAGGAAAATTAGTATTAACTAAGTTATTTTACAAACTTCTCTTCTTTAAGATTTGTAAAAAGGAAATTTTCTAAATATTGCTATTAAATAATTTTTAAAATTAAATCTTACAATTAAATATTTTTTAAAAATTAAATTTTACTATTAAATTTACGAAAAATTATTTCTTCAATTTCTTTTAATTTTATTAGTATATATATTTTCAATCATGAGATATTCTAACACAACTTCAAAATATTAAAAGAAAAATTATTATCAAATACTATTTATAAAAGAATATTATTAAGTAATTTTTAAATTTCCTTTTTTACTATTAAATAATTTCAACATTTGTTTTTTTTTATTTTCTTAGTATATATTGTATTAATCATGATATATTCTAAAACATGTCGCATTATTAAAAAAGAAAATTACTATTAAATAATATTTTGTTTAAGATTTTTAAAATGAAAATTTACTATATAATTAATTTCACCAAAAATCGTTTTTATTATCTTATATATTTATTTTAAATTATGAAGTAATTTAGCACATATCACAATTTTAAATATATAACTGTCATATGTCATAATCATGTTAATTAACAACTTTGAATAACCAAGTTTCCTATTAAGTAATTTTAAAATATTATTAAGTATTTTTAAAATTTTCCTTTTTACTATTAAATCAATTTTAAAATTAATTTATTTCAAAATTCGTTTTTTTGTTTTCTTAGTATATATATTTTATATCATTATAAATTTTAACCTCTTTAAAAATATTAAAAGGAAAATTACTATCAAATAATTATTTGCAAATATGTTTTGTTTAGGATTTTAAAATGGAAACTTTCTATTAGATATACTTACAATTACTTTTTTAACAAAATTTTTTTTTGTTATTATCTTAATATATATTTTTAATTATAATATAGATTAACACATGTCGTAATCTTAAAAATTTTAATGACACATGTCGCGATCATGTTAATTAGTAACTTTGAAAAATCAAGCTTTATATAATAAGATACTATTAGTGCTCCGTATATGGAAACATGAAAACACGATTATATATT
This sequence comes from Raphanus raphanistrum subsp. raphanistrum, assembly GCA_019706035.1. Taxonomy (NCBI): domain Eukaryota; kingdom Viridiplantae; phylum Streptophyta; class Magnoliopsida; order Brassicales; family Brassicaceae; genus Raphanus; species Raphanus raphanistrum. The sequence continues at coordinate 53,839,578 of CM033988.1, forward strand.
ACCTCTGTAACTAAACATTGTAAAAAACTTTCAACTTCAAATACATTATACATGCAATAGCAAAAAAAAAAGAATTATCAACATAGTCCGACGTACCAATACAGTAACATTGGATGAGCAGGACCACTAAGAATTGAACCAAATAGTTGCAGTACATTGTTTTTTCATTGAGAATAACATTGTACCAGATTATCAGTTTCTTGTAGTCGTTATTATTCCAGAAACTTGTTGTAATTTGAATTTAGTAGTCTCAAACATTCACTTTCATTCATGATGGTTTCATATGACAGCAAAACCATCATGAATAGTATCGTGGATCGTTACTCAATGAAAAAAATATATAAATTAGTACATGTAATATATAGTCAGAACATCATACTATATGTGCTCTGCATGTGTAACAATTTACTTTCTCATCACAGAAAACAATCTCTGATTTGTGACTTCTTGATTCTGACATCATCCTCCACTAATCACCTTAACACACACTGCATGATTCTGTAGCGATGGATGCAAATCGACCAAAAGAGAGGGGGAGACTATGGGTCTGTTTTTGGAATGCATTAAGGTGTGAGATGCAATGCTTCCTTTGTACCTTTTTGGTCTATTTTTTTGTGAATCCTTTGAAATTTACATTATTTGTAGGTTTTTTGTGGGACTGTATTTTCCTGCCTGAGAGTTTCGGATTTAGAAATCAGTTTTTATTTGTTTCCCATAAAACAGACGAATTTTATTAATTAAAGTTTAATTGAATCATTCTGTTCAAAATTTACTGGACTTTTCAGCTTTGGAACAAGCCAGGCTAGTCATTTTTCTTCCTATCAGATCAGCTTGTTTTTCTGATCACCTGATTTTGTTATATCAGTACTTCTTCTCAGTTTCAGACGTTGATGTAAAGAATCTAACTTTTCTGAGTTTGGATGAGATTAAGATCTTGGATGATGAGATGAGGAAACACGGTTATGTCCCCTAATACTTCGCGGTCCATGAATGTGAGTTAGTCTTGCATAGATCGGTGAGGCTTAGGTTCCAGCTCATAATATCAGTCGCTTTCCTTTCAGTGTAGTGGCTCCGTCGCAGACTCTGCTTTGCGCGGATCAAATTATAAAAATAACTTGTATATACATTGTTCATCTCGCGATTGTAAAAGTTTGATGAACAGCTTATAGATGAAATGAAAATATCAAAAACTAATTACATTTTTTTTTGAACACTCAAAACTAATTATATTAAATTAGAGAATTAGAGGGATAATATAAGTGAAGACGATATATCTGTTTGTATGAACTTGTTGAGATCTGTTTTCAAAGTTCTGGAACATGAAACTTGATAATTAAGAGGAAGAAGAGCCTAGTCGTTCAAAAAAGAGGAAGAAGAGCCTAAGTAAATAAAATGAAGATTCTTATTACAAATCTTGGTTATTTTAGAGTAGACTATAACTTTTTGGATTTTTTATTTCTACATATAATAAAATACACAGAAACAAAAAAAAGAACACGGAATCGTAATTCATAAGAGCATGAACATAAATAATATAAATTTTATCTTGTTATTGAACAAGAACTTAACTAAAATTATTAAACGAAATTAAGAAATAGCCAGATAATTACTACACCTTATTATCTCAAGTTTGGTTTGACGATCATTGGTGGTTTGACTATTTTATGATCGCATCGTTAACACTTGATGTCTTTATCTCCTAATTCACAAGCTCTTAAAACTCGGACCAGAACATTATTGTCAAATGGGTTTTTCCTTATACGACATATACATGCTAAAAATTTTGGTGGTATAGGCCCTTTCCAAATTGGACAACATATTGTCTTCCACTGGTTATCTTTGGCTCTAGCTAGGCGCAAGCAGGTCCGAATAGTGTCAGGGCAATCATCACCGTTGATCGTAGCAGGGAATGATGTTAACATCATGACAAAGACGATGCACATCAACAGAATTAACTTCATTTTAGGGATTAATTAGTAGCGCTCGAGATAATTAGCCTCAGAATAAAATATTTTCTGTTGAGAAATGTGAAACAACTTGATGTTGGGAAAAAGTTGTATGTTTTGAGGTCTTTACATAGCAATCTGAAATGAGCAAAAAGTGGGAATATTGAAGTTGGAAATCGAGTCTCAAACACAAGCGAGGATACGTACATTAATTTCTATTTTTAATGTCAAAATTTTCTATGACTTGATCAAATGACCGATTCAGTAGGAAGTGGTTATAAATAAAAGTTATTTATGTTATCTTTATAGTTTACTAGGATAGGCACGCCCTACGGCGGGATGTAATTTACTTGTGATCTAGGTTATTATTTTTATATTTTTTTTAGTTTCTGTTTTAGATTTACATTTGTGAGAAATGTGTATGAAATATGCTATTTTATTGATTTAAAGTGTTCGTTAGTTTGTTTGTAAATAATTTTTGTTTTGAAGTTTAGCCTCTATGACATCACAATGATTGAGTTGTCATGTGATTCTCAGTTGGATAAATTGCATCTAATAATTAATGTATATGATCTTTTTGAGGTTTCCACCAGATATAAAACTTTTGCATAATTTTCCAAAAAAAATCTCAACAATGAAAACATTAGCCAATTCAGTTGAGTTGGAAATGGTGTTCCTGTTGGAAATGTTGTTCCTGGTGTTCATCGATTTCATTTCTTAAGTTTATTGTTGAGTGGTATTCTTTTTAGTAAAATAAACTCTATTGTTTCTTACGAAAAATATGAGCATCTCTCGACTATTTTTTGTTTGGTCTTAACTGTTAAGCAAAGGATATAAAATCCTGGAAAAAAGAAATTCATAATTGTTTCTATGTTTCATTTGAGATCAGCTACCAAATTGTTTTTGTTGTCAATATTTGGAGGACCCATGGATAGAAATTGATACTATTTGTGTTTTCACTACCGAAATATTAAAACTGTTACATGGTTTGCAGAGATTTTAAATCTATTTATAGCGTATTATATAGGTTAAGAAAATATATACAACCAAATAAATTGGAATATAATCTCTTATAAGATTTCAACATCATAACATAAAATCTAGTTTTGACACATGAACACTTATCATCAATTGCCATTCTTAATTTTCTGTTATTTACTTGATATATTTTGTTTTATATAAAATTTGATTCTGATAATAATAGCGCGTAGGATATGCTTCATGTATGATATGTTTGTATTATTATATTTTTATTGCAATTGTGTTATGCTAGGATCTAGAAGAGAAGTATATAAATCAGTTGTACGTCGTAAATGATCAACTTGTGGTTTATATTCTGCTAAAACTTAGTGGCTATTTAGTGAATATATATTTATTGTTTTATCATAGGTTCGAAGATTCATATTCCAATGAACATCTGCCCCTTTGTAACAATTGGTTGTTAAAATGTTAGGTTGTCATATGTATCGTAACTTCGCATATCATATAAAAATAGTGTAAGCGGTTGCCTAAATTATCATTTTAGAGCTGGAAGGATATAAAGGTGCACATCTTTTTGAACTTTCATTTGGGTTTTATGCAATTTCAATTGTACTGTTGATTCTTATAGATAGTTTTCTGAATTTATCCTCAGACTTTATGTTTTTCTTTCTTGTAACAAAGATTTATGGAATTCATTTGTTCTAGGAGAAAATAAAACAATCTTCAGCGAAGAATTACTTAACATAATTAATTAAGAACACAACAATACATGAATTATCATAAAATGCTTAAAACAAATTTTCTCACGTCCAACATGTTCCTTCCCCTTAGCCCTAGTACTTGTTGGCTTGCATTCCAAGCAAACATTATCCACCATTTTATCGTCTTGTTCTCATCATCTTCTCCATTACCTCAACCTCTGCCTTCATCACCACATATTCCTCCTCCTTTACATTCTCTTTCAGCCACTCCTTCATCCCCATATTTCCAGGGTCGAGACTCATCTCACCTTTCACCGTTTCAATTCGTACATCTCAAACTTCAGATTCCTTGTTGGGTAATTGTTAACAAAGCATCATGTTCCAATACTTCCTTTTCCACTACCCACATCGATAAATACTTTCCTTTAGTAGCTCCCAATGTTAAAGAAAACCAAAAATCAAAAAGGTAAGTTTTCAGAAGTGTTACCGTTATAGGGATTATGCTCTGACCAATCAAAAGTGTTACCGTTAGATTCATCATCCCCCAAGAGGCTCTTGCATCAGTGGATCTATACAGTGAAATCAGATGCCTTGTATGAGCTATTCTTCTCCAGATGTACGTTGATATTTCTACTCTATCCGCCATCTCCACAGCCGCAAGCTCAGAAGAAAGATCTATTGAGTCCAAGCAAGTAACCTGCTGAGAAGTTATCAGACGTGATGTTTCCATAAAAAAATCTTCAAGGCATGGTGTTTCCCGTTCTGTAGACAGAAAAATGTGATTCAAACGCAACTCCAGAAACTAAATATGAGATTTAAAGTTTTTATTAAACCTTTGGAAGAGCTTCAAGGTATGCTTTTGGAACTTCCATTTCAGTTAGCACAATGCGGTTGATTGACATACACGCTTTCAAGATTTGGTTAGTTTAATCATAAATGTGGTCTAGCTTCTTCCTGGACTGCGCAGAGAATCCATCAGATGGCACACATGGCAGAGAAAGCCATCATTTATCTCCTTAATATCATATAAACATTCAAAACTAAAGCTAATTACCGTAGAGATTGGTAATAGCGTTAGAGATGGCATGACAAACTCCTTCACCAGAACCTGACATGTCTCACCAAGCAGTAGCTTCGCCATCCTCTCTTTCACCTATTCAACTTCTGCACACAGACACAACAAAAATGTCAAGAAAAGTTTTGTGTAACAGAGAGATTGATTTTTAACAAACCTGAAGTCTCTGTTCAGATTCGTTGTTTCAATAGATTGATAGGATGATTTAGAGCAGGGGCGAAGCTAGGTTAGAGACAATGGGTGCACGTGCACCCACTATATTTTAGATGTTTAGTGTTTTACATAGAACATATAAGTTGAAAGTGGCTAAGTTGGGCGTGATGCACCCATTGTTTCCTACCAACCTTAGTTCGATCTTTCCCCTGATCTATTTTTTCACTGATTTTATTAAACATTTAATATATGCTATTTGGTTTGCACCCGGTCAAAATAAAGTCTGGCTTCGCCCCTGATTTAGAGAGTAGGATGCTAACCTTTTTATACTTGAAGTTCCACCGTCTTTCAAGAGCAAAGTCCGCATTGAAGGTAGATCGTTAATGATGATTTAAGGACTTCAATAAGATGAATCTGTAACTTATGGATTTCTGGGATGGTGAGAAGAAGATGAAGCAACTGATTAGAAACCTTAGGTGTAACCCCATATCGCGGCGGCGGAGAAAGAAACGGATTGAACTCATATGATATTACAAAACAAAACGACATGTTTCCAGCATATTGATTTACTCTTTAATGGGCTTCATAAAACTTCAAAAGACACCGAAATGCATAAAAGCCCAAACGAATTACAAATCTGAATAAATGAAACTCAGAGTTTCATTTTCTAGACAAGTGTCGCGATATCAAACTCCGAATTTGTGACGTGTCATCCGACGTGGCGACTCAGGAGAGATACACCATGTTTTATAGTAATAGATTAGGGTAGGTTCGCGCTTCGCACGGAATGTGTTGTATCGACTTAGATAAATTTAATTATTATTTTTAGTTTAATTATCTTTTCTTATTAACTAAAAATGATTTATAGAAACTATACAAAAACAAATTTCCAAAACATGTACATTCACCAAATGAATGGAATAGATTTTATTGTGAAAATATATAATTAATCTTTAATAACTATAATTTGAGGGTAATAACCTTATATATAGATACTAGATATGACCCTGTGCGTTGTAACATATTTTGTTTGATGTTTTAATTAAATAAAAATATAAACTAATAAATCATATATTATAGTTTTATGATTGCTTTTGTATATATTGTATAAGATTTATTTAATAATTAAAAACTCGTTTTCACACATAAATTCAAGTTAATATTCATATTTTATAATAATGGTGCATAGATTAATTGTTATCCATTTTGTATCCAAGAGTAGAGAAAAAACTATACTTAAAATTTTAAATTGAACCCAACACAAAATAAGAATTAGAATAAAATTAAAAAAATAAAAGTTAAATAGCTTCAATCGAGTCAGTGACACCATTATACACTTTCTTATGTACTAAGTTAATATTTATTTATTTTTTGTCATCAACTTAAAATAGACTCAATCTGACTCTGTAAATCAAAACGGTAACTCCGCATCCATGTGAATGACGAAAGACGATTGTTTCCCGACAGTTCGTGCTAGGTTGTCCGCCCTCAAATTGTGCGTTTGTGGTACATGAATGAAATCTGAGCTGAGGAAGACTTCTTGCAGGGCTTTGATATCGTCCAAATAACTTGCAAAAGCGGGTCAGTCTTCTGGTTCCATCTTCACCAATTGAGAAAAATATGTTGCAAACGTGACCCAAAACTGACGCAAATTTCTCATACAATATATTGCCCATATCAAAGCATCCACCTCCGAATGAAGGAGAGAGAGATTAGCTCTGGCATTTCTTTCTCCCATCAAACTATCAAAACCTTCTAGAGTGCTATACTGACCTTGTCCTGAGAAAACTTCGTGATCCTCCCACGAACCGTCTGTAAAGCACCAACACCAATTGACAATAGATTGACTACCTCTACATGTTGTACCATCCTCTGTGTATTCAACATTTGTGCCTCAGTCCAAAGTGTTGATTCTGTCTCTACCAATTTGAGCGTGTCTCTGGGATCAACATCTAAATTACAAAAAAATCTTGTTTTTCCTTCTTTTCCAAATGTACCATAGAATCTAAGCAAATTGATGATCATCTATTTTCGGGTACACTCTCCAAAATAAATGATCCACATTTGTAAAAAGTGACTGAGAGGAGAAAATATCTGGATTTGAAGGAACTTCTGAAAGAGCCCAGACCTGACAAGTTAATATTTCATTAAATAAGTTTTTAAATTTTTTTTGCTAGGATTTCTTTTAAAACGAAAAACATTCTATGTTATAAATCTCTTTTTATTTACAATTAAAAAATAAAAATGCTATTAATACTGTTTTACATTATTGTTTAGGATTTTAAATAAAAAATTACTATCATATAACCTTCGTCAATTATCTTCTCCTTAGAATTTCAGAAAAGGTAAACTGCTATCAAATAATTATTCCTAGTTACTAATAATTTTTTAAAAATTAGTATTTTTAGAATTTGTGTCAATACTATTTTTCAACTTATTTTTTATTTAAGTAACGTTTAGTATCATGTGCATCATTCAATTCTCTCTTAAAAATCTTTTCAAATAATTCTTTACAATTCTATTTTGATTATGACTTTAAAAATATGATACAAATCTCTTTTGTTTAGGATTTTTCAAAGGTCATACATGGCGAGTCAGTTAATTGTGTTGTCATTAACTAGCTTGGTGTCTCCATGTGGTCCTTGCTTGTCTCCCAGGCTACATTAGTTCTTTCTGAGTTAATGTGGTAGTGAGCTTTACTTCTTTGCAGGTGTTTTGAGATTATCCAGACCGGAAGTGATGGTGAATCTAACCCGCCTTTGTATATGTGTTGGTGGTACAGGAGTTCGCAGTATCCGAAATACCAAAGAGAATCTCACTTTTCCATGATCATCGTCAAAGGTTGAAAATGAACAACCGATTTTTACGAATTTCGAAAATATACTAGTGGAATGTGTTGGGTTTAGTGGACGGGCAAAGTTTATTTTTAATAATTTAACTTGGGAAATTTTGTATAAAGCAGGGTTTGTAATCGAAGGGATTGATATGGTTGAAAAAAAAATATTACTTAAAAAAAACTATCGACTTTGACCAACTTTTAAAATCAAATTCATGTAATATTGTATTGTATATCAAGTATACATTGATTAGGTTCGGGCACCCGGGCTTTGTTTGTCTCTGATGTCTATGGGCTTGCCACTGCCAGCCAGCTCTCTTAAGACATCTTCAATCTCTGTGTTTTGTTTTCCTTGATGGGCAACATAAAAAAGTGATAATTGACCGTACACTACATTATTCATTTTTAGGGATTATATTCTATTTTCTTGGCAGAAAATAAAAAAGCGTAGATATTTTCTGCATATTTATATAAAGTTCCGTTTATGCAAATGGAAATTCAGAGTAAATAACATAGAGGGGAAAAAGAAAGAGAGCAAATCACATAGAATAATTGGACTGTAGACGCATGAGGCATGACTCCACTATCTTACGAAATGATTAGTTCAACTAATCATAAAAAGTTAAAGTATACAAAGCCAAGCCTTAACCATACTCTACGTACAAGACTCAATGGCATCCCTGAATGTAACAGTCACATCTACACAAACTCAATACATAAATCGATTTGTTAGATCATTTACAATCTTTTAACATGAATCTCTCATGTAGCCATAACTCATAAGACATCATGCTAATGTAAATACTCTGCCTTTCGTACATCTTTTTTAAGTGTTCTCTACCCCAGCTCGTGCAGCATCTCTCGATTCTGTCCTTTCCTTATGATGTATGAATGTCTTTTTTTACTTAGCTTATCACTTCATACATGTTTCAAAAGTCACATCAAGAACACATACGAGAGTAATATGTTATATAAATTTACAATTGATGGTAAGTGAAAACAAAACATGCCTTAGGTTCCAAAAGCAACCGAGCTAGAAAATCCAACTTACAAGAGTAGGGTTTAGACTACAACGAGTCACAGTAAAGCAAACAGCACATTCTACGACAACAGGACTAAAAAAACAATTGATTGTGTTTCTCTCAAAACAAATAGATTGCAATATAACTTCTAGCCAATAAACATAGAAAACAAAACTTCAAGTTCAATTTTCTTTTGCCAAAAGTTATTGTTAACTTGAGACATTCAGTACACACAAACAGAAACTTGTGTTGTGTACGTCTTATCTCACATGTGATTCTCTTCAATCGAACCCTTCAAGCCTCTAGTTTATATCCGCTTTAATTTCCCTTCTTTTTCGGTTTAATTATATTCTCAGAAGATATATAGCAAGTTGAAGGAAAATATTCTTGTAAGTAATACAAATTTCAAATCAATATCATAGACCGTGGGGCGGTCGCACTGCTCGCCCTTGTGGTTGAGCCGGCACTGGCTCCAATAGGATTCTCATTTTCGATTTTATCATAATATTAGATTCCATTTGTGGATACTATTGTTCTTAACAAACAAGAAAGAATAGCCATTCTGATGAAAATAACTAGAACTTTGAAAGAACAAAAAATAAATTGTTGTTCCTAATGGCTTAAAGAAGTCACCTAGTGCCATTTCTATTTTGTGATAGAGAATCATCATAAAGATAAGTATGGCCCTACTACTTACTACCTTCGAGGGTTTTTGTTCATACATGTCTTTTCGATTTTAATAAATTAGTAAAGAAGCATCAAGTTTTAATCGAATAGTATCAAACATTATTTTGTTCTTGTTTAACTAAGCTCACAACAATGACACAACTCTTTTTTTTACCAAAAAAAAACAATGACACAACTCCGAACCTTCAAAGTTATTAGCATTTAGCCCAAAAATTTCCACAGGTACACAAATCCGGCAAAAACAAATACATACAGAGACCAATCTTGGTTACTGATGAAAAAATTCAAATCTGAAAACCGGATCTTTTCCAGGTGGTGATTCCTAAACCGAATGGTTATCACCCGGTTTAGACATTTTTCTCCAACAATGAGCTTTTTTAAGTCAAGCTAGCAAAGCAGCTATCGGACCTAGACAAAACATTTGAAACAAAACAATCTTCTTCGTCTTTTGAAGGACTACTAGGCATTGATCTGAGCATCCTTGGAGAATCCAAGCTTCTTCTTAAGATCTGTGTCATAGCTGAGATCAAACGTCCGGTAGGATTAGGAGGCGGGCTCGAGGATTTGAACTTGTAACACATGTTCATGTGTCTTGCCATGGCTTCCTCTGTAGTTAGCAAACGTTTTGTTCTTATAACCTCGTACTTCACAGCTTCAGAACATAGACCACAGATCCATTTACCCATGTAACGTTCTCTGATCATTTCTATGTAAGATTGTGTGCACTCCTCGGTTAATCCGCAGCAGTCACACGTCACCGGCTCTGGCTCGTCGTATGAGATTTGTGTTGTTGATGCTGGAGTTGGCTGGTGAGAAGGGATCATGACCTCTGGCGATGAAAGTAGCATCGTTGGATCGCTTTGTAGACTTGTGGTCATCGAGAGAGGGGGAGGGGGAGGGAGAGGGAGAGAGAGAGAGAGAGAGAATGTGCAGGCGAAGGAGAAGCAATGATTGGTGTTTTAAAGGTAGAGAAGAAGAATGGTATAAGCCACGTCAGATAATTTGATATTCTGACAACTTAATCCTCGCCGTCTGTCTGGAGTTAAGCCAGCTGGCGACGAAACCGACCCTCTCTAAACATATTCACGCAAATATAAAAAACATTAACTTGCTTTCAGCCGTTTCGGTTTGGTGTTCATTTGACTAGCTTAGCCAATCAAAAGCCTGCACGTGGTTTGTGACGCCGTTTCCAACTAGTTTAATTGTTTAAATATGGTTTAGTCACGGCATTAAGTTTGCTACTATTAAAATCTTCTAGTTTTAAGTTTTGAGTTTAGTTTTGATCGAATTTCGAGTTGTTTTTGTGGGTTAGTTTTGCAATTTTGACAATGTTTTTGAGTGTTTGTGAAAACTTGATATAGACGTAAGACGACCAAGTCAAATCATTGATTGCTTATTATTTGCGTTTTAATTGTGGTTAACTTTCATCTTTCTATCGCCAATGCTCTGACGCGGTGTGTTTTCGACAGTAGCCAGTTTTATTTACTAGATTCGGAAACCATGTGTAATTTCCATGACCTATTTTATAATAAAACTAAAATGAAATTCGAAAGAGACATTTTAAACTTTTGTTTGTTCTAATGAGATTTTTGATTTTTATTATTGGAAATAGTAAATTAAAATTTTAAAATATCAAAAACATGAAAACTATTAGAAACACAAGTATAATTATTTATATGTTGTTTCCTTTTGTTAAAAATAAATAATGTAATCACATTTTATTTTATGTTACATTTGGGTTTAGAATATCCATTCTATCAATTTACATAGTTTAGAAAACAAAAATTGTGATAAATAATGTAATCTTATATATTCTACTTTTGCTATAATTTGTTTGCTTATATTCTGAGCATAAATCGTCGATATACCTGAAATTAGAATATGTTTTTTATAGTTAACTATATGTTCTAACTTATTTTATTTATATTTCATAACCAGTTATAATTATTACCTAATAAAAATAGTTTTTCACACATTATTCAGTGTTCTACACTACATATATTACATATTCTGATTTTTCAATGTTTTTTTAATTACGAAAATATGGAATCTTCTATTTATCTAATATATTTTCTAGATATGCTCTAAATCTATCCAAAATTATCGCATAATATATAGAATATGTTTTCTATAATTAACTCTATGTTCTAACTTATTTTGTTTATATTTCATAACCAGTTATAGTTATTACTTAATAAGAATAGATTTTCAACACATTATTCAGTGTTCTAGATAACCCCTAGAGATCATATAAGGGTTCTTCTCAAAATTGGTTTGCAAAAACAAATTATTTAGCAAAAGTAGTAATAAGTTACATATAATGGTCACGTATATAATTCATTTTTTTAGTTGAATGATTCCCTGGAATTATTTAACGATGGGATATGCCTCGTTGTCGATTCCTTGCAGATCCAATATAACACCTTAAGGCCAAGGACGAGTAAGTTGCACAACTTTTCTAATAAATTTCTTGTTACTTATTTACAATAAACAATAGATCGACGTTGACGAAAGAAAAGCAACAGGTCGATGAATATTTTCCCAAGCAACAACTGCACATAGAAAACAACCAAATAAATTTTCGGGTTGCTCGATTGGGGTTCAGATATATATACTTCCAAATTAAAAACAGAAAACATGTAATTGTATAGAATATACTTGCTATGTACCAACATATTTTATTCTAACATAGACACAATTATTTGAGGAAATGTATTAGAATATCCTATCGCTAGTTCTCAGCGTCCAAGCTTGTACCGTGTGTATATATATGTATATATTCTAGAATCATGTCTTTAAATTATATTAAAAAAAATGTTCAAAAAAAAGTTTTATAAAAAAAAGAAGCATAACTAAGAGCATCTGCAATCGTTGCGGGTGCTCTAAGTCCAGTTCAAAATCATGTACATAAAGCATACACGTATACAAAAAATAGTAAAAATGTCATTTATGAAGCCGTCATTTAAAAAGTGTTCACATTGATCAGATGGGAAACCTTCAAAGTGTGTTTCACGTGGATGGTAGATTCACAACCCTATATAGTCAGACATATTCGTGGACATGTGTCCCGGCCCTGATTTTGGAAATATTGGCATTTCAACATTTCATGGTATGTACTCTCTTTTTTTGTAACTCATGTTTCTCAGTAGTTCGACGACGAGAGAGTCGTGCTAACATTAAGAAAATATAATCTGAAAAATTTCATGGCTTAAGTCTAGGATTTAGTGTAATTTAACATAGGTCAACTCCGACTGGATGGATTATAGAATGAATAAATACAGAATAAGAAGGAAAAAGAAAGAGATGTACTTCTAAAGTAAGATATTGACGCGGCTGACTTGTGCAATGTGCACAACAATTAAAAGAAAATCTTACTGAAAGACCAAATAAGTTCCGGAAGTGAAGGGTCAATATCACGTTAAAGCCAGCCGACAATTCCAAAACAAATTTTCACTTTTTTTGACGAACACAAACTTTCACTTTGATCAAAAATTCTAGTAGAATGGGATTTTACCATCTATATAGTTTTATAAATGTTTTCAAATTTTTTACTTTTTAGTCTACAACCGTATAAATAAGACTATCTACAAGAATTTTAAAAATACAAACTTTACAATCAAGCTACGATCACTCAAGAAAACATTTTTATTTCCATTTTTAGAAGGAATAAAAAGGCAGCAGCTTAATAAAGAAACATCATAACAAAATAAGTTTGGCAAAAGAAACATCATAACACACGCGCGCGCGTTTTGAAGTACCGTAACAATCTAAATGGCCAAAATACAAAGAGCCCTGATGAAATGAGTTTGGACTCATAGTTTAATTTGGTCTCTAAGCCCAATTTATATTGTGATGCTGCGCAAGGATCAGGCCTCTGAGAGCCTTTTTTTTTTTTATCAAATAGACCTCTGAGAGCCAGGATGCAGATGCTATCATGTTTTATCATCGTTTCACATGTTTCATTTTATTTTGTTTTTTTTTTGAACATAAAGGCTAATTTTTTTTTCATATTCATTTTTATGATATTAATTAAAGCGGTAATAAACCTGTTGACAAAATATAAATTAAAAAATTAAAGCGGTAAGCCTTCGATTCGAGATACCAATCGAACCAATCATTATAAGTTTATAACCAATTAACCACAATACAATTTTAGAGATACAAAGTTGAACTCAGTCTGACGTTTAATTACTTAATAAAGTATCGTTAGAACAAAAGAGAATTGGTTATGGACACGTACCTTCATGTCGTTTTACAAATGATTGTACTCAGCTTGTTAGCCGGGAAGTGAATTTTTATATACAAACTATTTAAATACGGAAAATTGTTTCACGCCTGTAGTAAATGAAGGTGTATGGGAAGACGATGCTGTAGCAGAGCTGAAGTAGTTCATGAAGTGTGACATGAACTACTACATCAGAGAGGCGGTTCGTGAGAAGCACGTATCAAGACCGATGCATTAAAGGAAGATTTAATGAAGAGGAACATTAAAGGAAGACTTGAAGAAGAAGCAATCGATCTAAAGAGAAAAGGAAGATTGGCTTATTCGCTGAAGTAGAAGAAATGGAAAGTTTCCATTGGGTAGATAGATTAGATTTAGGGCTTCCTCAAAGATATATAAAGGAAGTGTTGGCACTGTGTTGCCGTTTTAACACACAGGGAGAACTTTTAGCAATAGAGAGTTTTGTACGTCCTAAGAAGGAGAAGCAAAGCATCTAGGGGTTAAGAGCTTAGGTGGTTCAGAGTCTGTCTTAGATCTCTGAACGAGTTGACTAGCAAACAAGTCGAGGTTTGTCTTGAGCTTGTTTGATTTATTGCTTTTAAGAAGAACTTGTAAGAGCTTTTGAAAGAATAAATATAGTCGTATTTCTTGGAATTGAATAACCCTGTACTACTGTGTGTTCTACATAGCGTAGCTTGCTTATCTTACATTAACAATTGGTATCAGAGCAGGTATCTGTGCTTTGTTTATTTAAACAGGTAGATCCTGCGGAGTAAGATGGATAGCTATCGCGAGTTGGTGATAAGTTCCAAAGTGATCTTTGAAGTAGGAAACTATGGATTCTGGAAGGCGCGCATGAAGGCTACAATCAAGGGTATTGACCCATTGGCGTGGAAGGCTGTGGAATCTGGTTGGAAATCACCTGTTGCAAGAGCCGAGGATGGGACAGACTTTCCAAAACTGGAGGAGCTCTGGACTGATGATGAGAACAAGATGGCTAAGTTCAATGCTCGTGCACTAACTGTCATACATTGCAGTGTAGCAAGGAAGCAGTTTGAACTAATTCAAGGATGCGAGGCAGCAAAAGATGCATGGGATATTCTGCAGAAGCATTTTGAAGGAACCTCAAAGGTTCAGAGTTCTAGAAAGGATATGCTTGCAACAAGATTTGAAGAGCTAAAGATGGAAGAGAATGAATCTATTGGAGATTTCAGCTCAAAGATTAGCTCACTGGCACAAGAAGCACTTACGCTTGGGAAGAAATACAAAGAGAAGAAACTTGTGAAGAAGTTCCTGAGGTGCTTGTCGTCTAAGTTCATGGCATACAAAGCAGCTATGACCGTCTCCTGTAACACTGACGAGATGACATTTGATGAAGTGGTTGGAATGTTACAAGCTCATGAGATGGAAGTGGCTGGTGTGTCTGGTGGAATGAAGGAAAAAGGAATTGCGCTTGCATCAGTTGAAAAAGAGCATATGGATGATAACGATCCTGTGAGTCTTCTGGTCAGAAGGTTTGATAGAGCTCTACGAAAAATGGAGAATGGGCAGAAGAAGTTTGGACAAGGTAGGAAGACGTCTGAGTCAGAAAAGAACTACAGGAAGAATGATGCTAAGTGCTATGAATGCAAGGGGTATGGTCACTTTCGAACTGAGTGTCCCACAGTGAAAAGAAGAGAGATTCAGTGTCATAACTGCAAGGGATATGGACACACTCAAGCTGAGTGCGAGTCGGATGGTAGGAGAAAGCCAGAAAAGTCCATGATAGGAATCAATGACAGCGAGTCCGACAGCGAAAGTGAAGAGGAAGTGAACAACTTTGTGGCGTTCCTAGGAATCGTGGAATGTGAGTCAGGATCTGAGAGTGATGCTGAGCAAGAGAATGACTTAGATGAAAGATACAAGGAAGTTCGTGAGACGCTAGTGAAGCTGGGAACGGAGAATTTGGCCTTGGCTAAAGAGAAGGCACGACTGGAAGTTGAAGTACAAGTGTTGAAGGATGACCTCAACAGGGAAGCTGAGTTGGCCAAGGAAAGTGTGAATCTGATCAAAGAAAAATTGGTCCTGTCTAAGCAAGCGGACGAGCTCAGAGAAGAGTTACTGGCTGAAAGAAAGAAAGCAGCTGATCTTCAAGCTGAATTAGATCAGCAATACCGGAAGATTAAGATGCTCACGGGAACAAGCAACTTGACAAGATTTTGAGCAGTGGAAGAACTGAAAACTCATTGATGGGACTTGGTTACACTGGAAGAGAGAGTAGCTCAACAGGTACAACGCGCTTTGTGTCTGGAGGTTTTGCGCATGCTGAAGAAACTAAGCCACAAACTACGCCAGTTCAGATGAGTGGATGTTTCTTCTGTGGGAAGGTTGGTCATTACAAGAGGTATTGCTACAAGTATCTGGAACGGGTCAAACAAGTATGGAGACAACACAAGTTTTGGAGAATAGGAAAGACTTCTCGAGGCTGGATGAAGAAAACCGACTTGTATCCTAAGATAGTGACTGAGCCAAGAAGTACCGTACGATGTAACATGGCGCGAGTGTCAAGTGATTCTGAATCTGAGGAACCATGGTACTTCGACAGTGGATGTTCTAGACACATGACGGGAAACATTGAGTATATAGACAAAGTGTCAAAGGTAAAAGGAGGAAAAGTAACCTTTGGAGATGGAGGCTGTGGTGTCATTCAAGGCAAAGGTACAACGTGTAACTCAGAAGTACCAAAATTGGTGAATGTCTACTTTGTCAAAGGATTAAAGGCTAATTTGATCAGCGTGAGTCAACTGTGTGATGACGGACTTACGGTGTCCTTCTCAGCAATTGATTGTCGTGCCATAAATCAACATGGTGTGACAGTGCTACAAGGTGTGAGATCTGGCAATAACTGTTACATGTGGGAAAAGAAGGTTAAGTGCTTGTCAGCTCAAGGGAATATTGATCTATGGCATAGACGTTTGGGACATATGAACTTCAGGAATCTAACGAATCTAGTATGCAATGACTTGGTTCGAGGAGTACCCAAACTCAAGATCGATGACAAGATTGTGTGTGGTGCATGCAATGAGGGAAAGCAAGTCAAGATACAACACAAAAAGGTACCAGATGTTCAGGCAAAGGCACCATTGGATCTAGTTCACATGGATCTCATGGGTCCTATGCAAACCGAGAGTATCGGAGGAAAGAAGTATGTGTTTGTACTAGTAGATGACTACACCAGGTTCACTTGGGTTCGGTTTCTCAGGGAAAAGTCAGAAGTGTCTGAGAGTTTCAAAATCTGGGCGCTTCAACTCATAAATGAAAAGGGAGGAATCAGGAAGATACGCAGTGACCATGGAGGTGAATTCGAGAATGAAGCCATGACTACCTTTCTTGAATCAAGAGGAATAGCTCACCAGTTTGCAGCACCTTGGACACCTCAGCAGAATGGAGTGGTTGAACGAAAGAATAGAACTCTACAGGAAATGGGAAGAGCAATGCTTCATGGTAACAAGATAGCCAAGAGGTTCTGGGCTGAAGCACTTAGCACGGCGTGTTACACAATCAACCGTGTGTATGTCAGAAAAGGGACAACAAAGACACCCTATGAGATGTGGACAGGCAAAACTCCTAATCTTAGTTACTTTCATGTTTTTGGATGCATGTGCTACATACTGAATGACAAGGACTATCTTGGGAAGTTTGACTCAAGAAGTGATGAAGGATTCTTTCTGGGTTATGCACAGTCTAGTTCAGCATACCGAGTCTACAACAAGCGGACCGAATCAATTAAAGAATCAGTGAATGTTGTATTTGATGATTTGTCTGTGGTTGTAGGTGATGACTTGGGATCAGATGAAGAGGAAGAAGGTGGATCATCTGTAGCGGCTACTGAAGTCATTGAGGAAGGTCCTATCGCAGATACCGTACCTCAACCAGTGGTTCAGCAAGTTCATCGCAATCATTCGAAGTCTGATGTGATTGGAGGGATTGAAGAAGGACGAAAAACGCGTGGAAAGGTGATCAACTTTGAAGAAATGGTGCAGTTCGCATGCTTCGTCTCATCAATCGAACCTAAGACACACACTGAAGCGCTATGTGATGAATACTGGATTGTTGCAATGGAGGAAGAACTTGAGCAGTTCACCAGGAACGATGTGTGGGAACTTGTTGCTAGACCTAAAGGAGTAAACGTGGTTGGCACCAAATGGATTTTCAAGAACAAGACTGATGAGCATGGAGAAGTAGTTCGTAACAAGGCAATGCTTGTGGCTCAAGGATACTCACAGATTGAAGGAGTAAACTTTGAAGAAACATTTGCTCCAGTTGCAAGATTGGAATCCATTCGGTTGTTTCTGGGAATGGCGTGCATTCTGAACTTCAAAGTACATCAAATGGATGTGAAAAGTGCTTTCCTCAATGGAGTACTTCAGGAGGAAGTATATGTTGAGCAGCCAAAGGGATTTGAGGATCCAGTACATCATGATTATGTGTACCGACTGAAGAAAGCACTATATGGGTTGAAGCAAGCACCACGTGCATGGTATGAACGACTCACTAAGTTTCTGTTAGAAGCAGAGTACATCAGAGGTAGTATAGACAAGACGCTATTCTTCAAAGAAGTTGAAAAAGATATCATCATTGTTCAAATCTATGTGGATGACATTATCTTTGGAGGCACGTCACAGAAGCTGGTGGATGAGTTTGTTCAGAATATGACTCAAGAGTTTGAGATGAGCATGTGTGGTGAACTGAAGTACTTTCTTGGACTTCAAGTGTCTCAGTCAGAGAAAGGTGTCTTCATCTCTCAGAGTGCATACGCTAACAGTTTGGTAAAGCGATTTGGTATGGAGAACTCCAAAGTTTCAAAGACACCCATGAGCACATCACTGAAGCTGGCACGAGATGAAGCAGGAGAAGATGTGGATGTCAAGCTTTATCGAGGGATGATTGGCAGTCTATTGTACTTAACTGCAAGTCGACCAGATTTGTCATTCAGTGTTGGTGTGTGTGCACGATATCAAGCTAAGCCAAAGGTATCACACCTGAATGCAGTAAAGAGGATCATCAAGTACGTCAAAGGAACAGAGAGCTTGGGCGTGTATTACTCGAAGAATTCCAACAAGAACTTGGTGGGATACTGTGATGCTGATTGGGCAGGATGTGCTGATGATAGAAAGAGTACCAGTGGAGGATGTTTCTTTCTTGGAAACAATCTTATCTCGTGGCTGAGCAAGAAGCAGAACTCTGTATCACTCTCTACGGCAGAAGCAGAATATATTGCCATGGGTAGCTGTTGCTCACAACTTATCTGGATGAAGCAGATGTCAGCTGATTATGGAATGCAATCGGGTCCCTTTCTTGTGTATTGTGACAACAAAAGTGCAATTGATATCTCGAGGAATCCGGTCCAACATTCAAGGACGAAGCACATTGACATAAGGCACCACTTCATCAGAGAATTAGTTGAAGACAATCAGGTAGTAATCGAACATGTAGTTACTGACTTGCAATTGGCTGATATATTCACTAAATCTCTTGAATTTAATCGATTTATCACATTAAGAAATGCAATTGGTGTGTGTAACCTTGATTGTTGAGTCAAGTTGTGCAGAGAGTAGTGTAGGTGCTGATTCGGGATGTACATATGATTCAGATTGGTTTTGGAACCCGAGAACGCTGTGGAAAAGAGCTGCTTGATATGCCGTCAATGTTGTTATGGTACAGGTTTCACGTCAATATGTGCCCCCCCCCCTCTCAATAAAAAGAGCCAGCAATGATATAGAAAGATGCTCAGAAAAAAAAAAAAATTTGATAGATTCATGATGGGAAACAACAGGGGTTTCACATCACGAGAATAAAGAATGAAAACCGGCAGCATTGATGAAGGCATATCAATGTGAAAGCTAGCCATAAAAAGACAATCGGTTGCACCAGAATATAAGATCTAGGAAGAGTTATATGTGCAGCTTGAATCAAGCACTGAGGCAACTCGTGAAGCACATCACACGAATGGTAACTGAACTGAACTGATCTAATGCTTTATATTAATCTTGATTCAGCCAATTGTGAGTTGTGACTTGTGTTTTATTACTATCTTGAAAGTCTGATGATACATTAAGAATTCACGAATGTGCCTAATGCTTGTGTGTTTGGATGAGAGAAATTAAATGTTGTAGGCATACAAAGGAGAGGATAAAAAGTCAGGGACCAGATCTGCAATATCAGAAAAGTTGATTCAGTTTTATTCCGTTAAGAGAAGTAGTGGGGAACAAACCCTAGAAAATCTCCATCGTGCTTAAGAAGTTCAATCTCGCAGCCTCTCTTCATCTCTCACACGATTCTCACACAGAAACCGACATCTATTATGGTGAAAGCAAAGAAAACAGCTCAACAAGCCGAATCATCCAAGGGAGAGGCACATGCAGCGCCTGAAGAAAGTCGGAGGTCACTCACTGATGGCGAACCTGAATCGCCTCCGCCAAGAAACGATATGCCCGTTTCTGATGTACTTCCTGAAGTTACTGAGGAGCTTGACTCGTTCAACACCGCGAATGAGAAAGCTGTTTTAGAGGATAGCGATGAAAGAACTCCGGGTCTTGGGGAAGAGCCATCTGCGAAAGTGCCTAAAGCAGATCCGCAACCGCAAATTGGATCCTCTAATGCTGACATTCAAGATGTTCCGGTCACAGATAAATCGTCGGAAGAGAAGGATGAGTCTGCTTTACAGCTGGTGGTCGTTGAAGATGAGAAGGACCAGAGTGGAGCCGAGGCTGAATCCGGCAAGGCGGGTGATGACGAACCCAAAGATGATGAAGCTTCACAGAAGGAAGTGCGAAAGAAACGAGTGCTGCAGCGATTAGGGTTGCGTTCAGCAAAACAGAGGAAGACAGGGGAGTCTAGTACACCAACTCAATCTCAGTTTCTCACACCAGAAGATGCAGCCAAGTCTCCATATTTGGCTAAGGAAGCAGGAGCCTCACCTCGTTTGAGATCGAGAAGGTCTAGTGATAAAAATGCTGAACCAATGCCTCCTCTCATCAAGAAAAGGTATGATCAGTTTCTTAAGCGTAAAGTACTTGCTGAGCGTTCAGTCGATATGAAGGAAGCTGATCAGTGGGGTTACTTGGCGGTTATTAAGAAAGGGTCTATGGAATCAACTGTCTCGAGTCTTGCTGTGTATGTTGAGCAAGTTGTAGCTGAGTTCTATGCAGGTCTGCCGAGTACTAAAGCTGAAGCAGATGTTGATGAAGTAGTTGTCTCCGTGAGAGGACAAGAGTACAAGTTCTCACCTGCGCTCATCAACAACGCCATAGATTGGGAACCGCTTACTGAGGAAGAAGAGGAGGAAGACACAACTTTGGATGATATCTCAGTAACTGAGTTGGCTTCTTTCATCACTGGAGATACGAGGACAGAATGGGACGGTCTCACTACAGCGGATCTTACTCCGTGCTACGGTGCCTTGATGATCATAGCTGCATACAACTGGATTCCTTCTACTCACAAGACTTATGTCTCACTTGAGAGGGCAAGGCTGATCTACAAGATGGCTCATGGAGTCCGTGTTGATTTGGGTAAGATGATGTTCAGACAGATTCTCAATCTTGGAGTGATTCAGGTCAATGATGCACGTTGGTTGATCTTCCCTCGCTTGATCATGGCACTCCTCCAAAGCCAGCATGCAGTTACATCTTACCTCAGTGACAAGCTCCAACGTCCGGTTCCTTACAAGAAGGATAAACGAGTGGGCGAGATCTATGAGCAGAGACTAGCGAAAGGAAAGGGACCAGCTAAAGCTGAACCAAAGAAAAGCTCTGCCAGGACAACCCGACAGTCATCTCCTGCTCCGATTCCTGCTCCACGAACTGCTACACCAAGCTCCAGGACTGCACCACGTCGTGTATCTCTGTATGAACTTGGATCAGTTGCCATTCCTCGAGGACCACTCAGCCGTGTTGATTTGCAAGTGGCCCTACAGGACACAACACGAGCTCTTCAAGCGCTAGCTGAGATAGTTCAGGATCTTCAGAGCGCTGTAGCAGGTTAGTATCCCTATCCCTATGAATATGTGAGTTATTTTTCTTGGTGTTTTTAATCCGTGTGCTCACAAGCAGGGGGAGAAGAAGAAGACTAGGATGTAGAAGACCAAGATTGTGGGGGAGCTGTGTTCTGTTGCCTTGTTTTTATGTCTATGTTATTTCAATTGCACCACTTGTTGCAATTCCTTGTTATCCATGTTTTCAGACTGGCTAGGATTATGGGAGAGCATTTGCATATGCTATCTTTTGATATTATGTATTAATTTGCTTGAACCCATTTTTAGGATAATATAAGTATGTTCTTAATTGTCTTGAGTTGGTTGAATTAACGTTTAGACATATATACTGGTGCTGTTGTGTGTGGTGTGTTCTTGTCTTCTATCTCAGGTACTTGTGAGACGACGAATTAAAAAGGGGGAGATTGAAGGTGTATGGGAAGACGATGCTGTAGCAGAGCTGAAGTAGTTCATGAAGTGTGACATGAACTACTACATCAGAGAGGCGGTTCGTGAGAAGCACGTATCAAAACCGATGCATTAAAGGAAGATTTAATGAAGAGGGACATTAAAGGAAGACTTGAAGAAGAAGCAATCGATCTAAAGAGAAAAGGAAGATTGGCTTATTCGCTGAAGTAGAAGAAATGGAAAGTTTCCATTGGGTAGATAGATTAGATCTAGGGCTTCCTCAAAGATATATAAAGGAAGCGTTGGCACTGTGTTGCCGTTTTAACACACAGGGAGAGCTTTTAGCAATAGAGAGTTTTGTACGTCCTAAGAAGGAGAAGCAAAGCATCTAGGGGTTAAGAGCTTAGGTGGTTCAGAGTCTGTCTTAGATCTCTGAACGAGTTGACTAGCAAACAAGTCGAGGTTTGTCTTGAGCTTGTTTGATTTATTGCTTTTAAGAAGAACTTGTAAGAGCTTTTGAAAGAATAAATATAGTCGTATTTCTTGGAATTGAATAACCCTGTACTACTGTGTGTTCTACATAGCGTAGCTTGCTTATCTTACATTAAAAGTAAACTTCAATGGATGACACGTAGTTGAAACTATGTATTTTTGTTGTTGTTCTATGAACTTTTTGTTTATTGACAGGATATAAAAATCAAAATAAAACAGGCAGTCATATAATAAAATTACGTGAAAATGAAATACATAATAGTCAGCACTGTGGTTAGCCCGAGACCGAAGTGGTTATTGGTTACAACCTCATTTTATAAATAAGGTAGGGCCGAATCTTTAGTGGACCAAAACCTAAAATAAGTAATTAAACCTGTGCCAATCCTATTAAATTCTCATTAGTAACACAAAAGAGTGGCAGACAGCAATCCGTTAAGTGGGGGTTATTGGTTCTAGTAGTTTAATGGATTTATAAATCCTCTTTAGATTTAGAAATCTGTAATAAATCCAATGATTTTCAAACCAAATAAAGTGGATTTGAGAATTACTAATATGAATTTCAGAATCAAAATAAGTGAATTGTCATCAATCACTCAAATGGATTTTTAACTAAAAATCAAAAATGGAGGGAACATGCTTAGGTTCGGAGAAGTTGTTAGTCTAAAAGCCATTAGCAAGTTAGCACCATTGGCTGAGTTTTCTCAATCATCTTCCTAAATTACTTTATATATATGATATATTAGCCAAATATAATTAACATCTGGTAGAGATATTGACCAAATAGATAGATATACGTATGAGATATTGAGAAGTTGTACGTGTTTATTAAATTGAATCAGCACCAGTAAACGAAGTTGCAACATGGAAATAAAAGAGAGGGGGTAAAGCCGCTTACATATGACGTAGGAAGAATTACAAAGCCGAGTGAAAAAGACACAAACAACACAGAAGCATTGGTGCACATAAGTTACAGTCTGGAAGACCAAAAGAGTTGAAGATCATCTCGAAGAGAATATCTTGTGTTAGCAAGAACAGTAGGCATCGTCCTTAACTAAGCGGATGATAGTCCGAGTCAATACTGTCTCAGGACAAGTCGTCCCATCATGTAGACGTCTATTACGTTCTTTCCGTACCTTGTAAATGACCAATGTCCCAAACTGATAATAGCAACAATCGCAGGACTGTTTCACGGCGGATCGAGAGAGTAACCACTGCACAGCCTGATCCCAGACTCTTGGAATCGCTTGAAACCCGGATTTTGGCACACACACAGTCCAGCAGTTCCAAGAAAACGGACATTGAAAGAACAAGTGATCTATGTATTCATCCGAGAGACCACAAAGTAGACAAATACTTTCTCAGTATCATGATTCCAAGCTTTTACTTCCAGTAATGTTGGATTCCTGTTTAAGAGAAGCAACGGAGCATTTGAAGAGTGCTTAGGAATGACATTACTGTGCCAGACATAAGCCCCTACAAAAGTTTAGCACAGAAACGATTGTGAGATGAGGATCTCACCACCCATGTGATGGTGTCATGTTGCACCGAAGGAGCACCACGTAAAAAAATTGAAAAAAACCAATAATACAAATCCAATCAAAATAACAAAGTTTAACTTGATATTTGGTCCTTTGTATTTTCACCCTAATAACACTTTAAAATTCACTCAAATCCAATTCTAAATCAAATCCTCAAGCAAATACTTGCTATTGAATAACACTTGATTTTAAAATCTGTTTTACAATCAAGTAACCAATAACAGTGTATTTGAATTTGAATTTTAAAATCATAGAACCAATAACACTGAATTTAGTTTAGATTTTGAAATCCATTAAAATCCATAAACCAATAACACCTCCTAAATCAGGTTTTACACATCTCTTAATTCAAAAAGTTAACTCATTGTTTCCTTGTTTTTATTTTGTAAGCTATTTATGCCAATGCATGGGCTAATTAGGCAAGCAAAACTTGTATTCTCTGTATCTGAAACTTTCCTATAGACATGAGAATGACTAAAACCATCCATCCTAGTATATTGCTATATTTTCTTTAAAATAGAAAACTATAATAATATAGTTTACACTTTTATATTTATATTTTAGTTATGTTCTTTAAAATAAGGTAAAAGTAGAAAATTCTGGTTTGCTGTCATAAAAATAGAAAATAGCAACTTTATTTAATAAAGAATAAACTAGAATCATTTTAATTTGAAACACTATTATTAAGTAAAAGTAGTATTCCTTCTTTTTCAAAATAATATATATTTTAAAATTTTCACACTTATTAAGAAAATACATTAAAACTTAGTTATTAATGCATTGTTTTTGTAGTTTTGTATTTCCTATATTTTTAAACCAGTAAGATTTCAAAAAATGCAATTAATGCTTTTGAAACACACATTTTTTCTTTATTAGTTGACAAAAATATATTAAAAATATGAAAAATATATATTTTTGAAACAATTTTTTGAAAGTTCAGGGACAAACGAATATAAGGAGCACACAGAGAATCCAAGAACACTCTTTCTTGTATATTAGAAATCACTTAAACAATCTCCTAGATCTGTTTAATCCGAATTACTCTCAGTCACACACGACTAGAGACGGACCAATTTCTAATCTCTTAAACTCAGTAGATCGAGCTTCAACACCCTGAACTCGATCACCTCTTCTACTTGACAAGACAAACCCTTGCTCAAACTTTTCAATTAGCGTCCTTAACCTAGATCTGCCTTAGACAATCTAGTTAAGTAGCCCTCATCGAATATACTATATTTCCTAATATCTCGATGCAATCTAATCTTCCATATCTTCTTTACTTGATAATCACGTTATGCCACGCCATAGTTTCCATAATCGATTCTTTCCATTGTGTCACACATCGATCACATGTGTGACACAGTCTTCCTCTCATCTTCACGATCACAGCTCTTTTCTTGAGCTTACATTCTCCCCCTTTTTATCTTAATGTGACATCCTATGCAACCTGCACACACACACACGAAAAACTACCAGACAGAAGGTATATTTCCAAGTCATTCACAGATGTACTTTTGTGACCACATGAATAAAGCACAATAGCATAGATAATTCATCAATGTCTTCAACACAAAAACACACCATTAATTCAAGCATTCAGAAACCTTAGTCTTACTACAACCATCTTATTTTTAACACAATAGCCTTAATCTCACTAATCATAAGGCACATCATCACACAGACGACTTAGAAAGACTCAGAAGGAAATGCTTCGGCTAAGCTCTTCGGTGTCACCCGCTTGACTGAGTTCTTCAGTATCTCCAGCTACCTCGTCATCCTGATTCATGGTCGGAGGAGGTTGATGAACAACATATTCTCCCCCTGCATAGATGCACATTCAGATAAAAACAAAGAGCATTAGTTTAGTTAAGCGAACACATAACACAAACAAGATACTCTTACTCCTCAGGCGTATGTAAATTCCTTTGAGACTGGCAATGGTGCGCTCAATATCTTCCTCCAGGGATGCAGATCGTGTGTCTGCTCCAGTGCCTCTTCCAGCTTTGATGTCCTTGACCACAAGCTTGGGAAATCCAGTAAACTCATCAGATGGATAGTCAATCGGAACTATCCTCTGAAAGTTGATGACTTGTTGGATTAGTGTCGGAAACATGATGCGCCGAGACTTCTTCTTCTTGGTGTTTTCAGCCATTTGCATGATCTGATCATACACCAACTTCCCAAAGTTGAACCCATCTTCATTGTGATTAAGCATATACACAAACTTCAAACGAGTTTGATTCATGTTGGTGTAGTTCATAGTCGGAATCCAGTTGGTGCAAACCAGCTTGTAGAGCACCTGATTCGTCGGAGAGAGGAACTTGGAACTCATGTTTTCCCATCGATTTATCTGACCATCAGTGAGGAATCCACACACTTCATCAATATTCTCATCCAACCAGTTAGGATCATCTTCAAAACCAGGAATACAGTAGATGGCATTAATCAAACTTGGAGAGAAATCAATCATCGATGCCCTAAGGTACACTGCCACACCAACATCGCGTTCTGAAGCTTCCAGGAGATTGGCTATGAACTCTCTTACCACAGAAGGCTGATACGCATCCACATCAGTGAGAGTATGGAGGAGTCCTGCATTCTCCACAATGCTCCTAACATCGGCAAGATTCTCATCGGTGAGAGAAATCCGATGTTGATCGATGAACTTCCGATCCTTGAGCCCTTGAAATCGCTCAGTAGCCGCCATTGAGATGAATCGGGGAGTAAGAGGTGTCTTGTGTGGTTGCATCAGCTCGGGGTACAGATCGAGCTTGGTCCGATACATGAGACGATTTTCATGATAGCGAGCTTCCTTAGCTTGATTCACAACGGTCTCAGCTGCACCCATCGGATTCACGATACCATTGTCGGAGTCCGTCTCCGAGAGCGACTCGTTCTCCGGCTCAACAAGCTCCGGTGAGACATCGCGCGATGGACGCTGACGAGCTCGCTTCCGTGCAGATTGAGAAGACTGCGGCTGTGACGAGGGAGGCTGAGACGAGCTCCCAGCACCAGATGAGCCTCGGTTTAGACGGGAGCTTCTTCGCGGTTGCATGTCGATGGCGAGAAGAGAGAGAGATGAGCTAGGGAATCTGTTTGAAAGTGGCGACAATAACAATGCTCCTAACAACACTCATCAACTCAATTTTTATTAGTAACATAAGAAAGGTCCAAAGATGAGAGAAGCCCAAAAGAAAATAAAGAACCAAAACAACATAAGAGAAGATATGACCAAGTGATTTTTGACAACACTTATAGCCATGTGAGAGCATGAGAGAGAGAACCGAAATTCACAAAGCAAGTATCAAGATAACCTTTATGTACATGTAACCATTTAAGGCATTCTCATGATGCCTTTTTATCCAGAGGAAAGAACACAGAAGACACCACACCAGCACAAGTAACTACCACATAAAACTTTTAAGGAAATCAATGAGTCAACCCAAGTTTGTAGCTCTTTCTCAGCCGAGTAGCTGTCACTCACGAGATTCGCTTTCACTAATCATCCCTCCACAAGTTCACACTCACACTCATTAGTAATGTCTGGAAACACATGGTAAGTATCTTGTGTTTGTCACTCCTACTCGACAAGTAAATTTGAAAACTTTTACCTCAAGAGCATGGTCTACAATTCCGTGCAATGAGAAGATATCCGAGTCCAACACAAAGTGGGGTAACACCCTGTGTCAGATCGGACCTTCTCGTAAGAATTGAGACATACTCTGCCCAGTCAAGACAGTGATCGAGGTCAGACTCAGAATGTGGCAGCATCCAGTTCCAACTCGAGTATCTATCATTCCAGACTTTTTTCTTAACTTTTTGTTACTGAGTGACTCATACTTTCTTATGCTTAACACAACTTATTCTCCTTACTCATACACTCAACCCCTTATGTGTTTCCTCGTTCAATCCAGACATTGATCAATCCTCAGAACTAAAATGTGACAGCATCCTGATCCGAGATGATTGCCTTTCTTCAGTGAACCTAAGAGCATAAGAGATAAGCTCGTGGAGAATGACTCGCAAAAGTGAACTTGTTGACTCAAGGTTTTGATGGTGCTGTAGTAGAATATCTTAGTTAGTGCGATGTACATGCAGTAACTCTCCTCTTCTGACAGGACTTATTCAGAGATTAACAATTTCCAAGGCCTTACGAAGCTCTAGGAAGGTATTGTAGTCCAATGGTTTGGTAAATAGATCAGCAAGCTATTTCTCAGTTGATACATGCTCTAGAATCACAATTCTCATCTCAACTAGCTCTTTTACAAAGTGATGTCGTATGTCCACATGCTTGGTGCGCGAATGCTGAACAGGATTCTTAGACAAGTTTATGGCACTCATGTTATCACAATGAACGAGCATATGATCAGAGATGATACCATAATCAACGAGCATTTGTCGCATCCAGAGTAATTGTGTGCAACAGCTTCCCAATGCAATGTACTCAGCTTCAGCAGTCGAAAGCGAGACACAGTTTTGCTTCTTGCTGTGCCAAGCGACCATGTTGTTCCCAAGAAAGAAACAACCTCCAGAAGTGCTATGTCTGTCATCTAAGCACCCAGTCCAATCTGCATCACAGAAACCTGCAAGATTCACGTTAGTTTCAAAAGTATAGTGAAGACCAAAATCCAAAGTTCCTTTCACATATTTAATGATACGCTTAACCGCATTCATGTGTGACTCCTTTGGACATGCTTGGTAACGAGCACAAATGCCCACACTCAGACAGAGATCAGGTCGGCTGGCCGTGAGATACAAGAGACTCCCGATCATTGCTCTGTAGAGTTTCTCATCAACTGGTTTGCCATCTTCATCACGGGACAGCTTGGTAGTGGTGCTCATGGGTGTGTTGGCAAATTTGCTAGTCTGCATTCAAAATCTCTTGATAAGATTTTTGGCATACGTGCTCTAAGATACAGTGATTCCATCCGCAAGCTGCTTGATTTGTAGTCCAAGAAAATAACTGAGCTCCCCAACCATGCTCATCTCGAATTCTTTCGTCATAGTATGAACAAAATCATCCACCATTCTCTTTGACGTGCTCCCAAAGATGATGTCGTCTACATACACTTGGATAATGATGACATCCTTCCCATCTTCTCCTATGAACAGAGTCTTATCAACTCCTCCTCTCTGAAACCCAGCCTTGATGAGGAAATCGGTCAACCTTTCATACCAAGCTCGTGGAGCCTGTTTAAGTCCATAGAGTGCTTTCTTAAGTTTGTAGACATACTAAGGGAAGTGTGGATCTTCAAAACCCTTAGGTTGTGTAACATAGACTTCTTCTTGTAAAACCCCATTCAGAAACGCACTCTTGACATCCATCTGATAAAGCTTGATTCTGAAACCACATGCCATTCCAAAGAGTAATCTGATTGATTCGAGACGTGCTACAGGAGCAAATGTTTCATCGAAATCCACTCCTTCGATCTGAGTGTAACCTTGACCAACCAGTCTTGACTTGTTCCGAATCACATTCCCTTCTTCATCTATCTTGTTCTTATGAATCCACTTTGTTCCAATGACATTGACTCCTTCAGGTCTAGGGACCAGCGTCCATACATCTAACCGTTCAAACTGTTCCAGCTCCTGATGCATTGAGTCAGTCCAGTATTCATCATCTAAAGCTTCCTGGAGATTCTTTGGTTCTATCTGAGAAACATAACACTCCACGTTATTCATCTTGGCCATGAATGATGCCAACTTAACCATCTCCTTGAAGTTAATCTGTTTCTTTCGGGTAACCCTTTCATCAAACATACCTCCAATGACATCAGCTGAGGAATGATTCTTATGAACTTTTCCCTGATCCAGATCAACTCGTACACTGTCAGATTCCTCCTCGTCTTCAGACTCTTCCTTGATCATTGCTTCCGGAGCAGAGTTATTTGGTGTAGCACAGTCAATAGTTTGTGTGACCCTTGTCTGATAGAATCCCACACTATCATCAAAGACCATATTTACTTTGTCTCCAATGAATTTGGTGCGCTGATTGAAGACACGATAAGCAGAGCTGTTAGTCGAATAGCCCAGAAACATCCCTACATCACTTTTGGCATCAAACTTTCTCAAGTGATCTTTATCATTCAGGATATAGCATAGACACCCAAACACATGCATGTGACTAAGATTGGGAGTCTTACCTTTCAGTATCTCATAAGGTGTAGTCTTAGTATTAGGCTTAACATACACCCGATTTATCACATAACATGCAGTGCTGACAGCTTCGGCCCAAAAACCAGGTGGAACATTGTTTCCACACAACATAGCTCTTGCCATCTCTTGTAATGTGCGATTTTTCCTTTCCACAACTCCATTCTGCTGTGGTGTTCTGGGTGCTGCATATTGATGTCGGATCCCTTGGCTCTGACAGAAACTATCAAACTGCTCATTCTGAAACTCTCCACCATGATCACTCTTGATCTGCATAATCCCACCTTTCTGTTTCAGTTGTAACGCAAGAATCCTAAAGCTCTCGATGGCATCAGACTTGTTTCGCAAGAAATCAACCCAGGTGTATCTTGAGAAGTCATCTACCATAACAAGAATATATTTCTTCCCTGCTATGCTCTCTGGGGTGATCGGACCCATAAGATCCATGTGCACAAGCTCCAGCAATTGCTTAGATCTGATTTCAGGAATTCGCTTGTGTTGCACCTTGACTTGTTTTCCTTGACAGCATGCTCCACATACAGTATCAGTTTGAGACTCTACATCTGGAACTCCTCTCACTACTTCTGCATTAACCAGTCGAGTTAGTCCATTGATGTTCATGTGACCTAGCTTCTTATGCCAGAGATCAAGCTTCGAAGTAGTAGCTGAGCAGCACACGTTTGTGGGCTTCCACATGTAGCAGTTGTTTCCAGAACGTATTCCACATAGTACGATGTTCCCTTGTGAATCAACAGCACGACATTCTTTGCTATTAAAGATCACTTCTAGAACTTCATCGCATAGTTGACTAACACTGATCAGGTTTGCCTTAAGACCATCAACATAATAAACATTGATGAGGCGGGGTAAATCCGGTCTACTCGTTTCTCCAACTCCTCGTATCTTTCCTTGTCCTCCATCGCCAAAAGTCACTTTGCCTCCTTTAATGGGTTGGAGTTTCTCAAGATGTTCATAGCTTCCTGTCATGTGTTTTGAACATCCACTATCAAAGTACCACGGAGAATCACTTTGAGAACTCCCATCAGCACTAGTGTATGCGACATGACTAACCAAGTTGAGCTTTTCTGATACGCTTGTGTGACTCAGGGGATTCCGTGTGTGACACTTTGAGGACACGGTCTTTATAAGTTGGATATAGATCTCTTTTGGCAATCCAGACATGTCCATACATGGAGGGTTCCATGAAACATAGATTTAATCTCCAAGCTCGTTCGTATTGGTGCCTGCGAAAGTAGCAAAAGCTGACATGATGACCGCGTTTTCCACAGAAGTGACAACCATTCCCATGATGTCTTCCTCGCGGATTAGATACAGCTTTTCCTGAGTTCTGAGGAGCAGGCTGAGTTTGAAGAGGACGAGGTTCATCTACTTTTTCCTTTGTGGAGGCTTCTTTTACAAACGTCACTTGACGTCCTTCTTGATCAGACTTGAAGGTAGAACCCTGAAACCCCATACCTCGGCTTGTGCTAGGACATTGTCCCAAGGTGAGCAGATGATCTAGGGACTTAGTACCAGTTGACAACATTTTTATCTTCTTCAGGTTTTCAGCCAACTGACTTTCCAACAACTTGCTCTTATCTTTTTCTTGGAAGAACATCTCGCTCAACTGATTGTATTTTCCCTCAAATTCTTTATGACAACGTTCCTGCTCCGCCATTGCTCATTTCAGTGCAAGGACTTCTTGATCAGATTCCTTTAAGATTGAAGGGGCAGTTGATTGTGTTATCGGCTTCTCAAGTTCAAGAATGTTTACTTGTGCTTTCAGCATTGCTCGATCCTTTAATAGCTGAAGGTTCTCGTGGCTAAGCTCGGTAAACTGATCAAACAGTGCCTTGTACTCAGTTTCCAGGTCATGATTAAGCTCATCTTCTTCCTCTTCTGTTACGTCTTCCTGAGTTCCAGAGATTGAAGTAGTTACATCATGAGCCACGAGTGCCATGAAGTTTAGGTGTAATTCTCCATCATCACTTTCACTGTCTGATTCTGAATCACGTAAGCTCAGAAGTGACTTATCTTTCTTCAAAGTATTGGGACATTCGCTACGAGTATGACCATATCCCTTGCATTCAATGCACTTGAGTTCCTTCCTCTTAGCGAGTGGACATTCATTCCGAAAGTGTCCAAAACCCTCGCATTCATGACACTGAAGTTACTTCTTCTTCTTTGAAGCATCCGACCGTGAGGACTGTGCGCCATTACGATCTGATTCATTCCTCTGAAACCTACCGTTTGATCTGCTACCCCCTTTCTCAACTCGCTTCATGAACTTGTTAAAGTTCTTTGCCATCAAGCTCAGATTATCCTCAATCTTAGAGATTCTGTCATTGTCTCTAGTGTCAGCAGTGAAGGCGATGCTCTTCTGAGTAGCTTCCTGTCGATCTGATTTTTCAAGGTCATGAACCTTCAGAATCCCGGAGAGTTGATCAAACTTCATCTCATCAGTGTCAACTGCTATGTTAAGGACTGCTTTGTAAGCTTCAAATCTAGGAGGTAGACACCTTAAAATCTTCTTCACCAGATCTTTCTCTTCATACTTTTTTCCTAAGACTGAGGATTCATTAGCCAACTCACTAATCTTGGATATGAACCCATCGATAGGTTCATCATCTCCCATGCGCAGGTTTTCAAACCTTGAGGCTAGATGATCAATCCTGGTTCGTCGCACGCTTGAATTTCCTTCAAAGTGATTGATTAAGGTATCCCATGCTTCTTTGGCTGACTCACACCCTTGAATGATTTTGAACTGCTCCAAATCGACAGCTGAGAATGTGACTGTTAATGCCTTAGAATTGAATTTTGATGCTGATTTATCAGAATCCGTCCACTGTTCCTTAGGTTTTGGACCCAAGGTTTTGTCTTCCATCATCACAGTAGGTGGTGTCCACCCGTCTTCAACTGCTGTCCAGGCATCCTCATCTATCCCTCTGATCACATGTCTCATCCTCGCCTTCCAATGTCCAAAGTTTCCGCCGTCAAGCATAATAGGCTTATGCAGCGTGATAAGCTCCTTCATGTTGTCCATGAAATCCGCAGGATCTCAACCTGTTAGTAGTACTTGATACCACAGAGGTTTCCTGCTCTGATACCAAATGAAAGTTCAGGGACAAACGAATATAAGGAGCACACAGAGAATCCAAGAACACTCTTTCTTGTATATTAGAAATCACTTAAACAATCTCCTATATCTGTTTAATCCGAATTACTCTCAGTCACACACGACTAGAGACGGACCAATTTCTAATCTCTTAAACTCAGTAGATCGAGCTTCAACACCCTGAACTCGATCACCTCTTCTACTTGACAAGATAAACCCTTGCTCAAGTTTTTCAATTAGCGTCCTTAACCTAGATCTGCCTTAGACAATCTAGTTAAGTAGCCCTCATCGAATATACTATATTTCCTAATATCTCGATGCAATCTAATCTTCCATATCTTCTTTACTTGATAATCACGTTATGCCACGTCATAGTTTCCATAATCGATTCTTTCCATTGTGTCACACATCGATCACATGTGTGACACAGTCTTCCTCTCATCTTCACGATCACATCTCTTTTCTTGAGCTTACATTTTTTTCGTAGAACATTAATTTTTCTGAAACGGAGGAAGTAATAAACCGAAGATGCACTGCTAAGAATGATGTTAATTTTCAGTCATCACAGTTATCATAGCTAGATATCAGAATAGACTTATCATCAATATTAAAATTTAAAGTTGTTTTGTAATTATTGTAATTTACTGGACATGGCCTACATGTCTAAAGATTTGGTTCGCCGAATTTAATATTGCGCATTTGATCGTTGTCCGATCACGACGTGGAGGACTTTGTATACAAGCTTTTTCCCCTTTTTCAAGTATCTTTTGGTGATATTACTGATATATAGTCAAATATAATAGTTTTTATTGATATATATTTTTGTTAAGTGAGTGATCAACGAAGGATATAAAAGAAAGTCCACACAAATATATAGGATATGAGATCGACAATGGACCCAAAAAAAAACTAAATATGGATTGCGAGACATCATTATGTTAGGAGTGAATAAACTAGCGTGCAAAATATTGTCAAGAAAAATAAATCAACAGGTAATATATAAAACTACATGTTACAATTGCTAAGGAAAATATAACTAAATAGTGGAATGAGAACATAATTCAATTTTTATGATTAAAATAACAGAATAATTGAACACAAATGATATTGTTTGTGGGTATGAGTTCCAATTTTTCTTTTACGTTTGGTATGTAGAAATTTATTAGAAATATTCAATTTTTAATTTGAATGACAAACAAATTAACTAAATTTTTGAGATGATATTTTGTTTGCTTTTTTTTTTTTCACTTATCAAATGGTCATCGGTAAAAAAAGGTCACTGGTCGACGTTCTAAAAATTCTCTTAGAACATTCGGTTTGGAAATCTTTCGACTAGAGTTGTTTTTTAACGCTAATTTATTATGACACTGCAATTATAAAAAGAAATTACAAAAACGATTCGACAACCGATAATATTAACTGCCTTATGAGATCTACGCCTAACTATATCATATGAATCGTCCTATGAAAATCCACTCATTACCATATTCACTTGCACCATGTTGAAAATCCTTTGTACGCCTTTCTTCCGTAGTCTACATTAATAAATCACTTTCTCCGAAATTTGAAACATGTAATTCTTTTGATCTGCAAAAAAATTGTATAGTCTGAGATTCGAACCCTAGACCTGGATGTAAAAACCGTTAAACTTCAACTAGAGTTTTTAGTACAAGAAATCCCTTAAAAGCTTGAGACATCAAAAAAAAAAAAAATTCTAATGAGAAATTTTAGAATGAATTCTTAAATTTTTAAAACCTTTTTAATCAAATATGGTTATTTTTTTTTATCGAAGACTCAAGTTGAGAAAATTCAACTAGGATGGCTTTTACGTTCTTTCAGTGAAGGATTACATATGTTTAAATCAATATTAAGGTAACTTGGTTTGGTTAAAATTTAAAACTATACAAATATAATGAGAAAACAGAAATGGTAACCATTTTTAATATACAAATAAAAAATACAATCACTATTCTGGCGGCAGGATACTTTATACGTGTCTATTAACCATTCGCTCAACAAGCTCACTTATTAAAATCTTCTATCGCCGTTCCCTTTCACCGGTCGATTAAACACCCCCCTTTAAACACGGGCCTGAAGAACTCTCTACCCTTTCTCACTCTCCTACTTTTTTTCTCTTCCCTCTCGTCTCAAACATCGCCGGAACAAAAGATGTCCGAAGAATTCGCTGTCCGAGTAGAGCAAGGTCTCAAGCTCTCACGACGGATATACTACGGCAAAGGCATCGCTCCTCCCGCAGTCCCGGACCCTCAGTCATCGCCGGAGAATTTTCTTCCGATGGCGATTACGGCTTACGCATCAATCACAGATCCGGTGGCTGTTGACAACCCCGACGTCCCGAGCTACCAGCCGTACGTGCACGCACGTTGCGACCCGTCGGCGCTCGTGCCGCTTCAGATGCTCGGGATAGAGATGAGAGTAGATTGCTGGCTCGACACGGCGTTTGTCACCGTCACCGGACGGTGGCGCGTTCACTGCGTTATGCCTAGTAAACGCTTTGACTGCTGCATCGCTGTTCCCATGGGGGAGAAGGTAAATTATTACAACTAAACGACAAAAGTTGCTTTATCTAGCTTTGCTTTATATAGCATAACTTTACAGAGTTTATTTTAATTTACAGACTTGTGTTTTTTACTATATTAATTCTAACATTGTTGCCAAAAAAAATTTAAAAAAATTCTGATATATTCATAACTGAATATTTGTTGAAAATTCATATTTTCTGTATATTTTGGGTAACAGGGCACACTTTTAAGTGCTGAGATTGATGTTCTGAGCAATGAGAAGTCTTACAAGACCAAACTAGTTACAGAGGAAGAAACTTCTGACATTGATAACGTTCACAAAGACAAAGATTCACGTTTCTTGAAGTCTCAAATCTATACTTTCAAGATCCCACATGTTTGTTGTTAACCTTTTTTGACTCACTTTTGTTATTTGTTATTTTTTTTTTGAATTCTTATGGTATTATTGATAATAGGTTAGTGGAGGATCAATCTTTTCGGTTAATGTGAATTGGTCACAGAAACTGGTCTACAAAAACGGCAAGTTTCATCTCAATGTGCCTTTTAGGTTCCCTGCTTATGTGACTCCTGTAGGCAAAGAGATTACTAAACGAGAAAAGATTGTGTTAAACATGAATTCTTGTGTTAATGGTGGTGAAGTAGCCTGCAGTTATTCAAGTCATCCTTTAAAGGTATTGTTTTACATTTTTAGATTTGATTAAATTTGATACTATGGATTGTATAATGTTGTGATCATTCTCAGGTTATTAACCGTGAATCTGGTAAATTAAGCTGTGAGTATGTTGCTGAAGTATCTTCTTGGTCAAGGGCTGATTTTGATGTTTCATTCAATGTGAGAGTTTCTTCATTCTCTGAACCATTTTATTTTAGTCCCTCTGTTTCATAGTATATGATGTTTTATATCAATGCACAAATATTAAGAAGTTTACCTTTTTTCTCAAAATTACCAATAAAAATAATTTATTTAATTTTGATAAAAATTTAAATTAGCAGATATGTGAAAATATCTTATACTGTGAAACAAAGTAACTTCTCTAAAACATGTGTATATTGAAACAAAGCTTAAGATTGATATATGTTTTTGCTTTAACAGGTTTCCTCTGGTGATCTGAGTGGTCATGTATTGGTTAAGTCTCCATCTCCATGGGATTCAGATGACAGAGGAATGTTCTGTTTGTACCTTTTCCCTGGAACCACCAAGCACAAACAGGTTTGTTCTTACAACTTTGTTGATATCATTGAATGATTCTTTTGCTTATAGTGATGACAATAACATTGCAAAATGCTATTTATTATCTGCAGGTTTTCAGAAGAAGAGTTGTGTTTGTGATCGACAT
Organism: Raphanus raphanistrum subsp. raphanistrum; assembly: GCA_019706035.1. Classification (NCBI taxonomy): domain Eukaryota; kingdom Viridiplantae; phylum Streptophyta; class Magnoliopsida; order Brassicales; family Brassicaceae; genus Raphanus; species Raphanus raphanistrum. The sequence goes on from CM033988.1 coordinate 53,876,801, forward strand.
AAGTGGAAGCATGAAATGGAAGCCGCTGGAGGATGTAAAGAAAGCCTTGCTAGAGTCTTTGGATAAGCTAGAACCTGAAGATGTGTTCAGCATAATCGCCTTCAATGACAACATTCTAGAATTCTCAACTAAGATGGAGTTTGCAACTGATGAGACTATCTCTGCTGTGACTGAATGGCTCGATAGTAATTTAATCGCAAGTGGTGGAACAAACATGTTACTTCCCTTGATACAGGTCCTTTGTCTAATCTCTGTATCTCTTTACAGGACACAATTTAAAAGACTTCTAGAGTCTTTCTTGATGTGTTTTCTTGATTAGGCAATGAAGTTGCTTGAAGGAAGCAAGGTTGGAGTTCCTCTTGTATACCTTGTCACTGATGGGTCTGTTGAAAATGAGAGAGAGATATGTAATGCCATGAAAGAATGTTGTAGTGGTCACGAAAAATCGATTTCTCCTAGGATATCTACTTTTGGCATTGGTAAGTAGAATGATAATTTCTTCTTTTGCTTGCTTGCTTTCTTGGTTCTCTCATGTAAGCATCGACATCCTGCAGGCTCGTTTTGCAACCATTACTTCTTGCAAATGCTAGCGAGGATAGGGAATGGTTACTATGATGGTACAAACAACACAGGTCAGTTATATTCCCGTGAGTATATTCAGAATCAAGAATCAAGAAACTAAAAACGTTTCTTGATTTATATTAAAACGAAACACCTAGCCAGATTCATTTGAGCATCAGATGAGTAGACTATTCGATTCTGCTTCTTCTACAATCGTAGCCAATACTACTTTTGATGCTCTCAAACTCCTCCGCTCAGTGGAGGTACTTGCACAACTTACAATACAATAATCTAAGTTCTTTGGTTTTTCTTGACCTTCTCTTTGTCTTTTTTGCAGCTGTTTCCTTCTCAGATCCCAGACATCACGCTTGGTCAACCATTGATCTTGTCTGGAAGATACAAAGGACAGTTCCCAGATGAAGTTGAACTCAGAGGCACACTGGCTGATATGAGCTGCTTTACTATTGAGTTAACAGTGGAGAAAGCTAAAGACATTCCTCTAGACAAGGTCACTTCATTACTGTCATAATAAACACAACATTAACCCTCTTTTTTTTGTTGCCCTAACCTTAAAAAACAGGTTCTTGCTAGGAGGCAAATCGATGAACTCACTGCTCAAGCTTGGTTCGAAGACAAGAAAGAGCTACAAGAAAAGGTGTATAGAGATTGTGATTTGAGATCACTGTGAACTCTTGTTTGCTTAACTGATTCATTTTATCAGGTCACGAGGATGAGTATTCAAACAGGGTTTCCTAGCGAATACACGCTGATGGTTTTATCACTCAAGGACAACGACGTAGAGAAGACAATAGAGAGACCAGTTTCAATCAAAGAGATTCTTAGGAACCCGTCGTACCAAATCCACAAGCAGATGAGCAGGAACATCGAGAGAACGAGTTTGCTTGGGAAACAAGGGTTTGGGTTCGGTAACTTGGCAGCCACGTTAAATAACTTGCCGCCGTGGATGGAAGAGCCTAAAGAGCCGGAAGGAGCAGAGATTCTCATAAGAGCTGCGTCAGGAGTGGTGGATCGTGTCTGCTGTATGTGTTGCTTGCAGTGCCTTTCTAGGGTTAGCGATCAGTGCACCATCGTCTTCTCTCAGATTTGTGCAGCATTGGCTTGTTTCCAGTGCCTTGGTTGCTGTTTCGAAGTCTGTGGCTGTCTTGACCTCTAAGAAAGCAGGTCAGTGTATGGAGATAAAATAAATACAATACATATTTTAAGGAGACTGTAAAATTCAATAATGAATTTACAATCTTGCAAAGGCTAAAATAAGATAATGTAGTAGTGCTTAATCTATGTATGTGAAACTTCGTTACTAAACTTAGAGTTGTAATGTACGTTAGGTTCGAAAATACAAGGCTAAATGTATTTGACAACCGTCATCATAATCACCTATATTACTATGACAAAATATACTCCCTCCGTTTCATTTTATTTGTCGTTCTAGGTTTATGCACACGTATTAATAAAACATATGATTTTGTATATTCCCAAAATAAAAACACAATTACCTATACAACTAACCATATTTCAACCAATAGAAAAATGAATTGGAGAATCTTATTAATAAATTTTGCATTGAAATCATAAAACGACACTTATTTTGAAACAAAAATTTTGCTCCAGAACGACATTTAAATCGAAACGGAGGGAGTATTTCTTAATTGTCAATAAAAGCGATTTGTATGTGTATGAAAGAAGTGAAAACATTGGAAGGTTAGTGTCACTGACAACCCCCATGGATATGTAGCCACCACGAACACCAAACCATTTCTGTTGTTTACTTTTGCTAAGCTCTTACGACCTTGATGGGTCAAGAATCAGTTGTTGCAAATTATGCCTCTGATTTTAAATCTTGTATTCGTAACAAAAGATAACCAACCACTTGTACGACACACAAAATAATAATAAGAACATTTTTCTTCATAATCATCATATTCATTTGTTATTATTTTTGAATGATTAACAAGTTCTGAATCAAAGTACATATACATTTTTTCTAAAGAGAAGTTCAAACAAAATTTTAACTTTCATTAGACATATTCAACAGAAATTGAACATATGATCCCTTATGCTTTTATTAGATGATCCAAAAGTGTAAAGATGGTAACAGTTTAATATAGGTGATCGTTCTTAGAATCTGTACATTTGAATCCAGCTGTAAGATATATGTATATTGTTAGCAAGCTTACTTTACATTTGTAAAATAAATATTGGGAAGAGGATTACAATGTGAGACAGAGTACATATCCAGACTAACATTCGGTGCTCGGTCCCAAAGACAGACGAAGAACAAGTACCAATACACCAATAGACGGTAAACTTTTTTTTTTTTTTTTTGATCAAACCTACTTTCATTCATTCATAAAATAAAAATCAAGCTCCATCTAAGGAGAGAGTAGCCTCTGTTACAAGAGCAGCTTTTGCCACAAGGTCTGCTTCAATGTTTTGTAATCGAGGAACATACAATACTCCCTCCGTTTCAAAAAGATACTCATCCGTTTTTGAATAAGTGTTATTTTGATATTATTTACATAGATTAAAAAATGTAACAGAAATATATATAAATTGTTATTAATTATACCTTTCTGTCAATAGTATTTGAGATAAATAAAATTATTTATAAAAATTAATGCAGTTTACATTAATTTTCAGCTGAAAATAAATATAATTTGCATTAAAATTATAAAGTGATACTTTTTGTTTAACAAAAAAGGTTAGAATGATATTTATTATGAAATAGAAGGAATACATATTATAGACTTCTCACATACTTCCTCTGTTTCTTAAAGAGTGTCGTTGTGACATTTTTCACACAGATTAAGAAAGTTGTTGAAATATATGTAAGTTATAATTAATTATACCTCTTTGACCAATAGTATTTTAGATAAATAAAATTATTTATAAAATCAATGCAGTTTGCAATTAATTTTCAGCTGAAAGTTAGTATAATTTACATTGGAATTGTAAAGTAACACTCTTTGTGTAACAAGAAAATGAGCTCAGAGTGACACTTATTATGAAACAGAGGGAGTATATATTAAGAAAACACATTAAAACTTGATTGTACATGCATTATTTTTGTGAATAAAAATTCTCCAGAACTTTTAACCAATAGAAATCCAATAAACATCATTAACTTTTTTGATGTTTACAATTTTTCATTAAATAATGCATTGAAAAAAGTAAAAAAAAATGTATTTTTGAAACATTTTTTTTGTAAAATAATGATTTTTTGCAACGGAGGAAGCATAAAAGTTTATTTTTCATTTAAAATGGAGTAAAAATAATATTAGGTAAAAATATTTTAACCCAACTTCATTTATCACTTCAACAAACAAAAATTAGGTTACTTTATTTATGGAACAATTATATAATTTATTCTACTATGAAGTAATAAATAGAGTGGAGTTGAAACATTTTACTCTATTTTAAAATGAAAAATAGAGTAAAGTTAGAGATACATTAACAATAGTATTCAACTGTAAATTTCGACTAGAGAGAGAGACAAACATATTTCGGATCCAACGAGAAAGATGACTGTCAATATAATAGAGTACAGTAGTAGATTTATTGGTAAAAGTTAAGGGTTTTTCCTTTTTCAAAGGGCATTGAAGAAGGGAGTGTTGAATAGATTGAGAAAGGATGCGGAAGAGATAAAATATTCCCAAAATAGAAAGTTTTGATTCCACTAATGGAAAGGTTACGAAACGAAGTCATCGTCATGCTCATACTCCATGTGCCTCCCCGCATCTTCTTCTTCTTCTTTTTGTTGAATTCTTCTTCTTTTTTTCTCATCCGATTTGTGTCTCCCTGTAGAGTCTATAGTTAACTAGTTTAAACCAACTTGAATGACAATTGCTTGACCATCTTCCGATATTACTAGCTACTGAAATTAATACGAAATCAAATCTGATAATCTTTCAGTTCACAGAAATGAAGTATTCCTTTTAAGAACTTTATTTTGTTTTGGTTCTTTTGCCAAAAAAGCTTCATTTTGTTTCAAGAATAGTATTTTTATATATATTATATTTAATTTATAAATATAACTTTTTTTTTTTGGTTATAAATAGAACTTCAATATCATCACATCCTCCTAAATTATGTTTTTGTAACTATTAAGCTAAAACTATCGAGGCTAGCTTTATCATATTTCTTTTGAATATGAGTAACTAAACTCAAAGGACTTTTTTATAAAAGTATTTAGAGTGTATTCTTATATAACTAACGACGAACATATAATATGTCTATCTTCATTCCATCTTTGTCCTGCTCCATCCCCTTGACTAGCCTGAATAAACACACAAATATCTAGTCGTGTTGCTTCGGCTAGTCAATGCATTCATGCCAAGAGGTAATGACCAAAATTACTTTGTTCCTCGTTCTCCATCTGTCTCCAAGATAGTAAGCCTAAGCCACCTCAATATCATATTAACTAACTTTGCTTTTTTCCTAATAAACGGCTGAATGAATTCTGATAGAAATCATTATTTGCATTCTTTGTAAACTAAAAAAGCTACCATAAAAGAGGTAATTGATTAAATTGATGGAACCAGTGGAGGAGGCGTATGGGAGGGAGGCAGTTGACCCCTATCAATTTTTTTAATTTATTTTAATTAATATAAGCATATAACTTTAATATAAGAAACCCAAAAACAATGATCAAATTAACAAATTTTCCATAATGGGACAAGTTTGGTGACTATCAACCAAAGTGACATGGAGTGGGATTTAGGGTATTGAATTATTTAGGGGATAAATTGTGTGTAGAGCATGCAATTTTTCTTTAATATATTCAAAATGTGGTACATTTTCAAGAGTTTGACCCCCTTTTTATTATAAAATCTCTGATAATTTCATACATATATGATGCTGACCCCGTTGAATTTTGTTTCTACCTCCGTCACTTGATGGAATGAAGTAATAATTTATTAAATGGATCTGGAACGAAGTAATAAACCATATATATCGAATACTATGTGTGAACGTTGCTACTTAATTTGATAATCAATCCATCATATAAGTTTTTGTATATTTTGTTAATAAACAATTCTTTAAATATTTGAATTTTTTTTACCATTGCCAGTCGGTGATTCTCTATCATCTATAGGGTTTGACAGTTCCAAAAATAAAATATTTTATAGAGCTTGAGTTTGGAACCTTTTTCCTTGGATTATTATTTGTTTTGTAAATGGTGTTTAACTATTTAAGTATTGTTATATACACATATACATATCATATGGTTGTTTTATTTTGGGGGATTATTTCATGCTATGTTTCATAATATATACATTGTTTCGGGGTTTTTTTCATTTTTAGGGCCAAATCTCCTACAAAGATAAGTAAACACATGGAAGTTAGAAAAACTAAAAACATGATGGAATTAATGGTGTTTTCCAAGTGGCCTTCAATAATCAAGTTTGTTAAAGAAAAAAAAATATGGGTTGATAAGTCACAACCAGAAACAATCAAAAAACAAAGAGAGAGTACCCATAATATGAAGAAAAAAATAATAATGATAGATCCATGGTGTTTCAGTCGTCTAGTTTGCAGGATGTTGTTTTATGGTGTAGAAGTTACTGAAAATGGCCAAATTTAAGCAAAAAAAAAAAAAAAAGTTACTGAAAATGGTTAGAAATGACGGTGAAACTAAGCTTTAAAGTCAAAGATAAGACTAAATGTTTGGAAAGTCTTGAAAATAACTTACTCTCAGGAAAATGCATAAGATGAAGTATTGGAAAATCTCTCCCCCTCCCCTTCTGGGTGGAAAGAGAAGTATATTTATAGTTATTACCTGTATGGACTATAATATCGGGTCAGTGTTTCTGTAACGTATGGATCCACCAGCTTATCATGTATGGAATACTCAAGTCTTTTCACTTATTTTACTTGTCCCGTTTTCCTGTTATCCGACGAGCTTATCACAAAATGCAAAGTCCATACTAATACTAGACGACAAACGGACAAAGCAGATTTGATGATGCAACTCTGCAGTAGTTCTCCGTACATTTGTCTTCTCCGGTTTGATTGTGTATGTATTTACAAAGGTTTAGACAAGTTTGAATAAGTTTGTTTACGTGAAGAGAGGGAATATTTAGTCTCTTAGACCATCACTAATAGTTTACTCTATTTTTTTGTAAAATATAATAAAAGTTGAGTTATACTCCAATGATACTCTAACTTACATGAAAAATAAAATCATGAACAAAAAATAAATAAAATTATTATAGAGTAAAAAATATAGTTTCATTAAAACATATTTACTCTAATATATATTTTAGAATGAAAAATAGAATATCATTGGAGATGTTCTTAAAGGTTTTAACGTCTTTAAGATGAAAATACATACATGGCGCATATCTTTGACACTAGGTATCAGGCTGCATAATTTAGTTAAATGGTGGTATTGGCAGCCACAGTTAAAGGTTGAAGATTGTGGTTTTATCAAAGCCAACTACATATTATATTAAACACATGAGAGATTAAAAGTAGATGGCATTATCTATCAAATTATGTACATTATTGTAATGCAAATCCAAATATCTTAAGAATCGGTCCAAATATTATATCAAAGATTTTTTAAATGTCTAGTTAATTGCACATACCGTTAAATATTTTGTGTGAACTAAAATGCTATTTTCTTCTCAATATATATATATATATATATATATATATATATATATATATGATTAGATTACTTTGACCATACATATTTCTTCGGAAAAGAATAGCATGCTGACGACTTGCATGACGTTCATGTGTATATATGCAGTTCATTTTTTTAGAAATATATATGCAGTACATTGCTGCTTTTTCTTAAGATATAGTACATTAATTATAATTTCATAAAAATACATATTTATAATTTAGATCCCTCACACGTGTTCTGTTCAAAAACTCACTTTTGTTGTTAATCACGATTAGCAAAATGTTTAAGGCAACGTATCAACCATATAAACCACACATTCGGTACAATAATGACTGTTAAGTGGTCCCTAATCCATCATTGTCCACATTTTCCTCCCATATCTATACTAATGTATACCATTTATAAGTTGTAATAGCGCTAAGAGTCAAGTCGCCACAAACGCCCGATTAGTATTTAATTAAATAAGATACTAACGTTAATTAAATAATAGTACAACCAGAAGATATCAGAGATAAGAAGGCGAGGGAAGAAGTTGAAGTAAAACCGAAGTTTTGTTGGGACAAATAAGATATGCATGTTTCCTCCAATGATGTTAGTTCATTTAGTAACATGAAACGCTATTGGAATTTGATAATCCCCTCTAAAAGTTATAGATTTCTGTGTGCTGTATAGACACATTACTTATCAGTATTCAAATTAGTCAAAATTTAGATGATATATCAACTTTATCTACTTACTGAAAATTACAACGAATATAGTTTTTATTTTGATATTTTCTAAGTATGTAAATAATTTTTTGTAATGATGTTTGAAAACAGTTATAACATTGTTATTCCAACATGTGGTTTCGCTGTATACTAATTTGGTCTGAGATATGCAATGATATATCTTATATCAATTTAATATTATAAAATAAAATGAGACATATAGAGAACTGGTTAAAGTACTCGTAACCAAAACATGAAGATTTTTCAATAAACTAAGTGTTTTTAATAACATATTCATTTGATATCTTACAGTATTTTTTCTGTTAACTATATTGTATCGTATGTCATACAATATTTTGTTAGTACTTTCAACATGGAGGCCTATGAAAATATACCAGAATCTGTAAATACAAATTATTTTACTATCAATATATTACATATATAATGTATTTGATTTAACATAGAATATTGTTACTGTAAAATCTGATGCGTTTACTTTTGTTTGCATAACAGATTGTTTTTGACTTTGAAAACTTCAACTGTTTCTAATACATGTTAAAATTTAGACTGTTAAATAATAATTATGGGGTTTAGAAATATTAAAAACCATTTATGTTCTTCAACAAAAAAGAAATATATCAAAAACCAAATATTGTGGCTTAAAAACAGCTTATGCCAAGTGTAAAATCAGTTATTATGACTATGAATTTTTTTAAGAAGACTTTCAAAACTGTAGATAGGCTGAAGTCGATTGAGGTGATGATTGTTTGGATAGTTTTTAAATTTTAGATTTTGGTTTTTAATTTTTGGATTTTGGTTTTTAGTTTTTGGGAAAACACGATTGGCTATTTGGTTTTTAGTTTTTGATTTTTATTTTTAAAATTAATAAAATATTTTATTTTAATTATTTTGGTTTTTGATATTATTGTAGCTTTAGTTTTTTTAACTTGAATATTGATTTTTCAATTCTTTTATTTTATATATTTTGTGACTCAATTAAAAAAAATTACTAAAAAAATATATCATAATATTTTTGATAAAATAAGACTAATATATTATTGACAAAACATGCGAACTCTACATAAAAGTAAATCTAAATAATTAAATCAATCTTAAGGATAAATTTTAAGAATATTCTTTATATGAACCATTTTTGTATTATATATGTTGAAAAAATTCTTTTTTACTAAAACTTATTTGTTTATAGTAGTTAGCATTTTTATTTGTTAATAGTAAATTATTTATCCTGAATATAATAAAATATAACTATTGTCACCAAAACACACATAAATTATTTAATAAAATATTTTAAAACAAAAACTGTAAATTCAAAATAAAACTATAGTGAATCCCATATAAATATGCAGTAATTTAATCTTGATTGCCTTCTATATTTGCTGTAAATTTTTATTATATTAGTAATTAAGTATTATAAGTAAGAAAATAATATCATGCGTTTTAGTATTTTTTTTCTAAAATGATTTTTACACATATTTCTATGATTATTTATTTTCTGTATAAGAAATTCCTATAACAATTAATTAAAATAAATAAAATTATCTGTCTAATATTTCCGAACATCTTTTAATGTACATCTACGAGAAATTTGTTCTAATATATAAAATTTATTTTGTTAAATGCTGATTATAGAAATAAAAATATATTTTAAAATGAAAAGCTAACGTAATCTTGCTGAAAAAAACTTAATCATCCTCTGAATAAAATTTAGACTTCAAAAAATTTAAAATTAAGTTAAAGTTTCTAAAACTAAACCCCAACAAAGCAGACTGTGGAGGCTCTTTGGCTAGTGCAAGTGGAGTTGGTTAACAATCCGACCTATGTGGGAAAAGGGTTACACACTTGGAGGCACCACCGTAGCCTACCTGTTAGCTCAATACACGTGTCTCTCAGACATTTTATTGATCCAGTAACTTTTTTTGTTGATCAAACCCAGTAACTTAATAATAAAGTAAGTTTATAAGAAAACCAAAGTAGTAGTTTGATTACAGACAAGTGGACAAAAGATAGAAATGATGTGGCGAATGTCTATTTGACGAGAATCAACGTGATTGGGAGTGGTGTGGTGGGCTCAAGCTTCCGACGATAAAGCGAAACTGCTTTTTATTGCTTTCCGTTTGTCTCCTTGTCCTTTTTATCACACTTTTCAGTTCTCACTCCTACTTGCAAATAATAAACATTTCAGCATCGTGTGTGTTTTTTTCTTAAAGTTTATTAATCTTACGGATTAGAATAATTGAGAAAATTTTCGCATAATCATGTGATTGTAAAAACAGTAAAGCATAAAACTATTCCGTCTTTATTTGGTGTAGTAAGATTTCTAATCACATCTACTAGTATTTTTCAAAACAATCAGTGTAAAACTATTTGGTATTGTAAGATTTCTAATCACATCTACTAATTATTGTAAAAACAGTAAAGCATAAAACTATTCCGTCCACACGTCTGGTCTACAAAGTTTTCGTCAAGCCATTAATATATATTCAATAATTAATTTAAGTTTAGATATACTACCGGAATAAATAAATACATACGTTGTAACACTAACGTGGCACCATAAGAGTCAAAGAGTGTAATAATATACTCCTGATTAGATTGCCATCGAAAGAAAAAAGGATGTGCTTATATAAAATGTGTTACACACGTCCATAACATTATATGACTCAGTTATTTGATGGATAGAGAGACTTGAGATCTTGAAATCCAGACGGTAAGGGGACAATAGCACGAGTTCCTTCGTGGGGTTCGCCTTTATAAATTTCACCTTTTCTTTCTGTCTCTTTCCCTATTAGATTTTTCTGAAATTCTCTAGAATCTTATATTAGAATTATTACGAGTGGATCAAAAATTTGAAGTCCATTAATTATTTTTAATCATGAACTCGTATCACAATATCAAGAGGTCACAAATTAAAGCAATTGTTTTGACTTTTTTCAGTTTTGACGTTCTATGTTTCATGCACTTTAAGTCTTTAACTAAGCATATGTCCAATGTGACTCTATTTTTTCCTTTATAAATTATATTAAATAAAGTAATTCTGTTATACAACTTGTGCTCCAAGACTATCTCCAATGATACACAAACATTCTCTATATATTTCAATCTAAAATAAAGTAACTCTTTTATAGAGTTAAATTTATTAAAATGGTTCACTCTATAATAGAATGGATTATAGAGTAATATTGTTTTTTTGCTCCAAGAATATATAGTAAAACAACAACATTACTCTATAATTCACTCTATTATAAAAATAACTCTATTATAGAATAAATCTATTATAGAGTGAACTATTTGAACAAATTCAACTCTATAATAGAGTTATTCTATTTTATTGTAATTTATAGATGAAAAAAATAAAATTCTATTAGAGATAGTATAAGACATTTAAAAAGTTACTTTTACTTTTTTTCTTACCAAATTATTTTTCTGCTACCTTTTCATCTATCAGATTTACCATCGTTTATATATTTCATGTTATATTTTTTTAGCTCTGAACATTAGCAATGTATATTACATCTACCATGTTCTTATATATATATATATATTTTTTTACTGACTAAAGTTATATTCTTTCTCTGTTTTAAATTGCATGATATTTTGGTTTAAACACACAATTGTTTAAAACTGCACAATAAAATAAGTAAATTAACTAATTATAAAAATTCAATAAAATATTATTTGTAAAAAATTATAATAAAGTTAAAATTAATTTAGAATAAACGTTAAAACAATAAATATCAAAAACATAAGAAATTTTACAGATACAAATAAAATAGTTTGAAGTATTCAGTATTCTCTATTTTTAAAAGATAAATGAGTATATTTCATAGCACAACTTGTAAAAATTACAAAAATAATATTTCTAGAAAATAATATTCTCTCTGTTCGTAAAAATGTCAATTTGATATATTTCACGCATATTTTTTTTTGTAAAATATACTAATGTGTTTCTATTTAATGTAAATTAATAAAATAAAATATAGTGGTTATTGAAAATGATGAATATTAATTTAATATGTTTGTAGTGAAAACATAGAACGACAGTTCTAAACAAAAAAATAAACTTACAATGACACCTTACAAAATAGAGGGAGTAGCATTTAGAAGAAAAAAAAGCCTGATAACTTTTGCGTGCACTTAACTTAATTAGATGAACAAGTCAGGTAGCCAACATACAAAACGATATATCATATGATCACAATTCACAAGAAAAAAAGAAATGTTAAACTCGACGAAAATAACACGCAAATAACAAAATGTGTAGAAGCCTCTGCATCTTCGTGTCAACATAGTAACCACTCAATGACAAACTAATACTTTTCTAGGGATTCAACGTAACTCTTTTTCTCCTTTTATAGATAGTCGAAATATGGTAAAAAGAGATTGGAGACGTTATGATCATTCGAAGTGCCGTTTATATGAACTGTGATCAAAGCCGTGACGTTCTCTCCGATATAAAATCAATATTTTAGTATATTAGTTAATCATTATATAATATTAAGTTATTAACCACCTTTTAAAAAATTAAGTTATTAACTAAGCTATAATACGAATTAAATACACACGGAAGAATGTTTCGTTGGACTTCGATGGTTTGCATGGAGATATGAGCCCCACGTCGTGAGCTGTATAAAGAAGAGTGTGATCTGAACAGAAGTTAACCAAACAAATCCAAGTTCATTAAAAAAAGTTCCTTCTTCGTTATAATTTTTTGAAGAAGTGAATCTGGACGATGAACTAAGACGACTGTCAATTTTGGAACTTGAAACCATCAAATTCATCAAAAAAATATATTCAAAGATCTTATTTTTGCATTCCTACTTGTATTTAAGCTTCTTGATTCATCAACAAATATACATTCAAAGATCTTATTTTTGCATCCCTACTTGCATTTAAGCTTCTTGATTCACCAAGAACCTAGTTATATCATTTTTTCCCACCTTTTTCCTACTTCTTCTTATTCGGGGTGGTCATTACAACATGAAGGTTAGTTTCATAATTTCATCACTGATTTTCATTGATATCTCAAATGGTGTTTGAAAATGAACATAAGAACATAAGTACTCATAGATGTTGTTTTTATTATTTCAGTTCTTCGGATGGATGCAGAACAAGCTACATGGAAAACAAGGGAACACTCATAGACCAAGCATATCTTCTGCTTCTTCTCGTAAGTTAAAATATACATAACTTTGATTCTGTTGTCTACTTATTCGTTGAAACAAACCTTTTAATCTACCAAAGTTGCTGTCTACTTGAAACATGTGCAAAGCAAACCCTACTAGTTAATTGGCTCTCTGACAACTTTTTTGTAAAACATAGATCAACCACGAGAGGAGTTCAGCGACTGGCCTCATGGACTACTTGCGATTGGAACGTTCGGTAGTGTGACCAAAGAGCACACACCAATAGAGGCTGTTCAAGAAGAGAGGCCCTCTAACGTGCACGTGGAAGATCAAGCGCAAGGTAGAGATCAAGACCTTGCTTCCTCCGGTGATCTAGAAGACTTCACTCCCGAGGAAGTTGGGAAGCTGCAAAAGGAGCTGACGAAGCTCTTGTCAAGAAAGAACAAGAAGAGGAAGTCAGATGTGAACAGAGAACTTGCTAATCTTCCTTTAGATAGATTCTTGAATTGTCCTTCGAGTCTTGAAGTCGATAGACGGATCAGCAATGCTCTTTCTGCTGGTGGTGGAGATTATGATGAGAACGAAGAAGACATTGAGCGTACGATTAGTGTTATCTTGGGAAGATGCAAAGCTATCTCTACAGAGAGTAGCAGTAAGAAGAAGAAGAGTAAGAGAGATTTGAGCAAAACCTCTGTTTCTTATCTACTCAAGAAGATGTTTGTCTGTACAGAAGGGTTCTCTCCTCTTCCCAACCCTAGCTTGAGAGACACGTTTCAAGAATCAAGAATGGAAAAGGTACTACTGAAGCTCATAGCGTATAATTTCTTTTTAATATTGATTAGAGTATTTTGTTTATGTAACTTACTATTTACATGATATATACAGCTACTGAGGGTGATGCTACTCAAGAAGATTAATGCTCAAGCATCGCCGAAGGAAACACCAATGAAGAAATACGTGCAAGATAAGCAACAACTTTCATTAAAGAATGAGGAAGAAGAAGGACGAAGTGGTAGCGATGGGTGTAAATGGGTCAAAACAGATTCTGATTGTGAGTTTCTTATCTTTTAATTTTTTAAAATTAACACAAAAGCAAGTTCAAGAACTGATTTGATCTTTTTCTTCTTTGTGGTTGCAGTCATTGTTCTTGAGATCTGATCCCAGTAATCCATTTTTAATGTTCTTACAAGAAAGTACAGGTAACAATTAAACTGAATAATGAATATTAATTTCATTACTTTTGCTTCTTCTATAGTGCTGAATCTCATATTAGATCTTATGTTCTTGCAGATAGATGATCTTCATTGATATCAAGACAAAGAAAATTTTAAAAGAAGTGATTCAATTATTTTCTTTTTCTTTCTGATGAAAGATTTTGAGTATCTTAAAAAAAAGTTTTTGAGTATCTGGAGAGTTCATGAGTTTCTTTTTTTGCATGTTTGATTCCATAAAAGCCAAACATGTTCTGGAAACTAAAACATCAGAATACAGTAAATGAAACATTATACGAGTACATACATGTGTGTATATAAGGAGAGAATTATATATATACATACATGTATGTAGTTGTGTATTTTTCAGGTGGATAACCTTAGTTTTATATAAAGACTTTCTCTTCTTCTTCTTTTTTTTGCTTTACACTCTGTTCTGTTCTGTCATAACAACTATAATTATTCAACAAAGTTGTAAATCACAAAAACTGTGTGGGTCCCAAAAGAAAGCATCCACGTAGGTTAGGACAACCATCGTTTCAACCAGAATCCCATGGAATTACATGGATTCTAAGCATTAATCAATTTGGTGGGTTCGTTAACTATGAGTTAAACTAGAATTAAAAATACATTTAGTTAAGTTTGTTGAGGCTTTGAACTCTTCAACCTTAAATCTATTCATTAAAGTTTCACTCAAGTAATTTAAAATAGTTGGCCCTGTAAATACTTATTAGAAGCCAAGACTTCATTTACTGTATTCTGATGTTTTATTTTCCAGAACATGTTTTGACTCCTATCCGAGTCTGGTCTCAGACTCCATCCTCTTGCCGCTTAGTGGATTTTTTTATTTCTAAAAAGAACTTGTGAGACTAGTCACTTACCTTTATCCAAAATAAGAGCCACACTTGTCACTTGGCACACTATATATGCCTTTTTATTCTCATCGGCTAAATAAGGAGGCTATCATAGAGTGATACACTGCAGGTGAGGAGCCTCAATTGTTTACCAAAACTCCATCCAACATTATGAAATGAAGAAAGTGAGAACAACCATAGTAAAATCTCTCTCATTGTCAATTGGTGGAACAGTTTCTGCAAGTTACTCATTAAATCACTCCTCCATCCGGTTGGTAAACACTTATTCAGAGTATATATCATTAGCTTAACTGGAGAAAAAAAAATATCAAAGACAAAATCGGGATGCATTGGATTAAGTGACATACAATGAAACCAAAGATGTAGTTTTGACTTTTGAGTTTGGAATTTAAAAGATTTCTTCCTAGAATCTTCATGTAACAAAAGAAAAGAAAATTAGATGGCATGTTGCTTGTGATTACAGTTTTAGAATGGGCCAGTTTACGATTAAATCCATGTTTCAAAACACAGTTAAAAGGCCCGTTATAACATGGTACATTTGTAGTTTTGTCGGCTGAACACTCTGAGTAAACCAGAGGCTTTCACAGGTTAAACTATTTTCAATAGAACCTTCCACATCTGGAGAAACGATCAAAAGGAGCAAAACCTTTTAACAGCCGTACGATCTTAAAACTCGTTTGACACATCTCACTGACTTCTTCAGTCATCAGCTTCCTCTCTCTCTCTCTCTCTCTCTCTTCAGATCTCTGCATCTTCTCCTCCTCGGTTTCAATGTCGCTCCATCATCATCTTCTCCTTCTGCTACTACTATCCCTGACCCCTTCTCTGCTCCAAGCGTCGGTGCATGAGTACCGAAGCGAGAGATTCATGTCCAAAGGCAACGCCTTTGTCTTCCACGGCGGCAGCGAAGGCATCTACTCCTCTTCTCCCTCCGACTCTGATTCCCTCTCCTCCTTTATCCGGTAAAAGCTCTCTGCTTCTGTTTCTTTAACTTAAAGTCTATACCTTTAGCAACTAGCCAGCTAAAGTATATACCTTTAGCTTCCTTTAGGATATAATCTTCGTAATCAGAACCTATTTGGAATCTTCTTGTCTATAAGTTGGATCTTAGAGCTAAACAAGTAGTTTCAAGCTTTGTATACAGTTCTTAGCTGTTTCTCTGTGAAAGTTTCTTACTTTAGAACTCTTGTGAGTAAACATCGCTTTCCAATGTGTTAAAGAGTGTAACTTTTGTGTTTGAGTAACATCTTAGCTCCGAAAGCTTCTTACTTTTGCAACAGTTTCGAGAAGATCACATTCCGGAGGCCTGAGGAAGCTTCCAACACCTCTTCATTACCTATCCACGCCGTTGTTTTCGAGGTGGAAGACAGGGAGAACATCGGAGGATCAGCTTACGGTGGGCAGAGAGCTGTCTGCTGCACATCCGACTTGGCTAAACTCGGTGTCTGCTCCCATGGAGAGATCATTCACCACCCTTCTTCCAAAGACTCCTCCTGGCCTCAAGTCTTTGGTGTTTCCTTTCTCGAGAGTGAGCTCTCTGCTACTCTGCCTACAAGGTCGGTTCAGATCCCTAGGACAGGAATGTACAACCTCTACTTCATCCACTGCGATCCTAGTCTCAAGGATTTGAGTGTCCAAGGTAAAACCATCTGGAAAAACCCTGGAGGTTACTTACCAGGTAGAATGGCTCCGTTGATGTACTTCTACGGCTTCATGTCCCTCGCCTTTGTCCTTCTCGCCGTCTTCTGGTTCTCCCAGTGCGCTAGGTTCTGGAGAGAAGTGCTCCCTTTACAGAACTGCGTTACTCTGGTGATAACGCTGGGGATGTGCGAGATGGCGCTTTGGTATTTCGACTACGCTGAGTTCAACGAGACAGGGGTGAGACCGACGGTGATCACTGTATGGGCGGTGACCTTTGGTTGTATCAAACGCACGTGCGCTCGTGTTATCATCCTGATGGTTTCGATGGGGTACGGTGTCGTGAGGCCCACGCTTGGTGGGTTTACATCGAAGGTGATCATGCTCGGCGTCACTTTCTTCGCTGCTTCCGAGACTCTTGAGCTGTTGGAGAATGTTGGTGCTGTGAGTGACTTCTCAGGGAAGGCTAGACTGTTTTTGGTTCTTCCCGTTGCGGTGTTGGATGCTTTCTTCATCATATGGATATTCAAGTCGCTTTCTGCTACTTTCAAGAAGCTTCAGACGAGAAGGCTGTTGGTGAAGTTGGATGTGTACAGAAAGTTCACTAATGCTTTGGCTGTAGCTATCTTGGTTTCCGTCGGTTGGATTTGCTACGAGGTAATAATAATGTAACAGTTCAATCTTAGTAGTGTGTGTGTGTGTGAGAATGAGATGTGTAATTAAAGTTTTTTTTTTAAACTTGTTGGACAGCTTTACTTCAAGTCTAAGGATGTTTACAATGAGCATTGGCAAAACGCTTGGATCATCCCTGCCTTTTGGCAGCTTCTCTCCTTCTCGCTCCTGATTGTTATCTGTTCTCTCTGGGCTCCATCTCAGAACTCGACGAGGTAAACACTATGTTCAAGAAGAGGATTTTGATTATAAGAAGCTTTGATGTGTTTGTTATTCGGTTGTTTTCTTGTAGGTATGCATTCTCAGGATCGTCTGGTGATTCTAGCGGGGAGTTTGAGAAGGATGATTACACACTGACCCTCATTAAACCATCTCCGGTTCCTTCTCACGAAGTCAAGAGCCACTCAGAAGCCAGCTCTTTGCAAGCTGACGAAGAAGAACCAGATTTAGAGGAAGACAAGAGGGAGTGAATGAAGTAGGGAAAGACAATTTAGTTACAATCGATGTTCTTCTTACTTTGACCGTTTTTTCTGTCTCTCTTTATATTAGACACCTCAAAAGTTTTATTATATGTATTCTTGTAGGTCACGTGAGTTTAGTTTTGTACAATACTAAGGTCAAGAGACCAAAGCAGCCTTTGTCTTCGGTGTTTTATAGTGCTTTAGTTTGTGTACCCGTGTTTTTGTTACCATATGTAATGTTTAAACTTCATTTTCCTAAGTTGCATCTTATACTAGGAAGACACGAATAGGTCAAGAAATACTCGTCTCTAATTTTATATCGTCTCTCCTTAGATGGTGAGTCACAAATAACCCCTCGAACAAGTCAGGAGCCTCAGTCTTCTAGCTCTTCAACTTTGATCTTAATGTGGTTCACCGGGTGTTTTCCGCTATCTGTATGGCTCCTGAACACCCAAGAAACGATTCTGAAAGCCGGATTAAGCTTCTCCAATATCGAGATCTTCAGCTATTCCCTCAGCTGAGCATCTGGGACCAACCCATTGTGATTTGAACCCTAGTAACTTTCTCAAATAGAGCGTTAAAAGATTTAAAGCAATTCTTGAGACACATGATGGCTGATGCAAAGTAGGGTGGGAAAAAAACTCGATCCAAACCGACTCAAATCAAATCAAACCAAAATATATATCTAAACCATTTGGTTAACAATTTTATCAATCCAAATGATTCGGCTTGGTTTGATCTTAAACCAAATTAAAACGAAAAACTGAAGTGATTTTTAATTAAATTAGGTAAACATACTTTTTGAAAGTCTTAATTGAATAACACCAGAGTTATAATAAAATCCAAATCTATAAAAATCTCTACAAATTAGGAATCCAATAACACCCCCTAAATTTAAATATATGTAAATCCAAATAAACCAAATGTAATCCGAACTTAACCCAAGCGTAACGTCCCTTCGTCTTGAGCAATACAAGACTTTTAACCCAAGCGGCTATTTGCCAATGCTTAGTGGCTTGTAATAGATAAGAGTAAATCATATTTTAAAAATACACTTGAAAAATTGGGTATTCCATAATTAACTTATATTTATTTTATGACCAACTTATAAATTTGTATAACATTGTTTCTTACGTTACAGAATACGGGTTTGATACCAAGTACCAAGTACCAAGCATGTGCAAATCTAAAGACACATATGTTATGGTCATATTAGATATGGAGCATGTGAAGAAGCTGCAATTAGTATCTGTCAGCGTCAAAGCATCAATTTGCTTTCATCCATTGTCGCAACTCGCAAGGGACCTACTTCCGCCTCATCGAATGTTTGAAACGTAAACTTTCTATTTAGCCGTCACAAATTAATGATTAATGCTTGCTAACGAGTGTTTATACTTTATATATATTATTATCTTTCAAAATTGTCATCTAAACAACACTAATGCATATAAACATGAATAAACCCTCAAATGGATGCATTTACAAACGTTACATACCAAATATCACATAGTTTTGTATATCATACGATTTGCAGTCATTGATTTCCTTTCTGGATAACCTTCGATACAACAATGTAGAGACATATATGAATCGTCATGTGAAAACTGCAAATCTTGCTTTTGGTCTTGTGGAGTAGAATCGTGCAGCAATGCATCACTACATACATATATTATATATTTGTATGTATATAGACTCATGTTGCTGTTCAACTGTAGATATAATGTTACCTGATTTTGAAAAATCTTCAGAGTATTATGTTCCGATCGACAAGATCTTGCAAGTTGCGATGAATAGTAATTGATACTATTATTTTTCCCTTGGCACCATCGTCTAGAAACACGGATATTTATTATAGAACATTTTGTCTCACATACTTTTGAAATTATTTAAATCCCTGGTTGGCGTTGGATTTTATAAAAAGACCGTAAATTTTGATTTGATTTTATATATTTCGATACGAACAAAAAAAATCTGGATATCCGTAATTCTACGAAACAAAACTAAGACTATTTTCAACCTAACTCTATTTTTTCCTTTATATTTTTCACAAAAATAGAGTAACTCTATTATAGAGTAAGTTTTGCTCGAATGGTTTACTCTATAATAGAGTTACTCTTTTTTTATAGAGAAAATAGTGTAAACCTACTTTTCACTATATATTCTCTATTTTATCCTCTATATTTTTCACAAAAATAGAGTAACTCTATTATAGAGTAAGTTTTGCTCGAATGGTTTACTCTATAATAGAATTACTCTGTTTTTATAGAGAAAATAGTGTAACCCTACTTTTTCACTCTATATTTGGAGTAAAATAATAGCTTTACTTTATTTTCTCCACAAAAATAGAGTAACTCTATTATAGAGTAAATCATTGGATCAAAACTTACTTTTATAATAGAATTACTCTATTTTTGTGAGAATTATAGAGAAAAAAATAGAGTGCCATTGGAAATGCTCTAACACTAATACTAATATGCAATACCTGTAAAAAATGAAACAAATCATAAATACTAATATTTAGGAATAAATATCCGTTCAGATCCGTTACACACACACACATATATATATAAATATAAATATAAGTTACATAAATATTATATTAGTTATTAGAACTTCAAAAAATAAACAATTTTGTATTTTTATAATAAATATTATTATTTTTATTTACTTTTAACTGTTTGTTTATTTTTACGGATCAGATCAGATATCGAACTAAAATTCTTTAAAAAAAAATCAAATCTCGGTGACACCAAATGATCCAGGTGAGTACGAGCCGCATCGAATCAAATAATCAATTATTCGACTGAAATTGATCGGATCGTAAATCCCTTGGAAAATCTGGATATCTGATTCGGGTCTTACCTCTACGAATGAACAATATAAAGAAATCCATACTAGGACTAAGCAAGCAGAAGTTTCTCAGACACACATATTTTGAGTTTGATGGTACTTAAATATTAATAGGTTTCAAAAAAAAATATTAATAGGTTTCCGATATATCTTTTCAGTTTTCAGTTTCGATATACTATGTGAACTTGTGACAAAATTTCAATTTTCAATTATGATGCTAAAAAAAAGAATGAGAAAACAATCATGCATGAACTATGGGTATACCCGTTCAGATGTCGATACGTGTTGTAAATTTGTAATCCTTTAATGTTAATCACAAGCCAATACTTTCACGTGTCCTAAAAACTCTTGTCGGGGATAAGCATTCAACTATTCACCGATGCACTAGTATTCTAGAGTCAATGGTTGGTTTCCACAAATTCATTTCCTCAGCCGACGCGAGGGCTATAGTCCGTTACGACAATGGCTTTTGTAACCCCCTCAATTATTTATGTCCATCAATAGCAAAAATGCCACTAATATAAGGATAAAATCGTAAATAACATAATTGTTAACGCCTTCCTGTAACGTCGCCGTCAACTATTTTCATCCTCTTTAAAAAAAAAAGAATTTCACTGCAGACATAAGGAAAACGTGGTAGAAGTTGTAACGAATATTGGTTTTGGTTTGGTGTTGAAATAAATTAATTTATTCGTGAGGACTTAAAGCCACATAAACTTGTTGACATAATATAAAAGAGCATGGGCAAAAGAAACTCAAGACATCTTCTTGTAAGTTGTTGTCCTGATCTATAACGTGTGCAACGCATACAAGAACTAGAATCTTGTATTGCAGTCTCATCACAGTATGTCGACCGGAAAAGCGCCGGAGAAGTCCAACTTTAACCGGAGATGTAGTCTGCTCAGTCGGTACTTGAAGGAGAAGGGAAGTTTTGGGAATATAGATATAGGCCTGGCTCGAAACTCCGATCCTGGGTTAGCCGGAAAATCTGATCTTAGAGGTACTTATTTCAATTCTTCTCCGACACGGCCGCCGCCGACAATGACCCTGATTTATTTTAATATTCTTCCTCTAAATAAGATAAATAAATGTATCAAAAATTTTGAGGAAATATTCAAAACTCGTTTTCTATAAATTCTAGATTAATTTCTGATATTTCTTAATGAGTTAAGTCAAATTCATCCGGCCATTACACCCAAAAAAAGTCATCCGGCCAGCTAAGCTTGGATGCTAGAACAATCCTAAACAGAATCATGATTTTTTTTTTTTTTTTTTGTAAACTAACAGAATCATGATTTTGGCGTAAATATTAGATTTTAGGCTTAAAATGTAAACTAATTCCCATTTTTAGTCAAAAAAGCACGGTAATATTAATATGTAGCTTGGTCACATTACGTGTACTAAACAAAAGAATTGTTATTTGAAAAAAAAAATCAAATTTTGCAATTTAATTTTAATTAATTTTGATGTATTTTTTTGGTTTTAATTATAGCTCAACAAAATGCAATAAAGAAGGCAGACATTTCTGAAACTAGACCCTTCAAGTTGACTCAGAAGCAGCTTTCAGTAGGTGAAACCTCTATTTCTTCCAGAGGCAAAGCCATAGATGTCGTCGATCTAAGGTTATCTAGTTTTGATCTTATACGGTATTAAATAAAAGGCCGATCGTGATGTATGGACTACCGGTTATTGACATGTGAAATTTAACCAAATGAATTTGATTTGATTTCAGTGAACCGAGAAACGTACCGGAGGAGCCTAAAACTTCCCAGTTGACCATATTTTTCGGCAGTAAAGTTATAGTTTACAACGAGTTTCCTGAAGACAAAGCCAAGGAGATAATAGAAGCAGCCAAAGAAGCAAACCCAGTTGCTGTTGAGTCAAAGAACATTCAGAACCACATGAATCTTGATATGAACATTAACAACAAAAGCAACGTTGTGATTCCTGACCTGAATGAACCAACGAGTTCCGGTAACAACGATGATCATCAAACAAAAGAGCAACATCAAGTCGTGGAACGCATTGCAAGAAGAGCCTCTCTTCATCGGTTCTTTTCCAAACGAAAAGACAGGTAAACCGAACTGGAATAGTGTTCGTCTTACCTGAATTGGTCGTAGATTAGGACCAAAACCTTTCTAGCTTAATGGGCTCAACCTTATTAGAAGAGTGCTTTAGTTGGAACCCATTGTTATGATTTATGCGTCATAGTTAAAGTTTAAGTATGTTTGATTTTCAGGGCTGTAGCTAGAGCTCCGTATCAAGTGAACCAAAACGGTGGTCATCTTCTTCCCAAGCCACAAATGGTCGGTCCATCGGTAGAGCCAGGACAATCCTCGCGACAGCCTGCGACTCCCTCAAAACCAAAGAGACATGATGATATGTCGATGGTAGTGGAGGAAGAAGAAGGACTGTGTTCAAAAGATCTTGAACTCAAGCTTTAGGACATAAAAATTCAGCAGTTCACATTTGCAGTTTAACTTATTCAGGATTCGAAGCCAAAGATTAGTGACTTTTATATTATTATTATTTTTTGGTCAAAATATGTAATTCCTATCTGGTTTAGATTGTTTGAAGTTGTACGTAGTCATACTTCTATATGTATAATATATTCACACTCATTTCAAAATCTGGTTATATACTTCAGTTCCCACACAGCATGCCATTTGATCCTTTGGATCGTTATCACAACCAGGGCCGACCCTGAAATTTTGGAGGCAGTAGACAGTTTAAGAAGGATTTTTATAATTTGGGGGCTGGAATTTTTTTTTACAAATTCTGGGACTTATTTATATATATTTTTTTTAAAAAAATTTGGGGATTTGAGGCGAATGTTTCATCCGGCTTGGCTCAGGGCCGGCTCTGATCACAACCTTTCGCTCCATTCCTTCAGTCAGTGGCGAAAAGAGAGAAGGAAGAAGGGGGACAGCTACCCCCTATTGGAACTTTTAAAATTTCCAGTGATTATTTAAAATTTATATGGTTTTGGTGGTCAAATTTCTTCTAATGCCTCCTTCAAATCTTGTATTGTCTCCGGTGAAACCATTCTTTGGCTCCGCCAATACCTCCAGTTGTCAGGATGTGAGCTAGACTTGTACAATGCACCTACCGTCAATGTTCTCGGTTTGCGGATGGATGCAGATTGCAGAGTCCCATAGCTCTACTTGAGAGACGTTAAGCCCAAGTGCAATTTGGCAACCACCAGTTTCTCAACTAAGGCTCGTGACAGGTCCTTCTTTCTCATCATCAACGGTCACAAGCTCATACATTATATAGAACCGTTTAGAAGCATCCTAAAGATAAACAGTGTGACCCAAACGAGATCTGCTGTGAAGTATATTTCTGATTCTATTTTTATACCAATTTTAATGTTTGGTTTGTAGAACGTATGGGCTTGACTATGGTCCTCTAACTATGGGCTTCAGTTGTTAAGTCTTGTGATCCTTGAACACTAATGAGGCTTAAGATCAACGAGAAGGTGGGTTAGACAACTCTTGTTTTCCCAAGTTAGCTTAACGTCATGTCAGCATAAAATGTTGTAGTTGTAGGTCGTTGATTTAAAGTCAGATAGATACAAACACGTAAATCACGTAACAAAGTTTCTTCGGGGAAATTCACTGGGAAGAAGAATGATAGAGATACCTAGCTAAGTAACCTAGTTCATACTGAAATGAAAAGTCTTTCAGCTCTGAAAATGTGAAGGCAGGAAGCAATTAAGAAATTAAGGCCTGTTTACTAAAGGTCATTTTAGAAAGAGAAAAAAGAATTTTTTAATGCTAATGAAGAAGGAAGGAATTGAAACACTATACCTGAGCAAAACAACTAGACTACTTGAAACTTCTAGGATTTAATGACCAGTTATATACTTGAATAAAAAATGGCAGTAAGCCTAAATTTCTAATGCTTTCCCTCAGGGCCGGCACTGGCTCTCACAGACACAGCATGAATGGATGCCAAAGGCTTCGGTGGCAGTGTATATATTTGGCAGGGCATGGAATCTAGTGTGCATGAGTAATACAATTGTTTTGACGACTAGTGCTCAATGCTCATTTGAATGGATGCCAAAGGCATGAATTTCTGTTTTCCTACATAAAATTATGAGTTAAGCCAAATTTAAGCAAAAAAAATAAAAAATTTATGAGTTAAGTATGAGTTACACCCATAATTCAAACTAAATCAATCATTTCAACTCTTTATCATTTGCTAAAAAAAAACAAAAACAAGTACCCAACATACTTCTAGAGTTTGGGCCTCAATCCTAAGTCCTTAGAAATTTAGGCCTCAAATCGTAACAATCTCTACAGTTTGGGCTTGGGCTTTAAAAGACTACTATTTTTCACCTTTCAAATTAGAATACAAAATCACGCTTATGCCATTCTCGTCTGCATCCTTGTGTGCAGTCTTTTCTAAAACCCTAGCAAGCATACAGCTTTGTACAATTAGAGAGAGATTGATTAAACCCTAATCCTCTCTCTTTGAAAAAAAAATGTCGGAATCAAAGCAGGCGGGGGACATGAATGCTCTCACGTCCGAGATCGCTTCATTCGCCTCCTCTCTCGGCTTAGCTTCATCTCTCCCTTCTTCAGGCTTCAACGACTCTGATTTCCGCAAACCCCAGAAACGTAAGAAGAACCCTAAGAAGAAGGACGCAGTAGCCGCCGAGGGAGACAACAACAACACAAGCAAGCCCAACAGATCGAACAATCCAAAGGAAACGAAGAAGCAAACCACCCCCAAAGAAGCTCCGGCGAAACAGACGGCGAACCCTCCTAAGCCAAAGGCTGATTTTTTATCGATTGAAGATGATGACAAGAGTGGGTTTAAGGCGAAGCGTTTCGAAAAGTTCAAGACTTTGCCTAAGCTTCCTCTGGTGAAAGCGAGTTTGCTGAGCTCGGAGTGGTACAACGACGCTGAAGAGCTGGAGGAGAAGGTCTTTGGTGGTAGCCGGAGAGCGGCTGTGGAGGATTTGAAGGGTGTGGTGGAGGTGAAGAGAGAGATGGGAGAGAGGCTGATGTGGCAATACGCTGAGGATTTTGTGGGGTCGAAAGGGAAGAGTGGAGATATGAAGATGGTTATATCTGCTCAGAAGTCTGGTACGGTGGCTGATAAGATCACTGCCTTTGAGATCATGGTTGGAGAGAACCCTATTGCTAATATGAGGTCTCTTGATGCCTTGTTGGGTAAGCCTTTTTTGATGTCTCTGTTTTGTTTGTGTTATTCTGCCGCAAACAATTTGTTGACTTGTTTGGAGTTGTTTTTATTACAGGAATGGTGACCTCAAAGGTTGGAAAGAGGTTTGCATTTAAGGGTCTTAAGGCTCTATCTGAAATTTTGATCAGGTACTCTCTCATAACGTTTAGATCTTTGCCTTCTTTTTTTGTTTGGTTCTCATTAAGTGAGTTTTTTGTTTTCTAGGCTGTTACCTGATCGCAAGTTGAAGACGCTTTTACAGCGACCTTTAAACAGCATTCCTGAAACTAAGGATGGTTACTCGCTTTTGCTGTTTTGGTACTGGGAGGAATGCTTGAAACAGAGGTAAATAAAAGTCTTTACTTTCTAGTTTATTTCAAAATGCAGTTTGCTTAAATCATGCCACGAGCTATGTGTCAAAAGATCTGTATCGTGTATTGGTAGTTGTGCCGGTTTGATGGTTCACTTAAAAGGCTTACTATGCTGACTTTGTAGGTATGAGCGCTTTGTCAACGCTCTTGATGAATCATCTAAGGATATGCTTCCAGAGCTTAAAGACAAGGCTTTAAAGGTATTATATCGTATTCACCACTGGTTATTATTATATCAGACATTTGAGTGTTAGTAGTGTAATCTGTTCTCTTGATGATGAGTGTTAGTAGTGTAATCTGTTCTCTTGATGATGCATGATCAGGATCTTAACTATCGTTATTGATTTTTTTTGTTTGTTTTGTTTCGGTGTTAGACTATATACTTCATGTTGACAAGCAAATCAGAACAGGAGCGGAAATTGCTTGTGTCATTGGTGAACAAGGTATTTTCAATTGTACTTTAGAATAAACATATACGTAATAAAAATTTATCAACTTTGATCTCTCTAATTGTTCTGGTGAATTACTTTACACAGTTGGGAGATCCTCAAAACAAAAGTGCATCTAATGCTGATTTTCACCTGACAAATCTTTTGGCTGATCATCCTAATATGAAGGTGTGACTATTAAACCTTCTAATGTCTTGTTGATTATTATGTTGTGTGGAAGTCTTCTCTTTGGCTTAAAGGTACAATGATATTTGCAGGCTGTGGTGATTGATGAAGTTGACTCGTTTCTCTTTCGTCCTCATCTTGGGCTACGTGCAAAGTATCACGCTGTATGTCCTTTTCATCTACTGTTTATATACCAACAAATTTAATTTTCCATTGTTATAATCTTATTAGGCTCATGATAACCATTTTATAAATTGTATTGCTCATTTCTTTCATCTACATGTGCAGCTTTTCTCAAACCATGCTTATTAACAACCCCTTGTCTATTTTACAGGTTAACTTTCTGAGTCAGATTCGATTGAGCCACAAAGGAGATGATCCAAAGGTGGCAAAACGCCTAATTGATGTTTATTTTGCGCTGTTTAAGGTATATAACTTACTGGCATCTAAATGTTTTCATGATCTCCGAGACTTGTATTGCCCCTAAATGTTTTCTTTCGGGGTGTCATTAGTCATATAACATGACGTCTTCCAAGTCTGAGACATAGGAGTGTGTTTTTCCATTCTTGTAGGTTTTAACCACAGAAGCAAATAGGAAACCAGGCGCAGATGACAAAGTGGCTGATAAGAAGAATGCCAACTCAAAGGACACGAAAGAAGACAAGTCCTCTGATTCACCTGTTGAATTGGATTCCAGAATTCTATCTGCTCTACTTACGGTTAGTCCGGGTTTTGTTTGTTATACACTGCGGTGTGTGTGTAATTTATTAGCATTGAGACTTCACAGACCAACTTGAGATCCTTATTACTCCGTTACTGCAGGGAGTTAACCGAGCTTTTCCATACGTTTCCAATGACGAAGCAGATGATATAATTGAAACCCAGACGCCAGTGCTTTTTAAATTGGTAACTAACTCCTGAGGCCTCCTCATCATATAAGTTTTGTTTCAAAAGTTGCGAGCAAGAAATTTTAATAAAAGATTTATTGTTGTATCTTGAATGTGTGTATGCAGGTACACTCGAAGAATTTCAATGTGGGAGTTCAATCACTGATGCTTCTTGACAAAATCTCATCCAAGAATAAGATTGTCAGTGATAGATTTTACCGTGCACTGTACTCGAAACTTCTACTTTCCTCAGCAATGAATTCTTCAAAGGCAAGCTAAATTTTTTTTTTTGTCCTGGCATGAGCCATATATATATATATATATATATATATATTCTTTTCTCCATAACTCGTTCAATAGTTTGCCATTCTTAATTTCAGGCTGAAATGTTTATTGGGCTTCTTCTCAGAGCCATGAAGAACGATATAAATATAAAGCGTGTGGCTGCCTTCTCCAAAAGAATCTTGCAGGTTGGTAACATGATTATATGAATATGATCAAACTCATCTTTTTGTCGTTCTAGTTTTATTGATAGTAAGACAGTTATGAATGGATCTTGTTTCTTTTGTTATATCTTTTGATTAGTGATATTATCACGTGAAGATTGATGGGACTGGCATCTCTAAAGTTTACTCTTATTTACTTGACTAGGTTGCGCTACAACAGCCACCACAGTACGCCTGTGGATGCCTTTTCCTTCTCTCTGAGGTGCTAAAAGCAAGACAACCTCTTTGGTAAGCTTTTTCGTTCTGTTAACTTAAACGATGGCTTTTCTCCGGGTTATCGAATGGGTCTTTCTATTTACCATGCAGGAACATGGTGGTCCAAAGAGAATCAGTTGTGGAAGAAGAAGATGTGGAACATTTTGAGGACGTGAAAGATGAAGATGATGCTGAACCCATTAAAGAATCAGAGAAAGAAGGGAATGACGTTGAAGTTGATCATGAAGGTGACAAAATCACAAGTAGAGATGATGATTCCTCTTCAGATGAAGAAGAAGAAGAGGCTTTGGCGGTCAGGCAATCTGATGAAGAAGATGATTACGCTTCTGATGATGGTGAAGAGCTATTTATGAAAGAAACCCCCAAAGAAACCATGGAGGTTACTAATGATAGCGCAAAAAGAAGCCAAGCGCCATTGAAATCAAGTTGTCTTCCTGGAGGATACGATCCTCGCCATAGAGAACCTTCTTACTGGTCAGTTAATCTAAATTTGAGATGCTATGCTTACGTATGCACCACCTAGCAACTTTCTTGATATTATTATATGTCCTTGGTTGTAACTAAATCATTGGATCTCAAATTAACAGTAACGGAGACCGTGTGAGTTGGTGGGAACTGGTGGTTCTTGCTTCACACGCTCACCCCTCGGTGGCTACAATGGCTGGAACCCTTCTCTCAGGAACTACAATAGTTTACAACGGAAACCCGTTGAATGATTTATCTCTAACTGCTTTCTTGGATAAATTTATGGAGAAGAAACCAAAGCAGAACACTTGGCATGGTGGCTCCCAGATTGAACCTTCTAAGAAGGTAAAACCAGCTCAAGCCTCTCAACATCTACAGCTTGAAACCACTTTGTTATCTATATTCATTCACCTGTAACGGTTTTCTTGTTTCTCTTCATGTGCAGCTTGACATGTCAAACCAGATGATTGGAGCCGACATTCTAAGGTTGGCGGAAGAAGATGTGTCTCCTGAAGATTTAGTCTTCCACAAGTTCTACGTGAACAAGATGAACAGCACGAAGCAATCAAAGAAAAAGAAGAAGAAGAAGCTACCTGAAGAAGAAGAAGCTGAAGAACTTTACGATGTGAACGATGGTGATGGTGGAGGAAACTACGATAGCGATGTCGAATTCGAAGCTGGTGATGAGAGTGACAATGAGGAAATTGAGAATATGTTGGATGATGTTGATGATGACGCTGTGGAAGAAGAGGGTGGTGAATATGATTATGATGATCTGGATAAAGTAGTGGGCGATGATGATGAGCTTGTGGCTGATGCAAGTGATGCAGAGATGGACACAGAGATGGATATGCTTGATGGTGAAGATGTGGATGATGATGTTGATGACGTTATTGATGATGATGATGATGATGATGATGATGATGATGGTGTTGGTGGGGGTAACAAGAAAAAGAAAGAAAAAGGAAAACGGAAATCTCCATTTGCAAGTCTTGAAGAGTACGAGCATTTGATGGACGAGGATGATTCAAAGTCGAAAAGAAAAGTAACATCAGAAGAGCCCAAAAAGAAGAAAAAGAAGAAGACGACCAAAGCGTCTGAATAAAAAAGATTCATTGTCGATTTTGATACCTTGGAACAAAAGGTAAGACTCGTTGCTTGCTGTGCAAGGCTAGTTGTGTTGAGTTGTACTAAAACTCTAGTGTACAATTACTCCAATTTTGTGGTGTTTTGTTATCTCTTCTACTTTAAGTTTTCCATCTTTAAAACAAGAAGATTTTGTATGATTATTTTTTTCTAATCACTTGAGACTTGATCGCTGAAACCATAATTCAAAATATCCTTTATATCCACAAGTGTTTCGTCAATTTTCAGTGTTTTTCACTGTATACATTTATTTACATACAAATATTGATACTATTTGACAGCATCATGGTAGGCGTGCGAGTTCAAGTTGATACTGTAGTAATTGGGTAGTTAGTTAAATCATACTGGATCTTTAGTTGAGTGATATGAATGATTAAGACATGCTTAGATCATATGTAACCTTAAAATCCTACTTTTTTTGGGAAGAAGCCAACCTCTCATTTAAAGCTTAAAAGCATTTCCAAGCCTAAATACATTATCAAAAGTAGAACTTTAAACATTTCCAAACACACCAATGTGTCAGGTCAAAACTGTGGATATTAATGTTGATACATCTTAAAATATTAATCAATAAATATATATATTATATCATAAAGTTTATTTATATCCAGCAACGATTGCAGCTACTACATTAAGCATTCATAGACCAGACGATGCATTAAATGTATGGAACACGGATTATTATAAGAGATTATTATAACTAGAGGAAGTCCAAAAAAACTAAAGCAGGTTAGTTGCACAATTGTCGAGCACTGACATGAACAGCAACACCATCACAACTGGCTTGTCTCTGCTTTAATTTTGGACTCTAGTTTTAGTATAATCTATGGATTTCTTTTTTTGGTGTAAATGTTAAAAATCTATGGATTTCTTTTAATTGAGTTTCTAACCTTTTTAGTAATATGTTTAAATCTCAAGACAAAATAATAAAACGAAATGCTAAAAAAATCACACCTTAGATTATTAAGTAATTTATATGGGGCTACTTTTAAAAAGTTAATCAGCATAACGCGATTTAATCAAATCAATGATTAGGAATCAGAAGTAATGTAATTAATATTCCAAATTGCAGGTTGCTTGTTTGTCTCTTGTAATGCATGTATATTTAATGTACGCATATGCATATATGTCCGTGTCATTTTCCTTCTTAATCTTCAATAAATTCACTCTTTGAATAGAAATACTATTTTTAAAAACAATCACCCTTGATCAAATTATTAGGCTTATTTTGAGGTCTACATAAGTATATGACATTGGACAGTTATCTAATCTCTAATCATGAGCAACTACTGTCTTACTTTTTTTTGTCTATTTTATTTATTTTACTATAAAAATGAGTATATGTTCGACCATCTATAAAAAGAAGTATTTAAAATTTCTTAAATGATTAGCTTACCATCCACAACTTTTTGTTCGATAAAGACAGAGGGTAAGGTTCTATGGTGTTCTCCACCTAATTTCTCGGAAATACAAAACTAACTTTAAGGATTATAATATGCCTTTGCACTGAATAAGATGACTGTATTTTATCAAAAGAACAAAATTGCCTTGTGATTGGTGGTTCATGGTTGCATCATGTCACAGTATTATTCAAGAAAACTTAGTTTTTCTTTTAATGCTATTTTTATTTAGTTTTCCCGTTTTACAAAGATAAAAAATTTGGAAACCTTTTGTTTTGCAAATTTTTTTTTTAAATGTTTTAAATAGTTTTATAATAATAAATATCAAAATTTTAAAAATAATTATGCATTTAGTTTCTATTCATTTAATTTTGTTGAAAATTTATAATAATAATAATAGAAAATAATGTATTTATAATATAAATTTAATGTGATTTTAAATATGTGTGAACAAATGAAAAAAAAAACTTTTTGAAATGGATGAAGTATATAATTTTCATGATTTATTGTTTACGGTGAAAGTTTTGGATTTTTAAAAATAATTCCATATTAAAAAAAATTGAATCTGAAACATAATAAAACCTCTTCTCAAACAAAAAAGAAGAAGAAACATAATAAACCAACCCCTTCCAACCACATAACATACTATTATATCTAAATTTTCAAAATCGTAACATAAAAGAATCGTAAGAAATAAGTTTCAAAAAAGAATCGTAAGAAATACTAGTATATACGAACGACAAACAATTAGCATTATCGGGTAATATTCAACAAAAAAAAACGTGGACAAGATGTAATCGTTATCTAAAAAACATCACACTTTGTCCGATCATTAGATAACAACACGCAATAAGAGGTTGCCTACATATCTACAAAAACTATATTATAGTACACATTGTAAGATACACCAAATAAAATTTACTGAATAAGCATAAATGTGTATATATAAGGTATTTATAAATATGATTTATGATGGAGGAAAAACAAAATGACAGGTAAGAAAATAGACATGTGATGCAATGGTTAAGAACATAGGAAAAACAAAATGACAGGTAAGAAAATAGACGTATGATGCAACGGTTAAGAACATAGACGTATGATGCATGGTTTTGTCATGTTAATCTAGATTAAATAAATACAATAAACTAAATCATTATTGTTAGTGTTTTAAATTGTTGATCCAAACATTATATAAAATATATTTTAGACATGTGGTTTATATATGACATCATTGAGTTTTTAGTAATTTTTGTGCGTTAATCCAAAATTATATAATTGGATTGTTGGTCTAAATTATTGTTTATATTTTTTTTTGTTAACCAAGAGATATCTGGACATTCGGTCCAAAAAAAATTTCAAATTCGAAACAAAATCGATTTCAGATAGTAGTAATTACAACCATGACTCTTTTACCACCAAAACTAATTCGTTCCAGCGATTTTTTGTATTGTTGTTATCTCGTATGTTACGATATCATATTGTCAATATAGAACTTTCTAGTTAACAAATGTGAAATATTTACATGAAAATAAATCAATTACTGTCGCAAAATTTATTACGTGAATATATCTAGTTTATTTTTATTTTTAAATCTATTATAGGATATAAGAAGAAAAAAAGCAAAAACAATGGGCACAGAAACACTAGTTTTGCCATTTATGTCCTCATCCCCTCTTAGCTGTTATGCATCAATCGGTGGGTCATGCATCTATACGTTCTCTCTCTCTCTTGTTAATATATATACACGAACCTTCCTCGTTATTTCCTCCCAAGAACATCTCAAAACATTTTCTATTCTTCATTCAATCTTTTGACCAACACACACTCATATATTCTCATAAACCCTAAACCCTATCTTGTTTCAACGACACTCTTGTTCCGAATCCAAGAAAAAAGAGGTTAGTTTCAAAAGCAATGGCCAAAGTTGGGAAGCTGACAAAGCTCAAGTCGGCAATAAAGAAATGGCCTTCCTTCGCCAAGAATCACCACCACTCGTCCTCCTCGGCTGCTGTCTCCGATGAGCTCTCAGAGAACAACAATCTCCATGTTGTTTATGTTGGTCAGACTCGAAGACCTTACATGCTTAGACCGGACATCATCTCTCACCCACTTTTTCAAGAACTGGTGGATAGGTCTTCTAGATCCGATGAACAAGATCGTGAGATTGTTGTAGCTTGTGAAGTTGTTTTGTTCGAGCACTTGTTGTGGATGCTCAAGACTGGTCAAGAAGGAGGATCCGTTGAAGAATTGGCTGAGTTCTATACTTATTAACATCGACCGATTGATTTTTAAACATTTGTTTCGTATAATATATACTTCCTATGTTTTTTATTCTGTTGTTGCTCCTGAATTGTATTTTGATTCAATGCGGTGTGTGATCAAAAACGTGATCTCGTAAACCAATGTCATTTGCTTCTGTGTGTTTTTTTTTGTTCTCGAGCATTTTTATGATGATGATGACTTGATGAGCGTATGAAGCCTCATACTTTGTTACGAGTTACGACCAACAAATAATTATTTCTCTTAGAAGCAACCTTTATATTTTTTTTTTTTTTTTTGATAATCCGGGGATTTTCCACTTACGCGGATCATTCCTCCAGGCCCGGTCAGGCAGCGGTCCACTTCACCCGGGAGGGTTATACCTGGACTGAGGATAAGGCCCAACACCCAGTACCGCATTTGGTGACATGGAAGAGGTAGTTCTCCTCCAGGTGGTTCGAACCCAGGAGCATGACCATTGGCCCCAAGGCCCTTACCACTTGTGCTACCTCATCCCCTCAACCTTTATATTTCCTTCTAATATATTCTAATATATGCATATCCTTAGACAATTAAGAGAATGCGATGATTTTTCAGATACTTATTTTATGGTCGCATTAATAATATTTACTTTCATTGTGGCGGTTTTGTAACTTTGTTTCTCTTTTTCTAACGAACAATACTTAGGTTCATTCCTAGGGTGAACTTATGAATTCACCTCTTTTCTTATTGCAATCATATTACCATAAATATTAATATCATATAAATAAATAAATCATAAATTACAAAAAAAGTAAACTTTAAATCATAAATTCTAAATTCGAACCCTAAACCCAAATTTTAGATCTTAAATTTTAAACAAAACCCTAAACCTATACCCTAAACCCAAACCTATACCCTAAACCCAAACTTATACCCTAAACCCAAATTATATACCATAAATCCTAAACCCTAAACTCAAACCATAAATCCTAAACCTAAACTCTAAACCCTAAACCCAAACTCTAAACCCTAAATCCTAAACCTTAAACCCAAACTATAAATCATAAACCCATAATTGTCAAATACTTTTGGGTTAATGATCATCAAATATATTTTCAAATACATTTTAGGGTATAGAGTTCGGGTTTATGGTTTACAGTTTGGGTTTAAGGTTTAGGATTTAGGGTTTATAGTTTGGGTTTAGGGTTTAGAGTTTGGGTTTAGGGTTTAGGATTTAGGGTATATAGTTTGGGTCTAGGGTATAGG
Organism: Raphanus raphanistrum subsp. raphanistrum; assembly: GCA_019706035.1. Taxonomy (NCBI): domain Eukaryota; kingdom Viridiplantae; phylum Streptophyta; class Magnoliopsida; order Brassicales; family Brassicaceae; genus Raphanus; species Raphanus raphanistrum. The sequence continues at coordinate 53,911,874 of CM033988.1, forward strand.
TTTGGGTTTAGGGTTTAGATTAAAATTTAAGATCTAAGATTTGGATTTAGGGTTTAAATTTAAAGTTTATTATTTAAAGTTTACTTTTTATAATTTATAATTTATTTATTTATGTGACATTAATATGTATTGTAATTTAATTGAAATAAAGAAAGAGGTGAATTCATAAGTTCACCCCAGGAGTGATCCTAAGTATTGTTCTTTTCTAACGGAATATATCTCATGATGAGTAGTCTCATGACATATAAAAAGTACTTTAGTGATGTTCGAAATTCCTTAAACTAATACAGATTTTTTAAAAAATTGACTACATGATGACGATCTCAGTTAACTAAACTATCTAGATGAAGTTAATAAAAAAACTAATTAAATTATCTAGCTATCTTTTGAAAAAATATACAGCAATGATTTGTATCTTTGACATTCATGGTGTTTTGTTTAAAATCCGGCAGTACTTAGCTAAGACATACGCATAACACTGCTAGCTAGCTAGTATCGAAATGATTAAGAACTCTGAAAGATCCGTTCTATACAAAATTAACAGTACAATAAACATTTTCATATGTTTTTGCACTGTAATTTTTTTCCTGCTAAGCTACATACAAATTTTTTATAACTATACAAAATTAACAGTACAATAAACATTTTCATATGTTTTTGCACTGTAATTTTTTTCCTGCTAAGCTACATACAATTTTTTTTATAACTGTGGAGTCCAACGACCGAGGTCAACCGACTAATCTAAGCTACATATAGTTTTTTTGCACTCTGATTATTTAGAATACAGTTTTGTATTTGTTTTTCAAACTTAATCAGTAAATCCTCATTTTTAAATCCGTCGAGACTCACCACGTACATACGTACCTTAGACACGATCCTCTGTATATCACATATATTTATGGTTGTCCATTTCAAATATACATTTTTGTATATCAGAAACATATGCATTTTTAAAAGAAAATTTGCCGTGAATAATGGTTGCTCCTTATTAAAAAAAAGGTCGCTCTCATGACGCGTTGGTGACCTGGTCCCCAAGTTCATGTCCCTATTCTTCTTTCTAGTAGCGTATAACATATTCATTTTAATGTTCCTGAACTTATGTAAAATTTTATTAATCTCAAAGAAATAAATTAAAACTTACGATTTAGTTAGAAGATGAAAATAAAGTTTATACTACTTGCTTATCATCAGTTAAAAACATACATGTACATGTATACATAATAGAGTATAGTTGTAGGCTTGTAGCAGCAAAGTTTTGGTGATAGAAACTGATAATTGTCTTGGTGGTGACGAAAGCACGGAATATTATTAAAGAGTCTCGAGGACTTTATCTATACATAAACATAATTAATTAGACAAACATCTACTCTATTAATTTAGAATTTTATTTTTTATCTACTATTTAAAAATTATCATTTAACTTTGGACCTATTCATATCACTTAACAATAGCACATATGTTATTTACATAAAACATACACGTTACATTATATTAACGTTGTATGGTTGGCAAGTTTATACAAATAAACAGAAACTAATTTTATTAAACAAAATGAAATCGGTTATTTAATACAATAGATCATAGTAACGTAATTTAATGAAAGATATATCTAATCAATTAATCTATGTATTAACTAACATTTCTTAATGGTAGCTGGTCTACTTACTTATCTTCAGTCATCTAATTCTCCATACCACGCACCATAATCAATGTTTTTCCTTTGCTTGGTGTGCTGCCACCCACCATAATCAATTCTTCTCTTCATGTACATATTGAGACATAAGAATACAAGTCCTGTCTACATGGAGAATAGAAGAATATATACTCTATCACTGAAATCAAATTTCATACTCTTTCATCATACCAACAACCACTCCAAACCATAATAGAAATACATGTGGTTTAATAAAAATCGGTTCATTTTTGAAATTTAATAAATTCAAATTTCAATCTAATAAATATTTAAAATCTACCAACAAACTAATATTACAAATCAGTATATGCTTAGAGAATATTCATTTGATTTGTTTCTAGAATTGGTACTCAATAAAACCTATTATTTTAAAATAGAGTACCTATTTGTATATATCTACGGTTGACATATAATATTTTATACAAAACATTAATAGCATATGTTAAACTTTTTTTTTTCAGCAAACACAGACTCATATAGATTCTGTTATCCAAACTGGTAGCTCCGCATCCATATGAACGACAAAAAATGATTGTTACCTTGCACCGCGTGCTAAACTGTCCGCCTTATTATTTTGTGTTCTTGGTATATGAACGAGCTCTGAACTGTTGAAACTTTTCTTCAGAATGATGATGTCTTCTAGATAACTTGCAAAGGCTGGCCACTCTTCTGGTTCCGAAACCATCTTCACCAACTGAAAACAATCCGTTGCAAACGTAACCGAAAATTGTCTTAAATTCCTCATGTATTCCATTCCATTGCCGAAAACTATATGTTAAACTTTTATATATGCAACTATATATTATATTTCTGTTTATTTTGAAATTTACTGCACTATATTATCTAAAACTATTATATATACAAATATAATAGTACATAACTAACATTTATTTCATGATTTGTATACAAAATATGCTATTAGAAATCTTTTGAATAATTCATTAAATATATTAATTACAAATAATATTAATTATTAATAATAAAATCTATTTAAAATAAAAATTCATATAATATTCAAAACTCAAAGTGAAGATTTCAAAATAATTTATGGACAAAATATACAGTTTTGAAAATAAATATTCCGAAACTAAAACGATAGTACTCCAAATTTAAAAAAATAAAAGATCATAGATGTATATTTTTTGAAATACAAGACAAAAAAACTATGTTGTAAAAATAAAAAAATATAATATTTGTATATATTAATTTAATAACAAAAGAATCAGGAAACTCGATATAATAACATCCTAAATATATTATATAGATAAAATTTATTAAATAATATAATAGATGCTACTACATATCAAATTTATTAAAATAGTAAGACCATATTATTTTTAAAAAACAATGTATTAACTTAAAAAAATCTACAAAATACAAAAAGATGTTAAAGTATATTTTCTTAAACAACATGGAGATGTAAAATTATCCTGAGCAAATTATAGAGTGTAACTAAATAAATTTTAAAAATGATATGCAATAACAATTAATAACAAAGTAAGATGTATAAAACAGATTACACATATTAATAGTATCAAATATAAAACATAAACGACAAAATTATATAATTACATAATATATAACACTAAAAATTAAATCATATATTTAAACTTTATGATAATGTCAAACTTATACATTTATAAAATAAAAAAATATCCGCACAGATCAAAATCTAGTAATAATTAATATCGTATCAGTTGATTTAAGTACAATCATAATACTAAGATAATACCCGCGTTACAACGCGAAATTTTTTTTTAATAGTTTTGAGAAAATAATTACTATTTTAATTCAATATGGGTATTGTTCTTTTTATAGAACCAAAAATATATTATTTAAATTTATAAAACTGGTAAACAATCTTATTTGTAAATATTTGACTTTAAATTTTATTTAAGTTGAATATAAATTTACGGTTTTATTTTTTATTTATATGAATAAATATTTTAAATTGCATTTTCAGATCTATTTTTAGACGTGTGAAATATATTATTCCCTTTGAAGGACTCTTAATACTCATATGACGATTTTCCACTAAAATAATATTTAAAGTTTTGGAGAATACATTAAATTATAGTTTTTATACAATTTAAATGATGAAAATTTTATTTCTATGATATAAATTTATATAGTATATTTCATAAAAAAATAATTTGATAGTTTACAATAGTTGTGATAAAAATACATTATAGTAATTTTATTTTAAAAATATACATTTTAAAATTTTAATATTTTATTTAGCAATACATAACAAAAAGATAATCATTAATTGCATCTTTTATTTTTGATTCATATTGTTAAGAAATCTGATTTCTTTCTTACATAACTATAAATATATATTTTAAATAAATACATATTTTAATTAAATACATATTTCTAAGATATGATTTTTTGTATAGAAGAATTATCTTTTTTATTAAAATAGAGAAATTTAAAATATTTAAATATATATTATTACACGTACATTTGATATGGTTATAGGAAACCTGATATTTTTTTTTATAAATACTGATAACTATATATAAGATATTTATATAAATAGATTGCAAATTTTAAAATATACATAATTAAAATATTTTTTGTGATATCTAAATATTATTATCTTATTTCAGTTGAGAAAATTTAGAATGGTTCAAAAACATTTAAATATTAGTTTAATACTTAAAACTTTTTGATTGGCTATAATACTTTTCAGTCAAAAATATATCTCCATGTTCGGGATTTCGCTAGGTGTATGGCGTACGGCCGACCCGGACCTAGCAGCTAATTAATTAGTCGAGGATTAATCGGAATTTAATCAGGATTAGTTTTTTTCATATTTTATCTATAAATATAATATATATTAAATGGCAGGAGTATTAGTCGTTAATATGCCTTGGTCTAGTGTCTCCTCAAGTAGTGCGAGATATTGGGACCAGTGTTCTCAATGTTCCTTTTTGCATTCTTTGTTGTTTTTTCTTTTTGTCTTGGTAGATTTACAAAACTACCTTCGTCTTGTACATTTTGTCTGGAACTTTTGACCTAATTTCCAGCCGCCTCTTCTTTCTTTCATCGATTTTATTTGCATTTCAGACTTTTTTTGGGAAGAATTAATCGGAGGGAGGGAGAATGGAAGGGAGCAAAGGCGAAGCGGTGTACGATTCAATGAATTTGAATCCTCACCTTTTCATCAATGCAGCACTCAACATCGTCCAAGACGTTGTCGACGAAGCTTTCCACTTCTATAGCCTGTACTGTACTCCTCTTTCTATCTAACTCTCGATGCTTTTATTTTTATTTTTTCTAACAGAGCACTTACTTAACATTTTTGCAGTGAAGCATCCAATCTCCTGAAAATCGATGGACCTGATGATAACAACAGGTCACGGGAGTTATCGAAAGTGAGTTTCTTTCTTTCATCCTCATCCTCCCTCTCTCTCCCAGTGCTGTGCTGACCTAATAACCTCTCTCTCCATGTCTGAAATTTCAGGGTATTGATCGTGTTCGTGATATGATTCAATCGGTTCTCGACAACCGCTTGGAGATGTGGGAACATTACTGTCTTCGATACACTTTCGCTGTTCCTGAAGACTTTGTGCTGCTTCCGCCACAGAGTGTGAGTCCCTCCTGCTTCCTTCTCTTTACTCTCTCTCTCTCTCTCTCTCTCTCTCTCTCTCTCTCTGTGTGATTGCTCAAGTTTGTCCTCTCGTTGTGTTGTTGTTCATTAGGATGATGACCGAAATATCCAACCTTTGACAAACGACCAAGAGTTGGATGCAGAGTTGGATTCCCTAAGGCGTAACCTTCATTTGGTGAGAGACTAAACTCTTGTGAAGATAGATACTTTGGTCTCTTTTACAATGACTGATATAAACTTTTGTTTTTCAGGTAGGAAACAGGTCTGTTGAGCTTAACTCGGAGCTCCAGGCTTTGGAAAGAAAATCTGTTTTAAATGCAAGACTCGTTGATGAAGCTTCAAAGCTTTATGATCAATCATCAGTGGACGATATGTTCAAAGGTAAATCAAGTTTGAGCCTTTTTGAATTTTTATTGATGATTTTTTCACCCGAGTGGTGATGATTTGGATAATGAGATATATATGCTTATTGGGGTTTGATAGGATTTTCTTAAAATCATTCAGAATTTTATTATTTGACATTCCTTGTTTGGTTTTAGTGAGTGAATCAGTTTTTTTCTTCTTCTGCAGAAATGACAAAAATGGCATCTGAACTTCGGACAGGGATCATCAACAGGCTGAAAGCAAGAAATATGAATGCTGCTGCTGAAAGCGCCTTAGTAGAGACGCTAAAGAACAATGGTATTGATTTCTCGGCTACGGCTCCCGGTAAAACGATATTTGATATATTGTAGTATTTGACGAGTTAGTGTTCCTATGTCTTACTTGATTCTCACTTTCTCAGATGGAAAGATTGAAGACCTCGACAAATTTCTGGCCGAGCTAAGAAAGATGTGAAAATGTTTTAACAATTGCCTTTCAACTCTGCCCTTTTGTAAACCACTAGCTTGGCCTGGAAGACTTCGTTGTTTTTAGTTTACCTAATGGCCACTTAATGTTTGTTTTGTTAACATACAAAAAGATCTACGCATATCTAGATATAAAGCTTGGAAGCAGAGCTCGTTTATGCGAATGAAAACCCAACTTTGATTCACATCTCTCGTAAGCAAAAAACAAAAAAGTTACAAAGCTTTCATCGTGCTTTAGCGTAAATGCAGGTAAATTTAGTCAAGAGATTAATCGCATAATGAGTTCCATATATTGTTTGCAAATGTTCTTTTATTACTATGATACATGTTTTGGAGCTAGTACCCAAAACCTTTTTTTTGAACTAAATTCACCAAAACTTTTAATAGCTCAAATACGCAAAGACCATTTTAATTTGTAAAAATGTGAATGTGAATAATTATGGGCTGACTAATCTGAAGAGGTGACTAGATAAAAGTGCAAAATAATCCAATCCGTTGTCTTGATTGGGTTGATGTTCAAAATAATAATAGATTGGATTCGAAATTTCGAACTGAAGTACTCAAGAAAACAGAGATAAAACACACAAAAAAAAAAAATCTTTAAACAAACATAAAAGCCGAGCAACAGTGTTGGGTCTTAGTGGGCCTCATGGGCCAAAATAATACAATGAAATGAATAAAAACACCCGTCAAGGAAACGGGACTGGGTACCGGTGGCCGGCGTTGCCAGTAATTGTGAAACAGCGGTGACAGTTTAACTAGTGGAGTGTGTGTCTTGTCTGTACATAAAGAAAAAAAACTAAGGTCGTTCGCTGTTTCTATTTGTTTTCTCTTGATGAGCTGTTGCTGATTTTTTTTTTTAAATTATGTCTTCCAAGTGTTTGATGAAATGCCTCGGGCAAATAGTCTTCTTTGCAAGTATATTTTTTTAAGGGGATTCATTATTTTCTGCGGATGATTTCAAAATGGTTTAATATTTGATGGAATCTCTAGGTTGTGAGTTCATGACTTCATGATAAAGATTAAAACTTGCAGCCACCGCTCAAGTTCTTACTAGTCTATTATTGTATGTACAGGGTTTTTCTCTATTGCCATTTGGGAAAGCAGTTGACCTGACCCAGTCAGGAAGTTTAGAAGAATGTCACGGTTCAGATCATTGTGGCAAGCTTCGGTGAATGCAACAAAGAAAGGTATTTTTATTTTGTTCTTCTGCTGAGACTAGTCAAATTAACATGTTTTAACACTTGTTGTAACCTGTTGAATTTGTTGCTATTGATTTCCTTATCTTGTTGTAAGTTGGGTTGCACTAAAAAGTAACGAATACTGTATAGTATATTCTTGTTTTGGACTTATAATCAAAAGTCTTTGCCTAGAAAGAAAGATTATGTTTGAAGACTAGGGATGAAGGTTTTGCTTATATGTATATGCTCTTGAGCCTTTTAGCTAAGTCTTTTTTTAAAACTTGTTTTTGTCGATGTACATACTTCAGCTCTAACGTGGGAGCTCGAGGAAATGGTACCGCCTGCGGAGAAGTGTATATTCAAGTTCAGTTCAAAAGAAGACTTGAAGAGATGGCACCTGTATTCCGATTCTGAATATGGAGGTACCTAGAAATAAAATACAAAGGTTCATGCATCTGCTCATATTGATGTTGCAGAAGATATGTTCTGCTTTGAAAATTTTATTTTATTTACACTACTCGATCCTCATTGATTCATATTAACAATTGTTGAGACGGACGAAACATGATATCTGAATATCTGCTGTACATAGCAATTCTTCATGTCCTCTGCTAATTATCGTGTTGGATATTTTACTTTATAGGATTATCTTCGGCTTCATTGGAGATTAAAGATGGAGGAGGAAATGGATCAGAATGCACTGGTTAGTGTGTATATATGATGGTCAAGTGTGCTTAGCCTTTTCCTTTTGTTGCTCTTTCACTTGGTTCTGCTACACCCAGTTTGTGTAAGATAGATTCAAATAGACTTGCCGTTTGCTCATTTAGGGAGGCATAGAAATGTTAATTAGGATTCTCCACACCATTTTGTCTTCAGTTGTTGATCTGCAATTTGTTTGGTTTTACCCGTTTAGGTTCTTTTATGGGTCTCTGGTGAGTTACATGCATGAAAATGAATGTACGAGGTTTCTTGATTCTTATACCATCGTTTGTAAGTACCATTTTCACCTGTATACCTCCTCCTAGGTGTGTTCTCTGGGAACCTCTCTACGGAGATGAGCGAAGGTTCAAAGTTGAGTATTAACCGGAGTGGTTTCTGTGGAATGCGCTCAAAGAAGGTTAAACACATACCCTTTTCCTTACTAATCATCAACATAAACCAAATATCAGAGTGAGTTTATACTCAACTTAAGTGAAACCAGCTTCGCCTTTCTGTAGTTTGATGGCTTTATTGATCTCGACGGGTATGATTCAATAGCCATGAGGCTTAAAGGAGATGGAAGATGCTACATATCTACTGTGAGTCTCATGCTCTAACAACATAAGGTTTAAATAGCTTCGTTTCTTAATAACTAAACCGCGGTGTTAATTTCAGATATATACAGAGAATTGGGTGAACTCGCCAGGACAAGCAGAAGATAACTCATGGCAAGCTTTTGTTTTTGCTCCAAAGGGAAACTGGTATACAGCTAAGGCAAGTCTCATATACTTTTTCGACAAGGCAACTTGTGTAAAAAAGAGGTTTTGTTAAATAACCTAAACCTAGTTTGACAATATATTTTTTTTCTTCAGGTTCCTCTAACACGCTACTTGCCAACGTGGAAAGGAAACGTGATTGATGCAGACATGGAGATGAACCCTGGTCGTGTTGTGGGTATGTCTCTATCAGTTAACTCACAAGGAGGTGGTTTTATTGGAGCTAAACTAGGCGCAGGCGATTTCAGAGTCGAAATTGACTGGATCAAAGCATTGAGAATGCCATGATGGATGATGCCGACAAAAAGGAAACTGATGTTCTCTGGTTTGGTTTATTTGTAAAACCGGGAATCGAGTTAACCGGATCCAAGTTGGTGGACAAAAGAAAAACGTTTGTGAAATGACTGACACTTACATCTAGGGGTAACACTTTACCCGATATCCGAAATAGCACCCGAACCCGACCCAAAAAATCCAAACCGAAATCCGAACCGAAGTAGTAAAATACCCGAACGGGTATTAAGTTAGGAGAGATTGGATATTCGAACCCGAACGGGTAATACCCGAACCCGAATGGATATCCGAAAATAACTGAACATGTGTATATTTACCCTTATATTTCTATTTTACATCTCTCATTTTATTTAAAATATTTATATTGATGTTAGACATACTTTAAAATCATATAGTATATATATAATTATGGAAAAAATAATTTGATATTCATTTAAAATGCATGTTAAACTTTTTATTTCATGTATTAACCAAAGTTACATCCAAAGTTTTAAAACAATAGCCAAATTAATATTTTATTTTGGAAATGTTATCTCCAAATCTATTAATCATTCAATTTATAAAAAGAAAAAAATCAGTTAAGTAAAATCTATATTTTTAAATATAAAAAACTTTAAAAAGGAAAATTTTATTTTTATTTCTTTTAAAATCTAAATATCCGAATCCGATCCGAAATAGCCGAACCCGAACTAAAAATATCCGAACCCGATCCGAAGTTCAGAAATACTCGAACGGGTATTATACTCCTATACCGAAATATCCGAAAATCCAAAATACCCGATTCGAACCCAAACGGGTACCCGAACGCCCACTCCTACTTACATCACAGCAAGTTGTCTTGGCTTTAATAGAACAAGAAGTCAATGAATAGAAATTACATGGGCCATATTAAGCAAGTTGCTCAATTAGATCGAAATTATACCTTAACTTGACGATGAAAAAAATAAAAATAATTAAATTATTGGAGAACAATAATCACACATTGTGACTAACGTTTGAACCGATAAGAATAGGGTGGGTGGGTACAACGTAGGGTCACGACATCACATCTCTCTAATTACGTGTTTAGAATCTTTAATCACCTTGTCCGTACGGATTTTATGACTTTCTAAATCAAACCAAAGTTTTTTTTATCTTGGTAATTATTTTGAAAACGATTTATGTTTGATAAAGTTAATCGCAATTTTAAAATTATTAAAGCAGAAGAGAGGAAGATTTTTTAATTTTTTTTGAAGATATTTGCAAGAAATTTGGTTGTGTATAATAGGAAAAGAATTAGTAGTAATATACTTTAAAGTTATTGTAGGCTAAAAACGAGGCTAAATAGAAAAAGGACAAGTAGTTCAAGTGGCGAGTTTCTCGATCATTCTGTGTTACTAGTCTCTCCAATATCAATATAAACAAATAAAAACTATATATTATAACAAACACAAAGCACGATACCCCCAAATCTCAAGAACTTCTCTGCTTCTTCTCTTTTCTCTTCTCTTCTACTCTTATTCCACGTTTGCAAATCCTCTGCACCTATACACACATTTATTTCGATCTTTTATTCTCTTGTTCCATCCAATAAACTCGTCGACTTGACCTTATTAACACATATTAAACAAGACCAAAGCTCTCTGTGTAACTCATTCTCGTATCATCATCAATGGAGAAAGAAGACTTGTACGCTATTATGGATTTGAACAATGAATGTTCACAAGGAGATCTCAAACTTTCTTACAAGAACCTTGCTCTGGTTATTTACAAATATTCTCTCTTTTCTTTTCATTTTGGTTCGTTTTCGTATCTTGTCTAGTAGTGCCTGAATGCTAACCGGTTCTGTAATTTCTGGTTTATAATCTGTGTTATTTTTTTCTTCCATGTGTGTAGAAATGGCATCCAGATCGGTTCAGTGAAGAAAATGAGAAAGACAAAGCCAATACGAAATTTCAGTCCATTCAACGAGCCTATTCTGGTAAGTAATTTCACCCACCACGGTTTACTTTTGAACCGGGTCTGATTGTGGCTCTTTCGGTTTAGTAAATAGTTTGTGTTGTCGACAGTTTTGTCGGATTCGAACAAGAGGATGTTGTATGACATCGGAGCCAGTGGCGGACCCAGGAATTTTTTTAACATGTGTCAATATATAATTAAAAAATAAATGTTTAAAACCATAAAAAAATATTTTATAAAAGTACTCTACGATCTTTCATATCCTGAAATCTTTTCATCACAGCTTCATTCGTAACTTTTTCAAATACATCTTTTTCGATAAAACAAATTAAACAATCATTCAAAAACTCATCGCCAATCCGATTTCGTCGATCTGTCTTCACGATCTTCATAGCTGAAAAACTTCTCTCAACGGTCGCAGTGGCAACCGGCAAAATCAAAATCAACTTCAGAAGCCTATAAACCAAAGGGAATGACAAATGCTTTCGTGTTTCCACCAAAGTACGAGCAAGTTCTCCAAGATCTTCTAAATGAGTAAACCTTTCATCATTTCGAAGGTTATCGATATAGATATCTAGCTGTTGGTCAAGAGATATGCACTCTCCCTGACTAAAGTCAGATGGGTAGAAAGTCGATAATCTCATCAGTTTTGAATGGTCAAACTGGGAGAACGAATCGATGGGAGATAAAGAAGCAGCACAAATAAGTAGTTCAGTGTTCACCTCATTAAAGCGATCGTTGAACTCTTGAAGCTGCAAATCCAAAATCGCATATAAGCAATTAACCTTATAGTGATGTTCATTTGTCACTCCTGTTTTTTTCCTTCGTCTCTTTGTGTCAAGGAAATCTTCCTTCATATCAAGCTTTTCAATGCCATGTTTCTTAGAGAAAGAAGAAACTTTAATCATAAGAGAATTCCATCCATCATCTCTAAACTTCTGCAACTCTCTTTTTGTTGATGCTACTAAGGACATTGCATTCAAAATATCTTGATCTCTGTTTTGAAGGGCCAATGACAAACTATTTGTGACTCCTAAAAGGTGAACCATCACTTGCAAGTAGAACACAAAATCAAAGCTGTCCACATAACTGAGGAGGCCATATGCTTGACGTCTTTTCGAGTCATCTGCGCCATCATTCTGAACACACTTAAGCACTTCAACGATAGAAGAAAAACACTCAACCACACGCAGCAAAGTCCTATAGTGAGAGCCCCAACGAGTCATCCCTGGTCTTTGAACAGAAACATCTTGATTTAACCCTTTTCCAGTCTTACGTTCACCATCATTAACTTCTTTCTCAATCGTTTTTTTGTGATTTTCTCTGAATGCATCTTTCCTTTTACATGAAGCTCCCACTACATTTAACAGCAGAGAAATCATATCAAAGAAGTCTCCAACATCAAAATGCTTCTTAGCAACTGCCACAACAACTAACTGAAGCTGATGAGCAAAGCAATGAACATAATATGCTGATGAGCTTTCCTTTGAGATTAACGACCTTAGCCCATTGAACTCACCCTTCATGTTACTTGCACCATCATAACCTTGCCCTCTCACCTTTGTAATGCTTAATCCATACTTAGCAAACAAAGAATCAATTGCAGATTTCAAAGATGATGAAGAGGTATCACTTACATGAGTAAGACTTATGAATCTCTCTTTGACTATCCCACTCTTGTCAACATACCGAAACACAACTGCCATTTGTTCCTTATAAGAAACATCTGCAGACTCATCCACCAACAAACCAAATACATCATGATCAATTTCATCAATAATGCTTTTGACTAGCTCTTCCGCAAAACAATGGACAATATCTTTCTGAATCTTTGGAGAAGTCATCTGATTGTTTCCAGGAGCATTTCTTAAAACAACCTTACTCACATCTTCATTTTGTTCGGCAGTGTATTTCAAGAGTTCAACAAAGTTACCATTATTAGCAGTTTCATCTTTCTCTTCATGCCCACGAAAAGGTAACCCTTGTCGCAACAAGAATCTTGAAGCATCAATGGAAGCATTTAACCGAATGCGATACTCTTTTTTCGTGATATCATCTTGTTTATGCAAAGCATGCTTGATAGACTGGCCTTGCTTCATCAAGTTTTCACACTTCATTGCTGCATTGTTGTGAAAACTGTTAACAGCTCCTATATGCTCTGAAATATTTTTAGCTTTATTCCAGCTGGAAAAACCGTCAACTGTCCATGCATCATTTCTTCCACCTTTACCAGCATTGTCTCTGAACAAGTAGCAATATAGGCAAAAAGCTGCATCTTTCTTCACACTATATTCTAACCAATTTGGAAACTGATCAAACCAAGTAGGATTAAAGCGTCTTAGCACACCTCCTACCAATGATTGTTTGAAAATATGACCACGAGGTTGACAAGGACCTCTCATCAAATATTTCCGGATTACCTCATTCTTTTGATTTGCATTATATTCTGATATTCTTTTCCGATCAGCAGGATCCCATGGTAGATTATCTAAATCATCCAAATCACTCTGAGATGATGATGGGGGTGATGATGGAGCTTTTCTTTTCAAATTTATCAAATATTTCTCCATATCTTCGACTGAAAAAAGAAACAAAAAAGTAGAAAATATTATTACTAAAATAAATTAATTAGTTAACTAGATCACTAGAAGCAAATTAAATTAAAAAAAAAAGATCAAAAGGGGCTTACCTGTTGATGGCGATCGACAGTCGGGTTTGTCTTTTTCTTAAAGTCAAAGACGATGACAAAAGTTTTTTTTCGACAATAGAGTACGATTTTCTAAACCTAAATTTATTTGGGCTTTATATTATTATTAGTTAATTATAATCATAGAATAAGTGGGCTAGTTAATGGGTTTGTCATAGAATTTTATGTTATTAATATTAGGAGAGTTAGTGGACTAGAGATCAAAGGTGGGTCAGATTTATATTAAACGTGGGTCAGTCATCCAAATATTACAGAACATGCATATGTAATTTTTTTTTTCAAAATTAAACGTGTGTCACTTGACACCCCATTGATGGTCATAGGTCCGCCACTGATCGGAGCATACGACAGTGATGACGACGAAACTGTAATTTTCTCCTTATATATTATTTCTCTTTTTACATTAAAGTACAAAATATAGAATTTTCACATTTTTTTTTCTAATTATGTTGCGTTGTGTAGGGAATGGCTGATTTCATAAATGAGATGGTGACTCTGATGGCTCAAACTACATCTACGGTAACAAAATGGATTATCACTTGCTTACTAGTAATAATTAATCACTAGTGATCTATCTATATTATATACAATGATGGTAATGGTAATAGTGTGAATTTGGATGACTTGGAACACAGGGAGATGAAACCTTAGAAGAATTTGAAAAGTTGTTTCAAGAACTGTTAATGGATGATGTGAATCAATTCAAAACTCCTCCTTCGTCTTCATTTCAGTATGCACCATTCAGTGGCATGTCTGCTTCGGTGTATCGAGATGATTCGTCAAATGATGATATTCCGAACAAAGCTAAAGTTGACAGTTATTGCTGTATAAGTTCTGGTGAGGTATTTGATCTGCTCCCTTCTCCAAAATGTATGGATATAAAACACATTTAGATGATAATGTATATTGTAGGATATCTAGAACCTTATTAGAAAAGAAGATATGATAATATGTGTGTTTGTAGGATTGAAATGGATGTTGATGTTTTTAATAAAGGTCAGTGGTCCATCGACGAGTTCTCCGGTTGGCAATAGAAGATCTAAGAAGTAGCTAGAGCTTACATTTTTCTTCTTTTTTTTCTTTTAGAATGTCACATAAATTTAATTTTCGCTCGTTGCGGTACTGTAAAATATGCTATGTATTTTTTTTTATATATACAATGTGTTTGAACTTGTACTTCGTCTGAATAAATCTTGAACTCGTATAATACTCGTATTGTATCTGAACGAACAATACGAGTAAGAAAAAGTTACTGCTGTTTACGTTTTATTAGCAAACCCAAAGCTGAAACCGAACTGGTTGTCAATACTATCGTCTTGGAGATTCCTTGGGCATTGTTGTAAATATTCTAGATCAATAAAAAAAAACATGAGACAATCTACCAGCCAGATAAATTGGCCAGCAATAAGTTGGCCAAACTAAGTAGGCTTTGTCAGAGATTTGGCACCAAGTTGATTCAGAATTAGATAGGTCGAAGTTGTGGTGGATCAAGTGAGACGACATCAGTGAGAGATGTTTGGTTGCAAGTAGTAGTAATAGTTTCTTTCTTCAACGTAGGGCAAAGTCACTAACGTTAGGGATAGGATATTTTTGTAGAAAGTGGGACCAGGAGACAAAAGCTACTCAACAGGTTGTCATTTGTCTTCTTTTAGACCTGCGACTCTGCGAGTCTTCTCTTCTCTTCCTTTCTTTTCTCAACAGGTTGTCATTTCCTTAATTCCATCATTAAGCGTCACCCCACCTCTTTTCCCACAAACTCATTTACTCTCATTTAAAGAGATTTTTCTCTTTTCTTAACCTTCCACCTCATATGTTATGTTGCCGAACATTGTTCGTTGGGCTCTAACTAAATTCAATTAAATTTACAAACCAGATCCATTGTTCATTAGGGTTTCGTTCACTCACGCATACAGAGGTTTTGGGTCGAGTTCAAGCGACATGCCTCTTTGGATCTCCAGTCCTCCTAGCAAAGCCTATGTAACGTCTTCCGTTCTCGGCTATCATCTTTTAAATCCAAGCATCAAGGTCGTTCTCACCACTCCTCCTACTCTCTCGCATTTAAACGTCCTCATCATCCTTAAGATTACCGTTCGGAGCTCCGTTTATAAATTGATTCCTTGCAAGCTATGAACATCCTCACTACTACGAAATCGAAAAAGTCAAACTCTGACAAGTATCAACTCCTACCTTCCGAGGTTCTGAGAGGCAAAGAAAGTGAAAAAACACGTGGGCGTCGACATGCTCTTCATGGATGAGAAGGTTAGTCAGGGAGGTAACAATGGTTCGGGTGGTGATACGCCTGGAGAGAATCCAATAGCATCTAAGGTCTAACGCTGTTGTTGAGGCAGCAGGTGGTGTGACAGCAGAACTTGGAGAAACTACAAATGTCAACAATCAACCATCATCGGCGACCGTCCAGCATCAACCAAACCGATAATTGGCTCAAATGAGAATGGAAAGAAGTAGGCACGCATGGCATAGCTCGACATGGAAAACTCAAAGCCTTACTTTGATTCACATCTCTCGTAAGCAAAAAAACAAAAAAGGTAAATTTAGTCAAGAGATTAATCGCATAATGAGTTCCATATATTGTTTGCAAATGTTCTTTTATTACTCTGATACATGTTTTGGAGCTAGTAACCAAAACTTTTTTTTTGAACTAAATTCACCAAAACTTTTAATAGCTCAAATACGCAAGACCATTTTAATTTGTAAAAATGTGAATGTGAATAATTATGGGTTGACTAATCTGTTATTATGTTTTAGATTATAGAAGAGGTGCCTAGATAAAGGTGCAAAATAATCCAATCCATTGTCTTGATTGGGTTGATGTTCAAAATAATAATAGATTGGATTCGAAATTTCGAACTGAAAAATACTCAAGAAAACAGAGATAAACACACAAAAAAAAAATCTTTAAACAAACATAAACACTTGATTCCGCAAAAAAGTTACCAATCAAGAAAATACATGGAATGTAAACTAAAAAACCATTTCGCAGTTATTGAGTTTTTGCTTAAATTTTTTGAAATAAACTTGCAACAAGTGAATAAGTGTGTTTTTTTCAATTATTTGCTGAAACTTTGAAAATTAATTATCTCTCTACTTAAGTTACATAAAAGCATTTGTATACAACAACCAAAAACTATATTTGCATGAGAAATTAACTAATAGTTATTGTTTCTTCAACCACCATTAATCACTTAATGCAATTTTTTTTGACTAACTTAATGCAATATTTAAAACATACTTATTTATTTGGTTACATATTTGATGATGCATCTACAAATTGTAACCAAATTTTGAAGAACAATAACATCATTAACTTTTTTATGTAGTATGAATATATCCAACTAGGGGTGGGCGTTCGGGTACCCGTTCGGGTTCGGATCGGGTATTTTGGATTTTCGGGTATTTCGGTATAGGAGTGTAATACCCGTTCGGGTATTTCTTTATTTCGGGTCGGGTTCGGGTATTTTTAGTTCGGGTTCGGGTATTTCGGGTCGGGTTTTCGGATATTTAGATTTTGGAAAAAAATATTAAATTTTTCATTTCTCAAGCTTTTTTGTATTTAAAAAATATAAATTTCACTTAACTGATTTTTTATTTTTTAATAATCGAATGATTAATAAATTTGAAGATAACATTTTACAAATAAAATATAATAAATTTATTATTATTTTAAAATTTTGGATGTAATTTTTGTTAATGCATGAAATAAAAATCTTGACATGCATTTTAAATGAGTAAAAATTCATTTTTTTCCAATTATATGTAAATTATCTAATTTTGAACTATGTGCATAATAAAAATAAACATTTTGAATAAAATTAAAGAAGTAAACTAGGAATATAGACCTAAGTATACATATGTTCGGTTATCTTCGGATATCCATTCGGGTTCGGGTATTACCCGTTCGGATTCGGATATCCAATCTCTCCTAATTCAATACCCGTTCGGGTATTTTGCTACTTCGGTTCGGTTTCAGTTCGGGTTTTTTCGGTCGGGTTCGGGTACGGGTTCGGGTATCGGGTAAAATGCCCACCCCTATATCCAACATTAAGTATGTAATAATAATAATTTAAAATGATTTCATTAAATAATTATCCAAAAAAACTATCCAATCATACTAACTTTTGTTCCACAACTTTTAATTATAAAACGGGCCAAGCTCACATACATACCCAAAGTCCATACAGCCCAGACTAAGCAACATGCATACCACACCAAAATACGGACCAAAACATTGATCCCAAAACCCGAACCCACAAACTATTCCCTTAACGGGTCTACACTTCGGCCCACACGAACCGCACAGCTTCGAGCAGGCCCACGAGTCAAGGAGGCCCAAACCACTTATTGTGGTCTTCGCCCTCAGGACGCCACGCGTGCGGTCTGCCTCGACTTGACCGCCTCCTCTTCGACACGCCGTCGGCTGCAACACCACCGCTACTCGTCGCGTCGGAGCTCGTGATACCAACGAGCCTCCACACCGCAACCATCTCTCTAAGCTTCCCGCTTTTCCTTCACTCAGAAGATCGTCTTCGATCTAGTCAAGAGCTCATCCATCGTCGCAAACACGCGAGCCGTTTAAACACAAGCGCAGCTACCAACCCGAGCCAAACTTCGACAACAAACCCTAATCCATAACTAACCTAGATTAACCTAGAGCCGGCGGCGCAAGACTGTGAAAGCCTTCACTCCGCGGGGACAGAAGCCGGCGACAGAGAAGCTGAAGAAGCTCCCTCCTCCCGGTAACAAGAGCCGGCGGCGACGGAACTATTAGAGCTTCCGCCTCCCGGAAAAAACACCACACAAAAAACCTCACTCCATAGCTTACACACGACGGCGTCTTTACTCCAGTTGAAGACCCGTCTATTGAATCAGTTAACTCCTCGAGTTGCCGAAAAAAGGGTTGGCCGGACCAGAGCTCCAACAAAGCGGTCGTGGCAAGGAGACGAAGGAGGGGCAAGATCTGACGGATTTGACTGGAAGATTAAGGCCTCCGGCGGCGGCACGGATGCACACGCGCCGGCCGACCGCCGAAGTTTAGATCTACTTTCTCTCACTACTCTCTCTCTCGCTATTTGTTTGTATCTATCCACTGTTTTTTTCTTGAACTGTTGAAAAATGTTTTTGTTCCACAACTTTTATTCAGCAAGTTTTAAATTCCACCAATTTTATCCCGTAATTCCGCCATTCCGCGATTACTTAAATGTTACCAATCGAAGCCAAAAGCTGAGCCACAGTGTTGGGCCTTAGTGGGCCTCATGGGCCAAAATAATACAATGAAATGAATAAAAACACCCGTCAAGGAAACGGGACTCGGTACCGGTGGCCGACGTTGCCAGTAATTGTGAAACAGCGGTGACGGTTTAACTAGTGGAGTTTGTGTCTTGTCTGTACATAAAGAAAAAAAACTAAGGTCGTTCGCTGTTTTTAACTGTTTCTCCTGATGGTTTGGTTTTGTTTTTTTTTTATATTATGTCTTCCAAGTGTTTGATGAAATGCCTCAGTGGGAAAAGGATTAATTATTTTCTGCGGATAAAATTCAAAATGGTTTTAAGATTTGATCATAGCTTAGGCTCTTGATTAGCTGATCATTGCAGCCACCGCTTAAGTTCTTACTAGTTTATTATTGTACAGGGTTTTCCTCTATTGTCATTTGGGAAAGCAGTTGACCCAGTCAGGAGGTTTAGAAGAATGTCACGGTTCAGATCATTGTGGCAAGCCTCGGTGAATGCAACAAAGAAAGGTATTTTATTTTCTTCTTCTGCTGAGACTAGTCAAATTACATGTTTTAACACTTCTTGTAACTATTGATTTCCTTATCTTGTTGTAAGTTGGGTTGCACTAAAAAGTAACGAATACTGTATAGCATATTCTTGTTTTGGCCTTATAATCAAATGTCTTTGCCTGGAAAGAAAGATTATGTTGGAAGACTAGGGATGAAGGTTTTCTCAGATGTATGCTATTGTATAAAACTTGTTTTGACGATGGGCATACTTCAGCTCTAACGTGGGAGCTCGAGGAAATGGTACCGGCTGCGGAGAAGTGTATATTCAAGTTCAGATCAAAAGAAGACCTGAAGAGATGGCACCTGTATTCTGATTCTGAATATGGAGGTACTTAAACACACACGTTCTAGCATCTGTTCATAGTGATGTTACAGTACCTATGTCCTGCTTAAGATAATTTTTATTTTCTTTTACAATCCATTCCTCTTTGATTCAAATTAACAACTATTGAGACGAAATAAAATCTTAAGCTATATTCTTCATGTGTTCTTCTCATTGTCGTGTGTTGGATATTTTACTTCTATAGGATTATCTTCGGCTTCGTTGGAGATTAAAGATGGAGGAAATGGATCAGATTGCACTGGTTAGTGTATGTATAGTGTTCAAGTGTGCGTACCCTTTTCCCTTTGTTCCTCTTTTCCTTGGTTCTGATAGACCCAGTTTGTGTAAGATAAGACTTGTCATCTGGTCATGTTAATCAGGATTCTCCACACCATTTCTTCTTCAATTTTTGATCTGCAATTTGTTTGGTTTTAGTCGTTTATGTGTCTCTAGTGAAATTACATGCATGAAAATGAATGTATGAGGCTTCTTGTGTGCCATTTTTTCTAAGACTCATCATGTTTATTTCACTGCAACCATTTTCACTCCTTACCTCTTTCCTAAGGTGTGTTCTCTGGGAACCTCTCTACGGAGATGAGCGAAGGTTCAAAGTTGAGTATTAACCGGAGTGGTTTCTGTGGAATGCGCTCAAAGAAGGTCAAACACATACCCTTTTCCTTACTAATCATCAACATCGTCTTTACTGAAACCAGCTTCGCCTTTCTGTAGTTTGATGGCTTTATTGATCTCGACGGGTATGATTCAATAGCCATGAGGCTTAAAGGAGATGGAAGATGCTACATATCTACTGTGAGTCTCATTCTCAACAACATAAGGTTTTATTTTATAGCTTCGTTTCTTAAAAACTAAACCGCGATGTTACTTTCAGATATATACAGAGAATTGGGTAAACTCGCCAGGACAAGCAGAAGATAACTCATGGCAAGCTTTTGTTTTTGCTCCAAAGGGAAACTGGTATACAGCTAAGGCAAGTCTCATATACTTTTTCGACAAGGCAGGCAACTTGTGTAAAAAAAAAGGTTTTGTTAAATAACCTAAACCTAGTTTGACAATATTTTTCTTTTCAGGTTCCTCTTACACGCTACTTGCCAACGTGGAAAGGAAACGTGATTGATGCAGACATGGAGATGAACCCTGGTCGTGTTGTTGGTATGTCTCTATCAGTTAACTCACAAGGAGGTGGTTTTATTGGAGCTAAACTAGGCGCAGGCGATTTCAGAGTCGAAATTGACTGGATCAAAGCATTGAGAATGCCATGATGGATGATGCCGACAAAAAGGAAACTGATGTTCTCTGGTTTGGTTTACTTGTAAGACCGGGAATCGAGTTAACCGGATCCAAGTTGGTGGACAAAAGAAAAACGTTTGTGAAATGACTGACACTTACAGCAAGTTGTCTTGGCTTTAATAGAACAAAAAGTCAATGAATAAAAATTACATGGGCCATATTAAGCAAGTTGCTCAATTAGATCGAAATTATACCTTAACTTTACGATGAAAAAAATAAAAATAATTAAATTATTGGAGAACAATAATCACACATTGTGACTAACGTTTGAGCCGATAAGAATAGGGTGGGTGGGTACAACGTAGGGTCACGACATCACATCTCTCTAATTATGTGTTTAGAATCTTTAATCACTTATGTCCGTACGAATTTTTATAACTTTCTAAATCAAACCAAAGTTTTTTTTTGATCTTGGTAATTATTTTGAAAACGTTTTATGTTTGATAAAGTTAATCGTAAATTTTAAAATTATTAAAGCAAAAGAGGGGAAGATTTTTAATTATTTTTAAGATATTTGCAAGAATTTTGGTTGTGTATAATAAAGAAAAGAATTAGTTGTAATATAAACTTTAATAAAGTTATTGTGGGCTAAAACCGAGGATAAATAGAAAAAGGACAAGTAGTTCAAGTGGCGAGTTTCTCGATCATTCTGTGTTACTAGTCTCTCCAATATCAATATACTGTATATAAACAAATAAAAACTATATATTATAACAAACACAAAGCATGATACCCCCAAATCTCAAGAACTTCTCTGCTTCTTCTCTTTTCTCTTCTCTTCTGCTCTTATTCCACGTTTGCATATCCTCTGCATCTATTCCTACACATTTATTTCGATTTTTATTCTCTTGTTCCTTCCAATAAACTCGTCGACTTGACCTGATTAACACACATTAAACGAGACCAAAGCTCTCTGTGTAACTCATTCTAGTATCATCATCATCATCAATGGAGAAGGAAGACTTGTACGCTATTATGGATTTGAACAACGAATGTTCACAAGGAGATCTCAAACTTTCTTACAAGAACCTTGCTCTGGTTATTTACAATATTATTCTCTCTTTTTTTTTTTTTTTCATTTTGGTTCGTTTTCGTATCTTGTCTAGTAGTGCCTGAATGCTAACCGGTTCTGTAATTTCTGGTTTATAATATGTGTTATTTTTTCTTCCATGTGTGTAGAAATGGCATCCAGATCGGTTCAGTGAAGAAAATGAGAAAGACAAAGCCAATACGAAATTTCAGTCCATTCAACGAGCCTATTCTGGTAAGTAATTTCACCCACCACGGTTTACTTTTGAACCGGACCTGATTGTGGTTCTTTCGGTTTAGTAAATAGTTTGTGTTGTCAACAGTTTTGTCGGATTCGAACAAGAGGATGTTGTATGACATCGGAGCTTACGACAGTGATGACGACGAAACTGTAATTTTCTCCTTACATATATATAATTTCTCTCTTTTTACATTATAACACAAAATATATAATTTTCACATTTTTTTGCTAATTATGTTGCGTTGTGTAGGGAATGGCAGATTTCATAAACGAGATGGTGACTCTGATGGCTCAAACTACATCTACGGTAACAAAATGAATTATCACTTGGTTACTAGTAGTAATTAATAAATTAGTAATTAATTACTTGTGTAATAGTGTGCTTTTGGATAACACAGGGAGATGAAACCTTAGAAGAATTTGAAAGATTGTTTCAAGAACTGTTGATGGATGATGTGAATCAATTCAAAACTCCCCCTTCCTCTTCATTTCAGTATGCACCATTCAGTGGCATTTCTGCTTCGGTGTATGGAGATGATTTATCAAATGATGATATTCCGAACAAAGCTAAAGTTGACAGTTATTGCTGTATAAGTTCTGGTGAGGTATTTGATCTGCTCCCTTCTCCAAAATGAATGGATATAAAACACATTTAGACGATAATGTATATTGTAGGATATCTAGAACCTTATTAAAAAAGAAGATATGATAATATGTGTGTTTGTAGGATTGAAATGGATGTTGATGGTTTTAATAAAGGTCAGTGGTCCATCGACGAGTTCTCGGGTTGGCAATAGAAGATCTAAGAAGTAGCTAGAGCTTACATTTTTCTTTTTTTTTTTCTTTTAGAATGTCACATAAATTTAATTTTCGCTCGTTGCGGTACTGTAAAATATGCTATGTATTTTTTTTTTATATATACAATGTGTTTGAACTTGTACTTCGTCTGAATAAATCTTGAACTCGTATAATACTCGTATTGTATCTGAACGAACAATACGAGTAAGAAAAAGTTACTGCTGTTTACGTTTTATTAGCAAACCCAAAGCTGAAACCGAACTGGTTGTCAATACTATCGTCTTGGAGATTCCTTGGGCATTGTTGTAAATATTCTAGATCAATAAAAAAACATGAGACAGTCTACGAGCCAGATAAATTGGCCAGCAATAAGTTGGCCAAACTAAGTAGGCTTTGTCAGAGATTTGGCACCAAGTTGATTCAGAATAGATAGGTCGAAGTTGTGGTGGATCAAGTGAGACGACATCAGTGAGAGATGGTTTGGTTGCAACTAGTAGCAATAGTATCTTTCTTCAATGTAGGGCGAAGTCACTAACGTTAGGAATAGGATATTTTTGTAGAGAGTGAGACCAGGAGACAAAAGCTACTCAACAAGTTGTCATTTGTTTTCTTTTAGACCTGCGACTCTACCAGTCTTCTCTCTCTTCCTTTCTTTTCTCTTTTTGAAATATATATATACACATATTACTATATATTTGTACAGAAATTACTAAAATCATGTTATCCACTACTATAACTTTATGTGGCAAACAAAATTACAAGTTGGATAAAATGACATTACAAGTTGGATGAAATGATTCATAAAATGATATTACATTTAATAATTGTGTCTTTTTTATTATCAAGTTGATAATTATTGGTGGCCCTTCTGCACTGAATCTGATTCATTACCTCTTTTTTCCAACTTGTGTAAAATCGCTGGCTCATGTTTAAGTGAATTTGCTTCACAAATCATGAAATTTATTAAATGCTGGCTAGACCTGAATGGTGGTGATACATCGTATTGGAATCCTTTAATCATATCATGAGAAACAAAAATATTCGAAAACAAAATATCCAAATAGCCTGAAGCAGACAGTGTTACATACATATCAACAATGTAAATAACAATGGCACTCACACTTGCAAAGCACAAAGGATTCTTTTACTTTTCTCTACAGGCACATGCCACGAATCTAATTAATTTTAATTTCAAAAGCTTATTTAATGTAAATGCAAAGTTTGGAACTGTGACACTGAAAAGAGTTCCTATGCTTGTCCATCACTAAGTTAAATTACACCTAATGTTCTGTGAAGATACATGACATTTATCACCAATCAATAGGTTTCTTGATTAGGTGTTATTACCGGCAGAGCTGTTCTTGGGATCTTGAAGCTCCATTGGAGAATTGGTGATGCTACCAACCGATCCATGTGTCTGAGAACTTAGTTGTGGACTCGCTGGACAAGCCTCAAGGTTGCTTGTGCTCATGGGATGCATCGCACCAGAGCTTATCTGAGGACTCATAGGAGTTCTTGGGTTCATTTGCTGGGGACTCATAGGAGTTCGTGGGTTCATTTGCTGGGGATTCATTGGAGTTCTCTGGCTCATTTGCTGGGGACTGGACTGTTGCATCTGCTGCTGGGTAATTCCAGCTGATGGTGAGCTTACTTGGGGTGGTGTTAGCACAGATTGAAGAGGGGAGGCTGTTGACTGTTGCTGCTGCTGTTGTGGTTGTTGAGGCAGCTCATGTTGTTGTTGCTGCTGAGACTGAGATAGCTGATGTTGCTGCTGAGACTGAGATAGCTGGAGTTGCTGACCTAGCTGCTGAAACTGTTGTTGTTGCTGCTGCTGGAGTTGCTGTTGATTCATGTAAAGATTCATCCCAGGCATCAGCTTAGGTGGGCCCATGTTACCCATAGCAGCAGCTCGCTGTTGCAGGCTAGCTTGATTAAATGTATTCTGATCCATCATGGAAAGACCAGCTGAGCTGGGGTGCATCTGCCTGACACCTGACATGCCGCTTATTCCGGCTTGGGGAGCACCCATTACACCTCCTCGGTTCGCTAACCTAAGATTTGCAAGTACAGCAGCGCTCTGGTGTGGTGGTATTGCACCAGATTGGATCTGCTGGCTTATAACATTTAAGTTTGATGCTGGATGATTCATTGGGTTCTGGCCCATATTACTGATGCCAGGACCAGACATCGATGATGAGATTCCGGTTCCTCCAATCCCTCTTCCTGCCATATTCAACTGGTTGCCAAAAGCTCCAAGCGCAGCAATATTGTTCCCCATGCTTCCCATTCCCATTCCCATACCCATACCCATGCCTACACCTCCTTGCCCCATCATCATCTTTCTCTGAATTGCCGCCTGCTGCTGTAACATCTGCAATTGATGAGGTGAGTGCTTGTTCGCCATCTGACCACCTGGATGAATGCCAGAGTTCTGGCTCATCGAGTTGATAGCTGATAGCGGATTTGAAGGCATATTCATAGATGCTCTCTGCATTTGTGGATTCTG
This sequence comes from Raphanus raphanistrum subsp. raphanistrum, assembly GCA_019706035.1. NCBI lineage: Eukaryota > Viridiplantae > Streptophyta > Magnoliopsida > Brassicales > Brassicaceae > Raphanus > Raphanus raphanistrum. The sequence continues at coordinate 53,937,627 of CM033988.1, forward strand.
CTGTGTAAACATGGACTGCTGATTTTTCTGTTGTAGCTGTGACAGTAGCGCCGCCTGTTGTTGTGGGTCAAGCTGTTGTGGTTGCATAGGCATGGAGACACCAGACAACAGTCCTTGAGACATTTGCATGGCTTGAGAATTTGCCGGAGGCAGCATCCTTGCATTTGCATGAATATTCTGGTTCGAGTTTATAGCCGCACTTCCATTTGTCCCTGGTTTCGATACCTCGCTGGGCGCTTGTCCACCAGCTGCATCTCCATACTGTTGCATATCATTTGCAGAGTTACCTCTTGGAAACCCACTCGCTTGGCTGCTGCTTGGTCCAGCATCCCCACGATTTGACTTTGCCTGGATATGTTCTTCCATGAGGTATCCTTCACGGGACATCATCTGCATAAGCATATAAATCCATCTGTGAGCAGCGTTCCTTTAGAACCAGGAAAGTGACATTAACATTTCAGAATTCGAGAAATACCAGTGATTTGAATTCAGCAGCAAGTAAGTCGGCGATGTGCTGTGAAAAAGTGATGAATATAAGTCAGCATTGCATTGAATTCAAGTTGAAGATATATTGATGATTAAAAGAATGCAGGGTGAGTTTGATAACTGCCACATTTACGGTCAACTTACGGTATTGGGCAACACTAACAGATGATCTTCATACGGACTGGCATCACCATCATCTATGTCCCCTAGATACCATGCTACTGTCCCGTCGGGCTTCTCTGACATCACCAGTCTTGTTCTTATTCTAGGGACGAGGGAAGAAGCAGTACCTGAAAATATGGAGTCGGAATCAGAGTCAAAATAGAGAAAAGTACCAATTGCCATATATCTGGTTAGAACAGAGAACAGACCTTGCATTATACGGTCTACCCGAATAAAGTTCACGACTCTCGTCTTGTAAGTATTCATACTGCCACCAAGAATAGATTTTGATAATACTTTGTCCTCGTCTTTGAATTCCTCGTTGTAGGACAGTTTCGAAAAACAATCAATCAGGTACTGGTGAACGTAAGAGCGAGGTCTCCGACAATAGTCATCCACCTTATGCTTTTTGCAGTTTAGTTGGTACCTAGAAATAGAACAAAACACCATTAAAGAAAAATATAACGACAAAGAACATCAAAAAACTTGTTCGTGCACCAATAGATATAATTAATTTGTATAAATGCAACGAGATAAAGAGAGTAAGACAATGCATACAATACAATGGTCTAGTGTAAAGCCACAATCAGGAGAAGTATCACATATCAAAATAATTAAAAGGCTATTGGTTCGATTACTTGTTTCTCAGCAATACTAGCCGCAAGAAGAAGATTTTGATGGGAATAACCTAAAAAAAACATGATTCATAAAAGCCATACCTTGCAGCAACTCGTTCAATTTTTGAGAATCTGTCGAGGATTGCGTGATCGCCAAATGTTTGGGTTCCCACTGAAGGGCTCCTTGCATTAAGGGGGACACTCATAGTATTGACACTAACAGGAGAACCAACACTGGTCATAACTTGCGTCTTAGTAAGAGAATTTGTCCTACGTTTAGGAGCCATTTGGTGTTGCCTTTGCTGCATAGCATCATTACCACTAGAACCCACGGACTGAGTAGCACCGATAGCAGGAACTGAAGTAACGGCCTTGTCCTTTTGAGCTGCTGCAACTGCTCCATAGTGAGTCCCCATTGAACCACCAGAAAACTCACCAGACTTCGACGAAAGTGGGGACTGTGGAGGAGCACCTGCTGATAAACGAGGGCTTTGAGCCGATACCCTCCTACTGAATTGTTCTTCCTTTTTCGGGTCTTTTTCAATCTGCTGGCCTGGATTAGCATTCCAGGATGTTTGAGGGAAATTTGATCTGTTAAATCCATTATGGGGCATCCTTGGCTGAATACACGGATCCAAATCATTTGCATCGCTTCCCACTCCCGGCATATTGTTTCTGATATTACCATCAATTTTACCTGTCTCTAATGGCTCCTCTTTCGAAGTGTAACGCATTGGACCTTGTTGTGAAGTTGGAAATTGCATGGGACCAGCTTCCTGATTCAAAGCTCTTTCAAATTGCTGTGGTGAAAACCTCTGAATATTTGCATTTGGATACTGTATATTTCTACGAAGCAAGTCTTGTTGTAGAAGCGCATTTTTCCAATTTGTATCGGTTCCATGAAGGCCATCCATGCGTTGCCCTAACTGTTGCTGTGGAACCCCATCAGGACCCATGTGTGTAACCCTTGTTCGCTTATTCAAACCAGGCATAGAAGACAGTTGTACTTCTTGGCTTTCTCTCTTTCTATGAAAAGATGCACCAGGGTTCATACCGTCAGAGGCATAAGGCAACATTGCATCTAGTCCTCCAGGCGAAGCTCCAGAGACACTGACAGAATTCGATCCTTGATCCTGCATGTTTCTAATATTTCCAGTTCCCATGTACCTTTGTTGCTGAGGTGGTACCAAAGGCAGTGGGGAAGTTGGCGCATCTTGCAAGGTCTGATTTCTTAATCCCGCCAGCATATTAGTACCAGGATTTTGAACAGACTGGTTGTGATGGGTTTGATGCATTAACAAATGTCCCTGCATATTTCCTCGCTCTGAACTTTCGGGAAGGCGATCAATGCAAACCTTTTTACCATGACTCTTGTTCTGAGACATGACTGTCACTTCTGTCATTTGCCTCAATCTCTTTCTCCGCAACGTAGAAAGAGACAAGTCAAGCTATGAAGTATAAACAAACCTTTTTAGACATTATAAAAGCAAGCAAGAAGAGAAAACACAAGTAGTCTTTTCAACAAGATATTACCTTGGCGGACACAGGGTTTTCACTCAGCCTATCAAGTCTGGGTACAGGATCCAGACAAAGTTCAGGTTGTATGGCTTTTAATATTCTGGATTCCACTTCCTACAAGTAATGTAAGGATTAGTACAGAATAGTTTCAATACTCAGATATTAGACCTTTAATCCAAAAGACCAACAGTAAGTCAGTAACTACCATGAGATCACCGTATGTCCATGAGTTGTCTGACATTGATGGAATATCTTTTACCACATTCTCGAGTGACATCTTAAGGCGCACTTTATTTATCACAGGAGAGACTTTCTCAGGAGTATGTTTCCGATAGTCATGCACCTACAATAGTATGTATAAAAAATTAAAGAAAGCATGTTATGTAAGCTGATACGTGAGTACGTCAATTAGAGGAAAAACAAACAAGGTTATTTGTATGTTCCTATTGTTTTTAATTACTGCAACGTGTTTCAGAAGTTCATATTAAACACAAACATGGTAATTACAACTAAGCTTAAGAACTTATGGAAGGCAATGCAGGAACTAGAACCATGGTAAATGCAACTAAATTCAAACCTTCGGGAAATTTTTTTTTTCTAGTTTCTGGGACGACCATGTGAGACTACCTACTAGTTTACTTTGCCTTGATGGCAGGTCATTGATAGCTTAGGCTCAACTAAAATAGTACTGCATATAACTCACCTCACATATGACCACCCCGTCAACAAATTTGCAAGGTATATCTTCCAAAATATCTCCAGGAAGTCTACCAGCCTCAATAGCCTATAGCAACCAGAGGAAATAAAAAACATACTCAGTGGAATAATAGCTTGAAAATGAATTAAACGTAATGTGAGTAAGTAGTGCAGTCAAAGTTTACTTTGTGTTGAACGAGGGAAATGATAAACATCATCCTCACATACTAAACTTAACAGAAAAATAACATTTTTCACTGGCATAAGATCCCAAACGTTAACAACTAAAAATAAATTCTTGAAAAGCCATAATAGAGATTTCACAAACTTGTTCAGCAAAAACCTTAACCAATAAATAAGAATGCAGATCTAGTGTCTCTATTTAATAATACAAACACAAAACTTACTTTCCAAGTACTTCACCAAATATTAACTCCATTTTTATTTTTAAAAAATGAATATTTACCGAGAGTAGAGTCTCTGCTGCTCTATCATACGGATGCAAGACCTTTGGAGCATCTCTAAACGCTGTCTGCTGCACAGTCTGGTTCTCAAAAAAAAAAAAAAAGTCAAAAATCATATACGAGAAAACTACAAGATAAATAAACAAACTCATATAGAGACTCTCACTACAAGTATCTCCATTACATACATCAGAGGGTTTTCCAATGGAGTACCCATTCGGATAAAGACTCAACACAAAGGAAACTTCATGATCTGCAAATAAAGCCAAAAAAATCACCCAAATTTAAAACATAGCTCGAGTCCAGCTCAGCAAAAAAGCATATGACTCTCTCTCTCTCTCTCAAGAAAGCTTAACCTGGAGCTACATGAATCAAAGATGCATCACCACCATGGCTTTCAACAATGGCCTGAAATCAAAAAACACAATTGACAATCTTTATTACAATGCAACATCGTTCACAGTGATGTAAGAACACAATTCCTCAAAATCAGATTTTTTTCACCACGATGATCTCAACTTCCCAAACCGGAATAAGATACACTACATTACCTTTGGTTTAGCTGGTAGAACAATTGATTCAATCTGATTCAATCGTTCTGGAGACACGGGAGCAAGCAATTCAGTTGAAACCTTTGGGCGGAACTTTCTACCAGTCTTTAATATCTTAAACGTGACACCCATGTGGGGCTCTCACCAGATGGAGACTCCAGTCTCAACCTTATGAGCTCGAATTTTCAGATAAGATCACAATACAACTCCAATTCGTTCCGGATCGGGTCGAAAAGGAGAGGAATCAATCAAAGAGAATCCACAAACACTGAGCTTCTAAACACATGACGTTGATGAGATCAGATGAGATTAGGGATTCTAAACTTCTATAGGTTTAGAGATAATACAGAGATAACATCTTTTGCTGACTGGGCGAGTAGACAACTTAATCTGTAATCTGACCCCAACCAAAATAGTTAAAATACAAAACCGGAAACTAAACCGGCGATTATAAAATTCGATTTGATAAAACCGTCGAAATGATTTTGCCACGATAGGGTATTATAAGGACGAGGGTATAACAGACTTTTTATAATAAATCTAGGGTTTTCGCTTCATATATTGCCGTCTCCCACTAACGCAGCCACTTAAGCTCCCCCTCGCCCCCCTATCGTGTAATCATCTCCTAACACTGCAGAATCTCATCTCGGAGAAAAACAAATATGGCGACTAATGGATCTGCTAGCTCAAGGCAGCTTTCCCAGAAGGAAGCCGACATCAAGATGATGTGCGCTGCTGAGGTTCACCTCGGAACCAAGAATTGCAACTACCAAATGGAGCGTTACGTCTTCAAGAGGCGCAACGACGGTAATAATAATAACTAACACTCTTCTCCTCTTGCAAAAAAAATTATCTATGATGTTGCATTGAGATGGTTCTATGTTGTTTCTTTTTGGTTTCCGACAACTGTTGGTTTTTTAGATTAGGTTCTGGTCGGCTCGGGTGATGTTTGTTTGTAGTCTTGATTTTGAATTTGTTTTTGTTTTTACTTGTTAGGTATTTACATTTTTAACCTTGGCAAAACATGGGACAAGCTGATGATGGCTGCACGAGTTATCGTTGCTATCGAGAACCCGCAAGACATCATTGTTCAGTCGGCTAGGCCCTATGGTCAGAGAGCTGTCTTGAAGTTCGCTCAGTACACTGGAGCCAACGCCATTGCTGGAAGGCACACTCCTGGTACATTCACCAATCAGATGCAGACATCGTTCAGCGAGCCCAGGCTTTTGATTCTTACTGATCCACGTACCGACCACCAGGTTAAAAAAAAGTCAAAAAAATTCCTTACAGGACTGTGTTTTGTCTTTAACTTGGGACTTGGATGTTATGTGTGTGTGTGTTGCAGCCAATCAAAGAAGGTGCTTTGGGAAACATTCCAATCATTGCTTTCTGTGACACTGACTCTCCCATGAGGTTTGTTGACATTGGTATCCCCGCCAACAACAAGGGGAAGCACAGCATTGGTTGTCTTTTCTGGCTTCTTGCCCGCATGGTCCTTCAGATGCGTGGAACCATTCGCCCTACTCAGAAATGGGATGTCATGGTAAGAGGAGGCACAAAAAGAGTCTGTAAATTTCATTTCTTCTACTTCATGTTTGGTGTGTGTGACTTTCTTTTATATGGTACAGGTTGACCTGTTCTTCTACAGAGAGCCAGAGGAGACCAAGCCAGAGGATGAGGATGAAGTGGCACCTCAGGCAGAGTATGGACTACCTGCTCCCGAGTATGCAGGTGGTGAACAATGGACCACTGCTGCCATCCCTGATGCTGCGTGGCCAGGAGAAGCTCAGGCGCCAATCTCAGCTGCTCCTGCCGCTGGTTCATGGAACGATTCCGGTTAGTCTTGACATATATAAACCTATCTTTGGCCTTTTGGTCTTGACCAAATATTAATTGTTTGTTCTTTGTGTTTTTCTTTGTTTTCAGTTGCTCCAGCAGCAGAAGGTGGATGGGACGCTGCTGTGCCACCCACAGCTGCAGTGACCAATTGGGAATAAAGTTGATAGCCTTTAACAATGGCTATTGACATTGTTTTTTTTTTGTTACTCTTGGGATTCGAAGAGCTCACTGTTTTTTTTTTCCCTCTCTTAAGACAAGACACACTTAGATTACTCTTGTTTTGCACCCTTTTTTTTTGTTGAATGGAATCTCTATTTTATCTCGTGCGCTTTATCACAAATACAGTTTGGTTATTTTGCAGCGTTTTTTTTTACCCAAAATATCGCATAATAATGATGACAAATCAAAGGGCATTTTGATTAAATATGGTTTCTTCTCTACTGCAATAGTCACGGTATTGATTAGCGAATCACATCATATCAACCCAAGGCAAAGAATATTCTGTGTCTATATTTGGTAAGCTTTCAGCCCAAAAAAAGAAAAAAAATTTGGTAAGCTTATCAAACTTGGCTCATTATTGACACCACACCAAAGAGTCCTAGCCACTTGCTGTTCCAGTTTGCACTCTGTTCCAGTTTGCACTCTGGAGACGTAATAACTAACTCTATGTTGTCCAAATGGTGTGATCGTACAGAGTTTATTGTCTATTTTGCGGGTCCCAAGGAACAAAACTGTACAATATTTCTTTTGCTATTTGACAAGAGAGAAGAACAAAACAGTTCGAGAGTCAAGACGCTCTAACTAGGAAGTAGGAACACACAAACAAACACAAGAACTCATTTGTACAAAACAGAACAACAAACACTAATGTCATTCGTATTAAAAAAAAACCCATTCAGGACCAAAGATCCATGACATTGACTTCATCTAAGAGACTACTCAGAGACGTCGATGAACCACAGTTTCTCCTCTCCATAAACGGCATCTGGGAGAAACACTCCGTCTGGTTCTCAAAAGCCAGAAGCTCATCCGAAAGCAGACGATTCACGTCCGCTCCACAGTCATAACAACCTTTCTGTCTCTTCTCCGCCGCATCACCCAATATAACGTCTTCAAGCCACTGTGTATCAACCTGAGTCGTGTCCTCGTTATTATTTTCCTCCCACAAGAAATCAAGACAGCCACCAAGATCCTCCTCCTCCTCTTCTATCTTCTGAACCTGAGGTTGTTGTTGTGGTGGCTGTAAAGAAGAAGAAGAAGCTTTACGCTTTCTAGAGGATGATTCGTTAGGGAAGTTGAGTTTAGCTTTAGCTCCTCGGAGTCTCTTAGCCTCGAGGTCGTAAGCTCTTGCAGCATCTTCTGCAGTATTGAACGTCCCTAGCCAAACTCTAACTCCTTTGATCGGGTCACGTATCTCAGCCGCCCATCTTCCCCACGGACGTCTCCTGATTCCTTTGTACTCACTACTAATACTCTTCTTCCTCCTCCTCATCCTCCTCCCATCTTCTCTTTTCATACCTAGCCATGGATAATAATACTGAGACTCTCCCTCCAAGTCGTCGAGTGTCAGGTCAACAACGTCGTCGCGTCTCCAGGAAGGCTTACCAGCTGACCACAACTGGTTGGTTGACACTCTGGTTGATCGCGGCGGCGTTAGGTAATCGGAAATTACTGCTCCTCCACACATTTTACTTAGATTTTTTTGTTGAATGTGGTTTGCTTCGAAGCTGCATACTCTCTTTTATATGCAAAATATGACCAACGCGTGTTTCAAGGAGCGACAATTGGGCCAAGTGGAGATTAGCTGATTTACCGTTTTACCCTTGCATAGGCCGTTCGCTGTAGATTTTTAAATATTTACAAGTTGGCCACTGTGATGGAATCTGTAGTTAGATGTAGATGGGAAATGAATCGGATTATTGATCTTTAGTATTCGATCTTATCTATAATGTTCACATCTTACAGTAATTAGTATTTCGTATATTGGAGACTTTCTTCTTTTAAGCTTCTTTTGATCACAATATATTTGAGTCTAATGGCGGTGATCTCTATCTACCCAATTTATAATGCATCGTTTAGCATTCGTTCTTGATTGATTCCTTATGTAAATTTTTGACATATTATTGTTGCCAAGCATATTATGATATAGTATGCTAGATAATGTGAAGCTTTATATAGATTTGTAAGTAAAATTCTACGACCTTTTCCTTTTAGTTCAATATTTTTTACTCATATTTGTTCACTCTTTTCAAACATTCCTATTTTAGATTTTATTGTACCTCTCATGGAGGTGCAATGGCTTTTGGACTAGTCGATGTGTGAGTGTGAGCTACAACTTAATATATATTTAAAATATATGTATTACAGATTAATTAATCATAGTGTGATACGAGTTGTTAACCTAACTATAGGGGTATGTAATTAAATATGGCATTAAATTTTGCAACCAGAAGTGGTATTTAATACTGACTAACTGAACCATGGTTTTCTCCACTAGCTATTTTCAAATCTAAATCTAATCTATCAACCTTGCTTCGAATCTTTTTTTCAGCAAGATAATCAACGTTGATAGATAAAAGTTTTTTTTTGAAAAAATTGATAGATAAAAGTTGAGTGATAAATAAAGGATACCGAGTGGTGAGTTCGACATTTGAATTGGATTACAACTTTTTGGACAACGTTTCCTCTAAGCTATTCGTAGCCGTGCCAAGAATTTTTGGTGCCACAAACCAAATTAATTTGTATATACAATAATTAACTATATACAAGAATAGTTATTTTAAAAAAAAATATAGTTATTTGCCATGAATATTTTTTATTTGCCTTACTAGGCACGGTACTTCACTTGATTCCCAAAAGTTATTCTATTTCACATATACTTGGGGTTTGGTTAACTTTGATTACGGCTAAGATCAGTATATTACTATATTGTCAAAGAAAACGTTGGCCGTGGCCCGTAATCGAATCATTCCTCTAGTGCCCGCAAAATTCTAAACTCAGCCCTTCCCAAGGACCACCTGTTCTATTTTATTTTATTCTTATTTTCCTTTTTCTTCTTCTCTTTCTCTTTGCTTTCTGAAATTAAATATATTAGGAAATAGTATTATTAATTACGACGACTTAGATTAAAAAGGGTAAATTTTCGTTTTATGGTATCTTTCCATAAAAACTGAAATTCTTATTATGACGAGCATTTAACACCCGCCATTAGCGTATATACTGAAGAGATAAAACTTTCTTAACTGACTTCAAACTATGCATATAAATATAATATCGGAATATTTCTTTTTCCTCAAAGAAGTCTCTTTCTTTTTCTTGTAACTAGGGTTTATTCAAAGTATTCTTGTGATCCCCCTAATCATCATCTCTCAACATGGAGGATGGAGAACCTTCGTCGACCAGTACTTGCTTGCCTCTCACGGCACAAAAACCCCAACAAAACCCTAAAACCACAAAAGGTCGACAGAAGATAGAGATCAAACCGATCAACGAGGAGAGCCGGAGGCAAGTGACGTTTTCAAAACGCAGAAAGGGGCTTTTCAAGAAAGCAGCGGAGCTAAGCGTCCTATGCGGCGCGCAGATCGGTATCATAACGTTCTCGCGCCGTGGTAGGATCTTCACGTTCGGTAACGTGGACACTCTCGTCGAGAACTACTTGCGCAAGGCGCCCGTGACGCTTAGGTCGCAAATTGGTGGTGACGTGGCGGAGGGAGGAGAGGGTAAGTGGTGGGAGAGGGCGGTGGAGAGTGTCCCGGCGGAGGAGATGGAGGAGTACATGACGGCGCTGAGTGGGTTAAGGGATAATCTGTGGACGAGGATCTGTCAGATGGGTGGCGATCATCGGACGGTTCAGATGGATGCTCCGGTGTTTCAGAATCCGACGGCTGCGGTTGAATGGAAAGCGACGGATGAGAATCTGACGGTTGGGAATGATCAAAGTCAAGCAGGTAACGATGGATACCTAGACATTCATCCGGAGCTTCCCTTTCTGTCTCAAAGCCGTCGGTAATGAAGTGTTTTATGTATTATTACGTTTAGGTTTTATAATATTTATATATTGTATGTTTATCTAAATTATTTACTTTGTTTAACTCATGTTTTCACGTAAGTATTGACACAGTTGATAAATTTAACAAAACAAAAAAGAACTGTTCTAACCTATATTGTCCATTCAAAACTAAATACTTTAAAGTGGAAGCAAACTTAAAAAATCGAAATAAGGTTTTTGGATAAAAAGCACATGATCTTCGACAATCTTTAAAGTGGAAGCAAACTTAAAAAACTAAGTAGTTATTAACTAGGGGATAGTGATAATTAGAGATAGAGTTGAATAAGCTCATCGCTAACAACAGATGGGGAAAGAACACCAAGGTCTGTGAAGAGTAGCGTTAGGTACTGAGGCGGAGTATAATCTCTAGCCGACATTTCTACTTCCACCTTTTCCGGAATCTTCACACCGAACTCTATCGGTCTCAGCGCCGGCGCCATGTCCTTTTGGTCTAATGGGTAAAGCCTAGCAAACTGCAAAACACAGAAACAACTTTTCATTATGATTAATCATTATCGTCTCCCTCTCTCCCTCGGATTTTTAAAAGCACCGTTTCGGTTACCTTGTAACTCTCGGCTGCAACATAGACCGGCTTGTTCATGCTGTGCGCGACGAGTGCGATCTGATAAGTTCCCATCATGTTGATGATACCTCCACTTTCTACAACTCCATCTGCTCCCACAAACACCATGTCCACTTCGTCCATGCTATACGCCACAGCTGAATCAAGCAGCAGCTTCACAGGAACGTCGAGCTTCGATAGCTCATTTGATAACAAAACTCCTGTTCCATCCGGCCTTCCCTCTGTAATTTTTTCATAGAAAAGGATTCAATGAGAGAGAGTCTACTAATACTACAAAATCACAAGAGAAACATACCTAATGCCAACATAACGTAGATCACAAGCACCAAAATGTCATAACATCATATACAAACCAAGAAAATGCATTAAGAGGCACAAGACTTAACTGGCTATGACTTCATACCTAACAGGAACACAGTAGAACAAACAAATGTGATATTTAAAGAGATAAAAAAAAAGAGAAAGAAACCTGTGCATAGAACTCGGAAGAGCTTGTTGTTTTGAGCAGCAGTCTTGAGTATTTCAAGAACAACTCTAGAGAGTCCATGAACCAATATGGTACAACCATCGAATATAAAATCTTGACTAAGCATTGCAATAATCTTACGAGCCTGCAACAAAACTCACCAACACCTTTCAGATTCTTCCTCTTCTACTATGATGTTTAAAAAGAAAGAAAAAAGTACCTTGCAAGAGATTTCACCAAACTTCTCAGCACGTTCAAGGAGACGAGACTTAGCCGAATTGAAATCCTCGTACTCCAAAGCAGACGTCCTCGTCACGTATCTGATAAACAGATCGCATCCAGCAGTCAAGGAGATCGATGTCTTGTCCCATAACTAACAACAACAACAACAAAAAATTTAAAAAACAGAACACTAAAGTCTTGTCTTTTTCATTACCAAAACAAGAAACGATTGGAACCGACTAACAACAAAAAATTACTACAAGGAGATTGAATCAAATGTCCCATGACATTAACAACAAAAAGATTAAAGAAACAGAACACTAAAGTTTTGTCTTTTTATTACCAAAACAAGAAACGATTGAACCCGACTAACAAAAAAAAAAAATTAATACAAGGAGATTGATGAATCAAATGTCCCATGTCTTAACAAGAAACAAAAAGAGTTGAGAACAAAAACAGAACACTAAAAGTCTTGTCTTTTTCATTACCAAAAAGAAAAAAATGCATGTAATGAAGTTAGTTGAGTTTTTTCACCTTGAGTGTGTCGGAAGCTTTCTTGAGCTCAATCTCAAGCTCCATCATGGTGCTAGCCTCGCTCGCGCGTATAACCGCGGCCAAAGCTCTTATAGCCGCGACGGCTTCCGCCAGATCCGGCTGTTTTCTCCAGCCGTTGAACTCCTCGATCACGTTGAAAGTCTTCTCCTTTCCGAGCTCGGCGGCGGATGAGTCGGGGTGCTCCTCGCCGGAGACGCCTCCTACGGCGGCTTGGGCCTGGGCCAGCCAGTCGCTCGTGATGACGCCGTGGTGCGCCGCTCGGGTTTGGTAGTAAGCGGAGATGGCGTCTGGGTTTTGGAAAGGGGCTCGCGTTGTGGTGGTGGTGTTGTCTGCCGCCGCCATGGGAGGTGAATTCGAGGTTCGTCGCCGCTCGTCGTCCAGGATAAACGATGCTGATCTTCTCCACATTTCTTTTTTTTTTGTTCTTTCTTCACAAAGGAAAAATAGAATTAAAACGTCGCTTTCTCGAGAAAATCGTTTTATTTTAGTTCTTGGACTGATTATCCATATTAGGCCCATTAATAAGCCCAATAGTTATTTTCGATTCTTTTTGCATCCTATGTAGTTCTTCTCAAAAAATTTGGGTAGCATTGTTCAAAAAAGAAAAAAGACTTTTTGGGTAACAAAGCAAACTATGTTTGAGTTGTTGAATAATAAGTGAGGGATTACTAAAAATAGCTTTAATATTTTTGTTATATAATAAAGAGAGAACGTGAGCTGAGAGAATGAAAGTGAAAGCTTTTGATAATTATCTTATTCTTGTCATACGTTTACAAATGAGGGAGGTAAGGTATTTATAGTAAAGTAAAAACATTAAAATATGTGAGTCGGTCATTCTTGAGTCGGTTAAGTAATGGATAATCATTATCCTTTTGTTATTATCTTCAACACTCCCCCTTGATTATCCATTTTGTATTACGTAGTGCCTCGTTAAAAACCTAATCATGGAAAAACCCGGTGGGAAAAAAAACCATGACAAGGAAAAAAGAGTACACTAACGTAATCTCCCCCTGAGAATAATGGACATAACTTTTTCTTCATAAGTCACGCAAACGCCGCATCCCGATACCGTCGACGTGTTTCCGGAATGTTGTAGTCGGAAGAGACTTGGTGAACAAGTCAGCCGGATTGTCGCATGACCGTACATATTCGACGTCCACTTCTTTATTTTTTTCGAGCTCCCGAATGTACGAGAAAAATCTTGGAGGGATGTGCTTTGTTCTGTCGCTCTTAATATAGCCTTCTTTGAGTTGAGCGACACAAGCCGAGTTATCTTCAAAAACTTTCGTCGGCTCTTTCTTGTTAACTATTCCGCTTGAATTTTGTATGTGGTGACTCATTGACCTTAGCCACACACATTCTCGACATGCTTCGTGAAGCGCAATAGTCTCTGCATAGTTTGAAGAAGTTGCAACCAGAGTTTGTTTTTGGGACCGCCAAGAGATCGCGGTTCCACCAATTGTAAAAACATAGCCGGTTTGCGATCGAGCCTTATGAGGATCTGATAAGTATCCTGCATCTGCAAAACCAACCATACCAAACTCGGGTTTTCTAAAATACATTAACCCTAAATCAACTGTACCTTGTAAATAACGGAATAAATATTTTATTCCGTTCCAATGCCTGTGAGTAGGAGCAGAGCTATATCTTGCTAAGAGATTAGTTGCAAAAGCAATATCAGGTCTAGTACAGTTTGCTAGGTATAAGAGCCCACCGATAGCACTCATATAAGGTACTTCAGGACCTAATATCTTCTCGCTATCTTCGCAGGGTCTAAAAGGATCACTCTCAACATTGAGAGATCTACCAACCATTGGAGTACTCAAAGGAGTCGCTTGGTCCATACGAAAGCGTTTTAATAACCTTTTCGTATAGTTTGATTGATGCACAAATATTCCTTCTCGGAGATGCTCTATCTGGAGCCCAAGACAAAACTTTGTCTTGCCGAGATCTTTCATTTCGAACTCCTCTTTCATATGAGTTCGAGCATCATCAACCTCCTTTTGAGTTCCAATCATGTTCAGGTCATCAACATATACAGCGATGATCACAAAGCCAGATGACGATTTCTTAACAAAAACGCAGGGACATATCGCATTGTTTACATATCCTTTACTCAAGAGATAGTCACTTAAGCGATTGTACCACATGCGTCCGGATTGTTTTAATCCGTAGAGTGATCGCTGTAACTTGACCGAACATACCTCCCTGGATTTTTCTTTCAATGCCCCCGGCATTTCCAATCCTTCAAGGAGTCTCATATATATATCATTGTCCAACGATCCATACAAATAAGCTGTCACAACGTCCATGAGATGCATTTCAAGACTTTTTGACGCCGTAAGGCCCATCAAAAATCTAAACGTAATTGCATCCATTACCGGGGAATATGTTTCCTCAAAATCAACTCCCGATCTCTGAGAAAAACCTTGGGCTACTAATCGGGCTTTATTTCGTGTTACTTCATTCTTTTCATTTCTTTTTCTCACGAATACCCACTTATACCCAACAGGATTTATATTCTCAGGCGTTATGACAATAGGTCCAAAAACATCTCTTTTATTCAGGGAGAGTAATTCAATTTGAATGGCCTTCTTCCACTCCTCCCAATCATGTCTTTTCTGACATTCTAAAATGGACCTTGGATCGGGATCATCACTTTCGTGATTGATTTCTTTGGACACAGAAAAGGAGAACATTCCATCAACATCTTTTATTTTATTTCTGATCAATAACTTTTGATCAAGGGCGTAGTTGATGGAAATCTCATACTTTTCTGTTCCCACCTCGTCATCTGGATCCTTATCTTTATTTGGTTCTTCTTGAACCTTTTCACTTATGCCTTCTTTCAGACATTTTTCAATATCAGGTTCTTCTGGAACCTTTCCACTCTCCTCAACCAATTTCTTTTTCTTTCGGGGATTTTTATCTTTCGAACCCGCTGGTCTCCCCCTCTTTAACTGAACCCCAGGTTCATTTATTTTGTTTCCATCAGTTTGTTCCCCAGAAACAACAACTCTTGATGGAACATTTTCAGCGGGTATATATGATTTCGTCACTCTTCTCGTATCTGTGAACGCATCTGGTAACTGGTTTGCCAATTTATGCAAATGCACAATTTTCTGAACTTCCAGCTCTCTTTGATTCGTAGGGGGATCAAGGTGTAACAACGACTGTGTACACCAAGTAATCTCTTTAGGAATTTCTCTAATTTCTCCCCCTAACGCTGGAAATTCATCCTCATTAAAATGGCAATCGGCAAATCTTGCCGTGAACATATCACCAGTTACTGGTTCCAGATATCTTATTATACTTGGTGACGTATAACCCACATATATTCCCAATCTCCTTTGTGGGCCCATTTTTGTTCTTTGTGGCGGAGCTATCGGAACATAGACCGCACACCCAAAGACACGGAGATGGGATACATCTGGCTCTTGCCCAGATGCCAATTGTGATGGGGAGTACTTATGATATGCACTCGGTCTCAACCGAATCAGTGCAGCCGCATGCAATATAGCATGACCCCATACAGAAATTGGGAGCTTTGTTCTCAAGACTAACGGTCTTGCAATCAACTGCAACCGTTTTATCAACGACTCGGCCATGCCATTTTGTGTATGCACATGGGGAATTGGATGTTCCACATCAATCCCCATTGACATACAATAATCATCAAAGGCTTGCGATGTAAACTCGCCAGCATTATCAAGCCTTACTTTCTTAATGGCATACTCTGAGAACTGCGTTCTCAGCTTTATTATCTGGGCAATGAACTTTGCGAAAGCCGTATTTCGTGTTGTCAAAAGACACACACTTGACCATCTAGTAGATGCGTCAATCAATACCATGAAATACTTAAATGGCCCGCAAGGTGGGTGAATCGGCCCACATATATCACCATGTATTCTTTCTAAAAACATTGGTGATTCATTGCCTACTTTTGCTGGTGATGGCCGAGTTATAAACTTTCCTTGAGAACATGCTTTACATGTAAACTCGCCCGTTTGCAAAACTTTTCCGTGTTTCAACGGATGGCCATTCGAGTTTTGCACTATCTTTCTCATCATGACTGAACCAGGGTGTCCTAGCCTCTCATGCCAGATTTTAAATGTATCAGTAAACTTTATATTTACCACGGCATAGGACTCAGTCATGTTTATTTTTGTACAATATAGTCCAGAGGATAACATTCTTAACTCTTCCAATATATGTTTCCTCTCAGACTTAATGCAAAGAAACTCAATGCCATTTTTACTCATAGTCTCAATATGATATCCATTCTTCCGGATATCCTTAAAACTTAACAAGTTTCTATGAGACTCGGGGGAATACAATGCATCATTTATTTCAAATATTGTTCCCCCTGGCATTGAAAATTTCGCTCTACCAGAGCCCATAATAATCTTTGCATTACCAGATATTGTACTTACGCTTCCAGCGTAATCTTTCATTTTGAGACTGGAGAAATATTTTCTATCTTTAATTATTGTGTGCGTTGACGCACTATCCGCCAAGCACATATCTCCATCCAAAGTCTCAAAGTCTGGCATTCTTTCTGAATTTAAAATATTTATAAAATATATATTATTAAACATAAAACATAAAAACATGAAACATAACATCTATTTTACAAAACAAAAGGTAACGATACTATAATACAGTAAACTTATATCACATCGATCTTATATCACACATCGATGTTTTCTGGCTCAACCAGAAAATCTGATACGTCGAGATGAGTATCATCATTTAAACCATGAAAGGATGGCCCGGGTTCATCAGAGATGAAATTCGTTTCACCTCCACTTTTCTCTTTTCCCTTCTGGGATTCTTTATACAGATCGGCTAAGTGTCTTGGCGTACGACAGGTACGTACCCAATGACCTTTCATGCCACATCTGTAGCAAACCTTTTCTGTTTGCCTTTTATCATCCCGGCCCCTCTCATTCTCTTGGGAGTCCTTTTTATTTCTTTCATCATACGGACGGAATCTTCTTCCTCGTCCTCTCCCACGACCATGATTTCGACCTCGACCACGTCCACGTCCTCGTCCTCTCCAATTATCATAACTGGATGATGCAACATTCACTTCGGGGAATGGAGCAGATCCAGTGGGACGAGCCTGATGGTTTAATAACACGAGTTGATTATTTTGTTCCGCCACAAGGAGGATTTGCATCAACTCCGAGTAACGCTTAAATCCATTCACCCAGTACTGTTGCTGCAGGACTACATTTTCAGGATGGAACGTGGAGAGAGTTTTCTCGATCATATCATAATCGCTTATTTTCTCTCCACATAACATCATCCTTGAAGTAATTCCGAACATAGCGGAATTAAACTCACTTACACTTTTGTAGTCCTGGAACCGGAGATGGATCCACTCGTGTTTGGCTTTTGGTAAGATCACATACTTTTGGTGATCAAACCTCTCTTTAAGAGATTGCCAGAGGTCCCCAGGATCCTCTTTTGTAATATATTCATCTTTTAAACCATCATGTATGTGGTGTCGTAAAAATATCATGGCTTTAGCCTTTTTTTCATCCGACACCGTTTTAGTATTATCGATGGTTTCCAAAAGCCCGCTACCTCTTAGGTGCATTCTTGCACCTACTGCCCAGGTCATATAATTATTTCCCGTAATATCCAGGGCATTAATTTCGAGCTTTGTCAAATTCGACATGATTACTGTATTCATAAAATAATATAAATATAGACGAGAATAAATGCATAATTTAATTGCAGAAATTAAAAGCATAAAATAAATGCAAAAATTAAATTGCGTAAACTTAAATTGCAGAAATTTAAATAGCATAAATAAAATTGGGGGTTTAGCCCACCATATGATCCAGGAGTCTTAGACTTCCATATTTGATCATTTTTAAAGGTTCGAGGCGACATAGTCGGCCATATTAACCTTTTCTTTTAATCAAGGTCCGAGGAGGCTTAGCCTTCCATTTTTGACCTTTTATTCACGGAGGTAAAACCTACCACGTGTTTCTCTGATCGTGAAGGCCTAGCCTATCTTAACGATCAGCCGGGGAAGACAATGCCTATCATCCCGGAAAATAAACGGAGAAGGCCTAGCCTTTCACTCCAGAATAATAAATAAAAATTTAAATAAATTAAATATATTAAAGACATAAATTTAAACATTACCTCGCTTGCTTGGTCTGAGAATGATCGGTATAACAGAGCTCGTCGTGCTGATAACGTGTTGAATAATAAGTGAGGGATTACTAAAAATAGCTTTAATATTTTTGTTATATAATAAAGAGAGAACGTGAGCTGAGAGAATGAAAGTGAAAGCTTTTGATAATTATCTTATTCTTGTCATACGTTTACAAATGAGGGAGGTAAGGTATTCAGGGGCGG
This sequence comes from Raphanus raphanistrum subsp. raphanistrum, assembly GCA_019706035.1. Classification (NCBI taxonomy): domain Eukaryota; kingdom Viridiplantae; phylum Streptophyta; class Magnoliopsida; order Brassicales; family Brassicaceae; genus Raphanus; species Raphanus raphanistrum. The sequence goes on from CM033988.1 coordinate 53,956,212, forward strand.
AGGCATGTTGGAGGGAGGGGGGTCAGCTGACCCCACTTGATTTTAATTATGTTAAGTGTTTTGTCCAAATTTACAGTATTGACCCCTGTAGAAATTTTCAAATGACCCCCTATGTTTTGTGATGTTCTTGTTGTTCCAACTAAAAAATCTATTTCTTCAACTTAATTTTTAAATAAACTCATATAAGTAATTTTAGCTACATAAAATAGGTTTCAAAAATAAAATAAAATATCACTTATTTATATTTATTTCCCTTGTTTGAATTACAGAACATGCTAAAATTAAAAAAAAATTGTTAACAGCTTAAATTAAAATTATTGGTATGTATTTATATTTTAAGATAAACTATCATAGCTTTGATGATTTCAAATATATTTAAAAAAAAAAAACTTTTTGATTCAGATTCATAGCTTTGACGATTTCAAATATATTTAAAAAACTATCCTTTGATTCAGATTTTAATACAATAAAAATGGGTAACATAATATCTTATCTAAATGCAATAGATGATATCTCAATATCAGATTATTTAAACTAAATTGTCAATTCTAATTATAAAATTTAATTCCAGATCAGTTTTATTTTTTTCAGCAATAGTAAAAGATTTAAATTTTTGAAAAACTATATATATATATATATATATATATATATATATATATATATATATATATATATCAAACTATTATTTTATATATCACTATTTTAATACTTTTAAATATAAGACCGACCCCGGTAGAAAAGATTTCTGGCTCCGCCACTGAAGGTATTTATAGTAAAGTAAAAACATTAAAATATGTGAGTCGGTCATTCTTGAGTCGGTTAAGTAATGGATAATCATTATCCTTTTGTTATTATCTTCAACATGAGTTATATTGTTGAAAGAGGCTTTTTGGGATCTAATCACGTGATCTAGTTTGACTGATGTCCCACTAATCTTAATTTTTCTACAACTGTGTATCACACGGCGAGGATAATCTAATCATATTTAGGCCATTCACTGTATGATTAGTCCTCACATATGCACAACATTCATTCACACGTTAGCCATGAACATATATACTTCAATACTTGGTTGAGATGATGATCATGTGATCGGGCACGTGGTCACGATAAGGCTGCTTAATCAACAATATAGAGGTCTCAAAGACAAAGACAAAGCCAATAAGACAATAGACCAGTACTGCAACATATCAATTCAATTGATAAACTAGCTCATATTGTTTGAATACATGCTACATTCGATATCATTTCTTGTCTTCCCTTCTTTCATTGAAAGTAAAAAAACTACTGTTCATCAAAAACAAAAAAAAAAACACATATAACCTTTTGTCATCTTCCAAGAATGTTATATAGTTTTCTCATTAAAAACGAACTGGGTTTTTATAGGCATTTTGGAAGCACCTACTGTAATAGCTTTCCTAGCCACACTCTCGGGTACACCAGCCATCTCATAAAGAATCTTACCCGGTTGAACCACAGCCACCCAATACTCCTGAGGTCCTTTCCCGCCACCCATGCGTACCTCGCACGGTCTTCCCGTGACCGCCTTGTCCGGAAACATACGTATCCAAATCTTGGCGCTACGTGGCACGTGTCGCACCATGGCTCGTCTCGCTGCTTCCATCTGTCTAGATGTGATCCAAGCCGGTGCGAGCGTCTGAAGAGCGTATCTTCCGAAGCATAAACGATTGTCGCCGGAGGATATTCCTCTCAGTCTTCCTCGGTGGTGTTTAGGGAATTTGCTACGTTTTGGAAATAACGTGGCGGAACCACCCTTGCCGGCGCTCTTGCCGGGTTTCTTTTTGGAGCTCTTGGAAGAAACCTTTTTGGCACTCTTGGCCGCCGGTTGCTTGGCGGTGGTGCCGCCGGCACTGTTGTGTACCTCTCTGTGATGATTCGCTGTAGTCGCTGGAATCTTGTTTTCTTGCGGAAGTGTTGTGTGTCTGAAGTGCCATGTTCCAGGAACCTAACCCACAGCGAATGTAAAACAAATCAGTTTTATAATTTTTTCAAAAATTAAACATGTACTTTTGTGAAGGTTTGTTTGTTACCTGTCCGAAACGAGAGCCAGGGACTACCACTATTCCAGAGGGGTTGCGAAGGCTTTTGCAGTAGTAAACATCTGGTGTGGTCTTTGCAGATTCAGCTCCCTTTTGAGGAAGATTAAAATCAATTTTTTTTTTTTTTTCTTAAGCAAGGTTAGTTCATGATTTCACAAAGCCAGAGCACATGTTTAGAGAAACAATCAGTGCAAAATCTACAATGATTAAAAGTGACTCATGACATAACAAAGTGAAAGGGACTAATAAGATCAAATGAAACAAAATCCACATTGAAAATTAAAAACTTTAACCTAAAACAGAGACAATTACAGAGTCTTCCAAAAAAAACACACAAAACTCACAATTTTAAAACAACCGGATGAATCAAGTTGAGAACACACCTTCGGATTGATGGAGACAAGAAGAGATGAAATGGAATCAGAAGCAGACGTCTCTAAAGTAGAATACAAGAAACGAGAAAGAGGAGTGAGAAGAGGAGATGATGATGCTGACGAAGATGGAAGAAGAGAGAGTAAGCGTCGGCTTGTGTGTGGTTGACGACGGGTTTGGTCGGCGAGGCTTTTAGCTTGGTTAATCAAGAATGTCCGCATCTTGAGATCAGGACGTGCTCTCCAAGCCCTAAGGTTAAAATTTGATTTAATCGCGAGGACGAAGGGTCCCAGTGTAACTCTCAACCACACTTGACTGCTGCATACCCGGATCCTTTCATTTACTTTTATTTTGCCTTGTTTACCAAGTTCTTTTTTAATATTTAATTAAAATCAATTATTTCCATTTGTAATCAAATCCCAACACGACACAAAATAAATTCAAAATATTATCATTCAAATAAGTCTTTTTTTGTTTGTTTCTTTTAATTTTGTTGTTTTTGAAAGAAAAATCACTCTTTTGAAAAATGTTTTAAAGATATTTTTTGGATTCTTTATATTTTTAGTTAATAATTAATAGTGATAAACTGTAAAGTAATAAAAACTGTTTATTATTAATTAAAATCAAAATTTATATTTTTTTTTGTAACAGTCAAAATTTATAATTTATTTAGCCTCTCTCAAAAAAAAAAACAGTCAAAATTTATAATCAAAATTCCGTTTTATTGACAAAATAATGTATTTTCACTGTAAAATACAGTGACGGGTCGGCCTACCATAGTGGGCCTTAAAAGGCCAATTAATTCGTAAATCAAACCATTCCCTTCCCCTACGGCGTCGTTTTATGCAGGGAGAGGATAAAACCCTAGACATCATCAACCAACCTTGTCCGAACTTCAAAAACACAAAATTTTGATTCAAAATCATTCTACTCCTAATTTGTGATTCTTCTATCATCTATCCGCGCCGCGTTCTCTCGAGGTCACGCTTCTTCGAGTTTTCCTCATAACACCAAATTGTGTGCTTCGCATCCTCAGGTTTGTGTTTCTGCTCTACTACACATGAACATGGTTGATTCTTGCTCTGGCTACTGAAAACTTGAACCTTTCCTATGACTGTTATAGTATCTCGAGTGGAAGTAGAAACCCTAGAAGCTAGAGCTGTGTTGGTAGTTTTGTATTGTAGGTTCACTGTATTGCCCATGAACATGTTAGAATCACGCTGTGGATATTAAAAAAATTGAACCTTTCCTTCTTTAAATCAGTTATTGTTATGGTCTACTTGTTTGGTATTTGAGTTTTTTTTTACCTCTTAGGTAGTTTTAATTAGGGATTCTCATGGTTTCAGTTGGTTCCAAATCATTATTGCCATCACAGGATCATCTAGGGAGATAGCTTGATGGGTCAACGGGAAAAGTCAAGGAACAATCACAGTTCCAGGAAGAAAGGGATGGGTAGGAAGGACCAGAAAGCTGGTCGTGGGTTTGATGGAGATAGGAACAAGAGGAACCAATCCGGTGGTGAAGCCAATGTAAAAGCAGCGTCAAAGAAACAATCCGAGTTTGAACATCTGAATCAGTTTGTCAGGTAATATGGGAGACTTTGAACAGAAGGACTTAACTAAGATTTGTTTTAATATTTTGTTATTTATTTATAAGAATCGCTACTGAATTGAGATATAACTTTCTGCAGGAAAGAGATTGATCCAGAAACTTCCAAGTATTTCTCTGAGATTGCCAATCTGTTTGATAGTAATGGAGTTGATTTAGAGGAACGTTCTTGCATATGCGGAAACGCACTTGAGGAGACAAGAGGGAGGGAGTATGAAATCGCAACTGATTATATCATAAGTCATGTCTTGCAAACTCTGCTTGAAGGATGTGAGCTTGATCAGCTTTGCAGTTTCCTGCGAAACTCTGCTTCTTTGTTCCCAGCCATTGCGATGGATAAATCTGGCTCTCATGTTGCAGAGTCAGCTCTCAAATCATTGGCCACACATCTGGAAAATCCAGATGCATATTCTGTTATTGAGGAGGTTTTGCATTCCATATGCAAGGTACTTATTATGCTATTTTTTTTATGTATGACAAGCATATTGAGCTTGTTTCTAAATCTTATTTCTCTTTGGTCAGGTGATTGTGGATAAACCTCTTGAAATGATATGCAACTGCTATGGTTCTCATGTTCTCCGAGCGCTTCTTAGTCTTTGCAAAGGAGTCTCTGTGGATCCCCCTGAAATTCGTGGCGCAAAATCATCAAAAGCTCTGGCGAAACGTTTGAATTTGAAGACGTCTCCTCATTCAGATGAGAATAATCTACAATTCTCTCATCAAGGGTTTCCAGATGTTTTTAGTTACCTATTATCTGGGATTGTAAACTGTAGCAGAGAGGATATGAAGTATCTTCAAGTCGATCAGTATAGCAGTCTGGTCTTACAGGTATATATTTAATGTCGCTCTCTAATCTTTTTGTTTATTTGCAAGCAGTTTATCTCGTATGGAATGTTATTTATCTCGCTCTCTGATTCACGGTGATGTTAAATAAACTTCTTTTGACAGACGGCTCTCGGACTAATGCTGAAACAAGACGATGAGTTGCTTGAAGTCATTCCTCTTGTTCTGGGCTGCAACTCTTCAAATGGAGAAGAAGAGGGGGTTCATATAGAGACTGATGTTGCCAAGGACATTTTAGAGTCAATGAAGGATAATTCATTCAGTCATTTGATGGAGGTAACTGATTTTAACATCTGACTGAGTTGCTTATACGAAATTTGTGATAAATTGCAAATAACAGTTGGTTATGGACACTTATCTATAGTAAGAGTGTAATTATTCTGAAGTCATCTTCTTGTTTCTGCATGTTATTTTCAGGTGATTTTGGAAGTGGCTCCTGAAAGTCTGTACAACGAATTGTTCAACAAAGTTTTCAAGAATTCGTTATATGATCTCTCTCTTGATCGATCTGCAAATTTTGTTATTCAAGCTTTGATCTCCCATGCAAAAAACCAAGAGCAGGTATTCTGATCCTATCCACACTTCATTTTTTTCTTTCTGTTTGTGCTATTTCCTTGAAGCTGACAAAACTTATGTTCAATTGCTTTTGTATGCTAGATGAGTGTGATATGGGAAGAATTAGGTCCAAGATTCAAGGATCTTCTTGAACAGGGGAAGTCAGGTGTTGTGGCTTTTCTGCTAGCAACTAGCCAAAGGCTTCAAAGTCATGAACATAAGGTTAATAAACTCAACTGGAAGTTACTTGGTTCTTAGTTTAAAGTAATATTTTTTTAAGGAGAATTATACAGATATTTCTTGCTGATTTGACAGTGCTGTGAGGCCCTTGCTGATGCACTATGCTCCAAAAACGAGACACGTATCTTCATTGCTCAACGGTTGTTGTTTCTTGATAACTACTTTTATTCCCAAGATAAGTCTGATTGGGAGTGGGCACCTGGTGCAAAGATGCATCTCATGGGTTGTTTGATCCTTCAGGAGATTTTCAAGTTTTCTAGCGTATGTTTCCTTTTCTTCTTGGTGTTGACACAACTAGTTTCACTGGATTTAACTTCCCACGAGCGTTCACATTATTTCCAATTTTTTGCCAATTCTCTCAGGAACTTATACAGCCATACGTAACAAGCTTAACTTCTATGAAACCTGAGCATATCATTGAAACAGCAAAAGATTCCAGCGGAGCACGAGTCATCGAGGCCTTTCTTGCCTCAAATGCTGCTGCAAAGCAGAAGCGTAGACTTATTATAAAGTATGCACTGCTTCTTTATGTTGTTTGTTTATAAGATTACAGTACCCAAAACTATAGCTTTCTTCAAGCAATTGTTCCTTATTCTGATGATGTTTCTTTTCATCAATGACATCTTGACAGGTTACGTGGATATTTTGGCGAGCTCTCATTACACACATCAGGCTCATTCATTGTTGAGAAGTGCTTCGATGCATGTAACGTGGCACTAAGGGAAGTCATAGCAGCTGAATTGTTGGACGTGAAAGCTGATCTCTCAAAAACAAAGCAAGGGTTTCTGCTTAGGAAGCTAGATATCGATGGGTAAGATCTTAATCACAAAACTTACTTTACCTTATTTAATGGAAGTTGTAAGATCTTAACCTTCTTTTTGTATGGAATCATTTTATTTGTTGCAGTTATGCCTACAGACCCGAACAGTGGAAATCAAGACAAGAAGCCAAGCAATCCACATATAACGAATTTTGTTCTGCATTTGGGTCCAGCAAATCAAACTTTCCAAAGAACACCTTTGTTTCTGACGCATCTGAGGATGCATCTGAGGACATAGAAGTAAAGAACACAAGGAAAGAGAGTGACCAACGCCCTACTTCCGGGGTTAAGCGCCACAGAGAAGAACACGCAAGGGATAAAAATGTATCTTCTGCAGGTGAGAAAGGAACAAAACAAAAGAAGAGCAAAACTAGTGAAGCAACAGATAAACCAGCTACCAAGAAAAAACCTTTCCTTTCTGGCGAGATGATGGGAAAGAATCGGCACTCAAATAAATTGAGAATTTGAAGGTCAGACTGCTTAATCATTATTTTTTTTCTAAATTTTATTGGAGATGACTGCATAGTTAAAAGCCTTTTTGGCTATAGATCTTACCCTCACTAGATTGATAAGAAAAACTGTTTTTTTTTTTCGGATTACACTTGAAACGAACTTGTAGAGGTCTAAGCCTATTCTAGGAACTGTTAACAGTAGCAAGCTTATAAGATGAGTTTTTATGTTTCAATTACAGATCTAGAAATAAGTGTAAATAGTCTACACTACCAAAAATATTTTAGAAAGAAATGAAATCTATGGTTTTGTTGCTGTGATCTGCTGGTTTGTACTTCCTCGTGCATATGCTAAGGGACCTTTCCTGATACAAAAATACACAGAGATGTTTTAGAAAAAAACAATTTGAGATGTGTAAAGATTGAAGATTGATTTGGTGTGTGGTATTTGTCTTTACCTGTTCTGTATAGGGCTGGAGCCGCTCCTTGGGATTCTTCGGAAACTGTCTTTTTCACCTCTCAGAGAATCCTCCTTCATCTCCTTGTTTATGTTCAAATCTCTTACAGTTTTACTTGAAGCTACATCCATGGAAGCTGGCACCATCTCACGACTCTCTACGTGATTCTTGCTGCTATACAAAACTAGAAGTAGCAGAATCAGAGCTGCTGAAATCGAACCAGGTGTATGGGATCTCTTCATTGTGAATTCTCTTTTTGATCTGTTTTTTTTTATCTCCGAGCTGTTAGGCTCTTCTGTTCCTTGAGACTGCAACTGAGAAAACTGTTTTTTGAGTTTAAAAGAAGGGGAGAGACTGAAACACTTGTAGGTTATATTATTGTTCTAAGTTACTTTTTTGGATCTAATCACGTGCTCTAGTTTGACTCCTGTGCTCATAATTTTCACTTTTTCGCAACTGTGTTTCATGAAGGGTATATGTGAATGAGATGACTTGATCATCTTACTTGCACACCAGATGAGGATCATGTGATAGGGCACGTGGTTACTGGTACAGTTTCTAGTAGTATTAGTTTAAGTCCATGAGAAGAAAGTCTGCAGGGTTAACAGCTCATGTCGTTATAATAATCATCAACGGTTTTACATTATTTTATTTTAATTATTGTTACAAGATTTGAAAAGAGTAGGAAAGAAACATAAAAGACCAAAAATGAATTTTGTCTATACGAACCCCTTGCTAGTTCTGTTGTGTCGATTATGGTAAAGCTCATTGTAGTCCTAGTGTTTTGCAAGAACTTCCCAGTTCATTGCTCCTTTTTAGCTTCAGAGCTATGCTCTGGTGAAGATTAGAAAGCACTATAGGACTCTTGTGTTGATGTTTAAGTAAAGCAAAAAGCTCTGAGTTTCAAATTCCCTTGGATTGGAATAGATAAATGATATACTTTGGATAACAAAGAAATGTCTCAAACACACAAAGCCAGTGAACAAGCAGAGACCACTACACAGTTTTTGACATCTTCATGCAATCTTTTCATTCGGCTACTAATCTAATAACAACCTTCAAGGATCAACAGAAGAAGAAGAAGCAGCAGCAGCATTGGAGTTACTATTACTACAAGAGACTCTCTTGTCTCTGCTCAGAAACCTCCTTAAAGACCTCAACCTGGTTGTCATTGGAGACTTTGGCTCTTCCTCTTCAGCAATAAACCTAATTGATGATGATGATGACGACGGCACATTTTGACTTCTAGTTGCAGAATCATTGATATCAAGAACTAGAGCATCTTGACTCTGAGAAGCAGCATTATTACCATTACCCTCTTCTTGTTGAGACCCAACATTGGTGTTTCTGGTACTAACCTGATCTTGGCGACCCCATACCAATACATTGGTGGGGAAGTCCGAAGAGGAGCTTGAAATTTGAGACAAAGCATCTGATGATGATAGTACATTCTCAGAAACTTGTTCAATAATCCCCTTTGAGCTAGCTTGGTCAGTGCCAAGAACAGCGTTTCTGCAAATGGGACAAGTTGAATGAGACTGAAACCACATGTCAATACACTCAACATGGAAGCTGTGTTTACACTCTGGAAGCAGCCTAGCTTTGTCTCCTTTGACGAGCTCAGACAAGCAGATAGCACACTCCAAACCTTCTTTGCAAGTGTCTTGTCTGAAAAAGACAATAGGCAACGAACTGAGCTCGAAAGGAGTAAGCCCTCCAGTGTTGGGTAAAGCGTCTTGCTGCCCCGGGGCGAAGATAAAACGACGTCGCTGGCGGCGAGTGAGTACCACCGGTGGAGCAATGGATGGTTCGTCTTCTTGTTCTTGCTCTTGTTGCTGCTGCTGCTGGAGGTGGTGATCTATTCGCCACCAGTAGAGCTTGGCGTAGAGGTGGAGGATAAGGACGAAGAGAACCGCCATGAACAGAACAATGACTGCTGTGAGAATGATCTTGCTTGTGACCTCTTCCGTTGTTAAGTCTCCGAACAATGAGCTATGAGCAGATCCATCACCGTCCATTGATGACAACAGTGAGTGGTCTCAGATGAACCCAGAAGCTAAAACTGCTCTTTTGTTGGATAAAGGATGGAGCTTTATGTGAAATTAGGGGGTTTTGTCGGAAAAAGGATGGAGCTTTGTTGTGAAATTAGCAAAGTGCAGAACAAGAAAAGGTCTCTGTTTCAAGGAGTGAAGGTAGTGAAGAAGAAGAAGGAATGATAAGAGAGAAGCAATGAAGGAGATGACATCGAGGAGTGGGGCCAAGTAACTCTTCCCTATAAAAACCTCTCCACTCCAACCACGTTGATTCTTTCTTAATTCTTTTCTTCTCCTTTAACTTGTTTTTGTTTTGTCTTAATCCTCTCCATTAACGAAAATAATACTAATTATTTTTTTACTGCAGAAAATATGATTTTTAACAAGGGTTAATTTGCTCTATATTCATAGCAAGCAGAAAAATCAAAAAAGTAACCATGTATGACTTTTATGGGGAAGTGTGTCTGTTTACCACAAAAGTGGACAAGAATCTCTTTTTACGCGCGTGATCGTCTGTTTGACGCATTGTGCACAATTAACTAACTATACTATACTATACTATTTTTAAAATAGTATAGAAAACAAATTGATACCAATACTATAAAAAAGATTATATATTTGGTTAGTTTACACTTATATTTCTATTATTCGATTTTACAATAGAATGTAACACATTAACATAATATATAACAATGTTACTTATTTCTATGTTTGGAAATGGTTTCGGAAAATCTCCTATAGGCTCCTTTGATCTTATATACCCCTTTCTATAATTTTATTTTTGATCAAAACCCAAAATCTCAAATCAAATCCTCCCTCCTCTTCAAAACTATACCCTAACCCCCCCCCCAAATGGATTAGTGAACCCATGGGCAAGTATTTAACTTCTGCACCTTTCAAATTTGGAAAATCGAATAACTCTAAACCCTGAAACCTAAACCCAAACCATATATCCTAAACCATATACTCAAACCATAAACCCAAAAGAGGAAGATTTCCGATTTGTGAAGAAGCTAGTGGCATTGTCAATAAATTTGAGGGATTAGTAAAAAACCACCATAAGAAATAGAGGAGAAGATGAAACATACTATACTACAATCATTAACTAGTATAGTCGTCCAATGTAAGAGGATACACCATTAGCAAAGGGATGATGGAGGTGATAAAGTAGGGGGAAAAATACCACATGAATTAGAGAAAAAGAAGAGAGAGTGGGAATAGGTGATGAAACAATGATTGGCGACATTGCTGAAAGACAAGACATAGAAATTATGTAACAGTACACATCGTTGTGTACTATTCTATATTTATCAAATAGTATAGTTCGACGTAGTGTATACAGTTCATTTTCTACACTAGCTCTAAACCCAAACCCTAAACCCAAACCATATAGCCTAAACCAAAACCCTAAGCCTAAACCCAAACCATAATCCAAACCATATACCCTAAACCCCAATCCTAAACCCAACAATGTATCCAAACCATATATCCTAAACCCTAAACCTAAACCATAAACCCTAAACCCAAAGGAGGAGGATTTCCGATTTGTAAAGAAACTAGTGGTATTGTCAATAAATTTGAGGGATTAGTAAAAAACCACAATAAGAAGTAGAGGAGAAGATGAGACATACTATACTATAATCATTAAATAGTAGAGTCGAGCAGTGTAAGAAGATACACCATTAGCAAAGGGATGATGGAGGTGTAGTCGGAGTTGATGAAGTAGGAGAAAAAAATACCCAGAAGAATTGGAGAAAAAGAAGAGACGGTGGAAAGAGGTAAGGAAACAATGATTGACGGCATTGCTGGAAGACAAGACATAGAGATGATGTAACAGTACACATTGTGGTGTACTATTCTATATTTATTAAATAGTATAGTTCGACGAAGTGTATACTGTTCATCTTCTCCACTAGCTCTACGCATCCTCTGGTTCTTAATCACATATATATTGGATAGTAGTAAAATTGTAAACCCAAACAAAGATATGAAGAAAAAATCAAACACTTGGTCGATATAATAATTATACGTCGTGTAACGTACGGTTTCATAAACTTGTAAATAATCATTGAATAAAAGAAAAAGAAAAACAAAGATCAAGTGAGAGTGAGAATGAACAGGAATAAAGGGTAATTTTTGTCATTATACATATTATATAAAGAATATCGTAGCACTCCGTTCACTATGGTTACCGCCTCAATTCTAATTGTACTATAGTCATGCGTCCAAATTTCCCTTTTAACAATGCATTTATTTAAAAAAATTACTCTCTATGTTCCTAATTATAAGATATTTTAGGTAAACCATGTTTATTAAAAAATTACTTTTTATCTAAAAAATATTATTAAATTATAAATTATAAATTATCTTACCATTACAAAATATAATTATTAAATTTGATTGATTATATAATTTTTGATAAATAAAGTTACATAAAAAATATGAGAACATCTTACATATTAGAAAAAAAATTATTCTAAACATTTTATATTTAGAAAAAGAGAGAGTAAAAATGTTTAAACTACTAAGTAAATAAACTTAACGAAAATGCAGGATTTTTTTATTTGTTAATCTTTGAGTAATAATACCGATGTTGCAAACAAACTTTACCAGTGGAAAATTTGCATTGACCCTCTTCAAAATTACTCTAAGCGATAGTTGGACGGTTGTTCTAGACCTAACGAGGTACCGAAATTTGCTAATGTGAACTGTTGTAAATATTTGTTTGTATTTATATGGTTGTACCAATCACTATATTGCCTTTCTTGGAGGGGACTACTCCGTATATGTTTTTTTTCTTTGGTATCTCCACAATATTAGTACTATAGTTCTACAAATGCAGCTTCTGGATGATGTTTAATTAAATGTTGTTACTACCAATAAATTTTCTCAAAGAATATGGAGTGCATTATAAACTAAAATGATGGTGTGTGTCGACTGGTTTACACATCTTTTTAACACTATTTAGTCTTTCCACGATATCGATAATCCTCCACTACTTTACTCCCTAACATGCGTTAATTTTTTTGAATAAACAAGCAAAGTAAGTCAAATGTAATAGATGACAATAGGACATCCGCTAACTTTAAATAACTTACATAACTAAAATCATATTGTATCTACATATTTGAACAATTGAGCTAGTGAAGATCCTTTAATGCTTTCAGATCAAAGGAAGTGGAAAACAATCCTCCTGCTCGAGTCCTACGTTTAAGGATCTTGTCTTTTCACGAAGTGGAACCTTAAAGTCATTTGCAGCTTCAGGCACTCTTAAATATATCTATAGAAAAAAAATGTTTGAAAGAATCATTCTTTAAGAGGTTAAAAAGGTTAAGATATTAATATATCTAAGTATCTAACCAGCCCACGTCTGAATATTTATTGGTATTTAAATCTTAATAACACTGATAAATTTGTGTCAGATTTAGATTATTTAACTTAGTATATAATCCGAAAACTGTCTTTCAGTCGGTTGAACCTCGAGTCATATCATAATCAAAGTTTCAACCTACAACACAGCCTGATTTCAAAGCAATATCCCAAGTCCTCTACTCAAATGATCATTACTCGAAATTAATATTAAGAAACTGTAACATTAATTTTGTCTTAAAAGTCAAAAGATGATGGTTACTAGGCAAAATGATGATAGAAGAATTATGACCTCCTTCACCCTCTCCTTCCCATATATAATAACATATCCTTTTCTTTAAATCATTCTCCCTAGATTTCTATGGATTTCACATCTATATTATTAAAGTTGTAGTACAAAATGGAGATGTTTGGATACAAGGATAGGAGTATTAAAAAAAATTAAAGTGTTTGGAAACATGGATAGCAGTATATTTACTTCTTTTTATTTACACATTTAGTCATTGCATTTATAAAAAATTAGATATTTTCTTTTTGTAATTTTTTTATTTACAGATTTTACCACTACATTTAAAATCAATTTAAATTACTTAATTATAATTCTAAACTTATCTAAACAAATTGATGTCTCCATATATTGATCATTATTAATATGTAAAATTACTATTAAAAAAATATTTTCACTTATTTTAGCCAAACACAGAAAAATATTTTTTTTATTTTTTTACAAAATTAGTTAGGCATAAACATTCGGATACCCATTTAGGTACGAGTCGTTTCTTTCGGGTATAGATTTTTTGGGTTTTGAAATTTCTTTTTTAGTACTTCCTTTTTGTGTTTTTTATTTATAGATTCTACCATTGCATTTAAAATCAATTTAAATTAATTAATTAAAATTTCAAAAATTATCTACACAAATCGATATTCATATATTGATCATTATTAATATTGTAAACAATTAGTAAATAAAAAATTTCTATTTAACTTCATTTAGCCAAACACATTAAAATATTTTCTATTTATTTACAAAATCAGTTAGGCATATATATTCATGTATCCATTTAGGTACGGGTCGTTTCTTTCGGGTATATATTTTTTTGGGTTTTGATATTTCTTTTTAGGTACTTCCTTTTTGTATTTTTTTTTTATTTACAGATTCTACCACTGCATTTCAAATCAATTTAAATTCATTAATTACAATTCTAAAACTTATTGAAACAAATCGATATTCATATATTGATCATTATTAATATTTTACAAATATTACTAAATAAAATTTTATATTTCATTTAATTTAGCCAAACAAATAAAATATTATTTATTTGTTTACGGAATCCGTTAGAAATAAATATTTGGGTACCCATTTAGGTACTGGTCAATTTTTTCGGGTATAGATTTTTTTTGGTTTTGATATTAGGTCATGTTTGGATATAAATGTATGTGTGAGTTTCAAATTGAATCCCCTGGGTATGTATGAATTTTGTTTTGATGTATAGGAAATTAAAAATATTCAAATAACGAAAGTATTTGAAAATGATTTATATTTGAACAAAAAATAATGGCTGCACATAACAAAAATTCAATATAAAAGTACTGTACATTTGCATTCAAAATTATTTTTTTAACAACAAACTATACAAATATGTTTATTTGTATAAAAAATTAAACTACAATGTAAATATTTAATTAATATAGAAATATGTCACATTGTTTAAACAAAATATCAATATAAAAGTATTATACATTTGCATTCTAAAATTATTTATTTTAGCAACAAGCCAAATAAATATATTTATTAGAGAGAATAAACAAAACCAAAAATTACATAGTTTACCAGAGAGACTCTATATGTCGAACTTATCAGTTATCATAAAGAAAGTTTTAATAAGATAAATACATTTAATAATTACAAACAAATAATATATTTCATAAAAGTGAAAATAATACCCGCCCTTTCAAGGGCGGGTCAAAATCTAGTTAGTCTTATATTTATACTTATTAGGCAAATTCATATCTCTTGAAATATTGGGATAGTGTTACTTTTGGTTACAAGAACGTGTCATAAATCAAAATGAATCTTTACCACGAGAATCGTTGATCCATTCCATCATTCATGTCGCATTTTTTAACAAATCATTTATGTTCTACGAAGATGATTGAAGATGATTGTTTGGGCTTTAGACTGAGACATTTACAGGCTTTGTTAAAATCGCAAATGAGGGAAGAGGCGTTGGATTGGGCATTAACTAGTTTACTGTATGCGCCGGATCATGTTATGGCCCAAATGGTTCTAATTGAATTAACGGGTCGGGTCCTACAATGATCCATCTTTTTCAAAGGTCAATTTACACTCAAAAAGGGTCTGACTGGTTGTCTCCTATTTTTCTTTGTTGTCTCTTTTTAGAGTAATCACTATATATGGTTAATTTTGCTTTGACTTTACTCAAACATCTCATGATTTGTTTTAGGCATACCAACTCAAACAGAATCTCTACTAAACCATTTTGAATTTTGATCAGTTATTATTTTGAATGGTTTAGTTTCTAGATATGATTCTGCTATTAGTTTTTACTTCTTTTTTTTTGCTTTGGATTTTTTTCTCAAAACCTAAATAACACAGTATAGCTTTGGTTTTGTTTTTGCTAATAAAAATAGTTAAAAAATTGAGAAAAATTTAGTGCAAATTGAGTATAATATTTACCAGTATGGTTAACAGTTAACACCAACTCTGTATTCAGATTTAATAATATCAAGATAATAAAGTTCTAGTTACGTCAAAAAGATAAATATAGCACACATATAAAGGCTTTCTTCTAAATTACCACACCGAGCTTAAAATCTCCGGAAAACGTCCCAGCTCCTAAAAAGGTATTTTCTTTAAAATTTGATTGAATGATTAAACGTTTCTTTGTAAAAAACATATCGAAAGACTACAGCCGTTAAAAGGCCATAGTCTAATACACACATAAATATTATATGCATTTATATTCTAAAAGGCCAAGTGGTTAGATTTTGTTCTTTTCGCATGATCTTACCGGTCCAACTCAGCATACATATGTTATGTCTTTACACGATCAATATAGAAGATTAGCAATACTCCAGATTTGTAT
Source organism: Raphanus raphanistrum subsp. raphanistrum (assembly GCA_019706035.1). Taxonomy (NCBI): domain Eukaryota; kingdom Viridiplantae; phylum Streptophyta; class Magnoliopsida; order Brassicales; family Brassicaceae; genus Raphanus; species Raphanus raphanistrum. The sequence continues at coordinate 53,972,129 of CM033988.1, forward strand.
GTGTATAATTCTTATATATATGCATGGAATTAAAAAACTATTTTGTATAAAGTCAAACGTTTTCTCTCCCTTGATTAATGAGAATTCACGAGGAGAGCACATAACTCGGGTCGTCCGAAATTATGTATAACATAATGATATTCATACATGTAGTACCAAAACAAAGTTTATGTTAATACCGTTTGACTAATATTTTCTGTCTATTTACTCAAGAACTTCAAGTAGCACTTCTTTAAATATTTGCAAATGGTTCGAGAAAGTCTGTAAAAGGTGACGTAATATATTATATTCTACTACTAAATAGCTGTATCTGGAGCAGGGTAAAAGGATAATAGATGTTACAAAAGGACAATATAAGCCAGGACATGTTATCTTTCAGTGGAATTTTAAGCAGAAAAATGGAATATCCTAATCCAACTCGTCGATTTGAACTGTAAATTAAGAAGAGAAAGAGAAGAAAAATAAAATTTTGGATGAGTTCTTTCCAAGACAGAAACATATAAGCTGATGTGCTGTGGCTGTGCTCTGAAATGGCTACCATCTCTAACCAAGAAAATAACCAAAAGCAGGTTATAAATAAAAGACATTAGCTATCCCTAACTCGATCGTGAGCTGAGAAAACGACAAGCTTGATTAAACCTGGATTTGAGGTACTTGAATATATAAATAACAAATTGCTCGGGATTGAGAATAAGTTATTAGAGATTCGCTATATGACTTAACCTAGAATATTTCAGTGGAAAACAATAGCTGAGATGAAACAGCTTTTTCTTATTTACATGAAAGATTAGATCCGCTTATACCGAAAGGCTAATAATACTAATATGTTATCGTTTAAGGCTAATAATTAGGAATAATAATATGTTATCGCTGTGTAAAGTCACACAACAGTTTATTCTCAATCTGAGCCACAGGTTTCCACTGAATAGATAACTATTCTTATAGGATGCCTTTCGAATTATCTTATATAAAATATGTTATTCCAATTAAAAGAAAAACAAATTCACTCCATCATTACTTACTGTTACTAAACACTAATTAAAAGTATCACACGTATTAATCATTATAGATTTTTTTAATTAGACTCCATAACATTTTTTTTGTTTCTACTACGCACACAAACATAAGTTGTTTTTTTAACACTGACTAATATAGCAACTTGAATTTCGTTTCTTTTCAGTTTAGATTTTAATTTACTATTGCACTGTTCGTTTTCCAGTTTGGGATGATACTTTATAGTACAATAATCCGAAAAGTGGAAGACCCTTGATAAGTTTAATACCATATTGTTTAAATTAACTTGTCAGCCTATCATATACGCCCTTCGGCCATTAGTAAATTAAGAGAAAAAACAACAACACATGAACAGCTTCGAGGATTTTAATAACCACAAAAAAATAAAAGTCAAACAAAATAAATAGTATCCCTTTCTAAAAAAACGTATCATTTGATCATCTTCTTTATCTACCTTTCGTTCTTTATGACCACTATCTAATGTTAAATGTGGCTTACACTTGGCGCAATAAAAGAAAGAATAAAGAAAAAGAGGAAAATACAAAAGATGATTATATTAAATTGAAGATATATAAAAAAGTTGTGTAACACCACCACTACGAGCCACTACTAACCAAGCCGGCCCAAAAGGTAAACGCCCCTTTTATACAAAAAAAGAATTATCATACTATTCCTCACCATTTTTTTTTTCTTATTCACTTTTGTTAATCTTATTTTATTTCACATCATAATGTTTGTGCTCATGATGATTATAATATCATCGCATTCAATTTTCATGATCAACATCATAGCACGCACGCACGCACCTACATCTCCAAAAACATGAAATGACCGACCCAACTTCCTTCATGTTTTTTTTTCTTTCATGATCAATAGTTAAAACGCATACAGAAGAAACTATTTCAAACCATAAATAAATGACAGCATAACCAGACAAATCACATATCAATATTGGTTTTCATAAAAATAAACAAATAAACATGAGTTTTTAGCGTTGACTTTAATAACTACATAGGTATTCATAGGGTTGTATTTAAGGTTTCATTAGGTAGAATAACAAAAAAAAAAAATACTTCTATTACAAGAGGAATAATAAAAAGATAGAAACAAAAGGCAATACCCACAGGCCACAACCACACTCAGGATAACATGATAAAATAAAATAAAGGCAAGTAAAGTTACTTTGGGTGTGACAAGAAGTTTTCTTCTATTTGGTCTGACTATTCTCTTTGGTCAACGATGGTATTGAGAGCCATTTACAAGTTTCAGACACACAAACCCAGATTGGATAATGATGTCTTTTGCTTCTTTTCCCTCTCTTTCGTCTTCTTCTTCTTCCTCAAGCTTACTCAAATCTTTCTAACCTTCTTCTCTTGTTCTCGCCATGATTGACGAGAAGATGAGATCTACTAAATCCATTTGTCTCCTTGTGAGACCAGTACCCATGTTTCTCTCCCTCCTTATTTACGTTATTTCCATCTCTGTCTTCTTCCTTACAGTTTCAGAAGCTGTCTGTAATCTCCAAGATCGAGATTCTCTCCTTTTGTTCTCCACCAACGTATCATCTCAACTCTCTCCTTTGCATTGGAACTCATCCACTGATTGTTGCTCCTGGGAAGGAATCTCTTGCGATGATTCTCAAGAAAATCGAGTCACTTCGATTCTTTTGCCCTCTAGAGGACTCTCAGGCAATCTCCCGTCCTCTGTTTTGAATCTCCCTCGTCTCTCTCGTCTCGACCTTTCTCATAACCGTCTCTCTGGTCCTCTCCCACAAGGCTTCTTCTCTGTTCTTGATCAGCTCACGGTTCTTGATCTTAGTTACAACATCTTCAACGGTGAGTTACCACTCGAAGCCAATGGAAGCAGCAGAAACTTTCCAATCCAGACCTTTAATCTCTCCAGCAATCTTCTTCAAGGCCAAATCTTAAGCGGTTCTGTTTTCCTACAAGGTGCTTTTAATCTCACCACTTTCAACGTCAGCAACAACAGCTTCACCGGTCCAATCCCTTCCTTCATGTGCACCACTTCACCGCAGCTCACCAAACTGGACTTCTCTTATAACAAATTCTCGGGCGATATCTCTGGAGGGTTAGGCAGATGTCTGAGGCTAAATTCTCTTCGAGCAGGCTTCAACAATCTATCTGGTGAAATCCCAAAAGAAGTTTACAATCTTTCTGAGCTCGAGGAACTCTCTTTACCAGTCAACCATCTTTCAGGGAGGATCGATGATGGGATTACTCGTCTCACTAAACTGACACTGCTTGAGCTTTACTTCAATCACCTCCAAGGAGATATACCAAAGGATATTGGTAGACTAATCAATCTGCGCAGCCTCAGGCTCCATATCAATAACCTCACAGGTTCTGTTCCAGTTTCTCTCGCCAACTGCACCAAACTCGAGAAGTTGAATCTAAGGGTTAACCGGCTGGGAGGAACCTTATCGGTAGACTTTTCCAGGTTTCAGAGCCTCAGCATTCTGGACCTCGGAAACAATAGCTTCACCGGTGACTTCCCCTCTACGGTTTACTCCTGCAGAAACATGACGGCGATGAGGTTTGCAGGCAACAAGTTAACTGGACAGATATCTCCACAAGTACTGGAACTGAAGTCTCTGTCGTTCTTTACATTCTCAGACAATAACATGACGAACATCACAGGTGCTCTCAGTATTCTGCAAGGCTGCAAGAATCTGTCTACTCTCATCATTGCAAAGAACTTTTATGACGAAACAATACCAAGCAACGAGGATTTTCTTGCGTCAGGTGCATTTCCAAAGCTCCAAATCTTTGGTACCGGTGGATCTAGATTGAGAGGTGAAATACCAGCTTGGCTGATCAAGCTCAAGAGCGTAGAGCTTATGGACCTGTCACAAAATCGATTCGTGGGGTCGATTCCTGGTTGGCTAGGAACTCTTCCAAACCTTTTTTACTTGGATCTATCTTATAACCTTCTTACAGGAGAGCTTCCCAAGGAACTGTTTCAGCTGAGAGCACTCATGTCTCAAAAGGTATACGATGCAACAGAGAGGACCTATCTAGAGCTACCTGTTTTTGTAACGCCCAATAATATCACCAGCAATCAGCAATACAATCAGCTTTCCAGCATCCCACCTGCGATATACATCAGAAGGAATAACCTGACCGGGAGTATACCGGTCGAGGCCGGACAGCTAAAGGTTCTCTTGCACCTCGAGCTTTGGGGTAATAAGTTTTCAGGTAGCATCCCAGATGAATTGTCAAACCTCACAAGCTTAGAGAGGCTGGACCTGTCCAACAACAATCTATCTGGTAGAATCCCTTGGTCGCTCACAGGACTCCATTTCATGTCATACTTCAATGTTGCAAACAATACTCTCAGTGGGCCGATACCTACAGGGAGTCAGTTCGATACTTTCCCAAAATCATATTTTGAAGGAAACCCTTTGCTGTGTGGCGGCGTACTGCAAGTCTCCTGCACGGTTGCACCTCAGCCATATACAAACAACCAAAAGGTGAACACAACGGTTGTTTTGGGGCTTGTCATTGGGATCTTTTTCGGCGTCAGTTTGATTCTGGTGATGCTTGCTTTGTGGGTGATGTCCAAGAGGAGAGTAAACCCAGGAGACACTGAGAACGCCGAAATGGAGATAAATTCCAATGCCTCGTACTCCGAAGTTCCTCCAGGTTCGGAGAAAGACATAAGCCTCGTCCTGCTGTTTGGAAACAGTAGATATGAGGTTAAAGACCTGACCATATTTGAGCTCCTTAAAGCTACCAACAACTTCAGTCAAGCTAATATCATCGGCTGCGGAGGGTTTGGTCTTGTCTACAAGGCTGTCTTGGACAATGGGACGAAGCTTGCGGTTAAGAAACTCACCGGAGACTATGGTCTGATGGAGAAAGAGTTCAAGGCAGAGGTAGAAGTTCTGTCAAGAGCCAAACATGAAAACCTGGTCGCTCTACAAGGCTACTGCGTCCATGATAGTGCCCGGATACTTATCTACTCGTTCATGGAAAACGGAAGCCTTGATTATTGGCTTCATGAGAATCCAGACGGTCCAGCTCAACTGGATTGGCCTAAAAGACTTCACATTATGAGAGGAGCAAGCTGTGGACTAGCATACATGCACCAGATATGCGAACCACACATAGTACACCGAGACATCAAGTCCAGCAACATCCTTTTGGACGGAAGTTTCAAGGCCTACCTCGCGGACTTCGGCTTGTCAAGACTCATCCTTCCATACCGCACCCACGTTACAACAGAGCTTGTGGGCACGTTGGGGTACATCCCCCCGGAGTATGGACAAGCATGGGTAGCCACTCTGAGAGGCGACGTGTACAGTTTTGGCGTCGTGATGCTGGAGCTTCTCACGGGGAAAAGACCAATGGAGGTATTCAGACCAAAGATGACGAGAGAAATAGTGGCGTGGGTGCATCAAATGAGGAGGGAAGAGAAACCAGAGGAGGTGTTTGATCCGTTGCTGAGAGAGAGTGGTGGTCACGAAAGAGAGATGCTTCGTGTGCTTGACATAGCCTGCATGTGTGTGAACCAAAACCCAATGAAAAGACCAGTCATACAGCAAGTCGTGGACTGGCTTAATGATGTTGACGCGGGAAACACAAACCAAAGTAACAGAGAAGAAGCCGAAGAAGAAGAGACGAAGTAACTTGTGTGCCTTTTTTTATACATTCTGCATTAAGTAAATATACACTTCATTTTTTTTCTCTTTGGGTGGGGGGGAGGGGTCTTGTCAAGTGCAAATGTTAAACCATCATTTTCATGTAAATTAAAAGTTTTGATGGTCACAGAAAGCTTTGATGATGATGTAAAAAAACTTGGGAAAGTATGAACCTTTGTGGCTTTTCCAAGACGAGTTCTTTAATTCACAACAATGCTCAAAAACCACAGAATCAAAATGGGTTTCACAGGAAATCTACCTAGACCTATCAATTCTCTTGGAATACGATTGAAAAATCGAATTGGGGTTTCTAAGCGGCATTTGAACGAACAGTTGGTGTGCATAGTTACCGAAGAGTCATCGAGCAAAAACAAAAATCAAAGGCGAGAGAGAGAGAGAGAAATGAGTAGTAAGACGCACGAGAAAGAGGAAGCAAAGTAAAAGGTGAGAAGCTGAGACATACCTAAACATCAATGGAGAGGAAGCAGAGACGACGGAGACAAAGAGAGCTTTTGCGGAAAAAGTGATGATTTGTCAAAGGTTTGGACTTTTAACGGTCTGTCTAAAGGAGCTAAAACGCCGCCGTTTTGGTGTTTATTGGGAGATGCTGCGTTAATAACCAACCTCCATTGAAAATGGAAATTAGTATTTTTTATATTTGAGGCCATAACTTCTCTTCTTTATTTATTTTTCTCGGCAAACTTATCTTTTTCTTTTTTCAAAAATGTTACTTTGTAACTTTGACAACAGTAGCCCGGAAGACCAATACGTTTTTTTTGTGGCATCTCTTGAATAACCTCATGATACAGAGGGAGATGATAAGCTATAAAACCAAAAGATCTAATTGGTTTAGATTAAGAATAACAAGAAACCCTCTTTATGCTATCTGTCTTCTTGATTTTGATAAAATATTGCCTGCCGATCTTGATAAAATATTGCCTGCCGAAGAATGTGTCTTCCATGTCGGTGGAACATTTATGATTGTGATAAGAAAATCTCCAACAAAACGTTTTTAAGTCTTTATCAAAAAAACGTTATTAAGTCACTTGTGAAGCAAGAAAGCAAGCACGGTAGCCCAAACCCTGACCCACGTTGAAGGGAAAAGGCCCACAAGAGATAGCTAGAGGTGTTATGCACGTTGAGTGGAAGGGGGCAGCTGCCCCCAGTAAAAAAGTTATTCAAATCATATTATTATAGGATAAAGGTTATTGCCTTCGGTGGTTTGACTAAAAATTTATTAACGCTTCTACATCCGGAAGTCTGAGATTCAAACCTAAAAAAATACCAAATTATGCAGATTATATAGTACATTCAGACATATATTTTTGTAGGGTGGTAGAATTGTCGGTTGTAGAATCGTATTTGTAATATTCTCATCGTTGTAATAGCATAATTAATCGATAATAATAGATTCAGACGTTAAAAAAGGTTTATTGCCTCCATATCAATTATTCTTCTTGCCCCCACTGCTTTTTTTTCTTCGTTCCGTTTCTTTTTAATTAACTTGTGGACTCAAATATATTAACTTGCCTTTTTTTATTGTGATCATTTATATTAATTCATTAATTTTATACATTAACCAATACTTGTGCATACACACTGACCCACATAAAATATTATTAGTATATCTAAACACTTGGAATTTTTTTCCTATATTTATATAGAAAGCTTTGTAAATTTGTAAGTCTAGTCTTTCAAAGGAATATCGCTGTAATTTGTAAGTCTAGTCTTTCAAAAAGTTATTATAATTTGATTGGTTTCTATTTTTTTTAATTATTTATTTTATTCGGATAAAAAAATTAAAAAAATTCTCAAACTCATTAATATACAAGTTATCATATAATACATGTAATATTACAAATAATGGTTTATGGTAACTAATTGTAGAATTATACAAAGAAAATATAATATGCCATAAATTTGTTTATTTTATCAATTTTTTTATTTATAATCATATAAAATACTAATATAACTTTATAAAAATAAATATAATGGTTGTGCACTTTTATACAAATAACTATATTTCGATGTAATGCATTATTATTAGAACCTTTCATGTTTTTAAATTCTGCAGATGGTTTATAAATCATTTATATATATTTTGAAATTATTTAAGATCATTTTTCATTCTATTTAACAAAGTCATTTTATTAAATTTCACATATCATTTATAAGAATTTTATTTAATTGTTATAAAGGTTTATAAATTCATATATAATACTTATAAAATGTTATAAAATCATTTGTAAATTCTCCGGTATATAGACCATTTACCTAAAAAAATATTTTTAAAGGGGTTAACCCACGAATTTTGAAAAAAATTCAAAAATATGAAAATCTAGTTTTAGTGTATAGTTTCATCGAACACTGACATAAGATGATAGTCAAAGAATTTAGAACCTTTGTAGTCTCCGTTTCTCTAGATAATGAAGGTTTTATAATGCTAATTCCACTAATCTAGGCATTTATGAAATTTTACTAAACTAAATATTAAAAAATTAGAATGATTCCTATATACAATGAAAGATAGTTTAGAATACATTAATTCAAATGTAGAATGTGGTTTGCAATTTGTTTTTAAAAAGGAAAGAATATAAACTTCAGTATATAGTATATAGAACATTTATCGAAAACTCCTTATTTTATAAGGGGGTTAACCCACGGATTTTGGAAAAATTTCGAAAATATGAAAATCTGGTTTTAGTGTATAGTTTCATCGAGTACTAACATAAAATGATGGTCAAAGAGTTTAGAAACTATGTTGTCTGCGTTTCTCTAGATAATGAAGACTTTATAATGTTAATTCTACTAATCTAAGTAGTATATGAAATTTTAGTAAACTAAATATTAAAAAACTAGAATGATTCCTATATACCATGAAAGATAATTTAGAATACATTAATTCAAATGTAGAATATGGTTTGAAATTTTTAAACAAAAGTGAAGAGCTTAAACTTCAGTATATGGAGCATTTACCGAAAATTCATTATTTTAGAAGGGGTAACCCACAGATTTTGAAAAAAAATTCAAAAATATGAAAATCTAGTTTTAGTGTATTGTTTCATTGAGAACTGACTTAAGATAATGGTCAAAGAGTTTATAAGCTCTATTGTCTCTGTCTATTTTGCTAATGAAGATTTTATAATGCTAATGCCACTAATCAAGGCAGCATATGAAATTTTAGTAAAGTAAATATTAAAAAATTAGAATGATTACTATATACCATGAAAGATAGTTTAGAATACATTAATTCAAATGTAGAATGTGGTTTGGAATTTTTTTTTTAAAAGTTAAGAGTATAAAATTCAGTATATAGAGCATTTACCGAAAACTCATTATTTTAGAAGGGGTTAATCCACGGATTTTGAAAAAAATTCAAAAATATGAAAGTCTGGTTTTAGTGTATAGTTTCATCTAGCACTAACATAAGCTGATGGCCAAAGAGTTTATAACCTCTGCTGTCTTCGTTTCTTTAGATAATAAAGATTTTATAATGCTAATTCTACTAATCTAGGCAATATATGAAATTTTAGCAAAGTAGATATTAACAAATTAGAATAATTCCTATATACCATGAAAGATAGTTTAGAATACATTACTTCAAATGTAGAATGTGGTTTGAAATTTTTAAACTAAAGTGAAGAGTATAAACATCAGTATATAAAGCATTTACCGAAAACTCATTATTTTAGAGGAGGTTAGGTTAACCCACGGATTTTGGAGAAAATTCAAAAATATGAAAATATGGGGTTCACATATAGTTTCATCAAACACTAACATAAGATGATGGTCAAAGAGTTTAGAACCTCTGTTTTCCTCCATTTCTCTAGATAATGAAGATTTAATAATGCTAATTCCACTAATCTAGGCAGTATATGAAATTTTAGTAAAATAAATATTAAAAAATTAGAATGATTCATATATACCATGAAAGATAGTTTAGAATACATTAATTTAAATTTCGAATGTGGTTTAAAAATTTTAAACTAAAGTGAAGAGTATAAACTTCAGTATATAGAGCATTTACTGAAAACTCAATATTTTTGAAGGGGTTAACCTACGGATTTTGAAAAAAATTCAAAAATATAAAAATCTGGTTTTAGTTTATCATATCATCGAACACTAACATAAGATGATGGTCAAAGAGTTTAGAACCTTTATTGTCTTCGTTTCTCTAGATAATGAAGATTTTATAATGCTAATTCCATTAATTTTGGCAGTATATAAAATTTTAGTAAATTAAATATTAAAAAATAGAATGATTCCTATACACCATGAAATATAAATTAGAATACATTAATTTAAATGTCGAATGTGGTCTGAAATTTTTAAACTAATGTGAAGAGTATAAACTTCTGTATATAGTGTATTTACCGAAACTCATTATTTTACAAGGGGTAAACCCACAGATTTTGGAAAAGTTTCAAAAATATGAAAATCTGGTTTTAGTGTATCATATCATCGAACACTAACATAAGATGATGGTCAAAGAGTTTAGAACCTTTATTGTCTTCGTTTCTCTAGATAATGAATATTTTATAATGCTAATTTCACTAATCTAGGCAGTATAATTCAAAACTTAGAACGATTCCTATATACCATGAAAGATAGTTCAGAATACATTAATTCAAATGTAGAATGTGGTTTTAAATTTTTAAACTAAAGTGAAGAGTATAAACTTCAGTATATAGAGCATTTAACGAAAACTCAACATTTTTGAAGTTGTTAGCCCACAGATTTTAGAAAAATTCAAAAATATGAAAATCAGGTTTTAGTGTATAGTTTCATCGAGCAGAAATAGATGATAGTCAAAGAGTTTAGAATATATGTTGTCTCCGTTTCTTAAGATAATGAAGATTTTATAATGTTAATTCCACTAATCTTGGCAGTATATGAAATTTTAGTAAAGTAAATATTAAAAAATTAGAATGATTCCTATAGTCCATGAAAAAAGTTAAGAATATATTAATTCAAATGTAGAATGTGGTTTTAATTTTTTAATCTAAAGTGAAGAGTATAAACTTCAGTATATAGAGTATTTACTAAATATTCAATATTTTTGAAGAGGTTAACACACGGATTTTGAAAAAAAAAATTCAAATATATGAAAATCTGGTTTTAGTGTATAGTTTCATAAAAAACTAATATAAGACGATGGTCAAAGAGTTTATAACCTCTATTGTCTCTGTCTCTCTAGATAATGAAGATTTTCTAATGCTAATTCCATTGATCTAGGCACTATATGAAATTTTACTAAAATAAATCTTAAAAAATAAGAATGATTCCTATATACCACTAAATATAGTTTCGAATACATTAATTCAAATTTAGAATGTGGTTTCAAATTTTTAAACCAAAGTGAAGAGTATAAACATTAGTATATAGAGCATTTACCGAAAATTCATTATTTTAGAAGGGGTAACCCACGGATTTTGGAAAATTTTCAAAAAATATAAAAATATTTTTTGTGTATAGTTTCATCAAGCACTAACATAAGATGATGACCAAAGAGTTTATAACCTTTGTAGTCTCTATTTCTCTAGATAATGAAGATTTTATAATGCTACTTCCACTAATCTAGGCAGTATATGAAATTTTACTAAACTAAATATTTAAAAATTAGAATGATTCATATATACCATGAAAGATAGTTTAGAATACATTAATTCAAATGTAGAATGTGGTTTCAAATTAATAAACACAAGTGAAGAGTATAAACTTCAATATATAGAGCATTTACCAAAAACTCATTATTTTAGAAGGGGTTAACCCACATATTTTGGAAAATTTTCAAAAATATGAAAATCTGGTGTTAGTGTTTAGTTTCATCGAACACTAACATAAGATGATGGTCAAAGAGTTAAGAACCTCTGTTGTCTTTGTTTCTCTAGATAATTAAAAGATTTTATAATGTTAATTCCACTAATCTAGGTAGTATATGAAGTTTTAGTAAACTAAATATAAAAAATTAGAATGATTCCTATATAACATGAAATATAGTTTAGAATAGATTAATTCAAATGTAGAATGTGGTTTGAAATTTTTAAAGAAAAGTGAAGGGTATAAACTTCACTATATAGAGCATTTACCGAAAATTCATTATTTTAGAAGGACCCACGGATTTTGGAAAAATTTCAAAAATAAGAAAATCTGGTTCTAGTGTATAATTTCATCAAGCACTAAAATAAGATGATGGTCAAAGAGTTTAGATCCTTTGTACTCTCCGTTTCTCAAGATAATTAAGATTTTATAATGCTAATTCCACTAATCTAGGCATTATCTGAAATTTTACTAAACTAAATATTAAAAATAGAATGTTTCATATATAACATGAAAGATAATTTAGAATACATTAATACAAATTTATAATATGGTTTGAAAATTTTAAACATAAAAGGGAAGAGTATAAACTTCAGTATATAGAGCATTTACCGAAAACCCATTATTTTAGAAGGGTTTAACCCACGGATTTTGGAAAAATTACAAAAATATAAAAATCTGGTTTTAGTGTATAGTTTCATCGAGCACTAGCATAAGATGATGGTCAAAGAGTTTAGAACCTCTGTTGTTTTCGTTTCTAGATAATTAAAAGATTTTATAATGCTAATTCTACTAATCTAAGTAGTATATGAAATTTTAGTAAACTAAATATTAAAAAATTAGAATGATTCCTATATACCATGAAAGATAATTTAGAATACATTAATTCAAATGTAGAATATGGTTTGAAAATTTTAAACAAAAGTGAAGAGCTTAAACTTCAGTATATGGAGCATTTACCGAAAATTCATTATTTTAGAAGGGGTAACCCACAGATTTTGAAAAAAAATTCAAAAATATGAAAATCTAGTTTTAGTGTATTGTTTCATTGAGAACTGACTTAAGATAATGATCAAAGAGTTTATAAGCTCTATTGTCTCTGTCTATTTTGCTAATGAAGATTTTATAATGCTAATGCCACTAATCAAGGCAGCATATGAAATTTTAGTAAAGTAAATATTAAAAAATTAGAATGATTACTATATACCATGAAAGATAGTTTAAAATACATTAATTCAAATGTAGAATGTGGTTTGGAATTTTTTTTTTAAAAGTTAAGAGTATAAAATTCAGTATATAGAGCATTTACCGAAAACTCATTATTTTAGAAGGGGTTAACCCACGGATTTTGAAAAAAATTCAAAAATATGAAAATCTGGTTTTAGTGTATAGTTTCATCTAGCACTAACATAAGCTGATGGCCAAAGAGTTTATAACCTCTGCTGTCTTCGTTTCTTTAGATAATAAAGATTTTATAATGTTAATTCTACTAATCTAGGCAATATATGAAATTTTAGCAAAGTAGATATTAACAAATTAGAATAATTCCTATATACCATGAAAGATAGTTTAGAATACATTACTTCAAATGTAGAATGTGGTTTGAAATTTTTAAACTAAAGTGAAGAGTATAAACATCAGTATATAAAGCATTTACCGAAAACTCATTATTTTAGAGGAGGTTAGGTTAACCCACGGATTTTGGAGAAAATTCAAAAATATGAAAATATGGGTTTCACATATAGTTTCATCAAACACTAACATAAGATGATGGTCAAAGAGTTTAGAACCTCTGTTTTCCTCCATTTCTCTAGATAATGAAGATTTAATAATGCTAATTCCACTAATCTAGGCAGTATATGAAATTTTAGTAAAATAAATATTAAAAAATTAGAATGATTCATATATACCATGAAAGATAGTTTAGAATACATTAATTTAAATTTCGAATGTGGTTTAAAAATTTTAAACTAAAGTGAAGAGTATAAACTTCAGTATATAGAGCATTTACTGAAAACTCAATATTTTTGAAGGGGTTAACCTACGGATTTTGAAAAAAATTCAAAAATATAAAATCTGGTTTTAGTGTATCATATCATCGAACACTAACATAAGATGATGGTCAAAGAGTTTAGAACCTTTATTGTCTTCGTTTCTCTAGATAATGAATATTTTATAATGCTAATTTCACTAATCTAGGCAGTATAATTCAAAACTTAGAATGATTCCTATATACCATGAAAGATAGTTCAGAATACATTAATTCAAATGTAGAATGTGGTTTTAAATTTTTAAACTAAAGTGAAGAGTATAAACTTCAGTATATAGAGCATTTAACGAAAACTCGACATTTTTGAAGTTGTTAGCCCACAGATTTTAGAAAAATTCAAAAATATGAAAATCAGGTTTTAGTGTATAGTTTCATCGAGCAGAAATAGATGATAGTCAAAGAGTTTAGAATATATGTTGTCTCCGTTTCTTAAGATAATGAATATTTTATAATGTTAATTCCACTAATCTTGGCAGTATATGAAATTTTAGTAAAGTAAATATTAAAAAATTAGAATGATTCCTATAGTCCATGAAAAAAGTTAAGAATATATTAATTCAAATGTAGAATGTGGTTTTAATTTTTTAATCTAAAGTGAAGAGTATAAACTTCAGTATATAGAGTATTTACCAAATATTCAATATTTTTGAAGAGGTTAACACACGGATTTTGAAAAAAAAAAATTCAAATATATGAAAATCTGGTTTTAGTGTATAGTTTCATAAAAAACTAATATAAGATGCTGGTCAAAGAGTTTAAAACCTCTATTGTCTCTGTCTCTCTAGATAATGAAGATTTTATAATGCTAATTCCATTGATCTAGGCACTATATGAAATTTTACTAAAATAAATCTTAAAAAATAAGAATGATTCCTATATACCACTAAATATAGTTTCGAATACATTAATTCAAATTTAGAATGTGGTTTCAAATTTTTAAACCAAAGTGAAGAGTATAAACATTAGTATATAGAGCATTTACCAAAAATTCATTATTTTAGAAGGGGTAACCCACGGATTTTGGAAAATTTTCAAAAAATATAAAAATATTTTTTGTGTATAGTTTCATCAAGCACTAACATAAGATGATGACCAAAGAGTTTATAACCTTTGTAGTATCTATTTCTCTAGATAATGAAGATTTTATAATGCTACTTCCACTAATCTAGGCAGTATATGAAATTTTACTAAACTAAATATTTAAAAATTAGAATGATTCATATATACCATGAAAGATAGTTTAGAATACATTAATTCAAATGTAGAATGTGGTTTGAAATTAATAAACAAAAGTGAAGAGTATAAACTTCAATATATAGAGCATTTACCAAAAACTCATTATTTTAGAAGGGGTTAATCCACGTATTTTGGAAAATTTTCAAAAATATGAAAATCTGGTGTTAGTGTTTAGTTTCATCGAACACTAACATAAGATGATGGTCAAAGAGTTAAGAATCTCTGTTGTCTTTGTTTCTCTAGATAATTAAAAGATTTTATAATGTTAATTCCACTAATCTAGGTAGTATATGAAGTTTTAGTAAACTAAATATAAAAAATTAGAATGATTCCTATATAACATGAAATATAGTTTAGAATAGATTAATTCAAATGTAGAATGTGGTTTGAAATTTTTTAAAAAAAGTGAAGGGTATAAACTTCACTATATAGAGCATTTACCGAAAATTCATTATTTTAGAAGGACCCACGGATTTTGGAAAAATTTCAAAAATAAGAAAATCTGGTTCTAGTGTATAATTTCATCAAGCACTAAAATAAGATGATGGTCAAAGAGTTTAGATCCTTTGTACTCACCGTTTCTCAAGATAATGAAGATTTTATAATGCTAATTCCACTAATCTAGGATGAGTTTTATATGAATCATAATGAGTTTAGATCCTTTGTACTCACCGTTTCTCAAGATAATGAAGATTTTATAATGCTAATTCATCAAGCACTAACATAATGAGTTTTTAGCTTGATGAAAATGTACACTAAAACCCTAATCGCACTGGATCTCCCCCTAAACCCCTTCTTACTAAAAGACGGTGCAATCTGGAGCTGTTCTTGTTTCGGTACACTTTTCAGGCTACTCTAAGTGCAATCTGGACTGAGAGAAACGGGAGGAGATTTGGAGAGGATCCTAAGCCTGCATCGGGGCTTATAAAAATCATTGACAAGCAAGTGCGAAACCGTATCTCAAGCATCAGCTATCGCCACAACTCAGCTTACCAAGGAGCTATGGCAACTTGGTTTTCTTTTAGATGATTCCTATTGTAAAGAAAGTTTTCATTTTCTTTTTCCCTTAAAACAAGCAACTTTTTAGTTGTAAACAGTTTTTTTTGGTTGAATTAATTTAACATTCTTTCAAAAAAAAAAATCTTTGTACTCTCCGTTTCTCTAGATAATGAAGATTTTATAAAGTTAGTTCCACTAATTTTGGCAGTAAATGATATTTTACTAAATTAAATATTAAAAAATTAGAATGATTCCTATATACCATGAAAGATAGTTTAGAATACATTAATTCAAATGTAGAATGTGGTTGGAAATTTTAAACAAAAGTGAAAAGTATAAACTTCAGTATTTAGAGCATTTACCGAAAACTCATTATTTTAGAAGAGTATAAACCCATGGATTTTGGAAAATTTTCAAAAATATGAAAATCTTGTTTTAGTGTATAGTTTCATCAAGAACTAATATAAGATGATGGTCAAAGAGTTTAGAATCTCTGTTGTCTCCGTTTCTCTAGATAATGAAAGATTTTATAATGCTAATTCCACTAATCTAGGCAGTATATGAAAATTTCCTAAACTAAATATTAAAAAATTAGAATGATTCCTATATACCATGAAAGATAGTTTAGAATACATTAATTCAAATGTAGAATGTGGTTTGAAATTTTTAAACAAAAGTGAAGAATATAAACTTCAGTATATAGAGCATTTACCGAAAACTCATTATTTTGAAAGGGGTTAACCCAGAGATTTTGGAAATTTTTCAAAAATATGAAAACCTGGTTTTAGTGTATAGTTTCATCAAGCACTAACATAAAATGATGGTCAAAGAGTTTAGAACCTTTGCTGTCTTCGTTTCAAAAAAATAATTAAAATATTTTATAATGTTAATTCCACTAATCTAGGCAGTAATTGAAATTTTAGCAAAATAAATATTAAAAAATTAGCATGATTCCTATATACCATGAAAGATAGTTTAGAATACATTAATTCAAATGTATAATGTGATTTGGAATTTTTAAACAAAAGTTAAGAGTATAAACTTCAGTATATAGAGCATTTACCGAAAACTCATTATTTTAGAAGGGGTTAACCCACAGATTTTAAAAAATTTCAAAAATATGAAAATCTGATTTTTAGTGTATAGTTTCATCGAGCACTAACATAAGCAGATGGTCAGAGATTTTAGAACCTCTGTTGTCTTCGTTTCTCTAGATAATGAAGATTTTATAATGTTAATTCTACTAACCTAGGCAGTATATGAAATTTGACTAAACTATATATTAAAAAATTAGATTGATTCCTATATACTATGAAAGAGAGTTTAGAATACATTAATTAAAATGTAGAATGTGGTTTGAAATTTTTAAACAAAAGTGAAGAGTATAAACTTCAGTATATAGAGCATTTACCGAATACTCATTATTTTAGAAGGGGTTAACCCACGGATTTTGGAAAATTTTTAAAAATATGAAAATCTGGTTTTAGTGTATAGTTTCATCGAGCACTAACATAAGATGATGGTCAAAAATTTTAGAACCTCTGTTGTCTTTGTTTCTCTAGATAATTAAAAGATTTTATAATGCTTATTCCACTAATCTAGACAGTATATGAAATTTTAGTAAACTAAATATTAAAAAATTAGAATGATTCCTATATAGAATGAAAGATATTTATAATACATTCATTCAAATGTAGAATCCGGTTTGAAATTTTTAAACAAAAGTGAAGAGTATAAACTTCAGTATATAGACCAATTACCGAAAACTCATTATTTTAGAAGGGTTAACCCACGGATTTTGGAAAAATTTCGAAAATATGAAAATCTGGTTTTAGTGTATAGTTTCATCAAGCACTAATATAAGATGATGGTCAAAGAGTTTAGAACCTCTGTTGTCTCCGTTTCTCTAAATAATGAAAATTTTATAATGCTAATTCCACTAATCTAGTCAGTATATAAAATTTTACTAAATTAAATATTAAAAAATTAGAACGATTCCTATATACCATGAAAGATAGTTTAGAATACATTAATTCAATTCTAGTATGTGATTTGAAAATTTTAAACAAAGGTGAAGAGTATAAACTTCAGTATATAGAGCATTTACCGAAAACTCATTATTTTAAAAGGGGTTAACCCACAGATTTTGAAAAAATATCAAAAATATGAAAATCTGGTTTTATTGTATAGTTTCATCAAGCACTAACATAAGATGATGGTCAAAGAGTTTAGAACCTTTGTACTCTCCATTTCTCTAGATAATAAAGATTTAATAATGCTAATTCCAATAATCTTGGCAGTATATTAAATTTTACTAAAAAATATTAAAAAATTAGAATAATTCCTATATACCATGAAAGATAGTTTAGAATACATTAATTCAAATGTAAAATGTGATTTGAAAGTTTTAAACATAAGTGAAGAGTATAAACTTCTGTATATTGAGTATTTACTGAAAACTCATTATTTAATAAGAGAACCCACGGATTTTGGAAAACTTTTTAAAATATGAAAATCTGGTTTTAGTGTACCTCTATTGTCTTCGTTTCTCTAGATAATTAAAATACTTTATAATGCTGATTCCAATAATCTAGGCAGTATATGAAATTTTAGTAAACTAAATATTAAAAAATTATAATGATTCCTATATACTATGAAAGATAGTGTAGAATACATTAACTCAAATGTAGAATGTGGTTTGAAATTTTTAAACAAAAGTGAAGAGTGAAAACTTCAGAATATAGAGCATTCACCGAAAATTCATTATTTTAAAAGGGGTTAACCCACGGATTTTGGAAAATTTTCAAAAATATAAAATATTGTTTTAGTGCATAGTCTATCAAGCACTAACATATGATGATGGTCAAAGAGTTTAGAACCTCTGTTGTCTTCGTCTCTCTAGATAATGAAGATTTTCTAATGCTAATTCCATTGATCTAGGCACTATATGAAATTTACTAAACTAAATATTAAAAAATTAGAATGATTTCTATATACCATGAAAGATAGTTTCGAATACATTAATTCAAAATTAGAATGTGGTTTGAAATTTTTAAACAAAAGTGAAGAGTATAAACTTCTTTATATAGAGCATTTACCGAAAACTCATTATTTTAGAAGTGGTTAACCCACGGATTTGGAAAAAATTCAAAAATATGAAAATCTGGTTTTAATGTACAGTTTCATCCAGCATTAACATAAGATGATGGTCAAAGAGTTTAGAACCTTTGTAGTCTCCGTATCTCTAGATAATGAAGATTTTATAATGCTAATTCCACTAATCTAGGCAGTATATGAAATTTTACTAAACTATATATTAAAAAATTAGAATGATTCCTATATACCATGAATGATAGTTTGTTCATTAATTCAAATGTAGAATGTGGTTTTATATTTTTAAACAAAAGTGAAGAGTATAAACTTCAGTATAGAGACCATTTACCGAAAACTCATTATTTTAGAAAGGGTTGTTAACCTACGGATTTTGGGAAAATTTCAAAAAATATGAAAATCTGATTTTAGTGTATAGTTTCATCGAGCACTAACATAAGATGATGCTCAAAGAGTTTAGAACATCTGTTGTCTTCGTTTCTCTTGATAATTAAAAGATTTTATAATGCTAATTATACTAATCTTGGCAGTATATGAAATTTTACTAAACTAAATATTAAAAAATTAGAATGATTCCTATATACCATGAAAAATAGTTAAGAATACATGAATTCAAATGTAGAATGTGGTTTGAAATTTTTAAACAAAAGTGAAGAGTATAAACTTCAGTATATAGAGCATTTACCGAAAACTCATTATTTTAGAAGGCGGTCATATAGTGAAATTTTAGAAAAAATTTAAACAAAAGTGAAGAGTATAACCCAAGGATTTTAGAAAATTTTCAAAAATTTGAAAATCTTGTTTTAGTGTATAGTTTCATCGAGCACTAACATAATATGATGGTCAAATAGTTTAGAACCTTTGTACTGTCCGTTTCTCTAGAAAATGAAGATTTTATAATGTTAATTCCACTAATCTAGGAAGTGTATGAAATTATAGTAAACTAATTATTAAAAATTAGAATGATTCCTATATAACATGAAAGATAGTTTTGAATACATTAATTCAATTGTAGAATGTGGTTTGAAATTTTTAAACAAAAGTGAAGAGTATAAACTTCTGTATATAGAGCATTTACCGAAAACTCATTATTTTAGAAGGGTTTAACCCACATATTTTGGAAAATTTTCAAAAATATGAAATCTGGTTTTAGTGTATAGTTTCATCGAACACTAACATAAAATGATGGTCAAAGAGTTTAAAACCTCTGTTGTCTTTATTTCTAAAAATAATTTAAAACATTTATAATGCTAATTCCACAATTCTTGGCAGTATATAAAATTTTAGTAAAGTAAATATTAAAAAATTATAATGATTTCTATATACCATGAAAGATAGTTTAGAATACATTAATTCAAATGTAGAATGTGGTTTGAAATTTTTAAACAAAAGTGCAGAATATAAACGTCAGTATATAGAGCATTTACCGAAAACTAATTATTTAAGAAGAGGTTAACCCACAGATTTTGGAAAAATTTCAAAAATATGAAAATCTGGTTTTAGTGTATAGTTTCATCAAGCACTAACATAAGATGATGGTCAAAGAGTTTAGAACATTTGTACTCTCCGTTTCTCTAGACAATGAAGATTTTATAATGCTAATTCCACTAATCAAGGCTATATAAAATTTTACTAAACTAAATATTAAAAAATTAGACTAATTCCTATATACCATGAAATATAGTTTCGAATACATTAATTCAAATTTAGAATGTGCTTTGAAATTTTTAAACAAAAGTGAAGAGTATAAACTTCAGTATATAGAACATTTACCGAAAACTCATTATTTTAGAAGGGGGGTTAACCCACGGATTTTGGAAAATTTTCAAAAATATGAAAATCTGATTTTAGTGTATAGTTTCGTTAAGCACTAACATAAGATGATGGTCAAAGAGTTTAGAACCTTTGCACTCTAATTCAAATTTAGAATGTGGTTTGAAATTTTTAAACAAAAGTGAAGAGTATAAACTTCAGTATATAGAGCATTTACCGAAAACTCATTATTTTAGAAGGGGTTAACCAACGGATTTTGGAAAATTTTCAAAAATATAAAATATTGTTTTAGTGTATAGTTTCATCAAACACTAACATAAGATAATGGCCAAAGAGTTTAGAACCTTTGTAGTCTCCGTTATCTAGATAACGAAGATTTTATAATGCTAATTCCACTAATCTAGGCAGTATATGAAATTTTACTAAACTAAATATTAAAAACTTAAAATGATTCCTATATACCATGAATGATAGTTTGTTCATTAATTCAAATGTAGAATGTGTTTTTAAATTTTTAAACAAAAGTGAAGAGTATAAACTTCAGTATAGAGAGCATTTACCGAAAACTCATTATTTTAAAAGGGGTTAACCCACGGATTTTGGAAAAATTTCAAAAATTTCAAAATATTGTTTTAGTGTATAGTTTCATCAAACACTAACATAAGATAATGGCCAAAGAGTTTAGAACCTTTGTAGTCTCCGTTTCTCTAGATAATGAAGATTTTATAATGCTAATTCCATTAATCTAGACAGTATATGAAATTTTACAAAACTAAATATTAAAAAATTAGAATGATTCCGATATACCATGAATGACAGTTTGTTCATTAATTCAAATGTAGAATGTGGTTTTAAATTTTTAAACAAAAGTGAAGAGTATAAACTTCAGTATAGAGAGCATTTACCGAAAACTCATTATTTTAGAAGGGGTTAACCCACGGATTTTGGGAAAATTTCAAAAAATATGAAAATCTGATTTTAGTGTATAGTTTCATCGAGCACTAACATAAGATGATGGTCAAAGAGTTTAGAACCTCTGTTTTCTTCGTTTCTCTTAATAATTAAAAGATTTTATAATGCTAATTATACTAATCTTGGCAGTATATGAAATTTTACTAAACTAAATTTCAAAAAATTAGAATGATTCCTATATACCATGAAAGATAGTTTAGAATACATTAATTCAAATGTAGAATGTGGTTTGAAAATTTTAAACAAAAGTGAAGAGTATAAACTTCAGTATAGAGAGCATTTACCGAAAACTCATTACTTTAGAAGGGGTTAATCTACGGATTTTGGAAAATTTTCAAAAATATGAAAATATGGTTTTAGTGTATAGTTTCATCAAGCACTAACATTAGATGATGGTCAAAGAGTTTAGAACCTTTGTACTCTCCGTTTCTCTAGATAATGAAAATTTTATAACTCTAATTCCACTAATCTAGGCTATATGAAATTTTACTAAACTAAATATTAAAAAATTAGAATGATTCTTATATACCATGAAAGATAGTTTCCAATACATTAATTCAAATTTAGAATGTGGTTTGAAATTTTTAAACAAAAGTGAAGAGTATAAACTTCAGTATATAGAGCATTTACTGAAAACTCATTATTTAAGAAAGGGGTTAACCAACGGATTTTAGAAAAATTTCAAAAATATAAAAATATTGTTTTAGTGTATAGTTTCATCAAACACTAACATAAGATGATGGCCAAAGAGTTTAGAACCTTTGTAGTCTTCGTTTCTCTAGATAATGAAGATTTTATAATGCTAATTCCATTAATCTAGGCAGTATATGAAATTTTACTAAACTAAATATTAAAAAATTAGAATGATTCCTATATAACATTAATGATAGTTTGTACATTAATTCAAATGTAGAATGTGGTTTGAAATTATTAAACAAAAGTGAAGAGTATAAACTTCAGTATAGAGAGCATTTACCGAAAACTCATTATTTTAGAAGGGTTAACCCGATTTTGGAAAATTTTCAAAAATATGAAAATCTGGTTTTAGTGTATAGTTTCATCAAACACTAACAAAAGATGATGGTCAAAGAGTTTAGAACCATTGTACTCTCCATTTCTCTAGATAATGAAGATTTTATAATGCTAATTCCACTAATCAAGGTTATATGAAATTTTACTAAACTAAATATTAAAATATTAGAATGATTCCTATATACCATGAAAGATAGTTTAGAATACATTAATTCAATTCTAGTATGTGATTTGAAATTTTTAAACAAAGGTGAAGAATAAAAACTTTAGTATATAGAGCATTTACCGAAAACTCATTATTTTAGAAGGGGTTAACCCACGTATTTTTGGAAATTTTCAAAAAATATGAAAATTTGGTTTTAGTGTATAGTTTCATCGAGCGCTAACATAAGATGATGGTCAAAGAGTTTAGAACCTCTGTTGTCTTCGTTTCTTTTGATAATTAAAAGATTTTATAATGCTAATTATACTAATCTTGGCAGTTTACTAAACTAAATATTAAAAAATTAGAATGATTCCTATATACCATGAAAGATAGTTTAGAATACATGAATTTAAATGTAGAATGTGGATTGAATTTTTTTTTTTAAAGTAAAGTGTATAAACTTCAGTATATAGAGCATTTACCGAAAACTCATTATTTTAGAAGGCGGAACCCACAGGTTTTGGAAAAATTTCAAAAATATAAAAATATTGTTTTAGTGTATAGTTTCATCAAACACTAACATAAGATGATGGCCAAAGATTTTAGAACCTTTGTAGTCTCCGTTTCTCTAGATAATGAAGATTTTATAATGCTAATTCCACTAATTTAGGCAGTATATGAAATTTTACTAAAGTAAATATTAAAAAAGTAGAATGATTCCTATATACCATGAATGATAGTTTAGAATACATTAATTAAAATGTAGAATGTGGTTTTAAATTTTTAAACAAAAGTGAAGAGTATAAACTTCAGTATAGAGAGCATTTACCGAAAACTCATTATTTTAGAAGGGGTTAACCCACATATTTTGGAAAATTTCAAAAAATATGAAAATCTGGTTTTAGTGTATAGTTTCATCGAGCACTAACATAAGATGATGGTCAAAGAGTTTAGAACCTCTGTTGTCTTTGTTTCTAAAAAATAATTTAAAAAATTTATAATGCTAATTCCACAAATCTTGGCAGTATATAAAATTTTAGTAAAGTAAATAATAAAAAATTATAATGATTCCTATATACCATGAAAGATATTTTTGAATACATGAATTCAAATGTAGAATATGGTTTGAAATTCTTAAACAAAAGTAAAGAGTATAAACTTCAGTATATAGAGCATTTACCGAAAATTCATTATTTTAGAAGGGGTTAACCAACAGATTTTGGAAAATTTTCAAAAATATAAAAATATTGTTTTAGTGTATAGTTTCATCAAACACTAACATAAAATAATGGCCAAAGAGTTTAGAACCTTTGTAGTCTCCGTTTCTTTAGATAATGAAGATTTTATAATGCTAATTCCACTAATGTAGGCAGTATATGAAATTTAACTAAACTAAATATTAAAAAATTAGAATGATTCATATATACCATGAATGATAGTTTGTTCATTAATTCAAATGTAGAATGTGGTTTTAAATTTTTAAACAAAAGTGAAGAGTATAAAATTCAGTATAGAGAACATTTACCGAAAATTCATTATTTTAGAAGGGGTTACCCACGGATTTTGGGAAAATTTCAAAAAATATGAAAATCTGGTTTTAGTGTATAGTTTCATCGAGCACTAACATAAGATGATGGTCAAAGAGTTCAGAACCTCTGTTGTCTTCGTTTCTCTTGATAATTAAAAGATTTTATAATGCTAATTATACTAATCTTGGCAGCATATGAAATTTTACTAAACTAAATATTAAAAAATTAGAATGATTCCTATATACCATGAAAGATAGTTTAGAATACATGAATTCAAATGTAGAATGTGGTTTGAAATTTTTAAACAAAAGTGAAGAGTATAAACTTCAGTATATAGAACATTTACCGAAAACTCATTATTTTAAAAGGGGTTAACCCACGGATTTTGGAAAAATTTCAAAAATTTCAAAATATTGTTTTAGTGTATAGTTTCATCAAACACTAACATAAGATAATGGCCAAAGAGTTTAGAACCTTTGTAGTCTCCGTTTCTCTAGCTAATGAAGATTTTATAATGCTAATTCCACTAATGTAGGCAGTATATGAAATTTTATTAAACTAAATATTAAAAAATTAGAATGATTCCTATATTCCATGAATGATAGTTTGTTCATTAATTCAAGTGTAGAATGTGGTTTTAAATTTTTAAACAAAAGTGAAGAGTATAAAATTCAGTATAGAGAGCATTTACCGAAAACTCATTATTTTAGAAGGGGTTAACTCACGGATTTTGGGAAAATTTCAAAAAATATGAAAATCTGATTTTAGTGTATAGTTTCATCGAGCACTAACATAAGATGATGGTCAAAGAGTTCAGAACCTCTGTTGTCTTCGTTTCTCTTGATAATAAAAAGATTTTATAATGCTAATTATACTAATCTTGGCAGTATATGAAATTTTACTAAACTAAATATTAAAAAATTAGAATGATTCTTATATACCATGAAAGATAGTTTAGAATACATGAATTCAAATGTAGAATGTGGTTTGAAATTTTTAAACAAAAGTGAAGAGTATAAACTTCAGTATATAGAGCATTTACCGAAAACTTATTATTTTAAAAGGGGTTAACCCACTGATTTTGGAAAAATTTCAAAAATATAAAAATATTGTTTTAGAGTTTAGTTTCATCAAGTACTAACATAAGATGATGGCCAAAGAGTTGAGAACCTTTGTAGTCTTCGTTTCTCTAGATAATGAAGATTTTATAATGCTAATTCCAGTAATCTAGGCAGTATATGAAATTTTAGTATACTAAATATTAAAAAGTTAGAATGATTCCTATATAGCATGAAAGATAGTTTAGAATACATTAATTCAAATGTAGAATGTGGTTTGAAATTTTTAAACAAAAGTGAAGAGTATAAACTTCAGTATATAGAGCATTTACCGAAAACTCATTATTTTAGAAGAGGTTAACCTACGGATTTTGGAAAATTTCAAAAAATATGAAAATCTGGTTTTAGTGTATAGTTTCATCGAGGACTAACATAAGATGATGGTCAAAGAGTTTAGAACCTCTGTTGTCTTAGTTTCTCTTGATAATTAAAAGATTTTACAATGCTAATTATACTAATTTTGGCAGTATATGAAATTTTACTAAACTAAATATTAAAAAATTAGAATGATTCCTATATACCATGAAAGATAGTTTAGAATACATGAATTCAAATGTAGAATGTGGTTTGAAATTTTTAAACAAAAGTAAAGAGTATAAACTTCAGTATATAGAACATATACCAAAAACTCATTATTTTAAAAAGGGTTAACCAACGGATTTTGGAAAAATTTCAAAAATATAAAATATTGTTTTAGTGTTTAGTTTCATCAAGTACTAACATAAGATGATGGCAAAAGAGTTTAGAACTTTTGTAGTCTTCGTTTCTCTAGATAATGAAGATTTTATAATGCTAATTCCACTAATCTAGGCAGTATATGAAATTTTAGTATATTAAATATTAAAAAATTAGAATGATTCCTATATAGCATGAAAGATAGTTTAGAATACATTAATTCAAATGTCGAATGTGGTTTGAAAATTTTAAACAAAAGTGAAGAGTATAAATTTTAGTATATAGAGCATTTACCGAAAACTCATTGTTTTAGAAGGGGTTAACCTACAGATTTTGGAAAATTTTCAAATATATGAAAATCTGGTTTTAGTGTATAGTTTCATCAAGCACTAACATAAGATGATGGTCAAAGAGTTTAGAACCTCTATACTCTCCGTTTCTCTAGATAATGAAGATTTTATAATGCTAATTCCACTAATCTAGACTATATGAAATTTTACTAAACTAAATATTAAAAAAATTAGAATGATTCCTATGTAGCATGAATGATAGTTTGTACATTAATACTAATTTAGAATGTGGTTTGAAAGTTTTAAACAAAAGTGAAGAGTATAAACTTCAGTATACAGAGCATTTACTGAAAACTCATTATTTTAGAAGGGGTTTTGGGAAAATTTACCCACGGATTTTGGGAAAATTTCAAAAAATATGAAAATCTGGTTTTAGTGTATAGTTTCATCGAGCACTAACATAAGATGATGGTCAAAGAGTTTAGAACCTCTGTTGTCTTAGTTTCTCTTGATAATTAAAAGATTTTATAATGCTAATTATACAAATCTAGGAAGTATATGAAGTTTTAGTAATCTAATTATTAAAAAATTAGAATGATTCCTATATACAATGAAAGATAGTTTAGAATACATTAATTCAAATGTAGAATGTGGTTTGAAATTTTTAAACAAAAGTAAAGAGTATAAACTTCAGTATAGAGAGCATTTACCGAAAACTCATTATTTTAGAAGGGGTTAACCCACGAATTTTGGAAAAATTTCAAAAATATAAAAATATTGTTTTAGTGTATAATTTCATCGAGCACTAACATAAGATGATGGTCAAAGAGTTTAAAACATTTGTACTCTCCGTTTCTCTAGATAATGAAGATTATATAATGCTAATTTCACTAATCTAGGCTATATGAAATTTTACTAAACTAAATATTAAAAATTAGAATGATTCCTATATACCATGAAAGATAGTATCGAATACATTAATTCAAATTTAGAATGTTGTTTGAAATTTTTAAACAAAAGTGAAGAGTATAAACTTCAGTATATAGAGCATTTACCGAAAACTCATTATTTTAGAAGGGGTTAACCCACGGATTTTGGAAAATTTTCAAAAATATAAAAATATTGTTTTAGTGTATAGTTTCATCAAACACTAACATAAGACGATGGCATAAAGAGTTTAGAACCTTTATCGTCTCCGTTTCTCTAGAAAATGAAGATTTTATAATGCTAATTCCACTAGGCAGTATATGAAATTTTACTAACATAATATGATGGTCAAATAGTTTATAACCTTTGTGGTCTTTGTTTCTCTAGATAATGAAGATTTTCTAATGCTACTTCCACTAATCTAGGCAGTATATGAAATTTTACTAAATTAAATATGAAAAAATTGGAATGATTCCTATATACCATGAAAGATAGTTTAGAATACATTAATTCAAATGTAAAATGTGGCTTAAAATTTTTAAACAAAATTGAAGAGTATAAACTTCAGTATATAGTGCATTTACCGAAAACTCATTGTTTTAAAAAGGAATTAACCCACGGATTTTGAAAAAATTTCAAAAATATGAAATTCTAGTTTTAGTGTATAGTTTCATCAAGCACTGAAATAAGTTGATGGCCAAAGATTTTAGAACCTCTGTTGTCTTCGTTTTTCTAGATAATGAAGATTTTATAATGCTAATTCCACTAGTCTTGGCAGTATATGAAATTTTAGTAAAGTAAATATTAAAAAAAAATAGAATGATTCATATATACCATGAAAGATATTTTATAATATATTAATTTAAATGTAGAATGTGGTTTTAAATTTTTAAACTAAAGTGAAGAGTAAGAACTTCAGTATATAGATTATTTATCGAAAACTCAATATTTTTGAAAGGGTTAACCCACGGATTTTGAAAAAAAAAATTCAAAAATATGAAAAGCTTGTTTTAGTGTATAGTTTCATAGAGAACTGACATTAGATGATGGTAAAAGAGTATAGAACCTTTGTAGTCTCATTTTCTCTAGATAATGAAGATTTTATAATGCTAATTTCATTGATCTAGGCAGTAAATGAAATTTTACTAAACTAAATATTAAAAAATAGAATGATTTCTATATACCATGAAAGATAGTTTAGAATACATTAATTCAAATGTAGAATGTGGTTTGAAAATTTTAATCAAAAGTGAAGAGTATAAACTTCAGTATATAGAGCATCTAACGAAAACTCAACATTTTTGAAGTTGTTAACCCACGGATTTTGAAAAAATTTCAAAACTATGAAAATCTTGTTTTAGTGTATAGTTTCATCGAGCAGTAACATTAGATGATGATCAAAGAGTTTAGAACCTCTGTTTTCTCTGTTTCTCTAGGTAATGAAGATTTTATAATACTAATTCCACTAATCTTGGCAGTATATGAAATTTTAGTAAAGTAAATATTAAAAAATTAGAATTATTCCTATATACCATGAAAGATCTTTTAGAATATATTAATTCAAATGTAGAATGTTGTTTTAAATTTTTAACTAAAGTGAAGAGTATAAGCTTCAATATTTAGAGTATTTACCGAAAACTCAATATTTTTGAAAAGGTTAACCCACGGATTTTGAAAAAAAAATTCAAAAATATGAAAATATGTTTTTAGTGTATATTTTTATCGAGCACTGGCATTAGATGATGGTCAAAGAGTTTATAACATCTGTTGTCTCCGTTTCTCTAGATAATGAAGATTTTATAATGCTAATTCCACTAATTTAGGCAGTACAGTATAACCTCTTTAAATTAATAATCGATAGATTAATATCTCTATAAATTAATACAATTCATAATCTCAAATTGAGTTTTTGGTTCAATTAATATGTCGATAAATTAATAATCTCTATAAATTAATAAAAAAATATAGTTTCAGTGTAGTCCCAACATTATTAATTTATAGAGGTTTCACTGTATATGATTCCTATATACCATGAAAGATAGTTTAGAATACAGTAATTCAAATGTAGAATGTGGTTTGAAATTTTTGAACTCAGGTGAAGAGAATAAACTTCAGTATATAGTATATTTACCGAAAACTTAATATTTTTGAAGGGGTTAACCCACGGATTTTGGAAAATTTTCAAAAATATGAAAATCTTGTTTTAGTGTATAGTTTCATCGAGCACTAACATTAGGTGATGGTCAAAAAGGTTAGAACCTCTGTTGTCTTCTTTTCTCTAGATAATGAAGATTTTATAATGTTAATTCCACTAATCTAGGCAGTATATAAAATTTTACTAAACTAAATATTTAAAAATTAGAAAAATTCATATATACCATGAAAGATAGTTCAGAATACATTAATTCAAATGTAGAATGTGGTTTGAAATTTTTTAACTAAAGTGAAGAGTATAAACTTCAGTATATTGAGCATTTAACGAAACTCAACATTTTTGATTTTGTTAACCCACGGATTTTGGAAAATTTTCAAAAATATGAAAATCAGGTTTTAGTGTATAGTTTCATCGAGCTGAAACATAAGATGATAGTCAAAGACTTTAGAACCTCTGTTGTCTCTGTTTCTCTAGATAATGAAGATTTCATAATGCTAATTCCACTAATCTTGGCTGTATATGAAATTTTAGTAATGTAAATATTAAAAAAATAGAATGGTTCCTATATACCATGAAAGATAGTTTAGAATATATTAATTCAAATGTAGAATGTGGTTTTAAATTTTTAAACTAAAGTGAAGAGTATAAACTTCAGTATATAGAATATTTACCAAAAACTAAATATTTTTGAAGGGGTTAACTCACGGATTTTGAAAAGAAAAAAAATCAGAAATATGAAAATCTGGTTTTAGTGTATATTTTCATAGGGCACTGACATTAGATGATGGTCAAAGAGTATAGAACCTTTGTAGTCTCATTTTCTCAAGATAATGAAGATTTTATAATGTTAATTCCATTGATCTAGGCAGTAAATGAAATTTTTACTAAACTAAATATTTATAAATTGAATGATTCATATATACCATGAAAGATTATTTAGAATACATTAATTCAAATGTAGAATGTGGTTTGAAAATTTTAATCAAAAGTGAAGAGTTAAACTTTAGTATATAGAGCATTTAACGAAAATTCACATTTTTGAAGTTGTTAACCCACGGATTTTGAAAAAAAATTCAAAAATATGAAAATCTGGTTTTAGTGTATAGTTTCATCGAGCAGTAACATAAGATGATGGTCAAAGAGTTTAGAACTTCTGTTGTCTCCGTTTCTCTTGATAATGAAGATTTTACAATGCTAATTCCACTAATCTTGGCAGTATATGAAATTTTAGTAAAGTAAATATTAAAAATTTAGAATTATTCCTATATACCATGAAAGATCTTTTAGAATATATATATTTCAAATGTAGAATGTTTTTTTTAATTTTTAAACTAAAGTGAAGATTATAAACTTCAGTATATAGAGTATTTACCTAAAACTCAATATTTTTGAAAGGGTTAACCTACGGATTTTGAAGAAAAAAAATCAAAAATATGAAAATCTGGTTTTAGTGTATATTTTCATCGAGCACTGACATTAGATGATGTTCAAAGAGTATAGAACCTTTATAGTCTCATTTTCTCTAGATAATGAAGATTTTATAATGCTAATTCCATTGATCTTGGCAGTAAATGAAATTTTACTAAACTAAATATTAAAAATAGAATGATTCTTATATACCATGAAAGATAGTTTAGAATACAATAATTCAAATGTATAATGTAGTTTGAAAATTTTAAACAAAAGTGAAGAGTAGAAACTTCAGTATATAGAGCATTTACCGAAAACTCAATATTTTTGAAGGGGTTAACCCACGGATTTTGAAAAAATTTCAAAAATATGAAAATCTGGTTTTAGTGTATAGTTTCATTGAGCACTGACATTAGATAATGTTCAAAGAGTATAGAACCTTTGTAGTATCCTTTTTCCTAGATAATGAAGATTTTATAATGCTAATTCCATATATCTAGGCAGTAAATGAAATTTTACTTAACTAAATATTAAAAAATAGAATGATTCCTATATACCATGAAAGATAGTTTAGAATATATTAATTCAAAAGTAGAATGTGGTTTGAAAATTTTAAACAAAAGTGAAGAGTATAAACTTCAGTATATAGTGCATTTACCGAAAACTCATTGTTTTGAAGGGGTTTAACCCACGGATTTTGAAAAAAAATTCAAAAATATGAAATTCTAGTTTTAGTGTATAGTTTCATCAAGCACTGACATAAGATGGCTGTCAAAGAGTTTAGAACCTCTGTTGTCTTCGTTTTTCTAGATAATGAAGATTTTATAATGCTAATTCCACTAATCTAGTCAATATATGAAATTTTAGTATATGAAACTTCAGTATTTTTATATTTGTACTTTCCTTTTCTCTAGATAACGAAGATTTTATAATGCTATTCCATTGATCTAGGCAGTACATGAAATTTTACTTAACTAAATATTAAAAAATAGAATGATTCCTATATACCATGAAAGATAGTTTAAAATACATTAATTCAAATGTAGAATGTGGTTTGAAAATTTTAAACAAAAGTGAAGAGTATAAACTTCAGTATATAGTGCATTTACCGAAAATTCATTATTTTAAAAAGGGATTAACCTACGGATTTCGGAAAAAAATCAAAAATAAGAAAATCTGGTTTTAGTGTATAGTTTCATCGTGCACTAACATAAGATGATGGTCAAATAATTTATAACCTATGTTCTCTCTCTTTCTCTAGATAATGAAGATTTTATAATGCTAATTCTATTGATCTAGACAGTATATGAAATATTTCTAAACTAAATATTAAAAATCAGAATGATTCCTATATACCATGAAAGATAGTTTAGAATATATAAATTCAGTGCAGAATGTGGTTTGAAATTTTTAAACAAAAGTGAAGAGTATAAACTTCAGTATATACAGAATTTACCGAAAACCCATTATTTTAGAAGGGGTGTTAATCCACGGATTTTTGAAAATTTTCAAAAATATTAAATTATGGTTTTAGTGTATAGTTTCATCGAACAGTAACATAAGATGATGGTCAAAGAGTTTATAACATATGTTGTCTTCGTTTCTCTAGATAACAAAGATCTTATAATGATAATTCCACTGAACTAGTCAATATATGAAATTTTAGTAAACTAAATATTAAAAAACTAGAATGATTTTTATATACTATGAAAGATAGTTTAGAATACATTAATTTAAATGTCGAATGTTGTCTAAAATTTTTAAACTAAAGTGAAGAGTATAAACTTCACTATATAAGTGTCACTTTTGTAATTTTGAAAAATGTAACCCAAGAGACCAGCAAGTTACGTTTGTTACTTGAATCTCTTGTTGGTTACATTAACATCTTTGCTTTTTCAAAAACATTAACATCTTTATTATTTCAAGTCAACTAAAAAAGCAGAGGGATACAAATAAACTTGAAAGAACATCATGTTACAGAGGGAGCTAGAGAGCAAAACGATCTAATTAATCTATTTTAGATTAAGATTAACAAGTAAACCCTCTTTATACTCTCTCTATTCTTGATCTTAGTAATATTTGTCAACCATGTGGGGAAACATTACTTGAAGTATATTCTCCAACAAAACGTCTTTCATAAGTCACTTGTGAAGCAAGTAAGCAAGCACGGTAGCCAAAACCCTAATCCCTGCGAGGGTGAAAAGGCCCACAAGAGACTCTAGCTAGAGGTGTTGGAAGGCAACAAAAAAAATGAAATTTAGCGGAAAAAACTAGAAATATAGCCATATAACTCATATATAAAGGTGTTGTATGTATATTGATAATTTAGTCATCTTGATCGATGTAGGAGCGGAGGAGCATGGTGACACAGCGGCGGAGTATATAGAGACGGGCACGATGCTGTTTCCCCAACGAAGAGCATTTGGTCGTGAAGCTATTCATCCTGGTTTTGGAATCAGTATTTTTCTTTGCCGGAAACTCAGCCATGGGCTTTAAATTCAATCGTCTGATAGTTTTAGAAATGAGGATAGAACTATATATATATATATATACATGTCAACTCTTGAATTTGGATTGGCATAGAATATGGAGCTAGTGAATAACGATAAGGGCTAAAAGAGAAATGTAGAGACCAAGAAAACGCTGATTTTTCTTGGATATGAAGGAATCTCAGAGAGACTGAATGTGGTCTTATTTTGGCCTCGACAAATATCTCGCCGTACGAGGACGGGATTTACTTGCAACTTGTAACATATAACGTCAAAATATTTAATCATATACGCATACTCGCACAAATGTATTTAAGAAAAATATTACTATTTATTTTTCATATCACTATTATATACTTTCTTTATTCTAAAATAAACGATGTTTTGGAGAGTTTTTGATGTTTCAAAAATAAATTATTCTGATATTTTTATATTAATTTTAATTTTATTAAAAACTGTTTGACCAATAATTTTTTATACTTATTTTTAAGAATTGACTGAATTAATTTTAGTTTATACTTTTAATGTTGTTTTTTAAGAAAGAATGTATATTTTAATTCTTATGTATACAACCATCAAGTATTTTGGAACAGAAAGAGTATCATATATGTATCATCATATAATTAATCATAGTTTATATGTACCATCATATAAATAATCATATAATTAATAGTATTTATATGTATCATCATATAAATAATTATATAATTAATAGTATTTATATGTACCATCATATAAATAATCACATATATTATATTCTTAAAATTTAATGTGAAATATAAAAATCATAAATTAAGTGGTGTTTGGAATCAAATATGTATATTTTCAAATCAACTTTTGATATAAATCAGTTTTAGATTATTGTTTTGATTTGAAATATGTATACAAAGTTTAAATTTGTTTTATGATTATTTCAGACAAAAGATAATTTTAGTAATTAGATTGAGCAATTTTCGTATATGTTAAAGGTGGTTTAGATAGATAGTTTCTCATAGTATAATGAACTTCCAATTTTTCTTAATAACATAAGCTCATTATTATTATTTTCTTAGTATACTGTTATCCATGTTTTCAAACAACATTATAAACTCTTTAAATTAATAATCATAAATTAATATATACTAAAAATTTCTATAAAATAATATAATTTTATAGTCTCAAATTGAGTTTTTGATTCAATTAGTATATCGATAAATTAATAATCTCTATAAATTAATAAAAATTATAGTTTTAGTATAGTCCCAACGTTATTAATTTATAGAGGTTTAACTGAATATTATATTTTTTTATTTTTATCCATATTTCCAAATAATTCCCAAAGGTATTTCAGTTTTAATAATGTATATTCATTAATTACTAGAGATTGATCCGTGGACGTGCCTGGATGCGGATATTAGACTTTATTTGTTTATAAATTAATATTTATTTTTTTATTATTAGTATAATATATTTTACATGTATCACTATATACCAAATTTATATTGGTTATTTTTTATTTTTTATTTAATCCGACTCAAAATCCATCCAAAATTTTATAATACCCAACTAGAGTCTAATTTCAACCCAAAAACTCATACCCAAAAGATGATATACACCCAAACGGATACCCGAATATCCATGTTTAACTAATTCTGTAAAGAAACCAAAAATACTATTTATAAACCATTTTGAATTTTTCTTACAAATAAACAATTTCATTTAACCATGTCAAATTATTATGGTTAACCTACAAAATAAACATTGTCAAAATATATGGTAAAAACAATTAATGAATTAGTTAAGAAGATTGAAAATATGAGTGTAAACGATATAATTAACATTTAAAAAATAGATAAATTGTATTTTATACTTTGTAATATAAATCATGTCGAACTAGTTAGAAAATACAATAAATAAAATAATTAGAATTAAAATTAGTTAGGAAAAAAAATTAAGCAACAACATAAAAATAGAAAAATATTATTTTGTAGTTCATTTTTAATAGAATATATATATATATATATATATATATATATATATATATATATATATATATATATATATATATATGTAATAAAAAAACCATACACTTGTATATGAACATTTCAAGATATTCATTGTCAACATATAATTTTTTAAGAATTAAGATGTGTCTGTTTACATATGCAACTTTGACCTCGATTTTTTAGTATTTTTTATTTTTTTCTTATTGTATCTTAGTTTTCTTTAAAGTATCTTTTAATCGAGAAGTCTAGTTGATGTTCGATGTATGTCAACGAGATGTCAAACAAAGAAGTTTCTATAAAGATTTGTGTACAAAAAGTATCTATCTTTGCACCCTTTTTGGCCTCGAACAAGGTACATGTTCCTGATTTCCGGTAAGAATGGCCTACATCCCCATTGATTCGACCGCAAGAGATATGCTAACGTCAAAAGCTCAAAAGGCTTAAAAGTTAATTATTTTGGTTTTGCTTGTGAAAATTGAGGATTACGCGGGGAATCAATACGCCGGTTTAACAATATGAAACCTTCATGAAAATTATTTGTTAGATAGACTCAATGCCTAGAAATTGTATATGTCAGAAAGAGTACATCACAATAATTTACGAATGGTTGTCAATAAATAATTTTGGAGTTCCATTTAAGTCTGATTGGTTACTTAACTTCTAACAGAATTAGGATATTAAAATCGAATTTTTATTTTATTTATTCTGACGGGTATTATTACAACCCCTTTTTGGTCATGGGCTGAGTCTTAAGGTTTTACATTACATGGTCTTGATTAGTAGAATGGGATCATCCTTAGACCTAACTTCTCAACACGAGAAGTAGAACTAACATCATTAATTTTGATGAATTTTACGTATATGATATTAGCCACATCATTGGTGAGAAGTAGAACTCGGTGCGGTTTAGCTCCCAATACTGGGATGCCTCCAACGGTTCCGGCAGAAGTGGTCAATTTGTAAATGTTTGTTCCATCTTTTTCTCCGACTTTCTCTATCTTAAACCGGCTATTTAGTTTCTCAGGTCTTCCACCGGTGAGAATTGGAGGCTCAATGACATACCGTGCGTCGTAGACTTGCCAGAACATGGATAGGTCCTTACAGTCATCGTTGGACTTGAACTCGATGGTTATACTGATATTTGTTTTGACAACTTGTAATGACGTGATGAACTTCGGTGGATATGCTATGCTAACTGGCACGCCCGCTTCACCCGAAAGTGCTTCGGTGATGCTACGTGGTTCACAAAAGGGATTTAGACCAGCAAGTGGAGCAAGACCACCACCGTTACTCCATGTATTGATCGGTTGGATGTAGTATTGTTCATCGAGTCGAACTTCGTTCCCATTGCTGTCCCTTACTGATTCTTCTCCGTGGGTGCAGACAGCTGCAGCCAACAGGAGAGTGATGAGAAAAGAGGCCAATGATGTCATGATTGCCATTTGTTTTTTTGTTTGTTTGAGTTGAGTTATAGAGATCTGACACATTGTATCGGTATTTATAGGAAGTCTTGGGGTTAAATTTTAAACCGCTTAATGTTCAAAATAAGATTGAAAACAGCTTTTGACAGTAAAAATAAAAGATTAATCTTTCATTTCTGTCGCATTCTGATCATTCATTCATTTTAGCAGTAAGGGTTGTAAATAGAGGTTTAGACTTTATGCTATTCAATTCCAGCTTCGATTTTCAACACGAGGATCATGCAAAACGGTTCTTGTTTAACTAACTTATAAATGATGGTTAAATAATTGATGGGAAGAAGACAATAACTTCATACAGAGTGATGGAATGGAGGATACAAAGTATGAATGATTCTAGACATCTTTGTCTTTGTTCTCTGTTAAATAGTTACTAAAAACAAAAAAGAAAAGAAACCTAATTCTTTCCATCGGACTATAAATCACACTTTTGTAAGAAAACGAATGAGTGAATGGCACATCAAAATCTCAATAATAAGAAAATTCCAGTTTTGTAAATAACCGTAACATAAGTATTAAGAAGAAGAGATTGTTTGAGTAAAACTTGTCTCAACAAACTATACTGAAGTAGAAAGCAAAATGCATAAACACTTTGCATAAAAGCATTTTCATCTACACTCCGTAATTTACTTTAAAATAGACTGGCAAATGGAACAATAAACAAACAATAAAAATATTATTCTATAAATAAAATAATCTTTAAATTTTTATTCATTAATCCATTTCTCACTTTATTTTAAAATAAAATATGGAATGAGAATGAAGATGCTTTAATAGCATCTCCAATTAATGTTATTTTTCACATGCAATCTCATTAAGGACAAAATGCATAAACACTAAGTAATACTATTTTTCACATGAAACCTCATTAAGGAGAAAAAAATATTTATATTTATTGGTGGATACTTTAAATAATACTTCCTCTGTCTATTTTTTATGTTTTAATAAATATATTTTTTTATAAAAAAAATTAAGGACAAAACTATACGTGTATTTTAAATTTTTTTATTTTATATGTTTTCATATCAAAATTTCATAAAATTCTATAAAATATATATTTAAAAAATATATATGTAAAAATTGTGTGTGTTTTTATTATTAAAAAGTCTGAAATTCTTTTTTTTTGGCTCGAGGGCGAAGCATTTGCAAAGATGGGTTATACTTTAGGGTAATCTTCAAATTTCGTGTTTCAGCACAACGAAAATGCAAAACAGTTGATTTTAACAAACATATAGTTATGTAAAGGATGTTCAGATAAATAATAGGAAGAAGACAATACTTCAGACACAGTGATACCTACGACGCAGGGCTGGAGGCCCAGATGGAAAACTTGGGATTAGGACATCTAAATTAGTGGGATATATTTTTTTCAAAAAAAAATTGTTGTATCTATAAGTAAATAAATCTTGTAGGTTTTTTTATTAAAATATAATTTACTAAGCATTTTAGGTAGAATAGAATTTGGTAAAGCTGTATTTCTAATTTCTCTTGAATTCAGATGTCAATAATTCCAAAATTATGAATTTGTTTTTGATTTTTTTTTAATTTTTAAAAAGTTAATAGATGCAAGCGAAGATATTCTGAAAGCATCATGTTTGAATCTGAAAGTTTATTTAAAAAATGTTAAGCTTTCATATATAATTGGTGATGATTGGTTTAGAAAACAAAAAATTCTTCGATAATCAATGTACGAAAAAGTTCGAAACATATAAAATATTTATCGCATATTGTTGACCATTTCGGTGTATTCGCCACAGCTGGGAGAAGTTTTTCAAAATTGATGCTCATAAGGATTTATTTGCGGTCTTCCATATAACTAGAAAAATTAAATGGATTAGTTATATTATATTACCAATTGAAATGATTATGGTCTAAAAACATGACTATATTATTCTAATGGATGATTTTGTAGAATAATGTAAGTAAAATTATATTTCTAACAATAATTGTATATAATATCACTGTTTTTTGTAAACAGATTATAGGTTTTGATTTTTTTAATAAATATTTACGCTATTTTCCACTATTTTAAGATATTAATAAAATCTATACAAAGGCATAGTTTTTAAATTTTGATTTTGGGCAATATCAAATGTTAGTCCAGCACTGGTATGATGGATAAACCAACGTGTGAATGATTTTAAACATCTCTCTTTTTTTCAATAAATGGCCATATCATAAAATTTATAACTAACCATGTAGCAATGGTGGTTTAATAATAGAAGGACTTTGGATTGATAAACAATCTGTATTCGGATGCACCCAACTACATTCAATCATGTGGCTACTCGTATACGTGTCATTGTTAGAATCTATTTGAATATCTGAAAGGAGCATCTATCTATAGACTACATTTTTGCTTGAAAATAAGTTTGATTTCTTAAATGACCTGAACACTTTTAGTTTAATCAAATTTTTATCACTAATAACAAACTAGAAAACGATAACCAATAAAGATAAGATATCATTTTGGAAGCTGAGCTTGACAGCGCATAGTGTTTTGTGAGGTATGTTCTCCTTCGATCTGTTGTTGTTTTGTCACTTGTGGTGGCTCTAGCGCGGTTTGTGCTGTGCACGGGATTAGTATCTCGATTTTTGGCTATCGTGGAGGTGTGGTGGTTGGGTAGCCAAGTTGTTGTTGTTCTTTTAGGATTCAGCTACTAGTTTTCACTAGCAGGCGCGTATGAGGAGCTTCTTTTTCAGAGTAGTTGACTGAGCTTGGAGTCTTCGGTGGCAGCACGTGGTGGACCGCGAGATTGCATTCGCATCTCATCAGTGGTTCTGTCTTTCTAGGGTAGCTTCAGAACGGTGGCAGCGTGTTTTTGGTCACTTCCCCAATAAGTGTGCCAGTTTGTGATCGGACTCGGCTTCTGTACTGATGCTAATGATGCAATTCCGGTTGTGAGGTTTGTGTGAGCTTTGACTATCTTTTGTGAGGTGTTCATTGGAAATCCCGCAATCTACCAGGCTCGTGCTCCTACTTTTATTGCAGTCTTTAGCTCCTCAACGGCTGCAAAATCTCTCTTGCTTCTTCTCTCTTCAGTCTGGGCGCTTCCGTAGTTGGTTGTGTGGATGAAGATCGGATTGGGGTTTTTTCACTGTCTTTTGTTGTTGTTGCTTACTTTCATATTGCAAATCTGTTCCTTTTGTGTCTCTGTACTTCTGTCTCAAACTAAAAAAATGGTAATAAATTTAACATTTTTACCAAAAAAAAACTTTACAAATATCACATGAAATTTCCTTCAGTCTTTTGATAATTGTATTATAACTCAAAATGTTATCAAAAATCTACGGTTCTATTATTAAAAAAAGTATGAGTTATGTGGAAATAAGTTTTCTTTTGAAAAGCTACAGAAACCCATAGAACTTCTTCTCCCAAATCCAAATACAAAATTATAAACAGTACTTTTACTATTTTTCTTTTCATACAATTTTTTTAAAATAACCTCGGTTATGCATGCATTGTTACTATTTTTTGGTTACAAAACTTTTTTAGAAAACCTTCTATTATGAATATATGCTATTAAAGAAACCATGTTATAAGAGGCTGTTCTTGGGGACGATTGAGAATTGCCATGCAATTCACACGACAAATTTTATGGGAAATCAATTTTAGTCTCTAACTAATTTGTAATCGACACATTTAATATCTAAATAATACTTACGCAAATTATTATCGAGTTAATTGTTAACTGCCCAAAATTTGAGTTTAAGATAGTTTACCTTTAACGTTTAAACGGAAAACTAATGATTTCTATCTAATTTTTAAAGTTTGACTATTTTAGTCTCAGTTATGAACAGTTAATGTTTAGTTCAAAAATAATTTTAGACAAGTAATATTTAGATATTAAATGTGCAGATTGCAAATAGTTGAAAAATAAAATAATTTTTTTCTCAGTATTTAATCCGGCCAATCAATGTGATATGTTTTGTTTTACAAACGTAAAATACATGGACATTATATCTGACGCTGGTAACAATACATGTTTTGCAGTATTTATATGTAACATAAAAGTGTATAAGCTTTCTTACACCTGAATAATTGTTTGTCTTCAAAATAACAAAAAGTTGAAGTAAGATCACTTATGTACATTGTTGTGGAACTTTGCTTAGACAACCGCATATTGTGCATTAGCATATGTATATAGTTTTTTTTTTGAGTCAATGTATATAGTTATCTTACAATGTTTTATGCATCCTCACAAAATCCGCCGATGTAGATATTTTCAATTGGTTTTATCCAACATGATAATTTTTAACTTAAATTTTAAGAAACTGATTGATATTTTGAAATAGAAACTTATATGGATCATAATAAAAGTATGATTTTTTATTTCCTAACTATTTGCAATTGACATATTTAATATATTAAATATTATTTTCATAAAATTATTTCTGAATTAATCGTTGACTGTGTAAGATTATGTTAAAAATTGTACGAAAATTATTAGTTTTCTATTTATGTATCAATGATTGATTGTTTCAAATTTAATTTTATGCAGTCAACAAATAGTGCGGAAATAATTCTGTACAAACACTTAAATATTACATATATGAATTATAAATAGTCTAGAAAAAATACTATTTTCCCTAGATTGTATTGGCATTTATAGGAAGTTGTGTGTGGCAATAAACGTAAGATATTAGTATTTAATATGTATTCTACTAGCCCATCGAGATCATCTCTAATCCATTTCTATTTTTATCTCTATATTTTTCCCTAAATTAGAAAAAATTCTATAATAAGATTTGCTCCAATGTATGTAGAACTGGGAATTTGAGTTTTTATCCGCGGTTCCCTCCTCGTTTGACTCGCTGCAGGGCGGGTGCAGGTCGGCCGATTAAAAAAAATCAACATGCAGATACAGATGCGGATCGAGTCGATTTTATGCGGAACGGGTGCGGATCGGCTGGATTTGAATCGTGGGTACCCGCTGACCCGCAAAAAAATTAAGTTTTTTTTTCACAAAAAATAAAAAAAATCGTAAAAATATATATAATATATTAGAAAATTATATAATTTCAATTATAAATATCTATTTTAAATTATAAATATATAATTTTAATTATTTTATTACAAAATATTAAAATATAATTAATATAAACTGCGGGTTACCCGCATATCTAGGTGGGGCGGGTGCAGATTTTTAAAATTTTTTTGGCGGGTCATGCGGGTCAAAAATTTTGAATAAAAAAATATTTGACCCGCGGGTTACCAGAGCGGACGGGGCGGGTTGATCCGCGAACCCGGTTCTAAATGTATGCCTCTATAATAGAGTTCTGTTATAAGAGAAAATATAGAGATTTGCTATTTTCATCTCTAAATATAGAGACAAAAAGTAAAAATAGCATAATTATTCAGAAGAAAAAAATAGCATTCCTCTATAATAAAGACATACTTTGTTATTTATACAATGGTCCTTTAATTTGTTATGATTATAACTAAAAATACATGTTATGTAGAAATACATTAATTCTACATATAAAATCCAATTATTTTTTGTTTATATAATATTCTTAATTTTACAGCTATAAATAAAATAAATAAATAATATTATCATTTTATGTGAAAGTAAAATAATTAATTATAGTTTAATTATTTCTTTACAAATAATACTTAAATTTTATATTTAAAACTAAAATTATTAATTATAGTTTAATTATTAAAAAGTCCACATAGATTTTACATGTTGATAACATATTTAAGTTGAAGTTAAATATTGATTAATACAACATATTAGAAAAAAATAATAATCAGGTAAATAATATTGCATTTTTGTGAAAATTTTCTAAAAGATATAATAAATAGATTAATTTTCAGCATTTATAAGTTCTTTTTTAGCATTTATAAGTTAAAAGGTGTTAATTGTAAGATTAAAAAAAAATATTTTAAGAATATTTGTTTTAGAGAAGAAAATAGAGAATACATTGGAGATAAATTGAACTACATTATAAAGTTTCTCTATTATAGAGGAAAAAATAGAGAAATATATTGAAGATGGTCTAGACAAATGAATTTTATAAGGTAATTGCAAGTATATACCGTGCTTTACGAATGATTGAAAACAAATAACATTTATTATTGAAAATATAATTTCATGTTTGAAAACATAGCTTATATTTTACTTATCCTGACAGTAGAAAAAAAGTTTACGTGCATGCGTACGTGCGGGTATTAATCTCAACCCCTTATTTTTCGCCATGGACGGAGTCTTTGGCTTTTACATTACAAAATCATCCTTAGTCCTAACTTCTCAACACGAGAAGTAGAAGCAACATCGGTAGAAACAGCATTAAATTTGATGAATTTGACAAATATTGTCTTAGCCACATCATTGGTGAGAACTAGCTGTGTACTGTCCAAGGCCCCTGGGACAGCTCCCACGGTTCCATCAGATGTAGTAAATCTGTAAATGTTTGTTCTTCCTTCTTTTCCCACTTTCTCTATTTTAAACCGGCTGTTTCTTCGCCGCGGGTTACCATTGATTTGAATTGCAGGCTCTTCGGAAACCAGTGCGGATGCATCGACTTCCCAGAACTTGGAGAACTCCTTGCATATGTTGGACTTGAACTCGATGGTTATATCGACATTTGTAAGTACAGGGGTGAATGGTATGGGAGGGATCAACGTCTGTGGAAAGGAGAAGCTAACCCGCACGCCCGGTTCGTCCGGAAGTGCTTGGGTGATGCCAAGTAGACAAAGGGAAATTTTAGAAGCAAGTGGGACAATACCACCTCCGTTATTCCCGGTATTGACTGGTTGGATGAAGTATTGATCATTGAGTCGAACTATGTTTCCGTTGGTGTCTGTCACCAGTTCTTGTCCGTGGGTGCAGACGGCTGCAGCCAACAGGAGAGTGACGAGAAAAGAGACCAATGGGAATGATGACATGATTGTGATTGTTTGTTTGATTGAGTTGAGAGCTATAGAGATTTAGACGCAATGTATCGGTATTTATAAGAAGTCTTGCAAGTAAATTCAAAACAGCTTAAAGATTAACATTTCATTCATTCACGTGACGGGTTGGTTTCAGTGAGTGATGAAAACAGGGGTTTAGACTTTTGCTGTTCAATTCAAACTTAGATTTTTTTGTAGCACGCGGAACATGCAAAACATTCATGTTAACTAACT
This sequence comes from Raphanus raphanistrum subsp. raphanistrum, assembly GCA_019706035.1. Lineage (NCBI taxonomy): Eukaryota > Viridiplantae > Streptophyta > Magnoliopsida > Brassicales > Brassicaceae > Raphanus > Raphanus raphanistrum. The sequence goes on from CM033988.1 coordinate 54,016,129, forward strand.
TTTTAAAGGACGATCAATTTTTTTTTTTTGTCGTCAAAAAAAAGAAAAAAAATATATATTTGATCGTCCTTTAAAAGTTAGTTAACATGAATTTTTTGGGACAAGACTTAGGTTTATCCCCTATGCTGAACCTTTAAATTCACCACATCATTTATGACCAATGAAAATGACATGTAGATAATTAAATAAAACATATTAAATTTATTTTAAAATAGTTAAAAAAGAATAATGCCAATTCTAAACCACAAATCTTAATTTTTAAACCCTAAATATTAATTTCTAAATCCAAATTCTATACTCTAAACCAAAATCATATACCCTAAACCCAAATCTTAGACCATAAATCCAAACCATAAACCTTAAATCTAAATCTAATACCCTAAATCCAAATCCTAGACCCTAAACTCAAATCGTATACCCTAAACCCAAACTGTATATCCTAAACCCAAATCCTAGATCTTAAACCCAAACCGTAAATCCTAAATTTAAATTTAAATTTTAGGGTTTACGGTTTGGATTTAAGATCTAGGATTTGGGTTTAGGGTTTATGATTTGGGTATAGAATTTGGGTTTAGGGTATAAGGTTTGGGTTTAGAGTCTACGATTTGGGGTTAGGGTACTTGGTTTAGATTTAAGATTTATGGTTTGGGTTTACGGTTTAGAATTTGAGTTTAGGGTTTAGAATTTGGGTTTAGGGTATAGGGTTTGAATTTAGATTTTGATGTTTAGGGTTTAAAAATTAAAATTTGTGGTTTAGAATTGACATTATTCTTTTTTAACTATTTTAAAATAAATTTAGTATGTTTTATTTAATTATCTACATGTCATTTTCATTGGTCATAAATGATGTGGTGAATTTAAAGGTTCACCGTAGGGAGTGAACCTAAGTCTTGTCCAATTTTTTGCATGTTCCGCGTGCTACAAGAAAATATAAGTTTGAATAATTAAGGGGAAAAGGTACTTTTCTTCAATAATCGATTTAGGTTATAGGTTCATCTAACTTATTCATTCTCGTGAAGGGTTGGTTTTAGCTGTGACAGTTGAAAACAGGGGCTTACACTTTATGCTAATCAATTCAAATTACGATGTTTACCAAGATTTTTTTTTTCTTTTTAGCACGAGGAACATGCAAAACAGTTCAGTTTAACTAACATATAAAGGATGTTCGAATAAATAATGGGAAGAAGACAATACTTCAAACAAAGTGACATGATGGGGAAACCGAGGTACGAATGATTCTAAACATTTCGTTTTCTTCTTTTTGTAAATAGTTATAGACTCAAGGCTTATAGCAATAAAATTCATGACCAAAAAAGTCAGAAATATAAAAAAAGAAGAAAGAAGAGAAATCGTTTTTCTTTTGATAAACTTTACAAACATCACATTAAATTTCGTAGTCTTTTAATAATTGATTTATAGCTAAAAATACTATTAAAACAAGTCGATAAGATGAATTAAGTAAGAGCCACATGGAATGGACGATATGATCAGCTATGATGGTTAACATTTTCTCTCTTTTATCTATTCTGATCCTTCATGATGTCTGGATATTAAAAATGGTGCTACAATTCGTGTATACCTCTAACTTCACATTGTTCGCTGACTTTAAAATATTTAAGCTATTGGCAGTTTCTCTTTTTATTCACTTTTCAGCCGCGATGACACTGCATGATCGTTCCACGATTCTCTCATTTCACTTCAATTTGATAAGTATTGTTTTTCCTCCACCGCTCTCGCTTTTGAAGAAGTGAAGCAAAACGAAGCAGAGTCTGATTCAGGTTCAGTCCACTTTTTTGTATTGTTCTAGTCATCTTAACAAGTGAGAATAAGATGAAAAAGTAATATTTCCTGAAAAAATATAAAGGAAGTTAAAAACAAAAATAAAACTTTATGAAGAGTCACCTTAAAAACTTTGAATTAGCCACGGAATGGAGAATCCCATGCAATTCACAGCTAATAGACTAATATATGGATGGTCTTGAACATAGCGAAATAAACATTGGATTATGGTCCTCAATTTTTTTTCAAAAAATTTACACTGAAAAAGGTTTCCAATTATGTAAAAAAAAACTTTTTATTAAAAACTTACTAAAACGTTTATGGTTTCCAACATCTCAGAAACGTTTCTGGGCTAATATTATTATTTTCTCTGTTTCTGACTGAAAAGAGACGACGTAACTGTGTGCCTTTACTAATTTGATCACACATTTTGTTCAACTAGGGGTTTAGACTTTACGCTAATCAACTCAAACTTCGATTTTTTAGCACGAGGAACATGCAAAACTGTTAATGTAACTAACACATAAAAGGATGAGCAAATAATTTTTTTTTTTTGAACTGAAGGATGAGCAAATAATTGATGGGAAGAAAACAGTTCTTCAAAGCGTCTGTGAGGGTGGGGGAACCAACGTATTGAATCATTGTAAACATTTCTGCCTTTTTTTATAAATAGTTATGGCATAATCATCATTGGTGGTTTCTAATAAACTTTTTTTTTTTTGAACTTCTTCCAAATAAAATATATTACCAATTAGAATAAGGAAAAAAAGTAAAAGAAGAGAAACTGTTTTTCTTCTAAAAAATTTACAAACATCAGAATAGATTTCCCAGTGTTTTGATAAGTGGTTCATACTATCTCCAATGCATTTTGCTAGTTTACCTATAAAATAGAGAAACTTTATAATAAAAATAATTATATTCCAATATATTTTCTAAGATAACAGTTCTAAAACATAAATAAAAATAGAGGATTATTATTCATTCTTATATGATTCATTTATAATAAATAAGTAGCAATTTCTATTACGGTGAAAAAAATAAAAATGAATTGGATTGACTATAAGGATGATTGGTTGTGGTTGTAGATGCTCTAGACAGCCAAAATTTAATCTAGAGTTATATATGTTAATCAATCAAGATTTTCTTTCTTTAAAAAACTCACAGCAAAAATATCTCTACAAAATCAAAATATAATTGTAGCGAGCTTTATTTCCAAAAAAGAAAGTACTTTAGAAAACTACAACAATAAAAAATTAAAGCAAATAATTCTACAAAATAAATTCTACGGCCAAAAACATAATGCTAAAACTCTTACCAATATTATCCCCAACACTTCTAAATACTATTATAAATAAAAGTAAAGATAATAATGAGTTAGAAATGCTTTCATTGCTAAAAAATACTATTCAACGCAAATCAATAAGAATGACAAAGATATGATAGATTAACTCATTTTTGATTTTCTGGTGTAAATCTGCGTGTGACCAGTAAGAGATTAGTCTTTCTGTCATCTGTGTTTATTAAACGAGTGATGCCTTATTAGCGGATGCAATATTATATTTTCATTTTTATTAATATTGTTTTATTCTCTTAAAACTTGTTTTTAATATAAATATCATTTTAATGCATATGATAAATGTATTTTACAATTTTAATTTTATTCTTTAAAATTACTAATTAATAAATCAAACAGTATTAACCAAAGATCAAACATAATTATTTTTAATACGTAAGCAAAAATCTTGAAATGGAAGAAATATTTATTTATTTTCTTTTAAATACTTTCAAACGTTAGATATTCCTCCTCTTATTTTTGTTATAGCTCCAGTTTTGACTTCAACCTTTCTGAATTACAGTGTTCAATCCAGATATCAATTTCTTTCTGCTTCGTTTTTTTTTTGTTTTTAGTTTTTCGATTTATAAAAAAATAATTATCATATTAAAATAACATTTACTTTGGTTCAGTTTGGTTTTATACCAAAATCTATAAATTTATTTCTTTTATAATATTAATGAATTATACTTTGTTTGATTAGATATCAGCTTTTATATAACCTGCAGATATTCCGGTTTTTAAATAGACAATTTTTCTAATATTTAAAATAATTAATAAACATATTAAGTTAATAATAATAATATTTTTTTACAGAATAAAATAATAAAAATTAGTAATCCATATGTTATAAATAATTAAATATTAGCATATATATTTGTCAACAAAAAGATAAAAGATTATGTTTTATTTAGTTTGATAAAATGAAAAATAACTTTTAACTTAAAATTAAATATCAAAATACTAAAAACTTCATTTTAAATATGAAGATCATATCAATAAAATAAATTATGTGTATTTTATTAATTATATTATAAAATTTACATATAATTATATTACTATATTTTAATTCATCGGTTTATTCTGTTTGATTGGTTTATATACCAAACCATATCCATATACAATATAACCTCTTTAAATTAATATTCGATAAATTAATATACACTAAAATTTCTATAAATTAATATAATTTATAGTCCCAAATTGAGTGTTTGGTTCAATTAATATATCGATAAATTAATAATTTCTATAAATTAATAAAATTATATTTTTGGTGTAGCCCAAATATTATTAATTTATAGAGGTTTCATTGTACCGTACTTTTTTAAAAATAACATTCATTCGGTATATATTCAGTATTACCAAATCCAAACTACTTTTTCATTTCAGTTTGGTTCAATTTTAGTTGGTTTAATTTTAGTTGGTTCAGTTTTATCGGATTGAACATCTCTAAATATACATATCATTTTTATAGGCCCATAGAGAAAATTACATAAGCGGGCTAACCAAATGAAGTTTATAAGATACTTTCTTTATTTTAGAAAGATCTATTTTTAGAAAAAAGATATTTTAATGTTTTCAATTCGTAAAAAAAAATCATTATATTTTTCAATATAATGATAAATTGTAGATCTCGAAGAAATTAAATTGTGTATATTATATTTTGACCAGGTAAAAGTTGTAGAAAATGATTAATTACAAAATAATGTATTGATAATCAAAATTTAATATGTTTTCATAATATATGAGAAAATTCAAAACATATTTCATTTGGAAACGGACTTAGTAAATTAAAAATAAATCAGACCGATTTGAAAATATATAAATTTGAAGTTCACTTTTGACAGAACAGATATATAATTTCTTTTTGGACAAAAGAACAGATATATAACTAAATATCAAATTTCATGTTTTAAAAACATAATTTATTCTGACAGTACATAAAAGTTTACGAGCAAGCGTACTTGCGGTATTAATCTCAACCCCTTATATTTGGCCATTGACCGAGTCTTTGGCTTTTACATTACAAGGTCTTCACGATTAACAAAATGGGACCATCCTACTACTTTTCAACACGAGAAGTAGAAGTAACAACGGTAGTAACATCTCTGATGAATTTGACGAATATGGTCTTATCCACATCATTGGTGAGAACTAGTTGTGGACTGTCCAAGGCCCCTGAGATGGTTCCAACGGTTCCGGCAGAAGTGGTAAATTTGTAAATGTTTGTTTGTGCTTCTTTTCCGGCTCTCTCTATTCTAAACCAGCTATTTTGTCTCCTCCGGTTACCACCGATGAGAATCTCAGGCTGGTTGGGATTCTGTGCGAATTCATCTACTTCCCAGAACTTGGAGATGCGATTGCAGATGTTGGACTGGAACTCGATGGTCATGTCGGTATTTGTACGGACAATGGTGAGTGGCAGTATGGGAGGGATCAACCACGGTGGAAATGCGATCCTAACCAGCACACCCGATTCCCCCGGAAATGCTTCGGTGATGCCAAGTGGACAAGAGGGAAGTATAGCAGCAACTGGGATAAGACCACCTCCGTTAATCCCGGTATTGACTGGTTGGATGATGTATCGTTCATTGACACGAACGATGTTTCCGTCCGTGTCCGTCACCGGTGGCGGTAGTACTTGTCCGTGGGTGCAGACAGCTGCAGCCAACAAGAGAGCGATGAGAAAGGAGAGCAATAGGGATGATGACATGATTGTGATTGTTTTTCTTTTGTTTTGTTTTGGAGTGAGTTGAGTAATCAGACACATTGTATCGGTATTTATAGGAAGTCTTCCAGTTAAATTTAAAACAGCTATCTTAAACCGCTTGTGACAAGTAGAAAAAGAAATTGAAAAATAAGCGAATCTTTTTGAATATTGTATATAAATTTGATTTACCTTGACTCAGCCAGAAACTCAATCAAGACTAATCTTTCATTCGAGTTAAATAAACTTCTATCTTAGTCAGCTTTAAAAAGTTTTTTTTTTCTTTTTAGGTTTTTACTCACGTCGAATTTTGATTGTAATTCATTCATTCTCGTGATGGATTTGTTTTTAACAGTGATGAGTAAAAATAGGGTTTAAACTTTATGCTATTCAACTTCTATTTTTAGCACGAGGAATATACACAAAGTTTCATGTTAACTAACATATAAAGGATGATCAAATAATTGATGGGAAGAAGACAATACTTCATACAGAGTGATAGGATATGGAGGAACCAACGTATGAATTGAATGATTCTAATTCTAAACAACTCTGTTTTTATCGTCTTCTGTTAAATAGCTACTAAAAACGAAAAATAATATAAACCAATTCTTTCAGCCGACTATCACGTTTTTTGCAAGAAAACTAATGAGTGATGATGACAAATCAAATCTCAATAATAACCGCGAGATGAACAAGAAGAAAACTTCACTAATTGGCTTAACCAAACAGGATAGGCCCTGGGAGAAAGGGTAAACTAATTGCACTCCAGTCATAAAAAAAAATTCCATTTTTCAAAACAAAAGAGACTAAAAAAAACATAACCATTTTAAAAGCAAGTAAAACAACTCCTTAAAGAAAACTTGCAGCTTTCGTTCATGGAATCATGCTCATCGGAGAAAAAATAATTGTAGGGTTTTCTATAGCAGCTAATAAGAAAAGAGTTCAATGTATAAAAGCAAATCCTTAAAAATAACATTCTCTAAGATCATCTTTATCGGTTTACAAACTCTGTTTCTCGGACATTTTACATTAATTTCTTTTATATAGTTTGCTTAATAAATTTTTTAGTTGATATATAAAGTTTGCCCAATCATAAAGTGCCAACGATATACAAAGTTTATCACATATTCTTAGAGCAACTCTAGTGGAGTGGAGATTTTTTATAGAGGTTCCGAAGAAATAAAATAAAGAAATAAATTAAAACAAATGAAAGAGAATTAGATTAGATGTCCTTTCTGAAAAGTTTAGGAAATCCACAGGACTTTCAAAAGCCACATGTAATTACTAATTCCATAATAATTTAACTCTTTTTAGGAAAACATTAATTTAAAAATTTTGCAATCATAGAGCATCATTATTCCTAAACTTCCATTTTGAGTTTTTAATTTTTTTTTTCATTTATCTTTCTGATATAAAAAAAAATTAAAAAAAAAAAATCGCGGATAGCTGCATATCAGTGAAATCCGCGAACAGTACAAGAACCGAGCATAATCGCCTCTTGCAAAAAAAGGTGAGAAAATTGAGTTTTAATGAAAACTAGGATAAGATCCACGCCTTGCGCGGGATGAAGTTGTTATTTTTATTATGTTTTGGAGAATGAAACAATAGTTCGGTTTCATTTAGATTAGGAGTGTTCAATCCGGATATCGGGTTGGTTTCGATTATGTTCGGTTTTTACTGTATTTCGGTTAGTAAAATATAAATACTATTCTAAATCCATATTTACTTCGGTTCGATTTGGCTTATATACCGTCGGTTTTCAGTTTATTCGGTTTTATACCAAAAAATAATTATTTAGTTTGAGATCATATTATATATTATACGAATTTTAGAGTCATGTTATCAAAAAGTCATTTATTAAAAAATATTATATATTTAAATAAAATAATAAAAAACAAAAAAAAATGCTTCTATCATCTAATAAAATAATCAAATCTAGAATTAATATCAAAGCTCTAAATTTTGAAAATAAAAATAAAAGACAAAACTGAAGCATGAAATAAAAGCTTTTATATTCTTCCATATTTAGTGTTCATCAAATTAATATATTTTCGATTGAACACAATTCTGTTTGTTTAAAGATAAAAAAAGTTGTAAAGAATTTCAACTAATTGTTGATCAAATTTATAATCTTTACTTCAATTTAGTTATTGTTAAAATAAAGCAAAAATATCGAAAAAGAAAGACTAAGAAAATAAGAAGCCTCAGTTGCAGTAAATTGTTACTTAATTATAATTCAAGTGATTCAAGTGATTTACAAATTATAATTATGGTTCAACTCATATAACAAATAGATATTCATGCGTCGTTATAAATATATACATATTTACATGTTTCAGTTTAATCGGTTATAAATCAAACCATATCCAAATCCTACGGTTTTTATAAAATTACATCCATTTGGTTACGACGGTATATACCAAAACAAAACCATATTATCTATTTCTGTTCGGTTCGATACTCTTCGGTTTAGCATATTGAACAGCCCTAATTTGAATATTTAGTTGGTTTTGGATTGTTTTTTATCATATATTAATATCCTATCGTAGAATTGGATTTTAAATTCATATTTTTTGGAACCTTACATGTGAATTTTATATTAAAAATAAAACATAAAATACATAGTTTGAACACATTTATGTAGAGTGTGAAAAATTTTATTAGAGTGGGAATGTTCATTCTTAAATAATTGTGAGACTGCCCCATGCCATTATAATGTGAATAAATTTATTAAAATGTTTCTCCTTTAATATATATATACAATGAAACCTCTATAAATTAATAATTTTGGGACTACACCAAAATTATAAATTTTTATTAATTTATAGAGATTATTAATTTATCGATATACTAATTGAACCAAAAACTCAATTTGGGATTATAAAATTATATTAATTTATATAGATTTTTAGTGTATATTAATTTATTGATTATTAATTTAAAGATGTTATACTATATATATGAGATATGTTGGGCTGAACATTTGTAATTGTAATTGTGTACTGAAATCTATTTTGAATTTATGATGAGTCTGATCAATTTGGGCTTAAATTTTTTATCATCATGTTTATATCTATAAAAACTGTAATATGGTCAATAAGTCATTTTTATTACAAAAATATGTTTTACAATTTTTTAATATTTAACTTTCACATCATTGAGAACTATTTTAATGATTTTAGAACCATCATCTTATTATTTCCAAAATTGAATTACTTTGACTTTAGTCTTCTACATAGTTTTGAAAGCTTTCAACTGAACGAATAAAATTGATGCATCCAATATATATATATATATATATATATATATATTATTTAATTTGAATATTTATAAAATAAAAATTCATGTTAATACAATTTTATAATTATTTGTATCTTATTATAACAAAACAAATTAAGCTATTGATCACAAAATTTTCAAAGTGATATATTCAAATTTCTAATAATTTATAAACGTTTTGAAAAATTCAAAAAATAACATATAAGAAAAAATCTAAATGTTTTTATTATATAGTTAATGTGATTTTTAATATCTTTTAATAATATAAAAAAAAAACTAAGATACAAAAATTGCTATCAAATATTCACTATTCATAATAATTAATTTTCATATATACGTTAATTATATTAGGTAATTTCATAGTTTTTATTTAAGAAAAGTGCGAGATTATTTTTGTACATTATTTATCAATTCGATAGTTAGTTTAATAAAAAGTGTAATATAAGTTAAGATGGACCAATTTACTTTTCTAAGAATAATATATTTTATATAGTTATTTATTAAATGAAACTTCACAATCATACGGTTCTATGATCATTTATATCGTTTTATAACAAAATATTTAATTCATTGATAACAAAATTTTCAATGTGAAAAAATTAATAAGTTTATAATTTATAAATGTTCTTGAAAACTCATTGAAAGTTTTGAAATTAAAATATTTAGGTAATCTTATATGGTATATAGTTTAATCTATATATTTATTTGTTTTATTATTAAATGATATTTTTTACTCATATGGTTTTAAAATCATGTGTATCTTTTTATAATAAAAGTGTTAAATTATTGATCATTAATTTTTAACTTAATAGTTTAATAGTTTTAGTCATTTATTGTCATTTTTTAAAATTCGAAATATAACATATACGAAAAATCTAAATTTTAATTTTATAGCTAATTCGATTGTTTAATTTATTTTAATAATATAAAATTAAACAAAAAATGATGGAGGAGATATAAATTGTTATCAAATATATATTATTAGATACATTAATTGTCATATATATATATTAGTCATTTATGGTAATTTCGTAGGTTTTATTTAAGGAAAGAAAAGAAAATAGTAATTATATCTAGCGGAACAATCATAAATGCTTCTATCGTAAATATCATATCATATCATATAGTTTGACCAAAGAATGTATCTAGCGACATATAAAAATCAAATATATCTAGCGACATATAAAAATCGAATGTGGGTTTAAAATCATGTGTATCTTTTTATAATAAAAGTGTTAAACCATTGATCATTAATTTTAAACATAATAATTTTAATCGTTTTAGTCATTTATTGTCATTTTTAGAAATTCAAAATATAACATATACGAAAAAATCTAAATTTTAATTTTATAGCTAATTCGATTATTTAATTTATTTTAATAATATAAAATGAAACAAAAAATGATGGAGGAGATATAAATTGTTATCAAATATTTATTTATATAAACATTAATTGTCATATATATATTAGTCATTATGGTAATTTCGTAGGTTTTATTTAAGGAAATAAAATAAAATAGTAATTATATCTAGCGGAACAATCATAAATGCTTCTATTAAAAATATCATATCATATCATCATATCATATAGTTTGATCAACGAATGTATCTAGCAACATATGAAAATCGAATGTGAACCTACTTATTTTTCAATTGAATGTAATTGACTATCTAATTGAATGACACCTAAGCATTGGAGTCTTTTTTAATTATTACAAAATTGAGGTTACAATTTTTCAAATGTTTCTCAATTAATATATAGGGGATATGGGACCCACCTCTTAATGAAAATATGGGGAATAATAATAACGGAAGTTATATATAGTAACTTGGAGTAAAAATAAAAAGGAAAGTATATATTTTTATATTTTTCTTTACTCATTGGTTTTTTTAGAGTGAAACAAAAGTTGGAAATAACTAATGGAGTTACCTTAGAAAGTAAAAGAGCGAAAAAACTATCTACTTAATGTATTTAGAGCATCTTCAAAAGAAATTTTATAATTTCAAATATGGAGTTTTAAAATAAAATTATATACCCACATATATTAATTACATTATAATTTTATAATGTATAGGTATCCAAAATTTTAAAATAAAATTATATACCCACATATATTAATTATATTTAATTTCTAAATAACGAAATATACTAAAAATATTATTTATAAACAAAATGCCCTTGAAACAATTTTATCCATAAATTTAAAATTATTTGAATTGTTCTATATTTTTATTCAAACAGTCCAATATTTAAAGTTGGTATAGTTATGTATTTATTTGTAAACATAGTTATTGATACTATGAATATAAATGCTATTAATTGTTATTGATTAATATATATAAAGAATGGTATCAGATATGGGGAAATCAAACCATCTAATATGTGTACGTAATTTTTCTCTATTCAAAATAGTGTATTCCTAAATTAATGTATACATTATATTTTTCTGTTCAAAATAGTGCATCCTAAATTATAGGAAGTAAATGGGAGGGCAAGTTATAAAATATCACAAGTCACGTTTTATTATATTGGCAGTTAGTTATTTCAAAAAATGGATTATAAATAATTGGACCTAACATGTATCAATAGGGCATGATCGTAATTTAATAGTATTGATTCGCTGATAGAGACAATTTTATTTTTATTTATGGAAGTTTCAGGTAGGCATGGGCACGGATCGTATATTCGGGTTTTTGAAAGTATTTGTGATTTGTTTCGAATGTTACGGATATCTAATTTTCTGATTTAGTTTGTTTCAGAAAAATACGGATATTCGGAAAAGCAGATATCCGAAAAATAAATAGATATTTGCAGATACTTACGGATATCTCATTTGTTTTGATTAATACAAATAATCTTAAAAATTCGATACAAATTTGTTTTGTAAAATATATTTTTATATGATATAAAGGATAAAAATTAAAAGATATAGTGAATGTACATATTTTGTAAATTTTTAAACTTAGTTAACAATTATAATAACACAAAATTTAAGAAATTTTTTTTGTCATAAATGTTTTCTCTTCTTTTTATGTAATACTTTATATAAGTAATAATGTAAATAAAATCTATCAAATCATATGTTAGAATAATATTTATATAATTTTATACATTTAAAATTTTAAATATAATCAAAATATACATGTATCTATATATCGACGGATCGGATCGGATATTCGCTTCTCCAGAATTTTAATATTTGTGATTTGCTTTGATTTTAACGGATATTGAATTTTTAGTATTTGCTTTATTTTGGAAGCTTACGGATATTCGGAATTTTCGGATCGAATAACAACAGATAACGAATCAAATCAAAATTAATGGATAAAATGTCCGGTACATGCATGTAGGTCAGTAGGTATTATCTCAACCCGTTATTTTTGGCCATGGACGAGTCTCCACTCCAGGCTTCACATTACATGATTTTGGATTGTTGGCTAGCTAGTAGAATGGAAACATCCTCAGACCAAACTTTTCAACACGAGAAGTAGAAGTAGGAGCTGTAGTAGCATCATTAACCTTTTTGAATATGACGAGTAAGGTCTTTGCCGTATCATTGGTGAGAACTAGTTGTGGTGCACCTTTCCAAGGCCCTGGGATGAATCCGATGGTTCCGGTAAGGGTGGTCAAGTTGTAAACGTTTGCTCCTATTACGTCCTCAGCTCTCTCAATTCTAAACCAGCTGTTGTTTCCAAGCTGTTCACCACCGATGAGAATAGCCGGCTCATCGGAAACTGATGAGGATTCATCCACTTCCCAATTCCCATAAACCGGAAAACTCTTTGCAAGGCAAATCTTTAGACGTGAACTCGATGATTACAGTTTCCATTATGGAAATGGGTGTTTTCATCAAAGAGTATGGATATATGAAGCGTACCGGTTGGCCCGGTTGGCCTTTTTGGAGGTCTTGGTTGATGCCAAGGGGACAAAAGGGAACTTGTTTAACAACGGCTGGGACAAGACCACCTCCGTTATTCTTGGTATTGACCGGTTGGATGTAGTATTCGTCATACGTTTGAACATAATTTCCGGCAGCGTCCCTCACGTATTCTTTTCCCTGGGTGCACACAGCTGCAGCCAGCATGAGAGTGATAAGAAAGGAGACCAATGGGAATGATGGCATCATTGTGATTGATTTTTCTTTGTTTAAAGTTTGAGATTTTTGGTTTCTTTTGAGTGACTTGAGATGTAGAGAGTAAACACATTGCACCGGTATTTATAGGAAATTATGAGGTTAAATTTAAAACAGCGTGGGGTAGTAAAAAGAAAATGTGAAACCGTAAAAAATTACCAGGTTTTACAAGTTCAAAGGTTTTCCCCCACGTCATCTCTAATCCTTAGTTTCTAAAATCTACTACAGTGAGGTTTGTATATAAGGGTTTATACTCTATGGTAATCAATTCAAACTTCGATTTTCAGCACGAGGAAAATGCAAGATAATCCATGATAACTAACTTAAAAAGGATGATTAAGTGATAATTCACGGGAGCATGATAAGATTTCAAACAGAAAGCGAGGGATGACTGAACCAACCAATTAGTAGATAGTATATAATTCTCTAAATCTCTGTTACTTTCTCCCGACAACCACAATTCCAAGCAGAGAGGCCTAGAAATCATATATTAATTCTTTTCCACCATTTGGTAGATTGAAGAAAAGCATTCTGTACACCTTTAATTTATCTTGAACCAGAACACGACGAGTAACAGAGAAGAAGGCAGAGTAAAAATATGGTTCAGCCAATCATACATGAGAAGAATATAGGATGATAGGAAGATGCAGAATTTTTTTTGTATTCTTTGTATGTGCTGCTGTTAAGTTAATTAGGGGAAAATGACATATTTTAACGCTAACAATTTCGATGGTGTCAAATCAGATTTAAAACAACTATTTCATGCCAAACACGACTCAAACTTGATTAACACTCAAATTTCTTATCTAAACTTGTTTACGTAACTCAAAAGACTATTTTGATTAAATCGTTAGTCAACCATTAAACTAGGCAGAACGATGTCGAAAAATTAAACAAATGTTACAGTTAAAGGATTCAAACCCAAGCATAGACACACACTTCACCAAACAGACTAACCACTCGCTCACTTGCATTTCTGTAATATTGATATAACATTTATATTATATACATATAACAACGAAGTGAATCATCTTCTTCCTCGAGACATCAGCGCTAAACGCAACGAATGTGGAAACTTCCTTCAGCACTCTTATGACAGAGATGAGATCTTCAACACTATTAACAAGATTGGTTGGAGTAGAAGAGACAAGAACCAAGTTCGACGAGCATCGCTTGAGGTAAGGATCTGGCGTTGCAACTTGGTTCCTGTCTCTTCTACTCCAACTAATCCTGCGCTCGCCTTTCTACACGGAGAACTTCTCTGTCAAGATCTTTCAATATGTGATGTCAAAGGCGAGCCGAAGCTTTCGCGGAGGACTTTTCTTAGGGTCGGATTCTTGTAGCAGCTTTGCATGGCGGTTTTGTAAGCTGCATGTTGATTGGAGCCTCTGCTCCTCTGTCCTTCATAGTTTCGAAAAGAAGTTAGCTGTCGTTGTCTCTACATGTTCCTTGATCTGAAGCTATAATCTTTTGACTATGTTGCTCGTGTAAAGGGACCAGAGTCGAGTGCCAAAAACCTCTGCCGGCTTTGCTTTGTGTTTTATCTGTCGGCTTCTCCTACTTGATTTAGGATTTTCAGAGAGCCGCCTGTTACTTAATGGTTTTGTACGGATCCTAGAATTATTCACTGGCTAATGTTTGTCGCTCTTGAGTCTTGTTGGAGGTTGGTGATGAGATTAAGCTTCGAACAACTGAAATTAAATTGTTTCTTTTAGTTTCTTTGTTGCCAAGCTTTAAGTATAAACTTAGGGATTGGGCTAACTAAACCTTCTTGTTTACGAAGTTCTTTTAACTTTTTGGAGACTTTGCATTATCTCTGATTTAGATAATAACTAAATTAGATGCCATAGTATTTGTTTCTGCAAAGACTGATTGTATCGCTCAAATGATATAAGTCATATCGGTACTTCTTGAGAGAGAATGGCCAGCCACAACCTGGCCAACACTCTAGGATACTTGAAAACCCACCCAGGAACGATTAGATTTAGATCCTCCGAAACCAACTACTTTCCAGGAAAAATCCACATATGTTGAAGCAAAGAAGAGGTGAAGAAACCGAAAATCAACATGAAAATAGGCTGGAGAAAAAGAGGAGGAGAAGGGTCGCTACCTTCGGCCAGAAGGTGCTAACAACCGGAAACAAATATCAAAGAGAAACGGTGAAAGAGAGAGAGAGGAACATGGAGAAAGAGAGAGAGAGAGAGAGGAAAGCTACCATAGTTATCATAAAATTCAATAAAATTTGATTGGAACTCTTGATTATGGACTACTAGGTGTTTTCCTGCACCATGTGCAGTAAAAGAATTTTAAAATATTTTTAATAGATAAATATAAATTATATTTTTTATTAATATTATAAATTTTCTTTTTTCTTATCAATATTTTAATACAAATTTGATTTAACTGAACATTAAAATTAAGATAAAAATAATTTTGTTTATTTTGAATTATATTTAAGAATGTGCATGTATATATTTAAAATTATAATCTTAGGTATATTTTTCTATCTATTTATTTTAATTAAATATATTAAATAAATATGTAAAATTGCATAATTGTCAAAAAATTAAAATTAAACAATATTTATAAAATCTGTAGATATATATAAGAAACTAATGATTTTACGATTTAATTTGATTTTATGATTTAATTTTTATAATTTTATAAAAATATGTATTTATTTTTGAAATATTTTTAATTTCAATGATATTTCAAAATTTGAAATGCATAATTGAATATATTTATTTTAATGATGATTCATGAGTTATTACCATATTTTTAAAAAGTCCAAAAATATAAATCGACAGTAAATGTAATATATGAGTTATTACTATATTTTAAAAAATTTACCAAAAATATAAATTAACATTAAATATAATTGTTCATGTCATATTAATCTATAAGACATGTTATCAATTTTAGTAGTCATGTCACAATTATTTTAGTAGCAATGTCACAATTATTAGAGACATTGCCATTTGGTATATGTATTTAAATTATATTTAAGAATATATATGTATATATATAAAGTTAAAATCTTAGATAAAAAAAATATTTATTTCATTTGGTTAAATGTATTAAATCAACTTGTACAAAATTATTAAAAATCATATAAAATTTTATAGTTATCAAAAATTAAAACTATATAATATTTATATAGTTTGTAGATGTCTAAAAGAAACTAATGATATTACGATTTATTTTTTTTTTAATTCAGAAAATTTAGACAATTTTACATAATAAAAATTTTATAATTATAAAAGTAAAATTATATAATATTTTGAAATTCAAAATGTTTTATTTAAATATATTTATTTTAGTGATGATTTATGAGTTATTACCATATTCTACAAAGTTTACCAAAAATATAAATCAATATTAAATGTAATATATGAGTTATTGCCATATTCTAAAAAGATTTCCAAAAATATATATCATCATTAAATGTAATTGTCCATGTCATATTTAATCATATGACATGTCATCAATCTTAATCGCCACGTCACAATTATTTTTGTGAGAACGATTGTAGAGAAAACATGTGGCAAATCACTTCGCAAATAATGTCTAGGGGATTTTTATTTATTTTTAAATTTTATTTTGAAAAAATAATATAATTTGACAAATTATTTGTTTCTTTAATTAAAAGATACTGAATCCAAAATGATAAATTTCTATTGGTTGGTGAACCTAAAGATTCACCCTAGGGGGTGAACCTAAGAATAACTCTTAAAAAAATATTAGAAAATAAAGCGAAAAGCATTAGGAAGTTACATACATAGGTAACTAATACATTTTTGGAAACTCATAGACCTCTAAAATTTTTTGCTTCATGATGTAACTTGTTATTCTCTATCCATACCAAAAATTTGGATTTATCTTAATCATCAAGGAGATTGACAAAATGTTCTTCTCTCATAATAATATTGTTATATTCATACAACTTTCACTTCGTCTTCGAATAAAAATCATGATGTAACTTGTTTTTTTTGTGAGAGTCTTTCTTCCATCAACACATAAGATTCTGATGTTTCTATGCTTTGAAGATGTCTCATTATGCTATGTGCATAACTTCTTTATAAAATAAAATGATTATTTAGTTAAAAAAATTTGATGCAGCGTTGAAACATGTTGAAACGTGAACTTACTGTATCTTGTAGTCAAACTTTTCATGTGTTGGCCATGTGTATCAAAT
Organism: Raphanus raphanistrum subsp. raphanistrum; assembly: GCA_019706035.1. Taxonomy (NCBI): domain Eukaryota; kingdom Viridiplantae; phylum Streptophyta; class Magnoliopsida; order Brassicales; family Brassicaceae; genus Raphanus; species Raphanus raphanistrum. Next base: position 54,033,558 of record CM033988.1, read on the forward strand.
AACTTCATAGAACAGGGTGCAAGAAATACTTTGGCAATTTTAAACTATTTAGTCTCTGTTGAATAGGTTTTCTTGTCCGTCAAACATATGATGATTATATAGATGTAATCACGAGTGAAACATATTAGAGTTCTGAGGTTTGATTTTGCCTAATCACATTAAACATGAGCCATGTCATATTTTAAAGTGTGCCATGTCATATTTTTAGAAATAATTTTAGGGTTTTAGCTATTCACAAGCCATGTCATCTTATTTACAAGCCATGTCATCTATTAAAGTGTGCCATGTCATATTTTTTTTGGTGAGAGTCTTTGTAGAGATGACATGTAAGCAAAATTTAAAAAATCACTTCTCAAATATAGTCTAGGGGATATAACACGTACCGTGTATTTTACGGATGAGTGAAAGGGCAAATAAAAATATATATATGTGAAATTCGAGTTCGCCCTAATTTGTAAACGCTCCCAGACACATATTACGAGACCGCCGCATTTCATCTTCCCTCTCGACGCCGGCGGCGGATCTGCTTGCCGGCGTCGCCATCCTTCCGTTTCTCTCATGTCCAGCGTCATCGTCCTCATCATGTGTCTCGTTTCTCATTTCGTCACCAACTCTCCGCACTGCAAATCCACCGGATCTAATTGTCTCTCCTCCGCTCGTCCCGTCACTGTCGCGCTTCTACCACGCCTCGCCGTCGTCACTCCTCCTCTCGCCGTCTTCACTCCCCCATCCCGTCTCAACGTCGTCACTCCCCCATCCCGCCTCGCCGTCGTCACTTCTACATCTCGTCTCACCACCGTCCCTCCTCCATCTCGCCTCGCCGCCGCTCTTCCATCTCGCCTCGCCGCTGCTCCTATATCTCGCCTCGTCGCCGCTCCTCCATCACGTCTCAACTTTGCTCCCCCAGTTCGTCTCGCCGCCGCTCCTTCCACGCGCACCGTTGAGACTGCGACTCCACCTAGTTCAAGTGGAAACCCTGGAGCTTCTCAGTCTGAGTGTGGGCCCAACAGAGTCGTTCATTGTTCTGTGGCCACCACACCTTTGCCTGCTCTCCTCCTCCGACTGGAACGAGCTAGGTTCAGACAAGGAGTCGCCGCTCTTCTGTGCTTGTTCACCTTTGATAGCTGCCTCTCCGGTCTTTCTACCACCGACTTTATACCTGACATCGAGGCAGGCCTATCTAGCCAAGGTTTCTATGGAGCTAAGTTACATTGTCTTAATCTCGTTCTCCTAGTGACCGCCGGATCTATTGTGCAAGAGTGTTGTTTCGCCAGGTTTACTCATTATTATTTCACCGATGCGACTCTATCACACTACGCCGTCTCAAGCATCGACGGTTCTTCACATGGCCGGACCTATGGCCCTCCCATTCTCCTCGTCGCTAGAACTACTGTGCAAGAGTGTAGACTCGCCAGATCTATAAACTCCATCACCATTGCGAGTCCATCACATTATGCCGCCTCAAGCATCGACGGTTCTTCACAGAGTCAACTATACGACCTAACTGAAACTGCGATCCTCAACAGATGTTCCTCATGGAAGATTACACCAACTCAATCACTGTACTTCAACTACAACTCAGACGGTCTATGCCTCATCTCCAAAGTGACAGGTTCCGTGAATCAGCCTTTCAGACTCGGTTTCACAAAAGCTCGCGTACCCCAGCACGGTAATGTTGGTGTTAGATGCTTTGACTTGACCAAAGTCCTGGCTGTATCATGGTATCCAGTTAACCTCCTCTCTATTGGCTGCTCTGAAGTATGTGTTGGTATTTTTGAGACTCACCTAGTCTCATCATCTTCCTCACGGATAATTTTGTTCTTCATTGTGCTTGAGATTCACCCAGTCTCTTCTTCATTGAGTTTTGCCGGTTTTAGAGTTAATCATGCTTGTTTCAATGCCAAATCAAGTCAGTTAGGACTTCATATCCTCGATGAGTATGTTGCATACGGATCTGGAGCTTCTCACCAAAAGTTCTTGCCAGCCAACATTTCAATCTCAACGGTGCATCAACGTCGTTTCGACTATCATCAATTGTTCTATGAAACAATAGTTTTTGGACCTCAAGTGAAGTATCTCTCCGGGTTCCTTCACTCCTTAAACACATCTATCTCTCTTGTTGTTGTAGTGTTTGTTTTTCAGCTTGTTGCCGTTGAGTTCTCCTCCGGTTGTACTCTTTTAAGTTTCTCGGATCATTAGATTAATGAAATCATTCAGTTGACAAAAAAAAAAAAAAAAAAAAAGGTGTTGGAGTTGAATTTAACTTTGATTGGTTATAGATTTAACCAAAAATGGATATTTGGTAATATGTCATTATAGAATTTAGAACAAGATCATTGGTATGTAATGTAAAGTTATGCCTCATAAAGCGCTGAAAACCACAAATTTATTTGACTTGTTATTAAATCAAACAAAGTTCACATACACACACATGCGTGCGGGTATTATCTCAACCCATTATTTTTAGCCATGGACGAGTCTCAGGCTTTTTAAATTACATGATCTTGACACTAGTAGAATGGGAACATCCTCAGACCTAGCTTCTCAACACGTGAAGAAGAAGTAGTAGCCTTAGTAGCATCATCATCAACCTTCACGAACTTGACGAGTAAGGTCTTAGCCTCATCATTGGTGACAAGTAGCTGTGGTGCACTCAGTGCCGGTCTTGAGTTTTGAAAGACCAGAAGCGAAGAAAAAAAATTGGCCGCTTTTCGTATAAAAAAACTTGAACATATATATATAAAAAATATTTTCGAAAATAACCAGAAAAAAATTATTGGCATCTGTGATTTCGAACCCGAGTGTATACTAATCAGGACAGACACTTAACCACTACACCAAAGGTACTCACTGAAACATAAGGCCGAAATTGTTTTTATAAATACAAAGGCCGGACTCCAATGCTTCTACCGCTTCCTTTCAGGACCGCTCCTGGGTGCACTCAACCAAGCCCCTGGGGTAGTTCCAACGGTTCCATATGAGGTGGTCAACTTGTAAGTGTGTGCTCCTGCATCTTTTTCTATCTTAAACAAGCTGTTTGGAGCCGTCCGTTCACCACCGATGATAACGGCAGGCTCCTTGGCAGCGGATGAGGAAACATCGACTGCCCATAACTTGGAAAGCTCGTTGCATACAGGCCAGATGTCGGAATGGAACTGGATGTTTATAGTGGTAGATGTGACAATGTAGTCTGTGCCGACAAAAGGTGGATAATATCCGAAGATAACTGGGAGGCCCGGTTGGTAGGGAAGAAGTGTTTGGGTGATGCCAAGTGGACAAAACGGAAGTATGTTAATGGCGGCTGGAACAAGACCACCACCGTTGCTCTTAACCGGCTGGATGAAGTATTTGGCACCGATCTTAACTGGATTCCCGTTGGAGTCCTTCACCACTTCTTTGCCGTGGGTGCAGACAGCTGCAGCCAAAAGGAGAGTGATGAGGAAAGGGGTCACTGAAGGTTTCTTCATTTTGATTGCTTTGTTTGGGTGTGTTTTAGGGTTTTGAGTGAGTTGTGTTGTGTTGAGCAAACACTCTGTACCGGTATTTATAGGAAGTTTATGCGGTTAACTTTAAAACCGCGTGGTGTGACAGTAAAAAATCATCTGTGGTAGATAAAACCTAAAGGTACTATCAGCTTTAAATACATTTTGGCTCTTTCCCCATATCATGATCACTCCCGTGACATGGGTTGGTTTAATTCTAGTGTGGTGAGGGTTGAGTCTACGGTAACTGATCGGAACTTCGATTTTTAGCACGAGGAAAATGCAGAGTGGTGCTTAGTAACTAACATAGAATATAAAGACGAACGAAAACACAACAAATAACTCATGGGAAGAAGACAAGATTTCAAAGCAGAGAGATAATGGATGAGTGATACAACGTACAATTCATTGTCAACATCTTTGTTTCTGGCCACAATCGTTTATTAAAAATTTACTAGCTAAAACAAGAATCACAAAACGATTCTTTACATTTTTTTACAAGCAAACAAATAAGTGAGTGACGACAGAAATTTCACTATCAAGATTTATTAACCAGAGAACGATATGAATCCAAAGACAAGGAAGAGTAAAAACATTGTCTCCATGAATATTAATTACTGAAGAAGAGAGGAAGATGCAGAAACATTATGCATCAGTGGACCATATCCTCATTTGTCTGGAAATTAAAACCCTCACACATACGGCATCAAGGTCTGCAAGACACATGTCCCTTACTCTGATCCTTAGTTGCTCCAGTGAGAATCACGTATGCACTTGAGATTTTTTTCTTCTGTAAAATGGACGTCTCTTTTCAATGTTTTAATCATATCACAAGATTAGCATTTCTTGGCTTCGCCGATTAGCTTTTCCTAAGGTTTTTTCCTACATAAATATATACTATGGCTGTACTTAACAACACAACAGAATAATACCATACACAATCTCGCTTTTTCCAAATCATTTCGAATTTTGACCCAGGTGACGAGTATCGATCATAAACTCTACTCTGTTGTCGTGTTCAACCTTCTCCATCGACTTCCTTGGAAGATGCGTCGAGATTAGGGCGCCTATGAATTGAGGATTTACTTTACATTGGGTTGATTTCCGATGTGTAAAAAACTTCATGGAGATTCATTCTCTCTTTAGCACATCGATTTTATTTCCGGTTTCGTTGTAAATTCATTGGTCAAAGTTTAGCTTACAAGCTCGAGCAATCGCACCACATACCTACCACAAATTTGTTACGCCCAGTTTGTTTTTATTTATTGTTGGCTAAATTGTGTTTACCTAAATAAGTTTCAAAAACAAAATTACTAATGAATTTTCATTTAAACTTTTTTTTAAAAAAATTGTGTACACAATTCTGAAAGTTAAATACAGTAGTGAGAAAGGGAGACAGAATAATATAAAAAAATAGCATACATAAACTGAATAATAATAGGGTCCTTTCTTGAAAAGTGTCATTTTAACAATTTTTTTGTTACCTAAAAATGTCATTTTATAATTATAATATAATTTATACTTAGTTTCGAAATTAATTGCAAACTATATTAAGCTTATAAATAATTTTTTATTTATCTCAAACAATATATGTTAAATATATGTGACTAAGAAACATAAATATGTGACTATTATTTTTTCAGTCTGTATGAAAAAATATCAAAATAATAATTTTTGTGAAACGAAAAAATATATTTGTGTCAACTATTAATTAGTGTCTGCACATCTTTTTACAAAGAATGTTAGCAAATATTTAATGTCTTTTTCTAGTGAAACTTGGCATTGTTGAAATGTCATCTAGTACATAGCTACAAAACGTTTTCATAAAACTGAGAAAACTTCGATTGGAACCCTGGAGTTAATCAACCACGCAATGGTGGCTACTCGCATACGAGTTATAGATCGGTAAATAACTTAGGTCCGAAGGTATTCCATTCAAGGCCATATTTCAAAATTTGAGGGTCTAAACCCATGTGAAAAATGTCAAAAGAATTTGGGAGAGCAAAGCCAATGTTTCACTGTGTTTGGCCCAAATTTGACCCCGACTCCACACTACACTTCATTGTGTGGCCACATACGATTATTGTTTATGGCATATTTGAATACTCAAAGACATCAATGGATATACCTCCCTTGAAGATTTTGTCTAGACCTTTCTACAGACCTGAGATATCTTTAGTTTAATAAAATAAACTCTCAATTTATCGACTACATATCATGTCCGGTGTAGTATAAAAAGGGCAAATGGAAAAAGAGGCTTCGCATTCAATTTAACTTTGATTGGTGCCAAAATGGATTTAGGATCTTTATGTCATGACAATTTAGAACTAGATTATCTGCTTTGGTTTTAATGTAAAAGGTATGTCTCATAAAGCGCTGGAAACACAAATTTATTTGATTTTTATGAAAGTAAAGACGAGTTCACATACATGCGTGAGGGTATTATCTCAACCATTATTTTTCATGATCTTGATCTTGACTAGTAGAATGGGAACATTCTTAGACCTAACTTCTCAACACGAGAAGTAGAAGTAGTAGCCGTAGTAGCATCATTATCAACCTTCACAAACTTGACGAATAAGGTCTTAGCCACATCATTGGTGACAAGTAGCTGTGGTGCACTCAACCAAGCCCCTGGGGTGGTTCCGACGGTTCCAGATGAGGTGGTCAACTTGTAAGTGTGTGCTCCTGCAGCTTTTTCTATCTTAAACGCGCTATTTGGGCTCTTCGGTTCACCACCGATGATAACGGCAGGCTCATTGGATGCGGATGAGGAATCGACTGCCCACAACTTAGAAAACTCGGTGCAGACAGGCCATATAGGGGACCTGAACTCGATGTTTATATCGGCAGATGTGTCAATGGTGTCTCGGCCGAGAATGTTTGGATGATATCCGAAGCTAACCGGCAGGCCCGGTTGGTAGGGAAGAAGTGTTTGAGTGATGCCAAGTGGACAAAACGGAAGTATGTTAGTGGCAGCTGGAACAAGACCTCCCCCGTTGTTACTCTCGGTCTTAACCGGCTGGATGAAGTATTGTGCACCGACCCTAACTGGATTTCCGTTGGAGTCCTTCACCTCTTCAAGGCCGTGGGTGCAGACAGCTGCAGCCAACAGGAACGTAACGAGAAAAGAAGTCTTCATTTTGATTGTTTTGTATGTGTTTTGGGGTTTGAGTGAGTTGAGTTGTAGAGAGCAAAAACATTGTACCGGTATTTATAGGAAGTTTTCTGCGGTTAAATTTAAATTTAAAACTGCATGGTGCATATGGCAGTAAAATCCTCTGTGGTAAATAAACCCTAAAGGTATCTATCAGCTTTAAATACTTTTTTGGCTCTTTCCTCATCTCACATTATGATCATCCCGTGATATGGGTTGGTCTCTACAACTCTATACGGTAGCTGATTCAAACTTCGATCTTAGCACGAGGAAAACAAAGACGAACGCTAACACAACCAATAACTCATATCGGAAGAAGACAAGATTTCGATAAGGATGAGTGAAAACAACTTACGACTGAATGTCAACATCTTTTGTTTCTTCTAGCCACAGATTTCTCTGGATTTATAAAAAATTACTAGCTAAAACAAGAATCACAAAATAAATTTTACATTTTTACAGGCAAAAAAAAGAATAATAATAATAAGTGAGTAACGACAGAAAATTCACAATCAAGATTTATTAACCAGAGAACGACACGAACCAAAAACAAGAAAGAGTAAAAGCATTGTCTCCATGAATTAATACTGAAGGAGAGGAAGATGCAGAAACACTATGCATTAGTGGACCATATCCTCATTTGTCTGGACATTAAAACTATCACACGTACGACAACAAGGATTCGTAGCTGCAAGACACGTGTCCGTTACTGATCTGATCCTTATAGTTGCCCCAGTGAGAATCATGTATGCACTTGAGATTTTCTTTCTTATGTGAAATGGATGATTATTTTCAATGTTGTAATCATATCACAAGATTAGCTTTTCTTGGCTTTGCCGATTAGCTTTTCCTAAGGTACTTTTCTACATAAATATATACTATGTCTGTACGTAACAACACAACAGCTACTTTGTAATCCAGTTGGAGGATACTATAAATAAATAAAAGTCCCAATCTTAGGGATATATTGTTCACTGTTCTAGTGTTATGAAACTCATCTCCAAATCTTTGATTCTGAGAGTACACAAAGGACCATAAGCGGCCTCAGATCAGCGAGCACAATTGCCTTCATGAAAAAAAAACAGCATCGATCAAGTCTTCTCTGTTACAAATCAGTTTGGTTCTGACCAATTGATAGGCTTCTATCAGAAACTTCTCTCTGCTGTCATGTTCAAAATAATAATGACTCAACTGCCTTGTCAGACACGTCGGCATCAAGAGAGATTTAGGGCATACTTTAAATCCTAAAATAAATTTGGATATGAACGAGACAAACGGCCCTACTCGGTCCGACCCAAATCATCGTTCTCTCTATTTTGTGTAGGAAAATGGTTGATGTAATATTACCCTTGGCCCGATTGATTTAAATCCATAAGCCCAGCTTTCAATTTATCGGCCCAGGTGTGTCAAAATTTTGGATTTGATTTAGATAAGTCAGTGAAGTTTTTATCAATTTGTAACAGTTTTCAACACTGAAAATAACTTTTTTATTGCTGGAGATTCTATGCTTCATAAATTTAATTTTTAAATCTAATTTTGTTAAATAATCTAGTTTTTAAAGTAAAACCATTATACAATGACATTCTTCATAAATTTAATTTTTAAAATCTAATTTTGTTAAATAATCTACATTTTAAAGTAAAACCATTATACAATGACATTTGTTAGTAGTATCTCAAGAGTTTCAAGTTTTGACACTCAAAAGAATTTTTTATTGCTGGAGATTCTATGCTTTCGTAAATTTAATTTTTAATCTAATTTTGTTAAAAAATCTACTTTTAAAAGTAAAACCATTATACAATGACATTTGTTAATATTATGTATCTGAAGAGTTTCAAGTTTTTCATAATAGTGTTTCTTTCTCACCAACTTTTTTTTATTGTCATTATTGATGAGATACTGTGTTCAGTTAAAAGCAGTGTTTTGAAAACCGGATCGGACCGACCGGTCGAACCGGTCCGACCGTGACTCGCTGAAGAAATTGAGTCCGATTCGGTTTAAAACCCAGATTTGATAAAAACCAGTAAAATCGGATGAAACCCGGTAAAACCGGTGACCCGGTTTAATTTTAAAACCCGGTTCTTAAAAATTAACATATAGTTAAGTGTTTTTAATTATTACTAGCTAAAATTTAATATTTTATAATTAGTGTTCAACTATTACTATTTAATTAATTTTTTATTTTTCTAAAAAAATGTGAAAAATATAATTTTGACTCTCATATACTATTTTTATTTTACCATATTCTTAAAATTTGAAATGTTAGTTGTAAAAATAAATAAATATGATTGTTTTAGCTGTAAATCATTTGTTTTTTTTTCAATTTTTAGTTTACATAGTAATCAGATTTATGTTTGTTGTTTATTTTGAGTTAATAAAAAAAAATAGAGAAAGTATTATATGTAGAAATAAAGTTTATATAGTATAAATATATAATTATACACATTTTTATATAAATAAAAACCCGGTTCAACCGGTTGAACCGGTCTAATCAGCCAACCAGTAGCTTCATCGAATCGGTGTCCGGTACGGTTTTCAAAACATTAGTTAAAAGTTAAAAACTCGAGAGTTTGTCGGATAAAGTTAAGGCTAATCGTGACGTGGCGACCATCAAATCAAAAACGGCAGGTAAGGTACTTAGTCAACGACCATCCGTTGACTGAGACGTGCTGAAACGGCAAGTTGTTTGTTATATCCCGAGGAACAGATAAACGGATCCTATTGGCTAAAGCACGGCACGGGACAAACGAAATAAATATTCCCAACACGCGCCGACTAAAACGTGCCGCGTGGTACCCAAACACCGCGCGTCGCACTGAAATGTCAAAAAAATATGCGGGGGCATTGAAACTAACGCATTCATTTCTCATGACTTTTGCTTAATAAGAGCTGATCTCTCTTCAGACACAACAACAGCAATGGGGCTTTGAGAATTGTCCGAAAAAAGAAAAAAGAAAAAGAAAAAACGTGTTTACCGTGAAAGGATCTGTCTTCACCGACCCGGTCTGATTCTCTTTTTAAGGATAATGGGAAAAGGCGCAATCAAAGAAGAAGAAAGCGAAAGGAAGAGACAAACATGGCAATGGCCGTTGGTGGCTTTGGTCGTTGTCTTATTAGCAGTTGCTGTCAGCTCTAGGACCGCTTCTAATGCCGGTTTCTTCTTCACCGATCGTAACTCTTGCAGCTGCTCACTTCAGGTTCGTAATCTCAGTTACTTACGTTTTTTTCGTGTTGAGACAAGAGTTAAAAGGTCAAAGCTTTGGCCTTTGGATTGAGATTAAAAAAAAAAAAAACTGAATCTTTTTGATGATATTATACACACAGGGAAGTGGTAAATACAAAGGTATGGTTGAGGACTGTTGCTGTGATTACGAAACGGTGGACAATCTCAACAGTGAGGTTTTGAATCCTTTGCTTCAAGATCTCGTCGCTACTCCGTTCTTCCGTTACTTCAAGGTCAAACTGTGGTGTGATTGCCCGTTCTGGCCAGACGATGGGATGTGTCGTCTGCGTGATTGCAGCGTCTGTGAATGTCCAGAGAACGAGTTCCCTGAGCCGTTTAAAAGGAGGCCGTATAACATCGCAGGTCTTCCTTCTGATAATCTGATCTGTCAAGAGGGGAAGCCTCAAGCTGCTGTTGACCGTACTATAGATAACATAGCATTTAGAGGTTGGGTCGAGACTAACAACCCGTGGACGCATGAGGATGACACAGATAACGGTAATGCAGTTTTTTACTAAAACCGTTTGATGCACCTTATGTATATGTGATGATGGTTTAGTATTGGTGATTCAGGTGAGATGAGTTATGTAAATCTTCAACTAAACCCGGAGAGGTATACTGGTTACACTGGACCATCTGCTAGAAGGATTTGGGACTCTATATACTCAGAGAACTGCCCAAAATGTGAGTTTCTCCTCCTTCTCCTTCTCCATCGTTTTAGTTTTGTGAGCAGAGGCGTCCCTAAGATATTGGGGGCAATAAACATTTTATTAAAGTTTTAACAATAATTTTTTTTTTCACAAATTTGGAGACCTTTTTCGATGTAATTTAAAAAAAAAAAATTTGTGGTCCTAGTCCAGTGTTTCGCTTAGTTATACAGGAACACCACCCATGTTTGTGAGATTAAAAGACTTGTAATGTTATGTATGTACATGCAGATTCATCTGGAGAGACATGTCCAGAGAAAAAGGTTTTGTACAAACTGATATCAGGTCTTCATTCTTCAATCTCCATGCACATAGCTGGTGATTATCTTCTTGATGAGTCACGCAACCAGTGGGGGCAGAACATCGAGCTGATGTATGATCGTATCCTGAGGCATCCGGACCGTGTTAGAAACATGTACTTCACGTACCTCTTTGTGCTACGTGCTGTAACTAAAGTGAGTTAAAACTTCTTTGTCTATGGTCTTTGACAATGCCAAATCTGAACAAGCTTTTTTAACTGATCTCTTCTTGCAACGTATAATAGGCAACAGCGTACTTGGAGCAAGCGGAGTATGACACAGGGAACCATGCGGAAGATCTGAAAACACAGTCCTTGATTAAACAATTGTTGTACAGTCCGAAACTCCAAACAGCATGTCCTGTTCCGTTTGATGAAGCTAAGCTCTGGCAAGGCCAAGGTGGACCTGAACTCAAACAGCAGATTCAGAAACAATTCAGGAACATAAGGTTCGTCTTTACTTGAAAGCGACGCACTCACTCATAGAGCTTTAATATGTCTGTCGGCTAATTAAGTTAGTATGTGGTTTGCAGTGCACTGATGGATTGTGTAGGTTGTGAAAAGTGCCGGCTTTGGGGGAAGCTTCAGGTTCAGGGTTTAGGGACAGCGTTGAAAATACTTTTCTCTGTTGGGAATCAAGACAAGGAGGGTGACCAAACGGTGAGTTTCTTAACAGTGAGTTTCTTTCTGAACATAAAGCATCGATGATCTGATTATATATTTTTTCTTGTCACTTTCTCTCTCCAGCTGCAACTGCAACGAAATGAAGTGATTGCACTGGTGAACCTGCTCAACCGTCTCTCTGAGTCAGTTAAAATGGTTCACGAAATGGGACCTGACGTGGAGAGGCTAATGGAGGATCAGATAGCTAAGGCATCAACTAAACCTGGTAGATTAAGAAGAGTATTGGATCTAGCTTTCTCCTTCTGGTGAAATATTCATCGATTAGGAATTCATGCTGTGAATTGAATGGATAGTCATCATTGTAACAAAATTAAAGAAAAAGTATATCATTATACAAACAGCCAAAAGATTTTGATAAAACAGAATAAGAGTAGAGATTCTTGAGGTAAAAGTAACCTACATATATATATATACATTATTAGTAGCTCTTGATGCCCCCATAAACATAAAAACAGAGCTTATAGTCTCTTCTTGCACATTAGACTTCAAGACTCTGTTACTTTCTCTCCAAACCTGGCTTAGAGGTAATGATAATAGCCTCTGTTCTTGAATGAAAAGCAAAATCTTAAAATCATTTCATATGTTTAAAGCACACAAAGAACGCTTAACTCACTATACAGTAGGATCCAACTAAAATCCACAAACCACACAGGAGGATGATAATAAATCAATCATCCTCCGTCACTTATCGGATATGGTTTTAATGTAAAAGAGGTATGTCTCATAAAGCGCCGGAAACACACAAACTTATTTGATTTATTATGAAAGTAAAGACTAGTTCATATACATACGTGCGGGTATATTTACATAAAGCGTTGAAAACACACAAATTCATATGATTTTTTTTTTATGAAAGTAAAGACGAGTTCACATATATACATGCGGGTATTATATCTCAACCCATTTAATCATGGCCATGGACGAGTCTCAAGATTTTTTTCATGATCTTGATCTTGACTAGTAGAATGGGAACATCCTTAGACCTAACTTTTCAACACGAGAAGTAGCACTAGTAGTAGCCTTATTAGCATCATCAGCCTTCACGAACTTGACGACTAAGGTCTTAGACTCATCATTGGTGACAAGTAGCTGCGGTGCACTTAACCAAACCCCTGGGGTAGTTCCAACGGTTCCGTACGAGGTGGTCAACTTATAAGTGTGTTCTTCTACAGTAACATTCTGTATCTTAAACGCGCTATTTGGGCTCTTGTGTTTACCACCGATGATAATGGCAGGCTCCTTGGCAGATGAGGAGTCATCGACTGCCCATAACTTGGAGAACTCGTTGCAGACTGGCCAGATGTCGGACCTGAACTCGATGTTTATAGAGGTGTTTGTGGTAATGAAGTCTCTGTCGATAGTTTCTGTATATCGGAAGGTAACGGGAATGCCCTGTTGGTACGGAAGACGTGTTTGGGTGATGCCAAGTGGACAAGACGGAAGTATGTTAGTGGCGGCTGGAACAAGACCGCCTCCATTGTTATGCTCTGTCTTAACCGGCTGCATGAAGTATTTTTCCCCGACCTTAACTGGATTTCCGTTGGATTCTGTAGTGCCGTGGGCGCAGACAGCTGCAGACAAGAGGAGAGTAATGAGAAAAGAGGTCACCGAAGGCTTCTTCATATTTTTTTTGTTTTTTTTTATTTTGTTTTGTGTGTGTTTTAGGATTTTGAGTGAGTTTAAGTTGTGGAGAGCAACACACATTGTACAGGTATTTATAGGAAGTTTCTGCGGTTAAGTTTTAAAACTGTGTGGTGCATGTGACGGTTAAAAAAAATCCTCTGTGGTAAATAAAACCTAAAGGTATCTATCAGACTTAAATACTTTTTTGGCTCTTTATTCCCCATCTACGGTAATGGTAACTGATCGGAACTTCGATTTTTTTAGCACTGAGGGACATAGAAAACAAAGACGAACCATAACTCATGGGAAGAAGATAAAGATTCCAGAGCAGAGAGATAAGGAATGAGTGAAACAACGAACAAATGAATGTCAGCATCTTTGTTTCTAGCCACAATCGTTTATCTAAATTTTATTTTAAAAGTTAGTAGCTAAAACAAGAATCACAAAATGATCTCTACATTTTTTACAAGCAAACAAATAAGTGACGTCGACAGAAAATTCACAATTAAGATTTATAACCAGAGAATGACAGGAAGCCAAAACAAGGAAGAGTAAAAACAATGTCTCAATTAATTATACTGAAGAAGAGAGGATGATGCAGAAACAGTAATCATTAGTGGACCATATCCTCAGTTCTCCGGAGATTAGAATCCTCACACATACGCATCAAGGATTTACAGTTGCTAGACACATGTCCCTTATACTCTGATCCTTAGTTGCTCCAGTGAGAATCACGTATGCACTTGAGATTTTTATTTTTATTTTTGGGTCAAACACTTGAGATTTTTCCTTTTCTGTAAAATGGACGATTCTTTTCAATGTTTTAATCATATCATAAGATTTGTTTTTTCTTTGCTTCACTGATTAATTTCTAGGTTTTTTTTTACGTAAATGTACGTAACAACACAACAGGCACTTTGTATTGTAAATTTGTAATCTAGTTGGAGGATACTGAAAAATAAACAAAAGTCCCAGTCTTATGATATGTTTTCATTGTTATAAAACTCTCTGTTCTTGAATGAAAACCAAACCATTTCATATGTTTAAACCACACAGGAAGATGATAATAAATCAATCATCCTCCGATCATCTAATTGGATGAAACAAGTTCAAGTCATCAGGCGAGTTCATGATGGTAGCTTGGCGTCATGGCCTTAATGGCAAAGTTGATGTGATTGGGAGATACGGCGTTGGGGCAAGAGTACTCCTTCCAGGAGCTGGAGCTGGTAGAACACGTTTTGGAGCTGGTAGAATACGTTCTGCAACCGCTCAACCATGTCTGGGTTGTTTTCCTTTTCAATGAGGTCATTATACTTGAGGCCACCGTTACTTATAATCAAAATCACCAACCCTAGCCGTCTGATACAACAAAACCTCCTCTTCGCTGCCAACAACAGCATCAGTCCTCACAGTGCCACCTCCACTGAAAAACTCATCCTTCAAGAAAGCCACATATCAGCCACAGTCACACCCTCACTCGTAGAGCCCGAGTTAATACTTATCACATGCGTCATCGTATCTCCAGGTGGAGAAGGCAGCTCGAAGGATGACTCAGGAGACGACAGCGCCTCAAACTCAGTTGAGAATCTGAGTTTCTTAGCAATCTCCGGCGAATCTACGTAACTGCCACGTGGCACATCAGGCGAGACGCCGCAGCTGACTAGATCGGGATCGCTAGATTGCTCCACGTTCGTCAACACAGGGCTTGATTGTTCCATATCAACAACAACATCTACAATGAAATCCAGATATTCGTATTAAACTATAACTATTCCACAATACATAAGCTTCGAGTTCCTGAATGGCTTACCGTTACTCAATTCGTAATATGAATTGAGATCTGTCATTGTCAGAGTCCTTGAGAGCTCGATCACTATTTTTTTTTTTTTGCGTGTAGAGATTGATGAGTATGAAGAAGAGCTCATTAAACTAAAACTCGTAAAATATATTTTTATGAATAATACTTCCATAATAATAACAACTGATCATGTTCTTAAATTAATAGAACACATGGATTAAATTATTTAATTTTCTTATAAAACAACTATTTATATTTATTATTTATCTTAATTGATTCATGAACTTTTATTGTATTTGGTCTAAATTTTAATCTGTTTTGAAAGCTATATATTATTAAGTTATATATTTGCTATGATTTTTACTCATGGGCTGTTGGTAGTTATTTATCATGACAATAAAAAAATATTTATAATTATATGTTATAAAGCTAACGATGACAAAAATATTATCAAGTTAATAAATAATATTTATTTTTGTCTAAAACTAACAAAAATTATTAAAAGTGGGTTTGTATATGGGTTGTATAGTTATTTCTATTAATAATTTGTATGTGGAAATCATCATCAAAAGAATATTCCATAAAGTCTATATCTAATACAATAAAGTTAACATATCTGCCCTCTCAAGCCATCCACGACATCTTAGGTGAGAGGGGCAAATGGAGACACTTGTCGAAACACTATTCGTCTGTGTGAGTTTCACGCTCTGTAGTTGCTCGCGTCGTTTATGCTCACTTAATGACAAAAGGCAGATCTTTATCACCGTAAGTCTCTCTCTCTCTCTTTCTCGCCCCCCTTCAAGTGTTTCTCTGAGATTTTGAGTTCTTGGTGTTGTTCAGAATTGACTGAATTTTTACCTTTTATGGATCTGACTGGAGCACTCAGAGCTAGATACGATGGTGTTGGGCCGTTCCAGGAAGCAACAGGGTTTGAATCACTTCATCTCCGCGGCAGCAACGAGTTTCGGCAACCAACGAAGCTAACTCTCAAGAACGCCAGGGGTTTCACGTCATTGCTTGAGCTTCCACCTACACAAGTATTGGAGTTTCTCCATTACGTTGCTTGCGTTGTGCTCAGGCGGTATGTGAACAGCTCGACAACTTTACATGCTATTTCCAGTCTTCTACGGACAAACTGGAGTTAATAATGCAAAACGAAATGAAAGTAGGAACCTTGCAGATTCATTCACATACATGAACAAAAAGCTCAGACCTTTAACCAGAGGACACAATCATAAAAAAGAAAAAAACATAGGAGTCCAAAACGACCATCTTTGCACAGTTCATCATATAGACCCAAGAAGTAAAGTTTCTTTTCACTAAAGGCTAAAAGGTGAGTCGAATTTGATCAAATTCCTTCACCAGATTGCTTACATTAGTTCCAAACGGAGAAGAATAAAACCGAGTCTCAGGGCTAAACAACAGAGTGAGTCTGACAATAGAGCTAATCAGATCAAGACAGCAAGTGTATTTGACATGAAGACTTAAATAATAAAGAAAAAACTTATTTCAAACAGCTAACTCAGCAGCTGGTTTTCATATTCTTCTCAGTTGTGTTTTGCAACACTTAGTGATAGTGAGCTTTAAGTCTTCTGCAATCTAAATGTTGCATATAAATAAGTTCATTAAAACGTAACAGGGATATACATTCAATCTAAATGGTTATATCACCAAGCAAACCTGATGTATATGGTGAGTCACTTCCCTAGAGATAATCAAACAACCAGCATAAGAAATGACCTGCTAACCCAAGAACCTCGATACTGACACAAGCCCACCCGACCAGTCTAGCAGAAACAACAGTATTATCATTTACAGAACATAAAGCGCACCTGATAGCTTCAGAGGTTGTGTTCACGTCAAGGGGAGAGCAATCTTGAAGCTGAAGACTGGTGGACGCTGTGTGGATCAAAACAAGTAAGAATCAGCAAAGATAACAACAAATCAAGAATCACAGGAAAACGAACCTTAATAACGGGGAACTCTGACACCCATAGCTGCTTGAGAATGAAGAGCACGGCGTAAAGCAACCCATTCCAGTGCCAGAGAGGAAGAGCGGAAAGTTCAAATCAAGAAGCGGGGCGGCATAAGTCTGGATCTGTGGTTAAATGGGAGAGGAGAGAGAGAGGACAATCTGAGGTTGGTGAAGAGAAGATAGCGACTGAGATGGAAAAGATGATCTGTGAGGTGTGCGAAACGAGGAGAGTGAGAAGGAAGATGAAAGTGGTGGAAATTTAGGGAAAAAATGAAAAGAAAAGAAAGATGGAAGTGGTACAAGCCAACAACTGCTTGAGTTAGGTTTCGCGTTAAACTTACATTATTTTGGTTCTTTGCTTTTCATTATTTGAGAAACATTTGATCATTTACAAAACTAAGTTCATTTTTTATTTAATTATTTCGATTTGGGTAGAAAAATGGAAAACTGCATAATATACGACAAAAAATTGATTTGATCATTTACAAAACTAAGTTTATTTTTTATTTAATTATTTCGATTTGGGTAGAAAAATAGAAAACTTCATAATATACGACAAAAAATTGACAACTGCTTCAGTTAGGTCCACTTTAATTCTAACTTTTTGGGTAATCTTAGATAATATAGATAAAAAAGTAAGATAACCCGAATTTTTGGATTAAATATCAGATATTTTAAGTTTTGAATTTAAAGTTTTAGTGATTTGGATAATTTGAATTTTAGTCATTCAGTTTATAAATAATTTTTAAGATATTTTTAGAAATTATATATAATTTATATTTTTGACATATAATTTGCATTTTAATATGTTTTAAGATTAAAATTTAAATTTTACATGTTTGTTAAGCAACCATACAAATTTCTTGAATTTTCACGACTTCTGTAAGGAGAAATTTGGAATCAAAGCGTGTAATAAGTAGCAAATGTTTAACGATATGCCTCATACAAACATGACAAAGAAATATATAAAAAATCACATATAAAAACGTACAACTACATACATACAACTATGTACATGATACACATATATAACAAACAAAATATCAACTAAAAATAATTTATTTAAACCCAGACGAAGAAAAAAAATTGAATTAAAAACAGTATCCACAATATAAATAGATTAAAAATAATGTCCATATATATAATGATCGATGGTTTAGACTCTATTAATAAAGATTCTTATAACAAACTTTGGGACTTTATCTTTTAAAAACTAAGCCCATCTAAATTTATCATAACGAAAAAAATCAAATATCAATAAAAACCCCACAATACAAATCCGACTTCATACATACGCTTTTCGTTTTTTTTTAAATAAACCAAACTAAAACAAAATATATAGAAAAGGAACAACAAGAAGAAGTATATAATTCGTATAGTGTTACAAATTTTATCTTAAAAGACAAGGATGCTTCGCTTGATAGAAATAAACCCGATAAATTTGTCTTCCAAGACGCTTCTCCTAACAAAACAATCGACCGAAATTTTCATTAGCCTTCGTTTGCCTCAATTTCATATAACATATACAAACTCATCAATTTAGATAACTGTATGAAATAATTAACAACAAAAAATACAAACCACAAACATTAATTATATAAAATGAGTTCATAGAAGATTCCTGCAAGGCAAATCGATCAGTCAATCATAGACCATACTCCCGACATAAACTTACGATAAATAATAAGAACGTCAAACCGGTGGTGGTGGTCTAGTGGCGCTTGAGGGAATTAAAAAACCCAATACGGCGAACCTGGGTTCAAACTCCACCGACCACACAGATATGAGTTATTGCTTTCGACTTAAATGCCCAGGAGAGGGTCTATCCGTGGGCTGTACCTCCACCCGGGGGTTAGGCTTGTGTCATCATTGACCCGGGTTTAACCCTTTTGGTTTACAAAAAAAATAAATAATAAGAATGTCTTCGTTACCTAAACCAGATACTCCTAGACAATATAACCCAACAACTTATTTACGGTGAATGTAATAGTATCTCCAATAAACATACAATTGTCAAATCATTATAAATTCTACGATCAGGTGTTGTGTAGTTAAAAACTTACGACCGAACAATAAATCTACAATACTTTGCAAATCTATACTTTCTTACTGACACTACTATACAAAATTAAATACAAAAACTATGAACCATCCAACTCACATGAATTACAAGTACAATAAAACAAAGCATTTTGAGTTTGATATAGAACCCAACGTAGGAACCCGGCGCGTAGCGCCGGCATACCCCTAGTAATCACATAATCATACCAATGAATAATATTATACCTCTCAATTTTTAATAGTATGATAATATACACTTCATGAAATATCAAAGGCACGTTACAGTAGTTAGTTATACC
This sequence comes from Raphanus raphanistrum subsp. raphanistrum, assembly GCA_019706035.1. Classification (NCBI taxonomy): domain Eukaryota; kingdom Viridiplantae; phylum Streptophyta; class Magnoliopsida; order Brassicales; family Brassicaceae; genus Raphanus; species Raphanus raphanistrum. Next base: position 54,052,865 of record CM033988.1, read on the forward strand.
TCTCACGTATGGTAGTTATTTATCATGATAATATCAAAGGCACATTACGGTTACTTCTAAAAAAGAAGGAATATTACGGTTGCATAAAATTTGTTGTTAGTGGAAGTGGTTAATTTAAATGCAGTTATATTTTAAGTTGAACACAACTAATATCAATAGGTCATACAGCAAAATTAATAGAATATACTAGATTTTGATCCGCGCTTTTAAAGCGCGGGTTTATTTTCCTTTATTTTTTTTTAAATTGACAAATATTTAATAAATATCATATTTTCATATATTTGTTTTTTTTTATTAAAGACTTAAGTTTTTTATCTTTTTTATCGTGTTTCATTTTAAATGAGTATAGGCCTGATCACAATATCCGGACCCGAAGAACCAACCCAAAAATCAGGGTCCCGAACCCGATCAGACCCGGGGTAAATATCCGAATGAATTCTAAATTGCTATATCCGAAGAACCGATCTGAACCCTATCCGAACCGAGAATCAAATGAGTACCCGAAAATACCCGAAATGTGAATATATATCTAAAAATATATGTTATAATTATATTTATAATTATTTTAATATTTTAAATTAATATCATAAGTTAACTATAGTAGTCATTTTTAGTACTTTTGAGTATTTTTGGATAAAATATGATAGTTTGGATAAAAGTTTATCCAAAAAACTGTATATAATTGATATTTTTGGTTACTTTTGAGTAATTTGGATACAAAAAATTGAACCGAATCGGATACTTTGGTTCGGATACTTTGGTTACTCTGAGTATAAATAACCGAACCCGTTTTAGATATTTTGGTTATTTGGTTATTTTTCAGGTTCTTATGCATGAGAACCGAACCCATCCGGATCCGGAAAGATCCAACTCGAACCCAATCCGAAAAAAATAAAAATTGAATCTGATTTGTTAATCGGCCCAAATGGCCCAAAAGAGATGATGTGGGCAATGGGCTGGATTTAAAAAAAATGACCCACTATAGATTTGTTATTAATATTACTTGATCACCCTTAATGAAATATGCAATGTTATTAAAAAAAAGGGTATTTTTAGTAAAAAAACCAATGGGATCCTGCTTTAATAGTATAGATGTACAACTGTAAAAACATTTTACAAAATAGATTTTTTTTCCTTTGAATATGGTGTTCAGAATATTTTCAAGATGATTTTTTTTGGATTTTCATAAAAAAAAGTTTATGTCTTTCAATCAAAACCAGATCTTAGAAAACAGAATAGAAGGAAATATCGGAAATATGAGAATGATTATTGAATGTTGTAAGAAGGTATAAATCAAGGATAGATTTGTATTGGACTCCAAGCAACATAACTGTCTTATGATAGTATATTTTAAATTTATTTTATTTTAAAAACCTGAAGAATATTGAACAAAAAATAAAAATAAAAAATAAAATCTGAAAGAATAAACCTTTTTATCAAAAAGAAAGAAAAGAATAAACCTTATTAGTTTTCAAATCTACGGTTGCATATTTTCTATTCTTCGGAGACCGGTTCCAAGACCGGCACTAAATAGTAAATACCAGTAAAATGTATATGTAGAAACAAAACTAGACAAGGATGGTCTAAATAAAATTAGACTAGTAGGTCGCTTTTAAGAATGTTCATTTAACTTAACATATACGCATATTCTAGAAAACGTATTTGGTTGACTCACATTTATTTTCATTGAATTCATACGTACTTGATTGATAATGTTAATTATGGTTCTTCAGTTGAATATAACTAAAACGCTAGTTAATGATTACTGCTGAATTAGAAATGTATACTAATGTTCAAAGAACTTTCAGCGGACTTCATGGTGATCATATAGTATCTTGGAAGTTCCAAGACGCGCAACACACACATCTATCTGTAAATATATATGATTGTATGCATCAGACATCAGTGGTACGGCTTAATTAATAGTTAGAACAGCTGTATACGATATGAAGTGAATCATATGATATGGAAGTACAACACGTCTTTGTCCTCTTACCGTACATTCTTTCTGGCAACTAGAGTAAAAGTCATGCGCCAGCCTATCATGTCATAACTCTTATTTATTATTCATTTAATTTCCTTAAACATATCCCATAAATGTGCATTACACTGATGAAACGTGAAAGTAATTATTTGGGTTTTTTTCCAACTGTTGTTCTGACACATACTGCGTGCTTATGACAAAGATGGCATACAAGTATATAGGAGTATAAATAAGTTATTTTGATGTGTTATTAACCAAGAACCTGTGGCTTAATTGTTTGTTCGAGACTTCGAGTAAATAAAAGACTCGTCACGTAGGTCAAAATCACATACCTGATTACACTCTACGAATATTTTTGTGTATTTTAGACTTCTAGACTTGGAAATGATATTGGACTTTATAGATATATATATTTAAATTTCATTAGTGCTTAGGTTTCAAACTAAAACTATCTTGGGTTATATATAGAATAAATTTTGACGTGTATATTAATTTCATTATGTGTGAAATATGTCAATAGTGAATTCATTTATATAAAATTCACTAAAAATGCTGACACCATGCATTAATTTTTTATTTTCCAATTAACGATATTCACAGTTCACGCACAATTTTTGGCAGAAAACAGTATGATAATATACTTTTTATGAAAACAATTTAATAATATTTGATCTTAGTATATTATATATGGTTCCGGATGTAACACCGTATTCGAAGTTAAAAATTGAGAAAAATGAAAAGTAGTTTTAACCACGAAACTTTGTTGTAATTAAACAAAAAAAAGCACAATATATTACCACCGACATAGTTTACAACCAGAGACCTGTAAATTTTTGTGGAAGCTCTGCACTTCGTTAATTTACAAGTTTGAATTAACGCATTGTGGTTGATTTATTGCATAGATTTTCAAATTCAATAATGTTTCTATTTCAAAAAGCCTAAAATTAGTTTTTTAAAAGCCTAAATTTCGTTTTTTAAAAGAATGATTTGTTGCATAGATTTTCATAAGACATTTCGAATTGGTATATGGAGATTTATAAAACATATAATTATCTTCTGTAAAATCATTTAGGTAAATTTTTAACAATTATAACTTCATAATAATTTAGCATTAGAAAAGATGTGTAAAAATTGCTCAAAAAAAAGATGTGTAAATTTGAACTTCCTTTATTGGGTCACGTACAACAAGACTAAAATATTAAAATCCAATTCTGTAGTTATAAACTTAGGCAACTTTACTGATTCTCTGCATTTTCCTAGTGACCAAGAATGAATACACAAAAGGAATATACTAGTAGTACGAATAAAAAACTGAAAATAAATTAAAAACTAATCTACGATGGATCCAAGCAATAATCTGAACAAGCTGTGTTTCTTTCCATCCTTCTTCTTCTCTCTGTACCGATATTGCAATGGGGACGAACAAGAAGAGACGGAAGAAGATGAGTAACAAGACGAGATCGATGTGGAAGATGATGCTGTTGATGAGCAGTAAGACGCCGCCGTTTGAGCTGCGTTCTTGGTGTAGTCGTAGTACTCTACCTTGGAGAGCCTCTCGGTGAGACATAGGGAACATACTCCAGGAGACTGTCTGTGTTTCGTGTGCTTCTTGCATGAGAAGTTACTGTCCGAGTTAGAATTGGGATTGGAGTTTGATCTCTTTCCTTCATGGTTCTTTGATTTCATTGCTCTTCTTGTTCCTGATCTTGATCCACTGCCGATGAGGAAGATGTTTGCCATTGATTAGGGCATCCTTAAAGGGAGATTTTTAATGGGTGTGCTTATAGTAAAAATATTAGTAAAATAATGTATTTAGTTTAGTCATTCTTGAGTCTGTGAGAGAGAAGAAGAAGAACAAGAATAAGCACAGATCTTGTTCAAGCACTTTCAAACTGATCTTAATCCCTTTTTTCATTTTATCTTATTATTTAAAATCTAAGCACATGCAAAATGATCCTCCATTGAGGATGGCCTTAGAATCTCGTGAGCTCTCTGTGTATTTTATTGTTTCTTGTTACTTTTGTTTTCTCGTCTCGTGATTGTATTTATAGGTGCTTTGTGTAGTTAATGCAAAGCTGGTTTTGATTTTCCGTGAAGTTTCCAAGACCCTTCTCTTCAGTTCTTTTAAAACTTTTTCATTTTTAAAGAAGCAAGAAAAAAAAAGTTTTTTTTAATTAAAAAGGACTAAAGAAAGAAATGTTTTGGAGAAATCAATGTAGGGTGGCCCCACGTTTTACTTTTTAATTGATTTTTCCGTCTTAATTTTTTGTCTTTTTGGTCAAGGATTATTTGTTATGTTTACTAAAGATACATAGTACATACAATAGTAACGACACTAATAAAAAAGCTTCTTTAAAATCAAATTTGTTTACTAGTCCCCATCAAATGGTTCGAGTTTATTTATAGCTAAAATAACTATAGATTTTGTTTGTATATGTGAATGAAACAGTTGGTAACTTGGTAAGTAGATGCAGACATTATTAATTCTGACCAAACTTTATGTTCTATTGTTGTGTTTGGTTTAGCTACGAGATCTGGAGTGGTTAGAGTGTATTTTCTTAAGATGGACGGCTTTGATGCATTGAAGCAAGCAGCCGGTAGGTCCATCTAAGTAGGTAAGTCGGTGGGCTAATTTTATTGGGCCTTTATAGCTCAAATGTGCTCCGAGATCAATGCCCATCTGGCCGTGTCTTTCACGGTGTCGAGAACGTGTGTCATTTGCTCGTGGCACATGTCAATCTTCAGACAATCGTTCGTGATCAAAAGTTCAACACTCATGTATTCACACTACTAAACTATTATTAGTATTCAGACGTTCACACTTTGTCTCCAAAAATCATCTATTTATGGAGAAAGACTTAAATAATTATGTTATATTATAAAGCGTACATAAGTACAGACGAAAATATGAAATATCAGTGAAACTGTGGAAAATTAATTTCATAATCTGTGGGCCGCAAAATGAAGTTGCACTGTGGCAATTGATTTACATTTTAAAGTTTTGAATTCCGAGCAAGTGTTAGTTCCCATTATAAACAAATACTCCCTCTGTTTCATTATAAGTGTCGTTTTAGACTTGTGCACACGGATTAAGAAAACATTTAATTTTGCATATTTTCAATATAAAAATATCATTACCGATACAATTCAACCAATAGAAAAATAGAATGGAAAATAAAGTTAATAAATTTTGTATTGAAACTCTAAAACGATACTTATTTTGCAACGAAATTTTTTTTCTAAAACGACACTTAATATGAAACGGAGGGAGTACTATCTCAGGCAATGTCTTCGGGATCAGTTCACTGCCTTCAACTGCGTAACCGGGAATATATTGCGCCACCTCGCAAGAACATGTAATTAATAACTAACTTATAAAGAAATATAATCGTGAGAGAGAAAATGTATATACGAAACAGAGGAAAAATAACAGAGAATAATTAAATCACAACAATAAGCAATAATAGGGCTAATAGCACTGCCTCTAGCCTGACTTTCAAACGAGTCAAACCACACCGAAACACTTAAAAGGTAACTAAGAAAGAGCCAAGGCATATAATACCGCAACTACACAAGTCACAACCAAAGCCTCAAACGGCTTCATCACAGCAGTGGCAGAAGCAGTAGGAGCAGCCTTTCCACCTTCTAAGGTCGGAGAAGGTGTAGTTTTGGCGGTGGCACCGTCCCCACCACCGCCGGAAGAGACTGCTGCACCTACGTTGACAGAGAGCTTCATGCCGCCACTGCAGTGGCCGGGGATAGCGCAAATGAAGTAGTGAGAACCAGATGTCTTGAGAGCTATGCTTGTGGTTCCACTACTGTCGGAAGAAATTGAGTTCCCCAATGTGCAACTTTTGTAGTCACTTTCACGCACTTCGTCCACCGTATGACCCGCACCGTAGTTGAACACTATATATATACAACACAATGTACACATACATGTATGATATATCACATTTAACCTTTCAAACAAAAAAAAAATTACAATCTGATTTCATACATATAATAATATAATCAGATTGTAATTTTTTGTTTTGTTTTGTTTGAAAGGTTAAATTTTCCAAATGTCATCAAAGAAATTTATTTCACAGAAAATATAATATCAAGAAACAAGAATACGTGTTGATCAAAAAGAAAAAACAAGGATACGTTTTATCCTCTTACTCTTAGTGTGAAAGTTTATGATGTTAAATGCATATCAGCACATAATAAGCATAATAAGCATATCAGCAAAAAAGTTACGAGGTTACATATATATATATATATATACCGATCGTATCGCCAACGGCATAGGGTTTTCCGGTAGCCAAGGAGCTATAGTCATTCCCAAGCGACCATTCCACAGAATGAGTGGCTGAGGAGGCAGGTGCCACATATGTGAAGAAGAAGATGGCAAGGCAACCAACAAGTGCACTCGAGTTTGTCATTCTTGTGTATACAGTTTATTTTAAATGAATTTTTTTTTTATGACTTAATTAAAATCCTTGCTTGCGAGTTGTTAGTAAATTTATAGGGAGAATGGAACCAAATATATATGTTGGAGTTAGTAGAGTTGGGTCCACTTGCCCTCCAACTAATGTTTTCATCATTTCAGTTTTGAAACCTTTTCATATTTTGGGATAAAGACTTGTTCCTCCTCTCCTCTAGCTTTAAACATACTCAACAAAGGAACACCTCAAGAATATATGGGGTCATGGGGTTTGGTGACAGATCATGAACACTCAAAGGGTCTTTTTTGTAAGAAAGATAAATGATGATGCAAACCGAAATAGTCACGATGTGTCATCAAATCCCCTTAATGATTCAATACAATTGACCAAACCAAAAGAAAATGAGGCTTTCCAACAACTGAAATCAAGTATTTGACGTAATTATATTACTTTAATTATTTTCTTAATACTAACAAAAGAAAGTGGATACGTAATAATGTTACCTTAATGTATCTAGAACGCTTGCTCTACTATAGCTGATTTCTCATAACACTATGTAACAAATATTTAATTAGTATGACAAATAAAACAAAAGATGTTTCTTCTTCCAAAATCAGTTCTATGCAAAACGTGTAATTTTCTTGAAAAATGTATAATAATGCTTCAGTCATACTAAATCTAGAATCTAAGTTACTGAAAAGGTGGTTGTTTGTTTGAAAACAAAACTTTTCTCACCAGAAAGCTGAAAGACAAAGCATGGATGTGATATGCTAGAGACTCTACAACTAACTCAACTGGCCATCAGACTGCTCACATAAAAGTAATATATCAACCAGACCATGATTTATGATTTGTCTTCTGCTTTTGCCAAAACACTCGATATTTATTTTAGCAGATTCATAGAGGCCTTGCTTCTCTTTTTTCTTTTCTTTTTTTTTTCTGACAGCAAATAGTAGTGGACTATAGGCCTGTATAAACTGTGAGAATAGGTTTAGTTTAGACCCATGAAACTGTCAAGAGTTTGAAATTGTCAAGTATCTAAAGAAGCTTCCTGAAAAAAAAGAAATCAAGCCAAATCTGAGTAAAACATTTAGTTTTTGGACCAAATTGAAAGTTAAAATTTGTAATCTACAAGTACAACAATTCACACATGTGTTTTCAGACTTGAATCCGCATTATAAAGCAGCCAGACCAGTGCGAACCCTTCTCAATATTTTGTAAGAGAGTAAAACTCCACGGTTCAAAGTGAAAATTCAAATCATATTTAGTTTGTGTTAACTGCTATGTATATCACGTTATGTCACTACTAATCTGTCATATTAAAAAAAAAAGAATTCAGATCTAACATTTATATAAAGTGAATTATACGGAGTATTCATATATTATAATCTGCCGAAGGCCAAAAAAGGATAAACTCTAATTAAATTCTCGAAAGCCAAAGAGTCAAAAGCCATCAAAGGTAAAATATGGTTTTCATGACTAAGACTCTCCACCAATTAAACAATTAGAAGATGCTTCAATTTGGCACAGGAGCAAGTCAATACTAAAGATGAGAAGAACTTTTCATCTTTCTTTCTCTTCTTGAATGTGAAAGAAACCAAACGATAAACTCAAATCTTCTTTCACATTATATAATTCAATTAAACATCTACCCCAACAAATTTCTCTTGATCTGATTCCTTGTAACCCAAGCAACACATACCCTTTCTGGCTTTCTCTCATTGTTCTTTAATGGCTAAGAAGAGACATAGAAAGCTCTTCCCTATTTTAGCATCAGAGACTAACAAGACATTAGATTGTTCACTAGGAATCTGCGACCGGATTTGCCCTTACAATTGCTATCAAGAACCGGATCAATACACCATATCTCCACAGCTACCTCCATGGTCATCTCCACAACCAATCATATCTCCATCTGCATCAATCTATCAACCATCTCAAGACCCTTCGTCTTCTATGGACGCCATAACAATCATCACCGTTACAGGTGCGGTCTTAGCCATCCTTCTCACAGCATTATTTCTTGTAGCTAAATACGTCACAGGGAGCATAAACCGAGCCCACCGCGGAAGATACCAATCCGAGAGAGATGTAAGTGACGACACCGCGGTGAATGAAGAGTTTCAGGACAGGGAGCAGGTGGATCATCCAATCTGGCTGATCAGAACAACAGGTCTTCAACAATCGATCATCAACTCGATAACGATCTGTAGTTACAAGAGAGGAGATGGGTTGATCGAGAGAACAGATTGTCCTGTCTGTTTAAACGAGTTTCAAGAAGACGAAAGTCTTAGGTTGTTGCCTAAATGTAACCACGCTTTTCACATCTCTTGTATCGACACTTGGCTTAGGTCACACACTAACTGTCCTCTGTGTCGGGCTGGTATAGAGATTAGTCCACGGTGCACTGGTCCGGTCGATGTAGCTCGTTTGGAGAACGATGGAGTTGGATCCGAAACAGAGACAGATGAGCAAGTTAGGGTTTTGGAGGAGGAGGAATGTACCATTGGTTCTCTCTCGTGTGCAAAAACCCACAAGGGAAGTAGAGATTTTGCGGTAGAATCTAGCGAGAATGAGAGCCAGATCGCTACCAGACAAGAGAACAGAGTCATCGGAGATGAAGAAAGCTGCTCGGAAGCTCGAGCTTCGATGTCAACATGCTTCAATGCGAACAAGAGTTCGGTTTTTCCGCTGTAGGAAGTCTTCCTTCTTCTACTACTAAACCCATTATTTTCGAAGGTATAAAAAGGAAGAAATAACAATGCAGAAATGTTAAAGTGTATGTACATGTAACTCCAAATCCAAACGACAATAAACGGTATCTCTGTTTTTCCTGAAGTGTTTGCTTTTGTTATTGTTTTCCATATACTCAACACTGTTGAATTTTAGTACTATGTATAAAATAAGATTAGTACTAAAATTTCATCTAAATCGATATTAAAAATTAAAAATCTTAAAACAATACGAAAGATCATATTTCTTAATTTCTTTAGTAACGAAAGAGTAAAGTGTAACGTTCCACGGCTCTGTATGCATAAAGAGCCCAATTCCACAAATGGCCTAACACTATGCTTAGTTGGACCCAATCGGATAATGGGTTTATTAGAAGGCGTCCTTTATCGGTGGGACTAAAGCATGTTACTCTTATGTGTAAGAAACTATTATGATGTGTATTAAGGTTATACAGTTATACTTAGAAAACTCTTATACTTATATGAGAAAGTTTATGGTTTCAGATTTGTCTTTCAGTTTAATCTGAAAGTCTATTTTCATTTAGATCATATTAACTAAGCGTGCGGAAATATATCATTTCAATCACATCCAAACATATTTACTCTCTATTTACTCATGGGAAAGTTAAGGAAAAAGTTGGTGATTCAAAATCCCAATCATGAAAAAGATGCTAAAATAGAACAGTTAGCTATATATAATAGAGGGAACAATGTTTTATTTTTGTGTAATCACATCAGTAGGCTTTACCTTTTAACTTTTTCTGGCTTTTGGTTTTTAACTTCGAAAGTGAAAAACATAGATTCTTATTAAAGATCTTTGATAGGTCTTCATGATACGACAATCATCATCGTCTTGTTCCATGAATCCCACGTACAGTTAGTTCTGTGCATTTGACGTTTAAAAATATATATTTTCAAGCAAACAATAACTATTTTCTTGTTTTCAAAAGCGTCCAATCATTTTAAGGATAACAATGTATAACACTTGAACTATCTGTTTTAAACAAAATCATCCAATATATAGAAAGAACAAAAATTAACTTCTCATCTAATTAACGATATATCTATATGTAATAATTAATTTTACGTACATCAATCCATGAGAGGAATGGCTAAAGGAGCCTAGTGTGGAGATCATCAAATCCGTTAAAGAAAACCTATAGACCTAATATGGGTTGAAAGACTCTGCGGCAAGATTACTATTAGTGATTGGTATAACAAATATCCAAAAGCTAACTCAAAAATGAAAGATTATCTATATACATATGTTGTCCAAAAATTATGTTAATACACGATATGGGACACTAATAAGCTTCTTCGAGATGTGGGTGGAAAACAGTCCAATGAAAATAATCCAATCTCAACATCTCGGATGTATCATAGTAATATGAACTACTTGTACATACTATATAGGTAGTAAACTGTTTATGTGAAAAATTATATGATGGACTTTCACCATAGGCTATCTAGTGATGGATACAGATGACAGACGGGTTATACCCACTCAAAAATAAAGGATTATCTATACATATATATATTACCCAAAATCATGTTAATACATGATGTGGGACACTGATAATAAACAAAAGTTTCCCAAGGCTAGAAGGAAAGGGTTCCACAACTCCCCTAAGTGTGACCACTCTTAAAACTCAGAGAGAACGAACGGAGATAGTTCGCCAAAAGTGAAAGGAGAGAGAGATCAGAGGATCAAGTAGGTATCAGAAGAGAATGAAAATAAACGCTTTTATGATTCACTCAAATCGGATAGAAATAATAGTATTTACCTCACTTCTCTCACCATGACTATTCAATCGTTTTTAAAGTAAACTAGATTCTTATCCGCCCTTGAAAATGCGTTATATTTTTGTTTTATATTTTTTATAAATTTAATTTTTATATTTGTATTTTTAGTCATATATATATATATATGTTTTTGTATAATATTTTAAAATGATTAATAAATTTTTTAATAATTGTATTAAAATAGTTGGACCACACTTATATCAATAGATCATTAGGTCATAATGGTGTTTTAATAGAATATATATATATATATATATATATACACAAATAGATAAACAAGATTTTGGTTACTCACCTAGATCGATTTCTAACAAAAAAACTTTAAGAAGCTGAATGTATTCAGTTTTCATATTCTGAGAGGCAGTGTAGCTTGACGCGGTCGGTATGTATATGTAAACGTTTTAGTTATTTCTTCGTGATTTATTTTCCCATACATTTTGTCAGCCGGAGATTGCAACCATTTGTTCAGTAGTAGTAGTACTATACAATTAAGGCCGTCATGAAAAAACTTGAAATCACTGGAATAAATGAGCACATTGTTTCTTTGATTCTCCTTGACAAAAAAAAAATACTCTTTCTTACAAAGCATCATTGTCGGTGAGATTAAAAAGCCTATTCAGCTTGTGTTTGACTGTTTGTGTAAGGAGAAATATTCTAAGAAAAACCCAAAAGGACATTATAAACCTAATTTTGCTTGATCCACTGATATATTATCATACTATTACGATACCCATAGGCCATAGTGTAGGCAAACGAACTATGTAAGATCTAATTTTGCGGTGCTCTTGAATTCTGCTACGTTCTTAAACGAAACGGAATTTTGATCAGCGGCTTACCATCGCACCATTACAATTACACGAACTTACCATGAATTTCTCGCTAATTTTGAATGATGGGCAGCTAAATAGGGATAATAAAATCAACGGACGCTTGAAACATCATCATATATCCAAAGTAAAAAACACAAAAAGACCCATGAAAAGTTAAATATCGTTATTTATTTTAATATAGAAAGAGAGTAATTATCACACATGAAAAATTAGAGTTCCTTAAGTGTCATAACTAAAATTCAACTATATCAGCTAAAGGGTGACTCTTCTTCAATCCTCGTGAGGATTTGGTTCACAACTGCTGCAATATCTTCCACTGTATTCAATTGGCTCCCTTCTTCAACCTGAATCAATCCATTTTTCTAATTAGAAATCATATAAAAAGGGTTGATACAGTAAGAAAAAGTAGAGTGAACAATAATAAAAGAAAATGTATATATTTGGAGGAAGAAGCTTATGAATATGTACTGAAACAAGTGGCGTCATTTCGTTTCTGCAGTGCACAGAGCATCCACAGTTCTATGACCACAAAAACTTCCACAGTACACATATCTAACACACATGCATAGCATAGGCATATGTCATCTTTTTGGTCCCTGATTCTTACAAGAATCATTATTTTGACACTCGTATTATTAAAAATATAAATAAGAAATGATTATTTTTACCCCTCAATAATTGAGGCCGGCACTAACCAAGTAAAAAACGACGATTTCATTATTGTTCTACAAAACCTTTTTGGCCCAGACATTAAAATCTCAAGACGTACGAATAAGGGACAAATTAATTAAATGTGCGACAAAAAGACACAAATTAATAAAACTTCTGTGATGAGAAAAGAATCTATGTAAACTGATCCAAAACTAGCAATCAGAACAGTGATTATATTAGTGATCCACTTTAATTAGGATTTGCAACACAATATAAAACACTATATACGGTATTATATATGTCACCAACTCTAATTCCGTTATGAAGCTAAATATATTGAAAACAAAAGCAAAACAAAATTCCAAGAAGTAAGAAAATTTTACCTTTAGGCTGATGGAATAGAGGACGGAGCAGTCATGAGTGGTGACATTGAGATGAAGAAGTGTGAGCCGTAGGCTCTGTATCGATGCCACCAGTTTAAGAAGCTGTTTTGGTCTCTTCTTAGCAAGTATCTTCACACTTGCATGGCTCTCCACCATCGTAACCTCTATCTCCGCCGTCCCCTCAGCCACAGATGACGACGAAGGCCGGCTCGAGAATTGAGGAAACGCAAAAAAATCTGAGAACGGTCCGGATGAGCTAGCGGCGATTGTGTTGTTCTTGTCGCCGGCGGCGGCTCCAGCATCTTCTGTGGCGGTGGTCTTTACGGGAGGCTCCATCGATTGTAATTGATGTTCAAGCTCCTTTAAGTAGTTAATGGCTCCGCCTACTATTGACGCTTGATCTCCCTTTAACCATCACCAACCATATAGGTTAAGCTCATAGAAATTGGAAAACATATTTTTTTTAAAACAATCGAAGATTTCTATTTCGCATCATTAAAATATTTAAATATTCTCACAATTTTACCATGCATATATAATATCTATAGTAGTGCAATGATGTTCAAGAATTTATTTGTGCTCCCAACTCCACTACAAAATTTGTATCTATAAAGAGACTACGTGATCTTATATTATGAAAACAATAACGACATTCTTTGTATCAATTATTGAGTCAATATAACGGCTTTCATTCATTCATCCATCAAGTTTATCAAACTTATGTTTAAACATATACACATAGACATGCATATAGCCTAGCCTATGTATGTCCTCATGAAACTAGAAGTCTAGAACATAGGCTTTGGCTTTTTCTTTCTTATCGTTTCTTTACTTCACGCGTGAAGAAAATATATCACGCGCTCACACACACACATATACATATATAGTTATTGTATGTAGAGACTAACCCTTTGAGAATAAGAAGGTGGCATGAGAGAACGGAGGACGGCGAGGTACTCGTTCATTTGTTTCCGGCGATTTCTCTCGACGGCGATGTGAGTCATCCTCTGGTTCTCGATCTCTTCCTTGTTCTTGCTACTCCGAGTCCTCCTCCTCTTCTTCCTCTCTCCTCCAGTGGCCACATCCAAGGCCGGAGGATGGTTCTTGGTGTTGACAATAGATCCATAAGGAAGCTCGTCTCGTGGCCACTGAAGATCCGCCTGATCGTTGTAACTATAATCATCACTGTTATCTCCGCCTTTACGGTTGTAATTAATACTCGCAAACCCTTGTCTTTTTTCTTGCCCTAGCTTAATGTTATTCTTGGTGTCTGGTGGATCTTGATCTTCTCCTTGTTGAAAGTATAAATCGCGAAACGGAAAATCTTTGGAGGAGCTGTAGGACAAAGGATCTTGCGGGTAAACAACAGCCTCTAAGGCCATAATTAGCTACAAATTTAGTGGAAAATAAACTCTAAAAATATGAAAAGGGAGAGAGAAAAGAAAGACAGAAAGTGTTTGTCGTTCTCTTTTTGTCTCGAGAGGTAGGCAAGTCAAAAGGTAAAGACACACTATAGGGAAATTAAACTTGTAATGATACCTTTACAATAAAAATAAAAAACATTTCTCTAAGAGATTAATTCAGCAAAATTGAAGAAGACTGAAGAAGACTGGAAAGAGAAAAAGAAACAAGATGGTCAAACAAGATTGTGGTTTAGATCGATGGAAGAGACGAGAAGCTTGTGAGGGTATGTATATATATTCGTAAAAACAGAATAATTAAGTACAAAAGAAAATCGAATCAATTGAGTTATATGAAAAGTAGAGTTATATATAGAGGGAGAGAGATGTTGTATGTTTTGTTTTGCACGTGAGACTATAAACCGGTCCGCAAACCCAGAGAAAAGATTCTGTGTGTTTGGCAGGCTTTGGGGTTCGTCTAGTTACACTCATGTTCGAGGAGAGAGAGATATATAACAAGTTAGAAGTCTCAAGGCGATTTCTACTTTATACGTTGCTATGAATTAATGTTTTTTTTGCCATTTATCATGTGAGTCGCTATAATCAAATGAAAACTAAAATTAATCACGAAAGTTAGAAATAAATGAAAACTAAAATCAGTACAAATAGTCTGGAAATTTTGGGAATATAATAATTATTGGTGATTTAGTGGTATTTTACCTTCAGGTGTTCAATTAGTATTTTCCTTCTATGGTGCGTGGGTGGTAATGCGTATAGATAGGGAGATACATAATAGTGAGCTTGACATCCAAGTTTTTTTTTTGTTTCTATGTATCAGCCGACGTCAAAGCTTTTATAAGTTCGAAATCTTAGGCTTGTTATACGAGTATTTTTCTTTTTCCGCGAATCATGCGGAGACGATGACCGCTAATTTATTATTTTTATTAGATCTTTATCGTTTATCACATAACCCTACCCGTAATGGAATAACCTTAAGAACATAAAACCAAACATGGGTCCTAAAAGCTTATTGCCTTTATATAGATACAACTATTGCACCTGATGATTTATAGCTTATAGAGTTGAAATTCATTTTCAAACCAACAAGTATGTAAACTAATTTGTAGAATATGTAACCAATTATTAGTAAATTTGGCTTTTTAGAAGTACATAATCTTTTTTTCTGTGCTTAATTAGAAGTACATAAACTTAACAACGGAATGAGTATAATTTTGTAGAGAAACATTCATTTAACCTTAGTAAAAGAGACAATTGTCGATTGTGAAAGATCTATTAGTTTAGTACCCTGACTAATAATTTATCAACGTTTCAATGTTAGAAATTTGGGCTTCGAGTTTCTGAGAAAACGTACTAATAATCATTTATGCATATCAATGGAAATAACATAAGAAAATTTCAGCATAGTACAAAAAAAATTAAAAAATGGTTTGGATGATACAGTCAGACATCAAAACATATAATTTTTTCGTAGAATCATTTATGTAAAATTTCATAAATATTATATCATAATCAAACAGCATTAAGAAATAGAACGGATGATTTAGCAACTTCATAAATACTAAACGAACTATCATATATTCCATGTGATCTAGGTGATATATCATCCTTAGAATTTGTAAATCCTTTTTAATTTAATCTATGGGTATTTTAGATCTACAGAAGAGAAATTTTGTAAACTTTTTTACGTTATTCTAAAGATGAACTTTCGTGACAAATGAATCGACAAAACAAATGAATAGACAAAATACAAAAAAAAAACAAAAAAAAAAGCATTCGATAACAAACTTAATGATAAATGAATGGAATGAATTTATTCCATTTTTTCTGTATTTGATTCACTACATTCTTAGGGTTGCATTTTCAGGAACAAAAGATTGTTGCTATGTTTTGGACATTTAAAATGATATGAGAGTCATCGCACATGCATATGTATGTGGCTTCTATAAGCAAATAGTTTGTTGTATTTCGTATGAAGACGCTTTATAGCGTAAACGATACAGTCTCACTGTACAAACATATGTATCATAAATTTTTGGCAAAAAAAAAACATATGTATCATATATACATTCCGTATATGTTAAAACACTGGTATATACCAAACACTGCTAATTTCAAACGCATACAATATAATGTAAATTCGATTAAAAATAACATATATTCACCAATGTTTCGTTCGAACGTTTTGTTTATACATAAGAAAAAAATTAGAGGCCCGAAATAACCCTTTGATATATAATATCATTTTAGAGCATACATTGTTTTTTCAAGTGAATGAGACTAGAAATGCAACTCAATCTCTATAAAAACGGTGGAACAAACACCACAGGACCACCAACGATTTGGAACGTCTTTAATAACAGAAATACCAGCAAAAACAAATTCCTATGAAGCTATAATCAAATCATTTACTCATTTTAAACAACCTACTTGTATAAAAATTAAGAGAAAAACATGAAAAGAGATGAAAGTTACCTTTTAGCCGTTTTCGACTCTCTACTTCTGGCCGCTTCAAGCATTTATTTTTAATTGCTTCAAATACGAACGATTTGGAGTATAAAAGTTTACATGACTAAATGATAAGTATTCGCACGTTCTGAAAATGATGATCATAGTAGTCCATATCTTTCAAATAAAAACCTGAATCCAGAAATGCCAAGAGTTAACAGTCACATTTGATTTCCATACACGGTCAAAAATCAAAATTAATCATAAAACAAAATTCACGGATAACAATATAGGAATAACATTTCGGCGTGTGGGGTTAATTGCTTTACTAATGTAATCATATCACGTTCAAACAAAGTATAATTGATGTTGACATGTAAACTAAAGAAGATGATAGCAAACTTAATTTGTATACAGTATTTATTAACTGGCTATGTGTGTGTGTGTGTCATATTTCCATTAGTCTGATTTAACCATTGTAGTAATTAGAAATTATCGAACTTTAATCCGGAAGATAAGATGTGAGAATTGGATGGCTATGATACGACTTAGGGTTCCTTTGTAACAAAATTGGTTGTTCACTTAGACCAACCAAACTTAAATGTGATCCAACAAAAAACCATAGAGAACAAAAGGAAACCATTTCATCAGAAAATTTATCAAAAATCATTTCATCAGAAGAATCCGAAGGATCTCAAAATAAATCTTTAGCTATGATTATCTTGTCTCCTCCGTGTACCTAGATTTCCAATCTAACTTTTTCTCTACCGAAAAGGATACAATAATTTCAAAACCATCCAAGTAATAAGTATCCTAGTAGGAAAAAAATATTCCACGATTGCAGAGCTCGACAAAATCATTTGTTATTTTTCAAGGTCGTCAAAACTCTAATTGATATAACATGAGACATCTATAAGAGTAAGCACAATGTCAAATTTGAAAAAGGAAACAATCACTAAACGTGGTCAAGATCCTAAAATGTTCAGTTAATCTGCATCACAATTATGTATATAATATATAATATTTATTCATACAACTTATATGATTATTTCATTAACTATAAATTTTTGGTTAGCGCTGCTACACTATCATTCAAAATCTAGCTTCCATAAAAAAATAAATTGGCGGTGTGGTTAAAGAGTAAATTTGAAATAAGAATGAGAGGAGAATGAGCCATGTGAGTGCCTCACACAATCGTCTTTTTTTTTGTGCACCAACAACACTCTTCGTCTCTATCTCTCTCTCGTGATAGTCTCAAGCATTGGCTTCTCTCGTTTCCCAATAAACCAATCCAAATTGCTCTTTCTCTCTCTATTTTCGATCAAAAAGTTGAGTAGCTTTGACCAAAAAAAAAGTTGAGTAGCTTTCTGCAGCAGTTCCATTTCCAATGTCTTTGTTTCCCGTCAAGCTTGATCTCAACCTTTTTTTAACTATACTTATGAAATCCACGATGAGTCAATCTCTTTTCCTATATCAAATGGGTTAAGTTATTAGTTGACATAGTGATCTCCAAAGATTGATGTCTTCTCACGTTTATTTCAAAAATATATATGAACCTTCACATAATACATTAAGATTTAGTAATATAATCATGCATTTCTTTAAGAATAGTAGTGAATTCAAAATGCATTATAAATATTTTGTTATATAAACTACCTATCCGTAACTAGTATACTATACACCAAAACTAGTTGATTCAGCCCGACAGCGTGAATATATAATAAATACGAATACTTCATATCTAAATGGTTTTCTATCGGCTCAATAAAATTTAAAATTTCGATAATGACCCTAACTTCCAGCAAGACATTCCATACGGTTTTTTGGTTTCTGATGGTTTGTAATATTAATATTTAGATACAATATGTCAAATATCTAAGCACCTTTTTTTTTTACTAAACCGAAGAGTTTTTTCTTGGGAGGTGTGATAATTCCTGTAAATAACATCACTTTTTTTTTCGATAATTCCTGTTAATAACATCACTTATTCATGTGATTTTATCAGATTCCTATCCCAGTGACAAAAAAATATCAGATTCCTATCCAACTTGAATTAAAGTATGATTGAACTCAAAATAATCTAGGGCACAACTGTAACAACGATTTTGTAATTCTAAATTTACTTGGGGACATATACTCAAATAATACGTCGCAAGTTTTCCTTTGTCGTATGCAGTTAGATGCACGCTCCTCTATATTTCTCATGTCCTTATTAGTTAAACGTCTTTATTTTTATCAATCAAACTTAACAACGTAATTATTTAGTCTAACTTTTCATACATTATTCGCACTGTCGTGGCCATATCTTCCTTAGATTATGGCACGTATATATTAAATGATTTTTAATTGATTTATCAGTCTTATTCTACCTTTTACTAACGGTATATATATTACCGCACTCTGTACAATGATCGATAAAGTTTTAGTTTCACACTAACAAAATATTTCACAACAGAAAGAAACAATAAAAAAAAAGAAAAGTGTTTTGCTAGTATCTTTTTTCTTTGTTAAAGGGTTTAGCTAGTATCTCATAGATATTTAGATCTTGATTTATATAATCTTAATCTACATTTTAAAATAATTCGCTGAGATTAGCATGTGGTTTAAGCGGAAACTCCGCTACCTGAAATTCCAACCCGAGGACTGTACTTGTCCGAATCATGTGTTATGTTCGTAATATTCTATCTATAAGTTTTGTCTTAGTTAGAATATAAAAACAATCGGTGAATAACTAGATGCTTTATATGTCAATATATATGGGGTACAACAGTATGTATTTTTGGGCTCAAGTGAATAACTTCATCAGTCATCACATGCAATTATAAATCCATGGAACCCCCATGATTTGATGGTTGACTAGTATTGATCTTAGTTCCATTCAAAACTATAGAAAATGAATTATAGGGATCATATATATAAACCTGTATGCATAATAGTTATACATCATGGGAGTTTTAGCTAGCTGTAAAGACAGTGTGAAAGTCATTCTTAATAGTATAAATTTCCCTAGAGACAGTTCATCTGTAGTCAACTATACAAATAGATTGCAGGGTTTGGATTTTCTTTAGCTAACAGGTCATCTAAACTATTAAAACAGAAATACATTTAGTATTTAACTCTAATTTTTTTCTAATAATTACAATCAAATGTTATTGGCACTAAAACTATTCCTTTAAGACATCATTAAATCATTAAAAGGCCTTCTACTACAATTACAGCCAATGACCAGCCCTTAATCTTTTTATTATTTTGTACAGACTACATTTGACTGGTTCTCCAAATAAATTGATACTACAATTATATTCAATTAACTGATACACTAAGAACAATCATAAACCTGACCTTTTTAATCCAGTCATAAACCTGACTAAATGCAATTGACTATAATAATTGTCTTTAAACCCAGTAATAAAGCAACTAAAATCAATCAGTAAACCAGACATTTTAAAAAGAGTTAGTTATAATCCTTACTCATTTCATTATCCATTTTTCATATGCTAAATTTCAAAAATAGTTTGGACATTGTCAAAATCCAAATATTGAACTGAATCAAACATATCAATAAAATTAAACTGAAACAAATACACTATTAAAATTCGGTTATGTTTAACGAATTTGGAAGTAATATATTCAAATCAATATGTGAAGATCAACTTCTGTATTGATAAATAGTATATTCAAAGGATACATGAAGATGGTGTCACAAATGTTACCAATAATAACTTTAAAAAATTACTTACAAAATATTATAAAAATCCTAACAAAGAATCAAATTACTTATATTACACCAAACTTTAGCAAAAAGCTATTTATATTATATTTATAATTGATCTTATAAATCACATGTCATCCTTATTTTCCATTTCTAACTCTAATATTATATATTTTTAAGATTTAACTCTCTTTTTTAGTGTGGTAAATGTGGATTTATTTGTTATATAAAAAAAGTGGTTATATACCTTATCAGTCATATCACATATCACATGCTATTATAAATCGCAAGCTATGTCATGTAATAAAAAACCTCATATTTAGTAGTTATTTAATTACTAGAATCTCATCATAACAACTACTAAACTCTTAATACAAAACACAATGAGATTGTCAGCCAGATCGACCTCTGTGTATTGTGTTTGTACTTTTGCATGATTTAAGACCTTGAGAACACCTGCACTCCGCACCTCACATTATATTCACCATCTATATTCAGATGTGCCAATATGGCAAATACCACCGTTGTGCCAATGCCACAATGTTTATAAATATACATTATATAAGCGTAGAATTAATGAGACAGCTGATACACAATCAACATGCACTATATCAGCATTATAATTCCTTGTCAAAAAAAAATCTTTATTTCCTTATTTGCATTAATTACTACGGATAAAGCTATGACAACTTCGTTAGCAACCTTTGGTATTTTTACGTTATGAATTAGGATTGATTATGATATTTGCACTAAGAGTTTTGATGATTTTCCCTTTTATCACTGGTTTAATGTTTTCTATATTAGGTTTAGGCATTTTTCTTTCTACCATTAAATTATATAAATACTGAGAATAGGTTTGGACATTTTATCCGGATCCGAGGGCCCTACCCGGAACCGACTCGAAAATACCCAATCCGTTACCGATCAAAAAATTAATTTACAAGTATTTTTTGGGTCTTAAATTTCTTTTACCCAAAAGAACCAAAACCGAAAAGAACCGACCCGAAGAGATCCGGACCCGAAAAGAACCGATCTGAATATACCTGACCAGATAAGAACCGATTTGTACCGATTGAAAACATATATATTCAAAACTATTATTTTTATGTTTTATATATATATATATATATATATATATATATATATATATATATTTAGTTGAAATATCTTTTGCAGACAATATTTGTTATTATTTTGTAACATTTTTAAGTAACATGAAGTTTTAAAATTTAAAGTTTAAAAATATTTTATTTTAATTATTAATTGTTTAATTTAAGTTATTTTTAAAAAATTAGATATATATGACAAATATTAACTAAATATAGTATGTCATGTCTTTTTAGATCCTAAATGCCCGAATCCAATTCGGACCCGATATGGACACAAAATATTATTGTGTATTTTTAGGTATTAGAAATAAAAACCTGAACCCATCCGGATCCGATCTGAAAAATTGTAGATACCTATATGGATCTAAATTTTCAGGATTCGAAAGACCCGACCCGAACCCGAACCCGACTCGAGGACCCGGATGCCCATGCCTAACCGAGAATACATGTTTGACTGGATCACTTTGAACCACCCTATGAAATTTTTGTTCGATGATCATGATGAAAATTTCTTGTAATTTTTTTTCTCCATAATCTTCATAATTTGTATTTTTTGGAATTTGACCGTAAATTTTATAGTGTATAAGTATTAATGAACCTGTAATCAAATCACTATACCGATGAGGCTTTCACAAAAAAAATCATTAATAGTAAATCAAATTTCAAAAATAAAACTTTAATTTTTGAGATGCTCTTGGGATTAAGAGGAAAGCTTAGGCTAAACAGTCTCGGCCTTTCTCACGCAAAACATGCTCATAGTCACATCATCTATTATATTAAAAAATAAATCATGATTTATTTTATGTGCGATATTTTAAAATGGACTATCTCCTAAAAAATCATTAATTAAAATATACTTATCATTTAATTTTATATTATATCTATGTAACTATTTTAATCATAATATCTTTTGATATTTTTCTATTTTAGATATATATATATATATATATATATATATATATATATATATATATATGTATTAAAAGAAACTTCCAACAAATTTTCTGAAAAATATTTTAACAAGATTCCAGTGTTTAAAATTTGATGTAAAAATATGTCAACATTATATTAAATTGATATATTAATATATTTTATTTTCATAAATATAAATACTTATGTTAAAATAATATAGTATGTTAGTAAACAGGTTTCACATAAAAATTATATAATATATGTCTAAAAATTAACATATTTTAAACTTACATATATAATAATATATTATCTAAATACCAATTTTTATTTAACATAATTAAATGCAAATTAGTTTCAAATATTTTGTTCCATGTAAAATTTGAATCCTTTAATAATAAATGCAAATTTAATATGATAAATATATAATAAAATTGATTACTAATATATGACGGTTAAAAGAAATTGATTAATGACAACATATAAATTATAAAATTATTGTATTTAAAATAATTATATAAATATTTAAAAATATAATTAACATCAATGTATATCACTAATGATGTGAAAGAAATATCTATCTATAAATAAATATATATAAATGAAATGAAACGAAACATCCGTGCAACTAGTCATATTTATTTATGATGTTGCTTGACAAGAACCATGTTTACCGTTTACTTTGTATTTACTTTGTTCACATATTGCATTATTGCTTGACAAGAACCATATTTACAGTATACTTTTGTATTTATTTAGCATTGTTTATGTTTACTGGATAAATAACTCTCGACTTTTCGCTGCAAATTTAACAGATACGAAGAACTAGTCTCTCGTAGTTGTGAACAAACCGACACTTTTGTAACTAGTCTCACCAAAACAGGTAATCAACTTAACCCAACTCATTAACCTAAACTGTAATCTTTCCGGTTCTGTCTAGAGAATTGGAGACGCATGGATCAGCGTCCTCAAGCTTTCTCACGACATCTCTCATGCTTGGTCTGAGACTCGGGAGCTTTGTAGTACAGAGAAGACCCATTTTCAGAACCTTAATCATGCTTTCTTCTACATAAGTTGACAAAACTTGCTTGTCCAAGACTTTTCCAAGGTTCCTCCGATCTTGTTGAATCTTAAAGAAAACATAGTCAACAATGTCTTTTCCCTCTCCAAACTCGTCTTCCACTGGCCGAAGACCGGTAGCTAACTCTAGAAGAACCACGCCAAAGCTGTACACATCACTTTTCTCGGTTGCCTTGAAGGAGTAAGCCAGCTCTGTAATCATCATATGATAATCACAACTCAGTTTAAAGTAAAAGTATACCAAAGTGATGGTTAAGTTGAAGGTCCAGAAAACTCACCGGGCGCCATATAGCCATGAGTTCCAGCAACACAGCTCCATTCATATCCCTTGTCAGCAACTTTTGCAACTCCAAAATCCGCAATTTTCGACTCATAATCTCCACCAAGTAAAATATTACTAGACTTTATATCTCTGTGAATGATCGGAGGACAGCAATCATGATGCAAATAAGCGATTCCTTTAGCCGCCCCTACCGCGATTTTATACCTGTATCAACAAAAGAGAACATTATTCAAAAGTGTTATATGTTTATTAATTGAATTTGTTTCATCTAGAGAACAAACAGTACCTCTTGTGCCAATCCAGTTCAGGTAATCCACCTTTAATATTCCGGCGAAGAGCTTGATATACGTTCCCGTTCTCCATGAACTCAAACACCAAGTAACTAGAACCTCTTCCGACAAGACAAGCGTAGAGCTTCAACACGTTTCTATGTCTGATTTTCCCAAGAATCTCCATTTCTGCAACAGAGACCTCTGTTCCGTTGCTTTCTTCTCCTCCTCCTCCTCTCCTCAACCACTTAACCGCCACTGTCCCACCACCTTTTTTCAGATCAACCCTATACACTTTCCCCGCACTTCCAGCTCCGATCACATGATCTTCCTCCAATCTGCAAATCTCCTCAGCGTCAAGCTCCATCTGATGAAAAGACGCGATCTTCCACTTCGCATCTACCTTGTTTACATCTTTATTTTCCTCACGTATCTTCACTACTCTGTAACGCAACGAGAAAAGACCAGTGACTAGCACCACTAAGGCTATCGCAAGAGACAAGAACAATAGAGTTCCGTCTAGTGATCGGTTCTTGTGCACGTGTTGGTCATCAGTACACAAGCTCAGCACATGTTCCTCGCTTTCTTTGACGTCATGGTCGTCCACGCATAGCATCTCGTTGCGTGCGAAGGCAATGGTTCCTCCCACCGCTAAAAGATCCGGTGGTATTCTTCCTGAGAGCTGATTCTCAGACAAATCTATAAAACTCAGCTTCAACTTCACTAGGTTCGCCGGTATCTCCCCCGTTAGCCTGTTCCCTGAGAGATCCAGCGAGTTCAAAGAACCGATCTGAGACAAATCATTAGGGATCTCTCCGGTCAACGCGTTCTCAGCGAGATTCAGATCAACAAGCCTCACGCAGTTCGTCAACCCTAATGGGATAAAACCCGTTAATGAATTGTTTTCAAGATGGAGAGAAGACAGCTGTTCCAAACTCCCGAGCTCTGTCGGAATCTCGCCGGAAAAACTGTTGTTGCTCAGATAAATCCTCTCTATATTCCTCAGTTTCCCTATCTCCCTCGGAATCTCGCCGGAGAATCTGTTGTTCTGCAATATCAGCTGACTCAGCTCCGTCGAGTGTCCGATCTGAGGAGATATCTCTCCGGTGAGACGGTTATCGCTGAGATCGATCATCTTAGCTAGCGGCAGAGACCAGAAGCCTTCGGGAACGTGACCGGTAAACCGGTTCTGGTTAATCCTGAGTCTCCGAAGAGACTTGCAACCGGCGTAAGTCCCCGGAATCTCGCCGGAGAAATCGTTCTGTAACGCCAGCAAGAACTGTAGCTTACTGTTTAGGCATAGGAAACGAGGGAACGGACCCGTGAACATGTTCTCGGATATGTCCACCGTGTCCAACGGCGAGAACCGGCCGGTGTTCGCCGGAAAGATACCGGAGAAGTTGTTTCTGTAGATCGATAAGGAAGAGAGGAAGCGCATCTCTCCGAAACCGGAAGGGAAGTCTCCGGTGAAGTTGTTTTGGTGGCAGTGGAAGACTCTCAGCTCCTCGAGAGCTCCGAGCTCTCGAGGCAGCGCGCCGCTGAGCTGATTCAGAGAGACGTCGAGCTCTCGGAGACGAGTCAGGTTCCTGATCTCCGGCGGGATTTCGCCGGTGAGTCTGTTGTCGTACAGCTCGATTTTGGTGAGGTTCGCCAGTCTCGTGATCGAGACTGGGAACTCACCGGAGATCGAGTTTCTGGAGATGTCGAAAGTGTCGAGATAGTTTAGACCGAAGATGGAGTCCGGAACGGTTCCGGTTAAGTTGGATCGGGCTAAGTAGAGCCACGTCAGCTTCTTTAAATTGCTGAGGCTCTCGGGGATCTCACCTTGTTCGTAGTTGTTGTTGCCGAGACCGAGGGAGAGGAGCTGAGTCAAGTTCCCTATCCAGCTCTGGAACTCTCCAGCGAGGAAGTTCACTGAGACGTCGAGGACTTCGAGGTTATTCAGAGGGGAGAAGTCCAGGATCGCACCGGAGAGACGGTTTGCGGTGAGGTTGAGTACTCTGAGGCTCGTGCAGTTGAGTATCTCCGGCGGGATTTCGCCGGAGATTAGATTGAAGGGGAGAGATAGAGTGGAGAGCTTCGAGAGAGAGGAGATCGCGGGGGAGATGGAGCCGGAGAGGTTCGCGTTTTCTAAGGTGATGCCGGTGACTTCGCCGGAGAGTGGGTGGCACGTGACGCCGTGGAAGGTGCAGGGAGAGTCGGAGGGTTTCCATGAGCGGAGAACGTCGTGAGGGTCGTTGAGACGGTTCTTGAAGCGGAACAGAGCTTGTTTCTCAACGGTCGCAACGGTATTTGGCGGGAAGAGTGAGAGGAGAATCGTGGCGGTTACGGTGGCGAGTATGCCACGTCGGATGTTAGGTGTTCTCGTCATTTGCGGGTGATATTCAAGGGCAAAATTATTAAGCTTAGGTCTTCTTCATGATGGACGCACTCGTTGCCCGCCCCTACATTTAAAAAACGATATGAAATCAACAAACCAACCACTACAAAGTTTCATAATATTGTATTTAACTTGGTATGAAAAGTTGGGTTTATTATTATTATTTTTTTTGCTTAAAAAAGTTGGGTTTATTACAAATTTATAATATCACAATTAACCATGTCTACGTGGATGGTCATGATATTATCCCATACATAAATATTAAAATATATGGATATTTTAGCAAATGAATTTAATCATAATAAAGAGTTTTTGTCCAAAGAGGGTTCATGTGATTCTTACCATGTTTTAAATAATTAATAAATTAATTGTAATAGATACGTCAGGTACACTACAAGTCTACAACCAGTTATTTATATGCAAATAATGAGTTTTTTTTTGTGGTCAGATACTATAAACTGAGGGGGTATACTAAAAACATGAAGTTGAAGAACAAAATTTATATGTAAATGGACATATAAAGCTTGCTTGTGTGCTAAACATAAACAAACTCTATAAGTGAGCTTTAAAGGTACTCATTACAGTGCAGAAAGGTTATTTTTCCTCTACTAAATGATTATAGTTTGATCATTTGTTTTGAAAGTTAAGCAAATGATTAAACTTTTAGTGAAAAAGAATCAATATTGAAGATTGAGTGTATATTAAGAATTAATGATTAAACTACATAAAGAATCAAGAGATCACAGATCAAAAAATTAGTGGATAAAGTAACTATTTGTCAATTACTAGAGTTAGGTACCCCCCAATGTTAAATTCTTTTGAAATTTATAGTTACAAGATCTCCAGCTTCTTCATTGAATCTATACTTCAAATCTTTATAAAATAACCATAGATTGAGTTAAGTATGGAATGAGAGGCTTAAAGGTTCAAAACGTAACCAAGAAATCAACTAACTAAACAAAAGCCAATGAAGAATTGTACCTGAAAGAAAAGAAACAAACCAAGAATCTCAGGTTGGTGAGCGATTCTTCTTAAATCTGTTGAAGGTAATTTCGAGAGAACGTAGTCAAAAACAAAAGAGTGTATTGAGAAGATTTTTGATTTGTGGTTTCCTGAAAAAAAAATGGAAAAAACATTTTAGTGACTTTTTTTGGCCACTTTCTAAGAAAATCTCTGGGAAACAACAAACAGAAGTTCTGATTTCGAGTGGGGGTTCTTGAATACACCAGATCAGCTGATCCTCAAGAAGTTAATAGATTATTAGGAGTATTTTTTCTTAGTTCATCACAAAAGATAGAAGTTTGTGAAGAAGAGATACAAAGAAGGATGTATCCAAGGAATATGAGAACTATATATTTTGAAGATGGGGAGAAGAGAGAGAAGAGACAAGAGTCGAGAGAAGCTTGTCGTGAGGAAAGGAGCCAAAAAGGCTAACTCATTTATCTTAAATCGACTAACCATATATTTTGTGGAAATCATTATTATTTTTAAATAAAATTGGACACAAATCATCTACGTATACTGATTTTGACATATGGTGGGTGTGTGATGCTCTTTTCATTCTACAGTTAGTGTCACTTTCAGATCATTATAGAATCCAACGGTGCTCATATTTTTTTAATGTAATCAATTTCT
Source organism: Raphanus raphanistrum subsp. raphanistrum (assembly GCA_019706035.1). Classification (NCBI taxonomy): domain Eukaryota; kingdom Viridiplantae; phylum Streptophyta; class Magnoliopsida; order Brassicales; family Brassicaceae; genus Raphanus; species Raphanus raphanistrum. Next base: position 54,080,921 of record CM033988.1, read on the forward strand.
AAAAATGTAAGTAAAATAGTTTAATCGCTGTAAACATTAATAATCTTTCATTTTACGGGTTTTATTCGTTTTTCTTTCTAACAAGTACTTGATTCTTCAATCGGTTTTTACTTTTTAGTGTGTAACAAAAGTAAGAGAACTATTCTATCTTTACATACTAATCAGGTTCTAGAACCGTCCAAGTTGTCTAGACAAATCTATCTATTATATTAAAACAGTAACATGATTTATGGGTAGATGTTATGTCTAATTATGTATTTCATTTATTTAAGGAATTATTTTATCAAATTAAATTAATATTAAACACAAATATGATTACAAAAGAAAGCTTAAATCTATTTTATTAAAACAGGAACATGATATATTAATAAATGTTATATCTAACTATATATTTCATTTATTTAAGAGACTATTCTATCAAATTAAATTAATATCAAGCACAAATATAATTACAAAAAAACTAAAATATAAAAATCAAAATTTTTAACAAAAAAAAAACAAAATTTCGCATAAATTAGTAGTAAAAGAATTTGAAGAACAGATCAAAATCTAGTGAGTATTTATAGAAAACTACATATATTCTTACATATTAATAATGTTCCTAATCCTAAGCAGTCCCACTTGTTCATATAAATGGGTAGTAAAAGAATTTGAAGAAATTTATATGTCATAAAACCATATTAAATGATAATAACAACAGATGCCAACAGAAAATAAAAGATACAAAATGATACGAGAGAAAGGGAACTTGTCTTCATTGAAATAAATCAACTTCTCAATCTGAAGAGATTAATATTGAATATCAATTCGTATCTTTTAATTTCATGCATAATTTCATTTGATAAACTTTATTAAAATCTTGATGATCACAATCGGTCATTCAGAATATGCATTTATAAAAAATATTCAAAGCAGAAAATTATAGATACATAGAAAATTATAGATACATGATAAAGTTTTTATTATCAAACATTGTAGCTTCAAAAAGGTATCGAAGGATATGTAAAAATGTTTCATTTTTGCTTATATTTTACTCATACATTTCTTTATATTTTATCGATCCATATTTTTATATATTTATAAAATTATTATCAGAAATAAACTATTAGATATTTCATTAAAATTATTTCAGAATTTCATTTCAACGATTTCTAAAATATTAGATATGATTATATTAATTTTATGGAGTTTATATTATTAAGTTTAGTATTGGAATGATAAAATTAAAATTAAATTCTGTTTTAGACCTTTTTGGATGGAGTCTACCACTCTTGGTTAGAAGCAAAATGTTTACTGACTTTCTATCTCTATGAATTATCGAAAGCATCAACATTAGTTATAAACTTTGATAAACATGTATTCATTCAAACAAAAAGGTAAAAATAATATCTTGTAATTCACCATCAAATAATTTATACACATAGAGATTATGTCTTTCTTCCTTCACTTGAACAGAATCTGATGATTTCTCCTAAGCTGCACTCCCATGGTTGAAAAGATTCGTAGATGTACATATGGCTGGAGATCATATACCAGTAAACACTTCAATGCCATCACTTTTCATAGCCAGTGATTTTGAAACAACTAACTTGTCAAGTCCCACACATCTCTCTGGAATTCTTCTTTTTTTTTTTTGACAAGGTTGTACCGATCATTCTTCTCGTTGTGAGATAGATACCACACCAACTTCAGTTTCTGAAATTGAAAATCGTTTAGCAAAAAAAAAAATTAATTGAAAATCGTTTAGCAAAAAAAAAAAACTTCAGTTTCTGAAATAATTAGTTTCTGTGTGTGATCAGTCTGATCATTTGAGGAAATTAAAATAAAATTCTGATTTAGACCTTTTTGGTTGGAGTCTACCATTTTTGATTGGAGTCTACCATTTTTGGTTAAAATCAAAATGTTCACTGACTTTATATCTCTATGATTTATCGAAAGTAACAACATTTTTTTATGGATTTTGATAAACATGTATTTGTTCAAACAAAAAGAAAAAAACGATATGCAGTTATCCACCATCAAATAATTTATACAAGTAATTATATTGACGTGATAACTTAATTATCAATTAAAGAGATAAACATATTTTTCTAGGAGTTCGTACATAAAATTTTAAGTACCATATTATACATGCTTATATTATAACATACTTTTTCATACGTGAAATTCAGCTACAATTCTTATTAGTTTTTTTTTTTTGACAAACAATTCTTATTAGTTGGTTGTAAAAATTGCAACTTCCTTGGGATTTTTAACCTTCCAAATCTTTTTCATTTGACGCAATGACTTGTATTCGCTTCTGGTCCATTGTTGTCATATTCTGTACAATATATAGAAAATATGCACTATTTGTCTTCATTCAATATAGACCACGCTTCACGGTCGCCATGACACCGCATGGATGATCCAAAAACATCCTCACTAAGTAAAGATCCAGACTACTACTATATTGCATTTGTGGATTGTAAATCATAAGTTTTGGCTTTGGATGTCTGTGATTTTGAACCGTTATCATATTCTTTCAGCCTCCAATCGGCTTACGTGCCACAATTTGGCAGTATTGAAAATAGCATGCACATGTCCACATATGAAGTACACCGTTCCAGGTAGCTATTATACTCTTTATAATTGGTTATGTCCTTGAGCCAAATTTTTCACCGTAGAGAAATGTTGTTTCAATTTTTTTTCAATTCGAAGAAACTGAACTTTTAAAGAGAGAAATGAAAATCAACCATTAAAAATGTTCAGAAGAGATTAGTATTGAAACTATTCATATCTTTTAATTTCATGCATAAATTCAGTTGATGAACTTCATTAAATCTTGAGGATTACAACCGCCATTCAGAATATGTATGTACATCAACAAGTACTTAAAGCAGAAAATTATGGATACATGATAAGGTATTGAAAGCTATGTGAAAATGTTTCATTTTTTTGCTTATAATTTGCTTATACGTTTCTTATTATTGTAAGTCAATTTTATATATTTTTAAAATTATAATTAGAAATCAACTCATCATTAAAGTTAATTCAGAATATATTTTAACATTTTCAAAATATTATATATGATTATATAAAATTTATGTAATTATTATTATTATTATTATTATTATTATTATTATCATCAAAAATTAATATTGCAACAGTAAAAAGAGAGTATATAAGTTTTAATTTTGTTTTAGACCTTTTGGGTGAAGTCTAGCATTCTTGGTTATAAATCCAAATTCTTCTCGACTATATATTTCATGAATTATCGAAAGCAAGATGCAATCTCTTAGCCGATTCATTGAATTATATACCTAGTTTGATAAAATTGACAAAATAGTTGTTTTGTGTAATATTAGAAATATATATACTTAAACCTTTAAAATCGTCTGCAAGGAAACCCAATCTTTGAAATCAGCCTTTGATATTTTTAACAAAAAAGGGTCTACTCTCCTATAATTCAAACACCAATTAAAGGACTGTCATTTTTAGACTATGTTATCTTAATTACAATGAATTAATTGTATTTCGAAAACTATACTTCAAGTGATTTTACAATTACAAAATAGCATACAGATAACCTCCATTTTGCAGTTATAGTTTTTAGACTAAATATGATAAAATTATTATTACAATGTTGGAAATTTTGCCTAGTTTAACAGAATCTACAGAATATGGCCTTTTAATAACAAGACAATAGTTCAGTTGAAACATAACGGTATTTAAATGATGTTAACAAAAATAAAATCAAGCAAAACATTAACGCATTAGTTATTACTTATGACGTTGTTGAAAACATATGAAGGTTATTAGAGTTATTATGAACAAGGAATCGAATAGCTTCCGAGTAGTTAGGCAGATACAAAGAACAATTTTTTCTGTACAGTTGATATTCGCTTACAGTCTGGAAAAGAACATAAAAAGAAGGAAAACTAAAATGTTGTTGCGTGGATTACCCTTTTAAGCGAAGTATGATAAGAATCGTTTAACCTCCTCTTATTGTCCTTTTCTTTCTACATCCATTGCTCCAATGTTATCCCTTTGATCGGAATCTAATTCTTGTTTATATCAAATTTTATATCCACCCATTTATTATCAAAACTTACAATTGGTCACTCTTTCTGATGCATGTCAAAGAGTAATGTTATCCCTCTATAACATTGTTTAGCCGTTAAACACACAAGTTAAAGAGTTACTTGTGGGGTTATTATCTATCAAGTAACATCTGATAACAACTAACGCATCTTACAAGTAACCTTATCGTGTACTAAATTACTTTTTTTTTTACTAAAGAAATACTTTCTCTATTAAAAGAAATATTTTTCTCTTCTCTTGTGCATACACAACAAGAAGCAGTGACAATAACATTAACGCAACATTATTGTTTTTTTCTACATATTTTCTTGTATAGTCTAGTTTTATATCCATACAATTAAAACAACAGCTTTTTTTTTTGACATCCCCTTAGTTTTTAAAAATATTTACAGAAGTGCCACTGATATTTAATTTTAATTAAAATTTGTGGAAATTAATTATAACAACCTAATAACTAACTGATAAAAAATAGAAACATTATGGGATCTACCTTATTTACTATCGAAAATATATGGTAAGCAAAACATATCAAATTCAACGTTTTGTAAAATGTTAAATTTTGTGCTTAATGTCCACCTCACAATACATTATATCAAATATTATCGATATGTAATCCTAATTACATGAATAATTGAATACATATTTCTATGAATATAATAATATTTCTATAATTGTAGACTTATTTGATATAATATTTACCAAACATTTAAAATAATTTTAATTTGTTATTATGTTCTTAGTAATAATATTTTCCAAATAAAAAGAAAACAAAATCAACACCAAATTAATATTTATAAATATCTGAAGAGTTCCTATATATTGGGGACAGAAAAAAACTAAAATAAAATCAGAGCTAAATTAGAAACCGAATTTCAAATATTCAAAATACAGTTTATATACTTTAAATATTAATTATTTTAATTTTAAAATAATCAAGTATTCTAAAACTACTACCTATAAACCGAACTACCCAAAAATGGATTACCCTACTATTTTTATCCAAATTATTTAAAATTATTTTAATTTTATGCTATAATAGAATCACCTGAATATTTTTTATTTAAAATATCTATATTTATCTGAATTATCTGTTATCTTATCCAAAATTTTGAAAATATCATTTTACCCCAATTACTCTAAATTTTCCAAAAGAAAAGAATTGGACCATAGTTGAATTGAACTCGAAATTTTAATGGGTTCCTAACGTTGTTATCCGAACCAAACCAAAAATCAAATCCAAATTCCTAAATAATCGAACGGTTCTTATATTTATTGAACCGAAAAATGAAAACCATATTTTTATGTTTTGATAACAATTATATTTTTCTATAGATATTTTTCTGCAATAATTTAAAAAAGGAATATTAGATATAGAAGTTTTGTATCAAAAAGATTTTACTAATTTATCACATAAACGAATAAAAATATATCCACTTTATATGTTTAGAAAATTTTTATGGACAATATAATTGGTAAATCTAAAATCTTGCACAAGTACAAATTTTAGGTAACAAACAAACTTTAGCTTATTTAAAATCATAAAACGGTTGTGTGAGACATCATAAAATTAAAATTGGTCATACTGCAACGCACTATAACATTTATGTTTCGTTTCTTATTCTATATAAGCAAACCATATTACTTATTTACAGTTTATAGAAATAATCAACAATTCATATACTCACATTTTTATATAATTAAATAACAAAAAACATATTTGTGTAATTGAACTTGATCACATGACAGTTTATATAATCAAAATAAAGATATACTGATCTATTTGTAGAAAAAATAACAAAAAAATCTATCCGCGTTTTTAAACGCGGGTCAAGAATCTAGTTCTCTTTGTAAGTTGATTTTATTATAATTTAGTTTTGTTCCATTAATTTTCCCTATATCTATTAATTAATATCTTTTAATTGGGAATAGATACGGTTTAGATTATGTGAGAAATGAAATCCGAATCAAAGAAAGATCTTGGATGCTGACTTCCCCAGCTGTATCCACTTCCCTTTCCACATTGGCTATCTTTTTCATGTCGTTTTCCATATTGGAGCCCTGTAGTAGAAACACATTCAAGAAACAACTCTTCTGATACTTTTTTTTCTCCCCTAAGAGCAGAGATTGATAGATCCATTAGAGAAATCAAAGTTAACAACGTAAGAGACAAACCTTATGTTATTATAACTATTCATTTCTTACTAGGTATCATTTATAAATTAGATATTTGTTGGAGATTACTCAAATGAATCGATGCTTTATATAAGTTGATAAATTTTAAAACGATATCAATATACAGAAAAATAGAGTCCTTTGATTCTTATAGACTTTACTATAATTTTGTTTTCAAGATCTTATGTGCTTAACATAACATATCAAGAATGAGATTCCATTATGTAAAGACATTATTGGAAGGAAAAGATCAGTAAGTGTGCTGGTATTATATAAAATAGAAGTTATAGAACACGAAATAAATGAGGTGCAGTAAGAAGAAAATAGCTAGCCAAATAGTGATAGTAGGGCCGAGGTTAGCTAACGTTATAAACTTATACAATAATGTAAATGTGATGGGTGTCTACCGTCTATAATTCGTAGAGTAGGACCGTCCAATAATTATAATAATATTGATCGAGAGAAGCAGATAAAGAAGAGCATATCTGTCTCCATACCTCCAATAACACATGCGTCACGTTATTACAAATACACTTGTTTACAAGACATAACTATGCAACTTCATTGGCAGCTCTTTAAATTACTATGCGTATATTTGTTTATGTAATAGGCATTATAAGTGAATATTGATCATATAGTTCTATTCTATGTGCTTGCCTTAAATTACAATCTCGCTGAATTATGAAGATATGTTTTGCTGCGAATGCATTTAATTTAGATGGAGTCCAGAATAGAGGAGACAAGTTTTAAAGATGGGTTTTAGTTTTAGGCGGTGAGTCCAGTGGAGCAACGTCACTTTCAGTACATGCATATTAAAAAGATGAGTTTTTCACGCGTATGTGTTTCTGAGTGTTACATGTGAACACAATCCTCTCGACCTATGTCTATGCACGTGTGACCATGTCGAGACAAAAAATGGTGGCTCTATCTTGTGGTCCACTCATCTACCGTGACACACCGTGTTGTCTCTATGACTGGTAGAAACTTTTCAACCCTTTGAGATTAATGGGAAACCCACTTTTTGCTTTTTCGCATATCCACCATAAAAGATCCATTTGTAATAACCTAGTTTTGCTCTAGCGTTGATATCTTCAGGATGGATCACCAGCTGCCCATGGATGACTTTTCAACAGTCACTGAGATGATAAACTCATCAAAGTTTCTAGAAGAGGACCACTCAATGTAAATGATTTCACTTTAGCTACGAATACTGATGCTTGTAAAAGATAATTGATCAGTGGCTAAGTGAAAGTGAACATACAAGTTCCTGTTCTTATCCTATGAACCCATCAATCTCACAGTTTCTTCAGTCAAACCGCAAGTGACACTTGAGTGATGAGTGGGATGGTCAAAAAGACTGATCCGTAGGTTTCAGGAACGATGATGCGCATATAACCTAGAAGAATATTGATTTGTGGTCCAGGGCTTTTTGTTTTATGGTCCTATCATCCTCACTGATCTAAGTTTCCATAGTCAAAACAGAATGATCGTGTCTACACAAGGTTAAGTGATCAAAGACAAAGACCGAAGGTAAGCACATTTCTCAGTTCTTGAATTGTCACAAACATTCATTGGTTCAAGAACCGGCATGGCGGAAATAGAGAACCGAGCGGTAGAGAGCAGCAACATGGAGGAAACAAATCAAGGCTATGAGTAGATCATCAAGCAAACCGACAACCCCCAGAACTCCTATGAGAACATTGATTTGTGAGAAGACAATGAGATAAAGATATAATGATTAGTAAGATAAAGAAAAAAAAATGAATTACCTTCTGGAATGATATCTATTGGACTGACTATGTAAACAGCACTGAGAATCATCTGCATCCAATGTAAAGAATATGTGTTAACTTAATGCAGAACATGACTGAATTGTTGTGTAATAACAAAGAGATCAAAATTTAAGTTGGAGCTTAACTGCGATATAAACTCGAGCTCTGATGACAAGTGGAAGTGTTCTTTGTGGATCCATCATTTCCCGCAACAATCTCCGAAGTAAGAACGGAAGGTCTTGCATCCTCTGGCAAGAAGAAAAAGTCCAGTAAGAGAAATTTGACTTAATAGATAAGATTGCACGCATTACCTGAATTAAACTAGTTGATTGTCCACCAAAGCGTCGGTTGTAGGTTTCAAGATTAGCAAGAACCTCGGTAACTGTAGGATCATTACGGTCTCTGATAGTGTCCTCTGTAGGGACGAGCAAACTTATGGGACGACGACACAAGGGGCATTTGCATGGCTGTAATATAGATCCATGCCTCCACACAAGCATGATGCAATTTCCTATTTAAAACATTAAAGAAAAGGAGTTAAAGAGATTGTGCAATCTGAACAAGTCAGCAAATGGTAATCAAGCAAACCTCATACTAGAGCTGCGAACATACAAAACAAACTAAACTCACAAACCGATCTCTGAGTCAACACAAAAAGACCTAAATAACGAAGATGAATGACACTAGGAGCTTTCTATTAGGTACAACACCAGTTCAAAGCATATTAGAACGGAACTCGCTGAGAGAGAACAAGACGCAAACTAAAGGCTATAGTTGCAAAGATTGATAGAGTAACAATGGTCTTGAAGACATTGGCATGAAACAAAGAAGAAGGTCCATTCTATCAGTAAAAGAAATTCACTGAAGCTACTGAGACAACATATACAAGAAACTGTAATCATGAAATCTTCAGAAACATACTAAACAACATCACTGTCCGAATAAGAACATGTCCCAAAAAAAAAGTCAAAGAACAAAAAGCAGGAGCCTAGCATCGTTTATTCAGAACTCTGCACTTGAGAGAATTGGGTTTCCATTTCGGGAAATGAATGGAAAAAGTCAAATCCGATCTCATCGAGGAACAGACCGAATCAAGATGTCAAAAGAAAGCTAAGAGAGGGGGAGAGAGAGAGAGAGAAGTAACCGCAGAACCAATGAGAGCAATTGGCTTGGCAAGGAGCAGTAAAGTGGGAATGACATATCGAGCAAAGATCGTTCTCCGGCGGCCCATTCATCTCCTCCTTCGCCGTTCTCTGTTTTTCTTTTCTTGTCTCAAATTCGTTACAAAAGAATTAAATATCTTTTACTCAATTCATTACAAGATGGCCTGCTGGTTTAAAGTCGGTGACTATGGCGGTTCATCGGAACACGGATTGGTTTGGTCTTGTTATTTTATTTGTGGGGCCTACTCGCTGTCGACGAAAAAATATGCTTTCGGTTCTTCCCGGTTTGCTCATTGACATCTGCGGAATTGACTAAATTAAAAAAAAAAAGTTCCCCAAAGTGAGGTTTGAGGATTTGTTGGCTTTTTTTTTATTGCAACTAGAATGCGCTGATATAACATTTTAGAGGTTAATTTGTTCAAAACGATTAACATAAGAAAGAAATACAGAAGAGAAGTTTTTACATTTGGGCATTAACCTCAAAGTACTTGTCCATTTGACCAAAAAAAAGGAAACAATTCAAAATCATATGAGTGTTTTCTGAATACCCTGCTGATCTTCGCATGGGTTCACTTACTGCTTTATCATCCTTCTCTACTCTTCTGCCGCCTACAACAACAACAATAGGGTTACAAGAAAGAAAAGAAAAGATTTAAATAAACCTCATATTCCTCTACTTTGCCATGGATCATTTTTTTCACATGGTAAAAACCCCCCAAAAATGATACTACGTATTACAATTTCATGGACAATCAAGACGTATGGATTAGAATTGTTACTTGTATTACTCTACTTAATCGCACATTACAAATAAGCAAAGCTGCAAATGCAAGATGGAACTTGCCTTCAACCTTGCAAGTACCAATCATCACTATATGAATTGATATACATACATGTAAAACTCTATATATGGTAGTAGCAAACACTACAAATACAACACAAACAAGCCAGATACTTGGTTTTCAACCACTAACACTAAGACACATTCCTAGCAAGGAAGGATGCATGCATCTAGAGATGTAATACCAAATTACAAAGTTTGGCACAAAACAAGTTTACTATAACTAGTTAAACCATCCATATATAGTAATACCCTTCAGCTACACTAAGAAACCTTTCTAATCTCAGACAATCTCTCAAACATTAGCTCCACAGCAAATCCAGACTAACCTGAGATACAGAAGTGTCTGCATCAAAAGCACGAGAGCAATCAGTGTATGCAGAGCCAATACCGATTCCAGCACCAAAGGCAATAGACGCCCATCTTGTAACAGGACTCCCTACAGTAATCAAGAAACACTTTAAAAAAAAAAAACCTAATTTCACAATCGTGTGTTTCTTCAATTCGTTCTAAGATCCGAAAGTCGCTAAGTATCTATCATCAATTAAACTACAAGTAATCATTAAATTAAAAAAACGAAACGAGGATCGAATTGAAGAACACGGAACTGAAGAAGAGAAGACCGGCGAAGGCGCCGCCAAGGGAGGAGTAAACGAAACGGCGCGTCGTGAGATCGATGCACGCGTCCCACTTAGCGTTCACGTCGTATTCCCGTGGCACCATCTCCTTCTTCTCTCCCATTTTCTTTCTTCCGAAATTGACTTTTACCTCTCTCCGATTTGATTCTTCTGAGTTGAGTTTGGTGCTTCCGTTGTTCCGTGATTCCCTTTCTCGGATTTTCTGCTGCACACTAGAAAACAATGGGCTCCGAATTGGGCCTAAGTGAAGTTACCATCAGGCCGAAACCTGCGGGCCTCTTTGGTTTTTATATTATTGTTTTCTCTTTTTGTTTACAGGAACGTTTTATTTCTGATATTGTACATAGGGCTGGGAATTTTGATCAAAGCCCGCGGGTCCCGCACCGTTTGATCGCGGGTGCAGGTCGAACAATTTGAAATTTTTGAATTGCGGGTGCGGGTTAATATTATTTTAAGCGGGGTGGGTGCGGGTTAGCCGAATATGAGTTGCGGGTATCCGCCAACCCGCATATTTAAAAAAATGTTTTTAAAAATTAATTTTAATTATAAATGCATTATTTTAATATTATTTTTAAAAAATAATTAATATATAATTAAAATAATTATTTTTCGTAAAATATATATAAAATATAAAATTTAATTATTTTAATATTATTTTTAAAAAATAATTAATATATAATTAAAATAAATTATTTTTAATATAATTATTATTACCCGCGGGTCATGCGGTTTACCCGCGGGTTTTAGCGGGGCGGGTGCGGGTTTAAGATATTTGGTTCGCGGGTTATACGGGTCAGATTTTTGAATCCAAAATAATCATTCGATCCGCGGGTCGCGTTACGGGTCGGGGCGGGTTAACCCGCGAACCCAGGCCTAATTGTACAGGTTATTAACAGAGAGATAGATACGTTGAGGAGGTTGTGAAGGAGTCAGATGTGTCAGAAGAAACATAAGAAAAGAACCAAACGAATATAGTACCAAAAAATATTGTTTTAGATGGATCTGTTTTTTTTTTCAAAATTAGAAAGACCATCAAAAGGTATTCGTCGATTATCATTAGATTGTTTGAAATTGATGATTTGGAATTGATGCAAAAACTTAGAAAGCTAATTAATATTTTAATTTACCATGGACTTTTACTACTTAGAAATTTAATAACATACTAGTCGGACAAAATATAATACTGAAATTAATTTTTGGCGCTACTCTGAACCAAGCCTAATAAATAAATTGGTCTTAGGTTCCTGAAATTTTTGAAAACAGATTACACAAACAAAAGCTCCAAAAGAAATTTTAGTTAAAATTTTCAAAATATCGTCTATAATCCCTTAAATTTCATGGCCAGTTTGTATAAGTTCGGGGGTTTGTTTCTTGTTATTGGGAATAATATACAGCAGCAACCATGCTCGTTTTTTACCTTTGGTATAAACATCAAGATTCAACAAAGATTAACGAGTATTTGAAAACGATGTGCACATGCAGAGCTTTATCATTAGTATAGTCGCCTGTCGCTAATATCCTAACACGGTGAAACGAACCGACCTATAACACATGTATACTTGCAAACACTTTCACAAACACACACATAACCTCTCCATTTATGGAAGTGAAATGATCAACAAATCTTGATTGTTGTGCAATTCAGTTGTGTGAAAGTGAGGACCTTTTATTATTTCTTTGTGAATTTAATATATGGAAAAGCAAAAAGGAAGGCGGACGAGGAATTGATGAAGAAGCACATGCGACGACTATGGCCAGTAGTGAATGTGCTCATATTTCATTCATGGCTGTTTGTGTTGTGTCGGTCCACGCATGTCACTCCCTTTTCCATTGGTTTACTATTTTATGCGTTTTTCTTATAAGCTCCCAACTGTCATCGGACCCGACATTATGATCACTTCAGTTCTCATGCAAGTTTAATCATTTAAGTGACCATTTGTCCAGTAGAAATTTATGTTTTGTACTACAAACATTTCAAAATTTAAAAGAGGGTTTCGATCCCAGGTAAATTGGTGGCGGTTCGTAATGGACTCATAGGTTACTAAACCGCTGTCATTTCTCAAAATTGGACTCAAATTTATCTGTTCTCAAATTAACATTCTCACATTCCTTGAACTTTCAAATATTCTTAAGATGTCCAGATTCTAAAATTTGATTTCATTTTAGGCTACACTACAAGAAAACACGGGCTTAGCGACGAAAGTTAGCGACGAAATAATTTCCTCGTAAAATTACGAGGCCTTTACGAGGAAGTTACGTGAAAAGACAATAAACACGTTATTTCATCGTTAATTAACGACGAAAGAGTTTCGTCGTAAACTAAACGTAAAGGAACGTCGTTTTTACGAGGAAACAGCATTTCGTCGTAATGAACACGTAATAATTAACGTGTAATTAACGAGGAAAATATTTACGTGGTTTTTGCGAGTGTCACCTAATTTTAGGTGACACACGTTTTTTATCTTGTCTAACTACCCATATTTCGTCGTTAATTCGTAGTAAAATCTCACCTACCAATTTCGAATTTTTCTATAAATATGTCATTTGAGGAACATTTGAAACACACCACATGCAAAAGAAAAAAAAATCTAAAAACGTGAAAAAAAAATGTCTGGTGATGGAAATTATTTAGAGTTGCGGAGATGGATGTACACGCATAGAGATGCTAACGGGAGAGTGACGAAAGAGTATCTGGAAGGACTAGAGACATTTATGCATCAAGCAGATTCTACACCGCTCGCCCAAGAAAGCGGTAAGATGTTTTGTCCTTGTCGAAAATGCAACAATTCAAAACTGGCAACTCGTGAAAATGTTTGGAAGCATTTAATAAATAGAGGTTTCATGCCAAATTACTATATCTGGTTTCAACATGGAGAAGGTTATAATTATGAGAATGAAGCTAGTAGTAGTAATAGCAATTTTCAGAATGAACCGGTTGATCATTTGCATAATCAACATAGATACCATCAGGAGGAGCAGATGGTAGATAATTATGATAGGGTTCATGATATGGTAGCTGATGCATTTGTTGCTCATGATGATGATGAAGTTGAAGAACCTAACATAGATGCAAAAAAGTTTTATGAAATGTTAGATGCTGCGAATCAGCCACTTTACAGTGGTTGTAGAGAAGGTCTCTCTAAATTGTCGTTGGCTGCTAGAATGATGAGTATTAAAACTGATCATAATTTACCTGAAAGTTGCATGAATGCATGGACAGACTTGTTTAAAGAGTATTTGCCGGAAGACAATGTCTCTGCTGATTCTTATTATGAGATTCAGAAACTAGTTTATAGTCTGGGGTTGCCTTCTGAGATGATAGACGTTTGCATCGACAACTGCATGCTCTACTGGGGAGATGATGAGAAGTTAGAAGAGTGTCGATTCTGCAAGAAGCCACGATTCAAACCGCAAGGACGAGGACGTAATAGGGTACCGTACCAAAGGATGTGGTACCTACCAATTACCGACAGATTGAAAAGATTGTACCAATCTGAGGAGACTGCTGGAAAAATGAGATGGCATGCCGAGCATACTCAGACGGATGGTGAGATGACTCATCCATCAGATGCAAGAGCTTGGAAACATTTTAACAAAATATATCCACAATTCGCTAGCAATAGCCGAAATGTGTATATGGGATTATGCACGGACGGATTTAGTCCCTTCGGTATGTCAGGGAGACAATATTCATTGTGGCCAGTCTTTATGACGCCATACAACCTGCCTCCAGATATGTGCATGCAACGGGAGTTTCTGTTCTTGACCATATTAATACCTGGTCCGAACCATCCAAAAAGGTCTCTGGATGTCTTTCTACAGCCACTGATAAAAGAGTTGAAAGATTTGTGGGCAACAGGGGTGAGGACGTACGACTGCTTAACGAAGACAAATTTTACGATGCGAGCCATGCTTTTGTGGACCATAAGTGACTTTCCTGCTTATGGGATGTTGTCTGGGTGGACTACACATGGGAGATTATCTTGTCCATATTGTAATGGAACGACAGATGCATTTCAGCTGAAGAACGGTAGGAAGACAAGTTGGTTCGATTGTCACCGACGATTTCTTCCCATTAATCATCCTTATCGAAGAAACAGGAAATTGTTTAGGCAGAAAAGGGTTGTGAGAGACACTCCTCCTCCGTATTTAACTGGAGAACAAATTGAACAGCAAATCGATTACTACGGAGCTCAACAAACAGTTCGTTGTGGTGGTAATTGGCATGTTCCCAGTAATATGCCTGATTATTATGGAGTTCAGCACAACTGGCACAAGAAGAGTATATTTTGGGAGTTGCCGTATTGGAAAGATCTTCTTTTGCGCCACAACCTAGATGTGATGCATATTGAGAAGAATTTTTTTGAGAACATCATGAATACAATATTGAATGTTCCAGGGAAGACAAAAGACAATCAAAAATCGAGGTTGGACTTGCCTGATATTTGCTCAAGACCCGAGTTACATATAAAAAGCAATGGACAAGTTCCTGTACCGGTATTCAGATTGTCTTCAGAACAAAAGTCGGTCTTGTTCAACTGGGTTGCATCAGCAGTGAAGTTTCCTGATGGGTATGTTTCAAACCTCTCTAGATGTGTTGAAAAGGGACAAAAGTTCTCCGGGATGAAGAGTCATGATTGTCATGTCTTTATGCAAAGACTACTTCCCTTTGCATTTGCGGAGCTACTTCCGACAAAAGTACATGAAGCACTTGCAGGTAATATATTATTACTCACACTAATTAATTTCTTAATTTATTTTTCAAAAATATGCACTAATAATTTGCTTAATTGTTTTTGGAATATACAAAGCCATTGGAGCATTTTTCAGGGACTTGAGCACTCGCACTCTTAAAGAGGATGTCGTAGAACAACTTCACGAGAACATTCCGATCTTATTGTGCAACTTGGAGATGATATTTCCTCCCTCATTTTTTGACGTCATGGAGCATTTAGCTGTCCACCTCCCGTATGAGGCATTGCTTCGAGGACCAGTACATTATGGATGGATGTATCAGTATGAGCGGGCCATGAAATATTTGAAGGGAAAGGCAAAAAACCTCGCAAAGGTTGAAGGTTCTATAATTGCTGGAAGTTTGACGGAAGAAACATCTCACTTCACATCGTACTACTTTGCACCTAATGTACGGACCCGACAAAGAGCTCCAAGAAGATATGATGATGGTGGTGTTGCCCCAACATATGCAGTTGCTGGTGTTCCAGATATCTTTAGCCAGATTGGGCGAATGGGTGGGAAAACGAAAGAGGTTTGGTGGTCGAGTGATGAAGACGCCCATAGTGCACACACTTACATTCTACTTAATTGTGAGGATCCATTTATGCGCTATTTTGAAAGGTAACATATATGGAAAGTTCTAAACTAATTGTAATTAAAATATATTTTTCAAATGATGATATAACTAATAAAATATGTGCATTTTACAGCCTATTTGTTAGTCAAGTCCAAGAAGCTATCCCAGGCATATCCACAAGTGAGGTAGATAAAAGGAAAGATCGACACTTTATTAAATGGTTGAAGAGTCAGGTATTTACTCCAATCCGATATTTGTTTCGTCCACGGGGTGTAACGAAAGACGTTTGTTTCAATGTTCTCTTTAATTTAATTTTGCAGGTTGAATATGAGGATCCAGATTATCCCATATGGTTTCACGAATTAGTTCAGGGTCCACTTGCAAAGGTCACCACATCACCAATGTATTTCTCACGAGGCTTTACTTTTCATACGTACGAGTATGGTAAACACCGGGCGACCAGCAATTATGGAATTTGTGTGAAAGGCGAAACCGATTTCTACGGGATCTTGCAGGAGATTATTGAAGTGGAATTCCCTGGGTTATTGAAGCTGAAATGCGTCATATTCAAATGTGACTGGTTCGACCCCGTGGTCAACAGAGGTGTTCGATTTAACAAATTCGGTGTAGTTGCTGTCAATGGTGGACGGAGGTACAACAAATTCGAGCCTTTCATATTAGCTTCGCAAGCAGACCAAGTTAGCTTCCTACCATACCCGAGGTTGCGAGAATCTGGAATAAGTTGGTTAGCTGTTATCAAAGTTACACCCCGTGGACGAATAATCGGTGGAGAAGAACCACCTTTGCAAGAAGAACACATCAATGAAGTCGAAGAACCTGAACAACAAATGGAAGACATCCTACTCATTGATCCGCATAATCATGAGTATGAAGATCTTCCCGACGATACCACTGACGATGCTGTTGAGGACGAGTTTAATGAAAGTGATGATGTTTCTAGTGTTGAAGAGAATGATGATGTATCTGAATGATGATGTAATTTTTTAAAAATATTATTTATTTTCAGACTTGATTAATGCATTTGGGGTTTAGGGTATGGGGTTTGGTGTTTGAGATTGAGTTATAAGTTAAAGGATGTTTGAGGTTTGGTGTTTGTGGTTTACATTTTTAGGGATTTTAAGGTTATCGACGTTAATTCCTCGTAAAGAAAAACACGGGCCTTGCAAAATCCACGTAAGCTGATTTCGTCGTAAAGCACACGTTAAAAATAAACACGGGCCTTGCAAATTCCACGTAAGCGTGCGTGGTGTTTACGACGAAATCAGCTTACGTGGAAATAACAAGCCTTTTAGCTGTTTCGTCGTAAAGACCTCGTTAATTTACGTTGATTTAACGAGTTTCGTGTTTAAATCCCTAAAACTCTAAACCCCAAACCCCAAACCTCAATCTATATATGTTTTCACTTAGCAGACACAATAAACCTGTATAATTAACATTGTATGATTAAAAAAATTAAGAATTTAAAACATCAAACCCAAAATTAACCAAAACTTCCTTAACTTATAAGTGAATCATATATTAAGGTTTACATTGCTAAACTCAATTCACTCAAGAAGACTTAATAAACATGCATATTTAAAATTTCTTGATTAAATTAACTTAACACATATAGATGTTACTAGTAATGGGATAGGGGTTTAGGGATTTAGGGATTTAGGGTAAAGGGTTAGGGGTTTAGGGATTTACAAAATAACCTCGTTAAAAACTCGTAATTAACGTGTCCTTTACGACGAAAAAAGAAATTATCCTTGCTAATTCCACGTAAGCTTGCGAGGTCTTTACGACGAAACTTGCTTACGTGGAATTAGCAAGAATTGTTTCTTTTTTCGTCGTAATAACCACGCTTGTTTACGAGGAATTAACATGTTTTTATGAAATCCCTATACCCTAAACCCCAAACCTCAATATATATATATACGGTTTCGATTCACTTAAAAAATAAATTAAACCTATATAATTAAAATTTCATGATTAAAAAAATAATAATTTGGGGTTTAGGGTTTAGGGAATGTAAAAAACAAATGCTAAATCCACGGTTTCGTCGTAATATCCACGTGAACAAAAAACACGGGCCTTGCAATTTCGTCGTAAAGTTAAAAAGACGGCCCTTGCAAAATCGTCGTAAATTATGACACGGGCCTTGCTGTTTCGTCGTAAATTTACGAGGACTTTACGTCCCTATGTAATCTTATATATACCCGCGAGAACCAGCCACTTCATTTCGTCCCAATTTCCTCTCCTACACCTCCCAAGGTTCTCTCTAATCTCTCTCTAGAATTAGGTGGTTTAGTTTAGTGAATTTAGATAGGTTTATAGTTGATTAGGTGGTTAGTGTAGAGAATTTTGATTAGTTTGATTTCTTCTACTTGTTTTTTCTAACAATCTGAATTTTTTTTCAGATGGTTAGAAAGAAGAAGCAGAAGAAAACCCCCCACTACAGTCAGATGTTCTGTGGTGATCCTGCTGCTGGATCATCATCTTCCGCTCCCGGTTCCTCCAACCCGGAGATTGTCCCGGAGTCTCAGTCACAGCCACCACCGGTTCCTCCATCTGGTGCACCACCCCCACCTGCTGCACCTCAGGCGGTTCCAGATCCGGTTGCACCCGGATACATTCATCCGGAGTTGCGGGTGCCGCCGACCGCTCCTTTTGCTCGGTACACGGTTGAGGATCTTCTCGCTCAACCAGGCCGAGCCGGTTTACCGGTTTTAGACCCCGACCGACCAGAGGGGACTCTGTGGTACGTAATTTTTTTTATTTAAATATTTTTAAAATTATTAATATTTTTTTTAATACTTTAACTTTGTTTTTTTCAGGTTTGGGGTCGACAATTCTGTCGCTACGAGCGTATCCGATATCATCAAAGGATACTTCTCAGAGGCTCACCCAAACTGGAAAAAGACGCCGCACCACGTTAGAAACACGTGGTTCAAGATGTTTGCTGTAAGTTTTTTAAAATAATTATTTTATGTTAAATTTTTATTATTAACTTTTATTTCATTAATATTTTTTAACTAATTATTAATTTTTTTGGGTTTAAAAATGCAGCAAAGATACCAGTGGTCAATCGGGGTTCACGAGGACGTGAAACGGGAGTTCACCGCAAAGGCGAAGAAGCGGTTGTTGGACACCGTAGGCAACTGGAAGGAGGACTGGATCTACAAGGGTTACAAGGACGGGCAACCCGCTGAGCTGACCAAGGATGTCTACGATGGTCTCATCCGTTACTGGGAGCTGCCATCATCCATTGCGATCTCCAACGCCTGCTCCGCCTCTCGTAACACCAAAGACGAGCACGGCAACGGCCCGATGCTTCACTGTACGGGTCAAAAACCCCATGCCCGTGTCCGCTTGGAAATGGTAATTAATTTTAATTTTTTTTCATATTAAATATTTTAATAATTAATATGTACTTATATATGTATATTGATGATTCTAACATTTTAAATTTTAAATATTTTCAGGCCAAAGAGACGGGACAACTCCCGTCTCTTAAAGAGCTTTACGAGAGGACCCACAAGACCAAGGCGGGGGTATTTGTGGATCCGAGGTCCGAGCAAATCTACAACGATGTCGTTGCTCGGATTGAAGACCGCCAAACCCAGCTGACCCAGCAATCTCCCGATGGAATACCGGTCGTATTATCCACTCAAGAAGTGGATCAGATTTACGAGGAGGTAAAAACTTTACCTTTTAATCTACTTTTAATCTATTTTTTATATTATTAACATTAAACTTTATTTTTTCTTTGTAGGTCGTCCCTAAGAAAAAGGGACGTACGTTGGGAATCGGTTCCGTCAACGATGTCCCAAGAGCGACATCGTCTTATGGTCAGAGACGAGCCGACGAAGTCACTGAGCTGCGTTCGGAGTTACACTCGACGCGGACTCAGTTGGCGTCGACGCAGACGGAGTTGGAGTCTACGCGCCAATCATTCCAAGCTCGTATGGGTGGAGTGGAGGGGTTTCTGGAAGTTATATCTTCTGGAAATCCCCAATGGGAGGAGTTGTTGGCGGATATGCGACGACGGAACCCGGTTCCCGAGCCTTCTCGTACTCAGCAGCAAGAGGAGGAACTACAGAGGAGGAGTGAAGACCTCTACCGGGAAACGATCCACCGCCCCGGCCCGACTTAGTTTTTTTTTTTCTGTGTAATATTAAAATTCTAAACTTTTATTTATATAATATTTTCGGTTTTTAATTTATTCCAAATTTTTAATATTTTCGCATTAGTAATTATTTATATTTCTAATATTTTTGAAATAATTATTTTCTATAATATTAAAATTTAAATTTAAAAAATAAATTAGTTTTAAAAATCGAAGCAAATTCCTCGTTAACTCACGAGGAATTGACGAGTAAGTGGACGTGTAGAGAACGACGAAATCTTACGACGAATCTACGTGTCAAATTCTACGTTCCCTTTACGACGAAAGTTTACGTCTACATTACGTGTATTATTTACGTTTACTTTACGAGTATTATTTACGTTTTTCTTACGAGGATAGTTTACGTGTATGTTACGAGGAAATATTACGTGTCTTTTACGTGGAACTATAGCGTCCACTTTACGTGGAAATCTACGTGTTCTTTACGACGAAATATTAACCTTCCTTTTACGACGAAATGGGTCCCTCGTACTTTTACGACGAAATGGCGATTAAATATCCGTTACGACCAAACTTTAACGACGATATGCCTTTCCTCGCTAAATCGTCGTAAAGACGTATTTACGACGATTTAGCGAGGAAAATGGTCGTCGTTAAAATCGTGTTTTCTTGTAGTGCTAGACTTGCGACATTTGGTGTTGTTAACAAAACTGGAATGAACATGTGGCTTTGTACAACTTAGAAATAACATATGATTTGTGGTTAAGTAACAATCTACTTTTGTGCAGAACTTTAAAATACTTTCTTTTTAACTACGGTAAATAATACATGGCCAGTTAAGTTTTGAAATTAGTATCAAATTCGATTTTGAATGGTATTAATTCTCGTCTCATCTGGCACATTCGAACCTAATTTTCAAAAATTATTACTGTCTTTTTCAAAATGAATGACGTAAGTTGATGAATGAAATAAGGACATGAATATCTTCATATTACAATTTAAGATTTCTTTACTTTAAGATGAATAGATGTTATGATCATCATAAGGCCGTAGTTATATATATTTCATATTTTGGTAATCATGCGGGTTAGACTTGAACTTTAGACTTATTTTATTTATGACTAGGCCATAACAATTAGTCATGCTTAGTTTAAATAACCTAAATAATTTTTTACAAAAAAAAAATAACCTAAATAATTTAAATAACCTAAATTATACTAAAAATATTTAATTATATAACTTTAATACGGAGTATAGTTTTTTTTTTGACATCAAACGGAGTATAGTTTAGATTACATATAGTTACAATTACCCAGATAACTTGTTTTAGTCCTTTAGAGTAAGACAGTGTAGCCACACTACATAAGTCTTGACTGGTTGTGATCGACTCGCCAAAACTACGGAACTACATATTTTTGAATATTTCCAACAATTATTTAACACTTAAAATATATTATTTTTTTGGTTAAATACTTAAAATAGATTATCTTTGGTCTTTGCAATTGCAATTCCAAAATAATAAATCTGCTGAAATATAACGCAACTAAATTTTAAAGAGTTTACAGTTATATATTTCTTAGTGTCAAATATAATGATGATGTGTGCTTTGATTTCGTCTCTTATCCACTAATTATATTTGTCCATATTTCAACAATAGGGTCCATTATAACTTAATGTCTCATTCAGTGTTATAATTTCATAGATTATACCAAGAGGACCTTTTTCATATTTATCTTCATACCTCTCTATCAATATTGATATAACAAGAAGTCTAAAACCAGTCTTGACACGTCTCTTGTCCTTATCTTATTAAGTCATATGTATCCATTGAACATTATCTTATCAATATTTGAGTTATGATAATATATTATAACTAAACACTTGTTACTCTTTTAACTGCTCAACGGGCATATTTTCAAATGCTTTACCTTTGTTTCAGAATAATTTTATGAACAAGAAGCAAAGACTAAAAGGTCGAGAAAGACAGATACAAATATTAAATACATTAATGGGTTTATCAAAAAAATATTAAATACAGTAAGATTTACACAGATTGTACAATAAAAAGGGTAAAAGAAAGTGAAAGGTAATGAAACAAAGTTTATTTTTTCTTTTGCTTTTGGATTTTAATCACATATTCTCCACACACAAAACAACCCCAATACTGAAAACAAAAGCAAACACTTCCAGCAAACACACAACCAGCTTTTGAGATTTCAAAATTACATATCAAATAACAAACTAATTAAATTAATTAAAATTTTGTTCTCCCAAATACTTCCTCCTTAGATTTGGGTTGTGGCAAGTAATATATGGTCTCGGATATGATTTTAAAGATCAGACCTTGGTTGCGTTTTGAACCTGTAAAGCACTTTCTTCTTCTTGGAAGTCTGGTTATCGATTGTGATCACAATCTTCCCTGGTTCACCCACCTTAAATGAATCGGTTATCACCGGCTCATCAGTTAACCCAATCTTACGGCTTTTAGAAACAATCACAACATAGCTTCCCTCTGCGGTCGGTTCAAACTGAGCCCCATAGCTCACATCTGCACCCAAAACCCTAAGCTCCCACGAGAGTGTGCAAGCCTGCCACAATCCATATAAATCTTCTTAGTTAGCAACAATTTAAATCATAAATTTTATTACTAATCAAATTCTAAATGTAAATATACCTCAGAAGCAGGCAACTCTATGGTGTATTTAGCTGCTGGTTTAACAATGGCTTCGGTGACAGTGTCGCCAGTGGTTAAAGAAATATCATTGCTAAGTCCGCCGTACTTAACCGGGACTTGTTCAGGAGAAATGTATCTGTTGCAACAAAAAATATATATGAGCTTAGCGACAAAAAAAGAGAAAAATATTTTAATTATGAAATGCTAAAGTACTTATTAACGGCTAATTACTTGAAAATGGTGTCAACAGACTTGGATGGACCAGCAAGGACCATCTTGCTTCTAGTCCTTGGCGATGTGATGATAGATCCGAATGTCTTGTAGTAAGGAATGTACCACCATGGGACATTAATGAACAACTGCAAAACAAACCAAAAAAAATATTTTACAAAACTTGTAAAAGAGAAAATTAAAGAATAAATCACCAGCAGTTTCGGTGTGACTAATATGGATTATAAATATCTTAAACTTTAATTCTAATATGTAATGAAAACACTGCATGCAACTATTACATACCTCTCTAGTGGCGAACTCGGGATAGTTGTCTTCGAACTGCTTGACCGCACGTCTGATGAACTGCCATAAGGCTCTCTTGCCGAGTCCAGGAGCGTTCCTGAAGTCGCTGACGAACACGAAGGAAGATTTAGCGTCAGGGCTGCTGAAATCAAGAGCCCTCACACACTTCTCTTGAAGCTGAATCCTCCAGCTGAGGAACTTGTTAAGTTTCTCCTTGTCGGAGAATAGCTCCTTGTTCTGAAACTCCCCGTAGGAGCTGTAGATCACGACGTGACCTTCCTTGTCCACGCCGTGAGCGAACACCATCTTCTCGAACTCGCTGGCCTCTTCTCCCGCGAAGACGAGCTCGTCGATTTTGATTTCCTTGCGCCACTGGACTGTGTTTTTCAGCATCGTCAAGGCTTCCTTGACCTTGAAGTCTCTCGCCCGGAGGAACTTCAGGAGGATCACGTCGGATCTCTCGTCTTGGAGGAGAGGAACTCCGTAGATGGAGACTTCCTCCGGCTCCAAAGGCTCCGCCTCGGCGACCACGACGGTGGTCTCTAGGACGACAGGTGCGGTGGATTCTTGAGGAGTGACGGAGACGATTGACTCTTCGATTGCTTCCACGGTCTTGGTTCCGTCTTCTTCAGCACCAGAGGCTTTCTCGGTGGTTACTGGCACAGCTTCTTTCTCCTCCGGCTTGGTCTCAGCCGGAGCCGCGGCCGCGGGTTCTGATGGTTTCTCCTCTGTCTTGACGGCTTCTTCTTGTGTCTCTTCTTCCTTCTTCTCCTCTGTTTTCTCTTCTTCCTTAGTTTCGTCCGCCGGTTTCTTCTCCTCTGGTTTCTCTTCTTTCACCGGAGACGGCGCCGGAGCAGTGAATTCACGTTTGTTCAGAGCCTCCCTCACGAGCTCCTTGAACTCCTCAAGCGCCTTCTTCTCAAGCTCCTCAGGGGTAGGAACAACCACTTTCTCAGCTACAACCGTCTCTTCTTCTTCTTTCACAGGAGCAGGTTTCTCTGCCTCAGCCTCTACGGTCACCTTCTCATCCTTCTCCTCAGAAGCAACAGGAGGAGTCACCTCCTTCTCAGGCACCGGAGCAGGAACCGCAACCTCCTTATCAGTCATTGGTTTCTCCGTTGAGACAACCACAGCATCAGCTGATTTCTGTGCCTCCTCTTGAGCCATCTCAGAATTCTTGAATTTCAAGAAAAGAAAGCAGTGAGAGAGAGAGAGAATATGTGTTTTGTGGGGAGAGAGAGAGGAGAGGAATAGAGGTTTTATAAAACCAAAGGCAGAAGGGAACACAGACTGGTCGGAGCTGTTTCTTTGACAGCTCATTCTAACGCTTTCTTAGTGGGTCCGTTTCTTTTTTTTTCTTTCGTTCTTTCCTCCAACGGCCGTCTTTTGCTTCATGAATTAAACCACTTCCTATTTTTAATCATTAACTAAATCACATTTTATTTACTTAACCTTTGCTAGGTGTTTATAACTTTATATACATTCCATTAAGTAACAGCTAGATTATTTACTAGATCTACATATTCCTCTTATAACCGATACCTTTACAAATATATATTTATAGGATCTGATGATTTTAATAGTTTATATCTCCTTCGTTTTATTGAAGATATTGTACCATATTTTCTCTCACATAGTTTTCAAGATTCTTTCTATGTGCCATAAGTTATGTTTTAGTTATTACTTAAATGTCAAATATGCACTGTTCAAGAATATAATTCAAACTAGATATAAAAGAACTAATGTTTGAGTCGAGAAAAATGGTGGAATCATTTTGACTTTTGAGAAACGGGAAGAAAGAGGGGTACTAGTGTAGCATGCTAGTCTTGTTTTTAATAATTTTTATTTTAAAGTGTGTTTGAAATCATGACACCATGTTATTTCCTCACGCAACTCTTATATTATACATCACCAGTAAAAGTTTTATAAATTCTCTTTTTAATGTAGCTACACAAAACAATAATTTTACGATTGAATCAGTCATATTTTTATCTGAGATGTATATATAATTTTACGATTGAATCAATCATATTTTTATCTGATATGAATATATGGCTAGGATCCGTATTTCAGTAAAGGAAAAATTCCATAAAAATACCCCAACTAAATTTCGTTAAGCTTTTTAATACCCAAACTTTTTCACTGCCCAGTTTAATACCCCAACTAATTATTTTTCTCATTTTAATACCCAAACTTTTAAACATGTACCCACTTTAATACCCAAACTTTATTTATTTTAATAAAAGTTCTAATAAGTTTCAAACAAAATTTTTTTAAAATATTTAAATTTACAAAAAACTCAAAAAATTCTAATTTTTTTTAAGATTTAGGAAAGAAGGTAGATAAACCATGGAAAATTAGTTTTTAAAAAATAAGTTAATTTTAATGATAAAAATAAATTTCGTTTTTTCATTTCAGAAAACAAACTAAATACAGTATTTAAAAATTAGAAATTTTATTACAAAATTTAATGTTTTACACTATTTAGTTACTTTTATTTCTCAAACACCAAAAAAAATTAGAATTTTTTTATTTGTTTTGTAAATTTAAAAAAAAATTTAATTTTTTTTTTTGAAACTTATTAGAACTTTTATTAAAATAAATAAAGTTTGGGTATTAAAGTGGGTACATGTTTAACATTCTGGGTATTAAAATGAACAAAATAATTAGTTGAAGCATTAAACTGGATAGTAAAAAAGTTTGGGAATTAAAAAGCTTGACAAAATTTAGTTGGGGTATTTTTATGGAATTTTCCCTTCAGTAAACATACACAATTTTGGATGTCAATATGCCATGAATATTGAATATCCGGTAACATTATTTTGAAAACTGATTTTGTTACATTTGCTTTCTACAATCACTTTTACAATAGAAATACAATATAACTACAAAAATAGATGATATTGCTTGTGATAAAATATGT
Organism: Raphanus raphanistrum subsp. raphanistrum; assembly: GCA_019706035.1. Classification (NCBI taxonomy): domain Eukaryota; kingdom Viridiplantae; phylum Streptophyta; class Magnoliopsida; order Brassicales; family Brassicaceae; genus Raphanus; species Raphanus raphanistrum. The sequence goes on from CM033988.1 coordinate 54,107,140, forward strand.
CATGAAAAATATGTTTAATATTAATTTATATTTTGATTTAAAATATGACGATAATTCATACATTACATTTAAAGTTGATATTTATTTTCGGTAAATTTTTTAAAATATATTAATAACTCATATATAATCAACTAGTTAAATATATTCAAATATGAAAATACAAATTTTAAAATATTATTTAATGATACAATTTTTATTACTAAAATTTTCAAAAATTTCTAGAATTTTTATTAAATATATTCAAATATGAAATTACAAATTTAAAATATTATTTTTAATTATACCATTTTTATTACTAAAATTTTGAAAATTTTCTATAATATTTTAAATATATAATTTTAATCATAAAATCACTAATTTATTATATATCTACAAATTTTATAAACATTGTTTAGTTTTAATTTTTTGATAGTTATACAATTTTATAACAATATTTTATTGATTAATTGTATACCTATTGATTTAATATATTTAACCAAAATAAATAGATAGAAAAATTTATCTAAGATTATTACTTTAAATTTTAAATAAAGAGAATTATTTTATCTTTATTTTATGTTTAATTAAATCAAATTTATATCAAAATATTGATAAAAATAATAAAATATATAATACTAAAATTTTATTTTAAAAATATAATTTAAATTTAAAAATTTTATTGATGCACATGGTTTGGGAAAACACATAGTTGAACTGCAATTACATAGTAACAAGAGCGACAATCCGCATAAAATGTACAGTCATCGAAATATCAACAAAACTACTATGATTGATTAGCGGCGTTCTTTGTTTTCTTTCGGCAGAGATTAGCGGCGTTAATAACATGCATGTTTTTTTTTTTGCAAGTGTTACGTCCAAAGGATAATGTCAATCCAAACAAATATTTGTATTCCTTTTCATGTTGTTGACGTATGCAAACGTTGGACCTCGTCTTACCTATATTTTAATATAAGTAACTTTCATTTGTGAATGAGGTCCTGAGATATATAAATTCTTTTAAGTATTCGTTTTGCTTATTTTGTTAAGAAATTATTGGCTTTGGAGAAGAAAGATAATATAATGATCGAACAGTTTTGATTTGCAAAAGTCTCACAGTTCAACTCCGTTGGCTAGCACCCACAGAAATAGCTAGCTAGAACAACAGAGACGAACTAGCACGCAAAGAAATCCTCAAATGATGGTATCTGTACAATTAAAATCTACAATGTATATTAGCCTTCAAAAAAAAAAATCTACAATGTATATCGGAACCATTGTTGATGCGTCGTTGTGATTTACAACTTATGGATTATTGGTTCTAAATTGATTGCAAAATCAGATCATAAGGGAAAAATTCCAATAGGTGTTAGAGCTGTCAACCCTAGGTTGGCATTTAACCAATTAAATTCATTAAACATTATTTAACTTCATGTCATGTTTTGCACATATATTATTGTTGATCAGCCTTTCTATGCCACCTATTATGAATTCATGAATATCCTGTATATAACAATTATATAGTTCTGCAAATATATTTCAACCTATTAGAAATGATTGATAGAATTTTCGTGATATTACATGTATATATAGTGTATATTTCGCGTTATGTACATTGTCTTCCAAAAATGCAACCTTTTTAACATGTACCACATAAGAAATCAACTTATATGAGTTGAGTAGTGCATTTACAAGAAAAAAGTCTGCACAATATTTTTCTTTTAAAGTCTGCACAATTACTAGAAATACTGATAAAAATAAAAATAACAACTAATGAGAAGCGTATTTAACTTTAAAAACTATTTGAAAAAGTAAAGTTGGTAGACCCCGGAGTGATCCTTTAAAATCCCCTCATCTGTTGCTTTTGTCAAAATAAAAAGAAGAAATAAGCTGTTTGGTTGGTTTACTCATCGCTGGTGACATCTTATCATTATACATTCTTGCATTGTATTTAGCTGTTTTCCCTTTTTTCTTCTTTTATAAATAACCCACTTACTTATTATATATAATTGTAACAAATGATTGATCGCAGTATGCATTAGACAGATTAAGAAGCTATTATATACTACGATTTTGATGGGGCAGATAGTTAAACTATTTTGATTCTTAGATGCTAAGATCATCGTATCTGACTTTTCTTATATTATTTGCGCATTCTTTATATTCTCCTTTAATTTCCATTATATATATATATGCTGTTGTTTAAGCAATCATGGAGAAGATAGAAACTAGGGGCAAAAGGGCAAATAGCCTATTGGGAAAATGGTATCCGACAATTATACGTTAAGTAACTGTAATTTGGAAAAGAAAAAAAATTTGGAGAGGAAGAACGCTTCTTGTTCTTGACTAACTTGTTTGTGAAGACACCATTGACATTACTCCAAGATCGGAAGCATCAATAACGGCAACGATAACGCCAGCGAAGACGGCGATTTATGCATTTTTGACTGATTCATTTTTTTGTAACACTACTTGCATTGGCATTAGGGCATCTCCATTGGAGATGGTCTTACTTGCACTTTGACTGTTCAAGAATCAAATTTTCAAACTAGAGATAAAAGAAGTAAAGAAGTAGTAGTTTTTGTCAAAAAAAAGAAAAAAGACACCATAGTTATTGTCCATCGTACTTCCATGACGGTGCATCTGCATTATTTGCAGCTTCTTTGAGTACAACCTATGTTACATAGAAACAGAAGCAGAAACACAGAAGCGGAATCGTGTGGAAGCGTAGAAACGAATTTTTTAAAAAAAATTAAGAAGCGAAAACGTGTCGGAAGCGTATATTTATATATATATATATATATATATATATATATATAAAAGATTACAAATATAACTAACAATTATATGATTCAAAATAAAATAAAAGAAAAATATTTATTTATAATAATTTTAAATGATTTCATGTTAAAACTGTGAAACTATGCATAAACTAAGTTCATAAAATATTATTATACTAATTATTTTCTAATAAACCTTCAATGCATAAAGACAATATATAGTATTAGTTTTAATTTTTGTATATTTATATTCTCTATTTCACTATTATATAAAAACAATGTTTCTTCTATTTTTATTTGTTTATGATATTATATTTTTTAAAAACGGAAGCGTGATTCCAAAATAGAATCGTAAGCTTCCAACATGTTTTTAAAGATATATTTTTGGAAGCGCATTAGAAGCGAGATTTCGAGAGTTTCCACAAGCTTCCGATTCCGGTTCCGAAGCGGGAAGTGGACGTCCGACGAAGCTTCCATGCAACCTAGAATACAACTAGTAACAAACTGAAAAGCTCAAATGTATTTACATAAATTTGAGCTAAGAGTGTTTGATCAAAAAAAAATTGAGAAAGAGTGAATCTTATCATAGGTTTGCGTGATATAAATATGTATTATATGTTTATATAAGGAAATCTCGGAATTAAAGATCACTTCAAATATATGTTTTTATAATTTTTAGAAAGTTTAATACTGAATTTATGTATCAAATTAACTTTTATTCAGTATATAAAATTTTGGTAGAAAAAAATTGTAAATTTTACTTAAATAATTTTAAGAGAATCAATAAAGCTAAAAGAACTATAACATTTCTAAGGTTTTCCCCAAATCTATTGACCTATATTATGAAATTTAAATTTGTATTAGAACAGACCGTTTCAATACAGCGTTAGGATACAATACAACTAAGTTTTAGTGTGTCACAGTATATATCTTTTTTATTTTGATTCTTGAATAGGGAGTGTGGTCATTGACACATGGTGAGTAGTATGCATGGCTTTTTTTCAGAATCAAACGATGTACAATCTTATAATGATGAAGAAATTCAAAATATATTTGGTTCCATTTTATGGAGTAGACTATGACATGACGTGAGGATCCTGCAAAGATATGAATCCTGTATGGATGAACATGTCGTTACTATATCCGGTACCATTGTTAAAACTACAACTGAAAATTCACTATTTACGCATTAAGTTTAGGACTGACAAGAACAAAAGTAAGGGAGAAAATCTTCCAATCGTATCGCCTCGCCTATAAAAGAGAGGGTAGAAAACTCTTCTTTTAGGTACAGCACTTTAATTATATAACTCCAATTTTTTTTTGGCTACTTATCAACTTAATGCTATTTGATGGTATTATCAATTCGTTTGCCCTAATATGTGAGAATCCTGATTACGTACGATATCAAGATACCTAGATGTTTGGTATGAAGCGCATATCAGAAATGCAAAAAGCCCAATAAAGTTAAAAGACCATCACACTATGTTTTTCAGAACGTGCTTGGTCTATTGTACACATACGACTTGGGGACCCACAAGTAGGAGGCGAAACAAATGGAGCTGAAAAAAGCGAGTAGCCAGTAATCTAAATGAGCCTTGTTCAGGTCGTTATCGAACCAACTCGTTTGACAAGACTGGCTTGTAACTTTGTCGATGACTGATATCATGAAGCTGCTTAGGAAATGGCCGACCCCGTATATGCTTATGTTAAGAGCCATACCAATGCTTCTAAGCTCGCTAGGGACTTGGTCGTAGAAGTACTCATGCAAACCAATCACTGTGAACACATACGAGATACCGAATATAGCATACTGTGGAGCCAACCACCTGACACTCATCATGACATAAATTATCAGAAATGCAAAAAGCCAAATTAAGTTAAAAACCACAAAATGTTTTTATAATGTGTTTGGTCTACTGTAGACATACGACCTGGCAAACCACAAGTAAGAAGCTAAACCAATGGAGCTGAGACAAGCGAGTAGCCAGTAAAAGTAATCTAAGTGAGCCTTGTTCAGGTCGTTATCGAACCAGCTTGTTTGACCAGACTGGCTTGTGATATTATCAATTAGTGATATCATGAAGCTGCTTGCAAAGTTGCCAACCCCGTAAATGCTTAGGTTCAAAGCCATACCAACGCTCCTAAGCTCACAAGGGACTTGGTCATAGAAGAACTCTTGCAAACCCACTATTGTGAACACATCCGCAACTCCATAGATAATGTACTGCGGAACCAACCACCACACGCTCATCAGTATAGTGGCGTCATCTTGAGCGGTTTGGAGTCTTTTAGACTCGACCAAGGCTGCTACTACCATAGCAAGAACCGAGAGAAACAGGCCTGTTCCGATCCTTTGAAGTAATGTAATTCCTGATGGGTTTTGAGTGAAGGATCTTGCGATGGGGACAAGTAGACGGTCGTAGATTGGGATGAAAGTGACCATTGTAAGGCTTATGAAACATTGGAGTGTAGCTGCAGGGACTAAGAGTCCTGGTGCGATTGACCTGTCCATTGTGGCTCCTTGCTTTGTGAAGAGAGTGTGGCATTGTGCATTTACAATGGCGTAGACTAAACAACTCATCCATATGGGAACAAGATTAAGCACAGCTTTTGCTTCTTCAATTTCAGCAAAACTACACGAAGTTGCCGCCTTGTCAAGGAATCTGCCACAGTACATATATTATATATAGAGAAACGTGGTAAGCACGTTTGAACAAAAAAAGATTTGGTATAAGCACAATTTACGCCCCTGGAAGATTATAAAGAAAGTAACATCTATCTACAGATATAATGTTACCTGAGTTGCTTTAAATCTTGTAAAGGGACATGAAGGAGGGTCTCATTAGGGTTATATACATCTAAATCTAGTTGTCCTCTGTTCCTTACAGCCTCCATAAAAACATGACTGATTCTAGCAAAAGGGTTTTTGTTTTCTCCTCTTGCAGTGCTGAAACGATAATTCTTAGTTCCAAGGAGGAAGAGCGACAGAGAAAGTAGCATGGAAACACTTGGAACGCCAAATCCCAGTGACCAACTTAAGTTCTCTTGAATATAGACAGAGATCAAACGAGTGGCTAACATGCCAATACAACTTCCAAACATTAGCCAGTTAAAGTAAGAGCTCTTGGCTTTGGTCTCTTTAAAGTCACTTCCATTAAGTTGATCAGCGCCAAATACCTTAATACACGGGTTGTAACCGCCATGTCCTATGGCTATAAGATACAAGGAACAGAAGAAGAGAGTCACTTGGAGTTGATTCGGATCTTTCTGGTGAGAAGAACTCATGGCTGAAAACGACAGCTGCCCAAGTCCCTGTTTGTTTCCTCCAAACAATAACGCATAATTTAATGACAAATAGACATGACAAGACTCTTTTAAGATGTGCAAGAGAAGTAGCCTAACATGGTTCCGGTTTTAAAAAAAAAAGGAAATTTAATTATATGCATGTAAAATTAAGATCAATTACTTTTACAAAACTATTTCACCATATTATATATATATTTTTTATAAACATTATCTATAGATTCTTTCGTTGATATTAAAGATATTTGAGAGGAATTTTGTTATATACCAAGATATAAAGACAAGATGCGATTAGTATAGTACGGAAACGGCCGAGAAACGAGTCAGCAATGAAGCCCCAGAAGAGTGGTAAAAACGATAGCGTTCCATTCCAGGCGTTGACAGTAGCCGCAGCTGAAGCCGTTGATTCTCCCAATGGCCCCGTGAGGTACGTTATCAGGTTCGACGAGATACCATAAAAGGCGAACTGCTCCGCCATTTCTACACCTATAAGCCAAAGAAAACGAAGCAGAAGCTCTCAGAGATAACGAAGCTAGTTTGGTTTAAGAGTGGTGGGAGACTTACTAACCGATGATAAGCCTAGCTGATCTCCATCCTCCAGTTGAGGATCTCATGGAACCTTCGATGGTGCCTGGTTGAACAGAGTCTCCGATCTCATCGTAGGTGGTTGCCATTGGCTTCTTGTGTTGTGTTGTATGTGGCAGCGTGTCAAAGTTGTATTTAAATATTACGAAGGTCGATGGGAAAAACTTTTGTCATTTTATATATGTCAAGTTGATCAATCGAATTTTTAAAATACAAAATTTAATCTTTATGACATGCCTTTCACATTCGGTTTATATTCACTTCACCAGTTCACTAACATTATCCCTCAAAATCGATAAAGATCAATAGTAAAAAAAAATAGTTAGATTGTAATTAAATGCTGCCGTTTTTAAAACACTAATTAAAATTTTTTTACTTTGGGCATACGACTTGACCAAAAGAAACAGAGACCATAGCTTACCAAGTAGCCAGTAAAAGTGATCAGATGTGCCTATGTCTCGACTTGACCAAAAATTTACTTTGGGCATACGGCAGCGTTTAGGTAATTATCGAATCATCAACTCACTGACTTGTTGCCTACGTCGACTATGCTGAGGTACATATATTGTCAGCTCCATGGAGACTTGTCCACAGAAGAACTCTTGTAAACAGTTAAACTGTATAACAGTAATCAAATTCATAAATGCTAGTAATTAATCTCCATTTGATTGGTTCTAAAGTCATTTAGGAAATGGAAAATAGCCTAATTCAGTTGGTAGAACTGAAGAGACATGTCTTTAGAAAGTGTTTGGTCTGTCGTAGACATACGATTTGTTGAACCACAAGAAGGAGACTGAACTAACGAAGCCAAGACAAGCCAGTAGCCAGTAAAAGTAATCAAGATGAGCCTGATTCAAGTCATTATCGAACCAGCTCGTTTGACCAGACTGGCTTGTGACTCTATCGATGACTGATACCATGAAGCTGCTTAGGAAGTTTCCAGTCCCGTATATGCTTAAGCTCAGAGCCATACCAACGCTCCTAATCTCACTAGGGACTTGCTCATAGAAGAGCTCTTGTATACCGGTCATTGTGAACACGTCCGCGGCTCCATAGATAACGTACTGCGGAACTAACCACCACACGCTCATCGGTACGGTGAGGTCGTCCCTAGCAGTTTGTATCCTTTTGGTCTCGACCAAAGCGGCTACAACCATAGCAAAAGTGGAGAAGAACAACCCTGTGCCGATCCTTTGAAGCATTGTGATTCCGGACGGGTTTTGAGTAAAAGATCTTGCGGTTGGGGCGAGTAAACAGTCGTAGAGCGGTATGAAGACTATAATTGATATGCTTGTGACACATTGAAGCGTAGCTGCAGGGACTTCGAGTCCTGGTGAGATTGATCTGTCCATTGTGGCTCCTTGCTTTGTGAAGAGAGTAGGAGATTGCGCATACACAATGGCGTAGACTAAGCAAGTTATCCATATGGGAACAAGCCTAAGTACAGCTTTTGCTTCTTGAATTCCATCCAAATCACATGTATTCGCTGCTCTGTCTGGGAATCTGCATAGTATCCAACAGAAAACTAAATTTTCATCTCAAAACCGATTGGTATCTAATCATTATATGTATTTATATACTCCATATGTTCCATAATATAAGTAGTTTTAGCAAAAAATATAAAAATTGTTTCATTAGGTTTAACATTTGAATACAATTTTTGTATTTACTGAATATTGTGTGATCAATTAAACTATGTAAACTTTTTAATAACTGGTTAAAGTTATATATTAATAAATTATATTTTTAATGAATAACTACTTTGTAATATTGATGCTTTTACAAAAAAAAAAAAAAAAATATTGATGCTTTTACTTAAAATTACTTACAATTTGAAACAGAGCAAAGGTATTATAATATCTGCTTATTGTGTTACCTCAATGGCATGGAACTCTGGTGAGGCAGGAGAAGGAGGGTCTCATTTGGATTAGCTATACCTAAATCTTGTTGTCTTCTGTTCTTAACCGCTTCCACAAAAACACGACCGATTCTAGCAAAAGGGCTCTTCTTTCCTCCTTCCTCAGCACTAAACCGGTAGGAGGTAGTTCCAAGGAGGAAGAGTAACAGAGCAAGTAGCATGAAAACACTTGGAATACCAAAACCTTGTTGGTTTAAGCTTGGTTTAACTTATAGTGCAAGTTATCCTAATCCTAACTAGTTATGTTTATCTATAAGGATTGGATATATCGGAAGTTGATTACTATTAGGAATAGGTTTTTTTCTAATCTTATATATATGAAAGTTGTAAGGATGAATCTATCACAAGTTTGTGTGAAAGATTAAAAGTCTTAGTTTTGAGATATTTTCTAAGGCAATACGAAAGTTTGGTTTGGTGATTTCGAGTTCTTGAGTTCTATAATTGGTATCAGAGCCTCTATTAAAACATAGACTTTGTCGAAACAGAGTTATGGAGAAAGCTTCTACCGTTGCAGAGATCAAAGACGAAACCGAGATGAGCAAAGACAAAACAGGACCTTCGTCTATCAAGTTTCCGATGTTAAGTTCTTCCAACTACACTGTGTGGGCTATGAGGATGAAGATTGCTCTCAAGGTCAATGAGGTTTGGGAAACCATAGAACCGGAGATCAAACATGATAAGAAGAATAACTTGGCTATCGCGTTAATCTTCCAATCCATACCCGAAGCTTTAACCTTACAAATAGGAGGACTTGAGACTGCAAAATCAGTTTGGGAAGCTATTCAAGCGAGACACGTTGGAGCTGAACGAGTGCGGGAAGCACGATTGATGACACTCATGGCCGACTTTGACAAGCTTAAGATGAAAACCGAAGACAGCATCGATGGTTTCGTCGGGAAGCTAACTGAGATTACCTCAAAGTGTGCTTCTCTTGGGGAAGTTATAGAAGAACCTAAACTTGTCAAGAAATTCTTGAAAAATCTACCAAGGAAGAAATTTATCCACATGGTAGCATCCCTTGAACAGGTTTTGGATCTTAAGGTAACCAGTTTTGAGGATATCGTTGGCAGGATGAAAGCATATGAAGAAAGGATAAGTGAAGAAGAAGAGGTGGAAGAGCATGATGATCGTGAGAAACTGTTATACAATGAATCTCAAGATTCAAAGTATGGTGGAGGAAGAGGACGCGGAGCACGGGGACCTTCAAGAGGAGGAAGAGGACGAGGACGCTATGGTGGTTTCTATAACCAACGAGATGCGTATAAACAAGGTGCACCAAGAGAGCAGAGAGACAAGAGTCATATCACCTGTTTCAACTGTGATAAGACTGGTCATTATGCATCTGAGTGTCCTGATCGTCTTCTTAAGCTATAGGAGACAACTGAAAGGAAACAAGAAGATACACAAGAAGCTGATAACCTGATGGTGCATGAAATAGTATATCTTAATGAAGGAAAGGTAAAGCCGAGCAACTTTGATATCGAAGAGAATATGGAGAATCTGTGGTACCTTGACAATGGTGCTTCAAACCACATGAGCGGAAATAGACAGTTTTTCTATCAGCTTGATGAAAGTATAACCGGTAAGGTTCGATTTGGAGATGATTCAAGAATTGAGATCAAGGGTAAAGGATCAATACGTTTTGTTTTGAGCGGAGGTGTGAAGAAAACACTCAACAATGTGTATTATATCCCTGGTCTGCGAAGCAACATTGTAAGTTTGGGGCAAGCTACTGAAGCTGGATGCGAGGTAAAGATGAAGGATGCGTTTCTGATGGTATTTGATCGTATGGGAGCTTTGATGATTAAAATGAAGAGGTCTAGGAATCGACTGTACAAAGTGAGTTTGCAAGCTGATATTGTTCTGTGTCTACAAGCCTCGGTATCTACAGAGGCTTCAAAATGGCATGCTAGGCTAGGGCATGTTAACATTGAAACAATGAAGATGATGATAAGCAAGGATCTGGTTGTAGGCTTGCCGAATATGTACATTGAGAAGGAGACGTGTGTGTCGTGTTTACTTGGTAAGCAAGTAAGAAGATCTTTTCCGCAAGCTACTTCTTACAGAGCCACGCAACCTCTTGAGCTAGTTCATGGAGACTTATGCGGTCCTATTACTCTAGCTACACCTGGACAGAAGCGATATGTGTTTGTTTTGATTGATGACTTCTCAAGATACATGTGGACTATACTAATAAAAGAGAAAAGTGAAGCTTTTGAGAAGTTCAAAACATTCAAAGGTATAGCAGAACGAGAAACAAAGATGGTGCTAAGAACTTTCAGGAGTGATAGAGGTGGAGAATTCATATCACACGAGTTCAGAAACTACTGCGATCTACACGGGATTAACAGACACACGACGGCTCCATATTCCCCTCAGCAGAACGGAGTCGTTGAGAGACGAAACCGTACGCTACTTGAGATGACGAGGAGTCTATTGAAGCATATGGGTATGCCTAATTATCTATGGGGGGAAGCAGTCAGGCACGCTACATATCTCATCAATAGAGTTGGAACAAGGTCCCTGCTTGGCTTAACTCCATATGAAGCGATGAGGAACAAAAAACCAAACATTGAACATCTTAAAGTGTTTGGTTGTGTTTGTTATGCACGGACAGAGACAGCAGGGAGGAAGAAGCTTGATGATCGCTCAAGATGTCTGGTACATTTGGGAACTGAACCGGGCTCTAAAGCCTACCGTTTGTTTGATCCCTCCAATAAGAAAATCATTGTGAGTCGTGATGTGTACTTTGAGGAAGAAAAGAAATGGAATTGGAATCAAACAAAGTCGGCTAGCATGGAACAGAGTACGTTTGAGATTGATATGATACCTCAGACAGAGGAGGTTGAAAAAGAGGCTGTAAGCGAAAGTGATGATGTTAGCGAAACAGAGGTTGAATACGAAGCTGATATGGAAGATAGTGAGAATCAATCTCAACCAGAACAGAGAAGGTCAAGCAGGGTGAGCACGAAACCCTCATATTTGGACGATTATGTTCTGCTATCTGATGTGGAAGGAACGAAGCTTCTTCTAGTGATAAATAATGAACCACGAAACTATGATGAGGCCAAAGAGTTGAAGGTTTGGGTCGATGCATGTAAAGAAGAACTAGTCTCCATCGAGAAAAACAATACCTGGGTTCTAGCTGAGCTTCCTAAAGGGTTCAAACCTATAGGACTCAAGTGGGTGTTTAAAATAAAGAGGGATGCTGATGGAAAGATCATCAAATACAAAGCGAGACTTGTGGCAAAAGGATATGTACAACGTTATGGCATCGACTATGAAGAAGTTTTTGCACCTGTAGCTCGTATTGAGACTATCAGATTAGTAATTGCGTTCGCTGCTGTCAAGGAATGGGAGATTCATCATTTAGATGTAAAGACAGCCTTCTTGAATGGAGAACTGAAAGAGGAGGTTTATGTTTGTCAGCCTGAAGGTTTTATGGTCAAAGGAGAAGAGGAGAAGGTCTACAAACTACATAAGGCTCTCTACGGCTTGAAACAGACACCTCGAGCCTGGAATATAAAACTTAATTAAGTCTTGAAGCAGCTAGGCTTTACTCGCTGTTCTAAGGAAGCATCGCTCTATACGAAGAAAGAACAGAGTGGTCTTCTCCTTGTGTGCGTGTATGTTGATGACCTGTTGGTTACAGGCTCTTCGTTGAACTTGATTGTGGCGTTTAAACAGGAGATGGCTCGACAGTTTGAGATGAGTGACCTTGGTAGGCTAACCTACTATCTCGGTATTGAGGTAAGACAGACTAATGGGAGTATTACTCTGTCACAAAGTCGTTATGCACAAAAGGTACTTGAAGAAGCCGGAATGCTTGACTGTAATTCTGTTCATATACCGATGGATGTGAATGTGAAGCTTTCTAAGTGTCCACAAGAAAGAAACATAGATGAAAGGGAGTACAGACGGAGCATCGGGTGCCTTCGGTACTTGTTACACACACGACCTGATCTTTCTTTTAGTGTCGGTATGTTGAGTAGGTATATGCAAGAACCCAAAGAGTCTCATGGAGCAGCGTTGAAGCAAGTGTTTCGGTATTTGCGTGGTACTATTTCACTTGGTCTACGGTTTGGTCGTGCAACATCTCATGAACTGATAGGTTTCAGTGACAGTTCACACAATATCGATGCTGATGATGGAAGAAGTACGACCGGGCACATTTTCTACTTTGGTAATAGCCCCATAACCTGGTGCTCCCAAAAGCAAGAAATTGTGGCACTGTCGTCATGTGAAGCTGAGTTCATGGCAGCCACGGAAGCGGCGAAACAAGCAGTGTGGCTCCAAGAACTTATTCATGAAGTTGTGGGCGATGGTGGAAGGAAGGTGGTTATAAAAGTGGACAACAAATCTGCAATTGCATTGACTAGGAATCCTGTCTTTCATGGTCGTAGCAAGCACATACATAGGAGGTTCCATTTTATAAGGGAGTGTGTTGAGAATGATCAAGTTGAGGTGGAGTATGTTCCGGGAAGTGAACAAAGAGCTGATATTCTCACAAAGTCATTAAGTCGAGTTCGGTTTAAAGATATGAGGCGTCTCATCGGAATGCAAGATGTAGGAGAAGATGAAGTCAAGCTTAAGGGGGAGAATGTTGGTTTAAGCTTGGTTTAACTTATAGTGCAAGTTATCCTAATCCTAACTAGTTATGTTTATCTATAAGGATTGGATATATCGGAAGTTGATTACTATTAGGAATAGGTTTTTTTCTAATCGTATATATATGAAAGTTGTAAGGATGAATCTATCACAAGTTTGTGTGAAAGATTAAAAGTCTTAGTTTTGAGATATTTTCTAAGGCAATACGAAAGTTTGGTTTGGTGATTTCGAGTTCTTGAGTTCTATAAACCTAATGACCAGCTTAGGTTCTCTTGAATGTAGCTAGAGACCAAACGAGTCAACAATATGCTAACACAGCTTCCAAACATCAACCAGTTGAAGAAAGAACTTTTGGCTTTTGCCTCTTTTTGATCATTTCCGTCGAACTGATCTGCTCCAGATACCTTAAGGCACAGATTGAAACCGCATTGTCCTATTGCTACAAGGTACAGAGAAATAAAGAAGAGGGTCACTTGGAGCTGAGAAGATGCACATGAGACGTGATGATTCGGACCATCGCATGATGGTTGAAAAAGACAGCAACCCAAGTCCCTGTTTGTTTCATCAAAACATCTATAAAGTTCAGACAACAATAATAAAACTTCTTGTAATAAATAAAAATCTTTCAGAAAAGATTATTATTTATTATATTACCAAGATGTAGAGAGATGATGTTTGGCTTCCTGCCATCACCGGAAGCTCCCTTTCCCTTTTTTCTTTGTTTTGTTTTGCTTTTCTCCTTCCCCTCTTCATAGATATCGATATGATTGGTGTTCTGGTGGTGTATCTTCGCGGCGGAACCCTAGATCTGCTTCGGGGAGAGCTAGATCCGGCCGTATGAAGCTCTGATCTGGAATATCATCGAGGCGTCCATGAGTTTGGAGGTAGACGAGTCGGCTTTTTAGGTTTGATCCCGACATATCTCGTTTTCACTTTTGTAGATCTGCTCGGGGTCATCCGTGGTGGCAGCGCGTGAGGTTAGGGACGACTCTCTCTCATGTTCTTCAAGGTTACAAAGCGGCGGTGGTCGTTTTTTGAAGTGGCGGTGTGCGCCGGGAGTGGTACGGTTGGCTTCCTTTTGACTTGAGACTTGGTGTCTTGTCTCGGGAATGGGGTTTGCTACTGTTCAAGGGAGGTGGCAGTTGTGGTTGTCGGTACGCGCCCAGTCCTTTTGGCGGTCGTGTGTCTGCGAGATGTCTTGGGTGTTGGTAAGGAGTTGAAACCCGTTTATTACTATGCTCTATGCTCGGTTGTCCTTTGTTTTCGCTCAAATCTGGGTATCGATTTATCTCTAAGCTTGGAGTTCGGCATTGATTTAGCAGACTTTCTTCCAATGGTGGTGAGTGCAGTGATTGCTTGCTGTCCGTTTCCTTTTCCGTGAATGCTTCCGGTAAGTTTCGGTTAGTAAGGCTTTGTCTTCGTGGGGTTTTGGTTGAGCTTCTATCTAGGACTAAATGGACGATTATGATTGCGTCGCATCCGTATCCGAAGGTTGAGTTGATCGAGTTTCAATCCTTCTTGTCGGGTTATGAAGTCTCAGGTTCTTGGGCGTTATTGTTAGCGTGCGTAGGCAGCAGCAATAAGTCGTGGTGTGGGTGTAAGAAGTGGAAGTTATCGTGTGGCGGGGCTATGTGCAGCAACGGTATTTCCCGATCATTAGCATGTGTTTATTTCTTATGTCTGATGAGTTGATATGTTCCAGTTTCGAATGTAGTAGTTAATCGTTGTCCAGGGTTTTGTTGCGGTTTTAGTTTTTATGTTGTGTTTCAGTAAGTTGCCCCGGTGTGGGTTTTAGTTGCCGCTTTCTATGGGCTCTTGTTTCTGGGGCTATCCTGTTAGACCGCCAGCTTATGTATGAACTTTTGTATTTCAGTTTGGAATGAATATCAAATCGAAAAAAAAAAAAGAGATGATGAGATGGTGATAGTACGGAAACGGCCGAGAAACGCGTCAGCGACAAACGCCCAGAGAAGCGGCAGAAACGACACCGTTCCAATCCAAGCGTTCACGTTTGCAGCAGCTGAAGCTGTTGACTCACCCAACGGTCCTGTTAAGTAAGTTATCAGGTTCGACGATATTCCGAAATAGGCGAACCGCTCAGCCATTTCTACACCTGTTGAGACAGATTGACAAAAAAAAACAGAGTATAAGCGAAAACATGCGAGAGAGAAACTCAGGTTACACTGAGCTAACCGATGATGAGCCTTGCTGATCTCCATCCACCGGATGAGTATCTGACGGCTGCGTTTCCGACCTCATCATCGGCGGTGTTAGGCATTGTTGTTTGGTTTTGAAAATACGGATAAATGCTTATTGTATTGTTTGTAGAGTGTGTGGCAAGAAATAAATAAGTATGGGGGCGGGGAATTAGGTATGAGACGTAATGTCGATGGTAAGTCATGTTGATGAAGGAGATAAGGATTTGAATAGTGAAAGTCCTCTTTTTTTTTGTAACTGATTTTTTTTTCAACCTGGTTAAATCCCGGAAAATTGCAACTCTGTAGAAAAACTCTTTCTCCAGAACACGTTGCATTTCAAATATCTGAAAAATTGCAATTCTGTAGACGGAACACATTGTTCTCGTTGGGGAAAAATATCACAAAAATACCATAACAATTCTGTTCACTCTTTCTTCGCATTAAGTGAACAGCATAACGTGTTCCATCTACTATCATTTGACCACCAAGCCCTTTAAAAAGGTCATTTTCTTCATTGCAAGTGGTCTAAGGGCTGTGATATTACTTGAGTTTTATTTCTTTATCCATTGCTTAACCAGTTCAACTGGATTAGAATTTGTGTCGCCAGAAAATGTTCATACAATCATTTTAGATATGTTTTAGCTTAAATCCAATCATGCTAGTATCTTCTTCTTTTTTGAGCAACGATCATGCTAGTATCTAAAATGATGTTTTACTTAAAGAATTACTTATTGATCAAGAATACATTTGAATAATTAAGCTGTAGGAAAATGATTATTTCATTTTCTATTTAATATTCAAATATTGTTAACTCAAAATTATTTTCGAACTAAATGTTTATATTTTTTTTCCAATGTTAGCTTTATAGACCTTGTCATTATTAGTCCGTCAGTACTAGCTTTTGACGGAAGAACAAAGCATCACCAATTTTATAACTGGTTCTAATTTGTGCTAAAAATCAGATTGGCCGACTGGTTGGACCGTTACTCACTTTTCTAACAAATTTTTAATTGTTTTAAAAATCGGATTTGAGTTAAACCGGTAAATCTAGTGAAAAGTTAGTCAAACTCGTTAAATCAATGATCCAATTTCATATTAAAATCAATTTTAAAAAAATTATGTTAATTTTTTAAAAATTACAAATTTAAAAAATATTTCATAAAAAATATATTTTTATTATCATCTAAATATAATAGTTTTCACTATATTTTTATATTATTTTTGAAATTTTCACTGTAATTACATATCATTTTTAGATTACATAAAGTTTTAAAAATAATTATATATAGTTACTTAGTTTGAAAATAAATTGGTTTTATTATTGTCTCAACTGAAGTCATTATTTGTTGACGAGCAGAACTCAAAACGCAGTTGTATTACGTTTCGGTTTACAATTGGGCCACAGCTAATAGTCCAGTTTCCAAAGCCTAATGCCTTAAGCCCATTACTACAATGTAAAAATGATGGGCCAAACGTTCAACGTCAAAATGGGGAACTCAGAGTTTTGGTCAACGTCAAAGTCCTTACAGAGGAGAGTTTGATCGAGCCTTTTGGTCGAGTTGCAAAAAAAAATGAAGAATCTGAGGTAGATTAGGGTTTATGGTTGTAAGAGACATCCATAGTGGAACAATCACGTGAATGCAAGATACTGAGGTAGATTAGGGTAATCTTTAAGAGAAAGCTTTTGTATAGGAGAAAAGGAGATAAAAATATAAACTTGAAAAGAAAAATTTATACAGTGAAAAAATGAATAAGTGTCATTTTAAGAAAAGGAAGCTGTACTATTAATGTGAAATTGTCCATATTTATGGTTTTCCTGAAAAATCTTTGAACTATAGTTTTGGAACATAGATGTCACTATAGAATATCTAAGAAGTCGATGAAGAAGTAATAACATATTGAAGACTGATTTTATAGAGGAAGAATATGAATCTCCTAGCAAGTGATAACGGTACTGTAGTTTTACTAAAACAGTTGATGCATGTGTTTGAGAACTTTTAAGTGATGATGATTGCTATTGGGCAAGAAAAAGACATAACTTGGGTAGCTCATGAATCTTTTAGTAATGATTTTTAGTGTATTAACAAGTCATGTAAAATTGATTAAACAAATTTTGCCGTCGAGCGTCTAGTTAGACGATTAATCGGCTATGCGTCCGCGTTTTAGAACAGAGATTATCAACAAACACAATAAACAAACATTTTAGTCATGTCTTACTCTTTCATGAGTAGTAATTTATCTCTTAAAAAGGAAAATATTTTTAAGAAGATAATGTGGACCCGCCACATACAGTGTGGTAAAGATATTTAGAAATCACATTTATATCGATTGGAGTAGTAATTAGTTTTTCAACAACCCTCGTTTTGATAGAACGACATATATTGGTTTTTTCAACAACCCTCATTGTCTCAGACGTGATGATGTCAGAATTTAAAACTATAGAGGACCTCCACAGGGCCGGGCCGGATAATTTTGTGCCTGGAAGCAGAGAAAATTTGTTGGCCCTCTAAACAACTCATTTGATAAAATTAGTAAGGAGGAATAATATAACTTGGGACCAGGTCGAAGACACACCACTAGCCTACTCAGGTCCGGCTCTGGGCCTCCACCTTTTAATTGTCTTTTGTCTACAAGTGGATCCGACGATTAAAAATGTCTATTCAATTGAATCACGTCATAGATAACTGACCAAACAAGAAAAATAATTTACTTCCAATAATGAGCCATAGGTTTCATATGTAAAAATTACCAAGATATCTTGTGTCGTAAGTACGTAGGCAAAAAAAAAACAACCCAAAGTTAAGGCATGACCTACGTACTTACAACACAAGATATCTTGGTAATTTTTACATATGAAAGTCTTCTGGACCTTTTGAAAGTCTTCTGGACCTCCTGAAAGTCGTCTGGACTTTCTGGAAGTCGTCTGGACTTTCTGGAAGTCTTTTGGACCTCTTGTAAGTCGTCTGGACCGCTTTTAAGTCGTCTGGACCTCCTGGAAGTCGTCTGGACCTCCTGGAAGTCATCTGGACCTCCTGGAAGTCGTCCCAGAAGTTTTCCAGATCTGAAAAACCTGCATATCCAGATCTGAAAAATCTGCACATCCAAAAACGTTCAAATGGCTTAAAAAATAGAAAATGAGTGGAAGATTAGATAAACATACTTATATAGAACACACAACGTACATATCCAAGTGAAAGTTGAGAACCATCTGATTAAAAACCTGCAAAAAAAGATAGATTATTCAGAAAGACATGAGACAAAACTGAAAAATTCATATAAAGTTTGGTGTTTTCAAGTCTAAGAGATTAGAGTGGCTTTGGAGAGTATTAGTTTGAGGAAAAAGGTAAGAACTTTATGCAACAAGAAGTTACAAAATGAAGAAAAATGAGACATAAAAATACATTTCTAAAATTAATAGATCTACCTTTAAATGAGTGGAAGATGAGAATCATATGATGAAAAACCTGCAAAAACAAGATAAATTAGTGAGAAAGACATGAGACAAAAACAATCAATTGATATAAGCTTGGTGTTTAAAAGTTCAAAGAGATTAGAGAGAGGTTTGAGAGTTTTAGAATGATGAACATTACATTTTTGTTGCAGCCATTTGAGAGGAGGAGATAGAATGTGTAAATTTTTCTTTATATAGGGAGACAAAAAATCCAATTAGGTTAAATATTTTAGATTCAGAAGACTTTCAAATAAGTCTTCTGAATAGAAGGCTTCCTAGACGACTTACTTGTAAGTCGTCCAGAAGACTTCAATATTTTTAGCGGGAAACTCAAATATTTTTAGCGGGAAACTAAATATTTTTAGCAGGAAACTAAATACTTTCACTCATCTATGTTGAAAACAATCACTTTTATTGTATCTTAATTTATATCAATTATAACATATGTTAATTACATGATTTCAATTTTTCATTTATCAAAATATTTTTTTATAAATTTTATAAATTATTTTTAAGATCAACTATACCAGAAGACTTATTTGTAAGTCGTCCAGTCGTCTAGAAGACTTACTTGTAAGTCGTCCAGTCGTCTAGAAGACTTACTTGTAAGTCGTCCAGTCGTCTAGAAGACTTACTTGTAAGTCGTCCAGTCGTCTAGAAGACTTACTTGTAAGTCGTCCAGACCCTAAATTTAACCCCTAAACTAAATTGACTAAAATTAACTAACTAAATAAATTATAAAATCAAATTAAACTTGCTTAGTGTTTACTATGCACATAAATAAACACATTTGGGTAAATTTCATATTTTTCAAAAATACTTTTATGCTTTCCAAAATCTAACCCTAAGAACACATACAATACTACAACATATGTTGGCAAAACCTAAACCAAAGAATATCATGACTCACTACTTTCACTCATCTATGTTGAAAACAATTCACTTTTGTTATATTTTAATTTATAACACTTTTAACATATCTTAATTACATGCTTTCAATTTTTCACTTATCAAAATAATTTTTAAAAAATTTATAAATTATTTTTAAGATTAACTATACTGGACGACTTACTTGAAAGTCGTCTGGCCAGAAGACTTAGTGGGGTTAAAAACGTAAAAAAAAACTGTTTTTTTTTGTTTGGTCATAAGGGGTTGGTTGTAATTTCAATAGTCTTTTAAGTGACTTCTGCATTTGATTCAAGTTTGGGTATACTTTTGCATTTGAAATCAAGTTGTGAGTTATATTTGGCAATTTTCCCATTTTAAAATGCATCATTTAAAAACATAGTGAATATCGCTTTATAATTTTAATAATTCTTAATTATTTTATTTTTATCCTTAATTAAATTAAAATAATAGATATAATACAATTTTAGCAGCAAAATACAATTTGATTATTTAATTATTTGTGTGAAAATTCTCAAAAATTATTTTAAATGAATAAAATGCTATTCTCATACTGGCTATATTCCCATTGTTATCAAAGCCAACTAAAATTTTCTCCATATACAAAAATGATGTTTTAGCTTTTTTCATGTATACCGAAAATTAATGTTCTAATTTTAGTTAATACATTTTTCTTAACAAATTAAAATAAATTAAAATGTAAAAAGGTAACTGGTTGAATTTTACTGAAAATCAAATAAAAGTTTTAAACTAACTAAAAGTGAAACCAAAGAATAATAGATAGAAGCATATATTTAATTTTAATATGTGTGTACAATTGTAAACAAGAATATTTGTATATAGAGATAAAGGAAAAGCAGATGAAACGTTGTAGATCTAGTGGATTAAACTGTTTGAGAGAAACAAAAGCTGATCAAATAGAAAAATGTGGATCAAGTGGTCTAATATATTTATATTATTATCTTTAATTAAACATATATTATTTTCTGTTTTAGTATATGTTATAATTAATATACTCTATATATTTAAATAAATATTTTATTTTATAATTTATGAGAACATATTTAAATATTATGATAAATTTATTTTTTTATGTGATTGACTATTTTAAATAATTTAAGGCAATATAACTCAGTAAATAAAGTAGTTTTCTTAATGTTTAAAATTTATCATTATTAATTCATAAAATAATGTACTGAAATTTTAAAATACATATATTTAAAAATAAATGTTTTATTTATATTTTAAAATGAAAAAGAGTTTAGTTTTACATCAAACATATATAAACAGTGTTTTAAAATATATTAGGCGCTCGTTACGGGACAGATTAATCTCTAACACCTATCGGATACGCGGACGTCTAAATAGAGCCTATATAAATATTTTCTATAAAATCTATATATATAAAGTTGATATATACATTAATTTTATCAATATGAACATAAAATATACTTTAAATATAATTTGTGTATATATAATATAGTTTAACATATATAAATAGTTTCAGATTATAAAAAAAACATGTTTAAATTTATAAATGATAACTTATAACTATTTTTAACTATTGATCTAATAGATATAATCGTATAAATACATAAAAGTAACGTTAATATAACTAACAACATTGATAAAATACTAGATTTTGATCCACGCTTTAAAAGCGCGGATATATTGTCATTTTAGTAAAGTTTAACTGAATTTATAATTTTGATTAGAGAATAAGTAATTTTTAAGTTTTCTATTTGTGTTTCAAAATAATTGTTCTATTATAATAATTAATTTTCAAGCGGTGTCTTCATACCCAACCCAGACCTATGATTGAACCGATAAATCTAGTGATATGTGTATAATCCAGTTCAATTTAATAAAAAGAATTGTAATTATGATCTTAGAAAACCCGGTAAAAAATTAAAAATCCGCTATTAACCTAAGATCCAATATGAGATGACCCGCTGAAAACTAAAAAATAAATAATATTTTGAAATGTTTATTAAATAATTCATACTTCTTAATATTATAAAAATTTGAAAAAGTAATTTTTTAGACTTTAAAGAGATTTGTCTTATGTCATTTGAAGAAAATGAAACAATGGTAATAGAAAACTTTGTTGATATGAAAATATTATTTTCTTTTTTTGATTACTATGATAAGTTTGTATTTTTATTTATGTTTAGATCTAAAACTTAATTTAAAGATAACTTTTTTAAAAAATTGAACATTCAAAATTGGCATATCATTATTATGTAAAAAATGGCATACTAATATTTTTTAATTTGCATGTATATATTCATATCCGATCTTTAAATAATATTATAGATTTTAAAATGATATTCAAATTAAATGGAAAGTATAATCTGCATAAAAATTAAATTATTATCATTCACAAAATATGGAAAGTATTAATTACCATAGTTATAGAAAATATTCTATTTTTATTTTAAATTAAATGACAACAGAAAGATTTATAAATATATTGAAATGCATGAGAAGAATCCTAAATTTTTAAAATAAAATTCTAATTTACTAGTATAAATATAATAGCATTAATATTTTAGCCTTTTTAATAATAATGATTATAGGTGTCTGCGTTGACTGCATATACAGCCGTTAAATATCACTGTACGTTTGAACTATATAAATATGAACAAAACACTATAACATTCGAACATTATGTTTGATTACCGTATAGTGCATAATATACATCATTTAGAGCATCTCTAATATAAAACTCTATATTTTACTCAAAAATGGAGTAAAAATGAATATGAAGTAAAAATATCCCAACTCTACTCAGTTTTCTATTACATAATGGAATAATGAACAAACAAAAAATAAACTATTCCATTTATAGAGTAAATTTTATTATAGAGTAGGATATAGAGTTGGATTTGAACATTTCTTACTCCATATACATTTTTACTCCATTTTAAAGAAAAAATGGAGTTGTGTTAAAGATGCCATTAGACGACCATCTAGAACCTTATTTTAGAAACCGTATAGAAAAGATAATAATATTTATCACAAATGAAATAAATTAAAAAGGTAAAGACAGCATAAAACGTTTGATACATTCGAAATGTGTTCCATAATTACTGTAATTGTATAAGAGTTAGGATCAGACATTTTACCTAATACCCGATCCGAAAAACCCGAACCAAAATCTGAATTGAAGTAGCAAAATAGTCGTACAGATATTAAACTAGAAGATATTTTATATTCGAATCTGAACGGATAATATCCAAATCTATATCTGAACATATATATTTAACCATTTATTTTTAGTTTGCTTCTCTTATTTTGTTCAAAATATTTATATTTATATGGTACATGGCTCAAAATCATCTGCTATATTATTTTTTTTTTGACGAACTACAAAGTGATTATTCAATTAAAATATATATCAAATTTTTTGTTTCATGCACTAACAAAAGTTGCATTCATATTCTCAAAACAGCAGGTAAATTAATGTTTTCTATTTTGAAAATTTTATTTCCAAACCCATTAAATGTTCAACATATTTTTTAAATCAGTTCAACTCGAGCTATAAATACCTAAGTCCGATCCGGTATGTAAAAATCCAAAAGAATTCTAGATTACTATACTGAAGTACTTAAAAATCTGAAATATCTAATCTGGCTTGAATGGATACCCGACCTTCATGTGTAATAAGAGTGATGAATGGGGAATATGAAATCAGTTCCTCTATATTGGTGGGGAAAACAGTTTATTCATACCCGAACTATGAGTTTTTGAGAAAAACATACCTATACTTTTTTCTTGTGCGAATACATACCCAAACTCTACAAACTTTGAATTACATATCCGGACTTATAAAATCCATGCTAATTTATACATCGACATTAACGCTATTTAATTGTAGTTAATGGCACTGATTAGGATGATTATGTGGCTGATTAATCAGCTTCACATACAAATATCCGTATAAAAGAACATAGTATAATAGGCTAAATTTTAAATTTTATGGACCAAATATGATAATTATTGTGGGTAAAAGGAGACATATCAGACTTAAAAGGTGAAGTAGTTGGATTTGCTAAACTAGATATTCTTCTTCCATAATTGTGTAACCCTATTTTTTCTCTGTCTCGTCGATTTTACAAGAGGAAAATGAATATCAGTTTTCAAAACGACGCCATATAACAATGGCGTGAACAATTTAATATTTTATCCACAGTAATTATTATATTCGGCCCATAAGATTTAAAATTTTAGCCCATTATATTATGTTCTTTTATACGACGCGTTTGTATATAAAACTGACTAATCAGCCACATAATCATCACAGTCAGCACCGTTAACTACAATTAATAGTGTTAATGTCAAGATGTATGAATTAGCGTGGACTTCATAAATTCGGGTATGTAATTCAAATTTTGTATATTTCGGGTATGTATTCGCACAAAAGAAAAGTGTAGGTATGTTTTTCCCAAAGA
Source organism: Raphanus raphanistrum subsp. raphanistrum (assembly GCA_019706035.1). Classification (NCBI taxonomy): domain Eukaryota; kingdom Viridiplantae; phylum Streptophyta; class Magnoliopsida; order Brassicales; family Brassicaceae; genus Raphanus; species Raphanus raphanistrum. The sequence goes on from CM033988.1 coordinate 54,131,319, forward strand.
TTCATAGTTCCGGCATGAATAAGTCGTTTTCTCCTATATTGGTGTGTGAACTGTATTTTCTCCACTCTCCATTATATACCTTATTTAATGCTTCTTAACCAGCAACTACACACTAACGTGTTATGTATGGTATCTACTGCAGCCAAAACATAAATGATACGCCAATTTTCGAAACAACACACATTTCAATCATATGTCATCTTCTTCTGTCATGTGGGCGTATTAACTTCATTCTTAAAGAAAACTAGATCTGGATCCGTTTTCAATTTTATTTTTTAAAAATTAATTTAAAACATTTACTTAGAATAATTATTAACATAATAATATTAGTATATACTTTCTCCATTTCAAATTAATTATTGTTATAGAGTAAAATTTTTGTTTTAAAATAAGTGTCGTTTTCGATTTTAAATGTAAAATTTATTGACAGTATTCTCTATTATATTTTTCTATTAGTTGAAATATTGTTAGGTTTATTGCTAATAGTGTTTTTATTTCGAAAATATGTAAAACTAAATATTTTCTTAATCTGTGTGTATAAATCTAAAACAACAACTAATATAAAACAGAAAGAGTATAATGCATCCAGTTAGGCGGGGCGGGTTTTGATTCATAAGGAAAGGATAACTAAAAATAGATTTAAAAAATGTTGATTCATAAAGAAATATAATTAGAAACGCTGGTTTATTTATATCCTAAAGACTCAATCCTAGGTAAGATATATCTAATATATACATATAGATCTAACTTTATAAAAGGAAAATGTATTTAATTTAAAATTTTATAGAAAAATAGGGTAAAAATGGAATGTTTCTCTTTTAATAAGAAATATTTTCTGAAAGAGAAATGATATCGAAAAAAATTGATGAAGTTAAATGGTAAAAATATATTGAAACAGTAAGTATATCTCATGGATTAGTCAAGAAAGTGAATTCTGTTTTCACTGACTAGTCACTACCACCGCTTGATGAAAATATATTGAAATTAACAGTATCTCTATAGATTAGTCAAAGAAATTGAATTATGTTTTCACTGACCAGTGACTACCACCGATTGGGCCCGCCATAGTGCTGTAAAGAGATCTAGGAGTCACATTTATATCGATTAGAATAGTAGTTTGTTTTTCAACAACCCTATATCTTGTAGAACGACATACATCAATAGATATGAGACGCTGAGCTCCTCTATATATGCACTTCGGGTACTAACCCGTAAACCCCGAAAATAAAAAGTCTGAGAGATGTCTAGTAAAAAGCAAGCAACAGAAGAAGAAGAGCCAGTTAGTCCATTTGCACAGCTATTCAGCTTGCCGGGTCACGATGTCTTTAACATTGTAACAATTGGATGCAAAACCGAAACCGATCCATCCACCGTTATTGAAGGCTTGAAGAACACACTGATTAACCATCCACGCTTCTCTAGCATACTGGTCGGTAACACACGTAGATATGCATGCACTTCTAGTTATAAATTATTTGGTAGTTACTAATATTTGAGGGCTCCTCTTATTTAAGATGTTATGATCCTGACATCTTATCATATACAGGTTACGGGTCATGGTGAGGGCAAAGGAAAACCTAAATGGATTCCAACGAAAGTAAAAGTGGAAGATCATGTAATTGTTCCAGATATCGATCAAGACATTGAGAATCCTGATGAATTTCTAGAGAATTATACATCAAACATGGCTCTTTCTCCAATGGACATGTCCAAACCTTTATGGGAATTTCATCTATTGAAACTTAAAACATCACATGCGGAATCTGTTGCTGTGGCTAGGTTCCATCATTCTTTAGGTGATGGGATGTCTCTTATGTCTCTTTTACTTGCTTGTACTCGGAAAATATGTGATCCCGAGGCACTTCCTATTTTTGTTGCTCCCAAGAAAAGCAAAGCAAAGAACGCTTGTTGGTCGTTTGTTGCTTGGTTATGGTTCTTAGTAAAAACAATGTTCCACACTTGTGTTGAAGTTTCCAAGGCTTTGGCTTTTATGTGTTTCCCTGGGGACACCACAACTTATCTAACTGTTAAACCAGGAGCTACACTTAGCGCAAATAAGTTTATTCATCAAATCATTCCTTTGGATGATGTCAAAAACGTGAAGAACGCCATGAATATGGTATGTTTGCTTAATTACTTTCCTTTGTGTTCTTTTGAATGCTGAATACCCTTTATGTTTTTTTTTTTTTTATTAGACGGTGAATGATGTGCTTTTTGGAATGGTACAAGCTGGTCTGTCACGATATTTGAATCAAAGAGACGGTAAATGGTACTCTTCTTCAGTGTCATAAACCAACTTTTAGCATTCTTCTTGAATATTCTCAAATTTGTGAACAGGTCTTAATGAAACAACTTCAGACCCAAGAAAAGCTCTAGACAAAATATGTCATCACGGGGTTGTTTTTTTCAACCTAAGGCCAAATAGAGATATTGAGGTGCTAAAGATAACATACCACTAACACTAACGATCTTCGTTTTTGTCTTATTTGAATTTTTTTTTTGCTAAAAGATTATTTGAAATTATAAAGATCTAAATACAAATATATTTTACAGGATTTAGCTAATATGATGGCAAAAGGTTCAAAGTGCAGATGGGGAAACTCAATAGGTTATGTACTAATTCCTTTGTGGTTGAAGTCAGAGGATGATATACTTGAATATGTTAGACAAGCCAAAACTACTATGGATCGTAAAAAACTTTCCCTCGAACCTCTATTTTCTTATGGGTTGCTGAAATTGACCATGAAGATTTTTGGATCTACAGTAAGATCTAAATCAACATTCTATTAGTTCCAAATGCAATATATTCATTTTTTAACTAATCAACATATTTGGATTATGGGGTGGAAAACAGGCAGTCAAAAACCTTCTAAATAGAATTTTTGGTAACACAACAATGTTGTTCTCAAATGTGGTTGGTCCAGCCGAAGAAATTAGCTTTTTCGGCCATCAAATATCTTACATCGCTGCAAGTAGCCTTGGTATACCACAGGTATATCCCCTTAAACACAAAGCCTTCTTTTTTTCTGAAAAGAGTAACACAAACCCTTCTTATTTGTCCTCATAAATAGGGAGAACAAGAAAAATTTTCTATGTTTTTGAGAGTAAAAAAAAAAAAAAACAAAATTCATAATTAATATGATTTCTGTGATCATTTTATAGAAAATTAACTACTTAGTAATCCATAAATATTATATTCTATTTGTATTCTAACATTCGTAATTATATATTCCGGTTACGTCCTCCAAGATAAAAATTGGAGCTATATTAAAACGAATTTTAAAATTAAACTAAGTAATTTAGTTATTGCTAATGTTATTAAATTAATTACCCCCCCCCCCCCCCCCCCCCCCACCAAATAATGACATAAATTAATAGTAAGAAAAATTTTGCAGTCTTCAACTAATTCTTCTTTTTTCCAACAAAAAAGAACTAATTCTCCTTTTTCCTTGACAAGGCACTCATTCTCATTATACAGAGCTATGTGGACAAACTTATAATCAACCTAGCAGTTGATCTCGACGTGATTCCAGACCCTCATCACCTTTGTGATCTCATCATCGAAGCCCTCAGCATGATGAAGTATGCTGCCTCAAAAAAGATTTGCCATGCTTCAGAGGTTTAAGCAAAATATTTGGTGCTAAAAATAAAGAACAATTAATTACTTTCAGTAATGTGTTACAACGCATTCGGAGTTTATCATCTTTTTATGTAATGTACTCGTGTGTTTGAATGATAGATTAATAAAGTTTGAAGGTATATTCCCTCAAGTCTCAAACATGATAATGTCGGAACTTAGAACTAGAGGACCACCACTTCTTATCGCCTATCTACAAGTGGATCCTACGATTTAATATGTCTGTTCATTTGAATTATAACATGTAAAAAAGACAAAACAACCAACAGGGTTGGCCACCAGAAGATTAAAAAATATCGGCGAAAGACAAAACGATAAAAAATGTACTTCCGATAATGAGATACTGACCTTTTGACTTAATTATCGATTCCCTACTATATATTAAACCAAAAGAAGGAACCGTCTAATCCAAAAACTAAGGTATGCCCTATTTACATGATAACATATGAAACCCTGTTACAAGTGAGAAGTACGTCAGAAAGTAAGTTGGGCTTGGGACCAAGCGAGATACACACTTGAAAGTTGAGACTAAGAAAGATATGCGTCAACAAGCAATGCCGAGTCTCTGACCGAGATAAACAAAGAGCCAGGTTATAGACATGAGCGTCGGTATATTTAACCACGATGAGTATGTGTTGAGCTTGCTCAGCCTTCAAATTTCCGCCTCACCTCTTGCTCTCCCCTCCTCTTCCTTTTTTCTTTTCTGCTTTCATGCGTTCAAACATTGCCTATCCACAAAACATTCCTGTCTCTTTCGCATTTCTGAACAAATAGGTTTCCTTATCTTCTGTGTTTTATTTTTCAACTTCATCTGCTGATGGAGGCGAGATGGAGACTCTAGTATTGGTTTTTCCTTCGCTATCGTACTCAACCACCACAACGCGGTGGTCATCTTTGAGGATGATGTCTCCAAGGCAAGACACAAAGCCAATATACTTGTCATTTTTACTTATCGGTTGTTTACTCCTCTCTCACTCATCAAATCATAACTAAACACTTTGGGAAGATGTGAAACCGCTACAAACATTTACATTTTTCTTTTGGACACGTTCAACTACGTCATGACATGTGTCACATTTTGGAGAGTAAACTTCTCGACAGTTTTAAGCACCTGAACTTGTGCAGTCTTATTAACAACATAGAGGGCCTTGTTTAAGTTTAAAGACTTAGGCGTCGTAAGAATGTTTGAGAACTTCCCAAACATTCTTAAATCGAAGTAACAAAATCAGAAATAACGATTCACTGAAAATTAGAAATGCATACAACGGGGATATTAGTCAAAGCAAACAAAAAGTCGAAAAGTTGGTTCTTCTACAACCATGAATCTCATAGATTCATTGTCGCAGAAAAACTCTAGAGGCGATGCTAATCATCAAAACAAGAATGGTCAGAGAGCTTACAAACACTCCACACACGAGTGCCTTGTCAACGAAACCCCAATGTGATACCACTTCTTGCTTCTCTTCCTCTACTTTCTTTGATTTTCCTTCCGTCTTGTGATCCTGTTTTGTGATATCTCCAGAAACGTTACAGGCCTCTCCTGATTTCCCTTCTCCACAACAGCTCTCAGCAGAGCACGGGCTCGTCTCACAAGCACTGACATCAGAGGAACATGGCAGCTTTTTCTCCTCTCGGACTTTTCTTGCTACATTTGTAGAGCTTAGCGTCTCAATCACCTCCCCAAACACTGACCATCTCGCTACAGATGTTATCTTCGCTATAGCTGAAGTCCCAAGCATACTTTCTGGTCCACTAACTAAGACCTGAATGTATCCTTTGGTGTGCCCAACCTACAAATTCTCATAGTCAATACGTATGACTTTTTCAAATGAGTATTGGCAATCAATCAAACAAACAAACTAGATCACGATGTATGACTCAGGAGGGAGCTTACCAAATGGACTCCGTCAGTAGCTATCTCGGTTATCCATATTCTCTCTTCTTTGCCCTCCATTCCCGTGTAAGGTGCAAAAGCCTCAAAAACACAAGTCAGCTCACGGCTGCGTTGCTTCACTATCTTACTTTGTACCTTCTTCATCTTTGCTGCTGGGGTCCCTATGTCATAAATGGCACATCCGAGAAAGAATTTTTAGGACCGATAGAACACTTCCCAATTACATACATGACCAAATCCTTGAGCGCACCTGGTCTGGGGTAAAACTGAGATATATGAACTTGAGCAAACTTGTAATCCTTGATAAGCCCAACCGTTTGAGAAAAATCTTCATCGGTTTCCCCTGAAAATGGTAAAAGTGAAATGAATCTTAAACACAGGCGAACTAAATGAACAACCAACATGCTTCAACTATCCACACCCAATAGTGATGAGTGCGTTTATGTATGGCGGTGTGAAATTTTTTATGCTCAGGCAGCAGGTACCAATGAAGAAAATTCAGTAAAGAGTGAAAATGATATTAGCAAAATTCAGAGTTTCAGGTTTATCCAAGAACTAACCAGGAAATCCGCATATTATGTCAGTAGCAATTTGCATCCCTGGCACAAGTTCTGTTAAGGTGTCTACCACGGTCCTGAACTCACCCGATGTATATTCCCTGTTCATGCCCTGCAACGAGAGAAATCTTCAGGTGAGACTCGAACAGGATTTTGACAGTCCTACACAATTTTGAACTCACCGTCAATACAGCATCACTGCCAGATTGCACAGGGACATGAAGAAAGGTGTAAACACATGGGTGACGTAAAACAGCTGCTATTTCTTTCAAATGCTCGAGGATAAAGGGAGGATTAGTCATCCCAATCCTTAGCATTGTGCTTTGATCAGAAGGAAGCTCCTTAACAATGGCATTAAGCAGAATTGGAAGATTAACTCCTATGTCACGACCTGAAACATTATCGAGACATTAGCTCCCAATATAAAGGAATACCAATTATGTCTTAGATAACAAAAACATATCATCCCAATGAGATAGAAAACAAAAACTAGGTTAAGACACTACCATATGCTCCAGTGTCCTCGCTGCTCAACCAAATCTCCTTCACTCCTTCGGATATTACAGTTCTCACCCGCTCCACCTGCAATGTAGAATCTCAGGAAATCATTCCGGGAGAAAACAACGGGAAAGGGGAAAATCTGGATGCAAATCAATAGGCTGAATCTGCTTACAAGGCTCTCGACTGTGTAGCTTCCTAAGTGACCACGGGCATGCTTGGTCTTGCAGTAAGTACAGGCACCCAGACAGCCAACGTTAATGGGGAGGATCTCGATAAAATTGTTCCTCCGCACCTGCGATGGAAAATGACTTGTTAAGCCAAACTCAAAGAAACCCACTGAAGTTGAACAAGTAATTGTGTGTAAGCAGCCATGAAAGACCAAACACATATATAGTATCAAAGACCAAACTTTATCCACACCTTAGGGAGATCAAGCGCAGGCAAAGTCTTCCGATTCAGCAGCCTCACTTCATGACCCTTAAGAGTCTCTTCAACAATCTCAACGACACGATCAATCTGTTGGACTCCAACCACACTAACGCCTTCGAGTTCTTTAAGGTCACGGCTTCCCTGAGGAACACATCCAGCTATCACAAGAGGCTTTTTCCCACTTCTACCCCTCGTTATCAGAGTAGACATCGCAGACTGGCTCGGCGACTTAACAGTACAGCTGCAACAATCGCGCATATAAGATACATTGCAAATACAAAGTCAAAATATATTTTTTTTTAAAATGATGCAATTTCAACTGTGAAGTTACAAAATCAAACCGTGACCACGTGAACTATTTGCTCACGTTCTTATATATCACACTACTCATAACTATCTCTACAGCACACAAACTTAACAAAAGTACACGGAACTCTGGGAACTGAAGCTTACGTGTTAATGAGCCACAGATCAGCATCCTCTGGTACTTCTGTTAACCCATAGCCGAATGCAGTAAGCTGTCCAGCCATATACTCACTATCACTCTGAACAATAACCCCACAAAAAAACTGTAAGATCAATCACTTCAAGAAACTTAGCTTAAACATATCATGAGCTCAATCACCAGATGTAAGGAACATCCAAATTTAGCTAAAACATATCATGAGATCAATCACTTAAAGAAACTTAGCTAAAACATATCATGAGCTCAATCAATACAGTATGACTGATGCGGCAATCAAGAACTCTAAATTACAATCGAATATTGAACATTTTACTAGCTAGACTCGCCTGATTATGAGAACATCCAAACGTCTTGATGTAAATCGTCTGCACAAAACCATCGAGTAAAATGTAAGTGCATCCATAAGACGTTGACAGTTATAGAAATCGAAGCAAATGATAAACTAGAGCAGGAGAACGACCTGAGTTCCAGGGATCTTCATAGATGGTGGAGCGAGCGAATCGCGATTCGAATCAGTAGTGACTTCATCCTTCTGCTTCGAGACACTACGTTTGCTCGCATTCCTCTTCGGATTGACTCCTACGGAATTTAACGGTAATCGGAATCCCGGCGCTGCACCACCAGCTCCTCCGGCGAACAGATCCTCGATATCCTCCATTACGTCTTCTCTCTTCTCCTTCTCCACGGCGGCGCGTTAACGATGAGATTAGCGAGAATGGAGTGTGAGGTTTTTTTGGCAGTGAGGTTCGGTTGGGTCTCATGGGCCCGGGTTGGATCCAGATCCATTCACAATTTAGATCTATAGACTATAGCTAACTAGAGCCCATTTAGTACTCATCATGGGCTAATATCTTATTCAGTTTTTAACTCTTATTCAACTCATAGTAGTATCTGTCCAGAAGTGGTAGATTTTTTCTTCCGTAATTTGAAATTTTTTAAAAAATTGAATTTTTATTTTAAAAAGAAAATTGTATTTTTATGAAAATAAATTTTAGTGTAAACATATTATTTTGTGGTATTTTATTTGTTGGTCAACAACACTTACGGAAAATTTGTTTTGGAAGTAACTTTTTCTATATCTATTAACGTTACAAACAAGGGGCAATTTGCTGTATAATCATATTCGATCAAAAATAAAGAATATAGCCATACTTTGGAAACTGTGTCATTTTGATACAAAAGTTAACATCGTAATCCTTTGTCAGCGCGTAAGCGTTTGTATATCACACACTCTAATCATATACTATTCTATTTAGAATATTGATATAGAATAGATTATTATTTTAACCATATATGTTTTACCACATAGTTAGTTGACTTATTAGTATTATTTACTTATGTATAAGGTTCAATGAAATTTTTTTTTCATCTCGTCCAATGCAGGTTAAGTTTTAGACAGTATAAAAGAACATATTTATTCTTGGAATTGAACCTTAAATACTATACCTTAAACTCAAACTCGGAATCCTAAACCCAAACAATATATCCTAAACCCAAACTCTAAACACAAAACGTAAACCCTAAACCCAAACCCTAAACCCTAAACCCAAACCATATACCCTAAACCCAACCCTAAACCCAAACCATTATCCATTACGTGACTATACTATACATATTATGGTATGAAATACTCGACACATCCACAAACTTTGCATATATGAAATTTTCTAAAGTTTTCTTATATAGAAAGAGAGATAATGAGTGGTGACGGTATTGGATGACAAAACAGTGTAACTGATGAAGTAGTGAGTAAGAAGAACAAGGAGGTAGAGAAGAGAATAAAAAATGTATCATACTATACTGTAATTTAAAATAGTATAGAGGGAAGGAGGGAGGGGAGGAGGGAGAGAAACAAAAAGAGAGAGAAATGTATAATTACAATTCTATATTTCAGTAAATAGAATATAATACAATAATCTATTATTTAAACATATATATTAGAGAAAAAGAAAGAGGGAGGTAGGGAGGGAAGATATGAGAAAAATGTATAATTACATTTCTATTCTATACTTCGTAAATAGAATAGAATACACCAATCTATTATTTGAACATATATATTAGAGAAAAAAAGAGCAAACAAGAAAGAAAGATTAGAGAAAAAGAAATGCACAGAAAAATGGAAAAATGGAGAGAGATAGAGATGTAGATTGGAAAGATACAACAAATGCAGATTGTATAATTTAAACTTTATTCTATGACTCGTAAATAGAATAGACAAACATTTTATTATAACTGTAGATATATAATTTATAAACATATGTTAGTTTTACAAAATTCAAAACATTTCATATACAGAAAAAATCTATGTTTTATATAGGTATTAAAGAAATTCAAATAAATAATTTTTAAACTTACAAAGTTGATTAAAAAGAAGAGGTGGAAGTGGAAAAGGATAAAACAAGAAATAACACATAAATAGCATAGCCTAAAGATTGCTATGGTCAGTTAGTTGATTTTATACTTTGCTATGTATATGTCGCCAAATTCCCCTACAAACAATGTGGTGGCGAAAGCCTTTTTTCAAAAAAAAAAAAAAAAAAAAAACAATGTGGTGACTAGGATTTTATCATTTCAATGGCTAACTCCAGTCCGAGTATATCTAGGCATTACAGAAATATTATAAGCTTTAGTGTATCATTTTTTGGTCAATTTTTGATTTAATTAATATGATAATTATACCTATAATATATTCATATGGTTTATAGGAAAGTAGTTCAATAATTCATATTTATCATTGCTTATAAACCAAATAACAATTAATTAACATGGTTGCATTGATCCACCATTTGTATTTCTTCTTGTCACTAGACTCATTGAGTTTTATGTACACTTTGAAAATATAGTATAACAACCATTTCAATTTCACTAAAAATGTATATACTTTTTAACAAAAAATGTATATACTTAGAGAAAAGTTTAAAGAGGCTTACACCAAAAAAAAAGTTTAAAGAGGCAGCTGTATTTTTCCGGGAGGACACAACATAATTTTATTTTTTATTTAAATAAAATTTTCTAAACTAATTATGAGTTTGCTTTAATTGGACCTTTTAGAAAAAGAACCCTCAAAAAAAGAACGTGTTATTTACAAAAAAAAAATAAGAACGTGTTCACAATGTATATGTCCACGATTTTAATTTTATTTTCTAATTACGTGGATTCTGAATGTATTGCTTATCTTTTTCTTTTCTTTTTGTTTGTCAACAATTAAAAGATAAAAATGCACTGAGTGAGATAAAAACAAAATTATAAATTGTACGTGTTGTCCCCGAGGTATCATTTATTTACAACTATCAATTTTATTGTCTTTGAGACTAAAAAAAATTGTTCTTTAGAGTTGTCTTGTTATTTATAAATTCTGAACGTATGTAATCAGAATCTGACTTCACATCGAACGTTAAAGAAAGGGAGGAGGACGTAAAGTCTCTCAGCATGTCTGAACGAAGATCTGTGGTAGGTCCCAAACACTATGTAAGACACAAAATCTTACAGTCGATTGGCTCTTCGATTTTTATGTTTAATATTTTGATGTCCTTCAGTTGATTCGTGGAGAACCCACTCTTGCTTTCTATGAAGTAATATGATTTGCAATTGGTTGCAACATATGTAGATTATAAATATGCCGTTTGCTGATGATATATACAATATAAGTAATCATTTGAATAACCCACTCTTGCTTTCTATGAAGTAATATGATTTGCAATTGGTTGCAACATATGTAGATTATAAATATGCCGTTTGCTGATGATATATACAATATAAGTAATCATTTGAATAACCTACCCCCCCCCCCCCAAGCTCCCGAAGATTTTGTTTCACTTTCTAACTGTGTTGTATTGAACATTGTTTATGTCTGGTCTAATTAGCACCAAATGTGATTGATTGAAGATTAGATTGATCGAATTAAAAGTATATAATATATCTTGAAGAAAATTAAATTCAATAGTTAGTTAGTTTACGCTCGAAATTGAATAACATACTTATGCTGTTTATGCGGGTAAGTATTCTATTCTGTGATTTGAAATTACAAAAATGATACAATTTTATAAAGCTCTTCTTATTATAAAATCAAAACGTATCAAATAACAAAGCCGACACCTTGTTTATATAATCCTTCCTTTAGACAAATCCAGGAAAAGGATTCTATAAACTCTATCTTAAAAAGGAACTTGTAATAAAAGAAAAACATGGAAAACAAAACCTAAATCGATAAAGCTAAGGTGTTATTCAAACCCATGATGTTGGCACTAAAGATGTATCTGATGCTACATCAATATAGTTTTTCCTGGGATTAATAACACTTTCTAATAACATTGACATGAAATTTTCTAACCCATGCATAGGAGATTGAACAAGTACTAGGCTAGAAATATATGCAGATTTGTACTTCAAACATAGATATGGTGATCCTATATCTAGAGTATATTCAGAAAAGAACTGTGTGTGTGATCGTGCCGGAGGTCGTGGCCGTGGCCGTAACCGTGGTCGTGATAATCATGATCTTGGTGACAACAGTAGTGTCAACCGGAGCTTAAGACAACATTATCCTGTTTTAGGAAACCAGGTACATGCTACATAAAAAATTGATATCTACTTACTGATGATGAACATATAAAACTTAGTGCGAACATATATATATATATACTATGAACCACGAGTATACCCAACAGAGTAAAAGAAACCAAAACCATCCGGGATGGTCAACCATATTCGACAAACAATATGGTGCTGTACAAACTCAAATCTCTTATTTAACCATGAATGCATGACCACATATTTATGTAATTATATATATAAATATGTATAATTACAAAACACGCATGAAATCTATAATCTGTATCAGTTAAACCATAGTTTCTTTTTCTTTACAGGTTCCTAATGATGTAGTCGAAGTTGTTAACTTGGAGAGTGATACAGATGAAGATGGTGAGAACAATAAATATATTGTTTGACTTATAATTGGCAAAGTATGTTTCAGTTACTGCTGAAAGCCAAAGAAGCCGATTTTTTTTTGTTTCTGAACATTTAGAAGCTGTAGTGTATGGAGGCTTGGAAGATTTACCTTGTTGGAAAAATTCTCAACAGGTTTGTGTAGTAAATTATATATATATATATATATATATATATATATTTTGTGTTAGAGATTAAACTTAAGAATAATGTGACATTATTTCTTTTATTTTCTTTTGGTTTTATAGATGTACTAGATTTTGACCCGCGCTTTTGAAGCGCGGAATATTTTACGATGAAAAATTTCACTAATAATTTAACAAATATTTTGGTTATTTTTAAAGAGTGTGTATTTAAAATATTTTTGCATTTAAATCAGTATTTTTAAATTCAACCCGATTGTGATTATACCGGTTAATCCGGAGATCTGACAATTCAATTTATGTTTTTAAAATATTCATATTAAAAAATCACTAAAACCCGAGACTAACCGATTGAACTGATGGATGACCGATATGTAATCTAATTGGATTTAAATTGCAATAGTTTCATAATTTGTAATCTTATAATCAAAATTTTAAAGTTCACTATTTTGCAATTTACAAAATTTTAAAGAGAAAATGATAGATATAAAATAACTAAGATTAATTATTGTATTATTTGGAAACATTGATAATAGTATAAAAATATATTGTTTGGAAACATTGATAGTAATATAAAGAAATAAGTATATTGTTTGGAAACATGGATAGTAGTATATAGAAAGGAACATTAGTGACTTAATGTATGTTTAACTATAAAATATAAAGGTGTATTTAATTTAAAAACTTACAAAATAAATGTTAGGTCCAACAGAATGTTTCTGTTTTAATAAGATAGATGGTGAGTGGCGTAAATGGTAATCTGATTCAAGTTGGTGAAGTTGGTGCTGGTAAGATCGAAATCATCGTCGATCTTTTTGGGTATTTATCTTAAATGGATTTTCGTATATTGACAGTGAGATGTTTTTAATTGACTATTGCGTTTTAAAGGTTGCAAACTATATTAATGCGCTGAGACAAATATCGTTAGTCACCCATAGCTAAGGATTTAAAAAAAAAATTCATAAGTTTGGACAAAAGGTTTGCATTAGTTCCCTTATGCATATGCGCTTTCAAAAAAATTTAAACCATAATGTAGTAGGCAGAGTTAGCTTCTCAAATCTTCCTCTTATAGTGATTCTAACAAATGAGGGAAGTACAAAAAAATGAATTCCAAAAGAATCATTCGTTTGCCACTTTCTTACTAAACGACAGTGTTTTGCCTCTCTCTCTTTTGTCTTTTTCCAACTATGCAAGATCTTCACTAGCAATAAATAAGGAATACATTTTACACACCCCAAGAGCTAAGGAATACAAAAATATTCTTAAATAATCACGACGTCAGACTTTGAATCGGATATCCATTTGACAATACCGTCTGGATACTTCAGAGATTACGTTTCTGTGTAAAAGTCCATAACATATTCTCAAAAAATAATAAGGTTCAAAAAAAAAATATTCTCAAAAAATAAAGTAGGAGAAAAATAACTGAATCGTTGGTTGGTGAAGAACGATGATACGTAGCTTCCAGTTTAGAGCTCCGACGAACCATCCCGGTTCCTCCATCAAAACCGACCACAGTCACCGGTTAATCAGGTTTCCGACGAGATGCTCGTCACCAGATCTCGGCCATTACACGGTTCTTGGTTTGACTCCTTTTGCATCTCAAGCCGAAGTCAAGCGGGCTTTCAAACGTCTCGCTCTTAAGGTAATAATGTCACAGTTTGTGTCGTATTTCTTGTTTTATTTTCTTCTTTCTTTGGGAGAAATGCTCTAAACTTTTACTTTTCGAATCAATTCAAGAAATAAAAGGATTTAATAAGATAAATAAACAAATAAATGGGAGATTGCAGTACCATCCAGATGTGCAAAAGGGACAGGAGAAGGATTTCAAGGAGATCATATCAGCCTACGAGGTTAATTTTCTTGTTCTCTTTCTGCTTTCTTGATTTTCTTTAAAATTTTATTAATGGTTTTTCATATTATGACTTCATTATGTGATGTTAATAGTATTTAGACACTCTAATATGGAATTGAGAGCTTAGTATACTCAATAAAACAGCCACAAACTGACAATGTCTTTTTTATCCATCACATTCCAGTGTTTGATGCAAAAGTTTGAGAATCAAGAAGAAGAACTAGAGGAGATTACAGAATTGGATGAAACCGACGAGTGGGAGGAATGGATGGAGTTCGAAGGTGGGATACCCTCAAGCGTGTACACTTCTTTTTAGAGAAAATATCAACGTCTACTTGTTACATACAATAGAGGTAGAGTCAGATAAACCAATATTTTGAACTGTCACTGGAAAAAAAATATAATATGGAATTGAAATATTTGAACTTTAAAAAAGACATTAGTAGCTTTTGATGATAATAAATTATGGTGTAAAAATAAAAATTACTTTTATGGTAATTTTTTCTTTTAATTTGTTGGTCACCATGTTTCATGAGTACTCCAGTATAATTTATTGGTTAGTCACTTATTTAAGTTTTATTTAAAATTGTTTGAAATAAATATTATGGTTTTTTGCATCATCACATGTTACTATAATTTATTTATTTTTGCTAGAACAGAATTACACTATTTTTAGAGTAGCTCTTGTCAAGTAAAAACAGATTTATACCAGGTTACAATCCAAACAAGATAAAAATAGTTAAGAGTGTCAAGTAAATGTTTGTCTTTTTGTGACTTTTAGAGTAAAAGGTTTTTTCTCTTTCTTATGGAGTAAAAGTTTTACTCTGAAATGTACTTTTCTCTTATTTTCTTTGTTGTTCAAAAAAAAAAGGTTCTCATGAGAAGAGAGGCAATCATGTGTCAGTTCTGAACGTGTGCTAATTATCTAAAATGGGCAAAAGATACATGAAAAGAATGATATGCATAGATTACTAGACATCCACAACATTCCAATACATAGTGTTGAGCTGTTTAGTTCAATCACTGACTACTCTCTCTAGGCGAGGCTTTTCTCCAACCCTACTCTGAAAGAAGATTGTTCAATGTGGCCATATGATCATTTCTCTCACGCTGTTCACGAGCAACTAGTAAAATCTCTCCGAATGATGGAGTATCGCAATCTGGAATAATGGTAGGTGTAGTGGCTCTGCCGTCTACTTATTAATGGGCTAAATTGTATTCTCTTGGGAATGTGATAATAGAATCCTACAACAGGCCGTGCCTCCAGCGAGATGACCGAGCACCAATGGAAGAAAGATGCCCCAAAGTGTTAGTGATGAAGAAAACCTTGAAGGTACGAACTGCAGAGAAAAACAAGAAGTGCTTCTTGTCCTCAGGCATGTTTGGCGACTACATTTCTGTTATTGCACGAGTTTCCTTTGTGTCCTCAACATTATAAAAGGGACACTTATGGTATGAGACATATGTTGGGCCCGAATATAGCCCGGTAACTGATTATTCAATAATAAAGATGATGATGGGCCACGACAAGCCCATCACGAGTCTGAAGTCTAAAAGAGAGCTAAGCTAGAACCGGAGGCTGAAAGCTAAGGATCCTAACTAAGGAGGTCACGACGAAGAGGAAGCTCACGTCGCAACCAGAAGGAGCGCTGGACCCGGTCAAGGGGAAGCTGTTGCAGATTCCACCTCAAGTGGAGAGGATCTCGGAGATCAGTTACAAACAACCTAAAGAAGTCTAAAGTTATAAAAAGAGAAGGTCGAAGACTAAGAAGGGGATCCGAACCTATTCATATTTTTACTCAACGTTCATTGAAACATTCTTACTTGTAATTCTTTCGTGATCATTATACTCATCAAAGATCATCTTTTGTAACCACCTCATTTCTATTATATCAATACAAATCAAAGTTCATTTATCAAGTTCTTACGGGATTCAGCCCGCGATAATCTTTCCCTAACCTTTTCTAAACATAAACCTGATCTAAAATCTAGGTGTGAGTTTTACCCCTCACAATTGGCGCCGTCTGTGGGGAAGAAACAATCGAATCCCTTACTCTAACTCGAGGATGAACCCTACCGATCAGACAACAACCCCGTCTGACCTTAACCCCCCGATTCAGAGCGATAGCTCACCGAATGACGGAGGCTCTAGTCTCGTAATCACAGAGCCTCAACGTGGCGACCACCGATCTGGGCAACAGCTTCCGGTTGATGCTCGAACGAGCCAAACTACAACCGGAGTTATTAACCCGAGATCATCGGAGAATCCTCAGCAGCAAGCCATTCCGAATCAAACGGAGGCTCAACTTTCTGAGATCCGCCAAATGATGATACAATTAGTGGACAAAGCTCAGGAAAGTGAGCGCACGATACATCAGTTGACTATACGTCAACAACGATTCGAAGAGATAACTAGATCTCTAAACGCAACAACCCAACCACCGCAACGTCCAGCTCCAGGGGTCACCTTCCATGATCGATTAACCGATCCCTCTTTTCCCCGAGCACGTTTAAACTTTTCCCCTGATAGCACTGTCCCTGAAGGACGCGGATCTGCTTTCCAGACACCTCATACTGGAACAGTTCCCGTGTTCAATCCACCTAATGCCAGTGCTATGGGAAGTAACGTAGCGACAACCAGCTCCACACCCGGTCAGGTCACTGACAGAAGTAATCGTTTACCTCCTCCGCCACCTGATCCTAGGTCCGGAGCAGGAATATCCTTCCCATCTGGAGGCAGAGCGTCAGCTTCGGTTTATCAAACTAGAAGCTCGGTCCCGAATGAGGACGGTTATCAAAGGATAAACTCCGATAACCCAAGAAATGACGAGCGACGTAGCCCACTAACCGCATGGGAAGATGAGCCAACTCGATTCCGTCAGGAACCTACCCGTCGGGTACCTGCGAACGATCCAAACGTCCTTCCGTTTGAAGGACCTGAAGCTATCCGTAGATATATGGAGCGAACTCACGCGGCTCTCCAGAAATTGGGAGCTCAAGTCCATAAAGCTACGAGTTCAGCTCCCGAAATCGATAGCTTAATCGAAGAAACCCGTGGAACTCCATTCACGGACAGAATTGCCAGCTCTCACATAAGAGATACCCGAAAAATCAGAATTCCTGAGTATGATGGGACCTCCGACCCGAAGGCCTATTTGAGAGCTTTCCGATTGGCAATTGTTAAAGCCCATTTCACTCAGGAAGAATGTGAAGCAGGTTACTGTAGAACATTCGCCGAAAATTTGGTCGGAACAGCCCTTGAGTGGTTCTCCGGCCTCGAGCCAGCCTCGATAGACAACTTTGATCAATTAACCAACGCCTTTATGAAGCAATACTCAACCCATATCCGGAAGCAAGCCTCCGAGGCCGACCTGTGGAAGGTCAGTCAAGGAATGGGAGATTCATTACGAGTCTACATTGAGAAGTTCAGGGCAATAAGAACTAAGCTCTCGAACCCTAACGACCTAGTCGCCATCGAGGCCCTAAGGAGAGGTCTGTTCTATAGATCGAGATTCTGGTCAGAGTTAACACTCAACGCTCCTCCAACTATCGATGACGCTCTTCATAGAGCCACCAAATATATTACTTTGGAGGAGGAGACAGCTGCACTGGATAAACTCCACAAGAAACCACAGAATCATTCGAAAGGTGACTCCTCCGAGACTAAGGGACCTCATAAAAAGGGTAACCCTCGAAATAATCAAACTCAGGGAGAACATTCCTACGCAATCGAGGAAGACAAGGAAGAGAAACCTGTTGCAGCAGCAAACAAAACTCCCTGGTCAAAAGGCTTCGATAAAGGCAAACATTGCTCTTATCACGATCGTGAAGGACACTCAACCGAAGAGTGTTGGGACCTCCAACGCCAGCTGGCAGCTAAATTCGCAGCTGGAGAAATAAAGGGCGTGGACCTTAAAAAGCCACCACCTTATCAGAAAAGAGGTTCCAGGGACACCTCCCCTAAACGTGAGAGGTCACCTGAGAAGGAGACCGATTCGCCACCTCAAGCTCCCAAGAAAAGAGTCGAAATGATTCTCGGGAAATTCCCCCAAGGAAAAAGTTTACAAGTCGAAGCTCTCTTGAGCAAACCGTCCCCTCAATCGAGCCCCGACTCGAGGGTGGACTGTATCCTTGGAGGATCAGACATGTGTCAAGACTCCGTCAATTCCATTAAGAATCACGTGCGGAAGGCTGTGTCTAACACTGGACCTAAACCTCCTAATCCTGAATCCAACACTAAGATTTCTTTCTGGGAAAGCGAGACCTCAAACCTTGACAGACCTCACGATGATGCGTTGATCGTCACCCTGAACATCGCAGGATACGAGGTTCCTAAGCTCATGATAGACACAGGAAGCTCTGTCGACCTCATTTTCTATAATACCCTAAAAGGGATGGAAATAGACGACTACGAAATTATTGGCCAAAAAGCTAACCTCGTAGGCTTCTCCGGAGAAACAGCTACCTCATTGGGAACTATCAAGCTCCCAGTCATAGCTGGCGGAATAATGAAAATGACCAACTTAGTAGTCATCGATAGACCTTCCCCGTTCCACGCGATTTTGGGAAGACCTTGGATCCACAAAATGAAGGCAGTAGCCTCAACGTACCATCAGTGCGTAAAATTCCCAACACCCGAAGGGATAGCTACCATACACGGTAGCCAGAAGATATCCAGGATCTGCTATTTGGGAGGATTCGAAATCCTCAAAAAATCCCCCCAATAGCAATTACAGATCCAGGAAAGTCGCGAAATGCAACAAAACATTCGAGGTCCCCCCAGGAACCTAACCGAAAAAGTTTGCATTGACGACTCAAATCCTGAAAGACAGGTGAGCATCGGGTCCGAGCTACCTCTTGAGACAAAAAAGGAGCTCATCGATTTTTTGAAAAGCAATGTCAAAACCTTTGCATGGTCCACCAACGACATGAAAGGAATAGATCCGAACGTCACCACCCATAAGCTAAAAGTTGACCCTACTTTCAAACCGATCAAACAGAAGCGTCGTAAGCTAGGTCTCGAAAAGGCTCAAGCTGTTAACGACGAAGTTGACCGACTTACGAAAGCTGGGTCCATTCGAGAGGTACATTACCCCGACTGGTTGGCTAACCCAGTAGTGGTAAAGAAGAAAAACGGGAAGTGGAGAATCTGTGTAGATTTCACAGACCTAAACAAAGCTTGCCCTAAAGACAGCTTCCCGTTACCTCACATCGACCGCCTAGTTGAAGCAACAGCTGGCCATCGACTCCTATCCTTCATGGATGCCTTCTCAGGATATAACCAAATCATGATGGATCCTGAAGACCAGGAGAAAACTGCATTCATAACCGAACGAGGAACCTATTGTTATAAGGTTATGCCATTCGGATTAAAGAACGCAGGAGCTACCTATCAAAGGCTAGTAAATAAGATGTTTGCTGGACAACTTGGAAAAACCATGGAGGTCTATATCGACGACATGCTAGTCAAATCCTCAGCCGGGGAAGATCATATCTCCCATTTAAGGGAATGCTTCGATATCCTGAACAAGTACGATATGAAGCTCAATCCCACTAAATGTACTTTCGGGGTACCTTCAGGCGAGTTCCTAGGCTATCTCGTAACCGAAAGAGGCATTGAAGCCAACCCGCAGCAGATAGCAACCTTCCTAGAAATGCCGTCACCTAAGACGACCAGGGAGGTGCAGAGACTGACTGGACGAATCGCGGCGTTGAATCGATTCATATCCAAGTCTACCGATAAATGTCTCCCATTTTACAAGCTTCTAAGGAATAATAAGAAGTTCTTATGGGACGAGAAATGTGAGGAAGCCTTCAAACAATTGAAAGCTTACCTCTCCGAACCTCCGATCCTATCTAAACCAGTACTAGGAGAGCCATTGTACCTATATCTCGCTGTATCAACTGATGCAGTCAGCGGCGTTCTAGTACGAGAGGAACAAAACGAACAAAGACCTGTCTATTACACCAGTAAAAGTTTGATAGATGCCGAAACCAGGATACCCTGCGATGGAAAAACTAGCTCTAGCAGTCGTAACAGCTGCCAGAAAATTGCGACCTTACTTCCAATCGCATTCGATCGTTGTAATAACCTCACAACCATTACGAATGATCCTGCACAGCCCCAGCCAATCAGGGCGATTGGCTAAATGGGCCATAGAACTCAGCGAATATGATATTGAGTATAGACCTCGAGCAGCAGCGAAAGCTCAGGTCCTCGCTGATTTTGTCATCGAATTGACATCCGAGCAGTTAGACTCCGAAATGGAATCTCCGAAGTGGAGCCTATACGTCGACGGAGCCTCATCAAAACAGGGCTCCGGTATCGGTCTAAGGCTAACTTCTTCAGCAGGAGAAACCATCGAGCAGTCATATAGGCTCGGATTCAGCGCCTCAAACAACGAAGCTGAATATGAAGCACTAATCGCAGGGTTGAAGCTCGCCCTAAGCCTCGGAATCCGAGAGCTAAACGCTTATAGTGATTCACAGCTAGTAGCTAGCCAGTTTCACGGAGAATATGAAACAAGGGACGAAAGAATGGGGGCATATCTCGAAGTCGTCCAGAACCTCACTAGGCAGTTCGACAAATTCGAGCTAACGAGAATCCCACGAGGTGAGAACTCCTCAGCAGATGCATTGGCTGCTTTAGCTTCCACATCAGACCCCCTCGTAAAACGAATCATACCCGTAGAAGGAATCGAGAAACCAAGCATCGACATAGCTACTAAAGCTGAAAAAGAGAGCAAACTAAAAGCGCAATCCGAAGGTACCTGCCCAGAAGCGGTAGCTACCCAGGTTTTCACAACATTTTGGTTTCCAAAAACCAGAATACGCAGCGCAAAAAAGCATACCTCCGGGAACATAATCCAAGTCACGAAAGATATTCCTCGAAATTCAGACTCCTTAGAGCCTGATCTCGAGAATACCCCCGGGGGCACCAACTCAGACCCAATAATCTGCATAGTTAAAACCAGAAGCCGTACAGCTCTCCAAAATTCATCTGGAGGTATTCCTCGGAATTCAGACTCCCTGGAGCCCAATCCTACCAATACCTCCGGGGGCACCACGACACCAGGTCCCGAACAGGAACCTCCCTCGTCTCTTCATAACAAAGTTGTAGGAAGAGAGGATTGGAGAATTCCAATCACGCAGTACATCCTGGAGGGAAAAACTCCACCCAATAAATGGGAGGCTCGAAAGCTCAAAGCATTAAGCGCGAGATATTGCGTAACTGAATCTGTCCTCCTCAAACGAAGCATTGCCGGACCTTACCTAAAATGCGTCCATGGCCTCGTTGCTATGAGACTCATGAAGGAAATGCACGACGGCTCCTGCGGGAACCACTCTGGAGGAAGAGCTTTAGCCATCAGAATCAAAAGACAAGGATATTTCTGGCTTACCATTATTGCAGATTGTGAGGCCTATTCCTCTTCATGCGACAAATGCCAGAGGCACGCACCGATTATACACCAACCTGCGGAGAAGATGTCTAACATATCCGCCCCTTACCCATTTATGAGATGGTCCATGGATATCGTGGGGACCACTAGTACCATCAGGAAGTGGAAAGAAGAAGCTACGCTTCCTCTTAGTCTTAACAGGACTACTTCACCGAAATGGATAGAGGCCGAAGCTTTCCAGCAGATAACCAGGTTCGAGGTCGAGCAATTTGTATGGAAAGATATCATATGTAGACACGGCGTCCCGTACGAAATCGTAACCGATAATGGAGGACAATTCATATCCCACGATTTCAAAATATTTTGTGACAAGTGGAATATCCGCCTGACCTTCTCATCACCTCGCCGACCTCAAGGTAACGGACAGGCGGAGGCTGCTAATAAATCAATACTAGCAAACCTCAAGAAACGCCTCGGAACCCAGAAGGAATTCTGGTCAGAGAAGTTACTTGAAGTACTTTGGGCATGTCGAACCACCCCACGAAAAGCTACAGAAGAAACTCCTTTCTCCTTAGCATATGGGATGGAAGCCGTCGTTCCAGCTGAAACCATTGCTGGTAGCCTCCGCCGGGAACTCTGTACATCCAATCCCGCAGCTAATGATCAGCTCCTAACTGACAGCCTCGATCTAATTGAGGAAAGACGGGACCGAGCTTTGATTCGCATTCAGAACTATCAGCAAGCAATGGCACGACAGTACAATTCCAAAGTCAGGCTCCGGCAGTTCGCTGTAGGTGACCTAGTACTTAGGAAAGTTTTCGAAGGAACCAAAGAACCAAATGCTGGGAAGTTAGGAACTAACTGGGAAGGTCCCTATCAGATCATCCATGTAGTACGACCTGGCGTTTACTAAGCTCCGAAAGGTGCGAACCGGGGTACCTGAAATCAGATCGTGGAACGCCACGAATCTTAAGAGATATTATCATTAGGTACCTAAAATTCCTGAACTACGTTAGGCTTGATCCCTTGACTGGGTACGTAGGCAACTCCGTCATGAGTGCAGCCCCAACTTCATTTCAACACTTCGTTCACTACAATCAAAGGGGGCATATGTCTGATTAAAATCACATAGCCCACGCAGCAAATGTATGATCGTTATAATACAGCAGTTGTATGATTACTATGATACCATGTATCCAACTATCAATAAAGAAATCATTTTCGATATCTCAATTTTTTAACAAAACAGGTCCCTGCAAACCTGAACCTAAGGTCTTAAAATCCTTAGCAGTCCTAAAGGTCTTAAAATCCTTCAAAGCAATGTCAGGTCTCGACGAACCCGAACCTAAGGTCTTAAAATCCTTCAGACAATACCAGGTCTCGACGAACCTGGACCTAAGGTCTTAAAATCTTTACCAAATCTCCAAGGTCTTAAAATCCTTCAAAGCAATGTCAGGTATCGACGAACCTGAACCTGAGGTCTTAAAATCCTTCAGACAATATCAGGTCTCGACGAACCTGGACCTAAGGTCTTAAAATCCTTACTAAATCTCCAAGGTTTTAAAATCCTTATCAATTCTCCAAGGTCTTAAAATCCTTACAAATCTTCGAGGTCCTAAAATCCTCATCAAATCACAAAGGTCTTAAAATCCTAAGCAAGTCTCAACGGGTCTTGAAGTCCCACAAACAAGTTCAGGTTCCCAAGAACCCCCACCTAAGGTGTCCAGATTAAACTTAGGTCCCTAAAAATCCTAAGCTAGTCCCGATACTCCAAGAATTCCTCTTAAGGAACTAAAAACGACCAAAGTCTTTCAGACTTATCACGAGATCGATTATGATTAAGCTGTCATATTTCACAACTAAAGTCAAAAATTATTAAAATAAAACTGAAAACCAAGTCTTGATAGATGAAAGGTTTAAAGGCCTCCTCAGGCCGACAAAGGTTCAAGAGACCTCAACAGAGATAAAGGTTTAAAAGCCTCCTCAGGCTATAAGTCTTGAAAGCAAAAGATAAAGAAGCCCATTGGGCAGAAGTTTTAAACATAGAGAGCATCGGCTCTTAACCTTCCTTGGATCCAGGATCAGCTTCACCATCCTTATCCTCCTCGATAGGATCATCCTCCTGGGCAGGAACCTCTTCTTCAACATCTTGGTCATCACCTCCCGGGGTCGCCTCAACGGGGACTAAGTCAGGAGAGACCGAACCCAAGTTAGAACCATATTCTCCAGAAAACGTCGGATTAAACATATTAATCTCAAAAGTACCTGAGCTCTCGGAGAATTGGGGAATGGGGAGCTTGCTGATTGAGAAATCAGAAACTTGAGCCTGCTCGTACGCAGCACCAGCATCCGGGATCAAAACCATCAAACGATGATACTCATCCTCAGCATTCTCAATCTCCTTAGATAATAACTCTTTCAGAAGCTCGGTGTTTGCCTGGAGCTCCTGAGCGTAAATCAGAGCATCAGTCTCTTCCTTCTTCTTGACAAACTTCTCCTTCACAGAGATCAGGATCTTGTTGTAGGCTTCGGCCACCTCCTTCTTACCTTTCCTGACAACTAGCTTAACTTCAGCCTCTTTGTTCTGTTGACTAACCCGAGACGAAGCGATCAACTCTTGGACCTGGTGCTCAGCTATCCTGCGAGCAGCATCTAACTCATTGATCTTCCTATTCTTCACCCGAATGTCGATGGCCTGACTCTCGATCTTCCCTTGTTGAGTATCAGCCTTCAAACCGAGCCTCCCGACCTCAGCTTCAAGCTCAGAAACTCGAGCACGAGCCAGGTCGAGCTCCATCTTGGTAGTCTTGAACAATTCAGTGGCCTGAGCTAAGTCTCTAGCGCTAGGAGCATCATGCACGGTCTCTTCAAACCTCAGCTGAGCCCTGTTAATGGCTCCGGCCAGCTAAAACAAAAAATATATATGTTCAGATGAAACATTGGATTAATAGCGAACCAAAAAAAAAAAAATGAGGTTACGTACTTGACCCATGTGGTGAGCTATCTCAATGTACTCTTCCTTGTTGGACAGACCATTGATTGAAGGCATGGAGCATCCCACCGTCTTCATATGCCTCATGATGGTTGCCAAACCCCAAGGATCATCCAATATCGATCCCGGCTTAGAATGGGAGAAGTTCCAACCCACGGTCCCTCCCCGAGAAGACGAGGAGGAAGACCTGGTGGGCCTATCTCCCAAATCAGTCCGAGACCTCTTGTTTCTCGGAGGTTCGACCTCGAGAGGATCTCTAGCAGCCTGAGGGTTAGCTTCAACCGTCGGAACCTCAGGATGGGGAACAACATCTTGAGCTCTGGGCTCAACTGGGTTAACATCCTTAGCAGGGACAGAGGTCCCGTCATCAAGGACCTCCTTCAGTGAGCTGAGAAAGGCTCCTCCTTGGGTCTTATCGCTACCTCGCGAAGCACTGGCAGCTGCAGCAGGTTTGTTCCTGGAACGGAAAGAAGGCCTCATCTTGGGAGCTTGAGTCTTTTCAGTTTCGGAAGTACTAGCTCCAGTCGAAAGATCCACCACGAAAGGACCTTCAGAGACTAAACAATGGAAAGCTTGTTAGCTATCTCCGAAAGCAAATCCAGAAATAAAAATAATAAGCGAAATCCGAAAAATCACCTTCTAAATCTTCAGCAGGGATCGGGTCAAGGAACCTGGCGTTGTATCGATCCGGGAACCTAGCTGATCCAATACGGGAAACAGTGAAAGACGCCCAAGTATTGGGACTCTGATACAATTTCCTAAAAAGAGCTCTAGACAGCTTATCAGTAAGCTTAGGAGGATCCTCGATATCTGCATATGAAATCAAGGGTTCAGCAAATTATGATAATCATAAACAAGCAAGATACATTCCTAAAAAAAATCCTAACCAGATATATCGGACCAAATAACCGAAAGAGCACGACCCAATGGGACTGTAGAGGGATCAATCTTGACATAAAAATATTTTTTCCTCCAATCATCGTCACTACCAGAGGATTTAAAAAGTCCGAGCCTAGGACGGCAAGGAAGATAGTAGGTGCCACTGCCACCATCCTTACTAGAGCTCTCCTTGATCGTGTAAAGGCTCATCAGTTCGGTCAGACCAACGACGACCCCTTCCTCTTTAGCTCTGGTAATGAAACCATTTATCACTCGGATAACCGAGGGACAGAGTTGAGAGAGGGCTAGATGATAATGATCAAGAAGATCTAACAGAAGATCTGGAAGCGGAAACCGGAGGTGGGATTTAGAGATATACTTCTCGTGAATGCAAAACCAACCTTCCGGGGCGGTTTCAGGAGTTTCGTCGGGGGAACAAACCCTGGCCAACTCCTTTTGGCCATGAGCTTGAACCATGAGGTTAACAACCTCTTGAATCTTTAGTAGGGAAGGCGAGTGAGGGCTCAGAGTGGTGCTCCCGCCAGAAACTTCCTTCTTCTTCACCCGCTTGGAGACCCTCCCCGCGATTGAGTCCTTGACTTCCTTCTTGTCTCTTTTCATTTTCTCACCGATCTCCTGCTTAACCTTCATTAAGCGCTTCCCGGAGGCAGAGATTCCGGTCTCACCGGAACCTTCTCTCGGAGGATCCATTAAAGAAAGAGGTAAGGAGAATCGAGAGGATTGGAAAGGGAAAGGATGGAATAAGCTAAATCTCTTAGGAACTAAGGGTTCTAAGAAATTCGCAGAGGATCAATGGTGAATTGAAGGATGAAAGTAAAAAAAAAAAAAAAAAAAAGCGTAGTAAAATAAAGGGGTGGAAGAGAAGTTACCTTGGAAACCGAGTCGAGAGGCGTGGAGAAAGTGAGAGACAAGGCAGTTAATTCTCTCAGCTTTATATCTTGTCACGTCTCGAAAGTCGAAAATTAAAATTCAAACTCGCGTTAATCCACAGCCGTTGATTTAACCAAAGATAGATTACAGCCATCCGATCGGATAAGGATAAATGCGGTTGAGATAACTAGTACTCATGATCTCAACAAGAGAATCTAGCTTGGGCGGCTAGGTCTAGCTCCCGAGAATAACGAAACCTCATCTCGAGAGCTGGGGGCAACTGTTGGGCCCGAATATGGCCCGGTAACTGATTATTCAATAATAAAGATGATGATGGGCCACGACAAGCCCATCACGAGTCTGAAGTCTAAAAGAGAGCTAAGCTAGAACCGGAGGCTGAAAGCTAAGGATCCTAACTAAGGAGGTCACGACGAAGAGGAAGCTCACGTCGCAACCAGAAGGAGCGCTGGACCCGGTCAAGGGGAAGCTGTTGCAGATTCCACCTCAAGTGGAGAGGATCTCGGAGATCAGTTACAAACAACCTAAAGAAGTCTAAAGTTATAAAAGAGAAGGTCGAAGACTAAGAAGGGGATCCGAACCTATTCATATTTTTACTCAACGTTCATTGAAACATTCTTACTTGTAATTCTTTCGTGATCATTATACTCATCAAAGATCATCTTTTGTAACCACCTCATTTCTATTATATCAATACAAATCAAAGTTCATTCATCAAGTTCTTACGGGATTCAGCCCGCGATAATCTTTCCCTAACCTTTTCTAAACATAAACCTGATCTAAAATCTAGGTGTGAGTTTTACCCCTCACAACATAGATAATGAGAAGAGAAGAAACTTGAGTAGGCATACAATTGTTAGCTCTGTTTCTATACTCAAATGCTAAAAGAAGAAACTTGTGTAGGCATAACATTGTTAGCACCAATTCTTCAAGTGCTAGCAAAAGGGCATTTGAGCTGGTAGCTTTCAAATGTGCAGTTTCCTGTTAAATTAAGTCTTCATATATCAGTTATGAACTCTTTAGTACCAAGTATTCTTGTGTATATATCCTGTTACATGAGTTATAAATAATTTTTGAAGCTCGATCTTCTGAGAAACTTGAAAAAGCTATGGAAAAAGAGAGATAAATTGAAGTTTTGTGTCTCTGTTCTTGCATATTATCTTTTTTTTTTTTGAAACACTCTTGCATACTATCTTATATGTCTCTTGTATACAGCTAATGTTATCTGTGAGGTTTGGGTCAAAGCCCATCCGACTTGTTCAACGTTGGGCCGGCTTGCACAAGTTACGCGCGGATAATCTGTGGGTTTAGTCGACGAAGCCCATTAGGTTAAAGGCATACATAACATGTGCGTTAGGTCTACAGCAGACAACGGTTCTTCTTCAGCAGCCACCAGAGATCAAGCCAGAGAAAGAGTCAAGCTACACAAGAGAGACAGAGACATTAGTATAATCTAAGAGAACATTGTTGAGCTCATTTGTTCTAGCTTAAAGGCCTTGAGACTAATTGTGTCTTCTTGGTGTATCTCTAAACCATCACAGTTCTATAAGTGATTGGTTCTTGTACTCTTTATTGATCTAGTGGATTTTGGGAGCAAGAGATCTCCCACGAGACGTACCGCGCCGAGGGCCGAGAACTCGTTAAAGTTGCTTGTGTCATTTAGTTTAACATACAAGTAACAAGTTAAACACTTAGATTGACAATCACACGAGACTGAAAACATAACAAGTGGTATCAGAGCTCTCGGGTTAAGGCGTGTGATTAATCTAAGCGAAGAGGATGGTCAGCTTGTCCAAGGCACGGATTGAGGTGGACAGGTTTGATGGTACTGGGGATTTTTCGTTGTGGAAGGTCAGGATGTTGGCACACTTCGGGGTACTGGGTTTGAAGAGTATTCTGGATGATGAGAAGCTGCTAAAGGATCCACCAACCGCACAGGAGGAACTGGAGAAAGCTATGAAAGATCCGCAGAAGGGGATAGCAGGAATTGCAGAGACAGTTCCAGATATTGATCCAGTCAAGTTCGAGAAGTCTGAGAAGGCAAAGGACTTGATAGTGTTGAACGTGGGTAACAAAGTCCTACGTAAGATTACACACTGCGAGACAGCTGCATCAATGTGGTCCACGTTGAACAAGCTGTACATGGAGACATCTTTGCCGAATAGAATCTACCTTCAGCTAAGGTTCTATACATTCAAGATGTCTGATTCCAAGAGCATCGACGAGAATGTTGATGACTTGTAGAGGTGTCTGAGGAGGTACAAGCCATCTTGCTACTGAGTTCACTATCGCACCGGTATGATCAGTTGAAAGAGACTCTGAAGTATGGGAGAGACACTCTGAGTCTCAGTGAGGTTACTGGAGCTGCAAGGTCAAAGGACCGTGAGCTGATTGAGAGCGGCAGAGGTTCTAAGTCTTCAGGGGAAGGACTGTATGTTGACAGGGGCAGATCAGATAGCAGGTCAAACCGTGGCAGTGGCAGTGGCAGTGGAAGGAATGGAAAGGGGAGATCGAAGAGCAGATTTGGTAGGTCAAAGTCTCGACCTAAGGGAAACAAGGGCTGCTTTATTTGTGGAAAGGAAGGGCACTGGAAAAGAGAGTGTCCTGATCGGAAGTACAACAAACCAGAGAACTCAGCCAACATTGCAGAGGAACCGAAACAGCCTCTGGTGTTGACCGTGAGCACTCATGAGACGCAGGAAGAGTGGGTCATGGATTCTGGTTGTTCTTTTCACATAACTCCAACAAAGGAGTTTCTGTTCGATCTGGAAGAGTTCGAAGGAGGCAAGGTTCTGATGGCTAATAATACTCACAGCAATATCCAGGGAATTGGGAAGATAAGGATAAAGAATCCAGACGGCTCAGTTGTGATTCTCACGGGTGTAAGATACATGCCAGGAATGAGCCGGAATTTGATCTCATATGGAATGCTGGAGACTTCAGGTTGCAGGTATGAAGGGAAGGATTTAATGGTTCACTTCTACAAGGATGATAAAAAGGTGATTTCTGGAAAATATCATCAAGGGTTGTACTATCTGCAAGGATCAGTATTGAAAGGCGAGGCAAACTCGTCCAACGAAAAATGTGATTGGACAAGTCGGTGGCACTCAAGACTTGGTCACATGAATCTGAAGAGTATGAAGGTTCTAGCCAAAGAGGGATACGTGCCTGAGAAAGAGGTTGATGAGTTGAAGTTTTACGAGGAGTGTGTGCTGGGAAAGTCCCATAAACAAAGCTTCCCAGTCGCAAAGCATGTTACAAAAGGAATCCTAGACTATGTGCATTCAGACATGTGGGGTTCACCATCAACACCAGACAGTTTGGGAGGTTGTAAGTACTTCATAACCTTCATTGATGATTACTCTAAGAAGGTATGGCTATACTTTCTAAAGAACAAGAGTGATGCATTCGCGACATTCAAGGAATGGAAGGCTGCTGTGGAAACTCAAACAGAAAAGAAGATCAAGTGTTTGAGGACAGATAATGGGCTGGAATTTTGCAACAGGGAGTTCGATGGTTTCTGCAAGGATGCAGGCATCAAAAGGCATAGGACGTGTACCTACACTCCTCAGCAGAATGGAGTGTCAGAGAGGATGAATCGAACTATAATGGACAAGGTCAGGTGTATGCTTGCTGAGACAGGGTTGGATCAAAGTTTCTGGGCTGAAGCTGCATCAACGGCAGTCTACCTGATCAACCGGTCTCCGAATCAAACAATTAACTCTAAGTTACCTGAACAGGTTTGGACAGGTGCAAAACCGGATTTGAAGCATCTAAGGCGGTTTGGGTGTTCAGCGTTTGTTCATGTCACTGAGGGAAAGACCGAACCCAGGGCTGTGAAGGGTGTATTCGTGGGGTACCCATTTGGTACAAAGGGATACAGGGTCTGGATATCTGAGGAAGGAAGGTGCAGAACAAGCAGGGATGTGGTGTTCAATGAGAATGAAATCTACAAGGATACGTTGAACAAAGGAGTTGAACAGGTTGAGTCAGTTGCAGAAGTGGAGAAAGTTCAGACAAGAAAGAAGCCTAAGAAAAGAGTGTCATTCAGTGATGATCTGATTCAGGGTCCAACCATAAGTGATACTGAGTTGGAAAGAGACGTCACATCAGATCAGGAGGATGATAAGGAAGAGTCTTCATCATCAGAAAGCTCAGAAAGCGAGACATGTTCAACCGGGGAAGTTGTTGAACAGGTAGCGGACTACACTCCTCAATCATTAGATGATTATGTTCTTGCTCGGGACAGAGAGAGGAGGAGGAACGTGAGACCTCCATCAAGGTATGAGGATGGTAATTTTGTGGCCTACGCTTTGAACACTGTTGAGGACTTGGAAGTTGATGAACCAAGATCATATGCTGAGGCAATGAGGAGCAGAAACAGAAAGCGATGGAAACTGGCTGCACAGGATGAGATGGATTCTCATAGGAAGAACAGGACCTGGGATTTGATTGAACGACCAGACAAGCAGAAAGTAGTCGGATGCAAGTGGATCTTCAAGATCAAACCAGGTATACCAGGAATTGAGGATGAGAGGTACAAGGGAAGAGTGGTAGCAAAAGGGTATTCACAGACTGAGGGAGTTGACTACAATGAGATCTTCTCTCCAGTGGTGAAACACGTCTCCATCAGGTTCATGCTATCAGTGGTTGTTAACTTGGATTTCGAATTGGAACATATGGATGTTAAGACTGCTTTCCTACATGGAAGTCTCGAGGAAAGGATCTTAATGGATCAGCCAGAGGGTTTTATACAGCCAGGAGATGAAAACAAGGTGTGTCTATTGAGAAAATCACTTTATGGATTAAAGCAATCTCCAAGAAGGTGGAATCAGCGGTTTGATAGCTTCATGAAAGATCAATTGTTTGACAGGAGCACCAAGGATCCATGCGTGTATGTCAGGGATGCACAAACTGATAAAGCTATCTACTTATTGCTTTATGTTGATGATATGCTTATTGCATCAGGGAATAAGAAGGTGATCAAGGAACTCAAAGATAGGCTGAATGGGGAATTCGAAATGAAGGACATGGGACCAGCTTCGAGAATCCTAGGCATGGATATTCGAAGGGACAGAGAAAAAGGTACACTGGAGCTGTCGCAGGATACCTACATTGAGAAGGTATTGAGAACGTTTGGGATGCTGGAAACTCGTTCACTGTTGACGCCGACAGCTGCACACTTCAACCTGAGAAGTTTGACTGAGAAAGAATGGAAGCTTGAAGCACCATACATGGAGAACGTTCCATATGCGAGTGCTGTAGGGAGCTTAATGTATGCTATGGTCGGCTCAAGGCCAGACCTAGGCTTCGCAGTGGTGTTTATCAGCAGGTTCATAAGTAAACCCAGCAGAGAACATTGGGAGGCAGTTAAGTGGGTGTTAAAGTACCTAAAGGGAGCATCTAAGGTCCACCTAACATTCAGGAAGCATACAAGGTTTATTATTGAAGGTTACTCAGATTCAGACTACTCTACTGACAGGGACAAGAGAAGATCAGTTACAGGGTATATCTTCAAGGTTGGAGGAAACACGGTTTCATGGAAATCTTGTCTGCAGTCTGTGGTTGCTCTCTCTACCACAGAGGCAGAGTACATGGCGATACATGAGGCAGGGAAGGAAGGTTTGTGGCTAAAGGGTTTATGTGCAGAGTTGGGGTTCAAGCAAGGCAGTTTTCACTTGCATTGTGATTCACAGAGTGCTATATCTCTAGCAAGGAACCCAGTTCATCACGAAAGGACAAAGCACATTGATAATAAGTTCCACTTCATCAGGGACCTGATAGCAGATGGAACTACAGTCCTAAATAAGATCCACACGTCAGTTAATCCAGCAGATTTTCTGACTAAGACCGTACCTGGTCAGAAGTTCCAGCTATGCTGTGAGCTTGTGAACCTTCACTGAGACAGGTTCGGCTACGCCAGGTAACTCCAGAGTATACAAGAAGACCTCACAAGACACGTCACAGAACAGAGGGTCAGCATGTGTCAAGATCAGAGGATGAGTTACTCAGAGTGTTTGAAAAAGGACTACCTGGCGGAATGGGGTGAACTCGTGGTAACACTCACGTGTTCAAGGTGGAGCATCTTTCACCAAAGAAGCAAACAGAGAGACAAGTTAGTCACTGTTAAGAAGGCTTAATTAAAGGAAAAAGGCGTTTCAAGGTTAGACTTAGCTTGGAGATTCTTGTCAAAGGCGCAGAGTAAAATGTGCAGGCAGAATCTGGTTGAACAAGTTGTTACGACTGATTGTAATCCTGAGGCTAAAGGATATGAGACAATAGTCATCAACACTTGGTCAAGAAGCATAAAGTCGCTACCACAGCTAGGAGAAGCTTGTGTGAGTTATACCTTAGAGGAATCGTCGTGAAGTGTCTGAGTGGGAGGTTTCAGTTGAACAGGCTCAGAAGGAGAATGGGACATTGGCTTGGTCTCGCGACCACCAGTGTCAAGGTAAAGGTCCGAGTTAACTTGGGTGGACAGGGTCACCTCAAGTACAGAACAGAAAGACCGAAAGGTTAGCACCAGCAACCATCATTGGTTGAGGTGGAGCTCCAGATAAGTAAAGGGGAGCTCGTCAGGAGAACATGCATCAAGATCAGTGGACAAATTGATCAGTTACCTCTACAGAGCCAAAATGACTTCAAGAAAAAGAAGTCAAGGAAGAAGGTCAGAGTTACCTAAGGGTTCAAAAGAGTGAACAGGGATGGTGTTCGACAGTTACATTCACCGGAGGCAATGCGGTGACTCATCATAGATGAGGAAAAAGGAAGACAAGAGAGAAGGCGTGATTTTCTCAGGTTCTTCACAGGAAGAAGAGACAGAGACCAGGAAGTGTCGGCAAAGGAGCAAGAGTTATGGGCTTAGACCAAACAGGTGGAGATTTGTGAGGTTTGGGTCAAAGCCCATCCGACTTGTTCAACGTTGGGCCGGCTTGCACAAGTTATGCGCGGATAATCTGTGGGCTTAGTCGACGAAGCCCATTAGGTTAAAGGCATACATAACATGTGCGTTAGGTCTACATCAGACAACGGTTCTTCTTCAGCAGCCACCAGAGATCAAGCCAGAGAAAGAGTCAAGCTACACAAGAGAGACAGAGACATTAGTATAATCTAAGAGAACATTGTTGAGCTCATTTGTTCTAGCTTAAAGGCCTTGAGACTAATTGTGTCTTCTTGGTGTATCTCTAAACCATCACAGTTCTATAAGTGATTGGTTCTTGTACTCTTTATTGATCTAGTGGATTTTGGGAGCAAGAGATCTCCCACGAGACGTACCGCGCCGAGGGCCGGGAACTCGTTAAAGTTGCTTGTGTCATTTAGTTTAACATACAAGTAACAAGTTAAACACTTAGATTGACAATCACACGAGACTGAAAACGTAACATTATCCTTTTTCAATGGGCAGAAGGAGTGAATGAACGTGAGATGATAACTGGAGGGTGAGAACAGAGCACAACAGATCTCTGATAGAATTTTTACATCACTTGAACGCCTAAGCTCTTCAGATGCCGGCTACGGTGGAGAGGCATTGTGGATCTATCAGATATTGATCCAACTCTTTGCCTGAAACCACTTTAAAGCCTAAGCTCTCCGGCCTAAGTTTCAGTTGTATACATGGTGTGTTTTGTTTTTTGTCAAACCGAATTGATGTATCTTTATATGTTACATAGTTCGATTGGTTCCAGGATGAACGTTCTAACTGAATATGTTCACATACATGTTCAAGTATGACACCAATCGCAACCAAAACATACTTCGTGTCGCAGTCTGTCTATTTAATGAAATGGGCCTACATCCGACACTATAAACTGCAGATAATTAACAAAAGTTAGGCCCAAATAAGAAATGCCGGTCCAATATAAACAAGAATCACACACGGTTAGGAAAAGTTTATTTATTTAACTTGTTTGTTATAAGCAGGTGTCACGTGTGCTACACAAATCAGAACGATGCCAAAAAGGACCGTCTCACTCTTGCCTGTCATCCCCACACATCCGCAAATTTTAAACGTATTTCCCCCATAAATTTCACGATTATTAAAACGTATAATTATTAATTAGTCCCCCACTAATCACACCAATTTAATAATTGACGATACCATACACCACATAATGGTATTAATGAATTTTTTTCAAAAAAAAATCAAAAACATAAACCCTAATCGGCTTTTATCTCTTTGCCTTCTGTCTCTCCTCTGTCTTTGCGCTAAACCAAAACCCCTCTTCTTTTCTGTCCCCCTGTAATTATTATCTTCTCGTTGTCCGAAAAAACCCCTTCCCTGTCTCTCTCTCTCCGAAACTAGGGTTTCTCAGTTAATCTTCTCCGCCGTCTTTTATCACTTACGGAAAAAATGCTCCGGTAAAAAAGCAACGATGCAGAAGATTCTTTGCAAGACAACCACCACTTGCTCAACCCCTCCGGTTAACTCCCTCGCCGCCGGTTTAATCTCCACGCAAACCATAGCCATACCCTCTCTCCTCTCCCTAGGCTTCAAAACCTTCTCCACTTCCTCTATGCCGCCGCTTCCCCCGACGACGTCGACGGGTTCTATCTCAATAAACGGCGCCGTTTTCTCCGGGGCTCTCCAGAGCAACCGTATCCACAGAGCGGTTGTGTCCTCGGTTCGGTTCTCAACCTCTTGCCGCTGCTCTATCGGTAGTAGCAGGAGCCGAGCTTGGGCCGGTAGAAGCGGGAGGACGTGGCGTTCGTGGCTCCACTCCGAATCTAACGGCGGTTTGAGCTCCGTTAACGCCGTTGCTGACGGCTCAGACGGGGATAACGGAGAGAAAGATTTAACGGATAAGGATGAAAATGAAAAACCGGTTAGGTTAAACCGTCGTAACCGGAGCAGCTCGAGCGAGTTAACCGGTAATCCGGATTTGCTGAAGATCCCTGGTGTAGGCCTCAGGAACCAAAGAAAGCTTCTTGATAACGGTATCGGAGGTGTCGCTGAGCTCAAGAAGCTCTACAAAGACAAGGTTAATTAACTTTACAATCTCTCTTTGTTGTTTCTATGTGTAGCTGATTTAGGTTTTTTTGGTCTCACTCAGTTCTGGAAAGCGAGCGACAAGATGGTGGACTATCTCCGCAGCTCTATCGGTATCATACACAGAAACCACGCGGAGAGCATAACGACTTTCATCAAAGAGAGTGTGGACGATGAGCAGCTCAAGGAGCCTACTAATACTAATACGAAGAAGCGTTTGACGTTTTGTGTGGAAGGGAACATTAGCGTAGGCAAATCGACTTTCTTGCAGAGGATAGCTAACGAGACTATCGAGCTGCGTGACCTTGTTGAGATAGTTCCTGAACCGGTTGATAAGTGGCAAGACGTTGGACCTGACCATTTCAATATACTGGATGCTTTCTACTCCGAGCCTCAGAGATATGCCTACACTTTCCAGAACTATGTGTTCGTCACGAGGCTGATGCAGGAGAAAGAGTCTGCTTCTGGGGTTAAGCCTCTCAGGTTGATGGAAAGGAGTGTCTTCAGTGACAGAATGGTAATTGATTTGATTTTTAAACAAAGTGAGTTTCTTTTTTCTTTTTTTTTTTTTAAATGTGTTTGTTTGTTTAGGTGTTTGTGAGAGCGGTTCATGAAGCGAAGTGGATGAACGAGATGGAGATAAGTATATACGACTCGTGGTTTGATCCCGTCGTCTCTGCTTTACCTGGACTTGTACCTGATGGGTTTATATACCTGAGGGCGAGTCCTGACACTTGCCACAAGAGGATGATGCTGAGGAAACGTGCGGAAGAAGGTGGAGTGTCGCTCAAGTATCTGCAGGATCTGCACGAGAAGCATGAGAGCTGGCTACTACCGTTTGAGAGTGGGAACCACGGGGTGCTCTCCGTTAGCAAACCGTCTTTGCTGATGGATAACTCTCTCCATCCTGATATTAAAGACCGTGTCTTTTACTTGGAAGGGAATCATATGCATTCTAGCATCCAGAAGGTAAAAAGGATCTCTCTTTTTTTTTTTCTGCTTTGATGTCTGAAGATAGAGAACTTTTGTAACAGGTGCCTGCTCTGGTTTTGGATTGTGAGCCAAATATTGACTTCAGTAGAGATATTGAAGCAAAGAGACAGTAAGTTCTCTTGTCACTAACTGTTGATGTCACTGATCACCAAAACTAATAGATATGTTGTTTGATTGGTATTGTTGAAGGTATGCAAGACAAGTTGCTGAGTTCTTTGAGTTTGTGAAGAAGAAGCAAGAAACGTCACAAGAGCAGTCGCCGTTGTTGATGCCACCTCATAATGGAGGTCTCTGGATGGGACCAGAAGGGAAGCATGTCCCGGGACTAGAACTCCCGTCTCTGGATTTCAGGAAGGCCATGTCGCTCATAACCAGACCGTCTGCGTGAGACTGTCCCCCCCACACAGACTCAGTTTTTTTTTGTTTTGTTTGCTCTGAAGGAGCATTGTCCGGGTTATCATGGAATGTCAATAGGTATTGTCGGCTTTATGTTTCGTTTGTTTTAGGGAACTTCTCTCAACGGTTTTTACCCCTCTCTTAGTTTAGTTATAACCCTTTTGTGTAGAGAAGATTGATGATGTCTGGATAATTTTGGTTTAAGTGTTCTGTTTCTTGAAATCTTTGATGGTCTGGTGTTTCAGTGAATGCTACACCAGTTCATGCGTCTATAACTAAATGGATCAAAATCATATCTATTCTACCCTATCTTCAGTCCTTATCTAGCTCCTATTCATTTAGCTATTAGGTGAAGGCTTCAAAATTTCTAAATCCCAGTCCTTGTCTTAGCTTATATTACCTGAACTACTGTGCGGGTGAAGAATAACTCAGTCTCCACTGTGTTTGATGTGGAACGGGTGATTTTGTGATATCTGTAGTGAGGAGAATGATTTATTAACGTGTGTGTGTGTGAAGGTAATTGAATTGATACAAGGAGACAACTTCCAAAAACTAATTGTAGGCACCAATTTGTATATACAACATGAGCTGAGCTTATTTCCCCAGATGGGCCAAAAACTAAAACTACTCAAGAAAGGACTTTGTGAAAATTAACTGGGCCGAGGCCCGGCCCTAAATAAAATGTCGCTGGCAGGCGTGATGCTATTCCACTAGTGTCAGCCTGCGGTATATATGGTCCGATTTATGTTTCGTTTGTTTTAGAAACATCTCTCTACGGCATGGCGCAAGGTTTAAATACTTTTACACCCGAGTCTGGGGTTCAAATCCCAGGCGACGCAGTTTCTACACCAGGAGGTCTAAAAAGGCGAATTATGCAGAATATTGGAAACAAATTTTACAAGGGATCTTCAGCATGACGCAAGGAATACCGTCAGGAATGGATCTCATAGGGCGGCTCAGGGTGATGCAGTCAGACATGAATTTTCATAAGGCAGATAGAATGGTCAGCTGTAATATCGTCTATGTAATATTTCTTATTGTTTCTAAAAGCATAATAAACCCGACAAAAAAAAAACATCTCTTTTTTCCATCTCTTAGTTTAGTCATAACCCTTGTGTACAGAAAGATCGATAATGTCTGGATGATCTTTTTATTTTTAGGTGTTCCGTTTCTCGAAGTCTTTGATGGTTTTGGAGTGTGATCGAAACTTTAATTTGGAAGAGTCATGACGCAAACAGACGCATGTGGGCTATGGATAAAAACAACATATCATAGATTCATAACAGAAAGATTCATAACAAAAGAGCATAGATTTTTTTCATAGGGAGTTACATTTTGTTGGTTGTTCTACTCCGGTCTGGTTATCCAGACCTTTGAATAATAAAATGATTTTTTGTTGTAAGAAAAAAAAAGCATAGATTAATAACTTATTATTTGAAGAAACAATACAACGATGGATAAAAGACAACATATCATAGATTCATAAGATCATGTCATAACAGAAGATCATAGATTCATAACAACATATCATAACAGAAGATCATAGATTCATAACTCATTATTTGAAAGAAACAATACAACGTAACGATTGGCATGAGACGATGCTTTTCTAGCTAGAAAGTTTCACAAGCGAAGGTTTAAACGACCAACACGCTTACTTCCTGCAGTTGAAATAACAGAAACAAGCGCGGCCACGTTTGTCCTGATGGCATGCTCCATGGCGAGCGTCTTCCCAGTTGATACATTGGCGGTCGCAGTGGCTCGTCTCCGTGCACCTTCCCGACCACGTCTGACTGTACCTTTGACATATCTTTGCTTCCGCTGGTTTTCAAACAAGCGTTCAAAATTAATCACATTTCCAATTAACAGTACTATTTCATCTATGCTAGTTAAACATCGTATATGCTTGCTTTAAAAAAAGAACAAAACTTAGCTTCACCCCCTAAGGTGAACCTCTACATTCACCCACCAATAGGAATGATTTAATTGAGATTTGATATATCTTAAAAAAAGGAAACCAAGTAATAAGAATTTAATGAAATAAAATTATGTTTCCAGATAAATAAAAAATAGTAGCAATTACAAAAAATATTTTTTTAGTATTAATAAATCCGTCAGAAAATATTAAACCCTAAACCCTAAATTTTAAATACTAAACCCTAAACCCTTGGGGAAAGCCTGAACCCTTGGACAAATCCTGAACCCTTAGGCAAATCCTATACCCTAAATCGTTAATTTTAAACCCTAAATCCTTAATAATAAACCATAATATTAACCCTAAATTCTAAACACGAAACCCTAAACCCTAAACTCTTTGACAAATATTAAATCATAAATTCTTAATACTAAACTATAAACCATTTTGAAATTAATGATTTAGGGTTTAGTATTAGAGGTTATGATTTAGGGTTTAGGGATTATGATTTAGTTTATGATTTAAGGTTTGTTTTAAATTTAAGGGTTTAGGGTATAGGATTTGCCCAAGGGTTCAGTTTTTTTCCAAGGGTTTAGGGTTTAGTATTTAGAATTTAAGGTTTAGGGTTTAGGATTTAGGGTTTAGGGTTTAGTATTTTCTGACGGATTTATCAATATTAAAAAGAATATATTTTTTGATACTTGCTACTATTTTTTATTTATATAAAAACATAATTTTATTTCATTAAATTTTTATTACTTGGTTTCCTTTTTTAAGAGATATCAAATCTCAATTAAATCATTCCTATTGGTGGGTGAATGTAGAGGTTCACCTTAGGGGGTGAAGCTAAGTTTTGTTCTTAAAAAAAACATCGTATATGCTTTATGTATAGTTAGAATATTTTTGTGTAACTGAACTGACCAGTTCGAGAAGGGAGAAGGAAGCAGATGCAGAGAAGGGCAACAATTACGAATGACTTTGTCATTTTTTCTCTCTGTCTTATTTGTTGTTCTTGTTCTTGGTGTTGTGTGGTTTAACATAAGGATATACACTAGGGTTTATATAGAGATGGACAGTGAGCTTGCTACTTAAATCAATTAGGCGGCTATTAAGGACATTCACATGGGTAGATTATCTCTATTATTAAAAGAGAAGTACACTTAGGAAATGCCCTGAATTTTCAATGTTAATTATACTTCTATGCCACTGAACCTATTAATTAACATTCTTAAAAAAAATTTGTCTTTTCAGATTATTAAATGCATGTTTTCTCACTCTTATTTTTCTTTAAAAATCGGAAACAACATCTTCACAGAAAAGGAAGTTATTTATTTTATTTTTAATGACTTAATCAATGATAGAGATAAATCACATATACTAATAGATTTTTTTTTAGCCAAAATAAATTCAATATCTAAACAGAATATCTTTGCTGACAATAAATTCTAACCTATATACACTCTCAAATATTTAATATACCTATAAAACACAGAAATTTATCTTATAATTACGCTAACTTCTAAAATTTGGTGAATAATAAAATATCTTTACATTTTTTCTATATCTAAGTAATAAATAAATTGTTGTTTTAAATTGTTATATTAATAATAATGTAATACATATAATTTACAAATACACACACACATATATATATATATATATATATATATATATATATATATATATATATATATATCAGTAGTACAAAAAAAAAATTAGTAAAAACAAATATTTATACGCCCACGGGTCAAGTTATAGAAATAAACAATAACAACGCAAGATTATATTTTATTCATTTATATTTTTTTAAAGAATGTTAAGATTTTGGAATTGGAAAAAATTATAACCAACCTCTATATTATTTTAATTAGAAAATTTAAAATTTATATCAAAATATTTTGTTAAACATTTAATCTTAATTTTTATTATAACTATAAATAATAATTTCCAATCTAAATTTATGTCTAAATATTACAAATATATCATTTTGTATAAATAAAAAATTAAAACCATAAAAATTACCCGCCCGGTCGGGCGGGTCAAGTTCTAGTTAACTAATTAAAGGTTAACGCATCGCGTTTGTGAACCAGATCTTCATTTCGTTAACAAGTTACTAAAGATAAAAGTATGTCCTAGAATGAATAGAAAAAGTTAGAGAGTGTATTGTGTGTTAAAGAGTTAAATTTTTTTTTAAAAAAATCATTTCCAAACGATCAATAGAATCCCGCATAATCCGAATGTTGATGCCCAAATCACTTTCGATTTTCTTATTATTGTCAGATTTACTGATAAAAAAACAAAAAACTATCTACACTGCATGGATCATTCAGGGTCCAACACCTTAGTGATCAAATTCATTAGTCTTGAATATACTTTAAAGTCCACTCAAATCTTCTAATGAAGAAGACGTATAGTTAAGTATTCAAAAACGTCTCGAAATCAAATCATCAACTCATTTGATTGCCAATCTTAAATGAATTGGCTATTTGTGACAATGAGCAACATTGTCCATGCAAAACTACCCTAAATTAAGCAAAGAGTACGGTAGTACAATCTCGAGACCCGAGCTTTGGGCTATAGGCATTTCAACAGCCATCAGGAAAATATGGCACCAGAATTAGAGAGCAATACTATTGTGGCATTATTTAGAATCACTTGTGGTCTTACTAGCTAGTGGACTTTTCAACAATACGAGAAAGCTGGGAAGGTGATGCATGACTGACTTGATGTCAACGCGTGTGTCCCTCTCTTTCGACAGATGATATTACACTTGTTTGGAAACAACTGGATGAAATCTAAACCACCTTACGGGATGACTCCTTAACAATTTTTTTCTGTTAACATCAAGGATTAAGTTTGGAAAGACCTATTTCTTAAAGGTTACGTTTAGTGTAATTAACAATGTGATCTATGCATTGACACTATTTTTAGGTCTAGTGTTTTGCATTTGGTTGAATCATTTTTCTTGTTGCTGCTTTGGTGTATAAATGAAATGAGTACATCGTTGTTAATCTTGAATTTTGATACTCTACTAATTTAAATTGTATATTGGTAAACTCTTTTTGTGTTAAAATGATCTGATGTAGCCATGATTACTTTGAAAAGTTGACTATGGCTTGTTCTTTAGAATAAGCCAAATATATGCATGGATACATTTTAATATACAAGTTAAAACGAAAATCCAGCTAGCGGAATAGTTCGAGACTGAAATCGCCAATTTAATTATCACTAAAACTTAATATATGAACATAGAAACATTTAACTAATGTAAACCAACCAATTAAGAATGATGGTGATCACCAAGAAGCTGGACCACAAAACTCATGCAGAGTAGTGTTTGGCTTTTCTTAATAATCGAACTTGTACAGTACAAGAAGATAATATAAGAAGTTAAACTGCATGTGATATAACTAATTAAGAACTTGGTACACAATAAATTTAAAGAATCGCTGGTGATTTGGCCAGCAACATACAACCGGGTCATGCGGGATTTTATTTACGTGGGAACTAGGAAGTAACATCGTACGAATCAATTGGATAAGATCAAATGTGGACGTTTTTGTTTCACTCTTTTGACTTAAGCATTGCGAGATTTGTATATATGCACATCTAATATATCAAATTGGTTTTCATTTCGGCCATGATAATATTGTAGAGCTACACAATGTAATCATATAGAACTAACAATGTTGTGATTTTTGACCATCTTATAAAGTACTAGCTTAGAGTCAATAAATACTAACATATACGCTTACATGCCTATGCTAAATATGCCTTATAAAAAAAAGAAAAAATTACACTCTCAGACACTTTCTCACTTCTTAATTTCACTAAAAGACACATAGTGCCTGAGGCACACTTTCTCATGTCGGAAAGACCGCAATGCCCTTTTGAAGACCGTCGATTGCAACCTGATTAAACCATATTATCTTTTAGAAAATCCACTTACTAAAGAAAAGAAAAATCTGAAAAACTCTGATTTTTCCAAAAGCCCTAATTTCCTCTCAATCGATTGAAAAACATTAATTCGAATCCATACATCATCTGATCATCTCAAGTCTAATCAAGGCCAGATCCTCGAGGTCGTTTTTTTCCTCAGATCTGTCAAGGTCAAGGTCGTTTTTCTCTAGATCTGTCGCTTTGGATCACCGAGGAGGGGGCACGAGGCTCTGGCTCATCCCTTTTACAGAAGATCTTGAGGTTGGAGCAGTTGAACGACTTTTTCTGGGCTGAAGAGAAGAAGGGCGGTGGTTACTGGTGGCCGGAGTTGTCTTGGCGTCTAGACGAACATGGCGCCTCACATCCAAACTGGAGTGATTGGAAGGCTCCGCTCCGTCGAAGGAATGAACAGAGTCCATTGGGCTGTCGTGTGATGGTCAGATTGGTTTAGTATCGCCTGTTTTGACTCCCTGCTGCCGTAAAGGCAACTTTGTCCACAAATATTTGTCAACGCAACCTTAAAGTGACGACAGCTATGGCGAGGAGGCTGTTCCGTCATTGTCTTGTCCATGGATGACTTTAAGAGATGTAGCAATTAAAGGGTGGAGATGGGACTGTGTGAAACAGAGTGTCCCCTGTCACCGCCATGGTTTTGGAGCCTCTAAATGCTGCAATTCAGATTTATCAATGGTGAGAACAAAACCCTAATTCGTTAATGTTTGTTATTTCAGTTCCTGATTTGTTCTTTATATCAGTTCCTATACATCTTTGGGTTTGTTCGTTATTTCAGTTCCTGGTTTTTGGTCTCTCATCAAATGCTCCCTTAAATCAAAGGTTTCAACTTCAGTCTCTCTCAAACTTCACCATCAAACGCTTGAATCCAATGTTTGGATGTTTTCAGATAGTGAGGAAGACGTTTGTTGTTGGAGAAGGAGAAGAAATCAAGAAAGAGCTTAACAGTTAGACAAAAAAAAAGTCAAGAAGGAGCCAAAGCAAGTTGCTGGAGGGATTCTCTTATTCTTCACAAGAAATCACTGATTGAGGAGAAACGATCACGTACGGTAATGAATAAGATAGTTTCAAGTTTTTTTTCCCGTAAACCATGTTCACATATTTTTTAAATAACCTTGTCCACAACACATCTTGTCCACAACACATCTTGTCCACAATACCTTGAAGATATGTTTTCAGTTGATTAACAGCTTAATGAAGATGAAAGTGATGATCTTTATGGCCTACTACTAATACTTCTTATACAGAGATGCTTTACTGATTAGTATATTTTAATATGTTGGAGATTAACAGGTTTGATTATTTCATTTGCTGTTTTGAAGAAGACAGTAGAAAGCACCGGAGATAATTGTTTCTGTAATTGTTACAAACAACAATTGTTTCTCTAATTGATTAATGTATGCGTTGAAGTTGTATCCCTGATTGTGTACCAAAACTATTGTTTCTTTCTTCGATTTCTTGTGACCACATGTAAGTTCGATTATGGTTTTTCTCAACTTGCTTTGTTTGACACAATAATCACCTCAAATTGATCTGGGAAGTTCTGAGCGCAGCAGACGGAGGAGAGTTACCACCTGCATCTTGGGCTGGCGTTGAGACTTTGGTTTGAGGCTACTTGCGCCGACGAGTCTGCAACT
Organism: Raphanus raphanistrum subsp. raphanistrum; assembly: GCA_019706035.1. Taxonomy (NCBI): domain Eukaryota; kingdom Viridiplantae; phylum Streptophyta; class Magnoliopsida; order Brassicales; family Brassicaceae; genus Raphanus; species Raphanus raphanistrum. Next base: position 54,175,806 of record CM033988.1, read on the forward strand.
TCACCAAGTTCAGCCGAAACCATTTCATATCGTTTCTGGTACTGTTTTAATTGCATCTTATTCCTTCATTTTTAGCTTTGTGTTCACAGAATTTTAAAAGCTCTGAAAGTGTAATTGTCTAGTGCTTTGGTTGGTTTACTGAAAGCTCTCAATTTGTTACAGTGATATTGTTCTTTTGTTTCCAAGTTTCAACTAGTTTCCCCCACACAACCCAGATCCAATGATATCATTAAAAAGATTTGGTTTAGCTTTATTGTGAATGATTCATGAGTTTTTGAAGGTTTAGATGTTGTGCATTAACTCATACACCACAACATGGTTTAGCTTTAAATCGTTATGGTAGACTATTGGGTTTTACACATTTTGTAGAGCTTCCTTTACGAGCTTTCCACTTGCACTTGTCCACGTCCACTTTTTTTTTCATTAGATGTTGTCCACAACATCTTGTTTCCAGGATCACGTACACAAAACAAAAAAAAAACTCTGATTTATCTTTAATTTGACTTTATATTCACATTTCTCTAATCAACAAAACTCATCTATTTTTTATATACAAAGTTCACAAAATAATCTCTGACCACATTTATGCTGTCCACATCTTTTTTTTGTCTATGTTTACATATATTTAGTATATGTCCACACTTTTTTTTATACACATATATAAATATATATATATATGGATATCAAAAGATAGAGAATTTTATATCTAATTTATTGTGATAATTATAATTATTTAATATATTTTCTAATGTGAAATAAAAGTAAATAAAAAATAAGATGGAACAAGAAAAATAATATAACAAAATATATAATAATCAAAAAGAACAAAACGGAACATGTTTTGTTTCTAGCTTAAACTCGATACACATGTTGTATTCTTTCACTTGGCAAAGGGCATTTATGTCCAGAACATCTCTCAAACTCTATGAAAGTGTCCCTCAAGTGGATTGTGTCTTATCGTGTCAAAAAAGATGCAAAAGTGTCCTAAAGAGTTATCAACTCAAAAAAAATGCCTTATACGTAAAAAAAATGTTTTAAATAATCGTGTTCAAAGCAAAAGGGATGACGATGATTTACAAGAAATGAAGGCTCATTTAAATAGTTTTTTTTTTAAATAAAATATTTATATTGAAATCTACCCGATAAATCGGGAATCGGATACGGTTACAAGTTCGTTTTGAACAAAAGTATCAAAGTCAATCTATTACAAGCCTAGCTTCGCCCACCCACTAAACCCGACACATTCCACTAGTTTGTCTTTCGAAATTCTTCAATATTGGTAGCCGTTCTCAACCATCAACGCTTGCTCTTGGAAAACTGAGGTTCTCCTCGTTACTTTGGATGCCGGGAATTTCCTTGACGTCTCCAGAGTAGCTGGTTTCCAAAGATCTCGACGAAGCTAGTAACCTTCTCCGTTCATTAAGCTCAGGACGACCGTAGAAGGGGATTCAGATACTTACCAAGAGCCTTGCTAGTGCCACCAAAGCCGGTTCGTATGAAACGCCACACGACGTTTTGAACCACATCTCAAACAAGCAAGTGCTTGCTACAATCGCCACCACCGATACCTGCACAAAAACGGGCCGAAAGCCCTGCCACTTCTAAACTAGCCAGTCTCAATACCTAAAAGGCAAATCAGGCACACCACCACGAGAGCTGAAGAAGCTAAGGTGGTCCTCGGAAGCGACCTTGATCAAATGGAGACACCGAGGCCGTGAATGACTCCCGAGCACAGCCTCGCCATTTGACGCCCTTGAGAACCAAGGGACATTAACCTATGAGTAAGAAGTTTCCCCCGGTGCCAATGGATAACAATGAAGCGTCGAGACATCCCCAACAAAGCCATGACCAATGTCAGGAAAGTTGAATAGAAGCCGTGAAGACAATAACCGAAGTGATGTGTCCGAATGAGTTATCCACAAGAAGCCATAGACGACAACCTGCTACAAACAACACGATCATTCACACGAGCTAGAGCTGGGAACAGAGCACCATCACCGCCTGCGTACATCTGCCCAGAACCCGTCTCCAGTCTGAAGAAGCACCAGAGCTCACTTGACAAAGGACGAATAGCTCCAGAACACTCCGACGCCGGAGAGACCCAAAAGACTAACCCCTAATGTCGAAGAAACCAGTTGGAATCTCGAACACGGAGACTCTAAACAAGCTCCAACCATCATCAACTTCAACGACAAGACTTCCAGGGAAAGATCGAAAGTAAAACCGATCTAATCCACAAACCCTAAAATCCGACCATTCACCGTACAAGCCGCTTCAGAACCTCGCCTTGAAACCACCAGAAGCTGAAACGAAATCGGATCTGGAAACCTTGCGCTTGGCTTCTAACCCGGTCGTAACCCCACCGCAGATCCACAAGCATATCGGGAAGGCGCAGAGACGATGAATAGGAATTAGCAAAGGAGGAGGAGCAAGAGAGGAGGTGGCCCTCCGGCGTCGACACGCGCGCGGACGCGCCGCCGGACGCCGGAGACGATCTTCAGATTGGTTTAGTGTTCGAGAGAAGAGAAGAATCGTGGAGAAAGGAGAGAGAGAGATTTTAAATTTAGTAAATCTATTACCTCATTTAAGGACAAGACTTAGGTTCACCCCTATGGTGAACCTTTAAATTCACCACTCCCCTTAAATCCAATCAAAATGTCATGTAGATAATTAAATAAAAAATATTAAATTATTAAAAAAATAGTTAAAAAGAAAAATAAAGTCAATTTTAATGATGCAAACTAAACCCTAAACCCTAAATCATAAATTCTAAACCCAAAATATATACCCTAAACCCAAATTTTATACCCTAAACCCAAACCATATACCCTAAACTCAAATTCTAAACCTTAAACCCAAACCATAAACCTTAAATACAAACCATATACTCTAAATCGATCATATATCCTATACCCTAAACCCAAATCCTATACCCTAAACTCAAAACGTATATCTTAAACCTAAATTCTACACCTTAAACCCAAACCCTAAACTTAAGAATTTGGCTTTAGGATTTACGATTTGGGTTTAGGGAATAAGATTTGGGTTTAGGGTATATGGTTTGGGTTTAAGGTATATAGTTTGGGTTTAGGGTATAGGATTTGGGTTTAGGGTATAGGATATAGAATGGGTTTAGGGTATAGCATTTGGATTTAGAGTTTAGAATTTGAGTTTTATATATATGGTTTGGGTTTAGGGTATAAGATTTGGGTTCAGGGTATAGGCTTTGGTTTAGAATTTAAATTTAGGGTTTAATATTTAGTTAACATTATTAAAATTAATGTTATTTTCTTTTTAAACTATTTTTTTATAATTTAATATTTTTTATTTAATTATTTACATAGCATTTTGATTGGTTTTAAGAAGAGTGATGAATTTAAAGGTTCACCATAGGGGGTGAACCTAAGTCTTGTCCCTCGTTTAAATAGTTGGTTTCTTTCTAAGTCCCAGTCTTTACCTATCTTTCATTCCTTTAACACCTTATCTACTGTTGAGGATTTCAAGGTGTCCATTGGGTTTGATTCGGAAACTGGTGATTAACATAAGTAACCTCCAAAAGTATGTGAAGCTAGTTGATGATATTAAAAAGGGAAGTAACCTCCAGAAACCAATTTTATATAATACAAGATGAGTTTGAGAAAGACAAAGAAGGATGCTCTACTTGGAGAAAGCGACTCATTCATCCTCGAAAATATACTGATAATGAAAATGCTGATGACAGACCTAATGCATGCATAATTAAATTTTGAATCTCCATTGTTCAATGTGAATTGATTTCCACTCAATTCACATCCGTATTTTTCCAAATGGGCTAGAAATTTGAAAACTAGTTAATAACTGAGCCGGGCCCAAAACAAAATGTCGCCTGCACTATTCCCACAAAACTCAGCCTTCACTTACAGATTCGCCGTAAAACTTGTCTTCGTCTATCTTTGTAGCTTTCTTTTTTCTCGATTAGTCTCTGATCATGGCGTTGAACACCGGAATCAGATCTGTCTCAAAGATCATAGCTTCATCCGAATCATCAATCTCCAGATCTGGTTAGAGTTCCCTCAACAAACAAAATCTTCTTTTGATTATGATGCTATTGTGATTTCGATCCTCTGATATTATCCGCTATGTTCGTCGATTGCTATATTTGTTTTACCTTATCAAACAAACGTTGTATCATAGAAATCGAATCTTTTTTTTGTAACAATATCTCTGCTCGCAAATGCGATGTGAAAGTTCTGTTCTATATTGTTTCTAGATAGTTTCGATACATCGATAAAAGATTGTGTAGTAGCAGCAAAGATCTGATTCTTTTGTTTTTTTTTTGTTATAATCAAAACAGTGAGCAGAAGCTTCCACTCGACTGGAGCAAAGAAGATGAGCGGAGGACATGGGCATGACGAGCCTTACTACCTCCACGCTAAGCACATGTACAATTTGGACCGCATGAAGTACCAAGGTCTCAAGATGTCTCTCGGTGTCTTCACAGCTTTCAGCATCGGTGTTGGTGTTCCCATCTTTGCTGTTGTCTTCCAGCAGAGGAAGACCGCTTCTGGTTAATGAGTCTTTCTCTCTCATGGCGCTTCTCTTGTTCCTCTTATTGAATATTTTTTCTGATTTTCTCAAAACTTTTGCTTGTGCAAGAGAAAGTTTCTTGCTTCTTTTGAAATCTTATACAAAGTCTTACCGTTATGGTAAAAAGTATATTTTGTCTCTGTTTCTTCGTATCATTTGTTGGCTGTTTTGACGCTGGAATAATGAAAATCTGATATTGATATATTTTTTTTTATCACAAGTACATCAACATATTCACATCTATTAATATTGAAACAAAGAAAACACACAAACAACAACCCACAAATGATGTGACAAATTTCTCAACAGCTTTAAAACACACATACGTTTTACCATATTTGTCAGGAATTGCAGGCATTCAACAGCCAAAAACATGTTTTTACAATTGGAGTTGCTAATCCACCAACCAGCAGTATCCTCTTAACCGCAGTTGTGGTCATTTAGAATGTCATGAGCTGGTTTTGGTTTCTGATCACTTCTTGTCATCACCACCGTTTTCACTAGCTTCATCTTGGTTTGGCTCTTGATGATGCTGATGTTGATGTTGCTCTAGCGTCATCCCCAAACCATCCCCGTCTCTACCGCCACCACGCATCATGTTGCTCTCAGCCACTCCTAATCCTAGCTGTTGACCTCCCAACATCATTGACCCCATAGGCGCAGTCACCACCCGACCCGTCCCAACCGGATAACTCCCCGGATTAAACGCCCACATCTGATGACCCGGCTGCTGCTGCTGCATCTGCTCTCTCCCACTCACAGGAAGCATCCAGAACGCGCTTCCTCCGTTCGTACTCCCAGGCGCCATCGCCGCCCACATAGGTTGAGGCACCACATTCCCCACCCCACGGCCCATACCCATACCCACACCCGGGCCCAATTCTTGATCCTGAGAACTCCCACTTGGCACTACTACTTCAGACTCCTTGAAGTAATCTTCTCTATACGGATTCCTCTCCGCCGACATTATCGGCGGGTGGTGAAACCCGAAAACGCCGCCGTTTAACAACTTCCTAGAATGATCCACAACCGCAGCAACGGAGGGAGCTGATCCGTTACTATCATCATACAGAGACATCCCACTACCGTGAAAGGACGACAACGGCGAGGAAGAAGACTTCGACGACTGAGCAAACCCTCCGCCTCCGCCGCCTCCGCCGCCGCGTAGACTAGCGTTCAGCGTGGAGAAATTCGCCGGAATCGTCCCGGTTCCGGTGGTCGCGATGATGGCGGGCTCGGCCTGCTGGAGCAGCCACTCGATGGTCTCTCCGTCCGACTTGTGACCGAGCTCCCTCGTCAGCTGGAAGACTCTCGCGGCGCATACCGCCGGCATGCGGATTCGCCGTCCGCGGCCGTCGACTTTCGTGTGACGGTCTTTGGACGGTTTCTTGACGGCGGGTTTGACCACGGCTAGAGCGGTGCTCGGAGCCGATCCTCCTCCTCCTCCTCCCGGTGGTGATGGGTTTTCGTTAGAGTTAAGCTGCAGCGACGGCGACGACGACGCCTCCTCCGCCGTCGTGCGAGTTTCCATCTTAAAAAAAGTGATTTTTAAGCAAAACACATGAGAATTTGGATACGGGCAATCGAGAAAAACAGACAAGGAGAGTGTTGGCAGTGAGAGGAGATCTAAAGGGAGGAGCTTTACTACAACTACTATAATGGCGTTGTGAAGAAAAGAAAAGAGAAGAGAGAATGATTGAGTGAGATGATAAAAACAAGTGGATATGGTGTAATTCAACCTTTATTGACTTGTTTGTTTCTCAACACTGTTTCTTCTTCCTCCCTTTTTTTTTTTTTTTTTTTTTTTGAAAGAATGTTAAATTTTATTCAAACAAAAAAAAACATTTGTGCAACAAGTGCAACAAAAGCTGAATCTAAAGGAAACAAAAGATTCACAAAACTCAAAGCTAAAACTTTCAAAAGAGCAACAAATCAAAGAAAAAAACTAAATCCCCCTCAAATTTGACCATATGGAACAAGTCAAAATTTGGAAATGCTATGAGATTCCCCTCATTAAAATCCCCATTAGAGAAAACCCAAATGGGACAAAACTCTAATGTGGGAAAAAGAGTGGGAAAATTCATAGCTAGGGGACAAAATTTTTTTGAAAGAAAAACCAAAATGAAACTCAACTTCTTCCAAACCACACTTCCATAGTCTTCTCATATTTCTTCCCCTTCCTTCTAAAAGTAGTAATCATATTTCTGATTTGCTTATCAAGGCGATTCACTAGACACAAAGCAGGAACAGAAGGATCTCCCACTCTCCTCACATTCCACTCGTGCCAAAGTGCATAAATCACAGCTTGAAAGCAATATCTGAACAGGATTGATAAATCTCTGTTTTGCAGCCCCTTAATCACCACCTGAACTGCATCAGTCCATTGATGAACTCTCCTTGAACCTGCCATATTCTTTACTACACCATACCACACTTCTTTAGAATAATTGCAGTCAAAAAAGATATGATCCCTCGTCTCCATTGTTGCTTTACACAACCAACAAGTCGATACAGCTTGAGAATTCCATAAGAGAATCCTATCTCCTGTAGCTAACCTGTTGTGCATCGCCAACCAAGTAATGAAAGCAAATTTTGGAGTAGCTTCAGATAGCCAAATTCCCTTAGCCCATAAAACCTTTGGAGAACGATCCCGAATCAGATTCCAAGTTTGCGAAGTTCTGAAATCCTCTTTATAGTCTCCATTATTCCGTTTCCAAAGATAAATATCTTCCTCATCCGACAGACCTCTGCTTCTCAACTCCAGAATTTCTCGCTCAATCATCCTTAAGGTGTTAACTCTATGCCTCCTTGCTTTATACATTTGGATAGCCCCCTCAACCGTAGTGTGAATAGGGATACCAAGATCCATAGTGCCTCTCTCCCCTGTTAAATCAATCAATCTACCCAAGTGGGACCATTTGTCAAACCAAAAAGACGAGCTAGCTCCATTTCTTATCTCCACTTTAGATAATTGCATTGCCAAGGGTCGAAGGTGTAGCAATTTCTTCCACATCCAAGATCCTAGACTGCTTCTTATCTTCACACTCCAGAAAGAACCTTTACGAATGAGATATTTCCAAATCCAGCAGACCCACAAAGAATTTCGAGATGATAAAATCCTCCAAATAAGCTTTAAACTTGAGACTTTATTTGCAATAGTGAGGTTTTTTAGACCTAGCCCTCCCTCATCTTTTGGCTTGCAAACATTTTCCCAGGCAATCTTTGCTTTCCTAGTAGACAGAGTAGGACCGGACCACAGGAAAGCTGAACAAATACTGTTGATTTCTTGGATACACTTATTCGGGAGCCTATAAGCTGACATCCAAAAGGTTGTGATACTATAGATGACAGAACCAATAAGCTGTAGACGCCCAGCGAAGGTTAAATGCCTCACTGTCCAAGAAGAGATCCTGCTACGAATTCTAGCAATAAGAGGACTATAGTCTTGTACATTCATCTTCTTGGTCAGAAGAGGGAGCCCAAGATAACGCACTGGAAGAGATCCAGCTTCAAAAGGAAATTGCTCTAATATAGCTTCACTATCTTCAGCTTTAACTCCTGCTAGAAACAAAGTAGATTTCTCTAGACTGATATTTAGACCTGAGATCTTAGCAAATTCTTTGAACACATCAAGAACTCCCTCAATCGATCTCTTCCTCCCATCTGTAAAAACCAACACATCATCAGCAAAGCAAATATGTGTCAGATTCAACTCTTCACAATAAGGATGATAACCGATCTTCTTCTCAACTGCAGCTTTATCCAGAAGAGTCGAAAGCACTTGCATACAAATCACAAATAGATAAGGAGATAAAGAACATCCCTGACGCAGCCCCCTCTTACTGTTAAAATAGCCTGCAAGTTCCCCATTCACCTGAACCGAGAAAGATGCTAGCTCAATACACTTCTGAATCCATAAGATGAACTTAGCCGGAAAATTCAGAGCCTCAAGCACAGTTAGCAGAAATGACCATTGTACAGAATCAAAAGCTTTTGAAACATCAATCTTGACTGCACATCTCTCTGTAACCGAGTCCTTATGATAATTTTTCACTAGCTCTGAAGCTAACAAAACATTCTCCATAAGAAGTCTATCTTTGACAAAAGCAGATTGGTTCAGAGAAATAAAAAGGGGGAGTAATCCTTTCATCCTGTTTGCTAGAAGTTTAGATATTACCTTGTATATCACATTGCAACAAGAAATAGGTCGGTAATCTTTCATGAGAGTGGCATCATTCTTCTTGGGGATTAGTGTCAAAATGGTGGAGTTGATCCCTTTTGGTAGAAAACCCTTGTCAAAGAAAGACTGAATAGCGACAACAAAATCTCTTCCAACAATCTGCCAAGATGCCTTAAAGAACTCCATCGTATAACCATCAGGCCCTGGAGATTTATCTGCTGCCATTAAGAAAAGAACCTTCTTCACTTCTTCTGTTGTTACCTCTTTCAATAACATTCTTCTATCCTCTTCAGAACATTCAAAACTAAGAAGATTTTTCAAAGCCTCCAAACTAATTCCACTGTACTCCGAGGGAACATAAGTTAAAAATTTATGAAAATGCTCCACTGCTTCCTGCTTAATGTCTTCCTGAGTATCTGCAATACTCCCATCCAGTCTTTGAATTTCCCTTATAGAATTTCTAATTTCCCTTACTTTTGCAGCAGAGTGAAAACTCTTATTATTGCCATCACCAACTTCCAACCAACTAATTCATTTTATTTATAATTTTGTTGATAATGAAAATTATTTTTCAGATGAATAAAAATCTCTAAATATTTATATGTATATATGAAAAAAAATTCCTCTCCCGGTCAACTTGAACTTACCCTTCCTCCCCATTTTTATAAACCGAGTAAATTCATTTTATTTATATAATCTTGTTGATAATTCAAATTATTTTTTTAGATGAATAAAGATATTTAAATATTATATGTATATATGAAAAATCCCTCTCCCGGTCAATTTGAACTTATCATTATATTATAAGCAAACGAAAAAAAAACTAATTCATTTTATTTATAATTTTGTTGATAATGAAAATTATTTTTCAGATGAATAAAAATCTCTAAATATTTATATGTATATATGAAAAAAAATTCCTCTCCCGGTCAACTTGAACTTACCAATTTATTGTAATGAAACGTATTATTCTCAAATATAAATAAATGTGTCAATAGTTATGATGATAACGTTGTATTTCTTTTGTTGTGTTATTCTGCGAAGCAATAAGAAGGAGATGGTGCTGGTGGTATGGAGCAGTACTCATTATTGCCCAGACTGTTTTATCATTAAGACTACGTGATGCTGTGTAAACGCGTAGGAGAGGGTTCATACTTGTGAACTATATTAATCCTAATTGCGACATATTGGATTGATCATCGACATACACGGGATAGGATAAATTATGTTAGTGAGAAAAAGTTTAGCTTCTAATTAAAATCCCATTATGTGGTTGCTAATACTAATCCACTCACCATTTTAAATTGTTTTTTTGGTCGATAAAGACGTTACCGGTGGAGCGGTGATTCATGTTAATCAGTCTCCTCAACAACCTATTCGCCTTCTTTTTGATATTCTTTATTCCCACATGAAAAAAGTTTGATCTTAATCATCACTTGACACTTTATCATACAAGCTAAAATCACGCAAGATACTAACATATCGATAGTTGGTATCAGCTAAAATTAACGACAGTAGACAAAACAGATCTGTCGGGTCGTTCGTAGCCAAGTGGCTGCTGAGCTCTGCCTTCGGGCCCTGACGTCGGGGGTTCGACCCCCACTTACCTCAGTTTGAGGATTAAAAAGGTCCAAAAGTGACCAGTTGACAAAAAAAAAAAAGACAAAACAGATCTTACCGTATAAAGACCATCTTGTTGACCTCGTCAATAAGTAAACAAAGTGCGAACCAAATGTTGGATCATGAACTTCAGAGAAAAAAAATGATTACTAAAGATAGTTTGTGTTTGAACAAAAAGAAAAGATTGTTTTTGTTATTAAATTTAGGATTCTTTTCTCCAGTTCTTTTATTGAACTTAGCAGAAGTTTTAACTCTAAACCACTAGGGCCAGTTCATATCTAGCTCATCTACGGGGTATAAATATAATTATATGAACAAAGAATAGCAAAGTGATGACTGTGAATATAATAGGTTCGTACATTTTACTAATAAAATAATTGATTTTTTTATGTTATCATAATAGTATAACAATAGCATTTATTTTCAAATTCTGATGTATATAGGTTTGTATATATTAGTTCATATTTAATGAAATAGGCATATGATTGAGAACATCTCAAGTATGAGAAATAAATTACATACTATTTTACTGAGTTTGACTTGGTGAAGTACCCAAAATTATTGGACGTGTGGGGTTACATACGTACATGCTATTAATCGAAAGATCGTACACTGTCGTTTTTTTCTTTCTTCTTTTTCAAATTTGTTTCTGTAGGATTGTCTTGAAATGTAAAAGACTAAAGACTAAGATTGGTCACTAGTCAATGGCTCCTTCTACTCTCTCAGGACTATGTCCTGGTGGTCCGTAGTAGACTAAAACAATAGTCTTGTGTTTTTTCAAATAATAAAGATAGGAAATGATAAATATTTTTATTTTTTTGGTTAATTGTACTTATATAAAGGCAAACGTACAAACTGAAATCATATAATTCAACTCCAAGAAAAAGATCTATTAAGAACAGGTTTCATGTGTTTTTCTTCTTCCATTGAGATCATTCCTACATGCGTTGGATCCTCCATCATCATTTTGGCCACCAAATAGCCAGCAATTGACCATGTCTGAAATTTCCTGGCCTGTTTTCCGATGAACCTTCCCGACTTCCCATCGTAGTACTCCGGCCATCCATCCTTCAACAGCCGTGCCTCCGCCAAGTCTATTGCCCGTCGAGCTATTTGTGGCCGTCCGGTCTTTATGCTGGCCGCCGTTAGCAACCATAGAAGCACTGCATTTACACTTTGCATCAGTCACACAGGACAACTATATTTGGTCGAATGATTATCCAAACACAAAAGACTGTTTCACATAGATCTTGCTCTACTTTCTCCATTAACAACAAGAAAAAATAAAAACTAAATTTTACTTATTTTTGAAAGGAAAAACAAACAAAAATCATATTAATCTTTTTGTAAACTCGTCTTCCTACAACTACAACACACAAAAGAGTAACGTTTAGTTCAGCATCAGATTCCCCAATCTATAAGATAAAATATTCTACTATATTGTGTAAGTAATAAAGCATCTCTATCATTCATGTTTTGCATCTATATCTTATTAATATTTTTTGGGTGTCAAATCTTATTAATTTTTATTTATTTATAGTAATTCACACATTCTGGTTTCCGTGATTTTGATAAGTCCTATATACTAAGGCATTCAAAATATGAATGACTTGTGAAAGAAGGTAACTCACCTGGCCAAGAGCCTCCGTTATGGTAGCTCCACCTTGTGTTCTTAGGGTCGCAGCCAGTGACAATGCGCCACTCGTGACTCTCCAACGCCGGATAACATATCTTTAACGGCATCTCTCCGACCAGTTCATCCCACCGAGCCTCAATAAGGTCCATGATAGCCATGGACTGCTCGGGCGTAGCCAACGAGGAAAGAATAGCGATACAATTTCCCAACGCAAACCACCTGAAATCCATGCGGGCAGGACTGACGTTACCGACGAAGTAGCCACCCTGGAGAGGCATGAAATCAAAGACCCAATCCGGGATGGAGTCAGGGATGACGTTGAACTTGTTAACTGCGGTGTGTGAGTACTCCTCCGTCTTGTAACGGTAAATGTCATTGAGCTGCTGGAAGTCAAGCCAAAAGTAGCTTCTCATGTGGAAGCTCATTGCGTTCAACCGCTTCCCTATCTTGTCCATGAGCTCTTTTCCCTCGGCGTCTTGTTTCAGCATGGAGTGTGCTGATTGAAGAGCCATGAAAAAGAGGGCTTGGATCTCGATCGGGTATCCATATACACCCTGCAATAGATTACAAAACCATTTATTCATATATGTAAGACAGTAAGAGCACTAACACAACGCTCTTAACTGAGATGAGAGCTAGCTAGAGTAATATAAAAGGGTCTCTCTACTTTAAACAAATAAAAAAGTAACTAAAATGAATTGCATGAGTTCTCAAAATAGTTTTAAAACGGTCAAACTCTAAAGTGTTGTTTTCTTGGGTGTATGGAGTTATTATTACATAGGCATTCAAAAGAGTAAGAGAGACGATACCATTCTTCGATCGATCATGGAGCAACCATCTGCGCAAAGCAACGTAGGGAAAGTATCAAAACCCTCAGAAAGACACAAAGAGAGTATAAGCCGCATGCCCTTTTGGCACTCGGGTCTCTCGGCCAGAGAAAGGTCTCCTGTAGACTTTGTGTAAGCTCGGAGGAGAATGATCCACCAGAAGCCTGAATCAACTGGAGCCACTCTCCCGATGGCACTCTCTCCAAAGTCAGCAATGATACTATCTGTCTTCTTGATAGGGTTATGGAGAACTTTGAAGCTCGCTGGCATTGCACCATCACCAAGCTTGAACCTGTCGATCCTTTTTTCATGTCCCTGGATTTGAAGCGTCTTAAGGAGAAAATTCTTCACAATCTCTGGCTCTCCATTCATCAAGAATGCTAGAGCGCTCGGAACAAAATCTCGTACGAATACCTTATAATAGACAAGAAACATCTTAATTAGGACCGTTTCTAGGTACAACCGGATAAAACATTTGTTTTGACCCTAAATTTTAAAGAGCTATTATACTAGGTTGCATAATCTCAAATTCTCGATTTTTTATTATTTATTAAAACTAAGGTTACATGTTTATATAATCCCATAAATCTCAGGTCCAACCTTCATCGTAACAAAGCATAAAACATTATAAAACGATAGTTTATAACCAAACACAAAACCATACCTGATCATAGTTCAAGACCTCCTCAGAAGCATGGTCATAGGCGGCGATGGTTCCTACCGGTTGACCTCGGAAGTAGACTTGAGAACGGAAAAGAGCCTCCCAAGCTTTTGAGACCATTGGGTGAGGGTCAAACGAGTCGTTGATGGAGAAAGTCGGCGTTTCCCAACCAAACCTACCGTCCAGGGAGTGTGCGCTGTCGTAAAGACTTAACTCGCTGAAAGACTTCTCGTCGTATGAGTTTTTCCGTTCGAGTTTCAGTCTTGGCCGGTCAACAAGCAGAGCCAGTAGGTCGTTGTCGTCTAGTTCAGATATCGAGGTCAATGAGTTCACTGCCCGCATTCGTTTTACTCCATTTTCTTCGACGATCGTGGATAGTGAGCTCATCGAGTTCACCGCTCGTAGTACGACCTTTTTTTTTGGTCGGTCCATCGACGATGTAGCTAAGTTGTTCAATAAAAAAAATTTCACTGCTAAACGAAAATTTGCAAAACAACTAATAATTTAAGAACATTTGAGTTGAAGTAACGGCTTTCGATCCTCAACGTAAATATATTATATGTGGATAGGATTAGGGACATTAAGAGAATGATCCGATATATATAGAGAGATATATAAATAATTAATCATTTTTTTAATATTCTCAACATTATATAGTATATGTGTATATTTGTAGGGAAGTTTTATATAGAAACATATTTTGATTAGCTAAGAACATCTTATCTAAAACAACGGTTAAGAAGATAATAACAGACGATAATCAGACACATGTCTATAATGTATGTCATCTTGTGTACCAAATCCTTTTGTGACATACACGTTTATATATGTAATTTAATGTTCATTATATCTCTTCTATCATGCTCAATATTCAAGTACACATATCCAAATATATCAATACTATTTTGGGAGATTTTTAAAATTTGGATATGTTCAAAAACTGTTTCTAAACATATAAAATAAGTAATTCAGCCAAAAGGTATCAAATCTGTCATTTATGTTAAAAAGAAGAAGAAAATTGGCATGTTTTGTTTGGTTCAAAGCAAGATAATTGCTCTCTATTTTCATTTTAAAGATATTTGGATATACATTCAATTTTTTTTACTGAAATTAGGATTAATTTTACTGAAATTTATTAAAAATATCCCGCTAGAATTTAAGACAGTTCTTCAGGTGCTTCATATGCACCAGCTTCAGATCTAATAACTGAATCTCCATTTTGAATAAGATTTAAACAATGGAATTGTTAAGCATTTTCATTAATATTTTTATATCTATAAAGTTGTTGTTTTTAGTAAAGTCCAATTGCGTGAGGTGTCTCATTTGAAGATTATTGTTGTGTACAATAGTATTTAGCGTAAGCCATACTAAATCGGTCAAATGTTTACGGTTGTCTACCTTGTGTTAGCATAAAAATCACAGTGAGACCAAGGGAGAAAACATAATTTTCAATACCTTCATGGAGGTCATGCTTTCGAGTTTGCTCTGGGACTGGCCATTTCCCTCTTACACCTGCAATTTTATAAGAGAGAAACACTTATTGTTGTTTCTAGAAGACTAAAGTGTCGATTTTAGATTAAAAGTTTTGATATAAGAAAAATTTATCCATGGATTTCTCACTACTGCCTACTGAGTCTAAGATCCGCAATCTTTGCAACTACAGTATCCCCCTCAGTTACTATAACTACAATTTTGGGATTCAAATTTCTATAGATATAATATACATCTTGCATTTCCGCAATACCACGAATTAAATCTCTAATGAGAGATATAAGGAGAGGTATTGGATCACATGTTACTTTTTCACACATCTTATTTTTCTTCTTAAACTTCTCCACAAAACATAAATACTTCCTATATATCATCCTTTAAACCACACCATGCAATTATGGATTGTACTATCTTTGCATTCGAATGGCAAATAAACAAACAAACTTGGATGTTTTACAATATATTATTCACAAAATAGCTTGATGGATGCATTACAAACAATTTTCAACAGTATAAATATGAAGTTACTATTTTTTTTTTCTGAATTGCTTATATTTTTCATATTTTTTGCTTTTGTCAAAAAATTCTTTCATTTGTTTGAAATTTTCAGTAGTACTAAAGTATTGGTTGAATTAAAATTAAAAATTAAGTATTTCATTCACTAAAAATAAAAATAATGTTCAATCCAACCAATGGAATTGGTAAGATGTTTGTTGTAGGTTTGCAAAGATTCAGTGGCTTACATATAAAATTATATAAAACCAAATATAAACTATTCTACTTATTGTGCCTTCTAAAACCAAAATGAAACAAAGAAGAAATAAATATATAATTTTAGAAAATCGATTGGTTGGACTGTAACAAATGTTTTTTTTTGTCAATCTAACAAATATTTTAACTTTAGTTTCTATCTACAATCAACAAAATTAGCAATCATGTTTTACGTAGTTTAAAAAACTAAATAAAAAATAAAGAAATAGTTGTAGAAATTATCTTTTCTAAATAATATTGTTGTAAGACTCTACAACACATATAAAACACTTGCCACTCAATCCTATTAATTTCTGATTTTTTTTTGGGTGGGTTTCTTTTTATATGACCATTTTATATGTGATTAACTATACTTTTTCTCTTCTAAACTGTTTATGCTTTACAGTGACCAAATTAAAAATGATGCAACTCAAAGAAGAAAAATGTTGGAATGGAGTTTTAACAAGCTACTCACATAGTGTCTGTGATTTACGAAAGAGAGCAGCAGCTTAAGTTATATAGACATTGTCTTCACAGCCTCTAGCACCATGTACCTACGGAGTGGCTCTACAACACGTCTCTAAGGAAACTAAAAGCAAGAACGGGATCCAAAAATTGAAAGATGAGGAACTGTAGGATCACACACATAACACTCAAAGCACATATAAACACTATTAGCATTAAGTTTGCAAAGTCATTGCAATGTTTCCAAATGTTCGGAGAGAGGTTGTAATCTGTGTATCAATTGCTTTAGAGTGATTACATGTGGCATCAGTAACATATCAAGAAACCACATCAACAGAACCACTCTAAAATGTAATAATCCCACAGCTGTAAAACATCAAACTCCAGCGTTCTTACCACCTCTTCTGCTAACCTCTTCACACAACCTACACGGCAACGTATCTAGACTCACCGCGCGTGTTCTACCATAGTTCCCTACTACTCCACACCGCCTCCACGCGTGATACTCCGAGTACGCCACAGGATCATCACCGAGCCGCTTCACGTAAGCCGCCAGTTCCTTCATCGAACCAAACTTGCTACCGTCTATCACAGAGTGCGGAGGGACAAAGTCTTGCACGTTAGGAGCTCCGAAGTAGATAGGAACAGAGCCAGCGTCCAGCGCATAGAAAAGCTTCTCGGTCACGTATGACTCAGTGGCCGTGTTCTCGATCGCGAGGACGAATTTGTAGTGTGACATAGCGCAGTGTAGATGGTCGTACCATTTCGGCTCGGCGTTGGAGTCCGCGACGCATTCTGGATACATAGAGAGGGCTGAGTTCAAGCCACCGCCGACGTTGTTGAGACACTTACCGAAGGAGTGGTGAGGAATCAGGTCGAGGAGGGTCTTAGCGAGACGGTCTCTGTGAGAGAGGCATCTTGAGGAAGACCAGTACAGTAGAACATCCTGCATTTATTTAAAAATATATATATATTCAAAGAAGAAAGGTTAACTAGATTGAAGTTTGTAACAAAAGAGGCTGCTTACGTTGTTTTTATGTGAAGAGATGTGATAGTTTCTGTTATTATGAAAGAGAGCACCAGCGTAAGTTGTTTGGACATCGTCTTTGGCATGGTAGCTGATGAATATATCTTCACGGCCTGAACGTTTTCTTCCTGCCTCTAGCTCCATGTACACCCGGAGTGGCTCTCCAACACGTCTCTAAGGAAAAGTAAGCAATAAACTCAGTATCAAACTGAGATAACTATAGAGTTAATCTCCCCTCATCATCCGCATTAATTAAAAAAAAATAACCACAAGAAAGTAACTTCCGCTAAACAAACAAGACCAGAAGCAACCTGTAACGGAGGAGTTGTCGTTTCGAACAACAAAGCGTCAGGCGAATCAGACAGAATAGCTGATTTAGTCCACAGACAAGTCATCCCACACCGACAATAATACAGATTCTCCAAATTATCCGGAATCCAAGTCCACCCTTTCACCAAAACCCTAACGTGATCCATCTTCAACTTATTACAACCCGACCCGGCGGATTCTTGTAACGAACCGGAACTGACATTGCCTCCTCGGATCGAATCCTTGTGATGATTCTCCCTGAACCTAGCGCAGCCCACTTCCGAGTCCCATTTTCTAAACGCCACCAAGACGTCTCCGAACGGATCCGACGATACGGCGTCATCGTCGGAGGAGGAGGAGGAATTGGGATGGGGAAGCGAGGTGGAGGCGGAGGGGAATTCGAGAATGCCGGTGAAAGAGAGGATCAGGAGAGTGAAGAACATCATTAGCAAAGTCGCGATTGCGTTGAGGTGTCTCATCGGCATGGTGTGGTGGGGTTGATTGGTTCCTCGACGACGACGCCGGAGAGGAAAGTCCGGCGAGAGGTGGTGGAAGTTGCGGCTTTTTCTTTCATTCACTGAAGCGTAAAAACAGTTTCTCTACTGGGTCCCACAACCGTTACCAAATACAAAAAAAAGTTCACTGAAACGATGTCGTTTAGGATGAGTGTAATAACTAACGTTTGGCCATCCAGTCTTGGGCCTATTTGATATGAATCATATGATTTATAAGAAAACCCACGGTTGTTGTAACTAAATTCTGTTAATTTTGTGTAACAATTGGTCAAATTTGATAGTTTGTGTATATGAATATGTACAACTTTATAATGTATATGAATTTGTTACAACATTAAGATTTTTTTTAATATGATGTGAATTATAGATGTTTTAAACAAATTTGGTCACTTGGAAATAACTTATGATTAGTTTGACTGCAATTTATTAAAAATAATCATGCTAGGATTTAAAATAGCTTTTCAGCTGCTTCATATGCACCAGCTACAAATCAGGTAACTGAATCTACATTTGAAGGTGATTTAAACAATTGAATTGTTAAGCACTTCCATTCATATTTTGTATCTAAAGTTGTTGTATTTGTTTGCTTTTCATAACTTGCATTATAATATATTACATGATGTAGTTTAGTCAAAAAATGTATTTATAAATCTTTGAATTAATATGAGAAACATAAATATATATATATATATATATATATTCTATTTGAATGATCCAAGGCTATAAAGAAAGTTTTTCATTTGGATGTTTTGAGCTACTAATCAATTTAAATTTGGTGACTTTGCGGCTATATTGTGTGATATATTTAGCATGTCAATCACTGCAGAAGTATCAAAATCGGTTTTATTAGAGCTTGGATGTTGACTCCATACATATACTATGTGATTCTTAAAAACATTCGAACTTTACTTTGTACTCGTAATTGGTTGTGTGGATTTGCATAATGTAAAGGTTAAATTTATAATTTACAAACTATTGTATGTTTTAAAACTAATATACATATTGAATTGTAGGTGTTATAGAAGATATCAATGATAAGCA
The DNA here is from genome assembly GCA_019706035.1 of Raphanus raphanistrum subsp. raphanistrum. Taxonomy (NCBI): domain Eukaryota; kingdom Viridiplantae; phylum Streptophyta; class Magnoliopsida; order Brassicales; family Brassicaceae; genus Raphanus; species Raphanus raphanistrum. The sequence goes on from CM033988.1 coordinate 54,194,894, forward strand.
CACAAAGAAGATGCTAAGAAGACAGCAAGTACTTCAAGAATTGAGTGCTCAAAATCAAGATTATAAGATTCAACTTTGCCATGAAACATATTTCATATTCTCTTCGGTTGTGTTTGAAAAAACATAATGACAGATAATTTTGTTGATTTTCTTTGGATAGAATCATCATATTATTTTGGATTGGTTACAGTGTACGGAATGTTTATGAGTGTTAACTGAAATTATTAAACATAATAGCAGTGTTGAATTGTGGATAACTTTTTATTAGATTCAACAATTGACTTCAATGTTCTTTCTCTTTTTCATGTTATTTTTTTGAGGATATTCCTCTATAAACAGTAAGAGATTGATTTGTTATGCTCCCACACAATCAATTCTAGATACGAAGTTAAAGAATTCAAATGGATACACCATCATATACATTTTCTTTATGCAATCCTGTAAATGGATACACATCAAATGAACTGTAAACTGATTTCTCATATTCTTCTCTAGTCTCTTTACTATAAGCGCAACAGGGACATCCACTTCTCCACTTCACCATCTTCCTTCTCGAAAAATTCTTCATCGTGATATCAAAGATGCTAACATACTGGTTGATTCAGCGCTTGACTTGAAGTTGGGAGACTTTGGCTCTTCTCGAGATCTGTCTGAGGAGCATTCTGATGTTGATGTTTCTACCTCTCCTGGTGAAGAAATTAATCCCAGATTATCGTCAATCTTAAATATGCTTACAGATGAAGTGATAACCTTAGCTTATTGGCCTCCAGAGTTAATTCTGGTTTCTTCTCAGTATGGTCCTGAAGTGGACATGTGGTCAGCTGCTTGTGTGTTTGCCGGTCTATTAGGCAACACACATGGATTACTTAATCCAAAATTTCCAGGCAAAAAAAAGAAGGATCAACTGAAACTGATCTTTGAGCTTTGTGGAACCCCAGATGAAACTAACTGGCCTGGGGCTAATGACATTGATTTATATGGAAATTTTGGGATCTCTCACAGCTTATAAGAGGAGAGTAAGAGAGGTTTTCAGAGAGTTTGATATCGAGGCTCTGGATCTTCTAGACAAGATGTTTGTGTTTAATCCCACAAAGAGAATTTCTGCAGAATCTGCACAACTTTATAATATATGAATTTGTTGTAACAGTCTGATTTTATATAGATAATGATTCAAACGCAATACATATATTTGAAAGAAAAAAAGATTTAGTTACTTATATCACAGCATATTAATCTTTTTGGTCATTTGTGTAGATAAATTTAAAACTAAACGTCTTGATTTCAACATATTTGAACATGTATATGGCAAAATGATTTTTGATAGCATGTGAATGAAAACAAAAAAATAATGATTTTAGATACTATGTGAGTGAAAACAAAGAAATAATATTGTTGATTTTAAAGTCTGTTTCCACCCCACGAGCCAAGAACAAGTGCGAGAGTCCCATTGACAATAGCGTTTGCTTGGGGCGTTACATGCATTGTAACCGAAAGCCTTAGTTCGTGTAATATGCCAAACAATTTTACCGTTAATACCAAACAACAAAGAGAAAGATGTGTACCATATATACATAAACTATACACACTTTAATTTGTTTTTAAACCTAAAAGTGAAATGGTATAAGTAGGAAAATGGTAAAAGTTTGTCTTATTTTTCTTACAAACGAGACTGTACTATTGCAGCGCGACAAGATGCTCAATACTGGTCAATATGAGTTACAGAAAGCTCACGTATACTGATTTTAAGTCTTGCGAGAGAAAGAATGATGATGATCAGGATGAACATGTTGAAGAACATGACTAGAAGGATAAAGATAGGATTTCCAAGACCCACCAAACGGAATCTCCACGTAAGAAGGTATTAAATATTTTATGGGTGTTTCTTAAAACTATGGAATATAACGACAACAATATTAATAATTTTTGTTAATTTGTATTAGAATCCACAATGGTCTTCAGTGTTGTTTATTTGTCTCATGTTACATGTTAGATAAATAATCATTTATAAATAGTATGATGTTGATTAATTTAGTTGCCACATAATTAGTTCTAGATAAAGTTTAAGAATCCAAAATGGATGCACCATCATATATTTTATCTTTATGCTACCATATTTTATACTCTAAATTAAGCTTATAAGTATAATTATTGTCATAGATGTTGTAATTGTTTTTAATTGGAAAAAAAAATCAATCAAAACTAAGGTTATATAAAACACCTTAAATTAAAATAATTAATATATATATATATATATATTCCTATAAAATTCTTTTATAATATAACTAGAATAAGAAACATATAAAAACCAATAAATATTTAACTGGGATTGTGTAATATTTGTGGGTTAAAATAGACAGTCTTATTATATTTGAACAAGTCTTTTTTTTTGTGAGCAATATTTGAACAAGTCTAAATCCAAAATGAGGCATATTTACGCATTCTAACATCCCAAAATATGATTTAGTAAAAACCCACTAGCATAAATCCACATATTGTTTTAACTTGTCACCAATTTTTTTTAATTCTATGTTAGATTAGAATTGGTCAAATCTGATACTCTGCGTATATGAATTCACACAATTTTAAAATATATGAATTTGTTACTTCTCAATCTATATTTATATAAAATACAGTTTGCTCTCTCCTGGACGCGCCACGTCAGCCGCCACGTGACAAACCCGTGCTCTGTAAAGCTGACATGCGTCCGCCTCCTTAAGCGCATCGTTTCATTAAAGAGATTCGTTCGTGGGCTTCGTCGCGTGTTCTGTGCTGGGCAGTGAAGAATATATATTTGTCTGGCCCAATAGAACATATATTCACTCTAAACCTAATTCGACGTCGTCTTCCCTTTTCATGCGACGCCGACCGTACGGCGTTTTCTCTTCTTTCTTCCCATCGACTGTAATTGTCACAGTAAAGGCTTCGTGATCAATCATCTCTTTCCTCAAGAGTCACGAATCTAGACCTATAAATAAGGATATTCGATTCTGTGAAATATATATATATATATATATATATATATATATATATCAGTTGTACTTCTCAGACTTTTGGCTTCCTCATATTTTCTATCGCCGACTTCAAATCCATGTTTTTCTAACATCGTCAAAGTCCAGATGCTAAGAATCCGGGAAGCACATAAGAAGGTAATTCCGGCGGAAAATAATTGGTTCTTAGTTCTTTCTCCTGGATTATATATTTGACATCAGACAAACAAATTCATTTGTTTTCATCAAATTTGACAGTTGAAAGTTGAAACTGATGCAAAATTCATTTGTTTTCAACACATGTATAAGGAAGGGTCAATGTAATTTGTCAGTGGGTTTGACGGGTTACAGCACTGAGGGCCTGAAGATTTAGACGATAGATTCAAACGATGCAGATGGAGTGACTGAGATGAAATTAGAATCGCTGAAGCCTGAGGGATAACTTTGTCCTTGGTGGTATGTTACTTCTGCCATATCTCTTTTAAAATGCATTTTTGAATAACGTATTTTTATTGTTTGATACTGAAATTGATTTATGGTGATGGCACTATGAGTTACTAGATGAGCTGATTAAGTTTTGGGTACCCTCAGTATACGGAAACAAGGTTAGGGAATGTTTTCTATGTGTTTAGATACAGAGGAATAAGGGTATCATGCGAAAGGACCATCAAAAGTTCTCAAGAAACTTAAGGAAAAGGTAAAATAAGATGAAGACTGTTCTTACTAAACATAGACATGGTCGTGAGCATGATCGTGGAGAACAACATATCCCCGACGATCACGATCTTGACAAGGAAGATGCTGACTGAAGATTACGAAGTAGGCCAAATTGGCCAACAAGTTCACAGTGGTGCACCAAAGTATGTTCATTCCTTACCTTACTGCACGTTCTCTACCAGTTACGTTTTGGTATTTACGGTTTATTGGATTCGTGTTGGCAGCATGAGGAAAGCTCATCACATTCAGGAGATAGTTCCTCCAGGCACGAAGGCTTTTCCTGCCGTGGCTACTTCCCCCACTAAAGTCTCTGAGCCAATCAAAGCAGTGAAACCAGTACGAGGCCCCAATACCTCTCACGGACACGAAGCTCTGCCTCATCATGCAAGACCCTTAGGTGTGTCAGAAAATAAGAAAAAGAGGCGTTCCTACAATGACGACGTATAACATGCCCGTGTCTTCGCTCACTCTGACAGAAAATGCCACTAGAACGTTAGTTCTTGGTGAATAACTTAGAGTATGAACAATTTAGAGTCAACATCGAGAGATACAGAGGATTGGAAGAAGGGACGGCTGCTCAGGTCTGGGTGGGATGTCGAATTATCAGTCCAAAGTCACGTTTCCCACCGGAAAAAGTAATAGCTTTCCACCCACGTTTTAGGGTTCTAAATAAGGGTTTTCTTTAATCCATGTTGTTTCTGTATCTTAACTGGTGGAGAAGTTGGAGCAGCACAGCTCTTCCGCGGAGGAAAGGAAAATGTGATGATATTCAACTAAGCTCCTGGAAGAGATAGGGATATAGTACAAGAAGAATGAAGTGAGTGCTTTTTTTTACCTGAGTGGCTTTTGTTTTCAAGCTAAAAAGCATTTTATCCATCTGATTTTTTTTTTAGTTTCTGAAACGTAGGCACCGTCATTATTGGTGAAAAGTGAAATACCGCAAACAAGGCACACGACTTCTAATGGCAACCGTTCGGATTGGAAAGTGTGTTTCACCGTCAAATAAATACCAGTTATTGACTTGCATAGATCTTGAGGCTGAGATGAAAAGGTCAAAGCTTGAACTCAAGCAAACCATAGACATGTATGCCCTAGCTTCCAAAGAAGCACTAAAAGGTGGAAATATAGGTGTGAAGGAGAGGTAGTTGGTGATGACTAAGCTCATCTTACTTCATCTAATACTTTGAAGTTGAAGTAGTTGTCGAACTTAAATATATGTGTGAAGGAAAATAGTTGATGATGACTAAAGTCAGGCAAACCATGGACATGTATGGCCTAGCTTCCTAGACACGTTTTCTAGGATGAAGTATAATGTTGTTACAGTTGTTTATCGAGTGAGCAAACCAAAACCAAATAAAAACATGTTCCAAAAATGTTTACAAACAATGTTCTTTCTATTTTTACTAATACATGAAAATGTTTTTAATTGATATAATATATTTATAATTATGTTTGTAAAATTTATGTTTTACGAGGTCAATGCTAAAAACAATTTTCTAAAAATTAACCTTTTAGAAAAAATATTCAATATCATATATAACTTACAAAAGAAAGTAAATAAATAGTGAAAGTTGTTATGAAATAGTTAAAATTGATGTTACATATAATTGAGAACAAATTAAGCATTTCAAAAAAAAAATTAAAATTGTTTTTAATGGTAACCAAGAATATTTTGTAAGTATTGTAACAGAAAATGTAAGGTTATTGTATTGAATTTAGTATATTTTTTTAAAAATGCTAAAATAAGAAACTTAATCATGATTTTAATATTGATATGAAATATATATAATTGCATAGTCAAACAAAAAAATAATGTAAAACAGCCGGATAAAAAAAACAATACAAAATTAGATAACTTATGTTAAAGCCTAATAAAACAGACTTTGAATTTCTACAGCAAACCTAAGCAACGGATAAAATGATAAAATGGAAAAAAAAATCATTTCAACAAAAAGCAAATATTAAAAAAATATATAATGAAACAAATTTCTACGTATAGCATAAACTTACCCTAGAATTAAAAAAATCATGTCAAGCAAATATTCATGTAATTTTTAAACTAATATGAATCTTTTTAATTAGTAACAATCATTACTAAATGTTTACTCTGATTAATTAATTATTTACTCTGAAAAATAGAGAATAATGAAGATTATTGTTACTTTAATTTAAAACAACCATGATTATTAAAAATAACAATAAGATCCCAAAACTTTATTAATTATTTATTTTTTTAATAAAATAATTTTTAAACTACAATGTTTTTGTTGCCGTTATTGTAAAAATAAATACACTCTTTTTCAAGAAAAATAATACAAATTCATATAAAAACTTTTAATAGTAACTTCCCGCCCGTATGGCGGACCGACCCTAGTTTTTATATATAATGCAGATGCTTAAAAAGGTTTTAGTTACCTGTGTCATCATGGCGCATTTTCCACTCTGGTAACTGATCTAGAGAATTCTTGAACTAAGCGACTAAATTCAATGTATCTAAACGTGAAGTATCGGAAAATGATTTTCCAATACCATATGATTGAAGACAAAACATATAAAGATAAGGTCTTTTCACCCCCGAGCTTAAAACCAGCATGAGAGGCCTATTGAGAAGAGCCTTTGTGTAACCTAAAACCAAAAGATCGTTCATCTCAAACCAAAAGACTATAAAGCATATCATCAGTATTCACACGCACATACACAAACACAAACCGTATCTCTCTCTTTAGTTAAAACTCAAATACAAAAAGAAAGAAAAAAAAGAAAATCTCATCTGTCCATTGAACCATAACCAGTTTTGGTTCAATGAACTTTCTTCAACAGTCTGGCAGCGAGTTTGCAGAAGCGTATGGAGAGAAAGTTCCTGCTGATTCACTGTAACGCAGAGGATTCAACGGATGATTATTCGATGACGACCCGACTAGTCCAGGCGAAGCACTGATCGGGCTAGGCCTATACGGTGACATGTACCTACTAGCGTTGAGAGATGACAGAGTCGGGTAGTTAAACGACTGCGGAGAAGCCATGTACGATCTCTGCGACGGCGATGGAGAAGCTCCTTGTTGTCTGAGATCCATCGAGCTTCGACTCACGCTTATCGGAGGAGATCTCCTTAGAGAGGAAGACCTGAAGGACTGTCTGATGTAGGAAGAGCTCGCGTGCGCTGGAGAGAATGAGATTGAAGTTGGTAACGATCCCATTGAAGGACCGATCAGCATTGCTGATGATCTGAATGAAGATAGAGCAGAGGAAGATCGGAAAGACGACGAGGCGGACGAGAGCAGCGGTGTGCTCTCCGAAGCTGGGGGCTCCCCGTTGGCTGTTCTCGCGTCTCGTTTGCACACGGGGCAGAACGTTCTCCATGAGGTTAGCCACGAGTCAACACACACCGCGTGAAACTCTTGCAAACACACACAAAAGAGAGAGAATCAAGACTTGGTTTCTATATAACACAAATGTTGATTAGTTTATATACTCACTATGACGGCAAGGTAAGAGCCTGAGCTTGTCTCCGACGTTGTAGTCTTCGAGGCAGATAGCGCAAGTGAACGCGGTCGTGTTGTCTTCGTGGAACGAAGTGAAGATTAGACTCGGCATCGCTTTCACCAAGCGGCGGCTCATGCCGTGAAACTCTCTGACTCTAGAGGAGGAGCGAGATGTACGCCTTCTTATCCGATGCCTACGGACGAAGAAACAAGTGGCGAGAACAGCTGACATTGCTAACAGAGAGATGAATGAGACGGCCATGATGGACCAAGCAGAGTTCTCGAAGCTAGGAAGGAGATACACTTTGGTATCAGACAACCCCGCGAACTCCTTTAACGCATCTCCCGTCTCTTTGGTAACGAAAACGGCATGAATCTTGATGCCTCCCGAGTTACCTGCCACTGTACAAAACTCACAATCCATTAAAATGTTATGAAGATCAAAGACAGTAACATAGAAGATTCTTATTACTTGCTATCAAGGTTCCACGGTCTTCGTTGTCGTGTATAATAGCAGCTTTGAAACCAGCTCTCTGTGCTTTTCTGACTTTATCTTCGAAACTACAACCTCCTCTAACGATCAACACGAAAGGGGAAGTAGTACCGTTAGAGCTCTGTTCTGGCTTATTCATCAAGTTAGAGCAAGCGTCAAGAGGCTCAGCCACATAGAGCAACCCAATTTCACCAGCTGCCTTAACAGATGGAGCTGCACAAATAAAAAAAAAGGAAGAAACTTTAAATCATTTCGATCGATTCTACGTTGACCCAAGATTCAAAAAAAAAAAGAAAAAAACAGACCGAAGTTAGCTTCGATGTCGTCAAAAGAGCGAGTGATGTTGTTCCTGATGAGAATGAGTTTGGCTGAAGAAAGGGTGAAGACGTGGAGGAAGAGTAGGAGAAGAAGCACCAGAGCACGATTCATCATTGTCTTCTTCATTCGCAGATTGAAACAAACGGTGGAAAAAAAAAGTTTTAATCTTTGCTGGGGAAAATCTGATCGCGATAAAAGGGATTTTTTTTTCTTTTCAGACGATTGACACGTCAGCTTCCATTAAGAGCAGAGACTCTAAACCATGTCGGAAGATTTTTAAGGAAAGAGAGAGACTCAGATCGTTGAATACGAGAAACTATTAGGGTTCTTGAGGAGAGAGAGAGACAGGGAGAGACAGAGAGAGAAGAACTAGAATTGTCGGAAGTAATAATATCTGGAAATCTCTGATTCGAGCTTTTGGTTAGGTTTTGTTTTGGCATTTTTATTATTATTATTCGAATCTAAACGGATAAATGATTGAAAGTTGACTCATCAAGATGTGCTCATGGTTTTATTTTGTGGATCCACTGGTTCGTTCGTTGGTTTACCATTACCACTCAATTCTTTATTTATGCAATTTAATTTTATTTTTAAGGAAAACTCCCAATCTTCGTTATTTGATGATTAAACTGCAATTTTGACCAGAATATTTACTTCTGCGTTTTTTGTATTTTTAATTAACTACTTAAATACTTTCGTGTTTTTATTTTTTTTGAAAATACTTATGCATCATTTCCAAATCTAGACTTGCGTTATATATATTGTGGAACAAACATAAAATTAAATATATCAAATGCCTGGTCTCTTTCTAAATTTTAAAGATATATGATCTTGCCAAAAAAAAAAATAGAAAATCATCAAAGTTGTTTCAAATGTATTGTTTGTATCATTTAAGTTTTCTGAATCGAATTCTTTTATTTTTTGAATCCAATTGTTTTTTGTTACTTTTTGTCAGCATCCAAATTTTATTGTAAAAATATTTTTCATAAACACTTTTGATTTTATTTTTGAATACTTTGCTGAAATGATTGTTTTAAATATAAATTGAACAGAAGATGAGCCGATTGAAATTACCGTGGTTGTAAGGTCTAATAAATATGTAGTTGTTTTATAGGTTACAGAAACTAAAATTGTCTCGGGTTTATTACTATATATATCATCTACTTGGTACTGGGTGCATGTTAGGTGTTATCCTTGATTCTTATTGAATAAACAGTCAACCTCTAGATGTGGAAGGTTGTACTCATACATCTTTTGTAATTTTGAACTAATTCTCTGGATAACTCTTATTTGTTTGTTAATTCTCGTAGACAACAGGACATGATGGTCCCCCATTCTATCAAAATATCATTATCTATCTTATTAAATTAGAAATATTTTAAGCTTTTGTTTGGAAACATAGATAGTAGTAAAAAATATAATGTTGTTTGGATAAATGGATAGTAGTATATTAAGAAAAATAATAATCTATCTTATTAAAGTAGAAATACTTTAAGCTTTTGTTTGGAAACATAGATAGTAGTAAAAAAATATAATGTTGTTTGGATAAATGGATAGTAGTATATTAAGAAAAATAATAATGGGCTTAATTTGAATCATAGATTATTATGGCCCAAAGTACAATTAACATTATTTTTGGGTTTTGTATGATTGTTATTAATTTGTTAAAGAAAATTATAAAATTATTTATAGTTTCTTTTGAAGGGATTTTTTGAATAAATAAAGAACAAAATATAATTTATTTATATAAATATATATTTTGTATGATATTTTCTGTTTTCGTATATTTTAAACACTTTTCACAAAATTTCTTGATATATCTATCTATCTTATTAAAGTAGAAGTACTTTAAGCTTTTGTTTGGAAACATAGATAGTAGTAAAAAAATATAATGTTGTTTGGATAAATGGATAGTAGTATATTAAGAAAAATAATAATGGGCTTAATTTGAATCATAGATTATTATGGTCCAAAGTACAATTAACATTATTTTTGAGTTTTGTATGATTGTTATTAATTTGTTAAAGAAAATTATAAAATTATTTATAGTTTCTTTTGAAGGGATTTTTGAATAAATAAAGAACAAAATGTAATTTATTTATATAAATATATATTTTGTATGATATTTTCTGTTTTCGTATATTTTAAACACTTTTCACAAAATTTCTTGATATATAATTTTATAAATACAGTATAACTATATAAGTGATTCACCTCATGAATTATTATGTGTATTTAAGAGTGAAACACTATTATTAAGTAAAAGAATTATTAAATTACAAAAGTATAAATATTTATAAAATTCTTACTACCGTGTTTACGGGTCACAAATGCCTTTATAACACGATACAGAGCCGAAATACATAGTTTAAACAATAAACAAAAGTAGTAAAACTGAAATCGTTAAATGTTAGTTTTCTAAGTTTGTAAATACTGTAAATTCATCATAATTATTTATCAAAAAGGTATATACATATTTATTCCTAAAATTTTGGAAGATTTTGCATGGGGATCTTCTCATTTAAACCAAAGTCCAACACTTGATCTCCACGAAAATAGAATAGAGATTAATAGCAACTCGGTTACCATTAATTATTCCTAAATATTTTCACATAAATTTAAATCTAGCAATTTTTAACTAATTTATATATTTTTCATAAATTTTGATTTGACGTGAGTATCTCCTCATTTAAATCAAGATCTCAAACTTGATCCCCACGAATTAGAATAAAGGTTAATAACTACTAAATTACCATATCTTTATTGTTCATAATTATTCCTAAATATTCTCACATATATTATTGTTTAAATCGTACGAAATCTCAGCATTTAATCTTAATAAAATCATTTTCGTTGAACACTTCAAAGTTGTTGTTTCTGGTTTTACAATTACGAAATACGAAGTTTAAATAATAAACAATAAGCAATACAATTTCGTTCAACCAATTTAAAGTTCTGAAATGTTCATATATATCATAAAAACAAAAATCAGCTCAATATCCATGTGGATGCGCGAATCAGCCTCTAATATTATTTACCACAATAAACTAAAGTAGTAAAGATTGTATCCATTAACCTTTTGTTTTTCAAAATTTTATATATATCATAAAAATAAAAATCCGCCCAGTTGGGCGGGTTAAGATCTAGTTAGTTTTAATAATTTATCCACAAAAAACCATAAAACACATATGATCAGCTTGCTTCTTCGGTTCTTCCTATTGGTTTTGATAGTACTGACTATTACTACGAGTTTAAATATTGTGAGCCCTTTTAAATAAAAGCATGTATTAATTCACTTATTATATTTTAAAAGTTAAACATTCATTACCGATTTCATTTGTTTGACAATAACCATATTATCTTTAGAAATCTTTGAAACAAATTATCAAAAATTAACCGCTACTGGATCTTTTTGGTCGGGCCTTTTCTTAGATCGACCTCAGCCAAGCCCGTGAAGTAGACGAATCACTAATTGAAATATGATGTATAGAGTATATCAAAACGGCCCATCTGAAAACAAACAAAAGCCCAGAACCAGGTAAAGCCTAGTCGCTCTTGCCTAGAATGGTGTAAATTTTTATTCCTCTTCTTTGTTCCCCATGCGACATAATGGATCTTTGTAGTTTGTTTTCTGCGATATGCGATGTAATCAGTTTGATCAAAATTGATGTGGATCTGAGTCAGGTGGATCTATTGCTCTTATGGCTATGTTCTTGAGTCTTGATTATGTAAAATGATTAGTGTGTCTTGTATGGATGTGTTCGCCGGCGTGTCTATGATTGGTCCAGTTTCTAGTAATTAGAAGAGAACATCATTGTAAAATTAAAGTCTACTCGTCTGCTTTCCCATTTAAGATCCGTGACCGTGTCCGTGACTAACAAACTAACGGGGGTTAGGATTCCTCCAATGTCTACCGATACATTTAACAGCATTCTCATAAGTGGATCACTAATTATAACTTTTTGGAACCTGTTAGTGTGATGTGATCGATACAGAATCTCTTAAGACTCTGTCTTTTGGTTCGATACTTTTGGGGTCTACACACTCTATACGTGTAACGTATGTATATATATATATGAGTTGACATGTGTTATAAGCTTAACGTGGGAGATCCACTCACATGGTTATCGTATTGGACGATCTTTTAATCATCTATCTTATTAAAACAGAAACATTTTGTTGGACCTAACATTTATTTTGTAAGTTTTTAAATTAAATACACCTTTATACTTTATAGTTAAACCTACATTAAATCACTAATGTTCCTTTCTTTATACTACTATCCATGTTTCCAAACAATATACTTATTTCTTTATACTACTATCAATGTTTCCAAACAATATATTTTTATACTACTATCAATGTTTCCAAACAATATAATAATTAATCTTAGTTATTTTATATATATATCATTTTCTCTTTAAAATTTTGTAGAAACGTTATAATTTCATAAATTGCAAAATAATAAACTTTAAAATTTGGATTATAAGATTACAAATTATGAAACTATTACAATTTAAATCCAATTAGATTACATATCGGTCATCCATCAGTTCAATCGGTTAGTCTCGGATTTTAGTGATTTTTTTAATATGTATATTTTAAAAACCTAAATTGAATTGTCAGATCTCTGGATTAACCGGTATAATCACAATCGGGTTGAATTTAAAAACACTGATTTAAATGCAAAAATATTTTAAATACACTCTTTAAAAATTACCAAAATATTTGTTAAATTATTAGTGAAATTTTTCATCGTAAAATATTCCGCGCTTCCAAAGCGCGGGTCAAAATCTAGTTATGGTATTAAATCGTGATGCTTACGTTTGTGAAGGCTCAAAAGGAAAGAAAAAACAAAGCATTAATACATACATTTATCTTGCATTGCATCTCAATATCTATATTCATTCCATTTCAAACATAACATAAAATACTTTATATTAGTATTTTTCTATAGAAAACTCTCTGTATCGTTTTTTTATAAATCATAGTCCTGACTACGTAACATCTAATAAATTTTGATAAACTGACAATAAATTATTTATTTTTATTTTTTGGAACACTGAAAATAAATTAAATATTACAAACAAAATAGATACTAAAGTATGTAATCTAGTGGTTTTATCTTATACATACAAACTAGCGATTTGAGTTAGTCCAGTCAAGTATTATCATCTAAATTCGAATCCGTATGTAACATAATAAAATATATACAAATTAATCTTATGAAACAGTATAAGTATTGTACTGTTAACCGACCTAGCTTCTTTATTTCTCACTATCGAGACTAGAGACACTTTCGTAAATGCAAGTAATTCAAGATTATTAACGTTATTATAAATAATCACCGGCTTGTGTTGTACAAAATACTCCTTAGTGACAGAATAATATCAGCTTGTTTGTTGCTCAAGACTCTTGATTAAAACTGTGCTTTTTTTTTTTTTTTTTTTTTGATAATCCAGGGGTTCCCCGCTTCGCGGGTCATTCCCCTGGGCCCGGTCAGACAGCGGTCCACTTCACCCGGGAGAGCTGTACCTGGGCTAAAGCCCAATACCACTTTGGTGTCCAGAAGAGGCAGAGTAGTTTCCGCATGGGGGGAATCGAACCCGGATGATGATTGCCACCACAGGCCCGTCCTGCCACTTGGACTACTTCGTCCGGACAAAAACTGTGCTTTTTACAGAAAAAAAAAACTGTGCTGTTCGGATTTGATGCATTCACAAATTAAATGGATTCCGATTCGTATGCTTCATCTACATTGCATATATAGTATATTGTTTTCCATGTGCGAAGAAGACATAATGGTAGATGCTGATAATGGTGTCTTTAGTCTCAAGCTACATCTCAATCACTTATAGGGGTCCATCTTGTCTCATCCCATATTCATTTATTCGTTTCAATTATGCACATGCCCACGCTCACACATATATGTTAGTGCTAGATATTTACATATAAATAAGTGAAAGTAATCACTGTTTAAAAATTCTGAAATGAAAAAGTTACAAAAATAAACTTCATATGTGATGGTTTTCATCAAATTTTAAGGAGACGACAAATTAAAACGTGCTCTTGATACATTTTTGTGGTTTTTGTTTAAAAGCGAGTGTTATAATTTTTTTCCTTTTTTTTTGGCATCAGCGAGTGTTAAAGTACACACGCGAATACAAGGCAGACAATGATGAAAAGCAATGTTCATATTAATTTGTTTCTACTAATATTATTAGAAGTTGGTCATCATTTATATCCCACGTAACTTTAGGTTCTTTGGTTCCCCACTAGTATCTTTCAGTGCTCCAACTCCAACTCCAAACTTAGAATTAACGAAAACAGGTAAACGAATTCTCTAGTTAATAATTTGACTCGCTTACATATCAAACTACTTTTCATGTGAATATCTTAAACCTACTTGTGGTGTGTAAGAAAACATATTAGACTTGACCTAAGATAAAAGAAAAAGTAGTTATTCCCTTCGAATATTCATACATTTTGTATTATACATATAAATGTATTTGTTTTATATTGGATTTATGGATATTCAATATGAAAAACTATTCATACATTTAGTAGTTCTGTATACTCGATTTACTCCGATCGATCACTAGTATCCTGACAATATTTTGGAATATCTTTCAAAAAAATTACTATGTAGCACCAAATGTCCAATGTGTGAATATCTGATTACGTACCGTACGTAGTTTTTAATTCTGAAAATATGTAATTGTTTTAAAGTGTTAAGAAGAAAGAATTCTAAGACTTTTAAGCATAAGAAAATAGTCCATATTTTGTAAGTTCAAGGTGTGGGTATTTGTGAGTCGGCTACTGACCTTGCACTATGATTGATACGAATATGATGAATTAAATACAAAGAGAAGATAAAATGGAACGATCTTATGATAAATAAAAATTAATATTAATTTGTACGCTAAACCAAACAATTTGATATAAACAGTTCCTAATCTATCTTAAGTTTGATCAAGACATATTAACTACAGCGTGGGACATAAATGTGAACGAGTACTCAAATGTTACATCATGTGAGTTGCGTATCATTCAGGCGCAGAAACAATATTTTGAATACTATTGGATTTTATGAGATTTTCCCGTATCAATCTAGTGTTTTAAAATTATGAAATAAAAATCAATAATTGATCGATAATGTGGTATGAATTGGATTTTCTTTTCATGGAATATATTTTGATGTCCAAATAAAGGAACACGGAGTCAGTTAATCCCAAACAAGCCACAACAGTATCTTCATAAAAATAAATAAAGAATCTCCATATAAGAACATTTTATTCATATTAAAGAGTATAATATACTTAGTCTATATAATATTATTTTCTTCCAATAGTTATAGAAGTGTAAGATTTTTTTTATAACATTTTTACAACTTTAGGCAAATTTTTTTTTTTTTAATAACACTTACTTTATTAATATCACGTTGAACTTACAAAGTCATTATGAATCTCAGATATAAATCTAGGAACATAGAAATGAAATTTGAAAGAAACATTGTCATTTAGCCTTTGCTTCACCAATTTGTCTGCCACTTCGTTTCCCTCTCTTCCTATCCGTTGAAATTTTAGTTCTTGAAATCGACGCTTCCACCACTGGATCTCCCGTTTCCAATTATAAACATCAAAGTGAAGAATGCTTCTGTTTATTATTTCTATTGCTTTCTTGCTATCAGATTCAATACACACTTTGCGGTAACCTCGACTTCAAGCGCGTTGAATTGCCATCAAAATAGCTTGCATTTTCGTTTTCTAAAGGATTATTGACAACCTTTCTAAAGGATTATTGGCAAATTTTTAATTTTATTTTATCTTTATGACTATATATCCTGCATTCTATATTATGATTAATTAGATAATTTTTATTAAAATAATAAATAATGTCTCCATATTGGAAATAATTTATATATTTTCTTCAACTTTGTGCCAGAAATAATAGTACATAAATACAAAAGATAAATTTTAGAGCAGCCACAATGGTGTAGTGTTCTCATTGGATTTTTTTGTATGAATAGTGTTTTACATTTTAATATAACTGAATTTCTGGTTTATGTTTTAATGTTTTTTTTAAAAATAAGTCATTTAAAAGAAAACATGTTAGTATTTTAAAGAATCTGGTCTGAGAAATTGTTGTATCTTTCTCCTATTTATTTAGATTTTTAATAATATATTTTCATTAATATTGCATACTACAATACTTAATAGAATAGAATATATCTTTCTCCTTATGCATATAGTATAATAGAATAGAGTGTACAAGACATGCATGCATGGTTAACCACCAACCCCTTTATTATTTTGTTAATTTGTTTGCCGTGTCCCAACACCAACAATGAAAGATCCATTTCTTTAGAGACTTAAAGAAAAAACAAACTAGAGAATTTATCATTACTAAATATATAATACAACTCAATTCACCAGGCAGGCTAAACTATCAGCAGTTTCTAAATGGTAAAAAACAACAAAATAAAAGATCAGCGCGTACAAACTCGTCCACGTCTAGAAGCATATATAACAAATTAATCAATGTTATTTTGTATGTACTTGCTCATATAGCTTAGCTTGCTCTCACATGGGATGGGATTGGAAACTAGCTAGAGAGATCACAGAACCTTCAGTCTTGGTCACTTCCACCAAACAGAAATTATTGCAGAAAAAAAAAATATAGTTTTAAAAATGCTATCACACATGTAAGTAAATAACTAAATCTTCCTACTCTACCATCGAAGAAGTTTTTAAAATTCTTTTGAGAATAAGTCACTCTGAAATAAATAATCATGTACCCACAATATGTTACATTCAGAGAAAATTATATAAAAAGTATTACAAAGATCAACAGAAAATATATATAGTAAATCGTGAAAGGCAACGAATTAACTGCGACGGCGTGGAATCAGATGATCATAAGAAGAAGCTTTTTTCGGTCTTGGGAGATAAACAATGGACTCTGAAACGGTACAAGTTCTCCGACAAGAACCGTAAAGACTCACTAACCCAAACCTGTCGCCAATGCTGCTCTTAGATAGCGCCTTGCTTGATCCACTGGAGTTTCCTCGGAACCTCTCGTCTTCCCTGTCGTCTTCATCGTCAACGTCGTCTCTGGAACACTCCAACAACGCCGCCGCGAATGGATCTTTCTCAATCACCGGGAAGCTATTCTTCTTACTTAAACTGTTAGGTTTTTTATTTTTTCCGGACACCGGAAAATGTGTACTCCGGTGAGGAGGGAGGGGTAGTATAAGTGAAGATTCTTTACTTAGGCGGTGGTTGAGTCTGTGAGAGTAATCTTTGGGTTTCCCTGGAAGATGTTCCCAAGAGAATGGAACACCGAGGAGACGAAGAGGAGTCGCGGGAGAATTTAAAGGAGAGTCGCCTTGAAACACGAGGGAGCTAGAGGAGCAAGAGGAGAAGGATGAGAAGGAGGAAGAAGATAAAGATCGCCGGGATGAAGTGTTTGTCTTCGCCGGAAAGTTGACCGGATCAGATCTTCTGCCTAAAGTTCGAGTTCTCGAAGAATCCATGAAGAACAAGAAGATGAGGAGTGAGAGAGAGAGACAGTGTGATCCAGAGAGGAGCTCTGTTTTTTTGGCTTTTAGTTTAGTCTCTGCTGAGATTCTCTTTTAAAGAAAAACTAGATCATGATCCGCGCGCCTGCGCGGATTTATTTTTGATTCACATATTTTATATACATGTTGTATATTATTTAAGATTTATAATATAAAAAAGTTAGAATGATCCGGAAACAAAAAAAATCGACCCGGAGAAAAAAAAATCAAATACTTACTTAGATCCAAATGTTGAGAACTCGAAGAACTCATACCTGAAATGAACACATTTATACCCGATCCAGTGAGCTAAATTTCAAACATAATATCTTTTGTTATATTTTTAATTCACTTTTTGAGTTGGTGAGATTTACTATTTATTCGGAAGATTTTTTAGCTAACTTAATGGTATATATTCGTAGGTTTCTTTTTTTCTAAACAGGAAAAAAAATATTTGGGTCTTGATTAAATTTATCTTATATAACAAATTGCTGCTATAAATAATTTTTATAAAAACTAATTTGTAACAGTAATACCATTTTTGTTATAAATTAGTATATCATGGTTTATAGGTTCAAAGTATAGAGTTAGTCATCTTCATAGTATTGCTAATATTGATAGATGCAAGTTAATGAATACAGATAATATATTGTATTATTAGTAATCTGTCGTATAGTATTATATGTTAGTAGATGTATTATTAATAATCTATCTTATAGTATAATATGCTAGTGGATGTATCTAGCTTATAGTAATATATATGCAAAATAAGGAAACATGCGTAGTAGATATAATAATAAGGTAAGAAGTGAAAAACTATGGTAATGGTTGATATTAATTATTTATAAAAAAGCATGTCTAATAATAAGTAGATTAATATAGCATTAATTACATAAGGTCCAACTTTAAAATCCACTAAGAAGAAGTTGTAATGTTTCTGTTTTAATAAGATAGATAATTTGTGACAAAAAAAAACTGTGGAAAAATAAAGGACAGAATTGTCCAATTATTATTTTAAAACATTTTGTTAAATTTATTGTAATTACAGTAGTGACAAGAAAAGTCAAAACATAATTATTACATCTAAGTGTTATTGTTTTGTTTCTACTAATTCTATAAATCTTTACCGAATTAATTATACGCTTGCATTTGAAACTTTTATTTGGACGTGGAATAAATTTAAAAAGAAGTTTAAACAGAGAATTAGATTTTTAGTATATATATATATATGGATTGTATGAGTGGAAACAGAGAAAGGTCTTGTTTAATTGGGAGAGAGTTGTGAAATTGAAGTGAAAATGAAACAAGAGTGAGAGTGGCGACCCCATTGGATTGATGGCTTTGAAGTGAGAGATGAAACCGATATTGGACACTAGGGACATGAACTTTTAAACTTCACAAGAGCATCTCCAATGGCACACTATTTTTTCCTCTATAATTTACACAAAAATAAAGTAACTCTATTATAGAGTAAGTTTTGTTTCAATAGTTCACTCTATAATAAAATAACTCTATTATAAAGTAAAATATAGAGGAATGTCACTATTTAACTTTATATTTGGAGTGGGAAAGTGAAATTCCTCTATATATCACTCTATAATAGAGTAACTCTATTATATAGTGTACCATTGGAGTAAAACTTACTCTATAATAAAGTTACTCTATTTTTATGTAAATTATAAAGGAAAATATAGTGTGTTATTGGAGATGCTCTAAATAGAATACTTCCTAAATAGATTTTATCTAGTAGCATATGATTCAATATATAAAAAAAAAGTTCTAATATTGGTTTGAAAACGGAAGTGAATCATAGTTACATGTTTGTAATTCGTGTTGAGAACAATGAAACAAGACAACTGTTAGTTACAAACCTACAAATGATATCTACTGATAATAGTAAACCTGATTAATTCCAAAGGGTGTTAATTTCATTTAAGTTGAAAAGTTATGTATTTATACTCAAAATTTTAAATTTAAATATGTGTCTTTTCAATAAGTAACCCTTGTTTTAAAAGTTATGTCTTTATATTGTAAGAATGTGACCATTAATATATTGAAAATTTGTGACCATATGACTATTCATATTGAAAAACTGTGACTATTAATATAATTATTTTTTCAAAATAATTATACCTAAATAGAAAGAATGTGACTATTTATATCGAAAATTTGTGACTATTCATTTTTAAAAATAACCACCTTTAAGTTGAAAAGTTGTGACTATCCGAACTAATTTTTGACTATCTATAAATAGTCTCTGTTCGTGGCTTTGTCAAACCATAATTTTCACTAATCAAATAAAATGGTGTAAGAAAAAAAGTTCTGTGTAATTAATTAGTTACAAATTTTTAAGTTCCTGTCAACGGGAAGAGTTGTAACGTCTCTGTTTTCATTTCTAACTGTTTAAACTATCATGGGTCAAATTTTAGACAAAAAATTAAAGAAAATTAAAGAGGTACGTACATGTTTTTTTGAACTAAAGTACATACATGTTTTTTTTGGTGTAAATGTTAAGATTCATACCAAAAGATTTGTGGCAAGCCACTTATTACAAGAAAGGGAAGGAAACTTAAGAGTTACAACAAGAAGCAAAAGTTACAGACAAAACAGAGCAAAAGTTACAGACCAGCAGGCAGAAGAGAGAGGTAGAGCAGCATCAACGATGGGGAAGGAGGAGGATGGAGATGACGGGTGATGGCGAGGAGGCGGTCGCGGATGAGACGATGAACCCGAGAGAGTACATACATGTTTTGTTAATCTGCTTGTAGGAAATTCATGAACAAACTTGAAAAAGGCACTAAGAGTTAGCATTTGTTTGGTTAAAGTTGAAAAGAATACCAGCCCAAATGCATAAAAACAATAATATAAACTTTCTTCATTATGAATGTTTGGTATATTGATTCACGTAAATAGATTCTTCAAACGTAGTGATATTACGTACGTATGATTTTTTTTTTCTTGTGGTAAAACCAGAAACAATAATTAAGAAAAAATCAATAAAGATGCTGTATATTCACGAAGAAGAAAAATTTATGGATAGTTGCACCTTTTGGTTAATATATTCTGTAATTTTATTTGTGTATGCACGAAAGGTTGCATACTAAATTCTAGAATTATAGAAACAATTTTTTTATAGAAACAGTTATTAGATAAATTGTTTGTGAAAGGTCACTATTTAGGATGCTAAGAGGTGTCAAGTAAAAAAAAGTTTTTAAGTGGATGTTAGATATTTTTTTCACTTATTATGACAAAATTCAATTGTTAATTTTCTGAATATATGTATATCTTTTTATCATGAAAGGAATAGTGAAAAGGTTCAGTCATTATTTTTCTGAAAAATACAACTTTGCAATAAATAAACATATTTTTTTTTTGCTTAATTGAATGAGTTTCTAAAAATTTTCTATTATAAAAACAATTAATGGTTAAACTTCTAAAAATATACAATTTCCTATTATGAAAAGATTCAATGAAAAGGTTCATTGGTTAAGTTTTTGAAAATATATATTTCTTAAAAAAAAAATGTCTTTCGCTTAGTGAAACTATGATGTCATACTGTTCACAGAAACGATACAAATGGAAATTAATATATATTGATTATAAAATATCTGATATAAACAACTTGGAAATAAATATTTAAATATTTTGAAGACTCAAAACATAATTGAATATATTTTAGGACCAAAATAGGTTCAATAAATTTTGATACATTTATAAAAAAAAATTAATGCAATGTGTAAATATTTACTTTTTATAAAATGAGTTCCCGTGCGACATCGCACGGTTTCCTAACCTAGTTTGATTAGTAACTACCATAAATAATATAGTACTTTTAATGAATTTATCGCATTTTAGTATCAGCTGACATGTAGATGTTTTTCCGCTGAATTGGTTAAGGTAAGGTGTTGACTACAGCGACTGTACAGTGGCACATGTACTCTCTGATCAGGTTTACCTGGGGGTGGGGGCTGCTAGTCTGTAAAGGAAGGACGTTGACTCCAATCAACATGAACAGGAACGCAAGTTTGTATTAACTTGGGCTGATGATGGACCAGAAAAATCAGAAGACATGGAGAATAGTTCTTCTTAGTGGGTTACTTTAAAAACTCGTGTCTTAGTGGGCCGATAGGTTGCTGAGCTACACTATGTGTTGCTCTATACAAATCTCACAGCCTATGCATGCCAAGTTTCAAAATATGATCATTATCCAGAAAATGGAAACTGAAGCTTATCTGCATATGGGTCTTTGAATCATGTTACATATGGATTGAAGGTAGTAGCAGAATTTGTCATACACGAGGACAAAATTATAGAGTTTCTTCTCTACCATTGGCTGGTAATTCGAGCAATCTTATTCCCCTCTGAAACAATTTAAGAATTGTGACTCAAATTTATCAAATTAATTATGTTAAAAGTTTGATATCTTTGATACATACAGAACATACAAGGTTTGCAACTCATAAATGCATAGAAATATACCCCCTGGTCTTGAAAGAAGGATTCTGATAAAGAATGCTGCCTCGCCACTGGCCATTTAGGCAAGGTATCAAATTACAGAGCTCAATGACTTTTCATATCTCTAATAATTAAGTGTTGATTGGATTGCTTTGCTTATAAGCAATCTAAAATTCTATATGGTCTAATCTCGATTTTTGATTCTACTGGCGTTGTTCTTGCGCAAATAAGTATTAGTACTTAAGTGTTCGTTTTCCAGTCTTGGCTGGTTTGACATATGGAATCATATTGTTAGATTGAGTGGCCCATGTACAGAATCACATGTTCTAATGTCACCCAACTATGTTATATATTTACATGTGGTCCGACCTTTTTTTTTGTTCATTTTGTGATCATATACATATGTTCATAGAGTAAGACTAGACTATCAAAGTAGATTGAAATTATAAAGGCATTAAAAATTCAAATCGAAAATTTTTATAAATGGAAGACTCTTTATGCTTTCCCATTTTCCAATGTTTGAAAATGGAGAATGAGAAAGCATGACATACTGGGAATGCTTTCCCATTATAATTCTCAAGATTTGCAAGTAAATGTAACAACGTCCGATGAAAATGTGCCAATCCATTAGTTGACACCATGGAAAGAAATTAACAACTACAAGTCAATCAAAATAACATAGTTTCAAAGTTTTTCGTGATTATGAGGTTTTGTTTTTATTGCAGGAACAACCGTTTTTGCTGGTGGAGAAAATTATTGGTGGAGGTTTTGTGATGCCATTTATAATAGGATGAGGCTACCTAGTTAAGTTCTAACACTTAGTCACCTTTTGCTTTATTTTAGTTTTGTTTCTTAAAGTCAATGAACCAATTTACAAAATGAAGTAGACGGTTTTCATATCTTCCAAAACAATTATGAAACATTTGCAATATACTCCTTGTATAGTAAATTCATAACCAACAAAAAATCGGAGTGTGTGCACGGAAAATCACAATCACCTAGTCTTTTTATAATAAAAAATACATTTATGTAATTTATGAGGAAATGGATAAACGAGGTTTAATTAGTCACATGACTTCAATGAAATTAAATGTGAGAACTATACGCTAATTTTAAAACTTAATTGACAACATTAAGACACGTTATTTTAAGACCTAACTTTAGTCGAAGAAAAACGACACATAAATGTAGTTTATGAGGAAATGGAGGTGGTGGTAGAGGTCAAGGCTTATTTTTCAACCTATAATAAATTCAGAAACTATATTTAGGAAAGAAACTAAACAGAGAAGAAACCATATATGATAAAAAGAGAAAAAAGAAGAATCGAAACTAAATTATACTGCCGTGACGTAATTGTCATATAGAAAGTGTACTCAAAAAGAAAATGGGAGAAGGGGATGCTCGTTCGTTCGTTATGATGATGACTCATGGCCATAAGTGGATCATGTGGTCCATATTCTCTGTACACTACTAATAATAAAATAAATCCTCCATCTCTCTTCGCACCTTTACTTTATCACGGCGGTTTCACCCACGCGCCGTCGTGGAAGGTGAACGAGAACAAACCCATCTTCGAAGAAAGGAAAGTACACAGTGATGAATGAATGACACAAAACGGATCTGAGTTGAGGAAAAAGAAAGGACAGTTTTGAGTGGATCCTCACTCATCACGTGCGAGCGACACGCGTCGCCGTCATGAGTTTTACCAGTGGGACCCATCGTTGAAAGTTGAAACTGCGAAGTTCTTACAGACGGATCTAAGCCATTCATTGTAGTACTTATGTGTTTATGTGCTTGTCTCTGTGACGAAGTACTAAAATGATCCCGAGAAATCTGTTCTTTTCTTCTTGCACGATCTTTGACTTTTGAGATAGATTTGTATTTGTACAATCTCAGTCACGTCATGGTCAACGCTTGGAAGCCAATTTTAATCGGTGATATTTCCATAGCAAAGAATAATTGAGAACGGTATTCAAAACGGTGTCGTGACGGCTCTGAAACGCACCACCGTACATCCCCGTAAGCACACGTCTTCCTCATCAGATACATGCATAGCGATACAATCATGATCAAACGAATAGATAGAACATACGATATACATCATGTAACACATGTTTGCTCTTATCGAGTTTTGTCAAATTTAGCCATGCAAAATATTAATACAGCTATATATATGTAACTACGTGTGTCTTTTTTTTGGTGCACATTTTTGATCTTATCGAGTTGTAGTCTTCGTACCCTAATTGAGTTGATCCACCGATTAGAAGGAACATTCGTGTCAATATTGTTTCTTCTGATTCTACAAAAAAAAAATATTGTTTCTTCTTTCGTTCGTCTCACGGCCTTTCGATGTTTTTGACGTGTTAGGTCGGTGATTCTTTCATGTTCGAATATTGTTTCTCTTAACATGTTTTACAAGATTTGTTCATTAAATTTAGACATGTGCCATGTTTCTATATTCGAACTATTGTAGATCATGAACAGCAGATGAACTTCAATAGAAGCATGTATATGTCGTAGAGACAAATGTTTACTATTTTAAAACATCAAATTAGCCACACACATAAAGCAATACAGCGACATTCTACTTATCAAAACATAGTCTTCTGTACGTTTGAATCATCGCAACTATTAATATCTTATGTTCTTTCACAGGATATTGGAATAGTATAAAAGGAAGACAAAACAATACTTATGTTATTTTGAAACATCTACAATAATATAAAACTTAGGATCAACACAAACTAGTCGTAGACTAGCATTTTTCAGTCATGCTTAAATATCATATTATTTGAAATAAAATTGATGGTCGACAAGCAATGGCCGGCTATGGCTTGGGGACATCACAGATTTAATTATATTTACACATTAGTTTTACCTCGTGTTGGTAAAGTGGCCTTGCTCATAATCTTACCGACCCGTACTGTATGCATTACGTACCTTGCGTCTCTTTTACTATTTTATTTTCATCATAAATATATGATTAATCATCAAAATTTCCCTTTCAAACATTTATTATTAATCATATATTTATTTGTTTAAAAAAAAATATATATGATTAATAATAAATGTTTGAAAGGGAAATTTTGTTCACACTTCTCTTTGTCAATGTTCTTTTCACTTTATAATTTGATTTGATAATTTATTACATTTATCACTTTTTATTTAACCATTTTATATTTTATATAAATATTTCAGCTGTATATAGTAACATTTTGGTAATTGATTAATTATTTTTAATTTAAATTTAAAATAATATTTCGTTTGCAACTGAACAGAATTAGTACATCTAGATAATATGGTTATTTTGTTTTGATATGAACTGTTTTGGGAAATTTTTGTTTAACTTCTCTTTTCATTTCTTTTAATTAATAAAAATCTGATATAATATTCATATAAATATTTTATACATACTGAAAGGATTTATGATAAAATAATTAAACAATGAAAATCAAATAAAAGATATTCTTAGAAAAGTTAATTAAAAAGCATAAATTTGTAAATAATTAAATCATAAAAACAAAATGATAGATACAATTAATATTTTAAGATAAATATTAATACTATTCAACAAAAATATTTATAAACTCTCTATGTAAATTTTTAAAACTTATTTCCCTTTAGTAGAACATAATAGTATTTATCACATTTCTCAATCAATCTGATTATATAACTATTTATTGTCTTTACATAATAATATATTCTTAATATCTTATTTATTTTAAGTTTCAATTATTAAGTTTTGTTTCTTAGTAAAAAACCCATTAACAAACTCAGATTGAAAATATCTATTTTATTTTAAAGAAGTTTTTGAGGTAAAGCTCAATTCAACTGGATCTCTCTTCACTTCTCTTTCCATATATAGATATAATTAATAGTTTAAGATAAATATTATTACTATTCAACAAAATATTTATAAACTCTCTATGTAAATTTTAAAAATTCATTACTCTTTAGTAGAACATAATAGTATTTATTACATTTCTCAATCAATCTGATTGTATAACTATTTATTGTCTTTACATAATACTATATTCTTAATTTCTTGTTTATTTTAGTTTTCAATTATTAATTTTTGTTTCTTGGTAAAAAACCCCATTAACAAACTCAGATTGAAAATATCTATTTTAGTTGATTCAAAAAAGTTTTGGAGGTAAAGCTCAATTTCAACTAGATCTTTCTTCACTTCTCTTTCCATTATATAGATATAATTAATAGTTTAAGATAAATATTAATACTATTCAACAAAGATATTTATAAACTCTCTATGTAAATTTTAAAAATTTATTTCCCTTTAGTAGAACATAATAGTATTTATTAAAATTCTCAATCAATCTGATTGTATAACTATTTATTGTCTTTACATAATAATATATTCTTAATTTCTTGTTTATTTTAGTTTTCAATTATTAATTTTTGTTTCTTAGTAAAAACCCATTAACAAACTCAGATTGAAAATATCTATTTTATTTGATTCAAGAAAGTTTTGGAGGTAAAGCTCAATTCAACTAGATCTCTCTTCACTTCTCTTTCCATCATATAGATATAATTAATAGTTTAAGATAAATATTAGTACTGTTCAACAAAAATATTTATAAACTCTATGTAAATTTTTTAAAAATTTATTTCCCTTTAGTAGAACATAATAGTATTTATTACATTTCTCAATCAATCTGATTGTATAACTATTTATTGTCTTTACATAATAATATATTCTGAATTTCTTGTTTATTTTAGTTTTCCATTATTAATTTTTGTTTCTTAGTAAGAAACCCATTAACAAACTCAGATTGAAAATATCTATTTTATTTGCTTCAAAAAAGTTTTGGAGGTAAAGCTCAATTTCAACTAGATCTCTCTTCACTTCTCTTTCCATTATAGAGAAAATTTTAGATATGCATTTATCACCTCTACAATTTACAAAAGAAAACAAGACGAAGCCAGCTGACACACACATTAACTAGGAAAAAGAAACAAAAACACATCCTGACATAGAAGATAATAATATACATTAAGACGAATCCATCGTCCTCCTCCTCCAAGATCAGGTGATTCTCAATTTGACAATTATAGTGGAAAACACTTAATTAAAATCTGTATTCTGTAAAGTGAGAGTTATATTCCAAACGAAAGAAAGAAACATAATAGCAATCCCAAAAAGAAAAAATAAAAAGTAGAATTTAAAAGACACTTTGTTTTTTTTTTTTAACCACTTAAAAGACACTTTCTTTTCTTCCTCCAACGACCCGATTCCGTTCAGCAGTCGCCAGCTGGTATTATACGTTTCGCCACGTGTTATTTTGTCAATGAGCATTACTTTGATGACGTGGCATCCACTGGCCTTTCACGTCCCACTTCTTCTCCATAAATAGAGGTCTCAGCATCTCACCCCTTCCGATCTTCAGAATTCTCTATATTCACTCACACCTCTCTCTCTCTCTCTCCGTCTCAATCTCCGTTTTAAGTTTGGCCATCTGTTTATTACATATAAGGAAAAGAAAGAAGGACATAACAATAACGTCAGGTTTTGACGGCTTTGAAAATCAAATGAACGGTCCAGATTCATCACCTCGTCTCCCTCAAGATCATCGTGACCAGCCTTCCTCGTTATTTTCATCGTCTCCGTGTTTCCCAATCACCCTCAAGGTATAACACACAAACAAAGTCCAGTTTATAATATCGATTACAAACTTTTATATTTACACAAAAAAATAAACACTGAATTGTTGACTCGTTTTGACTCTAGACTTGACTCGTATTTTTTTTATATTTATATTATTAGTTCGTCGATGTGTGTTACCGAGTGAAGATCCACGGCAAATCCAGAGATTCCTTGAAACTCAAGAGATTGTTGGGACTCGAACACAAACCGTCCGATGAGACTCCACCGACGGAGAGGACGATACTTAGCGGCGTCACCGGAATGGTGACACCTGGCGAGTTCATGGCCGTTCTCGGACCATCGGGAAGCGGTAAATCGACGCTGCTAAACGCGGTCGCAGGGAGACTCCATGGACCAGGCCTCACGGGAAAAATACTCGCCAACGACGCCAAGCTAACGAAGCAGTCGTTGAAACTCACCGGCTTCGTGGCCCAGGACGACCTTCTTTACCCGCACTTGACCGTGCGAGAGACCTTAGTCTTCGTCGCCCTCCTCCGCCTCCCTCGGAGCCTCACGAGAGACGACAAGATCAAAGCCGCCGAGGCCGTGATCTCCGAGCTCGGGCTCGCGAAATGCGAGAACACGGTGGTGGGCAACACGTTCATCAGAGGGATCTCGGGTGGCGAGAGGAAACGTGTGAGCATCGCTCACGAGCTGCTCATCAACCCGAGCCTGCTCGTTTTGGACGAGCCGACGTCGGGGCTCGACGCGACGGCGGCTCTGAGGCTGGTCCAGACGCTGGCTGGTTTGGCTCGTGGGAAAGGGAAGACGGTGGTGACGTCGATTCACCAGCCGTCGAGCCGTGCGTTTCAGATGTTTGACACCGTGCTGCTTCTGAGCGAGGGGAGGTGTTTGTTCGTCGGGAAAGGGAGAGACGCCATGGCTTACTTCGAGTCCGTCGGATTCTCGCCGGCGTTTCCGATGAATCCGGCTGACTTCCTTCTTGATCTTGCTAACGGTACGTTCTCAAAACTTTTAATTATTTAAATATAGTGTAATCATACTAACACGCATTATTAATAACGAATATCTCACTAGTCATATGACTAGACCTATTGGTATATATTGTGTGAAAATTATTCTCACATGAAATTGACTGATGATAGGACCATAAAAAATTAAATATGAAATCATCTTTGAATGGTGTTTTTGTGTGTGTGTATATATACGTATTTGATGCATGGAGACTACTGATGTGAAGAGGTGTAGATATTTGTATAGAAAAATACTTTGAAAATAACAGCTCGACCCCAATACAAGAGAGTAATAAATGTCATATTTATGATCGTTATCGCAGACGTACGATGAGAACTATACAAGTCTAAGCTTTGATGTGTCTCTCGTTGACTCTTGTCATCGTGATGGCTCTTTTAGTATCATATACTACCTAATTACATGGTTAATCTATAGCTATTACATTAGTCTGGTGTCATATTAGTTAGTAGGAAACGTTTCGTAAAGGGACTTATCTAGCATCTTTTCTTCCTCTTCGTCCCACCGTATTTTCAATAATTGTTTATTCTAAAGTTCATAATAATTTTTAAAAGCTAAAGTTGATAATTGAAGGGTAGCTTTTTTATTGATAATAATTATGGGCAATTGGGGATACGTGTTATGTCTTTATTTCTTTTCTTTTCGAGTATGAAATATTTGCCACAGATTTTTGGCATATATATCATCTGAATAAATGTTATGCCTCGCTTTTATGTAAAAACCTTATCACACTGAACATTTTACACTATTAAAACCGTGCTTTTTCTTTTTCTTTTTCTTTTTGTTTTTTTGGCCGGATAATAAACAGAAAGAAAAGGTTCTTTATTAAAAACGGGTTTAGTGAAAAACACCACGTGTTACATGGTGACGTATAGGTTTCGAACCCTGGCTCTTTGTGTGTGTTTCTGTTTCCTCTTTATCCAACTTTTGTTTTCATTTTATCTTTACGCCCTTTTTCTGTTTTACAAATAAATTCTCTTTTACAAGCCAACTAATAAAAACAACCTTCTTTTTCGCTGTTTTAATCAAAGGTAGTCTTTCACACTTTTGCTTCTCGTGTTACTTTTGAGCTCCACGCTTCGAAGCGCGTGGTACAAAATTATCTGCACTCCCTTATTTCCATGCATCCTTGATTTGGGAAACTTTTGCTTTAATGGGTAACCGCCTAGATGAATCCAATCACACCCTCGCATCTAGCGCGTGGTTTCACTTTCCTCCCCTCAGTCGTCATGCAAGCAATAAATACCTATTCGTTGGGAATTGGATATTCTCAACTCACTTTCATTGTTTTTTGAGTCTTATCGTGATTACAAGAATTCTCGCATTTTTGTGATAATTTATTGGTCTTTAGATAAGCTATAAGAATAATTTGTAGTATAAAGTTTTTCTTATAGGAAAATGAAAAGAAATTTATGGGCAAATTACAATCTTTAACCTGAAGAGACATATACATGGTCACGTTAGTTTAGTCCAATTTGTCCTTGCTTTATCCACAACAGTTGAGTAAGTACCAGATATTGGTACGAGTGTTTTGATGTTTTAGGCATGTACAACAAGGTGGACCAAACTTAGGTTGATCTAATAAATCAGCAATTGGTTTTCATGACAATATTCATACATGGTCCATATCTAAGCTAGCTAGGGACATGCATCACAGATCCACACACGGTTGATTTAATGTTTTTCTAGGGATTGTTAAAATGGAATTAATGACTTAATTTTGTTACCCAAGACCAAACAAATCTCATAAGCTGCATGTAGTTTTCGTCGTTGACTTTCTTTTTCTGTTTGGTGTTATTAATTATGACAAACCTTCGCACATGTACGTATATACATGCACATGGTATGTATATTCTGGTGAAAGCCATAGGTAGAGTAAGAAGGCAATAACAAGATAGGGAATGAAAAGACACATAAATAATTTGTAGTGGAAAAAATAAGAAAATATATAGTTTTTGCGCACGATGGCATATATTTAGTACCATTAGATCTAATTTATTAATTTAGTGGGTATTAAGTTCTTTGTCTCCACGAACCATATGCTTCATATGCAATCTTGCTTTGTATCATTATCTTTGTGAAAAAGTCCCATTTTATTGGACCAACGATCAACATGACCATTCAATCTATTCGATGAGTATGTCTATGTGTATATACAATGTGTGTGCATGTATGTGATTTCCCATGGCTGGAAAGTTGATACTCACATGATTTACTAAGCAAAAGTATTTGCTATATTTTCATCAGAAAATATTAGATGTTGCTTTCTACGTCAAAGTATAACAGTAAACTCCACTTGCCCTAACTTATTGATCAATTTGAAAGAAAAGAACAATATATATTAAATTTTCTTTTCCAAAAGTTGGCTCTTGACATTTGATGATTACACTTGTCGAGTATTTCACTATGCATTGTTCATTTATTTATTGACTTCCTCTAACTTGTGTTCCCTGAAATTCAATTTCAATCCTGTTGATAATCCACTTGATAAGTAAGTGGAGTAATAACTAGTCGGCCTATTTTGTATAAACTTTGTCGTATAGAGAGTTGAATTCAAATACTACAAGAGTATTTGAGGCTCAAGCTTTTGCATTTTATTTGTTTTTGGAATCAGTGAAGAAGCTAAAATTAAGAACGTCTTTAGTGGCGACCTTATGCTTTCTTGGGTGGACTCTCTCGCCTCTCCATTTTTATTGGTCCGCTTTACTGCAAATCCGATCTCCATTACTTATTGATTTAAACATAAAATACTAATCTTTATTAATAAAATATGGGTCCAATACAGTGTCAAAACCTCTTTAAATATATTTGTTTGGTCGGTCCAGAGAAGACGATTGGTTGATTCGCCGTCACCTCGGTTCGGTCCAGTGCCACTTTGAAATGTCTTTTCCTTTTTATATCTAGGACGTTTAATTACTATTTCATTAGCCAATTAACTTTCTCCTATTTGGATGATAACTTGAGTGGCTTAGTTTCATTAGTATTAGACTATTATTTTAAGAGATTAAAAAAATAGATACTGGATTGGTTGAATAATTAATTGACCACCCTGGATCTTTTGGTTTGTTATATTTATTATCCGATTAGCGAGTCATATATCTTAGTTATGCACTAGTGGTTAGACACGAAAGTAACATTGTTTTCTTTACTTAATTTAACGAAGTTTATTGATTAATATACGTAATTTATCTAAACGGTGATTGAGATTTTATGACCTATGCAGGTGTGTGTCAGATTGACGGTATAACGGAGCAGGAAAAACCAGACGCGAGACAAACACTAGCCATTGCTTACGACACATTGCTAGCCCCAAACGTCAGAGCTTGCATCGACGCGTCACCTTCTCCTGCAGAGAATGCACGTTTTGTGAAAACGAGAAAAAACGCTCGTGGAATAATGTCCGGTCTTGCAACATGGTCTAGTCAGCTATGCATCCTCCTCCACAGACTTATAAAAGAACGCCGCCACGAATCTTTTGATGCACTTCGTATTTTCCAAGTCCTCGCCGCTTCACTGCTTTGTAGTCTCATGTGGTGGCACTCAGATTACCGAGACGTGCACGTAAGTATATATTATACATTATTAATCATATGTTACAAAAAAACACTATTGGTTTGGTTTGGCGTTTTTTCTAATTAACGATAATATTGTTACAGGACCGACTAGGACTACTCTTCTTCGTATCTATTTTCTGGGGGGTACTTCCGTCATTTAACGCTGTCTTCACGTTTCCGCAAGAACGAGCGATTTTCACTCGAGAGCGGGCGTCTGGTATGTACACACTCTCGTCTTACTTCATGGCTCACGTCATCGGATCGCTCACCATGGAACTCGTTCTCCCGGCAGCGTTCTTGACGCTAACTTACTGGATGGTCGGTCTACGTCCAGGGCTAGTCCCTTTCCTCCTCACCCTTTCCGTGCTATTGCTTTATGTCTTAGCCTCACAGGGACTCGGACTTGCTTTAGGCGCAGCCATCATGGACGCTAAAAAAGCCTCCACGATCGTGACAGTGACGATGCTAGCGTTTGTTTTAACCGGCGGTTACTACGTTAACAAAGTGCCATCAGGCATGGTGTGGATGAAATACGTTTCCACAACATTTTATTGTTACCGTCTATTAATAGCGGTTCAGTACGGAAATGGCGATGAGATATTGGCGATGGTTGGATGCAAGCCAATGGGAACGCAAGGAGCGGCAAAGACGGCTGGGTGCCGGTTTATGGAGGAGGAAGTGATCGGAGACATTGGATCGTGGACGAGCGTTAGTGCTTTGTTCTTCATGTTTGTTGGTTATAGAGTATTGGCGTATTTGGCCTTGAGGCGTATTAAACTATAAATGAGAGGTGAGAGGGAAAATTATTTGAATAAATAATGAGTGGGTATAAATTAATTTCTAGGCTTTATAATTTCTAGTTAACTCAGTTTGTTCGATTTTTCTTTTGAACATGTGAAAACAAAAATGACTAGTTCTTTTAGCTGATTTATAATAAATGTATATTTCATCTATTACAGTGTTTTCATTACTTGTGTTAATGAGTTCAGACTTGTGTTTGGGCCGGTTGACGAGTTCATTCTTGTGTATGCCCCATGGACTTCTGTAGAAGGCTCAATGTTTTATGGTTTTTTAGTGTTTCTAATCTCATGATTATTGGATTTCGTCGATAGCGAATTTGTTAACTTGTCTGTCTTGTTCTTGGTGCTGAACCTCAACTGAGTATTTATTGGACACAGAGTTTATTTAGCATGGACTTGGAGCTATGTAGACTGGGGATATATATAAACAAAGATTAATTATTTATAAAACTGAAAAAAGTGCGGGGAATGTGCCACACATCTATCTTATCTGCGGCCGCCCCTATATAGTACCTAATTCCAAGTCTTGTTCTTATTTTCTATGTTTTCATTTCTGTGATATGGTTGTTTATATAAACTTCTAGTTTCCAACTACGCAGACATTGAGATTCATTCAGGGGAGAATTTTCTTATTCTAATAACTAATAATTAAATTACTATAGTTAGTTTCATAATGTTGTGATTCTTTAAGTTTATAGCTTTGTAAATATAATAAACAAATAATTAATGAATATGAAAAATAATAAAATACGATATAGATATTTTCAGATTTAAAAGATTTATGTAAAAGTACTTTGTTTAGTATGAAATTAATATCTACTTTATTATTTTGCTAAATTGTCTTATTGAAAGAAAATTCCATAGTATTATTTGAAAATTATGGATGAAGACGTGCTAATATATTGGATTAGCAAATGAGAGACAACTAAAAATAATTGGTTGATTCATGCATGAAGATGCCGCTAGAATAATTATTTGTGGCCGTCCTTGTGAGTAGGTTTAAAAATTGATATAGCGTGTATATCACATTTGCTCCTCATAGTCGTGGTTGTTTTATCTCTCCTTGCTCCGATCATCATGGCTGAATCTAGCAAATCATCGACGCCCGAAGCGAACGTGCACATCATCTACACCGAGAAGCCTACCAATGAGGAACCTAAAGACTATCATCTACGCACACTCTCCTCCGTTCTTGGCAGGTTTGTAAACTTTTACTAAATGGGTTATTAGTAGCTTAAATCATTACAGAGAGTATATATATTGTTGATTATGATTGATCGTGTCGATTATTGTGATGTTCTTAATGTATGGGGATGGGTACAAAATTTGATAATGGTGATTATGTTTTGTTTTTTATGGATGGCCAAAAGTGAAAAAGCTTCTAAGGACGCATTGGTATACAGCTACAAGGAAGCTGCGTCTGGTTTCTCAGCTATGCTCACCCCTGAGCAAGTCGCCAAGATCTCCAGTACGTTTCTTAAACTATGACATATGTGATGTAGCGGAAGCTTCTAGGGATAGAATTAGAGATCCGTTGATTATGAGAATACCCGGAAAACTAGGATAATCACAAGGATCTTATTTAGTCTAAGAATGCCTAAGATCAATGTCTTCTTAAATTCGTTGAGATCACCAATGATCTACCGAAAACAAGGAACAAAGAGAAATCTCTTAACTTTTATTAATAATCAATCAACTCATAAACTGAATACAAAGTTAAGCCTAAACGGCTATATATAAGAAAACCATAAAAATCCTAAAACATTAAAGATAATTATCTAAAATAATTAATAAAAACAATAATAAGATATTTGAAATATTTCCCAATATCTATCTACATCATTCTCTCCGGGTTGGAGAGATTCGTCCTCGAATCTTAGCCGTGATCTTCGATTAACTTTTTTCTTCTCTTCCATTGGTGAAATTTAGCATCCTTGATCTTCAAGTAAACTAACAAAAGGAAAATATAGAACAAATTATTTTTGTCCATGCATCCAATCATAGTTGTTGAGCCTTTTGTCTTCACAAACCAGTCACCAACAAGACACGTAACCACTTGACTCTTTGACTTGATACCATCCATCATCACGTATGATTGTGTGGTCTTGAACGCATCTTTGCTGAATATGAAATCAATCGGCTCGACCATCATCATGTCCTCACCGTATCGATCATAAATAACAGGACCAATAATCACGTCTTCAACATAATTATCATATATCGCAGGACCAAAAAATTCTTTGTACTCTCCGTACAAATCTTTTGTCGAATTAAATGGATATTCGTCCGTTTGATAAAAACACCCAAACGACATGGTATTGAAGGAAACATAATCGACTCTGATTTAAAAAAATCAAAGTGTTGGCTCTGATA
This sequence comes from Raphanus raphanistrum subsp. raphanistrum, assembly GCA_019706035.1. Classification (NCBI taxonomy): domain Eukaryota; kingdom Viridiplantae; phylum Streptophyta; class Magnoliopsida; order Brassicales; family Brassicaceae; genus Raphanus; species Raphanus raphanistrum. The sequence continues at coordinate 54,230,287 of CM033988.1, forward strand.
CCAACTGATGTAGCGGAAGCTTCTAGGGATAGAACTAGAGATCCGTTGATTATGAGAATACCCGGAAAACTAGGATAATCACAAGGATCTTATTTAGTCTAAGAATGCCTAAGATCAATGTCTTCTTAAATTCGTTGAGATCACCAATGATCTATCGAAAACAAGGAACAAAGAGAAATCTCTTAACTTTTATTAATAATCAATCAACTCATAAACTGAATACAAAGTTAAGCCTAAACGGCTATATATAAGAAAACCATAAAAATCCTAAAACATTAGCGCATTTTTTTTCTTTCTCATATGATTTTGGGTGTTGCAGAAAAACCAGGTGTGATTCAAGTTGTGTCAAGCCAAACCTACCAGTCGCCCAAACCTGTTGGTGGTAATTTCAAGTTGACTTAACTTTGACTTTGTGTTATCAACTTCTACCAAAATAAATCTCTTGCTTTACAGAAAGAGTTGTTGCTGCAACGTCCGAAGCGAAGGTTCACATCATCTACACAGAGAAGCCTACCAATGAGGAACCTAAAAAGTATCATCTCCGTAGACTCTCCTCCGTCCTTGGCAGGTATGTAAACATCTACTAATTGGTGTCATTAGTAGCTTAAAACATCTTACAAAAAAGAGGATATATATATATATTGTCAGTGGTGGAAGTAGAAAAATCTTTTAGGAGGGTCAGTCTCTAAAAATCAGTATATATTACATGGGTCATTTAGCTAAAACTACCAATAGTTATATAGCTTTTATAGAATTATACCAGTAAACTTTTTTAATAAAAAATTCACCTGGATCAGTTGACCCGTGTGATAACAATGTGGCTCCACCACTGTATATTGTTTGATCGATCGTGTAGACAGGACGTCTTAAAAAATTAGTAGCCTTGGGCTAAATAGTGAATATGGATCATTTTATAAATATTTATCTTAGTTTTTTCACAATATTTTTTAAGTTGAACCAAAAGAATTTCCATTATCTAATCTGGAAAATTGAAAAATGGTAAAACACACAATTTATGGACCTTTAACATATTAAAATATACCTTTATATTCAAATAAATAACACAAAAAATTTGGATCCATAGACCCATGGCCACCGCCCCTATGGCCATGGACAAGAGCCGGGGCTGTGTGTCGATTGAAGTGATTAATATAAGATATGATAATGATGATTATATTCTGTTCATTTTGGCTATTCAATAGTGACAAGGCTGCAGAGGAGGCTCTAATATACAGCTACAAGGAAGCTGCCTCTGGTTTCTCAGCTAAGCTCACCCCTGAGCAAGTAGCCGAGATCTCCAGTAAGTTTCTTAAACTATGGCACATGAGATTTCGAACAAGTACAAGTAGAATCATGTAGTCATATGGTAGCAACATTTTTCAGATATGTAGGCTTAGGAAAAAACATGATAAGTGTTTTAACTTGACCAATGTTTTTTTTTTGCAGAACAACCAGGTGTGGTTCAAGTTGTGTCGAGCCAGACCTAACATTACCCAAACTTGTTGGTGGTGGTTTCAAGTTGACCTAAATTTATGTCTGTCTTATTCAAATTCTGCTGAAATAATTCTCTTGCTTTACAGAGAGAGTTGTTGTTGTAATGTTGTGGCTTTGAGAACTGGTTGTCTAATTTAAATGATGTCATGCTTTTGCTTTGGATTCGAGTTCTTTTGTTTGAAACACTTTTCATATACATTGATTCTGAAAATATATAAAGAAAATAATAACTTGATTCAGAAAAAAATGTATTGATTCTATGATATCTTCCTCAGTTCTACTCTCAAATGGAAACACACAAACACACAAAAAAGTATAAACGAGTCAGCCATTATTGTTTCTGTTGTGTCCTCTAAATCAGTTAAAAGTGTAGCCTTGTCCTCTGTAAGGCTTTATGACATCGAAGGTTAAGCAAGCCTGCGTATTGTAAAGGGACTTCTCTTTGGTTATTCATATATCTTCTTTCTTTTCAGTATTGTTGGGAGTATGGAGATAAACCCAATGAGGAAAAGCACTGACAATGTCTTGAAATCATACAGGTCCTTCACCGATTTGAGATCTCCAATAGCAAGTCCAGCCTACAATACAAAGAACCAAGAACTTAAAGCGACTGCTTAGAATCTTGTTGTGTCTTGGACAATGCTTCTCAGAGACAAGAGCATAAAGGAGGAGCTTACTCTGACGGTTATGTAAGCTGCGGGAATGAGACCGACCAATGTCGCCAAAAAGAAGATATGAAAAGGTACATCAACAATGGGAGAAGCCAAATTGATGAACAGATTTGGCAGTGTTGGTGTTATCCTCAGAAACAACATATAATTCAGAAGCTTATCTCTACGCTTACCAATCTGAAATAAAAAAAAAACACACAAGTAATCATTACAACCCACCAAATGAAGAATCTTTTCATAGAGCAAAAGAGAGAAGCTCTAACCTCAGCCTGAAAGAATCTCAACTTGTCAGGCCACAGCCAAGTGATCAACGGCCTACCAATCAACTTAGACAAAAAGAAACAGCAAGTAGCTCCTGCGGTTGCGTTGAAAACAACCAAGACAACACCTTTGATAACCCCAAAGAGAGCTCCCGCCAAAAGCGACATAAAGATAGTCCCTGGAATCATAAACGTCTGCATGAAAATGTAGGTCGCACAGTACCCTAAAACGAACTGCGCCGGGTACTCATTCGCATAGTCAGCAAGATTGTCTCTGAAACCAAAAAAAACACAAAAGATCACAACTTTATCAATACCCATATCAAAGTTTCTACATTTACACTATCATGAACCTCAACATTGATCAAAACATCGATCATCCTATAAAAAAGTTGGAATCTTTATAACATTTTTTTTAACAAGATTGTAACTTTATCAATACCCTTCTTCAAGATTGATCAAAGTTTGAATCTTTATGGGTAAGGAGAAGAGGAAAGGTTGTTACTTGAGCAAGCGGAGGTCAGAGATGCTTCTGGGGAGCTTGAGCTTGCCGAATTGGGCAGCGGGCATTGTCATGTAGATGCAGAAGAGACCAGAGGAGAAGACGAGGAAGACGCCGAGGGAGACCGCGAGTTCCCATCGGCTAAGAGGGAACCGATCGAGTTTAGATCGCTTTCCGGAGGGTGAATCGTCGTCGTCTGACATGGCTCCGAGCTCTTCGTCTCTGATTAGATTCCGTGTGAGAGACATCACCCACCACTTTGAGGATCGGGGTTTGTTTGTGGGGGTTGGGATGTTTAATTCATCGACAGTGATTGTAAAAAGTTTCAATCTTGAGAGGAAGGTGGAGAGAGGAAAACGTGTCCCTTAGCTTTTCTCCATTTTCATTGTCGGTGTCGGAGACTCGACGATGATGGGGTCTGTTTAAGACCTTCTGGATTCGTGAGAGGGTTCTAATATATTTCAAATCCGAAACCTCCGAGTCGACGAGAGGGTACGTTTGACAATCGTTGAATCGATTGTCCGCCATTTATTTTATTTGGTTGTATTGTTTCTTGGTCTAATAATAGTTTCATTATTATTTTTATTTTTCTTATTGTTAATTTTTTTGGGGTATTGACTTGCTGTTAAAAAAATGGTATAGACTTTTAGTTTAAGAGTTTTTGTTTTAGAATCTATGTTTTTGTTTTTCAAAAATATATAAATTCATATTTTTATCACCATCGAATTATTTCAAAATAGAAATATCAAATTAAGTAGAATTTTGATTCTTCTAGTTTTTAGACTGTAAACTTAAATTTTCTTTGTAAAATATGGTTGATAAATTTAATGTGTTAAAGACTGTGTAAAGCACTTAGAACACTTCTACAATACCACATGGTGAGCATATAATTTGAATTCAAATCGTACATTGCTATGATTTATATGTTAGTTGCCACTGATTGAGGTTTGAATTATGAGCACATTTTACACGTTCTCCTGGCTACTAGGCCACCATAGACAGATTTGGCGTGCATTTTCGTATAATTATGATCGCATTTTATTAGAATCAACGGACGACTTATATATTCAAGTAACAATATAAATATGGACAAGAAAAACCAAGGGATAGATAAAAAAATTCCACCTTTGTGAAATCTCTACGTAATAAAACCCAAACTTGTTTTACAAATAGACAGTTATAGAAGTTATTCTTCAGATGAAACAATTAAATCATAAAAACAAATCAATATAGTATAGTATATAATTTTCTTTTAATTACGAGTCAGGGAAACATCCAAGAGAATCATGAATATTTGTTTCAACCTCATGATTATAGTTTTGAAGAATGGAAGGGAAGCTCTGCGCCGGATTATACGACTGCGTCTCGAACGAAGACATTAGGGCATTAGGGTTTTGTGGATGTGTGACTTGTGTCTCAAGCAAGCCATCTAGTGTTCTCCAGTCAACACAGTTGAAGTTCTTCTCTTCTTCTTGCTCGAATCCCTCATTCTGATCTTTATTCGTCCCTAGACTCGGCGACAAGCTGGGGCTGTCCAGCTGAGGGAGCTCGATGTTACCATATTGATGCATCGATGAGGATACGTTATTGGCATTGTAGTGATTATTGCTCATTTTCATTTGGTTAAGGTTATGGCTCGATGAAGAGGCACCGATATGATGACTCGCGTTCATTGTCGCTGAAGATGAGTAGTTGTTACTACTATCAACGTGGTAGAGCTGGTTCTGCCATGGCTCGTACCCTAATGGCCTCTGGTTTGGAATCGGCTTCCTAAATGCTCGACAAACGACCCAGCCTTCCTCCTATAGTTCACAAGTAAATGGTTATTGACAAAGAGTCCAGTTAGGCCTTCACATTATTAGCTCGATTGTGTAACGTATGGTAGATAGTTAAGTTGATTAGATATTGGTTTGACAATAGTGGCTATATAAATTAGTCTTAAAATGTGTACCTGAACCGGGGCAAGCTCAGAGTTTTGGAGACGGTATTCGTGCATGATCCAATCGGATTTTCTTCCATTAGGAGCTCGACCTTTGTAATAGACAAGTGTCTTCCGCATTCCTATGACACTGTTCTTTGAAAGCACCGCCTTGTCTCTTCCGGTGGCCTTCCAGAACCCAGCGGCCGTGGCTCTATTGGTCCTAGTCCCGGTCGGGTACTTCCTGTCCTTGTGGCTAAAGAAATACCACTCATTTTGCTCTTCATACCCTAGTGTGCATCTCGCTGCAATGCAACACCAAATGTTAATGTCATAAAAATGTACACAACAAAATATTAGCATATGGATATTAAAATGAAGATTGCAAAATGATGTGGTGAATTGTATTTGGGATGATAAACGATATGATTCTACTTTCCCACTTTCAACAAAAGAATCAACAAGTTTAATTTCAAACTAGATTTTGACCCGCGCTTTGGAAGCGCGGAATATTTTACGATGAAAAATTTCACTAATAACTTAACAAATATTTTGGTAACTTTTTAAAGAGTGTGTATTTAAAATATTTTTGCATTTAAATCAGTGTTTTTAAATTCAATCCGATTGTGATTATACCGGTTAATCCGGAGATCTGACAATTCAATTTAGGTTTTTAAAATATTCATATTAAAAAAAATCACTAAAACCCGAGACTAACCGATTGAACTGATGGATGACTGATATGTAATCTAATTGGATTTAAATTGTAATAGTTTCATATTTTGTAGTCTTATATCCAAATTTTAAAGTTCATTATTTTGCAATTTATGAAATTATAATGTTTTTTACAAAATTTTAAAGAGAAAATGATAGATATAAAATAACTAAGATTAATTATTGTATTGTTTGGAAACATTGATAGTAGTATAAAAATATATTGTTTGGAAACATTGATAGTAGTATAAATAAATAAGTATATTGTTTGGAAACATGGATAATAGTACAAAGAAAGAAACATTAGTGATTTAATGTAGGTTTAACTATAAAGTATAAATGTGTATTTAATTTAAAAACTTACAAAATAAATGTTAGGTCCAACAGAATGTTTCTGTTTTAATAAGATAGATGAGATATTATGAGTTATGATTGTACCACATCCCTTAATTTTCTTTGTAATATTCTTTTCACACCGACGTTTATAAAATCTTACTAGTCAAAGAAAGTAGGCTTTCTCATTCATTTCGCATGCCAATTCCATCGCATACTATTGGTTTTGTAAAGACCATATGAAGTAAACAATGTACTGCCATTCTATGCAAAAGCTAAGATTAACAACTGTTAATCATTATACAAAATCCACGTTACTTACCCTGAATATCCCACGGCTCCATTTTGTAGAGATCAATCTCTACAATGACATCTAAAGCACTCTTCATTGAATTGATCTTCCTATCTAGGTAATAACCGACGAGTTCTTCCTCTGTCGGATGAAATCGGAATCCTGGTGGCATATGCAGTATGTTATCCATCTAAAATTATCCTGTAAAAGTATATAAATCGGAAAACTGTTAGAGAAATGAGTAAGAAACGAGATGGAGAAATGAGAGAAAAGAGAATGATACGAATGAAAATATATTTGTATATAAACCTAAGCGTGTCTTTTTGGAAGCTATTGCGAAAACCTTAGACAAACAAGGCACAACCTTAAAGTTTTGTTTTGGGGACCAAAACCAAAGCCTATTACAAGCTTCTTATATTTAATTATAAGAAATGGATGGAATGACTCTTGGGTCCAATGGAATTCCAAAAGCTGTGTTGGCTAATGATAGTGATGTTACACACGGACACACATGATAATATATTAAAATATCTATAAATATACACACACATACTATATGTATTCACATGTAAATAGATAATATCTAAATTTTAGATCTTTAAAGCTTAAGGGTATAACTATTATATGTTTCTGATGGTTATGATGTATTTTCACGGGACCACCAACAATGGAGGAGCGCTTACTATTTTGCAATAATAACAAAAGTTTGATAGTGAAGGTTTTTTTGGATTTTTTCTTAGAAAACATTAGGTTTAACCGTTTATTTCGCCTTGTACATACCGAACGATGCTCTTAAACGATAAGATTCAAAGTTTATGCTATATGTATTATATAAAATATAAAGAGCTCTATATAATATTTCATAGCTGGTTGGTATTATAACACCTGATATACAAGAACTATATATCGTATATGGAAGATAATCATATAAGATGGATATATAGCCGAAAAGCTTGACGGGTGGAAGTCACCGAGATTGATGTCCCTTTGAGTGTATTACACACTCTTGTATGTGTTTATATCGCTATAGTATCTATATATTATTATTATTAATGGTGTAACAGCAATTAATTTCTAAGAAACAATAATTTCGTTGAAAAACATAGATTTCGAAATCCCCACCATTACTTTCAATTTCCCGTTTACTCTAAATTTGGTGGTCAATGTCTACACATATATACACATTTGTATACTATTCAAGATATGAACCTTCCTACCCATATACAAAACGATCCCATAGTATATATATGTATGTAATAATGCATATTTGATGGAAAAATCCAAACAGAAACGATGTATAATGGTTCATGCATGTATCCATATGTACCGATATGTATTTTTTTGTGTGTGAACAAAAAAAACTAAAAGGAATAGTGAGTTGAAACTTACAAGTTAATATAGATTGGACGAAGGGCTTGTGGGAAATACTGATATGTTTTGAGCAATTTCAACAAGAACGATCTGTAATAGGGTAGCAAAAGGAAGAAGGAGAGTAGGTTTTGAAATCTCTGTTGCGGATTGAATGATGACTGTTTGTATAACAAGGCAAGAGATTGGCTTTTGATTAATTAGATCACATGTATATGGACCATCTAGAAATCTTAGAGTGTATATATATAGGTTTATGATGTGAATATGCTTATTTATATAAATGGAAGTGTGTGTCATGTGGGTGCAAAATGATGATATAAGGAGGGAGAGGAAGAAGATGGAGATGGAGCAAGAGGGTTTGATTGCGCGTGGGATAGACATCTACGCCTTGTTTTTGGACGGCTCTATCTCTCTCTCTCTAACCGCAAATTTTTGTTTAAAGTTTTTCCAAGCTTCTCCACTTTACCGGCAGTTACTGCACAACCCAACTTTTGTTAGTTGTCTATTGTTTATTAGTTATTTATTACATCTCACAAGATTAAAATCCCTTTTCATTTTTATCTTTCTTTTTTAACATCGACTAATACAAACTTAAACTGATTCTGTAAACCACATTAGTAACTCCGCATCCATGTGCATGACAAAAGATGATTGTATTCTGGCACATCGTACTAATCTATCCGCCTTCAAATTCTACGTGCATGGAACATGAATAATCTCCGAACTGTGAAAATTTTTTCTCAAAGTTTTTGATATTATCCAAATATGTTGTAAAAGCAGGTTATTCTTCTGATTCCGAAGCCATTATCACCATTTTTATCTATTATATATCAACGTTATATATATGACTAGCGATTTTTATATATGCGTTAGGTTAAATAATAAAATGGTCTGAACATCACCAAAAAGTAATAGTAACAATATAACGAGAAAAAACAATATAACGAGAAATTTTAGATATATGTTTGCTTAACCTGGTGTTAATGTGTCCTCGTTAACCCATTGATAAAATAAGCACGTGAGCAAAAGAAAATATGGGGACAAAAAACTGTATTTGAGTATGTAAACTCTCAACGTCGAAAGAATTTACACGAATGTATATTTTATGGATTTATTTTTTAAAAAGAAATGTACATTTGTGGATTACTACGTAAATCTCACTCAATATACTGCTGCATCAAATTTTATGATGTAATATAGGAAATACATAATTGATTATTTCAAGTCTCAGATCCAATGGAAACCATACAATCCCAAAATTTATTTTCACAAAACTATTAAAATATTTTTTAGAGTTGTAGTAGCCCTAAAGGAATGAACGTTGGCCATTAAACATGACGAATCGTGTCCGTTTGTACATTATATTAAAAACAACAAGAAATAAAAGAAAAGAGTAAAACAGATGAAGATGTTCTTAAGTCTTTCTTCAGCAATCCAGCTCCCATTGTCTGGTTGGTGGCGCCGTCCTTAACAAGTGTCGCTCTAGATGCTGGACACGTGGGGAGAAGAACTGTTTCTATTACATAACTAATTATTTGTTCCTCATCTGATTTCCTCTTATCCGGGTCCCACCAAAGCCGTTGGCTGTCGTGTTACTGTATTTACCTCACCCTTTCGGCTTGTGACGTCATCTCAGTAACTCGTTGAGTCTCTAGTCTAGTCCCGAACGAAAAGTCCAAAAACTGAAGAATCTTTTTGAGTTCGTGAAGCGTAGAGTGTGACTAGGAGCACGGAAATCAAGGAGAAATGGATACATACAAAAAGAAAAAGGAGTTTATTCGGTAAATAATAAGAAATGAGTACTAAAACGGGAAAGGAAAATTTAAAATGGGAAAGGCGAGTTGAATAAAAGCTGGATTAATTAAGAAATGAGAAGAAAGAGCACTTGATTTTGGTTTCAGTTTCACATGCATGCCTACTTGTCTAGTGTCTACTGCGTGAGAGAGAGCCCTTTTGTACAAATCCCAAGGATTTACCCACAAACCCTTTCACACCATTTACTTTTTTTTTGTCAGAATATACATTATATATGTGCCTCGATCCCTATATTTCCTTTGCTATTATGTAATCATAATGTCTCCAACTCTCAAGATAAAAATTTATATAATAAAACCCCCTTTTGTACTTGTTACGGGCTCTTGTGTATGACAATAATAAGCCGGCCTCTAATTTGATTTGCTATCTATTAAGTATACATTGATTTTATGATGGGTTCAGTGTTTATGAACTAATACATAACATAAGAAGGTGCACAAAAAAAAACATAACATAAGATATCAGTATCTGAAATGCGTTCCATTTTTAGAACAGATATACTTCTTCTTTTTTTGCAAATGTGTTTCATATTTACATAAGCTATATTTTAACCAACACAAAAGTTGGTCCAGTGGTGATTATTTGAAGGAACTTCGGCCCCAATACGGAAAGCCATTTGAGTTCGATTCGTGTTGGTCACCTGTCTTGTAGAGTTATCGTCCGCAAGTACTTGGGTTGCAGGTTTCCAGGGGATTAGTCGGTTGATAGTCGGAAAAGCATGTACGGATTACGGGCTTTCGAGCAAACGGAAACCACGTGTCGGATTACGGGTTACCCGATATCCCTGGTTTAGAAATTTGTTTACCCTAACTAACTATATATATACTATATATATATATATGATCGGATTTATAGCGCGTGTGTACTTGACACTCTCTAACACTGATTATAATTAAGGTTAACGGTAATTATTGGGGTTAGTAGGCAAGTAGCCTACTAAATCGAATAATTAACGATGCATTACCAATTAGTGTTTGTTGTTTTTACCCGGCAGAGGTCAACGTGCTGCTGTTCTCAATTGAATTCGTATCTCAAGTTTTTATCCACTAAAAATGAACTGTAGAAGTTAGTGACGCCACTGTAAATTGCTGATTAGGATTCCATCTTCCCTATTGGCTGGCCGGTTTCATAACTCACGATATGTATTGATTTATGTTAAGTAAAAATGCTATCAAAGCATGCTAACAAAAGTAATTGATACATTAGACGCACGATTTTTTTGGAGGCTTCCACTTTACCGTCCACGAATTAAAAGGTTATCAATATCACGCCAATATCTTGAAAATTTGATACATTGGTCCAAAGACTCCAAGGTCTAGCCTTTTTGATCTGTTACTTCTGTTACTTTGAGGTAATTCTTGATCCTAAGAAAAATTCATCCCATAGAGTCAAACAATAGCAATAATATCTCAATTTGATTAAGTGAATTTTAAGAATGTCTGAATTTTTGTGACCAACGGTATAGTTATTAAACTGATTTTGATACACACCATAAGTTCCAACATGTTAAATATTATTTAAGTCGTCACATAGAATAATCTAATACACAATAATATAGTACCTGTTCTAAAAAAATAACAGACTATTAAATAATGTCGAGTACATAAATATAAGAAACATATATATTGTAATTTGTATAGAAAGCATAAAAATCATTTCAGTATCTATGTGTAAAAATACGAAGAATACTCGGATATAATATGATAATTAAAATTCAACTAATAATTAATTTCACAGAGAAAAATGGGAGGAAACATGGTGAAGCCCAGCAGAGTTCAGCATATCTTATAAGGTTAATGGAAAAACTGGTACAAAACAGAATTTATTTGATCAAAGGAAGGCCACGTTTTGACAAAGCCATGGAAGCTCGTTTTTTTCAAGAGGGTAAAGGGATTCTCTGTTGTTGTTTTTTCAGTCAAAAATAGATTTTCATATAACCAGCTTAATGACCGTATCTATTATAAAGAGAAGTTTTTTTAGAAAAATAAAAATTTATATTATTTAAAAAAAAAAAGCTTCGAATATGATCTATGACCATACATATCATAATTAGTATTCGTTATCTTTGTGTTGAGTTTGAACTAATTGCTAAACGCGTACGAACCATGCAGGCTAATATGTTTTTGGACAAGATATGTAGTATTTAGTTCATCAGTTTTATATTTTGGTATGCATTGTGCTAATAACAAAATTAAAATGTGTGTTTAAAAAAAAATATTAAAATTGTCTTGTCTCTAATGCTGGAACGTAAATTTTGAAACAAACCAGGTCGATTTAGTTTACAAACAAATTAATCCATATTGTCTGTTGTCGTCATTAGAATTAGTTTAAATAGCTGTCTAATTGGGAGTTTCAAAATAAAAAAGCTATCTAAGTAGTTAATTTTGGAAGTTTGAAGGAGAAATTCTCGTCTAAATGGGGTCCATAACTCAATCAAAAATATAAATCATGAAGTTAATCTGATAAAATCATTGCAATCTGATGTGATCTACCGACCTTTCACTTACCTTTTATATTTATATATTGTAGTCCATTTCAATTGGACTGCTCATCAAACTTGCAACTAGGGGTGGACATTTTATCCGTGAAATTTGATTCGATTCGTTATCCGTTACTATTCGATCCGAAAATTCCGAATATCCGTAAGCTTCCGAAGCAAAGCAAATACTAAAATTAAATATCCGTTAATATCGAAGCAAATCACAAATATTAAAATTTTGGGAAGCGAATATCCGATCCGATCCGTCAATATATAAATATATGTATATTTTGATTATATTTAAAGTTTTAAATGTATAAAATTATATAATTATTATTCTAACATATGATTTGACAGATTCTATTCACATTATTACTTATATAAAAGTATTACATAAAAGGAAAAGAAAACATTTATGACAATTATTTTTTTCTTAAGTTTTATGTTATTATAATTGTTAACTAAGTTTAAAAATTTACAAAATACGTAGATTCACTATGTATTTTAACTTTTTATCTTTTATATCATGTAAAAAAATATTTTACAAAACAAATTTGTATCGAATTTTTAAGATTATTTGTATTAGTCAAAACAAATGAGATAACCGTAAATATCCGCAAATATCCGCAAATATCTATTTATTTTCCGGATATCCGTTTTTCCGAATATCCGTATTTTTCCGAATCAAAGCAAATCGAAAAATTAGATATCCGTAACATTCGAAACAAATCACAAATACCTTCAAAAACCCGAATATCCGATCCGTGCCCAGGCCTACTTCCAACAGATAATATACTGGACTATAAAATTATGGCCGCACACCTTCTTTCCATTGGTCACTTTGACGAAGATTAGTCACATAATATTATATCTAATAAAATCAACTAATACCACATCAACTCTAATTTTTGAACATCACTAATTTAACTCTACAAATAATTGCGATATAAAAATAAATATTGTAAACAAACACCTGACATCAACTATAAAGCAAAGCCTAAATATCGAGAAATATTTGAGAATTTGTATTATGCACGAACAACTATGGAGCAATGCCTAAAATATCTTTTCGGGGATTGACTGAAATGCAATAGAAGATATTTTTCGGTGATATGTTGGATAAATGGAGTAATTAAAGAAGAAAGTTTCCTGAAAAAGAAAGAACTATATTTGCTTTGCCTGGAAGAGTTAGCTTAGGATCTTGTCTTAGATTCCATCCTAACTAAACTCTGAAAACGACCTGTATCTAGAAACAGCCCCCTATACCCAGTACTGCCTACACCTTTATGTTATTGACAATTTATATAATATATAAGACATGATTTACCACATATAATATATATAGATGTTAAAATTATACATATAAGGTTATTTTTTGAGTAAACAAAAAAAATATCGTTCCTTATACATGTTGGTGGTTACACATTTATACAATACATAGGCAAGAAGTTCAAATTTTTGACAACATAGATATTTAAAATAAATTGTGGAACTTGTTTTGTGACAATTCACTTGAATCTGATGTTACCCAAATATATTATTATGAATGAAAGATTAAATCGTAAAAACTTAATTAGAATAATATATATAATCGAAGAACATGATCTTCATATAAACAGTATATATATATATATATATAATGTGTGTGTGTGTGTATGTGTGGGTATATTGCATGCAAGCAAACTTAGTAATTATTCTGTTTTGTTGTTTGATAACTTAATAATTATTCACAGGTCTCAAGATGTGAAAAAAAAACTAATGATAGATAATTCAACAATATAGCATTTTATTTCTATGTATATTTTCTTTTTCTTTTCTTTTTATCTTAAAGTTTTTTTCTCTCTAGTTTTTTTCTCTCTAGTTTCTATGTATATTTTCTCTCTAGTTTTGATGGTTAACCTTTAAGAATTTGGGTCATATGTTTAAATTATATTGTACCTTTAACTAAACATATAATTTCGCTAATTGTAACAATGGTTGTGCTTATGAGTTAGGAATCACTGTGAATAACTATAATTCGCTCAAAATACTTTTATATGTTTTTCTCCCATAACATCACATAAATTTATTTGCACCCTGAAAGATATCATATCCACCAACAAATTATTACCAGCTGATCTTAGAGAGACAATAATAATTAAGAAATAGAAAGTCATTATTACTGATACTCATAGGCTATATATTTAATCATTGTCGAATTTTAATGCTTTCGTAGGCACTGATTTTGAATTTGTCTTTATGTGAGAATGTTCTGAAAATCTATCTGGCTTCTGTACGAGAGTAAATTTACTTAATATATGTGAAGAATCTGAAACACTATAAATTAACTGCGAACGGTAATGTATTATATATTTCAAAGTAGCGTCTACATTTACTTCTCAAATGAAATAAAATTTTCAGAATATGGTTTCTAAGGGTATCTCCATATTTTATTCCAAAATAGGGTGAAAATAGAATAATGAACAAAAAAATACCATATTTTATTCCAAAATAGAGTGAAAATGGAATAATGAACAAAAAAATTAAACTGACTCTATTTATAGAATAATATATATATATATATATATATACATATTGTTCATTATTCTGTTTTCTACTTTATTTTAGAGTAAAATATGAATTGAGAGTTGAAAATTCTCTAATACGTACTCCTGATGCATGTAAGTTATTAGCTTAATGAATGGTTTGCCTGTCTATCAGATTCCAGTGGAAAGAGATATACTGTTTGAGAAAGGAATAACTTCTTTTTTTTAGAAATCTGTATGTTTGAATCCGAGTTAAGCATATATTGAGGCATTTGGATTTTTTATTTTATTTTTGTTATCTTTTTTCGATAGCGGCAATGCTAACTATAATTTAATTAACCAAAAATGACATGAAAAAATAAATTTAAATATAAGTGACAATAGGATGATAACTCCGGAATGGCTTCTTTTTCATAACTTAGAGCACCCCCAATAAATGGTTCTTGTTCATAGATTCTGAAAACACATATGTATATATTATATGTATGTAAGTAATTGCGGGGTTTTAAATTTTATGGAAAATCCAACCGAGAATATCTAAAATTAGATACTTTCGGTTGGATTTTCCGTAAAGCATCTAAAAGTAGATATTCGATTGGGTTTTCCGTAAAATTTAGAACCCTCAGTTACATATAATATATATATATATATGTGTGTTTTTAGAATCCAAAAACAAGAACCCATCATTAAAATTGTTCTTACTTGAACCTGCGCGTCACTATTTCTTTTAGCATGTCGCTATGTTTTTTTCACCTCATTTTATTTTCTCACAAAATAAACTTACTGCAGCCGATAAATGGTTCCTAACAAGCAACCTATTGACAATGAAAAAAATATAAAAAGGTATTAAAGACAAAGAAAATTAATAATTAAGATGGCAAAAATAAAATTAAAAATTGAACGAGCAATCAAAATTGTCATAGATAATAACTAATGAAAGTTATAATTAGCCGCAACTAATGATGAACGACGGTGGGTGAAGATCGATCACTATTTCTCCAAGTGACCCCTACAGCCTCCTCTACTTGTCTCCCTATTCCACATCCTATTTGGTAACCATCAAGTCAAGATTTCCCATTAACGTTTCATTTTTAATTTGGATAATCTGTAGTGTAGATATTTGCTACTAACATGTAAACACAATTTCACATTTGGTGTTTGAAGGGAGATCAGAAGTGAAGAGGCATATCTATGGGTTGTTTGGGGCGGTTTAGTGGTTGGGATTTTTAGTGTTAATTTGCTGAGATTGCGTCTCTATTACAATACATCAAATAATAGTTCTACACTATTATAATAGTAACTATTCTCATTATATAACTTTAATTATTTAAATAATTCTACTTTTGGAAAATTTCAAAACGTTTCTCATTATTATTTTATCATTTGTTATGTATCATGTTATGAGTAAAATTAACGACAACATAAAACCAAATAAGACCTTCCAAAATCCTTCCTTTTTCTTTATCTTTATTCGTTTGTATCCGTTTTGCCAGTACCGTACAAGTTCTGATTTTGTTTATTTTTGTTTATTATTTGAGATAAGTTTAATAATAACTTGGCTACCTGAAAACGATTTTTAAACATTTTATGAATCAAAACAGAAGGATAAAGTATAGTGTCGATGTGATATTTATACCTCAACATTTGATTTAAAATTATAGTATAGTTTAATAGCCAAAACCAACTATTTTAAATATCTCATAAATGGATGAGTGAATTTCAAAATTTATCCAACTATTATCCAAAAAAATGTAATGATGAGAGAAGCAAACACTTCTAGAGGTAAGAATGGAGCAAGAGAGGCTCTGATGATGGCATGTCGGCCCACACCCCCCAAGTTGTCTCTTTGATCCTATTGCTTATTTCATACTTATTCCTACATCTTTTATTTTAGTTTTTTTTGTCTTTCCTTTAGGTCCCTTTACAGCTTAACTATTTAAAGTTTGTAAACTTTTTAATAAAATTAGTGAACTTTTCTTATAGTAATATTAACAGTTGGTTTGATAGCATTGGTTAAACAAGGGACAAACGTTTTCTTTTATTTTACAAAATACTTACTTAATAAGTAGGTGTAAGAAAACAAATCTCAGAATGCTTGTATAGTAAATTACAGAATAATTAATTGAATGAATTCTAGCCAAAAAAACTAAACTTGGTATAAGTATGAAACACTAAATTTTAGTAATGTTATACCCTTTCGTTTTAAAAAGATGTGTTATAGAATTTTCACACATATTAAATATTTGAAATTTTGATTCATTGTTTTGTGATAAACTATTTATTATAATTTTTAGTCAATCAAAATTCAATAATACAATTAATTTCTTCAAACTTTATAAATTATCATTATTACCTAATAAAAATACATTAAAAATGTAAAAATATTTTCAAAAATGTTTTTAACAATTCTTTCACAGGACAAACATTTTTTTCTAAAATATCGACTATTTTAAAACGGAGGAAATATAATTACGTTATGTTTTTAGGTTATATTCTTAACATCAACTATTTATAGCCAGATAAAAATTTAAAATGTGAAATTTTGATAAATTCAAATAATAAAAAATGTTAGAACTATGTTTTTAGAAAGCGAAGACGGGAAACAAACGGTATATAATTCATCATCAACATCTTTCTAACTTGTTTGTCGCTTAACAGAGAAGTACGTGCTTATGCCGAATAGGGCAATAAATGAATTATGGATTTAAGAGGAGTTATTCTTGGGTTCACCCCTAGAGTGAATCTAGAGGTTCACCCAACCAATAGGAATCACTCATTTCACAATTGATATTTTTTAAAAAAGGAAACAAAATATTATCAAGTTATATTATGTTTTTAAAATAAATAAAATGAAAACAAATAAAAATAATAATAGTTAAAAATGATTTAAAAATATATTTTTAACATCATCGAAAAAAATAAACTCTAAACCCTAAATCATAAACCCTAAACCCTAAATCATAAACCCTAAACCCTTAAGTATACCCTAAACCCTTGGGTATACGCTAAACCCTTGGGTATACGCTAAACCCTTGTATAATCTTAAACTTTAAACCCTAAACTCTAGTATATGCAAAAAAAAAATTAGATATTTTAATGCCATCATCGAAATACTAAACCCTAAATTCTAAACCCTAAACCCTTAGGTAAATCATAAACACTTGGATAATCTTAAATTTTAACTTAAAAACTAAATACTAAAACATTAAATCTTAAAAATACTAAAACCTTAATCTTAATCCCTACTCTTTTTAGGATTAAGGGTTTGGTATTTTTAAGATTTAGTGTTTAATGTTTTTAGTTTAGAGTTTAGAGTTTAATGTTTAGTGTTTTGACGACGAAATTAAAATATTTTAAATTATTTTTGTTGCATATATTACTATTTTTATTTATTTTTAACATTTTTTATTTTAAAAATATAATATAACTTGATAATATTTTGTTTCCTTTTTTAAAAGATATCAATTATGAAATGGGTGATTTCTATTGGTTGGGTGAACCTTTAGGTTCACTCTAGGGGTGAACCTAAGAATAAGTCATTTAAGAGAGGCTACAAGAGTTTACACCTCTAACAGAAACAAACTGTTTGAATTTGATTCCGACTAGACCAGAATTAACCAACTCCTACTCATTTAGTCGCATATCAAAAAAATGTCTCAGCTTCAATGGGCTCCATCATAAGTTCAATAGTTGGGCCTTGCTTAGGCTCGTTATCAAATCACCATGCTACAATAGATGTTTCATTTGAACGAAGTTCGAATGCCTCGGGAAAAAGGATTCAAGAAAAGGAACCTCTTTCAACAGTTTAAAAAGTCTCTCTCTTTCGCGTACCAAAGCGTCTCTCACATCTTCCAAGTACTTCCCATTTGAAAGTGCTGCTAAGACCATCTCAATGTATTTCCTTATTTTTTCTTCTATAATAGAAGAACTCTATAATAGAGATGTATTTTTCTCCAATGTATTTTTCTATTTCTTCTTCTAAAAAGAAATATTCTTAAAAGATTCTTTTATTATTTTACAATTAAGACCTTTTATTTATAAATGGTTAAAATTCATCCAATCATGTAATCTTTTTAATTTTCATAAAATTGCAATATTATTTAAACTAAAAATTTTATTACAAAAAGCTATCATATATAATAAAATAAAATAAAGTAGACATTACCTAACCATAATACTATATTTTCACATAAATAATTTGTTAATGCATTTCGAAGTGAGAAATAAATATTGATTAATATTTAGGTTGAACTTAAAGATTTTTATTAATATGTTAAAGATATGTAAAAAATTTAATAGTTAAATTTTAATTTTAGTTTCAGTTAAATAAAACGTTAAATTTCATTTGTTAATTTTTTCAATTTTGAATAAATTAATAGTATTTTTTATTTATGATTATTTATAATTGTGAAAATTTAAAAATTATTATGTAAACTAAAACTGTGTTATTATATGTAAAAAGAATTATATTTATCTATAAACATGTATTTTAATTATAATCACAAAAAGTTAAAGGACTATTTTGCAAATAAAAAAATATGTCTCTATTATAGAGGAATGCTATTTTCCCCCTAAATATAGAGGTAAAAATAGCAAATCTCTATTTTAGGGGAAGAAATAGAGATGGGTTGGAGTAGATTTTACTCTATTATAGAGTATAGAGGCAAATATAGCATAGGGTTGGAGATGCTCTAAAGCAGCTACCTCTCCTGCAACAGAGACGTTATAAGGCTTCTTTGCTCTCCACGTGTACTCGATTATGCTCAATGGAAAACGCTCCATATCCAACTCTGAGCCCGGCCAAAACCAGCTAACTGCCTCAAATGTGGTCGGATGAAAGAGTCTCCCATTGTTAAGGTTTTGGACTCGGTCTGGACACAACAAACCTTACTGGTGTAGGTGTTTTGTCTTAAAGCTCGAGACTTTCGTTGATTTGACTCTGAACAATGAAGTGAGAACGATGGAGCGCCCTGAAGGTCGATGACACCCATCAGTAACGATGGAATCAAATGAGAGAGAGAGCCCTACGAACACGAGAAGAGGCGTCGCAGCAGAGAGTGAAAAGAAAAGCAGACATCAAAAAGCTACGATTTTTCTATGGACCCACTAGTGATTGTCAGGCAAATTTGGGATTTTTTGTTTTAAATTTCTGAACAGTCGGAGAACTGAACCCGAAACTGAATCCGTGACCTGGTTTGAAGATTCGGGTCGGTGGGGATTAGAGTGGTCGGTCAATGGATTAGCAGTAGACTAGTAGGTTGGTCCGGGTCTATTTCTTGACTTGTAGAAATGGTTGCAAAGTCTTCTTCTTTGTATTATCTTTCAAGTATTTTTTTTTGTTTTAATAATTTTCTTGCAATCTTAATTCTAGTTTTTTTTCTGGGTCAGTCTCAATTTTTGGGTTTTATTTCATAGTCATTTCTAACCAAAAAAAAACAAATTCAGGGGCATCTTAAGAGTATAAAAAGGTTTTGAATCTGTCTCTGTACTTTAATTTTGCATGTATAATAAAGTATAGAATGTCAACAAAAAGGTTTAGGTTCCTTTGAATAACATAAACAGTTACCGAATAAAGATAATTGATGTGGTGAATAACGTTGTAGTACCATGTAGGACAGCTTACATTGTCTCTTGTTTAACTACATAAACATGATTCATTAATATTTTAACACCAAATAAATGGATTTTAAAAAATTGAATTGTGCAAATTAATAGAAAAAGACTAAATAGATTTTTTTTTTGCAAAAAAAACCGCCAAATAAGAGTTGAATATAGTGATCTAAGGTGATTCAATCATACATGAATCCTCGTAATACAAATATAATTAGTGAGAATTGGAAAAAAGAGACACTTTAAATTTTTCTTTGTAGCTTTAGGACTTTTCATACTTTTGGCAATTTTGGACATGTTTTACCCTTCGTTCATGAGAAAAATAGTAAACTTAAATATAAAAATATACAAAAATATGAAAACTATTGGAAATGTAAGTATGACAATTTTTATGTTTATTTTTTTTCAAAAAAAAATTGGAATCATATTTTATTTTGTTTTCTAACCGAAGTTATAATACACATTCTGGTAATCTACTTTATCTAGAAACCGAATTATAAGTTTTATACATCGCTATACCCATGGTATATAATGTTATATAGACTTCCTTGCATATATATCTTAGGTAGATTTTGTAACCTTACAATCTAGCAATATGTCTTCACTCTACCTAAGGATATATAACGACATATAGCCACAACTCTAAAATGTACCTTACGTACTTATTGTGAAATTAAGCTCATGTATCTTTTACCTTATATGACGCCTTAGGAAGAATATGATTCCCACATATTCTACTGTGCTCTGAGTTAGGTAGGATACGTTTTCTAGGCAAATCCAAAAAATATAGAAACTTCCATATTCGGTTATAGATGTTTCCTAAATCTATCCTAAACATCTTAGAGAATATTTTCTCCACGATTTTCTCTTCCTCCCATGATCCTTTCATCGACATATCTTCTCTTCTTCTTCTTCATCGTCCAATTCTCTTCTCTTTTTCTCATCAATACAACATGGTTCTAATCAATGTTAAATCTGGTGAAAGTATATCTAATTTCAGTGACGAGTGGAGTTTCATGGTAGACAAAAAGAAGCGTGGTCGAATGATTACATTAGAAACTACTACTCTGTTGGAGGACCTCAAAATCATGGTGTATGAGGATTATGGCGTGGAACCTAATCGGTTAAAAATATTTTCCAAATCTATACTAAATCTACCCTAAATCTCTCATGATCATGTTCAAACTGATAATTCCTTCATGATATTCTTCCAAGCAACAATGTCTGCAGTTCAATACTTGCTACTGGGAATGAAAAACACAGAATCAGCTTTTTTTTTTCTTTGATTATAAAATAATGGAATCATATTTTATTGTTTCAATATTATTGATGCAGTTCCAATACAGTTGCAATAAAAACGGTTTCATCTGTTTTACTAGGCTAAGCAGCTGCATTTAGATGTCCATACTTTTAGCCTCGCTTTTTTTGGTAGCTATAGTAGCCGCTTCACTTGCTCTTAATGTGCCTTGTGAAATGAGATCAGCTGCAAATTTACGAGTAATCTCTTCCTGAATCTTGGTCCTAGCATCACCAAGTGGGTCCTCTTTTATCTTCTCTTTACTAGCTGAAGGTTGAACAACCGGTGACACGTTTTTCAGTATGAACTGAGGTGTTTGCATCTCCAGACTTGGAAGCTTTCTCAGTTTTAGAGTTATTCTCGTTGGGGTTGTTAAATGATTTTGGACCTTCCTCTTTCTCTTTGCTAAAAGCTCCAAAATCTTGTGGTTGAGGATTAAACTGTGGAGCGTTAGGAACGACGCCGACTCTTAGAGTTGCTTCCAGGTTTTGAATCATATGCACTACAAATAAGGAGATAAAATTATAAGCCAAGTAAAAAAAACGTCAGGAGGTTGCTAAGTTATGAGATACTTACTTAGAAGACCACCTTAGCCATGGGCCTGTTCATGATCTCCTCCAAGTATATCTCGACCAGAACTTTAGGAATATATGATTCACCCGAATCTACGGTTTGTAATGGTGGAGTACAGACAAGCTAGCTTGCCAAGCCTCTGCTTAGGTTTCAGATACAAATCAAATCTTAAAAATGAATCTATAGGATAAAACACATACCATGCATGAAGAATCGAGTATTTTGATGAAATTGATGGTGGAGTACATAACTCAGCTGATGCAACGAAACTGACAAAGAACAAGTACGAGAAAAAAAGAGAACAAAAAATAAAAAACAGAGAACAAAGATGACATGATTTTAATCTTGTGAGAAGAAGAATTGCCATGGAAGAGAATATGAAGCTTTAGCGGAGAAGAGGAGAGAAGAGGCTATAAATTAGGTTAAACGTGTTTTTCCCTTTTTTATTTTACGTTCTTTTTAACTTATAAAATTTTATTAACAAATATTATATATTTTAATTAAATTAAAATTTGATTAACTGAAGGGTATAATTGTATTAACAATATTTTAAATCCTAATGGGACAAAAATATCACACAAAATCCTATTGTAACGAATATGCGCTATACCATATATACATATTTCTATTGATTAGAGAATTTACAAGTACTATATCTATCAGTACGATCACACATTTATTAGTGATATCAAATCTATCATAAAAAGGCAAATATCAAATCAACACCTAATGGAATGTTTCAAATAGAATAAGTTGAAAGTTTTCTGGCGGTAAAATGATAAAATAACAATACTTTCCATGGAAACCTTTTAACTTTCCTTTGTTTGAAACATAAAAATACCCGGGAGAACCCTCTTATTCTAACCCTTTTACACTCCTCACCTTATAAAATTCATACATATTCAGACCAAACCCCACGCAGAAAGCAAGAGAAAAAAGACAAGAAACAAACAAACAAAAGAGACTCTTCACAATCCAAATATGTTCTTCAAATTCAGGGACCTAAAGTTAATTGTTGTGAACCAGCCACACGACAAATGTAACTATGTTTTAAAGACAAATTATATCTTCTTTCTCCATAAAAGCCCCCAAACTGATGAATTCTACAAAACCCACCCCGTTGAGTTCAACTGTGAGATCACCGTGGATGAGTTTTCACCGGCGATCTCCGAGATGAACTCCGCATAGCAAGAAGCTTCTTCAAAACCCTAATCAGCACCAGCACGTTAGGACTCATCTTCTTCTTCGTTAACTTCATCCCGCGCTCCACGGCCACCACGGCGGAGCTGTCGTCGGGAAACAAAGACGTTTTCTTCTCACCGACACCTCCGCCGGGATCGATCCTAAGGCTCTGGCTTCTCTGCGGAAGCTCTTCGTTGAGTACTTCCCACAACATATCCATTTTCTCCTCTTTTTTATCGCTCCAAAGACTTTTCCTCTCCACGTAAGAGAAGCTCTTCGTCTGATCGTTACCAACTTCCTTCTCCAAACCTCTGTCGTGATCTCCCCGGCGGGATTTCTCCGGCAAGTGTTTCCACATGGGAGGTGAATCGATGCCGCCGGAAAAGTGGGAAGAGTCTTGGGAAGCGAGCAACGGAAAGCTAAACTCTTGGGAAGAGACAGCCATTTTTTGGGATCAAGAAGCTAAAAATAGAAGAAAGAAGAAGAAGAAGAAGACCAATGAGATAACAACACACAGATTGTGTTTTGTTGTGTTTGTGATGTTGGATTCGTTGCTCTGTCTCTTTTTTTTTTCTAGTTCAACTGCTACAACAAGTTTGTCCTCTTTTTTTCTCTTATGATTTGCAGAGGAATATTTGGGTTTATTTTAAAAATATGTAATTATGGCGATCTTTTCATATGGGTTGAGTTTATCTTATTTTGGTAACAAATTAATTTGTATCTCTTGCAGATAAATTTAAAACGATTATTTTCTCAATGGGTCAGATAGTAATTTTATATTTTATAAGTGTTCACGTTAGGGGTGGGCGTTCGGGTACCCGTTCGGGTTCGGATCGGGTATTTCGGATTTTCGGGTATTTCGGTATAGGAGTGTAATACCCGTTCGGGTATTTCTTTACTTCGGGTCGGGTTCGGGTATTTTTAGTTCGGGTTCGGGTATTTCGGGTCGGGTTTTCGGATATTTAGATTTTGGAAAAAAATATTAAATTTTTCATTTCTCAAGTTTTTTTGTATTTAAAAAATATAAATTTCACTTAACTGATTTTTTATTTTCTAATAATTGAATGATTAATAAATTTGAAGATAACATTTTACAAATAAAAGATAATAAATTGATTATTATTTTTAAATTTTGGATGTAACTTTTGTTAATGCACTGAAATAAAAATCTTGACATGCGTTTTAAGTGAGTAAAAGTTCACATTTTTCCAATTATATGTAAATTATCTAATTTTGAACTATGTGCATAATAAAAATAAACATTTTGAATAAAATTAAAGAAGTAAACTAGGAATATAGACTTAAGTATACATATGTTCGGTTATCTTCGGATATCCATTCGGGTTCGGGTATTACCCGTTCGGGTTCGGATATCCAATCTCTCCTAATTCAATACCCGTTCGGGTATTTTGCTACTTCGGTTCGGTTTCGGTTCGGGTTTTTTCGGTCGGGTTCGGGTACGGGTTCGGGTATCGGGTAAAATGCCCACCCCTAGTTCACGTATCCTCCATTTGTGATTTTCAAATCGGATAACAGTTAACATAAATGCGGAAGTTGAAAGATTTTAAAGTTAAGAGACTATATATATGCTGTTGTTATATAGTTTAAGTTAAACTAGATTTTGATCCGCGCTTTGGAAGCGCAGAATATTTTAGTATGAAAAATTTCACTAATAACTTAACAAATGTTTTGGTAATTTTTAAAGAGTGTGTATTTAAAATATTTTTGCATTTAAATCAGTGTTTTTAAATTCAACCCGATTGTGATTATACCGGTTAATCCGGAGATCTGACAATTCAATTTAGATTTTTAAAATATTCATATTAAAAAAAATCACTAAAACCCGAGACTAACCGATTGAACTGATGGATGACCGATATGTAATCTAATTGGATTTAAATTGTAATAGTTTCATATTTTGTAGTCTTATAATCCAAATTTTAAAGTTCATTATTTTGCAATTTATGAAATTATAACGTTTTTACAAAATTTTAAAAAGAAAATGATAGATATAAAATAACTAAGATTAATTATTGTATTGTTTGGAAACATTGATAATAGTATAAAAATATATTGTTTGGAAACATTGATAGTAGTATAAAGAAATAAGTATATTGTTTGAAAACATGGATAGTAGTATAAAGAAATGAACATTAGTGATTTAATTTAGGTTTAACTATAAAATATAAATGTGTATTTAATTTAAAAACTTACAAAATAAATGTTAGGTCCAACAGAATGTTTCTGTTTTAATAAGATAGATAAAATTGGTGATTGACTCTCTAAGTTATAAAATGTATAAAATAGTTGATTGAGAGGGACATAGGGCAGTTTCAAGTTGACATCTCATCCACCAGCGGAGTGATTGATTGTGGAAAGATGAACATAAAACGTTGTCCCTATATGTGGCCATCAATGTTATTACTCCACCTCATCAGTCGTATACTATATATTTCTTCAAACAAATTGACTAACCATGTGTTTGATAACTTTCTCTATTTTTTTGTCAAATAGTTCAAACCAACCAATGGGAAAAATAGAAGAACTAAGACAAAAACAAAAATCAAAGGTTCAAATTTGAATTGTAAACCTTCGGTTTTAACTTTTAAGCAAACCCCATGTAAGTTCTATAATAAAAAGATCTCACAGGTCACAGAAGGGTTTATGCGTGGGTGTGTGCTAATGCCATATGTTTTGATTGAATTCACATCATATTTACTGAGAAGAAGAAGAATATCCAATCGTCCTCCTTTTAACTTTCCTCGATCTTCTTGAACCATCTGTATTTGATAAGACATATGAACCAAGGTACATGGCTATAGTAGTAGTAGATCGAGATAAGGGAAAAAAAGGTTGAGGCTCTCTGGCTTGTAGTAGACCAGAAAAAAGCAATAACGCTTTTATGATGACATGAGCGATTCTTGGCATCTAAGTGGGAATGCCTTCTGATTCAAACCCATAAGCCTCATTGGCATACTTGCTTACCAACAATGGTAATATTACCGATGAACCTGCAGTAACATAGCAACAACAATCAGTTGCTAACTCCAGAGGGATACAAACACTAGGTGCTAAAATTATAACAACAAACCATCACAGTGAAAAACTATGTCTATATATATCGGCATGTTCTAAATTATTATAATCATTTAGGCTAATATCGGCATGTTCTAAATTATGTCTATATATATCGGCATCTTCAAACTCTATAGATGGAGGAAGAACGTTGACCAAGTGGCAAACAAACACGTTCTAGCTAGTGCTAGACTGAACTAAAACCAATTAAGTCTTTATAATAAGCTAAAAGGTGAGCAGCATTCAAGAAGATAAGAGTCCCAAAGAGTTCCTTTTTGATTATAAAATTCTAAAAAGGCCTAGCAGAAAACTGTGATGATTATACAATAAAAATATAATGAAACACAACAGGTTTTCCACCAGATAGGAACAAAATATTTAACGGGTGAGGAAAGATCACCTTGCATTACAAGGTAACACACCTCGTCTTCCTCCCACGAACCCGGCTTCCACGACGACTGCTAAAATTCGTCATCTTCTTCGTAGATCATGTCATCATCAATACCTTGTAGATACAGGTGGGTTCCATTACTAAGTCGTCTTCTATGACCCGACTCTCTTCCACGATGATATTTGCCAAAACCATCTGACTCAATACTTTGCTGGGGGAACCGAACCTAACTCGGAACATAGTTGAAAATATGTTCATGTCTAGAACGCGCTTTTTCAAAAGGGATCTCCGAGTAATATTCATCTTCCTCTCGAACAGTAAATGCAACTTCCCTATGAGGTGAATCACACAAGGCCACTTTCTTATCTTCGTCGATTAAAACACTCGAATAAATACATAAACAGAAGTCCACCGTAAAGGATTTGGTCCATGACAAATCTGCTTCTTCACAAGTAATATCCATTTTATTCTTCACAAGTAATATCCATTTTCAAAATCTTTGGGTTAACTACTTTCAAAAATATTGAATTTTCGGTAAATATTCTATATACTGAAGTTTGTACTCTTCACTTTAGTTTAAAAATTTCAAACCATATTATACATTTGAGTTAATGTATTCTAAACTATTTTAATAGTATATATGAATCATTCTAATTTTATAATATTTAGTTTACTAAAATTTCATATACTGCATAGATTAGCGGAATTACCATTATAAAATATTTATTTTCTAGAGAAACGGAGACAACAAATGTTCTAATCCTCTTTGACCATCATCTTATGTCAGTGCTCTAAGAAACTATACAATAAAACCAGATTTTCATATTTTTGAAATTTTTCCAAAATCTATGGGTTAACCTCTTTAAAAATATTGAGTTTTCGGTAAATCTTCTATATACTGAAGTTTATACACTTTACTTTAGTTTAAAAATTTCAAACCACATTCTACATTTGAATTAATGTATTATAAACTATAATTAATGGTATATAAGAATCATTCTAATTTTCTAATATTTAGTTTACTAAAATTTCATATAATGCTTAGATTAGTGAACTTACCATTATAAAATATTTATTTTCTAGAGAAACGGAGACAACAAAGGTTCTAATCCTCTTTGACCATCATCTTATGTCAGTGATCTATGAAACTATACAATAAAACCAGATTTTAATATTTTTAAAAATTTTCCAAAATAATGAGTTTTCGATAAATTCTCTATATACTGAAGTTTATACTCTTCACTTTTGTTTAAAAATTTCAAACCGCATTCGATATTTGAATTAATGTATTCTAAACTATCTTTCATGGTATATAGAAAATCATTCTATTTTTTTAATATATAGTTTAGTAAAATTTCATATTCAGACTAGATTAGTGGAATTAGCATTATAAAATTTTCATTATCTAGAGAAACAGAGACAACAAAGGTTCTAAACTATTTGACCATAATCTTATGTCACTGCTCTAAGAAACTATACACTAAAACCAGATTTTCATATTTTTGAAAATTTTCTAAAATCCGTGGGTTAACACCCTTCTAAAATAATGAGTTTTCGGTAAATCCTCTATATACTGAAGTTTATACTCTTCAATTTTGTTTAAAAATTTTAAACCACATTCGACATTTGAATTAATTTATTCTAAACTATCTTTCATGGTATATAGAAATCATTCCATTTTTTTAATATTTAGTTTACTAAAAAATTCATGTATTGATTAGATCAACGGAATTAGCATTATAAAATCTTCATTACCTAGAGAAACGAAGACAACAGAGGTTCTAAACTCTTTGACCATCATCTTATGTCAGTGCTCAATGAAACTATACACTAAAACCAGATTTTCATGTTTTTAAAGTTTTTTAAAAATCAATGGGTTAACCCCTTCAAAAATATTGAGTTTTTGGTAAATGCTCTATATACTGAAGTTTATATTCTTCATTTTAGTTTAAAATTTTCAAACCATATTATACATTTGAATTAATATATTACAAATTATCTTTCATGGTATATAGGAATCATTCTAATTTTTTTATATTTACTTTACTAAAATTTAATATACTGACTAGATTAGTGGAATTACCATTATAAAATCTTCATTATCTAGAGAAACGTAGACATCAGAGTTTCTAAACTCTTTGACCATCATCTTATGTTACTGCTTAATGAAACTATACACTAAAATCAGATTTTCATATTTTTGATTATTTCCAAAATCCGTGGGCTAAACCCTTTTAAAATAATGAATTTTCGGTAAATCTTCTATATACTGAAGTTTATACTCTTCACTTTTAAAAAAAAATTCAAACGGAATTATGTATTATTCTATTTTTTCTAGTTTACTAAAAAATTTCATGGTATATAGGAATTATTCTATTTTTTTTTAATATTTAGTTTAGTAAAATTTCATATAATTCCTAGATCAATGAAATTAGCATTATAAAATCTTCATTATCTAGAGAAACGGAGAATACAAAGGTTCTAATCTCTATGACCATCATCTTATGTCAGTGCTCGATGAAACTATACACTAAAATCAGATTTTCATTATTTGAAAATTTTTCAATAACCGTGGATTAACCCAGTAAAAAATAATGAGTTTTCAGTAAATTCTCTATATACTGAAGTTTATACTCTTCAATTTAGTTTAAAATTTTCGAACCACATTTAACATTTGAATTAAAGTATTCTAAACAATCTTTCAAGGTATATATGAATCATTCTAATTTTATAATAGTTAATTTACTAAAATTTTATATTCTGCCTAGATTAGTGGAATTACCATTAATAAATCTTTATTATCTAGAGAAACATAGACAACAAAGGTTCTAAACCTTTTTGACCATCATCTTATGTCAATACTCGATGAAATTATGCACTAAAACCAGATTTTCATATTTTTGAAATTTTTCCAAAATCCGTGGGTTAATCTCTTTTAAAATAGTGAGTTTTTGGTAAATCTTCTATATATTGAAGTTCATACTCTTCTACTTTTGTTTAAAAAATTCAAACCACATTCTACATTTGAATTAATGTATTATAACCTATCTTTATCTACATTTTAATATTTAATTTAGTAAAATTTCATATACTACCTTGATCAATGGAATTACCGTTATAAAATCTTTATTATCTAGAGAAACAGAGACACCAAATGTTCTAAACCTCTCTGACCATCATATTAAGTCACTGCTCTAAGAAATTATACACTAAAACCAGATTTTCATATTTTTATTTTTTCAAAATCTGTGGGTTAACCCCTTCAAAAATATTGAGTTTTTGGTAAATGCTCTATATACTGAAGTTTATACTCTTCACTTTAATTTTAAATTTCCAAACCACACTCTACATTTGAATTAATGTATTCTAAACTATCTTTCATGGTATATAGGAATCATTCTAATTTTTTAATATTTAGTTTACTAAAATTTCATATACTGCCTAGATCAATGGAATTAGCAATATAAAATATTAATTATCTAGAGAAATGGAGACAACCGAGGTTCTAAACTCTTTGAACATCATATTTTGTTGATGCTCGATAAAACTATACACTAAAACAAGATTTTCATATTTTTGAATTATTTTCAAAATCCGTGGGTAAGCCCTTTCTAAAATATTTAGTTTTCGGTAAATGGTCTATATACTGAAGTTTATATTCTTCACTTAAGTTTAAAATTTTAAAACCACATTCTACATTTGAATTAATTTATACTAAACTATTTTTCATGGTATATATAAATCATTCTAATTTTTTAATATTTAGTTTGGTAAAATTTCATATACTGCCTAGATTAGTGGAATTACCATTATAAAATCTTCATTTTCTAGAGAAACGGAGACAACAGAGGTTCTAAACTCTTTGACCATCATCTTTTGTTAGTGCTCAATGAAACTATACACTAAAACCAGATTTTCATATTTTAATTTTTTTTCCAAAATCCGTGGGTTAACCCCTTCTTAAATAATAAGTTTTTGGTAAATGCTTTATATATTGAAATTTATACTCTTCACTTTAGTTTAAAAATTTCAAACCACATTCTACATTTGAATTAATTTATTCTAAACTATCTTTCATGGTATATAGGAATCATTCTAATTTTTTAATATTTAGTTTATTGAAATTTCATATACTGCCTAGATTAGAAGAATTAACATTATAAAATCTTCATTATTTAGGAAAACGGAGAAAGCAGAGGTTCTAAACTCTTTGACCATCATATTATGTCAGTGCTCTAAGAAACTATACACTAAAATCAGATTTTCATATTTTTGATTTTTTCAAAATCCGTGGGTCCCTTCTAAAATAATGAGTTTTCGGTAAATGTTCTATATACTGAAGTTTATACTCTTCACTTTTGTTTAAAATTTTCAAAGCACATTCTACATTTGAATTAATTTATATTAAACTATCTTTCAAGGTATATAGGAATCATTCTAATTTTTTAATATTTAGTTTTGTAAAATTTCATATACTGCCTAGATTGATGGAATTACCATTATAAAATCTTCATTTTCTAGAGAAACGGAGACAACAAAGGTTCTAAACTTTTTGACCAACATCTTTTGTTAGTGCTCGAGGAAACTATACACTAAAACCAGATTTTCATATTTTTGAATTTTTTTCAAAATCAGTGGTTTAACTAACCCCTTCTAAACTAATGAGTTTTGGTAACTCCTTTATATACTTAAGTTTATACTCTTCACTTTAGTTTAAAATTTTCAAACCACATTCTACATTTGAATTAATGTATTCTAAACTATCTTTCATGATATATAAGAATCATTCTATTTTTTAATATTTAGTTTGGTAAAATTTCATATACTGCCTAGATTAGTGGAATTACCATTACAAAAAAATTATTTTCTAGAGAAACGTAGACAAAAAATGTTCTAATCCTCTTTGACCATCATATTATGTCAGTGCTCTAACAAACTATACAATAAAACCAGATTTTCATATTTTTGACTTTTTTCCAAAATCCGTAGGATTACCTCTTCTAAAATAATGAGTTTCCGGTAAATCCTCTATATACTGAAGTTTATACTCTTCACTTTTGTTTAAAAATTTCAAAGCACATTCGACATTTGAATTAATGTATTCTAAACTATCTTTCATGGTATATAGAAATTGTTCTATTTTTTAATATTTAGTTTGGTAAAATATCATATTTGCCTAGATTAGTGGAATTACAATTATTAAATCTTTATTATCTAGAGAAACGGAGACAACAAAGGTTCTAATCCTCTTTGACCATCATATTATGTCAGTGCTCTAAGAAACTATACACTAAAACCAGAATTTCATATTTTTCGGTAAATGGTCTATATACTGAAGTTTATACTCTTCACTTAAGTTTAAAAATTTAAAACCACATTCTACATTTGAATTAATGTATTCTAAACTATCTTTCATGGTATATATGAATCATTCTAATTTTTTAATATTTAGTTTACTAAAATTTCATATACTGCCTAGAATAATGAAATTAGTATTATAAAATTTTCATTATCCAGAGAAATGGAGACAACCGAGGTTCTAAACTCTTTCACCATCATCTTTTGTTAGTGCTCAATGAAACTATACACTAAAACAAGATTTTCATATTTTTGAAAATTTTCCAAAATCCGTGGGTTAACCCCTTCTAAAATAATGAGTTTTCGGTAAATGTTTTATATACTGAAGTTTATACTCTTCTCTTTAGTTTAAAAAAATCAAATCACATTCTACATTTGAATTAATGTATTCTAAACTATCTTTCATTGTATATAGGAATCATTCTAATTTTTTAATATTTAGTTTACTAAAATTTCATATACTGCCTAAATTAGTGGAATTAGCATTATAAAATCTTCATTATCTAGAGAAAATGAGATAACCGAGGTTCTAAACTCTTTAACCATCATCTTTTGTTAGTGCTCGATGAAACTATACACTAAAACAAGATTTTCATACTTTTGAATTTTTTTCCAAATCCGTGGGTAACCCCTTCAAAAATATTGAGTTTTCGGTAAATGCTCTATATACTGATGTTTATACCCTTCACTTTAGTTTAAAAAATAAAAACACATTCTACATTTGAATTAATGTATTCTAAACTATCTTTCATGTTATATAGGAACCATTCTAATTTTTTAATATTTAGTTTACTAAAATTTCATATACTGCCTAGATTAGTGGAATTAGCATTATAAAATCTTTATTATCTAGAGAAATGGAAACAACCGAGGTTCTAAACTCTTTTACCTTCATCTTTTGTTAGTGCTCGATGAAACTATACTCTAAAACCAGATTTTCATATTTTTGAAATTTTTTCGAAATCCGTGGGTTAACCCCTTCTAAAATAATGAGTTTTCGGTAAATGCTCTATATACTGAAGTTTATACTCTTCACTTTAGTTTAAAATTTTCAAACCACATTCTATATTTGAATTAATGTATTCTAAAATATCTTTCATGGTATATAGGAATCATTCTAATTTATTAATATTTAGTTTACAAAAATTTCATATACTGTCTAGATTAGTGGAATTAACATTATAAAATCTTCATTACCTAGAGAATTTGAGACAACCAAGATTCTAAACTCTTTGACCATCATCTTTTGTTAGTGCTCTATGAAACTATACACTAAAACCAGATTTTCATATTTTTGAATTATTTTTCATAATCCGTAAGTTTACTTCTTCTAAAATAATGAGTCTTGGGTAAATGCTTTATATACTGAGGTTTATACTCTTCAATTTAGTTTAAAAACTTCAAACCAAATTCTACATTGGAATTAATGTATTCTAAACTATCTTTCATGTTATAAAGGAATCATTCTAATTTTTTAAAATTTAATTTACTAAAATTTCATATAATTCCTAGATTAGTGGAATTAACATTATAAAATCTTCATTATCTTGAGAAATGGAGACAACCGAGGTTCTAAACTCTTTAATCATCATCTTTTGTTAGTGCTCGATGAAACTATACAATAAAAACAAATTTTCATATTTTGAATTTCTTTCAAAATCCGTGGTTAACCCCTTCTAAAATAATGAGTTTTCGCTAAATGCTTTATATACTGAAGTTTATACTCTCCACTTTAGTTTAAAAATTTCAAACCACATTCTACATTTTAATTAATGTATTCTAAAATATATTTCATGGTATATTAGAATCATTCTAATTTTTTAATAATTAGTTTTTTTAAATTTCATATACTGCATAGATTAGTGGAATTTGCATTATAAAATCTTCATTATCTAGAGAAATTGAGACAACTGAGGTTCTAAACTCTTTGACCATCATATTTCGTTAGTGTTCGATGAAACTATACACTAAAAGCAGATTTCACATTTTTGAAATATTTTTCAAATCTGTGGGTTAACCCTTTTTAAAATAATGAGTTTTCAGTAAATGCTTTATATACTAAAGTTTATACTCTTCACTTTAGTTTAAAAATTTAAACCACAATCTACATTTGAATTAATGTATTCTAAACTATCTTTCATGGTTTATAGGAATCATTCTAATTTTAAAAAAATTAGTTTACTAAAATTTCATATACTGCCTAGATTAGTGGAATTAGCCTTATAAAATCTTCATTATCTAGAGAAATGGAGACAACTGAGGTTCTAAACTCTTTGAACTTCATCTTTTGTTAGTGCTCGATGAAACTATATACTAAAACCAGAGTTTTCGGTAAATGCTTTATATACTTAAATTTATACTCTTCACTATAGTTTACAAATTTCAAACCACATTCTACATTTGAATTAATGTATTCTAAACTATATTTCATGGTATTTAGGAATCATTCTAATTTTTTAGTATTTAGTTTACTAAAATTTCATATACGGCCTAGATTAGTGGAATTAATATTATAAAATTTTCATTATCTAGAGAAATGGAGACAACCGAGATTTTAAACTCTTTGACCATCATCTTTTGTTAGTGCTCGATGAAAATATACACTAAAAACAGATTTTCATATATTTGAAAATTTTCCAAAATCCGTGGGTTAACCCCTTCTAAAATAATGAGTTTTCGGTAAATGTTTTATATACTGAAGTTTATACTCTTCACTTTAGTTTAAAAATTTAAAACCACATTCTACATTTGAATTAATGTATTCTAAATTATCTTTCATGGTATATATGAATAATTCTAATTTTTTAAACTCTTTGACCATCATCTTTTAGTTTACTATATTTTCATATACTGCCTAGATTAGTGGAATTAGCATTATAAAATCTTCATTATCTAGAGAAATGGAGACAACCGAGGTTCTAAACTCTTTGACCATCATCTT
Source organism: Raphanus raphanistrum subsp. raphanistrum (assembly GCA_019706035.1). Taxonomy (NCBI): domain Eukaryota; kingdom Viridiplantae; phylum Streptophyta; class Magnoliopsida; order Brassicales; family Brassicaceae; genus Raphanus; species Raphanus raphanistrum. Next base: position 54,265,088 of record CM033988.1, read on the forward strand.
TTGTTAGTGCTCGATGAAACTATACACTAAAACCAGATTTTCATATTTTTGAAATTTTTCCAAAATCCGTGGGTTAACCCCTTCTAAAATAATGAGTTTTCGGTAAATGTTTTATATACTGAAGTTTATACTCTTCACTTTAGTTTAAAAATTTAAAACCACATTCTACATTTGAATTAATGTATTCTAAATTATCTTTCATGGTATATATGAATAATTCTAATTTTTTAATATTTAGTTTACTAAAATTTCATAATTGCCTAGATTAGTGGAATTATTATTATAAATTTTTCATTATCTAGAGAAATGGAGACAACTGAGGTGTTAAACTCTTTGACCATCATCTTTTGTTAGTCCTCGATGAAACCATACACTAAAACCAGATTTTTTCACATTTTTGAAAATTTTCCAAAATATGTGGGTTAACCCCTTCTAAAATAATGAGTTTTATGTAAATGCATTATATACTGAAGTTTATACTCTTCACTTTAGTTTAAAAACTTCAAACCACATTCTACATTTGAATTAATGTATTCTAAACTATCTTCCATGGTATTTAAGAATTATTTTAATTTTTTAATAGTTATTTTACTAAAATTTCATATACTGCCTAGATTAGTGGAATTAGTACTATAAATTTGTCATTATCTAGAGAAATGGAGACAACCGAGGTGTTAAACTCTTTGACCATCATCTTTTGGTAGTGCTCAATGAAACTATACACTAAAACAAAATTTTCATATTTTTGATTTTTTTTCAAAATTTGTGGGTTAACCCCTTCTAAACTAATGAGTTTTCGGTAAATGCTTTATATACCGAAGTTTATACTCTTACTTTAGTTTAAAATTTTCAAACCACATTCTACATTTGAATTAATGTATACTAAAATCTCTTTCATGGTATATAGGAATCATTCTAATTTTTAAAATTTTAGTTTACTAAAATTTCATATACTGCCTAGATTAGTGGAATTAGCATTATAAAATCTTCATTATCTAGAGAAATAGAGACAACCAAGGTTCTAAACTCTTTGAACATCATCTTTTGTTAGTGCTCAATGAAACTATACACTAAAACCAGATTTTCATATTTTTGAAATTTTTTAAAAATCTGTGGGTTAACCTTCTAAAATAATGAGTTTTCGGTAACTGTTTTATATACTAAAGTTTATACTCTTCACTTTAGTTTAAAAATTTCAAACCACATTCTACATTTGAATTAATGTATTTTAAACTATCTTTCATGGTATATTGGAATCATTCTAATTTTTTAATATTTAGTTTACTAAAATTTCATATACTGCATAGATTAATGAAATTAGCATTATAAAATCTTCATTATCTAGAGAAATGGAGACAACCGAGGTTCTAAACTCTTTGACCATCATCTTTTGTTAGTGCTCGATGAAACTATACACTAAAACCAGATTTTTCATATTTTTGAAAATTTTCCAAAATCCGTGAGTTAACCCCTTCTAAAATAATGAGTTTTCTGTAAATGCTTTATATACTGAAGTTTATACTATTCACTTTAGTTTAAAAATTTCAAACCACATTCTAAATTTTAATTAATGTATTCTAAACCATCTTTCATGGTATATAGTAATCATTCTAATTTTTTAATATTTAGTTTATTCAAATTTCATAAACTGCCTAAATTAGGAGAATTAGCATTACAAATTTTTCATTATCTAGGGAAACGGAGACAACAAAGGTTCTAAACTCTTTGACCATCATTTTTTTTTAGTGCTCGATGAAACTATACACTAAAACTAGATTTTTCATATTTTTGAAATTTTTCCAAAATCCGTGGGTTAACCCCTTCTAAAATAATGAGTTTTCTGTAAATGCTTTATATACTTAAGTTTATACTCTTCACTTTAGTTTAAAAATTTCAAACAATATTTTACATTTGAATTAATGTATTCAAAACTATCTTTCATGGTATATAGGAATCATTCTAATTTTTTAATATTTAGTTTACAAAAATTTCATATACTGCCTAGATCTATGAATTAGCATTATAAAATCTTCCTTATCTAGAGAAATGGAGACTACAAAGGTTTTAAACTCTTTGACCATCATCTTATGTTAGTGCTCGATGAAATTATACACTAAAATCAGATTTTCATATTTTTGAAAAAATTTCAAAATCCGTAGGTTAACCCCTTTTAAAATATTGTGTTTTCTGTAAATGATCTGTATACTGAAGTTTATACTCTTCACTTTAATTTAAAAATTTCAAACCACATTATACATTTGAATTAATGTGTTCTAAACTATATTTCTTGGTATATAGGAATCATTCTATTATTTTAATATTTAGTTTGGTAAAATTTCATATACTACCTAGATTAGTAGAATTTTCATTATTAAATCTAATTCTCTAGAGAAATGGAGACAACAAAGGTTCTAAACCTCTTTGACCATCATCTTATGTAGTGTTTGATGAAACTATACAGTAAAACCAGATTTTCATATTTTTGAAAATTTTCCAAAATCCGTGAGTTAACATTACCCTTTTTAAAATAATGAGTTTCGGTAAATCTTCAATATACTGAAGTTTATACTCTTCACTTTTGTTTAAAATTTTCAAACCACATTCTACATTTGAATTAATTTATTCTAACATATCTTTCATGGTAAATAAGAATCATTCTAATTTTTTAATATTTAGTTTAGTAAAATTTCATATGCTGCCTAGATCAATGGAATTACCATTATAAAATATTTCTTATCTAGAGAAACGGAGACAACAAAGGTTCTAAACCTCTTTGGACGTCATATTATGTCAGTGCTCTAAGAAACTATACACTAAAACCAGATTTTCATATTTTTGAAATTTTTTTCAAAATCCGTGGGTTATAACCCCTTCAAAAATATTGAATTTTCGGTGAATGCTCTATATACTGAAGTTTATACTCTCCACTTTAATTTAAAAATTTCAAACCACATTCTACATTTGTATTAATGTATTCTAAATTATCTTTCATGGTATATAGAAATCATTCTAATTTTTTGTACTTAGTTTACCAAAATTTTATATACTGCCTAGATCAAAGGAATTAGCATTATAAAATCTTCATTATATAGAGAAACGGACACTACAAAGGTTCTAAACTCTTTAACCATCATCTTATGTTAATGCTCGGTGCAACTATACACTAAAATCAGATTTTCATATTTTTGAAATTTTTTCAAAATCTGTGGGTTAACCCCTTTTAAAATATTGAGTTTTCGGTAAATGCTCTATTGAAGTTTATAATCTTCCTTTTAGTTTAAAAATTTTAAACCACATTCTACATTTGAATTAATGTAATATAAACTATCTTTTATGGTATATAGGAATCAATCAAAATTTTAATATTTAGTTTGGTAAAATTTCATATACTGACTAAATTATTGAAATTACCATTATTAAATCTTTATTATCTAGAGAAATAGAGACAACAAAAGTTCTAAACCTCTTTGACTATCATCTTATGTCAGTGCTCGTTGAAACTATACACTAATACTATATTTTCATATTTTTGAATTTTTTTCAAAATTTGCGGGTTAACGGTAACAGTTATACATAATATTCTCAACTGTTAACATCAATAATATTAGTGTGAACGATATGTGTAGAAACTATTAATATCAATAATAATGTCTGGGAATTGTTACCGTTAATATATCGAGAAACTGTCGTGACAAATATGTCAGAAACTTCCACTGGCATTGATTCGAATTTTTGAATTTATTTTTCAAAATTATTCATTTATTTTTATTTTATAGATTTCATAAAAAATATTATTTAATAGATTTAAATTTTATTCATTTATTTTGTTTTATTTTAAAATTTATTTTATTTTTTTAATTAAATATAAAAATTTGTTCATTTACTTATGAATATATTGAGCATTTATAAAAATTTCTTTCTTTATTTCTAATTTTAAAATTAATTTTGATTTTTATTATTTTAACTGTTTTTGTATTTGTTAATTTTAGAAAAAAGAAAAACAACTGACACGTCATACTTTTTTACATACGGATGAATAATACCAGTCACATTTTTACTTGGCAGAAAAAGTATGTTAGTTCAAGATTTAAGAGATAATAGGATCCCTTACACACAAAACCGAACATAATTAAAGACTTACCATCCTCCTAAAAAACACTGTTTCCTTTCCCAATTAACCCTTGTTATCCTTCTGAGAAGGTGTCAGTAAATCCTGTCATTTGTCAGACAACTTGCAAGCTAATAGCTTTTAGTTTCAATCGATACATCAGTTTTATTAACGTTTTGTTTAAACTCACTCTTTTTATTATATTAAAAATTAAATAGATGAGTTCAATTCCTTTTTGGTTTTCTCAATCTTCCACCAGCGATCATTTCTCTTCTCTTTCCTCTGTTACTCCGTCCATTGATGCACACTTAATTCCTTGATTCAGTTCTTCCCTTTTTCATTTGAAAACCAACACAAAGTTTTAACCTTTACATTCTTGAAGTATACACGGCGAATTTTTACTAAGTCTCACGGCTTTGACTCAGCCATGGGGAAAAAGAACAAAAAACTCAACAATGGGGTTTTTCTGTGGTCTTCAGGTATGCTATTGAGTCTTTTAACATGACACAAATAGTTAGAATTTGTTAACAAAACATGTAGTTGTTACATAATTTGGTCGATATTACAAGGTTTGGGTACATGACTTGTTAGACGATATATAGTTTTGGATATATGGTTTGTTAGTGGATACTTTAGTTATTATCTAATACATGATTTGTTGGCTGGTATATGGTTTTACACCAAATAATAAACATTTATTATTATGTGCGTTATTGATTTAGTTTCTATGTTTGATTCTTCTTATTAGTATATTTTATCTCTGATGATTATCTTCTTTGTTTTATCTTAATCATATAGAAGTCTAAGTTATATGTGATGATGTAGGTGAAAGTAGTGTCGGATCTGAGAAGGATCAGCTGATGAACTCTCTTGCCAGGATTGGGAAGTTGCTGAGGATAGAAGATTAATCTAGAGTGATGACTAGCAATTTCGTGATGTTTGTTGATATAGATAACATTTACATTAGCAGTCATTTTACTTGTTACCCAATATTATTTATGTTTATTAGTGTATCTTTTGTTTTCTATGGTAATTTGAGATAAATAGTTTGTTAGCTGTTATTTATTAATTGTCTCTACTTGTTAGTTAACATCTGTTATTTATACTTGTTATTTGATATATTATTGGAAACATAATTTATTAGCATATATTTTATTTATTATTTGATACATAGTTTGTTAGCTGTTACACAATGTATGACTAAAGATATTATTCACTAGTATGTATGTTATTGATTCTTTAAACATGAGACAAATAATTATAGTTTGTTAACAAAACATGTAGCTATTACATTATTTGGATACATGATCTGTTAGAGAATACATTTTTTCGGGTACACATTTGGTTAGCCGATAAGTTAGTTATTATCTGAAATTTATTTTGTTAGCTGATACACGAATTATGACCAAAGAATTAGTATTTACTAGTATGTATGTTATTGTTCTCTTAACATGAGACAAATAATTATAACTTGTAAACAAAACATGTAGTTGTTACATGGTTTCATAGATGGTACATGGTTTGAATACATGACTTCTTATATGATACATTGTTTTGGGTACATAGTTTGTTAGCTTATAAATTAGGTATTATATGATACTTGATCGGTTATTTGATATATAATTGTGAAGCAAAAAAATTTAACATTTACTGTTGTGTTGTCTTTTAACTCCAGTTTAAAGCTCCAAATTTTTGATGATATTCTCTCCGAACGACAAGGTTTTGACTGATAACAACGGAGTCACGGATCTGTGATTGATGTCAGTCATATGCAATGTGTGTTCTCTCAGTCGAACCCAATTGAAATTAAACATTTGCTTCTTTCGACATCTGCTATCATTTTTCTCTATACCCCTATCAGTTAAGTCTTTTGTTACTTGATAAACATCGACGATATCAGTTACAAATCACAATTATCATTATCAAAATTGTTAGCATCTAAACCGTTTGCTTAGACACTACAACACGCTTATCTTCTTCTATGCTACAATCATTATCACATCTATCTCTTATTTTTTATATCATAGTAATTTTTAACAACTCTTTGATTCATAGATTCTATTCTTTTATGTCAAAAACTTCCACTAAAATAGTGTAATAAAGAGTAGAAGATGAAGTAAGGTAAGAAAAGTGGAGAAAACAAAGGAGATTCACTAACTTTCTTCTCCTTTTTTTACCTTTCTCGTTGTGCTCCGTCCAGATTTCTTCTTCTTTTTTATAAAGCGGACAAATTTCTATTAAAATTATATCATTGTCACAAGATCCACAAAGTTTCCATCTTCAAACTCATTTTTTTCTTCAGACTTTGACATTGAAACACAATTTTCAGTGAAGATACATAATCAAAAGCACTATTTAAATTACAAATCAGAAAACTTTAGGAATGTGAATTTTTGGAAGAATTGAATTTAGCTAATTGTAATATATATTTTTATCAAAGAGAAATGTTTTTAAGTAATTGGAGTTATCGAAGAATGAGATAAGGGAAAGAGAGTTTGAGATGAAGAAAAAAACTAAAAAATGAGAAAAGAGATTGAGTTGAAGAAAGAGAGTCTAGGACTCTAGCTGGCACACCTAAGACTGTGTCTTCCACAGTCCTGACACACTTTTCTGTCACCTATTGCATCAGAAGCTTTGTCAGAAGGACATTATCGTCCAAACTCAACACCAAATGTATGCGTTTGATTTTTTATGTCACTCGATGATCATTTTCCTAATTTGATCTCATTCTAGGTATATTCAGCTAATTCACTCTAATGTGCTAATATAATTAGTTTGATGGTTTAAAATATTGTTTTTGAGCATCTAATTTTAAAATGTTAGCTTCCTACACTTTCATGGTTTAAAATGTGATTTTCTCGATAATGAGATGTATAGAAAGAGTTAAATGAGACAGACATAGTGCAGTTTCAAGTTGACATCTCATCTACCAGCAGAGTGACTGATTATGGAAAGATGAACATAAAACCTTGTCTCTATCTATGATCATCAATGTTATATAACTCCACCTCATCAATATATTATTTCTTCAAACAAATTGACTAACCATCATGTCTTTTATTACTTTCAGTCTCCATTTTCATTTGTTTTCAAATAGTTTAAACCAACCAACAACAGAACTTTAAAAAAAAAATCAATGATTCAAAAATATTGAATTGAAATGAAAACCTTCAGTTTTAAGCAAAACCCATCTCAGTTTTACATTGAAAAAGAAAAAAAAAATCTAAAAGGTCACAAAAGGGTTTATGCGTGGGTGTGTGCTAATGCCATATGTTTTGTTTTGATTGAATTCACAGCATATTTACCGAGAAGAAGATGAGATCTGATCGTCCACTCTTTTTACCTTCTTGATCTTCTTGAACCATATGTGATTGTTAGAACAGAAGAACCATGGTCCACGCGTTCATCGTAGATCGAGATAAGGTGAAAAAAAAAGTTGAGGATCTCTGGCTTGCACTAGACTGGAAAACAAAAAGCAATAACAGCTTTTAAACTGACATGGACTCTTGGCGTCTAAGTGGAATGCCTTCTGATTCAAACCCATCCTCATTGGCATGCTTGCTTATCCGCAACGGTAATATTACCGATGAACCTGCAATACCATAACAACAATAATCGGTTCAGTTCAGTTGCAAACTCCTAGAAACTCCAGAGGGATACATACACTTGGTGCTAAGATCATATGCATACTCTAGCTAGGAGTGTGTGTATATACATACATCTATGTATATATATTATGCATTTTTTACTGTTTCCTCATAGCTGAGGGAGTATAGGATAATCTAAGTTCCCATTTCACATGAGAAGTGCTAAAAATGAAATAGAATACGCACCCTCAACCATGTCCTTCGTTCTATGGAGAAGAAAAGTGCCTGAAAGTATTGTAACGAATCCGCACATTTCTGTGACTATTTGAGTACCGTTTTGCCTATCCCAATCCTGTTCAATAAACACAGAGCACATAAACAAAATAGTTATTTGATTTATGTACCATAGCAGCAGTCCAGATAAACGTTTTGTGGCGGAAGGTTACCTTAAACATGATAACGCTGGCCAATATAGTTAGTGATGTGAACATTACGTAGTATATAGGAGATACTATAGCTGTATTGAATGTGTCAAGAGCCTACAAGTAATAATGCAATTACTTTAGTAACCAAGGCAGACATCTAAAAATCAAGAAAAATTACTTACCTTGTTTAAGTAGTTCAACTGGGTTATCACACAGGTAAGTACGACCAAGGTGAACACCCAAGTCTGAGGATAAAACAACTGATTTGTTCCAGAAAATGTCAGCTTTAATGCTATTCCAAGTGCTTTTACGCTCATCACCTGTGTTCACATGTTTGATCAATGGTGAGTTTGATCACTGGTTCTACTTAAAAAAATAGAAAAAAACAACATACCGACAATGATCCCACAAGGGAGCAAATAGCGATGTAGACCATTACGTTTGTCTGCCCGTACTGGGGCACAATACGGATAATAAGAAACACAGCAGCCCCGATGATAATGCTCGCATAGAACATGAACGCTGCAACAAAACTAGACGAACGTTAAGAAAAACTGACTGTAAGGAGGAAAAAAAAACGAATCATTAGGTATAGTTCAGACAAACGCACCTGGTTCTGTTGCAAGGTTCCAAACTTCGAGGACGGAATCAATCTCCTGTTCCTGAGGAGCATGGAGTACAATCGTAGTAGAACCCACAACACACAAGGCACAGCCGAGAATCCCAAAGATGTGTAGTTTCTCCCGTAATATAATATGAGCTAACACGGCACTGAGATCCATAGAGAAAAAGTCATAAGCAGCAAAGTTGATGATACTGAGTCAGAGTCCATGAGTAATAATATTCTCTATAACCTGATGATGATACTGAGAGCACCAAGAGGAGTGACAAGTATAGCCGGCGCAAACGCATAAGCAGCAAAATTAGCAATCTCACCAAGTAACACTACACAAGTAAACAGAGTATCAGAGTAAGAACAAAGGTTTTAAGATAAGCACAAACGCGAAACAAAGGAAAGAAGACTCACTGGTTGTCATGCCGATCCACCAAAGAGGCTCGTAAAGATAAGAGTACCCACCAACACCTTATCAGATCAAAATTATACAAATGTGGTGGTTGTTAAAGCTGAGATTTTTCGATACAATTAGAGATCCCCACATAATAACAAAGTCCCCACGAGAAGACATACCAGCCCTAGTGCCGGTGGAGGCGGCTTTCTTGAGACCTTTCTTCTTGACGATGAAGCTAGCTCCGATGAATAGACTAGAAGAGATAGCCAACACCAAACCCTTTATGTTATCAGACGACATTCCCCTATAGGAATCGCGCCACCCTCCACCTCCTCCTCCTGATTCCGCCATTTTCTTCTCGAATCCCACCACAAAGATCGAAACTTTTCAAAAACCCTAAATTGGAATTGGCGAGATCGGATCGGAGCTAGAAGAGATTTTGCGGGCAATGGTAACCGAAGGGAAAAAAAAGAGTTAGAGGAGGTTGCTTGTTGGTAGATCGATGTTGAGGATACGCTTTGGTGAAAGTAAATTACTGATGACCCACCCTACTACCACCGTCACTTCCCGGCGCCACCATTCCTTTTTTATTTCCTTTTGTTTTTCTCTTTTACTTCAAAACAAAATTATATAATATGGTTTACTATTTTCTTATGTTGTTATATCATTTAAATTAGGCCAGAACATTATATAACCTTTATTTGATCATAATCCTCGTTTCTGTTCAATCTTTTTTTTTTTTGACGAACTTTTTCAAATTTCTGTTCAATCTTATATATTTTTATATAGTATTTCTTTCTTTCAAATAAGAGCTTCAAATAAACTAATGTAGCTAGGCAAGTTACAAAAAAAAACTAATGTATAGGCTTAATCTTTGAAGCCTACCTAGTACCTACATACACAATGTCTCTTTCTACTATACTATAATTCTCAATTAATATAGACATAGATTTTAGAGGAGTCTTTTTTTTTTTTGTGCAACAGATTTTAGAGGAGTCTATGCAATTGTTTTGTTACAACTTACAAGTGTTGATGTAAATATCGACGTAGAGTTCTATGCAATTTCCTGAATGATAATGATGTTGCCACATTACTGCATAGTCTGCATTGAACTGATGATCGTTTTTGTATGTCACCGACAAATTATGTTCTTTTTTTTTCAAGGCTGTTGTTTATCAATTTCCCCACCTACACATGTTAAGCAGGCCCTTTCAGTTTTAGTGTTACGTATTTCAGATTTACAGTTACTTATTTTTTTTCCTGAAGCTCTGACTCTTATTTAGGGGCTGACTGGTTTTTCCGCTACCATCCGCAAACGCAGCTTTTGCTGTTCATAGCGGTTGTTGGCGTTTCAAAACAATCACAGAAAACGCTACAAATCGCTTCAAACCGCTCCAAACCTCTTAAAATCAAAAGCTGGTTCCAGCTAGCGTTTTCAGTTGTGGGCGGTTGCGGGAAGGTAAATTTTTTTCTTTAAAAACAGAATAAATAAAAATAATACTAAAAATATCCAATAAAAATTTTAAATTGAAAAAATAGAAATTGTAAAATGTATTCATATTATATTTCAATTTATATTATAAAAATTTAAAACCAAAATATTTTATAAATTTTTTAAATTTAAGAATATGATTCTATAAATATAAATTTTATATTTATCATATTATTATGATTTTTAATATTTTTATAATTACATAAAATGTAAATATTGTTAAATTATTATTTAACAGATGTTGTGTTTGATAGTTTACCAGTCATAAGAGTCCCGCAAACGCAACAATTTCTAACAGTTGTACCAATCATACAAATCTCTAAAAAATGCTTAAAACCGCAATCACCCGCATCCGCAAACTCCCGCAACCGTAACCGCAACCGCTGCGGTTACACCAGTCAGACCCTTACTAGGAATGTATCAACTTGTTGGGTCCAGAAAAATAAGCTCGACATAATCAAACAAATACTAATTACTACTCCATTTGTTTTAGAGTAACCAGTAATTTTTCGTTTACCATAGTCAGACACAAGTTCCTAACGATCAAACAAACAAACATTAAAAAAATATTTTTTTCAAAAAAAAAACATTAAAAAAATACTCAAATCTGTTTCATAATTTTAATTTTTTTTCTTGTTGCACCAAAATGTCATTTTAAAATTTTAATGCAAATTATATTTATTTTTAGGTGAAAATTAATTGCAAATTTCAAATTGCAAAAACAGATAGAGTAAGTATAATATTAAATTGATAATCGGTAACAAGAACAATAAACTAGGTGAAGGGTGAAACACAAACAACCCAAGGTTATTAGACTTTAACTCCTAATCGGTAACAAGAACAATAAACTGTTGCCAAACAAGCCTTGTACCAGATTTAATCCTTAATGCAAGTATGGTTTTACAAAAAAAAAAAAAAAAAAAAATATTAGACTTTAACTTTATGCATTCTTTTTTTTTGTTATTTGATGATGGCGGTGAAGGTAAAACGGTCAAGGCTAATACTCCACTGATCGCCGCTGCGATTGCTCCTAATATGAATGCAGGTAGGTTTCCACCGCCAAATAATGCGTCGAAAGGTCCTCCTCCCACTGATACTATCATTTGTGGTATCACAATCGCCAAATTTAAAATTCCTAAAGAAATCCTGCAAACAAAAATATTATTTAGTTATTTATGTTAGATCCATTTTTCAACGTTTTTTCTACTAAATGAAATTAATGGATGTTTAAAAAGATACTGAACTAATAACATAAATATGACAATTAAAGTATCACTAAGCTAATAAGTCCCACACAATTCAATGATATTACATCCACATAAGGTTTAGAAAAAAAGTTACACTGGAACATTTGTCTCCCTTATTTTCTTGGCAAAACAAAAGAAAAAAAACTAATTTCAATTAGTAGATATGAATAAGTTGGAAACAAATCTCTCAATTCATGTTTTCAATTCATACATTGGCAGAAAATTGGATTTCTAAATTAACGGGAATTTTTAAATATATATTATAAATTCAGGTTAAAATTTACCTTGGCCGGCGCCGGAGCTGCTTGAACTTATGGAGGAGGCTAGTGCAAACGGAATGCTGAAAGTAATCTGTAAAAAACAATAGATTTAATTAATATCATATTTAGACAAACACAATAAAAGACGAGCTGAAATACTTACAGCTAATGGAATACCAAGAACAGCAAAGAGACTCAAAGCTCCGGCTATAATACCAGGTGACGGTTCGACATAAGGACCAGCGGTTTTTCGGTAAGCCTCCGCCAACTTCGTAACAAGAACCGTCATAACCAAACCAATGGCGAGTATAAAATTGCCAATTCCCCAAAGCCGTTTAGCACCTCCCACTTTCCGACCAATCCACTCAACACCAAATGACATGAAACCAAGAACAATAGCGTTAAACATAAGTCCCAACGCACCAGAGCGTACTCCTTCGTTGTACAGTTTCTTCATTCCATCGTCTCCTTCTGAACTTCCACCATACAATTCACGACCCATCCAATCAGTATCGAACAAAAGAAACGGGAACAATGCGATCCAATTAAGAGCCGTTACGATCAAAAGCATCCACATGGGACGTTCCATGATTTTAAAAACTCCATAGATTTCTCCAAAGAAAGGAACAGTCTTAGTGATCTTCTCCTCGTCGGGGTTCACAGGCGGCGGAGACCATTGTTTGTCTTTAACGTACCAAAGAGACGTGACGGTGACGATGAGGAGGAGTGTGATGAACAAGAAGAAACAGCTCTTGAGATTCGCGCAGTATATATCGCAAGCGTTTGTCACCGCAAACGGGAATATTTTGTGTAGGTTCGTGTAAGAACCAGCCGCGTAACCCAAAACGTTTCCGACCGCCATAAAGAAAGAGTAAAACGCGTTTGCGGCTCGCGTTCTTTTAGCGTCTCCTGCGGCTAAGTCGGCCAAGAAAGCACGACAAGGTCCTTGGAGAGTGTTGTTGGCTACGTCGAGGATCCAGAACCCGAGAGCGAAGATCGCTATGGCTCGTACCTTCGGCGTTTGCTCGAGCTTGTCTTCCATTTTGTACCCAATATCAGCAGCGTAACCGATCAAGAAGAAGGCGACGGCGACCAAGATGACCCCGGAGGCAATGAAAGGACGTCGGCGACCGAATCTTGACGTGCATCTGTCACTATGGTAACCTACGATAGGTTGAACAAGCATGCCAGAGATGGGACCATAGAGCCAGATGATAGCGGACCATTTGTGAGGGATACCTAGAAGCTGGACATAAGGAGTCAGGAGAGAGAGCTGTATGGAAGCAACGGAGATGATCTTACGGAGAGGAGATGCCGCCGTATCTTTAGCTTCCATTATCGGGGGAAAAACACGATTAGACAAAATGTTAATGTTTTAGACGGAAAAAAGGATATTTTTTTGTTATTTTTCTTCCTTTTTTTGGGGTTTTATATCTTTTCTCTCTGATATTTTTTTGGAACTGAAGATTGTGTTTTTGTGATGTAGGAGACGAGGGCATGGTGTCGTATTTATAGTGAATTTTTTTACTAATTATTAGTAAGACTTGGAGTTGATTTCTTATTGGATAAGTAAGAAATTAATTAGCATCAAGTGAATTTGACGTAGTTCAATTACTTTGACACTTCTTTTTTCTCTTTTTAAATCCGAAAAGTTCCAAAATTTAATTTTCTTTTGTTTTTTTCATCAAAAGTTCCGAAATTTAATAATCTCAGATTCTCAATACATTTTACTTAACCACATTTTTAATGATAGTTATTGGTACAGTGAAATTAAAACAATACTAGAGATTGACTGTGTGATGTTAATTTTTATTTTTTAATAAATTATTTTTTTCTTATGATTAGTATTACATATTTTATATGTATTTTAGGTTCCTACATCATAATCGAACCAAATCAAATAGGGCAATATGATTACTTTTATTATTTGGTTATTGTTAGTTTGAATTAAAAATATCAAAACCAGATCGGTTAATATGTATGGTTACTTTTGGTACAAATATCTGAACATGTTTCAGATACATTAGCTTATGGATAATATTAGGTTTTTATGTATCAAAACTGAATCCATCCGGACTTGAGAAGATCCAACTCAAAATCCACATGAAATTATAATATCTAAATAAAGTCTAATTTCAAAACCGAAAATATGATACTCTAAAGAGACAACTTGTAGCTGGATAGGTACACGGATGTCTATGTCTAAGTGATTATATAAACAAATATAAAAAAAAAGTGTCAATTATTTTGAGTTTTTGTCACAAATAGAGTAATTTCATTAAAATATGTTAAATTATTATGATTAAAATGTAAAATAAATATTTTTAAAAGTTATAGTAAGATAATTAATGAAGTAGTTTAAAAGATCCAGGAAAAAATCTAAAAGATATAAAAAAAGCAATTGAAAATATGTAAGTTTTCTAGTAAATGATATTGATTTATTTAGATAAAATAATAAATAAAGTGGTTACAATTAATTAAAAATGAAAACATTTTAAAAGGTAAGTATTGTTTTGTGCTTCAGTTTTAATAAAAAGAGATAATTAAGTTAAGTTCGAGTACAAATAATTAAGAGAAAACTTTATGGTTAAATTCGTAATTAATTAATTTTGAATGACAAATCAATTAAAAAGTTAAAAACATATTAGTTTTGAACAAAAACAAGGTAATTAGATGAAATTATATTTTGTTTGGTAAACAATCTATATTATTATTTAAAAAATCTACTCTCAATGATCATTATCTGAAAGTATAATTTTCAGAAGGCCTATAATTCTATATATGGTATTTATTACTTTTAATAAATAATTCATTTTTTAATTAAATTAGATAATTGATTATAAATTAATATGATAAGAATTGACCAAAGAAATAAAATAAATTTTATAATAATAAAGATAATTCTTATAGATACATTATATTATTATCCAAAAATAATATTTTTCAATAATAAAAAGTTCAAAATTTTAAAATCAGAAAATATAAAAATGTGTAATTAAATACTAATCAAGCAAAATTTAATTTTAATAATTGGAAGAAAAAAGTCTTCAAATATTTTTTTATTGGAAAAAATTGTCTCATATATAAATAATTTGATGTTCGCTTTAAATTTTTGAGATTTAATTTAAAAATAAAAATAAAAGATAAAAAAAGAAAATGTATAATTAAATATTAATCAAGTAAAAATTAAATTTTGATAACCAAAGGGCAATTATTCAGTGAATTCAAAAAAAACATATGTTGTTGAAAATGTTGTTATATATAAATAATTTGATGAATTTAAAATTAAAAATATAAACAAAAATTTATTATAATTATCTTTTAATCGATAATATATATATATATATATATATAAGATGATTATGCACGACTTCACGGACTAAACACTTAGTTAAAGGATTGTTTAAACAAAGACCATATTATACAATGTTTTTTTACGATAATCTAATTCTCGTTTACTATAAAGATACACCTTAATTAGCCTAACTACACTATATTTTAACTTCTGATAATAATATCGAAGACATAGATTTTATTCCGGGAGCAGTCTACAGAATCGTTTGGTGTTGATGCATATACAGCCCCGTCTCAAGTATTATATAGACCCTGAGCTAAAAAAAAAATATTTTCTTATACAAATTTTTTTAAAAAAAAATATTGAACCTTAATCAGAGCTAGAAAAAAAACAAAAAGTGTAATAAACTCTGTGCAAATGCACCTCTAACACATGCATAGAGCCGGGCTTGTGCATATATAAACATAGAGTTTGTGCTGAGAGGTCTATGCAATCCTGAATGATAATAATGTTGCCATATTTTTCTCAAAAAAAAAAATAATGTTGCCATATTACTGCATAGTCTGCATTGAATCGATCAATTGATGATCGTTTTTGTATGTCACTGACAAATTATGTTCTATTTATTATTCAAGCAGTTGTTAACAATTTCCCCACCTACACATGTTGAGAAGGGCCTTCAAGGCCCATTTTTAGTGTTTCTCATTTCAGGTTAACAGTTACAAATGTTTTCATGTGCTCTGGCTAAAATGTATCAACTAGTTTGGGTCCAGAAAAATAAGCTCGATACAATCAGATAAATAAAAAGGTTATTTGTTTCTTTTTGGAAAATAATTTTTTTTTTAACTTGGTTGAATCTAGAAGAATAGAGGAATTACGAATTCGCAGACTCCGCAGACGGATTCCTATTGCAAAGAGGTTTCATGTTTCATGTTTAATTTTTCTGTTATGCAAAACTACCTGACGTGGACATGAGCCTATCCCCTTACCACCCCCGACTACAATACCCATTAGAAAAGAGGTTATTTGTTTTAGAGTAACCAGTAGTAATTTATATGGTTACTGGCTAAGTTTGATTACTTTTGGGTTTAAAACATCACAACACCTATTGCAACTTTTTCATCATGTTTAAATTATTGCCACAAAGTTAATTATCAGGATTGATTTCTTATGCTAGAGTGCTTTTCTGTAGTTGGATCTTTCGTTTGCCATAGTCAGATAGAAGTTAGTAACGATCAAACAAACATTTGAAAAACAAAATCTACTTTAAATTGATAATCGGTAACAAGAACAAGAACTAAACGGAAGGGTGAAATACAGATAACCCAAGGTTATTATACTTTATCACTTTTTGTATTCTTTTTTTTTTGGGTTTTGTAGTTTTGAAATATAGTACTGTATTTGATGCTGAGTTTTATAAGAAAATTATAAACATAAAAAGTAAACTAATGGAATCCCATGGCTCCTGACTTCAAGTCAGGTGCGTCAGGTGGCGGTGAAGGTAAAACGGTTAACGCTAATACTCCACTGATCGCCGCTGCGATTGCTCCCACAATAAATGCTGGTAGGTTTCCACCGCCAAATAAAGCATCGAAAGGTCCTCCTCCTAGTGATACTATCATTTGTGGTATCACAATCGCCAAATTTAAAACCCCTAAAGAAAGTCCTGTAAAACAGAAAAAAAGAACATTTAGTTATTTATGTTAGAAATGAAACTATTTTTGAACATTTATGCTACTAGATGAAATTTATGGATGATTAAAAGATACATGAACTAATAACATAAATAATTCAAGTTAATACTAGTATTAAGTTGATAAATCCAACCCAGTAATATAGAAAACTTGCAGATATTATAACCACAGAAGGTTTGGACCCAGTTAAAATGAAAAGTATTCCCTTGTTTTCTTGGAAAAAAAGGAAAATAAAATTTAATTAGATATGTATAAAGTTGGAAACAAATCTCTCAGTTAATTTATTCAATTCAAACGTTTGAACTTATTTAATGCTAATTTAACTGGTCACACATTGTAGGACAATTAGATTTCAAATTTTACGAGATATTTAATATATTTTGTAAATTACTTTATAAAAATTACCTTGGCCGGCGCCGGAACTGCTTGAAAATATGGAGGCTAGTGCAAACGGAATACTGAAAGTAATCTGTAAAAATATAAGAATTGGTTAATATTCTATTTAGACAAAACATAAAATGTAACAAAACAGCACAATAAAAGACAATAATGAAATACTCACAGCTAATGGGATACCAAGAACAGCAAAGAGACTCAACGCTCCAGCTCTAATACCAGGCGACGGTCCGGCATAAGGACCGGCGGTTTTGCGGTAATCCGCCGCCAACTTTGTAACAAGAACCGTCATGGCCAAACCAACAGCAAGGATGAAATTCACAATTCCCCAAAGCCGCTTAGCACCACCCACTTTCTTACCAATCCACTCAACACCAAGCGACATGAAACCAAGAACAATAGAGTTAAACATAAGTCCCAACGCACCAGAGTGTACTCCTTGGTTATACAGTTTCTTCATCCTATCATCTCCTTCTGAACTTCCACCGTACACTTCACGACCCATCCAATCAGTATCGAACAAAAGAAACGGGAACCATGCGATCCAGTTAAGGGCCGTGACAGCCAAAAGCACCCACATGGGACGCTCCATGACTTTAAACGCTCCAAAGATTTCTCCAAAGAAAGGAACAGTCTTAGTCTTCTCCTCGTCGGGGTTAACCGGCGGCGGAGACCATTGTTTGTCTTTAACGTACCAAAGAGACGTGACGGTGACGATGAGGAGGAGTGTAATGGACAAGAAGAAACAGCTCTTGAGATTCGCGCAGTATATATCGCAAGCGTTTGTCATCGCGAACGGGAACATTTTGTGTAGGTTCGTGTAAGAACCAGCCGCGTATCCCAAAACGTTTCCAACCGCCATAAAGAAAGAGAAAAACGCGTTTGCGACTCGCGTTCTTTTAGCGTCTCCAGCGGCTAAGTCGGCTAAGAAAGCGCGGCAAGGTCCTTGGAGAGTATTGTTGGCCACGTCGAGGATCCAGAACCCGAAAGCAAAGATGGCTATGGCTCGTACCCTCGGCGTTTGCTCGAGCTTATCTCCCATTTTGAACCCGATATCAGCAGCGTAACCGATCAAGAAGACGGCGACGGCGACCAAGGCGGCTCCGGACGCGATGAAAGGACGTCGGCGACCGAATCTCGACGTGCATCTGTCACTATAGTAACCTACGATAGGTTGAACAATCATGCCAGAGATGGGACCACATAGCCAGATGAGAGACGACCATTTGTGAGGGATACCGAGAAGTTGTACGTAAGGAGTCAGGAGAGAGAGCTGCAGAGCCCACCCGAACTGTACACCGGCGGCGATGGAAGCGACGGAGATGATCTTACGGAGAGGAGATGGCTGGTCGAAATTTTCCTCGATAGACTGTGTCTCTAGAGCCGCCGTATCTTTGGCTCCCATTATCTTACAAAAGAACAAAACACGAATAGAGAAAGTGTAAATGTAATAGAAGGGAGAAAAAGATAAAAGAAAATTTGTTTTTCTTTTTCTTTTTTTTTTTGGTTTTTTTCTGTCTTTTCTCTTTGTTTTTTTTTTGGTACAGAAGGTTGTGTTTTTTTTTTGGGTGATGGAGGAGAGGAGAGGATGGTGTTTGTATTTATAGTGAAATGAGGAAGGAGGAGTGATTTTTTAATTATTTTTTTAAACTTGGAGATGAATATTTTTCGGATCGAGAGAGTAAGAAAATTAATTAGCATGAGTGTATGGCAAAGTTAGGCCACGTGTTATTTGGATGACACTATTTCCTGTTTTATTTATTTGTTTTCTTTTTGTGCGGGATTTAATTGGTTTCTCCTTCTTCTTGCATCAAGTGACTTTGACGTAGTTCAATTTCTTTGACACTTCTATTTTTCCTTTTAAATCAGATTTTTTTATTTGTAAAAAAATCAGAAAAAGTTCTGAAGTTTAATAATCTCAATTCATTTTATTTGACTATATTTTCTACGATATTCCATTGGGTACAATGAATTTATTTAAATTAAGTTAGACTACAAATAATTAATGAGAGAAGACTTTATGGTTAAAATTGGTAGTTAATTAATTAATTTTGAATTACATATCGACTAAATAGTAAAAAAATCTGTAAAGAAAGAACTGGTGAATGTATGACTCGATTTTGATGAATATAATAAAATATAAATATTTTACCAAAACAAAATATATTTAATTTTGACCAAAAACAAGGTAACTAAATAAAATTATATTTTGGTTGGTAAACAGTTATGTTTAAACAAAGACCAAAAAACAAATAGTACATGATTGTGAGTCGTCCTACTTATTCATATGGTTCACAAACATCTTGACTTATTCTACATAATGACACAAACAATACTTAACTATCGAGTACGAGTAAAAATGTCTAAAAGTTTAACGATGTAACAAAAAATAAATTCTTTAGTTTAAACTTTATTTTTTTAAGCGAATTTCTTTAGTTTAACCAGGTAAACGTTTTTAACGTTAGACGTAAAAGAATCAGAAGTTTAAGGCACCTAATGCTACATTAATATGGTTCAAGCCTTCAAGGCAAATTTCACTAATGGCCTGTTTTGATCGTCAACACATATTTTGTAGTTGGCGTGGATCAACTCTTATTGGCTCCAATCACCTCATAGATGAAGCACTGCATTGCTCAGATAACACCATTCTCATACCAACATGTTCATACTTGGGATTAGATCTTACTAAGATTCAACCTTGCGTACACTTTCCAAATCAATTCTATACGAGTAGAACCACCAATGGTACGGTCTCCTTGGAATTGATTATCTCACCGGTTAATCGCTTTGACCTTACTATTTTTCCAAATTTCACCTTCCCTAGAACCGAGAACTCCAGAATTTTCCCACTTTTCAACCGGACACGCGACTTTAAGAAGAAATGGTCAAAGCATTTAATTTTTGAACTCTTGGATTCTAGTTGTCTGTGAACTAGTCTCAAGTAGACTCCCTCGGCACTCATGTTTGTAGACTCCCTCCAGGAGCTAATGTGATCACAACTTATTTACCATGCATAAAGCTTATATAAATCGAATGTCATGCAACAATATTGTTTAGCCAAAAACACCATTTATGTTATATGACCATAGAAACAAAGTTCAAATATATGTCGGCATAACCATATTGATAGAAAGTGTTTTTAATTATTCATTTGTATAACAAAAGTTACATAGATAACACTGTCTTTAACGAGGAATAATTTTTCTTCCAAAATTACTAGCAGATTACAACGACGACGACATTACGACGAATTTCAGTTTAGTAGTAGAGTACTTGTAAAATTAGAAGGAAAATAATTAGTCATAGTGTTTTTGTAACTTTACAATGGAAGTACAAGGAAAGAGAAATTCTGTCGTAAAATCCTTATAAGGTTATAATTACAAAAAAATTTACGACCAATCATGTTACCATTATTTTATTATTTTAAGTGAAAATATATATTCAGTGCGTTTAACTTAAGTAATTCCATTATAAAGACTTTGCAAAACAGGAAACAGATGTGACGGAGTTGTAAAACTATAATAAAACTTTTTATTAAAAATAGTAGTTATATTTTTACCTACCAAACTCAAAAATAACATATATATATGTGTGTGTGTCATTTTTCAATGTTAACAACACACAAATGAATAAAAAGAAAAAAATCAAGGAAGTTATATCGCAGAACTTGTAAATTCTGTAAAGTTTATAAGAAATTTACTAGAATGGTTGTAAATTCCTCCTAAAGTTTATGAGGTCTTTATATTGCAAAACTTGTAAAGTCCTCGTAAATATTATAAGAAAATTATCGAAACATTACGAGTACTTTATAACGAAAGATAACGACGCCATTATGACGAATAGTTTCCTTCTTTTTTATGATGAAATTTTTTCGTAAATATTACGAGGACGTTACAACAAATTACCTGTCGTAGTGGATATTTAACAACGAAAAGTGTTTCCTCGTTAATTCGTCGTAGCACTTCTATTACGACGAATTAATAAGGAATATGGTCTTCGTAAAAAATATGTTTTCTTGTAATATAAATCAAATAAAACCAAGTAAATGTCTCCCGCAAAACAAAGTGGACACAAGTTCAATGCAATTCATCTGAGTTTCATAGACATGTCAATAATGTAAGTTACATTTTGTAACTCATGTAAAAGTAACATGAAATGCTAATTAACCACTTCTAAACTCAAAAGTACTAAGTGCAAATAACTTTTGCCATGTAATTGTTCATGCTCAAGGTTACATCCAGTTTCTCCACTGCAATTTTCCACTATATATAGTTGAATAAAAATTAATTAGTTTTCACACTTTCTCTTTAAAAATAGTATTAGGCACTTTATGAAATAATTAAATAATTGGGAAGTTTATAAAACAAACTTTTATGTCGTTAACACGGAAAATTAGCCCATATACAATGCTAGGTCCTGGACCGAAGCGGAGGAAGCATGTGTTTCTGGTCGGTCGTCATATTATTAAGGGTGTCTCCAATCTTATTATATTTTATATTTTAAATAGAATTTAAAATAAAAATACTCTAATAATAATTTATTTTTCGCTTTATAATAGAGTAAAAATGGGTTTATTCTATATATAAAATAAAGTATTATCTTTTGTTCAACATTCTATTTTCCGTTCTAAATTAGAATATCATTGAAGTATATCACAATTCTATTATAGAATTATTTTATTTTAAAATAAAAAATATGGTGAAACATGGGAGATGTTCTAAGTAATTTATCGGCCACATATTTACATAAAAGTGACTTTGGTCTAGTGGTATTGCTGTCACAAAGTATTGACTCTGCACTACCGTAAGATATCGTTGAATGACTTTAATCATTATCTATGTTTTTGCTTAGCTTCACGTTGGTGTTTAAAAACAATGTTAGTATTCTGAAGAAAAATAAACATAATTGTTAGTTTAGAACAACTCCAAAAACAATCTATTTTGAAGTTTGGAAAACTTCATATTTGAAATTTACAAAATTTCATATTTAAATTTTGAAAATTTCATATTTGAAATTTTAAACTAGTCTTCTCTAAAGAAAAACTTCGAACATAATTTCAAAAAAATTTATATTTTATGTTATGTTCCTTATATTTATGATACATACTTAATTTAAATTCATAAAATTTTATAAATAAATAGCACATATATAGAAATATTAATTAACAAAATGATAGAATAAAATACATAATTACATAGAAATACATAATTAAATATTAAATTACAAGTAAATTACTACATTATTTTATAAATTAGTACACTTGTTAAGTTTTTTTTCTAATATTGTTTTTTTATCTAAATCTAGTTTTTAAAAAAAAAACTTATTTTAAAGTTTTTGTTTAATTTTATTTGTAGAAAGTAAAATTATAAAAGCAAATTTGAAATATTTATGAGATTTTGAAGGATTAAAAAGATTAAATGATTAAAAAGATTAAAGGACAAAATCTGTAAGAATTATAAATATAATATGTAAATATAAAGACTAAAATACAATGAAAAATATGAAATTTCAAATTTGAAATTTTTTAAATTTTTTTTTGGAGAACAAAAAACTTCATATTTGAAGTTATACATTGTATTTTGGAGATACTCTTAGAAAGAGTAATAGCGCATAATTGTCAAAAAGATTACGAGGGATTTGACCCGTTGACCTCCATAAGTATACTCCCACAATACAATGTTCAATTGATATGTACCTACTGATTATCATTAAAATTTATCTTCTTTCCTTACTTCACAATTCGATCAGATACTCTTTGAGATACCACAACACTAACATAAACTCATTTCAGAAAAGGTCTTTTGTAACAAGAAAAAGTGCTAAATACCTGAATAAACTCACTAACCACGAATAAATTGTACCCACGAAAATGAATTTTCCAAAGATGGGTAGGAACATTTTGGGTTTGAATGGTTGTACTCAAAATTTTGAAACGCAGTAATATGAATAGAAAATGAAGAAAACAAACCTTTAACTGATGCAGTCCACATAAACAACAGAAAGACAAATTATAGTAATGAAACCAAAAAAGTTATCAACAGATAATTCAGCAATGATTATAGTATCACCACTCAAAACCTTTAACTGATACAGTCCACACAAAAAAACACAAACTTCGTACGAAATCATAGTAATAACACAGAAGAAAAATAATGGAGT
This sequence comes from Raphanus raphanistrum subsp. raphanistrum, assembly GCA_019706035.1. NCBI lineage: Eukaryota > Viridiplantae > Streptophyta > Magnoliopsida > Brassicales > Brassicaceae > Raphanus > Raphanus raphanistrum. Next base: position 54,288,761 of record CM033988.1, read on the forward strand.
TAGTTATAGAAAATTTAAAAGTGTGAATGTGGACTTGTAGCGTCCCATTAGTTCCAAAAATACCTATCTATTTATTATACCTAGCCGTTTAAGTTATGGCCAAAATAATTGGAGTGGAATTTGTATTGATATGCGTTTAATATTTGATGTCTTTAGTTCTATGATGACGCATCTCTTAGACTTGTGTTGTATCTTCTGTTGTTTTCCTCTTGTTCTTTACTTCTACTTCAACTTTATTCTTAGATTCCCGTATCTTCAGCCATTTGATAATATCATCAAAATGATATTCCACAGATTTTCTTTTTAATTATTTTACATATGTATATATCGAAAGCAAATTGAATATCCATGTGTATTTTTTTACAAATTTCTAATTTTCTTATCTCTAACGAATATTGGTAAAAAGGTTAACTCGTAACCTTACTATTATTCAATTTTAGAATCAGATTGAATAGCAAATTAAAATAGCTATTACACGCAGAGATATCCGACCAATTTTTGTAGCTGAACATTCATTATATGAATTTTGGACAATGAATTTTTTTTTTTGTAACTGAGGACAGTGAATTTTTTCATTCAGCAAAATATAGTGATCACAATTGTTACTTGCAAATATTTTTAAACTAGATGGTCACTTAGATAAGGGAACACTATACAAAAACTTATTGCTCATGACAGAGTGGATATCAAACACAAAGTTTGGTAAGTGACTAATTAAACAAAAGAAACAGAATGGCCGGTAAGAAAAAAAGTTAAAAGAGAATAAAAACAAAATTGGATTATATTGGAGGCAACTTGCAGTTGGAGTCTTGGAGATCGAACATGAGTAGAAAACGGCAGGTAATAGACGACTGAAGGACCTACACTGGTCTGGTTCTATTGAATGTTGCCTTTCTAAACAATCGTATATGGGATATATCCAAGATATTATCACTTGATATATTTAATTTTACATTAAAATATTTGAACACATATATGGGATATATTTATCTTTCTAGTTTTTGTTGCAAAGGCTAAAAAATATAATGAGTATGTTTTTCTGGAACTATTTTTTATTTGCCAAAATGCCCAAAACATTGAGAAGATTATATTCAAAAAAAAGAGAACATTGAGAAGATATGGGACCAAGAGGAGACTTGGTTGACTTTAGTATGGACAACAAGAGAGACAAAGCCTCTCTCCATCACTCTATCAATGTCTAGGAGGAGAAGTCTTGTGTCTGAATCTGAAATAGCCAAGTTGTTGGATGGATTCATCTTATTTATCCCGCTGTACTCTTTACCCATCTCACCTTCCTCATCTCTTACTTTTCTTCCCCGTCTTATTTTGCTTTTTACGCATTCGCATAATGTCATAAACATGACCATTTTTTTGTTTATGGAATAGTCAAAATCCTTGTTCTATTCTATTATTATCTCTGTCTCCTTGTTTGTTCTGGCATGACAGATGCATGACATACTAACCCTCTAATCTGATTTACGATATGTAATTATAATTTATAAGTCTTTAATCAAGGGACTAGTGCATCTAGATAAGCTCTCAGTGGACTTCCCCATAGTGCAATTGTTTTGCATATTGTGAATGCAAGTTTTCGAAGCTTCACCATGTTTCAATGAAACTTTCTCTATATAGGTTTTGTGTTACGGATTATATTGTATAATCTTATATGTTGAAATTTATATATTGCTCTTTGCAAAAGAAAAACGTTCAAAGAATGATTATGATATATAAGAAAATGGCAAAGAAACCTAATATATCTAACTTTACACCCAGTGGTAGACCGCTATGGCCAACTTAGAAAAGATTAGATAATTTACAACTACCGAAATAAACAATACTTTTAACATTTTGACCAAAAAAAAAAAAGAAATAAACAATACGTACCGGTGCTGTTAATCGTAGCTATTAGTAAAATTGGGGCCAACCAAAGATATTATTCGAACCATCCTGTTTAGAAAGGTGTAAACAAAAATTGCATTGTGCTCTTTAAATATCTTAAATTTGAAGTGAGCTTATTTATTTAGATTCATCAATCCATCACGGGCATCACCACAACGAAGTTCAATATATATATTAAGAGTGGTTTTTCGGTTTAGATCATGAATTCTCTTACAAATAATTCAAGGATAATAATAAATATATTTAGGGTTTTGAAATATGGCGTAACAGATTGACTGATCGAACTGAGAATGCCACGGTACGATAATTAGAATGACAAAATTAATGAATTCACAAGAGGCAAACTATGTATTTAATTGGATTTCATTTTATCATTATGCAACAACAAAACAGATAGTTTTAATGCAGGTTTCCAAAACAATTTCTTTGATGACCATGTTGAGCAATTTGTTCTTCCAGATGACAGTACCCACAGCTCACTAGATTCTTTGTTTTTGATTAAAAATATCAGAATGTTGTCCGTGACTTCTATCAATCAATTATTCGGCAAATACATAAGAACTTTTAAAGAATCAAAGTTATATCTGAGATTAACCAAAACAATTGAACGTATTGCTAATATCCACAGACATATTAAAATACAATTGGTTGGCTCGCGTGGTTCTATTAAAAAATCATTAGTATAATGTTAAGAGCATCATTAGTCACTAGTTAGGTATTCACCTGAATATCTCATGAATGTATTTATTGTTATTTAACTCTATAATTAAAAAAAATGATAGAACAAAAGTGAGTCAATAGTGAAGCGACAACACTTAGGGCCTGACTGGTGTAACCGCAGCGGTTGTGGTTGCGGTTGCGGGAGTTTGCGGGTGCGGATAGTTGCGGTTTTAAGTGTTTTCTAGAGATTTGTACGACTGGTACAACGGTTAGAAATTGTTGCGTTTGCAGGACTCTTATGACTGGTAAACTACCAAACGAAACATCTGTTAAATAATAATTTAACAATATTTACATTTTATATAATTATAAAAATATTAAAAATTATAATAATATAATAAATACAAAATTTATATTTATAAAATCATATTATTAAATTTTAAAAATTTATAGAAAATATTTTGGTTTTAAACTTTTATAATATAAATTGAAATATAATATGTATACATTTTACAATTTCTATTATTTCAATTTAAAATTTTATTGGATATTTTTAGTATTATTTTTATTTATTCTGTTTAAAAAAAAAAAAATTCACCTTCCCGCAACCGCCCGCAACCGCAAACGCTAGCTGGATCCAGCTTTTGATTTTAAGAGGTTCGGAGCGGTTTGAAGCGATTTGTAGTGTTTTCTGTGATTGTTTCGAAACGCTAACAACCGCTACGAACAGCAAAAGCTGCGTTTGCGGGTGGTAGCGGGAAAACCAGTCGGCCCCTTAGAATCGTTTCTTCAATTTTATCGAGCATATCTTCATCAAGAATCTTTTCTTTCTCTCTCTTTAGCTTTTTCTATTTTCTTAATCTATTTAATCAGTAGAGACAGTAGAGACTCATTGAGAGCCCTGCACTGCGCATATGCCCTAATAGTAATACTATGATAAACCAAATTTGGAGTTTTGTAGCTCCCAAGACAAAATTACAGAAAGGCCTGAGTTTTTGTAAGACAAGACATAAATATTCTTCCCCATGAAATGTTAATTGAGTTTTAAAATGAATACAGAAATGTAATAGATAATGGCAAATTGTGATCGAATTTAAGAATCCCAACTTAATAATTCATAGGAATTAAGTTACAAAAAAAAACAATCCATAGGAAATATTATTTCTATTACTTTACAAATAGTGTCATTTTAAAATGATTGTTTTTTTTTGTTTTTTATTTAAATATCATTCTGCATTTTTAATAAAGTTTTACATATTTAAATTTTTGTTTGCTTTTCGAAATAACCAATAATTTCTATATGAATTATTTTTATTTAATTAATTATACACTGACTAAAAGTATACTAATACATTTTATTATTTTCTTAATTCATACAAAATATGTTAGAATAATACTCCATCCGTTTCAGAATAATTTATGTTTTTAAAAAAATTATTTCTAAGAGATTTTTATTTTACATTTTCGGTGTATGTAAATAATGGTAAATTGAAAACTTTTTTTACATTAACTGTATTTATTAAATTTTGATTGGGTAAAAATAATTTGAAATAATTAAACACAGAAATAACATATTTATTGTCAAAATTTTAAGTGATTTTAACATAAATATAAAAACTCTAAAGAATACATTATTTCAAAATACTATTTACATGTAAAAGTAACTTTTTCATTACAAGCGAATGTCTAAGATAACCTTTTCTCTCAATTGCATCTTAGGTCTGCATGTTTTTCTTATACTATTGATTATAAGTTTAGAAATTTGAATATACTTAAATTTAGAAACCCACATAATGCAAAGAAATTAGCAAAACATCACTTTATCTAAAGCAAAATAGAAAAGTCTAATATCAGTGAAATGGAAAAGATAATTAGAATTTGTTTGTGAATAAGTAATAGATTATCTTATTTACCTTTCATCCATAAGGGCATCTGCATTAGTGAACCCCATAGGAGGGGTTCACAAAACATTTTTTTTTTTTTTTTCTGTTTGACCTTTTTTTTTTAAAAAAAAAAAAAAAAAAACAATAATCCGACTAATCGTGGGCCGCCACGTGTCGTGGGGCCCACGAAATAGTCATGAACCCGCTTCACTGGGAAGAGGCGCGCTCCTTCGAGTTCACCAAAATTAACATATTTTAATATTTTTTTTTCTTGGAAATCGTGTGATCTTTCCTCTACAACTCTCAATGCAGCTGCCCTAATACTCATAAATTGTTTAAGGAATACTTCTTGGCAAAAAGCGTGTTTTCCAATGTATAGCAATAAGGAATTACTCCATGTTGAACAATTTTATGTTACGAAACTGTTTAAAGATACAACTCATGGTACTCGTTTTTTTTAGGTAAAAATGTTGCTAGTATTTAAACCATAACACTTTATATTTATAAAAAGCAGCGTTTTTTTGTTCATCACCACAAAAATCAAATAATATTATATATTGTAGAGCCTTGTTATGGTTCTATATATATCTTGAATGCTTTTGAACAAAAAGAAAAATCAAGTGTAGCACACGGTGTCCGGTAGTATGGTGATGCATGTTGAAATATCTAATTATCCATGATTTCAAGTAATATATATTTACGTTTTAAAAGGCAAAAGAATATGACTTTTAGTTATCACAATGTGCCAATCATTCGTATAACTGTGCAAGTGAAGATCTCACATGGAAGAAACATTGTACTGTATTTGGTTCCAAAACTCTTGAAGTTTATAAATTTGGCACGCAATAACCAAAAATTGCAAATCAAGCCCAGTCGGTCTGCTTATGATTGGACGTTTTATTTGCATGACGTTAACGGATACGGCATACCTTTTCGTAGCATCACGGGGGCAGAGCCGAGCTTGAGGAAGATTATACTGAAGTGTTTATTGACGAGATAACCATATTTAAATGTCAAATTAAGTGATTAACACTGATTTTGATATAATTCAGTGTCAGATTCTTTGGTTTCTTTCTATCTAGTTATCCCATGTAACAGGTTGTCGGTTCTATTTCTAAAGTAACCAACGTAGTCGTTTTTTTGTGGCATATTAAGAATCACAAAATTATACGGAATGTGTGGCCCAACTGTATTCACCTAATATAACGTAAGAGCATGCATCTACATGAGTTTTTTTTAACACATCTGCATGAGTTTATAATAGTAGTATAAACCTTAAATCAAAATAGAATGAAACAAGATAAATATTATAATATATGTTGGTCAAATTATAAGATGACTATGATTACATGAAAAAAGTTACTATTGATCCCAATCTTAATTTCTACCTTCCAAATATTAAACTCTAAACGTTAATCATTAAACTCTAATATGACACCACGTTAATATGTTGGTCTGCTAATTTTTTCAAAGCTCTAGAGTCTTGTCTACTGACCATGCAATCACCACATAATATTTTTCCGTGTTTTGAATTCACTCGCACGATATCACGAATCACTTTCCGATGGATCACTCATCCTTTCACTACTCCAACCCAAGCACGCTTAATTTTGGAGTAAGATTTCTGAATACAAATATTACCTTTCATTATTCTTAAAAAGAATTAATCGTAATATAAACTGATTATTGATTCTAATTGCATAACACTTGTAAAACTCTGGGATATTCCTTGAAACGTAATAATTTATTCAATTTTGCATAACTCGCTCTTGACATTATAGTGTAGATATATCAGCAACATCAACTTCTACTCATGTGTCGTCTGAGGTCTTGTCTCTATCATTATGCTTTTCCATTTCTCTGCTGTAGAGTTTATAAATGTCATATGAATACTGTCCAAACATTCCAAACTTTTCTGGTACATATCAATTATTCATAACTAGAGAGAACCAAACAAGATTTTTAAATGTAGTAAAATTAAAAATAAGTAAAGAGGAATGGTATTGGATTTTGATTAACGTGCTAGCTACGGTCATGTATAGTCTCCAATGATTGACCCAGGTTCGTGACCCAAGTGGGACTGTGATCTCTCGTCAATTGGTCAATATTATACAGTCAGTCAACGTTAGGACCGGCCGAGTCGTCTCTTTTATTCAAGCTTCCAAGTTCCAAGCGCAATTGTTTCCAATTAAGGATTTGACAGGTTTATTCGATACCTCCGCAAACGCAGTTTTTGTGGTTGGGTACCGGTTGACAATATTTCAAAATAATCATATAAACCACTACAAATCGTTTTGAACTTGGCTGAAGTCAATCTTCGTCAAGATAGCTTAGCGGTAATCTCCCATTTCCGCCGTCGAGAAAATTTTGAACTGTTATGAACCTCTTAAAACTAAAAACTAGTTTCAGTTACAGTTTGCGGTTATCGACAGTTGCGGATGGATAAATAAATATAAAATTATATTTTAAAATATTTTAAAATTTTAAATTAAAAATCTAAAATGAAAATGCAATAACTAAAAATATATATACATTTTATATTTTAACTTAAATTCACAAACAGTATCATAATTTGTTTTATAAAAATTTTAAACTAATTATTCATTCGAAATTTCAAAAATTAATATACATACATATATAAAGATTTACACATATATAAACCAAAAACAAAATATTCTTCTAAAAGTTTTAATATAAATCTTCAAAACAAATTTTATTAAATTATGACTTTCAATTAATTTAGAAATTAAATAAATAAACATAATATTACTATTAATCATATTATATCAATAATTATTATATTTTTTCACGATAGTATGTTTTATACTTTTATAATATTGTAATATGTTAATGTTGGTAATTTATTATTAAACTGCATCAATATTTTATAATTAACGAGTCACATATATCCTGGAGATGCAATAATTTTCAAATGTTATGTCTGTGATACAAAACCGCTTAATAACATTTGAAATCGTAATCACATGCATTTGCAAACTCTCGCACTCACAACCGCAACCACTGCATTTGAACCAGTCAGATCCTAAATTTATTGTGTATGTAACTAAATTAAAATAGAGAAATTCTTTTGATGAAACCAAAATATTTTCAACCCTATTCTATATTTTATTTTAAAATAAAATAGAAAATAGAGTGGAGTTAGAGATGCTATTAATAGATAAGATTAAATCACCGCAAGCTTTCTTTTGGATGTATATTTGAACCACATAATTAACGTAATCCATAACATATGTCTGCTTTGTGACGAGGTTATTGTATAACCACTAAGTTAATCCAATCTTAGATAGTCCATGTGAAAAGAAAACTCCTATACATAATATTTTCTCCATTTCAGAAAGATATATATTTTAGATTTTTTACATATATTAAAAATATATTAAAATTTGATTGTAAATGCATTTTTTGTGAATAGCAATTTTCTAACTTTTACCCAATATAAATCTAATAAATACCATTAATTTTTTTAAAGTTTACAATATTTTATTAAATAATATATTGAAAAAGTAAAAAATATATTTTTTGAAATAATTTTTTTTAGAATATGAATCTTTTTTCTTTAAATTATACAGAGATATCATAGCATCACAGAAAATGTCCAGACTAGTCACGTGTTGCTACATGTCAGTCTTCTGTCCCTAACGATGTCGAAATGTCAATTCTACAGTTGTCAGGATTCGAATTCAGGTGGCAAAATGTTTTATGAATTTTTCTAAAACGGAGTGAGCAGTAATTTTCCAATTACGTAATATGAGTGGATTTGTAGATATAATTTCCACATGCATATGTTTACAAAGTAGAGTAGGTAGTGAAAACAGGGTAGGCCCAATGGCATTATCATAGTTTCAAAGAGCACGGGGACATCAATCATCTATAGGGTTGGCTATGTAAAGATTCTTAGGGATGCCGTATTTTGATTCGAGTCCACCCTAACAAGTTCAATAATAATAAATAATAATAAGATAATGCAACTCAAAACAATAAAATAAAGTTTGTAATAATATCCTTTGCTAAAGATTGGATAGCTCGCTTGGTAAGCCCTTTGTCAAAAAAAATAAAATAATATCCTGTGTAGTTTTACTTCCAACTTTGTTCTAAATTATTGGCCTTATAAAAGAATGAAGAATAAAAATGCGATATTCACATTGTGTTGTTTCAATTTAAGTTTGAATTATTTATTTTTACAAATGTTTTTGTAAATTCAGCCAATTGGTGGGGGAAAATTGTGGATTTTATTGGCATTTTCTGCCAGTACGTACGCACATCATTTCTTAACTTCCATACCAAGGGCATTATTGATGTTAGGGCCTAATTGATGTATTTAAAAACAAATGAACGAGAGAAATAACGCCAATGTAATTCCGTGTATGATGTCTTGTTGATATGGTCTACCTGTCAAATTTTCTCTAAAATACTTAAATATACTGTACCATTTAAAATTCTTTCATTTCAAATTAAATATCTTTGAGATTCTCTTTAGTTTGCCAAAAATATTGGTTCACATTTTATATATCTGGTATACTGTTGATGCAAGCACTGCGGAAAAACATTGAGTTAGTCAAGAATCGTTGAAAAACTTATCCAAAACTTTATCAGCATTAAGAAAAGTTATGACCTACTTAATGAAAAAAGAGTCGTCGACCTTTTTGCGGAGAATCCGAAACAATACTCAAAAACGAGGAGAAGTAAATGCGAGAAAGGCACTCGTTTCGAGTGGTATTAAAGTTACGAGTTACAACGAATAGTACTCGTGAGCTCATCTATCTGCGAGTGGATACGTTAAAATTTATGAATTATGATTAACTGTTTTTTCGTTACAAAAAAACTGTTTTTTTTTCATTTCTCTACTACGAATTACGAAAACTAACAAAATAATGGGAAAGAACATTTGCTTTTATGACGTTGAAAAACAAAAACAAATATAGTAAAACCCTACGAACTGAATTGTATAGTGCACTAAGTGAAAAGATAATTTGTGGACCATTTTCCCTCGTTTGTGTCTGACTTAAGTAGCTAGTAATAGTAATACTAAATTACTAATAGCCTTGCTCGGCCCCTTGTAAATGTAGTATTCTGTACTCCTACTGAATAAGCAAACACGACAAGCGAGACATACCGGAATCAATTTGAATCTATCAAAATACTAATTACGTTAAAAAAAATCTTACGTTTTGTTTTTGACTAAGAAATATATATTCTTATGTTTGCATAACAATTTGTTCTTAGCGCCATATTTTACGTGTTAGTCCAAAAATTCCATGAGTAGGTTTTTAGTTTGATTGTGTCGCTATATAACACGATATTGTTATCTCGGGATTACGGTCTAATGTGTTTGATGTGTTCCATTCGTGCAAACCGCAAATTACCATTTCAAATGTTAAATATAAATTTTTAATACATCAACATTTGGTAATAATTGATTTAACCAAATTATGAATATATTAAAAATCTATGATTATTTTCTCGTACACTTTTCAAATATTATTCAGATCAGATTCTGTTTTGGTACCAAAATTTTACACCTGAAAATTACAAACAAACACTAACTTCAAAACAGAAAGATGATAAAATAACATGCAACGAAACAATGCTTAATTGTGTAAATAAATGGTGTAGTTTTTATAAGAGGATAGAAAATCCACAACGTCATATAAAAGTAATTATCAAGTCGAAAATATGAACAAACCAAAGATCTATTGTTGTTTTCCTTCTGAAATCAAATAAAACTTTTTGAAAAAAAAACATGTATTTCAAGGAATCCAAGAGTGAAGAGTCTTGCGACTGTTTTTACCAGCCGCATGTCTCAAAAAGACACCACTAAGCTGAAGTGGTATAGTGTGGTACAGTATATCGACTCCTACTAATTACTAAACATTTTAAAATGAAATAATATAAACGCAAAAGTCTTGGCACATGTTGAAAAAAACCATAATTATGAAATACATTTTTGTCCCGATTTATAACTCAAGCCCTAGTTGACAACTTATATGCGTGTTTTTTTCTTGAGAATTAACTTATATGCGTGTTCTTCTCTTCTTATTCCCTCTATAGTCTCTTTCCATCGATCTTGATTTTATCTACGAATAGCATGCTTCAAAAAATACAAATTATCATCAATATATCTTTGCGCAACCGGCCATGAGTCCTATAAGACCAGAAGCTAAAAAGAAAAAAAAAGCTGAAATGACTAGAATAGAGGATTGAATTCAGGACTTTGAGAATCCGAAAAACAAAATTACCAAGACTCACTAGTCGAGCTGGAAAATATCAATGAAAAAATATAAAATATATCATCGAGTGGCATTTGAAAGGAGATTATATTAAATGCTATGATATGATAATCTCGAAATCTTACCAAAAAAAGAAAGAGAAACTAAATTTATCAAGAAAAGAGACAGAAAAATGAGCCTGTTTAACTTAGTGGATATCATTCAGGCCCATTCTTAAATTAAACGAGCTACGTAAAGCCCTCTACACATCAGACTGATGCATTATGCAACAGATATTGCGCTTTTTCTTGACTGTTTCATGTTTGTTTGGCTTAACTCCATCTACTCGTTTACAAGTTGTTGGTCATTTTGTTAAAAAAAAAAAAGGTTGTTGGTCATTTATTTGCAGTTGGTCACTGTCTACAAGGATCAATGGCTGACGTTTGATCACTCAATGATGTTAATTAGTTATTTTTTTCCAAAAGAAAATATCGATGGTAAAGTCGTAAACAAGTTAGTCTATTTTTTAGCACCACTAAAAAAAGACGAACTTGTTTATGATTTCCCATTCTTAGTCTATTATCCACTGTTTCAAGTGTTTTTTTCACATCCATTGTTTCAATTAAAACCAAATATGCGTTTTTTTGTAAACTAAACCAAATATGTGTTTCATGATATAGGTTTCCTACGTGTTTTAACCATTATCATGTTATTTTTACCCGATAAGCTATATTACAGTATATCATGCTATTATTTTATTGAATCACACCAAAAAAGCATCACTTATGTACAACCTACCATTGTGTCTTTACCAATTTTTAATTTTCTTGTAGTTAGAAAAAGAAAAAAATATTTCTTTAAAAAAAACAAACACTTAGAATATCTCTAAAATAAACTTTATAATTTTAAATATAGAGGTTTTTGCTCTAAAAAACTTTAAAACTTCAAATTTATAATTTTGGAGAATAAAAATTCATATTTAAAGTTTCACTATTCGAAACTTCAAATTTTAAAATTTTATATTTATATTTGATTTTTGGTCCATACAATTAATTACATGTAACATTTATCTTTTTAATATTTAATTTTTATATTTCATAATTATTTCAGATTTGATTTTATAATTCAATTTTTACAAACAAAATAGAATAAAAATATTTTTAAAATAAATTTTATATTATTTTAAACTGAAATTGAACAACAAGAATATACAAAAAACTTAATAATTGTTTATAAAAGGTATGTGAAGACAAAAATTAATATACACATTTAAATATTTTAACAACACTAATGATCTAATAAATTTTCTCCGTAACCTTCAAAATATCTAAAGAATATTTGTCCAAACAAATTTTGTGTAAGCGAAGATGGAAGATTAAGGAAACAACATTAGGAATAATTTGGTATTTATCTTGTATTTTAATATATAGTATGTATTTATATTAATAATTTTATATGTAGTGAAAGATTTTATCAATTAATATTGTTAGAATATGTTTTGTATATATTCTAGTTATTTCTAAAAAAGTTATGGATGTACATTAATTGTGACAAATATAAAGACTACAGAGTAAATTATAAATAATTTTGAAGTTAAATTTGAAATATTATTTTTAGAGAAAAACACATTAAAACTTTAAATATAGAGTTTTGCAAACTGTAAAATAGAAAATATTTTTGAATATGCTCTTAAACTAAGTGGTCTAGAATAAAAAAACTGCAAGGTAAAAGTTATTAATCGAACGTAGACTTAATCTAGAATAAAAATACAAAATGAAACACTTAGACTAACGTGATCCACTTAATTAACTACGGATATACCAAATTCCTAGAAGTTTGACTTATACCCATACCGAATTTTATTATTATTTTTACAAAATTTTATAAAAAACAAAATTCAAACTGGGAGATGTCGTCGAGACGACGACGATGAGTACAAAGTTTGTCTCTTTTTTAAAATATATTTTACCTTCAAATTTATGCGCGTCGATGCTCGATAGTAAGTTAGTAACTCTTTAGTGTGCCAATAATCGAATATATATTCTATTCCATACCTAACTAGCTTAGTAGCTTAGCATTCACCTTTATCATAATGGAGCTGAATACGATCGTTCATTCTTATACTATTATTTTATTACGTGTTGTTTTTCCCAAAAATTAGTAGTTCACATCATCGATATCCTCTTGACACCAAAATATATTTTCAAATATAACATCGACATCGATCTATCAATAAGAGAAAACATAAACTGTTTAGTCTACTGAAGTAAGAAAAAAACTGTTTAGTCTACTATCTGCTTAGAACATCTCCAATGTATACCTCTATATTTTCCTCTAAAATATATGGTCAAAAAGTAACATTCCTCTATATTTTCCTTTAAAATAGAAGAACTCTATTATATAGACATATATTGGAATAAGTCTACCTATATAATAGAGATTCTCTATTTTAGGAAAACTATAGAGATAAAAATAGAGATGAGTTGGAGATGGTCTTAGTGACATCAGATATGAACTACTATCTGCTTACTACGGAATATGAACTCAGTTAATGACATTCTTTTTAGTATTATATATTTATACCACCAGTTAGACGAGGATACAAGTTTCGAATACAAACTAATTTGAACAAAATTTATAAATCATACACAACGACACTAGTTTCGTTTGTCCACCACACCGAGATGTTCCACTATAGCGCTCCGCGATCTTTATAATATCATTGATGGTTCTCGACGATGATAATCACTTAAAATGTGAAGTTTACCTCGTTGCCTCGAATACTGTGTCGTAACCAATGTAGCTTGTCTTTGATGATTTTTTCAAACTCGCATTCTTAACTGACATTAAATTCTAAAGTAAAGTGAGCGAGGGAATCAGACTTACAGAGAAACTCGAGCCTCAACACCACCATACAATGGATACATAAACGCAAAACCTCAAGCCAGCAAGTAAACTGCAGCCAAAAAGGCAAGCCGCATAATAGACTTAACCAAAAATTCAAGAGCTTTAATTCCTGCATAAGAAATAAAGATTAGTCTACTCAAAAAGCCAAGAAGTCTCCAACGCACTAGGATGACCATACTTCAATCAAGTCTCCTCGCCGATTGAAGTTGAACTGACCCAATCTAACCTGCAAATTGGCGCCTTCACCCGGATTGAAGAACCCAACACCAGTCTCCTACACACAATTAGAGTACATGCAGATGGAGAGACACCAAGGATATAACCGCAAAAACAAAGCTTCTCGGAGTCACATGCGTATGACTCAAGCAACAAGAACTTGATTCGCGAGGTGATAGAACAAACAGAGAGAAGTTGATGAGATCAAGGATAAGCTGCCATAGACGACAAAGTCCACTCGAGCTTCACACGCCTAAACCCTAGAGAACCAGCGACCACACAGATACTGAAGACGCCAGGAACGTGACTTCAAGACATAGAAGTCTCCGCCGAAAGGACAACTGAACCGGTTTCCAAGGCGAGACACCAAGCCTTAAAGCACGAGAAAGCCGTCAAAACCACTCCACACGACAAACGCCGCATGACCTCCACTTAGAAGGCTGAGATAACAGTTAACACAAAGAGAGAGAGACTTACACAATCCTCATGCGTCGACATTGCCTCGAACAACGCTGAGATTTACAATCGAAAAACAAGATCCAATAGAATTCAAATTCTAAAAGCCGACTCCGTTCACACTGCAGTCTCCACCGCCTCGTTGGCTTTCCAGAATGCTTCGTGACTGCCAGATCCAAGCGTTCCGGAGTCCGAAGATTTCCCACAAAGATAAACATGTCGATGGTAGAGGTAATGAATGTGAAGAAACAAAAGAGAAAAATGAGAGTAAGGGAAGAGATACCTCTCACGGCGAAGCTAACATACACCGGCACGGCCTCCGGTGTCTCCGACCGCCAAAGCAGAATCAAAATCTGAGGTAAACAGTAAGAAAAGAAAAGAGAAAAATAACACAGAGAGAAAAAATTTACTTAATTTCAGCTAGTGATTTATTTATATTTAAAAATGATAAATATGATATTTTCAAATTTAGATTAATTAGGAAGGATTAATTGAATCTTAAAGATTATACAACAAAATTTTATAGTTGAATTGAAAGATTATACAACAAATTTATAGTTGAATTGAATCTTACATAAAATGGAAGCTTTAGAAAATAAGATCTCTCTTTTTTTTTTTAACAAGCTCTCTATACATAATGAAAAACTTGATATGCAATTTCCAAACTGTGTAAATCACACATGACATAGCCGTATAAGATTGTTAACTGATAGATAAATTGCGACAAGTTCGTGTATATTAACTGATTCTAGTTAACTATTAAAATAGTATTCAACTAATTAAACCAATAATGATTAATATAGGTTTTATAAATGACATTCATTCTAGACGAATGTAAGTTTTACTGTTAATCCTAATTTACATCTCGTATATGAATGATTCCCTTTACTTCACTATTAATCATCAGATGTTTTTTATAAAACAAAAATATAAAAATTTATACTTTTATTATTTATAAAAATAGATGGGTTATATGTCAACTACACTAATTCGTCACTACTATATAACAAACGAATTATTAGAAGTAGATTTATAGCAAACTAATTATTTTATCCGAAATGCGGAATATCAGAGGTTAGAAGAATAAGGTTGTACCAAAATATAGGAATCCACTTTCATAAAGCTTTAAACGAAAGGAATGTGTTGTCTGCCATTTAGTTAAATTAAATATATGCATCTGTTCTCTTATAACGATACTCATTTGTCGCATATAAGCCACACATAAAACTATATAATATAACTAGGCCTGGGCACGGATCGGATATCCGGGGTTTTGAAGGTATTTGTGATTTGCTTCGAATGTTACGGATATCTAATTTTCCGATTTGCTTTGATTCGGAAAAATACGGATATTCGGAAAAACGGATATCCAGAAAATAAATAGATATTTGCGGATACTTACGGATATCTCATTTGTTTTGATTAATACAAATAATCTTAAAAATTCGATACAAATTTGTTTTGTAAAATATTTTTTTACATGATATAAAAGATAAAAAAAACTAAAAGATATAGTGAATCTATATATTTTGTAAATTTTTAAACTTAGTTAACAATTATAATAACACAAAACTTAAGAAAAAAAAAATAATTGTCATAAATATTTTCTTTTCCTTTTATGTAATACTTTTATATAAGTAATAATGTGAATAGAATCTGTCAAATCATATGTTAGAACAATAATTATATAATTTTATACATACAGAACTTTAGATATAATCAAAATATACATATATTTATATATTGACGGATCGGATCGGATATTCGCTTCCTAAAATTTTAATATTTGTGATTTGCTTCGATATTAACGGATATTGAATTTTAGTATTTGCTTTGCTTCGGTAGCTTACGGATATTCGAAATTTTCGGATCGAATAGTAACGGATAACGAATAGAATCAAATTTCACGGATAAAATGCCCACCCCTAAATATAACCACGTAGAAACTTTATGTGATTATAAAAGTTAAAAACAAATACTTTGTGATTATGTAATACAATCTACAATACACTCACACGACCAATTTTAATTCCCCGTCTCCCTATCCAAGATTCTTCCCTACAGATAGTGAATACTGTTGAGTCTACTGACATGAACCTTATTTAATTCAAATTAATTTGTTGTTGAAAATGATACTAGGATGAAATGAACATTTTAAAAACTAGTTTAATTGATTGAAGAATTATAATAGTTACATAGATGTCAGTATGATTGTCAAACTTTAGCCCCTTCGTATTGGCCACGAGGCATCAACCTCTCTCTTTTATGTGATGTACGAGTCATGAACAATATAATTTTATGTTGAATTCCGAAGACATATGCTTTGGTCTATTGTTTTAATAACTCTATATAGATACTATGGTCGACAAGCCGAAATATATACAAATGCCTATAAAGCCAAAACATCATATTATAAGTGTTAGTGATGTTTTGAGAAACATATTGATCGTGTCGTATTATCGGACCTGTCACTATCTCTTCTGGGATTATGGGTAGCCGTACGTGCATTTTGCCTTTCAAGATTTTATTTGACATATAAAATATAAAAGAAATTCTTGAATTGATTAACATCAAGTTTAGTTGGTGTTTTCTTGTGACTAGTGACTTATGTGGCATTTTTGAGCGTCTTATCGCATTATTAAAGGTTTTGTGCGAAACTTAAAGCAGCATAACTTTGAAGTTATAAACAAAGAAAAGATTAGACGAAAAATCAAGATTCTCAATTAATATAAAAATAAAGCTATTTTATAAATTATAGTATACAAACTGTTCCAATATACGATTTGATCATTTACATGATATAGATATAAAAAGATATGCGTTGTTTTTTTTTAAGAAGTGTAACATAAGTATTGAGCTTACTTTTAGATTTTTTATCATATGATATTCTCAAATAAAAGCTTAAATTAGTAACTGACTACATTTCATTGTTCTCATGTTAATATTCTAGCGTTATAGTAAATCATAATATTCGAAACTAGTAAGTGATTGTAATATAGCGGTTGATTAGAGTGCTGAAATATTTGCCCTATGTGTCGAAGAAACCATAGTCTGAATCCGACTAGCTATAGCTCTTCATTATTGGCTTTCCACTTCGTAGTTATGGATGCTTAAAATTAGAAGAATATTTTTTGTTGTTAGAACTAAAAAATTAAAAGAATAATTTATGTTTTACATGTTTCAAAGCGAGATTGTTTAGCAGTTGCCAACAGAATCTTAATTGAGATAAATGCTGAACCAAAACTAATAACTTTATCGTTTACCAAAAAAAAACTACAACTACTTTTGAAACAGATACATATTTTATATTTTTTACATATATTAAAAAACACATTACAATTTGATTGTAAATGAATTATTTTTTGTAAATAATAAATTTCCATAGTTTTTAGCCAATAGAAATCTAATAAATATCACTAACCTTTTTTTAATTTACAATTTTTATTAAATAATACATTGAAAAAATAAAAAATGTACTTTTTGAAACATTTTTTTCTAGAATATAGATCTTTCTGAAAAACTTATTTTACGTACATTTAAAAGCTATATATTATTATCTTGCCGTTTACACTATTTATAATTGCTAAGAATATTTCCAGTCTCGATACAAATTTTATTCCAAAATAGTATGAAAAATAGAATAATAAACAAAAATAAAAATAGTACTCTATAATAATATTTTAGAGTAATTTTTTTATTTTTAGTTTTGTTTATTATTCTTTTTCACTTCATTTAAAATAAAATATGAAATGATGAGTCAGTCACTAACAATTTTACCATACTAAAGAGTAAAGACCTTTAATTTATAGCATAAATTTATTTAGAATATTGTGTACATTCACTACATTTATCGAGCTGATGAACTTATCTTCTTCAAACCTTATATAAATAAATCAATATACAATAGCTATAGACTATAGACTATATACGATGAGTTTGAGACTACAGGAATCATTTTTAGGCATGTAGAAGATGTATTTTTGCATATAGTTTTGCAACAAACTAAAAAAATTATGAAACTTTGAAGGTTCTAAATATATTACTAATGACTACAGTATTATTAAGATCTGCGTTTCAAATATTAAGCATGATTTATATTTCTGAATACTAATTTGTTACTAAATCGGGCTTTGAACAATATCCAAGATCAGATGAAAAAAATAATACTATCTGCAAACACTTCGGAGGAGGAATCTACAAAGTGATCCTCTCAATCCTTCACAATTAGGGATTGATTTTATACACTGTTCTTTCCACTCCGATTTCACATATGTTTTAGCCACACCCACATGTGAAGCATGACATACTTCTAGTTGAAGAACTGGTTTTCTAAAATTAACTGAAGAAACAAATATTCATGTCCTGTCATGTCTAAGATGAAAAAAAAAAGAATAATATAGTAATTAGGAAAATATTTAAACATTGTAAGGAAAAAGTGACGAAGGAATGAAAAAATTTGGAAGGAAATAAAGTAGAGAGTGTAAATATGATAAAAGTTGTAGGCATCGAGTGCAAATATTTTTTTTGAAAAACAACATCTTGTAAATGAGGAAGAAATAAAATAAACTTGTTTTATTTTTGTCCCTCTTTTTTTCTGGTATCCCAACTTGTGACATTTATGTGACATATCCCTACTATCTGAGTTAGTGCCTTCACTTATTTTGTCAGGCGGCTGCGCACGTGCAGACTTTCTCTATCGTCCCCATACGTATCAATTCTTTGAACGCTTATGGTACCCTAGCATCTTGTCGGTCTAATAATCCAATTCCCAGAACAATGGGCGTTTATTCTGAAAAACATTTGTTGCGTTCAAAATAGGAAATTTGGTTTGATCAGTTGATGATACATAAGTCTCTACAGGTATAGTTAACCAATAAATTAGAAAGGACAACTCAAAACAACTCTCCATATTTTAACTAATTAGAACATAAATATATTTATGTACTCATTATGTTTCATATTAAGTGTCATTTTAACATTTTTTGCATAAAAAGTGTGGTTTTACAATTTTAATGCAATTTACACTTAATTTCAGTTCAATATTAATTATAAAATGCATTGATTTTATAAATAAATTTATTTAGCTAAAATGTTATTGGTTAAATAGATGATATTAATGAAAATATAAATGTATTTCAATCAATTTCTTAAAACAAGATGATGTTCGAATACATGGCTTTTATTTTAAAAAAAAACTTGCTATAAAATCTTATATAAAACCATAAAAGTTTCATCTAATAAACAAAAACTTATGAATCACTATAAAACATAAAAGTTTCATTTAATAAACAAAAACTTATGAATCACTATACAATGTCGACTACTATTTCCTTTACAAAAGTTAGTAATTTTTTTGTTTGCAGCATCTAGTATACCCTTGTTTAACCGAATAAAAAACATGTAGTGGACTTACTTCTACGTTATTTATTAGGCAATTCACATTTAATTCCAATTACTCGGGGTACATCAAGAAAATAGCAATTCTCCTAAATATACATTTTTAAGTTTTTGTCACAAAAAAAAATTTTAAGAAAAAAAATGACTGAAATATTTAATTTAATAGCTTAAATCTTAGATATATAAATGCAACTAAACTAAAAAATAAAAAATAAAATTAAAAATGATATTTTATAGTTTTGAATTATATGTTTTCAAATTTGAATTTCTTATAATTTTTTACAATTTTTTAACTTTTGTTTTTCAAATTTTGTTTTTAAAATTCGAAAATATTTTTTGAAACTATTTTTAATTTTTAATATTTATATTTTATAAAGTTTTAAACCCATTCCCCAAATTCTTTTTTTTTTTGGACAAAACCCATTCCCCAAATTTATCATCAAATTTTCACCACTTAACTCTAAACTTCAACATCCTGCTGCTCACGGTGTTTTAGTATTGGAAATGATGTTAAACTCAACACGTGGAATACCTTATTCTCCTAGTTCATTTGTATAACGTTTTATGTTTCTAAAAGAGAGTCAAATTATATCTTGAAATAGACCAGTATAACTTGTGTATAGCGAAGAAAATAGAATGGTGTATTTCTTAATATTGTTACCCAAAAAAGAAAAGAGTGGTATAGAAATCGTGGAAGACTCTGATTTACTTGTTCGAAGTTTCATTAAAAGTTAAAACAAAAAGGGTACTTGAGAAAGCTTCGGCTTCAATACGGTCCCGGATTCGATTTTCATTGGCTACATAGATATAT
The DNA here is from genome assembly GCA_019706035.1 of Raphanus raphanistrum subsp. raphanistrum. NCBI lineage: Eukaryota > Viridiplantae > Streptophyta > Magnoliopsida > Brassicales > Brassicaceae > Raphanus > Raphanus raphanistrum. The sequence goes on from CM033988.1 coordinate 54,309,217, forward strand.
GGATCCATTGCTTTCAGCTCATTTGAATGCTGAGGAAATGATTTATCCGTGGGCTGTACTTTTACCCGGAGGTTAGATATGTGTCATCATATCATTCGGAGGTTAGGTCTGTGTCATCATTGATCCGGATTTAACATTTTTGTATAGCATGTATGAGAAACAAAAGACCGGGTGACTTTTAATTGAGAGGTAAGAGAATAATTAGAAAATGATCAATTAGGTTTTGATAACTGATTTTTATGCCAAGTTACAAAAAAAAAGTTAAAACAAAAGGTTATATAAAAATGAAAGTAATACTGCTACATGGTGAATGCAAACATCGTCAATTAAATGTCAACCGTCATCCGACCTCACTAACTATTTAACTCTACCAGCCGTTAAAAAGAAATTTTTTTACCAGCCGTTGTGTAATAGATTAACATTTTTCTATCATTAAGTTTTAGATATACAGTAAAAATTCTATAAATTAATAATGATAAAATTTTGATATTTTATTAATTTATAGAGTTATTAGTTTACAAAACAATTTATTTTTAATATTTTTCTATTTTAACATATATTATTTATAAAGTAAAAAAAACATTTGATTTTAGTGAATATATATTAATTAACTTTTTGAAATTCAACACTTATATTAATTTATTATATTATTTGGTATATATAAACTATGTCTCATAGAATTCTTTTTTTTGGACAACTGTCTCATAGAATTCAAATGCAGTTTTAGATATAATTTTACTAAATCTCATCAAAATATATCAAATTTTCATAAATATAAATACAATTCCATTATGAATGTAAAACAGATCTTATAATGGTTGGTTTATACTTGTATAAAACCTACATACATATAAATTATTAATTTATAATTTTAATAAGAACATATATTTACATAAGATTTTCTAAAAAATATTATCTTACTATTTTATTAATTTATGTTATGTTTTGAACCGCCCAATTAAGACCATCAGAATTTATTAATTTATGATATTTATTAATTTATCGAGTACTAATTCATAGGATTTCTATTGTACAATCTCCGTATCATTTATTTGGTATTAAAAATTGTTTTAAGTGATATTTTCAAGTTTCATATATAAAAAGTAAATGTAATTGATGTTTATTACCATTTATATTTTGCAGTATAATTTTTAACTGGTTGAGTTAACTGTAATTATTATTGTTTTTAAGCAACGGAAAATTGAATAAAATATTTTATAATATGACTAGATCATGTTTTTGTTATTGAGTTCATGTTTAAGTCGACAATAAACATAGCTGCAATACTTCGTGACACCAATAAAGTATTACAGCTATGTTTTAAAAAAGTATTATATAGATGTAATAAATACCATAGTTTAATAATTTTTAATATATTCACTTAAAAGTTGAATAAAAGTATTACATAGCTGTTATACTTTGTGACCCCAGTAAAGTGTTACATATTAAAATATGAGTGAATTGGTTGATTATCCTTAAAGAACGATAAAATTAAGAAAATACTTATAATATGATAAGTTTGTATTTATGGAAAATGTATCATGGTGTAAGATTTAAGTTATAGATTTAATTAGTGTATGAGCTGTGTATAAGGAGTGCAATTTCTCTTAAAATGTTTTATAATAATACGGCTGATTGTGTATTTTTATAAAGCATCAAAATCATTTCATTTCAATAGATTATCTTAAAAACAAAATATCGGGAATATGTTTATTGTTTGCTTTTTGTTGTGCTAGATCATGTTTTTGTTAAGATCGACTTATACATTATGCAATTGTGCGATCGTCTATTTGCATGATATAAAGATAGCTAGCTGCCTAGCTGATCATTTCAAGTTTCACCCATGATCGGAATCTTGTACTGCAACGTTGGAGCTTTTCTCATTCACCCTGCTAATTTTTTAATCCTGGGACAACCATGTTCTAAACTACATGAGATCTAGCTTGTATATTGGTCGGACTTTACAATGCCTCACAATAGCATGGTTAGTGATTTATATGAAATCACAACACATAAAACTAACTTTACATTCAGGTGATGCAATTTTTCTGTTAACCCCTTCAATGAAATTAATAATGTCGACTTAAATGTTTTACGCATATGATCAAATATCGCTAAAATATATAACATACACATACCATTATTATTTGATCAAAAACGTAACATTTTATTATCATACGTACTTTGGTACATTTATAAAACATATAAAAGTTTGAGTGTGGTCTTATCAAATACAGTATACAAAACAAAACACTTTGGAAATGGCTATATTCTTTCAATTGGTTAGTCCAAATACAAATTCTTTTAAACAATTCATAACTAAAAATAAAACTCCTACATTAGTAATATCTAGAAACTAGGTGGTTTGCTCGCACATGCAAGCATAATCCTTTTAGAATACTTGTTAGTTTATATTCTTTTAATTAAAAATCAACATAATAAGTTATTATTTATGTATTTAAAAATAAAATTAAACATAAAATTATTTTATATGATTTTTTTATCTATCAAAATATATATAGCTTACTGTGTTCAAATTTAAGAAACACTTACATATCAAACATATTTTAGAAAATACCTTTATACAAATGTTTTTGCTTGATTATTGTTTAGCTATAAAATATATTATATCTTAATTCTGTAAATCTTATTTTTGAAAATATTAATTTCAGATAATAACACAGTATATCTAAAAATAACCTTACCTTTTAAAATATATTTTGACAATTTATTATATTAAATTATAATTGATCATCTAATATAAAATATAGATCTATTATTAGTAATATAAAATTCGTTTTTAAATTAAATATAAGAAATTCATTAATGGTAATAACTGATATTAAAAACTCTAATTTTTAAGGTGAGATTTTATAATAGAAAATATCATTTTCAGATAATACCACAATATATCTAAGAATTATCTTAGTTTTAGAATTATATATTTGACTATTTATTATATTAAATTATAATTAACTATCTAAAATAAAAAGATAAATATAATATTTTAAAAATAAAATTCGTTTTTATTTATATATAAAAATTCATTAAGGATTATATCGTTATTAACCACTCTAACTTTTAACGTGGGAGCTCCGTTGCAAAAAATTACTTCGCAAATAATAATATAGATCAAGCAATGGAATTGGTTTCATGACTCCTACCTTTGAACCCCCTTAATTTACTCAGACACCCTACCAGTTTTGGTTTTCTTTATCTTCTATCGAAAAACGATTATTATAAAGCAGTAATGTATCTGCTACTCAATATTGTACATCTTAACATATTTCATTTTGTGGCTGTTCATTTGAGTAATTGATATTGCTCACAACAAAATTCTAGATGTTTTATATAAGAAAATTGGTTAATTGGGCTATACTAGGAGTAGATTTGTCTCTTTATACCTTTAAATCTATAAGTTCGTCGAAATATACCTTTTAATTTTTAAATTACAAAATTATCCCCAGACTTAAATAAAAATAATTTAACATAATTCCCTTTATTTTAAAATAGTAATTAAATCCTAATTGTGATCTTCGTTCATTCCGCTTTTTTATGAGAAAAAATGGAAGACCAATGAAAACGAATCTGTGGTGCTTTCTGGGCTTTCTCCAACGCTCTCCAGTCTCCGACGTCTCTGACCTCTATCCAGCGTGTATTCTCTCTAGCCATCGAGTCTCAACGACATTCAGTGAAACTTTAAGTTAAAAACAAGATCAATATGAATAAAATTAGTTAAGATCGTTTCATAGATTTATTCAGATTTAAAAACAGAAAATAACTGAACATAGAATACATTTTCTAAATAGAATAGAACACATACATCTAATCTATTAAAACTGAAGTACAAATTAAGATTAACCCTTAAACTTGCACAATATTTACAGTTCTATGCCACTGAATTAATTAATAAATTTAATGTTAAGTATTTATTGTATTTTCCTTATTTAATTAAAATTAAAACTACTACTTCCTATAATCTAGATAACCAATAAATTTTCAATATTTTGATACTCTATGCAATTAATTAAATACAAATTTTCGTTAACACAATCATTAACAAACAACTATTCACAAATAATATGACAATCCAATGAAAATGTTTCGCATGATGAAAATCGAGAATCGAGATTCTACCCTCTTTGATTTGATGTTCCTTTGGCTAAGCTAGAAATAAAGTTAATGCTACTCCAACATAAATTTGTAAATATATTATTTTATTTATATTTCATATAAATAATATCCCAATGAAAATCTAATATGTTAAATGCTGAAGAATATAAATTAAGTATATAGCACCAAATTTTAAATAGTATATATAACATTTTTATCATGCATTTAAATTTTGGTCCATGAAAAAGGAAAAAAAGACAAAAATAGCATCAAACCAAGTTTTTGTCACAAAAATAGTATTACAAGGAGGAAAATGACAAAAATAAGTTTTATTGAAGGGTAAATATGTATTTATAACCATTGGGTTAACTAATTTACGACTTAGGGTTTAGAGTTAAGGGGTGGGGTTTTAGTAATGTGTTCAAATATTTAAAAATAAAAAATAAATATTAAAATTTTCAAAACAAAAAGATGCTATTTTGGTCATTTTATTTTTTGAGTGCTATTTTGTGACAAAAACTTAAAAAATGCTATTTTAGAGATTTGCCCACGAAAAAATATATAAAGTATATTTGTGCGGTTGGGCATGTCATATTTTAAAAATCTTAATGAAACGGTTGACGATTCAAAACTAAAACAAAATTACTCAATATAAATTATAAAATATTGTATTTAAAATTTTCATAATAAAAATATTTAATACATTTAAATTATAAAATATATACTAAAATTAATATAAAATCAATATTAATATGTGAAAAAACACATAACGTTTAAACTAAAATGCCTCAATACCACTAAAATAGTAGTTTTACTCTTTTTAATTATTCAGGTAAATATAATCATATACAATTAGCAATATGGTCTTTCGGATACCCGTTCAAGTATGAATCGTTTTTTCAGGTATTATATTTTTGAGTTTTGAAACTAGGCTTCGTTCGAGTATTATAAATTTTTTTGGTGACTTTTGAATTGGATCCTTCTGGTCCAAGAGAATTCAATTATGATGTATTGGAACCTAAAAATATCCAAATAACTAATATATGTAAAATTTTAAATATTTTTACCAAAAATAATTATATTACCCAATTTGATTCAGATATTTTTTCTTTAACCTAAAATAACCTAAAAATTATTAAATGAAAGAAGTAATCATATTATCCGTTTTGGTTCGAATTCGATTATGATGTATAAAAACCTAAAATATTCAAATACCCAATATACATTCAGTTATATAATGACACATCTAAAATATATGATATTAATTATGAAAAACAAATATCAGTTTTTAGAAAATCAAAATTAAAACCCGTACGGGTGTGCGGGTCAAGCTCTAGTAATAAGGTTATAATATAAATTTTAACCGTTTAGAACATATTATAAAGGTAAGAACGGATGTTCTATCTACGACATACAATAAAGTAAATGATAGAACAAAAGTAAACGTTCTACATTTTTCGACAGTGAAATAGAACACCTTGAATATGTATTGTATGTTAGAAATAAGAACGTTTGTTAGTTAGAACTAAGACATACATATTGTATATTTAAATAGATCATAGATAAAACTAGCTTATAATATGAATGCTAGATTTTATAAAACGTTGAAGACACAATGTATATTATTTTTTTGTAAAAAGAGTTATAATATACATTTTAACAAATCTAGATCAACACATCCAAATTGTTTTTGAAATTAAATTTTTTATATCAAAACATATAAAATATTGTCATGATTGTATTGATTTTTTCATATTTTTCTGAACTTTGTATAATTTTTAATAATTATGAAGGTATTTTTGTTTAAACTGACAAATTATTACAAAGGTATAAAAGGACAACAACATTCTCATTATGGCCTATTTTTCCAATTTCTCCTTTTGTATACGTAGTTTATGCATCAGGTAAACGTATTTAGGATATTGATATACTGGTTTAATTTAGGATAAGTACTAAAAAAGGATGTACTCAGCCTTTAGGAGAAAAAGGTGCAGCCTTCCGCAAAAATTTTCCGAAAACTCAGAAAAAACACTTTAATATTTTAATTAGGTGCATTCCACTGGAAATAGTTGATTTGGGAAAATGTTTAAAGTGAAAAATCTCGTCAAATAAAAGGGACTTATATGTTGCATGTTTGTGGTAGTTCATGAGTCATGACTCTATCTTCTTTATTATATTGAACCTGTTTATATATATATATATATACAACCTGTTACATTTCTCTTCTCACTCAAAATGGCTCTTGAACATATTATTTATCATATCACTAAAAACAACACCACCTCTTTGGAAGCTTCTACCAGCAATAAATCAGATATGCGGCTTGGTTTAGATTTGTTTGATTAATATAAACAAATAATTATATTTCATTTAACTGTGTTATAACAATAAAGTTTTAAAACATATAATATAAATTGTATCAAATATTTAAATGTATAAATCAAGCATAGAACTTACATTTATTAATGTTATTTTATGGTATAACTAAATATAATATTATGTAACACGTAATATATTAATGTATCAAATAATTATATGTATTCATATTATATATTAAAATTAGATATGGTTTAAATATTATTTTTATGTATGTATTTGATTGGTAATATGTGATATTATTTATATGATCCAAGAAAACATTAATGAATGATTAACACTAATAATATAAGTGAGTAGCATATATTTTACTAAACCCATCGACTAAAGATTTCTTTTAAGATATTATATTTTAGTAGATTAGTTAAATGTACTTTTACTGAAAAAAATATTAAATAGATGAAAAGTTATATATAACACATTAGCTAAATGTTAGGTTTAAAATGAAACTCTATTTTAATAGATTAGATATTATGGTATAATTAAATTCGATTTAGATATGACATGTTATATGACTCAAGATTTTTTCTAATTTTCTTTACCAAATATCGTTAATAAATATCTAATAAAATAAAAATTAGTGGCACATCTTGTAATTGTGTTAAAAATGTCACATTTTGTAATAAAAATATCGACTAAACATTTCTTTTTTTAGTATATTAGATTAAAATATTTTAATAAATATATAGGTCTCAAAAGTGAAATATAATACATTAATTCAAAGTGAGGTCCAAATATGACTTTATTTTAATAAATTAGATTATTAGCTAGATATATAAAATATTCTAGATTTATTTTTGAAATAATTGTTTTCCAAAAAATTGTTCATTTATATTTTGTAATTATTGGCTTGGGTCTTGTATTTTTTAGCGTGGGTTATGTGTATATATTGGAAGTACAAGACACGAGCCAATAAGCATTTTTATAAATTTAAATGATAAATATTTACAAATAAAAAGGAAATTGAAGTGTGTAACTAACACTTTTTATAATTAAATAACTTACTAAAAATAATTTGACAATGAATTATGTACAATGCACCAGAAAAAACCAGACAAACAAGGAAGTCTGCGCGAAGATACGATGAATACCTAAATCTATCTATATTTTTGTGTATTTGTTCTTGCAATCAATTTATCTATATTATCTTTTTCTCCAACGGTGTTTATCCGATCAGTGATTAATCCATGGAATCGAAAGATAAGTTCACTTCATCCTCTGTCTTCTTGTTCTGTTTTTGCTAATTAATTTGTAAAGAAATTTGGAACTGCAACAGCTTCAACGCAGATCCGAGCTATTATGTAGATCGGAGATGGTGGACTGGTGAATTTGTATCCGCATCGAAGAAGATATGTAAAAGATAACTCGCTAACTATACTATATTCAATGAGAAAAAATTATATCATAGTATTATTTGTGTAAGATTATTATACTATTTAAAATATAAACTCTTCCTGATGTTGTGTTTAATACTATTTCAATGAAATAGAACATGTAGACATACTATTTCGTCTTAATATTTTTCTTCTTTGTCGTATTTATTGATAAATAATATAATGTTTATCATATTCTATTTTGTTTAATAATTGAGAAATATTATTAATTTCATCATTTTTATCTCTTTCAACAGTATTGATCCATTAGCAATGATTATCTTTAAGTTTTTTCATTTTTTATTGAGAAATGGTTGCACATCGGACTGCGAACTTAATAGTCTAAAAGACTGGTATTTTTTATACCATTTGCATAAATGGAGTATTTTATATTTTGTTTATGTATTTTCATATTAGGAATATATATTATATTTTAAATTTGCATTTAAGATTCAGTTGTTAGGGTTTATGATTTAGTAATTGGGTTTGGGAATAGAGTTTATGATTTAAATGGAATAATAATATATCTTATACTATTTATAGAGAGTCTATACTATTATTTTATAAATGGAAAACAAAATCATCAATAACTTTCCATCACTATTTTTTCTCTTCTGTAATACTGTGATTACATCTCATCTTTCCCGTACGTTGTGAAAGAAGCCACCATAAGCAGAGTCGGGTGTCTGGATACAAAACCCATCAAGCATCTGTTTGAGGGCCGATCAGTAAAAAAAAAATTTCGAGGCCAATTTTACAAATATTTAGGTAGTAGAGATGGTACAAGTAACTTTTGGGGCCAATTTCATATTGTATTTGGGTTCGAATGCTGACTAATGTTGTTCTTTTAAGTACCATACTTTTAAATGAAAATAAAATAAAAATACCTTTACTTATAAAAAACAGAAATATGATAATGATCAGCATTAATTATATAAATTCCAAAGAAAAAATCAGTTATCAAAACCTAATTGATCATTTTCTAATTATTCTCTTAGCTCTCAATTAACAGTCACCCAGTGTTTTGTTTCTCATACATGCTATATCATATCTATGAATCATTGTTCATTGATAAAATTTTGTTTAATTACTACTGTTAAAACTCATATATATTTGTCTTTTGATATTTTTTAACATTATTTTTAAGTTGTTTTTACATTAAGTTATGGGGTCAATTTTTTTTCTGCTTCTAGTCTGACAAATGTCAAGCACAGCCCTAAGAGCATAAGTATTTGTAGGATTCGATCAAGTCCCTAATTAAGTCTCTTTTTTTGTTTTCTTTTGTTTTTTTGGTCGGATTGGTACAAGGGTCAATCCTTAATTAGAGGCTTTTTTCCTTTTCTTCCTTCTCGGTCCTAGTGTTTCGTGGTCCTTTTTAAGGGATGCCTTAAGGGATGACCAATAATGATGCTCTAACCATAACTACCATTAGACTACATAGCTAATGATACTTATACTCTTAACAACAGACGACATCATTTTTTTCTTTTCCATCCATATATATCCATATTCTTCATCGATATCATTTTCTCTCTTTTTTTTAATCGGCAACTGACAATCAAAAAGATCATACTGTGAAAGTTTATGCAAAATTATTATAGATTTAGTTATCTAAAAAGTATTCTTAATTATTTTTATTAAATTGGCCATTTGATAAATTCCCTCAGAAAAACTTGTTTAAAATAAATGTTTGCGGATTTTTTTTTGTTGAACAACTTATTTGTGGGGTGTTTTTTTGTTGGGCAATTCTCTCAAATAGCATTTTTTAAGTTTTTGTCACACAAAATAGCACTCAAAAAATATATGATCAAAATAGTATATTTTTGTTTTGAATATTTTAATATTTAAAAAAAAATTGAACACATTCCTAAAACACCACCTTTTAACTCTAAACCCTAAATCCTAGATTAATTAACCCAAGACTTATAAATGCATATTTATCTTTTAATAAAACTTCTTTTGGTCATTTTCATTCTTATGATGCTATTTTTGTGACAAAAACTTAGTTTGGTACTATGTTAGTCTTTTTCTTTTTTTTTGTTAGGCCTTTTTATTAATTTGCAGCTCTGGCAAAAAGTTTTTAGCTGACAATTTATCACTAATAAACTCACAAGGTGAGTTTAAAAAAAAAAAAAAATTCAACTCCTCACTATCCTCTATTTAATGCAGCTTTCCTCCTTTCACTTTCAGGAGACAAACGAACAGATCTTTTTATTTTCTGCGTTTTTATACTTTCGCTTTCCTTTCTAGCTCCCCTGTTTCACGTCTTCCATATCTCTCTTCCTCTGTTTCACCTTATAGCTCGCATCTTTTCCTCTATCCTCCTTTGTGTAACGTCCAACATAGCTTCCTCTTGCTCTGTTTCACCAAGGGCACAACTGTTGATCGAATCAAATGGAGGAAAAAAACCAAACAGACGATTTCTCTTCCCATAAACACCCAACTCTTCCTCAAGTCATAGAGGAGCTAAAAGAGCTCTGGGCCATGGTCCTACCGATCACAGCAATGAACTGTCTAGTCTACGTACGCGCCGTCGTCTCCGTCCTCTTCCTCGGCCGTCTCGGTAGCCTCGAGCTCGCCGGAGGAGCTCTCTCGATCGGTTTCACCAACATCACTGGCTACTCCGTCCTCGTGGGCCTCGCCTCTGGTCTCGAGCCCGTGTGTAGCCAAGCCTTCGGTAGCAAGAACTGGGACCTCCTCACGCTCTCTCTCCACCGCATGGTCGTGATTCTCCTGATCGCCTCCCTGCCCATCAGCCTACTCTGGGTCAACCTCGGGCCCATCATGCTGTTCATGGGCCAAGACCCGGAGATAACGGCTACGGCCGCTGAGTACTGTCTCTACGCGCTTCCTGATCTTTTGACTAACACTCTGCTCCAGCCGCTGCGGGTTTACCTGAGGTCGCAGCGGGTGACGAAACCGATGATGTGGTGCACGTTAGCTGCCGTGGCGTTCCACGTGCCGTTGAACTATTGGCTCGTGATGGTGAAGCGATGGGGTGTTCCTGGCGTGGCGACTGCTTCCGTTGTGACGAACTTGATCATGGTTGGGCTTCTGGTGGGCTATGTTTGGGCTAGTGGGAAGCTGCAGAAGAGGGTTAGTGGGTCTACGGTGGCGGCTGCGGCTCAGTCGTCCGCGGTGGAGTTCTTTGGAGGGTTGGGACCGTTGATGAGAGTGGCGGTTCCGAGTTGTTTGGGGATATGTTTGGAGTGGTGGTGGTATGAGATTGTGACTATAATGGGTGGTTACTTGGAGAATCCTAAGCTTGCTGTGGCTGCTACTGGGATTTTGATTCAGACAACAAGTCTTATGTATACTGTTCCTATGGCTTTAGCTGGATGCGTCTCTGCTCGGGTACGTGTCTTGTCTTCATCTATTCTAGATATGAGTCAATGATTATTGGTTAAGTTGATTAAGTCAAGATTTGAGTCAAAGACTATTGACTAGTTGTGATTATGAGTAGAAAAATGATTAGTTTAAAATTCAAAGTCTAGTTGAAACGTCTTTAGCAAAGACTTGTCTTTTGATTAAATGTGAGATACATAATTAATTAATTAAATTAGGATTTAAAGTCTCGGAACTTGAAGCTGTGAAAACAATTTACAGGAAGCAATAACGTTACTCTAGAAAGATTTGATGCACTTTGTTCTTGTTATTGGCATAAATTTTTCTTTCTTTTTTTTTTGAGTGTTTCCAAGGATAGAAAACGTGTAATGTGATGTAGGGGCTGTAAAATGTATTGCATCAACTTCCATTAATAGACCACCCCGTGACATGTGATTGGACATTAACATAGCTAGAAATAAAATAAAATATAAAGTGGTTGAAAAGAAAGTAGTCAAGTGTAGTCTATTTTATTGCTGCCAATCTCATGACACTCTTCAACCTCATCGAAACCCACTTGTCCTTGTCTGTTTCCTTTAAACGTGACAAAAGGTTGGCTTCAATAACTAACTTTTTTAAGATTTTGATTTTCATTAATATTTCACAGGTTGGAAACGAGCTCGGTGCAGGTAGACCATACAAGGCGAGACTAGCTGCCAACGTGGCTCTAGCTTGCGCATTTGTGATAGGAGCACTGAATGTGGCTTGGACGGTGATTCTAAAAGAGCGTTGGGCAGGGCTTTTCACTGGATACGAGCCACTCAAGGTGCTGGTCGCTTCGGTTATGCCAATTGTTGGGCTTTGCGAGCTAGGGAACTGTCCGCAGACTACTGGTTGCGGGATTCTAAGAGGGACAGGCCGGCCTGCGGTTGGGGCGCATGTGAATCTTGGGTCGTTTTATTTTGTTGGGACGCCTGTGGCCGTTGGACTGGCGTTTTGGTTGAAAATTGGGTTTAGCGGGTTGTGGTTTGGGTTGCTTTCGGCTCAAGCCGCTTGCGCGGTTTCGATATTGTATGCGGTTTTGGCAAGGACTGATTGGGAAGGAGAATCGGTTAGAGCGATGAGGTTGACGAGTTTGGAGATGGGGAAAGTTGGGAAGGATGAAGAGTCCTCGTCCTTGTTGGTGGATGATCGTAATGGGAGTGATGAGAAGTTGAGTGATGTTTTGTAATAAAGTGTGGGGTCAAAAAGACTTATTGTTGTTTGGTTGGTTGATCTTTGGTATTTTAACTAGTAGCGAGTGTTGTTAATGTTTTTGTGTCCATTTCGTTTTCTAATTGAAACCATGGAAGCTTAATCATTTTAGATGTTGAAAATCTGATTAACACAAAATAACTAAAAGAAGAGTATTGGATATGTCCTTTTTGCCAGAAATGGTGAAAAAGGAGAATATAATAAAAGCATGTAAGAAACCTTTTTTGGCCATATTAAGCCACACACTATTGAATGCGTGCCTATATCCCTTTGTCTCCCTTTTGGTGTGGATTTCATAACAAACAAACAAAAAAACATTTTTGATAATTTTATTTGTCTATTATGTTAAAGTTAGGTCAAAAAACGATGATGAGGAAAGGGTACGAGACATTTAAAGTTTTTAAAAGCACAATGATTCAAAACCCGACACAGGCACAAATGTTCCCAAATTTTTTTGTTGGGACAATACCATTACCATATTAAAACCATACAATTGACTTATTATGGTCGGGTATTTCAAGTCCCGACTATGAATTTAGAAGAAACGTGCCACTGTTGCACACAATCAATATAGAATTTGCATATAGAAGTTTTACTTTCCATGTTATGAAACTAAAAAATAGACAGAGGTATCCTGTTGGGAATGGATAATAAGGTACGGTTCGTAGCAATTTCCTTTTATGATTAGTAAATGCAGAAAACAAGAAATAGTATCAGAGATGGTACTAATTGTACGCCAGTGTCACTAAATATGTTGCAGATAGATAGTGTGACAGAAGAAAAATCTAACCTACAAATCTCTCTGCAGGATGAAAAACTCCTAAAATATTTTGTAATTTTTTTTCTTATACAACAGCTGAACACAATCGACTATATATTATTCTGACATTGTGATAAGCTGTCCAATCTTCAATTGATGTAGGGTTCCTTTCTCTGTTATGTTTCACAACTCTTCATAATTTTCTTCTGAACTTGTCCATGTCGCCCAGTACAGAACTCTCGAGGACACCTCACTGAGGACAGACCTCAAGACACTCATTACATTAGATATTGTTAGTGACTGAGATTCACTAAGGTTAAATAACATTCCACACTAGCAATTCAACTAGTTGATATCATGATTCTGCAAAATCCACCTGGAAAAGTCAGATTTAAAGTCTGAGCATAACTATGCAACTGTGACCATTAAATTAAAACTTGTTTCTTTTTCTCACACTGAGAAGCAAGAATGCAAAAGATAAGCTTTGACGCTACTAAACAGAAGAATGAACGAACCAAATGAACATGCAGGTACCAGTAAACATTGATTCAGTCTTTAAGACATTTGGCTCCTCTTCTCGGTCGTTAACTTGACCTTATTGCGCCCTGATCGTGGCTTCTCCTGTGAACCTGGTTTTCCAAAACTCCTCCTACCTGCTCTCGACCTTGTATGCGGCTTCTCCTGCGAACCTAAACCCCTCCTACCAGCTCTTGGACTTAAGTTCCTACGACCACGTTTGAAACTCTGGTCTTGATCAACTTCATCATCCTCCTCCTCTTCGTCATCAACAACATCTTCTTCACACTCATCCTCGACTTCAGAACCAGAAACATCATCACCCTCACCCTTTGCCTCAGTCTCACAGACTTCTCCTCCTTCCACCTTCCCCTTATCTTCCCTCTTCCTGCTAGACACTGCACTGTTCTCTTTCTTAACCTTACTCATAAGTTTCATATAACGGTTACGGCTCGTCACCAACTGATTCCCCTCCACCAACACTCCCCTCTTGTACGCATCCCTAAGAACAACAGTGTGAGTCCGAAGCTTACTCGACAAGTAAAAAACACCAGGATGGTTATGCAAAACCCTCTTAAACCTCGACCTCAACCCCATGAACTCACCAAGATGCAAAACCAAATCCTTCTCAACCTTCTTCGACACGAAAAGATTCAAGATCTCATGCAAAACCGCCGCCGCCCACTTATCAGACTCGTCGCTCGTCGCCGAGAGATGAAGCGCGTTCTCGTAAGGAGAGATGTACGGCAGCTTCTGCCAATCATCTATCCACCTCTTCATCTTCTTGTCGACAACAAAACCGTTAGAGAACTTCATCGGGAAAGCGATCGGAGCGCCTTTAGTATACTCCTTAGCCTTCTTCTCCAGCACAGACACAGCATGCTCCTTGCTCCAGCAGACAAGCTCCAGCTCCCCTCTGCACACTCTGAAGTAATCAGGGAACTCGGGGACCACCGTCTCGGCGTATCCACGTGGCAAACCTAAATCCCATTTCAACAACTCAAGAATCTCTAACGGAATCTTGTTGATTCTGTTGATCATCAGCAGTTTCAGCAACCTGTCAGCTAACCCCTGCTTGTACTCCTCGCTGGCGTAGACAAGCTGCTCCTCGGCGTCGAGGTTGAGAGTCTCCGGCGTGAGGGAGATCTGAGGCTGGATGCCTCCGGGGAGGGACTCGTGGAAGACGGAGGGGAAGCTACGGATGAACTCGATCGGACGGAGGGGGACTCGGAGGGAGTCTTTTCGGGACGTGATGACGGAGATCGGGAGGGATTTGGATGGTTCCGATGTGACGAGGTCCTTGATGCTGAGGAGGGGTCTGAGATTCTTCTCTCTCTCGACGGCGTGGTCGAGGCCTCTGTCTCTTACGAATTTGTAGGTTTCTTCGGCTGCGTCGGTGAAGGTGCGGCGGTTGGTTTGGCGGCGGAGGGATACGGTGCGGAAGATTGATTTCATTTCGGAGGCGGCAGAGGGTTTGGTACTCTAGGGTTCGGGGGGAGATGAAATGGAGAAGGGTTTAAGGAGGATTTAGCCAAAAAAAATTGAAAATGAGAAAAAATAAACCGAACCGATATTCAAAATATTCACGTGTTTTAGCAATGTGGAGGGCACAAAAAATTCGATTGAAGGAGCTTTAGCAGTGTTTGGTGAGTTTGCGAGTTGGTCGGGTCTCAACATTAGCATTGAGAAGTTTACTGTTTTTATGGCGGGAGTAGCAGAAGAGGAGCGTAGTAGAATTTTGAGGAATTTTCCTTTTGTTGAGGGTAAGCTACCTGTTCGTTATTTGGGATTGCCTCTAATGACTAAAGTGATGTGTAAGCAAGATTATATTCCCCTGGTTGAGAGAGTTAGAGGCAAGATCAGTTCTTGGACCTGTAGGTTTCTATCTTATGCGGGTCGGCTTCAGTTGATTACTTCGGTGATTATGAGCATTGTGAATTTTTGGGCTTCAGTTTTTCGGCTTCCAAGTAAGTGTATCAAAGAAATTGAGCAACTTTGTGCTTCGTTTCTTTGGACTGGCCCTGCTCTAAAGTCTACAGGTGCGAAGGTAGCTTGGATTGATGTTACAAAACCAAAATGTGAAGGTGGGTTGGGGTTGAGGAGCTTGAAAGAAGTAAACAAAGTTTATGGTTTGAAGCTTATTTGGAGAGTTCTATCAGGTGATTCTTTATGGGGTAAATGGATAAAAAGCTACTTACTCAAGAAGAAGAGTTTTTGGGAAGTAAATTATAAAGACCATGTAGGATCTTGGATGTGGAGAAAGCTTTTGAAGTTGAGAGAAGTGGCTAAGCAATTTTATATTAAGGAAGTGGGGAATGGTCGCCATACATCTTTTTGGTTTGATAAGTGGTCTGCAAAAGGGATGCTGTTTGATATTCTTGGAAACAGAGGCATTATTAATATGGGTGTGCGCAAGGAAGCTACTTTAGAGGATGCAGTAATGTGTGTTCGGAGGAGAAGAAAGCACAGAAATATTTTGCTTAATGAGATTGAAGAAGAGTTACGGTTGATAAAGGAGAAGTTGTCTTATAATGTGGAGGATGTTGATATGTGGAAAGGGAAGTCTGGTTATAAAAAGAAGTTTTCAACCCATGAAACTTGGAATCTGCTTAGAGAATCAAATAGCAACTGCACTTGGGCAAAAGGTGTTTGGTTTTCAAAGGCTACTCCTAAGTTTTCATTCATCACGTGGCTTGCTTTGTTAAATCGGCTGGCTACTATGGACAGAGTATCGAAATGGTCCTTGGGAGCTGACACAACCTGTGTTCTTTGTAAGAATGCTGTTGAATCCAGAAACCACTTGTTCTTTGATTGTGATTATTCTGGGCAGCTTTGGAAATCTCTCACTATGGGCATCCTTTCTACGGATCACTCTAAGACCTGGTCTGTTATTATTTCTCAAATTTCGGACAGTTCAAGAGGTGGGAAAAGCGGGTTTTATATCAGATATTCTTTTCAGGCTGCTGTCTATGCGATTTGGAGGGAAAGAAATAGGGTGAAGCATGGTGAGAAGCCTATGCCTATTGCCATGCTGCAGAAACTGGTTGATAAAGGAGTAAGGAATAAGCTTAGTCTGATGAAAATGGTGAAAGGAGGAGCTATGGTGGATGGTCTGCATTACTGGTTTAGCACTAGAGTGTAACTAGGGGTGTCTTTGGTTGATTCTCGGTTGGAGGTTTGAAAAGGTTTAGTCCCCTTGCTATGAGATTCTTACTCTTTTTCCCCCATTAGAGTTTTGTCCCATTTGGGTTTTCTCTAATGAGGGTTTTAATGAGGAGAATCTCATAGCAATTCCAAGCTTGACTTGTTCCACATGGTCAAGCTTGAGGGGGATTTTGCTTTTGTTGAGATTAAGGGTTAGGTGTTTTTCAAATTTGAGTTGTTTTTGTTCTTTCTTGCTTGTTTTTCAAGTATTAAGTATGCACTAGTTTGTAAAAAGGCTTTTTTGATGAATAAAATTTAACATTCATTCAAAAAAAAAAAAAAAAAAAATATTCACGTGGTTAGCTAACCCATTCGAATCTAGACCGAATCTCTATTTCGGTTCGGTTTGATATTTTCCAAATCCAGTTAAATTGTCTAGGCAGCTTTTGACGGTTCGGTTTATCTTTCTTCTGTGGTGGATTCATTCGTTAGGCAGCTTTTGACGGTTCTAAACTTCTAATAGAACAATTCTTATCACTCTATTTTCCTGTGTAAAATCTGAAACTTTCTGGTGAATGATTTTAAAAGGTTTATGCAAAGGGTTATGTTTTGCAGACGTCTCTGTTCGTAGTTACATTGACACAAGGTCATTTACCCACACACGATGGAGGACTTCTCGGAGTTGGTAATTCAGCAGCATTGATTACTAATGATGCTCACTAGATTATAGTGTGATTGGTTGCAATTAAGGATTACCACAAAGTTTTCAAATCTTTCTTTTTTCTCAACTCTCGTATAGTAGCTGATAGAATAGAATTCATCCTTACAAATAAAATAAGAAGAATGTTTTTTTTTTGCTAGCTAAATAGGAAGGATGTTCACAGACATATGAGCTCATCATGGAGACATCTGTTAGTCAGGTAGCAATTATCATATAGGAGCTTGGGATTAATTAGAAGATATCATATGATCTTCAACAAACATCCAAGTAGAAGATATATTTCTTTTATATTTTAGGGAAAATTGGAACATACTGTGACACGATCAAGCGATTCTAATTTCTTGGCCCAAATATTCATCTTCGGCTTTAAGCCTTGTGAGACCACAGCACTCATCATCCATTAGTGTGTTTGTATATCATATGTAATGTTCAAGTGAACTCAGTGTGACATTATTCAATGACTTTTTTTTTTTAAGTATATCCCCTGATGGTGAATCTTCATTTAAGCTAAAGTAACCAAGTTGATATCATCGTTACAACTCTGATGACAATTTTAGTCTACACAAATATGTCTAACAAACGAAATTAAAAATGGCATATCTAAAACTTTACGCTGTAAAGGCTTTGGCAATATATCATTAAGAAAAATAGAGTTCATTGGCTTTTTTCCTTTTGGACAGCAAGGTTGCTTTGCTTTAAAGCTTGCCAATATATCATTCAAAACATAACACGATCACATAATAATATATTACAGTATATAGTCATCATCAACTTTAAAAAAAGTCACGATAATTGGTTGGATACTTGAATAAATAGTTGCATATTTTTTCCATAGGCCCGTCAAAGAAGAGTGCCACCAAATTAAAAAGGCCGACTTGTTGATCAAGAAAAAGAAAGACCGACTTTGGCAATAAAAATAAATAAATTCTGAGCCGATCAGTAAAAAATAAACTTGAAAAAAAAAATAACCTAAAGAAAGAAAAGGTCGATTCTCTCCGCCTCACACGACGGGCAACCTCACTTCTTCCTGCCGCCGCGTTAAATCCCGCCGCCGATCGATCATGGCTACCGCAAACTCTACTTCCGCCTCGAGTCGTTGTTTCGATTTCTCCTCCTCCGCTGATTCGCCTCCTCCCAAGCTCTCTCTCTCCCCCGATCAGCTCAGCTACTGCCACCAAGCTCTCAAGATTCTCCGTGAGAAGATCTCAGATCCTGACTCCATCTCTCGAGAGTTCGCGAATCTGCAGGTTTATAGATCCGTCCTTTCTCTCTCTGTTACGTGTGTTTGTGTATAGTTACTATTAACAACACTCTCTTTTAAAACAAACACAGGCTAATAGGATGAGAGCGTCGGATATGCTACTAAACGCCACAGTGGCTATGAACAATGTCAATTTCGATAAGAACAGATACACCGACGTTTTGCCATGTAAAATCTTTTTTTTTTTTCTTTTGCTAGGGTTTTAGCGTGTAACGGATTTTTAATCTGGATTTTTTGGTTAATTCTTTTTTTAGTTGATGAGAATAGAGTTGTTCTGAATCCGTGCAAAGATGCAGATGGATATGTGAATGCAAGCTTGATTAAGGTGATGCTTCTTTCTTTCTTTTTTATCAGTTTTTATATTCTCTGGCGATGGTTTTTTTATTTTAAATAATGGATTGTGTTTTTGCAGGCGTCTTCGTCTGAGAGTGTTTCTGAGTTTATTGCTACGCAAGGTCCTCTACAACGCACAACGGATGACTTCTGGGAGATGGTGGTTCAACAGCACTGTCCCGTCATAGTGATGCTCACTCGCTTGGTTGATAACTACAAGGTACTTGGTTGTGTTAATAACTATATGGTTTTCAATCTTTGTTTCTTTGTGTATGAATCTTGTTGGTTTGCTTGAAAACGAGAGTCATATTGGTGGAATTGTTGTGAGCATGTGGTTCCCTTCTTAATCAATCTAACATTAGCTCATTATGCAAGTTTTGTTTACTCCATAGGCAGTGTTGATAATATAAAATGACTATCTCGCTGATGATGTTTGATTAATGGACTCATCTGCTCTGTATCTTCCTACTTGGCTTATTGTTACAGACTGTTAAATGCGGTGACTACTTTCCAGCCGAAGATAATAAGCCCAGAAAATTTGGCAACGTATCTGTTCTGACCAAATGGGTAAAGACTACTGATGATACTTCACTGTTGTTGCGGAATTTTGAGGTTAACTACAAGGAGGTAAGAGTCTTATAATCCGTTTTCAACTGTTTCTTTCTATCTCTTCAAAGCGGTCATACATGTTTGACATCCTAAATTGAGAACTGTGTGGTGTTTGTGTTTCAGAGAGAGGATCAGCAGCCGTTGTCCGTTTTGCACATTCAGTATCCCGAGTGGCCTGATCATGGAGTTCCCAAAGATACCGTGGCTACCCGTGAAATTCTGAAAAGACTGTATCAAGTACCGCCTAGTCTCGGCCCAATCATTGTTCACTGCAGGTACAGACGCATGTCCATCAATCAATGTGTGTCTCTCTCTATACGCAAGTGTCTTGCAGTATTTCATGAGAGAATTGTTTTTTTTTGTGTGACTTTCAGTGCAGGGATAGGAAGAACCGGAACATACTGTGCGATACATAACACAATCCAGAGGATTCTTGTTGGGGACATGTCTGCGTTGGATCTTGCTAAAACCGTGACAACATTCCGCAGACAACGCATTGGCATGGTTCAAACCATGGTAATCTAATCTAAAAAAATTCAGCATGTTACACCATGACATTGTTGTTTTGTTTTGTTGATGGTTGTTCTAACTTGTTAAAAATCTAAACTCTTGAAGGATCAATACTTCTTTTGCTACAAAGCCATTGTTGATGAACTAGAAGATCTAACCACGGGGACAAACGCTGGAACGAGTTCATAAAGGGTAGGCAATTTAAGCATGCAAAAGCTTTTTCGGGGTTTAAATGTATAAATCTAGCTTACACTACTTCTCTAATCTTTACTGCAGCTGAGTGCTACATTGCCGTGTGTTGTCTTCTCGTCTGCAAAAGTAAAAGACAGGAGAAAGCTTTTACGCACGTGAGCTAATTGTGGAGAAACCAGTGTGGTTGTGAAAAAAATTCAAGACTTATTTAATTTCTGTAAAATTTGCATATTGGTGATATTAATATTCAGAACTATTGCTATGAAAATGCGTGGTAACGAAGCGAAAGAATTCCGTTAATGCAAGATTGTTAAAAATTGCACCTCAGGCTTTTCTGCTGATAAACCGGTTTGATTTGGTCGGAATCGGTTTCAGATTAATTTTAATAAAAAGACATTTATTGGTTAAGACTTCTCTTGTAAAAAAAAGTGGTGAGCGGTTGAAACTGTCTCGTCATCAACCTCGTTCCGACGCGGAGGATGTCGCCACGCGCAGTAAACTTAACTATTAAAACCCTTCCCTTTGAGCTTCTGGGGTCACCGAAGCAATCATCCCCTCGAGGCTTCTTCTTCTTCATCCAATTCGATTAATAATATCTCTAAGGGTAAGTTTGCGTCTCCAGATCTCAAATCTCTTTTCTCTGTAAGGCGCAATTTGAATTGAACTCTTGCATCTATCTCACAAATTTCGTCAACCATTTGATGGAAATTTGTGCTGTTGTATTTCAAGCACACACTACCAGTCATGATGGTTAAGAATCGTCGTATCTGCTTTACATAATAGACCTTTGATCTAGGCTTAATATAGAAATGATGCTTTTGTGAGGGGTATTATTAGTGCATTTTTCCTGAATTCTTCTGTCACTGTCCTATCCCTTATAATAACCTCACCTCAGGCATTTGCTTCTGAAAATGGAGTCTAGTCTCTCTAGTTTTGTCTGTCATAAACCTGGTTATGTATTCAGAGCTACATGTTACCAAATAGTCATCAAGTGTTGAGGAACTCTTTACTTGTGTCCGAAAGTGATGAGCTATTGAGCTTTCTTTACGTATAGTGGTTTGTGAAAAATCTATCTTCAACAAGAAGTTACCATGATCTTATTGTTGATGCTCTGCTGTTTCAGCCAAGAGTTCTGGCTGAAAACTGATCAGATTTGCTGAATCGTTTGGCTTTTTGTCAAAAAATTTCAGGAGTCCTTAAAAAAAACCAAGTGGTGGTCTTTCTTGTGACTCATAAGCTACACCACTCACTCACTCAAAAAAATAAGAAATGAGCTTTGCGTGCCTTGTGTGTCACAGTGTAGAGAGCCCGTCCCACTCGCTTAGAAGCTACTCTCTTTCTAGCTCAGACAATGAAGGAAGATGCTCCGTGATTGCGAACTGCCTCTCAAGGACATCACTCATTCAAGCTGCAAGATCCAACACTTTCCCTGCTTCCTCATCCTCCTCAAAGGTAACCCCACAGCCAAATTTCCTAGGAGGTGATCTGATGATAACAGAAGGAGCCTCCCCAAGGCTAGTGCGGAGCCGTGCAGTGAGAAGAGACATTGTCAGAGACTGGAACTTCAACGAATCCGAGACTGAGCTTTAGAAAAAAAATTTCAAATCTGACTCTCTTCTCTCTATAGATTAGTATTTACTAGGCCTGCGATTTCGGTTTTCCGAAATCGAACCGAATTTTTGGTTTTTGGTTAACCGGAATTTTTATAAGTATGTTCAACCTCGGGAGATCTTTTGTATCCATCAATTGTCAAGTTTTGTATTTTGCTCACTGCTTTGTAAACCAATAATCTAATATTATTATTATCCGTGTTAGTACAACTCAACTACAAAGCTAAATTGAGACAAGAACTTTGGAAAGCAACAACAGACAGACAATTAATCTAGTACTCTCTCTTAAACGATCTTAAAAATTGTTAAACAAAGTGGTCACGTGAGGGAGGGAAGGAGGGAGAGGGTTTAGGCGTTGGAAGGCACGTGATAGAATTTGCCTTTGCACAAGCACTTGTATACGACAGGGCAAGCCTCGGAGGCGGAGCACGTGGAAGTAACCACAACGAGCTTGCACGGACTACATGGTCCACACGCGTGCGAGCAGTCCGGTATGCTTGATCCGCTTGCCACATCTACAACCAAACAATCGCTCGGCAACGTTATTAAACAAACACACAATGAAAGACAAGATGTAATATAACATTATAGTTTTCATTCTCTAAGATTGAATCATGTTATTCCAAATAATACTCACCGTTGAAGAGGTCCACTCGGAAGCTATTACTACTAACCAAGAGATGAAGAAGAAGAAGAAACACGAACAAAGATACTGATTTCATTTTCTAATGATTTAGGTTTTTCTCATATAAAAACTCTTTTGAAAATGTTATGAAAGATACGATGAAGTGTAGAGTTGAAGATATATACGAGAGTGACTGTAACATTTTAAATGAAATAGTGTTAGATTCACATGATTCATCCTTATTTTTTATTCATTCTTTACTTCTCAAAAGGCTTTCACATTCTTTGATCCTTATCAATTAATTTTTGAAATCTTCATACTGTTTCGCTTTATTTTTAAGAACTCATATTCTGGCAAAACACTGGCATGCACACTACACATATCTGTATCAATATATATAACTCATTATCATCAAACTCCTACCTGCCATCAAACGCGTGACTCCTAGAGTCTAGAGACCTTGCTATTAATGAAGTCCTCACTCCTTTGTTCACTCTCATTTACTTCCATGTTCCAACATAGCCGTTTTAGCATTTCTCACATCAATTCTACAAAAATAAGTATTATATAAAACAAAAGTATACTAGCATATTTTATTATTATTTTGTTGATTTTTTGAGACATTTATGGGATAAATCTCCTTTACTGAATTGGGCTTCGTCTCGGACATTAATTTTGGAGCAGCCTATACGAATAGTACTAATGGCCATAACTAGTAGCACCAACACGTGTCCTTATCATATGAGCCTGATCCGAGTGTGTTAACAACAGATCCATCGTCAATACAGTTCTATTCGGACTTGCGAAAGAATTAATTTAATTGATTTTCTTTTCAAAAAGTTGATTAGTGTTCAAAATTTAACAAGATAGCAGTGAATGGTTAAGTGACTTTAAGTCTTTACTAATTAAACTTTTGTGAAAAATGGTTGTGTGTCAGATAGCTCGACACAGTGTGATGTGTGCTGTTCAAACTAAACCGGTAAGAGCTAATTTGATATTTGCTTATCAGCTACACAAGAAACATAACACTATTAGCCAACCAAAAGTTGAAGTTACTAACATTGAGCGACCCTAGAATGGGCGATATTTTTCTCTCTAGTCTTTAAGAGTTAGTGGAGTGTGGGCCCCGGTTTTAAGCAAGATTAACACGTTTTCTCTTTTCTGTGCAACCACTTTAGCGTATTTTCCTGTCCTTTTTACTCCAAAAGTCAAGATTAGGTTTGGTGTTCTTCAAATCTGCAGTATTTTCCATTTATGTTCTCGGAGATTTGAACTGGTGTTAAGTCTGTTTTGCGATTATTGTTGCTCTTTGTGGTGAGAAGATGTCGGTAGCTATGGATCGAGCCTTAATGGCTCTTTCTTTGGATGAGGAGGACGAGCCGTTTGAGATGCCGGACCGTCCGGGTTTCAGTTCGAATGAGAGGAATCTTCTAAGCATTGTGGGTAGAGTTCTGAATCCGGAATGCCAGAGAATGTCATCTTTAATTTGGAGGATGCCAAGGAAGTGGGGAAAGGAAGGGAAGTGTCGGGGAGTTGCTCTTTCGGAAGAACGTTTCCAGTTTTTCTTCGATACAGAGCATGATTTGGTGGATGTTCTGGAGAAAGGTGTTCACACTTTTAATGAGTGGGTTATTGTGACTGAACGATGGGTTGAAGATCCACCGGATGATTTTCTCCAGTTTATTCCTCTCTGGGTACAGATCAGCCAAATTCCTATCAACTACTATACAGAGGAAGCGCTCATGGCCTTGGCTGACATGATTGGTGAAGTTAAGGTGTTGGTTTTTGACCCCTCCAAACCGCAGTCTCAACCCTTTATTAGGGCCTTTGTGCGGTTTAATGTTGCGAATCCTCTTAGAATGGCTAAGGTGGTAACGGCAAAAGGGGGGAAATCTTGGACCATCAAGTTTGATTATGAAAGGATCCAGAAGCGGTGCTTTACTTGCCAAAGATTGAATCATGAGAAGAGTATCTGTCCTCTTGAGGTAAAGAAGCGCAAAGAGGTGGCTTTGGCGCGTCGTCAAGCAATAGAGAAAGAACTGGAGTACAGATCAGTGGTTCTGAGTGAAGGGGATCCTCTTTTTGGAGTTCTTAGAGAAGAACAAGTTGGGATTAATCCATCTACTGGTAGGCCTAAGATTGCGAAGGAGGTCATGGATGAAATGAGACAGTATCTACAGCTCTCCACTGCTGAAGATAAAGCCATTAGAGAAGGGAGGGTGAGAAAATCTGTTGCTGAAGTTGAACAAGTCCCGATGTTGCAGAGAATGTTCTTGAGACTAGAAGCTCCCCCTACCATCTCTCGTGATCTAAACAAAGGGAAGGGTCCGATTTTCAACTATGAAGAAGAATTACAGATGAAAGGCAAAGGAAGCTCTGGACGTCCCAACTCCGAAAAATTAATGGCATCTGCCATTGGTGCTGGAATGGCTATGAGGCTGGGCCTTCCTCCTGACGCCCAGTCGGAGAGTGAGGGAGCGATAATGGGGGTTGATTTTTTACCGTTTTCTGAGAGTTCTACGGGTTTTAGCACGGGTTTTTCGGAACCTGTTGCTTCTTCCGGGACTTTAAAGAAAGTGTACAAAAGAAACCGTCCTCCAAAATCCAAAAGGAAACAGAGAAAGATTGTGGAGCTGGGTCCTGACAAGGCTGCTGGAAAGCAAATCTTGAGTGGTGTGAAGAGAAAGGTAGAGACTGAAGATGGGGAACTTCTAGTCTTGGCGAGGTCCAAATCCCTGAAGATGGTCCCAAGGGAGGGACCGTCCAACCTTTAATGAGCATACTGAGTTGGAACTGCCGGGGACTGGGGCGTACTCAAGACCTGACAGTTCAACGTCTGCGGGAGTTTAGGCGACTTTACTTTCCGGAGATTATGTTCTTAATGGAGACAAAAAATTGTAGTGATGTTTTAGTAGACTTAAAAGTGTATTTGGGTTATGACGGTGTTTATACAGTTAATCCGGTGGGTCTTAGTGGTGGCTTGGCGGTTTTTTGGAAAAGCACCATTAAGATGGATATTAAGTATGCGGATAAGAACCTGATTGACATGGAAGTATTTTTTGGTGACTTCAGGTTCTTTCTATCTTGTGTATATGGTGAACCTGCTCATGATGGGAAAAGCATTGTTTGGGAAAGGTTGAGCAGAATTGGAGTTTGTAGGAAGGAACCGTGGTGTGTTGTTGGTGATTTCAACGAGATCCTGAGCAACAGCGAGAAGCTAGGAGGTCCGTCCAGACCTGAAGTCTCTTTTAAACCTTTTGCTGATATGTTGGCGGTTTGCGGCATGGATGAACTGGAGGCTTCTGGTGACAGATTTACTTGGTCGGGTATGAGATGGAAGAAGTGGATTCAGTGCTGTCTTGATAGGGCTTTTGGTAACAAGGAATGGCTTAGGCTATTCTCTGGCTCTAATCAGAAATTCCTGGCCAAACGTGGATCTGATCATCGGCCTGTTCTAATCAATCTTCAGGCATCTCAGTCGAAGTATAAGGGCCAGTTCAGATATGATAAAAAGTTCTTGTTCCTTCCTCTCGTGAAGAAGGAAATTATTCGATCTTGGAGTGCTGGAAGTGGTGTCTCTCTAAACCGAAGTGTTGCTAAGAGGCTGCGAGATTGTAGAGGAGTTCTAAGTCGTTGGAAGAAGTCAAGGGTCTTCAACGCGAGAGACAGGATACATTTACTGGAGTATCGCCTGGAATGGTTTGAGTCTAGGAATTATCCATGTTATCATGCCATCAAGATCATCAAAAAAGAGCTATATAAAGCCTACAGGGAGGAGGAACTGTTTTGGCGGCAAAGAAGTCGAGAAAGATGGCTTAGATATGGTGATAGGAACTCGAAGTTCTTCCACGACTCTGTGAAAAATAACCGAGCAAGGAGATTCTTAAACAAGTTAAAAGACTTCAATGGGATCTTTCAATGGTCAGAAGCTGCAAAAGCTCAAGTGGCTCTAGACTATTTTTCAGTCTTGTTTAAGTCTTCAAATCCTCCCAACACCTTGAGTCTTCTGCAAGGAATGGTTCCTCGGGTCTCAGCAACAATGAATGAGAGACTGCTCGCGGAGGTTACGAATGATGAGATCAGGTTAGCGGTCTTCAGCATCAATCCATCAAGCGCTCCAGGACCTGATGGCATGAATGGACTTTTCTTCCAGCAATATTGGGACACCATCGGCCCAAAAGTGTGTTTGGAAGTGCAAAACTTCTTTAACAGAGGAGTTATGCCTGATGATTGGAACTTCACTTATATATGTCTGATACCAAAGATCATTGACCCAGAGGTTATGAGTGATCTTCGTCCAATCAGCTTGTGCTCAGTTCTTTACAAGATCATCTCGAAGATCATGGTCAGTAGACTGCAACCCATCCTTCCTGAAATTGTCTCGGTTAACCAATCGGCTTTCGTAGCTGACAGACTTATCAGTGATAATATTGGGATTGCTCATGAGGCAGTTCACGCTTTGGGAGGACATCAGTTGATAGAGGAGGAGTTTATGGTCGTTAAAACCGACATGTCCAAAGCGTATGACAGGATTGAGTGGTGTTACTTGGAAGGTCTCTTGTTGGCTTTAGGTTTCGACCGTAGATGGGTGGTTTTGGTTATGGCCTGTGTCTCTTCTGTCTCCTTTGCAGTACTTATCAATGATCAGCCTTTTGGACTCATTAAACCGCAGAGGGGCATACGCCAGGGTGATCCCCTATCACCTTTTCTTTTTGTGCTGTGTACAGAAGGCTTAACCCACATGTTGAATAAAGCGGAACAGGACCACCGTCTCAATGGCTTGAAATTCTCAGAAAATGGCCCGGCAATCCATCATCTTCTTTTTGCGGATGACAGCCTCTTCATGTGCAAAGCTATGGTCTTGCAAGCTCTTGAACTACAGGGTATCTTAACGGCCTACGGAGAAGTGACTGGTCAGGTGATCAATGTTCAAAAATCCGCAATCACATTTGGAAGACGAGTTGATCATGATATCAAATCTGTCATCAGTCAGGTGTTGGGAATCTTCAAGGAAGGAGGAACCTCAAAATATCTGGGTCTGCCAGAAAGTTTAAAGGGCTCTAAAGTTAGCATCTTTGGGTTTTTGAAGGAAAGGGTTGCTGGTAGGCTCAATGCGTGGCACCTCAGGAATCTATCTCAAGGTGGTAAGGAGATCTTGATAAAGGTTTCAGCCTCTTCACTACCAGTCTATGCTATGTCATGCTACAAGATTCCTAAATCTGTGTGCGATAAGATGGTCTCTGCAATGGCAGATTTCTGGTGGGGGTCTGATGGCCAGAAGAAGAAGATTCATTGGATAGCCTGGGATCGTTTGTGTCTCCCGAAAGACGGTGGAGGTTTGGGATTCAGAGATTTGGAAGCCTTTAATCAAGCGCTTCTGGCGAAGCAGGCCTGGAAAGTTCTCACCTCACCACACTGTCTGCTGGCTCAATTCTTAAAAAGTAGGTACTTTCCTGAGACTAACTTTCTGGAAGCTAAATTAGGGAATCGTCCCTCGTATGGCTGGAGAAGTTTGTTGTGGGGAAGAGACTTGCTGATCAAAGGTATCCAAAAGCGGGTAGGTGATGGGAATTCGATCAATGTGTGGATTGACAAGTGGTTTGAAGATGACAGGGATGGCTATGGCCCTAGAGCGCCCTGGATTAAAAATTGCACTTTTGATCTGAATCTTAAAGCAAGGAGTCTGATTGATTTTCCACGGAGATGCTGGAACAGAGGGGCGCTGGAAGAAGTTTTTGTTCCTTCAGATATTGAAGTGTTGCTCAGAAATCAGCCGGTCGTGTCTAAAGAGGATTTTTGGATTTGGAAATTCAATAAATCTGGGGCTTATACAGTGAAGTCTGGTTACTGGCTGGCAGCAAAAGAAAAGAACAAAGATCTCCTGTTGGAGGCTGAGGCAAGGCCGTCCCTCAATGAGCTCAAGTCTGCATGTTGGAAGGTGCATACTTCGCCGAAGATCAAAACCTTTCTGTGGAAGGTACTGTCGAACGCTATCCCGGTAGCAGAGCGCATTTTATCGAGGGGTATAAAATGTGATGATAGGTGTCAACTATGTGGGAAAGAGGGAGAAAATGTTAACCACCTCTTGTTCCAGTGTGATATGGCAAGACAGACTTGGGCTCACTCTTGTATACCCACGCCCCCGAGAGGATGGATGGAGCGTTCTCTTTTTGAGAATTTTGCTTACTTCCTAAAGATAAGTAAAAATGTCTCGCTGGACCTCAACATAACTCGGTGCTGGCCTTGGATTTTGTGGTATCTTTGGAAACACAGAAATGGTTTCTTATTTGAGGGTACACGTTTTGAGCCTGAGGATATCATTGCAAAAGCGACAGCTGAAGCGGAGGAATGGTTCTCTGCTCAACAGTTGGATGCTACAATGGAGGCTCAGCAATCGGTTCAGTCATTGGCAACAAGAGATCGGTTCATCGCACCCCCAAAAGGTTGGGTAATTTGTGAGTTTCAGATGGAGTGGGCCAGAGAAAATGAAGTTGTGGGTGCAGCATGGATGGTGAAAAATGACAGCGGAAGAGTTTTGTTGCACAGTCGACGTGCTTTTCCGATGGTCCAGACGGAGATGGAGGCTAAAGTGATGGTTTTTTTTTGGGCTCTGGAGAGTATGCATAGCCTGAAATTTGAGAACATCGTCTTTCTCTCCTCTTTTGCTGACCTAAGCGATGCCATAGTGAAGCCAAGTGCGTGGCCGTCCCTGCAATTTGAAGCTTCAGAGCTAAGGAAAGAATTGCAGGCTTTTGTTAAATGGGAAGTGAAGTGGCAGCCGGTAGGTTCGGGTAGATGTGTTTCTTTCATTGCTCAGAGTGTGGTTAACTTAGGTTTGTCACAGTCTTATGTCGCTACAGTTCATCCTATTTGGCTTGATAGTTTCTTTGTAAATGAAAGAAGTGCATCTCATCAGTAGGCTGATGTTGGGTTTTTTTTTTTTTTTTGGGGTTGTGTAGCCCGGTTGTTTGGAGGTTAGTGCTCTTGCTGTTTCGGAGAGGCTAATGGTTTTTTTTGGGTTAATCATGTTGGTCTGTCTTGTGTGCTGGCTGGCTTGTAATTATAACTTTGACGTGCGGTAATATATTAATTTGGGAAAAAAAAAAAAAGAAACATAACACTATTGATATTGCATTGCATAGAAAATTGAAAAGTAGAATGATTTTCATCACTTATCCGAACCCACAACGAGAGGTAATAAAATACCATATAACAAGTGTTATGCCGTCTTGTTTAGGAACTCAGATGTCTCGAAGACACGAGCAGTGTTATCAACAGAGACCGAAACAATAAAGTCGGTGTTGGTGGAGACCGAGATAGCCTGAACCGCATCTTGATGGCCATGGAAGGTATGAACGCAGTTGCCTAATAAGCTGTCCCAAACTCTCACCGTACCATCTGCACAGCCAGTGGCTAAGTACTTGGAAGCTCCTATCCAAGTCACGCATGTCACACCTTCCTGTAATAAAAAAATAGAGAAGAAGAGCTTCATTCCAATCTCTGTTTTGTATATCTATCTCATAAGAGAAAACTTATTACCGCGTGGTCGCAGATGAACCTGGGAGTTGAATGTTGCAGATCCCAGATGATAAGCTTCTTGTCCATTCCTCCTGTTGCAGCCATAGGGATTGTTGCTGAGCTCGGTGAAAACTTCACACATTCAACTGACTCTGTATGGGAAGCCAGAGAGCTCACAACCTGTGTTGGTATAAATGATTATGCCACAAGTTAAAAGCACAGAGAAAACTTCACATCATAAATCAATCCTGTGAAAAGTAAATGAAGAGAATAAGACAAACCTTTCCGGTGACTATGTTGACAATGTGAACAGAACCGTCTTTTGAGCCACTGATAACAAGACTGGAGTTCGAGTTGATGTCCAAGCATATCAGCCCTTCCGTATGATATGGATGACCTGCATGAAATCAGAGGTTTATGGTTACAAATTTAGTGTACATTAGCAACACGTAAACCGATAAGAGGGAGTGATTTTCATTTCCACTTGCCTTTAACCACATGAATGCTTTCACAAGTTTTTGGGTTCCATACAATCAAACTAGCATCATCAGAGCCAGTACAAATCAGTTTACCTACAATATCAACACACAAGCAAGCAACCAAAGCCAATTGTATGTAAATGAGTAGACAATAGTTATACAATTAAAAAAAAAAAAACATATAGAGATTACCATCAGGGGTGAAGTCACCGCAAGTAACACTTTGGTTATGACCAGAAAACATATTAAGATAAGCCTCTTTATCAGCATTCCACATCCACATAGAGCAATCTTCTGATCCAGCCAACACAATGTGTCCTCTCGGATGCCACTTCACCCACTGACAAAAAAAAACCACACAGGTAAGTAAGTACTAGATTTTAGTATTATTAGCACAATATATTTATACCTCGATTCCACCACCAGGACCGTCTAAAACACATTTCAAAGTCCCTGAGGAAGCATCAAAGATCTGAACAACACCATCCAAACCTCCAGAAGCAAGCAACTGTCCATCGTAGCTAAAAGCTAGAGAGGAAACAGAGTCCTTGTGACCAGGAAGCTCAGCAGCCCAATCTCCATTGCCAATCTTAAAGAGAAAGGCTTTATCATCTCCACCTCCGGTTGCTACAAGGGTAGGATCCGTTGGGCTACAAGCTAATGCATAAAGCTCACCTGTTTAAAAGATAACATCCTTAGTTTTCATGAAAAAACTGCAAATTATCTTGAGTGAAATCATATAAAAAGAGTTTACCTTTGTGACCAGTGAATGTGTGAACAGAGTCATCGTTTTCATCTGCAACAATTAAAACAACCATAAACTCAAAGAAACACAAGTGTATATAGGTGTGGGGGTGATGAGTCAGTCACTAACCAAACTCTTCTTCTTCTTCATCATCATTATCATCTGCTTCAGGAAGATCTGAATCCACAACACCAAAGAGTCACATACAATTAAAAGGTTGAGACTTTAAGAAGAGAGAGATGAAATAAAGGTAGAAAGAATCAACCTTCACCGTCGACATCGAACTCATGGAGGACATCGGATTCACCGAGGAAAACGTCTCCCTCATCCTCTTCTTCTTCTTCCTCCACCGTTGGGTTATTCTTCGCTGTGTTACTCATCTCTCTTACCACAGCAGCTCAGCTCACGACAGACGAAGAAGGGAAGCAAATGGGTGAAGAAAAGAAACAGAGAGGCGGCGGAGAGGGAGGTGTGACGTGTCACGACGATTGAGTTCGGACACAAGACTCCAAATACCACGTCGTTTAATGTTTTTCTCAATACTACGTCGTTTAATGTTTTTCCCAATACTACGTCGTTTTACTTTTATATTGTTAATCAAGGAGCCAACGTCAAAATGACGTCATAACGTTGAAAGTATGCCATTTGTTATTCATTTTATACACAATCTTACACAACAAAATCACATAATCTTGGAATGTTATTGTCAAATAAAGAGAGACAAAAAAAAAAAACTTACCTAATGTTATAAAATAATTATTTTTCTCTTTTAAATTATGTTTTTTGTTTTGGGTTACCTAGGACCAGATAACTCAACGGCATGCAGATTGTAAGTGGAATCAACGATCCAATCAGAGTGAGGATTAGGACTCAAATCAATCTCTTCCCTCAATATCTCCCCTTTCTGCCACTCGTCCCATCTCTCCGCAAGCCCATCTCCTTCCAGCATCCTCACAACTTCCGACATCTTTGGTCGCTCCATCGGAGATCCTTGCGTGCAAAGCAACGCCACTTGAATCACCTGTTCCAGCTCTCTCTCCTCGTAGTTCGTCTGAAGATCTGGATCCACCAACATCTCTAGCTTCTTCTCCTTCAACAACCCTTTCACCTTAAAACACACAATACACACAACAAAACAAGTCAGCAGCTTCACTGAGAGGAAAGTTAGCCACTTCATTGACGGTTCTTAGGATCAAGTTTGTTAGCTTCATTAAGGTTCTTGCTAGGCATGCGGTTCAGATTGTTCAGGTAGTTTGGTTTTAGATTAGTTCGGTTCAATAAATATTTTACTGAATTAATCCGAAATAAAGTTCGGTTTGGTATTCGGTTTGTTTGGTTTTTAAAATTCCTAACTAAAGTTTTGTATTTCAATTAGATTTGGGTTTAGTTTTGTTAAAATTGTGGATAAGTTTGGTCAAATTAGGTTAGTGTGGTTTAGGTTTTTGGTATGGTTTAGTTATAATATTAAGAAAACCAAAGTAACCGATTACCAAACCGAGCCAAATACTAAAAAGCCTACCGAGTCAGTTTATGTCTTACCCAGTCAAGCAACATGACGTCGTCGTCGTTAGCTAGCCTCGCGAGATCAAAGGCTCTCTGTCCAGTGATGAGTTCCAAAAGCATGATACCGTAACCGAAAACATCTGTTTTCTCTGAGGACTTTCCGGTGGAGAGATATTCAGGAGCGATGTGGCCTATCGTGCCACGGACTGCTGTTGTCACGTGAGTGTCTTTGTAGTCCATCAGCTTCGCCAGTCCGAAGTCACCAACCACAGCTTCGAAGTCTTCATCTAACAGAATGTTCGCTGCTTTCACATCGCGGTGGATGATCTTGGGGTCGCAGTGATCGTGTAAGTAACACAAACCACGAGCTGAGCCTAGCGCTATTCTCTTACGCGTTGGCCAATCTAGTGGAGCCTGTGACGGTGGCCTCTCTGCAAATTAGAGAGAGAAAAAAAAACATTTTAAAAAATGTTTTTTTTTCTGAATAACCCGGTGTATCCTGACATCTACGTTATCAGTTGGAGTACACCTCGGTCACCGGACGCTGGAGGAGCCCAGATTTTAAATTTTACCCCAGTAGCCAACAGGATTCGAACCGGTAAATAATAATGGGGTGAGATAATTTACCTCTGAGACATGAAGCAACGCTACCGTTGGCCATGTAAGGATACACGAGCAATCTCTCCGTCGGTGTCATACAGAAACCTCGTAATCTCAAGAGGTTACGGTGAACAGCCATGCTTATCATCTCTACTTCTGTCTGAAACTGAAGCTCTCCTCCTGGAGTTCGCTCTTCCTTGAGTCTCTTGACAGCGACGAGAGTCCCGTCTGCTAGACGGCCCTTGTAGACTTTCCCGAACCCGCCTCTTCCCAGTATGTTCTTGTTGCTGAACCCGTCGCTCGCCACTTGCAGCTCGCGAAGAGAGAACCTCTTGAGCTGTCCTAGATGAACCTCTGGATCCTCTTCCGCTGCAGCAACAGAGATTTTTCACCAGTTTGGTAATAATTTTACTCGGAAAGAGTTTTGTATAAGATACTACTAATAGAGAGACTCACCAGGGACGTCGAAGAAGATGTCTTGTGGCTTTCTTCGGCGCCACCAAGCAAAGGCTATTGCAGGAGCAGCAAACAGCAAAGCAGCACCTGCGGCCACTCCACCTGCTATTGCTCCAGTTATACCGTACCCACCTGAAAAATCAAATTAGATGCTATAAAAAAAACACTTTAAAACAATATCAATGTGAAGTGAAAAAGAGGCAACAAACTTACTAGGAGTGGAAACAGGAGGAGGTGGAATGAAAGGTGGTGGAGGAGAAAACGGGGGAGATCCAGGACATGGGTGACTTGTAACAGGTCCACACAGGTCTAAGTTATTAGCAAAACTGCAAAAAAAAGTCAAATGAGAGAGTTTCAGCTGTTGATAAAGTTCAGACACTTGACATTATAGTTGATATAACTGAAAAGAAGATTGAAATGTAAACCTGATGGGTGTGAAGAGTGAGAAGGAGCCATTGTCAGGAACCGAGCCAGAGAGTTTGTTATTTGATAGATCTCTGTGTTGTATTAACTCTAAACAAATCAATTGAAGGAGGATAAAGCAGACATAGAAATGAAAGATGACAAGCGAGAGAACTCACAGCACTTGAAGGGTAGTGATATTGGTCAGAGACATGGGAATAGACCCAGTGAGAGTGTTGTTGTTAAGCCGGCTATTCTTGCAAGTAAAAATTTTCAGCAAAAGAGTTAAAAAAAAAGGGACCAAACCAAAAGGTGAAAATTAAGACTGTAACTCCTGAGCAAGTATACTCACAGAAACCTAAGCTTTGAAAGCTTCCCCAGTGATTCAGGGATGGGACCAGTGAAGCTGTTTAAGTAAAGATCCAAGCTCACTAGGTTTGTCAGGTTTCCAAGATTACTAGGAATAGGGCCAGTTATGTTGTTACTGTAAAGCTCCCTGGTCAAAGAAAGTAAATAAACAACTTTACAAAAAATATTTTAAAACTACAATTGGTTATTATCTCCAGTGCATAAGTGTGCCACTTACAAATACTGCAGATTCTTGAGAACGCCAAGATCTGGAACTAAATGGCCAGACAACTCTGCATTACCCAAATCGCTGAAAAAAAGAAAACAAACCATGTCAGGGAAGAAGCACATTTGAAAATTCAAAAGGTGAAAAGAAGTGTAGGAAGCTAGCTTTACACTCTGATGACGCTGTTCTCGTTGTTGCAAGTGACGTGGAACCATGTGCAGGGATTCACAAGAGTAGGATCCCAGCTCTGCAAGACATTGTTGGGATCAACAAGAGTGACTCTCAGAGTATGCAAGGCATCACCTGTAAACAAAGAACCACAGATCCACAAGATCAGCATATCAACATGTGTGACACCAAAAAAAAAAAGAGTCTAATTACAATAGAAAATAAACCTAACAGGTCTCTTTTAAGAGATTCATTCAACCACCAATCAAAAAACTAAGCAAATCTGATTTAAAAAAAAAAAAGAAGTAAAATTATAAAGTCTGTCAGAGACAGACATGTTTGGATCAATAAGCTTCAAGCTGTTACAGAACACCACCATCAAGGAATCAGCACATGGTAACAGTAGTGATCTCTGTAAAATAGTGGATTCACTGTAAACAGCCACTAACTCTCTAAACACAGACAAAGAACAAACATCTAGAAAAACTATGAACAGTCCAGTCATCTTCAGAGCATAATCCCCCCCCCCCCCAAAAAAAAAAATATTTTTTTCAAAGAACCAATTTTTCCAAATCAAAATGCGAGAAGAAGAGCTACAAACCTTCCAAATTAGCAGAGGCAAGGCGGAATGTGAGATTGGGAAGTAAGATGAGTGAAAGTAAGATAAACAAGGCCGCATGAATCGTCTTCATTTTTGATTCCACAACAACAACAATGCTTAATCCCAGAAACGAACTGCTGATTTTATCTCTTTCAGATCCAACATCACCCTCCCAGAAAACCCTAAACTCCAAATCAAAATCCCTAATCAATCTCTCTCTCGTTTAGCGAAGAAAACCCATTATCGATAACGCATAGTTAGAGAATAAAAATCCTTGCTTTCCGGCGTACTCGTCGTCTTTTCTCAATCAAACCACACTCACACACACACTCTCTCTCTCTCTCTAGCTTTGAAAAAAGGTTTTGCTTTTGGGAAAGATCTACGTGAAGTAATAATAACGAAGAGCTTCCTTTCTTTTTAAAAATTTTATTAAATCTTATTAAGCCGCAAACAACAAAAGCCTGCCAGAGAAACTATGATTACTACTGTTCTTCCTCTCTTATCTTTTTTAAAACTTATTTTTAAAAATATTATTAAAAAATTAAAAATAGTACAGAGTTTTTTAGTTTTTATATCTCAACATGCTTTCTCTTATTTATGGGCATGCAGAGAGGTGAGGGAGACGAGGAATATAGCTGCCCGGAACGGCGCTGCCCGCTTTTGCCAGTCAAAATAACGGGTTCGCGCGAGATCGTTGACAACGACGTCACTTGGGTTAGTACTTGAATCTCTTTTTTTAGATGGCAGAGTAAGATTCACAATTTTGTTCTATTTCCTGTTGTAATAAGTTGCTTGCAACACTAAAAAAATAATTCAAAAATGGTATAAATTTTTAACATTTTACCAAAAAAAAAAGATTCACAAATACAAAATTGTGAAAACCAGGCTTAGATTGAAAAGTTCTCAGTCATTTATGGAGAATAATACCTTAATGTTTACAGTATTGTTTTAGTAAAAAAAGAATTAGTTTAGGCAGGAAATCCTTGAGAATAATTTTATAACATTCATTTAATTGCCATCTTGTTATGGACTTATGGGTCATTGTTACCTTCAATTATGATTACTGGAATGACATGCATTTGTTTGGCTTTGATTTACAAAGGAAGAATCTTTCACATTGCGGCTCCGACGAAAATGCTGTGAATCTGTGCAAACAGAAAAAGGTCTACTTCACTATGTGCATCTGAAAACCTACATTTGACCAAAATATGGAATGGCGGGACGGCTTGAAAATGCCACAAACCAGCAAAAATAAAACTACATCTACAAGGTAAAATTTCTATAAAAAATAAAATAAAACAAACAATAAAAATTCTACTAATATTTATCTCAAATGAAACATGAGGACCTGAGGTACGGAGGAACTGAATATGTGGATTCCTATAAAAAAATCCACGAGTACCTTCTTGGAAGGAAGAGTCACTACAAGAAATATGTACATTCTTAGCTCACGATAAACGCTATGGTAGGTCTTTCATAGCGTTTTATGATCTGCTATGTCATCGGCAGCCATCATAGATACCCCTTCTACGATAGCATTTTTTTAAATGCTATGTAATATATAGATACGATAGCAATAACTGAATGATATTATTAATTTAACGATAACAATATTTTTTTGTTACAAATTGATTCGGAGATTCATATTTTGTGCTATAATAGATCCTTCTACAATAGCAATATAACATTGCCATTATTGTTATTTATAATGAATTATTTTTGGTTTTAATTTATAAATAAAATTTATTTATTTCTTTAAATTTATTTATTTTAAATAAAAACCAAAAATAAATAAAATTTATTTATAAATTAAAAATTGGTTTACAAATAACTTACGATTTACAAAACTAAACCAAAACTAAGAAAACCTAAAGAAAACCATAAAAACCTAAACAATAACTAAATTCTTTTCTTATTCTTCTTTTTCTTCTTGGTCGATGGTGAAGCTTAACCTGGCTCGGGGTTACTCTCAACACACCATGTGCTCAGTTTCAGTTTCTCTAATACAAAGCTTCCAACAATGACCTACATAAAATCACCCGAACCAAATTCAGTATCTTGAAGACTCTATGAAGTAACTCAACTATAAAAGGTTAGAGAAATGGAGTAGCCTGGACTTGTGATCTAGTAACTATTACTCTTAGTATTCAAGAAAAAACCTGAAATAGCAATGATATCATATAGCCCCTGCAAATACAGATCACAAGACCCTAATCAGATAACCATTCCAGTAAAAGTACCGCACAAGGACATGAAAATGTTATACCTCATACATAACAACTAGACACAGCTCCTGAAG
Source organism: Raphanus raphanistrum subsp. raphanistrum (assembly GCA_019706035.1). NCBI lineage: Eukaryota > Viridiplantae > Streptophyta > Magnoliopsida > Brassicales > Brassicaceae > Raphanus > Raphanus raphanistrum. The sequence continues at coordinate 54,347,283 of CM033988.1, forward strand.
CTGAGAGAATACTAAACTCCAGTGGTCCTCGATGTGTGATGATATGAGATGCAACAATGTTTCTGCTCCTACTGCTCACACACATTAACTGTAAGTAGTGATCAAAAATGGTATCAAGAAAACAAAAAGAGAATTCAGACAAAACCTCAAGTATCTTCGAGTTCAGTTTCTGTTTGGTAAGATTGTCCGCTGCAACTCCCTGATTAAGACATAAAGTGTGGATCTTTCTTGACTACGCAACCCAAAGGAGCAGTAAATACAACAAGATTCATCTAACCTGCAAGTCAAAAAACGATGAGACAAGGCTTAAGAGAGACAACAGAGACCAAATAGAGTTTGGTTGCAGGATCAGTAGCAACTGTAGATGGAATCTCTTCTAAAAGCACAAGTAGTAACTCATGTTATTACTGATGTAATCATAGAAAATAATTTGTATTAGACATTAAAGCATGGGACTACTTACACTCAGATAAGCAATAGCAACATACCACACACTTTGTTTTCCATATTGGAGGATCATAGACAGTAGGAACAAGAGCATCCATCTCGATGGAGCTTTTAACATCATCAGCTGCATATCTAACAAACCCAGAACCAGGTTTGTATCTTTCTTCCATAATTATGTCATAAACATCCTCCTTATATGTTTCAAACATCCCCCCTTGTCATCCTTTCCACTAGTCTCTAGCTCAGGTTCATCTTCCTTATCTGTTTCAAACGAGTAGTTAGAGAAAGTTGACAACTTTCTGCAATTTTCAGGCAAGCAAGCTTTGAAACAAGACAAAACAGCTCGGAACTGATTTGAGAACTAACTCAAACACAAACCCTAGTCTCGAAAATTAGCTATTCCAACAAAGATAGACACTTTACCAGGTTGCAAACAAAAGCAGACGTGAATCATCAAATGTTATAAAAACAGAGTCCCACACTAGACGAACAGACCACCGTCGCTCCTGTATCTTCACCGCCGTCGTCCTCTTCCTCTGTCTTCTCTGTCTCCCTACCGAGGAAGAGAAGCTCCGCCGTGGGTTCGCCTCTGTCAAAACGCAGTCAGATTCTAAACGGAGAGCGTGAGAAGAGATGGAGATAGAGAAAGCAAATCTGACCTCGCAGATGGTGGAGAGTCGTCGGGTTTCTTCCTCGACCCAACCCAACTGAGCTTGGATCCGTTCAGAACTTCCGGTCATCCTCCTCGTCAATTTCGTTTCTATGTGGCGGAGAAGAAGAAGAGAAAGAGAAAACAGTACGGGTGTGGGACTTTTTTTTAGGGTTTCTCTGTTTAGAGAGGTTGGATTTTTTTTTTAACTCTCTGTAGCACAATAGCACAATAATTTTTCTAACTTAAATATCATAAGTGTTATATTAAGAGGGAAATAATTATCGATTTGGCGCTTGTCTGATTTTCATTCAAGTATTGGCGAAATTAGTTCCCGCTTACTCATATCATAGCATTTACTCTATCATAGCATTTATCTAATGCTGTTATAAAATTCGGAAATTTTTAATTTATCTACGATAACAGTTCGGTAAAACGAGCTATAGTATTGTGCTATGAATGTCAACTTTTTTTGTAGTGAGTCTTGTCTTAAAGCATTTACGCTTCAACTGTCTCCGAATCATTACACTCCATTTCAAAAGCCAAAAACACGAACAACATTTATCTCACGCTAATGTATACTAAAGTCTCGTTTTCAATACTCTAATTTCTTCGAAGCAAGAGCATCAGATGCATAACCCAGCTACTTAAGGCTAAGTGTATACCTGGCTAAAAAGATTAGTCGACCAAATGCCTCACCAAACCAAGTGACAGACTGACCAACTCATTTCACTTATAAACTTTTTTTTATCTAAATAATTTGATCTACAAATTCTTTTCATGGGACACACATCATTTTTAAAAATTAATGTCAATCTTAATTATTGATTATTTTCAGACATTCTACCACCAAAAACGGCTCTCTTTTGCAACATAACAAGTATTTTCTTATACATAAATTATATTTATAAAGTTGATATTTTTAAATTAAAATCATCAATGAACTATTTAGTGAAAATGGCTTTTATATTTCAGTCTTAGTGACATCCCTTAACAGATAGATGGTATATCAAAATTAGGTTAACAAATAGATTTTAGCTTTTTCACAAAGTAACTTCTTTTTTTGCACAACGTAACTTCCACAGAGAAAAAATGGGAAGAAGCCTTTTTAAAAATCAAGGTTTGTCAACAATCTGGTGGAAGATACTGTAGAGACGGCAGATACATGATTTGGCCAAGCTCCACTGTGGAGTAGTATGGCGTGCTATCGATTACTTTCCAACTATTCCACATTACAAGTTTACAGAAACTCGTCTTGAAATTGTCTTCTTCCAATATTTTTTCCCTTTCAATGAACACATTGAGTAGTGCAGAAAGTGAAATAAAGAAAAAGGCAAAAATGTATTTGTTACCCTGTAAATATCACACATTATGCTTACACCATGTGGTGGACTCTTTATGCTGAAAAGGTTTCTAGAACAAGAAAAAAAAAACTAAAAAGTAAAAAAACGAGCCTACCGGTAAGTTCAGAAACATTTCCAAAACAATGCTTACAATTATTAACTCTTCGAGTGGCTACAACATTCATATACTCTATCCAGTGAGTGAATTGTAAACTCACTTAACACCTCAGAATCATTGTTGATTATTATAAAGAAAACTCTGCTGAGTTAGATCTGCTGCTATTTATTCAAATTTTGAAACAAAAGTACATTTGAAGATGTGATAAATTGAAAAAAAAAAAAAAAAAAAAAAAAGAAGATGTGATAAATTGCAAAAGAAATCTAAAACCAATAAAAGAACAAAATTCAAGTTCACCATAAATATATTGCCGCATAAAGATACCATCGCCATAATAATAATCTAAGTGTAAGTGGCTTGTGTTCAAAAAAAAAAAAAAAGTGCAAGTGGCCAACAGACGTTCCATGCGACGAAGAGGTAAAACAAAACAGAAAAGGTAGAGCGAGAATCAAAGAACATAGTAGAATTTACAAAGAAAACCAAAAAGAAAAGAAAAAAGCAGAGACGGACGCTCTAAGTGAGTTTACGCCAGATAGATCCTTTGGAAGCAGCTAAGCACTTGACTCTCGGGAACACAAAGCCTGTCTTTGGAGGATTACCATCTACCAGAGTGTTCTCATATATTTCTCTGCACTCTTGTACCACCTGTTATTTTCATTACCAAAAACCATTTCAATCAACGCTGTTATTGTTTTGTTCCCCTATTCAAATCTCAAGACCGTGATATAAAATGTTACTCAGACCGCTACCAAACCACCCCCGCCTTGTCCTAAATATGATCTGTTCCTAAAGATAGTTTGGTGTTTACCTCTTTTGTGTCCTTCCGTGGTATGCCTTCACGTAGTCCAACAAGCTTCTCCACAACCTCGGCCTGCGATTGATTTATTGGAGATTATTGTACATTAAAAAAAGATATTATCTTTGCCAAATCAAAAGAGTAGGCTTTGTTTACCGGGCAGTCAGGCTGGTGCTCAAGAATGTTCGAGTACACGAGTGTAAATGCATCTAGACTCTCCGCGGATGCAAGTTCTCTCAGATCACTCATTATTCTGAGTCTGCTCTCCACTTTCTGTAACACAAACCCCAGTGTGACACCGCAGGTTATATGAAGCAGTACTAAATGAAATAAAAAATTTCCATGTTAACCAACTTACCGATGCACTTATGTACTCCCTAAAGAAATCCATGAGAACCTCCTCGTCCAGCCTCATCTGTTCAATAGTTTCTTCCTTGATGTAGTTTTTCTGGAATTATCAACCCCAAGGATCAGTACATATGTATACTGATGATGATACATGAAAGGCAAAGACCGGAGAGAATAGATGGGGAAACCTGTGTAAGAAGATGATCAACATAAACAACGACTGTTTCTTCCAGGCAAGCTACGACAAATCTTCTAAATGATCTCTCTTCGACATACCTGCATCACCAAGCCTTCATTAGAGTTGTGTTATGTTAGTTCTGTTACACAAAAGGGTAACACGACCAACTTACATTTTCACATCTGTGAAATAATCACTAAAAGTTGCCACGAGATACTCGGTAACTTGTCCCTCGCACCACTCTATAAAGTGAACAGCGAAAGATAAGAACAAAAACCATATGAGGACCAAGCCAAGAACAAGTATCAAGTATTTATGTCATCTCGCTGAGAGATAACATGTCCATAATGCTGTTATAGGAGGAAATGAACAGATAAGGATGAAAGAGCGTGACTTAATTCCTAAATGGTTGTGTTATAAATTTTTTTAAAAACTATGACATTAAAACATAGAGAAATCTAATGCGGATGAATTCCATATTTATTAGAAATCAGTGGAAATTAGTAGCAAAAGTAACAAGGAGATAGCCTTAACTGCCTCTATTCACACATTAACAAAGCTAAATAGACAAGTCCACATACTGGTAGATACCTTTCTGGTAAAGCTTGACAAGTAATTCCTGAACTCCTGGATCCTCAAAGATAACACAAACTGTTTGATGCACTGCTTCCTGCGACCAGAAGACCAGATGTCACTCGTGTAAAATCCAACATAAATATTTTATCTTAAAAAGATTGCAAGGTCAAGTTAATTTTAACTTCCCGGAAACTACAAGGTCAGACAATACAAACGCAATAAGTACATTTAGATTGCAGACAGGGAAGTAATAAGAATCTTTGACGCACCTTAGCCACCTCCAAGAACCTTTGCAAGTGTCTTCAAAATTTACCTGAGAGAAACGCAACGATTTAACAACATTTTCTTAGCATGCAAAAAGGGTGAAGGCGGATTTAGATGTGGAACATGGAGGGAGTGAGAGTGGGAGTGGGCATGACAATGGAATCCAACACTTTCGATCAAAATAATATATAGCAAGGAAATCGAGCTCAGAAAATGGCAGTTCGGTTACCTGCTCCGCGTAGTTCTCTGGAAGAGCTTCTAAAGTGCTATTACTCAACTCCATGGCAAGGTCATAGCAGCGAAGGTTGTTGTTTATCTGTAGAAAGTATCAACAAAATATACGTCTTTCTCAAAATGGAAGAGGGTACTGTGCCATTTAAAGAGTCATATGTTCTGACATACCATAGCGCAAAGAGGTTCCAGACCAATGTCAGAAGCAGGTTCTGCAACTCTCTTCCTTTCAGCTGCTTGGAAATCGATCATAACCTGAAGTAATAATCAGCAATATGAATCAAAACATAGAACATGTGTATGGTTTATGATACAAAACCTACGAAATTTAAAAGGTATAGAAGTTAAACAATAAATGAAGGATATATTGTTGTAGGAAATTTCTGATCAGCTTAAATGAAGAGGGGAAAAAGTTGGAAGGAGAAAGAAAAATGAATAAATGGAATTGGACACTAGGGTGGGATGTGGAAAATAGTTGGAACTGGTAAAGTATCCAGCATTAACGTTCACAAGAGTCATAGAAGAACGCAAGAACGATTTGAAATTGCTGAGTTTATAGACAATGAAAAGCCTTAGAAGGAAGATATGAATACTCTCCAATATAAAACCCATTTCAATTCATAGTTACACAAAAAGATACCGGGGGGAAACCAAAAGTATATTTCTAACTTCTCTGACTTGCCTGAATAATCGCCAATGCAATCCTGTACAACATAACATCGGTGCTATTATCTCTGACAATTTGCACTTGCTCTCCAAGTATTCTGAATAAATCTACAGCAGCCGGTGTGTATAATTTTCCTTCCTCTGTTTTCTTAGGTGGTTGCACCTTATCCGCCTCAAGGATATTCATGTACCATTTCTACAACCAGATACGATTGGCAACTAAGGTTTAAGCAAGAAGAATTATTATAACTGTGAGCCTTAAAACCAGCACTAGCTTGTCAAACGTGCATGTCAGTACCTTCGTTGTGGCTTGCATTCGTTCAACATATGCATTCATTAAAGGATCCATTGAACCACTCTCTGAACACACCTGAGCTAGTGAATCATCAACACCAAGTGCAATCAAGTTTTCTTGGTACTCTACTACCCAACCAGTAACCTACAAAAGATCCAAAAGAGAAAAAGGATATACATCACTCTCAATAGGATATCTGATGCACAGAGACAAGATAAAACGATGAGGCATAATGCACAATGTGTTAAGGCATGAACGCAAAGGTGGAAAAATAACTTATGTGGCAGCCAAAAAATACTACACCCTTAGAAAATTCAATGGTGTTCCCTGTAAATAACTCGCACTAGCTTGACAATTGCTCGAATATCATGCATGATTGATTAAAAATTCCCTTGGTACTAGGCCAGGAAACACAGAGCAAACACAAGTGAAATATGCAAACACTGAGTTGCGACACAATATGGATATACACTACAAAGAATCAAGCTTTACACACCTTTAATATCTCAATATTAGTCAGATCGTTTGCCCTGTCACTGAGCAATCTGAGCATATGTATGAATCTCTCGGTATACAGGTTCACCATAAGCTGAAATATCTCATATCTGCAACAGAAAAGAATGGCTTGATCATCCTTTCTCGGGGGAAGTAATCACTGTTTTAGAGGACAAAAAGGAAGTTGATATAGGAAATAACCTTGGAGGAAAACAAGGAGCCACATAGTCATAAATATCTCCAAGTTCCTCTCCAATCTAGTTGTCAAACACAATAGCAAGAAAGTAAAAACCCAGTTAAATTACAGACAAAAATTGTCAATGATAAGGTTGACATCAATCATTATAACCGTGGAAGAAAAAGAGTTAAACTGGGGTTTAAAGTCTACGAAATAGGAACATCAGTATAAAATGAGCAGGTCTTGTGGAACAACAACACAAAAGCATACTAGATCATCAACCATATTCATCAAAACCAAAAGAAGACTTTTAACTAATTCAGCAACTAAAGAAGATCTACTGAACCACCTAGTAGAAACAAAAATATTTGAAAAACTAGTTTAAACTTCAGAAATCACAATGAAGAAGGACCGTATGCAAGCAAAGGAATCAGTCGCACAAACCATTCTAGCTTCCTCCAAAGCTGCTTTCAGATCTTCAAATACAAGCTGGTCAATAATTCAGTGTTAGAATGACCTCACAAAAACATATTATTTTACCTATGCCACCAAATGATATTTTCAAGAAGAAAGTCCCACCGTCAAAAGCCTGTTGAATCGATCTTCGACTGACTTTCGAATATGCTCATAGCATTTGTCCTTGTAACATTTCCCTTGGACCTTTAACTTCTGTTGTGCAAGACCCTTTGACGAAGCTGAGGTTGTTGTAGATTTCCTGGATTAAGCACAACAAAAAAAATACGAGGCAAAAGTGATAATGGGAACTTCAATAAACTATCACTGCTTTTCAGGAGTCTATATCAGTGCATAACTTATCTTAGGTATATGCACAGTGAAAAAGTGAAAGGGATTCTGAGACAACAAACCAAGAAGAGAATGAATGAAAAGTTTTTACTCACTTGCCAGGCCTCCGAGGATTTGCTACAGATGCCATCACTCCTTCTCCCTCAGCCTCTGCTGCTTCTTCAGCAAGTTGTTGGTCAAGAATTTCTTGCATCTCAACAACCCTTTGAAATAAGAGATCATTATAAGTTAGTACCAGCAGATAAGACAGCATCCAGTGTTAAGAAGACTTCAATTAAATTTGCTTGCAACAAATTTATTGAAAAGTAAAATATTGATACTATATGCAATAGATAAGATGAAGGATGTCGTTGGAGGGTAATCATACCTCAAAGCACGAACCAACGTTTGTGGACTGTAAAACAAAGAGATGCATCAGTAACAATTAACAAGAGCAAAGTAGCTAATCAGTAATTTTGAGAAAAACCAAAAATATGTAACACTTGATATCTTAATCGAGTTACGAGTTTGACAGCGATGAACTACTTGTATCAAAAAGGTACAAATTCCAAATATGGACTTAGGTCCTAAGATCTGGCTAACAATATAACATAGAGAGTAGAGCATTGCATAAACTACGGATTGTCATGTATGCTCATATCTAGATACCCAATAGCTGGTACAGTCCAACTATGACCCTCTCGTCCATCGACATTGCTTTATTCCTTGATCTAGCTTGTTTTTAGCTTCATTCTTATCAAAGAACAGCAAGGATCATAACTCTAAATAAGGCTGTAGAGCTTAACAAAACTTCGATAGCATCAGCTTATATTTACTAAAAATACCTTTCTTTGGAAAGTTTGTAAAAGTTGGAGACATGACCCCATAGTGTCTTCTCGAATGTTTCCCAAGTTCTATCAACGTCTTCAAAATACTCCCTGAACCCATCAAAAGTACTCCTCAGAAATTAGTGTACGTAATTATGCAAGAAACAAAAATTGGCCAGACTCAAGAGGCGGAATAAAGCATCATAGACAACTATCAAAAGAACCACAGTTCCATGTACTGCTTCATTTACATAATTGTAGAGACCTTGTTCCCTCATGTAACTGCGAAAGCAACAAAAGGATAAGGGTGGGGTAAATACAAACCTTAGCCTCCCAACCTCCTCTCCAGCAGCTGCTAAGGCAAATCTCCGCTTACCATCAAGTGCTGTTAGTCTCTATTGAAGAACAAAAGGAATGTTAAGTCTTACTTTCTCAAAAAACGTGAGGCAGTCAGAGATGCCTGGTATCCACAGGAAGAGAATTCATGATACCTCGTAAGTGTTAACAATTTCTTTATCATCACTCAGCGACTCCCGAGCAGCAGCAGCTTCAACAGAAATTGACATCATACCTTCTATATCCTAGAAAAACGACAATGGTAAGTTACAAGGACCTCACTGAACCAGCAACGTTTTTGAGTAAAAACTGGCGTATCTACTACCTTGAGAGTTTTGTTTAGATTATTCCTGGCATTACTCAGCAGCTTTATTTGGTCATGATTGTCAATCAAAGTTTGGCATTCCTGACAAAGCCTGTGGCAAAACAAGCAGTGAAGTTAAGAGGAAAAAGGCACCAAAATTATCAAACTCTACTTCTTAAATCTCTCGTCACGATAATACATACTTGTCAATAGAAATGAAATTATCACGCAGTTCATAGATTATTTTCTTAGATGAGGAAAGCGACTCCAATCCAGCTTCAGCCTGTTCAACCTGCTCAGCAACCATGGTACTAAGCTGCGCATCGTTCGCCTGAGAAACAAACGATTCAAACCTAGAATCACTCAGAAACAGCTGATAATCGGTGCAATCGATATTTCTAAGGCAATTCAGTTACGATAGCAATTGAAATCAAGAAGGCAAACCTGTTGACGAGCGATGTAATCGGCCTTGATTGAAGAAATAGATTGCAAAAGCTCAGGTAAGGGCAAGAGCTACGCCACCTCACGTACAGCCGCCTCCTTGGCTTCCACACCGAGATCCTCGACCATCATCTTCGCTATAGATCACTTTATTTAGCAACGCCGATCCCTAAATTGACGACCGTCTCTGCGAGAAAACAGAAAGAAATATTAAAGATTCCCAATGCAGAGGTGAATCAAGAGATCTGAAACAGAAACGCAAAGGTCACTTGAGCAAATTCGAAGAGCCAACTGCGTTTACTTAATCGTTATCTAGCTTTCTCGAGGTGTGGTTTTTGAATATCCTTGAACACAATGGTGGTGAAGGCAGATCAGGTGGAAACGAGTAGTAATGAACGATTTAAAACCTCCGGTACAAGTCTCCAATTGCAGCTCTGACGGAATGTTCCGAGACGCTGATAAATTCCTCACCTCGTGCCAGCTGTCGTGGATTTGATTTTTTGTTTTTCTCTCTCTCGAAGACGCTAACGCTGATCCGGTGAGCAAAATGCATATATACCAACCATGGTCGGTCTATAAACGTGTTTTTATAGGATAAAATCAATGCATTTAAAAAAAAGATAAATGTATGGATTATCTTTTTTTTTTAAATGCATTGATTATTTTTGACCGAAAAAGTTGTATGGATTATTATCTATTCTCAAAAATAATCCATGCATTTTTAAGCTAAAATATTTTCAAAACAATTATTCTAAAAGATAATATTTTATTAAATAACAAAAAATTACAAAATTTTGAAAATAATTTTATTTTGAATAATGATCAGGAGAAATATTTTCTATTGTTATTAGTGGATGTTTTAAAATTTTATATATAGATAAATAAAATATTTGTTGTCATTTCATTTTTCAAAAAAATAAAGACACCATTAGTTATTTATATTTATGTAATACAGTTCAGCTAATAATATACAAATATTTTATATGGCATAGAATTAATAACCTGTATATTGAAAATTAAATATTAGTCAATTTGAAAAACTGCAATATACTAAAAGATGAAAATTACATTAAACTACAAATTTAATGTTTTTGATATGTATTAAAATTAATTTTAATCTAATAATAATATGAATCCTGATTAATTCCAAAGATTGTGTGTTTTTATTCAAGGATTTCAGTGTTCTTGTTAAAAGTTGTGTTTGTTCATTAAAGTATTTTTGTAAAAAAAATTGTCTTTTCTTTAATGAAAATTGTATTTATTCATTAAGGTATCTTTTCATTAAAGGTTGTGTTTCTTATCCGTTAAAGTTGTGTTTTTTATTTATCCAAATTAATTCAAAAGGTTATTAATAAATAAATATCTATTTAAAATTAAAAAGTTGTGATTATTCGGATAAGTATTTAATATATTTAAAATTAGTAAAAGATGAAAATTACATTAAACTAAATATTTAATGTTTTTTGGTATTTATCAAAATTAATTTTAATATAAACAGATATATGGACATGAATTTAAGTTTTTTTGATTAAATACATTGGTGATATTTGCGTGGCTCAGAAAAATCCGGAAAATACCGGTAAATGTATAAAGAATGTGAACAAGGAAAAAACACATGAAATAAAAGAAGCGGAGAGAACCAAAGAATCATCGTCGTCAACAAAATAACCGTACAATTTCAAAAAAAAAAAAACGATCGGAGGATAGTCTGTTGGTTTCTGGGAGAGATGATGATTCTGCTCCCTGCTCCTCCTCCAATCGCCTCTTTTCCTGCCAATTCCGCCCTACTGCTATCTTCACCACCGTACTGGCCTCGGCGAAGAGACAACTCCGCCGTCGTTTCGGCTGCCTCCAGAGACGCAGTAGATAGCTTCACGAGTAAATCAGGTTACCTGTTCAATCTCAGCGCCGACGAGGCCGATTCTTTGGCGGAGTACAGTTTCGCGAGGATCGATGCGATGTATAGGAAGAAGCCTCTGATTCTGCTCCGCCGGTTGGCTCAGATTGGGAGTACGTTTGGTTTGTGGTTTGGTCTTCGCTTGGCCGATGAGGCTCTCGATCGTTCTCAGCAAATGTTCAAGGTATGCTAGATGTGATGCTCTTTGATGTTTTCTCTTGATGGTTCTTGCTCTCATTCATTGCTTTCACGACTGGTTCGGGTTAGGTACGAGCGGCGGAGCTTAGGAAGTTACTGGTGGAGCTAGGTCCGGTATGGTTTCTCTCCTTCTCTATGAGATTTAAGGCTCTGACTGGTAACACTGTTTATTTATGAATTGGAAATAATTGGAAAAATAAATAAATATGCAGAATCAAAAACTGTGGAATGTTTTTTCGAAATATTTTATATATTAAAATACTTGTGGGAGAATATAAATCATACAAAATAAATTTCAAAATATTTTATAATATTAAAATACTTGGGGGAATAGTCCTGAACTTACATATTCCTTTGGGGTTCAATATCACATTACTCACTACTAGTGTTCTTTTCTCTTGTCTTGTTTTCAGGCGTATGTCAAAATAGCTCAGGCTGTTTCATCTCGTCCCGTAAGTTGCTCCATCTCTAATCTTCAAGCTTTAATATAACATTGTTCACATCAGATTTCATGAGCTTTGTGATTGTTGTTGCGGTTAAGATATGAATTTTGGAATCATTGATAGGATTTGATACCGCCTATATACTTGGATGAACTCTCCCTGCTACAAGATCAAATAACTCCGTTTTCAACAGAAGTTGCTTTTAATATGATAGAGGATGAACTTGGTCTTCCTATAGATGAGCTTTTCTCTGAGATTTCTCCGGAGCCTGTAGCTGCAGCCTCGCTCGGACAGGTACATATAGATCATGTTATTGAGGTTCTAAACCTTATTCTAGAGCTAGTTTCTTATTCTCGATCTATGTATGAGAGCTTATCCTATTATGTGGATCATACATTGGTCTACGTCTCAGGTATATCAAGCTAGGCTTCGTAGAAATGGAAAGGTTGTTGCTGTTAAAGTGCAGCGTCCTGGTGTACGAGCTGCTATTGCTTTGGACACTCTAATTCTGCGATACATAGCGGGTTTGATTAAAAAGGCTGGGAGATTCAACTCAGATCTCCAGGTGACGTTAAACTTGTGTAAATTGAGCACTTCCTTTGAACTGATTAATTATTGTCTTCTTTCAACATTACTTCACTTTTTGAACTTCCTTAGCTATGCAGAAGAACGTTTAAATGTGTTGAGACTTACTCTAGTATCCATTTCAGACGGTTCTAGTAGATTTTTTTTTTCAAAATTGTTGGATAGAACTGGTTTCCACTATCTGAGAGAAACCCCTTCCAGTGCTGTAACTGTGATATTTTATTGCAGGCAGTTGTTGATGAATGGGCAACAAGTCTTTTCAAGGTAAATGATTCACATTTACCTCAAGTCATGTTTTGCGGACATTTTGTTCATTCTAGTAGAGTATAATTTGCTTAAAATAAATTGGTAAGTTCTTGATGCTTCTCTTCTCCGCCGTAGAAAATGAAATTTGACGCTCTTAAGTTGATACGGGAAAAAAGATATTCTATTTCTAGCTACTATGCAAACGATGATTATATAATGTCTTGAAAGATCTTTTTGATGGACTAGTAAGTAGTTGTTGCATTTAATTTTTTTCTTGTTCGAGGAATATCTTAGAGCTTTATATTGAATACAGGTAAATCACATTGAATGCAGGAGATGGATTACTTGAAAGAAGCCCAAAACGGAATAAAATTTAGGTAAAGCCTTGCTAAGGTTTGAGTCTCGCCTGCCTTGTTTTGATCGCCCACTTATGATATGGCTATGACAACATTGTATTCTCATTATAAATTATTTATCTGAGGCTCTGAGCTATAAATCATGTGTTGTTGTTTAACCGTGGTATTTGCTCATCTAATGGTTAATTTCTTCTATAAGGGCTTCTGTGAAGTAACATTCTCTATTCTTGAACAGGAAGTTGTATGGTAGCATCAAGGATGTCTTGGTTCCAAAGATGTACACAGAGTACAGTACCAGCAAAGTTCTTGTAATGGAGTGGGTGGAGGTATGCAGTTAAACGTTGGAAATAAAGAATCAGTTTTCTGGTTTGCGTCAAAGAGTTGTGTATATTTCTTATGGCTTCCCTCAGTTATATTTCCGAAGCACATAATAGTTTCATGTACGCTACTTTCTCTATTGCAGGGTCAGAAGCTTGCTGAAGTTAATGATCTTTATTTAGTTGAGGTTGGCGTATACTGTTCGTTTAATCAACTTCTGGAGTATGGATTCTATCATGCCGATCCCCACCCTGGGAATTTTCTTCGCACATACGATGGCCAACTTGCATATTTAGGTATTCCTCAATCTCAGTACTAACTTTTTGTGTTATCATGCTGCATTCCATGGCCCATATTATAATTTTTATGTTTAGTTGTTTCTTTTCTCAAAGAAAAGATACTACTCGCCGACGCTCTGGTGGTAGATTCCACCTGGGTTACAGCTAATCTATGTGATCACACATACATTGAATTAACCAGAAACGTGTAGACCTATGTTACTTTCTACTCGGTGGTTTTGTTGTTTTCCATATAATACCACTGAGCAAAAAGTGGGGACTTTCCATGCCTCTCTGGATATCATATTTACTGTATATATGCGTGGGGTTTATGTCTACAAAGTAAAGACAGGTTTTATCGTCTTGAGAAGTAACTTTTATTTACAACTGATTGAAATTTTCTTTTGTTTTGCTGCCAGATTTTGGTATGATGGGGGAATTTAGGCCAGAACTACGTGATGGATTCATGGAAGCATGTCTTCATCTCGTAAATCGTGACTTCAAATCGCTGGCTAAAGACTTCGTAACTCTGGGGTACTCTGGTCATTGGTGTCGATTATAATCTGAACTTTCAATTGTTGACGTTTCCTAATCTCATCTGCACAACTTCTGTAGGCTTCTTCCACCGACAGCTGAAAAGGGCGCTGTGACGAAGGCTTTAACAGGTTTGTTCTGGCTTTCGGTTTGGGAAAAAGAGTGTTATTTTGCAGCTACATGTTAGTATTAAAAACAATATGTTGCGTTCTGAAACTAATGTCTTCTCTCTACAGACGTTTTTCAAGATGCAATCTCCAGAGGGGTTCGCAATATAAGCTTTGGTGACCTGTCTGGCGACTTAGGAAAAACTATGTAGTAACACTTGTACTTAGACTAACACATACTACTCTACTTGCATTTATTATGTTTACTTATTAGATGCTGATACTCGTTTGTCAAACTCTCAGGTACCAATTCAAGTTCAGAATACCGCCCTATTTTTCTCTCGTTATCCGCAGGTACTATATATATTCGTTGTATAGTCATCCCGCCGTTTTGCTGGTATTATAGACATTCTTGTTTTGCGATGTTGAGAGTTCTTAAACTTTCTAAGAGCCTTTGCAGAAGATTGTAGGTCCAACCGGTCTATGCGTTATATGATTAATTTAAAATTTATCCTAGTTTACTCTCAACCACGGCTTATCTGTGATTAGTCTTTTTCTGCCTACTGAGACAGAACTCATATGGTTTCTTGTTTCTCACCTTTTATTCCCCAGTCTTGCTGTTTTGGAGGGCATTGCCATTGGTATTAACCCAAACTACAAGGTATTGGGTAGTACATACCCTTGGATTGCTAGGAAAATCCTAACTGACAGCTCTCCCCAGCTGAAAAGTTCTCTTCAATCTCTTTTGTACGAGGTACTAAACTATCTTGTCTAGTTAAACTGAACATCCTCGCTTTTCAGTCTGTTTCTTCCTGAACGTACCCTCCTTTATATGTGTCTCTTTCCAGGAAGGTGTTTTCCGAATTGACCGTCTTGAGTCTTTGGTTACCGAGGTGAGCCTGGATTTAAACACCCCCCCCCCCTCCCCCCCCCCTCATTGTTTGTCTTTTTCTTTTACATTCGTGCGTCAGTTTCTTTATCGTTGCTGCTGAGCTTGTGTATTTGGTTTGGGGTTGTGCGTATTTGGGTAAACTTGATGTGGGCTATTTAGTGTTCAATGACAAATTAGTCAGTAGACAGCTGAATAATTATACAACTAGATACCTGAGAGCCAACCAAAGACTGTGAAATCTGCATGATGATTTGGATGAAAACTATAGAAAAGACGTCCTACTCTCCAGAAAGTCTATGGGTTTAGCTCTGTACAGAACAAAGAATAATCATTTGGTTTCTTATCATTATGTTCTTTCTTCAGTCTCTGAGGACAGAGACGGCATTGGTTCAGAAACCGGTGGAAGGCACGGACTCTAAGATCGTCATGAAGCAAATACTTGCTTTTACTTTCACGGAACAGGTATATATATATATATATAAGCTGTAGTTTTTGTACTGCGAATCGTAAACTAATGTTACAACTAATGAGATCTTGAAACTTTGAACAGGGTTCTTTTGTAAGAGAAATCCTTCTTCGAGAATTCGCTAAGGTAGGTATTTAAAAAAAAAAAAAAGGTGTTATTTCCGCTGTTTGATCGAAGGGTTCTCCAACTGACTGGCTTGAACAAGCATATATTGAAATCAAATATCTATTGAACATTTATTCTTCATCTGATCTCGCACTAGTTGCATAAAAATAACAGTCTTTGTTGATCAAAACGATTGCTTATTATCAAAAGTTATTCGACAGGGTCTTGATGCATATGGATTGGCAACTTTGGACTCCTTCGCATCTGTTTCTTTATGTTCTGGCTCAAGGCCATTCAACTCCTTGACAGAAGAAGACATAACAAACCTAAGAACCTTCAATCGACTCATCTCCTTGTTCTCAGGGATGCGAGGGGATGAAGCTGTAAGCACAGTACAAAATCCCCTCTCTCTTTTTTTTTGTAAAATGTTGAAGTTCGATCAAATACGGTTTATATATTTGAAATGTTTGCGGCATCAATCTTGCAGCAAGTAAAAGCAACTAGTAAAAATGGGGAGGCACTCACACCTCAAGACGAAGCATCACTAGTCATGTATCAGCTTCCATCAGCTGAAGAGATGCTCCCGATTCTCTCCATCTTACCCGAGGTAACGTCTCTGCATAACACATCCCTACGTGTCTTTTTTTGTAATTCGATATTAATTGTCGTGGCTTCTTTTTTGGGGGGTGTTGGAATGAATGTTGCAGCTTCCGCAAGAGTCGCAACAGCGGTTGCTTCAGTTGCCAGGTGACTTGGTTGGAAGATTGGTGTCTCGAGCTTTCGCTAGAACCATTCGTAGGATGTTTCTTTGATGTCGTCCGATTACATCAATGCATTTAAAGAATTCTTAGTACTTTATAACAGTACTATAGTATTTTTATACATAAATATCCATTGTCACATGAGTTATTTCTTTATATATTTTTATGAGAATCATACTGTCCGTTGAGTTAGTCGTAGCTCTTGTGTATTGAAGAAATAAGATGTTTTTATTCACTGTAGTAGTGAAAATCTTCACCAATGGCCAAACGAGTGTGCACAGGATTAAAACGAACGGAGGAAAATTAACTTAAAGCAGAAACAAAGACCAAGATAAAAGACTGAGATGTTGTCTACTAATCATTTACATATCCTTCTGAATTATATATTCTTTTAGCTTCTAAAATCTATTTTTTAGATCAACCTCAATGAGGATTTTTCAAATTCTAAAAATACATAAACGGAAATATTTTTGGTTGGATTTCTCATAACTTTCAGATATCCTTACTTAAATACTTATATTTATATATAATCTTTAGAACAATCCAATGGAGGTTTTTCAATTCTCAACATAAAATTCTTGAAATATATATATATATATATATATATATGTATGTATGTATAAATATTAGCATCTAATTATAAGAGTCTAAAAATTATATAAATATATATGGATATATAAATATTAGCATCTAATTATAAGAGTCTAAAAATTATATAAAACCCCAATGTATGTATTTTTGTTGAAATATTTTCTGTTTGATTTTCCATAAATTGGTAGACAATTTTTCAGGTTTCTTCGATTGTATTTTGCATTATAAATGGTTTTAATGGTTAGTCAGAGAACGGTGTACACATAAAGTGAAACAATGAAGCAAAAGGAATGGATTATAGTGAATAGGCAACACCACCATTGTCACATAATGTGAGTGGCTAGACAACCGGGACAATAGCTCCCATTGTCATACTCATATGTTGGTTATGCCGGTGTTTACTGATTCTGAACATCCCTTTGGCTAAGTTTCAGCTTCACAACCTCGAAGAAAAACACCTGAAAGTAAGTCCCAATCATCACAGTGATCAGTGGAATTAATCTTGCTTCAACAGTTTCTTCGATTACCAAAAAAGAGTGATTTTATAGATAATATAAATAATATTTACTAGACCTACTTAGAAGAAGTAGGACCGGTCCTAAGATTTAAAAGAATGTATGCAATTTTTTGAAAATTTCAGTTAACATTTTTTGGGTAAATTTAAGAGCTTAAAATGATTTTTAAGAGCTATTGTCTATGTAATTTTTTTTTTAAGATTTAAAGTCTATGTTTTATTAGGCTTGATTCATGACCGATCCGAAAAGAACTCAGTTTTAACTCTAGTCACGCTCGGTTAGGTTTCATCGAGTCTCTAACTAAAGCCATTTTAAAACCGATTTGCCATTTGATTGGTTCTATCAACCAACTTAAGAAAAATAGAAAATAAATTTTCATCCACATAAGAGATGGTTAACATCTCAAAACAACGTTTATCTAATGAAAAACAGCTGTACTATTTTTATAGCATATAGACAAGCAAACATATTTTAACTTTTAATGTGCTTATCTCTATCTATTGAGGTCATGCTATGATTTGAATGTTTCTTGCATAATTGTATTTGGTTGAATTTGAATTTGACTAAGTTCCTCCGTTAACATATTTCGTACAGCTTAAAAGACCGGTTCAACCATAAATTCAAAAAAATTGACTAGAATGAATCACTAGTTAACTTGCTGGTGCAAACTATCAACCATACCACTGGTACATACACGTAACTTAGTACTAATTTAAAGTTGACGCCTTACGCAAAATAAATATTATATACAAATTTTTTTTACATACCGTTATTTATTTTAGAGAAACTGTTAAAATACCACAAGTTAAATACCAACACAGATATATATCAGATTTTTGATACGGTCCTAATTATATGGTTATATGATTATTTATATTTTCTTATAACAAAATTCTAAGTCATTGATAACAAAAATTTAGTATGGTACATTTAATAATTTAAATAATTTATTATCATTCTGATAATTTCAAATTAAAATATTAATTTTCAATATTTGTTCAATGTAAATTTTAAGATTAAAATGTATTTTCAAACACATATAATTATGTATATTTTATTTAAGGAAAAAGAGAAAATATTAAATGTAGATTATTAATTAATTATTTATTTTATAGAAACTGTTAAATTACCACAAGTTAAATACCAATACAGATATATAGTAGATTTTTGATACGGCCCTAATCATATGGTTATATGACCATTTATATTTTCTTATAACAAAATTCTAAGTTATTGATAACAAAAATTTAGTATGGTACATTTAATAACTTAAATAATTTATTATCATTCTTAAAAGTAGATGATAAATTCAAATTAAAATATTAATTTTTCAATACTTGTTCAATGTAAATTTTAAAATTAAAATGTATTTTTAAACACATTATAATTATGTATATTTTATTTAAGGAGAAAGAGAAAATATTAAATGTAGATTATTAATTAATTTTATAGTTAATTTAACAAAAATATAATATATGTTTAGACTTAAAAGGCACTAGAACTTGATCCGCCAAACCCGTGTGGATATTATTTTTATTTTTATAAATAGATATTTATTTTCATAATTAATGATATAAATTTTATTATGTACAATATAACTAATTGTATTATAATATTTTAAAATAGTTATGTAGTGTGAATACGCTAATTTAATTTATTGTTTCAAATTATTATTTGTATTGACTCTTCTTTATAATATATATATTAGTAAACTAAGAAGATTAATAATGATATTTTTATATTGTTTTATCTAAGAAGATGAAGAATGGTATTTATATATTGTATTTCACAACTCGTTTTATTTCCCAATACAGTTGAAAACAAAATATTTTATCTTTAATATGTTAGAAACAATTACGGGATGCTATATGTTTGTTTTAAATGACAAAAAAAAAATTAATGTTGATATCTAGGAATATTTAAAATTTGTAGCAGGATCTGTAATTTTTTTTAAATTGTATGTATGGTTAATTCATATTTATATTTCAATTTTAATATACTAGATTTTAATGAAGACATGTTCAAATGTTGTAATGTTTTCCAAATAATATATAAGATTACTTGTCAAGAAACTTTCAACAATGAAAAAAAAAAGGTTCCTCGCAATTCCATTTTTACTATTCTTTGAAGTACTTTGTGGTGGTAGAATAGAATGGTGATGTGGGAAGAGTACGTGAGCGATGAGACGATGGGCACTATAGCTCCCATTATTGTCTATTGGATTTACGCTGGAGTTAACCAGTTTCTTAGCCCTTCGTTACATAAGTTCCGGCTTCACACCCTTGATGAAGAGCATGAAAAAAATGTAGTACCGATCATCACAGTGGTCAAAGGAGTCTTCCTTCAACAGCTTCTCCAGATCTTAATTACCCAACTTGGATTTTTTGTGAGTCCATACTATTATATGCATTTCAAGAAAATGATATTTGCATTATGTAGTTAATATATTTCGGGATTAATATGAAATTAACTACGCCGTTTTGGAGTTCATAAACTTTCATGATGTGAGAGATTTATGTGGAAGCATACTAAATTGAACACATACCTTAGTTATGTTTAGAAATGAACAGATTATATACGTTCAATAAAAAGTCATAGATGTCTGTTAAGGGGATAGGAGAATAATTTCCATAGCTAGTGATGAACCAAATCGGTTTATATGATGTAAAGCAAACCGATGATAAACTAATAGATGCAAATAACCATTGGTCATAATGATTCTTTTTTGTTCTTTTGTAGATTACTTCCTATGCAGTGGAAACCTCAAGACAACGGTCCAACCCTCAGTACCAATCCAGATCCTTCAGATATTAATCGCCATGTTCATATTCGACACGTGTCAGTACTTCGTCTACCGTTACATGCACCACAACAAGTTCCTCTACCGCCACGTCCACTCGCACCACCACCGCCTCGTCGTACCTTACCCGGTCGGTGCTCTCTACAACCATCCGGTGGAAGTCATAACCGACATGCTCGGCGGAGCCGCTGCGTTCTTCGGGTCGGGGATGACGCCGAGAACCAGCGTTTGGCTCTTCTGCCTCATCACCGTCAAGAGCGTAGACGATCACTGCGGTCTACGGCTCCCCCGGGGAACTTGCTCCACGTTCTGTTCAAGAATGACGGCGCTTATCACGACGTTCACCACCAGGTTAACGGCGTTAAGTATAACTACTCGCAGCCGTTTTTCACGTTTTGGGACAGAGTTATGGGGACTTACATGCCCTATAACATCGTGAAACGGTCCGGAGGAAGATTCGAGGTTAGGATGATGAAGAAATGTTCATAATTAATTTGCATGTAATTAGCATTTTTTCATCTGATAATTAACGTTACTTTCCAATGATAATAGTATTAGTTATTAACTTACTATTGATATCAGTCGGTTATTCTATAGTTATTATTACTCTGTTGCATATATCTATGGAACAAGACGGTCACATGATGATAATAGTGAACCAAGTCAGAGACAAGACGTTGACAAAGTAAGTAAGAGGCATTCATTCACACAAGAAGACATTTGGAGAAACGTTTAAAAAACAGACAGACAAACAAAAACAAAAAAAAAAGAAGTGAGGTGATATGAAATGTTATTACATAATAAGATTGATGAGGAGAGGGGGGAGCCTCAGGAGTCAGGTAGTCTCATCTGTACGATCTCAGCAGGTGGACGCAGCGTGCAAACCATCTCTCTTGTCTTCCCAAAGTAAACCTGCGTTTTCCAACCAAACAACTCTCTCAATCTTTGGAACCATACACATGGTGGGTGTTTTCTGGATTCTGATTTGTTATAACTGTCTAAAAGTAGAAAGTGTCTGTAGGAACCTGATCAAGTGAGTTTCTCAGTTTGCCTTCCAATTCTTCAATCATCCTCCCCATATTGCACAAATGTCCCTCCGCTACAGCGAGCTCCATTTTCATCTAGCAGAAAAGAAGATGTTCTTGTTTCAGAGAAACATCAAGTTTTCTCTATTAAAGTGAATCCTACTAAGACCTTTTATCTAAATAGAAGATAAAAAAATCTTACTTGTCTTCTAATTGATCCGGATAAGCCGAATTTGCCAGAGGGCTCGTCATCGGTGGTAAGAGAGAGCATAATAGTACTTGTTAAGCAGTACTGTGCCATTTCCTCCTCCTCTGGACCAACCTAGATTGAGAGTGTTAGAAGTAAAAGTATGAAGTTATGAAAGAGAACGCTTGGGAAAATTTGATAAAGCTGTTGCACAAGGAATGCATGGCGCAGATAATGTGTATTGACTATGTTAAAGAGAGTCAGTCACCTGAATAACATGTATGGCATCCCAAGCTCCTTCTTCCAGGCATCCCCTCCGACCATGTCCTGACTTTGACCCATCTTCGAGACAGAAAAAAAAAAAAGCAAAAACAGAACGGCTCATCAGGTAAAGAGTAAAAACCTTTGGTGTGACTGAAAACTCGTCTGAGAGAAAGAAAATACCTTTCTTGATAAGGAAACATGCCACAAAGCCTTCATTATCATCCTCCTCCCACATGTACACTGAAGATATTCCTCCTTCATAATACCTGTTACATAAGTGATCCAAAACAGTTAGTTTTGGTTTTATATGTTTACAAGGCTTTTTAGATGGATAACTCAGATCGCCTATAAAGTTGAACGAGGTAGGTGAAAGAACCTCACTGGTCACGATAGATAGCAAAGATGTCGTTGGCTTCAACTTCGAGCTTTCTTAATTCTGATGACGGGTACAGAGCATCCTCTAGCGGAGGATGGTACTTGTTTGACCAAGGTGACCTGCACAAAAAAAAGTCGAACATTAAAAGAAACAACAAATAGCAATTTAGCTATGAAGAAGATGTAATAGCTCTGATCCAATCCAATACTTCATTTTCTTTCTCACCCTAATTCCGACCACTAAACCAAACCAAAGCCAACCGAACATTAAATTATGTAATAAAAAGAAAAAAACATGTAGCAACAAAAAGAGAGTACCTGTAGGAATCAGCATCTCTGTTGTACTCACACAAGATGAAATCTTTCCTGCTTTCAGCATCACGTAACACCTGTTTCAGTACAAACAACTTATTTTTTTATTTTATTTTTATTTTTTTCCAGGCATGAAGACAGAACACAAAGACAAAAAGAACTCAACTTTAAGGTTCATTTCGAAATAACTAGGAAGCAATTGTATAAGATGACATAACCAAAAAGCCTCAGGATGCTCAAGACCAAAACAGGGTCCAGTTTAAAATCACATATCAAAATCTCAAGTAAGAGAATGAATATACCTGGAGAGGGAGATCGACTTGAGAGAGGAGATCGGAAGAATGTTGAGGCAAGAGGCTGAGTAGTGCTGACAGAGCCGTTTCCGATTGCTTCGGCGGCATTCTTCTTAGAAGCCCCAAAGCTGCCTCCATTTTGTTTTTTCAACCTCTGTCGCGCCGGAGAAATCAATCTCTCCGATGGATGTGGAAAAAAAAAAAGGAAGACGACCGGAGGCAGACAACTGCTGATGATAACCGCATAAACCAATGGTCAAACGGGCCGTCGTTATCCTTTAATAACCATTTAGGCCCATTATAAGGCCCACTGACCCCGAAACGCCGTTGTTAGAGTATTTGTTTTTGTTTCCTTCTTTTGATAACTAATGGTCTGGTCTAATCGACTTCTCTTTATCCTTTAATAACCCTTCAGGCCCTTAATCCCCCCAACCTCTATATTATTGACATAAAAGCATCGTTATTGAATATAATATTTAGGCCATAAATGAGGCCCAAGAGTTAAGATTACAGACACCAGTCGTCGTGAACACTTTGATGACAGAAAAAAGAAAACTTTGTATCACACGCCACAAGAACAGTCGCACATACTCTAGCACACGCTGTTGGAACATTTCAAATTCACAATCGTATATAATCATAAGCATTTTAGACGAAGTTAAAAGAAAAAAAAGAAAAAACCTTTGATCGGACCGGCAAATAGTTAATCACGTCAACAGGAACGATGCAGGAAAATGAAGAGACTGCTCCGTTGCTCGACGATTCTCAACCTGTAGGTGAAACGAGATCGCAACCCGCGACGACGAAGGTGCCGGAGGTGGAGATCCATCTGTTTCTGAGTGGGAGAGGTATGAATCCGACCGATGTTTTCAAGTGGAATCTCGGAGGTGAGGAGCATGATCAGCTCGAGGTTATACCTATTCTTGAAAAATATGGATTAAAAACCATCTTCGCTTTCACCGTTGACGAAGGTGGAGGTTTCTGCGTCCCAATCCGATTTAACCCTAGGAACGGCCGGTCTTTGCTGACGTACGGAGATGGTACAGTCGTTCACATCCTAGCTGAACCTAGACCTAAGGTAATCCCTCCCTCTCTCTGTCTTTTTGATTTTAAATTTTTTTGACTTTCGTATAAGAGGAGAAAGAAAGTCAGCTACTTACTTTACTTAGATTGTGTTCACCAAATTAACTGATTCCTTGAATGGGTTGGGTTATATGAAATTTTGGTTATAAATTACTCCCCCTATTTCAAATTAATCTATATTTTAGGATTTTCACAATTATTAAAAAAACACATAAAAGTTAGTTATTAATGTATAGTTTTTTCTAATTTTATATTTTCTATATTTTAAAACAAATAAAATTTCAAGAAATGCAATTAATGTTTTTGAAACACACAATTTTTTATTATTAGTCAACAAAAAAATATATTGAAAATATAAAAATACATATTTTTGAAACAAAGTTTTTTTCCTAAAATATGTATCTTTCTGAATGTATGGAGTACATGTAGAGTATATATATTTTGAAACACAACTATAGAACGGGTCTTAATAATCTAGTTTCTCATAGAAGCACAACTGTAGCTATAGATTATCATATCTCTGATGTAGAAACTAGAAAGGGTGACACGGTACTCGTTGGAGTTAACAAAAGCTTTGGATATATGCTTATAAAGAGATTAACAAAAACGTCAAACATGCAGCTTTAACCACACGGAATGTTCTTATAATTTGGAATTGATTCATCTAGTGACACGATTTCTTTTGAATACTTCTTTGTTTTCAGAATCTTGTGATCGAATGCTTCCAAGGAATCGTGTTTGGAGCCGTGTTTGGCGTGTTTGTTACGCTGTTAAACACGTTTCAAGTGTGGCTCTCTCCAGCGTGGATCAAGAATAAATTCTCCATTGAGAACATGAACATCCCTCCGTGGTTGGCGCTGTGCATATTAATAGTAGTCACCCTAGTAAGTAAGAGCAGCAGATACCTTTTTCAGAAAATTTGGCTGCTAATATCACGCAGATCCTAACACTCGTCTGGCCTGAAATGTGGTCGAAATTGCAAGTCCTCCGTCGACCATTTATAGAGATGTTATCTTGTCTCATCAACCCAACAAGTTCCCTTCTTTGTTAACCACACTTTGTTGCTTTTGATAAGGCCTCGTGGGCCAATAAGCTTGCTTTCAAAACCAAGAGAGAGCAATCATTTTCTCGTATTTGCATCTTGTTGAACTTGATATAAGCTTTGATCCAATAACTGTTTTACTTTTCACCTTGGTTCCGAGCATAAAAACAAAACCAATCCAACAAGCAACGTATGTTGAGAAAAATGACACTAGCACGAGTGAAGTATTTGTTAAGCTAGATGGACTTCACACTTAAAACCAATTGGTGATTAGTGGAGTGACCCAACCATCTTATATATTGCTTAAGATCCCTTCCAATACCCGATGTGGGACTTATGTCCCTAATACGCCCCCTCGAGATGATGGCTCTTTGAGCGTCAATCTCGGAATGTTTGGGCAAGGATCGATGGGCCAACTTTGGGCCAGATCGATGATGGATCGGGTTGGACTGCGTGGATCGGGCTCTGATACCATGTTAAGCTAGATGAGCTTCACACTTAAAACCAATTGGTGATAAGTTGAGTGGCCCATCCACCTTATATACTACTAAAGATCCCTTCCAACTACCGATGTGGGACAACTATGTGTCTAATACGCCCCCTCGAGATGATGGCTCTTTGAGCGTCAATCTCGGAATGCTCGGGCAAAGATCGATGGGCCAACTTTGGGCCAGATCGATGTGGATCGGGTTGGACTGCGTGGATCGGGCTCTGATACCATGTTAAGCTAGATGGACTTCACACTTAAAACCAATTGGTGATTAGTGGAGTGACCCAACCATCTTATATATTGCTTAAGATCCCTTCCAATACCCGATGTGGGACTTATGTCCCTAATAGTATTCTCGCAGTAGAATAAAACAGAACAAAAAGGTCCCCATTAAAGGAAGACGACCGGAGACAACCGAATAAACCAATGGTCTAACTGACGTTCAAAACGACGTCATGCGAACCTAATAATTATTTTTTGTTTCCTTCTTTCGGTAACAAATGGTCTAACGGAATGTCATTATCCTTTAATCCTCCTTTAGGCTCATATCTAGGCCCAATGTCTACATTATTGACCGCAGAATATTTAACGAGGCCCAACTTCTAGTCTATAAACTTAAACGTCGTCGTTATGAACAGAATATTTATTTATTTTGCTGCTTCTGTTAACAGAAAACCTCTGATCGGAACGCAGCGACGAATCGTTAATCATTATGTCAATAGGAACGATGCAGGAGATCGAAGAGACTGCTCCTTTGCTTGACGATTCTCAACCCGAAGGCCAATCGAGATCGCAATCCGCGACGGCGAAGGTGCCGGAGGTGGAGATCCACATGTATCGGTGCGGGAAAGGTCCGATCGACGTGTTCAAGTCGAATCTCGGAGGCTGGGAGCAGGATCAGCTCGAGGTTCGACCTATCCTCGATAAATACGGATTGAAATCGATCTTCGCTTTCAACGTCGAGAAAGGCCGTGGCGTCCCGATCCGCTTTAATCCTAGGAACGGCCGGTCTATGCTGACGTATAGAGACGGTGCCGTCGTATACATCGACGGCGAACCTCAGGTAATCTTTTGTCTTCTTCCTTCGGAGTTTTTTATTTCGATTTTGGGTGTTGACTTTCGTAAGAGGATAGCTTATGTGATTGTGTTGACCAAATTATATGAAATTTTGTTGATCAAAACCTAGGAACTCTGATGATACAGAGTGTTGCTAGTGCAATGTTATCTGATAAGTTGTTATTCCGCTGGATATAAGTATTTGTTCTTATCACTTGTCTCGTGAGGTTATCATATCTAATATTGTTCTTCATCTTCTTGGATTGTAGAGTACTTACTCTGGATTAATTTTTTTTGCGTTTGTTTCTGTTTATTGTGCACGTGAAACCACATACATGTCATTAATTGTCTATATACTCTTCACAATGCTCCAGAATCCCAATTCATGTGGACTCTGTATCTCTCGTTGTAGAACCTCAACTGTAGCTTATGGTATCTCTGATATAAAAACTAGAAAGGAACACACGGTAGTCAGAAGTTGTTGGAGATAGAAAAAACTTTGGATATAGGCTTATAAGAAGATAAAAAAAAAACATGTAGCTTTGACCACACGAAAAGTTCTAATTGGTTGCAGTTATAACTGATGGGATGATTCATCTAATGACATGATTTCTTGTGAACGTTCCTTTGTTTTCAGGACTCTATGATCCAACCCATCACAAGAATCGTGCTCGGAGTCGTGATTGCTACGCTGTTGATAACGTTTCTAATGAAGGACCCTCCGGCGTGGATCAAGAACAACATCTCCCTTGGGAACTTCCCTCCGTGGGTGCTTGCGTGCATAGTTATAGTGTTCACCCGAGCGAGGAAGAGAACCAGGGACTTTTTCAGGAAGTATGGCTGGTAGTATCACACAGACACTGACACTCGTCTGGCTTGAAAATTTGGTCGAAATTGTAGTCCTCCAATCGACCATTTAGAGAGATGTTTTCTTGTCTCAACCCAACAAGTTCCCTTCCTTTGTTAACCACCATTTGTTTCTTTGATAAGGCCTCATGCGCCAATTTGCTTGCTTTCAGAACCAAGAGAGAGAGAGAGAGAGCAATCATTGTCTCCGTTTTGCATTCTTGTTGAACTTGATAGTTTTATGAATTTTCATGTGTTTGCGACGTGCAAACTGATACTACCTTCTGAAAACCTTGGTGAATATGAATTCATGTCAATGCACACATTTTAGATATAGTAGACAAGTTTTGGAAATATCTAAAAGTGATTTTGACTATGCAGAATCTTTAACTTGAATTTGTAATTTGAATTTTTATTTATTTTTCAAAAAAGTTTTAACAGTACATGGGTCAGTGTCAATACGATTTTACAAAATACTTTTCTGTAATGAGAAACAATAATTATTAAGAAAAGGGTTGATGAAGCTACAAAAATAAGCATGTACAAACTAAAATAGCAAACAAATGTTGGATACGGTTTCATTTGAAATGATCAAATTGTTCCAAATATTATATAGTATTCCTTTCGTTTTTTTAAGATCCATGTTCTAGGAAAAAAATTTGTTTTAAAAAGATATATTTTTTACTTTTTCAATATATTATTTAATGAAAATCTATTAACTTCAAGAAAATTAATTGTGTTTATTGGATTTTTATTAGTTAAAGGTTATAGAAAATTGTTATTCACAAAAATCAATGCATTTTTAATGTGATTTCTTAATATATATGAAAAGTCTAGAATATACATCTTTAAAACAGAGGGAGTACTATTTAAAAACTAAAATTGAAATCAAAGATATAGCTAAATTCTATTAATTTTGTATATCTTTGGAATGATGCTTGTTGGATATTAGATAAACAAAGTTATTGAATATTTCCTCCCATCACTAAACTGTAAGTTGCTAATTAAGAACTTGAATTAAAATTTTGTATATGATCACTTTTGTCTTCATAATAAACTGGTCAAATCGTAAACAACTCAAAAAAAAAGAATAGTTTGATTTGATCAGTAGAATGAAATATTCACAGTAATAGTAATTACCAATTCTTAAGTATGCACAAAAAGCGAAGTAAAAAGAAAAGAAACATGTATTTCCACCGGAAAAGACTCAAAAAGGACATGTGACATTCACGTATTCTTTCTAAATCCAGTTTAATCATATGTAAGTACAAAACCTTATACTATGATAAACAAAATTTATTCACCTGGTTTTTTTGTTTTACCTATTAGTGATGGATATTCAACGTGAGTTTGACGATAACTTTTTTGCTAACATATAATGATGATATCATTTTATATAAACAAATCGACAGAGAGTAATAACAATGAATAATTCAAACTATGTCAAATCAAATTTGACGAGTTTTTTATGTGGACAAAATCTTGATAACATTACTAATCCATTGATTACTTTCTTGAATACTCATTAATTTATTTATATATTTATAATGATATTTGTATTGAATATTGGAGAAAATATGGTTATAATCACGTTTCAATAATACTAAAACTAAAAGATGAGTGAAATATATTTGTGTTCTTTATCATTAAAAAATCCTAAACTACAAGTGGATTGTAATGATACGGTGTTAGTCAATGTTAATGTTGACGCTTGACTATATAATAATGAGCTTGTGGCCTAGATTCATTGTTTCAAAGTGAAATTATAAATGACAATTGTATCAGCAATGAAAGTTTTAGATTTTAATTATACTTGAATAGCATAAATTGTAATTTACAAAATGAAGGAAGAGACTTTTCAAAAGTATTCCAAAAAATGATTGTCTCTCTACAGAATAATTTTTTAATGTACTACTAAAATTTCGTGTAGGTGAAAAAAAGTGATACCAAATCTAGAACCGATGGATTACTTAAAAAGGGGGCATTAAATTTAGAATCACTGAAACATGACCAGTGATCTACTAAACTAGAGTACTAATTCCCATAATAATAATATGATCATATGTGCATTTGGGCTGTAATATATAGAATTTGATAGGGTGAACATATGATATCACCTTGTAATATGTTTTTAATTGTAAGATCAAATGTTTCTGTCAAACAATTGATCTTGTAGTCAGCCCAAATAATAATTCTTGATAATGATATAGTGTTAGTGTTAGTGTTAGTGTTAGTGTTAGTGTCAATGTTAATTATGGACTATATAATTAATGGGCTTTTGGCCTAGATTATTGTTTCAAAATGATATAAATGACAATTATATCACAAAAGGAAGTTTTAGATTTTAATTATATTTGAATAGCATAAATTGTAATCTTTTATATAACAAATCGTAAATCGCCTAACGAAGCAGAATTTGATACATTGATTAAGTAATAAAAATAGTTTAAAATAAAAAATAAATAAAATACGAAAACTCAAAAGGCTAAATATTTATTTGACAAAATCAAAATATTTTTTTTGGCCATTTCTTGGATAGTTCTTCTTCCCCACCACGATCAATATTCACAAACACTCTCCAAATAAATAACTATTTATATTTTAAAATAAAATTCATAATTAATACTTTACCTTATGATGAAACTGAAATTTTGGAAACATATTTGCATCTCAAACCAAAAGAAATTTTCAGGTAAAAATATTTACATTATGTTTATGTAGATTTAAGCATAATGATCACAGATTCACAGGACCCTAAATTCTAAATTATTGTAAAATGAATTGAAAAATTAAACTGAAATTTTAAAAGATAACTATTAATAATTTGTTCTTCTAAAGGAAGAAATTGTCACTATTATTCTAATTTGAATAGTTTTGGATATTTAAAAATAGATGATGTTTAAATATTTTTATATTAGTTTTAGTTTTGTTCAAAACTGTGTGATTAATGATGTTTTATAATTTTTTTGATGATTAGTTAAATTAGTTTTAATAATATTTTTTAGAAAAAAATGTATTTCTTAATTATTGTGTCTTCAACTAAAACATCAAATATTTTGATACGGAAGAAATATTATATTTGTTGTCTACAAATATTAAGAAAAATGTATTCTTCTTAATTCTTGTGTCTTAATTATTGTCTCTTCAACTAATACACATTGAGTATTTGCATGAATCGGGTAAATACATTTTTCTAAAAATCATACTGTTTTAATATAATAATTTAATACATTTTTATAATACTAGTTTATAAGATGAAGTAAGGGTTCTTTTGATCAAAAAAAAAGTAAGGGTTGTTTTAATAGGTATTTTAATTTTAATAATATGGATAATTCAATAGTTAAAAAAAAATGATTCAGTCTAATGTAACACGCAAAACTCGGTCAAAAGACTGAAACACACATGAATATCAATGTCAGATCCGTAGGGACCGTTTCGTTAGTTAGCGAATGTATAAATACACACAACTCAACCTCCACTCTCTTTACTCCTTACGTTTCTCTGAGAGTATAAACTAAAAACGTAAAAAAAAAATCAAAACATCAAATAAAAATAAAATCTCACATTCTGGAAAACACACGCAAATCTCTTTGCACAACGCCGAAAAAAACCCCTAGAGATCATCATCCACCTATGGCGGCGGCGGTTGCATCAGGAATTGCCCCGACGACAGCGATGGTTGATCAAGTCCCTAACCAACCATCCGTCGTCACGGTTGCGTCTCCTCAATCCACGACTCCATTCACTCAGGTAGCCGCCGTGGCTGCAGCCGCTGCGGCTGCAGAAGCGTTACAAGCGCACCCTAACTCGTCTCTCTACGTGGGAGATTTAGACCAAAGTGTCAACGAGGCACATCTGCTGGATCTGTTCAACCAAGTTGCTCCTGTTCAGACAGTTAGGGTTTGTCGTGATCTCACTCGTCGCTCTCTTGGTTACGCTTACGTCAACTTCGCTAATCCCGATGATGGTACTTTTATTTAAATAATATTGATTAAAATATTATTTTCATGGAAATGTGGATGTTCTTGTTATAATATAAAGTTTTGATCATATTTAATTGTAACAGCGATGCGAGCGATGGATAGTCTGAACTACACACCGATCAGAGACAGACCCATAAGGATCATGCGTTCGAACCGCGACCCGAGCACGAGACTTAGCGGGAAAGGAAACGTTTTCATCAAGAACCTCGACGTGTCGATCGATAACAAGGCTCTGTACGATACGTTCTCCATCTTCGGGACCATACTCTCGTGCAAAGTGGCGATGGACGTGACGGGGAGGTCGAAAGGCTACGGCTTTGTCCAGTTCGAGAAAGAGGAGACCGCTGAGGCTGCTATCGACAAGCTTAACGGGATGCTGCTTAACGACAAGCAAGTGTTCGTGGGACACTTTGTGAGGCGTCAGGACAGGGCTCGGTCCGAGAGCGGGACGGTGCCGCGGTTTACTAACGTGTACGTGAAGAATCTTCCGAAGGAGATTGGTGATGATGAGCTGAAGAAGACGTTTGGGAAGTACGGTGATATCTCGAGCGCGGTTGTGATGAAGGATCAGAGCGGGAACTCGAGGTGTTTCGGGTTTGTGAACTTCGAGAGCCCCGAGGCGGCTGCGGTGGCGGTTGAGAAGATGAATGGGATTAGTCTTGGGGAGGATGTGTTGTACGTTGGGAGGGCGCAGAAGAAGTCTGAGAGGGAAGAGGAGCTGAGGAGGAAGTTTGAGCTGGAGAGGATAAGTAGGTTTGAGAAACTGCAAGGTTCGAATTTGTATTTGAAGAATCTTGATGAGAGTGTGAATGATGAGAAGCTCAAGGAGATGTTCTCTGAGCATGGGAACGTGACCTCATGCAAGGTTTTTGTTCTTGATCCTAAAATACATTTTTATAAACCATTTATTAGTTTAGTTGTAAATAGTGTTTTGTTTGTGGCCATTTTTAGGTTATGATGAACGCAGAAGGTGTGAGCAGAGGGTTTGGTTTTGTTGCTTATTCTAGTCCTGAAGAAGCTTTAAGAGCTGTAAGTGTTAAGTAGATTCTCAAAATAATACACATTTTAGTTAAGCTGAGATGTTCATATGCGATGATGATTGTATAGATGAATGAAATGAATGGGAAGATGATAGGGAGGAAACCTCTTTACATTTCTTTGGCTCAACGCAAGGAAGAGAGGAGGAGCCACCTTCAGGTTCTTCTTATCCCTCTCACTGAACTTGTATGACTTGTACAGTGAAAATGATTCTCATATTCTCATTTATGTTTTCTTGTTTCAGACTCTATTTTCCCATATGAGACCAAATGGGACAATGTCGCCAATGGCATCACCAATGCCTGGTTTCCACCACCACCCACCAGGAGGTGCAATGGCAGGTCCACACCATCCAATGTACGTAGGACAGAACGGTCAAGGTCTGGTGCCGTCTCAGCCTATGGGGTACGGTTACCAACTTCAGTTCATGCCTGGTGTGCGTCCAGGTTCTGGTCCAGCCAACTTCATGATGCCTTACCCTCTTCAAAGGCAGAACCAGCCTGGTCCACGTGTTGGGTTCAGGCGTGGTGCTACTAACATGCAGCAGCACTTCCAGCAACAACAACAGGTAAATAATGCTTGTTTTGTTAAGATCTATGGATAGTAGCAAGTTTGTCATCGTCAACTTTGTTGGGGGTTGTTGTTATTTTGGAAACTGGCAGATGATGCAGCAAAATGCAAGTCCGGGAATGAGATACATGGGTGGCCCAGGCAACAGGAGGAATGGAATGGAAGGAACTGCTCCACAAGGCATCATCCCTTTGCCATTGGATGCATCTGCAATCTCTCACAATGGTTCTCAAAACCCACAGAAGCCACCACTCCTCCCCATTTCTAAGCTCATGTCTGCCTTGGCTCTTGCTAACCCTGCTAATCACCCACAGGTCTTTCTCTTTGTGATTCTCTCATCTCATTACATTAGATTATGCTTGTTGAAGATTCTGTTTCATCGAGTGAATTGATGATGACAGATGCTTGGGGAGCAGCTTTACCCACTTGTTGAGAAGCAGGAGCCAGTTCATACTGCTAAAGTCACCGGGATGTTGCTGGAGATGGACCAAGCCGAGATCCTGCACCTTCTGGAGTCACCTGAAGCTCTTAAGGCCAAAGTCTCTGAGGCGCTGGATGTGCTCAGGCTCTCTGCTAATCCACCAGCCGTCTCTTCCGTTGATGACCAGTTCGCCCCCTCGTCAACAGAGTGAACTGACTCCTTAACTCTCAAGACATGATCTCCTCTGTCTTTTTAGTAAACAATCTCTTTTTCAAAAAAACTTTGTAGGAATTGCTTTCTCTCTTTTGCAACTTTAGTTTGTTTTCAAGTTCTACTCTTTTTATCATTTCTTTGTTTTGGGTCTTATCTAATGATTTAACTCATTCAAGTCTCTACTGTCCATTCTAATAATCAGCAAAACCTGCCCTATTACATGAAATCTGGATGTACCTCGTCATCTACAATCTGGTAATCCGAACTTACATCCGTAACTGGTTTGTCCCATTCTCCAACAGCTTCTCTTCCACTAAACCGTGCTGCTGCTGCTGCTTGGTGTCCACCCTCGTCATCTATCAAGTAAGCGTCCCATTTCGAAGCAGCCTTAGTAACTCTTGCCGGCTCTAGTTTCCCCCGTTCAATATCATTCTTCCGGTTCATTACACTATCTGAAAAATTCCAAGAACAATAGCAACAAAAGATATCATCATCACCTTGGAAATAATAAACCATTTCAAAGCCCTTTGTAATAAACAACATTCACAGCTCTAACTAAAAGCCAAAGATTCAAACCTTGCTTTTCGATGCTGCGCCTAGAGAAGGAGGGCTTGTTAACGTCTCTTTTAACGCCTCCTTTAGCTGATGAAGAAGGCCCACCAACGTTCAGCTTGGGCCTTTTGAACATCTCGTTCGGAATCTCAGTCACAATCTTCACCTCTGTGAAAACGACAACACTTCATCTATCATTCTCACTAGATGCAAAATTGATTTTCAAAAAAAAAAAACTACAAATGTACCTTCTTTGCCTTCTTCCTCTACAGTTAATCTCCGCCGTTCGTTAGGTGGATCTGAATCGAGGTACTCACTCCAATCAGATCGCTTCTTATTACCTCGAATCTCCTCAACCTCCTCCGGAGACGTATCTGCGACGGCGTGCTTCTCATCGTCGGCGAATTTACGAGACATGTTGAAGGATTGAACGAAGAGACGGAGGTCCTTGGCCTTGTAGCCCTGAGCGAACACTTTCCGCACGGACTGCTTCTGATTGCAAACCACGCAGATCCAGTTGTTGTTGCTTTTCTTCTTCTGCTTCACCTGCATCGTTGAGCATTCGAAACATTGGAGAGCTAGGAAGAGAATACTCGACATTTTCCTTCTTCTTCTCTCTAGGGATTTCGATTTTTTTGGCTTTAAATGCATATTCGTTTCTTTCGAGTGTTTTTAAGCGCCAATTTGGGGGAATTTTGGGTAATTCTAGATTAGTCTGTATCCGGTTTGGTTAATAAGAGATTTGGTTTGGTTCAACTCGGTTATTTTAGTATTGTGTAAAGATTATCAGTTCCTGTTACTTATGATATTTTCTTTTTCTTTTTGTAATGTAAACGCTGATTGGTGACAAAACAGCGGACTTCTTTAAAATTAATTGAATTCCGCTCTTATGCCACCATTTTGATTACCTTAATGATTCGATAAGATTCGATATGATTCCTTTGGTTCCATATAATATAAGACTAATCAAAAATAAGGAAGCTTCGGTTAATTTTGGTTAACCTCCCGCGTTTTCTTACACACTCAATCCGCAATCGACATTGAACCCTAAAACCCAAATCCTGTGGAGCGCGTAGTGACCATGTTGCTGGATAAGCACATAGAGAAGGTGCTCTTTAGCGACGAAGCAATCGCCGAGCGGGTGGCTCAGCTCGGATCCGAGATTACCTCTCAGTTCTCCGGTGACTCAGAGCCGCCCGTTTTCGTCGGCGTAGCCACCGGTGCTTGCCTCTTCCTGGCCGATCTCGTCAGGCGAATCGACCTTCCCATCTCTATCGACTACATCAGAGCCGATTCGTATGGCTCTGGTACTGTCTCCAGCGGATCTCCCAGAATCTCATTTGACTTGAAGCTCGACATCACCAACAAACACGTCTTCTTGGTAAGTAGTAATCTCCGTCGTCTGATGGATCTTTAGGCACTTTGAGTTTCAGATTCATATGAATTTCTTGAAAAGTTTCTTCTTTGTTAACTAGCTATGCTTCTCTGTTTTTGTAAGGTTGAGGACATTGTGGATACAGGTAATACCCTCAGCTGCCTGATAGAGCACCTGAAACTGAAGAAAGCATCATCTGTTTCAGTCTGTACGCTACTCGACAAGCCATCGAGAAGGAAGGTCCATTTCAAGCTGGTTGGAGACGGGAAGTTCTACAGTGGTTTTGAAGTAAGCTACTTCTCTTGATCTTTCTTTGTTTCAGTTGTTGCAGTGTTATGCCTTTTGCTTGTCTAATCCGTGACAAACATAGGTATATTGTTGTGTTTAGGACTTAGTCCCTAGGGGATTAAGATTATTTACTTTTTTCATGGGATTGTTTTGATTTTAACATGTGTTGCGTCTTCTGAATATGTGCAGTGTCCAGATGAATTCGTTGTGGGCTATGGAATGGACTTTGCAGAGCAGTACCGCAACCTATCTTACGTTGGCGTATTGAAGCCTGAATGTTACATGTGATCAAATATTACATGAACTGAAAGTCAGTTCATACTTTAAACAAATTTACTGGGCAATCATAAGATATTTTGTGACCTAGCCCCTCTATATTGTTGTTTCAGCGCAATTAAGCCAAAGTTATAATAACTTCGACAGTGATTCTAATGCATGTAGGTGCGTTATATGTTGAGCAGGAGCTTCACATAATACATAAATTTCATATACCTTTTTGTTATAGAAAAATCATAGAACATTACAATACAGTGAATAATACATTTATATGCCAAGAAGTAGATACAAACAAACAAATAGTAACATCGGACAATAAGGGATTTGTCTTCTTTCTTAACCCTCTGTTACTTCCAGGTGAGCAGAGGAAGAGAGTTCTTGGCCGGAGGAACAACAAGTCCATCGGAATCATACAAGATAACACCTGAGAAATCCGGAAGCTGGCATTTTCCACCCATGAGAATGTTCTTCTGCCACAACGGACCTCGTCTCTGATCCCCACTCAGCAGCATGCTCGGCTCGCCGTTGTCTGCCTCATAAACACCACCACTGTTCATGATCATCATCGTCATGTCGTTCTGGAGATGTATAACGGGTTCATGATCTCTAGAGCCATAACAGGCAGTCCAACGGCGAAGCTTCCTCTTTGAGTTAGAAGCGAGCCCTGAAACGCCAACCGCAAGCTGTTTTGCTGCGGCTAAACCCATTTGAAAAACTGTATGAGACCGCGTTCTGGATGGTGGAATGGTACTACTAGCCATTGATGTGTTTATTGTAAAAGCCAAAGAGCGTTGGTGTTGC
The DNA here is from genome assembly GCA_019706035.1 of Raphanus raphanistrum subsp. raphanistrum. Taxonomy (NCBI): domain Eukaryota; kingdom Viridiplantae; phylum Streptophyta; class Magnoliopsida; order Brassicales; family Brassicaceae; genus Raphanus; species Raphanus raphanistrum. The sequence goes on from CM033988.1 coordinate 54,384,140, forward strand.
GGCTCAAGGATTGTGAGTTGATACTGTCTTTGAGCTCATGGGGGTTTATGTAGTAGTAGAAGTCACTGGAAATGGAGTGGTTAGTCAAAGGTCAGTGAGAAGAAGCATTTGGTTCAGGTTTAGGTGCTTATGTGGTTTGGTTGATGGTTTGACTTTAACCAGTCTTCTTTTGACTTTTTATGCGACCAATGCTGTGTTAGTCTTCCTCCACGTGGCAAGTTTTTCGTGGACTTCATCTGGGCCTGATTTAAAGCCCATTAAGGCCGAAACTCTCTTCTTCTTCTTTCCGCACGCAATCTGAACTTCATTTCTTTCCTGCGCCGCCGACCAAACAGATTCCTCGGAGGAAACCTAAACCCCGGCGGAGGAAACCATGCGTCGTCACTCAGCAATTGCTCTCCGAAACCTATTCACCAGAACCTCTCCACGAGTCTCTCAGAATCTAAGCACTACCTCTTCTCCAGCTGCCGTAAACTCGCTCGGCGGCGTCTCGGGCCGTATCTGGTCTCCTTCGCCGTGTCGTATCCCTAACGCGTCATCAAATGTCTCCCACGAGAATAATCAGAGGGGATTCAGCAGCGACTCGCCTCCGCCAGATGTGAACAAGGTGGTGGACGAGATCAATCTCAAGTTCGCGGAGGCGCGCGAGGAGATCGAGATGGCGATGGACGCAAAGGAGACGGTTTACTTCAACGAGGAGGCGGAGTGCGCGAGAGCCGCTGTGGCGGAGGTTATGGAGATGTTCGAGGGTTTGCTCGGGAAGGTAACGGAGAAAGAGAAATCGTCGCTGCAGAGGTCCATGGGGTTGAAGATGGAACAGCTGAAAGCTGAGCTTCAACAGCTTAACGAATGATTGATTGGTTGATGAGGTTTGATTCTGTGAAGAACGAAAGAGGGTTAGTAATATCATCTTCGTTTTTTGTTACCGAGCCATTGTTGTTCTTGTCTGATTCAATAAATGTACTCTTTGGATTAGAGAAACAAAACGTGAAAACAGATTCAGTTGTGTGCTTTGATATCTTTGCATAGATACACATGTGAATGAAGAACTTGAGATAATAATTTACTCAACATATAACAATGGCAAAATTCAAATACAGTCAATTGTACAGCATTTTCGTTGACAGAAACTGCAATTTATGTCACTGGCTCTCGAACTTGAACCAGTCCCAGTTAGCGTAGATTTCTTCGTCCTTGCCCTGAGGGAAGCTGCTTGTGATCGGAGTAGGAGGATCAGTGGTAATCTCGCTCCTTGTTGTCACCGTAGGCATCTTTTCTCTGTACTTCTTTGCCATCTCTTCAGCCTCCATAAACACTTTCTGCATCCACAAGATTAGGTTTATTATATATGAGCGAACGAACAGTGTCAATAAAAGGTTTGCAAGTTGTACCTCTCTGTTTGTGATGAACAAACCGGACTCGCTTTCGAGATCTGCAATGCTGTCGAAACAAAGAAAAAAAGGTAGGAAGAAACATGTTTTAGATTGTTACTGAGGTTGAACAAAAAAAAAAGATTGTTACTGAGGACTAGTGAGTTTCGGTTGTGTTTCTATTCAAGGTTTTGTTACCTTAAAGATATCTTGTCTGGAAAAAGAGATTTCACAACCAGAACCTTTAAGCTTTCGTCCACCTGAAGCACGTCGCTAACAGATCCAATTCTTCTGCGGGTTATGTTTGAAATGTGTAGCAGTCCACTGTGGAAATGTTTGCATACGAAATGAAATCAAAACTAGTCACTATGAAGAAGAACAAAACTTATATAACAGTAACCTTCTACTACTATCTCCGAGTCTGACTTGGGCTCCATACGGTAAGATTTTGGCAACTGTTCCTTCTAAGAGTGTTCCTTCTCTAAGGTACATCTTCTCCTGTTACAAAAATTGTGAGATAGTCCTCGTTGATTTTTCTTATTAAGACAACACAGAAAGCTGAAACCAACCCAGGCTGTTTTTTCACTCAGTATCAAGTCGTTTTTGTCTTCATTCAATCTTGTAATCTGCACAATCAGTCTACGACCCACCTGGAAACCACACAAAAAAAAAGAAAAAAAACTAAGCAAACACAGAACAGTGAACCCAAAAGCTTTGCTGCTATTGTTGTTACAGCTAAAGAAGAAGAAACTCTTGCTTTACGTTTTCCTTCAACTCAGTGAAGCTATTAACTCTCTTCACCAGCTCCTGCTTTGGGATAAACCCTCTCAAACCCTGAAGTTAAAAAACCAACAAAAAAAAAAAAAGCTATCAATCATCCACTTCAATTGAGGTATGAACTCAAAAACAAAACATGTGAAGAAGCCTCCTACCTCAATTCTTGTGAGAAGCCCACCAGTATTCCACTCAGTTATCTTCACTTCAACAGGCTCATTAAGCTGCTTTATCTGCCACAACCACAACAACAATTCATTAGAATAAAAGGCACCAAACCAAACAACAGCTCTCGAAAAAATCAAAGGCGAGCGAGCAAGAATAAGAACCTGCCTCACACGGTGCCAAGCGATCTTCCTAAAGTAACGTCTAGAAGAAAGCAAAGGCCTCCCACTCAACGTCCTCCCTAAAACCTCCGCGAATATCACCGTCCCTATCTCCACCACAGGTCTCCCTTGCCGCGCAAACTCCGCAACTCCAACACCATCTTCTCCATCGCCATCACCATCCATAATAATCCCCATTTTACCGTGAACCAAGAACTCTTCAGCGTCGTACTTCAAATCACACAGCAAGTAATCCAACTCTCTGTCGTACAAAGGAAGTATCTCCTTCGTCAGCATTGTCCCTAACATATCCGCACCGATGCTCACATCGATCTTGTTCTCGTTACCGGATACCACAACACCAACCACTAATTCACCCGGTTTGGGATCGTAATACTCAACCGTGACTCTCTCCGTCTCCTCCTCCGATTCTTCTTCTTCTACTTCTTCTTCTTCTTCTTCGTGCTTGAAGAATTTGAGAAACGGCTCGAGAATCTCGTCGTCGTCTGCTTTCTTCTTCTTCCCACGCTCATTCTCCTCCTCCTCCTCGTCTTGTTTCGGTACAGGATTAGGCTTGTTCAACAGCTCAAGCTCCTCCTCCTCCTCCTCCGCCACGATTCCTCCGTTTTGCACATCGGAAACGCAAAATCTCCGAACGGCGAAACCGCGACACAGAGCGGGATTACGAAACGGAGAGAGGCTGAGGGTTCTGTTATGAAACTGAAACTGCGAAGCTTTCTCCGGTGATTTCAAGTATACGTCACCGGAGCTGCGAATCGGGGAAGTGAAGAGAGACTTAGATGGATGAATGAGAAGCGTTTGCATCTTCTTCTCTTCTTTCTTCTCTTATCCGCCGCGCTGAGGATTCTTCTTCAAACGGTTTATTTTATCCATTTGCCTTTTCGTTGGTTTTCTTGCAACTCTGTCCTCTAAATCTTATAACATTTATTAAATCGGGTAGGAAGTTTAAAATGTAACAATTGAACCCTTACTTCTCGACTTTAAGTAACAACCTTCTATTGACGACTGCTTAACAATAGGCCCAATATTGATAATGGACCTAAGAATGGACCCATAAACGGACCGTCGCGTTTATTAAAAAATGCGGTGGGCGGTTCAATTAATTCCTGAACGTTTTAAGAGTGGTAAAGACATACTATTGGTTTGGAGTTTGTTTGGACGGTGCTCGGCTTTTTGGTTGTTAGAGACTGTATTAGACATTCTAAGCTGCTTTGGTATGTTCTAGGCAACCCTACACAATTGACAATTAATTTATCATTTTGTTATCATTTTTAGGTAGTAGTTTGGGTTCACACATACATGATGGTTGTTAAAGTTGGCATATGTGTGTTTTCATACAGTTGCATATGTTGTGATCATAGATTAAATTGGTGTGAACTCTAGGCAAACATGTGAAGCCTACCTCAATTCGGGTGAGAAGACCTCATGTATTCTTATCTTAACTTTAACAGGCTCATTAAATTGCTTGATCTGTCACAGAACAATCCGCTCTTCATTAGATGCTTATTAATTCTTCAACCAGGAACAATTGTGAATCAATTCACAAGAAGAGGACCTGCCTCGCTCGGGGCAAAGCGAGTTAAGACGGTGCCCAGGCATTTTGGTTATATTGAAGACTGTGTGTTAGATGCTCAATGCCACTTTGGAAGGTTCTAGGCACTCATACAAAATTTATAAATAGTTATCATATAGTTATGGCAGTTTTTCAATTTATAATTACATCAAATTAAATTAGTAAGTTTTGGGTTCACACATAATGGTCATCAACGCTGGCACATGCTTTCTGAATAGTTAGATATGTTATTGTTGTGGATAAATGCAAATTAATTTGAAAAAAGTAACGAAAACTTAAGAGAGTAAAAATTTATTGAGACAAGTATCAATTTAAAGTGCATATTAATTATATGAATGTTTAATTTTTCAATTTTTAGACTCATGTTTATAATTGTTTCAAAATTAAATATTTTTAGACTCATATTTCTTTTCTTAAAATATTTATCTCACTAAGTATATTTTTCTAATATTGATACACAAAAATTTAAAACAATTCTATAATTAACAGTTATTATTAATCACAAATTGAACTGATGTGCTGGCCTGTGTTCGGTACCACCATATGATCAATAATTCAATAAAATGTGTACATCTGAATTGTGTTTTGATAAATAAAAAATATTGAATTTTGATCCGCTAGAAATACAACATTATTGGTTTCAGTTTGATGTTTCGGCTAACTTACGATATTTTATGTTTTAGTTTTTATATTTATAATATGTACTGATCTAACTGTTGTTTGAGATTGTAAGTTAAAATACAGTATGCACACTACATTTCAAGTATTGTTTTTAGTACTTTTTTTTTCAATGAATGAAACAGAAGTTTTGTTCATATGTAAAAATGTTGGATTATAGTGAAACTAGTAGACACTATACAGCCATTAGACAAAATGCATAATTTCAAATCGTAAATTATTACGAAAGATGGAGTGATGAAATGATACTTGTTTATGATTATCAAGTTCTTGCCTGACAAAAAACCCAACATGAACGGGTCTTGTCGTCAAGTGGCAGTGGACGGGTGTGGGATGCTAACACGTTTCAGATTCGATTCTCATTCTATGCGAAATTAAGTCATATTGTTCTGTTTACCTAACGCGGATATGAATTTATGCTTTAGGACCCATTTGAATGTTTTGGAGAAAGAGTCTATCCGCGGGCTTACGACTTCCCTGGATTCAACCAGGTTAAAAAGAAATTTTTGTCCAAAAAAAAAAAAAAACAACATCACTTAAAATAAATAACTCTGCTTAATTAACATAATTGCGATGGCCATAGAAACAATAAAAATAAAACTCAGCGATCGATTTGATTAGTGATGGCTTTGCCACCTGTCCAAAAATCTATAAGTAGTTATAGATTAAATGTTTTGCTTAATCATAAGTCCTAGTCTATCAGTATTTCAGTGCGTTCTGATTAGCATCAGAATTTAATTATTATTGCTCTTTTTTTATATCATAGTGCAATAATTTCACAAATTCATAAATTGATGTTAGTGGTTATAGAACCAGAAGAGTATGTACTAAGCATTTTCAAGGTAGGCTTACAAGATGTTAAGTTCACTTTCAAAGGTAATATGAATTTGCAATTTTATTTGTTGCAGTATTTGCAATTTTATCTGTTTCTCTGTTTGAAAATATTTACACTTCCCTCATCATCCGTGATAAATGTAAGTAATAATGAGGGTGTCTATTCACAAAATAAAATAATAACGAGGTCGTCGTTATCGCTTCACAGATATGTGATGAGTTAAGAAGAAAACGAAATCTGATGTAAGACTCCCATCTTTTCCCGATCCTTCTCTTCATATGATAGGAAGAAGAAAACATTTTGTAAAATTACGTGGTGAGTTAGTTTTAAATTTATACGAATCATAGATCAAATATGCATCACACGTACGATAAATTTCACAGTTTTTAACAACGAATTAAACTTTGCTATTTAATTTTCTGATTTTAAAGACAAATGACATGTGCTCGTACAGCTGTGGTTACACAAACCGGAGGTCCAATCTGCGAATGTAACATAATGTACATTCCGTTCACGTTGGGGTTTTCGTTTCCTCACCGGTTTAAACTTTAGAACCACAGTCTATGTAGACTCTATTTTTCATTCAACATAAAGTAAATTGTTTTGTTTCAGCTGAATAGAACTAAACTAATAAAAAATGTATTACTCAATTGATATAAGAAATCTATTTTTCCATTATTGTAGAAAATAAAATGAAATGTGATTAGAGCAAATTTAATTTTAAAACAAAATATGAAGTGGAATTAGAAATGTTGTTAGTGGCAACTGATAAGAAATCAAAGAGTGGGTGATAGTGCCACTTCATTTTTAATCTCTTTAACAACATTTTTAATTCCACTTCATTTTCTAATTTCTTGTTGTTAAAAAAAAGATAAATTAGAAACTGAAGTGGAAATAAAAATGATTTTAAAGAGATTAAAAATGAAATGACACTATTACTCAGTCTTTGATTTCTTATCAGTTGCCATTCACAAGTAGCAATGAAAAGTTAAGAAAATATTTCCAGCTTCCTGCCGCTAGAAACAATTCAGAATATAAAATAATTATTCATTAACAGATGAGAAAAGAAAAGAGATGGATTTTATTTTTTTAATAATTTTTAAAAAGTTTCTTAAATTATTAAGTTCGTTTTAGTAGTCAAAAGTAATATGTATAAAATTTATGATCTTACATTTTATTTATCACAATGAAAGAGAAAATATGTGAATAATTTGAACCATTGTTCAAATTTTATACATAATCATTTTCCCTATATAGTATCATCTGTTCTTTTATAATATTGTTTATTTGTTTTGTTTATCCTGGATGTAGACCAGATGGGAAATCAACTTTTGACTCTGTCCAAGGCTTTAATTATTTCCACAACGATGCAACTAAATTAGAGAAACAAAAGTAATTTGGGTGATTTTATATGATAATACAAAAATAGAAGATAATATTCCTAAATTTCGTTTTCGATAATTAATTTGGGTGATGTTATGATAATACAAAAATAGAAGATGATATTCCTAAATTCCCTTCTTTCGTTTTCGATATTTTTAAAAATTTGTCTCTTGCTCAGAAGATTTAAGAACATGTTCCCCCATAAATAATTAGAGCCAAATAACTGTGAAAAAATATTAATAATGTATAAAAAATAATTTAATTTTTGCCACATATAAGGAATGGCTAGGAGTTGCAGAACAAAGCTTTTTGTCTATCACATATTTTTTTTTCCATTTCTGAAAAGAAAAATAAATTTATTTTACGCATATTAAAAAACTTTTAGAATTCTGACTATAGTTACATCATATTCTTTAATTATCTATTTAAAAATAAAATAAAATAAGTGATTTTATAATTTACTATTAATTTATTTTTTTAGAAACCATTAAGAATTAATAAAAAAAAATCCTCGTGAGGAGTACTCGTGGCATGAAATTGTAGATTGAACGAAATGTAAGATGTATAATATAAAAATGATGCTTGATATAAAGTTATAAACACAGGTATAAATGGAGAAGCAAAAGGTCGGGTAAAGAAAGTGTTTGTTTCGACCTTCCCAAAAATAAAATGCTCACATTCACACTTAGAAAAGACCCGACGAGCCATTAATTGCCTTCTTCTTCTTCAAGTCATCACCTCCTCACAATCTCAAGTACTTTGCTCTGATCTCCTTTTACATTTCAGACTTTTCTTTTGTGTAATTCATTTTCAAACACTGTTTTAAGGGTTTAATCTGAACACAAAAGATTCTCAATTCAAGCAAGTGACTGTTAACACTTTCTTCTCCATATCTAATAAACATTACCAATCTTGTTATTGCTTCATTACTTTTATGTAACCATTAAAAACATTCGTATTTATTACTGATAGACAAATAAGAATATTCTGTCATATATTCTGTAATACTGTTAGAGTAGATATGGGAGATCCCCAAATATGTGTAACCAACTGATGTATATATTGATGAGTAAATACAACGTATCATTCAAGGGGAAATACATCTTCTATCATGGTATCAGAGGGTTATCGATCTCTCTAACCTATTTCTTCCGCCACCTATCTCCTCTCTTCTCTTCTTTACTCATTTCCTTTCTAATCTCACAAATGGCTGCTCCCCCTGCTCCTCTTGATCGCGCCTATGGCGTCACCAATATCAAAACCCATATCCCTTTCACCCTAGATAACAACGAACATAACTATGATGCGTGGAGAGAACTCTTTCTCCTCCACTGTCAAAGTTTTGATGTTGATGGCCATCTACACGGCACTTCGCTTCCTGCTGACGACAATGATGCTGCTTGGACTAAAAAGGACGGACTTGTTAAGCTTTGGCTCTACGGCACACTATCAAAAGACCTGTTCAAGATCTCCTTTAAGGCTGGTGGAACTGCACGAGAACTCTGGCTACGGCTCGAGAATTACTTCAGAAACAACAAGGAAGCTCGTGCCATACATCTTGACAACCAACTACGTTCAAAGGAGCTAGGCGACAAATCTATACACGATTATGCACAGGAGTTGAAATCAATCTCCGATCTGATGACCAATGTTGATGCTCCGGTAACAGAGAGGGCGCTCGTCACACATATGCTCAACGGTCTCACTCCTAAATATGATAACATAATCAATGTTATTATGCATCGCCAACCCTTCCCATCTTTTGATGACGCCCGTTCTATGCTCCTATTAGAAGAGGATCGTCTACAGAGAGGAAAGAAGACGTCACTTGCGCAAAACGACTCATCCTCGTCTGACAAAGCCCTTGTAGCGACAGTCAACACGGAGAAGCCACAACCACAACCACACTACCAGCGTCAAAACAGAGGACGTGGCAGACACAACAGAGGCCGGGGAAGAAACTACAACCCACAATACCGCCCACATTACCAACAATGGAATGCTCCTTTCTGGACCAATGGCTACAACACGTGGCCACAGCACCAACTCATGCCTTGGGGACAAGCACCCCATCAATCACAACAAGGTCTCCTTGGTCCACGACCTCCGCTACACTCTCATCAGAATCAGGTGCAAGCGATTCAGACTGCTGGCAATCAGAACAGCACACCACCAACAAACATTGCCTCAGCTTACAACACAATGACTATGTTTGATCCGTCTGATAACCAGTGGTACATGGACTCTGGCGCTACTGCACATTTGACAAACTCGGCAGGTAATCTTAAGTGCATTCTTAATTCTAACACCGGAAAGACAGTAACCGTTGCTAACGGTAAACGCATTCCAATCTTGAACTCGGGTTCTGTTTCTTTCCCTTCTTCTTCTCGCCCTTTGTCTTTAAAATCTGTTCTTGTTACATCATCCATCATTAAAAATTTGGTTTCTGTGCGCAAGTTCACTAAAGATAACTCTTGTTCTATTGAGTTTGATCCATGTGGTTTCTCTGTGAAGGATCTTCTAACCAGGAGGACTCTACTCCGCAGTAACAGCACTGGTGATCTATATCCTGTCTTCCCTTCAAGAAATAAGCTTCCTTTTCCTCTTTCAACTTTCCTGGCAACTTCCTCAAGCATATGGCACCGTCGCTTAGCTCACCCGAGCAAGGAGACACTTAATTTTTTATTTTCTTCTTCTATTTTGCCATGTAATAAAAAGGATTTATCTCACCTTTGTGATGCTTGTCAGTTGGGAAAGCAAATAAAACACCCTTTCAAATTATCAGACTCCAAGGTCTCAGCGCCATTTGAGATTGTTCACTCCGATCTTTGGACGTCTCCAGTGCAAAGCCTAAGTGGTATCAAATATTATGTGCTGTTTCTTGATCAATTTTCTCATTTTCTTTGGGTATATCCTCTACGTTCCAAAGATCAAGTGTTTTCTAAATTCAAAGAATTCTCCTCTTACGTAAACACTCAATTCTCAACCACAATAAAAGCTTTTCAATGTGATAATGGGACAGAATTTAACAACTCTCAGTTTCACAATCTCTTTGCTTCACAGGGAACCACATTTCGATTCAACTGTCCGTACACTTCTCAACAAAACGGGAGATCCGAGAGGATGATACGGACGATCAATAATGCAGTGCGCACTCTTCTCTTCCAAGCTCAACTCCCTAACTCTTTCTGGGTGGAAGCTCTACACACTGCAGTCCATGTCTTAAACCTTCTTCCTTCAAAAGCCATCAATAATGAAACTCCCTTTTCAAAGCTCTTTCAGAAACCCACTTCTTACACTCATCTCAAAGTCTTTGGCTATTTATGCTACCCAAACCAAAACCATCCTCACACTAAAAAGCTTTCTCCCAGATCATCTCGATGCATTCTTCTTGGCTACCCATCCAGCCATAGTGGCTATCGTTGCTATGATCTCCAAACTAAGAAAATTATTCTTTCTCGTCACGTTAACTTTGACGAAACAATCTTTCCATATCGTCAAACCTCTGACACAGTTCAACCGAACTATGATTTCTTAGAGACCGAAACAGAGCAGTCTCCTATCTTCAAGCAAATTCTTCTCAATCAAACACCTGCTCCTGTTTCTCAACAAGCAGTGACTCCCACTGAGACACAGCCGCCAACTCAAAATGCTACGGCAACTGAGGCACCAAGGCACTCCATGATGACACGTTCAAAACATGGAATCACAAAATCTCGTCAATTCTTTTCTCTCCTCACAGAACCTCGCTCTCCACTTCCAAAAAGCTATCTCAAAGCTCTTGAGGATCCATTTTGGAATGCGTCAATGAATGTTGAGTACGATGCGATTATTAAGAGTCGCACTTTTGATTTGGTTCCACGACCACCTAACGCTAACGTGATTCGTTCTATGTGGTTGCATAAGCATAAATATGATGCGCAGGGCAGATTCAAAAAGCACAAATCACGCTTGGTGGCCAACGGCAAGACTCAGCAAGAAGGTATCGACTTCTCCGAAACCTTCAGCCCAGTGGTGAAGCCAGTCACCATTCGCACAGTCCTTCACACAGCTCTTGCAAAGGATTGGGATGTACAGCAGCTTGACGTGCAAAACACCTTCCTCTATGGCAACCTAGACGAGACGGTATACATGACCCAGCCTCCGGGTTTTATCAATAAAGACAAGCCCGATCATGTATGCAAACTGAACAGGTCTATCTATGGCTTGCGCCAAGCTCCTCGCGCTTGGAATGCTCGTTTTGTTACCTTCATCACTAATATCGGGTTTTGCCAAAGCAAAAGCGACACAAGTCTCTTTGTTTACAGGAAAGGTCTGGACCGTGCTTACCTGTTACTCTACGTCGACGACATCATTGTCACAGCCTCGTCACCACAGCTCCGAGCTCACATCGTCAACAACCTCAAAACAGAGTTTCCGATGACTGACTCCGGCATCGTTGACTCTTTCCTCGGCATCTCGGCCCAATACAACGCCAAGGGGCTGTTCCTCAATCAATCTACTTATGCTGAAGAGATATTGGAACGGGCTGGAATGAAGGACTGCAAACCTTGTGCAACACTAGTTGACTTGAAAGCCAAGCTATCAGACAAAGAAGGCGCACCAGTTGCTAATCCAACCGAATACAGAAGCTTGGCGGGAGCTCTCCAGTATCTAACGTTCACACGTCCAGACATCTCTTACGCCGTTCAGCAAATATGCTTGTTCATGCATGATCCCAGAGAGCCCCATTTCGCAGCACTAAAACGAATCCTTCGCTACATTCAAGGCACCAAGGCGAAGGGATTACAACTTCTACGACGTCAAAAGATGGCACTAACAGTCTACTCTGATGCAGATTGGGGTGGATGTCCAGATACACGACGATCAACGTCAGGCTTCTGTGTTTACTTAGGCGACAACCTTGTTTCTTGGTCGGCTAAAAGACAAAATACAGTGTCAAGATCAAGTGCAGAAGCAGAGTATAAGGGAGTTGCAAATGCCGTTGCAGAGAGCTGTTGGATACGAAATCTCCTGCTAGAGATGGACATCCCTATTCACCGAGCCACAATAGTTTACTGCGACAACATAAGTGCAGTTTATCTCTCATCAAACCCGGTTCAACATCAGCGTACCAAACACATCGAAATAGACATTTACTTCGTCCGTGAAAAGGTCCAGATGGGTCAAGTGCGAGTCTTACACGTGCCTTCCTCTTTGCAGTACGCTGATATCTTCACCAAGGGTCTTCCAACGACAATATTCAATTCCTTTCGATCCAGTTTAGGCGTGCATGATCCCCACGCTACAACTGCGGGAGAATGATAGACAAATAAGAATATTCTGTCATATATTCTATAATACTGTTAGAGTAGATATGGGAGATCCCCAAATATGTGTAACCAACTGATGTATATATTGATGAGTAAATACAACGTATCATTCAAGGGGAAATACATCTTCTATCAATTACTTAGAAATGGATATGGAATATTTATGTAAACCTTGTCTACAGTCTAAATATGAGGAACAAAACAAGTAAACAGAAGAACAGTGAGTTACTGTGTTGCTTGGGACCAGTATATTCCCAAACAAAGGTATATTTGGTCACTTGTTTTTGTACTCGGCTCGTTATCTACACAATCTATAATACTAGAATATCATATCTAGCCTTTTTTTTTGGACACCAATCTAGCTATTATGTGATTTAATTCCCAAGGTTGTTCTTTTTTCTTTGTCTCTGTCCGTTATAATAGATAACAAAATCCGAAGCCAATTCCATTGCTCGCGACGTTACATGGTTATAATAGATAACAAAATCCGAAGCCAATTCCATTGCTCGCGACGTTACATGGTTATAATAGATAACAAAATCCGAAGCCAATTCCATTGCTCGCGACGTTACATGTTTATGGCGAAATTCATATTTTAAATCATTTTTCTTAAGCAAATATGAGGTTAAAACTTTTAGTCAAAAAAATATGTGGTTGAACTTCAGTTTAAAGTTTGAAATTTATACGAAGACAGTAGTTGATTGGACTAGAGTCATTAATATTTCATGTCATTTTCAACGTGACTGAGAGTTCTGATTCACCTAAAGCTGAGTTTTTTTTTGTCAACACCTAAAGCTGAGTTTTAAGTGGGTATATACGTTCCCATCAAGATAAAAATACAAAAAATGTCGTGGTGTACAAACAAGTAAAAAAAATCGGTTTAACTTTTTTGGCAGTATTCATTTTTTTAGACGAAAAAAACTTTATCCTTTGAATTTAATTTGGTAAAAAATATTGAAAGTAAATACAATTTTAATCTCCATTTTTGAGAGAAAAAAATCAATAAGAAAAAGTCCAGAGTTTTAAGCTTTGGTTTGTCGGTTTGAAACAAATACTGAGTTAACTGATTGACGGGAATCGGTTAATTAAACTTATGATTTATTTAATTTCATCAAGATGAATTGCCACGTTATCTTTAGACTGGTGTGTACAAGTGTACCCAAAGCTCTGGCTAAAACAATTAGGCGTCGACCATTGCCTATATGTGGAGTGTCGTCAAGATTGATGTGATCCCAGAAGGGACCAAACATGTTTTCTTTTACACACGATCTGTTTATCTCCATTCTCTCTTATTGTTCATCCTTTTGTTTTTGTTCTCTTAATTCCTTTGTTGTTTCTTTAGTCACTGGTCCCATTCTCGTCTATAGTTTTGTATATTGTTCTATATTTTATCTGTACCTTTCCAGTATATATTTTTGGCTAAGTCCTTGGAAGATATTATAAGCAATCGATGTTTGTTGGTATGTTATGCCGTATTTATGCTGATTCCAACAGTAACAACAAAAATTAGTTCTGAATAGCCATTTTCGTGGTTTTAATAGAAATTATTTGGAATTATTAAAAAAACAATAAAACACTCTTGAATATCACTGGCGATAAGACATCACGGATGATGGATTGAATTATTGAGCTTCATATGTGACTTGCACCTTTATTTCTCCAACAACTAGGCATGTGAAGTTTATAGAAGAGAACGTCTGTAATATATCCTGGTTTCAGCAAATTAAATCTATAGTTATCATCTAAACTTATCACGTTATGATGGTCGGGTTTGCGTGCAGAGGACAGGACACTTCAGGTGCAGTGGTCAGGAATCCTGACTCAGGATACTACTGGATGATAAAAGGTGACTTCCCGTGTTCTTAAAATTTTAGTTGAAGACTGTGCTCTTACATATGTCGATCCATATAAATCGAAGTCATTACACGATAATAGTATTAAAAACTCAATACTGAGTTGATGAAGTCTATATACATGTGTGTTTGTAAACTTTTAAAAACTTCGGCATTGATTTAAGCTCTAATCAAGAATTCTGTATGGATTTTTATTATCTTGGATAATAACTTGAAGACATTTTATATAGATTTAGACATCCACTGAATTCAGTTCAAGACACATAAACACTTTTTAAAAAGTTCAATATCCGACTAACCTAGTGGTTTTTTTTTTTTTTGGCTGTCTAAGTATTTTATTGAACAAGGAACAAGTCCAAATACGGGTAAGCCCAAACTTTACAAAGCCGAAAGGCCCAAAGAAAACACAAGCCCAAAACAGAGAAAACTAAAACAACCGGGCTTAAGGTCCAAAGTACGAAACGATGCCCCTCCAGCCACGCGTTATCCATCCCCGCATAACCATCCACGTGTCCGCCGCAACCACCGAACGAAACACGCGTCACCTGACGTTACACCGAGATCTGAAATCGCCGACTAGACTTCTGGTCGCCGGTTCCCGGCTTTCTACTAGATCCCTTTCGGAGAAACACCATCTCTGCCATCTTTGGCCGACGAAACCCACCACCAACGACAATATTAGAGGTAAAGGACTTCTCAGCTACCATTTCTGGATCAGACACCGCAACAGCACGACGCTTCACCGGGTCTCTTCTTTGGCATGCGTCTAAGGCGCATCCAACTTCATCAAACATCACTGCTCTCTACAGGGAGCATCAATCAGTTTGAATCGAGAGCTCATCCTGTACACGAAACACCGAAGCCCATGAAACCACCAGAAGCCGACCGACAACACCAGAGAGAACGGTGATGACGCCAGAGTTATGGCCGGACGGTCACCGAAGATGAAGCACACCGCCGGAGTTAAAATTGCCGGAGAAGCCGACCCGATCTAACTACTAAGCGAGAAAAAGAGAAACGAAAAAAGCGAAGCTTTAACCTGACCGATGGTGGCTAGGAAAGCCCACCCGTCGGCCGGAGTCGATTTACTCGTCGGTTGTTTTACTTTTAGAGAGAGGTCGGAAGTTTGTAGAGAGAGAGTTTTATTTATTTTGTCTTTTACCTAGTGGAATTATCTTAGAATATAGGTCAAATAATATCAAACTGTAAATCTCTACAAACTTGTTACTACACCTACCACATAAAAGAGAACATAACTTGGATAAATAAGTGTACACAATTTGGAAAATAAAATCTAATGAACATTAATTAATGTTAAATTATTACTGGATGGTTTTTTCCTATTAAACTACAAACTACTAAAAGTAAATTTGAGACATTCGATTAGTTGATTAGGTGAAAAATCATTTTGATCTTTCTAAAAAAAAGTATTTTTCGTTTAAACGATTTTGGATTTTATGTGAAAATCCAGAGCTATGAAAGAAATAGATTGGGTAACATACAAGTTGTGTGATACAACACACTCGTTGCATCGCCGACTCTCTAGTTGAAGGTAGGTGGGCCCAATAGAGTCCAACTCTTTCGTAGGCTTCTTCCGTGGTCCGTGTATTTCTTGGGTCCCACATCGTACCTTACCGACCTAAACACCTATCCGTAAACCGGACTCTAACCGGACATTCGGACCGGATCTTCTATAGATTGCTTTTCACCTTATCGACTAATTTGGCGGCGCCATGTAACTCTGCGTTTCTCTTTTTCCTTTTTTCTGGTATTCCGAAAATAAACTTTATTCTTTTCTTTTCTTTTTTCACATTTCGCTCTCACGTTCGGGGTAATGGTTAATAACTTTAACTAGAATTTTACTCGCGCTAAGCGCCGAAGTTTTCTTAAAATTTAGATTAATAAACTACCATTTATGTTTAAACTATTATTATTTGTGTAATGTTTGAGCCTCTAAATGAAATTTTATTTAACAGTCACTTAACTATATTTGTTTTTTGACTAAAGATTTGCTATATTTGTTCATAGACTTCAATCTGTAACTCTATATATGTAATCGCTCCAATCTTGGAAAATTATTTAAATGCTTTTGTTAAAATATCTACTCCCTCCATTTCAAATTATTTGTCGTTTTAGGGAAAAAATTTTGTTTCAAAATAAGTGTCGTTTTCGGTTTTCAATGCAAAATTTATTGACAATATTCTCTATTATATTTTTCTATTAGTTGATATATGGTTAAGCGTATTGGTAATAGTGTTTTTATTTTGGAAATATGTAAAATTAAATGTTTTCTTAATCTATGTGCATAAGGTTAGAATGACAAGTAATATGAAACGGAGGGAGTACGATATAATGATTTACGAAAATATTATTAGTATATATATATTGAAGAAATATTTTTTTATATACAGTGCAGATATACATTTTGTATATTTTAAAGTCAAGTGGTATATTTAATTAACAAATACTAGATTTCGACCCGCACAACTGTGCGGGTGTTGATTTTTATTTTATATACATAAATATTTCAATTAATGGTAAGGTAAAAAAATCAAATTTTTTGAATTAAAATAATAGGATTATATTTAATAAGGAATCAAATAATAATAAGGAATCAAATATCGGTTTATTAACCAATCCGGTTTTATAGGAGTTGATGGTTATATTAGGAGTGATATATTATTAAGCCATATTATTAATAATAAATGAATGATAACTGATTTCTAATGAGTGTCCATTTTTAAAAAAATCACAGATGAATTGAGGTTGTGGCTTTTGTTTTAATATATAAGATTTTATACATGTATTATATAGTTTGCTAATGTTAACCCGTCTACCAATGTATTAGTTTTTATTTTTGAACATAAATATTTTATACTTACAAAAATAAAATATATAAAATATATAAATTTATCAATTTAATACAATTTTATTATATTTATCTTAACATAATAGTTTTCTTTAAATATGATTGATTGATTATATAATAGACAAAATATGATATAATATGATATAATAATATTTCAAACTAATTTCGAAATTAGTAAAAATATTTAAATATATTTTCAAAAATGAAGATCTTGTAAAAAATCTTTTAAAACAGATTGTTAAAACAATTTAAATAAATATATGTATATTCAAAATGAGAAGATATCAAAAGATATTGTGATTAAAGTATTTTAAAGTTTATATTTAATATTAGTCTTAGTAAATATATTTAATAAATTTTCTAAGTGATGGTCCAAATTAAAAAATCACACATGAAAGAAGTCATGAATTCTGTTTTAATATAATAGATTTTTTGTAATTTGAAAAGTCAAGTGATATATACATATAATATTTGACAAAAAAATATATACATACAATATAACATGTTTACATATTCCCTAAATAAATATATAAAACAAAGGTTTAAAACATGAGCTATGTCTGGAAATAGGTTTATAATAATATCACTTACCTCTGCAAATTAAAGAGCTATGTTATTTGCCACGTAGTATAAAGCTTCAAAATTTTGACAACAAATGAGCAAGCATTTGTTTATACATTAATTGTTGGAAATAAAATATGCCCTATAAAATAGGTTAATACATTTTTCTAGATAAATCACACGGTTTTATTATTCAAATTTGCGAGATTGTCGTGATATTTTTTTAGCTTTGTATTGTAAGATACAATCAGTAGTATTAATTTTAGTTGTACCATTACAATTTTAATGACAGTCCAAAACCAGTAGATAAAATAGGTTCTAATTTAATAGAGTATATATTTTTTAAAAATGGGGTAAATTTTCAAAACATTACCCCAATTTTGACAGGTTATGTATTGAAATCATGGTTATGTTTCCCATTCTCATACTAATATTTAAGAAAAAAAATTATGTCAGCTACTTTAATAATGGGTCGGGCTGCTCCACAACAATTATAATAATGTTGACTATTACAAATTGTGTTTTCAACACTACTGTGGATGATTTTTGGCACTATTTTGATTTTTGGTAACGATCCCTGGTTATGAAAAAACAAAATAATTTAATGTTTACATGTAGAAAGTTAAAAGTTTGCTAGTATAGTGGCATACGCATTATTCAAACGAGTGATGCACGCGACCACCACCCTTTTGATACACACCTCATATTGATTTTTTTTTTCTGACATTTCATTTATCTATCAAATGCGCAAATTTAAATTTACCATCTAATTAATTTATTTCTTAGCATCCTTGCCACGTTCTAAAGAACAGATAATGCATAATCCACTTTAACATGATAAAAGCAGCTGAGTTGCGGTCCAAAAAGTTAAAGTCCAAATGGCTAAGACCATAAGTTTATGTCAAGATTCGGATTGAAAAGTAGCTCCCGTGAGGGTTAGTAGACCGAGTCCACTATGTTACCTAGTGTGCATATTTTCATAGTTCTTAATTCATTATATAAATGTAAATGAACTTTTTAGTTGGTTGATATAATATACATCCATTATCATACAAAAGTGATCAATGTAACGTAACAAACTAACTTAACGTGGTCCAATTCTTGAAAAGTTCATCTTATAAGTTTAGCCAGGTACAACAAAACGAATAATTATATTTTAACTACAATCATAATCAATCATTATAAATGCTAGAAGTAGTAAAATAGTTAACTTTTGTTTCCATGACGCAAGTATGGGATTTGGTTATAAATTCCATATTGTTAAAATAATTATAGGGGTAAATAATTATTGTTATGTAAGGGAAAAATAATTATCGTTACGCCATTTTTTAATAATTTTTACACAAATGTTTCCAATCAAAAGATGTAATCATGGTGATGTTAGGGAAAAATAATTATTGTTACGCCATTTTTTAATATTTTTTAACACAAATGTTTCAGAACAAAAAAAATAATTCTTACATAAAATGATGGAAAGAAAGACGAGAAACTCACTCACGCGTTTCCGACCAAACACTCTCGAGTAGTTTTGGAGTTGGCAAAAAAAAAAAAAAAAAATATATATATATATATATATATATATATATATATATATATATATATATATATATATATATATATATATAAAATTTCATCACTTTCCTTTTCTATTAAAAAATATCAGTATTGTGAAATTACGATTATGATGTCTTCTTCTTCAGTTGCCGTTGCCGAAGCCGCCGGGATGATAAAGAAAAGCTACCATCGTCAGAAATCTCAGGTAAGCTTTGTGTGTCCATCATAAAGATTTTGATCTTTAAAAACAAGAACCTGGTTGTGAACAAAGAAGGTGTTGGATGATTTAATATACACAGAGATTATGGGCAAAGCTGGTGATGAGGAAGTGGTTGAACATAAGTGCTAGAGATCCTGACTATGGTGCCGATACTGAAGACGAATCCGAAAACGACGACGTTGGAGATGAAAACCAAGACTCCAGCTCCGATGAAGGTTTGTTTCTACTTTCAGAATCATCATCATCGGTTCTTGTTTTTTTCCGGTTATCTAACCGGTTTTAGCAGATGATGAAGAATCGAGCACACAAAGAAAAGAACCGGTTCAATCAAAGGTTTGTGAGAACGCGGAGGATGCCATCGCCGCTGCTTCTGCCACCGTAGACGCCGCCGCCGCAGCCGCGGAGTTTATTAAAAATGGTAATGCCGGTAGTTCTTCTTGAGAGTCATGAGTTGCTAGTTTAATCCCTTTGCTGAATTTTAAAAATCTTTAATGAACTAAAAAAAAGAAAACAAAAAGGTAACGATCAATCTTTTTCATTTTATTTTCTTTTTTGGTGAAATCAGATGCCCCAATGAAGTTACGGAGAAGAAATTCTGAAACTTTAAGAGCACAATATATCAACAACAAAGAAATAAGGTACGATCTTGATGTTTCTTTTGAGATGTAACTCTATTTTTTATTGTGTATATTTATTTATTTTTCATTCCAGTAGGAATAGTACCATACAGTATATAGATTCGAATCCTATCAATCTTGTTGGTAAAAAAGGAGACCTAGAACAACATGTCGGAATTTTATATATACTAAAAGTAGTTGTGTGTGTATGCAGAGTATGTGTTGGGACGTGGAACGTAGGAGGAATCTCACCGCCATCTGATCTTGACATCGATGACTGGATCGAAATTAATCAACCTGCTGATATATACGTTCTTGGGTAAAACATATTTATTTGACTTTTCCTCAAAACGACATGGACAAAACTAACTCTGTTCAATACACGCTCTTCTTCAGAGATTCATTATGTTTTTTTTTGTTTTTGTTTGGTATGAAGGTTACAAGAGATTGTTCCTTTGAATGCTGGGAACATACTAGGAGCAGAAGATAACCGACCGGTTACAAAATGGGAAGAAGTGATCAGAGAGTCACTGAACCGAGTCAGACCGAAAAACTCGGGTGTTAAGAGCTACAGTGATCCACCATCTCCGGGAAGATTCAAACCTTTCGAGGAAACGCACGATGTTATAGAGGGAGAAGTCGCTTACGAGACTGATAGTGACGCTGGCGTCGAGATTCACCCTATTGACGAGGAAGAAGAAGGAAGCCTCCGGGTGCTAAAACATGACGGCGGAGTTATAGGAGAAGTCAACACCTTCGTTGACCCGAGTTCCGGTTTGCCGGTTGTTGAGATTAACACACAGTTCTCTTCTTCTAAGAAGCTAGAGAGACAAGTATGTTTACGTTCCGACAGCTTAGAGAAGAGGAGGAAAGAAGAGGAGGTAGATGCCTCTGAACCCGGTATAGAGACGCTAAACCGGAGGCTAAGTGGGAAAGAAAGGATCGGTTTGAGCTGGCCTGAGCCGCCTTTGAACATGTTAGGACCTTCTTGCGTTCTCCTCGATAGACAGCCGTCGTTAAAGACAACGAAGTCACTGAGAACAGTAAAGTCTTTCAAGGCTTACAGTTCGTTTAAGTCTGTAGCTGGACACACCAACGGGATTCCCCCGGAGGTATTGGCATTAGCTGAGATGGACTTGAAGTTGTTGATGGAGAGGAAACGAAGACCGGCTTATGTGAGGCTAGTGAGTAAACAAATGGTTGGGATTCTTTTGACCATTTGGGTTAAACGAAGTTTGAGAAAACACATTCAGAACGTAAGAGTCTCTACCGTTGGAGTTGGCATCATGGGTTATATTGGTAACAAGGTATATAAAAAAAAGATTAAGACTTATGTTACAATATGTTCAAAATGGTTTTAAAATGATTTGTGGTCTACAGGGAGCAGTGTCTGTGAGTATGTCGATAAACCAGACGTTCTTTTGTTTCATATGCACACATCTGACGGCAGGAGAACGAGAGGTTGATCAGATCAAGAGGAACGCTGATGTTCACGAGATCCATAAGAGAACAATCTTTCACTCTGTCTCGGCTCTTGGACTTCCCAAGCTTATCTATGATCACGAGTCTGTCTTTTTTTCTTCTTGCTAACTTTTTACTAAAGAAAACTAGTTTTTATTTCTAGAACTTAACTCTGTCTTCACCTCTTCGCAGGAGAATAATCTGGTTAGGCGATCTTAACTATAGGCTTAATCTATCTTATGAGAAAGCCAGAGACTTGATCTCCAAGAGAGAGTGGTCCAATTTACTTGAATATGATCAGGTAAATAATAATTGTTAATTTGTTACTATTTAAGATCTTAAATATGATTATTTTCAAAAGATTAATCAACTTTACTCATTTTTTGTTTTTGTGTTCACTACGAATGAATATTTTAACATTGCAGCTGGTAAAGGAGTACAAGAGAGGTCGAGCATTTGACGGATGGTCAGAAGGAACTCTACATTTTCCACCGACCTATAAGTACCAAGCACACTCCGATGAGTACACTGGGGGAGATGGGAAGGGGACGCGGAGAACACCAGCTTGGTGTGACAGAGTATTATCTTACGGCAATGGAATGAAGCTGGTTCACTACCGGCGGACCGAACAGAAATTCTCAGATCATCGTCCGGTTACAGCGATATACATGGCTGAAGTCGAGGTGTTTTCCGTGAGGAAGCTTCAGCGAGCATTGACCTTTACAGACGCAGAGATTGAAGACGAGAAACTTGTGGCCGTAGTCATTTAGAAAAAAAAATTAGAAATTGAAATTTGGTGCTTGCTTATTCGTTTGATCTTTGCAAATGAAAGTACTGGCGAACCAGACACTTATATACTGCAATGTGCTGATATAAAAATAATAAAAAGTTTAGACAAGGAGTGATAAAGAATTGTAGTTGCATGAATAGACAGCGGCAGAGTACAAGGCCTTAACGCTATGAGTGTGAGAGAGGTTTACGCAGTCGGATAAAGAATTGTAATTTCATTTTATCATTTTACCCAAATATGTTAAATTTAAAAATATTTTTCTTCCAAAACTTGAATCGCGAAGAAGAGGCCTATTAAAAAGATAAGCCAAAATTTTGGTGTTTTTAATTTAAAATATTTGGGTAAAATGATAAGTCAAATGTTTTCAAAACACCAAAATTTTGGAATAATTTGAAGGTTTAACGTGTAACCTAAAAACTAGATGATAACCCGCGCCATGCGCGGAGTGAGTTTTTTAAAATATGTTGTATTGAAATATTACAATTAGAATGCATCTTGTTATCAAGATTTTTTTTACATTTGATTTGGGGTGGACATTCAGATACCATTTGGTTCAGTTTAGTTTGGTTCGGTTCAGTTATATTTCGATTTTTTGTGAGTTCGATCCGGTTCGGATCTGCGGGTTCGGTTTAGATTTGGACTCAGATAACTCATTTTATTTTTAAAAAAATAAAATTCGTATATACTTTAAATTTCTCAAAATATAAAAATAAAAAATTATTTATGACATATAAATGTGTATAATGCAAGCTAAAATACTTAAACTTAACATAAAATTTGGTTAGCTTCAATATTCGGATAAGAAATCAATAGATATTTGAAGTATTGGTATTTTGAATATCATTTAACTATTTTAATCATGTATTTTTAACTATTTGTAAATATTTTCAAGTATTTTGGACTAACTTAATAACATTTTATATACTTTTAATATTCTTTTAGATATTAAATTCTAAAAAAAATTAATATATTTAAGTATATAAATCTGGTTTCGATATATTCGATATCCGAAATATTTCGTTTCGGATCATGTTCTGTTCTAAAAAATATCATTTTAATAACATCTTACAATTTTTGGTAATTTATAGACGTTTTAAAAAATTCAAAATATAACATATATGAAAAATCTATTTTTTAAAATATGTTTAAGTGATTTTTTTTTGATAATATTAATTAAAATAAAATGTAGAGGATACAAATTTTTTTATCAAATATTTTTGATTTGTAATCATTAATTATCATATATACGTTAATCCTATTAGGTAATTTCGTATCTTTTATTTAAGGAAATAAACTTACGTAGCTTTTATTTAAGGAAAAAATTTAAGACTATTAATTAATATGATAATTAGTTTAATAAAAAGTATAATGTATATTTATATGGACCAACATATTTTTCTAAGGATTTCTGAGAATCATCCTAGTGATGACACGTGGCTACAAAACATGTTGTAATGTTCCAGGATTAATATATAGGGGATTCTCCTTATTGTTGACAACCATTAACTTACGGTTTTTATGGTTGTTTATCTTCTTCAAATCCAATATTAGATTTGTGTATCTGAAAATAAAATATTTTATGGAAAATATGTACTGCATATTATGATTTGTCTATTTATATGCTAGATTAATATTCATATCAAATTATGATAATTATCTAAAACTTATGTTGTGCAAATTTTCAAAACTGATTCACAAAGAGGAAGTATAAGACCAAATAAATACTGTTATTCTATTTCCGCTTAGTCCATTTATTTCATTCTTATTCTTTTTAGTCCTTTCATTTCTTGTTAATGATGGAATTTATAACTTGTGCAAAAATATATGCACCAGCCGGGAATCGAACCCGGGTCTGTACCGTGGCAGGGTACTATTCTACCACTAGACCACTGGTGCTTGTTTGTTAACAAAAGCCATGTCCATTGCTTTGAAAGTTTACAAACCTCTATATACAATGGAGTAAGGAAAACAGACAAACTGGTGAAAGTAACAACAATAGCATAATATTCACCTAAATATTCTCCTTCCTTTTATCTAATTGCAGAAACTTTTAGAAATTCAAGTTTTCTTCAATGTGAATCTTCTTCATCCTCAATCTAGGAGGATTTGTTTTCTAAGCCAGTACTGTTCAAATCTCTGCCTTGCATATTCCTTGTAATCAAACTCAATCGTGTTGACATGCCCCTGCTTTGCATCAACACCACTAATGATTACTATCAAGTTCCAACATAAGAGCTAAAAGTATCTACGAGTAGGAAAAGAAAGAAAGAGAGCGAACCGAGATGATTCCCCATAAGCCCCAAAAGATATGATTTGCCAAAGTGTATCTCTCTGCATCAGTCATTAACCTCTCCACTTCTTCCTTGCTTGTTGCATTCCCTGAGATTAAACGATATGAGGGATATGTTTTTGATTAAGAGATGTGTTTTTTTTTCTTTAAATGTGTGAAGAAGTAACTAATGATTCAAGAAGAGAAAAAACCTGTAGAGCCAAGGTATGTGCTAATGAACCTTCTCCGTTCTTCTTCTCCTGTTTGTTCATCATCCCACACACACACACACACATTCAGACTCTTGAGTAATTTAAGTAACGTACTAAGTATATGTTTATAATTACGGACAAGGACCTGGATATAGAGTGTAGTCCAGAACATGGGGAGTGTCTGAATGGTAATTAGCAGCCATTTCACAGAAGTGGTTAGCAATGTCATAAGCAATAGGGTTGAAACTCGAATACTCATAGTCCTGAAAATAAATAAATAAATAAATAAATAAATTGATGAAAACAGAGGACTTCCTTGATGGATAGGGAAAGATTTCTGTTCATAAAAAAAAAAAACAAGCTTACTATAATGGTAATGGCGTTGGTTTCCTCATCGATCATGACGTTACCATACTGAAGATCATTGTGACAGAAACCAATCTCCTGATCTTCCCGAGTAAGCCTCTCTTCCAAAAAGTTGATTTCAGCTTCCATAGCTTCCAAGCGAAACTCATCGATCTCTGTCGGCGAACACAGGTTCTTAGCTTCCTTAAGCCAAGTCCTGAGCCTTTCCCAGAGGAGTACGTTCTTTGGACCAGGCATGTCTAGCTTGTGAAACTCTCTTAGTTTCGCCGCGATTAAATCAGATGTTTCGGATACACGGAGATCACCTGCAGAAAGAGTCTGGTGAACGGACCAAAAACCAATAGATTCATCATGTCATATAACACCAAATCTCTCCCTCTCTCTAGATTTCTTGTAACGCAAACAATATATAAAAAACCCTAAGACTCTGTTTATTTTATTTTATTTATTATTATTTTTTTCTAAGACTCTGTTTAGGTTTTAACTAATTTTTTTTGTGTGTGTTTGAGAAGAAAACGTACTCTTGCGTGGATGAACTCTTCGAGACGACCATCGGAGAAGCGGCCAAGAAGCTTAGGTCCATAACCGTGATGAGACATACACTCGAAGGTTTTGATTTCGTCGTCTCTGTTGAAGAAAAGGTCAACGCCGTCTCCGTAGATCCGAACAAGAACTCTGCGGTGAAGAGCATCTTCTCCTCCGTTTAAGGTAGGCCAGTTGATCTGGTAAACCTCGTTGGTCATGGCTCCTTTCAAAGGAACCACCTCAAGACTCTCGAGATCTTCGACCACGTCTCCCCAGGTCGAGCCTAGCGTCTGGAGAACGCGTTTCAGATCGTCCGGGGAAGAGCAGGTAGGGATCAAACTGTTCATCTTCTTGATCGCCATGGGGAAATGATGATGAAACGTAGATTAAAAGCTAGAAGAAGATTCGAGGGAGGGAGGGGTATGAGATTCTTCTGAGAGAGAGATAAGATTATCAACAAGAATCTTTTTTACTTATAGAAAGATATGATATTGGGAACTAAAATTTGAAACACAAACGAAACTACGTTTCTGGGTAATTTAATTATATAGGAAAATATTGAAAATATATTTTAAAAAATCACCCAGATGAACGCGTTATTTCGGCGTTCCTTGTTTATCCCGTGTATGTGTGAGATACGAATTGTGTTGTGTTTGTTTTTTTGGCTTTTTAAAACGGTTTTCGTGACCGACGGTTTGTCGGAGCCAATAAGGAGTAAGCACGTGGAAAATATGGGAGATAATTCAACGGCGTAAAGAGGCGGTCATTACTTTATGACGAAGTCAACGAATGGGAAAATAATAATACTGCTACAGCTTTGATTCTCTTGCGGGTCAACTGTTATATCGCGCTCATCAAGAAATTATTGGAGATGTATAAAATCTAATCCAGTATGAAATACTCAACGAGGTCCCGATTTTATTATATTAACAAAGAACTATTAAAGATTTGATTATGCATCAATTATCAAACAAAGATCACTAATGCCTCCGATACAAAACTAATAATATACAATCAGTGTTTTATCACAAAGGTATGTGACTCGTTATCTTCTAATAATTCATTAATTGATTAGAAATGAAATAGGAAATTATGATAAATATTTGTGTTTGAAACAATTTTTTTTTAATATTGAACAGTGTTATATATAATTCGGTGTACGATCAAATTATATTAATAAGTACCATAAAACTTAGATGGTGATTCAACTTAAAAAGGAAAGCTTTTCAATAATAAAAACAGAATACTACTTTCTAAATAAAGTACACTAACAAAAAGATAAAAGAGAATCCATGTACATAAAAGTATTCGAGAAAATCTGAGGGAAAGCTACGTGTAACAACACGTATGGATTTGTGCTTCAAAAGGTTATCACTTTAATTCATGCTTGGCTTTGACATTTCGTATGTGAACGCATTGTTTATTTTATGTTAGATAAACAATCAAACACTTGATCAGGAACCCACTTAATCACCTTGAATTTTCTTCTGTGTACAGTTGAAAGGTGCACCCCTTAATGACATGATATAATAATGCGACAATGTTGGGCCAGTGACGTAGCAGTACCAGACATTTAAGTTACACAACACGAACGAGACAGAGACAGGACACCAAACACTTTGACCTCACATAAAATTGCTACTAGAGATGAGATCGAACACGAGACACACCTAAGTACCACTACACGAGGAATGGGCTAAAGGGGCTCGGATTTTGGTTTTACTTATTAGAGTAAAAAGTTATGTAACGATACCTATAAATCATACTGTTATTGATCTTCTAGAGGATTGTCTTTGCTTCCATAGATTAGATCTCACTCTTCTTTGCAATGCAACTTACTAAGTTTTATACTCTGGCCCTTGCAATCATTATGCTGAATGTAAGGAAATAACATTATACCTTCTGAAGGTAACCATCATATTTCGGTTCAGGACCAAGCAAACGGTGGCGTACTCATAATGTGCTTTAAACCTGGAGAGTATACTAATAACGATGAAATCTAAGAAATTTAGAAGGAAGGTTAATGTGTATATACCGTATAGTTTATTCCTGCGACCACAACTAGCCCAGGGAGTGGTTTTCTCTTGTCTCATGGAAAGATTCTCCCCTGAACTACTGACAAAAATGTGTCAAGTCACTAGTGGCTTATCATAACAAACGATACAACTAGATCAAACTGTTGGTTTTAAAGATTAAAAACGGTGGTACCTTCACTAAGCGTGCAGCAAGATTCAGTATGCTCTTTCTGCTGTACTCCCAAATCATCGGAAGCTGAACAACACATCTAGTTACATACCAATTCTATTAGCTAGCTGCCCGCTACAATTTAGGGTACAACAAACTCGCTTGGCATAGGGCCATAGGCCACCATATTTTAATGGGCCCTATTTATTTCGCCTCTTTCAGCCCGTTTAAATTTAAGGCTTTTTACATAACTTCTTGGAAATACAAGTGTGTTGGATTTGCATGCATCATTTTTCTTCTGCAATGTCTTTGTCACTCAAGATTGTTATCAATTATATGATATGTGATAATCCGATACTTATCTCGAGCATTCCACAGACTAAGCATACGTGCATGACTTAGAAAAAAAAATCTAAGATGAAGCAACACTCTTTTTTTTTTTTTTGGACAAAAGATGAAGAGCAACACTCTTATTTATCATAGTCTTAAGCATTCCACAAACCACAAGTGCGTTAACTAAGATGAAGCATACGTGCATGAAATTAAAATCAAAGCTAAGATGAAGCAACACTCTTATTTATCAGATAGTCTTAAGCATTCCACAAACCACAAGTGCGTTAACTAAGAAAACAAAGTCAAAGGAAAATAAGAGACGATAGTTATATGGGTTTCATCTAGATCATGGAAAGAGCCTCCTCGAGTATGCCATCTTCCAAAACAGACATGAAACTTTCAGTGTTTCTGGCGGAACAGTTTGCACGAATCTCTCCTTCTGACCCCGTCAAAACACTCATCTGACCCATCTTGATCATCCCCACCACAAAATGATCAAAAAACAGCTTCTGGTCGATCGCAAAGCTCTCCACGATACCACGTGTC
This sequence comes from Raphanus raphanistrum subsp. raphanistrum, assembly GCA_019706035.1. Taxonomy (NCBI): domain Eukaryota; kingdom Viridiplantae; phylum Streptophyta; class Magnoliopsida; order Brassicales; family Brassicaceae; genus Raphanus; species Raphanus raphanistrum. The sequence goes on from CM033988.1 coordinate 54,412,772, forward strand.
CTCTTGTCCGTGAACAGGTCCTGGTCGGATGTGAATAGCCCTTGTCGGTTCATGAGATCAACGTAGTACTTGTTGTCAAACACGTCAGGGCTCCTTATGTCATTCACTTGCGTGTTGCTCGAGTTAGTGGTGGGGCAAGTGCGTTTGAGGTTGTTGGCGAAAGACTTGTTCATTGTTGGGTCTTGGTTCGGGTAGAGCCTGTCTGTGAAAGATGGACAATGCGCGATCCCGATGGTGTGTCCACCGGAGAGTGCAACTAAGTCGGTGATGTTGAGGTTTCTGTTGGCAAAGTCGGCGATGAGCTGGTCCGCCTTGGCGAATGGTGGTGGTAAGTTGTTTAACGTCGTGTTCTGGCTCGCGAACGCTAGTGAGTCACGTCGGCCAAGTGGTACAGCATAGTCTGGCCCTCCTGACTAAATTAATTGGCCAAAAAGTAATTAGCAACTATTAGTATATACTATTGGTACGTCACGTGTGGTTGAAAAAATATAGTATAAAGATATAAATAGACAGAGAGATTTGATTGAAAAGAGAGGGCAAGTTTGGTTACTAGGACGACGGAGTCACGGGCGGCTAGAGCGAGGATGTCAGAACAAGAGACGACTTGACCACATTGCTTGTGGACAAGGGCACGAAGGTTATTGATGACGACAAAGGCGGCTTGACGGAGTGTCAGATTCGGGATCGATGATTGCTCTCCTGGTCCACTCGCTGATCCATCTAGCAGCACGGATGCTTCACATCCCTGTTTTTTTATTTTTATTTTTGGTTAAATATCAATGATAAAAGTTGTAAATGAACATACAAAGAAATAATTCAAGATCTTCTTATGAAATTATATGCTTGATCAAAGTAGGCCACACATCTCAATACAAGGTGTTGCAGTTAACGCTATAAAAATCTGATTAGTAATTTGTGTAGAGGAAAATCGAATACTGTTAATTTTGTTATACAATAAACTGAATATATATCAAATAATAGCATTCTCTTTATTTGTACCGTTGGTTGGGTATTTACTTTTCTTACGCTCATTAAAAGCGACTCAACTAACCCACGAAAAGCGGGTGTATACGGTATAGTAGTATTAATGCCACACGTCCCTGCTACATTAAAAGTCTAGATCCCAATGCATGTAATGTCAGAAACAAATTACTACAGTGTTTATATTTACACATTATGGAACTGCTTTTTACAAGAAAAGAGAAACATAAAGAACAGACAATCCAATACTTGTTCTTTAGAGTTGCGAGGCGACTTTGTGTTTTTCTCTTAAGATTGTTTTAGTCGGATTTAATCTAGCACGTGATAACATAAGTATAATAGTTAATCATATTTCTTGATTTTACAAATTTTCATTTTCTTATATATTTCAGAAACCACAACGCAAGTCATTTTTGTATGTATAAGTGGATGTGGTTTCGTATCTTAAAAATCGAAGAAAAAGTAAGTTAAAGCACTTGCGTAAGACCGTTTAGATTAGGGTTAGCAAAAATCCAATTCATGTTTCTTAATACGAACACAAAAAAAGAGAAAAGAAGGAAAAAGATAAGAGACCTGAACGAAGCAGTCATGGAAATGTATACGAAGGATGGCTGCGGCTAAACCAATATCTCTCTTGAAGACTTTCTTGAGCTCTTTCCTGATGATGCTTTCCACTTTTGGACATGCTTTCTGGTAAAAGCTCCATGAGAGACCTTTCACTAGAGGAACATCTCTCCTCGGCTTCTTCTTATCCTGTGCCTCTACCGTGGACAGAAGGTTCATTGCCACCGCCACTAACGAGATCAATATCAGAAAAGTGAGGACACGTTTGGATAAACCCTCACCCATTTTCCTCTCTTGTTGGTGTTTTGTTTTAAAAGTTTTTCTCTTCTCTGCCTTTGCTGTTCTTAGGAAACAGGAGGACTTCGTTTTTATAGCCAAATGTGGTCCTTGTGTTGTTTTTAAATATATATTTTAATTAGAAAAATTGGAATGCTAAAGCATTTTTATTTGCTTTTTTTTGTTTGTTTAAAGGAAAGTCTTTAGATATTTTGAAAAGGAAAAGCTTTTTATTTAAAAGGAAAGTCTAAGTTGAAGATTTGCGTTTGGTGCGTAGGAACGGGATCTCGTTCTTCCTATATAATTAACGTATCAACGGGGTTAACAAACATTCTTTTTATATAACAAAAAAGTATACATTTTACATTTTTTCAGATCAAGATTAAAGCAGATAAATATGTGCAAACCGTGTTTATTTTCTCTTCCCTAGTGTCAATTTCGTGACTTGGTTGAGTTGGTTCACCTATGTGAAGTTTTCTAACATATATAATTTGACTACTGGCAATGTAATTAACACAAAGAAAAAACTCTTGTCAACTTTTTTTGAATGAATGTTATACCCTTGTCAATTAATGGACATACATAACTATTTATTTTAGAAAAAGATAAAAAAACTATTTAATTTTACTACTTAGTCACGCGAAAATGTTTTTTTTTTTACATGTTAAGAATAATAATTGGTCTGCAACCTACACGTTTAAACTTTAAAGGGGTCTTGTCCCAGCGCTGTTGAACCTCAATGTAAAACCCATGTGCTATGTTCTAGAGAGATAATTTCATCATAAAATATCATTTCACAAGTACTTAAATGAACAGTACTCATGCACATAAAAGGCTAGTGTAAGATTCAAATTATCTTACTATGTGGTACATTAATTTGAAAACTAAGGTGTGCGAGTGTCAAAGTATACGAGTTAGTGGCATGCAATTTGGATTGTTATGAACGAGACCACGGAAGATAATGCCGCGGCGCAACGAAAGTCTTAGATAGAATCCAAAGGCAACAAATACTATCACCGACAAATTTATCACATAACTTATTTTGTAAATGAGTTTTTTTTTTTTTTTTTGTCGACAACATTACAGACTCATAGAGACCCTATAAACCAAACTGGTTGCTCGGTATCCATATGGATAATAAACGACGACTGTTGCCTCACACCACGTGCTAAGCGATCCGCCATAATGTTTTGCGTCCTTGGTATATGAATAATCTCTGAGCTATGGAAACTTCTTTTAAGACTCCTGATGTCTTCTAGATAGCTTGCAAAAGCCGGCCATTCTTCTGGTTCCGAAACCATCTTCACCAATTGAGAACAATCCGTTGCAAATGTAACATTATATTGCCGCAAATTCCGCATGCATTCCATAGCCCAAATAAGAGCCTCCACTTCTGTATGTAAAGATGACTGACTAGCCCTAGTATTTCTTGCTCCCAAAAGTCCTTCAAATCCTTCCAAAGTACTATACCATCCTTGTCCTGAGAAAGTATCATCCGTTTTCCATGATCCATCCATAAAACACCACCGTCCCGAACGCGCCTGGAGGACCGTTTCCACTGTATGTGCAACAGGATTCTGTCTCTGATCCACTTCTTTCTGCGCTTCCTTCCAAAGTAATGCCTCTGTTGTTGCTAGTTGTAGAGTATCCCTAGGATCCATATCCAAATTACTAAATATCTTATTATTTCTTGCTTTCCATATATACCAAAGTATCCAAGCAAATTGATGATCTTCCGGTGATGGCCTGATCCTCCAGAATAAGTAATCCATATTCGAAAATAAAGATTGTCCTGGAAAGTGGTCATGATGCGTTGGGATCCCGGCGAGGGCCCAAATTTGAACTGCTGGTGGGCATTCAAAGAATACATGATTTATAGATTCCTCGGGTGCTCCACATCTATCACAATTTATATCCCCTTTAAAACCTCTTGATCTAAGGTTTTTCCGTACTGCCAAACATCTTGACACGACTTGCCATAAGAAATGCTTCATCTTTGGTGGACAACGCACTTTCCAACAATGAGCCTTAAGATCAGTTACTGTAGGTCCAAACTCTACTATCCCTTTATCCCGGTCTGGATATGCTCGTTCTACCTGGTATCCTGATTTAACCGTATATTTTCCATTTTTTGTAAAATGCCAGCCATCCCGATCGTCTATTTGTATCCTGCTTAAAGGTATACTCTCGTCAATTTTAATGTCCGTAGGATCCATTATATCCTGTAGAGCCGTTAAATTCCATGAACGTGTTGCAGTGTTGATAAGAGAATCATCCGTAAGATCTGGTAGAAGAATATTTTGTTTTTTGTTTGCTGGTCTCATACTGGTTGGTTGGGAGCCAGGGATCATTCCATACTGATATGGAAGACCCTGATCTCACCCTTTTGATTAGTCTTTTGCTAACCAGAGATCTAGCAGAAACCATACTACGCCAACCATAAGATGACGAATACGATCTGATCGGGTCCAGGGGTGAAGCATTCCTGAAATATCGACCTTTGAAAACACGAGAAAATAGAGTATTTGGTTTCTCTATTAATCTCCATAGTTGCTTTCCAAGCATGGCTGTATTGAAATCCGTGAAATCTCTAAAACCTAATCCTCCCTCCTCCTTTGGCTCACAAACCTTATCCCATGATTTTCAGTGTAAGCCTTTTGTATTTCCACTAGGACTCCACCAGAACTGGGCTACTGCACTGGTAAGTTTTTTTGCCACCGTTTTCGGGATACGATAGCACGACATAATATGATTAGGTAGAGCCGTTGCCACCGATTTAATAATTACCTCCTTACCCCTTTTAGTAAAAAATTTAAATGTCCATCCATTAATTCTATTAGTTAATCTTTCCTGAACAAAACCAAAGACTTGCACCTTGGAGCCTCCCAAACTCTCTGGAATCCCCAAATATGTTCCTATCCTACCCAGATTCTGAATTCCCATAATGTCCCTAAGTTCCTGACGGGTAAATGAGTTGTAACACACAAAACTAAAATGTTACGTAATAACATTACTTTTTAGTTAACATATTTTTTTGGCTTTTAAACAGGTAATTTAATTTGTTTAACTAGCAACAGACAGATCTCACAAGTTCAAAATACATATTACTAAACCAATCTAATTTTCAACCATTTTAAGGATGTTAGACCACTGTATAATAGTCTTTCTTTTATTCCATATGATTTTTGTTCTTTCATATTTAAGAAATTTAAGAAAAACTACAAAAGTTCGTGGAAAATTAAAATATGAAAACGAAATTCCAATTTTCGCAGCATTCTAAATTATGGAATGTACTCCGAAGGTGCAAACTGCAACTTAATCCCTTATGTATTATTAAAGAAATATTTAAAAAATTGTAACATGTAGTCTGTATAATAGTTACAAAAGAGTTTTTCTGAATTGTCATTTAATCAAGACTAGACTCGAATTCGCACATCTGTGCAGGTGTTGTATCAATTTAATAATAAATTTAAATTTGTATGAAAATAAATAATTGTGTTATGTAAACTAAAATTAATATTTAGATTTGAGTAACATAAAACCAAAAGTTACTTTTAGAGCATTTTTATTTTATAAATATTTTTATGTTAGGTGATATATACTTATTAGTTAATATTAATATCTATTAAATATTATTATTTTAATAATGAGATATAACTACAATGAAGTAAATATAACGCTGCAAAGTATATGAAGTCAATGAGACTAAATAAAATTTTAGAGATATTTTTATTTCACTTTTATACATTTTAGTTTAAATAAAGTTTAAAAATGTAGTACATGAATAAGTATATGAATCATATATATATATATATATATATATATATATATATAATCAGTCATCAAATCTAGTCAATATCTTTTAGAATCAAATTAAATAACAATTAATAAATTTTCCTTTAAATATGATCAATAAGGGAAGTTGTTTAGATTTTTTAACCATAGGAAGGATATATTAATATTAATTCAGTTTATTAGGCTACTAATTAGATGGTCTAGCTATGTCTTTTTATTTTTATAGTAGATAAAACTGTACTTTTTTTAATAGAGAAGATGTCAATCAATTATACGTGGCAGTTTAAAAATCAATTGAAAAAATGCTGGTCTAAGATCCAATTGTTAAAGAACATTATATTAATCCAAATACAAGAAGCACGCATTCTTTCTTTGAATAAAAGTTACAAATTTACCTGATATGATGAACATATATATGAAATTAAAGATTTGATAACAATTTTTGCATCATTCCTCATTTTTATTTAATTTTATATTATTAATATAAACTAACAATCACATTAACCATATAATAATTTTTTTTTCTTATATGTTTTATTTTGAATTTTTTTTTAAAACGACTGTAAATTACAAAATTTTAAAATTTTTTTGAAATTTTTTTGATCGATGGCTTAATTTTTTTTGTTATAACAAGATAAAAATGATCATAAAATTGTATTAGCATGAATTTTTATTTAATAGATATTCATATTAAATAATTATATATATTAATATTTTTAAATTAAACTATGTACCATTTAAAAATACATAAATATGTCAATTTTGAAATTTGCATTGAAAGAGTATTGAGACTTTGATATTTTAATTTTGAAATTTGCATCAGAAAAATACCACATCGAAATTTTTGAGATTAGTGGTTTAATTTTTTTTACGTCAAATATATAAATGTTAATAAAACCATGAGTAGAAAGAATCAATAATAAATATTTATATTAAAATATACTATATATTATGTCGATATCTTGAAATATAATTATATGGCATATAAAATAAATAAAATGATTATTTTGATTTATTTACCATAAATATATTGTAAATAAACAAGAGGAACCATTTTGATTTATGTGAATACTCTAATCTCCTATATATTAATTGAGAAACAATTTATTACCTTAGCAAGTATAAGATTTTATTAATCAATATTGTTCTAACTATAATAAGGTTTATCATTGATAGATCGTGACTTTAATAAGGTTTATTAGATCTATATAAGACTCATTTCTCCCATTTTTTTGTCATAAACTCAAACCAAAACCTTTGATAAATCATTGTCCTATAATGGATGCTATCATTGTTGTGGCTGATTTGAAACCATTCAAATCTATGTGAAGTATCATGGTGAAGATAATACATTTGTGGAACAGTATTTTGTTGCTGGTATTTTGTTGCTGGTGGCCTAACAATTGAGATGGTTCTAATCGACTCTAATGTAAGCATCATTTAATCTTCATGTTACTAAACTTACTTATGCTTTATATTTCATTACCTAATTTTCGAGAATGTTTTTAATTTTATTTGTAGGGTGTTAAGGTTAACGTTTCTGGAAAAAAAGATCTGGTGAATCAGCTTGATTCATTCATTTTACAAGAAATTTATATTATTATATAAAAACTACTATTAATAAAATTTATATTATTAAACTCAATAAAACAAATTTCTATGATTATAAATATATAACTTTTTATATTGTATCTAACATATATGAAAGTTCAAACAATATAAATAATATTAGATTATTTTACATAAAATACATAATCTTAAAATTTTAATTTTAAGTTGTTTCTACAAACAACACAAATAATATTTAATGTCCTTTTTATTCAACTATTATTTAGATTTAATTTGACTTTGCATTCGCTTAGAAATTTTAAAATGAAACCATTGGTTCGACATAAAAAAGTCTAAAATGCATATAAAATGAAACCAAACAATAATAATATTTTTGGGTTTATCACCAAAAAAACTAAAAACTTCACTCATTTTAATATTACAAAACAAAATAAATATGTATTTAAAATGGTAGTTATATTTTACTCGACTAAAAACAGAAAGAACACCGTAAAACCGAACCGATATTCAGACTAACAGAACTAATGTTTTCTTATCTTTAAAAAACAAAATTAATAATCTTACTCTACGCAAATCGTGGATCACTGCCTAGTTCAAAATATTAAATACCTAAAGTTAAAAACTATCATCAAGATCTTTGATTACACCATATAAAGCAACTTCATTTAAGGCGCAATGAGAGAGAGTTCTCAAAAAATAATTAGTTGTTAATTAAATCAAAAGTGATTGATGAATTTTAATATTCATCCAATAAAATCTCAAAAGAGAACTTATCGAATGGGTATTAGAACCTCATCAAACACTTTGTTTTAATTAGCAACTAGATCGTGAACCGTGCGTCCGTACGGGTGTTTTTTATTTGTAATTAAGAATGTTTAATCTAACAAAAGTAAATTTATCGAACTAATTAAAATTAAACTGAACTGAAATAAAAAAAAAATTGGTTTAAATTTGGTAATACCGAGCATGACAAATGGATGTGATTTATAAGAAACCACTGTATATAAATATGGTTTGGTATATAAACCAATCAAACCAAATAAACTGGATAAACCGATCAATTAAAATATAATAGTATAATTATATGTATATTATATAATATAATTAATAATATATACATAATTTATTTTATAGATATGATCTTTATATTTAAAATGTAAATTTTATTAATTTAATATTTTATTATTAGTTAATTTTTTATCAAATTTAACAAAACATAATTTTTTTTTTGTCAAATATGTGTGCTAATATTTAGTTATTTAATAGTATTATGGATTACTAATTTTTCTTATTTTATTCAATAAAAACTATCACTAATATTAGTTAACTTAATATGTTTACAAATAGTAAAAGAAAAAAGAAAAAATAGTCTATTTGAAAACCAAAATATTTTCGTGTTATATTAAAGCCGACATAAAATTCACAAAAGTTTATTAAAAAACTAAATATATTTATGGTATAAAAATGAATAAACAAAAAACCAACGGTACATAAATCAACCAAACCAACCCAAGTAAATATGGTTTTAATATGGTAGTTATTTTTTATAAATCGAAACCAAAAAAAAATAAAAAACTGAACCGACCGAACCGATTTCCAGATTGGATACCCCTCAATGTAATATATAATATTATGATTTAAATATAATTTATAGAAATATTTATAAATATTTATAAATGTCTCAGTTTTTTATATTGTAGTTAGATGTTAAACTAATGAAAATGATCACTAAATATATTTGATGATTTTTACTACATGGACCATTTTCATATTGCATTTATTTATAAATTTAACCACTTGATATATTTGTATATACTAATACATTAATTTTATAAGATAAATACTTTGTGGCAAATAATTTTTTCTTTTTCACATTTACGTGTCTCTTAGCTTAGTTCATATTGAAAATATATGAGAAACATATAACACTTAAAAACATATATAAATTTTTTTAGAAATAGGTAATATTAATATTGAGAATATTATAATTTTTTTGCTGAATATCAAAATATGTTAAATTTATTAGTTAGCCAGATTATAGGAAGCAATAGTTTATTTTAATTAAACAAGGAAAATACATTAAATGCTTAAAATAAGTTTATTAATTGTTTTAGTGATATAGGATTGTAAATATATTGTAAATTTAAGAGTTAATTTTTATTTGCTAAACCATAAATTAGCTAAACCATAAATTAGCTAAACGATACCTTGATTAGATCAATATACAAAACGTTGGTATGCATAATCTAAACTAATATATATAGAATTTTAATTGACAAAAATATAAAACCATAAACTTAATATTGATTAGACTATGCTTAATAAATCGTGATGGAATGTTTGGTTTGTAATGGGTTAGTTAATAGAAAAAAACTACCGGTCATATATAGGTTTAATAGGTTTAATGGAGTACTAGATTTTGACCCGCCCTATAAAAGGGCGGGTATATTTTTTTTTTAATTTTTTTTTAAATTTTAGTTTTATATGTGTTTTTTTATAATCATATTTGTATTTTCAGTAACTTTTGTGATTTTTTGAAAATTTTAAAAAGGTTTCTGAAACAGCCATTTAAAGTCTGAAGAATTACGGCCAAGGTTGTATTATTGACTAAATTGATTTCTAATGTGGATCAGATTATTTCATGGTTTGTATATAAATGGAAATATAGATAGGGTTATTTCTAAGTTTTTTTTGTTTTAACAATAAAAAGTTATGTAAATATCTGTTAGGCGTGACTCGGCGATGTGCCTGTAGCGAATTAAAAAAAATTCAAGGAGTAGTAGTGAATTACGCTTCCGAGTTCACCTCGTAAACCTTCACAAATTTTAATTTTGTTTTTATCGACGCCTACAACATTTGTTTTAGATGAGTTTTTTTGTTTTTAACGTTGGTTTTATTAATGATGAGGACAATTTCGTAATTTGCTTCATCATCTTCTTCAAACCTTACAAAAATTTGCAGAGCCGTCGCTTGCTTTCATTCATTTTTTCCAATGTCTATATCTATCCACCCTAGAATCTCATTTTGTCTTTCATCACCTACAACATTTTCACTAACAGATGAGTCTTTGTTTAATTGGCCATTCTTGTTAAATTACACCGGCGGGGTCCACCGCACATTCAACACTGCTTTAGTTCTTGTCGATATGAAACTTAGAATCATCTATTACAAATAATTGCATAAATAATTTAGGAGAAACATAACTATTTTTTACTTGGTTTATGCAACTGGGCTAGTTCCTGAGAAATTGAATGTTTTCAATAATAATAATCGAACCTATTTCTGTAGGAAGAAGCATAACTGTTTTTGGTAGAGACAAATACAACGTGGTTTGTGTTTAATTATGATATGAGCAGTTATATTAAACGAAGGAAGTTACAAACAAAATAATTACTCTATGCAGTTATATTAATTCAGTTATATTTTAAATTGGACCTAACTAATATCAATGGGGCATGATCCAAAATTAATAGTATTGATTAGATTGGAATAATTTAAGGCATGCTGGTTGGTCAACAATATAATTTAAGGTGTGTGCTGGTTGGTCGACTATTAAAACTGGAGTATTGGTTTCGAATAGTATAAAGTACCTGTTGGTCTAATGTAATTAATAAGATTGTGTATCGAACATTGTGTATCGAACGGGATGGTTAACGTTTTTAGTATAAGAAATGAATGGGTTAAGGAAAGTGTAAAACTACCGTATTTTAAGGTCAATGGTATAATATTGTAATTATTGAAAAAAACTCAGGATTAAAAATTATTTTATATAATATACTATTTATATTTCATTTTGTATTTTTATTTTCACCATAAAAATTGTAAATATCGTTACAGAATTGTAAATAAAAATAAATATAAAAAGAAGATTGTTTAATTTATTGTAAAAACAATGATTAAATGTTTAAATGAAAAAGTATTAAATATGTTATTTATGTTTTTAAATAATTACCATTTGTTATTCATTTATTGAAAATAAAATAGGTAAATGTGTAAATAAAAGAAAGTACACATCTCTACTATTCATATTTTCGAACATATTGTATTTATTCTACTATCTTTGTTTCTAAACAATCTAATCGTGTAATCTATACTATTAAAAGAGAATCATTCTGAAAAATCTACCTATACAAAGTTACTGCACCCTTTTATTAGATTTAACTTTTATTGGTCTTACCTAATATTTTGTAACAATATCTTAATTAATACCATATATTTATCGGAGTTTTATTCCTTCCTCTAACAATACGCGCTTAGAGTATTAAACTAATATTGTTAGTTTGTTACCGAAGTCAAAGATAATCAAATTATGGAAATCTCGGTCCTTCTTGTGCATCATTCCATGTATGCACTCGGTCCATATATGTTATGTTTATACTTCTTAATTAAAAATTTAAACGAACAACATATTTAATTTTGTACATGCAATATATATAATCTTTCTATGATAACATCTAATAATACAATTATCCAACTAAAAGCTTGGTTTAAAATCTTATTTTAATCTTTTCTATTATTATTCTTTATTTTATATGATACACTTCTTCTATAAATTAATTTTTTTTTTTACCGTAGTGATTGTTAATCAAAAGTGTTATACACTATAATTTATGTTCAGAATCTACAATATTTATAAATAATTATTAAAATGAGTTAGTATATACATATTGTAACATGTCATCTTACATTATATAAGTTCAAATATTTACAAAATCAAATTTAGTAAAATATTTTTGCAAATCATATGTGTGTATATATTACGTTAACTTAATTTTTATAAAAATTATTATAATAAAAAAATTATTAAAAACTTTTACAATAAAAACCTACAAATATGTTCTATTGAATTAGCTTAAAAAATCTACCATTAAACTATATCAATTTAACAAATGTAACTCTTATTGAATATACACATAAAATATAATGAGACAGAAGATATAGGTATTTAGATATTCGGATAAGTTTCTTTTTAGTGGGATTTGTGGGTCCTAAATATTTGGACCCAAATAGATATTTGAATTGTGGTTAAAAATTGAATATATTTAATCTCGGTTTAAGATGGTTCCTTTCATGTCCGGATCGGTTTGGAATCACAATTCAAATACATGTAAAGTACATGTAATATTTGGGTACATAGCAGGTCTAGGTCGGTTCAGATATTAAGATCTGAAAAGATTAGAAGTACCTGAAAATTTGAAAAATAATATGAAACTTAAAAAATAACCGAAAACCCAACAAATGCCTAAAATATATTCAAATATCCAAAAAGGATTTGATAATCTTCCTAAAATATAACCCCGAATTAAAGAAAATACACAAAAATTTTATCTGAATGCTCAAAATATATTTTTAAAAAATCTGAATTTTACCTAAAACCTGAAAGTATGTATAACTGAAAACTTACTCAAAAAAAATATCTAGAACATCGAAAAAATATCCAAATAGCAAAATACCTAACATACAGAAATGTACTTTGGGTACCCGGTTGGGTTTTGGGTTGGATCCGTCCGAACCAAGATCCACTGGTCTAAAATACTCAATACGTACATTTCTTTCGACCCATGCCCAATTGTTTTTTTTATTCGAGTAAATATCTAGGCTTAATAGAGAGTTACAGTATAACCTCTATAAATTAATAATCTATAAATAAATATCTTTATAAATTAATATAATTTCATAGTCCTAAATTGAGTTTTGATTCAATTAGTATCTCGATAAATTAATAATCTCTATAAATTAATAAAAAATTATAGTTTTGGTGTAGTCCCAACATTATTAATTTATAGAGGTTTCACTGTATATAGAAATATACATATTAAATTTCAAATAAACTAATTTATAAATTATGTAATTTTAAACAAATTCTCTTCTTCGATATAATACAATTTTGTAAATAATAATGTACAACAATCACAAAATACTAATTCATGTCAAACTTTGTTTATAATCTAAAAAAGCCCGCGCTTTCGAAGCGCGGGTCAACAACTAGTTTAACTTTAATAATGTAGATAGATTAGATGTGATACAGTTTAGGAATTACTGAATTTATTGGTTAGAATTGTTCTATAATATTGCTTGATATAGTCGTTTTCTTATTCTTGCGTGTATGTAGGTAACGATTTTAGAATTAGTTATTTTAGAAACTAATAAATGATATTTAGTTTTAAGTGCTTATAATTATTTATATATTTATTTTCAGTTTGGCCAGCAAGACAAAAGGAAGCGTGAAGGGATAGTTGCCTTTAATTAAAATTGGGTTATGTCCGTTTATTTAAAATTGGGAATGCACCGGTTTAGTAATGATAAAAAAACAAAATCGATGTGTCATGAAATTAATGAAACGGTAGAGTATAAAGGCAATGGCATGAGATTGTAAATAAGTGGAAAAAATCAGGGTATTTTTATTTTTGTACTCCAAGTTTAATAGATTAGACTAGATCTTGATCCGTGCGACCGCACGAGTATTAATTTTCTATTTTAGTTTTTATTTATTTATACTAAATGATGTATTTGTAATATTTGATCATTTTATATTGACTACGTTAGGGATGTGTATTTGGATACTCACTGTTCGGTTAAAATCTATTGGGTTTGAGATTTCCGAGTTTAAAGATTTCAGCAACATTCAAATATTTATAAATTTTGGTTTCAGTTTGATTCGAGTATTTGCGGGTTCGGTTCGGATACAGATAACCCGTTTGAATTATTTTAAAATTTTCAAAATTTATATATACTTTAAATTTCTCAAAACATATAAATTTGAGTAATGTAAGCCAAAATACCTAAATTAAAAATTTAAAAAAGGTTGAACTTCAATATTTGGATGGAGAATAAATATATATTTTAAATATTTTTGGTGTTTGATTATTGTTTATCTACTTTATATGTTTACTTTTGACTATTTTTTTATATTTTTAAATAGTTTAGAGAACTTTAAGTTGACAAAAAAACAACTTTAAAATATAAAAAATACATTAATCTAACTAAAAAGACAAACATTAAAATAGAAAAGAAAAAAACACATTAATTTAACTGAAAAAGACAATCATTAAAATATGAAAGAAAAAGAAATACATTAATCTAACTGAAAAAGACAAGTATTTAAATAAGAAACTCAATTTAATTATTAGTGGCATGGAAGTGTAATTAAATTTGAAAATTAAGGGTATTTCTATATGTGTACTTCTGTTTTAATAAGATAGATAATTATCTTTTGAAAACCTCGTCTCCTACTATTATACTATTGATAAGGGTGCGAAAAAAACATGAGCATAAAGCTGCATCATTATTAAACCTATACTGTAACATAATACAATGATTCCGACTCTGTTCTCCAACGAAAAAGAGCCGAAAGCAAAAACAACTAATAATTACCTAAAAGAAAGCCTCTCATTATTTTCCTACAATATTACAAATTGTGCAAAACTAGCAGCCCACGTTCCAAACTGCAAAAGGTAATAAAAATGCACTGCAATATAAAAAGACTAGATAAATTTCTTAGAATTTTATATAAAAAGACTAGATGACAAGAAAAGTGCTGATAATAAACAAACGACGTAACAAAAAGTGAACAAAGTATCTAACATTACCCAGAAAAAAACTTAGTTTTGGACCTGATTAAATTGTATTGGGCTTTAACTTGATAGCTTTTCACGTTAGGGTTTATTTGTACAGGATCAAAATATCTAATCTTTTAAATCGAGTTTGGTCCGCGCAACCGTGCAGATATTTGTTTAAATTATTGCACTCCCTACCACCAAACTCACTCTATTTACATTCCACACACTAAATCCCCCAAATTTTCTTCCCCCCATCACTACCATTTCCCCTCCTCCTATGGCAAATCCCTAATAATATCCAATTTTTTTTAGGATTTTAAGCAAATTCACTCTATTTGTTTTCATCTTTTATAAACAATTTTTTTTATATAAATAATATAGTATAATTTGTAATATATGTAATTTTTAATATGACGTTCAAAACATAATAATTAAGAAAATATATTTATATTATTTTTTATTTATGTATGTGTTTTCTATAAATCAAAATATTTTTACGTAAAATAGTATTGAGATGTTTTGATAGTCGTTTTTATTTCAAATGATAACTACATTAACTATTTTTAATTTTCAAATTTTAATCCGGTATTTAAATTCTCGTCATGCAATTTAATTAAGTATTTATATTAACTTGTTAAAATGAGTAATTTATTAGAATGAGTCATTGTATTTCTTGTTTTTCTATTATTATATTCATATGACTTTAATATATCGACTTTAACTTCTTCTTTTTTGTCAACGACTTTAACATTTTTATATGTAGTATTTTATGTTATATGAACTTGTTTTTATTTTATTTTATTATTAGAACATTATTAACTACTGGGTCTAAATTTTTTGCTTTACATAAAAAACTTGAGGAGTATTCTTTTGCAACCTTCCATGTTACAATTTTTCATAAGCAAAATCTTAGGTGATTTAGTGTTTTAATATTAAAAATAATTTTCTAATAGCGTTTTAGTTATATATATATATATCAATAAAATAAATTAGTCAAATTGATTATTTGAAAGATTTAGTGAGGTAAAAAATCATGAAAGTATCAAGTATTAAGTTTTAAAAATCATGAAAGTATCAAGTATTAAATTGATCTTTTAAAAATTGTTCAATTATTAAGTTTTATTATAATTTGTTTTCAAAATATTGTTAACTGGTTTGTTAACAATAAAATTATGAATAAATGCAAAAAATATTATATTTAATAAAGAAAAATACACACAAATTTATGAATTTATGGAAAGAGGTTATTTGATTGTTTATAGTATTAATGTGCATTAAGTTTAAGATTTATCATGAATTTGTTGTGGAATCAATTTAGGAAATTATGTATTAAATTAGGAAAAGACAAAAAAAAACTTAAAACTAGGCTTATTAATTACTTCAATAGCATGATCTTGTAAATAAAATATAAGTTTTAGGGTTATTTGTTATGTGTATTTCTATTTTAATAAGATAGACCAGATATTTTCCTGCACCATGTGGAGTAAGAAATTTTTCAAAATTTAATTATATTTTAAAATAAGGTTTATTAAATATTATAGATTTTATTATTTTTACCAATATTTAAATATAGATTTGATTTAGTTAAATATTAAATTAAAATATAATGATTTTGTTTATTTTAAAATATATTGAAGAATATATATGTATATATTTAAATTATAATCTTAGATAGTATTTTATATCTATTTATATTGTTTAAATATATTAAATCAATTTGTATAAAACTAACAAAATGATATAAAATTGTATAATTATCAAAAATTTGAACTAACAATATTTATAAAATTTGTACATATATAAGAAACTAATAATTTTACACTAGAAATCTAATTTTTTAAAAAGTTACCGCAATTTTTGAAAGCTTTAATAATACAAATTGTATAATTATAGAAAACAAAATAAAATATTATTTTGAAATTTGTAATGTTATATATGAATATATTTATTTTATAGATGTTTTATGAGATATTATCATATTTAAAAAAGTATACCAAAAAAATATATCAATATTAAATGTAATGTATGAATTATTACCATATTCTTTACCAAAAATATAAATTAACATTAAATAAATTAATTCATGTCATATTTTTCCGGAAACCATGTCATCAATTTTAGTAGCCATGTCATATTTTTTGTGAAACTGATTTTAAAGATGACATATGGAATCCCTCTGGGTCCAGTGATTTGACTAAGAGTTCAATTGTTTCTACACCCGGAGGTCTGGAGTTTAAACCACAGAAAATACGAAATTATGCAGATTATATAGAAACATGTTACATGAGATCTTCAGCTTGGTACAAGACGTACCATTGAACATGGATCTCATTGGACAGCGACGGTTCAGAGTGGTGCAGTCAGGCGTGTATTCTCACAGGGTAGTAGAATTATCGACTGTAAAATCGTCTTTATAATATTCTTATGATTGTAATAGCATAATTAATCGATAATCGACTCAGACGTTCAAAAAAAAAAAATATATTGAGGATATATAGTGAAGGGGGAATTGATGACTTTGATGTACAGATGTCAAAACCTAAATATATTTTGTTCGAACAGGAAGATATATGTATGTATATTGTGACCAGCAAAACTTGGTTGAAACATTGAATAATATATATATCCCCTAAACCCTGGTTCTCCATTGTTTTTCTGTGAGACACCTTTTCTATAACAACATAATGACATCTGCAACACAACTCTATTTTTTATTCCAAATAAAGTAAAAATGAGTACGAAATAGAAAATATTTCAACTCCACTCAATTTCTCATTCTATAATAGAATTTATTCTAATATTCTTTTTGTTTATTACTCCATTATAGAGTGAAAAATAGAATAGGTTAGAGTATTTTTACTCAATAACCACTTTTACTCCATTTTAGAGAAAACAATAGAATTTTACATTCGAGATACTCTAATGTCTTTTTTATCTTTCTTAAGAATTTCATCAAAGATCAACCGTTTCATTTTACTAGAGTTGCACAAATAGATTTTGAGAGTTTGAAACATAGGATGTATATTGTCGTATACAAGCTTATGAGCTACAACATGTTATCCGCAATCAACAAATTCATGACAATTTAGTGATGTCTCTTAACAAATCTATGGAAAAAAATGGGTATACAAATCATCTTTCTTTTAGTATATTATAATTCTATCATTTTCTTTCATGTCTGTCGCTAATTAAACTAATCTATTTCAGCTTTAAGTTCTTTTATCATAACTTTCAATATAAAATTCCATTTTTTCTTTCAAGATAGAGTAACTGCATAACAAAATTGGATTTACTCAAACCATACTAAAGAAGAAAATGACATAACAAAAAAAATATTACTCAATTTATGAATTACATCCATGTTTACTCTATTATGAAAAAATAAAATAGAGTGAAGTTTTAGCATTACTTATTCTGACTTATTTTGGAATAAATTATGAAATAGAGTTAGAGATGATGTTAGCTATTATTTTTTCCTCGACCAATTGGAAATTGAGTTTACACCCGAACTAAACCACACCTGGATTTAACTAACATGTCGGGATCATCAATATTTTCACAGTTTACTATTTACTTAGCGCCTGACTGGTGTAACCGCAACGGCTGCGGATGTGGTTGTAGGAATTTGTGGATGTGGGTGGTTGCGGTTTTAAACGTTTTTAAGTGATTTGTACGACTGGTACAACTGTTAGATATTGATGCGTTTGCGGGACTTATGAATGGTAAACTACGGAATGCAACCGTTGATAAATAATAAATTAACAATATTTACATTTTTTATAATTATAAAAGTATTAAAATCATAATATTATAATAAATATAAAAATTATATTTATAAAATCATACTACTAAATTTTAAAAATTTATAGAAAATAAGTTTGTTTTAAAGTTTTATAATATAAATTAAAATATAATATGTATACCGTTTACAATTTCTATTATTTCAATTTAAAATTTTTTATTGAATATATTTTTAGTTTTATTTTTACTTTTTAAAAAATTTATCTTTCCGCAACCGCTATCTTGAACTAGTTTTTGATTTTAAGAGGTTCAGAACGGTTTGAAGGAACTTATAATGTTTTCTGTGATTATTTCAAAATATCAACAACCATTAGTAATCGCAAAAGTTGTGTTTGCGGAGAATAGGAGAAACAAGTCATGCCTTTAGTCTATCTTCCACAAGTTATCTCACTCTTGGTAGTGGTTGGTGCTGAACAAACAAAAAATAAAAATAAAAATTTGGATGTCATGCTTTTAATTTTTCCTCAGTTTTTTTTCAAAAGTTTCTACAAAAGTACTTCAAGTTCTGTGCCATTTCTAAAAAAGGTACTTCAAGCTCTTCTGAAAAAATTTTGTTTGGTACACAAAAAATGAGGAACAGAAGAACAGCAGAAGTACTTAACACTAGTTAATTACTTTGGAGGTAATTATTCACACTGTTCTCCAGAATTAATTGTATGGTATACGTTGTGATTTTTACGGGAAAAGGAAGGATAGGATTTTTTTTGAATTATAGTTTTTCCCAAATTTGGCATATGCCTCAAAATATTAGTGTTGGAATCATAAAACATTGTTAAAACAAATAGATCGGAATAAAAATACAGAAGCCTGCATATATCTCATTTAACTAAATCAAATTGGAGTTTGTTAAAAATCAACTTGGTGTACGGATTATTCTATAGGCCGTGACACCATTTTGTGGATGGCTGGATGCTCCACTGCATCCCGTCTCGCATCACCACCACCAATATAACATTAATAAATAAATATCAATTACTTTAAAGATTCATTTTTAATCATTCATCGCTGATCTGGTCATGTTACTTTAAAGATTATTTGAGAGCAAAAGAAATTCTCTCATATCATTTTATACAAAATGTTTGTGTTTTCCTTAATTGTTTGATTGCATTTGTTTATACACATACACTAAAATATTTATAAATCAATAATATTTTTAAAAAAATTCTAATTTATAAAGATATCTATTTGGAAGAGATAATTTTTAGAAACATTTCATCAGATAATGTTGTATAAATGAAGTTGTACAAATATTTGTATGCATAAATTTACATAATTTTATAAATGAAGTTGTACAAATATTTGTATGCATAAATTTACATAATTTTTTAGATTATGATATAAGAGGAACTATTTACTTAGAAATAATTTTCAACATATTATTTTATTATATTTACTAATTTATCCTATAAAATATTATGTAGTTATTCGGAAAAAAATAGTACACGTATATTTTGTTATAAGGACTTTCGTGCCAGTTGAGTACATCTGCGATATAAGTATCCATCTTATGGGAGATGAGGAACGACCTCTCGTCAGAGATTTATGGATGACTCTTACAGTTCATGCTCTGCAAATTTGAGAAGAGCACAATAATTTTTGGGAGAAACAGCGAGAATTTTCTTTACAAAAACTTTATAATGACTAAGACAAGCTTAATTAATCAATTAAAAATTGTAAATTCAAGAGTATGTAAAAGTGAGTGAAGAGGTTTGTCAGTTGGAGCTCCTATCTGATTTTAATGTTTAATCGTCCTAAAGATTTATTAGTTGGTGAAATGAATAGGTTGAAATATTTTTTACCATTGCTTGAAATAGTAGTAACAATATATATTTTAAACAAACTTGAGTTATAGATTATTTTATCGTTATAACTTTTATTTAACTGTAACAAAGTTGGCTTTAAAAAAACTTTTAGAACGTTTCCAATCATCCCCAAAAGAATAGTACAGTGATTCCTCCAAAATAAATATATTATTACAAATAGTGCATAATTAATTAAGGATTAAAAAGAGTATAAAGGCAATCTTAATTATCCTAAGGCATCTAGTATTTTCTTTCGAAGATTGAACTAAACTTTGATCCACGCATCCGTACAGATGTTATTTTTATAAAATATATTTCTATTTATTTTTCATGTCAATATTAGGACTAGCAAAAAACACAAATAAAAAAAACTGAATCGATCTCGATCCAAAAATATAATTCCTAATCCGTACCAAAATTGATTAAATATCTAAATCATTCAAAATTTTGTTATTTAGGAAACCCAAACCAAATCTGATTCGAATCAAAATATTTCGGATACTCAAATATATCTGAACTAGATTTATATACTTATATATATTAATTATTTTTAGATTTAATGTATATAAAAACTTCCAAAATATATATTTGTACGTTTATGTAGCTTTAAATACTTGAAAATATATATAAATAGTTAAAAATAAATATCTAAAATACTTAAAGTATACTCAAAACACTAAAAATAGTTAAAATAATTATTGATTTTCTATCCAATTATTTTTAAACCCAACTAATTTATATGTTAAGTTTAGGTATTCTGACATATGTTATTCGAAATTATATGTAATATATTTATTTTGTTTATAGATTTTGAGAAATTTAATGTATATAATGAACTTTAAAATTTTAAAATAATTTAAATAGGTTATCCGAATCCGAATTAAACCTGCAAAGATTTGGATCGAAACTGAACTGAAATTAGAAATACGTGAATGAGGCTGAAATCTTTGAGTCTGTGACCCCAGAAAATCGAAATCCAAATAGATCTGAATCGAACCCGAATGGATACCCGAACTCCCATCCGTACTCACTATTATATATTATTTATGTCTCTTCTTATAATTCATCGTATATTTATGTACCATCATACAAGTAATCATATGATTAATAGTATCTTATATGTACCATCATATAAATACTCACATATATTATATTTTAAAACTTAATGTAAAATATAAAAACATAATTTAGGTTGGTATATGAAACTGGACTTTGTATTGTATTTTTCTGATATATATTGAAAATATTTTTAATAATGGTTATTAGAAAATATTTTAATAAAAATAAAAATTTGAATATATGTATATTTTTGAATCAATTTTTGATATAAATCAACTTTTAGTTATTATTTTGATTTGAAATATGTATATAAAATTTAATTTGTCTTTATGATTATTTTAAACAAAAGATGTTTTAGGTAATTAGATTAGCTCATTTTCTTATATTTTAAAACTGACCCAAATAGATAATTTCTCATAATATAATAGGTTTTCAATGATTTTAATAACATAAGTAGAATAGTTTTTTTTATTCTTAATATATCGATATCCATATTTTTTATTTTGCTAATTTTTTTTATATTTGTTTGCTAAAAATAATTAATTAAAACTTTCCCAATTAATATTCATATTTCCAAACAACATTATATTCGTTTTTATATTGCTATTCATATTTTCAAATAAACATATTTTATTAATTGTTATTCATGTTTTCAAATAAACCTTTTTTAAACTGATATCCATATTTTCAAATAAACCTCTTTTTAAAAAATTGCTATTCACATTTCTAAATAAATCTAATCGGTATTTCAATTTTAATAATATAAATGATTCAATGTGAAATTGGGAACACTGCTACATAAGTTTAGTGCTTCTTGTAAATTTAAATATTAATAATATTTAAGTTGTATTTTTTTAACTGTCCTTTGTTTTGTTTCCTTCATAGTCTTAATCATTATCCTTCATACACATGAAAGACTCATAGATAACGCATACATATGTATTAATTAAGGGCGTTATTGTTGGGGATCTCATATATTTTAATGTGAGTCTAAATATAAGAAGAAAAAATCTCTTAAATAGACTATTTTCAAATTTTTGTCACAAGATAGTCTTTAAAAAGGAAAATAATAAAAATATTTCATTTAATAGTTAATAAAAATTATAAAAAGAAAATAAAATATTTTTTATAGTTTCGAATTGTATATTTTCAAATTCAATTTTTCTGATTTTTTTTTTGAAATATTTTTCCAATTTTTTTATATTTTTCAAATTTTCTTTCTAAAATACGAAAATTCTTTTTCAAACTATTTTAAGACATTTATTTTCATTTTTAATATTTTTTTGTTAAATTTTAAATCTCAATCTCAAAATCTCACTTTTAACTCTAAACTCTAAAATCAATGTTAGTTAATTCTAGTAGTATAAGTATATATTTACCTATTTAATAAAATATTTTGGTCAGTTTGATATTTAAATGCTATATTTGTGACAAACAAAATTTTAAGGATATTTTAGGGTATTTCTCATTTTAAAAACTCATACTAATTTTTTTCTCAGATAAAAATATTCGACATAGTTTTAAGCTTCTGAAAGATTTTCTTATTAAAATATTAGTTTTGTGGTAATACGTTTTAGTTGATATATTTTTGATACAGTTGGTCTCACTGGTTCAAAAAGGGCTCACTGGTTCATATATTATTTTAGGGAAAATTTGGAAAAATGCATTTATATGAGATTCAAATTTGAAAACTACATTACTATCCATTTTTTTTTTAAAACTACCTTTTTGTTTATACAAAATGACTAAATTATCCAATCAGTATACTTTTACAATCTTGTCATGTACAAGACGATTCTCCCGTCTAGGGAAACTAGCAACATTATACTATCGATCATCTTTTGGTTTGTTAACTACAAAAAAAGTCTGTGTGTATCACCAGCGTAATCATGCAGAGTCTCTAATTTTTTTGTCACATGAGCTAACTTTCATTGAAATCCACTTTCTCATTGGCTGCCACTGTAACTAATTGTACAGCTATTCCATCTACATTTAAAGTATCTTATTCAACGTGCAGTTGAACACTGAGGAAAGAGATGTCACCTAAACTGTTCAGCTTATGGAACAAGAACAAGATTCGAGATATGTTTCGTTCACGAAACGAAAAACAGAGAAACCCTGACTTATGATGAGATGATTCCTAGAGGTAAAAAAAGACTAAAAAAGTTTCAGGTTAAAACTTGTAACAAAACGTCCATTGAACTATACATGGACTAATAAAAGAACATATCAAGTTACACTTCATTTCGTTTTATATTTTTAGAAAAGACAAAACTAAGAAGACAAAATTTAGATATTCTACAAAATTTAGATAAAGAACAAAACAGAGATAATAAATGATTGAATGAAAACAAAGAGCTATTCTACAATACTCCATTATTTATATATTACCTTCTCCTTACAACATAAAGATCCAAATATTAAGTTACAAAAACCAAGAATACAAATTTATCAAATCAGCTTTTCCGTAAGAATATTGATCCCTGAACTCATCAAACATACCAGTACAGTCTATTTCCAATGCATAATTTATGAGATCCAGTGAAGAATGCAACATAAAGTTCTTTCATGTACCATCATATGTATAAACTAAAGTATAGTAATTTTCGTCAAAGGGACATTACTGAATATCGTATACGATGTATCTGATCAGCATAATTCACTTAATAAGGACGTATGAATATTCTGGTTTATAACTTATATGATTTAAGTCTTTGTGATTCAATAAGGTGTATTAGATTTTGATAAACTTCAAAACACGAGCAAAAAATATATGAACCCAGAAACACATAAATAATTTTGATTTAAATTTAATTCTTCTTAAAAAATCAAATCAAAACAAGGGTAAAATGTCATTTTACATACAAGAAAGTGTAGTTTTCAAAAAAATATAAAACAAAGTGTATTTGTCAAATTTCAAAACACAAATAAGGTACTTTTCAAATTATCCCAAATACGTTAAACTATTAAAATCACTAATCTGTTCTTGACCTGGTCCTGCAGGAATTAAATGTAGTTTGAATCTCTACAAATAATAATTGTTTATTATTCAAAAATCTTTTACTAGAACATTTTAGACGAGAGTTTCTATCCATTGAGATTCTAAACATGCATATATGTATATGTATATGTATATATTGTATATGTATATGTAATTGTGGAATTCATCTTTTTAAGGGTAATTCAATCTAAATTTTTTTTTTGGAAAACCTAAAGTTTCTTTAAAAAAAGTTCTGGCTGAAAACACACGCACAATATATATAAAATATATATATATATATATATATATATATATATATATATATATATATATATATAATATCCAAACCCGAAATCATATATTACTTCTCCTGTTAAGTTAACGTCACCGGTAAGGTCCATCTATCCAAAAATAATTGGTTTGAATGTGTTTTTCTTTTTGAACTACGAATGTGTAATAGTACTACTTACTACTTAGTCTATCACGTATTAATGTATATGCTGAAGTTAACTCAAGAAAACCACTGTCGCAGATCGGATTGTACTCATCATAGTTAAAGTAAAAGCATGCTTTAGGATAAATATTAAATAATATAAAATTAAATATATTAAATATATTAAATATAGGGTGTGGGGAATAAAAAGAAGCTTTAGGGCCTTACAAGACAAGAAAAATGAACCATGTGTCAATCATAGTAACGATCTTGAGAGCCAATGAGATCAAAGATGCAAGGCAAAAGAAGTAGCTGATCGAACACACACTTTCTGGATTGTACATGTTTGATACATTTTGATTGCCAAGACTACTAATTCTAAAAGTTAAAAGAAAAATTATTAATTCTACTCCCGTCTTACTTATTTAACCTGACCCACCAGTCCATCATCACCTCATAGAGACACAGAGAGACGTCCCCCTCTTTATCATTTTGTCTTAGAAATAGACTGTTTTTTTTTTGATAAATAGAATAAACTGTTCAAAAGTGTGAACCAAACTTTGAAAAAGATTATGAAACCTAAGATTAGAGTTTCTATTTTGGGATTATTGAGATAGATTTAGTGTCCTAAATAAAATTTGTTTCGACCACGTACTATTTTAACTAGTTAGAACTTTTTTTTTGAAATAGGGCTTTTAACTAGTTATAACTTTTTTTTTTGATGAGAAAGGGTTTGCTATTAACTAGTTAGAACTTTTCTCCCACAACATTTCTATCATGTTGTAGTGGCCGGCAAACTCAAATCATTTGTAGAGGAGCACCGTTCCGATAATATATGGGATACTAACCTTGGCTACAAAAAGATGATTATTTGAATACATCCCCACTAAATTATCATATATTTAGACAATCTGAAACCCACGTTTCTACTTTGTTTTATTTTTAATAGAAGAATTCAAAAATATAGGTGAGTTTCTCTCAAATATATTATCTACTATAGATGAATGCTCTTTTTCTATTTATAGAATAATGATATTCTTTTCGATATAGAAGCAAGTATAGCATTCTTTTATTTTAAAAACATATTGAAAATAAAATCATCTCTATTCTTTTATTTTAAAGTTTCTCTATTATAGAAAAGAAAAAAGAAATGGGTTGAAGATATTCTAATAGATTTAGATTTTGTATAGATGGATCAAAATAATTTAAAGGATTATACTATTATATTAGCTAAATGAATTTCTAAAGGCATTTAGTCCATAGAAGACAATTTTTCATTTAGTAAGGATCTGACCGGTGTAACCGTAATGGTTGCGGATGCGGTTGCGGGCATTTGTGGATTTGGATGATGGTGGTTGCGATCTTAAGTGTTTTTAAGAGTACACGACTGATAAAACGGTTAGAAATTAGTGCTTTTGCAGGTTATGACTGTTTAATTATCAAATACAACAATTGTTAAATAATAAATAAACAATATTTATATTTTATATAATTTTAAAAGTTTAAAAGTTATAATATTATAATAAATATAAAAATTATATTTATAAATTATACTATTAAATTTTTAAAAATTATTTTATTTAAAATTTTATAATATAAATTAAAATATAATATATAATTTTAGTATTTCTATTATTTTTTTATTCTTTATTATTTTATTTTTAATTATCCTCTCGCAACCGCCGTAACCGCAAACGCTAACTGAAACTAGCTTTTGATTTTAAGAAGTTCATAGTGATTTGAAGCGATTTGTAATGTTTTATATGATTGTTTCAAAAACGCTAACAATGGTTACCAACAGCAAAAGTTTTGTTTATGGTGAACAAAACCCTAAATCATTACTTCTTCATGGTGGGATTTAAATTTGATGTTATAATTTATGCTGGAAATAAATACAAGAATGAAAAAATTGGAAAAAACTGTGAGACTGTTGCTTGCCCCAGATTGTGGTTGGTAGTACTACGAATGTACATTTTATAGACACTAATCTGTAAAACTTTCATTAGTAAGCTGGTTGCACATGTAAAAAAGAAAATTAGATGTGGGAAATTCAACATTTTCATACATTTTTTACCAAAGCTGTGGTAGTATATATCTACCGGTTTAGCGACGCAAATAATTAGTTCATTTGTTCACCATTTTTAATCCTCTTTGATAAACATGTTTTCTCCAAAGATTAAACTAAAGACTAACTGTGGTCCACTTTTTTTTTAATAATGGGTCACAATTTTGTACAGTTGCCAGTTTCTGAACCTCAGCTATAAATCTTACTAATATCAAAGCCTCATACTATTTTTTGTTTATTTTTGAATCTCTATATTATCTTGGCCGAACTTTATCTCCGGTTACATAAAAATGTATGATATAAGTAAGATTTAAGAGAGAGAAAACAAATGCTAACAAGTACATCATTAGTCCTAAAAATAACTGACCTTAACCAAAAGTTCGTTCATATATATGATCTGTAAAGATTAACTAAACAACTAAAGTTGAGCTTAAAAAAAAAAAATTCTAACAACTAATGTATATAGGTATATATTTGGAATAAATTGGTGCATTTTCTATTCATGTATAGGAAAAGTAATCCCATATTCCAAGAAGAAAAGAGAGTTGAAAACCACTTACTGCTGAAGAATAAGATTCAGGAGTTGTCACGTAGACAAAGGGCAAAGCAAGATGGCCAAAAAAACATTTAGAAATGGAAAATAAATAAATAAAAATACGAAATAACGAAAAAGGCACATTGGAACCTAACATGGGCAGGTCATTGGTTCTCCACCACGATGAGATGAATATAATACCCTTTTTAAATATTGACTAATTATGCATTTTTCTTAATGACCATAACTTATTTTGTACTTAGTGGTTAAAAATGGGTTAAGAATTCCCCATCGAGCAATAGATAACTGAATATATAACTGAACATATATATATATATATATATATATATATATATATATATATAAGAAACCAAAAGTGTCGTTCTCATCATTGAAATTATTAATTGACTTTAATATAAATTTTCATCAACGTTTACATATCATAAGATTCATAACAATGATTGTTGGTGTGCAGTTTAGCATTGATGGAGTATATATATTCGTTCTTAGATTGGAGTTCAGTCAAAACAGGTTAGCTATAAGAGTGTTGGTCTTTAATAGGTATTTTAGGTAGCAATTATACATTGATACATTCTTCATCATACTTAAAATAACCTATTAAAATAGAAAAATATTTAAATAGAGTTAAATTTTATTTGAATAGTTACATTTTGAATCAACTAGTGCATGCCAAGTCATGTGTCACATCCGATGTAAGATCTATCAATCAATAAAGTATGACCTAGAAGTTAATTTTATACGAGCTAGAGAAGAAAGGGCTAGTATACTATACAAACCCATAAAATAACAACAATGATTTAGAAGGAGCTTTCGCTTGTGTAGCTATATATATACTTTGTATGAACGCATATTTAACATATAACATATATGGGCTCGTACATATATTACATAATGTGGAGAAAAAGGTATTTTAAGAAGCACAGAGGTGAGTGGGGGAATCTGATAATGAAGATTATATATAAAGAGAAGCTGGCATGAGTTTGGTATAACTTCACAGATTTCTCCCAAGGAAAAAAAGAGAAACAAAACAGTAAGTGGGGAACCTTGAAGCTAGTTCAAACTAGTGGGAGGTTGATCCACGTTCTAACTTCAAATCCAAACTTAAACACAAATCCAAACTTTAAATCATCATATAGAAGAGATGGTTCGTGGAAAGATTCAGCTGAAGAGGATTGAGAACCCGGTTCACAGACAAGTGACGTTCTGCAAGAGGAGAACCGGTCTTCTCAAGAAGGCGAAGGAGCTCTCTGTGCTCTGCGACGCCGAGATTGGTGTTGTGATCTTTTCTCCTCAAGGGAAGCTCTTTGAGCTTGCAACTAAAGGGTACTATTATACAACTCATAGTATTCATGTATGTTTGGGGAGTGTTTAAATGTAATAAGATAGAAATTTATATATGGATTATTGAAAAAATACAGAACAATGGAGGGGGTGATTGATAAGTACATGAAGTGTACTAGTGGAGGTTGCAGTTCTTCTTCTGCTACTTATACTGCTCAAGAACAACTTAAACCCCAGAATCATGTACGTCTCTCCTTCATTTTAATTATGTATTTCCTTGTTTATATATAGAACTTTTCTCTTTGAGTTTTGGAATTAATTGTTGAAACTGTTTGGTTGTTATGGCATTTTTGGTTGATTAAAACTAGACGGTGCTCAACGTCTCATAAACATCGTTAATCATTTATTCCGTTCTTTGGAGTTTTATTTTTCTTCTTTCCGTCTAAAAATAAGTATTGTTTTGATATGCTATTTGATAACACGTGTGGACATGTAAAGCAAGATTATGTTGGCGTTGTTGAAATAGTCTGCAAGTTAGGTAGGGCACCAGATTCCGATTCTACATGAAATTAATAGTTATGAAGTAACAGTCGTTGCACCTACCGCTCCCATTTTCTTTATGAATTTGTCAACTAGTGTGAGCCACTCACATATTGTGGAACGTTGTACTATACAAGTGTAAATGAAAAAAAGAAACAAGTAATTTGTCTCAATTTTTATTGGTAAAGCAAAACAATTCGAACTAATCACTGTTAAAGTAAAAGATGCTTTAGAGACAACAATATCCATATCACACTTTAAAATATTTGAATATTTTGTTCTTTAATCACATTATATTTCGAACGAAGTATCATACTATTATTTTATATCAACATAGTCTTTTGATAAAAGTTGCCCTAGACACTTAAAAAATCTAGCCCTAAGCTGTGCCAATGACACGCGCGGAACCATGTACATACTCCATTATTTTTATTGATGCAAATATATATATATATATATATATATATATATATATATATATATATATATATATATATATATATATATATATATATATATACATTTTTGGAATAAATACATGTGTATGTCTGTCTATATGTATGGACATGATCCCTAACTGTAACTCAACATTATTATTTACAAATAATAGAAACATTGAAACGAAAGTTGATTATTTAGGATCCGAAAGATGAGGTTAATGTGCTTAAGCAAGAGATTGAGATGCTTCAGAAAGGAATAAGGTATATATTTAGCTATTTACACACTACAATTCCTTACTAAGTTGTCTATATGGGATATAGATTCAATATATGCATATGTATATATTATAAAATGGATTCATCAGGTATATGTTTGGAGGAGGAGAAGGGGCGATGAATCTTGAAGAACTTCTTCTGCTTGAGAAGCATCTTGAGTATTGGATATCTCAGATCCGTTCTGCTAAGGTGTACATGCCATTAATGCATATATATTATATAGATGTACAGTCAATATGTTTGTGAAAATGAATATTAAATAATGAGGATTATAAAAGGAGAAATTCTTGGGTTCACCCCTAGAGTGAACCTTTAGGTTCACCCAACTAATATGATTTCGTTATTTCATATTTAGTATCTTTTAAAAAAGGAAACAAAATATTGTCAAGTTTTATTATATTTTAAAATAAAAATAAAAATAAATAAAAAATAATAATAATTGCAAACAAAAACACATTTAAATATACTTTTAATACCGTCAACCAACACTAAACCCTGAATCCTAAATCTTAAACCCTTGGGTAAACCCTAAACCCTTGGTAAATCCAAAACACTTGGATAAATTCTAAATCCTAGAGTTTAGGATTTATCCAAGAGTTTAGGGTTTACCTAAGGGTTTAGGGTTTATCCAAGGGTTAGGATTTAGTATTTAGGGTTTAGTGTTTTGTTGATTATGTTAAAAGTATATTTTTGAAAAAATCAAAAGATTTAGGATTTATCCAAGGGTTTACCATGGGTTTAGGGTTTATGATTTAGGGTTTAGGGTTTAGTGTTTTGTTGACGGTATTTTAAATATAAAATCTTTTTTTGCTACTACTATTATTTTCTATTTATTTTTTATTTTAAAAACATAATAAAACTTGACAATATTTTGTTTCCTTTTTTAAAAGATACTGAATATGAAATAATGAAATCCTATTGGTTGGGTGAACCTAAAAGTTCACTCTAGAGGTCAACCCAAGTATTTCTCTTATAAAAGTTATATGTTTCTTTTTTTTTGGCATCAAGCTATATATGTTTCTTTTAAAAAGAAGTTTATATGTAAAATTGCAGATGGAGATTATGCTTCAAGAGATTCAGTCCTTGAGAAACAAGGTAAGTGGATTACATCATTGTATAAGCTACATATAAATTAGTATGAAGCAGGATTTTGGCTTATAAAAACAAAACAAAAAACGTTAAATTAACATTGCTCAACGGTTTTGTGTGTGTGTGTGTGTGAAGGAAGGAGTCCTCAAAAATGCCAACAAGTATCTCCTCGATAAGGTAACAAATTCGCTATGAAGTTGTTATAGTTGCACATCTTATGAAGTTGGAGATCTATAGCAGAATTGTATTCAAATGTTATATCTTGATATAGTCACAATATTCCAATGATATTTAGACTGATTTGCCCTAATGCTTTACTTTTTTTCTGTGTTGGTGGAATAATGCAGATAGAAGAGAACAACAACAGCATTTTATATGCTAACCTCGCAACAGTGGAGACTAACTATTCTTATCCACTAGCCATGCCAAATGAAATATTTCAGTTCTAGACCATGGGATATTTGAAGACTATGTCTTACGAATTCAAATACTCTTTGGTAAGCATAATTAGTGTTGTTAAACCACACACAATATAATAAAGCCTGTGGTACTTTACTAGGCTGTTGAAAATCTATTTGTAACTTTTTCCTCTTGTTTTGAATTTGTTGGTGTGAGCAATGAAATGACTACAAGTGTTGTTTGTACTTTGTACTTAAACTCTTTCTATCTACGTTTTGAGTTTATGTTAACTGAGAATACATATCCTCTTTTCAATGTATTTAGATTTTGTTATCTATGTAAACTCTAGGCTCCAACGTAGAAAATGAATAGTTTTTTTTCTTCTGATTAACTAGAAAATGGATAGTTAGGGACAAAGTAGTACTTCAACACAAAATCGAAATGATTTGACTCGATTCGGAAACTGATAATGTCATGAAATTTAAAACAACATTAGACTTTGATCCGTGCATCCGTGCAGATATTTTTTTTTTAAACTATAAAAATATATACATTGTACAACACAATTTAATGGTTACATAAATATGTATCAACACAAATGTATGTTTGATTTGTAATATATAATATTTTCGAAAGATGAACGTTTTTCATTGTCTATATATTTATTTGTTGCTCATATTAAAGTTAGATATATACTAAAATCAAAATAATATATTATACACAATATTCGTCAATTAAACCTTTTAACTATATTACCCCTTTCTAATATATTTACTTATAAGTTACAATATCAATTATTATGTTTATGTAAGTTAATAAATCAATATTTCTAAAATAAAATATTTTATGTAAATTAATATGTTATCCTTTTCAAAGATTAGATTTGTCTCTAATTTTTTTAATATGCTAAATAAATTTCATTTCTATATTTATTTTGATTTTTTGAATGTATTCTTATAATTCAAAAATAACTTTATATGTTTTAATAAAACATGAATATTTTATTTTTGCAAGTGTTATCAAAGAATATATCTAAATTTAAAGATTGTACTTTTATTTTAAATCAATTTAAATAGAAAGGTTAGATTAGCTGGGAATCATAGTTATAAAATCTTCATTTTTATAGATATGTTTTTGTTAGATATGGTGACATTGTTAATAGTTAAGGAATATATGTTTTTTGTAAATCAATAGCAATATTCAAAAACTTTATAAAAACAAATGTTATATTAAATGTGTCCTGTTAATCATGAAGGTTTGTATAATGGTAGATACATATATAAACCAATCGGTTTATTATTGTGAAGGTTTGTAACTACGTACATCATAACTCTGGTTTTTAATTACATCAAGATTTGTTATTATTGTGAAGGTTTATATAATGTTAGATACTTGTATAGATCAATCGGTTGGAAAAGGACACATGAAGTTTTTTTTTGTATTTTGGTATAAATGTGTTAATTGATTTATGGTTAATTAATAGTATTGGTGCAGTGGCATTCAGTGGTAAGTATTTAGAAGATATTAGAGCATCCTCGACGCACGTATTTAAGAGGGTGGTTAGGGTTTTTTTTAACTAAAAAAAAAGGAAAAAAATAAGAAAACAGAAAATACGGCGCTTAATTAAGCTCTCGAAGCAGCGTGGTTTAGCGCCCACGTGTCAAGTTATGAGAGGTGAGAGATCGGTTACGCGTGAAACGCGGTCAAACTCGGTTCTGTCTCTCTCTCTCTCTTTTGAATCCGCTCTCCAGACGCAAGGCGATTTGAAATCGTCTCCGTAGCTTTGCTATCGTCGGCGTCTCCCTCGGCTCGACGGTGGTTCTTCTCGATGGTGACGGTCCTCTCGCTTGATGGCGACGGAGCTCTCCTCGACGGCGAAGGTAAAGCTTCTGTTTGAAGTTCACAAAATTTTGTAAACTTGTTTGATTAGGTTGTTCTGTCTTGAGATGGATTGATCAAATATGATTTGTTTGCAATTTTTTTCAATTAAGATGGATGGATGAATATAGAATTGTTTGTAGGTTTGTTTCAATTAAGATGGAAGGATCACATTTGATGTTCTGTTTTTGATTAGTTTCCGTGTGTTTCAGATACAAAGCAATGTTTTTCTTTTTATTTTTGCTTTTGTTTTTGATTAGTTTCTGTGTGTTTGTGTCGTAAGTAACATGCGTGGATCGAGGATACATGGTCCATTCTCTTTCGATGTGTTCCTGATGCCTAGAGAGATCTCCCGAGGCTATTGGAAGAAGTAGTTCCTGACTAGCCCGAGGCTATCTGTTTAGTTCTGTGATTTGTTTCTCTTCACGGTTACATTTGTTTTTCATTTAGTGATAGTTATTTCCTATTGTTTTTTTCTTATTGACATTACGTTTTCTGTTGATTGCTGGACAGGATAAGAGGTGGAAGACGAGTGGAAGTTTCAATATATGACCTCCTGGTTGGTGATGTTATTCCCCTCAACATTGAAATGTGATTTATTCATTATCTGTTCTCTTTTTTTTTCTGTCCATACTCCATATTAACTTATGTCAAACCGAAAAACCCCTAAATAAACTACTTGCATTGGAGGACAATTATTTAGAGGTGGCTTATCTCAAATTTTTATACATATTAATTAATAAAAAAATGAATAAGCTTCCCAAAGAGTGGTTAGGGTTGATGATGCTCTTAGGGTTAAGTATTAATTTTACTTCAGTTTTAATAGTTTATACTAGAGCTTGATCCGCATGTCCGTGAAGATTTTGTTTTTTTTAAATAAATTATTTAGTGATATTTTTAAATTAGGTTATTTAGATATTTTTAAATTAGGTTATTTAGATATTTTTACATCCATAAAATTTTATCGAGACCCGGAAGAATTCAGATCTAACACTGTCCAAAATTTTTTAATACCCAAACATAGTTTAATTTTAAAATAAAAAATAGATACTCGTAAAAATCGATTTGTAATGTATATATAAATACCCATATCTAACTGATTATGTAAACAAATAAAATAATTTTATTAATCAATTTGAATTCTTGTCATTAATTGAGCAATTTCATTTAAACGCGTAAACTATTATGGTTAATACATAAAATAAATGTCATCAAATTATTATGGTAAATATAACTAATGAAGTAGTTTAAAAAGTGAAAATGCATGTAAAATATGTAATAAAATACTTAAATGAAAAAATTAAATGAACTGGTTTGAATTAGTTGGAAAATGAATAAAACTTTGAAAGAATCCACTTGCAATTAGATTTTTTTTTTTTGTAATTCTGTTTTAATAGAATCCTCTATACTGAAATTTATACTCTTCACTTTAGTTTAAAAATTTCAAACCACATTATACATTTGAATTAATGTATTCTAAACTATCTTTTACGGGATATAGGAATCATTACAATTTTTTAATATTTAATTTACTAAAATTTCATATACTTCCTAGATTAGTGGAATTAGCATTATAAAATCTTCATTATCTAGAGAAACGAAGATAACATAGGTTCTAAACACTTTGACCATAATCTTATGTTAGTGCTCGATGAAACTATACAATAAAACTAGATTTTCATATTTTTGAAAAGTTTCCAAAATCCGTGGGTTAACCCCTTCTAAAATAATGAGTTATATACTAAAATTTATACTCTTCACTTTAGATTATAAATTCCAAACCACATTCGAAATTTGAATTAATGTATTCTAAACAATCTTTCATGGTATATAAGAATCATTCTAATTTTTTAATATTTAGTTTACCAAAATTTAATATACTGCTTAGATTAGTTGAATTAGCATTATAAAATCTTCATTATCTAGAGAAACGGAGACAACAGAGGTTCTAAACTCTTTGACCATCATCTTATGTTAGTGCTTGATGAAACTATACACTAAAACTAGATTTTCATATTTTTGAAAATTTTCCAAAATCCGTGGGTTAACCCCTTCTAAAATAATGAGTTTTCGGTAAATGCTCTATATACTGAAGTTTATACGCTTCACTTTAGTTTAAAAGTTTAAAACCACCTTTTATATTTGAATTAATGTATTCTAAACTATCTTTCATGGTATATAGGAATCATTCTAATATTTTAATATTTAGTTTAGTAAAATTTCATATATTGTCTAAATCAATAGAATTATCATTATAAAATCTTCAATATCTAGAGAAACAGAGACAAGAAAGGTTATAAACTCTTTGACCATCATCTTATGTCAGTGCTTTATGAATCTATACACTAAAACCAGTTTTTTCATATTTTTGAATTTTTTTTCAAAATCAGTGGGTTAACCCATTTAAAATAATGAGTTTTTGGTAAATCCTCTATATACTGAAGTTTATACTCTTCACTTTAGTTTAAAAATTTCAAACCACATTGTACATTTGAATGAATGTATTCTAAACTATCTTTCATGGTATATAGGAATTATTCTAATTTCTTAATATTTAGTTTAGTAAAATTTCATATACTGCCTATATTTGTGGAATTAGCATTATAAAATCTTCATTATCTTGAGTAACAGAGACAACAGAGGTTCTAAACTCTTTGGCCATCATCTTATGCCAGTGCTCTATGAAATATACACTAAAACCAGATTTTCATATTTCTGAAAATTTGCCAAAATACGTGGGTAAACCTCTTCAAAAATATTGAGTTTTCGGTAAATGCTCTATATACTGAAGTTTATAGTCTTCACATTAGTTTAAAAACTTCAAACCACATTCTAAATTTGAATTAATGTATTCTAAACTATCTTTCATGGTATATAGGAATCATTCTAATTTTTTAATATTTTAGTTTAACAAAAATTTCATATACTGCTTAGATTAGTGGAATTAACATTATAAAATCTTCATTATCTAGAGAAACGGAGACAACAGAGGTTATAAACTCTTTGACAATCATCTTATGTGGGTTAACCCTTCTAAAATAATGAGTTTTCGGTAAATCCTCTATATAATGAAGTTTATACTCTTCAATTTTGTTAAAAAAATTTAAACCACATTTTATATTTGAATGAATTTATTCTAAACTATCTTATATGGTATATAGGAATAATTCTAATTTTTTAATATTTAGTTTAGTAAAGTTTCATATACTGCCTAAATTAGTGGAATTAGCATTATAAAATCTTCATTATCTAGAGAAACGGAGACAATAGAGGTTTTAAATTCTTTGACCATCATCTTATGTTAGTGCTCTATGAAACTATACACTAAAAAAACATTTTCATATTTTTGAATTTTTTTTCAAATTCAGTGGGTTAACCTCTTTTAAAATAATGAGTTTTCGGTAAATCCTCTATATATTGAAGTTTATACCCTTCACTTTAGTTTAAAATTTTAAAATCACCTTCTAAATTTGAATTAATGTATTATAAATTATATTTCTGCTATATAGGAATCATTCTAATATTTTAATATTTATTTTAGTAAAATTTCATATACTGTCTAAATTAATGGAATTAGCATTATAAAATCTTTAATATCTACAGAAACGGAGACAACAGAGGTTCTAAACTCTTTGACCATCATATTATGTCAGTGCTCTATGAAACTAATACACTAAAAAATATTTTCATATTTTTGAAATTTTTGTAAAATCAGTGGGTTATCCCCTTTTAAAATAATTAGTTTGGCTACACTCATCAACTCCAACGAGTCCTGCTGTTTTTCCAGCACCAAGTATATACACGAGTATGAACTACACTCTTCTGGGAAAAGAACGGTATACTTGAACCAGATCAAGACAGGGATCCTTATCCCTGGCTGATTTGGTATATCTGGAAGGCTCGAAATAATAAACTCTTTAGGAGCATAGACAGAGATCCTCTGGAACTAGTTCGATATGCTGAGAGTGAGTGTCAAGCTTGGTTTAATGCCAATGAAACGATACCACCAGTGGTACAGGAGAGTAATGTAGAGGAACCTCAAGTCATAAGCTTGAGGAATATTTGTTTGCTGGATGGATCATGGACATCTCAGGCTCAATTTAGTGGGTGTGGATGGGTCTGGTTGGACAGCGGGGGAGTCACGCAACTCATGGGATCACAGAACTTCCCCAGAAGAGAATCAGCTCTGCACTCAGAAGTGGAAGCACTGCGATGGGCGATGGAGAATATGCTTCAACATTCAACTTGCCAGAACTTTGGAACAGACTGTAAGGATTTGATTGCTATGATCAAGGAACCTCATGCTTGGCCAAGTTTTGCTACGGAACTAGAGAGGATAGAGACACTGCTCATATGCTTTCCAGACTTCAAGATTTCATATATTCCTAGAGCGCGTAAACAGATTTCAGATTTTTTAGCTAAGACAGCTAGATCCTTCTATAGGAAGTTACATTTTATTGGTTGTTCTATTCCGGTCTGGTTACCCAGACCACCTCAAGCTTGAGTAATAGAATAGCCGTTTGCCGTTAAAAAAATAATAATTAGTTTTCGTTAAATCCTCTATATGCTGAAGTTTATACGCTTCATTTTAGTTTAAAAATTTAAAACCACCTTCTAAATTTGAATTAATGTATTCTAAAATATCTTTCATGGTATATATGAATCAATCTATTTTTTAATATTTAGTTTAGTAAAATTTCATATACTGCCTAGATTAATGGAATTAGCATTATAATATCCTCATTATCTGGAGAAACGGAGACAACAGAGGTTCTAAACTCTTTCAACATCATCATATGTTACTGCTCGATGAAACTAAACACTAAAACCAGATTTTCATATTTTTGAAATTTTTTTCAAAATCCGTGGGTTGACCCCTTCTAAAATAATGAGTTTTCGTTAAATCCTCTATATACTGAAGTTTATACTCTTCACTTTAGTTTAAAAATTTCAAACCACATTCTACATTTGAATTAATGTATTCTAAATTATCTTTCATGTTATATAGGAATCATTCTAATTTGTTTTAATATTTAGTTTAATAAAATTTCATATACTGCCAATATTAGTGGAATTAGCATTGTAAAATCTTCATTATCTGGAGAAAAAGAGACAGCAGAGGTTCTAAACTCTTTGACCATCATCTTATGTCAGTGCTCTATGAAACTATACACTAAAAAAAGATTTTTATATTTTTGATTTTTTTTTCAAAATCAGTGGGTTAACCCCTTTTAAAATAATGATTTTTTGGTAAATCCTCTATATACTGAAGTTTATATTCGTCACTTTTGTTTAAAATTTTCAAACCACATTGTACTTTTGAATGAATGTAGTCTAAACTATCTTTTATGGTATATAGGAATAATTCAAAATTTTAAATATTTATTTTAGTAAAATTTCATATACTGCCTAGATTAGTAGAATTAGCATTATAATATCTTCATTATCTACAGAAAAGAAGATAACAGAGTTTCTAAACTCTTTGAACATCATCTTATGTTACTGATCAATGAAATTAAACACTAAAACCAGATTTTCATCTTTTTGAAATTTTTCAAAAATCCGTGGGTTAACCCCTTCTAAAATAATGAGTTTTCGGTAAATCCTCTATATACTGAAGTTATACTCTTAACTTTAGTTTAAAAGTTTTAAACCACATTCTACATTTGAATTAATGTATTATAAACTATATTTCATGGTATATAGGAATCATTCTTTTTTTTTAATATTTAGTTTACTAAAATTTCATATACTGCCAAGATTAGTGGAATTAGCATTATAAAATCTTCATTATCTAGAGAAGCAGAGACAACAAAGGTTCTAAACTCTTTGACCATCATCTTATGTCAGTGCTCTATGAAACTATACAATAAAAAAAGATTTTCATATTTTTGAAAATTTTCCAAACTCCGTGGGTTTTCGGTAAATCCTCTATATAATGAAAATTTTCTAAAATAATGAGTTTTCAGTAAATCCTCTATATACTGAAGTTATACTCTTCACTTTAGTTTAAAAATTTTAAACCACATTCTACATTTGAATTAATGTATTATAAACTATATTTCATGGTATATAGGAATCATTCTTTTTTTAATATTTAGTTTTTTTAAATTTCATTTACTGCCAAGATTAGTGGAATTAGCATTATAAAATCTTCATTATCTAGAGAAGCGGAGACAACAAAGGTTCTAAACTCTTTGACCATCATCTTATGTCAGTGCTCTATGAAACTATACAATAAAAAAAGATTTTCGTATTTTTGAATTTTTTTCAAAATCAGTGGGTTAACCCTTTTTAAAATAATGAGTTTTCAGTAAATCCTCTATATACTAAAGTTTACACTTTTCACTTTTGTTTAAAAATTCCAAACCACATTGTACATTTGAATGAATGTATTCTAAACTATCTTTTATGGTATATAGGAATAATTCTACTTTTTTAATATTTAGTTTAGTAAAATTTCATATACTGCATAGATTAGTGGAATTAGCATTATAAAATCTTAATTATTTAGAAAAACAGGGACAAAAGAGGTTCTAAACTCTTTAACCATCATATGGATATACTAAGTTTATACTCTTCAATTTTGTTTAAAAATATCAAACCACATTGTACATTTGAATAAATGTATTCTAAACTATCTTTTATGGTATATAGGAATAATTTTAATTTTTTAATATTTAGTTTAGTAAAATTATATATACCGCATAGATTAGTGGAATTAACATTATAAAATCTTCATTATTTAGAAAAACGGAGACAAAGAGGTTCTAAACTCTTTGACCATCATCTTATGTCAGTGCTCTATGAAACTATACACTAAAAAAAATTTCATATTTTTGAATTTTTTTTCAAAATCAGTGGGTTAACCCCTTTTAAAATAATGAGTTTTCGGTAAATCCTCTATATACTGAAGTTTATACTCTTCAATTTTGTTTAAAAATTTCAAACCACATTGTACATTTGAATGAATGTATTCTAAACTCTCTTTTATGGTATATAGAAATAGTTCTAATTTTTTTAATATTTAGTTTAGTAAAATTTCATAGACTGCCTAGATTAGTGGAATTAGCATTATAATATCTTCATTATCTAGAGAAATGGAGACAACATAGGTTCTAAACTCTTTGAACATCATTTTATGTTACTGCTCGATGAAACTAAACACTAAAACCAGATTTTCAAATTTTTGAAAATTTTCCAAAATCCGTGGGTTAACGCCTTCTAAAATAATGAGTTTTCGGTAAATCCTCTAAATACTGAAGTTTATATTCTACATTTTAGTTAAAAACTTTCAAACCACATTCTACATTTTAATTAATGTATTATAAATTATCTTTAATGGTATATAGGAATCATTCTAATTATTTTTAATATTTAGTTTACTAAAATTTAATATACTGCCAAGATTAGTGGAATTAGCATTATAAAATCTTCATCATCAAGAGAAAAGGAGACAACAGAGGTTCTAAACTCTTTGACCATCATCTTATGTCAGTGCTCTATGAAACTATACACTAAAAAAAGATTTTTATATTTTTGAATTTTTTTCAAAATCAGTGGATTAACCCCTTTTAAAATAATGAGTTTTCGGTAAATCCTATATATACTAAAGTTCATACTCTTCACTTTTGTTAAAAAATTTCAAACCACATTGTACATTTGAATGAATGTATTCTAAACTATCTTTTATGGTATATAGGAATAATTCAAAATTTTAAATATTTATTTTAGTAAAATTTCATATACTGCCAAGATTAGTGGAATTAGCATTATAAAATCTTCATTATCTAGAGAAACGGAGACAGCAGAGGTTCTAAACTCTTTGACCATCATCTTATGTCAGTGCTCTATGAAACTATACAATAAAAAAAGATTTTCATATTTTTGAAAATTTTCCAAACTCCGTGGGTTTTCGGTAAATCCTCTATATAATGAAAATTTTCTAAAATAATGAGTTTTCGGTAAATCCTCTATATACTGAAGTTTATACTCTTCACTTTAGTTTAAAATTTTCAAACCACATTCTACATGTGAATTAATCTATTATAAACTATCTTTCATGGTATATATGAATCATTCTAATTTTTTTAATATTTAATTTCATATACTGTCAAGATTAGTGGAATTAGCATTATAAAATCTTCATTATCTTTAGAAACGGAGACAACAGAGGTTCTAAACTATTTGAACATTATCTTATGTCAGTTCTCTATGAAACTATACACTAAAATAGATTTTCATATTTTTAATTTTTTTTTTCAAAATCAGTGGGTTAAACCCTTTTAAAATAATGAGTTTTCGGTAAATCCTCTATATTCTGAAGTTTATACTCTTAAATTTTGTTTAAAAACTTCAAACCACATTGTACATTTGAATGAATGTATTCTAAACTATCTTTTATGGTATATAGGAATAATTCTAAATTTTTAATATTTAGGTTAGTAAAATTTCATATACTGCCATGATTAGTAGAATTAGCTTTATAATATCTTCATTATCTAGAGAAAAAGAGACAACATAGGATCTAAACTCATTTGAACATCATCTTATGTTACTGCTCGATAAAATTAAACACTAAAACCAGATTTTCATAATTTTGAATTTTTTTTCAAAATCCATGGGTTAACCCCTTCTAAAATAATGAGTTTTCAGTAAATCCTCTATATACTGAAGTTATACTCTTCACTTTAGTTTAAAAATTTTAAACCACATTCTACATTTGAATTAATGTATTATAAACTATATTTCATGGTATATAGGAATCATTCTTTTTTTAATATTTAGTTTTTTAAAATTTCATTTACTGCCAAGATTAGTGGAATTAGCATTATAAAATCTTCATTATCTAGAGAAGCGGAGACAACAAAGGTTCTAAACTCTTTGACCATCATCTTATGTCAGTGCTCTATGAAACTATACACAAAAAAAAAATTTTCATATTTTTGAATTTTTTTCAAAATCAGTGGGTTAACCCTTTTTAAAATAATGAGTTTTCGGTAAATCCTCTATATACTGAAGTTTATACTTTTCACTTTTGTTTAAAAATTCCAAACCACATTGTACATTTGAATGAATGTATTCTAAACTATCTTTTATGGTATATAGGAATAATTCTACTTTTTAATATTTAGTTTAGTAAAATTTCATATACTGCATAGATTAGTGGAATTAGCATTATAAAATCTTAATTATTTAGAAAAACAGAGACAAAAGAGGTTCTAAACTCTTTAACCATCATATGGATATACTGAAGTTTATACTCTTCAATTTTGTTTAAAAATATCAAACCACATTGTACATTTGAATAAATGTATTCTAAACTATCTTTTATAGTATATAGGAATAGTTTTAATTTTTTTAATATTTAGTTTAGTAAAATTATATATACCGCATAGATTAGTGGAATTAACATTATAAAATCTTCATTATTTAGAAAAACGGAGACAAAGAGGTTCTAAACTCTTTGACCATCATCTTATGTCAGTGCTCTATGAAACTATACACTAAAAACAATTTCATATTTTTGAATTTTTTTCCAAAATCAGTGGGTTAACCTCTTTTAAAATAATG
The DNA here is from genome assembly GCA_019706035.1 of Raphanus raphanistrum subsp. raphanistrum. NCBI lineage: Eukaryota > Viridiplantae > Streptophyta > Magnoliopsida > Brassicales > Brassicaceae > Raphanus > Raphanus raphanistrum. The sequence goes on from CM033988.1 coordinate 54,455,688, forward strand.
AGTTTTCGGTAAATCCTCTATATACTGAAGTTTATACTCTTCAATTTTGTTTAAAAATTTCAAACCACATTGTACATTTGAATGAATGTATTCTAAACTATCTTTTATGGTATATAGGAATAGTTATAATTTTTTAATATTTAGTTTAGTAAAATTTCATAGACATCCTAGATTAGTGGAATTAGCATTATAATATCTTTATTATCTAGAGAAACGGAGACAATATAGGTTCTAAACTCTTTGAACATCATTTTATGTTACTGCTCGATGAAACTAAACACTAAAACCAGATTTTCAAATTTTTGAAATTTTTCCAAAATCCGTAGGTTAACGCCTTCTATAATAATGAGTTTTCGGTAAATCCTTTAAATACTGAAGTTTATATTCTTCATTTTAGTTTAAAATTTTCAAACCACATTCTACATTTGAATTAATGTATTCTAAACTATCTTTCATGGTATATAGGAATCATTCTAAATTTTTTAATATTTAGTTTACTAAAATTTAATATACTGCCAAGATTAGTGGAATTAGCATTATAAAATCTTCATCATCAAGAGAAACGGAGACAACAGAGGTTCTAAACTCTTTGACCATCATCTTATGACAGTGCTCTATGAAACTATACACTAAAAAAGATTTTCATATTCTTGAATTTTTTTCAAAATCAGTGGGTTAACCCCTTTTAAAATAATGAGTTTTCGGTAAATCCTATATATACTAAAGTTCATACTCTTCACTTTTGTTTAAAAATTTCAAATCACATTGTACATTTGAATGAATGTATTCTAAACTATCTTTTATGGTGTATAGGAATAATTCAAAATTTTAAATATTTATTTTAGTAAAATTTCATATACTGCCAAGCTTAGTGGAATTAGCATTATAAAATCTTCATTATCTAGAGAAACGGAGACTGCAGATGTTCTAAATTCTTTGACCATCATCTTATGTCAGTGCTCTATGAAACTATACAATAAAAAAAGATTTTCATATTTTTGAAAATTTTCCAAACTCCGTGGGTTTTCGGTATATCCTCTATATACTGAAAATTTTCTAAAATAATGAGTTTTTGGTAAATCCTCTATACACTGAAGTTTATACTCTTCACTTTAGTTTAAAACATTTCAAACCACATTCTACATGTGAATTAATCTATTATAAACTATCTTTCATGGTATATATGAATCATTCTAGTTTTTTTAATATTTAATTTCATATACTATCAAGATTAGTGGAATTAGCATTATAAAATCTTCATTATCTTTAGAAACGGAGACAACAGAGGTTCTAAACTATTTGAACATCATCTTATGTCAGTTCTCTATGAAACTATACACTAAAATAGATTTTCATATTTTTAATTTTTTTTTCAAAATCAGTGGGTTAAACCCTTTTAAAATAATGAGTTTTCGTTATATACTGAAGTTTATACTCTTCAATTTTTTTAAAAATTTCAAACCACATTGTACATTTGAATGAATGTATTCTAAACTATCTTTTATGGTATATAGGAATAATTCTAAATTTTTTAATATTTAGGTTACTAAAATTTCATATACTGCCAATATTAGTGGAATTAGCATTATAAAATCTTCATTATCTAGAGAAAAGGAGACAGCAGAGGTTCTAAACTCTTTCACCATCATCTTATCTCAGTGCTCTATGAAATTATACACTAAAAAGATTTTCATATTTTTGAATTTTTTTTTTCAAAATCAGTGGGTTAACCCCTTTTAAAATAATGATTTTTTTGGTAAATTCTCTATATACTGAAGTTTGTATTCTTCACTTTTGTTTAAAATTTTCAAACCACATTGTACTTTTGAATGAATGTAGTCTAAACTATATTTTATGGTATATAGGAATCATTCAAATTTTTAAATATTTATTTTAGTAAAATTAAACATTAAAACCAGATTTTCATATATTTGAAAATTTTCCAAAACCCGTGGGTTAACCCCTTCTAAAATAATGTGTTTTCGGTAAATCCTCTATATACTGAAGTTATACTCTTCACCTTAGTTTAAAATTTTCAAACCACATTCTACATTTGAATTAATGTATTATCAACTATCTTTCATGGTAGATAGGAATCATTCTATTTTTTTTAATATTTAGTTTACTAAAATTTCATATACTGCCAAGATTAGTGGAATTAGCATTATAAAATCTTCATTATCTAGAGAAGCGGAGACAACAAAGGTTCTAAACTCTTTGACCATCATCTTATGTCAGTGCTCTATGAAACTATACACTAAAAAAAAATTCATATTTTAGAATTTTTTTTTCAAAATCAGTGAGTTAACCCCTTTTAAAATAATGAGTTTTCGGTAAATCCTCTATATACTGAAGTTTATACTCTTCAATTTTGTTTAAAAATTTCAAACCACATTGTACATTTGAATGAATGTATTCTAAACTATCTTTTATAGTACATAGGAATTATTCTTATTTTTTAATATTTAGTTTAATAAAATTTCATATACTGCCTAGATTAATGGAATTAGCATTATAATATATTCATTATCTAGAGAAACGGAGACAACAGAAGTTCTAAACTCTTTGAACATCATTTTATGTTACTGCTCGATGAAACTAAACACTAAAACCAGGATTTCATATTTTTGAAAATTTTCCAAAATCCTTGGGTTAATCCCTTCTAATATAATGAGTTTTCGGTAAATCCCCTAAACACTGAAGTTTATACTCTTCACTTTAGGATAAAATTTTCAAACCATAATCTACATTTGAATTAATGTATTCTAAACTATCTTTCATGGTGTATAGGAATCGTTCTAAATTTGTTTAATATTTAGTTTACTAAAATTTCATATACTGCCAAGATTAGTAGAATTGGCATTATAAAATCTTCATCATCTAAAGAAACGGGGACAACAGAGGTCCTAAACTCTTTGACCATCATCTTATGTCAGTGCTCTATGAAACTATACACTAAAAAAAGATTTTCATATTTTTGAATTTATTTTAAAATCAGTGGGTTAACCCCTTTTAAAATAATAAGGTTTCGGTAAATCCTATATATACTAAAGTTTATACTCTTTACTTTTTAAAACAAATTTCAAACCACATTATACATTTGAATGAATGTATTCTAAACTATCTTTTATGATATATAGGAATAATTCTAATTTTTTAATATTTAGTTTAGTAAAATTTCATATACTGCCTAGATTAGTGGAATTAGCATTATAAAATCTTCATTATCTAGAGAAACGGAGACAACAGAGGTTCTAAACACTTTGAACATCATCTTATGTTACTGCTCGATGAAACTATACATTAAACCCAGATTACCATATTTTTGAAAAAAATTCAAAATCCGTGGGTTAACCCCTTCTAAAATAATCAATTTTCGGTAAATCCTCTATATACTGAAGTTTATACTCTTCACTTTAGTTTAAAAATTTTAAGCCACAATCTACATTTGAATTAATATATTATAAACTATTTTTCATGGTATATAGGAATCATTCTATTTTTTTAATATTTAGTTTGCTATAATTTCATATACTGCCAAAATTAGTGGAATTAGCATTATAAAATCTTCATTATCTTTGGAAACGGAGGCAACAGAGGTTCTAAACTATTTGAACATCATCTTATGTCAGTGCTCTATGAAACTTTCCGCTAAAAAATATTTTCATATTTTAATTTTTTTTCAAAATCAGTGGGTTAACCACTTTAAAAATAATGAGTTTTCGGTTAATCCTCTATATACTGAACTTTATACTCTTCAATTTTGTTTAAAATTTTCAAACCACATTGTACATTTGAATGAATGTATTATAAACTATCTTATATGGTAGATAGGAATTATTCTAAATTTTTAATATTTAGGTTAGTAAAATTTCATATACTGCCATGATTAGTGGAATTAGCATTATAATATCTTCATTATATAGAGAAAAGGATACAACAGAGGTTCTAAACTCTTTGAACATCATCTTATGTTACTGCTAGATGAAATTAAACATTAAAACCAGATTTTCATATATTTGAAAATTTTCCAAAATCCGTGGGTTAACCCCTTCTAAAATAATGAGTTTTCGGTAAATCCTCTATATACTGAAGTTATACTCTCACTTTAGTCTAAAAATTTTAAACCACATTCTACATTTGAATTAATGTATTATAAACAATCTTTCATGGTATATAGGAATCATTCTATTTTCTTTAATATTTAGTTTACTAAAATTTCATATACTGCCAAGATTACTAGAATTAGCATTATAAAATCTTCATTATCTAGAGAAGCGGAGACAACAAAGGTTCTAAACTCTTTGACCATCATCTTATGTCAGTGCTCTATGAAACTATACACTAAAAAAATATTTTCATATTTTTAAATTTTTTTTCAAAATCACTGAGTTAACCCCTTTTAAAATAATGAGTTTTTTGTAAATCCTCTATATACTGAAGTTTATATGCTTCACTTTAGTTTAAAATTTTAAAACCACCTTCTAAATTTGAATTAATGTATTCTAAACTATCTTTCATGGTATATAGGAATCATTCTAATTTTTTTAGTATTTAGTTTACTAAAATTTCATATGCTGCCAAGATTAGTGGAATTAGCATTATAAAATCTTTATGATCAAGGGAAACGGAGACAACAGAGGTTCTAAACTATTTGAACATAATATTATGTTATTGCTCGATGAAACTATACACTAAAACCAGATTTTCATATTTTTGAAAAAAATTCGAAATCCGTGGGTTAACCCCCTTCTAAAATAATTAGTTTTCGGTAAATCATCTATATACATAAATTTATACTCTTCACTTCAGTTTAAAAACTTCAAACCACATACTACATTTGAATTAATGTATTCTAAACTATCTTTAATGGTATATAGAAATCATTCTAATTTTTTTAATATTTAATTTAGTAAAATTTTATATACTGTTAAAATCAATGGAATTAGCATTATAAAATCTTCAATATCTAATGAAACGTTGACAACAGAGGTTCTAAACTCTTTGTACATCACCTTATGTTAGTGCTCTATGAAACTATAAACTAAAACCAGATTTTCATATTTTTGAATTTTTTTCAAAATCCGTGGGTATAATGAGTTTTCGGTAAATCCTCTATATACTAAAGTTTATACTATACACTTTTGTTTAAAAATATCAAACCATATACTACATTCAAATGAATGTATTCTAAACTATCTTTCATGGTATATCGTAATCATTATTACTTTTTTAATATTTAGTTTACAAAAATTTCATATACAGCCAAGATTAGTGGAATTAGCATTATAAAATCTTCATTATCTAGAGAAACGGAGACAATAAAGGTTCTAAACTCTTTGACCATCATCTTATGTCAGTGCTCTATGAAACTATACACTAAAAAAAGATTTTCATATTTTTGATTTTTTTTCAAAATCAGTGGGTTAACCCCTTTTAAAATAATGAGTTTTCGGTAAATCCTCTATATACTGAAGTTTATACTCTTAAATTTTGTTTAAAATTTTCAAACCACATTGCACATTTGAATGAATGTATTCTAACCTATCTTTTATGGTATATAGGAATAATTCTAATTTTTTAATATTTAGTTTAGTAAAATTTCATATACTGCCTAGATTAGTGGAATTAGCATTATAAAATCTTTATTATCTAGAAAAACGGAGACAACAGAGGTTCTAAACTCTTTGACCATCATCTTATGTAAGTGCTCTATGAAACTATACACTAAAAAAAAGATTTTCATATTTAAAAAAAAAATTCAAAATCAGTAGGTTAACCCTTTTTAAAATAATGAGTTTTCGGTAAATCCTCTATATACTGAAGTTTATAGGCTTCACTTTAGTTTAGGCTTCACTTTCGGTAAACTCTTTGACCATCATCTTATAGGCTTCACTTTAGTTTTCGGTAAATCCTCTATATACTGAAGTTTTCGGTAAATCCTTTTTAATATTTAGTTTACAAAAATTTCATAGATTGCCAAGATTAGTGGAATTAGCATTATAAAATCTTCATTATCTAGAGAAACGGAGACAACAGAGGTTCTAAACTCTTTGACCATCATCTTATGTTACTGCTCTATGAAACTATACACTAAAACCAGATTATCATATTTTTGAAAATTTTCTAAAATCCGTGGGTTAACCCTTCTAAAATAATGAGTTTTCGGTAAATCCTCTATATACTTAAATTTATACTCTTCACTTCAGTTTAAAAATTTCAAACCACATTCTACATTTGAAATAATGTATTCTAAACTATATTTCATGGTATATAGAAATCAATCTAATTTTTTAATATTTAGTTTAGTTAAATTTTATTACTGCCAAAATCAATGGAATTAGCATTACAAAATCTTCAATATCTAATGAAACGGAGACAACAGAGGTTATAAACTCTTTGTCCATCATCTTATGTTAGTGCTTTATGAGACTACAAACTAAAACTAGATTTTCATATTTTTGAATTTTTTTTCAAAATCCTTGGGTTACCCCTTTTAAAATAATGATTTTTCAGTAAATCCTCTATATACTGAAGTTTATACTCTTCACTTTTGTTTAAAAATTTCAAATCACAATCTACATTCAAATGAATGTATTCAAAACTATCTTTCATAGTATATAGGAATCATTCTAATTTTTTTTAATATTTAGTTTACTAAAATTTCACATACTGCCTAGATTAGTGGAATTATCATTATAAAATCTTCATTATCTAGAGAAACGGAGACAATATAGGTTCTAAACTCTTTGACCATCATCTTATGTTAGTGATCGACGAAAGTATACACAAAAACTAGATTTTCATATTTTTGAAATTTTTCAAAAATCTTTGGGTTAACCCCTTCTAAAATAATGAGTTTTCAGTAAATCCTCTATATACTGAAATTTATACTTTTCATTCGAAATTTGAATTAATGTATTCTAAAATATCTTTAATGGTATATAGGAATCATTCTGATTTTTTAATATTTGATTTACTATTACTAAAATTTCATATACTGCTTAGATTAGTGGAATTAGCATTATAAAATCTTAATTATCTAGAGAAACGCAGACAACAGAGGTTTTAAACTCTTTGACCATCAACTTTTGTTACTGCTTGATGAAACTATACACTAAAACTAGATTTTCATATTTTTGAAAATTTTCCAAAATCCGTGGGTTAACACCCCTTCTAAAATAAAGAGTTTTCGGTAAATCCTCTATATACTGATATTTATACTCTTAACTTCAGTTTAAAAATTTCAAACCACATTCGACATTTGAATTAATGTATTCTAAACCATCTTTCATGGTATATAGGAATAATTCTAATTTTTTAATATTTAGTTTAACAAAAATTTCATATACTGCTTAGATTAATGAAATTAGCATTATAAAATCTTCATTATCTAGAAAAATGGAGAACAACAGAGGTTATAAACTCTTTAACTATCATCTTATGTTAGTGCTTGATGAGACAATACAAAAAAACCAGATTTTCATATTTTTGAAATTTTTCCAAAATCCGTGGGTAATGAGTTCTCGGTAAATCCTCTATATAATGAAGTTTATACTTTTCACTTTTGTTTAAAAATTTCAAACCAAATTGTACATTTGAATGAATGTATTCTAAACTATCTTTCATGGTATATAGGAATCATTCTGAATTCTTAATATTTAGTTCAGTAAAATTTCATATACTGCCTAGATTTGTGGAATTAGCATTATAAAATCTTCATTATCTTGAATACCGCAGACAACAGAGGTTCTAAACTCTTTGACCATCATCTTATGTTAGTTCTCGATGAAAATATACACTAAAATAAATTTTTCATATTTTTGAAAATTTTCCAAAATCAGTGGGTAAATCTCTTCAAAAATATTGAGTTTTTGGTAAATGTTATATATATACTGAAGTTTATACTCTTCACTTCTGTTTGAAAGTTTCAAACCACATTGTACATTTGAATGAATGTATTCTAAACTATCTTTCATGGTATATAGGAATAATTCAAAATTTTAAATATTTAGTTTAGTAAAATTCATATATTGTCTAGATTAGTGGAAGTAGTATTATACAATCTTCAATATCCAGAGAAACGAAGACAGCAGAGGTTATAAACTCTTTGACTATCATATTATGTTAGTGCTTGATGAAACTATACACTAAAACTATATTTTCATATTTTTGAAGATTTTCCAAAATCCGTGGGTTAACCCCTTATAAAATAATGAGTTTTCGGAAAATCTTTATATACTGAAGTTTATACTCTTCAATTTTGTTTAAAATTTTCAAACCACATTGTACATTTGAATGAATTTATTCTAAACTATCTTTTAAGGTATATAGGAAGAATTCTAATTTTCTAATATTTAGTTTAGTAAAATTTCATATACTGCCTAGATTTTTGGAATTGGCATTATAAAATCTTCATTATCTAGAAAAACAGAGACAACAGAGGTTCTGAACTCTTTGACCATAATCTTATGTCAGTGCTCTATGAAACTATACTCTAAAAAAATATTTTCATATTTTTAATTTTTTTTTCAAAATCACTGGGTTAACCCCTTCTAAAATAATGAGTTTTCGGTAAATCATCTATATACTAAAGTTTATACTCTTTACTTTAGTTTAAAATTTTCAAACCACATTATACATTTAAATTAATGTATTCTAAACTATCTTTCATGGTATATAGGAATCATTCTAAATTTTTTAATATTTAGTTTACTAAAATTTCATATACTGCCAAAATTAGTAGTATTAGCATTATAAAATCTCCATTATCTAGAGAAACGGAGACAACAGAGGTTCTAAACTCTTTGATCATCATCTTATGTCAGTTCTCTATTAAACTATACACTAAAAAGGGATTTTCTTATTTTTGAATTTTTTTTCAAAATCAGTGGGTTAATGAGTTTGAAAAAAAATAATGAGTTTTCGGTAAATCACCTATATGCTAAAGTTTATACTCTTCACTTTTGTTTAAAAAATTCAAACCACATTGTACATATTAATGATTGTATTCTAAACTATATTTTATGGTATATAGGAATAATTCTATTTTTTAATATTTAATTTAGTAAAGTTTCATATACTGCCTAGATTAGTGGAATTAGCATTATAAAATCTTCATTATCTAGAGAAACGGAGACAACAGAGGTTCTAAACTCTTTGAACATCATCTTTTGTTACTGCTCGATGAAACTATACACTAAAACCAGATTATCATATTTTTGAAAATTTTCCAAAATCCGTGGGTTAACCCCTTCTAAAATGATGAGTTTTCGGTAAATCCTCTATATACTGAAGTTTATACTCTTCACTTTAGTTTAAAATTTTCAAACCACATACTACATTTGGATTAATGTATTCTAAACTATCTTTCATGGTATATAGGAATCATTCTAATTTTTTTAATATTTCGTTTACTAAAATTTCATATACTGCCAAGATTAGTGGAATTAGCATTATAAAATCTTCATTATTTGGAGAAACAGAGACAATTGAGGTTCTAAACTATTTGAACATCATTTTATGTTAGTTCTCGATGAAAATAAACACTAAAACAAAGTTTTCATATTTTTGAAATTTTTCCAAAATCAGTGGGTAAACCTCTTCAAAAATATTGAGTTTTCGGTAAATGTTCTATATACTGAAGTTTATACTCTTCACTTTTGTTTGAAAGTTTCAAACCACATTGTACATTTGAATGAATGTATTCTAAACTATCTTTCATGGTATATAGGAATAATTCAAATTTTTTAAGGGAAACTATACACAAAAAAAATATTTTCATATTTTTAAATTTTTTTCAAAATCACTAAGTTAACCCCTTTTAAAATAATGAGTTTTCGGTAAATCCTCTATATACTGAAGTTTATATGATTCACTTTAGTTTAAAATTTTAAATCCATCTTCCAAATTTAAATTAATGTATTCAAAACAATCATTCATAGTATATAGGAATCATTCTAATATTTTAATATTTAGTTTAGTAAAATTTCTTATACTGCCTAAATCAATGGAATTAGCATTATAAAATCTTCAATATCTAGAGAAACAGAGACAACAGAGGTTCTAAACTCTTTGACAATCATCTTATGTCAGTGCTCTATGAAACTATACATTAAAAAAAGTTTTTCATATTTTTGAATTTTTTTTCAAAATCAGTGGGTTAACCCCTTTTAAAATAATTAGTTTTCGGTAAATCCTCTATATATTGAAATTATACTCTTCAAATTTGTTTAAAATTTTCAAACCACATTGTATATTTGAATGAATGTATTCAAATCTATCTTTTATTGTATATAGGAATAATTCTAATTTTTTAATATTTAGTTTAGTAAAATTTCATATACAGCCTAGATTAGTGGAATTAGCATTATAATATCTTCATTATCTAGAGAAACGGAGACGACAGAGGTTATAAACTCTTTGAAAATCATCTTATGTTACTGCTCGATGAATGAGTTAACCCCTTCTAAAATAATGAGTTTTCGGTAAATCCTTTATATACTGAAGTTTATACTCTTCACTTTATTTTAAAAATTTCAAACCACATTCTAAATTTGAATTAATGTATTCTAAACTATCTTTCATGGTATATAGGAATCATTCTAAAATTTTTAATATTTAGATTACTAAAATTTCATATACTGCCAAGATTAGTGGTATTAGCATTATAAAATCTCCATTATCTAGAAAAACAGAGGCATAGAGGTTCTAAACTCTTTGATCATCATCTTATGTCAGTTCTCTATGAAACTATACACTAAAAAGAGATTTTCGTATATTTGAATTTTTTTCAAAATCAGTTGGTTAACCCCCTTTTAAAATAATGAGTTTTCGGTAAATCATCTATATACTGAAGTTTATACTCTTCACTTTTGTTCAAAAAAATTCAAACCAAATTGTACATATGAATGAATGTATTCCAAACTATCTTTTATGGTATATAGGAATAATTATATTTTTTTAATATTTAGTTTAGTAAAGATTCATATACTGCCTAGATTAGTGGAATTAGCATTATAAAATCTTTATTATCTAGAGAAACGGAGACAACAGAGGTTCTAAACTCTTTGAACATCATTTTATCTTACTGCTCGATGAAACTATACACTAAAACTAGATTATCATATTTTTGAAATTTTCAAAAATCCGTGGGTTAACCTCTTCTAAAATGATGAGTTTTCGGTAAATCCTCTATATACTGAAGTTTATACTCTTCACTTTAGTTTAAAATTTTCAAACCACATTCTACATTTGGAATAATGTATTCTAAACTATCTTTCATGGTATATAGGAATCATTCTAATTTTTATAATATTTAGTTTACTAAAATTTCATATAGAACCAAAATTAGTGGAATTAGCATTATAAAAACTTCATTATTTAGAGAAACGGAGACAATAGAGGTTCTAAACTATTTGAACATCATCTTATGTTAGTTCTCGATGAAAATATACACTAAAACCAAATTTTCATATTTTTAAAAATTTTCCAAAATCAGTAAACCTCTTCAAAAATATTGAGTTTTCAGTAAATGTTCTATATACTGAAGTTTATACTCTTCACTTTTGTTTGAAAGTTTCAAACCACATTGTACATTTGAATGAATGTATTCTAAACTATCTTTCATGGTATATATGAATAATTCAAATTTTTTATTATTTAGTTTAGTAAAATTTCATATACTGCCTAGATTAGTGGAATTAGCATTATAAAATCTTCAATATCTAGAGAAACAGAGACAGCAGAGGTTATAAACTCTTTGACTATCATATTATGTTAGTGCTTGATGAAATTAAACACTAAAACTATATTTTCATATTTTTGAAAAATTTTCAAAATCTGTGGGTTAAAACTTAAAACCCCTTCTAAAATAATGATTTTTCGGTAAATCCTCTATATACTGAAGTTTATACTCTTCGATTTTGTTTAAAATTTTCAAACCACATTTGAATGAATTTATTCTAAACTATCTTTTATGGTATATAGGAATAATTCCAATTTTTTTAATATTTAGTTTAGTAAAATTTTATATATTGCCTAGATTAGTGGAATTAGCATTATAAAATCTTCATTATCTAGAAAAATGGAGACAACAGAGGTTCTAAACTCTTTGACCATCATCTTATGTCAGTGCTCTATGAAACTATACATTAAAAAAAGATTTCATATTTTGAATTTTTTTTCAAAATCAGTGGGTTAACCCCTTTTAAAATAATTAGTTTTCGGTAAATCCTCTATATACTGAATTTATACTCTTCAAATTTGTTTAAAATTTTCAAACCACATTGTACATTTGAATGAATGTATTCTAAACTATCTTTTATTGTATATAGGAATAATTCTAATTTTTTAATATTTAGTTTAGTAAAATTTCATATACAGCCTAGATTAGTGGAATTAGCATTATAATATCTTCATTATCTAGAGAAACAGAGACAACAAATGTTATAAACTCTTTGAACATCATCTTATGTTACTGCTCGATGAATGGGTTAACCCCTTCTAAAATAATGAGTTTTCGGTAAATCCTCTATATACTGAAGTTTATACTCTTCACTTTAGTTTAAAAATTTCAAACCACATTCTACATTTGAATTAATGTATTCTAAATTATCTTTCATGGTATATAGGAATCATTCAAAATTTTTTAATATTTAATTTACTAAAATTTCATATACTGCAAAGATTAGTGGTATTAGCATTATAAAATCTCCATTATCTAGAAAAACGGAGGAAACAGAGGTTCTAAACTTTTTGATCATCATCTTATGACAGTTCTCTATGAAACTATACACTAAAAAGAGCTTTTCGTATTTTTGAAATTTTTTCAAAATCAGTTGGTTAACCCACTTTTAAAATAATGAGTTTTGGGTAAATCATCTATATACTGAAGTTTATACTCTTCACTTTTGTTTAAAAAATTCAAACCAAATTGTACATATGAATGAATGTATTCTAAACTATCTTTTATGGTATATAAGAATAATTCTATTTTTTTAATATTTAGTTTAGTAAAGTTTCATATACTGTCTAGATTAGTGGAATTAGCATTATAAAATCTTTATTATCTAGAGAAACGGAGACAACAGAGGTTCTAAACTCTTTGAACATCATCTTATCTTACTGCTCGATGAAACTATACACTAAAACCAGATTATCATATTTTTGAAAATTTTCCAAAATCCGTGGGTTAACCCCTTCTAAAATGATGAGTTTTCGGTAAATCCTCTATATACTGAAGTTTATAATCTTCATTTTAGTTTAAAATTTTCAAACCACATTCTACATTTGGATTAATGTATTCTAAACTATCTTTCATGGTATATAGGAATCATTCTAATTTTTATAATATTTAGTTTACTAAAATTTCACATACTGCCAAGATTAGTGGAATTTGCATTATAAAATCTTCATTATTTAGAGAAACGGAGACAATAGAGGTTCTAAACTATTTGAACATCATCTTATGTTAGTTTTTGATTAAAATATACACTAAAACCAAATTTTCATATTTATGAATGTTTTTCCAAAATCAGTGGGTAAACCTCTTCAAAAATATTGAGTTTTCGGTAAATGTTCTATATAATGAAGTTTATACTCTTCACTTTTGTTCGAAAGTTTCAAACCACATTGTACATTTGAATGAATGTATTCTAAACTATCTTTCATGGTATATATGAATAATTCAATTTTTTTATTATTTAGTTTAGTAGGATTTCATATACTGCCAAGATTAGTGGAATTAGCATTATAAAATCTTCAATATCTAGAGAAACGGAGACAGCAGAGGTTATAAACTTTTTGACTATCATATTATGTTAGTGCTTGATGAAACTATACACTAAAACTATATTTTCATATTTTTGAAAATTTTCCAAAATCTGTGGGTTAAAAACCCCTTCTAAAATAATGATTTTTCGGTAAATCCTCTATATACTGAAGTTTATACTCTTCAATTTTGTTTAAAATTTTCAAACAACATTTGAATTAATTTATTCTAAACTATCTTTTAAGGTATATAGGAATAATTCTAAACTTTTTAATATTTAGTTTAATAAAATTTTATATATTGCCTAGATTAGTGGAATTAGCATTATAAAATCTTCATTATCTAGAAAAATGGAGACAACAGAGGTTCTAAACTCTTTGACAATCATCTTATGTCAGTGCTCTATGAAACTATACATTAAAAAAAGTTTTTCATATTTTGAATTTTTTTTCAAAATCAGTGGGTTAACCCCTTTTAAAATAATTAGTTTTCGGTAAATCCTCTATATACTGAATTTATACTCTTCAAATTTGTTTAAAATTTTCAAACCACATTGTACATTTGAATGAATGTATTCTAAACTTTCTTTTATTGTATATAGGAATAATTCTAATTTTTTAATATTTAGTTTAGTAAAATTTCATATACAGCCTAGATTAGTGGAATTAGCATTATAATATCTTCATTATCTAGAGAAACAGAGACAACAGATGTTATAAACTCTTTGAACATCATCTTATGTTACTGCTCGATGAATGGGTTAACCCCTTCTAAAATAATGAGTTTTCGGTAAATCCTCTATATACTGAAGTTTATATTCTTCACTTTAGTTTAAAAATTTCAAACCATATTCTACATTTGAATTAATGTATTCTAAACTATCTTTCATGGTATATAGGAATCATTCAAAAAAATTTAATATTTAATTTACTAAAATTTCATATACTGCAAAGATTAGTAGTATTAGCATTATAAAAACTCCATTATCTAGAAAAACGGAGACAACAGAGGTTCTAAACTCTTTGATCATCATCTTATGACAGTTCTCTATGAAACTATACACTAAAAAGAGATTTTCGTATTTTTGAATTTTTTTCAAAATCAGTTGGTTAACCCACTTTTAAAATAATGAGTTTTGGGTAAATCATCTATATACTGAAGTTTATACTCTTCACTTTTGTTTAAAAAATTCAAACCAAATTGTACATATGAATGAATGTATTCTAAACTATCTTTTATGGTATATAGGAATAATTCTATTTTTTTAATATTTAGTTTAGTAAAGTTTCATATACTGCCTAGATTAGTGGAATTAGCATTATAAAATCTTTATTATCTAGAGAAACGGAGACAACAGAGGTTCTAAACTCTTTGAACATCATCTTATCTTACTGCTCGATGAAACTATACACTAAAACCAGATTATCATATTTTTGAAAATTTTCCAAAATCCGTGGGTTAACCCCTTCTAAAATGATGAGTTTTCGGTAAATCCTCTATATACTGAAGTTTATAATCTTCATTTTAGTTTAAAATTTTCAAACCACATTCTACATTTGGATTAATGTATTCTAAACTATCTTTCATGGTATATAGGAATCATTCTAATTTTTATAATATTTAGTTTACTAAAATTTCATATACTGCCAAGATTAGTAGAATTTGCATTATAAAATCTTCATTATTTAGAGAAACGGAGACAATAGAGGTTCTAAACTATTTGAACATCATCTTATGTTAGTTTTTGATTAAAATATACACTAAAACCAAATTTTCATATTTATGAATGTTTTTCCAAAATCAGTGGGTAAACCTCTTCAAAAATATTGAGTTTTCGGTAAATGTTCTATATAATGAAGTTTATACTCTTCACTTTTGTTCGAAAGTTTCAAACCACATTGTACATTTGAATGAATGTATTCTAAACTATCTTTCATGGTATATATGAATAATTCAATTTTTTTATTATTTAGTTTAGTAGGATTTCATATACTGCCTAGATTAGTGGAATTAGCATTATAAAATCTTCAATATCTAGAGAAACGGAGACAGCAGAGGTTATAAACTTTTTGACTATCATATTATGTTAGTGCTTGATGAAACTATACACTAAAACTATATTTTCATATTTTTGAAAATTTTCCAAAATCTGTGGGTTAAAAACCCCTTCTAAAATAATGATTTTTCGGTAAATCCTCTATATACTGAAGTTTATACTCTTCAATTTTGTTTAAAATTTTCAAACAACATTTGAATTAATTTATTCTAAACTATCTTTTAAGGTATATAGGAATAATTCTAAACTTTTTAATATTTAGTTTAGTAAAATTTTATATATTGCCTAGATTAGTGGAATTAGCATTATAAAATCTTCATTATCTAGAAAAATGGAGACAACAGAGGTTCTAAACTCTTTGACCATCATCTTATGTCAGTGCTCTATGAAACTATACACTAAAAAAATATTTTCATATTTTTAAATTTTTTTTCAATATCACTGGGTTCACCCCTTTTAAAATAATGAGTTTTCGGTAAATCCTCTATATACTGAAGTTTATATGGTTCACTTTAGTTTAAAAATTTAAAACCACCTTCTAAATTTGAATTAATGTATTCTAAACTATCTTTCATGGTATATAGGAATCATTCTAATATTTTAATATTTAGTTTAGTAAAATTTCATATACTGCCTAAATCAATGGAATTAGCATTATAAAATCTTCAATATCTAGAAAAACAGAGACAACTGAGGTTCTAAACTCTTTGACAATCATCTTATGTCAGTGCTCTATGAAACTATACATTAAAAAAAGTTTTTCATATTTTGAATTTTTTTTCAAAATCAGTGGGTTAGCCCCTTTTAAAATAATTAGTTTTCGGTAAATCCTCTATATACTGAATTTATACTCTTCAAATTTGTTTAAAATTTTCAAACCACATTGTACATTTGAATGAATGTATTCTAAACTTTCTTTTATTGTATATAGGAATAATTCTAATTTTTTAATATTTAGTTTAGTAAAATTTCATATACAGCCTAGATTAGTGGAATTAGCATTATAATATCTTCATTATCTAGAGAAACAGAGACAACAGATGTTATAAACTCT
Source organism: Raphanus raphanistrum subsp. raphanistrum (assembly GCA_019706035.1). Taxonomy (NCBI): domain Eukaryota; kingdom Viridiplantae; phylum Streptophyta; class Magnoliopsida; order Brassicales; family Brassicaceae; genus Raphanus; species Raphanus raphanistrum. The sequence goes on from CM033988.1 coordinate 54,472,569, forward strand.
TTGAACATCATCTTATGTTACTGCTCGATGAATGGGTTAACCCCTTCTAAAATAATGAGTTTTCAGTAAATCCTCTATATACTGAAGTTTATATTCTTCACTTTAGTTTAAAAATTTCAAACCATATTCTACATTTGAATTAATGTATTCTAAACTATCTTTCATGGTATATAGGAATCATTCAAAAAATTTTAATATTTAATTTACTAAAATTTCATATACTGCAAAGATTAGTAGTATTAGCATTATAAAAACTCCATTATCTAGAAAAACGGAGACAACAGAGGTTCTAAACTCTTTGATCATCATCTTATGACAGTTCTCTATGAAACTATACACTAAAAAGAGATTTTCGTATTTTTGAATTTTTTTCAAAATCAGTTGGTTAACCCACTTTTAAAATAATGAGTTTTGGGTAAATCATCTATATACTGAAGTTTATACTCTTCACTTTTGTTTAAAAAATTCAAACCAAATTGTACATATGAATGAATGTATTCTAAACTATCTTTTATGGTATATAGGAATAATTCTATTTTTTAATATTTAGTTTAGTAAAGTTTCATATACTGCCTAGATTAGTGGAATTAGCATTATAAAATCTTTATTATCTAGAGAAACGGAGACAACAGAGGTTCTAAACTCTTTGAACATCATCTTATCTTACTGCTTGATGAAACTATACACTAAAACCAGATTATCATATTTTTGAAAATTTTCCAAAATCCGTGGGTTAACCCCTTCTAAAATGATGAGTTTTCGGTAAATCTTCTATATACTGAAGTTTATACTCTTCACTTTAGTTTAAAATTTTCAAACCACATTCTACATTTGGATTAATGTATTCTAAACTATCTTTCATGGTATATAGGAATCATTCTAATTTTTATAATATTTAGTTTACTAAAATTTCATATACTGTCAAGATTAGTGGAATTTGCATTATAAAATCTTTATTATTTAGAGAAACGGAGACAATAGAGGTTCTAAACTATTTGAACATCATCTTATGTTAGTTTTCGATGAAAATATACACTAAAACCAAATTTTCATATTTTTGATTTTTTTCCAAAATCAGTGGGTAAACCTCTTCAAAAATATTAAGTTTTCGGTAAATGTTCTATATAATGAAGTTTATACTCTTCACTTTTGTTTGAAAGTTTAAACCACATTGTACATTTGATGAATTTATTCTAAACTATCTTTTATGGTATATAGGAATAATTCTAATTTTTTAATATTTAGTTTAGTAAAATTTCATATACTGCATAGATTAGTGGAATTAGCATTATAAAATCTTCATTATCTAGAAAAACGGAGACAACAGAGGTTATAAACTCTTTGACCATCATCTTATGTCAGTGCTTGATGAAACTATACACTAAAACTATATTTTCATATTTTTAAAAAAAAATTCAAAATCAATGGGTTAACCCCTTTTAAAATAATGAGTTCTCGGTAAATCCTCTATATACTGAAGTTTATATGCTTCACTTTAGTTTAAAATTTTAAAACCACCTTCTAAATTTGAATTAATGTATTTTAAACTATCTTTCATGGTATATAGGAATCATTCTAATATTTTAATATTTAGTTTAGTAAAATTTCATATACTGCCTAAATCAATGGAATTAGCATTATAAAATCTTCAATATCTAGAGAAACAGAGACAACTGAGGTTCTAAACTCTTTGACAATCATCTTATGTCAGTGCTCTATGAAACTATACATTAAAAAAAAATTCATATTTTTGATTTTTTTTCAAATCAATGGGTTAACCCCTTTTAAAATAATGAGTTTTGAGTAAATCCTCTATATACTAAAGTTTATACTCTTCAATTTTGTTAAAAAAAATTCAAACCACATTGTACATCTGAATGAATTTATTCTAAACTATCTTTTATGGTATATAGGAATAATTCTAATTTTTAAATATTTAGTTTAGTAAAATTTCATATACTGTCTAGATTAGTGGAATTAGCATTATAAAATCTTCATTATCTAGAAAAACAGACACAATAGAGCTTCTAAACTCTTTGAACATCATCTTATATCAGTTCTCTATGAAACTACACACTAAAAAAATATAATTCATTTCAAGCGGTGTTTTCATATCCAACCCAGACCTATGATTGAACCGATAAATCCAGTGATATGTGTATAATTCATTTCAATTTAATAAAAAGAATTGTAATTATAATCTTAGAAAACCTGGTAAAAATCTAAAATTCCGCTATTAACCTAAGATTCGATATGAGATGACCCACTGAAAACCAAAAAAAAAAATATTTGAAATCTTTATAAATAATTCATACTTCTTAATACTATATAAAATTGAAAAGGTAACTATTTAGACTTAAATGAGATTTGTATTATGTCATTTGAAGAAGATGAAACAATGGTAATAGGAAACTTTATTATTGATATAAAAATATTATTTTCTTTTTTTGGGTTACTATGATATGTTTGTATTTTTATTGATATAATATGTTTAGATCTAAAAATTAATTTTAAGATAAATTTTAAAAAAAATTAAACATCAAAATTGGCATATCATTATCATGTAAAAAATAACATAATAATATTTTTTTAATTTGCATGTAAAGTATAACATAATAATTTTTTTTTATTAAATGGAAAGTATAAACTGCATAGAAATTAAAATTATTATCATTCACAAAATATGGAAAGTATTAATTACCATAGTTATAGAGAATATTCTATTTTTAGTTTAAATTAAATGCCAATGGAAAAACTTGTAAATATATTAAAATGCAGGAGTAGAATCCTAAATTTTTAAAATAGGATTCTGCTTTAATAGTATAGATTTGAAAAGAAAGTAATGTGTATTTGTATATATGTAGTCTATACCATATGGGAAATGTTGATCTATAAATGGAGGAACGAATATAAAATATATGGAAATGGTGAAGTTTCCAAATGCTACAAATGTTGATTTTATGGCGTATGGAGTTATTTATGGAAGTTGTTGCAATGTGATTGGTTTTGAAAATCTTTAATTTTGATTTGCTGAATTTTAATGGGTGAAATTAATTTAAAATTTCTTAAAAATTAGTAATGGCATATCATGGTAAATAAGTTGAAAAATCAAGGGTAGAATCCTATTAGTGATTTTTTTAATAGTATAGACTAGAATTATATCCGCGCTTTAAAAGCGCTGGATTTATTCTCTTTTAAAATTTTACAAAATTTGTTAATTATAAGATTATGTGTTGTTATATAAGATAATATGATACATTTAAAAGTGTGTTAATTGTTTCCGTTTGAAAAATAATCATAATACTAAATATATTTCTCATTGCATATTTTAATATTAATTTTTAATAATTTTTTTAATCACTTAAATGCATATATTTGTTCCAACAATATAAAAACATAAGTATAAAATGTTGTAAAAATGAAAGTTTATGATTTTTGTTATTCCAAGAATTTGAAAAATACACTACAAAAAAAGACACATCACTTAATTTGTATAAAAATAACTGTTATTAGTTTTAATTATTTATTACCTGCAAATAAAGTATATGTAATTGTTATAAATACCTGATTATTCCAAAAAATTGTTAAAAGGAATTTTCAATGCATATGCTAAATCTTTACCGGAAATAAATGCTATAGTTAATTAAAATTTATAGTTTTGTTTTGATTTTTAAAGCAAATTATCTGGTATTAAAAATAAATATATATGTTAGCAAAAATATAGTGATATCTCTTTTTTCTTCTCACCCACAAACTCGCATTTCTTTTTTATAATATATATCTTTAAACAATCATTGATTTCAATAAATAGTTGTCAAAATAATTAAAATATTTTTAAAAAAAAAATAGCAGAGGTTTGTAAATAACTTGAAAATCCTAGGACAAAATCCTATCAGGAATTCTGTTTTAATAGTATAGATAGATAAACGTGAAAGACTTATTCTTGGATTCACCCCCTAGGGTGAACCTTTAGGTTCACTAACCAATAGTGTTTGAGTATTTGATATTTGATATCTTTTTAAAAAGGAAACATAATTGAATTTCTAAATTAGATTAAAATAAAAAATAAATACATAAAAATAGTAATAGTTACAAAAAATAAATAAATTAATATTATTAAGCATTCCCTAAAATACTAAATCTTATACTCTAAATCCTAAAACCTATACCCTAAATCCTAAACCCAAAATTTTTAGGTAAATCCTAAACCCTAAATCATAAATATTAAAAACTAAATCATAAAAACACTAAACCCTAAATTCTAATCACTAAACCCTAAATTCTAATCACTAAACCCTAAACCCTTGGGTAAACTCCGAACCCTCATGAACATGTAAGTTCACCGACCAATATATAATGTTTGAGTTTATGATTTATCCAAGGGTTCGGGGTTTATCCAAGGGTTTAGGGTTTAGTGATTAGGATTTAGGGTTTAGTGTTTGATTTAGTTTTTAATATTTGTGATTTAGGGTTTAGGATTTATCAAAATGCTTAGATTTATCTAAAAATTTTGGGTTTAGAATTTACCTAAGATTTTAGGGTTTAAGATTTAGGGTATAGAGTTTAATATTTTACTAAAAGCTTAATAATATTAATTTATTTATTTTTTGTAACTATTACTATTTTTTATGTATTTATATTTTTTATTTCTAAAATATAATATAGTTTGAAAATTAAATTTTGTTTCCTTTTTTAAAAGATATCAAATATCAAATACTCAAATACTACTAGGGGGTGAACCTAAGAATAATTCAACGTGAAAACTTTCAAAATGACTTAACATACGATGATACGATTGATTTACCATTTATGGCAAAAAACGACTACCATTTAGTAGGTCCCATGTCTGTATCATTCCATCACACAATCTGAGAAGTCAAACATTAAAAGTCAACCGTACAGTTAATAGATCAGGAAGCAAGATGCGAAAACCTACTAGTATAACCACCATCTTGAATTAGAAGAGACTTATTTGTTGCTTTTTCTGCTCACTTCTTCAACATAATTGGTCTTCACGACTGTCTGACTTTGAAAGCTCTAGCTTAAACGTCATTGAGAACATCGACGATTTAAATGCAACCTTTTTTTTTTTTTTTTTTGAAGATCTTAAATGCAACCTTTCACCTTTTTTATTTTTATTTTCTAGACAAACGCAACTCTTTTTTTGAACATCAAATGCAACCTTTCTCTTCCTTTAATTGTGGTTATATTTGCCTCTTCCTTTTTTTTTTTTTTTTTTTTTTTTCGAATGAATGCTAAATTTATTCATCAAAAAACCTATTTACATCAAGTGGATCCTTTTGAAAGAGAATAAACTCCTAAAAACTTTACAATGGAAAACTTTCCTCCCTTTTAAACTTCTAAATCTGCTGCCAAAAATTATTTACTGCCTTGTTTCAAACCAAAACTGCAGGATGAAATCCATGTTCTTCACTCTCTTCATTTGAACCAAACTGAACTTGTTTCTGATTGCTTTGTCAATCTGCTTCATCAACACTTCCTGCGGCAAGGGGCTATCACCATGACGTCTCTTGTTCCTTTCTCTCCACAGCATGTACACAGAGATCTGGAAAGCATATCTGAGACAGAAGCGTTTCCTTTTCTCCATTGGCGAGACAGAAATCAGCTCAATAATTTCATCCCACTTACAAGAGTAAGAGCTGTGCATGATACCTTTTACCAGTTACTCCCAGATTCTAGTAGAGAAGGAGCATTCAAAGAATAGGTGGTTTCTAGTCTCTTGAGTCCTTTTACAGAGAACACAAGTAGAATCCATACCTTGGCTCCAGCGAGAGATACGGTCCAGAGTTGCTAATCTACCTCGTGCAGCAAGCCACGTTATGAAGGCAAACTTTGGTGTCGATTGAGAGAACCAGATGCTTCTCCCCCAAGTACATTGAGCCCCCGTTTCTCTTATCTGCATCCATGTCTCTGTGGTAGAGAATCTCGGTTTGTACCCTGTTTTCCCCTTCCACAGATCCACATCCTTTCCACCAACACACAGCTTCCTACTAACAATCTCCAGCTCTGCTTCTATATCGTTTAGCAACGACCGTCTGTGTTTTTTCTTTCTTCTTTGATGACTTAAGGCTTCCTCCAAAGTAGCTTCCCTGCGAATGCCCATCTCTATAAAGCCTCCATCACCAAGCAAATCAAACATCACCCCAAGTGCAGACCACCGATCATACCAGAAACTGGTGTGACGGCCGTTACCAACCTCTTTGCAGTGAAATTTTTTTGCTATCTCCCTCAGTTTTAACATTTTTTTCCAAATCCATGACCCCACTTGTGTTTTCCCACTCATTGCCCAGAAATTTTTCTTTTTGATCAAGTTCATCTTGACCCATTTCCCCCACAGAGAGTCGCCAACAAGCATTCTCCAAATCAGCTTTAGTCCATTAACCAAGTTCACTTCCTTCAACGCTCTGATCCCAAGACCGCCTTCACTCTTTAATTTGCAGATATCCTGCCAAGCCACCTTTGCACCCGTCGACTTAAGCTCAGGACCAGTCCAAAGGAAAGCAGAAGTTAGTTGCTCAATTTCCTTTAGACATTTGCTCGGTAAACGGAAAACCGCAGCCCAGAAATTAACAATACTCATCAGCACCGATTTGATCAGCTGTAGTCGTCCAGCATAGGACAGAAATCGACTGGTCCAGGTGCTTATGCGGCCTCTGATCTTTTCAAGAAGTGGCAAGTAATCTTGCCTATTCATAGCCTGAGTTAACAGGGGCAGACCCAGGTATCTAACCGGAAGAGCTCCCTCAGCAAATGGAAAGTTGGTGAGAATCCTACTCTTTTCAACTGCTGTGACCCCAGCCATGAAGATGGTTGATTTCTCCAAACTGATCGCAAGACCAGACCATACTGAAAACTCCTCAAAAACTGAGAGAACTCCCTGCACTGATTCTTTAGTACCTTCAACGAAGACCATCAGATCATCGGCGAAGCAGAGGTGGGTTAGAGCTAGAGCTTTACATCGGGGGTGAGGTCCAAATTTCCTCTCTCTCATCGCTTTGTCAATTTTGTATGATAGAACATTCATACAAATAACAAAGAGATAGGGAGAGAGAGAACAACCCTGCCTCAAGCCTCTCGAGCTCTGAAAATAACCTGCCAAATCGCCATTAACCTGAACCGAAAAGGAGGGGGAGGTGACGCAAAGCTTTATCCAGTGGATGTATCTCTCTGGAAAACCCATGGCTTCTAAACTGTTCAGGAGGAAAGACCATTGGACAGAGTCGAAAGCCTTTGAGATATCCAGTTTCATGGCGCAGCGTGGAGAGACTGAGTCCTTATGATAATCTTTCACAATTTCTGATGCCAACAGGACGTTCTCCATCAGCAGCCTTCCTTTTACAAAAGCGGATTGATTATCAGCTATCATCCTCGGAAGAATCCCCATTAACCGGTTTGCCAGAAGCTTTGAAACAGTTTTATAGAGCACATTACAGCACACAATGGGTCTATAATCTCTCATCTCTGATGCATCAGTCTTCTTTGGGATGAGGGCTAATATTGTTGAGTTTACTCCTTTTGGGAGAAAACCCAGCTGAAACACAGACTGGACAGCAGTGGTGAAATCGTGGGCTATTACTGGCCAGGCCGCTTTGTAAAATTCGCAGGGAAATCCGTCGGGCCCGGGGGACTTGTTTGATGGCATTGAGAAGAGCACGTTTTTTATCTCCTCAGCTGTGACCGGAGCTTCCAGACCTCTACACTCCGCAGGAGAGCATTCAAAATCCAGTAACTCTCGTAACTCTTCAGTAGGAACCCCCTTATAGCTCTCTGGAATCTGATTTAGGACCTCCGAGAACACCTTCTCTGCCTCAGCTTTAATCTCTGAATGCTGCTTTGCTACACTTCCATCCAAACATTTAATTTCTCTCATAGTGTTTTGAGCTTGCCGAGTTCGGACTGAATTATGGAAGGTTACATTATTTTTATCCCCAACATCAAGCCAATGAAGCTTTGATCTTTGCTTTAACCAATCCTCCTCCAGCTCAGCAACCTTTATCCACTTCTCATATGCTTCAGCTTCTTCTCGGATTGCCTCTACACTGGGATTTGCTAGTGTTTTAAGTTGCTTATCACACAGGTCCAAGTGAGCTTCCTTTGTTCTTACTGTGAGATTTCCCAGATTTCGCCTTCCTAAGTCTCTGATCAAAGGCTTCAGGCACTTCAGTTTCTTTGAGAACCGGTACATAGCTGAAGTGGAGATAAACAATTTCTCCGTCGAGTCCCAATACTCCTTTATCATAGGGAGAAAACTTGGAAGTCTTCCGGTGGCGTTCACATATTTAAACGGCCTCTTAATCTTCTCATCAGACTGCAGGAGATGGACTTTGCACCTCATGTGATCAGAACAACCCCCAGCTTCGAAAACTGAATAGGCGTTTGAAAATCGTTGCAAAGCCACATCGTTAACAAGCACCCTATCCAGTTTCTTGCACACTAAGCCTTCATCTCTCTTATTGCACCAGGTGAATAACGGGCCCTGATAACCCATGTCCGAGAGATGGCAATGAAGAGCCATGCTCTGAAAATCTCTCATCCCCGCAGGTAGTCTCGCCAAACTATCAAACTCCGAGTGCTCACTCCCGGAAAGGATCTCGTTGAAATCACCCATGATTAACCACGGTTTACCTTGGAACAGAGGCGAGTTGTAGTGCTGGCGCAGGTCCTCCCATAAAACCTTTCTTTCTTCCACTAGGTTACTGGCATAAATAAACGAACAAAAGAACTCATCTTCCCCTTGAATAGCTACTGAGCACGTAATTAACTGGTCTGTTTTATAAACCGGCGTCATACGGATTGTGTCTCTCCAAAGTAACCAGATCCTTCCACCCTTGCTGTGTTCATAGTTTGTCATAACTGACCAGTCTTTGAACACCGAACCCAAAATTCTTTCAGACTTCTTTTCCTTTACTCTTGTCTCCAAGATACACCCAAACTTCAAATCTTTATTACTGAGCCACTCTTTAATCACGGTATGCTTCAATGGCTTGTTGAAGCCGCGTACATTCCAAAAGAAACTCGACATACTAATGAAGGCGACGAGAAGACCTAGTGCTCATTGCCGTCGAACTTACATCCTGCGGCTTTGCCTTCTTCTCATTCTCCTTACTAGTACTCGTTTCCCTTCTTGCACCTTTCCTTTTCCCCTCCTTTGGTTCGACATCATCTCGGTAGACAACAGTCTCACACAGCTCAGTTGTAGCAGCTGGAGTTGCAGCAACAGTTGTAACAACCCCAACAGTCTCCTCATTAGAAATTCCTGCAACCAATGCCATCTCAGTTTCTTCTTTACTCTCCATAGGATCAGCCCCCAGCTTATCCGTAATCAACACTCTATCCTCCATTATTTCTCCCTCCTCCTCTTCATCAGTACTGAGAACAGAGAACTTTGAAGCAGTGATGATAACTTCATTTCTGTTCTCACTCGCCATTCGACTCGGGGACCTTCCTACTTTTGTGGGAGACACCAGAGACCAGTCTGTTTCTCCTAAAGCGCCCATGTTCTTCTCTGAAGTATTTTCCTGCTCCTTTTGGATCAGCCCCTCTTCTGCACTACCAATTCCCAAACCTCCTTCTACACACACACCTTCTTCCTCAACTTCTACACACACACCACCTACCTCGACTTCTACACACACACCCAGATTCTCTTGGTGCTGGATTGGTGCAGTATCCTGAATACTTTCCTCCACCTGGCGTTTCTCTGTTAGATTTCCTTTTCCTTCAGTGTTCTTCCCTTTCAACCCACAGACCTCTTCCAAATGTCCCCACTTACCACAGGTCTTGCATCTAGGCGGCAGCCATGGGTAGTGAAAGTCCACCACGAAGTCACTACCATTCTTTGTAAAGTTGATCGCTTTGGGGAGGGGTTTCGAGATGTTTACATTCACAAAGACCTTTGCTTCTTCAAAGTTGGTGCAAGCTATGGTCTCCGGGTGCAACCTGGCCGGGAATCCAACAGCACTTGAGATAAAGCTTAAGCCTTCCCAGGAAAACATGTGAAGAGGGACTCTACGGAGATGAACCCACATCGGGAGAGCCTCCTCCTCCTGCTTTTCTTCTTCTGACCTTGGCGTCCACTTCGATACCACCATTGGAACACCCACTATGTTCCACATGCCCCTTTTGAGAATCTTCTCCCTAGCTTTAGGGTTTGAAACTCGAAACCTCATTGTAGTAGCGTTAACCTCAAAGACCTCGACTTTTGCTGCAATCTCCCCATATTTCCAGATTTTATTGAGCACCATATGAACCTTTGCAACATGTGGTGAGACATCCAAAAACTTCCCCACAATGAAGTCTTCCCACAGTGGAGTCGAAGTGGTGAGAACATCTTCTGGGATCGTAACTGAGTGCTCACCATCCCTTTCCAGGACTGCAACATCATACTTCCGTAGAACCTTCTTATCTTGCGCAACGGAGACGTAACTCGGGCACCCCTTCTTCGCAGCAAGAGAAATTGATTCCCCTATCTCAGAACCCTCGTCGACACTTTCTTTCTCTACTCTGACCCTCACCGGAGACCCAGACGGGTCCGACGGCGCCTCCGAATCCATCATCGAAACCCTCGAAGTCAATCGCCCTAAAATCGCCTCAGAGCCAAAACGGTGCGTTTCCGTATTAATATCCCTCAAATGAAGAATGTCAAAATGTTGCCTCTTCCTTGTGAGCATCACAAAACTAGTCGTTTGTAAATGAGGGTTTTTTCATATCAAGAAGCACTGCAAGTCTTTCACTACCTCAACGACTACATTATTATTCTCTGATCATATACTCCCTCCGTTTTTTTTATATGACATTTTAGAATATTTGTTTTGTTTTAATATAATTGACGTTCTCGGAAAACAATGTGAACTATAGCAAAATATGATTTTATTTACCCTTGTTATTATTATTCTTTCAAAATGGAATGTGTGACGAAGGATGATAATTAATGAATGCACAAGGGTAGAAATGATATTGTATGAATTGCCTTAATAAGTGTGAAATTAACAGAACGACGTGTAAAAGAAAACAGAGGGAGTACCTTTTACCATAATTTCCATTAACTGGTCTAAAATTGACTGCTAAGTCACTATTTGTATATCTATGTACGTAAGCCATTCACTTCGAAACATGTTTTTAGTGTATAAAAAATACAGGATATTGTATAATGATTTTATGGATATTCTAGAAGAAACAATACATGTAAATATACCATAACTCACATATTGTGGTTGTCGTGAATTGCTTTTATTATACTGTGTGGAGAAGACGGATACACACATTTACTACTCTTGACCAAAACCCCTCTCTTTTCCTATATAAATCTCTCAAATTCTTACTATTCTTCACCCAAGAAAATTAACCCTATCAAACTCAAACAACTTCCCAATGTCTTTCCACTCTCGACGACTTTGCTACTTCCCAGCTCTTCTCTCGGTGGTTATCCAGCTTTTGCATGGCGTCTCCAGCCAACTAGTTGTGGTTGAGGAACCTATTTATGCTCCTCCGCCTCCTTTAGTTGTGATTGAGGAACCTACTTCTTCTCCTCCGCCTCCATTAGATGTGGTTAATGAACCTATTTTCGCTCCTCCCCCTCCATTAAATGTGGTTAATGAACCTATTTCTGCTCCTCCAGCTCCATTAATTGTGGTTAATGAACCTATTTCTGCTCCTCCGCCTCCATTAGTCGTGGTTAAGGAACCTGTTTCGGCTCCTCCGCCTCCATTGGTCGAACAAGAAGGCAGTGATAGAATTGTACCGGCATTGTTTGTCTTTGGTGACTCTCTCATAGACAATGGGAACAACAATAACATCCCTTCCTTCGCTAAAGCCAATTACTTCCCATATGGCATTGATTTCAATGGCGGTCCAACCGGTCGGTTCTGCAATGGCCTAACCATGGTCGATGGGATTGGTACGTTTCTCTTCAAAACATGTATTCTTTTCCTCCTAATTTGGAAAAAGGTTTAAAAATGAAATAACGTTTGGATGAGGCTAATAGTTGAAGTAATCTGATGCATGCATGCACATATCATATAGCTCAACTATTGGGATTGCCATTGATTCCGGCGTACTCGGAAGCTACCGGAGATCAAGTGCTTCGTGGTGTCAACTACGCTTCTGCAGCCGCGGGGATTCTTCCTGACACCGGAGGAAACTTTGTAAGTTGCATGCAATTTTTTACCTTTTTTGTAAGAACTATGAAGTATATCTGTTTTTTATCTAATAATAACTGCTTGGTGGTAGTATACGATACTGATTCTTAGAAATCGTTTTTTCTTTTGTAGTATACATTTTAGAATACGCATAATATATATACTTGCATGATTTTCAAATATAGACTTATATTTATAATGTTCTAATATGAACTTTTGAAAGCCAATATACTACGGTACCATTAATTTATCCGTTTTGTGTGTGTGTTTTTAACAAAATTATTATTTCAAATTCGTTTGTGCTTTTAATACATTGAAGGACTTGCTAAAACATTGTATATTTTTAAAATGCAACTATATAATACCAAAACTTTAATTTATGTATAAACCATTGGTGATATAATAGAACATAAATTTTAGTAACGATTTTATATTCATACTTGGTAAAAATGAAATTGATAATTAAAAATCAACTCAAGTACTTTCAAAGCGCTTACATGAGTATATATTGGTTCTTGATAAACATCAAAAATTGTAATGAGTTTATGACCTGATGGTCAGATGGGGCGAATACCGTTCGACCAGCAGATTCACAACTTCCAGACAACGTTAGATCAGATGGCTAGCAAGTCCGGTGGTCCAGTGGCCATTGCAGACTCGGTGGCTCGAGGCTTGTTCTTCATTGGAATGGGAAGCAACGACTATCTCAACAATTATTTGATGCCCAATTTCCCTACCCGTAACCAGTTCAACGCCCAACAATTCGGCGACCTCTTAGTTCAACATTACGCCAATCATCTCACAGTAATACATAAAAAAAAAATTATTACTACTAATTAAGCAAGAAGCTGAAATGTAAATATAAATGTGTTGTTCTTGGTGATGCAGAGACTGTATAATCTTGGTGGTAGGAAATTTGTGGTTGCTGGACTTGGAAGAATGGGATGCATTCCGAGCATTCTAGCTCAAGGAACCGAAGGTAAATGCTCGGAAGAAGTTAACCAACTTGTTCTTCCTTTCAACACAAACGTCAAAACAATGATATCCAATCTCAACCAGAATCTCCCTGATGCTAAATTCATTTACCTCGATATCACTCATATGTTGGAAGACATCATTGCTAGCCCGGCCATTTATGGTAACTAACAAAACTTAAACTAGGTAACATCAATTCTTTATCTCTGATGATGGCTAATAATGGCTTTGTTGGTCTTGTAGGTATTACTACTTTGGACAAAGGATGTTGTGGAATAGGACGGAACAGAGGACAGATCACATGTCTTCCCTTTCAGACGCCTTGTCCTAACAGAGATCAGTATCTGTTTTGGGACGCTTTTCATCCTACCGAAAAAGTTAATCTCATTATGGCTAAGAAAGCATTTTCTGGTGACCGCACCATTGCGTTTCCTATCAACATTCAGGAACTGGCTAGTCTCAGTTAGAGACCATATCATATTATGAAGACAATCAAGAAGAAAGTAAAAACTTTGTGTTGTGTCTTTGTCTTTTGTTCTTGTAACGTTTTTCTAGTTTCGATCATATAAATGTTTTTACTTTTGAGACGTTTTGAAAACGTCAAAAGTATCACCAAACGGTCCAAATTTGATCACCAAACAGTCCAACTCAAATCTACTAGTTTTCTTTTACAAACTGATAGATTTTGATCGAGGATTATAAAAAAATTATTGATTTAAATTAGTATTTTGTGATTGTTATACATTATCATATTACAAAATCGTATTATATTAAAAAGAGATTTTTTTCAAAGAAAGATATAATTTAAAATTAGTTTATTTGAATTATTGTATCTATGCACTTATGTAAAATTTTCTTAGATCTCAGTATTTTTTCTGGATCCAAAAAATTGAAGTGAAGCCTACCCTAAAATAAAGGTTTGGTTTGTGTCTGGTTCCAAGAAAAAGATTTATTGGATAATTTTTGGATCCGCCTATCTCTATTTTATTTCGTGTTTGTGCTGCCCTACCTAAAAATCTGATTGGATATCCAAAATATTTGAAATATTTTATGTATATTAGATATATTTTGATATTTTATATATGTTTTGATATTATAGATATTTTAAAAACTTTATGTTTGGATTTTCGGTTATAGTTTTAGGTTTCGTTAAAAAATCAAAATGTTTAAAAAATATATTTTGGTATCTGAATAAAATTTTGTGTATTTTTAGTTTCTTAGGTCAAATTTAGAATAAAATTTTAGTTTTGTTTGGGTATTTAAATATTTTTGGAATATTTGTTGGAATTTTTGTTGGAATTTTGGATATTTAGAATCTTTTCAGATTCTAAATACTTGAAAGTTACATTTCCAAAAAAATATAGATATTTTAATGATATTTTAATTATGGATACGAACCTACCTAGATTCTAAAAAACCATCCGAATCTGAATCAAAAGTAATAAATCGGACCATTTATTTATATATCAATGTTTTTACTTTTGGAACGTTTTGAAAACGGTCCAAATTTGATCACCAAACGGTCCAAATTTGATCACCAAACAGTCCAGCTCAAATCTACTAGTTTTGTTTTACAAACTGATACTAAAAGTGAAATATAAAAATACTATTTGAATAAAAATAATATTTTATCGACAGCGGATTAGGGACAGAATGTACCGTCGGAGATGTTATAGTTCCGATGACTAGGCACCGTAAAATGGCGGAGCCTACCTTGTTGCTCCGTCATGTAATCTCTGCACAAAAACGCCATAGAGAACTCATCCTCCACAGTCCTATCCACATCATGCACAAAAATAGCCGTCGTCTCTCCTTTCTTTCGGCTCCTCGCGAGCATCCCCGCCGTGTAAATGGCCGACATCCTCCCCGGAGCTTCTTCGTGAAACCCCGTCGGAGCATCCACCATGATTAAATCCCACTCCGTCTCGTAAACCACCTCCGGTAAGCCCTTCAGAACAAGCTGGCACTTAGAAACTCTGAGATCCGTCGACACGCCAGGACGGCACTCCTCTCTATCTCTAGCCGCCGACATCAGAGCCGCCGCGTCTCTTACCTTGGTCTCGTACCGTACGTGGTACGATTCCAGAGAAGGGAACTCCTCGGCGATCTGGCGTATCCATGACTCGTCCTCGTCTAAGAATACACTTCTTCCTCCGTGGTTTAGTGACGCCCACATCAAGCTGTCGTGGCCAAGACCAAACACAAGAAAGTTGCATGGCGATGTTTTGTCTAGGACCTGATGCAGTTTAAGTTAATTAGTTTCTTTTTGTTTTTTGTTTTTGTTTTTTTGTTTTTTTTGTTTTTTTGTTTTTTGTTTTTTTTTGTCTTGCATGTTATTTTGTTAGTCTTTTGAATACCTTCTTGGTGACGGAGATTTCAGAGAGTGTTTGCTGGGGAGTGACGTTGGAGGCGGCGTAGTGGATGAGAGCGTCGGCGAGCGAAGGAGGGATCTTACCGCAACCCACGGAGTCTGCGCTCTGTTCTTTAGTCCTGGTGGAGGAGTTGGAGATCTGGATAGTTTTGGCCGGCGCTGGCTGAAATGAAGACGGTGAGAAATCGGTTCTGGTGATGAAGAAGAGAGTGATCACGAAGAGAGATGCTAAGCTAGAGAGAATGAGTTTCAAGGTAATCGGAAAGTGGAGATTAGTCGTCATTGTGATGGGATTGTGTTAATTTGAGTTGCTCAAGTGAGAAGCGTTACAGTTTTTACTATAGTTTTTGTTTTCTTCAGGGGACAAAGAGACAAACTCCTTTAATTTTTCTTTTGGGATTATGTCATGTGGTGGTTTGGTTATATGGTGTGTCTCAATTGGATTGGTCGATACTAACAATGATTACTTCGAATAGTTAATCTAGGGTTGGTGTCATCATCACCTTATAGGACCAAGATAGCAAAGAGTGAAATGTAGCATACTAGCAGTTACATATTCTCTTTTGCTATCTTTCATTAATTACATTGTGAAAGATATACTACACCGCATGTTACGTTTTTTAAGGACGGTGAATACGAATTTGATACAAACTCAACATCGAAATTAACGGATAGCCAGTCATATTATTCAGATGTTTTATTACAATCCAAAACCAAAAAGCTTTGAATTCTACACAGCCAATTAATTCGTTAACTGCAGTAGAAAATTTATAGACCATATGGTATTCCTTTGCAAGGTGATTTCAAATGACTGGTTGGAGAAAACATCCGTCACAGCCAGCCAAACCACGTAGAAGCTTTCACGGATATCCAGAAGCAATTCGGAAGGCAGTTCTCGACGGAAGGATTTTAGCCAAAAAAAAAAAAAAGATGATACTCCATGAAAGGAAGACAAGAGAAATAAGAAACCCCAGAGAATCAAAATATCTAAACTATGCTAAATTAAATGGTAGAAAAAAACTTTTATAAGAAGTTGACGCGATGGTGGTTGCTTTTGTTTTTTTTTTCTTAAAAGCCTATGAGAAGAGCTTGTAGCTTTTTGCTGAAAGGATAATGTGTCTCATTCCTCCAATGGGCGCGAAGATTGCTATCAAGACCCCAATTGTTATTGCAAACTGTAGTTAAATTAAACAAAATGTTAGAGAGTTATTAGTGTAATCACCTTGTGATTAAGTCTAGTGGAATCAAGAAAGGGAGACTAACCCAAGAGGCAAACCAATGGAAGCTAAATAGTTTTGGTCGCTTCATGACCAACCATATAATGCAAGGTATCTGCAAATTATATAGGTACGTTAATTATACATCATCCATCTTTATATATTAATCTAGAGTTTGCAAACAACTTGAGATATGTTCATAACTTTTTTGTAGAGTGTGACTTACGAAGTATGAGGTTGATGCGAAGACTAGGCCACCGAAGAACCCTAAAAGACCTCCGAAGAAGGGTATACAAATTGCAATAAGACATACAATTGCTACACAACACACAAGAAAGTGATCAATCTCAGTTTTACATGTCTCCACAAAAAAAAGTGAAAAAAGAAGATAAATGATAACTAACCAACGTATGTGCTACGTGCAGCTAGACGCAGCATTGCTGAAGGAGTGAGCTTCAGTGTTTGCACCAGATATGACTCGATCGTGTCAAACACCGACATCGCAAAAACCTGTCAAGATAAATCATCAGTTACATTGTAAATCTCATTTTCAAGAAAACGAAACAGAACAACAAGAAGAAAAAAAAACTAGACCTGGTAACTTCCAATGACATGGATAAAGACCATGAAATTAGCTGCAGCAATAAGCCAAACAGGTCTCTCAAGGGAAATAAGGACATCATCCTCAACATGAGCACCAAAAGCCCAGTAACCAGAGATAGCCACACAGAGGTAACAAACGATGACGATGAAGTAAGCAACGACGACTCCTTTCCACATTGGTTTCTTAGAAGGGACTTCAGGTGTTGAAGGAATAGTAGCTTGGATCTCAAGAACCACACTGTGTCCTGCGAACGCAAACGCTATGGTTCCAATGCCATTAAACGCGTCAAAGATCATTGAGGCCGTGGTGTGTCCTCTGACTCCGTACTCAGCTGGATGATGCTCCGTTCCTTTCACTATCGACGCTACAGACGCTATCATTGAGTACCTAACAAACACAAAGAGATATCAGAAAAAAAAAACAAAAAAAAACAGAGGATGTGTTGGGTTTAGGGTTTGGTGACAATACAAGAAAGACATAAGAGCAGCGAGAAGAGAGATGATCTTGATAGAGTTGAAGTCAGGAGACTGAGAGAGACCGACTTGGAGCACACCGAACCCGAGGATGTAATAGGTTTGACGGACATGATGGAGATGGGGAAAAAGAAGCTCGACGAATTTCTTAAGCGATTTGCCTCCGGTCACGTTGTAGACTATGTCTGAAGCAATCTGGACCATAAGCTGTTGCGGCAAGACGATCCAGTAACCTAGTCTTGGTCCGAACGCTTCTTGGCCTAGCTCCCTGTAACGGTCAAACCGTTTCCCGGGAACGCTTTCGTGCAAATGCACCATTTGCCATAACGAGTAGAACGTTATAAGCCATGATACCATTATTGCAACAAGCCCAGGTCCCCTGTTACGATAATAATTAATTAATTGATAGTTAATTACAACTTCTAATCTGTGAAGAAAACGAAAAACAAATAATTTAAAAAGAACATTACCAGCCAAGTTGTGACATGGCGAAAGGGAGACCTAGAACTCCGGCTCCGACCATGGCCGTGACATTATGGAAGGCGGAGTAATACCACTTGGCCTCTCTAGACGCCGTAATCGGTAACCAATCGTTGTAATCCATTTGCTTCTCGTTATTCTTCTCCTCATCATCCTGATCAAGATTTTGTAATGGTTTTATATAGACATGACATTAAATATCAAGAGGAAAACTGTTGAGTTACCGTATGTTGGCGTTACAAGAATTTTTTATCAGAGTGAATGATTTAATGTTCATTGCTAAAGTGTTAAGTATATTTACATGATCAAAATTATTTTCTAAATTCAGTTCAAGAGCACCAACCTTTAGAAACGGTATACATTTTCTAGAAGAAGAAAAAAGAGATCAAGTGAGGAGAGCATATGATCAAATGTTTACAGTCTCATTGATGAAAACTACTTATTCATGTGATATATACACAGATTAAAAAAATATTTGTAAGGCAGAGAAAGCCTATTACCGCTGAAGGAGGCGCATTGAATGTCATTCTTGTTATGTGTTTTCTTTAATACCCACAAAAAAAATAAAATACAGGGAAATGTATTTTTCTTTTTTTAGTATAAAATACGTATAGAGAAGAAAACAAAAAAAAATTGAAGAGTGATTACTGTTTTTTTTAATGGTATGATTAGGGATAATGATAGTTTAAATAGAGAGGTAACTAAGGTGAAAATAATTTTTTTATTACATGGATCATAGGAAAGTGAGGATGGTCTTTTGAACGAGTCTGCAGTTACTCCCAAATCCAACGATACTGGTCTCTTCCTGTTCCTTTCCTCTCAGATCTCTTCTTCTTCTTTGTTTTATTACCCACGTTTCTAGCCTTAATTCATCCCGATAAACCAGCGTTCCCACAATTCATTAAGCCAATTGAAGAATATTTTTTTAAAACTTAAAAAGTCTACAAATCGTATAACAGTTTAAGAGATAACTATAAAAACTAATCAGCTTATTACACAATTTCACTGTTTACTGATCTTTTCTTTTGAAAGAAAATCATTTTTAAAATGCTGGAATATGACCAATAATTTTGTTTGACTTTTTAGCATTCTATCAAAGGCAAATCTCTTAAATATAACAAAATAGTTTGTCACAAAAATAACCACAAAAATGACCAAAATAACATTTATTAAAGAGTAAAAAGATCGAACTACAATTTATAGATAATACATTTAGCATAAATATTTTAAAGTATTTTTAAATAAATAAATATAAAGTTTATCCTAAAAACTAAATCCTAAAACCTAACTTTTAGTCCCTAAACCCCCCCCCCCCCTCCTCAAAATTTAAACCATAATTTCTAATCATTTAACCCTAGTGGTGTATGCGTTTTCTACCTTTTAATAGGTTATTTTTATATTTTGTGATTTTTGTGATATTTTCGAAACATAAAATATGTTAAAGTACTATCTTAGAGTATTTCTTTTTTAGTAATTGTTATGAATTGTCTACTTTCTACTTTATGCTTTTTGCAATATGATTTTTAACATGTAAAACAGATAAATAAATCTTAATGCATAAAGTTTTAAAATTTCTCCAGAATTCAGCTTCTTTGTTGTGGAGTTTTGATCAGCTTGAAGTAGTAAAATCAGAGCTGCGTATAGATCTAGCATGATATGTGGAATTGTTGCCACTTTGAAATACTATATCAAAAATGAGTAGCACATTTCTTGGAGTTATTTTGGTTTTGCTTGCAAATACATGTTTGCTTGACTCTCAAGTCAATAGAAACCTTGTGTGTATGTACAAAAGGAAGTTTGACTGGCTTCACGCACTTAAAAGCCCAAACAAAAACGCTTGATGAGTTTCTATGGCTTTGATGTAAACCTCAAAAACATGTTGCTATGTTGTTTTAATTTTTCTTCTCTCACTCTCACTCTCTCTCTTTTAACTACCGAGCATCTCTTCCTCTGTAACGCTGCTGCTGCCCTGACTTTTCTACACGAGCTTTGCGGACAGCTTGTTGGATCTGCTTCTCGTGCTCTTTGAGCATTTCATCAAGATTTCCACCAGGAGGCATCAATGGTCCTGAGTAATGAATCCTGTTTTTCCTCGGTGCGTTTCCCTGACCACATCCCAAAACAACTCAACACTTAAATACCAAAAGGTTAATGCACATAGAATAACTAGTTTTTTTTTTTGCTTCAAAAAAAAAAAAAACTAGAAAGGAAACGTGAGGCTTACGGTTGAGTAATCTCTGCTGGAACCTCTCCTACAAGGATCACCAGACAAGTCTCCTGTTTGTGTTATCCTAGACTTCAGCTCTGCATTAGTTTGCCTTTTGATGCTTCCTCCTCTGTTCCATTCCGTATCAGAAACACTTGGGTGAACCATTGTAGAAGCATGAGCGTAGCCATTCTGCTGGATCCCTCTTCTTGGTGGTTCAATCCTAAACCCTGTGCCACCTTCCTCGTCTGTTTTGAACTTATGGCTTATGCATGTGACCTTAGACTGCCCTGCCGCTATAAACTCAGGTGTCTGCGCAGTTTTAACATCTTTTTGTCTCCCTCTTGTCACTGTCTCTCCCCCTCTTCTCTTGTTATCCTCTGCCTTTACTCTGCAACCAAAACATTAATAAAAAAACCCAACCCACAAGAGAGAGAGAACAGTGAACTGAAGATGTCTTACTTTCTTGCTTCTTCGTTACGAAGCTTAGCGTCAAGCTCCTTGCTTGGTGGGTATCTAGGTAAGCTTGATGGATTAGCAGGGAGTGGCTCCGTGGTGAAGAACTGAATAGAAGAAAGTTTTGAACTGATCATGACAATGCATCTAATAACTTGCGAAAGAAGCATAGATTTAGGGTTAGTATCAGTATATTACTATATTACCTCGCTCCTCAATGCAGAAGCAGCTGATCCACGTTTCTCAGGTTCTATCGCCAGTAGCTTGTGTATGAGTGCCAGAGCTGATACAGGGAAATGACTGAAGGTCTCAGCAAGAACAGCCTTGTAAGGGTGACTTGGTTTAAAGCTTGTTGCAAGTGGCAGAGTTTCCCTTCTCCAGTAATCTTCCGAGGGTGAACCACAGAGCTTAAAGATCTTGTGCATCTGCTCCACCTGAGAATCATAAAGTATATTTATCTCACCAGTTTTATTCTATATTGTTAATTCTAGAGTGACTTAAATCTCAATGCACAGGTAAGAAGTTTTCCTAAAGAAAGAAAAAGAATATATGTTCTCTAGATTGTAATAAACAAATTCACATAATCAATATACAAATAAATATTTGTCTCAATCTTGTTTTTGTTTTTGTTTTCTTTTTGATTTGCGTTTGTTCTCAACATATACTAATACTCAGAATTTGATAAATGGTATTTAGGATTATAAAGTCATGCTAGTTGCTGCTAAGAAACTAAAAAAAAAATGTACTAGAGTGTTCTCTTTACTTCTGTGCGTCCTGGCATGATTGGCTTTCCAGCGAAGAGCTCGGTGAGAATGCATCCGGCACTCCAGAGGTCTATGGCTGGTCCATATTCAGTTGCACCAAGAAGCAGCTCAGGCGCTCTGTACCATAAGGTTACAACGCGACTTGTCAGCTGGAGATCCCCATCACCCCGGTAAAAATTAGCCAAACCGAAGTCACCAATCTTCAAAACACCTTCGTTATTAATCAAGAGATTAGATCCCTTGATATCACGGTGCAGGATTCCTCTTCTGTGGCAATGTTCAAGACCACGAAACAGCTGTTGCGTATAGCATTTTATCTGAAAAACAAAAGTCACTTGAGTTTTTTTCAAAACTGTTATGTTTTGTAGAGAAAACTAAATATAGGTAAATAAATAATAATAGTACCTGAGTTTCAGAGAATTTGATTCCAGGAGTTGCGGCTAGACCTGCCAGATCGTGTTCCATGTACTCAAAGACAAGGTAGAGACTACCTGAGAGTCTTGAGGTGACCAGACCTTCAAGCTTCATGACATTAGGGTGATCAAGCTTACGGAGAATGAGAATCTCCCTGGCCATAAACCGGACACTCTCTGGATCCATGTTAACAAACCGAACTTTCTTCATCGCCACAATCTTTCCTGTTTCAAGATCTCTGGCTTTGTACACGCTGCTGTAAGTCCCTTGCCCAATCTATAGTAATAATAATACACACACCATAAGTTGCTAATTCAGGTCCATACTATTTAGAGGATCATAAACATCTTTTTGATTGTAAGCTATGCAACTTAAATATAATAATAGCTATTTAATTTTATCTTTTGGGGAGCAAAAAAAAAAGATTTATATAAACTAACTTTGTCTAACTTCTCATAGGAATCTGCACAGCGAGGAGTCCAACCCTTGATGGCTTCTCCGGCAACAGAAGCCAACCAAGACGGCCATTCTCCGCTAGTGGGTTCTGTTTTATTTCCGGTCAAACTCTCTGTCTTCTGCGTGGGCTGCGCAACCGGCATAGCCGTGACTCTTCTTGTAGGGTCCCTGGTCGGAGCTCCGACAATAACTACCGGGTTATTGCTGTTTCGATCAGAGGAAGTGGAGGGACGGCGCGCCACTGGATAACCATTAGCCACGACGGTGATGGAAGCTGAAGAGTTCGGACGTGTGAAAGATCCTTCCGTTTTAGATGAAGAGGACGGAGGAGGAGGAGGGAGAAGCTGAAGGATGGATTTGCTGGAATCCAATAGGTCAGTGTTTGTAACGGCGGCGTTTGGAGAACGCGCGGTGGCGCAGATACAACCCATTACAGACAAACAACCATTCAAACTCCTAACTAATAGCAAGAAAGACTTTCTTTACTACTCTGTGTTTTGTTGTTTGTCTCTCTCACGTTTTTGTGATAGAGAAGTGGAACGTGCGTTCCACTCAATGACTTTTTTTTAATGTTTCTTCTAGAATTCAAATGATTGCAAGTAGGCGACTAAACAGGCTGATTTTTTTTTTCTTCTAGTCGTAGTTGGGTCTCATTGGTTTTCGTTGAATGGGCCTGTTTCAACTTGCAAAGCCCGACAATTATTTCTCTTCTTTTTTTTGTCGCCTTGTTCTTTCGTGCCAAAATTAACATGACCAAGTCCGATGAAGTCTCTGTCTGTTGTATCAGTCTACCTGCCTTATCCGTTACTTCGACAGACAGGAGAAAAGCAATCACATCGCGTCAGTTCAATCCTGATCAAATCTTACAATTGGTTTTGTGTGTGTAGGAATTCTTTGGGATTTCAGCCTTTTAATTCTATAATAATGACATCATTTATATCCCTTGCAAGTTGGATTAGGCCAGATATTTTGAGAATCTTGAATTTTAAAACTTCTCATATACTTGGAGCTATTATTTTATGTGGTCAAGACTCAAGACAGTGCATATTATTTTATGTGATCGCGAATATATTAATATTGACAACATGGTAACAGAGAGTTTCTCAACATCTTCATAAATGAATAACTTTTTAAAATTAAGTAACCTATTTTTTTTTTTTTGCCAAAAATTAAGTAACCTAATTATAACAAATTGAACATAAAAAAAATTCCTAGAGCCAAAATTAGTAAAACAGTAAACAATGCCTAAATGTGATAGATAAATAATATATAAAAATATTGGATCATAGATTCGTATGTTGTATAATATGCATGATTCCATACATTTTAATTATTTCAAACGAATGTAGGTAATCGACCAGTCAGATATAAGCAAATAACAAACTTATAATGGACTAGAATATTGTTTCCTTGAATGAAAGACTACATCAAAAGAAAAGAAGCCGGTTAACGACGTGGCAATATAATTCCGAAGTAACAAAAATAACGAATTTCTATTCACATCCTATATTAATTACTAATATAAGGTGCTCGTAGATATAAACCAAATATATCAAATGCGACCGACGTCTAGATAATCGTACACAGAGATGTTCAACGTTTCCCGTTCGCTGTCTTCTTCCGTGTTCGTCATGGATGACCTATCTTCACCGCCACCACTCCCCCTCTCGTTATTTACGGAGAATCCGGCGTCTATAGCCATGCCTGCGTCGGATGCAGCTTTTTGTATGGACTTAGGAGATGTGTTGGAGGCGAGGGAAGGTTGCAGCAAGTGAGGGAAGTTAAAAGCTTCGTTGTCGAGGGAAGATGGTCGGTGCAAGCAGTAAAAGGCGACGTCGTGGGCTACGGCAGCTCCTTCGGCGGTGGAGAAAGAGCCTAACCAGAGCCGTTCACGAGTTCCCGGAACCCTAATCTCCGATACCCATTTTCCCCATTTCCGCCGACGGATGCCTTTGTACTTGGCCTGATGGGTTTCTCCGCCGTCTCTAGGATCCATTTCTTGAGATGATGATCTTGAGAGGAAGTCTTGAATATAAATACGTTGGAGGTAAAGAAAGTCAATTCCGATTGTATGAATTGTGCAATACTTATATAATACTTTTAGGTTAGAGCAAAAAATAATAATAGTCAAAGATATGACCAGGGGAATATGTGACATTGACATGCGGCTGGCACAGTTGATGTTTTCTTTTTCTAGGATGTTCTTATTGGCTTTTGAACATGTTAACGTTTACATCAACTATAAACACATTTGGATAAACAATGAAATTTCAACATATGAAACATAAAACAAGCGGTGGATACAGATGGATCACTCAACATAATGCGTGATTGGATGAATTTGTGACAACAGACTTAGCGGTACGTAACAAATTACATAAGCGGGACAAGTTTGGTGTATATAGTTTTCTTTTTAAGGATAAATCCTATCAGCTGATCGGATCAAGCAGTGTGGTAATCAGTCCATTATGTAATACTACATGCGTTCCTCCCGGTTTATATAGGTTTTGTTCAGAAAATAAATTTGTTTTATCTAGGACATATGAAACAAATGTGATGTCGATGTAATTAGTTTTTTCTTTGTCACAAACAATGTAATTAGTTATCAATTTAGCTTTTTTTTTAAGTTTGGATAACCAAATCAATCATTTTTATATGATGTTCGGATAACCAAATCAATCATTTTTACCAAATACTATATTTAGTTATTTACCATACCTAAAGAAGCACCCAGTTACATGTGATTCATTTGCTCCAAAACAAAATTACTAAGGAAAAAAAATTGGCGCATCATAAATTTATTTATAGCTTTGTAAAATCAGTGTTGTCTTAACAAATTTAACAATCTTAGGCAAAATATAAAATAAAAACCTCTTTAAACTTTTTTTCTCAACCTTTATTTATTGTATTTCTTTAAACTAAAACAAAAATTTGTCGTATTCAAAGAAGAAAAAAAATAAAAATAAGATTTTATGTGTAGATTAAAGTTTGTTAATGAAAATCGAAAATGTCGTAGGGTAATTTTTTTTATTCTTGTTGTATTTAGATTACGTTTATTTAATTATAGACCTTTTTTATAATTTTTACCAACTAATTGATATTTAACAAATAAAAATGAACATCTTAGTTAGTAAAATAATACTAAATTTTTTTTGGACCTGTGGACCCATGACAATTACGCTTGTTGCCATGGGTTAGAGCCGATACTGCGTAGAATAAACTATATATTTGCATCATAAAGCTTATACATTTTCTGCTAATAAGAATCATGGCTCTAGTCACAACATTTAACATGCATATATCAAAAATACAAATATATCCGCCGAAGTAAAACTTAGGTGTAACATGCATGTAACGAGAGATATATGACGATTGATGACCTATATCACGACATCACGTGGTGAACCACATGCAGCTCGCCTCTCTTCCTTTCTTTTTTGGGGTTTGTGTTAAAATTCATCACGGATGACGTCATCACATAGTCTCGTTGTCTGAGTTTGACTAAAAGACAGAAAGTTGTTTGTTGTCTGTTTCGTCCTGCACACGAAAAACGAACCAAAAAGAAAAGATACGGCGCTTGTGGTCGCAATTATATTTGCTGGTACACAAATCTAACACGAACTGCGAAGATTCCTCACACAGGGAAGATGAATCTCACTCACTTTGTAGCAACCCAATTTGAATGCAATCAACTCTCCTTTCCTATATCTACAATGACCATGTCTTCTTTTGTGTATTCGAGTTCGCGTCACGCCACATAGTTTATCACAATTCACAAAATAATATTTTCCTAAATTATGGTTTAACTTATTTTAGGCTTGCAAAAATTTATTAGAAACATATGGCTAACATTTTCCCAGAAAAAGAAGAAGATATGGCTAACATAAAATTTTAAGAACAATAAAAATATGAAGAGTGTTAATATCTATATTGATAGTATATAGAAGCTGAAATTTAAAAGACTAAACATTTTAGTGTAACACTGTAACTTTACTACACTGAATATTAACCACGTAAAATTTAAGGGCTAATGTCATTGTTTCGTCACCTATGTCTAGGACTAACACTTACATAATGGTATAAATTTTTAGAAACGGCAAGTGATAACGGGAAAGAACAAAGAATATCTTACTATTAAGAGGTAAACACACAAACAAAGCAAAGGCAAGACATCTCTATAAAATGTGATTCATATACTAAGACATGGTGTGAATTTTTGTTACTTAAAGTATGTTGTTTGTTTCTCCATGTACTGAATAACGCTTCCACAAATTGCACAAGGGAGGTAAAGCAAAAACCAAACCAAAGAGATAAATATTGATCTCTACTTGAAAGCATCAGAAGCAGAGTAAAGGAAGTCCAAGAACCCTGTCCCCTTCAATAGACCTTTACCTGTCAATAGCTCAAAATCTAACAGCAGTAAGAATCCTATCACTGCTGCTTTGCCATTTATCACTTCGTTCTTCCTCGAGAAACCAAATCCTTGAGAACCCTCGTCCACAACCATCCTCACCTGTTTTCACAAAAT
Organism: Raphanus raphanistrum subsp. raphanistrum; assembly: GCA_019706035.1. NCBI lineage: Eukaryota > Viridiplantae > Streptophyta > Magnoliopsida > Brassicales > Brassicaceae > Raphanus > Raphanus raphanistrum. The sequence continues at coordinate 54,499,671 of CM033988.1, forward strand.
TTATCATCACTCTTTACATTTACATGTCTGAGACCTATATTTTTTTATTGTTTTACCTCGTCTACGTTGACATTGGTTGCTGTGAGCCCAGGCTGAGCTTTACCACTGAAGACGATTTCAGCAGCTGCCTCGTTCTTCCCGTTGCCTCTAATGCTGATGTAGATGTTTTCTTCATCAAATTTGACAGGGTACACAAACAGCTTTCTCAGTGCAGGTGTCAAGACTCTGAGAACCGGGTTCTTTGGGTACCATTCCTTAATCTCTCCAGTTCTGAGATCAAATGTACTATCCGTTGCCGGGCACACAATGCAACCATCCTGTTGTTAGTAAAGAAAAAAAAGAAGAGAACCGTCAGCAAAAAAAGCAGTTATCAAACTAAAAGACCTTGATGCATCACAATACTAGTAGTTAACAACCCAAACAAAAGATACGGTGAACATATGATTGTACAAACATTATGTCTATAAAGAGAATCTTTGCACCCCACGTTAGCTGTAACTGAATCTTAACTTCCTCATTGTCACTAGAACTAACTAACTCATAAACAAGTCCTTTTACTTTGTCAAGCATTTTCACAAACACCTTATATACACTCGAAGTTACTCATCTTTACGCAGTTAAACACAACAAATAAACACATAAAAAGAAGGAGAAACCTGACCTGAGTGAGCTTAGCGTTGAGAAGCCCCTCGCTGTAGGCTCCTTCGGCGGGAGAACGGTTCTCAATCGCGAACACGTCGTTCTTATACCAAAGCAGCAATATCGTCTCGTCGTCTTGTATAATCACTCTCCGTTCACCTTTCGGAAGCGCGGATAACGGCACCACCGGCACCCAGTTTCTCCCCGGGGAAGCAACGGACGAAGAAGAAGAAGAAGAAGGAGGAGAGACCTCCGTCGCTTCGCATCTGACGATTCCTACACTCCTCTGTTTCGAGTTCTGGTTTAATCGGTAAGTGAGAGGGAACCGGCGGTTACGAATGGGATAAAGCGGCAACGTTTTGGCTAATGACGTGGCGCGGGTGAAAGAGGGAGGAGGAGGGAAGGAGTAGTTACGTGGGAGAGAGGGAGATGCGGTGGTCGCCATGGAGGATAGTGAGAGAGAGCTTGAGATGATAGAGGAAATGCATTTGTCCAAAGCCACACACACAAGGTAGAGAGATGTGGATAACGAGGGAACAAGAAGGATGATGGTAGCCACACTTTTTTTATATGGGCCTCTGTTTTGCCAACACCCCTCTCTCTCTTCCTCATATTTTCGAAACTGATGTTAATGGGCCTTTTAGAATTGTAGGTCAACATGGGTCTTAAGATGAAAGGCCCATAATTTTCACTGAAGATATTGGCCTAACAATCTACCGAACGCTTGCCACATCCACGAGAAAGGGTACTCCTGGAGATGGAAGCCAAAGACTTCGGGATACTATGTGTTGATTGTAGATATGTATGCAGCTAGTGGTTCTTGGAGTAAGCTTTTCCTTAAGTGAGGACATGCACGAGGGACTAAGGTGAGTGAAAAAGGCTCTTGGGAGTGTTTGGGTTGACACAGCTCTGTCTTTTAAACTGTTCTCTGTGGGAGACACATCATGCCCTCAAGCATGTTATACACATCCTCAGTTAGATGGAATGAATCAGCTGATGGAAAATTCTACTGGTTATGCTATCAATGAGGAGCAAAGGTCAGATGGCGAACTTCAAGAAGTAGGATGAAGATGACACTCGCGAATCTTATTATCCCTAGGATGATTAAACTAGAGCTCTATTTAATCAATAGCACATTCTATATACGCCTGTATATCACCAGACCGGAAACAATTTGTATACACATGACAGACTTCTACTTGGTGTAGAACCGTATGGTACTACTACTAGTATGTATTTTCCTGCCATTAACACAATTTGGACAATGGTGGGCCTTGCTGTGGAAGTTTATTTTTCCTATATACTACAATGCCAACTTATATTTCCAAGGTGATTCACTTTATCAAGCAGTAGGAGCTTTATTTATAATTACATCAGAACTGGTCAGCCAGTTGAGGAAACTTCTGCAGCAGCCAGGTAACTCCCTTTATAGCAGCCTTGAACACAAATGCAAAAAGTGCAAAAGATAGTTAATAAATAATATGCATCCATCCAGACATTAAAAAAATCAAGTAGTAGCTGATGTCATACCAGAACAGTGTCTCCAGGTTTGATTGCAGGCTCAACGCAGTCCCTTCCATATCTGCAGAGAACCCCACCAAGAACAAATGTTTTGCGCCCCGACAAGAAAAAAATGTGCATTGTAAAGAAGAGAGTTTGTGCTTACACAATCTGTCTCTTGCCATCAATAACTTGTAGCTTGTAAAAGCTGCAACCTTTACTAAAGGGGAAGTTCTTGCCTTTCCACTCTGTTTGAGAAACTCCCAAGAGTATAACAAGCTTTGTGTTTTATGTCATAAAAGAACCTATCTTCGGAAAACTAACCTAAATGCCACGAAACTCCAACAGCTGACGTGTCCTCTTTCGAAATGTCATCGATCACGAACTGAAGGTCCGTGCTTGTTGCTTCGATGAACTTCCCGAAGAAGTCAAGAATCGCCTGCGTCAATGGTGTTAATCGAGATTAGGGCAAGAAACAAGAGAGAAGAAGAGAGACTGACTAACTAGCTCATTGGTTCACAAACCGTTCGGCCGACGAAAGGGGAAGAGAAGACGAGATCCTCGTAGACGCAGTCCTGAGCGATGAGGTCTGTGACTGAGGATAAGTCGTGGACGTTGATGGCTGCGTAGAAGCTGGAGACGACTTCGTACGCCGGTGTCGGAGTTGTTTCGAGGGCGACGACGTCGCTGACGCTGGATGTCTCCGATGGTGGTGAGTCTGGTGACGTGGCTGCTTTTGCAGCCAGACGAGAGGATGCGAACAGTTGGTGACGTGTACGAGTGGGGATTGTTGGATTCGGGACTGTGTTTCTGAGGGAGAAGAGAGGAGGAAGAGGGTGGGGAGGGACGAGAGACGGATGAGAAGCCAAAGAGGAGATGGGAGATAGAGTGAAGCTCATCGTCGTTTGTCTTGGATTTGATTTTTACCGAAGACCCGAATGGCTTTGACATTTTTAATAGCGGATTATCTGCAAAACTCCTTTTACGGCTAAAATGGAATATATTCAGTTACTTAAGCTATTGAAAATTGTGGAATTTTCTTTTGACAAAAAAATTGATTTAATTCATAAAACATGAGGAATAATTAACATAGAATATTTAGAGCAGGTTGGAATGTCAAATGTTATTAAAGCTTTTACATCACTTTTATATTATGTTTTCAAGCTGCAATTAGATGTACGTTTTTGTTTATATAAGATAAATTATTCATAGAGATTGTACGGAAAAAACTTTGTTTAAATTGTATGAGATATATAATTGCACTAATTTCAGTTGAATATATATATATATTGATGCTAGAAAGTAAAAACTGATTTTGTGGAGTATTTTTTTTCTTTTCTATTAGCTACTAATATACTATTCTCTCCATTTCAAAATAATACATATTATAAGATTTTTACACTTATTAAAAAAACATATTAAAATATAGTTATTACTACATAGTTAAAACATATTAAAACATAGTTATTACTGCATATTTCTTTGTTTTATGTTTTCTATATTTTTAAATAAATAAAATTTCAAAAAATATAACTAATGTTTTGAAAACTATAATTTTCTCATTATTAGTTGACAAAAGATATATTAACAATATAAAAAATACATATTTTTGAATATATTTTTTTCCGAGAACATAGATCTTATTGAAATGGAGGGAATATTTTTATTTATTAGAGATGATTGGTTATATATGTATTTAGTTTTAGATTTTATCTGTAGCAATAAAATAAAGTATGTAACCATAAAAAATATTAATTATGATTTCTTTAGCTTTAAAGATAAAACTAAAATAAACATGATTGTAAAAAGAATATTTTGAAAATATTATCTATTAAACCGTAGAAAAAACATTCTGTAAAATATATGGATATTTTTCATATTTAATTTGTACAGCTAAATAGGATACAATTACATCAAAAGAACTATTTATAAACTAAAGTCCACAGTAATATTTACATAACTACAGTCCAACAGCTAATGCTATAAATACTAACGACCACAGGCTTAAGCAAGTGGTGAGTGTCACCATGGAAGTAATCTCGTCTCTCGGATTCCGAGACCTCCCGTCCCTTACACTAACCTCCAGCCTCAAAGGCAGACCTCCATCAAAATCTCCGGCCAGACCCAGCAGAGCCAGACGCCCCGCTTCAACTCCCCCCGCCAACAAAAAGCCCAAACCTTTCAGGGAGAGAGACGCTTTCCCATCCTCCCTCCCTCTCCACTCCAAGAACCCACACATCATCCACAGAGACCTTCAAAGCCTCGCCCGGCGGAACAAACTCGAAGACGCTCTCACGGTTCTCGACTACCTCGAGCAGAGAGGTATCCCTGTAAATGCCACGACTTTCTCCGCCCTCTTAGCCGCCTGCGTTCGCCGGAAGTCGCTGGTTCACGGCAGGCAGGTTCACGTCCACATACGGATTAATGGGTTGGAGAAAAGCGAGTTCCTTGGGACGAAGCTGGTTCATATGTACACTGCTTGCGGTTCGATCGAGGACGCGCAGAAGGTGTTCGACGAAAGTCCTAGCTCGAGTGTTTATTCTTGGAACGCGTTGCTTAGAGGGACGGTGATCTCCGGGAAGAGGCGGTATCAGGATGTTGTGTCTACGTTTACGGAGATGAGGGAGCAAGGGGTTGATTTGAATTTGTATAGTTTGTCTAACGTGTTCAAGAGTTTCGCTGGTGCGTCTGCTTTGAGGCAGGGGTTGAAGACGCATGCTCTTGCGATTAAGAACGGTTTGGTTGGTAGTAGTTTTCTCAAGACTTCTCTTGTTGATATGTATTTTAAATGTGGTAAAGTAGGGCTTGCGCGTAGAGTGTTTGATGAGATTGAGGAGAGGGATATCGTTGCTTGGGGGGCGATGATTGCTGGATTGGCTCACAACAAGAGGCAGTGGGAAGCGTTGGGGGTTTTTAGGATGATGGTAAGTCAAGAAGGGATATATCCGAACTCTGTTGTGATTACGACGATTCTTCCTGTGATTGGGGATGTTAAGGCATTGAAACTGGGAAAGGAGGTTCATGGTCATGTGTTGAAGTCGAAGAGGTACGTGGAGCAGCCGTTTGTTCACTCTGGTTTGATTGATTTTTACTGCAAGTGTGGGGATATGGTCTCGGGGAGACGGGTGTTCTATGGCTCTAAAAAGAGGAATGCCATTTCTTGGACCGCGCTGATGTCTGGATACGCAGCCAACGGGAGATTTGATCAAGCTTTGAGGTCTATTGTCTGGATGCAGCAAGAAGGGTTTAAGCCAGACGTTGTTACCATTGCTACTGTTCTTCCTGTTTGTGCAGAGCTGAGAGCTGTAAAGCAAGGAAAGGAGATTCACTGTTATGCTTTGAAGAATCTCTTCTTGCCAAATGTTTCGTTAGTCACTTCATTGATGGTGATGTACTCAAAGTGCGGTGTTCCAGAGTATCCTGTCAGACTGTTTGACAGGTTGGAGCAAAGGAATGTCAAAGCATGGACGGCCATGATTGACTGCTATGTGGAAACAGGGGATTTAAAAGCAGGGATCGAAGTGTTTAGATCAATGCTGTTATCAAAACACAGGCCTGATTCTGTTACTATGGGTAGGGTTTTGACTGTTTGCAGTGAGCTCAAAACATTAAAGCTAGGGAAGGAGATTCATGGGCACATCCTGAAGAAGGAGTTCGAGTCGATCCCTTTTGTTTCTGCAAGAATCATCAAGATGTATGGACAATGTGGAGACCTCAGAAGTGCTAATTTCTCTTTTGATGCTGTTGTCGTCAAGGGCTCTCTGACATGGACCGCCATTATAGAAGCCTATGGATGCAATGGACGCCTAAGAGATGCAGTGAACTGCTTTGAGCAAATGCTATCAGAAGGGTTTACTCCAAACGCCTTCACCTTCACTGCAGTTTTGTCTATTTGCAGTCGAGCCGGATTTGCTGATGAAGCTTGCCGCTTCTTCAATTTGATGCACCGGACGTACAAACTGCAGCCATCTGAAGATCAGTATTCAATGGTTATAGAACTTCTCAATCGGTTTGGTCGTGTTGAAGAGGCGCAAAGACTTGCGGTCATGAGTTCCGCGTCATCCCTACAAACCTGACTGAAGATGCAGATATCTACTTTGATTCTCTTAAAGGCATCAAGTAAGTTGCTCTTCAAAGTTTTCTTAAAGAGTATATTCTGCTTTCTTGTTTTGCAGTAGCTTGGAGTTATTGTATATACTGGTTTTGGTTCCAGATAATGCAAGAACTAGATTGAACTTGTTCAACTTGTAACTTGTAAAAATCTTGCAGTGTGAGTTGTAGATTTTTCTTAAGATTAGTCAATGGACAAAGTGGAGAGAAAGCAAAAGTATAGTCAGAACAAAAAAAATATCCTATAGTTTTCAGGAATCCATACAACATAATAGTATACCAAACCAAATCCAGGTTACTAAACTACAGAATCAAATTGAATTACATAAGCATATTAGTTAACAAACAACTGAAAACAAAATAAAAATAAAAAATGAGTCACACCTCACAATCTTTAACACAGCTTATTAAATAGAAGCTATGTGTCTATTAGTAACAAACGGTTTAATTTAAAACTATTGGTGAAGAGGTCCATATCTGGGACCCATCAAGCTCATCTGTTCCTTTAGAAGAATACAAGTGTCCTTCCCTGCATAACTCAGATAAACTTTACTCTTTGCTATAACGTCAGAAATGAATCAGCAACCCGTGTTCTTGATTCTAGAAACTATACCCTAATACTTGAGCATTCTAGGCCAGTAACTTAAGCTGCTATGAACCCAATATTGTAAGATTTGAGCTCTCTCATGGTTTTAAGTATCCCAAAGAGAGTCAGTATGGTATGTATCCCAAACATTCATCCCCATATAATTGGCAAACCCCATTGAGTAATCATCTGTTGAATGCATCAACATGGTAGGAGACCCCAAAGTTGACTCGTTGATCGCTTGAATTTCTCTGGGGGAAAGCCTGACCATCGTTGGACATGCGTTGGTGGAGCTCGAAGTGTCCACATGCATGGCTGACTCCGCCGGTTCTGTTCTGAGACAGAGTACTGCCTCGTGAGCCGCCATGCGAATGCTGTCCGAGCTCGAGTCTGCAGGACGTGGCAGGCTGCTGACCAACTCAGGGAAGTTGAGACGAGCCTCTCGTCCCCTGAAATGGAATGCTGCAACGTCATAGGCGGTTGCAGCCATTTCAGGAGTCTCGAAACTACCTAGCCAGATACGGTTCTTGGTCCCCGGTTCGCGGATTTCAGACACCCATTTGCCCCATTTTCTCTTCCGGACTCCTCTATAAACAGAGGGTATACCAGCTTGACCATCATGCCTCTCATTGTTACTGGAATGACTAAGACTAGCCATGACAAACACACACACACACACACAAGCAAGATATTTCTGAAAATGTTTGCCTTCTATGTAATTTGTCTGCTTGGATTATGATGTTGGAATGTTAACAAAGTTTGCAGTTATATTTATAGGTGTGGATTAGTAATTTAGTATCATCTTAAAACAGCAGATAAAGCGTGTACATGTTTTATAATATCTCAAGGCTTCAAAAGTGTAGCTTCCAGGAAACTTCAGTGGTGGTTTGTGGATTTAACAAGTGTTATATCTCAAATGGAGGATACTGTAGATTCACTTAAATAGTAATACTATGATTATAATAATGAGAATCTAAAGGGAGGAGTCAGAATCTGGATTGTGTGTTTAATATTGAAAAGAAAGTGTAGTGAAGAAATGGGAGTAGTAGAGAGTGGATGAGTTTGGATTTTTGCTATAGAAGACGCGGTTTTGTTGCATCACCTGTGGACCCATTTGTGATTACATTCCATAACTTGTGATGGTAAGGGTTGGTGGAGAAAGTGGATTTATCCTCAAACAAATGTCAAAGTTCATTGGTTCATGTACTCTTCCAGAGTCAATTCAACAAGAATAAAAAAAAATTCATTGGCAATTCTCATTTTTGGTGATAACATAAATATATTCACAAACTCTCTACTCAATTAAAAGAAACGAAGGAAAAATCATTTGTAATTTTTTTTTTGCTTCCGGGAGTGGACATGGACATTAGGACATTCTTTTTCTTTTCATTCAAATCGAGCTTTTCGAATCAATTTTTCAATTTTTAACCTCTTTTGGCTAGGTTCTATTAATATTTCAGGTTTGATTAAATTTTATAATTCTGTTTAGACCGATATTAGATTCAAACTTGTTTTATATTCAACTATTTTTACAGTTGGATAAAAATAAACATGAACACTTATTTCATATACTAATTTTTGAATTAAGTTTTTCGAATATTTGTCGGGTTTTTAAGATTTATGAGGTTTTTAGATAATACAGTAAAATTTTCATAAATTAATATTCTATAAATTAATAAATACGATCAATTAATAAATTTTAGTGATTTCAAATTGGATTAGTTTAAAATTGATACAAATCGATAAAATAATCATTTTTATAAATTTATTGGTAAATAGATATTCTCACTAAATAATGAAATGGTATGATGAAAGTAAGATTTTAAGTTTAATGAATATACAAACCTTGAAATCAACTATTTTTCTTTACAAAAGAATGTTTAAATATAGAAATATAAAAAAACTTTTTATATATTAATAAATTTATAAATTAATAAATATTATAATTTTAACATTATAAGTTTATAGATTTTTAATGTGTATATGATATTCGAAATATTGGTTGACAGGATTCGTTCAGATATTTTAACAATTTATATTTCATCTAAGATCTTCGTTCAAATATTGGTTGATATATCATACATGGAAGGTTTTCTTTGTAAGGTTTAGTGATATAAAAGTTGTATGTATTTAAATTAATTGGAACGAAATGGTATATAGTAAAATCACATACATATCTATTTGCTTTACAAGAGAGCGTAGGAGGGAATGGTTTTGGTCTGAAAAGGAGAAACGTTTTTGTTATCCTTGTCGGAAAAGACAGCAGGTAAAACGTTAAGTTGAAAGGAGACAGAAAGCGAAGAATTCTCAATAAAAAAAATAAAAGAACAAAAACTATCCAAAAAAGTGTAACTTTAGACCACCGACTGCATCTTTGTCTTAGTATATCTGATATCATAAAGATGTGATTATAAAATTATTTGTACACAATCAAATCGAAAAATATTAATCCAAATCTGATGGATTTTCTCCTTTCTCTTTTGCTGTTTGTTTGTTTTTCCTTTGTAGTTTGTACTGTGACATATACTTAGCATAAGCCATAAGCACTAAGGATGGGGGGTTTACGCGTTGAGGAAAAACAATGCATCAGACCTCAAAACTTTCCTCTTCGTAAAAGATTCAATGATGTAAGCTTTGACTCATTACACAACCAGCACATACCTTGATACATTAGAGTAAAATTTAACTTGCTACTAACTTTTTCCTAGGAAGAAAAGGTATGGTTCTCAACAATGGAAGATGGTGATTGGGCTTCCTAAAGACGACCATGGAGAGAAAGAGAGAGGTGTGCGTGAATGTGAAGTAGTGGTGAGCTGCAGCTGGATTCCTAATAATAATGGTAAGCTGCAGCTGGTATCCCATTTTTGTGTGTGCTTAAAAGTCTTAAACTATTAGTTTAATCCAAAAACATAAAATACACTCCTTTTGTCTACATTAAGAAAATCACTACTTCTGTCCGAAGAAGACCAAAAGTAACCAAAGACTTTTGATCTCCTTTGACTTATTCGTAGTAATGTCGGCGTACGAATCATTTTGCCTTCTTTGTCCTATGGGCTTTCAGAAGCCCAGACCCAATAAGATTTACAAGCCCAATAAGTTTCGATCGGAAGCCCATCACTACTTCTCCTTAATCGCTCGGTCGGCGTCTCCCTGAGGTTATTCACTGAACCAAATCCGACGGCCACGTTCATTTTTCGGCGAATTTACGAAATGAGCGGCGAGTCAAGCACCGAGTCATTCGAAATCGGGCAGCGAGTCCACTCGCTCAACGATCCGCGTCGTGTCGGCACAGTGAAGTACCTCGGAGGCGTGGAAGGGTACTCAGGGACCTGGATCGGCGTCGATTGGGATCAAGACGGCGACGGGAAACACGACGGAACTTTTAACGGCGTCTTCTATTTCGACGGCCGTTCGCAGACCTCTGCGTCTTTTGTTCGATCCGAGAAGCTTAGCCGCGGCATCACATTGCTTCAGGCATTGGAGCTTAGATACCAAACCACTTCAACTAAAGACGAAGAAGGTCCGTCTGCATTGCCTTTGTTTGTTTTATCCTCTCCCTTACTGTTTCAGTACTAATGATTATTTGTTGGTTTTTAGATGAAATGTATGTTCTGTCTGCGAAGAACAAACGTGTTTCGATTCAGCTATTGGGAGGGGACAAGATCCAGGATAAGTTAAGTCGGCTTGAGGAGCTTACGAGTGCTTCTCTTCCTTTTCTTGGTGTTAGCTCTCTTGGTGTTTCATCTGACTTGAGCTCAGTTCTACCCAGTAAGATTCAATCTTTATTTCAGTCAAAATATTCGTTGTGTAACATTACTTTATTTCAATTTGCTTCCCTCTGTTCTAGATTTGAAGCTTCTGGACTTGACTGGAAACTTGATTTCTGACTGGGAGGTATCCAGTCTTTGCCATTGATTGTAACATATGTAGTCTAGAATTGATCCAACAGCATCCAAAAGGATATTCCTTTACAGTTTGTCATATGTTTCTTGCTTACAGGAAGTCGGTGCTCTTTGTGAGCAGTTACCAGCACTTACCACCCTTAACCTGTCTTACAATTCTTTGTCAAGTGAAGTTACCTCTCTGCCGCAGTTGAAAAACATCCGTGTTTTGGTTCTGAATAATACTGGTCTGAGCTGGGCTCAGGTGATCTTATGATTCTTCTCAGATTAACTAAATTGAGCACTGGTCGCAAGTTTTTAACTTTTAATGGAGCAGGTTGAAAAACTTAGGCCCTCGTTTCCTGCACTTGAGGAGTTGCATCTGATGGGGAACATGATCTCTTCCATAACGGTAATGTTCTATTTTGTAGTACTGATCTCAATGCTTGTTCAGTTGCTCCGAGTAGGATATAGTCTGGATATGCTTGTAAAACGGTCTCTTGAAAGATTATTGTACTTGAATTAGATTTTGCGCTTTGAAATATTGGATGAACTTTTTATTATGCAGTCAACATCATCCTCAGAGGACCAAGCATTTAATTCTCTGCGGCTTCTGAACTTGGAGGATAATTGTATCTCCGAGTGGAGTGAAATATCAAAGCTATCTCAACTTCCATGGTTAGTAGTAATATATATATTTTCCCTTCTACTTGTAGTTGGTGGATGATATAAATTGCACGTCCTAGTTAAAAATACGATCATCGCTAATGTTGTTTCTCAGCTTGGAGCACCTTTATATGAACAAGAATAAGCTTTCACGCATCTTTCACTCTGTAAATGGCAATGAGTCACCAAACAAAAGCAGCGGACCATTTCCAAGTCTGCGTTGTCTTCTTCTAGGTAATCACTTCAAGTGTTATGTCTCCTTTCATGAAATTTAGCCATTTATCTCACCCCCATTGTTTTTTTTTTGCAGGAGCTAACAACATTGGTGATCTGGCCTCTATTGATGCACTGAATGTGTTTCCTAAGCTGGTGGTATTGATCTTCTGTTCTTTGATACTCTTATAGATGCATTCTCGGTGCTCCCTGCAATTCTTAGATGTTCATTATGAAAGCTAGGCAGACTTTTGAAATTCGTATACTTTAACTGAACATGTTTTTTTTTTCAAGTAACAGGACATCAGGCTGTCGGATAACCCAATAACTGATCTTGCAAGAGACGGTGTCCCGAGATATGTTCTCGTTGCACGGTTGACGAAAGTACAAATGCTGAATGGGAGTGAGGTAGAACAAGTGCCTGAATCTATTTAGCATATTGTTTACCTTTCAACTTTCACTTCTCTTTTAAATCTCAATCTTTTTGTTTTTTTTTAAAGGTCAGAGCTCGTGAGAAGAAGGAATCAGAGATCAGGTAAATCGTCAAGCCTTCTTTTCCGACCAGGGGAGAGTTCCCTTCCTCTTCTAGGTCAATCGTGTTGTTTGATTTCAGAAGCTGGAAAACGCTTTAATTCTATTTTGGATGATCACAGGTATGTCCGAATGGTGATGTCAAAGTTCAATAACAAGCCCGAGGAGATAGAGCTGCTCCACCCTAGGTACAATTATTCAAAACTATATATCTTCTTTGTTCTGAGAAGAAGTTTGATATAAGAAAGTTTCCCCTGCTTGTAATTGCTAGGTTTAACGAACTCAAGAAACTCCACGGACTTGATGATGAAATGGCCTCAGCTGAGAACACCCGCCCCAAGAATATAGCATCTGGACTGATCTGTATGTTCTTTTTTAAAAATGTTTCTTATGCATAGTTAATTGATAGTATAGAAGCTGCTCTGATTTAACTATTACATGTGCAGCCATTACTCTCAAATGCGTTGGTCCATCGATGGGTGAGAAACCTCCACTGACAGACAAGTTACCAAGCAGTATCACGGTTGTTACTTAGTCTCATTTATCTCAAGAATCTAAACTCTAAACTGTGAAAATTTTCGTTAAATGCTTTTGGTTGGTTTTTGTGAACAGGTTAAGAAGCTAAAGAGTTTATGTGAGAACTTGTTCAAACTCAGGTCTATGAAGCTAAGGCTATTACTTCATGAAGAGGTTCGTGAAAAGAACTAATGAGCGTGTTTTGTATCTCTACTACGTTCATATTATCAATCTAACAACACTCTATTTATCCATGGCAGGGCTCGCCTTTTCCTACACCAATCGATGACGAGACATCAAGATTACTTGACGCTGGAATCTATGACGGATGTACACTTCTTGTCGACGAAGAGAGCTAAAGACCATCACAGACACACTTTTGCAAGTTACTTGAGGTCATGGTCCTAATCATTGTGTTCTTTTCAGACAAAACACAGATGAATGATGATGCAGTGTTTCATATAAATTATTGAACTTGAAAAGAGAAAAAACATAATATTTAAGAGAGTTCAACGATCTTGGCTCGCTTTCCGCTACTTTCTTCACCTTTAGAGCTCTTCTTATCACCATCATCTTCGTCCTCCTCGTCGCTATCACTCTCATCATCATCGCTGCTTGAATCTCCACTTCCATTAACCAGACCATTACCAGCAATAGCTGCCTCAGCTGCTTTGACAGCTTCAGGCGTGTTGAGATCAGCCACACCAAGCATCAAATCCATCTCTATGACTTGAGACTCATCTCCAGTAAGTGCCTCGAGATCAAAAGCTTCCGAGTTTCCTTCCTCCGCTTCTTGCTCAAGTTTCTTGTTGGCCTCGGCCATGACCCCGAGAAAGCCTTTGAGTTTGTCGAGAAACTCGCTTTTGGGAACCGGAGCTATCGTTGGCTTCGATGGAGGAGTAGCCTTTTCCTCCTTCTTCTTCTTCTTCTTAGAGATCAAAAGTGCTGAATCGATAGCAGAGGAGGAGGAAGAAGATGGATTCTTGTGTTCCAATTCAAGAAGATCTTTGCTAGTTCCTTTCCTTCCCATGGTTTACGAGAACTTTGGAGAAGAAAGATAACTGTGAGATTGAGACCTAGAAGTGCGGCGGTGGTGCTTGAGAGGTCGCCGCTATCGATTTTTAGGGTTTTGGTTCTCAGTCTCAGCTATGGCTTCTTTAAATAGTAATTTTTCAAAAAAAAATAAAAGGAAAATATATTTACTTTTGATAATTCAAAAGGAAAATTTTATGCCGACAAAAAAAAGAAAAAATTATTTAATTTTCATAATTTAAAAGGACCGGTTGGACTATTTGGCTTTACCGGTAGGAGGAGCAACTGGATCGCCGGAGCTCCGATTATCTTCATCCTCTATATATGTTTCGGTAAATGAATCTGGACCGTTGATGATGACAAGTGTATCCCATAGCTTGAGGCGCTTTACCTCTGCTTCTTCACCTGCTCCACTGAAACACGAACTCGTCGAAACACTGCGTAGGTTAGCAAGGTCTAACGACCTCCAACGAGCCTTCTCTTTGTTCTATTCTGCGCCGATAGAGCTTCAGTCACACCAAGCTTACGGTGCTCTGTTCCAAGCATGTGCGGAGCAACGCAGTCTCCGCCACGGCATCGCTTTACACCACCACATGCTCTCGCAGCATCCCTGTTCTTCTTCTTACTCGCGAGACCTTTTCCTCGCGAACCATCTCATCACCATGTACACGAAATGCGGGAAAATTTTAAAAGCGCGCGAGGTGTTCGACGAAATGCCTGAGAGGAATGTGGTTTCGTGGACTTCGTTGATTACAGGGTACGCGAAGTCGGGGAACGAGAAAGAGGGTTTTAGTCTCTTCTCTGCTATGTTATCCCACTGTTTACCTAACGAGTTCGCGGTGTCGAGCGTGCTGACTTCGTGCCGGTACGAGGCGGGAAAGCAGGTGCATGGACTTGCTTTGAAACTTGGTTTGCATTGTTCGGTTTACGTGGCGAATGCGCTTATCTCTATGTATGGTAGGTGTCTTCGTGATGGTGGTGGATACGAGGCTTGGACTGTGTTTGAAGCCATGGAGTTTAAGAACTTGGTTACTTGGAACTCGATGATTGCAGCTTTTCAATGCTGTAATCTTGGGAAAGAGGGTATCGGTGTTTTTACGCGGATGCGTAGGGATGGAGTGGGGTTTGATCGCGCCACGTTGCTCAATGTATGTTCTTCCTTGTACAAAAGCTCTGACTTGGTTCCTGATGAGGTTTCCAAGTGTTGTCTTCAGCTGCATTGCCTGAGTGTGAAGTCCGGGTTTGTGACTCAGGCTGAAGTGGCTACTGCGTTTGTTAAAGTTTATTCGGAAGTTTTAGGAGAGTTTGGTGAATGCTACAAGGTTTTTACGGAAATGAGTCACTGTAGAGACATTGTTGCTTGGACTGGGATTATAACGGCGTTTGCGGTGTATGATCCAGAGATGGCTATTCATCTCTTTGGTCAGTTGCGTCAGGAAAAGCTAAGCCCTGACTGGTATACTTTCTCGAGTGTGCTGAAAGCTTGTGCGGGACTCGTCACTGCTCGACAGGCGTTGACTATACACGCTCAAGTCATTAAAGGTGGGTTTGGAGCTGATACGGTGCTGAACAACTCGTTAATCCATGCTTATGCTAAATGTGGCTCTCTTGACTTGTGTAAACGTGTGTTTGATGATATGGATTCGCGGGATGTGGTGTCCTGGAACTCAATGCTTAAAGCTTACTCGTTGCACGGACAAGTAGACTCAATTCTACCAGTCTTTAAACAAATGGACATCAAGCCTGATTCAGCGACTTTTATAGCTCTTCTCTCGGCTTGCAGCCACGCTGGACGAGTAGAAGAAGGAATGAAAATATTCAGATCCATGTTTGAGGAACCTGAAACTCTTCCTCAGCTAAATCACTACGCTTGTGTGATCGACATGCTAGGCCGAGCTGAGCGTTTTACCGAGGCAGAGGAAGTTATCAAGCAGATGCCAATGGTCCCAGATGCTGTAGTTTGGAGTGCACTACTGGGTTCGTGTAGGAAACATGGCAACACACGTTTAGGTAAATTAGCTGCAGATAAACTCAAGGAGCTAGAACCAACAAATTCGTTGAGTTACATCCAGATTTCGAACATATACAGTGCAGAAGGTAGCTTTAACGAAGCTAGTAAAAGCAGGAAGGAGATGGAGACATGGAGAGTGAGGAAAGAACCAGGCTTAAGCTGGACTGAGATAGGAAACAAGGTTCACGAATTCGCATCGGGAGGACGGCGCCGTGCAGACAGGGAAGCCATATACAAGGAACTCGAGAGACTGATTGGTCGGTTAAAGGAGATGGGTTATGTCCCAGAGATGAGGTCAGCGTTACAAGATATAGAAGAGGAAGAACAGAAGGAAGAGCATTTGTTACATCACAGCGAGAAACTGGCTTTAGCGTTTGCGGTAATGGAGAGAAGAAAAACAGGTGATTGGAGTGTGAATGTGATACAGATAATGAAGAACATAAGGATCTGTATCGATTGCCATAACTTCATGAAACTGGCGTCTAAGCTTTTGGGGAAAGAGATTCTTGTGAGAGACTCGAATCGGTTTCACCATTTTAAAGATTCTTCCTGCTCCTGTAATGACTACTGGTAATCGCCGACAAATGAGTCTTAATGTTACTTTCATCTCAAGTAAGGTTACTTCCATCTCAAGACAAGGACAAGGACTGGTTTGGAAATAAATAAAATTATTTTATTAAAGAACTTTAAAAGACTGTTAGGTGTGTCGCAATTAAGGAAAATAGAAAAAAAAAAAAGAAAAATCAAACAGACAAGTTGCCAAGAGAGGTGGGGAAGGAAGAAGACGATTCTGATCTTCGATCCGCCATCGTCTTCCTCCTCGATCCCATTAAGATACGCATTCTCCACTCTGCTCTGTTCGTAGATCTCTTGTCCGATCACCGGTTTGTAGCATTGTCGTAAATCCGCCAGAAATGTCGATAAACATGAAAACGTTTACTCAAGCTCTGGCCAGAACAGCGGCTGTGATCGAGAAGACGGTGCAAACCACCGTACAAGAAGTCACGGGACCTAAGCCTCTTCAGGACTACGAGCTTCTCGATCAGATCGGTTCCGCTGGTCCTGGCCTCGCTTGGAAGCTGTACGCAGCCAAAGCGCGTGACACCACGCGTTCTCAGCAGTATCCGACAGTATGCGTCTGGATGCTTGATAAGCGTGCTTTGTCGGAGGCTCGTGTCCGAGCTGGGCTGTCTAAGGCAGCTGAAGACGCGTTTCTTGATCTGATTCGAGCTGATGCGGGGAAGTTGGTGAGGTTGAGGCATCCCGGTGTGGTTCACGTGGTGCAGGCGCTCGATGAGAATAAGAATGCTATGGCTTTGGTTACGGAGCCGCTCTTTGCCTCTGTGGCTAACGCGCTTGGGAATGTGGAGAATGTGGCTAATGTACCCAAAGATCTGAAGTCAATGGTGAGATTTTTGTGCTCTATTATCCGTTCTATCATGTTTTTTGCTGTCACTGCAACTTAATTCGAGGTCAACCTTGGCTTGGAGACAACTGCTTGTAGTGAGAGAATGACTGATTGGTTATTATTTGCTATAATTGTGTAGGAGATGAGCTTGTTAGAGGTGAAGCATGGGCTGCTCCAGATATCTGAGACACTGAACTTTCTTCACAATAACGCCCATCTCATCCACCGAGCCATATCTCCAGAGGTTACTTTTTTTTTTACTTGTTTGTTTTCTAAGTTGTTTGTATTCGTGTACTTAACAAGTGGAGTTGTGACTTCGTTGCAGAATGTTCTTATTACTTCAGCTGGTTCTTGGAAGCTTGCCGGTTTTGGTTTTGCTATTTCAGCAGCACAGGCTGGGAATTTGGATAACATGCAATCATTCCACTATTCTGTGAGTTTTAAACTTTGAAATGTTACTAGACTGCTGTACATCTATTTGTCGTATTCAACTGTACACGTTAGATAACTTCCTATGTATGATGACTGTTGACTTTTGATATGGAACGTGCAGGAATATGACGTCGAGGATTCGATGCTGCCAGTCCAGCCATCCCTAAATTACACTGCACCGGAACTGGTGCGCAGCAAAAGTCCTTCAGCTGGAGCTTCGTCGGACATTTTTAGTTTTGGATGCCTTGCCTATCATTTAGTTGCTCGGAAACCGTTGTTAGACTGCAATAACAATGTCAAGATGGTAACTCTAAAACCTGAGCTCTCTATCTTTGATCTTCAGCTATAAGCTGTCTGATATGTTGTGTCTCATGCTATATGTCTTGGGATTGCTTTCAGTTATCCTGTATAGTTGAAAAAATTCTCACGGTTGATGATGGGTATCTTGAAATTTCTTGCAGTACCTGAACACGTTGAACTATATAACAAATGAATCGTTTTCATCTATACCCTCGGACTTGGTGTCTGATTTGCAAAGGATGCTATCAATGAACGAGACGTATAGACCAACAGCATTAGATTTCACAGGTAGGAAGACAATCTTGATGCGATTTTCCTGATTTATTCGTAACAATTTTGAATTTTGCTCTCCTTGCTTGGTACTTACATTTTTATCTTGAACCCTCACTCTGCAGGATCCAATTTTTTCCGAAGTGACGCTAGGTTACGTGCTCTCCGTTTCCTTGATCATATGCTTGTATGTATATACACTTCGAATATTTTTTCATGAAGGCTGTGCGTTGGTGACGGAAAATGTAACTCCACATCTGATAACGTTTTTCGGACATTTTCCTCTTTTGATGCAGGAACGAGATAACATGCAGAAGTCGGAGTTCCTAAAAGCATTATCAGATATGTGGAAAGATTTTGATTCCCGTGTATTACGGTATAAGGTAATCACTTTAATGACTTGTTTCTGGGACTTGATAGAATAGTATTTGATGATCAAGTGATTTGCTTGCATATACTAAGCGAACCGGATTTTATCATGCAGGTGCTTCCGCCTCTTTGTGCTGAACTTAGGAATTTGGTTTTGCAACCAATCATTTTGCCAATGGTTCTAACTATAGCACAGTCTCAGGTAAGTTTAAATTCGGTGAATCAGAGTCCAATGGGTTTCTTCACTAGATTGTTGTTGGTTTATAGGTGCCAGTGGTTTCTATATAGAACTAGTTTTCCTTCTCACATACTTTATAATCGAAGTTTCTCCCTCAATTTTTTTTTAGTTTTAACAAATGGTGCTTGTTGTTAGATAGTTATTTCTCAACATGTCACTTTGTACAAAACTTTGAACTTTCTTTAGCGATGGTCTTTAATCAATAGAATGTCAACAGTGGTCTTTGACTAAATGCTAAATCGTTGCAATCTGAAAATGACATTTTCAGGATAGGAATGACTTTGAGTTGATAACACTACCGGCTCTTGTTCCTGTTCTGAGTACTGCTTCTGGAGATACATTACTGTTGCTTGTAAAGCATGCAGAGCTTATTACTAACAAGGTAAAGTTGATCAATAATTATGCATTACTGCATTATGTTTTCCTTACCTGCATATGTTTATTTCTGCTTAAGTTATTCTGATTGGATACAGTAGGATTGGATAAAGGATGTCTTTGTATATTATGGTTCTGTGTGATAGATATACTGCACATAAACTCTACATAGAGTCTTTTGTTTCGTCATAAAATCTACTGGCTTCAATATCTCTAGTTAGACACATCTTTGGACATCTCTATTTCTGACTCGTAGTTGATGTTATGGTAGTGTGGTTGAAAGCGTCCATATTGAAGTTCGACTGACTGCTCTTTGTTTGTGAATACCAGTTGTATATATGCATTGTAGTCACTATCCCATCTTTTATATTACTACATCCTTACTTTGCATATATTTTTGCTCAACTTTTCAGACTGATAGCGGGCATCTTTTATCGCATGTCCTCCCTTTGCTTCTCCGAGCCTACAATGATAATGATGTCCGCATACAGGAAGAGGTTCTTAAAAGATCGACCTCTGTCGCTAAGCAACTCGACGGTCAGGTGATGGTTAATGCTTTGTTTTTATGTTTAACTAGAGGAATATTTTTGTCCACTGGGTAAATTTGATTTTGACGTCTGGCCTGCACAGCAATAGTGTAGCACACATTTAGGAGGGCTCTGTGGTTGGGTTGGGCAGATTAGTGTCACTCAACATTAGATGGATTCTTTTAGTTAATATTTTTCTTTTTACTTTTTGGTTTGCAGGTTGTGAAGGAAGCAATTTTGCCTCGCGTACATGGCTTGGCTCTCAAAACTACAGTTGCTGCGGTAATGACTAGTTTGATTATCTAAGCCTCATTTTGAACATAATCTGATGGAATTTTTGAATTGAATATACGTGGTGTTCAGGTCAGAGTTAATGCGTTGCTCTGCTTAGCAGAACTGGTTCAAACGCTTGATAAGCCCGCCGTTATTGAAATTTTGCAAACAGTTCAACGTTGTACTGCTGTTGACCGTTCTGCACCTACCCTTATGTGTACCCTTGCCATCGCAAACGCCATTCTCAAACAGGTAGGAAGCAAGCTCAAATTTCACCTTCCTATTTGAAATTTGAACTTCTTGATTTCCTTCTTCCCTATCTACGCTAGAATCACTTCTTCTCTGTCATTGTTCTAGTATGGAGTTGAGTTCACAGCGGAACATGTGCTTACCCTGATGATGCCTCTTCTCACTGCCCAACAACTTAACGTCCAGCAGTTTGCCAAATATATGCTATTTGTCAAAGATATTCTCAGGTATGCAGTACTTAGGAATAGTGTGTTTCACGTCCTTACCACTGCATAGTGTTGTTGTCTTACTATGATCTCTGCTTGTGTTTCTTGCAACAGAAAAATAGAGGAAAAGAGAGGAGTCACAGTGAGTGATTCTGGAGTCCCAGAGGTGAAACCTCATTCTGCTGCAAATGGAGTCCCGTTTCAATCGTCGACCCAAACGCCTGAGAAGGTTGCTTCTGCGGCAAAGAGCAGTCCAGCTTGGGATGAAGATTGGGGTTCTGCGAGCAAAGATTCTGCTATGGGAAATCATGCGTCTTCTCATCAAGTCACAAACAATCAGTTTAACAAATCCTCAAACCAGTCACAGCCATCGACCATGTCTAGTTCGCAAAACAAGGCAACAGCGCCAACCACATGCCCTCCAGTGGATATTGAGTGGCCTCCAAGACAATCGTCAAGCCTCACTACTCCAGCAATGGCTGATGAGACACAGCTAAACACAAGAACATCGTCTACTCCAGGTTTTGATGAATTAGATCCTTTTGCTAATTGGCCTCCACGTCCCAGTAACAACGGCGCTTCTGTTGCTTCTACCGGTCTCAACAATAGCACTGCGTCTGGTTTTAGCAGCAACTTAACAGCCGGCACTCCGTTTCAGACAGCATACAGTGACAACTGGGCATTCAGTAATGCCTCCTTGTCTTCGCTGAACCCACCTCAGCAAAAACAGAGCCAAGGAGTGCCATCTTTCTCCAGCAATTCTAACAATAACCAAAAACCAGCAGACATCAGCTCTATATTCAGTTCAAGCAAAACCGGTCAGCCTGGAATGAGACTTGCGCCACCACCTTCGACAGCAATGGGAAGAGGAAGGGGAAGAGGTAGAGGTGGCACCTCAAAGCCCAATGGTTCACAAACATCTCTATTGGATCTACTATGACCAAAGGCTCCCGAGGTTAGTGTTTGATCTTGCAGAGAAGAGAAAGCTTATACACATGGAGAGTGCGCGATGTGCTCTGTGATAAAGAGAGAAAATTTCAGAAAAAAATGGAGATGTTTATCTAAGCATCTTCTTGGATTAGTTCTGTTCACATATAAACCTAACTGCAGCTTCATGTTTTCAGGTTGTTTCCGTCTCTCTCAAATTGTGTAAATTTTGGTCTGTTTGGTTTCTTGTTTTCACCGTTGCTTCTTTGGTCATTTGGATGTTACGCTATTTTCATGTATACATGTTTTCTTAAAATTGAGTTATATCTCAAATGGCTGAATCCCTCCATTTCTCTTTTAAGAAACCGAAATCGTTGTTGGCAAGGATAGTATGATTGACGCGTGGGGGAAGTAACCTTACCCCCAAAGAAGAAGAGAAAACAGGTTATACCCACCAGTGAAACACAGTTGGACATAGTAAGTTCTGTTTCTAAGAGAAAGAAGACTTTCTACTGGGCCTATGTAAACACAATTCCTATGAAAATTTATTGGAATGTACTTGTTGCTGAGGTCAGAGTAAATGTCTTGGTACTACAGCTTTAGTTTTTAAGGTTGTGAATCCTAGTCATACACAAAATGTGTGTTATATTGTTCTGTTTTCTTTATTGCCCTCACACGTTGCTTCATACTATCTTCCCTTTTTACGGCTTTCATGTAGTAATAAAATTGTACTGGTAACTAACCTTCGATCCTAGAGATTGTAGGACTTTTTTTCACGGGACTGCGACAAGTTAAATAGGAAAAAAGATTCATGTATACATTTTCAATCCCAGATACATCAAATACCACTAAAATATTTATTACAAAACCATTACTAGAGAAAATTACAAACAAACACAAACAACTGAAGAAGTCTTTGGGAGGACACACTTTAAAAAAAAAAACTCAGTACAAATACGAAGAAGACATTGGACAGCATATGTCTTAGAAATGCTTTTATTAGAGAGAGAGTACAAGAGATGGACTTAACGAGCACTTGTGATGACTCTGATTTTTCTTCGACCAAACTTTTATGTGAACCACTCTTGATTGTGCGAAGCGAAAATATGTCCAATCACCAATCCACAGAGCACACCGGGTCCATATGCTATCGCAGCTGCTATCCAGTTGAACATATGTTCCTCTGCCTCTCGTGATTCCTCGGAATGCTGCGATGTGGGATACAAGACATGGGCTTCGTGACAGATATCTTCGAGACCGTAGAGTCCAGGGTTGTCGGAGAATGAAGAACATTTCTGGCTTTGAAACTGTGTGCCACGTGGCACTGGACCTCGGAGAAGGTTATGAGAGAAGTTCATGTACGACAGAAATGAGAGCTTACCAAGATCGTGAGGGATTTGACCTGACAGCTTATTACTCAATAAATCCAACGTCTCGAGATTGGTCAGATTTGCTAAGGCTAGTGGGATATCCTCAGTGAATGCGTTGCCTGATAAGTTGAGAAGACGCAGTTCCTTCAATAAGCCAATAGATTCAGGTATTTTGCCGTAAAGATCCCAACCCAGATGGAAACTTGTCCTTGATTCTGTTGCTTTCCATATTCACAAATTGCAGAGGTCCGCAATAGATCAGTGACTTTGGAAACTTTCCTTCCAGATGGTTACGACCAACATCGTCGATCATACGTAACTCCCCAGCATTATCAAATATATCTGGAAGAGTTCCACTGAAACTGTTGTTACTCAGAAGCAGGTCTGCAAGATAATCAAAAGAGTTCCTTAAACATGGAGGAATGGAGCCATTGAAGAAATTGTTGGACAAATCTAATAAGCTTAACCCTTTAAGCTTGCAGATGCAATGGGGAAATGATTCGAGCTTAGATCCATATGCATCAGCGTCCTCAATCTCCATAAGCAACTTGGTATTTCACCTTCCAAGTTGTTGTTGGAAAGATCAAGAGAAGACACGTTTACTAACGTTGACAAGGATCTAGGGATTGGCCCAGTGAAATTATTGTGGCTAAGAAGTAACAGCTCAAGGTTGAGAAATTTAGATATGGATTCCGGGATAAGGCCACTGAATGTGTTATGAGAAAGGTCTAGATAACCAAGCTTAGATGATAATGAAGATGTATTCTTCACAAACTGTATAGGTCCCGTGAAATGGTTTTCTCTCAAATCAACCCATTGCAACGAGGGGATGGAGAACAAAGAAGTAGGGAAAGGCCCGTGAAACATGTTTTCACCAATATCAAAATACTCCAAGTTGTGGAATAATCCACTCATGTTAGATGCAAGCATGGAAGGGAAGTTATTAGAGTGGATGCTAAAAGTGGAAAGCTTCGTTAAATTGGTTACTGAAATAGGAATGTTACCACATAGCATGTTATAGCTCAGCCAAATGACTCTTAGTTCACTGAGGTTTCCTATGGAAGTTGGAATTTCACCTTCCAGTTGATTATTCCTAAGTTCAAGATTAGATAGACGAGAAAGGTTTCCTAGGGCAGAAGGAATCTCTCCTGTGAGACCATTATGCCCAAGGTCTAGGTCTCTCAGCTGGTCTAAATTGCCAATTGAAGCTGGAATTTTTCCTCTGAGACGATTATACCCAAGATCAAGATGTCTTAGTCGGTTCAGATTGCCGATTGAAATCGGAATCTCACCTACCAATTGATTATCAGAAAGGCCAACTAGAGTGAGACGAGTAAGGTTTCCTAGTGATGAAGGAATCTCACCTTGGAGACTGCAATTAGTAAGGAATAAATCACGAAGATAGTGGAGTTTGAAAATGCTACTGTTTGTTTTCATAGACCCGTTAAGAGATTGAAAAGAAAGGTCGAGTGATGTAACCTGGCCAGATTTATTATGGCACTCGACTCCCTCCCAAAAACAGCAATCGCTGCTTTTGTTCCACGAACTTGGAAAAGACTTAGCAGTAGGAAACTCGTTTCTTAATTCCAAAAGAGCATCCCTCTGGTCTTTGCGGCAAAGGTGGAGCGTAGGAGAAGCAGCGAGACTGTGGATTGCAACGGTGACAAAGATGGTAATAATAGTAGAAAAGCAATAACAATGGTTTCGAATCATCATCTCTCTTTTTAAGTTTGTGTTGTTAAAATAATGAGTTATGCTGTTGTTAAGAAGGAAGTTATAACGTAGTGACTTGGTTAGTCTTGCGTCAAGTCGTCGTTGATTTGTCAAGTCTTCGTCAATGAATACTCGCTTGTCTCTTTCTCCACATGCAAATAAACCCAAATCACTTAACGTTTTATTTATTTAAGTTCTGTATATCTTTTTTTTTTCTTTTTCTAAATCATTGAAAACCCTTCTAAGTATACTTGAACTATAGTCTAGAGTCTATACATCATGCAAACTTTGAAAAATCGTAGAAGGCTACCAAACCAAATACAACCGAATGAATTGTGCCACTGTCCACATAGACCCAATGGACCATCAATTTTAACCCAAATCTTGCTTATAGTTTAATTTGTAAGCATGTGATTTTGAAATACAACTATTACATCGGTCAGATAATTAGCCATACCAAAATGCACTGAACTGTTTATACTACTTTTAACTGGAAAATGGTCATTTCCTACCTAATATATTGCGATATATTCAATTCATACCCAATTTATGTGGTCGTACTAAAATATACATAAACTTTCGAAAGTTTTAAATAATATATATAATGTTTATTTTTTGGCCAAATCATACACTGTCACATCAGCTACCACATCATCTAATTTTGCTGACATGGATGATGCGTTATCTAATTTTGCTAACGAGATGCCACGTGTACATTAAAAACAAAATAATCATTTTATAAAAATAATTTTATAGAAAATGTAAAATTTTATATTTTTTATTTACTGAAATTAACAATAATTAATTAATAATAAAATTTTAACCATATATAAGAAATATATTCGTAAATGTTTCGATCATATCATAATACCGCCCTTATAAGAGTTATATATGTGTTGTAGTGATTCAAATTCAATGCTAGTATTACAGCGTGTTATTATTAATTAATCATGAACATGTTATTTACATTTAAAGAATTTAGATTAATATATGTGACGTAACGGAAAAGGCATTCCCATAACATATTTTAAGCTAGAAAGTTCTTAAATCTTGATTATCCTGGTTTGATTATAATCATGAAGAAATTATCATGTCCAAACATGGTGAGAATAAATCATATGATTAGAAAGTGGGATAACTCTTTTATTATAACTTTTATGAGATTGATTCAACTTTCTGGTGATTCTCCACTGATTAATGTTTCCAAATCAAGGTTTTTACATATTAATTCATCTTGGTTAAATTGAAATCATGAAAATTGTCATATGTATTAGGATGAGTGACCTTCCAGAAAATTCTCGTGTTGCATTTCCTTTTATATTTCCAAATCAAGATTTTTACAACACAAATCAAGGTGTTACTAGTAGAAAACGGTAAATCCAATATTATTGTTGCAGCATGTTACTCTTAATTAATCATGAACATATTATTTATAATTAAAGAATTTAGATTAAAATATCATAAAAATTTTAAATAAACACAACCATGATTTATCGAGACAGACACTCTTACTTTTACAGATGTCAATTGATAACTGTTTCACTTTACAAAAAATAAAACAAAATTCGAATCTTCGATTATACAATAAAATACTAGTATTAGTTTACTAAGATACTCATCAAACCTTTCAGCCGCTGTCAACCTTCCCATACAGATTATTCTCCGGCTTTAGGGACAGTTTATCTCACCGGCACGGTGTTGCTTTTCCATCTCTCTGATGGCGTTTCTGGTTATGGGCACCGAAAAAGCTTATACAGTATAACCTCTTTAAATTAATAATCGATAGATTAATATCTCTATTAATTAATATAATTTTATAGTCCCAAATTGAGTTTTTGGTTTAATTAGTATCTCGACAAATTAATAATCTCTATAAATTAATAAAAATTTATAATTTTAATGTAGTCCCAACATTATTAATCTATAGAGGTTTCACTGTATTTTGCTTTTTTTTCTATGTCTTTTTTGTTCTGTAGCTACTCCCCTTTGGTGAAAGCCGTTGTGGGTAGGTTTTGGAGCTGTTGAGGTCAAATGTTCTTGCTCTAGCTATAATTTCTCTGCTATGATGATGGAGGGTCCGGATCTGTTTGACCCGGAGTGGCGACCCGCTTTTCTCTATGTTTCGACGGTTTCTCTGCCGTATATTGTGGCATGGAGCTGTGGATGTTTGTGGAGTTCAAGGACTGAGTTCTTCTCTGGCTTTCATCTGTGTCTCTAGTAATGAAGATGGTTCTGTTTTTCATTTGAGCTGTGGGAAGTCTGCATCAGCTTCATGCTCTCATACATCAAGATTTATTTCTATCGGAGATTTACATGAATCTTAGGTAGACTGCTAGGTTGTTTCAACTCCTAGGTTACATCAACAGCACCTACTGGTGTTTTCATTTAGACTTATGCTTTGTCTATGGTATAGGTCTTTTCTCTAATTTTTTTTGTATTGAACTCATTTGTGCTCTTCTGTAAAATTTTATTTTTTCTCTAAAATAAAGAAAAATGGAATATGGAGTAAAATTCTCCAATCTACTCCATTTTTCACCTTATAATAGAATAACAACAAGAAAAAGAAATATTTTATTTATAGAATAAATTTCACTATAGAATGAGAAATAAAATAGGATTGAAGTATTTTCAACTCTATACTCCATTTTGCACCACTTTAGAGTAAAAAATTGAGTGGAGTTAGAAAATGCCCGTAAAACATCCATACATTGTTTTTACTTGTAACAATTGGTGTTAGCTGTTAGATTATTTATTAAGTTATTTCTCAACATGTCACTTTGTACAAAAAATAATAGTTCCTTTAGCAAAGATCTTTGATCATTTGTGTGTCATCATTAGCACTTGTATTTGACTGAACGCAAGCAGAGCTTATTAATTACTAAGAAGATATAGGGCCCGACTGGTTCAAACGCAGCTGTTGCAGTTGCGGTTGCAGTTGCGGAAGTTTGCGGCTGCGGGTGGTTGCGGTTTCAAGCGTTATTTAGCGTTTTGTATAACTGGCATAACGTTTGAAAATTGTTGCGTTTGCGGGATATTTGTGACTGGTTGATTATGAAATATTGCAGCGGTTTAATAATAAGTTACCAATATAAACATATTATAACATTATAAAAAATATAAAACATACTATCTTGATAAAATATAATAACTATTAATATAATATAATTAATAATAATATTTTATTTATTTATTTATTTTAAATTAGTTGAAAGTTATAATTTTAATAATTATTTTTTTGAAGATTTATATTAAAACTTTTAAAAGAATACTTTATATTTGTATCTATATTAATTTTTAAAAAATTCTAATGAATAGCTAGTTTAAAATTTTTATAAAAAAATTATGATAATGTTTGTGAATTTAAATTAATAATTAAAATGCATATATATTTTTATTTATAATATTTTTATTTTCAGATTTTTAATTTTTAATTTAAAATTTTAAAATATTTTTATAATTTTATATTTATTTATCCAACCGCAACCGCCCGCAACCACAAACGCTAGCTGGAACCAGCTTTTGATTTTAAGAAGTTCAGAGCGGTTTGAAGCTATTTGTAGCTGTTTATATGATTGTTTCGAAACGCTGTCAACCGCCATCAATCGCAAAAGCTGCGTTTGCGGGTGGTAGTGGAGAAACCAGTCAAGCCCATAGTGGATGTATCTTGTATGTGAGTCGGTTTTTTCTTACCCTACATGTTTATTTCTGCTTAAGTTATTCTGGTTGGGACACAGTAGGATGTATTGTATGTTATGTCTTTCTGTCTTTTCTTTTTGAATGATATGTCTTTCTGTCTTTGCCATATAAACTTCGGTAAAGCTTCATGCTATTTCTGTCTTTCTCAAATTGTGCATATTTGAGTTATGTTCTCTTTTTTCCTATCACCCTTGGTTTCATTGCTCTTATCTATATTATTAAAGTTGAAGTACAAATTGGAAATGTTTGGAAACAAGGATAGTAGAATAAATGAGATATGTTTGGAAACATGGATATTAGAATAAATGAGATATGTTTGGAAACATGGATAGTAGAGATATGTACTTTCTTTTATTTACACATTTAGCCATTGTATTTTCAATAAATTAATAACAAATGAGAATTGTTTAGAAACATGAATAACATATTTAATACTTCTTTTTATTTAAAAATTTAGCCATTGTTTTTACAATAAATTAAACAGCCTTCTTTCTATATTTCTTTTTATTTACAATTTTGTCGGTATATTTACAATTTTTATGGTAACAATAAAAACGCAAACTGAAATATAAATAGTATATTATATAAAACAATTTTTAGAAACAATATTATTACCTTATTTAGTTTAGTCAAATATAAAAATTTCAAGAGTTCAATTTTCAAAAAAAAAAAACATAAAATTAATAATAATTCATAGAAAACTAATGCAAAAAATTAAAATTTGAAACATGGATAAAAGTATATCAGTTTTAAAATATACAAAATGGACTAATCTAATTACCTAAAAACATTGTTTTGTCTAAAATAATCATAAAATAAAATTTAAAATTTATATACATATTTCAAATCAAAATAATAATTTAAAGTTGATTTATATCAAAAATTGATTTAAAATATGCATATATTCAAAAATTTATTTTTACTAAAAATATTTTCCAATAACCATTATTAAAAAATGTTTTCAATAAATATAAAAAAAATACAACAAAAGGATTAATTTCATATACCAACTTAAATTGTGGTTTTTATATTTCACATTAAACTTTAAGAATATAATATATGTGATTATTTATAAGATGATACATATAAAATACTATTAATTATATGATTATTTATATGATGAACCAATACATTTAATTATATGATGACATATATATGATGCATAATACTATAATAGTGACTAGGGTTGGGGTTCAGGTATCCATTCCGGTTCGTTTCGGATTTGTTTGGGTTTTGGATTTCCGAGGTCAAAGATTTCAGCTCCATTCATAATTTCAGTTCGAATTATGACTAGGGCTGGACGTTCTGGTGTCCATTCGGATTCGTTTCGAATCTGTTTGGGTTCTGTTAAATCCGTTCAGGTATTTCTATATTAATTAATATATAAATATGTCACATTGTTTAAACAAAATATCAATGTAAAATATTGTACATTTGCGTTCTAAAATCATTTATTTTAACAACAAGCCAGATAAATATGTTCATTGGAGAGATAATAAAACAAAACCAGAGAAACACATAGTTTACCAGAGACACTCTATGTGTCGAATTTATTATACAAATTTTTTTTTACTAAGATAAATACATTCAATAATTACAAAAAAAAAATAATATATTTCATAAAAGAGAAAATAATATCCGCGCTTTCGAAGCGCGGATCAAAACCTAATTATAAATTATAGGGGAAATTGGTAATATGGAACAACTAAACTAGAACAAAATCAATTTTTGTCACTTTTGGACATTCACTACCTTTTTTGTATATAAAAATTCATATCAATATTTTTACAATGCAAAAAAATTAAGAAAAATAGTAAACATAATGTAGACAAGGGTGTGCATATAAGAAAAATATTTTTAGATTTTAAAATATTTTGAATCTGAAATTCAAAAATGGGTTAAAAGTGGTTGAACATCAAATCTACCATCTACGGAGATGTAGAATATATATTCAACAAAAGATACAGTGATCTACCAACCGTAGGAAGGGTAATACACGAAATACATTGGCAACTACCAAAGCGGAATACCAAATCTTCATTCATATTATACTCTACACTTCTGGTAGCATTGAAGTCCTACGCTAACTGATTTATCAACAACGGTAGAAAATACATTATACAATTTGTCTTCTTATCTACTTTAGTGGTATACCATATGTAATTTCTTTTTTTTTTTCGCGAGAGAGAGAGTCGGAGACTCCAATGTAATTTCTTCTTTTTTTTTTACTTCTACAGTTTTTACTTTTTATTTTTATGCAATGTTAATTTTTTTTTTTTAACTCTTGTTTAGTAAGGGAAAAGGACAAAACTGGGTTTGTCTTATTATTTATTCCAAAGGGACAAACATTATGATTTATATTCTAAGGGGACAATATTAGAGTTGTTTTGTTCCTTATCGGCAAAATTCCCAATTATATCTATAGCTGTGAAGTTTTTTTTTTTTTTTTTTTTTTTGAAAAATATAGCTGTGAAGTTATTTCCCTGTTTGCGGCTTTTTTTTTTCCTTTGGGCCAGTTTTTGGATCCTTCATAAATCTAAAGTTAAAGCTGTTCTTCGAACGTCGGAATCCCTCCATTTATATTCTAGCCAATCGAAATCGTTATGGGCAAGGATAGTATGATTGACGTGTGGGAGAAGCAAAAGTGTTGATAAAATGTGAAGAGAAGCGAAAACCGGTCGTACCACACAGTGAAACACAAGTGACAGTAAGTTCTATATTAAACTAAATGATAAAATGACTACATTTGGTTTCATATTTGAGATTTCACAGCCATCTCAGTTGGACCTATTATGAACAAAGGCTCTCAAGGTTGGTGTTTGGTCGTGTAGTAAAGAGAAGCTTATACACATGAAGAGTGTGAGGTGTACCTTGTGAAATTGTGATACATATATAGAAACCTTTTCAGAAAATGGAGAGGGTCGTTGTCAGGGGCGAAGCTACGTTACAGATTAACGGTGCAAGTGCACCCATAATGTTTTAAAAAGATCCATTTTATACACGGACAATATAACTAAATTAGTCCGGTTGGTAAGAAATGCACCCAGTAATTATTTTGGTCGAGAGTTCGATGCACCCACTATCACAGTTTTCTACATACATATGCCCCTGGTCGTTGTAAACATCTAGTTTTGAGTAGCATCTTCGATCATATAAACTTTACTACAGCTTGAAGTTCTTAAGGTTGTTTCTGTTGATTTCAGATTCTGTAAATTTAAATTGTTCTGCTTTTCCGTGCTCTTCACCATTGATTCGGTTATCATATTATTTTATTTTATTACGGCTGCTACTATGCTATTTTCACGTATACGATTCTTTCTGGATCCTTTAACAGATATAAAGTTGAGAGTTCTCTTTTAGATGTTTGGTAAGTTGATGGTTCCACCGAGCGACCGTTCCCATTTATATATGGGACTTGTGACACAGTGACCCTAAAAGTGCTCATGTATATCAGTATTTCTATTGTTATGATCGAAAATTCGTATTTGAATCAGAGGTTCTGTATCTTACATCACACTCTTGTGGAGTAGAAAACTATATCAATAATTCAAATACTTTTTTTACAAGACTTTCATTACAAAACCATTATTAGAAAATTACAAACGAAACACAAACGAGTATTTTGGAGAAGACACATAGCAAACTGAGTACAAACACGAACAAGACTTCGGACAATGGACAACATAATGCCTTAGAAATGCTTTTATTAGAGAGGCTGCAAGAGATGAGCTTAACGAGCACTTGTGGTGACTCTGAGTTTTCTTCGACCAAACCTTTCTGTGAACCACTCTTGATTGTGTGAAGCAAAGATATGTCCAATCACCAGGCCACATAATACACCAGGTCCATATGCTATTGCAGCTACCACCCAGCTAAACATATGTTCCTCTGCCTCTGGTGATTCCTCGGGGGGATATGGGACATGGGCTTCGTGACAGATATCTTCGAGACCGTAGAGTCCAGGGTTGTCGGAGAATGAAGAACAGTTCTGGCTTTGAAACTGTGTGCCACGTGGCACTGGACCTCGGAGAAGGTTATGAGAGAAGTTCATGTATGACAGAAATGAGAGCTTGCCAAGATCTTGTGGGATTTGACCTGAAAGCTTATTACTGGAGAGGTCCAACGTCTCAAGATTGGTCAGATTTGCCAAGGCTAGTGGGATATCCTCTGTGAATGCGTTGCCTGATAAGTTGAGAAGACGCAGTTCTTTCAAGAAGCCAATAGATTCAGGTATTTTTCCACAGATTCTGTTTCCAGCCAAATTGATGGCTCCGAAGTCTTTTCGGATTTTCTCGTACCTCAGTTCTACTCCTTTATTCACCATTCCCATCGATCTAAAACCATACCTGCTGCCAAACATCAGTTGGTTACTCTTGGGCATTTCTGAGAAGTTGTATATTTTGGTAATTCCAAGCCAGTTGGAAAAATAGGAAGGTGGAAGAGTTCCACTCAAGTCATTATGTGAAAGATCGATGACGCATAAACTATGAAACCCAATGGAGACATTCCGCTTATACATCGTCCCATAGAACTCGTTTGATCTGAGGCTGAGAACATTTAGTGATGGTAGAGATCCCAACCAATATGGAAACTTGTCCTTGATTCTGTTATATTCCACATTCAGAAGCTTCAGAGCCTTGCAATGAATCAATGATTTTGGAAGACTTCCCTCCAGATGGTTACGACCAACGTCGATCATTTGTAACTTTGTAGCTTTGGAAAATATATCTGGAAGAGTTCCACTGAAACTGTTGTTACGCAGAATCATGTCTGTAAGATAACCAATGGAGTTCCTTAAACATGGAGGAATGGAGCCGTTGAAGAGATTGTTGGACAAATCTAATAAGCTTAACTCTTTTAGCTTGCAGATCCAATGGGGAAATGATCCTCGGAAATGATTCGAGCTTAGATCCATATGCATCAGCCTCAATTTCCATAAGCAACTTGGTACTTCACCTTCCAAGTTGTTGTTGGAAAGATCAAGCCAAACGAGATTGACTAACTTTGATATAGAACAAGGGATTGGCCCACTGAAATTATTGTGGCTAAGAACGAATTGTTCAAAGCTGAAAAAATCAGATATGGATTCCGGGATAAGGCCACTGAATGCGTTATGAGAAAGGTCTAGGTGAAAAAGCTCAGATGATAATGAAGATGTATTCTTCACAAACTGTATAGGTCCCGTGAAATGATTTTTTCCCAAATCAACCCATAGCAACGAGGGAATTTTGAACAAAGAATCAGGAAAAGGTCCGAAAAATGAGTTTTCACCAATATCAAACACCTTCAAATTGTGTAATCCACTCATGTTAGATGGAAGTGTGGAAGTGAAATTATTAGAGTGGATGTTAAAATAGGAAAGCTTCGTTAAATTGGTGACTGAAATAGGAATGTTACCACATAACATGTTATAGCTCAGCCAAATGTCTCTTAGTTCACTGAGGTTCCCGACTGAAGTTGGAATTTCACCTTCCAGTTGATTATTCCTAAGTTCAAGATTAGATAGACGAGAAAGGTTTCCTAGTGCAGAAGGAATCTCTCCTCTGAGATCATTTAAACCAAGGTGTAGGTCTCTTAGCTGGTCTAAATTGCCAATTGAAGCTGGGATTTTTCCTATGAGAGAGTTAAACCCAAGGCTAAGGTGTCTTAGCTGGCTTAGATTTCCGATTGAAGTTGGAATTTCTCCTACGAGACCATTGTTTTCAAATCTAAGGTATCTAAGATTGTTTAGATTTCCGATTGAACTTGGAATTTTTCCTGTGAGACCAAGGTTCCAATCAAGGCTAAGCTGTCTTAGCTGGTTTAGGTTTCCTAGTGAAGAAGGAATCTCTCCTTGGAGATGGCAATTAGTAAGGAATAAATCACGAAGATAGTGGAGTTTGAAAAGGCTACTGTTTGTTTTCATAGAGCCGTTAAGAGATTTATCAGAAAGGTCGAGTGATATAACCTGGCCAGATTTATCATCGCACTCGACTCCCTCCCAAAAACAACAATCGCCGCTTTTGTTCCACGAAATTGGAAAAGACTTAGCAGTAGGAAACTCGTGCATGAATTCCAAAAGAGCATCCCTCTGGTCCTGGCGGCAAAGGTTGAGCGTAGGAGAAGCAAGAGTGTGGAGTAGGAGGGAGACAAAGATGGTAATAAAGCAATAACAATGGCTTCGAGTCATCATCGTATCTTTTTCTTTTTCTGAGTTTGTGTTGTAAGTAATGTGTTATGTTGTATGCTCCTCCACTCGCTCCCTTAAAAAGAAGAAACTCCCTTAGTGGGGATGCGACTTAGAAAGTCCGTCAACTCCTCGGTGGACTAGGTTGACTCAATTCTCTAAGTCTTCAGCTCCTTCTTGTCAATGAAATTGAGTAGTGGACCGACCTCAAAAGTTTCCACACAAAACCATTTTTTATTTGGCACTCAAAAACCATTATTAACTAAATGATCAACTTCAGTTTTCTTTCATTCCTTTAACCAACCGGATTGTATTTTATGTAAACCATTCAAAGCAGAGCCGGTCCTAGAATTTAGGTGGCTGGAAGCAAAAAAATAAAAAAAATGGCCTTTATTTAGAGAGAAAAACAGAGAAAAAAATTATTAGGTAATATAAGTGGTGTATGGGATTCGAACCCGTGTTGGAAAGAATGTAAACACATGAACAAGACCACTAGACTAAAGGTGATATTAGTTATTTAGTGGCCGAAATTTGTTCATAAATTTAACGGCCGGAAGCGACCGCTTCTTCCGCTTGGTACAAGGGCCGGCACTGATTCAAAGAGAAACTCAACAAATGCGCCATCAAGAGTCAAATCAACAAAGAATCATTCTTACGATGTCCATCCGAAAATTGGTTGAACAAATTATAAAAAAAAGCCTTTACACTACTCAGAGGAACAGCTCCGACAATAGAAACTGATTTCTGCATGGTCGAGTTGTCCGAGAAGATTATCCACGTCTGGACATCGTATGGTAAATAAATTGTCTCACGAGTCGAGCAAGAGACGAGACTACGAGTGGTTGGTCTCCAAATTGATTAGCCTGTGAAAGCCCACTATTATTAACGATCCATTAGAATTAAATCTAATTTATTACTCCATCTGTTTTTTAAAGATGTATGTTTTGATGTTTTCACACATATTAAAAAAACACATTAATTATACATCATTTTTAGAAATTATCAAATTCCAATGCATTTTAACCAATAGTCTTTCAATAAATTCAATCAATTTTATTGAAATTTACAATTTTTGTATAGAAAACATAAAAAATACATCTTTGTGAAACAATTTATTTTTCTAAAACATCTATCTTTAAAAAACAGAGGGAGTATTAGAAACCAAAAATCCTATTGCAAACAAACACAGATAAATTACAAATAAATACAAACTTCTTCTGAATAACATGATAGATATTTACAGAAACTTTAGAAGTATAATAGTTTGTTGATTAGTCTTTAATTTGTGTAACAAGTTCTGTATATAGAACAGAAAATCTACATTGATATTAAATTTCCAATTAACTAGTATAAGAAACATAAACCCGAGATCACCTAATACCTTCTCACAAACTTATACAATGTAATACTTCTACAGTGCATCAACCAATCCTACTTTTTGATTAATCGTCGAGTAGAGTCGCGGAAACCGTCGACTGTTTGTTCTTGTCAAACATATGTGATAGCCACTCAGAAGTAACAACAAAATATTGGGAAGAATGTAAAGAAACACCTCTTTAGCAAATATAAAATCATGGCTGTTTAGAAAACCAATAAAATTCTTCGAGCTGTATCACTGGGTACGTAGGGCCATAGAGTGGAAGACTGAGTGTGTGTAAGGTAAAAAGGCTGTTGCTTAGATTTGAAATCGCATCTTCCATTAGTCTCATGCAAAACCTTTAACTTTTTACGGGGGGAAATGTATAAATAATATGGTATTCGAGTCCTATTAGTGACATCGAATGATTACAATTACTAATAACATATTACTCTTTCATCACGCGTCTGGTTGATACCGTGGTAAATAGATCATATACCCCATAATAATAATCATTGTAACAACATCGAGCAGACACCTTGTCCCCTTTTTATTCGCTTTTGTTATCACAAACACTAAAAGAATGTCCCAGGAAAAAAGCAAATAAGGAGGGATCTAGAATAATATAACTAACATGCATAAAAAGAGGAATAACAGATAGTAGTAAAGTGGATCAAGGCATCGATTTCGTCTCCATTACACTAAACACTTTTGATTAAGTCCCAAGACTCGGCGCCGTTAACTTGGCGCCATTCACGCTTCCTTCGTATCTTTTGTCTCCTCCCTTTAGACCCTAACCTAATTTAACTGTATAAACTACCTAACTATACCCTAGAAGCAACATATGCACATAGTATATCCTTAGTATGATATATCCAATTTCCTCATTTTAGTGGCCTGGGAACTCAAACTAAACATATTAAATTTATCAAGCAGTACGTATCAAAGTAAATACAAATTAACGGTGTGATGTAATAATTTCCCAGTAAGTAATGTTTCTAAAATACTTTTATTTCACAAACGAAGTAAAATTGCCATCTATTTCTGATTTTTTTTTATTAAAATGAATCGTAGTCATCATTCAAAAATATAACGAATATATCACCGTTATATCAGTTTTGTAAGACAAAATTGTTCAGCTTAATATCAACAACACGCCCCAAATTGATTTAGTGATTAAAACTCATGAATTACTTAGTTGAGATTAATGTTTAGTTCCGTTGAAACATTTTTTTTCTTCGAATAGAGTTAAATCACATCGTTTAAACTTTGCAGTTAGGAAACGTACTGATCCACGGATCCAAAAATCTCCTAATATTTTCTATCGTCTTATTAAACAATCCCGCTTTTGACCATCGGAGTGTGCGTTTAGGCAGACGCAAAGTCGTAACGTGCGTTTATATTTCCGTGATTTATGTGCCCACTTTTAACAAATTGATTCTTAGGAAACATGAGACCATTAAAACTTTCTTAATTCCTACTAATGGCAAACCTAGTTTTAATCCATTTCTATCATAAAACTCTCTATTTTTCAACACTTTATGAAAACATTCAACTGACATTAAAAAGAGGAATTTAAATGGATAAACAAAAGGTAATCAGTAGACAGATAAAGAAAAAGGGGATTTGGTCGGATAAATTAAGCTAAAAAATTAACAACAATAAATTTAGATTGGAGAAATTAAGGTTAATTAAGGCCACTTTCTCCCAAAAAGCCGTATTCATCGCTTCCATCAGCGCCGGATCAAATCCCTCTCTCACACACTTTCCCTGTATATATATATGTGGACCTCCATGTCATAGATTCGTACCTCAAAAAACTCAGAAAGTACTCAAACTCCTCCGTCTTTGGACAATGACTTCTCTGTTCTTCTTAGTTCTGCTTCTCTCGTCTCTTCTCACGAGAAATGCTGAAGCTAATCCAAATTACAGAGAAGCCCTCTCCAAGTCATTGCTCTTCTTCCAAGGTCAGCGGTCCGGTCGCCTCCCTAGAGACCAACAAGTCTCCTGGAGGGCTAGCTCTGGCCTTTCTGATGGCTCAACCGCTCATGTACCACCCTAAAACATGTTATAGCATTGTCACTAACAAATGATAACTAAAGCAGGAGAATGTTATGTGAATATTGCAGGTTGACTTAACCGGTGGTTATTACGACGCGGGAGACAACATCAAGTTCAATTTCCCAATGGCGTTTACCACAACGATGCTCTCATGGAGCACGCTTGAGTACGGTAAGCGGATGGGTCCTGAGCTCAAAAACGCACGTGAGAGCATCCGTTGGGGAACGGATTATCTCCTGAAATGTGCTAGAGCCACTCCGGGGAAGCTTTACGTCGGAGTGGGAGATCCCAACGTTGATCACAAGTGCTGGGAACGGCCTGAGGACATGGACACGCCTCGCACAGTCTACTCTGTTTCCTCTTCCAACCCCGGTTCTGATGTCGCAGCTGAAACCGCAGCAGCTCTTGCCGCAGCTTCTATGGTTTTCAGGAAGGCTGATCCTAAGTACTCGCGTTTGCTGCTGGCGACAGCTAAGAACGTGATGCAGTTTGCTATTCAGTACAAAGGCGCTTACAGCGATTCCCTCTCTTCATCAGTCTGTCCTTTCTACTGCTCTTACTCTGGTTACAAGGTCTGCTTTTTCATATGCCCTATCTCTTTCCAAAAGAAACTAAAACTCCTATACTGCTACATTGGACCCTAATACTAAAATGTGAATTTATGGTGACAGGACGAGCTGATGTGGGGTGCGGCCTGGCTGCTGAGAGCAACCAATAACCCTTACTACGAAAACTTAATAAAATCTCTAGGAGGTGGAGATCAACCTGACATCTTCAGCTGGGACAACAAATACGCTGGCGCCTATGTTCTTCTCTCACGGGTGCGTCTAACTGTTATAATCCTCACTATCAGACTCATCAAACTCACAAACAGAGCTTGTTACCTTTTTTTTGGCAGAAAGCATTGCTTAACAAAGACAGCAACTTCGAACAATAC
This sequence comes from Raphanus raphanistrum subsp. raphanistrum, assembly GCA_019706035.1. Taxonomy (NCBI): domain Eukaryota; kingdom Viridiplantae; phylum Streptophyta; class Magnoliopsida; order Brassicales; family Brassicaceae; genus Raphanus; species Raphanus raphanistrum. The sequence goes on from CM033988.1 coordinate 54,538,230, forward strand.
AAACAAGCAGCTGAGAATTTCATGTGCAAGATCCTCCCACACTCTCCCTCTTCCTCTACCCAATACACTCAAGGTAAGCAAACTCATCACAATTCACAATCATGAAAAAGCCAGATGAAACATTCGCTTCAGGTCCCAAAATTTTTGAAAATATTATATACATAAGCCCTCAATTCTTAATTTTTTTTTAAATATTAGTAACTTCTCTAAAACATTACTAACGGTAACAATCACAGGAGGACTAATGTACAAGCTACCACAGAGCAACCTCCAATACGTAACGGCCATCACATTCCTCCTCACGACCTACGCCAAATACATGAAAGCCACGCGTCACACCTTCGACTGCGGAAGCTCCGTCATCGTCCCCAACGCGTTGATCAGCGTATCGAAGCAGCAAGTGGACTACATCCTCGGAGAGAATCCGATCGGGATGTCGTACATGGTCGGATTCGGGCGCAGCTTCCCGAAGAGGATCCACCACAGGGCGTCGTCTCTCCCTTCTCACGCGCTTCTCTCGAAACCGCTGGGATGCAGCGGCGGGTTCCAGTCGTTCTACAGTCAGAACCCTAACCCTAACGTCCTCACGGGAGCGATCGTGGGAGGGCCGAATCAGAACGACGGGTATCCGGATCAGAGGGATGATTATAGTCACTCGGAGCCGGCGACTTACATCAACGCGGCGTTCGTCGGACCTCTGGCGTACTTCGCGGCCGGTAGATCGGGTTGAAATCGGATCGCGGCCACGTCACTTTCTCCGATGTGTGTAGTTCCCTTTGTTTTATAGTTAGATCCGTTGGCACAAGCCTAACGTGAAACTCAAGTAAGGGACAAGTAATTTTAAAATGTAAAATTATTAATGGGCTAAGACCCAAATATGAAGTATTAATGGGCCAGGAAGAAATTCTACTCGTGGTCTTATGATTTATTGGTTTGGGATATATTTTTATCTTTATATTTATATCTACATCTAAGCGTCAATAGCTAATGCCTCATGATGTATAGGGTAAGCACGACCTGTGGCTTTGCTGCATGAAATTATCACGACCTCGTAATATAATAGTAGTGACTTTTTCTTTTTTTTTTTTGTTTTAAAAAGACTGATGTATTGAAAAAGACTTGATTTTTTAAAAATATCTATATCACATTAGAACCCGAAAAGATAAAATTATAAAAAGACTAGTGTGACTGACAAAATAAAAATAAAAAGACTAGTGTGACTGTGTGAGGTCGGCCAAGGCGAGGTCGACGCAGAGGAATTCGCCAGGTGTCGGACGAGCAGGGAGCAATCCAAGCTGGCTCTGTTAAACGCCACGTACTTACTAATCATTAGTCAGCCTCATGGGACCCATCTCCGTGATTCCGACCGTCATTCTCCTTCTATACCGTTTCATTAGTTTCCTAATCTTCTATTAATTTCAAACTTAGTGGACCAAGCATTTTATACTGTTTTTTTGGTTATGTACAGTGTAGAAAAAACACTATTGGAAAGTAGATCGTAAATCCTTTCTTGTTGGTTTGAATCTGGAAGACAAACGACTTTTCTTAAGGAACAATTTCTTTTATATAACCAAAACACACAGATTTGCATAAAATAGAACGGATTATTGAAAGTTTGTATCTAATACTAACTCACAAATGAAATGACAATTCAACACCGACATCACGTTGAGCCGCACGTTGAGATGTCATATTCATAAAGAGTTCCTTTTTCTGTGTATTTGTTTTTTCAAGTTTGAAAGAAAAAATGGTGATGTGACACACAAAAAGAGAGTGAATAATCTTACTCAAATTTCAAAATTACATATATAGCAAAAAAAAAAATTTTGCTAAGATATATAGACAAAAGTATCACTTAGACACCGTTTTGTTTTTTTTTTCATTAAATGTAGACACCGTTAACCTACATTCTTAATCCCCTATGGTAAGGGTGCAGATTATTTTCCGAAAGAAAAGGCTGGAGTCCCCATTTAATAAGAGTTTTTCCAAAGCAAATGGTTGCTTTTCTTGGTAGGAAGAAAGTGAAGTGAATCGAAAATCTGGGATATAGTAATTTGGTTTATCGGAGAGTATAGTCGGAGAAAACAAGGCCAATGGTATATGCTTAATTCAAATTTGGGTAAGATCCAAGAAGGAAACAAAAAGAAGATTCTTACCACCTAGGTAATTTACAGTCATTTCAAGCAATGTAAATCAAATAGTCAAACATTCATGCATGGGCGGATCTATACAAAGATTTGAATATGCAAAATCTAAATAACATCCAGCGGAGAAAACGTACAGATAATGACGTTATTATTTCTTTTTAAAAAAACTGTATACAGCTAAGCACATAATTTGGATTAGAAGGTAAGGCAACTTATATTAAGAAAACCTTAAAGTAAATAAATAAATTAATTGCAAAGATTCAAAAAAAACTGTGGACCGCTGACAATCATCTTATTACTATACATCGTTCCCAAATTCTTTTCTATAAAACCTATCTCAACCCCTCCCCTGTTCTGTCCATTGTCTTCTTGTCGACTCTACAGCTTCGGCGGTTTCTCATTTTTGAACGTCTCTTGTTAAACTCTTCTCCATTTTGTTTTACACCACAACTGTTTTTAAAACACAGTGGCAGAGATTGAGGTAGATCGCCGGAATCTCATCTTCGACGGCGGAGTTGAAAAGGGTTTATCCTGAAGAAGCTTCCTACGATTCTCTCTTTAGGTATTTTATTTACTCTTGACTACTTTTCCGGTTAACTGGATCTTGAAATTGATATATTTCTTTTGTTATGGGTCATTCTCTTTCTTCTTCTCTGTTCGATTTTAGCTTCTTGAAAGCGTATGTGTATGTTGTTGCATGATGTCCTCGTTCTCGGATCCATAAGGCTCTGTTTTTCCTGTACTTATGTTGTCTGATATGCATCGTTGATAATAATAGGTGTACGGTAGTTTGTTTGGTGATCTGATTCTTGGACTGGATGTGAAATGCAAAGATCACGGAGAGCTCTTCTGCTTAGAAGAAGAGCTTCTGAGAGTGCTTCTAATGGAAGGAACCGCCTGTACAAAGTTTCCTTGTCTCTCGTTTTTCTCATTTGGGGTCTTCTCTTGTTATCTACTCTGTGGATCAGCCATGGAAATCGCCACAAAGGTAACCCTTTAAGAAACTAACCTCGGACCCTTAGCATCAATGATTATGAAAATTTTATGGTAACATTTGCTTTGTCAGAGAACATACAATCGTGAATATGTGTTAAAAGCTTTCTCGTGGGCATTTGCAGGTGATCCAGATGATGTTAGTGCAAATGAGACAGCTGGACATGTTGATGCATCATCACTAGACTCTACTTTTGTTCATTCTACTCTTGCTGAAAGAATCAAAGACGTGCACATTATATCGAAGCATGTAGACGTCGATAACACGGTTGCAGCAAATGTTATAGAAAGCAAAGACAGTGGCTTTGAGAAGAAATTTGAGATGATTAATAATAACTCAGGTCCAGCGAAGGACACAGAGACCAATGCTTCAAAGCTTGATCAACTCTCTCGTGCTGTTCCGTTTGGCCTTGATGAGTTCAAGAGCAGGGCGTCCAACTCCAGAGACAAATCTTTGTCTAGCCAAGTCAGCGGCGTGACTCACAGGATGGAGCCTGGTGGGAAAGAGTACAACTACGCAGCAGCCTCAAAAGGAGCTAAGGTCTTGTCTTCTAACAAGGAAGCAAAAGGAGCTACAAGCATTATAAGCCGGGACAAAGACAAGTACCTACGGAACCCGTGTTCAACTGAAGAGAAGTTTGTTGTCATAGAACTTTCAGAAGAAACGTTGGTGAACACAATCAAGATTGCAAATTTCGAGCATTACTCTTCCAATCTCAAGGAGTTTGAGATTCTTGGAACGTTGGTTTATCCTACTGATACTTGGGTTCATCTAGGGAACTTCACAGCTTTAAACATGAAGAACGAGCAGAATTTTACTCTCGGTGATCCACAGTGGGTGAGATATCTAAAGCTAAGCTTCTTAAGCCATTATGGTTCAGAGTTTTACTGCACCTTGAGTTTACTAGAAGTCTATGGAGTGGACGCTGTGGAGCGAATGTTGGAGGATCTGATATCTATCCAAGATAAAAACGTAGTGAGACCTCAAGAAGAGCAGAAAGAGAAGAAGGAGAGCGATGAAGACAGAAGTAAACAAAAGGAGAAGGAAGAAGAAACCTCACCAGAGAATGTGGTTGATGTATCGAATGAGAGAAAAAAGCCACCAGATCTGGTGGAAGAGATAAAACATCATCAACCAGGGAGCAGGATGCCAGGGGACACTGTGTTGAAGATACTGATGCAGAAGATTAGGTCACTGGACTTGAGCTTGTCAGTGCTGGAGAGTTACTTGGAGGAAATGGGTTCTAAATATGGAAAGATATTCAAAGAGATGGATAAGGAGTCGAGCAAGAAAGAGGAGGAGGAGGCAAAAATGAGGCTAAGGGTAGAGGGAATGAAGGAGAGTGAAGAGAAGATGAAAAAGGAGGCAACGAGGATGAGAGAGTGGCGAATGAGAGTAGAGAGAGAGATTGAGAAGGGTGAGAAGGAGAAAGAGAAAGTGAAAGAGAGGTTGGAGCAAGTGTTGGAAAGAATGGAGTGGATGGAGAAGAAATGTGTGACTGTGTTCACCATTTGTGTTGGGTTTGGGGCTATCGCGGTTGTAGCTGTGGTTCTCGGGAAGGGAACATGTCGAGCAGAGACTGGTAGCTTGGCTTGGCTGGTGCTGTTGATAAGCTCTATATTTGTTATGTTCGTTTTGTCTCTTTGAACTTCACAGTTTTGATCTTTTAGTTTTGTTTGTAGTTTTTACTGTAGAGAAGGTAGTTGAGACTTTTTATACATAATAAAACTAGGTGTTTTCTTGCACCATATGCAGTAAAAAATTTTTAAAATATTTTTAATAGATAAATATAAATTATATTAATTTTTAATTAATATTGTAAATTTTCTTTTTTATCAATATTTTAATATAAATTGATTTAAATAAACACTAAAATTAAGATAAAAATAGTTTTGTTTATTTTAAATTATATTTAAGAATGTGCATGTTTATATTTAAAATTATAATCTTAGGTAGATTTTTATATCTATTTATTTTAATTAAGTATATTAAATAAATATGTAAAATTTTCATAATTGTCAAAATTTAAAATTAAAAAATATTTATAAAATTGTAGATATATGTAAGAAACTAATGATTTTACGATTTGATTTGATTTTACAATTTAATTTTTATAATTTTCTGAAAAATTATACATTTTTGAAAATTTTATAATTTAAATGATATTTCGAAATTTGAAATGCCATAGTTGAATATATTTATTTTAATGATAATTTATGAGTTATTACTATATTCTAAAAAAACTAAAAATGTAAATCGACAATAAATGTAATATATGAATTATTACAATATTTTAAAAAATTTACCAAAAATATAAACTAACATTAAATATAATTGTCCATGTCATATTAATCTATAAGACATGTCATCAATTTTAGTAGCCATGTCATATTATTTTTGTAAGAATGATTATAGAGAGGACAAGTGGCAAAATCACTTCTCAAATATAGTCTAGGGGATTTAAATTATATTTAAGAATGTGCATGTTTATATTTAAAATTATAATCTTAGGTAGATTTTTATATCTATTTATTTTAATTAAATATATTAAATAAATATGTAAAATTTTCATAATTTTCAAAATTTAAAATTTAAAAATATTTATAAAAATTGTAGATATATGTAAGAAACTAATGATTTTACGATTTAATTTGATTTTACAATTTAATTTTTATAATTTTATGAAATGTATACATTTTTGAAAATTTTATAATTTAAATGATATTTCGAAATTTGAAATGCCATAGTTGAATTTTATTTTAATGATGATTTATGAGTTATTACCATATTCTAAAAAAATTTAAAAATGTAAATCGACAATAAATGTAATATATGAATTATTACCATATTTTAAAAAAATTATCAAAAATATAAATTAACATTAAATATAATTGTCCATGTCATATTAATCTATAAGACATGTCATCAATTTTAGTAGCCATGTCATATTATTTTTGTGAGAATGATTATAGAGAGGACAAGTGGCAAAATCACTTATCAAATATAGTCTAGGGGACAAGGGGATATTCTGGTTCGGATAAAGATTAGTTTTGATATGATCAAAATCCAGTTTAATTTGTTTTTGCAAGTTACAATGATTCTCTTATGTCAATTTGTATGATATCTTTGAGATTGATTGTTTACATATTTTGAAGTAGTTTTTGGATTTTTTTTTGAAAAGAAAACATTTTCAAGCAATCAAGGTTTAGAGAAATAGATTCTATTTATCCAAGTTTTTATGTATCTTTTTTCTTCAAAATCCAACAATAGTTTTCATTTTTTTTTAATTTAAAACTTTTGCTATATTTATGCTTTGATACATGAAAAGAAATAAAAACAATAACTATACTATAAGCAAATCAGCTCTAGTAAAAAAACCTTTGTTTAATTTTATAAAATACAAAAATAATTTCTATTACGAACATTTTTATAACTTTTCAATAAAATAAAATTATTTATTTAAACTTACTTTTATGTATAGTTTATATATTTTATTAATAATCTGCTTTTCTTAAATTCAAATCTATATTCTATTGATTTTTCCCCTACAACCAAAAAAAATGAATTTTTTTGAAGTTCAATAATTTTTTGTTATATAATGTACTATATAAAATCAACACCTAATCCTCTAAAAATACATTCAAAATACACATAAAGCTCAAATGCTACTTTTCTAAGCAATTGGAGTTGCTAAGGTAAATTAAATTATTAATGTTTTAATAAATAATTTTGTGATATAAATTTTATAGAAATTAGTTAAAGTTGTTAAGCCTATGTATTGTAAATTTGTTACACTTCAATTTAGTTTTGTATTTTAAAACTTTAGCTATTAACTTTTATATACAGTAGTTGAATAAAATATAAAGTATGTAGTTATATATACACAAATTATGTCTAAACATAGAATATATTTTTTATATAAAAATAGATTTATGGCATAAATATATGTATTATCAAATTTATGTATCTATATAGGAATTACGATACTTTTAAGTTTTATTTGTATTTTTTATTTTAAATAATTTTTTAAACAGTTTATATGTGTTTTGATTACAGTATTTTTCTTTTATTATTATTAAAATAAAAATATTACTAATATATCTTATTTTATTAATTTTAAAAAGAAAACCCAAAAATTAAAACAACCATTCATGTTGTTTAAGAACTAGAATCTACTACAAAATTAAAACCAAAAATTAAAAATTAAAATCTAAAAACCAACAATCAAAAACCAAAAACTAGAAACAAAAATGTAAAAATTAGGAAACAACCATCACCTTGGTCAAATCGCAAGGCCGCTTGAATGGAGTTTTTAATGGAAGACCTTAGTTTCGATAATGTCTTTTATTACATGAATAATTATTCAAAATGATCCATATTTGATTAAAAATTTAAAATATCTCATTATCTTAACAATTTTAAAAACTATTTTGATTAATAGTAAAACAAACATCATTGTTTTGTATAGGTTAAAAATTATCTACCACAAACGTATTTAGTATTAGCCAACTTTAGGTAGTAGTTGGAGAATAACATTGTGTTACCATCGAAAGGATCTGCTCCCAAACTCATGGATCTGGAAAACTCTTCTCCAATCTGTTCAGATTTCTGAAGAAGAAGCTCGATTTGATCTCTCTGTCTATCATCACCGAGTGATCCAACTCCTCTACTCTGATCTACAGCCATGGCTTCAAGATCGTTTCAACTAAAACTGATGGTGTAAGATGAAAAGATTGACACAGCTGTTAAGTTCTACATCAGTGCATTCGGTGATTTGGTAGTCAACCACTTCACCGACCCTGATGATCATCCTGTCTATGAGCTCCTGTTGGCTGGTACTAAAGTCTCCATTTTTGGAATCTCTGAGGAAACTTCTCTTGGAACCAATGCAGTTTTCGAGAATGTTCTCGAAACAGATGATGTTTTTGGTGCAGTTAAGAAAGCAACTGACCTGGGAGCTCAACTAGTTGGTGAAATCTTGGCAAACGATGACGCGAGAATCAAAGCGAAAGTTACTGATCCTTTCGGCTTTCAGTGGGTTCTCATTTCTCTCTAGATCAGTTCCAGAATAGAGAGCTGCAACATTTGTCACGTCAACCCTGCACATGCTCCTGCTCTGTGTACGGAGTACCAGAGATGGATGGATATATAGGCGTGATCATTTCCTTAACTTGAAACCGTAACTGTCGGTTTTATTTTAATTGGCCACATTTGATGTACTGGTTATAGTGCAAATTTGAGCATTACTCTTCCAATCTGATAGATTTTGAGATTCTTGGAACGTTTGTTTATCCTATTGATCCTTGGGTTCGTTTAGGGAATTCCACATTGGCTGATCCTCAATGGATGAGATATCTAAAGCTAAGTTTCTAGATACTGAAAGATATTCAAGGAGATGGATGAGAAGGGAGCATGAGAGATAAGCAAATGGAGAAGATAAAGCTAAAGTTAAGAAAAATGAATGAGAAAGTGAAGAGCATATGAAGGAGAAGGCAATGAAGATGAGAGAGTGGCGAATGAGAGTAGAGAGAGATTGAGAAATGTGAGAATGAGAAAGAGAAGGAGAAAGTGAACGAGAGGTTGGAGCAAGTGTTGGAAAGAAATAAGTGGACGGAGAAAAAATGTGTGGCTGTGTTCACTATTTAAATTAATATTATTATTTGAATTTTATAAACTAAGTAGAAATAATGATCATGATAGAATTATTTTGCTTCATAGTTTTAAGAAATTTTGATTATTCGTCATGTTCTTATGATTTGAACCGATGAATTTTATCAATTGAGTAGAAATATGGATCATGATAGGATTTAAAATAGTTTGCTTCATCTAATATTTAAAATCATATTCGTTACAGGATATGTATTGTAACATACATCAATTTGTAAAAACGTTCTAATTAGTGAAAATTCTATCATATGTAAATACTATATAGTGTTCGTAATTTAATAGTTGTGCTTCAATCTTTCTCAAAGAAAAAATAAATATAGATAATGAATTGATGTCACTATATTGATCAAAATTTTAAGATCTTCATAATTCTCAGACAAATAATAACAATGAATTAAGTCCGTTGTATGTTCTGTTATATTAATTTCATCTAGTATAAGCATAATATGTGTTGTGTCCTTAGTACATGTATAAATGATTAAACAAGTAGAACAAAATGTTAGAATATAATTCTAAGAATACATCTTCAAATTTTTATGCATTATATTATAGTAAATATTTTTCTTTAGGCAGTTTTTAAAATAATATTTTTATAGAATTAATATGTGGCTTAATTTTTTTAATATGTATTAGTTTATTTTAAATATATAATTTATAGTTTGTTATAATGCACTAATATCACATTTGATTGCAATTTACATGGTTTTCATCTTTGTCAAAATATGAATCTGTACTTATAAAACAAATGAAATTGTTTATACCATAAAGGTTTTTAAAATTATCTAAATGTATATATAAATATTGATTAGAAGCGAAATTTAATAATTACTATTTGTTAAAAATCCAAAAGCAATCTATATTATACATCCAAATAATATAAAATAATCTTTTCGAATTTATTATTTTTGAATTTGACATAAATAATATACAATTCATATATGGTAGTTCCTCTAGTTTTCTTTTACTTTTTCATCATAATTATTAGATGAATATTGTTAAACTGATGAATATAATGTTTGAAATTTGAAATTTTATTTTTCCATTATTAACCAATTAGAAATTCTCTATTGGTCTTTTTATCAACAAATTAATTTTGTCAAGTATATACAAATTTATTTACCCATAGATAATATTTAAATGATATCTGGTTGTGGTTTATTAACCAACTTAAAACCGTAATTTGGCGGTTTTATCTTATTTATCCACGTTTGACAAACCGGTTACGGTTATTATAGTGAAGCGAGGAAAGGAAACCGAGAGAAGAAAAAGGGTTTAGGTCAGACAGAGACAGAAGAGTACTTACTGGTCTGGTTCGTGGTTTGGCTCTCTGTCGCGTCAGAATGTTCAAGAAGGCGGTTGAGGCGAAGTCTCACCAGCGTCTCTCCGGCGCCGATCGGAAAAAACTCCGGCGCACCGTCCAAAATAAGTTTTCTCTCCTCACCGATGAGCTTCTCGACGCCATCCTTCCTCCCAAGGTTTGCTTTTCGTTGTCTGGAGATAAAAGTGGATAGATTAGATTTGCATCGAGGGAGTTTTGTAATGGATTGATTTGGTTACTCTCTCTCTCTTTGTCTAGGTTGAGATAACTGTTTCAAAGTTCCAGAACCGTGTTCTTGTCTACAGTATCGAAGGTGGATGTCCCATGTTTTTCGATATCGATGGAAGAGGGAATGAGATTTTACCCACAGGTTTGTAGATAAACTGTGTGATTTTACCATGTATTGGGATCTTTATTAAGTTTTTTTTTGTTTTGCTGTTAGTTTTTGCACTATGGGAGGCTCCTGAGATGTTACCTTCCTTTATGTTGAAAGGAGGTGAGGTTTCACGGTATGTACTAGGCGGTGCTGATTTGATGTTCCCGGGTATTTTGATCCCTCCCGAAGGCTTTCCTTCGTTCTCAGCTGGAGAGATATGGTCTGTCAAAGTTCCTGGGAATATGGCACCTATAGCTGTAAGTCTCTCTTTATACTTGGTTGATGACGATGAGCCTTTTTTTTATTTTACCAACATGAAGTTTGACATGATGGTTATGGATGGTTTTTGGAAGGTTGGGTTTACCACAATGAGTAGTGCAGAAGGCATTAAAGCAGGTTTGCGTGGGAAGGCTTTACGGATAGCTCATTATTACCGTGACTTCCTCTGGTACAATACATGATATGCTTATTTTCTGTTTGTTGTCTCTGGAGGAACTCAGTCATTTACATGGTAAATGTGTGTTTCACAGGGAATCAGCTGAGGGGCATTATGTTCCAAATGCTGGGTTTTGGGAGGATGTGGTCATGGAGGATCCAGCGTTCATTGCTTCTGGTTCTGGTGAGGAAATTTCGGACGCTTCAGCTGGGCAGCAGACAAGCATAGGAAATGAAGAAGATGAATCTGCTTTGGAAACAGCTTCAACTTCTGCTGCGGATGCTAAGGATGGTACTGAAGAAGAACATATGGTTGGAAGCATGAATGAGCTGAACTTAACGGACGACGCTAATACTGAGAAGCAGAATACACTCTCCACGGAGGAAGTGGATGCCCTTCTCGACCAGTGCCTCTTACAAGCATTGCACACAACACTGAAGGAAAAGGATCTTCCCATCCCAGGAAGCACTCTATGGTAAGAACTACATTCTACTTTGAGAGCCAACTATATTCTGGTTGTTGGTTTGGTTTCTTACCAATCATTCTTTACCTTGTTGGAATTGAGTTATTTTATTACGCTCTGAAGGTCTGTTCTTGTATGTGTGTTACTCTTGAGTCTTTGACTTTGTCGGTGACAAGCAAGACACCTTAACGCTTTGGCTTACATAGTTTTTCTTTTGGTGTGAGTGCCGCAGGGCAAATCATGTACTACCTTGTAGGCCGGCTGGGATTACTCTTGACATTAAGAAGTCTTCCCATAAAAAGCTATCAAAGTGGCTGCAATCTAAAGCTTCTGCAGGAATGGTTAGTCTCTTTCTCGATGTTATCAAACAGGAGTGTGCATATAGTTTAACTTCAAATACCAACTGGTTTATCAGTTAGGGAACTATAGTCATAAAGTGTTGTAAGCTGTATCCTATAAAGAGTTGTTAACTCTCATTTGACCTTTTAAATTAACCCTGATATACTGATAACTGCAAGCAGATTTGATTGGTTTATACACTTGTTCTGATTGTTTTAACCATTTGCACAGATCACTGTGAAAGAAGACAAGCACAAGAAGGAGATTGTGCTGATTTCAGTGAACCGCAGGCACCCTGATTACTCATCCTTCAAGCCAGAGAAAAAGAAGGCAGAAGTCTCCGAGTCTTCCGTCTCCAGCTCCACAGCACCAGCTCAGTCAGACAAAATGCTTGAAATCATAGAGGTTTACAAACCAAGCATACACAACAGTGCAATATTTGCATCTCTCGGAGAAGACAAAGGAAAGCTATACACAGCTTCAGAAGCCTCTGATGTCGTGTTCAAATACATCGAGAAAGAAAATCTGGTGAAGCCAACAAACAGGGCAATGGTGGTGCTGGATCCGATACTATGCGATGCATTGTTCAAAGGAGCCATCAAGAAGGGATCAGCGTATCCGTCAGAGATTCACAAAAAGGATGTGGGATCGACCTTCGTAGGGAGGATGCAGCCTCATCAGGTAGTGATGAGAGGCGGATGTGAACCTGTGGTTCGTAAAGGAGCTATAAAGCCGGTTCAGATAATGACGGAGCGAAGACAAGGGAACAAAAAAGTGACCAAGGTGTCTGGGATAGAGACGTTCTTGATGGATCCTGACTCGTTTGGATCGGAACTGCAGAAGAAGTTTGCTTGCAGTACTTCAGTTAACGAACTTCCAGGTACGTTGTTTGTGATTTTTTTCTTCTTTTCCATGCAAGTGAATATTTTGAGAGACCGTTTGTGTTGTGTACAGGTAAGAAAGGGTACGAGGTTCTGATACAGGGAGGAGTGATCGAAGATGTGGCGAGGTATATGGTGGAACAATATGGAGTTCCAAAGAGATACATTGAAGTTCTTGATAAGACTAGGAAATGATTTCATTTGGCTCTACCTCTCCTCCTGTTTACTTTTTCTTTTCATTTTGTGTTCTAAACTTCTAATTTTAATCCTCTGGGGTTACTTTACTCAGTTATCGAACAAATGCTTTTTCATTTTGCTTTGCTAAAGTGCGTTTGTGAAAATAAAAGATAAATATATGGTATCAAATACATTGATTGGTGATCTTATAACATCATCTACCCCTAAACTCTCTGTCTTTAGCTCTTAAACATAACAATGGTGGTTTAGGTGGTGTAATATAATGGATAAGTGGGGCTTAGTTCTTCCACAAGCCCAACGAGACCCACCAAGGTCACGGATCTATCAATGGTCTCTCTGCATCTGCATCGCAAGTAGTGGTGACATGTTACGTCGAGTGACGTTGCATTGCACCGCACTCATAAAATAAAGAAGAAACCACCTTTTGCTCTCACCAACCACAACATAAAGCCGCACATTTTTTGGTCAGAGGCAGTGCCTATTTCAATTTCAATTGCTGCAAACGCACAGACACAGAGATAGAGAGATAGAGGAGAGAGAAAGATGATGGCGTTGGCTCTTCGCAGACTCTCATCTTCCCTCAAGAAACCGATCTTCCCTAATGGCCGTTCTATGGTTAATCTTCTTCTTCTTCTTCTCTCAATCTCTCTTTGTTTTGTTTGATTCTAATCTGTTGTTCTTGTTCAGTCTTCTTTGTCAACCTCGGCTATGGGGGACTCGGAGAGATCTCGTTCCAGTGTAAAAAATCATTATTTTGGTTTTATATAAATATCACATTCATGGCAATTGGATCAGATTGCGTCTTATCACATTTATTTGTTTTGATCAGTGGGTAAAGCAGCTGAATGCACCTCTGGAAGAAGTCGATCCAGAGATCGCTGATATCATCGAACTCGAGAAGGCTAGGCAATGGAAGGTATATATGTTTGCTTTTTATATTATGTTTTATTCAAGTCAACATGGTGTGTATTTGTATGATCAAATCTTTATTCTTTTGTAAAGTTTTTGTCTGCTTAATTCCATTAGTAGAATAGAAAGCACTTGCAAATTGGGAAGCTTTATGTTGATTTGGAGATTTGAATATTTGTGTGAGGGTTTCAGGGGTTTGAACTTATACCGTCAGAGAACTTCACATCTGCCTCGGTGATGGAAGCTGTTGGTTCTGTTATGACTAACAAGTACAGTGAAGGCTACCCTGGTGCCAGATACTATGGAGGCAATGAGTATGTATTTCTACTTTTACTTTAGTGCAAATTTTCTAGAATGTGAGAAACTTTTGTCTTCGTTGTTATGCTTATAAAGGCCTTCTTCTTGTTTGTTGAAACTTCTTGCATTTTGTTATTAGTATCTGATCATCAAGATTATTTTCATCTTTGTCACAATAGGTACATTGACATGGCTGAGTCATTATGTCAAAAGCGCGCACTGGAAGCTTTTCACCTAGATCCTTCCAAATGGGGAGGTACCTACGAGTTTTTATGCAGATGTCATTCTTTGTTTAACAGCGAATCTTTGATATCTAACTTAGCTGTGGTTAAACACATTCTACTAGAAACCAACTTTAGTAATGGCGTCACACTCACTTTTGACATGAGCTCTACTCTTTTTGTAGTCAATGTGCAGTCTTTATCAGGATCACCAGCTAACTTCCAAGTATACACCGCACTACTGAAACCTCATGAAAGAATCATGGCACTTGACTTGCCTCATGGTGGACATCTTTCTCATGGTTATCAGGTAAGTACCTTAGAATATATAATCTCTATAGCATTCGTCATCTTTTCAGCTTCATCACTCATCTCCATGTATCATTTTCCTCCTCTTTTTAATTGCTCCTGTGCAGACTGACACGAAGAAAATATCTGCTGTATCCATCTTCTTTGAGACAATGCCATACAGATTGGATGAGAGCACTGGGTACATTGATTACGACCAGGTTTGGTCGTTGATAGCAACCTTAGCTTAATGCTTAAACAGTTTTATCTTTAAAAAATATTACCATTGAGACACATGTTGTTATAATCATTCTGCAGCTAGAAAAAAGTGCGGTGCTTTTCAGACCCAAACTTATTGTTGCCGGTGCAAGTGCTTATGCTCGTCTATATGACTATGCACGTATTCGCAAGGTAAAGTGTATTTTCTTCAACTCTTCGAGTGTGAAGTATAGCTACCAAAATTTGCATGGTAAGTGGATGCAGATTGCATTTTTAAAGTTTGTGAATGACAAATTTGCAGGTTTGTGACAAGCAAAAGGCGGTCATGCTGGCTGATATGGCTCACATCAGTGGGTTGGTTGCGGCTGGCGTTATTCCTTCTCCTTTTGAGTATGCAGATGTTGTTACGACTACTACTCACAAATCTCTCCGAGGTCCAAGAGGGGCTATGATATTCTTTAGGAAGGGGTTGAAAGAGGTTAACAAACAAGGCAAAGAGGTGAGAATTTCAAGTCATATAACATGTAAATGAATTAGTAAATAACTTGCAGGTGTCGACTAATTTTATCTGTATTTGATCATATGTTGTTGTATCTCATATGACAGGTCATGTATGACTATGAGGACAGAATCAACGCTGCTGTTTTTCCCGGACTGCAAGGTGGCCCACATAATCACACTATAACAGGTCTAGCAGTTGCTCTGAAGCAGGTTCGGTCATCCAACTTTTTTAATGAACCTGTTGTCTAATATGTACCCATGATCTCCTTTCACTTTCTGATTAAGGTCTCACCTAGGCTTTTCTTATTCTTTTGACTTGTCGGCTTATACAGGTGAAAACACCCGAGTATAAGGCCTACCAGGATCAGGTTCTCAGTAATTGCTCAAAGTTTGCAGAGGTGGGATGTGTTTGCTAATTGTCATATTCTTAGTTGATATACCTCAAATATCCTGCAACACCTGAGTATTAAGGTCTACTATAAGCATCTCACTTTTTGTTTGTAAAATGGCTTGTAATTGCAGTCTTTGCTATCAAAAGGATATGACTTAGTATCTGGAGGCACTGACAATCATTTAGTCTTGGTGAACTTGAAAAATAAGGTATTTCTCATTCCATCTTTTAGTGTATGTACCCTTTAATGTCTAGATGGAAATACTTGCTTTGGACTTCTATGTTTGCATAAGAAGGTGGTGATTTTAGATATCATAACTTAAAAACTCATAAAATTTAGGTTTACTACGGTGAACTAAATCAGTTATGATTTCTTGCTTCTCATATATATTGTGTGATTTAATTTCTCTGGCTGACGATTTGCTGACCTCATGTAGCTAATTGAGTTTAATGTTTTGTTTATCTACTGTGTGAACCTCATTAAGCAGTGCATATAGTGCCGCTAAGTTTCTCTGCTAATGGAACTGATTTTTTGCAGGGAATAGATGGATCAAGAGTGGAGAAAGTATTAGAATCAGTACATATTGCAGCAAACAAGAATACTGTTCCAGGTGATGTTTCCGCCATGGTTCCAGGTGGCATCCGTATGGGTAAGACTCTTAAAAGAACTCTGGAAGAAGTAAGTGTTAGTATATGTAGTATGAGTAGAAAATGTCCATGCTTCTTGGCACTTACTAGTTTTGAAATTCTATCTTAGCTGTGATAAAAAAAAAAACTGGTGACGACATTATCGTACATGTTCCTTCTTACAGGAACACCCGCTCTCACATCAAGAGGGTTCATTGAGGAAGATTTTGCAAAAGTGGCTGAATACTTTGATTTAGCCGTCAAGATAGCCTTGAAGATCAAGGCAGAGTCGCAAGGTATATACACTAAGTCGTCTCTGTTGATCTTTTGTGTCATGCCTGATCTCTGAAATAATGTATTTGCAGGAACCAAGCTGAAGGACTTTGTAGCAACAATGCAAACAAATGAGAAATTACAGTCAGAGATGGCCAAGCTACGTGAGATGGTTGAAGAGTATGCTAAACAGTTCCCAACGATTGGGTTCGAGAAAGAGACTATGCGATACAAAGAGTAGTTTTGATTCATCGAAGTGAAAATCGACACACGTTTCCACAAAGCATTCACAATGGTTCCTAAGAGATACAATGAAGTTCTTAATTGTAATGATTTCATTTGCTACCTCTTTTGATTTTCCTTTTTTACATTTTACTCATTACTTTTCAGATATTGAACAGATAAGAATAAAAGGGGTTTTATATATTGTGAATGCAAAATTATACCTACATTTGTGAAAATGAATATCAAATGTGTCACAAAGCGAAGTGTTTTTTTTTCTTGAGAAAGGGCTTTATAAAAAACAAAGAGAAGTGTTACAAAAAAAGAAAGAAAGAAAGTATCAAGTTTATGAGTAACAATAGTTGAGAAAATAGTAATCTATTGAATGTTATTAAATGATCTCCAAATAACAAATTGTTTTTAGCTCATAACAACTTTGACATTCAGCAAACCGGTCAAATAAAATGTCTATAAATGGGTGAGGATAAAATCTGAAAATTAGATTTATGAGTAACTAATACTCTTCGTTTCAGAATGAATGTTTTAGAGTTTTTTTTTGGTAAGTGACAGGGAAGAGAGTCCCCTGCTCTTTTATTTAAAAACTAAAAACAACTACAAGCAAACATTCCGAAGCCTAGAGACCCCGTTCGAGTCCTCCAACAAAATAGAAACTACAGACTCCGGAACAGTTTCAAAAAAATACAAACCAAATGGTAAAGAAAACGCATAGGTAACTAATCCATCGGCAAGATAATTAGTCTCTTTATACACATGAAAGATTTTGACTAGCCAGATTTGAATGTTTTAGAGTTTCATACATATCAAAAGAATATTTTGATTATAAATATATTATTTTGTGATTAAATATTTCCTATAATCTATATTCCAATAAAAATTAAAAAATGTAAGTTATTTTTTCTTCAAAATTTACAATTATCATTATTTAAATAAAAATACATGAAAATTTATATTTTGAAACAATTTATTTTTTAAATGGATCGTTTTAAAATGGAAGGAGTAACTTAGAAAACAGGTAATGAAATCTATTGAAATGTTAAATTTTCCTCATTATGTTTTTTTACAATTATAAAATAACAAAAGACACAAGTTTGATGGTGATTGGTCAAATTTTCCAATCCTAATAAATAATAAATAAACTCACACACTCTCTCTCTCTCTCTCTCTCTCTCTCTCATCTGACAAGTGACAACCAAATGGCTCTCTTCGAGTGGCGGCGACAGAGAAGACGACCACTCGACGGCGGAGGAAATCGCCGCCGTCTTCTCTTCAGACCGCTCTATTCGAGAAAACTAAAGAGAATGATTCTATTCGCAGTGGTATTCTTAGCCATCGTCCCTCCTCTCTTCTTCCACTTCAAGCTCCGACGAATCCGCCAGATCGCAGCGAAGAAGTGCGATTGGCTTCAGCATCCTCCACGCGTCTGTGCTCACGGCGGCGATTCCACCTTAGCTTTCCCCAACACTGTATGTATTATATCACACACGCTACTTCTCGAATCGATGATCATTGCGCAAACTCTTATTCTCTCTATTGGGGCAGATGGATGCTTATAGTTACGCGATAGGTTCTCGTGTTGATTGCATTGAAGTCGATGTTTCGCGTTCCTCCGATGGTGTTCTATTCGCTCTCCACAACAGGTCCGTTTTGCATTCCTCTTCCCTCCTTCCTTTCCTTTCTCTGTTTTTGATTCTCATCATTCGCGTGATCACATTGCACACAGTCAGGGATCTGCAACGTATAGCTCGTAACTCTTCTGTTCAAGTTGGAGATCTGAGCATGAAACAGGTCTCCTCAATCATCATCTTTTCGAAATAAGCTTTTCACCTCGTTTGCCTGAGCTTTCATCTTTCCTGCAGATCAAGGAACTCGATGTCTCACAGATTGTGAAAGGGACCTTGGACAATCGTAGGATTCCTACTCTTCAAGATGCTTTAGCGGTATACTACTACTCTCCTGGTTTGCTTTGTGATTGCTGCTCAGTAGTAACAAGTGCCTGAGATTAATCTTTATCTTTAATTATGTAGTTGATATCAAATTCAGTAGGGCAAGTGATTCTTGATGCTAAAGTAGGACCGCCAATGTATGAAAAGGGGCTCGCACTAGACATTCTCTCTGTTGTAAGTACTAGCAGCTTTTTTTTTTGTTAAAGCGTTACATCTTTGTTTGCTTCCTTCTCAAATGTCTCCAATATAAAATACGGTTATGAGTTTTCTTAAAACCAGCTCTCTCCTTGTATCTGTTGTACACGCAGAACTATAACTGCTGTTATAAAAAACAGAGCATGGATCATTGTAGATGCTTTTGTCTCTAATTTAATAGGTGGTATTACTGTCTTTGTTGTCACCTGAATCATCAGTCCTCTGTTGTTCTTGTTAGATTGAGAGATCACGGTGCAAGAATTGCATTGTATGGGCCAAAAGCGACACTTTGGCTAGGGACCTAATCAGACGAGCACCACATCTTACAGTAAGTAGATAATGAATGTGAGGGGTCATATAGAGAAGTTGGGTCCAGCTTCTTTCTCAATTTCTTGTGAGTGGTGATTTAGACTTTGTTTTCCTGTTGGCAGGTGGGATACATTGTGATGGTGGATCCTTTGACAGGGGTGAGAAACAGACTGCTGAGAATGAAGGGAGCTGGTGTTGTTGGAGTCTATCATCCCTTGATCGATGAAAACTTGTTGACAGTTGTGCATCGGTAAGCAAATAATATCCAATGTTTTCGACTAACACACCAAAGTCCATTTTACTCTCTGTTTACAACTTTACTTGATCCCATGAACAGGGGAAAGAAAGAGGTTTACGCTTGGACTGTCGATGAGGCTGATCCAATGAAAAGGATGCTTCACTTAGGCGTGGATGCAGTTGTTACGAGCAATCCAGTTATGTTTCAGGGTCTCATGGAAGATCTTAGAACAGAATGTCTTGAAGAAGGCTTTTCAATACGGACATGATGAAATTTCTGGTTCAAGCAACAGAGAATTGATATTTGGAATCACCTTTCGGATTCAAGTTCCATGTCTCTGTTTGACATCAGCTTATATCATATTCTTAATACGATTCATAAAAGCTCAAGCTTCTTAAAGATTTTAGTATGATTAAGAAACTCACATCTAACCAGTAAAAATAAGTTTCTTATAAAAGTTCTTTCACGTCTATGTTGTTTCCCAAAAATACAAGGTTTTCTGACAACTACATAGTAAAAAACAAATTAAGAACAAAGAAGCAGCTTACTAAATCAGAACTTGTAATACAATCATCATGACTTGGCTGTAACATGTTTAAGACGTTGATGTTGTGCATTATGGGCACCCCCAGGCAGCAAAACTCTGAACACTGCATAATGGTGATTTAAACTCTTTTCTCCTTGCAGTCTATGAACACTCCCGAGACCCCCTGCTGTGGGGTTCGGAAAAGCATAGAAGATTCGTTTTATTCTCTGATGCACAAGCGCCATAGCACACCTTATAGGGAAACAATTCACAACTTCATGAGATTCCCAAACTTGCTGTTGTTAAAAAAGGGTAATGCATATATGTATGTAGAAACTCACATTGGACAAGGCTCCCAAACCAAGAAAATGTCATAACCAGTGCAGAGGTAGGGCTTTTCTATTGAAGGATCTCTAAGAGCTTCCTTGTTGTCATTTTGGACCTATTGGTGAGAATCAAGAGTGTAAGAGAGTATGCTTTACTAGTCAAAGCACAAGGAGAACATTTAAATATCTTGGATTAAATGAACGTACCTCTGGACTGTGACTGTTTGTTTTCTGCTTTTTAGCTGGACAATCAGCATCTGAGGGCTGAGAACGATCAGGAATAAGACTATCTGTTGAATTGGGAAACAGATACCTATCTCTTGCGGAAGATGAATCAATAGCAACCATAGACGCATGCCTTAGAGGGTGCCATTGGCTATCACTGTCATGTGACTGCAAACTCCAGTGCCAAGGATTCAGACAAGCAACAGTAGACAATGAACCATTCAGTTTCTCAAGTATGCCGTTTAACCATATCTCCGAGCTAACGTTACTCATTCTGTCAATACTCTGACAGTGATTAGATATGGTCTCTGCGCTGGTCATGTCGTGAGGAGCAGAGGATGTATATACTTGATCAGTTTCACTAGCTATTATTTTCCTAACCGAAGGATCAACTATCACTGCAGCATTTACAAGCTGAAAAGATACATCAGCAATTTAGTCGATGAACATCTTTTTTTTCCAAGTAATAAAACTTCATATCTGGAGTATTATGTAGTTAAAAGGGAAGGAGCAAAACACTTACTGGCTTATGACCAGATACGGCCAAATCAATAGCAACTCTCATGAACTTGCAGATTGATTGTGTGTCCTCCTCACTGAATCCACCAATGCCATCTATATTGCTGTCAAGTGCAAAAGACGACAGTTAGTGAACACAAGCATTATAAACGAAGACATGTTACTGCTATCACAAGGAGAACACATAGAACTCACTAAGAAGTAGGGCTGTTATAAAAGAAGTAAAGAGTAAAGAAAAGACATGAGAGGCATACTAGGTTGGGGGATGAAACGAGGTTGGCCATATTTTACATTGTTCTTCCCACTCTTCTTTCGACACGGCAGCATATTTGCAAACCTAATCATAGTTATAACAGAAAGATCAGATCAATGAGCAAAAAATCTTTGACCCGGTTCTAATTGCACAAAAGTCTTCAAGAAAAAGCAACCACCCACTTGTGTAATAAAAGGAGTCAACTCATACGGATCGACAAGTTTATGAATATCAGGTGGCATATCGTTCAGATGATCGTTATCATCAGGTGCTAGACATAAGATGACAGTTAACTGAGGTTCACCTGTCCAAGAAGTTTGCAATCAAGACCTCATAACTTTGATATGCTTTTGGTGTATCAAAACTAACAATGAGGGGAGATAAGGATACCATGATCTGGTAGAATCTTCTTTCGCACCCTTTTAACATGACGAAGATCTTCTAGAGGAGAAATCTTACATAACTGCCTATCATAGCAGAGTAAAAAAAATTCTCTCTCACTGGAAGAAACTGATGAGCATGAGATTGATTAATCAGAACTGAAAGAAGTAATGACAAACCTCACAATAGTATTGGCAAACTTGGGTTTGATTACACTCGCAAACACCTTCACTGTGAACAAAATAACACACAAGCAGAAGAAGCTTGAAAAGAAAGAACCAACCTTTAAAAAAAAAAAACAAATCCAAAATGAGAAACCATCCAAAGAGATTGAAAGAAGCATACAAGTAGGCTGATGCTCAGGTGAGAATGTAGGCTTATCAGGTATATGGATGATCTCCCATGTATCTGAGTCCATTTATTCCTTACCTCAGCCTGAACTGTAGATACTTCATTAGCAAAAAACAACATTATATAGATAAGAAGTGAGGGGAGAGACAAAAGAGAGGAGGTACCAAAAAAGGTCTTTTTTTATCACTATAATAACCAAATTCTTCAACTTTGCAGGTTATAATTGAGACTAAGCATTCCATGAACAGCATTATAGACTTCACTAGTTAAATCAAATTCGAAACGAAGCATTCACTAAGATGCAATAATCCCAGAAATCAAATCATAAGAGAGAGAGATAGGAGTAACTTACGGTGGAGCTTGGATGAATAGGGTTTTTTTTTTTGAACACAGAATAGGGGTTTCAAACAAGGAAAGAGTTCATGAAAATGTTGAAGAGAGGACGAGAGAGCAGCACCCTCGCCACGACGCCGTTTAATCTTTGTGGAAATTTAACAAATTTATTTCGTTCCATAAAAGTGGGAAATTAACGATATAATCTAATTTTTTTTAACGCTGATTTATTATGATATTACAATTATACGAAAGACTATATAGACGATTCGACAACCGACAATACTATCTACTTTATGAAGATCTACGCCTAACTACATCGCCTGAGCCGTCCTATGAAAATCTATTCTTGACCAGTCCTATGAAAATCCATTTCTGACCAGTCCTATGAAAATCTATTATTAACCAGATTTGCTTGCACCATATTGATTCGAACCCCAGACCTAGGTGTAGAATCCTTTAAACCTTAATCATTGGGTTACGGTGCTTCCACGTAATTTTTTTTTTTGAACGTCTGAATTGATTATTATCATTTAATTATGCTATTACAATGATGAGAATATTACAAAGATGATTTCACAGCCGATAATTCTACCACCCTATGATCTCCGGTAACCTGTTTCTCCATAATCTACATAATTTGGTATTTTCTGGGATTTGAACCCCAGACCTCCAGGTGTAAAAGCAATTGAACCCTTAATCAAACCACTGGACGAGGGAGCTTCCACTTCCTTCCACATAATCTAATTAATATAAAATTTTTGTTTCTATCAAATCAATAATGGAAATTGAGAAGTGATTTTCTTTGAGAAATAATATCTAGGCGTCCGTCCGTCTTCATCAACAGCTCCTTCCCACTTTGAGTAATCACTATTATCAGCTCTTTTAAAACAGAAACAGAAGTACAAAATAATACTTGCATATTTTAAAATAGATATTTACAGATTTTGATTCTATTTTTAACAAATTATAACCACTTCATTTATTGTATTTTCTAATTAATTAGACATAATTTATTACAAAGTACTTCATTAAACACAACTTACCTATTTTAAAAATGTTTTTATTATATTTTCATTTTTCACTCTTCCTAACTATTTCATTAATTGTATTTACTATAATAATTTACATCATTTATTTTACGTGTTAATCATAATAATTTCATAAGTTTGAATGAAATTACTTCATTTGTGACAAAAACTCAAGCCGATTAACAAATTATTTTAATATCAGTTTTTTGTTTTTAAAATTAAAATTCATACAAATATTATAAATTTCCAGACGGAATTTAAGTCGGACCCTTTCGGGTCTGGATAGATTCGTAAGAACCTAAAATATCCAAATAATATATATGTTTGAAATGTCAATAAGAAATTTATCAAAACAAACATAAATATCAAAACCCGCGCGGATGCGCGGGTCAAGCTATAGTTATTATTATTTTTTTAACTCAACTTCAACATTCATTTCACCCATATCATAGATACACAGACTTGACCACAAGAGACATACCACTAATGCATTGAGTTGATCTAGTAACACACTGAATCACTTGAATGGATCCAGCTCAACCTAATCTTAACTCAAAGCATTTTTGAACCTCAGTGAGAGTGAATCACCCCAATTACTCGGAGTGACCACCTCTTAAACCACCTACAATCGACCAAATGGTACGACAAACCTTTACTACCACAACATACTAACAGCTAAATCCGAGTTCATTCTTAACACTAGCCAACTTAATGTATTCTAAAATATATTTCACGGTATATATGAATCATTATAATTTTTTTTAATATTTAGCTTACTAAAATTTCATATACAGACTACATTAGTGGAATTACCATTATAAAATCTTCATTATCTTGAGAAACGAAAACAACAGAGGTTCTAAACTCTTTGAACATCATATTATGTTAGTGCTCGATGAAACTATACACTAAAACAAGATTTTAAATTTTTGAAATTTTTTCAAAATCCCTAGGTTAACCCCTTCTAAAATAATGAGTTTTCGGTAAATACTGTATATACTGAAGTTTATACCCTTCACTTTAGTTTAAAAATTTCAAACCACATTATACATTTGAATTAATGTATTCTAGAATATATTTCTTGGTATATATAAATCATTCTAATTTTTTAATATTTAGTTTACTAAAATTTCATATAGTGACTAGATTAGTGGAATTAGCATCATAAAATCTTCATTATCTTGATAAATGAAGACAACAGAGGTTCTAAACTCTTTGAACATCATATTATGTTAGTGCTCGATGAAAATATACACTAAAACCAGATTTTCAATTTTTTGAAATTTTTCCCAAATTCGTGGTTTAACACCTTCTAAAATAATGAGTTTTCGGTAAATGCTCTATATACTGAAGTTTATACTCTTCACTTTAGTTTAAAAATTTCAAACCACATTATACATTTGAATTAATGTATTCTAAATATATTTCAGGGTATATAGGAATCATTCTAATTTTTTAATATTTAGTTTACTAAAATTTCATATACTGACTAGATTAGTGGAATTAACATCATAAAATCTTCATTATCTTGAGAAACGAAGACAACAGAGGTTCTAAACTCTTTGAACATCATATTATGTTAGTGCTCGATGAAACTATACACTAAAACCAGATTTTCAAATTTTTTGAAAATTTTCCAAAATCCGTGGGTTAAGCCCTTCTAAAATAATGAGTTTTCAGTAAATACTCTATATACTGAAGTTTATACTCTTCACTCTAGTGTAAAATTTCAAACCAAATTCTACATTTGAATTAATGTATTCTAAAATAAATTTCATGGTATATAGGAATCATTATAATTTTTTAATATTTAGTTTACTAAAATTTCATATACTGACTAGATCAGTGGAATTAGCATTATAAAATCTTCATTATCTTGAGAAACGAAGAAAACAGAGGTTCTAAACTCTTTGAACATCATATTATGTTAGTGCTCGATGTAACTATACACTAAACCAAGATTTTCAAATTTTTGAAAATTTTCCAAAATCTGTGGGTTAACACCCCCTTCTAAAATAATGAATTTTCGGTAAATGTTTTATATACTGAATTTTATACTCTTCACTTTAGTTTAAAAATTTCAAACCACATTATACATTTGAATTAATGTATTCTAAAATATATTTCATGGTATATAGGAATCACTCTAATTTTTTAATATTTAGTTTACTAAAATTTAATATACTTACTAGATTAGTGGAATTATCATCATAAAATCTTTATTATCTTCAGAAACGAAGACAACAGAGGTTCTAAACTCTTTGAACATCATATTATGTTAGTGCTCGATGGAACTATACACTAAAACCAGATTTTCAAATTTTTGAAATTTTTCCAAAATCTGTGGGTTAGCCCCTTCTAAAATAATGAGTTTTCAGTAAATGCTCTATATACTGAAGTTTATACTTTTCACTTTAGTGTAAAAATTTCAAACCAAATTCTACATTTGAATTAATGTATTCTAAAATATATTTAATGGTATATAGGAATCATTATAATTTTTTAATATTTAGTTTACTATAATTTCATATAGTGATTAAATTAGTCGAATTTGCATCATAAAATTTTCATTATCTTGAGAAACGAAGACAACAGAGGTTCTAAAGTCTTGAACATCATTATATGTTAGTGCTCGATGAAACTATACACTAAAACAAGATTTTCAAATTTTTGAAATTTTTCCAAAATCCGTGGGTTCCCTTCTAAAATAATGAGTTTTTGGTAAATACTCTATATACTGAAGTTTATACCCTTCACTTTAGTTTAAAAATTTCAAACCACATTATACATTTGAATTAATGTATTCTAAAATATATTTCATGGTATATAGGAATCATTCTAATTTTTTAATATTTAGTTTACTAAAATTTAATATAGTGACTAGATTAGTGGAATTAGCATCATAAAATTTTCATTATCTTGAGAAACGAAGACAACAGAGGTTCTAAACTCTTTGAACATCATATTATGTTAGTGCTCGATGAAAATATACAGTAAAGCAAGATTTTCAATTTTTGAAAATTTTCCAAAATCCGTGGGTTAACCCCTTCTAAAATAATGAGTTTTCGGTAAATGTTCTATATACTGAAGTTTATACTCTTCACTTTAGTGTAAAAATTTTAAACCAAATTTTACATTTGAATTAATTTATTCTAAAATATATTTAATGGTATATAAGAATCATTATAAGTTTTTAATATTTAGTTTACTAAAATTTCATATACTGATTAAGTTAGTGGAATTAGCATCATAAAATCTTCATTATCTTAAGAAACGAAGGCAACAGAGGTTCTAAACTCTTTGAACATCATTATATGTTAGTGATAGATGAAACTATACACTAAAACCAGATTTCAAATTTTTGGAAAATGAAGACAACAAAGGTTCTAAACTATTTGAACTTCATATTATGTTAGTGCTCCATGAAACTATACAATAAAAGCAGATTTTCAAATTTTTGAAATTTTTCCAAATTCCGTGGGTTAACCCCTTCTAAAATAATGAGTTTTCGGTAAATACTCTATATACTGAAGTTTATACCCTTCACTTTAGTTTAAAAATTTCAACCATATTATACATTTGAATTAATGTATTCCAAAATATATTTCATGGTATATAGAAATCATTCTAATTTTTTAATATTTAGTTTACTAAAATTTCATATATTGAATGGATTAGTGGAATTAGCATCATAAAATCTTCATTATCTTGAGAAACGAAGACAACAGAGGTTCTAAACTCTTCGAACATCATATTATGTTAGTGCCCGATGAAACTATACACTAAAAACAAATTTTCAAATTTTTCAAAATTTTCCAAAATCCGTGGGTTAACCCCTTTTAAAATAATGAATTTTCGGTAAATGATCTATATACTGAAGGTTATACTCTTCACTTTAGTGTAAAAATTTCAAACCAAATTTGACATTGGAATTAATGTATACTAATATATATTTCATGGTATAAAGTGATCAGTATAATTTTTTGATATTTAGTTTACTACAATTTCATATACTGACCAGATTAGTGAAATTAGTATTATAAAATCTTCATTATCTTGAGAAATGAAGACAACAAAGGTTCTAAACTCTTTGAACATCATATTATGTTAGTGCTCGATGAAACTATACACTAAACGAAAGTTTTCAAATTTTTGAATTTTTTCACTTTAGTTTACTGAAGTTTCGGTAAATGTTCTATTTACTGAAGTTTTACTCTTCACTTTAGTTTAAAAAAATTCAAACAACATTACACATTTGAATTAATGTATACTAAAATATATTTCATGGTATATAGGAATCATTCTATTTTTTCAGTATTTAGTTTACTAAAATTTCATATACTGACTAGATTAGTAGAATTAGCATCATAAAATCTTCATTATCTTGAGAAACGAAGACAACAGAGGTTCTAAACTTTTTGAACATCATATATGTTATTGCTCGATGAAACTATACACTAAAACCAGATTTTCAAATTTTTGAAATATTTCTAAAATCCGTGGGTTAACCCCTTCTAAAATAATTTTCTTTCGGTAAATGCTCTATATACTGAAGTTTATACTCTTCACATTAGTGTAAAAATATCAAACCAAGATCTACATTTGAATTAATGTATTCTAAAATATATTTCATGGTATATAGGAATCATTCTAGTTTTTTAATATTTAGTTTACTAAAATTTCATATACTGATTAGATTAAAGGAATTAGCGTTATAAAATCTTCATTATCTTGAGAAACGAAGACAACAAAGGTTCTAAACTCTTTAAACATCATATTATGTTAGTGCTCGATGAAACTATACACTAAAACAAGATTTTCAAATTTTTGAAAATTTTCAAAATCCGTGGGTTAACCCCTTCTAAAATAATGAGTTTTCGGTAAATGCTCTATATACTGAAATTTAGAGAGCATACGCAGTGAAGAAGGGGGTGGAGCATTCAATCAATTAGCCACTAGACAGATAGGAAGTTTAAAATTTTCAAACCACATTATACACTTGAATTAATGTATTCTAAAATATATTTCATGGTATATAGGAATCATTCTAATTTTTTAATATTTAGTTTACTAAAATTTCATATACTTACTAGATTAGTGGAATTAGCATCATAAAATCTTCATTATCTGGAGAAACGAAGACAACAGAGGTTCTAAACTCTTTGAACATCATATTATGTTAGTCCTCGATGAAACTATACACTATAACAAGATTTTTTAATTTTTGAAATTTTTCAAAGTCCGTGGGTTAACCCCCCTTCTAAAATAATGAGTTTTCGGTAAATGCTCTATATACTGAAGTTTATACTCGTCACTTTAGTTTAAAAAGTTCAAACCACATTATACACTTGAATGAATGTATTCTAAAGTATATTTCATGGTATATAGGAATCATTCTAATTTTTTAATATATAGTTTACTAAAATTTCATATACTTACTAGATTAGTGGAATTAGCATCATAAAATCTTCATTATCTTGAGAAACGAAGACAACAGAGATTCTAAACTCTTTGAACATCATATTATGTTAGTGCTCGATGAAACTATACATTAAAACCAGATTTTCAAATTTTTGAAAATTTTCCAAAATCCGTAGGTCTCCTTCTAAAATAATGAGTTCTCGGTAAATGCCCTATATACTGAAGTTTATACTCTTCACTTTAGTGTAAAAATTTCAAACCAAATTCTACATTTAAATTAATGTATTCTAAAATATATTTCATGGTATATAGAAATCATTCTAAATTTTTAATATTTAGTTTACTAAAATTTCATATACTGACTAGATTAGTGGAATTAGCATTATAAAATCTTCATTATCTTGAGAAACGTAGACAACAGAGGTTCTAAACTCTTTAAACATCATATTATGTTAGTGTTAAATGAAACAATACACTAAAACAAGATTTTCAAATTTTCAAATATTTGAAAATTTTCCAAAATCTGTGGGTTAATCTCTTCTAAAATAATGAGTTTTCGGTAAATGCTCTATATACTGAAGTTTATACTCTTCACTTTAGTTTAAAAATTTCAAACCACATTATACATTTGAATTAAGCTATTCTAAAATATTTTTTCATGGTATATAGGAATCATTCTAATTTTTTAATATTCAGTTTACTAAAATTTCATATACTGACTAGATTAGTGGAATTAGCATCATAAAATCTTCATTATCTTGAGAAACGAAGACAACATAGGTTCTAAACTCCTTGAACATCGTATTATGTTAGTGCTCGATGAAACTATACACTAAAACCAGATTTTCAAATTTTTGAAAATTTTCCAAAATCCGTGGGTTAACCCCTTCTAAAATAATGAGTTTTCTGTAAATTCTCAATATACTGAAGTTTATACCCTTCACTTTAGTTTAAAAATTTTAAACCACATTATACATTTGAATTAATGTATTCTAAAATATATCTCGTGGTATATAGGAGTCATTCTAATTTTTTAATATTTACTTTACTAAAATATCATATACTGACTAGTTTAGTGGAATTAGCGTTATAAAATCTTCATTATCTTGAGAAACGAAGACAACAAAGGTTCTAAACTCTTTAAACATCATATTATGTTAGTGCTCGATGAAACTATATACTAAAACAAGATTTTCAAGTTTTTGAAAAATTTTCAAAATCCGTGGGTTAACCCTTTCTAAAATGATGAGTTTTCGGTAAATGCTCTATATACTGAAGTTTATACTCTTCACTTTAGTTTAAAAATTTCAAACCACATTATACACTTGAATTAATGTATTCTAAAATATATTTCATGGTACATAGGAATCATTCTAATTTTTTAATATTTAGTTTATTAAAATTTAATATACTTACTAGATTAGTGGAATTAGCGTTATAAAATCTTCATTATCTTGAGAAACGAAGACAACAGAGGTTCTAAACTCTTTGAACATCATATTATGTTAGTGCTCGATGAAACTATACACTAAAACAAGATTTTAAAATTTTTGAAAATTTTCAAAATCCGTGGGTTAAATCCTTCTAAATAAAGAGTTTTCGGTTAATACTCTATATACTGAAGTTTATACCCTTCACTTTAGGTTAAAAATTTCAAACCACATTATTCATTTGAATTAATGTATTCCAAAATATATTTCTTGGTATATATGAATCATTCTAATTTTTTAATATTTAGTCAACTAAAATTTCATATAGTGGCTGGTTTAGTGGAATTAGCATCATAAAATCTTCATTATCTTGAGAAACGAAGACAACAGAGGTTCTAAACTCTTTTAACATCATATTATGTTAGTGCTCGATGAAAAAATACACTAAAACCAGATTTTCAATTTTTTGAAAATTTTCCAAAATCCGTGGGTTAACCCTTCTAAAATAATGAGTTTTCGGAAAATGCTCTATATACTGAAGTTTATACTCTTCACTTTAGTTTAAAAATTTCAAAACAAATTCTACATTTGAATTAATGTATTCTAAAATATATTTAATGGTATATAGAAATCATTCTATTTTTAATATTTAGTTTACTAAAATTTCATATACTGACTAGATTAGTGGAATTAGCATCATAAAATCTTCATTATCTTGAGAAACGAAGACAACAGTGATTCTAAACTCTTTGAACATCTTATTATGTTAGTGCTCGATGAAATTATAAAATAAAACCAGATTTTCAATTTTTTGAAAATTTTCCAAAATCCGTGGGTTAACTCCTTCTAAATAAAGAGTTTTCGGTAAATACTTTATATACTGAAGTTTATACCCTTCACTTTAGTTTAAAAATTTCAAACCACATTATACATTTGAATTAATGTATTCCACAATATATTTCTTGGTATATAGGAATAATTCTAATTTTTTTAATATTTAGTTAACTAAAATTTCATATAGTGGCTGGTTTAGTGGAATTAGCATCATCAAATCTACATTATCTTGAGAAACGAAGACAACAGAGGTTCTAAACTATTTGAACATCATACTATGTTAGTGCTCGATGAAAATATACACTAAAACCAGATTTTCAATTTTTTAAAAATTTTCCAAAATCCGTGGGTTAACCCCTTCTAAAATGATGAGTTTTCGGTAAATGCTCTATATACTGAAGTTTATACTCTTCACTTTAGTTTAAAATTTTCAAACCACATTATACACTTGAATTAATGTATGTAAAATAAATTTCATTGTATATAGGAATCATTCTATTTTTTTAATATTTAGTTTACTAGAAATTCATATACTAACTAGATTAGTGGAATTAGCATCATAAAATCTTTATTATCTTGATAAACGAAGACAACAGAGGTTCTAAACTTTTTGAACATCATATTATGTTATTGCTCGATGAAACTATACACTAAAACTAAATTTTTAAATTTTTGAAAATTTTCCAAAATCCGTGGGTTAACCCCTTCTAAAATAAGTAGTTTTCGGTAAATACTCTATATACTGAAGTTTATACCCTTCACTTTAGTTTAAAAATTTCAAACCACATTATAAATTTGAATTAATGTATTCCAAAATATATTTCATGGTATATAGGAATTATTCTAATTTTTTAATATTTAGTTTACTAAAATTTCATATATTGACTGGATTAGTGGAATTAGCATCATAAAATCTTCATCATCTTGAGAAACGAAGACAACAGAGGTTCTAAATTCTTTGAACATCATATTATGTTAGTGCTCGATGAAACTATACACTAAACCAAGATTTTCAATTTTTTGATTTTTTTCCAAAATCCGTGGGTTAAGCCCTTTTAAAATAATGAGATTTTGGTAAATGTTCGATATACTGAAATTTATACTCTTCACTTTAGTTTGAAAAATTCAAACAACATTATACATTTTAATTAATGTATTCTAAAATATATTTCATAGTATATAGGAATAATTCAATTTTTTTAATATTTAGTTTACTAAAATTTCATATACTGACTAGATTAATAGAATTAGCATTATAAAATCTTCATTATCTTGAGAAACGAAGACAACAGAGGTTCTAAACTTTTTGAACATCATATTATGTTATTGCTCGATGAAACTATACTCTAAACACACAATTTTCAAATTTTTGAAATATTTCTAAAATCCGGGGGTTAACCCATTCTAAAATAATGGGTTTCGGTACATGCTCTATATACTAAAGTTTATACTCTTCACTTTAGTGTAAAAATTTCAAACCAAATTTTACATTTGAATTAATGTATTCTAAAATATATTTCATGGTATATAGGAATCATTCTAATTTTAATATTTAGTTTACTAAAATTTCATATACTGACTAGATTAGTGGAATTAGCGTTATAAAATCTTCATTATCTTGAGAAACGAAGACAACAAAGGTTCTAAACTCTTTAAACATCATATTATGTTAGTGCTCGATAAAACTATACACTAAAACAAGATTTTCAAATTTTTGAAAATTTGCAAAATCCGTGGGTTAACCCCTTCTAAAATAATGAGTTTTCGGTAAATGCTCTATATACTGAAGTTTATACTCGTCACTTTAGTTTAAAAATTTCAAACCACATTATACACTTGAATTAATGTATTCTAAAGTATATTTCATGGTATATAGAAATCATTCTAACTTTAATATTTAGTTTACTAAAATTTCATATACTTACTAGATTAGTGGAATTAGCATCATAAAATCTTCATTATCTGGAGAAACGAAGACAACAGAGGTTCTAAAATCTTTGAATATCATATTATGTTAGTCCTCGATGAAACTATACACAAAAACAAGATTTTTAAATTTTTGAAATTTTTCAAAATCCGTGGGTTAACTCCTTCTAAAATAATGAGTTTTCGGTAATTGCTCTGTATACTGAAGTTTATACTCTTCACTTTAGTTTAAAAATTTCAAACCACATTATACACTTGAATTAATGTATTCTATAATATATTTCATGGTATATATGAATCATTCTAATTTTTAATCTTTAGTTTACTAAAATTTCATATACTTACTAGATTAGTGGAATTAGCATCATAAAATCTTCATTATCTGGAGAAACGAAGACAACAGAGGTTCTAAACTCTTTGAACATCATATTATGTTAGTGCTCGATGAAACTATACAATAAAACCAGATTTTCAAATTTTTGAAAATTTTCCAAAATCCGTGGGTTAACCCATTCTAAAATAATGAGTTTTCGATAAATGCCCTATATACTGAAGTTTATACTCTTCACTTTAGTGTAAAAATTTCAAAACAAATTCTACATTTGAATTAATGTATTCTAAAATATATTTAATGGTATATAGAAATCATTCTATTTTTAATATTTAGTTTACTAAAATTTCATATACTTACTAGATTAGTGGAATTAGCATCATAAAATCTTCATTATCTTGAGAAACGAAGACAACAGTGATTCTAAACTCTTTGAACATCTTATTATGTTAGTGCTCGATGAAATTATAAAATAAAACCAGATTTTCAATTTTTTGAAAATTTTCCAAAATCCGTGGGTTAACTCCTTCTAAATAAAGAGTTTTCGGTAAATACTTTATATACTGAAGTTTATACCCTTCACTTTAGTTTAAAAATTTCAAACCACATTATACATTTGAATTAATGTATTCCACAATATATTTCTTGGTATATAGGAATAATTCTAATTTTTTTAATATTTAGTTAACTAAAATTTCATATAGTGGCTGGTTTAGTGGAATTAGCATCATCAAATCTACATTATCTTGAGAAACGAAGACAACAGAGGTTCTAAACTATTTGAACATCATACTATGTTAGTGCTCGATGAAAATATACACTAAAACCAGATTTTCAATTTTTAAAAAATTTTCCAAAATCCGTGGGTTAACCTCTTCTAAAATGATGAGTTTTCGGTAAATGCTCTATATACTGAAGTTTATACTCTTCACTTTAGTTTAAAAATTTCAAACCACATTATACACTTGAATTAATGTATTCTAAAATATATTTCATGGTATATAGGAATCATTCTAATTTTTTAATATTTAGTTTATTAAAATTTAATATACTTACTAGATTAGTGGAATTAGCGTTATAAAATCTTCATTATCTTGAGAAACGAAGACAACAGAGGTTCTAAACTCTTTGAACATCATATTATGTTAGTGCTCGATGAAACTATACACTAACACAAGATTTTAAAATTTTTGAAAATTTTCAAAATCCGTGGGTTAAATCCTTCTAAATAAAGAGTTTTCGGTTAATACTCTATATACTAAAGTTTATACCCTTCACTTTAGGTTAAAAATTTCAAACCACATTATTCATTTGAATTAATGTATTCCAAAATATATTTCTTGGTATATATGAATCATTCTAATTTTTTAATATTTAGTCAACTAAAATTTCATATAGTGGCTGGTTTAGTGGAATTAGCATCATAAAATCTTCATTATCTTGAGAAACGAAGACAACAGAGGTTCTAAACTCTTTTAACATCATATTATGTTAGTGCTCGATGAAAAAATACACTAAAACCAGATTTTCAATTTTTTGAAAATTTTCTAAAATCCGTGGGTTAACCCTTCTAAAATAATGAGTTTTCGGTAAATGCTCTATATACTGAAGTTTATACTCTTCACTTTAGTTTAAAAATTTCAAACCACATTATACAGTTGAATTAATGTATGTAAAATAAATTTCATTGTATATAGGAATCATTCTATTTTTTTAATATTTAGTTTACTAGAAATTCATATACTAATATTTAGTTTACTAGAAATTCATATACTAACTAGATTAGTGGAATTAGCATCATAAAATCTTTATTATCTTGATAAACGAAGACAACAGAGGTTCTAAACTTTTTGAACATCATATTATGTTATTGCTCGATGAAACTATACACTAAAACTAAATTTTTAAATTTTTGAAAATTTTCCAAAATCCGTGGGTTAACCCCTTCTAAAATAAGTAGTTTTCGGTAAATACTCTATATACTGAAGTTTATACCCTTCACTTTAGTTTAAAAATTTCAAACCACATTATAAATTTGAATTAATGTATTCCAAAATATATTTCATGGTATATAGGAATCATTCTAATTTTTTAATATTTAGTTTACTAAAATTTCATATATTGACTGGATTAGTGGAATTAGCATCATAAAATCTTCATCATCTTGAGAAACGAAGACAACAGAGGTTCTAAATTCTTTGAACATCATATTATGTTAGTGCTCGATGAAACTATACACTAAACCAAGATTTTCAATTTTTTGATTTTTTTCCAAAATCCGTGGGTTAAGCCCTTTTAAAATAATGAGATTTTGGTAAATGTTCGATATACTGAAATTTATACTCTTCACTTTAGTTTGAAAAATTCAAACAACATTATACATTTTAATTAATGTATTCTAAAATATATTTCATAGTATATAGGAATAATTCAATTTTTTTAATATTTAGTTTACTAAAATTTCATATACTGACTAGATTAATAAAATTAACATTATAAAATCTTCATTATCTTGAGAAACGAAGACAACAGAGGTTCTAAACTTTTTGAACATCATATTATGTTATTGCTCGATGAAACTATACTCTAAACACACAATTTTCAAATTTTTGAAATATTTCTAAAATCTGGGGGTTAACCCCTTCTAAAATAATGGGTTTCGGTACATGCTCTATATACTAAAGTTTATACTCTTCACTTTAGTGTAAAAATTTCAAACCAAATTTTACATTTGAATTAATGTATTCTAAAATATATTTCATGGTATATAGGAATCATTCTAATTTTAATATTTAGTTTACTAAAATTTCATATACTGACTAGATTAGTGGAATTAGCGTTATAAAATCTTCATTATCTTGAGAAACGAAGACAACAAAGGTTCTAAACTCTTTAAACATCATATTATGTTAGTGCTCGATAAAACTATACACTAAAACAAGATTTTCAAATTTTTGAAAATTTGCAAAATCCGTGGGTTAACCCCTTCTAAAATAATGAGTTTTCGGTAAATGCTCTATATACTGAAGTTTATACTCGTCACTTTAGTTTAAAAATTTCAAACCACATTATACACTTGAATTAATGTATTCTAAAGTATATTTCATGGTATATAGAAATCATTCTAACTTCAATATTTAGTTTACTAAAATTTCATATACTTACTAGATTAGTGGAATTAGCATCATAAAATCTTCATTATCTGGAGAATCGAAGACAACAGAGGTTCTAAACTCTTTGAACATCATATTATGTTAGTCCTCGATGAAACTATACACTAAAACAAGATTTTTAAATTTTTGAAATTTTTCAAAATCCGTGGGTTAACCCCTTCTAAAATAATGAGTTTTCGGTAATTGCTCTGTATACTGAAGTTTATACTCTTCACTTTAGTTTAAAAATTTCAAACCACATTATACACTTGAATTAATGTATTCTATAATATATTTCATGGTATATATGAATCATTCTAATTTTTAATCTTTAGTTTACTAAAATTTCATATACTTACTAGATTAGTGGAATTAGCATCATAAAATCTTCATTATCTGGAGAAACGAAGACAACAGAGGTTCTAAACTCTTTGAACATCATATTATGTTAGTGCTCGATGAAACTATACAATAAAACCAGATTTTCAAATTTTTGAAAATTTTCCAAAATCCGTGGGTTAACCCATTCTAAAATAATGAGTTTTCGATAAATGTCCTATATACTGAAGTTTATACTCTTCACTTTAGTGTAAAAATTTCAAAACAAATTCTACATTTGAATTAATGTATTCTAAAATATATTTAATGGTATATAGAAATCATTCTATTTTTAATATTTAGTTTACTAAAATTTCATATACTGACTAGATTAGTGGAATTAGCATCATAAAATCTTCATTATCTTGAGAAACGAAGACAACAGTGATTCTAAACTCTTTGAACATCTTATTATGTTAGTGCTCGATGAAATTATAAAATAAAACCAGATTTTCAATTTTTTGAAAATTTTCCAAAATCCGTGGGTTAACTCCTTCTAAATAAAGAGTTTTCGGTAAATACTTTATATACTGAAGTTTATACCCTTCACTTTAGTTTAAAAATTTCAAACCACATTATACATTTGAATTAATGTATTCCACAATATATTTCTTGGTATATAGGAATCATTCTAATTTTTTTAATATTTAGTTAACTAAAATTTCATATAGTGGCTGGTTTAGTGGAATTAGCATCATCAAATCTTCATTATCTTGAGAAACGAAGACAACAGAGGTTTTAAACTATTTGAACATCATACTATGTTAGTGCTCGATGAAAATATACACTAAAACCAGATTTTCAATTTTTTAAAAATTTTCCAAAATCCGTGGGTTACCCCCTTCCAAAATAATGGGTTTCGGTAAATGCTCTATATACTGAAGTTTATACTCTTCAATTTAGTTTAAAAATTTCAAACCACATTATACAGTTGAATTAATGTATTCTAAAATAAATTTCATGGTATATAAGAATCATTCTATTATTTAATATTTAGTTTACTAAAATTTCATATACTAACTAGATTAATGGAATTAGCATCACAAAATCTTCATTATCTTGATAAACGAAGACAACAGAGGTTCTAAACTTTTTGAACATCATATAATGTTATTGATCGATGAAACTATACACTAAAACCAGATTTTCAAATTTTTGAAATATTTCTAAAATCCGTGGGTTAACCCCTTCTAAAATAATGGACTTTCGGTAAATGCTCTATATACTGAAGTTTATACTCTTCACTTTAGTGTAAAAATTTCAGACCAAATTCTCCATTTTAATTAATCTATTCTAAAATATATTTCATGGTATATAGGAATCATTCTAGTTTTTAATATTTAGTTTACTAAAATTTCATGTACTGGCTAGATTAGTGGAATTGGCATTATAAAATCTTCATTATCTTGAGAAACGAAGACAACAGAGTTTCTAAACTCTTTGAACTTCATATTATGTTAGTGCTCGATGAAACTATACAATAAAAGCAGATTTTCAAATTTTTGAAATTTTTCCAAAATCCGTGGGTTAACCCCTTCTAAAATAATGAGTTTTCGGTAAATACTCTATATACTGAAGTTTATATCCTTCACTTTAGTTTAAAAATTTCAACCACATTATACATTTGAATTAATGTATTCCAAAAAATATTTCATGGTATATAGGAATCATTCTAATTTTTTAATATTTAGTTTACTAAAATTTCATATATTGACTGATTAGTGGAATTAGCATCATAAAATCTTCATTATCTTGAGAAACGAAGACAACAGAGGTTCTAAACTCTTCGAACATCATATTATGTTAGTGCCCGATGAAACTATACACTA
Organism: Raphanus raphanistrum subsp. raphanistrum; assembly: GCA_019706035.1. NCBI lineage: Eukaryota > Viridiplantae > Streptophyta > Magnoliopsida > Brassicales > Brassicaceae > Raphanus > Raphanus raphanistrum. Next base: position 54,576,949 of record CM033988.1, read on the forward strand.
AAAACAAATTTTCAAATTTTTCAAAATTTTCCAAAATCCGTGGGTTAACCCCTTTTAAAATAATGAGTTTTCGGTAAATGATCTATATACTGAAGTTTATACTCTTCACTTTAGTGTAAAAATTTCAAACCAAATTCCACACTGGAATTAATGTATACTAAAATATATTTCATGGTATATAGGAATCAATATAATTTTTTGATATTTAGTTTACTACAATTTCATCATATACTGACCAGATTAGTGAAATTAGCATTATAAAATCTTCATTATTTTGAGAAATGAAGACAACAGAGGTTCTAAACTCTTTGAACATCATATTATGTTAGTGCTCGATGAAACTATACACTAAACCAAGGTTTTCAAAAATTTTGAATTTGTTCAAAAATCCGTGGGTTAAGCCCTTCTAAAATAATGAGTTTTCGGTAAATGTTCTATTTACTGAAGTTTATACTCTTCACATTAGTTTAAAATATTCAAACAACATTACACATTTGAATTAATGTATACTAAAATATATTTCATGGTATATAGGAATCATTCTAATTTTTCAGTATTTAGTTTATTAAAATTTCATATACTGACAAGATTAGTAGAATTAGCATCATAAAATCTTCATTATCTTGAGAAACGAATACAACAGAGGTTCTAAACTTTTTGAACATCATATATGTTATTGCTCGATGAAACTATACACTAAAACCAGATTTTCAAATTTTAGAAATATTTCTAAAATCCGTGGGTTAACCCCTTCTAAAATAATGGCCTTTCGGTAAATGCTCTATATACTGAAGTTTATACTCTTCACATTAGTGTAAAAATTTCAAGCCAAGATCTACATTTGAATTAATGTATTCTAAAATATATTTCATGGTATATAGGAATCATTCTAGTTTTTTAATATTTAGTTTACTAAAATTTCATATACTGATTAGATTAGTGGAATTAGCGTTATAAAATCTTCATTATCTTGAGAAACGAAGACAACAAAGGTTCTAAACTCTTTAAACATCATATTATGTTAGTTCTCGATGAAACTATACACTAAAACAAGATTTTCAAGTTTTTGAAAATTTTCAAAATCCGTGGGTTAACCCCTTCTAAAATAATGAGTTTTCGGTAAATGCTCTATATACTGAAGTTTATACTCGTCACTTTAGTTTAAAAATTTCAAACCACATTATACACTTGAATTAATGTATTCTAAAATATATTTCATGGTATATAGGAATCATTCTAACTTTAATATTTAGTTTACTAAAATTTCATATACTTACTAGATTAGTGGAATTAGCATCATAAAATCTTGATTATCTGGAGAAACGAAGACAACAGAGGTTCTAAACTCTTTGAACATCATATTATGTCAGTCCTCGATGAAACTATACACTAAAACAAGATTTTTAAATTTTTGAAATTTTTCAAAATCCGTGGGTTAACCCCTTCTAAAATAATGAGTTTTCGGTAAATGCTCTATATACTGAAGTTTATACTCGTCACTTTAGTTTAAAAATTTCAAACTACATTATACACTTGAATTAATGTATTCTAAAGTATATTTAGTAGGTATATAGGAATCATTCTAATATTTTAATATTTAGTTACTAAAATTTCATATACTTACTAGATTAGTGGAATTAGCCTCATAAAATCTTCATTATCTTGAGAAACAAAGACAACAGAGATTCTAAACTCTTTGAACATCATATTATGTTAGTGCTCGATGAAACTATACAATAAAACCAGATTTTCAAATTTTTGAAATTTTTCCAAAATCCGTAGGTTAACCCCTTCTAAAATAATGAGTTCTCGGTCATGCCCTATATACTGAAGTTTATACTCTTCACTTTAGTGTAAAAATTTCAAACCAAATTCTACATTTGAATTAATGTATTCTAAAATATATTTCATGGTATATAGAAATCATTCTAATTTTTTAATATTACTTTACTAAAATTTCATATACTGACTAGATTAGTGGAATTAGCATCATAAAATCTTCATTATCTTGAGAAACGAAGACAACAGAGGTTCTAAACTCTTTGACCATCATATTATGTTAGTGCTCGATGAAACTATACACAAAAATCAGATTTTTAAATTTGGGAAATTTTTCCAAAATCTTTGGGTTACCCCTTCTAAAATAATGACTTTTCGGTAAATACTCTATATACTGAAATTTACACACTTCATTTTAATTTAAAAATTTCAAACCACATTATACATTTGAATTAATGTATTCTAAAATATATTTCTTGGTATATAGGAATCATTCAGATTTTTTAATATTTAGTTTCCTAAAATTTTATATACTGACTAGATTAGTGGAATTAGCATCATAAATCTTCATTATCTTGAGAAACGAAGAGAACAGAGGTTCTAAACTCTTTGAACATCATATTATGTTAGTGATCGATGAAAATATACACTAAAACTAGATTTTCCATTTTTAAAAAATTTTCCAAAATAACCCCTTCAAAAATAATGAGTTTTCGGTAAATGCTCTATATACTAAAGTTTATACTCTTCAATTTAGTTTAAAATTTTCAAACCACATTATACATTTGAATTAAGGTATTCTAAAATATATTTCATTGTATATAGGAATCACTCTAATTTTTTAATATTTAGTTTACTAAAATTTCATATACTGACTCGATTAGTGGAATTAGCATCATAAAATCTTCATTATCTTGAGAAACGAAGACAACATAGGTTCTAAACTCTTTGAACATCATATTATGTTAGTGCTCGATGAAACTATACACTAAAATCCAGATTTTCAAATTTTTGAAAATTTTCCAAAATCCGTGGGTTAACCCCCCTTCTAAAATAATGAGTTTTCTGTAAATACTCAATATACTGAAGTTTATACCCTTCACTTTAGTTTAAAACTTTTAAACCACATTATACATTTGAATTAATGTATTCTAAAATATATTTCATGGTATATAGGAATCATTCTAATTTTTTAATATTTGGTTTACTAAAATTTCATATATTGACTGGATTAGTGGAATTAACATCATAAAATCTTCATTATCTTGAGAAACGAAGACAACAGAGGTTCTAAACTCTTCAAACATCATATTATGTTAGTGCTCGATAAAAATATACACTAATACCAGATTTTAATTTTTTAAAAAATTTTCCAAAATCCGTGGGTTACCCCTTTCTAAAATAATGAGTTTTCGGTAAATGTTCTATATATTGAAGTTTATAATCTTCACTTTAGTTTAAAAATTTCAAACCACATTATACATTTGAATTAATGTATTCTAAAATATATTTCATGGTATATAGGAATCATTCTACTTTTTTAATATTTAGTTTACTAAAATTTTATATACTGACTAAATTAGTGGAATTAACATCATAAAATCTTCATTATCTTGAGAAACGAAGACAAAAGAGGTTCTAAACTTTTTGAACACCATATTATGTTATTGCTCGATGAAACTATACACTAAAACCATATTTTCAAATCTTTGGATTTTTTTCCAAAATCCGTTGGTTAACCCCTTCTAAAATAATGGGTTTTCGGTAAATGCTCTATATACTGAAGTTTATACTCTTCACTCTAGTGTAAAAATTTCAAACCAAATTCTACATTTGAATTAATGTATTCTAAAATATATTTCATGGTATATAGGAATAATTATAATTTTTAAATATTTATTTTACTAAAATTTTATATACTGACTAGATTAGTGGAATTAACATTAGAAAATCTTCGTTATCTTGAGAAACAAAGACAACAGAGGTTCTAAACTCTTTGAACATCATATTATGTTAGTGCTCGATGAAACTATACACTAAAACCAGATTTTCAAATTTTTGAAAATTTTCCGAAATCCGTGGGTTAATCCCTTCTAAAATAATGGGCTTTCGGTAAATACTCTATATACTGAAGTTTATACTCTTCACTTTAGTGTAAAATTTCAAACCAAATTCTACATTTGAATTAATGTATTCTAAAATATATTTCATGGTATATAGGAATCATTCTAATTTTTTAATATTTAGTTTACTAAAATTTCAAATACTGACTAGATTATTGGAATTAGCATTATAAAATCTTCATTATCTTGAGAAACGAAGACAACAGAGGTTCTAAACTCTTTGAACATCATATTATGTTAGTGCTCGATGAAAATATACACTAAAACAAGATTTTCAAATTTTTGAAAATTTTCAAAATCCGTGGGTTAACCCATTCAAAAATAATGAGTTTTCGGTAAATGCTCTATATACTGAAGTTTATACTCGTCACTTTAGTTTAAAAATTTCAAACCACATTATACACTTGAATTACTGTATTCTAAAATATATTTCATGGTACACTCTAACTTTTTAATATTTAGTTTACTAAAATTTCATATACTTACTAGATTAGTGGAATTAGCATCATAAAATCTTAATTATCTTGAGAAACGAAGGCAACAGAGATTCTAAACTCTTTAAACATCATATTATGTTAGTGCTAGATCAAACTATACAATAAAACCAGATTTTCAAATTTTTGAAATTTTTCCAAAATCCGTGCGTTTTATCCCTTCTAAAATAATGAGTTTTCGGTAAATGCTCTTTATACTGAAGTTTATACTCTTCACTTTAGTGTAAAAATTTCAAACCACATTCTACATTTGAATTAATTTATTCTAAAATATATTTCATGGTATATAAGAATCATTCTAATTTTTTAATATTTAGTTTACTAAAATTTCATATACTGACTAGATTAGTGGAATTAGCATCATAAAATCTTCATTATCTTGAGAAACGAAGACAACAGAAGTTCTATATTCTTTGACCATAATATTAAGTTAGTGCTCGATGAAACTATACACTAAAATCAGATTTTCAAATTTTTGAAAATTTTCCAAAATCTGTGGGTTACCCCTTCTAAAATAATGACTTTTCGGTAAATACTCTATATACTGAAGTTTATACACTTCACTTTAGTTTAAAAATTTCAAACCACATTATACATTTGAATTAATGTATTCTAAAATATATTTCTTGGTATATAGAATCATACAGATTTTTTAATATTTAGTTTACTAAAAGTTTATATACTGACTAGATTAGTGGAATTAGCATCATAAAATCTTCATTATCTTGATAAACGAAGACAACAGAGGTTCTAAACTCTTTGAACATCATATTATGTTAGTGCTCGATGAAAATATACACTAAAACCAGATTTTCAATTTTTTGAAATTTTTCCAAAATCTGTGGGTTAACTCCTTCTAAAATGAGTTTTTGGTAAATGCTCTATACACTGAAGTTTATACGCTTCACTTTAGTTTAAAATTTTCAAACCACATTATACATTTGAATTAAGGTATTCAAAAATATATTTCATGGTATATAGGAATCATTCTAATTTTTTAAATATTTAGTTTACTAAAATTTCATATACTGACTCGATTAGTGGAATTAGCATCATAAAATCTTCATTATCTTGAAAAACGAAGACAACATAGGTTCTAAACTCATTGAACATCATATTATTTTAGTGCTGGATGAAACTATACACTAAAACCAAATTTTTAAATTTTTGAAAATTTTCCAAAATCTGTGGGTTAACCCCCTTTCTAAAATAATGAGTTTTATGTAAATACTCAATATACTGATGTTTATACCATTGACTTTAGTTTAAAATTTTGAAACCACATTATACATTTGAATTAATGTATTCTTAAATATTTTTTTTGGTATATAGGAATCATTCTAATTTTTTAATATTTAGTTTACTAAAGTTTCTTATACTTACTAGATTAGTGGAATTAGCATCATAAAATCTTCATTATCTTGAGAAACGAAGACAACAGAGATTCTAAACTCTTTGAACATCATATTATGTTAGTGCTCGATGAAACTATACAATAAAACCAGATTTTCAAATTTTTGAAAATTTTCCAAAATCCGTGATTTTTATCCCTTCTAAAATAATGAGTTTTCGGTAAATGCTCTATATACTGAAGTTTATACTCTTCACTTTAGTGTAAAAATTTCAAACCACATTCTATATTTGAATTAATGTATTCTAAAATATATTTTATGGTATATAGGAATCATTCTAATTTTTTAATATTTAGTTTACTAAAATTTCATATACTGACTAGATTAGTGGAATTAGCATCATAAAATCTTCATTATCTTGAGAAACGAAGACAACAGAGGTTCTAAACTCTTTGACCATCATATTATGCTAGTGCTCGATGAAACTATACACTAAAATCAGATTTTCAAATTTTTGAAAATTTTCCAATATCTGTAGGTTACCCCTTCTAAAATAAGGACTTTTCGGTAAATACTCTATATACTGAATTTTATACACTTCACTTTAGTTTAAAAATTTCAAACCACATTATACATTTGAATTAATGTATTCTAAAATATATTTCTTGGTATATAGGAATCATTCAGATTTTTTAATATTTAGTTTACTAAAATTTTAGATACTAACTAGATTAGTGGAATTAGTGGAATTAGCATCATAAAATCTTCATTATCCTGAGAAACGAAGACAACAGAGGTTCTAAACTCTTTGAACATCATATTATGTTAGTGCTCGATGAAAATATACACTAAAACCAGATTTTCAATTTTTTGAAAATTTTCCAAAATCTGTGGGTTAACCCCTTCTAAAATAATGAGTTTTCGGTAAATGTTCTATATACTGAAGTTTATACTCTTCACTTAGTTTAAAAATTTCAAACCACATTATAAATTTGAGTTAATGTATTCTAAAATATATTTCATGGTATATAGGAATCATTATAATTTTTTAATATTTAGTTTACTAAAATTTCTTATACTGACTCGATTAGTGGAATTAGCATCATAAAATCTTTATTATCTTGAGAAACGAAGACAATAGAGGTTCTAAACTCTATGAACATCATATTATGTTAGTGCTTGATGAAACTATACACTAAAACTAGATTTTCAAAATTTTGAAATTTTTTCAAATTCTGTGGGTTAACACCCCTTATAAAATAATGAGTTTTCGGTAAGTGTTCTATATACTGAATTTTATACACTTCACTTTAGTTTAAAAATTTCAAACCACATTATACATTTGAATTAATGTATTATAAAATATATTTCATGGTATATAGGAATAATTCAAAAATTTTAATATTTAGTTTACTAAAATTTCATATACTGACTAGATTAGTGGAATTAGCATCATAAAATCTTCATTATCTTGAGAAACGAAGACAAAAGCGGTTCTAAACTTTTTGAACATCATATTATGTTATTGCTCGATGAAACTATACACTAAAACCATATTTTCAAATTTTTGATTTTTTTTCCAAACTCTCGTTGGTTAACCCCTTCTAAAATAATGAGTTTTCGGTAAATGCTCTATATACTGAAGTTTATACTCTTCACTCTAGTGTAAAAATTTCAAACCAAATTCTACATTTGAATTAATGTATTCTAATATATATTTCATGATATATAGGAATCATTATAATTTTTTAATATTTAGTTTACTAAAATTTCATATACTGACTAGATTAGTAGAACTAGCATTATAAAATCTTCATTATCTTGAGAAACAAAGACAACAGAGGTTCTAAACTCTTTGAACATCATATTTTGTTAGTGCTCGATGAAACTATACACTAAAACAAGATTTTCAAATTTTTGAAAATTTTCCAAAATCCGTGGGTTAACCCCTTCTAAAATAATGATTTTCGGTAAATGTTCTATATACTGAAGTTTGTACTCTTCACTTTAGTTAAAAAATTTCAAACTACATTATACACTTGAATTAATGTATTCTAAAATATATTTCTTGGTATATAGGAATCATTCTATTTTTTTATATTTAGTTTACTAAAATTTCATATACTGACTAGATTAGTGGAATTAGCATCATAAAATCTTCATTATCTTGAGAAACGAAGACAACAGAGGTTCCAAACTCTCTGACCATCATATTATGTTAGTGCTCGATGAAACTATACACTAAAACCAGATTTTAAAATTTTTGAAAATTTTCCAAATTCCGTGGGTAACCCCCCTTCTAAAATAATGAGTTTTCTGTAAATACTCAATATACTGAAGTTTATACCCTTCACTTTAGTTTAAAATTTTGAAACCACATTATACATTTGAATTAATGTATTCTAAAATATATTTCTTGGTATATAGGAATCATTCTAATTTTTTAATAATTAGTTTACTAAAATTTCATATACTGACTAAATTAGTGGAATTAACATCATAAAATCTTCATTATCTTGAGAAACGAAGACAACAGAGGTTCTAAACTCTTTGAACATCATATCATGTTAGCGCTCGATGAAAAAAACCAGATTTTCAAATTCTTAAAACTTTTCAAAAATCCGTGGGTTAACCCCTTCGAAAATAATGAGTTTTCGGTAAATGCTCTATATACTGAAGTTTATACTCTTCACTTTAGTTTAAAAATTTTAAACCACATTATACATTTGAATTAATGTATTCTAAAATATATTTAATGGTATATAGGAATCATTCTAATTTTTGAATATTTAGTTTACTAAAATTTCATATACTGACTAGATTAGTGGAATTAGCATTATAAAATCTTCATTATCTTGAGAAACGGAGACAACAAAAGTTCTAAACCTCTTTGACCATCATATCAAGTCATTGCTCTAAGGAACTATACACTAAAACAGGATTTTCATATTTTTGCAATTTTTACAAAACCTGTGGGTTAACCTCTTTTAAAATAATGAGTTTTCGGTAAATGCTCTATATACTGAAGTTTATACCCTTCACCTTAGTTTAACAATTTCAAACCTAATCCTACATTTTAATTAATGTATTCTAAATTATATTTATTGGTATATATGAATCATTCTAATTTTATAATATTTAGTTTACTAAATTTCATATACTAACTAGATTAGTGGAATTAGCATTATAAAATCTTCATTATCTTAAGAAACGAAGTCAACAGAGGTTCTAAACTCTTTGACCATAATATTATGTTAGTGCTCGAAGAAACTATACACTAAAACCAGATTTTCAAATTTTTGAAAATTTTCAAAAATCCGTGGTTTAACTACCCCTTTCTAAAATAATGAATTTTTGGTAAATATATGTACTAAAGTTTATTCCCTTCAATTTAGTTTAAAATTTTCAAACCACATTATACATTAGAATTAACGTATTCTAAAATATATTTCTTGGTATATAGAAATCATTCTAATTTTTTAATATATAGTTTACTAAAATTTCATATACTGATTAGATTAGTGGAATTAGCATCATAAAATCTTCATTATCTTGAGAAACGAAGAAAATAGAGGTTCTAAACTCTTTGATCATCATAGTATGTTAGTGCTCGATGAAACTATACACTAAAACCAGATTTTCAAATTTTTGAATTTTTTCCAAAATCCGTAGGTTACCCCTTCTAAAATAATGAGTTTTCGGTAAATGCTCTATATACTGAAGTTTATACTCTTCACTTTAGTGTAAAAATTTCAAACCACATTCTACATTTTAATTAATGTATTCTAAAATATATTTCATGGTATATAGGAATCATTCTAATTTTTAAATATTTAGTTTATTAAAATTTCATATACTGACTAGATTAGTGTAATTAGCATCATAAAATCTTCATTATCTTGAGAAACGAAGACAACAAAGGTTCTAAACTCTTTGAACATCATATTATGTTAGAGCTTTATAAAACTATACACTAAAACCAGATTTTAAAATTTTTGAAAATTTTCCAAAATCCGTAGGTTAACCCCCTTCTAAAATAATGAGTTTTCGTTAAAAGCTCTATATGAAGTTTATACTCTTCACTTTACTGTAAAAATTTCAAACCAAATTCTACATTTGAATTAATGTATTGTAAAATATATTTCATGGTATATAGGAAAAATTATAATTTTTAATATTTAGTTTACTAAAATTTCATATACTGACTAGATTAGTTGAATTAGCATTATAAAATCTTCATTATCTTGAGAAACGAAGGCAATAGAGGTTCTAAACTCTTTGAACATCATATCATGTTAGTGCTAGATGAAACTATACACTAAAACCAGATTTTCAAATTCTTAAAATTTTCCAAAATCCGTGGGTTAACCCCTTCTAAAATAATGAGTTTTCGGTAAATGCTCTATATACTACAGTTTATACTCTTCACTTTAGTGTAAAAATTTCAAACCACATTCTACATTTGAATTATTGCATTCTAAAATATATTTCATGGTTTATAGGAATCATTTTAATTTTTTAATATTTAGTTTACTAAAATTTCATATACTAACTAGATTAGTGGAATTAGCATTATAAAATCTTTATTATCTTGAGAAACGAAGACAACAGAGGTTCTAAACTCTTTGACCATCATATTATGTTAGTGCTCGAAGAAACTATACACTAAAACCAGATTTTCAAATTGATGAAAATTTTCCAAAATCCGTGGGTTAACCCCTTCTAAAATAATGAATTTTCGGTAAATACTCTATATACTGAAGTTTATTCCCTTCACTTTAGTTTAAAAATTTCAAACCACATTATACATTAGAATTTAATGTATTCAAAAATATATTTCTTGGTATATAGGAATCATTCTAAATTTTTTAATATTTAGTTTACTAAAATTTCATATACTGATTAGATTAGCGGAATTAGCATCATAAAATCTTCATTATCTTGAGAAACGAAGACAACAGAGGTTCTAAAATCTTCATTATATTTTCAAATTTTCGTTAAATTCTCTATATACTAAAGTTTATACTCTTCACTTTAGTGTAAAAATTTCAAACCACATTCTACATCTGAATTAATGTATTCTAAAATATATTTCATGGTATATAGGAATCATTCTATTTTTTATATTTAATTTACTAAAATTTCATATACTGACTAGATTAGTGGAATTAACATCATAAAATCTTCATTATCTTGAGAAACAAAGACAACAGAGGTTCTAAACTCTTTGAACATCATATTATGTTAGTGCTCGATGAAACTATACACGAAAACCAGATTTTCAAATGTTTGAAAATTTCCAAAATCCGTGGGTTAACCCCTTCTAAAATAATGAGTTTTAGGTAAATGCTCTATATACTAAAGTTTATACTCTTCACTTTATTGTAAAAATTTCAAACCACATTCTAAATTTGAATTAATGTATTCTAAAATATATTTCATGGTATATAGGAATAATTCTAATTTTAAATATTTATTTTACTAAAATTTCATATACTGACTAGATTAGTGGAATTAGCATCATTAAATCTTCATTATCTTGAGAAACGAAGACAAAAGAGGTTCTAAACTCTTTGAACATCATATTATGTTAGTGCTCGAAGAAAATATACACTAAAACTAGACTTTCAACTTTTTGAAATTTTTCCAAAATCCGTGGGTTAACATTTCTAAAATAATGAGTTTTCGGTAAATGCTCTATATACTGAAGTTTATACTCTTCACTTTAGTGTAAAAATTTCAAACCACATTCTACATCTGAATAAATGTATTCTAAAATATATTTCATGGTATACAGGAATCATTCTATTTTTCTATGTTTAGTTTAAAATTTCATATACTGACTAGATTAGTGGAATTAACATCATAAAATCTTCATTATCTTGACAAACGAAGACAACAGAGGTTCTAAACTCTTTGAACATAATATTATGTTAGTGCTCGATGAAACTATACACGAAAACCAGATTTTAAAATGTTTGAAATTTTTTCAAAATCTGTGGGTTAACAACCCCTTCTAAAATAATGAGTTTTAGGTAAATGCTCTATATACTAGAGTTTATACTCTTCATTTTAGTGTAAAAATTTCAAACCAAATTCTACATTTGAATTAATGTATTCTACAATATATTTCAAGGTATATAGGAATCATTCTAATTTTTTAATATTTAGTTTACTAAAATTTCATATACTGACTAGATTAGTGGAATAAGCATCATAAAATCTTCATTATCTTGAGAAACGAAGAGAACAGAGATTCTAAACTTCTTGAACATCATATTATGTTAGTGCTTGATGAAACTATACACTAAAACAAGATTTTCAATTTTTTGAAATTTTTCCAAAATCCGTGGGTTAGCCCCTTCTAAAATCATGAGTTTTCGGTAAATGCTCTATATACTGAAGTTTATACTCTTCACTTTAGTGTAAAAATTTCAAACCACATTCTACATCTGAATTAATGTATTCTAAACTATCTTTTATGGTATATATGAATCATTATAATTTTATAATATTTGGTTTGGTAAAATTTAAGATACTGCCTAGATTGTTGAATTACCATTATAAAATATTAATTATCTAGAGAAACGGAGACAACAAAAGTTCTAAACCTCTTTGACCATCATATTATGTCAGTGCTCTAAGGAACTATACACTAAAATAAGATTTTCATATTTTTGCAATTTTTCCAAAACCTGTGGGTTAACCCCTCTATATACTGAAGTTTATACCCTTCACCTTAGTTTAAAAATTTCAAACCTCATCCTACATTTGAATTAATGTATTCTAAATTATATTTCTTGGTATATAGGAATCATTCTAATTTTATAATATTTAGTTTACTAAAATTTCAGATACTAACTAGATTAGTGGAATTAGAATCATAAAATTTTCATTATCTTGAGAAACAAAGACAACAAAAGTTCCAAACTCTTTGAACATCATATTATGTTAGTGCTCGGTTAAACTATACACTAAAACAAGATTTTCAAATTTTTGAAATTTTTCCAAAATCCGTGAGTTAACTAACCCCTTCTAAAATAATGAGTTTTCTGTAAATTCTCTATATACTGAAGTTTATACCCTTCACTTTAGTTTAAAAACTTCAAACCACATTCTACATTTGAATTAATGTATTCTAAAATATATTTCTTGGAATATAGGAATCATTCAAATTTTTTAATTTTTAGTTTACTAAAATTTCATATACTGACTAGATCAGTGGAATTAGCATCATAAAATCTTCCTTATCTTGAGAAACGAAGAAAACTGATGTTCTAAACTCTTTGACCATCATATTATGTTAGTGCTCGATGAAACTATACACTAAAACCAGATTTTAAATTTTTGAAATTTTTCCAAAATCCGTGGGTTAACCCCTTCTAAAATAATGAGTTTTAGGTAAATGCTCTATATACTAAAGTTTATACTCTTCACTTTATTGTAAAAATTTCAAACCACATTCTAAATTTGAATTAATGTATTCTAAAATATATTTCATGGTATATAGGAATCATTCTAATTTTTAAATATTTATTTTACTAAAATTTCATATACTGACTAGATTAGTGGAATTAGCATCATTAAATCTTCATTATCTTGAGAAACGAAGAAAACAGAGGTTCTAAACTCTTTGAACATCATATTATGTTAGTGCTCGATGAAAATATACACTAAAACCAGATTTTCAACTTTTTGAATTTTTTCCAAAATTCGTGGGTTTATGTATTCTAAAATATACTTCATGGTATACAGGAATCATTCTACTTTTTTATATTTAGTTTACTAAAATTTCATATACTGACTAGAATAATGGAATTAGCATTATAAAATCTTCATTATCTTGAGAAACGAAGACAACAGAGGTTCTAAACTCTTTGAACATAATATTATGTTAGTGCTCGATGAAAATATACACGAAAACAAAGATTTTCAAATGTTTGAAATTTTTTTAAAATCCGTGGGTTAACCCCTTCTAAAATAATGAGTTTTAGGTAAATGCACTATATACTAAAGTTTATACTCTTCACTTTAGTGTAAAAATTTCAAACCACATTCTACATCTGAATTAATGTATTCTAAACTATCTTTTATGGTATATAGGAATCATTATAATTTTATAATATTTAGTTTGGTAAAATTTAAGATACTGCCTAGATTGTTGAATTACCATTATAAAATATTAATTATCTAGAGAAACGGAGACAACAAAAGTTCTAAACCTCAATCATATTATGTCAGTGCTCTAAGGAACTATACACTAAAATAAGATTTTCATATTTTTGCAATTTTTCCAAAACCTGTGGGTTAACCCCTCTATATACTGAAGTTTATACCCTTCACCTTAGTTTAAAATTTTCAAACCTCATCCTACATTTGAATTAATGTATTCTAAATTATATTTCTTGGTATATAGGAATCATTCTAATTTTATAATATTTAGTTTACTAAAATTTCAGATACTAACTAGATTAGTGGAATTAGAATCATAAAATTTTCATTATCTTGAGAAACAAAGACAACAAAGGTTCCAAACTCTTTGAATATCATATTATGTTAGTGCTCGGTTAAACTATACACTAAAACAAGATTTTCAAATTTTTGAAATTTTTCCAAAATCCGTGAGTTAACTAACCCCTTCTAAAATAATGGGTTTTCTGTAAATTCTCTATATACTGAAGTTTATACCCTTCACTTTAGTTTAAAACTTCAAACCACATTCTACATTTGAATTAATGTATTCTAAAATATATTTCTTGGTATATAGGAATCATTCAAATTTTTTAATTTTTAGTTTACTAAAATTTCATATACTGACTAGATCAGTGGAATTAGCATCATAAAATCTTCCTTATCTTGAGAAACGAAGAAAACTGAGGTTCTAAACTCTTTGACCATCATATTATGTTAGTGCTCGATGAAACTATACACTAAAACCAGATTTTAAATTTTTGAAATTTTTCCAAAATCCGTGGGTTAACCCCTTCTAAAATAATGAGTTTTAGGTAAATGCTATATATACTAAAGTTTATACTCTTCACTTTATTGTAAAAGTTTCAAACCACATTCTAAATTTGAATTAATGTATTCTAAAATATATTTCATGGTATATAGGAATCATTCTAATTTTTAAATATTTATTTTACTAAAATTTCATATACTGACTAGATTAGTGGAATTAGCATCATTAAATCTTCATTATCTTGAGAAACGAAGAAAACAGAGGTTCTAAACTCTTTGAACATCATATTATGTTAGTGCTCGATGAAAATATACACTAAAACCAGATTTTCAACTTTTTGAATTTTTTCCAAAATCCGTGGGTTAACCCCTTCTAAAATAATGAGTTTTCGGTAAATGCTCTATATACTGAAGTTTATACTCTTCACATTAGTGTAAAATTTTCAAACCACATTCTACATCTGATTTATGTATTCTAAAATATACTTCATGGTATACAGGAATCATTCTATTTTTTTATATTTAGTTTACTAAAATTTCATATACTGACTAGATTAATGGAATTAACATTATAAAATCTTCATTATCTTGAGAAACGAAGACAACAGAGGTTCTAAACTCTTTGAACATAATATTATGTTAGTGCTCGATGAAAATATACACGAAAACAAAGATTTTCAAATGTTTGAAATTTTTTTAAAATCCGTGGGTTAACCCCTTCTAAAATAATGAGTTTTAGGTAAATGCACTATATACTAAAGTTTATACTCTTCACTTTAGTGTAGAAATTTCAAACCAAATTCTACATTTGAATTAATGTATTCTACAATATATTTCATGGTATATAGGAATCATTCTAATTTTTTAATATTTAGTTTACTAAAATTTCATATACTGACTAGATTAGTGGAATTAGCATTATAAATTCTTCGTTATCTTGAGAAACGAAGACAACCGAGTTTCTAAACTCTTTGAACATCATATTTTGTTAGTGCTCGATGAAACTATACAATAAAACAAGATTTTCAAATTTTTGAAATTTTTCCAAATCCGTGGGTTAACCCCTTCTAAATAATGAGTTTTCGGTAAATGCTCTATATACTGAAGTTAATACTCTTCAATTTAGCTTAAAATTTTCAAACAAAATTATACATTTGAATTAATGTATTATAAAATATATTTCATGGTTTATAGGAATCATTCTAATTTTTTAATATTTAGTTTACTGAAATTTCATATACTAACTAGATCCATGGAATTAGCTTAATAAAATCTTCATTATCTTGAGAAACGAAGACAAAAGAGGTTCTAAACTCTTTGAACAACATATTATGTTAGTGTTTGGTGAAACTATATACTAAAACCAGATTTTCAAAATTTTGAAATTTTTCCAAAATCTATGGGTTAACCCCTTCTAAAATAATGAGTTTTTAGTAAATGTTCTATATACTGAAGTTTATATTCTTCACTTTAGTTTAAAAATTTCAAATCACATTATACATTTGAATTAATGTATTCTAAAATATATTTCATGGTATATAAGAATCATTCTAATTTTTTAATATTTAGTTTTCTAAAATTTCATATACTGACTAGATTAGTGGAATTAGCATCATTAAATCTTCGTTATCTTGAGAAACGAAGACAACCGAGTTTCTAAACTCTTTGAACATCATATTATGTTAGTGCTCGATGAAAATATACACTAAAACCAGATTTTCAACTTTTTGAATTTTTTCCAAAATCCGTGGGTTAACCCCTTCTAAAATAATGAGTTTTCGGTAAATGCTCTATATACTGAAGTTTATACTCTTCACATTAGTGTAAAAATTTCAAACCACATTCTACATCTGAATAAATGTATTCTAAAATATATTTCATGGAATACAGGAATCATTCTATTTTTTTATATTTAGTTTACTAAAATTTCATATACTGACTAGATTAGTGGAATTAACATCATAAAATCTTCATTATCTTGAGAAACGAAAACAACAGAGGTTCTAAACTCTTTGAACATAATAGTATGTTAGTGCTCGATGAAACTATACACGAAAACAAAGATTTTCAAATGTTTGAAAATTTTTCAAAATCCGTGGGTTAACCCCTTATAAAATAATGAGTTTTAGGTAAATGCAATATATACTAAGGTTTATACTCTACACTTTAGTGTAGAAATTTCAAACCAAATTCTACATATGAATTAATGTATTCTACAATATATTTCATGGTATATAGGAATCATTCTAATATTTTAATATTTAGTTTACTAAAATTTCATATACTGATTAGATTAGTTGAATTAACATTATAAAATCTTCGTTATCTTGAGAAACGAAGACAACCGAGTTTCTAAACTCTTTGAACATCATATTTTGTTAATGCTCGATGAAAGTATACAATAAAAAAAAAATTTCAAATTTTTGAAATTTTTCCAAATCCGTGGGTTAACCCCTACTAAAATAATGAGTGTTCGGTAAATGCTATATATACTGAAGTTTATACTCTTCACTTTAACTTAAAATTTTCAAACCAAACTATACATTTGAATTAATGTATTATAAAATATATTTCATGGTATATAGGAATCATTCTAATTTTTTAATATTTAGTTTACTAAAATTTCATATACTAACTAGATCCATGGAATTAGCTTCATAAAATCTTCATTATCTTGAGAAACGAAGACAAAAGAGGTTCTAAACTCTTTGAACAACATATTATGTTAGTGTTCGGTGAAACTATATACTAAAACCAGATTTTCAAAATTTTGAAATTTTTCCAAAATCTGTGGGTTAACCCCTTATAAAATAATGAGTTTTCGGTAAATGCTCTATATACTGAAGTTTATACTCTTCACTTTAGTTTAAAAATTTCAAACCACATTATACATTTGAATTAATGTATTCTAAAATATATTTCATGGTATATAGGAATCATTCTAATTTTTTAATATTTAGTTTACTAAAATTTCATATACTGACTAGATTAGTGAAATTAGAATCATAAAATCTTCGTTATCTTGAGAAACGAAGACAACTGAATTTCTAAACTCTTTGAACATCATATTATGTTAGTGCTCGATGAAACTATACACTAAAACAAGATTTTCAATTTTTTGAAATTTTTCCAAAATCCGTGGGTTAACCCCTTCTAAAATAATGAGTTTTCGTTAAATGCTCTATATACTTAAGTTTATACTCTTCGCTTTAGTTTAAAATTTTAAAACCAAATTATACATTTGAATTAATGTATCCTAAAATATATTTCATGGTATATTGGAATCATTCTAGTTTTTTAATATTTAGTTTACTAAAATTTCATATACTAACTAGATCAGTGGAATTAGCTTCATAAAATCTTCATTATCTTGAGAAACGAAGACAACAGAGGTTCTAAACTCTTTGAACATCATATTATGTTAGTGCTCGATAAACTATACACTAAAACCAGATTTTCAAATTTTTGATTTTTTCCAAAATTCGTGGGTTAAACCCTTCTAAAATAATGAGTTTTCGGGTAAATGCTTTATATACTGAAATTTATACTCTTCACTTTAGTTTAAAATTTTCAAACCACATTCTACATTTGAATTAATGTATTCTATAATATATTTCATGGAATATAGGAATCATTCTATTTTTTATATTTAGTTTACTAAAATTTCATATACTGACTAGAGTAGTGGAATTAGCATCAACAAATCTTCATTATCTTGAGAAACGTAGACAACAGAGGTTCTAAACACTTTGAACATCATATTATGTTAGTGCTCGATGAAACTATATATTAAAACCAGATTTTCAAATTTTTGAAAATCTTCCAAAATCCGAGGGTTAACCTCTTCTAAAATTATGATTTTTAGGTAAATGCTCTATATACTGAAGTTTATACTCTTCACTTTAGTGTAAAAATTTCAAACCAAATTCTACATTTGAATTAATGTATTCTATAATATATTTCATGGTATATAGGAATAATTCTAATTTTTTAATATTTATTTTACTAAAATTTCATATACTGACTAGATTAGTGGAATTAGCATCATAAAATCTTCCTTATCTTGAGAAACGAAGAAAACTGAGGTTCTAAACTCTTTGACCATCATATTATGTTAGTGCTCGATGAAACTATACACTAAAACCAGATTTTAAATTTTTTAAATGTTTCCAAAATCTGTGGGTACCCCCTTCTAAAATAATGAGTTTTCGGTAAATGCTCTATATACTAAAGTTTATACTCTTCACTTTAGTGTAAAAATTTCAAACCACATTCTACATTTTAATTATTGTATTCTAAAATATATTTCATGGTTTATAGGAATCATTTTTATTTTTTAATATTTAGTTTACTAAAATTTCCTATATTAACTAGATTAGTGGAATTAGCATTATAAAATCTTCATTATCTTGAGAAACGAAGACAACAGAGGTTCTAAACTCTTTGACCATCATATTATGTTAGTGCTCGATGAAACTATACACTAAAACCAGATTTTCAAATTTTTGAAAATTTTCCAAAATCCGTGGGTTAACCCCTTCTAAAATAATGAATTTTCGGTAAATACTCTATATACAGAAGTTTATTCCCTTCACTTTAGTTTAAAATTTTCAAACCACATTATACATTTGAATCAATATATTCTAAAATATATTTCTTGGTATATAGGAATCATTCCAATTTTTTAATATTTAGTTTACTAAAATTTCATATACTGACTAGATTAGTGGAATTAGCATCATAAAATCTTCATTATCTTGAGAAACGAAGACAACAGAAATTCTAAACTCTTTGACCATCATATTATGTTAGTGCTCGATGAAACTATACACTAAAACCAGATTTTCAAATTTTTGAAAATTTTCCAAAATCTTTGGGTTAACCCCTTCTAAAATAATGAGTTTTTGGTAAATGCTCTATATACTGAAGTTTATACTATTCACTTTAGTTTAAAAATTTCAAACCCCATTATACATTTGAATTAATTTATTCTAAAATATATTTCAAGGTATATAAGAATCATTCTATTTTTTTAATATTTAGTTTACTAAAATTTCATATACTGACTAGATCAGTGGAATTAGCTTCCTAAAATCTTCATTATCTTGAGAAACGAAGACAACAGAGGTTCTAAACTCTTTGAACATCATATTATGTTAGTGCTCGATGAAATTATACACTAAAACAAGATTTTCAAATTTTTGAAAATTTTCCAAAATACGTGGGTTAACCCCTTCTAAAATAATGAGTTTTCGGTAAATGCTCTATATACTGAAGTTTATACTCTTCACTTTAGTTTAAAATTTTCAAACCAAATTATACATTTGAATTAATGTATTCTAAAATATATTTCATGGTATATAGGAATCATTCTAATTTTTTAATATTTAGTTTACTAAAATTTCATATACTAATTAGATCAGTGGAATTAGCTTCATAAAATCTTCATTATCTTGAGAAACGAAGACAACAGAGGTTCTAAACTCGTTGAACATCGTATTATGTTAGTACTCGATGAAACTATACACTAAAACCAGATTTTCAAATTTTTTAAATTTTCCAAAATCCGTGGGTTAAACCCTTCTAAAATAATGAGATTTCCGTAAATGCTCTATATACTGAAGTTTATACTCTTCACTTTAGTTTAAAAATTTCATACCACATTCTACATTTGAATTCATGTATTCTAAAATATATTTTATGGTATATAGGAATCATTCTATATCTAAATTTAGTTTACTAAAATTTCATATACTGACTAGATTAGTGGAATTAGCATCAACAAATCTTCATTATCTTGAGAAACGAAGACAACAGAGGTTCTAAACTCTTTGAACATCATATTTTGTTAGTGCTCGATGAAACTATAAACTAAAACCAGATTATCAAATTTTTGAAAATTTTCCAAAATCCGAGGGTTAACCTCTTCTAAAATAATGAGTTTTAGGTAAATGTTCTATATACTAAAGTTTATACTCTTCACTTTAGTATAAAAATTTCAAACCAAATTCTATATTTTGAATTAATGTATTCTATAATATATTTCATGGTATATAAGAATCATTCTAATTTTTTAATATTTATTTTACTAAAATATCATATACTGACTAGATTAGTGGAATTAGCATTATAAAATCTTCATTATCTTGAGAAACGAAGACAACAGAGGTTCTAACTCTTTGACCATAATATTATGTTAGTGCTCGATGAAACTATACACTAAAACCCGATTTTCAAATTTTTCAAATTTTTCCAAAATCCGTGGGTTAACACCTTCTAAAATAATGAATTTTCGCTAAATACTCTATATACTGAAGTTTATTCCCTTCACTTTAGTTTAAAAATTTCAAACCACATTATACATTTGAATTAATGTATTCTAAAATATATTTCTTGGTATATAGGAATCATTCTAATTTTTTAATATTTGGTTTACTAAAATTTCATATACTGACTAGATTAGTGGAATTAGCATTATAAAATCTTCATTATCTTGAGAAACGCAGAAACAAAAGGTTCTAAACTCTTTGATCATCATATTATGTTAGTGCTCGATGAAACTATACACTAAAACCAGATTTCCAAATTTTTGAAATTTTTCAAAAATCTTTGGGTTAACCCCTTCTAAAATAATGAGTTTTCGGTAAATGCTCTATATACTGAAGTTTGTACTCTTCACTTTAGTATAAAAATTTCAAACCACATTTTACATCTGAATTAATGTACTCTAAAATATATTTCATGGTATTTAGGAATCATTCTAATTTTTTAATATTGAGTTTACTAAAATTTCATATCCTCACTAGATTAGTGGAAGTAGCATTATAAAATCTTCATTATCTTGAGAAACGAAGACAACATAGGTTCTAAACTCTTTGAACATCATATTATGTTAGTGCTCGATGAAAATTTACACAATAACAAGATTTTCAAATTTTTGAATTTTTTCCAAAATCCGTTGGTTAACCCCTTCTAAAATAATGAGTTTTCGGTAAATGCTCTATAGACTGAATTTTATACTCTTCACTTTAGTTTAAAAATTTCAAACCACATTATACATTTGAATTAATGTACTCTAAAATATATTTCATGGTATATAGGAATCATTCTAATTTTTTTAATATTTACTTTACTAAAATTTCATATACTGACTAGATTAGTGGAATTAGCATCATAAAATCTTTGTTATCTTAAGAAACGAAGACAACAGAGTTTCTAAACTCTTTGAACATCATATTATGTTAGTGCTCGATGAAACTATACACTAAAACAAGATTTTCAAATTTTTGAAATTTTTCCAAATCCGTGGGTTAACCCCTTCTAAAATAATGAGTTTTCGGTAAATGTTCTATATACTGAAGTTTGTACTCTTCACTTTAGTGTAAAAATTTCAAACCACATTCTAAATCTGAATTAATGTATTCTAAAATATATTTCATGGTATTTAGGAATTATTCTAATTTTTTAATATTTAGTTTACTAAAATTTCATATACTGACTAGATTAGTGGAAGTAGCATTATAAAATCTTCATTATCCTGAGAAACGAAGACAACATAGGTTCTAAACTCTTTGAACATCATATTATGTTAGTTCTCGATGAAAATTTACACAATAACAAGATTTTCAAATTTTTGAAAATTTTCCAAAATCCGTAGGTTAATCCCTTCTAAAATAATGAGTTTTCGGTAAATGCTCTATATACTGAAGTTTATACTCTTCACTTTAGTTTAAAAATTTCAAACCACATTACACATTTGAATTAATGTATTCTAAAATATATTTCATGGTATATAGGAATCATTCTAATTTTTTTAATATTTAGTTTACTAAAATTTCATATATTGACTAGATTAGTAGAATTAACATCATAAAATCTTCGTTATCTTAAGAAACAAAGACAACAGAGTTTCTAAACTCTTTGAACATCATATTATGTTAGTGCTCGATGAAACTATACACTAAAACAAGATTTTCAAATTTTTGAATTTTTTCCAAAATCCGTGGGTTAACCCCTTCTAAAATAATGAGTGCTCTATGCTGAAGTTTATACCTTTCACTTTAGTTTAAAAATTTCACACCACATTCTACATTTGAATTAATGTATTCTAAACTATCTTTCATGGTATATAGGAATCATTCTAATAACTGCCTAGATTGTTGAATTACCATTATAAAATATTTATTATCTAGAGAAACGGAGACAACAAAAGTTCTAAACCTCTTTAACCATCATATTATGTTAGTGCTCTAAGGAACTATACACTAAAACAATATTTTCATATTTTTGCAATTTTTCCAAAACCTGTGGGTTAACCCCTTCTAAAATAATGAGTTTTCGGTAAATACTCTATATACTAAAGTTTATACTCTTCACTTTAGTGAAAAAAATTTAAACCACATTCGACATTTGAATTAATGTATTCTAAAATATATTTCGTGGTATATAGGAATCATTCTAAATTTTTTATATATAGTTTACTAAAATTTCATATACTAACTAGATTAGTGGAATTAGCATTATAAAATCTTCATTATCTTGAGAAACGAAGACAACAGATATTCTAAACTCTTTGACCATCATATTATGTTAGTGCTCGATGAAACTATACACTAAAACCAGATTTTTACATTTTTGAAATTTTATCAAAATCTGTGGGTTAAGTCCAGAGGCGGATCCACTTACAATAAAGGGGTGTCAAGTGCCACATGTTTAATATAAACTTTATTTGTTAGCTGTGACAAGTAGTGAAAATAGCTCAGTTGGTAACGTTGAACACTCTTTGACACCCCTTTCCTGAGCTTGATGCTCCTCTTGTACTTATTTTCTCTCTTTAAATTTAGTTAAAATTCTTTATTGTTTTAGGCTCAGCTAAATTATGACCCAGGTAAAATATTATCCTGGGTCCGCCACTCCACTTAAACTCGAGTTATCCCTACAGAACTTCTAGCATCCACCAACGTAGAGACATGCCTCCAACATGTGTCTCTTGTTTTGAAGCATGTTGAGCCAGGGGTTCGTAAGAATCTGGTTTTGTACGCCATTCACATCTTCAGAGAGAACAGCCAAGGCCGAACTTTCGAGATCGAAGCTAATGCGGTACTTGAAGAGTTACACTTGGTGGAAGAAAGTAGAGGAGGCTGGACAACTTGTATCCCTCCAAGTCGATTGTTCCGGTCAATGAATGTTGTATTTGCCTCGAGGATCTATCCGATGTCGACAAGGAGTTTATAGAGTTATATGACTGTTCTCATGTGTTTCACAAGACTTGTCTTTTTAATTGGATTACGACCAAAAGCTCTTGTCCTTTATGTCGTCATCCTATTTATAGTAGAAAACTAAATTCTTAGGGTTTCTCCCTTTTCTTTCTTTGCAAGTGTCTTAAAATAATGTTGAGGTATTTGCAGAGATGGCTATTGATCTCTATTTCCACTCTCCTTTTCTCGAATTTTCGTTTCAAATCTTTAGCAATAGTGAATTGTTTGATTACAGTAGCAAAAAAGAACGTCTCAAGAATACATCATTTAACGCATAACAGTGGCTTTAGATTCACTTCGAAAGATTTCCCTGTCTTACATACTCTCTTCATAAGCAGCTAACGTATCTTATCTTTTAGAAAGTCTTAGAGTACTTCCTGATCTCGAACATTATAGACTGAATGGAGACAAGATCCTTGTTCAGACCAGATCCACCAGGTATCTTCTTGATGCAGTCGGTAAGCCGTGTGTAATAGAGTAACAGTTGCGTCAATGCAGCTCTCAGGATCTCCATACCACACAGAAAGTTACTGAAGGAAGTTATGATATCTTTGTGCATCAACTCTATCGCTGTCTTCCACCTGCTTCCAAAGTCTTTCACCAGCGGATCTACCTCAGCAACTGTGATTGATCTCTCTGGATTTGAGCTTGAATCCTCAGCTGCACATGTTCTACAGTTTTAGTGCTTTATTTGGCTTAACAAAAATGATGAGTGCGAGGACAAGAACGAGAGTAAGTTGCTTACAAGCACGAGATTTCACAAATTTGATTAAATCACTGAAATGCTCCACCAGCAATTCTTCCTGCGAGATAAAAAGAAGTGAACAAAACAAATTAAATGGACACATAATAACACCTATGAACTAGCATGACTTGACATCTACTACAAAACCATGCTCGTGTTAACAAAGGAGCAAATATATAAGGCAACATAACTTCAAAACGTTTAATTCAAACTGCAACATTGGTTGGCACTTACCACGAATAACGAAGTGTTGCTCTTCAGTAATTCCTCAAAATGCATTTGGATTTTACCACCTTCTGGTCCAGCTTCCTGAAATTAAGATACACGAAGATGATCACAATAGTTTCCTTTGGTAGTTAAGGCTCAATCGATGTGAATGAAAATTAAGGCATTTCAAACCAAGCAACGACTGGACAAAGATTTAACTCACCTTCAGTACGGCAATTGTCATATCATAGTTGTTTATGAGAAACACAATTTGCTGCTTTGGCCTTGGAAACAACTTTGCAAGCTTGAGGATCAAGACATCTACAGCCATTCGTAAACGCTCCAAATTTATATCAAGCTGTAAAGCACCATGGGCAATGTTGAGCGCTTTGAGTGACAAACTCCAGGTAACACATATCGGTAGAAAGAGAGGGAATGATATTTACAAACCTGCCCATCCCCATATTCAACATTCAGGTGAATAAACGAAGCTGTGAATTCAGCATAACGTCTCATGACATAGTGAGGATGAACATCATCTTCCCATAATGTCTTTACGTTTGCATCTCGCAGACTGCTGATGTGTGAATCAAATACCATTTTGAAACGAGGCCATAAAGATATATTAACCTGCTCAAATTGCAAAATGCAAAATAATCTGTGAGAGGAATATGGAACGTAAGGAAATCGGCCATGGCCGCATCTAAGAGCTTATACCAGAAAACATTAATTAAACCAAGTGAAAACAGCTGCAGATCCACAATAACGGTGACATTTTTTGTTTTAATTGCAAACAACCAATGTATTTAAGACTATATCAAACAAATTAAAAGAGACAAGGAGTTATGCACCTTGTCCAGATATGAATCTAGGCATGGAATCCTCCGGCGAGACATGATAAGCTGCAATAAGTAGCAAACTGTATTAGTTAAAACACTTAGTGGGCACATAAACGTTCTCACTTATTCTCTTAAAAGACACTTGCAAAAGGCTGAAAGTGTGAAGACAAATAAAGTATAAGCTATACTAGATTATGATACTCTGGAAGCAAAACATAGATTGTCATGGAATGTCTACATTGACCAGAAACGGTATAAAATCCAAATACATATTTCCTAAAGACCAGTGTATCTTAATTTTAAGTTTGCAAGACATCGAGGTTTGCTCTTTCCAATTCTGAATGATAAATATCTACCATCGTTCACTGGACCACTTATTTCTGGTACATTTTTCACATACAAAATGCTACTTAAAAGATGCAAAGAGATGGTACTAAATTACTTGATTCCAAATGGATTCACCAAAAGAAAAATAAACATCAGGCCGATAGCATCAAAACAGTTTCTACCTGGTGGTGGTGTATAATGCGAATCATAAGCATCAGGCCGATAGCGTCAAAACAGTTTGTAAGAACGGGATTGAAGTGCTCATCGATGACAGAAAATGGACCTGTTTAATAGAGAATTCAGAGGTTACCAAAAACACACAGTGATACTACTATCATATCATCTGGAGAGAAAGGGTTCAACACTCTCTACTGAAGTAGACAAGATATTTCTTACATCTACTCGACACCATAGTAAATCTGTAACTACTATGCTAACTATGTTGGAAGGAGTTCTGCAAGATATACTGATGTATCCTCAATCAGCTAACAAAATTCGAATTGTTTGGTATAGCTTTGCCAGGAAAAGAAAAGGGAGACAGATAGGAAATTACCGGCGAAAATTTCATAAAATATAGACTCTTCGCCAAAGAAGTCATCGCAAAATATATACCTGTGGAAATGAAAATATGACATTAACCACGGAAATGACCGATGAGTAACAATAAGAAAAAATGAAGAAGGTAAATCAACAGAACTCAGAAGTAGCTGTATCCATAAGTAGCTTGTGCAAACTCCTGAAGAGCACTTCATAAGGATATTTGAGAGAGCTGGCTTCAGCTATGTGCGGGATCAGTGCAGGTTGATCAATTTCCTACAGGGGACATACTTAAACTTAAGTCTTTTAACATACTTTTAGAATTCAATATCATCACTTAAGAAAAAGGTTAACTGAAAGTAAGGGAAACTAATATGGTTAAACCAGACAAAATTTTAATTTGGATTTACTTCTTTTATACCAGAGAAACCAAAGATACTGAACTAACTACTACAAACTGAAGATGAGTAAAACCAAACCAAATCTTACATCTACTTGAGGAGCCTTTTAACGATACATAACCCAAAACTCAAATGCATAACTAAATGAGGTTTCAACAATTACTACACAAGAACCTATAAAACAAAATATCTGAACCTAGATAAGTTAGCACACCTAAATAAGACAATGGTCTACATTAAGTTAATGAAACATCAAATTTTCCATAAAGAGCACACCTATTACCAACTTTTGAAAGAAGGATCAGAAAAGTTATAATTTTGCCAGAGCATGTATAATGGTTGAAAAAAATTAGTCAGCAATGTTAATCACCGAAAGATGAATACCTTTATAATTTTTATCCTCTCACCCAGAGCAAAGACGGCAGAACGGTTCTTCAGTGGCTCCCTAGCTCTTGAGAAGAGACCGGCACTTCTAGTCTCCACCCCAATCAAGTCGTATGCTGTCGCTATATCTAACTGTAGTTTCTCAAGTGCTTGAATATAAGCACGAAAATGTGCACTTAACACCTGAAACCAGATCTCACAACTCATTAGGTGTAACAAAAATCAGAAGCCTAAACTAGCATACATCTATTTGTATCTAACATGCGTACATCATCTAAACACCATAACTCAATTAACAAAGAAAACTAACTTTGTCCAGCTCTAGCGAGACAAAAGGCTTCAATGAAGATGAAAACAAGAATAATGGAGCTAGTTGCATGAAACGTGCAATTGTATGATCTGTTCACTACCTTGCATGACAGAAATTAACCTAAGACAAATGTATATCAGACTATACAAAGGAGTTGCAGCATGGTGCCACTAAACAAACGAGATAAAGAATATTACCTTGTTCATGGTATCAATGTATGCAGCACGAACATCCATAAACACTTCTTTTCCATGTTCTTTGAGGAAGGAGATAATATACCTATTATTAATTATAATTGGTGAATGAAGTATCGATCCAAATAAATCTACTACAGAAGGAAAAAAATATCAAGTTGGATATCAGTAACATGTGCGTCAAACAACTTTGCCAATGTCATGCAGGCATAAAAACTAACTAAATCGTTCGTAAGGTGACAACCAACGTCATACACATCTATGCAGAACAAAAAAAAACTCAGTAGCAAATGTTCCACAACGCACAACAAAGGAAAGAGGCTTGGAGAACAATACTCACTTGTACTTCAATAACACACTCTGTTGAAGAATCTGGATGTTCGTTTTGGGTTTCCTCAGGGCTATAAGCTTCTGGACAATAAAATCATACACCTGTAAACAGAAAAAACCAATAGCATAAGAACAGATTTAGAATGCTCTCCATGTCCATGCCCTTGGAGAAGACAAGCACAAACGACTTGGACTTAATACGGTACTAAACATCCAGTCAACGTATGCCCGGCAACTTTTTCCTGGGTATAAACTCTCTTAGAGACTCTTAGAGAGAAGGAACCATGATTTAGATGGCTAATCTCGTCTCAATGAGTTAAAAGGGACTAATTTATGTCAGTAACATAACTCTTTCTGTGCTTATTTATCCAGCAATTAACAACTTTAAGGAATATACATGTAGTTTGTTTTGAGTAAAAGAATACATAATTTCTTGCACCTATCACACTCCCTTCAGCGACATCTTAGAAGTACAAAATACAAATATATAAAAGCAGGTATCAGGTCACACAGAAAGTAGATAAATTACCTTGGAAATAGCTTTCTGCCGGAGCTTCTCGAGCTCAGGCTCTACATCTTTTAATGCTTTAGAACTTTTAACCGCCGGATCAGCTGCTACAAATTTCAGTTTCTTACTCAGAATTTCAAGCGTTCTAATGTACTCTTCATTCACCTGAATAAGGAAAATAGTATGATTATCAGATTAAAAGTAGATATATCCCTCGGCGACTCATCCTAGGCCTAAATGCACCCTTATAACACATACTCGGGAGAGACACCAATACAAGGAGTACATGGTGTAAGAAAACCAGATGAAAGTTAAGCCCAAAAGAAGTTAAGATAGTAAGAGCTGCTATACCACATAGTGCAGCATCTAACCCCCCCCCCCCCCCCCCCCCCCGCTTAACCAGCAATTATTGTGCCCCCCACCCATTTTGTCGGAGTACATCATATGCACCAAATTTATGAACTCTTTTACAGCACCAGAAACAAATAGAAAAAGTGGGATTAACAAAATACCTCTCCATCCACAATTACATCTATCATCTTTGGTGGCACTATAATGTCTTCCACAAATTTTGCTAGCTTTGATTCAGCCACCTGTTCAAATAAGAGTGTGTTTGGATGAGTTGCGGGTGGAAACAGCAAGAGATAAATAGTAATAGTGGTTTCTGAGTGGCTAGAATACCCTGCGATTTTTCAATCTCAAACCCATGTCCATCGATTTTTCTTGAAGAATCTTTATATCGGAACTTATAGAACCAATCTCTTCCTGCAAGAAAAGAAAGCCAAGCGAAGAAGGCACTTATTAGATTACAAGGAAACCATACACAACAAACTATATAAATGGCCAATGGTCAATACCTGAAAACCACTGAGGAGAGTTTCCATTTGTGACAAGATGCTGTCACAGTCATGAATCTGATCGTGAAGTGAGACAAGGTTATCACTTTCTTTTATGTAATCCTGTATATCCATGGACGGTGTAAAGCAATAAATTAAAACCAGTAACAGGATAAATTGATTTACAAAAAGTGCCACAATGTATCACAGATAAGTAAAGCAACCTCAATGGAATCCAATTCGACCTTCCGTAGATTGTTCTCAACACCTTTAGCATATTCTCTAAGTTTGGCACCACTGGATAGTATATTGGCAACAACCTGAGCAGACAAACGATGATAGGAGAGAACATTATATCCTTGGATTAACTAAAAGTCAATGACACAACCAATTCTTAAAAGGCAGAAAGACTCTTCAAAACGATTTGATCACAGATCTGTGGAAAAGAGCTTAACCTCATCACTCTCACATTCTTCTAGTTCTTGCTGAAGCCCCTCCAACGATATATCCTCACTGTCATAATAACAAAGAGAAAGGAGCTGACACAACCAATTCGTTCGTGATTCGGAAAAAAATGGACACAGATAAAAAAGGTGTTGAGGACAATGTTACCTGCCTGAATCCTCTTCAAAAGCCAAGTCTCCAACATAAGCTCCTAAATCAAATCCAAGTTTCTCATGACTACCAAAGTCTCCCACGGCTTGACCCTATCATTTTACAACACAAACTTCGCTAAGATACAAAGATCCGTTGATGATTGAAACTACGAATCAACAATTTTATAAGATCCCGACGACTTATTAGAGAGCTCAGAAAATCAAAAACCTACCAATGCGTCAATGGAGATGCCGTCGGACATCGTTGCTGATGGAAAGGAGAAGAATGCTCGATCCAACTCAACCTATACAGAAACAATTCGCAGTGCGAAGATTGGGAGGAGATTCGAGATTCGAGATTCGAGAGATGCTTTTTAAACTCCGATCTACCTTTTTGCGTATGAAATCAGTCCTGAGTTCTTCATACAATTTGGAGAGAGCTTTTCAGATTCGTCGTCTTCTTCACAAATCTGAAATTTTTTTGATTTCATTATTAAACGCGATGGGCCCCCATCCAGTGTTCGTCTCACTGCACTAAAGCCCATTGGGCCACTGTGTTTAATATTTTTGAGAAAGATGATGGCCAATTTGATATTAACGATCTGGGCCCAATCAAGGCGCAGTAAAAAGCCCATTTATCCGTTAGTATATGAGAAGCGGGCTATTTTGTTCGGGTCGGGTAAAACCCGATTTGATCCAACAATAAAACCTCAGAAGAAAGAAAAACCTCAGTGACGCAGCAGCAGCAGCACTAGTACTCGTTTTCACTTTGGGGAGAAATATGATGAAGCAAGCTCGCACTCTGCTCTCCAGGTAAACCCTAATTCCTCGAGAAAAAAGTGAAAACTTTTTCGAATCCCTTTCTCTCAAATGACCTCTTTGTTGTTTTTGTTGAAGCAGGAGTCTTTGCAACCAAAGCAACTCACTTTTCGAAGGAATCTCTAAGTCTTCCGCTTCGCGTGGTCTCGCAACCTGGACTGATTCCTCCTCCTCTACCACTAAACGTGGTGGTAAAGTTACTTTCTTTCTTCCTTCTCCTTTTCCTCTGCTTTGAGTTTTGACCTAATTTGTTTTCCTTTTTGTTAGATACTGCTAAGCCTAGTGGTCGTGTGTTCGCACCATACGCTATCTTCAAAGGAAGAGCTGCTCTCTCTGTTGAACCTGTCCTCCCCACTTTCACCAAAATCGATGTTTGCCCCCTCAAACAAAGAGACTCCTTTTAAGATTTTGGAGATTCTCATCACTTACTCTTGTGTACAACAATGTTTTTTAGCCTGGGAGTCTCAGGATAGACCGTCGTGGATCCGTGATGATGACTTTTATGCCTGCTGTTAGCGAACGCAAGTACGACTGGGAGAAGAAACAGGTCTTTTGTCTTTCACTCTGGCTCTGTACCTTCCCTTTTATATCTTTCTTTGTCTGATATGTGATTCTGTTGGCTCCATCTTTGTTGTTGTAGCTGTTTGCTTTGTCACCTACTGAAGTTGGATCCGTGATCAGCATGGGTCCTCAGGACAGCTCTGAGTTTTTCCATGACCCTTCCATGAAATCAAGGTCTTGTTATTTGCCGACTTGTGTTGTTAATTCAGCAAAATTTATATCTTCTGATGATCTTTGTTACCTCTCTCAGTAATGCTGGTCAAGTCAGGAAGTCACTGTCCATTAAGCCACTCGCAGATTCTACCGGCTACTTCTTTCAATTGAGTATGGCTTCTTCTTCTTCACACTACTTATACAACTTGGAATACTACAACTAATGAGAGAGCAAGGCTTCTTCTTCACAGTACTCTATCATTGTACAACTAATGATAGAGAAAGTCTGAATACTACTGAAATCTTGACTTGAAACTACACTTGTTTTGGTTTTATAGTTGTGTTAAGGCGATTACAGTTTTCGCTTAGAATAGCTTTCTTTCTAATAATAGAATGATGTACAAAACACTTAACTTCTGCGGTATTATTGTAGCCGTTGCCGATAACATCCACAACAGCAATGACCGTATTGTGGTTCCTGTCTCCAAAGCTGAATTTGCAGTGCTGAAGAGTGCTTTCAGTGTAAGATATGATACAAATTTTCTTCTCTCTCATTGTTCTGTTATCTCAAGGAAGGGCTGTTTGTGACCAGATTTTCTTATTATGTGCAGTTTGCCCTTCCACACATCCTGGGCTGGGATCGGATAACAGGAGGTGACGTTGGTATTGCTGCCCAGGGGTTTGCTTCACTTCCAAAGGCTGATCCGATGCAGTTGGAGCTGGAGTGGGATAAAGAGTAAAGACTGATTTGAGAGTAGCAATGTGGAGTAAATTGACAATGCATGTGTTCCTTGTTTTTCTGGAGTTTGTTTGGCGTACACAAAACTTGGCATGATACTCTGTTCTTGAATCTTAACATGTCCTCTCTAAGACTACTTCTAATTTTTGGGGCTTCTGCCCGTTATCATTAGCACTTATATTATTTTGCGGTGAAAGCATTTTGGTTTTCAGCTTAATAGTCAGTTTCAAGTATCATAGCATACAACTTTTAAGACATAAACACACAGAGAAAATAAACTAGGGAAGGAGAGTCATCTGTTGGACATTGACAGGATATGCGTCGGTAGGTGGGCCATAGAAAGCTCGTCTGACCAGAATGGAGTTCGCAGTCTGAGTAGGATGGAATGCATCCCAAAAGACATACTGAGATCTGTTAGGACAAGGATTCTGCAACGGCAAACATGTGATTTGTCCTTGGTTTCTACCAGTCCCGCAACAAGCCCTGTCCGCTACACTGAATCCTGTACAATACATAAGCCTCTTTTGATCAGACTCATAGAAACTCCATTTATCATCAGCAATGTAATCTAGGAGGAGGTTTATATACCGTAAGTAGCAGGATTGTTTAAGATGTCACCAACTGCGCGAAATGTGTTGCCATATACATAGATAGCTCCAGGTGATCGCTGGTTCAGCTGATCAACAAGTGATCTTAGCCCTTCGTTAAATGTGCCTAGAATCTGGTTCACACTATTAACGCATCTCCCTGGTGGTGCAGTGGCTCTTTGGTTCGGTATGCAGCCTAGTGGTCCTACTCCAGCTATGAATATTTTCCTTAGTCCTAAGCTGTACAGAGTCTAACACAATAGTTTCAAAATGATCATCAGAAGGTTCATTGAAAGGATACTACTGTATATGAAGAAGATTCTGATGTAGTAGCATACAAGTAGTTGTCGAGCGTATTGATTGACGAGTAGGTTGGCGAACTCCGGCGGTCTGTATCTGAGGCTAGATGAGTAGAGGTTAGGCATAAGGTAGTTGTTGAGATAGTCATTGCTTCCGAAAACGAGAACCACAAGGGACTTTGTCAAGTAATCAGTAAAGTTTTGGGGACTCATCATAGTTCTCAACTGGCTCAGCGTCCCTTCTAGGTTCACCACTTGCTGGCTCAGGCTGAATCTGTCTCCCTGCACATTAAAAAGCCATCCATCAACACTATACTAACATCATATGATGACAAAAGACTTAAGAAATTTACATAGTGTTGGCCTGATTCATCGAGGATGCCACCGGCTGCAGAGGCATAGTTAACTCCTCCGAGGATTCTAGTGCCCCATGTGGTTGGATCCGCAAAGGGAGGAGGCGACGAGATTCCTAACAACTGAGCTGTTTATTTTCAGAACAGTTTCAGTGTTTTTTTGGCAGTAAGATGAGAGTTATGCTAAAAAAATAATTGTCTAAAACATTACCAAGCAAATCAACGAAGTTCATGCCGTTGCTAAACCTGCCAGTAGGACGGAAGTTTAAGTCTATGCCGTAAGGCAAGTAATTGGCTCGAGCCACGGATGCTAGAAAGTTGTTGTTCCCAACATCGACCAATGAGTCTCCAAGCACAAACATAGCCGGAACTGTAGCTTGTCCGGTCACTAACAACTCAGGCTGCTGTAACATAACAGACGCCATCACTGCAACTACAAACGCATATCCTCTAATTTGGATCCTCATCTTGCTTTTTTCGTTTCTGTTTGTTTGAATAAAAAATGTATGGAAGGCTATTATATAAAGGGTCCAAGTAAAACACGTTGCATGTGACACATAGGAGTTAGCTTACGGATAATCTGTTTCATTTTTGTAACGGCTCTCTTTTGTTTTCGGCTGCTTGCATGTAAAACGAGTCAATAGGGTTGCATCACGTTTGAAAATTTCACAAGAAACTACAATTGCATATGCAAGAAAAAGACCATGACGCACTTTCTCACCCCTCTTCGGATAAAGATCAAGAAAGTAACGAGACTATAACGGACAATGACCTCTAGAAAGAGCTAAACTGGTAACTAATTCATGAGATACATACGGATAAATATTAATTTAACTACCATCTAGAGGGCTCTGTACTTATCATATACATTTACCAACCAGAGAATCATTTATTTTGCTACACTTGAAACATCACACAATGTGGAACTGTCTTTATCTTATCACCTATCTGTATTGGTTTTCTGAGGTGGTTGCTTCCCTTGAGTTGGAGGTGTAGTAGACTCTTCATTCACAAACGGTAAAACAAGAACAGGAGCTGCTGGTACCATTTCCCAACGTTCTCGTAAGAAAGCTTTGAATTTCATGACCATTTCTTTCCGGAACTCGAGCTCCCGAGTAAACTGATCGAAGAGAACACAAGCCAGCACATACTTGAATGGGACAATGACTAGAACCGTTGCAATAGATAGCAAAACCAGCGCTACTTCCGTCGTTACCTGACAAGATATTTCAAAATCCTTCTGTCACCACCACTATCAAGAGCAAACGATGATTCTTTCCTCTATTCATAACCTACTAGCAGTACTAGATAACAGAGAATATAGAACATAAACAACATACCTGAGGATGACCAGATAGTACAATTGTCCGTAGTTTTAGAAGCACAACATTCATGTTCTGGAGATAGCTCTCCATATCTTGCATAGCATCTTTGACAGCAATAATTTTTTGAATAGTATTTGAAGATGGCTGATCTCGAATGGTAACCATTCCAAACAGTCTTCCAAGACGCCCTTGTCTTCTGAGTCCTTTCAACGTAAGCATCCCAGTGGCCAAAAACACTAAAGACACGGGAAGAACGTACTGCAAGAGGTTCCTGAGGCACAATATAGTATTCTCATTAGTATCATATCATTACTAAAAGTAGCTAACTTATAGGTCCACCAGTTGATAATATGATCCTTTTGCATGTCAGAGTGTAAGCGAACCTGAAAATTATTGTTGATGCAAATGCTAGAAAAGAGACTGTCATATAAGGCTCCTCCCACCGGCGGAGTTTCTCAAACTTTGTGGCAGCTATAGTCAGTGGCAGGATGAGTTCCTGGGAGTGAACAGATAAAGAGTAAAGGATTAAGATTGAATCACAACTGTCTCTACTAATATAATCTTTAGTAATAAGCGTTACCTTGAAGAGATCAATGTTACTGGGTATCCCTTTGATGGTTGCAGCATTAATAGTGGCTTGAGTTTTCTCTACCACCTTATATTTTTGTCTGCATGTTTCTGCTGCTCTCTCCACTAGTGTGAGATCAGCCACGGCGAGGTTTTTGCTCAGAATCAAGCCTTGTCTTAGAGAAGAACTTTTCCAAAAGTTAATAGACGCGTTCGAGCCCCAGGAAGGAGATCTCATCCACTTTTTCAAGTAGACACTTCCATCTAGATCAGAGGCGTTATCAAAACTTTCATAGGACTCTCCTGAAGTCCTTGCCATGTTACCTCTGTTGTACACCGTGTTCGCAACTTTGGTCACTAATGGCCCACCCCAGAAATTCACAGCTAGAGTTTGACACACGATGTCTCCATAGGCTACTTGTCGAAGAAATGAGAACTGAGCTAGTTTGATGGGATCGTCTGGCAAGTTACGCATGTATTGAAGAGCTTGGAGTCTTGCAATACAGTTTGATGCACTCGCAGTTGCCTTTTCTTTACCCTTCTTTGCACCAAAAACTTGAGACAGTGATTTATCATTCTCTTCTGGTCCAAATTCTCGTAGAAACGTGTGCAGCGCTATGACTTCACTAATAATCGAATGCCAAACGTCTCGTCTCAGATCACCTCCTAGATCAACGAACTCTAGAACCCAAGTGGGATCCCTAAATGAACATTTTACAGGGTGAGCATGTCTCTTAAGTTGAACGACCACACACACACTAAAGATAGCCAACATCAGTTACATGAACATGTATATGAACTCACCCGGGTCCGGATGAAACAGTTACTGCAGAATCAAAGAGGGAAAACCCCAGAGGACCCACTTTTGCTTTCTCCACGGATGATTTATCCCCAACGAGATCAAGTCTTATGATTCCTTTGCTGCCCTTTAAGTCAATTGGCTGAAAACGATGACAATTAATAGATTTAGAGACAAATAGAACGGCTCAGTGTGGTTTAAGAGAGATAAAAATCACACTACTGAGACTAAAAACTCCAGCTAAAGTTGCATAGGTGAACCAATAAGAAAAAGGTAAACAATAGCCAGTTTAATCGTATATAATGCAGTTTTGGTTGACACAAGGCTAAAGGAAAATAATGGTGTATTGCTCTCATTCACTAGGGGAGTTAAAGAGAAAGAAGTATAAATACCTGAAAATAGAGAGCTTTATCAGTTAAAGTCAGTTTCCCAGGCCAAGCAACGTTATTCTCCCATTTCAAAACAGGACCTTTCCTGTTGGAAGCCATGCATAGAAGTCTCTCTGATGACAACTGCGGAAACTCTGTGGTCTGGTATGACTTCCGTCCCTCGTGTATTCTGTTCTGACAACGGAAAGATACTCAGCTCGGAAAAACCATGATTGATGAGTCTATAAGTTATGCAACACCCTAAGCTAATGCACTACACAGAAAACTATGTTGATAGGCATGTCAATGTCATACAAACTCTTAAGTGCTTACAAAGCTAATGATATTCAATCGAATGCTCCATAAGATGCACGCTTAGTCAAAAAGATTTACATTTCAGCATATAAAAGTGCAGTCATTAGTGGAAAGCTAAAACCAAAATGTTATACTCACTTGACAAGTTCCTGGATGTAAGCTAGCCAAACCTCCAAAGAAATGCCTTTTTGATCATCACTGGCACCAGCTAGGGCCTCGAAAAGGTTATGCACCGTAGCTCTATCAGCCACGCCGGAAATAGCTGGAGCAATACGAACAAATGACTCTTCCTCGACAAACCGTCCCTTCAACACCGATAACCATTCATCAGTGCTGATCTGCAACCCCCATAGTATTCTCAAAATCATAATTTCCAGAAGAGCAGAACACTATCACCACTACCAAGAAACTAGATTGTTCTAAGAAATACCTGAAAAGAAGGTTTTTTCGAGACATCATTTCTTTCTTTACAGTACGGATTCGCCCACGCAAGCATTGTGATGAAGATTAGCCTCTGGAAAGCAGGCTCCTATGAAGAAAGAAACCAATATTCCAAAAGGTTCAACAAAAAAATGTAAAGAACCTCTTTGTTGAACGTTATCAGAGTGACAGTTACCTTGAGAGAAGGATGAAACTCTGAGCTATCCCTCGATAGAAACCTAAAACAACAATACTCCACAAGGTATCTAGCATTGGTAGACGTAGCTGGAGGAACAAGTGTCTCGAATATATCCTGCATCTTCTTCCCAGTTAATCCATTCATCCTGCATAATACAAACACTTAGATTTACAGACCAAAAAAAAAAAAACACAAGTGAAGATGATTGGTTTCACCTGCTAAACTGCTCTATAGAGATGATAGCATCAAAGGAAAGGGATCCTTTGGGTGTATAGCTTTGAACGGTTTGTTCAACAGTGAGAAGCTCCTCCAAGTCTTCAAAATCATGTTGGTCCTCAAGATCGACCTTGAGACTCTGCCTCTTCTTTTTGATCAACGGAGTGGCTACATCGCTTATATACTTTTGGGATTTAGACACCCACTGACTAAACCGTTCTTGTACGGCATCTGTCGGAAAAAAAAAAGACAACCACCAAAACAGAAAAGGTTTGAACTTTATAGCGGATACTGACAATTAAACGTTTCGGGTTTGTTAAGAAGGCGTAAAAGAAATCAAAGTCGAAGGAAAGGAGCGTACTTGTGTCGATGTCGTTCAGTTTCCATCTCTGGGAGACAATCCGGAGTCTTGTTGGCTTACGGTTAGAAGAAGAAGAGTTTCGTCGATGGAAACGCAATCCATCACGACGACGAAACACGACGGGGAAATCTAGAGTTGTAGATGATGAAATCTTCACTCTCTTTACTCCTCCTCCGACTCTCTGCGCCATTTTTCTGTCTGTAGTCGACAACAGAGCTTGAAGAAGAGGGAGGCGTACGGTAGCAAAACACCACTCACTAAAATATATTCATTTTTTATTATTACCGGATCATGTGGCCTGTTATTACCGAATCATGTGGTCTGTTATTTTTAATGTTTGATAGAAAAAAAATTGATTACAATGAAATTTTTTTTTTAGCATTTTGCAAATTTATAGGTAAACTTTGATGTTCGTGACAAAAAAAAAAGGTAAACTTTGATGTAACATACCATGTGGTCTGTTTCTAACACATGACGTATCATTTCGTGTTTAACTTTGTATTATTCACTTCTCATTTTGCTTTAAGATTTTCTTACTCAACAAAACAAAGAGGAGATTGATGACACAGCTATAGATAACAGCGACCGATCTGTGGTCAAACACAAAGTCCTCACGCAAACGACCGAAGCTAGAAACCAAAATAACATCAACTTTGTAAGATTATAATCACAGGCTCTGGATTTGGACGAGTCAGTTAAGTATGGGCAAGCAAGAGAAAGAGTCCAACAGATAGCAAATAGTTTGGACTCCAAGTTCTCTTAAGAACGGATCATGTCACTGGCCCTATAAAACATACATGAACATGAAACAATGTCATGTTACTTACATGACCATCATACAAAAGTACCCAAAACATAGGCAGCCCTCCTAGGATTCATTGTTTCTGCAATAGCATGCCAGTGCCAAAATTAAGAGATTAGCCGAGTTTTTTCCTAAGTTCTAGTGGAAGAGCTAACTTTCATACTTAGTTTCCTAACGCAAACTACACACACACACATATAAAGATCCACAAGAACATCAATCTACTTTCTCTTGAAGATGTTTCTTAGAATCTTGGTTACTCACTCATCAGTCGATCTCTATCGCCGCCTCCTGAGACATACCACTCATGTTCCCTTGTTTGCTGCTCTCTGAGGATGCGGCTGGTTCTCGTTTAATCTCAATGAGGTCTTCAATGATCCTTGGAGTCTCTCTTAATAGTCTCTCCTGCTCTGACGGTTTTTGGAGACGCTCTCTCTGCTCCAAATACTCGTCTAATGTGAGAATAGTCCCCCGCAATAGTTAAGGTGTTTCAATGTGTAGGGATCATATGAAAAAAAAAAAACGATTTAAATGTGTTTGTTTAGATGATATGATCTAAAAGGATATTCTTCTCTCCGTCCTTTCTCATTAGCACAGTTGATGCGTTTCTGCAGGATGATAAGCTGCCTTCCAATCCACTGTTTTTTTTTTTGAAGTATTCACACAATAAATGTGAGAAGCAGCACCAAAGACATTATTTGATTTCAGAGATATATATATACTCACATGTTTTGTTATATCTTCATGGAGAGCCTTAGCCTTCTGCTCCATCTCAACCTACAAAGAGATTCGTCACCTCAATGAAGTTAAAAAATAGCCATATTTGAAACAGAGAACCATAATCATTTGTGATACACAGAGATCTAGATTTCATTTAACAACTTACAACAGTTGGCTGTCTCAAAAGTCCACTTGTCACTTTTTTCTTCAAATGTTCAATCTCTTCCTGAAGAGGAAAATATGGAAGTTTTGGCATTTAGGAAAAGTAAAAATCAAAGGAAGCTTTAACCACTTGTAACCAGTCACCTTGCTTATGTCGGAATCATCCAACTTGGAAAGGCTAACACTACTTGCCATACCAGCAACATCAAGAAGCAGGCCCTGACTTTGGTCATCAGCAGTTTTAATGCCTACAGAAAAAAGACAAAAAGAAGAAGTGTAGCTGTAAGAGTGATTGTGACAATAGGACAATATTACAATGTCTAAGGCTGCCATGTAACAGATGAAAAGGATAACATTCAAAATTATCTAAAATCTAGAAGATAGAAGAAACAGCAAAGCCTATAATAGAAAGCAATTGCTAATAAATCACAAGTTCTTGTTACCTGTAACCTGCAAGACCTGGTACGCTATACGGTCCCTAGGGTCATTCCTCACTTTCACAAAGCATCCCACTACCTTTTCCCCAAAGCCCTCTTTATGCTTCTTCAATAACTCCAGAACCAAACTCTTCCGCAGATAAACACGCTTTATATTATCTGCATTGATCGCAGCTAAACCAGTTGGCCGCATTTCAGGTTTCACTTCCTTTTCACAAGTCTCCGTTGGCCGCATTTCAGGTTTCACTTCCTCTTCACAAGTCTCCGTTGGCTGCATTTCAGGTTTCACTTCCTTTTCACAAGTATCGGTTGGCTTCATTTCACGTTTCACTTCCTTTTCACAAGCCATGGTTGGCCAGATTTGAGGTTTCACTTCCTTCTCATAAGTTTTCTCATGTGACCTTTGTATCCTCTGCTTCTTCTTGCAAGGCTCAAGGTTGTTACATTCCAACGGCTCAAGGTTGTCTTTGAAGTGAGCATCTAAAAGTCTGTGAATCTTTCTTTGTTTCACAGACCTCTTGCCGAAGATAGAATACAGCTTCTCATCGCAACGAACTTTCTTCTTCTTTATCTGGTCAAGCAGGTTTTCCTGATTTATGTATTTGAGGATAACAGACTCCACGTTGTGCTGTGACATTGCACGTCTTGTATCTTCCCCTATTGATGTCAGGAAGTCAATGAGCGGCTTTGAACACCATCTGATAAACACCGTGTGCTTGTTTTTGCCCACTGCTTTATAATCTTCCGCATCATCAACTCTGTGCTTCAGCTTGGCGACTTGCTTCTGTGACTTTGAAGTAGTGTATGCATCACTGAGCGAAGATCTGCGGACGTCTTTGTGGTCAGACAGCGAATACTTACGATCAACTATGTGCTTCAGCTTGGCGACTTGATTCCGTGACTTTGAAGTGTGTGCATCGTTGAGTGAAGATCTGGAAGCATCTTTGTGCTTTAACTTGGTAACTTTCCTTTGTGAACGTTTGGCGCGAAGGACATCCTCAAAAGTGATGTCTTCTTGCTTTTTTGCTATCTCCCAACACTCGAGAAACAGGCACTCGAATGTATCCGTATCAGTCAGGTCGAGCTTATCCTGAAAACCAGTAAAGGAATGTTAAGCAGAGAAGAATACCATTTCAAATGTCAGAGTAAGTCTTAGGTATAAACATAAAGTAGTTAACATTTGTGTTATCACTTTCAATTAAAGAAAAAATGACAATATATGACAAGTTTTATATCATATGCTAAAACTTCAAGAAAAGTAGAGGCTTAGTATCAAAATCAGGGTTAAAATGAAATAATTTTGATATATATATAATGGTTAGAAACATACCCCAGCAGCATCATACTTTTGAATCTCTTCTAGAACAACGACATACTCCTGGCACTGATTGCATAACCCTTTGTTCGGTTTGAGGTGAATAAACTCAGCATGAGTAACACAGCTTTCACATACAGAATGTGGGCAACAGAGACAGAGCAGCTTTGGTCTCTTCCCACACAAATAGCAACTGTGCCATTCTGAAAATTAACAAATTCGCAATCAAAACACCAATCCCTCCATAAATCAAGCATTACAAATACCAGTAGCCTTATCTTCGGAAACTCTAACATACCCAAGAACCTAACAAGGTAAAGACTCAATTCCATAATCTCTTAGCTAAAGGAAAAGAAAAAAAAAATGATGCAAAGGTTGTTACTTTGAGTTAGCAATGGCTTCTGCAGTGTATAATGATTATAAAAATAAAAAAAAGAAGCTCAGACTATATTCTCGTTCAGTGTCTCTCATTTCCCGACATGAAACCATTAAACTAATCAAGGAGTGCTAATTACAAAATGATTATATTAATATTATTGCAATGAGAAAGATTAGCACTTTTTTACCGCAGATATAAGAAGAATCGTCACTCTCTCCAGCTGGAATATCATTTTCAACGCAAGAGGCATGATAAGCTTTTGGACAGTCCCTGAAACGACCAAAGCACAATGAGACAGGAGGTAGATATGCGTATACGTGACAACAGTTGGTCTGATTTATAACGAAAGTTTTGATTTTTTTATGCAGATCTCTACTCAATTATCAAGAGGTCAAGAGAGAGAGAGTAGAGACTGACTTGTAGTCACAGAGCATTAGACTACCACCGTCTTTGCAGATGAAGCACCAGTCCTCCCACTCCTTCTCCTCCTCCGCCATCTCTTGCCGTCGCTTTCACTCTCGAGTCGCTCTACTTGGCTTTGACCTAGTGACGACGGGGGAAGCAAAAAGATGTCACTTTTTTTCTTTACTTGGTTCAACACAAAAGTATTTATTTAACCAATCACCAAGCGTCCAACGTTACACGTCGAAACGCGCTTTTTTGGTTACTTTCTCTATTATATCCTCGTCACGAATCTGGGGCACGCACAACTTCAGAGGGTAATATCGTAAAATGAAATACCTTTTTTAAGCAACTTTTAACATATTTTTCATGTGATCTATTGCAGGAATTTGTTTCGTTATATCCGTTTGGGCAATGTAGCGGTTGCGTTTTTTTTTTTTTTTTTTTTTTTTTTTGTCGGCAGCCCATCTTCACTAGATCAAGTGGTGGTTAGACGAGCCGGTTCTCCGAGGATTCCCTCCGTCTGACCGGGTCTGATCTATGTAGATAAAGGTATAGCTTCTATTTCTTGTCTCCTTAGTTAAAGCATTTGCACGTCCATTCCGATCCCGTGGAATATGAGAAACTCTCACATCCTCAAAACCCTCCTGGATGCTTCGGAATAAGTCGGTCTCTCTCACAAAAGCAGGTCAATCTTCCGGGTTTGTGACCATATCTACTAGATCCGTACAAGCGGTTGCGTTATACATAAAAGATTTTGGATAAAACGTTGTTTCAAGTAGTATAAAAATAAATTTATTAACATTTTTGCCGCAAATTATTACACAAACAAAACAAAACGACACAAGTAGAAATCAAAAGGACAGCTTCAAGATGTAAACCATAGGCTCTTGAATCAAGAGTCTTGTATCTGATGAGTTAGTGGGAGACTTGTGGGACTCACGTACTGAGTTGAATAATATGTCTTCGATAACCTACAACCCCATTGATAGTTAAGACCAATTTTATCTACTAAATTAACCAGCAAAAGAGATATAAATGCGGAAGATGTTAAGGTAAACAAGTGTAGCAGCAGCTCCGGCAACGGCTCCGGAAACAACGACTAGAACCGCAGCAGTAATAGGTGTCAATTCGAAGCCGCCACTTGAGAGACTCTTGCCACTTGAGA
Organism: Raphanus raphanistrum subsp. raphanistrum; assembly: GCA_019706035.1. NCBI lineage: Eukaryota > Viridiplantae > Streptophyta > Magnoliopsida > Brassicales > Brassicaceae > Raphanus > Raphanus raphanistrum. The sequence continues at coordinate 54,620,595 of CM033988.1, forward strand.
GACTCTTGGAGATGAGTGTGCAGTACTTGTCAGCTTCTTTGTAAAGCGAACGATTGGATCCTCCTTCAGCGATGGCTCTTTTGTTCTGAGAACATAAAATGGGCAGGTGAGGTCAGAGATGGAAAATACAGCTTACAAATCAGCAAAAAGAGTAAAGAGAGATGGATTTACCTTACGCCTGAAGCTCTCCATAGTTTGATTGACAATGAGAGTATCGCTTGGTGATGTTGATAGCCTGAGGAAAAACCTCCTTTGGCCTAGCAGCTTTTTAAGAAGAGCAACACTAGCTTCTAGATTCTCCCTATAGACAATGTCCCAGTCCTCAAAGCAGTCCACGCTTTCCATCACACACCAGACAGCGATTGATGTAGCTTCCTCGGCTAAAACAGGATGTCCTGTAACAACACCCTTTCTAGCTGATCTCAAGGCAAAAGTGAACATCTGTTTCACCGGGTCGCTTCCTCCTGGCGAAAGAGCCACGTCCTTCAGCAAGGGATATATAGCCTCAACCCTTTCTGTAGACTGTACAGAGACCATCCATGCTTGTGATCAGAATCAAGCAGCACAGTCATCATTTAAGGTTTAGTTTTTTTTTTTTTATAAATACCACTACTTACCTTTACTCTTGCAGATGGAGCGAGGAATGTGAGACGCACCAAGATCTCAAATGAAGTAAATGGAATCAGCGGATCTCGTTCCCTAAGAGCTCCATCTACAAGTATGGTCCGAGCCCTTGGGCGCGACAGAAGCCTAATAAAAGACAAGTGCATAGAATAAAACGATCAGATTTGATAGTTACAATACATCAAAAGGAGATGACAAATGAGAAAAAAAACTCTATGCGACTCACTCCTCAACGAATTGGAGGATGAGATCCATAGACTGAGGGATACAGCAGCGCTTCTTATTACTGACAGTGACAAGTGGTAGCAAGTTATGTGCCCATGAATACAAGCCAAGACATAGATCGTTACTTCGGGAGGCCTGAGCCAACATCCAAACAGTAATGGGAAGCTTGTCGTGTCCCTGATACTTAGGAGACTCTCTCAGAATGGGTAATACACTAGTCAAAGCCTCAGGTTTAGAACGCAAAACGATGGCTAACGCAACTAACATTCCCACCTAAATACAGAGTTTGGTTAAATGACTTTAACCATTTGAAATCACATGAGCAAATGAATTTGATAGATTGATCACCTGAGAGTTGGAGTCATCACCTCCTTGTTGTGCTTCCAAATCGAGGAGGATCTGATCAAACGCACGCAGTACGAAGGCAGAGAAATCCTCAAGTTCAACTGGAGGCATGTCGAGCCAATTGAGTGTTGTTCCGTAGACAGAATCAGGAATATGAGATAACGGAACCTGCAAACAGAGATTGAGATTTGACAGCTTCAAGACTGAGTCGTTTTAATTTTATTTCATTCGAAAATCAAAGGGCTCACATCGATGAGAGTGGACAAAGGAGCGTCCTTGAACATCTTCACCCATGGGAACGCTACTCCTGAGAATGCCTCTTCAAAGTAATCGGTATACCTCGATAACAGCTCCTCCTCCCGCCAACACTCTCTCTATTCACAGAAAAAAGGAGAAAAAAAACAACAAACAAAACTTGAATCTTTGATTTGTTAGGGTTTAATCGACTGCATTGCACTTTTAGTTACCACTGCTTTGACGAGGTGATCCATAAGATGACGAGGATCGATCTTTGCCGCTGCTTCAGCCAAAGAGAGTATCCTCGGCTCATCATCTCCCACGCCAGATTTCATCAGACCCGACGCCATCGAACCCCTTCGACTGAACTTTGAATAGCAAGGAAATTCAAGAAAAGGCTCTTTACTGATCGATTAGCTTACATCTAGTTCGTATATATATATAGAGCAAAAAATTTATTAAAATAAATTGAAATTTTCTATTTCAGATTTTACAGTACATATTTGGGCCTCAACATAATAAGGCCCTGATATAAAATGGAATTATTGGGCCATCACGTTTATCTTTTCTTGGCCCAAACAACTTAGTATATGTATATTTTTTTTTCTTTTTGCCGACAATTCTTTTCTTTAATTTTTCCAAATAACTTATATAATAAAAAAACATTTATAAAGCTCTACAACAAAAATAAATTATATGTATGATGTGATTCATAAATAGAAAAGTTCACATAATGATCTCGACTTTAAAAAATAATAGAAACAGAGCTAACAACCGTATGCCTACTCAAATTTTTTCTCTTCTCATTATACGTACATGCAGAGAGATAACGAAGAGGATATACAAAATGGAAGTTAAAAACGGTAAAAAAATTTCCATTTGGCATGAAAGGTGGTCTTCTCTAGGTTGCCTAAAGAATATTCTAGGAGATGGGAGTCAAATTGATATGGGGATCTTGCTAAATGCGACAGTGGAAGATAGTCGGAAGCATAAAAGAAGATATCATCGAGTTCTGATATTAAGACAGAGTAGAGGAGGAGATTGCGAAGCACAAAGAGAGTAGTGTTCAAAAGGAGGATGTTTCATTATGGTTGAATGAGACAAAATGAAGCTGTTTATTATCAAATATACCTTCCAAGCTACAGTCTATATGATCTAGAGAGAAAGAAACAGAAGAAGTCATGGTGAAGATCCAGCACCAGCGGATCTGTTGATCAAGCTGATCAACAAAAATATGAGAAAAGACTTACACTGGTGCAAAGGAAATGTGACATAAAGATTGGAGAATGAATGGCTTACTGGTTTGGTAAAAGATAGGATTTCTTTGAGAGTTCAAAGTCTTCTAAAAATTGCTTATAGATAAATTGGAGATAGGAGAAACCTACAAATAATAGAAATGATGTAAAAATGTATTTTCTTTTTGAATTAAATTTAACATTGAATTCAAAAAAAAATCATATATGCCACCACACATAAGAAATACTCTAAGAGCCTCGTCAACACCCAAATTCAATTTCAGAAAAAGAAAAGACAACCTTCCAAGGCACATCATATTCCAAGCAATTTAATGGTCATAATTAGTGCATAGTATAACTTGATGAATTTGCTAAATGTTCTCCCAGAAAGCCTTTGTTTTATCAACCTTGGCGTGCGTCTCTATAAAACGTTTTTCTCAAGGTGGTGGACCATCTATCAAGCCAGAGAACAAGGGTCCAGAGAATAAAAGAAGCTGGTTCACCTGTCCCACAACCAATAGAAAAAAACTTTTTCGGAAGTTGGCGAGTTGGCTGTTGAGACAGAATCGCATGCTACATATAGTGATGATATTGAAAGTGTTTGCAGGTAACTATGATGATCGTCTTGTATCATATTGTTTGATTGGATAAAGGCTTGAGAAATGGTTCAAGACCAATTTGTAAACTTGATAGGTTTTTAGATTTTACAAATAAGAATCATTATTCTTTTGCTCTATAATCTTCACTAACTAATTCATAAAATCATTTATATTCATTAATACTTTGAAATTAAGTGAGTGTGATTTAATTTGATTAATTTGCTAAATTTTCTCGGCAGTAATACGTTCCTACACCAAGATGAACATGAGTGATTTATTTAAAATGGACCATGCATGGAAAATTGAGTCTTGCTTTAAAGTTCTGGTTTTTGACGATATATTTACTTAGTTGCATCTTCTAGATAAAATCTTAGGTCTATTATTGTAGCAAGTACTAATAATCTCAGTACCACGATTCGATGAATTACAAATGATTAATGTCTAACAAAAACATCTTCAAATGTTTGAGACAACTAACATCTGCAAAACAACCTATCAAAACAATCTAATGAAATAATTTATGTTGGTGATTACTCCAAAATAAAAGATAATTGAAGTATAATTCAATTTTATTCTCGAGTAAACAAATAAAATAATTCATTTGAGATGTGTTTAGTTAAACTTAGGTCTTTACTATTGATTAATATAACTTTTGATCCAACAAATTTTAGTTTACTAACCAAATTTGTGTAGCTTATGGATCAATATGAAAAAAAAATGTATAGCTCTCCATCTCAATCGGATTACAGGCATGTATGTCAAGAAAGTTCATTGAGAACAATTTCTAAAAACATCATCATTTGTTGTTCATAATGTTGTGGTACTAAGGATCATTCATATTTGTTATAATAATCGTTCTCAAAGAAAAAAATTGAAGAAGCAACTAAGTTTTACATTAAATATGCGGAGTTGTAGATATGCACAATATATATTATATCGATTGTAATTTGAATCCTGAAACTATAGTTATAGGTAAAGGGGGATATTGTAAATGCAAAGATTCTGAATTTAAGACTCAATAAGGCATCACTAAGAATTAAATTTTAATTGATGTGATTATGTATCTACGTTCTTTAAATTTACTTGTTTGGTCTTATGACTCGTTATTGTTCATCACATTGCTAAACATCATAGATATTTGTTTGGATAGTGACAAACATAGAAATTTGTGGTTATTGTTCATCTCATTGCTATAAGCATATAGATTTGTTTGGATTGTGAATTTGATTCTTTCACGATTGTCTACAATGCATGGGACTTCATAGAGAAAGTTTACATGAAACAAATCTAGATATATGGCATTGAGATAAACAGATCACTTGTTTGTGACGTCATATTTCTAGTTACTGAAGATGCATACATATATATATATATAGCTGTGATCAACAATTTCTTTTTAGAATTCTAGTAATGACAATATTCTGTTAAAATAACTCTTAAATTAATTAAATCTTATCATGTCTCAGATTATTTTTTTATTAGCATCTATAGAGACACACACCTCTAGCTATATTTGACATTACATACTGTTAAAAAAAGTTTTCATAAAACTGCATTCAACGTTCACAAATGAAATTCTTCACTCCTCTAATCATGGTGAATAAGATTCAATATGGGTATTGATTTGATTGGACTACTTTGCATTGAGAAAATTCTCTATATTAGGAGATAAAACTAGATGTTTAAATGTACCCAACACATACACAATATGGAACCTTTTGGAAAAAAAATCATGACATGCTACAAACACTTAAGATATGAATAATTGCTCAAATTTACTAAAGTATAGCTATATAATCTCTAGTTTTTGTTTATTAAACTCACAGATTCTTTTCATCAATTAAATAATATTATCCAATTTTATTTCAAAACATATATACAAGATATATCTTACTCATGCGCAGTCGAAGAAGTATAACTATGGACTCTAAAATATATTTAGTTGAACATTCAAGTTTTATGGTTTTTGTAGACTTATTTGAGAAAATATATCAAATCCACAAATGTAACACATCCATCATCTTGACTTTATCATTGAACTCAACAACATTAAATACCTACATCATGTTCTATTTTCTAGATGTATTAAATTTAAACAGAATTACAATATCATAGTTTTATTAAACATTGTATGATATTTAATATCTAATGATAACAAAACATATAATTTTATCATAAATTTAAATATAATAGTTTTAAAGTATAAATTAATAAAATATAATGATCTGAAATATCACAACATTGTCTAATCCTATCTCCACATATTTTTATTTTGAAAAGATACACAATCAACACAAATTTACATGCAATTAGGTTACATACAATCCTGCCTTTAACATTTTTTTATATTTTTAGTAGAACTTAAGTAAAAAAAATCCTATGCTTTAATCCTACTTGATTCTAATAATAAAAGTAATAAACCCCCCCAATTAAGTTGTAATTATGTCGAGATCGATGGAGTTAAGAGTTCAACAAAGGAAAATTGCACCTAATGGCATAAAAAAACAAAATTGACCAAGTAACTAAAAAACATATTCTCTCTCCCTTTTTCTCTTCCTATCTTTCTCTACCACCTCTCTTCATCACATTTTGAACAGATCACTTGTTTGGTCTTATGACTCGTTATTGTTCTCTCTACCATCTTAAAAGAACTAAATTATTTTTTGTTATTTAACAAATAAGCCCTTCAACAAATCTGCATGGACGTCAGACTAAACTCTATCAGAAGATGAAAATAGAACTATATTTAAAAAGTATATATATATATATATAGCAATAATTGTTTTTTGCATTTAAGAAAAAATATCAGTATATTGTGTGGGCTAACACAAGCCCATAAAACATATACTCCCTCTGTTTCAAAATAGTTGATGTTTTGGATGTGTGCACAAGAATTAAGACATACACTATTTCCTAAAAAGTAACATTAAAAATATAAATCAAAACTAATTCAACCAATCCTTAAAAATAAGTATAAAATATCATTGGTTACACAGTTTTCAATAAAACTAAAACTAATATAAAATATCAAAACATCATCTATTTTGAAACATCCAAAATTCTCTAAAACATCATCTATTTTGGAACGGAGGGAGTATATAGCAATAATTGTTTTTTGCATTTAAGAAAAAATAACAGTATATTGTGTGGGCCTAACACAAGCCCATGAAACATCGCCGGCTGGTCTGTGGAGGATCGTATCATATCATCGCGAAGTATATAAAGGAGAAGAAAACCAAAAAAGCGATCAACTTTAGAAAAGCTGATGGGTCGCAAGGGTGCTGCTGCGAAGAAGGTTAAGAATCTGAAGGGGGAGGAATCTGAGAAGCGAGGAGGAACGACGGTAGAAAATCATCATGGCGACAAGGATAAGACGAAGACGAAGAAGAAGAAAACTAAAAAGCCAGAAAACCTAATGGATCGCGATCGCGAGGGGGGTGCGGCGAAGGAGGATAAGAATGTGAAGGAGGCGGAGAAAACTGAAAAGCCGATACTCTTCTCTCTGGCCGAAGTTGCGGCAAAGATGGATCTTTCACATCTTAAGGAGTTCCTCGACTATGGTCGGAGGTTGCCAGACATGGATGTATTGAGATTTTACTTTTACTTTGAGAAAGCATTTGCCCAAGTATCGTTCCCATGGGTGAAGATGTTCAACGAGACTCCTTTGTCCCAACTCATCGATGTGAGCCAAAGTCTCTCTCTTTTCTTTTTGGGATTATTCTAAGTCGAATCTGATCATCTCTTCTTCATCTCTTTGCAGTTTCCCTTGTCTCAAATTCCTAGGCCTCTCTACCAATTATCAGTCGATTGGATCAAACAAGCTCCAATTGAGCCTCTCTCGCATATTGTATTGTTTTTGTGTGATCGTATTCTAGATCATTTGGCTCAAGGTGGTGACAATGTTCGAGCATCTTATCGCCCCAGATCTCAGGTGATTAATAGAAACATCTTCAATGCTTGCATCTTTGTGCTGATTCTAATTTTAACTCTGTTTGGTTGGTTGGTTTGGTTAGGCGGGACATTTTGTTGTATTGGCTATGGTATTGCGTTGTAGACCTGATTCTTTGGTTGCGGTTTTGCCTTCACTGAGGGATAAAGACACGTATCAAGGACCCGACAAGCTTCCCCTTATTGTTTGGATGATGACTCAGGCCTCCGTAGGTGATTTATCTGCTGGCTTGTATTCATGGATGTGTAACTTGCTACCACTAGTCAGTAATGACAAGTGCTGCCCTCAGTCATCGGATCTCGTCCTTCAGTTAGCTGAGTAGTGAGTCCCCATAGTGTTTTCTTCTCTCTATTGATCCCTCCACTCCTCTATTCTCATCCCTTTTTTTTTTAATTTCAGCATTTTGTCTCGTCCGGAGGCTCTCACCATACTCGTAAAAGGAGGTGGTGTTATGGAAGGACAGCGTCTGGTTCCACTTCCTTCACTTAAGATCTTGCTGCGCCTCACATTCCCTGCTCCATCTGCAAGAGTTGAGGAGGTTTGTATTAGTATTTTGGGGCGAGTTTTACCAGAAAAAAAATAATAATAGAAATTTAAACCTTGATGACCTTGGGAACTCTGTCTGACCTTGAGCATGGTCTCTGTATCTGCGCACAGATTACAAAGAGGTTTGAGGCAATTTATCCCTCTTTGAAGGAAGTGGCTCTTTCACCAGAGAGGGCAGGAGGAGGAGGAAGATTTGCCATGAAAAATTTATTCGCGTTTGCCTTGACCTTAACTGGAGAAAAAGGTAATTTAGTAGTGTAACACAAGTCTTGAATCCTTGTCTCCTCTTTCTTTTTTTTTTCCTTCAAATTGATCTGTAATGTGTTACCGTTTGTTACAGGGAATCCTTCTATTTTAACCAAGGAAGCTACATCAATCGCTATCAGAACTCTGACCGAAAACATCCACTGCTTTGACCACTGGGACAAACTTTATATGTATTACCCAGAAGCTAGTGTTGCGCTTCTTAAGAAGCTTGTAGACGCATTACCAAGTGACACTCTCACTGTCAATAAAATTATTGAGAGCTTCAGGCGTAAGGTTATGCATCTCTCTTTACGCTTGTTGTTGTAAACTATAGCTTAACTAATTTTCACCTTCTATGCTGTATTTTCCATCTCTGACCTCACCTGTCCATGTTATGTCTTTAGAACAAAAGAGCCATCGCTGAAGGAGGAGCCAATTGTTCTCTTTACAAAGAAGCTGACAAGTACTGCAGATTGATCTCTTGGAGACTCCCGCCTGTAAGTGCCATGACAGCTGGAGTATTTACTGCTGCATCAGCAGCTGTATCATTCGCTGCAGTAGCAGCCAGCCGCTATCTATTCCATGTAGCATAATGCTGATCGCCTTATCCTCCAGAGAAAGTAAGGAAACAAAATAAATATGTGTATACGAGTTCAAAAATAGTTAAATTATATCTGCTAATTGTTATTCGTATATATAGCTAAGCCATCGATGAATAATGGATGATATATAATATTTAAATACATATATATCTGAAATATATAATTTAATGTTTTCAATATAATATTTTTTTTTTTGAAAAAAAGGCTAAGATAATATGGGATTGCTAATCAGAACTATTTGTTTTACTGCTCACGCCCTTCAGAAGCTTGAAATTTGAATTTATTTTGACAGAAAACTATAACATGATTAAAAAGGATTTTGAAGGCAGTAACACTAGTTATAATAACTAAACCTTAAAACTCTTCTAAAATTGTATAGTACCAAAACCTTTGACAATGACTTCTAGACTATTTAAAGTCAAAGTTGATTTTCTTAATATATATTATTATTATTCAAACCTACAAAATCAATAACATAACTTATAATTTCCATATAAGCTTAAATCCACGGATAATTACATAGTTAAACTTTAACTATGGAGGAATGGTTTAAATTCAAGGAAGAAGAAAAAAAAAAGATAGATAAGGATATTTTAGAAAAGAAAATTTCCATTTATTTTGATAAAAAGCTTTTTACTATATGTATGCTCCTATGAAAATAAAAAACATCGATAAGTAAAGAGGTTTTTCTTAGAATCTCGTATCTCAAAGTTTTAGAAACCGAATGGATCATCATCGCGAGAGTGCGGAATCTGAGAAGCAGATAGTAGTGTCTCTGGCCGAAGCAGCGGCGAAGATCAATACTCGTCATCTTATGGATCACCTCGTCAAAGCAGTGGTAAGTGCAATTTCGATCTTCATCCAAAACAAAAAAAAAAAATATTCAATTTTGATAGTTGTTGTTGTTGTTTTTCACTCTGTGAATAGAGAGAGTGTTTGTGGGAGGAGGAGCTGTTATCTAGGTATACCGATTACTTTGCAGAGGCATTCTCCGGAGTAGCGTTCCCATGGGTGAAGATGTTCAAGGACGCTCCTTTGCCTACTCTCATCGATGTGAGAGCCCATCCCATGCTTTGCTTTGATTTTCGAACGAAATAAAAATAAAAAAAAAGTCTCAGTCTTGCTGATCAATCTCAATCTCTCTTTGCAGGTTCCGTTATCTCACATTCCTGATTCTGTCTATGGAACAACACGCAATTGGCTCGACCTGCCTCCAGTTGAACTTGAGGATTTCTCTGCCTTCGTACTGCGTGTTTTTGATCAGATCCTCCTTGATTTGGAAGCACAACAAGGAGGAGGTGGTGGTGACGACTCCAACTCTCAGGTGATCTATCAAATTCATTTGTTGATGTGGTTCAATTCGTTTAACCTTAACTCCTTCTTCATCTTCATATGTAGGTGGGAATGTTCGTTGCTTTAGCCATCGTTTTGCGTTGTAAACCTGAGGCTTTGGCTACTGTCTTACCCATTCTGAGAGAGTCTCCTAAGTATCAGGGACACGACAAGCTTCCCGTTACTGTTTGGATGTTGGCTCAGGCCTCCAAAAGTAACGATCTATGTCTTGGCTTGTATTCATGGGCACATAACTTGCTACCACTTGTCACTGTCAGTAATAAGAAGCGTTGCTGTATCCCTCAGTCTATGGATCTCATCCTGCAATTCGTTGAGGAGTGAGTCGCATACTGTTTTCAGATTTTGTCATCTCCTTTTCTGTATGTATTGTAACTATCAAATCTGATCGTTTTGTTTTATGCACTTGTCTTTATTAGGATTCTGTCGCGTCCAAGGGCTCCGGCCATACTTATAGATGGAGCTCTTAGGGAAGGAGAGCCGCTGATTCCACTTTCTTCATTTGAGATCTTGGTGCGTCTCGCATTCCCTGCTCCAGACGCAAGAGTAGAGGTAAAATTTTATTTATCAAAAAAAAAAGAAACTAAACCTTAAATGATGATTGTGCTGCTTGATTCTGATCACAAGCATGGATGGTCTTTGTACAGTCTACAGAAAGGGTTGAGGCTATATATCCCTTGCTGAAGGACGTGGCTCTTTCACCAGATATGCCAGGAGGAAGCAACGCCGTGAAGCAGATGTTCACTTTTTCCTTGAGATCAGCTAGAAAAGGTATTGTTACAGGAAACCTTGTTTTAGCCGAGGAAGCTACATCAATCGCTATCTGGTGTGTGATGGAAAGCGTGGACTGCTTTGAGCAGTGGGACATTGTCTATAGGGAGAATCTAGAAGCTTGTGTTGCTCTTCTTAAAGAGCTTGTTGGCGAAAGGTGGGTTTTCCACAGGCTATCAAAATCACCAAGCGATACTCTCACTGTCAATCAAACTATGGAGAGCTTCAGGCGTAAGGTAATCCATCTCTCTTTACTCTTCTTGCTGATTTGCAAGCTGTATTTTCCATCTCTGACCTCACCTGCCCATGTTATGTCTTTAGAACAAAAGAGCCATCGCTAAAGGAGGAGCCAATTGTTCTCTTTACAAAGAAGCTGACAAGTACTGCACACTCATCTCCAGGAGTCTCTCCCCTGGAAGTGGCGGCTTCATATTGTCACCTATTACTGCTGCGGTTCTAGCCGCTGTCGGAGCTGCTGCCGGAGCTGTTGCTGCACTTGTTGTATTACCTTAACATGTTCCGTATTTAGAAAAGACAGCATTAGTTCAATGTAGCTAAGAGGAACTCAAATTAGAGAAATGCCCATTGAGTGGGTGACATAACAAGTTAACGCATACCTTTTGTGTTAGGATAACTTTTGTGTTAGGATAAGACGAAAAACTAAAAGTTCTCATGAGAACTGAGAAGAGATGCAATCATTGTAAATTTCTAAACGTGCGGTAATTATCTAAAATACCAAAGATATGGTATCCAATAATTGAGACACGTAGTATTACATTATCGACATATTATAACCTTTCAGTACTTATGTTCGGACCAATGTTATAGTGAACTGATCATATAATAAAGCTTTAAATCTACCAATACAACTCTAGTTATCTCAAGGTCGATAGAAATAGAGTTCAACAAAACCTCTACAGATATAGAAAAAGACTGTTTACTCACAAGATAAAAAGTAATAGACTCTTATTGTTTTTATTAAACTATTACATTTAACATTTGTGTGGGCCGAGGTTCACTACATATATAAAGTTTATAAACCCTTGAAATCGTCTTTGTTTTACGCACTCTCGTTTGGATAACAAAACTCCAATGGAACTGAAGGTGACGGTGAGGCTAGGAACAAGAAAACACTCATGAAAATCTATAATATGTATCAGCTAAACCATAGCTTATTTTCTTTATAGGTTAATAATGATGGAGTGGAGTTGTTAACTTAGAGAGTGATACTTATGAAGATGGTGAAAATAATAAATATATTATTTGATTTATAATTGGCAAAGTATGTTCCAATTGCTGCTGAAAGCCAAAGAAGCTGATTTTTTTTTTTTTGTTTCTGAACATTTACCTTGTTGGAAAATTTCGCGACAGGTCTGTATAGTAAATTATATGTATATATATTTTGTGACATTAAACTTAAGAATAATGTGACATTTTTTTTTTTTGGTTTTGTAGATGTATGTTGAGTGGCGTAAATAATGATCTGAATCAAGTTGATGCTGGTAAGGTCGAAGTCATCTTCGATCTTTTTGGGGTATTTATTTGAAGGGATCTTGGTATATCGATAATGGGATGTTCTTAATTGATTGTTTCGTTCTAGAGTTATTGAAGAAACATAACAAGAGCTTTGGGGAGAAGGTAGTGGGAAGCTTGGAATCTGAAAGTATGCTTGGGACTTCAACTATGGTGAGGATAACATCTGATTTGTTGGTGGATACTTAAGCAAATGAAGAAGTCAGAAGCCGATTCTATGCTTAAAAAGACTGTTACATCAAGGAAAAAGAAGAAGACAATGAAGTCAGAAGAGAACAACGATCTAAAGAATGCGCCAGACTCTAATGACTATCTATCCTGCTAGAGAACACGTATGGTAGGTAAGTTCACTGATTAAAAAAAACATAGATTAAAGCTTCTAAGAGTTCAAAATGTACAAAGCCTAAAGAGAAAGTATATAAATTCACAGATTAGTTGCTTCAGAGAATGAGAGAGATATTTTCACAAATATTCAATATGAGTATTGTTTTGATTGGATCAAGAATTGAGAAATGGCTCAAGCCAATTTGTAAATTTAATAGGTTTTAGATTTTACAAATAAGAATCACTAATCCTTTTGATCTACAATCTTCAGTAACTAATTTATAAAACCATTTATATTCATGAATACTTTGAAATTCAGTGAGTGTTTTTAACATGTAATTTATTGTTTCAGAAAAATCATATATGCCATCACATATAAGAAATACTCTAAAGGGCTCTTGTCAACACCTAAGTTCAGTTTAAAAAGAAAAAAAAGACAACCTTCCAAGTCACATCATATTTCAAACAATTTAATGGTCATAATTAGTGCATAACAAAATATAAACAACTTGTTTAATTTTCTAAAAGTTATCAGATCGGCAATAATACGTTCCTACACATCATGATGAACATAAGGTGAGTGATTTAAAAAGACCATGCATGGAGCAATTTAGTCTTGCTTTTTGATTTTTGACGATATATTTAATTAGTTGCATCTTCTAGATAAGATCTTAGGTATATTATTATAGCAAACATTAATAATTTCAGTACCATGATTCAATGAATTTCAAATGATTGATGTCTCACAAAAACATCTTGTGATTGAGACAACTAACATCTGCAAAACAATCTAATGAAATGCTTTATGTTGTTGATTACTCCAAAATAAAAGATAATTGGAGTATAATTCAATTATATTTTGGAGTAAACAAATGAAATAATTCATTGGAGATGTGTTTAGTCAAATTTAGGTTTTCACTATTGCTTTATTTAACTTTTGATCCAACAAATTTTAGTTTACTAACCAAATTTTTGTAGCTTTTAAATCAATATGAAAAAAATGTATAGCTCTCAATCTGAATCTGATTATAGGCATGTATGTCAAGAAAGTTCATTGAGAACAATCTGTAAAAACATCATCATTTGTTGTTCATAATATTGTGGTACTGAGGATCATTCATATTTGTTATAATAATCATTCTCAAAGAAATATTTTGAATAAACAACTAAGTTTTACAAATAATTAAATCGGGGTGTTGCAGATATGCATGATATGTGTTATATCCATGGAAATTTGAATCCTGAAACTATAGTTATAGTATCTTAGAGGAATATTGTAGCTGCAAAAATTGCGGATCTTATACTCAGTAGGCATCACAATAAGGAATCCAAGGGTAAGTTTCTCTTATTTCAACTCATTTAATCTAGAATCTGACACTTCAGTCATCTAGAAAGCGTGACCCCCAAAAAGATATTGAAAATGATGTTTACGCTCTTGGTCTCACTGTGACATATACAGCGCAAGGTAGACATATGTACAAAGATGATGCATACTTAAAGGACAAAACCACTAAAAGGACACTCTTATCATACTTCGTTCTTTTTTATTGGCTAGTAGTTATTTTGAATGATTCATGTCTCACAAAATGTTAATATTTACATATTTGCAGTATTACTGCAAAAGCAGCACTTGCCCATTCATTCTTTTGAACACATCAAGCTAGTGTCTTAAAAAATCAAACTTTGGATGTGAGGTATCCAACACATATTATGCATATTTTGGACTTTTCTTCTTTTTTTTTTCTTATTATTTTGTTTTTTTTTATCAATTTTTGCTAATGTTTTCCTAATTTTTACAATTTTTTTGCCAAATATTTTTTTTTCTAAACCAAAAATTTATTTTGTAATTCTTTTCAATCATAACATTACCTTATTCACTATATTATTTGACTTAATTACAAAACATTTTTAGTCAAAGCTCTCACATGTTTTATTCAATATACTTCGTCCAATCTTCAAAAGATAATTATTTATAAAATATATATGGACATTACAAGAGATTAATAATTGTTATAGATACGACATATGAAAATGAAATCATTATATCAATTTCTATACATTTTTATATATTATATAAATAAAAAAAGAATTGATTAAAGTTTAATATCTTATATATTAATATATAGGAGAATAATATTATAAAATAGTTTTAGTGTGAAGTTAAGCGTTATGGTGGGAGAAAAATTTAATATCTTATATATTAAAATAGAAGTTATAATTTCTTTTCATGTGTAATTTTTTTTTAAAATAGACTATCTTTAGAAAATCATTATTGAAAATATACCTATTATTTATATTATTACAAGAAGATAAACAAATAAAAACATAATCTACGGATTTTTTTAAGATTGTAATCTAATAGAATCTTACTATATCTTTAAAAGAAATATAAATACTACTAAAAGAAGAAAATCATTTTGAAACTAATCTTATTTACATGGTATATTATAATTTGTGTCACTAAGATTTAATTATTTTCTGAAGCATAGCCTATGCCAAAACAATATATTAATTTATATATTACAAACACAATTAACCGTTTTATGTAACAAACTATGTCTACCATAATTTATGGTCCATTTCATTTCACACTTTATCAAATTACGAACATTAACTATGCAAATGGAAGATTTATACATATAATACATTATCATTTAGTTTACAAAAAAAAATTCATTGGAAATGAAAATAATTTTCATGTTTATGAAATTTTACATATATTATAATGTCTAATAATTAAACAAAAAACATAACAAAATAAAATATAATAAGTAGACAAATACAATTGACGGTTTAAAACAATTAATTGGATGACAAATAACTAAAATATAACATTATTGTATTTAAATAAGTCATATACACTTTTGAAAATATGCTTAGTGTTTATATTATATCAATTATGATGTAAATCCAAAAAAAAATCCCCTTTCTATTATTTGAGGAGACCATTTTAAAAACAACCTTTAGTTCATGTGTTTATAACCAATTTGCCATTGCTTACTTGGCATCACCACATTTCACCTTAGAGCACCATTAACCCTAGCAACCCTAATAGGACTCTTAATCATTTTTAAATAATAAATGGGGGTTAAGCACTTTATTTAAGCAATCTCCAATTTAGTGTCCTCCAATGCAAGTATCTTATTTAGGGGATTTTGGTTTGATCTTGGATGAGAAAAGAGAGAATGGTACAAGTAAATGAGATTTGTGATTTTTGCTTGATCTTGGATCAATGAACTATGAGAAGGAGAGAAAAGAGACAATGGTACAAGTAAAGAGAGAAGCTTGAATACTTTATAATGTTACAGGTAAAGAGAACACAATCCGTGACTACACACTATATTACAATAGAACACAAACTTTAACAGAACACAAGATATACATAAGCTATCCGTGAGACTACATTCTAAACTTTAACAGAACACAAAATACAAAATACAAGTCTTCTTGACACTACACAAAGTGAAACCTTCATGTCTATTGATCCGTCTTTGGTAAGAAACAAACACAGACACAAACCACATGATCATAAACAATCTATTCAACTCAAACAAGAATGACAATCAATTCATTTGAGACCACACAAGAGACAGAGACAGTGACAAAATGAAACCTTCATGTTTATTGATTCGTACTTGGTAAGAAACAAAGACAGACAAATCTTTTACCTGTTTTGTAGTGGCAGTGATCTTCCTTAAAGAACCTTCTTGTCTATTGATCCGTCCTCACTGATCCGTCCTTAGTAAAAAACAAAGACAGAGACAAATGAAAATTAATCAAAACTAACCGAGACAACAAGCAAATCAAATAACATAGAAGGATTCAGACAAGGAATAATACATATGTAATATGTTTACCTTCTGATTTGATTTCCTCGAAGACAGCCACCGAGAGAGAGGTACAAGTTTGTCACCGTCTAGGAGATCCACCAAGAGAGAAGACAGCACCGTCGAGGAGAGCGACAGAGACGAGGAATCCACCGAGAGAGACACCGACTGCTTCACCGCCGGGGGAAGATCACGAGACAGAGGCGTCTTCGAGGTTTCGCGAGAAAAAGGCAGAGTCGTCGAGGTTTCGCCATAGAATTGGGAAGACGTCGAGGGAGAGAGAAAGATCTGGAGTCGTCGAGGTTTAACAAGGAGTCGTTGAGGAAGAGATCGAAAAACACAGAGTCGCCGAGAGAGAAGGAAAAAAGCGGAGGCGTCGAAGGAGAGAAGAGAGAGAAGGAGACTACTTCTTTCTGAGATCGACACGTGTCCATGAAAATGCGTTGCTTCTTGTGCTTAATTAAGCACCGTGGTTTAGCATAATACATTATTTTCTTTTTCTTTTAATCCGAAAAATCATTAAGCACCCTCCTAAGCTACGGCGTTAATGATGCTCTTAGACCATTTTTAGAAAACATCTTTCTTGCCTAGAGTATTTACTTTTTATGCCATTACATATATTATATGCTTTATGTAATTACTAGATGAATGTTTCGTATAGCCAAATATGGAAATAAAGATTAATGGTTTGACAATCACGAGATGTTTTAAATATGGAAGATGGCTGTGACATACAATCCGCATACCATATTAACAATTTAACAATCATATATAAAGTTCGATTTTGAAGAAAACAATACGTATAACTCACTGTTTTACTTTTCATGCTATATAATCTAGATACATATATAGTTGTATCTAGATAAAAAAAATATACGTCAAAAAAATTACTTGAAATAATGAGTATTCATAGTTTAGATTTCAATATTTTAATTTGCACGTATACAATGAATATGTATAGTTCATATATTTGTGTTGCTCAAATTATACTTTACATGGTGGGAGAAATGATGTGAATTTTACTTTACAAAATTATATTTATATATTCAAAATTATAATTTTTAAATATTAAGATTTAAAGGTGAATGTTTTAGTTTTCATTTACAATTCGTAAATTTTCATATTTTGCTCCGACATTAACAACGTGTTAAAGATGAAAAATTTATACTCGGTTTTATTTAAAAGTTAAAATTATACTAGATTACCTTTTTACATTTTTAGGTTTCTCGGGGTGTAGTAAAAATTAAACGGACGTGATTATAGAATATAATGCTCATATTATATTTCTTGAAAACATATGTTACATTTTTTAAGTCTAGATTCATAAACGGACGATATGAGTTTCCAAATGTATGAGTCAAGAAAGTGGCAAGAGTTTGCCTTGACTGCTGTAATCAAAATTAATGCAAAAACATATCAAAATCAACGTCTTCTGATTGATCTTAATAAATCAATTCAATTATTATTAAAGTGAATTGATTGACTAATAATGGACTAATAATGGAGTATGCCTAATCTTCTTTTGCTCTATAACTATAGAGTTCTACTTAAAGAAAGTTAGATTTACTTCTCATTTTTCCAAATGATAAAGATCGCAAAAAACGTGTCGCATTTGAAATGATTTCGATCATTTATATTTAATACCCGTAATTTGTGTTTTTTTACCTTATTGATGTAGTCAATTTTTAAAAGAAATTCGAATATTGATATGAATATTCAATTTAATAGCATATTGAATAGCTACTTGCGCTCTGGATATAAATTTGAAGCATTGTGAGGAGCACTTTTATTATTTAACCTCATTCTCATGTGTGATTAACACAATTGTCATTTCTTATGTGTCATCATGAGACCTCTTCACGCTTTTTTAAAAAGATTTCCATTGCCTAAATATATTACATGTAATGCCATTGGACATTAAAACAAGATAATGATTATAGTATATGTAACGTTTGATATCTACGAGTTTAGAATTAAGGGTATTTGTTACATTATAACAAATGGTATCATTTTATTACAATATACAATTAGAAAAATTTGTTTTTGTTTTTTTTTTTGACATTGAACGACTTAGAAAATTTTGTTACTTGGTGGTTTTTCATATATATCATTTTTCTAAACATATATATAATCTTATTTATACATGTTCTTTTTGTTAGTTGTTTTTTGTCAGTATAATATTATATTAACATATATCATTTGTCTAAACATATAAATATAATCTTATAATATATGAAAATTTATATAATGCAAATAAATATAATATATATATATATATATAATCTTATTATATATGACTAAGTTATATAATTTAATTAAATAAACAGAAAATCGACCTTATAATTTAAATAAATAGGAGATTTGATGACGTCTTTTAATACCAAATCCAATAATATTTTGTTTCTATATTTACTTTATTTTTCTTTTGCTAATTTTATGTTTAATCATAATTAATGCTATTCCAAAAACTAGGGAATCAACTTTATAATTTAAATAAATAGGAGATCTGGAATCGTCTTTTAATATCAAATCCAATAATGTTTTGTTTTTATATTTACTTGATTTATTTTGTTAATTTTACGTTTTATCATAATTATTCTATTGAAAAAATTAGAATTTAAGAAATAAATAGGGAATCTACCTTATAATTTAAATTAATAGAAGATTTAGTGACATCTTTTAATATCAAATCCAATAATGCTTTGTTTCTATATTTACTTGATTTTTCTTTGCTAATTTTACGTTTAATCGTAACTAATGCTATTGAAAAATTATGAAACTAATGCAATATTAATCAATATGCATTCTGATTTATGTTAATATACGAAAGTTACTACTAATATATTGAAATTCCTGAGACCAATTAAACATTTTACACGAAATTGTAGGGATTTTCTACCATTATTCTCGCCATGTAATATATTTGATTGATACAATTTTCATGACCTAAATCCTGTTAATTATTAAAATATATCATACTAAATTTTCTTTTACTGTATCACAATCTACAAACTTTAAAACACGCAAAAACAATGAGTGCTATTGATGCTTTCAGAAAAAAGTATATCATTTCGTTTAGTGAGTTTGGTAAACTGATACATTTTTCTTATTTTCTTTATAGGATTGCAAACAAAGAATTCTGAAGACATTTATTTTTATTTTTTTTATAATTTGTTCTTTTCATATTTTATTATTCTATTGCATATGTTTCGTTTTATCTTATATTCATAATTTATATTATGAAATCAAATTGCATGTGTTTTGTTTTATCTTAAATTCATAACTAATTTTATATAGATCTTTTTTTACTCTTATAGATTTACTTCCACAAAAATATTCAGGTGTTACATCTAATCAATTACACAAGTTTAAAAAAAAATCAAAGTTCACTTTATATAAACATGCATAATTTCGTCCAATCTTTATTATATAATATGTAATATTTGTTACTATGATTTTTAATTTTCTAATATCTATAGAGTAAAAATTATAATTTTTATTAGACCATTCGTTCCGCCAGATATCACCTAGTTATGTAAATATAAATGAAAACAAAACATCCGCTGGTTGCACCGATAGAGGTCTTATTAAAACTATATTAAAAATAGTGCGACACTAATAGTGTTAATGGTCGGAGAATCTGAAGGCAAAGAAGAAAACCAAAACCAAAAAGCGTCGTTGAACATTAGAAAACCTTATGGGTCGCAAGGGTGCTGCGAAGAAGGCTAAGAATCTAAAGGGGGAGGATTCTGAGAAGCCGAGATTCTCTTTGGCCGAAGTTGCGGCAAAGATGGATCCTTCACATCTTGCGGAGTACCTCGACGTTCGGAGTGTGCCGGACATGGATGTATTGAGATTTTACTTTTACTTTGAGAAAGAATTTGCCCAAGTATCTTGGCCATGGGTGAAGATGTTCAACGAGTCTCCTTTGTCCACTCTCATCGATGTGAGGAGTCCAATAAAAAAAAAAGTCTCTCTGTTTTGGATTATTCTCGGAAGCTCATCATCTCATCTCTTTGCAGGTTCCCTTGTCTCAAATTCCTACGCCTCTCTACGAATTTTCAGTGGATTGGATCAAACAACGTGAAATTGAGTATCTCTCGGATATTGTATCTTGGTTGTGTGATCGTATTCTCCTCAATTTGGTGGATGAAGGTGGTGACAATGCTCCAGCATCTTGTTGGCCCAAATCTCAGGTGATGAAACATCTTCAGTGCTTGCATCTTTCTGTGTGTGTGCGTGATTCTAATTTTAACTCTGTTTGGTTGGTTTGGTTAGGCGGCACATTTTGTTGTATTGGCTATGGTATTGCGTTGTAGACCTGATTCTCTGGTTGCGGTTTTGCCTTCACTGAGAGATAAAGACACGTATCAAGGACCCGACAAGCTTCCCCTTATTGTTTGGATGATGGCTCAGGCCTCCCTAGGTGATTTATCTGCTGGCTTGTATTCATGGATGTGTAACTTGCTACCGCTAGTCAGTAATGACAAGTGCTGCCCTCAGTCATTGGATCTCGTCCTTCAATTAGCTGAGTTGTGAGTCAGTCCCCATTGTGTGTTTTCTTCTCTCTATTGATCTCTCCTCTCCTCTATTCTCATCTTTTTTTATTATTATTATTCACTTTTTAATTTCAGCATTTTGTCTCGTCCGGACGCTCTCACTATACTCGTAAAAGGAGGTGGTGTTATGGAAGGACAGCGTCTGGTTCCACTTCCTTCACTTGAGATCTTGCTGCGCCTCACATTCCCTGCTCCATCCGCAAGAGTTGAGGTAATTATTTATAGAGAAAAAGAATCTTAACCTTGATGAGCTTGTGGACTCTGACTTTAAGCAATTGTGTCTGTATGTATTATGCTCACAGACTACAGAGAGGTTTGAGGCAATATATCCCCTGGTGAAGGACGTGGCACTTGCACCAGAGAGGGCAGGAAGAGGAAGATATGCCATCAGACGTATATTCACCCTTGCATTGACCTTATCTGAAGAAAAAGGTAACTTCTTGACTCCTCTTTTTTTTTTTTTCCTTCAAATTGATCTTTGATGTGTTCCCCTTGGTTACAGGTAGAGATGTCAATTGGGCAGGCTATTAATGGGCGGCCCATGTCCAAATAGATATGGACAGAAATGGACAAAACCATATTGGACCATAATTAATTTTTGTCCAAATGGACAAACCCAATTACGTCCGTGGGCTACACTGGGCTTAATCATTTGGACATGGGCCGCCCAATAAACCTAAATATTTAGGGTTTTCTAAAATTGAAAAAAACGCAAATCACTTCTTTCTCCACCGTTTTCGTCGATTTCGTGCGATTCTTCTGCGATTTCGTCGGATCTTCTGCGATTTCGTCGATCCTTTTTCGCTGTCTTCAGTTTTCCTCCTCCCTCATCGACTCTCCTTTTCCTTCATCGATTCTTTTCCGCTTTTGAGTCCCATTTGGGCTTATTTGGACAGCCCAACAAATCTAGTAAATCATGGTCTTATTTGGTTATGGTCCCATTTGGTTATGGTCCCATTTGGGCTTCGACCAAATTTGTCCAGTAAAAAAATGAAGCCCATTCGGACACGCCCAAACCCGCCCGGCCCGCCCAATTGACATTGCTAGTTACAGGCAATCCTGTTGTTTTAGCCAAGGAAGCTACATCAATCGCTATCAGGTGCCTGTCAGAAAACGTGTACTGCTTTGACCACTGGGACAAACTTTACGTGGATAATCCAGTCGCAAGTGTTTCGCTTCTCAAGAAGCTTGTAGACGGCCATCACTTCCTCAGGCTATCAACATCACCAACTGGTACTCTCACTGACATTGTCAATCAAACTCTGGAGAGCTTCAGGCGTAAGGTAATCAATCTCTCTTTACACTTGTTGCAAACTATAACTAAAGTAAATTGACCCATACCCTAAGCTGTATTTTCCATCACTGACCTCACCTGTCCATGTTATGTTGTTAGAACAAAAGAGCCATCGCTGAAGGAGGAGCCAATTGTTCTCTTTACAAAGAGGCTGACAAGTACTGCACACTCATCTCTTGGAGACTCCCGCTTGTAAGTGCCATGACAGCTGGAGTAGTTACTGCTGCATCAGCAGCTGTATCAGTCGCTTCAGTAGCAGCCAGCCGCTATCTATTCCTTGTAGCATAGTTAAGTTTTGCGTTTTTTATTACTATATGGGGGAATGCTGATCCCCTTATCCTCTAGAGAAAAGTAAGGAAACAAAATAAATATGTTATGGACCAGTTTGTGGTCGACCCATGTTCAGCCCATCCGACCAGTATCATGGCCAATTGGCCTTACTTCCATTTATATATTGTACTTGTCTTTCCATTTATATATTGGATAAATAAAAAATTTTCATTTATCCTTATGACGGTTTTTGTATTTGTATATATAGAGATCTATGATAATGAAAAAGAATAAACTTTCATATTACAACACGTTATCAGCACGAGACTTTAAAACTCTAAGTTAAACTCGAAACCTACAAACCCCTAATTTCCGACGCAACTTCAAACCATTCGTTATCTCAAATCGTAAAAATACATACGACGAGTAATATATCAAATTGAAGTTCTTGACGAGACGAATTCATCACCGCAAACCTCGTGTTGATCCAATCTGAGAGGCGCCCTCACGCTCCGTTTCAATAAGCACCGCCAGAAACCCTAAAGCCCTAAAACCCTAATCAAAGCCTAAACCGCAGTTTCTCTCTATATTTTGTAACTAGATGATAACCTGCGCCATGCGCGGGGTGAGTTTTTTAAAATATGTTGTATTGAAATATTACAATTAGAATGCATCTTGTTATCAAGATTTTTTTTACATTTGATTTGGGGTGAACATTCGGATACCATTTGGTTCAGTTTGGTTTGGTTCGGTTCAGTTATGTTTCGATTTTTTGTGAGTTCGATCCGGTTTGGATCTGCGGGTTCGGCTTGGGTTTGGACTCAGATAACTCATTTTATTTTATAAAAAAAAAAAATCGTATATACTTTAAATTTCTCAAAATATAAAAATAAAAAATTATTTATAACATATAAATGTGTATAATGCAAGCTAAAATACTTAAACTTAACATAAAATTTGGTTAGTTTCAATATTCGGATAAGAAATCAATAGATATTTGAAGTATTGGTATTTTGAATATCATTTAACAATTTTAATCATGTATTTTTAACTATTTGTAAATATTTTCAAGTATTTTGGACAACTTAATAACATTTTATATATTTTGTATATTCTTTTAGATATTAAATTCTAAAAATAATTAATATATTTAAGTATATAAATCTGGTTTCGATATATTCGATATCTGAAATATTTCATTTCGGATCAGGTTCCGTTCTAAAAAATATCATCTTAATAGCATCTTACAATTTTTGGTAATTTATAGACGTTTTAAAAAATTTAAAATATAACATATATGAAAAATCTATTTTTTAAAAATATGTTTAAGTGATTTTTTATAATATTAATTAAAATAAAATGTAGAGGATATAAATTTTTTTATCAAATATTTTGATTTGTAATCATTAATTATCATATATACGTTAATCATATTAGGTAATTTCGTAGCTTTTATTTAAGGAAATAAACTTACGTAGCTTTTATTTAAGGAAATAATTTAAGACTACTAATTAATATGATAATTAGTTTAATAAAAAATATAATATATATTAATATGGACCAACATATTTTTCTAAGGATTTCTGAGAATCATCCTATTGATGACACGTGGCTACAAAACATGTTGTAATGTTCCAGGATTAATATATAGGAGATTTTTCTGCGATCTGCTAAATCTATCAAATAAGATTAAATTTCAAATTCAAAGTAAACGAGAAGTAAAACGTTATTAATAAATTATCAATAACAAAAATGAAAAACCTAACTTCTTTATTAAATATTATACAAAATAAATTTTAAAACATAATTAAAAACAAAAAAGAAGTAAAAGTTACCTTTTAGTTAAACCAGTTGTTCAACCGGTAACCGGGTTTTAGTGATTTTTTGCAGGTTCACTGGGTTTTTAAATATTAGTTTTTTCATAAAATTTAAACTGAATTTATCTTGGGTCACCGGGTTTACCGGTTCAATTGCGGATCTGAGTTAGGTTTTAAAACATTGAGTATGAAACTTTGATTTTCGGGTTGATTCAGAATCATGTTTTTTTGGGTACAAATATTATTGACTAATTATATTAGGTAACTACTAAGAAAATATAATATGTTGCAAACTTTAGAATTAATGTTTAAAAATAATTTATGAAATGCATATGACACAAGTATATAGTTATGTAATTTGACATATTTAATATAGTTACCAAAATTATATTAAATTAAATTAACATTAGTTACAAATATAAGTACAGAAAAATATAAATATAAAAATTAAATTTCTCAAAAAAAAAATATATACCCGTACTTTAAAAGAACGGGTCAAAATAAAGACTTTAAAGAAACTTATGATAAAATATGTTCATATAAAAATCATTAGAATATATTAAGAAAATAAATATATATTTGATAATTTAGGTGATAATTTAATCATATTTTAATCTAAATATATTAAAACAAAAATATGATCTATTAATAT
Organism: Raphanus raphanistrum subsp. raphanistrum; assembly: GCA_019706035.1. Lineage (NCBI taxonomy): Eukaryota > Viridiplantae > Streptophyta > Magnoliopsida > Brassicales > Brassicaceae > Raphanus > Raphanus raphanistrum. Next base: position 54,645,600 of record CM033988.1, read on the forward strand.
ATATATATATATATATATATATGATCCAACTATTTTAATAAAATATATTAAAATCTCTAATTAATCATTTAAGAGATATATTATATAAAGAAAAACACAAATAAAACTTTAAGTTAGGTCAGAATAAAATTATATTAAAAATAGTGTGACACTATAAATAGTGTTAATGGTCGTCGGAGAATCTGAAGGCAAAGAAGAAAACCAAGAGTAATCGTCTCACACCAAAACCAAAAAGCGTCGTTGAACATTAGAAAACCTAATGGGTCGCAAGGGTGCTGCGAAGAAGGCTAAGAATCTAAAGGGGGAGGAATCTGAGAAGCGAGTGACGGTAGAAAACCTAATGGATCATCGCGAGGGTGCAGCGAAGAAGAAAACTGAAAAGCGAGCAACTACAGAAAAAAACCTAATGGATCGCGAGGGTGCGGCGGCGGCGAAGGATAAGTGTGTGAAGGCGGGGGAGAAAACGGAGAAGCCGAAAGTCTCTTTGGCCGAAGCTGCGGAAAAGATGGATCTTTCACATCTTGCGGAGTACCTCCTCGACGGTCCGAGTATGCCGGACATGGATTTATTGGTATTTTACATGTACTTTCAGAGAGAATTTTCCCAGGTATCGTTCCCATGGGTGAAGATGTTCAACGAGACTCCTTTGTCCCAACTCATCGATGTGAGCCCTAAACCCCTCTGCTTCGTGAGGTTTTGGAATTAAAAAAAAAAAAGTCTCTGTGTTTTTTTTTTGTTGAAAAAATCTCTGTTTTTCTATCATCTCTTTGCAGGTTCCGTTATCTCAAATTCCTACGCCTCTCTACGAATTTTCAGTCGATTGGATCAAACAACGTCAAATTGAGTATCTCTCGGACATTGTATCTTGGTTGTGTGATCGTATTCTGGACAATTTGGCTGAAGGTGGTGACAATGTTCCAGCATCTTATCGCCCCAGATCTCAGGTGATGAAACATCTTCAATGCTTGCATCTCTGTTTGTGTGTGTGTGTGTGTGTGGTGATTCTAAGTTACTTACTCTGTTTTTACTCTGTTTGGTTAGGCGGCACATTTTGTTGTATTGGCTATGGTATTGCGTTGTAGACCTGATTCTCTGGTTGCGGTTTTGCCTTCACTGAGGGATAAAGACACGTATCAAGGACCCGACAAGCTTCCCCTTATTGTTTGGATGATGGCTCAGGTTCGATTTGTCCCTTATGTATTTCTCTTCCCCCGACCACCAAAGTTTGTGTTCTTTTTTAACTGTAAAAAATATGTTTGACAGGCCTCCGTAGGTGATTTATCTACTGGCTTGTATTCATGGATGTGTAACTTGCTACCGCTAGTCAGTAATGACAAGTGCTGCCCTCAATCATTGGATCTCATCCTTCAGTTCGCTGAGTAGTGAGTCGCATAATGTTCTCTTCTCTATTGATCTCCTCTCCTCTCCTCTGCTGTGCGAATATTCTCATCTTGTTTATTATTCACTTTTCATTTCAGCATGTTGTCTCGTCCGGAGGCTCTCACTATACTCGTAAAAGGAGGTGGTGTTATGGAAGGACAGCGTCTGGTTCCACTTCCTTCACTTAAGATCTTGCTGCGCCTCACATTCCCTTCTCCATCCGCAAGAGTTGAGGTAGTTATTAGTATTTTGAGTTTGTTTATAGAAACAAATCTAAACATTGATGAGTTTGTGGACTCTGACCTTAAGCAATTGTCTCTGTATGTATGCTCACAGACTACAAAGAGGTTTGAGGCAATTTATCCCTTGTTGAAGGAAGTGGCTCTTTCACCAGAGAGGGCAGGAGGAGGAAGATGTGCCATGAAAAAGTTATTCGCGTTTGCCTTGATCTTAACTGGAGAAAAAGGTAATTTTGTAACAGAAGTCTTGAATCCTTGCCTCCTCTTTTTTTTCCCTTCAAATTGATCTGTAATGTGTTACCGTTTGTTACAGGGAATCCTTCTATTTTAACCAAGGAAGCTACATCAATCGCTATCAGAACTCTGACCGAAAACATCGACTGCTTTGACCTCTGGGACAAACTTTATATGGATAATCTAGAAGTCAGTGCTTCTCTTCTTAAGAAGCTTGTAGACGAATGGAACAATCATTTCTTCAGGCTATCAACATCACCAAGTGATGCTCTCATTGACATTGTCAATCAAACTATGGAGAGCTTCAGGCGTAAGGTAATCCATCTCTCTTTACACTTGTTGTAAACTATATAACTAAGTAAATTGACCCATCCCGTAAGCTGTATTTTCCATTTCTGACCTTACCTGCCATGTTATGTTGTTAGAACAAAAGAGCCATCGCTGAAGGAGGAGCCAATTGTTCTCTTTACAAAGAAGCTGACAAGTACTGCAGATTGATCTCTTGGAGACTCCCGCCTGTAAGTGCCATGACAGCTGGAGTAGTTACTGTTGCATCAGCAGCTCTGTCATTCGCTGCAGTAGCAGCCAACCGCTATCTATTCTCTGTAGCATAGTTTAGTGTTCCGTTTTTTGTTACGCCTTATCCTCTAGAGAAAGCAAGGAAACAAAATAAATATGTGTGTACGAGTGCTTGTACGTTACGGACCAGTAAGCTAGAGAAGCCTGGATGGTTTATCATTGTGTTCTTCAAGCCTTTACTAGATGTTGATGGACAGGCCTCATTTTTGAATCCAAAGCTTATGATATAATCTATGAATCCAAAGGTTATGATGTTGATGGACAGGCCTCTTTCTCAGCTCCCCAGCTACCTCTTTCTTAGCTCCCCAGCTATTTTCTTCAATTCTTGTCCTCAATAGAGCCTTCTCTTTTACTTCTCCCAGCATCGCACCGATGATGGAGTGGACAGACGATCACTACAAGACGTTTGTGATACGAAGGCATATAATTCAGATGGACAAATAGGCAAATAGTCCAGCGAACCATAATAACATGGGCTGGGTTAAGTGTCTTTTAACCTTAGATAGCCTGATGTGATCTTGGGCTCATATATGAAGTTATGAGCATGTAAGACATTCAGAAATTGGCCTATGATGTTAGCTAACATGTTCAGTCCATTTTTATCAAGTTCCAAGCCCAAGAAGATTCAAAATCAACTGGTTTCTTTGCTGTTCAAAGAAAGTGACGAAAATTAGGTGGTTAATGGCATGACAAGCTTCTCTCTCCTACATGCAAGAAATTCATTGTTTCAAGAAGACTCTCTCTCCTCCATGCACTTATTTATCATTTCCCATGTAATAAATATCTAGCTTTGTGAGCAAGTTTTGTTTCATTATAAATAAGTTGTAACCTCAATGAAATAAAATAAGAGTTCAGTTTATATTTTTGGAACCTTGAGAGAGATTCTCAAATTGTTTTCGATCATGGTGGGTCATATCCATTGGTCAAAACTTTTATGATTGTTGGTGTGTAATATCCTTCAATCTAACTTGGTCTAGTCTAGTGTGTCATATCTAGAGGCGATCATTATAGGGTAGTATCAAGAGATATTCCACACCTCTTGTGTCACCTCTCGATCCACATCCCTTGATTGTTTGTTGCTCCAAGTTACACATCTTTTTCTCGTTGGACCGGTGCGTCACATCCGGCAACAGATCAAGTTTGTTGCTTTCTGCCTCATTCGATGCAAGGCTTATCATGTACCAATTTCAGAGTGTATTCCTAGGGAGGTTTTCATCATTTGGTATCAGAGCCACTCTGAAAACGGTATTCACTTCTGTTATTCACCATTCTCATCTATCCATCTTCTACAAAAAAAGAAACAAAAATGGAGTTTTATTATTTATGTTCTACAAAACTGCTGGATCTGTTGGGAAGTGTGTGTTCAAGTTTTTCTTTCTTCAGAGAGCAAGATTTGAGGACAAATTTTTTTGAAGAGGAGGAGTATGATGTGATCTTGGGCTCATATATGAAGTTATGAGCATGTAAGACATTCAGAAATTGGCCTATGATGTTAGCTAACATGTTCAGCCCATTTTTATCAAGTTCCAGCCCAAGAAGATTCAAAATCAAGTGGTTTCTTTGCTGTTCAAAGAAAGTGACGAAAATTAGGTGGTTAATGGCATGACAAGCTTCTCTCTCCTACATGCAAGAAATTCATTGTTTCAAGAAGACTCTCTCTCCTCCATGCACTTATTTATCATTTCCCATGTAATAAATATCTAGCTTTGTGAGCAAGTTTTGTTTCATTATAAATAAGTTGTAACCTCAATGAAATAAAATAAGAGTTCAGTTTATATTTTTGGAACCTTGAGAGTGATTCTCAAATTTGTTTTCGATCATGGTGTATAATATCCATTGGTCAAAACTTTTATGATTGTTGGTGTGTAATATCCTTCAATCTAACTCAATCAAATTTGGTGTGTCATATCCAAGGGAGATTGTTATAGGGTAAATCAGGAGCTCTTCCGCAACTTCTGTGTGACCTTTCGACCCACATCCCTTGATTGTTTGTTGCTCCAAGTTACACATCTTTTTCTCGTTGGACCGGTGCGTCACATCCGGCAACAGATCGAGTTTGTTGCTTTCTGCCTCATTCGATGCAAGGCTTATCATGTACCAATTTCAGAGTGTATTCCTTGGGAGGTTTTCATCATAGCCTTTAGTATATAAGATTGGGTGTGATTAGAGAGATCTTTTATGTATGATATCTCAAAATAATATTTACAAAATCTAATTTGAATGTGGTTGATGTGTTAGGCTATTGTGGGAAACAGTAAAACAAAAGTGGGCAAGTACTTTGCTAGCAGATTTCCCTTGTCACTGATGGAAGTGCATCAAATTATGTATGATATCTTCAAGATCAAGGAGGATTTCAAAACCTTCTTCAAAGAAGCTTAGCTTAGAGAAGTTTAGTGTACCACACAATAAATAATCAATTGTTAATTGATGTGATTATGTATCTACGTTTTTTAAATTTACTTGTTTGGTCATAAGACTAGTTATTGTTCAAGCATAGAGATTTGTTTGGATAGCGATAATCATAGAGATTTGTGGTTATTTTTCATCTCTATCGCTAGATAAGTATAGAGATTTGTTGGAATTATGAGCTTGATTATTTCACGCTCGTCTGCAGTGCATGAGACTTAATAGAGAGAGTTTGCATGAAACAAATCTAGATATGTGGCATTGAGATAAATAGCTCACTTGTTTGTGGCACCATTTTCAGTTTATATGTAGGCTCATCACTTGGTTTTACTGCAGATGAAATCAGAAGAATTGGCAGAGAGAGATAGCACAACACAAGGTAAGCCTGGCTCTTTTCTGAGAAGAACATCCATAGCTAAGCGAAACACAGTTTGTAGTGTCCGAGTCTTTGGGTTTGTTTCAAGTTTGTCGTCATTTGAACAAGTCTTCCGAGTATGCTCAGTACTTTTAGGATCTTTGTTATTGCAATACTTCTTACTTGTCTGAGTTCTATTGTGTTAGTTTGACTATATATATATATATATATATATATATATATATATATATATATATATATATATCCAATGCTTTTTCATGTTTCTAACTGATTGCCCTTGGCTATAATTTTTTTTTAACTACTCTGAAATTCAGCTAGTAGTTTCTAACATATAATGTTTTGGTTCAGAAAATCATATATGCCAAACATAAGACATTCTCCATGGACTCTTATCAACATCCAAATTCAATTTCAGAAAAGGAAAATATAACCACCCCAATCACATCATATTTTAAGCAATGTAATGGTCATAGATAGTACATAACAAAATCTAAACTACTTGATTAATTTGCTAGATGTTCTCGAAAATCGTTTGTTCCAAAATTCCAAGATAAGCTTAGCCATTTTATACACCAAATAATTTCTCTGGATCCTCAAATTAATGAGCATAATTTTCTTAATTGCCTAGCATTGAGAAAGTTCTCTATATTAAGAGATAAAATTAGATGTTTAAATGTACCCAACTCATGCATCAAAAAAATTTATGACATGCTACAAATACATAAGATATGCATAATTTCTCAATTTTACTATGTGTAGCTATATAATGTCTAGTATTAGTTTATTAAACTCACAGTTTTTTTTCATCGATGAAATAATATTCTTATCAAAATTCATTTCAAAATATATATACAAGATATATATTCTTCATGTGCAATCGAAGAAATACAAATATGGACTCAAAAATATACTAGTTGAACATTCAAGTTATATGGTTTTGGCAGACTTATTTGAGAAAATATATCAAATCCACAATGTAACACATCCATCAGCTTAACTTTATCATTGAACTCAACAACATAAAATACCTACATCATCTTTCTATTTTCTACATGTATTAATTTTAAACAAAATTACAATATCATTAAAGCTTCTATTGAGACACACGCCTCAACAACATTAAAATTGATGATACTATAATTTGTGTATCATTGAACTCAATAATGTTAAATATCTACATTTTATGATATTGTAACTATGTTTAAATTTTATTTTATCCAGAACTGGTATCATATTGGGGTTTTGTTGAAAACCTCGTAAGCTCTCACACCATTCTTGTTGTGTTGATTAGCATCGCATCTAGAGTTTTGTTGCATCAATAAATCTATTTCTACAAGAACCTATATCCATCAGTCATATATATGTGAACATGTTCTCTTTTCTTATTTCCTTCCATTTAGGAGATGTGGACATCAGACCAGAGGACGTGGCTTTCTTTGATCCGACATATACTGCCTTCTCGATGCATCATCTATCTCACTTTCTTGTTGTTGCTTTCTCTTTGCAACGGTGATCCCGAAGAAACTACCAATCGTTATGTTTTATCTTCTTACTCTTTAAAATTGAATGAATGTTTACAAGCTCTTTTTATGTATGTTTTTCGTAGCAGTGAACTATCATACTGAGTGTTTGTAGTTGACAGTGATTGATACTTCTTCATACCACATCTCTGGATATTGTTGAAGATTGTATTGATGTATCTTCTCGCTGGAGTTTGTTTAGTTGGTGTTGCTGCTGCAGATGATCGGATTGTTCTCTCAGAAACTGAGATGATAGACCATATATCCCACAACCAGTAAAAAGGAACTTTGTGAAACTTGGCAAGTTGATTATTAATACAGAATCAGTGGTTATGCATAGTGATGAGATTGAAGTTTTTCCTTGAGAAATGGTTAAAGACCAATTTGTAAAGCTAATAAGCTTTTAAGATTTTACAAATAAGAATCATTAATCCTTTTGATCTACAATCTTCACTAACTAATTTATAAAACCATTTTCATTCATGAATATTTTGAAATTCAATGAGTGTTTTTAACATGTATTATTTTGTTTCAGAAAAATCATATATGCCTCCACACATTAGAAATACTCTAAGAGTTCTTGTCAATACCCAAATTCAATTTCAAAAAAAAGAAAAAACAACTTTCCAAGTCACATCATATCCAAGCAATTTAATGGTCATAATTAGTGCATAACAAAATGTTCTCGGCAATAATACGTTTCTACACACCAAAATAAACATGAGGTGAGTGATTTAAAAAAGACCATGCATGAAACAATTGGGTCTTGCTTTAAAGTTTTGATTTTGACGATATATTTATTTAGTTTCTATCTCTAGATAAGATCGTAAGTTTATTATTATAGCAAGTATTAGTAATTTCAGTACCATGATTCGATGAATTGCAAATGATTGATGTCTAGCAAAAACATTTTCAAATGATTGAGATAACTAACATCTACAAAACAATCTATCAAAACAATCTAATGAAATGATTTATGTTGATGATTACTCCAAAATAAAATATAATTGAACTATAATTCTATTCTATTTTGGAGTAAACAAATGAAATAATTCATCGGAGATGTGTTTAGTCAAATTTTAGGTCTTTACTATTGCTTAATACAACTTTTGATACAACCAAATTTTAGTTATCCAACCACATTATGATTAAATTAAAACTAATTATTATTTTTTATTTGTTTGGCTAATTTTATATTGAAGACGACGTCGTTTGTAACTTCTTCAATCTTCGCTACGATAACACATTTGTTTCTGTTTCCACTTTCCAACATTCGTTTTGTTATCTTCTCCGAGGAGGGAAGTCTAAATGTGGTGCCTACCAACTGTTCGACCTAATGTCTCAGAGATGTTCAAGTGTTCTTCTTCTCTCCGTCGTTTTCATTCTCCGATGCTCAAACAAGCCACAGCTGCAAGATTCTCCACCACTTCTTCATCTCCTTATCTTCCTCCTTTATTCAGGTCTGCTCTCTCTCTTTCTCAGCTCCCCATCTATTTTCTTTGATTCTTGTCCTCACCCTTTTGCTCCTCCCAGCGTCGCACCGATGATGGAGTGGACAGACAATCACTACAGGACGCTTGCTCGCATCATAACAAAACACGCTTGGCTTTACACTGAGATGATTGCTGCTCAAACTCTTATTCACCAGCAGACCAATTTGGTATTTTGTTGTTACTTAATTCATTCTGATTCAGTGACTGTCGGCTTGTCCTTGTCCTTGGCTAGACATGTCCTCTTCTTGTGTTGCATCAGGACAGGTTCTTGGCGTTTTCTCCTCAGCAACATCCTATTGTTCTTCAGCTCGGTGGGAGCAATGTGGAGAGCCTTGCAAAAGCTGCTAAGCTTTCTCATCCTTACGGATACGACGAAATTAATCTCAAGTTAGTTGTCTTTTTCGCTGTGTATTGCTTATGGAATCAAGAAGCTTAAACTAGGTTTGTTTTCTTGTTGCTGAGATAGCTGTGGATGCCCTAGTCCTAAGGTAGCTGGACATGGATGTTTTGGTGTTAGCCTCATGCTCAACCCCAAGGTCCGTTTACTCCTCCACATGGTTTCGAGATATGTATCTGCTCATTCTTGATGGTGCTCCCTCTCTCACACGTTGTAATATTTTGTTTGTAAGCTTGTTGGAGAAGCAATGTCTGCTATTGCTGATAATACCAACGTTCCTGTTACTGTGAAATGTCGAATTGGTGTAGATGATCATGATTCCTATGATGAGCTCTGTGAGTTTTTTGTTTGTTACAAAATGCCTTTTGGAGTCTCGTATGGGCTGTGTCTGGATGTACATTAACATCTTCTCCTTCTACTGTTAGGTGACTTTGTTTACAAGGTTTCTACTCTGTCACCAACTAGGCATTTCATTGTTCATTCACGCAAGGCACTGCTTGGTGGTATAAGCCCTGCTGATAACCGGAGAATCCCTCCTCTAAAGTATGTTTTTACCACTATTTCCCTCTTGGTTCTCGTGTTCTGAAATAGAGTTATTGTCTTTAAGATCACCTGTTTTTTGGGCGTAGTTTAGGTACGAGTACTACTATGCCCTTGTGCGTGACTTTCCAGACTTGAAATTCACAATTAACGGAGGCATTACTTCTGTATCGAAGGTGACCAGCTTAGATATGAGAGAGTAGCTTCCTGCTCTCTGATGGTTTCTACTTTCTAGCAGGGTAAGACTGAAAAAATGTTGTGATTGTTGCAAGGTAAACGCTGCACTGGAGAAAGGAGCTCACGGAGTCATGGTAGGCCGCGCTGCATATAACAAGTATTTTGAAAAAAAATAATCCCATTTGATCTGAGTTCTATATCAAATCCTTTTTTTTTGTCTTCTTGATGTCGCTGTCTATCCTTAACAGCCCCTGGCAGACCCTGGGACTTGTTGACACCGCAGTTTATGATGTTCCAAGTAGTGGCCTAACACGCAGACAGGTTCTATGGAATATTTTTGAGCTTTTAAGTTGCTTTGTCTCCCAAACCTGTCAATTTGATGTTCAAAGAAAAGTCTGATGTCTCTAAGTGTTGGGCCAGGTTCTTGAGAAATATCAAGTGTACGCAGACTCTGTGTTAGGAAAACAGGGAAACGGGAGGCCTAATGTGAGGGATTTAGTGAAGGTAAGAAGTATGTTGTGTGTGAAAGCTGATACGAGACTTGTGTATGAACTGAAAATGCTACAATTCATTGCAGCCTCTGCTAAACATTTTCCACTCAGAGAATGGAAATAGCTTGTGGAAGCGAAGAGCAGACGCTGCTTTCAAAGAATGCAAGGTGAGGAGTGCATGCAAGTATGATATTTTCGTTAGTTTGAATTTTGTGATGAGGGTTGAAATTTATTTTGCAGACGGTTGGGTCGTTGCTGGAAGAAAGCTTGAAGGCCATCCCAGACTCTGTCTTAGATTCCCCTATTTCTGTATGTCCAGATATTGCAGAAGATGATGTGTTTGCTGGTGTACACAATGTATTGCCGCCTCCCTACAAAGCTGTGGAACCAGTGTTGTTATGTGCTTAGTTGGGGACAAAAAGGCGTTATGTAATCTTTGTTTGGTCTTTTTGAGTCCATTGTCTCAACTAAAATACTAAATGTATGATATAAAACAGCAGATAAAATATTTGTTCAACTTTTGTTATTATTAAAGTAGTGAATAAACCATATTATACTGATTATTCTCCTGCATAAAGGTTAACATTGAATCTATAACGCTTATAACATTGCGAACTATAGTTGTTTGTTCACTCTCCCTGCTAAACTATAGTTCTGCTGAAAATATTACGTCTTGGAAAATGGTACAAAAATACTAGAAACCTTATCTAGCCATCCTTGGATTTAAAAGCTACAGGAGCGTGCATTTAAAGTTCATCCTTGGATTCCAAGTCTTGTTCTGAATCTTCAGAGATGTCACTTGATGGAGGAGGATTAGGCTTGTCCGTAGCAGCAGCAGCTACTTGGTTGTTAAGTTCCATATCTTCACCCAAGATTTTTGCTGTGAACTTGCGTGCCTCGAGATCAAGATCGGGCCACTCAGTTACAATTCTTCTGGCACCCTGTAGAAGAACTACCAGATTTAACAAATGCTTTATCATTGTTGTAAATGTGGAAAATAACTGCTACATGGAAACTTGGAAGCATCAAATTTTACCTGAAGCTTTGGTTCCTTTGTCATGGGATTATTGCATAAATCGATGGTTCTGGCCTTGGATTTTGTGGCGTTTCCACACCATGATTCACACCACAACCACTCTTGGGGAAGTGAAAATATGAGAACAGTGTGCTGAGCTTAATTAGGAAGATCCTGAAACAAGATAATGCGATGCCAATCATCAAAGTTTGAACCTAGAACTCAGTAAGATAAACCCCATACCAGCAATAGAATGTTATAAATATTCAGAGCATAGTGAATGTGACATTAGAAGCAGGACGGTAGATTTTCAGCTTCAGAAGATCAAAGAAAGACCATTTTTCAAATATTGTCAAGGCACAAATATAACGACTGAGGAGGCCATTAGAAAATGGGTAAAGATAAGTTCCACATGCTAAGGCTTCCAAATAGAAAAACGATGGTGTGATAATCAGAGAGGTTATAGTGCTAACAAGACCAAATGTACATTAACCATATTGAACAACTTGCCTGATCTAGATTTGACAAACTATTTGGATCCTTGCTAAGCGTCTCATAGAATACTCTTAGGGGGTGTTATTCAATCCCTGATTTCAAATCAATTGTTAATGCGGGTGATTGGTTCAGCTTTATCTTTTTACTTTAGCTTTATTTATTTTTAAAACACTAAACTTTACCAATCATGTTGTAGCTTTATTTTTGTTAGTCAAAACCTACAATAAATTACTATTAACTTTTACCAATCATGCTTTAGATTTATTTTTCAAGTTACACCAAAAAATCTAAAGCAAACATTTTTCTTATGATTTTTAGGCAAAAAACCTACATCCTTGTTTTATAGGCTGTAAAAACTTTAAAATGAAAAAAAATTATTTATGATATCAAATAAATTAGATAATCATAATAAAAACATTTATAAATATTTTACTTTAATTCTAGGTGTTTTCAAAACTTTTGAAATATTTTAAATAACATAAAAATTTATTTCTACATCATATTTTAAATAACAGTAAACTTTGATAATTTATAAAAATCATTAATATAAATTATTTTAGTTGATAAATGTAATTATTTTATATATACATCACATATTTTATTTTGAAATATCTACAACATATCACTTACAACTACAACAAATTTAACTACAGCAAAAGTCTCTGCAAAAAAATCTACAGCAACAACTTTACAGCTACAACAAACTTATCTATAGCTAAACTATTACAGCTAAATTTTCATAGCCAAAGTCGAACCAATCTCTACAGTGGACTTTGGATTTTGAATTCATTCATTTGTTCATGAGAATCCATAGAAAATGATTTGAAATCAATTTTAAATAAGAAAAATTTAAAATTCTTGAAAGTTGAATAACACTAGATTTTAAAAGTTGAATTTAAACCATTCACTGAATAACATTAGATTTTAAAATAGAATTTAGAATCATCATTTAGATAAGAATGGATTGTGCTTAGATTTTAAATCTATTAAAATACATCATTGAATAACACCATCTTAGATTGTTTAAAAAATCATAATCCATATTGAATAAAAATAATTTATTTTTTAAATGTATAAAAACATAACCCGCTTAGTATCCTAGTTATTTTTTATTATTGAGTAGTAAGTTATTTAGTAAGACTTTTGTCTAACAAAGTGTTTACGTACCTATTTGCAGTAAGACTACAGAAGAAGTTCTTGCTCATCCATTCTTTTGGACGCAAAAGAAGAAGAACTATATGTTTGAGTGAGCTAGTGAAATCTTTCAGAACATAATAACAAATCAAAGTTCGGATGCAATATACTCAATCTTCTTATTTGAACAAGTCTTCTGAGTATCTTGGAAGCTTAGTATTTTTAGGATCTTTGTTATTGCTTCATCTATTTAAGACATGATTATGGTCATAAATAGTGCATAACGAAATCTAAACTACTTGATTAAATTGCTAGATGTTCTCGACAATAATTTGTTCCACACACCAAGATAATCATAGCCATTTTATAAGCCAATGAATTTCTTTGGATCCTCAAATTAATGAGTTTAATTTTTTTAATTACATAGCATTGAGAAATTTCTCATATTAAAAACTAGATGTTTAAATGTACCCAATACAGGCATCAACATGAATCTCTTGGAGAAATTGTTCATGTGTATTAGACATGACATCCTACAAACACATAAAACATGAATCATTTCCGAATTTACAATCGTAGCTATATTTTCTTCATTCTAGTGCTGATTTATATAAATCACAGTTTTTTGTCATCAGCTGAAATCAATTTTTTGCCAAATTCATTTCAAAGCATCTATACAAAGATTTATATCTTTCATGTGCCATCGAAGAAGTACAACTAAGAACTCAAAAACATACTAGTTGAACAGCCATGTTTAATGGTTTTTGCAAACCTATTTGAGAATATATATTAAATCCATGATATAAGATATCCATCAATTTTATCTAAATTTCAGTTTCAGTGGATAATATACATTAAGTTTATTAAAATAAATATGAAATTGAATTACTTATTTAGTTTCTAAAACTTATTTTGTATACTTATTCAAATTTCAGTTATTTATTCAATTTTAGATTTTGTTCTTTGGGTTTTGTAAACATCTTTAGATTCAGATCAGATTCATATAGTTGTTATATACAAAATACCATCTACAAAATCCATTTAATAAAATCTAGATGACCAAAAAAAAAGCAAAGGGAAATGATCTCAATACCACGACATTATGATCAACAAATTTTAATGTATTTACTAACCGTTTTCATATAGTGTTATATACATTAAAATTTGTTGATCATAATGTCGTGGTATTGAGATCATTCCCCTTTGCTTTTTTTTTGGTCATCTAGATTTTATTAAATGGGTCAAAACCCAAAAGGGCAAAGCCCAACAAACTTTACAAGCAAAGAAAAGTCAGATGTCCTAAGTGCTGGGCCAGGTTCTTGAGCTATGTCAATTATAAGCAGATTCTGTCTTAGGAACACAGGGAAACGGGGGGCCTAATGTGAGAGATTTAGTGAAGGTATTGTGTTGTTTAAACAAGAAAGCGGTAGGTTGTGTCTGAACTGAAAATTTCCAATTCATTGCAGCATCTACTAAACATTTTCCACTCAGAGAATGGAAATAGCTTGTGGAAGCGAAGAGCAGACGCTGCTTTCAAAGAATGCAAGGTGAGGAGTGTAAGATATTTTCGTTAGTAACATCTTAGAAAGTTTGTAACGTGTGATGAGTGTTGAAATCTGTATTGCAGACGGTTGGGTCTTTACTTGAAGAAACCTTGAGGCGGTGGATTCCCCTATTTCTAGAAGTTGAGAGAGTGGAGAAGATGTGTTTGCTGTGGAGAAGATGATGTGTTTGCTGATGTGCACAATGTATTGCCGCCTCCCCACAAAGCTGTAGAGCCAGTGTTGTTATGTGCTTAGTTTGGGACAAAGAGGCATTATGTAATCTTTGTATGGTCTTTTGAGTCCATAGTCTCAACTAAAATATTGACTGTATGATAGCAAACAGCAGATGCAATATCTGTTCAACTTTTGTTATTATTTGAGTAGTGAATAAACCATATTATACTGATATTATTCACCTGCATAAGTGTTAAGTAACCTTCAGATAATGTTGAATCTAACATTGCGAACTGTAGTTGTTTGTTCATTCTCCCTGCTAAACTATAGTTCTGCTGAAAATATTATGTCTTGGAAAATGGTACAAAAATACTAGAAACCTTATCTAGCCCCATCCATTGAAAATAACAACGCGTGATGATGCTATCTTCTCCTCTTTAAAAGCTACAGGAACCTGCATTTAAAGTTCATCCTTAGATTCCAAGTCTTGTTCTGAATCGTCAGAGATGTCGCTTGATGGAGGAGGATTAGGCGTGTCTACAGCAGCAGGAGCTACTGGCTCGTTGAGTTCCAAATCTTCACCCAAGATTTTTGCTGTGAACTTCCGTGCCTCGAGATCAAGATCGGGCCATTCAGTTACAATTCTTCTGGCACCCTGCAGAAGAACCATTACATTTAACAAATGCCTTATGATTCTTGTAGATATGGTCAATAGCTTTTACTGGGAAACTTGGAAGCAACTAGACTAGTGTGTTATTTACACAAGCCATACCTGAAGCTTTGGCTCCTTTGTCATGGGATTATTGCACAGGTCTATTGTTCTAGCCTTTGATTTGGTGGCGTTTCCACACCATGATTCACACCATAACCACTCTTGGGGAAGTGAAAATATAGGAACAGTGTGCTGAGCATAATTAGGAAGATCCTGAAAAAGATAACGCCATGCCACAATTAACAAGTTTGCCTAGAACTCAGGAAGATAACCCTAAACCAGTACTAGAATGTTATAAAGATTCAGAGCATAGTGTATGGTCATTTGACACTAAGAGCAGGGTTCAGAAGATCAATGAAAGTCCCTTTTTCAACTATTGGGTTCAAGACACAGATATAACGAATGTGGCAATTTAGAAAACGGGTTAGGATAATTTCCACATGCTAAGGCTGGCAAATAAAGGAAAACGATGGTTCGATCAGCAAGAAAATATTATAGTGCTAACTAGACCAAATGTTAGAAGCCATATTGAACAACTTGCCTGATCTAGATTGGACAAACTGTTTGGATCCTTGCTAAGCGTCTCATAGAATACTCTTAGATTGTCTCCTGCCGCCGTCTCTCGGAATTTAACCAAGTCAACAACGTACAGAGCACTACAAACAGAATAACGCACATCAATAATGGAAATAGCAGCAACTTATCAAGGTTCAAGTGAAGTTCGTTGGTCTACCTGATATGGTATGGCCTACCACGTAAATGTTCTCTCCAGAAACCCTGTTCCAAGTAAATGAGAATGTTAGTAAGGAAACCAATTAGCCCTACAAAAAGAACAGATAAGTGGTTTACCTGTCTCCAAAACCGATAGCCATCCATTTCCTTGTTGTTGTCACAAAAAGGAGTATACGCGAGAGGTCTTCCTTTTATATCCATATCGTACAGTTCGCCCATGTCTGTCCTTATAATTTGATCGGCGTCCACAAATATAACCTACAGAATACGTGTAGAATGTCTTACACTCGCAGCGTGTTTAATGTCTTATTCTGAAATCTTCCAAGCATAAAAATCGCAGGTAACAAGTGAAAACATCAAATGATCAGCCGTACCTTTTCCAATGAGAGGGGAAATATAACATCAAGGAAAAGGATTTTGTAGGCCCAAATAATTCGTTGCTTTTCTTTCTGTTTATGCAACCAGGAAGGCCATTTGTACGTAATCAGCTCGTACTCAAAGTTATATTCTTGTGCCATATGTGGAATCACATCCTGCAAGAGTAGAATGGGATAAGCATTAAGTTGGTGTGATTAACAACATAGTGATAAATTAAATTCACATTAGAGATAAAAAAAATATACACAAACACCAAACTTACGTGTATACCAAGAAGAGAAGGAACAAACCTTAAATTGAGGAGAAAGATAATTCTTTATGAACCAGAACTTTACAGGACGATTAGTGTTCTTCAGGACACTGAGAATCATGATCTTAAGGAAACGCTCATATCTGTCATATGCAGTGTCTAGGCATCAGAAACCGAATGGTTCAAAATATTATACTGTATATCGAAGTTTTCTCTTCGCATGATATACTTAAAACTCTTAGTGCACACGATATATATAGAAGTAGAAATACCATACATGATTTTCTTTTTAATATGCGTGAAGCACTTAAGTAATTAAGATTATCTAATATGTCTCGGCACATATAGGTGTGGTGAATTCTTTTTCCTCTCCAAGCATAATGGCTCAACACAATCGATTATATATATATCAATGTGTGTGGACAGGCAGTCAAGAAAAAAGCTTGAACTTACAAATGTCCTGATGCGATGGAGAATATATTTATCGTTTTACCATGTCGCCCACCCTTCTCGTTCTCCTGAAAGGACGAAAAAAGAGAATAACAAGGTTAAAACTGTTGCAAAGGTACCTCCACGTGTTAAAAATCATGCATAAGTGAGATGCAACAAGCTTATAATATGTAAAAGAGTTAGTCATATTACAGAAGCTACTCACCTTTTTGGTAACTTCCTTCATCGATTGTTGACGACCACCAACTAAACCAGACGCCCAATTCAAGAACTTTGAGTTCCAGCTTCCACGCTATAGCAAGAGGCATCATCGAAGAATTAATAACCAGCATTTTCAAAGACCAATAGTCTTTTTATAGGTAAATCTTCTGTAGGAGTAAGTACTTACTTCGTTGCTTTGCTGCGCACCATCATCACCGTCTGTAGGAACTAGCAGCTTTTCATGCTCCTTACCCTTTTTCTTTACTACTTCTAAATGAACAACTTTTCCACGCAGATCATCGATGGTAATACGTTTCAGGGAGGATTGATCTTGACTCCCATCATTACCTCCTTTTAAAACGTATAACTCAGAGCTTCTACCCGGAGCAAGTTGCAAATACCAAACCCCCGGGGATACTTTCATCTGCCAGTAACCTAAATTAGCCATTACAAGAGTATCAACCAAATGCGGTCTATTTTTCGTTCCCAAAATGAGCTGAAGGCCACGAGGAGCCTCATGATCCTTTTCCGAGCAATGACCTGCGCAAGGATTATGTCAATAAATAAAATGAACAATATCCTGTCAGCGTAGAAGAGTAAGTTTAGAAAAGCTAACCTGTAAGGACAAGAGATTCAACCTCAAAAACTGCCTGCAGCGTAGTGGTATCTCCCAGGTTCTCAAGCAAAATATTGTCTAGATCGTGACTGGACATGGACAAATCCGGAAGAGAGAAAAGAAAGTAGAAAGTTAAGAATAAGCCAAAAATAAGATGACTCAACAAGCAAAAATTCATTTAACGCACAGTGAAAAAATTCGAGCCAAAAAGAACAACATAATCCCATTTTCTTTTTAGGGGAAAAATCATACATGGCAATTACTGGTTCAACAAGCCATGGCTCTGGAACGTCAAGATTCATGGTAAGTGTCTTGGATAATGGCATATTTGCGAAAAATGCCTTGGGCCCATCTACATCAAAGTTTGTACTGCTGTAATCGTCCTGGAAAAAAAAACAAAATAAGTATTTCACCAGTGAATGTGGACAAAACCGGTTCGCCATGTAATTTAAAGATCTTTCATACCGTATTGGGTAAGACATATCTGTAGTAATTCTTCAGAGGAATGTCCACAAGGGAGCTCTGCCAAGAAGAATTAAGAACTCTAGGTCAGACACATGAACAAATAAGTATGTTATGTTTCTTCCAGTAAGAAACAGTGACAACTGAAACAGAATATGCATAAAATATCTCCATAACTAACCGCATCAGTAGTGCAGCTGCAAGATCATATATGTATACATATATATCTCAGTAAGAGTAACAGTAAGTATGAACAAATAAGAATTAAGAACTCTAGGTCAGACATATGAACAAATAAGTATGTTATGTTTCTCCCAGTAAGAAACAGTGACCACTGAAACAGAATATACATAAAATATCTCCATAACTATCAGTAGTGCAGCTGCAAGATCATATATATATATATATATATATATATATATATATATATATATATATATATATATATATATATATATATCTCAGCAAGAGTAACAGTAACCAATTAAAGACCATAATAATAATCCCTTCGAAAATCTACATGGCTCACAACAATAAGTTTGACATTTGCATGATTTCCAAATCACCGTATACGTTTTACTCACCATGGGATTCAGAACAATCCTCATGCTTGTCTGAACATGCTTCTGTAAAACTTGAAGAAGTGATGCCAATTTTTGACCAGTAGGGCTTAAAGGATCGACAACAGCATCAATGTGTATAGTTGCATTTTCATTTCCCAGCATAACCGCACTACAAAACGTATGGACATCTTAGTCTTACAGTCTTAGATTCCCAACACAATAAAAAAAAAGGAAAGCAACTACCAACTGACCCAATTTGCATACCTGTATTCCGAACTCAACACCTCAAAGCGTGCACTTTCAGAACTACGGTCACGTGTTGCCATTGCAGATGACACAAGCATGAAGACATCGCTAAAATATTTACTGCAAGTGTGACAAAAGAGAAAAACAAACTTCTATCAGCTATTTTTCAAACCATACAAGGGACTATTCCTACAAGAGTTATATCCTATCAGCTATTTTCAAAACACACATGAGATCATCCCTTCTTGAGGAAAAATATAGGAGAATAATTATCAGTCTAGAGAGAGATAAAGCCAATTACAAGCAGCAAGAGACACATCAAAATGGAGAAGAAAAAGGATCTGATCCATAGGTAATTCGAAGGCACAGGCGAGTAAAATTCCAATATCCCATGAAATGTGTAGCTAAAGAAGATTTGCTCGCCAAGAACAAGGTGGGAAAAAAAAACTTTTTGAAGCCTTAGTTTGGTAGACAAGACTATACGGGCAAGGGAAGGAGAAACAGCTAAAGCATGAAAAGAGATACCTAGTCAGTAAATCAGGATCCACACCCTGCCATTCAATGCCTTCAATAATTTCTTGAACAGGCTTTACTCTTTGATTGAACTCCATCGACTCAAGAAGGTGCAAATCATGACCCATAAATGTCCTCTCATCCACAGGAAAAATCACCTACCAAATATATAATTGAGTAGGCTGAAGGTTCGTAATTGTACAATTGAAACTATTACTAAGAATAGGTATATAACAAAATATATATTGAACAGAGAAAGATAAAAATTGGTTTACTTACCCTTCCATTTGAAATGATTGCATTTGCATCAGATTCAAGCCCAACTTCCCAAGATAAAAATTGGGCGACCTACATGACAATAGTGGGCAAAAAACCATTTAACATCATTGCTGTTTCAGAGGAAAACTGAAGATTCTTGGGCCAATGTTCTTTCAGGCATGATAGGAAATTTTCTAAAGCAGCATACCTTTATCATACGCTTACGCAACTCCTCATCCAAAGATTCTACGAGACGAGATCGGTAGGCCTTAGAAGGTAACCCATACTCCTCAGCAAGCTCAAGGACTTTATCAATTGGCATCTGAGAACCACCCGACTCCACTGATGTTTTAAACAGATATTCACGCTCATAAAACGAGCAAAGTTTATCCAAGAAATGTAGGGCCTTTTCCTTATGACTGCAAACAATTAGACAGCAAACTTAACAAACAGAGATTAAGGGTAGGAAATGACAATCTGTACCAATCACATGAAAACAAAAACTGACGTACCTCAATGATGATGCAGTTATTTCAAAGAACTTTATAAAGAGAAGGCTATATGGGTCAACATTCGGGCTGCTGCTAAATAAAACTCCAAGACGAGCACTTTTGGAACCTCCAATCTGAATGAAAATGCAAGAACATCAATAACATGGGTGGATCCAACCGAGGGTCGAGATGTAATGAACGTCACAGGAAGCTATTAGTATATCAACTAACCAGGTAACGGACACCCTCATGTAACAATTTCATTCCTTTCTTCGTGGTGACATCAACAGCAAGGAGATGAGTCACATACTTTACATCTTCTGAAGCTGGAATTGTCAGATAAGAAGGTATATATCAAGTAAGTCTGCCTGAGAAGATCGCACACTTGGGATATGGACAAGAAGCTGTTGACTATATAAATGTACAGTTACTTACTTTCAGGAGAATGCAAATAGTTAATATCATCCAGCATAGATTCCCCACTCTTGGTGGATGAAGCCAGTGACACATATCTGGGTTTGTTCTTTCCTCCGCTAATAATCTACAAACAATGCAATAATGACAAGGCAGACTCTTCTTCGAATCAGAAATGAACAACGTAAACAAATTAGAAAAAAAATGCTGCCAGTAAAACTCCCTACCTGTGGATTATACCGGCTAAGACCACTTTCCGAAAGCAGTTTGTCCAAAACATTAGTTCGGGATTCTATCTGGCCGTAATAAACTTGTTCTTGTATCTTGGGAAGCTCATCATTCATGGCATTTAAAAGAGTTTCTTCCTGGAGAGACAAGAGAAAACATCATGAACCAATTTCCAATAGGCTTAAGAAAATCATAGCGACTAAAAGTCAAAAGCTCTTAGTATGCAGACGTGAAATTTGATGCATATCAAAGAAGCAAATGGTTTGGTTTGTATGTACAATCATTATGAAGATTTGCAATAAGCACTGTCAAGATATCAGAACCTTACATATTAACAAAGATGCACAAAAGTACCTCAACAGAATCAAAGACGAGGCCGTTCATCAAAAATGAACACTTCAGTTTCGCCAGACCTAGCTTAAATACAAACAAGGAGCTTGCTTCAGATTCCTCCTTCAAAGTGTGCTCTTGCTGCAGTTTCAGCAATATCTCTTGAGGTGGTGATTTAACTTTTGGTCTGAAATAGAAAAGATCCAACATTAGGAATGCTATGGAATACAATCCAAATTTCCTTCGAAAATAGATATTAACATAGATCTGCGATTGTATAATAGTGATTCTAAATATCCATGGTACTTACAAAATTGTCTCAACAAATGCTCCATCGACATGCTGTTGCTCAGTTTCCTCTTCGGAAGAATCAGCAGATTCAGCCCTTAATCTGTTTACCTGTGAACCAACCTGAAGATGTTAAGCAACAAACGTTTGGGATACTTCAAGACGCTTCTAGCTATGAGTAAGTATTAATGGCTATTACATTTCCCAAAAACTGAAAAGCTGTTTGAATCCCATGGTGCTCCTTGATGTACAGAAAAAGACGTATGATCTGCCAAGAGCGTTCATCATCAGAAAACAAATTCATTCTTAGTTTCATGCTCAATCAAAACAATAAACAAGAACATAATACAAACAAGCATCTTAATGCGGAAAACAAAAATTCAACGTTGGGAAATAGATAGCAGTAAACTTATATTCTAAAGAGAGGTGAATACCATAGTGGATATGTCCTCTTTAACTTGGGCATTTGTCTCTGCATCATAAGACTTGATTTGACCACCATTATCTTCGATATTCTTGATTAGTTGAGTGGAATATAATATCACCCCAAATCTCACAGGGACTTGATTTTCGTATAAAGATCTGAGTGTGTCAATGGACTGAAAAAATCGAACAATAATTAGTTCAAACGCTCTGAACTCATGAATAAAAGAAGACGGGCCGGCAGTGCCAGAAAAGGGCATATGTGAGACTTGCCTCAAGACCGCAGACAGTGGCTGGATCAATGACGTAAACTGCATGGAATAGGTTCTTTCGGATGTAGCGTAGTTGCCCAGGGAAGGCAGGCATCAAAATCTTAATACAACGTGAGAGAAACACAGACAATTAGAGATTGCATACTGCTCACAAAAATTATCATATAAGTATCCTCAATTATCAAGATGCCAGCTGTACTGGTTACCTCATTAATATTACTCCGCCAGCGCTTGTACATATCATCCTCCTCCAGATTGTTGAGATAATTAACATGCTCAGAACGGAAATCAACCCGATATGAATCCGGCTCCGGGAGAGGGGTAGTTAGTAAAAGTTTCCGTATGGCTCCATCAGGTATCTGACAGTTGTATATATATGTTAGCACATCCACAACAAGAGTAACCAGAGTTCAGTGTAAATAGACGAAAATATTCATCAAAATTGTATCATTCCAATATTTCCTCCAATGTTATATAAACTCAAACTTTAATTTTTCTTTCGGCGTTGTACACGCATCAAACAAGAAGTGGGGTGTGTGTCTGAGATCTCTAGCATAACAGGCAAAGAAGGCTAAGTTCTAAAATTTTGAGACCATTCTTACAAGATGTTTCATACAGCACTAGCCTAAATGTTTAGGCGCACAGAGTCGGTAAAGAGTACCTTAAGCTTTGAAAACTGGTTGGCCAGGGACAACTCTTGATGAGCCAAATCCATCAACCTACAGGCAAAAGGATCAGACAATCATTAGAAAGGAACTATAACCAAGGATGTAAACATATTAGCTATTAACAGGAGTAAACGGAAAGCCAATCGAAAATCAACACAGCAGAACAGATATCGGAAAATGTAAGTGAAGTAGTGAACTGAAAGACGGGAAACTAGCTCTGGCCATACTCAAGCTAAAGTGGACTTAGGCAGAGCGAGGGAAAATACATTCTCACTTAAAGAAAAGGACCATGAATTTACACTATATATGCCTTGATCAAAACAAAATCACCATGTGCAAAAAGCTATTACATGTATAGGTCCATATCTTCAATGTTTAACAGGGCACCATTCAGAGCCAACAAAGCCTTGCCAGGGGGAAGCATTCTCTGGTTTGAAAGTATCTCTTCCTTGATTGATTCATTGAGCTGCGCAAGTGAACCAGACGGTTAGAATTAGAAGAACCAAAAGAAACAATTCAACCAACAGATTAAGATTACCACAGCATCAAGACAATGGCATACCTTCATGCGAGACAATGAAGAAACAACGCTTGGAAAGTTTTGATTGATTTCTTGCATAGATTGCAAAGGATCAGAGGCATGGACTATTCGCTGGGCTGTTTGGTGTCCTAAATCTGTAGAATGAGGGAAAATTAGAAAACACTTCTTAACTTCTACAATCACCAAAGCCAAAACATGCAGGATGCGTAACTACCTTTGAGCTCCCAAACATCAAGCGTGTCAGATACAGTTGATGATAGGAGATAGTCCCTAAAAGCCATGACTTCTGATCTTAGCTCGGGTTTCCTGTCCTGCAAAACAAGAATCGCTGACCCAAATGATTACCCAACAAAAATGAAATACTGCTACGAACTATTTTTCCTACATTCATCTCTTATCTTATTCCATCTCACATCCATTAATAAACAAACAAAAAATTATTTGTGCGGGCATCAAAGGGACTAAATTTTTTAAAATGTTTTAAAGAATTATTCTACTAATGTTGCAAATTAAACATACCAGAATTTTAGAGAATATAAAACCCCTAACATCTTGACTAAGATCTTCAGTCCTCGGATCTTCAAGAGTGATACCTGAAACTCATAGCAATAACACTTAAAGGGTGGCAAATTCACAGGTAACAGAAAGAAGATAGGGAACAAGTAGCTGATAAAAATAAGCTTTTCCTTTCAAAGTTCCGGTGGCGAAATGAGACAAAAAGTGAGCAAACGCTAACCTTTCTTTATAGCACTATCATCCATTGCCTTGTACTCCATGTTCTTCAAAGCAAGCTCCACACCATAACCAGCTAAGCTAACATTATCCCTTGCTCCAATGGCACCACAGGGTCTCGTTTTGCCTTCACAACCCGAAGGTAATACAGGTCTAACAACATACGTAACTTTCCCCTGTAAGATACCAAGGCTTCATTAGAATCCATACAACAAACGCAAAAAGACGCAAAGAAATGGAATCCCCGGAAAATGAGCCTGAAGTTTTATCAAGACAGTAATAAAAAGAGAGACCTCCTTAGCTGCTTGAGCAAGCGAGAGGTGAAATTCCCTAAAGCAACCAGTCCCAACAGCCCCATAAAGAACAGCAACCGGAGTTCCAGCTTTCGAATCAAAATGAACGTGATCAAAGTCAAAGAGCTCAGGCCCTTGAGCAGCGTCTCCAACACTGTCATCAAACGAAATGCAGCTTAGCAAAAAAAAAAAAAAAAAAAAACAAATCGTGATCTTAATCAAAAGAAGAGAGAACGTCAGTGCATACGTAGGAGAAGCGAGCCAGGAGAGAAGATCCGCAGCGTTGTAAAACAGGGAAGAGCCAGTATCAACCCAACAGCAGTGACTCGCGGACGGATCATCTCCGTGAGGGAAGGAAGAGAGAGACTCGTCAGCCAATTGACGGTAGAGCACAACCCTGGGCGACGCGGATCTCAGAGTAAGCGAGAATTGAAAAAGAGAAGCCACAGGTTTCGCCAATAACGTCGAGGCCTGCGTAGATATCTTGAGGAGACAATCTCTAGCCGATTTACAATCGGAGTCTCCATCGGAACCAAGCCAAGCTTCGTTGAACTCCCAGAAAAGCTGCTTCGATTCTTTCGAAATCAACTCTCTGTCACAAAGAAAAAAAAATCGAGTGAGAATCTCACTTAGTAACAATGGAGATCGAAACGAAAGGAAACAAAGGATTTACCCAGCCTCGAGGAGAAGAGGAGTGCCCTGCCACTTAGCTTTAACCGCCACCTGAACATTCTTAGGTCTACGACTCTGAGCGTTGACGGTGAAGACGACGAAGAGGAGGAGTAATGCACAGAGCACGGATCTCAGATTGGTCCCCATTTCCACGACGGAGAAGAGAAACCCAAAACGAGCCGGTAAGTATTCATTAAACTCAAAAAGGTTTTTTCGTAATAACGATCAAAAGCCACGGCATTGAGTATGACGTGGACGCATCTGATTAGTCGACCATCTCTTCCGCGACGAAAAAGATACGGGTGACCCAAACCAGACCAAACCGAAATCGAATTATGTGTATAGTACTTCGAATTTTGAATTTGACCGGGGTAAATTCGTAATTAGAAGACGAAAATACTTATGAGTAAACGACCAAAAGCCACGACACAAGAGTGACGTGGAGGAATCTGATTGGTTGAAACCAGTTAGGGTTTTTCGTTCGTCTGATCGAACAAAGAGATTTGGGGACCTTCGATGCCATCTCCGCCGAGAACATGCGATTAGTAAGGAATGCTCCTCAGGCGGAGGATACTATCGCTTACGGCGTCTCTCAGGAGCTGCAATCACACTCCATTGCCTCCTCCTCCTCATAACTTCTCTTCCTACGCTAAACCTCCAATCGCCGCGGGAGACATCCTAATCCGCGAAGTCAAAGACTGGTTCAAACGCGACGCTGCTCACCCGCAAAGCCACGACCACGACCTAATCAACCGCATCAGCGACATCCTCAAATCCCCCTCAAACAACGACGGCGATGACGACCGAGCTTTCTACCGCCACCTCACCTCCCTCCGCCTCCGCCTCACTGAGAAGTTCGTCCTCGACGTCCTCAGCCACACGCGCTACGACCTCCACTCGTGCCTCAAGTTCTTCGACTGGGCCGCCCACCAGCCCGGCTTCCACCACACGCGCGCCACCTTCCACGCCATCTTCAAGATCCTCCGCGGCGCCAACCACCTCCGCCTCATCGTCGAGTTCCTGGACGGGAGCGACGGCTTCGAGGGGTACCGCCACTCGCTACGCCTCTGCGACGCGCTCGTGATCGGTTACGCCGTCGCGGGGCGCACCGACGTGGCGCTCCAGCATTTCGGGCACATGAGGTTCCGTGGATTGGATCTGGACACGTTCGGGTATCACGTGCTCTTGAACGCGCTCGTGGAGGAGAAATGTTTCGATACCGTCGACGTGATCTTCGATCAGATCTCCGCGCGTGGGTTCGTCTGCGCGGTTACGCATTCGATTTTGGTTAAGAAGTTGTGCAAACAAGGGGAAGTTGATGAGGCTGAGGCTTATCTACGCGCCTTGCTCCCGGATGATCCTATTGGTTGTGGAGCCGGGTTAGGGATCCTGGTTGATACTCTATGCTCTCAAGAGAAGTTTCAGAAAGTGACGAGGTTGTTAGACGATATCAAAGTGGCGGGAACGGTTCCGATGGACCGTGCTTATAGCATTTGGATCAAGGCTCTGATCGGGGCTGGGTTCTTGAACAACATCGAGGGTTTCTTGCAGCAGATTAGTCCGTTAGAAGGTTGCGAGATCGAGGTCGTTAGGTATAACTCTTTGATCTCGAAGCTTTTGAGAGAGAACAATCTTGGGAGCGTGTATGATATCCTGACGGAGATGATGGTGCGTGGAGTTTTGCCTAACAAGAAGACCATGAACGCTGCGTTGTGCTTCTTCTGCAAAGCTGGGTTAGTGGACGAAGCGCTGGAGTTGTATAGGTCGAGAGCTGAGATCGGTTTTGCTCCTACCTCCATGTCTTACAGCTATCTGGTTCGTACTCTCTGTGGGGAGAGGCGTGTGGAGCAAGCTTATGATGTGTTTAAAGGAGCGATGGACCGAGGGCATTTTCTTGGCGCGAAGACGTTTTGTATACTTGCCAATGCGTTGTGCTGGAACGGGAAGGCTGACATGGCGAAGGAGCTTGTTATCGTCGCCTCGGAGCGGGACGCGTTGCCTAAGTTTCTAGGTGGTTGCAAGATTATACCGGCTCTATGCGATGCTGGAAAAGTGGATGATGCTATTTTGATTAACGAGCTGTTCAACAGAAGCGGTGTGGCCACCACGTTTGGGATGTTCATCAGCTTGATATACGGCTCGATCAGGTTGATGAGGGGAGACAAAGCTGCTAAACTTATCGTCAGAATGCAGGAGAAGGGCTACACACCAACGTATAGTCTTTATCGAAATGTTATTCGATGTGTTTGTGCGATGGAGAGCGGTGACAGAAGCTGTTTCACGACGTTGCTAAACTATCAGTTGTCTCGTTGGGAACACAAAGTTGGGACCTACAACCTGTTCATCGAAGGAGCTGGGTTTGCAGGGAATCCAAAGCTTGCGAGATTGATGTACGATCTGATAGGTAGAAACGGTTTCACGCCGACGCTAGATTCAAACATCCTCATGCTTCAGTGTTATCTTAAAAACGAGAAGATCGCTGATGCTCTTGAGTTTTTCAATAATCTGCGTGAAAAGGGTGAGGTCAAAAGGAGATTATACCATGTAATGATTGTTGGCCTCTGTAGAGAGAATAGATTGGATGATGCGATGCATTTCTTGGAAGAGATGAAGGGAGAAGGGAAACATCCTAGTATTGAATGTTACGAAGTGCTCGTGCAGAAGTTATGCAACAGAGAACGGTATGAGGAGGCAGTTGGGTTAGTCAATGAGTTCAGGAAAAGCGGGCGGCGCATCACATCCTTCATCGGCAATGTTCTTTTGTATAACGCAATAAAGAGCAAAGGGGTGTATGAAGCGTGGACACGGATGAGAGATGTGGAAGTGAAGATCCCTGAGATGAAGGCTCTTGGGGAGTTGATAGGAGTGTTCTCAGGAAGAATCGAGATGGAAGGAGAACTGAAGCGGTTAGATGAAGTTATAGAGAAATGCTATCCTCTGGATATGTACACGTACAATATGCTGTTGAAAAGGGTTGTGATGAGTCAGGCGGAAGATGCGTTTGAGTTGGTTGAAAGGATAGCTCGAAGAGGGTATAAGCCTAATGAACGGACTGAGAGGATCCTTGATCGGGCTCGACGGATACTAGGTAATCTCAATTCTCGGTCAAGCTTAGGGATGAGTGGTTGGGACAGCAGACAAGGGCAGCTTGAATATTGAAAGAGTATTGTCGCTGAGAGAGAGGTCAGATTAGTTGAATTAAGGAATAAGGGAGAGAATTTCTCAGTTGAATTGGATTCAATATTTTTGGTTTAAGTTTTGGATCATCAACTAGGTGGTGACGAGAGGCCATGTTGGTCTTATGATATCTTCTCGGGGCTAGGATGTTGTAAACTTACAGAGGCTTTTTCTTGTCTCTGGATTGCGGCAGAAGCTTTTGTTGTGTCGTTTAAGACACCCACCAAACTGAATTGGGTGGTTATTAGCATCACATCTTCATTACATACAAAATGTTTGTATTCTTTTCTAGAAACAAGTGAATCTTCAACAATTATTTGTCATAATCTTTTAATTGTTTTAACATTGGAAATTTTATGGTACTCGCCTTGGTTTAAAATAGTTGTGTGAGTATTTCCATTTTTAGAAATATTGTGTTTACACTCTCATTTCAAGGAAATGAAAATGTCCACCTACTTTTTGTTTGCTTAAGAAAAAGTGATAAAAACACTAATACTACTGTCTTTTCTTAGCTCAAAATAGTTTAACAACAGCATAGACATAAAACTAATTATGAAAAAAAAAATAGAGTAATTGAAAGAGAGATGGATCACATGTATCCCAATAAAAACATTTAAAAAATAACAATGATGTTCCACAAAAAAAAAAATAATGCAAGTACTGTGTACTACAGTTTAACGCCATTGTACTGCATAAAAAGACCCACCACGTACATACACATAAACCAGACAGGCCAAGACTACATTAGAAAGAACCGAGACTTTTGGACTATATGACAACCTCAGCATCGATAGGAAGAAGATGAATCAGGTAAGAAGACCCTGTGATTCAGTGCACGAGTCTTTTTCTACTTCTTCGTCTTCCTCTTTTCTTGCTGGTATTGTACTGCAGAGCCAATGATATTATACTACTTGTTTCTTCTCTCCGGCCAACTTGTTGTGACCTGTTATTCCCTAAGTTCGTCTTTTTATTTTTTTTATTTATACATTATCTTCAATCATTTTTCGAGTTTGCAGTTTTATGTTCATAGACTATACCTCTCCAGTTTTTAATTTTATAT
This sequence comes from Raphanus raphanistrum subsp. raphanistrum, assembly GCA_019706035.1. Classification (NCBI taxonomy): domain Eukaryota; kingdom Viridiplantae; phylum Streptophyta; class Magnoliopsida; order Brassicales; family Brassicaceae; genus Raphanus; species Raphanus raphanistrum. Next base: position 54,674,764 of record CM033988.1, read on the forward strand.
ATAAAAAGTATGTGGGGCTTTATTGCATAGTTATTTATTCTCACAGCTACTGCTTTTGGGGTTGACTTGGGCTCATTCCTCTCCCCTGTATATAAGTATACAGTCTTTATTATCAATGTATATACACACCTACATGTACATACTTATATAATCGTCATTAATGATCATCTTGTTATCTTAATTAGGGTTTAGAGATTAACATAAGTTGGTTTTCTTACAATTATGAGTTTAAATTAAGACTACCTCTTAAAGAAGAGATCGATCGAAGCCTTTTTTTTATTGTTGGCGTATTTGTGTTTCTATCTTGCCGTTGGTACGTATGTCCGACCATCAGATTTTAGCATCCAGTTTACTCGACGACCTCTTGCATATCCCTGCAGAAACAACTGTTGAGGAGTTCCGAGAGAAGGACGACACTTTTCGAGCTCAAACAGAAAGCAAAGGTAAGGAAGTAGTAGCAGTATTGCATGATGAAGATGCTCATGTCTCATCAGGTGGTGCAGCAAAGAAACAAGAACGTAACGCCAGTGAGCGTCTAAGGAGGATGAGACTTCATGCCTCTTACCTCACCCTCGGCACTCTTCTTCCTGATCATTCTTCTTCCTCCAAGGTTTCATAATCTCCTCCTCTTTTACTTTTGAATATAGAATCTCAATCATAATGTCTTTGTGACTAGGACATGAACTAGTTATCTTGTTTTTATAGAAGAAATGGTGTGCACCGTCTATAATGGATAGAGTGGTCACATACATTCCTAAGCTACAAAATGAAGTTGAAGAGCTAACTCTCAAAAAGAAAAAGCTTGTAGAAGCTATAGAGAGCAAGAGGCCTCAGGAATTGGAGCGGCAAGATCCTCACACTCGAGCAATCTCGGTTCTTGAATTGGGGGAATCAGGTGATGAGGCTGTTGTGCAGATAAGCATGGAAAAGGAAAATGAAGACGGTTTCTCGAACTTGCTTCACGTAATGGAGATGCAAGGTTCCAGTATTTTAAGTGCTTCTACGTCTCTAGTGTGCCGAGATCAAAGGGTGGTTTGCTATAACTTCCATGTTAAGGTACTTGTTTGCTCTTATCTATACTACTTCTCTTTGATCTTATGTTATTAATGTGCTAGTAAATATGCACACAAATGTTTGGTAGATAAGTTTTAGACATGAATATGAACAAATACGTTTGTCTCTTTTCCAAGAAAATACATGACTAGTAATTGGGGTACTCAATCATGGGAGGATAGTTTATATAGGTTATGAATGAGTTTTTGAGATACTGATTCTTTCAGTTCAAGAGAAACTATTTGGATATCTGGATCTCGTGTATTTGAGTGTGGTATTGGGTATAGAGATGGATAATTTACATAGAGTTGCATGTATTATCAACAGCTCATCCATAATCTATAGACCAGAAACACTGAACTTTACATAGTTTTTAGCAATTTTATAGTACTGTGGTACTAATGACTCGCATTGTGTCTAGAGAACTGACAATTGATAAATGTTTTGGAAAAGTGTAGATGGATGGGAAGCCATGTGAAGGTGATGACTACATCACAGTGCTGAAGAACAACATCATTTCTTTGTTCTCTTGACAATACAAGATGCAAATGAAATCAATTAAGATGAATATGGAATAAGCTTCCTTTATTTCTGGTGTTTCTGTTTCTTTGTCTCAGCTTCACCTTAGTGTTGAGGTGTAGCTTTAAACTCTTGAAGTCAATGAAATCCAGTGTTAAAAAAAAAAACTAATATTCACCTTCTAACCAAAATATTTATAGTGTATGCTTTCTTTTTGATTTGGTCCAAGTATATTGATAATATTTATAATGTTTATCGCAAGGTATTAAAATTCAAGAAAACATAGCTATTAAAGGTATACTGGTATGTCATCCCTACACATTTTCATATGCTTGAAAGGTACAAACATGCATGTTATGCTTGAGTGGATGATGACTAAGAGTATATTGATGATTTGAGAATAGCAATTTTCGAAAGCTTTTGTATTGATGTTTATGTCAGATAGTTTGTGTCAACTGCTGGTTGTTTGGGAAGAAGTGAGAAATTTTGTTTAAAGATATTAAGTATAATCGAAGAAAAGACCTCAATAGGCTTTTCTTTCTTTTGATAGATTAGACTTGCATGTAAATTGTCTTCTCATAACTCATAAGATATAGAAATTAGTGGTTGAAGTTTGCATATCTTTAAAACTAATGAAGTTGACAAGCTATTTATGATTTCACAATATTTGGGCAGTCGCTTTTGCATGAAAATAATAACTAGATTAAACATATTAATCTAAAACTCATTTAACTTCCTTATAATTGATTTCAGCAGCCATTAAAGAATATCTACATAATTTCAATTTAAACTAAAAGTATTTATTATTTATGTTATCAGTATATTCTGATCATAATTGTTGAATATACAACTTACCTTTATCACATAAAGATACTTTGGTATATAGTTTTGAGATATACTGATTCCCTAAACATATTTAAGATATAATGATATTCAATAGCTAAAAATTGTCATTTTTTCTGGTCGATATCATTCAAAAGCTTGCAACTGTTTTAAACATTATTATTTGAACTAAACCAAAAACCAAAATAACAAAATTCAAACCAATTGGGCCAAAAAAATAAAAGTGGGCCAAAAAATGAAATAGTAACTAAAACTCCCACATTGAGTATATAAATGTGTAAATCAATCAATTTGTGATGTCATAGCAGGGTTCTGGAGCTAAAGAATTCGAATGTGCCTGAATACCTACTCCAACGTAGCAGTCCAAGAGACTCGGTAAAGGTTGTGTTAGTGACTATGGTTTAATGTATTCGCTTTACGTTTGATAGTTGTGCTAAGAATCACTCTCAAATGGAATTTAGTTATAGGCATATAGAAGGTAGAGGTTTTGATAATTCCCAATTGGAAACTCATATGATCTTTGTGTAATTTTCTTATCACAATGCAATCCTTACATAGTGCTCACAATAACACTTGCATTGTTATTTTACGATCGAACTACACACCAAAATTAAGACAAAAATTTTGGGCTAATTAGCCATGAAACTACTGTTATTAAGAAATATCTTTAAGTTTAACGAATTTGCCTTCAAAATTTTATATTAATAATATGCTTGACCAACAAAGTTTTCTTTAGTGTTTGGAGAATGTATAAGTATAAATGGAATCATATAGGGATATTTTTTCTCAAAACGTAGAAATCCGATCATAAAGATTGTCAGAGAAGAGGTCCAAAAATAAAAGGTGGGCCAAAATATAAAATAATAACTGAAACTCCCACATTGGCAATTATTAAATATGTAATTCTCACGGGTGGGTCATAGTAGAGTTAGAAGCTGAGTGGTTGGGTTATTCTATTTTCATTTTTTTATGATTGAGCTTATAAACAGAGTGTTTAATTAATCTTCATCTCCCGTATGATCATGCAAATGATAAGGTCACGAAAACTGAATGTCATACCATATTACCATGTTTATGTCCCCTTTCACATGCTTACCATGTAGGATCAGACGATGAATCTTAGGAGAGCGTAAAGCAACGTCCTGATGAAGAAGGACTAGTTGGTGCATGTAGCTTTGTCCAAGTACCTTGTGAAGGTAGCGTCAAAGGCCTTGAAGATCAACGTGGTGGAGTTAAGGTCCTCGTGTGTTGCCTTACTCAGAGAAGATCAATTACATAAATCTCATTAGTATAGAAGGAGAAGGAGGATGTGTACACACCCTAACTTCAACAAAGCTTTTGAGGCAAAAGGGGGGATGAAGAAGGGGGATACTGGATAGAGTATGGCAGATTGGGTTTGGAAGTGGGTTTAAGGCTAATAGTGCTGTCTGGAAATGCCTTTCTGAGATCTATTCGAAAGAGAGGATTGCTTGGTTTGATAGAATCCATTTGTATCATGTCTGTACAGATGGTTCTACAGCTACTCTTGAGCTCACTCATGCATTGTAGGAAAATAACTTTCTGGTTTTTTAAGATTCTTTTGGATCTCTCCTTTCAGAGAACCATTGCTATTTTGCATTCTGAAATAGGATTCAGCAGTGTTTCAAGAAACCATTCGGCGGTGATCAAATGCTTTAAGAATTATTGTTTAAGCAGTCAGCTTACAACAATTTTTTTTAACATCTAAAACGATTAAAAAAAATATATCTAAATCAATTTTTAGAACACTAGGATTTAGTACTGGAATTGTGTGTAATTAACAAGATTTAGTATATATATGCAACAGTTTCATTTCATATAACTGTCACTGAAACATATGCTGAAAGCTAAGTTAAAAAAAAAACTAAAGTGTTAGAGAGTAACATTCTGCATATTGGAAACTACTTCAGCTTCAATTCTTGTGTCAAGCTCAGTCTCCATATGTTCAATCAAACTCTTCAGCCTTCTGCATGTTCCCAAGAAAGCTTCTGATGAAGAAGAAGAGTTCATGAAAGCCTCAATCTCACCAATATTATCCTTTATTTTCTCCAATATTTGCTTCATGAGACTAAGCTCTTGTGGGGGATACACACAGGCTCCAAGCTCATCAATCTGTTCGCCTGTTCCTAGACATAACTTGAGTAGCTTCTCAAACGAGTCCACAAACTCACCCTTGTCTTCTGGATTCTCCAGCTTAACCATGCTTGCAATAGCGCGGATGAGTTCTTTCACCACCACGAGGGTCTCGGACACAATATCAGCCACCAATGCAGCAACTTCCTGCTCTTCAGGAGACAATTCATCCCCTAAATCGTCATCATCCTCATCTGAGTTTACACAAACATCATGCTCGGGTGACGAACAAGCTGAAGCTGGCTTCAGCTCCTTCATCTCTCTAAGCACGTCCTTCACGGAGACAGCGACCTGCGTCATTGCTCGGCCAATGGCTTTGATGTTTGTCGTAGGAACCTTCTTTAAGTTAGAGCATGCCTCCCACACTGCTCCTGTAAGCTGCGGTATTGACGGCTTCCTGCCTTTCTCATATGACCCTCCTGGTTCAATACTACCGTATAAGGAGACAGAACCATGCAGCAGCTTGAAGCTGGAATCAACAATCTGCTTCACAGAGGCTTGTATGGATGAAGAAAGCGTAGGACCAGCACCAACCATGCTTCCATGGCAAAGCAACAAAAGCCCTTGTAGGGCGTTGTAGTATGAATCCATAGTCTCTTTCAATGCTTCAGCTTCTGGAGGTTCTCCAGTCCATAGCATTCCCACTAATAGAGTTGACCAAAAGAACAAACAATTGTAAGAAAATTTTACAAACGCACAAAAAAAAACTGATTAGAGAAATCACTAAAGAGAAGAAAAACCTATGGTGGCTTGTCTGGAGAGGTGATCAGACATCTGTAGGACATCGTTCCAGTTTAACTTGTCTTGTGTCAGAGGCGGAGAGTGCTCGAACAACTGCAAAACTCACCAAAACACGTTAGGGTTAACCACACAATCACGAGTTAATAACACATATATAGAAGAATAATAATAAACCTGGATAGTGTCGTTGATGGTGTTGAGATAACTAGAAAGGGTTTGATTCAGTTCGTCTCTCTTTGGTTTCTTCATCTCCTTCTTCCTTCCTTCACCTCTCAGCGACCTTTAAGCTTTTTGCTTGATAGTATTAAGACAATGGAAGCATATTATCAAAAAGGATTTGGAAATTTTAAAGGATCAATAAAGGATATGGAAAAAAACAGGAAAAAAAATATCTAATCTGTTAAGATATTAACAATTGTGCTATATGTTAGTTTAATAATTTTTATAGAGCTTTCAAGTTTATGTATCTTTTAGAGAGGTGTTCTTACTCTTATCAATTTGTTGTGGTATCAAAACTAAGATCTAGTTCTATGAGATTTGGTTTGATAAAAAAAAAGTTCTATGAGATTTAATTGATGGCCATAATGTGATTATGTTTTCTCAACATGAATCTATGAATGATTTTGATCAAATTTGATGTTCTTTGCAAGTAGCATCGTTAATATTAGGGCTGGGTGTTCGGGTACCCATTCGGGTTTCGGTTCAGTCTATTCGGATTTCGGGTTTTCGGGATCAAAGATTTCAGTCCCATTCGGATATTTCTAAATTTTGGTTCGGGTTCGGTTCGGATCTTTGCGGGTTCGGTTCGGGTTCGGATAACCCATTTAAAATGTTTTTAAATTTTCAAAATTCATTATATACTTTAAATTTTCAAAATCTATAAGAAAGATAATATATTACATATAAATTTTCATAACATATATGTTAAAATACCTTAATTTAACATATAAATTGGTTTTCTTTGAATATTTGGATAAATAATCAATAGATATTTAACTATTTTTAGTATTTTCAGTATACTTTAGCTATTTTAAACATTTACTTTTGACTATTTGCATATATTTTTCTAGTATTTTGGAAAACTTAAAGGTATCTTATATATTTTTAATATTTTAATATACATTATATATAAAATAATGTATATATTTAAGTATATAAATTTATTTCAGATATATTCGGGTACCCAAAATACTTCGGTTTGGATCGGGTTCGGTTTCGGTTCTTTAAATACCGAAATTTTGAACCCGTTCGGATATTTAATCAATGTCGGTTCGGGTTCGGTGCTACTTTTTCAGATCGAATTCGGTTCGGTTTTTCGGGTTCGAATTATTTGCCCAGCCCTAGTTAATATACTCGAGAAAAGAATGGATATAGAAAACTTTGTTGCCTAGTCTCCCATTAAACTCTAAAATATATAGAACCATTCTTTTCTTTTAATTGTCATTTTTGACAAGTTTTTTCTTTGCACAAAAAAAAAGTTTTTCAGTCAGTTCACAAATAAAACTTTTAATTGAATCCTTATCTAGATCTAAATTCATAAAAATGTAATAACAAAAAATAAAATTATGATAAATTTCACATAAAAAGAAAAATATTCAAAATAGTATTAATTATATAATAAAATAATTTAATTATTCTAAACTCTAAATCATTATTCTAACTCCACCCCTTAAATATATTTCTCGAATATGATTTGAGAAATGATTATTAACCTTTTTATAAGAAAAAGAGCAAAAGAACATCTTCTCGTGTGTATGGGAACAGAGTAAGCCAAAACTCATGTGCATGAAACATGTGTGTGCAAACTCTGCACCCAATACAATAATCAAAAACGAAACCAACACCGAAAAAACAAAATCTACCTAAATAACATTAAATGACAAAATTGACTGAACATATATATGTCTTTTTGATTCTCTAGTTGATCATCGCCACATGTTCCTCGTCATTGTCTTTCTCTTCATCAAACTCCTCACCCATCATTCTTTCTCTCGCCTTTCTCACCTGCATCCCACATTATCATTCATAGGATATTAAATACACACATCACTTTCTCAAAAAAATGACTAAACCTTAAAACAATGAAAGCAACTTTCAATAATTTACTAACCTGTTGTTTCCAGTTGGTAAGACTAACGATAAGACCTAGCAAAACAGCTTGTACACATGACCCAACTGTAATACCAATCCAAAGTCCTCTCCCTCTCATTTCAAACCTAAAACCTAATAGAATAGCTGTTGGTATCCCAAAGAGATAGTATGCAGCTAGGTTTACATATGCTCCAACATCTTGCCTCCCTGATCCTCTAGCCACACCTGTTTCAATCCCCACACATCAATTGATTATATTAACATTTTTAATACATTAGTAATGACTTTATGATCAGATTCTGACCTGATAGAACTGCGTGAAGGGCATCGAATATGACTGATAAAGCAACAAGTGGAGCCATTGATCTCACGTAATCAACAACTTCTGGTTCAGAGCTGAAGAGGTAACCAAATACGTTTCTTGCAGCAAAGACTAGTGCACCAACCAATATTGATTCTACTCCTGCTATAACCATCACTGTGTAAACCGCCATTCTAGCTTTCTTTGAGTTTCCAGCTCCTAACTCGTTTGCAACTCTTGTACTGCAACAAGAAGAAGACACAATTATAGAGATAGAGATTTAGATATACAAGACATTGTATATATGGAAAAAGAACCTTGCTGCTGCGCCTAGACTCTCTGGTATTTGGTACAAAGTGGAGATTGTTGATAGACTGTTACACAAGGAAGCAAAGAAACTGAGTTTGTATGATAAAAAAAACTCTTATGACAAAAGTCTTTCGAAGATAAGGAAGGAACATACCACACTGAGAGAACAGAGGTTTCTAGCCTCGGATTTGGTAAAATACCAGAGAGCATGACAAGAAACTCGAAAGACCACCACTCAAGGCTAATAATACCAACAACATAACACACAGAGAGTTTAAAGTCAACTCAAATGCAAAAGTTGACCAAAACCAAAACAGAGAGGCAAAAGAGTTTGTTCATACCAAATCATAGAAGCAGATGGGACTCCAAACCGGAAAAACTCTCTCATCCCTTTAAACACATTCATAGAGATCTTCGCACGGCTCTTGCTGCAGCTAGAAGAAAACATCATGTACAATCCAAGCACAATCACGTTCAGCCAATAAGAAACGCTTATAGCAAGAGCTGCACCAAGGCTTCCAAGCCCAAACTTGAAGACCAAGCACCAGCAGAGAACAACATGGCAACAAAGAGCAGAGATGGAGCTCATGATCAGAGGCAGGATCAGACTCTGCGCTTGGAAAAAGCGAACAAGCGGCTGGAGTGTCGCGTAAGCAAAGAGCGCGGGTATGAGCCAAGTCGCGAACTTTCCAGCTTCTTGAGAGACCAGAGGGTCTTGTCCGATGAAACAGAGTATCTCACCCATGTAACTCCAGAGAACAGACAAAGGGATGGAGACAATGAACAGAGCGAAGATCCCTGTGTAAGTGTGCTCTCCAAGCTTCTCGAACTGTTTAGCTCCGTTAGCTTGACCACATAGAGTCTCCAACGCAGTAGCCAACCCAAACTGTTAACAAAACAGAGGTTAAGAGAACAGATAAAGCTAAAGAACAGAGATTAAGAGAACAGAGCAAAGCTAAACGCATTGTTAAGAGAACAGAGCAAAGCTAAACGCATAGTTACCGAACAGAGGTAAAGAGAACAGAGCAAAGCTAAACGCATGGTTACAGAGCAGAGGTTAAGAGAACAGAGCAAAGCTAACCGCATTGTTAAGAGAACAGAGCAAAGCTAAACGCATAGCTACCGAGCAGAGGTAAAGATAACAGAGCAAAGCTAAACGCATTCTTAAGAAAACAGAGCAAATCTAAACGCATAGTTAAAGAACAAAGAGGTTAAGAAAACAGAGCAAAGCTAACCGCATTGTTAAAGAACAGAGAGGTTAAGAAAACAGAGCAGAGCTAAACGCATTGTTAAAGAACAGAGAGGTAAAGAGAGAAGAGAGAGAGACATACGACGAGGCTGAAACCCGTGACGCTGCAGAAAGAAACAGCAATGGCGGTGCTGGAGAGGAAAAGCTCGCCGAGATGACCAACCATCATGATCGATATGACTTGAAGAAAATACATTGAGGAGTTCACGGCGACCATCGGTCCGGCGATGTAACCGAGCCTCCGCATCTCCTGGACAAACCCTTCTCTCATGTTGACTTGTTCATCTTCTTCTCCGACGAGGGGGACGAGCAAACCCTTCTCCGCAGAATCCATTCTCTCTTTCCCTTCTTTCTCTCCGGAGATTTCGAGATTTTTGTTGAGACCTTTTAATCAAAATCTACAGACTTTATAGTAGTATATATCTATATGTTAAGTATTTATTTATTTATTCTATATTTGTTGGATATAGCAGAGTGTCGTATTATGATTCTACACCCCCCAGATACATCGGTTTAGTTAAGCCGCCAATAGACGTTCTTTGGATCTAATTGGGCCAATACGATGCCAAATTAAGAATGAGCATCTCAGAGAGCAACGATTGGTTAAATTTCTATTATTAATTACAAAAGTTCTTACAAAAGTTATACATTGTAGTTTTCTTAAAGGAGTATGAAATAAGATTTTTGGATTCTTAACTAGTCTGGTTACAGTGTTTGGTTATATTTGCGACACATAGTTGTTTCTTCTTTGAATTCAAGGCATTGAATAAAAACAAAACCAAGCAAAACAGAACTCTTCGTGTTATTATCATGTGACGTTGTGAGCTATTCAAATTGATCTTTCAAACCCTACTTTTTTCAGTTTCACTAATCATCGACAGACAAAAGAAGAAGATTTGTCCTTTGCTTCTTTTAACCTACTCATCAACGTGTTTCGTCCCTATTTTTCTTCAAAAGATTTTTGAATTCTCTCTCCAATATCTATCAATTTAAAAGTACTATTTTTTATAGAACTCAGCGGCCTGCCGTATTATGATTCTTCCACTCCTCCAGAAAAGAACAGAAAAAGCAACAAAAACAAACTTTCTTCGACCGCCGAAAGCTCCATAGACTTCTACTAGCATACTAGGAAGTATATATTTAACAGACTTTCTGTGTTTTGTATTTAACTCCCAAAGTGTATAAACATGTATTAGTTGATACAAAAAAAGGATCAAAAGATGGAAAAACATCTTTAGTTGCTTACTTACTTAGTTTAGTGAAACCATTAATACATAGATACAATGTTTATAGCTATGGGCAAATTTCCAGGAGATTCCATTCGCTAGCTCCTTGTTTTATTGTTCCGTATCCGTAAGTTCATGTACAAATACGAGTACACTACGTACATAGACTAGAACATGTATAGTGCTAGATTCAATCTTAGACTAGAACATGTGTAGTGCTAGATTCAACCTAACCTGATTAATTTTATTACTTTATATCTATTGTTTCTTATATGAAAAATATATACATTTGTATATAATGTGATTTCATAAAAACAAAATTTCAGAAAGATAATTTTGATATTAGAAAAGAAATATTATTTATTTTAAAACATAATTTTAAACAATACAAAATATATATTTTGAAAGAAAGTAATATAAATTTTTTTATATATCTATCTAATTTTTTAGATGATTACATAAAATAATTAAGTACATAAATTAATCAACTTCATATTTAAAATAATAGATTATATTAAAATTAAGGAAGACAACAAATAATCTAAATGCAAATAAGGAAATTAATCAAACTTTTTATATATTTAGAAAAAAATATTATAGTTGAATTCAGAGAAATAAATGCAATCCAATATACCTAAATTATAACTAAATCGACTAGATATATCATATCTAAAATCATATGTCTAATTAAAGTAATGTAATATTATTAATATAAATTATGTATAAAATTATAAATTAAATTTAAAATTAAAGTATATAACAATCTACTATTATAGTATATTTATTTTATAAATATTTATATCCGTGCATGAGCACGGGAAAATCACCTAGTTTTATTAATTTATAAAGAGATTAATTTGTAACCAATCATGAATTTTTTTATTTTGAACAACTGTAACCAATCATGAATAATTTCCAGAATAATCTACGATCCAAATTATCAAATTTAGGAGATGAATAGTTGGATCAAAAAAAAAAAATGACGACGACAAGCAAAAATAATATTAAGTGGCCAGGCCAGGCCCCATACGGTCCATTTAGCAAGAATAGCTCTAGTTTATTCTTTTCCAACAAGTAGTATTAGGATCATTATTTCGTTTTCTATTAACAGTTCTCATATAAATTTGGACTGATAGCAAGTAAACAAGATTGCTTGGAAACTCCATCGAACTATGTTCTTTTCTTACATCTGAGAATCATAATTTTATAAAAAGAAGTTTAGTAGACTCACTGTTCCATAGAACAACAGACTACCATCTCAAGTGTACACTTTCACATCAAAAAACTATAAAAGTAAAAAGTCCATTAGTAGTCTGAACTCCAAAGGTAAAACGCTTACACTTCTTCTAATATTCTTTGAAAGAATTTGAACTGTTAAATGAATCATATAGAGAATGTAATAAGAAACAACTTCAAACTTAATCACACCCAAGAGAAAGTGTAAGAAACATGTGCAATGCTCTTACCTTCCGTTCCACGTTTCTCTTTACCTCTCATTTCAACAAAAACCACACCGCTCAGGCTGATTTTCCACCTTATGGTTCTTCTTTCTACCACAAACCTACAAGTGGAAGAAACGTCGCTGACTTCACGCGTATATAATACCTACCAACTCCTTGTACTTAACTTTTTTCAAGAATGCTTTCTCCTCAAGGCACCTTACTTTTCTCTCTTTTCTTGATTCATTCCAGCGCATTTTATTATAGGTCTTTCCATTACAGAAACTCGCATTTTCTTGATCGATCCAAACTCAGATTCACCAATTCCAGACACTTGTAGAGCAGAACCAGATAGACAAAACTATAATCCAAGAATCTCTCTTCTTGGTAAGAGTCTGGTTCCAAGTTCCAACCATATCTTTATTTACTTTCTTCCATTCCAAACTCATACACTCTCTCCAGGCGCCTATGTGGACGCAATGTTATGTTGTTTAACACAAGTGAACAAAACCATTGATCAAATCTTATATACTAGGCGCTAGTCGCCTCGCCATCGATCTTCTCCTTAGGCCCACTGAATCATGTTTTGGATCAAAGGGTTTCGTGGAACGCAAACAAAAACAAGATTAAATCTCATGCCTCTTGCCACCAACATCACATAAAACTTATATGGTCCGAGTTTGTGTCTGAAAGTGGGAATGTTTATATAAGTAAAAAGTGTTCAGTCTCTTTTGCGTTGAGTAGTAATGACTTCTGCAGAATCAAGACTTACAAAAATCATTCCAGAAACAAAAAGCCAGAAAGTGAAACTTCGCTCCACTTCTCTAGTCTCCTCATACGTAACTAATGTAACATGAAGGAGATACAAAACGACTTTATTCTCTATCTCTTTTTAATATGAAAATACAATACAATGATTCTACTACCTATCTCTCTATACCTTGTATTATACTACACCACTTCCGCATAACGCTTAGTCTCATCACCTGAGTGACCATCATCCACTCCATTACGATGATCTTTCATCTGAGATCGCCGTGGTGGATCCGCAAACACCTCCTCCCTTTGGGGGCGGTTCGCATAGAACACCCACAGCACAAGACACAGCAACACTCCAACAGAGATCATCCCCAGTCCAGCATTCACAACCCTCAGATCACGCTCCAGCGGCGGACAGTACTCCGAGGTAATACTCTCGAACGTATCCCTCACGAAGTTACAGTCCCTGAAGCTAAGCAACCGCGGCGTGTAATGCTCCAGAGCGTAGCTCTCGTTCACAGCCGCCACAAGCTGCTTGTATATATCAGGCGTCACTCTCCCCACCGTCGTGCACACATCTCCAGCCACCACCTCGCACACGTAGCTCTCCCAGACAGACGACGCGTTTGCTATCGACAGCTCCCATGAGCCGCACTCTCGGTCTTCCATGTTGGAGTCGAAAGGGCTGCAGAGAGGAGGCATGGGAGGTCCGGACTGGTTGTAGTAGAAGTTTTGACCTGGTGATGGGTTTGTGTTGGCGTAGGCGTAGACGAAGGTGTTCACGACGGTGACGATGCTGTTGATGACGACTTTGCTCTGTGCGAGGGTCTGGTTTGTTGTTTGCTCGTCGACGCATGGGAGGATGCTGCTTAGAGCTGTTTCCGCGTGAGGGTGGTCTACCCATTCCTTCATTGCTACACACGTATCTGTAATTGCACTGGAACAGAAACAACAAAACGATGACGTTTTAGTTAACTACATTTGTTAGTTAAATGAAGAAGAAGAATCTTTACTTGTTTAGGATGAGAAAGACTCCACAGAGAACAAATGTCACAGCCACAAGTATCCACCCGCTCACTACGAATCTAATCATATCATACACATAAAAGATGAGTCAGGTTAACATTTTTAATTAAATCAAATAGAAAGTAAAGAAAAAAATTGGACTAACATGTGAATAGCGTGTTGATGGCGTAGGACAGAAAGCACTGTAATAACGCAAAGAACAGTCAAGTGGAGATAATACTAAAGAACCATATGAGCATGAACTGGACTTACAAAGACCAAGAAAGGAGAGGATGAGCATCACAGTAGCCACAGTGATCAAAGCCGATCTCCTGAAAAAGTAAGTACATACACATACAGAGTTAGTTAGTCTTTATACTTTATAAAATTACAAGGTTCAGGGAAAGGGAAACCTACACAGCGTAGAAGACTCTCTTAATCTTAGCAGCATTATCCGTTGTTTTCTCTTGTATCGTCGCTGCTGCAGCGTTCAGATTGACGTCTAGGTTCTCGATCTCACCCAATACATTAGGTGGAACGGAAAGGCTTGTCACGTTAATCGTTTTCGCAAGGGAAAGATACTGAGTCACGTTCCGTAAGGTCCCCACAGTGTAGTCTGATTGGTTTACAACGAACTTAAGAGTATGCAAAGCTTCAGTATGAAACTTATTCTGTCCAACAGACAATAGAATGCATCCCACCCTGTCAAAAAAAAACACCAACTCAATCTCAGGAACAAACAGTAAAAGAGAATGAATACTAACTAAAGGATGAGACTATTACGCAGCAGCAGAGGTAAAGACTATCAACAAGATGAGACAGATTCTCCGTGAATTGTATGATGATCCTTTAGCTTTCTCGCAGACCCTCCACTTGAAGCAGTGGTACACAACAAGAAGAGAGCCAAAAGACAAGATCCAGACAGCAGCTAGGATGAAACCAGGAGCACCTGTAAACCCAACAGACTGCAAGAACACGTGCCAATTCATTACAAACAGATCCTATAACTCAATGATTACTGAAACAGCTCCAAGGAGGAGAGACTTACAGCCCAGTAGTGATTGTTGGTGATGTTCCAGCCACCACGGTAAGGCTTAAAGGCAGTGAGAATGTCAGGTCTCTTGGTTCTGTGAGCTGCCAAGAGGAGGTAATCAGAGGGATCAGCTGAAGGTCCTGGTGCTAACGAGTCTGTTGAGATTGCTCCTTTCCATGATCCGAAATTAGGTGAGCCTGTTAGCAAAAAAAAAAGCAGAATTGTCATCACCCAAACAAACACACAACAAAAAGTTTCAAGCTTTGATTGATAATCTTGCCAAAAGACAGTGACTTTGACGCATTAACTGGAACCGACACTTGACAACAGATCAAAACTTGCAAAAAGATCAAAACTTTTAATTCCGGATGGTAAACCCGTAACCAATATTACATTATTACAGAGAATACAACAGCCAAAAAAAATAATCAAGAAACGAAAACGTGAAACAGAGGAAAAAACAGAGAGGAGGAAGAAGAAACCTAATATGAGCTTAAGCGGATCCTGTGCTGCGGCGGCAGAGGATGAATCACGGGAAAGAACAACGGAAAAGAAACCAAATACGAACAAAACAGAGAAGATAAAAAACTTCATCATCTTCCTTCCTCACTGAGAAGCTACGTCGTTTCGAGGCATCAAGAGAGAGAGAGAATGAAAAGAATCGTTTTTTTTTCTTCTTCTTCTTCAAGCCGCCATTGTTGAATCTTTGGCGGGTGTTCAGAGGAGAGGAGATTTATCCCCGCGCTATGTCATGGCTTTGTTTGCATCAAACGAGTCTTTTAATGGGGAAAGAAAGTGAAAAAAAGGAGGAAGAGAAGGAGAGAGTGCTTTTATTTATTAGGCCACCTTTACTTACTTCTATTGTCCTTTACTACTTTTCTTATTTTCACACTTGCTTCTTTTTTCTATATACGCTTTTCACACGCACACACATTTATACTAAAAATATATATAATTGTAATTTTTAATTTAAATAATTAAATAAAAAACGTAGTCAGGTTATGGATTCAGTTGGTATTTTAAGTGTAACAAACTTGGTGAAAATTAAGGAGTTGTTAGTTTCATATTTTGGAAGTATGTTGTTGAGTTTATCTTCAAATTTGTTAGCGAGTAAAAAAAAAAGTAATCTTCAACGTATCGTTGAAATGCAATCTTTTTAATGTATATCATCACAATATGCAATAATTTATTTTCTGCAGCTTTATATATTAATTTTGTAATTTCTGTAGTTTTATATATTAGTTTTATATATTAATTTTCTGTAGTTTTATATATTAATTTTATAATTTCAATTAAAAATTAAGGGTTATCAATAAAATTACCAAAAATGTCAAAAATTGTAAAAGGAATGTGATAATAAGTTTTCTATAGTTTAATATCCTAAATTAATAATAAATTAGCCTGTAGAAAATAAAATATAAAGTTGTGTGTCAATAAAGTTAGTCTATAATTTTAAATATGTTTATTTTTTAGCGAAATCAACAATTAATGATTTCTTTATTTTGTTGGTGCACACTCAAAAGAAGGAAAAAGTGCATATTTCAATATGAACTTTACGCATCGTGCCTATTCCTTCACGAACTTTGTAGTAGTGTGTATTTCACACTGAACTAAACAATTTTTTTAAAATACTATATGAATTTTATGCGTCGTGTCTATTCTTTCATGAACTTTATAGTAGTGCGTATTTTACATTGAACAAAACCAAAATCAAAAAATACTATATAGACTCTCAAAATCGTGCTTATTTCAATATTGAGTGTTAAATGTGTTAGTCATCCGTTAATGTATCAAAACAACGTCATTTTGTATAAATTTGTGAAATTAAAAATTAAAAATAAAATACACTCTCAAGATTGTGCTTATATATATTGACTGTCAAAAGTAATAGTCATCATTGATTTTATCAAAAGACTATTTTGGATAAATTCTATGAAATTATCCGTCGTTTTTTAATTTTTTCATTTTACAAAAAATTTATCCAAAATGACGTTGTTTTAATAAATTAATGTATGACTTGACTAACACTTTTCACTTACTGACAAAGAAAGACTAACATCTTTGACGGTGTATATATATAATCACGATTTTGAGCGTCAAAGGTGTTCGTCTTTTTTTTGTCAGCAAATCAAAGGTGTAGTCATATATATATATATATATATATATGTACATTAACCGTCAAAAGTGTTAGTATTTTCTGTTTAAGAAATCAAAAGTGTTAGTCATACGTTAATTTATCAAAATAACGTCATTTTTGATAGATTTTATAAAAAATAAAAATTACAAATTGACGGATAATTTCATAGAATTTATCCAAAATAAAATCTTTTGATAAATTAAAACATGACTAACACCTTTGACAGTCAATATATAAGTACAATTTTGAGAGGTTTTTGGTAAATTAAAGGATGACTATTACATTTGACAGTCAATATATATAAGCACAATTTTAAGAGTCTATATTTTATTTTGATTTTTAATTTCACAAAATTTATTCAAAATGACGTTGTTTTGATAAATTAACGGATGACTAACACATTTAACGCTCAATATTGAAATAAGCACTATTTTGAGAGTCTATGCAGTATTTTTTTATTTTTGTTTAGTTCAATGTGAAATATGCACTACTATAAAGTTCGTGAAGGAATAGACACGACGCATAAAGTTCATATAGTATTTTAAAAAATTTGTTTAGTTCAGTGTAGAATACGCACTGCTACAAAGTTCGTGAAAGAATAGGCACGACGCGTAAAATTTATGTTGAAATAGGCACTTTCCCTCAAAAGAAGCACCGCATGTGTTTGGTTAAGAATTAAGGTTGTGTAATTAAAGGTAATTTAATTGACTAGGCACATTGATTTATTCTGTGGGTCCCGTAGATGACTCGAGGGTCAGTCCATGGGGTCTAACGTGTTGGTTGCGTCCCTCCGTCTCGGTGTCTCCAGTGGCGTTATGTTTCTGTAACCACGTGTGACCTTAGATCGGACGGTACATTGATTGGGCGTGTGTGACCAATTAATTCAAGAAACCGGGTGTGTTTGCTTTCGACTCTGCCGTGTATATGTGTAATAATAATATACCAAACAAGTTCTTAGTAATCACGTAATGAATGACCAATTAATTCAAGAACCATGTGTTTTGTTTTGAGTCTTTTGACTATTCCGTGTGTATATGTAATTTACCAAACAAGCTCTTAGTAATCACGTAATCAATTCATTACTTTTCAAAGAGTTACGTGATGAAATTTTTTCATACATAATTTTCAAGGACTTTTCAAAAAACTATTTGCTGGTATAGTATTATTGTTAAAAATAATACAGTTTTTGCTTTTGGCCCTGCCTTTACGACTTTGAATTACCATAACTTGCGGTCAAGGTTACGGGATCTCAAGACTTTTAGACTCTTCGTAGTGACGGCAAGCTTTTTCTTATCGATAGTGAATGTGAAATAAGAACTATTAAAGTGTCCGCTATGATGCCTTCATTTTTATGTAACTATCTTAGGATGTTTTTAGATCTAACATAGAGAGATACAGACATACAGTACAAAAAAGCTGACTACAATTTTATACCTAAATCACTTTAATGTGGTATGGGTGGTGTTTGGTATTTGACGCACGTCTCTACTTTTATCTTTAATATATAAAACCGAAAGAAGTTTACATATATCGTATATTATAAGTTTACATATATTATAAGTTTATCCTTTCTTAATATAGTGCGTTAGACTTCTCTTATAATAAAGTAAAATCCTTTATATTATTTATACTCATATATGTCTGGTTGTTATTTATGTTAACATGCCATTTAGAATGGGTGATCTGGTTGAGTCAAGATGGTTCAACATGCATGAAGAAGCATGTGAGAGGATCATGTGACCCGAATTGTGTGAGAAATCTTTTTAAAAATTCGAGATGCATCTTTATTGCTCCGTGACAAAAAAATTGCCCATAACATGTTATTATATCCTCCCGTAGTAGAAAGCTAGAAAGTGTCTTAATATTCAATTCTTTTATTATCCTGTCTACCACAATCTGTAGGCAGAGATCTAAGCGGTTGATTGTATATGTATGGATTTATAAATGAACGAATGTGAAGATTAAATGAGAACTGATCTATGAATGTTTACTGATTCCTATGTAGATTATATTCTTCATAGTTCATAGGTGAATATTGTCTACCGTCTAAGAAAAAGTTGAGATTAAAAACGAAATCTGCAACATGTAAACGAATACCACCTTGTTGATATATGGCTGCCGACATTGATTCTTGTCAAATTGCACTGGAGTCTGGAAGCAACTTGAAAACCATTTTTATAACAAAAAGCCCATTGGTTTATGAAATATGGCCCATTAGCCCTTTTGTGTGTAACTCTTGTTTCCACAGAAGTGCCGCTTTCTATCAAGTATCCTCGTGATTACTTTGAATCTCAACAAGGAGATGACAACTAAAAGGATCAATAAGTGATCCCTTGATTGGACCTGAAGTTTCCTTTCAAGGTTTTCAGTGAGTTAACCAAAACTATCTCAAATGCGAAGACTGTTAACCGGCCAGAGAGCGTCCTGGACAGAGTACCAAAATCCACAAAAGATAATATTTTACATCATTGCACATTAATAAAAGAGCTAGATAAACATTTTTGGTTCTCCTACCAAAATCGTGCATATATGTGTTGACTGTAACAGTTGCTAGTCAACAGTTTACTCTGGTGGCGTCCTTTTGGAAAATATTGTAAAAAAATTAAATTTACTGAGTTTGGTACAAATTCGAACCCGAGTAGTGTAACACAAATTGAAGCAAGAGTGAGGTGAGTGCACGGTTCATACAATATAAAAAAAGGAGTTTTCAAGTGGGTCACCTTATTCACCAACACACACAGATGAAAAAACCAATGTATCTAATAATCCATCACACTGTTTACAAGAAAGCTTTTTTATCATCCTTCTTTTTTTTATTTTATGGGATACCTTGGACATTATCAACGGTGAGCTTGAAGAAGATGATGATATAGAACGTAAGAGACAGCAACGCAAAGACATGCTGCCAAAACAGAAGCGCAGAGGCCTCTCTAACCGCATAACCCCTCAGACTCGCTATAGCTCCAAGCAAAATAGCACTCGGAGTCGAATACTGCAAGAGAAGCACAAACTTAAACATCGGATCCGGGGAGATGAGACCAAGCTTATCAGCTGACATCACGATCCCTATCCCAACTAGAGGAAGCACCAAGAGTCTCGCAACGGTGATCCCGACCGTCGTACGCAACCCGAGAGTTGACTCTCTCGGTCCCTCGGAGAGCATACCGCCGAGTACAAGCATCACCGAAGGAACCATGGCACTCGCCATGATGTTCAAACTATCTGTGATGAAAGAGAGCGGAGCTTCGTAACCGAATACGATCTTCTTCAGCTGAGGCACTGATCCGACGACGATGGCTAGGAGAGAAGCTATCGTTGGTGGTTGCATTATGTGTTTGACTGGAGTCTGTTCAGCCACGACTCTCATCCTCCTTATAACTCTCGGCTCAGCTAAGCACTGAAGCGACCTCGGGCTCGAACTCTCTCCTCCTGTTACACCCATGAAGTCAACAACCTCAGGGAAAGAACTCTGCGAGTAACTACTAGAGATGCTGTTGAACACTCTCGCGATGAACGGAGTCTTGCAATGTTCCGTCTCTTTCTCCTCGATCCCCGGCCACTCGGCTTCGACTAAAAGAGGCCTGCTAACATCGTTAGAACCGACGCTGATCTCCTCTATCTCACCTTCACCCTCAACAACCTCGTAGTACTCCAGAGGCGGCTCCATCATATGATACACAACGGTGTACACAAGTATCACAGCCACCCACTGAGCGAACGACACGTAAGAGACCCCTCTCGAGTGACAACCCGGCCCGAACGGGTTGTTCTTGGAGTGGCAAACAGAGCTGACGATAGCCAGCAAGAGGTTCCCGGTGTTGCCGAAGGCAGTCATGACGATGGTGACTCTAGTGAACTCCGGAGGAGGTCGGCAGACGAGAACCACCAAGTATCCTATAAAGGAGCCTATGACCGTGCTGAGGAGGACGTTGACCGGGATAAACCACCAGCGGACGATGTTGTCTAAGGTAATGCTTTCTCCTAGCTCCGTGAAGATCAAGCAAGGTAAGAACAGAGCGAAGACGAGTTTGCTCAAGAGGCGGAAGGTGGCTCTCGGGACTAGCTGCGTCTTGGGGTGTGCGAGAAGGAGACCGATCACGGTTAAGGAGATGAGCTTCATCAGAGGGACGATACCGCTGAGGATATCAATAACCCTAGAACTAACATTGCTCCCTGACATATTTGGATCCAAACAAGTTGCCTGAGTCTTTGGTCTCACCGTTGACCGTGTAAAGCTTAAAGTCAACGACAGGAAAGAAAAACACAAGAGGAGGATGACGAAACTGGAAACTGAAACATAAACACAACAGTGAACTATCTGAAACAGAACACGAGTTTGATTAGGGACACAACTGATGGGGGAGATGGTTGGGAAGAGATAATGAACACCTGGAGAGGTTTCTCACATGGAAGGTGTCATTGAAGAAGACGACAAGATTGATTGAGAGATGAGATGCACCATCCATTCCACGCTATATCTATTATTGGTTTCGTAATTATTATTTTCGTATTGAGATTCGCATCTTGTCTGAAAATTTTTATGGTTGTCACGTGGGATGGGAAGAAGATAAATTATGATTCTAGGCTTTGGGGTAGGTAGACACGTCACTACAGATTTGTTTTGGGCTTGCAGCAACACGGGAATAAGAAGGGAAGCCCAATAATGGCTCATTAATAAATGAGTAGGCCCTCAAATGCCGGCTATGTCAAATGCGCCAATCTAATAATAGTCAGTCGGTCAGTGACCAGTTCACGGACGATTCAGCGTTTAGGCTGCATGGAAGCTTTGTTGGACGTCTGCTTTCCGATTCGGAATCGGAATTAGAAGTTTGTAGAAGTTTTCGGAGTCTCGTTTCTAATGCATTTCCAAAAAAACATTTTTAAAAATATGTTGGAAGCTTGCGATTCCATTTTGGAATAACACTTCCGTTTTTTTTAAATTACAATATCATAAATAAATAAAAAAAGAAAAACATTGTTTTTATATAATAGTGAAATAGAGAATATAAATATACAAGCATTAAAACTAATACTATATATTTTCTTTATGCATTGAGGATTTATTAGAGATATATCGTCTATATTCAAATATATTGTGTTAATTATTTACGAAATATTAAAAAATAATTAATAGAATAATATCTTATAAACTTAGTTTATGTATAGTTTCACGGTTTTAACATGAAATCATTTAAAATTATTATAAATGAATTCTTTTATTTTAATTTAAATCATATAATTGTTAGTCACATTTGTAATCTTTTAAATTTTAATATGTACATACATACATATATAAATATACGCTTCCACACGATTCTGCTTCCATGTTTCTGCTTCCGTTTCCACGTAACATTCCAGCACCGTCCGACCAATCATACTTTTTAAACCAGTTGGGAATTTGTAGGTATATTCAAACCCACAACAGAACAAATCCGTATACGATGTAAAGAGACGAAGTATACCGAGTATTCTGAATCTGATTAAAACAAATATCCAAAAACTCAAAAATTCAATTATTTTTAACACTATAGAAACATAATTAGAATAAATATTTGATGATTTTGATATCTGAAATGATTTTTCCAAACTTTAATAAATATGCGTAATATGAATTTACTCTGATACTATTTTGATTTACAATCAAATTTCATTGTTGATACATAAGTGTAAACTGATTGATTATTCTAGATAGTTACAGTCCAAAACGTAGGAAAATCTAAATTCATTCACTCCATTAGAAATATGGTCTAAAGACACTTATTTTTGAAGAGATGTTAGGATTTCTAATTTCAAAATTCAAAATTTATCATGAAAATTTCAAAATTCAATTTTAAAAACTCTTAAAAACTAAACTAAAATAAATATTTGATGATTTTGATATCTGAAATTAATTTCCAAAATTTAAATAAATATTTGTTTTCTTAATAGACATTTATCATGAAAATAAATTGATTTACAATTCAAAAATATGGTTGGCAATTAAGTCTAAACTGAAAGATTAGTCTAAACATATCAATTTACAATCTAAAATACTAGAAAATCTAAATTCACTTATATTTCATTAGAAATAGAATCTGAAGATGTTACTTTTTAGAGTGCAGTGCTTGACCTATTGAATTATTCTATCGTCTACTGTAAGCAAATATCCAAATTTGAAGATGTTGTCCATTAACAAAAATTGTACAAAACACTAGAAGATAACCGCTAAGAAGTAGCTCACTTTGTTCACCCACACGGATCTATTCGGCCCGCCCATCAACTCCTACCGCATCCCACATGATGGAGGGTTGTGGTGCGTTGACAATCCACACAACTTCGACATCAACTTTTGGAGTCATTTTAGCTTCCCGAGCGACATTGTAGCTGGAGAACCAATTCTCTTAAGTCATCATAGCGATATGCCTTGAACATCTTGTAGGACACCATATAAGCTTACTGTGTAGTTGAAATTTGTCAAAAAACTATTGAACTAAATAAAACTATTCAAACAATCAAGAATCCGTAAACTAATCATATGAATAAATATTTAGTTTATATTTACAAAGTTTTATATTGGATATTTGTTAATATTTTGATGATGTATTAAATTTACTAACATTATTTTTAAATTAGATATTAAAAATATATTGAACCAAGTGATTGAATTAGACTTGATCCGGTCAAACTATATTGAATCATAATCCAAATAGTTATCTGGTTCAATTTCCAATATGGTTGTAAAAACATTACATCTAACGAATATTCAATCCAATAACAATTGAATTTCACTTTAAATTTGAATACTATTAGAGGGATGTATTCAACTAATAGTTTTAGGTAATTTGTATTAAACTGGTAAATTTACTGTTAGAATTCATTTAAAATCTACTGTTATTGAACTTAATATTTCATAAAGTACTTTGAAATCCATTGTATTGAAAATATTTTTAGTTGTGAAGTTTCAAATTTTACAGTAATTTTAGAGTATTTGGATAAAGATTCTTAGTTAATAAAAAACTCAAATTTCATAGTTTTAATTGATATTTTAAAGTATTTTTTTAAAAATTATCTTAAACTCTCTAATTCATTGATGTAAAAAAAACCTCTCTAATTCATTAAAATCATCTGAAACGTCATTAAAAATAAAATCAAGTCAAACATTAGATTGAGTACAAACACTATTGAATTCATTACTTTAGTGACACCCCTTAATCTAGAGAATTCTTTTTAGTCTTATTAACTATCACATTTCTTTCAAAAGAAAAAAAAAACTATCACATATATAAGATCGTAGATTCTCTATCGTATCTTTATCAAAGACGATATAAATACTGGTGATAGTACATTTTGCATCAGTCACGATAACAAGTTTCTTTGCTTCAACTTCAGCTTCCCATAAATTCATAGAAATAAAATTCACCTTAAACAATTAAAAAAAAAACAATTACTTTTTACGGCAGTTTTAGTTGAAAAGTTTATTTATTAAATATTTCATTTCATATTTATTTTGATCCGATCAGTTAAAAGTTTATTAATTTCCGAGTGCAAACTGGATTTTATATACAATTAAAAACATGTAAACTTGAATTATTAATAACCGAATTCTGAAAAGAAAAATATATTGATTTCGAAAAGACTTATTGACACGCGTCAGTCGATAATTGGTTAACACATGTAGAAAGCATGAATCGGATCCAAAAATCCGGATCCCTTGATCCATCACGTCTTTGCTCAAAAGAGAAACCCTACAGTAACCAGGGGCCAAGTTCCTCGTCCTGAATCTCTCGATTTCGATCTTCTTTGATGGAATCAATCGGCTAATCTCGCTCTCCCAAAGAAAGAAGATGTCGAATCACTCCAGAGACGAACCAAGCACCGCCCCGAGAACAGATCAATGGTACGATCTCGTCCTCGGCTCCTCTGCTAAGGACGATTCCTCCCATAAATTCTGCACCTTGCGATGTAAGTTTCGATCTTTCTCATCGATTAGGTTTAAGATTAATTAATCTCACTTTAATTGGGTTAATGATTACTTTTGCTCAGATGAATTCAAACCGGCTTCTATCGACAAGAAGAGGTCAGGGAACCTGCACAAGAAGAAAGACAACAGAGTCTCCGTCGAGTTTCAGAACAACCAGCCTGGCAAACCTAAGGTGACGTTCGAAGGGAGCAGCGAGGATTATAAGGATAACGACGCTGTTCTGTTTTTCGACGGGGAGAAGTTTCGTTTGGAGAGACTGCATAGAGCTGTCAAGCAGCTGAGGCATCTCAGGACTCCTGGTGAATCTGCGGGTTCTTCTCAGTCTGCAGTGCCTCCTCCTCCTCCTCCTGTGGAGCAGCAGCAGCATCGGTTGTCTCCTCCTCCTGTTGTTGGTCGTCCTGCTTCTAAGTCTCCGCATGTGCATAGAAGTTTGATTCCAGATGTGCCTGTGAGTTTTCGTGTATTGGTTTGCTATGTTACTTGAGTGTACAGTTTTTGATGTACGGTTTGTGTGATGTCTGCAGGTTGAAGTTGAAAGAATCGAAATTGGGAAGCGGGAGAGTTCAGGTTAGCAGTTTGTTCCAGTGATATTCTCTTATAGTTTCTAAAGAATTGGACTTTGATTTTTTGGGATCATTAGGTTCACTGCATAGAATGAAACAGAGCTTTACTTTAATACAAGATGATAAACCTGTCGTAGTTCTCATCGCTGCTTAGTCTCTTTCTTCATAAAACCGCGGTTTTGATGTAGATATTGTTGGTTGGTAGTTCATAGAGGTTTGGTTACTTAAGAAACTATAGCTCTCTTACTTGTATAGTAGTCTTTATCAATTGGATTTTTTTCTGTCATTTTGGTTCACTAGTGGTTAGATATAGTCAGTGGAGACTAAGCAGGAATATTAAACTGTTGTTTACAAATCCACAATACCTTTAGCAAGCATGTATTTGCTATATCTGGTTGTTCGTTTTTGTTGAGCTGCAAGAACTAATGTGGCTGTCCTAATATCTAACGGAAAAAGTAATTGCAGCTGAACCTGCCATCCCGGGAAACAATGCACCATATATCTCACCAGCTGATGACAAGAACGAAGAAGAAGGAGAAGAAGGACATCACGAGATTGATTTGGTTGATATATTCGGCTCATTTACGCCGGAGAAGGACAATGCAGAGAGAGATGACACTGAAGTTGGTGGAGAATACGAGGAGAACTTAAACAAACAGCTTAGCATAACGGAAGAGGAGATTGCAGATGTGGACGACGACAGTGGCGGCGAAGGAGAGAAGGGTCTGAACGCAGCGGAAGCGCTTAGAGCGCAGGTCAACGCAGAGGTGCAGCAGAAACGTGAAAGCTCGAGCTCGAGCAGTAGCAGCGGAAGCAGCAGCGGGAGCGACAGTGATGGTAGGAGCAAAAGCGTAAGCAGCGGAAGTGGGCAGAGTAGCAGCGGAAGCAGTAGCCGTAGCCGTGGAAGTGGAGGGAGTGACGATGAAGATGAAGTCAACTCCGTGTAACAGAAGAATACAACAACAATATTACCGAACTTTTTTTGTGTCTGAATAATTTTGGCTGGCTTTGAAGATCCTCCAAAAGGGTAACTTTCACTTACTAAGAATGAACAAAGCAGACTTATAAATGATTTGGTCCAGTTTGGAACATTAACAAATCCAGCTTCTACTTGTGTCTTAAAGCTGTCCCAACTATCTCACTCGCTTTAATCGGCGCGTGAAAAACAAACAGGCTTCATATATAATGTCTTTGTCTAGTGGAAGGAACGTGGATGACACGCACTGGAAGGAGCCGAGTTCACCAGACTGAGCCACGGAGATCGAGAATCGTTGTCTTCTTCTTCTACACAGCCTCCAAGTCCAAACTTTGTTACGTCTCTCTCTCTCTCTCTCTCTCCTTTAGCTCCGTTTTGTCTGATCTCGTCGGTGTATGAATCTCCCGGACTCGCTAAACGCCGAGATCTCGTCCTCCACGTTTCTCAAGATCCACCTATGAGCTCTGACTTGATCAGTGCAAACAGATGGGAGCTGAGAAGAAATGGCTATTCACTCTCTTCTCTGTAGTGTTCCTCTCTGTCTTCCTCCTCTTACTACTCTACTCTCTCTCTGCGTTCACCTCTAAGCCTTTCCCTTCCCCTATCCGTCACGGCCCTCATCACCCGCCATCTTTCGCTTACTACATAACCGGAGGTCGTGGAGACGATGACCGGATCTTTAGGTTGCTCCTCGCGGTTTATCATCCCAGGAACCGGTATCTTCTCCATCTCGGCGCTGAAGCTACTGAAGCAGAGAGGATATCTCTTCTCTCCCGCTTGAAAACTGTCCCTGCTGTGAACGCCTTTGGGAACGTTGATGTGCTGGGGAAAGTTGATCGTCTCTCTGACAATGGCGCTTCTAAAACGGCTGCTACTCTCCACGCTGTCTCCATCTTGCTGAAGCTTGGTCGCTCTTGGAACTGGTTCATTGAGCTTAGCGCCTTGGATTATCCCCTCATTACTCAAGACGGTATGTAAGATGATGTTTCTGGCCTCTCTTTTGAGCTTTCTTGTTATGTTTGGTCTCTGTTAGATATTTATTAGCGTTATTGATAACAACTCTGATCTCTTTATTGCAAATTCGAAAAGCTTTAGATATTTATTACATCCATTACTTCATCTTGTTTGTTCATATGATTTGATTTAAAAAGTAACGTTTTCTCCTACTCATGTCTTCTCTCAGACTTGTCTCATGTGTTTGCCTCGGTTAACAGAAGCATCAACTTCATTGATCATACTAGTGATCTATCTTGGAAAGAGTAAGTATCTCATACACTCCCTTTTTTTCTCAGTGTAATGTTCAAGAAATCGAGTCATTTTATAAGAGATTATTGCTTACGCAGATGCTTAGACCGATTTTTTTTCTTGAAATAGTTTCTAATTCTAATAAATAGTGTTATTATTTTTTCTCTGTAGATCTCAGAGAATCAAACCTATTGTTGTCGATCCAGCACTATACTTAGCAAGAAGAACACAGCTCTTCACTGCTACTGAGAAGAGACCAACACCAGATGCTTTCAAAGTCTTTACAGGTTAAAAGATTCATTACCTAATTATATAACTCTATGTGACCTACGTATATGCTTCATTCTAACCTTTAATATATCACCCAGGCTCGCCGTGGATCGTACTAAGCAGATCTTTCTTGGAGTATTGCATCTTCGGTTGGGACAATCTACCGAGAATCCTCCTCATGTATTTCAACAACGTGATCCTCTCTGAAGAATGCTACTTCCACACCGTGATATGCAACGCTCCCGAGTTTAGTAACACGACAGTCAACGGTGACTTGCGTTACATGGTATGGGACAGTCCGCCGAAGATGGAGCCGCACTTCCTCAGCGTATCGGATTACGACGCAATGGCTCAGAGCGGAGCAGCTTTCGCTAGGCAGTTCAAGAAAGACGATCCGGTTTTGGACATGGTCGATAGAGATATCTTGAAACGTCGTGGACGTTACAGGGTGACTCCTGGCGCTTGGTGCGCGAGGCATGGTAGTAGCTGGTGGTGGACTGATCCTTGCTCGGAGTGGGGTGATGTTAACGTGGTGAAAGGTGGACCTCAGGCTAAGAGGCTTGATGAGACGGTAACGAATTTTCTAGATGATTTGAGTTCGCAAACGAATCAATGCAAGTAGAAGAAGGGGAATGATGGGGATTTGTCGGAATCGGAATCAGTTATACACACGACACGAGTTTTACATTGTTTTAATGTCTGTAAGGTTTTTAATTCTTTGAGAGCTGATTGTATTTATAAAGTAGCTGGTATGTATCATTAGTTGTCGTCTACCTTCTTGTATCTCCTGCATAAACAGTGGTCTTCTTCTGAAAGGAGGACATATCTCTTGAGTCTTGGCTACTCTGCTGTAGAGTACATTCTCTTCTGAAGATAAATTTTTCGGTTTTGGTTTAGTTCAATACTTTTTAAAATGCTTTGGTTATTCATTTGGGTTGATAATCGGTTAGTTCAGTTCAATTCGACATGTTTTACAAGGTTATCGGTTAGTTCAGTTCAATAATCGGTTTTTCTGTAAAGAATAAAAATAAACCGAATCATACCAAACTAAAGAAAATCTGAGCAGTTTAGAGACTGTTTTCTTTCTTGCCCAAAAAAGGACTGTTTTCTTTCTTAGCAAAAGTCCACAAATACAGTTGTCGGAATCGTGGTCTGATATTGGTTGTTCATAATCTTGAAGTTGTCCGAAAGCAAACTCATATCCTCAGTAATAATAAAGCATCTTAGACAGAAAGCCTATGCGGTCGGTCATAAATTGTTCTTTTTTTTCAATGACTATATCAGGATAACCCTTTTTGGAAATTACTTTATATCGGTAACCTCCGTTTTAGCATATTGTTGTTTTCTTAAGAGCATCTCCAACAGACCCTCAAATCCTCAAATTTTAAGGTTTTTGTCATTCCAACAGACCTTTAAATCCTCAAATTTTGAGGGCCTGAATAGTGAAACATCAAATTTGAGGTTCCACTATTCAGGCCCTCAAAACACTATTTACTTTTCAATTTAGTCCTTATAAATTTGTAACTTACATATATTTGTACTAATATTAATTTTTTTATTACTTTCATTCTTGTAACTATATTTCACTTAAATCTTTAAATATATCTTATATATACAGATATATATACATATATATACACACACATATATATATATATAAAATATAAAATATGTTAAAATTAAAATAAAATAAATAAATAAAAAATATTACTTAAAAGATATTTATTATTTCACAGAACATTTATATTAAATTTAACAATATACTGCATGATATAATGACAGCATGCATTATTATGCATAACATGATAATTGAAGACGAACGTGATATCAACGCACCGGTTAGAGATGCAAGACCGGCACCACAAGCAACCGTTGAAATGGCGATAAATGAAAATGCTCGATTCCAACAGTTTTTAACTCGTAATCTTCAGATAAAAAATCGAGAAGCTCATTTCTTACTTCGAAATGCGTTGATTGATCATATATGGGAATACTATGGAAATGGCAATAATGAGTAATTTGTATTTTTCTATATTTTTATGAATTAATCTATGTTTTATTATTATTTTATGTAATTTTGTGTTATAATAAATTGTATTTATAAATATTATGTTTATAATTTCAGTGTGTATGTACTATCTATCTATGAAAAATATAATGATGATAGTTAATCTATATTAAAGTTAGGAACTGAAATGTAAATTACATAAAATTCTAAAAATAAATTTGAGGATCCTTGTTGAAGTAACCCACCCTCAAACCCTCATTTTGAGGATCATTGGCTCTTAAAATAAAGTTCCTTGTTGGTTGGAGATGCTCTAAGGGGGGTTAAATTCTTGTAGGATACTTTAATAAAAGGTAAAATATCACAGACCATGGAGATCATGTGATGCGTTCTTCACCTTTGTGGAAGAACATTACTCTTATCGAGTACCTTATAAGCTTGATATGGTGAATAGACACATTATTCTTACGATCCCAAAATGGTATATTATATTGCCTTGGTAAAATTATTAGTCAAATTATATACTGATACGGTAACATTGACCAACACGTGGTGGTACAGAAGTATATTTAGATCTATGGGCCCAGTACGTAATAAGTAAACTCGTTACAGTCATGATAGTTTAATTTCACTATGTGCAAAGTTTACGTATGCGCCACTTGGTCTTCGGTTCAGAAATTTTATATATCGTGTGTGGTTGCAGGAAACTTCTTAATATCAAGTGCTACATTGAGACGACAAACCATTTCAACTTATTGAGATAAAGGGACATCAGTCAAGGGCTACATTGAAATGACAAACCATTTCAATTTTAACTTCATACATTTATACAAAATAGAGAATATCTCTTACCCTCACTCCTCACCAAAAAGGATATATGAGTAGCTTAGAGTTAGAAGAGAAAACATAGAAAAATATAACTTTGTAAAAAGGAGAAAAGAGGTCTATGGATGTGATAATTAGGGTGTAAGAGAAGAAAATGCCAACGAAGTTTATAGGGTGGAAAGTATAAAGACAAGCAAAATATATATATTAATGCAAACAATAAAAAGATGTGGAGGGGCTTATAACTTATTATTCAAACTATATATAGACTACATGAATAGTTTGATTGAGTTGTCTACTTCTTAAAATCGGACCCCCACATACCCTATTTTCTCATGGAATCATTGCCCTTAAACTGCTACATTCCTTTCTTTCTTCTTTAATCAGTTCCATTACTATTACCTTGTACTGTTTCTTACCTAAACTAAATAATTGAATGTGTGATTGATTAGTATATCTATAAACACTATTTATCATCCATTCGAGATCTTCTATAAATCCAAAATAACAAAACAGCTAAATTAAAAGGGTTGTGTAGTTTACAATAAACAATAGGTCAATGCCATTAACTTATTACTACTACTATGTTACTTCTACCCTATTTTATAAAATGTCTTGGTTCAAAGTGAAAAGTTTAGAAAACATATTAATTACACCTTTTAATTTGTTTTTAATTTTATACTCGAAACACCATTTGATATTTAGTAAAATATTTTAACTAATAAAAACACTGTATAATATTCTAAATGATTACAAATTAAGATAAAATAAACTTAACTTTTTCAAAAAGAAGCTCTAAACCATCCTATAAATTGATAAAAACATCCTATATTATGGGAAGACATACCGACATGATATATATAGCTAGCTATAGGCATAGGGGTTTAGTAATCATAAACAAAAATTGTAATCCATAGACCTTTTTAAACACAAACCAAAAGAAAAGTTTAAGTCTTTAAGATGGTGAAAAGAAAGATCGAGACAACAATAATTGCCATTACCGATGCATTAAATTTGACGCATGTGAACTGTGAGGTGATGTGAATAGGAAAAGACCTCTAATCCCGTGACATTGTTTTATGACTCAAGCATAGATAGATGACATTATGAACATAAGAAAACTATATATCATTTTAGTTGCAGATTCTAACTACATGCTCCATTTAATAATCACCCTTTTGTTTATTCCATACTTAACTTTTAATTGTAGTTCATCTAGTATGAAACAGAGATTATACTTTTGTCCGAGACGTGTGAACTAGCCTCAACAACGGCCTCGTTGTCCGCCGTGTGATATTTGGAGGAACACATCATTAGAGGGCCACCTCTTAGTTATATACACCTCCATAATCACACTTTATGAATATTATGCATTTAATTATAATTAAGTTATTGATGTACAAATCATCGGCACACTGCTTGCTCATTAAGTCACCAAATATGTATATATATATGGTCGTCGAGTCGATAATATATGCATCTCTGATCTCTCTGACTCGTTGTCCAAAAAAAAAAGATCTCTCTGACTCTTGTGAGAGAAAATGGGAGCTCTTGATTCTCTCTCTGAATACATCTCCGACTACTTCCACGTCTCCCGAAAAAGAAAGAAGCGTAAAGTCAAGCAGGTCATATATATATTTATAACTATGCTACTCAGATGTTTCTTTATCTATTCAAAGCCTGATATTTTTAAAGCTTTGCTTAACCTTTTCTTCTTTTGGTTGCAGACGGTGAATATAAAGGTGAAGATGGACTGCGACGGCTGCGAACGCAGAGTCAAGAACGCTGTTTCCTCCATGAAAGGTTCAAATTTCCAGCTCCTGCTAGCTCCTAATATCATAAATAATTTATTTACCTTAATATTGTAATTCTTGATTTCCATAATACCTAATGAAACACCAAAACCCTTTCTATAATTTACGAAAACATGCCATTGAAAAGAATCTAATAATGACGTAGGCGTGGAAACGGTGGAGCTGAACAGGAAGATACACAAAGTGACGGTGAGTGGGTACGTGGAACCGAAGAAGGTGTTGAAGAGAGTCGAAAGGACAGGGAAAAAGGCGGAGATATGGCCGTACGTTCCTTACAACGTGGTGGCATATCCATATGCAGTCGGAGCTTACGACAAGAAAGCTCCGGCCGGTTATGTGAGGAGGTCTGACCAGTCACAGCCACTACCCGGAGCTCCAGACGACGTGATCATGTCGCTTTTTAGCGACGAGAACCCCAACGCTTGCACCGTTATGTAATAAATAAAGTATCATTGTAATATTAATATCCACCGCACATACTTAACGTTTTACTTTTTTTATTTGTGGTATAATAATATGCATAGAGGAAGAAGCAAGTAGTATTTTCATTTTTGTTATCAATCGTGTTGTATCATTAGCTAGGGCTTTGGTTTGCCTTAATTTGTGTCATCGTTAGGTTGTTTTACCAGTTACGCTATTTACTAAACAAAAATAAAATAAGTAATAAGCAAGTAATGTTAAAAATGATTGGTAATTCCGAAAACCCCTAATTAAGATTTTTTGGTTAATGTTGTGAATGATAAGATTAAATCTAACTTAAGTGTAACCGTTACAAAACATTCTGATGCAGAGAATATTTGGATATATTCCAAATATTATTATTTATTAATAGAATAATTATGTTAGGGTTTTAATAGTTTTCCTATTTTAAATTATACTAGGGTTTTCTAATTTTAGTGATCTATTATAAATAGACATCCAAGCCTAAAGTTGTATTGAGTTTATGATGATTTAATAAAAAGAGTTTTCCAGAAGAGATTTTGATAAACCACTGAGAGTATTCTCAAACCCTAAAGAGGTTTTTATAAACCACTGTGAAGAGTATTCACAACCCTAAGAGCTTTTAATTAAGCACTGTGAAGAGTATTCACAAACCCTAGTATCCGGATATTCTTGGAATAAACGGATCTAGTTCTATCCCTAGAAGCTTCCGCTACATCAGTTGGTATCAGAGCCAGCACTTTGATTTCTCAATCGAAGAACGATTCTGGATGTCATGGTGAGTATAAGCATCTATCCTATCAGAGCTGCGTTCGTTAACTTCGTTTGATCAAGATTCGAGGACGAATCTTCTCCAACCCGGAGAGAATGATGCAGAGAATATTTGGATATATTCCAAATATTATTATTTATTAATAGAATAATTATGTTAGGGTTTTAATAGTTTTCCTATTTTAAATTATACTAGGATTTTCTAATTTTAGTGATCTATTATAAATAGGCATCCAACCCTAAAGTTGTATTGAGTTTATGATGATTTAATAAAAAGAGTTTTCCAGAAGAGATTTTGATAAACCACTGAGAAGAGTATTCTCAAACCCTAAAGAGGTTTTTATAAACCACTGTGAAGAGTATTCACAACCCATAAGAGCTTTTAATTAAGCACTGTGAAGAATATTCACAAACCCTAGATTCGTGTATTCTTGGAATAAACGGATCTAGTTCTATCCCTAGAAGCTTCCGCTACATCACATTCGGATCACTAGTAGTTAAAGGAGAAGGAGCCATGTGTAAAGAAAGTTAGAAATCGCGTTCTCAAGATACAATTCGTTTACTGCACGATTTTATCTGCTTGTTTTGTTTCACTATAATCTTTATCGAGTCCGTTTATTACGTGCGTGGATCATATCTTTAAAGCGTTTGATTGAATAAGTACACATCAATTGATATCGTAGTTGACAACTAGATATGCGTATTAGTGTATTATATGACTAATTAACCATCGGTTAGTTGAAAATACTAGTAAATAACCTCACGTGAAGCAACCACATGTTTGATTCTTTGAATGTTCTAAACGGATATGCCAAGAAAAACACATTTCAAAACTTTATAAGTTTACGGCCCTTATTGAGAGCACATATAAATGTGCATTTGAAATCCCAATCAACTAACTGAAATGACTTATGATTATATCATGACTTAACACAAGCTCGAGTTAGATTTGAAGTTGTGAAAATGACGCAAAACATTGAAAACAAGACAAAAGGAGAGACGAGACGCGGCATATGAATTGCAAACGCAAAATCATAACTTTTTAACACACGTGACAGTTAAAGGCAATCTCAAAACAATAGAGATTGGATATTAGAGAGCTTTATTGAACGAAATGGAAATAGCTTTAAGAAGCTTTATTGTGCAGAAATGTAAAGAGAAGAGAGTAAACTTAGATTGTCTTCAAGAAGAATAACAGTAACCGAGACATCGACGGCTCTCATTCATTTTTACTATGATTTGGTAATTATCGAGACAATACTAAAATTATTATATTAGGTCATCAGTCGCAGTAATTTCTCAATTGTCTTTTAAAATCGGGCAGGTAGGACGCATTCGTTCTCTGGCTCGTTTACATTCGAGTTTTTATGGTTTTAAAGAATTGAAAATTTGATCAAATTATCATTTCTCGATCTAGTTTGATTCAGTTGAGTTCAGATTCATATCTAGCTCTAGAAAACTAAGGGATTAATATTTGCATATTTCTAGTATATTTAACTGCATTTGGGTATGTTTTTTTAATTCATCCGGTCTATTTGTTTTGGCTGCATAGAACTCACGTTCGGTACAAATATTTTGGTATAGTATATAGGCTTTCAACCACTCAACTGATTTTAATAATTCGGTCCGGTTCGTCTTTTTCTACTGGGCTAACTGACAAAGTAGAATGTACTGGACTAGCATGTCTCTCGTTATGGGCATTATTTTGTTCTACACAACGGTCAAGTTTTCTTCTATCTCATCCATTCTACTAAATTAAATTAAGAATATGACCATATATTCTATTAATATATGTTTATTCTAACTATTATTCATTTATTTAAAGATAAAACAAATCATATATCACTTTTACGTAACACAAATATAAAAATTAAAGTTCAAAACATGTAAAATAAAAAAAACATATCCACATTTAAAAAACAGATCATAGTCTAGTACTCTTATAAAGTCCAAGCAAATACAGTCTAACTATACTACAATATCTTATTTTTCAAAATTTTAGAATTTTTGACAATGTAGCATAGCTAAATTGCATTTGCTTCTGTTTCATGTTTCTTACTTCATTTCTAATTGTAGTCTCTGGATCTGATCATTATTATTTACTTATGATTGGTTTTCGGCTTCATTTGTTCTGAAGCAGTGTTTAGGCTCCGATTAGCATGTAATTTTTTGGTTACCAGCATTATTTTTGCTTTCCATATCTTTTGTCAGATATGGATATTTTGGCACCTATTTTTTTTTTTGAATTTCGAGTAGTTCTTTTTAATTTTGAGTAGTTCAATTATGCTCTTTTGGAATTATTCAGATTTTCTTGAAAATCTTTTCAGTTTTGGTTTGATTTTTATCGATTATATTTATATTAAGAATCAAAACATATTCAAATATTTACATAGTCGGATTTTGTTTGATTATTTAGTCCGTACATTACCCCAAATTAATATAAAACTATCCGATAATTCAAACATTGTACTAAATATTCAGAAATTTTATATAAGTAATCTATTCTATCTTTAAAATAATCTTGACTTGTTGACCAACAAAATATTGACTTTTGCTGATTTTGTGGGACTCGAGACTTCATAATATCAATGAAATCCTCAAATGACAAAAATACAAACGAAAAATAAAAATCTTGATTTTAGATACACAAAATATTCAACACTCTCTGGAGAATACACTATAGTATTCTTAATGATTGAGTTCCTTGAATGATAAATGAATTACAGTGTAACCTTTTTAAATTAATACTTGATAAATTAATATACACTAAAAATCTCTATAAATTAATATAATTTTATAATTCCAAATTGAATTTTTGATTTAATTAGTATATCGATAAATTAATAATTTCTATAAATTAATAAAAATTTATAGTTTTGGTGTAGTTCTAACATTATTAATTATAGAGATTATACCGTAATAGACTGTTTCTATTCAGTAAATAACCACCCAGCCGTTGTTAAATAGACTACCCACATTAACATATCCACTTTAAGCGAATCGTTACTAAAAGCATGTGCCTATTCGAACTTGAAAACACTTAGTAGAGTTAATCGAAAGAACCTTAACCCTAGTACCTTGACTATTACTAGTAGATCTAGCTCCCAGTCAACATTTAAACCCCTTGAAGGAAACTTTATTCTAATTCACCTACTCTCATTTGACCCCCCAAAAGAAAAGAATTTCACCTACTCTTTTGAAAGTTCTTCCGGGACTAAATTCTACAAGATAAATAATTTAATTCTTAGCTAAAAATAATTCAACTAAACTAAAAGGAATAATACAAATGGTTAATTCATTATATGAATAATACAAACGATCATTCAAAGTCTCTTAATACACTTGAATGAGAATCATGTAATCAATTTATATCCAATTTTAATCAAATTAGAACAAAAGGAAATCAGAGTTCTAAAATGAGATTACAATCTTTAACTACAGATACTAGTATAATTGAAGGACTGCATTTTCAATTTTATTAAGAAAAAGTTACATTGAACCATGTATTTATATTCCTTTCGTTTCGATTTAATTGTCGTTGTAATTTTTCGTTTCAAAATAAAATGTCGTTTTAGAGTTTGAATGCAAAAATTATTAAAAAGATTCTCTATTTTTTAATTGGTTGAAATGTGGTTAGATGTATATGTAATTGTGTTTTATCTTGAAAACATATAAAATCATATTTTTTCTTAATCTGTGTGCATAAACCAAAAACGATAACTAAAATGAAATGGAGAGAATATTAGTTATTAAAATATTATATATATATAATGGCATCCGGTTTGACGGGTTTTAATTCATGATAATATGATAATGAATAGATATATCTAAAAAGTGTTAGTTTTTTTAATTTCCTAAACACTCAAATCACAAGAGAGGGATAATTAATAAATACATGTGAATATAACTTTATAATACAAATGTTTATTTGGTTTAAAATTTTACAAATAAAGGCTGGATAAAAAATAATGTTTCTATTTTAAATAAGAGAGATTGATAGCTTTTGAACTTCCTCAACCAAATCTATTTAAAATTTGCATATAAATCTACAAAATAAAATTAATCATGAAGATAAGGAAAAAAATCCTTTAAAACGTTATGTACAAATAAACCAATAAAGTTTTTAATTGTGGTTATATTCTTTACACATATATGAGATATATACCAAAAACCCATCAGACTTTAAATATGCAAAACAAAATTCGACGACTCAAGAGTCTCAAAGCAAAGAGCAATAAAGTTATCACACACCACACATTCACATGTATAAATACACAAAACCCCAATGGACTTGTTCAATTTCTCTTCTCAACTTTTAGACTATTCTTTTTTTTTTCTAACTTAACTTTTAGACTATTCTTCCAACATATCTACACAACTAGTGAAGAAAAGAAAAAGACATGGGGTTTGTGCTTTGCCGGAAAACGATGACCAGAATGATGTTGCTGCTAATCGTAACAATGACATGGCTCGTAGCCGGAGACGCAGAAGGCACGAAGCCAGAGGAACGACTGTTCAATATAGAGAAGCTGGAGATGTTCGTTGATGAGCTTCCTCATATTCCCACTCTTCATGGCTTCCACATCGTCAATGGCGTCCTTAAACCCAAATCTCTTCAAATCGGCATGTTCTTCAAGAAATGGGTATTTTGTTTTATTTCTTTCCTTTTTCTTGTTTTCTTGAAGCTATTTTTGGTATTGTTATTAAATTTGATTTACTGTCAAGTCTTTCGTGGGAAACCAGATCATCTCCATTTATGTCGTGAGGCTATATAATTGGCCAAAATATATAGATGGAAATATATAAATCCACCATTAAGTGATATATACATCTGTATTACATGCAAGAAAAAAGGCTAATTAGTTTTGAATTTGAACCCATTACCGACAAAATTAAAACTTGGTGATAATAGAGATTAGTGAGGCTAATCACTTTTTAGTTGGCTACGTCTCTTCGTTGGTAAAGTCATTAGAATAGATTCGTTTTCACTCTAATAACCAGGGTGTCTGGTCCAAGTAATACCTCCCTGAAAATAATACGGACCTTATAATATTATTAGTACCGACGAATCGATGCTCTTTCTTTTGAATGTAGTCTAATTTAATATTCTTTGCTCTCTTAGTCTTTGGACACTTGTTCTGAATAATTCTATGAACAATTTCGCATCTAGTATATTTTATTTTATTAACCAGGATGCCTGGTCCAAGTAATACCTCCCTGAAAATAATACAGACCAATAATCGTGTGACCAAACGAAAACAATCCGGTTCTGAATTTTTAATGATAATTTAAAGCATGTTCTATATTCATGTGACCAAACGAAAATAATTTAGTAGCAACTATCAAACCATGATTGATAGATTTAAGCTTTGTTTCAAACATTCCTCTTACCACGGGCTAGACACCACTTAGTTTAGTTAATTTTGTTCCAATTAATCTGTATATTCTTTGTTTTTCTTTTTGTTTTGATTAGAGCTTTAGAAACTTTTTTTTTGATCAAAGGAGCTTTAGGTTGCCCACTAACCATAGAATGTTGATTGCTTTTCTACCACTTTGCCTTAGCTAATTATGCTCTCTTTCTTTAAATTACTTAATTACTTTGCTAATTATTTGAATGATTTTGTATTTTGAATATTTTCACACTACAGAAATTCCACAGAGATTTGCCTGCCACGCCAGTGTTCGCATACGGTGTCTCGAAGCGCAAGGCAACAGTCCCCGGACCTACAATCGAAGCCGTTTATGGCGTCTCAACCCACGTGACGTGGCGAAACCACCTCCCTTCATCTCACATCCTCCCTTGGGACCCCACAATCTCCCCCGCCATCGCCAAACGCGGCGGTATCCCCACGGTGGTCCACTTGCACGGCGGAATCCACGAACCGTCCAGCGACGGAAACGCTGATTCCTGGTTCACAGCCGGGTTCAAAGAGACCGGAACCAAATGGACCAAAACGAAGTACCATTACGTCAACAAGCAACAGCCTGGCAACATGTGGTACCACGACCACGCCGCCGGGTTGACCAGAGTCAACCTTCTCGCCGGTTTGTTAGGCGCTTACATTCTCCGACACAGCTCCGTCGAAACGCCACTCAAGTTACCCACCGGCCGCGAGTTTGACCGGCCGTTGATCGTGTTTGACCGGAGTTTCCGCAGAGACGGTTCGATTTACATGAACGCGACAGGGAACAACCCGACGATTCATCCGCAGTGGCAGCCGGAGTATTTCGGCGACGCGATCGTCGTGAACGGGAAAGCTTGGCCGAGGCTAACCGTCCGCCGCCGTAAGTACCGGTTCAGAATCATAAACGCTAGCAACGCTAGATTCTTCCGGTTCTTCTTCTCCAACGGTCTCGATTTCATCGTCATCGGTTCGGACTCGGCTTATCTAGCTAAACCGGTTTCGACCGAATCGGTTCTCCTCGCTCCGTCGGAGATAGTCGACGTCGTCGTTGACTTCTCGAAGTCAACGTCGAGGACGGCGACCCTAGCCAACAACGCACCTTATCCTTACCCATCGGGAGACAATGTGACGGACGAGAACAGCAAAGTCATGAAGTTCATAATCAAACACAAACCAGAGACTGACACGTCAGTAATACCGAGAAAGCTGATCCAATACCCGCGTGCTGACGTGGCAAAATCGGTCCGAACGCGTTACATAGCTATGTTCGAGTACGTGTCGAGCACCGACGAGCCGACGCATCTATACATCAACGGTTTGCCTTATAACGCTCCCGTAACGGAAACTCCGAGAATCGGCACGAGCGAGGTGTGGGAAGTGATTAATCTGACGGAGGATAACCATCCGTTGCACATTCACTTGGGACTGTTCAAAGTGTTGGAGCAAACGGCGTTGGTGGAGACTGAGAAGTTCAAGGACTGCATGACGGAGAAAAACGACGCGGTTAAGTGCCAGATCAGCAAGTACGCACGTGGGAATAAGACGGCGGTGACGGCACACGAGCGGGGATGGAAGAACGTGTTCAAGATGATGCCGGGACATGTGACGAAGATCCTCGTCAGGTTCTCTTACGTTCACTCCAACGAGTCTTACTCCTTCGACGCCACTCAAGAGCCAGGCTACGTCTACCATTGCCATGTAAGTTAGTTGATTAAAATTAAAATAGTTAGTTTTCTTAATCTATTTTTATGGAAGCTAATTATATATTTTTGAATTGCAGATATTGGATCACGAAGACAATATGATGATGAGACCTTTTGAGATGGTCAAGTGATACGATTTTTCATGGTTATATAATTCTACAGAAAACAACTTACAATTATGGAATGTGATGTGTAGTAAGGGAGCTTTTTTTTTTTTTTTTTTTTTTTTTGTTCACAGTAGTAAGGGAGCTTAAATCCACAAAGAAATGATATAAAATGACTGCATATCGGAGATATCTTCGATAAGATCTCAAAAATATTGTTTTCGTGTGGAACTTATCTTTTGGTAAATATTGTTTTCGTGTGGAACTTACAATATTGTGGTGGTGATATAATAACAATACTTATCCAGAGTGTAATTGTCTCAGCAGGAGGATGGCAGCTCCGAGAACAAAATATAACTAAACCTCAGTCTGGTATCTAAAAATTATTTATTTTTTAAAAAGTCACAAGCAACATCAGACATTAACTATCAAATCTCACGTTAAAGTTGCGACTTGCGAGATCTTATATTTTATTTCAGATTAGGTTATGTCTAATTCTATTATCGAGAACTCTAAACACATGGTTTCAGATTTTTCTTTTTCTAAAAGACATTCAAATTTAAAAACATAGGAACATATAAATATATAGTTTAACAACCATAAGTTTGAGAAAGTATGATGCTACATATTTAGCCATAGAAATTTATGATACATAAGCTTAGTGAGACATAAGCTTAGTGAGACAAAAGAACGATGAAAAACCCTAGAGAGTTGGAAGAGGGTTGTACCTACGGCCTTGACCATGTTCCATCGCATATCTTTATATTTTTGGAGTGGTTTGATCGGTCTTTCCACCTGTTGACATGTTAAGGTTTGCCGTAGCTTCGTTCATAAACCCACTTGCATCATTTTTTTTTTGAATGAATATTAAATTTTGTTTAATCAAAAATTTTTACATCAAATGCATCTATTTTCCTAATCAAAAACGAAAAAATAATCTAAATGAAGCTAAAAAGCTTCTGATTATGCCTGTGTCTGCTCTTCTCTTATCCCAAACCAAGTAATTAATCCATCTTCAAAGTGGTCCTTCCCCTTAATAGAAAGCAGCCTGAGTCTCACTGTTTTAACTACAAATTTAACCAGACATCTTACATCTCGTGGTTGCTCTCCATGACGTCGAGAATTGCTCTCTCTCCATCATCTTGCTCAATTGGTTGATCAATTTGTTTATGAGAGGGGTTGCCATGTATAAAAGAGTGCGAAGAGGCGAATTTATTGTCTGCTGAAGCCAACTTGGAATTTTTTTCCATTTTGTGAGTTGGAGCAGAATGATTACCTGCTAATGGCGATGAAGTAAAGTGAGAGTTGGAGCCAGTGGCTATAGTTACCTTAGAATGAGTGGAGTTGTTAACTGGTGTTGAAAGATATTTTGCCTCAACACCAACCGTTCAATCTCTGTCACGCTAGTAAGTTCCAAAGTCTTAGTCGTAGGTTCATATTGTGCTTTTTCAGCTGAGACCAAGCTCACTTACGAATTTTCAAGTTGTAACACTACTTGGTATGATGGAGTAGTGGACTAGTTTCAGATTTTCTTGTATATATAGATTTTGAGACTACTTTCTAATGAGATTCTACATGTAACAAGATTCATGGTGATCTTGTAGTCGTGAAAAGGTAGAGACTGACTGTTACAAATCAAACTATTTGTCCTGATTGTGTAAATCCGATAATGTTAAGCTTATGAGTACTTTATAATTTTCTAGTGATTTCGTTCTTGTGAATTTGAATTATATACTAAACAGGTAACACCTGTCACTTGGATTGATCGTTCAGAAAACAAGAAGCCATTTCTCATTAAGTAAGATCAAGATGATGATGATCAATCTCTGATCTTTACTCAGAATTCGAAACTAGCTTTAGTGTAAAGACATTGATCTCTGGAAGCGACAAGATGGGAAATATGTTTCGAGATTATCCACAAAGAGCACTTGGTTGGTTTTAAGGAGGTTCACGCTGAATGTGGTTGGGAAATGTTGTGTGGTTCCAACACGCAACACCAAAATATGCATTTATCCATTGGATCTCCATCCGACTGTCAACAGGGGACATGATGCTGAAATGAAATGTTAACATCAGCTCAAATTGTGTCATGTGTCATCATCCTCTTGAGACCCGAGAACACATTTTCTTTGAATGTACTCAGCAGAAATATGGAAGACACTTACAAAAGGGTTTCTCAAGGATCAATATACTTCAAAATGGGTTGACATACTTCAACTCATCATGGCGCCTAGTCAGCAAAAGGTACCTCGACCCTTCAGTATGTGTTCCAAGCAGCATTCTATGTCATCTTGCGTGAGAGAAATAGCAGACAGCATGGAGACAGAGTCTCTTCTCTAAGAGCATTTCCAACCCATTGCTATATTTAGCTCCAAATGCTATAATAGAGTAAAAAGTGCTCCAACCCATTGCTATATCCACCTTTATAATAGAGAAATGCTAATTTTCACTTCTATAAATAGAAGAAAAAATAGCATTCCTCTATTATATAGGCATACTTTTTTTATTTCAAAACAGTCCTTTAATTTTTAAACTTTTATAATTATATCA
Organism: Raphanus raphanistrum subsp. raphanistrum; assembly: GCA_019706035.1. Classification (NCBI taxonomy): domain Eukaryota; kingdom Viridiplantae; phylum Streptophyta; class Magnoliopsida; order Brassicales; family Brassicaceae; genus Raphanus; species Raphanus raphanistrum. Next base: position 54,718,252 of record CM033988.1, read on the forward strand.
AAAACAATTATTTTTATAAGAAAATACAGTTTTTATAAACATAAAATGACACTTTTGATTTACCTAACAATCTTTTTAGTGAAACTTTTGTTTAAACAAAGTTAAAACTGTATGAAAATCTTATAAAATTAAAATTGAATAGGGTTGATTTGCAACTTTCAAAAATAAAAGGTACTTATTGTAAAATAAAAATAGAATCTTTTGAGAATATTCTTTTAGAGATAAAAATAGAAGAATACATTGGAGATAAACACATTTCTATTTTAGAGATCCTCTATTTTAGAGATATAAATAGGAAAATACATTGGAAATAGTCTAACCTGGCTTATTCAACTGTTGGATAAAATGTACGAGATAGGTTCATATTCAACGAATGGGAGACAAAAGCTACGAAGATGGCTTGGGATTTTGGCTCTCCACAAAGACCACCAATACAATATAGGTTTTTAGAATGATTTTTATTCTTTTAAACATTTCAAAATAAGCTGTACTTGATGTAATTAAAAGACTTTGGTTTGAATAAATGTAACAATCAATTTAAAAAATGAGAACAATCTCAGCAACTAATGGAAAACAATCTCAAACTCAGAAAACATATAGCACAAAGAGAAAGATACTACAACTTGAGAAATCCAGCATAATGAATCCTCGAAACCAAATTTTCAACGTTTTATTTTCCTGTATCGTTCTCTTTTTTCTCGCATCAGATACAGTTTACGTGTTATATTGTTATACATTATTGTGTGTTCAGTCGATCTTTAGACATTATAATAGCTCGTCAGTGGAGAGAGAAACTGGGCCTTTGGGCTAACAGCCAAAGTCTTTAACGGGTCATATAATTCATTTAATACGGGTTGATATTGGGTAGGTGGTAAGTGAGGGGAAGAAGAAGTGAATGGTTATACGATCCCTCGTACTCTAACCACCAGTCAATTCAACTGAACGCTCATGTTTCTTCGATCTTATCTGTGTCATGCACCCACACTTTGTAGTTCGTCCCTTTCTTTCGATTTATCGTTTTTTTCTAAATAATTGGACGTTTCTGTACAGAATATCAATTAATTTTGATTTTTGAGCCACTTACAGAATATCTTCTTTTTTTGTCATCTGGTAGATTAAGATTAGATCAAACAAAGTTTACAAACAAAGCCGGCAAGGACATTGTCTATCCTTCCGGAGTTAAAGGCCAGCGAGATAACATGTATCACCCGGAGACAAAAGATGGATAAAACATAAATTCTTACAGCTAACAAAGACAAGAAAAAGGTGACGAGAGGCAGGATAGTAAAACATAACTTCAGGATAGGAGTGCTCAACCTAACGAGAATTCATCCACAATTAGCACAAGATGAGAAGAGCAACGAGATAGACATGAAACACACAGACATCGCCAACACATAAACTGAATCGAGAGAGGTTAGAATCCTTAACCGTCACTGTATACAGAATATCTTCTTATACTCATGTTTTTATATGCCGAAATATCTTTTATATTTTTGGCCGAGGTAATTGGACAAAATAAGTATGACCAATGAATTGATTTTGTAGTTCTGCATTTATTTCTATAAATTGTATTTATTTTGCCAATTCACAATTTTTATTATTCTGTTTAACATATATTTTATATTAATATTATCTTGATTTATAGAATTATATTTTAATTCTTTTATCAAAATCGAATCAACTTTATATTAAGTTATCTGTCTAAAATCCTTTTTATTGTTTGCAAAAAGATCTTTTTTTTTTACTTTCGACACTATCAAACCCATCTTTAGTTTGCCAGAAAGTATGTACTTGTAAAAGAATATGGATAAGAGAGAGGTTTGGTTGATCAAAAAAAAAGAGAGAGGTTTGGATTGGAATGGTATAGTATAGGTAAGGCATATTAAATGGGAACTCTTTCCACATTTATGATTCCGCGGATCAGTGAAAGCATCACCGTGGTAATGTCTATTAGAATTGAATAAACGTGGGACCATTTAACACATATCATGATGTGTTCTACTTCTTCCTCGTCCAACTATTATTAATTTGAGCATGCACGCTTCTCTCAACCCACCGGTCCAAGTCAAACTTCTATCCATATAGCTAACATCCCCTATATATCAATTGCTTCTTGTAAACAACTTCACAATCAATCAACTAACAATAGAACCTACCAGTCTCCTTTGAAGAAGCCATGAACAAAATTCGCCACCGCGGTCTTTCTCGGCCTTCCGGTAACGCTTCTTGTTCAATATTGTGTACTTGCTTTTCATATTATCAAATTATTTTTTTGGTAAAAGTATGATCAAAATATTCATAAATAAAGATCGGTATAGAAGTCATATATTACATATATGTGAGTGAGTTTGCAACCATATATCGTTTTACTTTGTGAAATTTAATCCCTGATCATTGTTTTAGGAATGATACACCGTGCCAAGAGGTATAGAATAAGAGGGAGAAAGTACGCAAAGACAGAACTTAAACAAAGCAACTTTTCAAAAGATGAGGACGATCTCATCCTCAAACTTCATGCACTTCTTGGCAATAGGTTTTCATTCTGCTTTATTTAATTCAGTTTCGAGCGTTATTACAAAAATATACCATAATGTGAATGTTTGTAATAATAAGATTTTGATGGTACGTTTCTCAGATGGTCATTGATAGCGGGAAGATTGCCTGGACGAACCGACAACGAAGTAAGAATCCATTGGGAAACTTACTTAGAGAAGAAACTAATGAAAATGGGAATCGATCCAACCAATCATCGTCTCTACCATCACACCAACTACACTTCTAGACGATACATCAATGCCTCGCATAAGGAACATGAAACCGATATTATTAGTGATCAATCTTCTTCGGTATCTGAATCATGTGATGATATGACACTATTACCCGTTACAAGAACCAATTGCTCTGAGGATAATGCTAGTGCCGGACATAACTGGTTGCCTGACCTCAACATCGGTCTCGTCCCGATGAAGACAGTGACTTCTTTGCCAGTTGGCTCCCTTCAAGAACCTAGCGAATCCTCTAACCATGGTTCAACGAGTCAAGAAACTCTTCTTCTTTTCCAGTAAAAGAAAAGTATTGTGAGATTAAGGAAAACTTTTAGTCGAAGTCCTATTTAAATTGTGTATCTGTTTGTACACATCTTCATATATACCTACTACTTGATAATAAAATGATTTTTTGGAAATTTGAATCCCTAATTGGACCGGCTGATTTGCATCAGAATCGTTGATCAACTATTCTCTTAACCAAATGGCCGGCTTCTTTTCGTGTGGAACCATTGGTATAAGTTAACTGTGGATAACCGGTGATCGGTTCAATAACGCCTAAAGATGTTAGCTATCAGAGAAAAGAAAAGGCGGTGCACGTTGAATGGATGCTTTGTTTTTTTTTTTTTTGAAACTGAAGTTGAATGGATGCTTTCCACGACAGTAATGAACTAACTCACTTGAAATGGAGAAGTATGTTCATCTTCTTCCAAACTACACTTTTCTCTTTATGCAAAAGCAATTTAAGTCTCTCCTAGCAAAAAGAAAGCTGTCATTTTTGGAAGAATGTTAAATTTATTCAGATAAAAAAATCTTTTTTTACAACAAAATAAAAAGGAATCTATCACTACTAATATTAAGTTTTAAGAATCTTTTGAAACTTAAAACCAAACTAAGAATGAATCTATCACTACTAATATTGAGTTTTTTATTCCTTAATCAAAAAGATTATTGCTCGATCAACCAACTAATTCTTTACCCTATACTAAAACAAACTAGTTTTAATTAACGTAAATAGAGTTTTTATGACTACTTAATCAACTAATTATTTCTTAAAAATAAACTAATTATTTTGATTAATTTGAATTATTATTTTTTGCATATATATATAGCACGTACGTATTCTTGCGTTGAGGAACTGAAATAGCATTACATGTTGACATGAAATATAGTGTGCATAACCAACGTTGAGTTGGCATAATGGTAAAAGGGTTGCGGCTGTAATTTCCGCTACTCTTATTCAATTTACGTTAGAATGGTTAATTCACGGATTTTGGAAAAAAATTTAAAATATAAAAATCTGGTTTTAGTGTATAGTTTCATCCAGTAATAACATAAGATGATGGTCAAAGAGTTTAGAACCTCTTTTGTCTTTGTTTCTCTAGATAATGAAGATTTTATAATGTTCCACTAATCTAGACAGTATATAAAATTTTAGTAAACTAAATATTATAAAATTAGAATGATCCCTATATACCATGAAAGATAATTTAGAATACATTAATTCAAATGTCTAATGTGGTTTGAAAATTTTAAACAAAAGTAAGAGTATAAACTTCAGTATATAGAGCATTTACCGAAAACTCATTATTTTATAAGGGGTTAACCCACATATTTTGGAAAAATTTCAAAAATATGAAAATCTAGTTTTAGTGTATATTTTCATCGAGCACTAACATAAGATGATGGTTAAAAAGTTTAGAACTCTGTTGTCTCCGTTTCTCTAGATAATGAAGATTTTGTAATGGTAATTCCACTAATCTAGGCAGTATATGAAATTTAGGAAACTAAATATTAAAAAATTAGAATGATTCCTATATATCATGAAAGATAATTTAGAATACATTAATTCAAACGTAGAATGTGGTTTGAAATTTTTAAACTAAAGTGAAGAGTATAAACTTCAGTATCTAGAGCATTTACCGAAAACTCAATATTTTTGAAGAGGTTAACCGACGGATTTTAAAAAAAATTTAAAAATATGAAAATCTGGTTTTAGTGTATAGTTTCATCGAGCAGTAATGTAAGATGATTGTCAAAGAGTTTAGAACCTCTGTTGTCTTCGTTTCTCTAGATAATGAAGATTTTATAATGCTAATTCCATTGATCTGGGCAATATATGCTATTTTACTAGACTAAATATTAAAGAATTAGAATGATTCCAATATACCATGAAAGATAGTTTAGAATACACTAATTCAAATATAGAATGTGGTTTAAAAATTTAAACAAAAGCGAAGAGTATAAACTTCAGTATATAGAGGATTTACCGAAAATCATTATTTTAGAAGGGGTTAACCCACGGATTTTGGAAAATATTTAAAATATGAAAATCTGGTTTTAGTGTATAGTTTCATCGAGTAATAACATAAGATGATGGTCAAAGAGTTTGAAACCAATGTTGTCTCAGTTTCTCCAGATAGTGAAGATTTTATAATGCTAATTCCACTAATTTAGGCAGTATATGAAATTTTAGTAAATATTAAAAAATTAGAATGATTCCTATATATCATGAAAGATAGTTTATAATACACTAATTCAAATGTAAAATGTGGTTTGAAATTTTTAAACTAAAGTGAAGAGTATAAACTTAAGTATATAGAGTATTTACCGAAAACTCATTATTTTAGAAGGGGTTAACACACGGATTTTTGAAAATTTTCAAAAAAATATAAAAAATCTGATTTTAGTGTTTAGTTTCATCGAGCACTAACATAATATGATGGTCAAAGAGTTTATAACCTTTGTTGTCTCCGTTTCTCTAGATAATGAAGATTTTATAATGCTAATTCCACTAATCTAGGCAGTATATGAAATTTTAGTAAACTAATGAAACCTAAAAGTCATGAAAGATAATTTAGAATACATTAATTCAAATGTAGAATGTGGTTTGAAAATTTTAAACTAAAGTGAAGAGTATAAACTTAAGTATATAGAACATTTACGGAAAACACTATATTTTTGAAGGGTTAACCCACGGATTTTGAAAAATATCAAAAATATGAAAATCTGGTTATAGTTTATAGTTTCATCGAGCAGTAACATAAGATGATGATCAAAGATTTTAGAACCTCTGTTGTCTTCGTTTCTCTAGATAATGAAGATTTTATAATGCTAATTCCACTAATCTAGATAGTATATGAAATTTCGACAAACTAATTATTACAAAATTAGAATGATTCCTATATACTATGAATGATAGTTTAGAATACATTTATTCAAATGTCGAATGTGGTTTTAAATTTTTAAATAGAAGTAAGAGTATAAACTTCAGTATAGAGAGCATTTACCGAAAACTCATTATTTTAGAAGGGGTTGTTAACCCACGGATTTTGGAAAAATTTCAAAAATATAAAAATCTTATTTTAGTGTATAGTTTTATTGAGCACTAACATAAGATGGTGGTTAAAGAGTTCATAATCTCTGCTGTCTCCGTTTCTCTAGATAATGAAGATTTTATTATGCTAATTTGACTAATCTGAGAATTATATGAAATTTTAGTAATCTAAATATTTTAAAAATTAGAATCATCCATATATACCATGAAATATAGTTTACAACACATTAATTCAAATATAGAATGTGGTTTGAAAATTTTAAACTAAAGTAAAGAGTATAAACTTAAGTATATAGAACATTTACCGAAAACTCAATATTTTTGAAGGGGGTTAAACCCACTGATTTAGAAAAAAATTCAAAATATGAAAATCTAGTTTTAGTGTATAGTTTCATCGTTAACTGACATAAGATGATGGTAAAAGAGTTAAGAAACTTTGTAGTCTCCGTTTCTCTAGATAATGAAGATTTTATAATGCTAATTCCAATGATCTAGGCAGTATACGAAATTTTACTAAACTAAATATTAAAAAATATAATTATTCCTATATTCCATGAAAAATAGTTTAGAATACATTAAATCAAATTTAGAATGTGGTTTGAAAATATTAAACTAAAGTGAAGAGTATTAACTTCAGTATATAGAGCATTTACCGAAAACTCAATATTTTTGAAGGAGGTTAACTCCATAGATTTAGAAAAAAATCAAATATATGAAAATCTGGTTTTAGTGCATAGTTTTATCGACCACTGACATAAGATGATGGTCAAAGAGTTTAGAACCTGTTTAGTGTCCGTTTCTCTAGATAATGAAGATTTTATAATGCTAATTTCAATGATCTAGCAGTATATGAAATTTTAGTAAACTAAATATTAAAAAAATAGAATGATTCCTATATATCATGAAAGATAGTTTAGAATATATTAATCCAAATGTAAAATGTGGTTTGAAAATTTTAAACTAAAGTGAAGAGTATAAACTTCAGTATATAGAGCATTTACCGAAAACTCATTATTTTAGAAGGTGTTAACCCACAGATTTTGGAAAATTTTCAAAAATATGAAATCTGGTTTTAGTGTATAATTTCATCGAGTACTAACATAAGATGATGGTCAAAGAGTTTAGAACCCATGTTTTTTTCGTGTCTCTAGATAATGAAGATTTTATAATGTTAATTCGATTAATCTAGGCAGTATATGACATTTTAGTAAACTAAATATTAAAAAATAGAATGATTCCCATATACCATGAAAGAAAGTTTAGAATACATTAATTCAAATGTAAAATGTGGTTTGAAATTTTTATACTAAAGTGAAGAGTATAAATTCAGTATATAGAGCAATTAACGAAAACTAATATTTTTTTGAAAAAAAATTCAAAAATATGAAAATCTGATTTTAGTGTATAGTTTCATCGAGCACTGACATAAGATGATGGTCAAAGAGTTTAGAACCTCTGTAGTCTCCGTTTCTCTAGATAATGAAGATTTTATAATGCTAATTCAATTAATCTAGGCAGTATATGAAATTTTAGTAAAATAAATATTAAAAAATTAGAATGGTTTCTATATACCATGAAAGATAGTTTAGAATACATTAATTAAAATGTAGAATGTAGTTTGAAAATTTTAAACTAAAGTGAAGAGTATAAACTTCAGTATATAAGACATTTACCGAAAACTCAGTATTTTAGAAGGGATTAACCCACGGATTTTGGAAAATTTCAAAAATATGAAAATCTGGTTTTAGTGTATATTTTCATAGAGAACTAACATAAGATGATGGTCAAAGAGTTTAGAACCTTTGTATTTTCCGTTTCTCTAGATAATGAAGATTTTATAATGTTAATTCCAATGATCGAGGCATTATATGAAATTTTAGTAAAATAAATATTAAAAAATTAGAATGGTTCCTATATACCATGAAAGATAGTTTAAAATACATTAATTCAAATATATAATGTGGTTTGAAATTTTTAAACTAAAGTGAAGAGTATAAACTTCAGTATATAGGGCATGTACCGAAAACTCATTATTTTAGAAGGGGTTAACCCACGAATTTTGGAAAATTTTCAAAAATATGAAAATATGGTTTTAGTGTATAGTTTCATAACATAAGATGATGGTAAAATAGTTTAGAACCTCTGTTGTCTCATTTTCTCTAGATAATGAAGAGTTTATAATGCTAATTCCACTAATATAGACAGTATATGAAATTTTAGTAAATTAAATATTAAAATTTTTGAATGATTCCTATATACCATGAAAGATAGTTTATAATACACTAATTCAAATGTAAAATGTGGTTTGAAAATTTTAAACTAAAGTGAAGAGTATAAACTTCAGTATATAGAGCATTTACCGAAAACTCAATATTTTTGAAAGGGTTAACCCATGGATTTTGAAATTATTTCAAAATATGAAAAATCTGGTTTTAATGTATAGTTTCATCGAGTACTAACATAAGATGATGGTTTTAGAACCTCTGTTGTCTCCGTTTCTTCTAGATAATAAAGATTTTATAATGCTAATGAATTTAATCTAGGCAGTATATGAAATTTTAGTAAAATAAATATTAAAAAATTAGAATGGTTTCTATATACCATGAAAGATAGTTTAGAATACATTAATTAAAATGTAGAATGTGGTTTGAATTTTTAAACTAAAGTGAAGAGTATAAACTTCAGTATATAAGGCATTTACCGAAAACTCATTATTTTAGAAAGGTTTAACCCACGGATTTTGGAAAATTTCAAAAATATGAAAATCTGGTTTTAGTGTATATTTTCATCGAGCACTAACATAAGATGATGGTCAAAAAGTTTAAAACCTTTGTAGTCTCCGTTTCTCTAGATAATGAAGATTTTATAATGCTAATTACATTGATCTAGGCATTATATGAAATTTTAGTAAAATAAATATTAAAAAATTAGAATGGTTCCTATATACCATGAAAGATAGTTTAGAATACATTAATTCAAATTTAAAATGTGGTTTGAAATTTTAAACTAAAGTGAAGAGTATAAACTTCAGTCTATAGAGCATGTACCGAAAACTCATTATTTTAGACGGGTTAACCTACGGATTTTGAAATTTTTTCAAAAATATGAAAATCTGGTTTTAGCGTATAGTTTCATCGAGTACTAACATAAGATGATGGTTAAAGAGTTTAGAATCTCTATTGTCTCCGTTTCTCTAGATAATGAAAATTTTATAATGCTAATTCCATTGATCTAGGCATTATATGAAATTTTAGTAAACTAAAAATTAAAATATTTGAATGATTCCTATATACCATGAAAAACAGTTTAGAATACATTAATTCAAATGTAAAATGTATTTTGAAATTTTTATTCTAAAGTGATGAGTATAAATTTCTGTATATAGAGCATTTACCGAAAACTAATATTTTTGAAGGGGTTAACCCGCAGATTTTAATTTTTTTTTCAAAAATATGAAAATCTGGTTTTAGTGTATAGTTTTATCGAGCACTGACATAAGATGATGGTCAAAGAGTTTAGAACCTTTGTAGTCTCTGTTTCTCTAGATAATTAAGATTTTATAATGTTAATTCCATTGATGTAGGCGTTATATGAAATTTTAGTAAAATAAATATTAAAAATTAGAATGGTTCCTATATACCATAAAAGATAGTTTAGAATACATTAATTCAAATGTAAAATGTGGTTTGAATTTTTTAAACTAAAGTGAAGAGTATAAACTTCAGTATATAGAGCATTTACCGAAAACTCAATATTTTTGAAGGAGTTAACTCACGGATTTTGGAAAATTTTCAAAAATATGAAATCTGATTTTAGTGAATAGTGTCATCAAACACTAATATAAGATGATGGTCAAAGAGTTTAGAACCTCTATTGATTTCGTTTCTCTAGATAATGAAGATTTTATAATGCTAATTCTATCAATCTAGGAAGTATATGAAATTTTAGTAAACTAAATATTAAAAAATTAGAATGATTCCCTTTTACCATGAAAGATAGTTTAGAATACATTAATTCGAATGTAAAATGTGGTTTGAAGATTTTATACAAAAGTGAAGAGTATAAACTTTAGTATATAGAGCATTTACCAAAAAACTAATATTTTTGAAGGGGTTAACCCATAGATTTTGAATTTTTTTCAAAAATATGAAAATCTTGTTTTAGTGTATAGTTTCATCGAACAATGATATAATATGATGGTGAAAGATTTTAGAACCTCTTTAGTCTCCGTTTCTTCTAGATAATGAAGATTTTATAATGCTAATTCCATTGATCTAGGCATTATATGAAATTTTAGTAAAATAAATATTAAAAAATTAGAATAGTTCCTATATACCATGAAAGATAGTTTAGAATACATTAATTCAAATGTAGAATGTGGTTTGAAATTTTTAAATTGAAGAGTATAAACTTCAGTATATAGAGCAATTACAGAGAACTCATTATTTTAGAAGGGGCTAACCCACGGATTTTTGAAAATTTTCAAAAATATGAAAATCTGGTTTTAGTGTATATTTTCATTGAGTATTAACATAAGATGATGGTTGAAGAGTTTAGAACCTATGTTGTCTCCGTTTCTCTAGATAATAAAAATTTTATAATGCTAATTCCATTGATCTAGGGATTATATGAAATTTTAGTAAAATAAATATTATAAAATAAGAATGGTTCCTATATACCATGAAAGATAGTTTAGAATACATTATTTCAAATTTAAAATATGGTTTGAAAATTTTAAACAAAAGTGAAGAGCATAAACTTCAGTATATATAGCATTTACCGAAAACTCATTATTTTAGAAGGGGTTAACCCACAGATTTTGGAAAATTTTCAAAAATATGAAAATCTAGTTTTAGTGTATATTTTCATCGAGTACTAACATAAGATGATGGTCAAAAAGTTTAGAACCTCTGTTGTCTCAGTTTCTCTAGATAATGAAGATTTTATAATGCTAATTCCACTAATCTAGGCAGTATATGAAATTTTAGTAAATTAAATATTAAAAAATTAGAATGATTCCTATATACCATGAAAGATATTTTATAATACACTAATTCAAATGTAAAATGTGGTTTGAAATTTTTAAACTAAAGTGTAGAGTATAAACTTTAGTATATAGAGCATTTACCCACGGATTTTGAAAAAAATTCAAAAATATGAAAATCTGGTTTTAGTGTATTGTTTCATCGAGCACTGACATAAGATGATGGTCAAAGAGTTTAGAACCTTTATAATTCTAATTCAATTAATCTAGGCAGTATATGAAATTTTAGTAAAATAAATATTAAAAAATTAGAATGGTTTCTGTATACCATGAAAGATAGTTTAAAATACATTAATTCAAAAATATAATGTGGTTTGAAATTTTTAAACTAAAGTGAAGAATACAAACTTCAGTATATAGGGCATGTACCGAAAACTCATTATTTTGAAGGGGTTAACCCACGGATTTTGGAAAATTTTCAAAAATATGAAAATCTGGTTTTAGTGTATAGTTTCATCGACTACTAACATAAGATGATGGTCTAATAGTTTAGAAACTCTGTTGTCTCAGTTTCTCTAGATAATTAAGATTTTATAATGCTAATTCCATTGATATCGGCATTATATGAAATTTTAGTAAAATAAATATTAAAAATTAGAATGGTTCCTATATACCATAAAAGATCGTTTAGAATACATTAATTCAAATGTAAAATGTGGTTTGAAATTTTTAAACTAAAGTGAAGAGTATAAACTTCAGTATATAGAGCATTTACCGAAAACTCAATATTTTTGAAGGGAGTTATTAACCCACGGATTTTGAAAAATTTTCAAAAATATGAAATCTGATTTTAGTGAATAGTGGCATCAAGTACTAACATAAGATGATGGTCAAAGAGTTTAGAACCTCTGTTGTCTTCGTTTCTCTAGATAATGAAGATTTTATAATGTTAATTCCACTAATATAGGCAGTATATGAAATTTTAGTAAATTAAATATTAAAAATTAGAATTATTCCTATATACCATGAAAGATAGTTTAGAATACATATATTCAAATGTAGAATGTGGTTTGAAATTTCTAAAGTGAAGAGTATAAACTTCAGCATATAAGGCATTTACCGAAAACTCATTATTTTAGAAGGGGTTAAACCCACGGATTTTGGAAAATTTCAGAAATATGAAAATCTGGTTTTAGTGTATATTTTCATCGAGCACTAACATATAAGATGATGGTCAAAGAGTTCAGAACCTTTGTAGTCTTCTGTTTCTCTAGATAATAAAGATTTTATAATGCTAATTCCATTGATCTAGGCATTATATAAAATTTTAGTAAAATAATTATTAAAATATTAAAATGGTTCCTATATACCATGAAAGATAGTTTAAAATACATTAATTCAAAAATATAATGTGGTTTGAAAATTTTAAACTAAAGTGAAGAGTACAAACTTCAGTATATAGGGCATGTACCGAAAACTCATTATTTTAGAAGACCCACGGATTTTGGAAAATTTTCAAAAATATGAATTTCTGGTTTTACTGTATAGTTTCATCGACTACTAACATAAGATGATGGTCAAATAGTTTAGAAACTCTGTTGTCTCAGTTTCTCTAGATAATGAAGATTTTAAAATGCTAATTTCACTAATATAGGCAGTATATGAAATTTTAGTATATTAAATATTAAAAAAGTAGAATGATTCCTATATACCATGACAGATAGTTTATAATAAACTATTTCAAATGTTAAATGTGGTTTGAAAATTTTAAACTAAAGTGAAGAGTATAAACTTCAGTATATAGAGAATTTACCGAAAACTCAATATTTTTGAGTTTAGAACCTTTGTAGTCTCTGTTTCTCTAGATAATTAAGATTTTATAATGATAATTCCATTGATTTAGGCATTATATGAAATTTTAGTAAAATAAATATTAAAAATTAGAATGGTTCCTATATACCATAAAAGATAGTTTAGAATACATTAATTCAAATGTAAAATGTGGTTTGAAATTTTTAAACTAAAGTGAAGAGTATAAACTTATGTTGCCTCCGTTTCTCTAGATAATAAAAATTTATAATGTTAATTCCATTGATCTAGGGATTATATATATTTTAGTAAAATAAATATTATAAAATAAGAATGGTTCCTATATACCATGGAAGATAGTTTAAAATACATTAATTCAAATGTATAATATGGTTTGAAAATTTTAAACAAAAGTGAAAAGTATAAACTTCAGTATATAGAGCATTTACCGAAAACTCATTATTTTAGAAGGGGTTAACCCACGGATTTTGGAAAAATTTCAAAAATATGAAAATCTCGTTTTAGTGTATAGTTTCATCCAATACTAACATAAGATGATGGTCAAAGAGTTTAGAACCTCTGTTGTCTCAGTTTCTCTAGATAATGAAGATTTTATAATGTTAATTCCATTAATCTAGGAAGTATATGAAATTTTAGTAAAGTAGATATTAAAAATTAGAATGATTCCTATATACCATGAAAGATAGTTTATAATACACTAATTAAAACGTAAAATGTGGTTTGAAAATTTTAAACTAAAGTGAAGAGTATAAACTTCAGTATATAGAGCATTTACCGAAAACTCAATATTCTTGAAGGAGTTAACCCACGGATTTTGGAAAATTTTCAAAAATATGAAAATCTAGTTTTAGTGTATAGTTTCATCGAGTACTAACATGAGATGATTGTCAAAGAGTTTAGAACCTCTGTTGTCTCAGTTTCTCTAGATAACGAAGATTTTATAATGCTAATTCCACTAATCTAGGCACTATATAAAATTTTAGTAAACTAAATATTAAAAATTAGAATGATTCCTATATACCATGAAAGATAGTTTATAATACACTAATAAAAATGTAAAATGTGGTTTGAAATTTTTAAACTAAAGTAAGGAGTATAAACTTCAGTATATAAAGCACTTACCGAAAACTCAATATTTTTGAAGGGGGTGGTTAACCCATGGATTTTGAATTTTTTTCAAAAATATGAAAATCTGGTTTTAGTGTATAGTTTCATCGAGTACTAACATAAGATGATGGTTAAAAAGTTTAGAACCTCTGTTGTCTCCGTTTCTCTAGATAATGAAAATTTTATAAAGCTAATTCCAATGATCTAGGCATTATATGAAATTTTAGTAAACTAAAAATTAAAAAATTAGAATGATTCCTATATACCATGAAAAATAGTTTAGAATACATTAATTCAAATGTAAAATGTGGTTTGAAATTTTTAAACCAAAGTGAACAGTATAAACTTCAGTAATAGAGCATTTACCGAAAACTCATTATTTTAGAAGGTGTTAACCCACGGATTTTGGAAAATTTTCAAAAATATGAAATCTTGTTTTAGTGTATAGTTTTATCGAGTACTAACATAAGATGATGGTCAAAGAGTTTAGAACCTCTTTTGTTTTCGTGTCTCTAGATAATGAAGATTTTATAATACTAATTCAATTAATCTAGGCAGCTTATGAAATTTTAGTAAAATAAATATTAAAAAATTAGAATGGTTTCTATACCATAAAAGATAGTTTAGAATACATTAATTCAAATGTAAAATGTGGTTTGAAAATTTTAAACTAAAGTGAAGATTATAAACTTCAGTATATAAAGCATTTACCGAAAACTCAATTTTTTTGAAGGGGTTAACCCACGGATTTTGGAAAATTTTCAAAAATATGAAATCTGATTTTAGTGAATAGTTTCATTAAGTACTAACATAAGATGATGGTCAAAGAGTTTAGAACCTCTGTTGTCTTCGTTTCTCTAGATAATGAAGATTTTATAATGCTAATTCTATTAATCTAGGCAGTATATGAAATTTTAGTAAACTAAATATTAAAAAAATAGAATGATTACCATATACCATGAAAAATAGTTTAGAATACATTAATTCGAAAGTAAAATATGGTTTGAAATTTTTATACTAAAGTGAAGAGTATAAACTTCAGTATATAGAGCATTTACCGAAAACTAATATTTTTGAAAGGGCTAACCCATAGATTTTGATTTTTTTTTCAAAATATGAAAATCTGCTTTTAGTGTATAGTTTCATCGAGTACTAACATAAGATGATGGTCAAAGAGTTTAGAACCTATGTTGTCTCAGTTTCTCTAGATAATGAAGATTTTATAATGCTAATTCAACTAATCTAGGCAGTATATGAAATTTTAGTAAAATAAATATTAAAAAATTAGAATAGTTCCTATATACCATGAAACATAGTTTAGAATACATTAATTCAAATGTAGAATGTGGTTTGAAAATTTTAATGTGAAGAGTATAAACTTCAGTATATAGAGCAATTACCGAGAACTCATTATTTTAGAAGGGGCTAACCCAAGGATTTTTGAAAATTTCAAAAATATGAAAATCTGGTTTTAGTGTATATTTTCATAGAGTACTAACATAAGATGATGGTTGAAGAGTTTAGAATCTATGTTGTCTCCGTTTCTCTAGATAATGAAAATTTTATAATGCTAATTCTATTGATCTAGGGATTATATGAAATTTTAGTAAAATAAATATTATAAAATAAGAATGGTTCATATATACCATGAAAGATAGTTCAGAATACATTATTTCAAATGTAGAATATGGTTTAAAAATTTTAAACAAAAGTGAAGAGTATAAACTTCAGTATATATAGCATTACCGAAAACTCATTATTTTAGAAAATTTTCAAAAATATGAAAATCTGGTTTTAATGTATAGTTTCATCGATTACTAACATAAGATGATGGTCAAAGAGTTTAGAACCTCTGTTGTCTCAGTTTCTCTAGATAATGAAGATTTTATAATGCTAATTCCACTAATTTAGGCAGTATATGAAATTTTAGTAAACTAAATATTAAAAAATTAGAATGATTCCTATATACCATGAAATATAGTTAATAATACACTAATTCAAATGTAAAATGTGGTTTGAAAATTTTAAACTAAAATGAAGAGTATAAACTTCAGTATATAGACCATTTACCGAAAACTCAATATTTTTGAAGGGTAACCCACAGATTTTGGAAAATTTTCAAAAATATGAAAATTTTGTTTTAGTGTATAGTTTCATCGAGTACTAACATAAGATGATGGTCAAAGAGTTTAGAACCTCTGTTGTCTCAGTTTCTCTAGATAATGAAGATTTTATAATGGTAATTCCACTAATCTAGGTAGTATATGAAATTTTAGTAAACTAAATATGAAAAAATAGAATGAATCCTATATACCATGATATATAGTTTATTATACAATAATTCAAATATAAAATGTGGTTTAAAATTTTTAAACTAAAGTGAAAAGTATAAACTTCAGTATATAGAGCATTTACCGAAAACACAATATTTTTGAAGGGGTTAACCCACGGGTTTTGTATTTTTTTCAAAAGTATAAAAATCTGGTTTTAGTGTATTGTTTCATCGAGTACTAACAAAAGATGATGATTAAAGAGTTTAAAACCTCTGTTGTCTCCGTTTCTCTAGATAATGAAAATTTTATATTGCTAATTCCATTGATCTAGGCATTATATGAAATTTTAGTAAACTAAAAATTAAAAAATTAGAATGATTCCTATATACCATGAAAAATAGTTTAGAATACATTAATTCAAATGTAAAATGTGGTTTGAAACTTTTTATACTAAAGTGAAGAGTATAAATTTCAGTATATAGAGCATTTACCGAAAACTAATATTTTTGAAAGGGTAACCCGCGGATTTTGAAATTTTTTCAAAAATATGAAAATCTGGTTTTAGTGTATAGTTTAATCGAGCAATGACATAAGATGATGGTCAAAGAGTTTAGAACCTTTGTAGTCTCCGTTTCTCTAGATAATAAAGATTTTATAATGCTAATTCCATTAATGTAGGCATTATATGAAATTTTAGTAAAATAAATATTAAAAATTAGAATGGTTCCTATATACCATAAATGATAGTTCAGAATACATTAACTCAAATGTAAAATGTGGTTTGAAAATTTTAAACTAAAGTGAAGAGTATAAACTTCAGTATATAGAGCATTTACCGAAAACTCAATATTTTTGAAGGGGTTAACCCACGGATTTTGAATTTTTTTTCCAAAATATGAAAATATGGTTTTAGTGTATAGTTTCATCGAGTACTAACATAAGATGATGGTTAAAGAGTTTAGAACCTTTGTGTCTCCGTTTCTCTAGATAATGAAAATTTTATAATGTTAATTCCATTGATGTAAGTATTATATGAAATTTAAGTAAACTAAAAATTGAAAAATTAGAATGATTCCTATATACCATGAAAAATGGTTTAGAATACATTAATTCAAATGTAAAATGTGGTTTGAAATTTTTATACTAAAGTGAAGAGTAAATTTCAGTATATAGAGCATTTACCGAAAACAAATATTTTTGAAGAGGTTGACCCGCGGATTTTGAAAAAAATTTTAAAATATGAAAATCTGGTTTTAGTGTATAGTTTCATCGAGCACTGATATAAAATGATGGTCAGAGAGTTTAGAACCTCTGTAGTATCTGTTTCTCTAGATAATGAAGATTTTATAATGCTAATTCCATTGATCTAGGCATTATATGAAATTTTAGTTAAATAAATATTAAAAAATTAGAATGGTTCCTATATACCATGAAAGATAGTTTAGAATACATTAATTAAAATGTAGAATGTGGTTTGAAAATTTTAAAGTGAAGAGTATAAACTTCAGTATATAGAGCATTTACCGAAAACTCATTATTTTAGAAGGGGTTAACCCATGGATTTTGGAAATTTTTCAAAAATTTGAAATTCTGGTTTTAGTGTATATTTTCATCGAGTACTAACATAAGATGATGGTTGAAGAGTTTAGAACCTATGTCTCCTCCGTTTCTCTAGATAATGAAAATTTTATAATGCTAATTCCATTGATCTAGGGATTATATGAAATTTGAATAAAATAAATATTATAAAACAAGAATGGTTCCTTTATACCATGAAAGATAGTTTAGAATACATTAATTCAAATGTATATTATGGTTTGAAATATTTAAACAAAAGTAAAAAGTATAAACTTCAGTATATAGAGCATTTACCGAAAACTCAATATTTTCGAAGGGGTTAACCCACGGATTTTGAAATTTATACAAAAAAAGGAAAATCTAGTTTATTGCATAGTTTCATCGAGTAGTAACATATGATGATGGTTAAAGAGTTTAGAACCTCTGTTGTCTCCATTTCTCTAGATAATGAAAATTTTATAATGCTAATTCCATTGATCTAAGCATTATATGAAATTTTAGTAAAATAAATATTAAAAAATTATAATAGTTCCTATATACCATGAAAGATAGTTTAGAATACATTAATTCAAATGTAAAATGTGGTTTAAATTTTTATACTAAAGTGAAGAATATAAATTTCAGTATATAGAGCATTTACCGAAAACTAATATTTTTGAAGGGGTTAACCAGCGGATTTTGAAAATATTTCAAAAATATGAAAATCTGGTTTTTGTGTATAGTTTAGTCGAGCACTGACATAAGATGATGGTCAAAGAGTTTAGAACCTTTGTAGTCTTCGTTTCTCTAGATAATAAAGATTTTATAACGCTAATTCCATTAATGTAGGCATTATATGAAATTTTAGTAAAATAAATATTAAAAATTAAAATGATTCCTATATACCATAAAAGATAGTTTAGAATACATTAATTCAAATGTAAAATGTGGTTTGAAATTTTTAAACTAAAGTGAAGAGTATAAACTTATGTTGCCTCCGTTTCTCTAGATAATAAAAATTTATAATGTTAATTCCATTCATCTAGGGATTATATATATTTTAGTAAAATAAATATTATAAAATAAGAATGGTTCCTATATACCATGGAAGATAGTTTAAAATACATTAATTCTAATGTATAATATGGTTTGAAAATTTTAAACAAAAGTGAAAAGTATAAACTTCGGTATATAGAGCATTTACCGAAAACTCATTATTTTAGAAGGGATTAACCCACGGATTTTGGAAAATTTTCAAAAATATGAAAATCTCGTTTTAGTGTATAGTTTTATCCAATACTAACATAAGATGATGGTCAAAGAGTTTAGAACCTCTGCTGTCTCAGTTTCTCTAGATAATGAAGATTTTATAATGTTAATTCCATTAATCTAGGCAGTATATGAAATTTTAGTAAACTAGATATTAAAAAAATTAGAATGATTCCTATATACCATGAAAGATAGTTTATAATACACTAATTAAAACGTAAAATGTGGTTTGAAAATTTTAAACTAAAGTGAAGAGTATAAACTTCAGTATATAGAGCATTTACCGAAAACTCAATATTCTTGAAGGGGTTAACCCACGGATTTTGAATTTTTTTTTCCAAAATATGAAAATATGGTTTTAGTGTATAGTTTCATCGAGTACTAACATAAGATGATGGTTAAAGAGTTTAGAACCTTTGTGTCTCCGTTTCTCTAGATAATAAAAATTTTATAATGTTAATTCCATTGATGTAAGTATTATATGAAATTTAAGTAAACTAAAAATTGAAAAATTAGAATGATTCCTATATACCATGAAAAATGGTTTAGAATACATTAATTCAAATGTAAATGTGTTTGAAAATTTTATACTAAAGTGAAGAGTAAATTTCAGTATATAGAGCATTTACCGAAAACAAATATTTTTAAAGAGGTTAACCCGCGGATTTTGAAAAAATTTTAAAAATATGAAAATCTGGTTTTAGTGTATAATTTCATCGAGCACTGATATAAAATGATGGTCAGAGAGTTTAGAACCTCTGTAGTCTCTGTTTCTCTAGATAATGAAGATCTTATAATGCTAATTCCATTGATCTAGGCATTATATGAAATTTTAGTTAAATAAATATTAAAAAATTAGAATGGTTCCTATATACCATGAAAGATAGTTTAGAATACATTAATTAAAATGTAGAATGTGGTTTGAAAATTTTAAAGTGAAGAGTATAAACTTCAGTATATAGAGCATTTACCGAAAACTCATTATTTTAGAAGGGGTTATCCCATGGATTTTGGAAATTTTTCAAAAATTTGAAATTCTGGTTTTAGTGTATATTTTCATCGAGTACTAACATAAGATGATGGTTGAAGAGTTTAGAACCTATGTCTCCTCCGTTTCTCTAGATAATGAAAATTTTATAATGCTAATTCCATTGATCTAGGGATTATATGAAATTTGAATAAAATAAATATTATAAAACAAGAATGGTTCCTTTATACCATGAAAGATACTTTCGAATACATTAATTCAAATGTATATTATGGTTTGAAATATTTAAACAAAAGTAAAAAGTATAAACTTCAATATATAGAGCATTTACCGAAAACTCAATATTTTCGAAGGGGTTAACCCACGGATTTTGAAATTTTTACAAAAAAGGAAAATCTAATTTTATTGTATAGTTTCATCGAGTACTAACATATGATGATGGTTAAGGAGTTTAGAACCTATGTTGTCTCCATTTCTCTAGATAATGAAAATTTTATAATGCTAATTCCATTGATCTAAGCATTATATGAAATTTTAGTAAAATAAATATTAAAATATTATAATAGTTCCTATATAGCATGAAAGATAGTTTAGAATACATTAATTCAAATGTAAAATTTGGTTTAAATTTTTATACTAAAGTGAAGAATATAAGTTTCAGTAAATAGAACATTTACCGAAAACTAATATTTTTGAAGGGGTTAACCAGCGGATTTTGAAAATATTTCAAAAATATGAAAATCTGGTTTTTGTGTATAGTTTAGTCGAGCACTGACATAAGATGATGGTCAAATAGTTTAGAACCTTTGTAGTCTTCGTTTCTCTAGATAATAAAAATTTTATAATGCTAATTCCATTAATGTAGGCATTATATGAAATTTTTGTAAAATAAATATTAAAAATTAAAATGATTCCTATATACCATAAAAGATAGTTTATATACCATGAAAGATAGTTTAGAATACATTAATTCAAATGTAGAATGTGGTTTGAAAATTTTAAAGTGAAGAGTATAAACTTCAGTATATAGAGCATTTACCGTAAACTCATTATTTTAGAAGAGGTTACCCACGGATTTTGGAAAATTTTCAAAAATATGATAATCTGGTTTTAGTGTATATTTTCATAGAGTACTAACATAAGATGATGGTTGAAGAGTTTAGAATCTATGTTGTCTCCGTTTCTCTAGATAATGAAAGTTTTATAATGCTAATTCCATTGATCTAGGGATTATATGAAATTTTAGTAAAATAAATATTATAAAATAAGAATGGTTCCTATATACCATGAAAGATAGTTTAGAATACATTATTTCAAATGTAGAATATGGTTTGAAATTTTTAAACAAAAGTTAAGAGTACTAACTTCAGTATATAGAGCATTTACCGAAAACTCATTATTTTAGAAGGGGTTAACCCACGGATTTTGGAAAATGTTCAAAAATATGAAAATCTGGTTTTAGTGTATATTTTCATCGAGTACTAACATAAGATGATGGTTGAAGAGTTTAGAACCTATGTCTCCTCCGTTTCTCTAGATAATGAAAATTTTATAATGCTAATTCCATTGATCTAGGGATTATATGAAATTTGAATAAAATAAATATTATAAAACAAGAATGGTTCCTTTATACCATGAAAGATAATTTAGAATACATTAATTCAAATGTATATTATGGTTTGAAATATTTAAACAAAAGTAAAAAGTATAAACTTCAGTATATAGAGCATTTACCGAAAACTCAATATTTTCGAAGGGGTTAACCCACGGATTTTGAAATTTATACAAAAAAAGGAAAATCTAGTTTTATTGTATAGTTTCATCGAGTAGTAACATATGATGATGGTTAAAGAGTTTAGAACCTCTGTTGTCTCAATTTCTCTAGATAATGAAAATTTTATAATGCTAATTCCATTGATCTAAGCATTATATGAAATTTTAGTAAAATAAATATTAAAAAATTATAATAGTTCCTATATACCATGAAAGATAGTTTAGAATACATTAATTCAAATGTAAAATGTGGTTTAAATTTATATACTAAAGTGAAGAATATAAATTTCAGTATATAGAGCATTTACCGAAAACTAATATTTTTGAAGGGGTTAACCAGCGGATTTTGAAAATATTTCAAAAATATGAAAATCTGGTTTTTGTGTATAGTTTAGTCGAGCACTGACATAAGATGATGGTCAAAGAGTTTAGAACCTTTGTAGTCTTCGTTTCTCTAGATAATAAAGATTTTATAATGCTAATTCCATTAATGTAGGCATTATATGAAATTTTAGTAAAATAAATATTAAAAATTAAAATGATTCCTATATACCATAAAAGATAGTTTAGAATACATTAATTCAAATGTAAAATGTGGTTTGAAATTTTTAAACTAAAGTGAAGAGTATAAACTTATGTTGCCTCCGTTTCTCTAGATAATAAAAATTTATAATGTTAATTCCATTCATCTAGGGATTATATATATTTTAGTAAAATAAATATTATAAAATAAGAATGGTTCCTATATACCATGGAAGATAGTTTAAAATACATTAATTCAAATGTATAATATGGTTTGAAAATTTTAAACAAAAGTGAAAAGTATAAACTTCGGTATATAGAGCATTTACCGAAAACTTATTATTTTAGAAGGGATTAACCCACGGATTTTGGAAAAATTTCAAAAATATGAAAATCTCGTTTTAGTGTATAGTTTTATCCAATACTAACATAAGATGATGGTCAAAGAGTTTAGAACCTCTGCTGTCTCAGTTTCTCTAGATAATGAAGATTTTATAATGTTAATTCCATTAATCTAGGCAGTATATGAAATTTTAGTAAACTAGATATTAAAAAATTAGAATGATTCCTATATACCATGAAAGATAGTTTATAATACACTAATTAAAACGTAAAATGTGGTTTGCAAATTTTAAACTAAAGTGAAGAGTATAAACTTCAGTATATAGAGCATTTACCGAAAACTCAATATTCTTGAAGGGGTTAACCCACGGATTTTGAATTTTTTTTCCAAAATATGAAAATATGGTTTTAGTGTATAGTTTCATCGAGTACTAACATAAGATGATGGTTAAAGAGTTTAGAACCTTTGTGTCTCCGTTTCTCTAGATAATAAAAAATTTATAATGTTAATTCCATTGATGTAAGTATTATATGAAATTTAAGTAAACTAAAAATTGAAAAATTAGAATGATTCCTATATACCATGAAAAATAGTTTAGAATACATTAATTCAAATGTAAATGTGGTTTGAAATTTTTATACTAAAGTGAAGAGTAAATTTCAGTATATAGAGCATTTACCGAAAACAAATATTTTTAAAGAGGTTAACCCGCGGATTTTGAAAAAAATTTTAAAAATATGAAAATCTGGTTTTAGTGTATAATTTCATCGAGCACTGATATAAAATGATGGTCAGAGAGTTTAGAACCTCTGTAGTCTCTGTTTCTCTAGATAATGAAGATTTTATAATGCTAATTCCATTGATCTAGGCATTATATGAAATTTTAGTTAAATAAATATTAAAAAATTAGAATGGTTCCTATATACCATGAAAGATAGTTTAGAATACATTAATTAAAATGTAGAATGTGGTTTGAAAATTTTAAAGTGAAGAGTATAAACTTCAGTATATAGAGCATTTACCGAAAACTCATTATTTTAGAAGGGGTTATCCCATGGATTTTGGAAATTTTTCAAAAATTTGAAATTCTGGTTTTAGTGTATATTTTCATCGAGTACTAACATAAGATGATGGTTGAAGAGTTTAGAACCTATGTCTCCTCCGTTTCTCTAGATAATGAAAATTTTATAATGCTAATTCCATTGATCTAGGTATTATATGAAATTTGAATAAAATAAATATTATAAAACAAGAATGGTTCCTTTATACCATGAAAGATACTTTCGAATACATTAATTCAAATGTATATTATGGTTTGAAATATTTAAACAAAAGTAAAAAGTATAAACTTCAATATATAGAGCATTTACCGAAAACTCAATATTTTCGACGGGGGTTAACCCACGGATTTTGAAATTTTTACAAAAAAAGGAAAATCTAATTTTATTGTATAGTTTCATCGAGTACTAACATATGATGATGGTTAAAGAGTTTAGAACCTCTGTTGTCTCCATTTCTCTAGATAATGAAAATTTTATAATGCTAATTCCATTGATCTAAGCATTATATGAAATTTTAGTAAAATAAATATTAAAATATTATAATAGTTCCTATATAGCATGAAAGATAGTTTAGAATACATTAATTCAAATGTAAAATGTGGTTTAAATTTTTATACTAAAGTGAAGAATATAAATTTCAGTAAATAGAACATTTACCGAAAACTAATATTTTTGAAGGGGTTAACCAGTGGATTTTGAAAATATTTCAAAAATATGAAAATCTGGTTTTTGTGTATAGTTTAGTCGAGCACTGACATAAGATGATGGTCAAATAGTTTAGAACCTTTGTAGTCTTCGTTTCTCTAGATAATAAAAATTTTATAATGCTAATTCCATTTATGTAGGCATTATATGAAATTTTTGTAAAATAAATATTAAAAATTAAAATGATTCCTATATACCATAAAAGATAGTTTATATACCATGAAAGATAGTTTAGAATACATTAATTCAAATGTAGAATGTGGTTTGAAAATTTTAAAGTGAAGAGTATAAACTTCAGTATATAGAGCATTTACCGAAAACTCATTATTTTAGAAGAGGTTACCCATGGATTTTGGAAAATTTTCAAAAATATGATAATCTGGTTTTAGTGTATATTTTCATAGAGTACTAACATAAGATGATGGTTGAAGAGTTTAGAATCTATGTTGTCTCCGTTTCTCTAGATAATGAAAGTTTTATAATGCTAATTCCATTGATCTAGGGATTATATGAAATTTTAGTAAAATAAATATTATAAAATAAGAATGGTTCCTATATACCATGAAAGATAGTTTAGAATACATTATTTCAAATGTAGAATATGGTTTGAAATTTTTAAACAAAAGTTAAGAATACTAACTTCAGTATATAGAGCATTTACCGAAAACTCATTATTTTAGAAGGGGTTAACCCACGGATTTTGGAAAATGTTCAAAAATATGAAAATCTGGTTTTAGTGTATAGTTTCATCGAGTACTAACATAAGATGATGGTCAAAGAGTTTAGAACCTCTGTTGTCTCCGTTTCTCTAAATAAAGAAGATTTTATAATGGTAATTCCACTAATCTAGGCAGTATATGAAATTTTAGTAAACTAAATATAAAAAATTAGAATGATTCCTATATACCATGAAAGATAGTTTATAATACATTAATTAAAATATAAAATGTGGTTTCAAAATTTTAAACTAAAGTGAAGAGTATAAACTTAAGTATATAGAGCATTTACCGAAAACTCATTATTTTAGAAGGGGTTAACCCACGGATTTTGGAAATTTTTTTGAAGTATGAAAATCTGGTTTTAGTGTATAGTTTCATCGAGTAATAACATAAGATGATGGTCAAAGAGTTTAGAACCTCTGTTGTCTCAGTTTCTCTAGATAATGAAGATTTTATAATGCTAATTCCGCTAATCTAGGCAGTATATGAAATTTTAGTAAAATAAATATTAAAAAATTAGAATAGTTCCTATATACCATGAAACATAGTTTAGAATACATTAATTCAAATGTAGAATGTGGTTTGAAATTTTTAATGTGAAGAGTATAAACTTCAGTATATAGAGCAATTACCGAGAACTCATTATTTTAGAAGGGGCTAACCCACGGATTTTTTGGAAAATTTTCAAAAATATGAAAATCTGGTTTTAGTGTATAGTTTCATCGATTACTAACATAAGATGATGGTCAAAGAGTTTAGAACCTCTGTTGTCTCAGTTTCTCTAGATAATGAAGATTTTATAATGCTAATTCCACTAATTTAGGCAGTATATGAAATTGTAGTAAACTAAATATAAAAAAATTAGAATGATTCCTATATACCATGAAATATAGTTTATAATACACTATTTCAAATGTAAAATGTGGTTTGAAATTTTTAAACTAAAATGAAGAGTATAAACTTCAGTATATAGACCATTTACTGAAAACTCAATATTTTTAAAGGGATTAACCCACAGATTTTGGAAATTTTTCAAAAATATGAAAATTTTGTTTTAGTGTATTGTTTCATCGAGTAATAACATAAGATGATGGTCAAAGAGTTTAGAACCTTTGTAGTCTCCGTTTCTCTAGATAATAAAGATTTTATAATGCTAATTCCATTAATGTAGGCATTATATGAAATTTTAGTAAAATAAATATTAAAAATTAGAATGGTTCCTATATACCATAAAAGATAGTTCAGAATACATTAACTCAAATGTAAAATGTGGTTTGAAACTTTTAAACTAAAGTGAAGAGTATAAACTTCAGTATATAGAGCATTTACCGAAAACTCAATATTTTTGAAGGGGTTAACCCACGGATTTTGAATTTTTTTTCCAAAATATGAAAATATGGTTTTAGTGTATAGTTTCATCGAGTACTAACATAAGATGATGATTTAAGAGTTTAGAACCTTTGTGTCTCCGTTTCTCTAGATAATGAAAATTTTATAATGTTAATTCCATTGATCTAAGTATTATATGAAATTTAAGTAAACTAAAAATTGAAAAATTAGAATGATTCCTATATACCATGAAAAATGGTTTAGAATACATTAATTCAAATGTAAAATGTGGTTTGAAATTTTTATACTAAAGTGAAGAGTAAATTTCAGTATATAGAGCATTTACCGAAAACAAATATTTTTGAAGAGGTTGACCCGCGGATTTTGAAAAAATTTCAAAAATATGAAAATCTGGTTTTAGTGTATAGTTTCATCGATCACTGATATAAAATGATGTTCAGAGAGTTTAGAACCTCTGTAGTCTCTGTTTCTCTAGATAATGAAGATTTTATAATGCTAATTCCATTGATCTAGGCATTATATGAAAATTTAGTTAAATAAATATTAAAAAATTAGAATGGTTCCTATATACCATGAAAGATAGTTTAGAATACATTAATTAAAATGTAGAATGTGGTTTGAAAATTTTAAAGTGAAGAGTATAAACTTCAGTATATAGAGCATTTACCGAAAACTCATTATTTTAAAAGGGGTTAACCCATGGATTTTGGAAATTTTTCAAAAATATGAAATTCTGGTTTTAGTGTATATTTTCATCGAGTACTAACATAAGATGATGGTTGAAGAGTTTAGAACCTATGTTTCCTCCGTTTCTCTAGATAATGAAAATTTTATAATGCTAATTCCATTGATCTAGGGATTATATGAAATTTGAATAAAATAAATATTATAAAACAAGAATGGTTCCTCTATACCATGAAAGATAGTTTAGAATACATTAATTCAAATGTATATTATGGTTTGAAATATTTAAACAAAAGTAAAAAGTATAAACTTCAGTATATAGAGCATTTACCGAAAACTCAATATTTTCGAAGGGGTTAACCCACGGATTTTGAAATTTTTACAAAAAAATGAAAATCTAGTTTTATTGTATAGTTTCATCGAGTACTAACATATGATGATGGTTACAGAGTTTAGAACCTCTGTTGTCTTCATTTCTCTAGATAATGAAAATTTTATAATGCTAATTCCATTGATCTAAGCATTATATGAAATTTTAGTAAAATAAATATTAAAAAATTATAATAGTTCCTGTATACCATGAAAGATAGTTTAGAATACATTAATTCAAATGTAAAATGTGGTTTAAATTTTTATACTAAAGTGAAGAATATAAATTTCAGTATATAGAGCATTTACCAAAAACTAATATTTTTGAAGGGGTTAACCAGCGGATTTTGAAAATATTTCAAAAATATGAAAATCTGGTTTTTGTATATAGTTTAGTCGAGCACTGACATAAGATGATGGTCAAAGAGTTTAGAACCTTTGTAGTCTTCGTTTCTCTAGATAATAAAGATTTTATAATGCTAATTCCATTAATGTAGGCATTATATGAAATTTTAGTAAAATAAATATTAAAAATTAGAATGATTCCTATATACCATAAAAGATAGTTTATATACCATGAAAGATAGTTTAGAATACATTAATTCAAATGTAGAATGTGGTTGAAAATTTTAAAGTGAAGAGTATAAACTTCAGTATATAGAGCATTTACCGAAAACTCTTTATTTTAGAAGGGGTTACCCACGGATTTTGGAAAATTTTCAAAAATATGATAATCTGGTTTTAGTGTATATTTTCATAGAGTACTAACATAAGATGATGATCGAAGAGTTTAGAATCTATGTTGTCTCCGTTTCTTTAGATAATGAAAGTTTTATAATGCTAATTCCATTGATCTAGGGATTATATGAAATTTTAGTAAAATAAATATTATAAAATAAGGATGGTTCCTATATACCATGAAAGATAGTTTAGAATACATTATTTCAAATGTAGAATATGGTTTGAAATTTTTAAACAAAAGTTAAGAGTACTAACTTCAGTATATAGAGCATTTACCGAAAACTCATTATTTTAGAAGGGGTTAACCCACGGATTTTGGAAAATGTTCAAAAATATGAAAATCTGGTTGTAGTGTATAGTTTCATCGAGTACTAACATAAGATGATTTTCAAAGATATTAGAACCTCTGTTGTCTCCGTTTCTCTAGATAAAGAAGATTTTATAATGGTAATTCCACTAATCTAGGCAGTATATGAAATTTTAGTAAACTAAATATAAAAAATTAGAATGATTCCTATATACCATGAAAGATAGTTTATAATACATTAATTCAAATGTAAAATGTGGTTTGAAAATTTTAAACTAAAGTGAAGAGTATAAACTTCAGTATATAGAGCATTTACCGAAAACTCATTATTTTAGAAGGGGTTAACCCACGGATTTTGGAAATTTTTTTGAAGTATGAAAATCTGGTTTTAGTGTATAGTTTCATCGAGTAATAACATAAGATGATGGTCAAAGAGTTTGGAACCTCTGTTGTCTCAGATTTTCTAGATAATGAAGATTTTATAATGCTAATTCCACCAATTTAGGCAGTATATGAATTTTTAGTAAACCAAATATTAAAAAATTAGAATGATTCCTATATACCATGAAAGATAGTTCATAATACACTAATTCAAATGTAAAATGTGGTTTGAAAATTTTAAACTAAAGTGAAGAGTATAAACTTCAGTATATAGAGCATTTACCGAAAACTCAATATTTTTGAAGGGGAAGCCGTGGATTTTGAATTTTTTTTCAAAAATATGGAAATCTGGTTTTAGTGTATAGTTTCATCGAGTACTAAAATAAAATGATGGTTAAAGAGTTTAGAACCTCTGTGTCTCAGGTTCTCTAGATAATGAAAACTTTATAATGTTAATTCCATTGATCTAGGCATTATATAAAATTTTAGTTAATAAAAAATTAAAAAATTAGAATGATTCCTATATACCATGAAAAATTTAGAATACATTAATTCAAATGTAAAATGTGGTTTAAATTTTTTATACTAAAGTGAAGAGTATAAATTTCAGTATATAGAGCATTTACCGAAAACTAATATTTTTGAAGAGGTTAACCCGCGGATTTTGGAAAATTTTCAAAAATATGAAAATCTGGTTTTAGTGTATAGTTTCATTGAGCACTGATATAAGATGATGGTCAAAGAGTTTAGAACCTCTGTAGTCTCCGTTTATCTAGATAATGAAGATTTTATAATGCTAAAAAAAATTAGAATGATTCCTATATACCAAGAAAGATAGTTTAGAATACATTAATTCAAATGTAGAATGTGGTTTGAAATTTTTAAACAAAAGTGAAGAGTATAAACTTCAGTATATAGAGCATTTACAGAAAACTCATTATTTTAGAAAAGGTTAACCCATGGATTTTGGAAAATTTTCAAAAATATGAAAATCTGGTTTTAGTGTATAGTTTCATCGAGTACTAACATAAGATGATGATCAAAGAGTTTAGAACATCTGTTGTCTCCGTTTTTCTAGATAATGAAGATTTTATAATGCTTATTACACTAATCTAGGCAGTATATGAAATTTAGTAAACTAAATATTTAAAAATTAGAATGATTCCTATATACCATGAAAGATAGTTTAGAATACATTAATTCAAATGTCGAATGTGGTTTCAAATTTTTAAATAAAAGTGAAGAGTAGAAACTTCAGTATATAAAACATTTACCGAAAACTCATTATTTTAGAAGGAGTTGTTAACCCACGGATTTTGGAAAATTTTCAAAAATATGAAAATATTGTTTTAATGTATAGTTTCATCGAGCACTGACATAAGAGGATGGTCAAAGATTTTAGAACCTTTGTAGTCTTCGTTTATCTAGATAATGAAGATTTTATAATGTTTATTCTACTAATCTGTACAGTATATGAAATTTAGTAAACTAAATATTTCAAAATTAGAATGAATCCTATATACCATGAAAAATAGTTTAGAATACATTAATTCAAATGTAGTTTTTGGTTTGAAATTTTTTAACAAAAGGGCAGAGTATAAACTTCAGTATATAGAGCATTAACCGAAAACTCATTATTTTAGAAGGGGATGTTAACCCAAGGATTTTGGAAAATTTTCAAAAATATGAAAATATGGTTTTAATGTATAGTTTCATCGAGCACTGACATAAGAGGATGGTCAAAGATTTTAGAACCTTTGTAGTGTCCGTTTATCTAGATAGTGAAGATTTTATAATGCTAATTTCATTGATTTAGACAGTATATGAAATGTTACTAAACTAAATATTAAAAAATTAGAATGATTCCTATATACCATGAAAGATAGTTTAGAATACATTAATTCAAATGTAGTTTTTGGTTTGAAATTTTTAAACAAAAGAGCAGAGTATAAACTTCAGTATATAGAGCATTAACTGAAAACTCATTATTTTAGAAAGGGGTTGTTAACCCATGGATTTTGGAAAAATTTCAAAAATATGAAAATCTGGTTTTAGTCTATAGTTTTTATAAGGCACTAAAGATAAAATGATGGTCAAAGAGTTTAGAACCTTTGTTGTCTCCGTTTCTCTAGATAATGAAGATTTTATAATGCTATTTCCACTAATCTTGTTAGTATATGAAATTTTAGTAAACTAAATATTTCTTATATACCATGAAATATAGTTTAGAATATATTAATTGAAATGTAGAATGTGGTTTAAAAATTTTAAACTAAAGTGAAGAGTATAAACTTCAGTATATAGAGCAATTACCGAAAACTCAATATTTTTGAAGGGGTTAACCCACGGAGCTTGAAAAAAAAACAAAAATATGAAAATCTTGTTTTAGTGTATAGTTTCATCGAGCACTGACATAATATGATGGTCAAAGAGTTTAGAACATTTGTAGTCTCCGTTTCTCTAGATAATGAATATTTTATATTGCTAATTTCATTGATCTAGGCAGTATTTGAAATTTTACTAAACTAATATTAAAAAATTAGAATGATTCCTAAATACCCTGAAAGATAGTTTAGAATACATTAATTCAAATATAGAATGTGGTTTGAAATTTTTAAACAAAAGTGAATAAGTATAAACTTCAGTATATAGAGCATTTACCGAAAACTCATTATTTTAGAAGAGGTTAACCCACGGATTTCGGAAAATTTTCAAAAATATGAAAATCTTGTTTTAGTGTATAGTTTTATCGAGTACTAACATAAAATGATGGTCAAAGAGTTTATAACCTCGTATGTCTCCGTTTCTCTAGATAATGAAGATTTTATAATGCTTATTCCACTAATCTAGGCAATCTATGAAATTTAGTAAACTAAATATTTGAAAATTAGAATGATTCCAATATACCATGAAAGATAGTTTAGAATACATTAATTCAAATGTCGAATGTGGTTTCAAATTTTTAAATAAAAGTGAAGAGTATAAACTTCAGTATATAAAGAATTTACCAAAAACTCATAATTTTAGAAAGAGTTGTTAACCCACGGATTTTGGAAAATTTTCAAAAATATGAAAATATGGTTTTAATGTATAGTTTCATCGAGCACTGACATAAGAGGATGGTCAAAGATTTTAGAACCTTTGTAGTCTCCGTTTATCTAGCTAATGAAGATTTTATAATGATAATTTCATTGATCTAGGCAGTATATGAAATGTTACTAAACTAAATATTAAAAAAATAGAATGATTCCTATATACCATGAAAGATAGTTTAGAATACATTAACTTAAATGAGTTTTTGGTTTGAAAATTTTTAACAAAAGGGCAGAGTATAAACTTCAGTATATAGAGCATTAACCGAAAACTCTGTATTTTAGAAAGGGATACCCACGGATTTTGGAAAATTTTTAAAAATATGAAAATATGGTTTTAATGTATAGTTTCATCAAGCACTGACATATGAGGATGGTCAAAGATTTTAGAACCTTTGTAATCTCCGTTTATCTAGATAATGGAGATTTTATAATGCTAATTTCATTGATCTAGGCAGTATATGAAATGTTACTAAACTAAATATTAAAAAATTAGAATGATTCCTATATACCATGAAACTTAGTTTAGAATACATTAATTCAAATGTAGAATTTGGTTTGAAATTTTTAATCAAAAGTGAAGAGTATAAATACAGTATATATAGCATTTACCGAAAACTCATTATTTTAGAAAAGGTTAACCCACGGATTTTGGAAAATTTTCAAAAATATGAATATCTGGTTTTAGGGTATAGTTTCATCGAGTACTAACATAAGATGATGGTCAAAGAGTTTAGAACCTCTGTTGTCTCAGTTTCTCTAGATAATGAAGATTTTATAATGCTAATTCCACTAGTCTTGGCAGTATATGAAATTTTAGTAAATAAAATATTAAAAAATTATAATGGTTCCTATATACAGTAATTCAAATGTGTAGTGTTGTTTGAAATTTTAAATCTAAAGTGAATAGTATAAACTTCATTATATAGAGCATTTACCGAAAACTCAATATTTTTAAAGGGAACCCACGGATTTTGGAAAATTTTCAAAAATATGAAAATATGTTTTTAGTGTATAGTTTCATCGAGTAGAAACATAAGATAATGATCAAAGAATTTAGAACCTCTGTTGTCTTCGTTTCTCAAGATAACGAAGATTTTATAATGCTAATTCCACTAATCTACGCAGTATATGAAATTTTAGTAAACTAAATATTACAAAATTAGAATGATTCCTATATACCATGAGAGATAGTTTAGAATACATTAATTCAAATATCGAATGTGGTTTGAAATTTTTAAGATACCGAAAACTCAATATTTTTGAAGGGTTAACCCACAAATTTTGAAAAAAATTCAAAGATATTAAAAATCTGGTTTTAGTATATAGTTTCATCGACCACTGGCATAAGATGATGGTCAAAGAGTTTACAACCTTTGTAGTCTTCGTTTCTCTAGATAATGAACATTTTATAATGCTAATTCCACTAATATAGTCAGTACATGAAATTTTAGTAAACTAAATATTACAAAATTAGAATGATTTCTATATGCCATGAAAGATAGTTTAGAATACATTAATTCAAATGTAGAATGTGGTTTGAAATTTTTAAACTAAAGCGAAGAGTATAAACTTCAGTATAGAGATCATTTACCCACGAATTTTGAAAAAAAAATCAAAAATATGAAATTCTGGTTTTAGTTTATAGTTTTATCGAGCATTGACATAAGATGATGGTCAAAGAGTTTAGAACCTTTGTAGTCTCTGTTTCTCTAGATAATAAAGATTTTATAATGCTAATTTCATTGATCTAGGCAATATATGAAATTTTACCAAACTAACTATTAAAAAATAGAATGATTCATATATAACATGAAAGATAGTTTAGAATACACTAATTCAAATGTAGAATGTGGTTTAAAATTTTTAAACAAAAGTGAAGAGTATAAACTTTAGTATATAGAGCATTTATCGAAAACTCATTATTTTAGAAGGGGTTAAACCACGGATTTTGGAAAATTTTTAAAAATATGAAAATCTGGTTTAAGTATATAGTTTCATCGAGCAGTAACATAAGATGATGGTAAAAGAGTTTAGAACCTCTATTGTCTTCGTTCTTCTTGATAACGAAGATTTTATAATGCTAATTCCACTAATATATGCAGTATATGAAATTTTAGTAAACTAAATATTACAAAATTAGAATGATTTCTATATATCTCGAGAGATAATTTAGAATACATTAATTCAAATGTCCAATGTGGTTTAAAATTTTAAACAAAAGTAAGAGTATAAACTTCAGTATATGGAGCATTTACGGAAAACTCATTATTTTAGAAGAGGTTAACCTACGGATTTTGGAAAAATTTCAAAAATATGAAAATCTGGTTTTAGTGTATAGTTTCATCGAGCACTAATATAAGATGATGGTCAAAGATTTTAGAACCTCTGTTGTTTCTGTTTCTCTAGATAATGAAGATTTTGTAATGCTAATTTCACTAATCTTGGCAGTATATGAAATCTTAGTAAACTAAATCTTAAAACATTAGAATGATTCCTATATACCATGAAAGATAGTTTTGAATATGTAGAATGTGGTTTGAAATTTTTAAACTAAAGTGAAGAGTATAAACTTCAGTGTATAGACCATTTACTGAAAACTCAACATTTTTGAAAGGGTTAATTTATAATGTTTGGATTCTCGGCAAAGAGGTGAAACCAACTTTTTTTTTACCAAAAAAAAAGAAATATAGTGTGCATAATCATCATTTGAGATTAAACACACTAAAAGTTTTGTTTGGTGACTTCGTGTGTCTATTAGGACACACATCTCTGGTAACAGTTTCTTTTTGGTGTCAAGAGAATCTTTGGTAAAAAAGTTAGACCAAACCTGGAAATAAAATGAGACGATAGAGAGGTTCTTTGACGGCAGTGTTTGTATTTACAGTGAAATATATATATGTGATACATGTCTCGCAAAAATTTTGCTGCATGTAACTGAGTCCTCTTGATGACATTTCGTCCATATGCATAAATGATTAGCAATTGTAGCCCACATAATAAATTTATTATTAAGATTCACAATAAATCCTCAAAACACTATGACCAAAAGTTCTAGTTTTTTTTTTTCATTCACTCCCAATATTCTGATTATTAATTATATACGTACTAAAGATATAAAATAGCGAACATACTTGATGTCTTAAGCATGGAAACTCTAAGAGAGACACATAAGTTCCTAATATCCCAAACACCAAACTGCAGGGTGTACTGGACCAAGCATTTTATTTGGTAAACATTTTTATTTATGATTGGTTGGATTTACTACTTAGTGGCATTATATTTGTGAGGAAATGCTTAATGTAGTTGTGTCTATCATGTCTTTCAAATGAGTTTGTCTAGCATCTTCCAAAGAAAATCTAAAATGTATTTAAATTTAATACTGAGGCCCTAGGAAAATGACAAAAGTACTTTTACAATAGATATTTTCCGAAAAGTGTTAAAAGACAGAAAAAGATTTATAAAAGTAACAAATCAATGATAAAATATTTATGATTCACATAGGCAATTATTTAAGAAAAGAAGGATAGCTATAATCATAGAGGAAAATATATAATTTCACCTTTTGGCATAGTGTAAGCCAGAAAAAGTAACAAATCAATGATAAAATAACTTATAATTACACATAAAAAGTTATATAAGAAAAGGAGGACAGCTATAATTACAAAGGCAAAGATTGTGTTTTAACTTTTGTTTTAGTGTAAGACATGTCAATACAATGCATCTAGCCTAATACGTCTGACCAAATGCTTCATGAATCACAAGTGAAATGTTATCCTACTTGCTTTCTCATATAGAAAAAATAACTAATTTGACTTTTTTTTTACCATTAAAGACTTATATGACACATAATTGGCTGATTCTCTTCTTTTATTCCTTATGCTACCCATTCGAATATTTATATAAAAAGTCATCTGTACAACTAAGCACACAATAAACCAGTCCGATATATACATGGGTGTCAAAATGAGTTATAACTCATGAACTAGGTTAGCTTACCTTGATTTTTCAGGCTCATTTAATAAATGAACATGATCTCTATTTTTTAGGCTCGTTTAATAAATGATTTTATTGATCGAATTTCAATTAGATCACGAGTTATATGAACGATCTTTAGTGAAAATGAACTAACTCATAAGCTTGGTCATTTTTATACTTTATATAGATGGATGATTTTCTTATGTAAAAAAAGATAGTTTCTGTATTAATCATATATCTTCTAAAGTTAAAATGTAAAACCAACAAATAATAAATATATATAAAATGTAAAAGAATATTGATATCAATCCTCACACTATATATTTAGAATTAAAATATATTTCTAAGACTCTCATGCGGAAAATATATCTTTACGATTTGAATAGATGAAAAGTTTGAAGATGAATCATCATAAGACTCTTCTGTGAAATATATTTTTGGATCACTGATTTAGCTTTGATTTAATATATTATTAGGTCTTGGTTTTATTCAGTATTTAATATTAACGCTTTGGAATTTTAAAATTTAGATTATATTTTAAAAATTATTCTATATTTTATTTTTAATTTACTTTACAATTTTTATATTTAATTGCGAGTTACCTCATTTAACTCATGATCTAGATGATCTGAGTTCGAGTTTTGATATTAAAACTCATATAATAAAAGAGTTAGCTTACTCATATAATAAATGAGCTGAACTGAACTAGCTTATGAAAAGTCTGAACTCACCATGAGCTGAGCTAGATTGAACGAGTTAACTTATTTTGACATCCCTATATATATACTCCCGAGTTATAAGAAAAAAACAGTTTCTTTTTGGTGTCAAGAGACTCTTTGGTAAAAAATATAGACCAAACCTGGAAATAGAATGAGACGAGAGAGAGGTCCTTGGACGACAGTGTTTGTATTTACAGTGAATATATATACATGTCTCGCAAAAATTAGCAATTGTTGCCAACATAATAAATTTATTATTAAGAATCACAATAGATCCTCCAAACACTATGACCAAAAGTTTTTTTTTTCATTCACTCCGTACTAAAGATATAAATTAGCTAATCAACATACTTGATGTCTTAAGCCTGGAAACTCTAAGAGAGACACATAAGCTCCTCTAGTATTCCAAACACCAAACTGCAGGGTGTACTGGACCAAGCATTTTATTTGGTAAACATTTTTATTTATGATTGGTTGGATTTATTACCTAGTGGCATTATATTTATGAGGAAATGCTTAATGTAATTATAGTCTGTGTCTATCATGTTCTTTCAAATGAGTTTGTCTTGGATCTTCCAGAGAAAACTTAAAAGGTATTTAATAATGAGGCCCTAGAAAATCACAAAAGTACTTCTACAATAGATATTTTTCCTAAAAAGGTGTTAAAAGACAGAAAAAGATTTCTAAAAGTAAAAAGATCAATGAAAAATATTTATAACTACACATCTATCTTATTAAAACAGAAACATTCTGTTGGACCTAACATTTATTTTGTAAGTTTTTAAATTAAATACACCTTTATACTTTATAGTTAAACCTACATTAAATCACTAATGTTACTTTCTTTATACTATTATCCATGTTTCCAAACAATATACTTATTTCTTTGTACTACTATCAATATTTCCAAACAATATATTTTTTATACTACTATCAATGTTTCCAGACAATACAATAATTAATCTTAGTTATTTTATATCTATCATTTTCTCTTTAGAATTTTGTAGAAACATCATAATTTCATAAATTGCAAAATAATGAACTTTAAAATTTGGATTATAAGATTACAAATTATGAAACTATTACAATTTAAATCCAATTAGATTATATATCGGTCATCCATCAGTTCAATCGGTTAGTCTCGAGGTTTAGTGATTTTTTTAATATGAATATTTTAAAAACCAAAATTGAATTGTCAGATCTCCGGATTAACGGGTATAATCACAATCGGGTTGAATTTAAAAACACTGATTTAAATGCAAAAATATTTTAAATACACACTCTTTAAAAATTACCAAAATATTTGTTAAGTTATTAGTGAAATTTTTTATCGTAAAATACTCCGCGCTTCCAAAGCGCGGGTCAAAATCTAGTAATAGATTATTTAAGAAAAGAAGGATAGCTATAAGCATATAATCACAAAGGAAAATATATAATTTCACCTTTTGGCATAGTGTAAGTCAGAAAACGAAACAAATCAATGATAAAATAACTTATATTTACACATAAGAAGTTATTTAAGAAAAGAAGGACTGCTATAGTTACAAAAGCAAAGATTTTGTTTCACATTTTGGTTTATTGTAAGCCAGATTATATACCAAGAAAAGACATATCAATACAATGCATCTAGCATAATACTTACCAAATGGTTCATGAATCACAAGTGAAATGTTATCCTACTTGCTTTCTCATATAGAAAAATAACTAATTTGACTTTTTATTACCATTAAAGACTTATATGACACATATTTGGCTGATTCTCTTCTTTTATTCCTCATACTACCCATTAAATATTTATATAAAAGTCATCTTTACAGCCAAACACACAATAAACCATTCCTATATATAAATATCAAAAGATATTTCTTTCTTGAAATGTGGTTTGTTTCCACTACATAAGTCTGGTTGCAATACAAATTGTAATTATTGAAATTGACAACTTGCACCGCGAATCTCGCCTCAATTATCTAATTTGTAACGTTGTATTAT
Organism: Raphanus raphanistrum subsp. raphanistrum; assembly: GCA_019706035.1. NCBI lineage: Eukaryota > Viridiplantae > Streptophyta > Magnoliopsida > Brassicales > Brassicaceae > Raphanus > Raphanus raphanistrum. Next base: position 54,757,098 of record CM033988.1, read on the forward strand.
TTTAATGTATTGCATTAATCAAAAAATGATAAAAGTAAAACATAAAAAATGCCTATACATTAAAAACGGTGTCGTCGTAATGACCTTTCCTCTTATGCCACATGGCCTAGTTGGATACATAAAAAAGCGTTACAGGCACGTCTGAGAGAGAGTCAGACAGCGAGTTTTTTCAAATCCATATGCGACGTCGTAATGGCTGGAGTAGCCGTCTCTCCCGCTTCTCTGCTCCTCGTCATCGCTGAGATCGCAGAGATATCGGCGAGCACGGGGGTGTTTAAGAAGGACTGCGCCGATCTCGCGAGGAGAGTTTGTCTATTGACGCATTTGGTTGAGGAGATTAGAGATTCTCCGCCGCAGACGCTGGAGAAGGAATCTGATGCTTCGCCTTCTTTGGTTTCTTGTGAATGTGATTGGTGGTCTGATCTTGTGGTGGGGCTTCAAGCCGCGAAGCGTCTTCTAAGTGCCGCCACTTGTTTCCAGGCTCGCGAATCATCTGTAAGCATTCTCAACGTACTGTAGTCGAAGCTTTTGCACATAATGATATTCAATGCTCAGCTTCTCAGTGTGGATGATCAAATTTATGTATTGTGTATTAGGCTGCTCATTTTCTAAGATCCCATTCATTGGTTTCACCATGACAATCCTGGACATTTGGTTTTCTGTTCAGGTTCAGTATTGTCAGTTTTGGATATCCTCGGGTTTAGAGACTTAAAAACCATTTGGTGTTCTAGTTTGGTTCGGTTTTATTTTTCATTTTCGGTTTGGTTTTTGTAAAAATACTAGGAACCAGCTAATTCAAGGGAAAAAATATGGGTCCAGTTTGGGTCCTTTCAGATTTTTTTTTGGATTAGTAAGGATAACTAAAAAAATTTCAAATAAAATATCAGATAACTTTGTTTGTCTGGACTAAAAAATTGGATAATTTGAATAATTTCTTATAATTCTCATAAAATTGTTTAAGTAATTCTTTTTTTTTAGATAATTAAATCTTCCTGTAATATTAGCTATATACAAACTTAAATTTTTGGTTAGATTCTGGTTCGGTTTTATTTTTTTGGATATAGATAAATAGGAATTGCTCATGTATTTTTAATTTCTGGTTTTGCTTTGATTTTGTTTGGTTTGAATTTTGGGTTTCTGATAAAATATCCAACTTACTTTGTAGCAAAGAGTTGTAACGTTTGATATATTCTTGAAAGCATAATGTTGTTGTCATTAGTGATGTCACGAGCGTTTCTTGATGAGCAACTCTGATTTTTTGATGTATCTTGATTGTGAAGGAGGGTGCCGCGAAGAGAATATCATTCCAGTTCCAATGTGTTACATGGAAGCTGGAGAAAGCATTAGGAAACTTGCCATATGACCGCTATGACATCTCTGACGAAGTCCGCGAATATGTAAAAACTTCTTGTATTCATGAATCATGAGTACGCAGACTTAAGCCCTTCTTGATATCCCCTGAAGATGTTTCTAAAGGTTATATATATTTTCTTGTAATCAGGTGGAACTAGCAAGATTGCAGTTGAGAAGAGCAATGCAGAGATACGGATCACTGAACTCTAAGAAGTTCTCTACTGCTCTATCCGAGCCAATGGAGAAAGATGCATCGAGCAAAGTCACTGAGAAGTTGGAGTGTATTCCAGAATCAGTGCACTCCAACGCTCCTTTATCAGATGAGAAAAAGTTAGAATCACCACCGAGAAGGAAGAGCTCTTCAGTTTCCTTGGCCTTCTTTTTATCGAAAGACGCTGATAACGAGAGGTTAGAGAAAGCAATCACCAAGAGCAACGATGATGACTCAAAAAAGTCAGACAACCTCACCATTCCTGAGGATTTTCTTTGTCCAATATCTTTGGAACTGATGAAGGATCCTGTTATTGTCTCCACAGGACAGGTCTGGTTTTAAAGAACTAAAACTTTACATAGTATTCGTTAGAATCGGGTTTATTATCGGTTTCGGACTTAGAACCAATCGGTGATAAGTGGATTAGTTTTAACTTTTTTTTATTTTACTTTTCCTTTAAATTTCCGATATGGGATACCTTACTCCTAATACTTTTAGGTATTGTTACTGAATCAAAACCTTAACAATGATCATTGACAGACATACGAGAGGTCTTACATACAAAGATGGATAGACTGTGGGAACCTAAGATGCCCCAAGACTCAGCAGAAACTCGGAAACTTCACTCTCACTCCAAACTACGTTCTCAGAAGCCTCATCTCTCAGTGGTGCACCAAGCACAACATTGAGCAGCCAGGTGGTTACATGAACGGTAGGACCAAAAACTGTGACGGTGACATGTCAGCGATACGAGCATTGGTCCGCAAGCTCTCGTCACGATCAATACAAGACCGGAGGACCGCGCTCTCCGAGATCCGTTCTCTGTCGAAGCGAAACACAGACAACAGAATCCTCATTGCGGAAGCAGGAGCCATCCCTGTTTTGGTGAACCTCTTGACATCAGAGGACGTTGAGACGCAGGAGAAGGCGGTCACTTGCGTTCTTAACCTCTCTATCTACGAAAGCAACAAAGAGCTGATCATGCTTGCGGGTGCGGTCACGTCAATAGTGCAAGTCCTGAGAGCTGGGACCGCTGAAGCTAAAGAAAACGCTGCAGCTACGCTCTTTAGCCTCTCGTTAGCCGATGAGAACAAGATCATAATAGGCGCTTCTGGTGCGATACCTGCTTTGGTGAATCTCCTTGAGAACGGTAGCGTGAGAGGGAAGAAAGACGCGGCTACTGCTCTGTTCAACTTGTGCATATACGAAGGGAACAAAGGGAGAGCGGTTAGAGCTGGTATCGTGAGCCCATTGGTGAAAATGCTTACCGACACTTCGAGTCATAGGATGGTGACTGAAGCTTTGACGATACTCTCGGTTCTTACTAGTAACCAAGACGCTAAAACCGCGGTTGTGAGGGCCAACGCGATACCGTCTTTGATAGCGTTGCTGCAGAAGGATCAGCCTAGAAACAGAGAGAACGCAGCGGCGATATTGTTTGCTCTTTGCAAGAGAGATACTGAGAAGCTGATCTTGATTGGTAAACTCGGAGCTGTTGTTCCGTTGATGGAACTGTCGAGAGATGGTACAGAGAGAGCTAAGAGGAAAGCTAATTCTTTGCTTGAGCAGCTCCGCAAATCATCTCAAAAGTTATGCTAAATAATAGCTCTTTAACAAGAAAATAAAGATTGGAAAACTAACTTCATTATTATTAGTATTTGATTTAATTTCGTTGGATGTTTATTTGATATGTTGAAGTGAAAAGAGTTGCGAGAATCGATCTCTTTTACTCACCTTTTTCTATTTATTTATTTTTATTTTGTAATGACAAATATTGTGTTAATCAATGATTTCATATGATTAGTAAGGTCTTTGGCTTGCATTTCTTCAGTGTCGTTCTTACTCTCACTGTTATACTATTAGAGAGTTAAGTTTGTCAAGACAAAACTGGATAATAATTTTGAGTTAATTAGATTTAGGGAAAAAATGAGTAGAGTAATAGTTTTAGAGTCTATTTCCGATTGACTAGTGCATATACGATCATTATTCGATCAGAGGACTGGAAAAGGCGTATGCAGTCATTACAGAAGAGATGAAACTTACTAAGATCATATCCAAATCCAACCTACTTTTCTCAAGAATTTATCACAGAAAAAAAATAGTTTATTCTAATGTATGTATTTTATAGTTCTTTATTTATATAAGTAAAATATAGAGATGAGTTAGAAATGCTCTAACAAATGAGGAGGGAAGGAGAGCTCAAGGCAATGAAAAACAAAGGAGTTGATGATCTAGCAGCGGTGAGGTAGTAATTGTTTCACTTGAGATGAATCCTAGATTGGTGGTGAAGATGTAAACGGCAGTGAGATTAATACCCAAGAGAAAGTGACATCTTCTTGTTATTTATTTGTTATACATGTCTTCAAAAATAACTACTTGGTCGTGTATGTTTGGTTTGGGAGAAATGTATTTGAGTCAACATTTGTTTATTATCTCTGCCCTCTGGACTACAATGAACCAAAACTGTCGGTACAAGAAAAATAAGGCCATTGGTTATAACTTCACGGGATTGGTTCACGTGCATTACTTACTGTTCATCGAAAGAGAAGTAAAACTAGCCTTTTGTTTTCCATTTCGTTAAAAAAGTCAATCAATATTCACGTGCCTTTCGAAAGAAATGTTTCTCCAACGAAAACTTTCCTGATTAATCGGAGCAATTTACGCAACAGTCATTTTCCCGGAAACAAAGGTCCCAAAAATCTCAAAACTGTGGTCTAAGTGAAGAACAGTACACACTTTCTGTTTTTGATTAATCATTTGAAATATATTAAAATTAATAAAAAGCTAGACATAGTTTTTGGGTTGTTATTGGTTTTTCAAAAGATCGATAGCGAAATTTGACGTAACTTTGTCTTCCAATTTCTATATATTATTGAAGATTTGGCATTTTGTTGACCTAAAAAAATGGTTCACTATCATCAGCAACCAACCATAAATCCATAATCTATAATCATCTGATCTAACACATCACCCACCTCGAGCTACTGAGTTTCTTACATAGATATCTCTCTTTTGTGGACTTCAAAAAGATCGCATTATTAGTAAACCTAGAAGCTCATCTTTCTATAATGGGTAATAGCTTGGGAAGCAAGAAATCTGCTAAAATCATGAAGATCAATGGCGAGAGTTTCAAGCTGAAGACTCCTGTGAGAGCTGATACTGTTGTTAAAGACTTCCCCGGCCACGTTCTCTTGGAATCTGAATCCGTGAAGCATTTTGGAATCAGAGCAAAGCCTTTGGATCCTAACCAGAACTTGGAATCCAAAAGGCTTTATTTCATGGTGGAGCTTCCTAGGTAAGACTTTAGTTTCATCTTTTGTTTTTTTCTTTATGTTTCCGAAGTTTGAAATCTAATCATTTGAAAACTCACGTGGTAGAACATGGAAGGAGAGGGCCCCGAGAAGGGTTCGGTCTGGAATCCAAATGAGTGCTAAGGAGAGGCTAGAGAATCTGAAGCTGTCTAGATCATCTTCTGATCTCTCGGTAATGAAGAAGGAGGTTGATGAAGTAGAGAGAGAAGTGATGACTAGTGTCAAGTTGAGGTTACCAAAGTGGAAAGTGGAGAAACTGAGGAAAGAGAGTGAGAGTGGCTCAGATTTCTCCGACAAGATCACAGCTCTTTGTCTCCTCAACATTCAGAGACACCGTTTGCTTCATAATGGAGGAAGAAGCTTTGGGATTGGAGATGAAGAAGGTGTTGGCAAAGCACAAGAGGTGAACAATTCTTTTTAGGTTTTTCTTTCTTGTTAGAAAAAAGAAACACCGATCCGTTTCTCAAGCCACGTTTCTTGCATCCTCTAATTTACTAAAATTGCCACTAGGAAACGGATGTGCTCCAACTTGTGTGTAACAAACTTCTAGTATTTTCTTAATATAAACAATGTATCCTCTATAAGACTATATCCAGCTAAACAATACTGTATAACGTAAGCCTGAATATACAAATCATTACTCTTCAGTCTGAGAAGAGATGCTGAGCTTCTTATCTTCTACATTTATTACACATATATTTGTCCCTCTTGCATCCCCATTGCATATGTCATACGTGTAAAAGATCTGAAAATAAGTATTAGAGATATCATATTAAAAAAGTTTAAGTGGCCAACACTAATGTATAAAGTACTTGGATTAATTTATTTATTGTCAATTTGAAATTTATTATTATAGTTTAGTTTGTTAATCTAAGTATGAAAAGTTCAAAAAGATTCTATTACCAGTTTTAAAGTTCGAAATGAGTTGATAATAATTATTTTCTCAAAAATATATTGAGCTTGAGATTCTACATGGAATTTTTCTAAAAAATAAGTTATGTATTTTAAAAAACTAGGCAATCTAGTCATCAGTAATTTGTTTTGAGTTAAAAATTTGATAAATCAAACAATAAGAACCCATTAACACAAAGAGAAGAGAACTATAAGAAAAAGGCAAACAATTAGTTTCTTTTTTCTTTCAATCTGAGGGGCATAAGTTTAGCCAATAATTACAATACAATTCTCCAGACTCAGAGAGACCAAACACACCAATCAATCAAACAAACAAAAAAAGATAAATTCAATCAGTCAGGTCCCAACCTGTATATATATGTTCTGTCTTGTTAAACCAATTTCTCTTTTTTTTTAATAATTGTAAAAGAACAAATTGAGATCAGTAAAACAAAAGAATGATGAAAAACGGTTTTCTTTCTTTTACTCATCAATCAAGAGGTCCATGGCTCAGGAACAGTTAGAAAATAAGTGGTCATGGCCTTACGAAACCTCCTCTTGTACTGTTTTGGTGAGACTATGGTCGGAGAAGCGTTCTTGGGTCCACCCAAAATCCCTGAAGCTTTGACCCATGTCTCAAGGTGCTTGTCCCATGTGTACTGTCTCATGAAGTCTATGATTCCAAGAACCAACTCCTTACGGTCTTCGTCGAACCCAACCAGCAATGAATAGTCCATTACATCCACAGTCTAGTTCAAGAATAAGAAAACAGATTAATCAAAAAAAATTAAGAACAAAAGTGTAACTTGGGAGGTGATGAAAATCACTTACAGCTAAGAAGTTTGTGTCGTTCCATATAGCTTCTCTTTGCCTTGCTTCCCAAGAAAATTGGTTCTGTCCGTAATGTCTCGAGCAGATTCATGTCAAGCAAAACTTTGTCTGTTCCGGATGTGTTTGGATTGTACTGTGACCGTGCATATCCTTTGAGATCATAGATTCTTGATATCATCCTGTTGTAGAATAGATTCTCCATCACCATCAAATCCATTTTCGTCTCTTTTCCACCTTTTGAGTGCTTAATAGAGACCTACACGCCATAGCATTCAAATCAATCTTAGCTAGACACGTGGGGCTTCCTGAAGTGAGTGACTCCTTCATGTACTTAAAGTACTCAGGTGCAAAGTCCTCAAAAGCATCCAGCTCGGTTTTGACGACTTGCTTTATGATGAACCTCTCGTCTAACGACTTGGCGAAGTAAACATTGCTCTTCCCTCCCTGCCCACACCATCTCTGACACCGGCTCAATGACCTCACGAAGTCCACTTCCGTCGGACAGCAAGTCTTCCTCAGAGCGTCAAACTTCGCCGCGAAGTAACACGTCACAGAGAACTTGATCTTACCTTCGTTTGCGCCAGAGGAAGAAGAGCGGTCGCTGGAGGAGATGGTCAGATGCGGAGACTTCTTATCATCTTGAGAAGATCCTCCATACACCGCGTGGTGAATGTAATCAACGTCCATCGCCCCTAGGGAACGCCACGTGGAGAACGTTGAAGGCTCAGACTCTCTGTTGTTGTTATTCAAGTTGCTGCCTCTGTTAACAACCCACTCTTTATACTCCTTGGAGTTGAGAGCATACGATACAACACTTGCTGGATCATCATCGTATACAGGGATCACAACGTCGTTGAGGCCACGTTGAGGTATCAACATCCGAGCGCCATCAGCCATCCGAGACGCCGAGGAGATGTACGTAGGCGCTGAGCCAACGATGAGATCCAGCTTCTGCACTTCTAGTGGCAACATCTGTGAGTAAGTCCTCATCACGTTGGAGACAGGGTCCCTCACCATGTCCCTGTACTCGCCGGAAGCGTGGAAAGATCTGATGCCTGAGAGATACAGAGAAGATGGTGGCAGACCCTTCTGGATCCTTTCTTGAAACCGTATCGCCGAGTCAAATGACTGGACTCTGATCGGCTTGGTTAGTCTCCGGAGTGGAGAGTTAACAAAGCTGCCTTCTGTCTCGGCTTTTTCTAGAGTGTGAAACGAGCCTAACCACGCTGAGTCTATCCTCTCAGAGAGGGAAGAGCCATTGGCTTCTCCTCCATCAGAGTTAGCTTTACCTTCCCCTTCATCATCTGCACCTTCTTGCTGCAGTCTCTGGTCAGTCTTTGGAGGCTCATCCTGCATCTCTAGACTCCTAGAAGCATTGCCATCACTAGCTTTTTTGAGTTGAGAGTTTAACAAGTAAAGCTGATGATCCCAAGCATGAGAACCAATCATGAGTGCTCTTCTCAATCTATTCAGTTCTAGAATATCCAAACTCCCTTCATGTTGAAGGCTCTCCTCAAAGATAGGTTGCAGGGCATCCTGTTTCAAGATGAGGAAGATTCCATCAAAATAAAAAAAGCATCAACAAGATCTAGAAGAACGCAAGGAGTTTATTATGCTCACATCATATTCATCTTTTTCCTTCACGAGTTGGTCTTTGAACTTCATGATGCGACTCTGCAGATCAGAGGCTCCAGGTTGTTCAGGTTCAAGTAAACTGCTTCTCTCTTCCATGCGTTTGATCATACCAGATACCTCCTCATACATTGTCCTCATCTTACCCATAAGCTGTACAATAATGCACACAAACAGAAAAGTATATGAGCTTTTTTACCATTTGCATATATTAAAAGACCTTTAAAATGTTACTTAAAATCCACCTCTGCAGCCTCTTTACGTATCCACTCCTGTTGAGGGTGGCTGTTGAATTCAAGCATTGATGGGGGAAGGAAGACAGTAAGTATGTTGATAGGAGAGTATCTAAAGAAAGCAACCATGTTTCCGAATCTGCAAAACAACAAAACCATAATACTATTAGTTAATGTTGTAAATCCCGGTCTAGGCTGCTCCCACCTAGACAGCAGATAGATTATAACCGAAATGATCTTTTTAAAAATCCAATTTATGCGATTCAAATCGATTTTAAATCGGTTAAAATTGGTCTGATAGATCTAAATTGGTCTAAATTTTCTGTATATCTAATTCTTTTATAATTAATCAAAATAATGTTATAATTAGACACAAAAAACTAAAATATATCATATAAATGTCATATATATATAAACATATATCAATATTCGTTAACTATAGAGTACCTAAGCTTAGCCATTTCTTGAACATTGGCTATTGGTGCTTTAACAGCATTGAGATAATATCTCTAGAGAATGAGATTGTATATTAGAGGGTTTACCCATAGAAACGATTGAAACAGATTGAATATTAGATATATATCAATTATAAATTCATATTTCAATAAAACCATATATTTACACAAGAATTTATTTGTTTTTTAAAATCATCACTTCATATTGTATGAGGTTAGGTTATATTATTAAAGACCAGTTTGAAACTAGACAAGATTATTATTCCATCTATTTCTTACTCTTTCTATTTCATATTAAGTGTCGTTTTAGACTTTTGCACATATATTAAGAAATTATTTAATTTTGCATATTTTCAATATAAAAACATCATTTCTCATATACCTACACATATTTCAACCAATAAAAAAATAAACAGGAAAATAAAGTTAACAAATTATGCATTGAAATCCTAAAACGACATTTATTTTGCAACAAAAATATTTTTTTACAACGACACTTAATATGAAACGGAGAGAGTAGTAAATGTCATTCTAACATTTTCTTCTTCTTACACAAAAAGTATCACTTTACAAATTGCATTAGTTTTATAAATAATTTTATTGCAAATTGCATTAGTTTTATAAATAATTTTATTTATCTCAAATATTATTAATCAGAGAGATAAAATTGATAACAATTTACATATATTTTCGTAACTTTTTTTAGCATGCGTGTAAAATGTCAATTTCATACTTATATATAGAGCCGGAGAGAGTATTAGTTTGTTGATTATTGAGTTTACACTGTAGTTAGAAAATAATGCAAAAATGCGTGTTGCACACACTAACATTTATTATAAACAGTGCAAACATTTATTATGCCAAATGGAATGGCATAGTCTTGGAGCAAACAGGAGTGTAAAGTAGAATTTGCTCTCCCCTCTTTCTAAAAGAAGTTTAAAGCGTAGTCGCGTTTTGGTGGTCGGTAGGCTTTCGCCGCCGATTACCATCCCTTCTTATATAGTTCTTTTCTTTGCTTAGCTATATATCGGTGGTTTTATGTTCGAGCTCTTTTTCTGACATCAATAGTTAGTCGGTTGATGTTCTGTTCTTGTTTGATTCTCGGGCTGCGACGTCTTCTTCAGGCGGTGGTCGCCGGCTTTTGACTTCGGTGGGTAGAGGTTTCTTCAGCCGAGCTTCGTCTACTTTTGGTAAAAGATTTGGAGGCTTTGATGATGATTGAGGTTTGTCATCGTTATGGTCTTCTGTTGGTTTTGGTGCTATGCTTCGATGTCGGGCTCTTTTACTCGGTGGATGAGATCTCCATCTGGTGTTTGATGAAGCTCTCTGGTGATGGGTCTGCGGCGGAGAAGAAACAAGAGAAAGGACGTGATTTATTGTTGCAAGAGGTGGTATCATAGGATCCGATGAAATCTCAAGACAGGCTTGATTTAGCTCTTCGGTGGTAAAAGTATTGGCGACATCGATGGGTGCGGTGGTTTGTCGACGGCGTTCCGGCGGAACAAGTTTTGTTTCGTCATTTCCGGAGAAACTTTCCACCGTCGGATCACGCAAAGGGAAAATTGACGCGTGTCTCGAGCTTTCGATGGAAGGCAACACATGGGCGGGCTTGGGTTAATCTATGGACGCGTGGGTTGGACATGCCGCGTGGGTTTCTGTTTGGGCTGGAGGTCCGTTTGGTTTACCCTATGTCGAGCTAGTGATCTTGTTTCGTTGTAATCTGACCTTGTTTGGGTTTGTAATTTCGGATGGACTTGGTTCGTTTGGGCTAAGTCTCTTTAATAAATTATAATACTAGATGGCAAAGAAAAAAAAAGTCTTGGAGCAAACAGTGCATAAAGTGAGAGCTGTTAAATCAGCAAGCGGCCAGACAACCGTTGGGATAGATCCACAGGTGAAACAGATGTTTCTCTGTTTTCAGCTACTAAATCTATATATTACACAATTGTTTTTTGTTAAATCTTTTTCAAAAAAAAAAAAACATTTATTATAAACGGAAAATGAAATGAATGGGACAATTTTCTAAGCAACTGATACTTAGTTTTCTTTTAAAGCCCTCAGTATTTATTCTCAAGTCAATAATGCTGTTATGTTCGTAGAAAATAAAAACACCAGAAGGTCTATTACGACGCGTCGGTAATTTGACCCAACATTTCAATTTTACTTTTAACTCTAAAGTCAGAGATGGGCACATTAACTTTTCGATTGATCATCATCTATCGAGTGGCCAAAAGCTGTAAAATTCCATGGTTTCACCAACATTTTCACCTATTCTCTTGAATATCTAATTCGTTTATACTCCCTAACAAAGAATACACTTTAGACCCAAAAAAAACAAAGAATACACTAAAACTCGAATGGAACTGAAACAAAAAATGGTAACTAATATAATTGCAAAAACAAAACAAAAAATTATTGTTCTGCTTGTACTTGCTTATAGTGGGCTTAACTTAGGTTATCAGATTTATAGGCCCAACTATTACTATTATAATTATAGGCCCATTAATTACTACCATTTGGATCGAGTGGAATATAGAACCCTCTGAACACTATTATGAATTTTTCTTTTTGTCATCGACAAATACAGATTTATATAGATTCTATGAACCAAATTAATAGTTTTTCATCTATGTGAACAACGAAAAATCGTTTTTGTCTAACACTGCGTGCTAAGCTTTCCGCCCTTGATTTCTCTGTCCTAGATACATAAAATAATCTCTGAGTTTATGAATTCTAATCACTTAAATATTGCTTATGTTTCGTTTTTCTTTTCATTTATTTATTTTAAACGAAAAATATTAGTATTGTATATTGGCACTAGATGATATTACAACCTTTAAACGCATATATATATACCACTAATCCACTATTATGAGTTTTAAACTCAGTTTTTATTTTATAATTTAATTAAGAGTTATCCACACATACAAACATAATTTTTGATAAATATTTATTAATAAATATAATATCATTTTAACAATCAAAAACTAAATAAAATATTAAATTTATATTATTTTATGAATCTCTCAATTTTGTTTAAATTTTTAATTTATTTATTTAAAACGTTATTTTGGATAACAAAAATAATATTTTTTATTTTAAAATGTGTTGTTATCTTTAACAAGTTTTATTATATTAAATTATAAACAGTGATCTAATTAAATAAAATAGATATATTTGTTAATACAAAGTGACTTTATTAAACCAAAATTTTGGATTTGCTAATTACAAAATCTCAAAATAAATCAAAAGCAGAAGAATATTAAATCAAATCCAACTTTACATATTTAATCAATGTAAATAAATTTATTAATATATGTATAGTTATATTGTGAAATATCTTCCATAACAACTGAATAAATATTCAAATAGACTAACCATGTTGACAAACAAAACATTAATATGTAGTATATAAGATAAGAACATTTCCTATCTATTATTATATTTATTTTACGTGCTATAATAAAGAAAAATAAACTATAGTCAATCTATATTAAAAAAAGATAAAATAAAACAAATAAATTTTATTCTTGCGACTGGATAATAAGAATACAAATGAAAATAGCACGGAAAAATCATGTTAGCAAAAACATATAAATCAAATTTATTGTTATTGCTTAGATACCTCCTTTAGTATTTTAATACTAAAATAAATTTAATAATTTTTTAAAAATATGCCATGACAAATTAAATTTACAAACAGATATAAATCATTTTTTGTTATTTAAAAAAAAATATTTTAATATTTAGTATAATGATAAATCTAATTATTATATGTGTAGATATAGTACTAATTATAAAAATTAACAAATAAGAAAGAAATATAGAAATATGTAGATAGACACAAAATAAAATACATGAAATTGTCATTTGTTTATTCAAATATGTTTTACGTTTATTTTTTGAGATAATTTAAAAAAAAAAATTTGTAATCAGTTAAACAATGAATTATATAATTATTTATCAAAGATATCAAAACTTTAATTAGTCTAACTAAAATTATTTATTAAAACTAATGACTCGTTCTGGAATTATGGAGAACATAATAAATAAAATTATTTCTCAAATAATAATACAGTACAGATAAGATAAGATAGATCGTAGATTTTGAAGATAATAAAAGTCACTGGATACAAACTTTATGTAAGAGGGAACTTTAGTTAGATCTAGTAGTAATAAGAACCATGAATATATAGGCTGGATTTTAATATGACGTGGAAGGTTATGGAAGCTTGAACAATTGGTAGGTGGGAAAAACTTGAGTCTTCTTCAACAACAAGGTTTGGTGGAAATTTCAGATGAGATTAATTTGTAAACTATTCATAAATAAATAGATATATTGTTGAAACTTTAATTCAAGTCGGCATGAGTAAACTTACCGAACTTGTAATTTTCTTTTAAAAATATTTAAATTCCATTTCTCGTTATTTAGAGCTGATGTTCTCGTTACAAACAGTTTTTGATTGAATGAAAAAGGTATGCATACAGACAGGATACCGAAGAAAAAGGATCGCCGAAGCACATGAATTAACTCGTCTCAGAATAATTGAGGTTCATCATTGTACTATTACTAACGGCACAACAGTAACGTTTCCAAATAAAGCTAACCATGGTACACTGATACTCTAAACGAAATAAATTGAAGTCTACTCCTCAACACACACACACACACACATAAACTTGAAATAATAAGATCTTCAGAGCACATATGCACGAAATATGTAATTATCATAAAACAATGATGATGTTTCGTGTACTTTTGCTATATTAGAGTCTAGAGATCAGTATTAGTTGGTGAAACAAATAATATGGGGTTATAGCTGATTCTCGTGTGGTCATTATCGATATAAAGATTGGACACGAACCATGTGCAGAGTTATAACTAGATTTCATATGTCAAAAACTCATACTAGTTAACCACACATAAGTGGTCTAATGGTAAATAAATTTTAATGAGCTAATCGATCTAGATCTAGATTCGAATAAACCCCACGATACTAAATATGTGTAGCGAGGAGACATAGATACCCTATATTATAAAAAAAACTCATACTAGTTTCAAAAGTGATTTATACAACTTATTAGTAATAATCTATTGGTAAAGATTAATTTGAGATATAGTGTAAACCCACACGTTCTATTGACTGCTGCTGAGGATAAAGTTATTGCTACTTGGTTAAGTTTATTTGGATTTCGCCGAGAACAGTTCTTATATTAGTCGAGTAACAAATAATTTAACCATCTTCTTCTGATCTTAATTGGAAAACATTCCATTGATTCCAACCTTAGATTAAATATTGTGTTATAGAACTCACTCAATAACATGAGTATCTCCAACTTATAACACTATTTTAGTGTTAAAAATACACTAGTTTAGTGTAGTTTCAACAGTTTAACTCCGACCACAACACCAAATTTAACACTAAAAGCAATTTTATAATATTATATGTATTTATGTTTTTATTTGTCATTTATTTATTTATTTATTAATAAAATAAGTGAATAGTGTTTTAGTGGGATGAATAGTGTATTAGTGTGGTGAATAGTGTCACACTAAATTTGGTGTGAAATTATAGTGTTGTACTAAAATTGTGTAGTTTTTAGTGTTGGTTTAAAAAAAGATTTTTGTGTAAAAATTACATTAAAATAGTGTTTTGGAGTTGGGTTGGAGATGGCCTAATAAAACTGAGATAGGTTGGTGGAGCATGTAATTTCCGGTTATTACTGAGACTTGTAGCGGGTTTCAAGATAGGAAATCCAGTTATAACTATGTACATGTGGCCTAGAATCTTAACATCACGATCAATATAGTACACTTTTTAAGATTTAACTTTGTTCATGTGAGACGTTGGTAGGTACAGTACAGTGTATATGTGTAAAACTGTATAAAATGTGTGTGGGTGTATGTATATGTCGCACGGTCGAAATGGAAACGAGAACGCATGCACACGAACCACCCGTGAGTCAACAAACCAAATGGTTCGTGTGATTGGTTGACACGTGAGAGGCTCTCTACTCCAGATGTTTTATCAAGCCTTGTCTTATTCCTTATATAAAGTCATCGTTGGCTGCGTGGAGTCTCCACCTCCATTTTATATCTTCATCTATAAAGCAGCTAGGGTTCCTCTCAATCCTCCTTCACAAAAGTATCTTCTTTTTCTTGTAGCTTTTAAGAATAATATTGAGACTATATATACATGGTAGATATGAAAAGAGAAGACGGAGATGATGAGGATGATGATCAAAAGTTGTTGGGTTCGATGCTAGGCTTGTCAAAGTGAGCAATCTTATTTGTTCTCATCTTTGTTTCGTTGTCTGTTCGACCTTGGCCTCGATCCGTCCTCGATACCCTAATTATAATTAACCCTTATCGATTATTTCATTCATGCATCTTTCTTAATTCTTATAATCACCAAGTACTACATGGTGTGTGATTGATCTGGATGACGATATACACATTTAGCTTCTGAGGTTTTGCATCTTTTATGGTTTAACAGGAATGTTTTTAACACTAAGGCACACACGTACATATACTATACAATAGTATAAATTAGATTGAAGGTATATTATAAGTCTTTTTATCTCAACATATTTAACAAAATCTGTATGGTCATATAGATATATATTTTCTTTCTTTTGCTTACAGATTTACATTCGATATGAAGAAACAACTATATGTAGAAACTTATGGCATGAATCACCTAAATTTATATAGAAACATTCGTGTAAAATTAAAATTTTGGTTAATCCGGTTTGAGGGGAAATGATTACCTTTTGAGTATGATATACATATGGTGTATATATATATATATATATGCAGACCATATTAATACACATATTGACATGAAATAGTTCCATATAGCTAAGCATGTCTGTTGAATTCCCACATACGCAAAACATAAGTTTATGCATGACTGTTAATTAATAATGTATGCATCTACAGAATCTACGTTAATCATGAGGTGAGAAAAAAGCGTATTTGTTTATAAGTTTAATTAAGCCTGTATATAGTGTTTTTAATTTATCTGACGATGGTATTTCTCACAACTTGTACACAGAACAAAGTATATTAAGAGTCGTTACTTCCTAAGGAGTCGAAAGTTTGTATTCGGTGTTTATTTTGACCATAAGCTAAGATATATGTGATTGGAAACATATTTTTAAAGAGTTGTATGCTATGGTAAAAGCCAAAGCCAAGGTCGAATAAACAACGAAAATAAGATGGAATCAGATCAGGACTGCTCCTTTGACAAGTGTTTGCACTGAATCCAACAACTTCGCTGGGCTTATACATATATGTTACTATGTATGCATGGTCCGATGGATCATGGAGTGGATTTAATTAGACGAATTTTGTAATAAAGATTAAAAGAAAAAGAAGAGAGAGATCGAGGCATATGGACCTCAAACCCTACCAACCCCCAGAAAACCCAAAACCAAACCAAACTCACATCTCTTTGTTTGTCTCTTTGTTTCCTCTCTAACCCTCAGGGTAGGTGTGTCTTTGACGCGTGATTCTTGTCTTCCCACCGTTCCTTTTAATTAATTTTCATATATATATTTAAATATACTCTCTTTTTAACGAATCTTGATGTGGTAGGTTAAGGATCTACCCCTTTGTCCATTGAAAGATGTTTTGCATGCAAAATATATTTAGTTTTTTTTAAAAGCATTAGTTTTTATCATGGTGTTCAATATAGACCAGTAATTTATATAGATCACTGTACTTCTACAAAAGTTCATCCAAATATACCATACGTGAAGATATGTAATGTGAACCATCCAATAGTCTATCATGAATTCTTTGAATGAGATGATGTCAATAAGATTAGCTACATTTTTCGTTTTTATACTTCTTCCTCCCTTTTTATGATTTGGATCATGAGCGCGATAGTAAATACTTGAAAATAATAGTATGCTAATCGTTAAATAGCAAAATAAAAGCTGGGACAACATCTTAAGCTATACCCAAATATGTGCATATACTAAGAAGTTCGAATCCAACTTTCCCATGTTTCACATTTCACATGCGTTTCATCCATAACAGCCTACGCAAAATTCATCACCGAATATATATTACGCATCCGAATAGATGGTAACGTGCAGGAGACCTGTGACAACTACGGTTCTAAAACATATAAATAAATAAGTATATATTAACTGAGAAAAAGTTGCAATGGTCAGTATTAACTGATTTAACCACAAACACATATTAACTGAGAAAAAGTTGCAATGGTCAGTATATGAATGAAGCCTTTTTATACAGACTTTTTATATATATTTACTATTTGAACAAGAAGCAGCGAACTATCTTATTCAAGACATAATTATAGTTAGGTATCTGATTAGTGGAAAAGGAAATAAAGATGTGGGAGGTGTATGATATTTGAATTACTAACACTAAAATTGATGGAGTTCCAGACGAATGAAGTCCTACCTTAAAAACTAAATGTTTCTATACTCCATGAAAAACACATAATGGATTGTTAAAAAAAATGAAGACTATTCTCTGAAATTGCTCCATAATCGATGATGGCACACCACATTTTTAGCATGATTCTAATGCATGCATGAAAAAGTAATGACATTCATTAAATTTTGAATAAGTGAATGATGTTTGGTGTAATAGATGATCGATTATATACAAAGAATAGAGAAGTAAGATATTTTTTTGCAGCTACCAAGTACCAATGTGTTTTGCGTCATTTTCAAATTTCAACTTACCAATACCTTTTTCAGCCAAAAAGAATTAACAAAACCCTTTCTCTTTTTTTTTTTTTTTTTTTTTTGAACGAAAACAAAAACCCTTTCTCAAATGCTCTTATTTTATGAAGTTCAGTAGGCTCCGTCTGTCAAAGCCCATTGGCCCAAAAAGAAAAAGAAACTAAGAAGTCTACAATATTTAGGTGTTACCTTGTTAGTTAGGTTGTAAATGGCAAAAATTACATTACATCAGCTCTTATTTGATGAAGTTCGGTAGGC
The DNA here is from genome assembly GCA_019706035.1 of Raphanus raphanistrum subsp. raphanistrum. Taxonomy (NCBI): domain Eukaryota; kingdom Viridiplantae; phylum Streptophyta; class Magnoliopsida; order Brassicales; family Brassicaceae; genus Raphanus; species Raphanus raphanistrum. The sequence continues at coordinate 54,774,997 of CM033988.1, forward strand.
TCCGTCTGTCAAAGCCCATTGGCCCAAAAAAAAAAACTAAGAAATGTACAATATTTAGGTGTTACCTTGTTAGTTAGGTTGTTAATAGTAAACTAGATTTTGAACCCGTGCGCCCGCGCGGGTGTATGTTTGGAATGATTAAATGTTAAACATAAATTTGTCGACTTTCATATTTGTTGATTTTTGATATTGATGTATTTTATTCGGTTGTTGAGTGTCTAATTATAAAGCATGACTAGAAATTGACCCGTACACCTGTGCGGGTATTAGTTTTTACATTCCTATAAATTGATATTTTTTAATTAGTGTTATATATTTTAAGTGTGTCATCATAATTAATTATATAAGTATTTAATTTTAGGTTATTATACATTAAAATCAAATCCAAATCAAATCGGTTAATATGACTATTTTTGGTTATTTTTAATTTAAATTCAAAATATCGAAACTGAATCGGTTAATATGATTACTATAAGTACCAAACTTGTTTCAGATACATTAGTATTGGAATATTTTTAGGTTTTTGTATACCAAAACCGAATCCATCCGGATTTGAGAAGACCAGACTCGAAACCCAAAACACATGATACCAAAACAAACAATTCATAACTGAAAGGGTATCCGAATGTCTATTTCTAACTTATTATACAAATATTTATTTATTTTTTTTAAAAAGAACTATTTGCCAACTATTTTGAATTCTTGTCACAAATAAAAAAAAATCATTTAGATATGTTGAATTATTATGATTAATATGTAAAATAAATGATATCAAAATATTATAATAAAGATAATTAATGAAGTAGTTAAAAAGTAAGAAAATGAATTGTAAAAGATATAATAAAACAATTGAAAATATGTAAGTTCTGTTTTGTATTCTGTAATAATTGATGTCTATTTATTTAGAAAATATAATAAATTAAATTGTTATAATTATTTAGAAATGAAATGATTTTTAAGAAATCACTTAAAATATGCAAGTACTATTTTGTATTTCAATTTTAATAGAATATATGATTGCTTAGAAATAGGAAAGGTTTTTAAAATGGCATTGATTTAACTTTGTTGCGAAATATTAGTTTAGATTTTGTGGACCAAAAATATTTTTTTAAAATTATCTAACCAATTTTCTTAATCGACATAGACCTGGTTGAATACTCTTTTTTGTTTGGTAGGTTTTACACAATTGGTATAAAGAAGTAGTCTATTTAATTTTCGTTTGATTGTATTTGATTCTATTGACAAACTAAACTAATAAATAAATAGTATCGTAACATGTAAACAATTGGTATATAAGAGGACATAATATAAAAGTGTAGAAAGGAATTTTTGGATAGATATGAATTTAATTTGTACACAATACTAAACTAATAATTAATTGGCTATGACTTACGGTATACTTGGTTTGCGATGAGACTATAATTTTGTTGGTTATGGTTAGTTATTTTGTAAACTGACATAATCAAAAGACAATGGCACATCATGGTAATTATTGAGGAAAAATCAGAGTTACTTCTTGTTTGTACTTCAGTTTTAATAGATTAGATGGCAAAATTTACATTTTTTTTTTGGCAACGGCAAAATTTATACTACATCAGTACTTTTCCTTTAATTTATTAACATACTTTTCCTTTTAATTTATTAACATCTTTGGATGCATAAAGGCTCAAATTAATAGTACATTCAATTGTTGAAAAAGTGACCATCACTACTACTCTATGTGATGTTGGATATAATGGTTATGCTGATTCTTATGCCCAATCTATATATTCTGGATCAAATTCTCATATACTCTTAATTAGAAAAAATAATCTCAGTTTGACAAAAAATAAATAATAATAATCTCAAATGCTCCTTTCTAATAATTCATTTGTATTCTATTTATTTTTAATACAAAAATTTATCAAAAGATTAAAAAACTTTTTAACATATTTATCTGTCAACAGATTCTATATCATCCACACTTTAAATATAATTCATTTTTCTCTCTTATCACAGATTAAAACTTAGGTCTCTTTTTTTTCTGGATCCAAATCTCTTGTCTGTTTTAGAAGTATATATAAAAGCAAAAATCCTAATAAAATAGATAAATCCAATAAATGTGTAGTTTTTTTATGAATAACGATGACAACGAGAAAAGAGAAAATGAGTAATATAGGATAGAGATCATATGATTGGCATTTGAGAGATAATCGTATTTCACGACCTGCCCTATAATTTCTATTTTCTGGTACTTTTTATCCAACAGAAAGAAAACAGTAACGGTGATATTTGTTTTATAAAAGAGTTAAATTATCTATTGAAAAAACGCTATGCTTTTCTGAAAACGGATACGAACTTCGTATAAATCGTAAAGAAAAGAAGAAAAAAAATATTAGTGCTGTTCACCGCAGCTTTGTGTGCGCCGAAGCATGACTTGTCCGCTTCGGACAAGTAAAGTGAAACCCACAGACAAACAATATCGCATTTAAAGTACTGTAGTTAAATCCGCGTGTCACGTTTGGATATGAAATGACCGTCCATTCAATCCTAGCCGTCCAACCCAAAAATATCTAAAGCCACGATGTTAATACCATGTTCCCGAACGTTCTTGAGCGAGATATTTTTTGGACACCCAAAAAGTTCTAGAAATGCTGTTGTAATATTCTTCTTCCGCATAACCGCCATTGCTGTCACCTCCTTACTTTATATAAGGCCCCAAGAGCTTCATTATCTTTCCCGTGCTATGTAATGTGGTAAAGATTATATCACATATATAAGTAATAACCAATGGAAGGTGGTTTTATGGCAACGTCGCAGTCTTATTACGAAGTTCTTGGCGTGGCCGTTGATTCCTCGGTGGAGGAGATACGACGAGCTTATCGGAAACTGGCTATGGTTGGTTACTGTTGATTCTTGTTTAGGAGTACTTGAAATATTTTTATATAATGAAAAGAAGATTAAAGTTTTTTTTTTTTTTTTTTTTTGAGAAACAAGAAGATTAAAGTTCTTTACGTTTTTTTTTTTGTTTTGGTGAAGAAATGGCATCCTGATCGATGGACGAAAGATCCTTTTAGGTCTGGAGAGGCGAAACGAAGGTTTCAGCAGATTCAAGAAGCTTATTCAGGTAAGGATCAGTTCAGACTGTAACTTGAGGTTGTTCTGTTTGTCTGACACTGACATTGTTTTGTGGTAACAATCTGTTTGTTCAGTATTGTCGGATCAGAAGAAACGAAGTTTGTACGATGTGGGACTCTATGATACTCAAGAAGATGAGGTATTGTTATATGATGTTAATTGCGTTTTAATGATGTTACAGAATGTTTTGCTGATTTGTTTTTGTCACTGATGTAGGGATATTACGACTTCGTTGAGGAGATGGTTTCTCTTATGGCGCAGACGAGAAGAGAGGTAGAGAGCTTTTTTTCTTGTAGCTTAACTTTACTCTTTATCCTTTCTTTTCTTCACACACACGTTAAGGGTGTGATAATGGTTGCGTGCAGGAAAAGCAATACAGCTTGCAGGAGTTGCAGACAATGGTCGACGATATGGTCTATGAGTTCCAATCAGAACCATTATTCCAGAACCAACCAGCGGGAATGAAATTCGACCTGAACCAACCGGCAGATTGGTCCTCGCATATGTCTCTTCCGGTTTCAAGCTTCGATTTCTGTTCTCAGAGCAGCTACTGTAACTAGATCAACGTACTCAATAGTCCGGATTTTAATCTTTGGTCTTACGGAACGACGATTGAAGAACCACGGTCCTTGGCCTCAGAGTCTCATGACAGTCTACAGTTTTTTTTACTTGTGGGGCAAGAATCTCGTGCTCTGGGAGTTTTCACGTTTTGCTGTTGTTGACAAGTAGCCCTCGAAATGTTGCCAGGGTTGTGTGAATAATGTTTGTAATGTTTTAGAAAGCGTAGGTCTGTAATTGCGTTTTTGCTAGTGCTTTTGTACTGTTGAACTATCACCGGACAGAGAAGTTGAAAACCCCTGCATATCTTATAGCCCAATTGTCTCTTACCAACTTAGCAGGGGGCCCAAGTCTTATACCGGCCCAAGTTCTTATCTGAATCAGAGCGCAGAATAGTACAATCTTATAGGTAAAAACTAATCGTCTTAAATGGGAGCCAGTCCATAAATTCTAGCTGCATGCGTAGAACTCAGAAGCTACCAAAAGAAACACTTCCTTGGTATACACTACGAAAGGTCTGTTCTGCAGTTTTTCCCGAATTATTCCTCAATTATGTCAAACCACTATTACGCATCTACGTGTGCCTACAAAATAAAACAATGCTAACATAAATTCTTCTTTTATTTTTGTATGTTATTTCTAGAGTTTTATTTTATTTAAATCCATAAGGATGGATTGAATTTTGAATAGAATACCAACATCCATGAAGTTCTTAACAAGGGTTTCTCACAATATGTATATTACTTTAGATTATTGCTATGATAAAAATTTTGAGTAAAGAAAAAGAAGACAGACCCATAATAACAAAATTCAAATGAACCTGAGAATTTTTTTTTGAAGTTTTCAGATGCGAGACTGTCTTTTTATTCTCTCCTTTACTTTTTCTTTTCTCATCACTCCCTATTTTCTTAATATTTATTAGGAAAATTTTGGTTTGATAGACGAATGCTCTTAAGTAATTTTTAATTGTACGTGAAACAAGAAACCGAGAAATCGTTGATGGATTGATGAGTAGAATCACTAAGAGATGATAAGGTATACTACACAATCCACCAACACTAAGAAAAGATATATTTTCTAATCGCCTAGTATTCCTACTTTCATGATATTATTAGAGACAGCGACCATCTCACGCTTTTGCTACAATGTTTACACGCTACACAGTCATTCAGATACGCTTTTAACTTTTAAAACCAGATTAGTATCAATCATTGTATGATCAAAACCTTGGTCACAAATAATTGGAAACCTTTGGGCTTTATATTTTATCAAACAGTATAATTTACGTTCTGGTGGACGGTGGATCATATGCTAATAATTCCACATTGTTAATCTTTTTTAATTAAAGCTAGATAGTAATTGAAACGTGGGGCCCCTTAATTCAAGCTCCAACTCACATGTGATAGCCGACGATTTCACAATACAATGTATTTTCTTCTTCATTAATTTCATAGCATAATCTAAAGTATTATTATAGTATTTTCATCTTTAGCTATCAATAGAAAAAACGAAAAATTTGACAAATGTATACACTAGTCTTGAAGAAGTATATCAGTCCCATGCATCCTCTTAGCAAACAAGACCACCTTCATAGACGTAGACATTACGTATAAGCAAAAAAAAGAGAAAAAAAAATACACAAGACTCTTTATTCGATTCTTAAAACAATTCTCAACATGCCGGAGACTTCTAACCGCTCGAAACCTCTCGTTGTCGCTATCTTCATCGCGATCGCGATCGCGTTTCCGATGATGATCAACGCATTGGATTCTCCAGCCGCAAGAAAACTCGATGAGGAACCAATAAAGTGCACGCCATGTCTCCAAAAGCCTCCTCCTCCTCCGTCACCTCCACCACCGTCTCCTTCTTGTCCTCCTCCACCACGGCCTCCTTCTCCCCCTAAGAAGTCTTACTGCCCGCCTCCTCCGTCGACTTACATATACATGACGGGTCCACCAGGAGAGTTGTATCCCGTTGACCAACAGTTTGGAGAGGCTGCTGCAAAGAGCTTAGTGGTCGTGAAGATCTCTGGCCTGATCGCGTTTGGAGTTATGGGGTTCTTGATGATCATGATTTGATGGATTTTCCATTGTTTGATCGTCTCATAGATTCGTTTTGCTTGAACGGATCGGTATAACTCGTAGTTATTTCCGGTGAAATTAACGATTTGGATTATGTTTTTATCTCAAGTTAGGACCGATTTATCATTTTTCGTTGTATCAACAATTCTAATGAATATGCTTATTCAATTATTTTTTGTTCGCAGAGGTATCTATTCTAGAAGTATGTGATGATATATCCTTGAACTGGAATGTTTATTGAATAGTTAGATCAAATGTTTTTTTTCCTAAGGTTACAAACTTGGTGAAGTTAGAGTTTTTTTTTAACTTGGTGTAGTTAGAGTTTTTTTTTAACTTTGGTACTAGGTGATTTTCCCGTGTTCATGCACGGACATAAATATTTATAAAATAAATATATTATAATAGTTGATTGTTAAATACTTTAATTTTAAATTAATTTATAATTTTTATGCATACTTTATATTAATAATATTACATTATTTTAATTAGACATATGATTTTAGATATGTTATATCTAATCGATTTAGTTATCATTCATGATTGCTTTTATTTTTTTGATATTATTTATTCTAAATATATTAAAATTTTGATTAATTTTCTTATTTGCATTTAGGTTGGTTGTTCTCTTTCTTAATTTTAATATAATCTATTATTTTAGATATAAGGTTGATTAGTTTATGTTAGTTAATTATTTTATGTAATCATCTAAGAAATTAGATAGATATATCAAAATATTTCTATTATTTTGAAAATATATATATTTTGTATTGTTTAAAATTATGGCTTAAAATAAATAATATTTTTTTTAGAATATTTGAAATATAAAAAATAGTCGAAAGTAAACATCTAAAATAGATAAACAATAATCAAAACACCAAAATACTTAAAATATATATTTATTCTTCATCCAAATATTCAAGTTAAACCTATTTTAAAAATTTTAATTTAGGTACTTTGGCTTACATTACTCAAATAAGCCAAAGAAATATAACATGTAAAGATATGTAAATTTAAAAAATTTAAAAATAATTTAAACGGGTTATCAAACCCGCAAAGATCCGAATAAAACTGGAACCAAAGTTTATAAATACCTGAATAGAGATAGAATCTTTAAACTCAAAATCTCAAACCCGAATAGATTTTAACCGAATTCGAGTGGATATCCCTAGCTTAGTCAATATAAAACGTTCAAATATTACAAATATACTATTTAGTATAAATAAATAAAAACTGAAAATTAATACCCGTGCGGTCGCACGGGTCAAGATCTAGTTTCTATTATTTTGAAAATATATATATTTTGTATTGTTTAAAATTATGGCTTAAAATAAATAATATTTTTTTTTCTAGTGTCAAGATTGTCTTTCTGAAATTTGTTTTTATGAAATCACATTATATATATATATATATATTTTTTTTTTTTCATTTAAGAGAAAATAGATATAAAGTAAGTATTTTATTACTTCAAAAGTATATTTTATGTTATTTAAAAATATTTTTAAAATAGAATATTACTATCTTGTGAAATTTCCTTTTTAATAAAATCATATTATATACATATATTTTCGTTTTTAAATTCGATTTTAAAAATTTATAAATGTTTCCTTTTTAATATATATGTTGTATGGAAAATTTTAAAAAAGAAACTAAATAAAAAAACAACAATAGTATTTAAATGTAATATTTTTAATTTATTCAGGGTATCAAATATCAATGTAATCAACCATCGTGAGAGTTAAAATGAGTGTGATACATAGAAAATTGATTTCTCAAATAATATTATAGAGATTACTTTGAAAATATATATTTTGTATTGTTTAAAATTATATTTTTAAATAAATAATACTTCTTTTTCTAATATCAAGATTATCTTTCTGAAATTTGTTTTTATGAAATCATATTAGTTACAAATATATATTTTTCATCTAAGAAACAATAGATATAAAGTAAATATTTTATTACTTCAAAAGTATATTTTATGTTATTTAAAATATTTTTAAAATAGAAAATTACTATCTTGTGAAATTTCATTTTAATGAAATTATATTATATATGCATATATTTTCGTTTTTAAATTTGATTTTTAAAATTTTAAAAAAATTTCCTTTTTAATATGTATGTTGTATGAAAAGTTTTTAAAAGGAAACTAAAAAACAATAATAATATTTAAATGTAATATTTTTTATTCATTAAGGGTATCAATGTAATCAACCATCGTGAGAATTAACGTGAGCGCGACAAATAGAAAACTGACTTCTCAAATAATATTATAGAGATAGTTAAGAGTTAAAAATGCAATTTTAGAGTAATTCCTTTGTTAAGCTAGGAGCAAGAGAAAACGTAGCGAATTTTCGAATGAAAGCAATAAAAAGTGATTACATTTGATAGAACATTTCAAGACAAAGTCAAATGTTGCTGTCATCATCAGAATTCTTGCGCGAGAGAATTAATTCCCATTTGGGAGGCTTCACCGAAACGTAGGTGGAAAGAACAAACATTTAACATAAGATGCCAAGCCAGAAATTTTCATTTCATCTTTCAAATTCTTAATCGATTAATATTTTTACGATGTATTTACTTTAATAGCCTCTAATAATTTGCATACTGAATCCAAAATTTGTCTAAACGCTGTAAAAAAAACACTAAAGAAAAATCATTTATAGCGTGTCTAGTGGATGAGGAGCTAAAATAGTAAAACTTTATAGGCAGAACGGTTTGCTTAAATGGAAAAATATCCACCGTCTGTGTGTATTATTGTCACACTCATCTCCTTTGCTTTCTTAAAAACATATAAAGAGAACAGATAACAAAGGATGGAAGAGAACTATGTTGCATGGGAACTTGGTTGAAGGTACGTTTCATGTTTCGGAACCGTTTCGGAATCGGAATCTCTCGGAAACTCGTAGAAACACAATGGAAACTCGTTTCTTAAAATTTTCAATTTGGAAACTTGATGGAAACTTACGTTTTTATTTTGGAAACTCGTGATTCTGTTTTGAAAACGCGTAAGAAACTTTTTTTTTATTTTAGAATTTTTTATAAATAATTAATAAATATGGGGATCATTTTGTTATTTTAACAAATTAAAAAACCTAATTAATGTTATTTCCATTTAGGGTGTGATTGGTAGTGGTTGTGGGTGCTTTCCACAGCCCCATTTATTTCCAAAGCATCAAAATCAGAGCAATCAAGCTTTAGTTTATTTTTTTAAATCACAGCTCTTAAAATAATCTACAGCTGTAGAAGTGCTCTGTAGAGCCAAATATCCAAAACAATTTTTTAGTGATTTCCATAAATTTTTACAGCAATAAAATTTAGAGCTACAGCAAAAAATCTACAGATTATTTTCTACAGCAATAATTTCAAAGCTACAGCCGTTACCAATCAGACCCTTAGTTAAACCTAAAATTGGGTAAATAACCACGCTAAGTTGAAAGTTAGAAACACAAGAAGACGACATAAACAAGGTATTAATCTCTCTATCTTTTGTGAGTCAATTGTCTCTTGATTATTTAGCACTAGCTACGTAGATACATAACTGATTTCATATAAGTAATGACCTCTATTGATGTTTAATGATGATTTATTTTATTTTTCGTATGATTAAATAGAATGTTTATTTATTTATTTGTTTTCTGAAATATACTAAACATAATAAAATTGAATTCACATATTAATCAATTATAGATATATGTGTAAATATGTATATATATATATATATATATATATATATATATATATATATATATTGATGTTTCCAAAACGTTTCCTAAGCAAAATAATTCCAAAATCACGTTTCGAAACGTTTCGTTTCCACGTATCCGTTTCTATTTCCATGCAACATAGGAAGTGAAGAAAAAAACAAGAATAAACAGATTAGGCTTCCCTTTTTTTTTTGATCAAAGGCTTCTCTATTTCGTTTTTTTTTTCAAAGGCTTTCCCATTGTATAATTAGATAAGGTGGGAAATAATAGAGCAAATCACAGCCTGGGCTTAATTATAAGCTCTTATCATCTAAAGCTACTAGCTAGTGATACACATGCATATGATATATGTCGTGGCTTTTTTCATGCCGTGTGTAAGAATATTTTCCAAGTGGTCCTCCATTAATTGGGAGTTACAACTTACAACAAAAAAGGATAAGCATGCATTTGGTACCTCTTACACACGAAAATATTTACATGATTTTTGTTCTAAAATAAAGTTTGGGCTAAATATATATATATATATATATATATATATATGTTAATAACAAAAAAAAATCTTCTTTATTTCTTGAGAAAGAGAAATTAGTTGTTACTAGATGGGCTTAACATTATTCTCTATATTTTCTTCCCTCCTCTGGTTATAGCAACTAGTAAAAAAGCGTTCTAAAGACATTTCCAATCCAATTTTATTTCTTATTTTAAAATAGAATAAAAATAAATATAGAGTAACAAATGTTCCAATCCAACTCTATATCTCACTTTATTTTAAAGTTTACTATATAAATTGAATAATCTATTTTTTGTTTGTTTATAACTCCATTATAGAATAAAAAATAGAGTAGGATTAGAACATTTTTATTTCATATTCATTTTTACTCAATTTTTGAGGAAAAAATAGAATTTTACATTGAAGATGTTCTAACAAAATGCGAGCAACTCATATTTTCTATTAACCGTGTAATGTAAAGTTTAAACGTTTCACATATATATGTTCGGGAATTTTGACGTTGCATATAATACTAAATACTCTAATGTTAATATAACCGCCAATATGTATGCCGTTTAACATTTAAATATAGTACTGTTATCTTAATTCATATTCATTATGTATATCAAGCGGTGACTTGGATCATTCATGGATTCCTCGAAGAAGGACAAAATCATACAGCCAAGCCAAGTATCATAATTTACATGACAACAAGTGTATCGGAACCACAATACACGTTAGATCTCATTGACATTGTTAGTCGTCATTATTCAGCATTTTCATCACTTGTCTTTTGTGGCTTGTCTTAAATCACTTAAATGGGTATATATTTTTTATTGAAAACATGTAACCAAACTGTTTCTTAAAAAAACCCTTAACTTAATGGTTTCCACTTTCCACTTGAACTCAATCACACAACAGTCTAAGAGAGAAAAAAATAATCTCCTACTTCTCTCTTTTCCCTTACTAAAAACATTTGTTTGCTTATCATTAAAAAAATCTTTCATAAAAAAAAGAAAACGATAGCCATGATGAGTAAAAGTTGCCGTCACCTCTTAAGTCTAGTGTTCGTCTCCACTCTTCTGAGCTTCCCGTTCATAACCATATCGGAGACGCCGTGTCCTTACCCTTGTTACCCACCTCCAACTGGCGGGGGCTCAACTCAACCGGCGGGTTATTACCCTCCTCCAACCGGTTATTATCCTCCTCCAGCCGGTTATTACCCTCCTCCAACTGGAAATGTACCGAATTACCCTTCTCCACCGTACGTCGGAGGTGACTCCGGCGGAGGATATAACGGTCCTCCACCTCCTGACCCTATAATGCCTTACTTCCCGTACTACTACAGAAAGCCTCCTCATCAGACGGATCAGTCATCATCTTCATCTGTTTCACTGGGATCAGTGGTCAAGATTGTAACGGTGGCAAGTATTCTTGCGTTTCTTCTGGGTAAAGTCTAGTTTATGAGTTAATGTTATTTTCGATGGTTGAAACTTTATGCTACTTTATTACTATATAAGAAGTGCGGTGATGCTATATGATATGCTTTAGTTAGTGTAAAGATGAATCAACAAGTTGGAGAAAGGGTTTAAACCTATAGCCTTACAACTTTAATTATTCGATCCTCCTTTTGCTTTTGCATTATTGTTATGTTTAATTACATCATGTTGTTATTGTCGCGATGTCTTACATTAGGATAAGTGCAATACAACCAACGTGGAGAACGTCACTTTCGGCTGGTGTGACTTGTAGGTGGATGTTATTGAATGGACAACTGCACTTAATTCACGTTAAGAATTTTCTTTATACAGAAAAAACATTCTAAAATAACACAAACACTACACAAAAGTTATGATTTTAAAACTACCTCTACTTTCTAAGCAAAAAAAAAGAGCTTAGAACCGTCATAAATTTTAAACTTAACAACTCTTTTTATAGGTTTAGTAAAAATAGCTAAGTCATTGAAACTCCTTTCTAGAATTTTAGTAACTACATCTTCCGGAATTCTTGAAAATTATCGATTGTATTGATGATTTTAAAAGACATACAATGCAGTATCTTCGAATCTTGATTACTGTGTTTTTTCACCTACCACTAAACATGCTTCAGGACTTGCCAAATGATCATCCCTTTTCAACTTTTAAACCTGATTTTTTTTTGTCTTTGTTCAAAGGAACTATTTGTTTTGTAAACTTCAATAGGTCAGAGTTCTCAATGGACAATGGTTTTTCTTTTTTTGAACAATGGTCCAAAAGATTTCATAACTAATAAGATTATGTCTGTATTATGGATATGTATATGGAGGCATAGCATAGACAACTCAATTTGGCATGATCATAATTTATAATTATTAATAAATTTGTTTTACTACTTTTAAATATTTTTTAGCTTAGTCAAATTTAAATAATATATTGGTAGATAGAAAAGCTTGCACCCTTTTAAATATATTTATTTGTTATCCATTTACTTAGACAAGATTAATTGTTTTACGTCATGATTTAAAATATTACTATGCAGAGTTTTCTTATTGGGATAACACGTACTTAGCAGAGTTACAAGTTTAAGCTTAAGAGAATAATAAAAGGATAGGATGATAATAGATGGCAACGGAAGGCGAACTACCACATGTCCTTTTAGTTCCCTCTCTTACCAAGCTTCCGTTTTGTTTCAACGGCCATAAAGTTACCCTTTTGCAAACCCGAATCTTTAGCTGCACTCTGTTTTCTATTACCCACCATTACCTTTACCATTCTACCTTCCTCAAAACCGTGCTTATCACCAACTCTTGAGACCGCCCTGTTAGTACTTGAGGCTGAGGTCGTGCTTCGTGGTCTTGATGGTGCCACTTTAGATAGCTCGGTCTGAAAACGTTTTAAAGAACGCAAAGTATTGAGTTGATCGCGTAGCTATTTTCTTGGTCTTTTATAAATTATTTACACTTGCCGGTCAGACAAAGATTGTAACCGTAGAGATAGACATACCTTGTTACGAGACACCGGTCTAGTACAGGTGTTGTAGAATGAAGGCATTGGTGTTGCCTTGAAGTTGAGGCTTTTTCTGTATTGCTTCATCTCAGCTTCTGCCTTTTGCTGCATCCAAAATGTTGGTCCAAACCAATTAGCTTCTTTTTTTTTTGGGGTTGAGTGTCAAAAGACATGACAAGTCTAAAATTCAAAGAGAGACTTGGAGATGATGATGATACCTGTGTCTTCGCTTGAACCTTGTTTGTCTCTGTCTTTTTAGTATGTATTTTCTCCTCCAGCTTCATATAGAACTAAAACCAAAAGGGAGGTTCCATAAGTTTTTTGCTTCAATCAAAGAATATATGCTAGCTTTCTTGAAGAGAAAGAAAAAAAAACCTCTTTTCTCTTCTCTGCTCGTTCGCTACATTTGAAACGGAAACTGGTAGCACAAGTACTCATCTCCAGCTTAGCAGAACAAGAACCAGTCTTGGGCCTGCACGTGACAAACGGTTAAGACTGTTGAAGCCCGATTACCTCAAGAAAACATTAGAGTTGGTCTTTAGTATTTTTATTAAACCTGTTTGTGCCAAGAGGAGCTCGAGTCTCTCTTTTCGTAGACGTTGAAGGTCGAGATTCAACGGTTTTCTTCTTTTGGCTGCCACAAAACCAATTAGGTCTTAAAAAATGTACCTCTTGGCATCAACATTTGTTTTAGGTTACGATATTTTTCTCTATGGAAATAAAAGTAAAAATACCTCATGGCATCAACTTTTGTTTTAGAATTAGCACTTAAAGAGGAACCCTTTGTCCTCCCGGAAGCAGCTTTTGGAGTTGCGTCATGTCTCTTTGTAGATGCTTTAGTCACACTCACAGCTTTAGGACTAATAGGTTTTGTATTTGGCAGAGACTTTGGACCACATACATAGGAGGAGGGTTTTTCCGTAACATCAGATGCCTGTAGACCAAGAAACACATTTAAGCTTAGATGTCTGAATGTATTAAATAAACATCAACAAGTAGTCCCACCTTTTCTTGAACATGTTCAACGAGTCTTGATTCTGTTTCTTGAACTTCCGTGCAATGATCTTTATCCTTATCATCATCTCGAACCTCAATCTCTAGTGGCGTATCTTGTTGTCCAAGATCCTCCTCATAGCTATCTTCTTTAATAGATATGCACTCCACTGGAACGACTTCATCATTGTCCAAAGAAACATCAAGAGTCACGTGGTCAACACCACCTTCTTCATCAAGCTCGATCACATCATCCGAGTTCACAACAATCTCATCATAGCTCACACAATGATCGCTCTCCTCTACGTATTCACACTGAATCTTCGGTTGGTCAAGTACGTAGTTACAAGGACTCTCTGATTGACTCGTGTTCTCGGAGAAACTCCCATCAGACCGATAATCCTCGAAGCTTTCAGTTGCATCATCATCTGTTTGACGGATACCCCAAGTCTGAGATTCAATCGAAGACGGAACTCGCATCCCTCTCTTCTTGAAATGAGCTTCGAAGTGAGCTTTCATCTCGGTAACAGAGCCAGGTTTAGAGCACTTGTCAACTTCTTCAAGATACCTATTGTGTGAAAACGACGATCTCTTCTCCCATGATAACCCTTCTTCCTCAAACCTCCCAAACGATATCGATCCAGAGTGTACAGAACTCCCCTGCATCAAAGATTCATCAACCAATAAAAAGACCAAACCTAAAGAGCTCATGTTATATTGATACCCTTAAGACCACAACTTCCACGACATAACGTAAAGACCAAACAAGGCAAGAACAGTTTGGGTGCTATACAAGTTAAGTAACAAGAAGCATGAAACAGAGTTTAACTGCAGAAGAAGTTACCTGAAAACTAAGGCTAAAGGGTTCTTGAATCTCGCTTCCTGCCATTGTATTTGTCGTTCAATGAAAAGATGTTAAACCATTGAAGTAGAGAAGAAGAGGGCGAGGGATCGAGATTAGTAGACGAAAGGGTGAAAGAATCATGTCATGTGCTTTTGTTTTCTTATTTTTTTGTCTTCTTCTTCTCGTTAGATGTTGGATGGTCACGTTCTCCGTTATCACGCCCGTTTATTTCGGGTTTGAGTTAACACGATCAACGGTCCATATGCTTTGTTTTAAAGTGTAAACCGGCGGTTTTCTTCAACTGACGGCAGATTTGATCTAGTTTTTTTCTTTTTCTTTTAAGTGGCAGGGTTACGCCACGTGATCAAACTCCACTACATATTTTTTTGCCAAAGTTTTATATTTAAAAATTGTGAGGATCCAGATAAGAATTTTCCTCGAGCCCGTAACGATTTTACGTTGGGAGTTTCAAAGTCTACTAGCTAGGTGTGGTCCACACCGTGTTGAGCAGCATACGATGCATTTCTAGATTGGGCTGATAATTCTAGTGGGCTTGGGCCGTGATTTTAAATAATTAAAAGGCTCATTCAAAGATATATTGGGTCATGTGTAATATTGATAAAAGGCCCTAATTTTAATTTGATATTAGTTTCCGAATATTGTTAATATTGGGTCATAAAAAAGAGTTTGACAGAAAAAAAAAGAAAGATTTTTAATACCAAAACATTAGGGACCATGTGCAGTTGTACTTTGGGCACTAGCAAAAACCGAGTTTAGTAGCGAATGAACTTCTTTCATTGTTTATGGGTATGAACTACAAAAGCATTATTCTTAGAGTTTTGTAGAGTCAAACATTAAAGGGTTAAGCAAATGGTCTTCTATGGTAGTTTGACTTTTGTTCCGTGCGATCTCTTTCATCTGGTAGCTTCTCCTCCATTCGTCCATAGTAAAGTCAACCTACTTAAGAATTCACGGTACACTAGAAAATCTATCGAAAATAGATCAGTACGTTTACTGAAAAAGAAGTGATAGGGAACCAAAGATAATGTGAAGAAAATCAGCCAAAGAACACGAAAACACAACAAGAAGTACACCAAACCAAACTAATGCCGGGATACACTTGTATTTGCCTTTACATTCCTTTGTTTTTTTTCCTTTTAAACTTTATAGTCAAATCAATTCTATTTAGCATTTCAGTATATACCACAAACAAACTGGGGATGTTACACTAAATTCTCTGTGGCTTAAAACTTATAATCTATTTCCTTGTGGTTAATGAAAATTAAAAGGAAGACTTGAGTTGTAGTTGGCATGTGCATATTGAGGGAATGTGAGTGGTCCCCAGACGCAAAGCTTCCTTTGTCTAGAGACTCCGACCGGTGTCCGTGGTTCGGCCGACACCCACCCTCACCTGTCCTTCTCTCTCTCAATCTGTTCACGTTTCTTTTTCTCTTTTTGCCTTTTTAATAAATTATATATTTGGAATTCAATTATTAGTTATGTGATGGTATGCCACGAGAATGCAGCCACGCACACGAGGACACCACCATATCCTCTCAGAGCTTTCCCAATCATAAACTTCTTTTCGTTTCTTGTGTACCTTATTCGCGTAAAAACACTTGTCCAAAGTAGAAACTGATAGTTACTCAGAATCTATATGAAGATTTGGTTGAACAAAAATGCTGTTGTAAGATTAACCCTTATATAATATATCTCTCTACCATATACCATGACAACCAGATGATTTTAAAGCTTTTAGCTCTTTATGATTTTAAATTTTCTTATGTATCTTTGTTCCAGTTACGTAGCAATTTCTTAGTGATGGGTTTCGCCAATCAACCCACCCCGTCTTGCGGACACGCGGGCCGAATCATTTTTTTAATTCAAAAGTTCGATCTGCATAACTCGCAAACCAAAAATCATGTACATGCATCTGCCTCGCTAAAACCCGCGGTTAAACCGCTTGACCCGCGTACAATAATAATTATATTAAAAAGAATTAATATAATTATATATTAATTATTTTTTATATTAATTATTTTTCAAAATAATATTAAATTAATGTATTTATAGTTAAAATTATAAAAATATTTATAATATTTTATATGTTTAACCGAAAATAATTATTATTTTTAAAAATCATTTAAAAAAAAAATTGCGGTTAGCGAGTACCCGCGACTCATATTCGGCTGACCTGCATCCGCTCCGCTTAAACTAATCTCAACCCGCACCCACAATTCAAAACTTCTAAATCGATCTATTCGCATTCGCACCAGCCCCGCGGCGGATCAAACGGGGGTGGGACCTGCGGGCTTTGATTAAAATTTACAGCTCTACAATTTCTTCTCCTTTCTGACCCATCATATATATGTATATCATATTCTGACAATAAATAATATGCACATTTGTTCTACAAAGAAATTTCATATTTATGGTAAGGGGGTTGGGATGGTTTGTTTCAAAAGTGTAGGGACAGAGAGACTATTTGGCTCTAGATTCGCAAATGCTGAACCACATATTTTCTTTCTTCTTCTTCGACAGGTATAATGTGACCCGATCCATTGACTTCAACATAACTGGGACAACTAAGTCATAGTTGTTCTTTTCCTTCTTCC
This sequence comes from Raphanus raphanistrum subsp. raphanistrum, assembly GCA_019706035.1. Taxonomy (NCBI): domain Eukaryota; kingdom Viridiplantae; phylum Streptophyta; class Magnoliopsida; order Brassicales; family Brassicaceae; genus Raphanus; species Raphanus raphanistrum. The sequence continues at coordinate 54,792,383 of CM033988.1, forward strand.
ATTGGGTCCATTCTCTTGTTGCTTCAATTCAATGTCATTGCATTCAATTATATAATACAAAGGCTCTCTTATCTATTGCACGTCCATTTTCACTCTAGTTTCATTAGTCACCTTCTACGGTTTGTTCGTTCAACGAACGGATCGTGCATTTGTGTTTCACGTCCCTACCCTACCTCAACACTTTGTCCATCGTGTTGTAGGCCGGACGTTCCGGTTTATGCCAATACCCTTGACATGGCTTGATTTGATCAAATCACTGAAACCAGGGAGAAAAACCCAAAGGAGATAAACATAACAGAAGGTGCCAATGAGAGGAATTTGTAGCACATGAGAGGAGTGGGCATAGTTAATTATAGCATAGAGACAGCCCGCACGAGTAGAAGAGAAAGCGAACAAGAAAGAAATATACATAATTTTAAAAGGGATTTATTCCTTTTTTGTCTAAACGTACACTAACTATTATTACTGAGCACAAGTATACATATTAGCGCCTTCTCGAAGAATAACAGAATTGTTGTTTTAAGCGCATATAACGTTTTACAACGCAAGGAAGACAATTTAATTATTTTAATAGCGATTCTAACGTTAGAAGATGAGAGTAAGAGTATTTAAAAACCTTGACGTGTTTTGACTGAATAAAATGATTGATGTAGCGGAAGCTTGTAGGGATAGAACTAGATTCGTGTTGATAGAACTAGATTCGTGTTTTCTTGAAATAAACGGATCTAGTTCTATCCCTAGAAGTTTCCGCTACATCAATCAGTGTGTATATCGGATTTCTATATATGTTCACTGTGTAGTATACTCGGAGATTATTTGACGTGAGTTTTCAGTGCCGTCCCGGTAATTTTGGTGGCCTAAAGCCAAAAAAAATCTTTTTGTTATATAAAGTCATGATTTTTAAATAAAAACATATATGTAAATCAGAAATGTGTTATTACAAAAAAAGATCAGAAATGTGTCTGGTCTCACGATAATAAAAATGCAAAATCAGTTTGGAAACTACAGAAGCAGTGGATTTTCTTTAAAATATAAGAGATCCAAACCTTTTAGGTCTTAAACATTTTAGGTCTATTTCAAAATGTTTAAGAGACTATATGACAGACTTGGTGCTACAGTAAAAAAAACTTAAACATTTTAGGTCTATTTCAAAACCTTGTTACAAATATGGGCCATTTTTAAGTCTCACGTGCATTCTTAAACCATCACGTGTTCTTCTTCATCAAAAGGACATTATCTAATTTTTGCTTCAGACGGTTCCTTAGTCGCCTTTATATTACGTTTTAAGAGATATTTTTTTCTTCTAAATTTTGGAACTTTTTTAAAGAAATACAAAGAAAAAAATTTAAGACCCTGTGCATTTGCGCCGTCCGCACATGCTTAGAGCCAGCACTGGTTCTAACGTCATATGCTGGTATTTCTATCGAGTAATTCTTAGGTTCATTTCCTACGGTAGGCTTACTAACTAATAGAAATTCGTTTTTTATATTTAGTAGTATCTTTTACAAAAAGAAAATTATTAAGTTTTATTATGTTTTTAAAATAAAATAAATAAATAAAAAATAATAGTTGTTGTAAAAAAAATTTAAATATCATCAACAAAAAATTAAACTCTAAATCCTAAACCATAAATCTTTGGTAAATTTAAACCTTTGGTAAACCTTAAACCCTTTGATAAATCTTAAATTGGATTTAAAAATATATTTTTAACACAGTTAACAAAACATTAAACCCTAAATATTAAACTCTAAACTTTTGCATAAATCCTAAATCCTAATTTTAAAAATATAATATAATTTGATAATATTTTGTTTTTTTTTTAAATACCAAATATGAAATAATAAAATCATATTAGTTGGTGAACCTACAAATTCATCCTAGGGATAAACCCAAAAATTTTCTCATTTTTATTGTCTTAATCATTCCGCATATGTAACTATATATCTGAATGTTACCATATTAGATTAATTGTGATACGTGAGATTTTTGACTATGTATGCACTTATATACATATTTATATTTTAGAATTATATTCAAATACTATTCTAAGAAAAAGAATTATTCAAATACATTTTATTTAGCAGTTAGCCTTTTTTTTGTTGACAACTGTTTTAGCAGTTAGCCTATCTGATTCTTTTTGTTCATTTGGATTGAGATGATCAAATTTAATACCATTTTCTCTAAGTAAGTTGATTTTCTGAATTCGGGTACTCCTAAAGTCGTTTGAAAATTTTCTTATATTCTAGTGTCATCTGGCTTATAGTCCACAAACTACACACATATATACATGTACCTAGCTCTCCCTCAAATAATAATAGGAACAAAAAAGTTTGTTACATTTTATGGGAGGTTCAGTTAATCATGCACTGTTTAGGTTTTTCTTGTTCTGACAATAACAAACCACTATTATATTATTTAAAAATAGTTTGAATAAGTGTATCAAAATAGAACAACCAAAATAACAAACTTTTTAGAAAAATCTCGAAGTCCTAATCCTAGATAAAGATGAATCGTTCGTAGTTATGGTACTAATCTATTATTACTATCATCGACACGAGGTCCTTCCATCCAGTCCAAAATACATGACGAAAAAGCCGATAACTGTTTCTAGTTCCGTAGCGAATTTTCGATGATAACAAGAAATACTGTAAGCTAAATTATAGTAATAATATTTGATCTCTTTTTTTTTTTTTTCTCAAAAAAAGTAAAAATAAATAGATCAAAAATTATTACTATAATTTATTGGAATAGAGGTGCACGGAGCTCATTAGACTCTTGTGCGACGCATGTTGGTCCAATTAGACTTTTAAAATGTAGACACTGCTAATCTTGATAATCAATTTAATAGTAACAAATTAGCCGACCAGTTTATAAGCCATGACGGTGGATCAACTGCTTACAGACTTCTTTCGATTTGCGTCCCATTATGTTCCTAACTAATGCGACAACACATTCAATTATACTCGGAGCCCAATCAACGTTTTCTACTCATTACTTAATTAATTACTTATTAATCCCTGAATAGTGATTACTGCCATCGTTTTCACGTCCGGATTAGGTTATACTAGTGTGTATGAATCACTGGTTTCGAAACACTAATAAATACATCATGCAAAAACTTTAATTGGAAGGGTGATCTTAACAGTATAATACGATTTCAACTCACACACAGTTTTATTTATACTCGAACTTATACTAGATGTGTTATATCATTTTAAAGTATTTGCAGGGTAATATTCGGAATGCTAATTGGATTATTTATAATCAGTGATGGTATATTAATTTTTAGTTTTAGATGGCATATTAATTTATAATCCAAAGTGCAAACGTCAGTGTAGATTTGTAAATAGGATTTCATCCATTATAATTTTCTAAAGAATATTTTGAAGTACTTTATATCCACTAAACTTAATGTCTAGATATTATGAAGATAAAATATTATGAAGATAAAATTGTTGCGCAAACGGAGAAAAAATGGCCGAAGTCTCTCTTAAACTAAGAAATGGCCGGAGTATGAGCTAAAACCGGTCATTTTCAGTCAATTTATGTTTATAACTTTACATGCATTTTCTACTTTGTTGACAAAACGAAAAGAAAACATACTCCACTTTATTTAATAGTTAAATAAAATCTCAAAAGAAACCAAATAAAGAAAAGAAAAGGCAGCTTTTATTAAACTTTTTTATATAGACTTTTGAGCTTTATTTATCTTTCTGCCTTTTTCTTTACCTTCTTTAATAATTTTCATCATCCCTACACATGGGCTATAATTATATCGCTCATCAGCTTAAACTAATGATACCACGAAATGCTTTCAGTGCCAAAGCCCCTAACTCATTTCTTCCACTACCACTCTCATTATCACAGCGGTCAAGGATCAATATATATCTATCCACTATATTAACAAAATTTCTAAGATCTTAGCAATATAGCACGACTAATATTACTTCAAAAGCGTTATTTTGCTTATCTGAAAACTTGAACCAGTGAAGATTCAAAAACAAACTTTTCTTCACTTAAAAAAAACTACACCGCCATCAAATAATCGTTACCCGAAATCTAAACAAAGAACACATATAACAGAGTCGTCAAAACAAAAAAAAGAACACATATAACAGAAAGGGATTTGTGTAAAACAAATAAAAGTTACAATAATAACAAGTTGTCTTCTTCCTCCAATCTTTTATTTAATCTTTGTTTTTGTCTCGTTGCCCCATGTTTTGCTCCTCGTTATCTGCGTCAAATCGTCTCACTCTTTGTATCTCCAATATTCTATATGTAAAATACGGAGAAGAAAGGGTTTCTTGGCTTGTAATGTAGGCATCATCATCCTTAAATCATGCTACTCTCCCTAGTTTTACTTATATAATCTAAGCTTTAGTTTGTTCCACACACAAGTTGAATCACTCTCTTGTCTTCCTTCTATCTCTACATTTGATCCATTAAAGGGTTCACATAATCGACGCCGCCTTATAACCCGAGTAGAATGTAGTAAACCAGCGTGATCGGAAGCGCAATAAGCATTCCGAATATGACCCTGCAAATTCATCAGGTTTAACAATGTTAAATTTTTAAAATAACATTGGTAATCTTTTGAACATTAACCATATAATTCCATGACATACCCTGTACTTAAAATAGCAGGATGAACATTGTACTCCTTGGCAAACACAAAGGGTACAATCCCTTGAGGCAGTGCGGCCTAAAAAGTCATACAAAAATATGATGTTTTTTTTTTCTTTTGGCAACAATCCAAAAACATTAACAAATACTAATGTTTATACATTTACTAAATCACGTTATTAAGATATATTTTTACCTGAACTATGGCGACACGCAGCAAATCACCATGCAATCCAATGGCTATAGAGGCAACCGCCATGACGGCCGGACCCGTGAGGAACCTAACCGCCATCGCAAATGTTGCCACTGAGTTCCCACACGCGATTAATTTTGGTTGCAACGCCATGAACAACCCTTCACAATTTTTCACATGTAATTATAGTTTCAAAAGTTAGTGGATAAATAAATTTTATCACTATAAATTCAATCAGCTCCCATAAAAATGGGGACCATGACGACTATTAACGACACGAGACCATGTCGTCCACCATTACAAACTTATCTAATAAGCCGCTCACTCCATTGCCCCACCTGTCGGATGGTCCATCCCCCAAATTTTTAAAATTTAAATTTAATTTTAGTTTCCACTCCTAATATTTCTTCAAAATGATAACACATCATATAAATTTTATGGACGACCATAATTTAATGTGAAATTGCATCTTGTATACTAAACTTTTGCCCTAATTAAGCAAATACTCTAAATCCGGATACCTTTTTTCATAGACACCAAACTTATCCTATCATAAATAGTTTGTTAATTTTATCATTATTTTGAGTTTTAACCCAATTCACTCTAATTTAATTCTTTTATAATGTAAACTGATAAATATGTTTAACAGAAATAAGGAATTTTATTCTTTTAAATAGTTTCTTTTATTAAAAAAGGAAAAAAAACAGAGTAGGAAGATGAATTACCCAAACTGAACATAGCCATTCCAAGACCAGCATCAGATAGAATGGAGATAGATTGTTGAATGATTTTCGGCATTGCCACGTGCCACCTTCATATTCAAAAGCAGAATCAATTTCTCCGATAACCGGTAGGTTCAAACTCAACAAATATAGTTAGAATATTTTTTTTTATTAAGTTACTAACCGGAAAGCAACAAGCGCCCAAATGAGACCAATGAGGCTAGAGTAAGTGTTAGGGTTTCTGATTAGCTTCCTCCACACCATGATCAGTATCAGCCTCATCATCACACTCGCCGGCGGCATATGTTTCACATGACTTGCTTCGCCTCCTCTGGCGTCTCCAAGTCCTGTTTTCGATTGTAGCTCCGCCGAGGAACTAGGAACATGTTTGTTCAATCCGTTCTCGGCGTCTTTTGCTCTCTCTCCTTCTTCTTCTCTTCCAGTGAAATTAAACCGTTCACCTCCGAACTCTCCACTCGCCGGACGAGCTAAACCTATAACACATAACAAAACCGAACTTAGAAACTGAGTTTTGGACATAACTAAACCTTTTTTTTGTCTGACCTTTGGTCTCTCCTGTCTGAGATTGATCAGGGACTAACATTCGGATCTCTTTAGCACCTTGTTCGTTGTTTGATCCCGAGCCAGGAGCTCCATCGGAAACGTTAAGACCCGCCCGGTCAGAAACGGGTGACCCGTTTGAGCTCCACACGAACATGTGTAGTTCCTTGGCGCTCGCGTCATGATTGCTCGCCTTGCCCCCGGTTTGAGGATTTTTACAGACGGCTTTATTAGCTATAGATGTGGCGGTTGCTGAAGCGAACTCAGGATTCGGAGCCGGGTAAGACCCGCCTCCTCCTCCTGGATAATATCCGAACCTCGGGGAGGAAGCTATAGCGCTATTCTCCTCGAAGTTCGAAGGTCTCGGAGTGGGGCCTCTCGAAGACTGCACGGAGTACATATCCGCCGGGCCGAAGTTGGAGAGACGGCCCCCGGGGAAGCCCATCATCGAGTAAAAATCTGAATTGTTGAAGTTTGAGCCTCTAGGAGTGGTGCTTAAGCTGTAAATCTCAGCTCCGGTGAGGTTAGACGGTCTTGGAGTCATGTTGGGCCCACAGAAAGAACGACGTGAAGCGTTTGATTTCCTCACGGTGACGTGAAGCTTCCCGTCGTCTCCTATCTCGGCGTCGGTCTCAAGAAAATCGTGGCCGTCGAGAGAAACGACGTCGGATTCGACCTTGAAGGAGACGATGGAAGCAGCCGTCTCGGGGAACTGCTCCATGATGAGCATCTTGGCGCCGCGAAACTCGAAGAGGAAGAGGAGAAGCGTGTACCAGATGATACACTGGAGGACAACGACCTGGACCATGAGTGAACCGGCGTACTCGCCGTACATGGCGATCAAGAGAGGGATGCCCATGACGAGGGTGTTGGGGAGGGTGGAGAGGGAGAAGATCGTGATGCTCCACTCGAGGCTGCCGGAGCGGGTGAAGTTGGCCCAGAGGACTAAGAGGGCCAGCATGAGGATTTTTTGGAGGGTGTCTGCTGCGATGAAACGGAGGTTCATGGCGTAAGGGTTGTTGGTGGAGATGAAGTGGAAAGAGAGGAGAGGGACGGCGAAGATGGCCACAAAACGGTTGATTCCGGAGCATTGGTCGGGTGAGAAGATTTTCCACCACCGTACGGATCCGTAGGCGAGGATCATAGCGACGTATAGAGGTATGACGGCCGTGAGTACCGTATAGAGATCGTGCCACGAGATCATCTTTTTACTTCCTGTGGATTAGAGAGGGGACTTTGAGCTATCTGTTTGTGTGTGTGTGTGTGAAGGAGTGAGCAACTTTGGCTTTGAGGATATAAATATAATTTATGGAGGGATGGCCACTTTACACCTCTTTATACAGCAAATACTTGACAACCCAGAGTATCTTTTTTATTTATTTATTATATATATGTTTTCTCATTCTTATTTTTTCCTTTGTAAAAGTTATCATCATTTGTATATATATAGTTGCTCTCGTCTGAGAAGTGAGAACAATCTTACAAGTGTATTGGGTAGATATGCTAAGTGGCTTTTTAGTGTTTCATTTATGTAAAATTGTAATTGACTAAGGGTAACCTGTTTCAGTGTATTGTTTAGCGCACGTATTATTCGTATTCGCTGATAGTTGTTGCTTTTCAGATAAGAATTTACAAAAATTTGGTTACATGTCTTTTTTATTTGCACATATTGAACAACGTGTTAGGTGATAAAATAAGCAAAAAGAAATTATCATCACAACTAGTCAATGAAATTGTATCCCACCAAGACTAATGTTATGTTAGTTGTAAAACTGAAGTCTGCAACAGTTTTACTTGTACAGATAGCACCTAAGTTAGATCTTTAAAAGAAGGTCTGCATGTGGCATTCAACTTATGGAGATGGGCATTACAGACATACCTTTTTTCTTTTTGTCCCCTCCTCTTTGCTTTTTTGTATATTTTAATTTACTTTTCTTTCACAATCTCGAACGAATCCATTTTCGTAATATGAAGAATAGCGAATAAACCCTAACCAATAATAAAAAATAATAATAGCTGGATATCAAAATAAAATTCGAAATTCCCATAATTTTTTGGTGTTCAACAAATAAAAAAAAATCAATCATTAAAAAATTATGGAGACAAGATGGGCTGGAAACAAAGAAGATCCAACAAGGGATTAGATGGCTCAAATGGAATTTGGCTAATGGCGTCGAGTGTCTCTATATGTTGTTGTTAGGTTTACTCATTTGTCCACTGAAGTAGGCAACACTCAATTACTCCTTACAGCACCATAATCTTCAGCCTATAGTCTCATCCTAAGCTACGGTCTAATTCCGCTTCATTACAGACGTCTTTCTCATCTATTTTTTCCAGATAAACCCAAAATCTGAACTTTTTATGAAATAAGGAATTAAGGATTACCGTTTTGATTTAGTTAACTTGTCATCTAGTTCCCCTTATTATATGACTAAAATGTCTTATTTTATTTTATATTCTTATATGAAACTACCTTTTAGGTAGACAACTAAATCCTTTTTTTTTTCTTTTGAAACACGGGTAAACGCAGCTAAAGCCCCATTTGAATAAATGGCTGAGACAAAGAATGTCGTGACCTTCTTGTGACTCAGTGTGTTTGTATCTTTTTGGTGCATAAGTCCAAACACGAATGATTAATTGCGATTTGTGATAAATAAATTATGTCGTCCTTGCAAAACCAAATTATACACAGTCGTCGTTAATTATTATTAAGTACGTTTTTATATCGAACCAATCTATACATATATTAAATAATGAGGCTTCAAATAACCAATCAAATATATTCCTATGTCAGCGTTACCATTTTCATCAACTAGTCTAGAAATATATTCAATCTTTCAAGCTAGTACAAAAAGATATACGAGAAAAAGGTAATACTAAATAAATAATTACGAAAATGACGTAGTATACACAAAGTATATCTATTATATGTGATATATATATATATATATATTTATATATGTATATATATTATTGCAGGCAATTTATCATATTTTTGGGGGGTAACATAGTAGTTTTTTAGTTACTCAGACAGAAATAAGCTCAATCGATGAATGACTTGTACTTGTACATTCTTTTAGCTGCACCCGGAAAGGTCACTGAAAGTAAAACATTAAGTTTTTCAGAATATCTAAAAATCGGAAGGTCCTAGAGTCTAACCGGAAAAAGTGGCGTCTATCACCTCTTTCAATAACCTAAAAGACATGTATCGCACCTACCTATCTACAGTCCGGTCTCAAAAAGCGTGGTTCCCAGACCATTACTTGCTTACGAAGCACCTCGTATTACATCTTTTTACAAACTTCATGATACTTTTAAAATACACTTTACCCTATTTGTTCCATTATTTTATCAGAAAACACATATTTATGAATCTTTAGAGAAAGTCGAGACTTTGGTGAATAATATTATTTTCCTTGACCGTTTACAAGAGGGAGATACATTGCTTATATATACAACAATAGAAGGATCTAGATTTAGCTCTAATCTTATCCTTAAGTGATAGCTGTAAAGTAGTTTTCATCTTCATTGACAGACTGTAGGATGTTGAATCTGTTTGAAGCTTTACCGTTTCTCTTGTTTGTTTTCTCAGGTACGGAACTCGTTGGAGGGTGGTTTGTCTTGACTTGAAGATTAGACGAAGACTTGGTTGTTGGGCCTGAACGGTTGGACTTTGGATTGTTATCCTCAACAGCCCCCCTCAAACTCGGGGTGGGTGGCCCATCAACACCGAGTTTGCTTCTAAGCTCGACGAAAGGACGGCGAGGGAGAGACTTCGTGAAGATATCGGCGATCTGTTGCGCCGCCGGAATGTGTTGAGTCTCGATAAGACCCAAGGCTACCTGCTCCCGGATATAATGGAAATCCGTGTCGAAGTGCTTACTACGGCTGTGGAGAGCTGGATTAGCACTGAGGTAAACAGCGGAGAGGTTATCGCAGTGGAGAATCGTCGGTCTATACTGAGGGATGTTGAGATCCCGGAGAAGAGCCGATAACCAGGCAAGCTCCTGAGCAGCCGAAGTAAGCGCCCGATATTCAGCTTCCGTAGACGATTTGGCGACTGTTGCTTGGCGTTTTGCAGACCACGAGATTAGATTCTGACCAAGGAATGTGCAGAGTCCAGTCGTTGATCGTCGAGTATCCTTACAGCCAGCCCAATCACTATCACTGTAAGCATTCAGTACCAGTACCTGATCCTTTCTAATGTGAAGCCCCAATTCTAACGTTCCTTTAATATATCGCAGGATTCGCTTGAGGAGTCCAAAGTCAGTCATCGTCGGTGCGTGCATACGCTGACAGATGAAGTTGACGGCAAACTGGATGTCAGGTCTGGTGATCGTGAGGTACTAAAGCTTGCCAGCGAGACATCTGAAGTAAGTTGGTTCGGGAAAGAGAGTCATATCAACTGTTTCGATGCGTTGAGGGAGAGGTGTGGGCATCGGGTTACATTTCGACATCTGAGCCTGATGCAGTATGTCGGCAACGTAAGCAGACTGATGAAGGAACAAGGAATCATCCCGTGTTGTAATCTCGATGCCAAGGAAGTATTTCGGAGTACCAAGATCCTTCATGAGGAACCGTTTGTTGAGAGCAGCTAGCAGATCAGTTATGAGATTGTCGTCACTCCCAGTAAGTAAAATGTCGTCAACATAGAGTAGTAGGACCATTGTCTTGTTGTTTCTGTGATATGTGAAGAGTGACGGGTCAGATTTGCTGCAGGAGAAGCCGTGCTCGAGAAGGAAGTTGCTGAAGGTGTTGAACCAGGCTCTGGGTGCCTGCTTGAGGCCATACAGAGCCTTGGTAAGACTGCAAACGTAGTGAGGTCTTTCGGGATCAACGAAGCCCGGAGGTTGCGTCATGAACACTGGCTCATCGAGTTCCCCATGAAGAAAGGCGTTGGAGACATCTAACTGCCTGATCTTCCACCCTTTTGCTACTGCGACATCCAGAACCATACGTATAGTGGCAGTGCGTACTACAGGACTGAACGTCTCCAGGTAATCCCATCCTTCCTCTTGATCATACCCTTTAGTTACCAATCGTGATTTGAACTTCTTGATAGTACCATCTGGATTAAACTGAATTTTGAAAATCCATCTGCAGCCCAAGATATTCATATCGTCAGTCGGTTCCACCAAAGTCCAAGTGCGGAGCATATGAATATTAGTCATCTCGTCAGATACAGAAGAGTTCCAGTGAGGATGTTTCAAGGCAGCCGCAATGGTCTTGGGCTCTTCGGTATCGTAACGAGAGGCAAGTAATACATAGCGAGTGTTTGGCTTATGTATTCCAGCTTTGGACGTTGTAGTCATAGGGTGATTATTGTTCTCTGTTGCTGCAGGAGCCTGAGGAGCTTGTTGTGGCACTAAAGGTACTGGAGGAGCCTGCTCTGCTAGGGGTGGTGTAGCAGGGGGTGGTGTAGCAGGGAGTGGGACCAGAGGAGGAGCGAAGGCTCTAGATAACTGAGTTGGAGGCGACAGAGCAGGCGGTGACGGAGGAGTCGACATCTGCCAAGCTTTGAGAAGAGGAGAGTCGTAACTAGGCACCAAGTGCTTGTACTGAGCCGTGAAAGGTAAAGTTTCTTCATCAAAGACAACGTGTCTAGATAAGTAAACTTTTCCTCTCGTAGGATGTAAGCACCTGTAGCCTTTGTGTTGACTCCCGTAGCCTAGAAACACACACTGTAGGGATCTAGGCTCTAGTTTGTGAGTAGATACAGCACGTAGACAAGGATAGCAAGCAGACCCGAATACACGAAGTATGGAGTAATCAGGCTTGTTGTGAAACAGCATCTCATGTGGGCTCTTATTTTGCAGGGTTGAAGACGGCAGTGTGTTGATAATGTAGTTTGCTGTACTGAACGCCTCAACCCAATGCTTGAGCGGGACGTGACTGTGGAATATCATAGACAACCCCAACTCCACCAGATGTCTGTGCTTCCTCTCAGCCGTGCCGTTTTGTTGAGGAGTGTGTGGGCAACTGAGCAGGTGCCGTATCCCGTGTTGACTAAGGTGAGTGGCAAAAGCTCTGTTGACAAACTCTCCTCCACCGTCACTCTGAAATGTCTTTATTTTCCTAGATAGTTGATTCTCCACCAGTTTTTGAAATCCAATGAATACAGAACAGAACTCCGACTTAGCCTTTAACGGATAGAACCATGTATAGCGAGAGTACTCATCAATAAAGACCGCATAGTATTTAAAAGCTTGGTTGGATACAACTGCTGAAGGTCCCCAAAGATCACAATGGATTCGATCTAGGGGACTTGAAACTAAAGAACTAGAAGGAAAAAACTGTAGTCTTGAACTTTTCCCCATCTGGCAAGGCTCACAGATAGAGGCAGTGGTCTTCTTATTAACTGATATCTCCTTGCTGTGTTGTAGATGTCGGAGAATGCTGGAGTTAGCGTGTCCTAGTCGGTGGTGCCAAACACTTTCTGAAGCTGTCTGCTGTCTGTTTGAGAAGAACGCTACATCACCAGTAGACTCCAACACATACAGGTTCTTACGCCTGTTTCCCTTGGACACCACCTTCTGGGTGGTGAGATCAATCACACAAACTTTCTTAGCATCAAAAAAGACTCCACACGGGTAGTCATCACACAACTTGGAGACTGACATTAAAGATTTTTGTATCGCAGGGCAAACCAAGACATCAGAGAGAGGGATGTTACCTGCGGGTGATGCAAGGGTTGTGGAACCTGTGTGCGTGATCGGAAGATAGGTACCATCCGCGACCATTACAGTGTCGTTTCCTTCATAAGGTGCTGACGACTGTAGATGGTTGGGGTTTGCAGTGATGTGCGCGGTGGCTCCAGAGTCGGGATACCACTCCTTCCCGTCAGACACTTGAAGAGAGGAGTAAGCCTGAGCAGCGTCTTGACTCTGGTAGTTATTATCGAACCGATTATAGCACTTGAGGGCTGAGTGACCGACTCTCCCACAAATCTGACACGTTGGTCGGTTTCCTGTGTTTGCAGGAGCAGACTGATGCTGAGAGAACCCACGACCTCGGGAGGAGTAGCCACCTCTGCCTCGGTTCTGTTGATACCCACGACCACGACCTCTCTGGTTCTGATTGTACCCTTGCTGGGGTTGAACGTTGAACGCAGAGTGTGGAGTGACTGCAGAAGCTTCTTCATATGAGAGCAGTTTGGCGTCAAACCCCTGAACCTCCGTGACAACGTCATTGAAGGTAGGAGCTGGAATCTTGGTAAGCGAACTTTGTATAACTGTCGAGATAGGGTCATACTCTCTGCTTAGTCCGTTGAGAAACCCAAAGATCTTCATTGATTCGTCCACGGGTTTCCCAATGGCGCTAAAAGAGTCACATATTGCCTTGAACTCTCTGTAGTAGACTGACATGGTTTTATCTTTCTTCGTGAGGAGTTGCAGGCTGCGACGAAGGGAGAACTCTCTGGCTAGGGAGCTTTTGTTGAAGTGGTCTGCAAGGTAGAGCCACACATCGCGTGAACGAGTGAGCGTGTGCACAGAGCCAAGGACCTCTTCAGACAGAGTACCAAAGATCCAAGACCGGACCAGTTGGTCAGAACAGAACCAAAGCTCGTACTGTGGGTTTGGTTCTTCGACAGGGACTTCATTGACAACGGCGGGACGGGTTTGAGGAGGCGGAGCAGTGGCACCGTTGATGAACCCGAGAAGCTTCTGACTGGAGAGCAGGGACTCAATCTGCGTCTTCCATAGCAGGTAATTGCTATCAGTGAGCTTGAGAGTGACACAACTTAGGACATGAACATTACTAGAAAAGGGATAGGGATTTGCTGGATCGGCCATTGTGAAAACCTGTTAAGGCAACAATGGCTCTGATACCATATGAATCTTTAGAGAAAGTCGAGACTTTGGTGAATAATATTATTTTCCTTGACCGTTTACAAGAGGGAGATACATTGCTTATATATACAACAATAGAAGGATCTAGATTTAGCTCTAATCTTATCCTTAAGTGATAGCTGTAAAGTAGTTTTCATCTTCATTGACAGACTGTAGGATGTTGAATCTGTTTGAAGCTTTACCGTTTCTCTTGTTTGTTTTCTCAGGTACGGAGCTCGTTGGAGGGTGGTTTGTCTTGACTTGAAGATTAGACGAAGACTTGGTTGTTGGGCCTGAACGGTTGGGCTTTGGATTGTTATCCTCAACAATATTCACCATCAGATCAAGAAAAAACGTTTCATGTTTGTCCGATTATCTTTTTATTTTTGAAATTCTATTTTGTCATAAACATGTCACACTTTTTGTATCTGAGCGCATCTCCAACTATAACACCAAATTTGATGTTGAAATTACATTAAATTTAATATTTTGATATCAAATTGTTTTTACCATCTTCAACCATGACACCAAATATTACAAATATTATACATGTATTTATTTTATATAAAATACTATATTAAAAATTACAAAACATTAATTATAAAAAGCACATAACAAAAATATATTTGTTTTTATAAAATTTGTTTTGGTTAGTAATACAGGTTTAACTATATTATAACAAAATATTTTAAATTTTGGTGAATTTAATAATATTAAATATAAACAAAAATTATAATCAATATTTTAAAAATAAATTATAATAATCATTCAGTGATTTTTTATTTCAAAATAAAATAAAATATAATATTTCTATGATACTTTATTTTTTTACAAAATAAACAAGATAATAATAATTTAGTGATTTCTTACTTGAAAATAAAGTAACAATTATTTTTAGCTATGTAAAAATAATCCAAAAATATAAATAATACATTATATTTATATTTAGTTACAAATTTGAACTGATTAATAATAATAATTAATTGATTATACTATCCAATGAAACATAATAGAATATATATATATATAATATTTGGTCTGATGAATAGTGTTACACCAAATTTGGTGTAACACTATTCACTCTACACTAAATCTGGTGAGATAGTGTTATTTTTAGTATAATATTAGAGATGAAATTACATTAAATTTGATATTTTGGTGTCTCATTGGAATTGATCTAATGTAGTAAACTTAATATACAGAGAAGTAAGTTTGATAGAAAAAGAAACTAAAGACTGTATGTTTAAATATTGAAAATGCTCTCTTTAATATTATAACTAATAATATTTGCTTATTAAAATTGTGTTCATGCATCGAATAATTAGATTCCAAGTCAAACTTTAACTTAGTTTTCGTCGTTAATAATACGGAATTTTAGGAACGATAACGAGATTTAGATTAATATATGACTGATGCTTCCAAATATGTTTGAGATATGTTCTTATCAACTGTTACAGGATAGAAAGGACACACGAACAACCACACAGAAGGAAGGAAAAAAAAAGTACGGTGTTGGTGGAGGAGCGATCATATTAAATTTTTGATGATGATATGCTTGGACCATTGACTTAATGGACTTTGACAACCTAAATGTTGTAAATTCAAGCAAATGCAATAATATACAATTCTAACCGAGTTTAATTGATGTTTGCTACTGGTATTCAACTTGCTTAAATATACTACTCAAGTTGCAAGTCGTGCTTCGAATTTCGTAACATAAATTACATTTATACTCACGATTGAATCACTCGTAGAAATTTGGCATTTACCCATGCAAAATCAGTTGTGTAGTTTGTTCAACAATTCTGTAAAATCTACTAATCTCTTAAAAAATAAGTGGTACGCTGAAGTGATTTAGGCAATTCTGAAAGTAATCAATGATGGCCACCGGTGACTTAAACATTGATATAAAGAAGGTGAAATTGTAATAAACTTTTTAAATTAACACTCAAGGATTGAACAGTAAAAGCATTGATCGTCAATTATTGATGAATAATCTGGGACAAAGACTAAAAGTTCGCTAACAAATGGCAAAAAGAGAATGACAGATCGGTGAGTTGTGAAAATCAAATGCACATGTTATAACGCACAAGATTGATTGGTCCTTTTTTTGGGTTACACGATTTTTTTTTTTTTTTTGTAAAAAAATTTTGGGTTACACGATTGAGACTTTGTAATCTCCAAGGCCATCCTGAAAATTTTGAAGCTCCATGTAAATTTTAAAATAATATTTTTGTAATATAATATAAATATCTATTTGTTTATGCAAAAAAAGTATTTATTATAACCATTGCACATTTTAAAAAAGCAACTGAATTATTTTTATTGAGCATCTATATTGTTACATTTTTTGGCAACATATTACATTTAGTTGGTTTAAGTTTATGTGTTTTGAACTTTTACAAAAAAAAGTTTATGTGTTTTGTTATTCTATTTTAATTAAATATGCACTAAATATTTTTATACAAAATTCAAAATTATGGGTTGAGAGTCCCATCCCAATATGCTTTATGAATAGGCTTTCAGTTTTTTGAAAATCTTTTTTTTGTTCAAACCACACTTTCATTAAAATTTAACAGAGTTTAACTCCACCAAGGGAGAATACATCAAAGCTACTAAAAACCAAACAAACTGAAACATTGATTAAACAGATAATAGAATGACGATACACCTCATTGCAAAAGAGCATAAGAAATCGAACTACGATCCGATAACCTTCTTGAATAAAAGCATACCGTGTAACTTGAAAAGTTAAACACTGCAACATATGCAGAGAAGAGCAGCAGCCATACTAGCGACGCTTGAACATCCAGTTCACTCCATAAAGGAGGAAATATTGGGAAAAAGAACAGCCTCACGAAGGAAGCTACTGGGTAATGAAAACCCTCCATACTTATATTCAACTGGAGAAGCCAAATAGTGAGTGTCTTTTCAAACTGCCACCAAAAAAGAAAACACAAACTCACAGCACTAAAAGCCAAATTAAATACCATAGAGAAACCTCATACTGCGGGAAATCGCACGAAAGCGACAGAAAAACCACGAGCTGGCACAACATCAGAACCAAATGAACCAAAGGTCACTGGAACATTGCAATTCAAGACCATAATCCATATATTCGGTGACACCAAGACAACAATCATCTCATACCAATCTACATGAGAACAAACTGAGATTGAAGAGTAGAGACGAACCAAAGTGAATGGGAGAGGAGGGAACACACTGCATACTGCAGGATACATATCATTAGAGAAAAAACTTGTGTCATTAGTGGTCGCAGAAGGAACAACACCATCCCTGGTCAAAGACGCCGGAGTCGGTAAAGGGAATTCCCGATCTGGAATTTGAGAACGCTGTTTATGCAACAGGGTGAAGGGTGTGTCCGCAAGTACAAAAAACACAAGATCGGTGAGTGTGTTAGGAGGATCCGGTGGTTTTGGCGGTTCCAACAGAGAAAAAGTTTCACGCGGCATGAGAGGAGACCAATGCGGCGGCGGATCGAGAGGAGGAGAAACGTGACGGAGGACGGAGACGTGACAGAGGAGAAGAGAACACCGGCGCCATGGAAGAGAGTAACTGACTCAAGAGGAAGAAGGCTGAGCAAATGAACGGAAGCTGCAGTTGAAAATCTAATTTAGACCTTTGATTATATGATTATTTATGTCAATGAGACTCGCAACACATTATACGACAAACTATTTTTCATTAACAAGTAATTTTTTCGTTTCAAATTATATGATATTTTAGAAGATTTATATTGTTTTAAAATGTAAAATGTTTTAAGATTTTAAGGTTCATTTTAATTTTATTGGAAATTATTCAACTTAAGATTTTTTTTATCATTGGTTGAATAATTTTAAAATTATATCTTTAGAAAAAAAAATTTTAGAATAATATAAATTTCTTAATTTTTGTGCATTCAACCAAAACATTACTATATATTAAAAATAAGAAGGATTATATTAGCATGGACAATGAGACAAGTACACTTGGACATTAGCATGGTAAAAATATGGTGGGACATTTAACATGCAAGCGTCATGTCCATTGTCCATAATCAATGCACGTAAAAAGCACATGGACAGACTTCTTAATTCAGTAATTTTTTTTTTTGTAACTTAAATTCAGTAATTCGAACACGCATTCTTTTGGCACACTGAGTTGTTTTAGGGCATCTCCAACCATCAGTGTTTTGATGTCAATTTTTTTTGTCATTTCCAACTATTACATTAAATATTACAACAAAGCAATATTATATATTATTTGATGTATTATATTTTAATAATTTTTATATTTTATTAATTGAAATTGATAAATAATTGTTTTTCACATTTTGATATTATGTTTATTAAATTTTGTAGTTATATGTTTATAGATTTATTTACGTTTATATTTTTTTGGTTTAACGATATTATACATGTATTTATTTTATATAAAATACTATATTAGAAATTATAAAACATTAATTATAAAAGCTCATAAAATAATATATTTATTTTAATATAATTTTTATAAATTATTAATACGAGTTTAAATTTATTATAAAATAAAATATAGTTATTTTAAAGTTTGGTGAATTTAATCATATTAAATATAACTTAAATAAATATTATGATCAATATTTTAAAATAAAATATATGATAATAATTATTTAGTGATTTATTATTTGAAAATAAAATAAAATATAAAATACTATGATATTTTATTTTTTATAACATAAGCAAAGTGATAATAATAACTTAATGATTTCTTACTCGAAAATAAAATATAAATAATACAATATATTTATGTTTAATTACAAATTTGAACTAATTAATAATAATAATTAAACTACATTATTCAATGAAGAAAAAATATGTATATTAAAAATTTGGTATGATGAATAGTGTTACATTAAACTTAATTTATGTATAACAATATTCAATATACATCAAGTTTGATGGAATAGTGGTTTTTAATGTTTAGTTGGAGATTATACCAAATTTAATGTTTTGGTGTCGTATTGGAGTTGACCTTAGAAATGAATTTTGGGTATAACATAAGCAATATGTTTCTTATTTTGAAACTAGCCCCTATATTGTTTGAATGGGGGACTTGACATTTTAATATATAGTACATATAACACTATATGTGCCCTTTTTCAACAAAAAAAAAACACTATATCACATAATTTGCAGTGAAAATAAGACTGGAAACTGTTAAAAAATGTTAAGGACTGAAACCCACATTTCTATTGCTTTTTTTTTACCTGAGCGACCTGCCCACACTAAAGATGCTAATAACTTCTTTAAAGTTCAAACACGTGGATTATGTCTCAAATGTTCTCAACAGGAAAACAAAATAGTTATAAAAATACATAATATGTTTTCTAAAATAAATGAAAGAATAGCTAATAGTCAATAGCGCTTTGTAGTGTCTACCAGACCCGAGTAAACATGTTTGTTGTTGAATTTTCGCAGCCAGAAACTATAGTATCATTTTACCTAATTTAGACAGTGATATTCGTATTTATAAAGTAATATATTGTGAAGATTTCATTTCATGTTTGCTAAAATGTAGCCCATTGGGCTTATTCTTAAGAATATTATTTATTGCCCACGAAAACCCAAATCGGTTGTTTGACGACGTTGCTCCAAAGATACCGATTTCAGATGCCAACTATATAAAAGAAGACTACAAGTTTTTATTTTTATAACTAAATCCTTACAAAAAATTTAAAACAATATAGATTATTATTATTATAATTTATTGGTAACCAAATTTAAAAGTCTATATCTTCATATTTCTCAAGAAGAAAAATCAAAATCTTTTTTTAGTTTACTGATACTGATTTAGTAATTGACTAAACATGTAATGTAAAAAGGTCGTCCAACTCATCTATGACAGACAAGTGACGGCCCTCAGTGGACTTGTCATCTAGGCTAGGGGCATATATCATGCAGACATGCATCCATCACGTAATGCATGCTATTGCTTTCATTTCGAAAATATGAACGCATGTATTATAAATTCGTGAAACTTGATATGATTTAATCCGTCAAATAGTTAACTATAAGATTTGGGCTGAGATAAACTTAACACAAACGGTTAGTGTCAACATGCTAAAAATCAAAAGCATTTATTTTAAAAAGGACATTGAAAATTGATCAATGCCACCTGAAGTAAAGAAAATAAAAATTATTTGGAATGAAACATCAGGTGAATTAGGTGAATGACTCCACCGGTATACAGATTAAAGAATGGGATAACCTATTTACATCAAAGAATAAATTGCACCCTATATTTGAGACTTGTGGAAGTCAAATAACGATGACGTTTATATTGATGTTTTAACAATCTGTCTACAGTGATATATTGTTTTTCTTTGCCACTTAATTGGCACTTGCCAATGTACCTATTAGTTTGATTTTTTTTTCCTTAGAAACGACTAATATATCTAGTTTCGCATTCAGTATTATACTTTCGTCGTATTGACATAGAAAAAACACCCAACATCTATTCAATCCGACGCACACGAAAATGAAGTCAGGGATCATAATTAACATAAACCAGCTTTTATGCTCTTATCTTATCATGTGGTTTTGAATCTGAAAGATGATTGGTTTAAATCTATCTATTTTTTCTCATTAACAATTACTAGCTAGATTCATATTCCCGCACAGTGCACGGATTTTCAACTTTAAATTATTATAATTAATTTGTCTTTGAAATAAGAAGTTACCAAAAAAAGTTTCATACAAAAAAAACATGAAAAGCTATAAAACTAATATTAAATAAACTTCCCTTGGCTCATTGGTGTAATAAATAATTAGAGAATTATGAACAAGATCCTCCTAACCATCATCAAATCTTTACTTTTTACACCTAAACAGGCGTTTCAATCTTTGACTTTTGACCGAGCCAGTCAACACAGGGTAGAGGAAGAGGAAATTGTCATCCGTGACTGGCTTCTCGGAGCTGTTCCCTCCTTCACGGCATTAGAGTCATGATCTGCTGCAGCGGTCACACGTTCACATCGAGGACACATGGTTAAAACCGAGGTGGATACTGGCTTTAGAGCTCGTAGTTCTTCAACTTCTATTTGTAGCCGTCGATTTTGCTCCTTCAGTGACCCAAACCATCTCTTTAGGTACTCGCATTCCATCTCCGTATGCTTGAGCTTACTCCTATATAAAAATATGTATGATCATACTTTAAAGTTCCTTACGTCATTTATAGTTTCTAGGTATTATCCTATAACAACCATATCTATCCATAGGCTGAAATATTTTAATGCACGCTTAACGAGGTTGGTGTTTGAAAAGTTTATACTTTTGTGAGACCATTCAACCGACCTTTGCTATAGCTATATGTTTATATACGTTTGTGAACTATGTGTTCACATGTGATACTATAAGTCATAAGTGATTTTATTGCCTGATTGACAAATGCCGATACGTACGATCATCACGTCATAAATCTTATTAATCTAGAAAGTGCTTCCTACTCTTGTTGTACTTTTTTTTTTTTGCTAAAATCCACACTCTTGTTCTTTCACAAGTGTTTTCTTATTGATACTTTTCCATGCACACATACTACTAAAACTTTATTTAGACCAAGACTCAAAACTACTAAAACGTTTTTACTAAATACCTTTTATATTTTAATTTGGGAAATTAAAAATATTTTGGTAGCAAAAACGTTAGAACCTTTTGGTTATGTTTTTATGAAACTAAAAAATAATGATAGTTTTACAAAAAAAAAATAACGGTAGAACACGAAAGTTTTTGTGAAACTGAAATGGAAACATTTTGAGGGCGGCAACCATCAAATTCACATTCGTGCCCGGTTATGGACTCCATGAACAAACAGCCACGCAACATGTATCCATATACTATATATGCATGCACTATGTACAAATGTACATGTACGTATATAAATATATACACACATTCATGTGATTTATTATGCTTATATCATGAATATATGACATGAAATATAGACATAAAGGGGAAAACACTGATATAAAAAAACAATGATAAAAATGTATGTGATCAGTGTGCAAGTTTATGTTTCATTAAAGAAATAAGTTATAACTATGTGAAACAAACATCATGATTATAGTCTGGCCAACGATGGCTGAAAATAAAAAACACATCATTCATTGTTTCTAACTTTGTCCCTTATGTTCCCTATCGCTTTTCTCTTGTTGATGCATTTATTAGATTCTATATCTATATATTGATTTTTAATCACGGGACATTTATACATGGACACGTAGTCACATAAATAAGAGTACGGGCTTTTCATGTGTCGCATAAAATGCGTGATAACTATAGATGTGGGAATCAACGTGAAACACTTGGATAAAAAGAGATCATTTCCACTTTACTAGATTTTTCTAAAACTATTATTGTATATATGGTGAATGATGTTGAGAATCTAAGTAACGATCGCACACGATCTCTTTATATATAAATATTCTGTCAACGCACTCTCATTAATTAACATATATCCTGTAATTACTAAAAATCTAATTCCAAAACCCTACATATAACATGCCTCACCGTATAAGATATACAAGCCCTTTATCCTCATTATATATATGTATAACAAATGATGCAATACATACGAAAGCGGTAGATCCAAGTACGTACCTTGCTCTTCGATTTTGAAACCACACCTCAACTTGCCTTTGACTAAGCTTCAGAAAAGTGGCCAATTCTTGTTTTTGTTTCTGTGGTTTCATCATCATCCAACCAAAACATAATCAGCCGACTTGATCATGAAAATATTACTCTCTCTCCCTCTCTCTTTTTCTTTTTCCATCTATCTTTCTCCTTTTTCAACGTAAACAAAACATATACGGAACCATAAAATTTTATGATATATACTTACATGGGTTAAGGTATGGTTTTGTATGAAACTCTCTTCAAGAATATGCGATTGATCTTTGGTTAGACGGAGCTTTTTGCGCCGTCGGCCACCAGAGTTGCCGTCGTCGTCGTTGACATGCGGTGTTGCACTGATCATGATCCACTCGCGATCTTTTTCCGTCTTTGGAGTTTGATTTATGTCCAAATCTCTCACCATGTGATCACCTACCAAAATATAGATTTAGATATTTTTCATAGAAATAACTGTTTAAAATCTACATCATACATATAAAACAGATGATTTTAAGATTAATCGTTGGATCTTACCAGATGAAGGGAGTGAAGGAGATGGAGAGAAGCTTGGAATTGATATTGTTAATTCTAAGAAGCTTGAATTAGGTGAGACGGCCATAGAGGAGAGGATGAGGAAAAGCTGGAATGATCAAAATATAATTTGATGAAGAGAAAATAGTTTTTTTGGAAGAGAAAGGTAAAGTTGAAGTATTATATGAGTTGAACAAAAAAAAAAGTATTATATGATAATATAAATGTGAGTGTGTGTATGTGTGTGTGTGTGTGTGTATACACATGTGAGAGAGCAAAGGAGAAAAAGCCAGACAAAGGAGAAAGATTTTGTTATAAAGCGTGGAATATGGAATAAGGAATTAAGCCTCATAGAATTATCAAATTTCAAAGAAAGTCCCAAAACACGACAAAAGATAAAAGTCTCAAACTGGTCAATGAAACCAAAAATAAATGAAAATAACAAATGGCAGTGTAAGCTGATAGTATTTTTTTAAGGAACATAATTAAATAAAGAGGTGTATTTACGTGTAATTGGCGGACGAGATGGGTTTGACTAGGGTTGTTAGGTCAAATCATATTCGTATGATCAATTATTACGTGTTTTACCAGTTTTAATTTCCGAGTTGTGGAACTCATTATGGTATTGGATGGGAGAGATTTTTTTGGAGATATTCTTGATGGTTTTGTCTGAATAATCAATTATCTAATCTGTTTTGGTCAGTAACCATAGAAAATTTTAGATTTTTGTCCGAATATCAGTTCGATCCGTAAAAGTAAAATAAAAATTAGAAAATAAATAAAAAATTCAGAATTAATAATATTTTATTACAAAATAAAAAACTTATCTAATATTTTAAATTCTAATAAATTGTTTAATAAATTTAATAAATAAAAATGCTGTAAATATATAATTTATAATATTTATATAACTTACATGTATAATTTTTAAAATATATATATATATATATATATATATATATATATATATATATATATATATGCATATAATAGATCTGATATCCGTTCTTAATATTAATATTTGTGCTTTGCTTTTGTTTCCTAGAATTATGGTTATCCAGATTTTTTGGTTCTAATAAAAACGGATAATGTTTCGAATTAAAATTTACGAATATTTTGTCGAGTTTTACGTGGGACAGTAACGGGTGACCGAAGTGTTGTTTTGCGTTGAGCGTTACGAATACAATAATCTTAGGGAGAAAAACGAGAATGGTCATAAGGTTAAATAGATCTTGTTATAAATGTAGTAAAACGTATTAACTAATACCGTATTAATTACAAAAGGTAGTACTATGTTGTTTAATATCTGAAACCTAATAATATACCATCTAAAACATGAATACTCGACATCAAAAACAGCTAATTCATATAGAGCCATGGAACCGGCCCAACCAGCAACCAGAGCAGTATGCATTATATGAACGAAAGTAAACGACCGGGATCATTCAATACAACAGTATGAACACGAGACCTAGGCAAACCCATGGAAATACCCCTTTATCAATGAAAAATAGACACTATGTAACTTTATTGCATTGGAAAAAAACTATGTTATGGACCCCTTCTTTTTAGGTAATTATTTCGGAGAAAGGATTAATATTTGTTCTATTCTGTTAGTAATAATGGAACAATTCGATTCATAGGAAAAAAGGGAAACGGATCTATTCTATATCTGATAAGTACCAATACGTAATGGGGGTGAACAACATTTTTTCTTGAAAGTTCCAGAAACTATGGTTTAAATAATTATATTAAGTTAACTAATGTAACATAGTTGAATATAGTGTTAAGTAAAAAAAAACATAGTTGAATATAGTTGATTATGTAACAAATATATTACATAAGTGTCTCTGATTGGACCTCTGCGTTTTTTTTTTGTCACTTTCCTCTGCGTTTATTCATGTGTCTCACAAAATAGATTAGGTCTAGCTAACTTTAGGGAAATAAGCTAAAGACCCTAGTTGACCAATTACAATATCATATTCATTAAGGCAATTAAACATATTATCATAACATATATTTTTAATGAATAAAATTTAAAGATGGTCACTTTAGAAAATGCATATAATACAATAATATCACTATAACTAAAAACACACTTAAGTTTTTCTTTTAATAGATTATAAAGTTTTATTCTTAGCTTTATAGATTTATATAATTTTTCGAATGGTAGATATATACTCCACGCATTGTGTGCGATATAACTAACAAGTTATAGTTGGCATGCATGACTCCAGATTTCTCAAATGTCTATATTAATTGGTGGCCACTCTTCCAATACATCCATGCCTTTCGGCTTTTGCTATCAAAGTGGAGTTACATTGGGACCCATTAACTGTTTTTGTTTTATTTAACAGACCTTGATCCGGTTTACTATTTTCCTCCGGTTCTATCAGATAGTTTATGTCATCGTGGTTAAGGTAATTGGCACACAAGTGACAAGTTTACAAATCTACGTACTTCCCAAACTAACATTATTAGCTCTAGATTCGGAACTGATTTGAGTAGTAATTTGTATTCTTCTTTCTATTTCTATTATTGGCGTCCGTAAGATGGAACATTCCCATTTGGTATCAAAGCTTAAGGGGTTGGTTAGTGGGATCAAAGCTTAAGGGGTTGGTTAGTGGGAACTAAATTCATAATAATTGTTGATTTTTTTTAATTTTTTTATGGTGGTTGGTTTAGTTGATTTAAGATTATGTTACTATTTAATGATTACTAGATTATGATCCGTCATTTAAAAAATTAATTTTTATATTTATATTATTTTTTGTAATCATATTTGTGTTTAATATTAATTTAATTTAATTTAATTTTTGGTAACTATATTAAATATGTCAAGTTGCATAACTATACACTTGTGTCATATACATTTCAAAAATTATTTTTAAACTTTATTCGTAAAGTTTGTAACATATTATATTTTCTTAATAGTTACCTAACATAATTAGTTAAAAATATTTGTACAAAGGAACTGATTCAGAATCAACCCGAAAATCAAAATCTCATATTCTATTAGACATGGCCTATATATTCGAACGGTTCTTAAAGTGTTGTATCCGAAAACCAATATTTTTTTGAAAAATGTTTGATTTTTTTTTAAATATTCTTTTATATATATGTGTGTAAATGGGTTAATATGGTCTTCACTAACTTTAAGTAAAATCACATTTGATAATTACTTTTTAATCGAATAATCTATTTAAAATCCATTCAGCTAAATAAGTTTATATGAATATTTATTTCTATTAAAAGTTCACTTAAACTCTCCATTAAGTCCTATTTTGACATCACGTGCTTTGTTAATTGATAAATTTAATGTCTATGTAAAATATTTAAAATTTGAATAAATTAATTTCTGGTTGAATAAATCCCAATCTTTGGGCTGAGATGTAAGTTATGTTGTTGTAGTGTGATAATAATTTTTGAAAAAAATTGGTGTTCAATTGTATTGTTGCTAAAAATATATGTTAAATATGATCACAAACCTTAAGTTGAAATGCTTTTATACCACTGTGAACAGATTTGAATCATATATGAACGGATTTGAGTAGAGTAATATAAGATAAAATTAAGTTTTAAATATTTTAATAAAATCATATATAGCATTATTATTAGGATTGTGTAAAAACTGTCAAAACGCAAAAAGCAGTTTTAATATAATTAATGTTGATTTTAGAAGCAATATGTGGTTATTAAATTGCTATTTCACAAAGAAATAGGGAGTTACGTCTTTTTTATAGTAAATAGGGAGTTACAAATTTTTAACTTTAAAACCATAATATTATATGCATTTACATAATGTAAGGAATTATATTCATTTTTGAAAGAGTAAAACATGAAAATAATTAGTTGAACATAATATTTATCAATTGGTCATGATCCTGATTTAATAGAATAGATTTAAAATATTTTTGAACATTCAAAATATTTATACATTTACACTGATCCGGCAAGCCTCTATATATTGATAAAATAATTATAATGAACTGGTTAATTTTCTGAACCATGAACTGATTTATTTTTATACCAAGGAACCAAAAAATATTTATACATTTATTGAATATTCTAGTGGACCGATTTCTATTTTTCTGTTTTAGTATATTGAATCTGTTATCCTTTAAAACCCAGTGTGTGAACTGGATTTAAATATTTTTTGTTTAGTATATATATAAAGAATATGAATAAAAGTGTATCAATCATTAATTAATATGAATGAAATGGCATATGTTCGCATCAAACATTAAGAATATGATTAATTAGCGTTTATCTTAATATTAGTTGATCATATAGTAGTATTTTATTATCACACATTCAAATGCATTATGTAATTGTCGAGTATTATTATATGTATACGATAGAAGTGGGCTGCGAGAATACAGAGGGTGAACGTTACAAAATTCAATATTATTAATTCTTAGTTATAAAAATAGCAGTTTGTATATTTAAAATAAATCCAATGGCAAAATAATAATATACCAATTAGTAGTAGATGCAAAAATAAAGATGAACATGTTTCAATAATATCAATTAGATACAATTATATAAATAGAATAATTATCTCCTTAAATAATGAGAATAAATAGTTGGACATAAATTTATCAATAGTTCATGATTATGTAAGATTGAACATTCCTATATGGTAAAGGGTTGGTTAGTGGGAACTAAATTCATAATGATATTTCAGCAAAAAATAAATAAATCATAATGATATGTTGATTTTTTTAAAAAAATTATGGTTATTGGTTTAGTTGATTTAACATTATGTTACTGATTTAAAATTATATAGTGACATAAAATCTTATTCAAAAATTTTAAATTTTTGATGATTTTATAATCCTACTAAAATCTAGTACTACTGAACCTTAAACTCTTTACAATCTTACTCATAAAACAAAAACCTCAAAATATTACATATATGGGCAAAAATCTTAAAATCATTATAGTGAAATAGTTTTATAAATTTTTTAAACATGAAAAACTTATTAACTTTGTACAGATTTTGAAAATATCTAGAAAATTGTATTTATCTGAAAATATAAATGAAAATGATTGGTATATTTTAAACATTAGAATAGGATGTTGAGAAACCAAGCAGTCTCTAAACATATCGACTTTATTCTGTCTATATTATATACTTCTACTTTTGAAATCAATTAATTGTTGTGAGACAAACCCTCCAATGCAGATGTTCTAAGACAGACTAAGACGCAAAAGTACTGGTTCTCTAAAAATTACAAGCTAGTAAGCTACTTGTTTTGGTTCCATACATTGAAGAATCCAAGAGGGAGAATATAGAGAAAAGAGAAAGAAAAGCAAAAGTACTGGCTCTCTAAAGATTACAAGCGACTTGTTTTGGTTCCATACATATGATACATTGGTAGATAAGATGACGACTACAAAGGTAACTAGTTATGTCGGCTGATTAATGAGCTCAGTGAAACCGTGGTTTTTCTGAACCGAGAATATGGCAGTAGTTCCACAACTACACGATATATACATTTGGTATCGTGGAACTACTGAAGAAGCTTATTGCACGTCCCAACGCCAATGGCTGCAGCGAGATGCCAACCGGCGTGAATGAATGGTGTTTCAGGGAAAAGATCGTCAGCTATGAACAAAGCTCCGCCCAACAACGTAGACATCTTGTGCACGTTATGCGCCGTTTTCAAATCAGGATCCTTTAAGGCTCTCTTCGCAAATGCTACCTCCATCATTCCGGTGTGAACGGCTGAAACCACGAGCGGCTGGAACGGTAGAGCCAAAGCTGATGCAGCCATCAAGAACTTTGGATTCTCTTCCCTAAGAGCCCTTGATAGACACTGTAAATTTTTTTATTATAATTTAGTCTTCCACAACTGTAGCAGCTAGGCATGTTTAAATGTGTGAAAGACTTACTACTGTGGCTGTGGCTATCATTGTGTAATCAGCCCATCTTAGGTACTTCCTCAACTTCCCTCTCGAAGAATGATACAAACTCGATGCGATTCCGACTCCGATCAAGGAGTTTGCATACACCTTCATGTTCAGGTTTTTCCTATATATGGCTTATTTGGTTAGAAAGACTACGATTCTTTGATCTGAAATCAGATGAAACAAGAAAGGATGTTACCTTGGGGTTTGCATACCGAGGAAAATGAAAGGGAGCGATGTGATTACATTAGCAGCTGTTTCTAAGAGACTCTGATCACCTGTGAATGTGTTAACACACATGGATTGAAACAACTTAATGATCTGCAAAGGGCAAGGAAAGAACAAGATGTTAATTATAAGAATATACCGTGGATGCAGCAATGGATAGGTCTTAGGCATGGTGGTCTTTGTTGCCAGACACGTCTGCAGAAGATGAAAAAAAAGGAATCAAATATCTAACCTCAGACACAGATAACAACATATCTCAATATGTTTAAAATTTATTATTTAAACGATAAACTTACTCAATGAAGAGACTCTGTTTTGTTCCTGCATCTGAGGATTCAAAGCTAGATACTTGGCTGATACTCTCGAATCCAAAAGGGGAATGAGACACCACATGAACCCCATGGAGACCCTCAAGGGCTTTGCTAGTCTTGGATACACCTTGAGGGCTCATGTGGAATCTTTTTTACTTTTTTTTTCAAGATCACAAACGCAAAACCTAAAACTTAGCCAGCAAAAGGACTTTGCTGGTCTAAGCCTTGGCTTGTTGCTACTGTTTGATTCAGCTGCTGCTATGATCACCACAAGAAACAAACAAACAATTCATCATTAGG
The DNA here is from genome assembly GCA_019706035.1 of Raphanus raphanistrum subsp. raphanistrum. NCBI lineage: Eukaryota > Viridiplantae > Streptophyta > Magnoliopsida > Brassicales > Brassicaceae > Raphanus > Raphanus raphanistrum. The sequence continues at coordinate 54,822,242 of CM033988.1, forward strand.
AACATTCAAAATTGATTTGCAATCAACCAAACCAACAACCTGTTCATCTTGAAACTGTATTTTGCCAGATAATTAAATTAGGTTTAATCCACATAAATTTAGACTACTCCAACTGTAAACAGCTAGCCAGAGAGATTAACTTCTTTTTTTCTTCAGCTAATGGCCAATAGTTTATGGATTATAGATTATGATTCATCACAAAAATTGATCAGGAAAGCATTGCACAGATTCAAATTCGAAAAGAGACGACGATCAAAGAGAAATAAAAGCAGAGAACAAACCTACGCGGGAGAGATTGATGACGATCGTGAAACAAACAAAACGGGGATGAGAGTTGTAAACAGAGAGAAAAAGCTGGGAGAAGAAGACGAAAGGGTGACAGTGAGAGAGAGGGAGATGAGTCACGACACGAATCTTCTTCTTTGACTCCAAAGGCATATTCTCTTCCAATCATAACAGTCGGCCGGTTTAATTCGTTTCTATTTCTACGCTGAGATGTTATTGGGTCGAACATGGGTTGGGCCCAGTGTTGCTGCTGTACTGGGCTGGAGCAAATTGTATTTTTACATACATGAAAACTATTTATAATGCAATTATTTATCCTAATACAGATATGATAACTCTATACGTTGAAAAATATGTATTTTACATGCAAACTATGCACTAGAATATACTAAAGAAACTATATTTTAAACAATATAGGATAAATGCATTTATATTTGTCCAACCTTTTGACATCTACAAAAATACAATAGATAAATAAAAATTAATAATGGATGAAGTTTGATACTTACTCTGTTTCATAGTAAGTTTTGTTTAAGATTTTTCTCATGAATTAAGAAAATTTAACTTAATTGGCAAACTTTATATTTTACTCCTATTTAAAATAAACTTATTTAGTTTATTAATTAATAAACTAGAAAATAAGGACATGTAAAAACAAATAATTATTAGAGTTTTAAACTCTAAAAACAATTCAAAAAATAAAATTATATATTTAAATAATAAAATTACAATAAAATATATCAAAACACATAAGATATAAAAGTAAAGGGAAAATTTAAATTCTACCAAAAGTTTGATATCACTTTTCAAATTTACCATTAATGAATGATTATTTTCACAAATACCATAAATTTGTGATAAAACAAACTAAACTAATTTTTCAATATTTATAGAACATTTATAAATCCAACCTCAACCCCTTAATATTAAATCTTAAACAATAATCACTAAATCCTAAACCCAAATGTTAGTATATTTTTTTATTGTTGATATTTTTGAAAAGTGGTACTTAACTTGTGGTATTTTTAACAATTTCTCAAAGATAAAATATAAATAACAATAAATATTACGCTAAAACCATGTTGTTGCATTTTTTAAATCATAATATGAAAACATTAGAATTAAACGAAATGCATCTCTTTTTCATAGTACACATATTTAAACTATTTTACTATATATTTGCATAATACATATTATTATTAAAATACATATTATATAAATATAATAATTTAAGTAATGTAAAAATTATATGATGAAAATAAAAGGAGAAATACGTAAATAATGAGAATTTTTGTATTGTTAAAGTTGTAAGTAAAATAAAACAAAAATATAAAAGCAGACAAATATATTTAATTAAATGTTCTTAACAATATTATTTATTGATCAAAAAGGAAGAAAGTACATGAACAACACCAAAAGTATAACGATCAAATCTGCATGTATATTTTCTGCATTTTTGGGTAAAAGACAGAAAAATATCAAAATGCATGCAGATTTTTTGCTATTTTCTATTTAAAATCAGAAAATGTTTAATGTTGATTTTAATTTAGGAGAATTGTATGTATATATAAACTGCACTTCTCATGCTTAGGCATGGGCACGGATCGGCTATTCGGATTTTTGAAAGTATTTGTGATTTGTTTCGTATGTTATGGATATCTAATTTTTTGATTTGCTTTACTTCGGAAAAATACGGATATTTAGAAAAATAGATATCCGAAAAATAAATAGATATTTACAGATATTTACGGATATCTACGGATATCTCATCTGTTTTGATTAATACAAATAATCTCAAAAATTTGATACGAATTTGTTTTGTAAAATAATTTTTTCATGATATATATGATACCAATTAAAAGAAGCAGTGAATCTACATATTTTATAAATTATTTAAATTTAGTTAACAATTATAATAACATAAAACTTAAGAAAAAAATTATAATTGTCAAAAATAAATTTCTTCCTTTTATGTAATAATTTTATATAAGTAATAATGTGAATGGAATTATTCAAATCATATGTTAGAATTATATAATTTTATATATTTAACTCTTTTAATATAATCAAGATATACATGTGTTTATATATTGTTGGTTCGGATCGGATATTCGCTTCCCAAAATTTTAATATTTGTGATTTGCTTCGATTTAAATGGATATTGATTTTTAGCATTTGCTTTGATTCGAAAATTTACGGATATCCGAAATTTTCAGATTGAAATCGAAACGAATCAAATTTAATGGATAAAATACACAGCCCTACTTATGCTGTACTATTTGAACCCTTAGGATGAAACATAAAAAAGTAATACTGTAATCGGAGTAAATACTTTTCTTCATTACATTTATTAAAAAAACATTAACTAGTATCTATATTTATTAATTCTACGCCCAATTAAGAAAAAGAGCTGGAGACCTAGCTACTTGTATGCCGAAATTAACAAGAACACACATTCTTGTGAAATTAATTAACAAATGGGGGCATTTATGAACGAATATCTTTGAGACTTTGACCGATACTTATAGCTACAGAATCTTTGGGACTTCTATAAAAGTAGCATCGTAATTAAGACCGTTATCTGTCGCGATGATACATTTATAAGTATAAGTTGCTCAATATTAAATGTAACCAAATGAGTACTGTATTTTAATCTCGTTTACACAATTCACGATGAGTTCCTAACGTTATTGGTCTCCGTTGGTTGACAAAACAAATCCGGTCTTAAAAATTCAAGTTTCCGTCATGTTTTCAATCTTTATCATGTCGGCTCTCGATGTTGCTACTCTTGAACCGATTTTGTCTTCCCCTTTTCTTGAGATGACATTTGATTTTTGTCTTAATTAGTGCATGTTTTTCATATATATAATGTCATTAATTCCTTTTTTAACAAAAACACACACAGTAACTAAACGTTGTGTGTAGACCACATGGTATTGGACTTGGGCATGTTTATCTGTTTTGGTTGCAAAGTTTTATTTAGAAAGGAGTCTTGCTCACTTCTGAATTGACCTATCTAGCGGTGCCAAATCTTAAAAAAAAAAAGATTATGAACATTTATTGACGCGACTGCGTATGAAGAGGGGAACGGTAAAGAAAAGAGGCAGAGAGCAATTAAGACGGTGGACAGCGTCTGCGTCACAGCCATGGCCTGACCATTTCTCTACTCCATACGTATATGCTTTATATTACAAATTAATATTACCCCGGTGTCCTTCAATCCCTTTAATTCCTCCACTTACTAGACATAAATTTTAAACCTGTAGACATAAATAATAAATGATGACGATAAAATTTTAAAATAGTTCAAATAGAATCTAGTCAGAGAGAAATTATGGATGCTGTGAATAAAGTCACAGAACTATTTTCTTTATCATGTGTAAACTTTATTTTTCCATTAATTTCTCACTAAACATTTTTTGGAAGATATTTCACTTTTTTAGTTTTTTTTTATCAGGGGTTGTAAAATCACATTTAATCTGTTAGGAGTGTTCATTATACATGTTTACAACTTCAGTGGATTTAAAAATAATAATGAATTCAATCTAATTATACTACTATCCATTTGAATCCTTAAATCCAATTCTTGTTCATAATAACTATTGTATCTTGTTTGAATCCGGAGATGTATTGTATCTTAACGTTCTATGGTGGCAAAAAAAAAAGAAAAGAAAAATGTTCCCCCAGACCATGTTTGTAAATGGTTGGTACGAAATGTCAAATTCTTTAGTAAAAATGTCAAATTACACTTTTTCATACTAAAAACCACTTTGACATACACATGTATTGCTGAGTTTTATAATTGTACATAAGTGTAAGATGGAGTCATGGAGGATCTTTTATGCACTTTGCAGATTTGTCAAATGAATAGTCATGATGAGCAGTTGATTGATCTAATCACTGTACCAGTATTGGTTCTAGTAATACTAGTATAGAGATAATTATTGAGACTCATAATTATTCATACTAACTCATTTGGTAGCTAGGGGTAGGTGTATGTTGAATAAAAAAGGATTCATGAAGGCAGATGAAGAAAATTAATACGGACTGGAGCTAAAACACCAAATGATGATTATAGGAAACACAACCACATTATATCCGTTGGTTAATACTTAGCCAATTCGATTTTTTTTTATTTATGTAGAACATAAGATAAAATAATCTCCTCCTTTACATGACTTGATTAAAACAAACAAAAAACACCATATTTTAACGGAAAATGAAATTTAAGGAATGAGTGGTGAGTAACCTTTAAACTCTTAATACTAACATTAGTAGAGTTCTACATAACCGAACTAACCGTACACAAAAAGCTAAAATGGTTATACTCCATGACATACAAAAAGAGGATTCTAACTTACAAAATCTATGACATTCTTGATTTTACACTAAGGTAGGTTTGGGTCGTGATCGGCGTCTAGCGTTTGTGACTTCTTGTAATCTTCGTAGGGTGGGTGCGGAGAGTAGTGGATAATAATAGCAACGCGTAAAAGTTAGTTCAGTTGTGGAGAGGATTGGGACCCGTGTGAACTACTCTCTTGTCGTCTCCATAAATGTACTCTTCTCTGTTCAACGGCCCACGAAACGGCGTCGTTGCGTACACCAGAGTCTTTCTCGGCGGGGAGAAGACGAAATGGCGACGAGAATCAACAGAAGCTGATGATGAGGACAAGCATATCTGAAACATGACAACCAAGAAGAAGAAGAAATATTTGATGGTCATGTCCCATCTTCTACTTTTCCTTCTTTGTCTCTCTCCACGTAGCAACACGTAAGTCATCTCAGAGAAGCCACAAAACAGACGAACATGAAGACAAACAAAACAACTGGGACAGTCCAAGTCAAATGAAGCTGGAGACTTCTTCTAAGGACAGAAGAGAGAAGATAGAATAAAAAGGGTTTTTGGAACTCAACTTTTTGTCTTGTGGGTAAAATTAAGACTTTGACTTGGTTATAGTTGGTTTATTTTGGTGGTGGGTCTTCGGATCCTTCTAAGATCTGCACTGTTCTTTCCTCTAAAAGGTAAAAGCTTTACAAGAATTCTCTATTTGTCTCGGAAGTCGTAAGCAAAGAGAGAGAGAGAGAGAGAGTGTGTTGTGTGTGTGGTTAGGTCTGTGGAAGAACGTACGACAGGCGGTATTAATAACGGCTGTCACCTCTTTGCGTTTATTCGAGGGAAGAGTCTTCGAAAGCACTCTCTTCTTTTTACTATTTCTTCTTCATTTTTTTTTTCGTATATGATTTTTCTTTCAAAACCTTACTAATTTTTTTTTTGAAACTAATTTCTAATGTTCTTTGGAGCATCTATATTATAAGAATTGAAATACATTTTAAAAATAACTAGTACTTTATCTTAATAAATACATATAAGCATACAACAAATAAATCTTAATACTGTTGAAATGAAGAAGAGAAGAAGAAGAATGTAGTTTGGTGTATTAGGTTTAGTTAGGGTTAATTAGTTAACCAATTTGTAATTGCAAACCAATTTGTATTGTAAACCATTTTGAAATTTTAAACCAATAAAATTGTAAACCATGTAAACTAAAATTCAATTTATAAAAATACCAATTTACTATTTTTTGTCAGTTACACCGATTTATTTTTAAATTAATTTCTAATTTAAGTTTTTTAAAAAGAAATTAAATTATATTCTAGATATTTATATATCTATATATATATATATGTATAAAATTCAATTATAATTCAGTAGCACTGAAAATATGTTATTATTAAACAATGTTGCGACATGAATAAAACGCCATAGAAAACTACATAATAATACGAAACTTGTGTCACTATACATATTATTATAGTACAAAATAAACGCTATAATATCTCTACTTTTTATAGCACACGCAAAAACGCTATGATATGAAAGGAGTCTACTATAATTGCGGCTGTCATAGCGTATGTGTTTTCGTTACGAAAATGATACAATAGCGTTTTTTCGGTGCTACTAATGCCAATATTTCTTGTAGTGAGAGGAAATGAGTTAGTTCATGATCAAAGGAGAGTTCATCAAGAAAAGCCAATTTGGTTCTGTTTGTACAAACATGATCCACAAGTTACAATTTTACCTAACCTGACTTGCAAGGCAAGGAATGAGTTGTGGAGAACCTTTTGAACGTGACTAAGCTGCATATACATAAGGATACTCAGTTTCAATTCAAATGGAAGGATCTAGTTTGATTTAAGCAAGAAAAAGTCGCATATATGCATAAAGAGTTGTATAGACCTGTCACTATCACCAAGGAAGGCTCTGCATCTCCTCCTGCTGGACGAAACGGACCTTGGCTATATCCCCTTTGGCCTATTCTTATTCCATGTTTTAGTAATTATTTAATTATGTGTATTGCCTATTTAAAGGCTTCTTCATCACTTGTAACATCGATCCAGAATTAATACAAGTCTCTCTCTCTCTCTAAATTTCGTGGCCTCTCTCCCTCTCTTGTGTCTAAACAATAGTCACAATATAAGGGTTAAGTGAATTATGATTTAGAGGCTTCCTTGACTCTCTCACTCTTAAAGCAGACTAATACTTGTAAAACTCACTTAAACTTTTCTTTATCTACTGCTTTTACTCTCGCTTACTGATTCTAAATTCCATTCTTCTTAAGTGAACAAACTGAAAGTATTGTGTCACTGTTCAAGATTAGATTCAAATTAGAGATCTCTGCTACACATAACCAGTTTACTATCTAGGATTTTGGTTATAGTGTAGACTGCTTCATATAACCAATATACTCGCTAGGACATTTGGTTGTATTGTTAAGCTGTGTAAAATGATTTAATCACTAGTTGGTTGTATCTTCCTTTTAATGGTGAGTTCATGTTGCTTGGTTGAAAGGGATTCAATTACAAGTTATATGAATACTCTCTTGACATGAGAAACACTCATGAATTCCAACATGGTATCAAAGCTTTGTTACTCTTCTTTGGGATGAAACTCACCTCTTTTCTCTCAGTTAAAATATATATATATTGTCTCCCACCTCAGTGTTGTGTAAGCTTGGTCAATATTTTCTAGTATATTTGTATCAAGCTTGAGGAAGAGATTGGATTCGAAATTGCTTCACCATTATGCTTTATCCAGTAGATAATAGCTTTCTCTTAATGGAGCAATCTCATTGACGAGTGGACAAACTGTTTTGATCTATTGGTTTCTTTGTTGTCTAAGCCACATGAAACACTTGCTCATGTGTTATTCTGATGGTTCTCTTGTTGCAAGCCCTGAAAAACATCAGTTCATGAGTTATTCCAGTGGCACATGTCTAAGATAAGTGGATAAATTAATTGTTCAATGGTCCATTCTGTTCCAGCTACTTAAACACCAAACTCTTGATAAGTATTGGTTGCTCATGGCTGTTAATGTTTCCGCAAAACTCAAGAAAACAGAGCAAAACTCTGTCCGTTAGAACTCTTGAGCAAATTCTCTATTCTCTAATTCTCTGATCTTCATGTTACTTATTCTCCATCATTCTCCCATTCTCTAGCTACTAATACGCTGGTTTCATTCTCTATTCTCTTCTTATTCTCAGGATACTTAAATCTCCATTCTCACAATCTTGTTAGAATTGCTAAGGTTGTTAAACTGGCTTGAAAGAATAGTCTTGCTTCTGTCTTTAGGGAAAATTGATTGTCTTGTTCCCTGAATGCTTAGTCTTGATGATTAAGATTCAGAGAGTGTTGCTAGGATAGAATGATGAAGATATATATCCATTGCCTGCTGTGCTTATTCTAAAGGTGTTTTAAAGATTAGATTTGGTGAAACCCCCCCAAAATCTTATAATATATTTTTTTCAAACAATTATTAAACTTTTCATATACTTTTTAAAAATTGAATAAACTATTCGATTTGACGTAAAAATAAATGCTTTGTATTTTTTATTTGTTTTTCTTTTGGCATCGCTTTGTATTTTTGTTATTGATTTGTAATGATAAACATATTAAAATCCATGGTGTATATATAATCTAGGTAGTAATGTAAAAGTGATAACTTATAAGTATTCACTATTTCTTAGTATTACAATCATTATATATTTAAAATGATACAGTGTCTAGAACAACTTTTGTAAATGGCAAGTATAATAATATGAAAGAAAGTGGATATAACAAGATGAAAACCCTCGATATATGATTAAAAGAAAGTTGATTTGTTTCCTTATAACTTCCACTTGATTGTTGGAAAAAAATATAAAGGAATTTGATATTGTATAGTTAGATTAATTTATTATATGGTCAAACAATTTTAAATGTATAGCTAGCGTGTATTTAGATTATCTAAAGGAAGAGCAAATTTTTTTTAAGTCTAATGAGAGGGTCTAACAACTTTATATAAGTAGATTTTTCAGACTTTTTCTTTTTTTAATAGTATTGGTATTATTAATGGCCAATGCCATCTTTCTATTCGAACCAATACTGTCAAACAAACCTATGGCTTCTAACATGCAAATCCAAACATCGAAAGCTTCTCATATGCAAGTGACTGTTTAAAGATTTGAAGCCCTGGAAAAATTATTGGTTTCTTCATGTTAAGGTTTTACACTATTGGAAACAAAACATACAACAATCAGGGGAAACCAAAGAATTCATCTTGGCTGACGAGAACCTTCTCAACTATCTACTTATGTTTCTCAAAAATAAAAACATATTTGACGTTTCTGTCTTATTTATTACTGAAATTTTGTTCTTAATATTCAATACTTTTGTAACATGTGGAAGGGTCGTAAAATTCATGCAACGTGCAAAGAAACTTACATTGAGAATAAAGGAAGGCTTCTTGCGGTAGGAGCATGGCGAAAACATCCACAATTTTCAATTCACTCCTGCAATAGGAGCTTATCGATCAACAAGCCATCATTACAAAATGGTTTTTAGTCAAAACACAGCAATATAATTGTTGTTCAATACTAACCTGTTTATACTTTACAATTTATTTCAGGTGTGCTGGGACAGATTTTGGATTGTGGTGAGGTCGAAACGGTTCACCCTACGCGACATTAAGTAAGTTTGCTATCTTCTTAAAACAAAAACGTTCATATGCAGTAAGTTACTATATATTTAAAGATTCTTATAAAGTATAAACAGATACTTAATCTTTTTGAAGTATTCGTTCACGTTCAATCCAAAGTCGAAGCATACATTCAATATTCCTTATTTATTCAACCAACTAGAAACTGCAACTAAAACAAATCTGTTACTTAATACTGTGTTCCTCATTGTCAAATACAAAGCAATCACATACTATTAGCAAATTATATAAATAAGGGGTTTATAAGAATATCAGGCTTGTTTAGCAAAAAAAAAAAAAAAAAGAATATCAGGCTTTTTATCTTCTTAGTATTACTAACATCACTTTGTAAGACGCAAGTGTAATGTTACACAACCTCTTTAGTCAGCTTTTTGTATCACCACAGAGCTGTACCACCATTACATCTGAACTTTGATTACATGTCTTATTTAATCGCAAAAAACAACAGAGTCATATTAAAACAAATTTGTTGTAGTGATTTTATTGTAAACGTAGTTCAAGACCGTAACAGAGGATGAAAACAAATACAATATACCAAATTTAATTGGAGGTGGTTTTGATGGTTTATATTCATATTATTATGGCCGAATATATTTCAGGCTTAGATTTATCGTAATTTCTCTCTGAATCAAACACATCGATGGTAACCATATATTATTATCCTAAATGACGTTTCTAAAAATTAATCAAAACTCACAGAGTCTTAAAAAAATTATTGGAGAAGCTTTGATAATGGTTACATTCTTTAGATGTTTTAAAGTCTCCGACAATTGATAAAGTTGATCTTCGTCTGTTGCTTTAAAATAATTTCAGATCTAAGAAATTCTTCATCAGTGAAAAATAAAATTATTATTTATGTATATGGCGCATAAAAATTCCTAGCTAACTAAAAACATCAAGTCAAAGGTTTAAAAAGGTTTAAACTTTAAAATCAGCAGGAAACATTTTTAATTTTTATAGTCGAACCAATATAATTTTTAATCAATTATGCATAACTAGGGATTTAGTATCTATTATATTAAAATAGAAGTCACAACTTCATTTCATGTGTGATATTTTAAGTTGGACCATTATTTAGAGGATTTATAAAATACACATAACTTAACTATAATATCATTTAGTATCTTCATTTTTATTTAAAATAAAAATAAATATTAGTTTAAGAAAATTCTAACAAAATCTTTAAAGAATCTTTTCAGAATCTTTTCAATATTTATTTTCGAAAATTGATTAATTTCAATTTTAGTCACAAAATATAATCAGAAATTTAAATTTAATTTAGTTTTGATTTATAAACAAAAATTAAAATATTGTAATGATAATAATAGCCACTTAAAATGATTACTTTCCAAAAATACATTTTACAAAGATTTTAAAAAGATTTTTTTGGAAAGCAATATCCATTTCTGTTTAATTATATAACATGTATAAAAACTAACTTATCTTAAAATTTTATATATACAATAATCTATTATATAAACTGAATAAACAAAACAAATTACTAAAAGAAATCTAGCACTTTAAATTGCGGGTCGGGATTATAGTAAATTAAATACGAAATAATTCTGAAGTATGCAATTTCTAACAAATCTAACATTTTAATTAAAACTACTATATTGAACTAAATATGATAATATTATTTTAATTCTCAGTTCAAAAAAAATATTTTAAATTGATAAGTTAGTATATTTTATTTTCATAAATATAAAATATTTATTCTAAAAATATAATATGTTGGTAGAATGGTTTAACATTAATAAACTATATAATACATATATAAAATTTAACTTTTCTTAAACTTTTATATATACAATAATTTATTATATAAACTGAATAAATAAAACAAAATTTTCAAAGAAATCTAGCACTTTGAATTACGAATCGGGATCATAATAAATTAAATATAAAATACATACATAATAAGAAGCAATATATATATATATGTGATCATTTGAAATAGTTAATTAATTAATAGCATGAAAACTATAAAATTATTGTAGTTGAAATAATGATTTAAACATTTAAATATATGAATAATCTTAAAATATATACTAATTAAATAAACCAAATATATATATAAACATGAAAATAAATATCCGCACGGTTGTGCGGGTCAAAATCTAGTTATTGTATTAAGTTTGAAATGATACATCTCTCTGTTTTTCACGAGGCTTTCTTTCATCAATTTAATTTCCTGACAAATCTCTGTCGTGTGTAATTATCTTAACGAAAGAATACATCCTGAGGTTATAACTTCTTCACAGAAGACTTCTTCACAGAAGATATTTTGCAAATAGAAAACGTTGAGCAGCTGTGTTATTATGACGGGATCCTGATCAACATGGGGACACAAAAATAATCATGATATTGACTTGATGAACAAAATATCGTTCGATCTTTCGCCACTTGCTCACTCATTCCTCTACATATAGAAGCCAAATAATTCACAAGAGTACTCACTCTTCAAAAATCCTAACGTCTTCGTAAAGTAAGCAAAAATCATGGCCGGAGCGACTAGTTTGGTGGGAAAGCTTGAGGCAGATGCCGAGGTCAAAGTTTCTGCTGGAAAGTTCTATGACATGTTCGCAGGGAGACTACAGGACATGCCCAAAGCAGCTCCAGGCAAAATCAAGAGTTGTGAGCTACAAGTAGGCGACTGGGGCAAAGTCGGTTTAGTGGTCATCTGGAACTACGTTCAAGGCAAGTCATTGTATATATATATATTATTTAGTGGTCATCTGGGAACTATGCTCATAGCATTTTCAACCGAAATCACAACTAACTTTTTAACTATAGAATTTCAATTTGAATCTCCTAGTAACAAAAATTGCTTAGAACAGAAACAGATCTTAAATCTTGATCGAAAAATGGATGAGAGTATTATGTTTTTGAAAATAACAATTACGGTATATAAATACCTTAACCTATATAAACAATAAGTTTAATAATCGGTGCAGATGGTGAGGCAGCAATGACCAAGGAGAGGGTCGAGGCGGTGGAGCCGGAGAAAAACCGGATCACGTTCAGGGTTATAGAAGGTGATGTGATGAAAGACTACAAGAGTTTTGTATCTACAATCCAGGTGACCCCTAATCATGGGGGGTCTGGTAGTGTTGTGAACTTGCACATGGAGTACGAGAAAGTAAGCGAAGATGTTGGTCCCCCTGAAACTATCCTCCAGCTTAGTATTGAAATATTAAAAGATATCGATGAATATCTCTTGACAGAAGAATAGAGGATTACTCTTCGTGTGTGGGTCTTTAAGTCTTTAACGCTGCAATAAATAATGTGCCGTGTCCGAGTTTCGGAGTTTGGCTGTTTGGGTAAAGGACCAAGGTATATGTTGTGGTGTGTGTCGACTCGAGCGTGTATGTATAATACTACAGGAGTTATGTTTGAAGTTCTTAGTTTGAATCGACATGTTGTCGACAAAAAAAAAAAAAAAGAATCGACATGTAATAGGAGCAGTTAAAGCTGCCTACAAGACTAATTTAACCTAAAAATTTACATTTGCTGCAATAACCTAAACATATGAAAATCGTCAAAATAGCCTATGTAGATTTTTGTTTTTGGTGGAAGATATTTTTGAAAAAAAGCGAAAATCTGCCTCTTTGCCATTCAATGCACATGAGCCGTACGTAGCCAAAACGTTTCCATCCAGTGCCAGGATATAAAATTTACAATCTAGATTTTAAAACTATGGCTTAGAATAAAATAACAAATTTATTTTATTTTAAACAAGTATTGTATAAATTTCTAAAATATATATTTTTAATTTGATATTCTATTTCTTATGGGCATTTTCTTTTTTAATCAATATTTTTAGTTATTTTCTTATTTCTGTGCTTTTTCCTACTAAAATTTTTAATTGATTATCAATAAAAGAAAAAATTACAGCCCACTGAGGTTTACCCTCTAATCAGTCATTAGTGTACAAAAGAAAGAACTTTTTATATGATACATAAACAATTCAGTCATTCGTGTACCCTCTAATCCATATCCAGTACCGCATAATCAATTCATATATTGTACGTTTCATAATCAATTCGTGCGATACATACATACACAAAACCACTTCACTAATAGTTAAATTTATTTATCTTAATTATAGAATTTTCATAATCAATTTATATAACTTCGCTGGTATAACCTCATACAACGCGCATCATATCTAAGTGACTATAATTGACAATTTAAAAATTTATATATAGGAGCATAAAATCTCTAGTAGCCACATAAACTAAAACATGATCCATCAAAATGAACAAAAATAACCTTTTTATTTGATTAATACCTTTTTAAAATCAATATCCGATGGTGACTTTACCATTTAATTTTCAGAATTTTATCTACACGTTGCCTGGTAGATATTAATATATATCATACCAAAAATAAATAATTTTATAATTTACAATAACAAGGGTTGATGTGTTTATTTGCTCGAAAGTCAAAACTGTGAGCTATTGGTTAGTGAACAAATATTTTAAAATCAAATTCGGACCTTACTATATAGAGAATGGGAGATATTTTAAATTGTTAATTTTGGTTTCTGTTCCACTTCAAGAGAATACAGCTTCCGAGTATACAATCTTTCTTGATATAATAATGCTTATTGATCTTTTAATACTATGTTATAACGTGTAATCAATTTACAAAAGATATGATCTTGCAGGATTGACAGAATGATGATCATTTAGGGATTATCCAGAGATATACTTTATTTGATAAAAAAATTCTTTCTATTTTCGGAGTAAGAACTTTTCAAGAAATTTATCAACTTAAAACTGAAATGAATTGTGTCATCGAAGTTCACTGTATTCATTTTTTTAAATTAGATTCAGTCACATCCAGCTATACCAATCTTAGGTCCATCTTCAATTGAACTCTTCCAAGCTTCGAATTGTGCTATATATGTTTTCTGTCTAGATTGACACTAAAAAAATATGTATATCGTAGATGCAAATCGATGGTTGCACTAAGTTAGCCCACGGATTTTGAACTTTTTTCAAAAATATAAAAATCTGATTTTAGAATATAGTTTTATCGAGCAATATTAGATGATTGTCAAAGAGTTTAGAACCTTTGTAATCTCTGTTTCTCTAGAAAATAAAAAATTTATAATGCTAATTCCATTGATCTAAACAATATATTATGAAAATTTTTTAAACTAAATTTTTAAAAAAATTGGAATGATTCTCATATACCATGAAAGATAGTTTAGAATACATAAATTCAAATGTCGAATGTGGTTTGAAATTTTTAAACAAAAGTGAAGAGTATAAACTTCAGTATATAGAGAATTTACCGAAAACTCATTATTTTAGAAGGGGTTAACCCACAGATTTTGGAAAATTTTCAAAAATATGAAAATCTGGTTTTATTGTACAGTTTCACCGAACACTGACATAACATGATGGTCAAAGAGTTTAGAGCCTCTATCATCTCCGTTTCTCTAGATAATAAAGATTTAATAATGGTAATTCCAATAATCTAAGCAGTATATGAAATTTTACCAAACTAAATATTAAAAAATTATAATTATTCTTATATACCATGAAAGATAATTTTGAATACATAAATTCAAATGTAGAATGTGGCTTGAAATTTTTAAACAAAAGTGAAGAGTGTAAACTTCAGTATATACAACATTTACCAAAAATTCATTAATTTAGAAGGGGTTAATCCACAGATTTTGAAATAATTTCAAAAATATAAAAATCTGAATTTAGTGTATAGTTTCATCGAGCACTGACATAAGATGATGGTCAAAGAGTTTAGAACCTCTGTTGTTTCCGTTTTTCTAGATAATAAAAATTTAATAATGGCAATTCCAATAATCTAGGCAGTATATGAAATTTTATCAAACTAAATATTCAAAAATTAGAATGATTCCTATATACCATGAAAGATAGTTTAGAATACATTAATTCAAATGTAGAATGTGGTTTGAAATTTTTAGACAAAAGTGAAGAGTATAAACTTCAGTATATAGAGCATTTAACGAAAACTCATTATTTTAGAAGGGGTTAACCCACGGATTTTGGAAAATTTTCAAAAATATGAAAATCTGGTTTTAGTGTACAGTTTGATCGATCACTAACATAAGATGATGCTCAAAGAGTTTAGAACATCTGTTGTCTTCGTTTCTCTAGATAATGAAAATTTTATAATGTTAACTCCACTAATCTAGGCAGTATATGAAACTTTAGTAAACTAAATATTAAAAAGTTAGAATGATTCCTATATACCATGAAAATAGTTTAGAATACATTAATTTAAATGTAGAATGTGGTTTGAAAATTTTAAACAAAAGTGAAGAGTATAAACTTCATATATAAAGAATTTACCCAAAACTCATTATTTTATAAGGGGTTAATTCACGGACTTTGGAAAAAAATTAAAATATGAAAATCTAGTTTTAGTGTATATTTTCATCGAGCACTGACATAAGATGATGGTCAATGAGTTTAGAACCTCTGTTGCTCTGTTTCTCTAGATAATGAAGATTTTGTAATGCTAATTCCACTAATCTAGGCAGTATATAAAATTTTTGTAACTTAAATATTAAAAAATTAGAATTATTCCTATATACCATAAAAGGTAGTTTAGAATACATTAATTCAAATGTAGAAAGTGGTTTGAAATTTTAAGCTAAAGTGAAGAGTATAAACTTTAGTAGATAGAGCATTTACCGAAAACTCAATATTTTTGAAGGGGTTAACCCACAGATTTTGAAAAAATTAAAAAATATGAAAATCTGGTTTTAGTGTATAGTTTCTTAGAGCACTGACATAAGATGATGGTCAAATAGGTTTAGAAACTTTATTGTCTCTGTTTCTTTAGATATTGAAGATTTTATAATGCTAATTCCACTAATCTAGGCAGTATATGAAATTTTATTAAAATAAATATTAAAAAATTAGAATGATTTTTATATACCATGAAAGATATGTTAGAATACATTAATTCAAATGTAGAATGTGGTTTGAAATTTTTAAACAAAAGTGAAGAGTATAAACTTAAAGATATATAAAACATTTACCGAAAACTCATTAATTTAGAAGGGGTTAACCCACGGATTTTGGAAAAACTTAAAAAATGTGAAAATCTGATTTTATTGTATAGTTTCATCGACCACTAACATAAAATGATGGTTAAAGAGTTTAGAACATCTGTTGTCACTGTTTCTCTAGAAAATAAAGAATTTATAATGCTAATTCCACAAATCTAGGTAGTATATGAAATTTTTTTACTAAACTAAATATTAAAAAATTAGAATGATTCGTATATACCATGAAAGATAGTTTAGAATACATTAATTCAAATGTAGAATGTTGTTTGAAAATTTTAAACAAAAGTGAAGAGTATAAACTTTAGTATATAAAACATTTACCGAAAACTCATTATTTTAGAAGTGGTTAACGCACGGATTTTGGAAAAATTTCAAAAATATGGAAATCTGGTTTTAGTATATAGTTTCATCGATTACTAACATAAGATGATGGTCAAAGAGTTTAGAACCTCTGTTGTCTCCATTTCTCTAGATAATTAAGATTTTATGATGCTAATTCCACTAATCTAGGCAGTATATGAAATTTTAGTAAACTAAATATTAAAAAATTAAAATGATTCCTATATACCATGAAAGATAGTTTAGAATGTTGTTTGAAATTTTTAAATTAAAGTGAAGAGTATAAACTTCAGATAATAGAGCATTTACCGAAAACTCAATACTTTTGAAGTTGTTAAGCCACGGATTTTGAAAAAAAAATCAAAAACATGAAAATCTGGGTTTATTGTATAGTTTCATCGAGCACTGACATAAGATGATGGTCAAAGAGGTTTAGAACCTTTGTTGTCTTCGTTTCTCTAGAAAATAAAGATTTTATAATGCTAATTCCACAAATCTAGGCAGTATATGAAATTTTTTTACTAAACTAAATATTAAAAAATTAGAATGATTCGTATATACCATGAAAGATAGTTTAGAATACATTAATTCAAATGTAGAATGTTGTTTGAAAATTTTAAACAAAAGTGAAGAGTATAAACTTTAGTATATAAAACATTTACCGAAAACTCATTATTTTAGAAGTGGTTAACACACGGATTTTGGAAATTTTTTAAAAATATGGAAATTTGGTTTTAGTATATAGTTTCATCGATTACTAACATAAGATGATGGTCAAAGAGATTAGAACCTCTGTTGTCTCTGTTTCTCTAGATAATGAAGATTTTATAATGCTAATTCCACTAATATAGGCAGTATATGAAATTTTAGTAACTTAAATATTAAAAATTAGAATGATTCCTATATAGCACGAAAGATAGTTTAGAATACATTAATTCAAATGTAGAATGTGGTTTGAAATTTTAAAATAAAGTGAAATTTCAGTATATAGAGTATTTACCGAAAACTCAATATTTTAGAAGGGGTTAACCAATTGATTTTGAAAAAAATTCAAAAATATGAAAATATGGTTTTAGTGTATAGTTTCTTAGAGCACTGACATAATATGATGGTTAAATAGGGTTAGAACCTTTTTCTCTCCGTTTCTCTAGATAATAAAGATTTTAGAATGATAATATTATTGATCTAGGAAGTATATGAAATTTTACTAAACTAAATACTAAAAAATTAGAATGATTCTTATATACCATGAAAGATAGTTTAGAATACATTAATTAAAATGTAGAATGTGGTTTGAAATTTTAAACTAAAGTGAAAAGTATAAACTTCAGTATATTGAGCATTTACCGAAAAATCAATATTTTTGAAAGGGTTAACCCACAAATTTTGAAAAAAATCAAAAATATGAAAATCTGGTTTTAGTGTATAGTTTCTTAGAGCACTGATATAAGATGATGGTCAAATATGTTTAGAAACTTTATTGTCTCTGTTTCTTTAGATAATGAAGATTTTATAATGCTAATTCCACTAATCTACGCAGTATATGAAATTTTATTAAACTAAATATTAAAAAATTAGAAATGAGTCTTATATACCATGAAAGATAGATAAGAATACATTAATTCAAATTTAGAATATGGTTTGAAAATTTTAAACAAAAGTGAAGAGTATAAACATCAGTATATAAAGCATTTAACGAAAACTCATTATTTTAGAAGTGGTTAACCCACGGATTTTGGAAAAAATTCAAAATAATGAAAATATGGTTTTAGTGTATATTTTCATTGAGCACTGATATAAGATGATGATCAAAGAGGTTTAAAACTTTTTTTCTCCGTTTTTCTAGATAATAAAGATTTAATAATGATAATTCTACTAATCTATGCGGTATATGAAATGTTACCAAACTAAATATTAAAAATTAGAATGATTCCTATATAGCATGAAATATAGTTTAGAATACATTAATTCAAATGTATAATGTAGTTTGGAACCTCTGTTGTCACCGTTTCTCTAGATAATGTTCAAACAGTTTAGAACCTCTGTTGTCACCGTTTCTCTAGATAATGAAGATTTTATAATGCTAAATCCACTACTCTAGACAATATATGAAACTTTAGTAAACTAAATATTAAAAAATTAGAATGATTCCTATATAACATGAAAGATAGTTAAGAATACATTAATTCAAATGTAGAATGTGGTTTGAAATTTTTAAACTAAAGTAAAGACTATAAACTTAACTAAATCCACTACTCTAGACAATAAGAGTATAAAATTCAGTATATAGAAGATTTACGGAAAACTCACTATTTTAAAAGGGGTTAACCCACGGATTTCGAAAAAATTTCAAAAATATAAAAATATTGTTTTAGTGTATAGTTTCATCAAGCACTGACATAAGATGATGGTCAAAGAGGTTTAGAACCTTTGTTGTCTCCGTTTCTCTAGATAATAAATATTTAGTATTGGTGATTTCACTAATCTAGGCAGTATATATGGAATTTTACCAAACTAAATACTAAAAAATAGAATGATTCCTATATACCATGAAATATAGTTTAGAATACATTAATTCAAATGTAGAATGTGGTTTGAAAATTTTAAACTAAAAAGAAGAGTATAAACTTCAGTATATAGAGCATTTACCGAAAACCTTTGTTGTCTCTGTTTCGCAAGATAATAAAGATTTTTAATGGTATTTCCATTGATCTAGACAGTATATGAAATTTTACTAAACTAAATATTAAAAAGTTAGAATGATTCTTATAGACCATGAAAGATATGTTAGAATACATTAATTCAAATGTAGAATGTGGCTTGAAATTTTTAAACAAAAGTGAAGAGTATAAAATTCCGTATATAGAAGATTTACCGAAAACTCATTATTTTAAAAGGGACTAACCCACGGATTTGGAAATTTTTCAAAAATATGAAAATCTGATTTTGGTATATAGTTTCATCGAGGACTGTCATAAGATGATGGTCAAAGACGTTTAGAACCTTTGTTGTCTCCGTTTCTCTAGAAAATAAATAATTAATAATGGTAATTCCACTAATCGAGGTAATATATGAAATTTTACCAAACCAAATATTAAAAATTAGAATGATTCATATATGCCATGAAAGATAGTTTAGAAGACATTAATTCAAATGTAGAATGTGGTTTGAAATTTTTAAACTAAAAAGAAGAGTATAAACTCCAGTACATAGAGCATTTACCGAAAACTCAATATTTTTGAAGGGGTTAACCCACGGATTTTGAAAAAAATTCAAAATATGAAAATCTGATTTAAGTGTATAGTTTCATCGAACACTTACATAATATGATGGTCAAAGAGTTTGGAACCTTTGTAGTCTCTATTTCTCTTGATATCGAAGATTTTATAATGTTAATTTTATTGATCTATGCAGTATATGAAATTTTACTAAACTAAATATTAAAAAATTAGAATGATTCATATATGCCATGAAAGATAGTTTAGAATACATTAATTCAAATTTCGAATGT
Organism: Raphanus raphanistrum subsp. raphanistrum; assembly: GCA_019706035.1. NCBI lineage: Eukaryota > Viridiplantae > Streptophyta > Magnoliopsida > Brassicales > Brassicaceae > Raphanus > Raphanus raphanistrum. Next base: position 54,842,483 of record CM033988.1, read on the forward strand.
GGTTTGCAATTTTTAATCAAAAGTGAAGAGTATAAACTTCAGTATATAGAAGATTTACCGAAAACTCATTATTTTAGAAGGGGTTAACCTACGGATTTTGGAAAAATTTCAAAAATATGAAAATCTGGTTTTATTGTATAGTTTCTTAGAACACTGGCATAAGATGATGATCAAAGAGGATTAGAACATTTTTTGTCTCCGTTTCTCTAGAAAATAAAGATTTTATAATAGTAATTCCACTAATCTAGACAGTATATGAAATTTTACCAAACTAAATATTAAAAAAATTAGAATGATTCATATATACCATGAAAGATAGTTTTGAATACATTAATTCAAATGTGTAATGTGGTTTTAAAATTTTAAACAAAATTAAAGAATATAAATTTCAGTATATAGAACATTTATCGAAAACTTATTATTTTAGAAAGGGTTAACCCACGGATTTTGGAAATTTTTCAAAAATACGAAAATCTGTCTCTTAGTTAACGAATATGGTTCATGATTTATGAAACCCTAAACCGGTATCATTTTGTCTTATTTTCTCAAGACTCACGAACTGAATGCTTTCCCACTAATAGTACTCATTCAAAATATTGTGTATGACACGAGCTACGAATGATATTTTTTATATACCTTTACCGTTTACTTTATTTTTATTAATTATCTTATAATCCAGTCTTATCAATTAGCACCAGATGGGTTAACGTGATCAAAGAGAAGTAAGAACTAATCAAAATTATCGGTATTAAAATAAATTCCAGTGGATTCCTCGCTTCATTAATTCTTCTATTTAAAGGGGTTAAACAGCTTAGAAGGAAACATATTCATTCTCAAAGCAAAAACAAAACCCTAAAGACACTTTTGCAAATTATCGAGAGATCAAGAATGGCAGAAGAAGCATCAAGTTTGGTCGGGATCATTGAGACAACCGTGGAGGTAAAATCTTCACCAGAGAAGGTGCATGACATGTTTGTGGGGAAACACCGTATCCCCACTGCTTCTCCATCCTTTAGTTCAGGGCTTTGAGCTGCACGAAGGCGAAATTGGCCAAGTTGGTGCTATCGTAACCTGGAATTACTTTCACGGCAAGTCAACGCTACAATTCTCTTGTTACTGTATATGAACACATGCATAGCGAATCTATTTTAAAATATAGTATTAACTTTTTGAATAAAAACTAATTTGAAACGGGTGGATTGATCCATATATATATATATATATATATTGTCTGCTCTTATTCAAATGTAAGATTTCTAACAATCTCAAACCTATAATAATGTGTCGATATGCTATATATGGTCAGATGGGGAGGCAAGAGTAATGAAAGAGAGGATCGAGTCAATAGACCCGGAGAACAATCGGGCCACGTACAGGGTGTTAGAGGGTGATTTAATGAACGAGTACAAGAGTTTCTTGATCACCTTTCAAGTGACCCCTAAGGAAGGTGAACCTGGAAGTATTTTACATTGGCACTTTGAGTACGAGAAAATTAGTGAGGAGGTGGCTCACCCTGAGACTCTCCTCCAGTTTGCCGTCGAGGTCTCCAAAGAGATCGATGCACATCTCATGTCCGAAGAATAGAGGATGAATTCTCTTGTCTCAATCCCATATATCCATAATTATATTTGTGTGTTTGCCTTTAAATTCTGTCTTTGAATTTACTATAAATAAGGTCTAAGGAGACGGCGTCCGAGTTTGTAAAGAGATATGTGTGTCATGAGGAAGTTTTTATGTTTGAGAAGCTAAGTGTAGTAGCATCAGCTATGAAGCTACTCAAAATTGATGTATGAAATGTTTGTTTAATAATAAAATCATATATGTTTAATAAATAAATTAAGCATTCTGCTTCGTGATTTGTTGAAGATAGCTAGGAAGGGACTGCGATCGAGGTATAACAAATGAAACTTCTACATTAATTATATATGTTGTCTAACTCTCGTCAGAGCAATCTACCTAGGAAATCTACGGAAATCGTCGCTGTATCAAGCAGATCCCCTCGGTGTTTGATTCTATCTCTTTTCTGCATGTTTCTCGATCTGAAAATTCAAGAGCCACGCTCTGACAGTGGCTCTAAAGGCGTCCTTACTTCTGTATTGGACTCGAGTTTGGGCAAAGTTTATCCTTTTTTTTTATTTTATCAATAGTTGAACAAAAAGAAAATTATATATGTTGATATACTATAAGACTAGGTGTTTTGCATGCATATGCAGGTTTAATCTTTTATTAATATTTATTAGTATATGCATTAAAGATTTAAAGACCAGCATAATAATTAATTTTTATGTTTTTAATATTTTTTGTGTTTTTAATTTTTTTTCTTTTCGTTCTATTTTCATTTTTAAACACCAAGAAAATCTATAAAACTATATATGAGAATGAAATCACATATCAGATATGCAATAGAGTGAAGTGAAAAAGTAGATCTTCATCTTTTTAACAGTTATTATCTCTGTAATTATCTCTTTAAACATCAATTATGCATGAAACTACAAAATAAGTTACAAAAACCAAAACTAAAATACAAGCAAAATCAATAAATAAACAAAAGAGTATGAGTTTATGATAACTTCCAAGAAATTTAAAAGAAAAGAATAAAGATAAAGATAATATTTTTTACTTTACTCTATCAATATATATAAATACTTATTTTACTATTTTATATATAGTTTATTTTCTGTGAAAGATAGACAAAACATTATCTAACAAAACATGATAGTCATTGTGTTTCTTTGTACGAAAGTCCTTTTTTCTTTTGACAACTTCTTATAGTTAAAATTAATTCATTTATGTATGATCAATTATATAATGAATAAACATAATTATACTTGATTAATATTTAGTTATGTGTTTTCTGTTTTTAATTTAATTTTTAACTTTTTATTAAAAGACTTTTTCAGATTTCAGATAACAACAGAATACACAGAGAAATTATCTTTTTTTTAATATATCTTTATACATTGGATAATTCTTACTATTATTAAATTTTACTTTTTATTTTATGGTAATTTATAATTATTTATTGATAAATAAAAATTTATAATTACTTATTAATACATATTAATAATTAAAAATTATAATAATACATTTTTATTTTGTTTTCTTTAGAAAATTCTTAAGTATTATAATTTTAAAATTTCTTTGTACACTACATTCATTATTAATAAATAAATCTTAAAAATCATTTAAATTCTCTTTTCAATTATATAAAATTTAAAATTGTACTTGATTAATATTTAGTTATGTGTTTTTATTTTTGGAATTTTAACTTGTTTATTAAAATATATTTTCTGGATAAGAACACACTATATAATAGTTATATTTTTATTTTAAAATATATGTTTTAGATTTTGGATGATTCTTATTTTTATTAATTTTAATTGTTTATCTAATTAAATAGATCTAAAATTCTTTTTTTTTTGTTTTTAGATAATTTATAAAATTTATTCATTAAGGGTATAAACGATATTAACCACTCTAACTTTTAACGTGGGAGCTCCGTTGCGAAAAATCACTTCGCAAATAATAGTATAGATTTTTGGAATTTTAACTTGTTTATTAAAATATATTTTCTGGATAAGAACACACTATATAATAGTTATATTTTTATTTTAAAATATATGTTTTAGATTTTGGATGATTCTTATTTTTATTAATTTTAATTAAAATATATTTTCTGGATAAGAACACACTATATAATAGTTATATTTTTATTTTAAAATATATGTTTTAGATTTTGGATGATTCTTATTTTTATTAATTTTAATTGTTTATCTAATTAAATAGATCTAAAATTCTTTTTTTTTTGTTTTTAGATAATTTATAAAATTTATTCATTAAGGGTATAAACGATATTAACCACTCTAACTTTTAACGTGGGAGCTCCGTTGCGAAAAATCACTTCGCAAATAATAGTATAGATTTTTGGAATTTTAACTTGTTTATTAGAATATATTTTCTGGATAAGAACACACTATATAATAGTTATATTTTTATTTTAAAATATATGTTTTAGATTTTGGATGATTCTTATTTTTATTAATTTTAATTGTTTATCTAATTAAATAGATCTTAAATTCTTTTTTTTTGTTTTTAGATAATTTATAACATTTATTCATTAAGGGTATAAACGATATTAACCACTCTAACTTTTAACGTGGGAGCTCCGTTGCGAAAAATCACTTCGCAAATAATAGTATAGATATAGATTTTAGTTTTGTAGTTCAATATATATATATATATATATATATATGATCTCCCGAATACTTAACACCACACAAAAGTTCCTCATTTTTTCCTAGTACTTTGAGAGATCCACACAATATTTTTTTATTTAAAGTTAGAAAACCATAAAATAATGTGACTTGTCGCCTAATCCCTTCCATAGCTTTTGTTCAGTGGAGACTTCCGACTAATCCCAGTCATGAGTCAGCCCTACAGAGGAAATTCAGCCCACCGAACTGTGCCTAGCAGTCTAGCACCGGGTTGGAGGAACCTGGTTCAACCTGCTTTACACCTATGCATGCATGGATGCACCGTAAAAAATCGTTGCTTCGCCGAATTCGAACTTGGGGGAGCGTTTATAAACGCATTCCCAAACTAAATACACTTGCACACGGGAAAACATTATTCTTTTGTAATATATAATACATTTATACCTCATCAGAAATTTCATATATAAACAACGCAAATTCACCACTTTTTTTCTTTGCGTAATGGTTCATTTATATCTGTAAATTTTTACAAAAGAAAAATCTAGACACGCATTGAAAAGAGTATGTGGAAATATTTAATGAAAATGATTCATTTTATCTTTTCGTTTTCCATTGTTGGTCATAATGAATGATGGGGTTGGTCACAAAAAAAAAAGTGTATTTTTTCTTCAATAGTTTCTCATTAATTCCTCTATATAAAGGGGTACAAGAATTCCAAAGAGAACTCACTCGTAATAAGAATATCACACTCTCATAAAACCTCTAATTTTCTAACCAAATCAACACGCGATAGAATGGCGGAGGCTGCTCCTGAAATTGCCAAGAAAATGGAGGAAAAGCAGGAGACGCCAGTGACCGTGGCACCAACTATGACGGTGGAGGCTACAAGTGCCGAAGCAGCGGAGATCAAGGTGACGGTGGCACCTCCTGAAAAGGTTGATGCAACAAGTAAACCGGCGGAAGAGGAGGTGAAGACAACGGAGACGTCTAGCTTGTTGGGTAAGCTTGAGGCATACGTGGAGATCAAAGCTTCCGCGGAGAAGTTCCATCACATGTTCACCGCGAAACCACACCACGTTTCCAAAGCATCTCCAGCAAACATTCAGGGCTGCGAATTGCACGAAGGAGATTGGGGCAAACCCGGTTCTATCATCTTCTGGAACTACTTTCATGGCAAGCTAACGTTATTATATACACTTTTACTTAAATGATTAACTAGAGACTACTCTAGTGTATATCGATCTTAGGTTTCACTTACTATATGTGTCGACTCTCAAACTTAAACAGTAACTATACTAACAACTGTTGCAGATGGAGAGGCAAAGGTGGCAAAGGAGAGGATCGAAGCTGTGGATCCCGAGAAGAACCTGTTAACGTTAAGGGTTATAGAAGGTGATCTAATGAAAGAGTACAAAAGCTTCTTGGCCACGATCCAGGTGACCCCTAAGCATGGTGGGACAGGGAGCATTGTGCACTGGCACCTTGAGTACGAGAAAATCAGCGACGAGGTTGCTCATCCCGAGACTCTCCTCCAGTTTGGTGTCGAAATGTCCAAAGAGATCGACGAATATCTCTTGTCCGAGGAATAAAATGTGTGTGTGCCTTAAGTTCTGTATTCTATTTAAAATTCAATAAGGACTAAGGAGCCGTGTCCCAGTTTGTAAGAGATCATAAGTGATGAGAGTGTGCCGTGATATTATGTGCGTGAATAAGTGTATACTGAAATCGTTTTACGTCGGACGTGGTAACTTTGAGAAGCGACGTGTACTAGCTACGATGATGCAGCTAGAAATATATAATAAGACTATAAGTGTGTTATGTACTTATGTTTGCTAATAATGTATACGTTTGGGTTAACGAATTATTTTCTACCTTGCTTTCATGAAGATAAGAAGCAGGCCAATAGGTTAAAAGAACTATTGACACCACCATTGAAAGGGTTTCATCAAAATATTTCACAAAAGAAAAGATAAAACAGAAAAAGAGAGAGAATGAAGTAGGTTCAATATACATGTTATGGAAAAGGACTTTCAATACAGCAACTTGGTGATGCCGCAACTGTTTTTTTTTTGCATAATGAGTTTTCAACTGAAAGCATGGGCAGAGAAATATTACAAAATCAAAGATCAGGTTTTCCTTATAACCAATAAAAACACATACTACAATATTTTATTTAGGGGAACCATAAATTTGAACCAAGTACTTAAATCCTAACTAAACTAAAAGGAACCAGAACTTTCATCCCAATTAATACTTTCCATAGATATTATTATCGTTCATCAATTATATCCACGTATATTACACATTCATTTATAATCACATCTACCCATCACTATACGTTACTGATGATCATGTAATGAAATGGCGGACGTTTTTGGTTAATGGCTAGCTAAGTGTATCCCCAAAAAGAATACAAAAACATAGCACATGAATTTTTTTTTCTTTTTTTCGGAAAAACGTAGCCTTCACACTGTCGTTTAGTGACAGCATTTGCAATTTGATTGAAGAGCCTTCAGGATTGACTTCCGATATAATCGTCGATATCACTTATGTCGAGGAATCTAGCTATCCCACTAGCTTCCAGAAACCTAAATCAACACACATGGAAACAGACTTCACGTTGTCACAAAAAAAATTTTAGCATGAAGTCCAAAATTTCAAAAAGTTACCGGTCTCTAAAAAGACTTGTCATGGAGAGACATCCACCAGGAAGCACTGATTGCATATTAAGAGCAATGTTAGGATTGTGAATGCTCTGCCTCATGTGCACCCATCCATACTCTTCCCCACTCTTTTTGTCCATCACTTTTGCTCTGCATTTTTTATTTAATAAATAAATAGAATTCTGGATTTATTCATTACATAATCTGTGAAAGTAAATTACCTGTACATGTGAGCATCAATGGCAGATGGATGATCATTTGAGTCTACCAAGCAACCTTCACTAACCCAACATTCTCCACAAGAATCCAATTCCCATCCTTCTAGTTTTCCTTCCTAGTAACCGTTTTTTTTTGTTCCAGAAGTCTAAAGCTACCGACATAACCAAATGGATATCAAATATAGCTATATCATACCTCAATGTATTGCCTGAATGTCTCAATGGCTTCAATGCCTTTTGCTTTGGCATCTCTTGGCTCCGACAAAATATTCATCCGCAGCTCAGCCGATTCTAATGGCTCTTCGAGATCTTCTATCAGGCTACCGATACCTTCCTTTGATCCCGCCAGTCTCATTCTCACCATTTCAATTATAATTTTCACCACCATGTATGCACCTACAATGTGTCACATTGCATAAGGGTAAATAAAAAAGAAGATCATAAGAAGATCATGATGATCATATATAAATAATAAACCAAATAGGAATAAAAGAGGGATTTAGGACATGTATGTTTATTTATATTCACGTGGGAACGCATATGTAAATAAATAATTTTGGCCTAAATAAATCGAAGAGTAGTAGATAACTAACCATCATCTAAGAAGTGATTCTCTTTGACAGCACCATGTCCTGAAGTTTCCATCATGAGATGAGTCTCGATGCCATCTTTGTTCAGCTCAACTCCCTTGTCAATCACGTTTCTATACCCTACTCTGTACAAACAATGTCTCCCTCCTCTCTCCGTTATAAACCTAGTTAGCCCCATACTCGTTCTTGCGTCCGTCACTATTGTACTTCCTATAGCCATAGCCACATTTAAAAAAAAAACAGAATTGTAACTCACATAAACGAATCAAATATAAGGATTTAACAAAAGTGTAAACCCACCTGGATGTTCTTTAAGCACAATAGCTGACATAAGCGCAATGAGTTTATCTCCGTTGATAGGATTCCCTTTGTTATCCACAACTCCACTCCTATCAACATCTGTGTCAAACACAACCCCAAGATCCGCTGTGTTCTCAAGAACCGCGGCTCGGGTGCGTGACATTGCGGTTTTGTCTTCCGGATTAGGAATGTGATTGGGGAACATCCCGTCCGGGTTAAGATAGAGCGAACCGAATGTATCAGCTCCTAACTTATCTAGAACATCCCACGTAAAGAACCCTCCTGACCCATTACCAGCATTCACTACTATCTAAACATACACCAACCAAAAAACATTAGAAACACCAAAGACAGAGAAAGAGAGATTATGAAGCTAGGCTCTTGCCTGAAATCCTTTGAGAGGAGTGTCGTAGTGTTCAGGGTGATTGATTCTCTCTTTAATGATTTCTCTAAGGTGCTTAGAGTAAGCACTCATGAAATCTACTTGCTCTGGTCGAGTTCTGATCAATGTAGAGACTTTAGTCTGTCTATTTGCGTACTTCCTTGCTGCTAAATCACATATCTTCTCCACTTCAGGAGATGTTAATCCTCCTCTCTTGGTAAAGAACTTGAGACCGTTTCTTGTATACGGTAAATGAGACGCTGTCATCTTCAAAATCACAACGACTAAAACGTATCAGAACCACACAATCTCAAACAATATTGTTGATTCTAGGAGTAACTTAAATTTCATTGCACCAATAAAAAGTCACACTATACCATATATTTATTTGACTGGACTATCTGGAGTATTAGATAAGGAAGCTTTTAAATATAATATTGAGTCTTGTTTATAAATACGAGTTTGAGAAATTGCACACAATCAATATACAGACCCTAAAACGGATATTTTGTCAGGCAACTTTCTCTATAATTATTTTTTGCTTTTCTGAATTTGATTCAAGTTTGTATTCCCAGCAAATATCTAATCTAATCAGTAGGTTTTGAGTGGGAAATTGACTATACAAGAGCTATTGAAAGCCGTTACCATTATTGAAGCGTCATATTCGAAAGGAGAGAGTAACGTGCTCATGAAGCAAGCAGGAGTAGTAGCTAAACCCATGTCAAAAGCTAAGCATCCTGCACGAGCTAGACCCGCGAACACAGCCGTGCTTAGTTTCCCACCGGAAACACGTGGATCCCGTCCGAGAGAAACCCTAATAACCCCGTTCCCGTTACTCTCCGTTGCTGCAACCCATTCTCCGAAGCTCTCTGCGATTGCTTCAACCGCTGCAGGGGTTAAAGTAACCGTCCGGCCTTTCTCTCCTTCCAGTGCGACTCCTCTCACGTCGGAACCGTTCTGTAACCTTCGTATCTGGTCCATGTCCTCATCAAGACTGTTGTTATTGGTTACTTCATCAATCTTAGTGGCGTTTGAGGATCTTGTCCTGAGGGGTTTAAAGGAAGGAGAAGCTGGTGTGAATGATAAGAAACTGCTTGTGACTGTTCTTGGTGAGGATAGAAACAGAGAGATTATAGTTTTTGAGGACACTAAAGATGAAGTTGAAGTCGATGCCATAGCTAAGTAGAAACAGAATTTTTCTTCAAGTTCCAGACTTGAAGGCAGAGATCCAAAGAAAATACAAAACAAATATCTGCAAATATAATTCACAGCTTATATTTTAATTTGCAATCTTGTTTGTATCTATCTGTGATTTTTTCCCTTAGAAGTGATTTTCAAATATGAGATTTGGAGATGGATAAGATTTGTAGCTAGATGAAACCATAACCTTACGTTTGAATATCTCTCCAGATTTCACATGCTTACCAAAAATATCTGCAAGCAAACTTCCAAGTTTAATTAGATTTTTCTTTGTTTTTTCTTCATCACGTTTTTTCTCTTCATCTGCATAACACAACAGCATATCCTCTTTTATGTACGAATTAGAAAACTCGCGGGAAACCAAAAACGGTTTCGGTTAAAAATAAATTAAATATTTCCATTACAAAACAGAGCAAAGTCCTCTGCTTTGCTTTTATTGCAAGTCTTAGCTTCCTTACACCATCTCTTATCCAAGCTAAAATCACCTTACCGCATTCGACATTCCCAAGAATCATATCCTAAAGAATCTTGCATGCAAGATAACTTAACCTTAAGATCAAAACCCATTTATAAATTGAAATCTATAGCATGTTTCCTACTTCTTAGATGTCTCCCATCTATGAAGAGTAAACTGAGATAATTATCTCAAGAACCAGAGACAGGTACATACAAACAAATCAAAAAGACCAAATTAGATGAAAATGAGAAAGATTGATCCCTCGCTTCACTCGGATTCTCATAAGCCCACCAGTTCCTCCATGTCAACCTCTTCTTCGGTTTTTTTACTATTGAGTATTGAAGAGAAAGCAAACCACCATGTCTCTAGTGTCTAGGATCTCACTCATCTACGTTTTACTCTCACAAAGATCTTCTTGATTCTCTTTTGTAATTAATACCTAGCTGGTAAAGCTAACATGTGTTTGGTACAACAACTTTGCAAATACATTTTCAGGTAGATACTACAAATATATATATTCTTGTGCATGAGCTAGAACCTGTTGTCTTATTACAGAACCTGTGGCTTTTATTACAAACACACACACACACACATAGAGATAGAGGAATCATGAAAACATCTCATATGTGTTTCTCAGAGTCCCCTACCACCTGGAATTTCAATCCATTCAAGCTGAATCTCCACTTCACCGCATTCAACATTCCTCAAGACAAGAATCATGTCCTGCACGATCTTGCCATTATGGTAGACGATTCTGCTCTCTTCAGACAAGCAGTTTTCTTTGGTGGGCAAAACACTCTTGATCACCGTCCCATCAGGAAGTTCTTGCAAACCAAGTTTATGAACCTCTAGAAACGGCTTGATGTCGATCTGCGCATCTCCCATCTTGTCGTGAGATGTGAATGTATCTTTATCATACACAGTCTGCACTCATAACACATTCAAATAAACACTGTTATACGAATGTCACACTTTGGAACTAGAGATGGATCTAAAGGACATGGCCTATTAATTAAATCTACTCACCAGAATCACATGTTCATTGGGATGTTTGATGGCAAGTGTTAACTCCTCGTTCCACTCAGGGTTGCAGTTGTTTTCCACAGCACGACCCTTCAGTTTCTGGTGCAATTCAACGTTTTATAAAACTTAAATCAGAGTTCATGCAAGATAAAAAAAAGTCCTAACATACTCTTCCTCTCTTGTAACAGTTTGAATCTATCAAAAATCAAATACTAACGCTATTTATTTTATTTATTTTCATAAATGATTAAAATTGAAATCTATCATGTTTCTTATAGGTGGATTCTTCGATCTTTCCATCTAGGAAGACAGTAATAATAGAAATATATCTCAAGAACCCTAGACAGAAACATCAAAACCGATCAAGAAACCAAGAAGACCAAATCGGATGAGAGACAGGGACCTGTGTTCCCATGGTTATGATGACAAAAGGGTCGCTGCTTAGAGAGTCACGTCTAGCAAGATTGATCCCTTTCTTCACTCGGATCCTCAGAAGCCCTGCAAGTTCCTCCATCTTCAACCCTTTCCTCTGTTTTCTACAGACAAATTTTCTCTGTTTCTCTTGTTAAAACGGACAAACAATCGATGTCTCAAGACTCTTGACTCACCTATGTTTTTTATTCCTCAAAATATGACCGGTTCAAATTCAACGAGAACACTGTATATTTGGCTTATCAATGGACGAAAGAGCGAGAAAGTAACCCCCCAAAAAAAACATCAAATAATATTCTAGTAATTAAAAAAGGTTTATTATTCTCATCAACGCGTTACTCTCACGAACACCTTTGATAATACATATCTTTGTGGAATCTCTGGCAGTGGAGGAAAGTTAACATCGTTGACCTTTTTGTTTGACGTGCAAAGAATCTAATCTCATGTTTAGCACAGAACAGCCAAAGAGACACTTGTAAGAGCTTCTAGAAATTCAGGCTTTGCTTTTATTTCTTCAATAGTAGAAACAGATACAAATATATATATTAAGGTTTGGGTTTGTATTCGAGTATTCGACATGTACAACTAAAGACACAGAGCAGAGCCTTTCTTTATAATAATCAAAAGAGACAAAAGACAAACTCGTCTTTCCATGAACACAACATCTTCACGGTCTCTCGCAGCCTTAGTCCAATCTTTTAGTTGGCATCCATGGTGTCTTCTTCGATCCTAACACAACCAATGCTCACATTTATATCACTAAAGAAAAAAAAGAAACCAAACCATAGAAAACAGAGGAGTGGTATTAACATTACCTTCGGGTCCAAGACCCTTGCAGCCAGGACCATCAGTCCACTCAAGCATCAACTCCACTTCCCCACACTCCACGTTTCTTAGTCTAAGAATCATGTCTTGTTTGATCTTCCCATCGCTCCAGGTGATGCTGCTCTCTTCAGCCAAACAGTTGGTCCTCCCTGGACGGATCCTCTTGATCGCACAACCATTGGGGAGCTTCTGAAAATCTAACTCCATCTGATGCGCTTCTAGGAAAGGCCTCATGTCTATTTCCCCATCGCCCATTTTGTCATCTCCCGAGAATCTGTCTTTATCATACACCGTCTGCATAAACATGAGCTTAATAATAAGCCAAAATACCCCCAAGAAAACAGCTTGCTTGCATGTAAATTAAAATTCTTGTGCAAATTGTAAGTGAAAAAAAAGTTTACCAGACGGATAGGGTCATTCACATCTTTGATGGAAAGGGTCAGCTGTTCGTTCCACACTGGATTACAGTTACTATTGATCACACGCGTCTTCAGTTTCTGAAGAAACGATCACAAAGAGGATTCAAGACAAGATGAAAAAAAAAACAAAATTAACAAAAAAAATAATTACACAGAGCAATCAAACAATCATCTAGGACAAGTCAATCATGTCCCTTTTTTCTCTTAAAAGTCAAATGACATTTTCCTATTAGATTACCGTTAATTACCCCAACTAGTGAATTTGAGAAATGACATTCCAACAAGATTATGTAATAATATGACATTTAATTAGATTTGGGATATGACCTTTGAACAAGATTATGTATTAATCGACTTATCGACTAGACATTTAACAGCAAGTGCTATAAGTTAAAAGTAGATTGACCCTTCAACCAAATTATGTACTACTAAAAGTAACTTAGTTTGTTGTTTAGCATAGAAGACAACAAAAACAAAGATCTATACTGAGATCTTTCTCACATGGTGGTCACCAAAACCGTCACATGTGGTGAATCAGTCTATCACATTGTGGCTCCTCCATGTGCCTATACTACCTCTACATAATCTATAACCCTACATCCAATATACTACAAAAAAAGGGCCAATCCTTTCTCACCAAAAAAAATCAAAATTTACTCTTAAACCTCCATGTTACTAAACCCTACATTTCAACTATATAAAAAAAAATCCAATCTTTTAATTCAAAAAAAAAAAAACCAAGAAAAATGCGCAAACTGATTAAAAGAACAAACCTGATTGCCCAACGTGACGACAACATAAGGATCACTGCTTGAGGAATCGCGAATCGCGAGATTAATCCCTCTTTTCACATGAACCCTAAGGATCCCTAGCGGTTTATCTTCCATCGCTGCGAGAAAAGGTTTAGACTTTATCCTATTTAAAGCGAAACCCAATTCGTAGATATGGAATAAGAAGAAGAACACGAAACCCTCTCCAAAAACCCCCCTTGCCTGAATTGAACCCAAATTAAGGATTTTATAAAACTGGAATCTAACTGGAATCTGCGAGAAAGAGATAGAATCTTGACGAGGGACATCGACGCGGAGTTCCAAAAACAGTATCGACAGATCCATCCCGCAGATTTTGCGTAACCGCTGCTCCTTTACTTTCTTTAATTAGGGCTCGTTCTTCCTTCTTTCGCACGTACCCTCTCTCCGCGCGTTTTTCTGTTTTGGTCCCTATATTTTCTGTACGTTTAAATTACTATCCAATAACTACCAACAAGTTCGTTTTGCAACTCGTACCCATTTGGCTTTTTTATCGTCTACAGTAGTACTAATGAACAAAGTTTTCCAATTTAACTACTGATTATTATTTTACTAACGATTATGAGGAAATCTCAAATAGTACATACACAATTCTATGACTGACAATTATATCTGCCAATTGGTAAAAAAGAATATTATATCTACTTTACAAAAAAATTATATTTGATGGTTTTAGCTATATTATTATGAATCGTTTTATGAAAACTCATATATAACGATATACAACTATATCGAAGGTTTTCTAGAAAAAAAATTCAATTAATATGTATAAATGTTAGATCAATTTTCCTAGATTAAAAACACAAATTGTTGGTATATCATTAATAAATTTTTAGTCAAACTTCTAAAATAAAATGATTTTTTCAAAACTAAAATAAAATTAAAATAAGGGTATGGTGGTTAAATTATAGTAAAAATCACTAATATGTTATAAACATTTAGTCTGATGTGTACTACTTTCAGATTTTTTTTTTTGCTATTGTATTGTATATTAAAATTTATAAAATTATATAATAATTGACTGAAAACCCCAGAAATATTATTGTGTGAACTGATAATAGATGCGTCTGACAATTGTATGCAAGATATTGTATAATATGGAGGAAATTGTACGATATGTAATACTGAAGTTGACAAAAATAACGTGTGACATGCTGAATGGAAGGACCTACGTACCTTTGAATCTAGAAGAGTTTGTTGGCATATGATTGAAATCAATGGACATGATAAAATTGGGGAATCTGGCTAGTGGCTAACTGAACAGACACAGAGTGGCTGGACAATAATTAAAGAGAAGCCGTTTCCTATTTTATTTTAATTTAATCTGTTGTATTCTTCCTTATCGTACGTTTGAAATTAAATCATAAGCTGTCTCATTGTTTATTTCTATGGATGATATTAATTTCGAATATGTTGTTCAATTTGTAAATGACCTGTTGTTTAGTATAAAAAAGGTATATTCTATATGCCCGCCACTCCTCGTCTTTGACTGAAGGCAAATTCAATATTTGGCCGTTTTCTCGACTGGTGTATAATGTTTTCTATTAACGTACGAATGCTTTCTAACTTACGTGTAACTACAAGTACTAATTTTTTCGTTTTTGTCATTTACGTCACAAGGTCTCACTAACGTAAATGCATAAGTTTCATATATATACAGGTTTGAAGCCAGGTAAATTAGGAATAACATGAAAGATTTTTAGCTACTTGTCCAGATCATATACTCCCAAGTCTCACCATGTATTCAGGACCGGTTCTGATCCATGCGTAATGAAATATTTGCAATAGGTCCCTGGAAATTTTGAAGAAAATTACATAGACATAAGCTTCCAAAAATCATTTTAAGCTCCTAAATTTTTTTTTTACATAGACAGTGCAACAGACCCCCAAAATTTCAGGGCCGGCTCTGCATGTATTTAATACATATATGCTTTCTTTTCTATAGTCGGAATGCATGTAAAATACTTATTATAAAATTACTTTTATAACCTAAAAAAAAAATCATCAACAAAAAATCTAATCAACATGTATTACTTTTTCATATAAGTGCATACATCTTGCATCCAAATCCACAAACTAATTTAGATGTACTCTAACTTATATGCATATATATATATATATATATATATATATATATATATATATATATAACCACTTTGACACTTGAAACTATACAATGGGCAACATATACACCAAACATGACAATTGGCGAAAAAATTTATCTCAAATCAACAAACACTAGGCGGCATATGCACAAACAATTGGATTAACTCTAGAGAGAAACATGAGTTTGATATGAATTGTATGAGCACGATCATTCAGTGTGGACATGGCTAACATAAATAAACTCAGCAGACTGAGCCAACAAGATGGATATAACTTTGGTAAGAAAAATGAGATTTAGTTTTTTTATAATGCAGGATTGAATGAAGATCTACTTCTCTGTAGTAAATTTCTAAGGTATGATCTAATTTTGCCAGATATATACTATACGTTACATCATATATACAATAATTTTAGTGGGGCGACAATGAGCGGCTCAGGATAAGACATGGAAGAGATGATAAAAAGTTAGGTGATATACATAGATCGATCATAATGCATGGATATGAGACTGATAGCTGTCTGAAACTTATGACATCGATCTTTATCTATGCTTCGTTGGTTTTGGACCTATCCGTCAGTCATGTGCTCTGACAATCTTTAGTCATAAACTTTTCGCTTGGCTTATTGGCTCTGTACCATTCGAAGATCATGGCCCATATAATGTGCTATCTGCACCTGATTCTGTTTCCATATTAATTCCATTTACCTACACATATAATTTATACCATTATATGAGAAAATTGATTGCACTTTTCATAGGATAAGATCTCGTTGCAAAAATATATCTTTTTAGAGTTTGTCTCCCGCCGTTCCTAAATAATCATGTCTCTGTTTTTTTTGCTTCAAAATAACGCGTTTGTCTGGCAATTTGGCTCGATTATATTCTAAGTTAAAGACGGACTTATAAGTTATCACCCTCTTAATACAAGATTATTATTTTATATTCTCACATAACTTGTCTTTTGTTCATGTTGGGCAATGGTAGGTTTTCTGCTTTGTGTTGACTAAGATAAAGATTTTGAATTTCAACACTTTTGAAAGTTAAAGATTCTTACCAAAAAAAAATTAAAAGATAATGGCCAATTAACTAACGACCCTCCCGTTAATATACAGTCTCTATAATGTATTTAGGTATACGCCACGAATCAAAGGTAAAGCTGGCGACGGTGCTATTTAACCATGTTAGATGTTGCGTGTATCTAAGAAATATCACCAGCAACTAACAGATGAATTTTGTTACAACTCTACCCGAACTTATTACTTTATGCTCTGGAAAATCATAAATATATTCCATATAGATGATGTCTCCTAAGAGTTTTATGAATTGTAAAGTTCTAAGTAGAGGAAACGTGTAACTTTCTCAAGATTACTCAGGGGAGGTTTATACCTGTGGAACCTAAAAGCAGCAAAGATCAGGATTCAGGACAATGCGCCCAAGCCATGACACGTGATGCTCTTTTGCTAGTGGCACTTCATGTTACTCAACTTCGATAGTGACTGTGTACCATCTATGTATATCGCTTTAAACTTTACCCCAAAAAGGAGATAAGTCGATAATCACAAGAGTTGCAATAGAAATCAATTTCATCATGCTCCCTACACCGGCTATACCCGTCCAGATCCTCGATTATTTATTTGTCAGTTTGTGCTCATGTTGTAAACATTTTATTAGAATATATTGTATATACATTGTGATAAACTCTATAACACACTAAGTAAGTTATTTCCGGGACGATTGGATCAGCCGATAAAATTTATCAAAAAAAGAAAAAAAATATATGTATAATCAATTGTATAATTAACATAATAAAAATGTAATCATAACAAACAATATAAATTTTTTTAGAAAATCAAATGTAATTAACTAACCGAATGTTATATGGTCTGGTACTGCACTTCTGATTGATACTCGGTACATACACGGAACAAAACTAAGGGCATCTCCAACCCATGACACCATTTTAGTGTTGAAATCACACTATTTTAGTGTAATTTTAACACCAAATTTTTTTGAGTCTCCAACCACAACACCAAATGTTACACTAAAAAGAATAATCTTCATTATTTTATTATTAATAACTTTTTTAATTTTTAATAATTTTGATAAATTTTAGTTATTTTATGAATAAAATATATTATTCATATTAAAATTATATTTTAAAATAATAATTATATTGAAATTAAATTATATTATAATATATTACTATTAAAACATATTGTTAAACTAATTAATCAAATACACAAACAAAAAGTTAAATTATAATATACTAATTTTTATTATATTCCAACCAAAAATGTTTGAATTAATTTTTTTAATGTATTTTAAATTAATTGTATATTTTCTATTTAAAGTAATATTTTAAAATAATTAAAATATAACAAAACAATAATGACATATTTTAAATATTTAACTTAGCTGTAGACCAATCATACAAATAAAGTGTAATCAAATATAGTTAACTAATATACAAACAAACAATTTTGCAAAAAAAAAAAAAAAAGCTTTTGCCGTCTGTTACAGTGTTGCACCAAATATGGTGTGACACTGTAACAAAAAGAAAAATTACACTAAAATGCAGTTGCATTTGCCGTTGGGTTGGAGGGAGAAAACATCAAATCAGACTCTATTATGGTGTTTTGCCGTGTGGTTGGAGTTGGCCTAAACACGTCAATGAAAAGGAAAAAAACGCACGTTTTGTAATAAAGAGAACAAAAAAAAAAGGAAAAAGCATCAAAACGGCAACAGAAAAGGAAAATCCCCCAAATTCTAGAAAATTCCCAAAAGAACCCTAAGCCCTAAACCAACCTATTTATATACACATTATCCCTCAGCTCCCAACAATCACATTCCTCCTTCTTCACAACTCTCTCTCTCGAAAAAAAGTCCCTCTTCCTAGCTCGATTTCGATCTCAACTTTTCGTGTGGAATCGTTTGTGAATGGTGGAAACGAATCCGATCAGTGGTGAGTTTACGCTTTCCCTTCAAATCCAAAGGGCGAGCTTCCTCCTTCTCCCTCTCTCTGCATCATCTGCTTTCGCTTTCGGCTCCTGCAAAGAAGGCTGGTACTTCCGCTGCATCGGCCTCGACCCGTGAAACCCTAATCTCGATTTCTAGGGTTTCTCTTTTATTTGGGATCCATCTACCGTTTTTTTTTGTTTTTTAAATATCTCTTTAATCTCTACCAAAGATGTTGCTCTACAACAAGCAGAAGAAGAACGCTAAGGGAAACCGGATCCTAATCAGCGTAACCGTTCTCGGCAGCGCCGGTCCGATCCGGTTCGTTGCTTACGAGGAAGATCTCGTCGCTTCTGTTATCGACACTGCTCTCAAGTGCTACGCTCGCGAAGGTCGCCTCCCTCTCCTCGGATCTGATTTCAATGACTTTCTTCTCTACTGTCCCATGTTTGGACCTGAAGGTAATAAAACCGAATCAATCCGAAATTGTTTTTTTATTTTATTTTCCTTAATCGAATTGCTAAACCGGTTTTTTTTAATTGTGATTAGCTTTAAGCGCGTGGAATGCGATTGGATCGCTTGGTGCGAGGAACTTTACTCTGTGTAAGAAACCAGAGGAGAAGAAGGTTGTGGCCAAGGAAGGAGCAAGGAAAGGAGGGAGCTTTAAAGCTTGGATCAACAAGTCCTTCAGCCTCAAAGTCTCCACCCATTAAAAACGCTTTTTTGTATTTTTTTTTTTCAGACAAAGACAAGATCAGTTTTTATGTTTTTTGCATTTATGATTTGATTCCAATTGTCAAAAAAGCTTCCATTGGCATTGATGAAGCCTCGTTTCTTTTATATCTATCATTCAACGGAAATAAAAGTTTAAATTTCTTTTCCTTCTTGATTTTTTTGTATTGATCTTATGGATTTTAGAACATATAATTTGGTGGTAGGTGCAAGCAAACATCGTTTTGTCTCTTAGTTTCAACTGCGATTAGTTTAGTTGTTTTTATATTTGTTTTGTCTCTTAGTTTCAAGTTCGATTGGTTTAGTTGTTTTATATTTGTTTGAAGTGTCAAATTTGATTTCTTCCTTTTGCAAGTTGGTGTTGCAGCTGAGAAAGTGCCGTCTTAAACTATTTCATAGCCTCGGGCGAAATGTTAAACATGGACTCTTTATTAAAAAAAAATTCAAAGTATTTAACGAGACCCACCAACAAAAGTTTTAGAACTGCATAAAAAATGGGTTCAGAAATAGTTATAAAAAAATTCTGAAACAATAGACTAAAACACAAATATAATTGATTAAACATACATCTATGTAAAAAAAAGGATTTCACTAACAGACAGAATTGAAGAATAGAATTTTTTTTTTTTTTGTGATTTGTGTTACAAACGCAGGCGCTTTGGTTCTTGTGCTTCTTTTCTTTTGTCAACGGTAAAATGAATAAAGGTGAAAATACAGAATTTTTATTGTTTTGTCTTTTGATAAATAGATTAGGTTTACTTAATTATGGGTTTTAAAGCAACAGACTAAACCTTTTATGATTACCTAACAAATTGAAATAGACCTATACAATAATACAGAAAAAAAATTATAGACCTATGGACCCATGGCAAAAGCCCATATTGCCATGGATAAGAACCGGGCCTGTTAATTGCAGGCATAAATTGTGGACTTGTCTCGAAAAACACGTTTTCAGTTTATTATCACGCAATAATTCTTCTAGAGGATCAGAGCTGATTATGTGTGTTACTACTTGTGCCATGAGGAATACTGTATTATTTTTACCATATATTTCTTTCGGTGTTTATTATTGTCTTGAAGTGTCAAGTGGTGTAGCAGGGGAAACGTCATGGTCGAATCAAGAAAAAGGTGATAAAATCTGTTTTGATTAAAAAAAAAGGAAAAGAAACTTTTGCAACAGAAGAAACAAGAAAAGTTGCAAAAGTTTCTTTTCCTTTTTTTTGCAACAGAAGAAACAAGAAAAGTACATTTTTTTCAAGTTAGAAATTCATCGTTTTTCGTAACAAAAAGAGAGAGAAGAGAGAATCCGGTGAGAAAATCGTAGCCGGCCGACGGCGTGGCTTCCACAGCCTCCGTCGGTCCGGCCTAATCTGTTGCGCCTCTTTGTTTCCGTCCCCGAGTCTGTAAAAAGTTAGATTCTTTTAGCTCCCGGCGTCGCTCCTTTCCTGCGGTGGACGTTCGGTTCTGACCGCCGCCGTTTGCATCCTTCCGTCAAGGATGAACGGTTGGCTCAAGCTTCCGCGTCGTCTAGCCTTTGTAGTCGACGGCGGCTCGGTTAGGGTTTGGTTTATTTTTTTTCTCCTTTAGTATAGATCTGTGG
The DNA here is from genome assembly GCA_019706035.1 of Raphanus raphanistrum subsp. raphanistrum. NCBI lineage: Eukaryota > Viridiplantae > Streptophyta > Magnoliopsida > Brassicales > Brassicaceae > Raphanus > Raphanus raphanistrum. The sequence goes on from CM033988.1 coordinate 54,863,409, forward strand.
TTTGGGGCTTTGCTTCAAGATGAGCTCTCGATGATCGAGTAAAGCTATCTGTGGAAGAAAGCGTTTGGTGGTGAGGTTGAAGCGGTTGACTTCAATGGCTCGGATGAGAGCTCGGTTTGACCCGATGAAGCTCTTTGCTGGTAGAGCCAGTTGAAGGTTACGAGGTGGTGGGGCAGACTCCAGCGTGCCGTGGTGTTATTTTCCGGCGGTCCTGACGAATCGAGGTCCCGGCCGTGTTTCCCGGCGTTGATGCTGAGCGGTGACGGTCGATTGGTCGTGGGTGTGACGCGTGGACTTTGGGCGCAGAGGATGAAAACACGTGGAGTGGTGTCGGTCGCAGGTTTTTGGGTCTCGGCCGATTGGGCTTCTTGTCTCTTAGTGGGCTTTAGTCAGTTTGTGGGCTGTGATCGGGTTTTGTGCTTATGGGCCTGGTTGGTTTGGGTATAAGCTGTAATATTTGGCCTTGAGCCTTAATGATTATGAATCTCAATTTGTGAAAAAAAGAAACAAGAAAAGTACAAATGAATTTATCTATCATCATCAATACACCACACCAAGATGCCGTACCAACTTGTACTCTTCTACTAAGCTACTAACTACTAGTGCATTCACTTGCCATGCTTCACTTGCCTTCTTTCTCCATACCACCAAAACGACACACTGTTTTATTCCACGTCTTTCCCACCTCTCCTTATCCAACACGGCGATACTTCTACCAGAGCCTTAACGACACGATGTTTGTTGTCTTGCTGTATATGGCCAGCCAAGTATTACACATGCGATGGCGATGATATATTTTAGATGACACGTGTACATCATGGTGAGGTTTTGAGACATAGTAGTAAACTGTTATGACTAAGCTCTCGGTGACTAAGTTGGTTGGTTTAAGAAGTTGTGAATTACTAGTATTTTACTATTTTTAAGATAGATCTGTAAAATCGGAGAACATTAGCATAAATTCGGTGCGGAAACTAGAAAGAGTATGTAAAACAAAATTAAGTGAGAAAGATATAAACAAGAGATTCAATAAATTAAAGGGCTTCTAACTTGAATCGTTTAGAAGTTTAATGGGCTGAAGAATGGCCTCTGTTTTTTACAAAACATTTGTAATCAATAGATGAAAAATTAACTACAGTTCATGAGCTTTTAATGGCTAGTCCTCGTTTTGTTTTGCGAATTAGCCCAACAATCGTCAAACAGATATGAGAAGGCCGTCCTCTGGCCCATAATTTCTGCGGATAAAATTCATTTTTCCGTTATCAAGGCTTTGGAAGACACCGCACCAATGTCACAAGATTGGACATTGATCTCCTATCCCATTCTAACTTATAAGAGCCCATGTTGTTACATTTGCTCCCCACATGGACAAAACGACTTCACGAAAAGGTATTTAAGACAACAATCAGGAGACAACCACACACTCACAAGTCACACTCACCAACAACCGCTGGGAGAAACGTGTTTTGTCCTGCATAGTTACATGAATGAATATAGTGGAGTACTTTTAAATCTAGATCTTCTAGCAAACCAAATCCCATCTACTATTAAAACACCATCACATGGTTATTAATTTATGCATTATACTATATCAAAAGTTTGATTTTGTATTGACTCTACCTGTAAAAATAAAATAAAAATGGCATTTTAATGTACTAAAGAAAAAACTGAAACGAAGATCTTGTTGACAAAATAGGAAGATCCGATTTTGGAAATGTTATCCAAAATTTAGATCCTCTATTTATTGTTATGATAGTGGAAAATCTTGTCATGTATCACTTTACAATCCCCTAGTCTATATTTGAGAAATGATTTGCCACATGTCTTCTCTACAATCGTTTTCACAAAAAAAACGTGACGTGGCTATTAAAATTGATGACATGTCATATGGTTAAATATGACATGAACAATTACATTTAATGCTAATATATATTTTTGGAAATCTTTTTAGAATATGGCAATAACTCATATATTACATTTAATATTGATTTATATTTTTGGTAAACTTTGTAAAATATGGTAATAACTCATAAATCATCACTAAAATAAATATATTCAAATATGATATTTTGAATTTCGAAAGATTATATGATTTTACTTTTATAATAATAAAATTTTTATTATCTAAATTTTCTGAATTAAAAAAAAATCGTAATATCATTATTTTCTTTTAGATATCTACAAATTATATAAATATTATTTAGTTTTAAATTTTGATAACTATACAATTTTATATGATTTTTAGTAATTTTGTACAAGTTGATTTAATAATTTAACCAAATGAAATAAATAATTTTTTTATCTAAGATTTTAACTTTATATATATACATATATATTCTTAAATATAATTTAAAATAAAAAAAATATTTTCTCTTAATTTTATGCTTAATTAATGATATTTATATTAATTATTAGTCAAAATAATAAAATATATAATATTAATAAATTACATTTTAAAATATAAAATTTAACTTTTAAAAAATTCATCACTACACATGGTGCATGAAAACACCTAGATTAATAATTGTGACATAGCTACTAAAATTGATGACATGTCTTATAAATTAATATGACATGGACAATTATATTTAATGTTAATTTATATTTTTGATAAAAATTTAAAATATGGTAATAACTCATATATTATATTTATTATCGATTTATATTTTTGGACTTTTTAAAAATATGGCAATAACGCATAAATCATCATTAAAATAAATATATTCAATTATGGCATTTCAAATTTTGAAATATCATTTAAATTAAAAATATTTCAAAATATATACATATTTTTAGAAAATTATAAAATTAAATCATAAAATCAAATTAAATCGTAAAATCATTAGTTTCTTATATATATTTACAGATTTTATAAATATTGTTTAATTTTAATTTTTGACAATTCTGAAATTTTACATATTTATTTAATATTTTAATTAAAATAAATAGATAGAAAAATCTACCTAAGATTATAATTTTAAATATATACATGCACATTCTTAAATATAATTCAAAATAAAACAAAATTGGTTTTATCTTAATTTTAATGTTCAGTTAAATCAAATTTATATTAAAATATTGATAAGAAAAAAGAAAATTTATAATATTAATAAAAAATAAATATAATTTATATTTATCTTTTAAAAAATATTTTAAAATTCTTTTACTGCACATGGTGCAGGAAAACACCTAGTATCTCTAAAACAGCTAGTGAAAAATATATAAAGATTTTATTCTATATTAAAAAGGGTCAGAATATAGAATGCCTATATCTACATTAAACAAAATATTCGAATAAAATAAAAAGAACAAAGGCTGAGATATTTTTTAACAAAATTTCCTTTTACCCATTTCTAGTTTTTTAAGAAAATAAATCAACAATCCTTAAACAATTAAACTAAAAAATACATATATGTAATAATAAAACCATTTACTTCCATTTGGGTCAATCTCCTCGTCGACTGTAGTCTGTTTTTTCACGCCCTGCGAGAGAGAAACAGAATCATCGAGAAAAGCGACAAGCTTTTAAAAATGGATCCAATCGAATCTGTCGAGTACAATGACTTCGACATCTCCAGCAACCACGTCGACCATGGCTGGAAGAAAGTCGTCTACCCGAAACGCAACCGCAAACAGAAACCCAACGATCAAACGGCGGTTAACGGCAAAAACGCAGGTAACGGCGGCGATAATAATGTGTTCCACTCGCTCGAGGAGCAAGCCTCGATGATCGGAGGAAACGGATCCTCGCCGCGAAGAAGAATGCGGAGGAGGACGAATCGGGATCGAAACGCCGATCCAACGGTTACGATTTCGACGACGAGAGCGAGCAGAAGGCGGTGGAGGAGACGAAGAAGAAGATGAAGATAGAAACCTAAGAAGGAGAAGAAGCCGAAAGTGTCGTTGCCTGAAGCTGCGGCGAAGATCGATCCGTCAAATCTCGAAGCTTTCCTCATCGAAGCAACGTTGAGTTCCCGACAATTCTGGTCCTGAAATCGATAATAAACCCACTGATTAAAATTGTTTTTAAAACCGAACCAGAAACTAAAACTAAACCAAAAAATATTTAGCTCATGGTTCAATATAGTCTGACTTTAATAATTTGGTTCAATATATTTTAATATTAGTAAATATACTTAAAGTATAAATAAATATTAAATATGAAATTATTGTTTATATAGTTAGTTTATGAAAATTTGATATTTTTAGTAGTTTTTATTAGGGCAATTGTCTAAAATAGCACCTTTGAAGTTTTTATCCCAAAAATGACACCAAGGAAGAAAAGTCACAAAAATAGCATTTATTAAAGGGTTAAAATATCCATAATACCCTTGTTTTAAAATTAATTAAACAAACATAAAAAAAGAAAAAAAAATCAGAAATGCATCTCTCTCTCACGCGACGTCGATCTCGATCTCTTCGACGGGAAGCGACGGCGGCGACGCTCTCCGATTTCGATCGCCGGAGGTAATCCAGCGGTGGTGCAGGAGGAGAGACTTCATCGGGAACTGCTTCCGTCAGCCCCGCGAAGGTGATAAGGAGGTTCCTGAAACTGAGATCTGTGGAGCTTAGGGGAAACCACACTTCACAGACTTTAATCTGGTGCCGGAGGGATGGGGAGGGTACGTGTATCCGTGGATAGAGGCGATGTCGACGTCGTACACATGGCTGGAGGAGATAAGGCTGAAGAGGATGGTGACAAGTCTCGTGACCAGGTCTAGTGTTTCCCCTAAACCTTGCCTTGGCTTTCAATTGAAAATGGTGTGAGATTTGTTGCTGAAAATTCTGAGTTTTCTGTGGGATGGATGCAGCCAGGACCACGGGAGTTTTCAAATCAGTGCCTGATAAAGAGAAACAAGAGGACATCAACCTTCTACTTGTATCTCACCCTCACTCCATGTAAGCAAATTCCAAAAGCTTTTTTTTCTCTTATTTTGACTTGCTTTGATTATGTCAAATCTTGGGTGGAAAGATATGACTTCTGAAGTCAAAAAAAAAAGATATGACTTCTATCAAAAAATCTGTCTACGTTTGTTTTTTTCCAAGTGTGAAAACGATCGAGTTAGTGACTTTCTAGGCGTGTAATTTAAATTTGTCTAAGTTTCTCACGAGAATGATGCCTTTAGTGGTCAGTGAAAGAGACTCTCACCCACCCATAAGATGAGTTGACTATGTTGTTCACTTGGGTAATAACGAAGAAGCTTCTTGCTCTGCAATCTTAATAGTAGTAATATAGGAAATAATCAACTTCTGTATCGTCAAAGTTGAATGCATACTTTTATTAATTTTGTTTTTGTTCACCAGCATTCACTGATAAGGGGAAGTTTCTTCTGGCGGCAAGAAGGTTCAGGACCGGAGCTTACACTGAGTACATTATATCACTTGACTTTTCACTAGTGGATGGGGAAGTTTCTTCTGGCGGCAAAGCTCTCTACTTTTCACTCACATCCCTACTAATCTATGTGTGTGCGTGTGTGTTTATTCTCTAACAGATTGTGAACCTTCACCACATGTTGTCAAAGGCTGTGATTAGGTCCAATCCTAGTGTCTTATGGTGCTACAAGGACAAATTTGATATCAGCAGGTTCGCTTCTTGATGCCAAAGTCTCAAGCCTTAGCTCTGGAGAGTGAATTGAAAGTTTATAACTTTGTCATATTGTTAATATGTCATTCGTGTGATTTTCTGGATGGCTATCCTAAAGTTTTTTCAGTAATTCTATAAAGAAAGCCTTTTCAGGATGGGTTTCCAAAAAAAATGAGTGTTTTATTATATAAATTTATTTTCGAAAAATCTGTTTTTGAAGAGAATCAAAAAGCGTCTAAGGAATGTTAGACAATTCTTGTTCTGGATGGCTATCCTGAATTGGAACTTAATCTTCCAAAAAAATATTTATATATAGTCAAAATCTATAAAAAAATTCACTAGCTATAATAATCACCGAATAAAGTTCATTGTTTACAAAAATAGAGAACACATATCAAATAGAGAACATTAAAATAGGATAACTTGAAGTATTTTCAAAAATATTTAACTAAAGAGAAAATGTTAGGATAACAAGTAAAATATTTAGGAAGAGCTTCCTGAAAATGTAATGTTTAATAAAAAATAAAATGTTAAGATAGCAAATAAAATATTTAGGAAGGGCTTCCTGAAAATGTAATGTTTAATAAAAAATAAAATGTTAGGATAGCAAATAAAGTATTTAGAAAGGGATTCCTGAAAATTAATATTTAATTAAAAAGAATAAATGTTAGGATAGCAAGTAAAAGTTTTAGTAAAGTTTTCCTGAAAATTTAATATTTAATTAAAAAGAAAAATGTTAGGATAGCAAGTAAATTGTTTAGGAAGGGATTCCTGAAAATGTAATGTTTAATAAAAAATAAAATGTTAGGATAGCAAGTAAAATATTTAGGAAGGGATTCCTGAAAATGTAATGTTTAATAAAAAATAAAATGTTAGGATAGCAAAAAAAATATTTAGGAAGAACTTCCTGAAAATTTAATATTTAACTAAAAATAAAATGTTAGGATAACAAGTAAAATATTTATAAAGTGCTTCTTGAAAATTTAATATTTAACTAAAATAAAATGTTAGGATAGCAAGTGAAATGCTTCTTGAAAATTTAATATTTAATTAAAATAAAATGTTAAGATAGCAAGTAAAATATTTAGGAAGGACTTTAAAAATAATAATATTTAATTAAAAATAAAATAGCAAGTAAAATATTTAGGAAGTGCTTCTTGAAAATTTAATATTTAATTAAAATAAAATGTTAAGATAGCAAGTAAAATATTTAGGAAAGTCTTCCTGAAAGTTTAAAAATTAAAAAAAAAATATTAGGATAACAAGTAAAATACATATCACATATTTATGATAGCATATAAAATATTCAGGATGTGTTTCCAGAAAATTTTGAAAAGTAAGAGACTAGTCTCGATTACATATATGTTATATTTAGGAAAGCAAGTAACATATTTAGGAAGGGCTTCCAGAAAAATTAACATTTAGTTAAAAATGAAAAATGTTTGGATTCCAAAAGAAAACGAACGCAGAACATATTGGATTCTGGATATAGTAAGAATAGTGATTTAGCCTCTAAACTACGATGAAATATTATTCAAAACCGAAACTTGAATGTATATATTTACAAAAATACATATCACATAATTATGATAGCATATAAAATATTTAGGATGTGTTTCCAGAAAATTTTGAAAAGTAAAAGACTAGTCTCGGTTACATATATGTTATATTTAGGAAAGCAAGTAACATATTTAGGAAGTGCTTCCAGAAAAATTAACATTTAGTTAAAAATGAAAAATGTTTGGATTCCAAAGGAAAACGAACGCAGAACATATTGGATTCTGGATATAGTAAGAATAGTGATTTAGCCTCTAAACTACAATGAAATATTATTCAAAACCGAAACTTGAATGTATGTATTTACAAAAATACATATCACATATTTATGATAGCATATAAAATATTCAGGATGGGTTTCCAGAAAATTTTGAAAAGTAAGAGACTAGTCTCGGTTACATATATGTTATATTTAGGAAAACAAGTAACATATTTAGGAAGGGCTTCCAGAAAAATTAACATTTAGTTAAAAATGAAAAATGTTTGGATTCCAAAGGAAAACGAACGCAGAACATATTGGATTCTGGATATAGTAAGAATAGTGATTTAGCCTCTAAACTACGATGAAATATTATTCAAAACCGAAACTTGAATGTATATATTTACAAAAATACATATCACATATTTATGATAGCATATAAAATATTCAGGATGGGTTTCCAGAAAATTTTTAAAAAGTAAGAGACTAGTCTCGGTTACATATATGTTATATTTAGGAAAGCAAGTAACATATTTAGGAAGGACTTCCAGAAAAATTAACATTTAGTTAAAAATGAAAAATGTTTGGATTCCAAAGGAAAACGAACGCAGAACATATTGGATTCTGGATATAGTAAGAATAGTGATTTAGCCTCTAAACTACGATGAAATATTATTCAAAACCGAAACTTGAATGTATATATTTACAAAAATACATATCACATATTTATGATAGCATATAAAATATTCAGGATGAGTTTCTAGAATTTTTTTAAAGGTAAGAGACTAGTCTCGGTTACATATATATCATATTTAGGAAAGCAAGTAACATATTTAGGAAGGGCTTCCATAAAAATTAATTGGTTATGCATTGGAAGGTTTCAGTCAAAAGTTAATTGGAATCAGGAGATAAAAGAGTAAGAGTTTCAAAAGAACGTAATAACATCAAGTCTAGACAAGATCCAAATTGCATAAAAAAAAGAAACACACAAAAATTGTATATAACTCAAATCTGAATTAATCAAAACCATATATCAGTTACAAGCAAAATATTTTGTAGATAAGTAAAAAACTGACGCATATCCAACCCACTCTCCTACTATTTTTCCTCAAGAAAATATGAAAATGAATCTTTCATATTGAAAGGAGAGATACACAATAGTCTCAATCCTTAGTTTGACGCATTTTCTTTCTAGATTCTGGCGTCGCGTCTGCTTTACCTCCATCTGTAATAGACGAATCCTGGATGTTCATATAATAAAAATGAACCGGTAAGGCTTTTGAGAGACTAAGGATTGGTCACAAAGTTACAGTAAATGAACCAGCTACTCTTACCTTTTTCTGTTTTTGTGATCTCATACCCTGTCTTCGTGATTTTCTGTTTTCCTTTATCTGCTTCTCCTACATTCAAGAGTTTTGGTAAGCACTCTCATCTGAAGAAGAAGTGAAACGCACTTGTTTGCATTTTCTCAATAAAACCCAAACCTGAGATGGAGTGTCTGGGTTATCCACTTGGGTTCTGAGCATTCCTTGTTTTTGTGATCTCTTATCCTTTCTTTGTGATCTTCTGTTCCCTTTTATCTGCTTCTCCTAACATTAAAGCCGGTAATTTTATTAGGACTCATCAGAAGAACTCGTTGGCATGCTCTCAAATAGTCAAATGCACAAAAAAACCCTGAGATGGCTTCTCTGGATCATCAACTTCATCATCATCATTGGTTCTAAGCTTTTATTCCTTCATTAGTTTTTCAGAACGAGCATGCTTCTGAAATGAGGCAAATCAAAATAAAAAAACCTTAAGAATAACTAGAAGACTGAAACAAAGCAAAAAGAAGAAACAATACTTACAGATTTTACTCTACTCTTTCTTCCAATTCGGCCACATAGATACAAAGAACACACAGGCGGATGAGCAGTGCTAGCTAGAAACCCAGTTAAGGCTCTAGGAGCTTTCCAAGCACAGGAGAGAACACTGCAATCACTTCTTACATTCCCGTCTCCTTTCGTTAGATTGCATATGTTCACACATTCCACAGACACAGCTTCACCACAACGGAGACGAGTAGCTAAGATTGAGATGAACACCTTTCCACAGACGCACGCCCGTGTAGATCTCCAGCACCAAACATCCCACCGAACACAAGTCTAGATACATGTCGGCGACCCCGTCACGACGACGACGACGACGACGGAGAGGAGACGACGACGACGATGACGGAGAGGAGACGACGAGGACGACGACGGAGATGAGATGACGACGACGGCAGAGAAGGAGACACGACAAAGATATTTCAAATCGGGAATCTCAATTTTTTTTTTTAATTTAATCAATCAAAAGAATTAAAGGAGAGGGCATAAGGGTAAATGACACACTTAATGAAACCTATTTTTGTGACTTTTGGCCCTGAGTGCTATTTTGGGGACAAAAAGTTGGATTAGTGCTATTTGATTCATTTTCTCTTTTTATTAAGATCATTATCTTTGACAGCCAATTTTACTATGTGACTGATCTATGGTCGAACCAGTTATTAGACCCAACTTAGACGGTCCAAACCATTGGTTCGGTCCGGTTTTAAAAACCCTGATTAAAAAATTCAAACTTTTTTGTTGTTTGTTTGGTTGATAGGAATCATATGGGGCTCAGCCAGAGATTCAGCTGATGAGATTTGCTGATTACTTCGGGAGAGCGCTTTCCGGAGTGTCTTCCGTGCAGTTTCCATGGGTGAAGATGTTCAAGGAGTCTCCTTTGTCCAAACTCATCCATGTAAGCTCACGTTTTTTTTCTTCTGTATTGTGATCAAAGTCGTGAAGCTGATGATACCTTTTATTGTAACAGGTTCCGTTGTCTCATGTTCCTGAAGCAGTTTACAAAACCTCAGTTGATTGGATCAACCAGCGTCCTATTGAAGCTCTTGGAAGGTTTGTGTTGTGGGGGTTTGATTGTATTCTCACGGATTTGGCAGCGCATCAGGGAGGTGTTAATAAAGGTGGGAAGAAAGGTGCTCAAGCACAACATACTTCTTCCAAGTCACAGGTAATGTTATTGTTTTAAAAAAAAAGTCATGATTCTTGATTGATGAATCTCTCTGATCTTTTTGTTCTGTTTTTGTTTGATGATTGATTAGGTGGCGATATTTGTTGCATTAGCGATTGTATTGCGTAGGAAGCCTGATGCTTTGATTAACGTGTTGCCTAGTCTTAGAGAGAATCCGAAGTATCAAGGTCAGGACAAGCTTCCGGTTGTAGTTTGGATGATGGCTCAGGTTTGTTTATTTCTTTTTCCTTTGTTAAGACCAAAAGTGTCGGAATGTGTGATGATCTTTATCCTCAAATTTTGCAGGCCTCTCAAGGTGATTTATCCGTAGGGTTGCTTTCATGGGCACACAACTTGTTACCTGTAGTCAGTAACAAAAACTGCAACCCTCAGTCGAGAGATCTCATCTTGCAGTTGGTTGAGACGTGAGTCACAAGTTTTCTTAATGGTCTCCTATGTTTGACAAAATCATCTAATCTTATTTTTTTTATGTTGCATTAGACTTTTGTCTAATCCAAAGGCTAGGACTATACTTGTAAGTGGAGCTGTAAGGAAGGGAGAGAGATTGATTCCACCTCCTTCATTTGAGATCTTGGTGCGGCTCACATTCCCTGCTTCATCCGCAAGAGTCAAGGTAAGTAGTAGTAGCTGAACTTTTAATACACACACAGGCTACAGAGAGGTTTGAGGCAGTGTATCCGTTACTGAAGGAAGTGGCCCTTGCCGGTGCACCAGGAAGCAAGGCGATGAAACAAGTCACACAACAGATATTCACTTCCGCTCTGAGATTAGCTGGAGAAGGTAATCCTGTTTTAGCCAAGGAAGCTTCAGGAATCGCTGTATGGGCCGTGACGGAAAACGTGGATTGCTGCAAGCACTGGGACAATCTCTATAAGGAGAATCTTGAAGCTAGTGTTGCTGTTCTCAAAAGGCTTGTAGAGGAATGGAAGGAGCATTCACTCAAGCTATCATCATCATCATCATCACCGAGTAATACTGTTACTCTCAACCGAACTATGAAGAGCTTCAGGCTTAAGGTAATGATGCCTCCTACTCTATTGAACTTAATCAATATCACCTTCTGACGACCTGATCGTTTGATGTTTTATTTAGAACGAGGAAGGCATCAGTGAAGGAAGAGGCAATGGTTCTCTTTACAGAGAAGCTGATAAGTTCTGCAAAGTGATATCAGGGAGACTCTCCAGTGGAAGTGGCTGCCTCAAAGGAACAGCCATTACTCTTGTGGTTCTAGCTGCCGCTGGAGCAGCTGTTCTGTCTTCCAACCGTGAGGGGGCTACATCCGACCTGAAGAGCATGGTAGACTCGTTGGAGCTGCACCAATACTATAGTGCAATCATCACAGCTTTGAAGAATTAAAGAGAGGAGAGAAACAAAACAACCTGAGGATGACAAACTGAGATGGTTATAACTTTGATTATAGTCAGTGTAGAGAATTTAGACTGTTTTAATTTGAGTCAAAAAGATAATTTTTTTCTTCCTTCTTTTTTATTTTCCATATAGTGACAATAAAGTTGACTAAGAATTTTTCTATTACCATCATTTCTTTCTCTTTAGTCTCAATAGCAAATATATGGTCTCATATATGTTCTTTACCGCGGCAAGAACTGCACCGAGTTGAGCTGCAAAGATTGTCTTCTTTGCTCCAAAGAAGTCACCAGCCATTGCTCTCATCTTGGCAACATACTGTGGTATTAAACAATAAAAGCAATTCCCAAGGAGCAGAGTCCTCTAGTAATCAACATAAGTTGGAAGGGAGTCTTACATGAAGAAGAGAGTCGGTGTTAGAGTTGGGTTTGGTGCGAGATATAATACAGAGAGGAGCTCTGACGCTGCGAGTCGAGGCCTTGAAGATAGAAAGTACAAAGGATTAGAAGCATAGAGCCCAAGAGAACAGCAATGGCTCATCTCTATGTGTTCTGTCTTGTAAATTTTCCTTAATCTCTTGAGATGGTTCTAATGGCAGAGTTAGCAGCTTTTGGATTATTTTCCTTTGAATCCCATAATTTCCACGTGTCATTAGAGGGTCCCACGTTTTTGTTTTGGCATATGTAGTTTGTATATTATATCCACAAAATGAAATAAAAACAACACATCTCATTCCGCATCCCACATGTATTTCAAGTTTTGTTAACAAGAATCAATCCTTAAGATCCTGAGATATCACATGTTTAATGATTTTATGAAGAATAATTAGATCATGATTAACCCCGGTCTTTTAATTAGAGTTCTTAGCTTTGACTAAGATACGGTTTTTAGCTTTTTTAGATTTTAACTAAGAAAAGCTAAGAACCGTCTCTTAAATAAGAGATATAAGAGCCGTCTTTTAATCGAAAATTATAAAAAAATATCAAATCATGAGTTAAGAACCTCAACTAAGAACCAGGGTTTGTAGCCTGGTGGTGATTAACTCGAGGGCAAAAGCCCGATACGGTTAAGCCACCAGAGTTCGAGTCCCGACTACTGGGGAATTAACATTTCGGCATCATCAGAGATAGATGACCGATACGTGGCAACACATGACTAGTCTGGACCACTTATATGGAGTCAGGATACCTGTGTATAATTTTAAAAAAAAACTCCAACGAAAAAATCGGGGTTAATCATGCTCTTAGTTTTGCTTATAAGCTATGACTAATGCTCATTTTTATTACATAAAGTGTCCTTGATGAGTGTGTTGTATGTTACAAGTGCAGAAAATGAGACTGCAGCTGCGACTTGTAGAAACATGCATGTAACTCTTGATTGAACTAGAAGAAGCTGGTTTAGTAGTGTTATCTTCGATAGCATCAAAGGCTAGTGACAAAGTCATGGAAGCAGAACCCTTTGACCAGACAAAACTCATGGACCCTTAATGTTCTTCACAAGATAGACACATAATCACAGAGTGAGACATTTGAATGTCTTCATGTTACCGGGATGTTGAAGTCGGCTAACAAGACATGAATCTCCCATTACGAACAACATGCTTTGTTTCTACTATTGCATTATTTTTGGATTTGAATGATTATATTCATCTGTACAAGATAAAAGAGTTTTACTTGTTCTGTTTGGACCCTAAAAGCTAGTTAGTAGGGGGAAATAACATCTTTGAAACTGAAATGTTTTAAAGACTTTTTCTATTTATTCAGTGAGATGTTTTCTAAAGACTTTTTCTATTTATTATTGCAACATTAATAAGAATCATTAGAGGATGCTTTTTGATAGTATTGAAAGAGGGGCCACTGGATCCCCACCTCCCTCCAACAGCTCTTATAATTCAACATCATTGCTGAATGCTCTCACCATTTTTACACTTTCCACTATTCCTTACAAATATCATATGTATTGTTTTTTGAGAAAGTATCATATGTATTGTTTATGTTTTAAGTTCTCTCCTTTTATATTTTTTACTTTGTTGTAGTATGGTACCTATATATTTACTCCTATACGATTTATCTAATATCTATATACTAATATAAGACTAATTAGTTTTAGTTTAATAGTATTAGGATAATCAGAAAGAAAAATTACCTTTCATTTTTTGCAGCCAATAAACTTTGATCCTTGCAATTATAGTACTACTACATTTGATCCCTTTCGCAAATAAAGTGTTACGACAACACACTTTTTCATGGAAGCGACAAGTGAGTTTTCTAAGTTTTCACATTTTTCAGAATCCTAAGTGAGTGTCGAAATAGTTTTTCTCCTTTCTTTCTGGGATTAGTGAGCGCCATTACTGTTGCAGAAAGTTAATCACATGTCAAAAGCCTTAACCTAAAAGCTTAGGCTGCAAAACCCCACCACCATTTTAAATTTATTTATAATCACGATATTGATTCAGCCGACGAATGTTAATCATTGTGGTCGTTTCTTCTTTCTTGTTTTTAAATGATAAAACTAAAATAAATATACAGCATAAAAACACTGGTTAGTAATAGTTCAATATTGTCTTTAATTGGTCGAGTTCATATGCTGAGTACCATTAAATACATATTTTCTTAGGAGCAGTTCACATCTTCACATCTTCATTATAACATGTTCATTCTCCCCCTGAAATTAATCTATACATGAACATCAATCAACTAAAAGACCAAGAGATGATGTGAAAGTATAAACGCATGGACCTTTATACATAGTTAGTTAGCTTAAAATCTGGAAATTATATAGATATGGGTATTCTGAAAATAAGAAAAAAAATGAAAATTTAATAACTCTTACGTTGAAAAATATGAGGAAAACAGTGAGGTGGGAGTGACCTGTCATTAGACTTTGTATGAGCCACATCCACACCACATGGCACCTTCCGTTCACGAAATTATTTGTTCCATTATGAAATTAAAATCACAAAACTATCCTAGCGTATATATTTCCAGTATTAGTAGAATATATTCATCACTGATTTCTGGTTAAGAACACCTCTTTTAGATTTAATTTAATTCCGACATAACAACTTAAGTAGATATATTTGACCAAAAAAAGCTTAAGTAGATATACCGGACCGTTAAATATTAATGATTTGGATACTTATCATACATTTGGTGATGATTATCTCTTCGTTAACACGCGAATATGTTTGGCAAGGTCATAAGCTCGAATAAAAGATTTATATATTTAGAATGTGTTTCGAAAAAGTCAGAATTTGTATGTCAATGTGAACCATTCCGCTAACTAACAGAATAATAATAAAATATCATATATTACAATGTTGAAATGTCCCTTCGATATTGTATATAAAATGGACACGCTCTAACTCAGATTAATTAAGTTTGGTTGATGTGGATTTTTATTAAAAAAATGTGGCACATAATGTTAGACCGGTCCAGGTACTATTTATTTTTGCTCCTTCCATTTCTAATATTAATTAGATTGTCGACACTTGAAAACATTACAAATGTAACTGTTTATGCATTTCTGGCTATTGGCTATAAACGATGTCTACTTAAAAAATTTGTAACACCAATTTCTTTGAACTTTATAACGCCAATTTCTTTATGGTTATCAACCATGCTATAGGGGAAGTAGCGTTTTAATTATTGTTTTCTTGTTTATTTATTTCTTTTTTTGTCGCATACTTAAATCATCATTATTGAATCTCTCTGATAAAAAAATACCAATATAATATTAATTTAGTATCATTATTAAAAATTTAAAAAATTGAATGAGTAAAAATAAATGGCATCAAAATATGTTAAATTTTCTAAAAGTTGTTTGGATAAAAAAATTTTCAGATTTTTTTCATTTTTATTATTTTTATATTCTTATTTTCTTTATAAAATAATATCATATTTTTATGCACTGTATTAATTAGACAAAAAAACTTAAGGTATAGCTCTGCAGTTCATTTATGTTTTAGAGATGCAATGATTGTTATAAACAGTCGGAAATTGTATCAATACCTCAGTAGTATAAATCGACATCATACTATTCGATCAACAAAATAATACATCCGATTTAGTAAATACCGTGATCGCCTTTTGGTCATAGTTGTAACAGTGGCTTCATGTCTTGTCCTCCTTTTGATCTTTCCTCAGGGGCCTATTAATACTGGTCAAAAAATGAAAGAACTAAAGTGGTGTTAGAAAATAAAAGGAAACTAAAGCAAATCTATTACCCACTTTCAAATTACCATATTCAATCCATTGTACGACTAACAAAAATGTTATTTTTTTACTTTTGAACCGTCATTTCTATAATATTATTTGAGAAATCAGTTTTTTACGTGGATTTCACGTTAATTTTCGAGACAGTGAATTACATTTATAATCTTAATAAATTAAAATATTATGTAATTTTCATTAACAATATTTCTATTTTAATTTTTTATTTTATTATCTTTTCATTAATCTTTTAATTTGATTTTATTTAAATATCGAAAAGGAAAATATATATCTATATATATATATATATATATATATATTAAGCTATTTGAAATATTTTTATAAACCATACCTACGTAATATTTTTTTTTCAAAATTCAATAATATATATATACTTAATAAATAACTACTTTTCTAAAAAATGTGGATTTTATAAATATGGTAAATTATAAATAAATGAGTAAATTTTTGGTTTTACTTTCTGAAAAAATTAAGGGTTTCTATTTTCCGTTCAAATTCAATATGTCTAAAATAGATAATCAAATTGGTTTGGATTATTATTCCTAAATGTATATGTCAGATTAAAATAACAATACAATATACATAATTATATTTTAATTTAATTTTTTACCAATTATTATAATTTAGTTATTTCATAAATATTTGAATATGTATATTATTTTAGAATATTACTGATTAAATTGGCTAATGCAATTCTAATTACATTAACACTTAGTTTTTATTTTTCTACCTTTTCTTAAAAAATAAGTATTAAATCACACAGATTATTATAAATACATTAAAAATAATTGGATTAATCAAACTAAATATAATTAAAAATAATATGATTTTAATAAATTGAAAACTAAGATAAATTGTGATTCAGTTAAAAATATATACAATTCAATATACCTAGAAAGAAAAACTAACTGGTGTGAATTGTTATACTTAAAATGACCAATTACATATTTAGTTGAGATGACAACATAAGTTAATCTAATAATATATTCTATTTATTTTTAATATATAGAAATTATAAAAAAATTAAAATTTATCAACAAACACATTAACTGAATATTTTTTTTTATAAAATATTTATATCTATGCATGAGCACGGAAAAATCACTATCATTATACATTATACTATACAGAGAGACACAACGAACAAATTGAGTAAAAGTATCTCTAACAATGCATCTTATGTATTCTACAGTTCTACTGTGACAATTATATAGTATGTCTCAACAGAAAAATATGAATGATCTCATAGTTCGCGGCTTCAAGAATTTGATTATTTGAATGAAGTTGGCAAAATATTTTGACAGAACCAACAAAAAGAATAAGAATTACACTCTAGTAATCCCAATGGATTGGATGGTTTAATAATCAGATTAACCAATGTTTGAAATTAAACCGAAGTTCCCATACCATTGAAAATGTGAAGTCCGAAGTTTTAAAAGCATGGGTCCTCTCCGCGCATGTGGGTCACGGGTATGGGTCTGCTTTTCCGCCAAAGCGAAAGAAATAGTGGCGGGGTCATACAAACCACGTGGCAAACCTGTTTATTTCTTTTAAATATTTTTACTTAATTCTATTTCTTTTGCTTACAAAGTTAAACAAAATTAAAATAAATTTTCAACAGTATGATTGCGTCACGATCAATGTTTAATTATAAAATCAGTAGCTTGACGACAAAAAAAAATGGAAAATCAATAGCTTTCCGCTAACAAATCCACTCGCTCCGACCCTAAAACAATAGGCTCTCTTCTTATAGTAGCATTTCAAAATAATACTGAATTTATATATGACAAATATATTTATTTGTTTTTTTTACAAAAATATACGTGAAAATAATGTTCCTGATACAAGCTTTTAAAAATATTTTGTAGTTTAAAACGCTATTTAAAAGAAATTAATACTGATAATGACCTACAGTATCAAAATATATATAGACTGAAAAAAAAATGACCGCATTTTGGAAAATAAAATCCATAAGAACTAAAAGCCAAAACATGGAGATAAAATTTTTCCTAATGTCTATAGACTATAGTCAACCATAAATTACGAACATTTTAACGAATAAGTTGGTTTTTAGCATATTATAAAACTAAAATACCATTTTCACACTTAAATAAACTTTGTTTTTAGTGTTTAATAAACATGATGTTAATCTCTTTGCCTAACCTAAAACTTTAATTATCCTTGACTTCTCTGTATATATTTTCCATTTTCGTGTTGGGAATATACGCATATTTTTTGCTTGACAAATTAAAATTCAACTAAAAAAAACTCAAAGAAAATGTTTTTTTTTTAATTTTTCAACAAAAAACGTCTACGGTCGGGTCCGAGTCTCGGACTAAAACTTACTTAAGCTGACAAGTCTTTCTCTGTTCTTGCCCACAACACCGTCCCACACGCATTCTCTCTCTCTCTCTCTGTAAATATTTGCTCAAAAAAATCTCATTTACTCTTTCTTTCTTTCATCGTCGTCCTTTTCGTCCATGGCGGCCAACAGATTCGCGACCTTGATCCACCGCAAAACGAACCGGATCACACTAGTCCTCGTCTACGCTCTCCTCGAGTGGACTCTCATCTTCTTCATCCTCCTCAACTCTCTCTTCTCCTATTTCATCCTCAGATTCGCTGAT
The DNA here is from genome assembly GCA_019706035.1 of Raphanus raphanistrum subsp. raphanistrum. Taxonomy (NCBI): domain Eukaryota; kingdom Viridiplantae; phylum Streptophyta; class Magnoliopsida; order Brassicales; family Brassicaceae; genus Raphanus; species Raphanus raphanistrum. Next base: position 54,882,024 of record CM033988.1, read on the forward strand.
TACTTCGGCCTCAAGCGACCTTGCCTCCTCTGCTCACGTCTCGATCGGTTCTTCGACCCCTCCGGGAAATCTCCTTCCCACAGAGATCTCCTCTGCGACGATCACCAGATTGTTTCTACGCCTCCTCCTCCCTCGAAACCTCTTCTTGAATCATCAAAAGGTTCCGATGAGTCTTTTGATGTGGTGTTCCCTAAGGACTTGGTCTGTTGTGCTCCGATCGAGCCTGATCTGAGGGATGATAATAATAGCTTTATCAACACGGCGAATCTGATCGGAGATGATGTTCAAGTTCACAATGGTCGGCTTTTCACGGAACGGTCCCGATCTATCTTTGCCTTGGAAGAACACGTGGGATCCGTGCCTTTGATTGATTCTCAGGAACGCAGCTTCGCAAGGGTTGAACAAGAAACAGAGGAGAAGGAAGATGTTGATGATGAAGAAACAGAGGAAACAGAGGAGAAGGTTGTTGATGATGAAACAGAGGAAACAGAGGAGAAGGTTATTGATGAAGAAGAAGAAACAGAGGAGAAGGTTGTTGATGATGAAACAGAGGAAACAGAGGAGAAGGTTATTGATGAAGAAGAAGAAACAGAGGAGAAGGTTGTTGACGGTGATGATGATGATGAGTTCTCTTGCTTTGTATCGAGTTTCGACTGTAACAGAGAGGTTGTTGTTGTGACGGAGAAGGAAGAAGAAGAAGATCTAGTGGATGAAATTCCGGCGGTGACAAACCTAGAGTTCTACATTGACGACAAGGACTGCCATTTGATTCCAGTCGAAGAATTCTACAAACCTAGCGAGGAAGTCCGTGAGATCTCCGACGTTAACGGAGACTTCATACTCGATTTCGGCGCTGAACCTGATTTCGCCGCGGAGGCGGCGGCGGAGGAAGACGCGAGGCTAACTCCCGACGAAGTCTCCGCGTTTTTCTCGCCGGGAGAATCGAAACATGAAGAGGTCGCTGAAACATATGAAGGTTCTTTGTTAATGTTTGTTCGTCCTGATCAACAACAACAACCTGAACCTGACTTTCTGGCGGCCGCCTCCGCGGCCGCAGGGGAGGTGGGAGACGTGGGGTTATCTTCGGACGGAGTCTCCACGTTTCCTTCTCCCGGGGAATCAGAACCGGAGAAGGCTAAGACGACTCAGGGTGCTTTGTCAATGTTTATTTGTCCTGATCAACAACAATCTGAACCTGACTTCTCGACGGCGGTGGCGGTGGAGGAAGACGTGGGGTTAACTTCCGACGAGATATCCGCGGTTCCCTTCCCGGAAGAATCGAAACTGGACGTGGCTGAGACCAAACAAGGTACTTTGTTTAAAATTCTTACAAACACTTGTAACTGTCTTGTCTTAATGAGTTTTTTTTAAACGATTTGGTTAATTATGTTATTACTAATGAGAAATATTATATTTTTGAGTTTAATGTTTTTAATACTAATTATATCGCAGATTCTCCGACAGAGGATGAGTTATTGCAAACGCAGAGCGACGAAGAAACAGACGCAGACGTTTCAATAGGAACAGAGATTCCTGATCACGAGCAAATCGGAGACGACCAATCCCACGAACTCATTCCTCAAGACGAATACGAAGATGATCATCATAATGGTAACGATACGTTGGAGTTCAGAACAGTCGACATCGAGACAAGGAGACCTTTCTTAAACGCCAACAAAGAGCTGCTTCTCGAAACTTCCCGCTCGATTATGTTTCAACTAGATCGAACAGAACCCCCTACCCTCGAATGCGCATCATCATCACTCACCGTGGACAAGCTCAAGTCGGAGCTGGAAGAAGAGCGAAAGGCTCTCAACGCTTTATACGAGGAGCTGGAGGAAGAGAGGAGCGCGTCCGCGACTGCAGCCAACGAGACGATGGCGATGATCAACCGGTTGCACGAGGAGAAGGCCGCGATGCAGATGGAGGCGCTGCAGTACCAGAGGATGATGGAGGAGCAGTCCGAGTTCGATCAAGAAGCCTTGCAGCTGCTGAACGAGGTCATCGTGAAACGGGAGAAGGAGAACGCGGAGCTGGAGAAGGAGCTGGAGGCGTGTAGAAAGAGGTTGGATGAGTACGAAGCTATGATGATGATGAGGAGAATGAGAGACTCCTCCGTTGATTCGTATAGAAACAACGGTGACTTGCAACACAAGAATGTTGAAGAGAGTGAGAGTGAGAGTGAGAAGAACACTCCCGTTGATGTCGTGCTTCGTCTTGATGAGTGTTTAGATGATTACGAAGGAGAGAGGCTTTCGATTCTTGGGAGGTTGAAGTTTCTTGAAGAGAAACTCACAGCTCTGAATGATGAAGAAGAGGAAGCTAAGACGTTTGAGAGTAATGGTAGCATCAATGGAAACGGACATGTTCATGAAAAGGAGACCAATGGGAAGCATAGAGTACTCAAGTCAAAGAGACTACTTCCACTGTTTGATGCAGTAGATGGAGAGATTGGAAACGGAGACCACTATGAAAACGGGGTTGATGAATCGGAGAAAGGTGAGATTGTTAACGTGGAAGAAGAAGTGGATGAGCTATACGAGAGACTAGAAGCTTTAGAGGCGGATAGAGAGTTCTTGAGACATTGTGTTGGCTCATTGAAAAAAGGGGACAAAGGTGTTCATCTCCTCCGTGAGATTCTACAGCAACTACGTGATCTCAAGAATATTGATCTTATTCGTGTAAGAGAAAATGAAGACCTGAGTTTTTGAGTTTGGGTTTTGGGTTTTTGAGTTTGAGTTCACTCTATGCATTTGGTGGGCATGAACTGAACGTTATCATACAGGTACATATTCTCTTGTTCGCTTTCAACACTAAGCCTTCTTTAAACTAATTGAATGTAAAAATGTTACTTGTTTGTAATAAGGTTAGGGAGTGACTTTGTTGCTTGGGAGGCAAGGAACAACAAGAAAATGTCTAGATGGAGAAGAAGAAGAAAATGCCATAAAAGTCTTGGATAAAATATCCATCTGATTCTCTTATGTTGTGTCAGATGAGAATGTCAGTCTTTTCATTTGTTTTAATTCTTTTTTTTTGGTTTTTATTATAAAAAAGTGAAGATTTACTTATATAAAAAGAGAGGAGTGTGAGCATAATTTTCACTTTTTTATTTGTCTTTATGAGTGGTAATAGAAAAAAGGTAGAATGATGAGTGTATGTGTGTGTAGTGTAGTGAGTAGTAAGGTGAGATATTGCTATTACAAAAAGCCAAAGGGCAAGCTGTCAGTCTCTTGGATGTTTGTGGCATATAGCTTGGAATGATTTCAACAAAGATGCCAGCTCCAATGTACATAATGGTTTTGTTTTATTGGACTTGTTAGAACATTTAGGAACTTTCTGGGTGAGTTTTAAATTGCTGTTTATAGGTGGGGTAAGTAACCTCTTCATTTGTTTGCTTTTAGATTGTAACTTGGTAGCAATTACTCATGTAACTCGCTTTGCAAAGACGAGTCCTTTTTTATCAATCAGCTCTTCGAATTTGTTCGTATTACCTTTTGTATTGTTTTTATTTGTGTATTTAAAAAAAAAACTGTATGTTTGGACAAGTGGTTGTAAGTTGTAATGCAAGTTATTCCAGAATCGATTGGGCATGGATTGGGTTCTAAGCAATATGTTAATTTGGTTGGTAGAAAACCAACAAACTACATATAAATAAAAGACGTTGGCTTTTAAACAAGCAACAAGTACTGCGTCTTTCTTTTACTCCCTCTGTTTCTGAATAAGTGTTATTTTAGAGTTGTGCATACGGAATAAGAAATCATTAAATTTTGCATATTTTCCATACAAAAACATCATTACCCATGTATCTCGACCAATAGAAAAATAAAATACAGAATAAAATTAATAAGTTCTGCATTGAAATTCGAAAACGACACTTATTTTGCAACGAAAAAAAATCTCTACAACGACACTTAATATGAAACGGAAGGAGTATTAATTACACACAGACAAAATTTATGTATAGACATACTGTATTTGGTGATCAGTTTTAAATTTATACGTATATAAAAAAGCTTAGACAACCTCTTAAAAGTTTACAGGGGAGTCCACCTTGGGTCTATGTCAAAAGTAACTCTCTCAGGTTGGAAGTGTAAGCGACTAAACTATGTTTGTTTTGTAGTCGCTGGTAACAGTGACAAGGTTTAGCTACTAGCCACTTCAAAATTTCAGACCACTTAAAAAGTAAAAATAAATAAATGATTAGAAATTGCAGAAGTAACGTTATACTAAGATTTCGCAAGTGTTGTTGGCCACTAGCAACTTCAAAGACAAACAACAAGACATGTATCTGGTCGCTATTGATTATCACTAGTTATAGTTGTTTCTTATTGTAAGCGCTGTATATGATTATTTATTTTGTCACTTTCATTCGAAAACAAACGGAGTATTATTAAGTCATCATAAAATCTTTAAATAGATGATTTTATACGACAACTAGCTATCCAGCTAACCCAAATAATGTGACAGTTAAGAGATTCTCCAAACGCCTGCTGAAATCACCAAAAGATTGGTTGCTTTGAATTTGTCGCACCAATTTCTGACCGTAATATAAATGTATATATGTGTTTCTAAAGCTAGAGCCTTAGTGGATGAAGAAGAAAGTGTGGTTTGTACTTTAATTTCTAAAATAAGTGAGAGATCGAAATGTGTGACTTTCGGCGATTGATCCTCTTAAAGCTCAAACGCTCATGTGCACTTAATTATGCGCACAACCTTCCTCTACACATTGTCCATTTATTATACTTACATGCCTAGATTTTATTCCCACATATATTTATATGTTCTATCACATTATTGGTTACATAATATATTGGTGGCATGATTAAAATGCATGTTGTAATGAACCAACGAGCCACAATGATACAAAAAGATGTAAAAAGTTCATCCCTTTTGGTATTATATAAAAGGATCCAGATCCACTCTACAAAAGGTCTAAATTATATAAGAAGATTGTCTATCAAAATTGAAATAATAACGCAAGCCCACATATTTCGTTTTTTTTTAAACTTTGCGTGCATAGGTTAAAATGTTGATTGATCTGTATTTGTTTAGTTAATGTAGCTAAGTCTTAACGAAAATAATCAGACTTTGATTGGCTTTATGAATACTGAAAACCATTGCTCTGCTTCCTTTCCTTGTTAGCTATATTTAAAGAAAAAAGTAGAAACACTCGGAAAGTTAATTTGAATAAGGTGCCTTCCATAGTTTGGTGCTATACATATTTGAAAGAGAACCTGATTATGATCCATGTTCCATCTATCAAGTAATTGACCCAAGTCACGCAACAGATCTACTAGTATATCGGCCTGTTTAGATGGGCTTTAGCGGATAAACTCGACTCGAAATTTCGGAGAAATCAGGTATATTTCTATTCACGTGAAAAATATTTGAGAATGTTACGTTTGGTCAGTATAATTACTTGAAGGCTACTCTTTTTCTTCTACCATCATATAATTTGACAGATAAGCATGTCATGCGGGTTGAAAACACACACAATAACAAAAAGCGTGTGTTTGATGTGGTGTGATATTGTAGTATTGTACCTTACGACTCTTTCAAAGACTATCCTACAAGTTTTTTTTGAACCGCGTTATGGTTTACATGTAGAAATAATGGAAATTGGAAAGAACCAAAACAATTTAAATTAGCTGAAAACATACGTACGTACACCAGAAGAATCAAATGAGCGTTTGCGTGACTTGGTTTGATATATTGTGCCCTTCGACTCTTTCCAAGACTCCCCTGCAATTATTTTAACAAAAAAATAGAGTGCCCCCTACGATTTCCTTTTTAATCGAATGTTTTAGCAAAAATAATGTAGTTATGTGAAATGAGACACAATATGTGAAATAACAATAGAATGGCGATCAAGTGAGTTATAGGTTAGTGGCAAAGTCCTTGAAGCCATTGAGCTTTTATTAGTTTTGATTTTTGCTTCAGAGAGGTCTACCCTAAGGAAGAATCGTCTTTACCCCAAATTTATCAATCTAGTCAACCAAATATGTAAACAATAAATTAGCACTTTCAAACTGTATGTCAACAAATGAAAATCACAATTCTATATGTACGTTTTTGATTGGTAAATTAACATGAATCTCGAATGGAATAACAAAATGCATCGGACATCAATGATATACAATAAGACTGGATTCAAAAAAAAAATCTCTGATCTAGACTAGTCTGAAAGAGTTTTCAAAAGTTTCTATTGATGTTCACTTAGATCTCGACCTCCTTCGGACCCAATTTTTCAAAGGTTTTCCAGGGTTGGTCAAAAGATGCTTCTAATTAATGGCATTAATCCAACTTTTTTTTTTGAAAAAGGGTTTAACATTAATCCAACTTATTAACGGAACATTTTGGTGACAAAATAGTGACAAAGCTAAAATCTTGTAACTCCAAATTTATATGGTTGAAAAGCTAAAGATTATATGTATAGTTCAATTATCAGTCAGGACTTACGAATATTATGGTAGATTCGTATGAGGTACGTTACATTTGAATATACTCTTATTATTAGTTATGGATACATTACATTGGTTTTATTTTATGTTTTAGCGTACACACGTGACAATGACATCTAATATAAATGCCGCGTAATGTTTAAGTTATAGTTAATGATTTCATTGACAATTGCTGCATCTTCTTTTGGTGGATGCGTGCATCATAACTTTTTCATGACCTAAAAGTTTTCAATTGTTCGTTTGCATCATATATTTCTTTTTTTTTAAAAGATCATATATTTCTTTACACACACCTTTGGACCCTAGATTTTTATGAGATTGTACGATAGCTGAGCATTTTACTTGCTAGGGCCTATCACTTGTCTACTTCCCACTATAATTAATGATTAACTTTGAATTTGATTGTGTCATAGCTCTATCACTTTGACCGGATAGAGAAAAGAGCTGTTTAAAAAAAAAAATTTCATCTAGAGAATTTGTCTATTTAAAATATAGTTTTATAAGCAATATATAACATGTGAATGAGTGAATGGCTATTATTCGTTACCTAAAAGGGAGTCATATTACTCATATCTAAATTAACAAAAAGGTGGTACTAAGACCATGATTAATCTGGGGTTCTTAGGACATCTTGAATAAAACTGCAAAACACCAAAACCATTTTTAATGGGACTGCAAAAATTACACTATTTTAATGCAACACTATAATTTGGTGCAACATCAAATTTGGTGTGACACTATTCACCACACTAAAACACTATTCACTCCACTAAAACACTATTCATTTATTTTATTAATAAAACTTGCAAATAAATAAATAAAAAATAAAATAAATAAATACATATAATATTATAAAATAACTTTTTTTTTGTGGTTTGGTGTTGTGGTTGGAGAAAAACTTATTTTTAGTGCTAAAATTACACTAAAATAGTGTGGTTTTGACACAAAAATAGTGTTATGGATTGGAGATGCTCTTAGAATTGGATTTTTAACTTCTGTTAAGAAACTCATCCTAAGGGCAAGCGGATTAATGAACCCCCGGTTGGGGTTCATAATTTGAGTTTTTTTTTTCGTTTGATTTTTTTTTTTAAATACTGACCAATAGCGGACCGCCACGTGGCGTGGAGGCCGCTAAACAGTAACGATCCGGGTTCACGCGGAAGGAGCGCACCGAGACGAGGTCTTCACTGTTTTATATTATAATCATTTTTTTTCGATTCACATGTGAACCTCATCTAAGACACTTCGGTGCAGGCCTAAGAAACCCGGTTAATAAGAACATCATTAACTCTGCACAGATTTTTAGGTAAAAAATTTTTTGGTCTGACAAAAAAATAAAAAGTAAACCAATCATCGGTCATTACGTATCAGTCGAATCTACAAACAGTGCAAGAACCAAATTAAAGCAGTCGAATCTACAAACAGTGCAAGAACCAAATTAAAGTCGCCCTTTAACAGAAGACTCATAAAACAAGGTTTTTATAAAAACCGCGGGATCCACCCCTTAAGAACCCTAAGTTACAAGAAGGAGCTTGACAAAAAAAAGTTACAAGAAGGAGCAAACAATATAAAATAAAGGGTACACGTTAGACTTGACCGAATGAATAAAGTCAAGAAAAACGCGCCTTGGGTCATGTTATTTGGTGCAAGCCATGTTAAAAAACGCGGCCGCGTGGCCGAGAACTCGCCCGGTTAAAGGGTGATCGGAAGGTCACCGTGGCGAGGAGGTGCTGTGCGGTGAATTTAGGCGGTGACATTTTTTTTTTTGCAAAAATCGAAATTTTGAGTGCTAAAACTTAGATCATGTTATAGATCTATCATATTTCTATAAAACCCATTAGAATCAGTTGTAAATCTCCAGAATCATGAAAATAATTGAAATCCCGACATTGTAGGTCTGAGAATCGCAGAAAAAAAAGGTAGAAGATAAAGTTATAATCGTTATTTTGTACTCATTAAACAAAAATCCTAAAAAAAGAGGGAAATGCGCTGCCGTGGGTTTGAAACTAGGACCTGTGTTGCATTAAGAAAAGGAGCAAACCGCTGGACTACGAAATCTCGTTGCCAATATCTCACATATTTAATATATATAGCTATTATAGATTAAAATAACCTAAAACTAATCCCCGCTTAATCCCCGCTTAATTCCCGATTAGTTATTTCGGCGCTAGGCGTAGGTCAACCGCACGCGTTACGCCTAGCGCAATTTTGAACATGGGGTGCAAGTGATGATCTATTTTTACTTTCTTTTTTGCGTCATCATCAATGATGTCATATAGTAAATATTTTATTTCTGGTCACTGTAAAACACAAAGGCTGTAATTGGTAATCTGTTTTAAAAATATTATGAATAAATTGAACTAAAAAATGGAATTAAAGAAACTATGAAATAAAATTAAAAATTTAGTTTACCTCATTTTTTCACTTATGTGTGTTTTAATCATGCATGTCTTATAACTACATTTCATTTTCTTCCATACATTCTACAAAAATAATAATAATGATAACTATATTTATTTTATTTAAATGCTAATTTTTAGGACCTGTAGGAATAAATCGTTCTATTAAATTTTATTCCAAATTAGTAATTCAGTTGCACTAAAGTTAGAAACCCTACACTAGATTTGACATAAATAGAAAAATACCCTGGATTGTACTGTACTTGGGTGATACGTATAGTTAAAAGTCTATATTTTTTTTTTGAAAAGAAGTTAAAAGTCTATATGATTCATCCAATCTGGTTTGTGATGAGACTTTTCACCGGTAGTTAATTATAGATATTGTAATATATGAAAATCCTGTACAAATAATTTTATAGTCGATAATTTTATCTGTTTAATAAATAAAATATGTTTAACGATATTTTTTTGTATTATATTAGAAAGTTTCGTGTTACAAAAAAAGAGTTAAAAAAAGTTAAAAAGAGTTAAAAAAAAAGTTTCCACACGCTGCCTTGCCACTGAAAGGTTCAAAAGCCAAAATCTTTTTGAGCTTTTATAAATTGTTATTTTAGTAAAAATATAGAAATATACAAAAATACATATTTTAGTAAAAATATTATTTTTTTAACAAACAGTATCAGCATAGTTACCAAAGTTTTCAGTTATATTTTGGTCACTAAAATAAAAACCTTTGCAAGACTCTAGGTCCATGATTCCCTTGCTTGTGTTGGTCGGGTCTGATCTCGTGTAAAAAATGATCTGCGTAATTCATCTAAACACTCACTTACTTCCTAGTTTGGAAGCGTTAATAAACTCAATCAAATAAAAAAATTTTACTCTCATAGATACTTTATATCTTTCTATTTACACTATTAGACACTTTGTATTGGACACACATTTTCTATGTGGTGAATGACAAACATATCCTTTAGTCATCTTTCTCTCTCGTTACTTTATCTGTCTGCTTCTGATTTTTTTAATGCATGCTTCTGATTTTTTCTGAAAAAGAAATTATAAAAATGAAAAATCTTCATCCTAATCCCGACTAAATTCCATTCTCTCTCGTTCATAAAGATAGTGATCCAGTGTCTGAACCCTAATTCATGTTGCGAATCAAGTCAACACTCTTTCCCCAATTCCCTTTCTCAAAGACATAATTTCGAATAAAAAACCAGAAACTTCTCGATCCTTTCTAAAACTTCAAGACTTCCTAATCGACCGCTTAGATCGAAAAATCCCAAGGTCAGTTTTGGAGTTAGTTTTGTGTAGCATCATGTTTGAGTCGTTTTTCGAAAAACTCAATTTGCTTAGATCTGGCGTTCCAAACCCTTAAATTTTTTAGATTTAATTTGACTTCCGAACCCTCTACATTCTTTCATTCGATTTTCGAAACCCTCTCCTTCCTTAATTTTGACTCAATTTTTAAAACCATAAACATTCATCGATTCGATTCTGGTGATTTTTGTCTGATTCGATTTTTGAAATCAGAACTAACTTTCCTTTATATTTCCATCTCATATAAGTACAAACGAAGCTGATTTGATGTTGTGATGCGGCGAGAGTGTCTCAAGAGTGAAGCCATAGAGATAGTGGAGATGATGAGTTGAGGATAAACGGGATGGATTATGGATTCGAACTCGGGTGTGGTGGTGGGGAGTGAATAACGAGTCAGTCGGTGGAGAGGATATGTTGTGTTTTGCTGGAGAGATGAAGCCACATTGAGTATGGTCGTTTCATGTGGAGTTGATAGAGAGCGAGAGTAAGCATAGGTGATGGTCAGGATAGTTGGTTTGAGAGAGATTACCATTGGTAGAAACTTGAAAGCTTTGATCTTTCTGGTGATTTGACATCACCCGTCCACACATGGCCTGTCCACACATTATCCGTCCACGCTTCGCCTATCCACACATAACTCGTCCACAACCGTCCACACAACCAACGTCCGTATTTAATCAAAGGGTGGAGACTAGACTGTGTGACAAAACGAAACGGAGTCTCCCCTCTCAATGCTGCGATTCAGATCCATCAATCATGTAAGCTTATTTAGGAGAAAGTTTCCAGTTTTATAAGATACCTTGTCCACAATACATCTTGTCCAGAATTTTCAGTTTTCTGTCTATGTGCTCTCGTCCATGTCCACAATTTTTGTTTTTTATGTCGAGATGTACGATTTTTTTTTTTAATATAAGGTGTTGGATTGACATTTTCTTATAATCGTGTGGCTCTTATTAAAACACAGAGACAGAGAGTAAAAGCAATTTTTTGATTGTGTGTTTATTTAACAGAAAACAAAAATTTAATATAAATAAACTTATTTTATTGATATATTGTTTGTTATAACTTGTCGAAAAAATAAATTCATGTACACTGTCTAATATAACTTGAAAGGAAATCAAACATAATAATTTTTCAAAAAAAGATAACATTTCGCAAAAAAACAGAAGTAAAAGGAGTCACAAAACAAAACGATAAACTCTCTGCTATTTTTTCAGATCCACCAGCGAAGTGCATTCTGGTCACAAATAAAGACAGCATATTAAAAATGTGCCTCTCCAGCAACAAGTGTCTTATAACGTTAAAAAAGAGAACAAAATGTCCTATTTGGTAACTCACTCATCAAATAATTAGAGTAAATGATGGGCCTAGTCTAATTTGTCATAAGATGAGAGTTAGGTTTGAAGTTTTGTTTAAAGGAAAAGAAATGAGTTTGCGAGTTGAATATTCTGCGAGCTTTGGTTTATGAAGGTTTGGTCAAGGTAAGTGGCTTTATAAAGGCAGAGGTGGCACCTTCCTGAACCATACGATTTACTCTTTATCTTGTGATTATACTAATGAATAACGTCGTTAGTTACTTACTGGACATGATATAGTACTAGGGGTGGGCAAAATATCCGTAAATTTTGATTCGATCCGTTATTCGTTCCGATTCGATCCGAAAAATCTGAATATCCGTAACTTAACGAATCGAAACAAATACTAAAATCCAATATCCGTCAAAGACGAAGCAAATCACAAATACTAATATTTTTAGAAATGGATATCCGATCCGATCTATTATATACATATATATGTATACATGTTTATAAAATTATATAATATACTTTTATATCTTTATATAAGTTTTATAATGTTTTTATTCACTAAATTAATTATTTAGTTATTAAAAATTTTGAAAGTATGTAATTTTTTATAAAAAAATAATGAAATATTATTATTTTATTTCAGATTTTCTTCTTTTTCTTTTATTTTTATTTATTTTTTAATTTTTTTATTATTTTTTACGGATCGAATCGGATATCCGGAAAAAATCGGATATCCGCGGATATCCGATGTTCCGGATATCCGAAGAGTTACGGATCGGATCGGATCGAAAAATCGAATATTCGTAAGGCACGTATCGGATCATGGATATCTTTAAAATTCCGGATATCCGCTCCGTGCCCACCCCTGATATACTACAGAAAACTATCATTTATCTTTCTCCTATCCTATCTTAAGTCTTGACTCGCTGATTATTCTGCTAATGTCTACCAATCGTTTGAAAGAAAACTTCTCACTCCGCTTTTCCATAGGTTGTACGTCTTTGGACCCTTAACAACTATTACAAAAAAAAAATCGAAGCGAAATTCTTTTTTTTTTATCGGAGCGTTTTTTTTAGTTCGGATAGTCAGTCACACATCGACACCAATATTACAAATCAGTAGTAATAATATTAGTACAAAAGACTATATATTGAAAATGCCATAATCATTTCATGGATAATTTAACTTGTTGAAATATTAAAATATTTTGAAAAAATGTATTTCAACTCCTGAAACTTTTTTTTTCCATCTATTGATATTATTAAGGTCAAGACCCAACCTATGGAACCCAGCCCAAGCTAAACAAAACAGAAGAGCCAACAGGCCCGATTACATCAAGAGAGACATGATATGAAGGATAAAAACCTTGGGCCTAGCCCACAACGAAAGGAAAAAACGGTGACTCAGCAACGCGTGAGAAGTCGTCCTGTGACCATCCACGTGTCCACTCCATCCACCGCTCGAGACACGCGTCTCCTTTTCACTAGATCGAGGTCCAAACGCCGGAGAAAAACTTCCAGCTGCCGACCTCCCGTATCGAACTCATCCAAATCGGAGAAACTTCATCTCCGTCCTCTTTGCCGACGAAATCCACCTCCAATGACTGTATTGGAGGTATAGGGTTGCATCGGAGCCTGACACCGAATGAAGACCGCCGCAAAAACGAAACGATGCTTCATCGGTCCACTTCTCCGGCATGCATCTGCAACGCATCCATCGGAGAACATCACTCGATGAGTAAGACTAAGTTACATGCGTTGTTCTCATAATTTTAAAAGAAATTAGAGACCAGAAATCTAGAATTTTCAGTGATTTAGAATAAATAATATGACCGCGTATAAAAATAAAGAAATGAAAATACACCACGAAAACATGTTTGACTTTTGTCTCTATTCGATCGTCCCCTTCCGCCCATAGTCTCTTCCTCACATAAAACCAAAATTTACAGAGAACTAATCTAAACACGCTTTCTTCTCCTTCCTCTTCAATCAAAATCTCATCTTCCGAGATTTGTACCCCAATCAAAATCCCCCTGAAGATCCGATTCTACATCTTCTGTCTTCTTTCGATCTCTCTTACTCAGTTCATCAAATAGCTATCCTATGGGATGGTCACAAGGAAGTCTCAAAAGAGTGATCTGGGCATGAGTTTCTTTCAGAACATCATCAAACCCTTCAAACGCAGCTCCAATCGCGGTAAAATTCTCTTCCTTTTCTATTTTTGGGAATTAGGGTTTCCAAAATTGACTCACTCTCTTCTTCTTCAAAAAAGGTCTAGAAGACGATATCGAGAAAATCGCTGCTCTGGAGCAGAAAGTCTTCCCCTTTCAAGTCCTAGTCTCCGCCACCAAGGATTTCAACCCGATCCACAAACTCGGCGAAGGTGGATTCGGACCCGTCTTCAAGGTACCAACAAAGCTTCCTTCTTTTAGGGTTTCCTCTGTTTATTTAAGACTTTTAGCTGATGACGAGGTTAATTAAACCCTCTATGTAATAGGGAAGGTTACCCGACGGGAGAGACATAGCAGTGAAGAAGCTTTCTCATTCCTCAAGGCAAGGGAAGAGAGAGTTCGTCAACGAGGCCAAGCTGTTAGCTAAAGTCCAGCATCGCAATGTCGTTAACCTCTGGGGCTACTGCACTCACGGTGATGATAAGCTCCTTGTTTACGAGTACGTCCCTAACGAGAGCCTTGACAAAGTCCTCTTCAGTAAGTCCTCCCTCGTTTACTTCTTGTTAAAGAGATGTTTTTTTTTTAACACGTAGTGGTTTTGGCTCACAGGATCTAACAGAAGATCGGAGATAGATTGGAAACTGAGATTTGAGATCATAACAGGAGTTGCTCGTGGACTGCTCTATCTCCACGAGGACGCGCCGAACTGCATTATCCACAGAGACATTAAGGCTGGTAACATTTTGCTCGACGAGAAATGGGTTCCTAAGATTGCTGATTTTGGGATGGCTAGGCTCTTTCAGGAGGATGCGACACACGTCAACACTCGTGTCGCTGGAACCAAGTATGCTCTCCCTATATCACTCACAAAAACTCAGTTGCATATGTATGAGTGAGTGAGTGCTCACTTTTTTTAACCTTTTCTTCTCTAATGAGCAGTGGCTACATGGCGCCGGAGTATGTAATGAACGGTGTTCTATCGGTAAAAGCAGACGTGTTCAGCTTTGGTGTTGTGGTTCTAGAGCTCATCAGTGGCCAGAAGAACTCGAGTTTTAGTCTGAAACACGCTGATCAGACTCTTCTTGAATGGGTAAGTAAGCTTCTTACTTAGTCTCTCTACTCCTGTTTACGTCTATACTCAAATCTTTACTGATCTATAACACAGGCATATAAGTTGTACAAGAAAGGGAGGACCATGGAGATGGTAGACCCGGGTATAGCAGCTTCAGCTGATCCAGAACAAGTGAGACTCTGCGTTCAGATCGGACTGTTATGTGTACAAGGCGATCCCCACCAGAGACCAGCAATGAGAAGAGTGTCTTTGCTTCTCTCGAGAAAACCAGGGAATCTGGAAGAGCCAGAGCGTCCTGGTGTCCCGGGGTCTAGATACCGCCGTAGAACGCATCATCATCCATCAGGAGCAGCATCCTCGGTTGGGACATTGTCGACGACGGGATCCAGTTCGGATTCGTTTGGTTCGAACTTGAACACAAACAGTGGAACCCGAACAGGTGGAGCTACTACTCCAGCGTCTTCTAGGACACCGACAAGGGCTCCTCACAACGCAACTAGAAGTGCAGGTGTCAGCTCTAGCTCGGACCCTCATGGTAAACGACCTATGACGAGTTATTAAAAAGAGTAGATGATATCTTTTGTTTCATGTTTGATTGTATATAGCGAGCCCTTTTTTTTTTGTTTGAAAAGTAAAATTGTTGTTGTTATAGGAGAGGGTTTTAGATTAGTAGTGTGTGAGAAAGAAGAAGAAAAGTTCATTCATTTGTTATTTACATTGTTAGTATATATTAAAAAAAATAAAATCCCTCGTCATGTTTTAAGGTCCCCATGATACTATAGGGTGGCCTTATACATATTAAAAAGCATATTTTTCTAAGTTGAATCTCGATCCTCAACTCTCTCTCTCTGACAATGACAGTTTACAGGATTTGTAAAAAAAAAACGTTTTTAATTAATGAAGATTTTTAATGCATTGACGATAAATACATAAAATAAATAAATAAAATATTTGGGACAGCAAAATAAATGAAAAAGTATTTAGCAGGCAAGGTTCAATGCTCTTACTCCTGGGAAAGTCAAAGGTACGAATCTCTGTATACCCCCTCTTTGATTGTTATTCAGGTAGATGCTTGTTTGGCAGATATCTTCAGATTCCTTTTAAGCAAAAAGTATATAAGTTTTCTATTATTCGGAACTAGAGTTTATGAACTTGTTTCCATTCCTTTGAACATGCTCTCTGCTTTGTCATTACTGGTCTATAGTTCTGATTCACTACGTACTGCCAAGTTCTGTTGGCTAACATTGTTTCACCTTTGTTTTCATACCACATGAATTCATACTTTCCAACTGTTTATATACATTTTTTTCTCTCTACTTGGACAGATAACAATTAAGTTGGCAGCAGCCAGCCAGTGGTGTTAGACTAATGAATAAAGTAAGTATTTGATTATGCAGACGACTATGTTAAACTAAGGAAGTATGTATTTCCAGAATCTAGTCCCTCTCCAGTCTATGTACTTAAGAGGTGGTTCCAGAATATGTGTCTCAATGATCTAAAATAAATGTTCACCGTCCCTTTAGGTCAATATTTGATTTTGAATCCATCAAAAAACTGCTTTCGTCTCCAAAATTTACGTTCTAGTATGTATTTTACCAACGTCCCTAAACTTTTCTTCCTGAATTTGTATGCATGTTAAATGCTCATGCCTTGGATATTTTACCTATGCTAAGTATAGCTTGTGGCACGATTTGAATGGGGGATTTTGATTAAACTGCAGTCTTCACTTCCTGAAGTGAACAAGTACTCCTCTCTATTTCATTTCTTTTGCTGTCAGACTCACGCATCAGCTGGACAAGAGTTATTGGATAGTCTGTTCAGGATTTTGAAGGGAATTCATTTGGAAGTGGCAAATGTTGCAAGCGCAGATGAATTTGAATACAAAGATCCAAGTAGATTGGCTCTGTTTCGAAGCACCAAGGGATCCGATACTTGTTCGAGGA
This sequence comes from Raphanus raphanistrum subsp. raphanistrum, assembly GCA_019706035.1. Taxonomy (NCBI): domain Eukaryota; kingdom Viridiplantae; phylum Streptophyta; class Magnoliopsida; order Brassicales; family Brassicaceae; genus Raphanus; species Raphanus raphanistrum. Next base: position 54,898,693 of record CM033988.1, read on the forward strand.
TGGATCACGACTTGTAAGTTAGATCTGTCTTAAACTTTAGGAGCTTGTGAAGTAGTAAAAAATAATTAATTTGGGATTGTTTCTACTTTGTCCAATAACGGTGTAAACTGGCTCAGAAGGAGCAACAATCAGGCTTTACATCGAACAGTACGAGAAGTACGCCGTAGATACTCTCAATATGCTCTTGCTCTTGCTCCTCTAGTCAGATTCATATACCTTTTAGTTTACTCATAAAGATTACGCAGTTCATATTTGTTAACAACAAAAGACTTAACTATTACTGTACTATTTTATTTGTGATTTTCATAGGTTGATGTTGCATTAAAGATTTAAAGCTGTCGAATATGCAAGAGTTCACTGGCGGATCATCCCCGACCGTAATTACATAAGACAATAACTTTCAGATGATGATGTCTCCAATACTGTACTCTTTATTCCAACTTCAATACTTAGGTTTTGCTCTTTCTTGCTAATTAGTGGAATTATCTGTTATCTTACAAATTTATTCTTTTGAAAGACCCTCTGTGGGAACTGAGTTTTTGCATACAGAACTGTAATTTTTAACATCTACCTCAATAAAAGTTCTTTTTCTTTTTGTTTTCTCTGGTTATACTTTTAATATCTTACTGTGTCACGATTTTTCAAACCTTCAACATAATTTTAAATCAGGTATTTTGCGCTAAAATCTCTATCTGTCTTTTGATTATTTCTTTTCAACCAAAACATCGGTCTAAACAGCTTCAATTTAGTTATAATTATGTAATAATCCATCTATGCTATGAAAGGTTGGAAAAAAAATCATAGCATACAGTTTTTGGTTGTAATATAACAATGTTCCTTGAATATCCCATAAACTTGTTAAATCAATTTGTTTTTTCTGCTAAAGAAAAAAAAAATTGTTAAATCAATTTGTTCCAAACAAATATAGCGAATACAATTTTAAGTCTATTTGATAACATATTTTAGACAAAATTGTAAATGTGTAGATTCTAAATGAAGCAATGTTATTATCTTTATGTTTTTTTTTTTGTTTTTAAGGTCACGCAACTAGTATCTCATTAATTGTTGAATCAATTTGTCCCAACTAATTTAGCGAATACTCCTACTTTTCTGAGAAAATAATTTAGCGAATACTTGATATTTTATTTCTACTGCTTTAGTTTAATTTATATTATAGAATAAAAATTTCAGTCTGAAATAAGTGTTGTTATAGAATTTTAATGCAAAATTATTAAAAATACTTTTCAATTTTCTTTATTTGTTAAAATATGGTTAAATGTATAAATAATAATGTTTTTATTTTAAAAATATACAAAATTAAATATTTTAATTTATGCTCATAAATTTAAATTATAACTAAAATGAGGAAATATGATTATACTTTGTATGATTAAACCCAAAGGTTACGTTATCCATAGGACGTTAGGAATACGCTGTCACATAACGACTTTGATTGCGTTAACCCATGTAGAGATTTATGGATTCACTAATCAACGCATTGATTGTCTACGGTAAATGGTGCTAATCAATCGGGCCTAAACTCGTGGCGGATTTAAAGACATCACCCCGTAGCATGATTTCCTTATTACTTTTTCTTTTTCTTTTCTTTTTGCTCTTTTACTGGTAGCTCCTTTTATTTGTATTCTTTTCATTTGACGAAATAATTTTGCTTCTGAGAAAAGAATAATAATTTTGGTGATAATAAACAAAAAGGCTTCAAACACTTATGTGTCGATAAACAGCGAAGATGAGCCATGCGTCATCTCAAAACAGCGATCCTTTCGAATATAATGTATGCTAAAGTTTTCACTTCTTTTTTTAAATATGAATTTTTTATAATAAACATATTATTTTTGTGTTTAACTGTTTTTATAATTTTTAACCAATCAAAATTCAGTAAATGCAATTAATATTTTTGATATTCACAATTTGCTATTATTACATAAAATATGAATCGTTTAAAAACAATTTTTTTAAAAAAAAACATAGATTATTCTGAAACCGATGAAGTATTAATTAGTTTATCACATTTATTGTTCGTAACCCATTTATTATTGGGATTTTGGGGGTCAAGATAATTATTCGAGTTTTAATTTTAGTTAAAAATTTAATTTGAAACGGAGGGAATATATCCAAAATTTAATTATTTTTTTTTAAAAATATTTCAATTTTGTGAAGTCATGTTTTCACAAACGCTTTAGGAATATAAAATGACTTTGAACATAGCGGAGTGAAAAATAAAATATGGACCCTTATTTAAAATGTTTCCATTAAAAGAAAAGATATATAGTTATATTTTAAACAGTTGTCATAAAAATGAGTATCAAAACCCAAAAAAATGAAAAAGACTCCTACATTGGAGATCAGCGATTGAAATTTTTAAGCCGTGACTGATATAGAATAAAAATTATTTAAAAACCTTGTTTATTTAAAATTATTCTTTTTTTGCTTATGTTTTATGTTTCTACAAAGTTAGTTGTAAGCCCCCATCCTGGCTGGTTTGGGATAACGTTTTCTCAGAAAATCTTAACTAAAATCATTGCCACGCCATGGGTGAGTTCGGTCTAAATATTGAAAATTTCATGTAAAAGTTTGTAATGTAAAATTTTGAAATATGGCCTATGTACTTTAAGCAATGGCTTATGTTGCCTACCCTCTCGACCGGGACTGGGACCGTCTGGGTTTGTTGTTTATTGTTATTCCCTTCTAACCGGCGTTGGATAAGGGCTTTGGCCTCGCGCGTTTGTTGTTTGTTTGCAAACATAACTTTCATTTGTCGCGTGTTTAAGCGTACTATCCGGACATCGAAGTTGGATAAAGATGATCCATTCATTAATATCTGCGCACATATGTCGCATTGTTATTAGTTTCTAACTACGTGTTTTTTTTCATTCCCTGATAATTCATGTTAATGATTCTAAATGTCCAGCTATCTCAATAATTATTAGTACAATTAATTTGGAGTTGTTAGCAATTGTATACAACATAATGATTAACAGTTTCATGTGCTATGCACGAGGCTAGTTCTTGTTTGTTTCAATATAACTAGTTTTCATCAGAATTTCTCTAGGAAATCAGTATTTTCTAGATAATTCTCTCACCGGTTAAAAGAAAAAAAGATAACACCAAATCCACAATTCCTCTCTTAAATCCTTTAACATATATGAGGTAATCCATGTTAGCAACATCATATATACTGTAATTCAAAATGTCCAAACATAGTATTCCCTCCATTTCATTTTATTTATCGTTCTAAATTTATGCACACGGATTAAGAAAACATATAATTTTGTATATTTCCAAAATAAAAACACAATTATTTATACACATAACTGTATTTCAACCAATAGAAAAATAAAATGGTGAAACTTTTTAATAAATCTATTCTATTAATTCTTCAACATGTCCAATTGATATATGTTGAGTCCAATATCTTTTCTAATATATATATAAAATATCAACTGTCAATACCTTTTATAATTTGATATATCGTAACCACTCTTCTAAACTTTAACGGGATGAAAAAAAAACCTCCCCTCTAATCCTATATTTTAGGGACCCACCACTCACCTACACAAATGAAAACTCATGTTAACCTTTGCAATCCTAACTAAATATGTATTCGTATTTTTTACACTCACCTTATTTACATTCGTATTTTTTTACTAAAATTTAAAAATACATTCGTATTGGACCTATATTCCAATCCTAAGTAAATTTGTATGACTGTAAGTCCCTTTAACAATGAAGATATCAATACTATCAATATTATTAAATTTGGAACATGTAACCACTTTAATAAAAAGAATTGTAATTTCTATAGAATATGTTAATTAATTTGTAACTGCAAATTTCTAAAATATGTACAACACAAAATATGTTTTATTAGCAGGTTCAAGAAATAAAAGTGAAACCAAAATAGTTACACAAATTTGTAACTGTAAATATGATTATAAACAACAAACACAAATATGATTACAAAAAATAAAATGGAAATTAAATTTCTAAAAAATGTACAACACAAAATATGTTTTGTTTACAAAATATCAAATATATATATATATATATATTAAAATTAAAACAGAAATATATATAAACCGATGGAAATATATTTCTTAAGTTTGTTTACTATAAAATGAAAATTTAAAAAGTTAACTAATAAAGTTAACTAATATTAATATTAATTAGTGGTGGAAGCGGGTTATTAATAAAATTTAATTTTATGATTGACGGGGTTTAACGGGTTTAAGTGAATTTTTAATAGAAATAAATATTCATATGAACTCATTTAGTTTAACGGGTTTTAAATAAGTTATTCGATTAAAAAATATTTATTAAATGTGATTCTACTTAAAGTTAGTAAAGACCATATTAATCCAACTATATATTTAACAGAATATGTTAAAAATTATTTCTTTAAAAAAATTTCAAAAAATTTGTTTTGTTTTAGGTGCGGGTTGAGTTTGATATTAGTTTTCGAATATAACACTTTAAAAACCGTTCGAGTATATGGATCATGTCTAATAGAGTACGAGACTTTTATTTTTGGGCCGATTAGGATATAAATATTCTTGACTAAATTATGTTAGGTAACTACTAAGTAAATATAATATGTTACAACTTTAGAAATAAAGTTTTTAAAATGTTTCTGAAATACATATGGTACAAGTGTATAGTTATGCAACTTGACATATTGAATATAGTCACAAAAAATATATTAAATTAAATTAATATTAAACCCTAATATAATTACGAAATACACAAAAATTAAATTAAATTATTAACAAAACATAAAACAAAACATATACCCGCCCTTTGAAGGGCGGGTCAAAATCTAGTTTTGCATTGAAACTCTAAAACGACACTTATTTTGAAACGAAATTTTTTTCCTACAACGACAATTAAATGGAAACGGATGGAGTAGAAGTTACTAAAGATTTATAATGTGCTTAGATGATTTGATAATGCTCTTGTTTTTTACTTTATGTCCGCTGAAAACTCATCACTCATCATACCAAACAAAAAAACTCACCACTCACCAACGAGATACAAGACAGACTAGACAATGCAGAAGTGATGCTTTAGGGTGCAAACTAGATCTCACCCCGTGGAAACATTTCTCTATGTTCGCTGAAAGCGCACCACTGCTATAAAATGTTATAAAACAAATAATAACCATCAATTGCAAGGTTTTCTTAAAAGAGTTTTGATATTTTCTGGTCAATTATAAGAGTTAATATATATAACCACATAAAATGAATCCGAAATGTATACGTATCTGCTAAATGGGGGTTCCTATAAAAAAGAATATAATTAACTGTTCTATACAAAAATTCTATATAATAATCTCACCCTCGAATCTACTAAATGCTAATTGTCTTGTCTAAATAGTAAATACACATCACATGACTAAAGTGGATTACAGATTACAAATCGACGAAGGTTGAATGCTAGCTAAAATTTATTACGTTACTATATACATCGAGCTCTAAGACCTTCATAATCACACAACCACAAGTTGTCTTCAACATTGCTATTAATCAATTCATGGATGGGAGAATTCTTATTCCATTTGTAGGTCTAGAAAAAGCCGAAATTAATGGGAAAATGAACAAAGAAAACAATAGTGATTTACTGATTATGTCTCGGTGGAAAAGAGAAATAAATTAATCACAAAACTCCAAAAACATCCAATTGAGATTTCAACACGTGTCGCGTGACAATAGGACGGTGGGTCACATGGTGTAGAGAAAAAAAATAAAGCAAACTTTTTTTTTTGTCTTTTATCATTATTTCATTTCACAGGTTTCCACTTCTTTTTGGATTCTCTCACCGTACCGACGGAGGTACACACCGTCTGCATTAACTAACGCTCGAACCCTAAACCCGATCCGGTAAACTCCGGTTCTTAACCGGTTAAGCGAATTTAGCTCGGAATCCCAAACCCGCTCAACTCCAATCAGAAAGTCCCACGTGGTGGATGTTCATTGGCTCCATGTCTGGAATCCAAGACAAGCTTTTTAGTATAAAGAGCCCTCTCTCTTCCTTGGTCCTATCAATTCAACACTCTCTAACAGAAACAAAACAGAGAGAGAGAGAGAAAAAAGATGGCGCGAAAATCCCTAATCTCGCCGGCGGCGACTCTCTCCCTCATTTTCCTCGTCGTGCTTCTCTCTACACCAGCCGTTCACGCCGGACACGACTACCGCGACGCACTCCGCAAAAGCATCATGTTCTTCGAAGGCCAACGCTCCGGCAAGCTCCCTCCCGACCAACGCCTCCGATGGCGCCGCGACTCGGCATTGCGCGACGGTTCCTCCGCCGGAGTGGACTTATCGGGCGGCTACTACGACGCCGGAGACAACGTCAAGTTCGGCTTCCCGATGGCCTTCACGACGACGATGCTCTCCTGGAGCGTGATCGACTTCGGGAGAACCATGGGACCGGAGCTGAGAAACGCCGTGGCGGCCGTGAGGTGGGGAACCGACTACCTCCTCAAGGCGACGGCGATCCCCGGCGTCGTCTTCGTACAGGTCGGAGACGCCTACTCCGACCACAACTGCTGGGAAAGGCCCGAGGACATGGACACGCTTCGCTCCGTCTACAAAATCGACAGAGCTCATCCCGGTTCCGACGTCGCCGGTGAAACGGCCGCCGCGTTGGCCGCGGCGTCCATCGTGTTCAGGAAACGGGATCCTGCTTATTCCAGACGGCTGCTTGACCGTGCCACGAGGGTACGTTACTTTAACACCGTTGCTTTCTTTTGGTTATGACTTACGCGTGTGTGTCCGTTTGCTCTGTTATTTAGTGTCTTCAGTTAAAATGTTTTTTTTATTGATTGTGGTTGTTAGTTTATAACTGAGTGTCTTTTAGTTTTTCTTTTCACACAGATATAAAAAAATATTAATTTGCTATTATATCTTTAATATGATATAATATTTTATTTGAATTAGTTAATTAATAAACTAAAAATGGAAATTTATCATGCATAAAAATATGATAAAACAAAATTTAAAGCAACAATTAATATATTCTGTTTTTTTTTAATAATAATATTCTGATTTTTTTATAACTGAATATTAAATCTTTTTTTTGGAGTCAGTACAATTTATGTATATCCTGATAATATTAAATGGTTAAAATGGTCAAAAGTTTTCAATCAATCAATGATTCTTTGCTTATGAGATAAGAGATTCTCTCCATATGCTACATAATAATTATTTTCTTCACTACTTTTTTTTTTATTTTTGTTCCAACTTCTTCGCTACTTTTTATTCGTTTTAACAATTATTCACCAAAAAAAGTAAATGTTGACTTTTTGAGTATTTTTCTCTTACGTATATGTACGGTTGAATGAATAATTTTCTGACGTTAGAGAAGATATATCGAAATCACGGATATGAAAACTATGTTTTATAATCATAGCAAAAAAGAAGAGAAAATTGACAACACACGTAACGTGGGCGCAGGTATTCGCGTTTGCTAATAGGTATCGGGGCGCGTACAGTAGCAGTCTATACCACGCGGTGTGTCCTTTTTACTGTGATTTCAACGGTTACCAGGTAAAAGAAAAGAGCAAGAAACAGTTAACCTTGTATTTTACTACTTTAGTATCAGCCGTTGGATGATGAATATTGTGATTTGACGTGGATGGCTATTGCAGGACGAGTTACTGTGGGGTGCGGCGTGGCTGCACAAAGCCTCGAGGAAACGAGTGTACAGAGAATACATTGTGAAGAACGAGGTGGTTCTCAGGGCTGGAGACACCATTAATGAGTTTGGTTGGGATAATAAGCATGCTGGGATTAATGTCTTGATCTCCAAGGTAACCAACCACTTTTTAAATCACAGCTAAACTATTCATTTATTTATTTATTTATTAGTTTAAGTTACCGTAAATTGTAGATCAAGGATCCAAGATTTGGTGATTAAAACTATGAGTGTTTTTTTGTATGCTTGTGGTCTATGTTTGTTTGGTTTCAAGGGGAGTACTAAGAATTAAGTTAACATAGGTAGTGAGATGGATGGATGGTGTGTGTCTGGTTAAGTGGTTATCACGTGTTGGTGGCACGACTTTTGATCATATAATTGGGAGTGGGGTTCACATTACAATTATGGATCCTGTGATAGTTTCTAGTTATTTTGGTTATCGATATGTGTTTCATTAAGTAAAACCGGCTTTAGATATGTGAACCCATATCGAGTCTTTTGTTTATGAGAGAGAGAGACGGGTAGATAAAAGGCATGCTAGGATCGTGCTTATATAGGAAAATGATATATATTATTAAACTATAGAGTAGAAGATAAAATATGGGATGGATGATTGAACCTTGCACATGATGAAATATGGGATTTAACCAATTAGAAATGGTCATGTGATGTGGGAGCTAAATCGTAAGGTAAGACATACCTCATTGGACATTCCCCTCCTTTTTGTCCAGTATTTGCTCCTAGATTTGGAATCATATAATTTTCTTTTATATTATAACGTTACCAAATGGAAGCCAGAGCCTCACATGGCCTCCATGATCCATGACCTACTAGTGAATGGATAAAAACTGGATATAATATTAGACACTTGATAATCTATTGAATGGTAGGTGAAATGTATACAGTATGTATATGTGCCATTTCCTGTTGGATGAGTTTGCATGTGGTGCATCACATGAGTATATACTCCTATTTGTGGTTTTGGATAAAGGTCTTCTAATAGATGCATATAGTTACACCAACATTATTATTAGTAGTGTTCAGGCTTCAGGCCTATAGGGTGCTAGTGGGGACAACAAAAGAGAAAAGGGTAAATAAGTCTATGGTTACTGCCACAAAGCATGTGGCACAAATGGTGAGGAAAATGAAAATAAAGTGTCATGTCCTTATTCTACTGCAAAAGCCTTAGTGGGTTTTTCGTTTTGTCATTTCTCAACGGTCTCTCATTTATCTTAGTTTCACATGGGCACTCTCTGTTGTTAATTTTTTTTTTCATTATGCACTTCCCATTTCTTGACCCATGTCCATATCCTAAAACCTTCATATATGTAAAGATAATACGCATGAATTTAATAAAAGTTTTGTTTTGATAACAGGAAGTGCTAATGGGAAAAGCAGAGTATTTTGAGTCTTTCAAGCAAAACGCAGATGAATTTATCTGTTCTATATTGCCTGGAATTTCTCACCCTCAAGTCCAATACTCTCGAGGTAATATAAAACCATCATTTTTGTTTTTATTTTTTGCCAATATCAAAGCATACCATACTTTTTTTCCACACTTCACGTGATTTGCTTTTGTCTTTTCCTTCCCAAAAGTAAAATGTATAGGATCCCATATCAGTAACGTTAATATTTTTTTTCTTTTTGTCTTACATAGGAGGACTGCTTGTGAAAACTGGAGGGAGTAACATGCAACATGTAACATCACTATCTTTCCTCCTATTGGCTTACTCTAATTATCTGAGCCATGCCAGGAAGGTTGTGCCTTGTGGCCAATTAACTGCCTCCCCATCTCTCCTCCGTCAAGTCGCCAAGCGTCAGGTAAGATATGGTCCCAAAACTTCTAACATTTTTGGACCAAAAACAAAACAAATAGCCGTTGTTTTGCTTTGGGACCAAGCTTTAGATATTAGCCGTTTTTGTGTTTGATTTTTGTTGTTATTGACTGTGACACATTAACAGGTGGATTACATTTTGGGTGACAACCCGTTGGGAATGTCTTACATGGTTGGGTACGGTCAACGTTTCCCACGTAGGATTCACCACCGTGGCAGCTCTGTTCCTTCTGTCTCGGCCCATCCAGCCCGTATAGGCTGCAAGGAAGGCTCTCGCTATTTCCTCAGCCCAAATCCAAACCCAAACCTTCTCGTCGGTGCTGTAGTTGGTGGACCTAATGTCACTGATGCTTTTCCTGACTCGAGGCCTTACTTCGTGCAGTCTGAGCCCACGACTTACATCAACGCACCACTCGTTGGGCTTCTCGGTTACTTTTCGACTCATTCTTCTTGGCGATAAGGATTGGGCTCTTATTAGTTATTGTCTCTCCTTAGAGGTGTGCTGGAAACTTTAGGCCACCCTAAACCCTTTAATTGTTATTATGTTATTGCCACTCTTTTTAACCAACTTGTATTGTAAGCCCGTAATTAGTGAAGAAGAGAAAAGAGTTGTGCCTATGTGAAATTCTACTTATCTTTGCGTCAAATATGATCGAACCATATAATAACATGTTTCCAGGCCCCAAGTCATAGATTACTATTTCGTGTTTTGATCCTGATATGGTAAATGTATATCTTTGGATTTTAACCAAAACAAACAACTAAAAAAAATCATTTTTAAAAAAAACTTTAGTTAGCATATACTATATCATTAAAATGATTAGATTTTTTTTCCTTTTTGACAAAAATCAGATGGTAAGATATTCCAAAATGAAATCAAATCTTTTTTTGTAACACAAACAAGAACTTGGCGTATGAGAAACTTGTGAAAGTATTCAGAAAAAAATTCTCTAAGTTTATATAAAAATTGAAAATATCTTTTCAGAACCCCACAAGGTTTTAATTCACTATATTATTACGAATTTATATGTTTTTCGGAAAAGGTTTTTATGATTGTAAAGTGGAGGGCGAAATTCACAGGAGTTAAGCAGATAAGCCAGAGTAGATTTTTAGTAATGGAGACTGAATTAGGTAAAAACACTAACGTGTTAGCGATCAACTACTTATACTAGGCAAGACAATAAACGTATGAACAATGAAGTGGTAGTTCAAATTGCGCAACTTGGTGGTGGCATTAAAGGAGGAGAAGATTAAAAGAATGCGACATATAGAGGTGCTAGTTTGAAAGAAAAAAAAAGACATATAGAGGTGCAAAATGATAAGACGTGAGTCATTCTTATCCACTTATATATGAACGTGAACGTGTTTCTTGTGACCAATGTACATGTTAAGCTCTTTGTTTCCTTCTGCTTACCTAATTTCTTTCTTGCCCAATTTTACTTTCCTACGAGATTTTCTCTTCCTCAATAAATAAAAATATCAAGAAGATCTTTGCTTTGCTAAGAGAATCAATACATCATAATCAACCTCGGAGCTACTCTGGTCCACTCACTCTACAATCTTCTTTAGTAAATGAAAAACATATTTTGTCACCTAAAAATATGCATATAAGTGTCATCTTTAAGATTTACATTTAAATTTATGATTTTAAAACGCACTTCTTATGATAAAAAAAAATCGCACTTCATTTAGAAGAACCCCTGATACACCAATAAAACCATAGACGCTATTTAACATATTTTCTTGTTATTTTATATCTTTATTTTTGTTTGCCTTGTTCAAGAATTCATCTTTACGCTATATTAAAGATTTAAAATTATCTTGAACCGATTTTGTGAAAGAGTACTCTTTAGGTTTTTCTTTTTTGCAGAATTAGCAAATAACAACAGTGGATGATTGTCCAAGCTCTCTTTAAGATGCTCATAGATTATTCATTATTGTTTTCTTTTAGTGAGTCTTCTGTTGCTAAGTTGCTAACCATCAAGATAAAGAGAAGATTAGCGAAATTAATAGCAAGAAAAACTGGAGACATTTCCACCCAAAAAAATGGAGACATAAACACTAGTTTTTTTTTAATTTTATCAGCATTTTTGTGACGATCGTGATGCAACTTTGTAATGTGTTACCGATATAATAATAACTAGGTGTTTTGCCCGCACATGCGGGCATAAATTTCTTATAAATACTTATTAGTTTATGTTTTATTAATCTAAACCAGCATAATAAATTATTATTTATGTTTTTAAATAGTTAAATTAAACATCAAATATTTATATATGTCAAATACTTTTAATCAAAATATATATTTATTATTGTGTTAAGTTTTTTTAAAAGACTCATATCTTAGAGATAGTTTAGAAAATATATTTACATTTTTTGGTTCACTAATTTTTAATAATAAATTGTTTTTATCTTAATTTTTTAACTTTTATAATAAAAATATTGTTTTCAGATAGGCACAAAAAGAATATATATAGAAAAATTATTTTTTTTTTGATAATTCTAAAATATTATTTTGTAATCAATTATTTAATATAGCATATAACATATAAACTTCATATCATTAAAATAAATAGTAAATAGTTAGAAACTAATAATAAATTAATAACCTATCTAAAAATCTAAAACCTAATAAAAATATGACAAATAAGAAAAGTTAATATAACATATAAATTTAATATTAATAAAATAAAATTCGTTTTTATTTATATAGAATATTCATCAAGACTATTATTTTAAATTAATGATTTAGTGACTCAGCTTAAAACAAATAATACATCAATGATAATTTAGCTTAAACTTAATAAAAATATGACAAATAAACAAAATTAACTAAAATCATAGAGAACATGACAAGTAAGCAAAATCACTTCATAAATAATAGTATAGATAAAGTAACATTAATAATAGTGATTTTTATTCGCTCTTATTTTCTTGACAGACATGACAAACATACATCTGTTAGAATTGGAGGTAATAAAATAGTCTTACAACAATGATCAAATAGTAGACATACGCCTAACGCCTTCTCCTGCTCGTAACATAATAAATGGTAGCTATAACAATAATCATCTATTGATTATATTTCAAATTACCATCGTGAGAAAAACCTCAGAGAGGTTTAAAAAACCACCAAAAAGAAGGTTTTAGGTATGAGAAGCAGCACTAGATTCTGCCGTCGACAAATCAAGAAGCATCTTCTTGTATGGCATTGTACTCATGATCCTGCACGCAAAATCAAATTTTTTTAGATCCAATGTCTAGTCACTAGATCCAAGAACTCAAGATTCTATATTCGAAAAGAAGAATCAAACCTCTCTTTGCGCTTCTCCAAGAACCGAGCCAGCGATGCTTTACGAGCTTGTGGAACTGGAAAAAAAAACAAGCAATTTTTATTAATCTCAAGCGTTGAATATATCAAGAGTTGGTTCATTCATATATCTAGATATATATACCTGAAGGAATCATATTGCTAGGACCTGCATTGAATGTTTCAATCATGGTCATTGCATTAGTCGGACCAACGTGTTTGTGTTTACACCTTGAGAAACTATCAGCGTTAGTGGCAGAGCTTGAAGATGCAGCAGCAGTTGCTTTATGGATTTGTTTTCCATAGACGACTCTCTCAGTTTCTCGAAGCGGTTTTTTCAAACTGCTCTCTCCAAATTCTCCTTTCAAACCGTTCCCAGCACATAACATAATGGCTCGAGCCTAATCAACGCTCATTATCAGAACACGTTATGTGTAAAGTTTAAATTGGATTAATTTGGATTATACCTTATCAGGTGATATATCATTAAAGGCGGTAACAGCTCCGGCATAGAAGATTGTGAGCTGAGGAGATGATCCTGAGGAAGCCACTCTGTTTCACAAGTCAAATAACCAAACGTTAAGTGTCGTTATGAATTAAGAAAAACTGTTAAATATTTGACTAGGTTCCCTATAAAATGAGTAACATTTTCTTTATATATATTTACAGGATACTTAATTCGATTATTATACATGTTTTAACATTACGTACCGTGGATCCGTGGATGAGTTAAAGGCAGGACGGAGAGAAGGATGATTAGTTAGGGGAACTGATCCGCCAAGTAAAAGAGGATTCGCGTTCTGAGACGCACCACCGCCAAATTGGCTTCTGCGGTGCGTAATGGCCGCAGAAACCGGGGACCACTGGTATGAGCCAAGAAACACATGAGACGTCAACATCTTTTATAGGAGCATCCAAATTGGTAAGTTTAAGTTCAAAAACAATTAACAGAAATATATAATTTAATAAATTTTAAGTACACCACTTGCTAAATATAGACATGTGTTACGATAGTTTCTTATAAAAAATAAATTTCCTATTTTCACTTATTTTAGTGGTTGAAATTCCATTATATATCCATGAAAATGCTCTAATGTCTTTTAAAAATTATTTCCTAATTTTGCGGCTGCCAAGCAAGCTCCTTGACTCGCACTTATCCAACACAAGTTACACAATTTTAATATTTGTCCGTACTATACTTTTTTTTTTTTTGATAAATACACTCGAGCAATTTCGAGAAATAAAAAAAACATTCGGGTAATTTTTCGACCATTTCCCGGTAGCTTTCCGTCGACAATTGACTGGGAAAGTAGCTACTAACAATTAGCTCAACCATATCAATCGGGGTTTTTGAAAATTCTATATTCTGCGACCAACTAGTAAGAAGTTGAATTGAATTTTTCTTTTGAATTGAAAATTTTAAGCTTGAACCAACCTGAAAATCTGCAGCAGCCGGCATGAAACTTGAATTAGGCAAGAGCTTTGCCTTTCCCCATTGTTTAGCTACCTTCTTGCACCGTCCTGAAAAAATCCATTTTTATTCACATCAAATTACTTATCACTGAAGATCCTTTTTGTCAACTTATCATTGAAGATCCAATTCTCACTTTTAATACGCATGGTTTGATAAAATATAATTACTAAAAGAAGCCTTGGAATCTAAATTAACTATTTAAATAAAAAAAAATTGACGATACTGAAAGCCTTTCTTTTATATTAAAAAAATAATTTTGACGATATTAGTAAAACAGCTTTGTAAGGCTATATGTGTATTGAACGGATCTCCTAACTTTTACTATTTTCTTTTGGAGGGAGAGTAGATACAAGAACACAAACCTCGTTCTCCGACACGATCATCGTCAACCTCGCGCTTAACGTTATTCAGATACTGCTTGTCGCTCAAACCCAGAAAATCTCTTTCCATCTCGAACCAAATAAAAAATACTAACACAAGTTTTTTCTCTCTTTCTGCCCAAACATTTAATTTAAAACCAAAAAACAAGACAGAACACAAAGTAAATGGGAAACCAAAGGGGAAGGTTTCGTTTTGGTAATGTTGCAGACACACTTTTGGAGAGGACTATTTATTAAATCGCTATTCTTTCCTGTTTTATAAAGAGCTCCTTGCTTGATTAAACCATGTGGGGCTGTTTTAGCGGGAGAGAACGGTTGGTTCTACCGCCTTGACCGGTTAATTCCCACGTGTTCTTCATGTCTTCTTTTGATTTTCTTTTTCGATTTCTTTGGATTACGGCTAGACAAAATATCTATAAATTTTAATTCGATTCGTTATTACAGAACTTAAGAATCCGGATATTCATAACTCTACAAAACAATTCCGTAGTCATACTTCTTCATAGAGTAGTAGAGTGAATGATCATTATGGCAATGCCATGCAATTTGTGGTTTGCTAATCAAAACCAATCGGTAGCTCATCTTCTTTGATTCTTTTGTTTTCTTTACACTAGAGATATATTTATTGAAATTTATTTTGAGATGAATAAATTTAATATTTTATTAAAAACAAATACTAAATATAATATCCGTAAAAATAAAGTAAATTACAAATACTAATATATTAAGAACGGATACATCTGATCTGTGATATCCATATATACATATATTTAAAGAATTTTATATAACTTATATAAATATTATATTTTATAAAAGTTTTTCAATATATTTATTAACTGAATTTATTAGTTATTATAATTTTAAAAATTAAATAATTTTAAAATTTTTGTAATAAAATATTATTACTTTATATCAACTTTAGATTTTTTATTAATTTTTTAATTTTTATTTTATGTGTACGGATCGAATCAAATATCCGGTTTAATTTTTTAAACTTTTGGATATCAGAAACACCAAATACCTGAGTGGTTACGAATAAGATCATATCAGATAATTAATTATTCGGACGAAATAGATCGAATAACGAATACCTCTAAAAATCTGGATATTTGATATGTGCCCCTACTTAGGATTGTTGAAATATATTGACGGATCTTGTTAGATTTCAGTTCAATACAAACACGATCTAGATATTCGGTTCAGTAGTTCAAAATACGATTTGAAGATAATAGGTCCATGAAAGTGTGGATATATCCCAAATTTACAGAAGAGCCAATGCAAACATAATACGGTTAATCCAAAATGTAAAGAAAATCTAAGTATTAAAGACGATTTTCAAAACATTGAATACAAGACCATGATTAACCTCAGTCTCTTAACTTGAGTTCTTAACTTCGGCTAAGAGACGATTCTTAGCTTTTCTTAGATTTCAACTAAGAAAGCTAAGAACCGTCTCTTAAATAAGAGATATAATAGTCATCTCTTTCCCAAAAAATGTAAAAAAATAAAAAATGTCAAATCGTGAGTTAAGAACTCCGACTAAGAAACTAGGGTTAATCATGCCCATATCACCTTATCTTATCGGAGACCATGCTACTGTTACTATTCTCTTCCTAATATATATAAGAGGATATCAAAGAAGAGTGATAGGGGGTTTAAGCCTCTCCATATCAAACATGTACTCAAATCACTCTAGTTTTATGTTTTTACCCCTTGTTTATCATAGTTTTATATGATTATAATACACTTTTTAATATTCCTTCTGTTTCATATTAAGTATCGATTAAGACACATGCACACAGACTAAGAAATCATTTAATTTTGCATACTTTTATATAAAAACATCATTACCTATACACCTACTCATATTTCAACCAATAAAAAACTATATTGTAAAATAAAATTAATAAATTATGCATAGAATTGCTAGACATACTTATTTTGTAACAGAAAAATTCCTCTACAAATGACACTTAATTTGAAAAAGAAAGAATAGTAAAATCGTTAATATATAAAAGAATTACAAATTATTTTTTCAGTATGTTAGTCTAAACCCTAGTCCTAATTTTGAGTAGATTGAAATTCATCGGATCTGAACTAAATTTGTTTTGTTTTTATTAGGAAATAGCAGAGGTAAATTAATGGCTATTTATTCGTGAACTCGCACATGTGAAATGTGTGGTTGCTTTTCTTGTGCAACGGTTTGATATTTTTATTACACCACTTTGCTTTTTCTCTTTGAAAAGTATTCGACAACAATAATGCATGGTGAGGCGAAGACTTTCGTAGAGGCCATGTGTTGTCACCGGTTAGAGAAAAAGTTCATTTTTTAATTTTTAATTATTAAATCTTTTTATTTTTCTTTTTGATTTTTTTTTTTATAATTAGACCAGTCGCGGGCCGTTACGACACATAAAACCCACGCTACAGTGATGAACTTTAAAAAAAAGGAATTCACTAGGAAGAGCTTGGCGGAAGAGAGGTTCATCAAATTTACTTATTTTAATATTTTTTTTCCTTGGGAAAAGTGTGATCTCCTTAAGATTTCTCAACGCTGATGTTCTTAGTTACGATAGCAACCACGATCCACGATGATGCTCAACGGGCTGTAATAAGTTTCATTTGCTTATCAAAGGCCCCACATACATAAGTAAGCGCACTGTCCACTACGCTAGATCCGTTATTTGCCTGTGAGGTTTTCTGAGTTTTGACAAACTATTTTTTTGTTTACACCAAAATTACTTGCTTGATGAATCGGTTAATGAAATCACAACACCTGATAGATTTGATTAATAATAAATAAGATTTTTATAAATATCATACTAAAAATATAGTTTGAGAACATTGTTATCTTGTAAGGTATAAGACAATGACCTTGCTATTTTTCAACTTATAATCTATAATTTCAGAAGATTAAAAAATATGGAAAATACGTACATAGTAGTTGATCTGTCAAATTTCTTAAACAATTGGTAATCTTCAATTGAAGTATGAGTTTATAAAGCTATGAATAATAAGAAAAGAATCATAGAAACAATAACGATAAGGACGACCAAGATGATCTATTCTATTAATTCTTCAGCATGACCTATTGATAAAAGTTATGTCCATCTTTTATTTTTTTATAACTGCATCTACAATATAAAATAAATATAATTGCATCTAGAATATTATTTAACTGTAACTTCTTAACTTCCTCTATTTTCACGTAGAGCATACAATACATGTGGGGCCTATATTCTAAACAAGTTGACAAGTCGATTATAACAAATAATATTACGGTTGTATTTATCGAGAGCATACAATATAACTGCCTTAGAACCCATTGATATTTAGCTTTAATAGTTAAATATATTACGGTTATGTGTTCAAAAGAAAAATACATTACGGTTAGTTCTAATCAAAGGAATGGGTCACGAGACCAATTAGTTAATAGGTTTTAACGGGTCTAAATAGATTTATATTATTATCATAGGTTGAAATTTAAATTCATATTTATGCTATTAAAATTCATAGATTTATGTTCACGTAACTAACTAAACGAATATACATAACAAATAGTTGTACAAGATCTATAAGTTATATGCAATTTGTACAAACCCAAACTTCTTTCTTTTTACAAACCCGAATTTAATAAATGGATACAAGTACAAGGTTTATATGTTATATGTAGTTTCTTCGAACCCAAACTAAATATACATATTTTTAAACAGAACGTTCAACTACATTCTTATTTAAGGATGAGAATACATGTGATGTTTCAAAATATAAATACTGATGTTACGTTTTCATAAATAATATTCCATCACGAGAAAATAACGAGAACTTGGACAAAGATAAATCCTTTTGATTGACATTGAAATTACATATTTAAATTATTGTTTTGTTTTGACCATAACGAAAAAAAAAAAATTATGATCCGACCTCAACTTTCAAACCATATATCTTATTTAAGTTTTAAATATTGTTTTATTCAAATCAAAATATATAACTGTATATAAATTTTGATAATAGATAAAAGGTTTATTATAAATATATTTTATATATTTTCATAATAATTATATTAAAGAATTATTGTTTAAAATAAATAACTCGCAGATAACCGTAAAATTAAGCGGAACGGGTACAAAATTATTTGTTTGCGGGTTATATGAGTCAGATTTTTTGACTAGAACAAAACTGAAATCCGCGGATTGGCGGGTCAGCGGGCCGGGTTCGATGCGCAACCCATCCTTAACCGAACATATACCGGATCAATTTTTAAATTACCATTATTTAATAAAATATATTTTAATTTACTCACAAATATAATTACAAAGAAACATATGAATATAATGAAAGAAAATACAAATATGAAAACTAAATTTAAAACAAAAAATATACCCGCCCTTTTAAGGGCGGGTCAAAATCTAGTTTTGTTTTAAATCGTCACCCTAATTTTCGGTTTCCTATGTTCCATTATTCTCGACACATGCATTTATTTCTAGTGTGTATGTGTTATAGTTCAGTTTCAAAAAAAAAAAGTATGTGTTAGTGTTATAGACGCTGCAAACATGTGTATTACAGTAATAAAAGAAGATTAAACATTATTTATTGATACCAAATCAAATGCTAGGTTAATATCTAAAGTTCTAAACAGAAGATAAATTGTGGGTGATTGGTTTAGCTTTAACTTCATACTTTAGCTTATTTTTAAAGCATTAAACTTTACCAATCATGTTGTAGTTTTATTTTTGTTAGTCAAAGCCTATAACAAATTACTATTAACTTTTACCAATCATGCTTTAGATTTATTTTTAAAGCTACAGCAAAAAATCTAAAGCAAATTTTTTTCTTATGTATTTTAGGCAAAAAATATGCATCCTTGTTTTATAGGCTGTAGAAACTTTAAAATGAAAAAACTATTTATGATATCAAATAAATTATATAATCATAATAAAAAACATTTATAAATATTTTACTTTAATTCTGGGTGTTTTCAAAACTGTTAAAATATTTTAAATAACATAAAATATTATTTATATACCACATTTTAAATAACAGTAAACTATGATAATTTATAAAAATTATTAATAAAAATTATTTTAGTTGATAAAAATAATTATTTTATATATACATCACATATTTTATTTTGAAATATCTACAACATATAACCTACAACTACAAATATAATCTACAACTACAACAAATTTAACTACAGCAAAAATCTCTGCAAAAAAATCTACAGTAATGATTTTACAGCTACAACTAATTTACCTACAGCTAAATTTTTATAACTAAATTTTTATCCCCAATAAAGTTTCTCTTTTAAAAAAAAAGGAAGTTTCGATTAAAAAAGAAGAAGAAAGTTTCGCTTTTTACAAAGAAAAAAAAGAGGAAGTTTTGTCTATTATTTTTTATTATTTAAGACAGTAATTCGAATAGATCGTTGAAATACTACATCCAATGAAGCATGCAAGGTCACAAAATTCTGAAAATACAACTAGCAGTGGTGGCTTGACTCGCGTTGTTGATTGATCTATTTCTCACTTTTCCTTTCATCTACAGCATTTATCATCTGCAAATTCATATATATAGTGATTTAGATTATATAGATAAAAGAAAAAAATGAAATTAAATAGAGAAAAATACCTTGTAAATTTCTGAGTTTCTTTCCAAGAAAAGCGAGTAACACAACGAGCAAGATGACTAACGTGATGATTCCTATTATTATCACCAATGTTTTCCCGATATTATTATCGTCATCATCCTTATCATATTTTTCTCCTCCTGCAAAATAACCCAATTAGTACACTAAAAAAAGAAAATTAATAATATTCAAAAAAAAAAATTAAGACTATAGACCTCTCATCTAACATTCTCGTCGTTAAGTCTGATATTTTTTTTTTTTTTTTTTTTTTGGTAAAATGTTAAATTTATACCATTTTCGATTTTTGAATGTTGCGAACAACTTATTGTGCAGAAAGAAAAGAAACGAAATTACAACAACCAAACTCAAGGAGGCCTAATAAAGGTAAAATAGTACTGCAGCACAGACGGAGAAGAGTCTTGAGAAGGGAAGGAGATAAGTCGATCCCGAATGAGGCGATCCAGAGCAAAACGGAGACCATACGCAGGCGTAGAGACAGAGGTGAAGATCCTTGCATTCCGCTCCCTCCAGATAAGGTAGATGGCAGATTGCAAGATGAGCTTGATCACGGAAGACGCTTTCGGATCCAGGCGGTTGCGAGAAAGCAGAGCAGCTACCGAATGAACATCTAACGGAGGACCAGTGACAAAAGGCCTCGCGAAATGCAACCATATACTGGAAGAGTACTCACATTCGAAGAATAGGTGATGGTGAGTTTCAAGGCCAGAAGAGCACAGGACACAACCCGCAGGAACATTCATACCCCATCGTCGAAGTCTATCACGAGTCGGCAGCCGTCGGAGAAGGACTAGCCAGGCCGTGAAAGCGGTACGAGGGATGTTCTCCCTGAACCATACCACTTTAGACCAATAAACAGGTGGAGAGTGCTGTCTGATATGCTCCCAAGTAATCTTTGAGGAGAACTTGGGTCCGAAACTCCCATCAGCCTTGCGCCACAGGAATTGATCTTCTCCGTGTGATGAAGAAGGAGGTGGTGTTGAAGTGAGAACAATCTGGAGGGTTTCCACCTCTGGAGATCTAGCAGCAGGCAGGCGCCATGATCCCTCAGCTGAAGCCTCCGAGACTGTAGCACCCTTCCTCAATCTCAGCATACGAGGACCCGAATCACCTACAACAGAGATCAGAGGCCCCAATAGTGTCCATGTGTCATACCAGAAGGAAGCCGAAGCCCCATTTTTGATCTGACATCTCATGAAATCATTCAGCATAGGCTTGAGCTGAAGCATGCTCCGCACAGTAGGAGAAAACCGAGCAGAGTCGTTTGTTAACCAGAACCCATTCCGCAGAAACACATTATTTTTCAGCCAAGCAACCCACAGAGAACCCGAGTTCGAGAATAAGTTCCATACCTGTTTCAGTCTGAAAACAAGCTGAGAATCCTCCAAAGATCGAATGCCCACACCCCCTTCAGCTTTAGGGCGACAGACATCGGACCAAGCAACACGGGAACCGGCTGCGGAGCTTGTATTGTTGTTCCATAAGAAGGCAGCACATAGGGAGTCAACCTTAGCATAAAATGCCTTTGGGAGCACAAATACTGCGCTCCAAAAGTTAACCATGCCATAGATAACGGAGGCCACCATCCTGATTTTCCCAGCGTAAGAAAGATACTTGACAGTCCACGAGTGGAGTTTGCTAGTAATCTTATCAATGAAGGGTTGGAGCGTTGCCATCGTGAGCCTTGAAGGATTCAGAGGAAAGCCGAGGTAACGGGTCGGGAAAGTGCCAATCTTGAATCCTGATATATCCGCAAGCACTTGAGCTGAAATTTCCTCATATCCACCAAAGAAGATCTGAGATTTATCCGGGTTCATACTTAGACCAGTCAGACGCTTGAACTGCTGCATAACAGAGCAAATACCACCCAGTGACCAGCGAGAGCCATTGGAGAAGATGAGGAGATCATCAGCAAATAGCAGATGAGTGATATCAGGATCAGAACATCTCGGATGAGGTCTAATCCGACCATTATGCGCAGCTTTCCGTAGAAGGTTGGAGAGTACTTCCATGACGAACAGAAAGAGATACGGAGATAAGGGATCTCCCTGCCTCAGCCCCTTTTTACCTTGAAAGAATCCAGCTAACTCCCCATTTATAGCCACAGAAAACCTTGGAGATGTGATACATTCATTGATCCAGCATCTGAAGATTGGCGGAAAGTTTTGAGCTTCCAACAACTTCAGAACAAAATCCCAGGATACCGTATCAAATGCCTTCTTAATATCCACTTTCAGCATAGAGCTTTTCTCACAGGTTGCCTTGCCGTAGTCCCTGATAAGTTCTGATGAGAGTAGGACATTTTCCCCCAGACTCCTGCCTTTTAAGAAAGCTGATTGACTAGGGCTGATACTGTCCTTTAAGACTACTTTCAACCGGTTCGAAATAATCTTAGAGATGATCTTGTAAATCAAGTTGCAGCAGCTGATGGGCCGGAAGTCACCAAGCTTACAAGCGTTTGGCAGTTTGGGTATCAGAGCAATAGCCGTGTTGTTTATATCCTTGAGAAGCCTGCCATTGGAGAAGAATTCACTCACTGCTGCAATGACATCCTGACCAACAATACTCCAAGCAGATCTAAAGAACTCAATTGAGAATCCATCAGGACCGGGACTCTTACTGAAAGGCATGGCGAAGACTGTCTTGGTGATCTCCTCAGCAGAAACCGGACGGCTAAGCAGAGTACACTGATCATCGGAGCATCTGAAAGGTATGAGTTCCTGCAGATCGCTAACAGAGCAGGGAGATACCGGCATATCTGTATGACCCAAAATATTCTCAAAATAAGCAGCTGAATGCGATTTTATCTCCTCAATGGAACCAATGTGTCTGTCATCTGAGTCCTTAAGGTAGTAGATATGATTTGTGGCAGCTCTCTGGATAACAGTTTTGTGGTAAAAAGATGTGTCTCTATCACCGAGGTGATTCCACCGTACCCGCGATTTCTGCCTATAGAACTTGCCCTCTGCTTTGAGAAGCATCTGCCATTTAGCTCTTTCTGCGTGTTCTAACCTTGACGTCTCCGAATCAGGGTTAGATAAAAGCCTACGCTGGAGGGCAGATACTTTTGACTCTTGTTCCTTGACTCTCAAGGTGATACCACTGAAGTGAGTTCTGTTCAGGTTCCTAAGAGGACCTTTCAGCAGTTTAAGGGATTTCTGGAGCTTAAACTGTGAAGTGCCTCGGATAGATAAGCAGTTCCAAGCTTCGCGTACTGTTTCAAGATACTGCGGATGATCAGTGATATGCTCAAAGAACTTGAACGGCTTAACAACTCGTCGGCGAAGAGAGGGCATAGCGACCAAGCAAGGAGAGTGATCAGATTGTCCTGGCTCGAAGAACTCCCCATACGCGTCCGGAAAAGACTCTGCCCATTGCTGGTTCACAAAAAGATGATCAATACGTTTAGAGATTGGGTTATCGTCTTGGTTATTACACCATGAGAAGGGTAATCCTTTTGTATGTGACTCAAAGATCTCTGCTTCCTGCATGGCGAGGGTAAAGTCATCAATTCCAGCAGCATCAACTTCAATCTCAGGGTGGTTGGAGTGTTGATCTGATCGTAGGATCTGGTTGAAGTCACCGACGACTGCCCACGGATATCTCGAGACAGGTGAAGAAGAATTGAGAAGAGCAAGTTCTTCCCATAATGATCGCCTTTCATCTACCTGATTGTAAGCATAGACAAAGGTGACTGTAAGGTTTATGTTCTCCGCAAGGATAGCGAATCCACAAGTAACTGCCTGAGCCGAAGCTTGGTAAACCGTCATGATCACCGAAGGATGCCAAACAACAACAATTCTGGCCGTCCTATGATGTGCTGAGTTCTCAAAAAACTTCCAACCAACTGGAAGAGCGCTTAAAATCCGTCTTGAGTTAATAGGTTGTATGTGCGTTTCTAAACATGCACCAAAAAGAGGTCCGTGGGTATTGATCCACTGTTTGACCGAGGTGTGGCGTTGATTACTGTTCAGTCCCCTAACATTCCACGCAAAAAACATTATTAAATGTTGGATTAATTTTTAGTAGCCTTGCGGCTACTCTTCCCATTCTGAACCAGGAAGAAAGGATCCTCAGATTGCCCGTCGGAAACTTGGTCTTGAGCTTGTGAGGGCTCGTGAAAAACTGTGACAGAAGCTGCATAACCAAAAGGCCGGTTGAGAGAGAATACAGGCGCAGATGCTGGAGAGCATTCTCTGCTTGTCCTTATAGGCAAGGCATCTCTCCCACCGCTGAGTGTAGAATCTGACTCTGGCTTGTCCAAAGGCAGAGTTTCAGTCCCACTAGCCGGTGAGGGTTCCGAGGGCTCTGATGCCAGCTGAAGTTCCTCTTGGGTATCATCCTGCGGAGGATCACTTTGCTGGACATTCTGCTGAGAGACTGAGCGCTGAGCGTCAGAGTCGTGCACTTCAGGGGATGAGCTATGCTGACCGGAGCTACGCTTAGACTTAGACGGACGACTCCTAGAGCGCCGTTTTGCGTAGTTAGGAGCCCTTTTCTCCTTGGAGCTTCCCTGTTGGCCAAGTGACATAAGTCGAGGACACCGATCATCATTATGTCCAAATTGATCACAATGGGAGCACTTTTCCGGTAGCCAAGGATAAGATACTGCGATATCAATCTCCCGACCATTAGAGAAGCCTGTAACAATTCGACTTGGAAGGTCCTCTAGGAGATTGACACTGACCCAAAGCTTTGCAACCTCGAAGTTCTCTTTTCGCTCAGTTTCGGGAGCTAGAGAGACCGGTTTCCCGATGGCTGTTGAGAGTCTGCTCAAGC
The DNA here is from genome assembly GCA_019706035.1 of Raphanus raphanistrum subsp. raphanistrum. Taxonomy (NCBI): domain Eukaryota; kingdom Viridiplantae; phylum Streptophyta; class Magnoliopsida; order Brassicales; family Brassicaceae; genus Raphanus; species Raphanus raphanistrum. Next base: position 54,923,828 of record CM033988.1, read on the forward strand.
TCTGCTTATTGAAAAGCAGATAAGGTACACCACGCATCTCTACTGGAATAACCGCAGTAGTCAGCTGGGGTTCTTCCTGGGAGAATTCAGATGACCATGGAGCTACGAACATAGGACTACCAGCAATCATCCAAGCAGGGCGGCTTAGCAAGATTTCTCTAGTTCTCTGGCTCGGAACCTTAAGGATGAAACAACCTTCTCCCACCTTATGGACAAAGATACGAGGACCTGAGCGCGCCCAGATTGCGTTGACGACTCCAATAATGCGACCCTTGTGAGGGATCTCCCCACGAAAGCGAGCAAAAACATAATCCTTGAACTCCTCCTTAGCCTCATCAATGTTTGCATCCGGAATAAGCACAAAGGGAACGCCCGAAACATGGGTAGTAGGGGACCCAAGCTCCTCCAGAAGCGCAGACCTTTGGATAAGGTGAGCAAGCTTTGGAGAAGATACAGAGCGGGTAGCAGGAGAGCCTGGAGCCTCAAAGACCGGAGCTTTCTGCAAATTGGGGGTCGTAGGTGAGACAGGAGAGTCAGTATTGGAGGATGGACCTTCAACAACACTGTCAGTCACAGCAGGACCGGAGACCTCGGTAGAGGGAACCTCCGAGCCAGAGTTTTGCAGCTCCGACACCAAATCGGAGAGGAAGGAACTAGATCTGAAGCCGTAACCTTCGAGTTAGCAAGAGCCTTGTCCGCAGGGAGAGAAGCCGACACGGATGCGGAAGGAGGAGCCTTAGCCGCAGCCGCAAGACGAGGGATCCGAGAGGAAGGAGCAGCGAAACCAAAGCCTTTCTTCTTCTTCTTTTTTGGTTGGCCCATGACAGAGAACGAGAGAGTGAGCTGAGAAGAGGGGAGGTAGAGAGTGCTCGGCGGTGGCGTGAGGCCGGAGACCGCCGGTGATTAGAGGGGAAAAACCCTAATCGTCTTTTCCGTCACCAGAGAGGAGAGAGGAACTTGCAAGCCTTATATCAGCCTGAAGACTTTTGGTTCCTCATCCAAATAATTCTCACAGTCCAGGACTTCTATAGAAAGGTTGGCTACATCGAAAGTTCTTTTCTTATTCTTCTTGTTGCGTGTGACTACGACTATTTAAAATAAAGAAAGCTAACCAAAGTTTGAGTTTGGGGTCTGACGTGCATGACTACCACCGAAGCTGAAACGCGCGTAGCACTTGGACAAGTAAACATATCCTCCCTGGGCCATTAAGCAATCAGATCTGAGCCGTCCGATTGCATCGGTCAAGCAATCCTGACACTGTGCTGGACTTAGATCCCCTGTGCACTGAGCCATACCCTGGACATCCCCGTTCACTCCTGTCCTACCCGGTCCACTTCCAGAACCTAAAGAACCGATGACGTCACTGACTCTGGTCTACGCATCCTGGTCGTCAAATCCCATCGGCTGTCCACATGTCTTGAGCATCACCGTTTTGTCCTGGACGCCAAAGAAGGAGCTCTTGTCGTACCGGACCAGACAATTTTGCATCAGCAAGAACACGGAGTACGAGTTGGGACACGTGTTTCCGACCAGCGCGATGGCGCGTGATACGCACGATGAGCAAGAAGCCGGGTCTAGGTCAACGCTGCACTGGAAGAGACCATATACGGTAACGTCCGGTTTGGGTTTTACTCCACTACCGAAGGGAACAGTGAGGTTGTTGTAGGGGCTGAGGACGGTGGAGGTGACGAGGGAAGAAAGAAGGGACTTGAGGTTGGTCTCGTATGCAGAGCCAGGAGAGAATCTGGCCTGCTAACAATTTGCGTATATGAACTTGTCTGTGGAGGCGGGGTAATTTGGGTTGTCTGTGGCGGTGGAGAAAGTTGTGACCATAAGGATGACGGCGGTTAGAAAGAAACAGAGAAGGTTCGTCTTTGTTTTGAACATTTTTGATCTGAATAGTGACATAAACGGTGAAGTCTTTAATTAGGGAGAGTAAAATAGAAGTTGAGGAGCGAAGAGCTTGCCTTTAAAGAGGATTGCCGTAACTAAGGGGTAACTTGTACGTAGTTTCCATGTTGCATGCTTTTTTTCTAACTTTGGTGGACGTTTTAATTGACTAGAGCTTCATTGTGGAATTTTGCAATGTGCGTTTGTTTTAATGTCCATCACAATTTTCTTTAAATCAAGAATATATTTGTACTCATCTGGATTCAACTGTTGACTTTGACAGTACTAACGATTTTTTTTTTTTTACGGCAAACGGCTATTCTATTACTCAAATTTGAGGTGGTCTGAGTAGAAAGTACTGACGATTTGTATGAATGAAGTAGTTAGCTTCTATATATGTACACTGTTGTTGGTTATAAATATTTAGTTACCCTTTACCATAAGCTACTAACGGGGGAGGCATGTTTCTTATAGTATGTTGGTCTGATGTGGAGTTTGTATATATATATATATATATATATTTTTTGGGTTAAATTTGCATTCAACTTGGATTTGTCTCTCTCAATCGGTTTCATAATCTCGTTCCGATTTGTCTTTAACAAGATATAGGATGAAGCTTCCAGCATTGTGCTCTGTAATCATATACTGTACATAGATATGAATAATACCAAGTAATGAATACGTGATGAAAACGAGTTGAGTATCATATTATATATACAGCGTATAGAATTTGGATAGACAATGGTACCTGAAAGTGATCTAAGAAGATGAAAAATTAATTATATTGGTTTGTTGTTTTATCCTTTTCTTCTTCTTTTCATGTAATGAAATTGTTTTTCAAGGGAAAAGAAGCATGTTTTAACCACCAAAAGTCCGTTTTTTTTTTCAAAAGTAACTAAACTTTTTTTTTTAATAAAAGTAACTAAACTTTTTTTTTAAATAAATGGAGAATTTGCGAGATAGCTAAGTTTGGGTTGGTAATTAAGTGGATGAACATGATGTTGACATTATTAAGGATCTAACAATTGGGCCTCAATTCATCCGGTTGTACCCCTTAATCAAATAGGTCTTCGGTCGTTATTGATAAATGGAGGTGATGTGGAAGGGAAGAAATGGAGGCCACGTTGATGGAAAAAAGACGTCCACGTCCCACAGGTAAAATAAAGTCCATATTAACCGCACATATAGTCTACTAGATAAACGAGATAGCATAAAGACATTACATTCTAATTCGACTTGTATGAGTAAATACAAATTCTGAAAATCTAAAAGGTCTTTTAATAGAGAAAAATAGGTTCATTGTAAGCATGATAACTTTTCAATACCATATGAAATAGTAGAAACTATTTCCTAACTAGTAAATGATAACTCCAATGCTAAAATTTTAACACTTCATCTGAAACATATACCATGTCATAACAGTATAGAATGTGGGAACACTATACCCTAATTTGGGAAAAGTGAACCCAAATCCATTTGATCAACAGTATTACAACTACATAAACAGTTGTTGAGATAGTATACTATAATATCGTACTATTCCACATGAAAAGATTTAAACAGTACACTGACAAAAAAAAAAAAGATTTAGACAGTACAATTGACTCACTTATTGTACTATCCCACATATGGTTCATTAATATACAACATAATTGGTTGTAGGGTATGTCCATATGAAAGCGTCAATTACTAAGGGTTAAGAGTAGAAAAGTTCGATATCAATCCATCATCTAACGTAGTCAATCCATTGGAAGTGGAAGTAGCTGTTCACCCGCTTACGCCCGTAAGGCTCATTCCAGACTCGAACATTATACTAGGAAGGCCTAAATCCTCCATGATTTATCTGTAAAAGCATCAACATTTGCAATTATTAGACATGGTTTAGTATAGTTAAAACAGTGAGTAGTATATGACATAGTACAAACATTGTCAAACCAAATAGTATACTATAAGAACGTACATGGAATCTGATATAATTGTACTATTTGTTGGCAGAGATATTTCACGTAAAATAGAATGTACATATTAAGAAATATTTTTCTATTTCACTGAAAAAACTTTCCCATAAACAAGTTTACAACATTCGGTGAAATTGATGGATGAGGACAAAACTGAAAAAATAAACGTGTTTGAAGACGTATATATAAACTACCATTGTTCGTCTCCGACCATTACCCATCCTCAACTTCATACTATATTTCCGCCATTATCGGAGGGAATTTAGGTAAAACGTAATTAAGTAATTAAATTCCGGTGAGTTAACTACTAGAGCGAAGTTAAATCTTGAAACAATACGCCTCGGAGATTTATCACACGAAAAACCTAGATAATCGAAGAAAGAGAAAAGAACTTACGTTTGTAAAAGACAGCGGCCGTCGCCGATGGCGCAGACAAGAAAGGGATGAAAGACCACAATCGAAGAACCCCCAACAATTTCTTTGCTCTTTCCTTCGATTTTGATAACAGCTGTTGTTAATGTCGAAGACAGTCACCGAAATCAAGAAGTAATGTGAAGAAGAAGACACTGTGCAAGATACCCGAGAAAAGGAGGAAAGTAAAGTAATTAAAAGTGATGGGTGAAAATCGAACGGCCACGACATAATGATGAACAGTTATGGTAATTAAAATTAATTTAAAATGTTGACTGTTTCCCGGTCGTTTTTCAAGGACAAAATGGCTATTATTTATAATGTTGATGCTGTGTATTTGTGAGGTAGGTTATTTAGCTATTCAGTGAATTAACTTTTGTTTGGTTGATGTACAATGCAATTTCCCTTAAATAAAAGTAACTAAACTTTTTTTTAATTATATTGGTTTGTTGTTTTATCCTTTTCTTCTTCTTTTCACGTAATGAAATTGTTTTTCAAGGGAAAAGAAGCATGTTTTAACCACCAAAAGTCCGTTTTTTTTTTCAAAAGTAACTAACTTTTTTTTTTAATAAAAGTAACTAAACTTTTTTAAAAATAAAAGTAACTAAACTTTCTTTTTTTTTTTTTTGCTAAAAATAACTAAACTTTCTTTAGCAGAAAGAACTCCACATGCATATAATACGAAAAGAGACAAACAAATATTCCGAAAGCTTCCAACGTCAAAGTATATATTGTTACGGGACCGGTTAATGCATATAGAGAAAACAATAATATTCGTTAACCTTCTGTTGTATGGTTCTTGGTAACACTAACACCATCAATTAATTGGATAGACTTTTTTCTTTTTGGCTACATATTATTACATATAGATCTTTGTTTACTTCTTAAACACTGTTTGAATCTGAAATAGTTGCTTCAAAAAAAAATCATAAGTAGTATTCGCAACGATAGCTACAGAAAATTAACTGTTATATTGTAATCTTTTTTTGGTCAAACTAACTCTGTAATCTTAGTCTTAAAAATTAACTTGTAACGAACATGTAATTGTATTTTTATTTACATATCCTGAGCTGTTAATTCATAGCACTCTAATCCTTGTTGTTTTCAATTAAATGCGGCATGGTTGTAGTTTCACACACAATATAAGGAAACGTTTATGATACCAGAATGTTACTAATCACTATAATGAGGTAAAGCAGTCAGTGCCGTGCGAAGGTTATTAGGGGCTCATGGCAGAATTTAAAAACTAAAATTTTATTAATATAAGTTGTTTATACATTTTTTTTTACATCTAACTCAAACCGAATGTATATATGACTCTATAGAATATAACCTAGTTTTATTCATAGAAATGCCTAATTCAAAAAAGAAAAGAACAATTAAGCAAAAATGTAACCAAATTTGAGACATAAACATTAAAAACTGCAATTAAAATCAGTATATTAAACCAAACTTTTGTAAAAATGGGGCCTCAAAATGTCAATATATTAGTGGGGCCTGGGGCGAAAGCCTTTTTTGCAGCATGGTAGTCACGGCTCTGAAAGCAGTGACACAATGTTTTTGTTTTCCTTGGCGAGTAGATCCATATTCATTTCGATATAGAAAAGGCATATATTAAGGAGAAAATAAATTGATGCAGACATTAAGGGATTTTGGTGAGTAATTTCGTGCTTGACTTGATATATAAGTCGTTGGTCTATTTCTTGAAAATAATAATAAAATATTGTGGAGTCGATCGTTTCTTGAATATATACCAACCGAATGTGGTCGACTCGTCGTCAATTCCAAAAAAGAAAAGAAAATTTAGTGGAAATCTCTTAAAATCTTCCTGTATACTAATGGAGAAGTCACTTAATTGTCTTTTGCTTATGTGCTGATCATAGGTGAAGTTTAAATAAATTGTTATAATTTGACAGGTTGATAATTTTTATTAATTATTTACTTTATTTGGATCTAAAAACAAAAGGAAAATTTGAAACTCATCTAATACAAGTTATCATGTAATACATGTAATATTACAGATAATGGTTTATGGTAACTAATTGTAGAATATACAAATAATATATAATATATCATCAATTTGTTTATTTTATTAATTTTTTATTTATAATTATATAACATACTAATATAATTATTATAAAATAAATAAAATGGTTGTGTACTTTTATACAAAGAATTATATTTCTAAAAGTACACAACCATCTTTCTATATATTAACTGAGAAGTCACTTAATTGACTTTTACTTATGTGTCGCTCATAGAAGAAATTTTTTAAAATTGTTATAATTTGATTGGTTGATAATTTTTATTAATTATTTATTTTATTCGGCTCTAAAAATAAAAGGAAATTCTGGAACTCATTTAATACAAGTTACCATGTAATATTACAGATAATGGTTTATAGTAACTAATTGTAGAATTATAGAAAGAATATATAATATATCATCAATTTGTTTATTTTATCATTTTTCATTTATAATTATATAACATACTAATATAATTTTTGTAAAATAAATATAATGGTTGTGTACTTTTATACAAAGAATTATATTTCTAAAAGTACACAACCATTACATTTATTTTATATGTTGCTTAAATTAGTGGACTAACTACTATGAAATTTCTATTCTTTTGGATAAACGAAAACAAAAATGTTTCAAACCTCTTTGAAAATTATTCTATGTTAGTGTACAATGCATATATTTATTAAAAATATATTTTCATTTTTTTAAAATTTTCTCAAATTTTGTAGCTTACACTACAAAAATATTGAGTTTTGGGTAAATTCCCTATATACTAAGTTAATACTCTTTAATTTTTAAAAAATTCCTAACTACATTCTAAATTGTATCATAAATTATTGATACCTGCTCAAATTAACCTATAGCAATATTACTCTCATCAAAAGAGGTCAATTGTAGTACTTAGGGATCAAATCCACAAGGAGCTGAGGAATCAACAGATCTTATCTTAACTAAGTTAGGTTGAAGATTATTAATTGCAGTAAATAAAAGTAAACAAGAAAACTGGTTTGAGCAGAACAATTACTCAAGATGATTGGATTTGAGATTTAACTAATATAATTTAAAGAGTTAGATCTAAGGTTACTATTCAGGTTATCAGGATTATAGAGATATGATTTCCTATATGAGATGCTTGCATGATATTAAAGAACCCAACTAAACAATAGCCCAACTGTCGTTGTGACCATCTAATCACTAGAGCCAATGAAACACCCCTGGCGAGTCATATATTAGGGCATCGATCGACTTGCTGTCGCATGTATCTATCGACTTGCTGTCGCATGTATTGATTGATATGTGCCCCGCGTCTATCGATCGATTACTTTATAGGAGTATCGATCGATGCGCTACTAGTAATACAGTTCACCAAGCAATCACTCAGTCAGATGTCGCTTGTTCCAAGTGAATTGCTGGCTCAGAGAAGATAGATCCAAGGATTCATATCTTTGTATTCATATGTAGGTTAGCCACTCCTACACAAGCATTATGTCTGATCTTCTAAGATGAATATCGCATGCTCAGGTAATCATATTTTGGGCTAATCCGTCATACCTATCTGAACCCTAAATCTAACAAAGATGTTTACTCAGACATAGCCAAGCAAAACATAAACATAATCATAAAAAGCTTCATAAAATAAATAGATAAATAAATGGTGTTCAAGAATGCTCTCAATTTGAAAACTCTCTCTCTCACCAAAAACTATGAAACTAAAGCTATTGTAAAAACCGTGGCTGTGCCAAAACACATAGGCAAGACTTAAATACTAGAATAATAAGGTTAAAATACGTTAGGGGCATTATGGTAAATAGATGGCATCTTGGGCTTCAAGTCGACTGTGACCAAATCCGGGCTTATGTGGTTAAGTGTAGATCGATAGCACTTGGTGTGCATCGATCGACGCGCATCTCTCCTTGTCGACCTTGGGTGGTCGATACGGTCCTTCTCGGGTGTAAACTCTAAAATATTCCAAAATGCTCCAAAATCATCATTTTTTTTCCATTAGCTCCTGAACCTATAAATATGCAATATAGACCCAAGAATGGATAGAATATATCTTAAAATACTAATATACCATGGCTAAAAGTGGGTCAAATTCATGTTATATCAATTATATTTTATGGTACATGGTCATTGTTTTAATTTCTTAACAATTTTTTAATAAAACTTAATATACTGCTTAAATTAGTTGATTAACCACTATGAAATCTCTATTCTTTAGAGAAACTGAAACAAAAAAGGTTCCAAACCTCCTTGACCCTTATCCTATGTTAGTTTATGATGAAAATATGAATTAAAGAATATTGTTATATTTTTGAAATTTTCACAAAATATGTGGGTTAACCCCTACGAAAATATTGAGTTTTCTGTTAAATGCTCTATATTTTTAAGTTTATACTCATTAGTGTTGTTTAAATTTTTCTATTCACTTTATACATTTTAATCAATGTATGATAAACTCTCTTTCATGATACATGGCCATCGTTCTAATTTTTAACAATTAAGTTAGTAAAACTTCATATGCTGCCTAAATCACTGGACTTACCACTATAAATTTTTTATTGTTGAGAAAAACGGAGACATCAAAGGTTCCAAACATCTTTGACCATCATCATATATCAATAAATTATGCAATTATGCATTTAAGCAAGATTATCATATTTATTGATTTGTTTCAAAATTTGTGGGTTAACCCCTACGAAAATATAAATTTTCGTTAATTCTCTATATACTCAAGTTTATACTCATTAAAGTTGTTTAAATTTTTCTAAATGCATTATAAATTTGTATTAATCTATTATAAACTTTTTTCCATGGTACATGGGCATCGTTCTAATTTTTTTAACAATTGTTTTAACAAAACTTTATATGTTGCTTAAATTAGTGGACTAAACACTATGAAATCTCTATTCTTTTGGTTAAACGGAAACAATAAAGGTTCCAAACCTATTTGAACAGAGGGAATTATGTCAGTGTACAATGCATATATTTATTAAAAAAATATTGTCATATTTTTGAATTTTTCTCAATTTTTGTGGGTTACACTACAAAAATATTTAGTTTTTAGGTAAATTTCCTATATACTGAGTTAATAATCTTTCAGTTTTAAAAAGATTTCTAACGACATTCTAAATTTTTATTATTGTATCATAAATTATATTTCATGGTACATGATCATCATTTTAATTTCTTAACATTTCTTTTATTAAAAATTAATATACTGATTAAATTAGTGGATTAACCACTATGAAACCTCTATTCTAACCACTATGAAATCTCTATTCTTTAGAGAACTAGAAACAACAAAGGTTCCAAACCTCCTTGATCATTATCCTATGTTAGTTTACGATGAAAATATGCATTAAAACCATATTGTCATATTTTTGCATTTTTATCAAAATATGTGGGTTGAACCCTACAAAAATTTTGAGTTTTAGGTTAAACATTCTATATTTTTAATCTTATACTCATTTGTGTTGTTTAAAATTTTCTATTCATTTTATATATTTTTATCAGTGTATGATAAACTCTATTTCACAGTAAGCTGCCATCGTTCTATTTTTTTAACAATTAAATTAGTAAAACTTCATATGCTGCCTACAACATTGGACTTACCACTATAAAAATTTTATTGTTGAGAAAAACTTGACAACAAAGGTTTTAAACATCTTTGAGTATCATCTTATATAAATAAATTATGAAACTATGCATTTAAACAAAATTATCATACTTATTGATTTTTTAAAAATTTGTGGGCTAACTCCTACGAAAATATAAATTTTTGTTAATTTCTCTATATACTTAAGTTTATAATCATTTTTTGAAATTTTTTCAAAATCCGTGGGTTAACCCTTTCTAAAATAATGAGTTTTCGTTAAATCCTCTACATACTGAAGTTTATACTCTTCACTTTAGTTTAAAATTTTCAAACCACATTCTACATTTGAATTCATGTATTCTAAACTATCTTTCACTGTATATAGGAATCATTCTAATTTTTTAATATTTAGTTTACTAAAATTTCATATACTCCCTAGATTAGTGGAATTAGCGTTGTCAAAACTTCATTATCTAGAAAAACGGAGACAATAAAGGTTCTAAACTCTTTGACCATAATCTTATGCTAGTGCTCTATGAAAATATACACTAAAACCAGATTTTCATATTTTTGAAGTTTTTCCAAAATTCGTGGGTTAACCCCTTCTAAAATAATGAATTTTCGGTAAATGCTCTATATACTGAAGTTTCTACTCTTCACTTTTGTATAAAATTTTCAAACCACATTCTACATTTGAATTAATGTATTCTAAACTATATTTCATGGTATATAAGAATCATTCTAATTTTTTAATATTTAGTTTACTAAAATTTCATATACTGCCAAGATTAGTGGAATTAACATTATAAAATATTCATTATCTAGAAAAACGGTGACAACATAGGTTCTAAACTCTTTGACCATCATCTTACGCTAGTGCTCTATGAAACTATACACTAAAACCAGATTTTCATATTTTTGAAATTTTTCCAAAATACGTGGGTTAACACCTCTTCTAAAATAATGAGTTTTCGTTAAATCCTCTACATACTGAAGTTTATACTCTTCACTTTAGTTTAAAAATTTCAAACCACCTTCTACATTTGAATTCATGTATTCTAAACTATGTTTCATGGTATACAAGAATCATTCTAATTTTTTAATATTTAGTTTACTAAAATTTCATATACTCCCTAGATTATTGGAATTAGCGTTATAAAATCTTCATTATCTAGAAAAACGGAGACAACAGAGGTTCTAAACTCTTTGACCATAATCTTATGCTAGTGCTCTATGAAACTATACACTAAAACCAGATTTTCATATTTTTAATTTTTTTTCAAAATCCGTGGGTTAAACCATCTAAAATAATGAGTTTTCGGTAAATCCTCGATATACTGAAGTTTATACTCTTCACTTTAGTTTAAAAGTTTCAAACCACATTCTACATTTTAATTAATGTATTCTAAACTATCTTTTAAGGTATATAGGAATCATTCTAATTTTTTAATATTCAGTTTACTAAAATTTCATATACCGCCTAGATTAGTGGAATTAATATTATAAAATCTTCATTATCTAGAAAAACGGATATGCTAGTGCTCGATGAAACTATACACTAAAACCAGATTTTCGTATTTTGAAATTTTTTCAAAATCCGTGGGTTAACCCCTTCTAAGATAATGAGTTTTCGGTAAATTCTATATATACTGAAGTTTATACTCTTCACTTTAGTTTAAAAATTTCAAACCACATTCTACATTGGAATTAATGTATTCTAAACAATTTTTCATGGTATATAGGAACCATTCTAATATTTTAATAGTTGTTTACTAAAATTTTATATATTGCCTAAATTAGTAGAATAAATATTATAAAATCTTCATTATCTAGGAAAACAGAGACAACAGAGGTTCTAAACTCTTTGACCATCATCTTATTCTACTGATCGATTAAACTATACACTGAAACCATATTTTCATATTTTTGAATTTTTTTTTCCAAGATCCGTGGGCTAACCGCTTTCAAAATAATGAGTTTTCGGTAAATCCTCTATATCCTGAAGTTTATACTCTTCAATTTAGTTTAAAAATTTCAAACCACATTCTACATTTGAATTAATGTATTCTAAACTATCTTTCATGGTATATAGGAATCATTCTAACTTTTCAATATTTATTTTACTAAAATTTTATATACTCCCTAGATTAGTTGAATTAGCGTTATAAAATCTTCATTATCTAGAAAAACGGAGACTACAGAGGTTCTAAACTCTTTGACCATAATCTTACGCTAGTGCTCGATGAAACTATACACTAAAACCAGATTTTCATATTTTTGAAGTTTTTCCAAAATCCGTGGGTTAACCCCTTCTAAAATAATGAGTTTTCAGTAAATCATCTATATACTGAAGTTTATACTCTTCACTTTAGTTTAAAATTTTCAAACCACATTCTACATTTCAATTAATGTATTCTAAAATATATTTCATGGTATATATGAATCATTCTATTTTTTTAATATTTAGTTTACTAAAATTTCATATACTGCCAAGATTAGTGGAATTAACATTATAAAATCTTCATTATCTAGAAAAACGGAGACAACAGATGTTCTAAACTCTTTGACCATCATCTTATGCTAGTGCTAGATGAAACTATACAGTAAAACCAGATTTCCATATTTTTGAAATTTTTCCAAAATCCGTGGTTAACCCCTTCTAAAATAATGAGTTTTTCGGTAAATCCTCTATATACTAAAGTTTATACTCTTCACTTTAGTTTAAAAATTTCAAACCTCATTCTACATTTGAATTAATGTATTCTAAACTATTTTTCATGGTATATAGGAATCATTCTAATATAATAATATTTGTTTACTAAAATTTCATATACTGCCGAGATTAGTGGAATTAATATTATAAAATCTTCATTATCTAGAGAAACGGAGACAACAGAGGTTCTAATCTCTTTGACCATCATCTTATGCTAGTGCTCGATGAAACTATACACTAAAACCAGATTTTCATATTTTTGAAACTTTTTCCAAAATCCGTGAGTTAACCTCTTCTAAAATAATGAGTTTTCGGTAATTCCTCTATATACTGAAATTTATACTCTTCACTTTCGTTTAAAAATTTCAAACCACATTCTACAATTGAATTAATGTATTCAAAACTATCTTTCGTGGTATATATGAATCATTCTAATTTTTTAATATTTGTTTACTAAAATTTCATATAATGCCTAGATTAGTGGAATTAATATTATAAAATCTTCATTATCTAGAGAAACGGAGACAACAGAGGTTCTAAATCCTTTGACCATCATCTTATGACAGTGCTCTATGAAACTATACAGTAAAACCAGATTTTCATATTTTTGAAAATTTTGCAAAATCCGTGGGTTAACCCCCCCCCCCCCCCCCCCTTCTAAAATAATGAGTTTTCGGTAAATCCTTTATATACTGAAGTTTATACTCTTCACTTTACTTTCAAAATTTCAAACCACATTCTACATTTGAATTAATGTATTCTAAAATATATTTCATGGTATATGGGAATCATTCTAATTTTTTAATATTTAGTTTAATAAAATTTTATATACTGCTTAGATTAGTAGAATAAATGTTATAAAGATCTTCATTATCTAGGAAAATAGAGACAACAAATGTTCTAAAATCATTGACCATCATTATGCTAGTGCTCGATTAAACTATACACTAAAACCAGATTTTCATATTTTTAAATTTTTTTTCCAAAATCCGTGGGCTAACCGCTTTCAAAATAATGAGTTTCCGGTAAATCCTCTATATCCTGAAGTTTATACTCTTCAATTTAGTTTAAAAATTTCAAACCACATTCTACATTTGAATTAATGTATCTAAACTATCTTTCAATGTATATAGGAATCATTCTAATATTTTAATAATTAGTTTACTTAAATTTCATATACTCCCTAGATTAGTGGAATTAGCGTTATAAAATCTTCATTATCTAGAAAAACGGAGACAACAGATGTTCCAAACTCTTTTACCATCAACTTAAGCTAGTGCTCGATGAAACTATATACTAAAACTAGATTTTCATATTTTTGAAGTTTTTCCAAAATCCGTGGGTTAACCTCTTCTAAAATAATGAGTTTTTAGTAAATCCTCTATATTCTGAAGTTTATACTCTTTACTTTAGTTTAAAAATTTCAAACCACATTCTACATTTGAATTATTGTATTCTAAACTATCTTTCATGATATATATGAATCATTTTATTTTTTTGATATTTAGTTTACTAAAATTTCATATACTGCCTAGATTAGTGGAATTAGCATTATAAAATCTTCATTATCTAAAGAAACGGAGAAAACAAATGATCTAAACTTTTTAACCATCATCTTATGCTAGTGCTCTATGAAACTTTACACTATAACCAGATTTTCATATTTTAAAAAAAATTCTAAAATCTGTGGGTTAACCCCTTCTAAAATAATATCCTCTATATACTAAAGCTTGTACTCTTCACTTTAGTTTAAAAATATCAAACCACATTCTAAATTTGAATTAATGTATTCTAAACTATCTTTTATTGTATATAGGAATCATTCTAATTTTTTAATATTTAGTTTACTAAAATTTCATATACAGCATATATTAGTGGAATTAGCATTATAAAATTTTCATTATCTAGGAAAACGGAGACAACAGAGGTTCTAAACTCTTTGACCATAATCTTATGCTAGTTCTCTATGAAACTATACATTAAAACATGATTTTCATATTTTTGAATTTTTTTCCAAAATCCGTGGGTACCCCTTCTAAAATAATGAGTTTTCGGTAAATGCTATGTATACTGAACTTCATACTCTTCACTTTAGTTTAAAATTTTCAAACTACATTCTACATTTGAATTAATGTATTCTAAAATATATTTCATGGTATATATGAATCATTCTAATCATTTAATATTTAGTTTACTAAAATTTCATATACTCCCTAGATTAGTGGAATTAGCGTTATAAAATCTTCATTATCTAGAAAAACGGAGACAAAAGAGGTTCTAAACTCTTTGACCATCATCTTATTCTAGTGCTAGATGAAACTATACACTAAAACCAGATTTTCATATTTTAAAAACTTTTTCCAAAATCCGTGGGTTAACCCCTTCTAAAATAATGAGTTTTCGGTAAATCCTCTATTTACTGAAGTTTGTACTCTTTACTTTAGTTTAAAATTTTCAAACCACATTCTAAATTTGAATTAATGTATCTAAACTATCTTTCATGGTAAATAGGAATCATTCTAATATTTTAATATTTAGTTTATTAAAATTTCATATACAGCCTAGATTAGTGGAATTAGCATTATAAAATCTTCATTATCTAGGAAAACGGAGACAACAGAGGTTCTACTCTTTGACCATCATCTTATGCTAGTGCTCTATGAAACTATACAATAAAACATGATTTTCATATTTTTGAATTTTTTTCCAAAATCCGTGGGTTAACCCCTTCTAAAATAATGAGTTTTCGGAAATGCTCTATATACTGAACTTCATACTCTTCACTTTAGTTTAAAATTTTCAAACCACATTCTAAAATAATGAGTTTTCGGTAAATCTTTTATATACTGAAGTTTATACTCTTCACTTTAGTTTCAAAATTTCAAACCACATTCTACATTTGAATTAATGTATTCTAAACTATATTTCATGGTATATGGGAATCATTCTAATTTTTTAATATTTAGTTTACTAAAATTTTATATACTGCCTAGATTAGTGGAATAAATGTTATAAAAATCTTCATTATCTAGGAAAACAGAGACAACAGATGTTCTAAAATCTTTGACCATCATCTTATGCTAGTGCTCGATTAAATTATACACTAAAACCTGATTTTCATATTTTTAATAATTTTTCCAAAATCCGTGGGCTAACCGCTTCAAAAATAATGAGTTTTTGGTAAATCCTCTATATCCTGAAGTTTATACTCTTCAATTTAGTTTAAAAATTTCAAACCACATTCTACATTTGAATTAATGTATTTAAACTATCTTTCATGGTATATAGGAATCATTCTAATTTTTTAATATTAATTTTACTAAAATATCATATACTCCCTAGATTATTGGAATTAGCGTTATAAAATCTTCATTATCTAGAAAAACGGAGACAACAGATGTTCCAAACTCTTTTACCATCATCTTAAGCTAGTGTTCGATGAAACTATACACTAAAACTAGATTTTCATATTTTTGAAGTTTTTCCAAATCCATGGGTTAACCCCTTCTAAAATAATGAGTTTTCGGTATTTACTGAAGTTTGTACTCTTTACTTTAGTTTAAAAATTTAAAACCACATTTTAAATTTGAATTAATGTATCTAAACTATCTTTCATGGTATATAGGAATCATTCTAATATTTTAATATTTAGTTTACTAAAATTTCATATACAGCCTAGATTAGTGGAATTAGCATTATAAAATCTCCATTATCTAGGAAAACGGAGACAACAGAGGTTCTAAATTCTTTGACCATCATCTTATGCTAGTGCTCTATGAAAATATACATTAAAACATGATTTTCATATTTTTGAATTTTTTTTCCAAAATCCGTGGGTTAACCCCATCTAAAATAATGAGTTTTCGGTAAATACTCTATATACTGAACTTCATACTCTTCACTTTAGTTTAAATTTTTCAAACCACATTCTACATTTGAATTAATGTATTATAAAATATCTTTCATGGTATATAGGAAGCATTCTAATATTTTAATATTTAGTTTACTTAAATTTCATATACTCCCTAGATTAGTGGAATTAGCGTTATAAAATCTTCATTATCTAGAAAAACGGAGACAACAGATGTTCCAAACTCTTTTACCATCATCTTAAGCTAGTGCTCGATGAAACTATACACTAAAACTAGATTTTCATATTTTTGAAGTTTTTCCAAAATCTGTGGGTTAACCCCTTCTAAAATAATGAGTTTTCGTTAAATCCTCTATATACTGAAGTTTATACTCTTCACTTTAGTTTAAAAATTTTAAACCACATTCTAAATTTGAATTAATGTATTCTAAACAATTTTTCATGTTATATAGGAATCATTCTAATATTTTAATATTTGTTTACTAAAATTTTATATACTGCCTAGATTAGTGGAATAAATATTATAAAATCTTCATTATCTAGGAAAACGGAGACAACAGAGGTTCTAAACTCTATGACCATCATCTTATTCTAGTACTCGATTAAAATATACACTAAAACAAGATTTTCATATTTTTGTTTTTTTTTCCAAAATCCGTGGGTTTACCGCTTCAAAAATAATGAGTTTTTGGTAAATCATCTACATACTGAAGTATATACTCTTCACTTTAGTTTAAAAATTTCAAACCATATTCTACATTTGAATTAGTGTATTTTAAACTATCTTTCATGGTATATAAGAATCATTCTAATTTTTTAATATTTATTTTACTAAAATTTCATATACTCCCTAGATTAGTGGAATTAGCGTTATAAAATCTTCATTATCTAGAGAAACGGAGACAACAGAGGTTCTAAACTCTTTGACCATCATCTTACGCTAGGGCTCGATGAAACTATACACTAAAACAGATTTCATATTTTGAAGTTTTTCCAAAATCCGTGGGTTAACCCCTTCTAAAATAATGAGTTTTCAGTAAATCCTCTATATACTGAAGTTTATACTATTCACTTTAGTTTAAAAATTTCAAACCACAATCTACATTTCAATTAATGTATTCTAAACTATCTTTCATGGTATATATGAATCATTCTATTTTTTTAATATTTAGTTTACTAAAATTTCATATACTGCCAAGATTAGTGGAATTAACATTATAAAATCTTCATTATCTAGAAAAACGGAGACAACAGAGGTTCTAAACTCTTTGACCATCATCTTATGCTAGTGCTAGATGAAACTATACACTAAAACCAGATTTTCATATTTTTGAATTTTTTCCGAAATCCGTGGGTTAACCCTTTCTAAAATAATGAATTTTCGGTAAATCCTCTATATACTAAAGCTTATACTCTTCACTTTAGTTTAAAAATTTCAAACCACATTCTACATTTGAATTAATGTATTCTAACCTATTTTTCATTGTATATAGGAATCATTTTAATATTTTAATATTTGTTTACTAAAATATCATATACTGTCGAGATTAGTGGAATTAATATTATAAAATCTTCATTATATAGAGAAACGGAGACAACAGAGGTTCTAAACTTTTTGACAATCATCTTCTGCTACTGTTCGGTGAAACTATACACTAAAACCAGATTTTCATATTTTTGAAACTTTTTCCAAAATTCGTGGGTTAACCCCTTCTTAGATAATTAGTTTTCAGTAATTCCTCTATATACTGAAGTTTATATTCTTCACTTTAGTTTAAAAATTTCAAACTACATTCTACATTTGAATTAATGTATTCAAAACTATCTTTCATGGTATATAGGAATCATTCTAATTTTTTAATATTTGTTTACAAAAATTTCATATAGTGCCTAGATTAGTGGAATTAATACTATAAATCTTTATTTTCTAGAGAAACGGAGACAACATAGGTTTTAAACTCTTTGACCATCATCTTATGCTATGGCTCGATGAAACTATACACTGAAACCATATTTTTATATTTTTGAATTTTTTTCCAAAATATGTGGGTACCCCCGTCTAAAATAATGAGTTTTTGGTAAATCCTCTATATAATGAAGTTTATACTCTTCACTTTAGTTTAAAATTTTCAAAACACATTCTACATTTGAATTAATGTATTATAAACTATCTTTCATGGTATATAGGAATAATTCTAATTTTTTAATATTTTTTTACTAAAATTTTATACACTACCTAGATTAGTGGAATTAATATTATAAAATCTTCATTATCTAGATAAACGGATACAACAAAGGTTCTCAACTCTTTGACCATCATCTTATGCTAGTGCTCTATAAAACTATACACTAAAACACGATTTTCATATTTTTAAAAATTTTTCCAAAATCCGTGGGTTAACCCCTTCTAAAATAATGAGTTTTTGGTAAATCCTCTATATACGGAAGTTTATACTCTTCACTTTAGTTTAGAAATTTCAAACCACATTCTACGTTTGAATTAATGTATTCTAAACTATCTTTCATGGTATATATGAATCATTCTAATTTTTTAATATTTGGTTACTAAAATTTCATATAGTCCCTAGATTAGTGGAATTAGCGTTATAAAATCTTCATTATCTAGAGAAACGGAGATAACAGAGGTTCTAAACTCTTTGACCATCGCTAGGGCTCGATGAGACTATACACTAAAACAAGATTTTCATATTTTTGAAGTTTTTCCAAAATCCGTGGCTTAACCCCTTCTAAAATAATGTGTTTTCAGTAAATCCTCTATATACTGAAATTTATACTCTTCACTTTAGTTTAAAAATTTCAAACCACATTCTAAATTTGAATTAATGTATTCTAAACTATCTTTCATGGTATATATGAATCAATTTAATTTTTTAATATTTAGTTTACTAAAATTTCATATACTGC
Source organism: Raphanus raphanistrum subsp. raphanistrum (assembly GCA_019706035.1). Taxonomy (NCBI): domain Eukaryota; kingdom Viridiplantae; phylum Streptophyta; class Magnoliopsida; order Brassicales; family Brassicaceae; genus Raphanus; species Raphanus raphanistrum. The sequence continues at coordinate 54,943,218 of CM033988.1, forward strand.
CAAGATTAGTGGAATTAACATTTTAAAATCTTCATTATCTAGAAAAACGGAGACAACAAATTTCAAACCACATTCTATATTTGAATTAATGTATTCTAAACTATCTTGCATGGTATAGAGGAATCATTCAAATTTTTTAATATTTGTTTACTAAAACTTCATATACTGCCTAGATTAGTGGAATTAGCATTATAAAATCTTCATTACCTAGAGAAACGGAGAAAACAAATGTTCTAAACTCTTTAACCATCATCTTATGCTAGTGCTCTATGAAACTTTACACTAAAACCAGATTTTCATATTTTAAAAAAATTTCCAAAATCTGTGGATTAACCCCTTCTAAAATAATATCCTCTATATACTGAAGCTTGTACTCTACACTTTAGTTTAAAAATATCAAACCACATTCTAAATTTGAATTAATGTATTCTAAACTATCTTTTATGGTATATATGAATCATTCTAATTTTTTAATATTTAGTTTACTAAAATTTCATATACAGCCTAGATTAGTGGAATTAGCATTATATAATCTTCATTATCTAGGAAAACGGAGACAACAGAGGTTTTAAACTCTTTGACCATCATCTTATCCTAGTGCTCTATGAAACTATACATTAAAACATGATTTTCATATTTTTGAATTTTTTTCCAAAATCCGTGGGTACCCTTCTAAAATAATGAGTTTTCGGTAAATGCTCTGTATACTGAACTTCAGACTCTTCACTTTAGTTTAAAATTTTCAAACAACATTCTACATTTGAATTAATGTATCTAAACTATCTTTCAAGGTATATAGGAATCATTCTAATATTTTAATATTTAGTTTACTTAAATTTCATATACTCCCTAGATTAGTGGAATTAGCGTTATAAAATCTTCATTATCCAGAAAAACGGAGACAACAGAGGTTCTAAACTCTTTGACCATCATCTTATGCTACTGCTCGATGAAACTATACACTAAAACCATATCTTCGTATTTTTGAAATTTTTCCAAAATCCGTGGGTTAACCCTTTCTAGAATAACGAGTTTTTGGTAAATCATCTATATACAGAAGTTTAAACTCTTCAGTTTAGTTTAAAATTTTCAAACCACATTTTACATTTGAATTAATGTATTCTAAACTATCTTTCATGGTATATAGGAATCATTCAAATTTTTTAATATTTAGGTTACAAAAATTTCATATACTGCCTAGATTAGTGGAATTAGCATTATAAAATCTTCATTATCTAGAAAAACGGAGACAATAGTGGTTCTAAACTCTTTAACCATCATCTTATGCTAGTGCTCTATGAAACTATACACTAAAACCATATTTTCATATTTTTGAATTTTTTCCAAAATTTGTGGGTTAGCCCCTTCTAAAATAATGAGTTTTCGGTAAATCCTCTATATACTGAAGTTTATACTCTTCACTTTAGTTAAAAAATTTCAAACCACATTCTATATTTGAATTAATTTATTATAAACTATCTTTCATGGTATATCCATCAAATCCAGATGTTTTCCCCTCGGGATCATTGTTCACCAATATGGATTACTTATTTTGGAGAGTGTTACCTCAGATGAGCGATCATCAGTTTGTATGGATACTATGGTATATATGGAAAGCAAGGAACTGTAAGGTTTCTAGCAATCTGGACATTGATGCAAGGGATACACTAAAATTGGCTGAAACGGAATCTACTTTGTGGGCGGCAGCACAAGAGTTAAATATACAGCCTTCTATAGCACCACAAGTACATACACTTCCCACAATTCCAGGGCGATGGTGCTTCGTAGATGGTTCGTGGAAGGATAAGGATTCTTTTTCGGGACAAGGATGGATCAGCACTCTGGAAGGTTTTCAGAGTCTAATGGGGGCGCGAAATGTTCGGGCAACTATGTCCCCTCTTAACTCGGAGGTGGAGGCATTGATTTGGGCAATGGAATGTATGAGAAATTTAAGACAGCTACAGGTTACGTTTGCAACAGATTGTTCTCAGTTGGTGAAGATGGTTTCGGAACCAGAAGAGTGGCCAGCATTCGCAAGTTACCTGGAAGATATCAAGAGTCTACAAGACAGTTTCCAGAGCTCACAGCTCATTCATGTACCACGGACGGCAAACTCAAGGGCGGATCGTCTAGCACGCAGTGCCAGACAACAATCGTCTTTTGTCATTCACATGGATGCAGAGCTACCAGTTTGGTGTGCAGAGTCTATATGAGTCTGTATATTTGATGACAAAAAAAAAAAAAAAATCTTTCATGGTATATAGGAATCATTCCAAAATTTTAATATTTAGTTTACTAAAATTTCATATACTCCCTAGATTAGTGAAATTAGCGTTACAAAATCTTCATTATCTAGAAAAACGGAGACAACAGAAGTTTTAAATCTTTGACCATCATCTTATGCTAGTGCTCGATGAAACTATACACAAAAACCAGATTTTCATATTTTTTGAATTTTTTTCCAAAATCCGTGGGTAAAATAATGAGTTTTCGGTAAATACTCTATATACTAAAGTTTATACTCTTCACTTTAGTTCAAAAATTTCAAACCACATTCTACATTTGAATTAATGTATCCTAAACTATTTTTCATGGTATATAGGAATCATTATAATATTTTAATATTTGTTTACTAAAATTTCATATACAGCCTAGATTAGTGAAATTAATATTATAAGGTCTTCATTATCTAGAGAAACGGAGACAACAGAGGTTCTAAACTCTTTGATCATCATCTTATGCTAGTGCTCGATGAAACTATGCAATAAAACCAGATTTTATATTTGTGAAATTTTTCCAAAATATGTGGGTACCCCCTTCTAAAATAATGAGTTTTTGGTAAATCATCTATATACTGAAGTTTATACTCTTCACTTTAGTTTAAAATTTTCAAACCACATTCTACATTTGAATTAATGTATTCTAAACTATCTTTCATGGTATATAGGAATCATTCTAATTTTTTAATATTTTTTTACTAAAATTTCATACACTGCCTAGATTAGTGGAATTAATATTATAAAATCTTCATTATCTAGATAAACGGATACAACAGAGTTTCTCAACTCTTTGACCATCATCTTATGCTAGTGCTCTATGAAACTATACACTAAAACCAGATTTTCATATTTTTGAATTTTTTTTCCAAAATCCGTCGTTTAACCCCTTCTAAAATAATGAGTCTTCGCTAAATCCTCTATATACTAAAGTTTATACTCTTCACCTTAGTTTAAAATTTTCAAACAACATTCTACATTTGACTTAATGTATTCTAAACTATCTTTTATGGTATATAGAAATCATTCTATTTTTTTAATATTTAGTTTACTAAAATTTCCATATACTGCCTAGATTAGTGAATTAATATTATAAAATCTTAATTATATAGAGAAACGGAGACAACAAAAGTTCTAAACTCTTTGACCATCATCTTATGCTAGTGCTCTATGAAACTAAACACTAAACCAGATTTTCATATTTTGAACTTTTTTAATATTTAGTTTACTAATATTTCCATATACTGCCTAAATTAGTGAATTAATATTATAAAATCTTAATTATATAGAGAAACGGAGACAACAGAGGTTCTAAACTCTTTGACCATCATCTTATGCTAGTGCTCTATGAAACTAAACACTAAACCAGATTTTCATATTTTGAATTTTTTTCCAAAATCCGTGGGTTAACAACCCCTTCTTAAATAATGAGTTTTCGGTAAATACTATATATACTGAAGTTTATACTCTTCACTTTAGTTTAAAATTTTCAAACCACATTCAGCATTTGAATTAATGTACTAAACTATCTTTCATGGTATATAGGAATCATTCTAGTTTTTTAATATTTGTTTACTAAAATTTCATATACTCCCCAGATTAGTGGAATTAGTATATAGGAATCATTCTAATTTTTTAATATTTAGGTTTCAAAAATTTCATATACTGCCTAGATTAATGGAATTAGCATTATGAAATCTTCATTATCTAGAAAAACGGAGACAACAGTGGTTCTAAATTCTTTAACCATCATCTTATGCCAGTGCTCTATGAAACTATACACTAAAACCAGATTTTCATATTTTTGAAATTTTTCCAAAATTTGTGGGTTATCCCCTTCTAAAATAATGAGTTTTCGGTAAATCCTCTATATACTGAAGTTTATACTCTTCACTTTAGTTTAAAAATTTCAAACCACATTCTACATTTGAATTAATGTATTCTAAAATATATTTCATGGTATATGGGAATCATTCTATATTTTTAATATTTGTTTACTAAATTTTCATATACTGCCTAGATTAGTGGAATTAGCATTATAAAATCTTCATTATCTGGAGAAACGGAAACAACAGAGGTTCTAAACTCTTTGACCATCATCTTATGTTATTGCTCTATGAAAATATACACTAAAACCAGATTTTCATATTTTTGAAATTTTTCCAAAATTCGTGGGTTAACCCTTTCTAAAATAATGGGTTTTTGGTAAATCTTTTACATACTGAAGTTTATACTCTTCACTTTAGATTAAAATTTTCAAACCACATTCTAAATTTGAATTCATGTATTCTAAACTATCTTTCATGGTATATATGAATCATTCTAAATTTTTAATATTTGTTTACTAAAATTTCATATACTGCCCAGATTAGTGGAATTAGCACTATAAAATATTAATTATCTAGAGAAATGAAGACAACAGAGGTTCTAAACTCTTTGACCATCATCTTATGCTAGTGCTCGATGAAACTATACACTAAAACCAGATTTTCATATTTTGAAAATTTTCCCAAATCAGTGGGTTAACCCTTCTAAAATAATGAGTTTTCGGTAAATCCTCTATATACTAAAGTTTATACTCTTCACTTTAGTTTAAAATTTTCAAACCATGTTCTACATTTGAATTAATGTATCCTAAACTTTCTTTCATGGTATATAGGAATCATTCTAATTTTTTCATGCTTGTTTACTAAAATTTCATATACTACATAGATTAATGGAATTTATATTATAAAATATTCATTATCTAGAGAAATGGAGACAACACAGGTTCTAAACTCTTTGACAATCATCTTATGCTAGTGCTCTATGAAACTATACACTAAAACATGATTTTCATATTTTTGAAAAAGTTTCCATAATCCATGGGTAAATCCTCTATATACATAAGTTTATACTCTTCATTTTAGTTTAAAATTTTCAAACCACATTCTACAGTTGAATTAATGTATTCTAAACTATCTTTCATGATATAGAGGAATCATTCTAATTTTTTAATATTTTTTACTAAAATTTCATATACTGCCTAGATTAGTGGAATTAGCATTAGAAAATCTTCATTATCTAGAGAAACGGAGACAACAGAGGTTCTAAACTCTTTGACCATCATCTTATGCTAGTGCTCTATAAAACTATACACTAAAACCAGATTTTTATATTTTTAAAAATTTTCCAAAATCCGTGGGTTAACACCTTCTAAAATAATATCCTCTATATACTGAAGTTTGTACTCTTCACTTTAGTTTAAAAATTTCATACCACATTCTAAATTTGAAATAATTTATTCTAAACTATCTTTCATGTTATATAGGAATCATTCTAATTTTTTTAATATTTAATTTACTAAAATTTCATATACTGCCTAGATTAGGGGAATTAGCATTATAAAATCTTCATTATCTAGAAAATCAGAGACAACAGAGGTTTTAAAATCTTTGGCCTTCATCTTATGCTAGTGCTCTATGAAACTATACACTAAAATCAGATTTTCATATTTTTGAAAATTTTCCAAAATATGTGGGTTAACCTTCTAAAATAATGAGTTTTTGGTAAATCCTCTATATATTGAAGTTTATATTCTTTAATTTAGTTTAAAAATTTCAAATCATATTCTACATTTGAATTAATGTATTCTAAACTATCTTTCATGGTATATAGGAATCAAACTAATTTTTTAATATTTTTTTACTAAAATTTCATATACTCCCTTGATTAGTAGAATTAGCTTTATAAAATCTTTATTATCTAGAAAATGAAGACAAGAGAGGTTCTAAACTCTTTGCCCATCATCTTATGCTAGTGCTCGATGAAACTATACACTAAAATCATATTTTCATATTTTTGAAATTTTTCCAAAATCCGTGGGTTAACCCCTTATAAAATAATGAGTTTTCGGTAAATCCTCTATATACTGAAGTTTATACTCTTCACTTTAGTTTAAAATTTTCAAACCACAATCTACATTTGAATTTATGTATTTTAAACTATCTTTCATAGTATATAGGAATCATTCTAAATTTTTAATGTTTGTTTACTAAAAATTCATATACTGCCTAGATTATTGGAATTAATATTATAAAATATTCATTATCTAGAGAAACGGAAACAACAGAGGTTCTAAACTCTTTGACCATGATCTTATGCTAGTGCTCTGTGAAATATACACTAAAACCAGATTTTCATATTTTTTGAAATTTTTCCAACATCCGTGGGTTCTAAAATAATTATTTTCGGTAAATCCTCTATATACTGAAGTTTATACTCTTCACTGTAGTTTAAAATTTTCAAACCACATTCTACATTTTAATTAATGTATTCTAAACTATCTCTCATAGTATATAAGAATCATTCAAATTTGTTAATATTTGTTTACTAAAATTTCATATACTGCCTAGATTATTGGAATTAAAATTATAAAATCTTCATTATCAAGAGAAACGGAGGAAACAGATTTTCTAAACTCTTTGACCATCATCTAATGCTAGTGCTCTATGAAACTATACACTAAAACAAGATTTTCATATTTTTCAAATTTTTTTCCAAAATCCGTGGGTTAACCCCTTCTAAAACAATGAGTTTTCGGTAAATCCTATATATACATATGTTTATACTCTTCACTTTAGTTTGAAAATTTCAAACCACATTCTACATTTTAATTAATGTATTCTAAACTATTTTTCAATCATTCTATTTTTTTTAATATTTGTTTACTAAAACTTCTATATACTACCTAGATTAGTGAAATTAGCATTATAAAATCTTCATTATCTATAGAAACGGAGACAACGGAGGTTCTAAACTCTTTGACCATCATCTTAGGCTAGTGCTCTATGAAACGATACACTAAAACCAGATTTTTATATTTTTGAATTTTTTCCAAAATCCGTGGGTTAACATCTTCTAAAATAATGAGTTTTCGGTAAATCCTCTATATACTGAAGTTTATACTCTTCACTTTAGTTTAAAAATTTCAAACCACATTATACATTTGAATTAATTTATTCTAAACTATCTTTCATGCTATATAGGAATCATTCTAATTTTTTAATATTTGTTTATTAAAATTTCATATACGACCTAGATTAGTGGAATTAATATTAATAATCTTCATTATCTAGAGAAACGGAAACAACAGAGGTTCTAAATTCTTTGACCATCATCTTATGCTTGTGCTCGATGAAACTATACACTAAAACCAAATTTTCATATTTTTGATTTTTTTTCCAAAATCCGTGGATTAACCCCTTCTAAAATAATGAGTTTTCGAAAAATCCTCTATATACTGAAGTTTATACTCTTCACTTTAGTTTAAAAAATTCAAACCATATTCTACATTTGAATTAATGTATTCTAAACGATCTTTCATGGTATATAGGAACCATTCTAAATTTTTAATATTTGTTTACTAAAATTTCATATACTCCCTAGATTAGTGGAATTAGCGTTATAAAATCTTCTTTATCTAGAAAAACAAAGACAACAGAGGTTCTAAACTCTTTGCCCATCAACACTTAAAGTCTAAAACCATATTTTCATATTTTTGAAATTTTTCCAAAATCCGTGGGTTAACCCCCCCTTCTAAAATAGTGAATTTTCGGGAAATCCTCTATTTACTGAAGTTTGACTCTTCACTTTAGTTTAAAAATTTCAAACCACATTTTACATTTGAATTAATGTATTCTAAACTATCTTTCATAGTATATAGGAATCATTATAAATTTTTAATGTTTGTTTACTAAAAATTTATATACTGCCTAGATTAGTGGAATTGATATTATAAAATCTTCATTATCTAGATAAACGGAAACAACAGAGGTTCTAAACTCTTTGACCATCATCTTATGCTAGTGCTCTATGAAACCATACACTAAAACCAGATTTTCATATTTTTAAAATTTTTTCCAAAATCCGTGGGTTAACCCCTTCTAAAATAATGAGTTTTCACTAAATCCTCTATATACATAAATTTATAATCTTCACTTTTGTTTAAAAATTTCAAACCACATTCTACAGTTGAATTAATGTATTCTAAACTATCTTTTATGATATAGAGGAAATATTCTAATTTTTTAATATTTGTTTACTAAAACTTCATATACTGCCTAGATTAGTCGAATTAGCATTATAAAATCTTCATTATCTAGAGAAATGGAGACAATAGAGTTTCTAAACTCTTTGACCATCATCTTATGCTAGTGCTCTATGAAACTATACACTAAAACCAGATTTTCATATTTTAAAAAAATTTCCAAAATCCGTGGGATAACCCCTTCTAAAATAATATCCTCTATATACTGAAGTTTGTACTCTTCGTTTTAGTTTAAAATTTTCAAACCACATTCTAAATTTGAAATAATGTATTCTAAAATATCTTTCATGGTATATAGGAATCATTCTAATTTTTTAATATTTAGTTTACTAAAATTTTATAGCCTAGATTAGTGGAACACTACAAGAAAACAGGCGAATACTGACGGACAAAATCGTCAGAAATTCATCGGAATCGACATATTGTGACAAATTTTTGACGAAAGTGGTCGTCGGTATCATTTCGTCGGAAAAAATAAATTCGTTGGAATTTCGTTAGTATATCCGACGACATTTTGGCGAACACCGAGAAACAACATTCTCACGAACTTCCGACGACACTTCGACAACATTTTCCGAGAACGGAGTTCATCGGAAACACTAGTTTCCGATGGATATTCTGTCATCGGAAAATTCCGACGAAATACCGACGAACACATTCCTCGAAAAATTCTGACGAAATACTGACGAATTATTCCTACGGAATTCCGACGATTTAGTGTTTATAGGTTGAACACAAGTTTTTAATGTAAAATCCACATCTTTGATAATATATATAGTATTTGCATAATGATTTAACTATAAAAAGATTTTCATAACACGATTTTACACAAAAACGTTTTTGTAGTGTAAGATTATAGATGAATTTGATTGTATAAGTATACAAGTGTTAAGATGAGATGTTATGAAAACAATGAAATACATACATAAATATTTTAATAAGTTGTTAAATTTGAACTGTTGTGATCTAATACTATACTAAACACTTAATATGTCTTATTTTTATAGTTTCGGTATCCAAATCTATATATTGTTTTATATGAAAATTGTTAAAAACATACGTCCTCGGAAATTCCTCGGAATATACTGAGGTACATACCGATGAAATTCCGACGACTACAACTGTTATATAATTAATCGGAATGTCGTCGGAAATTCGTCGGTAGATACTGATGAAATTCCGACGACCACAACGGTAATATATATTATCGGAAAGTCGTCGGAACTTCGTCGGTATATTCCGACGAACTATATTTCGTATTCCGACAAAATTCCGACGATGTTGTATTTTTTATTTTCGTCCGTATGTCATCGGAAAAACGTCAATAACGTCCGACGACCTTTATCTCCGTCGGAACGTCCGTCGGAATATAGCGTGTTTTCTTGTAGTGAATTAGCATTATAAAATCTTCATTATCTAGAAAAACAGAGACAACGGAGAAGGATTTTAGGTATTTTCCTTAGATACTATGGTATATTTGGGAGGCAATGAATGATAAAATTTACTCGAACAAAGATGCTAACCCTCAGGAGATACTTCGACGGGTAGATGTGGAAGGTACGATATGGATGGAGGCTCAACTAACAATAAACGGATCAGCTGAGAACTTGTATCGTGGGAATGATCAACAGGCTCTGGATTCCTTTTCTATTGAAAATACAAGAATTTGTTACATCGATGGATCATGGAAAGAAGAGGATAATTTTATGGGGCAAAGACGATTTTGTAGAGAAAATGGATCGACAGATGTCATGATGGGGACGATGAATCTTCGGCGAAGTATGTCGCCTCTGCATGCTAAGTGTGAAGCATTAATTTGGGCAATGGAGTGTATGAAGACCCTTCAATTTTCAGAAGTAGTTTTTGCGACGAATTGTTTTCAATTGGTGAAGATAGTGAAGACACTTGAAGAATGACCAGCGTTTTTTACACATATGAAAAAATTCATCCGCAGTAAGACTTTCTTCTCTAACTTCCGAATTAGACATATTCCAAAAGTACAAAATATCTTGGCGGACAAAATTGCATGCAGTGCGAGGAGTTCTCTTTCAGCTATGTTGTATGTTGATTCAACTCCACCGGTTTGGTTCCCTAAACCGGCTGAAACGATTTCGTAGAGTAGATTATTGTTGTCAAAAAAATAGGGAATGAGCATTTTTCTGAATGTAAATTAGGAAATGTGGAAAATCAATTTAATGATCGATAAAGGAGCATTATTATTGCCAGTGGCATGAGATGGTAAATATTAAAAAAAAATTAGGATTAATTCTAATATGTATTTCTGTTTTAATAGTTCAGAAGAATAATATATATTTTACAAACAAATTGTACACTTTTCCTGACGAAAATCAATCTGTGAAAAATTGAAATATGATTCTTTAATTTGACGTATATATTCAATCAAATACACACAGAAAACTATAAATTTTTAAAGAATCAAACACATTGCAATCTTCACAGCATAATTCACTTGTACAAAGTTTTATAAATAAACAGATTCACAGGCGTGCAAGTTTGTTTTAAAATGGTGTGTTTCATGGATGTTTCTTAGAGGCTGTTTGTTTCTCGAGTTTCTCAAAAAGAGAACCATCGTAGACAGCTCTCACTGTTTCTTTGTGCAACAAACCGTTCTTGTCTTTGCATAAATATTGCAAGATTTTCCACTCCGTATAGGCAGCAATCCTGCAAATTTATTCAATTCACATATAATAACCATTCAGAATCGGATCCATAGTAACATCGTTTAAGAAATCAAAATAAAAACCGAACTAAACCAAACCGGTTGGGATACTTACGCTCCTTTACGATCATTAGCTTCTTTGTTTGAGTCGAGGAGTTCTTGGAGTTCTTTGCCCGTCAAAGCATCGGGATGTGTATGTGAATGCTTCGCAAATATCTCCTCGAACTTCGATTCCACAAACCTCCATGAATATAAAATAAAAAACAAACAAAATGAATAAAATTTATATTTCTATTTAAAATAATATTTTCAGCTTTTTTTACGTATGTCAAAAACAAATAAAATTATTTTCAGTTAAATCATTTTATGATTAATTATTTCAGTAATTTTAGATAACTATTAAGTCAGTAGATTTAATTTGTAGTTTACAAAATATAATTATAAATCACTAAATAGACATTAACAACTTCAAATATTATTTTAAATACTTTTTAAAACATAATTGTCTTTTGAAAATGTAAGAAATATATACTAAATCATAAAACTCTGTAATTTTACCAAAAAACTCTGTAATTTACCTCCCATCCTTGTCGTAAACGCCTGAATCGCTACCATGTTTAGCAAGGTGGATATTCTTAATCTCTATCGGAAAAGAGAGCGAGAAACCTTTTCCCTGCAAATCAAGAACACATATCGCTGATTCCTTTTTTTGTAATTAAGAATGAGATCATTTAGCATTAGGAACTTAATGATCTTTAATTTACCGGACGAGTTTTGCTGCTAAGACCCATGTTGATGAACAAAGAAGCGAATGCCGACAAGAGATATCCACATCCTATTGCTCTAAACCCTGTTCTTGTTTTGTCGTGTTCCGAAGACAGTAAAGTTAGTATAGAAAATATCGAAAATCTTACAGATTACTAAGATGAGAGTCATCAGACCATAAGAGCCTCACAAACACATATGCAGCAAAACAAAAGATCTAGAAAACAAATCTATTCCTAAGATATTACATAAGATTGATTAAGACATTTTGGTATGAACTGAAGAGTTTTCTTTTCAAGAAGACAGTAGTACCTTGAAATGTCTCTGAAGGATAAACGATACCATCTTTGTTCCTGTCGAAGAAGGCGACATGTCTCTGCAAGAAATTATCTTCTTCTGGCACAAATTTCACTTTTAAGAATGCAACCCAATAAAACGTTTAAAGATCGATGTTATGATGGTAGAGATGCATAATTTACTAATATGAAATAGAGAATCTAATAAAGAGTACCAGTGGATTCAGAGGAAGCCATTATATGAACACAAAAATGAATTGGTTGAGAGAGAGAAAGAGAGAGGTAACAGAAAATGGTGAAAAAGAGAATGGAGACAACAACACTCGCTTCTTTAATCTTTAATAAAATGATAATAATAATGTAATCAAAATATTCGATTTCGATCTGTATTTCTTACAATGTTTTTGTATACGAAAACGAGAAAATAAGTCTCATTCACGCACCACGGAAGCGTCAGGCATTTATTATTAGTCTGATTCACGCACCACGTCGCTGTCGCTGATACAGCCATATGGCCCCCCTATCTAGCACATTCCGTTTTTATTTTTATTTTTTTGTCGACCACATTCCGTTTTTATTTACCTTCCTTTTCCTGGTCAACACCATTTTATTATTTGGATATATAATGTAGGGAAATTGCACAGGTCACAGGTGTATATACTTAAACTGTTGAGTTCTTGACCAAAATGGATGACCCAGCTCCGCGTTTGTGTGCAGACAAGCAAAGTATGCAGCTACCAAAACCTAACCCTCCTTTGTTTGTCACTCTTTTGTACATATTTTAGTTATAATACGACAACGTTAGTATTCGATGGTACCAATCTATTAGTGAAAACTAGCAAAATGTTGCTATTCTGCTTTTATTATTTGAATCGATTAATTTATGTTGGCGGATGGTTAGATTGATAACTGTTATTTGTAATAGGCTTATCTCATTTAGCATATGAATTATAGCATAATAAGTTCAACTAGTTAGGCATTTTTCGTATTTGGGTTTAGATGTATGTTCTGTACGAAAGTGATAGTTTATGATTAATGTTAATATATCCACTAATCGAATTTGCAGAACAGTTAATATCTTAATTTTGTAAATAATATGCATGTTTTGATGAAATGAAAGTTAGAAATTTTGTAACAAAAAAAGCGTATAACAGTTTGAGACTGAAGAAACAGTATCAAAACGCATTGGATGGAAAAGGGCAATAATTAAAAGGTCATTGCGTAAAGCCGAGTGCAACAGATTCCTTTTGCTTTTGCACCTTTTTGTCTTGTCCAAAGCCAAAACACAAGTTGTGATGACAAAGCTACAACCCCTCCGCATTCACACTTGGTGTAGATAAAGATTGTTGCTTCTACAAACTATCAGAAGCATTCCCTTTTATATTATAATCCAAAACCCTATTTAACTCTTTTCGAAAAAATTGTAAGAAAATCATATCATAAGGTTTCATTTATCAACAAATCCATTGGTGGGCAGATGAATTATTAAGCTGAAAATTGCATAAGAAACTGTAATTTAATGTGAGTTAGGTGAGTTTAGATTTTTGTACATTTTTCAAATATTTTTGTAATGTTCGACCGTTTATGGTTAATGGATTTTCTATATTTACTCATTCGGTTTTTGAAATCCATTCTGTTTGACCGACGGTATATTAATTTTCTAGAGATTTGAAAGACTTGTCTATTAATCATGTAATCACCATATAATATTTTCCATATAATATTTTCATGTGTCTCAACATTACTCACAAAATATTATTCACAAAGTATCATGAATCATTTTCTAATAGGTTAATTATCCATTTCCTCAACTTCTGCTCAACTAAAATTGTTTTGACAATCTTTTTTTTCCTGGACAAGTGATTCGAAAGGTAAACAATTTACCTACATAAATAGTCAAATCAATTTCTATTAAATATTTACAAATTTATTTATTGGAAACTATTACAAGACCAATGAGAAGTTTAGATCATAGAAAATAAACTAAATGATTATCTTAAATTTGACATTACTTAGTCTTTTTCAAATATTTTAGTTAACCAATTTGCGTCCAACACTACAGGTTTTCACTACAAAAATGTCCAAATCCAAACCAGCCGAAGAGAGAAAAAAAAAACAGATTATCTTAAAGTTGGAGCAAACCAATCATCCATCTCTCCATCATCACTACAATTACCAAGAAGCTCAATCTTTCTCCGATCATAACATCTTCTCGACTCTCTCTCGTCATCATCATCAACATTTTTTTTCTTTTTATGCCCATTGCTTCTCATCCTCTGTGTCATCTCCAACTTCCATTGCTCTCTCTTTTCCGCACTCCTCGAGACACTACTTCTCCCTCCATCCACTGGAAATCCCATCACGACATCTTCTTCTTCTTCTTCTTCTTCATCGTCCTCTTCTTCTACAAAATTCCACGTCTTTGAAACTCTTCTGTGATGATCACCAACACTCTTTGAATCCGGTGTGACGTTTGGAGCCTTTTGTCTCTTGTGATCACACTTCAAACAAACAGAGTTTCTTCTAAAATTGATGTAATAGCACCTGATGATGTGCAAAAAATGATATCAGTATCCAACAAGGGAATGCTAGGTTTAGTACAAAATGGATGATGATAATGACTCACGACTCGCATTCCCACTCTCCCGGATTGATTTGACGCATTGAAGGCTTGTCTTTGCACCTTAAGCAACTCGTGTTCTTGGCAAAGTTCAGGAAATTGCATCTGCGGCAACAGAATGGATGTTCAGTGTCTTTTAATCAGATCAAGACACTGTAAAGGATGTACTCACGTTTGGCATATCCAATCTCCTTTCTTCAGTGGGAGATGATCTTTCTGTTCTTGCTTCAACTGCTTCAGCCTCTCCTCAGAAAATACATCACACCGCAAGCATCTTATGTTTTTGGCAAAGTTTAGGAACTTGCATCTGCCAAACAAGAATAGTTCATAACAAAAGAGAGAGGGCACACAAATTAACAACCAATGCATTAAGACCACTTACTCTGTACAGTACCAATCCCCTGGCCTTTTCCGCTGGTCTCTCTCACCATTCTCCGGTGAATTTTTCTGGAGCTCATCTCGAGATGCCACAGTCTGAGCAGGCACAACGTCCTGTAAGCTGTACTCCACGCTTTCTCTCAGCAAATTCCTCACAGAATCTTCGACAAACTTGGTTTGACAAGCACGGTTCACCACAGTAGGAGAAACAGAATCAAGCCCATAAGTTAGCAGTATACGCATGACATCTATAGTTCGAGTACCTTCCTCTTCTCGTGCTTGCGCATACGCCCTTTCACATTTCCCTCTCAAGTTGCAAGAGCCACACACCTACTAAGTAAATTGTTCCAAGATTGGTGAAGTAAGTTCCAAGCACGTGTAACCTCAGAAAAAAAAAAAAGAGCTAACGCTATAAGTAGAATACATACATTTACTTCATCAATGCCCACATAAGCTCTTAGACGTTTTCCTGAGTTCACTACCTTCCTGTCAATGCTGGGACATCCACACCCAGCAATCACTTTCATATCTTTCTTCGACAAGTATCTGTAAAATAAATAAAAATGACCCACTTGAGAGACTGATCACGAACACCTTATGTGCAGACTGGATTCTTCACTCGCTCAAAACAATTTAATGGAAGGAATGATCAAGTAAACAAAGTCTTTACGAGATGCAGAGAAACCCACATAGAATCAAATCAAAAGCCTCAGAATTTGAACCAATTACAACACTTGAGAGACCGATCAGTATATTCTATGTATCGTCTGCATTTCTTCGAACACCTTGTGTGCAGATTGGATTCTTCACTCATTTGAACAATCTAATGGAACAAATGATTCAGAAAAACAAACTCACTCACTACATGCAGATAAACCCATATAGGATAAAATCAAAAGCCTCATAATTTGAATCAAATTACAGCACTTGAGAGACCAATCAGTATTTTTCATTTCGTCGAACACCTTGTGTGCAGATTGGATTCTTCACTCACTTAAACAGTTCAAAGCACCAAACGATCCAGAAATCAAGCTCATTCACGATAAGCAGAGAAACCCACATAGAATCAAATCAAAAGGATCGTTTTTTTTTTAAAATCAATCGGCGTTTACCTCACGAGAGTGAATCGATGGCGGGCGAAATCGAGACAAGCAGTACGAATATGATTCGATTCCTTGGGACACGTCACGATTTCTCCAAAGTAACCTTTCTTCACCAGCACCCCCATCAAATCTAGCCATTCGGGCCATGGGTGAGAGCTTGGATCATCAACCAAACGTGATCTGGTGGCGATCTCGGGGTTTTGGGTTTTCGCTAGATCGTGGATATGCGCGACAACGGACTTGACTGGCTTCGGGTAGAGAATGGTTCGACGGATGTAGCCGCCGTGGTGGTAGTGAAAGAATCTCATTATCAAAGAGTTTTGGCGGGTACAATGAGAGTATTGTTGTAAAATAATCTCACTCTCCCTCTTTGAGCAAGAAACTGTTAAATTAGCGCAGGAAAAATTTACACGTGACTAAGAAAAGATTGCTACAAAGTAGTGTACTTTAATACAAGTACAACCTGATGCTTGCTTCAAAAACATTTGTGTTATATACGGTCGGACCAAGTACATAACCCATTTTCAGTGTTAATCTTTATAATAAAAGTGATAAATTTCAATATACATTTTCTATTCTGCTGAAATTAATGCTCCCACATTGGTTCTACTATATATGTTACTTGGAAACGAAATGTATTTCATCACCGAACATGTATACTAACACGAAGAAACGAATTTTGAAAATCCTAGTTAAGAATATGCTTCTCTCAAAAAAAAAAGATGTTCAAAAATAATGTGGGGGCCAATTCATGCACCACGTTGATATCGTTGATACAGTCATATATAGCAGATTCTGTTTTTACTTGACTTCTAATTTTTTCTTCTCAATAATAGTTTTGATTGTTAGGAATAGAGTTTATTGGTTCATAGATCATAACTCCCTTTCTCTCTGTTCTTTTCCCTCTATTCTAGATTATTAGTTCTTAACTGGTGCTCCTTTATATGTTTAACAATAGGGGAAAAATGAGAAGATTACCGTAAAATGAGGGATGTCTTTTTATCAGTTTCTTCTATAGTCAATGGGTATCTTCTTTTTTACATCCCTATCTTCAGCAGTCAATAAGTCAATGGTTATCATTGAATTCTTTTTATAGCCATACTATCTTCATCTATCTTCTATATATAAAGTACCATTTTCATTTATTCACCGAAACAAAAGATCTGAACTCCTGATACTAGCTAGTCCTCTTTATACTAGCTAGTCATTATTTAACCCTCCAAAAATGAATACTAACCCATCTAAATCGATCTTTTTCTTGTTAGCCCTAATCCTCACGGCATTGGTGTTCCAACAATCGGAAGTAGCTGCTAAGATGAAGTATTGTTCGGCCATCGACAAAGAACCGGGATGTCATGATTCGTTGAAATTAGCGGCGGCAAATGATTTCAGATGGCTAGGAAAAGACTGTTGCAAAGTGGTGTACTCAATATCTGAACCTTGCTTCTTGGATGTCTTGTATGGCCAAAATTTGAATATTAACGTCTTAAAAAGCATCTGTGTTAATATTGTCGGACCAATATAACTTTTTGTGTAACCCATCTTTTCAGTGATATATAATAATAAATGTGAAATTAAAGCTCTTAATTACATCAGTTAAATGATACATGTATATCCCCAGAGATGGATCCAAGCTGCCACACAAAAAAAACTATAGTCTGTTACGTTTTAGTTTCATATATAACCTTAATTACGGACTATTTATAACTCCTTGAATTCATCTTTTACTTAACCATTTTAAAAAACGTTTTTCAACCTTATATTATCGTGTTTCTAACTCGATTCTGTTTTGTGATTTTCATGATCTTTTGGTCATAAAATTACTAAAATAGAAAACTCTCGAGTTCCCTTTTGGCTTATATGAAACTGATCCTCACGGTGTTAGATAATATAACTCCTAAGAATTCAAGTATTCTAGTGATCAGTATCGGATAAGATATAACTGATCATGGCTCCGACATCTTCGAACGTAGCATCCCTTGTTTGTGTTGCGATGATGCGATCTCTCGGCACAGACCGGACATGTTTTCGGGTTCACAGTCGACGGAGACGAAGGAGAGCGAGAGCGAGAGTTAGATGAGTCCGAGGAAGAAGACGAAATGGTTGAAAGCGGAGGAGAAAGGAACACACGGATCTTAAACGCCGTCGTAGTAGCGAGACCATATTCCTCCATGAGGTTGCTTAGATCCTCGTCGGAGGATACGGTGACAAGCGCGTCGAGATCATCCGTTGGTAACTGACAACGAAGACTCATCACCTTCGTCCCGCATATCTCACCGAGTTTCATCGCCAGCTCTGTTTTAAAAATGACCGTAAGAATCTTACGAAAGAGTAATGAACTTGAAAAAAAGGGAAGAGAAAAAAAAAAGCTTACCGGCAAAGGATATAGAGCGTTGTACGGAGAGGACACGTGTATGGCCGCCGTGGTAACGTAGCTTGCTGTCGGGATAACGAGGGATGATTCTCCCGCCGTAGCTACAGAGGAATTTAACGGTGGTCATTGCTTTTTATGGTTATCTGGCAAGCTCAGAGGAGAGAGTAGTGTGGTGTATGGCTTTGGTTCAAGCTAATACATAAGATTCAATGCTTATATATAGAGAGTAAAAAAAAAAGAAAAAAAAAGAAATATAAAGGTGTGTGAACTGTGAACCGAGGAAATATATATATGGTATATTCTCTTTTAGTGCGTGTGTGTCCCTAAATTTATTAGAATTACTAGGTGGTTTCCTGCACCATGTGCAGTAAAATTGTTTTCAAAATTTAATTTATATTTAAAATAAGGTTTATTAAATATTATAGATTTTATTATTTTTTACCGATATTTAAATATATATTTTATTTATTTAAATATTAAATTAAGATAAAATGATTTTTTATTTAAAAATATAATGTATAATTATCAAAAAATTTGAACTAACAATATTTATAGAATCTGTAGATATATAAGAATCTAATGATTTTACTATTAGAAATCAATTTTTAAAAAAAAATTGTAGCAATTTTTAAAGATTTACTAACACAAATTGTATAATTATAGAAAATAAAATAAATATAATTTTAAATTGTATAATTATTGAAAATAAAATATAATATAATTTCGAAATTTTAATGTTATATATGAATATATTTATTTTGTAGATTATGTATGTGATATTACCATATTTAAAGAAGTTTACCAAAAATAAATATCAATATTAAATGTAAGGTATGAGTTATTACCATATTCTAAAAAGTTTAACAAAAATATAAATCAACATTAAATGAAATAATCCATGTCATATTTTTTGGAAGCCATGTCATCAATTTTAGTAGCCATGTCATATTTATTTTTGAAACTGATTGTAGAAGGTTTATTAAATATTATAAATTATATTATTTTTACCGATATTTAAATATAGATTTTATTTATTTAAATATTAAATTAAGATAATTTTTTAATTTAAAAATATATTGTATAATTATCAAAAATTTGAACTAACAATATTTATAGAATCTGTAGATATATAAGAATCTAATGATTTTACGATTAGAAATCAGATTATATTATTTTTTACCGATATTTTAAATATAGATTTTATTTATTTAAATATTAAACTAAGATAAAAGATTTTTTATTTAAAAACATATTGTATAATTATCAAAAATTTGAACTAACGATATTTATAGAATCTGTAGATATATAAGAATCTAATGATTTTACGATTAGAAATCAAATTTTTTAAAAAATTGTAGCAATTTTTTAAAGATTTGGTAATACAAATTGTATAAATATAGAAACTAAAATAAAATATAATTTCAAAATTTTAATGTTATATACGAATATATTTATTTTATAGATGATGTATGCAATATTACCATATTTA
Organism: Raphanus raphanistrum subsp. raphanistrum; assembly: GCA_019706035.1. Taxonomy (NCBI): domain Eukaryota; kingdom Viridiplantae; phylum Streptophyta; class Magnoliopsida; order Brassicales; family Brassicaceae; genus Raphanus; species Raphanus raphanistrum. The sequence continues at coordinate 54,963,287 of CM033988.1, forward strand.
AAGAACTTTACCTAAAATAAATATCAATATTAAATGTAAGGTATAAATTATTACCATATTCTAAAAAGTTTACCAAAAATATAAATCAACATTAAATGAAATAATCCATGTCATATTTTTTGGAAGCCATGTCATCAATTTTAGTAGCCATGTCATATTTGTTTTTGTGAAACTTATTGTAGAGAGGACATGTGGCAAAATCACTTCTCAAATATAGTCTAGGGGATTATTTTTAATTTAAAAAAAAACAGTTTGGCCGACGTTATGTATTTTAGAGATATTCTTGTGAATCTTGAAAAGGAAATAGAAAAGAAAAAGGTGCAAAACTTCATAGTACAAAGAAGCCATAAAAGAACAATCAGATTCCATTTTGTTCGACACGTGGAGTTGGAAGGACTTGAAAGTCTTGACGCACATAAAGATATCGTTTTCAGTGCTACAGCAAAAGTTCTTAGATATTTATTCATATCTTTTCCATTAAGAAACAATAATTTGATTTATTTTTTCTTTCGTTTCCTCTTGCAAACGCTATTTGATATTTTCCATTGTCGTGTAGGTTCTCTTGTCTTGTGCAACCCGGGTCCCTTGAAAAGCCACAACGACCTCGAAGATTTGCATTAATGTCGTAAAACTCTTAAGTAGATATTTTACTAGTGAGTAGATATTTTACTAGGCACTTACATTCTTGAGTACAACACAAGTGTGTAGATATTTTAGGCACTTACATAATCTGCTTTTTTTTGTGAATAACAGTTTTCCATAATCTTTAACCAATAAAAATCCAATAAACACAATTAATTTTCTTGAAGTTAACAGATTTTCATTAAATAATACATTGAAAAAGTAAAAAAAATGTATCTTTTTAAAACAATTTTTTTTCCTAGAACATGGATCTTTAAAAAACAGAGGGAATAAGTTGCAGCTTACAAGTTCATATATCCTAAAACTATTTCATAGAACAATACAACAAATAAATACATTTTTTCGTATAACTATACTCAAAACTAAGATGACTTCAAATGACGTATATTTTTTTTTGTATAACCTTTACTCTTTTATCTTTAGCCTCTCTACACACACATCCTCATGGATGCGTCATAGTCCCACAGACCTTTCATCATCTGGCGTTCAAGTTTCTTCAATCTCCCACTGATCCAGTTATTATGTAAAACGTAGCAATGCTTCTTCTCACACTCTGCTCTCACATCTTCCTTCATCCATAGATCACCGTAAGCTCCGTTAGGAAACAAGTCTCTGTTCAAGAAATGAACCGTCAGATTCGTCTCCGGCTCAACGCATCTATCGTCTCCTACACGATGGACTCCACCTTCCCCACACAGTGTATCGTAGAAGCTAGGCTGTTCTGATAGACCAGAGGTCGCAGCATGTTTAACCACTTTCTCCATTGCTGCTATGGTTGGTTCATCTGAACGTGCAAAGTAGAATCCTGAGTTTAATCGTCTTGGTCGGTTTATTGGTACTGCGAAAACCAAACAAAACCAAACTCAACTCATTAGTCTTTTCGACAAAGGTTGGTCGCTAAGTTCAGTTTAGTAATACCCCGATTTTTCAAAATAAAAATAATAAATAATAATCTCCTAAAATCTCCTTTTACTACTTTTCAAAAGTCAAATTCAACACCAAATCCAATAAACGGCCATAATCCGATAATATCGATAAAAACATAAAACCGAAAATATGAAGAAAGAAAATTCCCAAAAGCACCAATCCAATAGGATCTAAGCAAAACTATTTAGGTGTGTCCGACTAATCAATAATCTCATATAAAACCGCCTAACGATTTCTTTAAACATTGGATTCATGTAATCATATATAACCTGTTGTGTTGTATTCATCAGACTGTGCAACGAGAACAGAAGGACCAAAAGAGTGAAGCAGAGGCAATGGGTTTCTGAACCAATACACATCCACATCGCTCAAGAGAACGTTGTAGCCCATCTTAAGTATCTTCAAAACTGTTCTTGACTTAACTTTAGTCACTCTCTGGAAACACTTTGAACCAAAGTGACAATCATTGAAGCTAATGTTCTTTGGTGCGTATGGATCAAAGAAAACTGGCAGACCCTGAACAACACCAAGACCCCAACTAATTATGAAACTCTGTTCAAGTGTAGTAGTAACAAGGAGTAATAAGCAAAGAGACTACTTATTTTTGTTACCTGCAATATAGCAAACTGGTAAGTTTCGTCATCAAGTGCACAGACCAAGAAGTTCAGAACCGCGAGGCGGCGTGCCCTGCAGACCCAACTCATCAGCATGTCCTTGTAGCTAAACCCAGCAACCGAAAGAACAACGGTTCTGTTCTTGTCCGCAGCTAAAGGGAGAAGAGACTCAAGGTCATAAGGAAACTTCAACGGTGGCAGTGCCTGATCTTTCTTCACAGGATCCAACTTCAAGCTTCTTGATTTACTTCTGCTAACACAAGCTGAGATCTTCTCTCGTCTCCTAAAGCCTACGTTTAACCCATCCGAAGCAGTAACGAATACGTAACGCTTGTTACACTTGAGAAGCTTTGGTAAGGCATAAGACTTGGACAAGGACCCGTAGAGCTTCCCGAGATGGGAGTTGCCTATATACTCCCAGTTTCTTGTTTTGGGTTCTGTGACATTGTCTAGGAGAACGCTGGACACGGTGGAAGAGGCGTCAAACACAAACCTTCTTTTACATGACATAGCCTCGTTGACGATCCATTGATTGTGAGTTCCTCTTTGGTACAAGAAAGGTGGAAGCACTCCACAGTGCAAAGGGGAATCAACGTTGTTGTTCCATGCCATAATCATGTTTCCTCCACTAGAATTTAATTGACTTATCATCTTCTGCAACTGTTTTTGTAGAAACAGAGAGTTTGTTTGATCAGATCAGAGAATCAATTTACCAATTATAAAAGTTTGGCTTCCTTTCATTATATTACCTCTCCGAATCTAACTCTTTTGCCATTGTCCTGATAACGCCAGGAACGTCCTGTTTCGTCCCAGTGGAAGGGGAAACGAGGGATGTTGACCGAGGAAGAAACAAGAAGCCAGTCACGATCAAGTTCGTGAGCGTGGTTTAAAGAAGAGATGAAATCTGGGAGAAGAAGAGTGTGTGGATCTATTAGGACAGATACGTCGGATACATAAGCTTCGGTTCTCGCCAGCATCGAGTGTAAGAACGGAGTACCAAGAAACCTAACAGTTATCGAGACAAGAATATTCAGCTACGGAGGAGAACCAATCATTTGATAGGGAAAAGAGAAGAGAGCTTTTTTTTTTACGTGAAATCGATGGTGGAATCAAGAAGAAGACGGGAACCAAAAGTGTCGGTGAAGGAGGAAGAGTGGTTGTTGTGTTGAGTGAATATAACAACAGTGACTTGGGAAGACAAAGCTAGCCATGAGCGAATAGCTTGGCTATTAAAGGAAGAGGAGGAGGTGTGGAGAGCGGTGAAAATGGTGATCCTTGGAGCAGTGGAAGACTCTTGGTGGAAGGAAGGGTTATTGAGAGAAGGGGAGAGAAGCAGAGTGCCGTAGAAGGAGAGAGCGATTAGGAGGAACCCAGATAGCCAAACAGATATCAGCCCAGCTCCTCCAAGTCCCTGTAACCAAAAAAAAGATTTCAGACCAAATCAAAAGTGAAGACAAGATCTTAAGATGTTAGAGAGAGAGAGAAATGAACCTTGAGCTTCTTCATTGAGAATTGAAGAGGAAAGAATGGGTGCTAGTAAGAAAAAATAAAAAAGGGGGAAACTAAAAGAATGGAACTTTAACGGAAAAGGCAATGGAGAATGGAGAAGTACCGAAAACTCCAGCGGGAGAATGAAGAAGAAGAAGACATGTGAACGCTTTTCGTCATCTTCAAGAAAAATGTGTGTTTTAATATTTTATTATAATAATTCCAGTCTTCTTCTTCTCCATCAGAACAGTAAACTTAGGGTTCTAAAACTTTGTGCAAATTCGCCTAACGACTTCGCACACAGATGCAGACACAATGTCACTGTTTTTGACTTCAGACACAACTCCAATTATAGAGTGGTTTGGTTTACTTCAAAACAAATAGTCAAATACTATATATAAATAAACTTATTTTATAAATATTTTGTGAAAAATATGGAACCTAAAAAAAGCACGAGGATCCTATCACAGATTTGACCACCGAACGTTCTAAAGCAAACAATCAACATATTTGCCTAAGAAAGGTACACAATAAAAGTTCTGGAGGGGTTTAAATAGCCTAATCAATGTTTCCAAGTTTTAACAAAACTCTCGTTTCCTGCTTAGAGAGAAAAAACGCAAGGAGAAGGATCACTCCGTAGTGTCTAACCCACGTGAGGAACACAACATGAGGAACCCTGGAGTTTCAAGTTACAATGAAACACACATAGATTGCTTGACTAGGAGCTCGAATGTACCATGTTCCAAGTACCTGTCTGCACAAAGTTACCTCCTGCTGATATGGGTTGCAGCTTTTCTTCATGTGAGTGACAATCTAGCTAGCTGGGTTCTCGGTTTGATCGAGTTTTTTTTTCTGTTAACGTTTACTACGGGCGTTTTCTTGCGGTTAACTACCTGCTGTTTCTAAACGGTAGGGAAATAAAAGGCCTAAACTGAAGACAAAGCATATTTCTCTAGACGCAAATTCCATCTCAATAAACGCAAAGAGTGAACAAGATTCTAGAGACCTTGCTTATCTCTCGTACACTGGAAGAAAGGCAACAAGACAGTATTCAAGATGTATCTACTATCCATTTACCTACTACTGAGTTTTTACACAAAAGCAACAATGTCAGGCAAAACATGCCATAAGCACCTCACACAAAAGTCTCACACTTGACATCATATCCTCTCTTCCCCCCTTATGAGACCTTCCCTTCGCTCTGTTTACGATTTGCAATTCACTCAGCAGCAGCAGCAGCAGCCTGTTCAACGCATATAGTTCAGCTTCCCCCTTTGTTTTCAACAATCCCTATTCTATTCTATCTTGCTAAATTTTTGGTATGAATATGTTATTTAAGTTAACCTGGTTAAGAGGATTATCAGGAGACTTCTTCCACATCTTCCAAATCAAGTCCTTGTACTGAGTGTGAGTAAGACCTGGCTTCTCCTCTTTCAGCCTTGGCATCTCAGCTTCTTCATAGGCCTATACACATCAAATCAAATCAATTCTCAGTTTCAACAACACAGACTCTACTAATCATTACACGTTATCCCTATGGGATAAACCACCTTAAAGGAAGCCTTGAGCCTTTTCTCCGGGTGTCGATCAACGGGGAGACTATCCGCAACGCTCATCTTCGCGAGCGCCTCGTCAACGGTCCTTGCATCGATAACCGAATCATCCCTGTTCGTATTGGACACCAACACCATCTTCTCGTACTCCTCCTCCGCCGCCATCCTCGCCTGTTTCTTCTTCGACTCCTCGGCCTTCTTCGCCAGCGCCGCCTGCTCCTCCTCTCGCCTCCTGACGAGCTCCGCCTCCGTCACCTTCGGGACCGGCGCCGAGACGCGGCTGACCTTCTTGTCCGGCTTCTTCAGGGCCTTCTCCAGCTCCCTCTCCTCCTGCTCCGCCAGACGCCTCGCCTCCGCCTTCTTGGCGGCGGTCTCGGCCTTCTTCTCAGCGTCCTCCTCCCGCTTCTTCGCCGCCTTCGATTTGGGGCCCTCCGCCTCGCGCCAGTACTGCTCCTCCTTCTCCCGGGTCTGGCGATCCTTCTGCTCCGCCTCGGCGGCGTTCTTTCGGGATCTCGCGACCTCCGCCTTGCTGTTGACTCCCATCTTCTTCGGCATCTTCGTACGCTTGCTAGGGTTTGATTAGATTGCTCTCTCTCTCGATTTCGATTTCGATTTCGATTTCACTTCCTTTCCACCGCAGAGAATTGGTTCTGTGAAATGAATAAGCGTGCACGCGACATAGTAGATAATCATTCGGTTTCTTTTCTAGTTTAAAGCCCATTACAATCAAACTGTTGTATTGGCCCGGCCCATTAACTGTTTGCGTTTGACCTCGTTTATTCTATCAGTGTTTTCCTATATCTCTGGTGTCAAAACGGCAGGTAGTTTTTAAAACGCGCACACAAACTATAAAAAAAAAACCTAGGCGGTGATGCTCCTCGTCCAATGAATTTTTTTTTTTCAACGGCGTCGTTTCAAGAGCAAGGCTCAAAATGGAAAGAGATATAATGATTAGGCTTATACCGCACTAGGCCCATATCACTTAAGAGCCCAGCTAAAACATGTAAACCCTAGGAAAATCTCAAGAGAGTGAGTGCACATCCTTCCCTCTAGTTATATAAATCCGCGCTTCTTCATCTCCAGAAAGCCCTAGCCGCACGCAGGAGGAAAAGAAGTTGTCGAGAGAGATCGCCGAGAAATGACGACCAGACTCAGGAAGAACAGGAAGAAGCGCGGTCACGTCAGCGCCGGACACGGTCGTATCGGGAAGCACCGCAAGCATCCCGGAGGTCGCGGTAACGCAGGAGGTATGCACCACCACAGGATCCTCTTCGACAAGTACCATCCTGGTTACTTCGGCAAAGTCGGTATGAGGTACTTCCACAAGCTCCGCAACAAGTTCTACAACCCGATCGTCAACCTCGACAGGCTCTGGTCGCTGGTTCCCGAGGATGTGAAGGCCAAGGCCACCAAGGATAAGGTGCCGATGATCGATGTGACGCAGCATGGGTTCTTTAAGGTGCTCGGGAAAGGTCATTTGCCTGAGGGCAAGCCTTTTGTGGTGAAGGCGAAGCTGATCTCGAAGACTGCTGAGAAGAAGATCAAGGAAGCTGGTGGTGCCGTGGTGCTCACTGCTTAGGTTTATCTGCAAATTTATCTTTTGTTTTTGCTTTTTGTTTTTGAGTTTTTGCTAAGACTTGTCCTGTTTTGGATTTTGGAACGTGGTTGTTATCACATTGAGGTTCTCTGGAATTTTTGCCTTGCCATTTTCGATTGATTTTGTGGTTTCCGTGATTTTGGTAGATTAGAAATGCGATTGCCATCTTTACACTATAGGGTTGTTCATTATGCTGGCATTATTGTTGATTTGAATTCATTCGTCGTTCTGAAATTATTACGTGGTGCTGGGATCATATGCAAGTTGAGTACATCCTCGGATTGATACTTGCATTCATAGTGCATTTCTCTTGTCTAGGGTTATGAAATCGCTTCGACAAATGTTTGATTTGTCAGTTATAATAATTGTCTTAGATTGAAGGTGATCAGTTTTTTTTTTCTTTTTTTGGAAATGGCTCTCAAGAGTTGATCAGTTACGAGCATCTGTCATGCAAAATTGTAAATTTTCAACATTTCTAATTTTGGAACATAGAGCAAGAATGATCAGTTATGGGTGTCTTGATGTTCCACCATCGTATTAGCAAACCTTGTTGAGTATAACACTGCTCAGCTTGTTATTTATTCAAAATACATATTTGTCTTGAAGCAAGATATTGTTAAACTTTCACCAAATTATACGCTATTTACCAAACCATTTTACGACAACCTTAAATACGAACCCAAAGGGACAAACACTGAAAGTAATCCAAGCCAGTTGTAGCAAGGATTAATTCTTGTTATACTACTGTTCAGTTAGCTTTGGTGTTGATGTTGTTGGACTTATGAAAGGCCGAGTCGCATTAGCTGCTAGGTTTGGGGAAAAAGTTGCGCAAATTTCAAATATGTTATTTCGCATCACCAAACTGTTATTACAAAGAGCCAAATACTATGACCACTCACTGTATATGTACTCAAAAGATGGATGAGATCTCAGCGAGTAGCTGGCAACGCACGCCAGTTATTGGCTTGGTTTACAGCATGATCACGAGAAGTTGTTGCAGAAAGCTGTTGGTGTATAACTTCCTTGACGTGACCCGCACCCGTTTCGCCACCACGCTGAGCGAGTTCTAAGTACATCACAGCTTTCAACAGCGCTCCTTCCTGCTCATCAAAATCATATAAATATTCATCAGCTCAATCTCCAATTCTACTCACATAAAACCTAAAAATCGAAATCCAACTCTATACATGATCTATATCAAAAGTAGAATTCTAGAAAAGGTTTCTGTTGAATTGAGGTGAGATGCTTACAGAGAATAGGGCAAGACCGTGCTCAAACTGAGCTTTACTATGGCCGTGATCAGCTGCTCGTTTCATCCACCTTCTTGCTAGCTTACGGTTTTGTGGTAACCCTTCCCCAACCGAGTAACAAAGCGAAATGTTATACATAGCTCGTACATACCCACCTTCTGCTGCCTTTAGGTACCATTTAGTCTATCAAAAAGGGGAAAAAAAAATCCAATCACATGAAAGATAATAAAGCCTTCTGGATAAGACACAAGTCAAAACATTTCCACAAATGAACTTATGGCACATGTCCAAACACAGATTACACTGAGTATTTGCGGCAATAAATATACAAAAAGATGCAATTTAATCGAGATTGCGGCACCCCATCACATGAAGACATATATATATATATAGAAACTCAACTAGACAAAGAAAGAAAGAATCAGAAGAATAAGAATGCACATACAGCTTCATATTTGTGAATAACAACAACAAATGAACTAACAAACATAGCATTATCAGACTCCATTGAGTGTGTGCAGCCAGCCATCAATATACATAAAGACGCAACTTTCATTCTATATTTAGAGTCTCAACTAGATAAGAGAGAAGGCAACATACAGCTTCTAGCAGATTGGTCTGCACGACACGGCCTTGGTGTAGACAAAGAGCTATCTGATACTGTGCTCTAACATAACCATTTTCTGCAGATTGTTTCAACCACTTCATCGCTTCCTTAGGATCTGAGGGTTGAGCTGCGGATTTAAAAAAAAAGAAAAGGAACCAAAATTCAAACCCTAATCCCTAAATTACAACAACACCTTAAAAAATCAAGAATCCGTTATACCTTGGAGATAAGAGATCCCCAAATTACACTGACCAACGGCATCACCAAGCTCCGCCGCCCTCCGGTACAACCCCACCGCTCTCTCCTTCTCCCCTTTCTCCCAGTACACGAGCCCCGCGTCGACCATCGCGAGCGTGGATCCACGCGCGGCTCCTTTCAGAAACGAGTCCAGCGCCTTGTCCAGGTTCGCCTTGACGCCTCCGCGCCCGTGCTTGAACCGTTTCCCCCACCGGAGGAGCAGCATCGACTCCCTCAGCGGGAGTAGCGCCTCCCTCCACGACCTGCACACCGACGACGCCGCCTGGAGGTTCGGCAGGCTCAGCGGCGCCGCGATTTTCGTCAGTATGTCGAAGGGGAGGGCCGAGAAGTCTCCGGCGGTGTCGTCGTGCGATGGGTGATGCGGGGAGGTTGACTTTGACGCCGTTGCTTTGATGGAGGAGGAGGAGGAGAATCTGCTTCGTTTCTCGTGGAGTTTTGAAAAGGGGAGGGAGGTGAATCGAGATCCTTCGGATGGGCATGGCCATGTCCTCTGCTTCATCTTCTTCTTCTCCGACGAAAGACCACCGCGTCGATTTTTTTCGCGTGGAGTCAAGAGAGGTAAGTAAACGGATTCGCTTTTTTTTTCTTCCTTTCTTTTTTTTTTCCGCGTTTGTTTTATTTCTTTTTCTTATTTAATCGAACGGTTGTGCGATGAGTAACAGTTAATCTAAGAGATCTTACGCTGACACGTGGAAAATTCAACTGAAGTGGACAACAATCAAACAAACACGATGTGCCATTGGTATTTTGTTTTGGGCTGGGCCTGAAATTTATTGTTGTGTATTTATGTTCCCTATTTTAAAATTAGAAGAAGAAATATCATTGCTAAAGTTTTTTGTTTAATATTTTATATAAATAAGGTATTTGTGAGTGTCTCATAAAACTGTATAAAAGTTTTTAGTATGTAAATCTTTCATCATTAAATATGAAGAAATTAACCTGTACAAAAATCATGGGTCCAGCGTAGGCTGATTTATTGTCAGTGCTGATAGGGCGGTGACGGAGATCCTATGGCGTTTTTATGGTTGATGGTGATGTTTTTTGCACTATTGTTATGTTGCATCATCATTCGTTTCTGCAGTGTGTACGTTTTTTAAATAGTTTGAAATGCTGTTTTCCTGTTGTGTGATAATAACTTTTTGAATAAAATAACATTTTAACCATTCACACAGTCGCGCTCTTTTTGTTACACATGAAAAGTGCTGGTTTCTTGATCACACACGTCAACTAGTTTTGCCAAACACAAATATATACGGAACTGTGGAATTTTTCTTTTTTGGTGCAAATGTTAAAAGAATTTGAACCAAACAAAAATTCTTAAACTGTGGAATTTTACGCATTCAAATTTCAATTCCAAAGCAAACCACATTTTGAGCAGAAAATAATGATAGACCAATTTTATTTAAATACTTTGGTTAGGGAATTACCTCGAGTATTTAAATCATAATTGCTGCATAAAACATCATACAACAGTATAAAAGAAACTTTGCTGGACATTGTTTTCTTTGGTATGAATACTAGCTCAACTAGTAACAAATAGGTTTGATTGATCAATGTGTATAAAAAAAGGTTCGGCCACTCTATAAAAGAACTACAGAACGTGATTGTCTAAAACTTTCCTACAAAATGTGATTGTCTAAAAAAAGTTTGCATGATACTACAATTTCTCATGGCAATAACTTTTTTTTGCTAAATTGTAAAGATTGTAAATGAATAATAGATAGTACAAAGAAAATCTTAGTGAACCATCTTGGCAAAAAACAAATAAAAAAACAAAATGGGACACAATTTACAAACTGCAAGCATATTAACCTATTTTAGCCATATAGCCATTAGCTGTTCAAATTGCTTTCTCTTTCTCCTTGTAGAGATGATGTTTCTAAACTCCCTGTCGATGTTACTGAACACAGTCGCCGAAGGTATGGAGGTTTGGTTGTGAATCAAATTATTCCTCATGGCAATAACTATGATATGAAGCGGAGTTAAAAAAAAAAACTACAATATGAAATCTCTGAAAGAAATAGAAAAATAAATACAAAAATCTCCTATAAAATGAAATAACAATATAAAGTCAATTATTGACGTTGTAATAATGCATTGGATTCTATTCAGCTCGAAGCTCTGACTATTCAATTTACTCACCATTACCAAACATGATATAGACCTCTATTTAGACTTCAAGTAGTTTGAGTTGTGTGGCCGTGTGGGTCAACTTTCCCTAGTTTTGAATATTTTCCTCAAAACTTTTTTTTTTTTGACAAAATATTTTCCTCAAAACTCGAAAGCTTTTCATTAGTTTGTTTTAAGAAGTTAAATTGGATTGAAACGAACTTTTGTCTAGTTTACCAAATATTGGTGATTTTGGAGGTTTAACCCAAAAAAGGAAACTTGTGGTGAACTGAATATCCTTAAGTTGAATCTGTTCATCGTAAGCAAATAAATTTATGATAAATAGTTATGCAACATAGGAATAAGAAAAGAATGATTCAAACTATGAATTCAAGTTCAAGTCTCCAGAGAAAACAGAGTGTAACATGTTATGGTCAGAACATACTAGATCAAAAGACTCGATACCTTTTCTTCAACCTTATTGTTTTGCAGGATGAAAGTTAAGTATAGGATGTTTACTAACTGAAGGAGTTGCATCATCATCTATAATACAATGATCGATAAGACTAATTAATATACAATAAAGAAAGAAGTCAAGATAAAGTTGTAACCTAAAAACACATACTTAGCATAAAATTAAAACCCCCTGATATTTCTTCGGTTAAGAAGTCATTAACGTACGCACTAAAACAACTAAAATATGCAACTCAGGAGTCTTTCTCCAACTATGTCTGTGTTCTTGCAAAGATAGTGTTCAAGTCTTGAGCTTTGACAGAAGTAAGCCTCCGTCCGGTAGATTTTCTCCGGCGTTTGTCGATCGTTTTCCGGTTGATGCTGCGCCTCGGAGCCGGAGGACACTTAACCGGCGGCGGAATTTTAAATTGCGGCCCTGTTGGAGTTGCGAATCCATCTTCTTCTTCTTTCTTCTCTTCTTTCTCCGGTTTTGGATCAATCGGAGCTTTCACCGAGATCGTCACTGCATTAGACTTCTCCATGGCCTGATCCAAGAAACTTCTGACCTAAAAACAGAGAAAAATAAAAGAGGTGTATTAAATACTACTATTTAACTTGTAAAACTTTTGAGCGGGAAAGTTTTTTTTCTCTTGAGTTTTTTCTTCTCAGGAAAAGGAACAATAAGAGAAGGTTGAGTTTAGGGTTTCTTTAACTGTATATAATTGAAGCTTTGAGGAGAACGTACCAAAAAGAAAGAGACGGAGAAGAAGAAGAAAAAAAGTGTGGAATATTTTGATCTGGTGGGACTCTCTGTTTTCTTTAATTATTAGTTTAATATATAGCGGTGATTACTTTTATTCTCCCGTGTATAAACTTCATATATAATCAAAGATTCGATAGTGCAAATACTCTTATTTAATTATATCTCTTGTTTTTTCATAATGTGATTATACTTTATCTCTTCGTTTTCATAATGTTAATAAAAATAAACGATCGTTATCATTCTCTACCTAATAATTGGATAATTATTTAATTTTTAACTTCACCAAGTGGAATGATCAATAATATTGATACTTCTTATATTCTGCATTAAATATACTTTTTGATAAGCTTTATAATTCACGGTAAATTTATTTGATGATTCTCTCCACTTTTTACTAGATGATGTTTTAGGATTATTTACATTTATTTTAAAAGAATATTTACATATATCTTTTACATTTTTTTTAACGTCTGGATCGATTATTATCAATTAATTATGTTATTACAACGATGAGAATATATATCTTTTACATTTAAAAAGGATTATTTACATATATATTTCTTATATTTTATAAACAAAAAATTAATTATTTATCTAATTATACTTTGATCAATATTAAACCTAGTATTAATGCCCATATAAAATAATAATTAATAAGTTTAACATTGAAAATTAAAAATTATCATCTAGTGTAGAATAAAAAAAATTCTTCTCAAACATATTTTAGTGAAATAAGATAATATAATATCTAAGTTATTCTTACTTGGCTAAAAACATAAAAACTCTCTTTCTTTAAAGATGTCTGATAGAACATTTTAGTACATCACTCAAGAGATGAAACTGATGAGATGGTTTATGTTTGTTTGTTTCAGTAGATACAAAGGATTCTAAAACCAAAAGAAAAGTTGTGCAAAGTAGGAACAGTGGCTATATAGCTTTTCAAGAGAGTACATTGATAATAATAATGTCTGTCACATCCTTGAGTAACCAAAGCTATCACCGTACTGAGACATGAACTCATCATTGAACTTCTTGAAACTTTCCATAATCTCTGGCATCTCTTCTTCTGCAGGCAGAATCGTTGTCCTCAGATGAAACACCCTGGAAGCAACACAAGAAACCAAGTTGAGCTGATAGCAAGAAAACATGGAGTCTGAAAGTTTTTCCAACTCACCCTTCTTTCTGTCCAAATCCAGAGCCAGGAACAGTGGAGATTCCCGTGGCTTCTAAGAGCTTGAGGCAGTAGAAAACGTCAGGGACTTTACCAACTTGTTTCGCCGCTTGGATTGCATTGCACCTTCAGTAAAGTTACATACCACGTTCTTGCAGCTGTTGAACCCATCAGTCATGATCCTTGCTCTTCTCCTCAGCGACTCTAGTATTCCCTTGCTGTTAAAACAAGTTTTTTTCTGAGATAATCATGATCTTTCATCAATGCAATGTTTTATCTAGAGTATTAACATACCTTTCACGAACGAATTGGTCATAAGAAATGTCTCCAGGCTTTGGTGGACTAACCATTAAACCCATCTACATAAAGACAAAACCATAAAGGCTTTCTTCAGCCAAGGAACCGTTTTAATTTAACTAAGAAACTAAACAAAAGAGCTTACAAATATCTGAGCAGAGACGTTGGGACTAAGAGCTATAGATGCAACCTTGTATATCTCCTCAACAGTCTGACATTAACCAAAAAAACTATTAGCAGTGACTTGAAGTACAAGTTATAAACAAAACAAAGACGGTCAGGCACACAAACCCTAGGAGGGATATTAGTCATCTCGAAGTAACCACCTCGTTGCCCACATTCACCCCAGTATCCTTTGGAAACTGTGTGGAAAGATATGAGCTGAACTTCTTTGCTTAACGGTGCTCCCATATCCATCAAAACCTTTTTTTTAAGACAAAGGATTAGTCTCTCATATATAGTAATGAACACAAAATGAAAATGATTTTTACTTTCTTGGAACTGATGAAGGGTCTCTCATCTTGGTATATGTTCTGCTGATACACTTCGTCTCCAAGAAGAACCAATCTCTCGTCCACAGAACTTCAATATCTCTCTTAAGTTGGCCTCGCTAAGACACTGACCAGTAGGGTTTCCGGGGTTAATGATCACCATTGCCCTTACCTGGTCATTAACCATAAAGAAGCCTATGCATCAAAACAGTTCCGAGAGGAAGAGAGAAAGAATATACTCACTGTTATCCCTTGAGAGCGAGCCTGAGCAACAGATTGGCGAAGATTGTTAACATCAAGTCCCCAATTGTCAGTCTCTTCGAGATAGTAAGGAACAAGAGTGCCTCCTAACAGAGATATGGTAGCTGAGTAGAGTGGATACTGTGGAACTGGAACCAGAATCTGCCAAAACCAAGAAAAGCTTGTGAGAATTAATGGTCTCGTATCAAATTTGCTAAAAGCTATAGAGAGAGAGGAAACAAGTTCATTACACCGTCTTTCTGGTCGCGTATGATACAATTCAAGATTTGCATCACACCTTTGCTAGCACCATCGGTTAGAAATATGAGTTCCGGGTCGCTTGGATACCCGTCACGCCGTTGGATGAACTCAGCGACTTCTTTTCGAACTCCTGGAAGGCCTCTCGAGTCACTGTAAGCACCTGATTCAAAGATTTAAAGAGCAAGATTTGTTTTACTTGTATATATACATAAGCAATAGAAGATAGCTCTACTGAGTTATTATGTGTGGTGAAGGACATACCAAGACCACCAGAGGTCAAGGAAAGATAATGCTTAGCTCTTGAAATAGCGTCTGCTGGGAATATCATGCCAACGTTTGGATTGTCTAGGAGAAACGGAGCTTGGCATAGAGCAACCACCTGGCGAGGAAACGTAAGAGGCTTCTGTCCTAAAGCATGAGGGTTCCCAACGTTGGTGAAAATGATCTGCATATATATATTGATCATGTTAATAATAAGAGCAAGGTGAAAAAAGCGCATGAAGGAATTTGCAAAAGGGTAAATATATAAACAAGAAGAAGATGTTACTTTTTTGCCTTCTTTCTGAAGCTCGGAAGCACGGAGATAGAGTTCCCCTCTGACTGCATACTGACAGTTCTTGACGTTTTCATTCAGTGACTCGTAGTCTAATGCCTTGTGAGACATTTTCAGAGTTTGACTTTCAAAATACTTAATAAACAACACCTTCTACAAAACCAATATAAGCAAAAAATTTAATTATAAAGACCATAACAGAGTTTATAACGAGACTAATCATAAAGTAAAACAGAGCTAAACCGTTATTTCTAACTATTCATAACACAAGATTCATGATCTAGAAAAAACAGAGATTTGACTTTTTGGGTCGATCACGAGAGAACATATTAACTTGTTCCCCCACGTAGAGATTGAACCCCACAACTGAAAGTGATCCACAAGGAACAACTTCAAAAAAAAGTTATCAATCTTGATACTCACCTAACTTTGGGCTCAGTTTCGTCACCTCCAAAGTACAGAACTGCAAGACTTGGGTGCGCTTATTGCAATTACTTTATTTATATACGATAACAAAAATAATATGTGTAAATAATTAAATATTCAGCAGATTACAAATGTGTGTCTGACGTGAATTTGGGACACTCGTCAAGATCAGATCATGAGCGCAAAAAAAAAAGACGAAACAAAGTCTCTTTGTAGCTTTATGCGTATCGATTCTTTATTGCTCCTACAAAACGGATAAACAAAACCCAGAGACTTTGTATGGACTCTGTTTTTTTTTTTTAATATAATATATACTTTTGTGACACAACAAATAGAACTGTCCCAAGTTCATTCTCCCGACACAGACTCTTTTGTATCTTTACTATTGTCCTCAACACAAAGAGAATCACTCAAAGAAACACACATCACAAATAACACTTTCTTCACCAGATTTATGTTACATACATTATTCACCACTCTTTTAAAGCACTCAGTTTTCAACAACAAACAATAGCGGCAGACATTTTCTCCGTATGCTTCTCTCTATTCCGTGTATGGTTTTTGATCAAGACTCCAGATTGTTTTGAACTATTTTCATCTTGCGTGAGATCTCTATGTAATTCAAAAGTTTCTTTAGAGCCTGTCCCACTGTCAGTACCTTCCTTTGATTCTCTCCATTGCTACAGTGACATCATCTGCACCGTCACATCACAATTAATGATCCACAATCCCAGCATTTAGGACGATTCAATCAGACCAGTTACCGTTAAAAAAAAGGAAATTCAAACAGGTTGTCTGCCTACTGAGATCAGTCACATTCTTTGAAGCCAGGTTTATTTAATAAGGGGCTGAAATTTCTGTAGGCCCACTCTGAATGGTTTCCTTTGAAGCCTATTACAGGATGGGCTTATTGAACCCAAATAAATCATCTTTACTCACAAAACTCATAAAATAAATATATAACCTTTAACCCAAACAAGTGCCTGATCGTGTAGCTCATTTGGTTTGTGGGCTGTGCTCCACCTCATGGGTTCGATCATGGCAGAGAATAGAGAGAGAGAGAGATAGAAAGAGGAGGATGATGTTGTGACTTACCAATGAGGTATTCCAAAATACCTCTCTTTTATATCTGGTGTTTTTTAATTATTATACAAATTATCTTCTTATTTTCTTTTCCATTCAGCACATTTTATTGGATTTTATAGATATCAATCTTTTAGATTTAAATTCTTTTCTATAAGATTCATTCCTAAGATTTGGATAAGTTGAAACTGGAACCAATTACCTAAAAGTAAATTATAAAATTCCACCTTAATATATTTTACATATAGAAAGGTCCACATAGAGTGAACTTTTATTAATTCTACATATTCTTGATAACTGAGTATAAAATATTTTTTTTAAATAGCTAAATCATTCAATATTTTATTTTCATTTGTTTATAACTCCAAATCATTTTGTTTCTGTTCGTATGGAAAGCAAATAGAAAATACTTGTTACTGAAAAAATATTATTAAATATTAAGATGTTATCATATTAATTAGACATATGATTTTGAACATAATAATTAATCAGTTCAGTTATTCATTTTACTATATTAAGATGTATATATGTGCCAAATTGAACCATATTTAGTTTTGTTCTAGTTAAATTAAAATCAAATTTTTTTTGTTAATTGTATTTATTTCGGTTCTACATCTTTACTTTACTTGTTGGTATATAAAATTATATGACACCTGTTATATGATTTCTGAAAAAAATAGAAAACAAAAGATGTGTTGATAGATTGAAATTGAATTAGCAAAAAGCAATTAATCTTTTGAAAACACATGCATGTATATAAAAGTTTACAAATTTAAGTAAATTATAATGATGAGTTAATATTATTTATAAAATTTTAATTTAGTTAGAATTTGTATATAACTAAATAGAAGCTTTGTTTACTATTTGAATTAGATAAGTGATTTATGGTATAAAATTATAAATTGGTTTGACAATTCATGCAGGATAAGCTAAAAACTACAAGTAAAAAGCCCTTAGTTATATGGCTTTTTCATAACCATTAACTATACATATGAAATGAAAGCTTTTTTATAGGTCAATACTTTTAATGAGCTTCATGTCGGCAAGCCTCTCGAGAAACACATTGAAAACATCTTCACGACTAAGCATACTGACTCTAACACGCTTCTTGTCAGAACCACAACGCTCTCCTGCTCTGCTCATAACCTTATGTCTCCTCAATTCGTTAACCAGATCCGTCTCTTCTTTCGTCCCCAGCCACGCAAACGCTACAACCAAAATTCAAAACACCGAACGTTGCGTCTTAGTCAAATTACAAAACAAGCATCAGTTACAACGACACAAAAACACTTGTCGTCTATAGTGAATAATTTTCTTTTAATTACCAGGATAAGATCCGAGTGTTTTGCCAAAAAAGTTGCAATAAGCTTCAGGGTATTTAGGAAGACAGAAGACATTGCTTTCCTTCACCACTCCACGAAGCTTTTCCCAACGGTTCTTCATCATCTCATGACCATACTTGAAAAAGTTCTCGGTTTCGCTCTTACATGTCTCCTTAAGAACGTTGAGAATCTTAGCGGTTCGAATCTGTGACTCCTTAGACACACCAATGGAGTTCACAATTATGTACTCAACCATCTTCTTTGCCACCTCCTTGTCCTTCACTAATGCCCACCTTCACCAGCCAAACAAATTTAAAAAGCCCATTCGTTAGGTTTAATGATATATTGTTCTAATTAAGTTTAAAGGGTTTAATGATCAGGATCCTAAATCTAATGGTCATATTACTCAGGTTCAAATTCAGTAAACATGCATGTGCAACCCAAATCTAGTTTTATGCACATCATAAATGAAAGAAACTAATGCATAACCCACAATATCTTACCCGATGCGGGACCCAGCGTGGCCGGTGATCTTGGAGAAAGTGAAGAGCATGATATCATGGTCTTGACGGCGAGTGATGGGAGTGTAGTGTGGCCAGTAATAGGCAAAGTCATAGATCACTTTGCCTTCGTCCTCGTCTGGACGGTTCACCACCGTCTCTCTGATGGTGCCGTCTGGGTTATTTGGTGATGTCACCAGCTCTATGTAAGGACCTTTCTTGTCGAAATCCCACGCGTCTCCTTCCCACTTGTACATACCCGACCGGACATACGTTGTCTCCTCCACATACGTCTGTTCAATATTAAAATTTTATATTATATCCTCAAAATAAAATTATTAAGAAGAGAAGAATGGTTTTTGGTAAAAGCGAGAAAAAGAAATGGGGACATGAGCATGTTACTGATGTCTTCGCACATGAATCCACAGCACATGTGGTATGAAGAAGGAAAAGTGTTTTTTTAATGTACAAGAATGAAAAGGATTGGTGGATGTGTAGTGTTCGAGATACATGTCTGTCGCTGTGTCTTTTAGATCTCCAATCTTCTATTTATAAATGAGACCCCCCCCCCTCCTAAATCTTCACAACAAATAATCTTTAATTTTAAAACGACTTATACATTAGATTGAAAATTATAATGAAAACCATAGAATAAGACGTAGCTAGTGAATTATTTCTAAACGTTTATTTTACTTAGACAAAAGGAGAAACTACTTCTTTGATATATGACATCCTGAATATCTAGATGATTTATATATTCTTGTAATGTTTAGATTTAGTTTATTATCTAGATGATTTTAAGAAACTGCTCTCTGATGGCGAGCCACGTTCAAATATCTACAATTATTTCTCAACTGAAAGTTTAAATTAACAAAAGCAAAGCATTCAAGATATATCTCGACTTGATCCAGAATTTGACTAGCTAAATAATCGGCTTAATAGTCTAATATATTTTTGTTAGTTGCTTAAATGTTAGTTGCTTGAATAACAACTAATAAAAAGGAAGATTTAAAATAATTAAAAACAAAAGATATACGAGGAGGAGGAGGAGAAGAAGAGTTTGGTTTATTAGTTGTGGGGACTTACGGAATAATAAGGTGCGGCGGCGACGACACTAACAGGTTGGGTCCCAGCGAGTGAAGATAGTGCATGGACGGCCGCTTGACAAAGCTGCGTCGAACCAGTCCCAACCACGATGTATCTATCCTCCGTCGCTGCGTTTCCGACCGCATCATGCAACTCCTTGATGGCTTCCGCAAGCTCCGGCTCAAGGAACCAACACATGCTGTTCACGTCGCTGAAGTAACTCATCAGATCACAACCACGTATCGTCACCGTACACCTGTCACCAATCTTCCTCCAGTATTCTTCATACGCCGTTGGATCTCCACTGCAATAATTTTTTTATAAAAGATTTTTATTCGATTTTTTAGCCGATGACTTTGCAATGCGGTTAGTGAAATTAAATTAAAAGAAAAAGCTTACTGATCCAGATTGATGACGGAATCTGACAAGGAGATGTTATTTATGTTCTCCAGTTTCACCATCTTCTTCTTCTTCTTCTTCTTCTCGGTTTTGCTTATATTTTGCTTGGTTTGTACTTTGTAACAGTGTTTAATGATTAGAGAATAGTGCAGATGAGAGTGTATTTATAGAAGGAACGCGATTTATTATTTTATTATTAGCTTTCTTTTCTTGAAGAAAAATTGGAAAGGGTGGCGTGTTCAGCTTTAAACGGGGAAAATCTTATAAATCCTAGGAGTCAATAATATTAGGGGTGGTAACATCGAATAGTACCGAAAATTTATCGAATACTACCCAAATTTTATGTATCCGAGATTTTTTTGCATTTTACGGATATTCAATTTTGTGATTTTTTTTTAATTTTAGAAAATATCTAGAAAATTTACAGATATTACGATTATTTACAGATATTTACGAATATCTTATCCACTTTGTTCAGTGTAAATAAATTTAGACAAAACTATAAAAATTTATTTTCAGATAGAAGCTTTAATATAATATAGAATATAAAATAAATATTATTGAAACTATATGTTTCATAAATTTTTTTAAAAATTAACTAAATATTCTTGTCAAACATGAAATTTTACAAGATTTATAGTTTTTATGAAGATTTTATATTCATTACTTAATTTAATACTTCTATAAGTAATTTTATAAATAAAACTAATAAGTTATATGTTAAAATAATAGTTAACTAAATTATACATTTAAACTTCTATATTGTACATATACATATATTTATATAAAAGTCAGAGCTGATCAGATATATAACTTTCAAATTTTTAATATTTGCGATTTATTCCGTTTTTAAAGGATATTAATTTTTAATATTTTTTTTACTTTGCAGACTTATTAATATTAAAAAATTTTAGATTGAATTGAAAGAATAACGAATCAAATAAAAATTAATAAATAAAAAAGTCCAACCCTTTAGAATATGACATTTTAATGGGAAAAAACAAAAAAAATAAAAGTAGCTGCCAATATACAGAAATATAATATTAATCTTTTGAAAGTTTTTCTTTTTCAAAAACATGTCCCATAACAAATTTTAAATTTCTTAAAATATTTTTTCAAGAAATCTGCAACATTAATTTATAATTTTGATTTTATGCTTTTGACATTTGCAGTAATATCATTGGAAACTTTAAATATCAGATATATATATATTCAATAATATTAGGAGTCAATAATATTATAAATATCTTTTATATAAAAATTATAAATTAAATAATTAATGGAACTATATGTTTATAAATTTTTAAAATTAATAATTTTCTTATAATTTTTAAAGAAAAATTGTAGTTTTATATAAAGATTTTATATTCTTTTTAAATTTAATATTTTTAAAAGTAACTTTTAAAATAAAATTTAATAAATTATATGTTAAATAATATTATACATTTAAAACTCTATATTCAATTGTAGATATATATTTATTTGTATAAAAGTCGGAGCGGATCTTTTATCCATCTTAAATTTTTTAGTATTTATTATTTGTTTCGTACGGAGATTTACGACCGAAAAATTAAAATTAATGGATAAAATATTCAGTCTTAGATACGAGAAAAGGCTAAACATGTGGCAAGGCTAAACTATGTTACTAGTAATAACTTTTCATTTTTATTTAAAAATTAAATGTTATAAAAATTGAAATCAAAACGCATGTGGTCAAAAGTTCAACGGAAGTAAGTGGAATACATTTGAATTTTTAGTATATGCTACAAGATGTGATTTGAGTCTTGATTTGTTATGTTACATTTTATATGTTATTTCTATTTATAAATTTAAAAAATCATTTAATATTAGTATTATTATATTTAAATATATAAATATATTAGTATTGTACACATGTATTATTTAGTTGGTAAAACTAATTAAGCTAAAATTCATTACTATAAATAATATATAAAAATGATAAATATCAAATGTGTTATATATACTTCATTTATAATTTTTACATGTTTTATATTAATAAAATATATATTATATGTAGCAGATACATTACTATTTTAAAAATTTTGAACTATAGTTTATTCCACAGATTTTAATATGTAAAATATAAATATATTCTATATATTCCACAGTTACATTGTTCAATACATATTAACATTCATATTATGTTTTGAATTGTTTATTTTAAACTAATTTTAACTATTTCACATTATTAGTTTTTTAAAATAAACTGCAATTAAACTATACTGCAATATTTGAATTTATTGTTCCGCACCGCACAATCGTTGTTATCATTAGAGTTTAAAATATACTATGGTGCCAAAACACTATATCGACCTTGTCTTGTCAAATGCGTTTTATCGACTAGACTATGATAAACCTACCATTTTAAAGTTGTTGCGGATAAAAGAATTCTAGAAGTCTGCGTGCTACACTAAAATTTACCAAATTAATTTCGATCATGAGTTTAAGGTATGTCTTTTTGAAGGATCGTGTTAGCACGTGGAAAGGTTCGATATGATTATGTGCCTTCTATATTAGCTTTGACTTTAAATTTTTAAATTGTCCACTCTCGGATAATTGCAGTTTCACCTTCCTTTTAATTCTCCTTAAATGTTTTATAATATTCTAATTTTGTAAGCAATATACTCTCTGCAAGTGTTGCCAAATGGCGGGCTTACGTAGTTAAAACGTTGAGGAAAAGGACAAGAACATGATTAGTCGGTTTGCATGCTTCGTGCTCCCACTTCACTCGCCGTTGTTCTTGTTTCTTGTCGTCGTTAATTAAACAAACAGATTCAAATCATATTCTCACGTTCTTTCATATGGATTAGTCCCGAGTTTTTTTAATTTCTTCTTAAGATAAGTCCCGAGTTCCGACACATGAAACTTGATACTTGTAATTATATTCTCTCTCTAAACTCATTCGCTCTGTCTTCTCTCTAGACCTCCGTCGCGATTAAAAGCTTCCGGTCGGCGGTTTGGCTCCCACAGCCACCGCCGGTCCGGTTCCCCATAATTTTTTTCTTTTCTATTTCTTCTGTATGTGTTTAGTGGTGGGGATGGATCAATCGACTCTCCTGTTTTTCTGTTTTTCTCGGCTCCGGAATGAGAAGGCTCTTAGCTCACTCATCACCGGCTTGTGTTTCTAGCCCCGCATCTTTCAATAGATGGTGGACTGGCGTCTTAACACTGGAGCTGTGTCGTTTCCTTTGAGGTGGTGATCGCCGGCTTGCGTCTCCGTGGAAGTGCTCGCACTGTAAGAAGGTTTCTACTTGTGGGTGGTGGTCGGGCTTGGAAGAGATCTCGAGTCCTTTAATCGATGGACGCTCTCTAAAGCTCCGGCGTGTGTGTCGAAGAAACTGAATCCCAATACTTCTGATATTTGGTGTCGGAAGTGGTGTTTGGCGTTCGTGAAAGTTTCCCGGTGATCTTTTCCGGAGATCATATTGTCTGGTCTTGAACAATGACGACTTTCACTTGGAGTCAAGTTGGTGGCTACGTTCCGGTGGAGAGACGGCCGATACTCCTGATGGCGTTTTTCCAGTCATCAGAGATGATGAATCTTCAACTACCGCCACACGTTTCTTCTTAGGGTTAGTGTCAATACGTGGAGTGGTGGGCGGTGGGGTGAGTTAGGTCAAAAAAATTTTGGGCCTGGAAACTATTGGTTTTTTTTTGGGCCTGTTTTGTTTTGTTGTGGTGTTTGGGCTCGGGTTCGGTGGACCGAGTTTGTATGTAATGACCTTTGGCTTTTTGGCTTTTTAATAATATTACTAGGATATGATCCGCGCTTTGCGCGGAGTGAAAGAAATAATGAATAGTTTTACGTAGATAATATTAATTTGTTAATTATTAATCTACATATATAGTATGCATGTGTAAAATATGATAAAAGTGAGAAAATGATAACACGAATATATGCATTAGAGGATACAAATAACAAACATCATGTCTTATGTTGAAAAGTTGAGGATCGACATATTGGAAAAAATAAGATTATAGTATGGATTTGTATTTGTTTCAAAATAAAAGAATCTATCTAAATTTTGGAATGGATCTTTCACTTAAAACTTATAAGACATAATTATTTTCATAATATAAGTGCAGAATAATATTAAAAAACATAAATAAGACAATAAAACTCGATAATAATAAAACATGAAAAGAGCGAAAAACAATTAAAAAAACATTAAAAATCAGAATCGCCGCTTAGTAAAATTAAAATCCATTGTCTGCAATCATATAAAGAGGAAAAATAAAGTTTAGTAGCATAAATATTTACATATTTAATTAAGAAACTAAGTGAATTAAATATAATACCTCTTCCTCAAAGCATAGATTTCTCCGTGACTTCCATATTTCCATTTTCATTGTGAAGATTTTAAGGTCGTAATTATGGAAACATTTTGAACATATGTTACGTTTTAAAATCGATGCATCAAGAATGTTTCAGCTAAGTTTTCATTTATATAGTTTTTGTTAAAAAAACTTGAAAAAAATGTTTTTGTTTCCAAAAAAATGTTATGTTTTTACTTTGCTTCGTGATGGACGTTTAAGATGTTTGTAAAATATATGCATTATAAAATATGCATTATTAACATAGCTTTCTTAATATTATTTCAATTATATGTTGGTCTCCTTCCTAAAACATCCATAATGTGTGTGTTTTTGTTTTGATTTTTTTCGTTTGATATTTTTTAAAAAAACATATATAGTATGCATGTGTAAAATATGATAAAAGTGAGAAAATGATAACACGAATATATGCATTAGAGGATACAAATAACAAACATCATGTCCTATGTTGAAAAGTTGAGGATCGACATATTGGAATAAAATAAGATTATAGTATGGGTTTGTATTTGTTTCAAAATAAAAGAATCTATGTAAATTTTGGAATGTGTCTTTCACTTAAAACTTATAAGACATAATTATTTTCATAATATAAGTTATTAATAATATTAAAAAACATAAATAAGACAATAAAATTCGATAATAATAAAACAGCAAAAGAGCGCAAAACAATTAAAAAAACATTAAAAACATCAGAATCGCCGCTTAGTAAAATTAAAATCCATTGTCTGCAATCCTATAAAGAGGAAAAACAAAGTTTAGTAGCATAAATAATTTTTTTTGAATTGAGTAGCATAAATATTTACTTATTTAATTAAGAAACTAAGTGAATTAAATATAATACCTCTTCCTCAAAGCATAGATTTTCCCGTGACTTCTATATTGCCATTTTCATTGTGAAGACTTTAAAGTCGTAGTTATGGAAACATTTTGAACATAGGTTACGTTTTAAAATCGACTCATCAAAAATGTTTCAGTTACGTTTCATTTATATAGTTTTTGTTAAAAAAATTTGAAATATTGTTTTTGTTTCCAAAAAAATGTTACGTTTTTATTTTGCTTCGTGATGGGCGTTTAAGATGTTTGTTAAAATATATGCATTATAAAATATGCATTACTAACATAGCTTTCTCAATATTATTTCAATTATATGTTGGTCTCCTTCCTAAAACATTCATAATGTGTGTGTTTTTGTTTTGACTTTTTTCGTTTGATCTTTTATAAAAAACATATATAGTATGCATGTGTAAAATATGATAAAAGTGAGAAAAGGATAACACGAATATATGCATTAGAGGATACAAATAACAAACATCATGTCTTATGTTGAAAAGTTGAGGATCGACATATTAGAATAAAATAAGATTATAGTATGAGTTTGTATTTGTTTCAAAATAAAGAATCTATCTAAATTTTGGAATGGGTCTTTCACTTAAATCTTATAAGACATAACTATTTTCATAATATAAGTGCTGAATAATATTAAAAAAAAAATAAGAAAATAAAACTCGATAATAATAAAACAGCAAAAGAGCGAAAAACAATTAAAAAACATTAAAACATCAGAATCGCCACTTAGTAAAATTAAAATCCATTGTCTGCAATACTATAAAGAGGAAAAACAAAGTTGAGTAGCATAAATATTTACATATTTAATTAAGAAACTAAGTGAATTAAATATAATACCTCTTCCTGAAAGCATAGATTTCTCCGTGACTTCCATATTGCCAATTTCATTGTGAAGATTTTAAGGTCGTAATTATGGAAACATTTTGAACATATGTTACGTTTTAAAATTGATGCATCAAGAATGTTTCAGCTACGTTTTCATTTATATAGTTTTTGTTAAAAAAACTTGAAAAAAATGTTTTTGTTTCCAAAAAAATGTTATGTTTTTACTTTGTTTCGTGATGGACGTTTAAGATGTTTGTAAAATATATGCATTATAAAATATGCATTATTAACATAGCTTTCTTAATATTATTTCAATTATATGTTGGTCTCCTTCCTAAAATATCCATAATGTGTGTGTTTTTGTTTTGATTTTTTTCGTTTGATATTTTTTTAAAAACATATATAGTATGCATGTGTAAAATATGATAAAAGTGAGAAAATGATAATACGAATATATGCATTAGAGGATACAAATAACAAACATCATGTCCTATGTTGAAAAGTTGAGGATCGACATATTGGAATAAAATAAGATTATAGTATGGGTTTGTATTTGTTTCAAAATAAAAGAATCTATGTAAATTTTGGAATGTGTCTTTCACTTAAAACTTATAAGACATAATTATTTTCATAATATAAGTGTTTAATAATATTAAAAAAACATAAATAAGACAATAAAACTCGATAATAATAAAACAACAAAAGAGCGCAAAACAATTAAAAAAACATTAAAAACATCAGAATCGCCGCTTAGTAAAATTAAAATCCATTGTCTGCAATCCTATAAAGAGGAAAAACAAAGTTTAGTAGCATAAATAATTTTTTTTTGAATTGAGTAGCATAAATATTTACTTATTTAATTAAGAAACTAAGTGAATTAAATATAATACCTCTTCCTCAAAGCATAGATTTTTCCGTGACTTCTATATTGCCATTTTCATTGTGAAGACTTTAAAGTCGTAGTTATGGAAACATTTTGAACATAGGTTACGTTTTAAAACCGACTCATCAAAAATGTTTCAGTTACGTTTTCATTTATATAGTTTTTGTTAAAAAAATTTGAAAAATTGTTTTTGTTTCCAAAAAAATGTTACGTTTTTACTTTGCTTCGTGATGGGCGTTTAAGATGTTTGTTAAAATATATGCATTATAAAATATGCATTACTAACATAGCTTTCTCAATATTATTTCAATTATATGTTGGTCTCCTTCCTAAAACATTCATAATGTGTGTGTTTTTGTTTTGACTTTTTCGTTTGATCTTTTATAAAAAACATATATAGTATGCATGTGTAAAATATGATAAAAGTGAGAAAATGATAACACGAATATATGCATTAGAGGATACAAATAACAAACATCATGTCTTATGTTGAAAAGTTGAGGATCGACATATTAGAATAAAATAAGATTATAGTATGAGTTTGTATTTGTTTCAAAATAAAGAATCTATCTAAATTTTGGAATGGGTCTTTCACTTAAATCTTATAAGACATAATTATTTTCATAATATAAGTGCTGAATAATATTAAAAAAAATAAGACAATAAAACTCGATAATAATAAAACAGCAAAAGAGCGAAAAACAATTAAAAAACATTAAAAACATCAGAATCGCCGCTTAGTAAAATTAAAATCCAGTGTCTGCAATCCTATAAAGAGGAAAAACAAAGTTGAGTAGCATAAATATTTACATATTTAATTAAGAAACTAAGTGAATTAAATATAATACCTCTTCCTGAAAGCATAGATTTCTCCGTGACTTCCATATTGCCAATTTCATTGTGAAGATTTTAAGGTCGTAATTATGGAAACATTTTGAACATATGTTACGTTTTAAAATCGATGCATCAAGAATGTTTCAGCTACGTTTTCATTTATATAGTTTTTGTTAAAAAAACTTGAAAAAAATGTTTTTGTTTCCAAAAAAATGTTATGTTTTTACTTTGCTTCGTGATGGACGTTTAAAATGTTTGTAAAATATATGCATTATAAAATATGCATTATTAACATAGCTTTCTTAATATTATTTCAATTATATGTTGGTCTCCTTCCTAAAACATCCATAATGTGTGTGTTTTTGTTTTGATTTTTTTCGTTTGATATTTTTTAAAAAAACATAAATAATACAATAGAAATATAATTGTTTATCCGGCTGAATTGTTTTGTTTTTTCAGAAATCCGTATTGTTTTTAAAAAGAAATCTACAGTTACGTACATTCCAAAGTTGTAGTTAAATCTTCTGGTCGACATGAAATCCGTGAGGCAATTGGCCGTTATTTATATCAATGATATGATATTAACTATAATTAAAATGTAATGAAAGATCATGCTGTAAATATTTGACATACCAATGGCAAATGATGTAATTACTCTAGTAAATTAAGGATTAATCAATATTAAAGCTGAGGAAAAATGTGAGGATGACATCTATGCAAAATGGCAACATGGTAATAATTTTACTCTTTTAAGGTTGTTCTTATTATTTGTTCATCTATTAATAATAAGGGGATAAGACGGCAAAAAAAAATGTCCCGAGTTCCGACCATCGCTTGTGTAAAGAATTAGTCGATAGCTCGACAATATTCACTAAACGACCAATGTCTATTTCTTATAGTATATCAACTTTGTGTTGCCCCAAATTGGTCAAGGCCGTATATCTAACAAGTTCAGTCCATTTTCAGCTACGTCTATTAGGCCGTAGTAAAGGCCCATATTTCCTCGTTCGTTAACACATTCTAATAACAGCTGTAAGTGGTAAGTAATCTATGTCTAACACTCTTTTTTGGTTAAAGAAAAAAGAGTTCAACACTTCTTTTACTCTATGAATAGTGCTATTATTATATAGGTTTCAGAGTGTTTTTGAACCGACTGAAACTTATTTGTACTATATACTCCCTCCGTTTCAAATTATATGTCGTTCTAGAGGAAATTTTTTGTTTCAAAATAAGTGTCGTTTTCGGTTTTCAATGCAAAATTTATTGACAATATTCTCTTTTCTATTTTTCTATTGGTTGATACATGATTAGATGTATTGGTAATAGTGTTTTTATTTTGGAAATATGTAAAATTAAATGTTTTCTTAATCTGTGTGCATAAGGTTAGAACGACATATAATATGAAACGGAGGGAGTATTTCAAATTGATTTAAATGTGCATGGAGAATGGAGACATGATCGTGAGTCTGAGCCGTAGATTGATCCCTAGCCTAACTGTAAATAAGTTTGCTTTAAATAGCATCTGGATGCATTTAATGAAGACCAACCGGGACGAATTAGTCTGGTGGTGTACGGTTTGCGGCTGCAAATACGACTCCGGGTTTGATTTGCACTGACCACCAAAAAATTTACATGCGGACTTGCTCTAACGCCTGAGACCGAAGACCATTACTGGCTATGATCTGCGTCCGCACCGTTAAGAGTTCGGTCTCTAGTCTGGACCACCACGATAGAGTCAGGACACTCGGTTATAAAAAAAAACGAAGACCTCATTAAAATCTGCATTTTAGTTTATGGTACCACGTAAATATATCTCCACCTCTAATTTTCTTTCATCTTTGGTTAAGTCTTCATTATATTAGTACAGTATTTATTAAAAATAGACAGTTCAGTTGTGACATGAATGTTGAATCTAGTCGTCAGAATCAATATTTATAACCATCCCAGTTAATGATTCGGTCTCTGCTACAACTAATTCATACTGTTTCCACATAACTGCCTTCTGGTCCACCAATGACGAATCTCACCATTGTAGATTAAAAAAAAAAGTTAAAGTTGAGAAGGCATTTGATACGAGTATACGACATAACAATACAACATTCGCCATTCGGTCTTACGAATTGTCTACATTTACAAATTACAAAAATCCATAGAATATCACAATTTCCTAAAAATAAAACAAACAAAAAAGTATGACACATGATATTTGCAAAACAACTACCATTTGTGAAAAAAAAAACAAAAACAAAGTGCCCTCGTGGTGATAAATTCATCCACATGATATTTGCAAAACACCTAGCCGCAAAGATACTTGTAAATTCCTTTCTAATCCCAAAAATCATTAAGCCACCACATGTAAAGAATAATAATAGTAACGTACGTTTCTTGATTCTTCATGGACATCTAGGGTTTTTTCCTGGACCTCCATAATAAAAATAGTTACCCCACACACGATTCGTCCCACCTCTTATATCATAACAATTGGGATGATCAGCGAGGATCTTTAGATTCGAAACGGGAAGAAGAGTATTGTCCCAATCAACCACTTGGAGATTCCGGAAATAAGATGCTTTACCAAAACCTTCACCGGCGAAATGGCCACTGCCCATTTGGGTCGAAGTGTGTGAACCACCAGGTCGGGTGTTCACAATCTCGCCTCCGAATTGGACCATGCTCCCATGTTGCTTTAGATGCGTGAATAGAAACGCTGGCCAGTAACCGACTAATGTACCCGACCCGAATTGTAGCCACCAGTGACCGTGCTTTGGATCCTAAATAAGTACATTTAAGAACTCGCATTAAGTAACACCAATCTTAATATTATGAATAAGACAGATTTAAAGTACTCTTAAGACTTTGTGGAGACACATCTTATAAAAGTACAAGTTGAATGAGCTGGGTTGACGCAGGGAACATTGATGTGAACAGTGGACCATGTGCTTTGAATTCTTTTCTTAACTGTTAGATATGATTGGTAACGCTATTGAATTACAGAAAAATATATAAAAAATGAAATAAACGAGATATGACTGTGATTAGCAACTTACAAACTAAAAGCCAGTATAAGGTAAAATTTTAATTAATGAAAATGGAGGAGTGTAGAGAGTCACCTTCCAGATCAATAAGCTTATATCGAATTGTCCACCTCTATACGAAGATCTAGGAGAAATCGCAGCTCCTATGGCGATTCGACGGTTGGTTTGAACGAAACCGGAACACAACAAATTGTAGCAACCCGTTGATCGGTATGCATCGGACTGAAAAATCATCATCAAAAACACCATTGTTAGCAAATGGTAATTCAATCAAACTATTTACTTTTAGCATAGTAAAACAAAAGTAACTGAAGATTTACCGTCCAATAGGTAAAGAATCTTGGGTATGTATCTCCGTATAGCTCCGGACTAATCTGTAATCAAATTGCTACCATAAGAAAAAAACTATATGGATCGCATTATTATCATCTGTGTAATGTTAGTGACGTACTTGCCAACCGGCTTCGATGGTATTAAGATCGTGAGTGAACGAACCGGCTATAACCCAAATCTGAGAAAGACTGAACTCGTGTTGGCTACTGACACGTGGTGACCATACGTTTATACTAGCTTTTGCTCCGTAGTATTGTCTCCCGGATACGTATCCCACCGCATGCTACAAAAATGTATTCATTTTTATTTTGATTTTTTGAAAATCGAATTGTTTTTGAAGCTTGGATGCAAGTGCGTGCAAAGAATTACGTAAAAGCTGAACTTTGGTATCATTAGTATATCTTTTTCTTTAAATGAAAGCTCTGACTTTTTGGTTGATTATTATAGTATTAATAAAATGGTACTTACTTCGTGGCCGTTACTTGCGGAATCTCTCCTCACGCGCCTGATTTTCCGACCAAATCTCCGAACAGAACTTGCTCTTAACATGTCTTGTTCCGTTGTTCTTCTAATCGGGACCGTACCTTCCGGGCAAAACTCGCCGGATAAACTCCACAGCTGAGAATCTTCATTGGATTCTTCATCTTTGATGTATCCTTCGGGGAGCTCAGGCTGATCCTAAAGTTAAGAAAAAATGAATTCATTCAGGTGATGCTTATGGTTTTAACTGTGGAAAGACCATAAAGAAAATGGAGAAGAATAGGGAGAGTAGTCTACCATTGGTCTCTGTCCCTGTAAGAGAGGATGATCAAAAGCAGGTTGCTGATGAGACAAAACACAATCTATTATATCTCCATCTGAACTCTGCATAAACATAACACATAGAGAGAAGAAACAGAACAAAAAAACAGAGTAAGAACAGAGTAACAAAACAGAGTAAAACCGCAAGGAAATTTTTTTTTAAGCAGAAATCAACTGAAAATAGAGGTAACAAAGAGATCTTTCTAAATGCAATGATCATATTGACAACTCTGGAGAATATAGAAATTGCCTGAATGGTTTTGACGGCAGGCTTGTTGATCTTTTGGAGTTCTTGTCTAATCAGTTTCAGCTTCTGGAGCTCTTCTTGCGGCCGAAGAGTTTGATCGGCGGCAGTATAATTTGACGGAGAAGCGGTGGAGAAGGAAGAGGAGACAAGACAAAGTAATAGAACCAATCTGAAGAATCTAGAAGAAAACATCGTAACGGACTTGAATGAAACTTGGTGCGGACTATGATGATGAAAACATCTGCTGTGCTGTTGTTTTCTTCTTCTTGAGTGATTCAAAAGACAACATTTAATACGGTTTCTTATTGTTGTTGTTCGTCTTCTTGATGTTTCTGACACATCTCCCAACAAACACATTAAACACATAATCACTTTCTCTAAGAAAACTCAGAAGAACAGAAAACAATAAAGAATGATCCAACAAAATTTATTAGGGTTGAGTGTTGCGAAAGTTTTGGGCATGTGAGTACATAATGGTGATATTAATACATGGTTTTTGTTGAAATCAGAAGTTTATTTTATCAAGGGTTTTGCAGATTTCTAGAAACATTAACATGTAAACGGATAAAAGAAGAGATAGAGAGGGAGAGAAGAGAAGAGAAGTAAACTCTATATTATATGAGAACAGTAATTTATAGGGGAAATTTGGATTTGGTGTAATCATTCTTTAGTTTGGCGAGAGGGACCAGGAGGGTTCAGATGAAATTGAGTACCTTTGAATTTGGGTTTCTTCAAACTTTGCTGCTTTCTGCTGTTACCCTCTTTCCCCATCTTTTTTATGTTTCTTAAACAGTATAGGTAGAGTGCGTTGTTGTGCACAAAAAAAAAGTTTTATGTAGAGTTCTGTACAATTTACATTAATGTTTTTTTCTGAGAAAGATTTACATTTATGTTCCATGTTGCAAATAAGAAAATATCACAAATCTAACATTTTTTATTCCACCACAATGTAGTTACTTCAAGTATTGAAATGTATATGAACTCTCAAAGATTTACATTTATGTTCCATGTGGAGAAAGATTTACATTTATGTTCCATGTTACAATTAAGAAAATATCACAAATCAACATTTTTTATTCCACCACAATGTAGTTACTTCTGGAGTATTGAAATGTTTATGAATTCTCAAAGCAAACAATATAAGATGACTTTTTATATTAAGAA
The DNA here is from genome assembly GCA_019706035.1 of Raphanus raphanistrum subsp. raphanistrum. Lineage (NCBI taxonomy): Eukaryota > Viridiplantae > Streptophyta > Magnoliopsida > Brassicales > Brassicaceae > Raphanus > Raphanus raphanistrum. The sequence continues at coordinate 54,996,701 of CM033988.1, forward strand.
GTGTTGAGTTTACGGTACGTAGTCTATTTATCTTAATTAAACAGAGACTAAAATATGCTTATAGTTTATATTATCTCCAAGCTGGAAGAAGAATATACCACAGAACAATGAATTTGCAGAAAACAAGCGAGTTTAGTGATTCAAAAGCATTATAATAGCATAGTACGCGTTGTGAAATTTAATTGTCGAGATTCGAGAGTGTCTATACTTTGAAACATAATCATATTGTCTCTCAAACTCGAGGGATTGATTTAACCAAGCATGCATACTTGAATCGTATGTATGTTGACCAAAGATTATAAGATTCCAGCGAAAATATTACAATTTTCTCCGAATATAAATATACAATATCTCGTTATCATGCAACTACAATGTATAACAATACATATACTTTATTTTAAGATAATAATTATATGTGGGTCGTTCTAATGAAAGGGGGTCAATAGGTATTTAAGTAGTTGCGGTCCTCGTAGGGACACATATACATTGATGATAGTTTGTTAGGCCATTTATTCTCGATTAGTGGATCATCGCCCTCCCGTTCTTTTAAAATTATTCAGAAAATACTATGGCATGTACATTTTTTTGGTCTCTTTTTAGACTTTCACCGTAGTGTTTTTTTGTTGCTTTTAGTTGATTATACAGATAACACATGGTTGACCTTATGCAAGCTTATGATTGAGTTCAGTTTGGCAGAAGCTCACAATTCTCATTTATATTGGATGTTCAATTCCGACTCATAAAGCTTTTAACTCTTGCTCAAAAAAGAAGCTTTTAACTCGAGAGTAAATGATATACATATCTCCCCCATCTTTAACGGATTACATATCTAGACATCCACAACTGATGATGAGAAAACTTGATCACCTAGACACATGAGACAAACATTAAACTATTCTCAACATATACAGATGAGAACATATTAAAACATTTTCTAATACAACGAATCATGCAGACTCAGTCTTAATTAAAATTGAATTTGGATAATGCTATAAGAAGAGGAATAAAGGAAATGTGTTAAATTTTTATATAGTCTTAAAAGTTAAAGTGATACTTATTTAGGTAAGTAAAATGTGCTTCAAATTTTGAAAATATTTTGCATGATTTCATGGAGTTGGTAATTCATCCATCAATGCAATTTGGTTGTTCTACCATGATCGCTAATTACTCATCCGCATTACCAATTATAGTTTATCATAACAAGCACGTCATATTAATTTTGGAAATATATGTATATATTTACAAATCTGGTTGTTAGTTTTTAGGGAAATTGAAACATCATTATCACAATAAGTTTGTATATATATATAGGTAACACAATAGTAATTAATTGCAAATTTTATGTATTTCCATAATTGGTTAAGTGGTTGAGTTTGGGCCATACGCATGCGTGCACATATATATAAAATTTCTAAATACGTACGTAGAGACACTTACGGAAAATACATATATCAGAGAAAGTATGGAGAATTCACTCATTAACTGAACATGTGGCATATTATGACAATAGATCAAAACTTAGAACATGTTAAATCAATATTCTAAAAATAATAAAAGTTTTTTTTAGTAAAATACATGTATCAGAGAAAGTATGACGAATTCACTCATTACCTGAACATGTGGCCGATTATGACAATAGATCAAAACTTAGAAAATGTTAATCAATATTATAAGATAATAATAATATTCACAAAATAGAAAAGATAACAAAAGTTGAAGAAATGAATCCAAATAGTGAATAATGTAAAAGTAAAGGTCTTCTATAAAGTGGGAGAATTTGATTCCTGTCAACAAAAAGAAAAGCATCAAGGGGATATAGCTTTGGTGGCTCATAGGAGTGTTATTATTTTTCGTATATTATATGTAAATCTCTGAATTATGACTCGTGGTCATAGGGGAGAATTATTGCGACCACTAATTGAAAAATGAATCACCACATGTTTCAGTTTTCATTAATCGACCACTAATTCGAGACTATAAAATCATGACTTCACGCTTTGCTTTTATGCTTACCAACGTTTTGACGTAGTATTACGTCGGATTCATTTTTATAGCAACGTTGGTCGATTTAGTTTTGATTCAAACCTCCCCTGATCAAAATAAAATAAGATATTGTCGTCTTCATACTCCGGAAAACTAGGCATAATTCAACATAGCCGATTCCTCATCATAAATTCCACTACACCATCTCTGTGCGAAGTGTGAACGAATTTAAATAACTAAAATAAAATATACTAGCATTTAACCTGTTCTAAAACAGTCTAGTTTTTAAAAGAAAAATTAGTATCTTTTTACACAAAAAGAAGAAAAATAATCATACAGTCTAGTTTCCTTTTAACTAAAAGAGGGAGAAAGAGAATATGAGAAAAAGGCGAAGAAAAAGAGGAATATTGAAGCAAAAGGAGGATACAACAATTTGATGCAAGACCAATGATGCTGTCTAAATCCCGTCCCATGCTCAGCTTTTCTTCCTCGAGGTTAAAATTTCATTTTATCTGTTGAGATACCCATTAAGGGGTTGACTGGTTTTCCCGCTACCACCCGCAAACGCAGCTTTTGCGGTTGGTAGCGGTTGACAGCGTTTCAAAACAATCATACAAACCGCTACAAATCGCTTCAAACCGCTCCGAACCTCTTAAAATCAAAAGCTGGTTCCAGCTAGCGTTTGCGGTTGCGGGCGGTTGCGGTTAGATAAAAAAATATTAAACTTTTTTTTTCTAAATATTTTAAACTTAAAAGTTTAAAATTTAAAATATTATAAATAAAAAAATATACACATTTTATATATTAATTTAAATTCACAAACAATATAGTATTTTTTTATAAAAACTTTAAACTAGCTATTCATCATAATTTTTAAAAGTTAATATACATACATATATAAAGATATACACATATATAAAAAAGAAACAAAATATTATTTAAAAGTTTTAATATAAATCTTCATAAAATATATTAAAACTATAACTTTCAACTACTTAAAAATTTTAAAAATAAACTTAATATTATTATTAATCATATTATATTAACAGTTATTATATTTTATCACAATATTATGTTTTTTATATTTTATAATATTATAATATGTTTATATTGATAATTTATTATTAAACCGCTGTAATGTCTCATAATCAACCAGTCACAAATATCCCGCAAACGCAACAATTTTTAAACGTTACGCCAGTCATACAAAACGCCATGTAACACTTGAAACCGCAACCACCCGCACCCGCAAACTCCCGCACCCGCAACCGCAACCGCTACGTTTGAACCAGTCAGGCCCTAAGTACTCTTTCATACAAGTACAGTCGCATATTTATGTTTATACTACATGATTCGGCATCCGACAATGATTAGTCAATACTCATAATTTTGTGTATATGGTGTTTTACAAAGCGGCGTGATTATAGTTTAGGACCATGCACATTATTACAGCTACATCATCATGATACATGCATATGTGAGCATCGCTTGTCTTATACTCAAAACAATCTTGACCCGCGTTTTGGAAGCGCGGAATATTTTACGATGAAAAATTTCATTAATAACTTAACAAATATTTTGGTAATTTTTAAAGAGTGTATTTAAAATATTTTTGCATTTAAATCAGTGTTTTTAAATCCAACCCGATTGTGATTATACCGGTTAATCCGAAGATCTGACAATTCAATTTAGATTTTAAAAATATTCATATTAAAAAATCACAAAAATCCGAGACTAACCGATTGAACTGATGGATGGCCGATATGTAATCTGATTTGATTTAAATTGTAATAGTTTCATAATTTGTAATCTTATAATCCAAATTTTAAAGTTCATTATTTTGCAATTTATGAATTATGATGTTTCTACAAAATTTTAAAGAGAAAATGATAGATATAAAATAACAAAAATTAATAACTAAGATTAATTACTAAAAATATTAGTTATTTTATAAAAATATATTGCTTGGAAACATTGATAGTAGTATAAAAATATATTGTTTGGAAACATTGATAGTAGTATAAAGAAATAAGTATATTGTTTGGAAACATGAATAGTAGTATAAAGAAATGAATATTAGTGATTTAATGTAGGTTTAACTATAAAGTATAAAAGTGTATTTAATTTAAAAACTTACAAAATAAATGTTAGGTCCAACAGAATGTTTCTGTTTTAATAAGATAGATTGGACTGAAGTTTTGTTATATTGGGTTTTATATGGGTACCCATCCAGCTACTCTGCTCCAGTTTTTCTTTAATGTCGGCTATTCGATCATCTTTGGAAACAACTTAAGTAGTGTTAAAGAGTGGACTAGATATCATATTGTTTCATCCGAATTTAAAATATTTTCCAACTAATATCATGAGATATAGCTAAATCGTATGTTACTGGATTACCATATAAACTGCATATGCCAAAGTCTAAACTCAAACCGTTTAAATAGTAGTAACTTTTTTTCCTGCAAGAATCGAACTCAGGACATATGAATTATACCATGCCCAAATATTTTACTAATAGGCCACCACTACTTGATTTATTATACTCATTTTTTCTGAAACAATAACATCATCACCTAAAACTATGGTTTGTGATAACAACCTTAAACCAAAGATAGAATTGTATTTACACGAAAAGCCGTTTGTTTGATTGCCTATCCATATTTATTTGGGCTTTTCCGTCTTGACTTTAATTTCTAAGAGAGACTGTTGACAATAAGAATTAATATACAAAATTGGGCTTTTTTTCTTAATTGATAAACCTACTATCAGAAATGTTAAAATTAGTTTCGGCCTTTTGGGAGATAAAACCAAATATATCGATGCATCGAGCCAGTCTGTTTCATAAGTGGGCTTTAGCAGAAAGGGATTATGTGTATAAATTTGGAAATTCACCTTATATATATCTATATATATTGTGGAATCTTTCATATGCGACATCACAATATAAAACCATAAACTTCACCAAGCTGAGTTGTTGATTTCACAGGCTATCTATTGGTTTCAATGATGCACAAAGTTGAAAAAGAATACCAAGACCATCTCTTGCTCGCTCCAATGTATTCATTTATAATAGTATAATGTTATATTTGCCTCTATAAATTCACCCTTGACTTAAGCCAAAGCTGCTAGAAAAAAAAAATCTTCTCAAAAAATTGCAAAATGTAGTTTGTTATAACTTTTCAAACAAATCTCTCTCTATTGCGTTTGTTTTTTTTTTGCCACAATCTATTGCATTTGTTTTTTTTTTTGCCACAATCTATTGCGTTTGCTAAATCTCGTCTGATCCCCGATTCACAGGGCGCTTGTAGACGGAGGACCTGGAAGAGGAAGAACATGTCAAGTATCTGCTTGGGATCATGTCTTCTTAGGACTATTCTGGTCCAACAAATATAGTAGCCCTACTTAAATTTTAATAAATATGCCCCTTTTGTAATTTAAAAACTAAAAATATATATTTTCTAAAAAATTCTCAGCTGAAAAAACCAAAAATAATTGTGGACCCTAAACCATCGCTTCCTTTGCCTCTGCTCTAGGCCGGGCCTGCTCGTCTCCCATGTATTGTAAACGTGAGACACTGAGGAAAACAAAGAAAAATAAAATAAGCAAATATCATCATTTCACCAAAAAATATATATATGGTGTTTTAAGATGGTGATGGTGCCACTAGTGGGCACACACCTTAAACAAGTCAAAGATTTTTTTTTTTCAAAAGATGGCAAAATAATCCTAATAAGTTGAAAACAACAACCTCGAGACTATTCGTCACATTGGCAAATTATATAAATCGATGGTTGAAAAAGGACGTCGACGGTTAGTCAAAAAAAAAAGATGATGGATAGAGGTGGCAAAAGACAGAGAATGTTTGAAGTTTCTTTGGCTTTGAGACGACCCTTGCAATAACGCATATGGCGACTAAAACCAAGATGACGACTATACAGAGTAAAATATTTTTGAAAAACAATTATAGTTGAAGATCTTGCCATAATAGTTGAAGAGAAACAATTAACAAAAGAAAAAAACAGAGGAAAATATCAAAAACTCCAAAACAAATGTTATCTTGCTCAATCCCACAAGGTTAAACACTAAAGTCAAGATGTCTTTCATCACCAGTCTCTCTGTCTTTTCCTTACACCTTCTTCTCCTCCTTGTCGGTTTGTTCTTAAACCCTGTAATCTCTGATCCTAGAGGAGAGACGGTGGCTCAGATGTGCAACAACAGAACAATGACCCCGCAGCAAAGAAGTCTCGTCGTCACCAACTTCCTTGCCGCAATGGACGCCGTCTCTCCACTACTTGAAGCTAAAGGCTACGGACAAGTAGTCAACGGCACAGGGAATTTAACTGTCTATGCATACGGAGAGTGTATGAAAGATCTTGACAAGAAAGATTGCGACTTGTGTTTTGCTCAGATCAAAGCTAAAGTACCACGTTGCTTGCCCTTTCAACAAATCACTCGTGGTGGTCGAGTCTTCTCCGATGGTTGCTACGTCAGGTATCATTATCATCTCAGTACGAAAATCTGAAATTTTGAGTATTTGATTATATGATACTCTGTTTGTTTCAAAATGATGTATGTTTTAAAATTTTCATACATATTAAAAAAAATTAAATTTTATTTATAGATGCATATAATTTATTATTATCTATTTCTCCTAATTCTAAACTAAAAAGAATTCAATAAAATGTAATTAATTTTTAAAGTTTATAACTAATCATATTATTACTTGATAAAAATGTATAAAATAGAAAACTATTTTTTTCTTTCTTTTTTTTTTTTTTTTTGTCAACTGGTCACTTTTGGACCTTTAATCCTCAAACTGAGGTAAGTGGGGGTCGAACCCCCGACGTCAGAGCCCGAAGGCAGAGCTCAGCAGCCACTTGGCTACGAACAACCCGACTTTTCTTTCTTTCTTTCTAAAACATGCATTTTATCAAACTGATGGAATATTGTACTTGATTAGGTACGACGAGTACAACTTTTTCAACGAGACGTTAAGCTCGCAAGACCTGACTAATTGTTCTGATAAGGAGATAACCGGAGTAAACCGGACATTATTCCGGGATAACGCTGAGGAGTTGGTGAAATTTATGAGCGTGGAGGCGGTGAGGAACGGTGGTTTCTACGCTGGAATTGTGGATAGACATAACGTGACGGCTCACGGTTTGGCTCAGTGTTGGGAGCCTCTTACTCGCGGTGGTTGTGCTGAGTGTTTGACTAATGCTTCAGAGCAAATTGGTTCTTGTTTGGGTAAAGAAGAAGGTCGAGCTCTAAACGCTGGCTGTTACATGCGGTTTTCTACTCAGAAGTTTTACAATAACTCTGGCAATTCAACATCAGATGGAAGTGGTGGTAAGTAGATAAAGCTTGACTAACATCAGTATATTGTATATAGTTAGCCAAAAAAAAACATTAGTATCCATATATATATAATACAATATTGTAACATTTATGGAATGTTAGACACTGGATTAAGACACAAAGTGGTTGCAATGATTTAGAAACGTTTCAGGTTTCACTAACAAGGTGGATTTATTTAAGTCTTTCCTTCTGTTTGTTGATTAGGTCATAACCATTTGGTAGTGATTTTGACGGTGACATGTTCGGTGGTGGCTTTTGTTCTGTTGGTCTGTGCTGTTTGTTTCTTGTACAGAAAGAAACGGGCCAAGAAGCAAAGAGGTTTGCGACTTCTGAATGTTTTGCATATTGAGTTCTTTGTTAAATCAGTTAGACCTTGAAGTATTTAGAGATTAGTCATTGGAGTATGAGTGGTTATAGTAAAGTTTAATACTTGATCTTGATTAAATTTGTTTTTTTTCTATGCATATAATGTAGAGAATAAACAGCTGGGGTCACTGCTTATGCTTGCCAACAAATCTAATCTTTGTTTCTCCTATGAGAATCTCGAGAAGGCCACTGATTACTTCAGCGACAAAAATAAGCTAGGACAAGGAGGATCTGGTTCTGTATTTAAGGTAGGTTGTGTTTTTATTATCTGTTTGTTTAGACTTACCTTTCGAATGTTCCTATTCTTTAAGTCTTTGCCCTTTTTGTGCAACAGGGAGTTCTTCGTAACGGTAAGACTATTGCGGTGAAGAGACTGTTCTTCAACACAAAGCAATGGGTTGATCATTTCTTTAACGAAGTCAATTTAATAAGCCAAATCGACCACAAGAACCTTGTCAAGCTCTTGGGATGTAGCATAACCGGACCCGAGAGCCTTCTGGTTTATGAATACATTGCGAATAAAAGCCTACATGACTATCTTTTCGGTTAGTATTTCTCATCTTAAACCTTTGTGAGGTTACCATATCTTAATGGTATCATATTTGATCTGTTAGTACTGCTTTTTTTTTGTTTAGTAAGACGAGATGTTCCACCGTTGGATTGGGGTAAGAGGTTCAAAATTTTACTTGGCACAGCAGAAGGAATGGCCTATCTACACGAAGAGTCGAATTTGAGAATCATACACAGAGACATCAAGCTGAGTAATATACTTTTGGAACATGATTTTACTCCAAGGATTGCTGATTTTGGACTGGCTAGATTGTTCCCTGGGGACAAGACTCACATCAGCACCGCCATAGCCGGTACACGGTAAAGTCTCTAAACTTATCTCTTGTGACTTTTCTTTTATTACACCATTTTTATTTCGAGTTTTGGAGTTATTTCACTTGTGAAAAACAGAGGCTACATGGCGCCAGAATATGTGGTACGAGGGAAACTAACTGAGAAAGCAGATGTTTACAGTTTTGGAGTTCTTATGATTGAAGTTATAACCAGAAAACGTAACAATGCCTTCTCACAAGACGCTAGTTCGATCATACAAACGGTAACACTCTCAAAGTTATTTACATTTTTGTTTTCCATGAGTGATTTAAGCTGAAACCCTTTTCTTGATTCTTGAAAAAAAAATTAGGTATGGAGTCTGTACGGGACAAGCAACCATGTTCAGGTTGTAGATCCAGTTTTGGGGGATGATTTCAACAAGATGGAAGCATCACGCTTGCTTGAGATCGGGTTGCTTTGCGTTCAAGCAGCGTTTGAACAACGGCCTGCGATGTCTGCGGTTGTGAAAATGATGAGAGGGAATATGGAGATTCCTACGCCCACGCAACCGCCGTTTCTGAATCCAGGGAGTGTATTAGAGGTGAGAAAGATGATGTCTCCGACGGATTCTCCTATGGAAGATCAGTCTCAGTCTTCGGGTTGGAGGATTGACAACATATCCGAGAGTTTTTTTGAACCTAGATGAGCTTATATATATCCTTGACATATGTAAAGAAAAACGGAGATTTCGATAAATCGTATGTACATTGTGGGTATACTTATGAACCACGACACTGTTATGTAACTTTGGAAGTGAACACGGTTAAAGCTCACATGTAGGCGACTCCGGTTCAGTCTTGGTTTATATTCGTACTCCCTCCGTTTCAATTTATTTGTCGTTCTAGACTTCGACACACAGATTAATAAAACATTTAATTTTGTATATTTACTAGATAAAAACATCATTACCAATACATCTAATTAGATTTCAACCAATAGAAAAATAGATTAGATTAAAAAGTCAATAAATTTTGCATTGAAATCATAAAACGACACTTATTTTGAAACGAAAATTTTGCTTCAAAACGACATATAATTTGAAACGGAGGGAGTATCTAATAGTACGCTACGGTTTGTGTTGGCCTGGACATTTCAGTTTTCCTTTGATTTTTCAGTTTTTTTCGATTCTATAGTTAGGATCCTTTTCTTAACGTTCATTTGTTATGATACCAGAAAAAAAAATATTGTGAAATTGGATGAGATAGAGATAGGTCCTGCCTATGACACAAGCAAAATAAATAAGGGATTAGGACTCAAAAAGTTATGGAGTTTTGTTTTTTAAAGCTGATTTATTATGATATTATAATTATTAGAAAAACTACAAAGTAGATGGAGTTTTCTAAGCGGAGAAAAAAAACTTCTAAATATTTATAATTTTGTTAGTAAGAAAAGGGCACAATTTGTTAACCAAAAAGAAAAAAAAAGGAAAGAGTACAATTTTTCTTATTTGAATGGGGCCTTAGTTTAAATTGGGCCGTCGTTGGATAGAGACGTCGGTAGAAACGGTTTGGCATTAGCCAGAGCTGCTAGAGGAAAAACGGTATATTTTCAAACAATTCAACTCCTTATTGGGGCTTGCTGAGCCTCTTTTTGCCATGAATTGTGAATGTAAGATACTGCCGAAAACAGAAAAAGGAGGAAAAAGTTATCGCTTCACTAAAAAATCCATGTAATAAGTCAAAAAAGTAATTGTGGTGTTTCTAGATGGTGACGCCGCCACTAGTGGGCACACCTTAAACATAAGTCAAAGCTGGCTTTTTTTAATGGCCAACTAATCCTAATACTTGAAAACAACAACCTCAAGACTATTCGTTTCGTCGGCCCAAAGAAAACAAGATTTGGAGCATACCAAATCGAACTCAAAATGCATGATTTCATCAATAAACAACATAATAAATACACGGACTACTTTCATTTCAATACACGGTTTAGTCTAGATTCCAGGGTTTAGTTTTCTAGATCTCAGTCATGGTTAAGGCTTTTGTTTTTCTGCAAGAAAAGGATACATTAATGCAAGTAGATGTCAATAATGCCACATGCGTGTCTTTGATAGCTTGGAGTTGACATTGACTTGAGAGTCACGAGCTGGTCGGTTTGCTTCTAGACGGCGAATACTAAGGGACCCACCGGTAGTTTGCATAATCGATTTTTGTTTTATGGACTTGTCCACTTGAGTTTTATTAGTCGTAGCCTCTGCCCTCTGTATCTGTACCAATAATTTAACAAACCGTGTTTTTTTTCTGTAAACTTCATTCGCAAATCGCAAACCGTGTTACTCTTTAGATTTATATATTTCAATCCGTCAGACAAATCGAGATCTTGCGTTGAACTAGTCATGGAGTTATTAAGTTTTGAAGTTTGATTTATCAAACTAATGTTATATGATAAGCATTGACTCCGGTCGTATATTTGTCAATACTAGTATTCTAGAGGTTATGCAATAAAATATGAATAATTAGAGATGTTTTTCGTATTACACTGTAGAAAAAAATTAACGACGTAATTTAAATCATTTTTTTCTTTTAGAGTCACATGTATCTTCACAAAAAGTATTTTGAATAATTGTTCTCTAAGATCTCAGACTAAACAAAAATAAAGACACTGATTAGTTCGCAGACTAAGTAGCAGGAGAAGGCTTATATATGTCCACATTTACTCATAAACAACATACGTACTACGTACTTCTTGTTAATTATATACGATTTATCACTTATCAGGAAATATTTAAACCAGAAACGCAATTTTTTTAAAAAGATGTATGAGGGTTTCAGACATTTATAATTCTATCATTTTCAGAATATATATACGGACAACTGTATTAATCGATGGTTGAAAAAAATGGTCGACAGATAAAGGTGGCAAAATTAAATAATAAAAGTTGCAACGAGGCGTACGTCGTAATCATTAAGGCATAAGGCTTAACCCTACCAAACGAGAGAGATTGAAGTTGCTAACTGATATAGAGACGACCAGACCATCATAAGAGTTGAACTCATTTCTATATTTTTCTCTAAATGCTAGACTGCTTGTATTATATAGAACATTTCTCCCAAATAGGGATTATCTGTGCGCATCCCTTAATCGTAACATGCGCCATCCCTAAATCTTTACAGGCCTTAAACTGATTTTGATTTGGATGAACTAAAATTGGGAACGGTCGATACACAACCAACAACCACTATGCTAAAATCGCTAATCCAATTATAAAAATAACGTAACTCACATAATCATTCAATTTACTTCTCATCTCTATACATTCTTATAATTTTGATTCTTCTCTGTTTAAGATAGTCCTGTTACGACCCACATATCTACTTAGAAACTAACCACAAGTTGACAAATATACAAAATGTTTCGGCGCAAATGACAAGTGTTGCAAAACCGAACATATCCAAAAAGTGACAACAGCACTGACGTCATGTCTCAGCCATAAACCGTACACAGCAAAAACATAACTCCAAACGGCGTCGTTTCGTTCCTTTCCATTTTTTAATTTTCCCTTCGCCTAAATGTGATCGTTCTCATTCCTTTCCTTTCCTCATCATCATCAGCTTCGAAAGTCTCTCTTTGACTCTCCGACCACACCACCCACCCATCATCTCTCTCCCGATTGACCCCAACAACCGCAAATCCAATTTCAACTTCCAGAATTCGTGTCTCTTCCTCCTTTCTCCATCTCCCAAAATCCACTTGAAAGAAACAACTAAAGAAAAAAAAAGAAAACAGAGTAAAAAAAACCAAAAACTCCAAAAACAAATGTTATATTACTCTCAACTCCACACAAAGACTTAAACCCCTCAAACCAAGATGACGACTCTCATCTCCAACCTCTCTCTCCTCCTCCTCGTCGGTTTCTTCTTAAAACCTGTGATCTCCGATTCAAGAGGAGAGACAGTAGCTCAGATGTGCAGCAACAGAACGACGACGAACCCTCAGCAAAGAAGCCTCGTCGTCACCAACTTCCTCGCCGCCATGGACGCCGTCTCTCCCCTCGTCGAATCCAAAGGCTACGGCCAAGTTGTCAACGGCACGGGAAACCTAACAGTCTACGCCTACGGAGAGTGCATGAAAGATCTCGACAAGAGAGACTGCGACCTCTGCTTCGCTCAGATCAAAGCCAAAGTCCCTCGCTGCCTGCCCTTCCAGCGAGGCACTCGCGGCGGTCGCGTCTTCTCCGACGGGTGCTTCATCAGGTACGACGAGTACGACTTCTTCAACGAGACGCTGAGCTCGGTAGACCTGACGAATTGTTCTAACAAGGAGATAACCGGAGTAAACCGGACGTTGTTTCGTGATAACGCGGCGGAGCTGGTGAGGTTTATGAGCGTGGAGGCGGTGAGGAACGGTGGTTTCTACGCTGGGTTTGTGGAGAAACGTAACGTGACGGCTCACGGTCTGGCTCAGTGTTGGGAGACTCTTACTCGGAGTGGTTGTGCTGAGTGTTTGAGTAAAGCTAAAGAGCAGATCGGTTCTTGTTTGGGTAATGAGGAAGGTCGTGTTCTTAACGCTGGCTGTTACATGAGGTTCTCTAATCAGAAGTTTTATAATAACTCTGGAAACTCAACATCAGATGGTAATGGTGGTAAGTGGATAAAGATTAGTATATATAATATATATTGTAATATTTATGAAATTAGTTAGGTTATGGGATTAAGACACAAAGTGGTTGAATTGATGATCAGGTCATAACCATTTGGCTGTGATTTTGGCGGTGACATCTTCGGTGGTGGCTTTTGTTCTGTTGGTCTCTGCTGTTGGTTTCTTGTGTAAGAAGAAACGTGCCAAGAAGCTAAGAGGTTTGTGACTTCTGAATGTTTTGCAAATTGAGTTTTTTTTTGTTGAATTAGTTAGATTTTGAAATAGTTTAGTTTTTTGAGATTAATAAGTACCTTTTTTTTGTATGTGTTATGTGATGTAGAGAAGAAGCAGCTAGGGTCACTGTTTATGCTTGCCAACAAATCTAATCTTTGTTTCTCCTATGAGAATCTCGAAAGGGCCACCGATTACTTCAGCGACAAGAATAAGCTAGGACAAGGAGGATCTGGTTCTGTATATAAGGTAAGTTGTGATCTTGTTATCTGTTTCTTTAGAGATTCTTATTCTTCAGTTTGTTAATTCTTTGCCCTTTTTTTGTGCAACAGGGAGTTCTTAGCAACGGTAAGACTGTTGCGGTGAAGAGACTGTTCTTCAACACAAAACAATGGGTTGATCATTTCTTCAACGAGGTCAATTTAATAAGCCAAATCGACCACAAGAACCTTGTCAAGCTCTTGGGGTGTAGCATAACCGGACCCGAGAGCCTTCTGGTTTATGAATACATTGCGAATCAAAGCCTCCATGACTATCTTTTCGGTTTGTTATTCTCATTTTTGTCCTTTTTACGTTACCGTGCTCAATATTGTTATATCAACTCCTTGTTACTATTTTGTTCAGTAAGACAAGATGTTCAACCGTTGAGTTGGGCGAAGAGGTTCAAGATTATACTTGGCACAGCAGAAGGAATGGCCTATCTACACGAAGAGTCGAATCTGAGGATCATACATAGAGACATCAAGCTGAGTAATATACTTTTGGAACATGATTTCACTCCGAGGATTGCTGATTTTGGATTGGCTAGATTGTTCCCTGAGGACAAGACTCATATAAGCACAGCCATCGCCGGTACACTGTAAAGTCTCTAAACCGACATAAACCGATCTTTTGTGATCTTTGTTTCGAGTTTTGAAAGTTATTCAACTTGTGGAAACAGAGGCTACATGGCGCCAGAGTATGTGGTACGAGGGAAACTAACTGAGAAAGCAGACGTTTACAGCTTCGGAGTTCTTATGATTGAAGTTATAACCGGAAGACGCAACAATGCCTTCTCACAGGACTCTAGTTCGATCCTACAAATGGTAAGTAATTATCATTATTTTTTCTTTCTTGAGGGATCTTATTATATAAAGCTCAAACCATTTTCTTGAATCTTGAAAACAAATCTTGATAGGTTTGGAGTCTGTACGGGGCAAGCAACCTTGTTCAGGTTGTGGATCCAGTACTGGGGGATAACTTCAACAAGACGGAAGCGACACGGTTGCTTGAGATCGGGCTGCTCTGCGTTCAAGCAGCGTTTGATCAGCGGCCTGCGATGTCTGCGGTTGTGAAAATGATGAAAGGGAGTTTGGAGATTCCTACGCCGACGCAACCGCCGTTCTTGAATCCAGGGAGTGTATTAGAGTTGAGAAAGATGATGTCTCCGACGACTGATCAGTCTCAGTCTTCAGGTTGGAGGAGTGACAACATATCTGAGAGTTTCTTCGAACCTAGATGAGCTTTAAGATCGGTTTATATCAGAAAATATCTTTGTGATGGACTCTGAATCTGTGTACAAAGAACTGAGATGCTGATTAATCGTGTGACTAATTAAGGGTAACGTCTGAGCCACGAAACTGATTAATCTTGGTGTAGGTTTGTTTATAATCTATAGTACGATTCGGTTAAGATTACAACCTTTTGTCAGTGATTTTGCTTTTGTTCTCAAGTTTTTATGTCGGGTTATAATAGTATTTTTTTATTTCAAATAAATCACTAGTTTTGTTTGCGTTTTCATATTTGAAAAAATCATTTTTATCAAAATAGTTTGAATATACTAAGAACAATTAATAGAAATTAGAAAACTCCACGCCAAAGAAAAATTCAAGGAGCCGTGACCGTGAGGACGACTGCTAAACATGTTAAATTATATTATTTTTTTCTGGTGAAGAATAAATACGTGATAAGATTATATTCATTTTGGTCTGCCCAACATAATTTGTTTGTTACTTATTGTAGATGGAAGCTGTCACTATTCTAGAGTTTGTAACTCCACTACATAATTTTCAGCATTGATTATCCAACCACTTCCCATGTCCTTTTGTATTTTTATTGACTACAAAGTTTTGACAATGGCAAGAGACCTTGTAATTGTTTTCTTTTCCTTTTAATTTCTAGAACTTTATTGGTAACATACCAAACCATTTCTTTAGTCCAACGTCCTCTACCGTTAGTTTATCCATTTGACATTTTTAAAGTCTTATTTTCTGGAATGTCTTCATACATACACTAAAAGGACATGTGAAGCTATCTTATTCTCTTAAGAAAAATATTCAGAAAACTTGGAATTTATAGGCCGGCCGGTCCCAATACATTTAGATTTCCTAAAATACAAAAAAAAAAATTGTCCATAAAATATTACATAAAAGACTTTCATATCTTTTGGTTTCTATATAAAAGTTAGGTGTATAGCTGGAGGTTCATTACATTTAGCTTAGGACCAGTGTAGGAAGGGGATGTAGAATTGTCGATAGTGAACCAATAAATATAATGAATGAATTCGGTAAAGGGAATTATCCAATTAAACCGAACCGGCTCCACACCAGATTAGATAAATTATTGGTCCACCGTTTTGTTTTTTAATCAAAACCGACAACTGTTTGAATAAAGACAACCACTTCAACTCAAGATTGATCTGGTTTCCAAGTGTGAATACACAGAGTCACAGACCAATCTTTCCCTCTCTCTAGAGAAATCCAAAATCTAATAAAAAATTACTACTTTTTTGACTAACCAGTAGAGAGAGAAAGAAACAGCAAAGTAAGTTGACTTATTATTACACAACCATTTCGTCAAAGTCAAGCTGTTGAAAAATTCAACTCTTTCAACTTCCTCAACTTCATCATTACCCCTGAAACAGCATAAACATTGAACCCTTACAGATCATTCAAGGAAAAAAAATATTTTTCAATCAAACAAACAATGAAGAGAGAACCAACTCATCATCTCTACCTTCCATGTCTCTTCCTGTCTCTCCTCTCCTTACTCCGACCAACCATCTCCGATCCTAGAGCACGATCCGTCAAAGTCACATGCTCACCAAACCTCGAGCACAACGAAACCGTCTTCGTCCCCAACTTCCTAGCCTCGATGGAGAAAATCGGCCGACAGGTCCAAACCACCGGTTTCGGAACCGCTCTCACCGGTTCGGGACCAGACGCCAACTACGGTTTAGCACAGTGCTACGGAGACCTCCCTCTGAACGACTGCGTCCTCTGCTACGCTGAAGCGAGGACCATCCTCCCAAAATGCTACCCTCAAAACGGAGGCAGGATCTTCCTCGACGGATGTTTCATGAGAGCCGAGAACTACAGTTTCTACCACGAGTTCAAAGGACCCGAAGACACCGTCCTCTGCGGGAACGCCACCACTAAGAGAAACAACGCTACTTTCGGTGACGCGGTGAGACAGGTGGTAAGAGACGCGGTCGCTGCTGCTCCTGGGAACGGAGGGTACGCTCGCCGCGGCGCGTCTGCGAACGGAGAATCTTCCGCGTTTGCGTTGGTGAACTGCTGGAGGAACTTGAGCCCTGAGTCTTGTAAACAGTGTCTGGAAGATGCTTCTGCTTCTTTGGTTGACAAGTGCTTGCCGTGGTCTGAAGGACGTGCGCTTCACACTGGATGTTTCCTTAGGTACTCTGATCAAGATTTCTTGAACAAGATTCCAAGAAACGGAAGATCAAAAGGTGATACTTGTGTTCTATAGAATCTGCTTTAAGATTTAGGAACTTTAAGCTATTTAGTAAATATTTCAACTAATTTAAAAAAAAAATTAGAGGTCTATATTTATATTTATGTAATTGTTTTCAAAAATTTAGAGGTCTATATTTATATTTATGTAATTGTTTTCAAAAATTTTGAGGTTCGAGGCGAATGTTTCATTTCGCTTTGCGGTGAAATGGTACTTGTGCAGGCTCTGTAGTGGTGATTGTTGTCTCGGTGCTTAGCTCTGTGATTGTCTTTATGGTTGGAATAGCAATTGGTGTTTATATCTGCAAACACCGAACCATAGAGAAGAAGAGAAGAGGGTCTAACGATGTAGAGAAGATGGCGAAAACGCTGACGGACAGTAGCTTGAACTTCAAGTACTCAACGCTTGAGAAAGCGACAGGTTCTTTCGACAACGCGAACAAGCTTGGACAAGGAGGCTTTGGAACTGTCTATAAGGTATGGATATGACTTAAATCTTCTTATGCAAGCAAATGATTTGAGTCTAGTGGCTTTGTTTTTTTTTTAGGGGGTTCTTCCAGATGGACGAGATATCGCTGTGAAGCGGTTGTTCTTCAACAACAGACACAGGGCAGCAGATTTCTACAATGAAGTCAACATTATCAGCTCCGTTGAACACAAGAACCTAGTCAGGCTGCTCGGTTGCAGCTGCTCAGGACCAGAGAGCCTTCTTGTCTATGAGTATCTTCAGAACAAGAGCCTTGATCGGTTCATCTTCGGTAAGACTAAAATACTATTCCATGAGAGTTTCGTTTCATTCATAGAATCTTTGCTAACGTTATTACCTTTTTGCAGATGTTAACAGAGGAAAGACACTAGACTGGCAAAGAAGATTTGTGATCACTGTTGGAACAGCTGAAGGATTGGTGTATCTGCACGAGCAGTCTGCTGTGAAAATTATACATAGAGATATTAAAGCAAGCAACATTCTGCTAGATTCTAAGCTTCAAGCTAAGATCGCTGACTTTGGTCTGGCGAGATCGTTCCAGGAGGATAAGAGTCATATCAGCACAGCTATTGCAGGGACTCTGTAAGTAAAACATTCAGAGATATGGTTTTGTTACTTGAGATAGTTAAAATGTTTGTTCTGATTCAATGCTTGTGAATATTCTTCAGAGGCTATATGGCTCCAGAGTACTTGGCACATGGTCAGCTAACAGAGAAAGTAGATGTCTACAGCTTCGGTGTCCTTGTACTAGAGATTGTAACTGGAAAGCAGAACACAAAAAGCAAAATGTCTGATTATTCAGACAGTTTGATTACAGAAGTAAGTTTTAAAACCATTTCATAGTAAAGTTAGATTTCACTTTCTCATACCTAACTTGTGTGTCACGTTTTGGCCTATTAAAAAAAAGGCATGGAAGCATTTTCAGTCAGGAGAGTTGGAGGAAATATATGATCCAAACCTGAACTGGCAGAATCAGAATGATAGTTTAATCATCAAGAAGGAGATAGTGAGAGTTGTTCAGATAGGACTATTGTGCACTCAAGAAATGGCATCGCTAAGACCATCCATGTCAAAGGTGTTGCATATGCTAAAGAACAAAGAGGAAGTATTGCCGTTGCCGAGTAATCCTCCGTTTATGGATGAAAGAGTCATGGAGTTTCGAGATGGTTCTGATGGCGATTCAGCTGCTTGTGCTTCTCTTGCCACTGTCTCTCAAAGTTCCTTCTATGGTAGATGAGCCTTTGAAATATTGTTGAGCATAAACCAAAGTTTTGTGTATAAACCAGTAAGAAGAACTAAGCTAGTATATATAGATAGATGTGAACTTGAGTAGATTTGTATACTTTAATGAGGATATGCCATGGAGGTAGTAAGTTCATATATGTGCTAAAAGGTAATATACTGGAAGAGAATGTTTAAACTCAAATCTTTATCTTTGCAACTTAAGAAGGCATATATTGACTTAGGAAGTTAGGAGGGTTTGTATATAGTGCCACTTTAACATTCCAAAATCAACAAAAATCCTTTTTATAAAAATAAGGTAAACAGTAGTTCGGGATCAATTGCCCTTGAGAAGTGTATTATACACTATCATGCAGATGATAGAAAGAACAATGGTAAAGTTAATCTGGTTATAATAGCCTTCACTACTCTACACAAAAAAAAAGTTTCATGGTGACTATATAAGTGATTTATATGTTCCTTCACATGCATTATTTACAAAAGAAAAATTGATAAAGAAGGCATGAGCGGTGAATCTGTACTTGTACATGAGTCTTTAACATTTTTCTTTGTACTGTACTACGTACTATAAGCATTTAAGTATATATGCTATCTGTTACTATATGGTTCTTCTGAGAAACATTTTGGGAGACATATGTACTTCAACTTCACGATCAAAGCAAAGATTCCAAAGCATGGTAAGTGCATCAACCCAACAGCAGCATACCTGCAACAGAATCAGTTCAATTGTCTATATTTTCAGAACAGAATGCAAAAATTCGGATAACCAGAAGTTGAGATTGATCTCTACTTATTGGTGCTCATAACCGATATAAGGGACATGGCGGTGAGTTTATGTAGCGTACCATAAAGGAGCATAGGGTGATGACAAATCCAAGAATGGGTATGGCCACCTGCACCAAACAGACATCACATTATTATACTAATATAAACTGCTGTTGGGTTCATAGAGTCATGTAAATAAAGAAAAAAAAAGAGCCATGACTATTACCAAAAGGAGACGCAAGCATGAATAATCCATTGGAATAGCACGAATACACCGGTCCATACTACAAAGTATGAAACCCTGAACAATGGGAATCGCTGGATGGAAAAAAACCATCAAAGTCATCAACACTAAAATCATCATCATCATCATTTTTTTTGTTTGTTGTCTAAGTACGCAAACTAACCAGAGAGTTCAAGAAAGTTTCGCCTAGGAGAAAGACAGCGTTGATTGAGTGCATAACCGTAATGAACTACAGTATATATGTTTGGTCAGATTTAAGCATACAACTTACAAAATGTGCGACAGTTTCTTGGTTAAAAATTTTTCTTGGTTAAAAAACTTACAAAATCAAGACTGAAATCTTTGGATGTGAGAAAAGGGAATATAATGAACCAAAACACACCATCTGTAAGCAATACAGCTCCTGCACAAGTCTACAAATTTAAAAAAAAAAACATGTTCAGAGACAGAGAGAAACATGAGCAGAGAACTTAACACATATATGACACTTAAAGCCAGGAAACACTTACTTGGAAAAGAATCTGATGGATGTAACCCAACGAAGATGCAATTTGACGAGTAGACCTGTTGTGCCCCTCGTGTCCGTTAGAAGATTTAAATGCATTACTATTCACTGGAGGTCTATACGACTCTAGCTCTTCATCAACTGTACTGACTCCGTTCAGACAGTTCTCACCAGATTTATATCTGTAAATGGACACCAAGGCTCCAAGCTGCATTATACCAACTCCAACTCAATGCTTATAAAATAACCAACGACATAGAAACCCATCTAATAATAAACTCCAAGTGTTGCCCATTTAACACTTTGTCCACAGAAACACATCTAATAATAAACTTTACTGATGAACTAAGTTAAACTTAGTTATTAGGATCTAGAACATATAGCTGATACTGATGAATTGATAAAGCATGTGCAGTACCATGATAAGGTGAAGAAAAGCCATACCCCAAAGTAGATTGTGACCAATATGAAAGTCAATCTGATAAGAACAATCAACCGTCATCAGAGCAAGTGATCATGTAACTTATCTTCAGAGTGTAATATCTTGATGTAACCAGTTAAAAATGAAACTCACTGTGTATAGAAAATGAAGATGCTGGCTCCATCAGCAATGGCATTACCAGAGATGAGTCCAAGAAGAACAACGAAACCAAAAACTCGAAAACCTAAAAGCCAATTAGGATGAATCCTTGCCACGCAAGTATTCCAAGTCTCGTCATCGTACACAACTCCTATTGGTTCTCTTTGATCATCAGCACCACGTTTCTTGCCTTCTATAGATCCTTCGTATTTCCAAATGAGGAAAGAAGATAGAAACAGGGACGTTAAGACGAAGATTGCGGAGACAAAGAATCTCCAGTTAAGCCAGTAACTTGGGATGTTCGTCTCTGCAGACAATGTTGGTTGCCACGTATGTTCATTTGTACCTGTAATGAAACTCGAAAGATCAATTCGGCTAAACACATTCTTCATCATCATCCTCATCCGGTTATTGTTTTGGTTTAGCATTAAACAAGAAGAAGAAAACTTTGAACATGCATGTTGTTTTCAAAGCAAGAGACAGATTCTTTACTTAACCAGAGCGAGACAAAAGAAACTAAAATAAGAAGAGATTAAGCAAGTATCATCACAGGATCATAAAGGAGATTGATACTTGAAGTAAAGCTTTGCTCCACTCAGGTATCAGATTCTGTCAGTCGGGAGATTTGGTTTTGCATTTTTTAATTAATTATATCACCCGCCACTCCACACGTTTATTTATTTATATTCGTTTTATACTTTGGAGCCATTGATTCTTGAAGTAATCAAATCGAACGGTCATAAGGAAATGTTCGAGAAAGCTGAAGACTGACGTAGACGTTACCTCGTTGCATGCATTTACCATCCATTAATGGGTCATAGGCCCATTACATTTTACAATAGTATATAATAATTAAAACCCTAATTTGTACTTGTTTTCTTTATAAAGCCGAATTAACTTGTTACTTGTTTAGGCAACTATGCAGATTACGAAAAGAAGGATTTCAGGCAATTATGCAATTATGGAAGGAAGGATTATAGGGGATCTTCAACATGGTGTAAATAAATCTGGTTAGGCGTGGATCTTCATAGGACGGCTAGATGATGCAGTTAGGCGTAGATCTTAATAAGACAGATAGTATTCTTGGTTGTCGAATCGTCTATGTAATCTTCTTAATAATTGTAATATTATAATAAATCAGCGTTAAAAAAAATCTTGTTACTTGTTTTACAGCTGTAATCATCTAGGTTAAATTTTCTTTTCTCCGGGAGAGAGAGAGAGTTCGAATTTTGAAGATGGTTTTCATGAAGCCCTGGATGTGGAAGAAAACAATAAAGGATCGAAGCTTCATCTGGATCTCAGGCTTAGACAAGGCGCAAAGAAGAGGTACAAGACATACACCAAGCTGAAGAAGACACAATCATATGTAGGGGTGGGCAAAATATCCGTAAATTTTGATTCGATCCGTTATTCGTTCCGATTCGATCCGAAAAATCCGAATATCCGTAATTTAACGAATCGAAGCAAATACTAAAATCTAATATCCGTCAAAGACGAAGCAAATCACAAATACTAATATTTTTAGAAACGGATATCCGATCTGATCCGTTATATACATATATATGTATACATGTTTATAAAATTATATAATATACACACTTTTATATCTTTATATAAGTTTTATAATGTTTTTATTCACTAAATTAATTATTTAGTTATTAAAAATTTTGAAAGTATGTATTTTTTTATAAAAAGTTAATGAAATATTATTATTTTATTTCAGAGTTTCTTCTTTTTCTTTTATTTTTATTTATTTTTTTAATTTTTTATTATTTTTTACGGATCGAATCGGATATCCGGAAAAAATCCGGATATTCGCGGATATCCGATGTTCCGGATATCCGAAAAGTTACGGATCGGATCGGATCGAAAAATCGAATATTCGTAAGGCACGGATCGGATCACGGATATCCTTAAAAATTCCGGATATCCGCTCCGTGCCCACCCCTCTCATATGCATAAGAAAAGTGAAGCTCGCGGTTGTGAAGGCTTACAAGGTTGCTGTGTCCTATAATGTCTAGAGATTGAGTAAAGAGGACCAGGTACGTACGTTCATGGCAAGTCACGTTGACATGTTGATTCAAAAGAATATATCGAGTGGGGAGGATGACGTATGTCTTCACGTAGCCTGACGACGACTAAATGCTGATTTATATATTATATTTTCACTTAATTATTTGTTTTGAGAACATGACGGCATTATGACTTATTAGATTTGTGATGGTTCTCAATTGCCGCTTTTTTACGGATTTAATTGGATTTGACGTATTCGATATATGCTTTTGATTCATGCTTTTTTCTCAGCGCAATACGGCGTGTGATTATTGGGTGCTTTTAATGCTTTTTGTGTTGGAATTTTGTTATATGGTAAAAAATTGCTGGGATCTAGGTAGGTACTAGGTAGACAATTTCTTATACAAGGCAGGGGTATGCTAATTAAATTAATCTTAAACCATACTGTGAGAAAGAGGGTATTAATATCATTTTAAAAAGTAATTAATCGTATGATTTTCCTAAAGGTTATTGACTTTCGCTCGTTGTACACCATTAATCCGCGAGCAACCACTAGAAACGTTGTTTTGATATATGTGTCATAAGCAACTATGAAAAGTTTCTTAAGTAAGCAAGTAGTGATTTTTAAACAAATATACGGACTCTTCCTATAAGAAGTACTAGTTTGATTAATGGTGCTATAGCTTTACTTTGTTTATGAAAAACTAGCATTTTAGGAAGATTATTATTGGTTCTATTTAAGAAAATAACATAATGATGCAACCATTGGTGTTTTATTATTAATTCTATGCTTAAAATCAATGGTTATCTTTCTCAAACGCAAGTAGCAAGCGTTTGCATCAATAAGACGAAAACTGCACTCTTATCCAGTGAGCTATTTTTGCTTCCAAGAGCACCATCATTTTCAGATTTTCTAATCATAGAAAGTTATCCTAAAGTAAGTAGTTTATGTTCTCCCAAATGTTTTTGTCGATTTCTCAACATCAAACCAAATACGTAACTGTAATGGAATGTAAAAGAGGTATTTATACAAACGCAGATCTCCTACTTTGATAAGGAAATATCCTAAACTATAGTTATCTTAATAGTAACAATTAGTTTGGTTAAACTTAAACATCATATTTTATTTAGAGTCGGTGAGTAAGAAAAATGTGATTTCCTTATTTACCACTAACTACGTCCACAAACTAATATTTATGTAAGGATCTTGCAGCGCATTGTATGCTTTTCCCAATCTATTGTGTGTTCCCCTTGAATCCTTTTCTCACAAATGACAATACACGTCGTCGAGGTTTCTCGAGTCACCCCGGCTCCTGACTCGGCTAACTCGCTCACAATCCCGTTGACTTTCTTTGATCTACCGTGGCTAGTGTTCAACCCAGTCACGCGACTCTTTTTCTACGAGCTCTCCGAGTCGTCGTCTCGCGAGTATTTCCACTCCTTCATCGTCCCTAAGCTCTCCCTCTCCCTCTCCCACGTCCTCCGAGACTACCTCCCTCTCTGCGGCCGCATCACATGGGACCCAAACGAGCCCAAACCTAGCATCGTCGTCTCTCCAAACGACGCCGTCTCCTTGACCGTCGCTGAAACTGACGCTGATTTCTATCTTCTCTCCAGCTATGGACTACGTCCAGCTTCCGAGTTGCACACCTTACTCCCCGAGCTACCCGTCTCCGAGGACTCAGCCACGGCCCTGTCTCTTCAAGTCACGTTGTTCCCGGGCCGAGGATTCTCCATCGGCGTCGCCGCACACCATGCCGTTTTAGACGGAAAAACGTCAACCATGTTCGTCAAAGCTTGGGCTCACCTTTGCAAACAAGAAAACGTAGGAGTCGTTGTCTCGTTACCGGAGACTCTAACTCCGTCTCTTGACCGGTCGTTGATCAAAGATCCAACGGGAAGACTCGACGAGGAGATGGTCAAGATCGTGAGATCTCTTAAACGAGACGAAACCAACTCGGGGAGCAGAAGCCTGAGCCCTATCCCCGCATGGGTAAGCGGCGACGACGTCGTCTTCGCCACGCTCGTGCTGACTCGCGGCGACGTCGAGAGACTCCGGGAGCGAGTCAAGAACGGGAGCCAGCTCCATCTGTCGACGTTCGTCATCTCCTACGCTTACATATGGACGTGCCTGGTGAAGGCGCGTGGAGGAAACATGGAGAGACCCGTGAGTTTCCTTTTCGTTGGAGATTTCAGAGAGCGGCTCCACCCGCCTCTCCCCTCGACGTACTTCGGGAACTGCATGTTTCCGGCGGGTAGCTACAACAGCTACACGGCCGCGGATTTCGCGGGGGAGGAAGGGTTCGTGACGGCGGTGGAGATCCTCAGCGGTTTGGTGAGAGGGTTGAGTTCGAAAAAGATAGAGACGGTAGCTGAAGAGTTCAAGATTAGTTTTGATTGCTTGGGCGTGACGTCACAGTTTGGGTCGTTAGCCGGGTCGAACCGGTTGGGTGTGTACGAGTCGGATTTCGGGTGGGGAAGACCGGTTAAGGTTGACGTTGTGTCCATTGAAGGAGAGAGGATGTCAATGGCAGAGAGGCGTGATGAATCAGGTGGCATCGAGATCGGAATGTGCATGAAGAAGGCTGACTTGGACATTGTCCTTACTTTGTTCAACAGTGGTTTACAAAACTAAATAAACTCTGTTTTGTTTCAAACAGGTTTTATATAAGCTCATTGAGTTGTTTCTTGTCTCCTGTGATATTTTTGATTATTACTCCAAACCATAATAAGTGTTATTGATATGGTTATTACAACAAACTTTATTTATGAACACTAGCATTTGGATGAATAATAAGGTGTTGAAAGTGTCTTGCAATCGTTGCCCACGGTTTTACTGCTAATACTTTGATGCTTTTATAAGATTGAAGAACACTTTCAAATTGTGAGTTTTCAATCTTTTTTTATTGTAAGGAGTATCAAAAGTGGCATTGTCAATAGTGTTAGGGAAGATTCGTTCATTGATTATTCTCGGCAAATTGAATTATTTTCTTTGGCTTCTAGCGGCGACATCATCTTTAAATTCCTGGACCTTATTACCAAACAATTCAAAGTTGTCATGACATTAATGCAAGTTTAGTTCGCTCAAAAAAAAAAAAAGTTGTCATGACATTAGGAACAGGTAGTTACCCACAAAACAAAGTATACAACATAAGTTATAACCCTACCCTACCATCAGTCACATTCTACCTAATATAAGCACGCTTTAATTTAGTTGCACATAGACCTTGTCAGTAATTATCTCTGTATGAAATCTTGTAATTGCAAACTGTAGAGCTTGAAATCTTGTAATTGCAAAATGTCGTGCGAGAGTGATGAAATTCGGAAACAATCAAAACTAGAGGTTAGCCTCGTGTGATTACTACTTTCAAACATTGCCCAAATTGGAGGTACGAATTGGATAATCAGTCACTGAAATCAATTTGCATAAGCAAAACTCTCTGGATTATATGTCATGATCGAGAGAGGAAGGAATTAAAAGAAGAATAGAAGTCACCGACAAGAAAGCTCATGCACAGGAGGACGAAGAAGCATTGCGAGATTATAAAAATAGCCATCTCGGTGACACCAATGACTCCAGATGTTTTTATGGAGGCTTCTAATGAATGTTAGTGTTAGTAAGTAAGTAATTATTTTAAAAGCAGATATACGGACTTCTCCCACTCAAACCTTATCTCTAACGTGTATTCTTCAAACCAAGTTTCAGATTTCTTCATGTTGAAACATATCCAACAATTATAAGGATCAGTGTCTGAACGACAATACAAGTCGTTGAGGTTTCCCGAGTCACCCCAGCTCCTGACTCGGACTCGGCCAACTCGTTAGCACTCCCGTTGACTTTCTTCGATATACCATGGCTAGTGATCAGCCCAGTCAAGCGAATCTTCTTCTACAGACTCACCGAGTCGTCAAGTCGTGAGCATTTCCACTCCTCCATCCTCCCTAAGCTCAAGCTCTCCCTCTCCCTCGTCCTCCGCTCCTACCTCCCTCTCTCCGGCCGCATCATCTCCGACCCAAAACCCAGCATCGTCGTCTCTCCAAACGACGCCGTTTCACTAACCGTCGCAGAAACCGACTCTGATTTCTCTCTTCTCTCCAGCTTTGGACAGCGTCCAGCTTGGGAGTTACACACTCTCATCCCCGAGTTACCTCTCTCCGATGACGACTCCTCAGCGGTTTGAGGTCGAGAAAGATAGAGACGATCGCGGAAGAGTTCTAAGATTGGTTTCGATTGCGTGGGCGTGACGTCACAGCTGGGGTCGTTATCCGGGTCGAACCGGTTGGGTGTGTACGAGGCAGACTTCGGGTGGGGAATACCGGTTAAGGTTGATGTCGTCTCGATTGAAAGAAACACGATCTCGATGGAGGAGAGACGTGACGAATCAGGTGGCATCGAACTCGGACTGTGCATGAAGAAGGCTGAACTAGACATCGTCCTTGCTTTTTTCAACAGTGGTTTGCAAAACTAAACAAACTCTGTTTTGTTTCCTACGGAAATTTCAAATAAGGTCTCTTGTGATGCTTTTTGATTATCACTCCAACCAAACAATAAGTGTTATTGATGATATGGTTAGGTTATTACAACAAACTTTATTTATGAAAGCTAGCATTTGATGAAGATTGTCATTAGTTTTAAGCATGTCAAAGTTGTCTTGACATAAGGATGTAGTTATCTACAAAACAAAGTTATAAACCTACCATCAGTCACATTCTAACCACCACTCAATCAACAATCATTTGAAATAACGTAGAATACTTGGAAAAGACAAATAAAGTTAGATTATAAGCAACCTGCACACAATCTTCAAACCCCACAGCAGAAACAATAAGAAAAATTGGACCATTCATATTCATTGTAGAAGCTCAAATCAAAACATGATTTGATACAAAACATGATTTGATACATACCAGTTGTGTGTTATGCCAACTGCCAAGTACTTGTTTGAGACAAGTTGTTTATGATTCTGCTTAGAAAGAAGATAGAATTTATTTGAAAGGCTCGCCACCTTTTCTATATATCTGCAATGAGTACAAGTACAACAAACTCGTTGACCTAGTACTTCTATATCTTTTGCTATGGAAAACAACATCTCGAGATTTAGGTATGAAAAAAAAGCAAAGCTTTCTGGTCCTTCTTTCTAGTTTTGTCTTCTAGATTCCAGGGGACCAATATTCACAACTATGTTGACCAAGAAAATCTGTGTAGAGGTTTTGGAGTAAAGCAAAAGAAGTGGAAAGGCACATGCCTTGTGCTTTAAGTTTAGATGTGTTGAAAAATATGAGTTTTTCTTCATTTACTTTTAAGCCAAGCCAATACGAAACCCCGCAATTGTCCTTAATTAGTCCGCTTATAAATCCAAACCGTGTATCATCTACTACAAACCAAACATGTTTGCATAGAATCTCATTACTTAACTAAACAAACAGGAAAAAAAAATCTCTCTCTTGGCGTTTCTTAAAAAGCATAATAAGATGAATAAGCTCTTCATTGTTTCTCTCTTGGCTCTGCTAATGGTAGCTTCTTATCGAGCTGCAGGAGAAACAGCTTATAGGGAGCTTGACATTCTTGGAGAGCTTGAGAACCTCGACGTGCCTCAGGATGATATTGACGATGATGTGACGTTCTTTGATTTCTCTTTGTTTACAAGCCAATTTTCTGGTAAGAATCTGGTGAATGTAGATAGCTTCGGTGCTGCTGGAGATGGAGTTTCTGATGATACTCAGGTGCGTTTGACATCTTTATATGTTAGAATCGTATTAATAAAATGCTGGTAACCTCTAACCACTACTTATCTGATGCAATGTTCTTATTATAATCAGGCATTTGTAAGTGCATGGAAGATAGCCTGCTCTGCACCAAGATCCGTGTTATTGGTTCCACAAGGACGAAGCTATCTAGTAAATGCAACGAAATTCAGTGGTCCATGTCAAGAAAGTTTGATTATTCAGGTCAAGTATTTGCATTTATTTTTTCAAAAAAAAAAAGAAGTATTTGCATTTACATTTTAAGTTCTTAATTTTTTTACTGAGCTGATACATGTTAGATATACACAACATATTACTCTATTGTATCTCTATGCATATTTTTAACCTTGATTTTTATAGATTGATGGAACAATCGTTGCACCAGATGATCCAACCCAGTGGAACCCGAGATTCCAAAGGGTTTGGCTTGAGTTTTCCAAACTCCAAGGAGTTGTATTCCAAGGAAATGGAGTTCTTGATGGTTCTGGTACCAAATGGTGGGCTGCTTCTTGCAAGAAGAACAAATCAAACGTAACGTCTTCTTCTATAACATAAGTTGAACATTTCTTCTAGTTCAAAACTTAAAAAAAAAAGATCTGACACATATATTTCTTGTTTTCTCTTATAGCCTTGCGTAGGTGCACCAACGGTATGATTTTGTTTCTCCTTTTTGTGTTAACCTACCGCTAATTTTTCTGTTCAACTAAGCTCTTGATATATACAGGCACTAACTATAGAATCAAGTTCAAATGTGTATGTGAGAGGCCTAACAATCCGGAACAGCCAGCAGATGCATTTGATCATAGCTCGGTCCAATACAGTTAGAGTGTCTAGAGTTATGGTCACATCTCCAGGAGACAGTCCAAACACTGATGGAATCCACATTACTGCATCAACAAATGTTATAGTCCAAGACTGCAAAATCAGCACAGGTTCTTCCCCAAATCATATACTAAACTGCTATGATAGATAAGATTAAACTCATAATACTATACCAAAATTAATAAACAGGAGATGATTGCGTCTCAATTGTGAATGCAAGCTCGAGGATAAAGATGAAGAAAATCTACTGTGGACCAGGTCATGGAATCAGGTAAACCATCTCTATAACCTTGTCAAAACACTTTTCAAGATTTCTTACATGCATTCTTGGTCTGCAGCATTGGAAGCCTTGGAAGAGGAAACTCGACAGCAACCGTATCAGCTATTGTCTTGGACACTGCGGTTTTAAAGAACACAACTAATGGTCTAAGAATCAAGACATGGCAGGTAACAATCTCAAGCTCTTGACCCTTGCTTCGTTCTTTATACTTTCGGTTCCTGAGAGCTAGCTATGGTAAATCTTCAAAACACAGGGTGGTAATGGTTACGTAAAGGGTGTACGTTTTGAGAACGTAGAGATGCATGACGTTGCAAATCCAATTATAATCGATCAGTTCTACTGTGATTCGCCATCAACTTGTCAAAACCAGGTTTTGTTTCTTCTTCACTAAACCATCGACTCAAAATGAGTTCAAGAAACCACAAGAATCTTTAATCATTTTTTAATTTTGCAGACATCGGCAGTTCACATAACGGAGATAATGTACAGAAACATAACCGGGACAACAAAAAGCAAAAACGCCATCAAGTTTGCGTGCAGTGACGCAGTGCCTTGCAGCCACATTGTACTCAACAACGTCAACTTGGAAGGTAGAGATGGAAAAGTTGAAGCGTATTGTAACTCAGCTGAAGGGTTTGGTTATGGAGTGGTTAATCCCTCTGCCGATTGTCTGGATTCACATGACGACAAGAGCTTGGACCAAACTAAGTATTTGTCAGAAACTGTTTTGGTCGGTGAAGATGCTAAAAATGCTCACGACGAGCTTTAAGGTGACCGGATTTTGATGGCTGTCGTAGTGAGAGGGTTGTTGTACACGTAATATAGCTGTGCGTATTCATCTTAGCAACTGACATATATTTATATATAGCTTCTAAATGAAGCACATACAATGAGATTGACAAGCATTGTAGTATTTGGTATAATACAATAAATAATCTATCTATTTTTGTAACATCCCGGTTTGTAGCATTGTAGCCGAAAATGCATTTATCTTTTCGGCTACACATCGAAAGAAATAGATAGATTATTCGAAAGAAATACATCGAAACAAATAGCCAAAACGAATAAGACTTAAAAGAGACACTGATAGTGCAGTGCAGTAAAAAGAAACCTAAAACATCATGAAGTTAGTTGACGGTTTCCACATACATCAACACTTGGGAGTTGGTTAGTACAAAATAAAATCATCAAACTCACGACAAACTCTTTTGTAAAATAACACGATAGAGATTCTCTATAAAATATACAGTGCAAAAACTGCTTCCTATGCTTGTTTGGTTCATGTCTGGAACTGTGATTGCACACTTGGTCTATCCGTACCACGAATGGTATACTTTTCATATACTCTTTCTCGGTTCTCTGTCCACCATGCCTCCGCTTGTTGCTCCTTGAATCTTCTCCGGCTGCAAACAAACAAACAAACAAAAACACATTGGTGTTTTTATCTAATCTCTACAATGCATTGGAGATAAGATTCTGTTAAAATGTTACCTAAACCGCACACGTTTGAGATCTCTAGTTCCATCTCCTAGTGCCAGTAGTGTGATATAAACACCAGGCTCATACTGTTCGATCCACTCAGCCTCCACTTGAGAAGCATTTGACGTTGCTACTGAGCTTCTCGAGTTTCTGCGAGTGTCACCATCCTCTGAGAAACCATTACTGTGTCTAACACCGTCGCTTTGAAGCTCATCTCTTCCGGTGCTTGCATCTGTGTTTCTTGGCGACTGAGAGCTTCTCCAGAGTCCATTCATCGAACGCGAGGGAGGAGGGGTCAAAGGCGATGCAAGAGAGGAGGTGTCGCTCACTGAATCAGATCGTGATGAACGCTGCTGTCCCTTTGCGTTAGCAAACCGAAACCCCTTCTGCTCAAACCCGTTTAGCAAGTTAGCTGTTCTTGTGGTCTCTGCTTCGTGAGCACCAGGTGGTAGCAGCTTCACTATATCCTTCAGCTGAAAAGATCAAACTTAATCATGTTAATGAGAGTCACTGGGGGTAAAATTTAAAATGGGCTCCCCAGCATCCGGCCGATAAGATAAGACTGATACGGAGACTCGCCGTTAGTCTGGATCCACCTCGGTGGGTGCCAGGATACACCGGGTTATTAAAAAAAAAAAGTCACAAGAAAGAGAAACATAGATAAGAGAGACTAACCTGTGTTGTAAGAGATTTTATAACTTCTTTTGCAGCTTCTGATTTGGCGGTTTCTTCTGATGCAAGTTTCATTGCTTCTTGTGCTTTCTTCACAGACTTCTGGACTTCAACTTCTTGCAACTCACATCTCTGCTTCAAGCTCTCTGCCTGAGCACGCAATCTAACCACTTCCTGATTCAGAAGCTCATTAGTCTTCTTCAAACTCTCAGTTACACTACTAGCTGAGAAACCAATACCACCCATTGAAGGAATGGGAGTGACCGAACGAGTAGGACTAGTTCTCCTCGAGAAAGGTGACACAGATCTAGAGTTCCCACCAGATGGAGTCACCGCAGGCTTCGGTGGCACGCGCCGTAAGTCCGCCACATTACTCAAAGCATCCCTAAGCTGTGACAAAGGCGTTTGAGAAGTTCTGACAAGAGAGAACGTGTCCCCTTTCTTGCCTTGTCTAGCTGCCCTGTTATCTAGCTGCTTGATCAAATCTATCTTTGATGGTATTCCAGATTTAGCCAGCCTCAGTTCAGCTTTATCCAACCTGTCCTTGTTCTCACCGGAAAGGCGTGGCATCACACTAGCTTCCGAGGCTTTGCTCAGTTTGGAGTAACATGAGTCGCAGACACGGTAAGGCTTTCCTGGATTAGGAGCCAGAGAAGCCTTCAGGGACTTCTTGGAACTGCATGAGTGGCAGTGGACAAGACCACAGTTGTAGCAGTTGTGGCTTTTCTTTGTGAATCCGAACGCCTGCTTACAAGCTGAACACTGAGTTTGCTCAGCACCAGAAGCCCACTTATGAAGACATATCGCTGCTGTAAAGTTCGCACCACACGCAATATACTTCACATGTCTCTCTTTCAGAGCCTCAACAAGAGCTGGTGCGTTACGGTCCTCCACATCTCCATGACCTAGTCTCCCATTAGCACCTTTTCCCCAAGTAAACACTTCATTACGAGATGTTAACACTGCTACATGATAAGCTCCACATGCTACTTCTTCAACACAATCATTAGTTAGTCTGTCTTCTACTAAGCAAGGAAGCTTCCCATCAGCAGTAGGGTTAGGGTTCCCTAGCTGACCGTAGACAGTACTACCCATAGTGAACACTCTCCCTGATGTGGTTAACCCAACCGTCAAGCTATGTCCACACGCAACTTTGTGAAAATCATAGTCGATGAGAGCTGACACACATGTGGGTTTAAGCCTAGACTCTTTATCCCCGTGACCGAGACGGCCCTTGTCACCATCACCCCATGTGAACAGCTTCCCTGATGAAGAAGACACACTCGAACTCGACTGTGTCGTCGTCACAATGACTTCCACCACCGCAGCAGAATGCCACACACCACAGGAGACAGCAACAGTCTTCAAACCAGACAGAGACTTGACTTCCCTCGGGTAAAACACAGTCTCTCTATCTCCATGTCCTAAAACGCCAAACGTCCCATCTCCGAAAGTGAAGAGATGCCCCGTCGACGTTATCAAAGCAGTGTGCCACGGTCCACACGACACGGAAGCGATCCGAAGACCTTCGAGAGGACCTGATACTCTCTTAGGTATCCAGTGACTCACATCGGTCCCATGCCCGAGAAGCCCTGCGTTGTGTGTTCCATCACCCCATGTGTAAATCTCTCCGGACATTGTGACAGCGCACGTGTGGAACTCACCACATGCGACAAAGTCAACACTAGAAACCGCTAGAGACTCAATAAGCTGTGGCCCTCCAGTAACATCTTTTCCCATCCCATGGCCAAGACGTCCTCCGGATTCTTCGCCCCATGTGAACACCTCACCTTGCCTAGACACTAGAGCAGCGTGCTTAACACCACAAGCTATTTGATGGACATCCAAAACCACATTGGACTCCAACGGCTTTGGAACAAGAACGTTAGACTTTGAACCATTACAACTAGCACTCTGATCAGCCCTGACATTATTATCAGATGGAACTTCACCCCAGAGATAGACATCACCTAGAGCATCACGATCATCCGGACCAGAACCGTGGCTTGAGGTGCTCTGAGCGCTAGAGACACTAACACGGAACACGTCTGTTGAAGGTCCTCGTACTGACATGTTGGGACTACCTGATGGTGCCACATGTGACCTCTCGGAACTGACGGAGTTCTCAGTTCTGATAGACTTTGAGAAAGTGGTTGAAGCGTAAGGAGTAGTGTCAACGCTGTTGAAATCTCGAGAGGCGCAAACCGAGCTGTTTGTAGGACTGCCTAATGTCAAGTCTCTGCTATCCTGAAACAAAGAAAAACAAACTTCAGGAAAATAAGATTTTTTTTACTATGAGAAGATGTTTGGCTTTTACAGCAATGGAGAGGCCGTCGCTCCAGCCGTCGATTTTGGCGCGACCACCCTGACCAGATATCAAAGCTTTGAGTCCAGCTATCCACACCTCAGCCTCAACTTTGTCCTTGCAAATCTGATAAACCAAAGGCAAACCTCTTTTTCAGATACAGAGGTAGTAAGATAATGGTTAGATGATGAGAGAGTGAGTGAGTAAGTTTCTCATTAAACTAACCACGTCAAGAGTGCGCTTCCTGTTGGAGTAAATGAGAGAGAAAGATAAATAGTCCTTGTCAGGGCGAAGGTAACGTTGGAAAACAGCCTGATAATAAGAAAAACATATCATCAAAAGTCATAATATGTTTTACTAAAACAAAGTAAAATGTCAATTTTGCTGTTTTTTGGAAAAACAGAAAGTAGAATTCAAAGAGAGAGGTTTACAGTTCTTTGGCCAGGAACAATCTTAGATACAGTAGATAACTTCAAACGTTTTTCTCCACCATTTGAGATCCAGATCAAAGAGGTCTCATCCTGCAAAATAACATGTTCCAAGACGAGTTAAGTAAGTAAGCTATCAAACATGATAGCAATATAGAAGGACATCCATCTGCCTTATAGCACAACTTGTGTGTTATTAAAAGGAGACTCACATTGGAGAGTCTAAAAGGACAGAACTTAGGCTTTCCTTTCCGACCATACTTCAAGAGCTGAGCACCTTTCTTCAACGCAATCAGAGCCTGCAAAATAAAGGCAGAGTCTTTTTTGAAGATCTTGTGTGAGAAAAAATACAATTTTGTTTCAATTAAATATAATCTTTTAATTAAAAAAAAAACTCCATTTATCAGAAAAGCAAAATTGGACTGACATTTCAGACAAGACAAAGATCATGTGTTCATCAAAACAGAGAGACATATATAAAAGCTCAGGACAAAGAGAGAAGTAGTACCTGTTCGATGTCGCGCTCGAAACTACCGTAGCTCACGAGATCAGCCATTCCATGAGAGAGAGGTAAAACCTAAAAGCAGAAACCCTCTCCGATCGCAAAAGGGAGCACCGTTCATCCTAAGCAAACAACACTACTAGGTGAAGAAGTCTCCGCCTTTACAACCATCAATTTCAAGTTTCTATCTTCGCCGGAGCAGAGAAGAATCGCCCGCCGTGTGTGTTTGAGAGAGAGGGAGAGAGAAAGAGCGCGCGCGCGAATGAGAGAATCAACTTTCTTCCTCAAACCGGCAACGAAACTAGTCTTTGCCGAGGATATCTACGGACATAGTCAAGGTTGAAAAGTAAAAAAAAATACTTAAAAACAAAATCAATCTTTATTTTCCACATTTTATTAATTTACAATCTTTTTTTTATAAGATTCTTTTCAGAAAAAAAACAACTTTTATCATTTGAACTTCTTTCCTTTTGTACATTTTTCACATTCAAAGAAAATGCCAAAAAAAAGTGGCAGACTTCTGTAACGGAACTCCTTGTAAATTAGACCTATAATAATATTATTTTTATTGTAGCAGTCTAAAAGAAAATATTTTACAAGGTGTAATTCTTTGTTTAAAGAGTTGTGATAATTATTCATTTTACAAAATTTTCACAAAAAAAAGAAACCGGAGCGGCTGATAGTTATTGAAACTGAAATTAGAGGAAGACACGAAGCGGGGAGACTTTATGAAGAAATGATTAAAGAAGTATAAAAATGGAAGTCACGATGAGCTTTTGAGTGTGTATACTAAGTCGTAGCGTTATGTATTTTTTTTTAATGTTAGATTATGAAAAATGAAAGCTAGTTGTCTCGCTGTCTGTTTCTTTCTCTTTCGTGCTCATTGTCTCGTCTCTTTCGCATTTCTTTTTTATATAAACACGTCGCATCAAAATAAAATGAGAAAACTAGAGTACAGAAGGTTGAAATGTGAAAACTAGCCAGGTTATTAACAGGTTCGCCTTAAAAACTGGAGTTTCTAAACGAAACTAATTAAAGCTTGGATTCAATTTAATTTTGACGAATTTTTTTTTTTTTTAAATCTAAGATTTTCTAACGTGCAAATTTTTTTTTTCTAGAGGCTACCATTGTTAAATAGTAAATGAAATTAAACACAATCCTTGTCACTTGGTTTAAAGATTTTGTTAGAACACCAGAAATTATATCATAAAGCATTTTGACATTGCTTACATATACTGTTTATGTTAAAGTGAAATTAGCATAGGCTTTTTGTGTGTGTGTGTGTGTGCAAATTCCTCTCGATGAAGCTTTTGTGGATGTAGCTATTGCACTCCTTCGATTCTTCTAGTGATAAAAGCAACACCTTGCTCTGAGAGTCTATTGTGAGTGAAAACAATTGTGGAAAGCGTTATAGTAAGACAACAGAATAAAGAGTTCAACTGACAAAGGCAAAACTTGGGAGCTTAGGTGGTGGGACGGAACTATTCTCCTTTGCAGTGGCAACTTGCAATATACGAGTAAATAGCCTGTTGCTTCATCTTGAAAGGTACAAAAGGCATAAACAATTGGAACGTTCAAACCCCAATTTGCAAACTGAGGTTTGACAAGTAGCATGTATAGAAGAGCAAGCCCAGAGGAAAGCTCGTTTGATGGTTTATGCATGACAAATTATTCAGAACATAAGGTTTTAGATGATGCGTCTCATTCTGAAACTGAACAAACATGTCTTCTGAAAATGCAATGATTGTGAAGTTTTTGTACTTAGAGGATGTGGTAGGCTGATTGAGTCTTGCAAGTAATAAGAACTTATAAGCGTCCAAATGTTATTGCAAGTGCACCTGTGTACTTAATAAATTTGGGTTGTTATTAGTCCTCCAAGGAAAAGAACTATCAGAAACAGATATATGAGATTCAGGTTGGGCTATGACGAGTTCATTAGAGTTAAGTGATTCTTCCTCACTAGTAAATAACACACTGAATTATCATGAACCAATCAATTCTTTTGTGATTCGCCATCAACTTGCCAAAGCAAGGTTTCTTCTGATCTACACAAAACCATTGAGTTAAAAATGTAATTTATGCCATGTTTGTTTTTGTACTTAGACATTGCATCTTAGATGTTAGCATTCAGATGCTGTTCCTTTGCACACTATTATTAGCAGCATCAAATATCCATATGATATTTATAGCATTTATTTGAAATATAAAAAAATGTAGAGCTTAGATGTTACATCTACATCTCAAAATCAAATTAAATCAATTAGTTATTATAATTAATATATAATATTTTTATTATAAAATCGTGTTTTTAAAACTAAAAGATAAAACAGAAAAGTCGCATTTTTCACCAAATCTGGAAACCACATTACATTGATAATTGACATGGTATTTGGCCAGTCAGCATCAAAGAAGAAACGTTTAGTTCGTTGGAGACGATGAAGTAGCACCTAAAGGAAGGAAGGAGCAATCGCTCACCGCTCACGTGTCACCTAATGATTAGCTAGATAGCACGAGACGAACTACCTGCACTCTCGGTCATGGAAGATTCAAAGGGTACTTTCGTAGTTTCATCATTTTCTTTTCGTTATTAAGCGTTTTAAACCGACGTCGTACAAGCCGTTATAAAAAAAACAACCATCCCGCTAATCACCCCCTCTATTCATCGTCGTCGCGCATTTAGCGTTTCTCTTAAGCAGAGCTCAGTTTCTCTCCAGAGGTATGCTTTTCTGATCTGGATCTCTGCTTCGTAGATCTGTGTTTTTGATTCTTTTGCTGCGGATTCATTTTCCATGGTTTGCGAATTTGCGAGGATTGATTCCGTTTTTAGGCTTACGATCTCATAATGCGATTAGATCTTGGCGAAACCTAATATACGATAGCATCTAAGACCAAGTGTAGATCTGATGGTTTAAGAGAGATCATGATGTGTTAAATAGACTAAGTCATTTTCGGTATTGAACAGGTTCTTAGCGAGGCCTTAATTAACTCTCTCTACGTTCGTTGTGGTTTGTGCTTTGCAGTTTATAAAGCAGAAGAGGGATGGGGTTGAGTTTCGCGAAGCTGTTCAGCAGGCTCTTTGCCAAGAAAGAGATGAGGATTCTGATGGTTGGTCTTGATGCTGCTGGTAAGACCACCATTCTCTACAAGCTCAAGCTCGGTGAGATTGTCACCACCATCCCCACTATTGGTAAATGCTTCTTCTTCTTCTTCTTCCCTCTCTCACCTTAACGATCACTGCTTGATTTTTTTAAATTGAATTTTATTGATTTAAAACTCTAAGGTTCTGTATTTTGCAGGTTTCAATGTGGAAACTGTGGAGTACAAGAACATCAGTTTCACTGTCTGGGATGTCGGGGGTCAGGACAAGGTATATATCAGAGATATCCGCTTCTGATGATGGTTCTTAATCTTATCTGTAAACTAAACTTTTTTTTTTTGGCTTGGTTTTCAGATCCGTCCTTTGTGGAGGCACTACTTCCAGAACACTCAGGGTCTGATCTTTGTCGTCGACAGCAACGACAGAGACAGAGTTGTTGAGGCTAGAGATGAACTTCACAGGATGCTCAATGAGGTTCATATCGATTGCTAATCAACAGAGTATATAATTGACATCATTACCCTATTCACAAAGTCTTATACTTTCCTCTTTTTTTGAAGGATGAGCTGCGTGATGCTGTGTTGCTTGTGTTTGCCAACAAGCAAGATCTTCCAAACGCCATGAATGCCGCTGAAATCACAGATAAGCTTGGCCTTCACTCCCTGCGTCAGCGTCACTGGTAAAATAACACATATATCCTCCTCCTAACAAGTCCTCTGAAACTTAAGAAAACCATTTCTTTTTTTGTTCTCAAGTTTTATGTCTTTCTTTTGCAACCGACAGGTACATTCAGAGCACATGCGCCACTTCAGGTGAAGGACTCTACGAAGGTCTTGACTGGCTGTCCAACAACATCGCTGGCAAGGTAACATAAGTTTACAAAAACAACCAAACCTATCGATATTTTGTTTCTCCTTTTCTGCGACGCTTATCTTCTCTTCCCCGTGTCCCTCCTCCTTTACGCAGGCGTAATGAAGTAAAAACAGCACTGCATCGGAGATGATTCTTCCTACTGTATGTTGGTAAAGTTTCTGGATGCAAGAGAGAGAGATTTATAAATATTATATGAACCTTTTTGCTACTGGCTTTATGAATGTTCTGAGATTGTTGCAAGTAGATATGTACCTAAAAACTTACTAGTATGAGCCCCCTTTTAAATAGCTTTCGTGTTGTTCACACCTGGATTGATGATTGAATGTTATTGCTTTCTTGTTATCGCCTATTTTCATTTGCAACATAATAAGATAAAGTCTTTGGTATTTGTTGGATAATTTTTTCATATGTATTAGTCCGTTGTCTAGATAGGGCAGTGGCTGTAAAACTTTTTCAGTAAAGAATGGATATATCGTATCTTAGGACAACAGACATATATGTTGTGTCACATAAAATCATGGACTGGTTACAGTTTCGTGGAAGAATTGAATCAGCAAATATTGTTTCGCCGTCTCCTTGATGTTCTTCTGTGTGCAGCCCATCTTTCTTTTATATCTCGAGGATTCACAATCAGTAGCTCATCCGGCGACTGACTATCATCCGTTTCTCCGGTTGCCAAACGTTTGCGGATCTTAGCGGTCTCAGCCAACAAGTCATGGATGAGCATCTCTGTTGTCTTGGCTGTGATGCCTCTCAGGTACCAAGAAATGGGAGGTGGTGGAACGATCGCCGGCTGTATAAGCTGGTCAAGTGTCACCTTTGATCCGACCCTCCCTTTACCTCCAGTGCACTGGTTATACTCCTCCAGTGTCTTCGGTTTCAGACGATCGCACATATGCTCGTCCACAAACAAAGGCTTTACTTTCCAGTTTCCTTCGAATCTCTTCATGAACCCGCTCTTCACTTGCTTGAATCTCATCTGCAGAAGAAAAAAATCCATTTCTATTTCACAAACCATTTAAGAAAAAAGAGTTAAAGACTCTTTGTCTAGTTATATTTATTACAGAGTGATCTGCTCGGTTCTGATCCACCAGGACATGAACTGAGATTGTTCCAGACCACCAGAGAAATCTCCACAAAGCTGCTTGTTCCACTTCCACCACTTGCCTTAATCCTTCATCAACCACTATTTTCCGGGACAGAACCTCCTGCAAAATGAGATCACAGTGGATGAAGCTGGTGAATCTGGAGCTTAACCTCTAATGGATGAAGAAGGTAATATAGAAGTACCTTGATATTCTTGAAGACCCTTCTGTTGTCAGGGTCAATCACAATGTTATAGACAGCGTCAGGGGGTAAACCAACGTTCACCTCGGCTTTGAGATTGCAAAGCGACCCTTTTGGAATACTCACCTGCCAAGATTTATTTATTAAACTGTCATAAAACAAGATTCTCTCACTAGCGCTGAAAAGACCTGCTAGTGAATCACCTTAATGACTGGGGGTTGATCAGTCCACGAAGTGTTTCCTCTCCAACTATCTAACTGTTTCTCCAGGTCAATTTGTATGGAGTTATATGAAATTTCATTATCTTGCCTCCAAGAAGAACCAATCCCATGCTTATCAGCCGTCAAATTCTTCAGCTGGGACTGTGACGAAGAGCGGAACACGCTTCTTCTTTGTCAGTACCTTGAAAGGATAACAACATCACAGGACATTGAAAGCATGTGTGAAACCAAATTATAACCTTAACACGGGCATGGAGCTTCTGAGAGAGCCCAACGAATTTAGAGAATGCAGGATCAAACACACTTGAGACCACATTTCTCTTGGTGTCTGAACCACTATTGTTAACACTAGCCTTTCCCATTTATGTCTTGAATAGTGTACAAGGCCTGGAACAATCAAAAGTTAATCATCATGGGACATGGCTAAGAAAAACTCAACTTGATCATCAGAACCAATAATAGCCCAGACAGAACAAAACATGAGCTCAAGCCAATTCAGACATTTAAGAAAAACATGAACAAAGAACTACAGAACATCGTCTTTAGGATGAATAAGTTAATCACACAATCAAAGTAAAGCTGACAAATTAATATTTTCCTTAATTACAGTAAAAGCAAACTTTATTTTACCCACGACGACGAAAGCACTTGACAATCTGTAAAATCACTATCAGATCTGAAGCAGATAATTAAAAGCAAGAGACTGAGAGCTTTTTGTTTTCTCCGACAATCCTCAACGAGATCGAGAGAGGATACAGGCCGCGTGATCTTCCCAACAGCGATCGACAAAAGCGTAAAAAGAAGAAGCGCTTCTTCTTCTATAGTGGTCCAGTCGTATGGAAGCTTTATGTTTGGTGTTTGGTCATGTGATACACATGTTATGCCATGGACGAACGAAGAAGATTGCGATGCGACGGTCCTAGAGTGGCCAACCTTGCAGACAAAAGAGACCATTGAGGAACACGATTGCCACGTGTCGTTTTTTAGCTGGTCTTATCGCGGAAAAAGAGATGGTTAACGTTGAATTTCTCGCCACGCTGTTCAAGAACTGCGTGCCGTTTTTTGGCGAATACGTCATCAATGATGAGAGAGATTGACTCCTTTTGCTCGTTCTTTAATTTTTTTTTTAACATAACTTTTCTTATTTTATTAACTTGAACCAAGTTCTTTCTTTCTTTGATTTTCTCAAGAAGGTATTCATAAATCTAAAGCATTTTTTTTGTATATGTTTAATGTAGAGATTGGCTAGTTAAATCGTATAGAAGGGAAATAAAATTGCAACACACACAAAATCTCTAATATATTTTCAATAACAATTAGTTATTGGTAAAAGAATAAAGAAATTCAATAACAGACTATTGAAGATGTATGCCGTTTTGGCGAAAACATCATCACTGAGTAGTGATGGCTCCTTTGCTCTATGGGGAATGAAATTACTTTAGTTTCTCTCTTTTCTTTACTTTTTTCCATAACTTATCTTATTTCATTATCTTGGACTAAATTAATTTTCTAAAAAATGTATTAGTGATTCAAGGACATTATATTGGCTTCTTTTTGTATATGCTTAATGTACAGAACAAATATTAAGCATAGAAGGGAAACAAAAGTAAAAGTAGACAATTTCTAACACAAATTCAATAACAAACTAAATATGTTCCTGCTAGCGAAAGCTAGAATGAGATAATAAGTCCAGCTGCGTAAGTGACCCATTATAATGAGTCCTTACATGGATTTGGTCCATCAAGAAATTTTGGACTTATCAGCAGTTATCATGCATGGAATATTTTTCTTTCTTTGTAAAAAAGAAAAGCAAGCAAAGAATCAAAATTCAAAATCTAAAGGTGATCACATTAGGCCATTGTCATTGATAAGAATATGACATTGTGAACGCTTCAACTTTCAACATTATCTGATGAAGAAAAGGACATTCAAGGAGACAAAAAGTATGAAAAATAATACGAAAAGGAAAAAGATGAAAACATATATTTGCGTGAAAGAACTCAAAATGTGTTTAACACTAATCCCTATGTTGAATACATTTCAATTGCATTCTCTCTTGTGGAACCCCACTCTAAACCTACAAAATTAAAGTGAATAAATATATGCTAGAAATCCACAAGAAAGCTTGACCTCTTAACACTAAAGAAGACTTGATGGTGTATAAGTATTTTATGAAAATTAGTGGATCCATATTCCCACTTTTATTTGAAAACGAAAAATCTTATGATTTCTCTCCTGATATTGAGCCTCACTTTATAACAATCGTGATCTTTATTAGTAAAGAATACACAAGATACATACAAGCACTAGGATTGAAAATTTCAGACTGAAGAATAGTGAAAGAGGTGATGATTGGTAAAGCAGCATGCCCACTCATCAAATCTTTAGTTCATATCTTTATTGGAAACAATGAGTTGTGTGTCTCATCTCAAAAATACTTAACCAAATTCTCACTTTCTCTTCTTACAAAGCAATCAGAAATTGTTCCAAAGTGCATCTCTTTAAATAAATTCACATTGTTGATGACAAACAATAAAAAACAAACCCACATTACTTTTTTATTAAAGCAATATGTAACTTTATTTCAAGAAAAAACACCATGCCTTGAATAAACTTTATTTATGGAGAATGATGATAGAGAAGAGTGCTAGTTCTATTTATACATTGGCCACATTTCAGATTGAAATGACATAAATTGAAGTGGTCTTCAACATCACAGAGCTCCCAAAATCTCACAATTAAAAATAAATGGAAGATCAACAAGGACAACAACAGCAACAACAACAACAACAGTTCCAGCAACCTCTGGTTGTGTATCCATCTACTTCTTCTTCAACACCTTCCTCTTATGCGCCACCTTCGTCATCTGGTTCAAGTGGATCATTCGGTACAGCTTTCATAGTTATAGCTGCGATCCTTATCTTAGCAGCACTGGCTTGTGTTTTTGGAAGGCTATGCAACCGCGGTCCCAAAGAACACAAAAACAAGAACAAAGCATCAAAGCATGAGAAGCCGTCGTCAAAGAAGAGCCGTGAGATCAGACCTGTGGAGCGTGAGCCAAGAGAGAGAGGTGATGATTTGGAGTTTGGGTTTGATATAAAGCGTCCTGGTCCAACGAGCAAACCTTCTGGCCCTATGAGCAAACCATCTGGTCGAAACGGTGGAGACATTGAGTTTGGGTTTGATAACAAGAGAGGAGGAGGAGGAGGAAAGAAAGGACCACCTCCGGTTATTAAACATGGAGTAAGGTTCCAGTGACTGGAAAAATGGAGGTTGGCTTCAGACACGGTGGTTCATGCCTCAAGCACCGGTCAGGAGAATGCTTTAAATAAGACAAGAGACTTACTCAAGCTTGTTTTTAGCTTTATCTATTTTTCTTGTTTATTTTCTGTTTGTAGTGTTTCTTGTTTTGGGTCTATTGGTTTTGTTTCATATAAGTATGGAACTTTGGGTATTAAGTTATATATGAAATCAAGATGATAAGTAACATATAACAGGGTCAATCTGTAAAAGATGTTACATATCAGAAGATATAATTCTTCATTATCCTCATCACATTCAAACAA
Source organism: Raphanus raphanistrum subsp. raphanistrum (assembly GCA_019706035.1). Taxonomy (NCBI): domain Eukaryota; kingdom Viridiplantae; phylum Streptophyta; class Magnoliopsida; order Brassicales; family Brassicaceae; genus Raphanus; species Raphanus raphanistrum. The sequence goes on from CM033988.1 coordinate 55,040,943, forward strand.
AAATCTGAAACCAAACACAAACAAAAAGCAAAACAGAACTTAAATCACTCTCTTAGAACTTCTATGAGTTCTTTTTCTTTCTTTATTTTATCTTTTTGCTTTTTCTTGTTCTAATCTATAATAAGTTTTTTTTTAAAGGCAAATGGCCATTATGTAGCAAACCCAAAAGGAAGGTATGCAAGAAAATGTACCTCACACACAAAAATACAAAGAGCATTAGTGATGTGTACATAGAGCTCAAGCATGAGTGAAGAGTTATAATAACTTCACCTATGTTTGAATCAGAACCGCCTGTTATTGAAGTTTTGGTCCGCTGATTCGTTCCTTGTGAACTCATTAGAAGCTCCACAGGATCCTCTCCCGGAGCTTTGGACAGAGTAGTCTCCTAAATCTGAGCTGTCATCAAAACCAAACGCCATTTTCCTGAACTTCATGGTGTCTGAGTTATACTGACCAGAGTCATTAGAACTGGTTTGTCCCACTTTGCTTCCGTTGCTGATGTCTCCCATGTCTCCTTCACTGTCCAGTGCTCTCACAACCTTATTCAAACCAAGTTTTTTGTTTCAGAATATAAGTTTTCAAGCTTGACAAACTAAGATGTACATTGTTGCTATGTATGTGACATTTGATTAGTCAACATTGTCACACATAAGAAAGTTACCTGAGCCATGCGTGGACGTTTAGGACCGGAGTGCCTAATACATGCAGCAGCCGTTTCAATCATTCTAAAAACTTCATTCTCAACGTAATGGTTTTGGAGACGTCTATCAACCAAATCGCTGAAATCGCCAGTCTCAATGGCTTGGTGAAGCAGTGGACGAGCCTGTGAGTTTATGGATTGTCTTTTTTAAGTAACTATAACCAACCAATATATAACAGGAATGTTTTTTCAGACTGGTATTTTACTAACCCATTCGACCAAACTCTCTTCTCCTAGAGGCTGGTATTGGTCGACTGGTTTGCGTCCAGTTACAAGCTCTAAGAGAACAACCCCAAATGAGAAAACATCTGATCTATCTGTCAGTTTCCCGCTTTGTGCGTATTCTGGTGCCAAGTACCTGAAAAAAAACAAAACCCAATAACTTAAAGGCTTATGTACTTTTAAATATTTTGGCAATAAAACATTTCAGCCTTGGAACATCTCTATATAAACAAACTAATTCATCATTGTCAGATCTAGAAGTTAAAGCACCTAATACTATAAAAGACATCTCTTCTCAAATGCTTACCCAAATGTTCCCATAACGCGAGTTGATACATGGGTCTGTGTTGAATCATTGAGTTTGGCAAGTCCAAAGTCAGCAACCTAAACACCAAGAAGAAGGATTAGTAAGAACAAATAAATGTATCATAAGTGTTAAAAAAAGGATGATTGTCTTTATTGCCTGAGCTTCAAAGTCATCATCCAGCAGGATGTTTGCAGACTTAATGTCCCTGTGAATGATTTTTGGGTGACCTTCAAAACAAAACATAGAGATTCAGCTTCTCTTTGTGATTGTTTAACGTGCATAAAAGAACTTACAGTCTTCATGCAAATAGGCCAATCCTTTGGCAGAACCTATAGCGATTCGGACTCTCTTAGCCCATTCTAGAACTGGCCTTCCCTTCCCTGTTCAAAAAAAAAAACACAACAACATGTCAAAACTAACAAACCTGATGAGGAAAGTGATAAAATGAAACCTCACCATGCAAATGATGCTCCAATGTCTGGTTAGGAACATACTCATAGATAAGCAACCTCTCAACATCCGAGATGCAGTAGCCAACCAGAGAAACCAAATGACGATGGTGAACACGGCTGATGATCTCAACCTCTGCTTTGAACTCACGGTCGCCTTGTCCACTACCGACCTTAAGCTGCTTCACGGCAACTAGTTTCCCGTCGTGAAGTTTACCTTTGTAGACGCAACCGAACCCACCTTCACCGAGAATGTTCCGCTGAGCGAATCCTTCGGTTATGTCCATCAGCTCTTCGTAAGTGAAATGCGTCTGACCACTTCCCATCACGGCTGAGTCAGGTGCGTAACCTCTCTGGCTCCCTCTCTGGCTACCTCTTTGGCTACCAAAGCTGGTTCTTGTGTTGTCGGAGTGTTGTTGTGTATTGTAATAACCACCAGGAACGGAGTATCCCTTTGTTGTGTTCTGTCCGTGTAATAAACCACCACCATCTATACATAATTTTTATAAAAAGGGTTAAGATTTGTATTTTTCTTTTTTTAAGACACAACATGAGAAGATAATTCATTAATTTGTCTTTTTTTTTTTAATTTAAATTTTGTAAACCTGTATTGATGGAGAAGTTTGAAGGAGGCAAGTATTGTGAATCACTGTAAGCATCAACGTTTCTCTTTTTCTTTCTTCTGACAAAGAACAAGACGGCAACTACGGCTATGATTGCAAATCCGGCTACTGCCATTCCGGCCATAGTCTTCCCTTGATAGCCATTGTTATTTCCGTTAGGAGGAGGAGGCGGCGGCGGGAAGCTGGAGACTCCGGTAGAGGGAGATTTGAGGGGTCCTCCTGCGGCGGTGGACTTGGGTGGTAGTGCGTGAGGTGCGTTAAGCGGTGGCGGCGCGTTTGGAGGAGACTTGGTTGGTGCTGAAGAAGATTTGGTGGGTGCTTGTGGTGGTGGTGGTGGTAATTTATTCTTCTTCTTGGGCGCTCCCTTCGGTGAAGACGACGCAGGAGGAAGAGAGTTTTCAGAAGGCGGAGGAGGAGAGTTTTCTGAAGGCGGAGGAGGAGAGCTGTCTTCTTTATTAGGTGGAGGCGGTGGTGATTCAGACGCCTTCGGAGGAGGAGGAGAGTTAGTGGGCTCCGGTGGAGGTGAACCGGAGTCTACAGGTGTGGGATCAGCTGGAGGTGGGGCATCAGGCGGTGGAGGCGGGGGTTCGGATGCCGGAGGAGGAGGCGGGGGTTCGGATACCGGAGGAGGGGTAGCCGGCGGAGGCTCCGATACCGGAGGAGGAGTAGCCGGTGGTGGAGATGTCGAATCAGGCGGCGGAGTAGAATCAGCCGGTGGAGGAGCAGAACCACCGGTGGAGTTATCCGGCGGAGGAGCAGAATCAGCCGGGGGACTAGGAGGCGGTGCTGAATCCGTTGGTGGAGGAGCAGAGTCACCGGTGGAGTTATCCGGCGGCGGAGCGGAATCGGCGGAAGGTGATGGTGGGGAAGAACTCGGAGAGTCAGACATTATCTTCCTCCCAGAAACAACAACTCAAATCCCAAAAAGTCACTAGTGAAGCCGATCAACTTGATTAAAAAAGAACTCAACAGATTTACAATTGAATTATATATTTACGGTCTGATTCAGAAGACTCTAATTAACAATCATTTTTTCTAATTAAGGTTTATAAAGCGAGGACCTGGAATTAAGCTGGAGAGAGATGTGATATGCGTTCCATTACCAAAGTATAGTTCAAAAAAAATGTAAGAAAATAAAAACATGATAATGGAGGTCCTCTCTCTCTCTCTGTCCTCGTTTCGTTTTCCCACCGGGAAAATAATAAAAAAGGAAAAACTGAGGTAAGAGGTCGCCATGTTCGTTTGAATTTTTTCGGTGACTGGAGAGAGTTGGAGTCACGTCGTGTTAAACCGTTTGATCTGCGACCACGACTCTCTCTCTGTTATATTACTATTTGTTTTTCTCGATTAATTCTCATTACCCGCGCAAAGTTAACGGATTCATTTTTAACTCTTCTATACAACCCGACCCGGTAACCCGTCTGAAATCTTCCACGTCCGATTGATAGGAGAGAAGAGATGACGTGTTTCGCTCTTTCTAGTTTCTATGGATTAGTTGCTCAAAAAATAAAAAATCATGGATCAGTTTTTCAAAGCCCATATCTTTGTTGAGCCCATGTTTCGAAACCGATAGAAAAACAGCTTGATGTTTGTTCCGATAAAAAAAAAAGCTTGATGTTATAATTAATTTAAGAAAATTTGAACTAGTGAATATTTCTTCATTAGTATTATATTTTTCTGCTTATGCTATCAGTTATTAGAACTTCAGAAATATGTAATGTGGAATGGAAGATTCTGGAATACATAATTTATCTACATTTACTCATTTAGTTTCATTTCATATATTTTTTTTCAACGTCTGAATCGATTATTATCGATTAATTATGCTATTATAACGATGAGAATATTACAAAAAAATTTTACAGCCGACAATTCTACCACTCTGTGAGAATACACGTCTGACTGCACCATTCTAAACCGTCACCATTCTGAACCGTCCTATGAGATTCATGTTCGATGGTATGTCCTGCACTAAGCTGAAGATCTCATGTAACCTGTTTTCCCATAATCTGCATAATTTTGTATTTTTCGGGGTTTGAATCACAGACCTCCGGATATAGAAGCAATTGTAAAATATTTCATTTTATATATTAAAATATTTTTTCTAGTCACCTTTGTAAATTAAGAAAATAAGAAATTCCGTACACACTTTGGTCGCTATATACGGTAACCGACATTTGAAATATGTACACGCAATACATGTATTTTGGTTTAGATTCAACTCTTATGCATTTAATTTGTATTCGGATATGTATTTCAATCAATTTTAAAATTTGTACAACTGTAACAAATGAATGAACTTACTTGTGACGCCAATCAACTTTATGACATAGCTCATCCACTAATTCAATATAAACATCAATTTCAAAATCCGTCACGCAAATATCATGAAACGTCGTTTGGTTGTCCATTTTGGGGAGAAAAGGGTAAAACGGTAACTGAAGAATAATATGAAAGTGGGGAAAAGGAGATTCCTTGTTCTCCAAGCTTTCATTGCTTTTCAACGTCACACTATAACTGTCATTGAACCTTCCTCTTAACCCACACTTTTTCCTCTTTCCCAAGAAAAGAAAACGTCTCTCTCTCTGTGGATGATGATGGCGGCGGAGCAAGTGGAGATAATCGTGGACAACGGCGAGATCATCGATTCACTCTCCCACCACACCTCCGGAGACTACTCCTCCTCAACGATTCTTCTCCGCGAAGACAACACAGAACACGACGTCGTCAAGAACTGTTTCCTCTCCGGGATGGGCACTCTCCACGCCAACGAAACCACCATCGTCTCCGTGCGTAAAACCTCCGCGCAGAGAATCACGACCAAGGCGAAGCTCGCCGCGTCGAACGTGTTCACGGAGGCCGTGAAGAGGAAGAACGGCGGAGACGCTAACGTGAGGTACGGATGGTACTCAGGTGGTTCCAAGGAAGAGATCGAACGCATCGTCTCGTACGGGTTCAGCAGCCGCGAGATCGACAAGTTCGAGAAGGACGATCGTTCTCACGGCGTCGGGATCCATTTTCTTCATCACACGTGCTCTCTAGCTGCGTAAGTTTAGGGTTTTTATTTTTTTTGCTAGATGTTTCAGTTACTTGTTGAGGAAGCAAGCTTGTAACAGTTTTTTTTTTTATAATTATCCCTCTTTTCTGCAGGGCTGTACTTGGTGAAGCTGACGAGGAAGGGATACAACATCTTCTCTTGTGCCGTTTGATACTTGGCAAACCTGAGAGAATCATCTCTGGATCTAAGCAATCGCACCCAAGCTCGGTTCAGTATGATTGTGGTGTGGATAGTCTCGAGAATCCGAGGAAGTATGTGGTATGGAGCTGTAACATGAACTCTTACATCCTCCCGAGTCACGTCGTGAGTTTCAAGTCTCCTCGGCTTAGAGGTATATAATACATTACAAAACTTAATTTATTTTGTGATGAACTTATAGATGATATTTTCTTAAGAGTGAAATGTTTTGTAATCTTTCAGGTCTTAGTAGAGGTGTTGGTGGTTTGGGAAGTGCGAGGTCACCATGTGTTAGCTTCCCTGTGCTCATGTCCGTACTTTCAAAGTCGCTCGACCATCCAAGAATGAATGTGCTCATGACAAGTTATGATGATTTTCGGGTATGATGATGATGAGTGATATATCACTTTTGGACTAATATGGACTCTGTGGTTTTGATCTTTCTTGTTTTTTTGCTAAAGGTTTTGATCTTTCTTGTTTTGTTTTTTTTTGTCAGAAACGGAAGGTGAGGAGAGAGCAGCTTGTTAGGAAGATCAGGGAAGTGGTTGGGGACGAACTTCTTTTGGATGTAATCAAGAATCATAGAAATTCAGACTAGTATTTTGAGCAATGTAAGTCTCATAATCAGACGACCAATAATAATAGTACACATTTTATTTCTTGTTAAATATGAAAATGTTTTCTTATGGACCAAGGTCTTTTACTTTTCTTGGGGAATCCGTGTAAGATTAAGTCAACAAGATTGCTAAAGGATTCTATTATTTTCATTAATTTCATAGAAAAACAGTGACCCTTTCTTTTTTGTTTTGCTTGGCAGAGAAACTGGCGTCAAAGATTTACCCGATTAGGCCAAAGTTAAAGCAAGGAAGGACTTAATGATGATGATGCATAAAGGAGTAGGTTGAAACAGAAGGCAGGTTTTACACTATAGTATATGATATATAATAGTTAGTGTGTGTATGGGTGGTTTAATCAATCAGATTTTACGTACAAAAACACTTTAAATAGACTTTGTTAAGTAGTCCAATCCGATTACCTCCTCTTGCTTTGTGGATTTCTGATTTGATTTAGAGGAATGAATATGGGATTCACAGCCAACTGTGATTCTACGCAATTATGATACATAATAACAACAAAAATGAATACAGACAAAAATAATAATTATTATCCTCATGTTGGAAGAGACAAAAAGCTCAAGGAAGGCTGTTGCTGGAGCTACTAGTTAGAGATCTGATCTGTCCTTCTAGCTGCAGATGTACAAAACATTTTTAGTTTATATATATTATATGCTCTCTAATATCAGTTCTTTTTTTTAATCTTCTGTACCTGATCATTTATTTCTTTTCTTCTCTTCACTTCCTCTACAAGAATCTCAACACTGAAAACTCAAAAAAACACCTTATCTCAACTTTACTAATCATCTCTTAATTAAAGAAAAATAAGGAAAGAAGTTAAGTTCATTCATTACCTTTTCTCCAAGAAATCAACCTGAGATTGTAATTCTCTCTCCCTTGATGATGTATATATCTGTAAGTATCAATGCTCTTAGTTTTGTTGTTTCTAAGTATATACATCAGATGTGCACAAAAAAAAAGTATATACATAAGATATATACATATAAGACAAAATGAGAAACAGAACATGCCTGCACTCCTTGGATTGTTTTTGAGATTGGATTTTCAGTTTCTGTACAAGTAAAGACAAAAAGGTCATCAAAACTTATTGTAAGAAAGACTGAAACAGAGCAGACCATGCTACAAATGAGAGACATTACCGGCATTTGGATCAAAAAATCTAATTAATCTAATGACTTTCTCCTGCAAAAATATAAAAAAAAAATAGTGTGAACGCTCAGAAGTTAGGAGAGCACTTCTATAAAAAAAGTATTTGGATATATATAGGGCAAATACACACACCCTCTGAATATCATTCTGAACCAAGAGACTCTGTAACAGTGGGAGTAATTCAGTAGCTGACGCTCGGTTCACAGCACTAGCTGTGCAGCCATTTGTCTGCTTCGTATCCCCTAACGATTCTAACTGATGCGGCTCTTCAATAGAGAGTATCGTCTTGGTGTCCACCGCTAATAGTTCTTTTGGTTGATGTGGTTCTTCAAGAGCGAGGGACTCTGCAGTTCTCTCACGACGTGCATTTCTTTCCATAGAAAATGAACCAACTTGATATCTGCATCCAACATGTTCATTTTCAATAAATGCGTCTTAACTGATGTACAGAGAAGAGAAATGTTGTATAGAGAGAGTACCCTATAGCAGGGAGGAACTTGCGACGAAATGAAGGTAGTACTGCACCGTACGTTAGACTATTACTCGAACTCATCATCAGATCCTGAAAAAAGTTTGATAACGTCAAGAGATATATAGATAAGCCTTGGGGTAGGGAGGAACAAAAGAACACTTGCCTTATCAGAGATCTTGAACATGTCCAAAGACATAGTCTTTGACCTTTGTACCATTGGCTTTCTTTTTGGTACATCATCATCCCCAACCTCTGAACTGCACATTTCACTATCTGGATTCTGGTAGGTAGCAAGAAACATTGAAAGAAAGCATTGAGAGTCTGTGTGCGCGAGGAAAACTAGTAACTCTTATTAAGACTCACGACCTTTACTTACAAGTGATGCCTTCTTCCTCAAGTCTTCAAGATCAAAGTTCCAAGCACTGATGCCTCGCATATACTCGTGCTGTAAGAAAGTAACATAGGGATTTTAAATCAGGTAAGCCGTAAAAGATAAATTGTATAATGGATTTATATCTTTGTACCTGAGATAACTGTTCTTTGTCACCATTTATGCCTTTAAACAACTCAGCCTCTGCTTCCTACAGAGACAACAAAAAAGAGAGATTAAAAAAAAACAGCTGCTAATATATATTATTAAAGGGAAGTGCTTCAACTGACCTTGAGCTTTTTGAAACGATCACCAAGTGGAGAAAGACCGTGGAGAATCTTACGGGACAGATAATCTGTAGACCGAGCATGTTTGAAGAAGGGATGTTTCAGAAGCTTTGCTGAGGTTGGACGCTTCTTTGGGTCTTTTACTAAACATGCTGCGATCAGCTCTCTAAACGACTGTGGAGAGCATGAGTTTCCTTTCCTTTCTCAGTATATAAAGAAAAAATGGAATCAAAACTCATTTAAAATCTCACTTATTACCTTTGAGAACTTCTTGTCTCTCTCATAGTCAAGACGAGGAGGAGCGTTTTGCAAGGTCATTAGCAGCACCTGAGATATAACTGAGAGTTGAGAGAAAACCAAACAACACAACGGACACAAGAATAAAGACAGAGCAAGGGACTCACTTTCATAGGTGGATATTTAGAAAATGGGGCATGACCATGAGCAAGCTCTAGTGCAGTTATACCAAAAGACCATATGTCCGCTCTAGTTAACAGAAAATGAATTTAAGTTAATGCTACTTCACGCTTGTGATGATTAGTTAAGATAGATTATAAATAAATAAAAAAGTTGCAAGAAAAAACATACTTGAAATCATATCCGTCTACTTGCTGCATAACCTCAGGTGCCATCCTTTGAGAACCCAAAAAGATTCCATTAGCTTTAACCAAAAAAAAAAAAACTTATTGTAAGAGAGTTTAAGAGCACACACCAGCAAGGAGTTCCAACGAATGTGTTTCTTGTACGCATCCTTTCACCGCTATCAAACATGCACGCCGAAACTCCAAAGTCTCCAAGCTTAACCACACCTCTCGAGTGAACCAATATGTTCCCAGCCTAGAAATGATTCATTGATTTAGTGCTAATTAATGATCTCTCAATCAAAACAACACAACAAGAACGGTGAGTGACTTTACCTTAACATCTCTGTGGATGTGTCCTTGTCTATGGAGATAAACAAGAGCCTTGAGAACTTCCCTCAACAGAGTAGCGATGACGGGCTGCTCAAGACCTTCCGGGTAAACAGACTTCATGAGGTGGAAGCACGACCCGCCGGACATGTAAGGCATCACGATCCACAAGCTGTTAAGGTCGATGAAGGAGCAATGCGCTTTCAGCAGGTTTGGGTGGTCGATCAAACTCATAATGTGGACTTCCTTGCGTATGGTGTCCAGATCGTTTCTGCATCTCTCGAGATCCATGACCTTGATGGCCACGTTCTCGTTCAGAGCGATGCACCTGGCTCTGTACACCGTGGCGCTGACACCTTCCCCTACCTCTTCGAAGAGCTCGTAGTCTTTGGCGTAGAGAGGGAACCTCTTGGTTGATGTACCAGCCATTGTTTAACAAGAATTAACAGAAACAACGAAATGTAGCGGGAAAAGGGACAAAACTTTTAAAGAACCTGTTGGTTGTTCTTGTTCGGACAAGAAGTTGAGTTTACAGATGAAGGGTTTGGTTTGGTGTTAAACCCATGTCGGAGGGGGAGACAGGTAGAAGATGGAGAGGAGAGGATCCCGTGATGATGATGATCATGTGAAAGTAAAAGATTCGAATCTAAAATGAGAGGAAAAAAGAGAAGGTAAGGGGGGAGTGCAAAATGTAAATGAAGTTCTTGAAGGATCCAAAAGTTTTTTCTTTTTCTTTTTTTTTTTTGGACCAGAGACAAACAAACAACACCAGCCTTGATTTAGTTAGTAATCCAATCCGATTTTCAATTGGATCCTCTCTTTCGTCCTCTCTCGTGTTTATTTTATTCCTTTTCAGGAAATTATTATATAAAAATACCCATTTATTTTATCTAATCTATTAAAATTGAAGTACAATTAGTATTTAATCCTGATTTTTCCTGAATAATTACAGAGTATTGCCACTCTGATTATACCCAGCCGTTTTATATTATTGCTAAACCAGTGAACACCCGACTTGCTTAATTAATTAAACCAGCGACAAAGACCAGAACATTAATTAAACAATTTGATAGTAGCCCAAATTTTAGGCCCAATTGTTTTCTAAAATAAAGATTTCCATCAGATCCATCTTTTTCTTATTAATAATAGTTACTATTTTTTTGAGCAAATTAATAGTTACTATATTGTATTATATATCAATATTATTTAAACAGAAAATTTTGGATTTTCGGGATCAAAGATTTCAGTTCTATTCGGATATTTTTAAATTTTAGTTCGGGTTCGGTTCAAATCTTTGCAGATTCGGTTCGGATTCGAATAACCCATTTAAATTATTTTTAAAATTTTAAAATTTATTATATACTTTAAATTTCTCTAAATCTATAAATAAAATAATATATTATAAACTTGAATAACAAATGTCAAAATACCTAAATTTAACATATAAATTAGTTTGGTTTGAACATTTTGATAGAGAATCAATAAATTGTTTAAGTATTTTTGGTTTTTGGAGTATAGTTTAGTTATTTTAGACATTTACTTTTGATTATTTGTATATATTTTCAAGTATTTTGGAAAAATAAAAAAATATCTTATATACTTTGGATATTTTTAATCTACATTAAGTCTAAAAATAGTTAATATATTTAAGTATATATATCTCTTTCGGATACATTCGGTTACCCAAAATATTTCGGTTTGGTTCGGGTTTAGTTTGCGTTCTATAAATACCAAAATTTTGAACCTGTTCGGATAGTAAATGAATTTCAGTTTGGGTTTGGTATTACTTTTTTGGATCGGGTTTGGTTTGGTTTTTCGGATCCGGGTTTTTTGCCCAGCCCTAGGTGTGATCCAACTATTTTAATATAACTATTAAAACTTCTTATTAATTATTTAAGAAAAAATATTATACAAATAAAAACGCAAATATAATTAAAAACATAAATATAAAAATTTAATTTTTAGATAATGTAAAAAAAATACCCGTCCTTTTTAAGGGCGGGTGAGAATCTAGTATAACTTTATTTCTGTTGTCAAAATAAAAGGAATAATATTCTTCAGTTACAAAAAAAAGGAATAGTATTTTTCTTACAACTTCTGTTTAAAACAATGTTTGCTGTATATAAATGCAGAAACCTACACATGTATATGTTTTTCTTTTCACCAGCTTTCACATGGAAGAATTTTGTTGGCTTATAGATAACTAGGTCGAAGCTTGTATAAGAGAGCATACTCTCTTGTACTTTACAAATACAGTATAACCTCTTTAAATTAATACTCGATAAATTAATATACACTAAAAATCTAAATAAATTAATATAATTTTATAATTCTAAATTGAGTTTTTTGATTCAATTAATATATCAATAAAATAATAATTTCTATAAATTAATAAAAAGTTATAGTTTTGATGTAGTCTTAGCATTATTAATTTAGAGAAGTTTAACTGTGGTATAATTTGGGGATTGTAAATCTAAGAATAATCATTGTTAATTCAAGATTAAATCAATAAGGAAATTCTTAAGAAACTGGGTTGGGGGAGATTTTAGGGCTATATGCAATTTAGTAAAAGTTTTAAAATATTTTCTTTTTACAAATTTGAAGGTTTATGTTTATGTACATTATTTATTTATTTGAGGGATGTTTCACTTCAATGCTCAAAACCGGTTATGGTTATGCAGCGTGAAGTTAAGGTCAACAAGCTTTTCATCTCAGACATAGGTAAAATGTCCAACTGCCTCGAAGTGAAAGTAAAAGTAAAAAAAAAAATAGATTATAACTCGTATATTACTCATTAGGCTAGTGCATTAGCATCCCAATGATGGTGTACATATAAAGTCAATCAATTCCGTTGACAGAAACAAGGTCAATGATCTCTTAGATCTCTTTTGAGCTACTACGAGTAAATTATTAACGGTCAAAGTCTAAAAAGAAAAGAGGAAAAGTTCGAATCAGCGGTACATTAAAAAAAACAAGATAATAAGAAGATTACTGGGTAGAAGATGTAGTAATCTCCAGTTAGATAAAAGAAAAAAGATGTCGTGATCTCTCTAGAATGGACATAACAAAAGCGTGAACGGTAGAAAAAAAAAATCCAAAGATCATTAAAAACTGCCCCAAAACATGTTAGCATTTGCGGGGGCTTTGGGTATCAAAGTGTCACTAGTTTCATTCCAACCAAATCAAAACAAAACAACTTGTTGTGCACCATCTGTCGGGTTCTAGTATCCATCAAAGGCACATGTGCGGGACAGCCTTCCTCGATTAGACATTCTAATATCGGATGACATTAGCTTTCAAATTCGTAATTTGATGTATTAAACTACCATTAAAAAAAAGGTACTCCCTCCGTTTCAATTTATTTGTCGTTCTAGACTTTGGCACACAGATTAATAAAACATTTAATTTTGTATATTTACTAGATAAAAACATCATTACCAATACACCTAATTAGATTTCAACCAATAGAAAAATAGATTAAATTAAAAAGTCAATAAATTTTGCATTGAAATCATAAAACGACACTTATTTTGAAACGAAAATTTTGCTCCAAAACGACATATAATTCGAAACGGAGGGAGTATTAAACTACCATTTAATTAAGATATGAGATCTTTTTTTTTTTGTCAACCGAGATATGAAATCTATTCAGAGAAAAAGAAGCGAACGACGTTGGATTCTTTAACCCTGTTTCATTTTTGGACAGAATGGTGATGACTCAGCAGCTAATTCAGATCTGTTAACCGAGATTTAATACCCTTCAGATTAAAACATGAATTAGCCATTAACATTGTCCTTCAGATACGTATTTCAAATTGTTTAGGAATGTAGGTTTGCTTTAGCACAATGATAAAGTATAGGTATAACCCTTTCAAAAATATTGAGACTATTTACTTTACTTTAAAAAATTCAAACCACATTCTACATTTGAATTAATGTATTCTAAACTATCTTACATGGAGACGACAAAAAAAAAAACTATCTTACATGCTATATCAGAATCATTCTAATTTTTTTTAATATTTAGTTTACTAAAATTTCATATACTAGCTATATCAGTGGAATAAACATTATAAAATTTTCATTATCCAGAGGTTCTAAACTTTTTGACCATCATTTTATGTTAGTGCTCGATGAAACTATACACTAAAAGAAGATTTTGATATTTTTGAAATTTTCCAAAATCTGTGGGTTTAACACCTTATAAATTAACGAGTTTTCGGTAAATGCTCTATATAATGAAGTTTAGAATCTTCACTTTTGTTTATCAATTTCAAACCACATTCTACATTTGAATTAATATATTCTAAACTATCTTTCATTGTATATAGGAATCATTTTAATTTTTTAATATTTAGTTTTGTAAAATTTCATATACTGCCTAGAATAGTGGAATTACCATTATAAAATCTTCATTATATAATGAAAAAGAGACAACAAAGGTTTTAAACCTCTTTGACCATCATATTATGTTAGTTCTCTAAGAAACTAAACACTTAAACCAGATTTTCATATTTTTAACTTTTTTTTCAAAGTCTGTGGGTTAGCCCCTTTTAAAATAATGAGTTTTCGGTAAATCATCTATATACTGAAGTTTATACTCTTCACTTTTGTTTAAAAATTTCAAACAATATTCTACATTTAAATTAATGTATTCTATACTATATTTCATGGTATGTAGAAATCATTCTAATTTTTAAAAATTTCATGGAATTAACATTATAAAATCTTCATTATCTAGAGAAACGGAGACAACAGATGTTCCAAACTCTTTGACCATCATCTTATGTTGGTGCTTGATGAAACAATACAATAAAACCAGATTTTGATATTTTTGAAAATTTTCCAAAATCTGTGGGTTAACCCCTTCTAAAATAACGAGTTTATGGTAAATGCTCTATATACTGAAGTTTATACTCTTCACTTTAGTTTAAAAATTTCAAACCACATTATACATTTGAATTAATCTATTCTAAACTATCTTTTATGGCATATAGGAATCATTATAATTTTTTAATATTTAGTTTACTAAAATTTCATATACTGCCTAGATTAATGGAATTAGCATTATAAAATCTTCATTATTAGAGAAACAGAAACAACAGAGGTTCTAAACTCTTTGACCATCATATTATGTTGGTGCTCGATGAAACAATACAATAAAAACAGATTTTCATATTTTTGAAAATTTTCCAAAATTTGTGGGTTAACCCCTTTTAAAATAATGAGTTTTCGGTAAATCCTCTATATACTGAAGTTTTTACTCTTCACTTTTGTTTTAAAATTTTAAAACCACATCCTACATTTGAATTAATGAATTCTAACTTATCTTTCATTATATAGGAATCATTCTAATTTTTTAATATTTAGTTTCCTAAAATTTCATATACTGTCTAAATCAATGGAATTAGCATTATAAAATCTTCATTATCTAGAGAAACGGAGACAACAGAGGTTCCAAACTCTTTGACCATCATCTTATGTTGGTGCTCGATGAAACAATACAATAAAACCAGATTTTGATATTTTTGAAAATTATTCAAAATCTGTGGGTTTATACTAAAATAACAAGTTTTCGGTAAATGCTCTATATACTGAAGTTTATACTCTTCACTTTAGTTTAAAATTTTCAAACCACATTATACATTTGAATTAATCTTCTAAACTATCTTTCATGGTATATAGGAATCATTATAATTTTTTAATATTTAGTTTACGAAAATTTCATATACTACCTAGATTAATGGAATTAGCATTATAAAATCTTCATTATCTAGAGAAACAGAGACAACAGAGGTTCTAAACTCTTTGACCATCATATTATGTTGGTGCTCGATGAAACAATACAATAAAAACATATTTTCATATTTTTGAAAATTTTCCAAAATTTGTGGGTTAACTAACCCCTTTTATAATAATGAGTTTTTGGTAAATGCTCTATATATTGAAGTTTATACTCTTCACTTCTGTTTAAAAATTTCAAACCACATTCGACATTTGAATTAATGCATTCTAAACTATTTTTCATGGAATATAGGAATCATTCTAATTTTTAATATTTAGTTTACCAAAATTTCATATACTGCCTATATTAGTGGAATTAGCATTATAATATCTTCATTATCTAGAGAAACGGAGACAACAGAGGTTCTAAACTCTTTGACCATCATATTATGTTGGTGCTCGATGAAACAATACAATAAAACTAGATTTTCATATTTTTAAAAATTTTCCAAAATCTGTGCGTTAACCCCTTCTAAAATAATGAGTTTTCGGTAATTGAGTTATATACTGAAGTTTATACTCTTCACTTTAGTTTAAAAATTTCAAACCACATTATACATTTGCATTAACGTATTCTAAACTATCTTTCATGGTATATAGGAATCATTTTAATTTTTTAATATTTAGTTTAGTAAAATTTCATATACTGCCGAGATCAATGAAATTAGCATTATAAATCATCATTATCTAAAGAAACGGAGACAACAGAGGTTCTAAACTCTTTGACCATTATCTTATGTTGGTGCTCGATGAAACTATACACTAAAAACAGATTTATATATTTTTGAAAATTTTCCAAAATCCGTGGGTTAACCCCTTCTAAAAAATGTGTTTTCGGTAAATGATCTATATACTGAAGTTTATACTCTTCTCTTTTGTTTAAAAATTTCAAACCACATTCGACATTTGAATTAATGTATTCAAAACTATTTTTCATGGTATATAGGAATCATTCTAATTTTTAATATTTAGTTTACTAAAATTTCATATACTGCCCATATTAGTGAAATTAGTATTATAAAATCTTCATTATCTAGAGAAACGGAGACAACAGAGGTTCTAAACTCTTTGACCATTATCTTATGTTGGTGCTCGATGAAACTATATACTAAAACCAGATTTACATATTTTTGAAATTTTTCCAAAATCCGTGGGTTAACCCTTTCTAAAATAATGAGTTTTCGGTAAATCCTCTATATACTGAAGTCTATACTCTTCACTTTTGTTTTAAAAATTTTAAACCACATCCTACATTTTAATTAATGTATTCTAAACTATCTTTCATGGTATATAGGAATCATTCTAATTTTTTTATATTTAGTTTAGTAAAATTTCATATACTGCCCAGATCAATGAAATTAGCATTATAAAATCTTCATTATCTAGAGAAACGGAGACAACAGAGGTTCTAAACTCTTTTACCATCTTATGTTAGTGCTCGAAGAAACAATACATTAAAACCATATTTTCATATTTTTGAAGTTTTTCCAAAATCCGTGGTTTAACCCCTTCTAAAAAATGTGTTTTCGGTAAATGATTTATATACTGAAGTTTATACTCTTCTCTTTTGTTTAAAATTTTCAAATCACATTCGACATTTGAATTAATATATTATAAACTATTTTTCATGGTATATAGGAATCATTCTAATTTTTAATATTTAGTTTACTAAAATTTCAAATACTGCCTATATTAGTGGAATTAGCATTATAAAATCTTCATTATCTAGAGAAACGGAGACAAGAGAGGTTATAAACTCTTTGACCATCATATTATGTTGGTGCTCGACGAAACAATACAATAAAACTAGATTTTTATATTTTAGAAAAAAATTTTAAATCCGTGGGTTAACCCCTTCTAAAATAATGAGTTTTCGGTAAATGCGTTAAATACTGAAGTTTATACTCTTCACTTTAGTTTAAAAATTTCAAACCACATTATTTATTTGCATTAATGTATTTTAAACTATCTTTCATGGTATATATGAATCATTCTAATTTTTTAATATTTAGTTTATTAAAATTTCTTATACTGCCTAGATTAGTGGAATTAGCATTATAAAATCTTCATTATCTAAAGAAACAGAGATAACACAGGTTCTAAACTCTTTCACCATCATCTTATGTTGCTGTTCGATGAAACTATACATTAGAACCAGATTTTCATATTTTTGAAATTTTTCCAAAATCCGTGGGTTAACCCCTTCTAAAATAATGAGTTTTCGGTAAATTCTTTTTTTTTATACTAAAGTCTATACTCTTCACTTTTGTTTTAAAAATTTCAAACCACATCCTACATTTGAATTAATGTATTCTAAACTATCTTTCATGGTATATATGAATTATTATAATTTTTTAATATTTAGTTTAGTAAAATTTCAAGTACTACCTAGATCAATGAAATTAGAATTATAAAATCTTCATATCTAGAGAAACGGAGACAACAAAAGTTCTAAAATCTTTGACCATCAACTTATGTTAGTGCTCGATGAAACAATACAGTAAAACCAGATTTTCATATTTTTGAAGTTTTTCCAAAATCTGTGGAGATAACCCCTTCTAAAATTATGTGTTTTCGGTAAATGCTCTATATACTGAAGTTTATACTCTTCACTTTTGTTTAAAAGTTTCAAACCACATTCGACATTTGCATTGATGTATTCTAATATATCATTCATAGTATATAGGAATCATTCTAATTTTTTAATATTTAGTTTAGTAAAATTTCATATACTGCCTAGATCAATGAAATTCGCATTATAAAATCTTCATTATCTAGAGAAATGGAGAAAATAGAGGTTCTAAAATCTTTGACAATCATCTTATGTTGGGGCTCGATGAAACAATACAACAAAACCAGATTTTCATATTTTTGAAAATTTTCCAAAATCTGTGCGTTAACCTCTTCTAAAATAATGAATTTTCGGTAAATGTTCTATATTCTGAAGTTTATACTCTTCACTTTAGTTAAAAAATTTCAATACCACATTATACATTTGAATTAATCTATTCTAAACTATTTTTCATGGTATATAGGAATCATTATAATTTTTTAATATTTAGTTTATTGAAATTTCATATACTGCCTAGATTAGTGGAATTATCATTATAAAATCTTAATTATCTAGAGAAACGGAGACAACAGAGTTTCTAAACTCTTTGACCATCATATTATGTTGGTGTTCGATGAAACAATACAATAAAACAAGATTTTCAAATTTTTGAAAATTTTCCAAAATATGTGGGTTAACCCCTTCTAAAATAATGAGTTTTCGGTAAATGTTTTATGTACTGAAGTTTATACTCTTTACTTTAGTTTAAAATTTTCAAACCACATTATTCATTTGCATTAATGTATTCTAAACTATATTTCATAATATATAGGAATCATTCTAATTTTTTAATATTTAGTTTACTAAAATTTTATATACTGCATATATTAGTGGAATTAGCATTATAAAATTTTCAGTATCTAGAGAAACGGATACGACAGAATTTCAAAACTCTTTTACCATCTTATGTTAGTGCTCGAAGAAACAACACATTAGAACCACATTTTCATATTTTTGAAGTTTTTCCAAAATCCGTGGGTTAACCCCTTCTAAAAAATGTGTTTTCGGTAAATGATCTATATACTGAAGTTTATACTCTTCTCTTTTGTTTAAAAATTTCAAACCACATTCGACATTTGAATTAATGTATTCTAAACTATTTTTCATGGTATTTAGGAATCATTCTAATTTTTAATATTTAGTTTACTAAAATTTCATATACTGCCCATATTAGTGAAATTAGCATTATAAAATCTTCATTATCTAGAGAAACGGAGACAACAGAGGTTCTAAACTCTTTGACCATCATATTATGTTGGTGCTCGATGAAACAATACAATAAAACTAAATTTTCATATTTTAGAAAATTTTCCAAAATCCGTGGGTTAACCCCTTCTAAAATAATGAGTTTTTGGTAAATGCGTTAAATACTGAAGTTTATACTCTTCACTTTAGTTTAAAATTTTCAAACCACATTATTCATTTGCATTAATGTATTTTAAACTATTTTTCATGGTACATAGGAATCATTCTAATTTTTTAATATTTAGTTTATTAAAATTTCTTATACTGCCTAGATTAGTGGAATTAGCATTATAAAATCTTCATTATCTAGAGAAACAGAAACAACACAGGTTCTAAACTCTTTGACCATCATCTTATGTTGGTGTTCGATGAAACTATACAATAGAACCAGATTTTCATATTTTTGAAATTTTTCCAAAATCCGTGGGTTAATTCTGGTAAAAGGAATAGATCGACCCTGTATAGACATCCCTCTAAAAAGGACCACCAACAATGAAGATGACCTCCCGCTGGTCGCTCTGATCGTCAATCGCAGTAAATCCAAGGGATACACTCAAAAACCTGACGAAGAGTCACTCGTTGCTCCACGGAATCGGAAGGTTCGAGGTGAGTCCTCTCGAAGAACCCGATCAAGCAACGCCAGGACGGCGCCCCTTTCTAAAATAATGAGTTTTCGGTAAATTCTTTTTTTATACTAAAGTCTATACTCTTCACTATCTTTCATAGTATATAGGAATCATTCTAATTTTTTTAATATTTAGTAAAATTTCATATACTGCCTAGATCAATGAAATTAGCAATATAAAATCTTCATTATCTAGAGAAATGGAGAAAATAGAGGTTCTAAAATCTTTGACAATCATCTTATGTTGGAGCTCGATGAAACAATACAACAAAACCAGATTTTCATATTTTTGAAAATTTTCCAAAATCCGTGCGTTAACCTCTTCTAAAATAATGAATTTTCGGTAAATGCTCTATATTCTGAAGTTTATACTCTTCACTTTAGTTTAAAAATTTCAATACCACATTATACATTTGAATTAATCTATTATAAACTATTTTTCATGGTATATAGGAATCATTATAATTTTTTAATATTTAGTTTATTAAAATTTCATATACTGCCTAGATCAATGAAATTAGCACTATAAAATCTTCATTATCTAGAGATATGGAGAAAATAGAGGTTCTAAAATCTTTGACAATCATCTTATGTTGGGGCTCGATGAAACAATACAACAAAACCAGATTTTCATATTTTTGAAAATTTTCCAAAATCTGTGCGTTAACCTCTTCTAAAATAATGAATTTTCGGTAAATGCTCTATATTCTGAAGTTTATACTCTTCACTTTAGTTTAAAAATTTCAATACCACATCATACATTTGAATTAATCTATTCTAAACTATCTTTCATGGTATATAGGAATCATCTAATCTTTTAATATTTAGTTTAGTAAAATTTCATATACTGTCCAGATCAATGAAATTAGCATTATAAAATCTTCATTATCTAGAGAAATGGAGACAATAGAAGTTCTAAACTCTTTGACCATCATATTATGTTGGTGCTCGATGAAACAATATAATAAAACAAGATTTTCATATTTTTGAAAATTTTCCAAAATCTGTGGGCTAACCCTTCTAAAATAATGAGTTTTCGGTAAATGCTTTATATACTGAAGTTTATACTCTTTACTTTAGTTTAAAAATTTCAAACCACATTATTCATTTGCATTAATGTATTCTAAACTATATTTCATAGTATATAGGAATCATTCTAATTTTTTAATATTTAGTTTACTAAAAGTTTATAAACTGCCTATATTAGTGGAATTAGCATTATAAAATTTTTAGTATCTAGAGAAACGGATACGACAGAGGTTCTAAACTCTTTTACCATCTTATGTTAGTGCTCAAAGAAACAATACATTAAAACTATATTTTCATATTTTTGAAGTTTTTCCGAAATCCGTGGGTTAACCCCTTCTAAAAATGTGTTTTCGGTACATGATCTATATACTGAAGTTTATACTCTTCTCTTTTGTTTAAAATTTTCAAACCACATTCGACATTTTAATTAATGTATTCTAAACTATTTTTCATGGTATATAGGAATTATTCTAATTTTTAATATTTAGTTTACTAAAATTTCATATACTGCCTATATTAGTGGAATTAGCATTATAAAATCTTCATTATCTAGAGAAACGGAGACAACAGAGGTTCTAAACTCTTTGACCATCATATTATGTTGGTGTTCGATGAAACAATACAATAAAACTAGATTTTCATATTTTAGAAAATTTTCCAAAATCCGTGGGTTAACCCCTTCTAAAATAATGAGTTTTCGGTAAATGCGTTAAATAATGAAGTTTATACTCTTCACTTTAGTTTAAAAATTTCAAACCACATTATTCATTTTGCATTAATGTATTTTAAATTATATTTCATGGTATATAGGAATCATTCTAATTTTTTAATATTTAGTTTACTAAAATTTCTTATAATGCCTAGATTAGTGGAATCAGCATTATAAAATCTTCATTATCTAGAGAAACAGAGATAACACAGGTTCTAAACTCTTTGACCATCATCTTATGTTGGTGTTCGATGAAACTATACACTAGAACCAGATTTTCATATTTTTGAAATTTTTCCAAAATGTGGGTCCCTTCTAAAATAATGAGTTTTTGGTAAATTCTTTTTTTTTTATACTAAAGTCTATACTCTTCACTTTTGTTTTAAAAATTTCAAACCACATCCTACATTTGAATTAATGTATTCTAAAC
This sequence comes from Raphanus raphanistrum subsp. raphanistrum, assembly GCA_019706035.1. Lineage (NCBI taxonomy): Eukaryota > Viridiplantae > Streptophyta > Magnoliopsida > Brassicales > Brassicaceae > Raphanus > Raphanus raphanistrum. The sequence continues at coordinate 55,062,736 of CM033988.1, forward strand.
TATCTTTCATGGTATATATGAATTATTATAATTTTTTAATATTTAGTTTAGTAAAATTTCAAGTACTACCTAGTTTAATGAAATTAGCATTATAAAATCTTCATATCTAGAGAAACGGAGACAACAGAAGTTCTAAAATCTTTGACCATCAACTTATGTTAGTGCTCGATGAAACAATACAGTAAAACCAGATTTTCATATTTTTGAAGTTTTTCCAAAATCTGTGGAGGTAACCCCTTCTAAAATAATGTGTTTTCGGTAAATGCTCTATATACTGAAGTTTATACTCTTCACTTTTGTTTAAAAGTTTCAAACCACATTCGACATTTTCATTGATGTATTCTAATATATCTTTCATAGTATATAGAAATCATTCTAATTTTTTAATATTTAGTTTAGTAAAATTTCATATACTGCCTAGATCAATGAAATTAACATTATAAAATCTTCATTATCTAGAGAAATTGAGAAAATAGAGGTTCTAAAATCTTTGACAATCATCTTATGTTGGGGCTCGATTAAACAATACAACAAAACCAGATTTTCATATTTTTGAAAATTTTCCAAAATCCGTGCGTTAACCTCTTCTAAAATAATGAATTTTCGGTAAATGCTCTATATTCTGGAGTTTATACTTTTCACTTTAGTTTAAAAATTTCAATACCACATTATACATTTGAATTAATCTATTCTAAACTATCTTTCATGGTATATAGGAATCATTATAATTTTTTAATATTTAGTTTATTAAAATTTCATATACTGCCTAGATTAGTGGAATTATCATTATAAAATCTTCATTATCTAGAGAAACAGAGACAACAGAGTTTCTAAACTCTTTGACCATCATATTATGTTGGTGCTCGATGAAACAATACAATAAAACTAAGATTTTCATATTTTTAAAAATTTTCCAAAATCAGTGGGTTAACCCCTTCTAAAATAATGAATTTTCGGTAAATGTTTTATATACTGAAGTTTATACTCTTTACTTTAGTTTAAAAATTTCAAACCACATTATTCATTTGCATTAATGTATTCTAAACTATATTTCATGGTATATAGGAATCATATTAATTTTTTAATATTTAGTTTACTAAAATTTTATATACTGCCTATATTAGTGGAATTAGCATTATAAAATTTTCAGTATCTAGAGAAACGGATACGACAGAGGTTCTAAAATCTTTGACCATCATCTTATATTGGTATTCGATGAAACTATACAAAAAACCATATTTTCATATTTTTAAATTTTTTCCAAAATCTATGGGTTAATCCTCTCTAAAATAATGAGTTTTCGGTAAATGCTCTATATACTAAAGTTTTACTCTTCATATTTCAAACCAAATTATATATTTGAATTAATATATAATTTTAACCAATTGTATAAAAACTTACATATAATTGGTCGCACTATATTCAATAAATAAAAAAATTGTATCGAAAAAATTTAAAATTATTCATATTTAAAACAATTTTTTGTCAAAACTAAAACCGAAGTAGTATACTTTTTGTTGAAATGACTAATGAATGGGGCAGATTTTATTTCCCTCAAAATGTTCTTCTTTCTGGATTTCGAAACGTTTCTCAGGCAATAATGCGTGCCTTTTTCTATGAATAGTAATATACTCAATGTATTAATATAATTGGTTCTTAAAGTTTTTGTACAGAAATTAAAAATACAGATTTCTATATAACTTATTTTCGTTACATTAAAATATCATTAAATAAAATTAATTCAACTAATAGAAATAGAGTATTTTTAATTGATATAAAATTTGGATAATATTAAATTTTATTTAGAATAACGAAAATATCAATTTTTTTGATATACAATTTTTTTTCTAAACACCAAAAATGATACTAAAGAGGAAGTACTAGTTAACATTTATACATTATTGTAATACTTTGTTACTGTTTTAATTTAGTTTCAGTGCCGGTTATAGTGCATGATTGAGTGTGTTTTGGTGAGCCAAGCCACCTACGAACCAGCAGCGACCAAATTTCATTTATACCACACAATAAATTGAACAATTCACAGCCTAACACCTGCCACTTCGTTCTCGTAACTCTTGGTTTGTTCACATGTGGATTATTCATGATCCAACACGTGACGCACTTGCTCAGAGGATAATGTTTGAAAAGTGTTTTAAAACTCGAACCGACCAGGCAGCCAAACTGAATTCAACCATAAATCGGATGGTGGCAAAGTAGGGTTATAATATAAGGGTTAAAAGCTATCATACAGAACAAAAATCTGCCAAGAACCCGTCTTAACCATATGATCAATAAGACTCAGTTGAATCCGTTGCCTTTGATTAAATAAATTTCTCAGCTTTAAATTTATTTTAACTATATTTATTTTGAAATTTTCATCATGAACGAAATAAATATGTTTCAGCCCATAAAAAGTTAAACACAATTAAATCACAACTTTTAAAAGTCACATCATAATCAGTTATATATATATATATATATATATATATATAGTAGAAACTCTGTAAATTAATACTAATAAATTAATAAATTTCTCCAATCTCAAATTGGACCAGTTTAAAATATGATACAAATCGATAAAATAATAAAATAATATTTTTTAAAAAAATCAAATATAGACATATAGTCTCATTAAAACTATAAATTAATAATTACATGTATATACATTTTATATAAATATGAATCAATCACTATATTGTTTATTGTATATTCACAATGAAACTATTTTTATATTTTCTTAACATCAAATATTTTGATACAGTTTAGTAAAAATATATCTAAACCATATTTAAGTTTTACTGTACTTACATAGTGTATACGACAAAGAAAATAATTAGTTTTATGTTTTGTAAAAGTTATAAGATAAAAGTAATGATTTTCTAAAAAAGAAAAAGTAATTATTTTTTGGCAAAAAAAGAGTAATCATCTTTTTAAGATAAAAGTAGTTAATTTATAGTTTCCTGACTGCAATTTATAGAGTTTCATTCATCATTTATTAAACAGAAACTATTTGTTTAAATATCCAACGATGTACGTTTTATAGATGATTAAATCTACCACATACACTCACCACTCTTTGTTCGGACCGACAAAACCGTAGATCGACCGAAATTCCAAAGGATATGAATATATCACAAAAATATCGACAGAAATTAAACAAATATCTAAACCAACTTGAGAAACTAGAACCATAGAGAAAGTTATAAAGCTTTTTTGGCTAAAGTTTGGAGTTATAAAGCTTTGTTATCAAAAAAGACATATTGTAAAACTTTAGTTCGCATGAGTCCACGATCAGACCATGCTTTAGACCATCTTCAATATATTCTTTTATTTTTTATTTTTAAAATAGAAGAATTCTATAATAGAGATGTGTTTTGCTTTAATGTAATTTTCTAAAATAGAAATCTCTAAATATAGAACAAAATATAGAAGAATGTTATTTCTTCTTCTATAAATAGAGAAGAAAATAGCAATTTTTATTTTAAAAATAAAAATAAAAATAGATTAGAGTGATTTTGTCTTTAAATACTTAAAAATAAAAATAGAGGACAGTTGGAAATGCTGTTAGGAGATTGCTAAATGGCTAATACTTTAGTCAGATGTGAACCAGATCGGTGGTTCAACTACTCAACACAAGGAAGCCAAGTGAGCTTCTCTAGGAAATCCTTTATCTGCAAGGTCAACACGTGAACCTCAAGCCACCTTCCACGTCAGTACACATGTCAGACCATTGAACAAGTCCTGTTTTGCTTCTCGAACAAGTTTTAACTGTAATTTACCCATTCCGTCGTGTTCATGTTCCTTTCCCATCACACGAACGCGCTTTTATATTCTTTTTGTTTTGTTAATTTGTTTGATTCTTTTTTTGGTCAATTGGTGAAATATTTTTGTAAATGATTCGTGAGATTTGATAGGAGGAAAGTCTTTGTTAAACTGTTGATAATTTTCTCAGCTAAAAACCAAGAAAAATCAGCTCAATCATATATCATGTGTTTCTTTATTAAGGGTTACTAGTTTATCCACAAAACAAAAAAGATTGTGTATTCATTGCATTTCTCTAAGGTCAACTATTCATGACTTTTCTAAATTGGAGCAAACGATGTATTCAAGATTTTAAGATCACGATTCAATTAGTTTTTGTTCTAGAATCCAAGTTCAGAATATTGACTTATTATATATATATATATATATATATATATATATGTTTTGCTCAATAGATATGGAGCACAATTAGTTTCATTAATAACGATAATATTTTGCAATTATTTTAATACTAGTACCAGTTTTTGTAATAAAGAAGAAGAAGAAAAGTAAACAAAAATAGGAAAATAAAAGTAGGAGACTGAAGAGGCTTTAGAATATCAAACCATGTATAAAAGAGAGCAACGCTTCCTCTGTTTTTATCAAACCTCTTCAATACTCTTTCTTTGTTTCAGTTTTCTATTTTCTCACAGAAAACTATAAACTGTGTGTGTTTTGTATTTGTTTGAATATAATCGTTAAAAGATGCAAGTGATCTCTCCGGCGACGAGATTCGTCGGAAAAGAGAGCTTCGCCGAACTCTACGGGAAACTAAACGATGACTTCAGCTCGAAACTGAAGGTCGGTTTTACAAAGGAAGAAGAAGAAAAAGAAGAAAAGAACAGAGATGAGAATCATCTTGACAAGTCTTGGTGGAATCAAGATGATGATGAGGATGATGAGAGAGAAGAAGAAGATGAAGAGTTCTCGTTCACGAGTGTAAACGCAGACGAAGCTTTCGAAGACGGTCAGATCCCGCCGGTTTATCCTCTCTTTAACCGGAATCTCCTCCTCGAACCGGACGAGAGATCTCTCCGCTCGCCCCTCAAGAAGCTCCTCTTCGTGGAGAGCGAGGAAGCCGCCACCGAAAGGGAGGAAGAGTCAGAGCCGTTGGGACCGTACTGCTCCTGGTCTGGGAGAACGGTGGTTGAGGAAGCTTCGCCGGAGACTTGTCGGAAAAGCAGTTCGACGGGGTTCTCGAAGCTGTGGAGGTTTAGAGATCTCGTTTCGAGAAGCAGCAGCGACGGAAAAGACGCGTTTGTGTTCTTGAATCATGGCGACAACAAGAAGAAGAAGCAGTCTTCTTCTAAGCCGGCGGCTAACTTGAGCGGGGGCGTGAAGAGAACGGAGAAGGAAGAGAAGAAGAAGAGGTCGGCACATGAGAGGCTGTACATGAGGAACAGAGCGATCAGAGAAGAAGGGAGACGAAGATCGTATCTTCCTTACAGACATGTTGGATTCTTCACCAATGTGAATGGACTTACTAGAAATGTTCATCCTTACTGATTCCAACTTCTTGTGCGACTTTCTTAAAAAAGAAAATTACTTAAAGTGGTTTAATTTCTTTCCGACAAAACTTTTCATTTGTGTATATACTTTTTGTCTTAACTTTGCCTGTGTTATATAACCCTCTTTCTGTAAGTAAAAGTAAAACTTGCTTATCAACTTTTCAATTCACATGTAATACTATTTGATTATTTGTTTTAGATCGTAAGTATCGTTTGTTATTGGTAGTAGATTCATCGATCCTTTTCTTTTTAACATCAAATTCATGGATCTTACACAATTAGCTTATCTGATTACTAAATCGGCGAATTACAGTTTAACACTAGCTAGTTAAACGTATGCTATCTCTATCTAACTGATTGCATTTATTATTCCTAACTAGATGAAGTTATTTTCCATTTCTTTTGTTAGAGTATCTCCAACCCCACTCCATAATTTACTCTAAATTTAGAAATATAGTTGAAAATGGAGTGGAAAATGGAGTGATAGACCAAAAAATAAAAGCATTATTCTATTTATGGAATAATGTTTTTATTTTTTTATCATCATTCCATTTTTCATTCCATTTTCTACTTTATTTCTCAATTTGGAGTAAATTATGGAGTAGAGTAATGCTTTTATTTTTTGGTCATCACTCCATTTTTCACTTCATTTTCAACTCCATTTCTCAATTTGGAATAAATTATGGAGTGGGGTTGGAGATGCCCTTAATTCTGCAACAGTTTCATATCATTTACAATTGGAACTTGGCACTCCTTGAAAAGGATGAGATGGTGCGAGATTCATCGACCACGGAACGTATCCGAAACAATAAACAAATGATGACTTGCGAGAAATAAGTTACTTGCACAACTTTGTAAAAACATTCTAGAGGGATGGCGGCAACAAATTATTTGTCTTTTTCCTTTTGCATATAACTATCCTTATGTTACATTTATTTTGGATAGCTTTGTTTGACATTTTCTATTCTTCGAACCCATTCTTTATATTGCATTATGTTCACCAACAATCTTAATTGTTAAATATCTCCTAAAGTACAATCAAATTAATTCTCTGATTGTGACAAGTAAACGCATTACAATGCTTCGGGCACTAACACACCAAACTGATAAATATATTGTTTTATAGAGGCCCATTTACAAACTATAGTTTAAAAAAATTGTGCAAGTATGTTATATAAATAGAGGCCCATGATATTAATTGGGCCAAAAATAAGCATCGTCAATCTTAGAGGCAAATGCCTTTAATTCACTGGTTACCCTATCCAAATTTAACCATATGCTAAATCTTACCACAACTTATGGACCTAAACTCTGGTCCCATGTTAACTAAAAGTCTAAGACCATTAAGATATAAATAATTTATGTTATTGTAGATAGACCCATTACACCCGATAAGTATCTAGTTTGCAATGCCAATAATTTCCCCTGACATTGTTTTTCCTAAATCTAATTGTCCATTAGATGAATGCGAGGTCTAAACAATAGTATAAATTATTTTCAATCCATAGATTGTTAAAAGGTTTAATTAATAGGAATTGATTTGGTTTTTATTTTAAAGTAAACGAGGTTTTCATTCTGAAGATTATTTACTATATTTTATAAATATAAATAATGCGAAGAATCACAATTATTGTGCAAGCATAAAATTAGATAATATCTTATGAGATTATCTTCTGTGATTACTATAAGAACATCTCTAATGGCACACTATATTTTTCTCTATAATTTATACAAAAATAGAGTAATTCTATTATAGAATAACTTTTGCTCCAATGGTACACTTTATAATAGAGTTACTCTATTATAGAGTGAAATATAGAGGAATTTCACTTTTCCACTTTAAATATAGAGTTAAAAATGACATTCTTCTATATTTCACTCTATAATAGAGTACTCTATTATATAGTGCACCATTGGAGCAAAAGTTACTTTATAATAGAGTTACTCTATTTTGTGTAAATTATAGAGGAAAATATAGTGTACCATTGGAAATGCTCTAAGTAAATAAAAATATCAATAAATGTAAATATATGCATTATATGTAGCAGATCCTATATTTGGTTGTGATTTTTTACTAGATAAAAGTATAAAACAAAGTATATATAAATAAATAAATAATAAATGAAAGAAGAAGCCCTGCTTCACTTAGCTTTCGCTTTCTCTATCCCGTTACGAAGTGCCCCCACATTGCTCGAATGGTCGTCATAATTCCTCAAAACATCGAAAATCCAGACCCCATCTATGGCTACCCAATAAATTTCTGAAATAAATACATATATTACGTTTTTAGGAGGGATTTTTTAATTTCAACTCCCGAAAAAGTTCTGCATTTATCTTCTTCGCCTGTAGAGGTTTTCGAGGAGCTTTCATTACCAAGTCCTTCTCTATCCACTAACCTTTGCCTTGGGTAATTTCATTTCTGACGTTTATCTTTCTTTTGTTTAATTCTAAAAGCGAGTGATTACCAATTCCACATGAACTTTGTTTCTTTAGATTTTTTTTTTTTGTTTCTTCAGATTTATGTTTGAAAAACTAACAAATGTCTATAGATGCTGTGTGTGTTTGGGGTTACGATATCTCAAAAGCTGGCCATTTCTTTCCTCAAAAGTAAATTATAACACGAATTATTATTTTAATTGAGTAGTTTTATAATCACTCATGGAAATAAAAATTGTAATAAAAACAACTTAGGGACCCTTCGGTCCTAATGAAAAGCCAGCTTGAGTTTCTTTAGCATTTTGCAAGTTGTATACTTGTATGTATACATTTTATGTATATGAACAAAAGAGTCGAGAACCATTCCTGTTATGGATCATCTATCTGTTTTAAAATTCGAGCTTCGGCCATCTCATAATTTCAATCCAAATACTATAACACTATTACTAATCTGTTATATTTTTTTCTTAAAAAAATGAATGCCGACGTGAGTAAAGCAATAATGTAGTCAATAATAGAACGAGACGTTATCTCTAAGTTATTAAAAATTACTTGAATTAATATGTATTTGGACAGATTGCTCGGGAAGTAGAAAGAGATTACTTAATGGCTCCCGCATTCGGCAAATGTTTCACGTTCTGCTGCGCTAAGACCTCTCCGGTAAGTCCGACCAACACATTTTCAAGTAAAACAAAAAATGAACATCGTCTTTAACATTATGAAAGTGCTATCTCAAATTTCCTTTTATGATTTATCTATGCTATGCAACGTCGATTTTCAGAAATTAAAAGCTTAGCTTTTTAATTTAACAAGGGTCCAGCAACTCTTTTTTTTTTTTTGAACAAAAGGGTCCAGCAACTCTTGAAGCATTTTTTCCTATAGCTATTTTAATAGTGATGGTATTAGTTTTATACTATTGTGCACCCATACTGTGACGAAATCGACCTCGAAATAACAATAACAATGCAAAACGCTGACGCGTAAATGCCGGCTGGTGAGTGCGGGGAAACCGCTAATAACATGACGCGTGTTATTACTGTGCTATAAACTTGCCTTTGTTGTTGCACAAAAAAAAAACTTTCCTTCGTTTATCCTGGCCACCGCCCCATCGGAAAAGACCATTTACTTTTTTTCCCTGCGTCTACTTAAAGTTTACTTCGAGTTGAAATCAGTGTGGTCAAAATAAATAAGTTAAAGTTTTGTTACTGAGTACAGTTAGTGTAATCGAGATTAAAAGTTAGCTTTAATTTGCAATAGATTAAGTCGTGATATTATCCATAAGTTGTAATATAAATGTTAATTGTGTCACTAGAATCACTCAAGTAAATATTATGTCACTAAAATCAATTCACGAAAATAAAGATTTTGCATTCCATTCTTGAAGAAACATTACACGAATATTCATGTAATGATATAATGTCATCTCTATCTTGACAATTTTTATTGATGAGGATATCCTGCACTGATGTGGGGATGTTCATGCTAAGACTGACTCATCCTTTTCTATCAACTTCGATGTTAATTCATGCTTCTGCGTGGCAACTTCTGATTGGTATTTGTATTTATAGAAAAAGTTTTGTACCAAACAACAACGATGAATTTATTTTCTTGTTTGCAACCAATAATGGTATAGTTATTTTCTCGAGTCTTGGGTAGGAAGGAAATTTTTTATACCTAGACAAAAAAACTTACCACAAATAGCAACGGAACATGAGGTGGATAAAATTTGGAAAGAAGTTTGATTTTACTTTCTTTTGTTTCGAAAGTAAAAAAAGAATAATGGGGTGTTCAAAAAAAAGAAAAAAGAAAAATGGACTTGTTGTGGAATATTCTTATCGTAGCTATTCCTATAAGTACGGCATGTTCATTCTTTAGTTATCACCACCTATATTATTCATGAATCACCAATTCACCCCTATACTTTTCCTTTATTAACTATTAAATCACTGTACCTATAAGATATATTTTTTAAAAAAAATTAATCTTCCCATTTTTGTGGAGGTTTATCTTTTATTCCGTGTAACAAGTTGGGTACCAAAAAGAAGACTAGAAAAATGTAAGACTTAACCAAAGAGGCCATAGAGTTCCCAGTAGTCTATAAATACCTGTTCTTGCAACAGAGAGAGAGCATTAAGTGATATCACATTCCTCCATAAGCACTTTTTATAAAATCATCATCTCTGCTTTTGAACCCTAAGGTCTTTGTCTTTCCTCAGATCCCAAATTGCATAATCATCGTACTCTTTTTTTTTTCTGGAATTCGACATGATCATCTTACTTTAAAAATGAAAAAAAAATTCAGGAAGGAGACGAAATGGCCACGGATGCGTACGAAGCCGCCATCAAAGGACTTAAGGATCTTCTCAGGTACGACAACATTCTCTCTGCTTCAAAGGACAATCATTACATAAAAGTGTCAGGCATACATATTCACCTTGACCTTCAACGATTAACACTTTTTTTTTACCTTGGTTCACGAATCATCATCATTTCTTGATTTCTGCGTTATACTATTTCGAATGAACTGACGTTTAGGATTGATCGTAGCCGTCGATCAGTGGGTCTCGTTTTAACCCCGGGGATAAAATGTATATTCCACGTATTACGCGTTTTTATCTAATAAGTATTTTTATTGATGTTTGTTGGTCAGTAAGAAGGCAGATCTAGGGAACGTGGCCGCGGAGAAGATCAAAGAGTTGACTCAGGAGCTTAAGGAGCTTGATTCCAGCAACTCTGACGCCGTTGAACGTATCAAATCCGGTTTCACCCACTTCAAAACTCAGAAATACTTGTGAGTTTTTTAGAAATAATTTTACTTTCCGTTTTAAGGAAAGTAATAAATTAATTATTCAATTTGTTCTAAATCCGAATAAGAATTTCGTGAGGCTGGACTGGAATCATCACCTATTGGTCCTCCATTTTCTACATTTAATAAAGCACATCCATGGGTCATTAATGATAAAACTACGTTATTCTTTTCATATTCCCCCTCTAGTATTATGGTTTTTATGTCACCGGATAGTGCTAAATCAATATCACAAGGTACTTAAAAGTTTAAACTTTCTTCTCCTTTCCGAAATATAAATATTTCAGAATCTCTATAATACGACAAATATTTTAGAAAAGTGGATTTTGTGTAGTTTTATAGTATATTTTATTTGTTAATAATGATATATTATAAGTTTCAAAACATATAATTGAATTGCTACTGAATATGTTAATCACAAAAAACAACATTTCTAACCAAAAATTATTTTATTTTTACTGTGTGAAAGGCTGAAAAATCTATCAGTTTGAAAGTAGAGTTATAAATTAATTGTGCTAATATTAAAAAGGCAAAAATTCGGATCCGATTTGGAAATGAAGAAACATAACAAGATTTTGTAATGAAATAAAATCGATCCTCATTTTATCTGCCTTTTGTTTTATTTGTAACCAGGAAAGATAGTGCTCGGTTCAATGATCTCGCCAAGGGTCAGAGCCCAAAGGTTTCAATTTCCCAACTCTCTCTGTTCTCCTACTCGTTTTGTTTTTTACGCTTCTTGGTTTGACTAATACCTAAAAGATACAAGTATAGAGTTAGATTAATAGTAGAGATGAAGGGAAAGGTGTGAACTGTGACGTTGACTTTATGAACGCGCATTACAGTTTTAGAAACTCAATAATGGACCACTCTCTTGATATTAAACAAAGATAATCAAGTATTTGAAACGACGTTGAACATTATGCAGTTTCTGGTATTCGCCTGTTCTGATTCTCGAGTGTGTCCATCTCACATATTGAATTTCCAACCTGGAGAAGCCTTTGTTGTCAGAAACATTGCAAACATGGTTCCACCTTTCGACCAGGTTCATAACAAACAAATAAAAACCATCTCAAACTCAAAATTACATCACAAAATGTGTGTTATATAATATGGTTTTTATTTGTTACATTTTCACAGAAGAGACATTCTGGCGTTGGTGCCGCCGTTGAATACGCAGTTGTACATCTCAAGGTATATAAAAAATCTATCCCCTCTTTCTAAGGGGATAGGCACTTGTAGCTTTAACCAAATAAGAAAACGTGCTTATCTTATATTCAGTAATATTATTCATCTAGAGTTTGGCTCTTTTGATTGTGCCCATTATTTTAAGTCGTCGTTTCTAAAGCGTACAGATGCATTATGCACATGGCCCTTACTAAAAGTTGATGTCTAGTCACAGTACTGTGGCATTTGTGCTCTTTGCATCCACCTAACTTGTTCCTCCTTTTATCTTAATGCCACTAGGAATTGCATTCCAACAATTATCAACTTTATTAAATAAAGAAAGCTGGATCCTTTTGGATAATGTCGATATCGGTCTAAGGCATCATAGAGTTGCAACCACCTTTTATTCACAGTCAACTGTTTTTAATAGTCCTTTTCTGGTAGGTGGAGAATATTCTGGTGATAGGCCATAGCCGTTGCGGTGGGATTAAGGGACTCATGTCCATTGAAGATGATGCTGCACCAACTAAGAGGTAGTCAAAACGCTAATAATATTTTGTAGTTACATGATTTTACGAGTTCTGAATCAGTAATATTCGGGAATCAAAAGTTCAGTAAAAAGAAAGATATTCGGAAATATTGTTTAATATATGTTCTTGTTTGTTGTGTGGCTTTCTAGTGGAACCGTTTAAGATGATCATTTGATACATTGTTTCTTTTGGGAATGTTCACTAACGATGAAAAATATTTAAAATTGGCAGCGACTTTATAGAAAATTGGGTGAAGATCGGTGCATCAGCAAGGAACAAGATCAAGGAGGAACATCAAGGCCTAGACGATGAAGCTAAATGCACCGAGTGTGAGAAGGTAAAAACAAATTAAAAGGACACAAAACACACAAACAGCACTCAATGCTCTCTGTTATTTATGCTTAACAAATCTCTGTCTCATGCAGGAAGCTGTGAATGTGTCGCTTGGAAACTTGCTTTCATACCCATTTGTGAGAGCTGAAGTAGTGAAGAACACATTGGCGATAAGAGGAGCTCACTACAATTTCGTCAAAGGAACCTTCGATCTCTGGGAGCTCGATTTCAAGACCACTCCTGCTTATGCCTTCTCTTGAACATAACTCTTGTGAGATTTGCGCTTTTCTCTCACAAAAGCTTTGACTGCATCCTTTCTTTCTTCTCATGTTGATTCTGATCTCAACTTTTTTTTTTATCATTTCCTTATTTCAGACTTTCAACTTTGCTGCTTCTGTTTCAAAAAGCTGTAAACAATAATACTCTGAACAACCTCTTAAGCTTTGTTTATTTCGTCTAAGTAACGTGTTGTTCAAGAAAGACCCACTTGCTAGTATTGTTCGAACTTAAGATTTGGAAATCTATAGATTATATTCATCAAATACTTATCTGATAAAGTAGTAAACTAGATTAAAAAAAATTACGTTTTTACTAATAATCCTAATTAGTTCTGGAAAAGTAAAATAATTTTTTTTTTTGCTTATAAGAACACATAGTTTATCTTGGGAGCCTTAAGAAAAAAAAACCCTAGTTTCTGTCGTGGTAATCAAGCAATGGAAGAAACCTTAGGTAATAAACGGAGGAAGGTTTCTCCGTCCTTGTCTGGCTTATGGTCGTTGCCAGATGACGTGGCGTTGACCATCCTATCGCAGGTCTCGAGATTTGACCGTGGCGCCTTGGCTACAGCCTCCAAGAGCTTCCGCTCTGTAGTAGCTTCCCCTGAGCTAAACGGCTTGAGATCCACAGAGGCATGCTTCTACGTATGCTTGCGCATCTTCCCTGACCCAACCCCAAGCTGGTTCATCCTCAACGCCACGCAGCGTAAGCTGTCCCCTCTCCCGTCTAACGACGCTTATCAGGCTCCGGATTCATCATCCTCTTTCGTCGTGGTGGGCAACGGCATCTACGTGATAGGCGGTCTCTACGACGGCGTCCGCAGCTCTGACGTCTGGTTCCTAGACTGTCTGTCTCACACGTGGAGCCGAGTCGAGTCTATGAACATGGCTCGTGCTTCCGCATCAGCGAGTCTAATAGACGGGAAGATATACGTGCTTGGAGGGCGCGATGATCGGTCAAAGTGGGCAGAGGTTTTCGATGTGAAGAGGCAAACTTGGTGTGACTGGGTTATCACCAAGGTCATGAAATACAAGATCCACAGAAGTGTGGCGATGGAGGAGGAGAAGAAAGTTTTCTTGATAGATGAGAAATATAATGGCCTTTACTTGTCGCCAAGTAGTAAACCTATCGTTTGGAGCACTGGGCCGAGAGAAGATTCTAAGGTGGGAAACAGGAACGACTGGTGTTATATAGGGAAGCTTTTATACTGCCGTGGTGATGGCGGGAGGATACTGTGGTGTAACCCTGTCCCAGGTGTGCTTGATTGGAAAGAAGTAAAAGGTTTGGAACAAGAGCTGCAGCGACCGTCGAGACAAGACCTCTGTACTATTGGTCCGTTGACGCTCATGCCTTGTCAAGTTCGATATCCTGATATATGTAGGCTCAGCGGTAACGCTGCTGGGAATATTGTCATCTTCTGGAACGTTCCTGAGAGTATTGAGCTTTGGTCTGCTGAGATTTCCGTTGAGAAAGGCCAGGGACTCGCGGAGGTTTGGGGGAAGGTTGAATGGTCAGGCCCTGTCTTGAAACTTGAGCCTCTCTCTCACGTTGAGGTTTTGTTTTCTGCTTCTGTTCTTGTCTGAAATTCAAATTGCACTTTAGTTATCACGTAACACTAATTATCTTCTTTTTTTTTCTGTTACGTTGTCTGATTAGATTCTTTTTTTTTTTGGTAATCTGGCTGATTAGATTCTTTAACTGTGTTCCTGTCTTTTTAATTTCTCAGTAGTACAGCAAGTCTGGTTTCTTGGAAAAGGAGAGCAAGTAAGTCTTATCTCACTTTGCTTCCAATGTGTTGTCGGTTTCTGATCCTAGACTTCTGATTTTATTTGTCTAAACCTGATCATTGACCGCGTTGTGATCTAATTGTGTTTGGCCAATAAATTACAACAAAGCGCATCCATAAATTCAATTATAAGATGGTAAACCTCACTGGATTTTGTGATCGTGGCGATTAAAAAAAAAATCGTTTTGGAGGCCAAGGTTAAAGGTTTCGCTTACTTTAACGTTAGTTTTAGACGATCATGAAATTTGATTACCTAAGATGTTTACCAGATGATTGCTGCTATTATTTTTAATTTGGTCTACTAGTTTCTGTGAATATTAATGTGACAGTGCCTTTTAGCAATGTCCACCTCCAGAATCTCGAGGCAAATGTTGAAAGGAAAGGAGATTTTCATTCGAAGTAGTGAACACACATCCGAGCTTAAAACAGTTTATTCCTTAGAGAGTTGCAGGAGAGCAAGGAAGTGTTGCATCATTCTTTTTTTCAAATGCTCATTGGTGATGGAACATGCTCTGGTTTGACAATTGAACAGACTTTTACCCTCTTCTCACCTAAGAGACAGTGACTGCAATGTGAATTTGCACATTAACAAACTTGAAAAGGCCTAATAGTGCTAGGCCTAATTCGGCCCATATTTATTTTGGTATAACCTGGCCTTTATTCAGGGCTTGTTAAGTTATGTATTTTGGTCCCTTTCGAGTTCTGATTTTCTTTATAATTGTACAAAATTCAAAATTTTAATTAGTAATTATTCTTCTTTCTTGCCTCTTTATCCTTCGGGACCATTGATATAAACATCTAACAGTTACTTTCAAAACAAATTGCCGACAAAGAAGAAGATAAAATTCGAATAAATTGCCTTTTGAAAATGCACATGTATATTCGCAATTATGCAAAGACGGACTAAAATAAAGGCATGTACCCATTATCTTTCAGTACAAAAAAAGAACTTCTGCATGAGTTTAACATTTTCTTATTATTAACTTTTTTTTTCCTTATTATAAACCTTTTTTTTTGAAAAAAAGCCTTATATAAACTTTATAAGAAGAAAGCACGATAACAGATATAGTGGCAAAGGAATATTGATTTGCTTGGTGGTGGTGCTGGTGTCCTACAACGACAGAGAAGTATGAGCCATTGGGACAAGAGAGATCCAGTTAATTAATTAAAGCCCATACTTGCATTACATAAGATCACAAATCAAGAAACATAAACAAGCCACATTGATGTTGTCCACTAGTACTATAAATATACAGCACAACCTCTATAAATTAATACTCCATAAATTAATAATTTCTATAAATTAATAAATTTCATCAGTTCCAATTTGGGCCGGTGTAAAATATGATACAAATCGATAAAATAATAAGATAATAATATTCTTAAAACTCCCATGTAAATATATAGTCCCATTAAAATCATAAATTAATAATTTATCTATATCTATATATATATATATATATATCTATATAAATATATATATATATATATATTTATATAAGTACAAACTAAATATTATATTATATTCACGATGAAAATACATCTGTTTTTTAATATTTTAATATATCTTAAAAATATTTAGTAAAATTATATCGAAAACCACATAACAACATAAAAATATACACCAAATAAGATAACTAAACAATACAAAAGTCAAATATTTTTCTTTTTTATAAACAACAATATTCAAAAATGGATACAATTTAAAAATGAAACTTTTATAAATTAATATCCTATAAATTAATAAAATTCTAAAGTCCCAACATTATTAATTTATAGAGGTTTCACTGTATATGATGCTGACGTCATCTATTCATTTTCATATACGTACATGCATATATTTTCATGTATATTCTTTTTTTCACATAACTGGAAGCAGCACGTTACACTGGCTATGAACATGCACATCAAATACGGCATCAACTATTTCATGATATTTTTCCTAACAATGAGAAAAATTGGATAGTCTCACGAGTTTCCTTTTTAAGAGCTACTATTTGTATTATCAGGAGACATGAACATACTTGTAAAACTGGAGATGCAGAAAAAGAAAAGGAAAAGCTAACTCGTAATAATTATGAGACTTTGGGACAAACCACGTTTGCGAAGGGGACCTTCATCATTTCATGCAGTCACTCATTTATACATGTTTTTTGTAATGATGTATGAGTCTAAATATTTGTAGTTAGGAGAATTCGAGTTTATTTCTTTGGTTAAGTGAGTTTGACTTGTTTTTAATTAGAGTTGCTAGAAGAATGTTAATGAGTTTTCACGAACATCTCATTTCTGCACGAACATCTTATTTCTATTTCTTTCAAAGATCAGAAACAGAATTAGTTTTCAAATATAAGCCCTTCAAATGCCAAGTGGAAAGGAGCCAATGTTGAAAGTTATTTGCGAAATAAATAATTATGAACATCTTCAAATTACATCTCATTTCATAATACTTTTTCCTTTCAGTTTTCCACTACGAGGAAAACCACCCCACATTGATATAATTGTACTGCAAAACATAGATAATAATAAGTGATGCTAGCTAGTACAAAATTATAGTTGTAGGTTGTAGCTATATATATATATATATAAACATGAGATATTTCATGAAATTTTATTTTACCAAAGATAAAACCAATTAAAACACCATTACTGTACCAAGATTCCTTTATATTTTAGAAATTTTAAACTTCCGTTTGAAATTTATATTTTGGAAGATAAAAAGAAAGTGAATATACTTTTGCTTAACATATTAATAGATTGTAAATATTATATCCAACAATAATATATTTTAAAACAGAATTTAGAATTATCATTCGAATAAATGTAGATTTTACTAAGATTTAAACTCTATTAAAATACCTAATTAAATAACACCACCTAAAATATTTATAGTCAGGAGAAATCGAGTTTATTTCTTTGGTTAAGCGAGTTTGACTTGTTTTTAATTAGAGTTGCTAGAGGAATGTTAATGAGTTCTCATGAACATCTCATTTCTGTTTTCTTTTCAAAGATCAGAAACAAAATTAGTTTCCAGATAAGCCCTTCAAATGCCAATTGGAAAGGAGCCAATGTTGAAAGTTATTTGTGAAATAAATAATTATGAACATCTTCGAATTACATCTCATTTTATAATACTTTTTCCTTTCAGTTTTCCACAATAGGAAAACCACCCCACATTGATGTAATTGTACTGAAAACATAGATAATAATAAGTGGTGATAGTACAAAATTATAGTTGTAGCTATATATATAAACATGAGATATTTCATGAGATACTATTTTACCAAAGATAAAACCAATTAAAACACCATTACTCTACCAAGATTCCTTTATATTTTAGAAATTTTAAACTTCCGTTTGAAATTTATATTTTGGAAGACAAAATGAAAGTGAATGTACTTTTGCTTAGTATAGTGAAACCTTTATAAATTAATAATGTTGGGACTACACCAAAACTATAATTTTTTATTAATTTATAGAGATTATTAATTTATCGATATAGTAATTGAATCAAAAATTCAATTTGGAACTATAAAATTATATTAATTTATAGAGATTTTTAGTGTATATTAATCCATCGATTATTAATTTAAAGAGGTTATACTGTATATAAATTGATTAATTATGACGAGCTGGAGTTTTTTTTTTTGACATCACGAGCTGGAGTTGTGATGCTACTTGCTAGTGGGATTGATTAAATAGTTGGATCGCATGTAGATATTTAATAATCAAGATACTTTTGTGCTTCGTAACTAATCAAGATTGTATAATACTACTCTTTTGTCAGTACTCTACTCTGTTTTCGAAACTGTCGTTTTAAAAGTATAATAAAAACCCAATCGGAACCAACATTGACGAAGGTCAAGGAGGTTCGATTTATCGTAACATACTAACAGTGTTAAAAACTAATTATGAAATAAATAGTGAACTTGAGTAATAAGCTTTCATTTTTTCATCTTTGGTGTTCGTTCTACGAAAGCAACGATGACACAAAGAACATTTCATCCTGTGTTCACGAAAGTTAATTAAAAACTATTTACATTTTTTTTTCTTTGCATTTCCTGCAAAATCAACACATCCAAACTTCAGTTTCCCGATATTTCGGAAACCACTGAATATCTCACACACTTCCATCACTAATGATTTCCTAAAGAGAACAAATCACATGTGTTATCTGATTACGTAAACAAATACTCCCTGTATTTGAAATTAACAATTTTTTTCCAGATTAACAATTTTTAAAAAGTGCTATGCATTTTAAAGAATAAATTAAACTAAATTTATACCATACCGTTTCGCGTAACCAGGGACCCTTAAGTGGAGGCTTAGAAATCCTGTAATGGCATGGGTTTAGGCCCGGTGGGCTAGTCGATCACGCTTAGTGGTCGGATACTGGATTATAAAAAAAAAGAATAATAAAAAAAAAAGAATACATCATTTTATGTGGTTAAATTTTTTCAATAATCTAAAATATAATAATTCAATATGTCAAATTATTAAGTTTACAGTAACATCATTAAGTAATAAAAGTACATAAATTTTGAATTTTCATTTTCGAATTTTCTTAAAATTAAATATTTATATTTATGAAAGGGGCATACGGATGGAGTTGTGCTTTTTATGTAAAACAATGATGGAAGATTCCAAAATGTAGAACATGTGTACGGGAGACATAATACCCTGGATGGCGTGACTTTCTACCTCTGTTTTATGTGTATAAGATTGAAAACATAAAGCAATACTACAGTGAGATACGCCTCTGCAAGAAATGGCAATAATCAACAATAATAGCGTAATGCCAAATGAAACTAAGATTATATCATTATTTACAGGAATCTTTTGTGCAAAAGAATGATTAATAATACAATCACATATCATTATTAATCGATCTTAACAAGTTGCTTACTATTTTAAAAGTAAAACTAAACAGTTCTGTCGTCGCATTATGCACATTTGGTCCACAAATAACCTACACGCCGATATATACACTGTTCTCACATGATCGATAGCTGCAACACATGGTTTTCTCTGTAGCATTTGTTAATTTGCTCGGGGACATTACTTTAATCATAATGAATGATGAATGATCATGTTCTTTTTCATTTACGCACTTTATTGAAATAGTAAGAAAAAGGTAATCAATATTAACAATAACTCAATGCCAGTTTTTTCTTTGAAAAAAACACTACTCAATAGTCAATTCCAGTGAAAAAATTAAGTCATTATAAATAACTATTTCCTTTTTATTAAATTAAATACTATCGTTTAAATTCTTGCTTCTTGACAGAAAAATATCCTTGTACTTTTCTGATGGAAAAAATCAAAGACAAATGTTGTTTTATTCTTACGAAATGAAGTCTTATCACTTTTTTTTGCAAAATGTACTTGAAAGTTCGAAACACGATGGAAAATTAAAAGCCCTTTTTCATTTAAAAAAAACACGATAGAAAATTAGAATATTCGAAAATTATCGTTTTAAGGAGAGTATATATTAATTAATTCGGATAAGTTATTTGTATATCATTAATAAGTAATAATGAATGTAGTGGATCTAACGGATCTTGGATCAAGCATATCTAAATATATGTTTGAATGGTGAAAATTGATAAAAAAATAGTTCAGAATACTGTATAAGTTTTTAAAAAATTGATAAAAATTATATTATCATTCATATTTTACAATTAAAAGTAGTTTTTTAAATAAAGTTATAACTGAAAAAACTATAAACTTTTCCTCAAAATCTAATAGTAAGATAATTTAGACATATATATATATATATTATGATATAAAATAATTATAATTTTGGTAAAATAGTTTACAAGTTTTGAAATTTAATATTAATTAATACATGAATTCTAAAACATTTATAAGAAAAATGAAAGAAAATAACACATTATTAAAAAAATAAAGCATGATATCAAATTGTAATATTATGTTTATATGCTACAAAACGTTTTATGATAAAATATGAAAATAAATAAATTACTTTAAACTAAAAAGTGTTTTAGAAATTAAAGTTAAATTGGCAAATAATTATAAAATAAAGTAAAAACTAATGGATTTTTTTTTTCAAAATAAAAAAGACAATGGACTACACAAAACACTCCATATACGAGCATATCCTGCTCCACTAGGCAGTTCTTCATTTTCTTTCACAAAAAGAACCGCAAGCAATTCTGTATTTATTTTATTAATTTAATCTTTTAAACTGAATTGTTGTAAATATTGTTGAATGGGTAAAATTTAAAAGCGGATGCTCCACTGAACCATCTTATTCCCACTCCCCACTCAACGCCTAACACAATAGTAAATGATGGTGCAAAATTGTCCAAGCATTCAGTGCCGTCCCAAAATTTGGGGTGGCCTAAAACACAAAAAAAATTATGTGGCCTCTTATATAAATACCAACAATGAAATAGTAACAACCAACCAATACAAAAAATATATAAATTCATAGAATGGTAAAAGTTAAAACTATTTTGGTCATATGGAGGATCGAATTACAGTATGCTAACTTAAATCAACCTAATAAACCATTTGACCTAACTAATACTCAAAGATATGTGGCCTTAATTTTCTGTTTGTCTCCTGTGGCCTAAAACAGATGCTTTACCTGTCTTATAGCTGGAACGGGCCTGCAAGCATTCTATCTTCCTGATATAAACATCTCAGATGGTTGGTGACTGTTTGGTGAAATAAGTTGGATGTTCATTGATACTGCCTTCGCTCAAAGAACCCTCCACTTGACGAAAATTAACGATTTCAAAAGAATACCTATTAACTAGTTCATATGAGTTCTTTGTTTACCATGAGTAATCAGTAATCAATCAATCTACGTGTGTATACTCCCTCTTTTTTAAAAAAAAAAAGTCGTTTTGACGTTTTTCACAAAGATTAAAAATAAATGAAATGTAATTATTTTTATTAGTTATACATATTTGACCAATAATATTTGAGATAAATAAAATTATATATAAAATTAATGTAATTTGCAATTAATTTTTAGCTTGAAGTAAATACAATTTGTACTGAAGTTCTAAAATGATATTTTTATGTAATAAAAAAATGATAGAATGACAATTAATATGTAACAGAGAGAATATTAATCATATAAATATAATAATATCTTTGTTTTTTAAAGTGTTGTTTTGATACTTTCACATGGATTAAAATGAATTTACGTTCGTATAAATATATTTATTTAACCAAAAATAATTGAAATAACTAAAATTATCATAAAATATACATTGCAATTAATATTAAACTGAAAATAAGTAAATTTACATTGAATTCATAAATTATTTTTTTCTGTATAGCAAAAAGAATGTTAAAATGATATTAAAAGAACTTTTTCCTCTCTCTTTCGTCTCTTCCTCTCCTCTCATCCTCTTCTGCAAATCTCAGATCTGATAATTTTCTCTGGTTCCGGTGGCTCTCTTAGCACCGGAACCGGTCTCCTTTTGTATTTTATTTACTTTTTAGCGGATCTGTGCACCATCATCTAGGTTCTATGCGGTGATAGCTGATGTTAGGAGTTTTGAGCTCCTAAGTCAAATGATAGTATAGTGGTAGTAAGTTGTCGAACCAGTTCTGAGGGACTCAAAGCAGTGAGAATGCAAGTATTTGCCTAATCTAAGTGCAGCCAGTGATTTGATGATTTCTAAACTAATGATTAAAGCTAAAGCAAAGCAATAAAAATGATACTCTTAAGCTATTGGAAAGGAGAACTCATGGGTATAGGGATTTAGACCTTGGGTGATCAGGCTTCGAACTAAGGAATGTAAATGATGAATCAAACTATCAACCTTAAGCCTAGACACAATTCTAAGCAAGCTCTATGTCTAGATGAATGCTCATTTGCTAACATGTCTCAAACATCAAATATCTTTGGTTGAATAACATGCAAGCAATCATTACTAACAAGTCTATTAGCTATTTTAGCATCTTTAACAACAAATCTCTTTGGCAAAGTACACTAAAAGCCTAGGAGAGTTGACTCAGGCATTTCATCAAACACCTGTCGGGTGAGAAATGCCTAGAGATCACCCTTTGAGTGGCCTACTCAAATGATGCATTAAGATCACTCTACTATGCAAGGAACAAGTATGATCTATACCTAAAACATCCTAGAACTAGTCTAATCACCCTTAATCACCCTAACCCATGAATCCAAAAGGTGATTACTCACTAATCTCCATGATTCCTCTTAAACCCATGGTGGATTTCAGATGAATCATATAGAGAACTAGAAAAGAAAATCACAAGAACACAAGAACAATCAAATCAAAAGAGAACTTTCTTGAGAGAGTTTTGTGTATTCAATAGATAAAAGATAGATTGCCAAATGGTGGCTACATAGTACTTAAAAATTAGGTTTTCCAAGTGCAAAAACGTGCACAACAATTGCAAAAAGGTCCTTGAAAAATAATAAAATCGTGCAGCAAATAACGTGGAGCGACCTCAGAGGGTCACTCCAGGAGGTCGCTCTGGGGTTGGGAGCGACCTTGGGGGGGTCGCTCTGAGAGGTCGCTCCAGCCTCCATTTTTGTGTCTCCGGGTGATGAAAACGCGAGCGACTTAGGTGGGTCGCTCTGGTTGGGAGCTACCTTAGGGGGTCGCTCCGGAAGGTCACTCTGCGGTTCTCGACCAGGATGGATATGCCTCTAGTAAATTGATCGTAACTTCTCCATTACATATCCAAATGACTTGAAACCACTTCCATTAGAAAGCTAATTCAATTTCCTGTGTCTCCACAAAATCTTAGCAACAGAAGATTTCTCTAAGGCCTGCATCCATGCTCATCTTTCACCCCCTTTTTGATCACATTGCTTCCAAATGTCTCTAAGAACTCCATGTGGTGTTCCAATACCTGATAGAGACATATGTATGCCAAATGCAACCTAAACATGTCTAAATCCTAATCTATATGATGCAAATGCTTATGAATGAATGGTTAAAACAATGCAAATATGCAAAACATCAATAGCTACGGTTCTGTTCGTCGGAAGTTCTTTCTCTCCGATGTGGACCGGCTGTCTTTGTATGTCCTTCTGACAAGGCGTTTTTGGTACTTAACTGGTTGGTTTGGGTTGTGGTCACTCGGATCCCCTGGTTCTTTCTCCTAGAAGCTCTGTTCTGATTTTGTATCTTCTCTCTCTCGAAGATGCCTGAATGGTCTTGTAATTGACGCTCTCGAGGTTTCTCACCTCAATCGACAGTTCTTCTCGGTTCGTCTCTTACAGATCCCCTACCAGTCTACCTTGATCTGTTGTAACCGGTTCGGGTATGGAGCTAGATGGTTTGTTCGTGACCCCTTTCCTTTGTAGCTGCGGGATCTTTCTATTTGTGGTTTGGCAGGAATTTTACTGCCGCTTTTCTTTTGGATGGCTCAATAATGTCTACGGCTGTTCTGTTAAAGCGGGTTTTGATTGCTCCGGAGGGAACTCACGGCTTCGACAGCCCAATGACATGCTGTGGCGAGGGTGAAGTGAGAAGTCCGGTTTCAATCGTACTTATTTTATCTTTTGTAGTTCCTGTTAAGCTTTCAGCTATTTTGATCCCTTTTGTTTAACTTGCCAGTTTTGATTCGTTCTTGTGTGGTGTTTGTGATTATCGTTTTTAAATTATCTCCCATGTGTGGGCTTTAGATTCCGGAGACATTCATGTCGTCTGCCGGCTTAAGATTCACGGAGTTTTATAAACCGCCGTCTTTGTTTGTATGTTTCAGTTTCTAATCAAAATCTTTCAGAGGAAAAAAAATGATATTAAAAGAAACTTAAAAATATATAGTATCCTGATGAGATGAAAGAGTGGTCATTTCATTTCGTAATTTTTCCCGAACCTTTTGGTATTAAAAAAGAGTGGCCGTCATCTAGAGTCTAGACAACATAGAACGAAAGAATACAATTGTAGTGTACAAACATTCTATGATTTAAACATATTGGATGACTGTTTGGTGAGTGTGTACATTTAAAATTGACTGTTTGGTGAAGTAGTAAGTTGGATGTTCATTGATTCTAGCTACAAATACTCAGGGCATCTCCAACCTCACTCCATATTTTACTCCAAAATTGAGAATAGAGTTGGAAATTGAGTGGAAAATGGAGTGATGACCAAAAAATAAAAACATTACTCCATTTATAGAGTAATGTTTTTATTTTTTGGTCATCACTCCATTTTCCATTCCATTTCCAATTATATTCTCAATTTTGGAGTAAAATATGGAGTGGGGTTGGAGATGCTCTCAGAACTCAAAGAACACTCTGACCACCAATTTTTCCAAGCCCTGTCATTACTAGGGCATTGAATCATTAACAGTAGTATTGTACTATTCAATACAATATTGCTGGAATGATATCTCATGGAGGATAAATTAAAATAACTTCATGAAGTAATATTGTTTTTAATCAGCGTATATTGGTCAAGCCCGTCATGTGGGTTTCTAATTTTTCTATGATAGTTAATTAGATTCGGTAATTAATTTTCTCATCGACCGCCAAACAACTTGCACACGCACATAGATGCGAACATACATCTTGGTCTTGCATGTTAGCATGTGTATGCTATATATATATATATGTATATATATGTATGAATCATGACAGGGTATGTCTGTCGTATAGCATTGAATGTAAATTTCAGTGAGTTCTAGTTCTGTTTTATTATGGTCGTTAATTGACTGACTGTATTTAATAAATTTGCTTTTGCTTCTTTATAAAAGCAAAACGCGATAGTTATATGATAATAACATCGTAATACAGTCAAAATTTTAAAAATAAGGAAAGAGTTGTGGTCAAATAATTATCCTCTTTATTCAAAAAAAAATAAAATAATTATCCTCTAATATCCGACCATCTATCCATTTACACTCAAAATAATATACAATCTATTGTGTCATTACAGTGATAACAGATGCATATATATATATTGACATGTATCGTATATGTCAAACTGAGGTCGAAAAATTTTTGACATCGAAAAATCTGAGAACGGTGATTTAATTAATAGATACTTTTAAATATACCACAAAAATATGTAGAGTTTACAAAATTTATACTCATTCAATTTGTGTGTCTAAAATATATAATTTTCGGTTGGTGTAATAGTAAAAGAGCTGCGACTGTAACTACCGTTACCAAAGTTCAATTCGCAGTAGAATATATTATTTATAATGTATAGATTTTTGATAAAGAGGTAAATCATCTTTTTTAAGACAAAAAATATCATTTCTATTTCTTACGATGTTGAGAACTGGTATATCTGAAAAAGTGGGTATGTAACTTATTATAGAGTTTATTTTAAAACTTAAAATTAATTTTGTTTACGTACACATAAGCAAATTTGTCTTTGCCTGGAACATTAGCTCATCTATATTCCACTTTGTCAAAAACAGAAGAAGCTCACAGTCCTTCTCTTCAGTTTTGTTGGTTGAAACAACAGTAGCTTAGAGTACTCACATTCGTAAATAAAGTCTAAACAATATATATTACTTGTCAATATAATGAAATTATAATGTTTAAAAATAAAAAATTAGAAGGTAACATGTATATCATGAAAAATCATTAAAACTTCAAATGTTCTCATTTGAAATATTTTTAAAATCTTTGTTTTTTTTTGTAAGTTAAAATCTTTGTTTTGTTGTTGTGTTGAGATATTGGCCTACCAGTGTAAATGCTTTATACTTTGTTTTTTTTTTCCTTTTTAACTTACATACATGCATTGTTTTTTTAATTTTTTTGAAGAAACACATGCATTATTTGTTGTCAGTAATTTATGGAGTAAAATGCGAAGGGGGAGTAAATAGATTCTATACGCAGCACCCACAAGGGCCACAACAATGATTTATGATCTCAATTCCTTCCTACTGAGAGGAAAAGACAAATGTTATTATGATACTTTATTACCATCTATATTGTTGGTTCTAAGTTCCAACCAATGGTATTATATTGGGTCGCTAAAGAAATTCTAACGACCGATGCATATCAGACTATCTACACAAACTTATAAGTAGGGTTGGTAGTCATGACTCATGAACCAAATCTAATGAAATATTGGCTTTAAGTTTCTAAAAAATTTGAAAAAGTTTACACAGACCAAAGTTCATAAAAAAAAAAAATTTAAGTCCCCAAATTTACTAAAAAGTAAAATTTAGATGAAATCTTCAATATATCGGTTAAAGCCTTTAAAATCTTAGGGCCGGTGATGTCCTAAGTTCTCAGATACTTTAAATGTGGTTTAGAGGAGTTTTCTTTTAACCGGTTTAATTTTGTTGTTGTAACTTTACGATTTTGTGTTGCAATGGAACTTTTATCGAGACTGAAAATAAAGCAAAAGGAACGTAAATAAAAGTAGACAATACATCAAGACAGAGACCACTGACCACAAAGTCACGCGGTTCGTATTTTAAGATATATATTTTTTGGTAATCCATGTTAAGGATTCTCATAATAGTTACTACTCCTATTACTAAACAAGTATGGTATAATACTAAATGTAATTTATGATTGTATCATACTTGCCTTGCAATTACGATTAAAATGAACAATCAGATTCCATGATTGCTAAATATTTTTTAAAATATCTCAATGCGTAAGTAAATTATTGACAGTATAATAATCAAATTTGAAGGGGGCGTGCTCTTGGCACACTGCTAACTAGACTTTGTAATAGTATTCTCCCAGGACACTAAAGTTTTGTACTAATAGTATTTAAACGTATAATACTAAACCTTGCCATTTTCTAAGATGTAACAATTAACTCAACATATAAGAAACAGCTGAGAAACGTGCATTTAATTGAAGGGGAATTAGGGGAACAAAACTTCATGCATGGCAGCTCCTCCATCGCAATTTCAAAAAGGGTTATTATGATTTATGAATGTATACCGACCTTTTATTTTTGTCAAAGAATGTTAGCTCCGCAAAGATGATGCAATGGTAGTTTCAGAAAAAAAAAGATGCAATGGTGATATTAAGAGAAATCATTAAAATACATAAATAACAGAAGCAAATGTGCAGCTCCTGTATATCGATAAACAATTTATATAAAATCAGCAAGTTTAATTATTTTATTATAGTCATAACATTTTTGATCTTGCAGGTTATATTTTCAGAACCAAAATCCAAAGCAGATAAGTAAACCCTAAGAAAACAAATATCGTATGCAACTCTTGTGTAAATATAATTAATATCCATTCTAATTAACAGCATCATGCATCACATTTTGACTTCATAGAAAATTTCAACTTCTAAAGAAAGGGATTCTCGAACATGCATGCATTCCTGGGAATATCCACAAATACAAGTGTTTTGTTCACCCTAACATATTAATTTTCGTTATAAATGCAAATGATCAAATATACTAACGGATTATAGTGTAGGGCATTGGGTGAATTTAATATATTTTGGCATCGCTTACAATAAGATATGATAGCTAAAATCCATATCCATGGCCTTTTGGACAATGTGACAAAACTTACATCCATGTCAAATGCCGCTGCAAACTTGCACTTCCAAAAGAATGTACATGTCATCATCTCGTCATGCATACACATTACACATACACACATAATATATATACGTATATGAAATTGCATAAATCAACCCACTTATGGATCACTTGTGTATATTAGGGCTATAGTATGTATAAGTGGCCTGGCGCCTGGTTGACACTCAGAAAAGTGTTGGGGCTATCTATTTAAATCCTAAGATAATACTGCCAATTATCAAATCCTCCTATTTTTGGAGACATATAATACGCGTTACACAGTAATATATGGAACATGATTCATTTGTGTTAGGATCTTCTCTGCTCCGATCACGATCAACAACTCTCGAACTCTCAATAGAAACGCACAAGAAGAAGATAGAAAAACGCAAAAGAAGAACACACACACGATTAACGAGTTCAGACCCTCCAAAGAGTAACAACCCTACTTCTCGTGCTGAACTCACTCAGCAATTCACTATCTCTCTCTTCTGTATAAAAGATCGAATAATCCCTCTCTTGCTCACTCTAGAACATAGCTCACAAGAGAGAGGGGATTAACCACATGCGCTCTTTATATATCAGAGGCTAATTACATTCATTAAGTCGGCTAAACCGCCATAAACCTTGAGCTTAACCAGCCTAATCAAACCGGACGCTTCCACCTCAAATTAGACCGCTCAATAGACATAACCAGTCTCGGTTTAAGTCTTCTTCAACTGATTATACATCATCAAAGCTCTACAAAACCCCACCTTGATGATAATCAGAAAACCTCCAGAACTCCTTAATGAATGCAAACGCATGAACTCCCAACACCTGTAGCAAACACCTTAGTGCTTGGCTACGCCAAGAACGCTTAGAGCCTTCTCAAACTTTTCAACAGGCAAGACTTTAGTTAGCATATCAGCAGGTTCTTTAGCGTGTGAATCTTCAGCACCTTCACATCTCCTTTTGCAATTATATCTCGGATAAAATGCAACTTCCTACTGATATGTTTCGTTCTCTCATGATGAACGTTGTTCTTGGCAAGGCACAGAGCACTCTGAGAGTCGCACCAAACACTGATACTCTCTTGCTCATATCCAAACTCTTCTATCAGACCTTTAAGCTAGATCCCTTCTTTTACTGCCTCCACCAACGCCATGTACTCAACCTCAGTCGTAGACAACACCACTATATCCTGCAGCCCTGACTTCCAACTGATCGCACTGCCTCCTGCCGTGAACACATAACCTGAAATTGACCTCCTTCTGTCAAGATCAGACGAGAAGTCTGAGTCACAGAACCCCTCCACTTTAAACTCCTTTTGCTTACGAAACACAAGTTTCACATCTTGAGTTCCAAGTATATACCGCAGCACCCACTTCACTGCTGACCAGTGATCTGAACTAGGATTACTCATGAACCGGCTTATCAGTCCCACTGCATAAGCCAAATCGCACCTAGTTCCTGTCATTGCGTACATCACACTTCCAATAGCATTCGCATAAGGAACGTCATCTCCCACTGGTACCTGACCATCACCATCTTTTATTGCTGACAATCTGAACTGAGACCCAATAGGAGTCGAAACCGGCTTAGCTTCATTCATGTTGAACGCTTGAAGAACTTTCTCAAGGTAACTCGACTGATAAAGTGTAAGTACCCCACCTTCACGATCTCTTTCTATGTCCATACCCAAAATCTTCCTAGCTGGCCCCAGATCCTTCATTTCGAATCTATTTCCCAACAACTCTTTAACTCGCTTGATCTCTTCTGCATCCTTCGATGCAAGTAGCATGTCATCGACATACAAGAGTAGATATACTCTTACTCCAGTCTTAGACTTCTTGATGTACACGCAATGATCATATTCACTCCTTTTAAAACCTTGATCCACTACGAACTGATCAAAGCATCTGTTCCACTGCCTAGGCGCCTGTTTGAGACCGTACAACGCCTTCTCAAGTCTACAAACATAATCTCATTTCCCTTTAACGACATACCCTTCATGCTGATCCATGTAGATCTCTTCTTCTATAACTCCGTGAAGAAAAGCTGTCTTCACATCTAACTGCTCCAGTTCAAGGTCTTCATTCACTACAGCCGAAAGAAGAAACCTTATAGAAACATGTTTCACAACTGGAGAGAACACCTCCTGATAATCGATACCCTCCCTTTGTGAGTATCCTTTGGCTACTAGCCTGCACTTGTGGCGAGGCTTCTCCACTCCAGGTATACCAAGCTTCTTCCTGTAAACCCATTTGCAGCCAATCACCTTCTGATTTTCAGGTCTCTTAACCAACCTCCAGGTTCTGTTTTCTTCATGAGATTCCATCTCCTCATCCATCCCTCCAAACCACAGCTTCTTATCTTTGCTTCTTATCGCTTCTTGATAATCTCGCGGTTCATCAAGAATAACTTCCACAGCAGCAACTAGAGCAAACGCTGCTAGATCATAGTCTCCCAGCCTTACTGGAGGAACAATTTCTCTTCTCGGTCTGTCTCTCGCTATAATATAGCTTCCTGGTTCATCAGCATGAGAACCACTGTTCTCTTCTTCATCACTATCAGACTCTTCAATATCATGCGAGTCTGACTGACCCAAACCACTGGCAGCTTTACTCTTCGATACTTCAGCTTGAGCTACTTTGGTTTCAACCACAGAGCTCCCACTGCCTTCAACTTCAGACACAACCTTTTCCTTCTGAGATTTCACTTCATCCTTGTACACCTTGTCTTCCACAAAGATCACGTTCCTGCTGATCACACATTTCTTTTCTTCAAGCAGCCAGATCTTGTAGCCTTTTACACCAACTGGGTAGCTTAAGAATACTCCTTTAACCGCTATAGGCTTCAGCTTCCCTTGGTTTTTGTGTACATATGCAACAGACCCGAACCTCTTCATGTGTTTATAACCAGGCTTCTTCTTAAGCCACAACTCCTCTGGAACATTACTGTTTATAGCTGATGAGGGACTTATATTGATTTGATAGACAGCCGTAGACACTGCTTCTGCCCAAAACTCTTCTTCAAGCCCAGATTCGTCCAAGAGACATCTGACCTTCTCCATGATCGTTGGGTTCATGCGCTCTGCAACACCGTTTTGTTGTGGTGTGTAGGCGCATGTCTGATGCCTCTCAATGCCATATCTTCTGCAGAAGTTGTCGAACTCTTTATTGCAGAATTCTAACCTGTTATCTGTCCTCAAGCACTTCACTTTTGCATCCACTTGATTCTCAACAAGCTTCTTCCACTCGCAAAACTTCTCAAACGCTTCACTCTTAGCTGCCAAGAAGAACACCCAGACCTTCCGAGTGAAGTCATCTATGACTGAGAGAAAGTACTGCTTCCCCGATAAGCTCTTCTCAACATTTTGTGAACCCCAGAGATCAGCATGGACGTACTTCAGAGCTTCTCCTGAGTTGTGCTTTCCTATGTTGAAGCTCAACCTTTTGTGCTTCCCCATTACACAATTCTCACAGAAACTCAACTCACTGATTCTTCGCTTATCCAGAATGCCTTTCTTTGCGAGAATATGCAGATTCTTTAGGCTCATATGACCCAGCCTCCTGTGCCAGAGCTCAGTCTCGTCCTTAGAGTTCTTTGCAAGGACGTTGTTGCTTTCACCTGCAACCACAGACTCACCATCCAACAGATACAAAGTTCCAGACAGAGTTCCTTGTAACGCTAGTTTTCCATCTTTGTAAAACCTTGTTTTACCTTTCCCACCAGCATGACTAAAACCTAGCCTATCCAGGGTTCCAGTCGAGAGTATATTTCTTTTGAGTTTAGGAACATACCTGACGTTGTTCAAGACTTTTACTGTCCCTCCATAGGCTTTAATCTTCACCGAGCCTATGCCTTGAACATCGACTGTAAAGTCATCTCCTAGCGTTACTTGTCCAGAACTCACTTCTTCAAAGGTATCGAACCAGTCACGCCTCGAGGTCATATGATAGGAGCATCCAGAGTCGATGACCCACTTATCTTGATGCCATGAATCGGAAACCGTCAGAGCATCAATTACCACAGCTGCTTCTGCATTCTCTGCACTTTCAAGACTCTTTTTCCGTGCAAAGCAGTCTGCTTTCTTGTGACCTTCTTTCTTGCAATACCAGCAAGTGATACGAGACCCTGAATTGGACCTCGTCCTGTTCTTCCATTTTTTGTTACCTGAATCCCTCTTCTCAGGTCTTCCTCTAGTTACCAGAGCATCCCCACTCCTGGTTATTGCAGCCTGATCTTGCTTCTCTCCTAACTCCATCTCTTTAGACTTCGCAGCATTCATGACACTCTCTATTGTCAAGGTGTCTCTTCCGTATTTCAACGTCTCCTTGAGGGAATTATACTGCGTCGGTAAAGAGTTCAGAAGCAAGATCGCCTGCACCTCCTCAGTAACTTCAACATTCAAGCTACTCAATCCAGAAACAAGCTTCAAGAAATCGTCTATGTTCTCATCAATAGACTTCGACTCCACCATTCTAAACGTGTAGAACTTGTGTTGAACGTGGATTCGATTAGGAAGCGTCTTTTGATTGTATAACCTTTCGAGAGCCGACCAAATCGATGCTGCCGTTGTACAATCTTCGAGCTTCCGTAGAACATGATCTCCAAGATTCAGGATCAACATGTTCATCGCCTTTTCAGCCCGCTCAAGCCTCTTAGCTTCTTCTTCCTTCAATCTTTCTTGATACACATCTGGATCTTCTTCTTTCTTCATCGGCTTTGGAGATGGGATTGATTCTTCTAGAGCATCCTTCAATCCCAAGATTGACAGGTGAGCTAACATCCGTTTCTCCCACATCGAGAAATCGCCTTGTTCGTCAAAGATCGCCACTTTGACCTTCGCCATTGAATCGCCACCACTCATTGAGCTCGGAACCTGGCTCTGATACCACTTTGTTAGGATCTTCTCTGCTCCGATCACGATCAACAACTCTCGAACTCTCAATAGAAACGCACAAGAAGAAGATAGAAAAACGCAAAAGAAGAACACACACACGATTAACGAGTTCAGGCCTTCCGAAGAGTAACAACCCTACTTTTCGTGCTGAACTCACTCAGCAATTCACTATCTCTCTCTTCTGTATACAAGATTGAATAATCCCTCTCTTGCTCACTCTAGAACATAGCTCACAAGAGAGAGGGGATTAACCACATGCGCTCTTTATATATCAGAGGCTAATTACATTCATTAAGTCGGCTAAACCGCCATAAACCTTGAGCTTAACCAGCCTAATCAAACCGGACGCTTCCACCTCAAATTAGACCGCTCAATAGACATAACCAGTCTCGATTTAAGTCTTCTTCAACTGATTATACATCATCAAAGCTCTACAATTTGCAATGTAATGAAACAGGGAGATCATTTGTATAAATATATGGTGATATTTTAGAATTAGTAGTATATAATTAAATCATGTGTTTTATCGCGTGTGGTTTATCAAAACAATGTGTCTTTGGACATAATAGTGATATAGCGCATGGCGTAAAATATTAACCAAAAAGCCTTTCAAATAAACAACATTATGGTTTTATGGTTTTTACCCCGATAGATGTCATTGGTTTTACACATTACTTTATCTTCTACGGTTTGATAGCTTTCAGTATCGGATAAAAAAGACTATTTGCTACAATTAGGGCTGGGCGTTCGGGTACCCATTCGGGTTTCGGTTCAGTCCATTCGGGTTTCGGATTTTCGGGGTCAAAGATTTCAGCTCCATTCGGATATTTCTAAATTTCGGTTCGGGTTCGGTTCGGATCTTTGCAGGTTCGGTTCGGGTTCGGATAACCCATTTAGAATGTTTTTAAATTTTCAAAATTCATTATATACTTTAAATTTTCAAAATCTATAAGAAAGATAATATATTACATATAAATTTTCATAACATATATGTCAAAATACCTTAATTTAACATATAAATTGGTTTTCTTTGAATATTTGGATAAAGAATCAATAGATATTTAACTATTTTGGTGTTTTCAGTATACTTTAGCTATTTTAAACATTTACTTTTGACTATTTGCATATATTTTCCGAGTATTTTGAAAAACTTAAAGGTATCTTATATATTTTTAATATTTTAATATACATTATATATAAAAATAATGTATATATTTAAGTATATAAATTTATTTCGGATACATTCGGGTACCCAAAATATTTCGGTTCGGATCGGGTTCGGTTTCGGTTCTTTAAATACCGAAATTTTGAACCCGTTCAGATATTTAATCAATTTCGGTTCGGGTTCGGTGCTACTTTTTCGGATCGGGTTCGGTTCGGTTTTTCGGGTTCGGATTTTTTGCCCAGCCCTAGCTACAACATACAACGCAACAACAATTGGGAAAAAAAACACTCAACAAAAGAAATTATTCAAAGAACGTGAACTTATCGAATTTGAATACCGGAACTACCCCCATCGTCTTCAACTGTACTACTGATTTGCCACTCTCACGAGCTTTGTCTATTTCCTGGTGCAAGCAGACATAGATCGGAAAAGGCTAAAATGACGAATTTTTGTTTATCTAATCTTTTATAATTCATTTAATAATACGAATTTTGGGTTCACTATTAACGAATCTTACTCAGTTATTTCCACTTATTACATCAAAACCGCGTCTCGTTACAACCATTGAGTCCACGACGCGTGGCGAGATGTCGGATAAAAATTGTTCGCTTTTTTGAAATTGGAACCGAACCGTGCTTCGGGTTACTGTTCAAACCGAAATAAAACTTTCAAGTTTCAAGTCATCATAATTTTTTGAATGTTTAAACTTAAAAGATCGCATTATGGCCGAGCCACTGTTTATTCAAACCACCAATGATCAATCATTCATCATCTGACAATCAACGTCTCTTACACGAAAAAGTTTTTTTTTTTTTTTTTTTTTTTTGCTAAATTATATTCTATTGAAAATGCATAAGACCAAAGAGTTTTACAAAGCTTTTGCTTAGTGGGCTAAGAGTCATATTACAAGAACCTAACGTGAACCTTAGAAAGCCCAAATGGCCACCGCCCATTCCAATCGTGCCAAGAATGAAATCAGCGGAGAAGATTTTGCAGAGAGACATGCAGAGTAGATGACAGTGAGCGGAATCAAGCAAACCAAACCTGATAAAGAGCAGAGGAGAATGATGGGTCTTCAAACCGGATCGCCGCAATCTTGCGTCGGATTAGGTATTCAATCTCTCGAGCTATTGCTGTTTCTTACACGAAAAAGTTACTATAAATGGATTTTATTTGAGTCCTTTTAATGGTTGTTGGTCATCAGTTACACTCACATAGATTCACTCTAGCCTTCGTAGTGGTTGGTCATCAATCGTTGTAAACTCTTTTTGGTCAATGATAATTGGGAATAGACAACTGTAAATGTAAATAAACCTACTTTTGACTATTGACAACTGCACTGAAAAATAACATTGATGCAGGCATTCATATGATCTGTTCATTGGATTCCATACATTAATGTAATAAAGTTTTAGGGAAGCAGACGTTTAAATGTAGAAGTCTGTTTATTGCCATTAGTTTTCATTCTCACATAGTAAAA
The DNA here is from genome assembly GCA_019706035.1 of Raphanus raphanistrum subsp. raphanistrum. Classification (NCBI taxonomy): domain Eukaryota; kingdom Viridiplantae; phylum Streptophyta; class Magnoliopsida; order Brassicales; family Brassicaceae; genus Raphanus; species Raphanus raphanistrum. Next base: position 55,098,390 of record CM033988.1, read on the forward strand.
ACTCCCATTAATTGTACAACTTCTTGTAAGTCACTAATAAGTTGTAGCCATAATAGAATAACTTCTTGCACATCACCATTGACTTTGGTTTTCGTACTCCAAAAGGATTCCTATAAACAGCCTACACTACAGCTTACATTGCTCCTTTCGTTTTTGGACTCCGTTAAAAGCAAAAAAACTAAATTAGATTGTGGGTAGAAAACGAAACCCGGTTATGAAAACGCGTTACCAAACCAATATTATGCAAAAAAAAAAGAGTCCCACTTCATTTGTTTTTTTCCTGCTTCTAAAATCTACTCTTGTCACTCTCTTTCTGCTGTCCTTTTTTAACTCCACTCTTTCATTTTTTATTCCTACTTTATTTTCCCCCCATTATCCTATCTAATTCTAGTCAATTTATTTTCTTTCAATTCCAATCTAATGTCATCATTTATTTATTTATACCAAACGCATACAACTATACACAATTAATGTAACTAGTAAATAATTAAGTAACTTTAAATTTAAAATGTGTAGGTTTTTGGTGGTTGTCAAGAAAATATAATCGGTGTAGGCTTTTTTGGCTTCTCTCTATATATATACACAATCTGCTCTCAAAACCAACAAGCCCACCAATCTCATCTCTGCTCCATATCTTCTTCTTCTCTCACTAAGAACCAAACAATGCTCAAACCGTTGCTTCTTCTCCAATCGTTCTTGTTCTGTCTCTTCAATGTAAGCAAAACTCTTTGAATCTCATAACTGCTGTTTCTAGAATGTGGTTCATTTTGTTCTGTCTGATTATCAGTTAATAGTCGATTGATGATGAATTATAGCGGTTACTGGTTTTGGTTTGATCTTGTTGTTGAATCAATGCGTGTTAGGTTGCTTTCGTCGGAGGACGGTTAATCGGCGGCGGTTTCAAGGCGGAGGAGAATCCATTCACTCCTAAAGCATCTCTCGTCCGTTACTGGAACAAAGAGATCCGCAGCGACAAACCATCATCCTTCAGATCGGAGTTCCTCATCTCCAAGGCGTCACCGCTCAACGCCGTCAACTCCGCCACTTTCGCCAAACTCGCCGCCCACAACTCCCTCCCGACTCGCCTCCCGGACTTCTGCTCCGCCGCGAACCTCTTCTGTTTCCCGGACCTATCCCCGAGCCTCGAGCAGCACCCCGCCGACGTCAAGTTCTCCGTCTACGACCAGAAGAACTTCACCAACTACGGCAACGCCGCCGCCGGCGGCACCGACTCGTTCAAAACCTACTCCAAAGACGGCAACGTCGTCGCCGACTCGTTCCGGAGATACAGCCGCAACGCCGCCGGTCACGACGACAAGTTCACCGTCTACGGCGACAGCAGCAACGTCGTGGAGGAGGGCTTCAACTCCTACGGGACCTTCGGAACCGGCGGCACCGGAGAGTTCACAAACTACCAGAACGGCGTCAACAACCCGACGAGCCGTTTCACGGCGTATTCCGACGGCGGTAACGGGAAGTCTCAGTCGTTCAAGACCTACACCCACGAGGCCAACGCCGGGAACGGCCAGTCGTTCACGAGCTACGGGAAGAATGGTAACGGAGTGCCGAACGAGTTCGCCTCCTACGGCGTCTCAGCCAACGTGATCGGCTCCGGTTTCGCGAACTACGGCGAGAAAGGAAACGCCGCCAACGACTCCTTCACTAGCTACGGCGACGACGGGAACGTCCCGCAGAACAACTTCAAAAACTACGGAGGCTCTGGAAACGCAGCGTTTGACACGTTCTCGAGCTACAGAGACAAAGCCAACGTCGGAGACGATTCTTTCTCCTCCTACGCTAAGGAATCAAACTCCGGTACGGTTAAATTCAATAATTACGGTCAGTCATTTAATCCCGGTTCAGAGACATTCACCGGTTATGGGAAAGGAGCGGAAGGACACAAGGTAAGCTTCAAAACCTACACGCCAAACTCCACATTCAAAGACTACGCCAAAAACGGCGTCGGTTTCGCGAAGTACAACGTCTCCTCCACGTCAGCAACAGCAACGACCCTCGGCGATGGCAAAACCGTGAATAAGTGGATCGAGCCGGGCAAATTCTTCAGAGAGTCGTCGCTTAAAGAAGGAACAGTGATTCCCATGCCTGATATTAAAGATAAAATGCCTAAAAGGTCGTTTTTGCCCCGGAGCATCATCTCGAAGCTCCCCTTCTCCGCCTCCAAGCTCGCCGAGATCAACGGGATATTCCACGCCGGAGAGAACTCCACCATGGAGAAGATCATCTCCGACGCGGTGACGGAGTGCGAGAGGCCGCCGAGCGCGGGGGAGACGAAGCGGTGCGTCGGATCGGCGGAGGACATGATCGACTTCGCCACGTCGGTGCTCGGTCGGAGCGTGGTGCTGAGAACGACGGAGAACGTGGCGGGGTCGAAGCAGAAGGTGGTGATAGGGAAGGTCAAAGGAGTCAACGGCGGGAGAGTGACAAGAGCTGTTTCGTGTCACCAGAGTCTGTACCCGTACCTGATGTATTACTGCCACTCCGTCCCTAAGGTTCGGGTCTACGAGGCGGATCTTCTCGAGCTGAAGAGTAAGACCAAGATCAACCACGGAATCGCCATCTGTCACATGGACACGTCATCGTGGGGTCCGAAGCATGGAGCTTTCTTAGCTCTCGGGTCGAAACCGGGTCTGATTGAGGTTTGTCACTGGATATTTGAGAACGACATGAACTGGGCGATCGCTGATTGAAAACCTTGGTCGGGTCTGGATCTATCGTGCTTTTTTTCAAGTTATTAAATATGAATATTATCTTATCGCCGAGATTTGGATAGAGGAATGTTAATTTTCTACTATTGTTATTATGCTTTCCTAAGCATTTTTCAGTATCAGTAAAGACTCGTTACTGATTTGTTTGTGGCGGCACGAATAATATTTAAGATATTTAGTGAATGTTTGTTGACGCAATTTATGATTATAGCTGGTTGGTTGGATTGGCCGATTGAATGTTTATTTTATCGATTAATATGATATGATGATATGGATATATAATGTGTATATTATAAGAGGTAGTTGTATAGTTATATATAATACTCCCTCTGTTTTTTAAAGATCCATGTTCTAGGAAAAAAATTTGTTTTAAAAAGATACATTTTTTACTTTTTCAATGTATTATTTAATGAAAATCTGTTAACTTCAAGAAAATTAATTGTGTTTATTGGGTTTTTATTGGTTAAAAATTATGGAAAATTGTTATTCACAAAAATCAATGCATTTTTAATGTGATTTCTTAATATATGTGAAAAGTCTAAAATATGTATCTTTAAAAAACAGAGGGAGTATGATGAAAGAAAAGATAATATAAGAAGATGAGACAGCGATGGTGTTTCAATACATGTGCTGAGTTTATATGTCCTTTGGATGTAGGCGTGTAGAAAGATGAGGTGGACTTTATGTGCCACCCAATTTTTTTGTAGAGCATTTTTAGTTTAAAATACTATGAAAATAAAAAGAGATGGAGAAAAGAAGAGTCACGAGCTGCCTATATTACAATGGGACAGATGCGTAGTGAGAACATTGAGGAGGGTATTTTTTACGAAAAAAAAAAAACATTGAGGAGGGTAATACACTTGGCGCTTTGGCTGCTAAGAACATTGTTTATATGAAACTTTTACGTGTTTGTTTTTATTTTGTTGGGAGTTTTCGGGAGCCGACATTACATTTATAACTTGGCTCGTGAGATTAATTTGTTTCAGTACTTGCATTACTGAATCCGTGATAGGCAGCCGACATTACATTTACAATTGTAATTACTTTTTTAAGTTAAAAAGTATAGTTATTTTAAATTTAATCATTTTCAAAATAGTATTTAGTTGATTTTGACAATAATTTTTAAAACGGTATCAAACTAGCTCTCGTCGATTTTGACTGCAAAGAATAAAAAGTTATGTTTGGTTCTAAAACGTTTTTCATAGGCTCTCGTCGGTGCTAAAAAAGCACCGCGATAACATGTAACTAATTGAAAAAACATGTAACTAATGATGACAAAAAAAAACATGTAACTAATTATTTTGTCGAGTTTAGATCATGACCTTTAGAAGGGTTTCTTTCATAGCTTAAAGTGTTACTCCCTCCGTTCGTTAATAATTGACGTTTTAGACATTTTTCTTTGTATCTTTATATTTGACGTGCTCAGAATTCCAAGCAAATAATGACCGAACATGACTTGTTTTACCCTTGCAACTAATGATGATACAAGTCAATTTTACATTAACAACTAATCGAAAGGGTTATAATAGAGATTGCATAGTCTTTCTTAATTGACGTGCCGAGCTGTTGAGCGTCAAATAATAACGAACGGAGGGAGTATTAAAGAGGGTTTTTATTCAATCGTATGTGGCGACCGGTTTTCTTTTTTGGCTCGATGAACTCTTTGTTAATGAAAGGTGTGGCTTCTGATGGTACAGATTGTTGGGAGAATTTTGGTTGGACCATTCTCTTGTAATGGTTAATGACATTAAGTGTAATGGTTAATGACATATAAATGCATCTTCCGATGAATAAAAAGATCATGACCTTCGTATTTCAGCGACATCGCTCGCATCAGTCTATTCAACTTTTTAACATTGATTAATTGCGTATAAATTTGATTAATTTTCTAATGAAGAGATAGTACACTGTTGTCTTGCTCTAATTAGGAATTAACGCGTTAACAAACAGTTTTTCCAATAGCTGGTTTCAAATTTGTGCAAGTCCATCTAACTTATTATCAATAGCTGGCTCCAAATTTGCGTAAACTATATGCCAAAATTCCACAATTTTCCAAATATACAACAGATTGTCTTTAATACATGAAATCCCGGAGAAACAAAACACACCAAACTTCTTAATAAGAACATGTAAAGACTATTTGTCTATATCATACGTATCTTAACTTCCAACGTAAACAAAACTGTTGAAGACAAATCAGCATGTGGATCGACTCAGTTTTCTCCCCAATCATCGAAGCAAATAATGGATTTGCATCATCATTTGTTTTTTTTTTGACTAAGCATCATCGTTTGTTGAAACACCTGCTCTTTATTAACTTTAATATATTTTCATATATTTTTAAAAAAGTATATGAATATAAAGGACACTCGATGCTTTGTTTTTTTTTCTTTTTTGACTTCCACCATTTACTTTTTTCTTCACTTTCTCTTTATTTCAGTTATCTTTATAGTACATCAAAAAGCAAACAAATCACCTAACTCATATTTAAAACACATCAGAGAATTTTTTATTTTGTTTTTTGGATCTCGAAGCGTATATATGTCTAATAATAATTATATATAAAAATTAATTGTTCATCAAGTAGCATTATAATGGAACAATCCATCTCTTTCAGTTACCAACTGAACTATTTGATATGTTTATATCTGTTTGTTTCCCTTAAATTTCGGACTATAGAAGGATTGTTGGTTTGAATGTCTTTACATGTATCACGTGTTTTTATTTACTAGATGTGACTATCATGTACTATTGTATTGTGCGTAGCCAAACGAGAAGCCAGTGAAGTGGGACTCAGAACGAGAAAACGAGGTTTATTGTTTTGGAATCACAAGAAACACAAGCAAAGCAACGTCTTCTTGTGTTGGTTACTATGAATACGTATTGACAAGTTCACGGTTTTGTCAAATATGTTATGACACATTTCAGAGAGGGTAAAAGAGTTTGACCTCTGCTTGTGATCAGTGAGACCATTCCATCTCTCTCTCTCTCCATTGAAGTCTACCTATTTCAAGTTTCAACTAACTTACTCTCAATCCATTATTGCTGTTTTTATGAAAATAAAGTTTTCTATAAATATCTGTGGCCTGTGGGCTACATATGCAATAAGTGTTGTGAGATCAAATCCGACTTCAATAGAGTTTCTGTGCATCGTCCTATGCAGAGTTTTCACTTAATTCAGTTTGGATCTATCTACTAAATCTGTTACAAAATCCTGTTTCTGGTTGGTTCAGATAAAAGATTAAATGCCAATTCCCATGTGAAATTCACTATTTTCATCAGCTCATCAATTTTCACTCAGATTCCTCCAACAATATATTTCTCAGTACATATGTAGTAGCCTTGTAAGAAAGAGACTTAAATAAGAGAAGGTCAGATGGCTAACCGGTTACCAATTCCCGGTTGAACCATATGCTAACCGGTTTGTTTCCAAAGCGGCAAAGCCAAGAAAACGGCCTGGTTCTGATTATTTATGACCAGTTAAGCTTTGGTTTGCAGAATGGGCCCAATTAGGCTTATGATGGATCCCACCAAACTGAGATCTAAACCCAACGAACCTAAAAGCCCACCTTCGTAGATAACAAAATGTCCCTGGAGAGCGAGAGAGAGAGCTAAAGTTTAGTTTGTGTTCGAGGATACCAGTGGAGCCAAATGCATGGATGTCAGTTATACAAATTAACCAACACAACTCCGGCCCATCTGATCAGCTGATTCAATGCTTCTCATATATGAAACAACACATCATTCGGAGAAGTAAATAAAAAACCTTCTGATAAGCAAAGCAACCGCAGGTTAGATAAACAGTGTGTTCGCACTTTCTGTTTTTTTTTTCAGGGTTTGCAACGACACTGTGATATTATGAACTGCAAGTTTTGATTCCAAGAAACTTGTTTCATTTCATCTGTGTTCTGCAGTTTTTTCCCTAAGGTTTAGATATCAAAGTAGCAAACTAACACTAAAAAAAAAACTTGCTTTCTTCGAAGCGTTCCTTTCTAATGATTATTTATACTTATACAACTGTCATCTTCAGTTTCGTTATGTTAACACTTCTGCCTGGAAATAAACTACCCATTTTGCCTGGAAAATTTTTACAAAGTCAAGGCTGTATAGCAAATTCCTACAAAATGATTTTTAAAAGTTGCCTAGTATTTAGGTGACATTACATTTATCTACATAATATTCAACAGGTAGTAGTATTGCTGACAAATAAATAAATCAACAGGTAGTATTAATAATTGTGGAAATTGCTACATGTATTCCAAAAGAGTTTGAAAATTATTTCATTTGTTTTTGACATGTTTTCTCTAAATACTAAAGACGTCAAATGACACCAAGCGGGGTGTATGGTGCAATAGAGTTTTAACGGTCGAGATGCAAATAAAAGTATGGCCCATCATGAGCCTTTATTGTTTTTTATTAAGTGGTGTGGACAAAACAGAAAAGAGAAAGAGGCAACCGTTTTATGGGCCTTAACAAACAAAAATAAAACTTTATTTGGGCTTACATCATCACTATCCAATAATTTCGTAACAGGTGTCGCTTAAAATTGTCCACTTCCGATGTTTTAATTGTGTAACAGACGTTGACCTTCTTCTAAACACATTTGTATGTGTTCACAGTTCACATCAATCGTTACATCACAATATCACATCAACAGATAAACATGATGATTTTAACTTCGAATCATCAGTTATGTTTGATTTTCTGTCGTGGATTCACTTTGGTTAACATATTGTACGCCGTTCTTTTTTGCAAATATTTAACCATACTTTGATAATGTATACAGCACAGGCCTGGCCCAATTAGTTCAGGGACCTTGTGCCAAATTTTTTTCCAGCAGTGTTATTATAAATTAAAAAATCAAGACCCTAATTTATACTATATTTACAAATCTGGACCTTAATTCCTTTGAGAAAATTACCAAAAATAAAAGAACTTAGTGCAAAATCACTTGTGCACTTGCTTCAAGCCAGCACCTAGTTGTAGATATAACAGTAGAAACTTTATAACTTAATATTAGATTAATTAATAAACAGTATAAATTAATAATGTTTTTGGTTCCGAATTAGATCGATTTAAAATATTATAAAAACGATAAAATAATAAATAATATTTTTTAGAAAAAGTTTATGTAGATATAATTCCACTAAAATCATAAATTAATAATATATACATTTTATATGTGTACAAACCAAAACATTCTATTGCTTTTTAATATTCATAATGTCGTTATTTTTGGTGGAATTATATCTGAAACCACATTTAAATTTAAAAAACATATTTCATTTACACCAAACAATATAAAAATAATATGAAAGTCAAATTTTTAAAACTTAATTAATGTATATACGGTAAATTTAATTATTTTATATAAAGATATATTTTAAAATAGAAAAATATTAAAAGAAATTTTTAAAATTATAATTTTATAAACTAATAAAATGTAATGGTCTCAACATTATTAATTTATAGAATTTTTTGTGTAATTAACTTTAGATATAACTTACTCATAGTGGATTGAAAATCCAAGGAGAATAGATTAAAATGTTTTTTCTAACAGGATGTAGCAGGTAGTCTGGTATAATCAGTGCATAATTAACCAAATATATTGATCAAAACAAATTTTACCATATATAAGTAGGCTTTGTTTAATTTTTCTCAGAACTAATTATCCTATATTTTTATTATGTGACATATATATTAACTGTAGGGATAATCATATTCATATACTCTTATTGAATCAAGGATTTAGGAGAATTCAAGATTTAAAATAATAATTTTTATTTTTGTATTGCTATAATTTTATATTTATCGTTTATGAAATATATAAAATGTATAAAGTTTTTTTTAAAAATCAAATAATTTATTTTTCGTTTCAAACAGATTGATTTTTTAAAAATGTGAAGTAGTTCAAAAAAAAATCAAATACCATCTCATATGAAGTGGTATTTCCATTCTTTTTCACTATAAAATATTAATTAAATCCCACCAAATCTCAGTTGATAGATTTTGTTGACAAAATCTTTATTTTCCAATAAGTTAGAATTTGAGAGAACTTATACAAATGACAATCCACTAAGCTTGAATTTCATATTGAATTTATAAATACTAAATACAATAAGGTTTATTTGAAAAAAAATGATCCAGTAAGACTCCCGTCTCCCTATATGTATATTGATGTGGTAATGAGCATTGATCCGCGAAGTATTTTTGTCCAATACGATTACATCATAAAGATTTGTCGGCTTAGAGGATTGTTGTATGATTATAATTTCAATTATAAATGTAAATGTGATAGCGTTCCAATGCTTCCCACGTCTTCTAAAACAAAATATAATGTATATGACTAAACGATACTGGCCAAATAGAAAACAATTAGAATGACATAACATGTTTTGTTAAAATGTTTGCTTCTAGATGACATATAGACTTTCTTACAATTCACACTTAGTTGTTATTCCAAAGTATCGTTCTTAATTTCTTATAATCGTTTTTTTTTTGGATAAAGAAAATTTTATTAAAATATCCCGATTGGGCATCGTTACATTTACCAGCCTCGTTCTTATAATCTTTTCTACGGAGTCCTAGTTCTTATAATATTGCAGTCAATATAAGAAGATTTTGATATAAATAAATGTAACATTCATTAAATGAGAATATATTTCATTATTTATTGACTGCAATGTTAAAAAATATTCGTGTAGGTTCTCCATTGGAAAAACATCTTTTGCAAGTAGAAATCAAACATTTAGGATCTAAACAGTGACATAAAGAACTAAGAGAAATAATCAATTTTTATTTATTCCTTAAAATTACACCATTTATGAACTATAGAACAAAAACATTTCTTTATCAAAATTATCAAAATCAGTATAAAACAAAAATAATAAATATTCATTTTCATTTCTTTTATTTCGTTTCTATTCTATTTTTGTATTGATTCATGTTTTTATTTTAATGGTGATCAGTTAGAGCCTTGAAATTTTTAGAATATTGAAACTTTTAGAATATTGGTGTTGGTATTTTCAACTATACTGAAGATGCTCATATTAGTTTTTAGACTGCAATTTGGTAGAAAGTCAAGAAAGAATTAAGTTCAAAAAAAGTCAAGAAAGGATTAGAAAACATAAATAGAAAAATTGGATAATCTCTGAGACTGAGGGTTAGTGTGCGGTGAGCTTTGTCTTAAGAAATGTACGGTGAGATTGGCTTCTTGAGATCATTTTACCAATTAACATGAGCACGTTATTGCATTCGGCTGCAACAAAAGTAGAATGATAAATTTAACTATCAAAACGCTAGAACGTTACTAATCAACCCCTAGAAAAGTACACAATAGCTATCTAAGTTTTAAAACAAGTTTACCTTAACCAGAACATTTAGTATAATGATTCTGTTTTAGTATTATCTAATAGACTAAAACTTGCATGACCAAAAAAGACTAAAACTTGCATGACAAAAAGGTGAATAGATTAGAGTATTTGTTTGTTTGCACAAAAAAAATTATATTACTTTTTTACAACAAAAAACAAAATTTAGATTACATTTAATTGGTTCTCATACAAAAAACAAAATTATAAATATTGTATTATTAATTATGCAGACAACTTTTACTTCAGAAATAAATTTTACACCACTAACAAGTGTTTTTTTTTTTTTTTAACAGGAGGTTCGAAGGCGGACGCGATGGCACCTACGCCGCGCTTAACTCACCGACTAATCCCCTGGCCCGGAACCAGCCGGCACTAATACTCATTACCCAAGGAACGCGATGGCACCTACGCCGCGCTTAACTCAACTTAGGGAGGACGTAAAGCATTCTATAGCCACGCGTGACATTCGACATGGCCGACATTCGAACCCGTGTCCCCTTGAATGGTGGACTTTGTAATTCGGTCGTTACCACTCGGCCACTTGCGTGATTTTCCACTGACAAGTGTTTAATAACTTTTTAAAATTAAAAAAAATTAATTTGTATCTACTTTTATAATTTTTAGGTGTAAAATATACAAATGACACATTTAATGTGAAACAATTATTCTATATATAGACTCTATTTATAAGTATTCAAATGAGCTCTAAAGTATGATTCCAGTATCAGCATGATCATCATGATCATATAGACTCTATTTCTAAGTATTCAAATTAGTGTCGTGAATTTTTTTTCAGTGTCGTGAAGTTGTTTTGAATCCGAATCATTTAGATTCCTAAAATCTGTCTATCACTAAACCATCCATATATATATACAAACTTAGATTGATATTTAGTTATGAGTATTTCGAAAATTTAAGAGGTTCACATTAAATGTTTTCTTCATTTAAATGGTGTGAATCTCTTAAAATGTTGAAAAGTAATTGATTAAATATCTATGTAATTTTGTGTTTTACTTGAAAATTAATATAAAGTTGTAATATAAAATTTGGTGAGATATTACGAATACGGATGTTCTTAAACCTCCACCAAATAATAACATTACTGGCGGCTAAGTAAGTCAACATCTAGCGAATTAAGTATCAAAATTATAGAAGTTAACGTAATCACGTATGTAATATGGCAATGACGCAAACTCGGGGATGCAGCGACAAAAGAACAATTACCTAACAAAAGTAGGAAACTATATTGGGAGTTTATTAGTGAGTTGAACAATCATCAAATAGTTTATCCCACCATACATATTATATATAGGTTGCTCAAAAAACATATTATATATAGTTAAGAATCAAATATATTTAAAATAGACAAAAGACGAATCACGTCCTCCCCTTGTTGAAATCGATCTTTCAAGATAACCCACGCATTGATGGTGTTCGATGATGTCTTATAAGCTCGTTATGCATTGCGTATTTAATGGATCATATGTGATATACTATTTTAATTCTATCAAAACGGGATGAATCACCAAAGATAAATAGAATAAAAATACAAGCAAGGTGGTTTAGTGGTAGTTACGGAAGGATTTAGGAGATCTGTTTGCTAATTAATTTCGATTACCACTGTAAACTAATTAAGTCATATTCTTTGTGCCATTTAAACTTATAAACATTGGTTCAAATACATTACATGCGGGTTGTTAAAATAAAATAAAAATACATTACATCTGGTGGATTTGCGGAGAATTCCTGCCAAAGAGCGTGTTCATCTCAGGGGCGGACGCATGTACAAATGGGGTGTGGCACATGCCACATACTAATAATATCAATCCCTTGTGCAAGTTTTTTTTTTGAACATTAATCCCTTGTGCAAGCTCATAAATATATACAAATGTTTAGCGCTTTGGCTTAAAATGCTTAGTTGTGCCACACCTAATTCAAGTTCTACTGCTTGAACAAAAACTCTGTCCACCTATTTCAAGATCGAGTGCTTGAATAAACACTATGTATTTGTTCATTCAACTATCTTTATTTACACATGATTGATCATCTTTTTTTAAATAGTTTTAATTTGCTACTTGAAACTATTTTTATATAACTGCTTTCTTTTCATTCTTTTTAATATTAGTTCTTGACAAAATAAAATTGTAGTCATTTAGATTTTACTCTAACAATTTGTTTTTATTATATTTCTTTTCCAATATATAGATTAAACTAAAAACTAAAATGAACAGTTTCTTTTATAATTAATGACATTATCAAGTGCAGTATGCAATTTTATAATATTACTTGAATTAATATTTAAAATTATAAAAAATATTTTTTATGTGACCAATTTTATAATAAAAGATTTAAATTCTAATGATTACAAAATATATTCTAATTTCATTTAATAAATTTTGTTTAATATATAAATATTTATATATTTAGTGCCCCATATTATTATTTTTTCTGGGTCCGTTCATCTTAACTCGTTCCATCATAGAGTAATGGTGATAGACTGATAGCATTTAATATTGGTTTCAGGAACAACTTAATATAACATCAAATGAAACCCAATACGATGAAATTTGTCCAAAAGGCTGTATATCTTTATTTCTTTATTTTAACTAGAATGATATTTCTCAAAAAATCACATAAAATTGTGCATTGCAAAAATACTATAAATATTGACCCACCATTTCGAATATAAATGGTTTTTTTTGATAAAGTATATAAATGGTTTTGGTTTTGTTTTATCGGTTTCGATTGTAATTGTTTCTTTTTAGTTTTGTAGTGTTATGTATTAATCCGTTAAGTGTTTTATTTCTTTATAGTTTATTCTAGAAAAAACATCCCTAGTTTATTCACCGGAAAGATCTATTCTTTACTTTTTGTTTCTTTTTCTCTTTCAAATTATTAAAAAAACAGGTTCTGGTCGAGAGAGAGAGAAAAAAGGGCGAGTCGCGTGAGAGAGAGAGCTCCGGCGTCCGGCCGCGCGAGAGCGCGTGTCGGCGCCGGTGGCTCTCTTTCTTTTTGTTTCGTTGTTCGCGTAAGAAGAAGTGTCTCGTGGTGCCGTCAATCGCCGATATACCCACGGATCTGAAGTAGGATTTTGACCCGGGAAGCTCTTCGGCTTGGATCGAGACTTTCAACGGTGACATCTCGCCTCCTCTTGGATACGTGGTGAGGAGTATTGATGACGGCTCGCGGTGAGAATAAAGTTGCGGGAGGTGGAGGCTTAGAAAGCTCCACCGTCGCCGTTCAAGTTTCCGAGGGGCGGAGGCTTCTCTAGTTCTGCGCCGTCGTCAAGTTGCTGGGAGGCAGAGGGTTCTTCGCCTTGCGTCGCCGGTCTCTGTGGTCCTAGACTTTTAGGGTTTTTCATCTTTCTCGGTTTTTTTCTTGCGGCTTTTGGTTTGAGTGTTCGAAGGAAACCCCGTCGGGGACGGTGGAAGCTTTCCAGTGGTTTGTGATCTTGGAGTTTGAATCTCTCTCGGGGATGGTGGTTAAGGAGGATCTCGGATGAGACCTAGTCTATTCGATTGTCTCTTTACGAAATTGAGACCCGTAGAGTGGTTAGTTGGTCAAGGGTGAAAGTTAGGCGGAGCGACGGAGCTCCGATGTGGTCCGGTGATCTGTGTCGGATCTCCGGTTTGGTGGTACAACGGTGGTGCCGAGTTGATCTTGCGACACGTCCCCCTCGATGTCGAGGATGGTGACACGTGTCCTAATGCTTCAAAGACTCGATTTGCAAGACGGCGTCGGTGCTTTCTGTGTGTTTAGCTTGAGAAGCTAGGGTTTACTCATTTTGGGCTTTAGGCCCAATTGAGATTTGAGTTTGTGACCCGGTCTGTTTATGAGCTTTGTAATTTGTACTGGGCTGCGGCCCTTTTTTTATATAAAATTTCTTTGATGGAAAAAAAAAAACATCTCTACTTTGTAATCAGTTTTGTTTTCATAGATATTTACTTATTCTACTGACTTTATTGCCTTTTCAAAACTTTTTTTTTTTGTTAGAGATTTTTTTTTCAAAACTTTTCACTTCTTGTATATATATATATTTTTTTTTGAATCAAATCACTTTTCTATAATTATCTTACAGATTCCAGTGATAAAAGTTGAGGTGATTAAAAAACAGACAAGTCCTTTTCTAACTTATACATTCATGAAATGGACAATTGATGTGTCTTCAAATATATATGAGTAGATAAGAAGGAATCGAATCAATGACAGTTATTGTAAGTGATCCTGCGGGAACTGGAGTGGAGACTCATGGAGAGGACTTCACGTTCGTTGCACACGTGTATGCCCAATATCACACGCCATATAAACCGGGATTCCAGAATGGCTAAGAATGTGTCCATAAATGACAGCGTGGATTGTGACAAAAAAAATGACAGCGTGGTTTCCGGTTCGTGACAAACCGAAATCGTAATATACGTTTCTAACTGTCATGATCTTGATATTAATTCCATGCACGCGTGGATCAGTTTGACGTTAATTCTAGTAAGGACATTCGCTCGCTCGACTTCACATCATCACCCAAAACAACTACACAAAATTATTATAAAACTGATTAGAATTCGAATAATCGAATCAAATCAAATTGTAAAAAAAGAACAAAGAACAGGCTAGTTAATTTTTAATTGAAATACTTTATTATTAAAAAAAAAATTATAAAGAGCGAAAGACCATATATTCGCTTTTTAAGTATGCTCTTAGTAATTCCATAGACCTCTATAATTAAGTTTTAATTATCCACGACGAATATGTGGATCTACATAGAGAAGCATACTTAAGTAATTGTATAAAACTGCAAACTGAGTTTATATTTTACATGATTTATTTCTTCAGTGGTTCTAATACCACTTTAGCTAAATAAAAAAGTTGGTTACTAAAGAGAATTATTCTGTTATAGATTCCACCATCGAAGCTAAAAGCAAATTAGATATATTATTGGTAAATAGATGGCTGCTTAAGTGAAAAACGCATGGGTGTTTTCGGATATCAATATAATATGTCGTCGATGAATAGTATTGAAATCATATCAATCATTATTAACTGTGAAAGCTAATTTAATTAGCACCAACTCGTGGAATGTGAGTATTAATTAAGAGGTATCAGGTATGTACAAACAGCCTCACCACACAACCATAGACATCTTTTGATGGACAACCTTTTGCATAAAACTAAACACGTTTCGTAGATAGGAATCTTAATTTCTGCCATTTTAGTTTATTTCCTTGTATGCTACTCTTCTATCTTTAATGTTTCAATCTAATACTAGGATAAGATCCGCGCCTTGGAGTGTTGTTATTTTTATTATGTTTTGGAGAATGAAACAATAGTTCGGTTTCATTTAGATTAGGAGTGTTCAATCCGGATATCGGGTTGGTTTCGGTTATGTTCGGTTTTTACTGTATTTCGGTTAGTAAAATATAACTACTATTCTAAATCCATATTTACTTCGGTTCGATTTGGCTTATATACCGTCGGTTTTTAGTTTATTCGATTTTATACCAAAAAATAATTATTTAGTTTGAGATCATATTATATATTATACGAATTTTAGAGTCATGTTGTCAAAAAATCATTTATTAAAAATATTATATATTTAAATAAAATAATAAAAAATAAAAAAATGCTTCTATCATCTAATAAAATAATCAAATCTAGAATTAATATCAAAGCTCTAAATTTTGAAAATAAAAATAAAAGACAAAACTGAAGCATGAAATAAAAGCTTTTATATTCTTCCATATTTAGTGTTCATCAAATTAATATGTTTTCGATTGAACACAGTTTTGTTTGTTTAAAGATAAAAAAAAGTTGTAAAGAATTTCAACTAATTGTTGATCAAATTTATAATCTTTATTTCAATTTAGTTATTGTTAAAATAAAGCAAAAATATCGAAGAAGAAAGACTAAGAAAATAAGAAGCCCCAGTTGCAGTAAATTGTTACTTAATTATAATCCAAGTGATTCAAGTGATTTACAAATTATAATTATGGTTCAACTCATATAACAAATAGATATTCATGCATCGTTATAAATATATACATATTTACATGTTTCAGTTTAATCGGTTATAAATCAAACCATATCCAAATCCTACGGTTTTTATAAAATTACATCCATTTGGTTACGACTGTATATACCAAAACAAAACCATATTATCTATTTCTGTTCGGTTCGATACTCTTCGGTTTAGCATATTGAACAGCCCTAATTTGAATATTAGTTGGTTTTGGATTGTTTTTTTATCATATATTAATATCCTATCGTAGAATTGGATTTTAAATTCATATTTTTTGGAACCTTACATGTGAATTTTATATTAAAAATAAAACATAAAATACATAGTTTGAACACATTTATGTAGAGTGTGAAAAAATTTATTAGAGTGTGAATGTTCATTCTTAAATAATTGTGAAACTGCCACATTCCATTATAGTGTGAATAAATTTCTTAAAATATTTCTCCTTTAATATATAAACACAATGAAACATCTATAAATTAATAATTTTGGGACTACACCAAAATTATAAATTTTTATTAATTTATAGAGATTATTAATTTATCGATATACTAATTGAACCAAAAACTCAATTTGGGATTATAAAATTATATTAATTTATATAGATTTTTAGTGTATATTAATTTATTGATTATTAATTTAAAGATGTTATACTGTATATAGGAGATATGTTGGGCTGAACATTTGTAATTGTAATTGTGTACTGAAATCTATTTTGAATTTATGATGAATCTGATCAATTTGGGCTTAAATTTGTTATCACCATGTTTATATCTATAAAAACTGTAATATGGTCAATAAGTCATTTTTATTACAAAAACATGTTTTACAATTTTTTAATATTTAACTTTCACATCATTGAGAACTATTTTAATGATTTTAGAACCATCATCTTATTATTTCCAAAATTGAATTACTTTGACTTTAGTCTTCCACATAGTTTTGAAAGCTTTCAACTGAACGAATAAAATTGATGCATCCAATATATATATATATATTATTTAATTTGAATATTTATAAAATAAAATTTCATGTTAATACAATTTTATAATTATTTGTATCTTATTATAACAAAACAAATTAAGCTATTGATCACAAAATTTTCAAAGTGATATTTTCAAATTTCTAATAATTTATAAACATTTTGAAAAATTCAAAAAATAACATATAAGAAAAAATCTAAATGTTTTTATTATATAGTTAATGTGATTTTTAATATCTTTTAATAACATAAAATAAAAAAAACTAAGATACAAAAATTGCTATCAAATATTCACTATTCATAATAATTAATTTTCATATATATGTTAATTATATTAGGTAATTTCATAGCTTTTATTTAAGGAAAGTGCGAGATTGATTTTGTACATTATTTATCAATTCGATAGTTAGTTTAATAAAAAGTGTAATGTAAGTTAAGATGGACCAATTTACTTTTTTAAGAATAATATATTTTATATATTATATTTTATATAGTTATTTATTAAATGAAACTTCACGATCATAGGGTTCTATGATCATTTATATCGTTTTATAACAAAATATTTAAATCATCGATAACAAAATTTTCAATGTGAAAAATTTAATAAGTTTATAATTTATAAATGTTCTTGAAAACTCATTGAAAGTTTTGAAATTAAAATATTTATGTAATCTTATATGGTATATAGTTTAACCTATATATTTATTTGTTTTATTATTAAATGATACTTTTTACTCATATGGTTTTAAAATCATGTGTATTTTTTTATAATAAAAGTGTTAAACCATTGATTATTAATTTTTAACATAATAGTTTAATAGTTTTTTATTGTTATTTTTAAAAATTCGAAATATAACATATACGAAAAATCTAAATTTTAATTTTATAGCTAATTCGATTGTTTAATTTATTTTAATAATTTAAAATTAAACAAAAAATGATGGAGGAGATATAAATTGTTATCAAATATATATTATTAGATACATTAATTGTCATATATATATATATATATATATATTAGTCATTTATGGTAATTTCGTAGGTTTTATTTAAGGAAAGAAAAGAAAATAGTAATTATATATAGCGGAACAATCATAAATGCTTCTATCGTAAATATCATATCATATCATATAGTTTGACCAAAGAATGTATCTAGCGACATATAAAAATCGAATGTGGGTTTAAAATCATGTGTATCTTTTTATAATAAAAGTGTTAAACCATTGATCATTAATTTTTAACAGAATAATTTTAATAGTTTTACTCATTTATTGTCATTTTTTAAAATTCAAAATATAACATATACGAAAAAATCTAAATTTTAATTTTATAGCTAATTCGATTATTTAATTTATTTTAATAATTTAAAATGAAACAAAAATTGATGGAGGAGATATAAATTGTTATCAAATCTTTATTATTAGAAACATTAATTGTCATATATATATATATTAGTCATTATGGTAATTCCGTAGTTTATATTTAAGGAAATAAAATAAAATAGTAATTATATCTAGCGGAACAATCATAAATGCTTCTATTATAAATATCATATCATATCATCATATCATATAGTTTGACCAACGAATGTATCTAGCAACATATAAAAATCGAATGTGGACCTACTTATTTTTCAATTGAATGTAATTGACTATCTAATTGAGTGACACCTAAGCATTTGAGTCTTTTTTAATTATTACAAAATTGAGGTTACAATTTTTCAAATGTTTCTCAATTAATATATAGGAGATTTCCGATGAAAAAGAAAGAAAGATAGGAATCTTATGACAAGATTTTCCAGTTAACTTTCATATTTTTTTGATAAATTGCATTTCATAGAGATCATTTTACTTAAACATAGTCATTGAAAAAGAATTACTTCCGGTGAAAAGAAAGAAAAATAGGAATCTTATGACAAGATTTTCCAGTTAATTTCATATTTTTTTGATAAATTGCATTTCACAGAGATCATTTTACTTAAACATAGTCATGGAAATTTTTTTTTTCAAATATCCTATAATTCCTGTTACATGCGTAATTATGTATGTAAATACTTTCGGATAGACCTTTTAGTCTCTTTCTATTAATTTTTTTTTTACTTAGAGCAAGTCCACTAAATTTAAGGTTTTTTGTCAAATTAATCCTTAGTTAAGGATCAGATTTGTTACTGTGCATAGATTTCACTATCACGTGAAATCCTGCGATTAGCTCTTTTCTTTTTTTTTTAACCAAAAAAATAAAATAAAATAATTTAAAAAACTTACCTCGATTATCTATCCGAGAGGAACAGGATTGGACTTGCTCTTATCTTTCCTATGATTATTTTATTATGTATTCATTCACTATTTCACTAAAATCATAACTGGTTAAATCATCTGTAGATAATCCGTATATACTAAATATATAAAATTTTATCCAAAAATTTGCTATATTTCATGTTTTACATTTAATTATTTCTCCTATATAAATAATTTAGTCTTCGTTTTTTAACTTTTAAAGACACCAAATAGTTGACCAAGAGTACACCACCAAACACTATTTTTCACTATTATATGTTGTGTGTTGATTTTAAAATATGGTTTGTTCTCACCGCCCATGGTGCTGAGCGGTTTCAACGATGCTACGACATCCTTTTCATACAAGTTTTATAACTATTATCTGGGGTGAATAAAATTTGTTGCATTTTAGTTTATAACTTGAAGGCCAAACATGTTCATAAGTCTCTTTCTATAACCAGTAGTTGAAAGTTTTAAATGATATCGCAAACAAGAATTTTTTGGCTCTTAACTATAATTGAAAGCCAAAACATTTGATAAGTCTCTCTTGTTTTGAAAAAAAATAAATGTATAGCTCTCTTTATATAGCCAGTCGTTTTAAACTTTATAAATGAAATCGCAATCATACATGTTTTATACAGCTGCATTAACCATGTTACAGCAATTTAATGGAGTAACGTTCATAACCACAATCGTCCACTTTCATAAATTCCAAACTCTGGAATATCAAACATTAGGCGATAGACAAAACATGTGTCAAAACTCCCATAAATTGAACCTAACGTTGACAATAATATAGAGATGAGATCCGAGGGTTTGCAGCGCGCATTATCATGCTGTACAATTCAAAATTTTCTCATCAAAATTTTTATTTACATTTTTTGTTCTTGTATTTCTAACTATATTGTTTTTTTTTAACAAAGAAAAGGGTTAAACCCGGACCACTAATGGAACCAAGCCTAATCTCTGGGTGGGAGGTGCAACCCACGGATAGATCCTCTCCCGAGTATTCAAATGAGTCCTAAGCAATGGACTCATATCCGTGTGGCCACTTAAAGGTGTTTGCAGCTGTGGGGATTCGAACCCGGAAGTATTGGGAATCTCACCCTCAACCCGAAATTCTAACTATATTGTTTACTTCGATCTTTGGAGATACGAAGTATAACTTTTATTGTAATAATTAAACTATATAATCCGAAACGACCTATTAACACTAACAAATCAACACAATGAGTAAAATCGGGTCGGGACTAAATAGACCACCCAACAATAATAATTTTTTCTTTTTCTTTATAATCTTGTCTTCAAATTAATCTGAACATAACATTTATCTTTGAAATCATGTGATAATTCACTTTATAGAAAACCTAAACTATATGAATCGAAATCCCACTTATCAAGCACCTTTTTTAACTCTCAAGTCTCAACGCACTTACCTGTCCACATTTTAATCTTCCTCATAATTACACTTTTTTAAAGAAAAAAATATTAGTATATAGTAAGAATACACATTCAAAGAATCAACTTTATAGTAAATGGTAATCCAGCCCTAATTACTATCAATAAATAGTAGCATATCGAAAGAGTTTGACTAAATCAAATTTTGTTCTCTCTATATCTTTCTCTGGAGTAAGCAACTTCAAAAACTCGTTAACCCAACACAACCACCAAAGAAAAAGAAAAAAAAGACGGATCTCTTTCTCTGAAAAAGTCTCGCCCTTTTGTTTCTACCTTTCAAAAACTAAACTGCTTCTCTCTCCTTAAACTTCCTCAAACTGTTCAGTTCTGTCTGGTAATAAAAACAAATCCTGAAGTCAATTTCTTCGTCAAGATTCGCTTTTTTTAACATCTCTGTTCTCCTGATTCATGGACTTCACGAACTCCTGAGTCTCTACCCAGAAAACCCACTATGGACATCGAATCCAGAACCTATCAGAACACCGTCAAGGTGATGTCTCCACAAAACCGATTCTCAAGATCGATCCAAAGCTCTAACCTTTAATTTTTTTGATTTTGCAGAAGGAAACATGGAGAACAGTATTGACAT
Source organism: Raphanus raphanistrum subsp. raphanistrum (assembly GCA_019706035.1). NCBI lineage: Eukaryota > Viridiplantae > Streptophyta > Magnoliopsida > Brassicales > Brassicaceae > Raphanus > Raphanus raphanistrum. Next base: position 55,119,807 of record CM033988.1, read on the forward strand.
TAGCCTATCAGAGCTTAGGAGTAGTCTACGGAGACTTAAGCATCTCTCCTCTCTACGTATTCAAAAGCACCTTCGCGGAAGACATCGAGCACTCCGAGTCCAACGAAGAGATCTTCGGCGTCTTGTCCTTCATCTTCTGGACCATCACCCTCGTCCCTCTCTTCAAATACGTCTTCATCGTCCTCAGGGCTGACGACAACGGCGAAGGTGGCACCTTCGCCCTCTACTCCCTCCTCTGCCGCCACGCCCGCGTCAACCCGCTCCCGAGCTGCCAGCTGGCCGACGAGAACCTCGCCGAGTACAAGACCGGGTCGTCTCCGTCGCCGTCGGAGGAGATGTGCCCTCCGTCGGGTTTCGCGGCGAGGTTGAAGTCGACGCTCGAGAAACAGAGAGTGCTGCAGAAGGTTTTGCTCGTCCTGGCCTTGGTCGGGACTTGTATGGTGATCGGCGATGGTGTCCTAACGCCTGCCATTTCCGGTTATTATTTTCTCTGTTTCTGTTTGCTCTCCGACAAAGACATGATTTTTGTTTTGTTTCTACTGTTTATTTTGTGTCTGTTACAGTTTTTTCTGCAGTATCAGGTGTTGAGCTTTCAACTGCCAAGGAGCATCACAAGTGTGAGTTCCTTTTTTTATTTTATTTTCTTGATTAATTAGTTTCATAGAGTCTTTTTAAATTTGTGTTTTGATTTATTTTCTTGATTAATTAGTTTCATAGACTCTTTTTATATTTGTGTTTTGTTTTATTTTCTTGATTAATTAGTTTCATAGACTTTTTATATTTGTGTTTTGTTTTGTATGTTGCAGATATAGAAGTGCCTGCTGCTTGTGTGATTCTGATAGCTTTGTTTGCGCTTCAGCACTACGGTACACACAGGGTCGGCTTCTTGTTCGCCCCGGTGATTCTCCTGTGGCTTATCTGCATCAGCTCCATCGGTGTTTACAATATTTTCCGTTGGAACCCGCATGTCTACCAAGCCCTCTCTCCTTATTACATGTACAAGTTCCTCAAGAAAACTCAGAGCAGAGGCTGGATGTCTCTCGGTGGGATCTTGCTTTGCATCACAGGCTCGGAAGCAATGTTTGCTGATCTCGGTCACTTCTCTCAGCTCTCAATCAAGGTATGTTCAAGAAAACCGCTAGACCGTAACTAGACGCTTTATAGAGGATTATAAGTTTAGTATTGAAGGATGTTATTACTCTTGTGTGCAGATTGCTTTTACATCACTTGTGTACCCGTCTTTGATACTGGCATACATGGGACAAGCAGCTTATCTCTCTCAGCATCATGTCATCGACACCAACTACAACATTGGGTTCTATGTATCTGTACCAGAGAAGCTGAGATGGCCTGTTCTTGTGATCGCTATACTCGCTGCTGTTGTTGGAAGTCAAGCCATTATTACCGGAACGTTCTCCATCATCAAACAGTGCTCTGCTTTGGGATGCTTCCCCAAAGTGAAGATCGTTCATACGTCGTCGAAAATCCACGGTCAGATTTACATCCCTGAGATCAACTGGCTCCTTATGGTCCTCTGTTTAGCCGTCACCATCGGGTTCAGAGACACCAAGCGGTTGGGTAATGCTTCAGGTATGTGTATATGATATGACTTCTACACCTGCTTCAGGTAGTTTTGAGACCGTTGCTAAGTAATGTTTCTATATAGGTTTGGCGGTTATAACCGTTATGCTGGTGACGACATGTCTCATGTCGTTAGTGATCGTACTCTGCTGGCACAAGAACATCCTCTTCGCAGTCGCGTTCGTCGTGTTCTTCGGCACCATCGAGTCGCTCTACTTCACGGCAAGCCTCATCAAGTTCCTCGAAGGTGCGTGGGTCCCGGTCGCGCTCTCCCTGTGCTTCCTTGCGGCGATGTGCACGTGGCACTACGGGACGCTCAAGCGTTACGAGTTCGACGTGCAGAACAAAGTCTCGGTCAACTGGCTCCTCAGCCTCGGACAAACGCTAGGGATCAAACGCGTCCGCGGCGTCGGGCTCATACACACCGAGCTCGTCTCCGGCGTTCCGGCGATCTTCTCTCATTTCGTAACCAACCTCCCTGCCTTCCACCAAGTGCTTGTTTTCCTCTGCGTCAAGTCCGTCCCGGTCCCGCATGTCCGGCCAGAAGAAAGGTTCCTTGTCGGACGCGTGGGGCCGAAACAGTACCGGATGTACCGGTGCATTGTGCGGTATGGGTACCGCGATGTCCACAAAGACGACATCGAGTTCGAAGGCGATCTTGTGTGTAGCATCGCGGAGTTTGTTCGGTCTGAAGCCGCAACCGCGGTCGAGGAGACTAATGATGATGAAGATGAGAGAATGTCGGTGGTCGGGACGTGCTCGACGTACATGCAAGGGGTCGAGGATCAGGACGGGAGCGATCCTGACGACCCGGATAAGCCCGGGACATCAGAGATTCGATCTCCGAAGGTGAAGAAGAAGAAGAAGAGTAAGGTGAAAAAGAGAGTGAGGTTCGTTGTGCCGGAGACTCCAAAGATAGAGAAGGAGACGAGGGAGGAGTTGATGGAGCTAACGGAGGCGCGTGAGGGAGGCGTGGCGTATATAATGGGAAACGCTTATATGAGAGCGAAGCATGGTTCTGGGTTGGTGAAGAGATTGGCTATTAACGTTGTATACGAGTTTCTTAGGAGGAACACTAGAGGTCCAAGAACCGCACTTACCTCGCCTCATGCGTCGACGTTAGAAGTTGGAATGATCTACCATGTTTAAAAGGGGTATATTCGTCTTCTGTTATTTTGTACATGGTTTTGGTGTGTTAATTTGAAAAGTGAAATAGATTGTAGCTCAAGAAATTTTGTATTGTGGAGGTTTTGCTAAAGGTTAAACTCACACTTCGAGTCGCATAGAGTAATTTTTTTGACATAAAGAAAAACTTTCATTCGGTGTATGTGTATGCCAAATTGTAATACATTGTTCCAGATTTTTGATAAGAGAATACTGAACAGAGTAATATCATCTAATAGTCTATTTGTTTCAGCCATTGCAGACCGGGTGACCACTCCAGTAGTTCCGTTAACACAAAACGCCTTTGATTGGAAGCGTTATATCCGGTCTGCTAACTAGCTCTTCTTATGGAAAGCAATCAACGGAACCTTCTCTTCTTCGGTTTATTCGGTTTTATACCAAAAACATAATTATTTAGTTTGAGATCATATTATATGAATTTTAGAATCATGTTGTCAACATAGTCATTATTAAAAAAATTATATGTTTAAATAAAAGAACAAAAAAATAAAAATGCTTCTACCATCTGATAAATAATCAAATTTAGAATTAAAATAAAAACTCGAAATTTTGAAAATAAAAATAGAAAACAAAACATAAGCATAAAAAAAGAAAAGTTTATATACTCTTTCATATTTAGTGTTCATCAAAGTCATGCTTCGATTGAACACGAAACTATGTTCGATTATAGTTCAAGTGTTTTATAAATTAGGGTTTCTTTATTACTGTAAAAAATATGAATTAGGGTTTCTTTATTATGATGAATTACTACTTAATTATAGTTCAAGTGTTTTATAAATTAGGGTTTCTTTATTACTGTAAAAAATATGATAATAGTTATTAGCAAAAAGTTAACTTATATAACAAATATATATTCATGCATCATTATAAAATATATACATATTACATATTTTTACTTTTCATCCGTTTTTGTTCGGTTTATTCGGTTATAAATCAAACGATATCCAAATTCTATAGTTTTTATAAAATCATATCCATTCGATTTGTATGGTATATACCAAAACCAAATTATATTGTCTATTTCGCTTCGGTTCAGTACGGTTCGATTTTACCGTATTGAACAGCCTACTATACATGTAAATGTATTAAAATTAAATAAATGAAACAAGAGTGTATTTGTACAACATTTTGTAAAGAGACGGGGGAGATCGGCCAATTCATACATCAACAGAGGACCGCGGTCCCGATCAGTACATACACTACATACCTGTGCTAAGACATACATCAACTCACGTTTTTTTTTAAATTTCATACATCAACTCTTACTTTTCGGTTAATTCATACATTGACAGTCTTACCGTTAGTCAAACTATAACAGTGTCTTATGTGGACTTAACGGATACTGACGTGACTTTTATATTTTATTTAATTAATAAAATAAAAATAAAATTGATTTAAATCTGTCGTTGGGAGATATCCAACCCGGGTTCAGCCAAATTTGAACCACTCACTAAACCACTGTGCCACAAGAATATATTGATAATGTTATCTATTGTGTCTTACTTATCTATATAATTTGTTTGTATATTTCTAATTACCTAGAATTAACTCCACAAAATATATATAAATTCTAAGAATTGTGGTTAATTGCCTTAATTGTTGTTATTGTGATATTTCTTTTTATTTTCAAAATAAAAATTTTGAAAATCAAAAAAGTATTTTCAAAATTTACAAATAAAATATAAAAAAATTTGAAAATAAATTTCCAAAAATTATTATAAAAATTTTGAATTTGAAAACATAGAATTCAACACTACTAAATAAGTATTTTTATTTTTATTATTTATTTAAATAATTATTTATATTTAATTTATATTATAAAAAGTTTGAATTTGAAAACATAGAATTCAAAACTATTAAAAATATTTTTTATTTTTATTATTTATTTAAATAATTATTTATATTTAATATAAATAATTATTTATAAATCAAATATAAAAGTAATTATAAATAATAATTTAAATAAATAATAAGAAAAATGATAGTTTTGAATTCTATGTTTTCAAATTCAAACTTTTTATAATATAAATTAAACATAAATTATTAATTAAAAATTTAATTCTATAAATATAAATAATTATTTAATAAATAATAAAAAAATAAAAATAAATATATTTATTTAATAGTTTTGACTTTTAATTTTCAAATTCAAAATTTTATAATAATTTTTGGAAATTTATTGTCAAATGGTTTTTATATTTTATTTGTAAATTTTGAAAATTCTTTTTTGATTTTCAAAATTTTTATTTTGAAAAAAAAAGATCATAATAACAACAATTAAGGCAATTAACTACAATTCTTAGAATTTATTTATATTTTGTGGAGCTAATTGTAGATAATTAGAAATATCTGAATAAAAATTATATATAAATAAGCTACAATAGATAACACTATCAATATATTTGTGTGGTACAGTGGTTTAGTGAGTGGTTCAAGTTGGGATGAATCCGGATTTGATTCTCTCCAACCTCAGTTTTAAATTGGATTTTATTTTTATTTTATTAATTAAATAAAATGTAAAAGCCACGTCAGCATCCCTTAAGTCCACATATGACACCGTTATAGTTTGACTAATGTATAAATTAATCGAAAAGTAAGAGTTGACGTATGAAATTAAAAAAAAAAATGAGTTGATGTATGTATTAGCACAGGTATGTAGTGTATGTAATGATCGGGACCGCGGTTCTCTGTTGATGTATAAATTGGCCGATTTCCCCTAAAGAGGCCCCCGGTTAAATCCATCGAAGTCCACACTGCGTACTTTTTACCCAAAAAAAAGAAAGAAAAGAAACAACAAATCTGTCATAACAAAGGAAATAAAATCCGTGAAAATAGGGTAAATTAATTAATTATTTTTTGAAAAAGAGATATTAAAATCGTCCCCCGTCTGCTCGCTCTTATCGTCGTTTCAAATTGCAGGGTGTCGCCTTTCCTCTGCTTCTGTACTCCTCCAAGTCGAACGATGGCGGATGATCATCCCAGGGACGAGGCTTATATCTCAGCCGTCATCGAGAAGCGCATCAGGCTCTTCGAGGAGTTCCAAGCGAAGCAGCTCGCGGAGATTCAGTCTCGGCCGCACGACCAGATCAAGTACATTATATACTCGCGTAGCTATTAGGGTTAAAGTAGTGTTGTTTTCTTTTTTAACATACGTGTGAACTTAACTTATACTAGGGTTACAGTTGGAGATGGTGGAAACGTGAAAGAAGGAAAGAGATGGGAGACGACTCCAACAGAAATCGCGAGGCAAATCTCTGCGGAATTGGCGAACTCAGCGCTGGTTTCTTCGGTAAACGATGTCCTGTGGGACATGAATAGGCCACTGGAAGCTGACTGTTCCCTTGAGTTTTTCAGTTTCGACAGCGACAAAGGCCGTGATACTTTCTGGCGTTCTACCGCTCACATTCTTCTCCAACAGGAGTATGGTTGTAAGCTCTGCATTGGCCCCTGCAAACCTAAAGATGAGGTAATAAGACTAAGAGCAGCTATATTTTTGTTGGCTTCCTTCTCTGATGCTATTTGATTTGCATATACAGGGTTTCTTCTACGATGCATTCTATGCCGATCTGGGCTTAAACGAGCAACACTTTCCCCATACTCAACCAGGGGCTGCTCCAGTACTGCTTCTTTGTGATATCTTTATTTGATAACTCTTTATTTATTTATATTTGCTTCTTTTACAAAGCTTTTCATAAATGTGAATTGAGTTTATTATACCTCTTGACATCTCAGGAAGGACATCCATTTGAAAGGATTGAAGTGACCAGGGGTCAGGCATTTGAGATGTTTTCTGATGATAATACTTTTCAGGTGTGTTATTTTTTTTTATGCTCCCTTCTGATCCGCATTCGTTTCTGACATTGGATTTTGTTCTTTGGGCCCTTTTCTTCTGCTGTTATTCATCTATCTTACAGGCTGAACTCCTCACCGAGAACAAAACCACCATCTACAGGTGTGGTCCTTTGGTTGATCTCTGTAGTGGACCACATATACCAAATATTTCCTTTGTGAAAGCTTTCAAGTGTTTGAATGTGAGATTCCTACTCTATAATCTACAAGCTACCATTTATTTTCTTTTACTCACCTAGTCTTTTGTCTCCCACTCAGTTTCTTTCGGTGCTATTAGGCCAACACCACCAACTTTTCTTTTCTCACCCACTCAGGTTCTTTCTGTGTGCTAATATACAATATCGCCTTTGCTAGCTCCCCTTTTTTCCATGCACTAACAGTATATATATATGTAAGCGATTCAGCCCTGGGAGTTGGTTCTTCGAGAAACATGGCACTCGCGTTTATAATAAGCTGATGCATTTCATCCGGGAGGAATATCGGAAAAGGGGCTACGAAGAGGTTTTTCCCTTTTCTCATCATTTCACCCTCTTTTTTTTAGCAGACTTGATGACCCCGGCAGAGGGGTTGCTAGATTAACACTGAGTTTGGCCAGGTCATTTCACCAAATATTTACAACATGAAACTCTGGGAAACATCTGGGCATGCTGCAAACTACAAGGAAAATATGTTCGCGTTTGATGTAAGTGTGCATGCTGTCTCAACATTCTTCTTGGCCCTGCCGCTTTGAAGATATGCCATTTTAACAGAATGACTTTCTCTATTTTTCCTTGCACAGATTGATAAACAGGAGTTCGGGCTCAAACCTATGAACTGCCCTGGTCACTGCTTGATGTTCCAACACAGGCTTCGCTCGTATAAAGGTGGCCCTATGTTCCTCTAGTGCTGCTTGATTAGATATAGGAATAAATCTTACTCTTTAAGTTATATCATTTTTCTTTGCTGACACCTTCCTTTAATGGTATGGTATGTAGAATTACCCATTAGACTGGCCGACTTTGGAGTGTTACATCGAAATGAGGCAAGTGGAGCTCTTAGTGACTTGACTTGTGTCCGACGGTTCCAGCAGGTATTTTTTTTTTTTTTTTTTTTTTTTTTTGCATTTGAACTTTTCTTCTTCTTAACTTTCTTCTTTTCAGGACGATGCACACATATTCTGTACAAAGGATCAGGTTTGAGATTATTTGCTTCCTATATAGCAACGTTGAATTTCCTTATCTTCCCAGCTCCTTGTTAGAAGTATTCTGTCTTTTCGCAGGTTAGTGGAGAATTGAAACGTGCATTGGAGTTCGTTGACTATGTTTACACAAAATTTGGGTTTACCTATGACCTAAAGCTCTCAACGGTAAGGATATTTGGAGATTTCTTGTACCAAGTTTTGATTCTTAGATGGTCCGGTCTCCCACTGTGTGCATGTTGTTTTCAATTTCAGAGACCAGACAAGTACATTGGAGACGTAACAACATGGGATAGAGCAGAAAGGGACCTTGAAGAAGCACTAGAAGATTTTGGAAAGCCGTTCCTTGTATGTGTACTACTCTCTGATGTTTCTACTCAAGCTTGTTATTCAAAGACTATATGCATTCACTCTGGAGGTGTGATGTACTCTGCAGGTGAACAGAGGAGCCGGGGCATTCTATGGTCCGAAGATAGACATAACAATATCTGATGCAATGAAAAGCTACGTCCAGTGTGCTACTTTACAAGTTAGGGTCCCATAATCTTTTAGTTTTTTCTTTACAATCTTGCTATGGGAGTTTGATCCATCATGTTGCTTCACTTCAGCTTGATTTTCAACTTCCTGCCCTCTTCGAGCTGGAATACACAGCTATGGCTGAAGGGAATTCGGATACACCTGTGATGATACATAGAGCGGTGTTAGGATCTGTTGAGAGTATGTTTATCACATTGTTGGAGCATTACAAAGGAAAATGGCCCTTCTGGCTTAGTCCCCGCCAGGCCATAGTATGCTCGCTGTCAAAGGATTATGATGAATACGCTGAAAAGGTTCTCTACATTCGTGACTTCGCTCCTCCTTATGAGCACTTTGCAGTTTACTTGGAGAATCTTATCTCTGTCTTTTACTTGCATTTAATCAAACAGGTGAGAGAACAAATTCACGAAGCTGGGTACTATGCTGATGTTGACACAACAGACAGAAACATCAGCAAGAAGGTAACTTGTACACAATTGAGGTTTATGTTGTGGTATTTTCGGTTAGGTTTGCACTTGGTGGGCAAGAAATTGTGTCTTTTGACGTGGATTTAGTGTCACACTAAGCAAATAATTTCAGTGGACCCATCTTAGACATAATGCTAAGAAGCAGTGTATTTGTTTTGTGGTTTTGAGTGATGATTGATCATCAGTGTGGTTGTGGTGTAGGTGCGAGAAGCTCAGGTTCTGCAGTACAACTACATACTGGTTGTGGGTGCTGAAGAAACTACAAGGGGACTTGTGAGTCTTAGAACCCAGTGTTGCTCATTCCTGTGTCCATTCAAGCCTCTTCTGACAAAGTTAGATTCTTTTGTTTTCAGGTGACTGTTCGTCGAAGAAACGAAGACCGTTCGAAGTTCCCAGTGATGAGCGTCGGGAATCTGCTGGATGAGTTGGAACTCAAGACGGCCAACTTTCTCTGAGAACCATAGACGGGAGCAGTAGCAGTTTCCAAAGTACGATGGGAACCAGCGCGGGTTAAAATCCCATTTGTATGAACACAAATTTCGAGTTCATTTTCATTTGAAAAACATGTGTGTTTTGTTATTTAAGGATTACTAGATTAGTGCGGGATCGTTTATTTTAAAATTATACTAGATTTTGACCCGCTCGACCGAGCGGGTGTCAATTTCATTTTTTTATCCTTGTTTGTACCAAATGTTATACATGATTTGTAATGTGTAAAATAATATAATATTTTGAGAAATAACAATTTTTTTAATTGCATTGGATATTTTTTTTGAATTTTACTCTAAATTATATAACCGATATTTATTGGACATCATATAAACATTTATATAGTTAGGTTTATGTATAAAATATGTAGAAAATGTTTTTCTGAATTAAAAGTAGGAAAAATAGAAAAATATGAGTTAGTATGGTATTAAAAATTGATACATTAGTTATAACATTTGTAAGAAAACAAAAATATTGTAAAGAATTTATTCCATAGAATATTCGATTTGTATAGTTGTATCCATAAATTTCGAAATAGAGAAGTTGTATGTATTGTGAAAATATTTTATAAATCACGTTAGGAAAGATCATAACTCTTGGCCAATTGTACATATCAAATTAATTGATTTATGAATATAATATTTAATTTTAATTGTTTCTTTGTTAACTTTCTAAATACTATTGTTATACTAATATGAAGATACTAAATATATGAATTTAAACTTAGTTAGCAAGACTTTAAAAAAAAATATTTTTAAAAATTAATTAGCTAAAATAGCTAGGAATGTGATCTAAGTTTGTAATAATTATTTTTTGTATAATTGATAATATATATTTTAAACTTTACCCTATTAAATAATTGTTTAATATGACATTTCTAAACACAATAATTTATAGTTTATATTGAATAATTTTATTTTATCTTGTAAACCATCAATTATATCATCCATACTTTTAGAATATGACCCGTATATCCGCACAAATGTATTTTATTTTTCTATGGATCAAAATGTTTATGATAATTTATAGTAAAATTTTTGTATATATTATTTAAATTATATAGTGCTATATATTTTATATTTTTTAACATTTATCATACTGAACTTACACTGGGACATTATTTATATGAAAGTATATGTAACATATTATATTTATATATTATATAAATGGTTTTTTTCAATGTGACTTTTATTTTTAGTTAGTACTAATAAATAATAAAAATATAATTACATAATTTTAAAAAAAAAATATTGTTCATTAACTATTTAAAGATATGTGTATTAATTATTTCCAATCATATACATATATAATAAAATAGTAAAAGACAATGAATACTATAAGTTAGGTTTATTAATTATTGTTTCTATACTTTTTAGTTATAATTTGATTTTGGAAATGCATTAATTAAACAGAAAAAATAATAAAATTTAAAAGATAAATTAATTAATAACTTCAGTGGCATACCATTGCAAATAAGTTTAAAAACTAAGGGTAATTTATTTTTATGCTTCTGTTTTAATAATATAGAAATTTTAACTATATTGGATCATAACTAAAGGGTGCATGATTTAACTTATAAAATAAAATTTATTATTTAGCACGAACATAGGAAGTAATATTCTCTTTATAGAGATTTGTAGTCATATTGTTCGGAATAAGGAAGGGATATATTAGGAGGGAGAAGGTTTTCGGATACCCATTTGGATTCAGTTCGAATCTATTCGGGTTTTTGATTTTCAGGAATAAATATTTCAGTCCCCCATTTAAGAATTCATAAATTTTGATTTTATTCAGTTCAAATCTTTCCGGATTCGGTTTAGGTTCGAATAACCCTTGATTTTAAAATTTTAAAATTTATATATATTTTAAATGTTTCAATATACTTTGGTTCGAGTCGGGTTCGGTTCAAGTTTTCTAGATACCAAAATTTTGAACTTATTCAGATATTTAACTAATTTCGGTGAATATTCAATACTATTTTATTGGATTCAGTTTGGCTCTCCGGATTCGGATTTTTTTGACTGGTCCTAAGATATATTTTTCTGTTGAATAGAAAGATAAAAACTAATATTATTTGGAAATATATGTTACTCCTGAATGAATGGTAGGTTGTTTAGGTTTTAGAATAATATTTTATTAGTTAGCACAAACATAGGAAATAGTTTAAACTTTAAACTAAAGAAAAGAGCACGACATTTTAAAAAAAAATAATTTAGTTTTGATACTATGTAATATTTTCTGTGATTTTGTGTGTTAAAATATGATATATTGTTGTTTATGATTTGAATGTCGTGTGGAGGGACTGAAGGAGTAACTTAACAAAAATTCTGATTTGAATGAAGGTAAAAATGTTTTTGTTGGTACATATTAAAACAGTTATCATTGAGGAAAAAAAATTATTACACAAAAAAAACAAATTAACCTATTGTGGTGTGGATTAAAGTTTATTATTTTGTAGGTTAAGTCAATGTATTTAGTGTCGGATCAATGCAATTTTTTTATGTCATCAATTCCGTGTACAATATTTACTATTGACTTTAATGTTTAATGTTTTGATATGGAATATTTTTGGTTTAGATTTGATTTAGGGAACATTTATTAATTTAGGAAAAGACAATGAATAGTTAAAACTAAGTTTATTTATTATTTCAGTGGCATTGTCTTGTAAATAAGTTAGAAGTCTTAGAGTTAATTCTAAATTGTACTTCTGTTTTAATAATATAGATTAAAAGTTAATAAGTACTAGGTTTTGATCCGCGCTTCGAAAGCGCGGGTATTATTTTTTACTTTTATGAAATATATTATTTGTTTGTAATTATTGAATGTATTTATCTTAATAAAACTTTTTTATAATAAATTCAACATATAGAGTGTCTCTGGTAAACTATGTGTTTCTCTGATTTTGTTTTATTATCTCTCCAATTAACATATTTATCTGGCTTGTTGTTAACATAAATGATTTTATAACGCAACTGTACAATACTTTTACATTGATATTTTTTTTAAACGATATGACATATTTATATATTAATTAATATATAAATACCCTGAACGGATTTAACAGAACTCAAACATATTCGAAACAAACCCGAATGGATACCTGAACGTCCAGCCCTAGTCATAATTCGAAATGAAATTTAGAAATATATGAACAGAGCTGAAATCTTTGACTCCGGAAACCCAAAACCCAAACAAATCCGAAACATACCGGAATGGATACCTGAACGCACAGCCCTAGTCACTATTATAGTATTATGTATCATTTATATGTCATCATATAATTAATTGTATTGGTTCATCATATAAATAATCAAAATAATTAATAGTATTTTATATGTATCATCTTATAAATAATCACATATATTATATTCTTAAAGTTTAATGTGAAATATAAAAACCACAATTTAAGTTGGTATATGAAATTAATCTTTTTGTTGTATTTTTCTTATATTTATTGAAAATATTTTTTAATAATGGTTATTGGAAAATATTTTTAGTAAAAATAAAATTTTGAATATATGCATATTTTAAATCAATTTTTGATATAAATCAACTTTAAATTATTATTTTGATTTGAAATATGTATATAAAATTTAAATTTTATTTATGATTATTTTAGACAAAACAATGTTTTAGGTAATTAGATTAGTCCATTTTGGATATTTTAAAACTGATATACTTTTATCCATGTTTCAAATTTTATTTTTTTGCATTAGTTTTCTATGAGTTATTATTAATTTTATGTTACTTTTTTAAAAAAATTGAACTCTTGATTTTATATTTGACTAAACTAAATAAGGTAATAATACTGTTTTAAAAAATTGTTTTATATAATATACTACTTATATTTCAGTTTGTGTTTTTATTTTTACCATAAAGAATTGTAAATATAGTGACAAAATTGTAAATAAAAAGAAATATAGAAAGAATGTTGTTTAATTTATTGTAAAAACAATGGCTAAACTTTTAAATAAAAAGAAGTATTAAATATGTTATTCATGTTTCTAAACAATTCTCATTTGTTATTAATTTATTGAAATTACAATGGCTAAATGTGTAAATAAAAGAAAATACACATCTCTACTATCCATGTTTCCAAACATATCTTATTTATTCTACTATCTATGTTTCCAAATATATCTCATTTATTATACTATCCTTGTTTCCAAACATCTTCATTTTGTACTTCAACTTTAATAATATAGATTTACCTAGTTTAATATTTTCATAGATTATATTTGTTTATATTCAATTTCAATAATGTTGTCTTCTTACTTTATCAATATTATTATTTTTTTTTTTGTCATCAAACATACAGACTCATACTGATTCTGTACATCAAACTGGTAGCTCAGCATCCATGTGAATGACAAAAGACGACTGTTGTCTGGCACTGCGTGCTAGACGAGCCGCCCTTGAATTTGCCGTCCTTGGTACATGAATGAGCTGTAAACTATGGAAACTACTTTGTAAGCTCCTGATATCCTCCAGATAACTTGCGAACGCCGGCCACTCTTCTGGTTCCGAAACCATTTTCACCAATTGAGAACAATCTGTTGCAAACGTAACCTGAAACTGTCGTAAATTCTTCATGCATTCCATTGCCCAAATCAATGCTTCCACTTCCGAATGTAGGGGAGACATACTTGCTCGAACATTTCGTGCCCCCATTAATCCCTCATAACCTTCCAAAGTACTAAACCAACCTTGTCCTGAGAAAGAGTCATTGTCCTTCCACGAACCATCAATAAAACACCATCTCCCTGGAATTGTTGGGAGCTGGTGCACTTGCGGTGGTATGGAATGCCGGGTAGTCAAGTCTTGGGCAGCAGCCCACATGATAGACTCCGTTTCAGCCAACTTTAGTGTATCCCTAGCATCAACATCCAACTTTACTTTATCAATATTATTATTTTTTTATTTTTATTTAATGGTTGTTGTTATTTACAAGGTATTGCTTAACTTGTTAGAAGATTTTAAGGTTAATTTACAAAATGACCAAATTCATAAAAAAAATCTGAATATATCATCAAAATCCGAACAAATATTTAAATGTTCACTGCTTAAAAAAATATACGATATATTTTTTAATACGACTTAAAATAAAGAATCTAATCAGTTATTTTATTCTGCGTACGGCGTAGATTACTAGCTAGTATTATACTATTGATATTTATCTAAATTATGTTTACTTTGATTTCATTCTATTCCTTTAAAAAGAGTTATCATTTGTGTAACAAGAAAACATTTTCTTTGAAGTTATTCATTCCCTTTATTTTATTCCATTCATCTATATTCCATTTTTTAACTTTTTATTGATAAAATTCCTAAACTTGACTTGCAATTACAGACAGACTTTATTATTTACGTCCACTGGCTACCATTTTTTTTTTTCCACTGGCTACCATTGAATAGGCATGACTTCATTTCGTCCATTGACTTACGTGTGGTCTGCTCCCATTTCAAGTGTGATTTTCGTTAGACAAGACAGTTAGTGGTGGATTAACGTTAGTGTTTGGTGTCACGGTCCAAGGTGGTGGAAGCATTGTTTAAGTCTTCGTCAACGCGCGTGAGTTACGCTAAGGAGGAATAGTGTGTTTACACTCAGATGGCAAACTAGAAAAAAGTATCAGTTGTTCAAAAAAAAAAGTATCAAAGTTCATATAAAACACCAACAAGTCGTGTTTTTGAATAAAGAGTAAAACATAGAGCTCTCTGTCTCTCCCATTTTTTTGCTTTGGTCGATGATGATGTCCAGGCTACGACTGTATCCATGTGTGCTCCTAACTGTATGGCTCTTGTGTATCCTATGTTCGATTCATGTGGTTAGAGCTCAAAACCGTACTGGGGCCTCTACTCATCCCGACGAAGGTCTGTCTGTATTTTTTTTTTTTTAGCAACACGAAGGTCTGTCTGTCTTCTTTCTTTTTCAAACAGTTTGGCAAAAAAGTACAAAAGGCTGTAGGCCTAGGTTAAATTCCATGGTGGTTGATTTTTTTAATAAATATTTTAAATTTAATATATATATAATTTGTGATTATTATTTTTAATTGGTTCTGATTGGAAAACATTGTAAATAGATAAGGTGGTTCATTGTTTTTTTGGTTTTAGGCTTTTAGCTTAATAAAAATTAATTATAAAAAAGTATATAGTTGATGGAAATTAAAAATATATAAACAGCGCATGCCTTTTAAACTAATGGGATAAGTAACTGACAGCGCGTGCGTTGAACACCATCTTCGCGACATGGAAGATTCGTGCGCCGAGAGAATGGAACATCAGCGGCGAGCTTTGCTCTGGCGCCGCCATAGACGACGGTGTCACCATCGACAGTCGCGCATATAACCCTCTAATCAAATGCGACTGTAATTTCGTCAACTCCACAATCTGCCGCATCACTGCGCTGTAAACGGATCTTTCCTCTTTTTGTGCACACCAAGTGTTCGATACATTCTCCCACTGAGAAATCACTAAACTTGAAAGAGCTCATTCTGAATGTTTTGACAGGAAGGTTTATGCGATAGATGTTGTAGGAACTATACCTGAAGAGCTCTGGACTTTGGAATACCTCACAAATCTGTATGGTTTTTACTTTTTACTATATAGTTTCATCAAAACAGAGCTAACACACTCACTGAGACTCAAAGTTCACATCTTTCATCCTTTTTTTTACTTCAGGAACTTGGGTCAGAACTTTCTGACAGGACCCTTGTCTCCTGCAATTGGAAACCTGACTCGGATGGAATGGCTGTAAGGATGTGAGAGAGACTTTCTTCTGATGATGAACTTTTTTTACAAACGTTTTTTCTTGTCTCTCACGTAGGACTTTTGGGATCAATGCGTTGTCTGGCTCTATTCCTAAGGAAATAGGTTTGCTTAGAGACTTGAAATCGCTGTAAGCTTATTATGGTGCTTCTTGAAATATGATGATGTATTTCACAATGCTTCTTGAGGATTCTGATGGCTCCTTAATATATATGTATTTTATGCAGGGCTGTTGGTTCAAATTACTTTTCCGGTTCTATCCCAGCTGAGATTGGGAGTTGTACAAAACTGCAACAACTGTGAGTTCACCTGTCTAATGCTTATGTACCTAACATAGATATGCAACCTTAACCTTCGAGACCATCTAGTGTTCACTGTCCATAAAGTTCTTGCGCGAAACTACTTATATTTTATGAATTTCTTACATCTTTTGCAGCTATATAGATAGTTCTGGACTCAGTGGGGAAATACCCTTATCATTTGCTAATCTTGTGGAGCTGCAAGTCGTGTAAGATTGAATCCTAATCTAAGCTTTATCGTTAGATGTCTACAGCTATTTATTACTTCACATTGTTTTTGGTCTTGGGGTGATTTTTTTTTTCTTAATGTTGTATCAGCTGGATGATGGATCTGGAAGTTACAGGTCGGATACCAGACTTCATAGGAAACTGGACCAAACTTGTTTCCTTGTAAGTCTTTTCTACAGAGTTTTTATATAACGGATTTGTTCCGTTGGTCTTGTTTTTATATATTATACATTTATATGTTAATATTACAGTGTGGGAAAACTCTTCATTGCATTTGAATTATGTGTTTTACTGCAGGAGAATTCTCGGAACTGGTTTGAGTGGTCCGATACCGTCGTCATTTTCTAACTTGGCTTCTTTGACAGAACTGTATGTGTTGGCATTGTTTGTCATAATCTTTATTGTTTACGGTTTCTCGTCTGTTTTCTTTCTCAAATATTTATATCCTAAATGTAGGAGGCTAGGTGATATATCTAGTGGAAGCTCTTCTCTTGAATTCATCAAAGACATGAAATCTCTAAGTATATTGTAAGGCAGCTTCGATTTGGATTCACTACAATTCATTATCAGATTAGTTTACTGTTGAATTGTTTATCTCCCCTTCGGGTATTTTAACGTTGATGGTTTATGTTGTAGAGTATTGAGGAACAGCAATCTCGAAGGGACAATACCCTCTAATATTGGAGAATACTCAAGTTTGCTACAAGTGTAAGTACACACGTTAATGAGACTGTGTTTCATCAATATGCTCTGAAAGCTGTTTTAGGGTCTTTTCTGTAAAAGAGCGTGAGACGACGATATGTGAATGACATACCATGCAATTCATGTTTGTTTTCCAGTGATTTAAGCTTCAACAAACTACATGGACCAATACCGGCGTCACTTTACAACTTAAGTCGACTTAGTCACTTGTAAGATGATATATTTTCTGATTCTTTTTGGGTCTTTATTCAAAACCCGAGTAATTGTTTGAAACAAATGTTGTCTTCATATTAGGTTTCTGGGAAACAACAAGTTGAATGGTTCCTTGCCCACTCAAAAGAGCCAGTCTTTGAAAAATATGTGAGTAACAATATCCTTTGTGGAGGGTATAACAGATATGCTGACATAGAATCAAGTTTCATTTCACCTTTTACTCGCACTTATTCATGTTGAACCCTGTTCCACTCTTGGTAGCATGGAAGACTTGCCAATATAATCAGGAAGCTTTTATGGAATGTATAACATGTTGTGTAGATCCTACTAATTGTTCTTTCTTACTTGCAGAGACGTGTCCTACAATAATTTGTCTGGAAGTCTTCCTTCATGGGTCAGCTTACCAAACTTGAAACTGTAAGTAAACAAAACACTACAATTTTTTAACGTACTCACTGTGTTCTTCAGAAAAAAATTATTTATAGGAAATATTTATTATGATCATATGTTAGGTAATAATAATCAAAACTGTATGTTATATGTGCAGCAACCTAGTTGCTAACAACTTCACATTGAAAGGTCTTAACAAGAGGTAATTTATCTTGGATATGTTCTTGTTGGTGCTTGAAATTGCAATATGTATAAACGACTCATCTTTTTTTTTTCTTAAATATAATTTTTTGTTAAAAGAGTTTTACCAGGACTGAAATGCCTGCAAAAGAACTTTCCCTGCAATAGGGGTAAAGGAATCTGTAAGTGTAACAAAGAGATATCCTCACAACCGTTGTTTGTCTATGTGCATTTACTATTATAAAAAAAATTGTTTATTGTTTCTCTATTGGCTGGTGGTCTAGATTCTGACTTTTCTATCAACTGCGGAGGGCCAGAGATAAGGTCTGTTAGCGGAGCACTATTTGAGAAGGAGGACGAGGATCTTGGACCTGCTTCGTTCTTCGTGAGTGCTTCTCAGAGATGGGCAGCCAGTAGCGTAGGACTTTTTGCTGGAAGCAGCAATAATATATACATAGCCACTTCACTGTCACAATTTGTCAACACTTTGGACTCGGAGCTTTTTCAGTCGGCAAGACTTTCTGCATCTTCCCTAAGGTACTACGGGTTGGGGCTCGAAAATGGAGGCTACACAGTGACACTTCAGTTTGCTGAGATACAAATGAAAGGTTCCAACACTTGGAGAGGTGTTGCGAGAAGAAGATTTGACATTTACGTTCAGGTTATGATCTAACTTTCCTCTTCACAAGTTAAATGATCTGGTGTGCTGATCTTCTTCCTAAATTTGGTTCCAGGGAAGACTTGTTGAAAAGGATTTTGATGTACGAAGAACAGCTGGTGGCTCTAATCTTAGAGCAGTTCAGAGAGAATATAAAGCAAATGTATCAGAAAATTACCTCGAAGTTCATCTTTTCTGGGCTGGAAAAGGGACATGTTGTATTCCTATTCAGGGGGCGTATGGGCCATTAGTATCAGCCGTTAGTGCAACACCAGGTAACAACACAAATGATTATTTTTTCTTCTTCTTAATTTTCACTATCTCCTAGTGATATTAAGTGTCACTCATTGCTGCGCAGATTTTACACCAACTGTGGTTAATATGCCGCCATCAAAGGGAACAAACAGAACTGGTACTCTTGTTAGTGTCTGAAAGAGTATGAATAAGAGAAAGGAAAAACAGAGGAAGTCAACACTCTTTAACTAAGACTCGAATGGTTGTCATTGCCTTTGATCTCATTCTTCTAATAATACGATCATAGCTCGTTGTAATGGGGTCATTGGTGTTATCTTTTTACAAATTAATAAAACAGTTATATCCTTAGTTCAGAGTTGTGTTCATTACACTGTCATTGTTGGCGTGGAATCTTGGCGGGTGTGATGCATGCTTCTGCAAGAGCTAAAAGTATTCATTGTGCACTTGTGATTGATTTGGATGCTGCAGGGGACAAGAGTTTACATCTTTGATTGGTTAAGAAAAAATCTAGTGTGATCCTTTTGTGCATTTATGGTGAATAGGCGTGGATTCTACACGAGAATAATAGATGATGAGCTAAATGAGTACAACATGGAAAGAAGTGAAACGCATGATTAGCATTGCTCTGATATGCACACAGTCATCTCCTGCCTTGAGACCAACAATGTCAGGAGTAGTGTCATGTTGTCGGAAAGTGTTGAGGTCGATGGCGGCAATTCAAGACGCTGATTTAGACTTTGGATCATGATGCTAAGCTAAGGAGCTGCTTTGATCATCTAGAGAACGTACTGCTAATTATGTGATCCAACTTTTTTCTTCCTTGAATTAAATTCAGTGGTGGGCTCAACTCACTTCACGTCGTAGTCGAAAAGGGGTCCAACTAGCTCAAGTGTCCATGTGAAAGCCAACCAGAAAAGAGTAATTGTTGTTTATTGATTTCATATGTCATTTCAATGCCCATTTTATCTTCTACGGTCGTCGTGGCTCGCATGATTACAATCCCACCGCCCTTTATTGTACTCTTTTTTTTTTGACAACTCAAATGGATGATAAGGTTTAGTCCACATATAGCTCAACTTGCTCAATCCAGCTAGTGCTGGGTTTGCGGGTCGACCCGCCCCGACCCTTTCCGCCCCGCTGCGGATCGACTCATTTTTTCGATTCAAAAATTCGACCCGCTTGACCTGCATCTAAAAAATGTAAGACCCGCCTCGCCCCGCATAAATTAGCGGGTAACCCGCAGGTAATATAAAAAATAATAAAAATAATTATTTTATTAATATTTTTTTAAAAACAATATAAATAATATATTTTATTTAAATTTTTAAAAATATTCGTACTTTTTATTATTCTTTTATAAAAACATAATTTTTATTTTAAAAAAATCATATTTTTAAAAGAATTTTTTTCTTTTAATTTTGCAGTTTGGCGGGTACCCGCAGTTTAAATTCGGTCGACCCGCACCCGCCCCGCGGCGGATCAAACGGGGCGGAGCCCGCGGATAATGAATCAAATTCCCAGCTCTAAATCCAGCCCATGAGCCTCACCTCTCACCAACCTATTATCTCTCTCTCTCTCACTTCCAATAATTTGTTCGAGTTTTTTTTCAATCAATTTAAATTATAATCAGTTTAAAACTCGTATTTGAGAAAAATCTATAAAATCAGCAAAAACCTAGTAAAATCGGTAACACGGAACAATTTCAAAACCTAGTTCTAAAAATCAATATATAATTAATGTGTTTTTAATAACGATTAAAAATTAATATTCCATAACTAATGTTTTATTTAATTAGTTGTCTATTTAGTTGTATTTTCTTTAAAAATATAAGATAATGGATTTTTGATTCTTGTATACGATTCTTATTTTGCCATATTCATAAAATTTAGAACTTTAGTTGTAAAAATAAACAAATACGGTAATTGAAATGGTTAATCATTTAGTTTTATCAATTTAAATTTATATAATATTCACTTGTTTAGTGTATACATAATTAGATTTATATTTATTATTTACTTTTCTAGTTAATAAAAGAAAACATATAACATATTATATGTAAAACTACTCTTTAGGTCCATAGTGTGTGTATATATATATATATATATATATAATTTTAAAAATAGAAAATTCGGTTCGATTGGTTGAATTGGTCTAACCAGTCAACAATCAGTAGCTATACCGAATCGATATCTAGTTGGTTTTTAAAACATTAACCATACTGCAGAAATAATAATTAGGAAAATAAAATAAAAAAAAACAATTTCTTGGTTATCTGTTTTTGTACTTTCTTAGTTTCCTTGAAAATTGTAAGAAAAAAAAAATATGTTGTCACAAAAAAAAACTATATTATTGTCTTTGAAATCAATATTTTTGAAAGCTAAATAGGAACCGATGAACTTATATGAAACAACAAAAATCTCGTGTATTTTTCTTGACAACACATATGACAGTATGGGTTTTATCTGTACGATATATGTTTGATGCTTAAATTACTAAAAGACATTATAAGAGACTTAACATCATATCTAGCTTACAAAATGCAATGTTTCCTTTAAAAATAAAAGTCTCTTTCAAAATTCTTCTTTTCTCGAGTTAAAATGATTTTATCAATAAAGATTAAAAGGGACCGTTTTCACCTTCTTTCCCGTTTCTCTTTATTTTGCTTTTACATTTTTTCCATTTACAAAAATTTATTTTTCTTCTAAAGATATACTATCATCTTTTTGGTTCTTTTTTGTTGTTTACTTTATGCTTGTTCAAAAAAAAAAAGAAGTAAATAAAAGATAACTCCAAGAATAAACATCAAAAGCTTGCGATATAATCTAATGAATCTCAAAAGTTTCAATCACTTCTTTCAAGTTTTACTAAGACATCATACTGACTACATCAATACCTATTTATACATCCATTTTATTAGTAAATGAATGACATATTAAAGTGCATCAAATCACGTTTCGACTAACAAAATACATTGTTTCACTATATACAAGTAGATGATAGATGCGGCAGCGCGAAACGAGGATCATGGTGCGAGAATATATGCACTGTTTGACTCTAGTCGTAACGCGCATCTTGTCTAATTACTACTTTACCTTTCTCTTAATCTCATTAATTAATTGTGCCTGTGAGTGTGTGTCGAAATGTCATTAGTTAACTGAATATAAAAATAAACGAGTAACGGAGACAGATACACTTCGTTCATAGGCTGAAAGGATATTTACTTGACACGCGATTTCAAGTCATTGGATACTTCCTTTGTCGAGGTTGTGGCGATTCCACAGAGCAATTAAAAAGAAAAAATTAAAGACAAAAATATTTTCATATTTCATGTTTTTACTATATTGTGCACGATATGTTGTTATGTTCACCACTCTTTTGTGGTTATTGGCTAGTGATTATAAAACTAAACACGATTAGCAGTAGTGATGATTAGTAAAATTGTCAAGTGGTTAGTGGTTCTTTTTTTCTTTTGCTGTGAACATTTAAACAACCACACTAAACTTCTATATATGATTTCGAACATGATTAAATAACTTGTGTTCTTAATAAATCATCTAACACAAAGATAAATAAAAGCTTCAGACCAAAACTCCTTTTCTTGCTAAAAGAATATAATCTTTCCCACCAAAAACTGTATGTTTAAATTTTTTAATGTTTGTACTTACTCTTTTGATGTTAGAATATATTCTATAACACAATCTGGCATGGGAAAGCTGATTTCATGCATAAAGTAGCATCAAGTTATATAACTAATATATTATATCACCAGAATACAGTTGGGAATTCATTCTTCTAAACTCAAAAAGTTTTATGTTTCGTATTAGGCAATGTTTTCAGATCCAATCTCGACCATGTTGAACCAGTAAATTCAATGTTTCACTATATATTTGGATTCAAACAAAAATGTAGTAATTTAAAATCTAAAAAACTTTAAAAATCATAAAAAATCAAAAAAAAATCTAATTAATCTATTATTTGAATGTTTGTTTAAAACTACGAGTGTGATCATTATTTACAATAATCTTTTAGCTATCTGATTTTAAAGCCTAAAATAAAAAAAATTGATTTGTCATATTTAAATTTTGTTGAAAATTTTGTTAAAACGCCAAAGAAAATAAAACAGTGATAAAAGAAAAACAGTTAGTTACTTAGTAATGCGGTTCTAAGAACATGATTAATCTTGCTTCTTAAGAGAGTTCTTAAGAGTTGTGTCCCACATTTTCATGATTACCTCTAACACGTACCGATCCGCGATTAGTTAGTTTATAATTTTTATTTCTTTTTAGTTCAGACAAAAAAAAAGAATTTAAAAACCCCAAAAGAGTTTTAGGGTTAATGTTGCTCTAACGTTTTAGTGGGGTTTAAAAACATTGATACAAGGTCATTAACAAACAAGAAAATAAACTAATCACCAACCCATCAACAATCTTAATTTAATTACAAAACAAAAAAAAACAGAATAAAAATCACATGACCACTCACTCTCTCTCTCTCTCTCTCTCACTACCTTTCCCCTTCTTTTCTTTTCACACACTGACTGACTCTGTCTTCACTCTTATTTTGCATATGAACAAAACAAACTCTGCAAACATTACTCTCTCTTTGCCCGACAAACCTGAAGAAGAGTCTATTCTTCTCCCTCTCCTTACTCAAAACCTTCACATTGTCCCCAGAAGATTCTCTATATGAACTAGCGCTTTTGCCTCTTCTTCTTCAAATCAATGGGTAGAGACGTTGTGCTTGTGAGCACTCTCATTCTCCTCCTCTTTTCAGGGTTTGTCTCTTCAGCTCCTTCAGCTAACTCTCCAGCAAGTAAGTCCTTCCTCACTCCCCTTTCGATTCCATCTTCGAATCTCAAAAGTCTTAACCTTTTGGGCAGAGATTATCAATGGGTTCATCACAAACCACGGCTCTTCACTCATGAAATGGATTTGGTCACTCAAAACCACCTCCAAAAAAACAAGTTCGATTCTTTCTCTCTCCCATCTTAATAAAGTCTTTACCTTTACTTCTTCCCTTTGTCCCAAGATTTGACTTTTGTCTGAATCTTCCAGCAATTGCAACGAGGTCGCTGGTGAAATTCGAGGATGGGTATTCAGTAGAGACGGTCTTCGACGGAAGCAAACTCGGCATCGAGCCTTATTCCGTCGAGGTCTTGCCTAACGGGGAGCTCCTTGTTCTTGATTCTGACAACAGTAACATCTACAAGATCTCTTCTTCTCTTTCTCTATGTAAGTAATCCGAATGCCTCTGATTGAATCTACATGATATGACTTGAGATTTCTCTGTGAATGAGAAACCATATGATTGTTCTTTTGTCTTCACTTAAAAAACTGAATGCACATGGGAATGTTGTACAAAAGATATGTTACTATTTTGGGTTTTTTAATGGAGATTTGCTGTATCCTTGTCGTTTCTTGAGTCAACTTGGTCAGGGATGAGTATAGTCTAATAGTACAATGCAGACTTATTCAAAGATTAGATCTAATAGTAAACTAACAACAAGTGTTCTCTATAATCTTAACTGTTTTGCTGAATAGTTGTTTTCTAATTTACATTTTGGGAACAAAACTGTGTTTGGTAGATAGCAGGCCGAGGCTGGTTACTGGCTCCCCTGAAGGATACGCAGGTCATGTTGATGGGAGATTACGTGACGCTAAGCTTAACCATCCCAAGGGTCTTGCTGTTGATGACAGAGGCAACATTTATGTGGCTGACACTCTCAACAATGCTATACGCAAGATAAGTGAAGCAGGTAAAAACATAAATAGCATCTTATTTGCATTCTTGATTGGTAAACTCATTCTATCTTGTGTTACCTTTGTAGGAGTTACAACAATCGCTGGAGGCAAAACGGGTAGAAATGGAGGAGGAGGACACGTGGATGGACCAAGCGAAGATGCAAAGTTCTCGAATGACTTTGATGTTGTTTACGTTGGAAGCAGTTGTTCCCTCCTCGTCATTGACCGTGGGAACAGAGCTATCAGAGAGATTCAGCTCCATTTCGACGACTGTGCTTATCAGTACGAGAGCGGGTTTCCTCTTGGTGTTGCTGTCCTCGTGGCTGCAGGTTTCTTTGGTTACATGATGGCTCTCCTGCAGCGCCGTGTCGGTTCCATCGTCTCTTCTTCTCAAAACGTCAGTGTTTTAGATCAAGAAACGTTCGAAGCTGATCCTGATCAGAAGAAACCATTCAGACCGTCTCTGATTCCGAGTGGAGATGATGAGCAGATGCTAGAGAAGCAAGATGAGAGCTTCTTGGCATCTCTGGGAAACCTCGCTTCAAACGCTTGGGTTACCGTTACAGAGATGCTCAGAAAGAGGCAGCAGCAGACAGCAGCAACAAGCTTTCATGAGTACCAAACAAAGCAGTCTTCTTCTGCTGCGTTTAGCACAGCAACAACTCCGTGGCCGATCCAAGAGAGCTTTGTGATCCCTGAGGAAGATGAGCCTCCTCCTGTTGAGCATAGGAACCAAACACCGAGGAAGACTTATGCTTTCATGTCCAAAGACGCGGAGAAAATGCAGCAGCTGCGTCAGAGCCGTGCCTTCTACAGTAGCTGGGAAGCAGCTGAGTTCCCAAACCAGCAGCAGCAGCAGCAGCAAAAGCAGCAACAGCAGAAGCAGCAGCATAGAAGGCATTACTCGTCGATCCCACATACTTATTATGAGCAGAACAGTGAGAAGACTAATGAGGTAGTCTTTGGGGCGGTCCAAGAAAAGAAGAGCAGCAAGCGTGCGGCTAAGCCTAAAGAGTCTGAAGATCAGATAAATAATAGTATTAATAATAATACTCAACAGAATCTTCACCACAGAGCTCATTCTGTTAGTTACCCGTATGGATACTATCCACCATATACATGAAAAGTCTCTGAGTGTTGGATGTTTATGGGATTATAAGTCTTATTGAATAAGATCATGCAAGGAGATTACCAAAATTTTGGGTATAGGTGGGGGGTGTTAAGATTTATTGTGAAAGATTGGGGAGATTTTAAGTACTTAGAGATGCTGGTCTTGTAAGAAAAGTTGCAAAATTTTATTGCATTCAGTAATATAAATATATATGATCTTTGTGGAAAATTGAGTCTGTAATTTCATTTAGAACCTGAAGCTTCATACTCTTCAAAAATCTTTGAAGCTTATCATGTTAATTATATGTATCTCAGAGTTTCATCCAAGGCTTTGTGTCAGTGGTTTAAACGAGTATATTGCCAAATGGTTTTATTATTGGTTTAGTATCTTGACACAAACAAACACTTAGAAACAAAACATCAGCTTATAAGTGGTATAGTATCACTTGTCAGATGCAAATCACTGCAACCATGGCTGGTCTTACATCTTTAGATATAAAATGACAAAACAATTTATGAAAATATGGTCCTTTACTTCTTACTGTTATAACTGGTATTTAATTAGAAAATAAAGATTTTTCACAATCATTTTAAACTATACACATGTTTGTTTTAAAAGAAACCAATATCCAAACTTTTTGTTCTTTGAGTCTTTTTAGTATCCTCCATTGTTCTTTGGAGGATTTTTTTTTTCTCCTGGAGTGTAAACCATGTATGTTCACTTGTCATATACAGATAATATGAAAGCACTTGGTAACATCAAGAATTATCCATTAGTATACGAGGGCGTTGAAATGGATAAAACCAAGAAGTTCACAAAGCATATAGTAGAATTTCAAATTGACTAAATTCTTCTCTAACCATGTTTTTTGCATGCTACAAGTGTCTGATCCTTGTGGTCTAAACGGACGTCTATTGCAACACTAAAAGCAATCGGAGGTTTTTCACATAGATATTTAAAAATACAAATATATGCATATGTATAAATATTAATATTTAATTATGAATATTTAAATTTTACGGAAATTCAACCGAAAATATTTTTCATTTAAATACTTTCACTTAAATTTCTCATAAAATTAAAGTAATCATAATTAAATTATATATATATATATATATATATATTTAGATACTTACACAACACCTTCAAAGTGACATCTATTAACATTTTAAATCTTAAACTTATTTAACTAACATATTAAATCTTTAAATTGGTTTTTGTATCATAAAAATCTTTCAACTTAACTTACTTGTTCATCAAGTGGAAAATGTGATTGTTAACATGTAAATAAAGTGACTTGTAAGTTTTTTTCCCAAATTTTTATTTATTTATTTAAATTAACGAAACCAATTAATAAAAAATAGGATTTTTCCAATAAAATTACAAAACTACAGAAAAGTAAAAATCGATTTAAAAAAAAGTCTTATAACTATTTTTTCTTTCAAAATGCGATTTACACAGAATTTTCTTTTAGTTTTTTTAAAACTTATATAAAACTGTAAAAAAAAGTTCAAAATATAAATAATTTTGAACCTATCACCATTAACAATAGCACTTTTCATAATATCACGATTAAGAATAACATTTTTCATTATATCACCAATGACAATAGCGTCGAACCATTATTATCCATATGTCGTAAATTCTAATTTTGAAAAATCATATAAATAAAAATTTATTATTTTATATTCTGAGAAAATTATATGCATAGTTAGTTCTAAATTTTTATTTTTAAAAATAATAATTTCAAACAGATGGCCCCTTTAAAATTATTCTCTTTGGAAAAAAATTAGAAATTTTATATAAATTCTTTTGAAATTTAGTATATTTTTTATTTTTTGGGTAAAATTGCATTTTTAAAAATTGTGTTTTAATTTTTTTACCGTTATTATATAATTTTTTTTCAAAAAAAAACTAAAAGTTCTTTTTTTGCGAAAATCACATTTTTAAAAATAAAAAAAGTTTTAACTATAAGATTTTTTTATAAATCAATTTCTATTTGTTCTGTAATTTTACTATTTTTATTGAGAAAATCCTATTTTTATTTTTTATTAATTGATTTTGTTAATTTAAATAAAAAACATTTTTTGGGAAAAAAACTGACACAACATTCTATTTCCAGTGTCACGTTTTAGATTTAGTGACTTTGAATAAGTTTTTTATGATACAGAACTCAATTTGAATGTTTAATATGTTAATTAAATAAGTTTAAGATTTAAAGTGTAAATAGATGTCACTTTAAAAGTTTTTTATGCGATTTTTCCAAAACAAATAAACTAGATTAAACAAAACATTTTTCTTTACTGTGTTAAATCAATTCATACGAATATTTGTTTGCTATCTTATTCGAGGCGTAATCCAAACCTACCAAAATATAGCTAATAACTTGGTCTTAATACCACATTGAAGAGCCGCATTCATATTTGTATTAAACAAAAAATTAGCTTTGTTTTTTTCTAATTTATTGTTTAACCAAAAAAAATATTTCAAATACTATAATCAGTAGAAGAAAATGTTTATTCTGCTGACATATAAACCGATTTCTTTCTTGGCTTAACCGAACAAAATATACAATTATTAATCCAAATATTTTTTTTTGTATTCTATAAATTGATTTCGTCACTTAATTTGACCCAATGGTCAGAGTTCAAACCCCTTTTGAAAATCAATTTCTTAACGTATTACTGCATTTACCACTACATTTGATGAAAATATTCAGATACATTATAACTTTGTATTCGAC
The DNA here is from genome assembly GCA_019706035.1 of Raphanus raphanistrum subsp. raphanistrum. NCBI lineage: Eukaryota > Viridiplantae > Streptophyta > Magnoliopsida > Brassicales > Brassicaceae > Raphanus > Raphanus raphanistrum. The sequence goes on from CM033988.1 coordinate 55,148,377, forward strand.
CTTGTATGATATTCAAATCAATGAATTATTGTTGTTCCATTATGAATGGGTTTGTAGTCTAAATAAGCATCATCAGAAACTCACCGGCCTAGCGTCAGACCTAAATATTTAGGAGTTAGGAAAGAAATTAAATAACGTAGAACCATCATCATAACCTAACACTTTTCTTGGATGAATCTGAATCCACTAACCAGTACAGTATCAAATACTTGGACTGCAACGGAGGTTGACGAGAAATAACACCTTTCTTCAATTCTTTTTAATAAATGATCGAGTCATCAATTTTTTCATTATTAAATTTGGACCCCATTATCTTCATATTTTCCTTATGTGGGTCCCTAATTAACCGCAGCCAAGAGTATAAATTAATTTTGCTGACTGTATAATTACAAGATTCTACGCTGCGTATGTCAGCCAAATGCGTTGTCGTTTCTTTTTGTTTTTTTGGCGCTTAAAATATTACTTCACGTTCACAATTAGGGGTTAAGTTAGGGAGAAAGAGTTTAGTGATCCAGTGAGACGCATGTTACTATGTTAATAATCCATTGAGAACGATGTTTGGAATGAATCGTGTTCGAAGGTGTAAGCTAGCTACCAGTCTACCACTAACATATGTGAATACCCAGTGGCGGATGTAGAGAGGAGGGAAAGTGGGCAGTTGCCCTATATGAATTGTTGAAATAAATTTTATTTTTATTGATTTTTTGAAAATTTTATGGTTACGTGTTGAGATCTATGCTAATGCTCCCCATGATTTTGAGCTCAAAATTTATGTTGCCCCTGATGATCTTTTCGTCCGGCTCCACCACTGTGAATACCTATTCATATTGATTATTAGATATGACGTTGTGTTTGCAATTTTGAATGGTTTGATGGTATACTATTTTCATTGATGGATGTTTTGAGCTCTGTGATGTTTGACCCAAACTAACACTGAATCACTCAATATTCCCTCATTATATTGGAGAATGGTGTTTAAATCATGATATTTACGGAACATATGATATCAAATTATCAATGATAACATTGGTCTCCATTCAATCGGCGTATGATAATAATTAAGCCGCTCGATATACAAGGAAAACCCACGTACATTCCAAATTAATCATGCTCTCTTAATAAGTTATAAGACCAATTGCGACGTCACTACATAAATAAAATGATCTTTAGATAGCATCACACTATTTGGATTTATGTTTAAACACATGCAGATACACAATAAAGTAATATAACATCTTACCCTTAGGGCAACCGTGGAGTCACTCGTGTAGCTTCATCACGCTAGTAAAGTAGCTTCACCTCTTCGTGAAAGGTTATATCTGAACAATAGATAATGACAATTCCTCTCCCTCTATATATGATATAGAGAATTAAACCAATAATCGTATCTTCTCCTCTCATTCTCTCTCCCTCTCTCTCTCCACTTTATCTATATTTCCCGAGATCCTTGGAGCTAGGAAACGCCGTGCCGTTTTAAAGTTTAAAAGGGAGAGAGATGGAGGTGAAGGTTAGGAAGGAAAAGTTTGTGCCGTTTGTTGCAATGGTGATAATGGAGGCATGCACGATTGCACTTACGATACTGGCCAAAACGGCTTTGACCGGAGGGATGAGTCCTTTTGTGTTCGTTGTTTATACAAACGCTTTCGGATCTATTCTACTTCTTCCTTTTTCTTTCTTTTTCCACAGGAATGACAGGTCAGTTTACGTGATCCATATACTTATAATAAAGTCACAATATATCCTTACTAATCAATCTTCTTCCTTTTGTGTTATTTGATGATGATCATGCAGAACTGAAGAATCTATCTTTTCTTGGCCACTCCTCTTTCGTGTTTTCTTTCTAGGTTTCACAGGGTGGGTACATACATCATATCTTTATTTTCATAATTAGTCTAGACTTTAGGAGCCAGACTTTGCAAAAAAAAAATAATATGACGTCCTAAACCAAAGAATAATACAAGGCCATGCATACGTTATCAACAACCAAATTAGTTGATGAATATTACATCATCGTATGCATGAATTTCCCAAAACGCGTACCGTTTACTTGGTTTTAATAAAGCAACTAGGGCTAAAGATATTCTAGTATGGGTATCTTCCAACAACGTGACGTTTCTTTATGAGCGGTATACATAGCACACCATGTTTTCTTTGTGTAGTTAATTAAAAAATTGCATGGCGCCCTCTTGCTGACACACACACGTACTAGCATGCATTTTTAACGTACATAAAATGTTATTCATGCATATACACATGTACTGGTCATAATGAAACAATTTTAAACATGTGAAGGATATTTCTGTTCCAAAATTTGGCATTCGTGGGACTAAGCTTCAGCTCACCCATAGTGGTATGTGCAATGGGATTACTCATTCCTTCCTTCTCATTCTTGCTCAATCTTATCCTCGGGTAAGCCATCTATCATCACCATTTCAAAATTCACGTATATGTAACTATTTGCAAATACATTATACACCTACGTACCTATGCTTATATAGAAGGAGCAAGTTGGATTGGAGAAACACGAGCACGAGGGCTAAGGTGGTGGGAACAATAATCTCATTAAGCGGAGCATTTGTTGAAGAATTGTACAAAGGTCCCTTCATAAGACCAGCTTCGTCTCCCTCCCCAACTCGTCTTCTGAAATCGATCCCTAAGCTCTTGGTCTACTACACTATCCCCGACAATTGGTTCCTCGGCTGTATCTTTTTGGCCGCCGCTTTTTTTTCTGTCTCTCTCTTCAATGTTATTCAGGTATATTCAACAATAATATATAAACCATCTAAAACTGATACCATCTTTGTGCATGTTATTCAAGAGCTGAACTTCTTTTTTATAATTTTTGGCAGACAGGGACGGTCAAAACATATCCACACGTTATGAAAGTAGCTTCATTTTACAGCATAGTCGGGACGATTCAGTGTCTAGTCTTCGCGTTGTTTATGGAAAGAGACCTAAGTGCATGGAAGATCGAACCTAACTTCGATCTTTTCCTCATTATCGCCACGGTAATAAAATAATTATACACTAAAAAGAAGCAAGTTATCAATAACTCACAAACCTATCATGATGTGTGATTTAAAAACAGGGAATATTCGGAAATGTGATACGACCAAGCATACAAGTAAAGTGTACCCAAATGAAAGGACCAAGTTATGTACCATTATTCAAACCCTTTGGTATCTTGTGGGCAGCAGTCTTTGGCACCAGCTTCTTCGTCAACAGTCTTCGTTATGGCAGGTCAGTTAACAGATTCATTGATAATTAATTTTAATTATTAACATATGACTACCATGCATGATGAGTATTGAGTATATATTTGGTGCATGAGTGCAGTGTGTTAGGAGCAGCCATCGGTGGAGTTGGATATTACTCAGTGTCTTGGGGACAACTGAAGGAAACCGAAGAAAAACAGAATCCCGTTGAAGAAAGAAAACCCATCAAAAGTAGTCATTATCACGAAGATGATGAAAACAAAGTTCCATTGCTTACTAATGATCAGGAAGAAAGTCCTGTGTGAATTGTGTATTTTATATCTTCAAGAAGTTTATGAGGGTCGCTTAATATTTTATGGCCCATTTCTTTCTATGTCTGAATAAGAGGAAATGCGTGTTTTATGTCGTCAGTGTCAATGGGAGATTGTTGAAGTAGGCTTTTTGGTCCGAAAGGCAAAATCCACCGAATGTAGATGCATGTATTTCTGTATCTACATCTCTCTATTATGTTTAAATTTTGTGTAGTGAATAATCTTCGAATCATGGCTATATTTTGGTTTTCAGTTTTCACGAGTAAGGAGTAATAAAATAATTTTGAAAGAGGTCGATGATGCAATGGGAAAGTGAAAGTTCAATGTATTGAAGTTTCATCTCCCTTCTTTTAAATGATTAATAGGTGATGGCTTATTAGTCTAATAATTCATGAACTGCATTTTCTTTTGAATGTGCAAGGTAAGTTAGAGAAATTAGTTAAAGTTTTCAAAAGAATGTAAGAGTTAACCTCAACTAATCTGTGCAATCTATAAATGTTATCAAAACTGAAGTGAGAAACACAACAAACTATATTTCTCACTTCAAGCTCAGCCCAAACGCAAAAAGAATTAATGGGCCACCGTCAACAACAGAAGCCCAGGATAGATCTATATTCTACCACCGTCCAACAACCGTTACTTATTTTGTCTTTTCCCCTTCTATTGTATTTGTGTAAAAATGAAGATTCTCTTCTTCACATGAAAGACAAAACGATGTCTCTCTGCACAAATGCAAAAGCCGAAAAATTCCTGCAAATGGCGGTGTCCAGCCATCTCTTTGCCAGTTGGCACCATCTGATTCCATAATGTCCTCTTATAAACAGCCACACTACAAATTGTCAATAGTACTACATAACACCAATTTATTAATAATTTTCAAACTCTACTTACCCTTTTATTATTTTTTCTTAAATACAAGTGGAACCAAAGTTCCTAGAATTTTTACTGCGATTTCAATTACGGTTGGTTACTATAGAGTATAGACTACAAAATGGCAAAGATGCATAGTTTCAGCGATCAAACTATAAAAACAAGAAAGAAAAGAATATGTTTATTGATCAAAACGTAAATCCAACTATCTTTCGTACTCCTCCATCGCTTAAGAATAACAACGACCAAAAAAATATCACCCACATGTTTTTTAAATCTAATGCAAGAAAATAAACTACTTAACATCTCAAAGAAACAAATGATTACACCTTTGGCCATATGCATGCATAATGATATCATAGGATCACTCCCACAATCATCCTTCATCATATTCACACCCTCCATCGCCGCAACATCTCTATCATAATCTCATTCCACGTGTCTACTGGACCAGGCAAACACCAATGCAAACAATCATTATGAACCCTCTCCGGCACACCGTTCTTGAATGGGAACTCGTACATGTACGGACCAGGATGTCCGTCTGGTCTCAACACCGAGATCGCCGTCACATCTAACGCCTCTAACCTCCCCTCCGCCACAGCTTTCGCCGCCGCAACTTCCTCCATCTCTATCCGTCGCATCTCCAAGTCCAAACCTTCTAGAACCTTCCCCTCCTCGTAGGGCTCAGTCATGTTACACGCGCCGAGACTATCCCAAGGCCGGCCTTCGAAGTGAGACGGCGAAAACGTCGTCAAGATCACGTTCCGGCGACTTCCAGCAACCGCCTTCAACGTCGTTCTTATGGCTTTTCTAAACACATCGAAAAACCCTATCTCGGTACAGTTGCTTGCTTCGCAAGAATGACATCCCAAAACCGAACCGGACTCGTAATAAACCGCGGGATGTAGAAACCAATGTCCCACGGAGACAACGACCGTATCAAAACGTTCTAACTCATTGCCCCATCTCTCATCCACACGGTCTAGGTGCAATACGTTGTGGTCCAACGTTCCGGATTTCTCTAAACCGGCCACAAGAAACGGGGACCAGTAAACCGAGACCGTGAAATTGTGGGATTCGAACCGCCACGTTCTGAACTTATTGTCTTCTCCGTTTCTGTAAACGAGATCAGGGCTAGAGACGGTAGAGAGCAAACAGATGAGAGACTCGAGCTGGTTTCTAGCCATGGAGTCGCCGACGAAAGCTAGATGTTTGTCTCTCATAAGATCAAGAAACCGGTTAGCGTCGAATCTCGGTATATCGCATTGGTTCGGTTTCCATTTCCAATAAAGATAACCGGAATCTGGTCTTCCATGACGTAAGCAGTTCTGACCATCTTTGATTGTTCCGCAGCTAGAGCCGTTGTAGAGTGGACCCGTCTCGTCTCTTACCCATTTACCTTCCGTATAATCGCATAAAGCTTCTTCTTGAGATTCTTCTTCTGCAAGATCGACATAAACACATTTAAAGCCATCGTGCATCCATTACATACCTAATCATATTGGATAGTTTCAATAGTACCTTGAGAAGAAGATGAAGAGTAGCTAGTGAGCACAACGTGTGCTGTAGAGTCTTGGAGAGTGGTGTCATCAATGGCTGAGAATGGGTTATTAAAACAGAGATGAAACAGAGCAAATGGTATAAAGGCTAAGACTATAAAAACAGCGATCTTCCTTTGACTTGGACAATTCTGTTGCTCTTTTAATCCCATTTCAGGAATATAGAACAACCTTTGGCCTTCTTGATTATTGATATGGTGTTTTTTTTTCTTCCAACGACATGTCACATCGGTTTCTGGTGGTTGTTCTGTATTATGTGGAAGAGACGGAATGGTTCAATGGTTTTGGACCATGGGAGGAATATTTTACTCAAATCTTTTATTATTTGTCTATTCATGTCAATGATGTTCCTATATATGATTAATTTTTTTATTTTATAAAATTAATTCGTACAGCTATAAATCGTCTTTTCTTTGCTTTTTGGTTAGAAATTCAAAAATAATAGTCTATCTCTTTTAGCAAAAAAAAATAATAGTCTATCTCATATGACATTATTTTAATAATTGATTATCTAGTTACGTTAAAAAAAAGTTAGAAATATGATGCTACTTGCTTTAGGCAATGGTCATCAAGTTCTCGTAGAATTACAATTCTGGAAATTTTAACACTAAATTTGACGTATTAATGTTTTTTATTATAAGGAATTTATTGTTTGCATTATCTTTTTTTTTATTAGTCTGTGGCTCTGTGGTGGAGCAGCAAGAGTGTCTTTGATCAGTGAGCGCCTGAGCGGCCAGTGTGAAGTTGGCCCATGATGCAGTGCGTCGATAACATTTTTGCTTGCGTGTGTCAGGGTTCAATTGTCTGCGTTCACTCAAAATGGTCTCTGTCGATAATATAACGTGCCGCATGTATTTGATCATCTAAGCTAATTAACTATTTAATCCTATAATAAGATGGTGATAACTGACACTTAACTTAGGCAATGTAAACCAAATACTTCAAAAAGTTAAGGTGTTTTTAAAGGGGTGTTAATGAAAGTTAGATTCATAGAGAGTTTTTTTTATTTTAAAAGTATAGAAATTTGTTGAATTTGGAAAAAAATGAAGAAAATTTTGTATATTATGAAAATAAACATCTATAATAATTTTAAGAACAAGTAATATACATAGTATTCTCAAAATTTTGATATATGAATTAAATAGTTAAGAATACAATTTACAATAATATTAATTTTAATATATTTATAGAATCATTGAAATCTAAACCTTTAGAATAACAAAAGATTTTGTATAGAATTACAAAATTATCAATCTAATAACACTATATTTTATTAGGAATGTGAGAATATATAAACCAATAAAAATACACTTTTTGAAATGTAACAATCATTAAAAATGTAACTTCTTTTCTTTTTGATTAGAACTTTTGATAAAGAACAAATTCTATAAATTACTGTTAGAAAAAGTCATAAAATTGATTGGTAAGTTACACGTTTTTTCACAAAGTTTTTAAAACTGTAATAATTAAAATTCTAGAGACCTTTTGTACGGTTTCAGTGATCTGATGGCTTGGTCAACGTAGAGATGATTTTACCCACTATCATGTAATGATTGTTTTGGTTTTAAGAAACATGTTAAACATTTTACTAGACGGGTGAAAATCCTGAGAGCAATTTTGGTAAAGTTAGTTTTAGACTTTTAAGTCCACCGGACCTTTTCTGATTTACTCTATTTTTCATTCTAGAATATAAATTTTTTAATTAGAATTAATTTTTGCTCTAATAATATTTTATTTAAAGTAAAAAATAGAATGATGATAAAAAGAATAAATTACTCTATATATAGAATAAATATATTTTCTATTATGTTATAGAGTGAAAAATAGCATATTATTTGAACAATTTTATTTTAAACTATATTTTCCTTAAACTTTATTTTAAAATGGAAAATATAGTGTGATTGGAGATACTCTATTAGATCATTATCAGTTTCTTAAAAATAGAAAATAGTAATATTTTATATATTATAATTTTTTATCAAAAGATTCATTAGACAATAAAACATGTGTTTCTTACGGTTTTAATAGAGTTTTCCACCTAAAATAATTTTCTTCTTTCTTTTCATTTTTATTAGCGAAAAGCTCTTTTTTTTTTGACAATAATATTCTACTCTATCGTGATTCCACCGGTCCAGAAAGCTAAACCGGAGGTATCGAATCAACATATAACATAGCTGAAGGTGAACTCCTTGTCCCGTGTGCAAGCTTGTCCGCCATTGTGTTATGTGCCCTTGGAATATGTCGAATGGTGAAATTGGGGAAGAAAGTCTTACTTCGGCGAAATTCTTCCATATGCGTAATGAATGCTGGCCATTCTTCAGGTGAGGACACCATCGTCACCAGTTGAGAACAATCCGTAGCAAAAACCACATCTGAAAACTGCAGGGTCTTCATGCACTCCATTGCCCAAATCAGCGCTTCACATTCTGCGTGTAAAGGAGATAGGCTACGTCGGAGATTCATGGCCCCCATCATCTTGTCTTCTGAATCTATCTTTCGGCAATATCATCCCTGTCCAGTAAACACATCTTGTTCCTTCCACGATCCATCAACAAAGCATACTCTATTGGCTCCCAAAGTTTGCCAATCAGTAAGTGACTGAACATTCCCATGAGGACTTGGTATCAATAACTGTGCCTCTGTCCAGAGCGTTTCTTCAAGGTCCGCTATCCGCAGTATTTCCTGCGGATTCCCATTTCTATTTGTGTAAATCTTATCATTTCTATTTTTCCAAATATACCACAAAATCCAAGGAAAATAATTGGAATCCACTTCTTTCGGTATCCTCCAGAATAGATAATTCAAACTTGTGAAGACTGATGTTGATGGAAAAATTCCTGGTGAAGATGAGATTCTTGATAAAGCCCAAGTTTGTAAAGCTGGTGGGCATTCAAAAAGAACATGATGCGTTGTTTCTTCCTCAGCTCCACATATATTACAGCAAAAAGCTCTCTTAAAGACTCTGAATAACAATGGGTGTGTATATTTTTAAATTTAAAACAATATTTCCATCATGATGCATATTTACATGGTATAATAAAGAACATTATATATCATTTTATTTGATCGGTTTAATAACCAGTGGTGGATAAGATAATCGTTGATAGAAAGATAGTTGCCTAACCTAAAATGTAGAAGAAGGATGGTTACCACTGGTAAAATAAATATAGCATTACATATGTTACAACGGGTCTTCTGAGATTAGTTAGAACATATGGAACTATTGGGTTGAAGGAAATGAAAAAATGTATGGAAATGCAAACAGGCACGGAGATAAAAATATCACGTGGAGGAAAAAGACAATTTTTCGATCCAAAAGCGCATTAACTCTAGTAATTTCTCTGTTTGAAATTGAATCCGTAAAAGGAAGACTTTGTATATATGATAACTGTCCATTTCAATCAAAATAATAGCTGTAAATGGGGGTATTATATAGGATGAAACAAGGATTGTGTAGAACGCATGTGCAAGATGAACTCTAACAACATGTGATCTATCTCAAAGATGTAATCTAAATTTGCAATGAGTGGTTCGACTTGTTGTCCTCATCTCCGTTAACTTCGGTCCATTTCTTTTTTTTTTTCCATGTGCCCTCCTGCTTCTGACCATTCAAATTGTTAGCCAAACCAATCTCCTTAGTTTAATCATCAACTATAGCCTAAGTATTTAGTAAAAAATTGATATAACCTAAGAATATAGGACACTTTTTAATATATTTCTCTCTTTTTGGGCAAAGCAAAATTTTAATTAAATTTTAATCTAGTTCACAAAGTATACAACTGTTGAAGAAATTAGTTGCTAAAAACAAAAATAAAATCATGCAGAAGTTAATATTTGACTTACACCAAGAAGACATTACGCTTTAGATAAATTTAAATGTTTTTTTCTCAAAATTTTGTAGAGAAAATCTATACTTACATATTTAGAACCAACATTCAAGAGTCAAGACTGACATTTAGGATTTAAAAAGCTAAAAGGTAATGACAGAGGAGATAATGGTGATGTAGTAGCTCACCAGCTTCCCACCTCCCCTTTTGACAAAATAAAATGATTAGTTTAATTAGGCCAGTTGGACCACTTTATTTTTCTGTTTATATTTACAGTAAATCAATTTTTCATTTATGAATAATTTCATATGAAAATAATAGAAACTTCATCCATATTGTTGGTGGATGCCAGGACTTACATTACGTGTTTAGACTAGTGTTTGTGAGATTGATGATACAAAATGAACTTAAATTTTCGCTGAAATGGACACCTATCAGAAAATACAATGAACAAGCGCTTTTACTGAATAAATTCCAAGAATGCAAGGCGAAGATCTTAAGTATGAAATACATCCGACTTAAATCGATTACACGTAACTAATTTAGCTTTAATTGTGGATCATTTGCTCAATTTTCTTCCTCAAGCCTGTATAGAAACATGTTCTTCCTTTTATACAATAGTTGACATGCTGACTTGTGATCTCGAGGATACACGTGAAACTCAAGAAACATGTTCTTCCTCTAAAATCTTCAAAAATGTATAAACCAATAATCCATTTGGGTCATTTGATAGTCGCTAAGTTAGGCCCATTTAAGCTCAAACATAACAAACCAGTAGAGGTTTCTATGGGCCCGTGTTTAGGGAACTATGTATGTCCTTAGCTCAAACATAACAAACCAGTAGAGGTTTCTATGGGTCCGTGTTTAGGGAACTATGTACTCATGTTGACATACTTTTCTCCATTGGATATACAGTATACTTGATCATATAACAAAAGCAATCAAATCGAGAGAAACAAGAGGTTGAGAAGGAGTATGAAATAATGTTGTGGTCCTTGTGGAGATGGCATTTGTGTCGGCTACGTATGTAAATACAGTTTTGTGTCACAAGTGAAACTGGAAAGAAGTTACAACTCAGTAGTGGCAAAAGGGGAATCTGAAGGAGTTATACAATGAAACACAACAAAGAGGTAGATCGCTACTATCTTGAGAACACTTTATACTTGGTACCTTGTGTAAATTTGTTTAAAAAAAATTGTTGCAATGATAAGAATAAAGATTAGAGATTTATTTGTTGTAAATATTGAGTTTGTTGAGTGTTCACAAAAACAGAGAGTGTTAGTGTTCTCCTTTGTATAGCAAATCTGGATCCTCTGAACCAAAACTATACATGTTTAGAAGCTTATTCGTTGATAAAAATGTCAATATTACATTAATTTTTCTTTTGTTATACTGAAACTGGAAGGGTTTAATGGGTGGACTTAAAACTAGTTGAGACTTGGGATAGAGAATGTTGGAAAGTTAAACTGGGTGGACTTAAATTTGTTGTCGATTTGCAAACTAGAAAATTTAAAACTTTATAAATGGGTCTTGAGCATATCCCAAGTTGTAGCCCAATCAAAACAACTCCCATAACTAAGTTGTATTAAGGATGGTGATTAGAGGAATGAATTAGTTTCATTTGTGAAAGTGGATTCAGTACTTTATTGATATGGCTCCTATACTGTCACGTTCACAATCTTCTTTAGTGTCAAATCTAAAAGAGTGTAACATTTCTTTTTGTCTTTCTTTAACTAAAACCAGCTCTCTCCTCTCTAATCCACTTTTGCTTTCGCCCCATGAAAAATTGCCTTTCGCTTTCAACTTTCTCATCTCTTTGCTGAAATCTCTGTAAAAATTTCAGTCTGAAAAAACTTACAATCCTCCTTTATTGCTTTCAGTCACTGTGCTAACTACTTTTCTTTTATGCTCATCTCCTTTCTCTCATGTACATCATCTTTTTCCCTTGCACTCTTTTTTGATTAATCGAAAGAATCAAAACCATATGTTAAATGTTGAGTTGTGGTGGTAAAACCATTATAAATGTTTTCATCACAGTAAAATATGTTCCTGCGGAAAATGGACTAACTCACAGGCTGAAAGTGAACAATTTATAAATTGTGTATGTCTTATTGTTTGCTTTAACATTGTTTTGTGTGAATGTCGGATTTATAATCAGTGTTATAATAGTAACTATGCTTAGTTATGATATGATAATTAGTTAGAGCTTCTCACAGATGTGTGTGTGTGTGTGTGTGCGAGTGTCCTTGTAACAACATGAAGTGGTGGGATTAGGAAAAGAGGGATTGATGATGAAACAAAGGACTTGGGCATGGAGGTGTCAATGTCCACTATAGAAATCAGAAGAGATGGTATTGGTGAAATGAAAGTGCCAAAGGAGGAAGAGTGACCGAATCTTGGTTTGTGACCATAAATAACAAAAAGCAAACCCACGAAAATTCCTAAAAGCAAAACACAACGAGAGACGCTCCCTCGAGAAACCAAGTTCACTCACCCTCTCACGCCCTACGGGGTCGGGCCATGCCACCATTGCATTCTCATCATCTTTTTTTTTTCTTTTTTTTATCACTGAAATTATATTCATCTTGAAGGATACAACTCATTATCTTTTCTTTATTTATCGTTTCCTTCTCTAAATATCATCTTACCACTTTATGTTTTCTTTTACTTTACAAGTATCCAAAGTTTGATTTAATTTAATGAATATATTGTATCTTCTTCTGTAAAGATTAAAGGCAATCCATGTGCAAACTTTGTTGCTATATGTTCTATAATATATTCCCTCGGCTTTCTTTTTCCCTTTGTTTCGCTTTAAGAAGAAGGAGAAAGGCTAAATATGCTTTTGTATGTTCTTTTTTTTTTTTTTTTGCTCAAAAAAAAAAAAAAATGCTTTTGTATGTTCTTAATTCAATTACAAAGAGGTATAAGTTCAATATAAATAGATTGCATATAATGGAAACATTTACATGGAGTATAGTTATATGTAATATGAAAACAGAAATAGATAGGGGTTATGCTACACACTAGGTTAATACTTGCAGCTAGTGCGGGATGAGCATTACGTATACATATTTTATTTACTTTCATTTTTATACATTTTTTTTTTGAATGAATGTAAAATTTTATTCAATCAAAACGTTTTTACATTTAGTGCAACAAATTTGAAACTACAAAACCAACTTAAACAAAGATAAAAACTTATCACTTCCACTTCTCCCCATGCTAAACCTTAAAATAGAAAACTTCTTCAATCTCCAAATCCCCTCTCAAGCTTGACCATGTGAAACAAGTCAAGCTTGGAAATGCCATGAAATTCTCCTCATTAAAATCCTCATTAGAGAAAACCCTATTGGGACAAAACTCTAAGAAGGGAAAAAGAGTAAGAATTTCATGGCTAGGAGACAAAATGAAATGCAATACCACTGCTTCTTCAAACTGAATCTTCAGCATCAAAGTCTTGAAATCTACTGCTTCTTCGAACTGCTTCATAAACATCCAAACTTTCTATCTTGTGCTAAACCACACTTGCAATCCTTTTGCCATCTTAGGGTCTCCCTGGCGCTGAATGGTAGACAGCCTGTTTCTCACATTTTTATCAATGATTTTGGCGAGAAGGTTGTGTGGAAGAGGTTTCTCTCCATGCCTTCTACAGTTTCTCTCCTTCCATATTGTATGAGCAGCTGCTTGAAATGTGTATCTTATCAAGAAAAGTTTGATTCGATCCTGTTTCTGATCTAGAAGAATCTCCACAATATCATCCCAATTCTCAGTATATCTTGTTTGAAGAATTCCCCTCACCATCTTCTGCCAAATTTGACTGGAATATGAGCAAGAGTAAAATAAGTGATCCCTTGTTTCCACATCCTGTTTACATAAAGCACAAGTTGGGTCAATAGCTGAGTTCCATTTCAACATCCTGTCGCCAGTGGCAAGCTTATTCAACATAGCAATCCAAATGTGGAATGAGTATTTTGGCGTAGCATACTTAAACCAGATCCCTTTACTCCATCTCTTCTGAGTATGCTCTGTGCGAATCATTAACCAAGTATTTTTTGACGAGAAAGCCGGCTTGTAACTCTCTGCTTTGCTTCTCCATAAAGCAATATCATCTGTAAGCATGTTCACAGGTTTGAGCTTATCAATTTCCTCCTCCACTTTGTTTGAAATCTCAGTGCGATGCCTTCTTCTTTTGTGTTTTCGCAACACCTCATCCATCATTGATTTTTCTGGAATGCCCAAATCAATATAACCTCTAGTGCCATATACTTCTGTCAAACGCCCCAAGTCACTCCAATGATCATACCAAAACGAAGTTGATTCTCCATTGTTAACTACAACCCGGTGAAAGTTCCTGGCCTTGTCTCTCATTTTGAGAATTTTCCTCCACATCCAAGACCCTGCTACTGAATTCTCCTTAACAGACCAGAATGAATTTTTCTTAATCAGATACATCTGTATCCATTTCACCCAAAGCGAGTTCTTCCCTGATAAGATCCTCCAAACCAATTTGAGGCAAGATACTTCATTAATTTCTCTCAACTGCCTTAATCCCAACCCTCCTTCTTCCTTCATTTTACACACTTCCAGCCAACTCACTTTCGATTTCTTTGTATTAAGATCAGGCCCCGACCATAAAAAAGCTGCACAAAGTTTCTCTATCCCATTCAGACACTGTCTAGGCAATCTGAACGCTGAGAACCAAAAATTTGTCAAACTCATAATGACGGATTTGATTAGCTGAAGCCTCCCTGCAAATGAAAGAAATCTTCCATTCCAATTACACATCCTAGTTCTGATCTTCTCCATCAATGGTACATAATCAGCTACTGTCATCTTCCTCGTGAGGAGTGGCAAACCAAGATAACGAACCGGAAGTTGCCCAGCTGCAAAAGGGAAGTTCGCCAAGATAGCACTCTGATTTTCTGTAGAAATCCCTGCCATATACAGAGTCGATTTTTCCAAACTAATTTTTAAACCAGACAGCTTTTCAAACTCATCAAACACCTGAAGAATTCCTTCCACTGATCTCTTCTGTCCATCTGTAAAGACCATAATATCATCCGCAAAACATAAATGTGTCAACGAGACATTCTTACACCTCGGATGATATCCAACTAGTCTATCAACAGCTGCTTTATCAAGAAGCTTAGAGAGCACATTCATGCATATTACAAAAAGCGAAGGAGATAAGGCGCAACCTTGCCTTAAACCTTTAGTGCTATTGAAGTAACCTGCGAGTTCTCCATTTACTTGAATAGAGAAGGAAGCTGTTGACACACAGAGCTTAATCCAGTGGATATATCTAGCAGGAAATCCCAAAGCTTCTAAAGTCGCTAAAAGGAAAGGCCACTGTACCGAGTCAAAGGCTTTAGATATATCTATCTTCATTGCGCATCTCGGAGAAATCTCATCCTTATGATAATCTTTAACTAACTCAGTTGCAAGCAGAAGATTTTCCATCAGCAGCCTATCCTTCACAAAGGCCGACTGATTTGTTGAAATGAACTTAGGCATTATAACTTTAAGACGATTAGCAAGAAGCTTGGATATCACCTTATATATCACATTGCAACATGATATTGGCCTATAATCTTTCATCTCCTTGGCTATATCTTTTTTAGGGATCAAAGCAAGAATTGTGGAACCTTTGATGAAAAATGATTGCACAGCTATAACCACATCATTTCCTATTATCGGCCAAGCAGCTTTGAAGAACTCAGTGGTGTATCCATCAGGCCCTGGCGATTTGTTAGACGCCATGTTGAAAATAACAGCTTTAACTTCCTCAGCTGTAACATCTTTGACCAAATTCTGATTATCTTCTTCACTACAACGAAACTGAAGGAAATTCTCAAGGCTTCCTACATTAGGTGCTTCATAATCTGCGGGCTGATAGGTGAGCAATTCTGTGAAGAATCTCTCTGCCTCTTTTTTAATATCTGCATCAGTTATAGCTGTACTACCATCTGGGCACATCACTTCCTTGATTGCATTTCTCACCTCTCTGATCTTTGCTGCATTGTGAAAGAATCTGTTATTCCTGTCGCCAACATCCAACCAATGCATTTTAGATTTTTGTTTGTATACTTCCTCTTCTATATCTGCAAACTTTTGCCACTTCTCCAACGCTTCACCTTCTGCTCTTATAGCTTCTGAGGTCGGATTTATCATTGTTTCTTTCTGTCTTTCACAAAGAACTATAAAAGCCTCTTTTGTTTGCTTCGGAAGTTGCCCCAATTTCTCCTTACTAAGACTTCTCAAAGCCGGCTTAAGACCTTTTAGCTTCTTTCCCAATCTGAACAAAGCTGACGTTGAGTGAAACAATTTATCAGTATCCCTCCAATACCCCTCTACTGTAGGTGAAAATTCTCTCATAGTAGCTACCACATTAGTGAACTTAAAAGGCTTTCTTTTTTTCTGAACCTCCTCTTGCTTGAATTGAATTCTGCACCTCAAATGATCTGACAACCGCCTGCCTCAAAAACACTATAAACTCCACCCAATTCGTGCATAGCGTTATCATTCATTAACACACGATCAAGCTTTTTACATATTATACCTTCTTCCCTTTTATTACACCAAGTAAACACAGGTCCATGAGAACCCATATCTGTAAAAGAGCAGTGTCTTGCAATCTCCTGAAAATCTCTCATTCCTGCTGTAACAGATGGATTATTATCATAATGAGAGTGTTCCTCAGCTGCCATGATCTCATTAAAGTCTCCAAAAACTAACCACTGTTTATTCCTGAACATAGCTGAATCCTTATGATTCCTCAAATCTTCCCATAATATTTTTCTTTCTTCCATAGTGTTTAAAGCGTAAACAAACGTGCAGAACATCTCCTCAGTTCTCCCCTCCAAAAGAACTGAACAAGTAACTAGCTGACTACTTTTAAACACTGGAGTCATCCTAACAGATGGCCCCCAAACCACCCAAATCCGACCCAAATGATGATGTTCATAGTTAGCCATATACGACCAATTCTGAAAGACTGAACTTACTATACCCTCTGCTTTCCTCTCTTTCACTCTAGTTTCAATAAGACTGCCAAACTGTAAAGACTGATTTCTGATCCAATCGCGGACTACTCCATGCTTAGATATTTTATTAAAGCCGCGCATGTTCCAGAAGAATCCTGTCATTTGGAGTTGCGAGGTTTCTTCTTCTTATTCGGATCACTCGGGTCATCTTCCCGGGTTCTCTGAACAGACACATCAGATAAATACTTATGCTTCGTTTTTGATCCTCTTGGCAGATACTGTCTCAGTCTGATCGTGTCTTCCTCTCTTGATGATATTATCTCTGAATCCGAATCCTCCTTCTCACTCACCTCTTCCTTATTAACCTCTGCTGAATCTCCTTTTATTATCTCCCCTTCCTCTTCATCTTGACTCAACACCGCAAATCTCGAATTAGAAAGAATTGACACCTGACCAAACTCAAGAGTTTTAGTTGTTGGCGGCGTACGGCTTGTTTTCCCCGGAGATACTTCAACCCATGCCATCTTCCCTTCTTCTTTTTTTGAGGTTTCTGTTGCTTTTTCCAGAATTTCCATAATACTTCCTTCTTTAGAAATCACTTCTTTAGCAGCCATATCTTGGTCTGTTACTACAACTGCTTCGCTAGTACCTTCCTTTTCTGTAGAGTTTACCTCCAATATTATTTCTTTCTCCCCTTCTTTAGAACTCCCTTCCATAAGAATTTCTTTCATAGATTTCTTCACCTCTGTTTCCTGAGTATTACTTCTTTCATTCTCTTGTTTCTTATCTTCCAGACTAGTCTCCTTATCCGCAACCACCTCCTCTGCTATCCTTCTTGTTACTTCCTTCCTCCCATTGTGCCTACACACTCTTGCATAGTGCCCCCATTTCCCACACACAGTACACTTTGGCGGTAACCAAGGATAAGAGTACTCCACCAAGGTCGTCTTCCCTTCAAATGTGAAGTTCATTAACTTTGGCAACTCCTTGGACAAGTCTGCTTTGACAAATACTTTGGCTACCTTGAGATTTAAACATTGTTCTGTTTCTGGATGTAGTCTCACTGGAACTCCCACTGGGCTTGATGTGAAGCTCAACCCCTTCCAAGAGAACATGTCCATTGGAACATTCTTTAGGTGAACCCAAATCGGTATTGAATGTGTCTCCTGCTTAATATCTTCTGTAAGTGGTGACCATTTCACCATAACAACTGGGATTTCTGCAATATTCCACATTGCTCTTCTTAGAATTCTGTTTCTGGTAACTGGATTGCTCACCCTGAACTTCATCGTTGTTGGACCAATCTCATAAACATCAATCATCTGTGACTTATCACTCAGAGCCCAGATCTTGTTGACAATCGCATGAACTTTTGCTATGTGAGGAGCTTTCTCTAAGAATCGACCTATGAGGAAGTCGTCCCAAAGAGGAGCCGCGTCTTTGAAAACTTCATCAGGAACCTTCACCGATCCAATCTCATCCTCCATCTGAATATCCAACTCATACCTCTTCAATACTTTCTTTCCTTGAACAGCTTTAACCCAATCTCCCGTTTTCTGATCCGATTTAATCGGTAGTGGCTGATTGCCTTCCAACGTTTCCGTCAAAGACTCCCCGCGATTCCGATCTTCCACCTTCGTTTCTGAAATACCAACTTTTTGTGACTCATCTTCCATAACCTTCGCCGTAGAACCTAGATCCCCCGCCGTCGGAGTCAGGAAGTGACCTTGATCCCCCATCGGAGATCCAGATCCTGCTCCAGAAGCGTTGGAACCCTCGATCGCCTTTTTTCTCGCCAAATCGCCTTTTTCTCTATTTCATTTTTATACATTATGAAATAATAAAATAAAATATATATAAATAATTGAACAGCCAATAAATATTACATATATGGTTAAATTGTGTAAATACATAAATTAAAATAATCATTATTATTTATTTACAATCATTACATGGTAATTAAATAAATTCAAAAAGTCATTTTCATCTATTTTATTTTATATATAATTAAATTTAAATGATATTAACATAAGTACATAGTATATTTTAATATGATTATTTATTAAATGAGGTTTTTACTCATATAGTCTTATGATCATTTCTATCTTTTTATAATATTTTTTTTAAAAACATTGATAACAATTTTTTTTTAATATATGACTTTTAATAGTTTCTGTAATTCGTTTTAAATTCAATGCAAATTTTAAAATTAAAATATTAAATTCTCAATATTTATTCAATGTAATTTGTAAATTTATAAATTTTAATTTTATTTTTTTAAATTATATGTATATATTTTAATTTGAACGATAAAATTTATTAAATGTGACTTCCTACTCATATGGTTTTATAATCTTTTTGTTTTTATTTTAAAAAAAGTAAAAACTTTGATCACAAATTTTTCAATGCGGAATTTTAACAGCTTATTAATTTATAATCCTTTTTTAAAAATTCAAAGTATAACATACAATAAAAATATAATAGTTAATATGATTGTTTATTTTAATAAAATAAATTTAACAGAAATGATAGATGATACATACATTGTTATCAAATTTTTATTATCAAAAATTATTAATTTTCATATATATATTTTTAGTTATATTAGATAATTCTGTAATTTTTATTTAAGGAAATAAGTAATTGTTAATTATTAATTATATGATCAAAATAAAAAATAGTATATGTTTAAATGAATCAATCTATTTTCTAAAAATTCTAAAAATCATTATAGTGATGCATCATCAAATGTTGTAATGACGCAAATATAATATATAGGGAAGGCCTTGGGTTTTGAATAAATTAGACCTAGGATCCTTCACTTTTAACACTAGTTGAGAATAAAGCGAAGTCTTTCTGATTTTATTCCTCCTACCCACATCCACATGATCTACATGTGCCTATATAGATCACCTACATGTGTATATGTAATGTAATGCTAGTATTAGATAATTAAAAATTTAATGAATGCATATCCTGTCGATATATAATTTCATTTTCGTTTGTCTCGATCTCATTACCCCCAATGATCCTTGTCCATTTTCTTTAAGAATGTTGTATACTCTTTTGATTAACTAAGGGCTGGTGAAGTATGCAAAAAGGGATCTAAATATTAATGAAGATGGTAAAAAAGGGATGTAATTAATGGCGAACGCGTGTACCAAACTAAAAGGACAAAGATAATTAAGATGTAATTAAAAGACGTATGTCTTTATACGCTGATATTAAGCTTCGGTCCCTTTGCGTCCCCGTTTGTCCCAAACAAAACTCAAAAGATAATTAAAATAAATAAAAATTTAATAAAGAATGATGGAGGTAATCCCGATGCTTGATATGTCCAAATGTGTGGGCTGTCATAAATTTATTTATAATTAGCAGTTACTATGCACCTAATCACCTAATCACCTAATCACCATTACCTCTCTTTACCTTTTTTTTGCTTCATGTTAGATTAAATAGTAGTGCGTGAAGCTTCTATTCTTTCTCAACCTCTTTCTTTACAATACTATTTATATCTTTCTTGTAATAGTTCTTGTACGTAGTCTACATGGTTCGTCCTCAGATTGTCATGTCATATCGATGCTCTTTACACCACTGTGACAACTTTTCTTAGAAAGAAAAAGTAATTAAATAGTAATATTGACTGGTACGGGAGTAAAAGTAGTAACACAAATTGTTACGTACATTAAAACGGAGTAGCTTCAAACTCTAGTTTCAGTGCATGTTCTTTTTTTTGTTCAAGTTTCAGTGCATGTTCAATAATTTATTATATACGGGTTTGAACTTATACAATGATGTCAACATCAGCAGCGTATGGTTGAATAATGGGGAAAGTAATGTAAACTAAAATACTACTCCATAAATAAAGAGAAGAGGAGCGTCATGAGCATATAGAAAGTTGATTACGTTGTTAAATCCGGTAGACAAGTTAGGAATTGATTAGATTAATGAACGAGACTCGTAAATAATTCATTGGTGGCGAAAAAATAAATGGCTGATGAAGAATAAATTAAATCATATTATATATATTAAACTAATTGATTATCATTATGAGTTATACGGAAAGAGACATTTTGTCGAAGTAGGGTTTTACCTATGTCGGAAAAACTCCGAATAACTTGGTTCCGTGGTTGTAAGATTTTGTGTTTTTGGTCAAACTTGGTTATAAGACTAAAACACACCTTCTTAAATGTTTTGTTATGCAGTAAATTCAGTTCGACTTTTCTTGCCCTTCTAATTTCAGTTTTATGTAGATTCATGCATACATATAGATAGAGACTAGACAGAGGCATAAGCTCGGAATACGTGTGGTGGCTAATGTTTGAGGGGTTCGAGGGATGAAACGGTGTTGCTACGTTGTGGTTTCGAAGTGAGACCACTTTCTCTGACATGGAGACAGATGAACATCACATGTATGCCTCTGTTCCTATTTATTGCTCATCTATATCAAAAAGCCTAAAACCAAGAGAGAAACGAATTTTACTGCTGTCAGATTTGTAAATACAAAAAATTACTTGTATAATTGTGTTAGAGATAACCTTTTATCTAAAAATTGTGTGTTTAGGCATTACATTTTATAAAGGGGGCAACTGCGAGGGAGCTCACTTTTTAGACATCAAATAGTCTTCTTCTTTTGGTCTTATATTTAATCAAATATACCTTTTGTCTTCATACGTTCGTCGCTCAATAAAACATATAACTCAGATTCACAAACTCACAGGTTCACATGCCTTATGCTCCCCACAAGGCCACACAAAATCCAAGCACAACTCGCATTATCTTATCTCTCACGTTCTTCTTGCTATTAACAACGTCTGCGACAACCATTATTGCCTTACTTCATTATATAGCTCCATGTCTTGTTTTCTTATTGAAACTAAAAGACATTTTCTATAATTATAATGAAAAAAAGAAATTTATATATAGTCACGTGACGCCTTACACGCATGCATATAATATGAGAAAAAAAACACCGTGCTCTAACACCCAGTAAGAGCAGGTACATGTAAATTTAAATCAAAACACAAAACTTCCCGCCAATAATAAAAGATTTGAAGAGAAACAAACAAAAACACGTGCGACACACGCCTCCGGCACGTGCAGTCGGCACACAAACGAATCACAAAAAAAGAAACAAATAGTGTATATACTCGGAGAGGAGCTAAGGGCCCACAGACTGCTGCGATCCATTAAGACAAAGGCTTCTCTCTCTGTCTGAAATCTTCAAGCTTTTCACTCAAAATCTTCTTTTTCATACGCTCCCCGTCTTATCAACACCATTCGCTACCTGTAGACTGTAATGTATCATGTGCCCTTCCCTCTCACATGCACACACACACACACACACTCAAAAGTCATAATCTTCTTCTCACACGTGTGTCGTCTACATTCACTCACCTTTTATTTTTACTTTACTTTCTTCTCATTGGGAATCTGCAAAGTCATTAATGATGAGCATTGTCTCTCCCAACCAACCCCAAATATTACCTTCCCATAAAAGTCGTAAACAAACACTGTTTCATTAAACTCTTATTCCTTCCCCTTTGGATGGAAACACTCTCACCAACCCCACTAATTATGTTTTTTTTTTAGATTTAATACCACCCAACTTATTATTAACTATGTACTTCATATGTTATTAACTCTATTTCCCCCTTAGTTTATTCAGAGCTGGATTTGTCAATTGTCATCACCTACCCATGAGTAGTCACTCAGTTTCCTCCTTTTAGATGGAGAAGATAAGGATGATGATGACGACGATGAGAAGGAGGATTCATCGCTTGGCCTTATCAATGTGGATGCTGCTCTTACGCTCACTCTAAGCTTTGCTATCACTCTTGGTGAATTTCTCCGGTTATTCTCTATGGCCATTGCTTTCATCAGCTTGTAGCATCTCACGATTTTCTCCTGAATATTCAATTAAAATTAATATAAACCAAAGACACTATTGTTAATCTCATGTTTTCTTTATTAAAACATTCTTAATCCAACTTACTTTGCTTAATCCGTCGCACCAAGTCTCAGGGCTCTCGTGGGGATTTGCAACAGAGGATAAAGAAGGGAGCTCGTTGGCTACGCAAAGAATCGCAGCTGCAGCTATGCTCGATGGCCTATACTCAAGAAAGCTCGCTTCTGTGCAATATGATTATTTATTTTTTGTTAGAAGCAGACCAATGTACGTATGATATTAATGATCATACACAACATTACGTTTACCTTTGATGTTGGAGAGTATAATCTCTGTGGCATGGGAGAGAAAGAACCCGAGAGAGGTTCCTAGAGGATCGATCTTATAAGCAAAGAAGCTGAGGAAGCTGAAGGGTGTAACAGATCTTAGTCTCCAATCTAAAACATCCAGAACAAGAAGTTCCATTCTTTGTATCGTCTTTGCTTCAAATATATACTTCACTCCTTCAACCTACATTCCAAACAAAGACACGACTTATAACAGAGCTAAAAAAACAGGGCATGTAGTACAGATTTTTTAAAAATAATTTTAACAAGAATAAATGAAATAACCTGGAAATCAAAAAGAGAAGGAACGAGAACTTCCTCCATCTTGGCAGCTAGAGACAAGCACGCCACTGCTAAAAGCTGCATTGGCCAACCACTCGTTTCCTGTTAAAAGCAGACTGCTAATTAATCTCATCATTGATTATGTACATACTCTAAATATAAGAATAACTAAAATATTATTTAGTTGAGGAGCGTTTTTACAACATGATTATAAAGTTTTGAGATAAATAGGATTACGTGGAGTGAAAAGTTTACTGCAAAAGTATTGTATTATAAGCCACTATATTATAATAGGAACTTATAAATAGTTTAAATAAAAATAACAAAAACAAATAAATAATTTTTTCTTCCCCATGCCCGCTACTGTTCTATAATTATTTATACAAATAGTTCATTCCAAAACAACATCCGACTAAATCAATCCATCAAATAAATGTTTCAGTCTCATATTTACCATTAATTTTCATCTACCAAGTACTAGTTTTGAAGAAAAGTCAATAAAATAAATAGATCCCATGAAAAAAGTGAAAACTATTGACTTTGAGGTGCGTTGTTATTTGTCATATCAATATGAACGTTGACGTTTTAAAGGATTTACCGGTAATCGGCGAGCGTAGAGAAACCGATCCATATAGTTAACGGCGAGGTACGCCGTTAAAGGCTGGAAGCTGTAATACGCTTGTACCTGCATCCAAACAAAACGCACTCTGTCAAATACACCATCTCTGCATGTAAAAACGAAAAATAACAAAAAGCTGATTGTAAATATATTTAAAGAAGTTAATAATCGCTCGCCTTGAGTATCCATGAGACGGACTCTTCTCTAGCGGAAGCGTCGAGAGACTGAGAGTGGAACCTAGAGAGGTAGTCAAGTCCTGGAACAAAGTGCCTCTCGTCCTCGATGCAGCTCGCGATCGAATCATCAGGCCATGATTCAACTTCCTCCGATGAGAGCTCAGCCGTTGATTCGCCGGAGGAACACTCTCCGCAGAATAAATCCATATTAATCGGAAAATGAATCGCAATCAGATTCTCATTGCATCTCCATGAACGCTTGTTGGGATCTGAGTGAGAGAGAGAGAGAGAGTGAGGGAAGAAGGAGAGGAGAGTGAGGGTTGAACTCATTCATTTGTTTGGATATATAAACACGAGAAAGCACACAGAAATTTAATAATATTTATTTATTTTTCATTTTTTATGGGAAAATAAAAAAAGAACAGAACAGAACAGAGAGACTGTTACAGTTTCCGTTTTGCCCGGGAAAACGGGACTGTTCTTGAATCTAGACAGGGAAGGTTTGAAGTTTTTCTTGTTTTGTTGTTTGTCTTTTGTACTTGTGACTAACACGCGCTAAAGCGAAATGCGCAGGTTAGCTGAAGGCAGTGGTGTATAAAAGAGAGGTGTAAAGGTAACGTAATTACGTATACGTGGGGGTTACGGGGTTGCATTGCATGGGTACAGGCTGTACAGCTAATGTACGTTTTGTTTGGATGTTACTCTCGTGAGGAGAGAGAGGGAGAGGTAGTCCGACTGTTTTCAAAATATGCTGACGTGCAATCTACTGGTTGGTGATTACCTTGATGGGCCTGGTTTGCATGGGTGTAATGAACCATTTTGGGTTAGGTGGCTTAGGCAGAACATTTTGCATGTTGTGCGTAATAGATTGTGAAAGTCCTTAGCTTTATTATTCACAAACGATAGCCTTATAAAGGCATCATAGTTACAGAGTTTTAGGAACTACATCCGTAAATATCTGAACAGGAAATATACTCTAGTTACAACAGAAATATCTGAGTATATTCTAATAGTGCGAGTATAGGCCAATCCAACCAACTTAATTATATATTGTGGTTACTAACTAAAATTTTGTTTTTTAGGTTACTGTATAAAAAAATGGATTATCTTATAAAGATCTAATAATCATAAGTTCAAATTTCACTAGAATAAGATTAGGGAGGGTTATTGAGAGATGAATTTGTATAGCGTTTGTGAATTTTAAGAGTTAATAGATTTTAAAAATTATGTGAAAGTGTGAAAGTTGTATATACATTGACTTATCAAATATGATCATAACTTTTTTAGATTGATGTATGTTTTCATCAATTAGGCTTACCAAAAGAGTTTTCACTAAAGAGGCAAATTTGCTTTATAGATATACAAAGAGTAATAAAGAAACAATAAAAATAATTTTGAATTATATGTTTTAAATTCGAACCTATTATAAAAAATTGAATTTTTCAATTTTTTTAAGAAAATTATTTTTGAAGTGTGAAAATAAAATTTCAAACTATTTTCAATTTTTTTTCTTCAAATTTTTAGTATTTATAAATATAATTATATATTAAAAAATGATAAAACAATATAATTATATATTCAAAAATTTAAAGGTATATAAAATGTAATAAATTATAAGTTTGGACATATATTTTGGATTTTAAGGTGTAATGAATTAAAAGAGTTATCACATGGATTTTGAAAATCACATGGATACATATGATATTCTGAAAGTTGACTCTTATGAGTAAAAATGAATAGAATTCATTTCCCAATAACAATAGATTTGTTTAGAATTAAAAAATCAACAATAACAAGAGTTTTTGAATTCACTACAAGAAAACAAATAATTAACGAGGGCCATTTTCCTCGTTAATTCCTCGTAAAAGGATGTTTACGAGGAATTAACGAGGAAAAGCTTTTCGTCGTTTATCGTCCGTCGTAACAAAGGATTCGTCGCCATTTCCTCGTAGCCTAGCGAGTTTTCTATTTCCTCGTAAAGACGAAGTTAATATTTCGTCGTAAGTTCCTCGCCCCATTTCCTCGTAAATCACTCGCCGAGATTCCTCGTACAAACCACGCGAAACACGCGTCGTTACTTACACGTAAGATCCTTGAAATCATATCCTCGTAAATTCGATGTAATATCCTTGAAAAGATTTCCTCGTAAAATCGATGTAGAATCGTTGAAAGGTTTTCCTCGTAAATTCCTCGAAAGACTTTCCTCGTAAAAACCTCGAAAGACTTTCCTCGTAAATTCCTCGGAAACCTTTTCGTCGTAAATAACTCGTAGACTTCCATTTTTCGAATTAATAAAATATTATTTGATAAATATAATAATTATTAATTTAACAAAATAAATATATTTAAATATTAGATTTATAAATAAATTTTAAATAAAATTCAGAAGCAACAAAATATTTTATATATAATTAAGTTTTGGATTTTATAATACATAAACCGAAAAAAACTAAAAAAACTAAGGCTCGTTCATCGCCTCGTAGAATTCCTCGCTCCTCCTCGTAACATCCTCCTCGTTATGTGTGCCCGATGACTCGCCTGGAATGGGATTTTGTTGTTTCATGTTCCTCAACAAAGCTTCCCATTCCGGATTTGTGGACGCTATAACGTCGATGAAGGCTTCGAGTCCACTCACACGGCTTTTGGTCGCGCCCAGCTCGGAACGCAACTGAGTGACTTCTTCGGTCTGTCTCTGAGCATAAGATGATGTCGCTCTCGGGACATCATTGACGGAACCGATCCCCAACGTACGTCCCTTTTTCTTAGGGACAACCTTAAAAACAAAAAAATTATATTTGTTAGTTAAATTTAAAAGGTAAATTTAATCAATTAATAATTAAAAAGATATAATGTTAAAAAATTTACCTCCTCGTAAATCTTATCCACTTCAGTTGTGGATAAGGTAACTGGTAATCCGTCGCCGGACTGCTGGGTCAGCTGAGTCTGGCGCTCCTCAACCCGAGCAATTACGTTGTTGTAGATTTGCTCGGACTTGCCATCTAAAAACTGGCCCGCCTTGTTCTTGTGGGTCCGCTCGTAAAGTTCCGGAAGAGTCGGGAGACGTCCCAACTCTTTGGCCTAAAAACATTTAAGAAAATTGTTAGAAATATATTTAATTATATTAAAAATAATAATTAAAAAATTAAATATTTAATTACGTACCATTTTCAAACGGACACCGGCATGTGGTTTTTGGCCCGTAGAGTGTAGCATCGGGCCGTTACCGTGCTCGTCTACCGTGTTACGGGCAGCAGCACAAATGTTTGCGATCCTAATGGAGTTAGGATCCTTCCAGTAACGGATGAGGCCGTCCCAAACATCCGTGGTAAGCTCAGCGGGTTTGCCACGGGTGTACCCCTTGACGATCCAGGCACCCTTCCAGTTGCAAACCGTGTCCGACAAGCGAACTTGCGCCTTCTCGTAAAACGCCTTCCTCACTTTCTCACTGACCCCGATGGACCAATGATACTTTTGCTGCAAAAAAAAATTAATAATTAGTTAATAAAAAAAAAAATTTAACTAATAGAATTACTTACAGCGTAAATCTTGAACCACGTCTTTCGGATGTAGATCGGCGTCAATTTCCAGTTTGGATGCGCCATGGAGAAGTAACCTTTAATCGTCTCGGTTACATCTGTCGCAAGGGAATTGTCAACCCCAAACCTGGAAAAAATGAAAATTTAAATTATTTAATGAAGTTATAAATTAAAATAATTTTTTAAAAAATACACTTACCATAAAGTCCCGTCGGGTCTGTCGGGGTCTATGATTGGTAAACCAGCTCTGCCTGGCATACCGAGAATATCCTCGACAGTGTACTGCGAGAAGGGAACAGTAGGTGGCACCATGAGATCGGAATGAACAGCGGCGGGGATCTCAGGAGGAGCCATCGGAGGAGGCACCGGAGGAGCCATCGGCTGAGCCATCGGCTGAGGCATCGGCTGAGCCATCGGAGGAGGCATCGGAGGGAAGAAATGCTGAGTCTCGGGAACAGACTCCTGATCCGAAGAACCTGAACCGCCGGCACCTGAAGAAGAACCTGGCGGGTCTAACTGACTACCAGGCTCACCGAATATCTCCCTGTAGTGAGCAGAAAGCATGCGCTGGCGAACCTGCAAAAATATTTTTTTTTGAGATTATGATCATCAATAATTAAAAAGCTATCATCAATAATTTAAAAATCTATCTAACGAACATAAAATCCGTAAACCTATCTAAATTCTCTAAACTAACCACCTAAACTCACCACCTATCTAAATTGTCTAAACTAATAAAGGGGGCGAGGAAATTACCATTTTCGGAGGAGAGAGGAATGGGGAAGGAGTTGGAGACGAAATGGGGAGGAAGTGGAGAGGAAGTTGGGAGGAATGGACAGTGTGAGGTTTGTGAGGTTGTATATATAACTTACGGAGGTCTCGCAATTTCCTCGTAACTTTACGAGGAATTAAAGAGGCCCGTGTTCCTCTTCCTCGTAAAAACCTCGTAAGCTTACGAGGATATTGCGAGGCCCGTCCCAAATTAAACGATAAATTAGCGAGGTCCGTCTTTCTGTTCCTCGTAAATGCCTCGTAAGTTACGAGTTATTAACGAGGTTATTTTCTAAACCTCTAAACTCTAAACCCCAAACCTTAAACCCCATCTTTCTTATATTCTACTTCATATATTCATAACATATCAAACCTCAAAATTTATAACCACAATTCTTTAACTTCTAATATCAATCTCTTCTTCCTAATTTAAACTTATACAAAATCAAATTATTTATTTAAATATAATCATTTGAAGATTTGAAAATATAATCATTTGAAGATTTGAAAATATAATCTTTTGAAGATTTGAAAATATAATCTTTTGAAGATTTAAAAATATAATCTTTTGAAGATTTAAAATATAATCTTTTGAAAATTATAAAATTATTAATGGGGTTTGGAGTTTGGGATTTAGACAAAATAGATAAGAAAGATGGGGTTTGGGGTTTAGGGTTTAGGGGTTTAGACAACATATCTCGTTAAAACCTCGTAAGCCCACGAGGAAATAACGAGGAACTAAAAAAAAAAGAAAGCCTCGTTAATTCCACGTAAGCTTACGAGGTTGTTACGACGATTTGCGCTTACGTGGAATTAACGAGGCCCGTGTATTTCTTTTTTTCTACTTTCCTCGTTATTTCGTCGTAAGTTACGAGGAATTAACGAGGTTTTCTTTCTAAACCTCTAAAATCAAAAACCCCAAACCACAAACACCATCTTTCCTATCTTCTACTCTTCATATTCCAATCCCAAACCTCAATCTTTTATTTTTCATTCAAAACCTCAAACCTCAATATTTTTTTTCTTTATAATCGAATCACATGCATTAAGTCTGAAATTCAATCATATTAAAACACAAATACATCAATCGGATACATTTTCGTCATCACTAGAAACATCATCATTTTCATTAAACTCGTCTTCAACAGCTTCGTCTGTGCCATCGTCGGTAAGATCTTCATACTCATGATTATGCGGATCAATGAGAAGAATGTCATCAATTTGTTGTTCAGGTTCCTCGACTTCATTTATCTGTTCTTCTTGCAA
The DNA here is from genome assembly GCA_019706035.1 of Raphanus raphanistrum subsp. raphanistrum. NCBI lineage: Eukaryota > Viridiplantae > Streptophyta > Magnoliopsida > Brassicales > Brassicaceae > Raphanus > Raphanus raphanistrum. The sequence goes on from CM033988.1 coordinate 55,178,029, forward strand.
TGGTGGTTCTTCTCCACTTATGATTCGTCCTCGAGGTGTAACTTTGATCACGGATAACCAATTTATTCCCGATTCTCTCATCCGAGGGTATGGAAGGTAGCTAACTTGATCTGCTTGTGAAGCTAAGATGAAAGGCTCGAATTTGTTGTACCTGAAAATAAAGAAAACATAGAAGTAAGCTTATTCTGCTCATGTATGCCAAATAAAGAATTTGTTGTACCTTCGTCCACCATTGACATCAACTACACCGAATTTGTTAAACCGAACACCTCTGTTGACGACGGGGTCGAACCACTCACATTTGAAGAGGACGCATTTCAGCTTCAATATCCCTGGAAATTCCACTTCGATAATCTCTGTCAAGATACCGTAGAAATCGGTTTCCCCTTTCACACATATTCCATAGTTACTGGTCGCCCGCTGTCTACCATACTCATATGTGTGAAAAGTATAGCCTCGTGTGAAATACATCTGTGAAGTGGTGACCTTTACATGTGGAGATTGAATTACTTCATGTAACCACTTAGGATAATCTGCATCGTCGTCAAAATCAACCTGCAAAAACAAAGTGAACGTTAAAATACAAATCATTTATGAATAAAGAGTTTGAGTTAATACCTGACTCTTCAACCACTTTATAAAGTGTTGATCTTTCCTTTTGTCTACGTCAGTTGTGGATATACCAGGGAATGTTTCTTCGACTTGTGAAACAAATAGGCTGTAAAATCACATTTTATATTAATTAATATTTGGCAATTATATATATGTGTTAATTTATATATACGTGTCCATTTATGTTACCTTTCAAAATAACGAATCAATGGATCCTCACAATTAAGTAGAATATAGGTGTGTGCACTATGAGCGTCTTCTTCACTCGACCACCAAACCTCTTTTGATTTTCCACCCAGTCGCCCAATCTGGCTAAAGATGTCTGGAACACCAGCAACTGCGTATGTTGGCGCGACACCACCATCATCATATCTCCTTGGAGCTCTTTTCCGAGTACGTACTTTTGACGCAAAGTAGTACGATGTGAAGTGAGAAGTTTCTTCCGTCAAACTTCCAGCAATTATAGAACCTTCAACCTTTGCAAGGTTCTTTGCTTTTCCCTTCAAATATTTCATGGCTCGCTCATACTGATACATCCATCCGTAATGTACAGGTCCACGAAGCAATGCCTCATATGGAAGGTGGACAGCTAGATGCTCCATTACGTCAAAAAACCCAGGAGGAAATATCTTCTCCAAGTTGCACAATAAGATGGGAATGTTCTCTTGAAGCTGTTCCACGACTTCTACTTTAAGGGTGCGGGTGCTCAGATCCCTGAAAAATGCTCCAATGCCTTGTATATTCCAAAAACAATTATACACATATTAGTCATATATATTTCAAACTAAATCATTATATATAAAATAACTGCAATAATAAATATAGTACCTGCAAGTGCTTCATGTACGTTTGTAGGAAGTAGCTCCGCAAAAGCAAAGGGAAGTAGTCGTTGCATAAAGACATGACAGTCATGACTCTTCATCCCGGAGAACTTTTGACCCTTTTCAACGCATCTAGACAGATTTGAAACATACCCATCGGGGAATTTCACTTCTGATGCTACCCAGTTGAACAACACCGACTTTTTTTCTGAAGACAATCTGAATATCGGAACAGGAACTTGCCCATTGCTGTTTATATGTAACTCGCTTCTTGAGCAAATATCCGGCAAGTCTAACCTCGATTTTATGTTGTCTTTTGTCTTCCCCGGGACATTCAATATTGTATTCATGATGTTCTCAAAGAAATTCTTCTCTATATGCATCACATCGAGGTTGTGGCGCAGAAGAAGATCCTTCCAATATGGCAACTCCCAAAATATACTCTTCTTGTGCCAGTTGTGATGAACACCGTAAGAATCAGGCATATTAGGGGGAACATGCCAATTACCACCACGAGGAACTGTTTCCAAAGCTCCATAGTAATCGAGTTGCTTTTCAGTTTCTTCTCCAGTTAAATATGGAGGAGGAATGTCTCTCACAACCCTTTTGTGCCTAAACAATGTCTTGTTTCTTCGGTACGGATGGCCAATGGGAAGAAATCTACGATGACAATCGAACCAACTTGTCTTCCTCCCATTCTTCAGTTGAAACGCATCTGTCGCTCCATTACAATATGGACAAGCTAATCTCCCATGTGTAGTCCATCCCGACAACATCCCATAGGCAGGAAAGTCACTTATGGTCCACAAAAGCATCGCTCGCATAGTGAAATTCGTCTTCGTTGAGCAGTCATACGTCCTCTCCCCTGTTGACCACAAATCCTTCAACTCTTTTATCAGTGGTTGCAGGAAAACATCCAGCGACCTTTTAGGATGTTTTGGACCAGGTATTAATATGGTCAAGAATAGCAACTCCCGTTGCATGCACATCTCCGGTGGCAGGTTGTATGGCGTAAGAAAGACTGGCCACAATGAATATTGTCTCCCTGACATTCCGAATGGACTAAATCCATCTGTGCATAATCCGAGATACACATTCCGGATATTGCTAGCGAATTCCGGGTATACTTTGTTAAAATGTTTCCAGGCTCTTGCATCTGATGGATGTGTCATCTCACCATCTGTCTGAGTATGCTCGGCATGCCATCTCATCTTTCCAGCAGTCTGCTCTGATTGGTACAATCTTTTCAATCTGTCTGTAATTGGTAGGTACCACATCCTTTGGTACGGTACCCTATTACGTCCCCGTCCTTGCGGCTTGAATCGTGGCTTCTTGCAGAATCGACATTCTTCTAACTTCTCATCATTTCCCCAGTAGATCATGCAGTTGTCGATGCAAACATCTATCATCTCCGAAGGCAACCCAAGACTATACACCAGTTTCTGAATCTCATAATAAGAATCAGCAGACACATTGTCTTCCGGCAAATACTCTTTGAACAAGTCTGCCCATTCATTCATGCAACTTTCAGGTAGATTGTGATCAGTTTTAATATTCATCATTCTAGCAGCCAACGACAATTTAGAGAGACCTTCTCTACAACCACTGTAAAGTGGTTGATTCGCCGCATTTAACATTTCATAAAACTTTTTTGCATCTATGTTAGGTTCTTCATCTTCATCATGAGCTACAAATGCATCAGTTACCATATCATGAACCCTATCAAAATCTACCATCTGCTCCTCCTGATGGTAACTAGGTTCATTATGCAAATGAAGAGCAACCGGTTCTTCCTGAAAATTGCTATTACTACTACTAGCTTCATTCTGATCATAATTATTATAACCTTCTCCATGTTGAAACCAGATATAGTAATTTGGCGTGAAACCTCTATTTATTAAATGCTTCCAAACATTTTCACGATTTGCCAATTTCGAATTGTTGCATTTCCGACATGGACAGAACATCTTACCGCTTTCTAGGGCGAGCGGTGTGGAATCTGCTTGATGCATAAATGTCTCTAGTCCCGCAATGTATTCTTTCGTCACTCTCCCGTTAGCATCTCTATGCAAATACATCCACCTCCGCAACTCGTAGACATTCCCGGAGCCTGACATTTTTTTCCTTTCACGTTTTTCTTTTTTTTTTCTTGTTGGTGTGTTTAAAATGATGTTGAAACTTCCATATTTATAGAAAATTTTCCAATCTGGTAGTTGAAGTTTTGCGATGAATTTGCGAGGAAAAGGTAGGTAGCCAAAAAAAACGTGCTTTAAAATTCCTCGTTAAGTTCACGTATATCATTTCCTCGTAAAGGTGACGTAAATTTACGTTGATTTAACGAGGAAAGTATATTTCCACTTTTCCTCGTAAAGATAATGCAAGCTTTACGTGGTCTTTACGAGGAAAGTGTATTTCCTCGTAAAGACCACGTAAAGTTACGTGGGCTTTACGACGAAATATTGTCTTCGTTAGTTTACGAGGAAATAACGAGGTTTATTTCTTTCTTTGTAAATTCCTCGTAAGTTCCTCGTAAAATTACGATGATTATATTTCCTCGTTAACTTTCGTCGCCAAAATGCTGCTTTCTTGTAGTGGAATAACAAGAGATTTGATTGGATTTTGAAAATTCTTAAACCAATAATAATGGATTCTATTAAGATTTTTAAAATCCAAGAATCAATAACAATGGATTCTCAAAATTTTCAAAGTTCATGAGAATTCTATTACCAATAATCATCCCCTTAGTTTATCTGAAGAGTTAAATGAGGACTTTGCTTTAGAAAATGAACGAATCTACTAACGTAGAACTTTTTTATTATTTAATATATATATATATGTATATATAAATATATATATATATATATATATATATATATATATATATACTTATAAGTTATTAATTTACATAATTCTTTTTTCTAGGTTTATATATTTTTGAAGATATATTTTACAAAAAAACAAGAAGAATACTTAATTTACAGTATAAGTATTGATTAAATTTTACAGGTACAAATTTTATATTGTTTTTGTTCTATTTGGTGTAGAAAATATGTTCCTTAAATATAGTTTAAATAAAAAATAACATATTTAAAAATATTAAGAAAAATCAAAATAAACTTCAACATGAATTAGAAACAGTACAACAGTACAGTATTATTTATATTTATATATATTTTACATATTTAATTATAAAATTATTTTTTATATTAAGACCATATATATCAAATATATATTTTATTATTTTATATGATTATATTTTATTTTCTAATCATCTAACTTGATATTAGTAATATCCATTAATTTATCGAATATTAACATATAGAGTTTTTGAAATATCTAGATCTACCCAATGCTGATTGGTATTTTATATGGAAGCCAAGTGAACATCGAAACATGTTTCGTTTTATTAAAAAATATACACTGAAACTAACGCAAGATTCAAGATCAGTATCATATGTTATTGAAAAAAAGATCAGTATCATATGACTATATACAGTTGCAAGAAAATAAAAATCATATGACTATATATGATACTATAAACCATAGTAAAATATCTGTAAAATAATGTTAGACTTCTGTTACTTTTTGTAGACATCCTAGCATATACATGAGGTCATTTCTCTTAAAAAGTGCAGGTAGTCGTTTGGAAAAAGTGGCGGAAAGAAATTTAGAATAACGTAAGACTAATTATAATTTAACAATTAAAATGGACAAAAAGGAACATATAAACAAATGGGTATTTGTTGCCAAAAAAAACAAATGGGTATTTTTTGAATTGAAGATAACTTCTTGGACGATATTTGTAATATCTTCGGCGGAAAACATTCTTCACTATTTATCCTTTTATTGCTCGGTTTGTTCAACTTATCTGTTCTCTATTATGGTCGACAATATTTAACAATAATGAAGCCAAAACACTGAAGATCAAAAGGAGAGAAAATTATGCACCCATTATTTCAAAAAAAAAAAAAAATTATGCACCTTCCAACCTACAACAATTTATCACTGACATTACATTCTCGTGGTAGGGCTAGTCAATTTGGTTAATGTCTTAATTTCTCAAAGAGAAACAATACAATTCATGGGAGCCATTGTCTTTTAGTCAACAATCCACGTTGAATAGTTATTTCAGATTCGTATATGTTATGTTTCTGCACTATAGATGATCTTATATACTATCATCGTCGCATTAGTTTTCTCCTGTAGCATGGTCAACTCGGACCTAGTTGATACGTATAAGTCTATTCGTCCATATCTCTTGCGTGATAATAATGTTGATAGATTATAAATTAAATACTCAGACCTCTTGTCATATACAATAATCATTGATCGATGAGCATGAGTCGATGTTGAGTTAGTAGAAAAGAATGGACAGTTAGCGAGATAGATCGAGCCATTTTCAGCTACTTATGTTTGATTTGATTTTCGGTTTGAAAATTTAAACCAAAAGTGAAGAGTATAAACTTTAATATATAGAGCATTTATCGAAAACTCATTATTTTAGAAGAGGCTGCTATCCCACGAATTTTGGAAAAATTTCAAAAATATGAAAATATGGTTTTAGCGTATAGTTTCATCGAGCACTAACATAAGATGATTGTCAAAGAGTTTAGAATCTTTTTTGTCTCTGTTTCTCTAGATAATAAAAAATTTATAATGCTAATTCCATTGATCTAGGCAGTATATGAAATTTTAGTAAACTAAATATTAAAAATTAGAATGATTCATCTATACCATGAAAGATAGTTTAGAATACATTAATTCAAATGTTGAATGTATTTTTAAAATTTTTTAAAAAAGCGAAAAGTACAAACTTCAGTATATAGAATATTTACCGAAAACTCATTATTTTAGAAGAGGGTTATCCCACGGATTTTGGAAAAATTTCAAAAATATGAAAATCTGGTTTTAATGTACAGTTTCATCGAGCACTAACATAAAATGTTGGTTAAAGAGTTTAAAACCTTTGTTGTCTCATTTCTCTAAATAATGAAGATTTTATAATTCCAATTCCATTGATATAGGCAATACATGAAATTTTACCAAACTTTATATTAAAAATTAGAATGATTCCTATATACCAAGAAAGATAGTTTAGAATACATTAATTCAAATGTAGAATGTGGTTTTAAATTTTTAAACAAAAATAAAGAGTATAAACTTTAGTATATAGAGGATTTACCGAAAACTTATTATTTTAAAAAGGGTTAACCCACGGATTTTGAAAAAAATTCAAAAATATGAAAATCTGGTTTTAGTGTATAGTTTCATAGAGCACTGACATAAGATGATGGTCAAAGAGTTTAGAACCCTTGTAGTCTCCGTTTCTCTAGATAATGAAGATTTTATAATGCTAATTCCATTGATCTAGACAGTATATGAAATTTTACTAAAATAAATATTAAAAAATTAGAATGATTCTTATATACTACGAAAATAGTTTAGAGTACATTAATTCGAATGTAGAATGTAGTTTGAAAATTTTAAACAAAAGTGAAGAGTTTAAACTTCAGTATATAGAGGATTTACGGAAAACTCAATATTTTAACCCACGGACATTGAAAAAATTTCAAAAATATGAAAATCTGGTTTTAGTGTATAGTTTCATCGAGCACTGACATAAGATGATGGTCAAAGAAGTTAGAACCTTTGTAGTCTATGTTTCTCTAGATAATGAAGAATTTATAATGCTAATTCCATTGATCTAGACAATATATGAAATTTTACTAAACTAAATATTAAAAATTAGAATGATTCCTATATACCATGAAAGATAGTTTAAAATACATTAATTCAAATGTAGAATGTTGTTTTAAAATTTTAAACAAAAGTGAAGAGTATAAACTTCACTATATAGAGGATTTAACGAAAATTCATTATTTTAGAAGGGATTAACCCACATATTTTGGAAAAAATTTTAAAATATGAAAATCTGGTTTTAGTGTATAGTTTCTTAGAGAACTGACATAAGATGATGGTCAAAGTGGTTCAGAACCTTTGTAGTCTCTGTTTCTCTAGATAACAAAGATTTTATAATGGTAGTTTCACTAATCTGGACAGTATATGAAATTTTACCAAAGTAAATATTAAGAAATTAGAATGATTCCTATATACCATGAAATATTGTTTGGAAATCATTAATTGAAATGTAGAACGTGGTTTTAAATTTTTAAACCAAAGTGGAGAGTATAAACTTTAGTATATAGAGGATTTACCAAAAACTTATTATTTTAAAAGGGGTTAACCCACGGATTTTGAAAAACATTCAAAAATATGAAAATCTGGGTTTAGTGTATAGTTTCATAGAGCACTGACATAAGATGATGGTCAAAGAGTTTAGAACTTCTGTAGTCTCCGTTTCTCTAGATATTGAAAATTTTACAATTCTAATTCCATTGATCTAGACACTATATGAAATTTTACTAAACTAAATATTAAAAAATTAGAATGATTCCTATATACCATGAAATATAGTTTAGAATACATTAATTCAAATGTAGAATGTGGTTTAATTTTTTTAAAGAAAAGTGAAGAGTATAAACTTCAATGTATATAGCATTTACCGAAAATCCATTATTTTAGAAGGGGTTAACTCACAGATTTGGAAAAAAAATTCAAAAATATGAAAATCTGGTTTTAGTGTATAGTTTCATCGAGCACTGACATAAGATGATATTCAAAGAGTTTAGAACCTTTGTAGTCTCAGTTTCTCTAGATAATGAAGATTTTATAATGCTAGTTCCATTGATTTAGGCATTATAATAAAATTTACTAAACTAAATTTTTAAAAATTAGAATGATTCCTATATACTATGAAAGATAGTTTAGACATTAATTCAAAGGTATAATGTGGTTTGAAAATTTCAAACAAAAGTGAAGAGTATAAACTTTAGTATATAGAGGATTTAGCGAAAACTAAATATTTTAACCCATGGAGTTTGAAAAAATCTCAAAAATATAAAAATCCATTTTTAGTGTATAGTTTCATCAAGAACTGACATAAGATGATGGTCAAAGAGTTTAGAACCTTTGTAGTCTCCGTTTCTCTAGATAATAAAGATTTTATAATGGCAATTCCACTAATATATGTAGTATATGAAATTTTACCAAACTAAATATTAAAAAATTAGAATGATTCCTATATACCATGAAAGATAGATTAGAAAATATTAACTCAAATGTCGATTGTGGTTTGAAATTTTTTAAACAAAAGTAAAGAGTATAAACTTCAGTATATAAAGTATTTACCGAAAACTTATTATTTTAGAAAGAGTTCATCCACGGATTTTGGAAAAATTTCAAAAATAAGAAAATCTGGTTTTAGTGTATAGTTTCATCCAACACTAACATAAGATGATGGTCAAAGAGTTTAAAACCTCGGTTGTCTTCGTTTCTCTAGATATTGAATATTTTATAATGCTAATTCCACTAATCTAGTTAGTATTTGAAATTTTGATAAACTAAATATTAAAAAATTAGAATGATTCCTATATACCATGAAAGATAGTTTAGAAGACATTAATTCAAATATCGGATATGGTTTCAAATTTTGAAACAAGAGTGAGGAGTATAAACTTCAGTATATAGAGCATTTACCGAAATCTCATTATTTTAGAAGGGGTTATCCCACGGATTTTGAATTTTTTTCAAAAATATGAAAATATGGTTTTAGTGTATAGTTTCTTAGAGAAATGACATAAGATGATGGTCAAAAAGGTTTAGAACCTTTGTAGTCTTCGTTTTTCTAGATAATGAAGATTTTATAAGGCTAATTCCATTGATCTAGGTAGGATAAGAAATTTTACTAAACTAAATATTAAAAATTAGAATGATTCCTATATACAATGAAAGATAGTTTAGAATACATTAATTCAAATGTCGAATGTGGTTTGAAATTTTTTAAACAAAATTAAAGAATATAAACTTCAGTATATAGAGCATTTAATGAAATTCAAAATTTTAAAAGGAGTTAACACACAGATTTTGGAAAATTTCAAAATATGAAAATCTGGTTTTAGTGTATAGTTTCTTAGAGAACTGACATTAGATGATGGTCAACGAGGTTTAGAACCTTTGTAGTCTCCGTTTCTTTAGATAATAAAGATTTTATAATGATAATTCCACTAATCTAGGAAGTATATGAAATTTACTAAATATTAAGAAATTAGAATGATTCCTATATACCATGAAAGATAGTTTATAATACATTAATTCAAATGTCGGATGTGGTTTAAAATTTTTAAACAAAAGTGAAGTGTATAAAACAGTATATAGAACAGTTACTGAAAACTCATTATTTTAGAAGGAGTTATCCCACGGTTTTTGGAAAATTTTCAAAAATATGAAAATCTGGTTTTAGTGTATACTTTCATCGAGCACTAACATAATATGATGGTCAAAGAGTTTAGAACCTCTTTTGTCTTCATTTCTCTAGATAATGAAGATTTTATAATGCTAATTCCATTGATCTAGGGAGTATATGAAATTTTAGTAAACTAAATATTAAAAACTAGAATGATTCCTATATACCATGAAAAATTGTTTAGAATACATTAATTCAAATGTCGAATGTGGTTTGAAAAATTTTAAACAAAATTAAAGAATATAAACTTCAGTATATAGAGCATTTACAAAAAAACTAATTATTTGAGAATGGGTTAACCCACAGATTTTGGAAAAATTTCAAAAATATAAAAATCCTTTTTAGTGTATATTTTCTTAGAGAACTGACATAAGATGATGGTCAAAAAGGTTTAGAACCTCTGTAGTCTCCGTTTCTCTAGTTAATGAAGTTTTATAAGGCTAATTCCATTGATCTAGGCAGTATATGAAATTTTACTAAACTAAGTATTAAGAAATTAGAATGATTCCTATATACCATGAAAGATAGTTTAAAATACATTAATGCAATTGTCGGATGTGGTTTGAAATTTTTAAACAAAAGTGAAGAGTATAAACTTCAGTATATAGAGCATTTACCGAAAACTCATTATTTTAGAAGGGGTAATCCCATGGATTTTGGAAAATTTTCAAAATTATAAAATTCTGGTTTTAGTGAGCACTAACATAAGATGATAGTCAAAAAGTTTAGAACCTCTTTTGTCTCTGTTTCTCTAGATAATGAAGATTTTATAATACTAATTCCATGGATCTAGGCAGTATATGAAATTTTACTAAAGTTAATATTAAAAATTAGAATGATTCCTATATACCTTGAAAGATAGTTTAGAATACATTAATTCAAATGTCAAATGTTGTTTGAATTTTTTCAAACAAAATTAAAGAGTAAAACTTCAGTATATATAGTATTTACCGAAAACTTATTATTTTAGAAGGGGTTAACCCACAGATTTTAGAAAAATTTCAAAATACGAAAATCTGGATAATAAAGATTTATAATGGTAATTCCACTAATCTAGGCAGTATATGAAATTTTACCAAACTAAATATTAAGAAATTAGAATGATTACTGTATACCATGAAAGATAGTTTATAATACATTAATTTAAATGTCGGATGTGGTTTGAAATTTATAAACAAAAGTGAAGAGTATAAACTTCAATGTATATAGCATTTACCGAAAACCCATTATTTTAGAAGAGGTTAACCTACGGATTTTGAAAAAAATTCAAAAATATGAAAATCTTGTTTTAGCGTATAGTTTCATCGAGCACTGACATAAGATGATATTCAAAGAATTTCGAACCTTGTAGTCTTTGTTTCTCTAGATAATGAAGATTTTATAATGCTAATTCCATTGATCTAGGCAGTATATGAAATTTTACTTAACTAAATATTAGAAAATTAGAATGATTCTTATATACCATGAAAGATAGTTTAGAATACATTAATTCAAATGTAGGATGTGGTTATAAACTTCAGTATATAGAGCATTTACAGAAAAACTCATTATTTTAGAAGGGGTAATCCCATGGATTTTGGAAAATTTTCAAAAATATAAAATTCTGGTTTTAGTGAGCACTAATATAAGATGATGGTCAAAAAGTTTAGAAACTCTTTTGTCTCTGTTTCTCTAGATAATGAAGATTTTATAATACTAATTCCACTAATCTAGGCAGTATATGAAATTTTACCAAACTAAATATTAAGAAATTAGAATGATTCCTATATACCATGAAAGATAGTTTAGAATACATTAATTCAAATGTCGGATGTGGTTTGAAATTTATAAACAAAGTGAAGAGTATAAACTTCAATGTATATAGCATTTACCGAAAACTCATTATTTTAGAAGAGAATAACCTACGTATTTTGAAAACAATTCAAAATATGAAAATCTTGTTTTAGTGTATAGTTTCATCGAGCACTGACATAAGATGATATTCAAAGAATTTCGAACCTTGTAGTCTTTTTTTTCTAGATAATGAAGATTTTATAATACTAATTCCATTGATCTAGGCAGTATATGAAATTTTATTTAACTAAATATTAAAAAATTAGAATGATTCCTATATACTATGAAAGATAGTTTAGAATACATTTATTCAAATGTAGAATGTGTTTTGAAATTTTAAAAGAAAAGTGAAGAGTTTGGAACCTTTGTAGTCTCCGTTTCTCAAGATAATGAAGATTTTATAATGCTAATTTCATTGATCAAGACAATATATGAAATTTTACAAAACTAAATATTAAAATTTGAATGATTCCTATATACCATGAAAGATAATTTAGAATACAGTAATTCAAATGTAGAATGTGGTTTTAATTTTTTAAACAAAAGTGAAGAGTATAGACTTCAGTATATAAAGGATTTACCGAAAGCTCATTATTTTTAAAGGGGCTAGCACACGGATTTGGAAAAAAATTCAAAAAAATATGAAAATCTGGTTTTAGTGTATAGTTTCTTAGAGAACTGACATAAGATGATGGTTAAAGAAGTTTATAACCTTTGTAGTCTCTGTTCTCTAGATAATAAAGAATTTTTAATGGAAATTCCACTAATCTAAGCATTATATGAAAATTTACCAAACTAAATATTAAGAAATGAGAATGATTCCTATAATGAAAGATAGTTTAGAATACATTAATTCAAATGTTGATTGTGGTTTGAAATTTTTTAAGCAAAAGTGAAGAGTATAAACTTCAGTATATAGATAATTTACTGAAAACTCATTGTTTTAGAAGGGGTTAACCCACAGATTTTGAAAAAATTTCAAAAATATGAAAAATCTGGTTTTAGTGTATAGTTTCTTAGAGAACTGACATAAGATGATGGTCAAAGAGGTTTGGTACCTTTGTAGTCTCCATTTCTCCAGATAATAAAGATTTTATAATGGTAATTTAACTAATATAAGCAGTATATGAAAGTGTACTAAACTATATATTAAGAAATTAGATTGATTCCCATATACCATGAAAGATAGTTTAGAATACATTAATTCAAATGTCGGATGTGGTTTGAAGTTTTTAAACAAAAGTGAAGAGTATAAACTTCAGTATATAGAGCATTTACCAAAAACTCATTATTTTAAAGGGGTAATTCCACAGATTTTGGAAATTTTTCAAAAATATGAAAATCTTGTTTTAGTGTATAGTTTCATCGAGCACTAACATAAGATGATGGTCAAAGAGAGTTTGGAACCTATGTTTTCTCCATTTCTCTAGATAATGAAGATCTTATAATGCTAATTCCACTAATCTAGGCTGTATAAATTTTTTTAGTAAATTAAATATTTAAAAATTAGAATTATTCCTATATACCATGAAAGATAGTTTAGAATACATTAATTAAAATGTAGAATGTGGTTTAAAATTTTAAAACTAAAGTGAAGAGTATAAACTTCAGTATATAGAGAATTTACAGAAAACTAAAGATTTTTGAAGGGGTTAACCCACGGATTTTGGAAAAAAAATCAAAAATATGAAAATCTGGCTTTTGTGTATAGTTTCATCGAACACCAATGTTTTGAAAACCGGACCGGACACCGACTCGGTGAAGCTACTGGTTGACTGGTTAGACCGGTTCAACCGGTCGAACCAGGTTTTTTATTTATATAAAATATATATAATTATATATTTATACTATATAAACTTTACTTCTACATATAATACTTTCTCTATTCTTTTTTTATTAACTCAAAATAAACAACAAACATAAATCTGATTAGTATGTAAACTAAAAAATTTTAAAAATCAAATGATTTACAGCTAAAACAATCATATTTATTTATTTTTACAACTAACATTTCAAATTTTAAGAATATGGTAAAATAAAAATAGTATATGAGAGTCAAAAATATATTTTTCACATTTTTTCTTAGAACAATTAAATAGTGATAGTTGAACACTAATTATAAAATATTAAATTTTAGCTAGTAATAATTAAAACACTTAATTATATGTTAATTTTCAAGAACCAGGTTTTAAAATTAAACCGGGTCACCGGTTTTACTGGTTTTTATAAAATCTGGGTTTTAAACCGAACCGGACTCGGCTTCTTCAGCGAGTCACGGTTGGACAGGTTGGACCGGCCGGTCCGATCCGGTTTTCAAAACACTGTCGAACACTAACATAAGATAATGATCAAATAGTTTAGAAGCTCTGTTGTCTCCGTTTCTATAAATAATGAAGATTTTATAATGCTAATTCCACTAATCTAGGCAGTATATGAAATTTTAATAAAATAAATATTAAAAAATTAGAATGATTCCTATATACCATGAAATATAGTTTAGAATACATTAATTCAAATGTAGAATGTGGTTTGAAAATTTTAAACTAAAGTGAAGAGCATAAAATTCAGTATATATATCATTTAGCGAAAACTCATTATTTTTGAAGGGGTTAACCCACAAATTTTGAGAAAATTTCAAAAATATGAATATCTGGTTTTAGTGTATAGTTTCATTGAGCACTAACATAATATGATTTTCAAAGAGTTTGGAACCTCTGTTTTCTCCGTATCTCTTGATAATGAAAAATTTATAATGTTAATTCCACTAATCTAAGTAGTATAAGAAATTTTAATAAATTAAATATTAAAAAATTAGAATTATTCATATATACCATGAAAGATAGTTTAGAATACATTAATTCAAATGTAGAATGTGGTTTGAAAATTGTAAACTAAAGTGAAGAGTATAAACTTCAGTATATAGAACATTTACTTAAAACTCATTATTTTAGAAGGGGTTAACCCACGGGTTTTGGAAAAATTTCAAAAATATGAAAATCTGATTTTAGTGTATAGGTTCATCGAACACTAACATAAGATAATGATCAAATAGTTTAGAAGCTCTGTTGTCTTCGTTTCTATAAATAATGACGATTTTATAATGCTAATTCCACTAATATATGCAGTATATGAAATTTTAATAAATTAAATATTAAAAAATTAGAATTATTCCTACATACCATGAAAGATAGTTTAGAATACATTAATTCAAATGTAGGATGTAGTTTGAAAATTTTAAACTAAAGTGAAAAGTATAAACTTCAGTATATAGAGCATTTACTTAAAAACTCATTATTTTAGAAAGGACCCACAGATTTTGGAAAAATTTCAAAAATATGAAAATCTGATTTTAATGTATAGTTTCATAGAGTACTAACATAAGATGATGGTCAAAGAGTTTGGAACCTCTGTTTTCTCCGTTTCTCTAGATAATGAAGATTTTATAATGCTAATTCCACTAATCTGGGCAGTATATGAAATTTTAATAAATTAAATATTAAACAAGTAGAATTATTCCTATATACCATGAAAGATAATTTACATTAATTAAAATTTAGAATGTGGTTTGAAATTTTGAAACGTAAGTGAAGAGTATAAACTTCAGTATATAGAGCATTTACCGAAAACTCAATATTTTTGAAGGGGTTAACCCACGGTTTTGGAAAAAAATCAAAAATATGAAAATTGGGTTTTAGTGTATAGTTTCATTGAACACTAACATAAGATAATGATCAAATATTTTAGAAGCTCTGTTGTCTTTGTTTCTATAAATAATGAAGATTTTATAATGCTAATTCCACTAATCTAGACAGTATATGAAATTTTAATAAAACAAATATTAAAAAAATAGAATGATTCATATATACCATGAAATATAGTTTAGAATATATTAATTCAAATGTAGAATGTGGTTTGAAATTTTTAATCTAAAGTGAAGCGTATAAATTTCAGTATATAGAGCATTTACCGAAAACTCAATATTTTTGAAGGGGTTAACACACGGATTTTGGAAAAATTTCAAAACTATGAAAATCTTGTTTTAGTGTATAGTTTCATTTAGCACTAACATAAGATAATGATCAAAGATTTTAGAAACTCTGTTGTCTCCGTTTCTCTAGATAATGAAGATTTTAATGCTAATTTCATTGATCTAGACAGTATATGAAATTTTACTAAACTAAATATTAAAATATTGGAATGATTCCTATATACCATGAAAGATAGTTTTTAGAATACATTAATTCAAATGTACAATGTGGTTTGGAATTTTTAAACTAAAGTGAAGAATATAAACTTCAGTATATATGTCATTTACCGAAAACTCATTATTTTAGAAGGGGGTTAACCTACAGATTTTGGGAAAAATTCAAAAATATGAATATTTTTTTTAGTTTATAGTTTCATCGAGTACTAACATAAGATGTTTGTCAAAGAGTTTGGAACCTCTGTTTTCTCCGTATCTCTAGATAATGAAGATTTTATAATGCTAATTCCACTAATATAGGCAGTATATGAAATTTAATAAATTAAATATTAAAAAATAGAATTATTCCTATATACCATGAAAGATAGTTTAGAATACATTAATTAAAATGTAGAATGTGGTTTGAAATTTTGAAACGTAAGTGAAGAGTATAAACTTCAGTATATAGAGCATTTACCGAAAACTCAATATTTTTGAAGGGGTTAACCCACAGATTTTGGAAAAATTTCAAAAATATGAAAATCTTGTTTTAGTTTATAGTTTCATCGAACACTAACATAATATAATGATCAAATAGTTTAGAAGCTCTGTTGTCTCCGTTTCTATAAATAATGAAGATTTTATAATGCTAATTCCACTAATCTAGGCAGTATATAAATTTTTAATAAATAAATATTAAAATATTAGATTGATTCCTATATACCATGAAATATAGTTTAGAATACAGTAATTCAAATGTAGAAGGTGGTTTGAAAATTTTAAATTAAACTGAAGCGTATAAACTTCAGAATATAGAGTGATGAATATAAACCTACAGATTTTGGGAAAATTTAAAAAATATGAATATCTGGTTTTAGTTTATATTTCCATCGAGCACTAACATAAGATGATGGTCAAAGAGTTTGGAACCTCTGTTTTCTCCGTTTCTCTAGATAATGAAGATTTTATAATGATAATCCACTAATCTAGGCAGTATATGAAATTTTAGTAAAAATATATTAAAAATTAGAATTATTCCTATATGCCATGAAAGATAGTTTAGAATACACTAATTAAAATGTAGAATGTGGTTTGAAATTTTGAAACTAAAGTGAAGTGTATTTTTTTTTACATCAAAAACACAGACTCATGTAGACTCTGTATACCAAACTGGAAGCTCTGCATTCATGTGGACGACGAAAGAGGTTTTCTGTCTACCACTGCGTGCAAGACTATCCGCCCTTGAGTTCTCCATCCTCAGTTCATGAATGATCTCCGAGCTTACGAAACTTACTAAAGTGAAGAGAATAAACTTCAGTATATAGAGCATTTACCGAAAACTCATGAGAACCTCTGTTGTCTCCGTTTCTCTAGATAACGAAGATTTTATAATGCTAATTCCACTAATCTAGGCCGTATATGAAATTTTAGTAAACAAATATTTAAAAATGAGAATGATTCCTAAATACCATGAAAGATAGTTGATAATACAATAATTCAAATGTAGAATGTTGTTTGAAATTTTTAAACTAAAGTGAAGAGTATAACTTCAATATATAGAGCATTTACCGAAACCTCATTATTTTAGAAAGGGGGTTAACCCACGGATTTCGGAAAATTTTCAAAAATATGAAAATCTGGTTTTAATGTATAGTTTCATCGATAAGTAACATAAGATGATGGTCAAAGAGTTTAGAACCTCTGTTGTCTCCGTTTCTCTAGATAATGAAGATTTTATAATGCTAATTCCACTAATTTAGGCAATATATGAAATTTTAATAAACTAAATATTAATTTTTTTGAAAGATTCTCATATACCATGAAATATAGTTTAGAATATGAATTCAAATGTAAAATGTGGTTTGTAATTTTTAAACTAAAGTGAAGAGTATAACTTCAATATATAGAGCATTTACGGTAAACTCATTATTTTAGAAGGGGTTAACCCACAGATTTTGGAAAATTTTCAAAAATATGAAAATCTGGTTTTAGTGTATAGTTTCATCGAGCAATGACATAAGATGATGGTCAAAGAGTTTAGAACATCTGTTGTCTCCGTTTCTCTAGATAATGAAGATTTTATAATGCTAATTCCACTAATCTAGGCCGTATATAAAATTTTAGTAAACAAATATTTAAAAATGAGAATGATTCCTATATACCATAAAAGATAGTTGATAATACAATAATTCAAATGTATAATGTTGTTTGAAATTTTTGAACTAAAGTGAAGAGTATAACTTCAATATATAGAGCATTTACCGAAACCTCATTATTTTAGAAGGGGTTAACCCACGGATTTCGGAAAATTTTCAAAAATATGAAAATCTGGTTTTAATGTATAGTTTCATCGATAAGCAACATAAGATGATGGTCAAAGAGTTTAGAACCTTTGTTGTCTCCGTTTCTCTAGATAATGAAGATTTTATAATGGTAATTCCACTATTTTAGGCTGTATATGAAATTTATTAAACAAATATTAAAAAATTAGAATGATTCCTATATACCATGAAAGATAGTTTAGAATACATTAATTCAAATGTCGGATGTGGTTTGAAATTTTTAAACAGTGAAGAGTATAAACTTTAGTATATATAGCATTTACCGAAAACTCATTATTTTAGAAGGGGTTGTTAACCCACGGATTTTGGAAAAGTTTCAAAAATATGAAAATCTGGTTTTAGTGTATAGTTTCATCGAGCACTAACATAAGATGATGGTCAAACAGTGTAGAACCTCTGTTGTCTCCGTTTCTCTAGATAATGAAGATTTTATTATGCTAATTCCACTAATCTAGGCCGTATATGAAATTTTAGTAATCAAATATTTAAAAATTAGAATTATTCCTATATACCATGAAAGATAGTCTATTATACAATAATTCAAATGTATAATGTGGTTTGAAATTTTTAAACTAAAGTGAAGAGTATAAACTTCAGTATATAGAGCATTTACCAAAAACTCATTATTTTAGAAGGGGTTAACCCACGGATTTTGGAAAAATTTCAAAAATATGAAAATTTGGTTTTAGTGTATAGTTTCATCGAGCACTAACATAAGATGATGGTCAAAAAGTTTAGAACCTCTGTTGTCTCCGTTTCTCTAGATAATGAAGATTTTATAATGCTAATTCCACTAATTTAGGCAATATATGAAATTTTAATAAACTAAATATTAAAATTTTTGAAAGATTCCCATATACCATGAAAAATAGTTTAGAATACATGAATTCAAATGTAAAATGTGGTTTGTAATTTTTAAACTAAAGTGAAGAGTATAACTTCAATATATAGAGCATTTACCGTAAACTCATTATTTTAGAAGGGGTTAACCCACAGATTTTGGAAAATTTTCAAAAATATGAAAATCTGGTTTTAGTGTATAGTTTCATCGAGCAATGACATAAGATGATGGTCAAAGAGTTTAGAACCTCTGTTGTCTCCGTTTCTCTAGATAATGAAGATTTTATAATGCTTAATTCCACTAATCTAGGACGTATATGAAATTTTAGTAAACAAATATTTAAAAATGAGAATGATTCCTATATACCATGAAAGATAGTTGATAATACAATAATTCAAATGTAGAATGTTGTTTGAAATTTTTAAACTAAAGTGAATAGTATAACTTCAATATATAGAGCATTTACCGAAACCTCATTATTTTAGAAGGGGTTAACCCACGGATTTTGGAAAATTTTCAAAAATATGAAAATCTGGTTTTAATGTATAGTTTCATCGATAAGTAACATAAGATGATGGTCAAAGAGTTTAGAACCTTTGTTGTCTCCGTTTCTCTAGATAATGAAGATTTTATAATGGTAATTCCACTATTTTAGGCAGTATATGAAATTTTATTAAACAAATATTAAAAAATTAGAATGATTCCTATATACCATGAAAGATAGTTTAGAATACATTAATTCAAATGTCGGATGTGGTTTGAAATTTTTAAACAAAAGTGAAGAGTATAAACTTTAGTATATATAGCATTTACCGAAAACTCATTATTTTAGAAGTGGTTGTTAACCCACGGATTTTGGAAAAGTTTCAAAAATATAAAAATCTGGTTTTATTGTATTATTTCATCGAGCACTAACATATTAGATGGTCAAAAAGTTTAGAACCTCTGTTGTCTCCGTTTCTCTAGATAATGAAGATTTTATAATGCTAATTCCACTAATCTAAACAGTATATGAAATTTTAGTAAACTAAATCTTATAAAATCATAATAATTCTTATTTACCATGAAAGGTAGTTTAGAACAGAGTAATTCAAATGTATAATGTGGTTTTAAATTTTTAAACTAAAGTTAAGAGTATAAACTTCAGTATATTGAGCATTTACCGAAAACTCATATTATTTTAAAAGGGATTAACCCACGGATTTTGAAAAAAAAAATCAAAAATATCAAAATCAGGTTTTAGTGTATAGTTTCTTAGAGCACTAACATAAGATGATGGTCAAAGAGTTTTAGAATTTTTGTTGTCTCTGTTTCTCTAGAAAATAAAGATTTTATAATGGTAATTCCACTAATCTAGGTAGTATATGAAATTTTACCAAACTAAATATTAAAAATTACAATGGTTTCTATATACCATGTAAGATAGTTTATAATATACTAATACAAATTTCGAATGTGGTTTGAAATTTTTTAAACAAAAGTAAAGAGTATAAACTTCAGTATATAAAGCAGTTACCGAATACTCATTATTTTAGAAGGGATTAACCCACAGATTTTGGAAAAAAATTTAAAAATAAGAAAATTTAGTTTTAGTGTATAGTTTTACCAAGCACTAACATAAGATGATGGTCAAAAAGCTTAGAACCTCTGTTGTCTTCGTTTCTCTAGATAATGAAGATTTTATAATGCTAATTCCAATAATCTAGTCAGTATATGAAATTTTAGAAAAATAAATACTAAAACATTAGAATGATTCCTATATACCATGAAAGATAGTTTAGAATACATTAATTCGAATGTCAGATGTGGTTTGAATTTTTTAAACAAAAGTAAAGAGTATAAACTTCAGTATATAAAGCATTTACCGAAAACTCATTATTTTAGAAGAGGTATTAACCCCCAGATTTTGGAAAATTTTCAAAATTATGAAAATTTGGTTTTAGTGTATAGTTTCATCGAGCACTAACATAAGATGATTATCAAAGAGTTTAGATACTATGTTGTCTCTGTTTCTCTAAATAGTGAAGATTTTATAATGCTAATTCCATTGATCTAGGTAGTATATGAAATTTTACTAAACTAAATATTAGAATGATTCCTATATATCATGAAATATAGTTTAGAATACATTAATTCAAATGTAGAATGTGGTTTGAAATTTTTAAATAAAAGTGAATAGTATACACTTCAGTATATAGAAGATTTACCGAACTCATTATTTTAAAAAGAGTTAACCTATGGATTTTGAAAAAAAAAATTCAAAAATATAAAAATTTGGTTTTAGAATATAGTTTCTTAGAGCACTCACTCACATAAGATGATTGTCAAAAAAAACCATAAATGTTTGATTTGTTTATCAGTCGCTACATTAAATTGATCTTGGGAAACATTTTTCAATATTACTTTGAAAGGAAGAAACAAGAAAATGAACAACCACAAACTTTGACAAATAGGTGAATTCAGATCATTGTAGATCATTGTAGCTATCAATTTCAATGGAATGATAATGACGCCTAAATGATTTTGCACTACTAATCTTTTATTGACTTTTACTCGAGCTCCATACTCCAATTATTACTAAATAGCAACATGAATTTAAAATCTTTTAACTTTCTCTTAATCTGTCTATACATACTCGCAAACATTTGCAAGATGATTCGATGTATAGTGACACTTTTCAAAACATTGTAGACACAGTTATAAATATTGTTTTTGTTTTCGATTGTCCAGTGTCCACAAAATAGCTCACATAAACAAAATTAGCTGGTTCTCGACTGTTACATATCTTCTAAATAGGACCATAATTCATTGCCTCAGTCGAGTTGAGTGAAACTTGTATGGTTAGAACATACAAGTCTTTAAAACTCCCCTAAAAAAAGACGTTTAAAATATCTTTGATTAAATCATTAACAATACGCTAACTTAACTAATTTGAAAGACGTTATAAATCTGGTACAAGTTGCCATCGAGATTTTGCACACAAGAAGTGTTCAAAGGGACCCTTTTTCATCTTTACGTATCTTTTTGGACTTTGGTCGGCGTTGTCAGATTATGACTCACTATACTCTATGCCACCGTTTCTTCTTTTTAATTACCTCTTTATCTCTCCGTTCAAAAAAATAAAATAATAACCTCTTTATATATCTTTCTCGCATAGTGGCATTTAGGCTCCGATCAAATTCAGATGCATTTCATTATTCTCCTAAGAAAGATGTTCCCACGTCACTAGTTTTTTTTTATTCTCCTAAGAAAGATATTTCCACTAGTTACTTCGATGACCTGACCGGTAAATATTAGTATATCGATTTTTATATGCATATACATACGTAAATAATAGTATCAATAGCTTATATTAGTACGTTATTTTTTGTATAATTTAAGGAAAATTCAGTTATAATAGCTCATGCGTATCACATTAACACTTAGATCATTTATACCAAAACCAAAAAAAAAAAAATATTAAAACAAAAACGAAATAGGTTATAACTAATTTACAACAGAAGCACGAAAACATTACAACAGAAAAAGATTCCGTATGATATTCAAAATCTTTATTCATAACTTATAACCAATTTAGTTATACTTTACTATGTGTACATTAGAATATGTAATATATAGGGCCAAAACAAGAAACATGTGAATTTGTACGCTATCAAATGTGAGAGTGAAAACGTGGCACCATTCATGTTCTTCACACCAATACTAAATTACTAAATAATGAATATCAACCGGATTGATCTCACATGCGTTATTCAACCTAATAAAAGTGGAATAGTATAGTTAGTACTTAGTACTCTCGAATCGATAGCTTCTGTATGTGTATGCAAATGTAATATATATCTGCAATGTACATTTTTACACTAAAAAGCTTCACGTAGTAGATGCTTTATCATTGGTGTAGTGCCTAAGTTGATGCTTATCTAACTACCCACTAAGCTCTTCTTAGTTTGGTCTATCTTAGAGCTCTACTATTATTATCTTCTATCAGAATCAGAATCAATTAATTACTATGGCGGCTTGACAGATTGTGGCTAATCTTTAATGATAATCTCTATAATCCTTTTTCTTAGTTGTAGATACCTATTGCGATATCATACTTACTTACAGACTTCAATTCTATATAATATATGTAAGTGACATTATA
The DNA here is from genome assembly GCA_019706035.1 of Raphanus raphanistrum subsp. raphanistrum. Taxonomy (NCBI): domain Eukaryota; kingdom Viridiplantae; phylum Streptophyta; class Magnoliopsida; order Brassicales; family Brassicaceae; genus Raphanus; species Raphanus raphanistrum. Next base: position 55,201,167 of record CM033988.1, read on the forward strand.
TAAACATATGTATAGCGTTAAAAGTATTACCAGAATGCCTAAAGGAAAAAGAGGATAGAAATAGGAACCACTAGATATATAGAATGTTATACTGACTGACTTTCGAACTCAACAGAGTAGGCCAACTCAATAGCTACTCCAACTCAACCTAACTCTAAATTTTATGAAGACTAGTTAACAATGGTATGACAATTTTAATGTAAAATGTCTTGTGCATATGTTTGACTATATAGTAACATGTGTAGTTCTGATCACATGTTGCATTTATTTCTTTTACACTTACATAGTGTCTCTCCTTATACTACTAGAGTAATCAGTGGCGGACCCAGAATTTCTTTAAACATGGGTCAAAGGTTAATGGGCTTTAATTACAGATAAAAAAGATATAAAAATATGGTGTCAAGTGGGGTTGAACCTTGGTTAAGGGGTGTCAGACAAAGGGAATTAAACCATCAAAGCCAACGAATTTATATTGTTTCTAACTAAAACATGAAATTTATAGAATTTAAGGTGTGTCATCTGACCCCCCTTCTATGAAGGTGGGTCCGCCTCTGAGAGTAATAGATTAATTATTGGTTGGTGATATACATACGTGTTATGTAAAACCAAATTCTAACACATTTAAATCAAAAATCTAAAGAAATATATGTAAGTAGGTTATGTTTTTTTTTTTGCTAAAAGGTTATGTTGTGCATACATATAGCACCTTATAATATTAAGTATAAAATACGTATACAGAATGACACACTTGTGAAACGGGCCAACATGTATTAGGAAATGGTCCCACTGAGAGAGATCTCATGACTTCAAATCAAGAACTGGTCCAATCACAAAATGGACACGTAGATATGTACAAAGCTTAATCTCCATCCCCTAATGGGTCACACACACAGCCTAGCATTTTTGTATTTTCTGCACTGTTTTTTTTAACTTTGATATTATAATTCTTTGATTTCTTATTTTCAGCTTTTCTTTTCTGACTTTTTTTATATCCCTGGAAATTCTCTCATTTTCCAATGAATGAGTCCAGCTGGGTCCTTTAATTTTGCCACGGCTAATCAAATCTGCATTAATTTTTAAAAAGTGAAAATAGAAGGAAAAATACATAATATAATAATTATTGATGAATTTCATAAAATAATAACCTGGGGCCTTTGAAAGATGTTTTCTCACATATTCATACATCTTTCAATAAGATCCAATATATATGATTCCATATTGGTCAGCCATGCTAAACGTGAGCAATATGCATTTATGGAGTTGCATCAGGTTACGGCAGAATATTAATTACAGAAACTCCAGTACCCAAACTAGATATTGTATGGGCCTGGTGGAATAAACTTCAAATTAATGGACATTACTTAGGCCCATTAGTGAAACAAATGAAAAGAGAAGCAATGGGCTTTCTTGAAGACACTTTGTTAGCGATTCTGCAGTTTTCTTCTTCGGCGAAGACGAAGATAACGTAAAACACAAGCATGAATAGAGCTTCGCTCTGCAATTTTGTTTTGCTCCATTATCATTATCCTTCTCGTTTCAAGTCGTGTTCCATCGCTTTTATTTGTTTGTATCTGATTTTTTTCCAGTCAACACATTAGGATTTTATCAAAGATTTAGTGAGACATCTTTTGGCAAGAAAATGGCATTAATCAAACGCAAAACAATAAACGGTTAAGAGTTACACTCGAACCAGAATATGTATTTAACTAGCTGTTGTTGGGTCCACTCAAAAGCAGAACCCTCAAAAAAATAGGCGTATGCCAATGCCACTTAGCATGGAGAGCACACGGTATTCTTTAGTAAAAGGCGAAAGAATAGTTCGCTTTGTGCTCACCGCATGGCTGCGTGATTTAGAGCTGATGAACGAGAGCTTTATATATAATGTAAATTCTGCTGCAACGTAGTTCCAGTCAACCGATGTGGGAGGATAAACGCAAGATTATGTTGAGCTTTCATGGGCCTGAAATAAGTCATGTTACTGTAATGAATTGAAGTTGCTGCATTTTTAAACTTTGATTATGGCGATGGTAGCTGATGGCGTTTTGAATTTGGCTGGTTATAACAACTTAATCACCAAGTTCTTAACATATTCTCACCTTCTTTTTCGACACTGGAACTTTTATAACCAGTTACATGGCAACTGAAATGGCATCTATTAATTTTTTAACCAGCTGCTATTGGGCCCACTAGAAAGCAAGACCCTCCAAAAATAAGCGTATGCCACATAGTGAGGAGAGCACACGGTATTCTTTAGTAAAAGGCGAAAGAATAGTTCGCTTTGTACTCACCACATGGCTGCGTATTCATTCGGTGAACGAGAGCTCTATTTATATCGTAACTTATTGTGCTAGTTACTACCATTATCTGATGTGGGAGACTGAAATGTAGTGGAACCAAGAAGACACTCGGTACTGATTTAAAAATTCTTGTTGGGCTCTTATGGGCCTCAAGCAAGTCATGTTATGTTATTGTAATGAAGTGAAGTTTGTGCATCCAAACTTATTTGCTTCTTTTTTTTCCCAACCAGATTTGTAAAACTCCACCAAGGAGGTCTAGGATTTAAAGTTGCCGTCTTTGGTGACTGACTCAGTGTCGTACCTAATTCAACGCTATTCTATTATGTATAACACAAAATCAACATTGGTAGGAAATATGTGAAGAGAAAAACTGTAGAGGAACCAATGTCTGAATATACATCCCCATCTTTTTGTAATAAAAAGGTATTAAGAGATGAGGTAAAAAAATAAAACCAATCTAAATAAATGAAAAAGTAAAAAGCAAAACAAACTAATCTACGGTAATAACAGCAAGAACAGTCCTACGGTTGATAACAAAATCGTCATCCTCGAAGAGCCTTCGATCCTCACGGCGGCACCAAAGCTACCAGTATCCCGTTCCCGAGTGGTGGCGGCCGGCGGAGACGTGCCGTTAAAATTAGGATTCGCACCATACAAGTACTGTATCCCTTCCACGTCATCACTCGTCAACTCGACTTTACGTTTCCCCGTCGTGATCGTAGGATACATGATCGACTCCTCAACAGAGGAATGCCCCAAACCGAGAAGATGACCGATCTCGTGAACCGCCACCGACTCGAGATCGACCGCCGCCGTCACGGAGAGGAAGCTGTCGAGGTCCCCGGAGACGACCCAGTTCTCGTCGGCGTCGAGGTGGAACTTCCCGCTCGGAGGCGAGAAAGCGTGGGCCAGCGTGCCCAGCACGCCGTCGAAAGGCTCCCCGTCGCCGTGGTCGCCGGTGTAGAACCCGATCGTGATGTCGGAGGAGGAGAAAGACTCGACGTTCGTGAAGCTCAGCGCCGTCACGTCGGACCAGCGCCCGAACGCGCGTGCGAACACGCTCTTGACCTCGTCGGTCAGCGGGTTACTCAGGTCGAAGGCGTAGGTCAAGTCGCGGCGGTATCTCGGCCACCGCGGCTCGCCGGGGAAGAGGGTGTAGTGTTTGACCGCGTGCAGACGCGGTCCGGGGGAGAAGTTGACCTCGAGAGTCTTTCTTCTTTCGCTGTTCATCAGCGACGTACCGTTGACCACGTCGGGGTTGCCGCAACGGGGAACCACGATGTGTTTAATGGTTAGTGCGTCTAGCTCTCCGGTTACGTTTAACCGGAAATTCTTTTGGTAAAGTTCGACGGCGGATGTTAAGATGTCATCGAACTCGTCTGTGAAGTTTCCGGTGAATGTCTTGGGGATGTAACCGAAACGTTGGAAGTATTTTTTGATGCGGAAGAGACCGTCCACGTTTTGGCCGTGGTGACAGCCGGTGAAATTGGAGAAAGCGTCCCAGAAAACGCGTGTGGTGTTACGTAGAGAGGGTGGAATGGCTGTGGAGTTGGGGAAGAACCAGGCGGAAACGGGAGAAGCGATTAGGAATAATGATAAGAACCCTAAAACGCAAAACCTCATGGTGGTTTTGGGGATTAGAGGTAAGCCACCCAAAAAACGAAAATGGAGAGATAATATTAGGATTTTAGGAGAGAATCTAGAGAGAGAGAGACAAAATTTTAAAACAGGTACTGCCGTTTTTAAATTTAAGATAATTGAGAATGTTTGAGGTCAGCTACTGCGTTTGCGTTTTGTTTTGGCGGGTGAGGAGTCGTTGGGAATCGTTTGCGTGTCCGCCAATTTTCTGCTTTTTAAAATGTTTTAAGGTTTAAGACATTGTGAATGATTCCAGTGGAAGCATCTATCGTCTTAGTCACGTTGAAAATTCGCAGAGGTCATCAAAGAGATAAGACTCTTGTGCCACAGAAAGACTTCGGTCCGGTTTGCAGAACTTGCTCCAATTAGGTTAAAGATGGTAGGTAACCGGTCTGAGGGAAAAGTCAAGGTGGCCAAGTCAAACAAAGGGGTTTAACTAGTTTTTTGTTTTAAGTTTTAAGTGGGAGTTGGTTTGGTCGGAAAAGTCATCAGCCATCTTTGTCCGACGCGTTTTAACCGCGTCACCTAAGTATGCTGTTACAATCTTGCACATTCGTTAAGAGCATCTCCAATAGTTAACTTCATTTTTTGCTTTAAAAGTGTACTTTATTCAAAATGAAGCAAGAAATGAAGTAGAGCTTCTCTAATGGTTTGCTTTATTTATTTTCTGTAAAAAGAATATTCCAGAAATATTCCATGTCCAATTTATCTTTAATTATTAATAACATCTTATACATTTTTGTATCCACTAATTTGACCCAACTGTTTTGTTTTAACAATAATCCAACATAGATATTATTTAATATAAATTAAACATTATCATATAAGAAATTTATTACATAATATGAATAAACAAACATAGTACACCATTTTTGTAAAAAAAAAATCAACTTATATAGAGTTTTCCTATAAATGATTAATAAAAGTATTTAGAAGTAAAATGTGTGATCTTCTTTATATTCCATTATTTTTGAACGGATTAAAGATCTTAAAAGAAATATTCACATATTTTTCAATATAAATATTTAATTAGATGAAAAGAATACTCGAAATTTTAAAATTTATTGGATAATATTAACGTATATAATTTATTTCGTTAAAAGATAAGAATAAGTAAAAGTTAAAAACTAATTTATAATTTAGAAAGTTCAGCTTCAAAATGAAGCAATGAACAGTATTGCTTCAAATTTGAAGCAGTACTGTTCAATGCTTCATTTCTTGCTTCATTTTGAAAAATAAAAATTGCTTCAAAATAAAGCAAAAAGTGAAAAATGAAGCACCATTGGAGATGGTCTAAGTGGTAGCAACATATGATTCTAGGCTTCACATCAATACCTTTTGTAAGGTTGGGTCCACTTTTTATTCTCTATTGTAATTTGTTATATCTGATTTTTCAGAGCCTTCATAATACTAAGGAGGAAAAGAAAGGCAATTCTCGTTCATGTTTGGTTATGGTTGAATGGTGTTATAACGACGTAGCTCCATTCTGTCTTCACACAATCTGAACCGTTCAAACAAAGAGGAGTTTATTGTTAGTTCTAGGCCAATGCTTGAAAAAATACTGACTTTAGAGCCTGTCTAGACCAGGGAGAAAGAAAAAAAACAAAAGACCACTCGTTTACATGCAAGAAAAGTTTATAGGAAAAGATAGAACAATTTGGAAAACGTTTAGAAAAAAACTATTTATAATATTGTTTCTTTTTTGTAGATATATTCACGAAATTTAGACCTTGTCTGTTTTAATTTGAACCGGGACGAGGAATCCAAAGGGTTAGTTCTCAAGAGGCTCATTGAACATGCAGATTTGGATATGCATTTACTAATCACATTAATTCCTTGGCGACTCGTTTCCAAATTCAAAAACTTTTCCCGAGGTTCATTATTTTTCATTTATTGTTTGACAAAAAACCTCTTGAGATTCTTAACCTCTGGTTCTTCAATACTACAACAATAGTATAGTTTAAGTCTTTTCTCTTGTACATTTGGTCACTCTACTCGTTTTCCTTTGATTTCCAATTGTAAAGTTCAGCTTGAAACTTCTCATTGATGAGAAGATAAACAAAGTTGTTTTGGCTGAGGCTGAGCAGGATTTTGTTGATGTCCTCCTCAGTCTTTTAACTCTCCCAATGGGTAAAATCGCTAGCTTGCTGGAGAATCACAAGACAGATCTAGATTGTTATAAAAACCTTAACAAAAGTGTCGCAGACATGGACATCGGTCATTTTGAGACAGAAGCTTGCAAAAGCATGTTGCTGTATCCGGTGACTAGTAAGGATATCCATCGCAAAAGGCTCAAACTCAACATGGGTTATACTCATCCCACAGAGTTCTTTGTGTGCCCAAGTTTTTTCACAAGTGATTCATGCGGAAGCAGTGTATACAGCAATTTCAAGACGTCAATATGTAGCTGTGGAGCTTTGATGAACGCTCCAATCCAGGTCTCAGAAGAACAGCAAGCGGCGGGAGAGGTGATTGGAGATGTTTCAGATGGAGTGTTTGTAAATTGCCGATCCTCTTTCATTGTCACTGATGATTTGAAGGTGACATCCAACTCTATTGGTGTAATAATGAACGGTCTTAAAGATCTAGGGTACACTGGCTACAGTGATCTGCAGGAAACCCTAGTTGATGTAGGGTTCGAAGAGGTAACTTTTTTTTTCTCTCTCATTGTCGTGCAAGTTATTGCTCTTAATATAAAGTCTTCTGTGGACTATAGGTGGTGACTCTACTAGGATGTTTATTCACTTCAGAAGCTCCCTTGACATGCACGTTTCTCAGAAAAACTTGCATGACAAGTAAGATTATGCATGAAATGTTGTCTCCACCTACGCTAAAAAACGGGGAGGCAAATCCAGGAAGAGTATGTCATGTGAAAGCTTTTGTTAGAAAGGTCGATAGGGAGATTCTTTACGCCGAGTGCAATGAAGACTTCGTTGACTCTCTTCTAAGCTTTCTGGTTCTGCCACTTGAGATGGCTTGCTCATTGTCTAATGACAACACCATTTTGGGATGTGTTGGAAACTTGTGTAGAAGTCAGTGTAGAGGAGCTGCTTCCAAAAGTTGTTATCTTCCTGGTTTCTATATTTGCAGTAACAACAATCTGATTGATTATGCTTACAAATCAACGAGGTATAGATGTTGGATTCCTCACGACGGTAACTCGAGTTGCAAAGTTGCCAGGTTCATTGATTATGATAGCCCTCTCTCCAAAACTGGCAATATTGTGAGTCTGTGTCCAAATGATCCAAAAGTCAAGTCTGAATTAAGCGATGAGAGTGGTTTTATGAAGGAAAAAACAAAGTTCGTCGTGTCTAATGATCTTACTATAACTCCTATGAATTCATCTTCAACAATTGGCTTGTTAAGGAAGATGAAGGTAGACATCAATGATCTCGAGGAGTATCAGATCAGCATTTCCAAAGCAGAGGTGTGCTTCTGATGTTATTTGACATTTTTTTTTGTTATTTGTTCTTTAATGTTTCTTCTAACTTGCTACTATTTGCAGCTCATTAGCATTCTTAGAGCTTCCTTGATCTCCTCATCTGCATTGACCAATGGTCTCTCAAACTTGCTCGTCAAGAAACCAAAGAAAGAGTCTTGAACTCCACCCAATGGAGGTTCCTCTGTTTCTGAAGACCATCTCTTATGTTTTCTAGTTTCACCATCAATTCTCTGTTTCTGCAAGGCCTTGAGGTTTTTCTTTGGTCTTGTTGCTCTTCTTTTCTCAATGCATTTCGTTTTATGATTTTTAGTAGACATTTCAATGGATTATCTTTTACTACCACTCCTTATTTGCCAAACTATGATCATCAGACAAAAGACCAACCACAGGAATCAAAACTTACTTGAACCAAATATTTTACTGATGTAGATCAGAAGCATCTATATTATTAAAATAGAAGTACATTTTGAAAATGCCTCTGAGTTTTTGAAGTTATTTACATTAGAATGCCATTGAATTAATAAATTAATTTTCCTTAATTATAGTTGTCTTTTCTGATTTGTAAATGCATTTTCCTTAATTATAGTTGTCTTTATTGAATATATATTTAAGTATACTTGTCTTTTCATATATTTAAGTATACTTGTCTTTATTGAACCTATATTTAAGTATGCTTATCTTTTTCTAATTTAAATAATAGATTTAAGCATTTAATGTATTTTCTTAATTTAAATAATAGATTTTCCTAATCAAATATTTACGAAAATAGATTTCCCAATATACTTCGTTTTAACATGTTAAATATTTTTAATATTTATTGGTATAAATAATAAAATAAAAATCACACATCATAATCAATTTATATAATATATAAATAAAATATAAAACAATTTATTCATATATTATTAATATAATGGTTTCATAATATAAATATAATAAGTTATAAATGTTGGATTTGTTTATATGATACACTGTGATATAATAGACGATCAAAATCACAAAATATAATTATTCAACGTAATAAATAAAATTGTTATGTTTTAAAATGTTTTATTAATAATTATGTAATACATTTTAATTTAAATATATATATATGTATATATTATACCATTAGTACAAATAAAAATTTAAAATGAAAGCAAATATTTATACGGTCACGGGTCAAACTCTAGAAATAAACAACAACATCGCTAAATTATTTTTCTTTAACAAATTTATTTTGATAGAAATATTGTTCCAAATATGGTTTATATATTTTATGCATTTATAAATTTATTTTATTGGGATGCTAAGATTTTGAAATTGGAAAACAATATGACCCACCTCTATATTATTTTTATTAAGAAATTTAAATTATGTATCAAAATATTTTATTAAGCTTTTAATTTTAAGTTTTATTATGACTGCAAAAATTAATTTTCAATCGCAATTTATGTGCAAATATTACAAATTCATCATTTAATATAAACACAAAATTTAAAAACAGAAAGTAAATACCCGCCCGGTCGGGCGGGTCAAGGTCTAGTTATTAGTTAAATCAACACTGAATTTGATCAAAATAACATCACATATTCACATAAAATACTTCTTAATCAAGGTTTGTTTCCCCCTACATCTAACATGATAAAGCTTAACAATAAATAAAATAAACATAAAGTAGACAAAACACAAACAGAGAGATAAACATGTTGATTAGATTTTTTTTTTCTTCCTAACACTTAGAAGGCCTCTCATAATGAGGAGGCAAAGAAGGGCAATTCTCGTTCATGTTTGGATAAGGGTCAATGGTATTATAACCAGGCAACTCCATTCTGAATTCACCCAGAATCTGACAGAACTCAAGCTTCCCTTTCTCCGTGTTACACCAACTCGGCAGCCTCGTCTGATTATCTTCAAACATCCTCAGAGTATACGCATCTCGAATCTGAAAAGAACAAAACATAAAAAAACCGCTCAAGAGTAATGTTAAATGGAAAAGAAAAGGCAGGTGAAGACTTACGGTGAACTCAGTGACTTGGATGTGATCAGCGAGAGGACCAAACACACCAGCGGCTTTGTACATTGCAAGGATGAAAGCAACGCATGTCGTTGACTTCCCGTCGCTGTAAACCCACTCATCCCGTTCAGGGATGGTGAGCAGCTCATCAAACGACATTCCACGCCTCGCTGTTTCTTCAAGAACCCCATACAAATCAAGATCCTCAGTTCCGAGCCGTTTATTGAGTGCCTCGTTCCACATATTAGCAGCATACGCAGGTTGCACACGAGTCCACATAGACATGACAGAAATAACCAAGTGAGCATCAAGGGGAGGCGGGTAGTTATCGGCAAGAGTATCGATCCAGCTGAATATCATGTTGTGATATCCATAAGGCTTTCCCAGCATGCTCCGTGCGTACTCCCACGCAGCGGTGTTATTAAACTTCCCTCGAACATCCGGATGCAGAGGAAGCAAAGCCACCTGCGGGTTTGAACTATCCTTCAACGTTAGATCCCACCATTCGTCCCAAGGAATCACAACGATGATCTCTTCACCCTTCTCGTTCTCATGACCAGACTCACCAACCCAAAGCCTCCCAGAATCATCCTTCAAACAAACAGCAGTGTGACCAGCAAAAGCACCCGTCACCCATTTCTCCAAAGTCTCGAACCCACCCCACCTTCCTCTAATCTTGGACACGGCCAAGAAGTCTCCAGAATGTACATCTTCTGGGTCGATCACGGACCGCCAAGGCTGAGGCCGCTTCTCGAAAGTAGCGCCCATGTGCTTCGTCAAGAAGGCCAAGTTCGCGTTCTGACCCCAAACCGTGTTGGAGAAGAGAGGCAACACATCGATCAGAGAAAGCAACGTTCCAAGCATCCCTGACGGCATAAGAAACACCGAAACTCCATGCTCCTTCACCTAAACAAACACTCGTAAAAAAATTAATTATACAACACAAAGACAACTAATAAAAAAAGATCCTTCTTACATAATCCAACTCAGCTGTTTCTTCCCAAGAACCAAAGCTCAAAGTATGTTCTCTAGCAGAGAAATAGTAATCCCAAGTGATCCTATACGGCGTTGCGAAGACATAAAGGTCCATACAAGTCAAGCTATGCGCTTCAGATGTCTGCACAAAAAAAGTTTCCAAACTAGTTTAAATTCCGACCAAAAGATTGAAACTTTACAGAAAAAAAACCAAACTAACTTTGAGATGTCTGCACAAAACTACTTAAAATTCCGACAAAAGACGCAAACTTTACAGGAAAGAACCGAACCGAACCAAACCTTGAGATGAAGAAGGCCGCCTCCGAGACCAGGTTCATTTCGATCGCTGCCGGTGATGTCGAGACGAGCCTCGTTGCCTTTAAAGCAAGCGCCTTTCCACTCGAGAGACGCGTTGTTGCTGTTGCTGTTCGGAGTAACGGACCCGACGAAGACCGGCAGCAAGTCCACGGCGCTGTGGAAGCTGTTTAAAACGGGCCACGAGACTTGACGGGGGAGCATCGGGAGGACATCGTTGACGCTGAACGGGACTTTTAGTGATTGACTCAGGTCAACGGAAAAACCTAACCCTAGGAGAAGGTGTAATAAGAGCAAGAGGAGGAGGTTTCGAGTTAGAGACATTCAAATTCAATTAGTGATTTTTTGAACAAAAGGTTTGGGAAGGGGGAAGGAGAGGGGGTCAAGGTTGAAGATGATGATCCATTGTGGGTTTCAACCTTTTTCTCTCTCTCTGTGTTGGATGAGAATTGGACTTTGGGGAGGTTGAGAGATTACAGCTGAGACGGGATGATGATGAAATAGTCTTTCTTTTTTTTTCCTTTTTTAGAAACTTTTTTTTTCTGATGATGATTCTTTGCTTTGCTTCCGTTTGCTCCGAGTTTAGTTCCGGTTTAGTTATGATCAGGTCCGGTTTAGTTATGATCAGGTTCGGCTTAGTTCGGTACTCATGTTCAATTGCTTCATTTGATTGTCTTCTAAAGTGTGTGACGAATATTCCATTTAGAATTAAAGATTCTACTAAAACATAATGATTGCAAAATGTTCAGTAGGAAGCATTACATGAAGGGGGAGGAGATAAAAATTTCACCTAAAGAATTAAATGGCTTCAATGATGGCATGCAGATGATGGCTGCTCCTTATCCACATAAATAAATACCAACCACCTTCGAAAATCGTAATCATTGTATATAGATAACAATCATTTCCTGCGATAAAAATGTAAACCAAAACGAGTCGCCTAACTAGTGATGAGACGATCCATGCTTTTTCGGAGAGTTTTAGATTGCAAAGATGAAGCAGTTTGAGTAGCAAGGGATAAACAGCGAACTCTCTTCCACCGTCATTGGCTGTCTGAATGGATTTAACCCTATCTGCATTTCAAGGAGATGCATTATTAAATATTATCCAAGATTGGAGAACTAGACTTTTAGTGGTACTTGGATCTAAATTGATTTTGTAAGATCTGAAAAAAAAAGAAGAAAAGAAGATGTCTTGTCCTCTTTCAAATTCATTATATGTGTCGACTCTCTGTTATTTTTATACAGTATTTTGATGAGACATATGCCTGCCCCCCCCATATGGCAGGAATCATATCCTATCCCTCATTTCTAATAGTCTGACATCAACCAACCCACATAAACAAAAAAAGAAAAGAAAACATAATAAACCTAAAATGTAAACTTACAGGTAACGAGAGAGGTTGTTGTCCTGTGATGGTTCTAATGCAACAAGCCGCAAGATGACAAGCTTCTTCACAGTAATCAGAAAACACAGCTCGGACTTTCATCTCTTTTATTAGTTCCTGAAAAGTTTTACCACACGTGACATTAGTGAATGAATAAAAAAAATGATGTGCTATTTGTAAAATATGTATAATTGGTAAAGGACGTACGAGAGTTGGTAACCAGCTCGGATATGCTGCGATGCCTGCGTTTGGAGCAATCACTATGTGAGGAGGAGGTGAATCCTATCCAGAAAACAAAACACTTATAATGAATCACACACAATTCAATGGCCAAGAAAACTGGGAAGTGGAGATTGTACACAACTGTTCTGTTTAACGAAAGAGTAGAAAAAGGTTTGTACCTTTGCTATGTCACTATAACGATCATGGTAAAAGCCTCGATAAAGCTGTAACGACACAGCTGATTTGTTACTGGGTTTGAGAATTTCATTTGAACATTTACAATCACAGTCGTCTTCCATGCAAGGGGTATAGCCGCGGAGGGAGATTATCTCTCCATCCCTATTCAACAAGAGAACATATAGATAACGATTCATCAAAATCGTACCAGCTTATTAAAAAAATAAAGAACTAGCTACTGCGTTTCAGATGAATAGCTGGAGAGTGTTACACCAAGCAATCAAATATATTATTAAGCTTTTCTGAATTGCTCACAACTCACATATGCTGTGGAACATCAGGTCCAACAAGTTGTAAATGAATGCTTAGACCAGGGAAGAGTGCTTGAAGCTCAGCAAAGACTCCAAGTTGGCCAAGCTCTTTCTGAGGGCCTTTCAGAAGCTCAAACTATCAGCAAATCATATATTCATGATGCATCCTTTGAAACATTTGTGTAATATTATTCCACATGCCAATATTACGGTACTACACTAAAACTAAGGACATGTAGGTGATTCGATTAACAAAAAAACTGCTTCATACACAAGATAGCAACCTCAAAGAAAGTTGCAGTTCCTTAATTTACATACCAAGATAATGTATACGAAGCTCATTACTTATCCGGGGAGTCAAGTTCCCTATCCCAATGGCTTGGATTGCATGATATATTGTAAGTGGCTGAAACAACAAAAAGCTCCAGGAGTCAATAAATAGATAAAAATCTAATTAGACTAAGCAAATCCGCATTAAATCAAGTCAAAAGAAGATGTGTTACCCAGTGGAGAAGTAGAGCAACAGGAGAAGCAAGAGGTATCTTTCTCCACTCGTAATAATCCTTCCAACTACATAGCTGGCTTGTCACTGGAGACAAAGGCCCTGCATATGCGAATGATAATCCCAAAAATCAGAACTCTATCCAAAAACCAACTCTTTTTAGTAAAACCACACGTACATGAAGCGTACCCAGACATGGACAAGAAGAGCTAGGCAGATGCCAACCTTCATTTCTAAACCTATCATAAGCTAAAAAACTAACAGAGGAGGAGGATACACATTTGCACTCATACTTCCACATTCCAGTATGATGCAAGTCCCTTTTGGTGAGGAAGGAGCACCTGCTTACTTCCTTTTGACTAATCTGATAAAGGAAAAAAAAATGTTTCCATCAGCTTTTCTTCATCTAATGCAATTTTTTTTATTATATCAACAAAACCTGGACTGTAGCTTCTTCTGTGAAAGTAAATGGAAACTCGTTGAGCAGATCAACACGACGCATCTGCTCTTCTAGTCTCTCGCATTCTTCCTTGTGATACCTCCAATGCGAGCTCTGCAAACCAAGACTCAGAAATGGTAACAGATTATGTCGACGAAGATGAAGGGGTTTAGAGAGTTGAGCAGTGGCAAAAACCTGATGAGAGACGGAGCAATACGCTACGGCGCCACAATTGCCGCACCTCCGCGTCGGTGGGCCGACGCAGCGCGTCCCCAAGCCCCTCGCAGCACACTCCATCGGTCGCCGGCGAGCCAAGACAACCGCCCCGGGACGAAAAGGATCCAATGAAAAACATAAACTCAAGGCCCGCGATGGAAAAAAAAAAAACTCAAGGCCCGTTAGTGTTTCAATCTGAAGGCCCATTTGTGTTTTAATCTGAAAGCCCATTTGTGCAATGCAAGTGTTATCACTTAGCATTCAGTATTTTTACAGTTCTCTTGTATTCGTAGTTCATTGCCTGATTACTGCATCCACTAAAGATCTTGCATTTGAACTGAAGTTAATTTTGAGCCGCAACGTCAGCAGAATACAAAAAGGTTAAAGGAGCTTCTTTTGAAATATAACATTTTTATTGTAAGGTTTTGAATGGAGGTTGGAAACTTTTTGAGAAATCTTCATTATCATTACTTTTTCAACTCTCTTGCCAACTGCTATTCTACAACAAATAAAAACTAATTGAGATAAACAAATTGATATGTTTTGTAAACTAAAAAACAAGTAAATCAAACTCAATCAGAAATGATAAATACTTATTCACGTATTAAGAGAGATGGAAGGGGAAGTAGGAAAACATTATGGAGTTCATGTTTCCTCCCCAAACAAACGATTGTATGTATCACTCAGCCGCTACTAGTATTTTAACCAAACACATTTTTAATAACATTATTCAAAAACAATTACAGAGGATAAAAAGATGGTGTTTACCAAACATTTTTAATAACCTTTTAATAACATTTTTATTAGTTTATGATCTTTATAAACGGTTTAGGTGGGTGGACTTGCTTCAAAGCAGGCACATAAGCATAGGCCTGGGCACGGATCGGATATTCGGGTTTTTGAAGGTATTTGTGATTTGCTTCGAATGTTACGGATATCTGATTTTTCGATTTGCTTTGCTTCGGAAAAATACGGATATTCGGACAAACGGATATCCGGAAAATAAATAGATATTTGCGGATATTCGCGGATACTTACGGATCTCTCATTTGTTTTGATTAATACAAATAATCTTAAAAATTTGATACAAATTTGTTTTGTAAAATATATTTTTTGCATGATATAAAAGATAAAAAAGTTAAAAGAAATAGTGAATCTTCATATTTTGTAAATTTTTAAACTTAGTTAAAGTTATAATAACACAAAACTTAAGAAAAAAATTATAATTATCATAAATATTTTCTCTTCTTTTTATGTAATACTTTTATATAAGTAATAATATGAATAGAATCTATCAAATAATATATTAGAATAATAATTATATAATTTTATACATTTAAAACTTTAAATATAATCAAAATATACATGTATTTATATATTGACGGATCGGATCGGATATTCGCTTTCCAAAATTTTAATATTTGTGATTTGCTTCGATTTTGACGGATATTGAAGTTTAGTATTTGCTTTGCTTCGAAAGCTTACGGATATCCGGAATTTTCGGATCGGATAGCAACGGATAACGAATCGAATCAAATTTAACGGATAAAATGCCCAGCCCTACATAAGCATTAACGAAGAAAACGGTTTAGTTGAGAAAATTAGAGAGTTGACTGGTTGACTTGACCGAAAAAATGATTAATTACGTCATTTCATTAGTCTTCGTACTTTACTTTTACGAGTAGGTTGCGCGTTTTACATTTAAGGTGAAACAACCGGCCATATTGTTATAATATTTTATCTTCCTGTTTTAATAACTTCAAAGGAATGTTTTATTTCAGCGAGAAATATAGTACTTAAATTTTGTTTTGGTGTGAACCATACCTTTATCATAGTCTTACTTGTATTTTACATTCTTTTTCGATTTAACGATACCTTTTTTTCTTTTTGTTTAACACGTTTCTATTTTCTGTTTAATACGCGTTATATTTATATGATCAACATTACGATCATTTTGTTTTATCAATGGTGATCACCCACTACTGAATTGATTTCATTCCCTATTACGTTTGACCGATTGAGATTGCACTGGAAATTATATACATTATTAAGAGAAATATACAATATTTAGTTTAGGCAAACCAATATTCAGTTGACCAAAAAAGACAACACCATTGTTTACTGCGCAAAGCAAGTAATCTCTTGGTTTTCCTTTCAATAATATGTTAAATTTGTTAATTACCTCAAGTAATAAATGCGTTATTACTGTTATTATTTTATACACAAAAAGAAGAATAAATGCATTTTTGGCAAGATGTGAAATCATTTAATTTGCCATAGAAAAAAAAAAGGAGATTTCACCTTTTTGTCAATAATTGAAAATATCGTATCTAAAACCGGGATGTTTTGGCATGTAGCTAAGACTTCTTTGGCATCCAAAATATTTCTAGAAACACAAAAATTAAATTACAAAGAGTTCAACACATAGCACTCCTTTAAGACAAAGTCAACTGTACACATCCAACCGCACCAGCTCCACAAGTCCATCACACGGAAAGGAAACGTAATTACCAAAACCACCCTTATCATCAACTCCACCACTAAGGGTACTTTCGTCATTTAAACAGATCTAAGATCAAACCCCGGGAAAAAGAGGTTCAAAGGAGAACAGATCAACTGCTCTCTGCTTCTTCTAACTCCCCCTCATTAAAATTAATAAACCTATCAAAAATCGAATATTAACACTAAGTTCCTGAGATAAAAAAAATTAAACAAAGACGTCACCTTTGTTTTCAATTTATACGATCTCTCTGTACAAGAGGGCTAATCGTTGATGGGTGCCATGTTACACCAGCCATGCCCGTTCCCTCTACAAGTAACCACACTTTTCTTCTTATGCGTCGTCGTTTTACCGTATCGTTCCTTTTCACAATCAGATTCGCCTCAAAACATCGAGACTTTCTTCCCAACCAACCAACTCTCCCCCGCTCCTCCGCCTACTACAAACCCTTCTACGCGCTCGTCACCGCCGTCGAATCAATCATCGTCTTCAGATAGAGGAACAATCACCAAAGCTGTCCTCATAACGGCGGCGAGCACCGTGGTTATCGCAGCAGCCTTCTTCTTCTTCCTCCAGAAATGCATCATCGCGCGGCGGCGGCGGCGGAGAGAGAGCAGGATCAACGTCCAGAACACTTTACCTCCGTATCCTCCGACAACAACGACGGTGGCGGCGACGGAGACTCTGGCTCGTGAAGGTTTCACGCGGTTCGGAGGTGTGAAAGGTCTGATCCTCGACGAGGACGGCCTCGATGTGTTGTACTGGAGGAATCTTCAGAGTCAGAGGCAGCAGAGAAGAAGCGGAAGCTTCCGGAAAGAGACCTTCGCCGTCGCCGGAGAAGAAGGTGGCAGTGAAGAGAAAGAAGTGATTTATTACAAGAACAAGAAGAAGAAGATCACCGAGGTTCCTCTCCTCAGAGGAAGATCATCCACTTCTCAAAGTGTAATCCACAACGACACCTTAGAGTTCCGACCACCGCCGCCGCCTCCGCCGTTACAACCGCCAACTCCGCCGTTAAAACCGACGCCTCCGCCGTCACAACTACTGCCTCCGCCGTCACAACCACCGCCTCCGCCGTCACCACCGCCACCTCCGCCGTCACAACCACCACCTCCGCCGTCACCACCGCCGCCTCCACCGTCACCACCGCCAGTTCCGGCGAAGAAAACTGCACCGCCACCTCCGCCTCCGCGTCCTTCGCCACCACCACCTCCGCGGATGAAAAAGGCGGCGGCTTTGTCGTCGTCGGGATCAAGACCACCGCCTGCTCCGCCGAGAGGATCAAGCGGAGGGGAGAGTTCGAGAGGTGGGAATGGTCAGGTGAAGCTAAAGCCTCTGCATTGGGATAAAGTAAACCCTGACTCCGATCACTCCATGGTGTGGGACAAGATCGACCGTGGCTCGTTCAGTTTCGACGGAGATCTGATGGAAGCTCTGTTCGGTTACGTCGCTGTCGGGAAAAAATCTCCGGAACACGACAAACCAAAGTCGAACTCCCCGACAAAAATATTCATTCTCGATCCGAGAAAGTCTCAGAACTCAGCGATCGTGCTCAAGTCTTTGGGCATGACGCGGGAAGAGCTCGTGGAAGCGCTCGTTGAAGGACACGACTTCGCACCGGAGACGCTCGAGAGGCTAGCGAGAATAGCTCCGACGAAGGAAGAGCAATCAGCGATCCTCGAGTTCGACGGGGGAGATACCGCGAAACTCGCGGACGCGGAAGCGTTCCTGTTTCATCTCCTCAAAGCGGTCCCAACCGCGTTCACGCGGCTAAACGCGTTTCTCTTCAGGGCGAATTACTATCCGGAGATTGCTCACCACGGCAGATCGCTCCAGACGCTGGATTCAGCGTGCAAAGAGCTGAGGTCTCGCGGTTTGTTCGTGAAGCTTTTGGAGGCGATTCTCAAAGCTGGTAACAGGATGAACGCGGGGACAGCGAGAGGAAACGCTCAGGCGTTTAACCTGACAGCGCTTTTGAAACTCTCCGACGTTAAGAGCGTTGATGGGAAGACGACTCTGCTTAACTTCGTGGTGGAGGAAGTGGTGAGGTCGGAAGGAAAACGCTGCGTTTTGAATAGAAGAAGCAATAGCTTGACACGAAGCAGCAGCAGAAGTAGTAGTAGTAGCAACAACGCTCCTCAAGCCGTGTCTAAAGAAGAGCAAGAGAAAGAGTTCTTGAAACTCGGTCTACCCATTGTCGGAGGATTAAGCTCTGAGTTTTCAAACGTGAAGAAAGCGGCGAGCGTAGATTACGAAACGGTCGTGGCGACTTGCTCGGCTCTTGCGGTGAGAGCGAAGGACGCGAGGAAGGTGATCGCGCAGTGTGAAGGAGGAGGGAGGTTTGTGGAGAAGATGATGACGTTTCTTGATTCGGTAGATGAAGAAGTGAAGACAGCGAGAGAAGAAGAGAGGAAAGTAATGGAGCTTGTGAAGCGGACGACGGAGTACTACCAAGCAGGAGCTAGTGTGAAGGGGAAGAACCCTCTTCATCTGTTTGTTATCGTGAGAGATTTTCTTGCCATGGTTGATAGAGTATGCTTAGATATTACGAGGAACGTGCAGAGGAGGAAGGTAATGAGTTCTTCCGAGTCGCCTTCTTCCACGCAGAGGAATGCTGTGAAGTTTCCGGTTTTGCCTCCAAATTTCATGTCGGACAGGTCCAGGAGTGACTCCGGTGAATCGGATTCTGATATGTGAGAAGAGTCCATAATTGTTATTTGTAAATAATATAGAATGGTTGAGTATTGATTGATATTTATTGAAAGGTATTGAATTGTTTGATAGATTTATATGATAAAAGAATTTTCGTTTATGACATTTCCATGTTTTATGAACATGTGTTGCTCAAAAACAAAAATGAACATATCTTCTATAACCGAACTAGGCATACATCTCATCACCAAAAATAGTTCTGATATGTGAGTTGAATTTCGTTTCTTATCCATCTTTGTTGAGTTTCTGAATTTTCTCAACTTGGATTATAAGAGTTTTTTTTGGAAAATTATGAACAAAGCCTAATATAATAGGCTTGTGGTTTTTAGTATTTTAGAGGTCGTAGGAGTTAATTTTGGATATGAACGATAACATTAATACATTTATAGTATGTATACTATCTTCGTTGGCTTTTGATAGTTTTATAGAGTAAAAAAGAAAAAACAGAGCTTACTGTTTCTATGCATCCTATTCATATCTCTAAGTACATAGTTCCTCTGTTTTCTCTAAAACCAGATCTTTCTTAGACGGTATAGCCATTCTTGCTCACAAATTACTAGACATTGTGAATGCTCGTAATCAGTGGAGGATTTGATGCTTTGGGTGAAGCAACTGAGTCTGAGTCTGAGTCACATGGGGTCGGTAGTAACCTTTCTTCCTTAGTCACAAGTCTGCTTAGTCATGAGTCTCATGACGGAATCGTTCGTCTCTGGTGAATGCTAACTAATGATCTTTTATGCTAAAAGTAAAGATTGCAGAATGAATGAATGAATGAAATAAGGTTGTTTCTTTGTTTTCATTAACGGTGAGCTGTAATAGTATAGAAAAACTGTTAATTAGCATAGACACTGATAATGTGATATGTAGTCAAATATTGTTGACAAAATAAAAGTAAATAATGAGCTAAAGAACTCATTTTAAAACTCCTATAACAATAACAGACAACTCTGATAATACAAATAAGAAAAAAGGTCAAAATCCGGTCACTGAAAGCAAAATGAGATACAAAATATTGACTTGTTGATAGATACTATGATAAAGAAGCTTATGAACAAAGTCTTCTTCAGCTGGACTGAGTATATATGTCACCAAACATAACTCGTTTTTGCTTATCTAATAAACAATACCGAATAGTTTGATGATTGTAACGTGCAAGTGTGAACTTAGCTTTTATCTAAACTTTTTTGACTCTCTGAATTTCCTTGAACTTGGATTAAAGCTGCCTTTGATATAGAAAGTAAAAAAGTTGTTTTTGGATATTGATAAGAGCATAATAATAATGTGCATGATTCTCGTTGTTGCTATTAATAATTCGGATAACAAAAAAAGCTAGAGAAAGTTTATATTGATTTTGGGTATGAACAAAGCATAAATACTATTTATTATATGTGTGACCACCTTTCACGTCTTGTAATAGTTTTTGAGTAAAAGAAAAAGCAGAGCTTTATAACCAAAGAGTAAATTTACGAAATAACGTAACACTTTCTCTGCCACTTTTATCAATAGCAACGCGTATCCAACAACAAGTGCGAGTTTCACTTTTACATGGATGCTTATATAAAAACACACACTAAAAGGAAGCAACCATTCCACAAACTTCAAACATAACTATAATCAAAATCATGTCTCTGCCTGTAGAGATGTTCTTGATGTTCTTCCTATTCTTCCCCGTGTATACAGTTTCTCAAGGCTCAGACCCAACAGGTGGACAGTTCAGCTTCAACGGCTACTTATACACCGACGGAGCTGCAGATCTAAACCCTGACGGACTATTCAAACTCATCACTTCCAAGACACAAGGAGGAGCCGGTCAAGTTCTCTACCAGTTCCCACAAAAGTTCAAGAACTCAAGAAACCACACCGTTTCATCTTTCTCCACCACCTTCGTCTTCGCCATCACGGCAACTCGCAAGACAGTCGCCGGCTGTGGACTCTCCTTCGACATCTCCTCCAAGAAAGGCTTGAATTCTTCCGCAAGCAACCGCTCTGTTTCAGTTGAGTTCCATACCGCCAAAACCGACGGTAGAGATGTAAACGAGGTTGCTATCAACGTCAGTGGTTTGGATACATATAGAAACCACTCTGCTGGTTACTTCAAAAATGATGGTGGTACTTTTGTGGATATAGAGATTGCAAGTGGGGAGCCTATACAGGTTTGGGTTGAGTACAACAACTCAGCTAAACAGCTTGATGTTACAATGCACTCTATCTATACATGCAAGCCCAAGACTCCTCTGCTTTCGCTCCGAAAAGATCTTTCTCCCTATCTACTTGAGTACATGTACGTTGGCTTCACTTCAGTAGGTAGTCCAACTTCTTCTCACTACATTCTTGGATGGAACTTCAACAACAACGGGTCAGTTTCACCTATAGCTCTCTCTCGTCTCCCCAAACTTCCTGATGATAAAGATCGGTCGTTGAGCCGCAAGATCTTGGCTATTAGTCTGAGTCTTTCAGGGTTTACACTCATTGTGGTATTGGTTTTTGGAGTTGTCTTCTACTTGAAGAGGAAGAAGTTCTTGGAAGTCATTGAGGACTGGGAGGTGCAGTTTGGTCCTCATAGATTCACTTACAAAGATCTCTTCGTCGCCACGAAAGGTTTCAAGAACAGTGAGCTTCTTGGGAGAGGAGGTTTTGGAAAAGTCTTCAAGGGGGTCTTACCACTGTCTAGCATACCGATCGCGGTGAAGAAGATCTCTCATGATTCAAGACAAGGAATGAGAGAGTTTTTAGCTGAGATTGCTACCATTGGAAGACTTAGACATCCAGATTTGGTTCGTCTTCTTGGCTACTGCAGACGCAAAGGAGAGCTTTACTTGGTTTATGACTTCATGCCTAAAGGAAGCCTTGATAAGTTTCTTTATCAACAGCCAGATCAGGTTCTTGATTGGTCACAGAGATTCAAGATCATCAAAGACGTTGCCTCGGGGCTTTGTTACTTGCATCAGCAATGGATGCAGGTGATTATCCACAGGGATATTAAGCCAGCAAACATTCTTCTTGATGAAAATATGAACGCGAAGCTCGGTGATTTTGGACTTGCTAAGCTATGTGACCATGGGATCGATTCTCAATCCTCCAATGTCGCAGGTAAGTTAGTGTTTTTGTGCACATTATAATCAATCAATGAACAAAGATCTTTGGACTTATTAAAGGGGTTTATTGTTGTTACTTGGGACGCAAGGTACATTCGGATATATATCACCAGAGCTTTCAAGAACAGGAAAATCAAGCACAAGCTCCGATGTTTTCGCATTCGGAGTGTTCATGCTGGAGATAACTTGCGGAAGAAAACCCATCGAGCCACGAGGTTCACCGAGCGAGATGGTTTTGACTGATTGGGTACTAGACCGTTGGGACAGCGGAGATATACTTCAAGTGGTTGATGAAAAGCTAGGGCACAAGTATCTTGCAGAACAAGTAATGCTTGTTTTGAAACTAGGGCTGCTTTGCTCGCATCCAGTGGCAGCCACTAGACCAAGCATGTCAAGCGTAATGCAGTTCTTAGACGGTGTAGCCAGTCTTCCTCACAACTTGCTTGAACTTGTGAATGCTCGGAAAATCGATGGAGGATTTGATGCTTTGGGCGAAGCAACTGATCAGTCTCCAGGGGCCAGTAGTAATACCTTTTCTTCGGTCATGACGGAATCGTTTGTCTCTGGTGGACGCTAGCTAATCATCTTATTTTTATGTTGCATAGTACGAGATTGTAGAATGTGAGAATGAAATAATTTTGTTTCTTTGTTTCCACTAAGTATTATTAGGTTACTTCCTGAACAAGAGACTTATAAAATTTGTGAAGCGTTCATAGTTAATTGGAACGCAAATCTTTGTGAAAAAAAAACGAAAATATGGAAACTTTACTAACAAAGAAGATGACCATGACGAGCATGTGTAGAGATTCTAACAATATAAAAATGTTAATTAATGAACATAAAAACTTATTAAAAAATTAAAAACTCATTTAAAATCCTTACTAAACACAACTTAATTGAAAAATCGTCTGATTCATAAGAAAAAAGGGGGGAAAAGTCAATCAAATCTCTGCTACCGTAGCCATAGAATCCTCCAAACGGCATGTAGGGTTGTTCCTAGACGCAATGGTCTTCATGTTAGAACCTGCAGGATCGAACCTCAACGTAGTTTCATCACAATTATAGCTCAAAACTCTTGTCGAATTTTCTCTACAATGTGTAAGAGAAACACGAGATCCGAACTTGACTTCACTCTTTTCTTTGATATCTTTGATAATGTTTTGTCCAACAAAACCGCGGATGTCTTTTTCAGAGACGGTAGCTGAAAACCTAAGTAGCTGAGGCGACTTGTGGTAGAGATATTGGTAACTAATAACGATTTTACATAATCAGTTGTCTTTCTTCTTCTTAAATTATGTATAAAAAGTAATTAAATAAATAGTACTATTACCTTTGCATGGGCGAGGTAGCAAGGGTAAGATCCTTGTAAAACAAGGAAGCTTGAATGTCCCCTTGAAGACATTTGTTATAACCAAGAAGATAGTCAGGAAGCTTTATCAACAAATCCCAATTCACCGTGAAATCCATAGAAGCTACTTCTATATGCGGCACGTGAGGTTCTGTTGCTTTCACAAAAAAAACAATCAGAGAAGTAATAACAAAACCCAAAAAGACCAAAAAAAGAAAGCAGAAGCGGCAGTCATCATCTCCTTCTCTTCGACTACTTTGTGTGCGTGTCATTATGCACGATTGACTGATTGAAGAGAGATAGAGAGAGAGAGATGAGAAGAAGATCGAGAAACTTTAGTTGTGATGATTTAGATAATAATTAATGTGCCCTATATATATATATCTATATACGAACACAACCACACACACACACACACGAGATTTGTTTACAATCCTAATTAGGATTTTGATTATAAATAATTATTAGTTAATAGTCCGTACCTTGCACGGAATGAGATTATTAATTTTGTTATTTTTCTAATAGGCATGAGTATTCAGGTATCTGTCGGTTCATTCGGATATCAGGTTTCTCGGGTTTAAAAATTAAGTCTCGTTCGGATATTATAATATTCCGAGTTTAGTTCGAGTCGAGTCCTCCCGGATTCGAGTAGATTCGGTTTTAATGTAAAAGAACTTTAAAATAACCGAATAACTAATATATCTGAAACTGGTTTATATTCAAAGTAACTATATTATCTGATGCGGTTCGGGTATTTTGTATCCAAACTACCCAAATGTACCAAAAATAACTAAAATTACTCATTAGACACGGTTTTTGAGTATTTCTATACAAACTATCATATTTTATCTGAAAATACACAAAATAACTAATATATTTAATTTATAATTTAATTTTTAATTTTTAAAATAATTATACATATAATTATAAATAATATTTTTAAATATACATTTACATTTCGGAAATCTTCGGATACTCATTCAGTTCTCGGTTCGGATCGGATTGAGTACCGGTTCTTCAGATACATCAGTTTAGGAACCATTCGGTTATTTACCACGTGTCTGTTTGAGTTCGGGACCCTGATTTTCGGTTCGGTTTCGGGTCGGTTCTTCAGTTCCGGATTGTCCAGTCCTACTTTTTAAGATAAAAGACATTATATTTGTTTAATCTGGATATCCGTTGGGTATTACGCTATTTTTTTAACCTCCTAAAATATAAATACTATTCTAAATCTATATTTTTTTGTTTTGTTCGGTTGAAGTGATCGAGGTTTTTTATTTTTCGGTGATAAAACTAAAATATTTGTTTGGTTTCATGTTATATGAATTTTAGACAGTTCTTATGTCGAACCAATAATTTCATTTTTAAATTTCTAAATGCTTGCAAAATCAAATAAAATCTAAATAATAGTTTAAAAAAAAGGACATCCAATATTATTTATATTGTTTGTACAAACAATGTTGGTGACATTTTAAGATTTTTTTTATATAAGATAATTTAATATTATTTTTGTTTTTTGAATTTAGACATAATATAAAAAGTTATATATTTATACTCATAAAAATTGGTTTTTATTGAGTTTAATAATGTAAATTTTGATTAATGTTGATGTGAGTAGCCGCATAACATGTTTCCCATGTTTTCTCGATCTGATCTTGCATCATATCCTTCATGTGATCTTATGATCATCTAAAACGGTAAACAAAACACATTAAATTTAAATAATCACATACGAAAACATCATTAAAAGTTAACCACTTACCTTTAACTTCGATTGTTTTAGAAAATTTTCGGTGCAATCAGCTCCCCAAAGAAATCCCTTGTAGTTACTCTCGCTCAGACCATCAGCCATCCATGGACACGACCATAAAACATGGTTTAGAGTTATATTCTCATCATCATCATCATCGTTCTCACCAACATGTCTCCTGCTCTTAATCTTGTCAAGTTCTTCTAAAGAATCCAACAGTACAGTGTTATCTTCATGGCCCTGAAAAGAGCTTTGAAAAAAACCTCTGTGAGTTGTGTAGACGCTATCTGATATCACAGTTGCCAAAGGTAACATTTTGAAACAATCTATACACTTGGAGTATAACATTAGATCCTACTAATCACCGTATCTGTCACATGTCTCTTTTCAAGAAACCAAGTTAGATATAAAATTTGTAATTTCTAAAACATTCTCACTCCAGCATTTTAGTTGATGCGAATCTTAATGATTTTTTTAAATGATATTATTCAGTAGTTGTACAAAGAGAATTTTAAATAATTTTAATTCACTATTACAAATGTTAAAAATGTATGAACCAAAAGAGATTATTGAAAAAAATAGAATGCAAATACATTAAACTGTCTCGGGAGTAGTTAAAAATTTATTGTGTGAACGCATTAAATTTCAAACGATTGTGAAGACGATACGTCAGCATATTCAAAAAATATAGTGTGAACGTATTAATTACAAATGCTTTTCTTTTAATATACCGGAGATAAGAACAAGATATTTTGAAGAATCACGCGAAATATTAAGCTTAGACCGGTAATTGAAATTCTAAGCCCATATTACTGAATACTTACGTTACAATTATGAAAAGGTTCCGAGAGATTTGTCTGCATCCAGCTCGGTTGACCTTTACAGAACCATTTGTCACATATGGTGGTAACTTGAAATCATCTCTAGGTTCCACGATTTGAGATTGGATTGGAAAACCTACATTTCTATCTACATTTATTTTTGTTGTGGATTTTACTTTCAGTACATTCTTGTTGATTGATTGTGAGTATGTGTCGATTGTATTAGGATATATCTAAATCATATTATCTATCAGTTTATTTCCTTATTGCGGTTATATTTGCTTTCCTAGTGTTGATAGAATTAGGATCTTATGGCTTATCAGTAATTAGGACATGTGACTAGTCTGAACCATTTTTATGGAGACGAGGATACCTCTGTATAATCCAAAAAAAAGATAGAATTAGGATCTTATGGCTTATATATAAAGAGACTTGTCATGAATGAATAACACATAAATTTATATTGATTGGATAACTTCTTATGGTAATAACGGTTTTGTGGACCAAAACTAGTGTTTCCGTCTCTTATGTGAAGAAATTTAAACAAATTCGAATTGCTTTCAAAATGACATGCAACTCTCAATTTCACGACAGGCAACCTTGAACTCTCCACCTCACTGGGTGCTAGAGTGCTGGGAGAATGGAAGAGATATAATGCAGGTTCTTGATCAAAGGATTGAGCAGGAGAAGTATGTTGAGGAGCAAGTAACACTTGTTCTCAAACTCGGCTTGCTCTGTTCGCATCCAGTAGCAGCCATGAGAGCGAACATGTCCAGTGTCATTCATTTCCTGGACAGTGTAGCTCAACTTCCTCATAACTTACTTGAACTTATGTCAGCTCAAGAAATCAATAGAGGTAATGAAAACTCAGGTGAAGCAGATGACTCTCCTGAGTCCAGTTCTGTCGCTTCATTGACCTTCACTGAATCCTTTGTCTCTCATGGACGGTAAAAGATGGTGTCATTGGTTCTTGATCTCTATTGAAGAAAAGAAAGTCTTGGCTGGCTTATAATATGCTTGCAAGTGTTCAAGAAGCAAGAGAAACAGTTGTGGCTGAAGTAATAAGACTGATATTATTAAATTATGTTGTTCCTTTATTGAGACTCTATACACATACATTAAACAAAAAGAAAAGACTCTGTAATATTTTCCTCACATAACTAAATGGAAACTTGGTTACTTCTCTATATAACAATACATTATCGAATCTTTACCTCTTGATTATCAATCCATCATAGTACTTTGTCTGATGAGCCTTTTGTGAGAGGTCCTTGCATGGATTTTGCTTTTGGATCAAGACTTTTCCTCCGAGTGTTGTTGGCGTTGGGTAGTTGTGCCTGATTAGACAGCAAAGGTCATATCATATCAGCAGTGATGAAAACGAAGTGCAGAAGGTTCTCTTGTGAAGGGCTTAAAAACTGAAGAATACCTTTGGTTTTGCCTGTAAGCCTACAGCTCTTGCTCCAGGCCTGGATAGCTGATTATGGAGAAGAACTATTAGTGCGAGGACACATCACGTTGCTATCACAAAAGAGAGAGAAAAAAAAAGCGATGCAGTTTGATTTACTCATCAGACATGTTACCTCCTGTTTCTCCCCTGTCAGGTTGCTTTTCGGTACAAAAGATGAAGAAGAACGGTGAGAGTTAGAGCCTTTTTTCTCCGTGCCACCTGATCTAGCAACCCTATTTCAGGCAAAAGAACACAAGGTTAGCACTTAAACAAAAACCTGATGAGTTTTTAGCAACACAGTAGATGATGATGCTTGAGTAAACATAAATCAAGTTATACCTGTCATTTTCTTTCAGATCAGTAGTAGCTAACTTCGAAACACTAGTTGCCTTTGCAGGAACCTGGTGTATAACATTGGCAGCATTCATTAAGTTTTAGTTACTAACCAGTAGAATCTTGAACACTTGATGAGATAGTACAATGCAAGACTATACCTGCTTTGGAGCTTTATCTTGCTCTATCATTTGGTCAAAACTCTTCCGGAAAGACTTAAAAGCACGTCTAACGATTTCTTTATCTCCCATTCGCTCCATGATCAAGGACTTTCTGGTGGTAGCAAGAGAAGTAGGGTCAGAGCTCGGTTGGTTCAGGTTGAGAGAAGTGTGTAACGTCTTTGAAGCGGTTTGTTTCTTTCTCGGTAAAGCGGAGACATTCTCCTTCTTTACTGAAGAGCGAGAAGTAGACATCGAACTGGTTGTTGAAGATGGCTTGGAGACTCTTGGAGTTGAAAATTTTGAGGATTTTGAGACAGGTGTTGCCGCTTTGTTTGTTGTTGTTGCTGCTTTGATCATGCTTTTCTCCTTGCTTGGTTGAGTTTTCCTACTGGTTACAACCTTACTCTCTATCGGTTTCTTGGTCTGTAAAACCAAGACACAGTCATTTGAAGCTAAAATGAGACACAACACATAGTATAAGGAAAGCTTATTATGGTAATGTACCTTGGGAGAGCTTCTTGTTTGGTTTGTTTGCACATTTTTATATGTCTTCTTGATTAGATGCTGGTCTTTCTCTTTCTTTGTCTCCTTCACCGGTGTATCCTTTGAGGAAACATCTTCTTTTACTTCTTCCTCTATACACACAACCTCTTCTGGTTTCTCTTTACCCTCCACTTCTTCACAGCTCACAATCTCTTCAAGTTTCTCCATCTTCAGGGTAATCAGATCCTCCCCAACCTCAACCTCCATAGTTTCTTCAAGAGGCTCATGGTTACATGTCTCACTCACTTCAGTAGCAGTGGAGTCCACAAGCTTGTCTTTCTCTGAAGCACTTTCGCCATTATGATCACAACAGGCGACGCTAGACTCGATCATAACCGAGCCGTCATGTTCTCTGTATGTGTTCCAACTGTGCTCAAGACTTGGCCTGAAAGATGCATTACTCTCCAACTGTTTCTCCTGCTCCAAGATGATCTCGGCGTTTCTCTCGGCGATCTTCTTGTAATGTGATTCGAAGTAGGCCTTCTTCTGAGCTACCGACCCTGGAGTTGCACACTTCTCAACTTCTTCCAAGTACTTGTTTGGAGGAGAGAAAGAAGAGAATCTCTCCCATGAAAGTGAATCATCATTCTCAAACTTACCAAAAGATATAGACACTTGCATTTCTTGATTTTCTTTCATTATCTGTTTTTTATCATCCACCACAAACAAGTTTTTATTGTAAACACCTAACTGACCAAGGCATATCAACACATAAATAAGATACAGCTCATAGGGACATTGACAAGTGATGTAAAGAAACATGGGTTATTATTTACCTTATCTTGATCACTGGGAATAGCAACTTCCATATCTCCCATTTAATGCTCACCGGAAAGAATCTTAATCCACACACACAAAAACCAAATAGACTCCATTACTTCAATACTGTACTTGGATTTGGGATCAACAAAGTACACAGATCAAACTAACTTTTAACATTTAACAGTTTCAGGTTTCACTGTACGCTCATGAAGAGTGGTAACAAAGCAAAGGGAGAGAAAGAGGAAAAGCATCAAAAATCTGATTTTAGCAATTAGCAGCCTTTTTTTATGATTCTTTATCACAGAATCGAAAACCTCTTTTGGTAAGCAAACTCAGATTCTTCTGGAAATAATTAATGATGAGTAAGCAAAAAAAGCCTTCGGTTAATTACAGAAGGAGAGAAAGAGACAATCCCATCATTAATGATTTGAAGATACGAAATTATTATTTTTGCAAATCCAAAAAGAGAAGATCTTATAAGCTTACCTAAAAGTGAAGATAACCCACAAAACATGATGATGGGAACAAAAAGTTGAAGAAGGAGAAGAAAAGAAGAAGAAGAGATTAGATCAGAGACATGGATGAGCAAATGAAGACAAGAGACAGTGGGACCTTTGTCGGAAAATAGTAAAGCAACTAGCGTTAGAAGTTAAGGCCGAATCAAAGGGTTCCAAATTAGTACTGTCCTTTGTTACTATTATTAAGATGGGACCAAAGAGATTATTAACTATTTTAACTGACTTAGTTTTGATAGTACTTAAAAGAATAGTTGATCAATGTCAAACACACTTTGTAGTAGTACAACCAAATTTTCTTCACATTCGTTTACTGTGTGATTATTACCAAAGTTTTTTTTGTCTAAAGTATTTATTTACAAAAATTTACAAAAGTTACTACAAAAAAAGTTATTCAGCTTAAAATTATCATTGATTTATCACTGGGCTCCATGGTGTTGCTTTGATTGGGCCAAGGGCTCTTGACTACTAGAAAATATTTACAAAAGTCATTGAGAAACTATGAATAAATATTAAATACGCCTACCCCAGCCCAACCTATACCATATCCCCCAGTAACAGCCCAAACCATGCAGTTTTAAGATGAGTCTTTTTGGTGAAGTTGAGTCTTTTTGGTGAAGTTTGACAAATGTTGACTGTATTAAAGGTCTCAACAGTCCCATAAATTGTGTGCTCAGTTTGAAAACATGCATGAACCAAAGCCTTTAATGCTAAGAGACCAAATTCAAATAATGTAACGCTTCTTCTCCAGTCTCCTTCATTTACTCCACTTGGCTTCATCATCACGGACATTGAACGCTTTTTCTTTACAACTTCAAGTAACTATTCTGAGATGCAAACACAAATATGAAATCTACTGTAACACATTCAGACCCAAATCACAGATCGGTTAATAACTCAACAGAGAAACTGAGATTTCTTATACAAAACTTATCTAATCGTCATCAATGGCTTCCTCAGACTCTATCTCTCACTAATCAAGTCTGTACATCAATTGCTCAATCAAGACAATATGTTTCGTTTCTCAACAACAATGTATTGTGATAACAAAACTACAAACCGAAGTAAAATAATGTTGACTTACTACACACACACACACTCTTACAAAAAGCTTGAATCTTCTGTTAACTCGGACAAAGAAGAGAACCCAAGCAAAGCCTGATCTTTAGCTCTATCAATCTTGTGCTCATACAAATCATACGGCTCCCAAAGATGATCCAAAGGACACGGTCTCTTCTCATCAAGCCTAACCCACGGCTTCCCTTTCCCACTCCAATGCAACAAACTCACGGGTCCTTTATGCAAAGACCTACAGCTTCCTCGTACGTTGTCTCCCCCCAAACCATGCTGGTTCCACCTATGATCAATCGCTTCAACGTCCCCCGCGAAGACCAAAAGGAAAGGAGGCAACGAACCCAACTCGTAGATCCTCCGTTTCTTCTGTATCTGCATCCAAGTCTCGATCTTCTCCCTGTAGCTCCCTTCCCTCCACCTCACCAGATCCATCACCATCACACCCGTGTTGAAATAGCACGGCTTCCGACCCGAGAACGACCCGGACAAACCCGGGTCGGACCAGAAACCCGACGTGAAGTATTTCGTGAAGTTCGCGTGGCAATACTCCGGAGCTCCGATGGCTCTCGACCCGGTCAACGCCGTGCTCCATAGCTTGGTGATGTCGTCGACCACGACGACGTCGGAGTCGAGGTAGATGACCCGGTCGACGCACGGGTCGAGAATGTCTCCGAGGTAGCTCCGCGCGTAGTTCAGCGGGCTCTCGAGGGCCTGCCTGATCGACGACGAGATGAGGTTGATGACGGCGTCTTCCCGGAAGACGTAGACCTTGAAGCTCAGCGACGGGAACGTCGAGCGGACGAGCTGGCTCAGGACGCGGGGGCTCGCCGGGTCGAACTCGGCGGCGACGAAGTGGAGGAAGAGGTTCTCCGGGCAGGAGGCGTGGCGGAGGACGGAGTGGACGGCGGCGATCGAGCCGCGGAGGTACTCCGAGTCGAGGGTCATCGCGACGTGGACGAGGGAAGGGTCGCAGGACGACACGAAGTTCTCTCTGTTCGATGATTGGGATGCGCACTCCTTGCCGTTTCGGTACTCCGGAGCTTCCGAGAACTGTGCGGCGTCGAATCCGCTCTCGACGCCGACGGAGGTGATTCTTACCGGAATGTTCCGTATTCCGACGGCGGAGTGAGAGAGGAACATAAGAAAGACGGCGAGGAGCGGTGGAACCGCGGGTTTGGTCGGAAAACGCAACCGCATTGTCGGAAAACGCGTTTTTTCTCGACTCCGATGAGTCTTCGAGTTTAAAGTGAAGATCTGTGTCTTTCTTTCTCCTCTACTGAGTTAGAAGTGTGAAGTTTTTTAGGACTAAGTAATTTACTTCAAGAACGTAGAGAGAGGGTAAGAAGAATGGCTTTTGAGAGAGACATCTGCCACCCACGCGGTTTATAAGCGCGTGAATAGTGACGTGGCTTAATCAGTCTCCAACGTAATTACCTATTCAACTGATAGGATTAACTTCTCGGTAATTAAAATGTGAAGAAGCAGTGTGTCTCTTAATTTAATTGTCTACGAGGGGTGTACCGTAATTTAATTGTCTACGGGTGGGTTTTGGAACTTGTGATAAGTTTGAGCCAGCTGTGAACAGCGACGGAACCAGCTGGAGTAATGAGATGAACGGTTGAGATTAAAAATGTCGACCAGTCCTCTCATTGGCTGATCACACTCGCTTCCCGACTCAATATCTCACGTGCTCCGCACGCGCAGGTTCTGAGTAGTAAGTTTTCCTTGACGGTAAATGTGGATTGGTGACCACAAAAATAATTTTCGAAAGAATGTTTTAGGGGAGAAGAGGAAAACAAGATTTGTTGTTAGAACAACGAGTAACGAGCGTGTCTCGTTACGAATATTCTGGCTCCGTGGTGCCACTTAATAATTGTTTTTTTGTCAACTTTGTGTGTGTCACCACTCAAATTACTAAATTAAAAAAAATTGTATTTTCATTATCCAAATTGATATATCCATTCTTTAAAAGCTGAATTTTGAATTTGACGTGCTATGTATAATCTTTTGATTCCGAATATTATACGTTGCACAACTAATTTAGTAGTATAAAATGAAAATATTCTTTTTTATTTTCTGTGTGCGTGGAGGAAGATACTCTACGCCATCTAGAAGTTTAAATAATGGTGAGCCAAAAAAAATGTTTAAATTAAGAAAGTAAATATTTGTTAGTGTGAATTAATTAGTGTTAGATTTCAACTGGTCCATTGGGCAATGTTGTGGTGTTAAGTGTTAACAAAGGATCATGACCCGCTCGATCGAGCGGGTGTTAATTTTTTTTATCTTTGTTCGTACTAATGTTATACATGATTGCTATGTGTATTAATTTTAAACTAGATTTTGACCCGCGCTTTCAAAGCGCGGGTTTATATTTGGTGAAAATTTTATATAATCACATTTATATAATCCGTCTTGTATATGCATTTATATAACCCGTCTCATATATGTGTTTTATATCCAGGTTTATGTTCAGTTAAAACTATATTATACATGTATTTTTAGGTTTTTAATTTTGAATTAGATATTTTAAATATAAATCAATATAACAATTTTATAGTTTTGATCGGTGTTTTGAAACCCGACTCGGACCTGCGGTTGAACGAATTACCGGTTTGTAACCCGGTATTTTTAATATTGTGATTTTTTCTAATGATAAGACAAATTCGGTGATCATAAGTTGGAAATTTGTTTAAAATATATTTATATTTTTCAAAATCGTTCTAAATAATAATGATTGTTGTCAAAATTAATAATTTTAGAATTAGAAAACCGGTGGTTAATAAAAGTATCAAACATGGAAATAATCGATGCAGTATCAAACAAAGAAATAATCGCAGGCCGAAATTAAATTAGGAAACCGGTGATTAATGACAAATCAAAAAATAATTAAGAAGAAATTGGCATAGAATGTCCAGAATATCCTTAATGAATACAAAGGAAAGGTTTTTCGGTAGGGGTAAAAAGAGTAAAAATCAAAAACATGCTTGTACTTTAATAGTATAGATTTTGAGAAATAAAAATGTGTTTAAATGTGTTTAAATAAACAATGTGTACTAATGTGATTCCTTTGGCATGCTGCTGCAGTTTTTACACCATATAAAACAGAAAAAAAAATAGATTTGTAAACCAATAGAATATAAAAAAACTTATAAAAGCTGAAACAAATGCAAGTACAGATTCATCTGCGAGGATACACTCAAATGTGTCGCCTCCAAAACCGGTGTTTTGTTTCCAACAATTAAGAACTTTAACTCGAATTTTCCAATTGTTTTTTAAAGGTTTCACACCATCTATCATAACTAAAGTGCTAAGTTTCGATATTGTGTTTATTTGAGAGTTTTTGTGAATGTCGTATGGTGAAAAAGAATATTTCACATTCAATTAAATCAACCATAATAAATAAAAATATCACAATTTGATCGATTCCTAGATTTTCGCTTGGATAAAATATACTTGGAGAAAGAGATTTTCCATAACTGATTATTTAAACAACTTGGAGAAAGTTTTTCTATAAAAGAATATTGACTGTATTTTTAAAGGAAAGGAATATCCGATAATCAAATACATTAACCGTAGTAAATACTAAGAGCATCGATTTGATTGTTTCCTAGATTTTAGGTTTGATAGAATAAACTTGGAGAAAATATTTTCTGTAACCAATTTTTAAAACTTGCGATATTATTAAATATGATATTGTAGGCATGTTAAATCAATTTGGAGAAGTAGTTTTGCTATAAAAATTATTTAGTGTATATTTTAGAATTGAGAGATTCAATTTTTTAAAGGAACAATATGGACCAATCTTAAGATGAATTATATATAATTGCAATATGGACAAATAGATGAATTATATATAATTCCAATGTGGACCAATCTTAAGAAGTTGGATGAGTGTGAGCATGATGGTTTTATTACAAATACTATGTCTAATTTGTATATGATCATGGCAGGGATTATGGTTGCACATTTGAGTTGTCAGATATATTAGTATTTAATTTCTATGTGTGTGACGATTCATATGTATCTTAGTATTCTTACTATATATATATATATATATTATATAATTTCAATATGGACAAACAGATGAATGGTACGTATTTCATAGGAATGGTATCTATATATTATATCTATATATTATATATAATTGTAATATGGACAAACAGATGAATTATGTATAATTGCAATATAATTGTAAGATTTAGTTTCAGAGCAATGGTACGTATTATATTCTTAGTATATAAATTGACATGTAATAATGGTATGTATTAAATCTACATGTAATAATATGTGGAAACCGTATATGGTATGTATTACAAATAAGGGATGATGTTTAATTTAAATATAAGAAGTCCATCTTTAAAATCCACCTAGAAGAAGTTGTAATGTTTCTGTTTTAATAAGATAGATAAAGAACCAAACCTTATATGATTATTTGAGTACTTTATATCTTATATTCACTATAAACATCTCTACTGTTGTCTGCCATGTACTCTAGAAAAAACCAAAGCACTACAATAAGCACTACTGTTGTCTCCAAAACTTCTTGACTACAAGCTCAATCAAAGCATGTAAACATCTCAATGTGGAAAATTAGAAAGAAAAATATT
Source organism: Raphanus raphanistrum subsp. raphanistrum (assembly GCA_019706035.1). Classification (NCBI taxonomy): domain Eukaryota; kingdom Viridiplantae; phylum Streptophyta; class Magnoliopsida; order Brassicales; family Brassicaceae; genus Raphanus; species Raphanus raphanistrum. Next base: position 55,236,755 of record CM033988.1, read on the forward strand.
GTTTTTATCAAATAAAAGAAACATGTAACAAAAGGAGGATAAGTGTGGAATCCGGTAGAGACGTTTGAGGTTAGGTGGTGGAAACAAACAATGATGTGTCGTCTTGGCTACGGACGGAGAAAGTAGATGGATGCTTTCCTCTTTGAAAATTACTACTCCCTCCGTTTCTTAAAGAGTGTCGTTGTGACATTTTTCACACAGATTAAGAAAGTTGTTGAAATATATGTAAGTTGTAATTAATTATACTTCTTTGACCAATAGTATTTTAGATAAATAAAATTATTTATAAAATCAATGCAGTTTGCAATTAATTTTTAGCTGAAAGTTAGTATAATTTACATTGGAATTGTAAAGTGACACTCTTTGTGTAACAAGAAAATGAGTTCAGAGTGACATTTATTATGAAACAGATGGAGTAGTAATTGAGTATTATAAATGTTGGTGTGTTTGGTGTGTGACGATTTTATGAAATACGAATGATGCTTTGCTTGACGAGTACAACACGGGTGGTTCATTGAGGGATTTGTCTTCCACCTCTCCACTTGTTGTTTTAGAAAATTACAACTTACAACATACGACAGGTTGGTAAAAGACAAGCAAAGCCAGCTAGTTTTTGCCTTCTCTTCTCGTTTCTGCATTTACCCTAACTCCGAGGCAAATCAACTTATGCTACGAGTTTACGCTTCTTTTCACAAAAAAAGTTCCTCATTTATCAGTTTTGTTGCCTTTGGGAATTTAGAGAAATGGATTTGTACTAGAAAACGTTAGAAGATGATAATTGTCCCTCTTATAAAGGGAATCAATGGGTTTTCGCTCATTTCCACTTGCATCATTTCGAAAACAATCAAGAAGAGTTCACTAAAAAGGAAGTTGTGAAACCAAAAAAAAAAAGCTCTATACTTGAATTGAGCTCCAAACCGAAAAAAATGTTTGTTTTGAGTAAGTTTTCGTGGTCTTTGGGATTTTATTGAGCTCCTTCTGGAGTGGTGGATAAATGAATCTGAAAGACTGAGATGTGTGTGATGGGCATAACAGGTACCATAACTTAAGGAAGTGTTGCTCTCAGTTCTTTTCTGTCTGCTCCAAAAGACTGCAAATTACAAAATGAGGAAATGAATGTTAGCATAACACACTTATATGAATCAAAATTTCAAACCCAAGGTTGTCTCCAAAGGATATGAAGGTTATATACCTCAGATCCGAAACCTTTTACGTATATATTTGTGAAAAGATCAGATGGTTCTGGTATCGGGCTCTCCTGAACACACATAAATAAATAAGAAGCATATGGTGGTAATTGATAACACACACAAGTATGTAGTTGAAGATAGAATGAAAGCTAGGTTCTTCGTACCTTGGCTTGAGCTACCGCTGCATCAACTTCTTTCCTCACTTCTTTCTCCATATCCTAAAAGTAAGACATAGTGCATTTGTTCTTTTACTTCTTCCTGGGTTGAGGACTAATAATAAGAGAAGTGCATGATTTGTTATTATGAGTGAGTACCTTAAGCTCTTTCTCCGTAGCTATGTCATGCGATATAATCAACTTTCTCACTCTATCAATTGGATCTCGCACCTAACAGGTTTACAAGATACAAGTCAATAATATTTTTTTTTTCTTAAAAAACTGTAACTATATAGCAGCATTTGTTAGGAGGGAAGAAGAGATGAACTAACCTGCCTCACGCCAGAGATTTCATCACGTGTACGGTAAGTGCTTCCTGGGTCAGACATAGAGTGACCATGGTATCGGTATGTGTCCATCTCAAGAATCTGTTCAAACACAAAAACAAATGCATGTTATAGATATATAACAAGGAACGATAGTTGGAACAGAACAAGTAGCAATTTATGCAGAGTTGCATCAACCACTATTCGTATACTGTAACTCTGTGCGATGAACAGAGTTACTAGTTGCTACAGAAACACACCCTCATTGAAAGCCTATCACTTGCAAAACATACCGGGCAAAGTCATGCAATGCAAGTATCAAATCTCTTCTACTGATTAAAACTCATTTCCTACAATTCTTGGGAGAGTTATTTTGATTTAATTAAGAGAAGCAACATGAGCGATTTAGATTACAATGAAAGTTGCAATGCATATTGAAGGAAGATAATAGTGCAAAACTTACAATAGGTCCATTCTTAAGCGCGTGCTCTTTAGCAAACTTGCACGCTTGCTTCACAGCCAATGCATCCATACCATCCACCTAGTACATCAAAAAACAAAAGCACGATCAGCTTAAAATCACACTCCCCCCTAAACAATAAAAAACAAAGAACATGATTCTGTATCATAGCACTCTCATCTATCATCTTAACCCTTCATCTACAATTCTACCAATAGAGACATATGTACATTGCATGATGCAGAGATCAAGATAATACACAACAACTCAATCTCACCTTCAATCCAGGAACATAATCTCCACGCTTGAAATAAGCTGGAGACTTGGCAGACCTCCACTCAGCCGTTCCCATCCCATCTGCAATCAACACACTACTCATTACACCTCATCCAAACAAAAAGACAAAAATCAAAAACCCACTCACAGTGGTTGTTCTCGCAGACAAGAACCGCAGGCAAGTCCCAAAGCGCAGCGATATTCAACGCCTCAAACAGCTGTCCCTGGTTGGCCGCACCATCACCATACAAAGTAAAAGTCACAGCCTCCTCCTTAGAGTACTTCTGCGCGAAAGCCAAACCACACCCCAACGGAGCCTGAGCGCCGACGATCCCATGCCCGCCGTAGAACGACGCGTCCTTCTTGTAGAAATGCATAGACCCTCCTTTCCCCTTGGAGCAGCCCGTGGTCCTCCCCATGAGCTCCGAGAACGCCTCGAAGAGCCCTCCGCCGCGGCCGAGAAACGTGCAGTGATCTCGGTACGACGTGATGATGGCGTCTCTCCTGGTTATCGCCGCCTCCATCCCGATGGCGACGGCCTCCTGGCCGTCGTAGAGGTGGCAGAACCCGCGGATGAGTTTGGCCTTGTAGAGCGAGTCGGCGGCGATCTCCATCCGCCGCATCAGGGCCATGTCGCGGAAGAAGGAGAGGAGCTCCGACGACGAGGTCTCGACGGCGCGCGAGGGAGGGTCGACGAGGTGGGATGTGAATGGGAGCGAGGTTTCGACTGTTATTGGTGTGGTGGTGTCTGTGGAGATGTGGCGGCGGCGGAGAGAGGCGGCAGAGGCGAGTGGTTGGAGGAGGGTGGTGGATCGGGAGGAGAGTCGTGAGAGTGCCATGTCTCCGCCGTGGGATTTGGTTTTGTTGCGGAGTTGAGAGAAAAAGGAAGGCGAATGTTTCTTTTGAGTGATTTGAATAAAAAAGACAAAAGCCAATCAAAGTGAAGAAGATGTAATGAAAAGAAAGAAAGAAAGAAAGAGAAAAAGATATTATTGTCAACGTTTTTTCGTGTCCCAGAAGGGCGTTTTCTTCTCTAAACGTCTCTCTGTCCCTCCGAAAACCCTCAAATGCCAATTGAATAATTTGACTTTATTATTTTGAATATATCTTTATTTATATCTAAAGTGTGGAATTGTTATTTGTTTATGTAAACTCTACTTGTTGATAAAAAAAAACACTACTTATATATAAAAAGTTGATTAACGTTTTCTACTTTTAACAAAAAAAATACTTTAATATAACTAAAATTCACAGTAAAATAAAACACATAACTGAACAATAATAAACTTTTAATATTTGAAATCAATAAATGCGTAATAAGTAATTAAAAATCATAAATAAATTTCCACATTAGTTGTTTGAATTTCTAAGTTATAATTTTTTTTTAAGTTATAAAAATTTAATAGACTTAATTTATAGCTTTTAAATTTCTGAAAGATGTTGTCAATTTTTTGTTGTGTTTTACTAATATAGATGGTTAAAAAGAAACACAGAAATATAGTACAAAACCCAATATTTTTTAATTAAAATCGGTAAATTGCTGATGCTAATAGGATTATTGTCTATCTAATCAGAGATTAGTCAGTAATGTGTTTGCTCCTCATTATTGTTTTAGTATATCATCAGCTCACACAGACTGCTGATTATATAATGTTAATATGGTATTTTCCATCTTAAGTATTTCTTGGTAATCAAATTTAAATGACTGTTCATATATCTACTTTTGAGAAAGAAAACAAAAACAAATTCTACAGTGTAGATCAAGTAAATAAAAGCTTGAAATAAGGACTGATTTGACCAAGAACAAGATGTATAGTGGTCTCAATTCTTATTACCTGGCGTTTATAAATAATTAATACATAGACGTATCAAACGACGGTTTGGCCGAGTGGTCTAAGGCGCCAGATTTAGGCTCTGGTCCGAAAGGGCGTGGGTTCAAATCCCACAGCCGTCATCTTTATTTTTTTGTTCTAATTTACAGCATTTTTGAGAAATGTTTTTTTTTTGTCCAGAGAAATGAATTTAATATCACTTAAAAAATGAAAATCTCAATGATACTGCGCGAAAAAAATAGTCTTTTCTTTAATATTTTTTTTTGAAATGTCTTGATTGAATCTAATCTATTAATTTAGGGATTGGTTTTTATCTACTACTAGAAGTTGTCATTTAAATTTTGGTCTCTTTCATTATTGTTACTAGAATATCAAGCTTCTTTTTTAATGCAACATATCAACTTAAATTAAACCATATATTAACATGCGCATATCCAATTGACCTTAACTAATACCAGCTTTAAATATGTTTGGTTATGGTTATTTCTTAATATAATTAGATCATACATAATTGAACCAATCTTAAATCAATTAAAGACTGTGTTAGAAAACAAATTATCGTATCACATACGTCCATCTAAACTGATCTTCACATGTATCATATAATATCATACAATTTTCAAGCACAAGAATTTATCTTCCAAAAGACTTTTATCACATAAGTTCATCTATCTAAATTGATTTTCACCTGCATCATATCACATCGTACACATTTTGGTAAGAACAAGAATTGATCTTCCAAAATAACATAATATTGGCATAGAACAAAATGTGAACAACATATGCTTAAATACATTTTTTATGATGAAAATATTTTATTCTAAAAAACTGTGTATAGAGCAAACCAGAAATCAACCAAGAACAATATATTTTAATACATGTTAATAAAAGTTCTATCTATTTTGAAAGAAAAAAATGATTTATATTCTCGAAAATATGATTAATATTCTCCGGGATTATATATGTATTATGTCAAATATCTATAAATATTGCACAAAAATATATCTAATATTATATTCAGATATTATATATAACATATACTATAACTAAAATATTACAAATTATGTTCCGCCCTTTAGGGCGGGTCCTAATCTAGTTTGAATCATTAAAAATATTATTAGTGTAGACGTGTACGTAATAATAATAATATCTTGGAAAATTTGGAAATATCAAAAATTAATTTATTGGGTGTAATATCCAAAAAAAAAAGAAAGAAAATCAATCTCCAAAGCCCTGGAGGAACGAACATGAACACTCTTCCCGTCGTCTCCCTCACACCTTCCTCCTCCTTCAAATTCTTCCACTTCCCTTCTTCTCCTCTTCTCTCTCATTCCCCAACCTTCCGCTTCACCAAATCCCTAATCCTCCCTCCAACAACACATCTCTCCTTCAAATCCCTCAACTCTCTCTCACCCTCCCAGTCTCAGCTCTCCGAGGAGTACGACGAAGACGAAGACGAGGAAGACGATGACGACGACGACGACGAAGCTGCAGACGAGTACGACGACATCACCGACGAAGCTCGCAACGCCACCGACGACGACGACGAGTTCCCGGTGGATTCTCCTCCGCCACCGCCGGCGGAATCCTCTCGGCAGCAGCAGCAGCAGCGCGTGGAGTTCAGGTGGCAGAGAGTGGAGAAGCTACGCAGCCTCGTCCGAGATTTCGGAGTCGAGATGATCGATATCGACGAGCTCGTTTCCATCTACGACTTTCGAATCGACAAGTTTCAGGTATATCATCAGCTTTGCTTACTATTCTGATGTGAATCTGAAACTGCGTTTTTTTCTGTGGACAGAGATTGGCTATTGAGGCGTTCCTGAGAGGCTCCTCGGTGGTGGTTTCTGCTCCCACGAGTAGTGGCAAGACTTTGATAGCTGAAGCAGCAGCTGTTGCTACTGTCGCTCGTGGTCGCCGCTTGTTCTACACCACGCCTCTTAAGGCTCTCTCTAATCAAAAGTTCCGCGAGTTTAGGTTTGTTAGTCCTCCTGATTCTTCCCATTTGTGTGAAAAGCAACTGTTATTGTTGAAAATGTGGTTGATTTTTTTTTTTTGTTAGGGAGACGTTTGGTGATGATAACGTTGGTTTACTCACTGGTGACTCTGCCATCAACAAAGATGCTCAGATTGTTATCATGACTACTGAGATTCTCCGCAACATGTTGTATCAAAGGTTGGTGTGTTTCTCTCATTTGGATGCTGTTATTAACTCTTTAGTCTGACTTTAACACCCTGGATATCTTTAGTGTTGGAATGGCTTCTTCAGGAACTGGACTTTTTCATGTTGATGCGATTGTTTTGGATGAGGTTCATTATTTAAGCGACATATCTAGGGGCACTGTGTGGGAAGAGATTGTGAGTTCTTCTTCTTCTTCTTCTTTCACCATTTCTCTTTGGTTTTTTTTGTTTCGTCTAAAGATTTATTGGTTTAGTGTCTCATTTGAATTTTTCTCAGGTTATTTATTGCCCAAAGGAGGTTCAACTTATATGTCTATCAGCCACTGTTGCAAACCCAGACGAATTAGCTGGTTGGATTGGGGAGGTGAGTCTTTAAACATCTTCCTTTAAGGGAATGTATCACAGCTTTCCATTAATATGTTGTCTAAGACGTGCTGTGTTCGCCCTCAGATACATGGTAAGACCGAGTTGGTGACTTCGTCAAGACGGCCAGTCCCGTTAACTTGGTACTTCTCAACGAAGCATTCTTTACTACCTCTGCTTGATGAGAAGGGGATACATGTGAATCGGTAACTTGTTCATCTTCATGCTTTTATCATATCAATATGCTGTGTAGAATGTTCCTCTCTGATAACAGCACACCTTAGATAACATGATAACGAAAAAGCTGTAATACATTCCCTTAAAGGAAGATGTTTACAGACTCTCAATTAATTGGAAGAGGCTTTTATTTTTGTTGGAGCAGGAAGCTGTCTCTCAATTATTTGCAAATGTCTGCCTCGGAAGCTAGATATCGTGATGATGACGACGGGCGCAGGGGAAGGAGGTCAAGAAAACGAGGAGGTGATACAAGCTACAACAGCCTCGTCAATATTTCTGATTATCCTCTTTCAAAGAATGAGATAAACAAGATCCGCCGTTCACAGGTCTCGCTATACTTCCTATATTTTTGTTTTTTTTTAAGCTTCTCATAATAAGTTAATGACTGGAGCTGTGTCTTTGACTTTTAGGTGCCTCAAATCAGTGACACATTATGGCATCTCCAGGGAAAAGATATGTTACCAGCGATATGGTTCATTTTCAACCGTAGAGGATGTGACGCAGCTGTACAGTATGTTGAGAATTTCCAGCTTTTAGATGATTGCGAGAAAGGTGAAGTTGAGCTGGCCCTGAGGAAGTTTCGTATTCTTTATCCAGATGCAGTGAGAGAGAGCGCAGAGAAAGGACTGCTAAGGGGAATCGCTGCGCATCATGCGGGATGTCTACCTCTTTGGAAATCTTTCATCGAGGAACTGTTTCAGCGAGGACTTGTTAAAGTTGTCTTCGCCACTGAGACACTTGCTGCTGGCATAAACATGCCGGCTAGAACGGCTGTTATTTCGTCTCTGACAAAAAAGGCTGGCAATGAGCGAATACAGTTGGGTCCTAACGAATTGTTCCAGATGGCTGGGCGTGCTGGACGCAGAGGGATTGATGACAAGGGTTACACTGTGCTGGTTCAGACTGCTTTTGAAGGCGCTGAGGAGTGCTGCAAACTTGTGTTTGCGGGAGTAAAACCTCTCGTGTCACAGTTTACTGCTTCGTATGGAATGGTGTTAAATCTCGTAGCTGGTTCAAAAGTCACTCGTAAATCAAATGGAAGTGAGGACGGGAAAGTCTTGCAAGCTGGGAGAAGTCTGGAAGAAGCCAAGAAATTAGTTGAGAAGAGTTTTGGAAACTATGTGAGCAGCAATGTGATGGTTGCTGCGAAGGAGGAACTTGCTGAAATCGACAAGAAGATAGAGATTCTGACATCGGAGATAAGCGATGAGGCGATAGATAAGAAGAGTAGGAAGCTTCTGTCAGCGAAGGAATACAAGGAGATCACTGCACTTCAGGGAGAGCTGCGTGAAGAGAAACGCAAGCGTACTGAACTGCGGAGAAGGATGGAACTCGAGAGGTTCTCAGCTCTAAAACCGCTTCTAAAAGGGATGGAAGACGGAAACTTACCGTTTTTATGTTTGGAGTTCAAAGATTCCGAAGGGATGCAGCAGTCAGTCCCTGCGGTTTATTTGGGGCATATTGATTCGTTTAACGGTTCGAAACTTCAGAAGATGATGTCTCTGGATGAGTCTTTTGCATTGAACGGTATCGAGGATGAATTATCAGCTGATGAGCCTAGTGTTAAACCATCTTACTATGTGGCTCTTGGCTCTGATAACTCATGGTACCTCTTTACTGAGAAATGGATAAGGACTGTTTACAGGACTGGTTTCCCTAATACTGCACTAGCGACAGGAGATGCTTTGCCTCGAGAAATCATGAAGGCTCTTCTTGACAAAGCAGATATGCAGTGGGATAAACTATCCGAATCCGAACTTGGAAGCATGTGGAGAATGGAAGGATCTCTAGAGACATGGTCCTGGAGTTTAAACGTGCCTGTCCTAAGCAGCCTCTCGGAAGAAGACGAGGTGTTGCACATGTCCCAAGAGTATGACAACGCTGCTGAACAGTACAGGGAACAAAGGAGCAAAGTCTCTCGTCTGAAGAAGAGGATATCACGATCAGCAGGGTTTAGAGAATACAAGAAAATTCTAGAGAATGCTAAGCTGACGGTTGAGAAGATGAAACGGCTTAAAGCGAGATCAAGACGCCTCATTAACCGTTTAGAGCAGATTGAACCTTCTGGTTGGAAAGATTTCATGCGGATAAGCAATGTGATTCACGAAAGCAGAGCGTTGGACATTAACACCCACTTGATATTTCCTCTGGGTGAAACAGCTGCTGCAATCCGCGGAGAGAACGAGCTCTGGCTTGCGATGGTTCTCCGGAACAAAGTCCTTGTCGATCTCAAGCCTCCTCAGCTAGCTGGTGTATGTGCAAGTCTAGTCTCCGAAGGCATTAAAGTTCGACCGTGGAGAGACAACAACTATATATACGAGCCGTCTGATACAGTAATAGACGTGGTTAATTTCTTAGAAGAACAAAGAAGCTCTCTTATAAAGCTTCAAGAGAAGCATGAGGTTGAGATTTCATGTTGTCTGGACGTTCAGTTCTCTGGTATGGTTGAAGCTTGGGCTTCTGGGTTAAGTTGGAAAGAAATGATGATGGAATGTGCAATGGACGAAGGTGATCTTGCTCGTTTGCTACGACGCACCATTGATCTCTTGGCTCAGATTCCTAAGTTGCCTGATATTGACCCCACGCTGCAACGTAGTGCAGCAGCTGCAGCAGATATCATGGACCGTCCACCAATCAGCGAGCTTGCCGGTTGAAGAGGCTCCACGTTAGCTCTATCTTTAGTGAACCATTGGCAAAGATACAATAGAGACATGAGCTGCATTTGTAACGATATAAAACAAATTTTCATTCAGGTGATTAATGTTGGAAAGAATAGGACCAAACAAGAGACAACTTTTGAGTTAATGTTACAACAACATACAAAAGCTTTATATACACAACTGTGGAAGCTAATCCCTTTCAGTATTCCTCTCTTCCGACAAAGCGCAATGCTGAGTATATCAAGCAAAATAATGCAACCTTGTGTTCTGTAAAAGCATACTCTCTGTTCAGGATCTTTTGCCGATGGCAAGTGTTGTGAGACAAGGTCATTGTCCGGTGAGAAGTTTTTGGTAACTTTGTATCCTCCTTTGCCTGATTGAAGAGCCACTGGCAACAACATGGTCCTGTCTGCTTTGGTTTGATACCTTCTTCCTCTTAACACGATGCAACACATCCTCTGTGTCGAATACATAGGAGACCTGCAGGATATGTACATCAACAATTGCTCTATAAAAAAAAAGCTTTATCATAGTGTTAAGCAGAGCAACTGTACCTTTGAAGAACTGCAGGTTATCTTACACTCCAAACCGTTACTAATCTTAACTTGATCCTCACCATTTTTACGCTTATTCCTTGGGGGACAAAAAGAAGAGAGCATCTAATTAGTTTCCCCATTACTATTGGATGATTCTTTCTCAATGCTCTATAATACTTACCGGTTTAGATAAATTCGAGAATTTTCTTTCATATTAGCTTGACTGGAAAGGAATTTATTGTGAAGGTAAGCTGCGAAAGTTTGGTCCATGGATATGGATGTCACATCAGGCTTATCATGTCCGTTGTTCAGAAGCTGGATAGATAATTTTGTTGGTGTCGACACTTCCTGCAGCAATAAAAACACAAACTATGAAGCTCATAGATCATAATAAGCCAGCTTTGGTTCAAAACTGTGGAAGTGACTATTCTTACACATTCAATGCGGTATATATCTTCATCAGGAAGGAGAACACGAGCATTGTCATAATAAACAGCGTCAAGATATTTTTCAGGCTTTCTGGACTTCTCGTATAAATACAGCTGTTGTAGTTTGTTGTCCATCTCATCACCTGCTACTACTTGAAGCTGAAACAATACACTCATATTGCTTAGTTGAGTCACAAGTGAAGAGAAGAGAAACAATACACCACAATGTAAACCTACATGCTTGATGAGCTTATAGATCAGCTTGTCCAGTGTGAAGAGAACATATGACTGTGTCCCAATTATTGCTCGGCAGTCATCTTCGAACTTGGGATTATCAGACGTGCCATCAAGCAAGTTGTAGAGTGCATTCATGAATCTGTTTCCAGCAACGAAACTAGATGTGTAAGCAGCAAACAAAGATGTAACCAGATTCATTTATACAAAAATCACCTGGAGTAGGAATCTGCAGGGTTTGCTGAGTTTGAGGTCTTCCACATTCTTTCTGGACAAGAAGAATTGATCTTTGCTGATAATATTCTATCATACAAAATCTGTTCACAAGTAACCACAAAACGAAGTTAGCCTCACATCCAGCTCCATTGATTTGTAGATAAAGGTAACGATGTGTTTACCTGATGAAGCCTGAAAAGAACGTAATATGAGTCATTCCCGTAGAAGACTCTGGAGTTAGTAACATCTTTGTCCTTACTGCATAACGCTGGAGGGACATACTTTGCAAGAGGCTTCACATGTAACAGGTTACGCACTGATATGGGCAACACAGGCCTATTGTCACCTTCTGCATCATCATGTGCATCAGACATACCTTCTTCTTCTTCCTCCTCCTCAGCCTCACCTTCACTTTCTGCTTTGTTATTATGTTCCATTTCATCTTCAGGGTAACAACCTTCACCATCACCAGACTCTGTTCCTGAAACATCACCGTTCTGAGACGTGTTCCCGCTGACTTCTGATGATCTCGGTGCACTTTCATCACCTTCATCAGCCGCATTACCATCTTTACCATTGCTGAGAGCCTCCAAGTCATTCTCTGCAAAGTTGTCTTCCTCAAAATCTCCTGTGGGGGAAAGTTCACCCTCCTCTCTTTCGACTTTGGCAGACACTTCGTTAGCTCTCTGATTACTCGATGTCTCCGCCACTGTCCCATTTGGATATACCTCCACGCGTGGCCCGTTGTTTACATGATTCCCCTTCAACTCCATCTCCATTCCACTGGCTAACGCGCTAGATTTTGGATTACTATTACCGGCAATGTTTTTACCGTTCCTTTGAGGTAACAATCCATCTACAGACAGTGTATTTGAGTTATTATGCACACGTTCAACAGAAACAGCTTGTTTGGTTTCAGGTCTTTCGTCAGGTGTGGTTAGATTCTTTGGCATTTTGTCACATAACAAGGCAGTATCTGCGGTTTTATTAGCAGTGACATCTCTATCCAAATCACCAGCTTTTCGAGTGCCATTTAACCGCACAGAGCTGGCAACAGTAACTCCATTTTGAGAAGTGCACTCGCTCAGGTTCGTAGTAGACTTGACAGCATCTTCTAGGTCTTCAGCACCTTGAGGGCGAGAAGGAACACCAAACATTGGCTCCAGAAACTCTGTCCACACCTTCATCACCTTATCTAACTGTTCCGTCGAACACATTTCTCCGCATGAATACTTGATCAGCTGGTACAGATCCTCGTGAAGATCAGGATCTGGATAATCAAAACTCATGTTGGAGCAAACAGTTCGTCTGTTTCCAGCCGCAAGAGCTAGCAGCAGTGCATCATCTTCTGCTCGCTTCTTTTCAGCCATCTCTTTTATCTCTGCCAGCAACGCTGCAATGAAAGTGGTACATAAGAAAACTGTATATACCACTTTGTAGGTAGATATTGCTCTTACAGTATTTTCAAACCTTTTGTGCTCAGATTCTTTGAGTCTTGCTGTTTGAAATAAAAACTGCGGTGATCAAGTGATCTGTGGTAGTTCTTGGTGTATATGTCAGCCCACACTTTGTTGAAATCAGAGCGACACCTTATCCACTCTTCTTGCTTTTGTTTCAAACGGGTCAGTATCACAGGTAAAGCAAGATAGGCATTCTTCTTTAACAGATCCAACACATCCAGCCCATGGTCACCGTATAAACGTTCTATGCACCTTATGTTTAAAGCTACACAAGACAACAACAACAACAACAAAACATTATACATCAGTAAAGAGAAGAGTGTAGATTTCACACGTGAGGGGATAACACAGCTTTACCTGTGAGGTGATCCTCAATACAGATGGGAGTGTCGGTTTTCAATTCATTACTACTAATCTTTGCCAATAACTCTTCCACACGATTGGTAGCTGAGTTCACAGACTCTAATAGCATGTCTAGCTCAAACCTAAAAGCATTGAAATAAACATTTTTTTTTCACCAAATCCAAACTATTACCAAGAAGAGGTTCAACAAAAAAATAACAGTAAGGCTCTCTGCCTACTGAACCTGTCATCTTCACAACGAAAGAGGCTCTCTTCGTACTGGTTCTTGCGCATGTGCTTAAATGAATAGTCCTCACTTCCTGAAGTGACAGAGACCCAATGATCATTAAGCACCTGGCTACCAATCTCCATCTTTTGGCTTGCAATGGGGATTGGATACTGCAAGAAAACAAATATCAACTAATGGAGCAAGAACAAAAACCAAAGGAGACAATGAACTGTAGACGCATACATTCTTTGGAAGTAACCGATAACTAGGAGTGCACTGTTCACAGTTGGAGAGATCTAGCTCATTGATAGGTTTAGCCCATTTCTGGCTCGCTGCAGCCTTTTCGAGCCTCTCCTTCTCACGGTCTCTTTCTCTAAACCTTTCAACCTTGTCACGCTCTCGTTCTGTATCTTTGTCCTGTGACTTTGTAGGCTGAGGAACTTTGCCATCACTCCACAAGGATTCTGTAGTCAAAACAGCAACCAAAGTGGTTAGAGTTAAGTCAAGTGGTTAAAGATTAATAGCTTAGACTTACTCTTAGTCACGATACCAGAAAGTAATGCATCTGCACAAAGAAAAAACAAAAAAAAAAGGGTCAAATCATGTTAAGAAGAGAAGGCCACAAGTTTGGTTAGTTACCATTCTTTTCACACTGAACCAAAAAGACTCTGAAGGCCTCAATAAGATCTGGATACACTCCAATTAAATCTCCCACCTGAGACAAGAATATATATCCACGTGTCAATGACTAGGAAAGTACCAAGTTTTTAACATAGAAGAAACATTACCAAAGACTGCAACTCTGGTTGGCTGATAATTTCCTTTGAGAATAGATTAAGACATCTCAAGAACTCTTGGTACTCTGAGGTTTTGAGTTTTGCCTTCACTCTATCAACAAAAGCAAGTTCTTGGACATGGCCTTGTCATCACCAAAAAAAAAAAAAATCAATTATTATTATTTTTTAAGTATAAAAAATAAAGGACAAAAATTTTCTATAGCTAACCTTTATCATCATAAGTAGAGGAAGTGGCAATGTCTCCACGAAAAAACTTGTCTCCTTCTCTAGCCTGATTATTGGAGATTCCAGGAGAATCATTATCTCTTAGCGTCAGCTTCTTTTTACTGTGGAGGAGGAGCTGCTCTTTCTGGCTATCTATTCCATCACCTTTCCTGTCTCTGCTCCCATCCATGATGTGATCGTTCTTTTTGTTGTCAATGCGTCTAACGTCTTCTTTGCTTTCTTTCAACAAAGATCTCTCTTGGTCTATCTCCATATGCTCCGTTTTGAGGTCAGTACGTTCCTTCTGTAAACAAGTGACAGCTCTGAGTATTGAATATCAAGCTCAGAAAACAAAACACTTCAAGAGAGAGAGGGGAACCTTATCAGAGTCACGCATGGTGGGAAGAGATTTGATGCCGCCACGATCACGTACTGACATTTTGGAAGGATCATTAGTAGAAGCGGTTCCTGAAGTATCAGGGAGAAAGTGAGTGAACTCCACAAGCAAATCGTGATGGTCCCGGAAAAGGATAGCCACCTGCAAAAGATAAATCAACATCAAAAGAAATGCAAACTAAAACATTAAACAAAAGCTACAAAACACACACCTCCTGATAGACCTCAGTAATGGACTTGTTCTCCTTTCTATACATGTTCAATATGTCTAAAAACGATTTGTACACACGGTCATCTCCTTGAAACCTTGTCTGCAAGAAGAAAAAGATTAAATTAATTAAACTTTAGAAGCTTAAAAAGCAGCAAAAGAGAGAGAGATTATCTCTTAACCTTAATCTTGTTGACGAAACTAATAGCTTCTTCAAACTCAACAGGTTTCTTTGGAGGAGGTTGGTCGTCTTCTTCGGGTAAGAGTGTGATCTCGAAACCCTTTGGTAAGAAAGTGTTGAAACCCAAGATGAGCTCTCTGTTCCCTTTGAACAGTTCTTTCACCCTCAAGATGACACCGCTTGTATCAACTCTACAAAAAAAGACTCAAAAAAAATAACAAGTCTCAGATTTTTTTCTTAGCTTTCCCACAAAGACAGAAACTGAAGTTTTATAATTAATTATATTACCTCTGAGCTTTAAAATCTTTCATGACCTCAAGAAACTCATCGTACTTTTCGCGTTTGTCTTGAAACTTATCCTTGACAGC
This sequence comes from Raphanus raphanistrum subsp. raphanistrum, assembly GCA_019706035.1. NCBI lineage: Eukaryota > Viridiplantae > Streptophyta > Magnoliopsida > Brassicales > Brassicaceae > Raphanus > Raphanus raphanistrum. Next base: position 55,252,031 of record CM033988.1, read on the forward strand.
TTTGAGGTAAGCAAGTGCATCGTTAGTGGTTAGCTTCTGTGCACTTCCTCCTCCTCCAACCATCATTTCTAGTTATTGACTTCATTAATCCACACAAGAAGATAAGATAAAGATTAAAAAAAAAAAATCAATTTAATAGATCAGAGCAAGATTAACACTCAATTCAACAATTAAAAAAAAAGTAATTTAGCAATCAAAAAGTCTTCAAATTTGAGGATTCATGTGGATTTAAATTCAATCAAGATGATATTTTTTTTTATCCACAAATCAAATCTTTGAAAAAAAAATGGAAGTCGAGCAGTAGATCTAGCAAGTAAAGAAGAATCAAAGCAGAATCGAGAAACAATGAAGCTGAGAGAATTCGATCTTTAACTTAAATCTTCAGATTGTTATTATTTTTTTAACATTACGGCGCTTATAGATAAGAAAGAGGAGGAAGATGATCGTTGGAGATTACCGAATTTCGTAGAGAGGTAAAGTCTTTTACAAAGCACAAAGCTTTTCCCCTTCTTACCGCACACGGAAGCACCACCAGAGAGACAACAACGAGAACAAGAAGAGACTTTTGAACAAGTTTAGTTTCTCTGCAGAACACAAAAGAAACTTGAGAGAGTTAAAAAATCTTTTTATGGTGTGTAAGAGACAGAGAGTTATGTAAGGGTTTTTTTTTTTTACGTAGTGTAATTAATTAAGTAAGACCCTTTTTTTTTACATTTTCATTTCGTATTTTCCTTTGATTTTTTTTTTATTCAAGACATTCACTATCTTTTTCCTTTTTGTATACGAATACTATTAACAAAAAAGACTAATACTGGATGAGAAAAATAAAATAAAATGAATAAAAACAAAGTTAAAGACAGCAGTTGCTAGGTTGCTTATGGGTTTGGGTTACCGGTTATAGCCGGTGATTTTCATTTGATGATTAGGGCACAGAACTAGGGGGTTGGATTGGGCTTGTGATTAGTGGTGATTTTGTGATTGTTTGGAGATTTTGAGGACAAATCAGGAAGGTCAGGTAAAAGTGTAATTTAAGTTATTTAACTATCGATGTCGTGTGCTGGAATTAGTAACTTCGAGGCTTTTTAATGTGTATCCGACGAAGAATTTACTAGTTCGTTAGGAGTTTTTACAAATCTAGAATAGATTCAATTTCTTAGACGTTTTCTTTGTTATGGAAACTATTTGATTCTTTTATGCAAGGGAATTGTTTGCAGATTTGTATGTTGTGCATTTAAGGTGGATTTGTGTTTCCTTATTATTATTATTCTAGATTTGTAAATTTTGATTAACAAGAGCTAACATTGAAAAAGAAGTATAAAATGTTGATTTTGTCGGTTCAAGATAAACTTTTTTTTGTTAATTTGATGATCGCCTTATTTTAATAATACTCTGGATAAAAAGGTTAGCCAAGAGAATTTTGGATGATTATCAAATTTGCTTTGCATCTTAATTCAAAAACGGGCATTTGGTCTAGTGGTATGATTCTCGCTTAGGGTGCGAGAGGTCCCGAGTTCAATTCTCGGAATGCCCCTATTCTTTTGATTAAAAGTGTTTAATTCTCATTTTTTTCTTGGTTCCTTTCCTGATTTTTGTTCCTTTGGGCCCAAAATATTTGCATAAATTTGGTAAATAGGTCGTTGTTAATAAGCCCATGATAATCTTTCAAAGGCCTTAATCCATAGCCTCAAATTCCCAAATTCACAAATGACGGCCCAATTTCTCGTTTTACTTTTATTTTTCCTATTTGATAAAACCCAAATTCTCTAATTTAAACCCAAAACAATTCTAGATCGATTTGGTGAGCTAAGTTACAAGGACACGAGAGACTTACGGAAACAAGCATATTGTTATTTTTTTTCTCATTCACAGACACATTATGAATTTGAGACACTTGTTGGCAACAACTGTCTTTTTCTTGACCATTACTGCCCCTAAATTGCTTAAGTATATTGATTCTCTCTCTTGTTGCCTTTGTAAATAATGGTTATGTCGATTTTCGGTTTGTAACTAGTGGAAGGCTTAGTTACAATTAATGTTAAAGTGAGAGAAGAAGAGAGTCGGCTCTTACTCAAATAAAAGATGAGTTAAGATAAAAAAAATCTCTGTTTTTTATAGGCTCTATTTTTACGAAGCTTTGTAAAAGTAGATGTGCATAAATATGTCGTGGATAGGAGAGTCGTGGATAGAAGTTTGTGGACATATATGTTTGTGGATAGAAGATTGTGGACAAACATGTTGTATAACGGTGTATTTAACGATGGAGATCAGTGGAATATCAATGAGAGAGATAAGTCGTAGTTGGTGAGATGAGAAGAGTGTAGATGCTTTTGAAATCAAAAAATAAACCTTAAATGTTGAGATTGTCTGTAAACCCCACCACCACCACCTTCTCCTCCTCACGTCTTCTACCTCTGTATCTACATCCACCACCACAACATCCACCAATACGGTATCCACCACCACTTCTTCTTCCTTACGTCTTCTACCTATGTATCTCTATCCACCACCACATCATCCACCACCACGACATCTATGATCACTTTCTCTTCCTCACGGCTTTCATCTCCATGTTTACATCTACCGCCACAGCATCCACAACCAAGGCATCTACCACCACCTCCTATTTCTCACATCTTCCATCTCTGTATCCACATTCACTACCATAGCATCCACTATCACGGCATCCACCACCACCTCTTCCTCCTCACGTCTTCCACATTTGTATCCACATCTACCAACATAGCATCCACCATCATGGCATCCACCACCACGTCATCCATCACCATTTCCACCACTATTTTCACCCTCACGTCTTCCACCACCGCATCCATTGAGGTATCCACCGTTTCTCCACCACAACTTTCAATATCTTCAATTTAAAATCAGATCTTGAAACTAAAATAAAAAAAAATCAGGTAAGAAATTAATTGTTCATATATGAATCAGTTAGATATATTTTTAAATTAGTAATAGAGAGTCACGATTGAGAATAGATTGGAGTTTCTAGATTCATGGTGTGACTCACCAATGGTTGAGGATGAAGAGATGGAGAGGATAATCCGGCAGAGCAGTTCCAGATCGAGCAAGCTGGAGAGCTTCACCAAAGACGCCATGACAGAGAACGTGTTACAAATGAGAAAAATAAATCAGATCTATTTTGTGTTATAGATGAGAGAAATCAGATATGTGTTACAGAGGAAAGAAACAAGAGCCAAGAAGAAGAAGAGAACGAAAGTTTAATTGTTTTTGAAATAGGAAATACAAACAGTTTATTTGGTTTCGAAACATTAACTAGTTAGGATGGGTCGGTAATATGAAGAGCTTAGAGTTGATTTGGTTAGGCAAAGGAGAGAGTGTGTAAATGAGGGTCATATTAGTCATTTCGCAGAGAGAAAGTGTGTGCAGAAGTCAAAGTGCATGTATGTGTAATTGAGAACTTGAAATGTGTCTGTGAAAGTAAAATTCTCCAAATTGATCAATTGCACTATAATAATTTGACAAGAGATAGGAGCAATGACTGAGTCCATTACTCTTCATTCCGAATCAACATCATCTTTCATGTCCTGTTCTGTACAATTTGATTGAATAGAGACATGGAGCTGGGGGTGGACACTTTACCCAATACGCGAAGTGGCATCCGAACCCGACCCAAAAAATCCGAATCGAAATCCGAACCAAAGTAGCAAAATTATCCGAACGGATATTAAGTTATGAGAGATTGGATATCTGAATCCGAACGGATAATACCCGAACTCGAATGGATATCCGAAGATAACAGAACATATGTATACTTACACTTATATTTTTAGTTTACATAATTCATTTTATTTAAAATATTTATATTGATGTCACACATACTTTAAGATCATATAATATATATATATAACTATAGAGAAAATAATTTAATATTCATTGAAAATGTATGTCAAACCTTTTGCTTTCATGTATTAACAAAAGTTACATCCAAAATTTAAAAACAATAGCCAAATTAATATTTTTTTAAAAATGTTATCTCCAAATCTATTAATCATTTAATTTTTAAAAAGGTAAAAAATCAGTTATGTGAAATCTAAATTTTTAAATACAAAAAACTTATAAAAGTGAAAAATTAATTTATTTTTCTTTTAAAATCTAAATATACGAACCCGATCTGAAATAACCGAACCCGAACTCAAAATATTCGAACCCGATCCGAAAAATAAAAATACCCGAATAAGTTCTATATCTTTATACTGAAATACCCGAAAATCTGAAATATCCGATCCGAACCCGAATGGGTATCCGAACGTCTACCCCTGGGAAAGAAGAAATGAAGAATACGAGAGAGTTTGTGATGCACCGAACTTCCTACTTATCCGGTGCTTATGTTCTCTCTTTTTTTTAAACAAGGTTATGTCCTTTAATTCGTTTTAGTGTTGTGTTTCTTTCTTTAGTTAATTATGGTTTTGACTTTCATTATTATTTTTATTTCTTGATAATGATTGTATTTGAATATCTTTTGTTTTTTTTGAATTATACAGAGGTATCCTGGCCCCACATAAGTGGTCCAGACTAGTCATGTGTTGCCACATGTCGGTCCTCTGTCCCTGGCGATGCCGAAATGTTAATTCCCCAGTGGCCGGGATTCGAACTCAGGTGGCGGAACTCACAGCTGTGAACCCTTTACCAACTGAGCTAGAAGCCCCGGTTTTATTTGAATATCGAAAATCCCTTATAAGATTTTTGATATCATTTAACTAAAAATATTGTTATTCCCAGAGAAAATCTTAGTAAAACCCTACTATTTTCCAACGTAACAATCATCTGATGCAATACACAAGAAAGAAAAAAAAGCAATGAACTGGTGATGACGTGGAGTTTGGTCAATAATTGACGCAGCTAGGGTTCTTCCCAGGCAAACCCGCCTTCATCTCGGAACCTGGTTCGAATCGCAAGGTTACATCATCACATGCATATCTCATAGTACCAGTTGTCTTTTCCCTGCAATCAGTGAGATAAAAACGCGTTCCAAAATGCACTTCCTTCTTCTCTTTCACATCTTCAGTTATATCTTTAACTGTCAAACCATCAGTATCTTCTGCCGAGACACCTGCTGAAACCTTAAGAACCTGAGGATCACGGAACTTGAGATTGTTGTATCTGAATATTATACAGAAGATTCATTAGTATATATAACATCCTACCTAAATTACAAAATTAATAATATAAATTAAAAAAAAAAGAGAAGAAAAAAGGGTGCTGCTTACTTTTGTGGGGAAGAGGTAGCAAGAGTAACATTCTTGTAAAGGAAGGAAGCTTGAAGGTCTCCTTGAAGACATATATAGTCACCAGGAAGATCGTAGGGAATCCGTATCGACATATCCCACTTTGCACTTAAACGAGTCTCTGTGATATTAAGCACCGTGAAATACAAAGAAGCTAGTTCTATCTTCGGAATCTGAACTGGTTCTTCTCTAAAGCACCATTCGGTGAACCAAATGAACCCAACAATAGCACCAGCTATGAAACAAACAGTAGCGAAGTGGATAGAGAACCTTTTGCACCTTGTGAGGGGCTTTCTCTCGCCTGTAGTTGGCTCCTTGTGATTGCCTTCTTCGATACCCATTCTCTACGGTTGATTGAAGAGAGAGTAGAAAAGACTTTTTGAAGTGGACGAGGAATGTGAAGGATTTTAATCCAAGTTTCTGCTTTTGAACAACAATAATCAAACGTATTCTAAAACAAGAACACCCTCTCTTTTTTAGCTCTCTTTGTCTCTCGTTCGGATGATATAAAATCTTTAGCTATGGCCTCGTTTAATACTAGATCACAGATTGCTTGTCCATGTAAGAGATCACGAGATATCTCTTTACAATGTACATGAGGAGTTTATATATACAAGTTCATATAGGGCATCCCATAACTATACATTCCTAAAACAGAGGGATTCAAATCATAGAAGATATTCTCGGGATATATGTGATATCTCTTCGACTATCAACAATGGTTTGGTTTATTCAACACCCTATTTTCACTTTTTCATACTTCACATCATATTCTTTTTCTTCCACCTATTATTCAACACCCATTTCATTTTTATTCTCTACAATAGTTTTGTTTAATAAAATTCAACTCCTTATTTTATTATTTTATTCATATTTATATCAATTATAATTTGGTAATTACATATTGATAATTATTTAAGATATTAAAATAATATAATTAATACCTATTTAACAGAAAAAGTTTAAAAATACCAAAACACTTGATTAAAAATAAAAAAATAAAATCATAAAGAAAAAGTGAAAATTTTAATATATAACCAAATTAAACGAAACTAATCTCTTATGATAGGTTACAAGAAATGATGAATTTTGCTATAATTTTTATTTTTTTAAAAAGTTTTGTTTTATAAAATAATTAAATTCTAAAAATTTGGTGAAAATAAAAAAACACTAAAACGTAAACAACTAATGAAAAGTAAGTATACAACAACATGGGTTTCATCTGTTTTTTCTTCAACACGTTGAAGTTATTCAACTAGTGTTTACTCCACGTGTACTTTTTCTTAATTCAACACCCTATTATAATAGTTTAAACTGTTTAATGATTTATTCGACATGTTCATTGTAAGTAGTTTTACGGTCCACGTATATTCTCGAGATATATGTGATATCTCTTACAGTACATCTCCGTATCCAAGTCGGTGAAACATATTTGGGACATTTTTTGGAACATATTTATACTATTATTTGTGATTTTTTTATTTATTAAAGCTTTCACTTTACAGAACTAAAATGACTAAAGTTATTTTTATTCTTAATGAATATTTGAGATTGTTGTATCTGATTACAGCAAAAGAATGAATTAGTATATTCTATTTTTTCTAAATTACAAAAGAAAATATATAATTTATTTATGTAATCCAGAATATCTGGCGGATGGAATTCCAAAATACAGACGAGGATAAATCTGAGTTCCAAATCTGTTCTTTTCCAAATTCACTGTACCACGTGCGGTCTCCTTAAAGACATATATGTATATTCCAGGAAAATCATAGGGATCCATATCGACATAACCCACTTCGCACTTAAATGAGTGTTTGTATTAAGCATCGTGAAATCAATAGAAGCTAGTTCTATTTTCGAAACTGGTTCTTTGCGAGAGGATAGGTTGATCGAATAAATGATGCAACCAATAAAATAGGCCACCAAACAAACAAAAACGAAGGAATTGGATAACTTTTGTGAGGGGCTTCCTCTCCCCCTTCTGATGGCCTTCTTAGATACCCATTCTCTACGATTGATTGGAGAGAGATGTTTTGGAGTGCACGAAAAATGTCAGATAGTTTGACAATGTTAGAGATCGGAACGAGTTCCTTTGAAAACAGAGTTACAGAACTAAGATCTAAGTATTTTTGAAAAAAAATCACTTCTAAGTATTCTTTTTCTTTTTTTGAATGAATGTAAAATTTTATTCAATCAAACTTTTTTACAACTAGTGCATCATATTATGAAATAAAAACAAACTCAGAAAAACAACTACACTTCTCTACTTGCTAACTCCATTAAAAATTACTTCAAAACTCCAAATTCCCCCTCAAACTTAACCATATGACACAAGTCAAGTTTGGAAATGCCATGAGTTTCTCCTCATTAAAACCTCATTAGAGAAAACCCTATTGGGACAAAACTCTAATGAGGAAAAAGAGTAAGAAAACTCATAGCTAAGGGAAACAAAATAGACAAAAATTCCTGCTTCTTCTTCTGAGAACTTTACTGCCTTCAAGACTAGAATACTAAAAACTATTTCTTCAAGCTCTTGTCCCAAACCAAGTTATTAAACCCTCTGTATAAAAATTCCCTCTCCCTTTGACTGCAAGAAGCTTCAATCGTATGTTTTTATCCACCAGCTTTGTCAGGCTATCCAAATCTCTTGGTCTCTCTCCATGCTTGCGAGCATTCCTTTCCCACCATACAGTATGCATTGTAGCTTGCAACGCATATCTGAGAATAAAAGTCTTGATGGGTGTTAGCCATGGTTTTGATACTATCTCTACCAGCTCCCTTAACACTGCTGTATATCCTCCTTGCATGAGTCCTTCAACTAGGTTTCTCCAAACACGTTCTGAATATTTGCATTCAAAGAAGAGATGAGCGCATGATTCTGAAGCTTCATCACAAAGAACACAGACTGGGTTTACAGAATTATTCCACTGCCTCATTTTATCCATTGTTTGCAATCTCCCTCTCAAGGTGATCCACATCATAAAAGCATATTTAGGGGTTGATTGAGAAAACCAGACTCCCTTATGCCAATCACAGGTAGGCTTCTTCTCACGTAACTGATCCCAAGTTTTACTTGTTGAGAAATTCGCCCTGTAATTGCCTGCAGAAAGCTTCCATAAAGCCATATCTTCATCTTGATGGTTGCCAAGCTTACTTATTTCTTCTTCTACCTGATTCAGAATATCCACTCTATGGTTCCTTCTTCTCCTATTTCTCTTAGCCTCTGCTACAGAATAATTATCAGGAATACCCAAATCAAGCGGACCTCTTTCTCCAAGCATGTCTTTAAGAGTATCAAACCGGGACAATCTATCATGCCAAAATGAAGTGCTTTCCCCGTTTCTGACTTCCACCTTCTAAGTACTCACTCCCCACGAAAGGGATTCGATATACTCCTCTCGTTTTCACTTTGTTATAGCTCAAATATTTAAATATGAAGTCGGTCTTGTTAGCGTGGCTAATTATCCAGAGTCTCTTCAATAACTTAAGCAACTCTGTAAGCTGGTAACGTAAGCATTCCTTATTAGGAAATTTTAAAAAATTATCCGCTTCACATGAGTAATTATCTTCACCCTGCATCGAATGTTTTTTTTTTCTTTTTGTTGGCCTTTAAAAAACCTTTTTAGCAAAATAGCTGTTTTGAGATAGTTTTTTTTTTGTAAACTAACTGTTTTGAGATAGTACTAGTTTTGCTTTAAGCGATGAAACAAACTGAAAAGAGTTACCCGTTTGTCAACTCAACGACAAACTTGTGATTACAACATAGCTTTATTGCATGTATATATATGTAACTTATTATCACAGCTTATTATTTCAACTGCACACTCACCCTTCTATATATTAACTAGGGAGGAAAAAAATAAATTCCTCACGCAAGTCGGGGTGGTCTCGGAGGACCTCAGACACCTGCAAAAGAGGAAATTATTCTTTAACCAAAAAAAGACGAAAACTCTGAATAGAAGAAAACAGTTTTAATAATACACAAAAATAATTAGACACAAATATACCTCATGGTAAACCTCAGTAAAACACTTCTTTCCTTCTATTTGCATTTTCAATATTGTTATGAAAGACATGTATGCACGATCATCTTGTAACCTTGCCTACAAAGTGGTAAAAATAGGCAAGAGCAATATAATTTTATAGTATTGGCTAGTCTACAAAATGATGTTATTTGTTACTTTAAAAAAAAAAATACTTGATATAGAAGAAAATCAAATAAAACGAACTTCGTTTATCGAATTGTCCATCCATTTTTCTACTATGGGTGAATGTTGTTACCTTAACCTTGCGGACAAAATCAAGAGCATGGCGAAACTCAGGCTTTTTTGGTAGAGTTTGATCGCTTTCGAGTGTTATCTTAGAACCCTCTGGTAAGAATTTATTGAAACCCAAAAGAAGGTGTTGGTGTCCCTTAAAGAGTTCGATCATCATTGATATGACATCACTAGGACCAATTCTGCAATGTAAACACCATTTAGTTATTCAGCTGCCCGTAAGTCCTAAGAGTAATTAATTATTACGTGGCCAGTAATTGAACAAACTTAAGAGGAAAATCAATCGTTAACACATCAAATATACCTGTCAGAATGGAAGTCCTTCAGGACCTTAAGGAATGTATCATATATTTCACGATTATCTTGAAAATGATCCCTCACAGTATATATGTATTCATAAGCATCCCTTCTAGATGGCTTTTTTGTGACCATGATTCAAGTTGCCTAGAATTTCATTAATTATTCAGAGAAAGAGAAAGTATATTTAGGAACCCCAATAATAATAGAATAATCTAAATACAATAATTTTTTTGACTAAAGGCTAAAATAAATATAATATATTCAAATAGCTAAATTCCAAATCATCCCAAAATACGAAGAAAAAAAAATCAACCAGCAGATCTATTAACAAGAGAACAATCATAGAAAATATTGCAATGAATTTCAAGGCTACCAACCAGAAAAGATCCATATATTAATTCATAATATAATATAAAAATGTTTGAATGAAATTTAAAAGAAGAAGGATAAAATAAAACTAGTGAGCCTCATCGTACAAATTTCGAATCTTGTAAAGATCCAAGTCATCTAGAGGCAAAAGTTTCTCCTTACCTTACCACGAAGATATACAAATGTATAGACGAGAGAAACTGTGGTTTTACATTATTATACAGAGATGTATAATGCATAAAAAGAAAAATATTTATTTTGAAGGTAAGATTTTAAATGATTTCTTCTACGTTGACCTCTCTGTTTTTCTTATTTGACTAAACCATAATCTCTATAGAAGACAAACTGGTAATATCATAACTTCTAATGAACTTGTGCATTTCAAGTCTTTTATAGTATTTAATATTTTACCAAAAATTATTTTATAAGTAATAACAAATACAATTAAAATATAAAACTCTAATACGTTTTGTTTTACAAGTTTATATGTACATAGCTAATATTCTTAAATATTAAGTATATAGCACACCATTCTCATTCTTACTAGGATTTTAAGAAGACGATATTATATTCAGTCTGATTTTTTTGGAGGATTGAAGAGTATATTTCCTTCTTCTTTTTTGGAATTGCAGAGTCCCACGACTGTGAAATATTTGCTAATTAGAGAACTAAGGAAGACTATTGGTTCAGATATAATACTAAAGTGTGAAGCGAGAATTGAATCTCAAACATTCCAGTGCGACTGTCAAGAGGAGTTTATCGTTTTGGACAGTGAGACACTATTTCTTAGACCATCATCTCTTTCGACAAGATTCCAAAGAATGAGATGTCTTCCTTCTGATTGAGTTTTCAAGCCTCAAGAAATATCCATTTATCTTATGCTTGAGACCGAGTTGTACTTTTACTGTAGACAGATATGCTTAGAACCATATAAAATTCCATATACAATGACGTTAGGTACGAGATGGTGCGAAACTCAAATCTTCTTTTTCAAGAAAGGAGTCAAGTCTTGGAACTGAGTATCATTGAGAAACTAACCCTTCATCTGACAAGGGATCTCAGCTGTCAAGTGACTTGCTAACGCCTTACATACCGACTTTAGACTCGAATAAGGGTTGTTCAAAATATGTGCAGTGAAGGAACTGATTAACCTTCTTCTCTTTGAATTTCTTCTAGTACTTGAATTATGAGTACTTTCAACTATTCAATTCTTCTAGGTTGCTTTTCAAGTATATTCTTTATATCAAAATGGATTTTCTAATTTCGGGAACAGAAGTGGATCTTCTAGAACTACATTATAACAACTGTCTTTGAATGGTATGGCAAAAAAAAAAAAGACCACTGGTCAATATCCTAAAACCTGTTTCCTTTTTTTGTCACTTACAACTCGTTTCCTTAGAAGTAGAAAGTTGTAGTACATTGCAAACCAAAAACATGAGGAGGAAAACACTGATGTGCCCATACATGAAGAAAACACAAGTCATACCAAAATACCACATTCTAAAAAAGATGAAGAAAACACAAGACCTCTCCCGGCTACCTACCCAATCCCGACTTGTCACATTGATGTCCCTTGCATTTACTGTGGGATATGACTTGTTTAAGTGAAAAGACATTCATTCGGTTAGCTTAAATGAATCGTGTGGATTTACTTAACAAGATGAAAGTGGCATGATTTCAAAACACTCAAAAAATACTATCTATCTTATTAAAACAGAAACATTCTGTTGGACCTAACATTTATTTTGTAAGTTTTTAAATTAAATACATTTTTATACTTTATAGTTAAACCTACATTAAATTATTAATGTTCCTTTCTTTATACTATTATCCATGTTTCTAAACAATATACTTATTTCTTTATACTACTATCAATGTTTCCAAACAATATATTTTTATACTACTATCAATGTTTCCAAACAATACAATAATTAATCTTAGTTATTTTATATCTATCATTTTCTCTTTAAAATTTTGTAGAAACGTCATAATTTCATAAATTACAAAATAATAAACTTCAAAATTTGGATTATAAGATTACAAATTATGAAACTATTATAATTTAAATCAAATTAGATTACATATCGGTCATCCAACAGTTCAATCGGTTAGTCTCGAATTTTAATATTTTTTTAATATGAATATTTTAAAAACTTAAATTGAATTGTTAGATCTCCGGATTAACCGGTATAATCACAATCGGGTTGAATTAAAAAACACTGATTTAAATGCAAAAATATTCTAAATACACTCTTTAAAATTACCAAAATATTTGTTATATTATTAGTGAATTTTTCATCGTAAAATATTCCGCGCTTTTAAGCGCGGGTCAAAATCTAGTATATTTTTTAAAAAGGATTGTTATTAAAAGGTTAGAAACATCTTCAACAGAGAACAGTAATGACTGTCCTACACCAACAACTACTTTGCCATACAAACGTTTCTATTATTTTTTTGTCATCTGTCTGATGGATTAATATTCAACTTCAAACACAAATTACACCAAGGCAGTACACCTAGCTAGCAAGGAAAAGATTCCTTTCGGAGCCAGCAGCCAAAGTAGTAAAGCAGTACTACCTAGAAAAAAGATAAAGTTATCTCATATATATTAAAAACGTTTATACTTCCTTTTTACCATTTTAAGTGGTGTTTAAAATTTTTACACAAAGATTAAAAAAATATTAATTTATATGCAATTTATCTTGGTTACATAAAATTGTATTAAATAAAATAAATCTAACCAATAAGAAAAACATGTAATATTTTGTAATTGATTACAAATTTTAATTGACATTAAAATTTATCTAAAAATGTGAGAATATCACTTATTATGAAATAAAATAAAAATATTTAAATACCACTTAAAGTGGTATGGAGAGAGTATATTTTTTTATTTAAATTAAACTTGGTCATTAAATTTATTTATTAAATAATTATTTTAATGTTCATGAAAAATCGAAACGACTAGTTCATAAGCTATTACTCATTTTGATACCATTTAAGGCACAACGGCATGGCTGAATCGTTGACTTAACTAAGAACTCATGTCCATAAGACTCAAAAGCGTCACTAAAAAAAGCCAAAATGCAAATCAAAACTGAACTACACTCCGATGCTCGATTTGTTAGTTCAAAATGTCCAAAACATTCATTATATCTATTACAGTCCTCGCATTTTATGTAGTAATCACTTTAAAAGTGTTACTAAAAGGCTAGAAATAGGCCTAATTAGAAACATCTTCAACAAACAACAGGCATGATCAGTTATGATCAGTTATGACTGTCCTACACCAACAACAGTTCAAACATTATATATCCTGATCAAGTAGAAGAATGTTGAATGATGACATTTGTAGGTATAAGAATTACTTTACATAGCAACGTTTCTATAATAATTTAAAAATTCACAAAATAAGAAACGAAACAAATGATTCTTGCGCAGAAAGTGCTTTGGCACACCCACCTACTTTTGTTATATTTCCTTTTCGATCAAGACACGAACACCAAAACTTAAATATGATATTCTTACCTCTCACAAGCTCCCACTAACGACGTCGTTTTAGCTGATTGACTTAACGTATATATTAGAGAAAGGCAATCTTGATTTTTTTTTTTAAAGTTTTCAATTTTTATTAGTTTCTTTTCCACTTTCAGTGGTTGCCTTCCACAACGCTAAAACAGAGTCAATGGCCGTCTTTTCCCCCACGGAAGCAAGACAAAGAAGAAGAAGAAAAGCACTGTCCTTTCTTACGAAACCCATCACGAAGACTACGATGATCACAATCACCTTCTTCATCATGATCCTACTTTCATCTTCTTCTTACGCAGAAGACGACGTGCTCTGTCTCAAAGGCCTCAAAAACTCACTCACCGATCCTTCAGGCCGGCTCACCACCTGGTCATTCCCCAACTCTTCGTCTTCCTCAATCTGCGAACTCGCCGGAGTCTCCTGCTGGAACGAGAAGGAGAATCGCATCCTCTCCCTCCACCTCCCGTCGATGCAACTCTCCGGTCAGATTCCCGAATCTCTCAAACTCTGCCGCAGCTTGCAGTCTCTGGACCTCTCCGGCAACGAAATCTCCGGCGAGATTCCTCCAGAGATCTGCTCGTGGCTCCCTTACCTCGTCACGTTAGACCTCTCCGGTAACAAACTCTCCGGCTCGATACCTTCGGAGATCGCTGACTGCCAATTCTTGAACGGTTTGGCTCTCAACGAGAATAAGTTAACCGGTCCGGTTCCTTTTAAGTTAACCCGGTTAGACCGGCTCCAGCGACTTTCTCTGTCCGACAACGATCTCTCCGGTTCGATCCCCGCCGACCTCTCCCGTTTCGGAGAAGACGGGTTCGCCGGAAACGACGGACTTTGCGGGAAGCCGTTGTCGAGCTGCGGAGCGTTGAACGGTAAGAACGTAACGGTCATTGTCATCTCCGGTGTGACGGGAGCTGTCGGGTCGTTGTGCGTCGGGTTCGCCGTGTTCTGGTGGTTCTTTGTCAGAGACGCGAGGAGGAGGAAGAGGAACGGTTACGGCGCCGGAGAGTCTAACGACGACGGTGATTGGATCGGTCTGTTGAAGTCGCGTCAGCTTGTTCTTGTAACTCTGTTTCAGAAACCTATCGTGAAGATCAGATTGGTTGATTTGATTGTCGCTACGAACAGTTTCGATTCCGACAGTGTCCTTGTTGTCTCTTCGAGAACCGGTGTTTCTTACAGAGCTGATTTGCCTGACGGGTCAGCGCTTGAGGTCAAGAGGCTTAGCTGTGGGTATGGGGTTGGTGAGAAGCAGTTTAGGTCGGAGGTGAACATGTTAGGTCAGATGAGGCATCCGAATCTGGTTCCGCTTCTCGGGTTCTGCGTTGTGGAGGAGGAGAGGTTGTTGGTGTATAAGCACATGGGTAACGGGACGTTGAACTCTCGGTTGCGGGGTTTGGATTGGCCGGGTCGGGTTAGAGTCGGTGTTGGAGCGGCTAGAGGGCTAGCTTGGCTGCACCATGGATGTGAACATGCGTGTATGCATCAGTACATTAGCTCAAATGTGATTCTTCTAGATGAAGATTTTGATGCTCGTGTTATAGATTATGGTTTGGGGAAGCTAGTAGTGAGTTCTTCTCGGGACTCTAACGATAGCTCGTTTAGTAACGGAGATCTCGGTGAGGTTGGCTACGTTGCGCCCGAGTGTTCGAGCACTATGGTTGCGTCTTTGAGTGGGGATGTGTATGCGTTTGGGGTTGTGCTTCTTGAGATTGTTACGGGACGAAAGCCGGTTTCGTTTGACAGTGGTGAAGATGGGTTTAATGGGAGTTTAGTGGATTGGGTGAGTAAGCATTTGAGTAATGGGAGAAGCAGAGATGTGGTTGATAGAAGTTTGATTGGTAAAGGATATGATGATGATGAGATCATGCAGTTTTTGAGAATCGCGTGTAGCTGTGTTGTGTCGAGGCCTAAAGAAAGACCATCGATGATCCAAGTTTACGAGTCTTTGAAGAAGTTGGGAGATCGATATGGTTTCTTCTCTGACCATAGTGATGAGTTTGTTTCCACTGATGTATAACAAAGAACACCGAGTTAAACTGATTTGAGAGTATGATGATTATGCTGCTGCTGCTTTGTAAGTACAAAGATCGATGCATTCTTTACCACATACTTGCGTAATGTTTTCACTTTTAACTGTGGTTTTTTGGTTGTGTTGTTATAGTTCTCTTCTCTACAACCTAAAATACTAACAATATATCTAAAAGTATAATTTACAAAACCGAATTAAAAAAAAATGCACAAATATTTTTCTATTTTAGGTTAAACTTGGGTTTTTTTTTATCGGTTTTGATTTTGAACGCAAACAAAATCTGAATTGTTTTGGATTTCATAAATATAGAAAATGAATCTGAATCCCCTAAATCCGAATCGATCTGAAAAAAAAAACTCTCGTTCTTAGACCCTAATAACCACTTTCTATGCATTTCGATTGATTATGCTACTACTTTTTCTCTTGTTTGAATGAGTAAGTTTATAGGGATTTTAGAGTATTTATATATGATTTAAATACTGTTACTTTACCTTTTCTCCTAAAATTAAACGGACAAAATTTATATTTAAATATTATAAATATATTTTTTAATATAAACAAAAAAAACTAAAAACATAAAATAAATATCCATCCGGTCGGACGGGTCAAGATCGAATAGTATCCTTAATGTTTGAGTTCCCTGAATGATAAATGAATATATTTAATTGAAAGTTTTATATGATTTGTATCAGAATGAAAAATTCACTATTATTTAAACATAAATTTTAAAAAATCTTATTTAAAATTTAATGAACTAGACATTTTATAAATATTTTGAAATCCACTCTTATTAAAAATATTTTAAATTGTAAAGTTTATAGGGATTTTAGAGTATTTAGATATAATTTTTAGTTAAAAAAAAATAAAACTCAAATCACATAGTCTTAGGTGATATTCTAGAATGGTTTAACAAAAATCACTTTAATATTTACAATTTATTAAAATCATCTGAAACTTCATTAGAAATGAAATCATCTCAAAATATAGATTGAATACACCCACCTCCTAATAGATTGTTTCTATTCAGTAAATAAACCACCCAGCCGTTGTTATATAGCATGTGCAGATCGTTACTAAAAAGCATGTGTCCATTCGAACATGAAAACACTTAGTGGAGTTAATCGAAAGAACCTTACTAGTAGATCTAGCTCCCACAGTCAACATGAAAACAGATTGAAGGAAACTTAACTCTTCTTTTTTTTTTTTCTTTTTTATCAAAGAAGGAAACTTTACTCTAATTCATCTACTCTCTGCCTCTTTTCTTTACCGTTCCCCTCTTCTCATACGCAGTCACGTCAATAAATGTTCATAATCGTTTTTTAAAGATTTGGCACCGCTTGATAAAAATTTTGCAACCACAGCAGATAAAATCACTCATGCCGAAGTCCAATACCAAGTGGGTATATACACAATGTTTAGACAGTTGAAACGAATATGGAACTATAACAGTTCTTAGACCCTAACCACTTTCGAATGGGGGTATAGCAATGAAAGGACTCTAACAAAAGTTATGTTACCATTTTAAAATTCACATAAATGTTGGAGAATGGATACACGCCCAGTTAAGTGTGATTGGTCAGTAGAATGCAGGATTTAGGATATGACAATGGTTAAACACAAGATAGAGAATGAAAACAATAGGGGGCAATGTCAAAAACACAAGAGCTTAAACATAAGCATATAAAATAATAATAGTGTCTTAGAAACAAGTCTGACAAACGAAGAGATGAATAAAACAGTCTTGAGACAAAAAAAAAGATAAAAAGAGATTACATAGACGGATCACAACCTAAGATAAAACAAAAGTAAAGAGTTTCCACATCTCAAACTTGGTCAGATTAACTTAACCTGTAAAATTGTGAAAATCAAACAATCTGTTTCTGTAAGAATAAGTGTGTATAATCTCAAACTGAATGGAATATTATAATAAACTTACACTTGATCTCTGAGCACACGCGTTTCCTCAAGTCTTAAACATTCGTTTGGTTGAGTTGGACTGAGCTTGGACGATAAGGGGAAGAGGAAACAAGTGGGGGACGAGCAGCTTTGTAGAGTTTGTTATAAGAACGGTTTTCGAGTAAGAGAGCTTGTCCGAGGATGACGGAGGATTTGAAGGAGCCGTCTTGTCCAAACACAAAAGCCTTGTGAGTGGTCTGGGTTTCGTCTAGTTCAAACAAGACAGCAAGTTTGTTGTCCTCATCAACAAGGAAGCTCCCACCAGAAGATGGATAGAGCTGAAAACCGTAGCTACAGAAGGGCCCCGGTTCCATTCGCAAAAACTTGCTCCAGGACGCACCGTTGGGGTCGACAGTAAGGGTAACCCAAATCTCAAAAAAGCCAGATTCATAACCACCAAAGAGGACCGCAAGCTGCTCATCACCACCACCACCACCACTAACGAAGCTTGAGAGGGTCACAAGGTCACCATTGAAACCATCGAAAGAGTCAAAAGGAAAAGGGAGGCGTGGTCCAAACCTCTCTTTGGCAAAATCAAAACAGATTAAGAAAATTTCCTCCTGTTTAATCACGAGTCCTCTAAAAACTCTTTCTGCAAGATGATGAGCAAAAAAGTAGGTGTTTCCCTTGACAGACACGCCTCGCTGATCCATATCTATCGACCACTTGGGATTATCCTTCACCACATCGAGAACCCTCCATGAATTAGACCTAATTTCATAGATTTCGCACACAACCTCGTGTTTGCGTTCTTCTGGTCCAGAGGTGTAAGCATCCACTAACCTCATGATTTTGTGGTTGCGCTCGTCGTCGTATCCGATCGCGAACCTGTTATTTTTGTTGAACTCTACTCTCGGTTCGATCCACCTTGTTTGACACAGATAAGGGTTCCACAACACCAGCTTCGGTTCCTCCTTCTTGTCCTTAGCCACGCATAACACCAACCCATCGCAGTGATATACTTTGGATACCTCCAACTCTTTGAGCAAATCTACCTCCTTTACCGAGACATCAGCAAAATCTTCTTGGAACCTCTCCAGAGAGTAGAGCTTCGCATTCATCGTCAGAAACTGTTGCGGCTGCTGCGCTGCTGCCTCTTTCTTCTCCCCAACCAATTTCTCACCGACATTGCTCATCGTACAAAAATTAGGGTTTTACTCGTAAATCTTCTCTATTGCTTTTGCTTTGGTCGTGTGTTTATATACCCAATAATTTGCCTCCTAGATACCGTCAAGTGGGCTTCGTATAATTTGAGGCCCGGTTATTTTAGCAAGAAAACTAATCCATACAAAATGGTCTTGTCGGTTTCACTTTGATTTTATTTATTTTAAAAATGTCTTTCATATCTTAGTTTTAAATATTTATTTTTTTAAATATATAAATTTCTACTTCTGGTTTTTTTTCTTTAAACTCTCGGTTGCGGGGGTCCTCTCCAATGCACACTGAAGAAGTGTTGTAGTAACATGTAATGAAATAAAACTACCCTAGCTACGTTTTCGTGAATACTCTGAAAGAAGAGAGTGAAAAATATAATCGGATTCAAATATCACTTTGTTTTGCAACAAATCATGTTAGAAATGCTCTTACAAGTTACAAGAAAAGAAAAATCCAAACTGTAGTACTACTAGTGCAGATTGACAAGAGTGTGGATGGTGGATCTTCCTCTGGGCTGGACTCCCTAATTATTTATGTTTGGACTTCTTCACGATGGGCTTTGTTGGACCTTAAACTAAAACTATTGGGGTCAAAGTCTATAATCCACTCAAGGTGTAAGGTGGCGTTTGCAAATAGTCGAGTAATATCGGACCATTTTTGTTAATTTATACATAACTCTTTTCCTCTGCAAGCTTTATTCTTCAAACGAAGAAGAAGGAGAAGAGAAGAAACAGCGAAAATGGCTTCCAAGAGTTATCATCCACTGCATCTGATCATCCTCTTCGTCTACGCTCTTGCTATCTCATCATCGTTTCTCGCCGTCAGATCACACGAACAGTTCCGTAACTTCGAATTCCCTTCTTCGATCTAAACTCGTTTTCGATTTCTCGATCTAGAAAAATTAAATTTAACCATCACCGTTTGATTCAAATCTAACGGTCTACAGGAACAGCAGAGACGAACCGATGAGAAGCGGCGGTAGGATCCTTCTAGGTTTCAAAGAGACTCCAAAAGGAAGCAACGTCACCTTCGAGTGCTCTCCTTCAGGTCCTTGCGTCTCCTGCAATTCCTCCGAAAAGGTTAATCTACTCTCCCAAATCCAATGGAGAATCTGCTTCACTGTTATCGGATCTGTATGGTTTGTTTGATTACTCAATCAGGATCTAGGGTTTCCAGAAGTTAATCTTGATTCTTGTTATTGTTGTCTATGTAGAGAAAAGAGAAGTATCGTTGCAGTGAAACTGGTTATCGAATTCCTTTCAAATGTAGAGAGGTGATGAGAGGAGGGGAGGAAGCTTCTTCACACAAGAAAGACGCAGAAGAGACGCAACAAAATGATCAATCTAATGCCAGTAATAATGATGACGAAGAAGTTGTTGATGCATCATCTGTGAAACAGAGGAACCTGCGTGATGACTCTTCTTCTTCACCGGCATCGAAAGCTAAGAAGTCTCAGTCTTACAAAACTTACAGAAGCTGTGTTCCTTCTGCGGATGAGGAGAGAGTTTCGGTTCTTGGTTTCGAGGTAAACATAAAAAAGAACAAAGAGATTTTGTTTCCTTTGGTTGATTTTGGGTCCTGAGTCACTGACGTAAGATTATTTTTGACACATATAAAATTGGACAGGCGGTTATGCTAGGACTGTTACTCGTGAGTGGATCCGCTGTATATTACAGAAAGAAACAGACAGTACCGATGGCCGGAGTATCCAGTGGAAGATCACAGAGCAATTCCCGGTTTTAAGAGATTTCCTTTTTTCGATTTATGTGAGAAACTGAGATATTACTACGAGTGTATAGAATATAAGCTTTTTAGGGGCTTTGATATAACTGGATTACTTACTTGTTTATGAGATCAATTCCCATTTGAAAAAATATGTTATCACTTTACCTTTAGAAGTCTGTCATTAAGTATATGATTACTTGGTCTTTGATAAGATGTCGTGCGCTTTCTCTAGAGAGGTTTTGTGCAAGAGACAAGCAAGTAACGTATTAGCTTTTGTCATCATGATATGAGAATTAAGTTGGGTTCGAACTAACCACTTTTGAGTCCGATAGATTTTGCACAAACTATTAGCATTATGGTATAAACTAAACCATTGTTTGTCAACACTAAGCGAACAGAGGCACGAGGGCTCTGCTCAGAAGACAAAAAAAAAAGTCTGCAGAGTTATATGCTCGTGTCGTGTGCCAGTTTATAGGGGCGCCCTCTACTTTGTTTCATGTTACAAAATTGTGTATTACCCATTTACTCTTTATCTTAAGATGAACGTCCACTCCATTGAAAAGATATCTTCACTAATTTAACTATCCTTCTTGAGTATAATTGCTTGATCTTGAACCTCTGTTAAGAGCTTTGTCGCTAGGGAGCGGTTTAATGCAAGAGATCAGTTGAAGTAAGTAACAGATGTGTCTACATGATCATTTCTGACTTTGAGAGCAAGTGGAGTTCAGCCTCCGGTGCAATACTAGACAATGAAGGTTCTCCTACCTACGCCTCTGTTACTTTACTCTGTTTCTAGAATCCAAATATATTTTTCACTCTTTAGGTTTATGTTATTGATGTTATTCACGGTAAGATGATGAAAAAATTGGTTGAAAATTTTAGGCTTCCCAAACTTGGAATAGGTTGCATCCTTGCCTCTTGGTGCATTTGTGGCTTGGAATAAATCTGTTTGGTTTTCTCACATAATCCACCCTTTTCAAGTGTGATTTCTCGACAATATGGCCGTGCCTAAAGATATATCGGTTGAAGTAGATTCTTCTTTTTGATCAATCAAAATCACATCCACTCGATGATCGATCGTTCTTCTCGACTTAATTGTTTCAGCTACATTCATCTTTCTCACCCACTGCCTACACATTGATATTCTGATGCTTTTCTCCTCCAACCTAATTTCTACTTTAAATCCATCTTGCATCACCTGCATGCTAGACCTAAAATTTATAACGTTTGAAACAATTACGTATTATAGACAATATGATCAATGGCGTCCCAAGAAAAAAACAATATGATCAACGCATATATTGCTTTAATCAATTTGGGGGGGTTAAAAGATCTATCCACATAATTAACCATTTAAAATTTAGACTTAAGACAGATATTACGTAAGGTTTGAGTAAAGGTTTAAACTCTATGCTCATGTCTCTTTCTTAAATGTAAGTTCATATGTTATAATATAGTGGTAAAAAGTTAATTTCACACTTTATAATCTAACATAGTCCAAAAGCAAAGAACATAATAGTAGACAAACTTGCAATGGTGTTTGAAGTTTTCCCTCAATTGTATAAAATGTTGATCGTGTAAACATGCTTTAAGTTTGATTTTCTGTTTTGCGAAATTTAGTCATATTGCTCTGGACTTCCATTAGTTATATCATATACCCATATTAATTCAAAAAAAAAATCGTATACACTGAAACGGCCACCACATTACTAGTGGAGGTTGTGTACATGATAATATATTAAATTTAAAATGAATAAGTAAATGCGATTTTTTTGTTACTTCAGCTTGAAGCTATTAAGCAAAACAAAGGCATAAGATTCCCTGGGCAATTATACGGCTACTCTTTTAGGAAAGGTAAACAAATTTTGAAGTGGGATTCATTTACAATATGGTTATATATAATTTTGATTGGTGAGATTAATATGTATCATATGTTCTACGAACTATGGCCCTATAAAAATATATGTATTATGGGATACATCTATCTATCCTATTAAAAGTGAAGTACAAATAAGTACTTACCCTGAATTTTTCTGTTTATTTACGATAGATTGCCACTGCATCTATACACTGTCGTTTCATTTAATTCCTTCCCATCTATCTATCGATTTTTTTATTGTTCACAAACCGAAATTATTGTGCCTAAACCGAGTGAACTATAATTAATTCCCTTCTCCACAACATTCAATGAACCATAATTAAATCTCTTCTCCACCCGTGCATTCAACGTACCACCTTCCCTGCAAAATGAAAAGTGCATATATAAATACTAACCACATAAATCAATTCAAAATATATGATGATTAATTTTGATTGGTGTCAATATGCTTAATATTGATTCATGTATATTTAGCTCATCTAATATATTAACTTAATGTATGTATTATTATTTTTACTATGTAATTTTGTATGATCAATTGTATGTTTTGTAACATAGTCTATTTTAAAATCCTATCAATGCTATTAAAAACGTAATACCCTGTGATAATAACAAGATATATTATATTTACAAGAATTTGATTTTATCTGCTCAGAAAAACAATATATATATATATATATCGATATATAATAATAGAAAAACGGTTACTACTTCCCCGCAAGATTTAAAAAAATTACCACATCATTATATCAATCTAGCAATATAATTGGTTCATTAATCCTAATAAATTCTTATTCCCAAAACGTACCTTAATACCTCTTAATATCTATATTATTAAAGTTGAAGTTCACAATTAGATTGTTTGGAAACAATGATAGTAGAATAAATGAGATATGTTTGGAAACATGGATAGTAGAGATGTGTACTTTCTTTTATTTACACATTTAGTCATTATATTTTCAATAAATTAATAACAAATGATAATTATTTAGAAACATGAATAACATATTTAAAATCTTTTTTATCTAAACATTTAGTCATTGTTTTTACAATAAATTAAACAACCTTCTTTCTATATTTCTTTTTATTTACAATTCCGTCAATATATTTACAATTCTTTATAGTGAAAATAAAAATACAAACTGAAATATAAATAGTATATTATATAAAACAATTTTAAAAACAATATTATTACCTTATTTAGTTTAATCAAATATAAAATTTTCAAGAGTTAAACTTTTAAAAAGAAATTAAAAAATTAATAATAATTCATAGAAAACTAATGCAAAAAATTAAAATTTGAAACATGGATAAAAATATGTCAAGAAGAAAAAAGTAATGGCTTATGTTATTAACAAAAATTGGAAATTCATTATATCAGTTTTAAAATATACAAAATGGACTAATCTAATTACCTAAAAACATTGTTTTATCTAAAATAATCATAAAATAAAATTTATATATATATATATATATATATTTCAAATCAAAATAATAATTTAAAGTTGATTTATATCAAAAATTGATTTAAAATATGCATATATTCAAAATTTTATTTTTACTAAAATATTTTCCGATAACTATTATTAAAAAAATATTTTCAATATATTTAAGAAAAATACAACAAAAGATTAATTTCATAAACCAACTTAAATTATGGTTTTTATATTTTACATTAAACTTTAAGAATATAATATATATGATTATTTATAAGATGATATAAGATGATACATATAAAATACTATTAATTATATGATTATTTATATGATGGACCAATACAATTAATTATATGATGACATATATATGATACATAATAGTAACTAGGGCTGGGCGTTCAGGTATCCATTCCGGCTCATTTCGGATCTGTTTAGGTTTCAGATTTCCGGGTCAAAGATTTCAGCCCTATTCATATATTTCTAAATTTCAGTTCGAATGATGACTAGGGTTGGGTGTTTAGGTATCCATTCGGATTCGTTTCGGATCTGTTTGGGTTTTGGGTTTCCAGGGTCAAAGATTTCAGCCTCATTCAGATATTTCTAAATTTCAGTTCGAGTTATATTCGGATCTTTGCGGGTTCAGTTCAGGTTCGGATAACCCATTTAAATTATTTTAAAAATTTTATTATATATTTTGAATTTCTTAAAATCTATAAACAAAATAATATATTGTACATAAATATGAATAACATATGTCAGAATACCTAAACTAACATATAAATTGGTTTGGTTTAAATTTTGGATCAAAAATCAATAAAGACACAAAGGGGTTCGACAGGAAAGTCCTTTCGATGTACTTCCACTGTGTTAGATATTTATATTTGACTATTTTTATATATTTTCAAGTATTTAAACCAACCTAAAAATATCATATATATTCTGGATATTTTTATATACATTAAAGTTAAAATAATTAATATATATAAGTATATAAATTTTTTTTCGGATACATTTTGATATTCAAAATATTTCGGTTCGAATTGGTTATGGTTTCGGTTGTCTAAATATCAAAACTTTGAATAATTTGGAGATTTAATCAATTTTTTGGGTTTGGTATTACTCTTTCGGATCGTGATCGGTTCGGTTCTTCAGATTTGAATTTTTTTATCCATCTTTGATATTGACATGAAAAAAAATAGCAATATATTTTTCAAATATACACCCGCACGGGCGTGCGGGTCAAAATCTAGTGACACTTATGACAGTAAGCTCTCCATCTGTTGGAAATTTTCTTCTCTTTTTCTTCTCATGAACACTAGCTCCTCTTCTTCCTTTGTAATAAGTGGCTTACCAAAATTTTTATTTCAAAAATTGTTATGAATCTTTAAATTTACACAAAAAAAAAATTACGGCTGCTATGTGACAGTGATGTAAATATATTCCCAAGGAACAATTTTTAATCATGAGTCTAGTCAATGTTGTCATTCTCATCTTTATTTCAGCAAACTTTAATATATGCATAAAATCTTAAGATACATAAAGAAGGGTTAAGGTGGTTAACGCATATATGTTTGGCTAATGTAAAATATTGCTAATTACCTTTTAGATTATTCGAAGTTTGCTGTATGTGAGCCCTTATAATGAAGTTTATGTTGGTGTCTTCAAGTTCGGAAAATAAGCAGCAAGTGATATATCAAGTTATAGTATATGGTGTAACAAAATACTAGATACATAAGAGATGGTGGTTAAACGGAACTAGCTATAGACTATATAATACATTATGCATATGTGCAAAATATCATGCAGACACGCGTATCCAATCAGTAGGTAAATTTGTGAAAATAATGGAATATACATACTTGAGTTGAGTGTAATTCTTAGATATTTATAAAATATGGCTGTACATTTGTAATATATAAATTAGGGTATGCATGGGATTGTTTTGTGCTTAGCTTTACCTTTTGGATACGAAAGGGATGAAATGTAATGAGAAAAGTACAATGTCTAATTTGAGTATATTACACAAAACTGCATGAAAATACACGAGACGAAAAAACACACTCAAATACTTAAACTCGTATCCGAACCTGCTCATGCACATAAAGCAAAGGCTACTAAATATATTCCCTCCTTGTCACGTTTCAGACCAGCTGTTCTAGATATCATTCTCTAACTCTCTCTTTTTCTCCAATTTTTAAAATTTTAATTCTATGATATTAGAGTATTGTGTTTCATTCTGGTATATTTAGATTTTTGGGACAAAAAGAGAAAGACATAAAAATACGGATTCATGCTTAAAGATAATATTAAAAATATATCTCACGGAAAAATATAAAGATTCATAGCCTAGATTATCTTTCTCTCTATCCTAATGTTTCGAGTAAAGTTCACTATATTAAAGGGAATAAAAACCATCGAACATATAAAGAACACCAACCATCCTAACTCATCAAAGTGATAGACGCTCTCTCTCCCTCTTGCTTTTGTTCCCACTCTTCTTGGTTCTCTATTATAGTTTTTTTTTTTGAAAAATAAATTTTAGGTTCTCTATTATAGTTTCAAAAAGAAAAATCGAATAAAACCTACTACTTCGATCGATGCTAGGTTCTGTCCTTATTTCCACCAACCAACGAAGATAGGAACCAAAACAAAACCCACAAGGCTAGAAACCATGCGAAATCTCCAGTCCCTTCGTCTCCAGTTGTTTTCTCGTACACTATTTACGATCGGTTTAGTCACTCTTCTAATGATCGATGCGTTTGCAATACAAAACAACAACAAAGCCAACACAACAAAAGAGATTACTACCACTATGACGATGACCAACTCCATTACACACGGTAAGGAGCATGAAGATGGAAGAAGACATGGGGATCTTAGCTACGCTGCCAGCAAAAGAAAAGTGCCTCGTGGATCCGATCCTATACATAACAGGTTCTTTACCAATTTCTTATTTCATCTATCACTTTCGATCAACAAAATTTTGCATGTCTATGTATGTTGTTCTTTCCAGCAATATATGGCATAGCTAGTGATAAATCCATGTTGAGATAGATAACAACGAGGAAACATCAAAAGAATTCCCTTGATATCAAAATCCAAAACAGCGTATAAGTTCATTGAGTTCCCTTGATAGCAATATATGTCATAGCTAGTGATAAATCCATGTTGTTTGTGTTTCGTTTAATTAATAAATCAAAAGAAATCAAGCAAGCTAATTTATTCGTGGATGTATATATGCGCATTTATATTATTATGTATAAGCACTTGTTTCTGGTCACCATATACATATACTTCTAGCACAATTTTACTTTAAAATTGAACTCTTTGTTTCTTTTAGCTAACTCAGATTCGGCGAGACATATAACAGAGGCTCTCAAAAGGCTGTCTGCTAGCTTTATTCAGTCTCTACGTTAACAATCTTGTTTTTAATTACTCATCATAAAATGTCTTCTTTTAAAAACTTTCTTTTTCCCTTTATGGAAGCTTTAGCCCTTTAAATACTCTCTTTTCCTCCTTTTCCTTTCACCTCATATATTAGTTTTATAGACAAAATCACTTAAGATCTAAAATGATATTTTTGGAAAACAATATAGTTATATCACTTCCATGTTAATTGTATCAGCGAGTCAGTTGACGTATGTATCAATGGATTTTCATATTTGTTATCGGTTATTAAAAAAAATTACAGAGAATAAATAAAATATTCAGATTAGCTAATTTATATAGTGAGTTTTAAATCTTAATCTGTATTATGTATACAGGAGAGCAGGAAAATCAAGACGGCCACCGGGAAGAGCATAAGTACGGTGAAAGCTTGGGGAAGAGAGAGAAGTATTTGTTGGCAAATAGGTCGTGTAAAATGCTGTTAGATTCTCTTTTCCCGTTCATTTGGGATCGAATCTCTTAAATATGCTCAAAATATTTGTGACCCTACACTTCTGTTTCTTTGAATGTTTTATTTTTGTACCTAGCGAAGAAAGATTATTGAGTTAGCAAGAGTAGTGGAAAACCCTATATAAAAGTATAAACAATTTATGCAATTGCCAAGAAACAAAAGAACAAGAAGTATAGGTACATGCAATCAAGTTTTCTCACATTGCACATCTTATATATATTGGTTTCTTTCTGTTGTCCATCTTTAAGTTACATTTAATTAGGATCTTCCTTTTCTCACATTGTGTATGTGTGTAGTTGCACTAAATAATGATGACCATGTACTAAAATAGGTTAATTAATGATTTACTTGAAAACACATAAACTGAGTGTTTTTTAGTTTCTGCAAGTAACATGCATTTTTATAAAAAAAAAAAGATAATGATACCTTATTTTTGTTCTATATAACATCCTATTTTAGAGTTGATAAAGAAAAATAATATGCAGTTTTTCTTATAAAATATGAATTTTAGACACACACATTTTAACCAAAATATAAACAAGATGGAATTGTATGTGTAATGAAAAATATTGTAGTTCAGAAGAGTTTATCCAACCATAGTTCAGAAGAGTTTATCCAACCATTAAGAAAAATATGTCGAGTCCGTTATTATTGATGTATTCTGAAAGCATATATTCTTGCAAAGAGAAAATAAAAGAGATGTCTTCAAAGATCTGATATAACAGATTTTTATAATTCATAATGGAATGGCATATACAATTTTCATATTAAAAATATGAGCTTTAAAAGGAGAATGTGTGTAATGGTTCTTCTTATAAAGGAGACCACATTGTTTCTTGGTTCTTTGTGTTATGCTTTTTCCCATCTTTTATTCTTTTGTTCTTTTGTGGGGTTAACTCCACCACTACTCTCTATTTCATATCTTTTTCATCCATTTCAAAATTAGATTCAGTAATCTTAGCATATAAAATAACTAGTAACATAGTTTGTTCCTTTGTTACATCACGGATGTACACAACATAAACCAAAAACCATTATAGAAATTAATTGGTATATTAGCCATTTGGTACTCTGATCCATCTTACTTTGTGACAAGTTATGCTTAATGAAATATAACTATTTGCAAACTATCACTAAGGTTATTAGATAAAAACTGAAAACTGAATGTCAACAAAAATGGAGGTTGCAAAATGGGTTTTTACTATTTACATTGAGGTACACACGTCTTATACTTATACAAGATAACTCTGAAGAAATTTTGGATACGTATGGTGAAGGTAAATGACCAAAATATGCGTAAGAAAATTCTACAAACAGACTATACATTATCTAGTTTTTCTTGAACACATGCATATGGTAAAGCAAAAATGCCATTAGTTGTTAGACATATAATTATAAATTTATACAAAAAATTAAACATAAGATCAACATGTTCATTTTAATTTTTGGTCAAACACACATCAATTCCCTTTTCAAGTACAAAAGCGCAGAGTTTGAATATCTTTATATAGTTTGAATTATTATCAAACCCGTGAAACGTACTTAATATAGAGACATGATAATCAATCAATTTTTTTGGTCACTGTTATTTTTCTTTTCTTCCGGTCGTCGAGAATCAAAAGCAACTGAAGACTAGTCTAAAGCTGGAGCATTCAAAACTATATATGACGACTGATTGGCTCCTCTCGCTCTAGATAATTTAGTTAAACTCTGATAATTACCAATTAGTTCATTGTAAAGACAATAAATAAAGTGAAATAATAATTGACCCACCCACATGAGTGTTTGCTAGTTTATTTTCAAGACAAAATATATTCCCGTGAGAAGAAGTAAAAACAATACCGAAAAAAAAGAAAAGGTTATTCATTCCATTTAATTGGGCCGAGTATCAGCTGGGCTAACGTAATAAGCCTAGTCGGCAAGTTCGTTACATGCCGCGCCAAAAAGCCACGTGAATAAAATAAGAGTTCATGTAAACAAACAAAACTAATCAGCGAGACAAGAAAACATCCGGATCCAATACCAACCGAATCCGGATATCGAGTTCGGTTAGAAGATGCCGGAGACGGGAGACGTGGATCGTCAGATCGAGCAGCTGATGGAGTCCTTCTTTGCCATTGAAAACAGTCATTCTTTTAGTGATTGGTTGGATATACGAAGAGAAGCGACTAGTGTTTGTACTGAGAATTGTGTGTGTGTTTATGCCTCCTTTTATGCTGGTTATATTTTTCATGACTGTTGTTTAATTTTGTGAAGATCGAGGGTATTATTCTGTGAAGACAGTCTCGCTCTTGGTAGCACTCAAAGTTCGATACAGAGATAGGCTTTACCATCTTAAGAGGGAATCACGAAAGCCGCCAAATTACTAAGTGTTAGTTTTTGAAATCCTCAGCTTCTATAAAAAAAATTGCAGATAAGTTTCTTTTGTAAATTCTTGTTTTTGATTGCAGATGATCGATGCGGTTGGAGGATATCTCCTCGTGGAGCAGGCTACACGTTCGGTCAAGATATCGCTACTCAGTTTAACCAAACAAATGGACCCAGTCTGATTTCAAGAGCACACCAACTTGTCATGGAAGGTTATAACTGGTGCCAAGAAAAGAACGTTGTGACTGTGTTTAGTGCCCCAAACTATCGCTACCGATGCGGAAACATGGCTGCGATTCTAGAGATAGATAGGCGAGAACATGGACCAGAACTTCCTTCAGTCCGATCCAGCCCCGCGTCAAGTCGAACCTCAAACTACACGCAAGACTCCAGATTACTTTTTTGTAAGTACCCAAAAAAAGAAGCAAAACATCCTTAACCTTGTTCTGTAGTTTGTCAAACTCGCCATGATCTTGTTGTTTTGTTTGATTTTTAGTAAAGAATGTGTAACCTTCTAACTGATACAAAGCGTTACAAAAGATTCTGGTCCATATGAATAAAGCAATTGTTGTTTGAGAGGTGGTACATATAATACACAAACAAGCTATAGGAGCTGAGATCTAAACATTCAAGAGCTTTCTAGTTCACTACGGATCCAATCCTGTGCACACATCAAAGCCTGGACAGTACTCGGTCTAAGCGAGCACCAGGTTTCACTAATCCTTCTCTTTCGACAACTCTCAAAGGCGTCTTCTTCTGATGATACATTCGACATAGGAACAGCCAACACATTACGTGCCACCATGGAGAGAATCGGGTACTTTGGTGTATGAACTTTCCACCAGTTGAGTATGTCAAAATCTGAGTTCCGTGGGAACAGAGGCTCCTCTAGGTACTTCTCAAGATCCGATTTAGAGTCTTCACCTGGTGAAGAAGTAGTTGTCTCGTTAATGTACTTATCAAACTCTATGAGTCTATCTTCATGCTGATGATGAGGATGATGATGATGAGGATGATTCTCCTGCCAGACGAGGGCTTGGTCTGATGATGCTAACAGCGATCCTACAGAATGCTCGTTGTAAAGCGCTTTGATGTACTCAGAGATGTCTTCAATAAACTCCGAAGCAGCGGAGTCATACAACAGCGGGTAGTAATACTCCACTAGCTTCATTTTGAAGCGTGGGTCTAATATGGTAGCAATGGCTAGAACACGGTGGTTTCTATTCCAGAACTCCTCAAATCTCTTCCTCATGGTTACAGCTAAAGAGCTAACGAAACCGTCAGCGCTTCTGGTCCATTCTATTAACCGGAGGTGTACGTCACATATCTCAGGGAAGTAAACGTTTGCGGTTAAGCAACTACTACCGCTTCTCTTTGTGAATGTTTTCGTCACTTCGACAAAGACTTTCAAGAACCCGACAACTGTTTCTAACCTCTCCCACTCCAAATCAGATGGACATGACACAGAGGACTCACGTTGTTTCACAAGTGAGAACACGTTCTTCTGCTCTAATGCAATCTCCAGCATTGTACACGTGGTGTCCCATCGCGTTGCGTCATCGATACATAGGACCCTTTCACTGCTACCACAAGTCCATTGGTTAACATACTTAACGCTCTCTCGAATCTTGTTTATCGTCTCGAAACAACTTTGGAGAGACTCTTGAGCCATCTGGTTAATAACATAAACTCCACAGCTCACATCAAACAACTGACCATTACAGTAAAGAAACTTGTTCTGCGACAACCTGTCTCTGATCTTGCAAGCCACGTTTTCACCAAAGGGAGGGGTCCGATTCGACGCCATGGAGAAGAGCTTCCTGTCGATATCCCATTCCATCAAGCACGTTATCACAACCTCAGCGAGCATCACATCCCTATCAACCACAAAGAAGTTGAGAACTCTCTTCCTCAGCTCCCATGTTTCATCGATATAATGAGCAGCCAAACACAAGAACTCATCAGAACCACCATTCCACACGTCGACGCTGATACTGATCTTTCCAGGCAACTTATCCAAGTCCTCGAAGATCTTATGCTTCTCCTTGGCGTATATCTCCATACAATCAGACTCAACTCTCTCGAACACAATGGGGTCAAACAGAGGCTGTAAGTTTCTGAGGAACACTCTGAACCCAACGTCTTCAACCATGGTTAACGGATAGCCATGTAAGATTATCATCCTGGCTAAATCGAACCGGCTCCTCCTCTGATCCAAACCGGAGTTAACCACGGAAGCATTATTATTATTATGTTCATGTTTTGTCACAATCGCTAGCTCGAGTGGAGTTGTTGTTTCTACTACTCTCTTCTGACCAGCAACAACACCAACACTGTTGCTGCTAGCTCTCCTCTTGCATCTAATCAAATGGTTCCTTAGGTGAGAAGTCCCGCTCGCGCTTGAACCGCTGAGACGTTTCTCACAGTGTCTGCAGATCGCCACGTGTGTGTCTCCTTTCCTCACCTTGTCGAAATCGTTCCACACGGCTGATTTGAGTTTGGTGGATTTCACAATCACTGCGTCTGATAAGTCCATCTCATTCATTATCATCATCACTGTCTCTCTCTCCTACACAGTAAGAAAAACATAATCGCAATTTAATCAAACAGAGGAAGCTAAAGTTCATAGCTTTCAATCTCCACTTGACCTAAAAATCTAAAAAGACATAAACTTTCACCTCGTCATTCAAGTAGCTCCCGTGGGTCTAACGGCGGCGGAGACTCTCGGTGTGTCGGTGGTTTCGCGGCGGTAGGGTTTTAGTGAGAGGGGCTTTTCTCTGTTTTGTTTGTTTGTTGGTGAGAAGATATTTTTTTTTGTTTTTTGAAATGGTCAGCAGTTTTTTTGCCACGTTTGTGTAGATTTACAGAACTAGAACCTTATATTTATGTGTATTTTCGAAATTTAGCTCTAAGTTTATTTTATTATCAATTTGGTCCATTTTTATTTACAAATCAGTCGCTGTATTGTTTCTTTTGGGCAACTCGCTAAATGGCTACAACCTTATCATCATCCTCGTCGCTGCAATTGATCAATGTCTCGCGTAGATTCGTCTCTGCAACTCATTTCTCTATTGACTCAATCTTCCTCTGCCGCCGCCGATTGAAATGGCCACTCGCTTCCTACCGTGGCTCTCAGGTATCTTCTGTAAATTGTTGAGGAATTTGAAACTTGAGAGTTCAATCTCGTTTTGTTATTAGTCGCGTAGGAGATACAACGAATCGGAGGATCGATTCTTCTTCGACGGGTACGGATACGATGTCGTTTCAGATGATGATGACGAGAGGGAGAGTAGTGTGGATCTTCTGGTCAGATTCTTAACGAGTATGTTCAAGAAGGTCTCTAAGCGAGCTAAAAAGGCCTCCCGCCGTGTTTTGCCAGCCGCCATGTCTCCTCGACTCGTGAGAACTAACTAACTTTGTGCTGCTGCTGCAACATTGTTGTTGTTGTTTGTTTTGTATGATTTGTGTAATTAACCCTAAGGTGGTGTCATTTGCTTGCAGGTGTCATTTGCAGTAGATGGGATATTGCTATTGGGTTCACTTTCCATCACCAGAGCTTTTCTTGAGGTTATCCTTTTTACACTTTCTCTTACTCGAAAATATATATACCTTCTCCAGTGTGACAGTATTTTTATTTAACTAGTTTATGAGTGTTAAAAGCGGGGTAAGATGTTTGTGAATTTTAGGCTGGCTTTATTTAGCTTAAGTATCATGCCATGGACATGTGATATGCTAAGTATAAGTTCTCTCGCAGGTGATATGCAATCTTGGGGGAACAGTGTTTACGGTGATTCTGCTGATTCGTTTGTTCTGGACAGGAGCTTCCTTCTTCCAGAATTACGGCAACTCCTTTGGACCAAACCCGTTCTAACTTAAAAAAAAAACATATATAGAGAGTTTCAGATGTTGTTGTTATTCATCATGCCCCCTATATGTGAAGGGAACATGTGAGTTAGTTGTGTAAATATTCGTTGGGGAGTCATCTA
Organism: Raphanus raphanistrum subsp. raphanistrum; assembly: GCA_019706035.1. Taxonomy (NCBI): domain Eukaryota; kingdom Viridiplantae; phylum Streptophyta; class Magnoliopsida; order Brassicales; family Brassicaceae; genus Raphanus; species Raphanus raphanistrum. The sequence goes on from CM033988.1 coordinate 55,286,206, forward strand.
ATGATCAAGATTAAGAAACCAAAAAAAAAAATTTCTAAATAGTCAATTGTACATAGTAGGGAGAGTCAATAGAAAATAATAGTCGACGGTGGGGTAATAAAACTGCAAGTTGAATTTTGCATATGACTATATAACAAGAAAATATGTCATTTTCTAGGTTCTAATCATGTATTCACATTTGGCTAATGAAAAGTTGATGTTGAGTTAAAAAACAAAAAATGTCATTTTCTTTTGTTTCTTCACTTTCCGTATAACCTTGCCTATCACCTTAGCTAGTTATGTTTATTATCTGGTCTAAAACGTTTCTATAACGTTGGTCCTGTTCTAACGATTTTTGTTTCTTCCTTGCACCTAAACGTGTAGACTTCCGCCACTATGATGTGTTGAAATAGCGTGTCTTCGCTTCTTGATCTCATGGTCATATGGCCTTGCCTGATTTTGTAAAAAGACATGAGGCGTCCATTTATAATAACGGTCACGGCCGAAGCCGTTGGGCCACAAAGCTATTGGGTAATTTGAGTCATTTGGACCCACTCGTTAAACAGAGTGTAAACACAGGGTTACCCACCTTTCTTTCACATTGTGGTTAGTTGTGGCCACACGATGAGGATACGACATAAAAGAGAGGAGTCGGCACCACCACGCACCACAAGACCCCTCACTAGACTCATATATATCGTTGACTTTCATTTTCTCTGCACGCAACTTATCCAAAACGCGGTTTCTACACTTCCACACGAAAGAGCGGAAAAAATATTCTAAAAGTTCAACATATACCATTTCCATCAATCTCTTTGTTTGTGAGTTGTGACATATTAGTATATACATTTTTATGGAAACCGATGTATCTGTCTAATTATATTTTATTTTAAATAATATAGTAGGTGCCATCTCTTTGGAAAATTAAAAAAGTAGGTTGGTATACTATAGACCAAGAAATTTTAGAAATAATACATTCCGTCAAACACTCAACGAATTAATCCTCTATATATTAAAGGAGAAGCATTTTTAAGGCTTTCCTTAAACGATTTTGGTGAGAATGCATGAGAAGGCTCGGATCCACGTGTCACTCTGTGAGAGAGTTTAAGAAAAACGGATCATTTAATTCTTTACTTTGTTTCCTTATTTGGTTCCATAAGAAGAAACGTAACTAATTTTTTTTTTCATTCATGCGAAACACTTTGAATCATTACCTCTCGACGATTCAAGGATCCGAGTCATTGTTCTCTCCCTGAGGATCTGTGTAGTTTCGAGAGTCTAAAGAAGCTGGAGGTGAACAAGTCAAACAAGTCGATCAAGAACTTTGAGAATAGGCACTTGTTTAGGAAGGGAGAAGTTAGTGACTGGAGAAACTATCCGACGCCTGTACAAGTGGAGAGATTGTCAGCCTTGGTGGATGAAAAGTTGGGTGGGTCTGGTCTCAGGTTCAGATACTGCTGAACAAGGTCACGTGTTCATATTTATTTCAAATAAATATCAGTGTAATTTGCAATAATGTTTTCACTTGTTTGTATGTGTTATATAGTTCATGCAGTGTGTGTGTGTGTTACCGAATGTATTGATAAATATAAATGAATATATGTGTATGTATTCTACATATAAGGTTATGTACTATTTGGTCATGTGGGTGGGAATAATAAGCTAAAAACACCAAATATATAAATGTTAGATGTACATTAACTTCACCTCATGTTTGGTGGATGCATGTTTCTCATGTTGGATTCCAATTTGTTGAATGTGAGGTTGGCTAGGCTCTGTCTATTGAGTTCGTTTCCAGTTCAGTCTTCTGATCTCTGTACCTACTGAAACATAAAGGATGATGATGAGTCTTTACTCATGTAGTAAGTCTGTTTTTAAGCAGATAAATGAAGAAAAGTCTCTCTAACCTGGTTCTGTCCTCAAGGAACTCTGGTTCAGACTTGTGTTGTGAGCTCTTAGCAAGGCGGTAAAAGGTATCTCGGAAGCATTTGCGAGTATCATCAGCCAACTATTATATCAAAAAGTTTGTTATTACAAGACTGATCAACTATCAGAAAAATCCCAAACCAAGATTGTAGCCTTGTAGGCAAGATCACGGTCAGATCATCACACTCACTTTTTATGTAGCTCTCTGTAGATTATGCAACACTACTTCTGTAGATGGTTCCGAGATCTCCACTGATAATATACCTAAATAACCTTCCTTGGAACATCAATAGTCATAAGATGCGTCTGGACCAAGTAAACGACACCACTAGACTAACATCACCATAAGTTGACCAAAAAAAAAAAGACTAACATCACTTTATTGCTACATAGATAATAAAAAATGGAGATGTTTTTACCATAAGAGGCACGTCATGACAAGTTTCCCAGTTGTGATTGAACATTGAGACTTCTTTGCGATCGAGATATGCAGCGGAGCAAGAAACAGGGCTGAAATTAATACAATTCCCTGGAACATTCTCCAAAATGGAATTTCTTCAGTAAGAACCGGAAAGAAGAGACAAAAGATGAATACCAACTATATTGTCCATTGAGCTTTTTATTTATATATTAATGTGTCGATAAGAGTGCGAGCGATTATACAAGAACATATCATCCATCTGTTGAGTCTCATCCAAATCATGAAGCCAGGAAACATATAGAAACAACCAGCAGTCTTAAGCCTGTTTCATTCTTCTTCTTCTACTACTACTTCTTCACTTGTTCCCATCTCCATCTCCATCTCCGTGTGACTGTATAATCCACCGCTGAAGCCATTGTTAATCACATCGAAGTCAAAGTCTTTCTGGGAGTTCATGCTCCATGCACCCCACATATCAGGAGATGGAAGTTAGGTACACAGATGTAGAAAATAATTCTGCATAGCCAAAATTGGATTGAACGAACCAGTAACATTATAGTCAAGTTTGATAGACTGTCATGTATTTTTTTGTATGCTATAGTTTGGTTATTTGTGCACACTGATGTTTCATGTATGTAAGTTATATGTTGTATGAATTCTTTGAAGCAAAAAAAAAAGAACTATGTGTGTCTTCTTCGCGGAAGTTTAATAACCGAAACAACAGCTTCAACTAATAAAAGGGTTCTCTTCTCTTTTTTGTCAAGTAAGGTTATAGAAAGAAGCTAAATAGACGTACAATGCAAGAAAACACATTTATTTAACTACTTCATTGACTTAGATAACATTGCATGATAATAATATCGATCAGATTCTGTAAAACACATATGTTTTGTTTAATACATACGAGGACGTTGTGCATGTTAAGTTTTTTGCATTGAATTGAATCAGTTAAAAAATTATTAAATTTTTTCTTGCTTACCATATTTACCTACTAAATATTTTTCTTGCTTACCAAGTCTCAAATCAGTAAAAAAATGTTAAATATCTAAACTTCAAACTTATAAGATATCTATTTAACATAATCTAATTTTGCATTTACTTTCGTATTGCCTTTCTTATTTGCAACTATATAAACTAAAACACTATAATTACTTTATTAAAAACACAAATAAAAATTATAGAGAGAGAGAGAGAGAGTTTAGGGTATATCCAAAAATTTAGGGTTTAGTGTTTGGATTTTTACCCATGGGTTTAAACTTTGTCCATGGATTTAGGGTATAGTGTTTAGTGTTTATGATTTAATTTTTTGTGACGGTTTTAAAATTGTTAAAAAAAATTCATCTTTTTGCAGTTAATAATATTTTTCTTGTATTTTAAAAACTTAACACAAATTATTATTATTTTATTTATTATATTTTAAAAAAATTGTACATTAATTGGCAAACTATTATTAGTTGGTAATTCACCCAAGAAAAATTCATTATAAAATATTAAACTAGGAAATATTTCCATAAAAATAAAAATTGTGGTAGTTAAAAGATAATCGATGAATTAAAAGAATGTTTACATTTTTATATTCTTTCAAAAAAACAGGTTTACGATTAAGGGGATATCAAGAGAGAGAGAGAGAGAGAGAGAGAGAGAGAGAGAGAGAGAGAGAGAGAGAGAGAGAGAGAGAGAGAGAGAGAGAGAGAGAGAGAGAGAGAGAGAGAGAGAGAGAGAGAGAGAGAGAGAGAGAGAGAGAGAGAGAGAGAGAGAGAGAGGGAGAGAGAGAGAGATTTGGTGTTTAGGGTATACCCAAAGGTTTACAGTTTAGTGTTTAGGATTTACCCAAGAGTTTAGGGTATATCCAAGAATTTAGGGTTTAGTGTTTGGATTTTTACCCAAGGGTTTAAGCTTTGTCGAAAGGTTTAGGGTATAGTGTTTAGTGTTTATGATTTAATTTTTTCTGACGGTTTTAAAATTGTTAAAAAAATTTCATCTTTTGGCAGATACTAATATTTTTCATTTATTTTAAAAACTTCACAAATTATTATTATTTTATTTATTATATTTAAAAAAACTGTACATTAATTGGCAAACTATGATTAGTTGGTAATTCACCCAAGAAAAATTCATGATAAAATATTAAACTAGATCCCATATAAATCAAAATTGTGGTAGCTAAAAGATAATCAATGAATTAAAAGAATGTTTACATTTTTATTTTTCTAAAAAAAAAAGGTTTACGATGAAGGGGATACAGAGAGAGAGAGAGAGAGAGAGAGAGAGAGAGAGAGAGAGAGAGAGAGAGAGAGAGAGAGAGAGAGAGAGAGAGAGAGAGAGAGAGAGAGAGAGAGAGAGAGAGAGAGATTTAGTGTTTAGGGTATACCCAAGAGTTTACAGTTTAGTGTTTAGGATTTACCCAAGAGTTTATGGTATATCCAAGAATTTAGGGTTTAGTGTTTGGATTTTTACCCAAGGGTTTAAGTTTTGTCCAAGGGTTTAGGGTATAGTGTTTAATGTTTATGATTTACTCTTTTGTGACGATTTTTAAATTGTTAAAAAAATTCATCTTTTGGCAGCTACTAATATTTTTCATTTATTTTAAAAACTTATTACAAATTATTATTATTTTATTTATTATATTTTATAAAACTGTACATTAATTGTCAAACTATGATTTGTTGGTAATTCACCCAAGAAAAATTCATGATAAAATATTAAACTAGGAAACATTCCCATATAAAACAAAATTGTGGTAGTTAAAAGATAATCGATGAATTAAAAGAATGTTTACATTTTTATATTTCTAAAAAAAAAGGTTTACGATGAGGGGATACCAAGAGAGAGAGAGAGAGAGAGAGAGAGAGAGAGAGAGAGAGAGAGAGAGAGAGAGAGAGAGAGAGAGAGAGAGAGAGAGAGAGAGAGAGAGAGAGAGAGAGAGAGAGAGAGAGAGAGAGAGAGAGAGAGATAACTACGATCCACTTATGCACTTATAATAATAACATAACATGTAGTATATGAATTAGACATAATGATACATAGAGATTGAGAAAGAATTACAATCTACTTATATTTATACTAATAGCTAGACGGATAATATATGAATCATATGAATGCCCGCACGCATGATATGATCGTAATTACCTTTTTATCCTTTTAAAAAAACTAAAATGTTTATGATGAGAGAGAGAGAGACTTATATGTGGATAAACCTAAATGAGTAAGATACAAAGATACAACGAGAGTGAAATATAATTACGATCCACTTATGCACTAATAATACGATTCGTATGTTTAAAATAAAAATATGTTAAAATCTTAATCTTATTTTTTTAAACACTCATCAATACTGATAAAATCTGAGAGAGAGAGAGAGAGAGAGAGAGAGAGAGAGAGAGAGAGAGAGAGAGAGAGAGAGAGAGAGAGAGAGAGAGAGAGAGAGAGAGAGAGAGAGAGAGAGAGAGAGAGAGAGAGAGAGAGAGAGAGAGAGAGAGAGAGAGAGAGAGAGAGAGAGAGAGAGAGAGAGAGAGAGAGAGAGAGAGAGAGAGAGAGAGAGAGAGAGAGAGAGAGAGAGAGAGAGAGAGAGAGAGAGAGAGAGTTTAGGGTATATCCAAAAATTTAGGGTTTAGTGTTTGAATTTTTACCCATGGGTTTAAACTTTGTCCATAGATTTAGGGTATAGTGTTTAGTGTTTATGATTTAATTTTTTGTGACGGTTTTAAAATTGTTAAAAAAAATTCATCTTTTTTCAGTTAATAATATTTTTCTTGTATTTTAAAAACTTAACACAAATTATTATTATTTTATTTATTATATTTAAAAATTGTACATTAATTGGCAAACTATGATTAGTTGGTAATTCACCCAAGAAAAATTAATTATAAAATATTAAACTAGGAAATATTTCCATATAAATAAAATTTTGGTAGTTAAAAGATAATCGATGAATTAAAAGAATGTTTACATTTTTATATTTTTCAAAAAAACAGGTTTACGATTAAGGGGATATCAAGAGAGAGAGAGAGAGAGAGAGAGAGAGAGAGAGAGAGATTTGGTGTTTAGGGTATACCCAAAGGTTTACAGTTTAGTGTTTAGGATTTACCCAAGGGTTTAGGGTATATCCAAGAATTTAGGGTTTAGTGTTTGGATTTTTATCCAAGGGTTTAAGCTTTGTCGAAAGGTTTAGGGTATAGTTTTTAGTGTTTATGATTTAATTTTTTCTGACGGTTTTAAAATTGTTAAAAAAATTTCATCTTTTGGCAGCTACTAATATTTTTCATTTATTTTAAAAACTTCACAAATAATTATTATTTTATTTATTATATTTAAAAAAATTGTACATTAATTGGCAAACTATGATTAGTTGGTAATTCACCCAAGAAAAATTCATGATAAAATATTAAACTAGATCCCATATAAATCAAAATTGTGGTAGCTAAAAGATAATCACTGAATTAAAAGAATGTTTACATTTTTATTTTTCTCAAAAAAAAAGGTTTACGATGAAGGGGATACAGAGAGAGAGAGAGAGAGAGAGAGAGAGAGAGAGAGAGAGAGAGAGAGAGAGAGAGAGAGAGAGAGAGAGAGAGAGAGAGAGAGAGAGAGAGAGAGAGAGAGAGAGAGAGAGAGAGAGAGAGAGAGAGAGAGAGAGAGAGAGAGAGAGAGAGAGAGAGAGAGAGAGAGAGAGAGAGAGAGAGCGAGAGAGAGAGAGAGAGAGAGAGAGAGAGAGAGAGAGAGAGAGAGAGAGATTTAGTGTTTAGGGTATACCCAAGAGTTTACAGTTTAGTGTTTAGGATTTACCCAAGGGTTTAGGGTATATCCAAGAATTTAGGGTTTAATGTTTGGATTTTTACCCAAGGGTTTATGTTTTGTCCAAGGGTTTAGGGTATAGTGTTTAATGTTTATGATTTACTCTTTTGTGACGATTTTAAAATTGTTAAAAAAATTCATCTTTTGGCAGCTACTAATATTTTTCATTTATTTTAAAAACTTAACACAAATTATTATTATTTTTATTTATTATATTTTATAAAACTGTACATTAATTGGCAAACTATGATTTGTTGGTAATTCACCCAAGAAAAATTCATGATAAAATATTAAACTAGGAAACATTCTCATATAAAACAAAATTGTGGTAGTTAAAAGATAATCGATGAATTAAAAGAATGTTTACATTTTTATATTTCTAAAAAAAAAAGGTTTACGATGAGGGGATACCGAGAGAGAGAGATAACTACGATCCACTTATGCACTTATAATAATAATATAACATGTAGTATATGAATTAGACATAATGATACATAGAGATTGAGAAAGAATTACAATCTACTTATATTTATACTAATAGATAGACGGATAATATATGAATCATATGAATGCCCGCACGCATGATATGATCGTAATTACCTTTTTATCCTTTTCAAAAAACTAAAATGTTTATGATGAGAGAGAGAGAGAGACTTATATGTGGATAAACCTAAATGAGTAAGATACAAAGATACAACGAGAGTGAAATATAATTACGATCCACTTATGCACTAATAATACGATTCATATGTTTAAAATAAAAATATGTTAAAATCTTAATCTTATTTTTTTAAACACTCATCAATAGTGATAAAATGAGAGAGAGAGAGAGAGAGAGAGAGAGAGAGAGAGAGAGAGAGAGAGAGAGAGAGAGAGAGAGAGAGAGAGAGAGAGAGAGAGAGAGAGAGAGAGAGAGAGAGAGAGAGAGAGAGAGAGAGAGAGAGAGAGAGAGAGAGAGAGAGAGAGAGAGAGAGAGAGAGAGAGAGAGAGAGAGAGAGAGAGAGAGAGAGAGAGAGAGAGAGAGAGAGAGAGAGAGAGAGAGAGAGAGAGAGAGAGAGAGAGAGAGAGAGAGAGAGAGAGATAAAGACACAAAACCCAAATTCCAAACTATATATATACTAGATGATAACCCGCGCCATGCGCGGAGTGAGTTTTTTAAAATATGTTGTATTGAAATATTACAATTAGAATGCATCTTCTTATCAAGATTTTTTTTACATTTGATTTGGAGTGGACATTCGGATACCATTTGGTTCAGTTTAGTTTGGTTCGGTTCAGTTATATTTCGATTTTTTGTGAGTTCGATCCGGTTCAGATATGCGGGTTCGGTTTGGATTTGGACTCAGATAACTCATTTTATTTTTAAAAAAATAAAATTTGTATATACTTTAAATTTCTCAAAATATAAAAATAAAAAATTATTTATAACATATAAATGTGTATAATGCAAGCTAAAATACTTAAACTTAACATAAAATTTGGTTAGCTTCAATATTCGGATAAGAAATCAATAGATATTTGAAGTATTGGTATTTTGAATATCATGTAACTATTTTAATCATGTATTTTTAACTATTTGTAAATATTTTCAAGTATTTTGGACAACTTAATAACATTTTATATATTTTTAATATTCTTTTAAAATATTAAATTCTAAAAAATTAACATTTTAAATTCTAAAAAATTAATATATTTAAGTATATAAATCTGGTTTCGATATATTTGATATCCGAAATATTTCGTTTCGGATCATGTTCTGTTCTAAAAAATATCATCTTAATAACATCTTACAATTTTTGGTAATTTATAGACGTTTTAAAAAATTCAAAATATTACATATATGAAAAATCTATTTTTTAAAATATGTTTAAGTGATTTTTTTATAATATTAATTAAAATAAACATGTAGAGGATACAAATTTTTTTATCAAATATTTTTGATTTGTAATCATTAATTATCATATATACGTTAATCATATTAGGTAATTTCATAGCTTTTATTTAAGGAAATAAACTTACGTAGCTTTTATTTAAGGAAAGAATTTAAGACTATTAATTAATATGATAATTAGTTTAATAAAAAGTATAATATATATTTATATGGACCAACATATTTTTCTAAGGATTTCTGAGAATCATCCTAGTGATGACACGTGGCTACAAAACATGTTGTAATGTTCCAGGATTAATATATAGGGGATATACTTTCTAATATTTTCGAAAAATTGCTGATCTACCATCTCATCCCGCGCAAGGCGCGGGTTACTACCTAGTTAACTAATAATTACACTTCAGCTTTCTTTCCTTTCTTTTTTTCGTTTTTTTACGCCTCAGTTTTCATGCTATATATTTTCGCAGTAGCTTCTAAAGTACAAGCCTTTAGTTAAAGTACACATCGGTAATATGAACGCTACCGTGGGGGGTCCTACTGTTTAGCAACGGTACCGATCAGGCAACTAAACCGGACTCATCACACTTTCCTGGACTCTCTTGTCTCTTTGAATTTCCTACCGATCCATTTTCTTTGTTCAATGTATTTTTATTGTTTGTTTAATGTTAACATTATTATGATGCACATGCATACCGAAGCTTTTTTTGACCAACATACGTGGCAAAACCTGAGAAAAAAAAAAAAAGTGAGATCGTCCATATATATAGACGCCAGACGTAGAGACGAAACCTCATCAAACCACAGCTTTTCATTTTCTATCCCAAAGAAAAGAGCAGCGAACTGAGTTTGATCAATCTTTAATTTTCAGAAACAAAAAAAAGGTATAATAATGGGTCTAATGAATGGTGTGAACAATGATGAGTACGTAAGGCTATTAGGAGCATGGCCTAGCCCTTTCGTGCTGAGGACTCGGATCGCACTTAACCTAAAGCGTGTACCGTACGAGTACCTCGAAGAAGAAGATACGTTGAATTCCGAGAGCGTGTTAAACTACAACCCAGTCCATAAACAAATCCCCATCCTCATCCATGGAAACAAACCAATCCGTGAATCACTCAACATCGTCATGTACGTCGATGAAACTTGGCTCTCCGGTCCTCCGATACTTCCTTCTGATCCCTTTGATCGTGCCGTTGCTCGTTTTTGGGACGTCTACATCGATGAACACGTAAGTCATGAGACTATATATACTTTTTCTTTATTTATGTTTTAGCGTATGGTGCATTCGCATATTTCCTTGAATGTATAATGTATAAATTGCCATTTACTTGAATAAGATTGGCATGTCTTTAATGTGCAACTGTTTAGAATATCGTAGTAAATTTCATAAATCATATAAATAATTAATCTTCTTGATCTTTTATATAGTGTTTCATATCAATCAATGGAGTAGCGGTAGCAAAAGACGAGGAGGAAAGAAAGACGGCAGTAGCGAAGTTAGAGCAGTGTATGGCTCTTTTGGAAGAAACGTTTCAAGAATGCAGCAAAGGAAGAAGCTTCTTTGGAGGAGACAACATCGGATTTATAGATATCGGTTTCGGGTCGATGTTGGGTCCTCTCAAGGTTCTTGAGAAATTTATAGGCCTCAAGTTCATACATCCAGAGAGCACACCAGGTCTTTTCCATTGGGCAGATAGATTTTACGCACATGAAGCAGTCAAGCCTGTCATGCCTGATATTGAAAAGCTTGTCGAGTTCGCTAGGCTTAAGTTCAATACTTCAATCTTTAAATAAAGACCAAAGGTTATAAAATTTATTATTTTGACCGGCATATTATCATATGCTTCCAATAATCTAAATCGGGGAATAAAATGTAGCCTCGGTTAATTTTAAGGTAGAGTCAAAATGTTCTTTTGTTTTTTTTTTCTCTTTCTTACTTCTTTATATGTATCCGATATTCGATTGTGGCACGCAAGAAAGTGTATGTTCTTGGATTTCATTATGCTGTAAAATTAATCAATAATCTACAAAACATTTTTTTCGAAAGTAGTACTAGCAATGCATTGTATGATTGAAATTTAACGTGTCATTTAGAGAAGCTTCGCCACATTCCATCAGTTTGGAGAAAAAATCCATAATAAGAGTGTAATTACATATTTCATTTGTTTCACAATAAATGTTACGTTGACATTTTTTAATTTTGTAAAGTGTTGTTCTCAAAATTTAATTCAAATTATAATTATTTTAAGCATTTTTTTTGTAAATATATTGATTTAATAAATAATTTTATTTATCTAAATATTAGTGGTTAACATTGTGTAATTAATAAAAATATATATACAGTTCAATCATTTTTGAATTTGTGTGAAAATATCAAAATGACAGTTTTGATGAAATTGAGGGAATATTAAACATTTCATGCAATGAAGTAAAGTAAACAGGTGAACATTTATTTATTTATGATTATTTTTATCTTTTTAACCAGTAATATGCATCAAATTACAAAAAGAAAACTTTGAACAAACGAAACTAAAATAAAACAAAGTAAGTAAGATTTTTTAATTCAATTTATGCTTACTTAAAATATAAACAAATTGAGATATTAGTAATATTTTTTGGTTACTCGATAAAAATATATATGTAAATTTATTTTACTATTTCATTAATTTTATTTTTATGGAAAGTCGATATGGATAATTTATTATTATTATGGATTCTTAGTTAATTATATATTGATAAATTCAAGTACTCATAAGACTAGTAATGATTTGAATAAGTTTAAGTTTAAGTTTAAGTTTTCTTAGTTTAGTTTAAGTTTAACTTGAAAATTTTTAAAAAGCTTATTAAATAATAGTATAAATAAAATTTAATCAATATATGACCCAAAGAAGACATGTTTAAACCTAGTTAGTGGGTAAAGAAAAAAACTAGATCCTTCAAGATTTTATTATAAAAATTAATATGATTGGACTGAAAAACTTTAAAATAACTCGAGGAATATGCCGTCGACTGATTATTCTGGATCCACCTGATTCTTTATTTGTATGCATGTTATATATATATTAGCATTGTGAAACCATAACATATATATACATGTATATGAACACCACTCTTTTTCGGCATTAAAACCATGAAAAATCTCTTTTCCGCGAAACAGACTTTGTTGCTCTCCAAAATGCTAAGTACCAAATCTATATGAAATAATCACAATAAATTGGTGATTTTTAAGAAGAAAAGTCGGCAGAATTTTTTTTGGTCAATGGAAAAGTCACCAGATTAGTATTAAATTTAGCACATTATTCTTATTCCACATATACAAGTTAGGTCATAATGTTTATTTTTACTGTTTTTCTTCTTTTTCGTGTGACTTTTTATCGTAAATCGAATCATATATGATTTCTGTTCATGGCCTTTGAGTTGGAACAGGAGAACAATATAACTTTTAAGTAGGATTTGAATTGAATGAAACACATAATAAATTTCCATATAATAAATCTCCATATGATAAACAATGGATGTACGACATTATACAGTTTTATGAGAATTAAGAATACAATTATCCAGATAAATCAGTATTCTAAAAAGTGTTTTAGGTGTTAGGTTCTCTAAAACCGTAGTGATTTTCTTGTAAACCCTCTGGATAATTATAATATGATAAAAATAAATAATAAACAGTTTAGAAATTACAGCAATTAATATATTATTCCCACTTATGACATTTATTCCCAATTATGACATTTATTCCCAATTATGACATTTAATATATATATATATATATATATATATATATATATATATATATATATATATATATATATATATATTGTTTTAATTGGTAAACATCTAGAAAGATTAACTAATAATTTATACGTCCAATTAATTATTTTTGGCGTTAAGCGTTAGCGCCTAACGTTTTCTTGTACAATGGATAAATTCGTCAATCAACATATGTTTATTAAATTTATTATAAAATTGAAATAACCGAAAAATACATATCTTTATTAAATCGTCAAATACTGCAAAAATATGATTAATTTATATTGCCTTCACATTTTTTTATCACACATATCATGAATTCACATAGTCTTTTGCCTTCTTCGCATCGATCTCTTTTCCTACTAGTTACACACAACAAGAAAACCACAAAGATATAAATAAATGTTAGGAAAAGATCATATACCATAAATGAATAAAAATGCAACTTTTATTCACGATTGTTGCAAAAACTTACGATGTGGTCCACATTCCCTAGAACATTTAGGTAAACATCCGAATCTATCATGTATTGGACCGGTGATACATATGCTATAACACAACTTGATGCAGTCTCCCCAACGTCCGAGTTTCATATCTATAACTTCCGACTCAACTACAATATTTCCAATCATCAACATCATCACCATAAATACAACCGTTCTTTTCATCTCCATTACTTTAGAATACAAAGATTTTTCTCAGAAAGGAGAGGGAGCAAAGTTATCTTTGTAATGGCCCTAACAGTTAGTCATATATTACATTATATAGTCTTTATTATTAAAACATTTAATGTATCTAACAATTTATTATTCAAAAAAATGTATCTAACAATTTGTTGTATGTTATACTATATAAAATATCAGTAATAATTAATGAAAATACTATAACTTCACTAAGATAATTATAGTACTATATATGTTTCCAAAAATCTCAATATTTAAATTTGAGTCTAGACAATATAAAACATTGAATCCCACTTTCTAATAAATATATATTAATTTTCTTTTAAAATTATTTGATAAATCTCTCTTATTAAAACATGAACATTTTAGTGGATCTAACATTTAGTCATATGGTATATTATATAACCTCTTTTATTAAAAAATAAATATCTTTATTATTAAGATAAAACTTTTTAATGGATCTAACATTTTGTCATATGTTTACTAATATAAATGTCATTAATAATTAATGAAAATACTAGATACTCCCTAATATAATTATAGAAACAACATTAAAGTACTAGATATGTTTCCAAACAACTGAATAATTAAATTTGAGAGTCTAGACAATTTAAATTGAATACCACTTTTTAATTATTTTTCAAATTATTTGATAAATCTCTCTTAATAAAACATAAATATTCTAATGGATCTAATATTTAGTCATATGCTATATTATATAACCTATTTTATTAAAAAGAAACATTTAAGGGTCCTAAGTCCTAGCCTTTAGTCAAATATTATATCATATAAAATATCATTAATAATTAATGAAACAATATAACTTCATTATGATAACTATAGAAACAACATTAGATATGTTTCCGAACAACTCAATAATTAAATTTGAGTCTAAAATAATATAAAACATCGAATCTCACGTAGTAATATGTTTCAAATAGTATATTTTATTGATTTTTAAAGTTTAATGACTATTTTTAATTGTTAATAATATTAAGAACTGAAGTGTAAAGTTCTGATTTTCTAAAAATAAATTGAGTGATAGAGAACCATTTATTTATTTTTTATTTATTTTAAAGGTGGATTTTTTTAAAATGAGAGGGCTTGTTAGAGATGCTACGAGCATTTGTTTTTAATTGCATTATTAACCTAATAAATTTATTATCCTGGTAACACCAAATAATAATGAAAATAATTGTAGTGACAGAATTGATTAAGGTGGAATACTGGATGAAACACTACCTAGGAGGATTGGCCCGTAACCTAGAAAGTTGCTGGATCGTGTTGGATTAAAAAAGCTAACTAGTCAACAGTCAATTCTGCACACTTTCGCGGTACGGTCAAATTGAAACACCTTTGTATTTTCCAACGCCTAATCTTTAATTACCACTATTACTTTTCAACATAAAATCTTTTGTTTTGTTTGTCTAAAAGTCAAATAACAAATCTTAAAAAGGGAGACTTTTGAATTGATAAAAGAAATTAAAACCAGCCGCCAAAAATGGCAGCAAAAGAAGAAGCTCAAGAAATAAAAATATAAGTATAATCGAATTTGTTCCTTTATAAATATTCACCCAAACATCAGTCGAGTAAACAGGCAAAACAATCCTTCATCAAATGTTGAAAAACAAGAAAACAGACAACTCCATCTCTCGAGATACAACTCAAATCAAGAAAAGACAAAAAACAGAGATGGCTCAGAATGGTTCGAACGGTACCGTGAAGCTTATTGGTACATGGTCAAGCCCATTCGCCTTGAGGGCTCGGATCGCTTTACACCTCAAGTCAGTAGAGTACGAGTACATAGAAGAAGCCGATGTTCTGAATTCCAAGAGCGATCTTCTTATTAAATCCAACCCAATCCACAAGAAAGTCCCTGTCCTTATCCATGGTGATGACTCAATATGTGAGTCTCTCAACATCGTCCAGTACGTGGACGAAGCCTGGCCTTCTAAGCCTTCTATCCTCCCTTCCAATCCCAAAGAACGTGCTTCTGCTCGTTTCTGGGCTCACTTCGTTGATGGAAAGGTAACAAAACAGTTTAACTATCACTTTTGTTTCATTACAAATGTCCGAAATAATTAAAACTTAGAATATGTGTATATATGGTACAGGGCTTTGAATCAATCGATGCGGTGGCTGGAGCTAAGGATGACGCCGGGAGGATGGCGGCGGCAGGAAACCTGATGGAATCTCTCGCAGCGTTGGAGGAGGCGTTTCAGAAGAGCAGCAAAGGCGGAGAGTTCTTTGGAGGCGAAAACATTGGCTACGTCGACATCGCATGTGGAGCCATAGTGGGCCCATTATCAGTCATCGAGGCGTTTTCAGGTGTGAAGTTTTTGAGTCCAGATACAACACCGGGATTAGTCCAATGGGCCGAGAGATTTAGAGCCCATGAAGCTGTGAAACCGTACATGCCTACCGTTGCTGAGTTCGTCGAGTTTGCCAAACAGAAGTTCAATGTTCAGTAAGATCAGAGATGACTTCAAAAGAAAGTCTTTAATATGTTTGAATCTGATTTATGTTTTGCCAAAAACACTGTTGTTTGTAAGAGTTACTATTTGCGAGATATGTAATAATAATTCATTATACCGAATACAATAAACATTATCCTTAGGTTGCTTACATTCCATGCAAATTGGCCATTGCTTGAGAGTATTGAAATCAGACGAGACCAAAACTTGAACAGTTTAGCATTAAAGCTTCGTTGATCACTCCCACTAAGGCTGAGAAACACACCCATTCGTAGGCAAGAAGATACGTTATATATATGTATAACATATAATCAAACTTTTTCTAGCAACATATAATCTAATTATATATATATATATATATATAAATCATTTAATATGTCTTTTTCTTAAATAAAAACATTGTTTTTCTCATAACCAAACACCCTTCAATCAATAATAGTTAATTCCTAAATACAGAAGTATTTAATACTACATCCATTTCATTTTAGTTGTCATTTTACACTTCGAGACACATATTAATAAAATATTTAATTTTATATATTACTAGATAAAAACATTATTACCAATACATCTAACCACGTTTCAACCAATAGAAAAATATATTAGAATAAAAGGTCAATAAATTTTACATTAAAATCATAAAAAGACACTTATTTTGAAACGAAAATTTTGCTCTACAACACCAAATAATTTGAAATGGAGAGAGAATTCATTTGAGCCAAAACATCACGTTAGAGTTGAGTTGATGTAGAATGCATATAGGTTTTATGTCACCATTTTATGATGAATATATGTATAATATAACTTCTTTTGTTGTCATCTGATTATCATGGATAACACTGGTTAGACTTGGAATATATGATTGAGATACTAAAATCGGTAGAATACATACAAATCTTCATTGAAAAGAGAAAGTCGAAAACTCAATCAAACATGACACATACTGACATACAAACAAAGATTAAAATTGAAACGAAACGAAACCAAACGCTACACTACTTCAGCTTAATCCATAAGCATTTCATCAGATAGATAATAGAATTTGGACTCACCTGCCTTTGACTAGCCTAAATACTTCTTACAAAACTTCTGCATGTATTATTACCCCAATTTAAAATCCGCTATAGCTTAGGAGGATCAGTCACTCTAGACTAATATTAATAACTGTAATTAGTCAACAGTCAATCCTGGCGCACTTCCAAAGTCAAGCGCCGGTGAAATTGAAACATCTCATCTCCAGCGACTAATCTTTGGTTGTAACTTTCAAAAATCAAATCTAGAATTAAGACCTTATGATCATAAAAGTAATACCAAGAAATATACTCAGCCGCCAAAACGCCAGCTGGAGACGAAACTCAAGAAAGGAACAAGATAATCAAATTGTTCTTCTATAAGAATTAAAATAAATACTCACCCAAAACAACTCCGTTGATCTCTCGAGACACAACACAACTCAAGTTAAGACCCAAATTTTAGCAAAAAAAAAAACCCTCAAGTTAAGAAAACAAAAGGAAGTAAAGTCTCAGATGGCTCAGAGCGGTTTCAAAAGTACTGTAAAATTATTGGGGACATGGGGCTGAAAGCTTATGCAAAGCTTGAGAGAAAGATGAAGAAAATAACTTTTATTAATGTTTCTTCCTATCCAAAACACGATTACAGAGTGAAGATATATAAAGGAGGATTGTGTGCTCAGATAAGACAGACACGTCACAGCTTAGCTGGTGACAGCACACAACCTCAGAGAATCAAATCTGTTATGCAACTTGACGTCCAGCTTTGCAGAGCTCGTACAACGACCGTGGTTTGTTGTCACCACCACCTTTCCTCTGTTACCGTTGAGAGAAGACAAAACAGGCTTAATGGGCTGAGGAATCGAAGGCCCAGTTGTGTGGGCTTTAGCACACATCAAAGACTCTGGCTGAACTGGAGTGTTAGACGCGTTACTGACTACACACCCCCGCAAACGAGGCGTGGGAGGTAAGACAACGCCGAGTTTGTCACGCAAGTTGCAGAACGGTTGCTGAGCTAACGACTTTGTGAATATGTCGGCAAGCTGTTGTGCTGCCGGAATATGACTGACGACAAGAGCTCCGAGTGCGACCCTTTCACGAACATAATGGAAGTCGGTGTCAAAGTGTTTCGACCGATTATGCAGAGCAGGGTTCGCGGTGAGATATACAGCAGATAGATTATCACAGAACAACTGCGGAGGATCAGGTAGAGAGATTCCCATCTCACCAAGGAGCGAAGCCAACCATTTCAGTTCTGTTGCAGTGATGGAGAGAGTGCGATACTCTGCTTCAGTCGAGGAACGAGAGACAGTGGGATGACGTTTAGCAGACCACGAGATGATGTTGGAGCCAAGAAACGTGCACAAACCTCCAGTGGAACGACGCGTCTCTCGACAACCCGCCCAATCGCTGTCACTGAATCCATACAGAAGAAAACCCGTAGACGCGTTGATATTCAGACCAAGATTGCTTGAGCCTTTCAGATAACGCAGTATTCGTTTGAGATTGGAGAAGTCTGCCTTTGTAGGAGCATGCATCTTTTGACAGACGTAATTCACAGCGAACTGAATGTCGGGTCTTGTCAAGGTGAGATACTGCAACTTTCCTGCTAGACTCCGAAAGTATGTGGGTTCCGGAAACAGCTCATCTTGACCGGTAACTCTATCCAACTGAAGAGGCAAAGGGGTAGGCATCGGATCACAACCAGCCATGCCTGCAATCTCCAAGAGATCCTTTGTGTATTTCTCTTGACACAAGAACAAGCCATCATCGTGGGACTGGACTTGAATGCCAAGAAAATAGTGAACGGGCCCCATATCCTTCATACGGAACGTTGACTGCAGAGTGATCATGAGCTTGTCGATAAGCTTGTCATTGTTCCTTGTGAGAAGCATGTCATCGACATAAAGCAAAAGATAGATCACGTCGGGGCCATGAAGATACACAAACAAAGACGGATCACCGTGAGTACACTTGAAGCCAAAATCCAACAGAAATGTGCTGAACTTATCAAACCAAGCTCGGGGAGATTGACGGAGGCCATAGATAGCTTTACGCAATTTACAGAGATAATGAGGCTTGGTTGGATCGATGAATCCAGGAGGCTGCTTCATGTACACTGTCTCTTTCAAATCACCATGGAGAAACGCATTCTCGACATCAAGTTGTTTGATTTTCCATCCTTTGACAGTTGCAATGTGAAGTACAGAACGGATAGTTGCAGTACGCACAACTGGACTGTACGTTTCAACAAAGTCGATACCTTCTTCTTGTTCATTTCCTCTTGCCACAAGTCGTGCTCTGCGCTTCTTCAATGTTCCATCAGCATTGAACTGTGACTTGTAAACCCAACCACAACTCACTGGTTGAGCATCTGCAGGAGGAGGAACCAAATCCCAAGTATGTGTCAACTCCATATTGTTCTTCTCATGACCCATTGCAGCAGTCCAATAAGGATCCTTAAGAGCAGCTGCAACAGACTTCGGTTCAGGATAATTTGTCTTGACAGACATGAGAATGTAGCGTGGGTTTGGTTTTCTAATTCCATCCTTTCCTCTTGTCACCATAGGATGTATTTGCGGAGGCGCTTGGGGAGGTGGAGCAACAGGGGACTGCAGGGGAGGGAAATCTTCATCAGAGAAAATAGTAGGCGCTGGACTTGCAGGTATCTGAGGTCGTCGAACCGGAGGAATGTACTCTTCTTCAGGCTCAGACTGTAACTGCGAAGGAGGCTCAACAACAAACTCAGACTTCCAAGCAGTGAGTAGTTTAGTATCTTCAAACTTCAGAAACGCTTGATACTCTTTCTGATAGGGGAACGAAGCTTCGTTGAACAGAACATGACGACTGACAAACACTCTAGCGCTTGGAGGATGAAGACACCGGTAACCTTTATGCTGCTCACTATACCCCAAGAACACACAATGCAGACTTTTGGGATCAAACTTGTTCTCTGCATAAGGCCTGAGGAACGGATAACAACTACAGCCGAAGACGCGCAAGGAAGTGTACACCGGGGGCTTTCCAACCAATAGTTCATAAGGACTAGCGTGATTAGGAAGCACTGAAGAAGGTAGCAGATTACTGAGATAAGCAGCCGTGAGAAAGGCTTCTACCCAGAGCTGATGAGGGACTTTGCTGTGAAACATCAGGGCTAGTCCAAGCTCTGTAACGTGACGGTGCTTCCTCTCTGCAAGTCCGTTTTGTTGAGGAGTGTGGGGACACGACATTTGATGTTTGATGCCACACATAGCTAGATGTTGTTTCAGTTGGTTACTTGTAAACTCTCCTCCACCATCGGTTTGTAACGTTTTGATTTTGCAGTCTAATTGATTCTCAACATATTTCTGAAAGCTCAAGAACACCGAAAAGAAATCTGATTTTAACTTCAAAGGGTACAACCAACTGTATCTTGAATAATGATCAACAAAGACTGCATAAAATCTAAAGCCTTGAGTGGAGACAACTGGAGACGGCCCCCAGAGGTCACAATGCACTCGCTCTAAAGGCTTGGTAGCTACAAACTCTGAAGGAGAAAAAGGTAAACGACTCGACTTTCCAAGTTGACAAGCCTCACAGAACTGAGAACTGGATTTATTGAAGGAGATGGCTTTATTCGTTGATAGACGCTGGAGAACATCTTGATGTGGGTGACCTAGCCTCAAGTGCCACACATCATCACTAGCGGCCCTCTGTCTGTGAGAATAGTAGGCCATGAACTGCGGGTTCTCCAAAACGTATAGGTCCTTCTGTCTACTGCCTTTGGTTAGAAGCTGCCTTGTCTGTTTGTCCTTCACAACAACACTATCAGAATCGAACTCAATGCAACAAGGGTAGTCGGCTGTAAGTTTTGATACTGACAATAGAGATTTCGTAATGGATGGACAAACGAGAACATCATTTAAGAGAAGCTTACCCTGAAGACTCGGCAGTTCTGCAGTACCAACATGAGTTATTGGAAGATACTCTCCGTTACCAACCAAGACCGTGTCACCTCCTGTGTAAGCCTGAGCAGACTGAAGCTGAGAGATCTGATTTGTGATGTGAGCTGTTGCGCCTGAGTCTGCACACCATTCTGGTCCTGGTACTTGGTGTTGTTGAGAGCGCATAGCAGCCAAAGCTCGGTGATACTCTTCGGACTGAAAAGAATGGTCGAACCGCTTGTAACATTTGTAAGCTGGATGACCAAACTTATTGCAGATCTGACATGTCGGTCTCTCTCCAACAGGAGCGCCACCACGTCCGGAACCTTGACTGATCTGCTGTGGAAAGCCGCGTCCTTGAGTGGAGTAACCTCCTCTTCCACGAGATCCACCTCTGTTGTAACCACGTCCACGAGACGAATATCCACCTCTGTTGGAATAAAACGCCTGGTGAAGAGCGACATCAGTAGCAGACTCGTAGGAAGAGAGCTTATCGTTGAAACCGATCAACTTGAACACCACGTCATCAAAGTTAGGACCAGGGAAGACGTCCATGGAGTTTTCGATGACAGTAGAGATGGACTCGTATTCTCTACCGAGACCGCGAAGAACACCATAGATCTTTTCCTGATCGGACAGAGGAGCTCCAATAGAGTCAAGCTGGTCACACAACAGCTTAATCTCAGCAAGGTACTCTGCAAGTGAACGAGCGCCTTTCTTTGTGTTCTGAATGCGGCTCTGCAGCTCCAGCTTTCTTGTTGGCGAAATGCGGTTGTACTTCTGAGCTAGGTAGTACCATAGCTCCTGCGAGGAACGCAGACCGTAGACACTCTTGATAGCTTCTTCTGACAGAGATCCACACAACCACGCCATGATGCGTTGATCTGTTTGGATCCATTTGGTGTAAGCAGGATTCGGCTGTTCGGTAACAAGCTCGCCGTCGGTCACGCTGAGCGTTGGAGGAGGGCGGAGAATGGCACCGGTGACATAACCGAGAAGGGACTGACTGTTGAGGAACTGCTCAAACTGAAACTTCCATGAGAGGTAGTTGGAGTCGTTCAGTTTGAGAGTAACACATTGAGTGATCGTAAGGGGAGCAGTAAACGGATCTCCGTCCATATCTAAGCCTCAGGTTCTAATCCCTGAAGCTCTGATACCATGAAAGCTTATGCAAAGCTTGAGAGAAAGATGAAGAAAATAACTTTTATTAATGTTTCTTCCTATCCAAAACACGATTACAGAGTGAAGATATATAAAGGAGGATTGTGTGCTCAGATAAGACAGACACGTCACAGCTTAGCTGGTGACAGCACACAACCTCAGAGAATCAAATCTGTTATGCAACTTGACGTCCAGCTTTGCAGAGCTCGTACAACGACCGTGGTTTGTCGTCACCACCACCTTTCCTCTGTTACCGTTGAGAGAAGACAAAACAGGCTTAATGGGCTGAGGAATCGAAGGCCCAGTTGTGTGGGCTTTAGCACACATCAAAGACTCTGGCTGAACTGGAGTGTTAGACGCGTTACTGACTACAGGGGCAGCCCCTTCGCTTTAAGGGCTCAGGTAGCTCTACATCTCAAGTCCGTGGAGTACGAGTACATAGAAGAAATCCTTAACTCCAAGAGCGATCTTCTTCTGGAATCCAACCCAATCTACAAGAAAGTCGCTGTCTTAATCCACGGCGATGTCTCAATCTGCGAGTCTCTCAACATCGTTCAGTACATCGACGAATCTTGGCCGTCAGATCCTTCTATCCTCCCCTCACATCCCAATGATCGCGCCTTTGGTCGTTTCTGGGCTCACTTCGTCGACGGAAAGGTAACAAATAATTGAAGTGATATCAATTATTCTATTTTCTATATCAAACATCAATTATTTACTTGACTAGTCTTTTAAAAAAATTTATCTGACTAATTAAATATTGGAGAAATTAGATTATAGTAATGCAAGCAAATGTTTTAAGAATTTTTAATAGATTTTAAATTCAACTAATCAATTATTTCTAAGACGACGTTATGAAATAGTCTAAATATAATATCATCATTAAACATGCGTATATATTGAATTGGACATGACAATAGTGCTTTGAAACGATCAATGCGGTGGCCGGAGCAAAAGATAATGATGTGAGAATGGCTATGGCGGGGGACTTGACAGAGTGTCTAGCGTCGCTTGAGGAGGCGTTTCAGAAAAGCAGCAAAGGCAGATACTTCTTCGGAGGAGAAAGCATTGGGTTCCTCGACATCGCTTGTGGGTCTATGGTGGGCCCGCTTTCGGTCGTCGAGGTGTTTTCAGGTGTGAAGTTTTTGAGTGAAGATACAACACCGGGTATGCTCCAGTGGACTGAGAAGTTCAGGGCCCATGAAGCTGTGAAACCTTACTTACCTACTGTCATCGAGTTCTTTGAATTCGCTAAAAAGAAGTTCAATGTTCAGTGAGGATTTACATCTCAATATAGTTCTAGAAAGAATTGTTCCAATCTAGCCAGAAACCAGTAAAAACAATGATATATTAATTATGAGTTTTGGGGGATTTTTATGTTACCATTTTTTTTATGTTATGAGTTTTTGATTGCCATTTCTTATTCATGCAAGCTGCTAATTAAGTTCTATGATATTTAGTTCTTAAATTTATTAAATGATAATTCTTTTTTGGTGTTGCATTAATTTGATTAAATTCGTCGATTCAAAAAGTTAATTTCAAGCGATTTGACATCACTTGATTATACGAATCAAGTTTCTAAAGCTTATTTGAACTTGTAGATTGAGCAGAGTTATCGAACTTTAAGCTTTTAATGGACCTAACAGTAAGTCATATGTTAGATTATATAGTATCTATTATTAAAACATTTAATGGATCTATAAATTTGTCATATGTTATATTATATAAAATATCACTAATAATTAATGGAAGTACTATAACTTCAGTAAGATAAATATAGTACTAGATATGTTTCCAAAACACTCAATAATTAAACTTAAGTCTAGACAATATATAACATTGAATCCCACTTTTTAATAAATTTATATTAATTTTCTTTCAATTGTTTTGATAAATCTCTCTTATTAAACAAAAACATTTAGTCATATGCTATACTATATAACCTCTTTATTAAAACAAAAAAATATTTATTATTAATTTTTAATGGATCTAACATTTAGTCATATGTTATACATACTATATAAAATGTCAATAATAATTAATGAAAATACTAGATATTCCCTAAGATAGTTATAGAAACAACATTAAAGTACTAGATAGGTTTCCAAACAACTCAATAATTAAATTTGAGACTAAATAATATAAAACATTGAATCCCACTTTTTAATAACTTTTAAGTAATTTTCTTTCAAATTATTTGATAAATCTCTCTTATTAAAACATAAATATTTTAATGGATCTAACATTTAGTCATATATTATATGACATAGCCTCTTTTATTAAAACAGAAACATCTTTATTATCAAAATAAAAACTTTTAATGGATCTAACATTTAGTCATATGTTACATTATACCGGACTGCATTATACAAAGTGTCCCTAATAATTAATAGAAACACTAGATATTCACAAAGATAATTATAGAAACAACATTATAACAGTAGATATGTATCCAAACAACTCAATAATTAAATGTGAGTCAAGACAATATAAAACACTGAATCTCACTTTCTAATATTTTTTAATTAATTTTTCAAGTTATTTTATAAATCTCCCTTATTAAAAATTAAATATTTTAATGGATCTAACATTTAGTCATATGGTATATTATACCTCTTTTATTAAAACATATACATATTAATGGTTCTAGCCTTTAGTCAAATCTTATATTAAATAAGATATCATTAATAATTAATGAAAACACTATATCTTATATAATAAAGTTGAGTTTTTTTTCTCCTTGGGGGGAAAAATGCCATGTGGCATTCTCCTTTTAATAATTAAAATATTTTCTCAATTTTATTTAATGTGTTTTGGTATTAATTGTTATTAGGTGTTAGTTTATTTTTGTTATTGACAATTTATTACAATGATGTTTTAATTTTGGATTGAAAGTTTAATTTATTATGAATTTTATGTCTTGATTTTCTTTAGATTTCATAACTCTTATGTTACATATTTTTTTAAATTACTTCTAAACTATTTCTTAATATTTTGTATGTCAAATAAAAAAAAAATTCTTATATAATCTTATATAATAAAATTGAGTTTTTTTCTCCTTGGGGGTAAAATGCCATGTGGCATTCTCCTTTTAATAATTAAAATATTTTCTCAATTTTATTTAATGTGTTTTGGTATTAATTGTTATTAGGTGTTAGTTTATTTTTGTTATTGACAAATATAATAAAGTTGAGTTTTTTTTCTCCTTGGGGGGAAAAATGCCATGTGGCATTCTCCTTTTAATAATTAAAATATTTTCTCAATTTTATTTAATGTGTTTTGGTATTAATTGTTATTAGGTGTTAGTTTATTTTTGTTATTGACAATTTATTACAATGATGTTTTAATTTTGGATTGAAAGTTTAATTTATTATGAATTTTATGTCTTGATTTTCTTTAGATTTCATAACTCTTATGTTACATATTTTTTTAAATTACTTCTAAACTATTTCTTAATATTTTGTATGTCAAATAAAAAAAAAAATTCTTATATAATCTTATATAATAAAATTGAGTTTTTTTCTCCTTGGGAGGAAAATGCCATGTGGCATTCTCCTTTTAATAATTAAAATATTTTCTCAATTTTATTTAATGTGTTTTGGTATTAATTGTTATTAGATGTTAGTTTATTTTTGTTATTGACAAATATAATAAAATTGAGTTTTTTTTCTCCTTGGGGGGAAAATGCCATGTGGCATTCTCCTTTTAATAATTAAAATATTTTCTCAATTTTATTTAATGTGTTTTGGTATTAATTGTTATTAGGTGTTAGTTTATTTTTGTTATTGACAATTTATTACAATGATGTTTTAATTTTGGATTGAAAGTTTAATTTATTATGAATTTTATGTCTTGATTTTCTTTAGATTTCATAACTCTTATGTTACATATTTTTTTAAATTACTTCTAAACTATTTCTTAATATTTTGTACGTCAAATAAAAAAAATTCTTATATAATCTTATATAATAAAATTGAGTTTTTTCTCCTTGGGGGGAAAATGCCATGTGGCATTCTCCTTTTAATAATTAAAATATTTTCTCAATTTTATTTAATGTGTTTTGGTATTAATTGTTATTAGGTGTTAGTTTATTTTTGTTATTGACAATTTATTACAATGATGTTTTAATTTTGGATTGAAAGTTTAATTTATTATGAATTTTATGTCTTGATTTTCTTTAGATTTCATAACTCTTGTGTTACATATTTTTTTAAATTACTTCTAAGCTATTTCTTAATATTTTGTATTTCAAATAAAAATAAAAAAATTCTTATATAATAATAATAATAAAGTTGAGTTTTTTTCTCCTTGTTGCCATGTGGCATTCTCCTTTTAATAATTAAAATATTTTCTCAATTTTATTTAATGTGTTTTGGTATTAATTGTTATTAGGTGTTAGTTTATTTTTGTTATTGACGATTTATTACAATGATGTTTTAATTTTGGATTGAAAGTTTAATTTATTATGAGTTTTATGTCTTGATTTTCTTTAGATTTCATAACTCTTATGTTTCATATTTTTTTAAATTACTTCTAAACTATTTCTTAATATTTTGTATGTCAAATAAAAATACAAAAATGGAAACTAAAGTTAAGTATTTTCAAAAAAAATTTAAACATAAAATAGATACATATCCAAACTATTACTTTATGTTCGAAACATTTAAAATATTAACTTTAGTTTTTATATATTTATTTTCATAGCTAATATATTATCTTATAATAAAGCTAATTTATTTACTAATCCGGGTTCACCCACGGTTGATCCAATGATCCAGAGACCCGGTAAATCATCCGGTTCAGTGTCCGGGTCGGGGGTCAAAACATTGGTTTATAGGATTTCTTTATATTTGATGTTGACGATGGAAAATGGAGTCTCTACGATTCTCCTTCTTTAACACAATCGACATAACCGTCATATAATCGATCTAGAAATTCCACTCATCCCACTCTCATAATGTTTAGTAACTGATGGCTATTCAAGTCCAAAAGACTAACATTTGGTCTATTGGTATTGGCACATAAACTCTATGGTATCTTCCCATGTTACACTATGCAAGGAAACCAATAACTTTTCTGGTGCATGCTATCCGTGTTTACATTTTAAAAACTGTGAACATGATTAATATACTCTTAAAACTTAACTAAACAAAAAAAGAATCATTACTTCCAATCTGAGAGAAATTTAAAAATGTTGCCTGGTTGCTAAAGTTATTTAAAATTGATGTAAACCACATACCACCCTCACCATTAATCCTTTGTAGCACACTAACCATTTATTGTCAAAACCTTTACTAAATGCAACAAGTCAGCAAGCCCGAATGTCACAGGTAGTTAGAAATTGTCTTTCTTATGATCGTTATAGATGCTAACATCTCATTTACTAATTAACAAATTGATTTTTTACTAAGAAGATTTGGTGAAATTGTTCCATTCCGGTTAAAATAGAAGTTGTCCATTAAATAAAGGAGTTTAGGAACCATTTATAGTTTTTAGCTAAAAACATATTTAGATTCATATTAAGATTCATTGATATTTCTAAATAAGGATGGACAAATAAGAATTTCGTTATGAACACACAAAATCTTCCGTTATAACAAAACTAAAATAGAAAATAATTTTATGTTTCTTATTTTAAGATACATATTTTTAAGAGACCTTGAAACTAAAGTAACACATACAACTCACACTATATTTTAAGAGTCAACATGATAATTTTAAAAATATATATTAGATACTCACCAATTATTTTATCAAAAATTGACACTTCACCCTTATTTTTTATAAAATTTATAAAATGTGAAACGTATTACATCTTTCTATTATTTGAACTAAATATATTAGTTCATATATAGTTATTTTAATAATTAATAATATAAGTATGTTCTCTATATGACTATCGGTTTTTTATTCTATTTTTATTAAATCGATTAGTAACAACCACTTATTCTATTCCACTTTGAACTAAACAACTTCAAACAAAGTAACGCACTACGGTCACTAACCACTATAAAAAAAGTTCAGAAAATATCATTTTTAATATATTTTATTTTCATATTTAACATATTTTATTTGTTAAGACCATATAATAATTTATAAATTTATGTAAAATTATAACATACGAACCCGGCGCGTAGCGCCGGAATATCACTAGTATCTTCATAAAGATAACTATAGAAACAACATTAGATATGTTTACAAACAACTCAATCATAAAATTTGAGTTTAAATAATACAGAACATTTAATCCCACTTTTTAATTTTTTTTATTAATTTTCTGTCAAATTATTTGATAAACCAAATAATTAGCTCAAACACTTATATAATATATGAAAAACGTATATCTGTTTTTTTGCAGGTTTAGATACTAAAAAATAATTTCAATTAATATTAAATTAACTAAATTAATATATTATTTTATTTATACTTTCATAAATACAAAATTTCATTCATTTAATTAAACAATGTATATAAATAAAATATTAGAGTAAATAAATTGTCATCAAATAAGTTTTATATTATATATATATTTACTATATTGTTTTAATGGGTAAAAATCTAGACGGATTAACTTTTAATCATCCGATTAATTATTCTAGACGTTCGGTTTAGCGTTGAGTCACCGTACGTTCAACACCGCTTTCTCGAACACAGTATAAATTCATCAATCAACAGATGTTTATTTGAAGTGATTATAAAGTTGAGATAACCAAACAATACATATATATTTCTTAAATCTTTCGAATAGTGCAAAATATGAATAACTAATATTGTCTTCACAATTTTTTGTCACACATATCTAAACATGAATTGCATAGTCTTTTGCCTTCTTCACATTGATCTCATTTTCTGCTCGTTACACACAACAACAATAACCACAAAGATATAAATAAATGTTAGGAAAAAATCATACATACATGCGGAATGAATATAAACATAAACATAAACATTTACGACTATTACTAAAACTTACTGGGATCTTGAGCAGAAACACAAGGAATATTAACACAGTCAGTTTGTCTTTTGTCACACTGCAATTGACATCTAGCGAAACATCCAAAAGAATCTCGTATTGGACCGGTGAGACACCCGTTATAACAACTTTTGAAACATTTTCCCCAGTTTTTTCTCATAGCTTCTGACTCAACTATAACGTTTCCAATCATCAATATCATCACCATAAATACAATCATTCTTTTCATCTCCATTGTTTTTAGAATACAAATATTTTTTCTCAAAAATGGGAGAGAGCAAATTTATCTTTATGATGGACCAAACATTTAGTATATGTTATATAATATAGTCTTTATTATTAAAACAAAAATTAATAGATCTAAATTTTATTCATATGTTATATTATGTAAAATATCACTAATAATTAATGAAAATACTATAACTTCAGTAAGATCATTATAATACTAGATTTTGAACAAAATACAATTATAGTACTAGATATGTTAAAAAACTCAATAATTAAATTTGGGTCTAGAAAATATAAGACATTGAATCCCACTTTTTTTATAAATTTTATTGATTTTTCAAATTATTTTATAAATCTCTCTTATTAAAAAATAAAACTTTAATGTATATAACATTTAGTCATATTCTGATTATATAACCTCTTTTATTAAAACAGAAACATCTTTATAATTAAAAAATATATTTCAGGTGTGAAGTTTTTGAGTGAAGATACAACACCGGGCATGCTCCAGTTGGCTGAGAAGTTCAAGGCCCATGAAGCTGTGAAACCTTACTTACCTACTGCCACCGAGTTCCTTGAATTCGCTAAAAAGAAGTTCAATGTTCAGTGAGGATTTACATCTCAATATGGTTCTAGAAAGATGTGTTCTAATCTAGCCAGAAACCAGTAAAAACAATGATATATTAATTATGAGTTTTGGGGTTTTTTTATATTACCAT
Source organism: Raphanus raphanistrum subsp. raphanistrum (assembly GCA_019706035.1). NCBI lineage: Eukaryota > Viridiplantae > Streptophyta > Magnoliopsida > Brassicales > Brassicaceae > Raphanus > Raphanus raphanistrum. Next base: position 55,316,144 of record CM033988.1, read on the forward strand.
TTTTTTATGTTATGAGTTTTTGATTGCCATTTCTTATTCAAGAAAGCTGCTAATTAAGTTCTATGATATTTAGTTCTTAAATTTATTAAATGATATTTTTTTTGTGTGTTGCATTAATTTGATTAAATTCGTCGATTCAAAAAGTTAATTTCAAGCGGTTTGACATCACTTGATTATACAAATCAAGTCTCTAAAGTTTATTTGAACTTGTAGATTGAGCAGAGTTATCAAACTTTAAGCTTTTAATGGACCTAACAGTTAGTCATATGTTAGATTATATAGTATCTATTATTAAAACATTTAATGGATCTAAAAATTTGTCATATGTTATATTATATAAAATATCACTAATAATTAATGAAAATACTATAACTTCACTAATATAAATATAGTATAGATATGTTTCCAAAACACTCAATAATTAAACTTAAGTCTAGACAATATAAAACATTGAATCCCACTTTTTAATAAATTTATATTAATTTTCTTTCAATTGTTTTGATAAATCTCTCTTATTAAACAAAAACATTTAGTCATATGCTATACTATATAACCTCTTTATTAAAACAAAAAAATATTTATTATTAATTTTTTAATGGATCTAACATTTAGTCATATGTTATACATACTATATAAAATGTCAATAATAATTAATTAAAATACTAGATATTCCCTAAGATAGTTATAGAAACAACATTAAAGTACTAGATAGGTTTCCAAACAACTCAATAATTAAATTTGAGACTAGATAATATAAAACATTGAATCCCACTTTTTAATAACTTTTAATTATTTTTCTTTCAAATTATTTGATAAATCTCTCTTATTAAAACATAAATATTTTAATGGATCTAACATTTAGTCATATATTATATTACATAGCCTCTTTTATTAAAACAGAAACATCTTTATTATCAAAATAAAAACTTTTTAATGGATCTAACATTTAGTCATATGTTACATTATACAAAGTGTCCCTAATAATTAATAGAAACACTAGATATTCACAAAGATAATTATAGAAACAACATTATACCAGTAGATATGTATCCAAACAACTCAATAATTAAATGTGAGTCAAGACAATATAAAACACTGAATCTTACTTACTAATATTTGTTAATTAATTTTTCAAGTTATTTTATAAATCTCCCTTATTAAAAATTAAATATTTTAATGGATCTAACATTTAGTCATATGGTATATTATATAACCTATTTTATCAAAACATATACATATTAATGGTTCTAGCCTTTAGTCAAATCTTATATTAAATAAGATATCATTAATAATTAATGAAAACACTATATCTTCATTAAGATAACTATAGAAACAACATTAGATATGTTTACAAACAACTCAATCATTGAGTTTAAATAATACAGAACATTTAATCCCACTTTTTAATATTTTTATTAATTTTCTGTCAAATTATTTGATAAACCAAATAATTAACTCAAACACTTATATAATATATGAAAAACGTATATCTGTTTTTTTGCAGGTTAAGATACTAAAAAATAATTTCAATTAATATTAAATTAACTAAATTAATATATTATTTTATTTATACTTTCATAAATAGAAAATGTCATTCATTTAATTAAACAAGCTTTCATATTCAATTAAACAATGTATATAAATAAAATATTAGAGTAAATAAATTGTCATCAAATAAGTTTTATATTATATATATATATATATATATATATATATATATATATATTTACTATATTGTTTTAATGGGTAAACATCTAGACGGATTAACTTTTAATCATCCGATTAATTATTCTAGATGTTCGGTTTAGCGTTGAGTCACCGTACGTTTAACACCGCTTTCTCGAACACAGTATAAATTCATCAATCAACAGATGTTTATTTGAAGTGATTATAAAGTTGAGATAACCAAACAATACATATATATTTCTTAAATCTTTCGAATAGTGCAAAATATGAATAACTAATATTGTCTTCACAATTTTTTGTCACACATATCTAAACATGAATTGCATAGTCTTTTGCCTTCTTCACATTGATCTCATTTTCTGCTCGTTACACACAGCAACAATAACCACAAAGATATAAATAAATGTTAGGAAAAAATCATACATATATGCTGAATGAATATAAACATAAACATAAACATTTACGACTATTACTAAAACTTACTGGGATCTTGAGCAGAAACACAAGGAATATTTACACAGTCAGTTTGTTTTTTTGTCACACTGCAATTGACATCTAGCGAAACATCCAAAAGAATCTCGTATTGGACCGGTGAGACACCCGTTATAACAACTTTTGAAATATTTGCCCCAGTTTTTTCTCATAGCTTCTGACTCAGCTATAACATTTCCGATCATCAATATCATCACCATAAATACAATCATTCTTTTCATCTCCATTGTTTTTAGAATACAAAGATTTTTTCTCAAAAATGGGAGAGAGCAAATTTATCTTTATGATGGACCAAAAATTTAGTATATGTTATATAATATAGTCTTTATTATTAAAACAAAAATTAATAGATCTAAATTTTATTCATATGTTATATTATGTAAAATATCACTAATAATTAATGAAAATACTATAACTTCAGTAAGATCATTATAATACTAGATTTTGAACAAAAAACAATTATAATACTAGATATGTTAAAAAAAATCAATAATTAAATTTGGGTCTAGAAAATATAAGACATTGAATCCCACTTTTTTATAAATTTTATTGATTTTTTCCAATTATTTTATAAATCTCTCTTATTAAAACATAAAATTTTAATGGATATAACATTTAGTCATATTCTATTTATATAACCTCTTTTATTAAAACAGAAACATCTTTATATCTTTGTGGTTAACCCACGGATTTTGAAATTTTTTTCAAAAATATGAAAATCTTGTTTTAATGTATAGTTTCATCGAGCACTAACATAAGATGATATTCAAAGAGTTTAGAACCTCTGTTATTTTTGTTTCTCTGGATAATGAAGATTTTATAATGCTAATTCCACTAATCTAGGCATTATATGAAATTTTAGTAAACTAAATATTAAAAAATTAGAATGATTCCAATATACCACGAAAGATAGTTTGGAATACATTAATTCTAATGTAGAATGTGGTTTGAAAATTTTAAACTAAAGTGAAGAGTATAAACTTTAGTATATAGAGCATTTACCGAAACTAATTATTTTAGAAGGGGTTAACACACGGATTTTGGAAAAATTTCAAAAATATAAAAATCTTGTTTTAATATATAGTTTCATCGAGCACTAACATAAGATGATGGTCAAAGAGTTTAGCACCTCTGTTATCTCCATTTCTCTAGATAATGAAGATTTTATAATGCTTTTTTTTTTTTTTTGTAACACGAATTTATATTATAGAAAGCTTAAAGAGCAATGTTTACAACTGAAGCAGAAAGTCCCGGAGTCAAGTTTGGGAGAATGAAACTAAAAAACAATACATAACAACTAGAGATAAAACCATATACGGGCGAGGCACGCTCAGCGAAATGAAGAAACCCAAAGAGAAGCTTCACTTTTGTTCCCATGGCGATTGTTCGAGAGAACAATGGATAATCGAACACGACGTTGAAACACCTATAAGAAGAAACTGAAATGTTGACTGGCAAGAACTCTAGGTGAGAAGCTCTAGATCTGTTGACAACATTGAGAGAACAAAGTCCTATTTGACTTGATTTGGCGCTTAAACACGAACGATCAGCTTTAGACCCAACAAATCTTACCGAAGATTTTATAATGCTAATTCCACTAATCTAGGCAGTATATGAAATTTTAGTAAATTAAATATCAAAAAATTAGAATGATTCCTATATACCATGAAAGATAGTTTAGAATACATTAATTCAAATGTAGAATGTGGTTTGAAAATTTTAAACTAAAGTGAAGAGTATAAACTTCAGTATATAGAGCATTTACCGAAAACTAATTATTTTAGAAAGGGTTAACACATGGATTTTGGAAAAATTTCAAAAATATGAAAATCTTGTTTTAATGTATAGTTTCATTGAGCACTAACATAAGATGATGGTCAAAGAGTTTAGAACCTCTGTTATCTCCGTTTCTCTAGATAATGAAGATTTTATAATGGTAATTCCACTAATCTAGGCAGTATATGAAATTTTAGTAAACTAAATATTAAAAAAATTATCATGATTCCTCTATACCATTAAAGATAGTTCAGAATACATTAATTTAAATTTAGAATGTCGTTTGAAATTTTTAAACTAAAGTGAAGAGTATAAATTCAGTATATAGAGCATTTACCGAAAACTAATTATTTTAGAAGGGGTCTAATCCACGGTTTTTGGAAAAAATTCAAAAATATGAAAATATTGTTTTAATGTATAGTTTCATCGAGCACTAACATAAGATGATTGTCAAAGAGTTTAGAACCTCTGTTATCTCCGGTTCTCTAGGTAATGAGGATTTTATAAAGCTAATTCCACTAATCTAAGCAGTATATGAAATTTTAGTAAACTAAATATTAAAAAATTAGAATGATTCATAAATACCATGAAATAAAGTTTAGAATACATTAATTCAAATGTCAAATTTGGTTTGAAAATTTTAGACAAAAGTGAAGAGTATAAACTTCTGTATATAGAGCATTTACCGAAAACTAATTATTTTAGAAGGGGTTAACCCACGGATTTTGGAAAATTTTCAAAAACAAGAAAATCTTGTTTTTAATGTATTGTTTCATCGAGCACTAACATAAGATGATAGTCAAAGAGTTTAGAACCTCTGTTATATCCGTTTCTCTAGATAATGAAGATTTTATAACGTTAATTCTACTAATCTAGGCAGGATATGAAATTTTAGTAAACTAAATATTAAAAATTAGAATTATTCTTATATACCATGAAAGAGACTTTAGAGTACATTAATTCAAATGTTGAATGTGGTTTGAAATTTTAAAACAAAGTGAAGAGTATAAACTTAAGTATTTAGAGGATTTACCGAAAACTCATTATTTTAAAAGGGGTTAACCCACGGATTTTGAAAAAATTTCAAAAATATGAAAATCTTGTTTTAATGTATATTTTTAATGAGCACTAACATAAGATGATAGTCAAAGAGTTTAGAACCTCTGTTATCTCCATTTCTCTTGATAATGAAGATTTTATAACGCTAATTCCACTAATCTAGGCATTATATGAAATTTTAGTAAACTAAATATTAAAAAATTAGAATGATTCCAATATACCACGAAAGATAGTTTGGAATACATTAATTCTAATGTAGAATGTGGTTTGAAAATTTTAAACTAAAGTGAAGAGTATAAACTTTAGTATATAGAGCATTTACCGAAACTAATTATTTTAGAAGGGGTTAACACACGGATTTTGGAAAAATTTCAAAAATATGAAAATCTTGTTTTAATGTATAGTTTCTTCGAACACTAACATAAGATGATGGTCAAAGAGTTTAGCACCTCTGTTATCTCCATTTCTCTAGATAATGAAGATTTTATAATGCTAATTCCACTAATCTAGGCAGTATATGAAATTTTAGTAAATTAAATATCAAAAAATTAGAATGATTCCTATATACCATGAAAGATAGTTTAGAATACATTAATTCAAATGTAGAATGTGGTTTGAAAATTTTAAACTAAAGTGAAGAGTATAAACTTCAGTATATAGAGCATTTACCGAAAACTAATTATTTTAGAAAGGGTTAACACATGGATTTTGGAAAAATTTCAAAAATATGAAAATCTTGTTTTAATGTATAGTTTCATTGAGCACTAACATAAGATGATGGTCAAAGAGTTTAGAACCTCTGTTATCTCCGTTTCTCTAGATAATGAAGATTTTATAATGGTAATTCCACTAATCTATGCAGTATATGAAATTTTAGTAAACTAAATATTAAAAAAATTATCATGATTCCTCTATACCATTAAAGATAGTTCAGAATACATTAATTTAAATTTAGAATGTCGTTTGAAATTTTTAAACTAAAGTGAAGAGTATAAATTCAGTATATAGAGCATTTACCGAAAACTAATTATTTTAGAAGGGGTCTAATCCACGGTTTTTGGAAAAAATTCAAAAATATGAAAATATTGTTTTAATGTATAGTTTCATCGAGCACTAACATAAGATGATTGTCAAAGAGTTTAGAACCTCTGTTATCTCCGGTTCTCTAGGTAATGAGGATTTTATAAAGCTAATTCCACTAATCTAAGCAGTATATGAAATTTTAGTAAACTAAATATTAAAAAATTAGAATGATTCATAAATACCATGAAATAAAGTTTAGAATACATTAATTCAAATGTCAAATTTGGTTTGAAAATTTTAGACAAAAGTGAAGAGTATAAACTTCTGTATATAGAGCATTTACCGAAAACTAATTATTTTAGAAGGGGTTAACCCACGGATTTTGGAAAATTTTCAAAAACAAGAAAATCTTGTTTTTAATGTATTGTTTCATCGAGCACTAACATAAGATGATAGTCAAAGAGTTTAGAACCTCTGTTATATCCGTTTCTCTAGATAATGAAGATTTTATAACGTTAATTCTACTAATCTAGGCAGTATATGAAATTTTAGTAAACTAAATATTAAAAATTAGAATTATTCTTATATACCATGAAAGAGACTTTAGAGTACATTAATTCAAATGTTGAATGTGGTTTGAAATTTTAAAACAAAGTGAAGAGTATAAACTTAAGTATTTAGAGGATTTACCGAAAACTCATTATTTTAAAAGGGGTTAACCCACGGATTTTGAAAAAATTTCAAAAATATGAAAATCTTGTTTTAATGTATATTTTTAATGAGCACTAACATAAGATGATAGTCAAAGAGTTTAGAACCTCTGTTATCTCCATTTCTCTTGATAATGAAGATTTTATAACGCTAATTCCACTAATCTAGGCATTATATGAAATTTTAGTAAACTAAATATTAAAAAATTAGAATGATTCCTATATACCACGAAGGATAGTTTGGAATACATTAATTCTAATGTAGAATGTGGTTTGAAAATTTTAAACAAAAGGGAAGAGTATAAACTTCGGTATAAAGAGAATTTACCGAAAACTAATTATTTTAAAAGGGGACCCACGGATTTTGGAAAAATTTCAAAAATATGAAAATCTTGTTTTAATATATTGTTTCATCGAGAACTAACATTAGATGATAGTCTAAGAGTTTAGAACCTCTATTATCTCCGTTTCTCTAGATAATGAAGATTTTATAATTCTAATTCCACTAATCTAGGCACTATATGAAATTTTAGTAAAATAAATATTAAAAAATTAGAATGATTCCTATATACCATGAAAGATAGTTTAGAATACATTAATTCAAATGTAGAATATGGTTTGAAAACTTTAAACAAAAGTGAAGAGTATAAACTTCTGTATATAGAGCTTTTACCGAGAACTAATTATTTTAGAAGGGGTTAACCCACGGATTTTGAAAAAAATTCAAAAATATAAAAATCTTGTTTTAAAGTATAGTTTCATCGAACACTAACATAAGATGATAGTCAAAGAGTTTAGAACCTCTGTTAATTCTGTTTCTCTGGATAATGAAGATTTTATAACGCTAATTCCACTAATCTATGCATTATTTGAAATTTTAGTAAAGTAAATATTAAAAAATTAGAATGATTCCAATATACCACGAAAGATAGCTTGGAATACATTAATTATAATGTAAAATATGGTTTGAAAATTTTAAACTAAAGTGAAAAATATAAACTTTAGTATATATAGCATTTACCGAAAACTAATTATTTTAGAAGGGGTTAACACACGGATTTTGGAAAATTTTCAAAAATATGAAAATCTTGTTTAAATGTATAGTTTCATCGAGCACAAACATAAGATGATGGTCAAAGAACCTTTGTTATCTCAATTTCTCTATATAATGAAGATTTTATAATGCTAATTCCACTAATCTAGGCAGTATATGAAATTTTAGTAAATTAAAAAAAAAAAAATTAGAATGATTCCTATATACCATGAAAGATAGTTTATAATACATTAATTCAATGTAGAATGTGGTTTGAAAATTATAAACTAAAGTGAAGAGTATAAACTTCGGTATATAGAGCATTTACCGAAAACTAATTATTTTAGAAAGGGTTAAACCCACAGATTTTGAAAAAATTTCAAAAATATGAAAATCTTGTTTTAATGTATAGTTTCATCGAGCACTAACATAAGATGATATTCAAAGAGTTTAGAACCTCTGTTATCTCCGTTTCTCTGGATAATGAAGATTTTATAATGATAATTCCACTAATCTAGGCAGTATATGAAATTTGAGTAAACTAAATATTAAAAAATAGAATGATTCCTATATACCATGAAAAATAGTTTAGAATACATTAATTCAAATTTAGAATGTCGTTTGAAGTATTTAAAATAAAGTGAAGAGTATAAACTTCAGTATATAGAACATTTACCGAAAACTAATTATTTTAGAAGATGTTAACTCACGGATTTTGGAAAAATTTCAAAAATAAGAAAATCTTGTTTTAATGTATAGTTTCATCTAGCACTAACATAAGATGATGGTCAAAGAGTTTAAAACCTCTCTTATCTCCGTTTCTCTAGATAATAAAGATTTTATAATGGTAATTCCACTTATCTAGCCAGTATATGAAATTTTAGTAAACTAAATATTTAAGAATTAGAATGATTCCTATATACCATGAAAGACAGTTTGGAATACACTAATTTAAATGTAGAATGTCGTTTGAAATTTTTAAACTAAAGTGGAGAGCATAAACTTCAGTATATAGAGCATTTTCAGAAAACTAATTATTTTAGAAGGGGTTAACCCACGGATTTTGGAAAAATTTGAAAAATATGAAAATCTTGTTTTAATGTATAGTTTCATCGAGCACTAACATAAGATGATGGTCAAAGAGTTTAGAACCTCTGTTATGTCCGTTTCTCTAGATAATGAAGATTTTATAACGCTAATTCTACTAATCTAGGTAGTATATGAAATTCTAGTAAACTAAATATTAAAAATTAGAATGATTCTTATATACCATGAAAGAGACTTTAGAGTACATTAATTCAAATGTCGAATGTGTTTGAAATTTTATAAGGGGTTAACCCACATATTTTGGAAAAATTTCAAAAATATGAAAATCTTGTTTTAATGTATAGTTTCATGGAGCACTAACATAAGATGATGGTTAAAGAGTTTGAAACCTCTGTTATCTCTGTTTCTCTAGATAATGAAGATTTTATAATGGTAATTCCACTAATCTAGGCAATATATGAAATTTTAGTAAACTAAAAATTAAAAAATTAGAATGATTCCTATATACCACGAGAGATAGTTTAGAATACATTAATTCTAATGTAGAATGTGGTTTGAAAATTTTAAACTAAAGTGAAGAGTACAAACTTCAGTATATAGAGCATTTACCGAAAACTAATTATTTTAGAAGGAGTTAACCCACGGATTTTGGAAAATTTTCAAAAATCTGAAAATCTTGTTTTAATGTATAGTTTTATCGAGCACTAACAAAAGATGATGGTCAAAGAGTTTAGAACCTCTGTTATCTCCGTTTCTCTAGATAATGAAAATTTTATAATGTTAATTCCACTAATGTAAGCAGTATATAAAATTTTAGTAAGCTAAATATCAAAAAATTAGAATGATTCCTATATACCATAAAAGATAGTTTAGAATACATTAATTCAAATGTAGAATGTGGTTTGAAAATTTTAAACAAAAGTGAAGAGTATAAACTTCTGTATATAGACCATTTACCAAAAACTAATTATTTTAGAAGTGTTAACCCATGAATTTTGGAAAATTTCAAAAATCTAAAAAAATTTTGTTTTAATGTTTAGTTTCATCGAACACTAACATAAGATGATGGTCAAAGAGTTTAGAAACTCTGTTATCTCCGTTTCTCTAGATAATGAAGATTTTATAATGGTAATTCCACTAATCTAGGCAATATATGAAATTTTAGTAAACTAAAAATTAAAAAATTAGAATGATTTCTATATACCACGAGAGATAGTTTAGAATACATTAATTCTAATGTAGAATGTGGTTTGAAAATTTTAAACTAAAGTGAAGAGTACAAACTTCAGTATATAGAGCATTTACTGAAAACTAATTATTTTAGAAGGAGTTAACCCACGGATTTTGGAAAATTTTCAAAAATCTGAAAATCTTGTTTTAATGTATAGTTTTATCGAGCACTAACATAAGATGATGGTCAAAGAGTTTAGAACCTCTGTTATCTCCGTTTCTCTAGATAATGAAGATTTTATAATGTTAATTACACTAATGTAAGCAGTATATAAAATTTTAGTAAGCTAAATATCAAAAAATTAGAATGATTCCTATATACCATGAAAAATAGTTTAGAATAAATTAATTCAAATTTAGAATTTCGTTTGAAATATTTAAACTAAAGTGAAGAGTATAAACTTCAATATATAGAGCATTTACCGAAAACTAATTATTTTAGAAAGGGTTAACCCACGGATTTTGGAAAAATTTCAAAAATATGAAAATCTTGTTTTAATGTATAGTTTCATCGGGCACTAACATAAGATAATATTCAAAGAGTTTAGAACCTCTGTTATCTCCGTTTCTCTGGATAATGAAGATTTTATAACGCTAATTCCACTAATTTAGGCAGTATATAAAATTTAGTAAACTAAATATTAAAAATTAGAATGATTACTATATACCATGAAATATAGTTCAGAATACATTAATTCAAATTTAGAATGTCGTTTGAAATATTTAAACTAAAGTGAAGAGTATAAACTTCAGTATATAGAGCATTTACCGAAAACTAATTATTTTAGAAGGGGTTAACCCACAGATTTTGAAAAAAATTCAAAAATATGAAAATCTTGTTTTAATGTATAGTTTAATCGAGCACTAACTTAAAATGATAGTCAAAGAGTTTAGAACCTCTGTTATTTCCGCTTCTCTGGATAATGAAGATTTTATAACGCTAATTCCACTAATCTAGACATTATATGAAATTTTAGTAAACTAAATATTAAAAAAATAGAATGATTCATATATACCATGAAAGATAGTTTAGAATACATTAATTCAAATGTAGAATGTGGTTTGAAATATTTAAACTAAAGTGAAGAGTATAAACTTCAGTATATAGAGCATTTACCGAAAACTAATTATTTTAGAAGAGGTTAACCCACGGATTTTGGAAAATTTTCAAAAATATGAAAATCTTGTTTAATATATAGTTTAATCGAGCACTGACATAAGATGATAGTCAGAGAGTTTAGAACCTCTGTTATTTCCGCTTCTCTGGATAATGAAGATTTTATAACGCTAATTCCACTAATCTATGCAGTATATGAAATTTTAGTAAGCTAAATATTAAAAAATTAGAATGATTCCTATATACCATGAAATATAGTTTAGAATACGTTAATTCAAATTTATAATGTCGTTTGAAATATTTAAACTAAAGTGAAGAGTATAAACTTCAGTATACAGAGCATTTACAGAAAACTAATTATTTTAGAAGGATTTAACCCAGGGATTTTGGAAAAATTTCAAAAATATGAAAAACTTTTTCTAATGTATAGTTTCATCGAGGACTAACATAAGATTATGGTCAAAGAGTTTAGAACCTCTGTTATCTTTGTTTCTCTGGATAATGAAAAATTTATAACGCTAATTCTACTAATCTAGGTAGTATATGAAATTTTAGTAAACTAAATATTAAAAATTAGAATGATTCCTATATACCATGAAAGACAGTTTAGAATACATTAATTCAAATGTAGAATGTCGTTTGAAATTTTTAGCTAAAGTGAAGAGTATAAACTTCAGTATATAGAGCATTTACCGAAAACTAATTATTTTAGAAGGGGGTTAATCCACGGATTTTGGAAAAATTTCAAAACACGAAAATCTTGTTTGATGTATAGTTTCATCGAGTACTAACATAAGATGATAGTCTAAGAGTTTAGAACCTCTATTATCTCCGTTTCTCTAGATAATGAAGATTTTATAATTCTAATTCCACTAATCTAGGCAGTATATGAAATTTTAGTAAACTAAATATTAAAAAATTAGAATGATTCCTATATACCATGAAAGATAGTTTAGAATACATTAATTCTAATATAGAATGTTGTTTGAAAATTTTAAACAAAAGCTAAGAGTATGAACTTCTGTATATAGAGCATTTACCTAAAACTAATTATTTTAAAAGGGGTTAACCCACGGATTTTGGAAAAATTTCAAAAATATAAAAATCTTGTTTTAGTGTATAGTTTCATCGAGTAATAACATAAGATGATTGTCAAAGAGTTTAGAACCTCTGTTATCTCCGTTTCTCTGGATAATGAAGATTTTATAACGCTAATTCCACTAATCTAGGCATTATATGAAATTTTAGTAAATTAAATATTAAAAAATTAGAATGATTCCTATATACCATGAAAGATAGTTTATAATACATTAATTCAAATGTAGAATGTCGTTTGTAATTTTTAAACTAAATTGAAGAGTATAAACTTCAATATATAGAGCATTTACCGAAAACTAAATATTTTAGAAGGGGTTAACAATTTCAAAAATATGAAAATCTTGTTTTAATGTATAGTTTCATCGAGCACTAACATAAGATGATATTCAAAAAGTTTAGAACCTCTGTTATCTCCGTTTCTCTGGATAATGAAGATTTTATAACGCTAATTCCACTAATCTATGCAGTATATGAAATTTTAGTAAACTAAATATTAAAAATTAGAATGATTCCTATATACCATGAAAAATAGTTTAGAATAAATTAATTCAAATTTAGAATGTCGTTTGAAATATTTAAACTAAAGTGAAGAGATAAACTTCAATATATAGAGCATTTACCGAAAACTAATTATTTTAGAAAGGGTTAACCCACGGATTTTGGAAAAATTTCAAAAATATGAAAATCTTGTTTTAATGTATAGTTTAATTGAGCACTATCATAAGATGATAGTCAAAGAGTTTATATACTCTTTTATCTCCGTTTCTCTGGATAATGAAGATTTTATAACGCTAATTCCACTAATCTAAGAAGTATACGAAATTTTAGTAAACTAAATATTAAAAAATTAGAATGATTCCTATATACCATGAAAAATAGTTTAGAATACATTAATTCAAATTTAGAATGCCGTTTGAAATATTTAAACTAAAGTGAAGAGTATAAACTTCAGTATATAGAGCATATACCGAAAACTAATTATTTTATAAGGGGTTAACCCACGGATTTTGGAAAATTTTCAAAAATATGAAAATCTTGTTTTAATGTATAGTTTCATTGAGCACTAACATAAGATGATGGTTAAAGAGTTTGAAACCTCTGTTATCTCTGTTTCTCTTGATAATGAAGATTTTATAAGGGTAATTCCACTAATATAGGCAATATATGAAATTTTAGTAAACTAAAATTAATAAATTAGAATGATTCCTATATACCACGAGAGATAGTTTAGAATACATTAATTCTAATGTACGATGTGGTTTGAAAATTTTAAACTAAAGTGAAGAGTATAAACTTCAGTATATAGAGCATTTACCGAAAACTAATTATTTTAGAAGGGGTTAACCCACGGATTTTATAAAATTATCAAAAATATGAAAATCTTGTTGTATAGTTTAATCGAGCACTAACATAAGATGATAGTCAAAGAGTTTAGAACCTCTGTTATTTGCGCTTCTCTCGATAATGAAGATTTTATAAGGCTAAATCCACTAATCTAGGCATTATATGAAATTTTAGTAAACTAAATATTAAAAAATTAGAATGATTCATATATACCATGAAAGATAGTTTAGAATACATTAATTCAAATGTAGAATGTGGTTTGAAAATTTTAAACAAAAGTGAAAAGTATTAACTTCTGTATATAAAGCATTTACCGAGAACTATCTATTTTAGAAGTATTTAACCCACGGATTTTGGAAAATTTCCAAAAATATGAAAATCTCGTTTTAATTTATAGTTTCATCGAGCACTAACATAAGATGATGGTCAAAGAGTTAGATCCTCTGTTATTTCTGTTTCTCTAGATAATGAAGATTTTATAATAGTAATTCTACTAATCTAGGCAGTATATGAAATTTTAGTAAACCAAAAATTAAAAAATTAGAATGATTCCTATATACCATGAAAAACAGTTTAGAATAAATTAATTAAAATTTAGAATGTCGTTTGAAATATTTAAAATAAAGTGAGGAGTATAAACTTCAGTATATAGAGCATTTACAGAAAACTAATTATTTTAGAAGGGGTTAACCCATGGATTTTGGAAAATTTTCAAAAATATGAAAATCTGGTTTACTTTATATTTTCATAGAGCACTAACATAAGATGATAGTCAAAGAGTTTAGAACCTATGTTATCTCCGTTACTCAGGATAATGAAGATTTTATAACGCTAATTCCACTAATCTATGCATTATATGAAAATTTAGTAAACTAAATATTAAAAAATTAGAATGATTTCTATATACCATGAAAGATAGTTTAGAATACACTAATTCTAATATAGAATGTGGTTTGAAAATTTTAAACAAAAGTGAAGAGTATAAACTTCAGTACATAGAGCATTTACCAAAAACTAATTATTTTAGAAGGGGTTAACCCACGGATTTTGAAAAAATTTCAAAAATATGAAAATCTTGTTTTAATATATAGTTTCATCGAGCACTAACATAAGATGATAGTCTAAGAGTTAAGAACCTCTGTCATCTCCGTTTCTCTAGATAATGCAGATTTTATAATTCTAATTCCACTAATCTAGGCAGTATATGAAATTTTAGTAAACTAAATATTTAAAAAATTAGAATGATTTCTATATACCATGAAAAATAGTTTATAATACATTAATTCAAATTTAGAATGTCGTTTGAAATATTTAAACTAAAGTGAAGAGTATAAACTTCAGTATATAGAGCATTTACCGAAAACTAATTATTTTAGAAGGGGGTTAACCCACAGATTTTCGAAAATTTTCAAAAATATTAAAATCTTGTTTTAATGTATAGTTTAATCGAGCACTTACATAAGATGATAGTCAAAGAGTTTAGAACCTCTGTTATTTACGCTTCTCTGGATAATGAAGATTTTATAACGCTAATTCCATTAATCTAGGCATTATATGGAATTTTAGTAAACTAAATATTAAAAAATTAGAATGATTTATATATACCATGAAAGATAGTTTAGAATACATTAATTAAAATGTAGAATGTGGTTTGAAAATTTTAAACTAAAGTGAAGAGTATAAACTTCTGTATATAGATCATTTACCGAGAACTAATTATTTTAGAAGTGGTTAACCCACGGATTTTGGAAAAATTTCAAAAATATGAAAATCTTGTTTTAATGTATAGTTTCATCGAGCACTAACATAAGATGATAGTCAAAGAGTTTAGAACCTTTGTTATCTCCGTTTCTCTAGATAATAAAGATTTTATAATGGTAATTCCACTAATCTAGGCAGTATATGAAATTTTAGTAAACTAAATATTAAAAAATTAGAATGATTCCTATATACCATGAAAAATAGTTTAGAATAAATTAATTCAAATTTAGAATGTCGTTTTAAATATTTAAACTAAAGTGAAGACTATAAACTTCAGTATATAGAGCATTTACCGAAAACTAATTATTTTAGAAGGAGTTAACCCACGGATTTTGGAAAAATTTCAAAAATATTAAAATCTTGTTTTACTGTATATTTTCATTGATCACTAACATAAGATGATAGTCAAAGAGTTTAGAACCTCTGTTATCTCCGTTACTCTGGATAATGAAGATTTTTATAACGCAAATTCCACTAATCTAGGCATTATATGTAATTTTAGTAAACTAAATATTAGAAATTTAGATTGATTCCTATATACCATGAAAGATAGTTTAGAATACATTAATTAAAATGTAGAATGTGGTTTGAAAATTTTAAACTAAAGTGAAGAGTATAAACTTCTGTATATAGATCATTTACCGAGAACTAATTATTTTAGAAGTGGTTAACCCACGGATTTTGGAAAAATTTCAAAAATATGAAAATCTTGTTTTAATGTATAGTTTCATCGAGCACTAACATAAGATGATGGTCAAAGAGTTTAGAACCTCTGTTATCTCCGTTTCTCTAGATAATGAAGATTTTATAATGGTAATTCCACTAATCTAGGCAATATATGAAATTTGAGTTAACTAAATATTAATAAATTAGAATGATTCCTATATACCATGAAAGATAGTTTAGAATAAATTAATTCAAATTTAGAATGTCGTTTGAAATATTTAAACTAAAGTAAAGAGTATAAACTTCAGTATATAGAGCATTTACCGAAAACTAATTATTTTAAAATAGGTTAACCCACGGATTTTGGAAAAAAAATCAAAAATATAAAAATCTTGTTTTAATGTATAGTTTCATCGAGTACTAACATAAGATGATAGTCAAAGAGTTTAGAACCTCTGTTATCTCCGTTTCTCTGGATAATGAAGATTTTATAACGCTAATTCCACTAATCTAGGCATTATATGAAATTTTAGTAAACTAAATATTAAAAAATTAGAATGATTCCTATATACCATAAAAATAATTTAGAATACATTAATTCAAATTTAGAATGTCGTTTGAAATATTTAAACTAAAGTGAAGAGTATAAACTTGAGTTTATAGAGCATTTACTGAAAACTAATTATTTTAGAAGGGGTTAACCCACAGATTTTGAAAAAATTTCAAAAATATGAAAATCTTGTTTTAATGTATAGTTTAATTGAGAACTGACATAAGATGATAGTTAAAGAGTTTAGAAACTCTCCTATTTCCGCTTCTCTGGATAATGAAGATTTTATAACGCTAATTCCACTAATCTAGGCATTATATAAAATTTTAGTAAACTAAATATTAAAAAATTAGACTGATTCCAAAATACCATGAAAAATAGTTTAGAATACATTAATTCAGATATAAAATGTCGTTTGAAATATTTAAACTAAAGTGAAGAGTATAAACTTCAATATATACAGCATTTACCGAAAACTAATTATTTTAGAAGGGGGGTTAACCCACGGATTTTGGAAAATTTTTAAAAATATGAAAATCTTGTTTTAATGTATAGTTTAATCGAGCACTAAAATAAGATGATAGTCAAAGAGTTTAGAACCTCTGTTATTTACGCTTCTCTGGATAATGAAGATTTTATAATGCTAATTCCACTAATCTAGGCATTATATGAAATTTTAGTAAACTAAATATTTAAAAATTAGAATGGTTCATATATACCATAAAAGATAGTTTAGAATACATTAATTCAAATGTAGAATGTGGTTGGAAAATTTTAAACTAAAGTGAAGAGTATAAACTTCTGTATATAGAGCATTTACCGAGAACTATTTATTTTAGAAATGTACCCACGGATTTTGGAAACATTTCAAAAATATGAAAATCTTGTTTTAATGTATAGTTTCATCGAGCACCAACATAAGATGATGGTCAAAGAGTTTAGAACCTCTGTTATCTCCGTTTCTCTAGATAATAAAGATTTTATGATGGTAATTCCACTAATCTAGGCAGTATATGAAATTTTAGTAAACTAAATATTAAAAATTAGAATGATTCCTATATACCATGAAAAATAGTTTACAATAAATTAATTCAAATTTAGAATGCCGTTTGAAATATTTAAACTGAAGTGAAGAGTATAAACTTCAGTATATAGAGCATTTACCGAAAACTAATTATTTTAGAAGGGGTTAACCCACGGATTTTGAAAAAATTTCAAAAATATGAAAATCTTGTTTTAATGTATAGTTTAATCGAGCACTGACATAAAATGATAGTCAAAGAGTTTTAGAACCTCTGTTATCTCCGTTACTCTGGATAATGAAGATTTTATAACGCTAATTCCAATAATCTAGGCATTATATTAAATTTTAGTAAACTAAATATTAAAAAATTAGAATGATTCCTATATACCATGAAAGATAGTTTAGAATACACTAATTCTAATGTTGAATGTGGTTTGAAAATTTTAAACAAAAGTGAAGAGTATAAACTTCAGTACATAGAGCATTTACCGAAAACTAATTATTTTAGAAGGGGTTAACCCACGGATTTTGGAAAAATTTCAAAAATATGAAAATCTTGTTTTAATATATAGTTTCATCGAGCACTAACATAAGATGATAGTCTAAGAGTTTAGAACCTCTGTTATCTCCGTTTCTCTAGATAATGAAGATTTTATAATTCTAATTCCACTAATCTAGGTAGTATATGAAATTTTAGTAAACTAAATATTTAAAAAAATTAGAATGATTCCTATATACCATGAAAAATAGTTTAGAATACATTAATTCAAATTTAGAATGTCGTTTGAAATATTTAAACTAAAGTGAAGAGTATAAACTTCAGTATATAGCGCATTTACCGAAAACAAATTACTTTAGAAAGGGTTAACCCACGGATATTGGAGAAATTTCAAAAATGTGAAAATCTTGTTTTAATGTATAGTTTCATCGAGCACTAACATAAGATGATGGTCAAAGAGTTTAGAACCTCTATTATCTTCGTTTCTCTGGATAATGAAGATTTTATAACGCTATTTCCACTAATGTAGGCATTAGTGGTTTGAAAATTTTAAACTAAAGTGAAGAGTATAAATTTCAGTATATATAGCATTTACCGAAAACTAATTATTTTAGAAGGGGTTAACCCACGGATTTTGGAAAAATTTCAAAAATATGAAAATCTTGTTTTATTGTATAGTTTCATCGAGCACTAACATAAGATGATGGTCAAAGAGTTTAGAAACTCTATTATCTCCGTTTCTCTAGATAATGAAAATTTTTAGTGGTAATTCTCCTAATCTAGGCAGTATATAAAATTTTAGTAAACTAAATATCAAAAAATTAGAATGATTCATATATACCATGAAAGATAGTTTAGACTACATTAATTCAAATGTAGAATGTGGTTTGACAATTTTAAACAAAAGTGAAGAGTATAAACGTCTGTATATAGAGCATGTACCGAAAACTAATTATTTTAGAAGGGGTTAACCCACGGATTTTGGAAAATTTTCAAAAATATGAAAATCTTGTTTTAATGTATAGTTTCATCGAGCACTAACATAAGATGATTGTGAAAGAGTTTAGAACCTATATTATCTTCGTTTCTCTAGATAATGAAGATTTTATAATGGTACTTCCACTAATATAGTGAGTATATGAAATTTTAGTAAACTAAATATTAAAAAATTAGAATGATTCTTATATATTATAAAAGATAGTTTAGAATACATTAATTCAAATATAGAATGTCGTTTGAAATTTTAAACAAAACTGAAGAGCATAAACTTCTGTATATCGAGCATTTACCGAAAACTAATTATTTTAGAAGGGGTTAACCAACGGATTTTGGAAAAATTTCAAAAAAATGAAAATCTTGTTTTAATATATAGTTTCATCGAGCACTAACATAAGATGATGTTCAAAGAGTTTAGAACCTCTGTTATCTCCATTTCTCTAGATAATGAAGATTTTGTAACGATAATTCCACTAATCTAGGCAGTGTATGAAATTTTAGTAAACTAATAATTTAAAAAATAGAATGATTCCTGTATACCATGAAAGATAGTTTAGAATACATTAATTCTAAATAGAATGTGGTTTGAAAATTATAAACAAAAGTGAAGAATATAAACTTCGATATATAGAGTATTTACGAAAACTAATTATTTTAGAAGGGGTTAACCCATTGATTTTGTAAAAATTACAAAAATATGAAAATCTTCTTTTAATATATAGTTTCATCAAGAACTAACATTAGATGATAGTCTAAGAGTTTAGAACCTCTGTTATCTCTGTTTCTCTAGATAATGAAGATTTTATAATTCTAGTTCCACTAATCTAGGCAGTATATGAAATTTTAGTAAACTAAATATTAAAATATTAGAATGATACATATATACCATGAAAGATAGTTTAGTATACATTAATTCAAATGTAGAATGTGGTTTGAAAATTTTAAACAAAAGTGAAGAATATAAACTTCGGTATATAGAGTATTTACCGAAAACTAATTATTTTAGAAGGGGTTAACCCACGGATTTTGAAAAAATTTCAAAAATATGAAAATCTTGTTTTAATGCATAGTATCATCGAGCACTAACATAAGATGATAGTCAAAGAGTTTAGAACCTCTGTTATCTCCGTTTCTCTGGATAATGAAGATTTTATAACGCTAATTCCACTAATGTAGGCATTAGTGGTTTGAAAATTTTAAACTAAAGTGAAGAGTATAAACTTCAGTTTATAGAGCATTTACCGAAAACTAATTATTTTAGAAGGGGTTAACCCACGGATTTTGGAAAAATTTCAAAAATATGAAAATATTGTTTTAATGTATAGTTTCATCGAGCACTAACATAAGATGATGTTCAAAGAGTTTAGAACCTCTGTTATCTCCATTTCTCTAGATAATGAAGATTTTATAATGCTAGATCCACTAATCAAGGCAGTATATGAAATTTTAGTAAACTAAATATTAAAAAATTAGAAAGATTCCTATATACCATGAATTATAGTTTAGAATACTTTAATTCAAATGTCGAATTTGGTTTGAAATTTTTATACAAAAGTGAAGAGTATAAACTTATGTATATAGAGCATTTACCAAACTAATTATTTTAGAATGGGTTAACCCACGGGTTTTGGAAAAATTTCAAAAATATGAAAATCTTGTTTTAATGTAGAGTTTCATCGAGCACTAACATAATATGATGGTCAAAGAGTTTAGAACCTATGTTATCTCCGCTTCTCTAGATAATGAAGATTTTATAATGGTAATTCCACTAATATAGGCAGTACATGAAATTTTAGTAAACTAAATATTAAAAAAATTAGAATGATTCTTATATACCATGAAAGATAGTTTAGAATAAATTAATTCAAATGTAGAATGTTGTCTGAAAATTTTAAACTAAAGTGAAGAGTATACACTTTAGTATATAGAGCATTTACCGAAAACTAATTATTTTAGAAAGGGTTAACCCACGGATTTCGGAAAATTTTCAAAAACATGAAAATATTGTTTTAATGTATAGTTTCATTGATCACTAACATAAGATGATAGTCAAAGAGTTTAGAACCTCTGTTATCTCCGTTTCTCTGGATAATGAAGATTTTATAACGCTAATTCTACTAATCTAGGCAGTATATGAAATTTTAGTAAACTAAATATTAAAAATTATAATGATTCCTATATACCATGAAAGAGACTATCGAGTACATTAATTCAAATGTCGAATGTGGTATGAAATTTTAATACAAAGTGAAGAGTATAAACTTCAGTATATAGAGGATTTACCGAAAACTCATTATTTTAAAAGGGGTTAACCCACGAATTTTGAAAAAATTTCAAAAATATGAAAATCTTGTTTTAATGTATAGTTTCATCGAGCACTAACATAAGATGATGATCAAAGAGTTTAGAACCTCTGTTATCTCTGTTTCTCTTGATAATGAAGATTTTATAACGCTAATTCCACTAATCTAGGCATTATATGAAATTATAGTAAACTAAATATTTAAAAATTAGAATGATTCCTGTATACCATGAAAGATAGTTTAGAATACATTAATTCTAAATAGAATGTGGTTTGAAAATTATAAACAAAAGTGAAGAATATAAACTTCGATATATAGAGTATTTACGAAAACTAATTATTTTAGAAGGGGTTAACCCATTGATTTTGTAAAAATTACAAAAATATGAAAATCTTCTTTTAATATATAGTTTCATCAAGAACTAACATTAGATGATAGTCTAAGAGTTTAGAACCTCTGTTATCTCTGTTTCTCTAGATAATGAAGATTTTATAATTCTAGTTCCACTAATCTAGGCAGTATATGAAATTTTAGTAAACTAAATATTAAAATATTAGAATGATACATATATACCATGAAAGATAGTTTAGTATACATTAATTCAAATGTAGAATGTGGTTTGAAAATTTTAAACAAAAGTGAAGAATATAAACTTCGGTATATAGAGTATTTAACGAAAACTAATTATTTTAGAAGGGGTTAACCCACGGATTTTGAAAAAATTTCAAAAATATGAAAATCTTGTTTTAATGCATAGTATCATCGAGCACTAACATAAGATGATAGTCAAAGAGTTTAGAACCTCTGTTATCTCCGTTTCTCTGGATAATGAAGATTTTATAACGCTAATTCCACTAATGTAGGCATTAGTGGTTTGAAAATTTTAAACTAAAGTGAAGAGTATAAACTTCAGTATATAGAGCATTTACCGAAAACTAATTATTTTAGAAGGGGTTAACCCACAGATTTTGGAAAAATTTCAAAAATATGAAAATATTGTTTTAATGTATAGTTTCATCGAGCACTAACATAAGATGATGTTCAAAGAGTTTAGAACCTCTGTTATCTCCATTTCTCTAGATAATGAAGATTTTATAATGCTAGATCCACTAATCAAGGCAGTATATGAAATTTTAGTAAACTAAATATTAAAAAATTAGAATGATTCCTATATACCATGAATTATAGTTTAGAATACTTTAATTCAAATGTCGAATTTGGTTTGAAATTTTTATACAAAAGTGAAGAGTATAAACTTATGTATATAGAGCATTTACCAAACTAATTATTTTAGAATGGGTTAACCCACGGGTTTTGGAAAAATTTCAAAAATATGAAAATCTTGTTTTAATGTAGAGTTTCATCGAGCACTAATATAATATGATGGTCAAAGAGTTTAGAACCTATGTTATCTCCGCTTCTCTAGATAATGAAGATTTTATAATGGTAATTCCACTAATATAGGCAGTACATGAAATTTTAGTAAACTAAATATTAAAAAAATTAGAATGATTCTTATATACCGTGAAAGATAGTTTAGAATAAATTAATTCAAATGTAGAATGTTGTCTGAAAATTTTAAACTAAAGTGAAGAGTATACACTTTAGTATATAGAGCATTTACCGAAAGCTAATTATTTTAGAAAGGGTTAACCCACGGATTTCGGAAAATTTTCAAAAACATGAAAATATTGTTTTAATGTATAGTTTCATTGATCACTAACATAAGATGATAGTCAAAGAGTTTAGAACCTCTGTTATCTCCGTTTCTCTGGATAATGAAGATTTTATAACGCTAATTCTACTAATCTAGGCAGTATATGAAATTTTAGTAAACTAAATATTAAAAATTATAATGATTCCTATATACCATGAAAGAGACTATCGAGTACATTAATTCAAATGTCGAATGTGGTATGAAATTTTAATACAAAGTGAAGAGTATAAACTTCAGTATATAGAGGATTTACCGAAAACTCATTATTTTAAAAGGGGTTAACCCACGAATTTTGAAAAAATTTCAAAAATATGAAAATCTTGTTTTAATGTATAGTTTCATCGAGCACTAACATAAGATGATGATCAAAGAGTTTAGAACCTCTGTTATCTCTGTTTCTCTTGATAATGAAGATTTTATAACGCTAATTCCACTAATCTAGGCATTATATGAAATTATAGTAAACTAAATATTTAAAAATTAGAATGATTCCTGTATACCATGAAAGATAGTTTAGAATACATTAATTCTAAATAGAATGTGGTTTGAAAATTATAAACAAAAGTGAAGAATATAAACTTCGATATATAGAGTATTTACGAAAACTAATTATTTTAGAAGGGGTTAACCCATTGATTTTGTAAAAATTACAAAAATATGAAAATCTTCTTTTAATATATAGTTTCATCAAGAACTAACATTAGATGATAGTCTAAGAGTTTAGAACCTCTGTTATCTCTGTTTCTCTAGATAATGAAGATTTTATAATTCTAGTTCCACTAATCTAGGCAGTATATGAAATTTTAGTAAACTAAATATTAAAATATTAGAATGATACATATATACCATGAAAGATAGTTTAGTATACATTAATTCAAATGTAGAATGTGGTTTGAAAATTTTAAACAAAAGTGAAGAATATAAACTTCGGTATATAGAGTATTTACCGAAAACTAATTATTTTAGAAGGGGTTAACCCACGGATTTTGAAAAAATTTCAAAAATATGAAAATCTTGTTTTAATGCATAGTATCATCGAGCACTAACATAAGATGATAGTCAAAGAGTTTAGAACCTCTGTTATCTCCGTTTCTCTGGATAATGAAGATTTTATAACGCTAATTCCACTAATGTAGGCATTAGTGGTTTGAAAATTTTAAACTAAAGTGAAGAGTATAAACTTCAGTATATAGAGCATTTACCGAAAACTAATTATTTTAGAAGGGGTTAACCCACGGATTTTGGAAAAATTTCAAAAATATGAAAATATTTTTTTAATGTATAGTTTCATCGAGCACTAACATAAGATGATGTTTAAAGAGTTTAGAACCTCTGTTATCTCCATTTCTCTAGATAATGAAGATTTTATAATGCTAGATCCACTAATCAAGGCAGTATATGAAATTTTAGTAAACTAAATATTAAAAAATTAGAATGATTCCTATATACCATGAATTATAGTTTAGAATACTTTAATTCAAATGTCGAATTTGGTTTGAAATTTTTATACAAAAGTGAAGAGTATAAACTTATGTATATAGAGCATTTACCAAACTAATTATTTTAGAATGGGTTAACCCACGGGTTTTGGAAAAATTTCAAAAATATGAAAATCTTGTTTTAATGTAGAGTTTCATCGAGCACTAATATAATATGATGGTCAAAGAGTTTAGAACCTATGTTATCTCCGCTTCTCTAGATAATGAAGATTTTATAATGGTAATTCCACTAATATAGGCAGTACATGAAATTTTAGTAAACTAAATATTAAAAAAATTAGAATGATTCTTATATACCGTGAAAGATAGTTTAGAATAAATTAATTCAAATGTAGAATGTTGTCTGAAAATTTTAAACTAAAGTGAAGAGTATACACTTTAGTATATAGAGCATTTACCGAAAGCTAATTATTTTAGAAAGGGTTAACCCACGGATTTCGGAAAATTTTCAAAAACATGAAAATATTGTTTTAATGTATAGTTTCATTGATCACTAACATAAGATGATAGTCAAAGAGTTTAGAACCTCTGTTATCTCCGTTTCTCTGGATAATGAAGATTTTATAACGCTAATTCTACTAATCTAGGCAGTATATGAAATTTTAGTAAACTAAATATTAAAAATTATAATGATTCCTATATACCATGAAAGAGACTATCGAGTACATTAATTCAAATGTCGAATGTGGTATGAAATTTTAATACAAAGTGAAGAGTATAAACTTCAGTATATAGAGGATTTACCGAAAACTCATTATTTTAAAAGGGGTGTTAACCCACGAATTTTGAAAAAAATTCAAAAATATGAAAATCTTGTTTTAATGTATAGTTTCATCGAGCACTAACATAAGATGATGATCAAAGAGTTTAGAACCTCTGTTATCTCTGTTTCTCTTGATAATGAAGATTTTATAACGCTAATTCCACTAATCTAGGCATTATATGAAATTATAGTAAACTAAATATTAAAAATTAGAATGATTCATATATACCATGAAAGATATTTTTGAATACATTAAGTCTAATGTAGAATGTGGTTTGAAATTTTTTTAAAAAATTTAAAAGTATAAACTTCTGTATATAGAGCATTTACCGAAAACTAATTATTTTAGAAGGGGTTAATCCACGGATTTTGGAAAATTTTCAAAAATATGAAAATCCTCTTTTAATGTATGGTTTCATCGAGGACTAACATAGAATGATAGTCAAAGAGTTTAGAAACTCTATTATCTCCGTTTCTCTAGATAATGAAGATTTTATAATGGTAATTCTCCGAATCTAGGCAGTATATGCAATTTTAGTAAACTAAATATCAAAAAATTAGAATGATTCCTATATACCATGAAATATAGTTTAGAATACATTAATTCAAATGTAGAATGTGGTTTGAAAATTTTAAACAAAAGTGAAGAGTATAAAATTCAGTATATAAAGCAGTTACCGAAAACTAATTATTTTAGAATGGGTTAACCCACGGATTTTGGAAAAAATTCAAAAATATGAAAATCTTGTTTTAATGTATAGTTTCATCGAGCACGAACATAAGATGATGGTCAAAGAGTTTAGAACCTCTTTTATCTCCCTTTCTCTAGATAATGAAGATTTTATAATGGTAATTCCAGTAATCTAGACAGTATATGAAATTTTAGTAAACTAAATATTAAAAAATTAGAATGATTCCTATATACCATGAAAGATAGTTTAGAATACAATAATTCAAATGTGGAATGTGGTTTGAAAATTTTAAACAAAAGTGAAGAGTATAAACTTCAGTATATAAAGCAGTTACCGAAAACTCATTATTTTAGAAGGGGGTTAACCCACAGATTTTGAAAAAAAAAATCAAAAATATAAATATCTTGTTTTAGTGTATAGTTTCATCGAGAACTGAAAATAAGATGATTGTCTAAGAGTTTAGAACCTCTGTTGTCTCCGTTTCTCTAGATAATGAAGATTTTATAATGCAAATTCCACTAATCTAGGCAGTAAATGAAATTTTACCAAACTAAATATTAAAAAACTAGAATGATTCCTATATACTATGAAATATAGTTTAGAATACATTAATTCAAATATAGAATGTCGTTTGAAATTTTTATACAAAAGTGAATAGTATAAACTTCAGTATATAGAGCATTTACCGAAAACTCATTATTTTAAAAAGTATTAACCCACGGAGTTTGGAAAAAAATCAGAAAATATTAAAATCTGGTTTTATTGTTTAGTTTCTTAGAGCACGAACATAAGATGATGGTCAAAGAGTTTAGAAACTCTATTATCTCCGTTTCTCTAGATAATGAAGATTTTATAATGGTAATTCCACTAATTTAGGCAGTATATTAAATTTTACCAAACTAAATATTAAAAAATTAGAATGATTCCTATATACCATGAAAGATAATTTAGAATACATTAATTCAAATATATAATGTGGTTTTAAATTTGTAAACTAAAGTGAAGAGTATAAACTTCAGTATATAGAGCATTTTACCAAAAACTCATTATTTTAGAAGGGGTTAACCCACGGATTTTGGAAAATTTTCAAATATATGAAATTCTTGTTTTATTGTATAGTTTCTAAGAGCACTAACATAAGATTATGGTCAAAGATTTTAGAACCTCTGTTGTCTCTGTTTCTCTTGATAATGAAGATTTTATAATGGTAATTCCACTAATCTAGACAGTATATGAAATTTTAGTAAACTAAATATTAAAAATTAGAATGATTTATATATACAATGAAAGATAGTTTAGAATACATTAATTCAAATGTAGAATGTGGTTTGAAAGTTTTAAACAAAAGTGAAGAGTATATACTTAGTATATAAAGCAGTTACCGAAAACTCATTATTTAAGAAGAAGTTAACTCCCAGATTTTGAAAAAAAGTCAAAAATACAAAAATCAGGTTTTTGTGTATAGTTTCATCGAGCAATGACATAAGATGATGGTCAAAGAGTTTAGAACCTCTGTTGTCTCCGTTTCTCTAGATAATGAAGATTTTATAATGTTAATTCCACTAATCTAGGCAGTACATGAAATTTTACCAAACTAAATATTAAAAAGTTAGAATGATTCCTATATACCATGAAATATAGTTTAAATTAAATTAATTCAAATGTAGAATGTCGTTTGAAATTTTTAAACTAAAGTGAAGAGTATAAAATTCATTATATAGAGCATTTACCAAAAACTCATTATTTTAAAAGGTGTTAACCCACAGATTTTGAAAAAAAAAATCAAAAATATGAAATCTGGTTTTATTTTTTAGTTTCTTAGAGCTCTGACTTAATATGATGGTCAAAGAAGATTTGAACATTTGTTGTCTCTTTTTCTCTAAAAAATAAAGTATTTATAATGGTAATTCCACTAATCTAGGCAGTATATTAAATTTTACCAAACTAAATATTAAAAAATTAGAATGATTCCTATATACCATGAAAGATAGTTAAGAATACATTAATTCAAATATAGAATGTGGTTTAAAAATTTTAAACTAATGTGAAGATTATAAACTTCAGTATATAAAGCAGTTACCGAAAACTCATTATTTTAGAAGGGTTAACCCACGGATTTTGGAAAATTCTCAAAAATATGCAAATCTGGTTTTAGTATATAGTTTCATCGAGCACTAACATAAGATGATGGTCAAACAGTTTATAACCTTTGTTATCTCCGTTTCTCTTGATAATGTTGATTTTATAATGTTAATTCCACTAATATAAGCAGTATAAGAAATTTTAGTAAACTAAATATTAAAAAATTAGAATGATTCCTATATACCATGAAAGATAGTTTAGAATACATTAATTCAAATCTGTAATGTGATTTGGAATTTTTAAACTAAAGTGAAGAGTATAAACTTAAGTATATAGAGCATTTACCTAAAACTCATTATTTTAAAAGGGGTTAACCCACGAATTTTTTTAAAAAAAATAAAAATATGAAAATCTAGTTTTCGTGTATAGTTTCATCGAGCACTAACATAAGATGATGGTCAAAGAGTTTAGAACCTCTGTTGTCTTCGTTTCTCTAGATAATGAAGATTTTATAATGCTAATTCCACTAATCTAGGCAGTACATGAAGTTTTAGTAAACTAAATATAGAAAAATAGATGATTCCTATATACCATGAAAGATAGTTTAAAATACATTAATTCAAATGTAGAATATGGTTTGAAAATTATTAAAAAAAGTAAAGAGTATAAACTTCAGTATATAAAGCAGTTACCGAAAACTCATTATTTTAGAATGGGTTAACCCACGGATTTTGGAAAATTTTCAAAAATATGAAAATCTTGTTTTAATGTATAATTTCATCGAACACTAACATAAGATGATGGTCAAAGAGTTTGAAACCTCTGTTATCTCCGTTTCTCTAGATAATGAAGATTTTATAATGGTAATTCCACTAATTTAGGAAGTATATGAAATTTTAGTAAACTAAATATAAAAAAATTAGAATGATTCCTATATACCATGAAAGATAGTTTAGAATACATTAATTCAAATGTAGAATGTGGTTTAAAAGTTTTAAACAAAAGTGAAGAGTATAAACTTAAGTATATAAAGCAGTCACCGAAAACTCATTATTTTAGAAGGGGGTTACCCCACAGATTTTGAAAATAATTTTAAAATATAAAAATCTGGTTTTAGTGTATAGTTTTATCGAGAACTGAAAATAAGATGATGGTCCAAGAGTTTAGAACCTCTGTTGTCTCCGTTTCTCTAGATAATGAATATTTTATAATGCTAATTCCACTAATCTAGGCAGTATATGAAATTTTACCAAACTAAATATTAAAAAATTAGAATGATTCCCTTATACCATGAAATATGATTCCCTTATACCACTAATCTAGGCATTATTTTCTATGAATTATTATTAATTTTGTGATATTTTTTTTCTTGAAAATTGAACACTCAAAATTTTATATTTGGCTAAACTAAATAAGGTAATATTATATTTTTAAAAAATTATATAATATATACTATAAATTTCAGTTTGTGTTTTAATTTCAATCCAAAGAAAATAATTTTTGATTTGGTCAATATATGAATATTGTTTGTTTAGATAAGCTATGAAATTTTAATTAATTAATTTAAAATGATTTTAAATGCAGTTGCATAATATGTAAATAAAAAGAATAAAAAAAGTAAATAATTAATTGATTGTAAAAGCAATGGTTAAATGTGCAAATAAAATAAAATGTTTAATATGTTATCCATGTTTCCAAACAGTTTTCATTTAATCTGATATTCAGATTTCCAAACAGGTTTCATTTAATCTGCTATCCGAGTTTCAAAACAGTAGCAAAGTGTACTTCAGTTTTAATAATATAGATTCCACTAATCTCGACAATTTATGAAATTTTACCAAACTAAATATTAAAAAAATAGAATGATTCCTATAAACCATGAAAGATAGTTTAGAATACATTAATTCAAATGTAGAATATGGATTGAAATTTTTAAATAAAGTGAAGAGTATAAACATCAGTATATATAGCATTTACCGAAAACTCATTATTTTAGAAGGGGGTGGTTAACCCACGGATTTTGGAAAATTTTCAAAAATATGAAAATCTGGTTTTAATGTATAGTTTAATCGAGCACTAACATAAGATGATGGTCAAAAATTTAGAATCTCTGTTGTCTCCGTTTCTCTAGATAATGAAAATTTTATAATGGTAATTCCACTGATCTAGGCAGTATATGAAATTTTAGTAAACTAAATATTAAAAAATTAGAACGATTCCTATATACCATGAAAGATAGTTTAGAATACATTAATTCAAATGTATAAGGTGGTTTGAAAAATTTAAAATAAAGTGAAGAGTATAAATTTCAGTATATAGAGCATTTACCCAAAACTCAATATTTTTGAAGGGGTTATTAACCAACGGATTTTGAAAAAAAAAATCAAAAATATGAAAATCTGGTTTTAGTGTATATTTTCATCGAGCACTGACATAAGATGATGGTCAAAGAGGTTTAGAACCTTTGTTGTCTCCGTTTCTCTAGATAATAAATATTTAATATTGGTAATTCCATTAATGATGGTCAAAGAGGTTAACCCACGGATTTTGGAAAAATTTCAAAAATATGAAAATCTGCTTTTAGTGTATAGTTTCATCAAGCACTGACATAATATGATGGCCAAAGAGGTTTAGAACATTTGTTGTCTCTGTTTCTCTAGATAAAAAATATTTAATAATGGTAATTCTTCTAATCTAGGCAGTATATGAAAATTTACCAAATTAAATATTCAAAAATTAGAATGATTACTATATAACATGAAAGATAGTTTAGAATACATTAATTCAAATGTAGAATGTGGATTGAAATTTTTAAAACTAAATTGAAGAGTAAAAACTTCAGTATATAGAGCATTTCCCGAAAACTCATTATTTTAGAAAGGGGTGATTAACCCACGGATTTTGGAAAAATTTCAAAAATATGAAAATATGGTTTTATTGTAAATTTTCTTAGAGAACTAACATAAGATGATGGTCAAATAGGATTAGAACCTTCGTTGTCTCTGTTTCTCTAGAAAATAAAGATTTTATAATGGTAATTAAACTAATCTAGGCAGTATATGAAATTTTACTAAACTAAATATTAAAAATTAGAATTAATCCTATATACCATGAAAGATATTTTAGAATACATTAATTCAAATTTATAATGTAGTTTGAAATTTTTAAACAAAACTGAAGAGTATAAACCTCAGTATATAAAGCAGTTACCGAAAACTCATTATTTTCGAAGGGGTTAACCCACAAATTTTGGAAATTTTTCAAAAATATGAAAATCTTGTTTTAGTGTATAGTTTCATCGAGCACTAACATAAGATGATGGTCAAAGAGGTTTGGAACCTTTGTTGTCTCCGTTTCTCTAGATAATAAAGATTTAATAATGGTAATTCCTCTAATCTAGGCAGTATATTAAATTTTACTAAACTAAATATTAATAAATTAAAATGATTCCTATATACCATGAAAGATTGTTAGAATACATTAATTCAAATGCATAATGTTGTTTGAATTCTTTAAACAAAAGTGAAGAGTATAAACTTCATTATATAAACCGTTACCGAAAATTCATTATTTTAGAAGGGGTTAAACCACGGATTTTGGAAAAATTTCAAAAATATGAAAATCTGGTTTTAGTGAATAGTTTGATCGAGCACTAACATAAGATGATGGTCAAAGAGTTTAGAACCTATGTTGTCTCCGTTTCTCTAGATAATGAAAATTTTATAATGTTAATTCCAATAATCTAGGCAGTATATGAAATTTTGGTAAACTAAATATTAAAAAATTAGAATGATTCCTATATATCATGAAGATAGTTTAGAATACATTAATTCGAATGTAAAATGTGGTTTGAAATTTTTAAACTAAAGTGAAGAGTATAAACTTCAGTATATAGAGCATTTATAGAAAACTCAGTATTTTTGAAAGCGGGTTAGGTTAACCCACGGATTTTTAAAAAATTTGAAAAATATGAAAATCTGGTTTTAGTGTATTCTTTCTTAGAACACTTACATAAGATGATGGTCAAAGAGATTAAGAACCTTTGTTGTCTCCATTTCTCTCGATAATAAAGATTTTATACAGGTAATTCCATTGATCTATGCAGTATATGAAATTTTACTAAACTAAATATTAAAAATTTAGAATAATTCTTATATACCATGAAAGATATGTTAGAATACACTAATTCAAATGTAGAATGTGGTTTGAAGTTTTTAAACAAAAGTGAAGAGTATAAACTTCAGTATATAAAGCACTTACCGAAAACTCATTATTTTTTTATTTTATTTTTGAATTGAATGTTAAATTTAATTCAAAAGAAAAAGTGCCTTTTTACAACTTGTGTTACTCCTATGATTTTCTATACAATCTTTTTGAATCAAGAAAAACTATTTCCTCAAACCAAATTTCTTTAGCTTCAAACTCCAATCTCTTTTCTACTGGTATAACCTCCAAATCATCAGCCAACTCTCATAAAAAGCGCTTCAATCACATAATCCCAAGCATTTATCTCGTCATAAACCAGTACTGCATTCCTTTATCATCTCCCTTTCTCTGCAGTAAAGTCAGTTTGTTGCGCATGTTTTTATCAAGCAGTTTCACCAACAGTTCCACTGGAGCACCAGCTTCCCCATGCCTTCTACGATTTCTTTCCCTCCATAACATATAAACTGATGCTTGAAACAAGTACTTTGCGATGAACAACTGAACCTTACTTCTTGTTAAACTTCGAATTACTCTATGGATATCATCCCATCTTGCCGTGTATTGATGCTTTAGAACACCCTTCATTATCATCTCCCACACCTTAGCTGAGTAGCTGCACTCAAAAAACAAATGTTCTATTGTCTCCAGCGGGTGATTACAGAAGACGCACGCTACATTTGCACCAACATTCCAGCTTCTCATCCTATCTCCTGTAGTTAATCTTCCTTTCATAGCAATCCACAGAATAAATGAGTATTTAGGAGTCGAATTTTTAAACCATACTACATCCGCCCAGCTACAACAGAAAAAAAAAACTCATTATTTTAGAAGGTGTTATTAACCTACTGCCAAGATTGTTATAATATATTAATTATAAATAATAAACAATTTATGTTAAATATAAAGATTTACGAATAATAATATTCATATTGTTTATTTTCATATTGTTTATTTTCATAAAATTATATATATATATAATTAACAATTTATGTTAATTATATATATATATATATATATAATTTTATGAAAATAAACAATATGAATATTATTATTCGTAAATCTTTATATTTAACATAATTATCATGTTTCAATTGGTAAACGTCTAAACCGGTTATCTAATAATTTAGATGTACGATTAATTGTTCTAGACGCTTTGAGTTGCTGTACGTTTAGCGCTTAACGCTTTCTCGAACACTGGATAAATTGATCAATCAACAAATGTTTATTTTAATTCATTATAAAATTGAAATAAACGAATAATACATATCTTTATCAAATTATCAAATCTTCAAAATATGATAATTAATTTTGCCTTCAGTCTGATTTATCACACATATCCGATAATGAATCCGCACAATCTTTTGCCTTCTTCGCATTGATCTCTTTTTTTACTCGTTAAACACAACAACAAAAATGACAAAGATATAAATAGATGTTAGCAAAAAATCATATATGCTCAATGAATATAAATATAAAATAATATAAAATTTATGATTATTGCTAAAACTTACTAGGATCTTTAGCAGAAACACAATTGATTTTGGTTTTCTTCGTACATTCCCTAGTACATTTACCGAAACATCCGAATTTTTCTCGTGGTGGACCAACGATACATATGTTAAAACAAATCTTGAAACATCGTTGAAAACCTGTGTTTATAACTTCCGATTCAACTATAAAATTTCCAAACATCAACATTATCACCATAAATACAACCATTCTTTTCATTTCCATTGTTCTTAAAATACAAAGGTTTATTCTAAGAAAGAGGAAGGAACAAATATATCTTTATAATGAACCTATCATTTAGTCATATGTCAAATTATATAATATTTTCATAAACACTTTAGCGGACTTAACATTTAGTCATATGTTATATTGTATAAAATATTCACTGATATTTAATGAAAATACTATGTATCCACTAGGATAATTATAGGAACAACATTGTAGTATGAGATATGTTTCCAAACAACTCAGTAATCAAATCTGGACAATATAAAACATTGAATCCCACTTATTAATAAGATTTTATTAATTTTCTTTCAAATTATTTGATAAATATTTCTTATTAAAACAAAAATATTTTAATGGTTCTAAAATTTAGTCATATGCTATATTATATAACCTCTTAAACGGAAACATTTTAATGGTCCCAACCTTTAGTCAGATCTTATATTTTATAACATATCACTAATAGTTAATGAAAACATTATAACTTCATTAAGATAATTATAGAAACAACAAGATATGTTTCTAAACACCTAAATATATAAATTTGTGTTTAAATATTATAAAATATTGAATTCCACTTTTAATAATTCTTATTATTCTTTTTCAAATTATTTGATAAATCAAATAATTTGATAAAACACTCAAATAATTTATGAAAAGTGTATAACTGTTTTTTTTTTTGCAGGTTTAGATACTACAAAATAATTTCAATAATATTAAATTAATTAAATTAATATATTATTTTATTTATACTTTCATAATTAAAAAAAATTCATGCATTTAACTTAAATAAATTCATCAAATAAGTTTTATAATTAAAATATATCGAAAATATGTATAAAATAATAAAATTAATTAAAAAAATTAATTTCATAGAAATATTCAACAATGGTCATGTCATTTCACTTAAATACTTCAAAATTGTTTTATTTTCAGAATTAATCTATATAATGCAAAATCTAAAAAATGATATTTACCTTTTTAAGAAAAGTATCAACAAACACTGACATTTTCCTTAACTTTATTTATTTATTATGGGTTACATTTTGTGATATGTGTACATTAAAAAAAATCTGCTACTTATACTTTTGCTGAGATTTAGTTATTATGTCATTTATCCCTTTGACCTACTAAAAATTCATAATATATAGCATAATTTCTTGTTCCAAAAAATGGTAGATAATCTCTATGTTTTGTTATATATTCAAAGTATCAAACTCTTAGTAAAAAATAAAATAAAAACATAAATTACAACTACTACTATTATAAAAGGGAACCACTAACCAGAGGCTTTGCTGTGTTGAAATCTGGACGAGAAACTACTGATGAACAGCCTGGAAATTTTACTGACAATATCCACATACATTAACAATAATAATTCAATGGAGAGGACACATAATCTCATAACATTTCTACGCCGAAAACATTTAATGTTATGAAAGGAACCGTATAACAAATAATAAGAAAATAGCGTATATCAGTGACAAAAAAAAATTGCGTATATAAATGGAGAAAACATACGACCATTCCAAAACAAAACAAAAAAATCAATTAATATATAAACAATTATAAATTACATTAATAAAAAAAAATTCCGTTACATTAATAAATATATTTATATATAATTTGATGAAAGTAAACAATATGAATATTATTATTTGTAAATCTTGATATTTAACATTATACATATATATATATATATATTATCATGTTTTAATTGGTAATCA
The DNA here is from genome assembly GCA_019706035.1 of Raphanus raphanistrum subsp. raphanistrum. Classification (NCBI taxonomy): domain Eukaryota; kingdom Viridiplantae; phylum Streptophyta; class Magnoliopsida; order Brassicales; family Brassicaceae; genus Raphanus; species Raphanus raphanistrum. Next base: position 55,351,978 of record CM033988.1, read on the forward strand.
TCTAAACTGGTTATCTAATAATTTAGACGTATGACTAATCGTTCTAGGCACTTTGAGTTACTGCATATTTAGCGCTTAACACTTTCTCGAACACTGGATCCACAAATGTTTATTTGAATTAATCGTACAATTGAAATAACCTAATAATACATATCTTTATTAAATCTTCAAAATAGGAGTAGTTAATATTGTCTTCAGTCTGATTTATCACATGATAGTGAATCTACACAGTTTTTTGCTTTCTTCACATCGATTTCTTTCTCTGCTCGTTACACACAACAATAAAAACGACAAAGATATAAATAGATGTAAGAAAAAAATCATATATGCTCAATGAATTTAAATATAAATTAATATAAAATTTATGATTATTGTCAAAACTTACTCGGATCTTGAGCGACTTTTTTTCCACATTCCGCTGTACATTTACCGAAACATCCAAACTTGTGTCGTGGTGGACCAACTATACATATGTTAAAACAAATCTTGAAACATCTCTGAAAACTTGTGTCTATAACTTTCGATTCAACTATAAGATTTCCGAACATCAACATCATCACCATAAATACAACCATTCTTTTCATCTCCATTGTTTTTAGAGTACAAATATTTATTCTAAGAAAGAGGAAGGGACAAATATATCTTTATAATGGGCCTAACATTTAGTCATATGTCACATTATATAATAATCTTTGTTATTAAAACAGAAACATTTTAACGGACTTAATATTGTCATATGTTATATTATATAAATTATCACTGAATTTAATGAAAATACTAGATATCCACTAAGATAATTATAGAAACAACATTACAATATTAGATATGTTTCCAAACAACTCAATAATCAAATTTGAGTCTAAACAATATAAAATATTGAATCCCACTTTTAACATTTGATAAATCAGATAATTAACTAAAACACTCAAATAATTTATGAAAAGTGTATAACTGTTTGTTTGCAGGTTTAGATACTACAAAATAATTTCAATAATATTAAATAAATTATACTAATAAAATATTTTATTTATACTTTCATAAATACAAAAATCCATTCATTTAACTTAAATAAGCTTTCATATTAAATTAGATAATATATATAATATTAGAGTAAATAAATTGACATCAAATAAGTTTTATAATTAAAAATTTATCAAAAATATATATCTAAAATTAAAAATTAAATTAAAAATATTAATTTCATATAAATATCAAAAATTGTCATGTCATTTCACTTAAATACTTCAGAATTGTTTTCTTTTCAAAATTAATCTATATAATGCAAAAAAAATCTCAAAAATTATATTTACCATTTTAAGAAATGTATTAACAAACACTGACATTTTCCTTTAGCTTTATCTATTTATTTTGGGTTACATTTTGTGATATGTGTACATTAAATTTTACATTACAAAAAAAAAAAATCTGCTACTTATAACTTTCCTGAGATTTAGTTATTATGTCATTTATCACTTCGACCTATTAAAAATTCATAATATATAAAATAATCTCTTGTTCCAAACAAAAAGTAACATAATATCTATGTTTTGTTATATAATAATATATCGAACTCTTAGTAAAAAAATAAAAATAAAAAGAAGATTGACTTTTAATGATATAAAACCACAAATTACAACTATAATTATTATAAAAGGGAACCACTAATCAAAGGCTTTGCTGTGTCGACGTCTGGAAGAGAGACTTTTGATGAACAGCCTGGAAATTTTATTGACAATGTTATTATATATTAACAGTAAATACAGTATAACCTCTTTAAATTAATAATCGACAGATTAATATTTCTATTAATTAATATAATTTCATAGTCCTAAATTGAGTTTTTGGTCTAATTGGTTTCACTGTATTTAGTGAAAGACACATAATCTCCTAACATTTCTACGCGGAAAACATTTAATAAGAAAATGACGTATATAAATGGAGAAAACATACGATCATTTCAAAACAAAAAACAAAAAATCTAACCGTGTCCTAAACGAGGAAGAGAAAAATGGAGTTATTCGCCAGAGGTTCCTCCGTTAGATTACGCAGCTGTCACGAGAAATACCTCTTCGCCGTCGACGACGAAAAATCCGTCCGTCAAAGCTCCGACGGAACGTCACGGCAATCGGTATGGACGGTGGAGATGGTGCCACGCAAGCCCGACTTCATCCGTCTCAAGAGCTGCTACGGCAAATATCTAACGGCGAGCGAGTCGTCGTTTCTTCTCGGCGTCACGGGCCAGAAAGTCGTCCAAACGCCGCCGTTTCGTCAGGCTGAGCACGAGAGCCACTGGGAGCCGATCGGAGACGACGGCTCGCCGCCGGTCAAACTCATGTCGTGGAACGGGAACTATCTGCGCGGGAAGGGTGGATCGCCGCCGTGGAAAAACTCCGTCACGCACGATCACGAGCCTCACGCGCACAAGAAGTGGATCTTGTGGACCGTCGAGGTCGTTGAGAGTCCCGAGAATGTCTCGCTCGCTGATGATGGCTTCTCGTCGCCGGCTTCGAGTTTTAACTCAGCGGTCAACGACGAGTCATCGGTTAAAGAATCACCGACATTTGGATCTTCTGAGTCCATCGGGTCGGATCCTGTGTCGGTTTCTTCTTCGAAGCTTATGTTTACTCCGTCAATGTCGGGGACATCAACCCCTAAACCAATAGAGGTTTGTTAATAACTTTAGTTAATATACTAGTATGATCCCCGTGCTACGGACGGCCTTTGTTTATGATATACCTATTATACATATATACATATTATAATATATAGAGAATCTACAATGAACAAATGTTATTGTGGATCATAAACAAAAATTTAAATTTTGTGTTTACTCAATATAGATCTAAGATTTTCGTCAAAAAAAAAAATATAGATCTAAGATATAGATATTGATATTCCAAAATAAAAACCATTACATATGAAAAAATGACTGAAATAAAATAGATCCCTTGCACAAGTACATTAAAAGACCAATCTTAAAATATAAGGAAGACCTGATCAGGTTAGGTTTTAATCTAAATAGTGGACGTCACATGAGTGTTTTTCGTCTCTCCTATCACCCAAATTTCTTAATCCCTATTCGTTGCCTTCTAGTTATTACCACAATTTTTTTTCTTCTCGTGTTGCTTCCAAAATTTCTTTTGGGCCTTGTACGTGTGCTTTAAAATGAGTAGCTCTTACTCTCTCCCTAAATTGTCACCACCACATCAAATAAACATATTACAGCAAAATTGAGAATTGATTTACTCTGTTTTGAAAATGTTATTGGCTTGTTTTCAGGAAAATTGAGAATTGATTTACTCTGTTTTGGAAATGTTATTGGCTTGTTTTGTTTAACTTATCCCTTTAACGTAGCTTTTTCCAATATCTAAAAACTAAATATATTATAAGTACATTAGAAGAAAAAGAGGTTTATGAAAAAGATCAACATAACACAAATTTCGATTCGAACATGAAGAGTTTCAGGTGTTTCAGTTACTAACCTGGAATTTAAGTTCATCTTTTTGTAGCGCAGATCCGTTTATCCACATCAAACTTGTGTTTTTTCAATACTCTGATTTTTTTTTCTGAAAGATTGTTGTTATGCCACCGTTTGGCTAGTCTTTATATGGATCTAGGATTGTTCGACAGTATAGATACGATCATTAGAAGTTTTCATCACTTTAGAAAGAGCCAGGAGCCAGGAACTGTTTCAAAGAATTAGAGAATTTATAGTTTTGAAAGCAAATAGATATGATTTTAAATTTATGGCATCGTGTGTTAAATATTTGTAGAAAAAAAAGATTAACGGTTCCAGAAATCTTGAAATCATGGTGTAGTGTGTGAGAAATTTTAGGGATTTTGTAATTTTTATATAATTGAATTAAAGACAATACGAAAATTACTTTTTGCACACATTTTTTTTTCATTTGTGCTTTTTCTTTAATTTGTAAAATATATCCTATGTGTCAAAATTTTGTTGGTTAGGTGACTTCTGATTTAGTATATAGAGGATTATATTTTAAATTTTCATATACATTTTATTAATTTAGAATTTAATTTTTGAACAGAAGAAGGATCCGAAGAAAAGTGTTGAACATTCATCAGCGATTGATATCTTTCGCATTGCCAAATCGGTGAGACTACGAAGCAGCGCGCACGAGAAATATTTAACTGCAGACGATAACGAGGAGAGTGTGGTAATGGGCCGGAACGGGCAATCGAAAGAGGCCCGTTGGAGGGTTGAACTGGTACCCGGCTCCGAGGATTTGATTCGGTTAAAGAGCTGTCACGGTGGATACTTGACTGCCTCGAACGAGCGGCTGATGCTGGGAGCTACGGGGCATAAGGTGGTTCAGTCGAGGATGACCGGAGATGGTGATCCGGCGGGAGAGTGGAAACCGGTTGCAGATGGGTCAAAGGTGAAGCTGAAGAGTCGAACAGGCGGTAATTTTCTGAGAGCCAACGGGGGAATGCCACCTTGGAGGAATTCGGTTACGCATGATGTACCGAACCGGAGCGCTACACAGGATTGGGTGGTTTGGGAAGTTGACGTGGTCGACATTATGGAACGTTCCCATGAGACCGGTTAATCATTGGCCCTTGAACTTGTCTAAAGTTTTTAACTTTAAATCCAGAAAGTCTAACTAATCGATTTATCATTTTGTTTGCAACATCTTTACAATGTAGTTTCTTTGATCGGACTTTTTCTTTTACATTTTCTTTTGTTATTAGCAAAAAAAAAAAAGTTACATCGGGTGGCTCTACACCAGCCCTTGAGATCAGCAGGTTTCTTGGCATATAAGAATTGTTCTGATTTTGTTTTTGAGATTATTATCTTAAGAAGGATACTATATAGACATGAAGTTCTACCAAGAAGGATCATATAGAAGTTCTCTCCAAATAATATACTTTCCTTCGCAATCTATACAATCAACTGACTAATTATCATTGTCGATATTAACCAAATGAGTTCCCACAAACAGTTGTAAATGACTAGTTGACAAAGAAAAACAATGGTAAAAGACTTTGTATCAAACTCGGGATTTCCACAAATGGGTGTTATTATATTACGAATCTAAATATTTTTTAATTCTGAAAAGAACTCCCTTTTTGCATTATTCAAGTCCTAAGCAAACACAAGCCCTTGTCACTCAATTAGACTTGTTTAATCATCAGTACTAGCAGTTTTATACAGACCTAATCAAAATGGTCCTAAAAGGCTAAAACACTCTCCACATTTTCCTTTGTATTTTTTTCTTTGCGGTTAAATCTCGGACAGAGTCATGATTTAGAAGTTTAAAATAAAACCAACAATACTGGACTCTAAGAAGCTTAGTTCTATAGTTATGAACTGGGCTCAAATCAGCTTACATACACCGCATACATACGTGTCAATGAATTTTTGTTAAACCATGTGTGGGAGTGATACACGCTGGTCCAATGAATGTCCTTTAAGTCTTTCAAAAATTGTTGGTCAAGATTTTGGTTTATTTATATCAAGGTGTTTATGAACCATGTTTAGTTGTATCCGTATACATGCGAAAGATTAACATTATAATTCATTTTTCGTTAAGTCAGGCAAATTATTTTGAAACGTTCCGATTTGATGGCCTTTACATTTTTCTTGGTTAATCTTGGACCAATACTGACGAGCGAACCTAAACAAGGATCAGATTCTAAATTCAGAACAAAACCAAACATACGAAACTCGAAAGTATGTTAGATTTCAAAGCGGCACAAACCAGTTTGTCCGGTCCATGACATCAACTGTATACGTAAACAATAAGAGTAACGTATCACAGACGCGAGAAAATGTAACAAGTTGGTCTTACTTATGATCTGTCATTGGGACATGCCTTGAGATAAGCCTTAAGGAGAGTCCCACACTCGTCAATCTCACCTCTTGTTATTTCTTCAGGGCAACATATCCCAACAAAAAAGAAAAATCATATCTTACGTCCCAACCATATATTATATACATTTTTGCATATTTTTGTCTTTACTCGGATCGTAATAATACAGCTATAACATTATTATACTGGAGTAGATTACAAACCTCTCTTTTTCGTTTGCCTATGTTCGATTCACATAGTGTGCTGCTACCCATTCAATTTCATCATATGGTACCTTGATAAATACTCCTTTCTTCCGATTACACAAGTTGTAACGGGAAGAATGGGAAAAAATACGTAAAAGAATATGTAACTATTCCTCCCGGTTATAAGAAAAAAATGTAATTATACATGTATAAATATGCTGACGTGGAAGTAACAGATATGGTGAAATTGGAAACTTGTCAATTAAGGACGGCTTTTCCATGACTAGTACTGAAAATCGTTTCATCACATGACTATTCAATATTCAACTATTATTTTTGCTAAGAATATTAAACTAATTTAGAAAAGACTGAAAAGGTCCACATCATTGTGTGCCGCTTTGGACTTGGTCTCCATTAATAAATCATTATTAAATACACACCAAATAATGCGTTCACTTCACAATTCGTTTTGTGAACAAATCTTGCTTAAGTTCCAGCAAGAAGAAAGTAATAATAACATAGTATCAGCAAATGGAGTTTTTCCATGACGCTAAAGCCGTTAGGATGCGTAGCGCCCACGAAAAGTATCTTATGGCGGACGAGGACGAGGAGACGGTGACTCAAGAAAGGAATGGTTCCGACAAGAGAGCTCGATGGACCGTCGAACCAGTTCGTGGTTCCTTTGAAGTGATCCGTTTGAAGAGTTGCTACGGTAGCTACCTCACCGCTTCGAACCAGCCGTTCTTGCTCGGTGCCACGGGACGTAAAGTGGTTTTGTCGAAACCGAGTGGACTTGACTCGTCCGTAGAGTGGGAGCCGGTGAGAGAAGGATCAAAAGTAAAGCTCAAGACTAGGCACGGTCGCTTCCTCCGAGCCAATGGTGGACTTCCTCCGTGGCGTAACTCAGTCACTCATAACTCTCGTCAGAGTTCGAACTCGTCCTTGTGGGATGTTGATGTCATCGAGATCTTGGTCGAAACGACGTCTCCGGCTCTAGCTCTGGCGACTACTCCTCCGCAACATATGAGGCTGTCAGGTCCTCACATGTCTAAGACCACTTCAGAGAAACCGGTGGAAGAGGTTGGTATTGTTATTTAAGACTAGACGAATTATCTATCTATCCGAATTGTTATTTGTTTTCAGTCAGAAGTTGAAAATAAAATAATAATTATAACGAGACTGATCAGATATCCACCAATAATTGATAATATTTCGAAAATCTCCAAACTTCTTTTAGACCAAGCGGATCACAAACTTGTATTCAGATAATGTTCCCAATTACTTATTTACTATAGACATATATTTTTAACTATATATACTGTATGAAGTTTCAGAATTGTCATCTTTAACATTTTCTTAATTTTGTGTTGACTAGTTGGCTGACTCGCGGCCGAAATCTGAAGGGTGGAACAGTTGACGCAGTCGCCGAGGGAAGAGACTAGCATGGATGTTGTTGTTGCGTGTACAGACGCAATCCAATTAACTGCATGCTGTGTGTTGTGTATGCAAAAGGGGTCAAAGTATTAGCTCACATTGAGATATAGTGTTGACCAAAAGGCTAAAGATTGGTCCTCGGTTCCATTAGATAAGGGCGTTAAATATAAAATGTATTGATATATTATTATTGTCGGTGCTAATTTTTCATTTTATTGTACAAACTATACTTCTTTTGAACAAATCATTTAAGTTTTATATGTGAACATTTGCCATCAAGAAATGATGATGCTATTAGAAGATTTTTTTAATCAACTATCAATTAATGACTTTAAAGGGATCAAGCATAATCGCGCAAGTCTTGCTTCTTTTTTCTGGAACATTGCGCAAGTCTTGCTAAAAATGTTTTTTACTCAATCATCATCATGGTGCTGCAGCCTTTGCTCTTGTGGATTCTGTTCAATGACCGTTCTAATCCTCTCCAACATAGTGCTTCCAGCGGTCATCTCATCGTCCAGATCCACTACCATGTTTGCTCGAGATGGAAAGGATCTCTTGAATGGGCTTGGCCCATTATATATTAGAGATCTATCCAACAGTATTCTAGTTCACCAAAACCCATTTTTATGGTAAACTCTTTGACACAGCCTATTGTGGGTTTGATAGATTTGGCTAGTACCCTAGAGATTGTCTGTTCACCGGGGTCTCTATTTTGTGCGTATTGCTATATAAATCCTTTTTGAAGATTTTATTGATGTTTTTACCGGGTGCAGCTCCGTTTTCACCATCCTTCTATATTGAAAACAACAATCTAACGCCGTATCTTCTTTCTATGAAAGAATGTTCTTGCGTTTTTATCCGATTATTAATAGTTTAACTTTATTTACCGGTTTGTATCCGATTAATAGTTTAACTTTATGTTATGTAGTGGTCTATATGGAACTAGAGATGCAATCAAAACTACTTCACTTTTTCTTGTATGTGAAGGTTGGCTCAGAGCCTGCTCATAGTTTATAGGGGCCATTGGGCAAAAAAATATTTTAGGCTCTTTAATAATAAAAAAAAACATAATCATATTTTTTTTAGAAAAACTGTATTGTATAGAAAGTTTTTAAATTTAGATATAAGAACATATAAAATAAAAAAAATTAGAATACATGTATATTTATTAAATTTGGATATAAAACATACAAATAAAAATATTAGAATACATGTAAATTTATTTTTCTTCTTAAAACTATATTTTAAAAGCAATTGTTAAAGAAAATTAAAAAAAATTGGACCTTTAATATCATAAACCCCGAGGCAGTTGCACTGTTCGCCCTTGTATATGAGCCGGTCCTGGGTTGGCTCTCAACCTCAGGACTTTATGTGACTATCTTCCAGCTGTTCGATCTTTCATCTGGTCTGATCTTGAATCAAGACTACTTCACTCCTTCAATGAATTCAAGCTTGTTTTGAGTTCGCTGTAATCTTCTTTTGAAAAACTATCATGTTTAATTTCTTATGTTATTGTTGTTTATGCGTGTGATCAAAGATGATGCTAATTCTTTATTATGTTGTAGTGTTTCAGACAGGAGCGTATCCAGAAGTGATTATTATTGGGTGCACTAGTGTATAAAATTAAAAATTTTGGTGGACAAATACAAATATTAGTGAAAAAATACACTGATTTTCAGAAAAATTATGGGTGCATGTGATGCCTTCGCCCCTGGTTTCAGAAAAGAAATCAGTGGTTTATATGAAATTTTTGTCATGTGCTCATTTCCATTGCTAATCCTAAAGCTGACCACTCCTAAAATCAAGATTTGCGCGACCTAAGGGCATCAGCTTATCAAAATAAATTAACAATATGTAGAAACTAAGGTTGTTGGGGGGGAGGGGGGAGAACAAAGAAAGATATATAAACCATACAAACCAGTAGTCATAAATTTATTACACGAGACAGAAACGTACATGGAAAACCAACTTCCAATTCCTTATATCACTTAAATTGTGTTCATTTGTTGAATCTACGTTCAAACATTTATTTATACATAACAGCATACTATTCTTGTCTTAGGTAATTAAGCATGAGGAGCTACACTTATTTATATATAGTAGCATACTATTCTTGGCATAAGGTGATCATGCATGAGGAGCTTTGTTTGGTATGCAAGTAAAAGCTTCATATTTTTCAGAAGGATTGTGCGTATTTCTGGAGCTTCCTCTCTAATTCATCAAACTTAACACCCACAACTCTGTCTACTTCTTGGCCTCTCTTCATGAATACAATAGCAGGCAAAGTATGAAGGTTATACTCCATCCACACACTCTGCATTCAAGTAACTGTTATTTTAGAACTCAAAGCCAACATAAAATTTTGTTGACATATTTTCAATGATGTTCTTCGGACTTTGAGAAAGAAGAAGAGGAAAGCAAACGGATTGATTAAGTATTACCATTAACACATCGACATCAATCTTCACGAACTCAACATCGGTGTACTTAGCCGCCAACTCTTCAACCTTCGGTTCAAGGGATTTACAAGGTCCACACCATTTGGCCGTGAACTCGATCACCAGCTATATATTTAATACCAGAATTGGATGCATTATGATATACTCAAACTAATCCTAGTAAAATATAAACCTCCACCATTGTAGCACAAGAAATCTCAAGAAAAAGTAGAAATATTCTACGTTAGAAAGCGCATGAAATAATACGTTACCAGCTTGTTGGTGTCCTTGAGAGCGTTGAGTCGAGATTTCCACTGATTCTTGTTCTTGATTTCCACAATAAGGGGGATGTTGACTTTGTAAGGAGAAATCTGGGACTCGAAGCGAGGTGTCCATGGCCTCCTGGAAGGGAGGTCGGACGTCACTGAATATCTCTGGTCTGGCGAAGAAACATTAGCACCCATTGTCTCGTTTTATCTCTCTGTCGAAAGGAGCAAATAGTTTTAAGTAGAGTTGCTCTTTTACTGTGAGCATAAGGTGAGAGGAAGAGTTGGCTTTTATAACCTCAGATATTCTTGTTGTGGACCTAGTGGCCTTAAACGGTAACCAATTTGTACACTATAATATCTATTGGCTCTAAGTGTACATGTCGTCGCACAAAACTATTCCAACAAAAGTATTTTTTGAGAACCCACTTTAATAAAATATTAAGTCGCACTTTAAGATCAAGTTGTCTTGTTTGAGTTCTTGAAGACTCCAAATTTGTAATTGAAATTCTAAAGACGCTTACCAACTTTTTCTTTTGATCAACGGATAATCTCGAACCAGTCTATACTAATTCTATACTAATTTCCAAGTTTCAATAAAACATCATTTTGTCTTTTAAAATATTTCTAGGTAAAATGTAACCAATGAATAGCAATGAATTGCCGACAAAAAATACAATGAGTTGGTTGAAGCTTACCAGTTGCTAATTCTTTTACTTTGTTGTTTACTCTAAATTGATCGCATGTATTAAAAATTAAATAAATCCTAGAATTAGAAAAAGTATACTATGCAAGCACACAATAAATTCAACGTGATATAAAGTTTGATCAAAAGGCAAGTTTGAGGTGTGATAAAACAACATACTAAGATTCCACAGGTCCTTTTTTCTTTCTCCCAAGTGCTGCTTGCTAGTGCAAATTTTTTTATCTTTCGCCCCCAGTGCGACTTTTGTTTTCTTACTTATAAAGGAGGCAGCAGTTGTTTTTGACTTTTTTTACGGCCGTGAATTTGTTTGAAAAGAAGGAATACAAATCTCCATAATATATGATTCTCCTCTTAGCCTATGATTTTAATTAGGCTAACCTTAGTATTTTGTTTTTGGATGAAAACTTCCTTTTAATTTTATATATTTCTTGGTAAAAGTTAAAGGCTTAAGGCGAACAAGAATATAAAACGGAAATCAGTGTAGATGAAATGAATGATGGAATACTTTTTTTCTTTCTGCACAAAATGATGGAATACATGTCGCAAAAAGGCAGACACACAATATGCATGATAGATTGTTTGCTTAATTGAAATATGTTGTGGATCTAATATTCAGTTAACATAATAATACAATATAAACATAATAGGTTATTTACTTAATTCAGATATGGTTTGGATTTATTGTTTGTTTTTTACTACTACTAAAATAGTAATTAACTAGAGCTTTCGTACGGATTTTTATTTTTATTTTTTCAATAAATTGTTTGATAATATTTGTAAACATATAGGTTATTTGGATATTTAAAGATTCATATGAATCTATTTGGATTTAGAAATACCGACTTGAACACTGTCCAGAAATTTATAATATTTGTATGGAGTTTATTTAAAACAAAACAAAAAACCGATAAAATATCTGATCTATATTTGAATGGGTATTTGGATAATTGATTCTGTAAAAAAAATATCTATTAACCGATTTAAATTCTTATCAATTATTTCATTCAAACTTATAAAATTATTATGATTAACACGTAAAATAAATATAATTAATTACTGTAAATATAATTAATGAAGTAGTTAGGAAAGTGAAAAAAGAAAGATGTAATAAAAATTAAAAAGATGTAAGTTTTGTTTTATATTTTTTTAATAAATGAAATCAAATTATTTGAAAAGAACAAATAAAATAACTACAAGTAATTTAAAAATGAGTGAGAAGTGAAAAATCACTTAAAATACGTAAATATGATTTTGTATTTCAATTTTAATAAAATATGTTATAATCTATGAGATAATGAATATTAGTTTTAGTCTAGGCAATATTTGACATAAGATATTAAATTTAATTAAGTTTACAATAGTTTGGTAGGCAAAAACATACAACCTTATCTTTTATCAGTTAAGATTCTAAAATCGTATGCATAATTTCGGATAATGATTTAAAATTTTATTTCTATTTTTTTATCTTCCAAATAGCAGTTCCAAAACCATCCCTTTGTTAAGATAAAGTATCTTTAGATTATTTATGATGTATATTACTTAAATTATATTTAACAATTCCATTATGCATTTCCTTGTTCCGTCGTTATATCACTTATGTGCCTTCATCTGCTTTTAGTTTTATTTTTAAATATCTTTATATGTTTTCCTTTGTTGTTAATTTATTTTATATGAGTGATCCTGTTATCTTTCTTTTTTTGTAAACTGATCATATATATAATTATTGTCATTTATATAACATAGTATTACCATTATCTAATTCTATATTTTTTCCTTAATGACATATTATATAAGTTTTAAGCATTTAAATTGTTGTTTTCACATATATACCTTATTTAATAAAAATTTCAATGAAAGTCCCAAGTCCATATTCTTTTCTTTTCAAATCAATATTCAGTTCGGTTTTTCCTACAAAACAAATCAGTTCGGTTTTCAAAATATTATTTCATCCTTTGGTTTCTTACCAAATCTTTCACAATAGAAATAATTAAACAAATAAAAAGGAGAAAACGATATAGAAAAAGAAATAGAACTAAGGTGAGAAAAGTCTATCATATAAAAGACTTCAAAAAACGATGAGGGACTACTTTGCAATGTGTCATTCTATTAAAGGTTAATTTTATAAATCTTTCAGGAGTTAATTATATATCAGATTATGTTAATATTAAATGATAAGAAACTCTGGTTATACTTAGAATTTAGTTCTTATATATTACACAATAGATACATTGTCATAATTATAAAACAACATCGATCATCTTTTTATTGCTCCTAACCACATTATTAAATCACTTCAGCTGTTTTTTGGAACTCATCTCAACATCAGAGAAACTCTTGTTCTCTTCGAAATCTCCCATCTGTAAACCAACCTTGTACCGGTATCCTCGAGCACAATACCAAAAGTAAACCAGATTAAACACACCCAAAACCGCAATCAGATAGTAGAAGTAGTCCAACTTTCCCGCGTTGAGATTCTTATTCAGCCAATCAGGACGGTCATGACCACCGGAGAATCTATGAACCGTCGTGACTATCAAACTGCTAAGGTAGTTCGAACCGGCGAAGGACAAAGAGAAGAGAGAGTTAGCGATGCTTCTCATGTGCTCCGGAAACTGGCTGTTGAAGAACTCAATCTGTCCGATGATGTTAAACGCTTCGCATAGTCCCATCAAGATTAGCTGTGGAGAGAGCCAAAACACCGACATCGGAGTCATACCGGCCGGATCTCCGGCGTTGATGGAGCGTATGCGTCTCATGCGCTCTACTAGCCCGGCGACGATCATGGAAAGGATAGCGAAAACGATGCCTGTCCCGATACGTTGGAGGAGTGTGATACCTGATTTATGGCCGGTGATACGGCGGAAGAACGGGACTAAAACGCGGTCGTATAAGGGAAGAAAGACGCCGATGGTGAGGAGAGAGATGACGGAGAGTGAACCGGCCGGAATCTCGAAGTTGGGACCCATATGTCGGTCCATTTTCAAAGCTTGAGAGACGGTGAACGTTCCTTGCTGTGACATTGCAGCCAACGAGATTATTCCGGCCGACCAAACAGGAACTATTCGGATCAAACACTTTACTTCCTCCACTTCTTGAATGCTGCATAGCCGCCACTTGTTTTCCGGAACTCCTTCAGGTGTTAGGTCGCCTTCGATTATCACAGCCGCTTTGTCTAGAAACCTGATTTTATGCAATTTCAGTTATTATAGTTTACGATGTGTTTATTTGCTAGACATGCAAAAATTTGACCAAACTTGTATTAAAACAGTACATATTATTTTGAAAATAACACACTCAATTTTCTTTTTTGGAAAAAAAATAATAATTTATATAGAATGTATATTCAGTAAAAGAAACCATGTAATTTATAAGTCAACCTAAATGCACAAAAAAGTACCTGAATTGGTTACTATGGTGTAACTTGGATAACACGCTATCTTTGACTGGCGGGTCATAGTAGGTCACACTGCCGTCGTCTTCCGCAGGGAGTTTCATCTTTCGCTTCTTACGAGCTGCCACGACAACTTGCGCTATACCAGAGAATATACTTCCCTCGGGTTTAACGTAGACATAAAGCTTCATTCCGGCGAAAAACATAACAACCGCACATGCCATGAGTCCAGTGGGTACACTAAAGCCGATGACCCAGCTGACTTGGTCTTGGATATACACGACCACGGTCTGTGTAATAAGCAGAACTATAGTGAAAGTCATGTAATACCAGTTGAAGAAACTGGCCACTCCTTTAATCCCTTTTTCTGTTCGTTGGTCAAACTGGTCAACACCAAAAGGGATGCTGCATGGTCTTATTCCTCCACTCCCTATGGAGAGGAAACCGAGACCTAATAGCAAGATTCCGAGCTGGAGCTTGTTCGGACCGCCGCAACTGACTGGATCTTTGCTGTTGCATGTTGCTGGGTGGAGTTGAGGAAGCGATGCTGTGAGTGTCAATGTCACTAGTCCCTGTACATTTTAAATGATTGATTATACATTACTAATTAACTCACTATTCGTTTTCATTAGTTATATTAATCATTATTATGATTATATATACCTTGAAAGTGAATTAAATAGTGTTATTATTTAATCTTGAAAAGGCAAACAATTACTAACTTGACATAAAGTGAAGTTATGCAACCAGATACAATCAAATAATTAATATAGTTAACAATAATATTAATTAGATTTGACTTCATTATGATTAAAAATGTGATACTACTTTAGTTGAGTACATGGAAAGAAAAACAATATTGTGAGACTGAGACTGAGACAGGTTCAAGTTATGAAATCAAATACAAACAAAAATTTAATTAACACTAGTCTTAGTTAGGTTTGACTTTAAATGATCGTAAGGTGATATTACTTTGCTTATGTACGAGTTGGTGACAAGCTGATTATGATGTAGAACCTATATCATATTTTTGTTGTAATCCCGATATAGTAATATGAGTTGTCAATGGTAACAGTTTAGGTTCCTTAATTTAAATAACTATGAAAAAGGCAAAAACAAAAGACAAAATAAAGAGAAGTTAAAAAGTAGTTGCACTCATAATGCTATAATAATGAGTGAGACATTAAAAAAGTAACTATTTTATACGTTACGTTACGTCACTGTAATAGACCAAATCTACACATCTTTCAGTTAGCTATATCATGTGGAGATTCAATTATTGGACACTCTCGTTATCAAATCGACCACTTGTACATTGATCTTCCTTTTCGACGCACTTCTCTTTTTTCACGATAAAACTCTGTTGTATTACGTAACTTCTTTAATGGAATGTGTACAATTAATCAAAGTCTTTTTTATCAAAACAACCATTAACAGTTTTCTTATAAAAATTATTTGGGTGATATATAAAGTAAGCCCGAGTTATGTACCGACAACAATTTCTGTACCAAGGAATGCTTTTCTTCGTATGATTCACATCATAGACCGGCCTTATCGTCCTCGATAACTTCGTGGTCCCTCTATAATTTCGTGCGTTTTCGTACAATACAGAGGCAATAAATAGGATTAAAAGACACAGGGAACTATATTTTGAAGTTTTCCTATTATAATTTTTGTTCAGTACATGTATATTAAATAAAGTTTGTCTTTGTGCTTACGTAGTTACCTTATCGCTTCCACGTACGCGATGAAACTATGTGCCGAGTATCATGTATCTTCACCACATAAGATCATATACTAGTATACTAAGCATCAGGTAGCTCATACGTAAGTGTTTGTAGACACATTAGTTTGTGTGAATAGAATTTTCGAGCTAGAGTTAGTATGTTATGAGTCAATAATGTTATTTCATATGTAAGTGTATGTTTGTAGAAGCATTAGCTTATGATTTCAAGTAAATTGAAAACTAAGACTTACGAGGAGGGTGGCGAATGAGGCGAAAGCAATGGTTTTGAAACGGCCGACGTAAGCGTCTGAAATAAACGCGCCGACTAGAGGAGTGAGATTGCTGAAACCTGACCAAATGTTGATGACATTTGAAGCGTCGACTTGTTCTAAGTGGAACACTCTGGTTAGATACACCATGAAATTTGACAACAACCCAATCGTTCCCAGTCTCTCAAGCGTTTCATTTCCTGTTTTAATCCATTTTATTTTTAAATTGTCAGCAAATAAACTAACAAACATGATACGTTTTAAAAATAATTATGTAACCGTTTTCTTTCCGTTTCGATTATAAAGTGGTTAAATGGACGAGTGTCATACATGCTGGACGGTTACAAGAATATAGTAGTATGATATAGTTCTTTGAAGAAAAGCTTAGTTTTAAATAATAATTATTGATCGGTTGAAAATATTATACACCCTTTTAAAAAAAATATACACCCATTTTTTGCTTCTCCTTTTTGCATTAACTAACAACAAATATGATAAATATATATAATTCCCCTTTCTTTTTCTGCCTATTATATGAAAGGACTTAGCAAAAACGTGATCTTGAAACGCCTAATAATACATATGACAAGGTTCTATAGTAATGTATATTGTATATATTCACTTATTTCTAGAATTCATCATACATGTGCAATTAGTAATGGAAAAAAATGAGAGAGAGATCAAGGATTAGGTTAACTAAGATAAATACGTTCATGTACCAAACAAGTTATACCTAAAATGAACGTAACGGCTCTCCAGCCTCCAGGCTTTTTCTCAACCTTCTCACCATCCGAAAAAGGACCCGACGTACTTTTCAGATTATACGAATTGACAACATCTATCTCCTGCGGTGGTGGCGTAGCTTTGGAGAAACTACCGGACGGTCGTGGCAAAGAAGTACCATCCTTTGTATCCTTCAAACCCATCTCGGAGATATATAACTACACTCAGAATATTCTCACAATCTCGCTTTGACTTTAAGGGTGGAATTGTGAGATTGGATTCTCACTTCTTTGCAGTATATATAAAAAATCAAGGTAATCACATTAAGTGGTTGATAAAGGTGGAGATCAGGCACATTACTTGTACACTTCTCTCCGTTTTAGACGCTTTTTTGGGTGTAATGTCGAAGTGTGCGTACATATGTATATATATAAGGGAGTGAGTATATGTTATATGGTGGGTGTGGGCGAATTTGAATGACGTTCGCCACTAGTAGCCTTCACGTGAGAAGTTGGAAAAAGAAAGCTATTTTAGTGCTATGTTTTTTTTTACATAGTACGTAATATTGTTTTTCTTTTTTGAAAAAAACTAGTACGTAATATTGTTGTTCCACGTATTGTGAACCGTCCATGTTTCATACATTTGTTTGGGTACAATATATATATCGAAGATGATAATGCGTACGGTAACTTTGATGGGTATGTATGATGTCAATCATATATGGTATGATATATAGATGTGAGTATACATTTTATTTTTACCTAAAGTTAATAGTATTATATATCATAGATAATACCACTAAGTGATTAATTTTCATTTTTTTTTTCAAATAAACGTTTGACTAGATAGTGTGTTCCGGTTAATCAGTCAAAATTTACTTTATTTTCCTAACGTTTTGATACATAAATCTTTTTAATTCAATGACGAAAAGAAAAAAATGATATAGCACTCATTCATATACAAGGTGTCAAAATTTTATGCGCGCTTAAATCTATATGCGGATCAAAATTTTATTTTTATTAACAAAATAACTTAAATTACATAAATGATCGGAAAATTACAATTGCAAACTCGTAAGAACCCATCCCAACACTACAAGTCATATGCCAAACAATTAGTTTTAGAATTTAGAGTCTGTGGTATAAAATATTTAATACAGTGAAAAATAACAATGTTTGATCATCCAGAAATACGTCTAGATGTGTGGAAAAAACCCGAAGATCATGGCAGTTAATATTAGAAAGTTTGTTTTGTGTAAAACCCCCAAACTAAGTATTTAACGTAATAACTTCCAAACTAATCTTATTTAATGAATTAAATCTTAACCGGTCATAATTATCATTACTACCGATAAATCTTTAATTTAGAAATTTTTATATTAAGTAAACATAGTTGATGGGTTTTACCATTAAAAATAAAAATAAAAATAAAAATCCAAAATATAGTAACATTATCTAAAAATTAGTAACTTTTAATTTTCAAAATTAGCATTTTTAAAAAATTCTGTAAATATATGAGTCTGATTTTTTTAAATCAACATTATATATGTATAAATTAAAATTGTGAAACCCAAAAAATATATCAAAAATTATCTAAAGCTTTACCTGTAATAAAAGTTATTTAGAAATTAAAAATGTAAAAAACAAGAAAATATAATAAAAATTACATCTTATCAAATAAAAATGTAATAATAAGTCTTTATTATTACATTTTTATTTGATATGATATATTTTTACATTTTTATTTGATAAGATATATATTTTAGTATATTTTCTTGTCTTTTACATTTTTAATTTCTAGATAATTTTTATACAGGTAAAGCTTTAGATAATTTTGTTTTATTTTTTGGGTTTTCACATTTTTAATTTATACATATATAATGTTGATTTTAAAACAATTCAGACTCATATATTTACATAAAATTTTAAAAATGCTAATTTTAAAAATTAAAATTACTAATTTTAAATTAGATAATGTTATTATATTTTGGATTTTTTGATTCTTTTTGAACAATAATTTTTAATGGAAAAACCGATCAACTATGTTTACTTAATGTAAAAGCCCATAAATTAAATATTTACCGGTAGTAATAGTAATTATGACCAACGAGAGTTTAATTTATTAAATAAAATTAATTTGAGAATTATTTCAGTAAATATTTAATTTAAAGATTTTTACCTACAACCAACTTAGTTGAGGGATTTTAACGTTTAAAATCCTTAATATTAATCTCATGATACTCAACTCATAGTGAAATTGAGAAAGAATCCCTCGCAAACCCTTAGGAGAACATAATCTCATCATCCTGAAAAGTAAATCCCACCTAATGCGGTGAGTATATCATTGTGTTTTATGAACCATCACTGTGACCTTTGAGACCGAAAGACTCCAAAATCAGTGGACATGGAATATCTATCTCCTCCAAAAGATCAATCCTCCACATATTTATTATTTTTGAGTGAAAAAATTATTTTTGAGTGTTATCTGAATTTTATATATGAAATATATATATATATATATAACCTCGGTTGCAAAATGTAAGATTGTTAAAAGAATCTTTTATGTTTCAAAATATAAAATGTTCAAGAGAATTTTTTATGTTTCAAAATATAAGATGTTTTCAATAATCTAGACAATTTAATTTATTAAAACTGTGCAACCAATTATGTATTGTGGTATTTATAATTGGTGAATTTAATTTCAACTTATATTTTATTGATATTTTCTAGGTAAATGTAAAATTTTAATATGAGAGCATTCATCCAAAACATTTTATATTTTGGAACAGAAGGAGTATTAACATACATTAATTTTGCATAACCAAAAAAGGATCAGTATTATAAAACATTTACATATATTGAAGCTACAACTAACTCTATGATATTTTTTTGTATTAGAGCTAACCAAGAATTAGACTAAACTTGTAGAACTCAAATTGGACACAAACATAAAAGCGGTGAGTGGAGACAGAAACTGATAGATAAGTTCGAAAAGATGAGGTAGGCTTTTTCGCCTTTAGGCAAATGCAAGTGCCTAACACTGTCGTATGCACGAGCCATACAATTTCTACACAAACCCGTTTTGTCGTTTCTTCTTTGTTAATATTTTTGTTTTCGACCATTTTATTGGGTCCATAGCATTATTCACCGATCGTTTTTGTGGTTATGATATTCTACACCGTCCGGCCATCTCATCTTATATGCGTCTTTCACCATTCTTCATGGTCAAATGAAATGAACCGTGGTCGCATATGGTTTGGACCACTTTTCGCAGTAGGCCAAATGATGCAAAGACGTAGCTGTATGTTGCGGGTCACAATCGAATAACGAAAAATGTATATGGAGGTCGATAGATAACTCCAACTCCTAGAAAGCACACATTTTCTAGATTTTGCATTTTAAATGATCATATTTACCGACTTTATTTGGTTGGAGAGTGATATATATGATAGATATTCTCTTGTAAAGTATACCATATTTAATAAACAGAGCATGTTAAATGTGGGAATACAATTCTGACCTTGGTGGAAGAAACATTAGCTAGTGTAAAACATTTCTGTATGGATATAACTGCCGTATGTTGTAGGAAAATATTTGCACCAACGAAATATATAATATGTCACATATATTAGGTATACTTTTAAGCTAAATTCAAAATATATGTTCTGATTATTGGATTGATACTATATGCGGTTTTGTTTATATTAATTATTATGCTTAGTTAAGAGTCGGGTTTCGGTATAAATGAAGTTAAACCGAAGCTGGAAATATTGATGTAATAGTCGAAATTGATTTACTTTTTCATTTGTTAAGCTTCTATAGTTTCGTTGAAAAAGCTTGTGTAATCGTGATATAATTAATTTATTAGTCGACAATGATTGAGATAAAGGTTTTGTTTTACATTCTAAAATCTCATCAACTAGCATGTGTGTCTTTGATTTCATCCTTCCACTTTTCAGTTATTGATTGTTATTTTTTTCAAGAAATTTTGAAATTCTGAGATTCTACTGTTATTGGTTAATTGTGAAAGTGTTTGTTCTAATTGATAAAGTTGTCAAGGCTTATATTCCGAAGAGTGCGATAAAAGTTAGCTCGTGCTTGTGGCTAAATATCCTTTAGGGTAATTCAGAGGTAAAAATGATAACAAATTAAATGCTAAGCAAAATTTAAGGGTTTATCACAAAACTATGTTTCATTTTTTCTGCGGGGGATGTATATCTTCAAGTTTGTGATGAATTCATTAGGCCGAAGTCACGTTACGATATGAAATATAAGGTTAAAACAAAAATTATGAAAAAAACTGAGAGTTGAAGATTCTATGAAAGAGAAAATATTCTGTGACTTTCGGGAGGCAGAGCTATTAAGAGCAATCAATAAGGCACCTTCGTTGACTTGTATTCTGTTTTAAGTTTGTACAAGACAATGATAATGATTGGTCGACCACCGTATTTGCATTCCCATTTACACTTATTATTAGGCCTAGGCGTTTTTACCTCAACCCGAAGTACCTACCTAAATCCGAACCGAAAAAACCGAAATCGAATCCGAACTGTTATACAAAAATATCCGAACGGGATTTTTAAGCTTAGTACTTTGGTGTTTGGTTATAACCCGAACCGATCCGAAATCCGAATAAGGATCTGAAAATATCTGAAATTAGTTAAATATGTTAATGTTTTGATATATTTTAAAGTGATTTAGATATTTTTGACTATTCAAAATATTTTTGTAGTTTGTTTTATTTGTTATTTTGAATTATTTTTAGCTAATTTAGTTAGTTTAACTAATATTTAATTAGATTTGTAAACAATTTATATATTTTGAAACAAAAATTTGTCATTTTTTAAGGTTTAAGAAATATATTTTGAAAGATTTTAAACATTGGTTACGTCCGATCCGAACCGAACCCGGAAGGAACCGAACCAAATCCGATCCGATAATTAGTAAATACCGAATGATACTTCTAAGCATAACCCCGAAAATTTGAAAATCTGAATCACCCGGACCGATACCGAACGGGCCACCGAACGCCCATACCTACTTATTATTTTCAAATTATACATTTAGTAAGGGCCGGCCCAGAGGGCAAGCCATCCAAACAGTCGATTAAGACATCAAAATCGAAATGGCATATATTTCTGAAAAAAAACAGTAGTATTTATAAAAAAATAAAATTTATAAGACTTTTAAGCTAAATATTACTTATTGGACACTAGTAGTTAGAATTATTTTTTATAAATTTTTGAAATTCCATAAACATTATTAATATTTAAAAGTAAAAATATATTATTAATAATTAAAAGTAAATTTCTATTTTAAATTACAGTTAAAAGTTAAAATTTTAAATAAAAGTTAGTCACAAATTTTTTTTTTCTCTTGTTCAAATTTATCATTTTAATCATGCAGTAGTTTTCTATTTATCCAAATTATTCTTTAACCATTTTTTTATTATATAATTTAGTTTTTATTGATTCAGTTTATTAATTCATCGTTTTTTGTAACAAAGTACGTTATTAGTTTGTTGTTAAATTTTTGACGTTTTGGCATAGTTAGTGATGATTTATTTATGAAACTAAATATTATTTTAGATTCAATACTTGTAGAAATTAGAAAAGGTATTGAATTTCTTTATTTTTTTAATAAACGAGGATTGTTATCATAACACAAAAATTGTTTGTCGGATATTGTTGACTATTTTGGTATCAATTGCTACATCTGAAAGATTTTTTTTGAATTTGAAACTGATAAAAAATATTTGAGGTTTACCATATCACAAGAGAGGTTAAACTAGATGACTATATTATTAAACTATAATTGAAATTGACTATATGAATTTAATGGATGATTTTATAAAAAAATGAAACAAAACTATACTTCAACATTAAATGTTCTAAATAACTATTTTTAATATAAACAGTTTACATAATTTGACTTTAATGAAAATTTAAGTATTGTATTTATTTATGATTTTGTTAAAATATGTATAAGGGCATGATTTTAAATTTAGTTTGGGGCAATATAAAACACTGGACCGGCACTGCATTTAATACACTGATCACATCAGATTAATTTCACTATGGCATTTTCTTCTGTTTTGAACAGTTATTCTTTATAAACGCCTAAGAATTTTAGAAATTTAATGGCTACCATTTGATTTTGTTATTTTCGTGGAACTGTTGGACTTCTTTTCTCATGCTGATAATAATCAAACCAGCTGGCAAGAGACACGTAACTTTTGAGAAAAGTATTTTCCCCTTCTCTTTTAACTAACCGATATGTTGTAAGGTTTTTCATAATGTTATTAGTTGTGATGATTTATATGTAGTCAGTATATTATTGATGAACGAAACTAGAGCTACAAACACGTGAACTGCAAAGAAGATAAACAACACGAAGGACATGGTTGACAAACTGGCCACCAAGTTTTGAATATTCCACCATCTTTTGTTTCTGCCGAATCTCCAATTATTGATAAAGTAATCGTTTTCATTTTTAGTTAGTATGAATCATGGACTGCTAATATAAGAAAATAAGCACGAATTTAAGAAAATGAATTTGCGAGCATTGGTTAAATATAGAATAAAATTTTGAAGAAGATAAAAACTGGAACAAAAAAACCTCAAATATGCAATGAAATCTTACAACATGTTATAAGTTGACATTGGAAATTTTGAGAATGTGTGTTTTAAGGAAAACTCGTTTCTATCTTATTCAAAAAATACCTCAAAACAACTAGGAAGTCTTCCAAAACTTCAGATGTCCTAAGAAACAAATTGTGGTATATATTTTATTTTTTGGAGAAACAGGTTCTTAATAATATTTTAGGATATTCCTCGATTTAAAACATGTAAGATTATAAATTGTTTAAAGATTAAAAAAAAATTGTTTAAAGATGTGTTTGCAAAATATTATGAGAGTAAGGTTATCCCATCAAAGTTTTTTAAATATAATAAAATGAAGTTATTGTAAAATTGTTGGATTGGAAAATATTTAAGACTATTTAGTGTGGAGTTTTCATCATTTTAAAATACTCATAATTGATATTATTATTTTATATATTTACACCTACATATATATTGAAAAATTCCATGTCAGTAACTCTTATTGAAAGTGCTTTAACTCACAAATCACAAGCTATGGTATTTGTTTAGAATTGAAAAAAAAACAAGCTGTGTTTCATTTTTTTTTAAACAGTTTAATCAATAATTTAGGATATTCATGAAACATGTCAGATTCTAACATTTTTTTAAAAAAAAACACGCATTAGTAAAATGCCATGAGTCACAATTCAGAATCCAAATGAGTTTGAATATAATCAAAGTTATTACATGTTTCTATAACGATACCTTTGAGCACAACACAAGAAGAAAATGAGATTAAGAGTGCTTAAAGCGGCAATGAAGTAATAAAAATAATCCAACTTGCCTGTATCAATATCATCCGTGAGCCAACTCTGACTTCCTCCACGGGCA
The DNA here is from genome assembly GCA_019706035.1 of Raphanus raphanistrum subsp. raphanistrum. Taxonomy (NCBI): domain Eukaryota; kingdom Viridiplantae; phylum Streptophyta; class Magnoliopsida; order Brassicales; family Brassicaceae; genus Raphanus; species Raphanus raphanistrum. Next base: position 55,376,421 of record CM033988.1, read on the forward strand.
GTCACACTATGAACAATGCTCACCGTCGCAGAGCTTAGGTAACTAGCAAAAGACATACCTAAGTAAAGCAACGAGTTCCCAATGCTTCTCATATTGATTGGAACTTGTTTGTTGAAGAACTCAGTAAGACCAACAATGGTGAAGACTTCATAAAATCCCATTAGTACTTGTTGCGGGGCTAGCCAGAAAACCGACCTGCTTACCCCTGCACGGGATAAATCTCTTCTCTCTCGTTCCAAAATACCCGATATAATCATCGTCAATATGGAGAAAAAGTTTCCAATCCCAACTTTTTGGAGTAAAGAGATGCCTCCTTCTTGTTTTGTGATGTTTTCAATGTGTCGGACCAGAACGGTTTCGTAGAATGGAAGCCATATGCCTATGGTTAAGAGGGATATTACGATTATAGAAGCAGGAGGGATTAGGTAAGAAGTACCGGGAAATCGAAGGTCCATTTTAAGTGCTTGTGAGACCGTGAAGGTTTGTTGTTGGTTCATAGCTAAGAATCCTATAATGCTCGAAGCAAATATTGGAATTATGCTTATTATGGACTTTAGGTCTTCTATCTGTCTCATGGTGCAAAATTTCCACTCCTCATTTCTAGCTTCATCGTTGTTCATCACTATCACAGCCTTGTTCAAGAATCTGAAACAACAGAAAAAAGTTTAATGTTCGATAACAACATTTATTTACGTATGTAAAATAGATGTGTATGCCAAAGTTTATTGGAATATCTAAAAGGACATTTATTTTAAATCAACAAAAAAAAGTTAATAGAACGATATTAACGGCAAAGAATGATAAATTTTACCTGAATTGATCAGTGAGAACTAGTTTATTTGATTGCGAACTTGTCTCTAGTAACGGTCGATAATGTTCAATCTCAGATGGAGGCTGTGCATTACGCTTCTTATAAGCATCGACGAGAACCTTGAAGATCCCAGAGAACGCACTTCCTTCGGGTCTAACAAAGACATAAAACCGAACTCCAACAAAAAGTAGAACAAGCGCAAACAAATTGAGAGCTGTCGGGATAGCGAATCCAAGGGCCCAGCTAATGTTGTTCTGTACGTACAACAGTAGAGTCATTGATATTAACTGGACTATTGTATGAGTTGTATAGTACCAGCTGAAGAAGCTTCTACTTCCTTCCCTTCCTTCTTCAGTCGAATCGTCGAACTGATCGAGACTAAAAGGAATACTACACGAGCGGATTCCTCCTGTTCCGACTGATAACAAGAATAGTCCTGAGAGTAGAACGTATAATTGTAGATCGCTATAGCGAGCACACGTTCCGGTGATTTGGTTGGTAGTGCAAGGTGGTGGTCGTAGAGTAGGGATCAGAGAAGTTAAAGTCAAAACCAACATGCCCTGTTAAAAGTTCAACTCTTGTCAGTTTCCAAAATCATCAAGACCAAGTATGGACCCAAACGTCACAGTTTATTCATGTTTTAGGATATCCCTCAATTTGAAACATGTCAGTTTCAATTTGCCGTTACACTTCAATTTTTTTATTAATAATATATGAGAATAAATTTATCAAGTGTGAACGCATATTCTACATGCAAACGGAAGTTTCTCTTGTTTACGCATGGAAACCAGTGAATCAGGATGGTCTATTGGTGTGCGATCGACAAGAACAATGTTTGCAAACAACATGCAAGCAAATAATCGATCATAGATCTCATATAATATTATCATCAGTTCAATTTCTAAAAAAAGATTGTAATTACCAGCAACTCGGAGATGGAACCAAAGACAATAGTTACAAATTTTCCGGTACATGAGTCGGAGATGAAAGCTCCAATGATTGGGGCGAAATTGGTGAGAGCAGACCAAGTATTGATTAGAGTAGCAGCTTGGACTTGGTCCATATGATATTCTCGTACCATATACACCATGAAGTTCGACGTCAATCCAAATGAAGCAAGCCTCTCCAATGTCTCATTGGCTGCAGCATCAAAAATAGATTGATCTATGATTTACCAAAAGCCAGAAAATCAAAAACACAAAAGAAAGTGATTATACTTACCTAATATATAAGGCATAGCTTTCCAACCCAGAGGCTTCCTTCTTCTCACCGCTGAATCCGAGGAAACTGTCCCTTCTTCATCCATTTTTTTTGTGTTTTCTTCTAGGCAGTAGTCTCTTGGATTTTTGGTTTGAAGCAAATGAGGTCTTTTTCTTATTAACTTTTTTTCTTTCTTTTGAGAAACATTTGAAGTCTTACATTGAACAACTCAGAAAATAAATGGACAAAATCTCAACATTTAGTAGCAGAAGATTTCCTCTGTAATGTTCAAAAAAAAAAGATTTCCTCTGTATAATGACAACTAGGTGTGTGCAGTAAATTTTTTTAAAAATATGTTTTAACAGATAAATATAAATTATAATTTTTTATTAATATTGTAAATTTTATTTTTCTTATCAATATTTTAGTACAAATTTGATTTAATTAAACATAAAAATAAAGATAAAAACAATTTTGTTTATTTTAAATTATATTTAAGAATATGCAAGTGTATATTTAAAATTCTAATCTTAGATAGATTTTTCTATCTATTTATTTTAATTAAATATATTAAATAAATATGTAAAAATTGCATAATTTTCAAAAATTAAAATTAAACAATCAATACTATTAAAACAGCAGATTTTTTTTTGACATCCCCTTGGACTTTGCAAATATTTACAGATGAATGCCATTACCAATTAATTATTAAATATAATAAATAAAATCTTTATATGTTCCACGATTTCTGCAAGTTTAACAAATCAAATTTACTAATTTTATTATCCATACAATTAGCAGACTTTTAACAAAACAAATATACAACTTATTCAATCCAGTTTTTTATTATTTTCACCACAAACTACTCCAACGACAAGAACTATATAAAAATATAAGAATATAATCAAATTTGTTATGGGACCAACATTAAATAACTAAATTTAAGGCTATTTATGATTAAAAAAATTTATCATCATTTTATATTTTCCAAACTAAAAACACATATATAAAAGTATTTATTTATTTTTAGAATTTTAAGACATTAATCAATAATAACCAAACTAACATAAACAAACATAATATAAAAAAATCTTACAACAGTGAACATATATATTATATCGACTTCTATATTTGTATAACATGCAAAACTAAACTGAAACGATAATTGACACAACATACAAAAAAAAAAAAAAAAAAAACATACAAAAAAAAAAACTTATTAGATCAGAGTATCTAAACTCGAATCCATACATAATCGAACGAATTTTATATCTCTTAAACTTAAACACTGGAAAATCAGAACCGAACTTGAACCGAACTGGAAAAAAGAATCCCGTGCTTTCAAAGCACGGGTCCAAATCTAGTCTATACTATTATTTGCGAAGTGATTTTTCGTAACGGAGCTCTCACGTTAAAAGTTAGAGTGGTTAATATCGATACTACCCTTAATGAATATGTTATATATAATATTAAATAATTAAAAACGAATTTTGTATTAATAATATTAAATCAATCTGTTACATTAGATCATTGATTTTAAAAACAATTTTTATTAATATTATTATAATTTTTTAAATAAAATAATTCTTATATATTGTGTTATTATCTTAAAAAAATCAATTATAAAAGCTAGAAAATAACATATAAATGATTTATAATTAAATATTAATCTATGCTATTATTTGCGAAGTGATTTTTCGCAACGTAGCTCTCACGTTGAAAGTTTGAGTGGTTAATATCGATATTACCCTTAAAGAATATGCTATATATAATATTAAATAATTAAAAACGATTTTTGTATTAATAATATTAGATTTATCTGTTACATTAGATCATTGATTTTAAAAACAATGTTTATTAATATTATTATAATTTTATAAATAAAATAATTCTTATATATTGTGTTATTATCTTAAAAAAAATCAATTATAAAAGCTAGAAAATAACATATAAACGATTTATAGTTAAATATTAACCAACTAAAAACATTTTGTATAAATATAGTTTTTAAAATATTTAAAATATGTGAATATTTTCTTTTAAAAATAATAACACAGTTATAAACATGAAATGTTTTTGTTATATATATATTTGATGTTTGATATTTTTTGAAAATATAAATAATAAATTATCATTCTGGTTTTTTGCAATGGATCTCTGATGTTAAAAGTTAGAGTTGTCAAAATCGATAATACCCTTAATGAATTTTATATGTAATTAATTATATAATCAAAACGAATTTTTATTAATAATATTAATTTTTCAAGAAAAACAGATAATTCTTCTGTGTTGTGTTGCTATCTTAAAATATTTTTCAATTATAAAAGTTAAAAGTAAGATATAAAAAATTTATAATAATTAAGAGGTTAAAATCAAAATTACCTTTAATGAATTTTATATATAATTAAAAACGATTTTATTAATATTATTAGAATTCTTTAAAGAAAATAATTCTTATATATTGTGTTGTTATCTTAAATTTTTCTTTCAGTCATAAAAGATATAAAATAACATATAAACCTATTTATAATTAAATATTAACCAACTAAAACCATTTTGTATAAATATAGTTTCTAAATATTATAATATGTGAATGTTTTCTTTTAAAAATATTAACACAATTGTAAACGTGGAATGTTTTTGTTATATATATATTTGATGTTTGATATTTTTTTTAAAAACATAAATAATAAATTATTATGCTGATTTTTCGCAATGGAGTTCTCACGTTAAAAGTTAGAGTGATCAAAAATATTATGATGTAAATTATTATGCTGGTTTTACGAAAATTCTAAATTACACTATCCAAAAATAATTTACATCATAATATTTTTTAAAAAAATATAAATTCCTGTATATAGATTTATGTATATATGAATATTTCAAGTTACTTTTATGTAATAAAAGATATTTTATTAAAATAAAAATATTGTATATAAAATTAATATTTAACTAATTATTAAATATTTAAAAACATGATAATAATTTTATTCTAATGGTTTTGAATTGATAATATATATATATTAATTTGTTTTTTAAATTATTGAGCCCGCAAGTGCGGACAAAAGACTTTTTCTTAGGTTCACCCCCTTTAGGTTCACCAACCAATAGAAAGTTGTTATTTTAAATCTAGTATCTTTTAATTAAGGAAACAAAAATAACTTGCCAAATTATATTATGGTTTTAAAATAAATAAAAAAATTAAATAAATAAAAATAACAATAGTTCTCAATAAAGATTATTTTAAAAAATATTTATTTATAAGATTTGGAGTTTAGTGTTTAAGATTTATAGTTTAGAATTTATCCAAATGTTTAGTGTTTTTCCAAGGGTTAGGGTTTACCCAAGGGTTTAGGGTTTAGGATTAGAGTTTAGGGTTTAGTGTTTTGTTGACAACATGTTTAGTGTTTTTTCCAAGGGTTTATGGTTTATCCAAATGTTTAGGGTTTATGATTAGGGTTTAAGGTTTAGTATTAGAGTTTAGGGTTTAGTATTAGAGTTTAGAGTTTAGTGTTTTGTTGACAACATTAATTTTTTCTTAAATTCGTTTTTATATACTATTTTTATTTATTTTAAAATTTTATTTTGAAAAATAATATAATTTGACAAATTATTTGTTTCCTTAATTAAAAGATACCGAATCTAAAATGACAAGTTTCTATTGGTTGGTGAACCTAAAGGTTCATCCTAGGGGGTGAACCCAAGAATAACTCCGGACAAAACACCTAGTACTTATAAAATTTGTAGATATACAGTATATAAGAAACTAATGATTTACAATTTAATTTTATAATTTTGTAAAAAAATTGTATACATTTTTTTGAACATTTTATAATTTTAAAATAAATAATTAAATGATATTTCGAGATTTTAGATGCCATAGTTGAATATATTTATTTTAATGATGATTTATGTGTTATTACCATATTCTGAAAACATTTCCAAAATATAAATCAACAATAAATGTAATATATGAGTTGTTACCATATTTTAAAACTTTTAACAAAAATATAAATAAACATTAAATGTAATTGTCCATGTCATGTTAATCTATAAGTCATGTCATCAATTTTAGTAGCCATATCATATTATTTTATTAAATGTAAATTTAATTTTATAATTTTGTAAAAAAATTGTATACATTTTTTTGAAAATTTTATAATTTTATAATAAATAATTAAATGATATTTCGAAATTTTAGATGCCATAATTGAATATATTTATTTTAATGATGATTTATGTGTTATTACCATATTCTACAAATATTTTCCAAAATATAAATTGATAATAAATGTAATATATTAGTTGTTACCATATTTTAAAAAGTTTACCAAAAATATAAATTAACATTAAATGTAATTGTCCATGTCATATTAATCTATAAGCCATGTCATCAATTTTAGTAGCCATGTCATATTATTTTTCTGAAACTGATTGTAGAGAAGACATGTGGAAAAATCACTTCTCAAATATAGTCTAGGAGATTGGTGAGAAATAAAAGGCTTGGACAAATTTCTTTCCAAAAGCACGTAACTATTTAAATCAAAAACTTCATACGTGTCAATCAAATATAACATGGTCAGTAAAATTAACAGGCTATGTGTGCCATAAGAGATATCTAGTAAATAATATAAAATACTTTACAAATATATTTCAAAAATTAAAGAAATATTTTCAAAAAAAATCAATGATATATATACATTAATTTAATTTATACAATATGATTGATGTACGAGATAAGCTACGTTGCAAATATTTGCCTTGATGAATTAACTCATATTATATTTAGTCAAAAAAAAAATAACTCATATTATATTAGCCGGACGAATAGTAAAACCGGGCTTTTGATGGGCCGAAATCGACCTTGGACATACGTCATTATGCATGGTTTTTGCTTCGGCTGAGTTGAAAATCAGTATATCGATAATAGACCGTAACTTCTTGCTTGCGCTGCCTTGAACAAGCCCATAGTAGTTGGACATGGGCCCAAAGGCAATTCAACTTTTCTACGGACCAACACGAGTAAAATGCACTATAAAAACTTACGAGGCAGAAATCTTCGAAATGATAATAGCACCTCAGTATACTTTTTAGGTGTCAAGAACACTTTAATAGTTGTACATAACTACATATACATATATTATTTGGGTAAAAACCGGAGCGGTTCGAATATCCGACTATAAAATATTTATTATTTATGATTTGTTTTATTTTTATTGGATATTGATTTTTAATATTTATTTTGTTTTGAAGACTTACGAATATTTTATTTTTTCGTAAAATCAAAACAAATAACTAATCAAATTAATATTAACATATAAATTTCTCAACTCTACGAAGAAGTATTAAATTGTGGTTCAAGACATTTTGTTTTGCTTATCATAATCATAAGACTACAATGCATCTGCCAAAAACTAATAAAAAAAAAGAGGTTGGCAATTTGATGATTTGTTATGCACAAATTGAAATTGTTTTTTTTGATATTTAACAAAACCGAAAGCTACATCTAGAGCTTTGGCCAAATTTGTAAGGCCTTAACACTATTAGAAAGTGACAAACAAAGAGATAAGTGTGAGAGTTTCGAGAAGTAATGTTGACTCAATATATCACATTCTTGAACTTTTACTTTTCTGTTATATATATTTTCTTTTAGTTATTTTACTAGATACTGATAAGATCAAATAATGCATGAACTGTTGATGGGGTTTGATTGGTACTAATAATTAGGATGTGTATTTCATCCGCTAAATTTCATTCGATTTTATTATTTATCGTAATTCAATCCAAAAAAATCTAGATATCTGTAAGTTTTCAAAACAAATCAAATAAATCAATATTCAATAAAAATAAAATAAATCACAAATACTAAAAATTAGGAATAGATATCCGATTAGCGCCAAATTTTATACAAATAAATGTATATCTATAATTAAATATAAATTTTTAATATATAATATTATATAATTATTATTTAACATATAGTTATTAAGTTTTATCCTAAAAGTTACTTATAAAATATTAAATTAAAAAATTAATATAAAATCTTTATACAAAACTATATTTTTTCTAAAAATACTTATTATAAGAAAATTATTAATTTTAAAATAAACCTTTATAAACATATAGTTTTATTAATTTTTTACTTTGTATTTTTATTATGTTAAAAGATATTTCTAAAAATAAATTGTTTTTTAGATTTAATTGCATTGAACAAAATGGATGAAATATCCGATATTTGTAAATATCTGTGAATATTTTCAAATATCAAAAAAATTGGATATCCAAAAAGTTGAATATCCGTATTTTTGAAAAATAAAATAAATTAAAAAAATAGATATCAAATAAATTATAAATACCGAATACTATTATCCTATTCGATCTGTGTGCAGACCTATTAATAACTGCTTACCTCCTTTGGTAAAAATGTATCCTTTTTATCATTGAATAGTAAACGTTGACAATAGAAAATATGGTGTCACTACTAATTGTATACAGCTATATTTTAAACATTTTTTTAGCTACTCCATCATTCATCACTATTCCACATGTCTACTCTCGTGTTTGACTATAGAATGGACACATATGAGAGTCTCCATATATGATATATGCATGCTAAAACGAAATAGGAAAAATAGTGTTTGTTTGAATTGTGTAATAAAATGTTATGTTGGTATCCCATTTTCTTGTAACTAGTTATGTTGGTATCTTTTGACCCAAAATAAATAAAAGGTGTTTTAAGCTCGTTAAAAGAATTCAAGCGCTGTTTTCAGAATCATTGAAAATATATACGCAATTGATGATGTATAACCCGAAAGACACGGAGAATTCTTGATTCCCCTGACTCGCTGTTTGCTCGCTTTTTTAAAAGCAAATACTTTCCTAACCAGTCTTTTCTTGAAACCTCTACTGGAACTAGACCCTCCTACGGATATGGCGACACAACATAAGTGGGGCTTACTCTGTTAAGTCTGGTTATTGGCTTTCAAACAGACTGAATAAAGCAGAGGAGATCAGGGAGGCAGAAGAGAGACCGTCTCTTAATGATCTGAAAAGTAGGATATGGAAGGTGTCGGCTCCTCCTAAAATCAAAATGTTCATGTGGAGAGCAGTCAGTAACGCCATCTCAGTGGGTGAACTGCTTGTGAAGAGAGGTATTCGTATGGATCCTGTTTGCAGCACTTGTGGCCAAGATGGAGAATATATCAACCATGTTCTGTTCACATGTTCCATTGCTCGACAGGTATGGGCTTTGGCGAGTGTCCCATTACCGGAAGGGGGTTTTGATTTGGTCTCTCACTTCTCAAACTTTGATTTCATATTAAAAGCCATGATTGATAAGAAAATTCCTGATAGAATCTCTCAAGTTATCCCATGGGTGATTTGGTTCTTATGGAAGCATAGAAATGGCATCTTGTTTGAAGGAAGATCGATGTTAGCTACTGATATAGTTAACAAGATTTATGAAGAAGCGGAGTTCTGGATTCTAGCTCAGTCGATAGAGAAACAGAGGATGGAAGAAGATGCTGCGGAGATAAGGACTCAGAAGGTATGGGAACCGCCTCAAAGTGGATGGATGAAATGCAATATAGGTTCAGACTGGAACAAAGACGACAAACGAGGTGGGGCCGCCTGGGTGATCAGAGACTCAAGAGGCAAAGTTATGTTGCATAGCAGGAGGGCTTTTTTCAATGTCAGAAGTTTGCAAGAAGCTAAACTAAAAGTGATGTTGTGGGCTATTGAGTGCTTAGCTTTTCATCATGTTGAGAGGGTGATCATTGCTGTAGAGGAGTTGGTATTTGTTGGGATGATTACAAGGCCGAAAGCATGGCCTAACTTCAAGTATGAGGCACATGAGACTTTAATCAGGTTAGCTAACCTAGAGTGGTGGAGATTAGTGAAGGAAGACAGATGCACTAATAGAGGGGCTTTCCTCATTGCTCAAAGTGTAACTAAAGGTGGCCATATCTCTTCGTATGTGGCGCAAGGTCATCCTCGATGGTTACAAGATATCTTTGTGAGTGAGGAATCCAGGGCCTCTATCTGATGCTTTTGGTGAGAAGGTTTTTGGTTTCCGTTAGTGGGTAGTAGACTTGTTGGGGGTGTCTACGATTTCATCCTTAATTTTTTGATGTGGATGAATGGAAGGATAGTTATCAGGCCTCGGTTGGTTATCGTGTTGTAAATTTTCAGACTCTATCGATGATTTTAATGATAATATTCAGATGAAAAAAAAACCCTAAAGACATACACTGTCCACTAAATCTATTAGAGAACAAAACATATACGTGCGACAGTGTCAGATACAAATTGGTATAACCGAAAGACATACATTGTCCACTAAACCTATTAGAGAACAAAACATATACGTGCGACAGTGTCAGATACAAATTGGCGAAGCGCCAAACTATATTTGGCCCCAAAGAGTGGTATATAACTATTCCAAGATTCTTAAACATTGTAAATAAAGTCTACTAACCAGAACGTGTTGTTTTAGTGGTAAAGGGATTGCAGATGTTACAGCCACCATCGAAACTCGATTAGTTACGATGTTTGAGTTCCTAAGAGAGAGATAAAAACAAGAAAGTACACTTGAGTCAGGGTGCCTTTTAAAAAAAATTATTAATGTTTTCTGATAACACTATAAATATATATATAACACGCACAAGAGCCATGATATGCAAGAGTATAAAAATCCAGTGGACGGCAAGAAGTAACTGTACAATCGTATCTTTCGATTGTGTATGACATATAGGATACATGTACTAATACTCTGAAAACAGACGTATATACACCTAAACTAAGTATGTTCCGTAATTAGACGATAGAAAATTACAACCAATTCGATTTGATCATAATTTAAGAAAAAACTATTGATTTTTGTACATAGACATAATCTAAACTATTAAAACTGAAGTACAATTAGTATTTAATCCTAATTTTTCCCTAATATTTACAACAGACTGCCACTGGCCTAAAAATTGTGGTTTTAAAATTTCCTAAACCACCTTAAAAAAATTGACGTCCCGACCATATCAAAGTCTCAACCTTTAACCCCAAATCGAAGCCATACATCCCGGTGGTTTGGTCTTTCTACCTTTACGCAATTCGCACTTATCATCCCACTGACTGGACTATCTTTAGGGGTTTTGGTTTTGGTGAAAATTTATTATGAGTTGTTTGAAGAATCCCTAATTTCATGCGAAGTGATTGCTTTCAATTTTTTTTTGATTGAGCAACTCCAGCGATAGCACGGTGGTGATGGAAAATAAAAATTCTGTCCGACGGCTCAATCAAAATTTTAATATAAGACAGCAGCGCAGCCACTTGAATTTTTGAGCTTGCGAAAGTCAATCATTTCACATGGTTAAAGGTTAGTCTCCTTCTCTCTCGTGAAGTTGTGTCTTCACTTTTGAAAGGATTTACCTTTCTCTATTGGGCGGCTGATCATATGCGGTCAACAAGGCCAATGAGTTTTCCTGAAGATCCTTTGCTAACCCCATGACTGGTATGTTTGAATTTACTGGTTTTATTTAGAAAACATGGAATGGTCTAATCTTTGATTACTCTATCTGACGTTAAAAATTTTGATTCTTAAGCTTGTGTTTTTCCAAGTTAGCTCTCAACCCCCTTCATTTGCTCTATTTCAACATGAGCTAGACACAACAAGTTAACGTGTATTTGTTGGTGCAACTGAGAATAACTTGAAAAACTCTGTTACTCTGTTTTCCTCTGTTTCATAAAAGGAGCGGAGCGGAGCCGTAAATGCCATCATGCTGCTCGATATCTTCCTGCAGCCAACAGCTACTCTGTACATTGATTTTTTTTCCATTCCAGTTCCACAATTTTGCTTGGAAGTTTGAAGCTCTGTCTCAGTCATCATGTCAGTTTTAAGTTTCTCATCTCAAGTCAACTAAAGCTCACTCTTCTTCATCTTTAAGGGAATCTTCTTAATTGATAAGAATATGTATCTCATTTATTTAACCTTTCTCTCTTTAGCTTAGTAAGTTGATGGGTTGAGTACTTAAGTGGTATTGAGTTTGAGTTACTTTGTCACCATCTGTGTTCCCCCGGTGGCTTTTATATTTGTATCGAATAAAATTTGAATTTTATAATCAATTTTAAATCAAAATATTTATAGTAAAATTTAATAAAACCATGTATATGCGTAAAACTCTACTCCGAAACGAAATGAATAAAAGCAAACTTAGTAGAAAAAAACATAATCTTATAATTTATAAATGGATGCTAAATAAGTTGAACATGATGCACCAATATCAAAATTCAATGACGTATAAATCTATAACAAGAAAATAAATATACGTTGTTAAAAGTGAAATATATAATTATGAAGAACAAATACCCGCACGGGAGTGCGGGTCAAAGGCTAGTAACCATTGTTTCGACAGTCGTTTAATATAGTTTCAACTATTATTATAATTATTTCCAATATAGAATGAAAATCTTTTTCTTGGAAAATAAAGAAAGTCGCTAGGTTCTTCTTGAACGCAACGATGATTAGCAAATCTTAAACACTTCGGAGATGGTGGTGGTCTCAAACCACCAGATGCGGCGGAAAAAACTGGGAGCAAAACGTGTCGACGTGAACTTGCCAACGAAAAAGAATTTGTCGGGTAGTAAAGGTACGGGTCCCACATTTATTTTTACAATGATATCCATCCGAAGATTGGACGGTGGGGATATATTGAGGAGAATTAGTTATGATTTAATCAATATGTATGTATTTAGACGTTAATTAACATATAGAGGTAGATAAGATATTGAAGAGTATTGGTTTGGATTCTGTTTTGCACCGTCAGTACCTGTCTCTCACCTTTGTAATTAGAATAGTTGACTTCTCTCAACTTGTCGGGTTCTTCCAACTCTTGAAGCATATTATCATGGGTGTGTGGGAAACTTATTTAATTTTGTTGTTGTTTTAATTTATAGTTTCCGGTTTTTTGTACATACATTATTTATTTATTTATTATGGACTCGTTTGGATTATAACGTGTCTCGTAGTATTTACATGTTAACGGAAGAAGGTACATATCATCATCATACTCAAGGTTTATCAACACATCGAATGATACTTTATATTAAGGGTTGCCACACACGTCGAATGTTAACTACAAATTATTTTTGATAGTGATAATAATGCGATGTTGTTTACCGTAGTAACCGTACCGCACATAAATCTCTTCCACAACGGAACAAACAGCCGATGCTCATGTTATGGTGTATAGTCAACTACTTGATTATTTTACACACGCAGCGAATGTGTCCGTGAGCTATATAATATTTATCATATATATGTGATATTTATCATCATGATCTGAATGTATTACAAAACTCCTATAAATTACCTCTGATTTATAGACTGCGATATATAGTACATGACTAAAATATGATTAAATGTAGCATTCATTCTTCTAAATTTAATTATATGCATATATGAAAAGCACCGAGATATAGTAAATACTGAACATACGGTTAAGACCGATAGAATTTGTTATGCCTTGTGAAAAATCATGGTTTTTTAACCCAACCTAAGTAGAAATATTTCAGAACTTGTATGTACTAGCGTGTTATCACTTATACGTAAGTTTCTTGACAGTTTCGCTGTATATACTTTCATTTAGTTACCTGGCTTTAGTATAGGTATATTTTGATATAATTTTTCGTTTAAAGGGAAGACGAGGATGATTTACTGTAGCAATAAATTAATCTTGAAATCGAATTATGAGTAAAGTAACAGAAACAATCATGATAAAAGAATCCCTTTGAAATCCAGCGTTAGATATTACTCAGTATACAAAATGTGATTTTATAATGCCTTAGACAGTGAGTGCTGATTTAGTTAGAGCGCCCAATAATTCAGGTGCAATTAGAGATATGTAAAAGTCGCCATTTTATAACTTTCTTAGCATATATCATTGGACGCTGAACTGTGCAGACGTCTGCCAAGTTGGCCCGAACTTTAAAACTGATAATATAAGAAAACAAAAACATTTTTAAAAGATCTTCCCAGCTTCAAGTCAGGTCCATGAAATGGAAGTCAACGGTCAAATATATCACAGCTCATATACAGCGAGAGAAAAGGAAATATAAAAAGAAGATATAATCTCACGGGTAGTTTAAAGGACTTTGGTTATGCATTACTTCGTGTATTTTAATGTCAATTTGTTGTATGCTTTATGAAAAGAGAGAAAAAATGAAATGAATAATGTATTGTAAAGAGAGGGTCGGTCGTTGCCACAATTAAGCGGAAGTGGAGAATGGTTGGTATTTGTTGCGTCCTCCAAACCTCAAAAGCTTATATTTCAAGATCTTTTTGTTTATATTCAGCATTATACTTTTGAAAAATGTTTATTATTCGTATTCATAAGATTGTAATTATAGATAAAAGATAAGTATGACTTTTCTGTAATAAAAGATATAATTTCAACCGATGTACTTAATAATTTCATGAATAACATTCCGATGACAGTTTTTTCGTAACACTCACTAATAATATTCATGATAACGGTTTCGGGTAACATATATGAATAGAAGACATCTCCGGAACTGGTGTATCGGTCAATAGATAAATACACCCCCAAAATCAAGCTATATGGAGCAGTTCTCAATGACTAGTGTGTAAGCTTTAAAAAATATAATTTTCTGCTTCTGTAGTGCTAACGGTCCAAGAAAAATATGTTTTCTACATCATATTTTAAAGCTACATCATTTGTATATATTGTTTGATTATATATAAATGTTTAATTAATAATAACAATAAACTTTGAGAAAAAAAATATATAAGGTTTTCTGAACACCAATTGTAGTGATATAACGAAACGAACTATTAATGATATTTACAAATAGTCTTAAATAATATATAAATAAATAAACAAATATCTTCATCGTCAATTAAATTTAAATTAAAATTACGTATAATTTTATATAACATTAAAATCTGATACATGCAGTTTAAGTCAGTCCGTAATCTATCCAGTTCAAAACTGGTTTATCAATTAAAGTTCAAAAAAAATATGAAAACTGGTTTATCAATATTTATTCGGTATTATGAGATTTACGTTCGAATAATCATAAGAAGTGTACTAAAAATAAAATTCACATCAATTATTAGAAGAAAATTTAATAATATATAAAAACGATGTATTAGTCTCCTTATTATATCAGTTAAATTTATTCCGCAGAACTGCTAACTTAATATGAACCGGTTTACCACATAATTTAAAAACGTGGAAACATAAATCAAGAGGCAAAAATAAATATTTGTATGGTTTTACAAAAATAAATATTTGTATGGATAAGAAAATACGACACTTGTCTATGCACAACTAGTTTCTTTAGTTGCACGAGATCACTTTATTGTAAAAGTCCTCCCAAACAGTATTGGATTCTTCGCTATAAAAGGCCTCGCGGTGATTAGAGCCTTAAGATGTGAATTTGAATCATATACTGCAACATATATACGCACACACATATACGTATTCATATAATGCACAGGAATAATTAAGATATTCAAATCTGAAAATAGTAGAATAGCACTGCTAAAGAAAAAAATATTACTAGTTAATTTCCAGCATATTCTTCAATTTATGCCATGTTAATGGTTATTTATGACTGTTTTTTACACGTAGTTGATTTCATTAGCTTTTTTTATTTATATACGAATTCTGTCGACTTTGATTTAAACCCTGATACGGTGGAATACGAATCCATGTATTAAAAAGTCCATTCACACCATCTATGTTTAATTAATTTAATTTTGAATATTTTGAAATTAAGATCTATTGGTTTAATATTTCTTCAGCTCCCAATCAGCAGATCGAAATCGAACTGATCACTGCCCTTAAACCTGGTTCAGAACCAATCTTTTTTCCGTCCATCATATTTCGATTCTGCAGCAAGTCAGGCGTCTGTGGTGTTATGTTATATCTCGATTTCAGTATCAAATAATTTTGAGAAAGTTAACCATGACGTATTGAAAAAGCTAACATCTTAAAAATAAAATCATTGGAGTTTCGAAAGCAAGATCTTTTTGGCAAAATCCATCATAGAGACAACAGTGTACATTATCTTTCAAATTCACAAAGTGACTGCTAAGAGAAAAGTATTAAATAAAGTTATAACTACATAAATCGTGAGGTAAAATCCCCGAATATATAGATATAGATATTTGTTATGAGTCAAGTATAAACGTGATTTATTAGCCGACAACAACGCATAGTTTACTTATGGTTATGTTTAAAACGAATAAAAAAAATGTCAAAATTAGGATAATTAGTAACATCAGTTAATTGTAAATGCCAACACTGCCATGAATAGAGAGAGTTTGAATCACTAGGTCTAGATGAAGTGAATGTTCTATTTCATTTTCTTTTAGTCAACAAAGTTAATTTCACTAGATTTATTTTAATTCCATTTAGTGGACGGTTTGATTCCTTCCAATTTCCATCACCTTTATCTTTCCTTCAACTTTTCTTTTGGATTTTCTTGCATCCTTCTCCATTAAAAATTAACAAACCAAACATAATGGATATTATTTATTAATCATGTCCACACAAACATGAAAAGTTTCTTTTTACGTTAAATTATCATGTTATTCTCTGAGCTATTCAAAATTTTATTGTTCGTTAACATTATTTACATCTTACCGAATAATATGATGTGAATAATCCATATCCATTTTAAAAACATGTTATCACTAACTTGCGGGGAATAAAAGACAAAATCAGTTTAGATATGTGACATTGGTATTGGAAACCCCATTTAAATCAACTTGCATATTAAGTAAAGGCAAACAAACATGATTGATTAGTCTTTATTCCACCACTATCTTACTAGCTTTATAAATTCTTGGAATTAAAATTATCTTTAGTGCCATAAAAAACAAAGAAGTAAGGCATTTTTCTATAAGAAAAAAAGGAGGAGAAAAAAAATATGTCATTTCTTATTTCCTAATTAGAGAGCATAAAAAATGGCAACATGAAGTCATTTTCTAATAATAAAGAGGGCCCAAATTCTCCTTTCTTATCACCCAATTGGACCCTTGCCTTCTCTCCTCGATCTATTTAAATTCCATTAATACCCTCCTCACATTCACTTATATTTCCTCATAATTAAAACCTTTATTTTTACTTCTTCTCCTCAAAGTTTGAGAGAGAGAAAGAAAGAGAAAGAAAAGAATGGTGGGTTCTTGAAGCTTCTCACATTTTTCTTCTTCTTCAGTCTTCATCGTTTCAAGAATTCAAATTATCATTTGTTGTGTGTGATGCTGTTTCCTTTTGCAGATTTATTTGTCTTTTCTCAAACTTTTGGTTTTCTTTTTGTTTCTTGAAATAAAACAGGAAGTTGAAGAAGAGGTCTCAAGATGGGAAGGCTACGCAGATTGGAGAAACAAAGCTGCCGTGAAAGGACGTCATGGCGGCATGCTTGCCGCTTCTTTCACGTTAGGTCAGTGTCAAAATTCCAATTCTACCCCTCCTTTTTTCCCTCCCTTTGAACTCTGATGGATCATGTGAACTGACAGGTTTGTCTTCCTTTATTTGTTGTAATCAGTGGTGGAGATATTAGAGAATCTAGCGTATCTGGCGAATGCAAGTAACCTTGTGTTGTACCTAAGAGAGTACATGCACTTGTCTCCATCGAAATCAGCGAACGATGTCACCAACTTCATGGGCACAGCGTTTCTCTTAGCTCTTCTTGGTGGTTTCCTCTCCGACGCTTTCTTCTCCACTTACGTCATCTTCCTCATCTCCGCCTCCATTGAGTTTCTGGTAAGACCGACTTCACTTACTGTTTTGATCAATGGTGTTAACCTAATTCTTTAACATTTGCTAACCCTTATAATTTGAAGAATATTCACTTGAGAAAGAACAACAAAATGGCTTGAAACCCCCATCTAAACTTCAGAAATTTATCAAATTTATCCGTTAATGAATGAAAATTTACTTTATGTTTTTTTCCTTTGGCTTAAGTCTGAAGTTATTAGGGTTGACTTTTTAAAAACGAATAGCCACCAAAACAATAAATCCATTCACATTACACAAAACCCATTTTGATTGATAGATCCACAAGCATATCTATCTAGTGTATATATATCACGAAAGTGAAGAAAATTATGCATATGAAAATGAATAGTCAAAGCTTTTTTGTAAGCAAAAAAAATCCAACGAACCATGCGTGCATTGGTATGCTAATAAAAAGGACAAAGTAAGAAGCGTGACTTTGATACGGTACCGTATCAATACGCAACGCCCTTCTCCCAACACAACACATGTGACATACGTGATACCATCAATAAAAATCGTATGTTGGAGAGGGACCTACCGTATTTTTATTAGTAGCTATTCATTTTTAAAACAGTCGCTGTCTTAGGGACAAAAAGGGAAAAATTTAGAACTCTTTCCTGAGTTTCAGTAACTACACTAAAGGCGTCCTTGCCTTTGTATATGTGTGTTATCTTGTTGTCTCACATTTGATAGGGTAATGAAACTATAATGTCCACTTATATAACGTCTGCCACTCGTACCCTCGTGACTTTGCAACATAGTCTTACAAAAGACAAAACAAACTTGTAGTTCGAACGTACAGTTGGGCTCTTAATGCTTGGCTTTCTTTATATGTGTGGGTAGCGTCCGGACGTTCTAAATTCTAATCGGGATGCAAACGCAACACTATTTTATCTATCACCCATTATGGCTAGGTTTTAATGGATCACGTTCAGCTGAGTTAGCTCTACACTGACATATACTCTGTAATAATTTTATTGTAAAATTTACAACCGTCTACAACTTACAAATATATTTAGTGAACTTGCGATTTCAAGATAAAGTACTACGTACTATCCATATCCTAATTAAAACTACTATTGAATCGAATAGTCACCTAAAACCTATCAGTATATCATGGGATAATGTATGGCAATTCATTCATATACAACAGTCCAAAACATAAAAACAATGGCAATTCATATACAACAGTCCAAAACATAAAAACAACCCTGTTGTTACGTCAGTGTAACCGAAGTGTTTTCTTCAAGAAAATCGCATTGGCCAATGAGAAGAACACACGAAAATTAGGTTCTGTCCATACTTCATTTAAGAAGGACGTTTCATCGTTCGTAACGCTTTCAATTATTTGTCTACGTCGCTGCTCTGACTCTCATGAACCACAAGGGTTAAACTCACTCGCGTGCTCTCCACGTGTTCCGGGTCCCATAATCTTTTGTAACTCCCAGAAAAAAAAACCCGTCTCTTATCATTTTTAACAAATACTATCACAATTTAGCCAATAATGATTATAATATAGTTTTGGACGCGTGCAGGGATTGGTCGTACTCACGATCCAAGCTCGAACACCATCCTTGATGCCACCAACGTGCGATGGTCCAACATGTGAAGCGGTGAGTGGTTCTAAGGCGGCGATGCTGTTTGTGGGATTGTACCTTGTGGCTTTAGGAGTGGGAGGGATTAAAGGGTCATTACCGTCGCATGGAGCAGAGCAGTTCGATGAGAGTACACCTAAAGGTCGGAAACAAAGATCAACGTTCTTCAACTACTTCGTGTTCTGTCTTGCTTGTGGAGCACTCGTGGCCGTGACGTTCGTGGTTTGGTTAGAAGACAACAAAGGATGGGAATGGGGATTTGGTGTTTCTACTATCGCCATCTTCGTCTCGATTCTCATATTTCTCTCTGGTTCAAAGTTTTATAGGAACAAGATCCCATGTGGAAGTCCTCTCACAACAATCTCGAAGGTATGTTTTTCACCTTCTTAGCTAAGTTTGAGTCTGACAACAAACATGTGTGTTTAAGTAGGGATGTTAATAACGATGGGTAATTAATTACCCTAGGGTACCTTAAACCCTTCAAAAATTATAAATTCAAAACTCTATCATATTTGACTAAATACTAGTCACTCTATTTCAAAAATATACATATTTTAAACTTTTCACATATATTAAAAAAATACATTAAAGTTTGATCGTAAATATTTTTTTTTTGTGAATAACAATTTTTCATAAATTTTAACCAATATAAATTCAATAAACACCATTAACCTTTTTGAAATTTACAATTTTTCATTAAATAATACATTGAAAAAGTAAACGATGTATCTTTTGAAATAATATTTTTTCTAAAATATGGATCTTTACGAAACGGAGAGAGTATTTAGTAAATATATTAGGTGTAAATAGCGTTTATTCTATATAATTTTGGGTATTAGTAGGGTTTATTTTAGTTAAAACTAATATTTAAAATTTTATTTTGAATTTTAATGCAAAAAAATGAAAAAATCCCATCAAAACACACAAAATTCCGTTTGAATTTGATATCATTCGTTAAGTTTGATACTGTGTGAATAAACGTGCATTCTAAGTAATGTATATGGTTTGTTTGTTTCAGGTTCTTCTTGCGGCTTCTGTTAAGAGTTGTTCTAATGGGAGTCCAAGCAATGCCGTTGTGAATTTAGCTATTAGTCCTTCTAATCATTTAAAAGAGGTTGCCGAATCAGGAGAACTCGAAAAGCCACGTCATCAAGAACCAGTGCCTCCTCCCCAGGCACAACTCTCCAATTCTTGAACAGAGCTGCTGAGGAGAAACCAGACCATAGGTTGCTAGAATGCACGATCCAACAAGTCGAGGATGTGAAGATCGTGCTCAAAATGCTTCCCATATTTGCTTGCACTATCATGCTCAACTGCTGCTTAGCTCAGCTCTCCACATTCTCCGTCCAACAAGCTGCTTCCATGAACACAAAGATTGCTAGCCTAAAGATTCCTCCAGCTTCATTACCTGTCTTCCCCGTCGTGTTCATCATGGTCTTAGCACCTATCTACGACCATCTCATAATCCCATTCGCTAGAAAAACAACCAAAACCGAAACGGGAGTCACTCATCTACAAAGAATCGGAGTAGGTCTAGTTCTTTCGATACTAGCAATGGCGGTTGCAGCTCTCGTTGAGATCAAACGTAAAGGAGTGGCCAAAGACGCCGGGTTGCTTGACTCTAAAGAAACCTTACCAATCACTTTCTTGTGGATCGCGCTTCAGTATCTTTTCCTAGGGTCAGCTGATCTGTTCACACTAGCTGGACTTTTAGAGTACTTCTTCACAGAAGCACCAGCCTCTATGAGATCTCTAGCGACGTCGCTCTCGTGGGCCTCCTTGGCGATGGGGTATTACCTAAGCTCGGTGATCGTGTCGATAGTGAACAGCATAACGGGGAGCTCAGGGAACACGCCTTGGCTAAGAGGAGAGAGGATAAACCGTTACAAACTAGACTACTTCTACTGGCTAATGTGTGTATTAAGTGCAGCTAACTTCTTGCACTATCTCTTCTGGGCAATGCGGTACAAGTACAGATCAACGGGTTCGAGAAGCTAAATGATCCACTTTTGAGGGTTTTTGAATGGGAGGAAAAGAGCAGAAAAATATATATATTTTTTTACTTCACCGGCTGATATATATGTAAGAGATGAATGGGGGTGTGGGATAAAACTAGTGATGCTGTGGACCTGTGGTCAGGTAAATAGGGGAGGTGTTGAATTTTTTTTTTACTCGTTGGACTAAGGAATGTACAGCGAGTGATTATGATATTTAATTAACTTGGTTTAGTTTTTTACTTTTGAATTGTTTCTTGCGCTGTACGGTACTCTAACGTTTTGATATATTCATTCACAAGGGTTAGTTTTTTTTTTGTTTTTTTGTGTGCAGATTTCCGTGTGTTGAGTGTTTAGAATCTTGAGATTATTAAACTTCATTCTTTGCCTTGATCTCATAAAGATATTAACAAAGTGATATTTGTCTGAAAGCCTTTTCAGAAAAAGAAACAAAGTGATATTTATGAGAAACGAATGCTATACGGCTGTCTTTTGTCTATGCGAAATTGCTGAGAAAGGTATATGGATGAAGCAACGAGGCCCAAACATTGTTGAACACTTTACATGGGCCTAGTAAAGAATATTGAAACAAAGTCCATTCTCTTATCTTCCAATTAACTAAAATTATCTTTTTTTTTTGTTTGACCAAAAATTAACTAAAAATATTAGTGAACACTGTTGAACACTTTACATGGGCCTAGTAAAAATATTTTTTTTGAACAACAGTATTTTTTTGTCATAAAAAATTTAATTTTAAAATGAAACTAATTTAATTTGTCAGTCGAATAATGATGTTACTTTATTATGTTAGTGGGTGCAAATCAAAACAGAGCAGAATCAGAGACACTCACTTGCGAAAAAAAGACACGGTTTCGTCTTAACCTTCCTTTGTCTCTTCCTTTTTAATTTATGCGATTCGCGTCTCTCGTCTCTAAATCACAGTTCCGTGTAATTTCATTGCTTCTGTAGATCTCTGCTCTTCCTCTCGCTAGCTAATTTTCTTTTTGTGGACCCCTTTTCGACATAATCTTGTCGAAATTAGGGTTTGCTTCTCTATTTTTTTTTTTGGGAATTCGATTTTTTTTTTTTACGGCTAATAGGGTTTAGCGTATTTTGTTCAGTTAACTAGGATTCAATAAGACTAAATATTATTCTGTTGAACAGTGAAATATTAAATAAAACATCTGAGTCTACCCTGGTTTTAAAAAATGATTTGATTTTCGTTAAAATAATCTTAATCATTCGATAATAAGGTTAAGAAGACAAGTTTGAATTGCCTGTTGACTTTTGTGTGGTGTGTATAGTTACACAGAATCTTTGCCTTGTTCCTTACTTCTTGTTCTCTTCTTTTAATATATATTTCTACAGACTTGTTGAATTTCATTTTCTTAAGCTTTCTCATGTTCTGCTTTCATTGATTATTTACAGGGAAAAATAACAAAATGGGTCAAGTTCTAGGATGTGTCCAAGTCGATCAGTCCACTGTTGCAATCAAAGAGACGTTCGGGAAGTTTGACGACGTTCTCGAGCCAGGTTGTCACTGTTTGCCTTGGTGCATAGGGAGTCAAGTCGCTGGCCACCTTTCCCTGCGTGTTCAACAGCTCGATGTTCGCTGCGAGACCAAAACTAAAGTCTCTCGCTTTTGTCTTCTTCTCTCCATAGTTTTTCGAGAACTTGTTTTGTTAAAAAATGGTTTCTTTTGTTTTTGTGTTTTAGGATAATGTGTTTGTCACCGTCGTTGCTTCCATTCAGTACCGTGCTTTAGCTGAGAGTGCTCAAGATGCTTTTTACAAGCTCAGCAACACCAGGAACCAGATTCAAGCTTATGTCTTTGACGGTTTGTTTCTTCGATATCTTATACCATTTTTTTGTTTTAACTTATTGTTTGTGTTTCACCTTTGGTTTGTTTTTGTGGAGTAGTGATCCGAGCAAGTGTACCTAAGCTTGATCTAGACTCAACCTTTGAGCAGAAGAACGACATTGCCAAAACCGTTGAGAGTGAGCTCGAAAAGGTAAACTCAAACCAAACCACTCTCTAACCAATCTCCTGACCTTGAGTAAAAAGGCTTAAACTGTTGTTGTGTTTATGTAATAACAGGCTATGTCGCATTACGGGTATGAGATAGTCCAGACGCTTATTGTGGATATCGAGCCTGATGTGCATGTCAAGAGGGCTATGAATGAGATCAATGCTGGTAAGCTTTAGTTGTTTTGTATATATACAAGTTTTATCGACTTTTGTTTTAACATGACGACGACACAGCTTCAAGAATGAGAGAGGCAGCGAGTGAGAAAGCAGAGGCGGAGAAGATACTTCAGATCAAGAGAGCCGAAGGAGAAGCCGAGTCCAAGTACCTTTCGGGTCTCGGTATAGCACGTCAGAGACAAGCCATCGTGGACGGTCTGAGGAACAGCGTGCTGGCCTTCTCCGAGTCTGTTCCAGGGACGTCTTCCAAGGACGTGATGGACATGGTTCTTGTCACTCAGTACTTTGATACTTTGAAGGAGATTGGTGCGTCTTCCAAGTCGAACTCGGTGTTCATACCGCACGGTCCAGGTGCTGTTAAGGACATTGCTTCACAGATCAGGGATGGTCTTCTTCAGGGAAACGCTGCTGCTGAGTGATATGAGTGAGTGATGAGAGATTTTAATAAGAGTACAAAAGCCTTTTCTTCTGGGTGGTTTAGTTGGTGTTGCTACTTATTTGTTTTTATTTTAGCGGTTGGGCTTTTCTAGTATTGAAGTCCTCATGGATTGAGGCTTATGGATTGCTTATCGGCTTGTGGACTGGGTCATGTTTATGGTTTTGGGCTTTGATAGTATATGACGCAATATGGATTTCAGGAGACTTTATTATTCTCTCTTTAAACTAAGGTTAATAGTACTCATAAAATACTGCACCATAGAACCAATTAATAACAGAGAGAATAGCATCTGTAAAATTCATAAAACAAAATAAAACCAATTTATTAACTTGTTATATAAAAAGGGTAGCTACTTTTTTAGATCTCTACGATACCACCAGTTGAGATCTGTGCTTCACGATTCCTGGAACAACAATCTCAAAAACGTTCCAAACTCACCGCTTAGCCGTCAGATCATTAAACAGAAAAAACAACAGCTTATTTAACATTTATTTATTATTCTATTACACACTCAAAGTTCTATTTTCATCACTGATTTATAAAAATAGATTCTACGTTTCCATTTAGTATGTATCATTAATATTCTTAAATTTTAGTAATATAAAAATATTAATTATTCTTTTTAGTTAAACTAAACTAGAGACTTCCACAATTATCATACAGATTTGTTCCAAAAAAATTGGCCGACGAGGGGAAAGGGTGGGACCCGCAAGTAGAGCCGACGTGGCTTGTAAGTGAGAGTCGACACCTTTACTCGAATCTCAAAAATAAAAAAGTATCTTCCCTTTCACCCAAAACCAAAAGTTTTTTTTTAATCAAAAATTTCAAACTACTCATAACCTCTTCTTCTTCTTCTCTCCACTCTCCTCTTCAAAAAATATCTTCTACAGCGAAACGGCAATGTCCACCGTTCCCATAGAGCCTCTTCTCCACCACTCTCCTCTTCGCCACGCCTCTCTAAACGGAGCTAGAGGCTTCTTCTTCTCCCCTTCCTCGTTGAATCTCCGTCGTCATTTCGCTTCCAAGAAGCTACACTCGATCGGACGAAGAAGCATCGTCGTCTCTGGAAACAGCTTAGGTGAGCGTAGAAGGTCCGTCGCGATTCGAGCTAGCTCCTCCGATACTGCCGTCGTCGAAACAACCTCTCGATCGGATGATGACGTCATCTTCAAGCAGAATTTCCCCGTCGAGCGAATCGATAAGGTTAACGACTGTGAACAATTTGGTTTCACATTTGTTTGTTTGATTGGTTGATCGATCTCTCTCGTGCTGTTTGTTAAGTTGATTCTATTGATTAGTGGAGGTTATTAACTTAGTCTTGTTTTTGAAATTGGGAACGATAGGCAGAAGGAAAGATTAGTGTGAGATTAAAGCAAGGGAATGAGAATAAATGGGAGCTGAGTGTTGGATGTAGTCTTCCTGGGAAATGGATCCTTCATTGGGGTGTTTCTTATGTTGGTGATACTGGCAGGTTCTTCCCTTTCTTATGTGATTTTTTTTATTAAATGGGATGGGAGAAATGTTTTATTTTATTCCCTTGATCATTTGAAATCTTGGCAGTGAATGGGATCAACCTCCGGAAGACATGAGACCACCTGGCTCTGTTGCCATCAAGGTATATCTATTCACTTGGTGGTTTTCCTTTTTTTTTGGCTATCGTTGCTTTGAGACTCTTCTTTTTTGTTATGTTGTTAATTAGGACTATGCCATTGAGACACCTTTGGGGAAGTTATCAGAAGGAGATTCATGTCATGAAGTTACTATTAATCTAAATCTGGAAAGCTCTGTAGCAGCTCTCAATTTCGTTTTAAAGGTTTTATGGTTTGTTTAATACTCTGTGACGTAGATTACTGTTGGTTGGTTGTGCATTTATTTGGGATTTGTTGTTTTTTTTTTCAGGATGAAGAAACTGGGGCATGGTATCAGCACAAAGGGAGAGATTTTAAGGTTCCTCTTCTGGACGATGTTCCTGATGATGGAAACTTGATCGGATCAAAGAAAGGCTTCGGTACGTGGCTGGGGCGTTTTTCTCTTTATATCTTTCATTGTAGACTACTTCTTATGCTTAGATAGTTACATCTGCTGTACTGAGTACTGGTTTTGCATTTTTGTACTTTGGCATTTTCTCATCATTGTGCGTATAACTGTATCCTCATTCTCTTTTAACGAATTATAAATCAAAGCTTAAAGAAATCTAGTGATTGAGAGTTGCGTTCACTTGAATATCTAGGTGCTCTTGGGAAGCTCTCAAACATTGTTGTCAAACCTGATGAGACTGGTGCAGATGTTCAAGAAAAGGAGACGAGTTCTTCTGGTTCTACAAAAGAAAGAAAAGGTCTTGAAGAGTTTTATGAGGAGATGCCGATTAGTAAGCATGTTGCCGGTGATAACTCAGTCAGTGTCACTGCAAGGAAATGCCCTGAAACATCTAAGAACATTGTATCGATTGAAACTGATTTACCGGGAGATGTTACTGTCCACTGGGGAGTTTGCAAAAATGGCAGTAAAAAATGGGAAATTCCAGCTGAACCTTACCCAGAAGAAACATTTTTGTTTAAGAACAAGGCATTACGCACTCGTTTACTGGTAAGTGTAGAAGTATTTCCCTTGACAAGATTTGAATGTTCACTTTGACAATTTGGGAATAACCACTTGTGTTGTGTCTCTCTAATTTAAGTCTGTGAGATTCAAAATTAGTTTTTCGTTAGCACCTGGCAATGCTGACGACAGTCGAAGCATTTGGCAGGTTGTACATACCTGGTTTTAGACTTAGCATTGGGGTGGTTAGCAATATGATGCCATACTTGTGTCTGTGGGCACCTAGAGATCATTTTTCATGTTGTTAACAAATAATCTAATATCCTGTGCACCTTTCGTATGAGAATATTTTATTTTCCCATCAGTGACATTATCTAAGTTTTTATGCATATGAACCTTCTGCAGAGAAAAGACGATGGGAATGGATCGGTTGGATTATTCTCTCTGGATGGAAAGCTCGAAGGATTATGTTTTGTGCTCAAGTTAAATGAAAATACTTGGTTAAATAATAGAGGAGAAGACTTCTACGTCCCTTTCCTTACTTCAACTAGCTTGCCCGTTGAATCTGAAGCTGCTCAAGTGAGTGAGAAGACACCAAAAACAAATCAAGAAGTGTCCGAAAGTGGATTCACTGATGAAATCATCACTGAGATAAGGAACTTGGCGATTGACATTTCCTCTCACAAGAGTCAGAAGAGGAACGTAAAAGAAGTGCAAATAAACATTCTACAAGAAATTGAGAAACTTGCTGCGGAGGCATATAGCATATTCAGAAGCACAACACCAACTTTTACCCCGGAAAGTGTTCTAGAAGCAGAGGTTGAAGAACCCGAAATCAAAATCTCCTCGGGAACTGGCACAGGATTTGAGATATTGTGCCAGGGATTCAACTGGGAATCCCATAAATCTGGGAGATGGTATCAGGAACTTCAAGAAAAAGCCGATGAGCTAGCTTCACTTGGATTCACTGTTCTGTGGTTACCTCCACCGACAGAATCTGTGTCACCTGAAGGGTACATGCCTAAAGACCTGTACAACTTGAATTCCAGGTTAGCTCTGCAATTTTTACAAAACTTTCTATCGTTTCTTAGTTGCTTAAAACTTTGTCATGAATATGAGGTTGTTCAATGTTCAAGTAGGATTAAATGACTTCTGGTTGAATACTGTTTTTGTTGCCTTATATGTTAATCTTTCTTTGGAGGTGATGACCGTTACATGATGCAGTGGCAGTGTGTCTCAGATAAGAAAACTGTGGTTCAATGCTGTATCTGAAATAATTATTTCCCCGTTGTTGCAAACTTTCAGATATGGAACTATTGATGAGCTAAAAGAAACGGTGAAGAAATTTCACAAGGTTGGGATCAAAGTTCTGGGAGATGCTGTTTTGAATCATCGCTGTGCACATTTCAAGAATTCAAATGGTGTATGGAATCTATTTGGAGGGCGTCTGAACTGGGATGATAGGGCAGTAGTTGCAGATGACCCTCATTTTCAGGTAACTTGTTGCATTTTTGAAATAAAAAGACAGGCAAATTCTTTGATAGAAAATGTGCTTTTTGTTGATAGATAGATGCTGCTGATGTTAATAATATTTTTGAGGGAAAGAAAGTGCTTATTGATCTCTATTACTCTGTGACGATACAATTCAGGGTAGAGGCAACAAGAGCAGTGGAGATAATTTCCATGCTGCTCCAAACATAGATCACTCACAGGACTTTGTTAGGAAGGATATCAAGGAATGGCTATGCTGGATGAGGCAAGTTCCCCTGTTTTCATCTTCTTGAATTTCTGTGGATTAGTTTGGGCGTCTGAATTCATATTCGCTTTTTTTATTCACCTGCAGAGAAGAAGTTGGGTATGATGGATGGAGGCTTGATTTCGTAAGAGGGTTCTGGGGAGGTTACGTCAAAGACTACATGGATGCTAGCAAACCCTACTTTGCGGTTGGTGAATACTGGGATTCCCTAAGTTACACTTATGGAGAAATGGACTACAATCAAGACGCACATCGTCAAAGGATTGTTGACTGGATCAATGCAACTAGTGGAGCTGCTGGTGCCTTCGATGTCACAACCAAAGGAATTCTTCATACGGTAATAACAACATTCAACATCTTTGGCCTTTTGATATTATACCGTTTGTTTTGGTTTATGAGATAAGATTAAGCATTGTCTGCGTGTTAGGCGCTTCAAAAATGTGAATATTGGAGACTCTCAGACCCACAAGGGAAACCGCCTGGTGTAGTTGGATGGTGGCCATCTCGTGCTGTAACATTCATAGAGAATCATGATACAGGCTCTACTCAGGTTTTACTTTCTCACCATTGTTGTCACCTCTTCAAATAAACCAACCGTCTTTAACGAAAGTTTCTTCCTCTTTTCTAAAAGGGTCACTGGAGATTCCCAGGAGGGAAGGAGATGCAAGGATATGCTTACATCTTGACTCATCCAGGAACACCAGCTGTTTTCTTCGACCACATCTACTCAGACTACCGTTCCGAGATTTCTTCTCTTCTGTCTCTCAGGAACAGACAGAAACTTCACTGTCGGAGTGAGGTAAATAAAACTCGCAATCTTTTTTAAACTTAGTTTTACTAAATTCGTCAGGTCTTAAACTAGACTTACTTTGTTCAATACATTATAAAGGTGAACATAGTAAAGAGTGAGAGAGATGTGTATGCGGCTATAATAGATGAGAAAGTTGCAATGAAGATCGGACCAGGGCATTACGAACCACCAAGCGGATCTCAAAACTGGTCTGTGGCCGTCGAAGGCAGAGACTATAAGGTGTGGGAAACATCTTAAGAAGGATGTATTATTCTAATGTGTGTAGTAAATAAAAATGCTCCCTGGAGAAAATGTGTTATATATGTATCTGTTTCAGAGAAGAACCAGAAATAAAGATTTACCCCGATTTTTATGAAACTTTAGAACATATTCATATTGTTGTATCAACACTGTGGCTGTTTGTAAAGTGTATCTGTTAAGGTGATAAAGCTGAAGGAAGCAGTTAAAAATGTAGTTCGTCTCTGTATATTTTTAGAGATATCCTAAAATATTAATTCTAAATATACTAATGCTTGAAAAAAGCTAGCATTGCTTAAATAAGTTTAGTAATTAGGTACGTATTATCCTTTCCTATTTTTTCTTTATAAATCTGTACTAAACTTAAAATTTCTATAGTTTTATAATTAATGATTTCGGTGGAAGTTTGTACTAAGTACTAAAAAACATAAAATGTGATAGTCTTGAGAATTGTACAGTTTAAGTTTGTTTGTTTGCCAAAAAAAAGTAAGTTTGTTTGTTTTTGGGTAAATCAATTTAACCTGAAGTTACATTGTTCTTATAAAAGTGTGAATACGTGGAAGAACTGTGGATTCGAAAGAAAGGTGGCTACATATATTATGATATTTGTCTGGATTGTTCTAGTGGTAGATTACTGGTCAGTTTCCGTTCCCACCAAACTTAGCCGGCCGGATCCGAGTTTGAATACTGACTTATAAAATAATATCATACCAAATTTCTGGTTTGTTTTGCTATGTTTTAATTTACGTTTGTGTGTTTTTATACGAATTCGAAACACCTATTTAAATCTAAATCGAAAAATTAAAATTTGATCGGAACCTTTATATAAAAACATCACAGAATTTATGAGCTTATAACTTTAAAATTTGGTTATTACTCGAACCAAACGAAATCCAAAATATGATTTAAAGATATCTGAAATTAGTTGAATACATCTATCTATTTTATTAAAGTAAAAATAATTTTAATTTTGTTTGGTAATATGAATTGCAAAGTTAAAAAATTAAAATGTTGTTTGAACATAAATATAACATTTATCTTGGGTTGGGTTTATGTTTTTTTTTTTAAATTATTACTATAGAATTATACCAAATTATTTAATTTGCTATTATATTCCATTTTAATAACTAGATTATTTATTGAGTCATTGTAATTATTGGTTATTTATTATAATTATTGGTATTTATAATTTTTATATAATATAAAGGTAAAAATATATTTCTCTGAAACAAGATTTGTTGTCTATTAATAAGATATATATGTCATTATTAATTTAAAATTATATGGTTACAATATCAAATAAACAATGCAAAAAATATATACTAACATTAGTATTCTTTTCGTGTCACAAGCACATTAAATACAATAACAATCATATGATATCAAAGAACGTGGAGCATAATTTATAAAATCTAATAATTTCCAATTTAGATTGATAATATTTTTTACAAATTAAAGTAAACACCCGCCCAGTCGGACGAGTCAAAATCTAGTTAATGTTTTATATGTGTTAAGATTATTTAGATATTTTATAGTATTTGGAAGATTTTGTAATTTATTTTATGTATTATTTTGAATACTTTTAGTTAGTGTATATAATTTAACTAACTTTTAATTGAATTTGTGAATAATTTTTTTTTTTGAATTTTTTTGTCAATTTTCTAAGTTTAAAAAGTATTTTTGGACGATTTTAGACATTTGTTACAATCCGATCCAAACTAAATTTGAAAAAAAAACAAACTGAATTTTGACCTGAGAATTAGTAAAGTCCAAAAAATTATAATTATAATATTAAAAATACGAAAATCCAAATCAATCAAATTGAAACTTTCAGAATGTCCATGCCTATTTTAATTTATAAAAAAAAATTGACATGAAATAATTTAAATTGACTTCACCGTTTTAATAAATGATTATGCGATAGATTCCGACGCACGACGTGGTAGATCATTGACTGTATCACCGTAATGTCATAGACTCATAGTTGTATAATATAAAAGTTATTAATTATACATTTCTTTCTAGCTAAGATATAATAACACCACTGTATTGTTATGAGTCTTATGACTAGTCTAGTTATGACATGTACTTGGTAGACTAGTTACCGGATCCTGCTCTCATTTTTCTCCTTATCATAACATAAATTATTGAATTGGCATATAAAAGCATTCATTGTTTGCCACTGTAGGTTAGCTTTCTCAAATCTTTTTCAAATAACACAAATTTGCAGTACAGACATTATCTTTGTTCAACTTGTAACAACATGTTATAGCATATTAAAAAATTTGCATTCCCAATCTACAAAAAGTAAACAATTTTGTAGAGAAACGGTATATATATCTAAGACATAGGATTTATATATATATAGTAACAAAACTATCAGTAATCAATTGTTCCTGATAGTTTTTAGTTTTGACTAAGTGAGTGATAGTCTTGTTAGACCATCTCCCATCCCACTTCATTTTTCACTTTTTGCTTCATTTTGAAGTAGGATTTGCTCCAACCCCACTTTATTTTTTGCTTCAAAATGAAGTCATGAACAGTGTTGATTCAAATTTGAAGATCTACTGTACATATCTTCATTTTTTTGAAGATAAACTTTTCCATTGCAAATTGGTCCTTAACTTTTAGTTATTCTTATCTTTTACCAAAATAATTTATATAGGTTAATAATATCCAATTAAATTCAAAATTTCGACTATTATTTTTATCTAATCAGATATATACATCAAAGAGCATGTGAATATTTGTTTTCAAGAACTTTTTAACTCGATTTAAAAGAATCAAAAATAAATAAGCTCATTTCTTAATTCTAAACACTATTGTTAATCACTTGTAGAAAATGTATATAAATGGTGTTTTTTACAAATTATGATGTTTTATATCAGTTTATTCCTGTTATGTAATAAATGTATTATACAAGAATTTTTAATTTATATGAAATAATAATAATGTTTGATTATTGCTAAAACAAAATAATTAGGTAAAATATGTAAATATGAAAATGTATGAAGTTTTTATTAGTAATTAATGATAAAGTGGAAATGGAATATACTTGGAATATTCTTTTTACAAGAAAGAAATGAAGCAAACCATTGGAGTGAATGTTACTTCATATTTTTCTTCATTTTGAAGAAAGTGAACTTTTGAAGATAAAAATGAAGCCAACCATTGGAGATGCTCTTATTATATATAAATCCTATGTCTCAGATACTTCCTCTCCAAAATGATTAGTGATACTTTTGGTACTATATATTTGCATTCACAATCTACAAAAAATAATACAGATTAAAATTACGTTAGTAACGTAGTAATTGACTAATCTCATGTTCTTCTTGATATTCTGTTTATTAATTCATGAAGAACATAAGGGCATCCTTATTGCTAGGACAAAAATTTAAGTTCTTAACTTATTTTATTATTATTTTGAGAGTAAAAGACAATATTAAGAGATAATAGCAAAAGTGCAGATTATTGGTAAGTTTTTAGTATTGTCTCTTAGTAAATTTATTGCCATTTTTGTTACTGGAAAGATCATGAGTAGAACATTCACCAATGTTCAAAGACTAAACTTTAAACATCTGCTACAAAAAAACAAAATGATCAGACGCTATCTAAAAGCAAGCACAGACCCGAGTCACGCACAAGACCAATTTTTACCAAGTAACAGCATGATCCGAACAAAACAAATGGATTAACAATCCTGCAACAAGACACGCACAAAACTGTAGTATGATATAAGATCATAATGAAAACTAGCAAGACTTAACCTTCTCCTCACCCCTCAAATCGACACTGCAATCATCATCGGGAGTTATTTCCTCATCAATTGAATTCACATCATCCACAATATCAGCACAATTCCTATCTCGACCAGGCGATTTCGAATCTAAACTAGGAGCAACTACATTATCATCATCATCATCCGCTACATGCTTACCGTCTGGGTAGATAGTCTCCACGAACTCGACATCGTCATCATCTTCCTTCTTTTTCTCACGTCTCCGTTTAGGTTTCGGTTTAGGCGGAAAAACTGCATCGCGCAAGGAATCTCTCTTCTTCCGCCTCTCTACCCTACTCCTTGATTGATTCTCCACATCAAATCCCCTTTGATTTATTCAGGAGCGAGTTCAAGTACGATTCCCCTGCCTAGAAGACGAAAAAGAGAAGAGCAATCCGGCAAAGAACCCTAAACCCAATTTGTAGCTGCCACATGGCACTTAAGGACGAAGGGAAAAACTTCTTAATTAAGAAGTGAGATGGCCCGTTTCTAATCTTATTCTCTATTTTTGATTTTCTTTTTGGTCCAAATAGTGTAAGAAATGGGCTTGGAAACGGGCGATAATCATGCTCTAAGATTAGTTAACTACGTTATTTTGTATACAGTTTCAGTTAGTGGTTATATAAACTCAAGAATTCAGAATTACAGATTCGCCATCATGGGTTTGCGTAACAAATATTATCATTGGTCGCCTTAACGGACTTAAACAACTGCAAATCGATCATGTGTCTTCAATTCATTGGAAATTGAATCCCTGCCCGGACAGTGCTGTCAGCACTGAACATGCGTGAAACAGCTGTGTACAGTGCACCCTTGCGGTGTTTCATATGGACCGGTTAGAGCAGGATCATTTTTATGTTTTGACTATATCATTAGACCTTATACCAAAAAGAGAAGTTTTATACTTCATTGCATATATAACTAAGTTATAAAATAAATAATAGAATTAAAAAAAAAACATTAAGAAAAATGAAATGACTATTTTTTCTTATTAAAATAATAAAGTTAATTTTGATTCTAGATAATTTAATATTGGATGTATATAACTTGAATATCTGAATTTTTGGAACACATATATTCTAGATCTCCGATAATCATTCCATCTCAAGAGAGAAATGAATGAATTCCGCCAACGTCCTAATTAAGAAGTGGTCCCAAAACTTTTAGGTTTAGGAAAAAGAATTAGGTTTAAATACAAATAATGTTACTTCAATATAAACACACAAATTTCTTTCGTTTAGAAGATCAGGGAATCCATGCTTAATTCGACGAGATGGTATAGAGGACTAGTATAATCCGGTATATCCGTACGTACATGCCAAAAGTAAAGACTCGTCCTAGTTACCAATAAATTACACATAATGTCTACAGCGTTGCTATAATCAATGATGCAGAAGTACAGAAAAAATATAATGAAATATTAGAAAGTGTTTTACCAAAAAATATTATAAAGTATTATATCATACATGATTCATGATTCGGATTGCAATACAATTTGAATTATTACTATTATTTATTATGACAATAGACTTATTTTATTATATAATGCTGAGTCGTCGGTTCAGGATTATTCAAGAATCGAGACGAAGTTGAGAATGATTCCAATCAGAGCTGGTATTAACATGGTGATGATCACCAATAGAAAACAATATTTTTAGCTTGTATTTCCTCTTACTAAAATGCAGAGTCAATGTAGGCTCCTGACTCTTTATAAGAAGCTACAACTCTACATATAATTGAAGAGTATAAAACTCTCTTTTTTTTCTTGCAACAAAGAACAGTCGAAAGATCAGATCCAACTGTTCTCAAGATCTGAATCATAAGTATAGTATGATCAAAGAGAAGATCAGTTCATGTGTTCATCCTTCCGATGGTGTTATGGCAGAATCTGATAAGGTAAAAGGAACAAACTATATCTTGATTTAAGAGTTTAAACCATTGTTTTCTCTAATCGGTTCGGGTATGGCTGTTTTAAATCTTCTTTTGGCGTTTTATCGTTGAAAATTTCGAATTTTAGATATACGCGTTCATATACTGTATATAAATATATGTAATTGATACGTTTGTTGATTGTTTGAAGTTAATACACACTTACTGCACGTTATAAAAGTCAACCTGCTTATTCTATAAAAAGTTGAGGATATCTAGATTTATTCAGGTAAATGAATTCAAATATTCAAAAATATTC
Organism: Raphanus raphanistrum subsp. raphanistrum; assembly: GCA_019706035.1. Taxonomy (NCBI): domain Eukaryota; kingdom Viridiplantae; phylum Streptophyta; class Magnoliopsida; order Brassicales; family Brassicaceae; genus Raphanus; species Raphanus raphanistrum. The sequence continues at coordinate 55,411,777 of CM033988.1, forward strand.
GGATTTGATAGATGTAGTAACGTAACAGGCATATAATATAGGTCAATAATGTCGATACAAAAATAGTTCAAAAAAAAATATATATATATATTTAGTATTCTATCTCTGTTTTGTGTGTTGAGTTACGAAGAAATAATTTTCGAAATGCTTAGAATTATACATGGATAAAAAAATAAATCATGTATGTAGTAAACACAAGTAGTATGAAGGTGAAGCCATTAATGTAACTAAGCAATTTGTGCTCTGGATATTTACAGGAAGTGGAGCTTGATGCAACAAAAGCCAAGTTGGAGAAAGTTAGAGAAGAAAATGAGAAGTTAAAGCTCTTACTCTCTACGGTTCTTACTGATTATAAATCTCTTCAAATGCATGTCTCCAGAGTTTTCCGACCACAACATGAAGCTTCGATGGAGCTAGATATTAATAGCCACGACGATTTTGGTGTAGATATATCTCTTAGGCTTGGAAGACCAGACCTGAATGTCTCCAAAAGTGTAGATGAAATAGATAAGATTAGTCTGGACAAGATTTCTGATGAGATCAGTGAGGGGTCAGATAAGAAAAGATCTGCACTCGGTTTAGGATTTCGGATTCGAAGCTGTGAAGATCTCTATACTGATCAAACCATGAAGTTAGATTGTCTTTGTAAGGATGTTAAAATCAAAAACGTGGATAATAAATGCATATCTTTGAGGAAAGATGTCAAAGCGGCTAGAAACGAAGATCATCAAGAGGTTTTGGAAGGACAAGAGCAAACGGGTTTAAAGAAAACTAGGGTTTGTGTGAAAGCCCCATGTGAAGACCCATCAGTATGTACCAAGTTATATAACAACACGTTACATATGTTTTCTCTATATCTTAGATGTGACATGTAACACATTGCTATTGATGTTACATAGATAAACGATGGTTGCCAGTGGAGGAAGTACGGTCAGAAGACTGCAAAAGCGAATCCTCTTCCACGAGCCTATTACCGCTGCTCCATGTCCTCAAATTGTCCTGTCAGAAAACAGGTACAAAACATTTGACATATTTTACAATCCGAAATTAGAACCCTTATATAGCTATGGACTATGGTAATGGCAAGTGGCAACAAAACTTGGTTCCATCTTACAAAAGTTATGGTAACTAAATATTTTTGTATGAATAATAATCAATGGTAAATGTAATTTATGTAGACCATTTCATGGTGGTCCAGTGGTTAAAGAAAGACTAGAGGGTCCTCCCACTGCGATCTTAATCATGATTGGAAACCAACTGCAGTTGTGTTAAATGACAAGCATTTGGCTCTTCTATCGATCCCAAATATTAACATGATTACTGTTTAATTAGTCCAGAAGAAAAAGTGTGACAAGTGTAAAACTGTATATATGTAGGTGCAAAGATGCGGAGAAGATGATACCTCCGCTTATATGACGACGTACGAAGGAACTCACGACCATCCGCTTCCCATGGAAGCAACCAACATGGCTGCCGGAACTTCAGCTGCTGCCTCCTTATTACAATCAGGCTCATCCTCCTCCTCCGCGAGCCTAAGCTATTTCTTCCCTTTTCACAACGTCTCTTTCTCCACCACTAACTCTCACCCCACGGTAACACTTGACCTCACACGACCAAACTATGATCCAGATCAACTACCAAACTACCCTCTATCTTCCTCCTCGCTCAGCTTCTCTTCATCTGATCGTCCATCTCCCTCAAAGAGTCAGACCTTAAGCTTCAGTGGCTTGAGATCACAAGCTCCCTTGATTAAATATTCGCAAATGGCCTCTTTATCACATCAAACCAAACTTTCTGGACAGCAATAACTATATACAATTTTTTTTCCCTTTGCCATCAGTGTCTTCATATTCTTTTCTAACTCAATATACAATGAATGGATTACCCATGCTATATATTTTGTTAGATAGTATATCTCTGTGTGGGATGTTATGACAGCTTCATTAGTGTCAATATTAAAATTTTCGTCAAATTCTTTATCAGTCATTACTCTTTTTTTTGGCCAACAGTTAATTTACCTAAAAATAGTTCAGCTAACTAGATTGTTGCTAGAGAATCGAGACGGATCCTTATTGATGAAAGACAACGAGCACTACACTCTAACTTTTCCGTCTTTGAATACATTGCACATGGAACAGGTTGAATGAGGAAAATTGGAAAAAATGTCTGAAGTGGTAAAATTCTTCAAGATGAGTCGAGAAAACATGACGTTATATATTGGTATAAATAATCTTAACTTTTTCAGAACCGTTTGTAGAAAACACCACATCTATTTGCTGAATACTCTTATTAGCCATCACTCTTCTATGAGAAATAGACAAAAGAGACAAGTTTAAAACCTACACTAAGGATAAAAGTTCCAAAATATATCAATCGTACATGACTAATAACTAATAAGTAATCTACATGGGCCTAGGTCCATAACACGCAATATGTAAAATCTCTCTCTTTAAAATAAAGCCCATCCGAGTCAAAAGGCTCCGACGGCTTCGCTCGCTGTTCACTCTTTGACATTACGACCACTTCACGAAATGACACGTGTCAATAAACGAAGGCGCGCATAACCGCCAGTAGATGTTCCATCCCCGACACGTTGCGTATCCAAACCACGAACACACACACACCACGCCCACTGTTTCTGTTCTTTCTTTTTTGTAAAAAAAAAAAAGGAATTAGCGTTTTTTCACGTTTTCGAATCTGTAATCACTGCAGTAAGATTGCTGTGGAGTGATATCGATTTTGGGGATTTCGCCAAGAGAAGATAAAAGATATGGCGGAAAGTGAGAGTGGTGTGGATAAGGAGGAGGAGGAGGAGATAAGATCGTCGGTGGTTTCGAGCTGCGAAGCCTATTTCGAGAAAGTACAGTCGAGGAAGAATCTTCCCAAATCTCTCCAAGAAACCCTCAACTCCGCCTTCGCCGGAATCCCCGTCTCCTCCTTCCCTCAAGTCCCCGGCGGCAGAGGTAACCAACAAAAGTTTTTAAAAATCGAAACTTTATATGAGTCTTAAATTTGTCTCTTTTGGATATATTACAGTGATCGAGATTCCGGCGGAAACATCTGTGTCCGAGGCAGTGAAGATTCTTTCAGACAGCAAGATTCTCTCAGCTCCGGTGATCAACAAAGACCACGAAACGTCCCTGGACTGGAAGGAGAGGTACTTGGGGATCATCGACTACTCTTCAATCATCCTATGGGTGCTGGAGAGCGCTGAGCTCGCCGCCATCGCCTTATCCGCCACGTCAGCCACCGCGGCCGGCGTCGGCGCAGGCGCCGTCGGTGCTCTAGGCGTCGCGGCGCTCGGAGTCACCGGTCCGGTCGCTGCCGCGGGTCTAGCGGCGGCTGCGGTCGGAGCTGCGGTCGCCGGCGGCGTTGCGGCCGGGAAAGATGCTCCGACGGCTGCTGGTAACTTGGGGAAAGACTTTTATCAAGTCATTCTCCAAGAAGAGCCTTTTAGATCAACCACTGTAAGAGATTAGATTAGATAGATATCTGCAATTACATGACATTGATTTTGGTTATGATATGTTTTTTTTAGGTTGGGACGATACTTAAGTCGTTTAGATATGCTCCTTTTCTTCCTGTATCTACCGAGAGTTCGATGCTGAGTGTTTTGTTGCTGCTGTCTAAGTACCGGTTAAGAAACGTACCGGTGATTAAACCGGGAGAGCCGGATATTAAGAACTACATCACTCAGTCTGCTGTTGTTCATGGTCTTGAAGGCTGCAAAGGCAGAGATTGGTTTGATCACATCTCCGCTCTTCCTATCTCTGATCTCGGCCTCCCTTTCATGTATCCCAACGAGGTAACACATCAAAAACTCTTGAAGCTATCGCAGAAAGTGAAAGAGATAACTTTGTTTGGTTTATAGGTGATTAGCATTGATAGCGAAGAGCTTATTCTTGAAGCGTTCAAGAGGATGAGAGACAACAACATTGGTGGTCTTCCCGTAGTCGAAGGACCGAACAAGAAGGTTGTTGGGAACATAAGCATGAGAGACATTAGATACTTGCTTCTACAACCTGAAGTCTTCTCCAACTTCAGGTTTGTTCTTTCTCATCACACAACTTCACTTTGGGGGGGTCGGAACTAAACTGTCTTCGTGTCTCTCTGTCAAAAAAGGCAACTTACGGTGAGGACTTTCGCGGCCAAGATTGCAACGGCGGGGGAGGAATACGGTTTGTCGAGCCCTGCGATAACATGTAGGCCTGATTCGACTTTGGGGAGTGTTATTAATAGTTTGGCTTCGAGGTCGGTGCATAGGGTTTATGTAGCGGATGGAGATGAGAATGAGCTGTATGGGGTTATTACGCTGAGGGATGTGATCTCTTGTTTCGTCTCTGAACCTCCCAACTACTTTGAGAACTGTCTTGGCTTCTCGGTTAAAGAAGTGCTTAACAGATGATGTAATGATGATCTCTTGTTTCTCAGCTTCTTGGTTTTCTTTTTGATCAAATCTTTGGTTTAGATTCTCTAAGTTGTTTGTTCTTTTTATGACCAAGTTGTAAGCCACTTTCAAGTTTTAAAGTATTTTTTTGTCTTTTATAAACCTTAGAAAATGCTTATAAAAGTTTGGAGTTTTGCTTTAAATTGTGACTTTATTGCATAAATTTTGGAACTTTTAAGATTCGGATGAAAGTGGATTAGGATGGGACATGAGTGTACCTAATTGGGTTCGTGTTAAAAGTAGCATTAAACTAAAAACAAAGAGAGAACTGGCAAGTAAAAATTTGCAAACTTTGATCAAAGAGAAAGAATTGGAATTTTCTGAAATATATACACGTTTCCTCCACTCTTGTTATTTGAGTTTTAGGACTGAAAACAAAATAAATATTTTAAATATTTATTTTAAGACAAATAATTAAAGTGAACAAATCTTAATTAATAATAGAATATTTTTATAGAATAACCAATAGTTATAAAATTATAGAATATCAATAATAAATGTAGAATTGTCGAGATATTTCTCAGTAATCATAATAATTTAGCTTTAAAAAAAAGAAAATATTAATAGTATATAAGTATTAATTTTATATAAAAATGAGATAATTAGAAGAAAAAAAACTTCGGTGACAAATGAAAAAAAAAACAGAATGAGTATAAATGAAAGAAGGAGCGTTTCTTTAATGCATAGTTAGGTTGACACCTTTGAAGGTGCCGCGGCGACCCAATCAATCCTAACTCTCTTTTATTTAAAAAGCTATAATCTTTCCGACAATCTTTGTCTCCCCTCTCTTCTGGTTAGTCAGTCTTCAATTACGAAAGTTCATCTCTTTTTCCATTTTTTTGAGAATCTCAGTTTTATTTGCCTGCTCGACTGATTGTGATGTAAATAATTTAGGGTTATTACAATTAGTGGGTGGGTTCTTTGTCTTAATTAGGGTTTCTGGGTTTTGATCTAGCTCTCTGTTAAAATATGAATCTAGGGTTTCTTTGTGATGTGAGATGTTTCAATTAAGACATATATATCCTACTAGATATGTTTGATTGTAAGTTCTAATGTTTGTTGTTGTTGTTGTTATGCTTTTGAAAGAGATTTACGATGTCAACACCAGCGAGGAAGAGGCTTATGAGGGATTTCAGGAGGTTGCAGCAAGATCCTCCTGCCGGTATCAGTGGTGCTCCTCATGACAACAACATCTTGCTCTGGAACGCTGTTATCTTCGGGTACACACAAAAAAAATGATTTTTATTGTAAAAACCTCTCTCTCTTGTCTAGATTCTAATCATTTGCTTTTAATGGAAACTACAGTCCAGATGATACACCTTGGGATGGAGGTATAAAGTCTGTACCTTTAGTGACATTAGATTCAGTTCTTGATTTAAGTTAAAGAGTAAAAATTTAATCTTTTGGTTTCAGGTACTTTTAAGTTGACTCTTCAATTCACAGAGGATTATCCAAACAAACCACCAACTGTTCGTTTTGTTTCTCGCATGTTTCACCCAAACAGTAAGTTTTTAAAAAGGTTTAAATCTTTGTTTCTGTTACTTTGGTCTTATATCGTTTCTTCTTGTCTTGTTCAGTCTATGCAGATGGGAGTATCTGTCTCGATATCTTACAGAACCAGTGGAGTCCTATCTATGATGTCGCTGCCATTCTTACATCTATCCAGGTATCTTTTTCGATTTTCTAATTCTGTTATTCAGACATTTGATAAAATCTTTGATAACAAGAACCATTGTTTGTGTTTTTTTTTTTACAATTGTGCAGTCACTCCTCTGTGATCCCAACCCAAACTCGCCTGCGAACTCAGAAGCTGCTCGCTTATTCAGCGAGAGCAAGCGAGAGTACAACAGACGTGTTAAGGAGATTGTCGAACAGAGCTGGACCGCTGATTAATAAGTCACACCCCCAGTTTGTAATATTTGAAGTGGAGGCACTATCAAATTGGTTAAAAACAGTTTGTTTGTTACATGCCTCCAGTTCAAATATATGTAATTTAATTGCTGTATGAACCTATATATTACATTTTCCTGATAAGACAAATCTTGCTTGCTTCTAAGTTGTGTGTTATATGTAAACTATTTTAGGAATCTTGTCCATGTTCTTCATCAAGAGCACCACCATTGCCCTTTTTGTTCTTTAACACCTGCTTGTTTATGATCAATGAGCTCAAAAGATATGATGACGCATATTATGTTGTAAAATGCATAATGTTATGGCCAATGAGAGTCAAAGCTCCAATGAAAAAGTTTAAAGTTGTTTAAAACTCTGAAACGACAGGACCCATTTATGGTACTATCAATCACATGAAGACGCTCATAAGTTAACTCACCTGAATGGCTTGAAACCGCTTTGATGAATCATATTATAACCTTTTGGCGCCAATATGCCACCTAGAGTCCCCCCAAACACTTCAGTGTTCATTACATTGATGTATCGGTAGATAAGTATGAACAATGAAGCGTTAAAGGGAACTCAAGAGGACATTTGACTATATACTCACCATGTCTTTTGCTAATGCTTCTCTTAGTCGATGCCATTACTCACAACCCAAAATGGATATTTATACATACTTCTCCATGGTATGTTTTGCCTTCTTTACTATGGAACATCTTAGGGATGGACCCCATAGTTGATTATATTCTCCATTACGTAATAAAAACATGCGGGAAATTTGAAGATGAACCAAGTCGAGATTTGGGTTATAAGGAGATTTAAGAATATAAGCATCTCCATCAGTTTGGTGTAGGACCTTTCGTGCGATAGATCTTATTCTACTTCTTCTTTTTCCTTCATGTAACTGCAATATTAATGCGTAATTCTGAAAATTTTAACGGTGCTACGAAAACAAATGTAAAAACTCCAAGTCTTGTTTTGTTGATACTTGTGTAAATGCCAGTTCTCAAGTTTGTTTTCTTATGTGTTGATAATATATCCGAAAACTGGATCAAAGCACTAATGTAGCTACACTTATAAAAATATATACGTCGACAAAATTAATCTTCTGACTTGTGCTGTTATATGGACATTAATCTATTTAATGCATATATATATATATCAAATTGATCTTTCTTATCAAGCAAAAAGCTGAAAGAAAAGGGATTTATGCAGTTTTCTTGAATAATTTGATTCCCTTTCCTATACGGCTATACCTCTTAACCTGAAATCACGTCTAAGTTCACAACGGGTCCAACTTATATATATAGAAACGCCAACACATGCAAGACTGTCAAACCCTAAATACTCTTGTAAACTTACATATTCCACGAAATATACACACAATACATTGATTAATATAGAAATAAAAATCGTATTTGTTGGATGTTTCCTAGAGTTCCTCTGAGCACTTCACTGGAATAACATTTTCTATCAAAATTAAATGTATTCCACTGAAGTGTTTGGGGGAACTCCTGGACTCATTCGGTATTTGAGTACACTAGACTTAAGTTTAACTAGATTTTGACCCGCCCAACTGGGCGGGTGTTTCCTTTAACTTGTAAAAATATTATTAACTTATACCAAATTGGAAATTATTGGATTTTATAAAATATGGTCCACGTTCTTTGCTATCAAATGATTGTTTTTGTATTTAATGTATTTGTAACACGAAAAAATACTAATGTTAGTATATATGTTTTTTGCATTGTTTATTTGATATTGTAACCATATAATTTTTAAATTAATAATGACATATCTATCGTATTAATAAACAACAAATCTTGTTTAAAATAAATAAATTTTTACCTTTGTATTATAAAAAACTATAAATATCAATAATTATAATAAACAACCAAAAATTACAATAATCCAATAAATAATTTAGTTATCAAAATGAATCATAATAGCAAACTAAATCAAATGGCCTAATTCTATAGAAACAATTTAAGAAAAAAAAATATAAGCCCAACCCAAGATAGATGTTATCTTTGTGTCCAAACAACATTTTAATTTTTTTAACTCTGCAATTCATGTTGCCAAACAAAATTAAAAGGTACTTCTACTTTAATAAGATAGATGTGAGGAAATACTCATTAATCACTCTTATCTGTGTATATATTTTCTTAATTGGTACGGTGTTGGAGGCGAATCAAGTAAGGGAGCAAATATTGTTGGGCTTTTCCAAACCCATGTCCAACTCTCTATTTATCCGATTAGTACGATATTGTCCACTTTGGGCCTTATAATGACAAGCCCGCATGGATTTACTTTGGGACTCCTTCCCAAAAGGCCTCGTACTAATTAGAGTTGAACTTCTCCTTATATATTAGACTTTCCTTTGTCTAATATCTGATGTGAGACTTTGTTTGACATCTCACATTCTCCCCCTCAAACTAAGGACCACAACTCATCTCTTGTGTGTTTCCTTCTGACGTTTCTGCAAACAGACCTTTTTTTTCATCTTCTACCCGTTCTTACTTAAAGGGTATTTTGGTCTTCTTGCATTTCTTCGTCAAACCGCTCTGATACCAATTGTTGGGCTTTTCCAAACCCATGTCCAACTCTCTATTTATCCGATTAGTACGATATTGTCCACTTTGGGCCTTAATGACAAGTCCGCATGGATTTACTTTGGGACTCCTTCCCAAAAAGCCTCATACTAATTAGAGTTGAACTTCTCCTTATATATTAGACTTTCCTTTGTCTAATATCCGATGTGGGACTTTGTTTGACATCTCACAAATATTATATACACTGCTGAGCTTTTTTCACGAGACTCCGTCTAGTCCTAAGTGTGGCCACCCACACATCTCTAAAACCCTTTTTGTTGTATGTGAATATTATTCACAAGAAACTCTACAAACGTAGGGAGAGTTTAAATAACTATAAAATCAAAGTAGATCGAAAAGAGTATTCTTGTTTTGGCCGGGTTTCGGGGGTCTCCAGTGTTGGGAGTCCTGTGACCTATTTTACTATTTTGGCTTGTTGTTTATTAAAATGGCAATAATATTGGAAAATGGAGTAATTATAATAGAATTTTGATCATATATTAATAATTATGGTATTTACTATTAGGAAATTATAAGCAATCATGTCTAAGATTTTCTCCTTAATAAAAAATGTTGGGTTGTGTGTTTATTTAAAAAAATCATTGCAACGTGTTGCCCTTGTTTGGATGAGTTATCCACCAGTCAAGTCCATTCTTTGCGTTGCCATCATCAGGGTTAAATCCACCAGTCAAGTCCAAAAAAAAATGGTGTTGAACTAAACCTTCAGGGTTGGTATAGTAGAATAACATTAGAGATAACTGAAGTTATATACTTTTAAACGGGAAATTTCTTTTAGATATGAAGATTTTATGTGTTCTTGTGGAATCTTTTTGTTTTCCCTTTTAGATGACGAAAAGGTCACTGTGTTATATTGAAGTGCAAAGGGACATGTGACTCTTTGTCTTTCTTTACTTATCCGTATATCCAACAGCCACCATACATATATCCTGAAGCTTTTTTTCTTCTTCTCGTTTCCGTGGAATTTAACACATGGACCGTCAATTGTAGATTCTTATCAAAACGTGCAATAGTTTTATATTACGGAAGATGAACCTGGTCCATCTTTTGAACATAATAAGATAATAAGAATAACCCTTGTGAAACAAGTTTCTGGAATATCTTCATTTGTAAATCACACACACAGAGCATTTTGACTGCCTTTCTAGATTTATCAATTATTGTCTTCTTCTAGTTTTGGAGATGCCATATACATTTGAATGGGGCACATGATGTGCCGAATGGAAGGGAAAAAGAATGTATTCGTTTTAAAAATGAGCTTTCATACGTTTTGAAAATGAGCTTTCATATCATATGATGTATGACAAAACATTTTTATTATTTCTAATTTAGAGACAATGACAGAAAATAAACAAACGATAAATTGGATCAAAACTACACCCGAAACTCATACATGATCTTAAATCAACCTACGTTAGCAGACAATGTTTAATCGACGGTGAAACTATATGTTTCATACATGGTGCTCCAAGTATCTTAAGCAATAAATTATGATACAACTAATTAACTAAATTAGATTTAAGTGATTATTACAGAAGTGCCAGAATGCCAGATTAAATGATCCATAAATACTACATAGTCTATCAGCTATAAACCCTACCATGCATGACCTCTCCCTTGATTTTGCAAATATAAATAAATCCTAGCATTTCCGTTTCCAAAGCAAAACTAGCTTCGGAGGTGTTTCCTTGTGAGGTGGTGGAACCGTGGAGGAGATACTTTATTGGGTTCCACTTGAATATCTTGCTCGCCAAGTATGGAAAGCTCTTTTCGAAGACAATAGAACAACCATCTGGCTATTGCCACTCATTTACAATTTTTTTTTAAAATTATTATTTGATCGGTAGATGTCATCGTCAATGATGCCCATCAATAGAAATTCCCGGTCATTTCCATGGTTATTGCGTCAGCTACCCCTTGAGGTTTTCAGGCTAGATCGTTTTTCGTATTTACTTTTTTTCTTGAAACACCACTTATATTAATTCAAAGCAAATTAGTTAGGTGCAGCCATAAAGGCTTCTACCCCAACCAAACATAGTTTAGCCACATTATCCGCAGCCTTGTGTTTTCTCTCTTGAGATCCAAAGGAAAAAGATTTCATCAAAATAACAACATAGTTCTAGAGCATCAGAGATGATTCCATAAATTTCAGGAAGTGAGTCGCCTAAGTTGATGGAGGTAACGAGTTGAGATGAATCGGACTCGAGTTCATGAATGTGTCAGTTCTTTACTCGTCTTTCTAATAGACATGCAACTACTCCAATGATAAGAATTGTCTGAGTCTCGTATCTTCCTGTCTGGATAGCAATGGCCATGTTTACATCTACATTGCAAAGGTGGACAAGCCTAAAACCTCAACATATAGAATCATCGTCATCATTCTCATCGGACCTAATTTCCTAGTAGAGTCCAAGTTACATCGTATCAAAGGGAAGGAAAAGAAATACAAGGTTAATTTGATTACATTAATTAGTGACTTCGAAAAGCTAAATGGACTCATAAATACAATGTGTTTATTTTACATGAAGATTGAATACATAGATAACTCACCTGAATCGTTGGAAAACCGCTTGATAATTCATTAAACCTTTCGGTGTCAATATACCACCTAGAGTCCCCCCAAACACTTCAGTGTTCATTAGATTGCTTTACTAAATATCTACTTAATGAACAATGAAGCGTTTCAGGGAACTCAAGGGGACATTTGACGCTTCATATTCTCTTTTGGTAATGATTTCTTCTCCTACTCAATGACATTAGACACAACACAAAATGCAAATATTTATATACTTCTACATGGTATGTTCTTCCCCTTTTTGCAAAAGAATTTCTTAGGGATGGACCATAGATGATATATTCTTTCCATTATATATAAAACATGCGTTAAATTTGAAGATGAACCAAGTCGGATTTTGGGGAATAAGGAGGTTAGAGAATATAACATCTCTATCAGTATGCTACAGAAGCACATTCTTCGTAGGATCTTTCGTGTGGTAGATCTTATTCTACTCTCTTTTTACGTGTTGGTCTTGGGAATATTTCAGTGGAGTTACAAAAGCCAATGTAAACATCTCAATTTTATGTTTTGTATCACAAAATATCATTTATACGAATACGAAAATAATGTTGACACTTGTTCAAATGTCATTTATCAAATTCTGAAGTTGGCATAAGAAAAAGGAAGAAAGACGATGGTTCCTTTCGTTTCCTTCTAACAAAAACAAATTACAACTTATTAATCATGACAAATAATTTGATTTAGAACTCTGTTTAGTAATCCTAAATGTTTTGCATATTTCACTGACTTAGTAGTCAAATTTTTATACGGTTTGCAGAACAACAGATGGAAGGATAAATTACATTAAACCAATCAGCAATGATTTCATCCAACGGATTGGACCTGTAATCTATTTAGAATTTAAAAAGCTCGAAACAGGTAAACAATTCAAATCTTAAACTAGATGTTGTTGGGCCCACTAGAAAGCAGGACCCTCCAAAAATAGGCGTATGCCACTTAGCATGGAGAGCACACGGTATTCTTTAGTAAAAGGCGAAAGAATAGTTCGCTTTGCGCTCACCACATGGCTGCGTGCTTCTCAGTAGAAGAGTGAGACCTGCTTATTACGTAACTTCTGCTGCAACTTAGTCCTAGCTATCCGATGTGGGAGTATTTAAACGTAGGACCAAAAAGACTCAACCGGATATAAAACTCTTATTGGGCACTGATGGACCTGAAAATACATAGGCTTTTTTTTTCTGAACACCGGGCTTTAAAGAGCTTTTTCCTTTGTCCCAAGAGAACTTTTCAACAGAAGTCCAAGTCAAATGTTTTTTTTTTTTTTACTTTCAGAGTTTTACCCTTTTTTACCTCTTCAAATTCAATGATATGTTTTCACTTTTCAGTCGATAGTGTGCATAAAAATATCAAGGGAGTGCAATAAGTTAAAAAATACATCTACAAATTTACAGACACATATATACAGAAGAGAACGATCATAAATAGACTGTAAAGTTGAATTTCAACATAATGTCAAATTGGTAAAAAAATTCCGTCTTGATATTAATCTTCTTATGTTTTTGATAATGTATCCTAAAACTGGAGCAGTAGTACACATGGGCACAACAGAAGCAAAGCATTCATGTGTACATTTTCATGTATTGAGTGTACTGTGTACATGTACCTTTATTGGCATCTATGCGTGTATAGTTTGATCCTTCTTATCTTGCAAAAAGCTGATGAAAGGTAAAAGATTATATGAACTTTTCTTGATATATTTGATTCCTTCACCTAAATCCCTTAACCTGAATTCACGTCTAAGTTCACAATGCCTCCAACTCTATATATATAAACGTCAATCCCTCCAAACTTTTTAAACCATAATACTCTTGTAACCAAACTTACCTGCCACCAAAATATATATAGAGAAAAAAAAAACAAACATCATTTTGGTCAGATGTTTCCTAGAGTTCCTCTGAGCACTTCATTGGAGATACCATTTATCTTCTTTCAAAATGTATTCCACTGAAGTGTTTGGGGGAACTCCTGGACTCATTTGGTATTTTCAGTTCAAAAGACTGGTTTAATTGGAAATATACTATTTGATCGATCTTATATTTATTTTCTGTTTGTACGGGCGTTGAGCACAGTAAATCATCTTATATACAGTAGAACTTCTATAAATTAATACTCGATAAATTAATAATCTCTATAAATTAATAAATTTTGTCGGTCCCAACTTGGGCCAATGTAAAATATGATATAAATCGATAAAGTAATAAGATAATAATATTTTTAAAACTCCCATGTAAATATATAGTCCCATTAAAATCATAAATTAATAATCTATTAATATATATATATATATATTATATAAGTACAAAAAAATAAATATTGTTGGTTTTATATTTACAATGAAAATACATCAATTTTTCTTAATATTTCAATATATTTGATAATATTTAGTAAAATTATATCGAAAATCACATAAAAATTCAATGAAATATAAAAATATACACCAAATAAGATAATAAAAAATATGAAAGTCATTATTTTAAAAGAAATTAATAATGTATATATGGTAAAATCAAATATTTTCTTATTTTATAACCAAAAGTAGAAAAAAATCTAAAAAATGAAACTTTTGTAAATTAATATCTCTATAAATTAATAAAATTTTAAAGTCCTAACATTATTAATTTATAGAGATTCTACTGTATCCTTGTAGAGCACTGTTTACGCTTTTCTTTAATTAGTCCTTTTTAAAAAACAACACTTTTATTAGTCCTTATAGGTTATTTTCTAGTACCAATTGAGCAGTTAGGACTCTACGCTTACTATCCATAGAACATTAAACAAGTCTTAATTTTTAAATTCTGGAGAGCAATTTCCATAAGACTACATCTAGTCCGAAGTGCCATCACACTTAATCTCAAAACACCTTTTTTCTTTGATGATATGAATACTAATGATAAGAAGCTTTAGAGACACAGCTTTTACTAGCTATACAAACTGGTTTGACCCCAAAAACTTACCTGTTAAAAAGTTTACAATTCATGTTCATCGAAAAAATCTCTCTATGTCCTCTTATAAAACAGAAAACTCATTTGATACTTTGCATTCCCACCGTTAAGCATATATCTGATATGCATTGTAAACTCATGTATTTCATAAATTTTATATCAGTCATACAAATCTTAATATTAAGCAGAAAACCTACGTTTTCATATACATTTCCATATATATATATATACGTCTATACGTTTCAAACCAGAAAACCTATGATCTTGAGAGAAGCTGAAAAAACTGTTCAAAACACTTTGCAAAAATATAATATAATTATATATAATACAGACTTAAAAGGGTTGCTCTCCTTCTTTCTCACCTTGAACGTAGAGATCTCCCGCGATCCTCCAACACAGATGAAGGAGACATGTATGCGTTTGGAGTAGAATCCGTCTTTGCCAAAGTCTCAAGCTGTTGTAAAGTAGACAAGACATCAGACATCTCCGGTCTCAGCTTAGCTTCTGTGTTTAGACATCGCAATGCAATGTTGGCTGCTGCACAAGCCCCTTTGTGAGGGTAACGCCCACCAAGCTTTGTGTCCATTATCCTAAACACTTTTCTCCTGTCCACCAGATAAGGTATTGCCCAATCCACCAGATTTTGTTCCACTCCTACTTTCGATTTGTCTACCGTGGGACGTCCCGAGAGTAGTTCGAGCAGCACCACTCCAAAGCTATAGACATCGCTCTTGGCAGTTAACCTGCCCGTTGCTATGTATTCAGGAGCTGCATAGCCTTGAGTGCCCATCACTTGAGTTGTCACATGGGTTCTATCTCCTGTTGGTCCTGCTTTTGCTAATCCGAAATCAGATAGCTTTGCATTGAACTCCTGCATTCACAAATTAATTTCACTAATTGAAGAAACGTTCCCTATAAGTTTAAATAAATAATACTCCTATATTTTGGCACGAATATTCAGTTTATGTACCGCATCAAGAAGAATATTAGAGGCCTTGAAGTCTCGGTATATGACTTTAGCTTCATGGAGGAAAGCAAGTCCTCTCGCGGCACTAATTGCAACTTTCATCCTTGTCTTCCACGGAATCGGATTTGCGCCTCCTGCACACAAGCAATAAACACCAAAAAATCATACTTTAGATTCCATCATAACTTGAATGTAAACTAGACCAGCTCCTCCATCCAAATATAGTTACTCACTTCTAAATAGATGATTCTCAAGGCTTCCCTTGGGCATGTACTCATAAACCAAAAGGCGCTTCTCTCCCTCCAAGCAAAATCCAATGAGCTTCACAAGATTCATGTGATGAAGCCTCCCTAGATAGTGAACCTCAGTCTGAAACTCACCAACATTTTCTTATTGTTATTATTATCTAATTTGTGCTAGACATCGATATAACCGTACTTTGCATATTAAGTATCACTTATTTTTTAAATTGTATTATTAGAAATGTTGTTTTATATTTTCAATACAAATATAAAATATTTTTCAGTTTTTATCCCTACTTTTTAGTTCTTTAATTAGCAAAATCAAATAAAATAATGTATTAAATAAAACGTAAAATAGAAAATCTAATATTTTTAATCTGTGTAAGAACTTCAATTGGCACTTATAATGAGACAGAGTGATATTACATCTAAAGGAAACATATTAAGGATTATGAACTTACCAACCACTCTTTGTGTCCTTGAAACCCTTCTGATTTAAGTTTCTTGATTGCAACAACCATACCGGACCCTGGTTTTGAAGGCGACAAAGACTGCTCACCAATCCAACCTTTATAGACATAACCAAAACCGCCTTCACCGATAAGGTTGTTGGGTTTGAAGTTTCTAGTGGCGGTTTTGAGCTCGTTGAATGTAAAGGCCTTTAGTGTTGGAGAAGTTAAGAGCTCTCCTTCACTTCTTGGTGTTTGAAGCGACCATGAACTGGTGAAGCTTCTGTTGCTGTAAGATGGTATTATGAGACTTGAGAGTCGAGATTGCTGACTCGGTTTAGGAGAAATTCTCGATGATCCTGTTGTCCACGTTTAACACCAACATCAAAAAATTCAATTATATGAAATATTAGTTAGGAACTACATGAAAGTTCTGATAGAAGCTATAATCGATGAATAACGGTACATAAATAAAATAACAGAGGATTCAATTTCTTATAACAAAAAAGTATCTATTTCATTCTATTTTAAACTAACCATCACGATGATTGAATTAAAGAAACTACGTTAATATACATATCATAGTTTCATTTCATTAACAAGAAGTGGGTTTTGTTCCATACCTCCAAATGAGCTTTCTCTGTTATCTACTCTTGCAGGAGATTCCAAGCAGTTACCCATTAGAGAGATTGAGGTTTCTTGTACGATTAAGCAATAAGAGTTGAATTTTTATGGAGCTCTGAAGGAGAACAGAATGGAAAAAACGGAGAAAATTATAAGAAGCAACAGAGGATATAAAATTAGAAGAAAACATAAAGACAAGGAAAGGATTTGTGTATGAAGAAAAATCTCCGTCTGTCGCTGTCGTCGTTGGTCAAAAGACTCAAAACCAAAGACGTGTACACCACCCATCACTAGTTTGGTCTGCTGCACATATTCGAATTTCGCCTTTTCCTTATCCGAGTTATCTAAATAATTATAATTGCATAGAAAATTTCTAGCAAAGTAATTCACACTATTTCACAACGACCCATGCGCATGAATTTAGGGAACTAATTAGAATATAGAAACAGAAAGGAGTGTGGAGGGATGGGTATACAACGAAAAAGAGTCGTTGAAATTTGAAGTGGGTCGAAGTCAATTAACAATCTTCGAAAAGTCGAATAATTCCTTTTGCTCCAAGCAAAGATTCCAATTCTCTTACCCTAAACTTGCAACGTCATGCATCTTTTGAGTACGTTTATCATATGATACTGGGCTTTCAAAAGCCAGACCCAACTTTGTCCGAACAACATGGTACATAAAAGTCAGAAAGTGTTCTGTTTCTTTAATAACGTTTAATTGTTTGTTTATTTGGACTTTACTTTTATACATTGAACCCCATTTTTTCAAATTTAGAATTTTTTTTTTTTTGATCAAAATCAAATTTAGAAAATTTATTAATGCAAAAACACAAAGGATGATCACAGATGAAAGGAACGCCAGTTTGGCAATCATATCATCATATATTTATGAACTTAACTTCAACAAACTGATCAAAACAATCAAAATCTAATTATAATCAGGTTCATGTAACTTATATCTGCGTATTACAATATGTGTGCTATACTACAATTTATATAAATACATGTTTTTAATGATGTATAATACGTTTTTTCAAAAAAAAAAAGTATAATACATGTTTGAGCTTGAGTATACAGAGTCATGAACCGTTTGAGGAAAAAAAAAATAGTATACAGAGTAATGACCATAATATGCAGTTCAGTGTTTACTAATGGACAATATGTTCCTCTTGATGTGGTGTTACCAAAAAAAATCATCTTGATCTGAATAAAGACTAATACGCCTGCATTCCGGATATTTTTCGGCAATCATCCGACAACACTAGATTAAACGGAAACTGTTTTCTGGAATTCAGTTTTTATGATCTTGCCATTTAAAAGAAAGTAAACTCTGGAAGCACTAAAATTCTGTTGGAGGGAGAGATGTTGGGAGAGGGGGCAGCTGTCCCCTATGAAATTCTGATTTTTTGTATTATTGTTGATTGTGCAAAATTTATTTGGCTTTAATATGTAAAATTTCTTCTACTACCTCCTTTGAATTGAAGTTCAATTTTTACTTTCTCCCCTACAATTTTTTTTGTCTGGCTCCGCTACTGATACACACATGTAAAATAATTAACCATTTGATACTCTTTGATTGGAGCCATCAAGCCGGACTGAGAGTTCAAATGTTAGCTATAATTAGAGTTATTGGTCACAAGAAGGAAATTATATTCATATATGTGTCGTAGTTATATGTATGCCTCCGCCAATCTAAACATTAGCTCGAATGCTCGACAATGCTTTTTTCAATAGAATTTATCTTCCTATTTATTCGTCACTCAGTAAGAAGTTGTAGCGAAGATCGGTCCCAAAGTCCAACTTGAGTTTTATATGCGTGTCTACAAAAGATACCGTAACCGACCGTTGACAGAATAATTAAAAAATACTGAAATGTATATAATATTTGGCAACGTGAAATGGCAACGAAAGATCGTTTGCTAATACTTAAAAAAATGCAAAACATCGAACCACTATCCTTCATGTCATTGCCAGTCACATGCATCCCATATTCTCATCTCTCCTTTTCCTTTAATCACTATTTTATTTTCACTTTAATAACATTTTAAAAATAAAGAAATAATGCGTATGCTTATTATTTCCTAGCATTTCATCTTGCTCATCTTTTTAATTCATACGCTGGAACTTACAGAATATAGACATTCCAACATTTTCACACTCCGTGATTTTGTGTTCAGTAGCTACATTTATGCACATAGTTATCTATATTTTTCATTATGGTCTACGTAAGTCCAAAGTAGAAATGAATTAGCTTTTCAGAACGTTCACATACAAATCTAATGCCTAACTTGAAAATTTTATCATTGAAGATCATAAACTTAGACATTTTATATGTATATAACATATACATAGTTTTCGAATAAGTATATAACATATATATAGCTTACTGAGTAAATATACATCGTAATCTTATATATGTACCTTTAGTTGATATATATTACTCTCAGCCATTCTTCCGTTGGGGGTGAGTAGTTAATCAAGTAACTGAAGCAGCAAGCACGTGGCCACATAGCCAGTTCTTCTTTACGGGTAATTCTTTGTTTCTTTGTAGCGACACTACAATTATATAAATATAGGCTCCAATCGGTAACCATCGCTTAATCGCAGAATCTCGGAAAAATAGTTAATTTGCAGAAAAAATAATTAAACTGCAAAAAATTCAAAACTGTGAAATAATAGAATTAATGTTTAATTGATCAAAATAAATATCAATGTTTAGCGAGCTTATTTTTAATAATAGATTGATAATTCATAATACTATAAAAAAATTATAATATAACTTTATTTTTAACATAACTATTTATCATAAAAATATTACTATTCATTTAAAATGGTATTAGCATATAATTTAGTAATATAAAAGTGTTGAATTAATAATCATCTACCATAATTTACTAAAACTCACTTTTCCATTTAATAAAAATTCTCTTTTATATTTATGTCAGTAAAAGTGCAAATATTCGTTTGTTTTTTATCATTCCATAATTTTTCTTAACTAATAAAATAATTGTGGAATCACGTAAATATCATTCCACCATTCTACAAGGTTACTAATCAAAACCATACAGTATAACCTCTTTAAATTAATAATTTATAAATTAATATATATTAAAAATCTCTATAAAATAATATAATTTTGTAGTCCCAAATTGAGTTTTTGGTTTAATTAGTATATCAATAAATTAATAATATTTATAAATTAATAAAAAATTATAGTGTTGGTGTAATCCAACATTATTAATTTATAGAGATTTCACTGTAGTTGTAGTTGGAAAATACATGTGGCATCTGATAGACTGTCACCAAATATATTTTTTTCTCTCAAAAGAAATTTAGAAAAGAAAATGAGGTATTAAATATCCAGCAAAGCTGCAAAAGATTAGATTAAGGAAATGCACATGATCCCATAAAGATTCGTAGATTAATTAATGCATAATGGCGCATCTTATAAGTTTGATGTCTCTAGGGTTTCAGATTCTGTCACATGGTTGCTTCTTCTTCCGTATAAATTCTTCTAATTTTTAACCCTTCAAACTACCAATTTTACTATATCGTTCTAGTAAGTTATGAATATTTTAAGGAGTATAAATATCCGGATTTTTTTAAATCCGGATTATAAAAGACTAACGCATTTTCCCAATTTTTTTTCATATATACTAATATTTCGTACGGCTTAAATGTATTATAAATTATGGGAATTAGCATCGTGGGTATTGCCATATTTGTCGAAATTGATTTTCATGTTTGGACGATCAGTTCATCACTATGATCCGAATCAGTTTAGATTTATAACTTATACGTATGAGAGATATTTTGCTTCAATTTGATTCTCGGTTATAAGAAAATGTTGTGAAGCTTCTTCTTGGTAAGGTTCTTGATCCCTCCACTTTTTTAGTATGTCAAGCGCTTCATCGGCAGTGTACATTACAAGCTTCGGAGCGATCATCATAAGCTAGTTACTCCAGAGATTACGTGGAAAGTCTAGGCATCCAAAACAACAAGGAGAATTTCACTTTTTCGTGATCTTTATCTATGGTTGAAAACATCGACTAATGAAATGTGCCGGGTATAATGGATGGACGTAACTAGAATGTAATAGATTGAGTTAGGATTTTTTGTTTAAACCGAAATTGTAACCGATCTGAATTCTCGGTTTTTGGGTTGAAATAATATATATATTATTTATAAAACAAACGTTGTGGATTCCTACAAATATATAACCACCGAAGATAATTGTACGAATAAGTGTCGTGTCGATATAATTACGCTTCTGAACGGAATTGATTGATTTGACCCCTGAGTTATTTAATTTCATCCACACAACTCTTGTATATATGAAGTCTTTTTTTTTCGGAACAAAGTTATATATGAAATCTTGATTTTGATTTTAAACTTGTTTAGGAAATTTAAGATTTGAAGAAATGGAAAGCTATATATGTATGGAAAAGTGAACAATTAAAATGATTTTAACTCACGTTAACTAGTTAGTTCCCACTTCCCACATCTTCATGACATGGGTTTATAAAACTTGTTTATAACACTTTTTAACACTGATTTTAAGTATTGAAATTTTGTTTTATAAATATCTTAATTAATCAGGCAACAAGATCTGAACAACAAATTTCAAAATATATGTATCAAATAACGGATTATAACTACATTAATAAAATTAAGGATTTTTCCTTTTTAGGTAACAAGCCTTAAACTACATGATTCTATGATATATGATTTATCATAGCTTGAGACATGCAATATCCCTAGTACAATTAATAAGAGTATATTACGTGGAAGAGATGAGGCAACTCTTTGAAGTGTACTTCAAGCATCCAAGTTACAAAGGGTCCATTAACCAAAAAAGGCAAAGCAAACCAAAAAAGTTTGGCTAGAAGAAAATTGTACTTATAGAAATGAAGTGATTGATTCTTGCGGGTCTCACCAACGCATTTAGTTTAATTTTTATTTAGATCTTTTTTAATCATATTGGAGACTAGATCAGAGCGCTGAAACTAATCTCATAAACTATATATATAACTGATAAACCAAAAAACTGATAAACCAATTCATTTGCAAGGTATTTTTTTACTTAACACCAAGTATCCGAATGTTTTCTTTTGGGAGCCGTATATAGCAGATATAGACTCATAAACTTTGCAACTGGAACTACATGTTAACACCAAGTATATATATGCTACCAGTTCTTTTTAAAAAAATAAAGTGAGACAAGTATCCTCTAAAAGCGAATGTTACTTTGAGTGGATCATTCAAATGCTTGTTAATGCCATGTTTTCAAACACTGTTTGATCATCAAATTTAGTGAGAATGTATAATTTGATTTAGTCCTGCTCGAGATTTCATATTTAGCGACACCTCAATTATCAATGATTTTGATGAGCTCGTCGCTACTTCTTGATAATATGAAATAAGTGAAAACATTATAAATTGTGTATGGACCTACGATCGCTCATATTTATGGCAACCAATTTTTTTTGTATCAACGTCACTAACAGCAATGTTGGCCTTGGTCTCTCCACATCTTAGGTCCCAAGCAACTTTTGTTTACTATCTTTTTTGTCGTTTCTTTTGCTGCTAGCGTCTAAGTTCCAAACAAAGCTAATTCCTACACCAATTGTAATTTTTTCACCATTTGTAATTACAACTGATATTATTTATATGATTGGTTCAAAGATGTTTAGATATATATGTTGATGGTGAAAATTTAAATATTTTATCACAACAATAGAACGATCTCTTTAAGAAATTTCGAGAAGTTTAGAAGTGTCGGCCACTTGATTGTGGAAGAGTCGATAAAAAGGAGAGTGACAACTTTCCAACCCCGACTTGTTGGCTTGCTTTCCTTCAACTTTATTTGTCCGTTTCCTCTATCTCTCTTGGAATCTGTGTGTGCCTATGTCTCTTACTGCTTCCTTTTCTCTTGTGTCATATTTACTATATCTTCTACTTAAAATCATGTTTATCATAAATAACTATAAAGTTTTTTTTCTCTTTTATAACCGCGGAAATCCGGCGATCGTGATCAACCGACTAATCTTACGAGGTCCATGGCATTCTACGTCAAGGGCGGAGGCAGCTGTAGGAGAAGGGGTCATCTGACCCCTATAGATTCATGTGAAATTTTTCTTTTATTTGTATTTGAAAACGTTTTTTGGTAAATAAAGTCCAAATTTAGTATACCGACCCTGTTATTTTTGAGAACCTGACTTGACCCCATGATTTTTTTTTCTTTTCAAAATTTTTGTCAACGTGTTTCTACTTCGTACCAAATGATACTCAGTAACTATTTAAAAAATATTTTCATTTCTTTATGCTAACTGTTTCATGTTATTCTTTACAGCTGTCCAATATTTTTATCCACTAAAAATAATTGCTCTAACTTTATTTTACACAAACATTTTTCCTTGCAATCTTTTTTTTTCCTTGCAATCTTTATTATACATTATAAAACCATTTTAGCTCACAAGGTTAAATATGTTGTAGATATTTTTAAAAGATTAAGAATACTAACAGTTTTATAAGTTAATATATGGATATATGTAAAAAATATATTTTTTTCGAAAAAATGTAGAAAAATTATTTGCATATATGTATGTGAATAAGTTATATTATTTTAGTAGATGTAAATGAAATATTAATATTTAATTAATCTTAACTAATATTTTTTTTAATTGACCCCAGTCTAAATTAAGGCTGGCTCCGCCATTGTTCTACGTATTCTTGCAATTTAGTGTTAGTTTGGATGGCTAATATGAATCAGACTACAGATTCAATGTATTGAGATTATTATTCAAGAGCCACTAGCACAAACCTGTGGTTATTATATAGGTTATTTACAGCAAAAAACTATATAGATTGAGCTGTGGTCGGTCGGTAAACATACATAATTAAATTGCAGAAAATATTAATTTAATTATTGAAAACTGAAGAAAGATATTCTTACACGGCTAGATAAGTTTTACGGGATGGCAAAATACATATGAGATTAATTAATATTTTATAGAAACTTTAATTTATTATAATAAAATATTAATAATTAAGTTAATCACTACAAATTTGAACATAACTAAAATTTATTAAAGACATTTTATTTTTATTATAACTTATTTTCCAACACTCTTTTAATAGTAAATTGATATTTTGTAATATAAAATTTATATTTCTGTATATTCAAAATTTTAAAATAGTATTATCATATAAGTAAATGATATGAAAATGTTGATTTGATAAATAATTTATTAAAATTCAATTTTCTATTTAGTGAATTTTTTGTATCTTTGTAAAGTGGAGATTTGCGTTTTTGCATTTTTCATTCTGTAAATTTTGTTGATTGACAAAATACTTGTCGAATCTCGTTTAAATATGATCCTACCGTTCTAAAAAATACTAATTAAGACCTATATAGATTGAGAATATGTGTGTAAGTATTTTAAATAAAATTGGGTTGATGAAAAAATTATTATAGTGAATTTATGCATTAGTTAGTCAATTCTTGAATTTATCTACAAAATGTCCATTTCTTATTTACAATATAATTCTATGAACCGGCTAACTAGTGCATATATCCATTATAATTCTTTTGAGGTAGAGTTACAATTTTACAAAATTATAACAGTTATGTTTTTGTGCGTACTTAAAATACATGTTTATGTGATAACATTTTTTTGAAAGAAAGTATGAGGTGTATTTTTAATTTTACCACAAACTTGATATCACTTTTAAATAATTTAAATGATTACTCCCTCTGTTTTTTAAAGATGCATATTCTAGACTTTTCACATATATTAAGAAATCACATTAAAAATACATTGATTCTTGTAAATAACAATTTTCCATAACCTTTAACCAATAAAAATCTAATAAGCACAATTAATTTTCTTGAAGTTAACAGATTTTCTTTAAATAATACATTGAAAAAGTAAAAAATGTATCTTTATAAAACAAATTTTTTTCCTAAAACATGGATCTTTAAAAAACAGAGGGAGTATTATTTTCATAAATATTTTTAAAATGTGATAAAATAAATAAATTAACATTTTTTTTTAAATAAAAGTTCCATTTATTCATCCCATAAGAGGGAAACATTTCAATATCAACCATAAACAGATTCGGAAAAAACTCAGTACAACTATAAAATTAGGGTAATGAAATCTCGGACTACATTTCCAAGCTGTTGACGCAGCACTGGATCCTCTGACCCCATCACTACTGCCTCCTTGTTAATCTAGCGAAGGATCTAAAGCATCAAATTCTCCTCCTTGACGATAATATCGTAGTTTATTAAGCGCGTAAGAGGAGAGAAAATTCAGGGGTCCATACCTGATGTCAACATGTATCCGAACGCTAAGACACCTCCTCCAATGAAACAAAGAAACATGAGCTGAGTGGAGGCAGTTGAAACACGGCAAGAAAAACAAGAACTTGCGAAAAATTGATAGAATCCAACTTGCTAAGAAGACCAAAGACTCGCAACACTAAAAAAGTCAAATACTAAATGTGCCGTCACATAAACCTACGAAGACTAACCAAATTCCAAAACTCCAAATATGTTCCACTTCTAAGAATTAGAGAGTGAGTTAATTTACTAAACCCAAAGCAGCAACCGGGACAGGACGAAGCTGTGGACAATGAAGAACCAACTCGCAAAACCCAATTCGAAAGGTGCACAGTTCCGATTTGGGATTTCCACGTGCACAACCGAGGACATGAGAAGACAAGGATAGAGGAAGACCTACCAGACCTCCAACAACTGAGAATAGACAACTCCACATGCCAGTGGAAGCTGGAGATCTACACGCGTCGGCAAAAAGATTATATCTGACACCGCCAAAAAGAAAACCAGAACCGCACGTTTTGACGTCGAAGCACCTCCTGAAAAGGGTTGAGAACATCTCTAAAGT
This sequence comes from Raphanus raphanistrum subsp. raphanistrum, assembly GCA_019706035.1. NCBI lineage: Eukaryota > Viridiplantae > Streptophyta > Magnoliopsida > Brassicales > Brassicaceae > Raphanus > Raphanus raphanistrum. Next base: position 55,437,439 of record CM033988.1, read on the forward strand.
CGAGACACAAAGGCGACGAAGAACAAGGACCACCACCTCTCCACAGCGACAAAAGAGATCCGTGTCACGAGTCTTCTCTAAAGTCCACCATCTCTGAAAAGGTGTTCGCCGTTATTCACCATTCAAAAGCCAACTCTCATGCTATCAACCAACACCGTAACCTCGCATGGACATCGGGGAGGCCACCATCCTCTAGATATAGCAACGGGCCCGAGATATAGAAAACTAGATTATGGGGGAACATCCTAGGACTTCGATATTTCGGTGATGGATTGCAGAAGACAAAAGAAGAGCAAAGAAGAAGAAGTAGAAGAAAGTTACCGGCGGTGATATACCATGAAAAATGTTCACCGAAGAAGAAACAAAAACGTTAGATTCGAAAAGTTTGAGAAAGGAAAATTAAATTAATTATTTTTAAGTCATTAATTTAAAATATTTAATAATCATTTTTCTAAAATTTTATAGGCACAATTCTATCCTTAAATATTGAACTCTAATCAGTAATTATTAAATCTTAAATTCAAATGGTAAAATAGTTTTGATCAATTATATTTTTGAAAAGTGGTAACCAATTAAAAGATATTTAAGCCCTTTTTCAAAAAAAAAAAAAATATTTCAATCAATTTTTAAAAGCACGAGTTGAATGAAACTAATAATGGTATCAAGATGGTATGAAAAAGCAAGGGTTATGAAATTGATAGTCTGCTCTGCTGCATCCTCAGACGAAAATTTCGTACGTCTTCTGTAAGGTCTCGTGATTTAAAACATTAACTCTATAGATTTTGTCCCATCATTTTTTTCTTTTAACCCGGTCGACCAAATCATGACATATGTAGAACTTATTTCATGGGTTTAAACAAAAATGATAATTTGCTACATGGAAACCGTCATTTTCATTGGCTGTTCCATTTATTTCTTCCCACTTTTGAATATGACCACTTCGACCACATGGTGCCAGTACCCACGACGAAAGGATTAATGATATAAAATATTATATTTTTTCCTCCATAATATATTCTCATAGACAAATGTTATCGCCATAATGATATACTAATTGATGATCTGCGCAATGAATTTTTAATAATAAATTATTCATACAAAACCTTAATGTTCTGCAATAATTTTAATTTTATAAAGTTTAAAATCGTAGATAACACTTGATCATGAATATAAGGTTGATAAATAATATATGGACCATAGTTGTTGATAATTTCTTTTTAAAGTCCATAGTTTTAAATTTCGGCTTAAACTAACTATCCCAATTACTAATAATTTTACGAAAATAGAAAATGATATGGAACTTTAATTGTGTGAGAATCAACCATCTTCCAGCCCTTTTTATATGAATTGGACGTGAAATAGTTTGTCATTTATATCTAGAAAATCACTATTCCCTTCATTTCAGAAAGATCCATATTTTAGGAAATTTTTTTGTTTCAATGTATTATTTAATGAAAATTTGGTGACTTCAACAAAACTAATTGTGTTTATTAGATGTCTATTGGTTAAAAAATTATGAAAAATTATTACTCACAAAAACCAATGCATTTTAATGCGTTTTCTTAATATGTATGAAAAATGTAGAATACAGTGAAACCTCTATAAATTAATAATGTTGGGACTACATCAAAACTATAATTTTTGTTAATTTATAGAAAATATTAATTTATCGAAATACTAATTGAACCAAAAACTTAATTTTGGACTATAAGATTATATTAGTTTTGTAGAGATATTAATTTAAAGAGGTTATATTGTATGTATCTTTTTGAAACGGAGGAAATATTTATCAAAAGTAATTTATACTTGCCATATAAAATAATATACAATCTTTTATGGAACAAAATAGACGACCGGTTCGATGACAAAAAGTATATATATACGACCAATTCAAGTTCATTTATGTAAACAACATATGTACTATATGTAAAATTTTCCTTTTCAATATACAATGGCATTTATCAATTTTGAGAATTAATTGAGCATACTATAGCGTCATACTAATAAACGATCCGTTTAATGGTTGTATTATAATTTTTCTAGTAGCATAAGAATTTTTAAATAAAAGTTGTGAAAAAGCTGTGAAGCTAACACCTAAGCATTGAACAAAATGTTACAATTTAAAAAAATGTTTCTCTTTTAATATTATATATATATGACTTTTTGACAAAAAAAAAATTATATGACTTTTACACATTTTTTACATACCATTGCTAAAAAGCACAAAAAAAAACTCGGTGGTGTTTGGTTGTATATTTCAAAGTGAGCTGATGATAGATTCCAATTTTTTGAAACATTCATGGGTTCTTTTTTCTTTGGTAAAAAATAATATATTATTTTTGGCAACAGTACATGGGTTCTTTTTAACAAAATTCAATACAAAATCAAAAATATATATATCATTTTTTTTCTTTTTAAAAACAGGTCTTCCAGTTTCAGTTGTACTGTTGCTGATCAAGCCATGGCCAAAAACCAGACTGGTCATCCATTGCACACAACATGTTACTGATACTGTTTTCTTCTTTAACCATACTTTGTCCTGACGACGAGTTTTGGAAGAACTGCATCGTCGCCGTGGTGGTCGTTGCGGCTGCTGGTGACGGTGGGAAGAAGTGTCGGCCGACTGTCTGCTGTGCTGGTGGGTGGACGCCGGTTGTTGTGCTGTCTACTGATGGCGGGGCAGTCGAGATATCAAGTCTGAGATTGTCGGAACTATTATCGCTTCTGTTACTGCAAGATCCTTCCGTCTCTTTGTTCAAATTTATTGATTCTATTTGTTCTTTGTTTTTTAGTCCCATTATCTGAAGTTTCAAACACATTTATGAAACATATTAGATTCGAGTTTAGAAAAGAAGAGTACTGTATAATGTGATAAGCACAACAAAGCTATTGTTTTCAGATCTCTTTTTCAGACAAGAGGGGAAAAAAAAGATAATGATGTTTAAAAAGTCACGAATCATGTCGAGTTTAGTAACCTTACTTGAATGCAACTTCGATCCAATAATTATTATCATTTAAAAAAAAATTACCCTAATGAAGACATTATGAGACTATGAACCAAAAAAGTCTAAGTCTATAAACTCCTATTTATCCAAATAGGAAATATAATATATTCCATTACTTTTTAATAAAACAAACTGTATTTAAGTAAAATTTTCAATTTTAAAAAGTAAAGCTGTGAGATTAATTACCTCAGCTTGGAGTTTCTGATTATGAGTTCGAAGAAGATCATTATCAGCTTTAAGGGCATCGAATTGTTGTTTAAGAGTATCGTAATCTTTCTCGAGCTGCTTTGTTTTCCAGCGAGCTCTTCTGTTCTGAAACCAAATCGCGATCTGTCTTGGCTGTAAACCCAAGGCACGAGCCAACTGCATTTTCCTCTCTGGTTCAAGTTTGTTTCCAAGCTCGAAAGTCTTCTCCAACGTCTTCACTTGCTCCATGTTCAATCTCCTCTTCTTCTCTCCCATGTGCGACCCATCATCTGAGTACTCCTCTTCTCCGTTCATATTGTTCCCCACTTCTATTGGAGATCTCTTACCTAGAAACGAAGCAAACCCTAAAAACAGCAAGAAAACAGAGTTTTTAAAATACAGAGGACGTGAGTAAGTGTGTATGTATGTGTGTGTATACCATTGAGATCTTGAGGTATGGAGCAAGAGGGAAGGAGAGGTGCAAGAGATGAAGATTGATGAGGATGATCGTCTTCGTAAGAAGCTTGGATCATGAAATTTGAAGGGAAGAAAGACATTCCATTATTACAAGACATTTTTCCTCCTGTTTTTGAACAGAAGACAAGACAATGTTTGCTTAAACTTTGGTTGTTTCTATTTAGTTTCTTCTTGGCATCACAATTGAGAAGTAGAGATCTCACAACTCTTTGTGTGAGTCGAAGAATCAAACCGATAAAGAGTAGAGGAATATAAAAATAGAGATAGTGAAATGAATCGGCCTATAGTCTATACCACTTATGGTATTTGTTACTTCTTTTATTGCGTTTTATATAGAAAGGCTGATAGAGAGAGGGATCCTCGTTATTAAGTAGATCAAATTGCTTAATCTTCATTTAAATTAAACTAAACGAAAGCTATACTCCGACTCCATTTGTTTGTTTTCATCTTCCGCTATAGCCTATAGATTTACTGAAATGCAATTTATTTGACCATGGTATACCAACTGTACTCTGCTCGATGACTATTCTAAACTATTTCGAGGTGCTGAGAAACGTTGATGATAAAATCTGGATAATAACTGAGGTGTAATTGCGTCGAGTGAAGCCAAAGAATCATCAAGATCTAGAACAAAAATGTTGTTAGATTGTTCGTATTCTTTTTTTTTTGAACACAGATTGTTCATATTCATATGTTTACAATCATAAGAAGATTTAAAATCCTATTGGTGAAATTAGAACCAAAAGATAGGGGGGTATATTTAGGATTCAGAATTATTTGATTTTTGTAATAAGGTTTTAGATGAGTTGGAGTGAATTAGGAAAATTGTTATGAGTTTTAATAAACATTTTGAAATTCCATTTCTAATCATGCAATTTGGATCTTTATATTTAAAATTTTAACAGATATCCTAAAATAACATATTCAAACTATTTTTAATAAAAAAAAATCTAAAATATACTTTAAAATCAAAAGTTCAGTAACATCAGCTTTTAAATGATTTATTAAAATTCATGTTCCCATCTGAATTCAAATCCAATATAATATATTTTGCTGAATATTTTTACAATATGAAAACGAAAGAATTGAATATTATATAAGGAAAATATAAAAGGGTTACAGCTTGCTTACAATGTGGAAAAAAGAAAAGAAAAGACGAGAATCAAAAAGGTAAGAAGGAAATGACTCTCTTCTTTTTCCCCTTGGGAGAGACACGCAGATGTGTTCTCTCTCACTCATCATACAGTAATTAGAGACATGCAGATGTGTCCTTTTCCTCTTGTAAACTAAATTTGATGGGTCCAATGCTCATCTTAAATAACAACTATCCAAGTTATTTCTCGACTCAATGTGTATTCCAAATCAAGATCTAATTATTAACCCAGGGAAGGTGGATAGTGAACGGGTCCACTGTTGATCCTAAATGTGTATATACACTAGTACGTATAGGCCTATTAAAAATCGTATTGTGCTACATAGACCTACCTAGCCTTGTAGGTCTATCGAGGGTACACAATCAAGAAGAACCTTAGTATTTTTATGTTTCTTGGGAAGAGAGAAGTGATATTATTGATTTTCAGATGTTCTATGATGCTAACGTTGGGATTACTTTGATGCAAAACATTAAAAGGATAAACAGTTCATGGATTATGGCATTATCTGTTTCAATCGAACGCAGTTTATCAACTTTTTTTTTTTTTTTTTTTTTTTTGCTTAAGAGTTTATCAGCTTTATGCCTTTATCTAGTGATAACTTATAAAATCTGGTAGTTCGTGGGTTAGAATCCTATTTGTTTCCATAAACCGCTTTCCTAAGTTTTAGAAAAACAGACTTTATTTCAAAAAAGAAATTTTTAGAAAAACAAGTAAACACAATTTTTATTTTCGATAACGTCACCAAAAGCATTAAATAGCAACAAGAAATTTTAAAATTTTAGCTTGGAACAACATGTACAAAGTTTCAACACTTGTAATAGTTCTTTTTTTTTTTTGAAACACAAGTAATAGTTCTTTTCAAAAAAAAAAAAAAATGAAAGAAAGATAAGTATGATTCTACTGTTTTGTTTGTTTTGCATATGCCAACATGGATATATGCAAAAACAAAATCAAATATAGAGACAGAACGTGTTACATGGCTTATTTACGCAAGAATGCATATGCATTAATGCATGTATAGACAGACTTATAAAGATGGTACGTGGGGTATTTAGGTTAAGGAAAAAAACAAACAAAATCACTGTTTAATTAACCCCACATAAGAGCTGTTCTATTTTGTCCCTACTTCCTTTCCTCTTCCATTCCTTCTCCTAATCAATCTTTTCGTAATTAATTTTCCCAACACCCCTTGTGCCGTTTAAATAGATCAATTTATCATAATCGTTTTCTAAACTAACATGAACCACATAATTATTAACATTTACATTCTGTTTCACTTTATATTAATATTAATCATTACTTATTAGAGTACTTACCCGTCTAACTGACATGCACAGATGCCCCATCACCTCGTGCGAATCTTCAATCAAAATTTAAACTTTTGTATTCGAGTACTTATCCATTTATCTTCTTTTTTTTTGTAAACTCTTATCCATTTATCTAATATTTTCATATATGCAGACATGAAGTAAATTGAGAAAATAGCATTGGTTAAATTAAACTAACTATTTCAGTACTCATATCGTTCAAAATGTTATGTTAAATATTTGATTTATTTGAGGTAGGCATGTATATACATGCCTTTGAAAAAAGAATATACATTAAAAATGAGTGAATTGGTTGATTATCCTAAAAGAATGATGAAATTAAGAAAATACCTATGATATGACAAATTTATATCTATGGAAGAAAGTATCAAAGTGTGGGATTTAGGGTATAGATTTAACTAGGATATAAGCTGTGGGAGTACAATTTCTCTAAAATTTAATAAATCATGTTCTTGAACAGAAAACGATTGTGTTACAAAAAAAAAGAACAGAAAACGATTATCTCATTTAAGACACATTTTTAATACATTCAACGAGCCTAAGAAAATTTAGAATAAATGATGACCTTATTTTTCCAATTTGTTTGTAGTGTTTCCAAATCCATTCTTACAAAGAGATTCGACTGGAAATGATATGTGCACTCCCTCACCAAGAAGTTAAAATATTAGCATGATAAGACTGGTGAAGAGGCTAGCCAGTCTCACAAGTTGCGGGAAATTTGGAAATATTGTGCACTCGTGTTGTAATATGATCATCAAACCTTTTTATCTATTTTGAAACAATATATAAGTCCATATATGGTTTCGATTAATGTCTATCCAATATAAAAAAACGTCACAATCGTCACAAAACTTCAATGTGAAATTCAGGAAAGTCAGCAATGTAGTTTTCAAGAAGTCGCAATATGTCTCTCCCCTCGCGTCACCACTACTAGCGACCTAGCTGCATAGTATACAATACTGTATATGACAAAATTATATGATATTATTATATGATATATACGTGATCGTTCGTTTGTGCTTCTGTCAGATTTTACTTGGGACGTCACTATTGCTATTGTGGTCAGGGATAGAGCTGAGAGTTTAAATATTTACTCGTGGTTCCGGTCTAGTTTAAGCCGCCACGGGAGTTGAACCGCTAATTCAGCTTTAGTAAAGCAACTCATGCCGTCTAGTGCAATAGAAAAATATCATTTAAACCATTAATTTTCAAATTTAATTAAAATAAAATATTAACTTTATTATAAATTAAGAACACTCAATTTTTATTGATAATCTATTTAAATTGTAAACTTCTTTGACCATATCATTTAATCTTAAAATGGTTTTAAAGTTGATAACTTTTTTGATAAAAATAGAAATTAACAGTTTTTCAAAAAAATTGAAAGTTAACTTATAGAGTAGATCATTTATTAATTATAATATTTTATAGTAGAAATATTGAATAAATAAAAATGCATTTATATTATATAAAGAGGTAGTAAACATATCATTAATTTAATAAATATTTATGTAATGATTATAAAAAACTTTTATAATTATTTAGTGATAATTATGTCACTTTTTGTAACTATTCATATAGTCCTAATTGGACTACGTTTTATAATTTTTATTGTCAAATTTTTTAATTTTCTTTGTAAAATATTATTATATTTTTTGACTCTCACAAGAAAATTAATGCTACATATATTCTTTATGATTCTAACGATGTACCAATATTTTTGATCTTAACAGTTTTTGGTGAAAATCATTTTTTGGTGAAAATCATTTTTATGGTGAAAATCATTTTTCATTAAAATGCAAAAGGAATCTTGTATCACATTTATAGAAATTATATAAAAGAATTTTGGATAAATATTTTTGTTTGATAATAAAAGGTTGAATTAACATTTCAAAAACAAATGTTTTGACAGTAAAATTATAAAACAAAATCCAAATCAAATTATATAAATAGTTACAAAATTAATCGTAAATAATTCTAAAAGTTCATCATAATCATTTTATAACTAAATAATCAGTTAATGATATGTTTAGAACCTCTGTTGTCTTCGTTTCTCTAGATAATGAAGATTGTATAATGCTAATTCCACTAATCTAGTCAGTATATATGAAATTTTAGTAAACTAAATATTAAAATTTTAGAATGATTCCTATATACCATGAAAGATAGATTAGAATACATTAATTCAAATGTAGAATGTGGTTTGAAAAATTTTAACTTAAGTGAAGAGTATAAAATTCAGTATACAGAGAATTTACCGAAAACTCATTATTTTTGAAGGGGTTAACCCACGGATTTTTAAAAAATTTCAAAAATATGAAAATATGGTTTTAGTGTATAGTTTCATTGAGTATTGACATAAGCCGATGGTCAAATAGTTTAGAACCTTTGTAGTCTCCGTTTCTCTAGTTAATGAAGATTTTATAATGCTAATTCCATTGATCTATGCAGTATATGAAATTTTACTAAATTAAATATTAAAAATTAGAATGATTCCTATATACCATGAAAGATAGTTTAGAATACATTAATTAAAATGTAGAATGTGGTTTGTATTTTTTTTTAAAAAAGTATAGAATATAAACTTCAGTATATAGAGGATTTACCGAAAACTCATTATTTTTGAAGGACTTAACACACGGATTTTGGAAAAATTTCAAAAATATGAAAATCTGGTTTTAGTGTATAGTTTCATCGAGCAGTAACATAAGATGATGGTAAAAGAGTTTAGAACCTCTATTGTCTTCGTTTCTCTAGACAATGAAGATTTTATAATGCTAATTCCACTAATCTAGGCAGTATAAGAAATTTTAGTAAACTAAATATTAAAAAATTAGAATGATTCCTATGTAACATGAAAGATATTTGAAAATACATTAACTCGAATGTATAATGTGGTTTGAAAATTTTAAACTAAAGTGAAGAGTATAAACTTCAGTATATAGAGCATTTACCGAAAACTCAATATTTTTGAAGGGGTTAATGATACTTGCTCAAATTACCCTATAACAAAATTAATCTCATCAAAAGAGGTCAATTGTAGTACTTAGAGATCGAATCCACAAGGAGCTGAGGAATCAATAGATCTTATTATAACTAAACTAGGCTGAAGATTATTATTATTGCAGTGAAAATAAAAGTAACAAGAATATTGGTTTGAGCATGACAATTACTCAAGATGATTGAATGGGTTAACTAGTATGATTTAAAAGAGTTAGATCTAAGGTTGCTATTCAGGTTATCAGGATTATAGAGGTATGATTCCTATGTGAGATTCTTGCATGATATTAAAGAACCCAACTAAACAATAGCCCAACTGTCGTTGCGACCATCTATTACTAGAACCGATGAACACGCCCAGGCGGATCATAGATTAAGATATCGATCGATATGCCTATGCATGTATCGATCGACTTGCTGTCGCATGTATCGATCGATATGCTGTCGCATGTATCAAGTGTCATTTATCCCGCGTCTATCGATTGATCACTCTATAGGAGTATCGATCGATGCGCTACAAGTAAGCTTTACCGATCGTAGGTTGAATACAGTTCACCAAACAATCGCCCAGTATCAAGTGTCATTTATCCCGCGTCTATCGATTGATCACTCTATAGGAGTATCGATCGATGCGCTACAAGTAAGCTTTACCGATCGTAGGTTGAATACAGTTCACCAAACAATCGCCCAGTCAGCTGTCGCTTGTTCCAGGTGAATTGCTGGCTCTAAGAAGATAGATCCAAGGATTGTATCTTTGTATTCATGTGTAGGTTAGCTACTCCTACACAAGCATTAAGCATGATCTTCAAAGATGAATGTCACATGCTCAGGTAATCATATACTGAAAACTCGTTATTTTAAAAGGGGTTAACCCACGGATTTTGGAAAAATTTCAAAAATATGAAAATCTGGTTTTAGTGTTTAGTTTCATCGAGCAGTAACATAAGATGATGGTCAAAGAGTTTAGAACATCTGTTGTCTTCGTTTCTCTAGATAATAAAGATTGTATAATGCTGATTACAATAATCTAGTGAGTATATATGAAATTTCAGTAAACTAAATATTAATTTAGAAAGATTCCTATATACCATGAAAGATAGTTTAGAAAACATTAATTCAAATGTAGAATGTGGTTTGAAATTTTTAAACTTAAGTAAAGAATATAAACTTCAGTATATAGAGGATTTACCGAAAACTCATTATTTTAGAAGGGGTTTATCCACAGATTTTAAAAATATTTCAAAAATATGAAAATATGGTTTTAGTGTATAGTTTCATCGAGTATTGACATAAGCTGATGGTCAAATAGTTTAGAACCTTTGTAGTCTTCGTTTCTCTAGTGAATAAAGATTTTATAATGCTAATTCCATTGATCTAGGCAGTATATGATTTTTTACTAAACTAAATATTAAAAAATTAAAATGATTCCTATATACCATGAAAGATAGTTTAGAATACATTAATTCAAATGTAGAATGTGGTTTGAAATATTTAAACAAAAGTGAAGAATATAAACTTTAGTATATAGAGCATTTACCGAAAACTCAATATTTTTGAAGGGGTTAACCCACGGATTTTGAAAAAAATTCAAAAATCTGAAAATCTTGTGTTAGTGTATAGTTTCATCGAGTACTGATATAAGATGATGGTCAAAGAGTTTAGAACCTTTGTAGTCTCCGTTTCACTAGATAATGAAGATTTTATAATGCTAATTCCACTAATCTAAGTAGTATATGAAATTTTAGTAAACTAAATATTAAAAAATTAGAATGATTCCTATATACCATGAAAAATAGTTTAGAATACATTAATTCAAATGTAGAATAGGGTTTGAAATTTTTAAACTAAAGTGAAGAGTATAAACTTCAGTATATAAAAGATTTACCGAAAACTTTTATTTTTGAAGGGGTAAACCCACGGATTTTGACAAAATTTCAAAAATATTAAAATCTGGTTTTAGTGTATAGTTTCATCGAGCAGTAACATAAGATGATGGTCAAAGAGTTTAGAACCTCTGTTGTCTTCGTTTCTCTAGATAATGAAGATTGTATAATGCTAATTCCATAATCTAGTTAGTATATATGAAATTTTAGTAAACTAAATATTAAAAATTTAGAATAATTCCTATATACCATGAAAGATAGTTTAGAATACATTAATTCAAATGTAGAATGTGGTTTGAAAATTTTAAACTTAAATGAAGAGTATAAAATTCAGTATATAAAGGATTTACAGAAAACTCATTATTTTTGAAGGGGTTAACCCACAGATTTTTTTAAAAAATTCAAAAATATGAAAATATGGTTTTAGTGTATATTTTCATCGAGTATTGACATAAGCTGATGGTCAAATAGTTAGAACATTTTTAGTCTCCGTTTCTCTAGTTAATGAAGATTTTATAATGCTAATTCCATTGATTTAGGCAGTATATGATATTTTACTAAACTATTAAAAAATTAGAATGATTTCTATATACCATGAAAGATAGTTTAGAATACATTAATTCAAATGTAGAATGTGGTTTGAAATTTTTTTTAACAAGTGAAGAATATAAACTTCAGTATATAGAGGATTTACCGAAAACTCATTATTTTTGAAAGGGTTAACCCATGGATTTTGAAAAAAATTTAAAAATTCAAAAATCTTGTTTTAGTGTATAGTTTCATCGAGTACTAACATAAGATGATGGTCAAAGAGTTTAGATCCTTTGTAGTCTCCGTTTCACTAGATAATGAAGATTTTATAATTCTAATTCCACTAATCTATGCAGTATATGAAATTTTAGTGAACTAAATATTAAAAAATTAGAATGATTCCTATATACCATGTAATATAGTTTAAAATACATTAATTCAAATGTAGAATGTGGTTTGAAATTTGTAAACTAAAGTGAAGAGTATAAACTTCAGTACATAAAGGATTTTACCGAAATCTCATTATTTTTGAAGGGGTTAACCCACGGATTTTGAACAAATTTCAAAATATGAAAATCTGATTTTAGTGTATAGTTTCATCGAGCAGTAACATAAGATGATGGTCAAAGAGTTTAGAACCTTTGTAGTCTCCGCTTCTCTAGTTAATGAAGATTTTATAATGCTAATTCCATTGATCTAGGCAGTATATGAAATTTCACTAAACTAAATATTAAAAAATTAGAATGATTCCTATATATCATGAAAGATAGTTTAGAATAAATTAATTAAAATGTAGAATGTGGTTTAAAATTTTTAAAAAAATGTGAAGAATATAAACTTCAGTATATAGAGGATTTACCGAAAACTCATTATTTTAGAAAGGGTTAACACACGGATTTTGGAAAAATTTCAAAAATATGAAAATATGGTTTTAGTGTATAGTTTCATTTAGCACTAAAATAAGATGATGGTCAAAGAGTTTAGAACCTCTGTTGTCTTCGTTTCACTATATAATAAAGATTTTATAATTCTAATTCCATTGATCTAGGCTGAATATAAAATTTTAGTAAACTAAATATTAAAAAGTTATAATGATTTCTATATACCATTAAATTTAATTTAGAATACCTTAATTCAAATGTAGAATGTGCTTTTAAATTTTTAAACAAAAGTGTAGAGAATAAACTTCAGTATAAAGAGGATTTACTGAAAACTCATTATTTTATAAGGGGTTCACCCACGGATTTTGGAAAAATTTCAAAAATATGAAAATCTGGTTTTAGTGTTTAGTTTCATCGAGCAGTAACATAAGATGATGGTCAAAGAGTTTAGAACATCTTTTGTCTTCGTTTATCTAGATAATGAAGATTGTATAATGCTAATCACACTAATCTAGTCAGTATATATGAAATTTCAGTAAACTAAATATTAAAAATTTAGAATGATTCCTATATACAATGAAAGATAGTTTAGAATACATTAATTCAAATGTAGAATGTGGTTTGAAATTTTTAAACTTAAGTGAAGAGTATAAACTTCAGTATATAGAGGATTTACCGAAAACTCATTATTTTAGTAGGGGTTTACCCACTGATTTTGGAAAAATTTCAAAAATATGAAAATATGGTTTTAGTGTATAGTTTCATTTAGCACTAAAATAAGATGATGGTCAAAGAGTTTAGAACCTCTGTTGTCTTCGTTTCACTATATAATGAAGATTTTATAATGCTAATTCTATTGATCTAGGCTGAATATGAAATTTTAGTAAACTAAATATTAAAAGTTATAATGATTTCTATATATCATTAAATTTAATTTAGAATACCTTAATTCAAATGTAGAATGTGCTTTTAAATTTTTAAACAAAAGTGAAGAGAATAAACTTCAGTATAAAGAGGATTTACTGAAAACTCATTATTTTAAAAGGGGTTAACCCACGGATTTTGAAAAATTTTCAAAAATTTGAAAATATGGTTTTATTGTTTAGTTTCATCGAGCAGTAACATAAGATGATGGTCAAAGAGTGTAGAACATCTGTTGTCTTCGTTTCTCTAGATAATGAAGATTGTATAATGCTAATCACACTAATCTAGTCAGTATATATGAAATTTCAGTAAACTAATATTAAAAATTTAGAATGATTCCTATATACAATGAAAGATAGTTTAGAATACATTAATTCAAATGTAGATGTGGTTTGAAATTTTTAAACTTAAGTGAAGAGTATAAACTTCAGTATATATAGGATTTACCGAAAACTCATTATTTTAGTAGGGGTTTTAAAAATATGAAAATCTGATTTTAGTCTATAGTTTCATTTAGCACTAAAATAAGATGATGGTCAAAGAGTTTAGAACCTCTGTTGTCTTCGTTTCACTATATAATGAAGATTTTATAATGTTAATTCTATTGATCTAGGTTGAATATGAAATTTTAGTAAACTAAATATTAAAAGTTATAATGATTTCTATATACCATTAAATTTAATTTAGAATACCTTAATTCAAATGTAGAATGTGCTTTTAAATTTTTAAACAAAAGTGAAGAGAATAAACTTCAGTATAAAGAGGATTTACTGAAAACTCATTAATTTAAAAGCGGTTAACCCACGGATTTTGGAAAAATTTTAAAAATATGAAAATCTGGTTTTAGTGTTTAGTTTCATCGAGCAGTAACATAAGATGATGGTCAAAGAGTTTAGAACATCTGTTGTCTTCGTTTCTCTAGATAATGAAGATTGTATAATGCTAATCACACTAATCTAGTCAGTATATATGAAATTTCAGTAAACTAAAAATTAAAAATTTAGAATGATTCCTATATACAATGAAAGATAGTTTAGAATACATTAATTCAAATGTAGATGTGGTTTGAAAATTTTAAACTTAAGTGAAGAGTATAAACTTCAGTATATAGAGGATTTACCGAAAATTCATTATTTTAGTAGGGGTTTACCCACTGATTTTGGAAAATTTTCAAAAATATGAAAATATGGTTTTAGTGTATAGTTTCATTTAGCACTAAAATAAGATGATGGTCAAAGAGTTTAGAACCTTTGTTGCCTTCGTTTGACTATATAATGAAGATTTTATAATGCTAATTCCATTGATCTAGGCTGAATATGAAATTTTAGTAAACTAAATATTAAAAAGTTATAATGATTTCTATATACCATTAAATTTAATTTAGAATACCTTAATTCAAATGTAGAATGTGCTTTTAAATTTTTAAACAAAAGTGAAGAGAATAAACTTCAGTATAAAGAGGATTTACTGAAAACTCATTATTTTAAAAGCGGTTAACCCACGGATTTTGGAAAATTTTTAAAAATATGAAAATCTGGTTTTAGTGTTTAGTTTCATCGAGCAGTAACATAAGATGATGGTCAAAGAGTGTAGAACATCTGTTGTCTTCGTTTCTCTAGATAATGAAGATTGTATAATGCTAATCACACTAATCTAGTCAGTATATATGAAATTTCAGTAAACTAAATATTAAAAATTTAGAATGATTCTTATATACAATGAAAGATAGTTTAGAATACATTAATTCAAATGTAGATGTGGTTTGAAATTTTTAAACTTAAGTGAAGAGTATAAACTTCAGTATATAGAGGATTTACCGAAAACTCATTATTTTAGTAGGGGTTTTAAAAATATGAAAATCTGATTTTAGTCTATAGTTTCATTTAGCACTAAAATAAGATGATGGTCAAAGAGTTTAGAACTTCTGTTGTCTTCGTTTCACTATATAATGAAGATTTTATAATGCTAATTCTATTGATCTAGGTTGAATATGAAATTTTAGTAAACTAAATATTAAAAGTTATAATGATTTCTATATACCATTAAATTTAATTTAGAATACCTTAATTCAAATGTAGAATGTGCTTTTAAATTTTTAAACAAAAGTGAAGAGAATAAACTTAAGTATAAAGAGGATTTACTGAAAACTCATTATTTTAAAAGCGGTTAACCCACGGATTTTGGAAAAATTTTAAAAATATGAAAATCTGGTTTTAGTGTTTAGTTTCATCGAGTAGTAACATAAGATGATGGTCAAAGAGTTTAGAACATCTGTTGTCTTCGTTTCTCTAGATAATGAAGATTGTATAATGCTAATCACACTAATCTAGTCAGTATATATGAAATTTCAGTAAACTAAAAATTAATAATTTAGAATGATTCCTATATACAATGAAAGATAGTTTAGAATACATTAATTCAAATGTAGATGTGGTTTGAAAATTTTAAACTTAAGTGAAGAGTATAAACTTTAGTATATAGAGGATTTACCGAAAACTCATTATTTTAGTAGGGGTTTACCCACTGATTTTGGAAAAATTTCAAAAATATGAAAATATGGTTTTAGTGTATAGTTTCATTTAGCACTAAAATAAGATGATGGTCAAAGAGTTTAGAACCTCTGTTGCCTTCGTTTTACTATATAATGAAGATTTTATAATGCTAATTCCATTGATCTAGGCTGAATATGAAATTTTAGTAAACTAAATATTAAAAAGTTATAATGATTTCTATATACTATTAAATTTAATTTAGAATACCCTTAATTCAAATGTAGAATGTGCTTTTAAATGTTTAAACAAAAGTGAAGAGAATAAACTTCAGTATAAAGAGGATTTACTGAAAACTCATTATTTTAAAAGCGGTTAACCCACGGATTTTGGAAAATTTTTAAAAATATGAAAATCTTGTTTTAGTGTTTAGTTTCATCGAGTAGTAACATAAGATGATGGTCAAAGAGTGTAGAACATCTGTTGTCTTCGTTTCTCTAGATAATGAAGATTGTATAATGCTAATCACACTAATCTAGTCAGTATATATGAAATTTCAGTAAACTAAATATTAAAAATTTAGAATGATTCCTATATACAATGAAAGATAGTTTAGAATACATTAATTCAAATGTAGATGTGGTTTGAAATTTTTAAACTTAAGTGAAGAGTATAAATTTCAGTATATAGAGGATTTACCGAAAACTCATTATTTTAGTAGGGGTTTTAAAAATATGAAAATCTGGTTTTAGTGTATAGTTTCATTTAGAACTAAAATAAGATGATGGTCAAAGAGTTTAGAACCTCTGTTGTCTTCGTTTCACTATATAATGAAGATTTTATAATGCTAATTCTATTGATCTAGGTTGAATATGAAATTTTAGTAAACTAAATATTAAAAGTTATAATGATTTCTATATACCATTAAATTTAATTTCGAATACCTTAATTCAAATGTAGAATGTGCTTTTAAATTTTTAAACAAAAGTGAAGAGAATAAACTTCAGTATAAAGAGGATTTACTAAAAACTCATTATTTTAAAAGGGGTTAACCCACGGATTTTGGAAAAATTTAAAAAATATGAAAATCTGGTTTTAGTGTTTAGTTTCATCGAGCAGTAACATAAGATGATGGTCAAAGAGTTTAGAACATTTGTTGTCTTCGTTTTTCTAGATAATGAAGATTGTATAATGCTAATCACACTAATCTAGTCAGTATATATGAAATTTCAGTAAACTAAATATTAAAAATTTAGAATGATTCCTATATACCATGAAAGATAGTTTAGAATACATTAATTCAAATGTAGAATGTGGTTTGAAATTTTTAAACTTAAGTGAAGAGTATAAACTTCAGTATATAGAGGATTTACCGAAAACTCATTATTTTAGTAGGGGTTTACCCACTGATTTTGGAAAATTTTCAAAAATATGAAAATCTGGTTTTAGTGTTTAGTTTCTTCGAGGACTAACATACAATGATGTTCAAAGAGGTTTAGAACATTTGTTGTCTCCGTTTCTCTAGATAATAAATATTTTATAATGGTAATTCCACTATTCTAGACTGTATTTGAAATTTTACCAAACTAAATAGTAAAAAAATAGAATGATTCCTATATATCATGAAAGATAATTTTGAATACATTAGTTCAAATATATAATTTGGTTTGAAATGTTTAAGAAAAATTGAAGATTATAAACTTCAGTAAATAGAGTATTTATCGAAAACTCATTATTTTAGAAGGGGTTAACCCACGAATTTTGGAAAATTTTCAAAAATTTGAAAATCTGGTTTTAGTGTATAGCTTCATTGAGCACTAACATAAGATGATGGTCAAAGAGCTTAGAACCTCTGTTGTCTCCATTTCTCTAGATGATTGAGATTTTGTAATGCTAATTCCATTAATCTAGGCAGTATATGAAATTCTAGTAAACTAAATATTAAAAAATTAGAATGATTTCTATATACCATGAAAGATAGTTTAGAATACATTAATTCAAATGTAGAATGTGGTTTGAAAATTTTAAACTTAAGTGAAGAGTATAAAATTCAGTATATAGAGGATTTATAGAAAACTCATTATTTTTGAAGGGATTAACCCACAGATTTTTAAAAAAAATTCAAAAATATGAAAATATGGTTTTAGTGAATATTTTCATCGAGTATTGATATAAGCTGATGGTCAAATAGTTAGAACATTTGTAGTCTTCGTTTCTCTAGTTAATGAAGATTTTATAATGCTAATTCCATTGATTTAGGCAGTATATGATATTTTACTAAACTAAATATTAAAAAATTAGAATGATTTCTATATACCATGAAAGATAGTTTAGAATACATTAATTCAAATGTAGAATGTGGTTTGAAATTTGTTTAAAAAAGTGAAGAATATAAACTTCAGTATATAGAGGATTTACCGAAAACTCATTATTTTTGAAAAGGTTAACCCACGGATTTTGAAAAAAATTTAAAAATTCAAAAATCTTGTTTTAGTGTATAGTTTCATCGAGTACTGACATAAGATGATGGTCAAAGAGTTTAGATTTTTTGTAGTCTCCGTTTCACTAGATAATGAAGATTTTATAATGCTAATTCCACTAATCTATGCAGTATATGAAATTTTAGTGAACTAAATATTAAAAAATTAGAATGATTCCTATATACAATGTAAGATAGTTTAAAATACATTAATTCAAATGTAGAATGTGGTTTGAAATTTGTAAACTAAAGTGAAGAGTATAAACTTCAGTATATAAAGGATTTTACCGAAATCTCATTATTTTTGAAGGGGTTAACCCACGGATTTTGAACAAATTTCAAAATATGAAAATCTGATTTTAGTGTATAGTTTCATCGAGCAGTAACATAAGATGATGGTCAAAGATTTTAGAACCTTTGTAGTCTCCGCTTCTCTAGTTAATGAAGATTTTATAATGCTAATTCCATTGATCTAGGCAGTATATGAAATTTCACTAAACTAAATATTAAAAAATTAGAATGATTCCTATATATCATGAAAGATAGTTTAGAATAAATTAATTAAAATATAGAATGTGGTTTAAAATTTTTTTAAAAATGTGAAGAATATAAACTTCAGCAAATAGAGGATTTACCGAAAACTCATTATTTTAGAAGGGGTTAACACACGGATTTTGGAAAAATTTCAAAAATATGAAAATATGGTTTTAGTGTATAGTTTCATTTAGCACTAAAATAAGATGATGGTCAAAGAGTTTAGAACCTCTGTTGTCTTCGTTTCACTATATAATGAAGATTTTATAATTCTAATTCCATTGATCTAGGCTGAATATAAAATTTTAGTAAACTAAATATTAAAAAGTTATAATGATTTCTATATACCATTAAATTTAATTTAGAATACCTTAATTCAAATGTAGAATGTGCTTTTAAATTTTTAAACAAAAGTGTAGAGAATAAACTTCAGTATAAAGAGGATTTACTGAAAACTCATTATTTTAAAAGGGGACCCACGGATTTTGGAAAAATTTCAAAAATATGAAAATCTGGTTTTAGTGTTTAGTTTCATCGAGCAGTAACATAAGATGATGGTCAAAGAGTTTAGAACATCTGTTGTCTTCGTTTCTCTAGATAATGAAGATTGTATAATGCTAATCACACTAATCTAGTCAGTATATATGAAATTTCAGTAAACTAAATATTAAAAATTTAGAATGATTCCTATATACAATGAAAGATAGTTTAGAATACATTAATTCAAATGTAGAATGTGATTTGAAATTTTTAAACTTAAGTGAAGAGTATAAACTTCAGTATATAGAGGATTTACCGAAAACTCATTATTTTAGTAGGGGTTTACCCACTGATTTTGGAAAAAATTCAGAAATATGAAAATATGGTTTTAGTGTATAGTTTCATTTAGCACTAAAATAAGATGATGGTCAAAGAGTTTAGAACCTCTGTTGTCTTCGTTTCACTATATAATGAAGATTTTATAATGCTAATTCTATTGATCTAGGCTGAATATGAAAATTTAGTAAACTAAATATTAAAAGTTATAATGATTTCTATATACCATTAAATTTAATTTAGAATACCTTAATTCAAATGTAGAATGTGATTTTAAATTTTTAAACCAAAGTGAAGAGAATAAACTTCAGTATAAAGAGGATTTACTGAAAACTCATAATTTTAAAAGGGGTTAACCCACGGATTTTGGAAAATTTTCAAAAATATGAAAATCTGGTTTTAGTGTTTAGTTTCATCGAGCAGTAATATAAGATGATGGTCAAAGAGTTTATAACATATGTTGTCTTCGTTTCTCTAGATAATGAAGATTGTATAATGCTAATCACACTAATCTAGTCAGTATATATGAAATTTCAGTAAACTAAATATTAAAAATTTAGAATGATTCCTATATACCATGAAAGATAGTTTAGAATACATTAATTCAAATGTAGAATGTGGTTTGAAACTTTTAAACAAATGTGAAGAGTATAAACTTCAGTATATAGAGGATTTACCGAAAACTCATTATTTTAGTAGGGGTTTACCCACTGATTTTGGAAAAATTTCAAAAATATGAAAATCTGGTTTTAGTGTATAGTTTCATTTAGCACTAAAATAAGATGATGGTCAAAGAGTTTAGAACCTCTGTTGCCTTCGTTTCACTATATAATGAAGATTTTATAATGCTAGTTCCATTGATTTAGGCTGAATATGAAATTTTAGTAAACTAAATATTAAAAAGTTATAATGATTTCTATATACCGTTAAATTTAATTTAGAATACCTTAATTCAAATGTAGAATGTGCTTTTAAATTTTTAAACAAAAGTGAAGAGAATAAACTTAAGTATAAAGAGGATTTACTGAAAACTCATTATTTTAAAAGCGGTTAACCCACGGATTTTGGAAAAAATTTTAAAATATGAAAATCTGGTTTTAGTGTTTAGTTTCATCGAGCAGTAACATAAGATGATGGTCAAAGAGTGTAGAACATCTGTTGTCTTCGTTTCTCTAGATAATGAAGATTGTATAATGCTAATCACACTAATCTAGTTAGTATATATGAAATTTCAGTAAACTAAATATTAAAAATTTAGAATGATTCCTATATACAATGAAAGATAGTTTAGAATACATTAATTCAAATGTAGAATGTGGTTTGAAATTTTTAAACTTAAGTGAAGAGTATAAACTTCAGTATAGAGAGGATTTACCGAAAACTCATTATTTTAGTAGGGGTTTTAAAAATATGAAAATCTGGTTTTAGTGTATAGTTTCATTTAGCACTAAAATAATATGATGGTCAAAGAGTTTAGAACCTCTATTGTCTTCGTTTCACTATATAATGAAGATTTTATAATGCTAATTCTATTGATCTAGGTTGAATATGAAATTTTAATAAACTAAATATTAAAAGTTATAATGATTTCTATATACCATTAAATTTAATTTAGAATACCTTAATTCAAATGTAGAATTTGCTTTTAAATTTTTAAACAAAAGTGAAGAGAATAAAATTCAGTATAAAGAGGATTTACTAAAAACTCATTATTTTAAAAGAGGTTAACCCACGGATTTTGGAAAATTTTCAAAAATATGAAAATCTGGTTTTAGTGTTTAGTTTCATCGAATAGTAACATAAGATGATGGTGAAAGAGTTTCTAACATCTGTTGTCTTCGTTTCTCTAGATAATGAAGATTGTATAATGCTAATCACACTAATCTAGTCAGTATATAAGAAATTTCAGTAAACTAAATATTAAAAATTTAGAATGATTCCTATATACCATGAAAGATAGTTTAGAATACATTAATTCAAATGTAGAATGTGGTTTGAAACTTTTAAACTTAAGTGAAGAGTATAAACTTCAGTATATAGAGGATTTCTTGAAAACTCATTATTTTAGTAGGGGGTTTACCCACTGATTTTGGAAAAATTTCAAAAATATAAAAATATGGTTTTAGTGTATAGTTTCATTTAGCACTAAAATAAGATGATGGTCAAAGAGTTTAGAACCTCTGTTGCCTACGTTTCACTATATAATGAAGATTTTATAATGCTAATTCTATTGATCTAGGCTGAATATGAAATTTTAGTAAACTAAATATTAAAAAATTATAATGATTTCTATATACCATTAAATTTAATTTAGAATACCTTAATTCAAATGTAGAATGTGCTTTTAAATTTTTAAACAAAAGTGAAGAGAATAAACTTTAGTATAAAGAGGATTTACTGAAAACTCATTATTTTAAAAGGGGTTAGTGTTTGAAAAATAAGATGATGGTCAAAGAGTTAAGAACATCTGTTGTCTTCGTTTCTCTAGATAATGAAGATTGTATAATGCTAATCACACTAATCTAGTCAGTATATATGAAATTTCAGTAAACTAAATATTAAAAATTTAGAATGATTCTTATATACCATGAAAGATAGTTTAGAATACATTAATTCAAATGTAGAATGTGGTTTGAAATTTTTAAACTTAAGTGAAGAGTATAAACTTCAGTATATAGAGGATTTACCGAAAACTCATTATTTTAGTAGGGGTTTACCCACTGATTTTGGAAAATTTTCAAAAATATGAAAATCTGGTTTTAATGTTTAGTTTCATCGAGGACTAACATACAATGATGTTCAAAGAGGTTTAGAACATTTGTTGTCTCCGTTTCTCTAGATAATAAATATTTTATAATGGTATTTCCACTATTCTAGGCTGTATTTGAAATTTTACCAAACTAAATAGTAAAAAAAATAGAATGATTCCTATATATCATGAAAGATAATTTTGAATACATTAGTTCAAATATAGAATTCGGTTTGAAATGTTTAAGAAAAATTGAAGATTATAAACTTCAGTAAATAGAGCATTTATCGAAAACTCATTATTTTAGAAAGGGTTAACCCACGAATTTTGGAAAATTTTCAAAAATTTGAATATCTGGTTTTAGTGTATAGCTTCATTGAGCACTAACATAAGATGATGGTCAAGAGTTTCGAACCTCTTTTGTCTCCGTTTCTCTAGATAATAAAGATTTTATAATGCTAATTCCACTAATCTAGCCAGTATATGAAATTTTAGTAAACTAAATATTAAAAAAATTAAAATTATTCCTATATACCATGAAAGATATTTAGAATACATTAATTCAAATGTAGAATGTGGTTTGAAATTTTTAAACTAAAGTGAAGAGTATAAAATTCAGTATATAGAGCATTTACTGAAAACTCATTATGTATTTTAGAAGGGGTTAACCCATGGATTTTGGAAAATTTTCAAAAAAATGAAAATCTAGTTTTAGTGTATAGTTTCATCGAGCACTAACATAAGATGATGGTCAAAGAGCTTAGAACCTCTGTTGTCTCTGTTTCTCTAGATGATGGAGATTTTGTAATGCTAATTCCATTAATCTAGGCATTATATGAAATTCTAGTAAACTAAATATTAAAAAATTAGAATGATTCCTATATACCATGAAAGATAGTTTAGAATACATTAATTCAAATGTAGAATGTGGTTTGAGAATTTTAAACAAAAGTAAAGAGTATAAAATTTAGTATATAGAGCATTTACCGAAAACTCATTATTTTAGAAGAGGTTAACCCATGAATTTTGGAAAATTTTCAAAAATATGAAAATCTGGTTTTAGTGTATATGTTCATCAAGCACTAACATAAGATGATGGTCAAAGAGTTTAGAACCTCTGTTGTCTCCGTTTCTCTAGATAATGGAGATTTTATAACTCTATTTCCACTAATCTTAAGCAGTATATGAAATTTTAGTAAACCAAATATTAAAAAAAATAAAATGATTCCTATGTACCATGAAAGATAGTTTAGAATACATTAATTCAAATGTAGAATGTGGTTTGAAATTTTTAAACTAAAGTGAAGAGTATAAACTTTAGTATATAGAGCATTTACCGGAAACTCAATATTTTTGAAGGGTTAAACCCACGGATTTTGGAAAATTTTCAAAAATATGAAATTCTGGTTTTATTGTATAGTTTCATTGAGCACTAGCATAAGATGATGGTCAAAGAGTTTAGAACCTCTTTTGTCTCCGTTTCTCTAGATAATGAAGATTTACCAATGCTAATTCCACTAATCTAGGCAGTATATAAAATTTTAGTAAACTAAATATTAACAAATTAGAATGATTCCTATATACCATAAAGATAATTTAGAATACATTAATTCAAATGTAGAATGTCGTTTGAATTTTTTAAACTAAAGTGAAGAATATAAACTTCAGTATTTAGAGCATTTACCAAAAATTCAATATTTGTGAAGGGGTTAACCCACGGATTTTGAAAAAATTTCAAAAATATGAAAATTTTGTTTTAGTGCAAATTTTCATCGAGGTTTGACATAAGATGATGGTCAAATAGTTTAGAACCTTTGTAGTCTCCGTTTCTCTAGATAAAGAATATTTTATAATGCTAATTCTATTAATCTATGTAGTTTATGAAATTTTAGTAAACTAAATATTAAGAAATTAGAATGATTCCTATATACCATGAAAGATAGTTTAAAATACATTAATTCAAATGTAGAATATGGTTTGAAAATTTTAAACTAAAGTGAAGAGTATAAACTTCAGTATATAGAGGATTTATCCAAAACTCATTATTTTAGAAAGGGTTGTCAACCCACGGATTTTGAAAAGAAAAAAAATTTGAAAACATGGTTTTAGTGTATAGTTTCATCGAGTACTTACATAAACTGATGGTCAAATAGTTTACAACCTTTGTAGTCCCAGTTTCTCTAGTTAATGAAGATTTTATAATGCTAATTCCATTGATCTAGACAGTATATTGTATTTTACTAAACTAAATATTAAAAAATTAGAATGATTCCTATATACCGTGAAGATAGTTTAGAATACATTAATTCAAAAGTAGAATGTGATTTGAAAATTTTAAACTAAAGTGAAGAGTATAAACTTCAGTATATAGAGCATTTACCAAAAATTCAATATTTTTGAAAGGGGTTAACCCACGAATTTTGGAAAATTTTCAAAAATATGAAAATCTAGTTTTAGTGTTTAATTTCATTGAGCAGTAACATAAGATGATGGTCAAAGAGTTTAGAACTTTTGTAGTCTCCGTTTCTCTAGATAATAAAGATTTTATAATGCTAATTTCACTAATCTATGCAGTTTATGAAATTTTAGTAAACTAAATATTAATAAATTAGAATGATTCCTATATACCATGAAGATAGTTTAAAATACATTAATTCAAATGTATAATATGGTTTCAAAATTTTAAACTAAAGTGAATAGTATAAACTTCAGTATATAGAGGATTTACCCAAAACTCTTTATTTTAGAAAAGGTTGTCAACCCACAGATTTTGAAAAAAAAATCGAAAATATGGTTTTAGTGTATAGTTTCATCGAGTACTTAAATAAACTAATGGTCAAATACTTTACAACCTTTGTAGTCTCAGTTTCTCTAGTTAATGAAGATTTTATAATGCTAATTCCATTGATCTAGACAGTATATGATATTTTACTAAACTAAATATTAAAAAATTAGAATGATTCCTATATACCGTGAAGATAGTTTAACATAAATTAATTCAAAAGTAGAATGTGGTTTGAAATTTTTAAACTAAAGTGAAGAATATAAAGTGAAGAATATAAACTTCAGTATATAAGTATTTACCGAAAACTCAATATTTTTGAAGGGGTTAACCCACGGATTTTGAAAAAAATTCAAAAATATGAAAATCTAGTTTTAGTGTGTAGTTTCATCGAACACTAACATAAGATGATGGTCAAAGAGTTTAGAACCTCTATTGTCTTCGTTTCTCTAGATAATGAAGATTTTATAATGTTAATTTCATTGATCTAGGCAGTATATGAAATTTTAATTAAATAAATATTAAAAAATTAGAATGATTCCTATATACCTTGAAAGATAGTTTAGAATACATTAATTCAAATGTAGAATCTGGTTTGAATTTTTTTTAAAAAAGTGTAGAATATAAACTTCAGTATACAGAGGACTTACCGAAAACTCATTATTTTAGAAGAGGTTAATTTAGAATGATTCCTATATACTATGAAAGATAATTTAGAATACATTAATTCAAATTTAGAATGTGGTTTGAACTTTTTAAACTAAAGTGAAGAATATAAACTTCAGTATATAGAGGATTTACCGAAAACTCAATATTTTTGAAGGGGTTAACCCACGGATTTTGGAAAAAATTCAAAAATATGAAAATTTTGTTTTAGTGTATAGTTTCATTGAGCAGTAACATAAGATGATGGTCAAAGAGTTTAGAACCTTTGTAGTCTCTGTTTCTCTAGATAATGAAGATTTTATAATGCTAATTCGATTAATATAGGCAGTATATGATATTTTACTAAACTAAATATTAAAAAATATAATGATTCTTATATACCACGAAAGATAGTTTAGAATACATTAATTCAAATGTAGAATGTGGTTAAAATTTTTAAACAAAAGTGAAGAATATAAACATCAGTATATAGAGTACTTACCGAAAACACAATATTACCCACGGATTTTAAAAAAAAATCAAAAATTTGAAAATCTAGTTTTAGTGTATAGTTTCATCGAATACTGACATAAGATGATGGTCAAAGAGTTTAGAACCTTTGTAGTCTCTGTTTCACTAGATAATGAAGATTTTATAATGCTAATTCCACTAATCTACGCAGTATATGAAATTTTAGTAAACTAAGTATTAGAAAAATAAGAATGATTCTTATATACTATGAAAGGTAATTTAGAATACACTAATTCAAATGTAGTATGTGGTTTGAAATTTTTAAACTTAACTGAAGAGTATAAACTTCAGTATATAGAGCATTTACCGAAAACTCAATATTTATGAAAGGGTTAACCCCGAATTTTATAAAAGTTTCAAAAATATGAAAATCTTATTTTAGTGAATAGTATCATCGAGCACTAAAATAAGATGATGGTAAAAGAGTTTAGAAACTGTGTAGTCTCCGTTTATCTAGATAATGAAGATTTTATAATGTTAATTTCATTGATCTAGGCAGTATATGAAATTTTAATAAAATAGATATTAAAAAAATAGACTGATTCCTATATACCTTGAAAGATAGTTTAGAATACATTAATTAAAATGTATAATGTGGTTTCAATTTTTTAAACAAAAGTGAAGAATATAAACTTCAGTATATAAAGGACTTACCGAAAATTCATTATTTTAGAAGTGGTCACAACCCACGGATTTTGGAAAAATTTCAAAAAAATGAAAATCTGGTTTTAGTGTTTAATTTTATCGAGCAGTAACATAGGATGATGGTCAAAGAGCTTAGAACCTCTATTGTCTTCGTTTCTCAAGATAATGGAGATTTTATAATGTTAATTCCACTAATCTAGGCAGTATATGAAATTTTAGTAAACTAAATATTAAAAAAATAGAATTATTCCTATATACCATGAAAGATAGTTTAAAATACACTAATTCAAATATAGAATGTGGTTTGAATTTTTTTAACTAAAGTGAAGAGTATAAACTTCAATATATAGAGAATTTACCGAAAACTCAATATTTTTGAAGGGAACCCACGGATTTTGCAAAATTTTCAAAATATGAAAATCTACTTTTAGTGTTTAGTTTCATTGAGCAGTAACATAAGATGATGGTCAAAAAATTTAGAACCTTTGTAGTCTCCGTTTCTCTAGATAATGAAGATTTTATAATGTTAATTCCACTAATCTAGGCAATATATTTAATTTTAGTAAACTAAATATTAAAAAATTAGAATGATTCATATATACCATGAAATATAATTTAGAATACATTAATTCAAATGTAGAATGTGGTTTGATTTTTTTAAACTAAAGTGAAGAATATAAACTTTTGTATATAGAGCATTTACCGAAAACTCAATATTTTTGAAGGTTTAACCCACGAATTTTGGAAAAATTTCAAAAATATGAAAATCTAGTTTTAGTGTTTAGTTTCATTGAGCAGTAACGTAAAATGATGGTCAAAGAGTTTAGAACTTTTGTAATCTCCGTTTCTCTAGATAGTGAAGATTTTATAATGCTAATTCCACTAATCTAGGCAGTAAATGAAATTTTAGTAAACTAACTATTAACAAAATAGAATGATTCCTATATACCATAAAAGATAATTTAGAATACATTAATTCAAATTTAGAATGTGGTTTGAATTTTTTAAACTAAAGTAAAGAATATAAACTTCAGTATTTAGAGCATTTACCAAAAAAGTCAATATTTTTGAAGGGGTTAACCCACGGATTTTGAAAAAAAACACAAAAATTTGAAAATCTAGTTTTAGTGTATATTTTCATCGAGTACTGACATAAGATGATGGTCAAAGAGTTTAGAACCTTTGTAGTCTCTGTTTCACTAGATAATGAAGATGTTATAATTCTAATTCCACTAATCTAGGCAGTAAATGATATTTTACTAAACTAAATATTAACAAATTAGAATGATTCCTATATACCATAAAAGATAGTTTAGAATACATTAATTCAAATGTAGAATGTGGTTTGAAATTTTTAACCAAAAGTGAAGAATATAAACTTCAGTATATAGAGCATTTACCGAAAACTCAATATTTTTGAAGGATTAACCCACGGATTTTGAAAAAAAATCAAAATTTTGAAAATCTTGTTTTAGTGTATAGTTTCATCGAGTACTGACATAAGATGATGGTCAAAGAGTTTAGAACATTTGCAGTCTCCGTTTCACTAGATAATAAAGATTTTATAATGCTAATTCCACTAATCTAGGCAGTATATGAAATTTTAGTAAACTAAATATTAAAAATTTGAATGATTCCTATATACCATGAAATATAGTTTAGAATACATTAATTCAAATGTAGAATGTGGTTTGAAATTTTTAAACAAAAGGGAAGAATATAAACTTCAATATATAGAGGATTTACCGAAAACTCATTATTTTAGAAGGGGTTAACCCACGGATTTTGGAAAATTTTTAAAAATATAAAAAATCTTGTTTTAGTGTATAGTTTCATTGAGCACTAACATAAGATGATGTTCAAAGAATTTAGAACCTCTGTTGTCTCTGTTTCACTAGATAATGAAGATTTTATAATGCTAATTTTATTGATCTAGGTAGTATATGAAATTTTAGTAAACTATATATTAAAAAGTTAGAATGATTTCTATATACCATTCAATTTAGTTTAGAATACATTAATTCAAATGTAGAATGTGGTTTTAAATTTTTAAACAAAAGTTAAGAGTATAAACTTCAGTATATAAAGGATTTACCGAAAACTCATTATTTTACAAGAGGGAAGAATATAGTTTTAGTGTATATTTTCATCGAGTACTGACATAAGATGATGGTCAAAGAGTTTAGAACCTTTGTAGTCTCCGTTTCACTAGATAACGAAGATGTTATAATTCTAATTCCACTAATCTAGGAAGTATATGATATTTTACTAAACTAAATATTAACAAATTAAAATGATTCTTATATACCATAAAAGATAGTTTAGAATACATTAATTCAAATTTACAATGTGGTTTGAAATTTTTAACCAAAAGTGAAGAATATAAACTTCAGTATATAGAGCATTTACCGAAAACTCAATATTTTGAAGGATTAACCCACGGATTTTGAAAAAAAATCAAAATTTTGAAAATCTTGTTTTAGTGTATAGTTTCATCGAGTACTGACATAAGATGATGGTCAAAGAGTTTAGAACATTTGTAGTCTCCGTTTCACTAGATAATAAAGATTTTATAATGCTAATTCCACTAATCTAGGCAGTATATGAAATTTTAGTAAACTAAATATTAAAAATTTGAATGATTCCTATATACCATGAAAGATAGTTTAGAATACATTAATTCAAATGTAGAATGTGGTTTGAAATTTTTAAACAAAAGGGAAGAATATAAACTTCAATATATAGAGGATTTACCGAAAACTCATTATTTTAGAAGGAACCCACGGATTTTGGAAAATTTTTAAAAATATAAAAAATCTTGTTTTAGTGTATAGTTTCATTGAGCACTAACATAAGATGATGTTCAAAGAATTTAGAACCTCTGTTGTCTCTGTTTCACTAGATAATGAAGATTTTATAATGCTAATTTTATTGATCTAGGTAGTATATGAAATTTTAGTAAACTATATATTAAAAAGTTAGAATGATTTCTATATACCATTCAATTTAGTTTAGAATACATTAATTCAAATGTAGAATGTGGTTTTAAATTTTTAAACAAAAGTTAAGAGTATAAACTTCAGTATATAGAGGATTTACCGAAAACTCATTATTTTACAAGAGGGAAGAATATAGTTTTAGTGTATATTTTCATCGAGTACTGACATAAGATGATGGTCAAAGAGTTTAGAACCTTTGTAGTCTCCGTTTCACTAGATAGTGAAGATGTTATAATTCTAATTCCACAAATCTAAGCAGTATATGATATTTTACTAAACTAAATATTAACAAATTAGAATGATTCTTATATACCATAAAAGATAGTTTAGAATACATTAATTCAAATGTAGAATGTGGTTTGAAATTTTTAACCAAAAGTGAAGAATATAAACTTCAGTATATAGAGCATTTACCGAAAACTCAATATTTTTGAATGATTAACCCACGGATTTTGAAAAAAAAATCAAAATTTTGAAAATCTTGTTTTAGTGTATAGTTTCATCGAGTACTGACATAAGATGATGGTCAAAGAGTTTAGAACATTTGTAGTCTCCGTTTCACTAGATAATAAAGATTTTATAATGCTAATTCCACTAATCTAGGCAGTATATGAAATTTTAGTAAACCAAATATTAAAAATTATAATGATTCCTATATACCATGAAAGATAGTTTAGAATACATTAATTCAAATGTAGAATGTGGTTTGAAATTTTTAAACAAAAGGGAAGAATATAAACTTCAGTATATAGAGGATTTACCGAAAACTCATTATTTTAGAAGGGGTTATCCCACGGATTTTGGAAAATTTTTAAAAATATAAAAAATCTTGTTTTAGTGTATAGTTTCATTGAGCACTAACATAAGATGATGTTCAAAGAATTTATAACCTCTGTTGTCTCTGTTTCACTAGATAATAAAGATTTTATAATGCTAATTTTATTGATCTAGGCAGTATATGAAATTTTAGTAAACTATATATTAAAAAGTTAGAATGATTTCTATATACCATTCAATTTAGTTTAGAATACAT
The DNA here is from genome assembly GCA_019706035.1 of Raphanus raphanistrum subsp. raphanistrum. Taxonomy (NCBI): domain Eukaryota; kingdom Viridiplantae; phylum Streptophyta; class Magnoliopsida; order Brassicales; family Brassicaceae; genus Raphanus; species Raphanus raphanistrum. The sequence continues at coordinate 55,468,510 of CM033988.1, forward strand.
TAATTCAAATGTAGAATGTGGTTTTAAATTTTTAAACAAAAGTTAAGAATATAAACTTCAGTATATAGAGGATTTACCGAAAACTCATTATTTTACAAGAGGGAAGAATATAGTTTTAGTGTATATTTTCATCGAGTACTGACATCAGATGATGGTCAAAGAGTTTAGAACCTTTGTAGTCTCCGTTTCACTAGATAATGAAGATGTTATAATTCTACTTCCACTAATCTAGGCAGTATATGATATTTTACTAAACTAAATATTAACAAATTAGAATGATTCTTATATACCATAAAAGATAGTTTAGAATACATTAATTCAAATGTAGAATGTGGTTTGAAATTTTTAACCAAAAGTGAAGAATATAAACTTCAGTATATAGAGCATTTACCGAAAACTCAATATTTTTGAAGGATTAACCCACGGATTTTGAAAAAAAATCAAAATTTTGAAAATCTTGTTTTAGTGTATAGTTTCATCGAGTACTGACATAAGATGATGGTCAAAGAGTTTAGAACATTTGTAGTCTCCGTTTCACTAGATAATAAAGATTTTATAATGCTAAATCCACTAATCTAGGCAGTATATGAAATTTTAGTAAACCAAATATTAAAAATTAGAATGATTCCTATATACCATGAAAGATAGTTTAGAATACATTAATTCAAATGTAGAATGTGGTTTGAAATTTTTAAACAAAAGGGAAGAATATAAACTTCAGTATATAGAGGATTTACCGAAAACTCATTATTTTAGAAGGGGTTAACCCACGGATTTTGGAAAATTTTTAAAAATATAAAAAACTTGTTTTAGTATATAGTTTCATTGAGCACTAACATAAGATGATGTTCAAAGAATTTAGAACCTCTGTTGTCTCTGTTTCACTAGATAATGAAGATTTTATAATGCTAATTTTATTGATCTAGGCAGTATATGAAATTTTAATAAACTATATATTAAAAAGTTAGAATGATTTCTATATACCATTCAATTTAGTTTAGGATACATTAATTCAAATGTAGAATGTGGTTTTAAATTTTTAAACAAAAGTTAAGAGTATAAACTTCAGTATATAGAGGATTTACCGAAAACTCATTATTTTACAAGGGGTTAACCCACGGGTTTTAGAAAAATTTCAAAAATATGAAAATCTTGTGTTAGTGTTTAGTTTCATCAAACAGTAACATAAGATGATGGTCAAAGAGTTTAGAACCTTTGTAGTCTTCGTTTCTCTAGTTAATGAATATTTTATAATGCTAATTGCATTGATCTTGGCAGTATATGAAATTTTAGTAAACTAAATATTAAAAAGTTATAATGATTTCTATATACCCTTAAATTTAGTTTATAATACATTAATTCAAATCTAGAATGTGGTTTAAAATTTTTAAACTTAAGTGAAGAGTATAAACTTCAGTATATAGAGCATTTACCTAAAACTTAATATTTTTGAAGGGGATTTTGAAAAAAAATTAAAATATGAAAATCTGGTTTTAATGTATAGTTTCATCGAGCACTAACATAATATGATGGCCAAAGAGTTTAGAACCTCTATTGTCTTCGTTTCTCTAGATAATGAAGATATTATAATGCTAATTCCGTAGATCTAGGCAGTATATGAAATTTTAATAAAATAAATATTAAAAATTAAAATGATTCCTATATACCTTGAAAGATAGTTTAGAATACATTAATTCAAATATGATCTCTGGTTTGAAATTTTTAAACAAAAGTGAAGAATATAAACTTCAGTATACAGAGGACTTACCGAAAACTCATTATTTTGGAAGAGGTTAACCCACGGATTTTAGAAAACTTTTAAAAATATGAAAATCTGGTTTTTGTGTTTAGTTTCATCGAGCAGTAACACAAGATGATGGTCAAAGATTTTAGAATCTCTGTTGTCTTCGTTTCTCTAGATAATGAAGATTTAATAATACTAATTCCACTAATCTAGTCAGTATATGAAATTTTAGTAAACTAAATTTAAAAAAAATAGAATGATTCCTATATACCATGAAAGATAGTTTAGAATACATTAATTCAATTGTAGAATGTGCTTTGAAATTTTTAAACTAAAGTGAAGAGTATAAACTTTAGTATATAAAGGATTTACCGAAAACTCATTATTTTGAAGGGGTTAGTTAACCCACAGATTTTGAAAAATTTCAAAAATATGAAAATCTGGTTATAGTGTATAGCTTCATTGAGCAGTAACATAAGATGATGGTCAAAGAGTTTAGAACCTTTATAGTCTCCGCTTCTCTAGTTAATGAAGATTTTATAATGTTAATTCCATTGATCTAAGGAGTATATGAAATGTTACTAAACTAAATATTAAAAAATTAGAATGATTTCTGTATACCATAAAAGATAGTTTAGAATACATTAATTAAAATATAGAATGTGTTAGAATATAGATGAAATTATATAATCTTTATTAATAGTGTTATAGTTATTAAAATATATTTTCCTATATTGAAAATTCAATATTTTGGAAAAGTGTTGAATTATATTTGTTCCAAAAAGACATCAAATTTAAAAAAAAAAATAAGCCTGAAGCTAGTGAACTATAATTGTTAACATATGTTTTCCAATTTGTTTCTGAATAAAATAGCTTATTAATAAAAGTTGAGAATTTTTTTATTTACCAAAAATTAGTGCTTTATTTCAACTAAATTTTAGAATTGATGTTTTAAATAACATTTTTTCCTTTTTTAATGGTTAAATATATTTTCGAGGGATTTTCTTCTTATTTCGACTAATTTTCCCGTGATACCAGATTTCTTTTTCTTATGCAATTTAATTATATCTATATAATAATTTCAATTATTATTATTATCATTATTTTATCTATATATTTGGTTCATATGATTATATTTAAATTTTTAATATAATTAGAAATCAGTGCAATTAAAAAATTGCTTTAGACTTCAGATTTTCTTTACAATGTTGAAAAAATAAAATTATAAAATATAATAAACTATATATAATAATCACTATATGAAAATTTATTCAAAACTGATATCTATAATAAAATATATTTTTTGGTTTAGTGATTTACCGAACTAAACTAAACTTATACAAAGTAAATAACTAAAAAATAACTAAGAAGAATTTTTAAAGATCTTAATTACGGTGTAAGTATTTTAATATTTATATAATAACTATATGAACAATTATTCAAAAGTGATACTTATAAAATTTCTAATAATGTTTTTTGGTATCCCATAAAACATTATAACTATAAAACAATATCAGAAATTTTACTTTATAGAAAAAAAATATATTTTATCAATTGTAAACCCTATTCATAAATAATAGATTCAATATGATGGCCTTGATTTTAGTTTTTTCCTAGTTTGGAAAAGTGGGTGTTCATGTGGTTGTTGTTCAACAAAACATGTAAGTAAAGCAAAAAAACATTAGTGGACCTATGACAAGAGATAAGGGAGGCCCAAAAGTTGGCTAATATTAGCCATCACAAAACCTGTCCACTGGACATCCGTTTTATTATAGCTCCACCCATTTATAGATCGGATGGCCACATCGCTAGTTTTAACGTCTGAATTTCAGGTTAAATAAAGCTAAAAATAACACGGTATATGTTCGATATATGTAACTAAAACCATTTTCAATATATTTTTCTTTTCTATTAAAGAGAGATTATTTAATGTATTCTATTTTCTATTATAATTAGTACTTTTTATTTAAGAAAATTGGAAATCAACCCTCTAAGAAAATATTATTATGTAAAAATAGTTTCACACTTTTAAAACACAGATTAAAATATATTTAATATTTTCATATTGAACTATATAATTTTTATCCTCATTCATCTAAATCCTCTCTCCAAAATATTCAAACTTATTTTACGGTAAATTTTTGTTAATATAAAAAATATTTAAAACCCAATGTATTTGTATACTTGTTCAACGGTTGTTATGTCTCTCTCAAGTTAAGCAAATCAAACAATTTGAAATTTTCCTTTAAATAGACCCGCATAATACACACACACATATATATATCATATAAATTTCTTATGTAAATATTTAATTATAAGCCACTAGAAGTTAGAAACGTCATTTTGAAAATTTATTGATTTGAATTTTATATATTGCCAGGTCACTAAATAAAAAATATCCAAAACAAATATATACATAATAAACTTTTTTATCATCTTTGAATTGTATTAACGAAATTTAAAGTACAATTGTTATAGATCTTATCAAAATAACAAACTTCTCACTTTATTGGACATCCTTTTGAACTTTAGTCTACCTTCAAAAACCACACGAGACTAAAAAATATACCAAAAAGACATGAACACAACACTGAAGAGCGATGACTAAATAGAGGGAAAATGATTAATATCAGAACCAAAAACAAACAAGCTCCATACAGACGACACTCCCAATGGAAGTTTCTAGAAAACCTGAATAAGCACGGACTGAGACCATACAAACGGAACAGAGACTTGAGGAGACCACAAACCAACATAGGCTGAAACCATAATCTCACAGAAAACAAACCCGGCAGAAACCAACGCAAGACTGAAGCAGACACAGAACCAAAAACCACTACCCCCACATATGTACCAAGGAGCCAGCGACCGAGAGAGACCAAGGCACAAGATCGAACCTTGAAACACGAAAAGGAGAACACAACCAAAAATCGAACCCCAACAATGAGACCTTGACAAACACGAAACACCAGCTACCCGAGGAGAAAAAGATAAGCAGGAGTATCCAGGAATCAACGACTATCGAACTAGACAAACACGAGATACACCAATCCCGGAATACATAGTCTTGCCATATAATAACCTGTCAAAAAGGCTCCTAATGCACTACTAAAGCTCCACGAAAAGATAAGCCAACTCTAAACCAGCCAAGACTACAACAGAGCCGCAAATCAAAATAACCGATGAGATAATTTTACTTCGTCCGAGAAAGGAAACCCGAAAGATCTCCATAACAAACACACCACACATCCGAAAACTAGATGACAGACAAAAGAAAAAGAAAAGGGGATCTTTCCAGAATCGGTGATGAACACCAGACACCGGAAAGCAAACAGATTATGTGGTTAAAAATTATTTTTTCCAATATAATTATACTAATATTATATAACAAGATACATTAAAATGGTTTAAACTTCAGATAACTAAAACTTTTTTTTCTTTTCATGTCTTAACTCTCTAATAACTATATTATCTTGGTAGAAGATAAAATTATAGAAGCCATATTATCCTTACATAGTTGCAGATAATATTTCTTTATTTTAACCTGATATGGATTATCTATATACGCATAAACATCCAAACCAAGATATACGTTTTTTCGATTTATATATATATATATATATATGTGTGTGTGTATGTTTGTGTGATATATCTACATATTTTTTTGTTTATCTTATCTTCAATTTGATTATTTAAACCGATATATATGCATTAAACTAGCCAAAATAAAAGTATAAAATCAAGAGTATAAAATCAAGTGATTATGTAGATTACATCTATTAAAACATGAACATGATCGGTTGATATATATTGTATCCAATTTAAAATTTAACTGCATCTAAAATATAACTATATAAAATAAACTATAATTGCATGTAACATATAACTGCTCCACATTTGATAACCATCAAAAATCTTATTTTTAAGGTTAACATAGGTTTTCAGTGAGAATAAGAAAGTGACGGATCAAAATCTAGTAGTTTGTTAAATCATTAAGTTTGCGATATAATGCCCAAACATTAATTTGGGAAAACGACCTACTTCCCCACCGTAACTATGGCATAGTAATAAATGTACATAAAGTTTAAGCCTCGTCCCAATTGCACACATACAAACTATAACAACGTCTTTCCACATCATAATCGGGTTTCGATCTTTTCTCGTATGTGGAAAGGCGTTGTTATAGTTTGTATGTGTGCAATTGGGACGAGGTTTAAACTTTGTGTACATTTATTACTATGTTATAGTTACGGTGGGGAAATAAGTCGTTTTCCCCGTTAATTTAAACGTGAATGAGATCCAAGCCTTTGGTCAAAAGAAAACCGGAATTAGATCCTAATTAGTCTGACAAGCCACAACACGAGACCTCACTCTTGGTTTACTTTAATTAATTCTCGCGGGAAGCATCGTTAATCTACTTTATTTTCTTTAATACCTTTAGTTCAATGCATTGCTTGAATCGATACGTTACTTCTTTCGCTCGCAAAATAAATAAATAGGGCCCAATAGTAGATACATTTAATCATCATGATAGATTTCAGGCTTTTGCAGAACTACATATTTTATATTACTTTTTATAGTTTACATGATTTTTTATGTATACTCGAGATCAATTTCAAAAAGGTACTGTGTGTCTTGAATGTTCTGAGTTTTCTTAACTTTTTTTATATTTTTGGAAAGTATTTCGAAACATAATACTTACAAAATAACATACCGAAGAGGTTGAATCGATACGTTACCATTTATGAGGTTTTTTTTTTTTCTTTGGTCAAACTATTTATGAGGTTATCTGCTTATGTTTTAGTAATTCATCCTTTTCGTTCTTTTGTATCCTGTAGTTTTATCTGGCTCTGGAAGGATTGTGATCCTTGCCGGCTCATGGCTCTGAAAGGATGGTTTTTGTCGGCTTGTGTTGTGTAAAAATATTCATGTTATTAATATAATTCAACAGATGACAAAGAAAAACATACCGAAGAGATTGTGGCTTCGTCGGCAGAAACAGTTGAACATTAAGAAAACTAAATTGTATATCAAACAAAAATTATAATTAATTAACTACCTAAACAAATTCAACTCCATGTTATTTTTTGAATGTGACCTATTGATCATGTGGTAATAGTTGGATTTAGAACGCAAATACTTTACAAATTTGATTTCAAAGTATGTAAAATTAATTTATATTGTCCTATTCACGTAATTCAGATATGAATTTATATTTTAGAACTAATTTAAAATCCTAGAAAAGAGTTTCTTCTCCAAATATTACTTTCTCTAGATTCAACCAAATTAAAAAATCCATTATTATTTTCTAAAAAAATTATTTATTTATTTTCCAGTAATCTTATTTGCCTAATAATATTCAAACTATAATATAAATCAAATTTAAAATCAACAAGAAAAAATATCATCTTTTCTTCGTACATTTTATACATACATAATAGACCAATAGTGTATTCTATTAAACTAGACTGAATAATAAGTTAAAAATTATGTGTAAAAAATAGAATGATAGTTCTATTATATTTTCGATATATGTTTTATTAGTTTATTGGAAACTTAAAAAAAAACTTAATTGCACTTATTAAATTCTTATTGACTTAAGATTATGGAAAGAAGATAATCACAGAAAATTATGTGTGTATAAATAAACTTTAATATATTTTATTAATATGTGTAAAAATTCTAAAATATGTAATATTTAGAAACAGAGGAAGTACATTATAGTATTATATTGTATATCTATATTGAGAAAGCATAATAATATTCAATGGTATAGTAACTTTGTGTTTGTAGTGAGCAGGATAAAAAGATAAAAACAGTGATTTTAGTTAATAACTTAATCTCTCAACTATGGGTGTTATATTCTTAATAGTTATTGAGATCTTGAGATCTTGGTTACTTCATAAATTTTCCCTTAACATAATAATGCCACATGAAAATACCTCGAATAAATATGGTTTTTTTTTTGAGCAACCGAATAAATATGGTTACTTCACAAATTTTCCCTTCAACATAATAATGTCACATGAAAACACCTCGAATAAATATATTTTTCATATTATTTAAATAACCGGATAAAATATTAAGGAGCACATGTCCATTCCTTTATGTCGATAAGCATCATGTTCATTCATTTGTATGCCGATGAACATCACTCATTGTGATCATATACCAAACATTTATCATTTGCCTCTCGAACATGTAAGTTATGAGGTTCGTACACATAACAACACGTATACGGCAATATACACATGTGTGTGTACATGCAATCTGTGTACGTGTACCATGACTAGAGAACCCTTCACTCTAGAGATGCAGATCTTCAGAAAATAAATAGAATAAATCTAGAGAAAGAAAGAATTGGCAAAACTTATTCGATCCAAATTTCGATCCGAGCCATAATAAAGAAAAATCTATAGTTAGAATGTACTTATAATCACAGTTAGTTGTCATTTCTAGGACTTTTGGGTATCTAATCAATCTTGGTTCGAACGTTTGGTTGTCTAACCAAATTGTCACTCTCGTCTCTAAAATCAACGATTTGTCCCTTAACCGATACGAAAGAAAAGTTGAGAGGCTAATAAAGTAAAGCAAAAGGACACAAAAGAAAAGCAAAGACACGCGAAGAAGTGAATAAAGAGACCAAAAAAAATCCCACTTGTGTAACCCTACCTCCAACCATGTAGCACTCATCATCTCACCAGTCACCTCCTCTTTCTTCGCTGTTTTTTATATCCTTATCTTTTCAATAAAATTTGCTTCTTTTTCCATTTAAATTTTGATAAATTCAGGTTCAATTCGGTTAAGAATTTTGTTTTTTCGATGAAGAAATTTTAAAGTATAACTATCACTCTTATGCGTTTCAAAAAAAGTGTTTAAAAAAAACACATTCTTATATTATCTCTTAAAATTAAACTATAAATTTTTATACAGACTAAAACACATATTCAGAAGGTGGTTAAGAAACACATATTTAGAATATAATTTATTCTCTAAGTTTTGTTAACTCTCTCACATCAAACTCCTAAATAATTTTTCGCTGTCTTCTAAACTATGTGCAATAGGTATGTTGAATGTTTACAATGAATTTGTTGAAAGAAGGAAATCAGTATATTTTTAACTAGTTAAAATATGGAATCATAAATGCCCCACATGTTGATAACTAAAGCAATGTATAAATAATAAAACTTACTTATAGTTTGAACTCAATTTTATATTAAAACATTTAAAATAAAAAAATACCAAAATGCATAACTTTTGATGATCTATAAATAAAAATTTGGTTCATTTAATTTGAATATAAAAAAATCGGTTTCTAGTGATATTATTATTCTCTTAATAATATGATTTTAAACAATATTTAATAACTATCCATATCTTCTATTTTTTTATTTGTAAAAATGTAATTAAAATAAAAATTTTAAACTTAAAATGTTTTATTTTTATAATTTTAACTAAACTAATTGAAAACCTTTATTAATATAAAAATAATGAGATTGGATGTTGTATATTATTATATAAAAATATTATAGAATACAAAAAATCAGTGGGTGTTATATTGTTAGACTACATACATTGGTGTAAAAATTCAATATCCTATTTTCTACTCACTCCACATCATCTTCTTTTTATTTCACCTAACAATTCAACACCCGTTTTTTTATCTTTACAATAGTTTTGTCTAATAAAATTCAACATCATATCCCTTCTTTTTATATTAATAAAAGTTTTTGATTAGTTTAATTAAAATCAAAAGTAATAAAATATTTTTATTTTTATTTTAGTTACATTTTTAAAAAGAAAAAATTGTTAGAAATACTACAAATTAAGTATCATTTTTCAGAAATACCACCAATCAACAAATATATTAAAATTTTGGTTTAAACTTTAGTGATTATTGTTTAAGAATTAGTATTAAGGGGTTGTGGTTGGATTTATAAATGTTCAATAAATATTTAAAAAATAAGTTTAGTGTTATTTTATAATTAATTTAGGGTATTTGTGAAAATAGTTATTCATTAATGGTAAGTTTGGAAAATGGTATCAAATTTGTGGTAGAATTGAAAATTTCCCTTTAAAAAAACAAAATAGATAATATAGATAGAATTAACTTCTTTTTAAAAAAAAAATCATATTATTAAAAGAACACATAAACTTAAGATGTATATAATAAGGATATAATCAAGAGTTTAATGGTAGAACAATAGAAAATTATAGTAGAAATGAAATTTTTTTGTGTATCTAAATCAAATGAACCAAAACTCTATTTATAGAATAAAACAAAATTATGAGTTTTGATTCATAAAATAATACATTTATAAATTATTCTAGTTGTAAATAATTTTTATTCAATAATTGAGATATGAAAAACTAAAAAAAATTACACATCCAATAAAAAAACAGCTACATGTCAAAGTGGGTACTATCTATATATTTATTCAACAATTGGAAAATTTCAATCTGTTGAATCTATCTCACCGTTCAATAATCCTATTGTTTTGTTAGTTCTTTTTTCAGTAGTTAAAAATAGTCGTTCAACATTTTCAATGTACAGTCTTAGATAAAAAAGAATAATGTGAAATATAAAATTAGAAAATAAGGTGTTGGATTTTTTTAGACCAATGTTAATGGTCCAAAAGCAAAGAACACTACCTTTGAAATTTGTCAAAGAGTTGTTGAGGCTATGGAGCTAACGTTACATCAAAAACTATAATACGTACCGCAGAGATTTACAATTTGCAACTGCTCAATTGACTAGATCCAAAACATAAAACTAAAGAATAAAATATAAGAGGCTTCTTCGCAGGCCGGTGTAAGATGTCAAAAAATCTCAAATCAAGGAAGAAATGAAGAAGCTAGAGAGCAATTTCTAGATGCGTGAGATCTACTCTCACATTCTCTGTTTTGGTTTTTCCTTTTCTATAGACGTGGATAAAAACTATCAAAGGCGATAAAATAAAATTATCCTACGAATAAATATTATCACACACCTATACAAGAGTGATGCTCGAACCTGTTAAATCTTAATTGTCTTACTTTTCAATAAAATACTAAATTAAAATTTGTGCATTGCACGAAATAAATATTATATATATATATATATAAATGTTTTATATACTGTTATATATTTGAGTTTTAACATATTATTTATATATATATATCATAATAAAATAATAATATAAATTGAAGAATTATGAGTCTGTAACTATTATCCATATAATTAAATTGATGCGACATGGATATAAATTAACACAATCAATTGTTATTTAGTGACAATCATTTTATAGTAAATAAATTTAAACAATCATTTTATATGGTATATAATTAAATTTATATGACATTGACATAGATTTATATAATATCTATATTAAATGGAGATCTATATATATATGGTTTTATGATTATTTATATTTTTATAACAAAAAATAAATTAATGATAAGAAAATTTTTAATATAAGATTTTTTTAAAAAAATTATTTAGTTATAGTCATTTTTTAAATTTCAAAATATAATATTTATACAAAATATAATTTTTTATCATACACTTAATTTGATTGTTTAATTTATTTTAATATTGTAAAAGTTAACAGAAATGATAGAATATGTATAAATTATTATCAAATATTTATTATTCAATATTATTAATTCTCATATACATTTTAATCACATTAGGTAATTTAGTAGTATTATTATTTAAAGAAAAAGATAAAAATAATTATATATTAATAACTAAGTTTAATGAAAACATAGTATATGTTTAGATATATAAACTAATTTACTTTCTATTGATTTTAATAATCGTTCTGATGATAAATTGATAATATGTATCAGAATTCAATGATTGTAATATTTTCAAATAATATATAAGGGAATTACTTTATTCTTTAAAGACTTTTTCTTTTTAGTTCTTAAAAACTTATGTGGTCTGTTTGTATCCAAGATGAAAGACTCTATAAGGTAGTTGTGTAGGTTTGTTTTGTTTTATGAATTGTTTTTCGTTCCCATTTTTATAATACACAATTTATTTCCATCTAAAACTTAGCGAGATACATATGTGATATCATATAAGATGACAACGACCAGTTCAAACAGGTTTGTTAATACACATTATATCATCACTACAAGAAAACATGAGAAAAACGACTACAGTTAACGACTACAAATGTGTGGTCGTAAATTAACGTCTACTTTACATCTCAATTACGACCAATTTACAATTGGTCGTAACTTGGTAGTTATTTTACGACTAATTCTATTAGTCGTAAAGAGGAAGGTAATTAACAACCAATTTACGACTACTATTAAACGTAGTCGTAAATTAGTAGTAAATATGCGACTAAGTTACATCGAAATTATACCATCTATTTAACAACCAATTTACGAGAAACATAGTTGCAAATTAGTCATAAATATACTAGTTTATGTGAAAGGTGAAACAAATTTCTATGGAATCATACAAGAGATTATCGAAGTGGAGTTTTCCGGTCTAGTGAAGATAAAATGCGTTCTCTTCAAATGTGACTGGTTTGACCCCACCGTCAATGTAAGAGTTCGGTATAGCAAGTTAATTTGGAGTTGTTGATATAAATGCTACACGGAGGTACAACAAATTTAAACCATATATATTGGCATCTCAAGCATACCAAGTTTGTTTTATTTCATACCTGAGGATTAGACAATCTAGAATACCTTGGTTAGCTGCTATAAAAGTTACACCTCGAGACCGAGTATTATGTGATGAAAACCGCATAACCTGGGATATGAAGATCTTCAAGAGGATGCAACGGACAAAGCCAACGAAGATGAATTTGAATAAAATGATGACTCGGATGATCATGATTCCGATGACGAGTAATCATTGATTATGTCACAGCGTTTGTGTTTTATTAATCTATTGTTAAACTCATTTTATTGCATAATATCACAAATATTATATAACTTATGATGTTTTCTTAATTATGAACTTAATAAAAAATTGGTTTAAAATACATGTATTTTAAAAAAATAGTTTAATCTTTGTAGTTTGGGGTTTAGAATTGTATAGAACTTATGATGTTTGGGGTTTAGGGTTTGGGGTTTCGGTTTAGGGTATAAACACAACTCGAAGCTAGTTAGTCGTAATATTACTACTCATTTACGACCAATATATAAGGGAGAAGTTGGTTGGTCGTAATTTACTACTACCATACGACCAATATGGAAGGGAGTAGTTATTTGGTTGTAAATATAGAAAATGTTTAGTCCCTTATTAATCTATTTTTAAACTCATTGTACAAATATTATATAACTTATGATGTTTGCTTAATTATGAACTTAATTAAAAAATTGGTTTAATACACACGTATTTTTTAAAAATAGTTTAATCTTTGTAGTTTGGGGTTTATAATTGTATAGAACTTAATCTTTTTTAAAAAATCATGAATTTTTTTAATCTTTGTACTTTGAGGTTGTAAGTGTTATAACTTATGATGTTTGAGGTTTGGGGTTTAGGGGTTGGGTTTGGGGTTTCGATTTTAGGGTATAAAGAGCAGTCGTCCCTAATTTGTCGTAATAGACTTGGTCCCACATTAGTCGTAATTTAACTACTCTTTTACGACCATTAGTCCCGGTTTGGTCGTAAACATAAAAAAAAATTGGATCCTAATTGGTCGTAATTGGTGTTGGTCTCTCATTGGTCGTAACTTTACAACCCAATTACGACCAATAGTCTCCCATTGGTCGTAACTGTACAACCCAATTAAGACCAATAGTCTCTCATTGGTCGTAAATTTACAACCTATTTACGACCAACACTAAAATTCTATACATACACGACCTTGCCGAATCCACTTCGTTGCTCACTCCCTTCTCTCTAACAACTTATTTGCTTCTCTCTAGGGACGTTTTTATAAGTTTTTAGTTTTAGGTGGTTAGTTTAGGATGGAATTAGTGAAGTATGGAAGTAGATTAGGATGAAAATAGAAATAGGTGTAGATTATTTTTATTCAATAAATTTTAATTAATTGTTTATAATCATTCGTGTTTAAAAAAAAAAAATCAGATTGACCTTATGCTAGAGTCTAACCCAAACGTAAACCCATCTCTTTCCTCTATGTGACACACTCTACGTCCAACCTTTAACTCCAACCCCACTTCCGAAGAGCAGGCAGATTTATAGCGACGTACGGATCAACGTGGTTCCGAGATCTTCAATGAAATCAACCTCAATGCTTAGTTTTTTTGTATTTTAAATATTTTAATATTATGGATATTATTATTATTATGTTTATGAATATTATTATCATGTTTATGGATGCTTATATATTTCTTTTTTGAATTTATCAAATTTTAAAAATTAATTTAAATTTAAATATTTAATTTTAATTAAAATATAAAATTCGTAAATAAATAAATCAGACGTAAGTTGGTCTCAAAATTACGACCAAAGAACTTCGGCCTTCGATGTAAATTAGTAGTTAACTGACGACTACTCTACTTCTACAGTTGATGTTCATCAGTCGTAAATTTACGACCACATTACAACTACACTTTACTTCATCTTTATGACTACACGTATTACTACTAATGTACAACTAAGGCATTTACGACTAACTAACGACCAAGGGAGTTACGTCTGAGTTACGACTAAAATCGTGTAGTCGTAACATTACGACCAACTTGCCTCTAATAATGATTTACGACCAGCTGATAACGACTAATCTGATTTGGAAGTTAGTTGGTCGTAATGCCCCTTTTACGACTACATTACTACCAATTCTGTAGTCGCTAATCACCTGTTTTCTTGTAGTGCATGGTTAGTTGGTTACAACTTACAACTGTGGCATGTAAACGATAAGAAAGATGTAAACGATAAGAAAGAAGATAAACCAACGAGGGAACCGCTGATAATAACAATGAGTGAGCCTGTCACTTTCCAGTTTCCATGTGCAATTCTCAGACGCGAAACCGCGACCATTCGATTTTTCTTCCAATGTACAAGCTGCTTCTGAACGCTAATTCAGCGGCAGATGATACAACCAAATCTCGATGGCAACAACTTGTTACTTATTATTTTCCCTCTTAACAGGTAAATACTAAATACTATAAAAATATAAATAAAATTAATAAAAAAGGAAACTTTTTTGAATTTTTTCTAACACAAAACTAAAAGATTTTATCATAAATATAACACATAACTGTCAAAATTACCAAAATATTTTATAATAAAAGAAAAAGACATTTATATTTTTTGAGTTCACTAATCTAGAGGGTGTATTCAAGTAAAGTTTGAGGTTATTTAAGTATTTGATTTTAATGAATTAGAGAGTTTTAGGTATTTTTGTTAAATTACTCTATAATATCATTTAAAACTATGAATTTTATAGGTTCATCAACCAATATTATTTTATTATTTCATATTCTATATCTTTTTAATAATGAAACAAAATAATAAGAATCTGTTAAATTATATTTGTATCATTTATATACTAAAGCACAAATTACCTTATCAATCAGATTATGACATATGGAAAATATTTTTTTTAAACAATTGATTGAAAAAAAATTCTTTTCGATACCCTAAGTTTTAGCAGTCACTTCATGCACGTTCAAAGTCTTCACCACGATTTCAGACAGTTTTATGTTTTATATAATTTACTCTCAGATTTTTTTTCTTATTTTCTATCTTCTCCAGCAAACAATTTTTTTTTACATCTCTTTTAAATCATCCTTGGGTTTCCTCATATATTCTTTCTTTTTTCTGCTCCAATGTTTTTTATTCTTCATCTAAATTAATTCTTAAAAACCTATTATCAACAAGATTTAGATTGAATCGGTGGAATTACAGGACGCAATGGAGCAATTGATACTGGTACGATAATTTAAAGAGATTCTATTTTAGATCATTACAACATAACTACCTTAGAGACTTACTCTATCTTTTGATTTACCGGGCTTGGAGGTTACGGTTAAGAAATACTAGAATGGAGCATAATAAATATTTTTTTTGGTCATCGTATCTAAAGTCACACTAAACTAAATTAAGTATATTTTATTCTTCCCATATTATATTTCAAGATATTTATATTTTGGTATATTTATTCAACAAACATATATTCATTTTATACTGATATAAAAAATTGTTTTATCCCTTCAACCGCTTTATTTCAAAGTATGTACCTCTAAAATTGTATGTTACTATTCGTATAATGTTTAAAATAATAACCCCTTTCATTTTTTTCAGCTCTGATTGAAAATTATGACCATGATCAAATAACTTTTAAAATAATGAATTGACCTGTGCGTAGCACAGGTGGTAAACTAGTTTTAAATAAAACGTAAAAATAAAAAAAATAGTAATTGCCAAAAAAAAAATTAAATAATTTTAACGCTGTCAGCAAAATATTTAATCTTAAATACTAATAAAAACTAAATGATAAATTCTTGAATAAATCATAAATTCTACGATTTATGATTCATCCAAGAGTTTAAAATTAAAGGTTTAGTGTTTTAACATTTAGCGTTTAGTGTATATTATTTAGGATTTAGGGTTTACCCAAAGATTTATGGTTTAGTGTTTACGATATATGGTTTAGTGTTTTGCTAATGGTGTTAAAAATACTTTTAAAAAATCTTTTTTGGCAATTATTACTATTTTATTTATTTAATATTTTTATTTTAAAAACATGATATAGCTTGATAAATTCTTATTATTTCATTTCTTTTTAAAATTATATTAAATATGAAATAATAAAATAGTATTGGTTAATGAACCTACAAATTCATCATAGAAGGTGAAACTAAGAAAAAGAAAAAAATTAGATTTGAGTTTTTTTAACTAAGAAACTCTATCTAAACATTCTAAAATCACTGGAAAACTTGAAAAGTATACTTCTTAAAATATATTCAATAATAATGAATTTCATAGTATTTTATGAAACGTCAAGTTCAATAATTATATATTTTAAATGAGTTTTTAAAATTATATTTGAATAACGGTAAATTTGTTATCTAGTACAAATCACATATAATTTTCACTTGAATACAAATCACCTAAAATATGTTTAATATAGAGTTTAGATTTGAGGAGTGGAGTTTCAAATGTAGATTCAAGATTTTTCTAAAAAGATAATATTTAAAAGTAATAATTATAAAAATAGTTTGAAAATAATTTTAAGATTTTAAAATAAAATTCTAAAATTGAAATAAAATTTCAAAAAAGTTCAAATTGAAAAAGGTATTTGCCAAAAATACAGATTTTATATTTATTAATTTTATAATTTTTTTGTCTCTTTGTCAAATCGATCTCTGGCAAGATACCCGACAATATCGGCAACCTAATCTGGGTAAAGAGCCTATCTTTCTAAGAAATTATTTCTTTTCTTTTGGAGACGAGAAGTTATCCCTTTGTTATAACAAAATTCAGTTTCTTATATATAAGATAGGTTAAAGAGAGAAAATAATATATGCAGTCTTTTTATTAAACAAACTATATCATATGAATATCGATGGCATATCTTTGTAATTTTTCTAGTAAGTGCAGGGCTATTAAAATTGGAAGCTAAGAAGAACCGTGGTGCTGCCACGTCATAAATTACTGAAAGAAGGTTACTGATTCAAAATGCTCCCCTTTTAATAAAAAAGGGATATCAATACTCTTGACTAGATTAATATAACCGTAAACCACCTATTTTAAAATATCTCTCCGGGCGATACGAAAGATGTAAAAGGATTCACATAATCACATCTCTCTCCTGACATGCACGAACCAAATAAAGTACTTAATATTTTTTAAACACATTTCGTTAAAAGATAAAAACCTCACTTTGACCACAACCTTTCTCTATATAATCCTTTTTAGTCTCCTCCTCTCTCATCAAATCACACGATTTCAAAAGCTAGAACAAACCTTTCAATAGTAACATCTCTCTCTCAAAACTCCCACAAAATGGCAGAAACAGCAACATCAACGCTATTGAAACGCCAAAGAGACGAGCAAGAACAAGAAACCAAGCCCCGCGAAGATTCAAAAAGACAAAAGGCTTCTTCATCTTCTACCTCGTACAACGAAGTTCAATGTCTCTTAGATAATGTAGAAGCACAGAATGAAGCAGACAGTGAACTAACTTCCCTAATCACCACACTTCAGCAAGAAATCTCAACCGAAGAGCAAAACGCTGCTGTTTTTCAGAATCATCCTCTCTCTTATTCTTCTCGCTCCTCTTCGTCGTCTTCGTGCGTTCCAAAGGAAGAAGAATACGAAATCGACAAAGAGAAAGAGAAAGTGATGAAGCATCTTTTAGAAGCTTCCGACGACGAACTCGGGATACCTAACACTAAAACTGAGAGGAGTAATTATGCGATAGTTAACAGTGAGACTAATCTGGATTACATTAATGGGTTTAGTTTATTAGATGGGTTTGGTGATGGGCTTTGGGAGCTTGAGGATGAAGTTGCTAATTATTATACGTTGCTGCAGTCTCAACTGTTCATGTAAATGTCCAAAAGAGAAAAATAGGGAAGCATAAAAAGAGATGATGGGTAGAAATAGAAAGGAAAATTAAAGAAGGATATATGATGAAGAAGAGAAAAAGAGAAGAGCTGAATATTTTCTTTTATTTTTCATCATTGCATTTTTTTTATTTTTCTTTCCATGTGAATTTGACAGGTCTTCTTTGATTCTTTTAGCTCTTTCTTTATTTGGTTTATAACATTTCTAAGGGGACTAATGATAATGATACTTTGTTGTTTCTATCTTTAAAATTGTTTGTTACGTTATTAAAAGACATCGACCCATTAATAATTATAATTGAAATAATTAAGTAAGAATACTAATCATATTCAAGTGGCCTTTACCGGTCCCATTTCGGACCCCATTGTGTTCCATGACTTCATCTCGATCTTCAAAGAAATTCCTCCAAATATTCGTGTTAAGTTTTTAAATTAATTCTGTTTTTACATAAGCATTTAATAAGTTCATTGATCACCTACCATGTGGTATGTATAAAGATCTCCACATTATGAATAAAAATGAATTTTATTATTTAATTGATAGCTTTTACATTTATTATGTAAAAACGAAAATATCTATTATGTTCGTTGTACCTTAACTTTGCTGATAATTATATATAACGCTACATCTACTAGTTGGCGTACATCAGTTGGTCACGTGTTTCGGATTTTAGTATTTGGCGATAGTGCATCGAATAAAGAGGATCATTTCTCCGAAAAAAAATTTGCTCAATGAAATCTATTCAATTTGAACGAAGATTGAAGCATGATTTAAATTTATTTGAAATAGAAGAAAATAACAAACATATCAACCTAAACTTTTTTGGCTTTTGTTAAGTTAATAGTTAATACTATGAAATTTTGGCCGATGCATCTGAGCATCCCTACCTTATTAGTGGAAGAGCTTATATCAACCACAAGTTCTATATCTTGTTTTTAGCGACTCTAGCTCTCTACCCAAGTTTTTATTATCTTTACACAAAAGAAATTAAAAGGAATTTATAAGTGAATAACTAAAAACTTTCTCTTTTACAAAAAAATATTTAAAACTTCGCTGCCGTTATGACAACTGCAAGCTTTACCACAATCTTACTGAAAACTGCATAGAACCACAATTAAAACAAAAAAAAGGTCTAGTGTTACAAAAAAAAAACGAAAAAAGGTCCAAAGAAACATGTCCATCAAGACTGAAAACAACTCGCCTTGATCATCAATAATCTTTAAAAGGTTGATTACTAGTAAAATAGTAAAATAGTTGATTTTACCATAAATACTTTATTTAATTTTAGAAATTTGACTTTCACATTATTTTTATTATATTATTTAGTTTATATAGAATATGTTAAATAATTTATATTTGATTTAAAAAAAACTGCGCGAAAGTAATCGGTTTTTCTTGTAAAGTATTACGTTGTTGAAACAATCAACGCTTATAAAGTCCATGCATGCTTATATATTCGATTTCGATCAAAGGCGACAATTTTGAAAAGTTGGGTTATATTATATAGTTTAGATCTAAATCAAAGAAGGGGAATATCAACTTGACTTTGGCTTTGAAGCTGTCGTTTGTGACTTTGCCATAAACCAAACAAGTATTTAATGTGAACTGAAGCAAGCTTTGCATTTATAAAATAATATCTGAAATTAAAATGTATGGCGTTTTTCATTTTGGCCTTAACCGGCTAATTAGGTGTAGATATATTTTTGGGTTGGAATTAGATGATTATTTGAAAAATCTAAAACTACGTGGTTTCTTTTCTTGAAACAATTAGAATAATATCATAAAATAGCATATATTGTCGGGTAAATAAATATGATAATTGGTAGGAACAAAGCGAGGTTTAGAATTCTTTTCAGAAAAGCAATAATTGAACAAACTTATTCGTTATTTCCTATAAATCATTTTTGCAATTGATAGGATAGAACTTTACCAATTGTTAAAACCGTGAAACTATACATAAACTAAGTTTATAAGAAGATATTATTAAACTAATTTTTTAAGATTTCGTAAATAACTAACATAATATATTTGAATATAGACAATATATCTCTAATAAACCCTCAATGCATAAAGACAATACATAGTATTAGTTTTAGTGCTTGTGTATATATATTTTCTATTTCACTATTATATAAAACCAAAGTTTCTTATATTTTTATTTATTTTGATATTGTATTCTTTTAAAATGGGAGCGTGATTTCAAAATAAAATCGTAAGCTTCCAACGTGTTTTTAAAGAGGCATTTTTGGAAACGTATTAGAAACGAGATTCCGAGAACTTCCATAAGCTTCCGATTTCGATTCCGGTTCCGAAAGCGGGAAACGGACGTCCGACAAAGCTTCCATGTAACCTAGCTTAAGACCATTCAGATATTTCTTCGGATTCAAATCTTTTGGGGATTTTAAATTATTCTTCAATTGAAATGCAACCTTTTGATCGTATGAGATAATATTTAAAATTATTATTGATGACTAAATTTAAAATTTTATCGAAGAATTATATAGTTCTTCATCTTTATTGGATAATAGGAGAAAAAGAGAAGCCTGTATGTGAAGATATGAAGTAAAAAAAGATGGAGTCGGATGATTATCAAAGTTAATATGAAAGGTGTCTCAGATTTTGGATGGAGATTACAACAAGCATGTTATCTCGTCCAGCGAGAATATATGGAATAGGTAACGATATAACAGATGGATCGTACTTTTTGATTTCTTAAGTGATAAAAGGTTTTGGATCACAATGGATGATAGCTGAACACAAGATCATATAAGACCGAGAATAACGATAGAAAAATTAGCAAATCAATCTATCTTGCAAAATGAGTTAGAAAACATCATGTTATTATTTTTTATCA
Source organism: Raphanus raphanistrum subsp. raphanistrum (assembly GCA_019706035.1). Taxonomy (NCBI): domain Eukaryota; kingdom Viridiplantae; phylum Streptophyta; class Magnoliopsida; order Brassicales; family Brassicaceae; genus Raphanus; species Raphanus raphanistrum. The sequence continues at coordinate 55,489,597 of CM033988.1, forward strand.
TCATGTTCAGCTTTAAAATGTATTTGTTATATGTATGAAATCTGATACTTTGTTAATCTTCTGTTGATATTAATAAAACTAAAGTGTTATAAAAAAAAGATATAACATGAGCAAAAAATATTCCATAAGCCTAAGAACTAATATTCGTTAGCCCAAAGAGGCATCAGACCCATATGGGCCAACAACGATATTTTATACTCCTTTTGCTTTGGTATGATTCTATAATAATGGGAATGCTTTTAGTTCACACAAAAATCACAGATACGTATACCATCATCTGTAACGATGAGAAACGGTGAAAGCTGAAACACATTGTGTATGAATAGTTTGGTTTTATGAGGAAGTAATGTTCTAACCTATAACTTTGAAGCTGTGACTCAAGTCAAGTGAATCAATGACAAATCACACAAAAAAGAAGAGGTTCGAAGTTTGGTCCCCTCTTCAATGTTCGATACTTTCTTTATTCTTATCTTCAGTGGAATCCAATTCTTTAACACCACTAAATCCAAGTTCAGACATATCCTGTTTTGCCATCAAGTTCCTGTAGGATAATCAATAAGTCTCAGGATCTAACTCCTAACACCAACGCTACCTTAAAAACGTTTTTAATCCTAAAGCGAAGGAGAAGTAGATAAAACTGAAAGGGACTCACTTGGCCATTCGACACTGGAGATATTTCTTCGAAAGATGTCTGCATTGCTCAGATTTGTTAGCTGAAGACTTGAGACAGCCTAGATATTCTTTCTTCTCCTGAAAAGGGAAAAAAAATCAGAATGCTAAGTGAATAACTGAGAGATAACCAAACATAAATTAAAAGGAGACCAAAGAGAAAGCCGTTGTTAAAAGTGATACCGCATCACATTCGTGTAAGTGATCCAAGGGGAAAATGCCCTTTTCTGGAGGGATAGGTCTCAATCCTCTGTTTCCTCCAAATGCTCCACCTAACCACCACACAGAAGAAAATTAACCAACAGGAGCGTTACAACTAGTCTCGGATCGAGAGTTTGATTCTAATTTGGTGGCAAAATGAAACAATTCATTTTAGAAAGAAAGGTCAACTCAAAGGAAGGTATAATAACTGTGTGAACACAAAACCTCCAATCTAGGGTTTTAGCAGAACTAAGCATTATAACCAAATGCATCACAGTTCTTTTGTCTCCTCCCCCAACACATAACCGCAGATTATAATTAAATCTGATTAACCAGGCAGTGATTGGTTACAGAAAAGCTAACAAGCTACAAATTGCACTACGATACCTCATAAGTCATAAATCTAGTATGCACAGATTCCTAAAACCAGCATATGCTGAGATAAATCCTCTTCACTTCTTTGATTCTAGAGATATCGAAGCAAGAAAAAAAGAATAACGAGGAGAAGAGAAAAGACACACCTGTACTCATATCGACACTTTGAATGGATTCGCCTCTCTGTTTGTTTCTCGATCGGTGTAGTGTTCAATTCAGAAAACGAAAACACTCTTCGAGGTTTTGATGGGAAAAGTGCCTATTCCAACCTAAACAATTTGGATCGTGCTAAATACATCCCGAACTAATGGTTAGTGCCAAATACGACCTAAACTTAATTAAAACTTTAAAATCCTACCCGAACTTTTTAAAACGTGCATAAATCTACATTAAAATATTATTAAAAAGTTGAAATTACATAAATTACTATTTTTTTATCGTATTAAATTTTAAAACTTTGGTGATATTTTTTTCTGATTTATATAAATACATAACATGTTTTTACTTATTATATCTTCAATAAACTTATATATTACTAAAATATAAATAATAAAATATTTATAATTAAATTATCTTAGATATACTTAAAATTTTAAAGTTATTTATAAATAAAAAATGTATAGATTATTTTTATTTTTAAAACTTAAGTGAATTTTTTTCAAATTTATTATTATATATTTTGATATTTTGTTAAAATTTTTGAAGTTATTTATATTTTGAACCTTTTACCTTTCAAAATTGAACAAAATATTAAAATATATAATAATAACTTTTGAAAAAAATCACTTAAGTTTTAAAAATAAAAATAATCTATACAAGAAATTTTTATAAATAACTTCAAAATTTTATGTATATTTAAGATCATGTAATTATAAATATTTTATTATTTATATTTTAGTAAGATATAAGTTTATTGAAGATATAATAAGTAAAAACATGTTATGTATTTATATAAATCAGAAAAAATTATCACCAAAGTTTTAAAATTTAATACGATGAAAAAATAGTAGTTTATGTAATTTCAACTTTTTAATAATATTTCAATGTAGATTTATGCACGTTTTAAAAAGTTCGGGTAGATTTTTAAAGTTTTAATTGAGTTCAGGTCGTATTTGGCACTAACCATTAGTTCGGATTGTATTTGGCACGATCCAAATTGTTCAGGTTGGAATAGGCACTTTTCCTAGGTTTTGATGCTGAAAAGTCAGGAGCTATACAAGGGTCAATTGCTAAAACAGCACTTGTCATGTTTCGGGTCAGGCCCAAGATGGCCCATATCTTCAATGTTATGATTTTTGTAGTTACTTGATTCATTTTATGGCCCAGTGGATTAACTTTTCTATCGAACTCGATCTAACGACAACCGTAAATCGCACATTATACGAACTCTGCACACAACACAACTGACATCTCTGTTCTCCTTCATCAGTAAAAAGTTGTGTGTAGAGTTCGTATAGTGCGCGATTTACTCGTCACGAAACATGAGTGGGTTCTGTTGTAAAGCATACAGATTTAAACGCACGTACTATGGTTTTTGTATCTTCTAAGCTGAGTTACTAGCTTCAAGTCTTACTAGTGAGTTTATCATCTTATCAGAGAACATGATTCTATGTAAAATTATGAGAACGTAAAATAAACAACTTAATGAAACGAGAAGTGGACAAGGAACTTGATAAACTTGAGTATAAAAAAACATAATCCATAAACTGAACTTAAAAAGCAATTGTCATAGCAAAATGAAACCATAATAGGATCCTTGTTACAACAAAAACAAAACAAAACAAAAAGATATTCAGAAACTAGATGATGAGAGGTTCCACAACCAAAAATCATCTCCATCCTTAATCGCTGGTGGCTGAAATGAAGGCGCTTCCAGGTTGACGGTTAGCCAAACGACCATGGTTCGACAGAAACTGCACAACCCAAAGAAACACAATTACAAATCACGAAAGAAAAACAAACAAACAACACACAAAACAAAAAGAAAAAAAAAAACAAACCTTGGCATTGACACCATCAGGAACAATCCTCTTCGACTGTCTCAACCTCGTGTAGTCAGCACGGTTGAACTTAGTGAATCCCCTAAACACATCAAATGTACACGTAAGCAATCTCTTCAAAACACAAGAAAGAGTATAAAGACATACCACTTCCTGCTAACAATGATCTTTTGACGACCAGGGAACTTAAACTTAGCCCTCCTAAGAGCCTCCTGAGCATGAGCCCCATGGTTATCCTTACACCTCACAGACAAAAGCACCTGCCCAATCGCAACCCTAGCGCAAGTCCCCAAAGCCTTCCCGAACGCACCTCTCATACCAGTCTGAAGCCTATCAGCTCCGGCGCACGAAAGCATCTTGTTGATACGCAAAACATGGAAAGGGTGAACCCTAATCCTCAGATGGAACGCGTCTTTCCCGGCGGATTTGACCATGTACTTGTTGCAGGCGATACGCGCGGCCTCGAGGGCTTCGCTGGAGACGTTCTCCTTCTCCCAGGAGACGAGGTGGACGCAGAAGGGGAACTCGTCGACTCCCTTTTTCTTCATCCCGACGTCGTAGATTCGGATCTTGGGGTCGGGTACACCTCGGCAGTAGCGGGATTTTGGGTAGGGTTTGCCCTTGATCTGACGGTAGCATCTCGCTGGTCCTGTTAAGAAACATTTTAAACGATTGGAAACGAATCTAATCAGAGAGACTAGGGAAACAGATACGGATTCAAGGATCTAAGATTGAGCTAATATTCGAATTGAGAATTGAAGGTGGAGGAAGAGGGAAGACTTACTTCGTCCCATCTTGTTGGTTTGGTTTGGTTTCGGCGGTAGTGATGAAAAAACCCTAGAAATGTTGTTTTTATAGGAGGAACGATGAGGAAACCCTAAAACTTAGCAGACGTAAGTGATTAGCTTGAAGGCCCATTGGACTTTTTGATACGTCTTTGACTTGGACGTTAAGATCCAATTTAGACACGAGTTTTGTTTCGTCTTTAATGTTTTTTTTATTTTATTCGTCGCCAAGCTTTGTTGTCAATGTGTGTGTGTGTGTGTTTCCTTCTTTTATTTGGTCGGCATTGTGTGTGTTTACACTAGAGGGTTGATAAATCATAAATCCATCCTCATCAGTAACACATTTGATGTTTTATATTAAAGTTTAAATTATTGTAAGACTAATATATTATTTGTACACATTCATCAAAATTAAAATCAAAAGGGTTCACTCTTATGACATTATTTAACTTGTTGTAACTAAAGATAAAGTTCATGGGCAGAAAACCAAACCTAAATTAAACCGTACCATATTTATTTTTTACATAACCTAATTGATTCACATTTTATTCAATCCGAATGGTTTGGTTTGGTTTTAAACTGAACCAAACCAATAACCCGGATAGTTTGGTTTGATTCAGTTACCTGTTTTTGCGAGCTTGTGAAAACGAAGCAAATAAATAACTCGTGTAGGGATCAAATTAATTGATAAAAAAAACATTTATAAACCATGTCGATTGCTAACTGAAAATGCACAGTAACAAGTACTTCAGCAAGCAAAAAAATAATATAAGAGCCAACCTTACAAAACTCAGAACAATGCTTCTAAATAGAAATCAATGAGGAACACATTTGTGATACAAAATTAGACAAAGACATAATACTAGTACATAAACGCACGAGACAAAGAAACATGACCAAACAAAGTTGGATCAGGACATGAGATTTGCAAGGGAAAAGTAGTACAAGGCAAAAAATCATGATTGCTCAAATGGTTAAATACTTGAGTGCAAACCAGTAAACTCTCTTATCTCTGTCTGTCTCTTCTTCTACCGCTTCTGGTTGCATAGGTAAGTAGCGGCTTGAAGAGCAAAGTAGGTAAGGATGATGTCAGCACCAGCTCTGCGTAAGCACATGAGCGACTCCATCATCACTTTCTCCTCATCGATCATCTTCAGGACTCCCCCTGCTTTGATCATCGAGTACTCCCCAGAAACCTGAAGATCCATGGAAGGTGATTACAAACTCAATAAAAAAAAAAGAAAAACTGAGAGACTGACTGATAGTGTTGTTGGTAAAGAGGATAGTACTTACTTGGTAAGCAGCAATAGGCAAGGGAGATTTGTCCCTGAGAAGCCGAATGATGTCCAAATATGGGAGACCTGGCTTCACCTGCAACCAAACACTCCATGTTGTTACCAAACTCTTCACATGTGTTACTGAAGACTGATCAAATGAGATTTCTTACCAGGAGAATGTCGGCTCCTTCAGCCTCGTCTTCACGAGCCTCAATCAAAGCCTCTCTATAGTTTGCTGGGTTCATCTGATAACTTTTGTCCAAAAGGTACCAAAATTTGTTAAGTATACAAACAAAGATGCAAAACTTAACAAGAGATTGTTTGCTACTTACGTTTTCTTGTCCCCAAAACGTGGGTTTGAGTCCAAAGCTTCACGGAAGGGCCCGTAGAACGAACTTGCATACCTGTTGGTTTGGTTCATACACCGGAGTTATCAGACAGAACAAAACAAAGTAAAAATGCTCCAAAAAAAAGGTCCATACTTTGCGGTGTAAGACATGATGGAGACGTTCTGAAAGCCTTCAGCATCGAGAGCTGCACGGATCGCGCCTACTCGACCATCCATCATATCACTCGGACTCACAACATCCGCTCCAGCTCGGGCCTGAGAAACAGCTTGCTTACATAGCTGATGAACAGTTTCATCGTTCATTATTACACCTACAATGAGATAAATATAGTATCACAGCTCCGATTAAAGACGTAACAGAAGGACGCTAGGTTTAAGAATACTTACCATCTTCTCTGACTATACCATCGTGACCATCAGATGAGTAGGGATCCAGAGCAACATCAGTGTAGATAATCTTAAGAGATAAAAAAAAAGAACATTGATTATCCTATTTTCATCTCCAGTTATATCTAACAAACTAAGATTTACAAATCTTACAAGATCAGGATACTTGTCTTTGAGAAGACGGATTGTTCTAGGCACAAGACCATTGTCGTTGTACGCCTCATCCCCTGTAGGATTCTAACAAAGACAAAGACTTTCAAATTTACAGTTCAATAACATATATGTATACAAATATAAGAGAAGTATGAAACCTTCAAAGCCTCGGGGACTTTGGGAAACAACACGATGCTGTTGACACCAACAGCTCTAGCCTTTGCAACCTGTTTGCAAAAAGAAAACTCAATTTTCTTATTTCTCCTCTCAAAGAACTAACATATAAAAGGAAAACAAATCAAAACACAGAGGACGCCAAAACCTCTTGTAAAAGGCCATGCCTCCAGCCAAGCCTGTAGCAACCGGGCATAGCTCCAATAGGCGTGTCCTCCTCACCTGCCAGTCTCAATAAAAATCTTCTTAAGACAACAGAGACCAGAGACAAAACGTCCTAAAGTATCAGATGAAAAAAGAGAAAGAAAGCAACCTTCATGAATGAAAAGTGGGTAGACAAAATTAGCAGGGGAGATGTCAGTTTCCTGGAAAGCAGCTCTCACAGTAGGAGAAGCACGGTTTCGCCGTGGCCTTCTGTTTAGATTCTGAAACCCACAAGTAAAACCAAAACTCTCTTAAAAGCTTCAAACTTTAAGCTGAACAGTGTTCGTGGCATTAAGACATAAAAAGAGTTATTACATAACAACAACAATGTATTGGTTTCTAAACATAAACCAAAAGGGTAATGTCAGAATCATATGTAAGGAACCTAAGGGGGATTCGAGTACTCACGAGAGGCTGAATAACCGGCGTACCAGCCGGAGCAGCCGGTTTAGGTGGAACCGGAGGAGCTTCAGGAACGTTGCCGGCAGCAACGTCTGCTTCACACTCAGCGTCGCTTCTTCCGAGCTTCTTAGCGTGTCCGTTGCTGGCTCTCACGACAAGAGAGCGTCGCTGAGAAGTTGCAACTGGAAGAGAAGCGACTCGAACTTGATTCACGTTCGATCTGAGACCCACGTAGCTCTTGCAATCGATTACTTTGATCGATGGAAAGCTGCAAGTGGCATTGAACAACGTTGTGGCCATGATGAATCTGCAATACACATTGAGAAACCCATCAGCTGAATTGCATAAAGTTCGAGTCTTTTTAAGAGAAGACGAATCTAAGAGTGATAATCGAAAGCAAAGATCGAAGCTTTGACTAAACAGAGTTAGAGTTTCGAAGGTTTATTCGTTCAAAGTGATAACTCGAAGCAAAGACGAAACAGAGGAAGTGTTACCAAACCTGGGATGCGAGGAAGTTTGGTGAGATTAAGGAAGCTGAGGAGAAGAAGAAGAAGAAGAAGAAGAAGTAAATGAGAAAGATAAGTTTGGATGATCGTCTTCGTTGTTGACGAAATTGACAAAGAAGATAGATAGAGACGTAACATTCACGCGCTTTGCCTGCGAGTATACGAGTTCGTGAAGTGAAAATGGAGCCGGGCCTGTAATAAAATTAAACTGGGCCTGATGGGCCTGTATTTGATTGTGAAACGGCCCACTGGTAGATAGCTTGGTGCCAAAGTCTCTTTTTCTGTGTGTTTATTATAAATGAGAAGCCGCACTAGCAACTCTGTTTAGGGTTTTCAGCAGCTGCAAAGTTTTTTTTATCTCATACTGTTTGCGTGTTGCAAAAGCATCGTTGCTGTTAATCTTCTCCTCCATCCACAAACATGGGGTACTGTTTGTTCTTTTAGTGTTTCTATTGATTTTTTTTTTGTTATTGTAATTTCTAGTTTATCATTGAATTATATAGAAGATTCTGCATCAGTGCGTGTTTGTTTATGGAGATTGTATGTTGATTGCTTGTTTTCTTGGTTTGAGAAATTTTAATCTAAAGATATAAGAGTTAATAAGGAGATTTAGTGTGTTAAGTTAGATGATTGGATTGCGTGTAAGTTTTATGAAAGCTTTCTATTTTATGATAATATAAACTTGAATTTGGTTATTTTTGTGTGTGGAGTCATGAATCATGATGAATCTGAGATGAAGATTTGATATATTTTTTCTGGTCTTTTTGATGTTGCATTCTATGGTGTGATGATATGATACAGAAAGACAAGGGGTATGGTATCTGCACGTGTTCAAAAAGTGCATAGGAAAAAACAGAGGTGGTCAGACAAGAGCTTCAAGAAGGCTCACCTAGGAAATGAATGGAATAAGCCTTTGGCTGGATCTTCTCACGCCAAAGGAATCGTCCTTGAGCTCATGTAAGAGCTATCTATATAAAAGGAACATTTATTTATCTGCTTTATTTTTATTTTTTAGTATTGATGATCCAGTGACAGTCTTTGTGGTTTGATTATTCCAGAGGAATGGAGGCTAAGCAGCCAAACTCTGCTATCCGTAAGTGTGTTAGAGTACAGCTTGTCAAGAATGGAAAGAAAGTTGCTGCTTTTGTCCCCAACGATGGTTGTTTGAACCTCATTGAGCCAAATGTAAAGTCTAGACTTTGTAACCAATTATGATTTTTTGTTTATTGTAATCATTTTTTGTGTTATGATGTTTGCAGGACGAGGTGTTGATCTCTGGATTTGGGCGTAAGGGTCATGCTGTGGGAGATATTCCAGGAGTAAGGTACAAGGTCGTCATGGTTGCTGGTGTTTCACTCTCTTCTCTCTACAAGGGCAAGAAGGAGAAGCCAAGATCTTAAACAAAAGCTTCAAACCTTTTGAATTTTATTTTGATGGCTAAGAACTTTTCAGTATTTTAGCTTTTTTATTTTAAAGGAACTCTTGTGTTCTGTTCTACTTTGAGATTCAAGAACTTGATGTGTTAAAACTTTTTATTTTATGAGCATTTTAGTTTAGTTTATTCGATCTTATAATATGTGCATAGGCTTTTCTTTAAAACTAGATATAAAATGGCATATGATATTCTATTACTCACACAAAACATGCGACACATATCTCTACATAAGGATGAAGCTTAGACATAATCCTGACAATTATTTAAGTCATAGAGATAAACAAAAGTCACACAGCCCAGCTTACAAACTGAATAATGTAGCCAAACAGGTTTAAGAGCAGATCAGTGACCGATCAAAACCACAGGAAACATGGTAAACTTAGTACCTATAATCATCATCAAAGATCATGTAGTTATTGCTTCCTCCTCCTCCTCCTCCTCTCCTCCCTCTTTCATAACTATCCTTCTGCATCATAAAAACCACATTCATTAAACATTTAAACATAAACAACCAAACCATACGACATGTTTATTTATTTTGAATTTTACCCTGACGATCATTCGTTCAAATGCGTCGGTGCCGTGTTTCTCCATGTACTTCTCAGCAGCAGTGAGGATATCGTCGTCGTCACGTTTCGGAAAGAAGTTGAGCTTCTTCTGAGGAACGTACCAAATATTGGTGGAAGCTCTTTGAGGGTTCATGTAGAATGGCCTGATGAAATGTCTGTAGACATGTTCTGCTCCGTTAAACTGTGGCAGCACTAGCCAGCATATCCCCACCAGCTTCAAGAACGGCCATATCGGAAACCTTTATTAGAAGTAGAGATTTGATTATTTATTATATGACCGAAGTTTGTAAGCACAAGCTAAATGGTTTGCACTAGCATAAAAATAGTGTGCTCGACAAATAATAATAATAGTAACGTTACAGAACTAACAATTCGAGAAGTTTGGAGAAAATGAGTTCGAAGAGGGAGATGATTGCGTAGAGAACCCAGTATGTGAGCCATTGCTCGTCTTCTGCTAATGATTTTGTCTCTATTGCTTTCACTGATGCATACCTGTTAATTTTTTTGCCACCATAATTAATTATTCTAACACATTATCTAATATACTAATAAAGTAGTTAAACACTCCAAAAGCATACTGCCTCGTGCTTTGGATTCTAAGTGGATGTGTGTGGAAATACGCGCATCTGAGAAAATATTGTTTTCTTTAATATTATGCTGCCTCACCCCCCCCCCCCCCCCCCAAAAAATTTTTTTTCCAGTGCTCATGTCATATCAATCTGGATGAAAGATTAGCTTTAAAATGAGTTTTACTATCAATTAAAAAATCTATTACCTCAATTAACACACAAAATTAGCTTAAAAGGGAGTGTTGCTATCAATTAAATCTTTTAGTTACCCCATCTAACACAGAAAATTAGCTTAAATGTGAGTTTTGCTATCAATTTAATCTATTAATTACCCCAGTTAATTAGTAACACACTAAATTATATGGAGAGAGATTTCACTTACAGAGGGTAGACGAGAGCGACCAATGGGCTGTATAAACAGAAATAAAGCAAGTTTAAACTTCCAAATAAAATTAAAACACAAAACTAAACTCTATAAATCAGTAAAAAAAAAAACTAAAGATGGTTTTCTCTTTCAAACTGGATCAAGAACATAGACAATGTAGTTGAACTCAGTTGAAATGAAAACTAAGGAAACAAGATACGATCTAATTAACAATCTTAAAAGAAAACAAGATAAAGATCTGTAAAGACAAGAGAAGTGGAAAGAGTCAAAGAGACATACAGAGCAAGAACATCGAAGTTCTTGATGAGAACTTGAAGAACATTGTCATCTCCAGAATGAGAAGGCATTACTAGCTACTCTCCAGTTTCTTCCTTAATTTCCAAATCTTTCTCCTTTTTATTTTTCTTCTCTCTTTTCTCACAGTGTAGAAGTGGAATGGAGGCCAGCTTTTACCTTGGACTTTTATGACCACTCCTTTTTTTCATGGACAATTGTTTATTTCTAAACACATTTATAAGAATTTTACTTGAGCATGACTCGAGTTTCTACTCGGTAAATTTAAAAGAGAGTTAAATGAGGAGGGTCATATGAGATAAGATTATGCGTTCAGATGTCCGGCTAAACTCTACTTGACTGTTTTCTCAGCTTAAATTAATAATTGGGCTTTATGAACCCCCACGTTTTCTCTATAGGCCTTATCAATCAATGGGCGATGGAGGGAGGAAGAATCATGCAATCTGGGCCTGAGCAAATGCAGAACCCATTATCTTAACATCACATGAAATTGATAAAAGAAAAGCTAACCTCTCTTAAAACATTTCGGCCTGAGTTCAGCAAATAGATGCATATCACTTTTGTCAAGAACCAATATATATCCTAAAAGTAAACGATGTAGTTTTCTATCAGATGCAGATCCAGTGAATTAGAAGAGTTAATTTCTTTGTACATTTTTAGTCTCCTGTCCTCTTCGTCAATCTTTTTTCCAACCCAAAGATGGAAGAGATATGCTCATTAGCATCTGGTGCCCAGGCACTTCAAACAGCCATGCTACGCATCTTTGTCCCATCAAATCTAAAACAAGATAGATGATAAATTACATCAATAGTTTGGTTCGGTTTTAATTGGACTCGGTTTTGTATGCATATAATTATGAATGTCAAGAAACACCTAAAAGGTTTTCATGTTAAAATAGCTAAGCTTGATCTAAACAAAGTAGAGAAGCAAGTGATGGTATGATGATCATCTAATATTTTCCAGGTCAAAAACAAAGAGTCCACATGAATACACCTATACGATAGTATTTCCACATTATAGGACGTTCCACATTATATAACTACGTAGATCCAAATATCTATTTACAGCATATGCATTAGAGACATTTTTCATTTCTTTTGGACCTATAAGGTAATGCCAGGTTACTTACTATTCTCCTACTTTGTCCTTTCCTTTTCAGATTTCTTTTTTCACTATAAAATAAAACGCCGACATAAAACACAATGATCGTCATGACTCGTATCTTATTGTTTATCTATAAAGGTATACGTAAACAACAATATACAAATATCAAAGAAGATTCATGAGATCATCGGTGCCTCCATATTCTTCTCTATTATATATTATCGTCAAATCTAGTTTAGCTCATTGATATATTTGTCACTGAGATCAACTAGGATTTACATTCTTTTTTTTTTTTGCTAAAAGTTAAGAAACTAAAAAACAAATGTGTAAGATAGATTTAGTAGCTGAAAACAGAGAAACATCTGTTTCACCTGTGGATTTACATTCTTTGAAAAATTATTAACATCAACCCTTATTTAAACCAGTATGTATGCTTGGCATAGCATATTTATGAGATTATATAACCGACAGGCCTGTGTTTTCAGGAATGGTTGGCACCCATCTATGGAAGTTTCAATATTATTATATTAGAAACTTTTTATTATTTTATTATGCAGAGCAATAGTTTATTTTTGTTAACATACTAATTGTATATATATGAGTATGTGTGGAATGATTTTAAAATTGCTAACATACCAATTCCCATGCTCGTTTGATACATCCACCTACTTTTGGTATACATTCGTTTCTGCAGTATACACACCATGCAAGGTAAGGCAGTATAGCGTAAGTAAAATCTGATAACATAGACCGATACAGATGCAGATAACCATCAATAGTTTGATAACTTGCTTATTGTATTTATATATCAAATCTATAAACTTTTGTTTTACCATACATTGTGTTCAGTATTCGTGGATAAACTATATTTGGGTATGTCATCATATCTAGATAAAACTCCTCATTAGCAAACTTTGATAACCAAAACTACATTTTAGTGCTTTGAGTTATATGATCTGTTTACTGTATATAACACATATATATATACAATATCTTAGTATAGAATGTTGATAGAGTCAATATTGAAAATATTAGGATATAATTTACACCGGAGAGGCGGAGAATAGTAGGTTGAGTATATATAGAACACGAATAAGCTCATAATGCATATGTATCTTTGGCGACAATACGGTAGAAAGGATCAGACCATGAACAAAAAAACTGGAATATATCTTCTTTGGCATGGGAAATGTTCTGTTGATTAACAGTTATACACATATAAAAACGGATCAGAAACCCTAATCAAGTATTATGTCTCATTAGAATTCTCGTCACATCACACTCGTGAGTAAAGAGACAAACATTTCACAAGACAAATACTGTACGTACTAAAACATATCGAAAATCACGTTCTTAAGAACTTAATACATTAATCAGAAGAATAATGAAATCAAATCAGAACTCGTGGAAATTTGTAAAGAAAAAAATATATGAAGAAGGAAATGCAAAAACAAAACACGCTTGTTTAGAAACAATCAAACAAACGAAACAAAAAATAAAATAAAAAACAAATCTCACAGATATATATTGTTTGTGTGTGTTTTCTTTTTCTGGCCTAGGAATGATGATGACTTGTGCTTCCATCTTCTTGATGGTTGCGATGATGATCTCCATCGCGGTTTTCCTGGTTTTCCGTCTCATGAACCGGCCGGTACGCAGCGTTCAACGCCGACAAAACTCCGTAATGGTTATGCTCTCCTCCTCCGTAACCAGACGCCAAAGGCTGTCCGGAAAACAAAGCAAAAGGCGCTGGAAAGTTCATCAAATGTACTCCTCCTCCACCCCCTGCTCCACCGCCACCACCACCACCGCCACCGCTCGTGTTGTAAACGTCACCTGAATGATGAAAAGCCCATAGATTCTGCGTATTATTTTCACCACTACTCCAAAACGGCGCCGTGGCAGGAGTTTGGCTCGTAGGCAAAGATCCAGCCGTTGATTGTACTAGATAGTTCCCCATCTGGTTATGATCTACGAGCTGAGAAGAAGAACAAGAATGCGACTCATTCTTGGGACGCACCTGGTGAAGCTGTTGATGATGTTGAGCCATCGCAGGCGTGTGGAAGTAGTAGCTGCTCGGTGTTGTACGAAGATGAGCAGCAGAGAGAGAGGATCTTGAGCTACGAAGTGAGATGTTAAGAGAAGTGAAGTTAGCCGGTATGGTTCCAGTCCCCGTAGCGGCTATAACCGCCGGCTCGGCTTGCTGGAGAAGCCACTCGATGGTTTCACCGTCGGATTTATGACCTAGCTCACGTGTGAGCTGAAAGACACGTGCGGCGCACATGGCCGGCATACGGATCCTACGGCCTCGGCCTTCGACTTTGGTGTGTCTGTCCTTTGTTGAGGTTCGCTTTGGAGGTGGTTTCTTGGAGGGAGCGTTAGGGTCGGAGTTAGGTTCGGAAGAGGAAGCTGATGGGATGATGGCTAAGGAAGTGGAAGAGGAGGAAGAAGAATCAAGAAGCTGGAGAGGGAAGTTTGGTCTTTGATGATGATCTGGATCCGGATCCATTGATGATGATGATGATGATCAAAGATGGTGTTGTGGTGGGGAAGTGGGACTACTGTCTCTGTTAGATCTTTATGTGAGCCATAGTTTCTCTCTCTATATTCTGTTTTTTTTATTGCTAGAGAGAAAGATAGGTTATGGTCCTTAAAGACATGAAACTATTTTCAGATGGGAAGCTTAGCTGTGTGTCCTCTGTGTTTGAGTGAGAGAAGAGAGAGAGAGATTGTTAAAGCGATATGAATATGAAAGCATGGACTTTTTTTTTCTTCTTTGCTTTATATCTTTTGTGTTTTTTTTAATTTTTGGAATTTGATTTACATTATAAACTATTCTCTTTGAGAATTTTTCGTTATTTCTGGTAATAAAAGATAGGGTTACGTGATTTTCATTCTGTACAATAATTCAAAAAATAATATGTTTTGCTTTATACCGTACAGTGATCGAGATAAATGAAAAAAAAAAAAAAGAATTCGTATTTATTGTGTTTCATGCATAAATTTCATAATAATACAACACTATTGTCGATTTTTCCAATAATTGAAAAGGGACGTTAGTTTTCGTCGTTACTGTTAACTTCATGTCGATCGCAGAATTAACTGCACAGTTAGCGAAAAGTTCAGCGATTCAGAACTAGAACTCAGAAGTTACATATACTCTCTATATTTTGCGCTTACGTGATATCAAAATAATAAATAGATTGAATCATTGACAGGTGATTAATCCATGGCTCTATGGTAGATCACGAGATCGACGTGATAAAATCTAACTTTTGACCAAAAATAAAAACATAAACCCAACCTCCTTAATTTTTATGAAACATTTGTTTTTTTTTGGGGGGGGGGGGGATGTGGGGGTATATGTCTCTTGAATGACTTTCAAGACTTCGATACTATTATCTTCGAAACCATATATAGTTATACTCAAAAAGAACAAATATAGAGCTATATATATATATAGCAAAATTATATTGCTTCTGCTTTGTTTCCACTATTGGTGTTATCTCGTTGACAGACAAATGTCGTTAAAGGATGTACCACTAAACTTAGAAAATTATTTTGACCCTCCGATGTGGACAAACCATTTTGTTCTTATTTTAGTGAAATTTTGCAAGTAATCATGAAGAAGCTTCCTTTATTTTGTGATGATTATTCAACATATAGACAATGCATATACTGATATTTTGTTGAGTCAATTGGCTTGAAACCTAAAAATAATCATCAAATTAACAAACTGCCTATGATAGGACAAGTTTGGTGACTACAAATCAAAGTGCCACGAGATGGGTTTTAGGGTACAAAGTTAACTAGGAGATAAGTTGTGTGTAGGGAGTGCAATTTCTCTATTTTATTTACATATAAGTTCTATGGGAGTTTAGACTTTTCTCTTTTAAGTGTACAACATACACAATATGTGGTATTTAATTATAAATTACGTTTATTTATTGAACTTCATCAGTTAATTGATTTGAATGTAAGAAAACGCGACGTTTTAAATAAAGTTGGCGTTTAGAGCATATCTAATATCTAATGCAAGTGAAGTTTTCATGCATTGTATTATATTAATATCAATGGTTAAATTATTTTTTTAGAAATTAAAGAAATTCTCTAATTTTATTTCAAAATTGATACTACTTTTCAAATTTACATTTAAGTAATAATCTAAATGATTTATAAATGTGTAAGAGTTATTTAATTTATAGGAATTTATAAACCTAACGGACCCTCTAAATAGTAAATTCTAAACAATAATCACTAAACCATAATCCAAATATTAAGTTATTTTTGATTGAGTGTATTTTTATAAAAACTGGTATCCAACTTAATTAATGTATTTCAATAAATTTCTCAAAAATTAACCACTATAAAACATAAGTTTCCGAAGAATTTTTCATAATTTTTTGTAACGATCTTCCCCCTCGTTCTTCTTTTTAAAATTTTGAAGTTTTAAATCACTGAAATACTTAATTAGAAACTTCTATAGATTATTTTGTAAGTCATATATAGATACTATACTCTTTCAATTCTATATAGTATTGAGCCATCTCAAGTGTTATGAACATTAAACAATATAAACAACGTATATATATATATATTTTTTTTTGTAACGAATAATATATTAAGAAAACGGAAGCAAAGGGTTCGGCCCAAACAGGAAAAGCGTTTAGCCCATCAAATGGGTTGCGTTGACAACAAGAACAGACGAAGAAGACAAAGGCCCGTTAAGGGCCTGCTTTGCCAAACGATCAGCATCTCTGTTCTGAGAACGAGAGATGTGAGAGAAACCGATAGACGCAAAAGAAGAGGAGATGTGATCGATGTCCCGAAGGATCCCACGAATCTCTTTGATCTGTTGCTTGGTGGTGATTGCTCGGATGAGCGTTGAGCAGTCGGAGAGGAAGACTATGTTGTTACTTCCTTTTGATGCTGCGATTGAGATGCCGAGACGGAGAGCCATAGCTTCCGCCATAAGAGGAGACGAGACGAAGTCCACTGTTTGCGATCCCGATCCGAGTTGTCGAGAGTGTGAATCCATCAGAGTCCAAGCTAGTCCTGCTCGATTCGTTGTAGAGTTCCATGCTGCATCTGTTTTACACATCGTTGTGAACCGAGGGTCAATTCGTGTAGGTAGCGATCTCGCTTTTGGAACTCCGCGTGGGGCTTCTCAAGTTCGATCTGTGCCTGGTCCCATTCCCTTGCTGCTACTAGTGTCTTTGTTGCCACTTCCGTAGGTGTCGATGTTTTATCCTCAAAGATAAGACGGTTCCGCGCCGTTCATAGCATCCAGCAGACCCAAGGGAGGATGCTTTGCTTGATCCCCGTTGGAGGGAGACATGTCGATCCCCTGAACAACACAACAGCTTCCTTGAAGTTCATATCATCAGATGGTGCGAGCTGTTGAAGTACACTTCATAAACAACGTATATATATTTCTTGTTGGTGATACATTCGCATCGCTGATTGTTCCTATGAATTGTTCCAAACCAATTTTCCACAACAAATAATTTTATTCGTGCTGATGCTAATTGACAGGGTTTTGATTTTTTGATATTCAAATTTCAGTCAGCGAATGTATAAATAGTATTTTTATTTTTAATGGGAATAAACTTTTCTTTATATATATCTATCTTATTAAAACAGAAACATTTTGTTGGATCTAACATTTATTTTGTAAGTTTTTAAATTAAATACACATTTATACTTTATAGTTAAACCTACATTAAATCACTAATGTTTCTTTCTTTATACTACTATTCATGTTTCCAAACAATATACTTATTTCTTTATACTACTATCAATGTTTCCAAACAATATATTTTTATACTACTATCAATGTTTCCAAACAATACAATAATTAATCTTAGTTATTTTATATCTATCATTTTCTTTTTAAAATTTTATAGAAACGTTATAATTTCATAAATTGCAAAATAATAAATTTTAAAATTTGGATTATAAGACTACAAAATATGAAACTATACAATTTAAATCTAATTAGATTACATATCGGTCATCTATCAGTTCAATCGGTTAGTTTCGGGTTTTAGTGATTTTTTTAATATAAATATTTTTAAAACCTAAATTGAATTGTCAGATCTCCGGATTAACCGGTATAATCACAATCGGGTTGAATTTAAAAACACTGATTTAAATGCAAAAATATTTTAAATACACACTCTTTAAAAATTACCAAAATATTTGTTAAGTTATTAATGAAATTTTTCATCGTAAAATATTCCGCGCTTCCAAAGCGCGGGTCAAAATCTAGTATATAAGTTAATATCGGATATTAATTGTAACTAGATCTTGACCCGCACACCCGTGCGGGTATTCATTTTATTTTTAAATAAATGTTTATAATGTACAAATAGTTGTCCGTATTTTGAAAAATTATCGTATGAAATAATTGTTTCATATGGATCTTTTAAACAAAAATATAGTTTATATTGAGTAATTTTTTGTTTTGGTTTTCAAACTGTTATAATATGAATTAATCGACCGCAAAAGTGTATTTTTTTTTTGTATAGATAAAGTGTAGAACACTTGTGCGGTCGTTTGGTCAACTATATATATATATATATATATATATATATATATATATTTGAATTTGGTGTAGTATATTATATACTCTTCCACATTCAGCATTTTTGATTTGCATTAGACTATTATTTATATAAAAGTATACACAAAATTTTGTATTTTTGTATATGCGGGTTTGCTTATGTAAATCAACTATTTTTTTTGTTTTAATTATGTTGTGTATCAAATGTGGAAACAAATACACTTGAGTTATATATATCACTATTTTATTAATATAGTAAAATGTTAAAGTAACAAATAATTTTTATTTTAAAAGGATACTTATAAAAAGTATTAATTTACTGAAACAAAAACCTTAGATTAATTTACCGAATTAGAATGAAAACTACAATTAGTAAAATTCATCATAGCTACTATATTATAAAGCATCATTTATGGTTATAAATTTGATAAATATAAAATAAAAATGTATTTTTTTTAAGTTAAATTGGAACTCTTGCTACACGGAAACCTGAATAGCTTATAGGAGATGAAGAGGGTTGTGTTCAACAAAAATTATCTGAAACCTAATTTTTTTGGATTCTTTGTTTTGGATTCTTTTTCAGTCAAAATTGAAATAGTAACCGCTTAGAAAACAATGGTATTATCAACTTAAATTAGAAATAAATGCTAAATAGATTTTTAGGAGATTGCGATATCTTTCTAGTTAATATGTTGTTATGTTTTCTTTGATAATAATGGTAAATTATTAAATACTAATAATAAATGATTGTGTTAAACCAATAATTATTATCTTAATGGCATTTGGTTGTAAATATTGTGTAAGTTTAAGGGTGAAATTTATTTTGTACTTCAGTTTTAATAGATTAGATAATCAAAAGTCTCAGCCAGTATTAAATACACACTAGAAATGAAGAATCAAAACACGGAAAGGAAAAAGAAACGATTGTAAAACGCCATTGTACAAATTTGACATAAATCAGATAGGAGTATTACAATTCAGAAAGAACGATCACGACATTTTACGAATAATAAAGTCAGCTAACTAATTAATCACTCATTAATTCTTTTCAGTCATTTTCTCTACTGACATGTATTTATACACATTTGACTCCCCCACTTTTCCTAAAACTAGAATCTAACCTGCTTCAGAAAACAAAAGAAATAACAAAATTGACTAATCAACATATATAAAACTATACTAGATCTCAACATTCTGGTTAGCCAACTCTGAACGATGAAAGGTCGGATTCAATTTTGTATTTGACACACTGCTCAGTTTGACATTCCTTTTTTTTGTGCAACCCTCAGTTTGACATTCCTATTTGCATATTAAATATTAGTAATTTATTTCCATAAAATATTAGTTATATATCTCTTATTTTGGTTGGAGACGATTAAAATTGACATGGTGATATAAATGTAGGATGACAACAATAGTTATAGACTTATAGTAGCCTCGTGGACATTTCTGGTTGATCAAAGTTTCAGTTTTATTGTAAATCAATCATCTATCTGGCTAAATACTTTTAAGGTTGTAAAAATATGAATTTGTATCTAAAATGAAAAGAAGAAGAAATGAGCGTAATAAATGAACAAATAAGAGAGATAGACAGTGGGGTTAAAACAGACTCCACGTGCGTGTCCTCTGCATCATTCACTCTCTAAAAAGACAGTGACCATAGCCTCATCACTCCCTTGTGGGCCCCACGTCTAGTCCGGTCAAGTTATTAATCTTTCTCAAATTTACATTTATTTCTCCTTTCATCTTTTGGTTGAATCTATTTACCATCAATCACGAACCCTATTTCAAACATTACTGCCAGTAACAAAAAAAAACATCTCAAGAATTTCCAGCCTTAGTTTTTACAGAAATTCTCAAGATTCTCTACAGTATTGTGAAAATACACTGTTTTACTTCATTTTAAAATAAAATGTATTTTACTAGAATGTGCAATAAGGCTTAGACAAATTCATGTTCCACAGTGTCCCATCATGTTCCTAATTTCCAAAAAATAATATATAAAAATACATCTAGCCTTTATTAAAAATATACATTTCTCTTACAGTATAAACTATAAAATCTCGATTCTTGTTTATAAATGGAAGGAAACTAACCCTTGATGAGAATTTTTAAATATTTATTTGAATTCATTTATATGTTGAATAACTGGATATATTATATATATGTATTTAATAATAACAGGATACATAATTTTCTTTTACTGGAATATGAAATTTATATATCAAAAAAATGTTACAAAGATTTGACCAAATGCAATCAAAATCTAAAATCGATGTATTTGTTTTGAAAGAAAAAATATAGACAAGTTTACAATAATAAAAACGTAACAACTTTGCACTCTTGATATAGAAGCCTTAGTGTTGAAAGGAGTCAGTGAGGAACCGTGAAATTGTATTCCATCTTGCTAGAACTTCACTCATATCCTCTGCATCTTTATGTCAAAGCAAAATTAGGTTCAAATCATTTGAGTTAAAAATATAGAAGAGGATGGTGTGGTAGTAATCAGGACATCTCTTATTCCTCTCCTTCCGAACTTAATATATAATGTAGCTTGGAACAAACTAGTACAGGGATGGATGAAGTGTGATTATTATCAAAAGATATTGAATCGTGATAATCTAGTCAGGCTTGATCTGTGGAGCTAATACCCATGAATAGAACATGTCCCAGCTGGTTCACCATAGAAAAAAACATTTTAAGAATAAATGATCACTTATCTCTGGTTTACCATAGAGAGGACACTATGCAGGGATAAATCCCCACTTCTTCAGGCGCCATGAAGTGTTGTGTTTGTTACGGCAAATAAAATAAGCGATGAAAACTTCTTTTAAATGGATTGACTAAACCGTATAATCCTATACAAACCATCAAGAAGTGGTTGTACTCGGATCTGGTACCATGTCATTTCAACAAGAACTTACAACTACAGTCGAGTGGTAAGAAGATGGTTTAAGATGTCAACACTCTTTAAATTTGATTCAATCTATTATGCAAAACTAAATCACCTTATTCTAGATATCCACACACAAATATCAAAGATGAATTGTGCTGGCTATTTGCATTACATATTAGTTTATATTTTTTATAGATCCATAATATGTCTAAGTTAATAATAAAATGAACTTACCACTATAAACATCAAATATGATTACTTTTTTTCAGAGTCCCCAAAAAAGATTAATAATTTTTTTTTTCAAGAAAATCGTTTCATTTTCGTAGTGAGTATTAATTTTTATTAATTTATTAGTAAAATTTGAGTGGTAGATAGAAAACTAATGTTTAGCGTTTTTGAGAGAAAAGTCATAAGATTCTCTCGTAAAAGTACACTAGTCACTATTTTTAATATCATCCGTTTCAGCCATTATTTTCCAACTCACTCATGTATGTAGATAAAAAGGGATACACTTGAGTATAGTATGCAAAATGGACAGAGAAAATAATAAATGAAAACAAATACTTAATTAAAAGAAAAAGTGGGCTCCCATCCACATTCACCAGCAATGATTGCCTCACTGCCTTTGCAGCTCCACTTCTGCCTCTTTCCTCTTTCTTTTTATTTATTTTATTTTCCCCACCTCACTTTAGATTTGTTTCTATATTTGACCCGGATTTTAATTTGATTTACATTTAGTCTACCTTTCTCTCAATATACTGTACATATACGGTATAACATCAAATGATCCTCTTCCCATACTCCTTTATTGCGTATTTCCCATATTTTACAAACATTTATGCATTATGTGTATCTCTATAAATAAATTAAAGTATATATAGATAGTCTATTTTGAGTTTTTATATACAAAATTATTTGATACAAGTACGTGTAAAATTAATAAAAAATAATTTCACGCAGCCTTTAAAAAAACAAAGAAATTCTTAGTATATTATAGTGAAATTCAACATCATATATATATTTTAATAAAATATGTGAAAATTTGTCTACCTAACTAATCAAATTCTACACATATTTAAACCATATTTAAACAGCTTATCCACCAGATATAGTTATTTTTTTTGTCAGTGACTTACTCTGTTAACAAATATATAGAAATGTATATTTATGAAAAGTTAGTGATCAATAGACGCAGAGCTACCAGTTTGGTGTGTAAAGTTTATATGAGTCTGTGTGTTTGACGAAAAAAAAAAGTTGGTGATCAATAAACTATATATTTTTGGATTCAGTTTCAATGTTCAAAAGCTCCATAAATAGTTTACCGCTTGTTTCTATATGAACTGTGACGTGTGCGTATAAATAATAATATCTCCTAACCAAATTACATTTACATAAAATGTAACCATTATATATGTTCGTTATGTGTCTAGTTACATCGTACAGACAGTTTAAGATGAACATCATTGTATATACACGTTTAACGTTACGAGAACAATTAAACGACACTTCATAATCTTTTATTTATGCTAAATTTTATTTAATATAAATTATACTAAGCAATGATGAATAATCCATGTATATGCATTAAAAGCCATGTGTACTGTCATGTTTTGATAGAGAGATAAAGGAATAAAATTGGCATGGATAACCCATGTGACGATACCGATATACCATACATATAGCTTCTGAGCAAACACAATTTGGTCGACATATAATCAATCAAAGTTGCTTATATCGATTATAGAATTTTATATCAATTCAACTGAATAAACTTTAAGTCCAATGCCATAGTTAAAAGGGATGATTTAGGAATGATGAATCCACCGCATAATACTAGCTCCAATAATAAAAAAATTATGAAGTAAAGATCCAGACTTTTCTAATATTTTTGTTGTGTGGCCAAAATTGATTTAAAAATTATTAGAATCAAACTAGTAATCTTTTTGTGTGGCCAAGATTGATTCAATTAAGTCGAAATACCCAAAATAATTGATTTGTTGTTGGCGAAATCACAACAAAGTTTGTCTCTGCGAATTCCTTATCTCCCGTAAATAACCTTAGGTCCTTCCATGGCCGTCGTTTTCTCTCATGTCTTCCTCGGCCACTTTCTTTAGTCGTCTAACATTTTCTAAAATGTAATTAGTTCTTATAACAAATCAAAATATAAAAAGCAATATATATATATATATATATATATATATATATATATATATATATATATATATATATATATATATACTTTTAAAAAGCAATATTTATGTTTGAAACAATCAATAATTTATTCTTAGTTCTACTTGAAAATCAATATTTTATTAATAGTGTAACCTAAAAACTAATTTCTCATCACTCGTAATTGATTTATTCTAGTAAAGATCATGCGAATAACACAAGCTTTCATCTTGCGACGTAAAACCTAATCCACTTTCGATATTGAAGATGGGAATGGGATCCGGGTTGCAGCTCGTCAAGTTCCTCACTGCTGGTACTATATACTGGGACGCTGATGTGCAATGTAGCACTCTTTTCTTTTACCTAATAGTCTTTGTAACTAATGGTTTTCATCATCCGGATGCAAATAAAATTAAGCTTGCTTATTTTAGGTGACAACAAAGGTTGATTAGTTTAAAGAGTGGTAGTTTTGGAGTCGGTTATATATATGGTTAGAATCCATCCCTATGATTTTATTCTTATTTTACATCCGTTAAATCGTTTAGTGATCTTGCTTAGTGCTCAGCATTTATTTTTTCATTGTGTGACTTTGCTTAGCATTTACTTTTTCATTAGTGTTCAGTACTTATTGCATTCCCTTTTTAATTGTTTGCGTTGTTTCTTCTCTTGTTTTTGGTCATCAGAAAATCATGGAAATTATATTATATCTCCTTTACCTTTCTGTTATGTTAGGCGCTAGTGTTCAAAGATTCGGTATCATTTATACGTCGTCAATTTAATTAGTTCCTCGGGGTTTAAAGCAAAGATTGAAGCAGGAAAAAAAAAACAAATAAACAAAACTCTGGGTACGATGGATTGTAATAAGGATATTGTACATTCTGTTGTGAACGTATGAGGCGTGGATTATATTGGTAGTGTACAAATCATAAGATGAAGATGAATTGGTGTCATTAATTGTGTCCTATAGTGAAATTAATTCGAGGAAGAAGCAATGAAATGACACCAGCTTTGCCAGCATTTGTGTCTTTTAATCTTCAAAATATATACTCCCTCTGTTTTTAAAAGATGCATGTTCTGGAAAAAATATTTGTTTCAAAAGATGTATTTTTTATATTTTCTATATAAAAATTGCAAATTTTAATAAAATTGATTGAATTTATTGAAAGACTATTGGTTAAAATGCATCGAAATTTGATAATTTCTAAAAACAATGCATGATTAATGTATTTTCTTAATATGTGTGAAAACTCCAAAACATACCTCTTTAAAAAACAGAGGGAGTACATATCATGGAAGCTTTGTTTGAAAGGGATCACTCTACGTACTGTTTAAGGAGTTTGAAATATAAAAGAAAGATTCATGCGATCTGTAATAATTGGCACTTTTTGGTAATAATGGGTATCTATTTTATTTTATTAGCTAGAGATTATTTTTTAATTTTTTTTTCTTTTTGAAATAAATGTTTTAGTTTTCACGTTCCTTATAAACTTAAACAGTTAATTAAATTTTATAAGTACTTAAATTTAGGTGTCTAAAACATCTTTGTCTGATAAAAGTATTAAGCTGTTGTGTCTGTTCAGATAACTACAACAATTTATATCCAATAAGCGTCACTCCCATATGTTTAAACCAGTTTCTCCATTTTTTAAGGTAACTACCACGTATGGCTGGTATAAATATTGTTGTGTGGGTCTTTCTAACGTTGGTAGACATGCTCCAAAGAAATAATCGGTTGAGACTCGAAGCTGGATCAAAAAGAAAATGAGAAATACTTGGGTTCACCCCTAGAGTGAACCTTTAGGTTCATCCAACTAATATGATTTCGTTATTTTATATTCAGTATATTTTTAAAAAGGAAACAAAATATTGTCAAGTTTTATTATGTTTTTAAAATAAAAAATAAATAAAAAATAATAGTAGTCGCATAAAAAGATTTTATATTTAAAATACCGTCAGCAAAACACTAAACCCTAAATCATAAACCTTAAATTCATGGTAAATCCTTGGATAAATCTTAAATCTTTGAATTTTTTTAAAAAATATTTTTAACAAAATCAGTAAAACACTAAACCCTAAACCCTAAATACTAAATCCTAAACCCTTGGGTAAATCATAAACCCTTGGGTAAATCATAAACACTTGGGTAAATCATAAATACTAAATCCTAAACCTTTGGTAAACCATAAACTCTAAATCTTAAATCTTAGACCCTAAACCCTTGGGTAAACCTTAAATCCTTGGGTAAATCATAAATACTAAACCCTAAACCTTTGGGTAAATCATAAACCCAAAGGTTTAGGATTTAGTATTTATGATTTAGGGTTTACCCAGAGGTTTAGGGTTTATCCAGGGGTTTAGGGTTTAAGATTTAGGGTTTAGAGATTAGTATTTGGCTGACGGTATTAAAAATATATTTTTCTAAAATGTATTTTGTTTGCAATTAATATTAATTTTTATTAGTTTTATTTTTTAGTTTAAAAATATTAATATAATTTGACAATATTTTGTTTCCTTTTTTAAAAGATATTGAATATGAAATAACGAAATCCTATTGGTTGAGTAAGATTCATGCATGTAATTTAGTTCTGGTGCAATAAATAATTGCATAGGAAGAGAAAAAAAAAGAAGAAACAACATAAAAGTTGTCCTCTCATGAACTGTCACTACGACTAGCGACACAATCACGTTGCATCCGGAACCCTAGCATTCATCATTCATTGTTTGTGTGTTTGTACATTATTCATGTCTCCACATCTACATATTTACCCCTCCGTTCGTATCTCTGTCTCTACTCTACTTTTATATGGTATGTATAAACTTTAAATTCGAACCGAACTAGCTTAATTATAAAATTAATTTCTGATAACTACATTTTTGGGGTGTAATTTCTGTTTTATTTATTTTTGAGAAAGGGCTAATTTCTATTTTATTTTTGTAACTGAAGTATCTTAGACCTTCGGTCTATAGTCATTTTGGACTAGGAATCCAACATATAAATTTATCCACTTGCGCTACCGATAGGACTCAAACCTAGGACCTGGTAATACGTACTCCTGCAAGAGCTTCTAAAGGGTCAATCTATAGAGCAACCGACACGACCTTGACTTTTTAGTTTTGAGTACCCTTCCCTATCTCTTAGATTGGTATTAACTAGTGTAAAATGGTGGAAAAATAAAGGTGAAAATGGAGGTAATAAAGGTGAAAAATGGAGGTAAGAGAAGCAAAATTCAGAGTAAAACTTTCTCTGTATATAACGCTATTCCAGTTATTTTATTTTCTTTTGGCATAAATGAGCTGAATACAAATTTCATATGTCTGGTTAAAAAATAATGACTCAAATATTGTTCACTCTATTTTATTGCCGCTAAAAGTACCTTCTAATCACACGCTTAAATTATTTCTATGTTGAGTAAAAACTGTGTTGACTGGAATGTTGGCGTTATTATAGTTGATTTCAAATCTATGTGCTTTCTCTATCTAGATTAGATCTATTGACTGGTATGGACTGATAGTATACTATCTTCCTAATGTATAATATAATAACAGAATAGAAATTATTAATTACTTTAATATTGGTATCATTCCATATGTATTCTGATTAAAAATAATGATCGAATTCGACGTGCTCACCTTCCAGGGGAATTCGTAATTGTTAATTACGAACTCATTCAAATTGGAATTGAAGCTTACAACAAAAATACAGCTATCAAAGTTCTGGTGGCTTAGATCATCTCTAATGTAAAACTCTATTTTTTCCTCCAAAATAAAAAAAAGGAGAAAATAAAATATAATTAATCCAATCTAATTCTATATCTCATTACATAATAGAGTAATGAATAAACGAAAAATAGATTATTCTATTTATAGTGTAAATTCTATTATACAATGAGATATGAAGTTGAGTTGGAACATATGTTATTCTATACTCCATTTCACTTCATTTTAGAAGAAAAAATAAAGTAGGGTTAGAGATGCTCTTAATAGTAGACCGGTAGTATAAAAAGTTGATTTCTTTGTATTCTAGATTCAAACCAACCTTAATATGAAGGATTATTCTTTAAATCAGATTTTTTTTTTATAAACTAACTCCATATCTATTGAAGATTATGGATTTAAAATTCAAAATTTTCATAAATAATAAATTTTATTGATTTCGAGATAGACCGGTTCAAAATATGATATAAATAAATAAAATAATATTTTAGTTTCTTATGTAAATATATATTCTATTAAAATAATAATAATTTTTATATATGCAATTTACAGACAAAATATTTTATTTTATTGTTACAATAGAATCTATCTCTATACAATAGAATAAATATGTGTTGTAGTCCTCTTGGACATAAAATAACATTCTCCACTGATAATTAGCAACCTCTTACCAATCTTTATTTCTAAACGAGCCAACCTCGACCTCTTGAATCTGGACGTTTTAGTGATATTTTGCTATTGGCTAATATTCCAAACGGAAACTGTTTTCTATGATTAAATGAAACAACATTAAATGTAGCTGAACTAAAAATGAAAGAAGTAAAAGAGGACTAAATAATTTAGGGTAAACAAATTATTCTATCAGTGTTTAAGGTTGTCTAACTTTTCTTCTTGTATTACCATTTTGCTCGGTTGGATGAAAGAAAAACATTTATATATATTAAGGGGACAAGAGCTGCCAATCGTATGTACGTTTTATTCATTGTTTTTACATTATTAAAGCAAAACGAAAATAAAAATATTACAAAAATTATAGGTTCATATTTCGTCAATACCCCTCGGAAAAATGTAGAGAATTACAAGAAATGCCACGAAATGACTTTGGAGAACCCTCAAGTTTCTTTCAATCGTTATCTCCATTTCTCTTTGATCCCAAAGTGTTTCGTTTATTTTCATGATCAATTTTAAATTTAATTTTACAAAAATTGGTGGTCACACACTCCACCTAGAAGCCTATCAACATCCGCGTCGGCAAATATTCACAAAACCCTATTGATCGACGTGTATCTCCATAAAACACACACATAATATATGTATGTGTAAATTGAAATATATTGCTAATAATACGGTTGGACTTTTTGGTAGCTATATCGAAAATCTGAAATGTACGTGAGACAAGTTTAGTGGAAACTGAAAAAGACGTCCATGGCGGAGTTGGTGGGTTTGCTAAGCTGACAGTGCCCCGTCGCTCTCCGACGTCCGTATTCTCGTTTCCCGATCTCTATTAGGGCTGATGTCATTCTCTTCCTCCTTCACAGCATCTCCAATTCTTTTAAAAGAAAGAAAAGTCAATCAGACAATATTGGATATATATGTAAATATAGATAGTTATAGTCCTTCTTGTAATTACTTTAGACCTAGTACTCTCTTCTATTGTGTATAAGTATCGTACATATCCCTTAATAAGATTTATCAGTTTCCATAATCTATATGGTATCAGAGCTTACACTCCTAAACCTAGCAAAAATTTTCTTCTAAGTCGCCACCATGAGTTCTTCTTCAAACACCAACACCAATGAAGTGATCTCCATTAACAACAACAACAACACCCTTCTCCATATCAACATGTCGAATGTGACTAAGCTCACAAACACCAACTATCTCATGTGGAGCTTGCAAGTTCGTGCTTTGTTGGATGGATATGCTCTTGGGCATCATCTTGACAACTCCAGCGTCATTCCCCCGCCCACACTCACCGCTGACAACGTTGTCTCTGAGAATCCAGACTTTGTTCGCTGGAATCGTCAAGACAAGCTGATTTACAGCGCCCTCCTTGGTGCCATAACCACTCCGATCCAGCCCACCGTGTCACGCACGTCAACTGCTGCGCATATCTGGGAGAAGCTTGCATCGATCTATGCTAAGCCTAGCCGTGGCCATATCAAGCAACTCAAAGATCAGCTCAAGCACTACAACAAAGGTAACAAATCCATTGATGAGTACCTTCAAGAAGTCATGACCAAGCTGGATCAACTTGCGATTCTCAGCAAGCCCTTTGACCATGAAGATCAAGTTGAAACGATTCTCGGGGGATTACCAGACGAGTATAAGATTGTTGTTGATCAGATCGAAGGCAAAGATACTCCTCCGAGTATCACGGAGATCCATGAACGCTTGCTCAACCACGAGGCCAAACTCCTTGCAGCTCGTGATGCTCCCTCTGCTGTGATCCCTACGTCGGCGAATGTCGTGCAGCACAGACAACAGCACACCTATGCAAACAGTCGCAACAACAATGGCAAGAGAAAAAACTACCATCCTCCCAGTGGCGATACCAACTACCAGTACTCTCAGTCTCACCCGCGCCCTGAGAAACGCCAGTTCAAACCCTATCTGGGTAAGTGTCAGCTCTGCAACACTCAAGGTCACAGTGCCAGACGATGTCCTCAGTTCCAGCAGCAGCTTCAGCCTTCGGTACCAGCGAACCAACAGGCGAACCTCTTTAGGCCTTGGCAGCCCCGAGCTAACCTTGCGGTCAACGCTCCATACACTGCAGCGAATTGGCTTATGGACTCTGGTGCTACACACCACATCACCTCTGACCTGAACAACCTCTCTCTCCATCAGCCATATCACGGTGGAGATGATGTTCTCATTGCGGATGGCTCTGGCTTACCGATATCACACACTGGTTCTTCTACTCTCTCAACTCCAACTCGCAACATGTCTTTACAAAATATTTTATATGTTCCTAATATTGATAAGAACTTGATATCGGTATATCGACTCTGCAATACTAATGGTGTTTCGGTTGAATTTTTCCCTGCCTCCTTTCAAGTGAAGGATCTCAGCACGGGGGTCCCATTACTCCAAGGAAAGACTAAAAATGAGCTCTATCAGTGGCCTCTTCTTCACTCAAATCCTACGGCCCTGCTTACCTCATCAAACCCAAAAACATCTATCTCTTCGTGGCATTCTCGGCTCGGCCACCATTCTCTTTCTATTTTAAACACTATTGTTTCTCAGTTTTCTCTTCCTACTACTGCTTGTTCTCCAAAACATTTATCTTGTTCTGATTGTTTGATTAATAAGAGCCACAAATTGCCTTTCACAAACTCTTCTATTGTTTCCTATCGCCCACTTGAGTACATCTTCAGTGATGTTTGGTCATCTCCCATTACATCAATTGATAACTTCAAGTATTATGTTGTCTTCATCGATCACTACTCACGATATACTTGGCTTTATCCACTCAAAAAGAAATCTCAAGTGAAAGATGTATTCATTGCATATAAAGCACTCGTTGAAAAGAAGTTTCAAACTCCCATTGGAACTCTCTTTTCAGATAATGGTGGCGAGTATATTGCTTTGCGAGGCTTCCTGGCAGAACATGGCATTACTCACCTGACGTCTCCTCCTCATACACCACAGCATAATGGTGTCTCGGAAAGAAAACATCGTCACATCGTTGAGACTGGACTTACCTTGCTCTCCACGGCATCTATACCCAAAGAATATTGGACTTATGCCTTCTCTGCTGCTGTGTATTTGATCAACCGCCTACTCTCACCAACGACCTCTATGCAGTCACCATATCATATCTTGTTTGGCGAGCATCCGAACTATGAGAAGTTAAGGGTGTTTGGCTGCTTGTGCTTTCCTTGGTTGAGGCCCTATAATGATCACAAGCTACAAGACAAATCGCAGAGATGTGTCTTCTTAGGCTACTCTCCCTCACAAAGTGCCTACTTCTGTCTTGAACCAAATACACAGCGCCTCTATACCTCGAGACATGTTCACTTCGTGGAGTCTGAGTTCCCATTCCCCTCCATGAAACAACGATCTCGCCAAGAAACAGAGACCACCCCTGCATCTGCCTCCACAACGCCAGTTACTGTTATACCTGAACGAGTTATGGGACCCTTGCGCGAGACCCTTCACCAGCCAACTCCGCCACAGCCAACTCCTCAGGTATTACCTTCTAACTCTGCAACTCAATCTCCTCTCCCTCCATTAGAGCCCACTGCTCCTTCTAAAAATGAATCACCACCTTTGATTCAGCCTACCCTCTCTTCCCATGAGCCCACTGCTCAAGTTCAAAATGAGTTGCAACCCACAACTCAGACCACAAACACAGAAAATACTTCCCATACCCCACCAGCCGTGTCTATACAACCTACTGAACCAGCAAATCCAGTTCAAGAACAACCACAAAATATCCACAAAATGAGAACTCGAGCCAAAAATAATATCTCCAAACCTGTTCAGAAACTTACTCTTTCAGTTACAGGAAACACAGGAATCTCTCATGAACCAACAACCATCACTCAAGCCATGAAACAAGACGACTGGCGGGAAGCAGCGATCTCAGAGTTTGATGCTCACATCGTCAACCACACGTGGGATCTTGAACCGCCTAGCCCAGATCAAAATGTCATAGGCTGCAAGTGGCTCTTCACGACAAAATATTTCCCCAACGGTCAAAAGCGTTGTCGCAAAGGACGTTTAGTTGCCAAAGGCTACACTCAAAGATATGGCGTCGACTACTCAGAGACATTCAGCCCTGTTATCAAGTCTACCACCATTCGGTTAGTGATTCAAGTGGCAGTTACAAAGTCCTGGCCTATCAAACAGTTGGACGTCAACAACGCTTTCCTTCAAGGTGATCTCACAGAAGTTGTGTATATGATGCAACCTCCTGGCTTTGTTGATAAAGATAAGCCAACACATGTCTGTCGTCTGCGGAAACCGATCTACGGCCTCAAACAAGCGCCTCGCTCTTGGTATCTTTCACTGCGACAACACCTACTTGCGACATGCTTCATCAACTCGACGGCTGATGCTTCTCTCTTCGTTCTCCGATACGGACGCACGATCACCTATGTTCTCGTCTACGTAGACGACATCCTTGTCACCAGAAATGACACGACAATTGTGGATCAGGTACTACAATCCTTTGCTGACAGGTTCTCAATCAAAGACCCCGTTGACCTCCACTACTTCCTTGGTATAGAAGCAATCCGTACTCCGCAGGGTCTTCACCTAATGCAGCAGAAATATGTCAACGACCTGCTCACCAAACAGAACATGAGTGACGCCAAACCAGTAACTACCCCCTTACCTACCTCACCGAAACTATCTCTGAATGGTGGCACCCCTCTTCTCGATGTTGCGCCCTATCGTTCTCTGGTTGGGAGTCTCCAATACTTGGCATTTACTAGACCTGATATCTCCTACGCTGTGGCACGTCTCTCCCAGTTTATGCATAAACCAACTATGGAGCATTGGCAAGCGGCTAAAAGAGTTCTCCGATACCTCGCTGGAACTCGCAACCATGGAATCTTCTTCCACAAGAACACACCTCTTACCTTACATGCCTACTCTGACGCAGATTGGGCCGGTGACATGGATGATTACATCTCTACCAATGCCTATATTATTTATCTTGGACGAAATCCTATATCCTGGTCCTCTAAGAAACAACAAGGAGTCGCACGTTCTTCTACCGAGGCCGAGTACCGTGCAGTTGCAAATACAGCCTCTGAAGTCACCTGGCTCTGCTCTTTACTCTCTGAACTTCACATTGATCTCCTCCAAGCTCCGGTAATCTACTGTGACAATGTTGGCGCCACTTATCTATGTGCGAACCCGGTGTTCCACTCTCGTATGAAACATATAGCATTGGATTACCACTTCACGAGGAACATGATACAAGCTGGTCAGCTGCATGTCTCTCATGTCTCTACACGAGACCAACTTGCAGATGCTCTGACTAAACCACTCCCGCGGAACCATTTTCATCAAGCTTGCAACAAGATTGGAGTGTACAGAGCCCCTCCATCTTGAGGGGGCGTATTGAATATATATGTAAATATAGATAGTTATAGTCCTTCTTGTAATTACTTTAGACCTAGTACTCTCTTCTATTGTTTATAAGTATCGTACATATCCCTTAATAAGATTTATCAGTTTCCATAATCTATAGACAAGTTCGGAATTCGTATCAATAAACGTACGTAACAATTATGATATTACAAAAGAAGGAGTCTATTTAATGCATCATAAAATAATCCATCGAGTCTTCAATCTCCATTTTTTTTTTTTGAACATTTTCTTCAATCTCCATTTATTTGAAAGAAAAAACAGATATAATACGAAGCAGTAGAGAAAGGTATATATAGGACAATTTCAGATAAATGTATATCTCTCTGATACATTTGAAAAGAAAAAATCAAGTTTATGCCAAGAAACAAATTCCACTATCACGAATTGCATTGAGATTTTTTTTGTTACCATGCAGACACACCTTACGTTGGAATATTCAAAGGATACTAAACAAGAGTAATTTGGCCAAATACCTAGCTGTGTATTTTTGTCTCTACGCAAAAATGTTTACAACAATATGAAGAAACTAGATTCTGAAAGCGCATGTATATATATATTTTTTTTTAAATATATTACGCATACACTTTTATGTTTAAATTATTTAGTACATCATTAGAAAGTTTAATTAGTTTGATGGTGGGCAAAATGGATGAAGTTGATTTGTTTAATTTTTATGCTTAACAGATTAAATATCAACCGTAATGTGGATATATATTTTGGTAGGTATAATATATAATTTTAGAAGCTAAAATTTTGTAAAAGAAATATTTACAATCTAATTTATTTCAGTAACATAATTGTTGAGACATTTTGATTTCATTTATTTTAGTCTTTTCTAAATATACATATAAAATGTTTAAATATATAAATTTGGCCTTTAATGAATAAGAAAGCATATTTTAAAATATCCAAGTACAATGTCAGCCAATATATATTCTTGTTAGAGTTTGTATTTATATTCTGAGTTCCATAGATTTAGTGGGTAAGAAATTAACCATATTTTTTATAAACGTAAAAAAGCAATTACGTAAAAGTAACTGTTTTAAAATGGATGCCACCTTAACTATTTTTTTTGTTTTTGTAGATGATGATAGTGGTTTACTAGAATTGTATAATTAGACAGCAATTAGGTAAAAGTTAGTTTAAAAAAAAGGTAGGTCCAGTGGCATATAATGTAATATTCCAGGTGAGGGTAGGGGTAAATATTAAGCATGGTTATGTTTTAATAAATTAGATACCCCAAATAAAATAATTTCTCAAACCCACACTATTTTTTAAAAAAATAGAAAACCTTTTTAATATCCTACAATCCTTAATAATTTTGTTTTGATCAGAGTTCTTAGTCCTTATGTTTACTTTTACATATAATGGAAAATGTAATGATAAGAATTCATTTTGATAATAATCTATATAGGCTCACCTTCAGACTGCATAGATACATGCATGAGCCTATAGCCCAGTATAAAAAATGTATTCAGATGTAGAATTATAACATTACTTAGATTAAATTTTATTTAAAAAATCAATCATTGTGTAGTTTGCAAAAGTTCAGCTTTTCCCTGTTTAAGGTTTGTATTTTGGTTCGATGTTACTTGTCGTGGCCAATAACGATAGGAATATCGAATACACTTCAACCTAAAATAAATTAGAAAATCTACACCTGATGTGATGAGTAATTATTGAATAATCTTAAGTTTGTTTGTTATTAATTCACTATATAGACTAGACTAGACTAGACAAGACTAGTAGTCCATACCAGTAGAGGCCTCGGGATCTACTTCTTGGTTCGACCCCAATTTTCCGACAAGACGTCACTTGATTTAAATAAAAACTAAAACAATAACCTTAGGAGTATTACCTTTTTCTAGCAGTAACCTATGATGGCGCTCAGATAGGACATGGTACAAGATTCTTCGTGTGGTTTTCGGTTTTCCTAATGGTCAAGCCTAACAGAGTGTAATTGGTTACGCTCTCCTCCCATCTGGAAAGAGCAACTGATCCACAAAAAGTAGTTAACTTAATTATAATTATTTCTTTGATTATTTTTGGTTAAAATTGAATTATAGTGGTTGACTTAATTATCTCTTAGATGTCTCTGTTTTTTGGCACTCCCTGCAATCTGTTGCAGGTGACTTTAGAAGTTAGCAGGTATAGGTGTTGCTATCAGGGGTTGTGAATTGGGTTGAAAGATGAATGAATCATTTGAATTTCCAGGGAAAAAAATGAATTATAGTAGCTTTTTGGGTCAACAAATTGAACTATAGCTATTTCCAGTTAGTTTCTCTTTATTACAGGGTAGCTTATTGAGTGTAGTTGATAGGCATGTCACAAGAAAAATTGCCGTAGTTTTGCCATATGTATAAATAAATAAATTTTGTCTTCAATCCAACCTTATTGCATACCTTATCATTATTAGGTCCCAATGGGGTAATTCGATTATAGTTACAAATGATTTTCCTTAGTTTTTGTTTTTTTGTTTGGCCAATTTAAAATCGCTAAATGAAATAGAAACACAAAGCTAACAGGTGTGCTGGCAAGTTCAGTTTTGTTTGCCACTAGTTATGTAATTATAGGAAACCCAAATAGCAATTTTTTTGTCGTAAGAACAAATGTTAAAGCAAAAGAAAACACTATTACCAAAATTTAATTTAATATTTTGTCATCAGCTAAAACAGAGAACCATCTGATACCTCTTCATCCATAAAGACCAAAATTTAAAATAGTTTCTTGAATTCCAAGATGAATCCTCCTTTTTTTTTTCTTCTTGGCTTTCTCTTAATTATTTGCCTTTTTGTTTTCCGAGAGAGTTCAAACAAAGTTTTGATTTCTATTACACATTTTGTATAGAAACATACCTACCTTCACAGAGAGAAAAGACGCACATGTAGAAACAGTTATGTCCATCATGATAAATTCCTCAACAAAGAATAGAGTCCGTTTCCTATTTTCATCCCATCTCTACAAATATCCTAAGAACAATCGAGACTGTTTCTGTAGGATGCTTCTTGAGAATTTATAATACATGTAGTTTAGATAAAAAAAAAATTATTCTTTAAGAATATCTTCTAACATAGAAATTAAACATAATTCAACTAATCACACAAACTTCAAAAATTAATTGGTTATTTAGTATCTGATAAATATAAAAAAAATTATAGATAAATGTAAAGAAAACTTTTAAAACAACAATACAAGAAACAAATGGATTTATCTATTTGATATATTTTTTTTTTTTTGAATAAATGTAAAATTGTATTCATCCAAAAAAACGTTTTTACATCAAGTGTAACAGGAAGCTTAATGAAAATAAGAAACTATAAAGACAGAATTATCTAGTCCCAAACCACACTTGTAATCCCTTCTCCATTTTCTGATCTCCTTGGCGTTGAATAATAGACAGTCTATTTCTTACATTCTTGTCAATCACTTTAGCCAACAGCATATGCGGAATTTGCTGATCACCATGTCTTCTACAATTCCTCTCTCTCCAGATCGAATGAGTTGCTGCCTGAAATGCATATCTTATCAGGAAAAGCTTTACCCTGTCCTGTCTAAGATCAAGCATTATCTCAATAATATCATCCCAATGTTCCGTATATCTTGCACAAAGCAACCCTCTCATCAACTTCTGCCATATATGACTTGAATAAGCACAAGAGAAAAACAAGTGGTTTCTTGTCTCCCTTTCTTGCTTACACAAGACACATATAGGATCAATAGCTTGGTTCCACTTCAGCATACGATCACATGTTGATAGTCTATCAAGCATCGCTGTCCAGACATGAAAAGAATACTTGGGCGTGGCATGCTTAAACCAAACACATTTGCTCCATCGTTGCAACATGTGTTCCTTTCGAACAAGCAGCCAAGTATTCTTTGATGAGAAATTTGGTTTGTAGCTCTCTTCTCTGTTTTTCCATACTGCAACATCCATACTCTGCATCCTTCCAGACTTCAGTTTCTCAATTTCTTCCTCCATTAAATTCAGAATTACCACACGATGCCTTCTCCTTCTATGCTTCTGTAAAACTTCTGCTACTGTCCAGGATTCTGGTACACCCATATCAATATAACTTCTTTCTCCCAACAAATCTTTTAAGCGCCCCATTGTACACCAATGATCATACCAGAATGAAGTAGACTCTCCATTTCTAACTTCTACACGATGAAACTCCTTAGCAGCATCTCTTGTCTTAAGTATTTTCTTCCACATCCAAGAGCCTATTGTTGAATTCTCCTTAACAGACCAGAAAGAACCTTTACGGATCAAATACTTCTGAATCCATTGCACCCATAGTGAATTCTGTCCAGATAGAATTCTCCAAACCAATTTGAGACAAGAAACTTCATTTACTTCCTTCAAATCCCTTAACCCCAAACCACCTTCTTCCTTCTTCTTACATACTTCCTTCCAGCTAACTTTAGATTTTCTCGTATTGAGATCAGGCCCTGACCATAAGAAAGCTGCACATAATTTCTCAATCCCATTTATGCATTGCCGAGGAAGTCTAAACGCTGAAAACCAGAAATTCGCCAAGCTCATGATGACAGATTTAAGAAGTTGGAGTCTCCCTGCGTAAGACAAAAATCTCCCATTCCAATTACACATTCTGGTCCTGATCTTCTCCATCAGTGGTAAGTAATCTGAGACTGTCATTTTCCTTGTGAGAAGTGGCAATCCCAGATAGCGGACTGGTAGTTGACCTGCTTCAAAAGGGAAGTTTTCAAGAATAGCCCTCTGGTTCTCAATAGAAATCCCAGCCATATACAAAGTCGATTTCTCCAAACTGATCTTCAGACCCGAAAGCTTTTCAAAGTCATTAAACACCTGGAGAATTCCTTCTACTGACCTCTTCTGCCCATCTGTGAAAACCATGATATCATCCGCAAAGCAAAGATGTGTCAAGAGAACATTCTTGCATCTTGGATGATATCCCACCAGTCTATCAACAGCCGCTTTATCCAACAACTTTGACAGAACATTCATACATATTACGAATAATGAAGGAGACAGAGCACAACCTTGACGCAGCCCTCTAGCACTATTAAAATAGCCCGCAAGCTCCCCATTCACTTGCACCGAAAAAGACGCTGTTGATATACATAATCTGATCCAGTGAATGTACTTAGCAGGAAAACCCAAAGCTTCTAACGTGGCAAGGAGGAATGGCCACTGAACTGAATCAAATGCCTTAGATATGTCTATCTTCATGGCACATCTCGGAGATATCTCGCTCTTGTGGTAATCCTTAACTAATTCAGTAGCTAACAATAGATTCTCCATCAACAACCTATCCTTAACGAATGCTGACTGATTAGTAGAGATGAACTTAGGCATAATCCCTTTGAGACGATTAGCTAACAACTTTGAAATAATCTTGTATAGCACATTGCAACAAGATATTGGCCTATAATCTTTCATTTCCTTAGCTATTTCCTTCTTAGGTATCAAAGCTAAGATAGTAGAGTTGATACCTTTAGGAAGAAAACCTTTGATAAAGAATGACTGCACTGCTATCACCACATCATTCCCAATTATTGGCCAAGCTGCTTTAAAAAATTCTGTAGTATAGCCATCAGGTCCCGGGGATTTATTCGACGGCATCTTGAATACAACTTCTTTTACTTCCTCCGCTGTGACTTCCTTAATAAGATTCTCTTGCTCTA
Source organism: Raphanus raphanistrum subsp. raphanistrum (assembly GCA_019706035.1). NCBI lineage: Eukaryota > Viridiplantae > Streptophyta > Magnoliopsida > Brassicales > Brassicaceae > Raphanus > Raphanus raphanistrum. The sequence goes on from CM033988.1 coordinate 55,528,551, forward strand.
CTTCACTACATCGGAATTCAAGAATCTCCTGAAGATACTCCACCTTAGGCATCTCATACTCACATGGTTTAAAGGTAAGTAGCTCCGTAAAGAATCGCTCAGCTTCTCTTTTAATATCTTCCTCTTTTGTGGCAATACTCCCATCTGGGCAAAGCACCTCTCGAATAGCATTTATCACTTCTCTTATCTTTGCAGCATTGTGGAAGAATCTGTTGTTTCCATCCCCCACCTCTAACCAATGCATTTTCGACTTCTGTTTACAAACTTCCTCCTCTATAGCAGCTAACTTCTGCCATTTCTCCAAAGCTTCACACTCCCTTCTCATTGCCTCTGCGGATGGATTTGACAAAGTTTCTTTCTGTCTTTCACAGAGAATGTCCAAAGAATCCTTTGTCTTCTTATGGAGGTGTCCCAACTTATCCTTACTTAGAGATCGCATCACTGGTTTAAGATCTTTTAGTTTCTTCCCAAGTCTGTACATAGCGGAGGTTGAGTGAAAAAGTTTATCAGTCTCTCTCCAGTATCCCTCAACTGTCGGCAGAAACTCCTTCATCGTAGCTATCACATTTGTGAATTTAAAAGGCCTTCTCTTCTTTTGTATCTCTTCACTATCAAACTGGATCCTGCATCTGAGATGATCAGAGCAACCTCCTGATTCGAACACACTATATGCTCTTCCCAACCCATGCAAAGCAACATCATTCATCAGTACTCGGTCTAGCTTCTTACAAATTAATCCATCCTCCCTCTTGTTACACCACGTGAAAACAGGACCATGAGCTCCCATGTCTGTTAAAGAACAATATCTCACAAGCTCCTGAAAATCTCTCATCCCTGCTGTCACAACCGGGTTATTGTCAGATCTAGAGTGCTCCCCTACATCAAGAGTCTCATTAAAATCTCCACAAATCAACCATTTCTTATTTCTGAACATTGAGGAATCTTTATGACTTCTCAAATCTTCCCATAGTATCTTCCTCTCTTCCATAGTATTCAAAGCATAAACAAAGGTGCAAAATATTTCCTCCTCTTTCCCTTCCTGAAGAACTGCACAAGTAATCAACTGACTACTCTTAAAAACCGGTGTTACCCGAACTGATGGACCCCAAACCACCCAAATGCGGCCCAAACGGTGATGCTCATAGTTACTCATATATGACCAATTCTGAAAAACTGAACGCATAATATCTCCTGCTTTACTTTCCTTTACTCTGGTTTCTATCAAACTCCCAAACTGTAATGACTGACTTCTGATCCAATCGCGGACTACTTGATGTTTAGATATTTTGTTGAAGCCGCGCATGTTCCAGAAGAACCCTGTCATTTGGCATTGCGAGGTTTCTTCTTCTTATTCAGATCACTCGGGCCATCGTCCCTTGCTCTCTGAACAGACACATCTGAAAGAAACTTGTGCTTATTTTTTGATCCTCTTGGCAAATATCTTCTTAAAGTGATCTCTTCTTCATCTTCTACAACTGTTGTCTCCTTTTCCAAATCTTCATTTTCATCTTCCTTTTCCAAATCATTACCTCCTTTTAGCTCTTTATTAACTGCTACCTCTTCTTCTTTATTCTCCATAATTTCTCCTTCTTCCTCATCTTGACTCAAAACTGAGAATCTTGAGTTAGACAGGATTGCAACTTGACCAAATTCTAGCTTCTTGTTTGTCTGAGGTGTACGACTGACTTTCCCCGGAGAAACTTCCTTCCAGATATCCTCTCCTACTACTTTTATCGTATTTCTAACACTCTTATTACTCCCCACCGATTTCTCTAGAATCTCCATAATATCTTCCTTCTTTTTCTCTGACTCAGTTTCCACTACTTTAATTGTTTCCTTAGAACCCCCCTCTTCTACACTTCGAGCTACTTCTCCACTTTTAGTTTCCAACACTACTTCCTTTCCTTCGTTTCTCCTTCTACAAGCATGCACCAAATGCCCCCATTTGCCACAATGAGTACATTTAGGCGGAAGCCATGGGTAAGTGTACTCCACTAGTGTTTTCTTCCCTTGAGAGGTGAAATTCATTGTTTTTGGCAACTCCTTTGACAAATCAGCCTTCACAAAAACCTTTGCAATCTTCAAATTCACACATTGCTCTGTTTCTGGATGTAGTCTCTCTGGCACACCAACTGAACTTGTTATAAAGCTTAATCCCTTCCAAGAAAACATATCCATTGGCACATTTTTGAGATGCACCCACAGTGGAATCGAGTGTGTTTCTTGCTCAATGTCTTCAGTCAAAGGAGACCATTTCGCCATCACAACTGGTATCTCCGCTATATTCCACATCGCCCTACGCACAATCCTGTTTCTCATTGCTGGATTTGTAACTCTGAACTTCATTGTTGTTGAGTTAATCACATACACATCGATCATCTGTGATTTATCACTCAACGCCCAAATCTTGTTAACAATCGCGTGTACCTTCCCAATATGTGGCGCTTTATCCAGAAATCTGCCAATGAGAAAATCTTCCCACAAAGGAGCAGCATCCTTGAAAACTTCATCAGGAACACTCACAGATCCAACACCATCCTCGATTTGAATATCCATCTCATATTTCGTCAATTTTTTCTTCCCTTGAACTGCGTTAACCCATCCTCCCGTTTTCAGATCCGATTTGATCGGATTAGACTGATTACCTTCCAACATTTCCGTCAAAGGCTCCGATTGATTTTGTTTCTTCAAAGTGGAGTCCGAAGATCCCCCTTCACCAGCCATCGATGTTTTTAGAACTTCTATCTCAGCATCTTTCACCGTCGAACCATGAATCCCCTCCATCAGAGGCAGTAGGTGATCCAGATCCCCCATCGGAGATCGAGATCCTGCCGTGGAATCGTTGAGAACCGTCGTACTCGAAATCGCCTTTACTATCGCCAAAATCGCCTTCTCTGTTAAACGGTGCCGTTTTTCTTTTTGACTAACTATCTATTTGATATTGAATTCAAGGGGTGTGATAATAAACTCATCACTCAGAAGCTAAAGAACAATGTTTAAACTATGTCTCTCAAGCCGACCAGTTTGGATAGACTCAAACAACTTGAACTCCAAAATAAGAAAAAATAAAAACGGAACCAAATAACACCAAAAGGCAGCTCTGCATTTTCTCTGTTTTGCTGATGAAGGAAGCATATAAAGATTCAAGCAGATGAGCCAAAAAGACTCCAGTCATTGACTTTGAAAGTAGAGAGTGACTGTTTAATGACATCACACATTGGCATTATCCCAGACTGTGAAGCCGGTACAGCTAAACCAGATCCTACCGCGTTCGCACTTTCACTCAGAGGGCTGCACAATATGCAAAAGACACATGAGGACTCCCAAAGACAAATGTCGAACAACAACAACAAGGCTAAAACATTAGGTTGGGAATTACTTGATGAGAATAGGTTCATAAGCAGTCACTAAGACATCTGTTTCAACTCCCTTAAGACGAATATTAGCCACATAAACCTGCCCAGAAAGAGATCACCATAATATTATTAGAACAGTTAGAAAAGAAAGGAACCACCTTTATAAGGACAGAACAGGGATAAAACTGAGTTACCCTCAATAGGTTTTGTGCTTCTCTTCCCTGTCTTCCTTTGGATATAGCCTGCAAATCATCATTGCTGTTAGAGAGAGAAACATACAAAGAGGTAACGAAAGGCGAGTGAGTGAATGAAGTTACCATCTCTCCAATAGCAGTAGTGGCAACGGAAGGGATGTTTCTATAAGACAATCCAGGCACATCGATGACATGTGATTGCTCAATCAACTGAAATAACAAAGCAACATAAAGTCAGGACACAAGAGAATCTTTTGGTTAGGCTAGTTTCAGAAACTGAATTGACAATTAACCAATTAGCTCCAGCTACTTAAAGTTTGTGATGCCACTACTCTCAAATCACTAAAAAAGGCTCAAACTTTTTAATTCTATTCATGTTCAGTTTCTATGTTTGAGCTTTTGCTAAACCAGAATCACAAAAAGACTGAAACTTTCAAAGTGAAATCGATTGGTTACCTTGAAACCTTCGGCATCTTGCTCACGAGCAAGATCATGAAGGAACCAAGAAGCGCTGCCAATGTCACCAACGTCAGACTTGAAATCCAAAAGCTCAAAAATCAAACTCTCATCCCTTGAAGGATCAACAAACACTTCCTGCAGATAACCAAAATAAATTAAAAGAAACCAATTACAAACTCTTCATCTATACAATCTTCTCATAACAATTTTTACTTGATAAATAAGAGAAAGAGCGGCTTAGTTAAACAAACCTGATGATCTGGAACTTGTCGGATATTACTCGCATCCTGATCCAATCATGAAACCGTTACTGACGAAACACCCAAATTAGCAGCTTTTACAAGAATAATTAATAAATTGAAAAAACAGACCTGGAATCTTTGAGGGAAGGCGCTGGAGATTGCGCCGCCAAACAATGGCCGCTCCGGACACAACTCAGTAGACATGTTTCAACGCTACATTCAAAAAAAAACATTTACTTTCAGAAACAATACATTCTAAACTTGATACAGGACTTAGCAGCAACCTAAAAAAAACCACAACTATTATGTCTAAACTCACACACTGATCGTCTAACAAAAAGAAAGAGAACATTGGAAAAAAAAGAGAAGATTCGAGTACCGATTAATTTGAATGGCAAGTAGTATTAAGAGAAAAAAAGAGTAGGAGGAATCGAATCAGACAGGAGTTTTAAATACTTAGAATCGAAAGCAGCTTCACTTTGACGCGAGCGTTGTGTTAACGCTGGGCGCGCGTCAATTCAACGCTTCTGAAAAATATAACCGAAGGTAAATCGTTTTTTTTTTTTCTCTTTCTTCCATTGCAATGAATTTCCGGTTCGTAATTGGTTTTGAAAAGAGATACCGAATTGGGATCGAGTTAATATAAGCATACACATCCTAACAGTTAAGCCCATGAGCTATTTGGCCCATTTGTTACAATTTTTAGTCGTTAAATGCATAACAAATCAATATGGCTTTTGGAATGTGATTAAGATGTTCATGGACTTGGGTGAATCCGTTTATCATGCATGATATGCTTATACATGAATAGATAAATATCACGTTGAGAAAAAAAGAAGAAGAAGATAAGATCACATTCTCCTCTTCTAATTTATCTATAGCTAAAGTTCTCAAGCATCACATTATTTTAATATCTTTCATAGCTTCTCTTTTGTGTTCTCGTAGATATGATGAACTGGAAATAAAAAGAAGAATCAAAAATAAAGATGAGGTCGTTCTCATTCAATTTGGGGTTAATGGTGGATATTCGTCATTCAAGTTTTCACTTCTAACGTGAATAGTAGTAAGGAGTAGTAACTTACTAGACACTAGCTAGTAAATGTCCACGCGGACCACGCCTCCGCTAAGCCTTCCCTCCATGCTACTTGTTTCCAAGACACGTCTTTACTTTAAAAACATCGTTTTAATATATTAGATATATAGTAATTTCATTTGGTTAATGAAAGTTGTATTTGAACAAAAAAAAACTATGATAACAATTTGGAAGTAGTGTCAAATATTCTATGAGATGATTTGATTTCATCAATTTTTTTATTTTATATATAGAATAATGATGCAACGAGATATTTGGAAATTATCCAAATATTTTATATAGATAATTACATTTTATTTGATTTTCTATCTTTTAACATTTTTTCTATTTTAATTATGAATAAAATTTCAATAATTATTTATTATAAATAGACATTCAATTCTATAGTTATAATCCTATTCAGTTTTAGTTTGATAAAAACAAAGCTTTAGGGTTTGGGAGAATAGTATCTTTTATCTCTCCCATAATCCTTGGTTGAGCAGTTTATTATTGTTTCCATTACATCAAATAGTTAGAATGGATTCAAGCTCAGCAGTAGTATCTACAACTGTGAAAAACTGGAGAGAGCATCCTCCTTCTTCGTATTCCCTCAAGGTTCACAACTTTTCACAACTTGAGAAGTCGACGACGGTCTCTGATGATAAATACCAATCTCGTCCTTTCACCTCTGGTGGATATAATTGGTATGCCTTGTTATGTATTCAATTGTCATAAGGATTTAGTTGTTTTTGATGATAAAAAAGTATATAATCTTGTCTAGCTGACGCAATATTATTGTTTAATACAAAACAGGAGATTGATCGTATACCCAAAAGGGAACGAGAAAGATGATGGGCGTGGATTTATTTCCATGTACGTGGAAATAGACAGCAAAAGTTTGATGGTATTCACACCACCAACGGAGGTTTTCGCTGAACTCCGTTTTTTCGTCTACAACAAGAAACAAAACAAGTACTTTACTATTCAAGGTCACTACTGATTATGCTCTCTCTCTCTTTCTCTCTCTCCACATATGTATTTCAGCTAGCAATACCTTTTGCGTTTTCAGATCTAGAAGTAAAGCGGTTCAATGCCCTTAAAACGGTGTGGGGATTGCAGCAGTTTCTTCCATTGGATACATTCAATGATCCTAAAAATGGATACATCTTTGAGGGGGGTCAGTGTGAGTTTGGTGTTGATGTCATTGTTGCATTGCCCCTCACCAACTGGGAAATCCTCTCTTTTGATGAGAAACTACCGAATCCTAAGTTCTCTTGGGCAATAAAGAACTTTTCTGACTTAAAAGAGGATGTTTACACATCAGACAGATTCTCCATGGGAGGAAGAGAGTGGTGAGTAGATATAGTATATACTAACAAATATACACACAATTGTGTGATGTGTATGAATGATGATAATAAGTTCATAATGATTAATGTTCTGTAGGTTTCTAAAGCTGTATCCCAAAGGAAATTCTAGAGCAGATGGCAAATCAATATCAGTTTTTCTGTATTTTGCTGATGCTGAAATACTAAAAGCAGATGAGAAGATTTTTAGGCAAGGACATTTGCGAGTCCTAAACCCATTGGGATCCAATCACTTTGAATGCCAATGTAACAGTTACATTATTAATTATTTTAACGAAATAACAGTTTTGTAGATAACAGCGATATTATCTGGCGTTTACTTACAATGGTAACCATGTGCTTTGCAATTTATATCTCTTGCAGCGTGCCGCTGGTTCGATGGAATAAACAAGAATTGGGGTTGGTCTCAGTTTATGTCTTTAGCTGAACTTCGGAGGGCTTACTTGGACAAGGAAGATACGTTGAACGTTGAGGTGGAATTCGAAGTTGTTTCTGCTACTAAATACTCTCCCGTTATCTGATCCTTATTTTGTACTCTTATAAATCGATTAACTACCATTCAGTCATTTATATCCACTAGATGAGAATATGCGAGATTGAAATTTATCTTATGTCAGTGATCTCTGAAACTATACACTAAAACCAGATTTTCACATTTTTGAATTTTTTTCAAAATATATAGGTTAACCCTTTTTAAAATAATGATTTTTCGGTAAATCATCTATATACTGAAGTTTATACTCTCTACTTTATTTTAAAAATTTCAAACCACATTCTACATTTGAATTAATGTATTCTAAATGATATTTCATGGTATATATGAACCATTCTAATTTTTTAATATTTAATTCACTAAAATTTTATATACTGACTAGATTAGTGGAATTAACATTATAAAATCTTCATTATTTAGAGAAACAGACACAACAGATGTTCAAAACTCTTTGACCGTCATCTTATGTCACGCTCTATTAAACTATACACTAAAACCAAATTTTCATATTTTTGAAAAAATTCAAAATTCGTTGGTTAACCCCTTTTAAAATAATGAGTTTTCGGTAAATCTTCTATATACTGAAGTTTATACTCTCCACTTTTGTTTAAAAATTTCAAACCACATTCTACATTTGAATTAATGTATTATAAACTATCTTTCATGGTATATAGAAATCATTCTATTTTTTTAAATATTTAGTTTACTAAAATTTCATATAATGCTTAGATTACTGGAATTAGCATTATTAAATCTTCATTATCTAGAGAAACGGAGACTACAAAAGTTTTTAACTCTTTGACCATCATCTTATGTCAGTGCTCGATGAAACTATACACTAAAACAATATTTTCATATTTTTGAAAAAAAATCAAAATCCGTGGGTTAACCCTTTATAAAATAATGAGTTTTTCGGTAAATGCTCTATACACTGAAGTTTATACTATTCACTTTTGTTTAATAATTTCAAACCACATTCTACATTTGAATTAATGTAATCTAAACTATCTTTCATGTTATATATGAATCATTTTAATTTTTTAATATTTAGTTTACTAAAATTTCATATACTGCTTAGATTAGTGGTATCAACATTATAAAATCTTCATTATCTAGAGAAATGGGGACAACAGAGGTCCTAAACTCGTTGACCATCATCTTACGTCAGTGCTCTATGAAACTATACACTAAAACAAGATTTTCATATTTTTGAATTTTTTTCAAAATCCATGGGTTAACCCCTTTTAAAATTATGAGTTTTCGGTAAATCCTCTATATACTAAATTTTATACTCTTCACTTTAGTTTAAAAATTTCAAACCACATTCTACATTTGAATTAATGTATTCTAAATTATCTTTCATGGAATATAGGAATCATTCAAATTTTTTATTATTTAGTTTGTAAAACTTCATATATTGCCTAAATCAATAGAATTAGCATTATAAAATCTTCCTTATATAGAGAATGGAGACAACAGAGCTTCTAAACTCTTTGATCATCATCTTATTTCAGTGATCTATTGAACTATACACTAAAACCAAATTTTTATATTTTTGAAGTTCTTTCAAAATCCGTGGGTTAACCCCATTTAAAATAATGATTTTCGGTAAATCCTCTATATACTGAAGTATATACTCTTCATTTTAGTTTAGAAATTTCAAACCACATTCTACATTTGAATTAATGTATTCTAAACTATCTTTCATGGTATATAGGAACCATTCTAATTTTTTAATATTTAGTTCACTAAAATTTCATATACTGCCTAAATTAGTGGAGTTAGCATTATAAAATCTTCATTATCTAGATAAACGGAGACTACAAAGTTCTAAACTATTTGACCATCATCTTATGTCAGTGCTCGATGAAACTATACACTAAAACAAAATTTTCATATTTTTGAATTTTTTTTCAAAATCCGTGGGTTAACCCCTTCAAAAATATTGAGTTTTCGGTAAATACACTATATACTGAAGTTTATACTCTTCACTTTCTTTAAATATTTCACACCACATTATACCTTTGAATTAATGTATTCTAAACTATCTTTCATGCCATATATAAACCATTATAATTTTTAAATATTTAGTTCACTAAAATTTCATATACTGCCTAGATTATTACAATTAACATTATAAAATCTTCATTATGTAGATAAACTGAGACTACAAAGTTCTAAACTCTTTGACCATCATCTTATGTCAGTGCTCGATGAAATAATATACTAAAATAAGGTTTTAGTATTTTTGAATTTTTTTAAAAATCCGTGGGTTAAACCCTTCTAAAATAATGAGTTTTCGATAAATGTTCTATACACTGAAGTTTATACTCTTCACTTTCTTTAAAAATTTCAAATCACATTCTATATTTGAATTAATGTATTCTAAACTATCTTTCATGGTATGTAGGAATCATTCTAATTTTTTAATATTTAGTTTATAAAAATTTCGTATACTACCTAGATCAATGAAATTAGCATTATAAAATCTTCATTATCTAGAGAAACGGACACAACAGATGTGATAAACTCTTTGACCATCATCTTATGTCACGCTCTATTAAACTATACACTAAAACCATATTTTCATATTTTTGAAAAAATTTCAAAATCTGTGGGTTAACCCCTTTTAAAATAATGAGTTTTCGGTAAATCCTCTATATACTGAAGTTTATAGTCTCCACTTTTGTTTAAAAAGTTCAAACCATATTCTACATTTGAATTAATGTATTCTAAACAATCTTTCATGGTATATAGGAATCATTCTAATTTTTTTTAATATTTAGTTTACTTAATTTTCATATAATGCTTAGATTACTTGAATTAGCATTATAAAATCTTCATTATCTAGAGAAACATAGACTACAAATGTTCTTAACTCTTTGACCATCATCTTATGTCAGTGCTCGATGAAACTATACACTAAAACAAGATTTTCATATTTTGAAAAAAAAATCAAAATTCGTGGGTTAACAACCCTTTCTAAAATAATGAGGTTTTCGGTAAATGCTCTATACACTAATGTTTATACTCTTCACTTTTGTTAAAAAATTTCAAACCACATTCTACATTTGAATTAATCTAATCTAAACTATCTTTCATGTTATATATGAATCATTTTAATTTTTTAATATTTAGTTTACTAAAATTTCATATACTGCTTAGATTAGTGGTATCAGCATTATAAAATCTTTATTACCTAGAGAATGAGGACAACAGAGGTTCTAAACTCTTTAACCATCATCTTATGTCAGTGCTCTATGAAACTATACACTAAAACAAGATTTACATATTTTTAAATTTTTTTTCAAAATTCGTGGGTTAACCCCCTTTTAAAATAATGAATTTTCTCTAAATCCTCTATATACTGAAGTTTATATTCTTCACTTTAGTTTAAAAATTTAAAACCACATTCTACATTTGAATTAATGTATTCTAAACTATGTTTCATGGTATATATGAATCATTCTAATTTTTTAATATTTAGTTTACTAAAATTTCATATACTGCCTAGATTAATGGTATCAACATTATAAAATATTCATTATTTAGAGAAATGGGGACAACAAAGGTTCTAAACTCTTTGACCAACATCTTATGTAAGTGCTCTATGAAACTGTACACTAAAACAAGATTTACATATTTTGATTTTTTTTCCAAAATCTGTGGGTTAACCCCTTCTAAAATAATGAGTTTTTGGTAAATCTTCTATATACTAAAGTTTATACTCTTCACTTTAGTTTAAAAATTTCAAACCACATTCTACATTTGAATTAATGTATTCTAAATAATCTTTCATGGTATATAGGAATTATTCTAATTTTTTATTATTTAGTTTAGTAAAATTTAATATATTACTTAAATCAATGGAATTAGCATTAACAAATCTTCATTATCTAGAGAAATAGAGACAACAGAGGTTCTAAACTCTTTGATCATCATCTTATGTCAGTGATCTATGGAACTATACACTAAAACCAGATTTTCATATTTTTGATTTTTTTTCAAAATCCGTGGGTTAACCACTTTTAAAATAATGAGTTTTCGGTAAATCCTCTATATACTGAAGTTTATACTCTTCACTTTAGTTTAAAAATTTCAAACCACATTCTACATTTGAATTAATGTATTCTAAATTATATTTCATGGTATATAAGAACCATTCTATTTTTTTAATATTTAGTTCACTATAATTTCATATACTGCCAAGATTAGTGGAATTAACATTTAAAATCTTCATTATCTAGATAAACGGAGACTACAAAGTTCTAAACTCTTTGACCATCATCTTATGTCTGTACTCGATGAAACTATACACTAAAACAAGATTTTCATATTTTTGAATTTTTTTTTTCAAAATCCGTGGGTTAACCCCTTCTAAAATAATGAGTTTTCGGTAAAGGCTCTATACACTGAAGTTTATACTCTTCACTTTCTTTAAAAATTTCAAATCACATTCTACATTTGAATTAATGTATTCTAAACTATCTTTAATGGTATATAGGAAAAATTCTATTTTTTTTAATATTTAGTTTAGTAAAATTTCATATACTGCCTAGATCAATGGAACTAGCATTATAAAATCTTCATTATCTAGAGAAACGGACACAACAGTTGTTCTAAACTCTTTGCCGTCATCTTATGTCAGCGCTTTATTAAACTATACACTAAAACCAGATTTTCATATTTTTGAAAAAAATTCAAAATCCGTGGGTTCACCCCTTTTTAAATAATGAGTTTTCTGTAAATCCTCTATATACTGAAGTTTATACTCTCCACTTTTGTTTAAAAATTTCAAACCACATTCTACATTTAAATTAATGTATTCCAAACTATCACTCATGGTATATAGGAATCATTCTAATTTTTTAATATTTAGTTTACTAAAATTTAATATAATGCTTAGATTAGTGGAATTAGCATTATAAAATCTTCATTATCTCGAGAAACGAAGACTACAAATGTTCTTAACTCTTTGACCATCATCTTATGCCAGTGCTCGATGAAACTATACACTAAAACAAGATTTTCATATTTTTGAAAAATTTTCAAAATCCGTGGGTTAACCGATTCTAAAATAATGAGTTTTCGGTAAATGCTCTATACACTGAAGTTTATACTCTTCACTTTTGTTTAAAAATTTCAAACCACATTCTACATTTGAGTTATTTTATTCTAATCTATCTTTTATGGTATATAGGAATAATTCTAATTTTTATTATTTAGTTTAGTAAAATTTCATATATTGTCTAAATCAATGGAATTAGCATCATAAAATTTTCATTATCTAGAGAAATAGAGACAACAGAGGTTCTAAACTCTTTGATCATCATCTTATGTCAGTGATCTATGGAACTATACACTAAAATCAGATTTTCATATTTTTGATTTTTTTTTCATATTAACCCCTTTTAAAATAATGAGTTTTCGGTAAATCCTCTATATACTGAAGTTTATACTCTTCACTTTAGTTTAAAAATTTCAAATCACATTCTACATTTGAATTAATGTATTCTAAATGATCTTTCAGGCTATATAGGAACCATTCTAAATTTTTAATATTTAGTTCACTAAAATTTCATATACTGCCTAGATTAGTGGAATTAGCATTATAAAATCTTTTTTATCTAGATAAACGGAGACTACAAAGTTCTAAACTCTTTGACCATCATCTTATGTCAGTGCTGGATGAAACAATACACTAATACAAGATTTTCGTATTTTTGAATTTTTTCAAAATCCGTGGATTAACCCCTTCTAAAATAATGAGTTTTCGGTAAATGCTCTATACACTGAAGTTTATACTCTTCAGTTTCTTTAAAAATTTCAAATCACATTCTATATTTGAATTAATGTGATCTAAAACTATCTTTCATGGTATGTAAGAACCTCTCTAATTTTTAAATATTTAGTTTACTTAAATTTCTAATACTGCCTAGATCAATGAAATTATCATTATAAAATTTTCATTATCTAGAGAAATGGACACAACAGATGTTCTAAACTCTTTGACCATCATCTTATGTCACGCTCTATTAAACTATACACTAAAACCAGATTTTCATATTTTTGAAAAAAAATCAAAATCTGTGGGTTAAACCATTTTAAAATAATGAGTTTTCGGTAAATCCTCTATATACTGAAGTTTATACTCTCCACTTTTGTTTACAAATTTCAAACCACATTCTACATTTGAATTAATGTATTGTAAACTATCTTTCATGGTATACATGATTCATTCTAATTTTTAAAAAATTTAGTTTACTAAAATTACATATAATGCTTAGATTACTAGAATTAGCATTATAAAATCTTCATTATCTAGAGAAAAAGAGACTACAAAGGTTCTTAACTCTTTGACAATCATCTTATGTCAGTGCTCGATGAAACTATACACTAAAACAAGATTTTCATATTTTTGAAAAAATTTCATAATCCGTGGGTTAACCCTTTCTAAAATAATGAGTTTTTCGGTAAAAGCTCTATACACTAAAGTTTATACTCTTTACTTTTGTTTAAAATTTTCAAACCACATTCTACATTTGAATTAATCTAATCTAAACTATCTTTCATGTTATATATGAATTATTTTAATTTTTTAATATTTAGTTTACTAAAATTTCATATACTGCTTAGATTAGTGGTATCATCATTATAAAATCTTCATTATCTAGAGAAATGGGGACAACATAGGTTCTAAACTCTTTGACAATCATCTTATGTCAGTGCTCTATGAAACAATACACTAAAATAATATTTTCATATTTTTGATTTTTTTTTTTCAAAATCCGTGGGTTAACCCCCCTTTTAAAATAATGAGTTTTCGGCAAATCATCTATATACTAAATTTTATACTCTTCACTTTAGGTTAAAAATTTTAAACTACATTCTACATTTGAATTAATGTATTCTAAACTATCTTTCATGGTATATATGAATCATTCTAATTTTTTATTATTTAGTTTGGTAAAATTTCATATATTGCCTAAATCAATAGAATTAGCATTATACAATCTTCATTATCTAGAGAAATTGAGAAAACAGAGGTTCTAAACTCTTTGACCATCATCTTATTTCAGTGATCTATTAAACTATACACTAAAACCAAATTTTCATATTTTTGAATTTTTTTCAAAATTAGTGGGTTAACCCCTTTTAAAATAATAATTTCGGTAAATCTTCTATACACTGAAGTTTATACTCTTCACTTTAGTTTAAAAATTTCAAACCACATTCTACATTTGAATTAATGTATTCTAAACTATCTTTCATGGTATATAGGAACCATTCTAATTTTTTAATATTTAGTTCACTAAAATTTCATATACTGCCTAGATTAGTGGAATTAACATTATAAAATCTTCATTATCTAGATAAACGGAGAATACAAAGTTCTAAATTCTTTGACCATCATCTTATATCAGTGCTCGATGAAACTATACACTACAACAAAATTTTCATATTATTGATTTTTTTACAAAATCCGTGGGTTAACCTCTTCTAAAATAATGCGTTTTCGGTAAATACACTCTATACTGAAGTTTATACTCTTCACTTTCTTTAAAAAACTCACACCACATTATACCTTTGAATTAATGTATTCTAAACTATCTTTCATACCATATATGAATCATTCTAATTTTTTAATATTTAGTTTACTAAAATTTCATATACTGCCTAGATTATTGGAATTAACATTATAAAATCTTCATTATCTAGATAAACGGAGACAACAGAGGTTCTAAACTCTTTGACCATCATCTTATGTTAACGCTCGATGAAACAATACACTAAAACCAGGTTTTCATATTTTTGAAAATTTTCCAAAATATGTGGGTTAACTCCTTCTAATATAATGAGTTTTCGGTAAATGCTCTATACACTGAAGTTTATACTCTTCACTTTCTTTAAAAATTTCAAACCATATTCTACATTTGAATTAATGTATTCTAAACTATCTTTCATGGTATATAGGAATCATTCTAATTTTTTAATATTTAGTTTCCTAAAATTTCTTATACTGCCTAGATTAGTGTAATTAGCATTTTAAAATCTTTATTATCTAGATAAACGGAGACAACAGAGGTTCTAAAATCTTTGACCATTATCTTATGTTAGTGCTCAATGAAAAAATACACTAAAACAAGATTTTCATTTTTTTGAATTTTTTTCAAAATCTGTGGGTTAACTCCTTTTAAAATAATGAGTTTTCGGTTTGACCAAAAAAAAAGAAAAAAAAAATAATGAGTTTTCGGTAAATGCTATATACACTGAAGTTTCTACTCTTCACTTTTGTTTAAAATTTTCAAACCACATTCTACATTTGAATTAATGTATTCTAAACTATTTTTCATGGTATATATGAATCATTCTATTTATTTAACATTTAGTTTTCTAAAATTTCATATACTGCCTAGATTAGTGGTATCAACATTATAAAATCTTCATTATCTAGAGAAATGAGGACAACAGAGGTTCTAAACTCTTTGACCATCATCTTATGTCAGTGCTCTATGAAATTATACACTAAAACAAGATTTTCATATTTTTGTTTTTTTTTCTTCAAAATCAGTGGGTGCCCCTTTTAAAATAATGAGTTTTCGGTAAATGCTCTATACACTGAAGTTTATACTCTTCACTTTCTTTAAAAATTTAAAACCATATTCTACATTTGAATTAATGTATTCTAAACTATCTTTCATAGTATATAGGAATCATTCTAATTTTGTAATATTTAGTTTCCTAAAATTTCATATACTGCCTAGATTAGTGGAATTAACATTATAAAGTCTTCATTATCTAGATAAACAGAGTCAACAAAAGTTCCAAACTTTTTGACCATCATCTTATGTTAGTGATTTTCATATTTTTTGAAAAAAATTCAAAATCTGTGGTTTAACCCTTTTTAAAATAATGAGTTTTCGGTAAATCCTCTATATACCGAAAACTCAATATTTTAGAGGGGTTAACCCACATATTTTGAAAAAAAATCAAAAATATGAAAATATGGTTTTAGTGTATAGTTTCATCGAGCACTGACATAAGATGATGGTAAAAGAGTTTAAAAACTTTGTTGTCTCCGTTTCTCTAGATAATAAAAATTTTATAATGTTAATTCCACTAATCTAGGCAGTATATGAAATTTTACTAAACTAAATGTTAAAAAATTATAATGATTCCTATATACCATGAAATATATTTAACATACATTAATTCAATTTTATAATGTGTTTTAAAATTTTAAAACAAAAGTGAAGAGTATAAACTTCAGTATATAAAACATTTACCGAAAACTCAATATTTTAGATGGGTTAACCCACATATTTTGAAAAAAAATTCAAAAATATAAAAATCTTGTTTTAGTGTATAGTTTTAACGAGCACTAACATAAGATGATGGTAAAAGAGTTTAAAAACTTTATTGTCTCTTTTTTCTAGATAATAATAAATTTATAATGCTAATTCCATTAATCTTAGGCAGTATATGAAATTTTACTAAACTAAATATAAAAAAATAGAATAATTTCTCTATACCATGAAAGATAGTTTAGAATACATTTAATCAAATGTAGAATGCGTTTTGAAATTTTAAAACAAAAGTGAATAATATAAACTTCAATATATAGAGCATTTACTTCAAAACTCAATATTTTTGAAGGGGATATAAATTATGACAATACTTATATCTTGAACATTTTTGAAATTATAACAATTCCATGTCTTAAACCTTTTTTCTTAATTGTCATTCGACTTGTAATATTTCCATAAAATGAAGTTGTGTTTACTGGTCAAAGCATCAGTCCGTTATTACCCTAAATATATATATAAAAAGAGAATAAAACAATGTTTGTGAACAGTGGGAGGCTATGTTTTTTTAGAAGCGTAGTGGTACAAAAGAGGTGTGGAGTAATAAAATAATCAGCGGAATGTGATGAAAAAGAGTATGTCGAAGGAGAATTTTTTACGTATAAATTAAAGGAGCAAGTGGTTTTTACGGAGCTTATAGATCACAAGGTTGAAAGATGTGAAACAATGTCATGAGGTAAGTCTCGGAAGAAGGTCCCGGATCGATGCTAGAGTTTAGTTTGGCATTACGTTGTTTCCAAACTATCACGTATATAAAACTAATTAAGAAGCTTGCAAAACGAGTCTGATGATGAAATATGCCAGATATCTACAACTAACTATTAACTAGACCACTCAAGTACCATAATGTTTTTGCCGACAAGCTCGTGGTACCCTCGTCAGGGAAAATATCTTTAATATTTTTCATAACCATGATGAGTTTGTGGGTCTGGTTGTTGAACGTGTCTACACACTTGTAACTTAGGTGACATGAAGTAGTTTCGCGCATCTTTCTCAGATTCGTATTCCACTGAGAAGGTCGTAGCCCATGCTTTTTGAAATGGTACAGCATGCGGATTATGAGGTTTAAAATTCTGAAAATTTGATTAACTGTGAAGCTTTGAATCTTCAACATGATTCAAATTTTCAAACCAGCTTCTAACTTATACGGCGCCGGTCGGGGGACGACAGCGCAGATATTTTTCAAACAAAATCTAACGTCAGAAGAGCCCCCACAATAGTTTTTAGTCGGTTGGGATTTCACCACGTAAGCAAACTCAGTGTAGATATCTACCGCACAAAACGCGAGTGTTTGTTTTTACTTCTATCCATCATTTGTTTCCTCCGTTGATTTTTCAAACCAAACGCAAACGCAGACGCAAACCACAGACGTAAATTGTTTTCTTTTCCTTTGTTATTAAAAATTAAAAATCAAACCTTTTTTGGAAGGTTTCTCGGATTGATTCCAAACGAATCTTTCCTTTTGGTGCTATATCCTCAATCATTTCCCCCTTCTCCTTTGGGTTTGATTGATGAAGCTGTGATTAAGGGATGATGGGTTTCTCTGTTTCCGACGAGCTGCTCGGCACCGTAGCTCCGATTGTTGTCTACTGGCTCTACTCTGGGGTCTACGTGGCGCTATCCTCTCTGGAGAGCTACAGATTGCATTCCAAGGCGGAGGAAGAAGAGAAGAATCTCGTCTCCAAATCATCCGTCGTGAAAGGCGTTCTTCTTCAGCAGCTCGTTCAAGCCGTCGTCGCTATCATCCTCTTCACTGTAAAAAAGTTTCCACCTTTCCAACTTTTCTTTCTTTTTTTGCTTTGTGAATCCAAAGTTTAGTGTAATTAGGATTGAATTAAGACACAAAATTTTGATCTTTTGTGGGTTTTGTAGCATTAATTATCTCTTGTTTGTCAAAGGTTGCATTTTTGTCTGAAAGCTAGTCCGTAGAATCCTCTTTTGTCTTCCTAGTAGTTGATTAGCTCTCAAGCTTTCATGACCAGTGAATCGGATTGGTCACTCTAGTGTTATAAAGATTAGTTAAAAGTTTAGTGTACACAGGTTACAGGAAGTGATGCCGAAGCAGACAAAACACAAGAGTTCTCTCTTCTGGTCCTAATCAGACAGTTCGTGGTAGCCATGATAGTCCTCGACACCTGGCAATACTTCATGCATCGTTACATGCATCACAACAAGTTCTTATACAAACACATCCACTCTCAGCACCACCGTCTCATCGTCCCTTACGCCTATGGAGCTCTATACAACCATCCAGTGGAAGGTCTTATCTTGGATACAGTTGGTGGCGCCTTGTCTTTCTTGATCTCCGGTATGTCGCCGAGAACTTCCATCTTCTTCTTCTCATTCGCCACGATCAAGACCGTGGACGACCATTGCGGTCTCTGCCTTCCCGGGAACTTGTTCCATATGGTGTTCAAGAACAACTCGGCTTACCACGATGTGCATCATCAGCTCTATGGGAGCAAGTACAATTTCTCTCAGCCTTTCTTTTCCATGTGGGATCGGATTCTTGGGACTTATATGCCTTACTCTCTTGAGAAAAGAGAAGATGGAGGGTTTGAAGCACGTCCTACTAAAGAGTTTAAATATGATTGAGTTTCTTGGGTTTTTGGGGTTTTTGAGTAATGTTCTGTATCTGTTTGAGATTGGAAAATGGATGATACTTTGGTAGTTTTTTAAACCAGAAACAGAACCGGTTTGCATTTTGCCCATTTTCTTTTTTAATCTCACTAGATGGACTTATAGATTTGTATATAGATGAGTTGTTGTTTTACTCTTTTTTTTCTTTTCAATGTATTATTATGAGTTTTGTACAACAAACTTGTTTTTATTTATTTATCTACAAGGTAACTCTGAACTTACTACAAGCCCAACTTGATTAAAAAGACTGAAGTCTTGTCTATAGAGAAATTGTTGAAGAGATCCATCTTTTGTATGCAAGTATCCTACAAAATGATGTTGTGCTTGTGTCTATTGCATAGCTTGTAGTAATGCAAATCCTTGTGCTTTTAAATAAAATACAGTTCAAAAAAAACAAGCATAACAAAGTATGTTTTATAATAAAGGAAAAATCAGAAGACCATTGCATCACCATTCAGATTCAGAAGATTGTTGGCACTAAAAAAGAAGAAGAAAAAAGTAGGGATGTTTTGGTGGACTATTTATGTTAGGCTCTCTGAGTTTTAAGTTAGAATACAATAGGTTTTTTTGCATTTTTACTATCTTACGTTTTAGAGGATATTTTGTTTTAAATTAGATAATATTTTCAGTTTTAATATAATTTTTTAAAACATTTATACTATGATTTATTATAATGTAATTTGTTTTATTGTCGTTTGAATTGTAGTTTTTTTGGGTGTAATGTTAAAAAACATTTGAATTGTAGTTTACTAGATAACTAATGTTTATTTTGTTTATAACATGTAGAAATATATATTTTTAATTTGTGTGCTATTAAATTTGAATTTTTGAACTCTTTCAAAGA
The DNA here is from genome assembly GCA_019706035.1 of Raphanus raphanistrum subsp. raphanistrum. Classification (NCBI taxonomy): domain Eukaryota; kingdom Viridiplantae; phylum Streptophyta; class Magnoliopsida; order Brassicales; family Brassicaceae; genus Raphanus; species Raphanus raphanistrum. Next base: position 55,548,583 of record CM033988.1, read on the forward strand.
TTATTTTATAATTTTGCGATTAGACTAAATAACATTTAGAAAATTATGGACTGAACTTAGTCTATAAAATCGAGGAGTAAAATTCGACAACTAGACCCAACCTGAATTCAAAGTCAGGGGCGAACGGGGGTTTGAGGGCATTTTCAAGGTATTCTATAATTTTTTCTATATTCTATTCTCTTTTTTTTTGAGCAAATTTCTATACTCTACTCTAAAATAAAGTAACTATATTATTGTGTTAGATTTGTTCTAATGGTTTACTTTATTATAGAATGAAATATATAAAATTTTATTTTTATTCTATTTGTAGAGTAAAAACAACATTTTCTAATTTTTTCTCTGTTATAAAGTAATTTTATTATGGAATAAACCATTTAAAGCAAATTTAATTCTATAATAGACTTATTCTATTTAGAATAAAATATAAAAAAATTATATAGTACAATTAGAGATGGCTTGGTGATGATGATAGGTCGGCTAGAACCATGTTGCAATTTCCAAAAGATAAAAAAAAGTGTAAACCATAACAATTTCTGCAAACTATAAATTATGTATAAATGAAATATTCAAATCCAAAGAACCATACCAATTCTAATCCAAAAATTAATATAAGCCTCAACTAAAAATAAAATATCCAAATGTATCCAAATTTTTTATATCCGAATTGAAACCAAACACATCCCAACTAAAATAATTTGGATATCCAAAATACTTAGAATCACAATTATATTCATAGTATATTAATTATTTTAAATTTAATATATAGAAAATATCTAAAACACTTGAAATATTCAAACATTATCTAAAAATAATAACAAGTAACTATTCAAAAATAATTAAAAATATTTGAAATATGTATATGTTCTCCATTAAAAAACAAATCAAACTAATTACATGTTGATTTTAGACATTTTGTCGTATATTATTTAAGTTTTATGTTATATATTATATTTTTTAGATTTTAAAGATCTTAAGATATATTTAAAATTTTAAAATTTTACACAATTTAAATGTATCCAAACCTGACCCGAGCCCGCAATGATTTGAACTAAAACTTATAAATATCATAACGAGACTTAAATTTCTAACCCCAAAATTTGAAATCCAAGTATACCGAACCGAACTCAAACGTCTATAAATATTGAACTTACAAATATGAAAGGTTTGGTCAGGATTGGACGGATTAAACTAGAACCAGACGGGTTAAGTCTACTGACTTTTTAAACATTCAAATATTTAAGATGGAGCAGCATTGTATCACGTGAAACTCTAATGATATATTATTAAAACATGTAAGTTGTGGAAATGAACTCGACTCATGTGAAATACAAATGTGTTTCTGGATAGACAAAAGCCAAGGATGCTTGAGAGACATTATTAATACTCGTACATTATGTTTGCGAAGACAGAGGTATGGGTGCTTGGGCTTGCATACTTTCAAGTTTGACTCATAAGATTTTCACATTATCTTATTATATAACTGATTAGAAGATAATTTAAAATGGAACATAGAGCTCTAAAACCAAGTACACACGTTTGGGAAGTAAAAACAATTGGAGTCAACACCAAAACTGATAGAGACAAAATGGGTATTAACCGAGAAAACAAAGTTTGGCTTTTTACGATCTCATTGAATTTGATGCTTTCCTAGATAATGGCCTATAGTTCGATCTGGTTTAGAGTCGGAGAAATAGTTCTATATTAGCTACAAGGGACCAGAACAAGTGAAATAATTTGCGTGTATTTGTGTGTGTGAATGTGATGAAAATGATACTTATGTCAAAATTTTAGTGTTAGTACTATTTGTTGGACATCATCATTTGGTAACGACATATAAAAGCATACACCAGTTTACTGCTAACATCACTTTCATATGATTCTATTTGTCTAGCCACTTGTTTATTTTCACTTAATATTTCAGCTAGTACGTAGTATTAATTACTATTTGACGGTGTAGTAACTAATTGATAAATTTGATGGTACTTGTAACGAAAAACTATTAAAGAAAGCAATAGTTTTTGCAAAATTTTAAACCTCAACCAGATTTTACTAAAAGCAAGATACAATTGATAAATTCTATATTTTGGTATTCGATATTTTGCCAAAACCCACACAAATGAAGGAAAAAATGAAACTAGAGCAGATTTGACTTTTGCATTGTAAATGTTTCACGCGCCCTTTTGTACTAATTTGTTATTTTAGATCGTACTATTTTATAAGTAATCATTCTGTTAAGTAATTGATATTTTTGTTTGTCATAAGTAAATAATTGCATTGCCGATTCGTATTATAAACTTGTTTTCAGTTTTCACAAAGTCTCTGATTTCAATCTGTTCATCATGAAGCCTCTCTTTGCGACGGATATTTGTTTAATGTGGTAATTGAGCGTATCCAACGTAATAGGCACAAAGCATACATACTGTATCTTTTTTTTTTGAGAATATCATACATAGTGTATGTTCGGATTGAATTATTGGATTCTTTAGATAGGTTAATTTGTTTATCATGGACAAGTTCGTTTTCTTTAAGCTAGTTGATGTATCAAAAGTACAAGAAAAATTATGGTTCTCTTTCTAGTCGATAAATCAACTACCTTCCTTTTGCTAAGCTTATTTCATTTCGTAATTACATTCTTAGCAAAAAAAAGAGTTAATTTATCTACTAGAAAGTGAACCTTAAATCTTCTTGTACTTTTGACTATACTCTGAATATATATCATCTCCTGACACCAAGCTTAACCCTGGATGGAAGTAATAAGCACATGCTTCCTACCTAATATATAGTTCGTTTTTGGCCAGTTTTTGGGTAAAATATTCATTGGATTAGTTGGATTCGCAAGGAGAATAGCTCATACTAAATGAGGTGTAGGGTTTAAGAAAAACTCTTTATTATTCAAATTACTAGATGGGTTCATTTGTTGTCTTTTGCTTCAAACTTAGATTTTCAGAGCTAAACATGATTGTCATAACAATTTTTACAGAGCCGGACCTACTTGTCACACCAATACAGTCAAATGGTCTTACGAAGATCAAAAATAGGTTTGTACCTGGAAATCTTCTAACACCCAAGTCCAAATGACCAATGTAATGTGATATTTATTTTAAGCATGACAACAGTAAAACCTAAAAGTTTTTTTGTTTTTCTTCTCCACGAAAGTTTTCATATGAGATTTCGAAAATAAATTTATGAAAATGACCAAACAAAGAAGGGTAAAATTGTAAACATTCCATAGTTAATCACACGTTGGCTTTGTCTTTAAAATCTAAATTTTACTTTTGTCAATCCCTGACAGAAACCAGTCAGATTAGAAGCTGTTAGAGGGAATAGAATAGAAACGTTCAGATATTTTCAGATTTTGGAATATTAACCATTCTATTATCTATACATTTTAAATTTTCATCATAAGCTTAAAAACTTAATTTATTGAATTAATGATTCTTATTCTACAGGAGAATCTATTGGTTGGCCTCGGTCTTTGCTAGTTGCTAGTTGTTGCACACTTCAAACACAGGGGGCATTGACGTATTTCTTAATTTGAGTTCTAGCTAGTTGACCCTCTGGTTCCGTGTCTTTGACATATCTAAACGATCCTCAACAAGCTACATACAAAACATAGAAAATGCAATGATTTATAAACGTACACAAAGTCTTGGGTAGTTTGAGAAGACCCTGGTAAGAAACACATACTTACGCATGTCACGTAGACGCTGTGTATTAATTTTTTATTTTTTTTTTTAAATTAAAATTAGTTTCGCATTCATCATAAAATCAAGACACTCATAATATTTACAATAAAAATAGTAGATACAAATTTGATACAAATTACAATTACGTCAATGGAAAACTTATAATTGCGTAAAACCATAATAGACTAGACGACAGTCTAGCATGTTAACTTATGGAAACTATAATGTATTTAGATTTATATACTTATATGCAAAACCTTTTCTGCGTTAGAATAAATGCAACTACAAGTACCAGATAATATTGATAAACAAAGACTTAAATCAGTCCAAAACAATATGATGAATATCCCAAGACACTCCCATACAATTTTGTCTAGAGATGCTTCTAAATGCATGGACTTACACTTTTGCTTCCAAACAAACTCTCACCATATAAGTTTTTTTAATGAAAATCAGCAGAAAAGGCGGCTGATCCTTCGGGGTCAGACCCCTCAAAAGGCAGCATATATTGTGTTCAAATTAAGCAAATAAACTTCACTCTTACCAACTCGCTCTCTCTCTCTTTTCCATTTAGGGTTAAAACTCTCACTAGTCTTGTAACCATTTATCTCTTCAAGTTGGTTTTAATACGTTTTTAAGTTATACAAGAGACCTCAAACACATTTTCTGAACTTTCACTAATACTATATGGGAGAGAACAACGGAGAAGCTAAGGAAATGGAAGATGTGTTATTGCCCGGATTTAGGTTTCATCCAACGGACGAAGAGCTCGTGAGTTTCTATCTAAGGCGGAAGGTTGAGCATCGCCCGCTCTCCATTAAGCTCATCACTCAGCTCGACATCTACAAATATGACCCATGGGATCTTCCAAGTACAATCTCTTTTACTTCTTTTTTTTTATAACTATAACTCTTAACCTCCGAATATGTGAAAAATCAAATATTTTGTCATTTAAAGCATCCACCATGGTTAACGACGATTAAAATGTACTCTCTATATTGTTACTTCAAAGCCCTAGGTATACTAAATATGTGCGTTTTGATGAACGTAGAGTTTGCGATGACGGGAGAGAAAGAGTGGTACTTCTACTGTCCAAGAGACAGAAAGTATAGGAACAGTTCGAGGCCGAACCGAGTGACCAGTGCTGGATTCTGGAAAGCCACGGGAACGGACAGGCCGATATATTCATCGGAAGGAAGCAAATGCATTGGTCTGAGGAAGTCACTTGTGTTTTACAAAGGAAGAGCTGCTAAAGGAGTTAAGACAGATTGGATGATGCATGAGTTTCGCTTGCCTTCTTCATCAACACATACCCTTTCGGATACTCCTCTATCTCCCAACGTAAGCAAAATCTTTTTTGATAAAGTAAACGTAAGCAATATCTTTATAAATGTTGTTCACGTTATTATATACTATAGTTTACCATTTGGTTTATAGCTTATTAAGTCCATATAGATAGACGTTTAAATGCAAGAGTACTGTTCATGTATAATGTGTTTGGAGAATGAGATTAAAGGTAAATCAAAGAATTCGTTTTAGAGAAAACATGGTGGCGTATGTGCTTACAGGTTAAGAAATTAAACTTTTACGTATAGTTGTTGACAAAATATATTCCCAATATATATATATATATATATACATATATATTCCACTTGACAAATATTTTTTTACATATTTCACTAATATCTAAGTCTTGTTTTGTTCACTCAAAAAAAAATTCTTATCTTGTCAACTGTTTATTTGGTTTACTACTGATTAGTCTAATGTTATGAATATTTTGATGTGGAATTTCAGGATTCATGGGCTATATGCAGAATATTTAGGAAAACAAACACAACAGCTCTTAAAGCTACCTCTCACTCCTTTGCTTCATCTCTACCAAAAGAGGGAAGCACCGATACAGAACCCTACGAAAAACCATCAAACACACCCCACATTTATCCAGAAAATATCCTCGAAAATAGTGTTTCCTTCAACTTTTACAAGAAAAATATGAATGTGACCAAACCACCACGTTCTTATTATGATGAGAAAGAAGCTACCAAGACTTGTACATGTACAACTACTACTCCTTTCTCTTACATGGATTTCGCTTCCCCAGCCAGTCCTGGTCCTTGTCTAGACGAACAGTACCTAAGAAGCCTTTTGCTTGCCTCACAAGAAACACAGCCACCTCAGCTTCCCAAGGTCATGAACAACAACGATATCTCGTCGTTTTTGCTAAACATGTCATCGTCAGACTCATCCTTTCTCGGAGGATACACAAACCAGATAGGCTCAAGTATCGATCTCACCACTGCAATATTGGCCCAGGAACAGTGTCCTGCTCTTGTAAATCTGTCGCAAGGGTACCAAGATCAACAAGCTTTCTCTCACACATTAGAGTTTGGTCACTTAACGTCAGCGTCAACTATCGTTGGAGATCAACATCAGAATCAGAAGCATCACATGTTGATGGAGAGTTACTATTCTGTCAATTTGCTTAATTAATGACGATTTGTTTCCATTACTTGATGTTTTCTTTTTTTCAATTAGTTAGTTGTATCAGCAGAGCCCCATGATACATATTGTTCAGGGCCTCTTTATTTTCTTGAATTGTTCTTTCAAGTTTGTGTGTTTACTTTTGTTCGTTCCTTCACAAACTTGAGGTTCACTCCATTTTCGCTCACAGCGCAAACCGCAATGGACTAGAAACTGGCTAAAGACCAATAGAGACCAAATAAATTAAAACAGGGTAAATTGGCTAAAGAACAAATGGAGACCAAATAGATTTAAATAGGTTCCAAAATAGCTAAATTCAGAATTAAAATGGGATGTCCATGACCAATTTATAGTAAAATTTATATTCAACATAAATTCATATATTTTTTAAAAAATCCGTAAGCGTATTAATCTTCATACATTCATACATTAAAGTTCATACACAATCCAAAAGCATATTAAACTTCATACAATCATACTCCTTCCTCGTTCCCTCCTCTATCTTCTCCTATCAAAATGAAAACATTTAACATAATCAGATACCAACTTTGATAAAAAAAACTTTAGTCTTAATTTTTGGAGATAGATAGCCTTCTCAAATGGGTTGACCTGAGAACTTTGTCAACAACTTCAGTCTCCTCATCATTTTTTCTTTTCTTCTCCTTCTTCTTCTCCTCTTCGGCGGATGCAAATATTCATCTTCAAACTAGTCTCCCCATCCAAGAAATAGTGAGGAACACACATGAAGTCCTTGTCAGGAGTTTCGAAGCTCACTTTCTGAATCCTATTCATCTCACCCATTCCAAACGACATGGATCTAGCTGCGTTTCCGTACGCCGAGTAAGAGAGTTGAAAGGAGAACTCCGACACTCCAGGAGAACAAGGAGTTATACAGTTCACGGTCACATACACTCCTTGTTCTTCCTCAAAACATTGAATCGCAACCAACGGACCTTCTCTACCTTCCTGAAGAACTAAAATCTTATCACTGATGTGCATCCATGCCTGCCCATCATAGCCACACCTGAAATATTCCCATGGGCAACTGTGGTTAGCATAGTAGTGACGGTAGAGATCCTTGTACAGGCCGGAGTAGTTGCAGCCTGGTGCAGGACAGTAGCATAGAGCGAAACTGCATTCTTTCTCATGGACCAACTCTTTGCCGTAAGGAAACTTGTCGGTGCAGCCATGTTTTGCGTTAGGGCATGGGACGATGATGGCTTCCACAACTCTCTCCATCATTCTGTTTCGATAGACGCCAATGGGCAAAGTGCAAGAAGGGCATCTGTTCCTCAGTTTAGTACAGCAAGACGAGCAAGCTATGTGTCCGTTGTCACACTGAGATTGCAAAAGAAGACACAGAGAGAATTAGTAATAATCATATTACAAAAATCAAAGAAACTAAATGCAAAATTACACAAATCCAAAGTGGTAATTCATATGTTTTTTTTTTCCGCAAAGTACAGCCTATACATTATGATTCTTCGAGATATATACATTGAAAAGACTCATTAGGTATTCGATGGAAAGGACAAAAAAGTGTTTTTTAACGTATAATAATACATTTTAGTGATGTTCTGTAATGAAATATGCTTCCTTTAATCCGATTAAAATCTCCCTATTGCCCCAAAAAAATCATGCATGTAAAGATAAACCAACGTGTCACACTGAGATCTCGAAAAAGGCGTAGATAGAGATTTTTTTTTTAACACAACTGGAACAGAGAGTTCTTATCATTACCAAAGTTGTAACGAGTCTTGTTAAAAAAAAATCTTTATAAAATTAAATCATAATAAGTACACTTTCAGTGATGTTCTGTAATAAAAGATGATTCCTTTAATCCTATTAACATCTTCCTAATGGCAAAAAAAAAATCATCCAGTAGCAAGACAAAGAAGAAGCTGAGACCTGAAAGATAGGGGTCGTAAGGGCGTGGCAGCAAACGGGACAATCGAGAAGATCCAGTTCCAACAACGTTCCCGATCGTACTAACTCCTCCTCCTCCTCCGTTGTTACTGTAACCTCATCATCACCAGCCGTCGTTCCTTCTCCGACAACGGAGTGGCTGCTGCTCGACGCTCCTCCGCTGATGACTTGCTCGGCGTTCGACATTTGGCTAGTGAAGTGACCGGTTCGCTTCTCTCTTTATGTAAAAAAACTAACTCCCTCCCTTTAGCTCCTCTTTTATGGTTGGATCGATCTCTCAGTAGACTTGAGCCGTTGACTCATATTTACGACTCTGCCATTTCGTTAAGAAAAAACACTTTTTCTCCTAATTCTAGCAATTAAATAAATAGGACCGTTGTTTGACCAAAATAAATAAATAAATAGGACCGTTGTTACCGGAGTCAATCAAGATATAACTAACAAATAAAAGCTTATAGTCGATGGAAGTGTTGAAACGTTGAAGTGTGAACAACGTTTGCGACAATGTTTTTCTCAACCTCTGCAACCACTACAACAGAGCCACATAACATTTATAATTTTTTTTTTTAAAAAAAAGAGAGGAGAAAAGACTAATACATGTACACCTACTAATTAGAGTTCACTTCCTCAGCCAGTCTTGGTCCATGTCTAGACCAACAGTACCTAAAGAAGACTCTTTGCTTGCCCCACAAGAAACACAACCATCTCAGCAGCTTCCAAAGGTCATCAACAACAGCAGCGATATCTCGTCGTTTTTGCTAAACATGTCATCATCAGATTCATCATTTCTGGGAGGATACACAAACCATATAGGCTCAAATACCGACCTCACTACTGCAATATTGGCACAGGAGCAGTGTCCTGCCCTTGTTAATCTGTCTCAAGGGTACCAAGAGATCGGTTTTGAAGAAAACATGGGTGGTGGTGCAATTCAAGATCAACATCACAAATTAAAGTTTGGTGACTTATATTGTTGGAGATCAGCATCAAAATCAGAGGCATCACATGTTGATGGAGAGTTACTATTCCTCTCCAACTAATGACGATTTGTCTACTTATTTTTCCATTACTTGATGTTTCTTATTCAATTAGTAAATTGTATCAGCAGAGGCCCAAGATATCTTTTGTTTCAGGGCCTCTTGCTTTTCTCGGATTTTTCTTTCAAATTAGCGTGTTTACTTTTGTTTTCTCCTTCACAAAGTTGAGGGTTACTCCATTACGCTCACAGCGGAAAGGACTAGAAACTGGCTAAAAGACCACAGAGAGACCAAATAATTCAAAACAGAGTCCAAAATAGCTAGATTCAGAACAAGCAGTGAAACAAATATTTAGATAATAAACACAACCACTACTGTTAGATTCGGGTTAATTATGGGCTTCCAACTTAAAACCAATTGGTTATTAGTGGATTGGCCATAACCCTTTATATAGTAGTAGATTATTTCTTATATTTCCGATGTGGAATGTTTCTCATCAATAACTACTACTAGAGATGTCGATTGGGATATCCATGTCAAATTATTGATCAAAACCCATATACCAAACCCAAATTGAGCTCAAGATAAGTCATATACACATAACATACTAAATTTCATCTTTAACATAAATTCATTTATTTTACCGAATCCGTAAGCATATTAAAGTTCATACATAATCCAAAAGCGTATTAAACTTCATACAATCGTACTCCTTCCTCTTCCTCTTCCTCCTCTTTATCTTCTGATAGACCCCCAACCTCCTTGAGAACACTTACGCGGAGATGAATATTTAGAATTGGAAAAAAGTTTAGAACTCCTTTGTTTGATCTCTTAACTTGCCTACCAAGGTTCATTCCTATATATAAGGAAGACCTTTGATTCTTATAAAAATCATCAATTAAGAGATCAAACAAAGGAGTTGTCATTTTCTCGAATAAACGAGTTAGGAGTTTTATGGTTTCTCTCATATCAAAATAAAAACATTTATTAACACAATCACATAAAATCAGATACCAACTTTGATAACAACTTCAGTTTTTGATATTTGGAGCTAGCCTTTGATAACAACTTCAGTCTTCTTCTTCTTCTTCTTCCTCTTCTTCTTCTTCCTCTTCCTCTTCCTCTTCTTCCTCCTCTCCTCCCCTGCGGATGCAAATTATCATCTTCAAATCAGGCCGCCCATCCAAGAAATACTTAGGAACAAACATGAAGGCCTTCTCAGGAGTTTGGAAGCTCACTTTCTGAATCCTATTCATCTCTCCCAATCCAAACGACATTTTTTTATCACGAGCGCAGCAAGGGTAAGAGAGTAGAAAGGAGAATTCTGAGACTCCAGGAGCACAAGGTGCTATGCAATTCACAGTCACATACACTCCTTGTTCCTCCTCGAAACACTGAACCGCAACCAATGGACCATCTTTACCTTCCTGAAGAAATGAAATCTTATCACTGATGCACAAAAATACGATCCTGTCACAGCCACTCGTGAAACTTAACCGTGAGACACTGTGGTTAACATAGTAATGATGGTAGAGATCCTTGCAGAGGGCGGAGTAGTTGCAGTCTGGTGCAGGACAGTAGCATAGAGCGAAAATGCATTCCTTCGCATGGGCCAACTCTTCGCCATAAGAGAATTTCTCGGTGCAGCCAAGTTTCGCATTAGGGCATGGGACAATGATTGCTTCCAGAAGTCTCTCCATCATTCTATTTCGATAGACACCAATGGGCAGGAAGGGCATATGTTCCTCAGGCTAACACAGCATGAAGAACAAGCTACATGTCCATTGTCAGTGATGATATGTACATTATCAGTGATGTTCTGTAATGAAAGATGCTTCAGTTAGCATCTTCCTAATGCAAAATCATGCAGTTAGGTTAAACAAACACTAGACGTAACAAGTAAGAAAGAAGCAGACAAGGAAGGATAAGAAGAAACAAAGACCTGAAAGATAGGGTTTGTCAGTGCGTTGCAGCAAACAGGACAGTCGAGAAGATCCAGTTCAAACAGCGTTCCCGATCGTACTTCTTCAACGGGCTCTTCTTCTTCATCATCTACAACAAGGGAGGAATGTCGTTGCATTTCCGGGTGCCTGCTCGATGCTTCTCCGGCGAGGACTTGCTCGGCATTCGTACCTCTCACCATTGCTATCACTATGACAAATATGTAGAACCCTGACTGCCTTTTGCCTTTTTATAGTCAGTTTTCAGTAGAAGGTGAGTGGTTTTCTCATATTTACGATTCTACCATTCTGTTCAAACTTTTCTTTTCCTTGAAAATAAAAAAAAATTGGCTTTTTCCAACAAAAATAAATAAATTGTGTATAGACGGTGAAAACAAAAAAAAAATCAGGAGCGTGATTAATAATTGCAGACTAGACCACTTATAGTGGAGTATAACATTGACTTAATGATATATTAAAGGAATCGTCGGTTGGATACTCCCCACCTGTATCTCAATCAATTAATATATCATTATTTTAGTTTTTTTATATAATTTTTTTTTTTGGAACACCAATATTTAGTTTTGATCTTTTAATCATATAAACGAATACAAAATGAAAGGTATTAAATGGGGTCTCAGTTAAGTTTCTCTTGAGAAACGTATTTCCTTTCTCACCACCATTTCTGCTTTTTCTTTATCTTTCCATCTTCTTTTTTTCTTAATTGTTTTTTTTTATCAAACTTTTCTTTTTTTCTTAATTGTTATTAGATGAGAAATCCACTAAAACACTCCCATTAATGCTGGTCTAACCGAGTACTAGGGAATCATCAGTGATACAGTAACCAATAAAACAGTAATAGCATGGTGGGGAATAGAAAAAATTGGGACAAGACATAAATGAAGGTATTCTAACTCTTCTGTGATGAATAGAATTTTTAGTTTCATGACATCTAATAAATTATTTCGAATTATGGTAAAACGATAATAGTTGCATGCAAAATGATCAAAATGTTTATATGATTTAGATGTGTTTTAGTTGGTCCGTGTCTAGATGTAATACTACATGATTTTAAGTGTGAGGTTTTAAAAATCTAAACAAGTAATATTTTTTTTGATCAAAATAATTTTTAGTAATATAAACATCTATATAATATGTAGATACAATTTTGATCAAAAAAAACAATGTAGATACAATGTTTTCTATAAAATAAGAAATTTTTATTTGACTTGAATTGTAGAGTTAGTAAATAATGTATGGGTTAAACAAATGATTACAAATTCAATACATAATTTTCGAAATACAAACTATTGCATAAATGGATATATACACTATACACCGAGATCGATATACTTTAACTTAGCATATACCTATATTTTAATATATGGTATCATGGAAATACACTTATGTTTTTTTTTTGGTAAAAGAAATATACTTAAGTTGAGTGACATCTAAAAATATTTTGAATTATAGTAAAACGATAATAGTTGTATGCAAAAATGATCAAAATATTCATATGATTTAGATGGTCCGTGTCTAGACAAAAGCAGTACCTAAGAAGTCCCTTGCTTGTCTCACAAGAAACACTACCATCTCCGCTTCCAAAGTTCATCAACATTCAACAACAAAGATATCTCCTCGTTTTGCTAAACCCCACTTCACTAGACAGACTCATCCTTTCAAGGAATATATAACCTTACAGGCTCTAATCACCACTGCAATATTGGCCCAGGAGCAGTGTGTGGATCTGTCGCAAGAGTGCCAAGAGATCGGTTTTAAAGAAAACCTTGGTGGTGCAAAAATCAAATCATCATCAAGATCTTTCTCACCTTTCAAAGTTTGGTGACCTATCTTTTAACTATTATTGGAGACCAACATCAGAATCAGAAGAAGCATCACATATTGATAGAAAACCATAACAGGGGAAAGGTTCCATATAACATCTCCCATTGGAGATCAATACAAACAAACACAACCAAACACCGGGTAACTAACGACAATTTACCTACTTGTTTTTCCAGTTAGTTGGTTGTATCAGCAGAGGCCCAAGATATCTTTTGCTTAAGAGCCTCTTGCTTTACTTGGATTGTTCTTTCAAGTTAGTGTGTTTACTTTTGTTTGCTCCTTTGCAAAGTTGATGTTCTCACAATTCAAATCACGGCGTAATGAAAGCTCAATGAAACTAAAACTTAGTCCAACAGTGAAGATAATACTTAGAAAAAAAAAAAGTAAAGGACTAAGTTTTCATCTCCAACAGCGAAGATATTTCTTTTCCTGTTCTTCTGGTCGCCTGCGGATGCAAATTCTCATCTTCAAATCAGGCCGCCCATCCAAGAAATACTTAGGAACAAACATGAAGTCCTTGTCAGGAGTTTGGAAGCTCACTTTCTGAATCTTATTCATCTTATTCAATCCAAACGACATGGATCCAGGAGCTCCGTATGGCGAGTAAGAGAGTTGAAAGGAGAGCACCGAGACTCCAGGAGGTGCGATACAGTTGACAGTCACATACACTCCTTGTTCCTCCTCGAAACACTGAATCGCAACCAATGGACCCTTAAATTCCTGAAGAACTAAAATCTTATCCCTGATGTGCATGCATGCGTCCGTGTTATAGCCACACCTGTAACTTTCCCGTGTGTGGTTATCATAGTAGTGAAGGTAGAGATCGTTGCACAAGCCGGCGTAGGTGCAGCCTGGTGCAGGACAGTAGCATAGAGATAAACTGCATTCCTTCTCATGGACTAACTCTTTGCCATAAGAGAACTTCTCGGTGCAGCCATGTTTTGCATTAGGGCATGGGACAATGATTGCTTCCAAAACTCTCTCCATCATTCTGTTTCGATGGACACCAATGGGCAACGTGCAAGAAGGGCATTTGTTCCTCATGTTAACACAGCAAGACGAGCAAGCTATATGTCCATTGTCACACTGAGATTACAAAAAAAGAAAAAAAAAAGACACAGTCACAGTTATTATCATTACCAAAGTTGTAACGAAGTCTTAATATGTTCACAGGACTTATTTGATATTCGATCAAAAGGTTTCTTTACGTAACATGATATATATATGTACATTGCAGTGATGTTCTGTAATGAAATATGCTTCCTTTACAGACAAGTAAGAGCTAGGTAAGAAGAAACAAAGACCTGAAAGATAGGGCTTGTCAGTGCGTGGCAGCAAACGGGACAATCGAGAAGATCCAGATCGAACAGCGTCCCTGATCGTTCCTCCGTTACATCAACCTCACCACCGGTCGCCGTTCCTTCTCCACCATTCTCGCCCCCTTCACTAGCTTCTTCAACGGCCTCTCTAGCTTCTTCAACGGGCTCTGCTTCATTTATAACGCTTCTCCTCGAAAAGAAAATTTGGGCTCTCGTGCACACCATGGCTAGCTAAACGAGATGACAGATATGCAAAACCCTAACTTTGCTCTGCGTATTTCTTGAGACAACCCTAACTTTGTTCTTTTATAGCATAACTGAGTCGGTTATCTTATCTCATATTAACTTTTTTTTTAAATTACCTTCACCGATATTTACTTGCATCAGGAAACAAGTTCGAGAAAATGAACAATTACACACACGTACCGCCCTGATTAGCCTACCTAAAATCAACCCTCCAGCCCCAAAACAGCAGGAGGGATTCAAAAATGTGATTAAAAAATTAAAACAAAAATAAAAATAAATATCTCATATTTACGACTCTCCTTTACGTTATCTCCTATTTTTTTGTATATAGTGAAACTAGACATTTTCATGGGTTATGCACAAAAATAAAATTTTAAAACTAAATTATATTTAAAAATAAAAATCTGTTAATATTTTAGATTTACTATTTGCTTAATAGTATTTTAATAAATAGCTACCTTTTATTTAAAATTATAATTTTGGATAGATTTTTTATTTAAATTTTTTGTTACAATATATTAAATCAAATTGTATAAAATTAAGAAGAAATTTTGTTAGAAATATATTATTTTAATTAATGAAAAGTAAAACTAAATAGTCATTCAAAAATTTGTAAATAGACAGCCGACAATGACGGTGCAACTAAAGAAGTAAAGGAAACTAATGGTATAAAGACTAAATTTTATAATTGAAATATTGAAAAATATTTTGAAGAATTTTTTAGTGATAAAAGTTATATAATTATCAAAAATAAAATTTAATGATATTTTTTTTTTCAAAATATCAAGAAAATATAATTTAGTGATAGATTTATTTTAGTGATGATGTACAAATTATTACCATATTCTAAAAAAATTACCAAAAATATAAATTAACTTCAAATGCACATATCTAGTCTTTTTTAATTATTGACGTCAAAATGGAAATATCGAGTCTAATTAACTTCAACCCGTAGCATCACTTTTTCTAAGACATGTCAAAATAAATGAATACGCTGATGACAGATAAGCGAACTTCACAAAAAGAATTCCCAAAAATCGTTTAGAGGACTAGGCATAGACATATAGACCGAGAACAGAACTGAACCCAAAACATTTATCGGATACTGACGGAATTATTTCTATTACCAAACCGGAAAACAAAATAACCCAACCAAATTTCATCAATTACGGAATGCTATTCCGATTACGTTGCAACTTAAATTTGTTTATATAGACCACCAAGATTTAGCATTAACGACATACTAATCTAGTAATAGTAGGAATCACGTCGATCACTATGTAACAAACAAGTAAACTTCACAAGAATAGAAACAATGAAATGTGAAAAGAAAATTGAAAGGAGAAAGTATAACACACAAGATTTGCGAAATGTCGACAGAGTCGAGACCAAAAACGAATTAAAAAAAAGCTTGAGAACTGCGACGAATACATAATGTTTCTCTCATATTCTGCAACCAGTAACTATTGCTAGAACAAAGCCACAACATTTTTTAATAAAATAAAAAGTGAAAATAGGATTTCTAGTTCTTGGGAGCGCCCTTTTCCTTGGCCTTTTGGAGCTTCAAGACCTTCTTCACAATCTTTTGCTCTTCCACAAGGAAAGCACGGACGATTCTGTTTAACAAAGACAGATAAACAGCACAACAATCAATGTTTGATGTATAAACGAAGTCGGATAAACTTGTTATAAAAACAAGCTAAAGAAATAACTAACCTCTCCCTAACAGCCAAAGCAGACAAAACACCACCGTACGCACGGTTCACGGTCCTCCTGTTTCTGGATAATCGAGACCTCTTGTACTCAGCAGGCCTCAAGTGAGGGATCTAAACAAACAAAAGACAAAACGAGTTAGATTCTGATGAAATTAAAAGAGAAATGGCAATCACATACATATACATCTAAAACTAGTAATAATTATTTGAAAAAAATAGTACAAATTAGACATGTAACAATTTGGAAAATGATAGAGATTTCTGCCACCAAGTAAAACAGTTATATCCTTAAATAAATAAAAAAGGAGAAAACTTTGAAGAAGACAAAGGCGGCACTAAATGTAGCTTATGATAAAGTTATGTCCTGGTGTGGGATTCATCTAACCAGCACAAGACCGTCAATAAGCACGGACAAAAACAACTACTACATTTGCATTGATCTATACAACACTATCCTCATCAACTCAATCAACTAAGTACCAAATCACACAAGAGAGAGACAAGATCAGAGGGACTTACACCCTGAATACGCTTGCCGGTAACGGGACATTTAGGTCCACTGGCACGCTTCTTGGTGGTCTGGAATGTCAATTTACCACCTGACAACAAAACCAAACCAATTCAAAGATGTTAATACATTACACACAAACACACGATAGATCGATGGGAGAGTTTGGTTTTTGAGAAAGAGACCAGGGGTTTTGAGGATCCTGTGCTGGTTGGATTTGGTGGCGTAGCTGTGACGCGAACGGTATACAAGACGCTGCACCATTTTTCACGCTCTTTCTTTATCCTCCTTCTAGGGTTTTATCCTGACGGAGCAGAGGAAAATGGCGTCTTCGCTTATCGTAGCTATTTAAAGCCTTAACACTTTAGTGCCCTAAATCGAACGGTCAAGATCATATCTTCATACTTATCAATCAACGGACTAGATACGGGGCTTGTTAGGCTTATTTATTCAATTCGCTTTTATAGTGAAGCCCATATATGACTCGGTCTGGAGCCGTGAAATAAGCCCATATGTACTTGTCTCGCAGTGGATTCGACCTGGGGGCTGCTTGGGCACTCAAATTCATTGCATTATTCGCCAAAATCAATTTTATCAACAAGCTTTGATTATTTACGGGCATTAGAACCAAACCCGTTTTTACCACAAAGTTTTAATAATATCTATTAATTTTATTGTGTATGATTATTTCTACGTTGCCCAAAAAAAAATGATTATTTCTACTATAGGAAAAAAGCTGGTAAATGAAATACTATAAACAAAGAAAAGGTTTCTACATAAAACATCATCGAAAACGATTTTTATCAAGGTGTAGTAAATAAATAAACTCCATGAATCAAGTATAAAGGGAATATTAAATTTATTTATTTTTAATTTTGGGAATATCCCAGGCCGATACTAAATATTCATAAGTAAATTGTTATGGAACAATAGATTGAAATGATAGATGGAGCACCATAAAAATCAACTGGAAAGATTTTGAACTGATACAACAAGAACTTTTTATTTGTATCATAATATAAGATAAGTCTTAGGAATTATTCAAAAACTGAGAATAAAACAAAAAAAAAACAAAGGGACGAGATTTTATACATTATCTTCCTTTTTAACTTTTTCAGCTAATTTTATTTAATTTTCTGGTAATAGTAATAGCCAAGAGTACATAACAAAATTAGGATAACCATTCGGTAGCTCTACATTCTTTCTGAGGAACAAAGGCAAAAAATCATATTACTGGATCTGGATCTTAAGCTATATAAGGTTCCAACATACATGCAGTTGGTCACCTAGGAAAAGATACATTGGTCGTCTGTCTGGCAACGATCGTACTGGACCGTCTTTCTTTAGTCTTGGCTACGTATGCGTGGATACTTTTGTCCGTGACATTGAAAACATGCTTGTTATACGCATCCAGTCTGATACGTAAATTTACATACAAAAACGTTAATCCAAAATAAATACACCGAAAGAAATCTAATTAAAAAGAATAAATTTAATATCATTGGATAAGAGGATCAGTGGCGCATGGATAGCCAAACATTTGTATAGTGTAGATATATTATAGTAATCGTAACGTTTGTATTATTCTTAATTAGGATAAGTAAGCGAGATTGCTGTTGCCCAAAGCTTATCCTTAAATGGAAAGGCGAGATAAGCCCGCATTTTTATAACTTTATAATATACTAATAACTCAACAAATATGCCGCCCAGATGACCTAATTATATTCGGCCACGCCATAGTTCCTTGCCATCTTTAATAACCACGTCGTATCTCATAATCAAGCAAACTCTACTTACTAATATCTTAAAAGTTCAGGATATTATTTCCAATTATACATAAGATAACATTGAATAACAATGGCGAAAGTTTTTTCAATATACAAAACAAATAAACGAATCTTTTGATTTCATCTATCATTACTGGAGAATTATGCACTTACTATAATTAGAATGGTTTGCGTTTCCAGTTTAACCTTTTTCATTACAAAACCCATTATGATCTCTGAAACATCTCTGTCCAACAACTTCAATAATATTTTTTAAACTGCATATATATCGATGATCGATTACACGTTAGAACTTACTATTAAAAGATTTGAACGGTTAATGCTCATAACTTTAATTTTCCCCCGAATTTAAGTATGGTAATTAGCGTCAAGAAGACGATGACCCACCAACGTTGTCTCCATCTTCCCCACCATTATTACAGCTCTGAGTGTTCAGACAAAGACGAGGATGATCCTCCATAGACAATATCTCTCTGTTCTTCCCGTTGAGAAGTGAATACTTATTATTATGCATCCACACTTTAAGAACTCCTCTCTCGATCCCGTTCTCGCTACAGAACTCTCTCACCGACTTTTCATCACAGCCGTTGATCTTCCACCCCGCTTTCTCGGCGAAAGCCCTCATCTTCGTCTTCTGCTCCGGCGTGAACTTGGTCCTCGTCCGTTTCCTCATTCCCCCTTTTGAGCTGTGCTCCGATCTTACACCCGTCGGATCTTGATCCGACGGTACAGGGAAGCCGGAGCTGAGAGAGAGCAGCATGTGATGTGGAGCTGAAGTGTAGTAAGAGCAAGGAACAGGGGAAGCCACGCGGTGAAGCGACTGAGACGGCGGCGATTCCGTGCCGGAGGGAGAGGAAGGGAGGAAGCTGAGATGATCGGAAGGGTCACGGCGGTGGAAATTACGGTGGCAGCCGCAAGCGGCGCAGCGGAGAGAGGAAGGGTCGGTGGGAGTGGCGGTTGGTGTTGGCATAAACTCGCCGCAGCCGTCGAGCGCGTGGCCGCCGAGGTTAGCGGCGTGGTTTTTCAAGCACTCTTTGTAACAGACACCCATTTCCTCGGCGATGGTTAGTTGTCCGGTGACAGGAGAGTTTGGTAACGTTTGTTTGTGTTTTGAAGACAAATCCATAGCTTTACTTTACTTCTCTCTTTATAGTGTGTTAACTCTCATCTGATTAACGTAGTTTAAAGAGGAGATTAGGTTTTGTGGGTTTTATTTTTTACTTATTTTTATATTTTAAATTGAAAATTAAGTAAGTGCATGTGACGATGATGTAATTATATCGGTAAAGAACATGGCAGTGATGAAATATAATTAGGACTTTAAAAATGTAATAAGTGCTTACCTGCAAACGTCCGAAACACACACAGTAAAAGAAAGAACACACTGTATATCAAATGAAAACCTACAACACATAAATTATTTTTTGTTGAGAAGTTTAGCAATATTCATACGTTATAGACTATATAATTTAATAAAATAATGGGTCGTATCAGAAGCTTTTCTCCAATGATTTTACAAGACATTTTGTAAGTTATGGGTTTTCACTTTTTCACCTATGGGTAACTTGTTGGTGGAGATGAAGAAATTGGTAAAGCTAATAATAATATTATCAATTTATCATACAGTAGTAAAGAAAAATAGAAAGGAATATATTCGACGGAGAGGGAAGGACTTAGTCCAACGCGTATACGTGGCCGATGCCCATTACATGCATCGTACTAGAGGACAATTCCAGCTGCCCTGCAATTTTATTTTCGAAGTTCACGTCAGAGCCCCATGTTTTAGTAAATTTTCGGTCTCAGCCCTACATTTCTATCTGCTTCGTTTTAACCTTTTCTAGCTTGTTTTGTTCTTGGTTCATAAAATGAATTAGATCTTGATCCGTGCGACCGCACGAGTATTAATTTTCTATTTTAATTTTTATTTATTTATACTAAATGATGTATTTGTAATACTTGATCGTTTTACATTGATTATGTTAGAGATGTGTATTTGGATACCCACTGATTCGGCTGAAACCTATTTGCGTTTAAGATTTCCGAGTTTAAAGATTTCAGCAACATTCAAATATTTATAAATTTTGGTTTCAGTTTGATTCGGGTATTTGCGGATTCGGTTCGGATACGGATAACCCATTTGAATTATTTTAAAATTTTCAAAATTTATATATACTTTAAATTTCTCTAAACATATAAATTTGAGTAAAGTAAGCCAAAATACCTAAATTAAAAATTAAAAAAGGTTGAATTTCAATATGTGGATGGAGAATAAATATATATTTTAAATATTTTTGATGTTTGATTATTGTTTATCTACTTTATATGTTTACTTTTGACTATTTTTTATATTTTCAAATAGTTTAGACAACTTTAAGTTGACAAAAAAAACAACTTTAAAATATCATTAATTGTTGAAGAATAAAAAACAAAATACACTAATCTAACTAAAAAGACAAACATTAAATATAAAAAAAAAACACATTAATCTAACTGAAAAAGACAAGCATTAAAATAGGAAAGAAAAAAACACATTAATATAACTGAAAAAGACAAGTATTAAAATAGAAAATTCAATTTAATTTTCAGTGGTATGCAATTGTAAATAATATTGAAAACTAAAAGATATCTTATATGTGTACTTCTGTTTTAATAAGAAAGATAGCGACTATTTTCTTATTTACGTTTTGTATTATATAATGCCAGTTATTACTTTAGACGGCAACTTTCCTATTAATTCATTAATCGAAATTAATTATTGAGTGTTCTGTGGTTTCTTCTAATATAGCTAATTACGTGTTCAACTTAAGTATTTGACTTGTGCCAATGTGCTATATGTTCTTTTGTAGAAATTAGAAACTCACTTAGCTAGATACTTGTTTTGAACGAAGACTTCATACTTAGCAATAGTGGAGCACATAAGAATTTTCCGTGACAATTGCCAAACTCCATTTTGTAATTTAAATCATACAAATAAAATGTCTAATTTCCTTAACCACTACCTTAAAGACGCTTATCTCTTGACCGACCTCTTCTTCACACTTCTTGTCATCACTGTGGCGCCGTAATGTGGTCTTCCTCCTTTGCATTTTTCTTACGTTATGCTTTCGGTCACCACTATGTTTGGAAGTCATTCTCTTCTATTAAATACTTTCTAATTTTTTTTTTCTGATATCTAACTATATTAAGTTTTTTAAGCACCACATTCCATATCCACCAATATATTTATGTATTTTATCAGTTATAAAACTTCTAGCAAAATTATACATGTATATCGCTTCAGTAGTAGTGTTTAATTAACTTCATCTTACGGGTATAGTGATGAAGTTTGCGCTAAACTGGAAAATGGGTGAAACCATGGTTCTCAATAGGCCGCGCTTCTTCTTTGAATCATGAATCATTGGTTTCTAACTTTCTATTGCCAGCGTCAACAGACCACCTCTCCTCCCACCTGACTTCTTAACCTTAGAACTACCAATTTATGGTTATAGTTTTGTTATATAGCGGTTAGGGTTAAATTTACGAGTATGTATAGGTAAGTGATGTAACTTCTATAAATATGGCTCTTATATCATCTTAAGTTTCATGAGTTTTAAATTTTAAATCAAGTGGCAGTTAGTGGAGTATATCAAGGCTTTTACATATTTTCGATATGAGATCTTCTCTCTAACAAATAATATATAAAACATTTTGTTAAATTTTTTAACTAAAAACATAAGTTTGTATCAGTTTCAATGAAACAATGCTAAATAATTAATAAAAACATCAGTTAAACTGATGTTGAAATACACATTTTTGTATCACTTAGTAATAAATAATTTAAATTAATACCATTTATTTTTTGATAGCATTTATAAATCATTTACCACATGTTAAAATTTGATTGATAATGTGACTTATGTTTTATTATATAAAAGATGATATGTTGTTGTTTGAAAGACGAGTCAGAATAAAAAATGTGGTTCATTTTACTGAGACCTACATGCATAAGAAACCATAAGAAACTAAAGATATAATCTCAATCTAGATTAATTTGCAGATAAAATAAACAAAAAGAGTTCTGTCAATCTATATCTTCGTTTTTGTTACACATCTCTGTCTAAATGGATGAATATAATAACAAGCGAGAATGTAATTTCTCGTTTTATTCCGCTCTGTACAAAACATGGATCTGCTCCATTATCCATTTCCCATGCCATCCCCCTCATAAAATTTGTTTTCATATCATATATATGATTAGCCACATCATCATAAATTCATAATCATTTCTAATAATGAAACACACATAAAATTAGTTCACAAGATTTTTATAATTCTTTTTTTTTGAACAACTTACAGCACAACACAACACAACTCAACTTTGCATTCAAAACCACCAAACTTTCACCGTCTCAAAAATTACCAAGCATTGCATTGACCAAGATGGTTCACAGATAAAACAATGACTAATTTGCTTTATGCATAATTATAAACATCACAACAAAAATAGTTAAGATTATTAACTAGTTTCAGGGATCATCAAAAACATGAAAATACACCAACATTTCCAGATACAATTCTATCTGAAACATAAAAATACGCAAATCGTTAACGGAAGACATCAACGGAAGTTCACACTTATTTGATCTTTCCACTAAAAAAGAGATACACCATATTTAAAGACTTAAGGAAACAATATATTGATCAGAGAGGACATATTACATATTTAAAAATTTAAACAACAACACCAATACGTAGGCTTTTTAGAAATAAGTCCTTCGTTTAGAACGCAAACACCATTTTTATAAGACAAATTTACACAATATTTATGGCAGTCTGGATTTGAGAATTTTTCACTACAATCTGGTCCACATTTCGGAGCCGCAGCTTGCACAAAAATCCCCGTTTCAACTACAAATCATTAAGAAGAAATATTAGAGAGGGATACAAGTCATATATGTGTGTGTGTGTAAAATACTTTTTGAGAAAAAGAAATATATACCATTGAAAAGATCACATGAAATGGCCGCCATAACAACAAGAGTAAAAGTAACTATCAATTTGAAGGAACCCATGTAAACTACT
Organism: Raphanus raphanistrum subsp. raphanistrum; assembly: GCA_019706035.1. Classification (NCBI taxonomy): domain Eukaryota; kingdom Viridiplantae; phylum Streptophyta; class Magnoliopsida; order Brassicales; family Brassicaceae; genus Raphanus; species Raphanus raphanistrum. Next base: position 55,572,074 of record CM033988.1, read on the forward strand.
CTTTCTAATACTCGGTTTCTTGAAACCAAAATTATATATTTCTGAGTTTTGGTTTAATGATCAATAGTTGACCATGAACATGATGTATTTATAATTACATAAACCTAAGTAGAAGAGGAATTTGACCGAAAAAGTTTGACTGGAACAATATGAACATAATAGAAAAGGAATAAAATCATCTCATGTATTCCCATCAAAATTATTATGGAATAATTCTTTTTACATTTTGTCTACTTTTGTGGAATTAGTTGAATGATTATTTCATTCTGATTTAAGTAAATGTAAAAAAATAATATCAGAATTAATGGAATAAATCATTCAGAATTATTTTAACCAAAAATGAAGATACAGTTGCAGTCAAAAAGTTATGTTCAAGTATTTGAGCATGTCCAAGTTCGTAGTTTAGCTTGTTAGAATAATAAATGTGGATATCTCTTTCATTTCTTTTTCTTTCAAAAAAGTATTTCACAATATTTATGTTTCTAGTCTTCTTCTCTTTTGTTCTTTTAAATAATAATAAAAAAATGTTCAAAAAATGTTTTGTTTAAGAAATTGGAGTTTTAACTTTGATACATCGCTATCTTGGTTCCAAAATGAGAATTAAAAATGATCTACTTACTATGAATAACTTTAGTTATGTAATGTCATTGTCAAATTGTAGACATTGCCTTTTAACTCAAATTGTTTTATAGAGTTACAAAAGAATCAAACATAATTGAAGTTTATTGATGAATATTTGGGTGTTACTTAACCAGAAACCTAAATTGATATTGTTTCCATTTCATTAATGTATAGTTTAGAGCATACTCTCTTGAATTACTGGAAATGTGAATTCATTTATCATAAGCTAACAAAGCACTGCCGATAAAAATACTCTAGGTGTACATCAATAACGAATATCTGTAGGTTTTACGTTTTTTCTTTTGTTACAAACCTAGTCATCAATCACACCTAATTAGAATCCAAGATTCTATTTGACCACACAATACTAACAAGCGTATAATTCTGCTAATAATTTCGTTGACAGGACACTGATACTCAGTTATTATCAAACCAAAATTATATATTTTTGAGATTTAGTTTAATTATCAATAGTTGACCATGAATATGATATATTTATAAATTACACAAACCTGTAAACGGTAACTAGAAGAGGAATTTGACCGAAAAAAAGTTTGACTGGAACAATATGAACATAATAGAAAAGGAATAAAATCATCTCATGTATTTCTCATCAAAATTATTATGGAATAATTCTTTTTACATTTTGTTTACTTTTGTGGAATTGGTGGAATGATTATCTCATTCTGATTTAAGTAAATGTAAAAAGTAATATCAGAATTAATGGAATAAATCATTCAGAATTATTTTATCCCAAAATGAGGATACAATTGCAGTCAAAAAGTTATGTTCAAGTATTTGAGCATGTCCAAGTTCGTAGTTTAGCTTGTTAGAATAATAAATGTGGGTATTTCTTTCAATTTTTTTCTTTCCAAAAAGTATTTCACAATATTTATGTTTCTAGTCTTCTTCTCTTTTGTTCTTTTAAATAATAATAATAAAACATTTCAAAAAATGTTTTGTTTAAAATTGGAGTTTTAACCTTGATACATCGTCATTTTGGTTCCAAAATGAGAATTAAAAATGAACTACTTACTATGAACAACTTTAGTTATGTAATGTCACTGTCAAATTGTAGACATTGCCTTTTAAATCAAATTGTTTAATAGAGTTACAAAGGAATCAAAAATAATTGAAGTTTATTGATGAATATTTGGGTGTTACTTAACCAGAAACCTAAATTGATATTGCTTCCAATTCATTAATGTATAGTTAAGAGCATACTCTCCTGAATTACTGGAAATATGAATTCATTTATCATAAGCTAACAAACCACTGCCGATAAAAGTACTCTCAGCGTCCAGCAATAATGAATATCAGTAGTTTTACGTTTTGTCTTTTATTACAAACCTAGTCATCAATCACGCCTAATTAGAATCCAAGTCACAATTATCGATTCTATTTGACCACACAATAATAACAAGTGTATAATTCTGCAAATAATTTCGTTGACAGGACACTGATGATGTAACAATTTATTCACTTACTTTTACAATTAGGGTATTTTAAACTGATTTATGATTGATTAAAAAATCCTGGGTCATCATAAACACGGATTATAACAATGTCCTAACGATCTTATCAATGACCAAACTGGCACGCGCATCACACAATTCGGCCACTCAAATTGGAAGGAAAACTAAAGTGTAGCCTAAATTTTAGATGTCATATAATCAGGGGATCATTTTGGCGTAAGGTTTCCATCTATATCTATTTTAAAAAGAAAATCTCCTATATATTAATCTAGCATTCCAACATATTTTTCATAGTCACCTGTCATCACTAGGATGATTATTAAAATCTTTAGAAAATATGTTTGGTCCATCTAAACATATATTATAACTTTTATTAAACTAACTATTAAATTGATTAGTAGTGTATAACAAAATATTCTCCATAATTTTCTTAAAATAAAAACTACGAAATTAACTAAATTGATTAACACATATATGACAATTAGTGATTATAAATAATAAATATTGATAACAATTTTTGTATCCTCCTTCATTTTTGTTTAATTTTATATTATTACAAGAAATGAAACAATCACACTAATTATATAATAAAAATTTAGGTTTTTTCTTATATGTTATATTTTTAATTTTTTAAATGAGTATAAATTACTAAAATGTTACAAATTTCACTTTGAATTTTTTTTTGATCAATGACTTAATTCTTTTTTATAACAAGAGATACAAAGACCATAAAATCATATGAATATGAATTCTCATCTAATAGATATTCATATTAAATATATTTTCATTACAAGAGATCGATACAACTAAGATTTATTTAGAAGATATTGAAATCATATGGCGAGAGCATGGATTGTACAACAAATTTATTTTCCTAATCCTAACCCCCTTTCTCTTAGTCGCAACACTGACAAGAATAATTTGGAAGTGTCGAATGACAATCTGAAATGGTAACGTTTTTTAGTTCAGCCCATCGAATTTTCCTTAAATGGGCCTAACTATTTTTAATGATTAACTAAATGAGCCACGTACGTAGTAGAATGTGTTATATATTAAGTTTAAGTATTTTAGCATAAATTATTCAAATTATATGTTATATATTATTTTACTTTTAGATTTTGAAAAATTTAAAATATATACGAACTTTAATTCTAAAAAAATAATTAAATGGTTTATCTGAACTCAATCCCAAACCGAATTCCCAAAGTTTCAAACCGAACCGAACCATACTCGTAAAGATCTAAACTGAACCGAACCTAATGGTATTTGAATGTACACCCCTAATCAAAGGTAAAAAAAGAGTTGTTGATAACAAAATATGTATTGATTATAATATTTAAGTACAACATATTTAAAAAAAAAGAACTTATCTCGTGGAGAACGCCGATTATCATCTGAAATTGTTACTTGTAACGTTGGAAACATGATATGTGAACACTATAGCTGCGGCATTGTGAAAAAACATATAAAACATATTAAAAACTCGTACAAATAACTATAGAATGCTAAAATCATATACATATCATCACATTTTCGACCTTGTAAAGTTTGTTTAAATTGTCGACCATAAACATTATCTTTTTTTTTTTGAGAACGACCATAAATATTACTCTCTCTATTTCTAAAAGATCCACGTTCTGAAAAAAACCTTCGTTTCAAACATTTTTGTGTTTTCAATACATTGATTAAGACAAATTGTACATTTCAAAAAGTATAATTGTATTTATTAAAATCTTATTGGTTAAAAATTATGGGAAATAGTTCATTAAGAAAAATAATGCATTGATAACTACAATTTTATGTTTTTTTTTTAATAAGTATGAAATTTTTTAAACATACATCCTTTAGTAACGGAGAGAGGGAGTATTAATCAGTTATCACCATACGTTTTTTAACTTTATTTGTTTGGTCTGTTTTCTGTTAGCAATTAGCACAGTAACAAATAAGAGGTTAGGTGGCAACACAATAACATGGCTAATACAGATCATATACAGTCATGTCTGGTACTGTGCATGATTCCAAATTTTAAAGAATTAATATAAATAATAGATTTTGATCCGTCCTTAAAAGGGCGGATATATGTTTTGTTTTGATAGTTTTTTAGAAATTTAAGTTTTATATTTGTAGTTTTTAATTATTTTTGTACTTTTTAATGTATAATATTTTTAATATAATTAATAAAAAATTTAATCTATTCTATTAATTTAGCATCATGATTCATGACCAATTGATAAAAAATTAGATGCAACAACTTTTTATTTATATTACCTACTTAAAAAATAAATCATATATTTTATAACAGTAACCACCTTTATTAATCAATACATATCTCCTATCCAGAATTCTCGGACCCATTTCTTTCTAATACAACCGGATTGTGTTTTTCCTTTTGTCAGTATTCAACCATTTTTCTGTTTAATTCAGCCCAAATGCTATTCAATAATTTCTACCTATTTACCTTTTAATTGATGAATATAACATGTTACTTCATGTAATAAATTTATACAGTTACATTACTGACATAGTATAATGATGTTTTGAGTATTCTTTATAGTATCAGGTAATGCGTATAAAATGTTTTATTATATTATATCCGTTTTATATTTGTTAATAAATAACAATAAAACATTTATTGTAGTTTCACTATCCGCCCTTTTAAAGACGGATCATAATTTAGTAATTATAATAAAATAGTTAGATCACACCTATATTAATAGGTCATGTTCCTGTTGTAATAATATAGATTTAACTAATTATTAATTTTAATATTATTTTATTTTTATTATATATCGTAACTCTAAATTGTTATAGAAAATGTTTAAATTATATTTTTAATTTAAAAATAAAATAGAAATAATTTAAATTTTAAAAGTTTACTAAACTTTTAAACATTACTTTTTAATATTGATATATTTTAATCTATTTTATTAAATTAGAAAAATGACCAATTGATATAGGTTTGTTCCACCTATTTTAATAAAGTTAAAACCTCTTACTAATCATTTAAAAAAAAATTACACAAAAATGATTACAAAGAAAAACACAAATATGAATAAAAATACAAATATAAAAATTAAATTTCTATCACAAATGTAAAACAAAAAGTATATCGCTCTTTGAAAAGCGGGCCAGAATCTAAATTCTATATAATATTCTATAGAGTCAAAAAATATATACGCCCTTTAAATTAAATTACTTACATAGTTGATCATGGTTAATCTAATAACTCAATGACCCAAAAGTAATCAAATTCAACATCTAGACTGTGTTTAAAAACATTAATTAAACCATAGTTCATTTCCATTAATTTGTATAGTGAAAATAATATTTATTAAAGTATAGTATCAATATTATTGTTTTAAAATGATATAATTTTTATTTATTGGACTTCATAAGGTAGTTGACAGTTTGTAGTATGGAAAGTAGTGAATCGGTAATATTTTGAAATTAATGGGTGGCTTTATAAAATGTACATACATATTAGAAATAGTTACAGAATTATTTTATTAGTAAGAATATTTACTGGAAGTGAATTTATCTGATGGATCAGAGAAAATAAAAAATATTCACCTAACATTTATAACCATGTATTACGTAAGGATCCGAAAATCTTGGAACAAAGGTGGAAGTTAAAAAGCTATTTCATTAAAGTGGTTACATTTATCTACATAATTGTTTAGATGCATTATATTTTAAGTTGGACATAACTTCATATCAATTGGACATGTTGAAAAATTAATAGTATTGATGGTTTATAGCTGTCAAAATTCTAAATAATTTTTCACTGGATTTTACATTAAAGATTATGATAAACAGTTTATCCCTTAGATTTAAGAGCCTTTTCTGATCATACTCAGGGCCGGCTCAAAGAATTCATGGACCTTTAGACAAAATAATTTTTGATATTTTTTTTACATATATCTATAGGTAACTTAAATTTTTTGGACCCTAATATATAAGTTTTTTAAAAAAATCTAGACCCCGTTTCAACACTATTTAAAAAAAAAAATGTTTGGGCCTCGGGGTCCACGCCTCCTTGCCCCATGGTCTAAGCCGGCTTATGTATTTTTACCATGGTAAAAATACATATGCTGATGATTCATACTAGCCAAAATTTCGTAGACATCAGCATATGTATTTTTACCATGCAAATTTTGTTTCCGTAGGTTTAGGTATGGATTCTTTCAACTTTAACCGTTAAGCACTATTGTAAGAAATAAATTGTCGAGCACGAAACATCTTTGGACCGGGCCTAACAACTAAACTAAGCAATTCTAGACTGAACCGTCGTGAATGGCACTGCTTACATCACTACATCAGTGATGCTGAAACACTTCCAAAGTTTCCAAATATGTTACTCACCGTACGAGTATAATGCTGAGAAGGGGGAGGTGGTTAGTTTTCCAGAAGTTAAATTAGAACCTTAAGTTTTCGCTAGTTTGCTTCAGTTGAGCAAAGGAAGTCGGCCTATGAAGATGCTTATTCACTAAAGAGCAGAGGAGGAACACAAATTAATTAAACCATCAAAAAAAACTTCTAGAAGTGAAATGGACTACAGTTGGAGGTCGAGGCAAACACAGTTGAGGAGGTTGCAATGGCCGTGGCCTATTCAACTATCTCGGTTATAGAGAGAGTCGGCTCTAATCTCTCACTCTCTCATTTTAGCCTATTTGATATTGGTCTAATGTTGGTCTTATTAAGACTCAGCAGTCTAGTACTTTCATGAGGAATACTCAGGTTTTTCAGCAGCCTGAACTTTGCTTAGACAACTTTCACTTTATTGGGGGATTTTATGGTTTTCAATGGTTGATAAGTCGGTTTTGTTAGAAAAATAGAATGGTTACCTTATAAGTTCAAATGTGACACTGGATTACAAGAAAAACTTTAGAGATATTGTATATACACAAGATATGTTTTTGGTGGGGTAAGAGCAATGCAGAAAAGAACTAATGCAAACAAAAAAGTGAAGAAGACTTAGTCACAGAAATATTTTGAAGAACAAAATATATATTCTCCCTGTATATCTGAACAGGTAGTGCTGTTATGCACACCAACTAACCTACCTCCAGCTTGATAAGGTTTATTGTTGAGCCTTTTTTCCTTCCCTTTCTTTTGTTCTTCTTGCATTTCTTTAGAATTTTGCCTTTCTCTGTAGTTGATTGTTGTTGTGCCACTCAAGAAAATGGCTCGGATTTGTTGTGGATAGGATCTGATCCTCGTCTTACACGTCTCTTGCTTGATTGGAAAGACTTCTTTGTCATATTCGTTTGTTGTTGTGTCTTCCCAGGTTTAACTTTGTTCTTGTTAGCCTCCTCAAGAATGCGCCAGTTCCCACTGAGCATAACTTGATCTTCACGGTTGTGCCTATGGAGGCTCCTTAGCTTAGCAATTTCACCTGGATGAACTCCAGCTCTGTCTCCTTGCGTTTGTCTGAGGAAAAACTCTTTGTTTCTCAAGGCTGAGACCTTATATCTGTTGTCTGATAGTAATCCTATGCAGACAAGAAGTAAAAGCATCATCCTTGTACCCATCATTTCTGCTCTTAGGCAGACAAGAAGATTCAGGGTAGCTTTCTTGTCTTCAAAGAAATGAGAGAAGGTTGGGGATAATGAGAATGAGATTTGTATCCAATCTGATTTTTGAATTTCATGTGGGTTCCTTCCCTGTAGATATATAGTCATGTTATATATCACTTCTTGGGATTTGGAGGGGAGCTTTAAAGTGTAAAAGCACACGGTGGGTCCCTGGGCCCTGGGACCCTGAGGAATTTAGATTCACTTAAAAAAGCATTGCTTTGGAAATCTAAGTAAGATTAAGGCTGTTATTGGAAGAATCTGACAATGATTGTACAAAAGAGTTCAGTATACGGAAAACCGCTGGGAAGTTAAGTATCTTTCTTCATGTGTTTCTCCACATCACTCTTCATTTGTCCTTTGCTTTTCTCTAAATATATACTTTGTCCATACCAATTTTCATTGAATAATCGGCCTATGTAGTTTCATGTCCTGCTAAACTGATAAGCTTATACTTTAATGAACACCTTGCTCATGTTTGTGAGATTCTCTGTAATTCACCATCTACATATTACTTATTAGCCTAATCAAATGATTTGGTTATAACTTATAAGCCACTTTAATATGGTTCTAATAGTCGATTTTGTTATAACGGATGCAACAAGATAAACATCAGCTAGATATATTTCTGATTATCATTATAGTGAATCATACCAGATTTGAAGTATAGTAACATAAACAAAATGAAAATTAAGGTTTTGGTTTAATAGTTTTTTTTTTCTTATCTGGTTTCAGACATGGTATATTCACCCCATCGAGTGCTTTTTACTTGATTTCACAATTTGTACTTTCGAAACATAACAATGCCTTTATCTTTTTTTGGGACAGTGTGTTCAATACTAATCATTCAAGTTTACGCCCTTTTGTGCTGTGGATTCTGGTTATGTCATAATTCCTTTGTTGTTAAGGAAAGTGATATTGTTTGTTAAACTCGGGAGCACAGCGGACGAGAGCCGTGGGCCATGCAAATCGCTGCTACAGCTACATGAACAAGCTACTCTTATACAGCATTAAACTTTGGATAACAAAGGTACTACAACAGAGTAACCTTCTTCCAAAAGAAACAAATACATTTTTTTCTCTTTAAAATGATTCTTTATATTATTCTAAGATCTTCCTACCTTCACTTTAGGATTCATAGCTCACCTTTTTTTAAGCAAGATATCTGCTGCACTGCATGTTTTCTTGTGCTATCTCATCTTTTTCCTTCTCACAAAAATCACATTGATATCCCAAAAAGTATCTTAACTTAAAAGCCGGTTTTGCCTGCGATATCATGTAGTAGTTTATTATAGAACCTACTGAAGATTAATTAAGGAAATTTTAATAGGATGGACCCAAGAAGTTATTGAAGAACTCTGTAGACGATATACTCTTCCAAGTATCCACTGTAGAAATGAGAGATTCGATATTTCTTTGTGAAGTTTAAGATTCACCATAGCTAATTATAAGTTTCCTGTGCTTTTTCCCACCTTGTTTGATTCATCAACAGATCTTAATCCTCAATGCAATGATTCAAAGAGACCCACTTTGGTTTGATATAGTTCCCGTAATTATTAAAACATTTCTAATTTATTCATAAGGGATGATCTTTTTCTTTATCTGACCTCCCTTTTATTTACTATTGCCATTTAAATTTCTTTAAATTATGTTTAAGCAACAAAATAAATGTTTTATCACATGGTAATGGAACATTCTAAAGCATCAGGTTCTGCCTCAAAGCAACATATTATTTAAAATCGAGGATTGAATATTGCTTGCAGCCTCTAAAACAAAGTAGGAGGAGACTAGTCGTTGGTCCAGGAAAACAAAATACCCATTTGCTGATTTTGAGCTTCCACTTTTTTTTCTCCATTATCGAGGTTAGTCCTAAAGTTGCAACTTTTCCTTTACTTAAAAATACACAAAATGTACATTTTAAAAATAGATAAGGAAATCTTGAATGTTGAGACTGTGTTTGTTTTGTACATTTTCTGATTTTTGAAGTTAAAGTAGTACTATTTTTTTACGATTGGGGTTCTTTGATGTGACTAATGAGATCTCTGATGAAAGGATCCAAAAGAAGTTAAAAGCAAACTTGGGTTATAACTGAGTTATGGATAGATGAAAGATGATGGTGATATTCCCTCGGTTATTAACAAATGGTTGTGATTGATTTCTGAATAAATAGTGATGCTGCTATGGACAAATCGAATCGAATCCCTATCTTGATTTAGTCTGGTCCTGACCAAGCTGACTATAGACCGGCCTAGGGTTAACTGCTAAACTAACAGTAAAAAAAACAATGATCTTACCGATCTAGACCTTGGCTACTTTCTTTTTTGTAACTTAAGCTAAACTTTTTTTTTAACTTAAGCTAGACTTGTGAGTTGTGTAGTTGAAAATTACAAAACAGCCACTTATCATAACATTCCTAGTTTCTAAGTACGAACAAGATTGTTATCCATCTTAGCTTATCTTTAAGCCCATGTTTGGGAAAAGACTGCATTTAGGCTTGTTTTAAATGTTACCAAGACTTGCAAATGTTCAACTGTCTTGATATAATGTTCCAAATGAGCATGGATATTTGCCATTTTAATGGTACTGGTAAAACGGGCCTATGGATAAATTGGGCCGAGTGTATTTTTTCCGAATCCATGTGATGTGAAAGTGAAATTAGCTTTTGCTGTAGTTACTTTTATTTTATCCCTTAGATATATTTATGAGGTAAATTCGAATAAGTCAAACATATAACATGTGGGCAGAACGTCCCTGAAGTTGGATCCAAGACTACATAGGATGCGTACAGGTGGTGGCATCATGTGCACATTAGACAGTCTCGGTTTACATCAATCAAGTACAAGTGATGTATAACATTAATGTTTTGCTTACTCCAAAATAAAGCTTGGTGAGGAAATCTATAAGTTTCTGTAAATTATCATATTGTAAATTCATCTTGCAAATATAAGGAATCCACCATTCTATATCACTGATTTGTAAAATGTTTGAATGGCAAAAAAATTGGTGTTTCATTTTGCCTCATCAATATCTGTTTCCAATCCAAATTTTTTACTCACCTGTTTATTTCTTCTAATCACTCAAACATTAACTGAAATTAGCTAACCAATTCTACCATATTTATTCACGAATTTTATTAGAAGATTTCAATCAAACCGGCCGTCACACTGACTGCATATATCAGAGCTATAATTTAAAGGCACCAAGAACGTTTTCACATTATACTTAGAACAATTGGAAGGAAAAAAATTGCATTCAGACAAAATAAGATTTTGGCTACATAGATATCACGGGTTTCTCAAATACATGTGCTTGGATGAGACAATGAAAAGATGTCCATAACTTCAATTTATATCTATCTCAGTCTCTCAAAATATTCGATGACCGTGTTGCATTATTTTTATACATATGCTCACATGAATGAAAAAAAAAGATTCATATAACCAAAAGGTTAGCCATCACAAGAAAATTAACAAAGTTTTCTAAAGGGTTAACACGTAAAAGGTTATATGAATATTGTGAACATTTTTAAAAACTGGTGGAAATTATAAGAAACTTGTAAAAAAATAAGAAATCTGGAACACTTGTGGGTTATAGATAAAACTATATTCATCTGCGAGATAAATTAAACTTTATAAGCCTAAGCCTCGTTTTCATGAACACATTACTTTCTTTTCTCTATATATGGTATGCATTTTCAAAAAAAATAATAACACGTACTACCCACCTTCTCATGTGGTTCCTAAGATATATTCATGTATACATATGGTTTGTCTTGTCATAAAACAACCACTGAGAAGCCAACATGCTTATCATGGTCGGAACATAATGATAAAAGCTCACTGTAATTTAATCATTTTGCTTCTTTCATTGATCATAAAAAGTTCCCCCCCCCAATCCGCCTTTACCGCATCCACAAGCCTCTCCACCTAATCTACACACATATCACGCATTTTCTATATAGTTATATTAATCATGTTGACTCATATAGAATATTCCCATGCGTTCTTCGCCCCGATCGACTTTCTCACAAAATCTCCACTTTAAGTTATATATATGGAAATCTACGCAGATACATAGGACTTTTTAAAACCACTTATAATATTAAAATGAATACTTTTTTCAATTAAACCCTAGTCCTATGTTCGGCCACGTCCCCATGTCTTTCTTGTAACTATTCAAACTCAACTTCAGGTGCTGCTCATCATCATCATCATCAGCAGCTCCAAAATTTCTCTTATTTGAAGGCTGACATTCCAGGAAAACGATCTCGTTTAAGTTTCTCTTCTTATTCTTCTCCGTCAGCACTTCTGATTTGATCTCCATCAACGGAAGCTCCACTGATACCCTCTCGTTGTTATTGTTATTCAGTTTCGTCTCTGAGCTCTCCAAAGATGTCAACGAGCTTTCAACTGACCGTCTTGGCTGTGTAATTACTCTGTTTTCTGGTTTCTTGCACCACAAGAATCCGTCTTCAACATCCTCTGCTTCTTCGTATTCTTCTACTTGTGTTACCTCCGAGAACGAAGAACTTTGATTCACCATTGAAGCTAATCTAGAGAGTTCGGTTCTAGCAAAGTCCATGCCAAGAGTGGAAGATGTGTAGCCAGCGAGAGTTTGTTGAGCTTTCAGTAATACTGACTGTAAATACTTGCCTTGTGCCTCAATCTTCACTTGTAAATGCCTCTGAACCTAAAACCAAAACATTTTCAAGACCTTAAACATATATTACTGTGCTTAGTTAGATTTATTAGGATCTTCGATTGAGGCTATTACTTCGATTTGTTCATGTAGTTTCTTCTGAACTTCCATCTGCAGTTGTAAAGCTTCCGTGATCTGCACGCCTCTGTTTCAAAACAAACCATACAAGTAATATTAAATTAAGTGAAATAACGAAAGATATTATTGTTTTAATTATCTGATCATAAATTACTCGTTAGCTGGATTGTTGTTTTCTACGTTGACACTGCCTCTGAAATCTGTAGAGTCGTTTTTACTCTCAGCTTCTTGGGTTTCTGAAGCAGAGGAAACTGCTAGACCAAGTAAAAAATCATACATAAGAAAAAAAAATCAAGTTTAAAGATCCATAAATTTTATAAAAACATGATCAATGTTATAATAAAGGAAAAAAGAAATCTTAAACCTTCGAGGTTGTTATCATCAAACTTCAGGCTCTTTCCTAGTCGATATTTCTGCAGAAAAATCATAATAAAATCATCCAAACTTGATCTTCCAGAAATAAATAAATAAAATCTAAAACCTAAAACCACTGATCCAGTCAGAGATTTTTCTGAACATTAATTACTTGTAAATGGCTCTTCAGATGATACAAAGTAAGGCCAGGAATCTCCATAGCCTTCATCAAACCTTTAGGTGTTGCCTCTGCAGGTCACAAAACAGAACAAACCAAAAAGCTAATCAAGAAATGGATAATGAAGAGAGAAAAACTTAACGTGAGAAGAAGATGAAAACAACTAAGTACATACTGTTTGGTCCACCGAGTTGATTAACGGCTTCAATGAATATGTGATGAAGCTCACAAGTCCATTTCAATCTGGGCTTAGCATCTGTTGACAACACAAGACTCATCTTTGTCTTCTGATTATTAACATTGGTAGTGTTACTCTCCATTAATAAGCACATACAAATCTCTCTCTCTCTCTCTCTACCTCTAGTATACAATCAAGAACGACCCCAAGAAATATAAATAAAACGAAAGATTGTTGGGTTTGGTTGCAAAGATATGGGGATTTATATGTATATATAAATCGTTGGAGTGGTTGATGTTGTCCTCTATCTTTCTTCTCTCACTCCATATCAGGAAACATGAGTGGGGTTCTGTTGGAGAAGGGAATATATGCTCTCTTGACCCTTTCCTCTTTCTTTCTTTAGTTTATTTTTTATTTTTATTTTTAATTAATGTCATTTTCTCCTCTTTTTCGATCATTTCCCCGATTTCACACCGCTTTGTTCCTTTTTTTTGTGATATATGTTGCCTTTTGTAATTTCGTGTTACTTTTTCTTAGATATATGATGCAATTAGATCATATAAAAAGAGGTTTTGTACACTTCGTTTTTTGGTCGTATGTACATCGGTCTATCTAAGTGGACACATATCATATTGCATACCTATTCTTTTCTTTGTTTGCAATTGTTCTTACCGTTTTCTATTCTATTTTCAACATGGTCCTAATGTTACTTTCCTCTTTTTGTTTATTCTTCTTATGAAGAAATGGTCTTTTGTGTGTGTTTGTTGTGTATGATTAGGTGAGGCTCTATTAGTGTCGACATGGCCTTTAGGATTTGCTCGATTCGTAAAAGTCGTAGCCTTATAATATATCAGTTTTTATACATGTGATAGCTGAACTATCTGGGCCGGAATTGATCAATAACAGTGTTTATGTATTGTATCTTGATGATTCGAGTATTATTATGTGATTAATATCTTATAGGTTTTCTTGTACCTATGGATTTTATTTAATCTACCACACATTGTATAAAATATATTTCCAGGATAGATAGTGATGCGTTTTATAATGAAGTAAGGGTGTATAAATATACAAGAATATTCGCTCCTAAAAAGAAGGCTAAAGAAAAAGTATAAGGTTTGTTCTGTTGTGTCTCATATGTATCTTGAGTTGCTCTTCGGTAGTGTTGCCCCCACCATACTTGTATCTATACAGTATATGTCCCTTAGTTCTTACTATATTTCAGACGAATAAATAATATATATCTTTATAGTTTATACAATACCGATGTCGACGAAAAATTCATTAACATAGACTTTACCGATGTACGCATGTCGTATGCTTACAAATATATTAAGCTGCCATGCATCGTTGTGTTCATGATGCTCATGAATCATGAGTTTTTTTTTTGATGAATCATGAGTTACTTGTAACTATGTAATAGCAAAAGGTTTACTGTTGCATAGTTTGATTTCTTTGTGTTGGGTAGGAATTTTTTGTCGTCTTCATATTTATATATTGTTGAAAAAACTTGTTATAGTCATCATAAGTAATGCTCCAAATTCTGAACCACCTGCCTATATTTTGAAAAAAAAATGATTTTTAAAAATCAGTTTGGGGTATCCCAAACCTATAAAAAGATCCAGAATAATGTTCAAATAGAGGTGCAACCTACAAAAAGAATTGATTTTCCTCAGCAAGAATCTTATTTTCAGATCGAGTATTTACTGCATACCAAAAAATCTAGTTGAACCCACAATTTTCAGGATCTCTTAGTCAAACAGATAAGTAAGAGTAAGAAAATTTATTTGATCGTATTCGATAAGTCCAAAATTAATACTAGACAACACTATCACTGTCAAAGATAACCAAAATTCCACTCTCCGGAACAATAAAATTTGATACTAAAAAGAAAAAAAGTATTAAATATTAATATTCAGAAACATATATACTATTCAAAGGCATGATATAAAATTTAAAAGAGAAAATCGATTTAAAAAATATGATACGTGTTAGATAATTGGCAGGTCAAAATAGTTTTAAAATAATTTTACATGTTATACAATAAGAAATTTATATTATTTATTAAGTATATACTAATCGGATAGCTGATTCAAAATTTACATTATTTATTAAGTAAAGACTAATCGGATAGCTGATTCAAAATTTACATTATTTATTAAGTAAATACTAACCGGACAGCTGATTCAAAATTTACATTATTTATTAAGTAAATACTAATCGGATAGCTGATTCAAAATTTACATTATTTATTAAGTAAATACTAATCGGACAGCTGATTCAAAATTTACATTATTATTAAGAAAATACTAATCGGATAGCTGATTCAAACCATATATCGGGTATCTGTGCTCAGTCATGTATAAAAATATTGCTGAAGTATAAATATATATATTAAACATTTTT
This sequence comes from Raphanus raphanistrum subsp. raphanistrum, assembly GCA_019706035.1. Classification (NCBI taxonomy): domain Eukaryota; kingdom Viridiplantae; phylum Streptophyta; class Magnoliopsida; order Brassicales; family Brassicaceae; genus Raphanus; species Raphanus raphanistrum. The sequence continues at coordinate 55,587,635 of CM033988.1, forward strand.
TGTTATGTTTTTGCGAATCTCTATAAACATATATGTATACATATCTTCGAAGGAAAGAAAAGATGGGACTGATTGGCAGATTCACTTGGTTGTATGTAGAGGTGAGGGAATCTAATTTCAATATAACTTTAAACAGCACAATCCCTTCTTCTGCCTAAGTTTTCTTTTGTGAATCCAGTTAGATTTCGTATAATTATTGAATTAATATAATAAAATCCATTTAAGCGAAACAGTAACTAAAATAATTGATCTATATACCAACTCAACAATGCATGGTCTTCGTCTTGACCCAATAAACATATATAAACGCATAGTCCAGAAATGTCCACAACAATATATAATAAGGCAGAAAGGATATATGGCACCACTAGAAAATATGCTGAAGTTTGTGATCCACTTCAGAGAAATCTCTCAAGTGTTCTGGGATCTGCATTGCTTGCAAGTTTCTTAAGAATTTACATAATTCAACACATTGCTTAAGTTAGTATGTATGAGCAAAATATGAAACCCTGGGAAACAATCATTTTAGCGACGTAACACAAACGCACAACGTTTTATTTAAGAACATGATTTTAACAGAAACATTTAGTGTCTAATTTTAGTGCATGTTTGATGTTTGTTACGTTATTTCTCCAAATCAAAGCATTAGTAGTCTTTTATGATTATCAGATTTCTTTTGGTCAGAAAAGAACTTTATTCAATAAATAAATACGTTTACAATAGAGCCTAAAGCAGATTTTTTTTTTATTTTGTTTTTGAGAACTGCTTAATCAGAGTAGTTGTATTCCAATGCCGGAAATTTTAGTTATTAAAACCTTGAAATGTAACAGAGTTTTGTTTTTTCAAAAAACCTTTCGTCAAAAGAGGTTTTTTTTTTTGAAAAAAGGGTTTGCTAAAACAGAGTTTTTCTTGAAAAGAAAAATGTAACAGAGCTGTTTTGTAAGTATACAAACTTGAGAAAATATGTACTAATATACTGAACGTGTATTTTGATTTAACATCACCATAGCACCATCCGTATAATAAATTACATTCAACCGTAAATCTTGAAAATAGTTTAAATTTCTTAAGAAAAATACAGCCTTGTAAATAAAAATTTAGATTCTTTTTTCTCTCTCTCTTAACATGCATGTTTTGGTTGTTATCTGGAGGGCCATTATACGACACTTGTTAGTATTAGCCAATCAGACTACAAATACTGAACGTGGATTCCATCAGAAACGTATAACGTGTTTTTTTTTTTATAATTCAACGATTCCTCACTTACGTGGATCATTCTCTTATATCCGATCGGACAGCGGTCCATTTTATCTGAAAAGACTTTACATGGATTGAGAACAAGGCCCAACATCTAGTACTGCATTTGGTGACAAAAATCGACAGCTTCCCTCCACCTGACATCGAATACGTAAGCATAACAATTGGTCCCCAAAATCTTTACCAAGTGTGCTATTTCATCCCGTTGATAACATGTTTTTTTTATTCAACTTTTTCTTAAATCAATTTGGGGTATTCTAAATCTTCATAAATAATCTCACTAAATTCTTAAAAAGAAATGCAGTCTACGGGTAGATAATTTTTTCCGGATTGAACAACTACGACTAATTTTTTTTGGAGAATATAAATAAATTACTTTCCTCTTTCGCATAAGTATTTTTTTCCCAAGTCTTTCTTGTTGTAGAAGCAATAAATAATTTTATTCCAGTAAAAAGATCTTAATTAGCTAGCTTTGAAGGCAAAATTAAAAATGTTGCAAAACATCATTCCTTTTATAAAATTGAAGTCTGATGATACAAATAAAAGAATCATCAAGAGCCGTCGGTAAAAGCTGAAAATCTGATCGAGCTTTGATTTTTGGGGATTGGCCTTAAAAATCAAATTATTATTCTCTTAATCCCTCTTTTCTATCTGACTATACTGATTACATTGGTTAATTATTCATGCAGTGCACTACGTACAGTCGTACAGTTACCCTTATTGATAATATCACTAATTTGTGCAATATTTTTAAAAATGGATATACTGATAACTTATTAGAAAAAGTTGAAACACAACTTATTTAAATATTGATACTCTGTTTTTTTTTAAAACACTATGTTGATTCCAATTGGAATGTAAAATGAAAATATAAAGTATAAAAATAAAGAAAATAATTTTCAAAAAAAAACAATAAAGAAACCACTGGTGTTATCATAAATTAGAGAAAATATTTGCATCCGATGGGGGAATCAATCCATTGCAAGGAATGGATCCATTCGCAAAACTGTGATTTGGATTTGTTATTGAGTTTTTGCTCTGATGAGGCATAAAATCGTGAATTTTGAAAAGAATAGATATTACCATTGAGAAAACTAAGAGGAAAATTCAGTTACAACAAACAAAAAACTAGGAAAATTGAGGGACCCAAAAGTGTGGCTTGATGTCGTGGAGAAGCATCTTCTCCTACTACGAGTTTCTGTTTTAGTGGACACCTTTCATTTGTTCATTTCTTAAAGAAAGGAATATCGATAATCATTTAATCCAACTTGAAACACACACATGCATGCATATTAATGAGAGAGTGATCATATATATATCAAATATCGTGTGGCCCGAATGTTTGAAAAACAAGCAAAGAAAATCAGCAAAGCTAAGAGAGGATAATGATCATATAACTTTCTCTTTAACCATCTATTTAACATTACTTTCTTTTGATGCTAAAAGAAACATATTCTCTTGTTGAAAACCATTTTCTAAACCAATGAAGTAAATCGAATCAAGCTTTATACATCATATCACATGATGAAGCGTTGCGTGTTATATAAATAAGAATCAAGAGATTCATGCCGTTTAGGAATGATAGTGATAAGATCATGCCATACTATCGAAGTATAGTATTTGAAAACGTATATATTCATATCATCATATGTATAGAAAAGTAGAGATGGGCAAAAAATAAAAATGTAGCATTAGATGCTTTAATCTTACAGTAGACTTCATTGTCTTCATCTTTACTAAGACGTATACAGAAAAACACTTAGCGATGATTAATCTAAGATAGAGTCATCCATTGTAATAAGATAAATGATAAATGATGAAAGTTATTAAAGGAGAGAACAAAAAAAAGATTCTTGAATAATGTTGAAAATGGATCGAAAGCAGTCTAAAAGAGAGATGCCTCATCGATTATTATTCTCTTTTAGCTTTAAGGGGGCCAATTTCACTCGAATGTGCTTGTGATGCACAGATCCAGATGAACAAAAAAAGAACCTGTATTTTTTTTAAAGACAAAAAAATGTAAAATTAATATATTAATATATATATTAAACCATAAATCCATTGTCAAACAAAAGTGACATCATTCATGTGTCACTTGTTGACAAAATGAAAAAAAAATAGCGACATTATTTACGTAATAAGTTACTAGGAGGGGGAAGGGGGGAGGACAAAATATTGCTCAGAGACTTAAGAGCGTAGCAATGGTGAGAGCTAAACTTAAGAAGCTCTTATAGATAAAGTAATTATATAAATTAATATTGTAACTAAACCTAAAATTTGAGAAAATTAGATCAATGATATAGTGTCACATCACACATGTTAAGCAAAGCTCTTAGCTTTGAGTTAAGTGTTCTCTAGCAAGAGCATTTTTTTCCTCTTTCTTCATTTACATTTAATATTTTTATTTTTAATGTAAGACATTTGTAGCATAATTGGATGAAACATTGGCATAGAATCTTCAAAAAAAAAAATTAAAAATGTACATAACCATATAATTTTTAAATTGTTAAAAATAAAATTATATTGTTTAATTAAATTATTTATATCTGTAAAAAATTATGATCATCCCTAATCATATGATAACTTTTTTTGAAAGTTGTTTGACTGTTTTAAAAACGGGAAATCGGCCAAAAAAGTACTGAACTTTTCAGGAATTGCCAAAAGAAACATGTACACTTGTCTGGTCAATAAAACCCTGAAGGTTGTTTGGATCAAATAGCAATGTATTTTACCACTAGGCTAATGGTTCATTCAATGTAGGAACAAACACGTTTAGTTTTATTTGGTATTGATTTTGAATATAAAAAATTCTCTAAAAATTTAAAAGGTCTTTAAAATTCCAAAAATTTGAAAATAAATATTTTTTTATAAAATTAATTTTGAAACTGAAATTAAAAATAAAATTTTATTTTTCCTTTAAAAAATCAAAAATCTTCCAAAATTTTCATTTTTAAAAACAAATTAAAAAAATGTCATTTTAGGATTAAAAATTTTGAAAAAAATAAAAAAAAATCGAAAATAGCAAAAAAAGTTATAAAAATAAATTCGAATCTGAAAATAATCCGAATCTATAAAAAATAATTTTTTATTTTTTTTTATTTTTTTTTAAAAATGCCCAAAAAGAAAATTTTCATTTTTCAAATTATTAAAAGAAAAATTGAAAAAAAAAAATTCGAAAACAAAATTCAGAAAAAAAGTGATAAAAATTTTCAAATCTGAAAACATATAATCAGAAACTATAAGAAAATAAATAATAATAATTTATTTTTTATAGTTTCTGATTATATTTTTTCAGATTCAAAATATTTATAACTTTTTGGAATTTTTTTCGATTTTTTTTTCAATTTTTTTTATAATCCGAAAAATGAAAATTTTCCATTTTGGAATTAATTTTTCAGTTTTTAGAAATTTTAAAAATCTTTTTAAGTTTTTAGATAACTTTTTATATTCAATCAGTATCAAATATAATTAAATGTGTTAGTAACTTCATTGATTGAGTCACTAGCCCAGTGGTAAAGTACCTTGTCTTTTGATCCAAATAACCTGGGTTCGAACCCAGCGGTCGACTTGATTTTATCACATTTCAAAACAATGTTGTTTCACTTAACACCAACATTTTTTTTTTTTGTCGGGTATATTATGCTATTAGAAACTATGAGAAACATTACATAGATGATATTACAACTGACCATTCTACCTGCTTTATGAGAATTTATGTCTGATTGTTTCACCCTGAGCCGCCCTATGAGATCCATTTCTGACGGTATTCCTTGCGTCATGCTGAAGATCCCTTGTAAGACTTGTCTCCAATATTCTGCATAATTTGCCTTTTCCGGGAATTGAAATCCAGACCTCCTGGTGTAGAAATTGCGTCGCCTGGGATTCGAACCCCAGACCTGGGTGTAGAAGCCTTTAAACCTTGACCATATTAGGCCACGGTGCTTCCACTAACACCAACCTTTAACGATGTCATTTTTTCTGTTAAATTTGCTGACGGCGTGCTAAATTGACAAGTCAACGAAAACATTGTTAATTAATTCTAAAGTCAATGAAAATTTTGTGTTTTGTTTGACCAGTCCAGATGTCTAGGTTTCTTTTGGCAATTCCTGAAAAGTTTAGTGTTTTTTCGGCCGATTTCCCTTTTAAAAACATATTATCTTGTAATTTCAAGTTGACTTTCTTACACCAAATATATAATTTATAACTCAAATCAAACCAAAAAAAAATTAAGACCACAAACCTTTCCGACATTCACTAGTAGCGGCGTCGGCTCGCTATAAACCGTTGGAGCCCTTTTAGAAATGATAGCTTTGACCACTTCTTCCATTTTTCAACTTTCTTGATGGAAACTCCACTAGTTGAACTGGAATGAGATATATATCTATCAGTTCTTTTAAAAATACATATACAATAGTTAAAAACATAAGATTTTCATTTTTTAAAAAAATTAATAAAGTCTATAGTTTTTTGTTCAGCCTGCCAAGAGTCAGCAAGATGACTCCGATTTGAAATTGAGAAAATTAATTGAGACACACTCCTCACCAAAACTTCAATGGGCCTATACCGTGCCTAAAGGGGCCGTATAGACTTTTTAATTTTCTTTTGTTTAGATAGGGCAATAAACTCAAACCCTTCCAAACAAATTATGCCCAACACTATCCACAGAACCGAAGAGAAAAAAAATTACAGATCAACTATCTCTCCAGATCAAGGCCTTTCATAGTCGCATAGGCTTAAGTGCACATACTACATAGTTTTCAAATATTCTTTTGTTGTCACACAAAGTACAGTCATATTAATAATTATATGAAAAAATATTCGACCTAGGAATTGACAAAAAGATGACTTTATTCATAATGTCAAATCTTTTTGCATCGATAATTATTTTCTTACCAGTTTACCACATCTTTCGGTTTTTTTATTTTTTTTATCTTTCAATTTTTTGAAAAAAATTACTTTACTTTATATGGACACAAGGAGAAACGTGGTACGTGTTGTGAATTCATTGGTCACATGCTTGACTAACAGCTAGTTTCTGGCACTGGCATACGAATCGTTTAAAAGATGGACCTTGGTTACTAAAATAACTTATAAAAATAGAGTAGTGGTATTCGAAGTTTCGAACCTTGGTTACTAAAATATTATAGGGGCAAACTTAACCAAATAGCCACTTTCTTTTTATACGTCCTCTTTAAAAAATCAAATATCTAAAATATACTAGATGCACTTGCACCCATAATGATTAACACACGTGTTACAGCTGATGTGGGCAGAAGTGTAGGAAGTTTCGGAGATGAAGTGGGCCCTTTGCCACCTGGCAGTGCCGTCCCTAACATTTCAGTAGCTTAAAGCATTTTAGATATATGTGGCCTTGTATTTTAAATATTTAACCATATATTTTTGTTTATAGTGTGTAATTAATTGAATGCATTTTTGTAAAAAAAAACACTATAAAATATTTGAATCATCCCTAAAAAGATGTTGATTCTACTTATACCGTATTTGATAATGTTATTGTAAATTTAATAGTTTTGATAAATAAAATATTTGGTTTCAAGCTTTAAAAGCATGAGCTAAACAAGATTTTGACCTTTTAAAGTTCATTAATTTTGGTATCATAATATACTACTAGATTTTATTAAAATGGTTGTAAATTTTAAAAGCATACACAAACGATTTAGTCAAACCAAAAAAGTTTACCAAGAAAAAAAAATGAAAATTAAGAGGAGAACAAAAGATATATGATTGAACGGAATGAAAAAATAAGTATAAAGAAACAAAATGGTAAATCAAAACAGTTTTTCTTTGATAAAATTTCTATTACCCTCCGAAAAAGAACATGTTTACAACTAAGAAGTCAAGTCACTTGACCTAAATATATATAACATATGTGGCCTCATTATTCATATTCTTAGCAAAAAAAAAATATGTGGCCTCATTTTTCTTTTATTATTTGGTGGCCTAAAGCTTATGCTTCACCAGCTTTAAGCAAGGGACGGGTCTGCCACCTGGTTACACAGCTTGGCATTGAGTCATTGACAGGTTATGATGCCTTGTCGAATTACACATCTACATCTTCAATAATCGATATATACTGAAAACAGTACGATCACGTATTTGTAGCTAATTCCGTCGAAAACGGGATATGATTTTAGAGGGTGATATGCAGTTGTTTTGTTTAGACATCACGTAATAATATGTAAGTTAGTTATGAAAAAAACAATCTTTTAAAAATGTATTGTGAAAATAGATTCCTAGTATGTTCAAGTATTTTCTCAAAATTTATAACCAACAAAATTTGCACCAGATAAATGAGTTATTTATTATTTTATTTGCCATCAAAACGTTTGAAAATTATGATTTTTTAAAATAATAATTTTCGCACGTAACTTTGTCACATATCATGTGAAACTGATCAAGCTCAATATACATGGTAATGATATTTATGTGGATCTTTCAACAGTAATTATGATCCCATAGAAAAGTTCTAATCAGGGTCTAAGTCTGATGGAAAATTTGTTTCAAACCCCACAAAATTTTTGAAAATTTTTATATGGACATTTATTCAGTGGCGGAACTACAGCTTGGTGAGAGTTGTGGTCATATGACCCATGTGAAATTGTATCAAAATAAATAATTTCTTGTATATTTACAGAATGGTTACTAAAACTTTAACTTATTGACCCATATAACATATGTTTATTGTGTCATGTCAAAAAAAAAACATATGTTTATTGTGCATTTGATCCCTGTAAAAAAACGAGCTGGCTCCGCCACTACGTATATTCCAAATTTGTAATAACAAAAACAACTAAATCTCTAAATTATTGAATTCTTTATTAATTTTTCTATAACCTTTAAAATCTCAAGGCAAAGTCAGCAGCCATGGTCACAGATAAACTGAATTGTTAGTGATTATTTCGGTGTTGCTAAATATATGGACCCGCGGCCTAACTGCAAACTCTTTTTAGAGACTCAAACAAAAAGATTATATTAATATTCTCTCCGTTTCATTTTAACTGTAGTTCTAAACTTCGACACATATTAATAAAACATTTAATTTTATATATTTACTAGTTAAAAATATTATTACCAATACATTTAACCACATTTCAACCAATAGAAAAATAGATTAAAATAAATAGTCAATAAATTTTGCATTAAAATCATAAGATGACATTTATTTTGAAACGAAAATTTTGTTCTAGAACAACAAATAATTTGAAGTAGAGGGAGTAGTATATATGAAGCATAGACAACAGAGATCAGCTTCGAAATGAAATAATTAATATCTGCAGTGATTTTCGAATGTAGACTAAGAAGATCTAAGGATGTTCTTTCATTCACGTGTCTAGGCGAACAAACGAGATCTTTCAGTGTTTTGGTAAGACATAGACTTTTAGTAACAACATCTACCTTTCTCGTTGGTTTTCTCTTCCTTTATACAATAATTATATATACGTCAACAATATCGAGTTTCGATTAGTAATATGAACTGGAGTTAACAACTAACCAGTTGAATACGGTACGTAACTGTTGTATACCTTTTTTCTTCAACTAGTTTGTTTCCTAAACTATTATTACTAGTACTGTATGACTTTTCACGTACGTACCTCTGACTTTTTATCATTGTGCGTAGGTTTCTCTTTTTCAATGCGTTTTACATCGAATTAAAACTCTGAAGGATAACCACCACTACAAATATACATATATTCTGAAAAGTGCTTTTTAGCTAAACCAGACACTAGGAACCAAGTGTTTCTCTATATCATTTAATTATTTCTCTGTCTCTAAATTATTTATTTTTATTTCCACGTGGCAACAAAGGAAGGTGGCTAAAATCTTTTAAGCGGCACTAGAACAGGGGAATCAAAAAGAGCGTGAAAACGATCTTCAAAATGCCCACTTTGTAACACAACAATGTGGCTCTCACAACTTCACAGGTCTCTCTCTCTATATGCTGATGTGTTATCATCCCCACTTTATCTCCCTCTTTCATGCACTATAGTCGTTAATACCAACCAACCTCAGCCCCTTGTATTATTCCCTCCTCCATAGTCTATTTTTTCTCTGATCTAATAAAAATAACAGAGGAAACGATAGAATTTATTTTTTGTTAAGCTGAAAAAATGAGCATGTTGAAATCTAGAGATAGGGAGATAAAATTGTTTGGGAGGACAATTACATCTCTTTCACCTGTGAATCATTATGATATGAGCAAGGAGGCTTCTCCATCTTCCTCATCTTCTTGTTCTCCTGTGACTGGACCAAACATGGTATGTCACAACAATCTCATAGTCATGTTTTTTTCTTCTTACTCTGTTTTGTTGTATTAATTTCAACTTATAAACGAACTTAGTTTGAAATACCGTGTCGGATCGGTTAAGACAAAGTTCTGTTAAAAATCTAGGTTTTAGCTAATTACCATGAGCAAGACGATAGCAGATTCAAAGGTCCTTGCATACTGTCCGATCTTAACGAACCGCCAAGAGCAGCCTTTGAGATTTCATCACCAAGAAGCTCAAAGACCAACGGCGATCAACAGAGCGAGATCACAACAACAACAACAACAAGTACATCAGAAGATAAACCAACTACTCTCACGAAACCGGACAAGATTCTTCCGTGTCCGAGATGCGAAAGCGCGAACACCAAGTTCTGTTACTACAACAACTACAACGTTAGCCAGCCGCGTTACTTCTGTAGGAACTGTCAGAGGTACTGGACAGCTGGTGGATCAATGAGAAACGTCCCCGTCGGCTCAGGACGCCGCAAGAACAAAGGATGGGCTTCTTCAAACCATTACTTGCAGGTCACGTCGTCTGAGGATTATGAGAACAACAATAACTCGGGAACCATCCTCAGTTTCGGTTCTTCAGATTCTTCGGTTACAGACACTGGTAAACATCAAGAAAACAAAACACACCAGGGGTTTCTTCCTCCCCAAGTAATGTTACCTAATAGTTCTTCTCCTTGGCCTTACCAATGGAGTCCAACGGGTCCTAATACTAGTTTCTACCCTATCCCTTTCTATTGGGGCTGCACGGTTCCTATATGGCCTACCTCAGAGACTTCACCATGTTTAGGAAAACGATCAAGGGATCAAACTGAAGGTGACACCAAAGATACTACTCTTAGAACTAGCGAAGCTACAAAGAACGTGGTGTGGCCTAAGTTACCGAAAAAGCCTGAGAAAAAAGGACTCAGTTTGTTCAATGGATTTGAAACAAAGGGTAGCAACAGAAGACGCTTGGTCCCTGAAACGTCTATTAATCTACAAGCAAACCCTGCAGCGATGTGTAGATCTATGAACTTCAGAGAGAGCCTGCAACAATAAACACTGATATAGTATATATATACAAGTTTATTCATGGAGTTAGATATTTGAATAACCTAATTGTTACCTTGTGAAAGAAGGAAAAGCTGTGTAGATGTTTTGTTGCTGGAACTATGTATAATTTTGTACACAAATAGAAATATTTTTAAGTTGTAGATATTTCTCTCCATTGTGTTATGAACTTGCAACATATATAATAAGCTTTTAGATTAATATCTCCCTGATCTATCTGCCATGTTGGCATAGAACATGAAGTTACAATTACGTTTTTGCCCATGATTCCAACAGATAAATATGAACTCTTAACTCCAATTGTCCTCTCAGGTAAGTGCCTATGAGAAGAACATAAAGGCTTCAAATTATTAGCTTGTAAGTACTTGGTTAGTGTAGATGGGTTAAGTTAGTTCAAGATTTGAGATAAGTAACACTGGAATATGAAACAAAAGAAAAAGAAAGAAAGCAGAGCATCTTTCACTTTCATTTTTGGATTAAAGAAAAAGAATCCAACTAACACTGGAAAAAAAGCCTAAAGAAGAGCATAAAGTCTCCTTTTCTGATAATAAAATCCTCTCTTTTCCAATGTCCTCTTTTTCATCTCACTACTCTTATCCACAACTCATTACTACATTGCATTTTTTCCATTAGCATTTATTTTGTATGGATACTATTGGAGATGGTTTTGCACCACCCATAAAATCTGGACATGTAGAATGGAGTAATTAAACATGATTAGCTTATTCTATACTGGCTATATTCATGTCTTTGTTCTGAAAGACTCGCAATAAAAGATGAGATACTCATTAGTTATGCGTGTTTAATCTACTGGTTACAATTACTTAAGATAAAAGTTTAACAACTATTATATGTATGAGATACCTTGTGAAGGTAAATGAGGATGGTCAAAAGGGTTCCCACTCTTACTACAAATTCATAATTATTTAAGAGGTGTGGGATGATTCCTCCACATAGTCACAGACAGAACAAGAATATCACTCCATTGTCACTGACAAAAGACTTGGGTTTAACATAAGTGCGAAATGGTTGAAACATTAAATAGTACTACAAAACAAAGAAACAGTTCTTGTTTGCTTCCCATTTTAATCTCAGGAGCTCTGTTTCGACCTCTTCATAAGCTCTATGAACTCTCTAAATGCTGCAACTCACAGACAAACAAAAAAACACATATTAACAACAACTCTCTCTTTTTTCAATACAAACTATAAGAGAAATGTGTTTCACATTTTCACTGTCTGATGAGAAAACAAAGGGAAGTTATGTTACCGTTGTCAGAGTCGTGAGGTCCAGGGGAGGCTTCAGGGTGGTACTGTAGAGACATGACATTCATCGCCGGGAAAGACAAACCCGCACAGCTTCCATCATTGAGATTGACATGTGTCACTTCTACACCTCCTGGAAGTGAAGCCGGGTCAACCGCATAGTTGTGGTTCTTCCAAGAAAAAAACAAAGAGAGATGTTTAGTCAAAACTCTGTAACAATGTTCCCTACCACCATCTGAAGCTGTGTATTAATATACCTGAGCACTGATCTCCACCTGGCCAGTTCTGTTATTACGAACTGGGTGGTTCCCTCCATGATGACCAAACTTCATCTTGAAGGTCTTACCACCCAAAGCTTGTCCGAGCAACTGATGGCCCATACAGATCCCGTAGACAGGAGCTTTACCAAGAAGCTCCTTGACCGTCTCAACAGCATACGGAACAGCAGAAGGGTCTCCAGGTCCGTTGCTGAACAAGATCCCGTCTGGATTCATTTTAAGAGCCTCGGAAGCTGGAAATGTCGACGGGACAACGGTGATTTGGCATCCGTAAGAGGACAGGCGTCTTAGGATGTTATGCTTGATGCCAAAATCGTATGCGATAACCTTTCAAATTCCAAAAGAGAGAGTTAAGAAGTTGCTGCATAACATCTAATATGAGAAGAAAGAAGTAAATACTAACTCTGTAGGACTTCCCATCGCGTGTGTTAGTATTAAAATCCCATTCAGAGTCTGTTTTGTCGACCCACTCGTAGGGTGACTTGCAGGAGACATCACTTATTAGATCAATACCTACGATATCCCAAGAACGGGACATTTGCAGAAGCTCATCGTCTGTTTTGGTTTGCTCTGTGCTTAGCACACCGTTAAGACTACCTTCTTCTCTTAGTCGACGAGTTATTGCTCGAGTGTCAAGATCATCTGATATCATTAAACAAACAAAACCAAACTTCTATAACACGTGGAGTCTAGAATAGCATATAGACACACAAGAAAACTCACAGATTCCCATGAGGTTCCTCTCGGTTAGATAGTCAGCAAGTGTCTTCTTGCATCTCCAGTTCGATGTACTGAAAAAAATAAGCGGTCTTAAAAGGTTAGAAAAAATTCAAAAAACGGAGTACAGAGGAATGAGGAGTTCAAATGACCTGATGCTTAGACTTCTTATGACCAAACCAGCAAGGAAGCACTGCTCAGATTCTTCATCATCTATATTATAACATTAACATTACAAAGTGTATAAGAAGACTTGCGTAACTTTTCAAAGTTTTAGACTTTGACTACTTACCGAGATTGACACCGGTGTTACCAATTTGTGGGTTCGTCATAAGCACAAACTGTCCAGCATAACTAGGATCAGTCAGAATCTCTTGATACCTGACAAAACAAACTCAAGGTCAGAAATGAAGTAACCATCAGATTCAAACAAAGACAAAACAAAAGAAAGCTCTCACTCACCCTGTCAAGGAGGTGTTAAAGACCAATTCAGCGACACGGGTTCCAGGAGCACCAAAGGACTTAGCAGGCCAGATGGAACCGTCTTCCAACACAAGCCTAGCGTTATACGAACTCCACGGCTTCTCCACTATACCTTACGACAGAAAAAGAAAAGGCAAAGACTTTACATCGTTTTGATGCTTGGAGGATTCGAAAGTTTCATCCTTTATTCGAAAAAAAAACGTTCGAGAGAAAGCGAAAGAGGCGGTTACCAGAGGCGGTGGGTGAAGTGAGAGGAGAGGCGGAGCATCGGACGAGTGAAAACCTGAATCCACCGCGACGGGGAGATAAACCCGTCGGCGAAGCAAAGCCAAGAGGAGTCGTCGTTGTCGTAGCCGCCATGGTTGTTGTTTTCTCACTCTCACTGAGGTTTGGTAAGAGAGAGAGAGAGCTGAGGGTTTTTGCTAGATGTTTTTTTTAAACCGGTTCCGGTTTGATTTGATGTAAACCATTCTAGTTTCCGGTTTGAATAAAATTCTCACAAATTCCAAAAAAGAATTAAATGTTTACTTTTAAAATCTTAAATTAAATAACTGAATGAATGTATACAAATATGTATATATATTGAATTTTTTTTTTTTGAAAAATATTTAAATGATTGACGGTCTACTAACTGATTCAACCCAAAAATCCATTAACCTAAAATATTTTCTGATTGAGAGATAATACTTTGGCAACACTAGTCAACCCAAAAATTCATTAATCGGTTGGATTTGATCCGCCAGATACCAAAAGAAAAATACATTAGCTTTCAACATTAGTCAACCCAAACATATGGCTGAACCATGACTATTGTTTGCTTCAGTAAAGAAATGTAAACGGCAAATGGCATAACCATTTATGTATTCCACCGTTATGCAAGTTAACAGTCAGATTTCTATTGCAGGTGATGAAAGCATCTTTTTCTCTTCTGACCACAGAAATGAATTAGCTCATCAAAAGTACAATGACTTCTACAACTTAATATATCGTATAAAAATAACTAAAATGATTAGAACAAGAGTTATAATAAGGAATAAAGAGTAGAAGTTTGACCCAAACAAAAAAGAAAGGAATAAAGAGGATATGTGTGTGGCATGAGGATGATGAGACGCATAAGTAAGAACCAATAAAAGGAGAAAACTTCTTGGAGGGAACAAAAACAATGCAATGGGCGTGAGAATAAGGTTCTAGAAATGGGTGTACGCGGCACCTAGGCCCCGTATTAGGCGGTAACTCGATCATAACCGAAACTATTTTTTGTAAATTCAATTTATACCGATTTATATTATTCTAAATTGGTTTAAATCGGTCTAATCGATCATGTTAAAGTAAGCAATGATGTTATTACAAATCTATAAAATTTTCTACTTTTTTGTATATTTAATTTTAATAATTCATCACAATAATTTTATAATTAAACTTAAAAATTAAAATATATTATATAACTGTATCATATATATAAAATAAAACAATAATTTATTAACTTCTAGACCTCGTTTAGACCCTGAATAATCTCTCTAATCGTTAGTTTTATATAAAGTGTTAGTTACCGCCTAACCATTTTTATAACATTGATTAAGAGTAGATGTTCGGACATTTTGTTGCAGAATCTGAGCCTGAATCTTGCAAGTTGCAACCTCATCGATATCGCATGGTATTGTTAATTTCTGCATATTCCAAAAGTTGACAAACGTACAATATTCTCTTAAGTTTGACTTCTTGATCTCCGATATCTCTCTGCTACTCTCTTTTTTGTCGCTTCTTAATTCCACATCATCGTCCCATCTTTAACATATGTCACCTTCTCCTTCATATATGAAGCATGTTGTTGCTCTTACTCGACACATTGATGATGGAATGGGACACTTTCGTATAAGTTAAAGTGTTAGTTAGAACTATAAAGTGGTACATGTTTATACTTCAAATCAACTTTGCTTTTGAAAGAGAGACAATATGGCATGTACATTAAAGCTTTAATTAACCAAAGAGTGATACGTACGTAAGTAACACGAGTTTAAGAATGTTGCATGGTACTAACACAATTAATCTACAAATGGTTATTAATTAACGCAACAAAACTACATTGAATAGACTCGGAATCATCTCCTACTTTTTGTTAACTAACCTAATCTCTCTCTCTCTCTGGTTCATGGTGATAATCACACTGTCCCCAACCCAAGGAAATCGAAAAAGTGTGGTTCCTTCTTCTCGTTCATGCTCTCATCAAGCATCTCACACTTCCCGGTTTGGCTTAATAAATCGAATGTAGTGGCAGCCTCTCGTGTCCTCGAAGAGTAGTCCTCGACCATCATTTGATTTTCAAACATTCCATGATCATAACCTGAATGTTACAATAAGGAAAAATATATACAAAAACCTATATTAAGACAATTAAGAGTGGTTAGACCAAAACCAAATTAAGAATATAGAGGACAAACTCAAACCTGAGAAGCAAGGAATGGGTAACATAAGGTGGCTCTGGTCATTACCAACAAGGTGTATCAAATCTGACCTAGTAGGTTCAAAATCATCGCACGTGTGAGGATTAGGGTTAACGAGTGGCTTATGAGTAATCATCGTCTTCCTCCTAGTGTAAACAGAAGACTGTTCTCTAAACTTGCGAGCCATTACAACATGCCAATGGTTCTTCACAGAATTATCAGTCCTTCCAGGGAAAAGCCTTGCTATCATCGCCCATTTGTTACCATAAAGGTTATGAGCTTGCATTAGCCTCTCCTCTTCTTCCTCCGTGAAGGCTCTCCTGTTTATCCTCGGGTCTAGTTGGTTAAACCATCGTAGCCTACAACTCTTACCTGCTCAACATCAACACCAAAAACATCAATACCTTCAATCTTGAAAAGCTAATTATTAAGAGATAGTATTTACTTACCGGATCTTCCTTGGAGCTTTTCAGCGATGAGGTTCCAGTTTTGTGGGCCGTAGACCGCGACTAGTTCTTTCAGCTTAGCATCTTCAGCTGGTCTCCAGTGTCCTCTGGACACCGAGGCTTTTAACGAGTTTCTGCAGCTTCCACAGTCTCCCCTCTCTTTCTTGCTGCTGTTGCTACAATTACATCGATTAGGGTTTTTCATATCTTCTTCTCCTTGACTTGCGTAGTAGTGACCTTTATCGTTGTTTAAAGAGAAATAGTGCCATGAAGCGATCTGGTCTATCCAACGGTGATGATCTTTCGACATGACAATGTTGTTGGTTAGTGGATGAGAAGAAGACGGGAAGTGAGGTGTAATGGAGGGAGATGACACGTTAGTATGAGCTATCTCCATCCCCAATATTGGATCGGAGGACATATTTAAATATGAATTGTTATACTATTTGATATTATTACGTATGACTCTATGCTATGTGCGTGTATGTATATGTCGTGACCGTGTTTTCTGACAAAATGCTGTTATACAACTGTTAAAAGGTCTATGGACTGTCACGGACTGATTTGATAGCTGATGCATATCTCTATTTACCCATTAAAATAGACTCGACAGGTCCAGCATTCTAGATATTTGGTTTAATATAGTGTAATCGTAATATATACCATATCTATTGTCTAATTTTTTTTTCTGTTACCGAAGTTATAAGCAAACATTGATCAAAAAGAAATAGCAAAGCTGTATAAACTACATTTACACTTGAAATGATAAACGTCCCTCACAATATTAACCATCGCTGAAAACTTGGTCAAAAAAGGAAAAAGCCATAAATGTGAAACCGTATAGTGATTAAAAACATGGTGGGAGAGAGAAAGAGTGAAGGGCAGGGAACACGTTTCCTACGTTGTGAGCAGTGAGATATGTTTGAAAAAGTGAAAGAGATAATGAAAAGTTGTTAAACATCCGTAAAACTCTTTTTCTATCTTATCTCTACTTTTTGTTGTCCCATACATATAACATCAATGTTTACTACTAGGATTGCTTGCCGGACATAATGTAGGTTTAGTCCTTGTAAACCAACATGGTTAATTAACTGATTGAACCAGTAGAATCTGATCTCTATGTGGAAAACCGGTTAGTTTGATCTCACTTGTGAGGAGGAAGAAACAAACACGTCGAAGAAACACAAGTCCCTTCTCTTTATGGTCTCTTCACTTTCTTTTTCCCGGCTTCTATGGATCTTTGTTTTCTCACTTTTTTCTTCCGGCTTTTCCAAATTTCACTTAAATGCCATTGACAAATAACATGATATATACATTGATTTGTTTCCATGGCTTTTCACCAAAATAAAAATATATACACAATTTGTAGTAACTTTTACTTCTATTTGGTGCTTTTGTTGCTGTCGTTGGTTGATAATGAAAAGTACAAAACATTATTAAGGAAGAAACAAAACTGAGAATTAGTCTTAACGAACTGCCCAAAACGGCACAAATTAAAACACATTCGATTTGACTCTCGTGTCTCTTTTAAGTTCTAACCACAGCCATCATTCTCAAGCACACTGCCTATCCTTTCATCAACCCCACCCCTTCTCGCTCTATCTCATTGGAATATTTGACACATTTTGGGTTCATAGAAAAACCTATAATTTGATTAAAGAAGAAAAAAATATAATAAAACCCTTTCCTTTCCTTGGCGCCTTGACGGGTCTCTCCATTATGATATTCAGAAAAATAATGTAGTCTGGTTTTCTTGTAGAGATCACTAGACAGGTTCTCTACCAATTAACGATTTTACAATAATTATCCAACCATGTATTGCTTACGTAGCTGCAATAAATCACTTTGTAAGGGGTTGTTTAACATCTTGATTCCAAGAAATTCCTCTGCAATATGTATAAAGAAAGTTAACGTTCTGAATTAGTCGTGCACAGAGACTTGATATTTGCACATGGTGAGGCAAGCGACTAAAGTCAAATAAAACTAAAGAAAATAGGTAAGACTCTAAATCTAAAGTATTTGTTTTCTTATTTCACCATAAAGTTAAATTGGCAGAGGAATACATTAAATATTGGGATAATCATTCCTCAGGTTCAGAATGGTTGCAGATTTGTACGGTCCATCTGCAGAGATTAACTGAGCACGTCCTATACTCCTATGTTCTGTCCGATAGTTTTTTCTTGGTCAATAACTTTAAATGATATCAAGTTCGTATCATAAATAGATGATAATATGGGCGTTTACAAAAAAAAACAGATGATAATATGGTTAGTTACCTTTTGTCAAAGAGACTAACCACCGTACTGACATTTATCATTATCACTTTAGCAGTGTGGGGGAATATCATACTCAGACACGCTTTCTCTACTTTTATTGCCCTTTTGAAGTCAATTGTATTATTATTAATATTTCATAATATTTATTTGAATTAACAAGATGTTTTCACCTATGTTCGTTCATTGGTAAGCCATTGGAATAACTTGTTTTCTGGTGAAGGTTTTCAATTATTGTAGGGGGGGGGGAGCGGGGTAGAATTATTGGAATTAAATTTCAGTTTTAAATGCTGAACACAAACTTTGGGGAAGAAAACAAAATTTCGGAAATTAAAGATGCATTGGATCCAATTCATATGAACAGAAAAAATACGTTTCAAGTTTACTGTGGTTAACATGTTCGACCCCACGAACCGATTTTGGCGTACGATGCCGCACAAACAGAACGTGAATGCTACTCATTTTACTATAGCCACACACATTGCTCAATTATAAATTGACCCCTTTCAGAGCACATAGCTAGTGACATAGCCAATAGTAGCTAGGTTAATAGGCTTGAATGCTTTGGGTCCTGATAGGCATAAAGCCTCATCAATACAATAACAAAATTTACTATGGCTCACTTCTGTTGTTGTTTACAATATTTTTATTTTATATGAGGAAGATTCCAAATCAAAACATAAACTAATTGTTGGGGTTATTGGGGTCATGGGATTTTTTTTATCAGATAGTTATGCATTCATACTAAACGAGCTACTCAGTAGCTAAATTCGGAACAATGTTTGCTTAAACGGTTTTTGCAAGAGCATCTGCAGAACAATTTGCAGTGCGAAGGATAAAAAAAATAATGGAGAGAAGAGAGTAGCAAGATTTCTTATATAAACAAGAAGACCAATAATCTTATTCAAATCCAACCCATTTCAGAGCACATAGTGACATAGCCAATAGTTGCTAGTTTAATAGGCTTGCATGCTTGGGGTCCGGATAGGCATAAAGCCTCATCAATACAATAATAAAATTCGTTTTCTTGGTTTAACTCTATTGTTGTTTTACAATATACTGTATTTCTTTTTATATAAGAGGAATATCGCAAGTAAAAACCTAAATTACGTTGGGATTTATGTGATTTATGTGATTTATAATTTGTAATTTTTCTTTTAAAGAAAATTTCTCAACAATGAACATTTTGACCCATGTAATAAATCTCTTTTAAAACAAGTTTTAAGCTCTTAGGGAAAAAAAATGACCCATACTATTTGAGTTGTTCTCAATTATTTTTGAAAATATAAATTTCAGGTTTTTTTCATGAGAGTATAAACTCTATGTAATATAATTTAATTTGAATGGTTTAGGATTTAACCATTAAGAAGAACTCAAATGAGTTCTTACCATTGGATTTTCAAAATACATAGATATGTATTTATATATAAATATTTAATTATAAGTACTTTAAAATTACGAAAATCTAACCAAAGTATCTGAAAACCTAACGGTGATAACTCCATTATAGAATTTTTTTTTTGGTAAGAATGTTAAGAATATTTGGACATAAATTAGGAACGTCGTGGATTTGGACATAAATTAGGAACACAAGTGAGGATCGTATAAGTGAACAAGGACATGAAATCAGAAAAGCAGAAAGGAAGTGGAGATGATGACAACATGTAAACGTAAAATAAATGCTGGAAGTAATCACGAAGAGTACCACTCACTGTTCTGAGAGTCAACAAAATGACTACACTAATAATCTAGTATATAGCTCCGTTGCCCTTATTCTCAGATCGATCACAATAAACTTTTGTAATAATCACTAAAATATCTTGCCATTCATTAAATATTCCACTCAATTTAAACCTCACCAAAAAAAAAAGGAAAAGAAAAATTAAACCTCACCAAACGAACTCAAATCACTAGTCCAACTTATATTATCCTCTCGGTAACCCGGTCCATTAGCCTATTACGCGGCTCCTACTTGTTACGATAACTTCTTGGATGGAACAGGTTTAAAGATAACAAAATATTTTTTAAGACCATAAGACTTTTGTTTTTTTTTTGGGTCATAATCTCCTCCATTTGGAATCAGTTGTAGAAAATTATTTTTTAACACTCCATATAAATATCCTTTACAAAAAAAGAAACACTCCATATAAATATCTAAACCGGTACCACAAAGAAATCAATTCTTTTGTACAATATTTTTATAAAATACAGTTACAAAAGAAATATATTTTTATGAAATACAATGCAATTTTTTAGATATCAGAACGTATTAATTCTTGTAAAAAACATGTATGTGGAAAAAACTTACCACCAGCTTATTGTAGAGCTTTTTATTCCTCAGCATTTTGAATTGATTGAACCAATTAAATAGACAAACACTATTGATTACTGACAGGAGCCTAACACAGACTACACAACAGGATAGTGCATGCCATACAAAAATCACGCTAGAACAAGGCCTTGACGACAAGCCTGAAGGAACCCACCTAAAAACTCTGATAAGCGAATTACAGAGGCCTATATTTTTCAACCTCAAAATGCCAGCCACGCCAGACCACCAGGTTATCTTAGAGCTACATTGGTAGATAGCCATATAACGAGCCAAAATCAGTAAAAGGAAATAAATAAAGAAAATTCTGTACATTTAGAAATAGTAGTGAAAACACTCATTGTTTAAATAAAATGTGATCGTATGTAAAATAGTGAGATAGCCAAGTGATCAAGTTGTTTCTTAACTGGAATTCGCTTATATATGTTTGCATTTTTTAAATCATTATAGTTATTTGGGTCGGTCTCGTCGATCGATCCAGAAAATGTAAACAAGGATGGTAAACAAAAATATAGGAAAGAAACAAAGGTCTTGGCTACTAACACGTGTGGACCGTGATTACCTTACTCGTCACGGCACCGTCGTCGCCTCGAGCGAGTGGAGAAATTGACACGTTGGCCTTATTCGGTTACTCATCACGTTGGCCTTATTTGGTTACCGGTTATTTTGGTGGTTAGCCCAAATGAGTGGTCCAGTAAGATAAGCGGGTAATTCGTTGTTTCTGTTCTGCGAAGCAAAAGAGAGAGAATAAAACTAATGGGACGATCCCAAAGTTTCCTATTCTCAAGCTTTCAATTCAAACCCTAACCTCCGATTATAGCGGTCACACCTGTCGTCTCAATCGCAAACCTATTTCTTCTCTCTCCTTCACGATCCTTCTTCCTCCCTTAAGCTTATCTTCTTTCTTCCTCATAAGGAAAGTGTTTTCCTTTTCTTGTCTCAGCATCTGAATCAAAGGAAAGTTTTTCTTCTTAAATTAGGTAAGTTTTCTCTTCCTGTTTTTGGCTATAGGTTTGCTTTTTATTTCCATATTTCAATATTTCTTCTTATGGGGTTTCCTAAAATTGGTAAGTTACTTGTTTTATTGACGAAAATCTTTGAAATAGTTATTACATTTGCTTCACTGTTGGTTTCAAAATGGGTTTGCTCGTATGAGTTTCATGTTGGGACAAGGCTGTTCTGTTATTAGCATTTGATTGATCTAAAAGTTATGCAGGATGGGCCGAGTGAAGTTAAAGATAAAGAAACTAGATAGCATTAATGCACGACAAGCTACGTATTGCAAAAGGAAAAATGGGATAATGAAAAAGGCTAAAGAGTTGTCCATCTTATGCGACATAGATGTTGTGCTTCTCATGTTCTCTCCCGCAGGAAAGCCTTCGCTGTGCTGCGGAAAACACAGGTCTGATGATTCTTTCTTAGTAACAAAGACTATGTTTAAACATGTTTCTGTTTTATATTTTTCTTTTGACAATGTTTTGTTTTGGGTGGGTTTGTTTTAGCATTGGAGAGGTCATTGCTAAGTTTTCTCAACTTGCTCCGCAAGAGAGGGCAAAGAGGAAGTTGGATAATCTTGAAGTAAGTAGTTTTTGTGTAGCTCTGTTTAGTCTCTTTCTCTTCTATCCACTGATACTATTTTTTTTTTTACTCAGGCCTTGAAGAAAACATTTATGAAGCTTGACCATGATGTAAATATATCGGAATTTCTAGAAAGAAGGTGTGTATTATTATTATTGAATATATCAAGAATCTAAGTTTCAGTTTGGTGTTGTTGTGTTCTACTGATGTAACTTGTTTTTTTTTTAATTTTTTCAGTAAACCAACAATTGAGGTATGTACCACTAGTTTACTACGATGATGCTGAAATATCTCCCAATTCAATTTTTTTTTCTTTTTCCGCAACCGGGAACTTTCAGGTTCTAAGCGATCAAGTTAGGTTTCTACAAACACACTTATCAGAAATACACACAAGATTAAGGTGCCAAGATCATATATATACACTTTCACCTAATGTTCATTTTTATCTCATTTATTAGTTATATTTTATGGTTTTACGATATAGCTATTGGACTGAGGTAGAGAAGGTTGACAGCATAGATGATTTGCAGCAACTAGAAAATTCAGTAAGACAGTCTTTGTATCAAATCCGTGTTCATAAGGTATAAATCCATATCCCAAATAACTACTTAAGGTTTCATTTCATCAAAGTAATGCATCATATTGGGAACTATAGGAGAACGTGCTGCACCATCAGCAGCAGCAGCAACTTATGTCCATTGAATGCAAAAACGAGGTAGAGAATCAGTTTTGAACATTAAATATCATCTTTTGGATAATTATGTACTTAAGCACACACATCGTGTTTATGCAGTTGCAGAGTGACATAGGTCTGGATTTTGGAATTGATATAGAGCAACAGCTTGAGAATTTCTCATGGGTTCGTACAGATGAAAACATGAATGCTCCTCTAAAAGAAGAAGACCCTAATCTGCAGTTTTATCATACCTATAAGGACCTAACGTGCTCCGCAAGTTCATCTCTTGAGAGTTACTCCGGATTGTTTGGTAAAAGCTCAGATATCAAAATACCAAAACTAGAAACCGGTGGCGTTCCGGGGACATTGGTTGATCCAAATCTGCAATACAGCAACCTCAGTTTCCTAAATGATCCAAAGCTTCAGCAACTAGCTGAGTGGAACCTATTAGGAAGTCCTGCGGACTACTACGTTAGCCAGATCTTGGAAGCTTCTTATAGGCCTCAGTTTGGAGGAAACTGGCCTTCTTCTGAGACGTTAAATTATCCTTTTACCGTCTTTGATGATCCTCTTCTTTCACGGGTACAACAACGTTTTTACTCATCTGCTTCACAGTTCTGTTATTGCATGTCTTGATTGTTTCTGACATATCTAAAAATGCAGCAGCCAAACCTATAAGTAGCTCTGGAAAAAACACGAAGCGTTGATCCGAAAACGGGCCTTGTATTTGAGCAGTCACGAGAACGCGGAAGAAGCTATAGGATTGATGAGTTACAAGGGAAACAAAAAAATATACTAAAAATATACTCCTGATACAATACCGAGTTGCTTGTTAGGTACACGACCTTGGATCATTATAAATTGTAAGAAAATAAGAATGAGTAAATTCTAGATTATAGTTTTGTTTGTCATTGGGTTTGGAATTGGATTTTATAAAATAAAAAGTTATATCCCCATCCTCGTTAAAGTACGAAAAACACCATCAGATTTCAAAGTAGCACGATCTAATTCAAAAATCTCACCCAATTGTTTTCTTAAATTTTAAATCTCTTACAGTTTTTTAATATATTTTTTTGTTACCAAATTATATTAATATTTAACTGAAACGTTTAGAGATTTAGGAAAAGTACATATATACGGTAGCTGTAAAATATATTCTTTGTCTAAGAAATAACATTTAAGAAAAAAATCTCAAAGTAGTATTTATTAAAAAGTTTAAAATTTTTATTTAGATTTGAGTTCAATTTGTGAATAAATTTTAGGGTTTAGTATTTAGTGGTCTCACAAATTATATTAATGTCTTTTCGTCAAATTATATTTAATGTTTAGTTAGAGTTTTTGGAAGAATTGGACAAGTTGTGCCAATTTTTTTTTTTAACTCAAAAGACTGCAGCTGAAAATGAGAATGTGCTAGTCTGCTAGATTACAATGGGCTTAAAAGTGGCCCATAGATATAGAAAAAGAGAACGGTATTAAATATGTTGGCTAGCAATACAGTGATGGGGGACCGCGTAGGATTCATGTGGGTAGTTTTAGGACAAAACAATATGTCAGACGAGCACATGGCTTCCGTTGTTCTGTTTCACTCGTGACTGTTAGTTACTACATGCACCTCAGTTTCTGATTCTCCTCTTTTTCTTTTTGTTGTCACGATGTATTGTTCGCATTCCAATTAAATTATTACTACTATTATTATTTGAGAAGAAAAACATTCTTATTCACATTTTTTGTTTTTTAAATCAGTTATATTTTCTCCGCAAATTGCTGAATTTCTTGTCTGCAAGTTAATGAAATAGACAGGCGTTAAAAAATATGGAAGTACGTACTCGACTTTATAGTCTCTTAAATTTACCGTATTAAATGAATACAGTTTAACAGTGATATATCCTATAGAGTTTAAAAGATACTTGTTTTTTTTTTTTGTAAACTTAACAAGATACTTGTTTAACTATCTTTACTGAACAAATGAGTAATTTTATATGTCTTTTAGGCTTCTAGCCCACTTTTGCATTACATATGTTCATATAAATGAAATTATATACTTTTCTAGCAAAATTAACATGTCAATTTTTACCAAAAAAAACTAACATGTCAATACTTAAACTACACGCGACAATATATACATACATAAGGCCCGGTGACGAATTTATTGGTGAGATTGATGAATGACCGAGTCTAGCAAGATAAAAAGATTTTTCATTGATGCCTTTGTAAAGTTTACAGTTCTAAACAAATCTGCTACCTCTGGAGAAAAGTGAATGGACGGTTACAACTAGGTGTTTATACATGACGTGAGACGAATGTATATTTTTCCGAAAAATTATAATCCACCATTTAGGTAATAATTAGGCATCGTATCGTTAAGAATTAAGAGCATCAAATGAACATAGCTCTTCACATACACATGCAATTAATACAATTTTAAAAAATGGTCGGAAATAGTGTCTTTCTGTTAGGTTAGTTGCTTGAGAAACGAAAAGATATTTAAAACTTTGCTTTTTCCATGCAATCCATGTGAATTATTTTACTCACTATGTTTTTTAAAGATCTATGTTTTAGAAAAAAAAATTGTTTTAAAAAGATACATTTTTTACTTTTTCAATGTATTATTTAATGAAAATCTGTTAACTTCAAGAAAATTAATTGTGTTTATTAAATTTTTATTGGTTAAAGATTATGAAAAATTGTTATTCACAAAAATTAATGTATTTTAATGTGATTTCTTAATCTATGTGAAAAGTCTAGAATATGTATTTTTAAAAAACAGAGGGAGTATAAATTTCCAATAAATATATACCGGACGTGAACATAGTAAAACAATATATGGCGATTTAAGACACGAATTAAAAAAAAAACAAATCCCCAACGATCTTTATAAAAGTTGAAAATTTACAACATAGATGACTAGAAAAAAGAATGCAAATCGAACAATTCTTGAAACATGAAACTCTCCCTCTTGCTTCAAGAGGGGGATGACAAACGGCACTTTACTACTAGCGGGTGGTACTTAACTCCACCTCTGCATCAGTAAAACTTTAAACCAAACCTTACCAAACAAATGAAACACATGTCCCAAAAGATGACGTCATCAAGGCCTTGTGGAAAATCAAGCACTCGAAGCACCACCGTCTTTTTAGGTGAACCCTTAAACTGAAACAACGTACCAAATTACTAATATGACCCTCTAAGCTTTCTACTACTGCAAACACCACACAAGAACCGCTTGTTTTCACGTAGTCAAATCTCTATATCTGTGCTCCGGTGAAGGTCTGGCCGAAGGACCAGCCTGCAGAAGCGACGTTGTTAGATACGATGGTGCGACCATCGCTGGTTGTGACTTTGAAAGAGAGAGCTTGTCCGTTTAGGTAAGAGTTGCTCTGCCAGTTTTGTCCCCAGTTTCTAGACATGGCTTGCCATCCTGTTCTTGACCCTTTAACCCACGCGGAGTGAACATCTCCGGCTCCTCCTACGTTCGTAATCAGAACAAGGTTGAAGTAAGAATGTCCGTTTATCGTAAACCTTATTCCTCCCCTTCTCACGCATGGCACTCTTCAAAAACAAAATAAAAAAACAGAGTAAGATTCTAAACAAATACTCTGTTCTGGAACAGAGAGAACAAAACAGAGCAGCTCTGTTTCTTGATTTATTTTTTTGAGGTTACCTTCTGTAAGCTACGGGGACAATGCCAGCTTTGTATTGAGCGATGCGTTGAAATACGGGCTGGGATAGATCGAAATGCTGCTGAGGAGGGTTACACCAGCCTCCCGCGTTGTTAGGTAAAGCGTTGTTTGGAGGGCAAAAGTTAGTCGCTGTGACGACGATTGAGCCAGGGAGACACCATTTGCCGTCGTTCTGACATCTTATCTCGAAGCAAGCGCCACAGCTCAGCCCGTTGTTAAATAGAGCCGTGCTCAGTGCTGCAGTGTTGGTTCCATAGCCTTGGCTATAAAGGTTTCCGTACCCACAAGCACCACCTGAAAGACCACATGTCAGAGATTTCAACAATTGTTATATTTGAAAAATTCTGAAGCTTTTTTGAAGAAACAATTTACCCATGGTGCCGGATGCATCACCACCGCCGTAGAATGTAGCGTGTGCGTTCACCCAACCGCCATCGTAGCCATTCACACTTGACGTCATTACTCCGACAATAACTATAAAGAAGAAGCCGACAAGACCCATCTTGTTATAACCTGCACATAGGTTATAAGATTGATCAGTTTCTAGAAGGAGATGAAAGGATCTAAAACTAGTAATGTGTGTGTGTGTGTGTGTGTGTGTGTGTGAGAGAGAGAGAGAGAGAGAGAGAGAGAGAGAGAGAGAGAGAGAGAGAGAGAGAGAGAGAGAGAGAGAGAGAGAGAGAGAGAGAGAGAGAGAGAGAGAGAGAGAGAGAGAGAGAGAGAGAGAGAGAGAGAGAGAGAGAGAGAGAGAGAGAGAGAGAGAGAGAGAGAGAGAGAGAGAGAGAGAGAGAGAGAGAGAGAGAGAGAGAGAGAGAGAGAGAGAGAGAGAGAGAGAGGAAATGATTACTTGGAAGCTTTGATCTAGTTCCTTTCTTAAAGAGGAAAGATAGAGAGATGATTATGTGAATCTGTTGTTTGGTTTAGAATTGGAAAAAGCAGAGGAGGCAGTAGTTCAATATATAGAAAAACATAGTGAGTGGAAATTTACGTTTCTGCCACTGGTTATATGCAACTACCATGCACTCATTTTCAATCCATTATTATTTTCTTTTCAATTAAATCAAGGCAAAGACTCGGAATGCTATTTCTTTTATTTTTTTTTCGCTTTTTTCACATTTTTAAAATATTGGGATTATTAAATGTAACTATAATGAACGGGGTAGAGTAAAAGAGTTATTTTATTGTTGGGGACCAAAAACCGCTGAAGTCGTAATATTTAATGGCATGAAAAAGCAAAGAGGCTAAGACACATGTTAGCTACAAGACGGGTCGTGTGTTTTCTTTTGGCGAGGCGTCTAGCTTCTCCATTGGAAACATCTCATTGAGATACTCACAAACCATCAACATTGTATATTTTAACAGCAAAGTATCTTATGTAGTACTAGTATATTTGTTCAAAAAGGTATCAAATATATAGTTACAAAAAAAAGGTATCAAATATATAATACTAAACGTTAATCAAAAAAAAATATATAATACTAAAGAAAATCAAAGCAATAAAAAATACGTGCAACATTAAATTCTTACATATTTTTAAAACAAAGTAAATGAATATAATTTTTTAGAGAGATTAATGTAACACTCTTACTATTGACAAGAATATCTTATTTGAATTTTTCAAGATAATCAGTTTTGTACATATAACGGTACAATTGATTATATTTTTATTAATTTAAATTAATTAATAATTATATTACATCTTAATAGTGATATTTTTGTATAAGAATATCTTAAGAATATAGATGCTTTTAAACATCAATTTCAGTTGGAAAATAGATTTAATCTATCAATAAATAATTAAGATATTAGGTCGCGTAAAAATAGTATCTGGTATGTTTGATGTAAATAGTTATGGAACTTATGGTTCGTCGTTCAATAGTAAATAAAAGGAAAGAAAGGAAAATCCTGAAATAAAAATGAAGACAGAGGAAATTCAAGTTGGAATCCAAGTGGGTCACAAAGTGGTCTGCTTTGAGTTCGATGTATCACGAAACGTATTGCTTTGTCGTTCGTTTTCCTCAATCTACATTTCGATCTGTAACCATCTTAATAATTATATATATTTAAAAGCTATCAAAACTGTGTACTCTATCAATGCAGTCGTGTCTTGGTTTTGTGAAAAAAATGTCGCTAACGTACATTAAATAAATTACTTAATGACAAAAGAAAAAATTACATGTGTTTGATGATGAAGTATCTAACTTGTGAGGATCTTCATCATTCAAAAAAAAACAGAAAACTTGTGAGGATCTTCTTCTGTGTTTCTGCGGAAGTCTTTATTAGGGTTAGTTATATAGAATATAGGTTTTGAGATACATTTTACTTTGTGCATCGAGAAAACAAATACATTTATAAGGTGAAAAGTTCAACGGCAGAGATCGACGGCCAAGTTTCCGTAATTTCAGCTCAAAACAAGGGTCCACAAAAGATCATGGACGGTCCGTTTGCTAGTTCCCCAATCTTCGAAATAATCATTTCTTAATAATAGTAGGAAATAAAAAACATATAGATTTCTCTAAATGATACAGTAAGCAGTACTCTATAGATTTCTCTAAAAACATATTTTCTCTAAAAGATAAATGAATGAAACACAGAGATACCCAGGCCACGCATGTGGTTGACAGACGCCGTTTCAAGCTACCGTAAGCATGTAATGTATTGATAGATGAGGAGAACAAAGATGACACGAATACATCCTCTTTCAATTATTTACTAGTGTTAATTGATTTCATCTGCAAATGATTAGGGGAATCCCAACTAATCATTGGTGCTCATCTCCTACGTTTCAAGTTATCAGAAGAAGACAATCTTTTTGTTTTATAAAGTTCAAAAAAAAATTAGAGATCATCATGAATTTGGAAGATTTAAGATGGATTTGGGGATTTAACTAGATGCATAAGAGATTTCAAACGTTTCGTTGTTTATTTAAAAATTCTTGTCGTTTTGAATAAATTTGTGTTTTGTTTATAACAAATCAGAATATACATTGACAGATAATTACTATTTGATTTGGCGATGTTATAGATGGAGAAATATACAGTAATTTGCAGATTTTTGGTGATATTTCTGATCAAAAGATCCGATTCATCTTTAGTTGATAATTTCTATACTAATTAGATATGCATATAAAAGAACTTAATTATTTCCGCAATCAGAAATCAGACAATCCCCTTTATGCATATTTGTCTCCCAATATAAAAATATTCACAACCATTAGCGTGATAGTCGGAAAATGGCAAATGGGTAAAAGTTAGTATTAAAATTAAAGAAATTAAGCAAGAGCAGCTGCCGAATTATATGACCATACAAAATTTTAACTACCTTTAACTTTAATTAATTCCGTGTCACAAAATCATATCTCGTTGTTTTTCATATTTAACTCTCTTTTTGTTGGCTCTTTGTTTTTATATTTAACTCTCTTTTTGTTGGCAAAGTTATGTTTAACTTTTTTCTTCACTACTGTTTCTAATCTTCAGTTGATTTCATGAGATTCCATTTTCACGTTCTGATATGATCTTTGGAATATTTCATTTTAGCAGAGGTTTCAGCTTTTACATGTTGGGTTAGTTTATAAACTAAACCTTCAATGATGCATAAATGATTGAATTAATAGAAAGTGAAAAAGCCCGTAGTAAAATGTAAAGGCATATAGTAAATTGGTAATCAACTGCTTGAAAGTTCTTTTTTTTTTCTTTTTTTTTTTACTAATTACATTGTTACGTTAATCACTGCAGATGTTTAAATAGTAAAATAATTTGGAACTTACATGTTTAAAGATTATTTGTGATTGTTAAAACATATTTGGTAGGTTTTGAGTCAAAACTTTTGACGCTTGACGCTTGATTTTATGATTTATATAGTCTAGTTATCTAAAATAAAATAACCATAATGAGTACAAAAAATGCTAATAGACAACTATGTGTTTGCAAAAAAAAAAAGAGAGTGAACTATATGTTTGCAAAAAGGAAAACAGAGACAACTATGTAATAAAAATCGGAGGCGATATTTAAGGGGGTGTATTGAATTGATGATTCTAGGAGATTTTGAGATTTTGTTAAAATCTCCTGTTATTCAATCAATGATTTTAAAAACTCTTTTAAAATCAAGTGTTATTCAATATGTGATTTGTATAAAATCACTAAAAATCACTTACAATTCCCTGTTATTCAATTAACAATTTCTAAAAACTATAACAAATCTACTGTTATTCAATTGAACACAAGATTTAGTAAGAAAAAGTTTTGACAGAGATTTTAGGAGACTTCACGTTTATTTTTAGTTAAAAATAGTGTTATAAAATAACATCTCCATAGGTGTTATTTGAAGATCCTTGAAAATACACGCTGAGAAAAAGAGTCCAGAGTCGAGACTTTGTTCGTAGTGGTGTGCTCTGTTTTTGTAATTCCTCCTCACCCAGCCACCACTCTCTTGTCCACATCACTCACACCTCCCCCTCTCTCCTCCTCACCGAGCCACCACTCTCTATCCCTTCCGTTCAACGAGCCACCGACGAGCTCGTCAGCCTGGTTCCATCCTCTAACGGACTCACTGTAGCATCGTCGTCGGTTGTGGCTTCTTCTTCACTCGCGATGTATGATGCTAAAGAAAAACTCTGTTTCTTCTCTTTGGACATCCCCCTGACTTCCAATCTTGCAGGGTTTGTCCCTTTTTTGACTAATTGGTATTTTATTATTGACCAGTTGGTAATGATGGTATAAAGTAATCAAACAAATAAAATATATGATTTGAGATTAATTATCATTTAACAGATCTTTTTAAAATAAAGAGAATTTGAGGTAGCTTCAGTAGCTGAGGTTATACAAAACTAAATCACGGAAGAAAGAGGAGTCTACTGCATATCAAGTGACAGACTAAGCAAACCATTAACATATAATAATACAAACAAAAGACAGCTTAGAAAGGTAGTAAAACACAAACATTAACGATTGCAAGAAACTGACTTTGAACACTGAGCTCGAGATGAGTAAGGATAAGAACAAGCAACAACCAAGTCAAATCCTTTAGTCCATTGCAGCCATTTATAATCACACTTGTGAGGTTTCTGAGTCTTTCATAGTCAGAATTGTAAGATGAGGTTATTGATAACTTGGTAATCTTGATAACCGCACAGACATTTCATGTACCAGATCATGCATTTTCACAAACTTGTTGTTATTGTCACCATCCTTCATCAATGAAAAGCACGAGAAAGGTCGTCGTATCTACCATCGAATCCCTCTGTTTCCCAACATTCTATCAAGTTATCTTTACTCAGTATAAAATAACGCAATATTGGAAGCAGGAGTTAAGCTCTCCCACCTTCAAATTGTCACAGCTGTATTTTAGAATTGGACAAACTTCATCTTCTGTGGCATATGAAGTCGAAACGTCTAGTGCATCATGCCATTCCTGCACCGTCATTTTGTACGACATGGTCGCTCCAAGAACATTCAACCTAAGTGGTGAACCATGACACTTTTGAGCTCTTCTATGTCTTTCTGTATAGCCTCAAGACTCTCCTCAATGGTTCTATGCTATGAACGTAACTCTCTACGAAGCATAAAAACTGGGAAACATTTTTAACACTTAATCAGATGATAAAGAAACAGAGAAAAGGACATGCCATCATTGAAAAATACAACATAAAGCAACTGTTTCAGAAACACTGATGAATCAGGAGACCAAAGATAAGCTAGGATCCACTCTCATGAGTACAAAAAAAAAAAAAAAGGAACTTTGAAACGTATTCTTTGTTCGCCTGATTGGAAACCAGAGCTAAAGGCTCATTTTGCAGGAACCATTGGCTGAAGTATACGTACTTATGAACTTTATAAAGCTTCGTATTTGAGAATTGCTTTGCTCAGAACAGGAGAAAATAATACATCAGTTAATAGTATCATTTCAAATCACCGAAACAATTCTAAAATTTTCAGAAAATATCTTACCAAATCACCTATAAATTTTATATTTATTTTTGTAGTTTTACTAAAATCACTCAAATCACTTCAAAACTCATCTAAATCCCACCAAAATTAAAACACTCCAAAATCTCCTAAAACCATTAATTCAATACACCCCCCTTAAGTTTCACAGTTTAAATCGCTCATAAACTAAATAGAACTAAATTTAGTTGTATATATTTGAAGATAAATAACTAAATCAATAGAATCTATATCCTCAACGTGATATAGTATATCATCTTAAATCACAAGTAGACCATGTAAAATTTACTCTTTTCCGTAAAACCATATAAAACTTACTTTACGTTTTTTTTACAGTCGCATGCTCTTAATATATATCTCTAACACCATTATATTTTTTTTCACTTTAAAATAAAATAAAAAGTATGAAATGAAAAATATTCTAACAGTACTACTTTATTTTTCACTTCATAATATGATTTACTCTATAAATAAAGTACTTTTTTATCAAAAAATAAAACTAAAGCATTTTTTATATATTTCATTTAACTCTATTATCAAATAAATTAAAATTTACAATTAAAATGCTATTAAATAGTTAGTTATTAAGCTAGTTTGATTATAACTTGACTACCAAGAATCCAGAACATAATAGCGGATAAATTGGTAAAGAGTGTTCGGATTCAATCGTCGTTCATCGTTCACATAGATTCAGAGCCATCATAATGGTTAACTTGATCTTAATTGAATCTGTAATGTTGATGAAAAAAAAATTGGAACTCGACTAATTTCTATACACGATTTTATAAATTTGGGATAAAAGTATCATTCATGTCGATTACTTTAAAAACAAAACTAGATGGCGACCAAAACTGAATGTCAAGTGTTTCGTTGATAAGCATATTTATTTTCCGTTTACATGCACATGTATAAGCAATGAATCAACTGCACATGTATAAGCAATGAATCAAAGTAAACGGAATATATGTTCTCTTTAAAGAACATATATCCAGGGCCAGCTTCAAAATTATGGAAAAATATGGAAAATTGAAACAAAATCAAAAATAGAAACTTTTATTTTAGTTTATGAATTAATTTTTTATTATAAAATATAGATGTTTTAGTACTGATATATAAATAATATTTTGTTATGTTGATGTATTTTAAAATTATTGAGCTTTGTTATTCCTCATTGGATCAAATAACAAATTAATTGTATAAATTATGAGTTTTTCTTTGTGGAGACCTGTAAAATTAGAGGTTTGAACCAGGGCGGTCCTACGTGTATCTTAACCGATAGAGGACCAAAAATCTGGTTACTGTATTTAATTATGTCATTATTCTGTACGTATTCATGTTAATTAAGTTATGTAACATACTATCTATCATTCTATTAATTAGTAATATATATATATATATATATATATATATATGGTTGCTCTTAATTAGTCTAAGCTAGGTAATTTGTCTTACAATATAATACTTATCGACCCTAGTCCCTTACGAGACCCTACTTTTTTGGAAGTATTTAGAGAATCTTCATGCAAAGGCGTCCCCCTCCCAAATATTAATGCATTTTTGTACAGTAACTCTTTTTTTATACTAAAACTACACCAAAATTTTAAACCTAGGCAAAGCGTAGTAGACATTCCATTTAATTTACGGATGGATTGCAGGGTGTTGTAACGAATTATCCAATGACAATGAATTTCTGAATCCACATTGTATTCAAATTTTCGATGTATGCGAGAACTGAGAGTACATATACAACTTCATTTTTTTTTAATAACTGAGTATTTTGAATCCACCGTAGTGGTCCAGATTAGAGACCGAAGCAAGCAAGAACGCTGTCAAGGCGTCACCATGTGACTTACCGTGAACGGTCTTCGGTTCTAAGTGCTAAAGGACCGCATTTAAATCCTTCAGTGGCCGGATTTCGAATCCAGATGGCGAAACTCACAACCGTGAATCTTTACTACCTGAGTTAGAAGCCCCGATTATACAACTTCATTGATATATAGTTAACTTTTATATATACTAGGAAACAATCCCGTGCGTAAACGCCCGTGAATATTGAAATTTTATTTTTTTTATTTCATATATAATTTTTACTTTATTTTTTAACTTTGTAATAAATATTAAAAAATTAAATTGATCTGTAATATTGTAATTATTTTAGAAATAAATAATTATTCGTCAAACATAATACTTATATAATGTATGAATATTAAATAAATTGTGTGCATGAGAAATGTAAGAAAATTAAGTTATGATGTGGTATTGTAATATTAAATAATATATTTATCTTCAGTTTTTTTTTTCATTTTCCGTATTAATTTTCTTATTTATTTGGTTGATTCTTTCATTGTATTTAAATTGTCATATGCCATTTGTTTTATATCTATAACTATCATTACTAATTTATTTTTTCGTGTATGATTAACTTCTGAAGAATTAACCATTGCACTTTCCGAAACCTCGTGATCACTTCCATAAAATTTATTGATAATTTTTCTTATAACATCTTTTATAATATCTTTTGTATGTCTTTAAAATTAAATACCAAAGTTTGTATATTAATCATTAATTAAAAGCATAAAGTCTTTTTCAATTGTATTGTACCTCTTCCATATTAAGTGGATTAAATGTGATTAATGTAACCATTTATCCAACTAAGTTAACTTATAATCAAAGGATGTGATTTTCACCATTGACTTGCATGCGATTGCTCAGTTCATAGTATTAATATATAAACTTATTTGTCATTTCTTCATTGGCATAAGGTTGTGAAACAATTAGGTATGTGTCTATTTGTTTAAGATTGCCTTTTCATCTAAAAGAATTTCAAATGGTCTATATTTTTTTATAAAGTTTTATTCTTAATATTTTCATAAATTTTAAAATTGTGAATTATCATTCTAAAAATGTGTCATTTCATTCAAAAAAGTAGAATTTAAGAATTGTATCTTATTTAATCACGAAATTAGTTAGCAGTGGTAATTTTGTTTATTTATTAATACTTATAACAAACTGTTAAGAAACTTATAATTTTTTCATATATTTTATTTTTCTTCAATATGATAATAGACAAAAAATTATAACCAGTGATAGAAAATGTCTTTCAACGTTAAATATACACCTCCTTATAATTGTTGTTTTAAAATCTATAATAATTGTAATGCATTATAAATAAGGAAATGACAAAAGTAACATCATTAATAATTTAAGTCATCCTTAGACTACCAAATATCATCCAAATTCCACAAAATCTTATTGGAACTTTAAGCAATTCTCTTAGGATTTGTGTTCAGTATTGTACTGTCAACAATCAAAGAGTAGTAAAGAAAAGTAATATTCAGATATGTACATCCACGGCTCCATCAGACTTTTCTTCTCCCTTCTTTTTTTTTTGGTAAAATTCTTCTCCCTTCTTGTTCTTCTTCTCTGCTACCTTTCCAAAATGCTTATCATCAAATTTATCGAGGCTAACATCAGAGATATTCAGGACGTGCCAACCATTGATCTTGATGGGCCAATTACAAAATAGAAACATATCAGCTGGCGCAAGTAGTGAATGGTTAAGATGGATAATAGAAGGTGGCAAAATCAGAAAAACTCATCAGTCAGAGAAAGAAAAACAGAGGGAAGTTGGTTAAAAAAATTTAACTATCTTGCCCGTGAACCGTGAACTACCAGCAAGGATAGTCAGCACTGTCCCAGGGATGATGCTGAATCTGCAATACAATTATACAAGCACATTCACAAGAAGAAAGCCTACTCAGACTACAGCGTATAAATGTTCATAGACATCTTCATTCTCTTGCCATTGATATAGAACAAGCCTAATCAGACAAATAACATGTAACCAAAGTTAAGAACATGCAAAAGATAAAAAAGACAATATGTTAAATAAGGAATGATAATTAATTTGAACCAGTTAACCGCCTTCTCCTTTGCATACATCAACCATCCCTGCAATCTATTCACTGACACCTATGAACATCACATCTCTGCGTTTGGAAATTTTCGTCAAATCAAACACATATCTACATCTAGTAGTTATAACAGAATTACTAATGCAGTATCAATTACGGGAGTTCAATTTAAAATTCATTTAAAAATACAGATTTTCATAGGTAAGAAAGGAATGTGATTAGAGAAAGACATACATATGCTCCGGTAGCCTTTCGATCCTAAAACAGCAAAGCTTTAAGAGACGATATCAGATGACATGATCTATGCTCGATATCTTATTTTCTCGACTTTGCTCTTCAGTTCCATTGATGGCAGCATCATCAGCGCCAAAACTTTCTTCTTCTTCTTCTTGCTTTTCTCTCTGATCAATTTTATAATATTGGTTTCTCGTCGTAAACAGTGACGGCGGTGGTGGCTTAGAAATTAAATTAAGCTTTCTCAGAGAACAACACACAACAACTCAAACCACCACATCAATATATTAATCAGTTTAAAAGGTGTATCCTTCCGTTATCAAAAGAGGTCACCGTAGAAAAGATGCGTCCTTCTGTTATCAAAAGACACCGTAAAAGGGTGCATCGATCAGAGAAGAGGAACATTTATTAAAACAGTTGGATGACGTCAGACTTAGTGATTAAAGAAAAACCATGTCCGTCAAATTAAGTGCAGCGACAAAACTC
Organism: Raphanus raphanistrum subsp. raphanistrum; assembly: GCA_019706035.1. Taxonomy (NCBI): domain Eukaryota; kingdom Viridiplantae; phylum Streptophyta; class Magnoliopsida; order Brassicales; family Brassicaceae; genus Raphanus; species Raphanus raphanistrum. The sequence goes on from CM033988.1 coordinate 55,624,983, forward strand.
AACCGTTGGATGCAATTTTTATTTTCCTATAAAAAAAAGATGATGTCATAGGAAAACAAAGAGTGGTTTGCTATTATATATAGATATACTGCTTAATTAGTAGCGTAAGTGTATAACCAACCAATCTAGCTATTCAAATGTAGAAATCTACTCTATTAAAATAGAATCCTACATTATATCTACTGTTGTCAAGTCGTTTTTAATTTTCAGACCCAATACTAAAGATTTACATGTGACATTAGTTATACGCTGATTAATAAATAAACCGATGTAATATTTAAATCATACAATCACCGGGTAATTTAACCAAACCATTATTCTTACTATCGATTTCATTAACAATTAACCGGTTATCTATTATTATAAAAGTACTAGATGCAATACACAACTCTTAACCGGTTATCTATTATTATATTTGTTTTTCCATTAAAGTTAAAAAAGTTCTTATGTTAATTTTCTTATGTTAATATATAGTAGATTACTATATTCATATATATATATATATATATATATATATATATATATATGTATGTATATTTAAATTGTTTTTAAAATATAACTTATCCTCCAAGTATATCTAATATTATATCCACAAACAATATCATAAACAAAACTATATATATATATAGTGTTTTCTATATCATATATATATTCTAATCTCGGTAACAATTAAAAAGATTTTATAATATCCCGAATTGTGATATTTGGATATCTATGTCACCAAAATTGACTTACCTTTTCCGTCACACATTCATTTAGAACTACAGAGTTAAGCGTGTTTGGACTGGAATAGTGAAATGATAGGTGGTATATCGGGAAGTGATTCGCGATACCGTGTGAGTGATGCCAAAATACGGGAAAAGGTCGGATGATGATTACAGAATCGGAAAACAATGATTTTGAACCTATGATTTTGAAGTTAACGCACCGACCGTCAAATGAAATAGACCCACGGACCAAGAAAACAGACATGAGTGACTCATTATCCGTGAGCAGTCGGAACGTTACAGATTTGTTTAAATATTTTCCGCCCTTAAAAAAACGGATTAATATCTAGTATTGCTTAAAAGAAATATAACTGAATAAAGAATCTACCTCACAACATTCTCACATACTCAAATAAACTTGTCTGTTAGTGACAGACGAGTTTATTTGACCGACGAGTTTTTTTGACTGAATTCTACAGTTTTAATTCGTCAAAGCTAATGAAATTTACTTTTGGAAACGTGGGTGACGTTACCGCCATGGCGATGGCCATGTGATATATCAAATCTTAATGTCGGCTTCATGTGCTTAAGTCGTAATCATGTAAATGGTTACGTCTCTACCGATCGATTAGCTATTTGATTATTTATTGTTTGATACCAAATCTTCCCGTTTGCTTTTTCCTTGTATATACCCAATTACTCTTAACGTTAATTTTAATCAATTTGTATTTGCAGTAATTACGTTTTGAACTTGCCACACGTTATCAACTTAAGGGGAGCTACTGAAAATATATTTTGCGTGGAATTTAGAAATTTTAAAGTTAATTTTTATTTTTTTTTAAAAATTATCTTTCACTTGACAGTCAAAAATGTAATACAATTTTTTTGTGTGTTTGTGTATTTGTGTTTTTATTACATAGATTTTAAGAATTTTATGAGTATAAATGATATTTGTAAAGTTGCATGTTATGTGTAAAACTAAAAAAAATATTTTAATAACAAGATAGTTTAATAAAATTATAAAATCAATTAAAATGAATTTTTGAATAATAAATATTTTTTCATGGAATTTAAAAGAAAAAAGAGAGCTATAGTCATCTAATTATTTGTTAAAATAAAACAAATATATGGTCTTCATGGAGTAATTAAAAAATAGCCATTAAATTCTCATCACTTGTTATTTTTGTTTTCTATTTTTCACAAACATATTGAGTCAATTAAGATTTTATATGATACATTTTGTCCAGTGTGATGAAAAGATTAGAGTAATATATAACTTTTTCAAACGGGTTTATTAAGATAATGGGATGTCGTTTTCGGTAATTAGCTTTTGTAATTATTCCACGAACGAGAAAAGAAGACTCCTGCAATTCAACATCTCAATTGGGAAAACGACACATGATCTTCTTGAATATGGCAATTTAGGAAATAAGAAAAAGAAATCAGTTTTAATTAGTAAAGACGTAAAGATATGATTATGAAATCGAAAGGAAAACATACAACTCATGTAATCAAGATCCACGTGCTTGGTTACTCTTTAAGTTGGCCGTAAACTGCGGGCCGTTAGTAGGACAAGGAAATACTGAACAGCTTAATTATCTGTATATGTTTCAATGTGCAGTAAAAATTCTATAAATTTATAATGTTGGAACTATAAATTTTACTAATGTAAAAAATTATTAATTTACAAAAAAATTCCTTTTAGATTTGTCTATTTTAGTGTATATATTAATTAAGTTTTTGAATTCATCTTTAATATTATTTTTCTTATAATGTTTAGTATATATAAAATATGTTTTATAGAATTTAAATGTGATTTAAGATATAATTTTACTGATTATTATTAAGATATATTGAATTGTCAAGAAAAAATAGAGATAATGTCATAATGAATATAAAAACAATACAATGTTTCGTTTGTATATATATAAAATTATATGTATATAAATTATTAATTTATGATTTTAGTCAGACTATATACTTACATACGGTTTTCAAAAAAAATCATCTTATTATTTTATCAATTTATTTTATATTTTGAACCGATTTAATTCAAAATTATATTTTTTAATCATTTTATAGTATTAAATTTATCGAATATTAATTTATAAAATGTATACCGTAGTAATAAATAAGTTCAATCGATTTTGAGGCGATAAACCAGTTCTTCTTAGATAGTTTACTCTATTTGTTATTTTAAAATAGAGTAACTTTATAATAGAGTTGAAGTTTACTCCCATGATACTCTATTTTAAAGTAAAAAATAGAACGATGAACAAAAAATTATTTACTTTATATTTCGAGTAAACTTATTTTTCACTTTATTATTCAATAAGAAATAGAATATCATTAGAATACTTTTACTCTAAACTCTATTTTAAAGTAAAAAATAGAATGAAGTTTGAAATGTTCTAAGACTCTCATCCACACAATCATGGGTACAATAACATCTAAAAAAAAAAAATACAAATTTATTATTGCTATCATGACTACACAAACGTATCTCTGTATCCGGACTTGTTGGTTTACAGACCACAAAAGCAGAACAAAATCTGGACATTTCTTCTAATTAAGAGCATCTTCAAAAAAAGTTTTATAACTTCGAATATAGAATTTTTTACTTTTCAAAAATGAATTTTAAAACTTCAAAATTGAAATTTTAAAGAGTGAACTTCATATTTAAAGTTTCACTACTCAAAATTTCAAATTTAAAATTTCATCTTTTCATTTGTATCTTGGTCCTTATAATTACAAATCATATTTATAGTTCTTAAATATTGTTTTGTTTTTCACCTTAGTCCTTTAAATTTTTATATCAAATAAATATTTCAAATTAGTTTTTATAAATTGCACACAAAATTAAATAAAAAATTTAAAATGAATTTTATGGTATTTTAAAATTTAGAATTAGACAACAAGAATATTACAAAAGAAACTTAATATTTGCTTATAATTTAGTATTTAAAATTTTGAAATAAAATTTAAAATATTTTAAAGCTAGAATTAGACAGCAAGAATGTGGTATTTTTCTTGTGATTTAATATTTAATTATGTATTTGTTTTTATAATTTTATATTTTAGTGCAAGATTTTATTAATTAATTTTACTGTAATATATTTATAGATGTGTTTGTTATTTATAAAAGTTTTACAAATTTACATTAACTATGACAAATATAAAGATCATAGTGTAATATATAAATAATTTTGAAATTAAATTTAAAGTTTTAATTTTATAGAAAAGCACCTAAAAACTTCAAATATAGAGTTTTTCAAATTTCAAATAGAGAATTTTTTTGGAAGTGCTTTAATAAAAAAAAACATGTCTTTGTGCCCGACCAAAGAAAAATGTATGTTCGTTTATCTTTAAAATCCAGTCTGCTATCTTTGATTAAAAAAAAAATCCAGTCTTCTATCTATGTTTAATTACATATAAATATTACTTTTAACCATTTAAACTGCTATAAGCCAACAAATTTTAAAGTTCCTCGAGTTAATGTTCAAATTGAGTATACTTATCTGCTCTTAATAATTTCTTGGTTACCTTTTTGACCTACTTTCATGCATTTAGACATGACTTACACGAAGATATAAGTAAGGCTTCAATCTACCGATTTTTGGTTTTGTCGTTTTAATCGATCTAGTTATGTGAATCTAAACCAGTAAATTTTATGCCCAAAATAGAAGATGTGAACAAAAATAGGGAAGACAAAAATAAGAAATATAATAGTGAAAAAGAAATATAATAGTGAAAAAGTTATATTGAGTAATCGAATTCAGCTTTCCATCACCAAACAAAAATGTCATGACCTATTTTTTTCTTCTAACTTCTTAAATTATCCAATATAAAGGATATGTGTTTTTTTTCAAAAAGGTGTTTCAAAAAAAAATCTAATATAAAAGATAACAATTGAATTTTCCATCGGCTTTTGGCTACATGTTTCAGTGACATTGTAAATATTGATTGGACATATATTATTTGTTATGCACATAATCACTACGGAACTAATCTCCAACCCATCTTTATAATAGAAATCTCTAAAATAGAAGAGAAAAAATAGAGATGGAGTTTTTGCTCCAATGTGTTTTTCTATTATGAGTTTTTATTCCAATGTGTTCCTCTATAATAGAGTTGGGTTGGAGACGCTCTTATATTCTTTTTAATATATTGTTCTCGTAATAAATATAACATATCGATATATTTACCATATATTTTTTTGCATGATGGATTTTTAATTTTTAATCCTGTTCAGAATTACGTTAGACGCCATTTAGTAAGACAGTAGTTTTGGACATAGCGAATTACCAAAAAATCGGAGGAATAAACAGGATATATGTGGAGATTAGTTTTTATAATTTTTAATTATAAATATATATATATTAACACATGTGATTATTGGACATTTCTACGTCATAGTCCAGTGGCGCATCATGCGTTTGTCGCTATAAGAGTTGCTTGGTTCGCATCTCGTCTGTTACAACTTTACATTTGTTTCTACAAGCGCGAGTTAGAAAAAAGAAAAGCCTTCAGCTCTCCTATAAATACACATGCAAGGTCTCAATTTATTTCCAAACAAATGTATTTGATTATTGGGCCGAGTATTTGTTAGTATAGAGTATTTGTTAGTATAGTGATTTAAATCGGCTTTTAGGCGGTGATTAGTCAATTATTTAAGCGATTAATTGAGTTTTATACAAATTCAATTAATTCTACCGATTTAATCGAAATCACGACGGTTCATAAACGTCCAACGCCTAGACTGGCGTCTATTCGACTAAGCATCCGCGTTTTTTAACAGGGATTTTTAGTAATGTTCCTTTTCAAAATGGCTCGTTAAATATTGACCTTATGTTTGCACATGCTTAAGTTAAATCCAAGCTGCACCTCCAATAGCGACAAAACACATGATAAGCATGCCTTCCTAACAGTACATTTGATTTCTCTTTGTTGAAGCAAAATCCATATTCACATTTTACTATTCCTAGTATATATACTCTATACACACAATAGTTTTCTTTTTCTTTTGGGTCAAAATACACGCAATAGTTTTTTTAAATGCTGGATAGTTATGTTACTACAATTATGAGAAATATTAAAAACGATTCTATATCCGATAATTTTACCTGACGTATAAAAATTTACGATAGTTTTAAAATTCATTTTAATACAATAGTTATCTTTTTGAAATATATACTTCTCCAGCCACCAGTATGCATCCCAAAAATATATATATTTTCCAATATCTGTAGAAATCTCTGTTTTTTGTTTTCTAAATCCTCACTTCCTAATCAAGAACAAAAGAGTCGCCTATGCATGACCCTACGAACATGGCTATCTAAGCTGGGACCAAATAAATAAAAAGCTTTCGCATCAACTTGCCTTTGTTTGATAAAATGTCAATGATCTTGATTCTTATAAAATCTTAGATAAGATTCTTACTATCATTCTAAATATTAATCGTTTCCACTGAGACTTAAGGCGACGCCCAGAAGCCTAGCCTATCTTTTCAGACAAATATTTCACGAATAGATCTACACTTTTAAGATCAAATATATTTAGCTTATTGAATTCTAACGACTTCTTATTTCATATAAATCTTATTTCCTTGCATATAAACTCAAACAAGACTTGCGATCAAGTAAATTTGGTCCCTACATATCTTGGAACACTTGACACTTGAATGAACAGCAGGAGCCACACAAATAATATGTAGTTTTCCCTCGTAGAGTGAGCCACAAACTAGTCATTCTCATCAAATCGTCAGTTGTCGAGCCATTATCTCTTTGTTTGTTCCAAACAATGTTAGTGAATATTTTAGTTTAGTTTTAAAGTCTTTAAAGATTCGATTCCTCAACTATTGTATTTCATTACTACAAATTTGGCCATCAATTTTCCAACTGAAAGATCCAACGGAGAAAATATTCCATTTCATCAGGCGGTTCCTTTAAAACGGCATCGATTATTGTATATACAAAAATAAGTAAACATTTCAAGAATTCAATTTGTTGTCAAGAGTGTCGACGACTACTAGTAGTTATTCCGGTAGTGATTCTAACTTTCTAACTAACATAATGAGCAAAGACTTTGTGTCTTTGGAAAAAGACTATGAATTGATCGGTGGTCTGCGTCTGTCTATTACTAAAGATGACATATATAGGCCTTACATTAATTTGATAGAAACATGTAAGAAATAAAAGAGAAATGTCGTGATAAACCGCTTAGAAAATTTGAGAATCAAAAATAAACGGTGGGATAGCTGAAAAGACAATGACGTCAAACCCTCTCATGTGCAACTTTGGAAACATGTACATGTAACATGTTCGTAACCTTTTGTCTCTATTTCGTCGGTTGCTTCAGACTGAAGAAGCCCACACCATATCTTCCCAAAACAGTAAGAAGCGATGCTTTTATTTTCCTTATCTTTAACGGACATGGCCGGATCTGGACATAGGTAAATGAAATATTAGTTTTGGACTCCAAAATTTTTGGAGGTTTTTACATGGATATCGACTCCCAAATTATTTTTAAAAAGCTTTTACTAAATTTTTTTAAGAAATGTTTCAAATCCCCAAAATAGTTGGATTTTTTTTATGTGGTCTCTAATTGTACATATCTACTGGCAAGAAAAGTAAGGTATTTCGTGCCATCATATATTATATTTTTTTTTGCTATCTAATTATATTATTAATAAAAACTAAAAAGCCCAGACATACTACAAATCCCATTTTAATGAGAACCAAACAAACAAACATATTTATATCTAGGCTAAAAGATCTACATCATGGCCCGAAATTTCAAAGGAGCCCAACACTGGCCCGTTCACATCATCCTGTCGACATCATCCTGGCGATTAAGACGCCCCACGCATAGACACGTCTTGAGACACGCGTCATCCCAGATCTCACCAAAGGACACGCGTTTCGTCTTCACCAAACGAGGCACACACGTCACCAAATCACCGCCGCGTCTTCACCGCCCAGGATTTCCACCGGAGAGCTATCCACCGCTTCACCGGGACACACGATCACCGCCGGAACATGATTTCCGACCCATGTAACTCCACAACTTTGCCTGGACTCGTTTCTACGGAGAGCTTCATCGGGCCTGCCATGATATCTCATCCCGAGCCACCGAAGTCATCATCTACACCCCTTCTGCTTCCTTCCCCGGAGAGACCCCAGTGAGCCATCTTCTTCTTCTCATAAAGTAGAGCCGAAAAAACCCCCATCGAGACATAACTGGAGCCTCGATGAAATTCCACCACAGCCGCCGTCGAGACCGGAAGAGCCGTACGACGCAGAAACCGAAGCCTGACGTTCACCCTAATATAAGAGGCGCCACGCCGGAGTCAAAAGCCGACTGACCACCGTGTAAATAGTGCGACGCCGGAAGTCGATAAAAGAATTAAACTAAAGAGAAACGAAAGAAAAAAAGAAAAGGAAATCCAAGAAGCCGGACCAGCGGTGGCTAAGAGAACCCGAACCGCCGGCCGGAAACACAATTCCGACACAGAAACGCTAGTGAAAGATCAGAGCGTATAACGTAGAGAAAGAAAGTTAAGTTGATCAACTATCCACTGTTTTTTGCCATCATATATTATATATAGTCTAGAGAATTAAACAGTTTTCAAAAAATAAAATAAACAATACTCTTTTCATGAGTTCGACTTTCCTCATCAATAGTTTTATTGAGTGTAAATAAGCCGATCGATTGTTGGCACAATTATTCACTTGGTGAGTTGCCTTTCTTATCTAGCCAGCACTCCTGTGGGATTAATCAGGTATATCTGTGTTGTAGGCCAGTTAGATTACTTTTACAAAAATTATTAGAAATACCACAAATTAATTACCATTTTTAAAAAAATATAACCAGTAAAAATATTTACTATATTGAAGTACATTATAATGATTATTGTTTAGGGTTTACTATTAAGAGGTTGAGATTGAGTTTATAAATATTCTATAAATATTTAAATAAATTAGTTTAGTATTGTTTTATCACAAATTTTGAGTATTTGTGAAAATAATAATTTATTAATGGTAACTCGAAAAGTGATTTTAAACTTGTGGTAACATTGAAATCTTTCCTGCAGATAAATTTGAATTTAGATTCCTCCTCGGACATCCATATTAATAAAGCAAGCACTGGACTTTTTTGTGTCTTCTCATAGTTAGAATATTTTAATACAAGAAATTGGTTTTTATATATGATATTTTAGCCTAAAGAAAGTATACTAATGAAGCAAAAATATAAATTTCGGTAATGTTTTATATGTTTATAAACTCTTTTTGGATTTAGGCTTTAGATTGCATGCATGAACTTTGGCAGAATCTAAAATAACTCTAGAATTTGAACATGGAATGCATAAATATGCTAGATTTTTTTTAGAGTCTCCTGAACTCTCTGATTGCACTAATTATCTTTAACAATGACAACGAGTGTAACAAACAAACATAACTAAAACAGAGTAGGCGAGTGAGACTAAATGGATACCAAAATTTAACGAGTTAAAATGTAGAATGTGGTTTGAAATTTTTAATCTAATGGAAAGAGAATAAATTTCAGTATATAGAAGATTTACCGAAAACTCATTATTTTAGGTGGGGTTAACCCACGGATTTTGGAAAATTTTCAAAAAATATGAAAACCTGGTTTTAGTGTATAGTTTCATCGAGATCTAAAATAAGATGATGGTCAAAGTGTTTAGAACCTCTGTTGTCTTCGTTTCTCTAGATATAGAAAAAATTATAATGCTAATTCCACTAATCTAGTCAATATATGAAATTTTAGTATACTAAATAATGAAAATTAGAATGATTCCTATATACTATGAAAGATAGTTTAGAATACATTAAATCAAATCTCGAATGTGGTTTGAAATTTTTAAACAAAAGTGAAGATTATAAACTTCATTATATAGAGCATTTACAGAAAACTCATTATTTTAGAAGGGGTTAACCCATGGATTTTGGAAAAATTTCAAAAAATATGAAAACCTGGTTTAGTGTATAGTTTCATCGAGCACTAACATAAGATGATGATCAAAGAGTTTAGAACCTCTGTTGTTTTCGTTTCTCTTGATAATGAATATTTTATAATGGTAATTCCACTAATCTAGTCAGTATATGAAATTTTAGTATACTAAATAATGAAAAATTAGAATGATTCCTATATACCATGAAATATAGTTTAGAATACATAAATTCAAATGTCGAATGTGGTTTGAAATTTTTAAACAAAAGTGAAGAGTATGAACTTCTGTATATAAAGGATTTACCGAAAACTCATTATTTTAGAAGGGGGTTGGTTAACCTACGGATTTTGGAAAAAATTCCAAAAATATGAAAACCTGGTATTAGTGTATAGTTTCATCGAGCACTAACATAAAATAATGGTCAAAGAATTTAGAACCTCTGTTGTCTTCGTTTCTCTAGATAATGAAAAATTTATAATTTTAATTCCATTAATCTAGTCAGTATATGAAATTTTAGTATACTAAATAATGAAAAATTAGAATGATTCCTATATACCATGAAAATAGTTTAGAATACATTAATTCAAATGTCGAATGTGGTTTGAATTTTTTTTTTAAAAAGTGAAGAGTATAAACTTCAGTATATATAGGATTTACCGAAAACTCATTATTGTCGAAGGGGTTAACCCACATATTTTGGAAAATTTTTCAAAAATATGATAACCTGGTTTTAGTGTATAGTTTCATCGAGCACTAACATAAGATGATGGTCAAAGTGTTTAGAACTTCTGTTGTCTACGTTTCTCTAGATAATGAAAAATTTATAATGCTAATTCCACTAATCTAGTCAATATATGAAATTTTAGTATACTAAATAATGAAAAATTAGAATGATTCATATATACCATGAAAATAGTTTAGAATACATTAATTCAAATGTCGAATGTGGTTTGAAATTTTTTTAAAAAAGTGAAGAGTATAAACTTCAGTATATATATGATTTACCGAAAACTCATTATTGTCGAAGGGGTTAACCCACAGATTTTGGAAAATTTTCAAAAAATATGATAACCTTGTTTTAGTGTATAGTTTCATCGAGCACTAAAATAAGATGATGGTCAAAGTGTTTAGAACTTCTGTTGTCTACGTTTCTCTAGATAATGAAAAATTTATAATGCTAATTCCACTAATCTAGTCAATATATGAAATTTTAGTATACTAAATAATGAAAAATTAGAATGATTCCTATATACCATGAAAGATAATTTAGAATACATTAATTCAAATCTCGAATGTGGCTTGAAATTTTTTTTAAAAAGTGAAGAGTATAAACTTCATTATATAGAGCATTTACCGAAAACTCATTATTTTAGAAGGGGTTAACCCACAGATTTTGGAAAATTTTCAAAAATATGAAAATCTGGTTTTAGTTTATTGTTTCATCAAGCACTAACATAAAAAGATGGTCAAAGTGTTTAGAACCTCTGCTGTCTTCGTTTCTCTAGATAATGAAAATTTTATCATGCTAATTCCACAAATCTAGTCAGTATATGAAATTTTAGTAAACTAAATATTGAAAAATTTGAATGATTCCTATATACCATGAAAGATAGTTTAGAATACATTAATTCAAATGTTGAATGTGGTTTGAAAATTTTAAACAAAAGTGAAGAGTATAAACTACAATATATAAAAGATTTACCGAAAACTCATTATTGTCGAAGGGGTTAAACCACAGATTTTGGAAAAAATTCAAAAAATATGAAAACCTGGTTTTAGTGTATAGTTTCATCAAGCACTAACATAAGATGATGGTCAAAGTGTTTAGAACCTCTCTTGTCTTCGTTTTTATAGATAATGAAAAATTTATAATGCTAATTCCACTAATCTAGTCAATATATGAAATTTTAGTATACTAAATAATGAAATATTAGAATGATATCTATATACCATGAAAGATAGTTTAGAATACATTAATTCAAATGTCTAATGTCGTTTGAAAATTTTAAACAAAAGTGAAGAGTATAAACTTCATTATATAGAGTATAAACTTCATTATATAGAGCATTTACCGAAAACTCATTATTTTAGAAGGGGTTAACCCACGGATTTTGGAAAATTTTCAGAAATATGAAAATCTGTTTTTAGTTTATTATTTCCTCAAGCACTAAATTAAGAAGATGGTCGAAGAGTTTAGAACCACTGTTGTCTTCGTTTCTCTAGATAATGAAAATTTTATAATGCTAATTCCACTAATCTAGTTAGTATATGAAATTTTAGTAAACTGAATATTAAAAAATTTGAATGATTCCTATATAACATGAAAGAACGTTTAGAAAACAGTAATTAAAACATAGAATTTTTTTTGAAATTTTTAAACAAAATTGAAGAGTATAAACTTCATTATATAGAGGATTTTCCGAAAACTCATTATTTTAACCCACAGATTTTAGAAAAATTTCAAAAAATATGAAAACCTGGTTTGAGTGTATAGTTTCGTAGAGCACTAACATATGATGATGGCCATAGAGTTTAGAACCTCTGTTGTCGTCGTTTCTCTAGACAATGAAAATTTTATAATGCTAATTCCACTAATCTAGTCAGTATATGAAATTTTAGTATACTAAATAATAAAAAATTAGAATGGTTCCTATATACCATGAAATATAGTTTAGAATACATTAATTCAAATGTCGAATGTGGTTTGAAATTTTTAAACAAAAGTGAAGAGAATAAACTTCAGTATATAAAGGATTTACCGAAAACTCATTATTTTGGAAGGGTTAACCCACATATTTTGGAAAAAATTCAAAAATTATGAAAACCTGGTTTTAGTGTATAGTTTCATCGAGCACTAACATAAGATGATGGTCAAAGTGTTTAGAACCTCTGTTGTCTTCGTTTCTATAGATAATGAAAAATTTATAATGCTAATTCCACTAATCTAGTCAATATATGAAATTTTAGTATACTAAATAATGAAAAATTAGAATGATTCCTATACACCATGAAAGATAGTTTAGAACACATTAATTCAAATGTCTAATGTGGTTTGAAATTTTTAAACAAAAGTGAATAGTATAAACTTCATTATTTAAGAGCATTAATTGAAAACTCATTATTTTAGAAAGGGTTAACCCACAGATTTTGGAAAATTTTCAAAAATATGAAAGTATGTTTTTAGTTTATTATTTCTTCAAAAACTAACATAAGAAGATGGTCAAAGAGTTTAGAACCTTTGTTGTCTTCGTTTCTCTAGATAATGAAAAATTTATAATGCTAATTCCACTAATCTAGTCAGTATATGAAATTTTAGTATACTAAATAATGAAAAATTTGAATGATTCCTATATAACGTGAAAGATCGTTTAGAAAACATTAATTAAAACGTTGAATTTTGTTTGAAATTTTTAAACAAAAGTGAAGAGTATAAACTTCATTATATAGAGAATTTACCGAAAACTCATTTTTTAGAAGGGTTTAACCCACAGATTTTGGAAAACTTTCAAAAATCTGAATACTCGGTTTTAGTGTATAGTTTCATCGAGCACAAACATAAGATGATGGTCAAAGAGTTTAGAACCTCTGCTGTCTTCGTTTCTCTAGATAATCAAAAATTTATAATGCTAATTCACTAATCTAGTCAGTATATGAAATTTTAGTAAACTAAATATTGAAAAATTAGAACGATTCCTATATACTATGAAAAATAGTTTAGAATACATTAATTCAAATTCAAACTTCATTATATAGAGGATTTTACGAATACTCATTATTTTAGAAGGGTTTAACCCACAGATTTTGGAAAAATTTCAAAAAATATGAAAACCTGGTTTTAGTGTATAGTTTCATCGAGCACTAACATATAATGATGGTCAAAGAGTTTAGAACCTCTGTTGTCGTCGTTTCTCTAGATAATGAAAAATTTATAATGTTAATTTCACTAATCTAGTCAGTATATGAAATTTTAGTATACTAAATAATGAAAAATTAGAATGATTCCTATATACCATGAAAGATAGTTTAGAATACTTTAATTTAAATTGTCGAATGTGGTTTGAAATTTTTAAACAAAAGTGAAGAGTATAAACTTCAGTATATAAAGGATTTACCGTAAACTCATTATTTTAGAATGGTTAACCCACAGATTTTAGAAAAAAATCAAAACTATGAAAACCTGGTTTTAGTGTATATTTCATCGAGCACTAACATAAGAAGATGGTCAAAGAGTTTAGAACCTCTGTTGTCTTCGGTTTTCTAGATAATGAAAATTTTATAATGCTAATTCCACTAATCTAGTCAGTATATGAAATTTTAGTAAACTAAATATTGAAAAATTTGAATGATTCCTATATACCATGAAAGATAGTTTAGAATACATTAATTCAAATGTCGAATGTGGTTTGAAATTTTTAAACAAAAGTGAAGAGTATAAACTTCAGTATATAAAAGATTTACCAAAAACTCATTATTTTAGAAGGAGTTAACCCACGGATTTTGGAAAAATTTCAAAAAATATGAAAACCTGGTTTTAGTGTATAGTTTCATCGAGCACTAACATAAGATGATGGTCAAAGTGTTTAGAACCTCTGTTGTCTTCGTTTCTCTAGATAATGAAAAATTTATAATGCTAATTCCACTAATCTAGTTAGTATATGAAATTTTAGTATACTAAATAATGAAAAATTAGAATGATTCCTATATACCATGAAAGATAGTTTAGAATACATTAATTCAAATGTCCAATGTGGTCTGAAATTTTTAAACAAAAGTGAAGAGTATAAACTTCAGTATATAAATGATTTACCGAAAACTCATTATTTTAAAAGGGGTTAACCCACAGATTTTGGAAAAAATTTCAAAAATATGAAAACTTGGTTTTAGTGTATAGTTTCATTGAGCACTAACATAAGATGATGGTCAAAGAGTTTAGAACCTCTGTTGTCTTCGTTTCTCTAGATAATGAAAATTTTATAATGTTAATTCCACTAATCTAGTTAGTATATGAAATTTTAGTATACTAAATAATGAAAAATTAGAATGATTCCTATATAACATGAAAGATAGTTTAGAATACATTAATTCAAATGTCGAATGTGGTTTGAAATTTTTAAACAAAAGTGAAGAGTATAAACTTCAGTATATAAAGGATTTACCGAAAACTCATTATTTTGGAAGAGGTTGTTAACCCACGGATTTTGAAAAATTTTCAAACGATATGAAAACTGGTTTTAGTGTATAGTTTAATCGAGCACTAACATAAGAAGATTGTCAAAGAGTTTAGAACCTCTGTTGTCTTCGTTTCTCTAGATAATGAAAATTTTAATGCTAATTCCACTAATTTAGTTAGTATATGAAATTTTAGTATACTAAATTATGAAAAATTAGAATGATTCCTATATACCATGAAAGATAGTTTAGAATACATTAATTCAAATGTCGAACGTGGTTTGAAATTTTTAAACAAAAGTGAAGAGTATAAACTTCAGTATATTAAGGATTTACCGAAAACTCATTATTTTAAAAGGGGTTAACACACGGATTTTGGAAAAAATTTAAAAAATATGAAAACCTGGTTTTAGTGTATAGTTTCATCGAGCACTAACATAAGATGATGGTCAAAGAGTTTAGAACCTCTGTTGTCTTCGTTTCTCTAGATAATGAAAATTTTATAATGCTAATTCCACTAATCTAGTCAGTATATGAAATTTTAGTATACTAAATAATGAAAAATTAGAATGATTCCTATATACCATGAAAGATATTTTAGAATACATTAATTCAAATGTCGAATGTGGTTTGAAAATTTTAAACAAAAGTGAGAGTATAAACTTCGGTATATAAAGGATTTACCGAAAACTCATTATTTTAGAAGGGGTTAATCCACGGATTTTGGAAAATTTTCAAAAAAATATGAAAACCTGGTTTTAGTGTATAGTTTCATCGAGCACTAACATAAGATGATGGTCAAAGTGTTTAGAACCTCTGTTGTCTTCGTTTCTCTAAATAATGAAAAAATTATAATGCTAATTCCACTAATCTAGTCAATATATGAAATTTTAGTATACTAAATAATGAAAAATTAGAATGATTCCTATATACCATGAAAGATAATTTAGAATACATTAATTCAAATCTCGAATGTGGTTTGAAAATTTTAAACAAAAGTGAAGAGTGTAAACTTCATTATATAGAGCATTTACCGAAAACTAATTATTTTAGAAGGGGTTAACCAACTAATCTAGTCAGTATATAAAATTTTAGTAAACTAAATATTGAAAAATTGGAATGATTCCTATATACCATGAAAGATTGTTTAGAATACATTAATTCAAATGTAGAATGTGGTTTGAAATTTTTAAACAAAAGTGAAGAGTATAAACTTCAGTATATAAAGGATTTAGCGAAAACTCATTATTTTGGAAGAGGTTGTTAACCCACGGATTTCGGAAAATTTTCAAAAAAAATATGAAAACCTGGTTTTAGTGTATAGTTTCATCGAGCACTAACATAAGATGATGGTCAAAGAGTTTAGAACCTCTTTTGTCTTCGTTTCTCTAGATAATGAAAAATTCATAATGCTAATTCCACTAATCTTGTCAGTATATGAAATTTTAGTATACTAAATAATGAGAAATTAGAATGATTCCTATATACCATGAAAGATATTTTAGAATACATTAATTCAAATGTCGAATGTGGTTTGAAATTTTTAACCAAAAGTGAGAGTATAAACTTCAGTATATAAAGGATTTACCGAAAACTCATTATTTTAGAAGGGGTTAACCCACGGATTTTGGAAAAATTTCAAAATATATGAAAACCTGGTTTTAGTTTATAGTTTCATCGAGCACTCACATAAGATGATGGTCAAAGTGTTTAGAACCTCTGTTGTCTTCGTTTCTCTAGATAATGAAAAATTTATAATGCTAATTCCACTAATCTAGTCAATATATGAAATTTTAGTATACTAAATAATGAAAAATTAGAAGGATTCCTATATACCATGAAAGATAGTTTAGAATACATTAATTCAAATCTTGAATGTGGTTTGAAATTTTTAAACAAAAGTGAAGAGTGTAAGCTTCATTATATAGAGCATTTACCGAAAACTCATTATTTTAGAAGGTTAACCCACGGATTTTGGAAAATTTTCAAAAATATGAAAAAATCTGGTTTTAGTTTATTGTTTCATCAAGCTCTAACATAAGAAGATGGTCAAAGAGTTTAGAACCTCTGTTGTCTTCGTTTATCTAGATAATAAAAATTTATAATGGTTTTAGCTGATAGTTTCATCGGGAACTAACATAAGATGATGGTCAAAGTGTTTAGAACCTCGGCTGTCTTCGTTTCCCTAGATAATCAAAAATTTATAATGTTAATTCCACAAATCTAGTCAGAATATGAAATTTTAGTAAACTAAATATTGAAAAATTTGAATGATTCCTATATAACATGAAAGATCGTTTAGAAAAAAACATTAATTAAAATGTAGAATTTGGTTTGAAAATTTTAAACAAAAGTGAAGAGTATAAACTTAAGTATATAAAAGATTTACCAAAAACTCATTATTTTAGAAGGTGTTAACCCACAGATTTTGGAAAATTTTCAAAAAATATGAAAACCTGGTTTTAGTGTATAGTTTCATCGAGCACTAACAAAAGATGATGGTCAAAGAGTTTAGAACCTCTGCTGTCTTCGTTTCTCTAGATAATCAAACATTTATAATGCTAATTCCACTAATCTAGTCAGTATATGAAATTTTAGTAAACTAAATATTGAAAAATTAGAATGATTCCTATATACCATGAAAGATATTTTAGAATACATTAATTCAAATGTCTAATGTGGTTTGAAAATTTTAAGCAAAAGTGAAGAGTGTAAACTTCATTATATAGAGCATTTACCGAAAACTCATTATCTTAGAAGGGGTTAACCCACGGATTTTGGAAAATTTTCAAAAATATGAAAAAATCTGGTTTTAGTTTATTGTTTCATAAGGCACTAACATAAGAAGATGGTCAAAGAGTTTAGAACCTATGTTGTTTTCGTTTCTCTAGATAATGAAAATTTTAATGCTAATTCCACTAATCTAGTCAGTATATAAAATTTTAGTAAACTAAATATTGAAAAATTAGAATGATTCCTATATACCATGAAAGATAGTTTAGAATACATTAATTCAAATCTCGAATGTGGTTTGAAAATTTTAAACAAAAGTGAAGAGTGTAAACTTCATTATATAGAGCATTTACCGAAAACTAATTATTTTAGAAGGGGTTAACCAACTAATCTAGTCAGTATATAAAATTTTAGTAAACTAAATATTGAAAAATTGGAA
This sequence comes from Raphanus raphanistrum subsp. raphanistrum, assembly GCA_019706035.1. Classification (NCBI taxonomy): domain Eukaryota; kingdom Viridiplantae; phylum Streptophyta; class Magnoliopsida; order Brassicales; family Brassicaceae; genus Raphanus; species Raphanus raphanistrum. Next base: position 55,643,005 of record CM033988.1, read on the forward strand.
TGATTCCTATATACCATGAAAGATTGTTTAGAATACATTAATTCAAATGTAGAATGTGGTTTGAAATTTTTAAACAAAAGTGAAGAGTATAAACTTCAGTATATAAAGGATTTAGCGAAAACTCATTATTTTGGAAGAGGTTGTTAACCCACGGATTTCGGAAAATTTTCAAAAAAAATATGAAAACCTGGTTTTAGTGTATAGTTTCATCGAGCACTAACATAAGATGATGGTCAAAGAGTTTAGAACCTCTTTTGTCTTCGTTTCTCTAGATAATGAAAAATTCATAATGCTAATTCCACTAATCTTGTCAGTATATGAAATTTTAGTATACTAAATAATGAGAAATTAGAATGATTCCTATATACCATGAAAGATATTTTAGAATACATTAATTCAAATGTCGAATGTGGTTTGAAATTTTTAACCAAAAGTGAGAGTATAAACTTCAGTATATAAATGATTTACCGAAAACTCATTATTTTAGAAGGAGTTAACCCACGGATTTTGGAAAAATTTCAAAATATATGAAAACCTGGTTTTAGTTTATAGTTTCATCGAGCACTCACATAAGATGATGGTCAAAGTGTTTAGAACCTCTGTTGTCTTCGTTTCTCTAGATAATGAAAAATTTATAATGCTGATTCCACTAATCTAGTCAATATATGAATTTTTAGTATACTAAATAATGAAAAATTAGAAGGATTCCTATATACCATGAAAGATAGTTTAGAATACATTAATTCAAATCTTGAATGTGGTTTGAAATTTTTAAACAAAAGTGAAGAGTGTAAGCTTCATTATATAGAGCATTTACCGAAAACTCATTATTTTAGAAGGTTAACCCACGGATTTTGGAAAATTTTCAAAAATATGAAAAAATCTGGTTTTAGTTTATTGTTTCATCAAGCTCTAACATAAGAAGATGGTCAAAGAGTTTAGAACCTCTGTTGTCTTCGTTTATCTAGATAATAAAAATTTATAATGGTTTTAGCTGATAGTTTCATCGGGAACTAACATAAGATGATGGTCAAAGTGTTTAGAACCTCGGCTGTCTTCGTTTCCCTAGATAATCAAAAATTTATAATGTTAATTCCACAAATCTAGTCAGAATATGAAATTTTAGTAAACTAAATATTGAAAAATTTGAATGATTCCTATATAACATGAAAGATCGTTTAGAAAAAAACATTAATTAAAATGTAGAATTTGGTTTGAAAATTTTAAACAAAAGTGAAGAGTATAAACTTCAGTATATAAAAGATTTACCAAAAACTCATTATTTTAGAAGGTGTTAACCCACAGATTTTGGAAAATTTTCAAAAAATATGAAAACCTGGTTTTAGTGTATAGTTTCATCGAGCACTAACAAAAGATGATGGTCAAAGAGTTTAGAACCTCTGCTGTCTTCGTTTCTCTAGATAATCAAACATTTATAATGCTAATTCCACTAATCTAGTCAGTATATGAAATTTTAGTAAACTAAATATTGAAAAATTAGAATGATTCCTATATACCATGAAAGATATTTTAGAATACATTAATTCAAATGTCTAATGTGGTTTGAAAATTTTAAGCAAAAGTGAAGAGTGTAAACTTCATTATATAGAGCATTTACCGAAAACTCATTATCTTAGAAGGGGTTAACCCACGGATTTTGGAAAATTTTCAAAAATATGAAAAAATCTGGTTTTAGTTTATTGTTTCATAAGGCACTAACATAAGAAGATGGTCAAAGAGTTTAGAACCTATGTTGTTTTCGTTTCTCTAGATAATGAAAATTTTAATGCTAATTCCACTAATCTAGTCAGTATATAAAATTTTAGTAAACTAAATATTAAAAAATTAGAATGATTCCTATATACCATGAAAGATTGTTTAGAATACATTAATTCAAATGTAGAATGTGGTTTGAAATTATTAATCTAATGGGAAGAGTATAAACTTCAGTATATAGAGGATTTACTAAAAACTCATTATTTTATAAGGTGTTAACCCACGTATTTTGGAAAATTTTCAAAAAATATGAAAACCTGGTTTTAGTGTATAGTTTCATCGAGCACTAACAAAAGATGATGTTCAAAGAGTTTAGAACCTCTGCTGTCTTCATTTCTCTAGATAATCAAAAATTTATAATGCTAATTCCACTAATCTAGTCAGTATATAAATTTTAGTAAACTAAATATTGAAAAATTAGAATGATTCCTATATACCATGAAAGATAGTTTAGAATACATTAATTCAAATGTCGAATGTGGTTTGAAATTTTTAAACAAAAGGGAAGAGTATAAACTTCAGTATATAAAGTATTTACCGAAAACTCATTATTTTAGAAGGGGTTAACCCACAGATTTTGGAAAAATTTCAAAAAATATGAAAACCTTGTTTTAGTGTATAGTTTCATCGAGCACTAACATAAGATGATGGTCAAAGAGTTTAGAACCTCTGCTGTATTCGTTTCTCTAGATAATCAAAAATTTATAATGCTAATTCCACTAATCTAGTTAGTATATGAAATTTTAGTAAACTAAATATTGAAAAATTAGAATGATTCCTATATACCATGAAAGATAGTTTAGAATACATTAATTCAAATTTAGAATGTGGTTTGAAATTTTTAAACAAAAGTGAAGAGTATAAACTTCAGTATATAAAGGATTTAGCGAAAACTCATTATTTTGGAAGAGGTTGTTAACCCACGGATTTTGGAAAATTTTCAAAAAAATATGAAAACCTGGTTTTAGTGTATAGTTTTATCGAGCACTAACATAAGATGATGGCAAAGAGTTTAGAACCTCTGTTGTCTTCGTTTTTCTAGATAATGAAAAATTCATAATGCTAATTCCACTAATCTTGTCAGTATATGAAATTTTAGTATACTAAATAATGAAAAATTAGAATGATTCCTATATACCATGAAAGATATTTTAGAATACATTAATTCAAATGTCAAATGTGGTTTGAAATTTTTAAACAAAAGTGAGAGTATAAACTTCAGTATATAAAGGATTTACCGAAAACTCATTATTTTAGAAGGGGTTAACCCACAGATTTTGGAAAAATTCCAAAATATATGAAAACCTGGTTTTAGTGTATAGTTTCATCGAGCACTAACATAAGATGATGGTCAAAGTGTTTAGAACCTCTGTTGTCTTCGTTTCTCTAGATAATGAAAAATTTATAATGCTAATTCCACTAATCTAATCAATATATGAAATTTTAGTATACTAAATAATGAAAAATTAGAAGGATTCCTATATACCATGAAAGATAGTTTAGAATACATTAATTCAAATCTCGAATGTGGTTTGAAATTTTTAAACAAAAGTGAGAGTATAAACTTCAGTATATAAAGGATTTACCGAAAACTTATTATTTTAAAAGGGGTTAACCCACAGATTTTGGAAAAATTTCAAAAATATGAAAACTTGGTTTTAGTGTATAGTTTCATTGAGCACTAACATAAGATGATGGTCAAAGAGTTTAGAACCTCTGTTGTCTTCGTTTCTCTAGATAATGAAAATTTTATAATGTTAATTCCACTAATCTAGTTATTATATGAAATTTTAGTATACTAAATAATGAAAAATTAGAATGATTCCTATATAACATGAAAGATAGTTTAGAATACATTAATTCAAATGTCGAATGTGGTTTGAAATTTTTAAACAAAAGTGAAGAGTATAAACTTCAGTATATAAAGGATTTACCGAAAACTCATTATTTTGGAAGAGGTTGTTAACCCACGGATTTTGAAATTTTTTCAAAAGATATGAAAACTGGTTTTAGTGTATAGTTTAATCGAGCACTAACATAAGAAGATTGTCAAAGAGTTTAGAACCTCTGTTGTCTTCGTTTCTCTAGATAATGAAAATTTTATAATGCTAATTCCACTAATTTAGTTAGTATATGAAATTTTAGTATACTAAATTATGAAAAATTAGAATGATTCCTATATACCATGAAAGATAGTTTAGAATACATTAATTCAAATGTCGAACGTGGTTTGAAATTTTTAAACAAAAGTGAAGAGTATAAACTTCAGTATATTAAGGATTTACCGAAAACTCATTATTTTAAAAGGGGTTAACACACGGATTTTGGAAAAAATTTTAAAAATATGAAAACCTGGTTTTAGTGTATAGTTTCATCGAGCACTAACATAAGATGATGGTCAAAGAGTTTAGAACCTCTGTTGTCTTCGTTTCTCTAGATAATGAAAATTTTATAATGCTAATTCCACTAATCTAGTCAGTATATGAAATTTTAGTATACTAAATAATGAAAAATTAGAATGATTCCTATATACCATGAAAGATATTTTAGAATACATTAATTCAAATGTCGAATGTGGTTTGAAAATTTTAAATAAAAGTGAGAGTATAAACTTCGGTATATAAAGGATTTACCGAAAACTCATTATTTTAGAAGGGGGTTAACCCACGGATTTTAGAAAATTTTCAAAAAAATATGAAAACCTGGTTTTAGTGTATAGTTTCATCGAGCACTAACATAAGATGATGGTCAAAGTGTTTAGACCCTCTGTTGTCTTCGTTTCTCTAAATAATGAAAAAATTATAATGCTAATTCCACTAATCTAGTCAATATATGAAATTTTAGTATACTAAATAATGAAAAATTAGAATGATTCCTATATACCATGAAAGATAGTTTAGAATACATTAATTCAAATCTCGAATGTGGTTTGAAAATTTTAAACAAAAGTGAAGAGTGTAAACTTCATTATATAGAGCATTTACCGAAAACTAATTATTTTAGAAGGGGTTAACCAACTAATCTAGTCAGTATATAAAATTTTAGTAAACTAAATATTGAAAAATTGGAATGATTCCTATATACCATGAAATATTGTTTAGAATACATTAATTCAAATGTAGAATGTGGTTTGAAATTTTTAAACAAAAGTGAAGAGTATAAACTTCAGTATATAAAGGATTTAGCGAAAACTCATTATTTTGGAAGAGGTTGTTAACCCACGGATTTCGGAAAATTTTCAAAAAAAATATGAAAACCTGGTTTTAGTGTATAGTTTCATCGAGCACTAACATAAGATGTTGGTCAAAGAGTTTAGAAACCTCTTTTGTCTTCGTTTCTCTAGATAATGAAAAATTCATAATGCTAATTCCACTAATCTTGTCAGTATATGAAATTTTAGTATACTAAATAATGAGAAATTAGAATGATTCCTATATACCATGAAAGATATTTTAGAATACATTAATTCAAATGTCGAATGTGGTTTGAAATTTTTAACCAAAAGTGAGAGTATAAACTTCAGTATATAAAGGATTTACCGAAAACTCATTATTTTAGAAGGGGTTAACCCACGGATTTTGGAAAAATTTCAAAATATATGAAAACCTGGTTTTAGTTTATAGTTTCATCGAGCACTCACATAAGATGATGGTCAAAGTGTTTAGAACCTCTGTTGTCTTCGTTTCTCTAGATAATGAAAAATTTATAATGCTAATTCCACTAATCTAGTCAATATATGAAATTTTAGTATACTAAATAATGAAAAATTAGAAGGATTCCTATATACCATGAAAGATAGTTTAGAATACATTAATTCAAATCTCGAATGTGGTTTGAAATTTTTAAACAAAAGTGAAGAGTGTAAGCTTCATTATATAGAGCATTTACCGAAAACTCATTATTTTAGAAGGTTAACCCACGGATTTTGGAAAATTTTCAAAAATATGAAAAAATCTGGTTTTAGTTTATTGTTTCATCAAGCTCTAACATAAGAAGATGGTCAAAGAGTTTAGAACCTCTGTTGTCTTCGTTTATCTAGATAATAAAAATTTATAATGGTTTTAGCTGATAGTTTCATCGGGAACTAACATAAGATGATGGTCAAAGTGTTTAGAACCTCGGCTGTCTTCGTTTCCCTAGATAATCAAAAATTTATAATGCTAATTCCACAAATCTAGTCAGAATATGAAATTTTAGTAAACTAAATATTGAAAAATTTGAATGATTCCTATATAACATGAAAGATCGTTTAGAAAAAAACATTAATTAAAATGTAGAATTTGGTTTGAAAATTTTAAACAAAAGTGTAGAGTATAAACTTCAGTATATAAAAGATTTACCAAAAACTCATTATTTTAGAAGGTGTTAACCCACAGATTTTGGAAAATTTTCAAAAAATATGAAAACCTGGTTTTAGTGTATAGTTTCATCGAGTACTAACAAAAGATGATGGTCAAAGAGTTTAGAACCTCTGCTGTCTTCGTTTCTCTAGATAATCAAACATTTATAATGCTAATTCCACTAATCTAGTCAGTATATGAAATTTTAGTAAACTAAATATTGAAAAATTAGAATGATTCCTATATACCATGAAAGATATTTTAGAATACATTAATTCAAATGTCTAATGTGGTTTGAAAATTTTAAGCAAAAGTGAAGAGTGTAAACTTCATTATATAGAGCATTTACCGAAAACTCATTATCTTAGAAGGGGTTAACCCACGGATTTTGGAAAATTTTCAAAAATCTGAAAAAATCTGGTTTTAGTTTATTGTTTCATAAGGCACTAACATAAGAAGATGGTCAAAGAGTTTAGAACCTATGCTGTTTTCGTTTCTCTAGATAATGAAAATTTTAATGCTAATTCCACTAATCTAGTCAGTATATAAAATTTTAGTAAACTAAATATTGAAAAATTGGAATGATTCCTATATACCATGAAAGATTGTTTAGAATACATTAATTCAAATGTAGAATGTGGTTTGAAATTATTAATCTAATGGGAAGAGTATAAACTTCAGTATATAGAGGATTTACTAAAAACTCATTATTTTATAAGGTGTTAGTTAACCCACGTATTTTGGAAAATTTTTTAAAAAATATGAAAACCTGGTTTTAGTGTATAGTTTCATCGAGCACTAACAAAAGATGATGTTCAAAGAGTTTAGAACCTCTGCTGTCTTCATTTCTCTAGATAATCAAAAACTTATAATGCTAATTCCACTAATCTAGTCAGTATATGAAATTTTAGTAAACTAAATATTGAAAAATTAGAATGATTCCTATATACCATGAAAGATAGTTTAGAATACATTAATTCAAATGTCGAATGTGGTTTGAAATTTTTAAACAAAAGGGAAGAGTATAAACTTCAGTATATAAAGTATTTACCGAAAACTCATTATTTTAGAAGGGGTTAACCCACAGATTTTGGAAAAATTTCAAAAAATAAGAAAACCTGGTTTTAGTGTATAGTTTCATCGAGCACTAACATAAGATGATGGTCAAAGAGTTTAGAACCTCTGCTGTCTTCGTTTCTCTAGATAATCAAAAATTTATAATGCTAATTCCACTAATCTAGTTAGTATATGAAATTTTAGTAAACTAAATATTGAAAAATTAGAATGATTCCTATATACCATGAAAGATAGTTTAGAATACATTAATTCAAATTTAGAATGTGGTTTGAAATTTTTAAACAAAAGTGAAGAGTATAAACTTCAGTATATAAAGGATTTAGCGAAAACTCATTATTTTGGAAGAGGTTGTTAACCCACGGATTTTGGAAAATTTTCAAAAAAATATGAAAACCTGGTTTTAGTGTATAGTTTTATCGAGCACTAACATAAGATGATGGCAAAGAGTTTAGAACCTCTGTTGTCTTCGTTTTTCTAGATAATGAAAAATTCATAATGCTAATTCCACTAATCTTGTCAGTATATGAAATTTTAGTATACTAAATAATGAAAAATTAGAATGATTCCTATATACCATGAAAGATATTTTAGAATACATTAATTCAAATGTCGAATGTGGTTTGAAATTTTTAAACAAAAGTGAGAGTATAAACTTCAGTATATAAAGGATTTACCGAAAACTCATTATTTTAGAAGGGGTTAACCCACAGATTTTGGAAAAATTCCAAAATATATGAAAACCTGGTTTTAGTGTATAGTTTCATCGAGCACTAACATAAGATGATGGTCAAAGTGTTTAGAACCTCTGTTGTCTTCGTTTCTCTAGATAATGAAAAATTCATAATGCTAATTCCACTAATCTTGTCAGTATATGAAATTTTAGTATACTAAATAATGAAAAATTAGAATGATTCCTATATACCATGAACGATATTTTAGAATATATTAATTCAAATGTCGAATGTGGTTTGAAATTTTTAAACAAAAGTGAGAGTATAAACTTCAGTACATAAAGAATTTACCGAAAACTCATTATTTTAGAAGGGGTTAACCCACGGAATTTGGAAAAATTTCAAAAAATATGAAAACCTGGTTTTAGTGTATAGTTTAATCGAGCACTAACATAAGATGATGATCAAAGTGTTTAGAACATCTGTTGTCTTCGTTTCTCTAGATAATGAAAAATTTATAATGCTAATTCCACTAATCTAGTCAGTATATGAAATTTTAGTATACTAAATAATGAAAAATTAGAATGATTCCTATATACCATGAAAGATAGTTTAGAATACATTAATTCAAATCTCGAATGTGGTTTGAAATTTTTAAACAAAAGTGAAGAGTGTAAACTTCATTATATAGAGCATTTACCGAAAACTCATTATTTTAGAAGGGGGGTTAATCCACAGATTTTGGAAAATTTTCAAAAATATGAAAAAATCTGGTTTTAGTTTATTGTTTCATCAAGCACTAACATAAGAAGATGTTCAAAGAGTTTAGAACCTCTGTTGTCTTCGTTTCTCTAGATAATGAAAATTTTATAATGCTAATTCCACTAATCATGTTAGTATATGAAATTTTAGTATACTAAATAATGAAAAATTAGAATGATTCCTATATACCATGAAAGATAGTTTAGAATACATTAATTCAAATGTCGAATGTGGTTTGAAAATTTTAAACAAAAGTGAAGAGTATAAACTTCAGTATATAAAGGATTTACCGAAAACTCATTATTTTAGAAAGGGTTAACCCACGGATTTTAGAAAAAAATCAAAAATATGAAATCCTAGTTTTAGTGTATTGTTTCATCGAGCAATAACATAATATGATGGTATAATAGTTTAGAACCTATGTTGTCTTCGTTTCTCTAGATAATTAAAAATTTATAATGCTAATTCCACTAATATAGTCAGTAAATGAAATTTTAGTATACTAAATAATGAAAAATTAGAATGATTTCTATATACCATGAATGATAGTTTAGAATACGTTAGTTTAAATGTCGAATGTGGTTTGAAAATTTTAAACAAAATTGAAGAGTATAAACTTCAGTATATAAAGGATTTACCGAAAACTCAATATTTTAGAAAGGGTTAGTGTATAGTTTCATCGAGCACTAACATAATATGATGGTCAAAGAGTTTAGAACCTTTGTTGTCTTCGTTTCTCTAGATAATGAAAATTTTATAATGCTAATTCCACTAATCTAGTCAGTATATCAAATTTTAGCAAACTAAATATTGAAAAATAGAATGATTCCTATATACCATGAAATATAGTTTAGAATACATTAATTCAAATGTAAATGTGGTTTGAAATTTTTAATCTAATGGGAAGAGTATAAACTTCAGTATATAGAGGATTTACCGAAAACTCATTAATTTAGAAAAGGTTAACCCACGGATTTTGGAAAATTTTCAACAATATGAAAATCTGGTTTTAGCTGATAGTTTCATCGAGAACTAACATAAGATGATGGTCAAAGAGTTTAGAACCTCTGCTGTCTTCGTTTCTCTAAATAATCAAAAATTTATAATGCTAATTCCACTAATCTATCAGAATATGAAATTTTAGTAAACTAAATATTGAAAAATTTGAATGATTCCTATATAACATGAAAGATCGTTAAGAAAACATTAATTAAAATGTAGAATTTGGTTTGAAATTTTTAAACAAAAGGGAAGAGTATAAAATTCAGTATATAAAAGATTTACCGAAAACTCATTATTTTAGAAGGGGTTAACTTACGGATTTTGTAAAACTTTCAAAAATATGAAAACCTGGTTTTAGTGTATAGTTTCATCGAGCACTAACATAAAATGATGGTCAAAGAGTTTAGAACATCTGCTGTCTTCGTTTCTCAAGATAATGAAAATTTTATAATGCTAATTCCACTAATCTAGTCAGTATATGAAATTTTAGTAAACTAAATATTGAAAAATTAGAATTATTACTATATACCATGAAAGATAGTTTAGAATACATTAATTCAATTGTATAATGTGGTTTGAAATTTTTAATCAAAAGGAAAGAGTATAAACTTCAGTATATAGAGGATCTACCGAAAACTCATTATTTTAGAAGGCGGGTTAACCCACGGATTTTGGAAAATTTTCAAGAATATGAAAAAATTGTTTTAGTTTATAGTTTCATCAAGCACTAACATAAGATAATGGTCAAAGAGTTTAGAACTTCTGTTCTCTTTGTTTCTCAAGATATTGAAAATTTTATAATGCTAAGTCCACTAATCTAGTCAGTATATGAAAATTTAGTAAACTAAATATTGAAAAATTTGAATGATTCCTATATAACATGCATGAAAGATCGTTTAGAAAACATTAATGAAAACATAGAATTTGGTTTGAAATTTTTAAACAAAAGTGAAGAGTATAAACTTCAGTATATACATGATTTACCGAAAACTCATTATTTTAGAAGGGGTTGACCCACGGATTTTGGAAAACTTTCAAAAAATATGAAAACCTGGTTTTAGTGTATAGTTTCATCGAGCACTAACATAAGATGATGATCAAATAGTTTAGAACCTCTGCTGTCTTCGTTTCTCTAGATAATCAAAAATTTATTATGCTAATTCCACTAATCTAGTCTGTATATGAAATTTTAGTAACCTAAATATTGAAAAATTTGAATGATTCCTATATACCATGAAAGATAGTTTAGAATACATTAATTCAAATGTTGAATGTGGTTTGAAATTTTTAATCTAACGAGAAGAGTATAAACTTCAGTATATATAAATAATTTGATGGGAAGAGTATAAAATTCAGTATATAGAGGATTTACCGAAAACTCATTATTTTAGAAGAGGTTAACCCACGGATTTTAGAAAAATTTCAACAATATGAAAATCTGGTTTTAGCTGATAGTTTCATAGAGAACTAACATAAGATGATGGTCAAAGAGTTTAGAACCCCTGCTGTCTTCGTTTCTCTAGATAATCAAAAATATATAATGCTAATTCCAATAATCTAGTCAGAATATGAAATTTTAGTAAACTAAATATTGAAAAATTTGAATGATCCTATATAACATGAAAGATCGTTTAGAAAACATTAATTAAAATGAAGAATTTGGTTTGAAATTTTTAAACAAAAGTGAAGAGTATAAACTTCAGTATATAAAAGATTTACCGAAAACTCATTATTTTAGAAGGGGTTAACCTACGGATTTTGGAAAACTTTCAAAAATATGAAAACCTGGTTTTAGTGTATAGTTTCATCGAGCACTAACATAAGATGATGGTCAAAGAGTTTAGAACCTCTGCTGTCTTCGTTTCTCAAGATAATGAAAATTTTATAATGCTAATTCCACTAACCTAGTCAGTATATGAAATTTTAGTAAACTAAATATTGAAAAGTTAGAATGATTACTATATACCATGAAAGATCGTTTAGAATACATTAATTCAAATGGATAATGTGGTTTGAAATTTTTAATCTAACGGAAATAGTATAAACTTCAGTATATAGAGGATCTACCGAAAACTCATTATTTTAGAAGGCGGGTTAACCCACGGATTTTTGAAAATTTTCAAGAATATGAAAAAAATTGTTGTAGTTTATAGTTTCATCAAGCACTAACATAAGATAATGGTCAAAGAGTTTAGAACTTCTGTTCTTTTCGTTTCTCAAGATATTGAAAATTTTATAATGCTAAGTCCACTAATCTAGTCAGTATATGAAATTTTAGTAAACTAAATATTGAAAAATTTGAATGATTCCTATATAACATGAAAGATCGTTTAGAAAACGTTAATTAAAACGTAGAATTTGGTTTGAAATTTTTAAACAAAAGTGAAGAGTATAAACTTCAGTATATACATGATTTACCGAAAACTCATTATTTTAGAAGGGGGTTAACCCACAGATTTTGGAAAACTTTCAAAAAATATGAAAAACTGGTTTTAGTGTATAGTTTCATCGAGCACTAACATAAGATGATGATCAAAGAGTTTAGAACCTCTGCTGCCTTCGTTTCTCTAGATAATCAAAATTTTATAATGCTAATTCCACTAATCTAGTCAGTATATGAAATTTTAGTAACCTAAATATTGAAAAATTTGAATGATTCCTATATGCCATGAAAGATAGTTTAGAATACATTAATTCAAATGTATAATGTGATTTGAAAATTTTAATCTAACGGGAAGAGTATAAACTTCAGTATATATAAATAATTTACCGAAAACTCATTATTTTAGAAGGGGTTAACCCACAGATTTTGGAAAATTTTCAAAAAATATGAAAATCTGGTTTTATTGTATAGTTTCATCGAGCACTAACATAAGATGATGGTCAAAGAGTTTATTACCACTGTTGTCTTCGTGTCTGTAGATAATGAAAATTTTATAATGCTAATTCCACTAATATAGTGAGTATATGAAATTTTAGTAAACTAAATATTGAAAAATTATAATGTTCCTATATATATACCTTAAAAGATTGTTTAGAAAACATTAATTAAAACATAGAATTTGGTTTGAAATTTTTAAACAAAAGTGAAGAGTATAAACTTCAGTATATAAAGATTTCCGAAAACTCATTATTTTGGAAGAGGTTGTTAACCCACGGATTTTGGAAAATTTTCAAAAAATATGAAAATCTGGTTTTATTGTATAGTTTCATCGAGCACTAACATAAGATGATGGTCAAAGAGTTTATTAGCACTGTTGTCTTCGTTTTTGTAGATATGAAAATTTTATAATGCTAATTCCACTAATATAGTGAGTATATGAAGTTTTAGTAAACTAAATATTGAATAATTATAATGTTCCTATATACCATGAAAGATTGTTTAGAAAACATTAATTAAAACATAGAATTTTGTTTGAAATTGTTAAACAAAAGTGAAGAGTATAAACTTCAGTATATAAAGATTTCCGAAAACTCATTATTTTAGAAAGGGTTAACCCACGGATTTTGGAAAATTTTCAAAAATATGAAAATATGGTTTTAGTGTATAGTTTCATCGAGCATTAACATAAGATGATGGTCAAAGAGTTTAGAACCTCTGTTGTATTCGTTTCTCTAAATAATGAAAATTTTATAATGCTAATTTCACTAGTTTAGTCAGTATATGAAATTTTAGTAACTAAATATTGAAAAATTAGAATGATTCCTATATAGCATGAAAGAGAGTTTAGAATACATTAATTCAAATGTATAATGTGGTTTGAAATTTTTAATCTAACGGAAAGAGTATAAACTTCAGTATATAGAGGATCTACCGAAAACTCATTATTTTAGAAGGAGGCTAACCCACAGATTTTGGAAAATTGAAAATTTTGAAGAATATGAAAATTTTGTTTTAGTTTATAGTTTCATCAAGCACTAACATAAGATAATGGTCAAACAGTTTAGAGCATGTCCAATGGGGCCTCTTAAGCACAGATCCTTAAAAATAAATTAATATAATAATGTGTGGGCCCTACTGAATTTAAGGATTTGAAACAAATTAATCCTTAACTAAGGATTCGTTGTGTTACTGTGCGCGGGTCCCACTGCTACGTGGGATCCTGCAATTGAATCATTTTTTTTAAACTAAAAGAAAAAAAAAAGAAAAAAAAAATAAAAAGCTTACCTTGGTAATCGAGCAAGAGAGTCTCGGCATTGGACATGCTCTTAGAACCTCTGTTCTCTTAGTTTCTTTAGATAATGAAAATTTTATAATGCTAAGTCCACTAATCTAGTTAGTATATGAAATTTTAGTAAACTAAATAATGAAAAAATAGAATGATTCCTATATATAGAATACGCTGAATAATCCTATTATTGAGTATGTAGAAAGTATATATACAGCAGTACATGTAGGGTAATTAACAATACAGAGTATTTACAAATAGATCCTTTTAGTCTATACTATTTACTTAACATCCCCCCTCAAGATGGTGGAGCTGGAGTAACACCAATCTTGGTTCGTGAAGACTGAAAAGGAGTTCTAGAGAGTGGTTTAGTGAGCCCATCTGCGAGTTGATCATGCGTAGAAACGTGCGTAACCCGGAGGAGTCCGTGTTGAATCTGGCCGCGTACAAAGTGATAATCAAGAGCGATATGTTTCATTCTGGAATGGAAGACCGGATTAGCACAGAGATAGGTTGCACCTATGTTATCGCAGTACACAGTAGGTGTGGAAGTGATTGGCACACCAAGCTCAAGAAGTAGAGAGACGAGCCAACGAATTTCGGAAGCAGTATTGACGACTGCACGGTACTCTGCTTCGGTGGAGGAGCGAGCCACGCCTTTTTGTTTCTTCGTTGACCATGAGACAGGTTGAGAGCCTAGGAAAATCACATATGCATTAGTTGAGACAAAGTCATCAGAGTCACCAGCCCAGTCTGCATCGGAGAAGGCGTGAAGTGTTGGCGAGGCCTGTTTCCGCAAAAGGATACCATGGTTTAGAGTTCCAGATAGATAGCGAAGTACCCGTTTTACGGCCTGCCAATGCTCAGTGGTAGGACAGTGCATATACTGCGAGAGTTTGTTGACGGCGTAAGAGACATCCGGACGAGTAAGAGCAAGATATTGGAGGCTTCCAACTAACTTGCGATAAGGTTGCGGATCAGAGAGAGGTGAGCCAGAGCGCAGTGTAAGCTTGGGATGAGTGGGAAGTGGAGTTGCAACAGGCTTGGCATGAAGCATATCGGCTTTCTGAAGAAGATCAGTGATATACTTGCGCTGTTTCAAGTGCAATCCTTGTGAAGTGCGAACAGCTTCAATACCAAGAAAGGAACTCAGGTGACCCATATCTTTAATAGAAAATCGGTTAGCAAGAGACGCGATGACCTGTTGGACTAGAGTAGAGTCACTTCCGGTTACTAAGATGTCGTCTACGTAGACCAGGATATAGACGAACTTAGAGTGTCTCTTGTAGATGAACAGAGATGTATCTGCCAAGGAGTTTTGAAAACCCGACTGCAAGAGATAGGATTTGAGTTCAGAGTACCAGGCTCGGGGTGCTTGTTTTAGACCATAGAGTGCCTTACGAAGACGACAGACATGATTAGGCCGATCCTTATCAGTGAAACCAGGTGGCTGAGACATGAACACTTCTTCTTGCAAGCTACCTTGAAGAAACGCGGTGTTAACATCTATTTGTCGTACCGGCCAGTCTTGATTTACAGCCAAGCCAAGAACGATCCTGATGGTAGTGGACTTGATGACAGGACTGAACGTGTCCTCATAATCAATGCCTTGTTGCTGATGATATCCTTTCGCAACAATCCGCGCTTTGTAACGATCAATGGTACCATCAGGATTATACTTTATAGTGAAGACCCATCGACAGCCGACCACATTCATTGTCTCAGTTACAGCCTCTAAATCCCAAGTATGATGTTCCGTGGTAGAGTTAAACTCTCGAGACATTGCATCACGCCAATGTTTATGTTTCATTGCTTGCTGCCATGTAGATGGGATCCAGTGAGGATCCGTCTGAAGAGAGGCTGTGAGATTGTACCGAGTAGCAGGTTTGACAATGTTGTTCCGAGAACGCGTTGTCATAGTATGGCGTGGTGCTGCTGGTGGTGGCGGAGGAGCAGGCGCTGGAGGCGCTGGTGCAGGAGGAGCAGGCGCTGGAGGCGCTGGTGCAGGAGACGCTGAGGATGACGTAGGAGTCGGCGTTTGATCCTCTGAACTTGATGTTGACGGCGTTGCTTCCTCATGTGGCTGCTGTGGTGTTGGTGATGAATCACTGCTCGTGGGTCCAGTGTTCGCAGTCGCAGATGGAGAGTGTATGAGCGGTGGCGCAACAGGTATAACAGTAACTGGTGGGGCTGAGGTCGAAGAGTTTTCGGTAGGTTGAGTAGGTTTGGGGGCGGTTAAGGTGGGATAAGGAAACTCTGTTTCGTTGAAGCGTACATGGCGAGAAGTATAAACGCGATCAGTAAGGGGATCAAGGCAAAGATAAGCACTCTGGGATAAAGAGTACCCAATAAAGACACATGGCATTGATCGGTTTTGAAGTTTATTTGGAGCATAGGGACGAAGCCAAGGGTAGCAGAGACACCCGAAGGTGCGAAGCTTTTGGTAGTTGGGTGAGAGGTGGAAGAGGTTTTCGAAGGGAGTAGTGTTTGATAGAGTGGGTGTGGGTAGACGGTTTATGAGATACACGGCTGTGGCAAAAGCCGATGGCCAAAATGTGAGTGGCATACGAGCAGAGGAGAGAAGAGATAAGCCGGTCTCGACAATGTGCCGATGCTTTCTCTCCGAGAGACCATTGTGTTCAGGGGTATGAGGTGGGGTTGTAAGGTGAGAGATGCCATGAGTAGCAAGGTATTGACGAAGAGCAATGTACTCTCCACCATTGTCAGAGTATAAGTTGCAGATTTTATGTTTGAACTTGGTTTCAGCAAGGGGTTTAAAGGTTTGAAAGATGGCTTTTACTTCAGACTTTTTGGTAAGGGGAAAAAGCCAAGTGTACCTAGTGAAGTGGTCAACTAGGACAAGGTAATATCGAAAGTTTTGAGTAGATAAAACTGGTGATTGCCACACATCAGAGAAAATATATTCGAGAGGATGAGAAGATATGATTGTACTTTGGTGAAAGGGAAGTTTCTGAGTTTTATTAAGCAAACAATCGTTGCAAGGCAAAAGCGTAGAAGAGTTTGTGAAACAAGGTAAAGAATTCTGAGAAACAACAACTTTAAGAGTAGATAAAGAAGGGTGGCCCAGTCTTTGGTGCCATTGAGAGAGGGTGGCTTTGGTGTCGGGATAGGAAACATGGGAGGCGGAGGGTTTAGGTATGGACACCGGCCACTCATACAAATCACCCTTCGTGCGACCTTGAAGCAACCGGACCCCCGTGCTGAGATCCTTCACCTGAAACGAAGCAGGAAAGAATTCCACAGAAACTTGATTAGCGTTGCAAAGACGATAGACGGAAATCAAATTCTTGCTCACATTCGGAACACAAAGAATATCTTTCAAAGCAAGTTGTTTGGAAGTAGTAGGAAGAGAGGCAGAGCCAATATGAGTTATAGATAAACCTGAACCATCAGCAATGGAAACTTGATCAGTTCCAGCATATGGTTGATGCAAAGCGAGGTTGTTCAAATCGGCAGTGAGGTGATGGGTAGCACCGCTATCAAGTAGCCAAGCATTGGGATTGTACTGAGTGGCGTGTGCGACATTTGCTCGAGGTTGCCAGAGAGGAGAGGTCGGCATCGAAGCCTGCAGGTTTGATG
Organism: Raphanus raphanistrum subsp. raphanistrum; assembly: GCA_019706035.1. Lineage (NCBI taxonomy): Eukaryota > Viridiplantae > Streptophyta > Magnoliopsida > Brassicales > Brassicaceae > Raphanus > Raphanus raphanistrum. The sequence goes on from CM033988.1 coordinate 55,660,402, forward strand.
TCGCAGAAGCATTGCCATGGAGTTGGGGACAGCGACGAGCACTATGACCGAAAATGCTGCAGATTTGGCACTTGCCTTGGTAGCCACGCGAGCTGTTTTGGTGCGGTGAGGAGGTAAGCTGTTGCTGCTGCCATGTCTGGTTGCTGCGGTTGTTGTTGTTGTAGCCACCACGACGAGTTGTGGGGTAACGGTTGTTACTTGAAGAACCTCTAGAGTTGGCGAAGTTAGCAGTAACAGGAGCAGAGCTTGGCTGAGTCGCGACAGTTTGAAGCTTAGCCTCTTGGTTAAGGAGCTTCTCGTGAACTTCAGGGAGAGAGGGAGCAGTATCACGACCATCAATCTGATCAGCAATGGTCTTGTATTCCTCAGGAAGTCCCTCAAGTATGAACTCGATTTGGTCCTCATGATCGAGTGCCTTTCCAAGCAGTGCGAGTTCATCAAAGCGAGTGGTAAGACCCTGAAAGTATTCATTGATAGTCTTGCTTCCTTTCTTCCAGCCTTGGATCTGTTGTCGGATTTGTTTCATATGGGCACGGCTAGGTTTGGCGTAAGTCATCGTCAGAGTAGACCAGATTGCCGATGCCGTCTCTGCAGTAGATAGGATTGGTTGGATTGTGGTGGTGATGGCGCCAAGCAGAGAGCTGTAGATCAAACGATCCTGTCGCTTCCAGACAGTGTAGGCAGGGTTAGGGACAACGCCCTGATCGGTAGTGATGGTTGCAGCAGGTACTTCCACGGAGCCATCGATGTGACCTGACAAATCATAGCCTTCAAGCAAGGCATGAACCTGTCTGCTCCACATCAAGAAGTTAGATCCGGTGAGTTTGGTAACATTATTCATGTTAACGTTGAGAATAGATGATGTTGCAGAGACTGCAATCCTCTCGGTGGTGGAGGTATTGGTTTCGCCGGACATGATGAAGATGAGGGAGGCGTAGAAAAATTGAAAAAGAGTATGGCGGCTTTTGATTAGGTTAATCAAGCTCTGATACCATATAGAATACGCTGAATAATCCTATTATTGAGTATGTAGAAAGTATATATACAGCAGTACATGTAGGGTAATTAACAATACAGAGTATTTACAAATAGATCCTTTTAGTCTATATTATTTACTTAACACTATATACCATGAAAGATAGTTTAGAATACATTAATTCAAGTGTCGATGTGGTTTGATATTTTTAAGCAAAAGTGAAGAGTATAAACTTCAGTATATAGAGCATTTACATAAAACTCATTATTTTAGAAGGGGTTAACCCACAGATTTTGGAAAAAATACAAAAAATATGAAAATCTGGTTTTAGTGTATAGTTTCATCGAGCACTAACATAAGATGATGGTCAAAGAGTTTACAACCTCAGATGTCTTCGTTTCTCTAGATAATGAAAATTTTAAAATGATAATTCCACTAATCTAGTCAGTATATGAAACTTTAGTAAACTAAATATTGAAAAATTTGAATGATTCCTATATACCATGAAAGATAGTTAAGAATACATTAATTCAAATGTACAATGTGGTTTGAAATTTTTAAACAAAAGTGAAGAGTATAAACTTCAGTATATAGAGCATTTACCTAAAACTCATTATATTAGAAGGGGTTAACCCACAGATTTTGGAAAATTTTCAAAAAATATGAAAATCTGGTTTTATTGTATAGTTTCATCGAGCACTAACATAAGATGATGGTCAAAGAGTTTATAACCACTGTTGTCTTCGTTTCTCTAGATAATGAAAATTTTATAATGCTAATTCCACTAATCTAGTGAGTATATGAAATTTTAGTAACTAAATATTGAAAAATTAGAATGATTCCTAAATACCATGAAAGAGAGTTTAGAATACATTAATTCAAATGTATAATGTGGTTTGAAATTTTTAATCTAACGGAAAGAGTATAAACTTCAGTATATAGAGGATTTACCGAAAACTAATTATTTTAGAAAAGGGGTTAACCCACGGATTTTGGAAAATTTTCAAGAATATGAAAATTTTGTTTTAGTTTATAGTTTCATAAAGCACTAACATAAGATAAAGGTCAAAGAGTTTAGTACCTCTATTCTCTTCGTTTCTCTAGATAATGAAAATTTTATAATGCTATGTTCACTAATCTAGCCAGTATGTGAAATTTTAGTTTAGAATACATTAATTCCTATATACCATGAAAGATAGTTTAGAATACATTAATTCAAGTGTCGATGTGGTTTGAAATTTTTAAACAAAAGTGAAGAGTATAAACTTCAGTATACAAAACATTTACCTAAAACTCATTATTTTAGAAGGGGTTAACCTATGGATTTTGGAAAAAATTCAAAAAATATGAAAATCTGGTTTTAGTGTATAGTTTCATCGAGCACTAACATAAGATGATGGTCAAAGAGTTAACAACCTCTGTTGTCTTCGTTTCTCTAGATAATGAAAATTTTATAATGATAATTCCCTAATCTAGTCAGTATATGAAAATTTAGTAAGCTAAATATTGAAAAGTTTGAATGATTCCTATATACCATGAGAGATAGTTTAGAATACATTAATTCAAATGTAGAATGTGGTTTGAAATTTTAAAACAAAGTGAAGATTATAAACTTCATTATATAGAGCATCTACCTAAACTCATTATTTTAGAAGGGGTTAACCTACAGATTTTGGAAAAAAAATCAAAAATATGAAAATCTGGTTTTAGTGTATAGTTTCATCGAGCGCTAACATAACATGATGGTCAAAGGGTTTACAACCTCTGTTGTATTCGTTTCTCTAGATAATGAAAAATTTATAATGCTAATTCCACTAATCTAGTCAGTATATAAAATTTTAGTAAACTAAATATTGAAAAATTTGAATGATTCCTATATACCATGAAAGATAGATTAAAATACAATAATTCAAATGTCGAATGTAGTTTGAAATTTTTAAACAAAAGTGAAGAGTATAAACTTTAGTATATAAATGATTTTCCGAAAACTCATTATTTTATAAGGGGTTATTAACCCACAGATTTTGGAAAATTTTCAAGAATATTAAAATCCGGTTTTAGTTTATAGTTTCATCCAGCACTAACATAATATGATGGTCAAAGAGTTTAGAACCTCTGTTGTCTTCGTTTCTCTAGATATTGAAAATTTTATAATGCTAATTCCACTAATCTAGTCAATATATGAAATTTTAGTAAACTAAATATTAAAAAATTAGAATGATTCCTATATACCATGAAAGATAGTTTAGAATACATTAATTCAAATGTAGAATATGGTTTTAAAATTTTAAACTAAAGTGAAGAGTATAAACTTTAATTTATAGAGGATTTATTGAAAACTCATTATTTTAGAAGGGGTTATTAACCCACGGATTTTGGAAAATTTTCAAGAATATGAAAATCTGGTTTTAGTTTATAGTTTCATCAAGCACTAACATAACATGATGGTCAAAGAGTTTAGAACCTCTGTTGTCTTCTTTTCTCTAGATAATGAAAATTTTATAATGCTAATTCCACTAATCTAGTGAGTATATGAAATTTTAGTAAACTAAATATTGAAAAATTATAATGTTCCTATATACCATAAAAGATAGTTTAGAATACATTAATTCAAATGTAAAATGTGGTTTGAAATTTGTAACCTATTGGGAAGAGTATAAACTTCAGTATATAGAGGATTTACCAAAAACTCATTATTTTAGAAGGGGTTAACCCACGGATTTTAGAAAATTTTCAAAAATATGAAAATCTGATTTTAGTGTATAGTTTCATCGAGCATAACATAAGATGATGGTCAAATAGTTTATAACCTCTGCTGTCTTCGTTTCTCTAGATAATGAAAATTTTACAATGTTAATTCCACTAATCTAGTCAGTATATCAATTTTTAGTAAACTAAATATTGAAAAATTAGAATGATTCCTATATACCATGAAAGATAGTTTGGAATACATTAATTCAAATGTAGAATGTGTTTTGAAATTTTTAAACAAAAGTGAACAGTATAAACTTTAGTATATAAATGATTTACCGAAAACCCACGGATTTTGAAAAAAAATCAAAAAATATGAAAATCTGGTTTTAGTGTATAGTTTCATCGAGCACAAACATAAGATGATGGTAAAAGAGTTTAGAACCTCTGTTGTCTTCGTTTCTCTAGATAATGAAAAATTAATAATGCTAATTCCACTAATCTAATCAGTATATGAAATTTTAGTAAACTAAATACTGAAAAATTAGAATGATTCCTATATACCATGAAATATAGTTTAGAATACATTAATTCAAATGTAGAATGTGGTTTGAAGTTTTTAATCTAACGGGAGAAGTATAAACTTCAGTATATAGAGGATTTATCGGAAACTCATTATTTTCAGAGGGACCCACGGATTTTGGAAAATTTTCAAAAATATGAAAATCAGGTTTTAGAGTATAGTTTCATCGAGCACTAACATAAGATGATGGTCAAATAGTTTAGAACCCCTGTTGTCTTCGTTTCTCTAGATAATGAAAATTTTATAATGCTAATGCCACTAATCTATTCAGAATATGAAATTTTAGTAAACTAAATATTGAAAAACTTGAATGATTCCTATATAACATGAAAGAACGTTTCGAAAACATTATTTCAAATGTAGAATGTGGTTTGAAAATTTTAAACTAAAGTGAAGAGTATAAACTTCAGTATATAGAGGATTTACCGAAAACTCTTATTTTAGAAGGGGTTAGCCTACGGTTTTAGAAATTTTTTAAAAATATGAAAATATGCTTTTAGTTTATAGTTTCATCGAGCACTAACATAAGATGATGGTCAAAGAGTTTAGAACCTCCGTTTTGTTCGTTTCTCTAGATAATGAAAATTTATTAATGCTAATTTCACAATCTAGTCAGTATATAAAATTTTAGTAAACTAAAATATTGATAAATTAAAAGTATTCCTATATACCATGAAAGAGAGTTTAGAACACATTAATTCAAATGTATAATGTGGTTTGAAATTTTTAATCTAACGGAAAGAGTATAAACTTTAGTATATAGGGGATTTCGGAAAATTTTCGAAAAATATGAAAATATGGTTTTAGTGTATAATTTCATCGAGCACTAACATAAGATGATGGTCAAAGAGATTAGAACCTCTGTTGTCTTCGTTTCTCTAGATAATAAAAAATTTATAATGCTAATTCCACTAATCTAGTCAATATATTAAATTTTAGTAAACTAAATATTGAAAAATTAGAATGATTCATATATACTATGAAAGATAGTTTAGAATAAATTAATTCAAATATAGAATGTGGTTTGAAATTTCTTTAAAAAAGTTAAGAGTATAAACTTAAACTTAAACCCTTTCTAAAATAATGAGTTTTCGGCACGGATTTTGTAAATATTTCAAAAATATGAAAATCTGGTTTAAGTTTATAGTTTCATTGAGCACTAACATAAGGTGATGGTCAAAGAGTTTAGAACCTCTATTGTCTCCGTTCTCTAGATAATAAAAATTTTATAATGCTAATTCCACTAATCTAATCAATATATGAAATTTTAGTAAACAAAATATTGAAAAATTATATTGATTCCTATATACTATGAAAGATAGCTTAGAAAAAATAAATTCAAATGAAGAATGTGGAATGAAATTTTTAAATAAAAGTGAAGAGTATAAACTTCAGTATATAAAAGATTTACCGAAAACTCAGTATTTTAGAAGGGGTTAACCTATGGATTTTGGAAAAAATTCAAAAAATATGAAAATCTGGTTTTAGTGTATAGTTTCATCGAGCACTAACATAAGATGATGGTCAAAGAGTTAACAACCTCTGTTGTCTTCGTTTCTCTAGATAATGAAAATTTATAATGCTAATTCCACTAATCTATCAGAATATGAAATTTTAGTAAACTAAATATTGAAAAATTTGAATGATTCCTATATAACATGAAAGATCGTTAAGAAAACATTAATTAAAATGTAGAATTTGGTTTGAAATTTTTAAACAAAAGGGAAGAGTATAAAATTCAGTATATAAAAGATTTACCGAAAACTCATTATTTTAGAAGGGGTTAACTTACGGATTTTGTAAAACTTTCAAAAATATGAAAACCTGGTTTTAGTGTATAGTTTCATCGAGCACTAACATAAAATGATGGTCAAAGAGTTTAGAACATCTGCTGTCTTCGTTTCTCAAGATAATGAAAATTTTATAATGCTAATTCCACTAATCTAGTCAGTATATGAAATTTTAGTAAACTAAATATTGAAAAATTAGAATTATTACTATATACCATGAAAGATAGTTTAGAATACATTAATTCAATTGTATAATGTGGTTTGAAATTTTTAATCAAAAGGAAAGAGTATAAACTTCAGTATATAGAGGATCTACCGAAAACTCATTATTTTAGAAGGCGGGTTAACCCACGGATTTTGGAAAATTTTCAAGAATATGAAAAAATTGTTTTAGTTTATAGTTTCATCAAGCACTAACATAAGATAATGGTCAAAGAGTTTAGAACTTCTGTTCTCTTTGTTTCTCAAGATATTGAAAATTTTATAATGCTAAGTCCACTAATCTAGTCAGTATATGAAAATTTAGTAAACTAAATATTGAAAAATTTGAATGATTCCTATATAACATGAAAGATCGTTTAGAAAACATTAATGAAAACATAGAATTTGGTTTGAAATTTTTAAACAAAAGTGAAGAGTATAAACTTCAGTATATACATGATTTACCGAAAACTCATTATTTTAGAAGGGGTTGACCCACGGATTTTGGAAAACTTTCAAAAAATATGAAAACCTGGTTTTAGTGTATAGTTTCATCGAGCACTAACATAAGATGATGATCAAATAGTTTAGAACCTCTGTTGTCTTCGTTTCTCTAGATAATCAAAAATTTATTATGCTAATTCCACTAATCTAGTCTGTATATGAAATTTTAGTAACCTAAATATTGAAAAATTTGAATGATTCCTATATACCATGAAAGATAGTTTAGAATACATTAATTCAAATGTTGAATGTGGTTTGAAATTTTTAATCTAACGAGAAGAGTATAAACTTCAGTATATATAAATAATTTGATGGGAAGAGTATAAAATTCAGTATATAGAGGATTTACCGAAAACTCATTATTTTAGAAGAGGTTAACCCACGGATTTTAGAAAAATTTCAACAATATGAAAATCTGGTTTTAGCTGTTAGTTTCATAGAGAACTAACATAAGATGATGGTCAAAGAGTTTAGAACCCCTGCTGTCTTCGTTTCTCTAGATAATCAAAAATATATAATGCTAATTCCAATAATCTAGTCAGAATATGAAATTTTAGTAAACTAAATATTGAAAAATTTGAATGATCCTATATAACATGAAAGATCGTTTAGAAAACATTAATTAAAATGAAGAATTTGGTTTGAAATTTTTAAACAAAAGTGAAGAGTATAAACTTCAGTATATAAAAGATTTACCGAAAACTCATTATTTTAGAAGGGGTTAACCTACGGAGTTTGGAAAACTTTCAAAAATATGAAAACCTTGTTTTAGTGTATAGTTTCATCGAGCACTAACATAAGATGATGGTCAAAGAGTTTAGAACCTCTGCTGTCTTCGTTTCTCAAGATAATGAAAATTTTATAATGCTAATTCCACTAACCTAGTCAGTATATGAAATTTTAGTAAACTAAATATTGAAAATTTAGAATGATTACTATATACCATGAAAGATCGTTTAGAATACATTAATTCAAATGTATAATGTGGTTTGAAATTTTTAATCTAACGGAAATAGTATAAACTTCAGTATATAGAGGATCTACCGAAAACTCATTATTTTAGAAGGCGGGTTAACCCACGGATTTTTGAAAATTTTCAAGAATATGAAAAAAATTGTTGTAGTTTATAGTTTCATCAAGCACTAACATAAGATAATGGTCAAAGAGTTTAGAACTTCTGTTCTTTTCGTTTCTCAAGATATTGAAAATTTTATAATGCTAAGTCCACTAATCTAGTCAGTATATGAAATTTTAGTAAACTAAATATTGAAAAATTTGAATGATTCCTATATAACATGAAAGATCGTTTAGAAAACGTTAATTAAAACGTAGAATTTGGTTTGAAATTTTTAAACAAAAGTGAAGAGTATAAACTTCAGTATATACATGATTTACCGAAAACTCATTATTTTAGAAGGGGGTTAACCCACAGATTTTGGAAAACTTTCAAAAAATATGAAAAACTGGTTTTAGTGTATAGTTTCATCGAGCACTAACATAAGATGATGATCAAAGAGTTTAGAACCTCTGCTGCCTTCGTTTCTCTAGATAATCAAAATTTTATAATGCTAATTCCACTAATCTAGTCTGTATATGAAATTTTAGTAACCTAAATATTGAAAAATTTGAATGATTCCTATATGCCATGAAAGATAGTTTAGAATACATTAATTCAAATGTATAATGTGATTTGAAAATTTTAATCTAACGGGAAGAGTATAAACTTCAGTATATATAAATAATTTACCGAAAACTCATTATTTTAGAAGGGGTTAACCCACAGATTTTGGAAAATTTTCAAAAAATATGAAAATCTGGTTTTATTGTATAGTTTCATCGAGCACTAACATAAGATGATGGTCAAAGAGTTTATTACCACTGTTGTCTTCGTGTCTGTAGATAATGAAAATTTTATAATGCTAATTCCACTAATATAGTGAGTATATGAAATTTTAGTAAACTAAATATTGAAAAATTATAATGTTCCTATATACCTTAAAAGATTGTTTAGAAAACATTAATTAAAACATAGAATTTGGTTTGAAATTTTTAAACAAAAGTGAAGAGTATAAACTTCAGTATATAAAGATTTCCGAAAACTCATTATTTTGGAAGAGGTTGTTAACCCACGGATTTTGGAAAATTTTCAAAAAATATGAAAATCTGGTTTTATTGTATAGTTTCATCGAGCACTAACATAAGATGATGGTCAAAGAGTTTATTAGCACTGTTGTCTTCGTTTTTGTAGATATGAAAATTTTATAATGCTAATTCCACTAATATAGTGAGTATATGAAGTTTTAGTAAACTAAATATTGAATAATTATAATGTTCCTATATACCATGAAAGATTGTTTAGAAAACATTAATTAAAACATAGAATTTTGTTTGAAATTGTTAAACAAAAGTGAAGAGTATAAACTTCAGTATATAAAGATTTCCGAAAACTCATTATTTTAGAAAGGGTTAACCCACGGATTTTGGAAAATTTTCAAAAAATATGAAAATATGGTTTTAGTGTATAGTTTCATCGAGCATTAACATAAGATGATGGTCAAAGAGTTTAGAACCTCTGTTGTATTCGTTTCTCTAAATAATGAAAATTTTATAATGCTAATTTCACTAGTTTAGTCAGTATATGAAATTTTAGTAACTAAATATTGAAAAATTAGAATGATTCCTATATAGCATGAAAGAGAGTTTAGAATACATTAATTCAAATGTATAATGTGGTTTGAAATTTTTAATCTAACGGAAAGAGTATAAACTTCAGTATATAGAGGATCTACCGAAAACTCATTATTTTAGAAGGAGGCTAACCCACGGATTTTGGAAAATTGAAAATTTTCAAGAATATGAAAATTTTGTTTTAGTTTATAGTTTCATCAAGCACTAACATAAGATAATGGTCAAACAGTTTAGAGCATGTCCAATGGGGCCTCTTAAGCACAGATCCTTAAAAATAAATTAATATAATAATGTGTGGGCCCTACTGAATTTAAGGATTTGAAACAAATTAATCCTTAACTAAGGATTCGTTGTGTTACTGTGCGCGGGTCCCACTGCTACGTGGGATCCTGCAATTGAATCATTTTTTTTAAACTAAAAGAAAAAAAAAAGAAAAAAAAATTAAAAAGCTTACCTTGGTAATCGAGCAAGAGAGTCTCGGCATTGGACATGCTCTTAGAACCTCTGTTCTCTTAGTTTCTTTAGATAATGAAAATTTTATAATGCTAAGTCCACTAATCTAGTTAGTATATGAAATTTTAGTAAACTAAATAATGAAAAAATAGAATGATTCCTATATACCATGAAAGATAGTTTAGAATACATTAATTCAAGTGTCGATGTGGTTTGATATTTTTAAGCAAAAGTGAAGAGTATAAACTTCAGTATATAGAGCATTTACATAAAACTCATTATTTTAGAAGGGGTTAACCCACAGATTTTGGAAAAAATACAAAAAATATGAAAATCTGGTTTTAGTGTATAGTTTCATCGAGCACTAACATAAGATGATGGTCAAAGAGTTTACAACCTCAGATGTCTTCGTTTCTCTAGATAATGAAAATTTTAAAATGATAATTCCACTAATCTAGTCAGTATATGAAACTTTAGTAAACTAAATATTGAAAAATTTGAATGATTCCTATATACCATGAAAGATAGTTAAGAATACATTAATTCAAATGTACAATGTGGTTTGAAATTTTTAAACAAAAGTGAAGAGTATAAACTTCAGTATATAGAGCATTTACCTAAAACTCATTATATTAGAAGGGTTAACCCACAGATTTTGGAAAATTTTCAAAAAATATGAAAATCTGGTTTTATTGTATAGTTTCATCGAGCACTAACATAAGATGATGGTCAAAGAGTTTATAACCACTGTTGTCTTCGTTTCTCTAGATAATGAAAATTTTATAATGCTAATTCCACTAATCTAGTGAGTATATGAAATTTTAGTAACTAAATATTGAAAAATTAGAATGATTCCTAAATACCATGAAAGAGAGTTTAGAATACATTAATTCAAATGTATAATGTGGTTTGAAATTTTTAATCTAACGGAAAGAGTATAAACTTCAGTATATAGAGGATTTACCGAAAACTAATTATTTTAGAAGAGGGGTTAACCCACGGATTTTGGAAAATTTTCAAGAATATGAAAATTTTGTTTTAGTTTATAGTTTCATAAAGCACTAACATAAGATAATGGTCGAAGAGTTTAGAACCTCTGTTCTCTTCGTTTCTCTAGATAATGAAAATTTTATAATGCTATGTTCACTAATCTAGCCAGTATGTGAAATTTTAGTAAACTAAATAATGAAAAAATAGAATGATTCCTATATACCATGAAAGATAGTTTAGAATACATTAATTCAAGTGTCGATGTGGTTTGAAATTTTTAAACAAAAGTGAAGAGTATAAACTTCAGTATACAAAACATTTACCTAAAACTCATTATTTTAGAAGGGGTTAACCTATGGATTTTGGAAAAAATTCAAAAAATATGAAAATCTGGTTTTAGTGTATAGTTTCATCGAGCACTAACATAAGATGATGGTCAAAGAGTTAACAACCTCTGTTGTCTTCGTTTCTCTAGATAATGAAAATTTTATAATGATAATTCCCTAATCTAGTCAGTATATGAAAATTTAGTAAGCTAAATATTGAAAAGTTTGAATGATTCCTATATACCATGAGAGATAGTTTAGAATACATTAATTCAAATGTAGAATGTGGTTTGAAATTTTAAAACAAAGTGAAGATTATAAACTTCATTATATAGAGCATCTACCTAAAACTCATTATTTTAGAAGGGGTTAACCTACAGATTTTGGAAAAAAAATCAAAAATATGAAAATCTGGTTTTAGTGTATAGTTTCATCGAGCGCTAACATAACATGATGGTCAAAGGGTTTACAACCTCTGTTGTATTCGTTTCTCTAGATAATGAAAAATTTATAATGCTAATTCCACTAATCTAGTCAGTATATAAAATTTTAGTAAACTAAATATTGAAAAATTTGAATGATTCCTATATACCATGAAAGATAGATTAAAATACAATAATTCAAATGTCGAATGTAGTTTGAAATTTTTAAACAAAAGTGAAGAGTATAAACTTTAGTATATAAATGATTTTCCGAAAACTCATTATTTTATAAGGGGTTATTAACCCACAGATTTTGGAAAATTTTCAAGAATATTAAAATCCGGTTTTAGTTTATAGTTTCATCCAGCACTAACATAATATGATGGTCAAAGAGTTTAGAACCTCTGTTGTCTTCGTTTCTCTAGATATTGAAAATTTTATAATGCTAATTCCACTAATCTAGTCAATATATGAAATTTTAGTAAACTAAATATTAAAAAATTAGAATGATTCCTATATACCATGAAAGATAGTTTAGAATACATTAATTCAAATGTAGAATATGGTTTTAAAATTTTAAACTAAAGTGAAGAGTATAAACTTTAATTTATAGAGGATTTATTGAAAACTCATTATTTTAGAAGGGGTTATTAACCCACGGATTTTGGAAAATTTTCAAGAATATGAAAATCTGGTTTTAGTTTATAGTTTCATCAAGCACTAACATAACATGATGGTCAAAGAGTTTAGAACCTCTGTTGTCTTCTTTTCTCTAGATAATGAAAATTTTATAATGCTAATTCCACTAATCTAGTGAGTATATGAAATTTTAGTAAACTAAATATTGAAAAATTATAATGTTCCTATATACCATAAAAGATAGTTTAGAATACATTAATTCAAATGTAAAATGTGGTTTGAAATTTGTAATCTATTGGGAAGAGTATAAACTTCAGTATATAGAGGATTTACCAAAAACTCATTATTTTAGAAGGGGTTAACCCACGGATTTTAGAAAATTTTCAAAAATATGAAAATCTGATTTTAGTGTATAGTTTCATCGAGCATAACATAAGATGATGGTCAAAGAGTTTATAACCTCTGCTGTCTTCGTTTCTCTAGATAATGAAAATTTTACAATGTTAATTCCACTAATCTAGTCAGTATATCAATTTTTAGTAAACTAAATATTGAAAAATTAGAATGATTCCTATATACCATGAAAGATAGTTTAGAATACATTAATTCAAATGTAGAATGTGTTTTGAAATTTTAAACAAAAGTGAACAGTATAAACTTTAGTATATAAATGATTTACCGAAAACCCACGGATTTTGAAAAAAAATCAAAAAATATGAAAATCTGGTTTTAGTGTATAGTTTCATCGAGCACAAACATAAGATGATGGTAAAAGAGTTTAGAACCTCTGTTGTCTTCGTTTCTCTAGATAATGAAAAATTAATAATGCTAATTCCACTAATCTAATCAGTATATGAAATTTTAGTAAACTAAATACTGAAAAATTAGAATGATTCCTATATACCATGAAATATAGTTTAGAATACATTAATTCAAATGTAGAATGTGGTTTGAAGTTTTTAATCTAACGGGAGAAGTATAAACTTCAGTATATAGAGGATTTATCGGAAACTCATTATTTTCAGAGGGACCCACGGATTTTGGAAAATTTTCAAAAATATGAAAATCAGGTTTTAGAGTATAGTTTCATCGAGCACTAACATAAGATGATGGTCAAATAGTTTAGAACCCCTGTTGTCTTCGTTTCTCTAGATAATGAAAATTTTATAATGCTAATGCCACTAATCTATTCAGAATATGAAATTTTAGTAAACTAAATATTGAAAAACTTGAATGATTCCTATATAACATGAAAGAACGTTTCGAAAACATTATTTCAAATGTAGAATGTGGTTTGAAAATTTTAAACTAAAGTGAAGAGTATAAACTTCAGTATATAGAGGATTTACCGAAAACTCTTATTTTAGAAGGGGTTAGCCTACGGTTTTAGAAATTTTTTAAAAATATGAAAATATGGTTTTAGTTTATAGTTTCATCGAGCACTAACATAAGATGATGGTCAAAGAGTTTAGAACCTCCGTTTTGTTCGTTTCTCTAGATAATGAAAATTTATTAATGCTAATTTCACAATCTAGTCAGTATATAAAATTTTAGTAAACTAAAATATTTATAAATTAAAAGTATTCCTATATACCATGAAAGAGAGTTTAGAACACATTAATTCAAATGTATAATGTGGTTTGAAATTTTTAATCTAACGGAAAGAGTATAAACTTTAGTATATAGGGGATTTCGGAAAATTTTCGAAAAATATGAAAATATGGTTTTAGTGTATAATTTCATCGAGCACTAACATAAGATGATGGTCAAAGAGATTAGAACCTCTGTTGTCTTCGTTTCTCTAGATAATAAAAATTTTATAATGCTAATTCCACTAATCTAGTCAATATATTAAATTTTAGTAAACTAAATATTGAAAAATTAGAATGATTCATATATACTATGAAAGATAGTTTAGAATAAATTAATTCAAATATAGAATGTGGTTTGAAATTTCTTTAAAAAAGTTAAGAGTATAAACTTAAACTTAAACCCTTTCTAAAATAATGAGTTTTCGGCACGGATTTTGTAAATATTTCAAAAATATGAAAATCTGGTTTAAGTTTATAGTTTCATTGAGGACTAACATAAGGTGATGGTCAAAGAGTTTAGAACCTCTATTGTCTCCGTTCTCTAGATAATAAAAATTTTATAATGCTAATTCCACTAATCTAATCAATATATGAAATTTTAGTAAACAAAATATTGAAAAATTATATTGATTCCTATATACTATGAAAGATAGCTTAGAAAAAATAAATTCAAATGAAGAATGTGGAATGAAATTTTTAAACAAAAGTGAAGAGTATAAACTTCAGTATATAAAAGATTTACCGAAAACTCAGTATTTTATAAACCCACAGATTTTGGAAAACATTCAAAAAATATGAAAAAATCTGGTTTTAGTGTATAGTTTCATCAAGCACTAATTTAAGATGATGGTCAAAGAGTTTAGAACCTCTGTTGTCTTTGTTTCTCTAGATAATAAAAATTTTATAATGCTAATTTCACTAATCTAGTCAATATATGAAATTTTAGTAAACCAAATATTGAAAACTTATAATGATTCCTATATACCATGAAAGATAGCTTAAAAACATTAATTCAAATGTAGAATGTGGATTGAAAATTGTTAAACAAAAGTGAAGAGTATAAACTTCAGTATATAAAGGATTTACCAAAAACTCATTATTTTAGAAGGACCCACGGTTTTTGGAAAAACTTCAAAAAATATAAAAATCTTGTTTTAGTGTATAGTTTCATCGAGCACTAACATACGATGATGGTCAAAGAGTTTAGAACCTCCGTTTTGTTCGTTTCTCTAGATAATGAAAATTTTATAATGTTAATTCCACTAATCTAGTGAGTATATGAACTTTTAGTAAACTAAATATTGAAAAAATAGAATGATTCCTATATACCATGAAAGATAGTTTAGAATATATTAATTCAAATGTAGAAAGTGGTTTGAAATTGATAAACTAAAGTGAAAAGTATAAACTTCAGTATATAAAACATTAACTGAAAACCCATTATATTAGAAGAGGTTAACCCACGGATTTTGGAAAAATTTTAAAAATATGAAAATCTGGTTTTAGTGTATAGTTTTATCGAGTACTAACATAAGATGATGGTCAAAGAGTTTAGAACCTCTGTTTTCTTCGTTTCTCTAGATATGAAGATTTTATAATGCTAATTCCACTAATCTAGTCAGTATATGAAATTTTAGTAAACTAAATTTTGAAAAAATCTAATCACTTAGTGTAGGGGTTAACCCACATATTTTGAAAAAAAATCAAAAATATGACAAAATTTTCTTAATGCATATTTGCATCATAAACTAACATAGGATTATGGTCAAAGTGGTTTGGAACCTTTGTTTTTCCGTTTCTCTAAAGAATAGAGATTTCATAGTGGTTAATCTACTAATTTAAGCAGTATACTAAGTTTTATTAAATAAATTGTTATGAAATTATAACGATGACCATTTAAAATTAAAGATAATTTATGATACAATAATATAAATTTAGAATGTAGTTAGAAATTGTTTTAAAAATTAAAGAGTATTAACTGAGTATATAGGAAATTTACCTAAAACTCAATATTTTCGTAATGTAACATACAAAATTTGCTAAAAATTCTAAAATATGACAATACTGTTTTAATAAATATATGCATTATACACTGACATAGGATAATGTTCAAATAGGTTTGTAACCTTTATTTTGCCGTTTATCTAAAGAATAGAGATTTTATACATGTTAGTCCACTAATTTAAGCAAGATATAAAGGTTTATGAAAACAATTGTGAAAAAATAGAACGATGTCCATGTACCATTGAAGAAAGTGTATAATAGATTAATACAAATTTATAATGCAGTTAGAAAATTTTAAACAACTTTAATGAGTGCAAACTTAGGTATATAGAGAAATTAACGAAAATATTATTTTTTCGTAAGGATTAACCCACAAATTTTGAAAAAAATCAATAAATATGAAAATTTTGTTTAAATGCATAGTTTCATCATGTATTGACCTAAGATGATGGTCAAAGAGGTTTGAAACCTTTGTTGTTCGTTTCTCTCATAAATAATGATTTCATTGTGGTAGGCAGCATATGAAGTTTTTAGTAACTTAATTGTTAAAAATTTAGAACCACTTCAGGAGAATACACTAACAAGTCTGGCGGCTATAAAGTCGCCATCAAACGCAAGGAGGAGCGGATAAACGTAGATGAAGAACACATTGATCTAGACTGGTTCAAGAGCGTTTGGACACTGAATACCTCACCTAAAATCAAACTCTTTCTATGGAAAGTGTTCCAAAACGCCATACCAGTTGAGGAGGGGCTGGCGATCAGAAATATCAATGTAGACACCCGCTGTAAACGATGCAATACACAAGAAACTATAAATCATCTCTTCCTCCACTGTCCATACGCTTGGAACGTATGGGGAGCAATTCCTGTTACACCGGAAGTTGATCTGAGTGGATTAATAGAATTATCTGATGTACGGTGGGATCAGCCCTTGTGGCAGAAGGCATGGCGATGAAGAAAGCGATTAAAGAGAGCAGCATTTTAGGAATCAAGAGGCTGGTCTGTGAATCGGACTCTGCTCAGCTTATCAACGCCATCAATGGCGAAGAAGTTCCTTTGGAACTATACGGCATCGTCGCCGACATCTTCGATCTCTCCTTTCTGTTTGAACTTATTTCTTTCCATTGGAAATCTAGGGATAAGAACACTGATGCTGATTCTCTAGCAAAACAGGGACTTGTAATGTGAGAAGCCTTAATGGCCAACACCTAACTTCTTTCATGGCATTATTATAAGTAGTGTTTCAAAAAATATATATAATCTTCTTCTCTCTTATATCTCAATAAAGTTTATCAGTACTTGAATAGTTACTTGTACGCCACTCCATAGACATGAGGTCTTATTATCCAAGGGAAGCTATACATTGCCGCCTTGTTGATCTCTGTGCCACCATCAAAACCGGGAGCCGAAATGTATCAGCCGGTGTTTCTCTTTAGATTTGTCTAGCACTTTGATTTAAGGCCTATGATGTGAAAATGTGGATATGTACCTTTAGCCGCTACATGTTAAATGAATAGGGAAACTCCACCCGGTTTTAGAACACAAAACAAGTGTTGCAACGACTGCATCCACCTATTCATCATCTAATGTTATGGCTTATCCTACCTGGTGACAGACAAGATTAACAGAGATGTAACATCAGGGGTTTACCATAAAAGGCACAACTAAAAAAAAAAGATCCTTTAACACTCACTCCTTGCATGAATCTGAAGTTTTCAGGTTTCAGGCCGGCTTCTCTAGCAGGTTCACATGCATACTATTCCATTTTTGTGATTTGGGTCCATACCCAAAACACAGTCGTCTAATTCAACAATAATACAACAGTCGTTTAATTCAACCTCGAACGTTGGAGAGTTATACTTTCAAAACTAAAGCTTCTAAAATAATACAACAGTCGTTTAATTCAACAATGACACACATATGGATATTAGACTTACAGTTACTCTATTAAATAGGACACAAACCATCGTTTAAATTTATTTATTACCATTGAATGTGTACAATCATCATCATCATCATCATCATCATACCTTATGGATTTGTCTTAGACACCATCCTGTTTTTCTAATTGTAAGCAACCCCATAGACATGAGAGCTTAAGTAAGCCAAGCTAGACAGAGAGACCTTGTTGATATCTGCACCGCCATTGAACCGGGCTTCTAAAATATAATCTCCGGTGCGCCTAGTCAAGTGACATCCATCAGCAACAACTTGTTGCAACGGGTCCAAAACATTCTGCACCAACCTCAAAAATGATCCATCTACACATCAAAAGAACAAAAATGGGGATTCACCTTCACATACTATTCTGCAGTGTAAATTTTTAGAGTCAAACTAGATACCTTCTCCTGCAACATGTTCTATGAAAAGGTAAACCCCACCCGGTCTTAGTACCCGTTTTATCTCTGTAAATAAACCATAAAAACCAAACCTATGATCTTTGAGCATTGTTTTCTAAACGATGTTTGAGTTTAATGAGAAGTGAACAAACACTACCATTGAGCGTTCTAGTAACATCTGCGACAGAACAAAGCACGAGAGTCCCCACAACTGCATCAACCGATGCATCCTCTAATGGTATAGCTTCTGCGACCTAACAAGAAACGTTGCATCAAGAGATGCCAATAGAAGGATCAATGAGCATCACAAAATCTACCGCATGAATGAAGCTGAAATCTTCAGGTTTCAGCCCTGCTTCTGCCGCGGATTTACGCGCGTAACTCTCCATCTTAGCGTTTGGATCCACAGCAAGAACAGAAACGTTTGGAATAACCGAGTAGTACTTGAAATTAGGACCTGTTCCAACGCCAATCTCCAAAACCTTTTCTGCTTTTCCCACCAAATTATCAAAGAGTTTCATCTTGTAACGCGAAATCTAACAAATACAAGCACAATAAAGATTCACAAGATTGAAACGATCCAAAGCCTAAAGAAAGTCAGATAGACTAAACCTCTTTCTCGTACGGTTCTATGCTAGTATCCATAGACCAAGCAAAGAGCTCATCGTACCAGTCTGGCTTTGGAGGACGCAGCGTTTTCAAATCTTCCTGATATAAATGGATTAAATTGATTAGAGGATGCCTGCATGCATGCACTCCTCATCTATCTCCAGATAAACCCTAAATTTCTTCAAGACAAACCGTTGAACTAGAAGCAGCGTAGGAGGGAGACAGGGGAAGAAGCGGCATAGCTCCTATGAAATGCCTTCTTCCGCAGGGACATAATCTGAAGGACGAAACAGAGTCTGTCGCAATAGGAGTCTTCTGTGTTTTGACGGAATCTTGTGAAGCCTCCTTAGTCGTTCTTCTTCGTTGTGAACATGTAATAGTCGAGATCAGTGACAAGTGAACGATCGCCATTGCTAAAATTAAAAAATTTAAACTACTCGTATAATAAAAAAAACCAAGGATAAGAGTGAGGAAGGTGAAGATATACTTCCATCCACACATGTGTAACCTCTATATCCCACGTCTCTTTTAAACATATTCAAAGTTACTTAATTCCTAAATTTGCATTATTTTCTGCTAATGAAGCATTATTCAGTTATAAACAATTTATCATAAACACTCAGACTCAATCCATAGAGTGATAGTTTAGTTTCAAAACAGTTTTAGAAACAGAGTTTTAGAAAATATTGTGTTTCGTCTCGACCACTGGATCAATCAATCTATGCAACGATCCATTGATCTGGTTATGGGTCTGGATTTTTCTTCTTTCCTGATGGACAAGCCTTCACTACAATGGGTATTACTCAATTATCTATTTTGTGTCAAATTATTGAGCTCAATTCAATTTTTGTGTGTGTCTCAACGCTATACTTATGACACATCTGCACATCCATGTCTCATTTTCCTTTAAAATGATCTAATACCTGAAAGACTCTAAAACAAGCACTTCAAGAGATAGATTTGAAAATGTAGAAACTTACATGTGTTGTTAGTCATAAGTCATAACTCTTCCGGACTTAGACTATTGTTTGTACAAATCTCAACATTAGAAAGAGATTTGAAGACGTATAAAATTACATATGTGTTGGCCAGTGAATAAGGTGACAAATGCAGGGTTGCCATTGCTAAATTAAAAATCTCAGTTGCTTACAATCAAAGGATAACAGTGATGAAGATGAAGGTGTAGTTCCATCCACATGTGTAATCTCTCTATGCAACGTCTCTCTATTACCCTTTTGGATTTTTTTTTTATTACTGATTAGTAGAAGATAAAGTTCCAAACGTCTAATAATTTTACATTATTTTCTGTTTATGGAGCATTATTCATTTACAAACACTAGATCATAAACAGATTTAGGAACAGAGTGTTGAAAATGTTGATATTTTCAAACGTGAAAGAAAGCCTTGTGTTCAGTCCAAGATGAGCTGTTGTGTTAAGATATTCCCCAACTTTTTTAATTATAAGCAACTCCATAAAGATGAGGGCTTAAGTGGTAGAAGGCAGAAAGTGAGACCTTGTTGATATCTACACCACCATTGAACCCAGCTTCTAGAAGGTAGTCTTCTGTGTTCCTAGTTAAATGACATCCGTCGGCTACAACTTGTTGTAATGGATCCAACACATTCTGCACCGTCCTCAGAAATGTTCCATCTGCTCATCCCAAAAAAAAAGTTTTGGATTATGTCATTTTCATGCGTTAATGGATTCTGATGGATTCCTCATGACTGAGTCGAATGAGATACCTTCTGCTGCAACATGTTCCACGAAGAGGTAAAGTCCTCCTGGTTTTAGGATCCGTTTTATCTCTGTAAATGTACAAAACTATTTGGTGAGTATTGCTTTCTTTTGTTCTGACATCTGAAGTAAGATGTTCGATTTGAATTTGAAGGGACTAAAACAATTACCTTTGAGTGTTTGAGGGATATCCGAGACAGAACACATCACGAGACTTCCCACAACTGCATCCACTGATGCATCTTCTAATGGCATAGATTCTGCGACCTAGTGATTTTAACAAGAACATCAGAGGGGATGCAAAGAAAGAACTAAAAATATATAAATAAGGGGTTGTAAATAATTAATCCACACAATCAAATATACAAACCCTAAAATGAATACATGTATTTGCCTCAATCAAGTTTTGTTTTTTATATTTTATATTTTATATTTTTTTCCTGTTTGATTTGAGTTTGTTCACAACAAAATATAAAGAAGGCCATTACCGCGTGAATGAACTTGAAGTTTTCGGATTTCACTCCTGCTTCTATAGCGGATTTGCGTGCGTGACTTTCCATCTTAGGGTTTGGATCAACACCAAGAACAGAGACGTTTGGAATATTGTTATAGTACTTGATGTTCGGACCAGCTCCAATACCAATCTCCAAAACAGTTTCTGCTTTTCCCACCAAATTTGCAAAGAGTTTCTTCTTGTAAACAGCAATCTGACAAAAGAAGAAGCATGGAACGTAAGAAACAAAGAATGAATAACCAAAAAAAAGAAAGAAAGAAAGAAAGAATACATGCGTCATTGTTGGACATGGGTTTTACCCCCAACAAAGCCTATAAGATAATGGGCTCAGCCCATTAAGAGGGAGGTCACTAGGAAACCCTAGACCTTATCCTTCTATAAATAAGGAGGCACCTCCTCCCTAGAAAGGATCTTCCTTTTGTCTCTCAACCATTTCATCTCTACATCTAGAGAGAAACATCACATTACATGCTTTCTTCTAAGCACTTGTAACTTTTTGTTGTAGAACTACGATTGGCTTGATCCCCTTTTGGGGTACGTAGGCATCCTTTCACCGGGTCCAGCCACAATCATTTTACCCATTTTTATGATGATTTCTCATAAACCTCCATACAAATTCATTGTCTGATTCCAACAAACACTTCCAGCAAATCGACCGTTTTTGGATCAAACATCTGGCGCTAGAAGGAGGGGGCCGAACCCAACGTCAAATCTGTTGCTTGGCAAAGTCGCTACTCAAGACGAATCAGTCTCTCGCGGTTACTCGGGAAGAATCACTCTCTCGCGGATACTCGGGACGAATCGCTCTCTCGAGGATACTCGACACGGTTCGTTCTCTCGCGATTACTCGGCACGGTTCGCTTTCTCGTAGTTACTCGGCACGGTTCGCTCTCTCGCGGCTACTCATGACGAATCGTTCTCTCGCGGTTACTCGACATGATTGCTCCCTCACACTTACTCGGAGCAGACCGGTCTCTAGCAGTTACCTGGTCGCTCTCTCGTAGTCACACGACGCTCGCTCTCTCGCTGCTACTCGGAGCAGATCCGTCTCTAGCAGTTGCTACTCTCTCGCAGTTACTCGGAATGGATCGCTCTCTTGTAGTCACTTTGCTCGAGATAAGCTTGCTTCTTCTTCACCCTAAAGATAAGCTCTTTACTAAATTATCGCATCTTTTTTTATCACTTTCAAATTTTTGATTGCTCGCTTATTAACTACGCAAGAGTGGTCATTTCTTTTGGTTTGTATTGATCTAATCTTGTAATGCTTTTTGTGAACTAGAGCCGACTACAATCGTCAAGCCAAAGGTCATTGAGGTGGTCCTCATACTTTGAAAGACGAACTCAATGTCTTTCAAAGTGGCATGAGGTTCATGGGCGAGCAACCACGAAGCATTTCACCGTCAAATCGTTGTTCGGCGAAGTCATTACTCGACGAGGATCACCCTCTCACCGTTACTCGGCACAGCTCGATCTCTCGTGGTTACTCGGCACGGCTCGATCTCTCGCCGTTACTTGGCAATGCTCGTTCTCTCGCCATTACTCGGCACAGCTCGCTCTCTCGCCGTTACTTGGCAAAGCTCGTTCTCTCGCGGTCACTCGGCTCGCTCTCTCGCGGTCACTCAGATTGCCTTCTCGCGGTCACTCGGCTCGCTCTCTCGCCATTACTCGGCATAGCTCGCTCTCTCGCCGTTACTTGGCAAAGCTCATTTTCTCGCCATTACTCGGCACAGCTCGCTCTCTCGCCGTTACTTGGCAAAGCTCGCCCTCTCGCGGTCACTCGGCTCGCTCTCTCGCGGTCACTCGGCTCGCTCTCTCGCGGTCACTCGGCTCGCTCTCTCGCGGTCACTCGGCTCGCTCTCTCGCGGTCACTCGGCTCGCTCTCTCGCGGTCACTCGGCTCGCTCTCTCGCGGTCACTCGGCTCGCTCTCTCGCGGTCACTCGGATTACCCTCTCGCGGTCACTCGGCTTGCTCTCTCGCGGTCACTCGGCTCGCTCTCTCGCGGTCACTCAGCGCATACCGCTCTCTCACTATCAGTCGTGACGATTCGTTTGTGACGGCTTGTTCATGGTGGTACGTTCATGACGATGTTTGTGGTGACTTGTCCTTGACAGCTAGTCAACTGACACTTCTATCCATAGCGACTAACTCGGGTGGTTCAGAACACTGTCCACACAGATCGTTTACGCAACTATCCCCGAGTAAGCTCCGATTGGAATCGGAAGTATATCCATGACAGCTCGTCCGAGACAGTCCACCCACGACACTTCGTTTATGACAACCTAGCCATAACAACCTGTTCATGACAATTTGTCTACGACATGAGTATACGATGAGTCCATTATCTTATAAACCTCTTCCTAAAGTTCATAGAGATCAACTTCATCTCTCTCAATGAACTGGGGGGGCTTACTGTTGGACATGGGTTTTACCCCCAACAAAGCCTATAAGATAATGGGCTCAGCCCATTAAGAGGGAGGTCACTAGGAAACCCTAGACCTTATCCTTCTATAAATAAGGAGGCACCTCCTCCCTAGAAAGGATCTTCCTTTTGTCTCTCAACCATTTCATCTCTACATCTAGAGAGAAACATCACATTACATGCTTTCTTCTAAGCACTTGTAACTTTTTGTTGTAGAACTACGATTGGCTTGATCCCCTTTTGGGGTACGTAGGCATCCTTTCACCGGGTCCAGCCACAATCATTTTACCCATTTTTATGATGATTTCTCATAAACCTCCATACAAATTCATTGTCTGATTCCAACAAACACTTCCAGCAAATCGACCGTTTTTGGATCAAACAGTCATGCGACCTCATGAAGTCACTAACCTCTTTCTCATATCTTTCCATCCCTGCACTCCTAAAATAACCATAGAGCTCAAAATACCAGTCAGGCTTAGGAGGACGCAATTGGTTCAATACTTCCTGATATAAATGAAAACATAAATAATTAGATGAAAAAGGTAATCCTCTTCTATAATTTAGCAGCAAAGTTCACTACGACCGACCGTTGAGTTAGGAGCAGTGGGTGGAGCTGTGGATGGAGCAGCGTAGGAAGGAGAGATTGGAAGAAACGGCGTCGTGGCTTCTCCTAGGAAATGCTTTCTTCCGCACGTACATAAGCTGAAACCATGTGAGGCTGGAGGATCCGTATTAATAAGACTCTTCTGCATTTTGATGACAAAACCTCTAACTCTTGTTCTTCGAGCTGAATCTATGGTCACCGGGAACCTAGAGGAAGGTGTGAAATTCAGGATCGCCATTGCTATTTCTCCAGCTACTCAGTTCTGTATGTTTCTCTAGTATCATTGTTACAGCATAACGTTTTATAACCGTCTTTCGATAGCATCTTTATTTTTTATTTATTTTTATTATCAGCAACATAAACAAATTCCACTAATAATAAGTAAAATTTTCCATTATAAATAAACAATTTTATAAGATATTATGTGGACTGTGCCGTGAAAGGTACTAAATACTAACTTATATGTATGGGAAACATACATATAAAAAAAACATACATATAATCTATTAAATTCTTTAAACAATTTGTATGGCAACTGTATATGTTGTGCATATTTCAGAGTGGACCGCGTGGCATCAATTTAGCAATTATAAAAGACCGAGAAAGAAGATTAGGTAATTTTGTTCCATTGTAAGACATGATCAGGTGGACTGTCCCTTGCAAAGTACTAATATAACTTACAAATTAAAACATATAGATAACTTATTAAATTATTTAAACAGTTTGTATGGCAACTGCATATGCATGCATTTTCTGAGTGGAACGAGTGGAAGTAACTTTTTTCCATTGTAAAAAATTTATAAGACATTAGGTGGACTGTCCCATGCAAGGTACTAATATAACTTATAAATTAAAACATACATATAACCAATTAAATTCTTAACACAATTTGTATATTTTTGAACGGCCCTTAACACAATTTGTATGGTAACAGCATATGTATGCATTAACCAGGCGGTGGTAGACCAAAGGCACTTAAGGGAAAATCCGATACAGTGAATCCGAGGTTTGAACCTTGTTGGCCACGTGTATATGAACTATTACTTTCAATCCATTTAAATTGTATCCAGAAAAAAATCTATTCGTAGAGTATTTTTTCCATCCAGAAATTATGTATTTGTTTTTAATAAACCATGATTTAACAACTTTTTTAAAAAAATGCATATATATGTATTTTTCTTAGTGGTAAGCGTGAAATCAACTACGTATTTTTTAAAGACCGGAGGAGATTAGAGCACTATGACTCTAAGTGAGTATCTAATAATTAAACTGAAAGACAAAAATAAGAAATTAAGAGAAAAATAGGAGAGAAGTTAAGATAAAGTTCTAAAAATACATGGTTTTAAAACCTCGTTGGAATTTCTTTGTACATTTGGCAAACAATCATTGGATTTTTTTATCTAAAACAATTAAAATTAATCTGTTATTTTTATTAAATTAAAATAATGATCAAATTTTATTTAGAACCTTCAAATGAGCAATTTACCATTGTGGTTGCTTTTAAGTAACAGACAAAATTTGACCGGATGAGGTAGTCCAAGTGGCAGGACGGGCCTGTGGTGGCAACCACCATCCGGGTTCGATTCCCCTTCCATGCGAAAATTACCCTGTCACTTCTGGACACCAAAACGGTAATGGGTTCGATCT
Organism: Raphanus raphanistrum subsp. raphanistrum; assembly: GCA_019706035.1. Taxonomy (NCBI): domain Eukaryota; kingdom Viridiplantae; phylum Streptophyta; class Magnoliopsida; order Brassicales; family Brassicaceae; genus Raphanus; species Raphanus raphanistrum. The sequence continues at coordinate 55,686,134 of CM033988.1, forward strand.
AACTTAGATACAGTTCTTCCGAATGAAGTGGACCGCTGTCTGACCGGATCCAGGGAGATAATCTGTGAAGCGGGAAATCTCTGGATTATCAAAATAAAAAAAAGTAACAGACAAACACATACCCCTGATCAGTGCATACAAGAAGTCATTTCCGTAAGACACAAAAAGTCTTTTCTCATTAGTGTTTGTCAGTATCACTACCGGAAATTAATAAGTAACAGTCTTCGACATTCTATGATACAATGATCGATGCCATTTTAAGGAAGCGTTTAATGGAATAAAATATAGGGAAAATTGCTAAAACCAACTCAAATATTGATTGCAACCCTAAAAGTAGACCCCATATTCAATCAATTGCAAACTCAACCTAAAGGGATGTTAAAACTACTATTTAGTCCCTGTGACCAAACAAAAAAACATCAAATCATTTTACTGTTATGTCCTTCGTAAGTCTACACATAATAAATATAGTCTACATATCCGTAGACGTCGTACACAGTCTACATTGTTGACTTAATTTGTAGTCTACATTTTAATTTGATCTAGTTAATTACGTTTAAAAATATATAAAATTAATTTTTGTGAAATTATTAATTAATCATCAATGTAAAGGTTAATATAAAGTTTATAAACTAAATTTGTATATAAGTGAACAATTAAAAAGAATATATGTTGATTTGGTAACCATGTGAGACAATGTTTATGGTTTAGTAACAAAAGGTCACATAACATGTTATATCTTTAAAGGTTAGATCTTTAGGGTTAGATTTAGATTGATTTTTTTTGTTTAAATTAACATATTATTACTGAGTAGTTTATACTTTGTAAATTTGATATTTGATACAATAAAATTGAGACTCTTTTGATTATCAAATTAACATTTAGGGTTTGAGTTTTGTGGTTTAGGGTTTCGTAAACTTACAAATCAGTCTATTTTGGTGAGTGTAGACTGTCTTTAAGGTCTATTCTCATCGAAATTAACATAATCGGATTTAACCAAGTAAATTCAAACCTAATCCAATTTAAACTAAGCCTTTACATTTAAGATTTGAGTTTGTGGTTTAGGGTTTTGTATACTTACAAATCAATCTACTTTGGTGAGTGTAGACTATCTTTAAGGTCTATTCTCATCGAATTTAACCTAACCGGATTTAACCAAGTAAATTCTAACCTAATTCAATTTAAACCAAGCCTTAACATTTAGGGTTTGAATTTGTGGTTTAGAGTTTCGTAGACCTACAATAAAGTCTTTATATCTGGAGACGTCTTTTTCAGTTTGCATTTTTGAATTTTGTTTACAAAATATCATTATTTTAAAATTAAGTGAGTTCTTTAAAAATAAAAATGTAAAATCATATACTATAACTATTAAAAATAAAGAAAAAAATTAATAAATCATATATTAAATTATCAAAAAATAAAGAAAAATGAATAATGAAATTATCATATTAGACTTTCTAAAAGGTCTACTAAGTTACAATAAAATATACTATAAATTTTTTAATTTTAGTAGACTTCAAAAGAAGTCTACAGTGTCGTAAATTTTAACCTAGTTTCATTTTTGTCTCCCTATATAAATGAAATTTACACAACATCTCTCCAAAATGGCTGCATATCTCACTTCTCTCTAAAACTCTCTGCCTTCTCTCTAAAATTCTCTCACTTCTCTCATATCTTTCTCATAATATTATCTTATTATATTAGGTATTATGATTCATGGTTTTCATCATCTCCTTTACAAATGTAAGTTTTAGATCTGTAGATTTTAAATATGTACTTTTATGTTATTTATTTCTCACAATATTATCTTTTTGTGGGTATTATTATATATGGTTTTCATATTTTCCTCTAAAGTGTAAGTGTTAGATCTATAGATTTTAAATGTGTAATTTTATGTTATCTCTTTCTCACAATATTATCTTTCTTTTGTAGGTATTATCATTCATGATTTTTATCTTCTTCTCTAAAAATGTAAGTTTTAGATCTATAGATTTTAAATTTGTATTTATATGTTATATTCAAATAAAATTATAGACCAATCTCTGTGCATTTAATTTGTTACTATTTTATTTTATAAATTCTATTTTGAAGTATTTCCAGATTTAAAACTAGATTCACATTTAAAAATGTACACATTTTTCCAGATCTGAAAAATATCAGATAGTGTAGACTTCTAATGAAGTTTGCTTATAAGCTAAGGCTAGTAGACTTCATATGAAGTTTACAAAAAATATGAATAATTTTTCCTATGTTCTTTAAATAATTTTATCTAATTTTGCAGATATTTTTCTCCATGGTTGTTATTTCCTCCTCCCAAAAATGTAAGATTTACATCTATAAATTTTAAATATTTTTTTATACTTATATTTAAATAAAATTACATATTGAAACTATATGTCTTTAATTTATTACTATTTTGTCTTATAAAATATATTTTCTAAAGTTTTTTAGATTTAAACTTATTTCATATTTTAATGTATATATTTTCCATACTCCACAAGAAAAAAAGTATTTCAAATTTTCTAAATATACACTAATAGATCTGAAAATTTTCCGCTAGTGTAAACTTCAACTAAAGTCTACTAAACCATAAACTTTAAGTAGACTTAATAAAAAGTCTACTAAAATATGATTTATATTTAGAGTCATTTAGCTGGAAATACATGAAAAATATGGTAATTAGGTAAATAGCTATAATGTTTTTTAATTAGGTAAGTAGATATGAATCATTTTTGAAATTACAAACTGATCCTCGTGCAAGTGTTTATAAGTCTATACACAACGTTTGTATCTAACGTTGTTTCTAAGCTATTACATTTCAATAAGTCAAATATATCAACCTTATTCTTCAACAATATTTGTTCTTTTTTCTGAAACTCAACGTTTCGTCGTCGATGCGCCACATATTTGGCCAGAAAAATGGTGCACCACACAACCTACATGAGCCAGCATATGGGTTCTACATCTAAGTTAGTGGGTTCTTTTGCCTTTCTTATATTTTGTTTTTACCTGAGTTTTTTTATCTTTTATCGCATCTGGTATAATACGGCGTCAATTTCAATTACACGTCGTTGAATCAGAAAATTGGATTGGAGTGACACTTAGCAAATATATTCATATTATCCGGATAATATTTAATATTACCGGATAATTTGATTGAACAATTTTGTGCTTAGTAGAAAAATCAGTTAAGTCTTTTAGCTTTGATCTTTAAGATGTTACTTTTATGTGTTATTTTTATTTTTCAGGGTGAAGAATCGGAGGATAAAGAATAAGAGAGGAAAGAAGAATAGTGATGAACAGTAGGCAATAGTCTTAGGGATTGAAATGGCAATACAAATTATGAATAGTGATGAACAGTATATATAGTTATTTTCCTAAATAGACGAAATATTGTGTATATGGGATGCAAATACTCTTATATTTATTCTTATGTTTTTCTCATAACCTTATCTTATTTTGCAGGTACTCTTTTCCAAGACTTTATTTGGGGCATCAAGATTATGAAAAATCAAACACACTAAAAACATATTTTTAATAAAATGATTTGTAATAATTTTTTATAATAAAATATTCATTTGTAAATAATTTTTTGATGCATAATTTATAAATATTGTATTCATATTTTAGTTGTGTTTCACTTGTATGATATTATTAATTTTTGTTAGCTGTCAATTTTTACACAAGATACTCTAATCACCCAAACAATTAAAACTGATGTAGTAGGCTTTTGTACCACACTTGTGGCTGTAACAGACTATGTAATTTGCATGCAGCAGACTTCTGTGAAAGTCTTCTGTAAAAGAAGACTAATACTTAAGTCTGCTACTAGACTATAATCCGGCTTCTTTTGTATCAGATATTATCAGTGTTACTCTTGTTTTCGAAATATTCATCACAAATTCAACAAAAATACAGTAGACTAACCAAGAAGTCTACGTTAAAAGAAGAATAAAACATAAGTCTGCTCTGCCGAAATCAGACATGCAATAAACATGTCAAAAGACGTACAAACTCAACATTCATCACATAAGACATCATCCAAAGCAACAATACAACTCATAAGTTCAACACTGACTAACGACCCACAAATCAAAAAAAAGTTCAATACATAAGACAACATCCAAAGCAACAATACAAGTCATAACTCGTCGTCACCTCCAGCTTCTACTTGACACTGACTTGATACACAAAGGCGTACAATGTGGGTCTTACATAACTCGATCAAGTTCCGTACTTGTCTATCACTCGTGACAAGCATATGAGGAGTATTCGGACCCATTTTCTCTAAAAGTACATCTGGTAAGGAATACGTCAGCTCCACCTTTTCGATTTTCTTGTCCAGATCATAATTTTCTTGTGCAATTTCAAGAAGTTCACCATATGTACAACCATCATGCACAAAGAACATTCTCCCTTTTTCCATTTATCAACCACAAACTCCCACAAAGAGTCTTTCCTCACCTGTTCTCCGTACACAACATGCAAATTAGTCATTACCTGGAAAAATAATACATTTTAAAAAATTAGTGAACAATAATTATATGTTTGATAAAATTATAAACGTAGACTTCCAAAGACTTCTACACATTGTTAGCTAACTATATACTCAAACCAAAAATTCGATAGTTTCCTAATTATAAAAGATTATCTTTTAAAAATAGTTAAGAACAATTAGTATTAACTAATACATAATTTCAAACAAAAAAATCTTGAAAATACGTTATGAATAATACACAAATTCACTTTTTATAGATTTTCAAGAGTAGACTTTCGTTTCTGTCAACAACAACGTAGACTTTCTTATCAGTTTACGAATGTAGACTCTCATATAGGTCTACAGTTTGAGTTAGTTTTTGCAATTGCAAAATTCACGGGTTACTATCTGTATTTAAAAAAACGTTATGATTTTATACAAGTAGACTTTGTTTTCAGTCTACATTTTGAAAAAGTTAGTTTTTGCAATTGACCAGAACTCATCCCAAATTTGACTTTAAAACGTAGATTTCATAAACAGTCTACAGTTGAGAGGTAGACTTCATCAACAGTCTACAATTTTTTTATTTTTTAGAACAGGTTAGTTTTTGCAATTGACCAAGTTGACTTTTTAAAAATAGACTCACACGAACGTCTACAAGAGTGTAGATGTTATATGAAGTCTACGCAATAATTCGATGGGTTAGTTTTGCATTTGACCAAAATAAAATAGTAGACTTCATATGCAATCTACTTTTTTTTTCTGAGTTCGGTAGACTGAATAAGAAATCTACACATTTTTTTCATCCTGGTCAGCTTTTTAAAATTTTAGTCAAATACAAAACTAACTTAATCAACGGAGTCAAAGTTTGGGTCAAATGCAAAACTGACCTTCTGTAGACTTCACTAGCAGTCTACATATTGTAGACTGTTTGAGAAGTCTACTTTGAAAAGTCAAAAGTTCGGTCAAATACAAAAACTAACCTCTTTACGCAGACTTCTTGGTAAGTTTACGTACTATTTTTTTTTGTTATCAAAGGAAAAGTCGCAGACTTCCAAGGAAGTCTACTTTATAGGTTTTTAGCATTTTGGTCAATTGCAAAACTAACTTGTGCGTTGACTTGTAGACCACAATGTAAGTCTACATCTGTCTGTAGACGTACAAAGCTGTCTACTTTCGCGACACAGATCTGAAAAATGACGAAAACTATGTAAATAGTTACCTTTTTGCGGTGTGAAACTTGTTTCTACTCTTTTCCACTGTCCAAACTCCAAATATGAGCAAAAAGAAAGAACTTTGACGACCCACAAGAGATAACACTCGAAAATTTGAAGTTGTGTTTATGAAAATGAAAGTTATGTGAGTTTTTTAGATGAGAATGAAGAAAAAATGAGAGGAAATGAAGATTTGTTTGTTTAGAAACACAAAAAAATGGTTTAGAATTGAATGATAGAGGTGTAAAGAGCTCAAAAATGGTTGTTAATGGTGGTTGAAGAGTTGATGATAATGGCATGGTTGTAAATAAGAAGAAATGTTTAGGGTGTTATAGGTTTTTTACCATTTTCGAAATAATTAAAAAAATAATTAATAATGGCAATTCTGTAAATATTTCAAAAACATAAGGATGAATAGGAATTTTTAATGGTGAATAGTAATGACAAAAAAAAAGAGGTTGGTTTTGGGGTTGTCTTGAATTTTTAGGTTGGTTTTGAAAGAACCCCTAAAATATATCCTCTATTGGTCTTTCAGATGTATAATAATTTTGTATCAAATGAAAAACAATAATTGAGGAATCGAATATTTAAATATTACATAAATAAAAGACCATATTTACTAAAAACAATTTGGCATAAACGAATAATAGGTAATGGCTAACAAGTGACGTTTTGCAATTCTCAAAAAAAAAAAGTGACGTTTTGAAGAGAATGACTAGTTTGTGGCTCGCCCTACGAGGGAAAACTACATTTTAATTGTGTGGCTCCGTCTGCTATCAAGCGCTCGACGATATGTAGGGACCAATTTACTTGATTCCACTTGACATGTTTGGGTCTATGTGCACAGAGAAAAAATTACATTCAAAATAAGAATTTTATATCTTAAACTGTAGACTTAGTCGTGAAATATTTGTCTGAAAAAAAACATAGGCTAGGCTTGTGGGTAGGGTTCACCTTAAGTGTCAGTGGGAACGATTAATATTTAAAATCTTATCTAAAATTTTAGACTACTTCCATTGAGATTCTTTCTATCGAAGTTCTTAATTATGTTTTATGTATATATATGTGTATGTATATATTATATATGTATAAGTAATTGTGGGGTTTACAAATTTTATAGAACCCTATAGACAAAGTTCTTAAAAGAGAATTTTAAGAATCAATAAGAACCCTTATTTATGAGGTGTCATAATAATTGTGGACGCCATAATTATTTACGCATATATAATATATACATACATATATATGTATTTAATAGATATATTAAAAACTCTAATAGAAAGAACCCCCAATAGAAATAGTCTAAGATGAATTTGTAACTGAAATATTTCTCGTTACTCAGAAATGAGTTCTACGGATCATTATTTATACAGAAGTGGTTTAAGCAAAAGAAAAGGCTCTAAACCATACTAAACTAGTGGTAAACTAAGACATATTTAACCATCGGATACATAATATCAATATGCCTTGACCCGATTAAAGTGGACGTCCAATGGAGTGAAAGAGACATGAAACAACATCAAAAACCCCGGTTTTAGCCAAATTTTCACACTGTGCCAATTAAACTCTATATGTGCTTAGTGTGCTTGTGAGTTGTGAATGACCGGGTTCGAAGCAATATGATTAACAGATTTCCAAGTGATAACTCTATAGATATACACAATAACCAATTATAGAATGACATATATATATATATATATGTGTGTGTTTTTACCAGACTTAGATTATTTTTAGTGTATTTGTATTTGTTTTAAACTTAGATTATTTTTAGTGTATTTATTCAAAAAGAAAATAAATAATTTTAAAACAAAAGTAAAATTTACTTAACATATTTTAAAATAAAAAAATTGACAAAAAATAAAAAGAAAATGCTATTCATTTCTCTAAATATAAAAATAGTAATCTTACTCTAAATATTTTAATTAAAACACATCTAAATATGGATTTAAGATGCTATTAAGAAGTCCACATCATATCTTCTGAAAGCAGTGAAAAGCCATGCTTTTATTTTATTTAACTTAACGTGTACCCCTTAATCTCTTTATTTTTGAAAATGACATTTCTTTTGGATTTTCTTTTGTGTAGTCTCTAATTATAGATATTCCTGCTCGCAAGAGAGGTCAAGTATTTACGTGCCATATATAGTAGTCAAACAATAATAACAACAGTAATCGTACGATAACTGACATATAACCGGCGAGTTACCTATAGGTTGTTTTAGGATAAAGCCTCATTATAATTTTTTTCTTTGAGAAATAATTAATACTATTTTCCTGGGTTCGATTTCCACAGCTGAATCTAACTAATAACAGCCCTATAACTTTCTTATAATTTTAGAAGTTTTGGATTGAAATCCATAATTTTTTTTGGATCAGAACAAAGGCTCTTTTTTAAATTTCCGTTTTGCAGTGGTGAAACTCCTGATCCATTTTTTCTTCAAAATAGAATAAAAGAGATTATATAGTAAAAGTGATTCAATCATATTCTATTTTTTACTCCATAGTAGAGTAATGAATAAAATAAACTATTTTATTTATGGAGTAAATTCTATTATTGAGTGAGATATGAAATTTGATTAGAGTATTTTTTTATTTCATATTCTATTTCATTCAAATTTAGAATAAAAAATAGAGTGTGAAGTCGAAGATATAGTAAGTGTTAGAATTTAAGATGAAAATTTCATTTGTTAAATTTAAGCTCTCTCTCTCTCTTTCTCTAAACTCTTTGATTGCACTCAGTAATAGGGGTAGACAAAATATCCGTAAATTTGATTCGATCTGTTATTCGTTTCGAATTGATCCGAAAATAAGGATATCTGTAACTCTACGAATTAAAGCAAATACTAAAATTCAATATCTGTCAAATAAGGAGCAAATCGCAAATACTCATTTAAAGAAAACGAATATCCGATCTGATCCGTAATGTACATATACATATATATGTTATATATGAAATTATATATAATTTAATATTTATATACAGATTTTTAGTTATTTTATCCACTTTAATTATTTGGTCACTAAATTTTTAAAACTACCTAGTTTTAAAATAATTTGTAATGAATTTTATATTAAAAATTTTCTTTTTCTTTTAATTTATTTGAAAAAAATAATTTTTAATTATTTTTACCAAATCAACGGATCATATCGGATATCCGGTAAAATATAGTGATTTTTCCGAATGTCCGTAACACCAATATCCGAAACATCACGGATCAGATCGGATTGGAAAACGATTATTTGTAAAAGGTGAATCGGATCACGGATATCCTTAAAAAATCGGAAATCCGCTCCGTGCCCACTTCTACTCAGGAGGCGATCTAGGTGGACAAAAGGTGTGGTACATCAGCCAAATTTTTGTTTCCTTCTTTAGCAATTTGTCTAAAATTTATGTATACTCTTAGCTTAATTTTTTGTTGCACTAGGGCCCCATACTAAATCATTTTTCATCCACCCCTGATTGGACTAATTTGCTTTACAAATTATGACGAGCATAAAAATATAATTTAAACAGAATTGGCGACTCAGAGTAACTGGATGCAAAAACTTTAACGACTTATACCCGAAACATTTCTAAAATTCACTAGAATGAAAATCTCGAAATTTGTCAAACTAAAATTTTCTTATATTTTCAGTGCTTTTTGCAGTTTCTTTAGATAGAAAATGAATTAATAAAATCCAACCACTACACCACAAATATTTAAAGAGGTTTAAGACAATTACGTCAAATTAGCTAAATACTAAGCGTTTCTGGTGTTTTTATTGGAGACTTGCGTTACAAGTTATAACAAGGAGTTTGATAATATAGCCTCAAAGTTTCGAAAACAGAGAATCAACTTGCATTAAACCCGGCCACAGCGATTTAACATCCTTACTGCTGGGGCGCTGGACCCCTTCGGGGGATATTTGGGAAAGTGGCTGTCCAGACACCAGAGATATCAAAAAAAAAACTTGCATTAAACCCAAACTGAACAATAAATTTTGGTAAATCACCTCGTGAATTTTTTTTTTCTGAGCTCATTAATCTTTATATTACCTTAAGTCATACTTGCTCAATCACTTGTACTTAACTCCAGCAGTCCATACCGCAAGAAGTGGGGGGTTAGGGGGTTTTGATGGACTGCTGAATATAATGCATATCTAGTCTCTTAGTTTCAGTGTGAGTAATTATCTTGGCAGTAACTATCTTAGATATAGTAATTGGAGTTACTAGAGAGGAAATATTATAAAATTTCATTTCTGATAATTAGCTACGCTCATCAGATCTTTTTTTTCTAAAAAAGATTAATGCCCAAAAAACTCGATAATAAAATAAAATACTTTTGAAACACACATCTTCACTCAATAAAACACATACTTTATTCAATGAATTATATATCTTAATATAAGTCAGAAACCATTAAAACACATCTTATCAACTTTCATGGACAACCTTTTTTGATGTCTTGAAACGAAAAGAAAAAAACATAAATCTGTAGCACAAGAAAGAGAATTTAAATACGTAAGAACCTACATGTTATTTACAACGATGTATTGACCAGTGAATAAGGTGACAAGTGGAGGGTTGCCATTGCTAAATTAAAAATCTCAATTGTTCATAATCGAAACAAAGACTAAGAGTGAAGAAGATGAATACATAGTTCGGTCCAGATGTGTAAGTCTCTTTATGCAACGTCTATTTCAAAAACTTCATATGTCATTGCTAAATCAAAAACCTCGATTTCTCATAATCAAAACAAAGAATAAGAGTATAGAATATGAAGATATAGTTACGTCCACATGTGTAAATTATAATCTCTTTATGCAACGTTTATTTTCGAAGATTTCATATGTATTGACTAGTGAAGAAGGTGACATGTCTTCCAAAATTTGGAAGCATTAATTGCAAAAATGTTTTTGTGATACATAAATTTTATATTTATTCAAAAAAAAGTGAAATGGAGGGTTGCCATTGCTAAGTTTAAGATCTCAATTACTCATAATCAAAACAAAGGATAAGAGCGAAGAAGCCCAACGTCTCTTTCGAAGATTTCAAAGTTGATTAATTACCCTTTTTGATTAGTAGAAGACAGAGTTCCAAACTTTCTGATAATTTTACATTATTTTCTGCTTATATAGCATTATTCAGTTACAAACACTAGATCATAAACGCTCAGACTCAATCCATTGAGTCGACAGTTTAGGATCAAAAACAGATATAGAGAAACAGAGTTGAAAACGTTGATATTTTCAAACGTGAAAGAAAGCCTTGTGTTCAGTCCAAAGATGAGCTGCTGAGTTCAGATACTTCCCAGCTTTTTTTTAATTATATGCAACTCCATAAAGATGAGGGCTTAAGTGGTAAAAAGCAGAAAGAGAGACCTTGTTGATATCTACACCACCATTGAACCCAGCTTCTAAAAGATAGTCTTCTGTATTCCTAGTTAAATGACATCCGTCGGCTACAACTTGTTGTAATGGATCCAAAACATTCTGCACCATCCTTAGAAATGTTCCATCTGCTCATCCCAATAAAAAAAAGAGTTTGGAATTATGTCATGTTTATGGGTTAAGGGATTCTGATGGCTTCCTTATGAGTCGAAAGCGATACCTTCTGCTGCAACATGTTCCACGAAGAGGTAAAGTCCTCCTGGTTTTAGGATCCGTTTTATCTCTGTAAATGTACAAAACTATTTGGTGAGTATTGCTTTCTTTTGTTCTGACATCTGAAGTAAGATATTCGATTTGAATTTGAAGGGACTAAAACAATTACCTTTGAGTGTTTGAGGGATATCCGAGACAGAACACATCACGAGACTTCCCACAACTGCATCCACTGATGCATCTTCTAATGGCATAGATTCTGCGACCTAGTGATTTTAACAAGAACATCAGAGGGGATGCAAAGAAAGAACTAAAAATATATAAATAAGGGGTTGTAAATAATTAATCCACACAATCAAATATACAAACCCTAAAATGAATATTTGCCTCAATCAAGTTTTGTTTTTTATATTTTATATTTTATATTTTTTTCCTGTTTGATTTGAGTTTGTTCACAACAAAATATAAAGAAGGCCATTACCGCGTGAATGAACTTGAAGTTTTCGGATTTCACTCCTGCTTCTATAGCGGATTTGCGTGCGTGACTTTCCATCTTAGGGTTTGGATCAACACCAAGAACAGAGACGTTTGGAATATTGTTATAGTACTTGATGTTCGGACCAGCTCCAATACCAATCTCCAAAACAGTTTCTGCTTTTCCCACCAAATTTGCAAAGAGTTTCTTCTTGTAAACAGCAATCTGACAAAAGAAGAAGCATGGAACGTAAGAAACAAAGAATGAATAACCAAAAAAAAGAAAGAAAGAAAGAAAGAATACATGCGTCATGCGACCTCATGAAGTCACTAACCTCTTTCTCATATCTTTCCATCCCTGCACTCCTAAAATAACCATAGAGCTCAAAATACCAGTCAGGCTTAGGAGGACGCAATTGGTTCAATACTTCCTGATATAAATGAAAACATAAATAATTAGATGAAAAAGGTAATCCTCTTCTATAATTTAGCAGCAAAGTTCACTACGACCGACCGTTGAGTTAGGAGCAGTGGGTGGAGCTGTGGATGGAGCAGCGTAGGAAGGAGAGATTGGAAGAAACGGCGTCGTGGCTTCTCCTAGGAAATGCTTTCTTCCGCACGTACATAAGCTGAAACCATGTGAGGCTGGAGGATCCGTATTAATAAGACTCTTCTGCATTTTGATGACAGAACCTCTAACTCTTGTTCTTCGAGCTGAATCTATAGTCACCGGGAGCATTGAGGAAGGTGTGATATTAAGGATCGCCATTGCTATTTCTCAAACTACTCGTTTCAATTTGATTCTCTAATGTTTTCATTGTACAGCATAACGTATTTATAACCGTCTTTCCAAAGCAATCTTTGTTTGTGCATAATAATTGTACAGAGCATCTTTATTTCTGAGTACGACGCGTGATCAATTATCTTTTTTTTATTATTATTAATATTGTTATTATTATTATCAATTAATCATTTTTAAAAGACAGATACACATTAAGTCAAATTTCCATTATAACTACTATTCGATGTTTACTGGCATTCATTACGCAAGTCTTTCCCTTTGTTATTGATTTTGTGCGAGACAACCCCTCCATAGTTTTCACTAATATTATACAGCACGTTCTTTTTCAAAAAAAAAAAAATTATACAGAACGTTAAAAAACAAACAAATTTATAAGATATTTGGTGGACTGTCCAAATCCAAGGAACTAATACAATTTATATTGTAAAACATACATAGACTATACATATGTACAGTCTATGTATAATATTTAATGAAACTCTTTACTCAATTTGTATGCAGTGCCGTGCAAAGGTTTAAGGAGGCCTGAGGCAACTTTTTAAAAAAAAAATTCTTTAAGAAAGGTTTTTTTCTTCTTTAAGAAAGGTTACTGTTTAAAATGAAGTTTCTTGATTTTTTGTGTACGTTTAAAAATAACTGAATGATAAAAAATGGTAATATGTCTACAATCAAAGTTTAAAAAATAGCATAAACTGAAATGTGTATCAACAGTCAAATTTCATACATAGATATATATGCAAACACTTATAACCACAATGAACTAGTGAGTTGGATATATAGATGGGGCCCTATACTATGATTTAAAAATAGGGGGCCTGAGGCTGTTGCCTTTTTTCTACAAAGGTAAGCACGGCTCTGTTTGTATGGCAACTGCATATGTATGTATAATAATTTGTAGACAATACATATGTATCATATGACAGATATTCAACCAAATATAAAAATTGATTAAAATATTTGTAGATATTTTTCATACTATTTATGAAAATTATATTATAGTATTGATTAAATGTGTTGTTAAATAGTTATAAATTTCAAGTGTAAATTTCATCAATAAAAATAAATTCTAAAAAACGAGAAAGGTATCCTTTAGTTGCTTGTAGTGAATGATTACTATATAATTAATTAGTCAAAAATTCATGATAAACTGCATTAATATTTTTATACAGTTAACCCGGTCGATCCTTATAAATCATTAAAGTAAATTATATTTTGATAGGAGAATTTTTTTTACTTCGTTAAGATGCCAATTTTACTTCATTGGTATATGCCATAATTTTACTTCATTAATATGCATTTTAAAATCATTAATGATGTAAAATTATATTATAAAATTATAGTGTATGTTTTTAAATTACAGTATATGTTTTCTATTGTTATTATACACTAGTCAATTAAATTATACAGAAAATAGCCTTTTCAAAAAAAAAAATTTTGATGTAGGAAATTTTTAAAATTGGACGAATATGCCAATTGATCGTTTCAGTATGATTCTCGTGTCATTTGAAATCGTCATGGCACTGCCTACTGTGTTTCCAAAGAGGCAATTAACTCAGCCTCTACTCTATAAATAAAATTTTTTTTTTTTGCTGAAGGATTTACTATTTATAAATAAAAGTTTATGGACCCCATTTCTATCATTTCTCTTGAATGTTTGTGATTAGTTTATAGTTGTGGCTGTATTACGTAACTTCCCATTCATTTACATGAGTTATAGTAGTTTTTTTTTACAATTTGTGTCTTTTGATTGTTCTGGTTTTAATTACCTATAGATTCTATTTATTTAAAATCTTTATAATTTACTCAGTTTACTTTATTGGTTTGATTCTCATATAAAATTTTACTCTTTACTTTGAGTTATACATAATCATTAAACAAAATAACTGACCAAATATTTATTAAACAATTTAAATATATAATTAAATTTTAATATTTAATATTTAATATTTTAGTAACCTATTTCGAAAAATGTTATATCTAATTTTTTATAATTGTAGATATTTATATGTTGGATAAACTTAGTTATATAATTTTTTGGCTAAATTAAGTTATATAATTGTTTGTCTCATTTTTGTATCATTTAACGTAATAATTGCGATGAATCATTTTTGCCTTAAGCCTATAGAGAACTAAGCATGGCACTGGTATACAATATCATTATTATTTGTGTTTGTGTATCATTATTTGTGTAATACAATATGTCGAAAAAGTTGCCGAAGAAACAATATTTCGAAGAATTGGACAAGCCAGCCACTCGTTAAATGTTTTTAAAAATGCCACTGCATAGCAAAACGTTTTTTATCGTCTTTCTACTTTTTGTAAAGAGATCATCTTTAATGTATTTAATAACATACGGTATGTCAGAAGAGGTCACGTGTGCTGTATTATTTGGGCATTGATATGTGTGGCACTAATAATGCGTTTCCAGAAGATCGAGAAAGATAACATAAAATAATATTGGCATTACTGTGAATGTGCCTGTATCAACTAATTTTTTAATATGAGCGGTACATAATACAAAATATTATACGATAATTTTTTTACTTCATAAACAAATTATTATATTTATTTCCACCTCTCAGCTAATTGATAATTCATGAGCCATCACACGAAAAAATAATACTCTGTATAAAACATCCAAATTTTCACACTTTTTAACAAAATATATTAAAATTTAGCTATAAATGCATAGTTTTCTGTAGTTTTATATTTTCTATTTTTTTAAACCAATAAAACTTTACAAAATGCAATTAATGTTTTTGAACTTCACAAGTTTTTATTATTAGTTGATAAATATTTCATTGAAAACATGAAAAATGTATTTTTTTTTTGAACTGAAAATGTATTTTTTTGAAACAAAAATTTTCTCTAGAACATAAATCTTTTAGAAACAGAGAGAATAAATGAACTAACAAATAAATGTTGTTAAAAAAAAGAACTAACAAATAAATATTCAGCTATAAATATTTTGCTGAGAAGTTCTAAGATTTGTGTGTAGATTTTTGATTTGAGATATGTAAATGAAAGAAACTTGGATGTTATATACTCCCTCTGTTTTTAAAAGATACATGTTCTAGGATTTTCACACTTTTTAATAAAACATATTAAAACTTAGTAATAAATGTATAGATTTTTGTAATTTTATGTTTTCTATATTTTTAAACCAATAAAACTTCACAAAATGTAATTAATATTTTTGAACTTCACAATTTTCCATTATTAGTTGACAAATATTGCATTGGAAATATGAAAAATGTATCTTTTTGAAACAAATTTTTTTTCTAAAACATGGATCTTTTAGAAACTGAGGGAGTATTAGCTATTGAGTCGATATAATAATAGAGCCGTATAATTAATACTGTCTTTAACGTAGTGTATATGATTTTCATACTCGGTACTTTCTAGAACACTATATTCAATGAATCTATGCTTATCCCATGTTTACTTTAATTAATGATATATAGTTACCAACTAAAAATATTAAAATGTAAGTAAAACTTTAAAAATAGAATAAATAAACAAAACTACTAATTGAAATTATTAAAAATATTAAAAATAAGCAAAAAATACCTAAAATTATGGAGAAATTGACACATAAGTAAAATCACCAACTAAAAATATTCTAAAATATAATAGATAGGTTTAAAAATATAACATATAAGTAAAATTTTAAAACAGAATGAATAAATAAAACAACTAATTGAAATTTTTGAAAATATTGATAAATAAGCAAAAAACCTAAACTATGAAGAAATTGACATATAAGCCAAATCACTTAATAAATAATAAGTAAAATTTTAAAATTGAATAAATAAATAAAACTACTAATTTAAATTATTAAAAATATTGACAAATTAAAAAAAAACTAAAACTATGGAGAACTTGACACAAGCAAAATCACCAACTAAAAGTATTTTAAAATATAACATGTAAGTAAAATTTTAAAACAGAATAAATAAATAAAACTACTAATTTAAATTATTGGAAATATTGACAAATAAGCAAAAAAAACTAAAACTATGAAGAAGTTGCACATAAGCCAAATCAATTTATAAATAAAATTTTAAAATAGAATAAATAAATAAACTACTAATTTAAATTATTAAAAATATTGATAAATAAAAAAAACTAAAACTATGGAGAAATTGACACATAAGCCAAATCACCAACTAAGAGTATTTAAAAATATAACAGATAAGTTTAAAAATATAACATGTAAGTAAAATTTTAAAACATAATAAATAAATAAAACTACTAATTGAAATTATTGAAAATATTGACAAATAAGCAAAAAAATAAACTACGGAAAAGTTGACACATAAGCCAAATCACTTCATCAATAATAAGAAATTTTTTTAAATAGAATAAATAAGTAAAACTACTAATTTATTAAAAATATTTACAAATAAGCAAAAAAAAACCAAAAACCTTGGAAATTGACACATAAACCAAATCACTTCATAAATAATAGTAAATATATAATAGTATATATATAGTATTTTTATTCTATTTTTAGAGTAAAACGATTATATTCCACTATATTCCACACTATAATAGAATAACTAGTGTTAGGCATTCGGGTTTTAAGTTCGGTTCGATTTGGTTTATTCGGTTTTTGGGTTATTCTGATTGGTATATTTAGGAACCAGACATTTTTTTGGATCTGTTTGGTTTGGATAATGTCGGGTTCGGTTCGGGTTTCTCTATTTTTAATAAAACCCGAAGTGGAACCAAAGTAGGCCAAAGTATAAATAATTCGGTTTGGTTTGGGTTTAAAGCAAAAAAAAAACAGGAAAATCCCGAAATTTTGAGTTAAACCCAAAAAACAAAAAAGTATTCGGGTAGTTCAGGCTTTTTGGAATTTTTTTATAAATTATTTATATATATATATATATTAAAATTAAATAATTAATATTTATAGTATATTCAAAATATTTGGATACCCCTTCAGTTTTCGGTTCGGTCCCGGTTCGGTTTCGGTTTTCAGATTTAGAAATATAGAAACCGTTTGGGTTTTTGTAATTTTCTGTCCGGTTTTAGTCTCAGTTTCGGTTTGGTTTTTGGGTTTCGGATAATATGCTCATGACTAAGAGTAACTCAATTAATTGAGTAAGAAAAAATCCAACTATATAACAGAATTATTCTGTTTTATAGTAAAATATAGAGAAAATTATATAGTATCATTGAAGACTATTTTCAATGATTTATCAATTTTTTTCTCTAAAATAGCTTAATTCTATAATAGACATGATTATTTTTCTAATGATATTTTATTGTAAAGTGAAAAATAGAGTGACGAATAAAAAAAATAAGTTATTCTGTATAGAGTAAATTTATTTTTATTCTATTATAGAATGAAAATAGAGTATTATTAAGTAATTTTACTTTAAATTATATTTAATTTTACTTTAAATTATATTTAAAATAAAAAAAAAAGTAGAATGAAGTTGAGATGTCTTAAAGGCAAATATGACACATGTGAAATCCAATTTATTGAAGAGTAGATGCTGGGAATTCATGCTTCTTCTTACACGTATTTTTTTTGTTATTTTATATTTTTAGTTGAAGATATTTTTAAGAAACTGAATTTGGTTTTAGCAAAAAAAAAAAAAAAAAACTGAATTTGGATCAAAAAGTTATACCTATGTGACATAAACTAACTCAGCTACTATAAACTACAGTTATGCATATGTGACATAAAGTAAATAAAATTATGTGGGCCAAGTGACTCACTCCCGATGAATACGTTCCGCAACCTATCGAAAAAAAATATAGTGTTTTAAATTATACTAGATTTTTATCCGTATTTTAAAATTGTGAGATTATTTTCGAAACAAATCAAATTTAGATGATATAAATTTAAATTTTTGATTGTGTATCTACATTTAAATTTTATACATAAATTATTATATTTAGTATTTTTAAACTCGATTTGATTCGCGGTTAAATCAGTAAAATTGGTGACATGTATATAATCTGGTTTGATTTTAAAACAAATTATTATTTAAAATTTTTATAAAACCGGCAAAAACCCTAAAACCTGAAATTCGACTACCGGTTGAACCGATCGATGATCTATTTATATAATACAATTTGATTTAAAATGTTATATTTAAAATATTTTAGTTCATGAATATTTAGATAAATGGTGGATAAATTTATGAATGTGATGTTTTAATTTTACAAAAGTTAGTATGGATCAATATTTGAGAGTATGTATTTAACATAATTTTGAGTCAATTATTATTTTAGATGATTGAATTTTATATCATTTTTAAAATCAGTATATATATATATATATATATATATATATATATATATATATATATATTGTTACAGACTTTTAGTTATATAAATATCAAATTTAGATAAAAACTTATATCTAAATGATTATTTGGGTACTCATTAATTTTAGGTTTGTTTTAAGTATTTAATATTCATGTTTATTGAGTATATTTATAATTTGATAACTCTGATAGTTATATCTTTTTTTACTTTTAAAAAACTTTTAAAATAGTAGATATTTTTCTCCAGCGAACATCTCTATATTTACTGTAAAAATAGAAGATATATTTTCTCCAGCAAACATCTCTATTTTTACTATAAAAATATTTAAAATATATTATTTATTTATTATATAATCCATAACTTTTAAAATCATTTTTTATTTATAATAATAACCACAAAAATTACAATATTATTAAAACAAAATAATTATTTAAACTAAAAATGTATAAAAACACATAAATGAAAATAAATGACATATTAAATATAATTTTGAAATATAATTTTTTGTCAACTAAATATAAAATTTTGTGCATGATTTAACAGTTTTCACGCTTATTCTACTGAAACTACATCAGTTGTATTGTGCAGCATTTTTATTTCGTACCATGTATAAAACCGAATATGCGAGGGTTATTTATTTTGATCCTTATAATCTTATTCGAAAACAACATTAAAAAAATAAGCATTTTTCAAAAAAAAAAAAAAAAGCCAACAACATTAGAAAATTATGATTTAGAAAATAATATTTTGTACTTACAAAAGAGTCAAAAAGAACCAAGCCTTTATCCTGACCAAAATTGTTTTCGTTGATGACTTGTTGTTAGTAGGACTGGCCACGGATCGAATATCCGGGTTTTTAAAAATATTTGTGATTTGCTTTAAATATTACGGATATCTAATTTTTCAATTTGCTTTACTTCGAAAAAATACGGATACTAGGAAAAACGGATACCTGGAAAATAAATAGATATTTGCGGATATTTATTGATATTTACGGATATGTCATTTGTTTTGATTAATACAAATTATTTTGTAAAATATTTTTTTGCATGATATAAAAGATAAAAAATTAAAAGATATAGTGAATCTACATATTTTGTAAATTTTTAAACTTACTTAACAATTATAATAACACAAAGAAAAAAATTATAATTATCATAAATGTTTTCTCTTCCTTTTATGTAATATTTGTGATTTGCTTCGATTTTAACGGATAAAATACCAAGTCCTAGTTTTCAGTGCCGTGCCTCCATTGGATAAAAGTAAACATTCGCTTCGGGCGAAAATTTTTTTTAAAGATCAAGGCATCATTTTTTATTAACAAAAACATAATGTAATTATAAAAAAAAAACTGTACTTCCTCCGTTTTATTTTAGTTGTCATTTTAAGTTTATGCACACGGATTAATAGAACATATGATTTTGTAAATTTCCAAAATAAAAATACAATTACCTATACATCTAACCATATTTCAACCAATAGAAAAATAAAGTAAAAAATCTTTTTAATAAATTTTGCATTGAAACTCTAAAACGACACCTATTATGAAACGAAAATTTTCCCTTACAACGACAATTAAATCGAAACGGAAGGAGTAATAACTAGAATTAAAAACATGGAATTATAATAAAAACATGGTTTCCTAAATAACAAAACAGACAATTGTTAACTACTCCCTCTGTTTTTATTTGTAGGTAGTTTTAGCAATTGTTTCATAATATAAGGTGTTACAGATTCCAAAACAATGAAATAATATAATTAAAATTCATTTAACTAGAAAGTGTTACTTTTCCATTAAATGTTCTTCTTAAAAATAACAATAACTTCACTCTCTAATTAAATGTTCAAGAAAAAATGAATGTGTTAATAGATAAAGCAGCGTATTTTGCTTGCTGATTTCTAAAAAGTTTAAAAGTCTTAATATGCGTGCTTTTGTGTTAAACTACCTACAAATAAAAACAGAGGGAGTATTAAAGAACTTGAGTAATTAGATTGGTTGTGATTTATAGTTTTGAATGTACTTTTAAAATATTTTCCAAAATGTAAAGTGGATAAAATTTAATTTTTGTTTGATCATGGCATAAAAGGCATTGAGTAATTTAATTAATTTATCTAAAATAGTTATAAAATTTAATGGTAAAACTTAATTATTATTTGTTTTATTAGTTTAGTTTTTAATATATTTCTCTTCTCTAATAATTTGTATTATTATTTTTGTTGAATTTTTTTGTCATTGGTTTCGGGGTAGCATAAATGTTCGCACGGCTCTGATTGTTGTCTTATAAAAAAATGTATCATAAAATTGCTATTTCTCTTTTACTTTCTCAGAGACCAAATGCTCCAGAGCCTCCCAAGCCAATGCAACTGACTAGAGCTGGTACTTAATAAATAGTTTTACTTGTAGGCTACTCCATTGATATGAGGTCTTGTTATCCACGGGAAGCTATAAGTTAACGTGGTCGCTATTCCGACACCACCACTGAAACTTCTCAAAAGAGTTAACATAGGGGGAGGTCAGCGACCCCCCATAGTGCCACTCAGACTTTTTTTAAGTATATATAGATTAGACATAATATTAAATTTAAATTTCGATCAGATTATAAAATATATATTAATTTTATTATCTTTTAAATTAGTTTATTTTCAGAATATTTTTAAAAATTAATAATTGTAGCTTAAAAACAAAATTTTGCCCAAGGACCCCTAGTTGTATTGAGTCGGCTCTGGCTTCTCAAGATGCACATTTTATGTTAACACCTGAAGAGAGATCCATCTGCAACCACAAAATAATTTAGGTTCTTATGCAATTTGATATGTTTTTTTTTAACACATGCAATTTGATATGGTTATACCTCTCTCTTAATTAATGCCAAGTTATGTATATGCACTGCAACATGTTCTAAGAAAATGAAGCACCCTCCTTGTCTCAGCAATCGCTTGATTTCTGAAAATATCATCAAAAGTCCTGAAAATGGTTTATGTGTTTGTGTAGATAAATCAGCAGTGATGCTTTTATTAGTAGGAAGAAAGAACTACCATTGAGTGTTTGAGTGACATCAGAGACAGTACATAGAACAAGTGTTGCAACTACTGCATTCACTGAACCATCCATCATCTAATGGTATAGCCTCTCTTACCTAGTAACAGAATCAGAGAAGTAACATAAGGGGGATTATGACAAAAAATAACAGTGTAAGATTCAGACATATCGTCACCCAATACTTACTCCTTGCATGAATCTAAAGATTTTGGGATTAAACTGCTTTCATAGCGGCTTTGCGTGCATACTTCTTCATTTTCGGATTTGGATCCAACCCAAGAAGAGTTACATTACATTAACGTAGTATCTCATATTAGGACCTGTCCTGATACCAGCCTCCAACACCTTTTCATCTTTTACAGTCAGTTTATCAAAAATCTTAGTTCTGAAAAAATCAGCTTGTAAGCAAAATACAGAATAATTAATATTTATAAATAAATCATATAAAAGTGTGAAAAAGTTTATAAACAGGTTAAAAGTCTTAAACATTGATAATTGTTTTTTATCAATATTTTTCTTAAATGCTATAAATTTGAAATACATATCATCAATGTTAGTGTAGTTACATAAAAATGGTATTTTATTTTAAGATACAAATCTTTTGATGATATATTTAAAAAGGTAACATATAAATGATCGTTTTTAAATTTCTTAATATTTTTTGCCTACTTGTTAAAATATTGGTGATTCTTTAGAGATATTACTTCCTCTGTTTCGAATTATTTGTCGTTCTAGAGGAAATTTTCTGTTTCAAAATAAGTGTTGTTTTCGGTTTTCAATGTAAAATTTATTGATAATATTCTATATTCTATTTTTCTATTGGTTGATATATTGTTAGGTGTATTGGTAATAGTGTTTTTATTTTGGAAATATATAAAATTAAATGTTTTTTTAATCTGTGTGTATAAAATTATAACGACAAGTAATATGAAACGGAGGGAGTACCATTTTGCAATTTTCTATGAATCAAATCTAATCTATAATGACCACGCCAGCATCGCTAACCGGTTAATTACCAAAAAAATTGTGAATGTCGGCCATTTTTTAAATAATGTTCGGATTAAGACCGCGAGTCTTCTGCATTATGTAAAAAGTTTCAAATGTCATTGTACAGCAAAACTTTTTTCAATCGTATTTCAACATTTTTATGTAAAGCATCTTTATTTGTGAATAATGAAATATAAAATATGACAAAAGAGTCTGCACGTTTTTGGTAAAACATCTTCATTTGAGTATAATCAATATTTTGTGACTGTAATGTGTCGCGTCAATTACGCATTTACAAGAGATCGATAAGTAAAAAACTTTCCATTATGTTTGAAAAAGAGAAAAAAAAAGCTTTCTATTATAACATGAACGCATAACATTAAGAGGCATATTTGTTAACTCTTCATAACATCAAGAGACATTTTGAAAAAGAGAAGCACTTCGGATTTGTTTTATGCCAAAAGTGACATAAATATTTTGTTTTTATTGACGTGAAGAACTAATAGAAAAATAATAGAGATATAACTAGACTACTAGTTATGGTAGTGGTAGTTGTGTGGAGTTGGTTAGTGCATATGTATGTGGTGTTTAATGATGGCTGTCACTTTCAAAAAAAAAAAAGATGGCTGTCCGATTTCACGAAATGACGATGGCTGTCGGGACTCGGATTTCACAGTTGCGAAGTTGATTTTTGTTTTGTGGATGCTCTCTTGGTAAACATGCTTTGGTGGAATAAGTTATCGGTAGGTGAGTTTGCGTAGATTTATATTCATGGAGGGTTATGAACTTATGATGTAATTCCAAGAAATGAGTTAATAATGACATCAACGATGTGGACAAGTTCTTTTACAAGATACATGTATTCTTGATGATTTATTTGTTTTGAAGACAATAAGAGAAGTTTAATAGACAGTATCTTGAGACAAATGTTTTAATACTCCCAACATAGTTGTCATTGTAGAGAGAAATTTTTATTTCAAAATACTGTCGTTTTATGATTTCAATGTAAAATTTAATAATAAAATTTTTCTATTGATTTTTTTATTGGTTGAAATAGGATTAGGAATATTGGTAATGATGTTTTTATTTTGAAAATAGACAAAATCAAATGTTTTTTTAATCTATGTGTATGAACCTAAAATGATAAGTAAAATGAAACGGAGAGAATAAACAGTTTAAGAGTTCTTTTACAAGTTGATTTCGAACTTTTAATTCATGGAGACTTAAATGTTTTAGCTAAAATTTTATGGAGAAATAAATTTCAAACTTTTAATTAAGAGACATTTACAATGAGGTTATAATTTGAGAGACACATGATGAGAGTAATGCTATACTCTAGTGGAGAAATAGCTAGTTGATCCAAGATATTAAAACATTAAATTAACGAACGGAGGGAGTAGTTGATAGTAATTATGTGGACAAGTTTTTGGGGACAAAGGCACGTGTAAAGGCAGTTGAATTAAAAAATATTCGTATGACTTGTTGTCTTATAAAAAATTATCAACAAAGTTGGCATCTTCCTCTTATTTTTTGATGAAACAACACTCGGTTACAACATCAAACATAACTTTCTCAGAGTTCAAAATCCGTCTAAAGCCTTGCACCCACCATTCATTGTTGTATGCATTTGAGCAGAGCTGATACTTGATATATAGCTTTACTTGTAAGCTACTCCATAGATATGTGGTCTTGTTATCCACGGGAAACTATACATTGACACCGTCTCTATTTCAGCACCACCGCTGAAACCAGCTTCCAAGATGCACTCTCTCGTGTGTCTTGTCAAATGGCATCCATCTGCTAATATCTGCTGCAATGGATCCAACAGTTTCTGCAAACGCCTGAAGAGAGAACCATCTGCAATCACAAAATAATTTAGGTTTTAATGCAATTTGATATGGTTAGACCTCTCTCTCTCTCTCTCTTTATAGAAAGTTATGTATATGCACATTATACTTATGTACCTTCTGCTGCAACATGTTCTAAGAAGATGAAACTCCCTCCTGGTCTCAGCACTCGCTTGATTTCTAAAATTACCATAAACAGGGTTAGTTTAGAGATATCAGCAATGATGCTTTTATGTACTAGGAAGAAAGAAGTACCATTGAGTGTTTGAGTGACATCAGAGACAGTACATAGAACAAGTGTTGCAACGACTGCATCCACAGAACCATCGTCTAATGGTATAGCCTCTCCTACCTAGTGCCATAATCAGAGAAGTAACATCAGACTTAGTGTGCATGATGCAGACAGATCGTTAACCAAATACTTACTCCTTGCATGAATCTAAAGTTTTTGGCATTCAATCCTGATCTCACAGCAGCTTTGCGTGCATACTTCTTCATTTTAGGGTTAGGATCCAACCCAATAAGGTTTACATTCACATTACGAGCTGCGAAGTATCTCATATTAGGACCTGTCCCAATACCAATCTCCAACACCTTCTCATCTTTCGCAGTCAGTTTATCAAACACCTTATTCTTGAAAATTTCAATCTTTACCAAAGAAAAAAAAAACAGAGGAAATATCAAATATGTGTGTGATCCTTGAGAAATATGTCAAAAGATTGATGCAAAACTCAAACCTCATCCCAATAAGACTGCATCGTTGAGTTCAAAAGCCAAGAGTTAAGCCTTCTAATGTACCTCCGGCCTCTGCGGATGATGTGCTCCTGGAACATCCTGAATGTACATTATAAAACTCTTAACATTATATCACTTCTTACAAAAACTAACTCAGATCAAGAACTCAACTATTCTGAATGTACATACACCAAACTCTTTAACACTATTAACACTTATGTGCAAGAACTCACTCAAATCAAGAACTAAACTTCCAGATGTAACTAGATTAAAGTTAGGTTTATTATGTCTTCTGCTAATCTATTTGGGATCTATTTCATAGTAGCTACAAGAAATATTCACTGTATTGAATATGTTTTGTGAATTTTAAGATAAAACATATGTCATATGCTAAATGATCTGAGAAAAAGAATAGATTGCATCCGTACCTTTGAACAAAAAGCATTGTGAAGAAGCAGTGTAGTATCAGTAGAAGGAAGAGTTATAGGAGGAACCTCAAGTAAGATGAGTGTTCTGGATCTGAGAAGGAACATGGTCTCTTTAAGCTTCACCTAACGGTAGGAGCAAAGTTACATACTTGGGGAAAGGTCAAGTCAATAAGGAAACAACAAAGAAAAGAGGAGTTGGCGAAAAGAGAAGGAAAAAAATAAAATAAGCCTTCAAGTTGACTTTCCTAGTTCCGACATTTTGAAGACTTGTTTTGTTTGAGTAAGACGTCATCGCTTCTGTCATCATAACTCATAAGAAATCTTATTTGATGAAAATCTTGAACTTACATGTCTGGTTGATAATAAAAGACTAATCAGCATAGTTTGAAAGGAGTTCTAGTCAAGTGAAGAAGAGTACACGTCTATATCTGACCTTATATATATTGGTTTACTATGGTTTCATTTTGTCTAGCGTAGTAGTCCAGAGAGACACAAAAAGAAGCTGCATGCATCATACAAGTTTGAAAGCAGCTCATGCAAAACAGTGATCTACACAAGAGATATACTCTTATCTCCTCATTCTTGAGGCTTTGCGACGAACAGCCTCTAAAATCCGGCAGTAGTCATAGAAGAGTGATGATTGGTCTCCTTCAAGTCCGCTCCTACTAACCCTATTAGCTCCAGCTAGATTGTTACAAGGGCTACCACCTATAACAAGGTCAAACCCTCCATACTGGTCCATAAGTACCTCTATCTTATGGTCGTCTAGCTCTTCAACATCTTTAAACTCTATCAGATCACCTCTTTGATTTGTTTGCTCCCAAAAACTCCGGAATATGTTCCTGTTGACTTCTGAAATCTCAACAGATACAACTAGACTCATCGGTATCTGAAGACGGTGAAGTGCCACTTCTCCACCACCTATGCCCGTGAAAAGTGACAAGACCTTTATGCCTTTTGGGTATAAAGGCTTAAGGACAGACAAGTGATAGGCAACAGTATCAACCTAACAAAAAAACAACAAAAAGTTCAGACCAAGATACTTGAACTGACACAAAGAGCCTTTAGTACCTGAAATGCGTTGCCTAGAGACTTGTAACGGTCCGTTCTGCTTATACCACGAGTATGATTATTTGGGAACCCTAGAAGCCTTTCCATCTCGTAAGGTTCAAGTGGGGCAGCTTTGTGCTTACCAACCCAAACCAAGTTCCATTTTTTGCACTGATCTACGACATCTTTCTGCACAGCTGGATCACCCTCATGTTTTTCAAGACGCTTGCGTATTCTGTTTGTAAGCTGAGCACTGGCGATGCAAGTCAACACACAGTTCAGCTTCGTTCTTTTATCCCAAGGAGGCCACCATTTCTTGGTCAAAGGAAACTCTTCTTGTATGGTATAATGTGGTGTGGGTTGTATCTCAAATCTGTTCTTGATTGGGAGGTTGTGAATATAACCTCTCTTTCTTGCAGCAGCACAGAAGTACAGAGAGTCCACAAATTCAGGTTTGATGTCGTACAGATGACTAGACATCTTGTCCCAAACACCTTTGGGTGTCATTGCAACATTCTCGTAGTAGAAATATGGGGGACCAAGTGCAATATTAGGAATAGGGACTGGCCTCTCAGTTATAAGTCCAGGTTCCTTAGGTACACCAAACCCGATCATTGGATTTGGTAGACGGATGAGCTCTTCATCACTGGCCATGTCAGTGTTCAGCTTTCTCCTTCTTGACGGTGGCTCATTAATTCTTCTCTGCTTCACGCACAATCAAAAGGTCAAGCTTGCAAACCACATACTACACATATTCAAGAGGACTTAAACTTATTACCTCTTTTACATCAGGAGCTGCCCAAAACTCATCTAGTTGCCGTGCCATTTGAGCAGCAAAAATGAAATCAACGACTTCTGCCAAACTTGCAATTTCTCCTGAAAAGTTTGAGTAGAAACATGAATAAGCTGCAAGGAGACTGATTGCACCTATGAGAGAAATAAATGCAAACATCTAACTAATATATATATAAAGATTAAAAATAATAATAATGTAATGTATCAATAAACTAGCTTTTAGAGGTTACCACATCTCTCTAAAGCTATAGAAGCCTCTTTCTTTGGATAACCCATTTTGATCAGATCTTGCAATCTACCATCTTCATGGAATGAGTTTAAATCATTCTGTTATTTTTTTGCAAAATAGATAAAGAAGACAATGTTATAAAGTCTATATCTACAAAATGTAAAATGATGAAACTCAGAGCAGTCTGGTATATACCTCTTCATCTGAGGATGATAAACCTGAGTAAAGATTTGCGTCATCATCATTATCATCTGATAAGTAGTTATTGTTGATGTCCTCATTCTCTGTTCCACGCATTTTCTCTGCCTCCTATAAAAACAGCAACAAGGCTTCAGTATAGGACGTGAGACATTAAGTGCATTTGTTGTCTGATGTCAAAGATACAATAAATAATCAGAGTATCTACTTACTGCATAGTTCAGAACTGTATTTGTTATCTCCTCTAGATTTTCTTCGCCTACATATTATCAAGCACAGTTTCAGGATACCACACTGAAGTTTCCCAAATTCCTTGTGAAAAAAGAGAGTTAAGAGATATGTCATTACCATGTTCTTGTATAGCTTTGATCACTAATTCCTCGGAAAACCCCATACCAATAAGCTCATCTATGAGCTTAGATTTAGATGAACTAGCTTCAGAGCTTGTCTACACACAAAAACAAGAAGCATAGAATGGAGTTAAAATTCCATACCATCAGGCTGTGACCACAAGAGAGAAAGAAAAAAATAAAGAAGAAACTCACAGAAATCTTGAAGAGAGTTTCAAGAATCAACATAGGTTCTGGATTTTCTCCTACAAATTGCTAATGATTATTAACAGGACACAGAAACGCATATCTCAGATAACACACACACAAGAATAAATAAATAAATAGAATTCTAACCGCCTGTTTCTTCAACAGCTCTACCGATCATTTCGATGGAGTATCCCATCTCAATAAGCTTAGCAATCGTCTCATCCATATGAACTACGTTTCTCTAATGTCATACACAAAAAACAAACATAAAAATATTCATGATTTTTTCTTTAGAATTCAGAAACAAGCTGGTTGAATATAATTGAGACTTTGGATATATAATTTACAGGAGGAGACGATTGGAAGTTATCAATTTCATCATCTGTATTCCAATTTACATCATCACCAGCAGAATGTTTTGCCTGAAGAAAACATGGAAACTTTTCTTTTATCATAATTTCCATACCATATCAAGAGTTAACAACTATATGAGAGATTACCATTTTTTGCAATAAACTTGATGTACTTAGCCGTGTCCCAATAAACAACAAACCTGCTAAAACAACATCATATTGTAAGTTTTGGGATAAGAAACAATAGTCTCTTTGTCTCTGGACTCTCTACGAGGAACTTAGTAGTTTATATATTATAAATCCTAATCATACATGCAACATTAGCTGCATGGAGCAGGAACAATGGTCTCTTTGTCTCTAGACTTTCTAATTTCTACCCATAAGCGACAACAAGACTCTCAGAATCCAAAGGGAGAATTAAAAAAAAAAGATGGAGATCATGTTCGCATGGTTGCATGGCAGCGAGAAGAACCTTACCGGAATGTTCGCCTGAGGAGAGGAGCCGAGCACACCGACACACCGTAAATGATATATATCATTTATTTTTTTCTTAAATATCACTTCATAACCACTCAGTACTGCACTCACTCCCCCTCCCACCGTAAAACTTGTACAAATTTGGTAGTAACACGTCAAGTAAAATGCCAAGTAAACATATTAGTTGTCAACCCCTCTATGATAGCTAATTACCACGTTCACATTTAGAGAAAAAAATAAAATCTTACATAATAGTAAGATCGATCTTTCATCCTTGTTGTTCAACACTTACCAAATAAAACATTTTTTAGTATTTCATATTCAATAAGCATGAAATTATTTTTCATAGTAAATCCAATTGAGTTGGGAAAGTAAGTTGTTCTGAACAAAATAACATGTTACTCGAGATTGGTTGGGAGCACCTTTGGACCACAAGGCACTGTGAACAACAGACGTGAAAGAGGAGGACAGAAGGGAACTTCGAGGAAGGCGAGTCTTTCTCTGTTTTAGAACTAACATTTGCTATACAAAGCTCCATTTTGTCATAACTTAGTTGATTGAGTAAAGATGCCAAGATTGGTGATCAGATTGAGTAAATAGAAAGAGGGTATTTTAATGGATCATTAAAAAGCAAACCATTTTGCAAATCGTCAAATAGACCGTTTCAAACAACCACTAGGTTTTGTATGGTGATACAGATTTGCTGGTGGTGCCCAAGTATGTATGGAATATAATGTAAAGAGAGAGAGAGGGAGACTCGATATTACTACGACCGTTTGCATAGCAGCAAACCTGGTCGCTTATTCTTCTGTAAAATTGACTTGTGATATGTTTTTGTTCATGACTTGATGTCATCTTTCGCGTCAGCAGTATCGTTGCCTCCATCATCCTTGGCAGCTGATGCGCTAGCTTGGTCATCGAGAGGTTCGTTGTTGTCAGCCTCAGCGTCTAATTTTCACACATTGAATAATGACTTTTGAGTTGTTATATGTCAAAAAAATGGAATCAAGAAAACAGGGATTGTGTGTGGATTCATTTAATCTTATAAAAAACGTCACCTTCAGTGTTGTCGCCTGAAGATAAAGCCATCCGTCTAGCTCTAGGTTGCTGGTGCGGAGTTGGCTGGTGCGTGAAACAGATAGATGTTAAACGTCCAAAGAGACAAAACAAAAGAAACAAAGTTGAGAAAGCGAAATTTACAACTTTTTTTACCTGCAGTTTTGGTCGGAGAGCTTCCAAAGGCCCTTTAGGCTTTTGTCCTTTTTGCTGATTAAAATGACAAAATTCAAATTATTATCTGCTCCTTTTTTTTTGTGCATTACTTACAACACAGAAAGAGACAGTAGCAGGAAGGATTAGTTAGTAAGCAAGAATCACCTTGCCTAATGCCCAATCAGCAGAGTCAAAAAACGCGCGCTCATGATCCTTGAATGAAAACATGAATAACATCTGAATAAGCTTTTCTCTAATTGGATCTCAAAAAAAATTATAGTTTTTTTTTTAATTTATATCAAAGGTAAAAAAACAAAGCTTATACCTTGGATATCAAAGGAATCTTCTTTGGCAACAATCCTCCATACTTTTTCTTGATCGCATTTTCCTACAGTGATGGCCGGCCAGTCAATAAACAATGAGATCATAACTATTAAACAATGATCTGTAAATGGTGATAGTTATACCTCTGACTCAGATGATGGCTGTTTATGAACCTCAGTTTCATTCTTCTTATCATTTTGTTCAACAGGAGGTGGAGTATCATCAACAAGCTCCTTTCCCTTGACGTCTTCCATAACAACTGGTAAATTTACAAGAATTAGTTTAAAGTCTTTCCTACAGTAAAAAGTCCTAATCTAAGGAGTCAATAAAAGGAAGAACTACAGGAAAACTTCAACTCTAGAACACAAACACACACATATAATGTCGTTATCACTACTACAAAAACTCAAAACTACTCGAATTTATTTTTTTTGAAAAAAGTCCACTCTTTTTTCTGAATTTCAGATGCGAAACTCTATAAAGATGTTGATAATAACAACATTAAATCACACTTGAAAGTTTTACTTTTCCATTGACAATCGTTCACAAACCATACTCGAGGCAGGCGCACATGATCAGACAGAAACAAAAATAAAATGGTTGGATCGGCAAGAGATTTACCGAAAGGTGGATGAGGAACGCCGGTTAACCGTTAAAGAGATTCCGACGAGAACCGGGGGTTAGATCGGATCTTGTTTAGTTATGTGAGCTCCACGTTCCACGATGACAAATGCCTCAACTTAACGCAGCATATCATTCTCTCCGAAACTGTTTGGGCCCTTCATGGGCCGAATTTTCCAATCATATCAAAGATTCAATATCCAATATTGTTGGACTATATATATATTTTTATATTTAGTTTAACTGCATTTAATATATGATCTAACTCAATATTTACATAGAAACGATTTTAAAACGTGGATGCTCTTTGTAGGAGAGGGATGAAGGTTGATGCGAGATGCCAATATTGTGGAATGGAACCGGAGGCTGCAAATCATGTGTTGTTTACATGTCATGTTGCATGGCAAACGTGGGCGCGGTCTCTATTTCCAATCCCAGAAAATGGGTTTAGTGAAGAGTCTGTCTATACAAACTTCCATTATCTGTTTCAGATGAGCAAAAACATCAGAATACCTATTGAGATTAGAAGAGTCTTCCCGTAGGTTCTTTGGTGCTTATGGAAAAACAGGAACAAATTCTTCTTTGAAGGGAAGCCATTTGATGGGGAGGAATGCATATGGAAGATTCGACAGGAGGCCGAAGTCTGGTTTATGGCACAAACCCTTGATCACCAGGAGGAGAAAAAGGAGGAGATGGACAGGAAGAATGCTGACCGTAAATGGGCTTCGCCACACAGAGGGTGGTTGAAGTGCAACATTGGCTGGTATTGGGTTAAGAAAACTCATACTTTAGGCTGTGCTTGGGTGGTCAGAGATTCAAATGGTATGCCTATTTGGCACAGTAGAAGGTCCTTTGTGGAGATTCATAATCTGAATGATGCAAAGTTGCAGGCGTTGAAGTGGGCTGTGGAGAGTATGGTAGCTCATAGAGTTGAGAAGGTTGTTGTGGCTTTTGAAGACCCCACTTTTTGCAGTATTTAGGAAAGGCCAAAGGCGTGGCCATCGTTTAAGGTGGAATGTACCTTATTATTGAACATTTTGAGTAAAATCCCAAACTAGAAGGTATGTTTGGAGGTTAAAAAAACTAATAAAGGAGCTTATCTCATCGCCAAGAGCGCTTCAAGCAGTTTTTTTGCCCAGTCGTACGAAGCAGCAGGACAGCCTAAATGGCTAGCGCCTCTGTTTGACAGTGAGAGAGTGAGATCCTTTGCTTAGTTTGGCGTTTGCAGAAGGAGGTGTATTTTTTGGTCTGTTTACCTCTGTTTGAAATGCCTTTTGTGCCTTTTTTCTTTGGATGGGCGTTGCCGTATCGTTGTAAATCTTGGTTACTACTGACATATATATAAAATAGTTCTTTGAGGGAAAAAAAAATAAATAAAATTTGGTACATGATTGTTTTATTAAAATCTTTACCTTATAGTTTGATCTTGGCATGATATTTCAAATGATGTTGTTCAATCTGATAGAAATAAATAAGTTTTCAGAAATTTTTTTTCATAATTCTCATAATCTTATTCATAACCAAAAATAATTAATTTATTAGCAAAATCATAAGATTTTTATTGAAAAGAAGTTATCTACTCACCAAATTTTAGAACATGAAATTTGACATTATGTATTCACTTGGACAATTGTTCTTCTTTGATAGTCTAAGAACAAAGTGTTTAATAAAGTTTCGTATATCTTATCTTCTTGAATCATTCAACACTGTATTAGACTTTCCCTTTATTGTTCTCTCTTTTTGTTTCTGTCTATGAACGTCTAGAGACGGTAACTTTCAAACCATGCGCCATAGATAAGATAGTCATCATCCGATACTTGACAGGGTGATTTGGCACCAAATGGAATCTATAGAATCTGCAAAGAATTGCCATTGCCATCTTCATTTGTAGATAAGCTGAATCCTTTCCCAAGCATATCCTAGGTCCAGCCTGCATCACTCACATTTCTTCATGTTGACATAATCCATCAAAACTTTGCATGTGTTTGTTTGCTTATACCTGAAATGCTGTGAACTTGAATGGGGAAGCGTTCTGAAACATCCCATCTTTAAGCCATCTTTCAGGTTTAAACGTAGCTGCATCTGATCCCCAGTTGTATTCCATGCGACCCATCGAGTAAGGAACATATGTTACCATACCTCCTGCTTTCACCTTTGTTCCATTAGGTAATATATCATCTTCTAACACTCCTTTTGGATCCTACATTAGTTTTACTTTTAAGTCCCTAGTACTTCCCAAGATTTTGATGGATATTAATAGTATGATACATACCTGAGGAACCGCAGGGTAGAGACGAAGTGTTTCTGTTACCACTGCGTGTAAGTAGTGTAGCTTTCCTAAGGAATCATAATTTAGCATTCCTGCAAACTGTGTTACCCTCTCGTTAAAGGACTTGAAATCCTCTGTATCGTAATGACACAACGGTGTGTTAGTCTCTTCCGCCTTGTCTCTTTCGAGTTCTTTAAGCTCTGAGCAAAGCTTCTCGGCGACATGTTCATGCGTCATTATCATGTATATAGCCCAAGTGAGAGTTGTTGCTGTTGTATCTCTTCCAGCAATAACAAAATTAAGGACTATATCTCTTAGGCTTCTCTCAGTTGCTTTGCTGTCAGGATCGTCGCTGATCTCAATGAACCTCGAGAGTATATCATGCTTCATCTATCAGTACATTTGGAGGAGAAAAAAAAATGTTACTACGTGACAAGTGTGCATATTTACATTTATTTGAGTACTAACATTTTGTTTTGTTACCTTGATGTTGTTGGAAGGAGATTTCTGTGCCTCTAATATCTCTGTTTTCCTTCTTCTTATCATTGAATAGGTGAAATCATCGACGACTTTTATGCTCTTTCCAAGTAATGCCTCAGAGCCTATGTTAAGGTACTTTTTCATCTTCCAGAGAGGGTCTATGAAACGAAGTGTAACTATTATATTTGCAGTATCAAAAGCCTTGGCAAAGCGATTCTCTGGTAACTCTGGAGCTAATGTTCCTATCTCCACACCAAATCCCACTTTACATATGGAGTCTAGAGTCATTCTCATCAACAATTCCTGTAGCCACAAATATTAGGAAACATACGACATGTTCACAGATATGACTAGTACTGTACCGGTCTTGAGCACAATCGGATAAAACATTCTTCTTGACTTCAGAATTTTTTAAATTATTATATATAAGATTAATGGTTCCCAAATTTTTTCAAATTTTTTTTACCAAAAAAATAATAATAATAACTTTAAAATATTTATAACTTCATAAATCTCAGATCGGGTCATGTTCATATAACTGGTGGACTTTACCTGCATGTCTACTTGTTGGTCTTTAAAAGAAGCTTGACAAAGGATGGAGAAGAGCTTGAGGCTGTACTCTTTAAACACTACGGTACTGAAGTCTCTGAGATTCTTGGAAGCAAATTCAAAACTCGCTGTTTTCCTCTGTTTCCTCCAAAGCTCTCCATCTGAATTGAAGATCCCATCTCCCAACAAAACTTCCATATAAGAATGGTACGTCTCTCCCTTATAACACAAAAACATAAAATGAAAATGACATTAACACTTATACACACTAGTAAAAGAGTTTGCTTCTCACCTTTGGGTAGTTGGAGAAATTGGTTTTGAGGACGTGTTCTACATTGATGGGATCTGCTATGTATGTATAAGTGGTGAAGGGCATGGGAACCACTACGGTTCTTGAGTCGTAAAGATACTCAACGAGCCAATCGTGCATTCGGTCAAAATTGGTCAACTGCTCGATGGCTGCTCCGACCAAAGGCCATGTCTTGGGACCTCTCTTATTCCTCTGTCCCCATCGGTGCACGAAGATCCAAGATGTCACCATGCAAGCTAGAACGATCCACATAGACATTTTTGTTCGCCTCTTTCAATCTGAAAAATAAGGACTAAAGACTTTTTATATCTCTATCTGGTTTGTTTGGTGATCAGCCAAAGCATGTGAGCAATCTACCACTTAGCTACCAATCTTTTCTATTGCCTTCTTTGTAGAAGTAGTTCACTTCATTAGTGTGTATATGGATTCTTTCTAAAACTAGTTTGGTCCTCTTGGTTTTGGTGAACCAGTTTTTAGGTAGACCAAAAAACGGTCAAAATTAGCATGAAAGGCCCACAATTTTATAATCTACTTATGATGAGTTGCTTTCGTTCCATTATGTTTTGAGTCTGCGTAGACCGAATCAAAATGAGGTTTAAAGTACGATGATGACAAGTAATTAACATTCGTTATCTACATAAACGACAAAGATAAGTATGTATCGTAAATGCATTGCATCTGGCGTTGATTCCTTCCACCACACGCCATCGACATTTTCATCCCAAGTTAACGTCATCCCAATCTCAATTTTGTTATCTTTCTTTAAAAAACAACAACCATATAGTACACAAATATTATTTGTTTATTGGTTAGTATAACGTAAATAAACTCCATGACTACGTTTGAACATGCTGAAGCAGCTTAATATTAATTAAACATTATCTTTTCGTTTCACATTCATATGCGAGAAAATATAAAGAATCACAATTTGGTTCTTTACTAGTTATTAATATTTTACAATCTTCCATGTTCGTTTCTTCCTTCTTCTTCTTCTTCATATCAATCCATCACTAAAACTGAAACATACTAGCCTGACGATGATGGTTAAAGATCTCGTCTTGGTTAATCTGTAGATCTCCGAACCAACCAGACTCGTTCGCAATGTTCGGATCAGGGCTATGGAGATCGAACGGTGTTAAAATGTGTGAGATGGGTCCCATGTAATCCATTTCTAGCAAATGGGCAAGCGAACACGTTCTAGGAAGCTTCGTCGACGTCATCATCGTTACCTCTTCCTCATTTCTTCTCTCTGCTTTGTTCGTAACAACTGTTAACGTCTCATCGATTTGTACTTCGTCCATGTAACCCTCTCTCTCATCCAGAAGCTTCCCTGCTCCTAATCTCTTCTTGTATATCCTACATAGTACCCATTCATCCAACTGCACAAAAACATAATAAAACATTTAATAAATTTTATGTTATAAAATAAAACACATGATTTTGTTTTCTTTGCTTACCCTCATCGAACCGTTACGTTTGGTTGATGCTTTACGTGAATCGTTGAGACGGTACTCGTGCATGATCCAGTCAGTTTTGATACCCTTGGGAGGTCGGCCTTTGTAGAAGACGAGAGCTTTCTTGACACCTACGTTACTCGAACCACTGTAAATGGCTTTGTCCGTACCGGTCGCTTTCCAATAACCGGAAACAGCTGCCCGGTTCGGACGGACTCCGTTCGGATACTTTCGGTCTCTGGGGCTGAAGAAGTACCACTCATTTTCTCCAAACTCTGTTTTCTCTGTTTACAGTTGAAAGCAAGTAAGACAGTTAATATTAACGGCAAACCCATAATATAAACATGAGAAATGAATAACAAGATCGAACCGGGTAATTGCCATGGGTCGAACTTGTAGATATCGACTTCTGGTATGATCGAGACAGGGCATGGTCTGGACATGGTTTGGTTTTTGAGATAGTAAACGATGAGTTCTTCGTCGGTAGGATGAAACCGGAAGCCTGGAGGAAGTGCAGTGTTGGGATTCATGCCCATGGCTTTGGGGTTGTGTTTAGTGTTTGATATTTTCAAGGTTTATGAAATGTTAGAAAGCCGAGAAGGTTGGGTTTATATTCTTGAGCTTTCTGTCGTTTAGTGTGCGTCACTTCGTTCTTATTGGTTGGTACATTGTTATTTAAATAATAATTGGTTTTGTCCTTCGAATGTCATATCCATTATCCCTAGACTCTAGTCACATATTTTTGTTTTTTTCTTCCATATAAATATAATATTGGGATTATACGAAGGGAATTTGTCTAATAATTCAGAGTAATCACGGTTAAAGAGCTCAAAAAGGAATTTTGAGTTAGATCATGTTTTTTCATGATAACCATGTGATCCAAAAAGAAAAAGCAAAAATTTATTTCACACTAGATATTTATTTTGTATAATATAGAGTTTTAATCTTTACTTTAAAGGTATTTGGTTTTATAAATTATATTGTACATTTCTTGTTTCCCGATAACATTTTTCTAGATTTTTACACATTTTAAAAATAAATTAACTTAAAATATAATCATCATTATTGATAAACAAAAATGCATGAAAATTGAAAACCTTAACTTATCTCTTATCTGTTTTACAGACTCTTAAAACATTTTAAAACGGAGGGATTAAGAATTACATATGTAACAAGTTTGTGTCTATATTTATAAAGCTTAAGTATATGTATATTACGAAGGGAAAACAAATAAGAAATAGCCAATAGTGTAGAATTTTTTTTTTTTTAACTTGTGAAGATTCTAAAGTGTCTTCGTCGTAGGAAAGAAGAGAGGGCATATAATTGAGTGTGCTTGACCACTGATTTGTTTGGTTGCATTGCATGGCCTCTAGTTTTTAGTATTTAGGTGAATCTCCATTTCAAACAGAAGTATATTCTTTTGTCCAATTTCCCCTCAAATATTCGTTTCTCATCCTTCTTTATTGCTTTCTCATCCTATCTTTTTCTACCCTATCCATATGATAGAACAAATCAAAAGTCATATACAACGTTATTATTATCTGCACTATGTAGTTTATATGTAATGACAAAACACACATCAACACCCTACATTATGGGCAATATATAGGCCCTCATATGTATTGCATCCGAAGGAGAAGTAGTAAACTGGCTACTAAGTAAGATAATTCATATTTTTATATATCTTAAAAACCAGGATCGTAAATCACACTTGAAAACTATTCATTGTTGGATTTGACTTATCTAGATGGGTTTTCCATATAACCATATATTTTTATCTCGTTAAATTTTGTTTATTAGACGACTGCTGAAAAATCGAGTAGTTTTAAAATATTCCGGACAACTAATTATAATCTATTAGTTATCTTTATTTTTGAAAACAAAACTAATAATTTTTGCTCAAGAAAAGAAATAAAACAAAACTAATAATCATAGTAATCCGAAGGAGAAGTACTAGAGAACTTGTATTATACTAAAAAGGTTCAGAAGAGTGTGAAGACCGTTCTTTGCTCATATTTTGGGAAAGAAACGTGGCACACTATAAGGCTAGAGGGACCACTTTTGATGCTATTGATGATGTGGCGTTTTCAAGTAAAAAGTCATTTGGGATAAGGATTGTGGAGGGCATACACCCACGCGCCACGGCGGATTTATTTAATTAAAACAATAATTGGATGTCACTAATTACTCTCTGCTCTTATCTAATTGTGTCGTTACCACTAGCTAATTGGATGATTAAATCTTTGTTTACTACCTTTGTCAAGAACTCCACACGCTGAGTTCATATTGGACAGAAGTTTCCTGAAAAAGGTTTGTATGGTTATTGGATTACTAAAATATGCGAGGGAACGTTCCAGCTTATAGTGGGAAAGATGAGATGAAAAAAAAAATATTTATGACAATTATCAATATCGGTTTATCTTTTTTTGTGGGCTGAGTTTTGTAAAACTATCAACACAAAACATATGAATTCTAGCCCGGCAAATTTCCAATACAATCATAAAAAAGGCAAGAGAGTAAACTCAAAATTCTCTATGGTTATAGGGGTTAATTGGTAAGTGTTCTGCTTTTATGTTTTTTGCTTTAGAAATTAGGCTATAAATTTTTGGCTGTAGATTTATTTTTAAAGACAATTGAAATCATTAAATAAAAACTGTAGAAAAAATTGATTTCGAAAACTAATATATTTCTTTTTAAATTTTTTTTGATGTAGATTCATTTTTAAATCTAAAGCATAATTGTTTTTTTTTTTGAAACACAGGCATAATTGTTTACAAAAATAGTTTTAGAGAGTAAACTGGTTTTCTGCAGTCCTTGCCCATCAATTCCATATTCTTTACATATAGATAATATCAAACGGGAGCTGAGATCCAAATAATTTTAGTTTCTTGCAAAAAAGTAC
The DNA here is from genome assembly GCA_019706035.1 of Raphanus raphanistrum subsp. raphanistrum. NCBI lineage: Eukaryota > Viridiplantae > Streptophyta > Magnoliopsida > Brassicales > Brassicaceae > Raphanus > Raphanus raphanistrum. The sequence goes on from CM033988.1 coordinate 55,725,770, forward strand.
AAAAATTTGGTAAACATATATAGAATTCCCAGACTATATAAAACAACTATATATAAATTTCTGATTTTTTTTATAAATATGTTTTGAATCCCAAACATTCCAAACATTTATGTGGTGGACTAGTGGTTAAACAAAATATTAACATACATTGGTCTTAAGTAGACTCGGTTCATTCTTTATTGCTTTTGATAGACTTTGTGAAAGTTTTAATTTTAGAAATCATTGAAAAAGCCTTAAATAAATCTATATAAAAATCTTAAATTCTAACTTTTTTTTGGACCAGTGCAAATGCACTTTATGCATATGCCAAGAGCCATCACCCATCACCGGTCTAAAGCTAAGGATGAGATTATGATCCGAATCCAAACTCATCCTTACAAATAATAATGAAGCCGTCACAAACATGGTTTCACTAAATCGTATTATTTTTCAAGTAAATCATGCTCAACAGTAGCGCATGAACAATTGTTTTTTCAAAAGTTTTAAGGAAATATTAATAAGTTGATATTTTAACCGATTAAAAATCTCTACAAACCTTTTTATATTAATACTATTATTTCAAATGGCACATGTAAGTTATTGTTCACCAAGCCAATAAGAAGAATGAATTATTATGTCATCAAGCGATTAACTTATTACTATATGGGGCATGGGACAAAAAGATAGGATTGAAAAGATAGGATGAGATGACGCACACTAAAGCTTAAATTTAGTATTGTAGCCCATTTAAAAATGAGTGACGATGGTTTGCTACTCGATAGTTAAAAGGCTCAGTGTTTGTTTAGCTTTGCTATAAAAATTTCTGCTCCAATGTAACACAAAGTGTAAAACAGTTTTTTTGTATGAATTAATTTAACATTTTTTCAAAAAAAAAAATGAGTGACGATGATTAATGAAGTCGTCATCATAATCTCTAGCTTCTTCGCCATGCTTTTTACTAAATCATTTTTCCGTTGGCATGACTAAGAAGATTGAATTAATTTGTTAAAAGGCTCAAAGAAGGAATTCTTTATGTTAAAGGCTGCGTTTGATCCAAGTAGGATAACTTAAATAGTATAGCGCCCAGGCATTCAAATAGCGTGTATTATTGACTATCGAATCAATTTGAAATGGAGCTAGAAAATCATTATCTTAGAGGATTGTGTTAAAAGTTCAACATCGAAAGTGTGATAAAATTTACAACATGCATAAGGCACATGACCTAGTCTATTATTTACCAGTTAGGTTTGTGTTTGGCTTTTGAAATTGAAAATTTGATATATTTAGGCTAAAGGCTAAGAACTTGTTTAACTTGAGCTCGAATATAGACTATAGCCTTAGTATGAGGAGGAATTTTTTTGATATATTCATTGAGACATAGAACTATAGAACAAGCTTTCTAGGATTCTAGGATCTTCGATCATGATTAATATAAACACTGCAAGAATATTGCCTTTTCAATATGCCTTGAAAACTTAATTTGGGTTTCAGTATATAGATTCCGGTTATCGAGAAAGATCCAGCTTGACCAAGAAGAAGGTAGCGTGATTCCTGCTCAAGATCATTGATTTTATAATATCAGGAGTCAGGACTACCTGGTAGGCCTTTAAAATCAATCAGAAAGACCAGTAGTAAAGCGTCTGAACTTTGCTTGTGTCGTGGAGAATGATTAGGTTAACTATAACCTATTTTTTAACGTGAATCGTGCAGGTTTCTGAGAACAACAGAGAGGGATAAGAAATGTACCAAAGGCCCTTAAGCCTACTCCTGTGATAATCCGCTGCACGTATTGAGATCATGTTCTGCTGTCATTCTACGTATTATTAAAGGTGCATTGGCTAGTTTTTTGTATTCATTCTGGCTGGGGGTTAAGCAAGGCTTCTAATCTTTAGCATCAAATGCTTCTGAAGAACAGACAGTATATTCTATCACATTCAGTGCTTTTTTTCTTTGAACCATCCTCTGGTGGAAACTGCAAGCAATTTAACTCTCACTCAAAACATGTTACATGTATAGAATCATAGATTATGATGGGAAAGCTTGCTGTCTTTGTTGCTCTGGAATAGCCTGAGACTGATATCTGGAAACAATGTGTTATCATATCATTTTCTATATTATTCTTTGGCATAGTGCTCTTTGTACCACCAGCCAATTGTGCATATAATGATGTCTGTTTCAGGAGTTCTTGGCCTGTTAAGCTACCGCATTTCTACTGCTAGTACAAAGGTGGAGAATCATAGGCTGTTGTAAAAAACCTTTGCAATGCTACTGCAACAGTGTGATACCTGTTGTGATTTGCAGTCGCTAATATGACATGGGCCCCACTTAAGAGCTTACAGAGTAACACGTGTCATGCTTACATGGCAAATAAACTATATCTTACACACGTGTCATGCTTAGTTGGCCAAAAAGAATGGTTATGATTTTTGCTTCCTTCCTTCACGGTTTCGACCGCAACAAAGCAATTTTCGAAAGCTCTTTACGCGTGAATGCACACTCGTAAGAAGAGATTCCAAAAATCCTCTCATCATTCCTTTCGTGATCAGACGTTTTCATGTAACCCACAAAACGCATCGTTTTCATTCTGTTCGTTTATGCTTTTACCGAAGCTAATCTTCTGGTGTTAAGCAACCCAATGGACGACACTAATGGATTCTCTCGAACGAATCATCATCACGAATCCAAAGAGATCGAAGATCACCAATTCCACTCGATGAACGCGCTCGAGATTCTGAGAGAAACCGTACGGATCCTCCGCTACAACCTCGCCGCCTTCACCCTAACCTTACTCCTCCTGATCTGCCCCGTCTCCGCGATCCTCCTCCCCAACCTCCTAGTCGACCAATCCTTCGTCAATTCCCTAACCGTCCGCCTCCTCCTCCTCGCCAAATCCTCCGGCCTCCCCCTCCTCCCCTTCGTCCGCAACTCCTGCCAGAAATTCTCCGAGACCGCCGTCTCCTCCGCCGCCTGCTTCCCCCTCTTCCTCACCCTCTCCCTCCTCTCCCGCGCCGCCGTCGTCTACTCCGTCGACTGCACCTACTCCCGCCGCAAAGTCGCCGTCTCCAAGTTCGTCGTCATCATGCAGAGGCTCTGGAAGCGCCTCGTTGGCACTTACCTCTGCGTCTGCTTCGTCGTGGTCGTCTGTCTAACTTCCTTCTGCGTCTTCCTCGTCGCCGTCTGCAGCTCGCTCTCCGTCCTCGGCTTCTCTCCCGATTTCAACGCCTACGGAGCCATCTTCATCGGGCTGGGGTTCTCCGTGGTGTTCGCCAACGTGATCATCATCTGCAACACGACGATCGTAATCTCGATCTTGGAGGACGTATCAGGCCCCCGGGCGCTTGTGAGAGCGAATGATTTGATCAAGGGGCAGACGCAGGTGGGGCTGTTGATATTTCTCGGGTCGACGATTGGGTTGGCGTTTGTGGAAGGGCTTTTTGAGCATAGGGTGAAGATTCTGAGCTATGGTGACGGGTCTTCGAGGGTTTGGGAAGGGCCGTTGCTTGTGGTGATGTATTCGTTTGTGGTGCTTGTTGATACGATGATGAGTGCTGTTTTTTATTTTAGTTGCCGGTCTTTTAGTATGGAAGCTGTGGAAGCGCTTGAGGCTTCTGGTGATGGTGTAGGAACTCAGCCCATTATGGAGATGGTGTCTCAAGATTTTTGAGAGTGTCTTTCAGATTCTTTTTTTACACACATTTAAGTTTCGTTCTGTTTTTCTGGTAATTATTCTATCACCTTGGCTGTATCTTGATTTAGTAAGCCATTGAATCTTTTAGAAAATGGGTTGATGCTAAGCTATGCTTGTCCTTCTAGAAAGTGATAAGGTTTAACCATAACTTTGCTTTCTTTGTTTCCCCAATCATGCAGGTTTCTATACACAAGAGAGGGAGCAATGCATACTCCAATGATCATTGGTTTTCAGGTGATGACTGTGTTGATTGTTTTGAATCTATCCATTGGGTAAATTTTTGTATGAGATATGACTTCTTTTTATTTGAATATGAGATATGAGATATGACTTCAAAGAAGCTTTTCTTCTGTCTTTGATGCTTTGGAATAACCTGAGACTGCTTCTTGGAAAAGCTTGTTACCGTCCCATTATAGCATTCTCTATGACGTTTTTTTAGCAGAATGTTAATGGTATCACGAGCTTATGAAAAATGTTGTGTCTCCAGGAGTTGTGGGCGAGTTAAGCTGCTTCATTTCTACAGTTGCAGGGGTGCGGTCGCAATACCTGATCAGCAAACGATTCTCACATTTGGGTAGGACTTTACGATGTGAATAAGTTTTGTTGGATTTGGATCTAAAGAGGGTGGAAATATCAGACATTGTTCTTAGTGGGATTGGATGACTCGAAGGATATTTTTTGTAGACTTAGTTAACTCTGTTTTGGCATAAATCATTTGTTTAATTTGATTAATTTTTATTTGTTTGAACATGCATTGGATGTCATATGTGAATTCCACTCGAATCCGAACAAGTATCAGAAAAAAACTCTGAAAATATCTAAAACCTTAGTAGAATATTGAAATAGTTCCGAAAATTATTATTTGAAACGTAATAAACAATTCAATTCAGATATTTAATTTGATTTTGTTTTGATAATATGTAAACCAAATTGTTATTAACTGAATCTGAAACGAGCTTGAATTCAAAAAGGATTTTAAACAAGGTTACAACATCTACATGAATCAAAATTACTAAACCAAACATGAGTAAAACATATAATAAAACTTAAATAGTGTCTAGAGCCTGTACCCGAAAAAAAACTATTTTGGATTCAACTAAATCTTGGACATGTAATTAAAGTCTGAACTGTATCTGATCCGAATTCAAATTCATAAACTCAAAAATCCGAAATCTGAAACCAATCAAGATACCGCCTTTAACAAAGAGAAGACCGGTTTTTAGTTGGTTAAAGTCCCCATACCACTGCCAAATGATGCGGTTTTACTGCCACACTGAAGCATACGTAGCAACACGTGTCACTCTGTGGTGGGCTGGTCAAAACCCGTATCTATTGATTTGCCTCCTTCCATCCCTTTCGGCCGCAACAAGATCAATCAATCAACAACAAAAACGCTATCCATCCAGCGGACGCCACGTTGCACAGACTGGCACTCACTCAGAAGAATCCAACGGCTGTAAAAGATAGATAAGCATGGTCTCAGCCGCAGGCGATCGGTTGCCGTAATCAACACACCTCCACACTAGTGTTTATAGTCGGCGATTAGTATATATAGAGAGAGTCAGAGAGAGGCGTTTCAAGTTCCGACGTCTCACCCTGTCGTCAATGTCGTAACTCACAAACTTGCAGAGCAGCTTCTAATCAATTCCCGCGGTTACTTCCTTATCAAGGTATCCTTCTCTCTCACTCATGGAGTTTCGTGCTCACACTGTATGACCTAGTTTTCTGGCTGCATGTGTGATTTTGATTAGATTTCGTCTTCTTGTGAAGTTTGTGATAAGATCGTTTTGGTTCGATCGAGTAAGATGAAGTTCGGGAAGATATTCAAGAAGCAAATGGTGCCAGAGTGGGTAGAAGCTTACGTGGACTACAACGGCTTGAAGAGGATTCTAAAACAGATACGAAGCCACAAGCAACACAGCAAGCTGTTGACCAGAGTAGCCTCCACAGCGTCACAACAAGCAGAAGCGTTGCACCGTTCCTTTAGTGGCCTTTCCTTCCACCATAGGAACAGTGGAGGAGGTGACATTGAGGACCAAGTCATTAAAGTTGATCAGCAAGGTGATAAGCTTTACAAGACTAAGTTTCTAAAAAAGTCCGATGAGTTCGAAGAGTGTTTCTTCAAGAAGCTCGACGAGAATCTGAACAAAGTCAACAGGTTTTACCGGGAGAAGGTGGAAGAAGTGCTTGAGGAAGCTGTTTTGCTTGATAAACAGATGGACGCGCTGATTGCGTTGCGTGTCAAGGTGAAGAAGCCTGATGATGCGAGTAACTTGAATCTCGAGAAGCATCCTTCTGATAAAGTTGTAGTAGTAGATGATACATCATCAATGCGAACACCAGGCAGTGTGAACAGAGATATGGTGCATGGTATTGACAGAACTAGTATTCCAGAAGAAGAGGCCTCTCATATTGTGACTGACATTGTCCCGGTTTCTCGTACCGAGGGGAACGAGGAGGAAGCTGCAGGTAGTGGTGATAAGAAGGATCTCCATGAAGTACTGGAGCGCGTGAAGATGAATGATGCGCTTGAGTCTCCCATGTCTACATTAAAAGGGTTCTTCGGAGATTCTAGAAATGATGAACCAATCTCCAAGAAAGGGTTGAAAAAAGCAGAGGAACAGCTGAGGCTTGTGTTTAGTGAGTTCTATCAGAAACTCCGCCGTCTCAAGGAGTACAGGTAAGGAGCCAAAAGCTCAGTTTCTCAAAGCAATCTTTCTTTTTTTGTATTTTGCCTTACTACTGATTTGTCTGTGTTTTGTGGTAATTTTCAATCAGTTTCATGAATCTTCTGGCGTTTTCAAAGATTATGAAGAAGTACGAGAAGGTATGTAAGAGGTTTTTCTATATGTTATATGAGAAATGTATTCATATTCATGGTTTAAATGTGTAGATTGCTTCAAGGAATGCGTCCAGGAACTACATGAAAACTGTGGATAACTCATTGATTGGGAGTTCTGATGAGGTTTGTGGAGTGTTACAGACTTTAAAAAGCAGTTTTTATTTTATGTTTTTTACATCAGTTTCTTTGGTTTAGGTTAACAGACTGCTGGAGAGAGTAGAGGTCACTTTCGTTAAGCACTTTTCAAGTGGAAACCGAAGAGAAGGCATGAAGTGTCTAAGGCCCAAAGTTAAAAGAGAAAGGCACAGAGTTACATTCTTCTCTGGTAAAGAGAAAAAAAGATAGTCAGATTTCAATGATGTTACGTTCCTTCACTGATAGATTCTTTCTTCAACTTCTCACAGGTTTCTTTTCCGGTTGCTCAATTGCACTCATAGTTGCTGTTGTTTTCAAGATAGAAAGTAGAAAGCTCATGGAGAAGGACTACGGTACTGCATACATGGCCAACATTATCCCTCTTTACAGGTAAATAATTCAGTGACTCAGAACATGTCCTCAGAGAGTTAGAAAACAGGTCTTTCTTACTTAACACTCAAGCAATACTTGTCCTGCAGCTTATTTGGATACATCATTCTTCATATGCTCATGTACTCTGCCAATATATACTTCTGGAGGCTCTATAGAGTCAACTACACCTTCATATTTGGTTTCAAGCAGGGAACGGAGTTAGGTTACAGAGAAGTATTCCTAGTAAGCACCGGTCTCGCGGTGCTTGCCTTCACCTGCTTCCTGCTAAATTTGCAGTTTGATATGGACTGGAAGATGAAAGTTCACAACACGCTCCCTGAGGTTATTCCTTTGGGTTTAGTCACTGTAAGATTGTTCTCTAGATTTTAAAAATTTGTGCAGTATCTTTTAATCAGATGGAAAGTAAAACCAATTTTTTTTTTAATGTTTTTGCAGATTGTTCTTTTCATACTCTTTTGTCCTTTCAACATCATATACCGCTCAAGTCGTGTGTTCTTCCTTCGATCACTGCTTCACTGCATTTGCGCTCCTCTCTACGAGGTGATTGTATTCAATTTTCATATACCAGTCCCTCTAAAACCCAAGAACAACAAAGATCTTATCTTATTAATGTTTTTGTTTTAATCATCATCATAGGTTACACTTCCAGATTTTTTCTTGGCCGACCATCTAACTAGTCAGGTTTTGTTTTAAATACTACTTTGCATTACTTTTGTTTTGACTATAAATGAGCAGATATTTGAGTAAATTATTTGATTTGGTAAGTTCAGGTACAAGCCATAAGGAGCTTGGAGCTATTCATTTGCTACTATGGTTTAGGAGAATACATGCAGAGGCAAGAAAAGTGTCATAGTCATGGTGTTTACAATGTCTTCTACTTTGTCGTTGGGGTTATACCTTACTGGCTCCGCTTCCTCCAGGTAATCAATCACGCACACACAACTCATATCTCTTGCTTTGCACTCACCAATTATTTGACTCAGTTTTTATGCAGTGCATACGCAGATTATGCGAAGAAAAAGACTCAGTACACGGATACAATGCTCTGAAATACATGCTGACAATCATTGCAGTCATCATAAGAACAGCTTTTGAGCTGAGAAAGGGAAGAAACTGGATGATTCTGGCTCTTGTAAGCTCGGGCGTTGCGATATGTATGAACACATTCTGGGACATTGTTATAGACTGGGGACTCCTCCGTAGGCATTCCAAGAACCCTTACCTGAGAGACAAACTACTTGTCCCTCACAAAAGCGTCTATTTCGCAGCCATGGTAAGTAACTATAGCATTTATACACATATAGGATAAAGAATCTTTTCGTTGAATATATGATTTGAAAATTTTGTGGCAGGTAGTGGATGTGATTCTAAGAGTGGCATGGATGCAGCTGGTTCTGGAGTTCAACTTGAAGTCCCTTCACAAAGTAGCCGTATCGACCATTATCTCATGTTTAGAGATTGTTCGACGTGGAATGTGGAGCTTCTTCAGGTTACATTATATTACATGTTCTGTTCAAATTTAAATATGAATGTAATGATTAGTAGTAATGCGGTACGTTAATTTGTTTCAGGCTGGAGAATGAGCACTTGAACAATGTGGGCAAATACAGAGCATTCAAGTCTGTTCCACATCCTTTCCATTACTATGACGATGATGAAACTGATGACAAAGACGACTGATCAGCTACCGTATAAATACTGTATCTGATTCACACTGCCATTAATAGGAAAAGTTTGTATTTTTTCCAATGAACCAATTCAATGTGTAAAAGACCGTATTTATACATATTCAATGGGAAAAATAAGTAGAAATCAAAATCATATACTATATAATATAACATGGACGAAGATTATTGCATTGTTTAAATTGATCAAGATATTTCTTTTATGTTAAACTTTGACCTAATAGAACAAGACGTGTAACTCAATCCACAAATGTGAGACGGAGACAAAGGAAATTTAGGACCACATTATGGTAATACCAAACCGAGTCTGCTGAGAAAACCCTAATAATTTTGGACCGGTTTATACAAACTTTATTTTAATACAAACTTATGTGTCCTAACCAATGAGATACATAGACGTGTAATTGTAACTGTGTTCGTCTCCAATAATAATAACAAAGACCGACGGGCGACGACGAAGGAGAAGGAAAGACATTCTGATTCTTATCTTTCTAAAAAATGTTTCTCCGGTCGCAGAAGCTATGGACGGTGGTGGCCTTCATGATCCTAGTGATTTCATCGCGTGTAGCACACTCGCTTCACTTCGATCTGCACTCTGGTCGGACAAAGTGCATCGCGGAAGACATCAAGAGCAATTCGATGACTGTCGGAAAGTACAGCGTCGATAACCCTCACGAAGGCCACGATTTGCCTCAATCTCACAAGATCTCCGTCAAGGTAATAACGCCCCGATCCGTCTGAATCTTATTTTCTTGGATTTCGAGATCTGAGATACGTTTTTTTCTGATAAAAAAAAAGGTGACGTCAAGCAACGGGAACGCGTACCATCACGCGGATCAAGTGGCGTCTGGGCAGTTCGCGTTCTCGGCAGTGGAAGCAGGGGACTACATGGCGTGTTTCTCCGCCGTTGATCATAAGCCTGAGGTGACTCTCAGCATTGATTTTGAGTGGAGGACTGGTGTTCAATCCAAGAGCTGGGCTACTGTTGCCAAGAAGAGCCAAGTCGAAGTAAGCGCTCAATTTTTAATTAAGTTTTGAGAGTCTTGTAATAATTGTGTTTAAGGCATGTATGTTTGATGTTCTTACACATTTGTGTGGGGGCAGACCATGGAGTTTGATGTGAAGAGCCTTCTTGATACTGTCAACTCGATTCATGAAGAGATGTTTTACCTTAGAGAAAGGTAAAAGACTTGTACTATTATCATTCTCAGTTGTTTGACTATATGGTATCAGGATGTAACTTTGAGTTGGTGTTCTCCTCCTCAGGGAAGAGCAAATGCAAGATTTGAACCGGTCTACAAACACTAAAATGGCATGGTTGAGTTTACTCTCTTTGTTCGTCTGCATAGGAGTGGCAGCAATGCAGTATGTACACTTGAAGACTTTTTTCGAGAAGAAGAAAGTCATCTAAAGGTTTATTATAGGCAGTCAAGTCAGTCACACACGCTCTCAATCTACTCTTCTTTCTTTGGATGTTGTATATTAGTTCAATGCCTCTGCTGCAAGCATGTTTCTCTTGAGACTTGGGACTTTTTTAATTTATGTGGCAGTATTTGTCCTTTTTCTTGGAGATGGGTTTAGTTTTTTATTGTTTAGATTTGTTGGTCCTTGATGCTTGGATATGATTTGATGGTTTAAAATTAAAGAAAGTGTGCATTCTCAGTTTCAGACAACAGAGAAAGGACATGCACACTTTTCTGATACAAAGGGAATTGATTATCAAAAATCATATGCATAAATGGCTGAGTAAATTAGTGGGTTAGGTTGTACGACGCTCTTACCCTTCAAACACCTCGCTCATCTTCTTCTTCAAACTATATCTGGATTCAGACTCTCAGAGCTGATTTGATCCCAGAGAGATAAGAAAGTGCTCTCTTTCTTCTTCCCGCTCGCTAGCAGGGGAGTCAAAAACGCAGCGTTTGGTTCTTCCGTTCTGTTTTTTTTTATACGTTAAAAAGAATATTTTTTTAGAATATACGAACATGTCTGATGCCGAATTATTGTTTACTGTTCTATACGATTTTATAATAGCGATTGCTTCATCGACAGGTGTTGCCAAACCGTTGACTCTACAGATATCTACGAAACTACCCTTTAGGAGTCGTACAAGCATAGAGGATCATCCCGAAGACACTGAGGGTATTTCGGGTCATTTATCAATAAACAAAATGGGAAGCGAGGGAAGGTCCAAATCTGAACGAATTCTGTTGATAACATTTTTATACAACGCGTGACAATCGTGTTCTTGACCGTCCATTTCATGTCAATAACATTGATTAAACTTTAAAAAAATCTTCTCGTTATCTCGCTTCTGCTTCTCCTCATCGCCAATTCAATCATATTATTGTATGGTCAATACTACAATTTTCTGGATTTTCAATTTCTCTGATTCCTGCTGTGTTTTGCTCCAATCATATTATTTCGCGGTTCTCACACGGAATCTCAGGTTTGATAGACGATTCGATCCCTGTATTAGAATCAAATTGTATAGATTCTTAGTGGAATACTTCCAGAGAAAAAAAAAATGTAGAATCAGGACTTTGTGTGTTTGAATCTAAGCTTATCTATAGTTTATAGTAGTTCCGTGTGTGCTTTTTTTTTTTTTTAATTTGAATCTGAGTTTATTACACAACAGCTCTGGGGTATTTGACATCGTCCCGACAAGATGCTAGTCTCTGCACTACTAATGTCGGTTGGGATAAACTCCTGCCTCTGTGTATTGCTATTCATACTCTACTCCGTCCTGAGGAAGCAGCCACACAACTACGAAGTTTTCCTTCCCCGCCGGCTCGTGGCGGGAACCTCTAAAAGAAGACGCAACAAAGTCGCTAGGTACATCCCTTCTGTTCGCTGGATTTGGAAATCTTGGCGGCCGACCGAAGAGCAACTAATGGAGTCATCTGGCCTTGACGGCGTTGTGTTCATGAGAATGATCACTTTCAGGTAACCAACCAGAGTGTCCGGTGGCCGAAACCAACCGACTAATTCTGTTATTTATATAATAAATGCAAAATGGTAATGAATGATTATTTTATCTCTCTGGTTGGTGCAGTTTGAAAGTGTTCTTGTTTGCTGGGATCATTGGTGTTTTTGTTATCTTGCCTGTCAACGTCTTCGGTGATCAACTTACACAGATTAACTATGCTGACTGGTCTGCCAATTCCCTGGATATCTTTTCTGTTGTTAATCTCAATACACGCTCACCATGGTAACCCTTTAATAGTATTATTATCATGGCTCGATTAATGCAGCTGAGTTTCAAACTCATGTTTCAGTTCCCAAAAAATGTCATTAGGTTTCTTGCAATTTAGTGCTATTTTTGTTTGGTTGCTTGCAGGCTGTGGGTTCACTTTGGAGCTATATATCTTGTCACTGCTTTTGTCTGCTGTCTTCTTTACTTGGTAAGGGAGATTTAGCCATTCTAATCAATCCCCAAAGTTCTCTTACTGATTACTCTTCCTTTTGACAGGAATTCAGATATATTGGCATGAAAAGGATTGAGTATTTTCATTCATCCAAACCTCAGCCACAGCAGTTCACCATCTTGGTTCGTAATATCCCTTCTTCTGATGGAAGAAGAACTGTGAGCGACGCTGTTGATAATTTCTTCAGAGAAAATCATCCCTCTACTTACCTCTCTCATGTGGTTATCCATCGAACAAGTAAGCTTCGAAGCGTCGTTGTAAGTCCTGAAAACACACACAGTATATATCTCCTTGCTACCGTGTTCTGTGTTACAACCTTATCTTTTGGTTTACGCTTCTTGCAGGATAATGCCAAGAAGTTATATAAAAAGGTTCATCATAAGAAGTCAGAAGATCCCCAGCGGGTTAAAAAGACGCCAATGAGATTCTTCAGTCGCAAGGACACTCCCGAGGGTCACTATGAGAAAGTGTTGCAGGAACTTGAACACAACATACGTTTAGGCCAAGCTGAAGTTTCATCACCCGAAAAAGTATAGTATCCCTTGGATTTGCAATTAGTGCTTTTGATTATTTTTACATAAATTCCTCTTATGGTGTGTGTAGGAAGTTCGAGCTGCTTTTGTATCATTCAAGTCACGTTACGGTGCTGCGATGGCACTCCACATGCCTCAATCAGTCAACCCCACTCACTGGCTCACAGAACCAGCACCAGAGCCCCACGATGTCCACTGGCCTTTCTTCTCCGCGTCATTTATGCAGAAATGGCTCTCTAAGATCGTCATTGCCTTCGCTTGTCTCATCCTTACCACCTTGTTCCTTGTTCCGGTCGTGCTTGTCCAAGGTCTCACCAACCTCTCTGCACTCGAATACTTCTTCCCCTTCCTCACTTTGATTCTATCAATGTACGTTAAGCTTTTCCTTTTCCTTTCTCATTTACATTTTAAAAAAATGGTAAACTATTCCCGGGAGAGAGAATGTGAAAGTCCCGGTGGTCACAACTCACAAGAGCAGAAATCTGGTGTATTGCGGATTCGAACTCGGGTCCTTTGACCACATACGCTTGGTTCTCATTTACATTTAAAATTACTTTTATGCTCACAATGCTAAACGTTGCAGGAAAATTGTGAGTCAAATCATTACCGGCTACCTTCCAAGTCTTATACTTCAGACATCTCTCAAAATAGTACCACCCATCATGGAGTTCCTCTCTTCTTTCCAAGGCCACATCTGCCACAGTGACATACAAAAGAGCGCTTGCAACAAAGTGATCTGGTTCACCATATGGAACGTCTTCTTCGCGACTGTTTTCTCCGGCTCTGCCTTCTACAAGCTCTCCGTGATCCTCGATCCCAAGGAGATTCTTTTCAAGCTGGCCGTCGCCGTTCCAGCTCAGGCGTCGTTTTTCATCGCCTACGTGGTGACTACTGGATGGACGGATACTCTCACCGAACTCTTCCGTGTGGTTCCTTTCATGGTCAGTTACGTGAAGAGATCGCTGGAACCAACGGAAGAAGAGTTCGAAGTCCCGCCTATGCGGTACCATAGAGACACCCCGAGAGTTCTCTTCTTCGGGCTACTTGGGATTACGTACTTCTTCTTAGCTCCGTTGATTCTCCCTTTCATCTTTTTATACTTTGTCCTTGCTTACATCATCTACCGTAACCAGGTTTGCATTGCATGACACACATCTTATAGTTATACTCCTTCCACTATAACTTAAGCGTTTACATCATTTTGTTTGGGGATGCAGTTTATAAACGTGTACGAACCAAAGTACGAAACAGGAGGGATGTTTTGGCCAATGATACACTATACGATGATATTCTCTCTTGTACTCATGCACGGTATCGCCATCGGTCTATTTGCACTCAAGAAGATGGAACTAGCTGCGTACTTGCTTATTCCTCTTCCTGTTTTCACTCTTCTCTTCAACGAGTTCTGTCGTAAACGCTTCATGCCTATATTCACCGCCTATCCCGCCGAGGTATTAAAATCCAAATATCTCCTTTATGGGAATATTACAGAAACGTAATAACGCTCTTGTGGCTCTTTAGGTGTTGACAAAGAGGGATAGGGAAGATCAAAACGATCCGAGAATGGGTGAGTTTTATCATAACTTGGTCAGTGCGTACCAAGATCCTGCTCTGCGCCCGCTTCGATTCTCAGGAAGCAGCAGAAACGATAGCCTCACTAGTCCTCTCCTCTCTTCCACTTCCACTTCGAGTGAAGTTTGATTTCTCCTCTGTTCTATATAGTTTTGCCTCGTACACACTTGTGAATATATGCCTCATTTATACCTCAAAACTTTAGTGATTTATATATGGAAACTCGATATCAATTTATTTTAATGATCTATTTGTAAATCTTTACAGAATCAATCATGAGATTTCCTAGTTTCTTAGTAGTATAAACGGATTGTTTATTTTTGATGGCTTTGCTTCCAATAGTTCACAATGACATTGCTGTTTCCTAAACATGCAAGCTGCAAGTCTTTATAAGAAAACAGGAGGAGGTTTGCAGGAAAAGATGACAACATATGAATTGTGCAACTTGACATTCTTTTCATGAAAAAAAAAACAAGATTTTTTTCCTTACAAAACAAGAAATGAAACTTCTGGTCAATCCCTAAAAAGATCATGTTCAAACTGTTCTCATTACCTTAAAATAAAAATTAGAAAAAAAATCTTCAGAATCCACAACTCCTCCTTATGCCTTCTCCTAAGAGCTCTTGCTAGACACTGTAAGAGCCCCCTTTAAACATTTGTCTAAGAATGTTGGCTTTTCTTGAAATGTGACCACAGCATATATCAAAGAATAAGCTCAAAACTTATTACACTTCTCATCTTGATTTGTGGATGTTTCTAGAAGGAACCTGATCACTGTCTTCTCCACCAGATGCATCGTAGCCATCACTTGTTGACCTTGACAATGGCATCATATTCATCATCAACTGCTGTTGTTGCTGTCCTCTCTGTTGACTCATCAGACCAACAGCTGAAGAAAACCCATTAAGCTGCGCTGAGTCCTCTGCTTCAGAGGAAACTCTAAAAGGCTGAATGTCATGTGAGTCTAAGCTGCTCTCTGGCGAAGACGTCACCATAACACCACCACCTGATCCCGACATTGCACGGCTCGTCTGAAACGCGCTTCTTGCTTCCAGCTGAAGAGGACCTAGCCCTGAGCTGGTTGATGTATCCATAGTAGCTGTTCTCGTCTGAACGTTATTCATTAGCGGTTCTAGAGGCAACTCTGCTGGTAACCTTATGCGCTTAGATTGCCTTCGCTGGTGGTGCTTCCCGTTATTACTAGCTTCGAATTTCGCCGGGAAGTTTCTACGGCCGCTGCTTCCGAAGCTGCTGCTTGCTTCTAACCCAACAAAGGGGTTATCACGCCTCGCCACTGGTTTGATTATTTTGGACTTCTTTCTTGCTTCAGCTGCTGCCTTTGAGACTTCTTCTGCGTTGAGACGGGCTAGAGTCCACGGACTGATCTTCACAGGTTGGTTCTTCTTCTTGATGCGTTCTTCAACCACTGTCTTCTTCCCGTATGAACTTACAGACGCATTCTCTGGAGGAACTACATCAAACTGCACACACATATACACAAACATTAGAGCAAAAACTATAATACTATACAAGAAATGTTGGTGAAGAAAAAGCAAGATAACCTGATCTTCAAGAAACAAACGAGGTGGGGTGCACCAAGCTCCACGATGAAACGTATTAAAGGAGCTAGCACTGCTTAGTCCAGTGAAGGAGCTGATCATTGACATTTGAGGGCTTTGCTGACCTCCACCAGCTTCTAGCTCTTGCTCCTGTTCCCTGAGTGCAACTATGTAGTCGTATGTACTGATTCCCTGTTAAGAGAAACTCATTTAATTAACAGAGCAAAGTCTTGGCATGTACTTGAGGAGGAACTGGAAACAACCTTTTTAATGAGAAGAATGTGGAAGAAGAAAAGCTGAGCAAGAGGTAGCGTTGCCAACATTGCTAACAGAGTGCAAACTGCCTGCAAGAGAAAGAAACCTTCACATCTTGCATTTCTAAGTCAATAAGGGGGAAAGATCAATTGTATAGAAGAAGAAGACGTACAACGACTATAACAAATGGAACTAGCGAGAAGCTGCTTCCTAGCTTTAAGGCAATCTCTGCACTAAACTGGTTCTTGCGGAGTACACATAATACCAGCACATAGATCCCAGTTGACCATTGCATTATCAGCTGCAAGATCAAACACATCATTGGCAGAGATTAACAGAAGAGAAAAAACATTCATGGAGTCATGAAAGATCAGCGCAACCTTACCAAGAAAATAGCTGATATCATGAGACTGAAGAACTTTCGGTAATTCCGCTTGCCAATGCAGTTGTTTAGCCACTACACAGACAAGTCCATAAGCAAAAAGAAGCTAAGAAATGTAAATAACAATGAAGAGTTAAAACACTTCAGACAAAATGCTTTTAGTACCCTGCAGTGATGATCAAAACGGTCCACACACTTGTCACAAACTCTGCAATGCTTGCTGTACTTGAAGACCTGCAATACATTAATGATTAGTCCTGAGAAATAACAATACAACAAGATTGCCGTTTCAAAATGTTTCTTCGCACCTCAACTTCACATAGACTGCAGTAAAACATCCCATCCTCACTCATCTGCTGCTCAGAAGATTCATCTCTTCCACCGCAACAACCACAGATCAATGCACAAGGAGAGCAAAGCACACGCAGGAAACAAGATCTTTGTGATGACTCCAGTTTCTTGGTGTTAGTTCCATTTTCTTGATCCTGTACACATGTGCTGTCATGAGACTTAGCACCGCCACCTGTAGCTGATCCTCCGCAACCATCTTTTGTTGAGCCCTTTGATTGAGGAAACTTCCCGTTTTCAGGAACTTTCAGGTACTTCTTTGACCGGAAAACTCCACGGTCTGCAGGATCTGAAGCTGCACACCATATATACAGTCCAACCACACAAGTAATCTGGCAAGAAAAAAATGTCACTGACTTGATAATCCCTCAGCAAAATATCAACCCATCAATGTTTATATAATAAGTTTTTAAAATAAGATGAATGTAATAATGATAATAATGATACCACATTGCACACTGTATGCAAAGTATTTAACTTTAATGACAGACACAAGCAGGGAGAATCAGTTGCTACCACTGTAGTGTTACTAGCGTATAAGATGATTGATCTAAGTTAAAAGGAGATGTGAAGTTTCAACCATAGACCTAAAAATTGGCTCAGAATCAAGAAGTATCTAGGAGCTAGCTTGACAATTTTCATGAATAAGGTGAGGCTTCTAACCTCTTAATGGGACCAGACCAGATCAGGATCCAATTTCCCTAATTAGCTATATGAAACAGACTTTAGATTTGTGTAACCAATGGTCTATGAAATTCCCAGAAATAGAAATGCAAGCAGAATAGAGACAAAACATAGAAAGGCTCTAACAAGTAAACACAATTGATCCAAGCAGATTTGATTTTTTTCAGAAAGGCAAAAGCAAAGATTTTAGCTTACAAGAGGAGTGTAAATGCCCATGGCAATGTACTGATGAATCTTGCTCCCAACGAACGGAGCAAAGAAGACGTAGAAAGCGAAACCTAAAGCCAAGAACACAGCAACAGCCACCACCTACCCCAGAAAAGTGAAATCAAGATAAAGTTTCAAACTTTCACCTCAATAATCAAAACCCACTAAGGAAAGAGATTTGAAGTTACTTGGAGAGGATGGTAAGGGAGTTGCCATCCATGTTTCCTCATTTTCCTTCTAGAATGCTGCAAAAATCTTTAGATGTAGATCGAAGAAGCTTCAAGTCAAATAAACATAAAAACTTTCCCTTTCTCCACTCATCTCTCTCTCTAAAAAGTAACAAAGAGACTTCAAACAAAGAAGAAGAGCAGAGAGGAAGACATTTGACCAGTGGGTGAAAAAAGTAAAAATATCAAATAGAAACAAAAAGAAATATAAAGTAAAAATCTTTGTTTGTGGTTTCTTTGATTCTCTCTGTGCCTTCTGTGTAAAGCTTTGAGCTTTGGTTCAGAGATCTAAAGAAGAACCCACCACCATGGATGAGAGAGAGAGAGAGGGAAAAAGAGTTATAATTAAGAGATGAAAAGGAGTTACCTTTTCTCCAAGGCCTAATCATGTGTCACACTCCTGTTGCTGGCAAATCCAGTAACACTTGTTTTCTTCTTTCTTCTTTTGTTGTTTACTTCCACAGTTTTTTTTCTTTATTTTTACTTTTTACCCACTGGTTTTTCTTATCTTTTATGTTTTTACCCCAGTACTATTTTTTCTACTTTTGTAGTGATCAAATGAGCATGATTGTAATTAGGTAAAGCCTAATGTTTGACATAAACATGTCCCTCTTCAATCTAAATTATTACAAATGTGGCTTTCTTTGTGTATTTAATTACTGAAGGTCACATTCAATGTTCGTACCCAAAAGACTTTAGTAATGTCTTAAATGCTTGTCTTCCAAACTGGTAGCTACTCTGCACACTTTACAGTGGTTGTGGTTACAAGAAGTCAAGAATTAAGCCGGTTTGGTTTATGATATTTTTTTTAACTCCAATGAAGTAAGATTATAAATGGCGTAGCCCTTTTGTCAAAAAAATATTATAATTAAAAAAAAGATTATAATTAAACATGTAAATGGAGGAATATTATTTATGTAGCTCCTATATTGTTCATATTCGAGGCCTGAGAAAATGGAGAGTGACAGAAGATAGCAACCAAGAAAGCGACGGTCGGATGAAGATAAATGAATATGGAATATTATTTTCCTAACAAGGGTTATTTTATTTTGAATTTACTGGTTTTTTGTTTAAATTTTTTGAAAGTTTTGGCAGATCGTATGTCTCTTCTTATGGTCTTCTCTTGTCAGAAAACGATGGAAATTTTCTGTATAAAAAAAGAAAGAGAAAACACTCTTTTATAATTGGTTACCTTTTTCATTCTGCTTCTCTTAAAAAGATCATTTGGATCGAAAGCCAATGTCTTACATGTCTATAAAACTACTAATATACGTCGACTTTGCATGCGTTAGTTTTCAGTTTTCACTGTTCTTTTTCTTAGGAGTAAAATAAAATAGTACTAGTTTTCTTGGGTAAATGAAATTGTTTTCTTTTTATTTCAGAAATTCGAAAACACATGTTTAGAATGGGTCTCCGACACCAGGAAGAACAGACAACGAAATTAGTCAAAAGAAAGCGTCGTATTCTCTCTGAAAAAAGTAGATCTAGGTTTTGTGGTGGTCGACTCCGGTGGCTCTCACAGCACCGGAGTCGGATTTGCTTGTTCTACCGTGATGTGCTCTTGTTGTTTTGTGAAGGTGTGGTGAGAATCCGACCAGGTTGATGGGAGTGAAGGTACCAGATTGGAGGTGTGTGGTGGCGCGTGAAGTTCGGCTTCAGAGTCCGACGGCTAAAGGCGTTTCTTTTCTAGATGATAAAGACGTGTGCTGGTCGTTTCTCGACGGCATCAGAGTTTGCTTCTCCTTCAATTCCTAGATCTACTCGTCTTGATGCTGGTGTTGTGCTTAAAGAGTTTGTAGCCCCTGTTTCTTCTTGTCTGTGGTTTTTATCCTCTAGTTGGTCTCGGATTCTCTTCCTCCCTTGTAGTTGCTCGTTATTGAAGTTTCGTTTAGTTTGCGGTTTCTTAGCTAGTCTTCTGCGTTTGATATCGACTAATCTGTTATGGAGTTCAGAGATCGGATTAGTTTGTCTTTGTTCTAGCAACGGTGTAGCAGAACAATAGTGGCTTTTGAAGAGCAGCTGAAGGGTTGTTGAGTAAAGTGTGGGTCTCAGGTAACCATTCCATCTCCCAGTTTCAGAAGAGTCCTCCTCCTGTCCCTTGAATAAGTGTATCTCCTGGTTGTCTTTTGTCTCTGGTTTCCTCTGTGGCTTCTTGTGGTGAAGCTTTAGAATGAGGTTGAGGTTTTAAGGCGTCCGGATGAAGGTGTAGTTGAGTAGTGAGTTCTCCCGGGTGTTGGTTCTTCATGGTTTTCGTCTTGGTTTCGTCTTGTTTGTGGTCATCGTGAACGGGAAGGTTCAGATGATGGGTCCTGCTCTTCATGAAGTACTTCTATGGTTCCAGTTCTCTTGCCTTCAGATTGGTAAGACTACCGGCTGATCGTAAGATAACTAAGTCTGTTTTGTCTTGTTAGGTCTTGGTTTAGTCGAAGGATTCCAGTTTATAGCTTAATGTTTCTGTTGGTTATTAGTGGTCTGTTTCTTAGACTGTTGTTCCCTTCTTGTGGGCTTAGTTTCTGGGGAAATTCATGTTTTCCGCCAGCATAAGTATTTTTCCTTTGTATTTTATCAAAGTATCAATGAAAACTCAGTTGGGAAAAAAAAAAGAATGGGTCTCCGACACATTCCAAGAAGTAACCGCCGAAGTCATTACGATATTTCGAAAGATTCATCTTTTATAAATGAACTAGTGGTATTCCGGCGCTACGCGCCGGGTTCGGATGGTTTATTTTTAAATGAATTTATAACTTATTTTATGATTCTAGTAAAGAAAATATGTTTAAAATATGAAAATAAAATATGTTAAAAAGAGAATGGTATTTTTTTTTATTTATTTGATAGTGATTAGCAATCGTAGTATATTATTTTGTTTTGAAGTTGTTTTGGTTTAAAGTAGAATAACATGTGATTGTAACTGATTGATTCAATAAAAATAGAATAAAAATTGTTAGTTGTGACAAAGTTAATTTAGTTGAATTTTAAACATAATCTTCGAGAATATATATATATATATACATATTTTGTGTTAATACTAATATGAAAATCTAAAACAATATATAAACGAAACTGAAAATTGGATCATAAAAAGGCCCCTTATAAATTGTAATCATAGATTACTTTTCCATACGTATGCGACACTTTATTCAACGTCCGCTGGTAAAAAGTACAATAAGCTTCGGGCTTTTTATCGTTTGTTATTCATTTTTTTAAATGTCGGACTGTTGCGGAACTTGATCAGCTCGATAATGGCGTTAATTGTGTTGATATTTGTCGGTTTTTGAGATTATTGAGTAAAAGTTGGTGAGTTGCTTTGATTTGGGTTGAATGGGCTGTCGAAGCAGCTGGTGTTTTCTTTGTGGTTTGTTGAGTGTGTAAAGACCCTTGTAGGACAACATAAGCTGGTTTTTTATTAGTTAACTAACATTCGATCATGTGGACTATATCGGTGTGGGCAGAATGCGTGAGAGATGTGTTCCTTTTCTAAAAAAAAGCAATTTGCTAATCTGGTTGGGGCCATCAATGAGTTTACTTTTGTAAAGGTGCAAGTGTCTGCTTGCAAACTATTTGTGGAAGGGTTTACCATCTTATTTTGTTGAACATTATTTGCTGGCAGCAGTACAATTGTGATTGCATTGTTACTTTGAAAAATAAATGGAAGTACACTGCATTTCAGAAATCGACCTTTGAAGATTATTCAAAGGAATAATGCCTAATGAGAAGACCAAAGCGATAAACACTTAATCGAAGTCGTTAAATTTCAGGCACATCAATGATCAAACATAGAAAAATAACTCACCTCAGAGCATAGAATTAATCTACCTGACACTTAATTCAAGCTCTTGGTTCCTTAGTTGTGACCAACGCTCCAGCTATAGTGGTTCCCTGAGATGTCTCCAGTCTCTCTGAAATTTGATCAAGAGCATTGCCCGAGCTCAGGGTCAACATTAGATGAATTTGATTGATATTATATATATTCATATGGAGTACATGTAACATATATAGAACAGTATAAGAAGTTACCAATAGCCTTCTCAAGCAGTGGATCATCTTCATCAATCATTTGATAAGACTTTGTCAAGACATTGTTCTTAAAATAGGCACTCCAGTTAAAGAAAAGCTCAGGTTTGATTCTTCTAGGCTCTTCAATCTAAGAACATTTAGTATCTTTTACCTGAAGTGAAGCACATAAACCTAGAGTTATTTTCCATGGTAATGGTTGGGAGTTACATACAAAATGAATACCAAAACTGCGTATAGTCTACCTCCTCAAACTTAACATCAACGTTCTTCAAGACCGTCAGCCATAATATTTGAACTTCTTTGTCTGCAGTAAAACACATGGAAACATATTAAGTTGTTTTTTATCTTTCCAAAATACTTAAACAAAAACAAAAACAAAGAAGACACCGTGGTCCCGAAGTTACTTTCTGCAGTTTATTCCTCTCTTTGGTCCATCTTTGTATCTTACGGAGTTGGTTCGACTTCAGTAGTTCCATTGACAATATCATAATGCTGTGCATTTCAAGATACCAAGTTAGAATTCAAGAGGAGGTTTAAGAAATATATATATACCACTGCTGAATAGTTGAGGTAGCAAAAAAGAGTATACACAAATGCCCATAGTTTTCAATTGGTAGATTTATTTGTTTGGATTTTCTGAAAAAGAGTATACACAAATGCTCATTGTCACACTTCTTCCAACGTTCTCTCCATAAAATGAAATAAAAAGAGATGAGTCAACTAACCCATCTCACGATAAGGAAAATAAAAAACATCTAAAGAAAACGGCTCACTTTTCCTATGCTTCCTGGCGGTTTAAGACAGTACTCAAACGATACATTTGAAACCTGAGAGACATTTTCCAACTTCTTTGCTTATTTAAAAGTAGCATGTGTTTCCTCTTCATACCGAAAAAGAACCCAGATTCCTGCTCCAGCCTAACATCACATCAACCAAATTACTAAAATTAACTGTGTTTTTCAAGCTTGGTAGAAATTGAACTAAGAAGTAAAAATGAGAAGATGTGACTGATTTCAGAAATTTGATCCAATAAATCCAAAACCCATATTCAAACGCAAACGTAGAAAAGTCATCAAATTGCAAACCTTTCCAAGATTTGCTTGAGGGGATTTGGCAAACTCCTTAATCAACATCCCAGTGACTTTCGAGATCTTTGTTGTGCGAATGAAAAGTAATTATTGAAAACTAATCAGTGTATAAGAAAATTAAACAAAACCTTTGCATCACTGAGCAGCATATGGACGCCCATCAGCTCCCAACCTTTCTTAACATTCCCGGCTTCCCTAAATCACAGGAGTCTGGTCTTGGCTGTCTGTCTGCAACGACCGGCCTTCGAACTAATCTGAGAGCTCGCCATGGTTGAACAGATTGTATGAGTAGAAGGTGATTGCTTTAGTCGGAAAAGGAAACGATTCAGGTTCATCTCTCATAGGGAATAAGGTGGAATTAAAGAAGAACTGAAGAGGATGTAGTGAGATTAGTAATTTCTGGGAAGCGTTATGTGACTGCAAAAGCTGAAAGGGAATCGCAAGCGTGACGGTTTCACGACTCCAACGAAGAGACCTAGAGTTAATATTTGTACGGAGCCCATCAATAAGTTTCTAAACCGAATTTTTTTTTTTTTGATTTTGCAGGATCGATTTCAGGGGAGATTGAGATTCCACGTGTCAACAAAAGCCCCTGTATTAAATGCTGATGTGGCGGAAGGAGGTGCCAAAGAAGTCTACTTTATATATATAGATAACTTTATATTTTTTTACTGAATTTTTTGATTTTATTAGTTTAAAATAATTATTTAATTTAATGCGAAGGTGAAGTTTTATTGAATATTTTTGTCTTGAACTAGTAATTATTTAAAAAAACTCAATAGATCATTAAAAAGGGACAAAAGGTGTGTGGTGTGGGTGAATGAGTAAATGTGAAGCATTAAATTCTAAGGACCTCTTTGTGTATGTCGTTTTCCTTGTTCATATTCTTTTTTTTTTCTTGGTAGGGGAGATCGTAATTTAATAACTCATCGAAAAAAGAAAGAACACAATGAAGGTAGACAAGCATTCTTTTAAAAATCCCAAAAAACGTAATTAATAGAGTATAATAGTATAATACTACGGATATAATAAAAATAAACAAGCTGCTCCCGCCGAATACGGATAACCATTTATCGAGATATCCGGTCGCAACCAATATTTGAACGAGAATTTTTATACTGTACTTTTTAAAAACTTTACTATAGACTTGTTAGTTGTTTGTCGCACAAAAAAAAGTCTTGTTAGTTGTTTTAACGTTAATCGGAGTATGTTCTATGCAAAACCCAACATTCATTTTTACATTCGAACAAAAACATATGATATAATTTTATCAATAACAATATTTCAAACCACTAGAGAGAGAATTCAACAATTCAGCATGTAAACTAGTTTTATTTTAGATAATTAACATCTCTGATACTCCTTCCGTTTCATATTATTTGTCGTTCTAAGTTTATGCACACAGATTAAGAAAATATTTAATTTTACATATTTTCAAAATAAAAAACACTATTACCAATACACCTAACCATATATCAACCAATAGAAAAATATAATAGAGAATATTATCAATAAATTTTGCATTGAAAATTGAAAACAACATTTATTTTGAAACATAAAATTTTCTCTAGAACGACAAATAATTCGAAACAGAGGGAGTATTTATCTACAAATTTGGTTTTCTTCTTTTAATGTGCAACTTTAAACATATCTTTACGAATTCAGTTTTGGTATTAGTGCATTAAAAAGTCAACTCGTTGAAAAAGAAGTAAATCCCGTGGTAGAAAGGCTACTATAAAAAAAAGGATAGGACGATATTAACATCTTTTGGCAGGAAAAAATATATATTAAAATTGATGATGAAACGTAAAATTTGTTTGAATGTTGTTGAAGGAAGGATAAAGGATATTAGAAAATGGTAGATGGGGAGAGAACGAGAGAGGGACTTGTTCTCATTTGCTTGGGTCTTTTCTTCTAGCCACGTGCACCGTGTCTCTCTACTCTTTCCCGTGACTCAATATTTTTGACTCAAAACCTCCCCATTAGGTGTATTACAAAAAGAAAACATGGGGAGAGTTTCGTTCATATTAACTTTATCTCATGCACAAAGTAGATTTACAAGACAAAAGTTAATGGAATGTTACTATGCACTGTACTTAAGATGCTTAAAATTGCGAACTGCTGCAATGGAAAGCAAAGTAATACTAGTAGCAATGATAGTAACAGGTGGGCGCAATTACCACTACTTGATGGGTTATTTGACTAATTAGCGTGCCGCAAAAATAAAAGTTGATTTGTGGAAAGCTCTTTTCGTCCGATCACAAACAAATGTTGGACTCATTTTTGGTTTGATTATTAATGCATTTTCGAAATGTTCAAATATACTACGGCCTCCATATAGTCAAATACGCATACGGCTATTAAATTTATTATTACTGGGCCTAGAGTGGCCCATTTAACCCCATGAAGAAGACATTGCTCCAAATGGTGACCAAGGAAATGTGTGGGAATAGCTAATTCCTTAGCATTCCTTACAATTTACACCATTTACAAGGAATATTTGTTACCTATGATTCCTTAACATTCCTTAAGATTTAAGGAATAAAAGACTACAATTATTCCTTATCAAATTAGGGGAGGAATGGATTTTCCTTTTATTTAATTCCTTTTCATTCCTTTTTTCTTATTCCTTTTATTCTTTTTTTGGTTCAAAATATCAACTTTGAAATCAGCAAGAGACACCATGTGGAAGATGAAGAACATCAAGTCTGTTCAAATCCACCCAAACAAAGAGTTTTTCTGTCTGGCAACACTCAAAACGGACACTATCATATCATAGCCCACTCATCGTCAAAGTATAGAAATAGATGGTAAGGCATAAACCACTTATGGAAAGTGTACATCATGATGAGAGCCGTTTAGAGGTCGGTCGCATTGTCATGATTTTTCTTACCACACGCCACTACCAAACTTGTAATTTAAACACTTTCATTAAGTTTGAAGAATACTGGTGAGTTCATACTTCCGGATTTGCCACTAAATAATGAAGCCTCCATCAACATACCAATCGGATCATCAACCATCACCATCCTTGCAGGTCATTTGGAACACTCAGCGAGGAGTCCACTTAACAAGAGGGATCAGAACCCATAATCAAAATGCATTATTGATTTACCTATAAACACTTAGCCAATTATCATAACACACATATAGTAATATATAGTATAGCTTTGGAACTGTCATTAGTAACTTCTCCACAACAAAAACCAAATCAGTAAGATAAGATAAGGTGTGTCTTTTGCATGAAACATTGGGCTTTAAATTATTTATTATGAAGATTAAGAAGAAGAAAAGACCAAACTTTTTCTTATAAAACATTTGACTCTGTCAAAATGATAATGATAGTATCCTCTATACTAGTAGAGCAGAGGAGAATGCACACTTTTATCATTATTGTTACTTGGGAGCAACTTCCTTCAGGGCACACATCTGCTCCTCTCCCATTGCAGACATGACAGACACAACTATATCCTTTCCCTCTTCAAATCCAGACTTGAGCTGCATTCACACACCAAAGACCAAATAAATGAACCAATTAAATATTTAACAATGAACGGTTGGTTTAAGCAGCATGCATGAGAAAGTAACCTGTGTGAGGAGAGTTTCATCTGTTGGGAGCTTGAGATCATCCTTAGTGCTACCATTGTCAGTAAGAAGGCTGACCTGTAACGTAACCATCAAGAGAGAAAACAGCCCTCTAATTTAAGCATGTGGGTGGAAAAGGCAAAACAAAGTTAGATCTAGTAAAATAAGAAATCATACAAAGCCATCTTCAGAGATATCAATCAACTGATAGTCAGTACGGTTCACATGTGGAACCTACAAGAAAAAAAAAAGAAGAAGATCAATCTTGTGAGCCAAGTTACAGAATTTATAAATGTTTACGAATATCAAACAATACGCACATCACAGTTGTGGGAAGAAGGAACAATATCTTCGAGCTTCTTAGAAGTGAAGATATCGATAGCAACAAAGTGACACTTGGCGTGACCGTGCTTTCCAGTCTTGGAAGTCGAAACCTCAACCACCTATAAAAAAACCCAAATAAGAATGTTTTAAAGTTTAAAGAGAAACCAACAAGAACTGTCTATCTTCCGACATAAACTAGATTCCATTGAAACCTATAAGAAACACAACTTTTTTCGGTCCTAAACACCAAAGCACTGATCACCACGCCATGCAAATTTATAACAGTAAGCATATAAATGTAAAGACACAGAAAAGGGAGAAAAAGCAAAGAGAAAGGACCTTGCAGGGACGGCCCTTGATGACGATGTGACCACCCTTACGGATGTTACCAGCTTGCTGAGGATAGGTCTTTGAAGCTCCAGCGTCGCTTGACTCAAAGTGGTGCTCCTCGTCCGACATGTTCCACCGATTTGATCCACACACACACACACGAAAACGTTGTGGCAAAGTCAGTCGAGTGACATTTAGTTTTTATAGAACCTTTTGAAGGAGAAGAAGAAGAACACGAAAGCCTGAGAGAGAGACGTGTTGCATACTCTTAACTATTCCTTTTGGACCGTTGGATTAGCATTTCCTTTCTCAAATTTACCGTCCTGATTGATCGACATGTCGCGTGCAAATTACGCGGGGCCCTAAATTATCCTTTTGCTTTAATTAATTAAAAAGATTTCTTAATTAAAACTTGAAAGGCAGGTCGTAGAAGTTACGCTGTCGTGAGATTCTCTATGTAATTAGATGCGTAGAACACATAATTTTTTTTTTCTTTTTGATCAAAGAAAACCTAATAGTTATTTCTGATTTTCATTCATAATAATTATGTGCTTGAAAGCAAAAACTTATGTACTGATGATAATTTTGGAGCTGAAA
This sequence comes from Raphanus raphanistrum subsp. raphanistrum, assembly GCA_019706035.1. NCBI lineage: Eukaryota > Viridiplantae > Streptophyta > Magnoliopsida > Brassicales > Brassicaceae > Raphanus > Raphanus raphanistrum. Next base: position 55,753,625 of record CM033988.1, read on the forward strand.
CATTCTCATAGTGTGGAAGATTATACTTTGCCATGCTTAACGTGCTACCAAGAAACACACACAGTCAATTTGATGACAACCTTCATAGTGCTTTGCGTATCTGATCAAGACCGAGAATGCTTTAGATGCTTTGGCCTCGCTGAAGCAAAACCACATTTACATTTGTTTGAGAGGAGGATAGACTTTAAAATCGACCGTTACAGCTCTAACTACAACTTTACAAGCAATCCCGTCTAAAGCCTTCTATGTTATTTTAATTGGCAAATGATAGACAAAAGCTGAGGCTGGAGAGTTGTGTTGTTTCAGGAGCAAGGCATAGATCACATGCCTCAGGCAGGGGCTGAATCAGACTAAAAGCGAACTACGATTAAAATCTGATCAACTGAAACCAAGATAGGGTTCTTGGATTCTTGCTATGAAAATCCGACCGACACAAACTATCGCCAAGAACATAGTTAAAACTTTGAAGAGATAAGTTGCATATATATATACACAATAGGAGTTGTAAGAAACTTTCTTTGTTCAAGAATCCAACTCTAATAAGACCGTGCCCCCACTTCTTATTACTCCGGAACATAAAAGTCGAACCTGACATCCACAGAACCATCAAGCGTATCTTTGTAATCCCCATCGGGTATAGACCCAACCTCGTCGACTTCTTGGTACTCTGCTTTCACCCTCCTAACAGGCACCGTGACCGAGTAAATAGTCCCGAGATCACCGTCCGTGGCGACGTTCAGCTGAACCTTCTCCTCCGACTCGATCTCCACGAAATCCGACAGCGCGTGGACGATGTTGTTGACGATTTTCCTTTTGGCCTCGTCGCTGACCGCGCACCTGTCCGAGAACAAGATCATCTTGAGCCGCTGCTTGGCGATTCTCGCGTTGGAGCTTCTCCTCGATGCCGCGGCGGCGGAGCGGGAAGGGAATATGATCTTCCAGGCTAGGCTTAAACGGTCGAAGAGACTCATGTTGATGGCGTTCAAGAGAAAGCTCTCTAGTACCTCTTGCTCAGCTGGGGTTGGCGATGATAGCTCGTAGTCTCCTCCTCCTCCTCCTCCGGTGTTCCTTGCAGAGAGCTTTGTTTTGACACGTGTGTTTACTCCACTGCTCAAAAATCCAGAGAAATAAACCTGCAAAATTACAGGTAAAGGAACTGTTAAAAATCAAGTAATTCTCTATAGGTAAAGACATGTATGTGTTAGAACAGAGAGACGGTTTACACTAAAGCATCAATAGATGTTGCGATAGAGAGAAATGTAAACCGGTTAAGCTCTCTTTTTTTTTTCTCGACTAACCGGTTAAGCTCTCTATGGATTCTAATTATATTAGAGAGATAACCGGTTTACATAATTAATTGATTGGTTAAGAATAAACCGTCACTCTATTCTAATTTCTAATGGCTTCCCCACGCATTCAGGACCTGGACGACGAAGATCGACATTGATACTATAGAATCGGGACACTGAGTCTCCGATTTCACCATAACCAGATCCCAATATGATTTGAAGAGAAATTATCAAACTGTAGAGCCGGAGAGAGTGAAAGAAGAGAAGAAAATCAGACCTTAGAAGAAGAAGAAGGTAGTGAAAGGCATTTAGGATGGTGATGGTAAGGAGTTACTAAGCTCGCGGAGATCCTCAGATTCCCAGATATCGCCATTTTTTCAACAAGTTCGGAATTTGATTTCTTCGCCTTAGAAGCGAATCTTTCCCCGGTCGTCTCTTTCAGTTAGAGAGTAGAAAAGGGATACGACACTCATTCGAGAGTAAAAGGCTATCAAACAACATAGGAAACGGCGTCGTTTGAATGAAAACCAAAATGTAGTCATTTCCTTGCTACATAAACGCCGTCGTTTCTCGCAAACGAAACACTGTCGTTTCAGAGATAACATAATAACGGCATCGTCACCAAACCAAAACGTAGTCGTTTCCTTGCTACCTAAAACCCTGTCGTTTCATTGCAAATGAAACGCAGCCGCAGAAGAGAAACCAAACGCGAGGTTTAGCTAAGCTATAGGGAACTACTAGTGTCGCCGGCGAGAACCCGAGGCTTCTTCGGACCCATCTTAATATCTATCATTGCAATCCTCCACTACATATAAAGTCTGATTCTTTTTGGAGGAGACGACCTAAACCCCAAACAAGAAAATTTCAATTTTTCTCTGAATTTCTGTGAATGGGTAGATGGAGAGCAGTCGCTGCTCTTCTTCTTCGTAATCAACTAGTCAATTCCTCAAAGCCCACTTCTTCTCCATGTCTTTGGAAACGCCCGGCGATTACTTTCCATTCAATCCAAGCTTCTCGCTTTCTTAACTCCCGATACTTCTCAGCCTTCCCTTCCCCGATTTCGATCTACAACAACGACTCTGACTCTGGGTCGGGCGATGTTTATCAAAGCTACGACTTTGGAACCAAGGAAGAGGAAGACAAAGGCAAAATCCCCATCAAAGCCTATTTTCTCAGTACTAGGTCCGTTTTTGAATTTGAGTTCTAGTCTAGTGTTTCAAGTTTTAACCTTTTTTAGAATCCTTCTTCTGTTTGAATGCTTTACTACTAGAGATATAGTAGTAATGAGTGTTGTTGTGTTTTCTTTTGGGGCAGTATTGATTTGAAGGGGATGCAAGCTGACAACATATGCAATGTTGTTCCTCCTACCTCCCGCTCTACCAACTCTATTGCTCTCAGATTCTCTGATTCCTCTTCCGGTATCCCTGTAAGAATTTACTGTTATTATTCAATGGTTGAAGTTGAACCTATATAAAAAAGAAACTACTGTTGTTTTTAAGTTGAAGCCTTATCTCTTTGTTCCCTTTTCTTGACAGACGTTGGACGAGAGGGAGAGTGTGAGCAACTGTCGGTTCATGGTTGTCTTTCAGTACGGTTCTGCTGTTCTTTTCAATGTTGATGACTCTGACGTTGAGGCTTATCTCGACATTGTTCGTAGACATGCTTCTGGCCTTCTCACAGAAATGAGAAAAGACGGTATTCTATTCTATTTCCATTCCTTGTCTTCTTATTACTTTATATAGCTTTTTTTTTTTGTAATCAACAACTTTTTTCTCTGGATTTTGTGTGGTTTTAGATTATGCTGTTAAGGAGAAGCCTTTGTTGACTGAGGAAATGAAAGGTGGCCCTGACTACATTGTTCTCAAAACTTTGGATACTAATAGCATCCGTATTATTGGGAGTGTGCTCGGACAGAGTATTGCATTGGATTACTTTGTTTCTCAGGTAACCTCTTCCTTCTCAACTGTCCATAAGCGATACAAGTATCAGAAAGAGTAAGAGAGTGTAAGTGATTCTGTCAGGTTGATAAGTTGGTGGAAGAGTTTGCTGGTATAAACCGTGCAATGGAGAAAACCGGAACTTTCACAATGCACAGGAAAAAGCTCTTCCAACTCGTAGGGAAGGCTAATTCTAATCTAGCTGACGTCATTCTCAGAGTTGGTCTCTTTGATAGGTAATATTTATTCTATTTATACTCTTATTGTTTTTAATACTATGCTCAATCTTGAACACTCTCATAGATCCGAGATTGCTTGGAGAGAGGCTAGATATGCGCTGATCTATGAGTACCTAAGAGAGGAGTACGAGGTTACTCAGAGATTTGGGAATCTAGACTTTAAGCTAAAGTTTGTAGAGGTATATATCTTCATTACATTTTACTCTTGTCAGTTTTCGTTGTTTTGAGTCTTTTTAATGTGATCCTCTGTTTTTGATTGATGTGCAGCACAACATTCATTTCCTACAAGAGGTGATGCAGAACCGAAGATCAGATCTATTAGAATGGTGCATTATCTTCTTACTTACCCTTGAAAACATTCTATCTATTTACGAGATTGTCCGAGAGTCCACCGGAGCTTAACTCTGATACTACTACTACAAGATCATTGCAGAGTACTAAAAAAAAAACTCTGTCAACATCAGAAAGAATTTTTATTTTATTTTATTTTTTCTTAATTATTCTCAGATTAGTTCATTTGTTTTTTGATTCTCGGTTTAAACCTGTAATAAAACTCAGCTTGAGCTGCTTATGTCACATTACAGTTTCATAAAGTTAAAAGATCAAAAATACAAAAAAAAATGGTTTCAATCAATCAAGCCTCCTAAGCAAGTACTCAATTTGGACTTCCTTAGTGAGGGGCATGATTCTTTCTCCATAGAGTTTAGCAACCAAGCTAGGGTTGATTTTGTATGAAGGATCAGCCTCTGGATCGTTGGTTGTTATGTCTTGACCGAAAATTCTGGCTTTGGTCTCAACTCTTTTCTTGATTACTTCTTCAACTGTTTCATAAGTCAGAAGCCTCAGCAGTTGTGTCCGGTCCTGCCAAAGACTCACAAAGTCAGTTTATGATGACAAAAAGAAAGAGTGACTAAAAAAAAAAGAGAGGGCGTGGTGGCGTTTTACTTGTTCACGGATGGCAGTTTCGTAGGTAGCTGGATTCTCAAGAAACTTGGCCTCGGCAACAAATTTACCGAAGTGGATTCTCTTTGAAAGTATCTGCAAACACATCGTGTCACAGACAGCAGCTGAACCGCAGTTACCATCGTCCCCTGGATTGACCAGCCTGGGGAGAAGGTGTTTGAAATACATGTTCCACACCTTCTTGTTGATGTTTATCGAATCAGCACAGTGATGCAGAACCTGTGGGTATTGAATAGGGGGAAGGATTGGGTCAGGCAAGCACTGTGGGAAAAAAGGATGTTCATCTGGACTCTTGTACCTGTCCACCTAATTAATCTCAAAAGCCAAAAATAAAAAATCAGAAACAAAGAGAAAGATTTTTTAATCTAACTTTGGTTGTTGTTTTTTGTTTGGACCTTAGCGTGGAGCTGTTCAGTCTCTCTGACCATAAACTCGACCAAAGATCCTTGAAACCCTTCCATAGCAAAAGCATCTTCGTCATAAGTGTCGGGGTTGTAGCGATACTGAGCTCGCTCGAGAAGGTTAAAGATGATGCTGTCCTCTTGACGAATCAAAGAGTGTCTTATGCTGTCAAGTGTCAAGCTCTCGCTTTCGTCCACCCTTAGACTCCTTGAGTATCTGAATCATAGAATATTAATAACAATTAGCTAGGATAAAAATTCATATGATAACGACAGACAGTGATTTGTAATAACATGATACTTAAGCTCTTGGATCCACAGTAAATGCCACTATTCTGTTGAAAAATGCGCGTAGATTGAAAAGATAATTCGTAATTAAATTTAAATCCTGCAATAATCGAAAATCATGTCTTTTTAACAAATGATGAATCTGCCAACGTGTTACAAGTACACAACTTTGTTTTGCCGTACCATTCAGACCAGGACCATGTCTGACATAACAAAAACGAACAGAAAGCAGAGGAAGCAAATAAAAAGGCGCTCTCGTGTAGGAAAAAAAATAGAGATGACGACACTAAAGAGATTGGAAAAAAAAACACATTACCGGATCGGAGAAGCTGCGGAGGAGTGTCGGAGGGAGAGAGTCCCAGGTTGTCCGAATCTCGATTTACAGGTAGAATACGAGACGGGTGCAGAAGGGTTGGCAAGGTTGAGGATTGGCGTATTGTAAAAAGTGGGTTTGAGAAGAATAGCCTCCATGGAAGCGATGAAACGTTTTGAAGAATGGAGAAGGAAGGAAGGAAGGAAGGAGAAAGAAAAGGACAGAATAGAGATTCGGCGAGTTGGTAAAAGAGACGAAAATGAGTATATTTTTAAGTCAGTTACAAATGTTTATCCGGACAAGGATTGATAGGGAATCACGTGTTTTATGTTTCTTCGGGTTTTGTTTTTATTTTCCTTCTTACAAAAATGTTTTTTTTTTTTTGAGAAATATTTCTCACAAAATGTTTCTACCATTTTTGAGACCTATCATTAGGAAGGAAATTATTTTGTGCAATATGAAAAAATAAGATTTCATCTAATTTCATTTTAGTTGGTGTTTATAGCTCTTTTACACAAAGAAAATACATATTTTTATACAGTTTATCTTGGTTACATAAAATAAAATTAATTCAAATCAATAAAATATAGTATTTTGTAACTGATCAGAAATTTCAAATAATATTATTTTTTTAGAAAATAATAAGAACATCAATTATTATGAAACTAAATAAAAAATTATAAATACCATCTGAAATGATATAGAGAGTGCATAGTGTTATCATTAGAACTAATTTGACTATAAAGTTTTTTTAAAGTAATTAAAGCCACAATAAACGGGTTCTGATTGGTAAATATTGCAGTAGAATTATGAAAATACATTAAACTAAGTAATAATCTAATATTTATGAAATGGATATATCGAATGTAATTTTCCTATATATTTAATACATTTACTTGATTAATATTAAAAAATTAGATATTAATAATTAAATTATTTATTATAAAATAAAAATATGTTTGACTTTATTAGAAAACTTAATGTTACTGTAATTACTTAACTTATTTTAATATATTTATAATTTTTATTTAACATTTTATGATGTTTGAAAATCAAGTTATATTGATAAATTTCTAGCTAATACATGTCATATAGATATATATTTGTAATATGTTAATATTTTCTTATTTATATAAATTTTGTATTAAGGGGTCAAACTTCCACGAAATTCACTTTATGTTTTTTCATTGACTGGATGTATTTGAATTGAAGCCCAGCTAATATTTTAAGGAAGATAGTACAAACAAATAGTCCGGTTCAATTTTTGTAAAAAGGCATAAAACATAGTTTTATGTCATCTCGTCAAACGATGATAACTTTGTTCATAACACTATTCCAGATCTAAATTGACGTATTTACAACTCCTAACTTTCTTTTAACAGTGTTTTGGGTTTTGCACACTTATTAATAAAAACATTAAATTAGAATATTAAATGTATAGGTTTTTGTGATTAAAAATTTCCCATAATTTTCAACCAATCAAAATTTAGTAAATACAATTAATTTTTTTTGAAATCAACAATTTATCATTATTTTCTACTAAAAATTATATTGAAAAGATAAAAAATACATCTTTTTAAAACAATTTTTTAAAAAACCTTGGATTAATTAGAAACAGAGGGAATATTAAACTAAAATAATGAAAGAGTTATTGAAAGAATTTAGTGAACATATTGTATTTAGTCAATTCAATCATCTTAAAATTCAAATATTAGTGTAACCCTTCTTTCAGAAAAGTTCAAATATTAATTCACTTGTTAATTAATACTCCCTCTGTTTTTTAAAGATCCATGTTCTAGAAAAAAAAATTGTTTTAAAAAGATACATTTTTTACTTTTTCAATGTATTATTTAATGAAAATCTGTTAACTTCAAGAAAATTAATTGTGTTTATTGGATTTTTATTGGTTAAAAATTATGGAAAATTGTTATTCACAAAAATCAATGCATTTTTAATGTGATTTCTTAATATATGTGAAAAGTCTAAAATATGTATCTTTAAAAAACAGAGGGAGTATATATATGGTTATCATTTAGAATCTTGATTTGTAAGAGTTTTAAGACAACACCGAGATTTCATTCAAAGAAAAGAGATAACAACGAGATAATGTGTGATAAATAAAATGTTGCGATGTGATGATTATAGAGACCTATGATCATATATTGCTTCAGCTCTGCCAAAAGATTCCGTTCTCTCCTCTCATGACCTGAATATATACTTGTGGTTTACAAGAAGAAGCAGTTTTTAATTTTATCTCTTCTTTACTTTTTCTCCACTTCTAGATCTACCCTATCTTTTCAAAAACCATAACTAAAATAATTCTTTTTGGTTAGAGAATATGTTTTAAACATAAAAAAATTTGTACTTGTTATTACTTTATACAAGCCAGAAATATAAAATTCATACGGGTTCTAACGTGTTAAATTAATAATGCATAAACACGTTACCGTTAATGTGAGTGTGTTATATCAACAGGAGAAACAATTATTTATATACGTGTTTTTTTATCTTTGTTTGCCACCAACAGTGTAGATTAAAATAATTATTAACATTCCAAGTTGACTAAACATCGGTCGATAAATTAACAAAAAAGAAAAAGATACAACTAGATTGAATAATATCTTCATGTCCAATCACCGAAGGGACACGTAACTAAGCGAAAGAAACATGCTTTACCTCGGAAGAATGGCATTGATGTAATAATCTCCACAACGAAGCCTTTTTAAAATGATATTAAGAGCAACCAATCAGGGACGTACAGAAGAAACAAAACTACAAAAGTATCCAAAACCAATCCCAAAACTGTAATTATCTTCAAAGTTAGGGCCAATTAAATCCTGACCCCACATTCAAACTGAAAACCTCAAAGTTGCTACGACGGCGGGACCCTCATGCTTTTTTCAATCTGACCTACTTGATAAACAAATGATGCTTCATTCGGAAATTAAGTTTGTTATCATCAAACTTGTAATTCAGGGAAAACTATTTGGCCTAATCAAGTGTTTCTTTTGTAATTTAATAATCTGGAATATTTCGGATACATAGAACGACTCAAACTAATTTCCAATGAGAAAATATAGTATTTCCAAGTTTTAAATGAAGCTAAAATATTGTCACATATCCATGTGACTACACATATTTAGTATTGTGAAATTGTTTCAAATTCAGAATGTCTACTACTAGACCGACTTGTGTGATTCTATTAGTTTCAACAACATGTTCTTGACATTCAGTTTTATATTTTTATGTCGATATTAAGTTAGTTTGTTACAACAATTGTTCTAACTAAGAGAATGTATTATGTGGGACTGAGGCATTTTATCAATTTGTAAATTTTTTAAAGATTTCTCTATATTAGAGTATATCTTTTTATATAATAAAATAGTTAATTTTATCTTATACACATTAATTATTTTTTTAGAAATTTTACTTTCATACTTTTATTATATTATTTAATGTATATCAAATATATATATATATATATATCATAAATTTTAAATGTGTTTTAGATATAATTCTACTAAATATTATCAAAATATATTGAATTAAGAAAAATAGAGATAAACTTCATTATGAATATAAAATATAAAATATTATATAAGGTTTTATTTGTATATATATAAATTAAATATATATAAGTTACTAATTTATGATTTAATAAAATCATATATTTACACAGATTTTAAAGTATTATATTATCTATTTTTCATATTTTAAACTAACACAACTCGAAACTTAGTTTTTTATTATTTATGTATTTATTAATTTACTGTAAATTAATTTATAGATACTGTAATTTATGCTAATCAATTAAGTAGACGTTTCATATATGTAGCTTTATTAAAATATAAGAAGAAGCTCCCCAGGTCTTCAATATGTATGGACATGGAACAATTTAAATATTTTCTGTATGTATAAAGTCAGATTTGGGTATGATCTATTTCAAATATTAGTTTTAGACTTTCACTCCATAAAAAGGTTATATACATAAATATACCCTTAAATTATGAAAAATATTATTTTTTATGAAAATATGTATGTTCACAAAATCTTAGATCTGAGATTGCATAAATTTTTTTTACTCACTATTGAAATGGACATCTTTTACAAAATTAGGAAAAATCAAAAGAAGGCGTAATTTAAATCGTTATGGTATGTGTTTTAGTTGCCGCTTTTATGTGGATTTTTATATGTTTTTCTGGAATACTTTTTCTGGAGAAAAATATATCATCACTTGTATTTAGACTTCATATACTTTTTTCTTCAGAACTTCGATTTTAATTAGTTAAGATTAAGAAAACACTCATGCTGCAATACAACCACATTAATTTAAAAAGCATTGTTTATCATTTTAAAATTATTTAGCAAAGTTCATTTGAGAAAAGGTGATCAGGATTGTTCAGTTATTTTTTTATTCTTTGTATTTTGTAAACTAATTATTTTTTATCCTTATTATTTTGTATCTATCCAATCTTGTAAATATGAATTAATAGTTAGAAAATACTCCACTCGTTCTAAAATATAAGATGTTTATTAAAAGATATTTAATGTTTCATATGTAAGATATTTTCATACTTTTAAGTAAATTTTAACTTTATCAAGATCTGTATAACAATGATGTTTTGTTGTATATTGTGTAACTGATTAAATGATTTTAATTTTTAATTTAATTAATACTTTTAGATAAAAATATTTTTCTAATATGTGTGTTCAACCTAAAATATTTTATATTTAACGGAAGAAGTATGCATTTTACGGTGTTGTAGAGTCTATAGACTATAATGAAGACCATTTTTTGTCAAGATCAAAATGCGGAGTGGCTACTTACTTTTCTGCAATATTAGCTGCGATATTTATAAAAATTGGAAATGCGCACAATTTGATAAGAATCTTATCTATTCTATTAAAATAGCACTAAGATCTATTGATATATGTGTAGTCCAACTATTTTAATATAATAAATTAAAAAAATTTATTAATCATTTAAGAAAAATATTATACAAATAAAAACATAAATATGATTAAAAATACAAATATAAAAACAAAATTATATTCCTAAAAAGTTGTAAAACAAAAAATAAAAGGACGAGGTATAATCTAGTTACTTGTTAAATTAGGATCATCAGTTTCATCATTAACTACTTGCATGCTCAAAATAATATAACTCAGGAAAAATATAGCTCGTTATAGTTTTTATATGTTTTTGTGGTAATCATGTTAGAAAGTAATATATAAGTTATTAAGAAACATGTTTTATGCAGTCAAAGCAAGTACAAGTAGTAAGATATGATTTCCACAATTAATAAAACAACGCGTCTTCAAACAAATGGAGACGTGAACCCTACTATAGTAGAGGAAATTGAAAGGATTAAAAGGGAGATTATACAAGATGAACTGTACCTTTTAGGTCATTTCAACGAATAAAAAGTGTTTCTTTCAATTTTATTTGCTTATAAAGGTTGAAATTTATTATTTACTCTGTACTATATAGTTTATGGAAAATACATAGCGATAGGCAATATCATGGTTGTCAAATTAATTGATTTTTACGTAGGGTAAAAAACGTACACTAAATGTTATCATTTGCCTAAAGGTAATGAAAAAAAAGAATAAAACATTTTTTTTTTTGAAACTATAAAGGGTTAAACCCAAATCTATTAAAGACACAGACCTAACCTTCAGGTGAAGGTATAATCCACGGATATACCTTTTCCTGGGTATTCAAATGAGTCGAAAGCGAAGTCGAAAGCAATAGCCCATATTCGTGTGGCTTGTGGAATTTGAACATGGATTCACAATATTGAGTTTTTAATTCCCTCAAACGCCACTACACCACCACCACTGGTTATATAAAACATTATTTTTAGTTTATTACATGTTTCCATTCTAAAACTAGCGCTCCAAAAGATGAAAATACATATATAGAAGGAGAGAATCTAAAGATAAAATTATATATTAGACCTGGATATTCTGTGGTTTGATACGTACTCTAAAAATAGAATGAAAAATAGAGGATAAACAAAAAATAAAAATTACTCTATAAAAGTAAATATAGGGATTTATTTTTCATATTCCCTATCCCACTCCATTTCTAAAGTAAATTATTGAGTGAGATGGAGACATCCTGATCACCTCAAATCTATCTTATTAAAACAGAAACATTCTATTGGACCTAACATTTATTTTGTAAGTTTTTAAATTAAATACACATTTATACTTTATAGTTAAACTTACATTAAATCACTAATGTTCTTTTCTTTATACTACTATCCATGTTTCCAAACAATATACTTATTTCTTTATACTACTATCAATGTTTCCAAACAATATATTTTATATACTACTATCAATGTTTCCAAACAATACAATAATTAATCTTAGTTATTTTATATCCATTATTTTCTCTTTAAAATTTTGTAGAAACGTCATAATTTCATAATAAATTACAAAATAATGAACTTTAAACTTGGATTATAAGATTACAAATTATGAAACTATTACAATTTCAATCAAATTAGATTACATATCAGTCATCCATCAGTTCAATCGGTTAGTCTCGGGTTTTAGTGACTTTTTAATATGAATATTTTAAAAAACTAAATTGAATTGTTAGATCTCCGGATTAACCGGTATAATCACAATCGGGTTGAATTTAAAAACACTGATTTAAATGCAAAAATATTTTAAATACACATTCTTTAAAAATTAACAAAATATTTGTTAAGTTATTAGTGAAATTTTTCATCGTAAAATATTCTGCGCTTCCAAAGCGCGGATCAAGATCCAGTTATACAAGGTAAGAAGAAAGAACTCCTGGAAATATCACAAGTCAAAAAAGCAACTTCTGTTACCAAAAATATACTTGTATTTTTTACCCAAATTTCGAGATACAAAATTAATAGACTACACACAGAGTGTGTACATATATTTTACTTAATCTGTTAGTCAGGAAACAAAATACATGAATTTGAAATATGAATGAAAAACTAGTCCCCATCAATATATATGTTCATATAAATTTTTAAATTATTGTTTTATTCTAACTGATATGAAAATGGTCATGAAATATAATCTATAAATTATAGTTTTAATTTATTTGAAAGTATGAATAAAAATATTTAAATCTATCAGCAAAATCTCAAATTATTTAAAATTTTATTAAAATTTTTAATTTTACTCAGATTAGTGAGAGCTTCCAATTTTTTATTTAATACGTAAAATTCCAACTTATATCTAAAGTTCTCAACCCATTTTTTGTTTCCATATTAATTTATATTTTAACAGTGAAATAAATACTTCTACAATGACATTAGCATAAAAACACTAAATTATCTGTTTAATTTAATCAACACATATTTTCAATATATATAAGTAATGCACTTATAATTAGTTAGGAACCTATATATCAAAATAAATAATCAATAAAATGTATCTAGTACATTGATTATAAAATGAGATACAGTTAATACATGTCCAATTAAGAAACAAATAATAGATTAAATTTAATTCACAAGATATTTGACTAGTTTAGTACACTTATATAAAATGAAATAAATCTAATATATATCTAGTTAATAGAATTCATAGATTACTTTCAAAATGCTAAAGAATTGACTAGTTCGATACATTTATGATCAAATTTTTCATTTTAAGTAATATAATAAATTATTAAAAAATTAAAATTAGTTACAAGAAAGTTATTAACATATTTTAGTAAAATAATAACAAATCGACAAACATAAATTAAATAAAGCCGTCCATCATTGGTCAAAACAAAGAAATTTATTTAATTTCCGATTCGCTTAACCGAGACTATTTAATGATTTTTACGTTAAAGTTTTAATATTCTTTTTGGTAAATTGTGAAGATAATTTAGTGATGAGCTAACGTATAAAGAAACATGACTAAGGAAATAATTTCCTGATAATAAAGTAATATTCCATCAATACGTTTCAATTTAGTTGTCCTTGTATAGTAAAATTTCCATTTTAAAATAGAAGTCGTTATAGGTAATTATGTTTTTATTTTGGAAATATACAAAGTTAAATATTTTAACTTGTGTGCATAAACCTAAATGGACAACTAAAATGAAATGTAGAGAGTAGACGATAATTTTAGGATAAAGTACGAAAAACATTTTGATAGATTATTTTTTTTCTTTTAAAACAGTTTTAATTTGAAATATGTAAGTTAGAAAATATAAAAAACCATTACCAAAATGAGAAAGAAAGATCTAATCAAAGATTGGGAAGCAATTAAAATTAGAAATGAATTGCAGGTGAAACTGAAAAAACAAGAGAAAAGCCACTTTAAAATTATTCAGCGTAAAAACTGGGAAAAAATGTAAAATGATGAGAGGCAAAAGAGAGAGAGAGAGAGAAAGGAGACCAGATGTTGACAAATAATATCGCGTCTCTGTTGTTAGAAGTGTCCTTCGTTCGTTTTTATTTATTTTTATTTTATTTTATTTTTACGGGATCTCTCCTCACTCTTTCTCTCTCTTCACCGAACTTATCTCTCTTCACTCTATAAGGAAAGAGAAGACACCAAATCCGAGAAAAAAAGAGAATATAAAAGCTCTTATTCTTTTCTTTTTTATTTTCATTTGCTTTTAAGAATCAGAGAGAAAAGGAGAGAGAGACAGATAGAGATACAGACTCTAGAGAGAGAGAGAGATTATAGAGTTGGCCCATCGGATCAACGAAGACGATCTGAGAGTTTCTTTCCTTCTCTTCTCCCATGGAGTTTTGATTTTTCCGTACTTTCTTGTTAACTGTTTCTTAGATTTTCTCTCTCTCTCTCTCTCTGCGAAAAACTGTTTTTAATATTTTTGGTATTTAATACTCATTATCTCGGAAATAACATTTTTATTTAAATACTATAACTTTTTTTTTAATTTCCATATTGTTAATTCGTATAATAATTGTCGCCGATTTGGGAGTGAGTGTTTGAGAGATTTTCTCTGTTCAAACGAGCGATTAGAGAGGATGTGGGTCTGAGGTAACAAAATCTCTCTCTCTCTATCTCCCATTTTTATTTTTATTTTATTTTCAATATTTATTAATTTATACACTTGTTTTAATTATTTTCTTAAAGCACTTTTTTAAATTCTAGTTGATTTTCCATATATGTTGTTCTGTCTCTCTGATTATAACTTTTAATAGATCTTTGTGATAGATGAATTAAAGGTTAGGGCATTTGAGTGAATCGATCCAGTTTCTTATGTCCTGTCTTTACACTGTACATCGTACGGTGGATTCTCTGTCAGATTTTTTTTTTCTTTTGGGTTTTATGGATTAGTTTGGCGAGTTTTTTTCCATTTTCTTAGTGGATGATCGCTTCACCTGTAATGGCAGCTTCTTTATTTTATTTAGTTCTCACTATATTTTTGTTAGATATCGTGGACTCCCATTTGATCGGATTTTTTTTTTTTGCTATATATTTTTTTCTCCTTTTTTAGAGCTAAATTCACAGTTTTCTGCAGAATCTGTATTATCAATAATTCGCATTGAATTTGATAATGATTTCAATATCTGTTTTTTTTTTTGTATCTTGTGTAAATACAAGTCGTCGGTGACTTAGTTGTAATTTGGAAGTTTATTAGTACTTGATTTGGTTTGTGTGTGTTTTTTTTATTTTAATTTTTTTATTGAAGGATTAGGGAGACCATGGTTCACTGTGAAAGCTTCTTGTCTTCAATGAGGGATCTCAGCCAAGATTCAAACAATTGCGGCCGGCCGTCGGGAGATAAAAATCTGCAATATCATCAGAATGGTTTCTCCATGAGAGCTCCACCCCCAGAGGAAGCCTCTTACTTTGGACAAGAGAGAGATTTTCTGAAGCAAACCATGCTTCAACATGAAGCCGTTTTCAAGAATCAGGTTTATATATCTAAGCAAAACCCATCTTCTATTCAATAAAAAAATGGTTCGGGTTTTGATTTTGACATTTTTTTTTCTTGTTTTGTGTGTATAAAGGTTCATGAACTTCACCGTTTGTATAGAACACAAAAGAGCTTGATGGATGAAGTTAAAGGAAACAGCCGGTCTGAACACACCCCGGAGAGTGCCATCAAACGCGACCTGCCCGCATTTCTTTTGGGAAAATCGGTGTGTGGTGAAGGAAGCAGCTCCCAAGCTTGCACCGTTCCTATTACGAAGGACGAGGAGGAGGAGGTTAGACCTGTGAAGGTCAGGAGAAGAATGATTGATCTTCAACTACCCGCGGATGAGTATCTCGATGATGCAGCGGATCATGGTCCTTCTCCTCCTCAAGAAGAAGCTGGTGAAAAGCAGCTAGGCAATGTTGCTTCTCATGATCTGAACGGTTCTTCTTTGGTTATGAAGACCCCAAACGGATTAACTGACTTGAACGAGCCTGTCCAGTGCCATCAAGACGGTCCTTCTTCCAGGGATATATACTCTCTTTATGGAAAAAACATTGCACATTCTCAACGACAGTGGTTGGAAACCAATTCAAGTCAAAATGGATGGATGGTTCAACAAGCAGGTGAGATGACACTTCTTCACTTAAAAGTGTATAGCTTCTTTTTTTCTAATTACTAGAATTTTAATTATTTTCTTTTCTAATTACTAGAATTTTTTTTTCTTTTCTAATTACTAGAAGTTTCGGGCCGGAAGCCCGAAACAACTACATTGTAATATTAGTTTCGTCTCAACAGTCACTCAAACTAGGGACCTCTGACACAATGGTCAGGGTCCGATGTGTATATCTTCAAGACTCTGATGTTTTTTCTTCTATGGGCTGCACTTTACAGGGCATGGAAAAAACATTCCAAGAGAGAACTTATGTGTGCCTTCTTCACAGCCAGTACAAGTTCTTGGCAACCATGCATTTGGCTATCCTTCAACTGATCAGAGGAAGCTGTTATCCGGCGAATGGGAAGCAGCAGCTCGTCAAAGGAATCCTGAAGTTTCCTATGACAGCAGCTATCTGGAGTCATCAAGTGTGGCATCAAATGGTCCAAGCTTGACTAACGGCTACTACCGCCCTGAGCCTAGCAGGACCTGGAGCCATTGGATTCCACCCCGGGAGAACCGAAGTAGCAGCAGCTCAGTTCAGAAACCTTTGCCGTTTCAAACGAATCCGTTCTTGAGTTTTAACGCACAACAAGCAAGAGCAGCAGATTCAAGTTCTGAGATGAGAAGACGTGGCGGTGGCGGCTTTGAAGGGGTTTACCAAGCGTTTAGTTTACCACCAAGCAACCTTATTAACAATGGCCCAAGAGAGGATGTTGTTACAAACGGTTCTTTGAAGCATCAGAGTATTGAAAGTCTTCAAGGACCAAAAAGGCAGGAATGGTCTGCTGGGTTGCCCTGGATAAAACCTAAGCCCCTTAACAAAAACGGACTAACCAACGGCGGTTTTGATTTGAATGCTTCTGCTGGAAGTGAGGCGGTTGATGGCTCGAGTAATGTATCTCCTCGCAACGGTTTTTTGAGGTCTTCTTCATGTTCTAACAACGCCAACTTGGGACAGGTTAAAATGGCCAGTTCACTGAGTAATGGAAAGATTCTTGGATGCTCAATCTCTTCCCTTAACCCTTCTTCCGTGTGTCTCAAGGAAGCAAACACATTGGTGAAGAGAAACCTCGATATCAACTTGCCATGTGACGCTTCTGAAGATGTTGTTGTGGACAAGGAAGAAGGTAAAAGAGCTGCCACTAACATGCACTACATTGACTTGAATTTATGTGCTACTGAGGATGAAAGTTCCGGCTTGTGTTCTAAACCAAGAGTGGAAACAAGAGCAAATACTTTAATAGATTTGGAAGCTCCCCCAGCTCTTGAAAGTGAAGAAGAAGGGGAGAAGATGCCAGAGAAGAGAGATGAAGCTGGAGAGACTCTGGAGAAACTCATCAAGGGAGCTGCAGAAGCTATAGTAACCATCTCTCTGTCTCACAACACTGATGAAGCTGCTTCCTCTACGACCGATGCAGTTGCTAAGGACCCGCTCTCTTGGTTTGTGAACACAATAGCTTCTTGCGGCAGTGATTTAGAGAAGAAGATTGATGCTCGTGAAGGCTGCCGCGAGGAGTGTTCTTCAGGGGAGTTTGATTACTTCGAGGCAATGACTCTGAACTTACCTCTAACCAAAGAAGAAGACTACATGCCGACGCCTCTAGTCCCTGAACATCTGAAATTCGACGGGACGGATACTGTGGGAACCACGGTTAACAGGCCAAGGAGAGGACAAGCAAGACGAGGAAGACCGAGAAGGGATTTCCAGAGGGATGTTCTCCCTGGACTTGCTTCTCTGTCTAGGCTAGAAGTAACAGAAGATCTTCAAATGTTTGAGGGACTTATGAAAGCCACAGGCTGCAACTGGAACTCAGGAGTGGCTAGAAGAAGCTCAAACCGAGGTGGGTCTAGCCGAGGAAGGAAACGACTGGTCAGCAACGTTGGCAGAGCTCCGGTTTGTTCTTCTTTGGAGCAGACAATAGATAACAATGATGTACAAATGGTGGGGGGACTTGAAGATAGGAGCCTTACAGGGTGGGGAAACGCAACTAGAAGACCAAGGAGACAAAGATGCCCTGCAGGTACTCCCCCAACTGTTGTCTTAACATAAAGTTTTATAGAGAGAGAACAAAAAACAGAGAAACTGATTCAGCATTTGAAGAAAACAGACAGATGTTTTATTATTCTCAATCATCCCCATGTTTGTGGGTATTGGTTGCCCTTTGTATATCTTGTCCTCTCTTACAAGGGCTAAAGAAAAAAGAATTACATGATTGTGTTATATATTAGACTGGTTGGTTATTACAAAATCCTACATGGCTCTCTCTCTAACTCATCAATGTTGCTAAGAATCTTATGACATGTTGATCTGTAAATAATCTGTTTCGAGAGTTACGTGTTGAAGAAGATTCCTAAGAAACCTGTAGATCTCCTCTGTTCCGAAACAGGGCTCTTCACCAGCTCCAAATCTGTAAACTTTTTGATCAATCTCAACCGAGCTGTACCCAGGAACTTTCTTGAGACTCAAACTCTTCATAGCTGATCTCATTCTCCTGAACTCTTCCCATTGGCCTTCTTCAGCATATATATTGGACAAGAGCGTGTGATACCCCGTGTCGTCGGTTACAATGTCCGAAAGATCTTTCTTTATGGCTCTGATGATATCCATTCTCTGATGGATTCTGCATCCGTTGACTAGAGAGCCCCAAACGCTAGCATCAGCTAGGAACGGCATCTCCTTGATGGTTCTGTACGCTTCTTTGAGATCACCAGAACGGCTCAAAAGGTCGATGAAACAGGCGAAATGCTCCGAGTTTGGTGAGATGCCGAAGCTTCTCATCGAGTTGAAGTAGTGTTTGCCTTCTTTCACTGAACCAGAGTGACCACAAGCAGAGAGAACGTTCATGAAAACAACTTCGTTAGGTTCAGTTCCTGATTCCACCATCTGACTGAACGTAGATATAGCCGAGTCAATACACCCGTGCATACCGTAGGCGTTGATCATACTACTCCACGAGACAACGCTCCTATTCGACATGGCCTTGAAAACGGTTTCAGCTGCGTTGAGATCTCCACATTTGGCATACATGTCAACGAGAGCTGTCTCGGTGAAAAGATCCGTTAAACCACAGAGAATAAGCTTGTGGTGAACCCATCTCCCTTTCTCCAGCGAACCTATGCTTGAACAAGCTTGGATAACCGCCAAAAACGTAACTTCATTCATCTCTAGACAGTTACTATACATATAGTCGAAGAGGTTAATCGCCTCCAAGGAGTTACCATTCTGAGAAAACCCGCAGAGCATTGAGTTCCACGTCACAACGCTCCTATCTTCGATCTGACCAAACACAGCAAACGCTGAATCAACAAGTCCGTTTTTAGAGTACATGTCTATCAACGAGTTCTGCACAAACTCGTCAGAAACATCCGTCCTTACAACATGTCCGTGAATCTGTTTCCCTAGCCGGACACTCACGCATGATGAGATTGAGCTTGCTAAAGTGAACGAGTCAGGTCTCATCCGCCGTGTCACCATCTGTCTGAACAAGCGCAACGCCTCAACCGCCATACCTCTGTTTGCGTATAGAGATATAAGAGAGTTCCACGGCACGATATTCCCATCACCGACCTCACGTAAAACCGCCTCGGAGTCTCTAAACCTCCCGCACTCAGCGTACAGCTCGACCAAGGCGGGCGAAAGAGACTCATAGCTCGGATCTAGCTCTCGTCTGACTGCAAAACCATGGACAGACTTGCCTTCTCTAACTAACTTCAACAATCCACAAGAGCTCAAAACGCTATAAACCGTAACCAAACTCGGCTCAACACCATACTCCAACATCTCGCGGAAACTCCTCAACGCCTTCTCATAGAACCCGCCGCGGTTGTAGCTAGAGATAACAGAAGTCCACGAAACAGCGTTGTTGTTCTTATCGACGATCCTCTCAAACACTCTCTCCGCGCTAACCAAGTCCCCGCATTTACTATACATCTTCACAAGAGAGTTGCATAACGTCTCATCATCAAAACCAAACATTTTCCTCGTTAACCATCCATGAACTGATTTACCAATCCTCAAGCATCCAACCTCACCACACCCTTCCACCACGCTAATCATCGTCACACCATCCGCCTCCACACCACCATAACCACCAACCATAAACTTAAACACCCTCAAACCCTCCACAACCTCACCATTCTCCAAAAAGCTGGAAACAAGAGTGCTCCAGGACACAACATCCCTCACAGACATTTCATCGAACACCTTCACCGCATCACTCAACTTCCCAGTCTGACCATACATACACAGCAGAGACGTCTCTATCACATCGTCACCGTCAAAACCGCTCTTCACAATCCTCCCGTGTACTTTCTCACCAACACCAAGACGCGAGCCACCAGCGCAAGCCCTGAGAACAGAGGGGAACACGAACTTGCTGACCTGCGTATTCTTCTCCGAGACAAGCCTGTGGTAAAGATCGATGGCTGCGTCGAACGAGTGGCACCAGACGTGGCATTTGATGAGGACGCCGTACATGAAGGAGTCGGGGTGAGGGAAGGACTCGAAGACGAGCCTTGACGAGTCGGGAGAGCCCATGTGAGTGTAGGATTCGATGAGCTTTGTTACGGGAAGAGGGTCGTGTCGGAGACGGCCGGTGACGAGAAGGTGGGCGTGGAGCTGGGTTAGTGTTCGTAAACTCGAGCATGATCTGAACAATGGCATGTACTGCGTCATCTCAACAACATTGACAGAAGAGAAGAAAGGGAGAGAGACAAAACAGTCTTTTGACTATGTTCCAACTGTTTCATTTCAGTTGTTGTCAAGTGAAATATTTTTAATATTAAATATTATTAATTATATAATTAACCACATTTCAATTAATAAAAAAAATTAAATAACAGATAAAATTAATAAATTTGTATTAAAATTATAAATCATAAATTGAAAATTTTAAGGACACAACTAAATTGGAACTGAAGAAGTAACTATTAACAAGATTCAGACATTAAAAAGGTAAGAGAGGGTTTTGTTTTGCTCCCGACATCAACACAAAAAGGGTAACAAGCTCAAGTCTTAAGACCAAACAGGAAGGAATTAACACATACAATCGTCTGTAACTGTCTTGATTGATATTTTTCAGTTAGATGATTTCATGGCCGTTGATAGACGTATTTGGTTCTTGGGTCAACGATAAGACCTTTTCCTCCGTTGACTTCAAGATCATGCCTGCCAAAATATTCACATAACACACAGTAATTATAACAAATCCAATAACTGAAGAACATTTTTTAGAGAGTGAGCAGTAAAACTTAACTGGAAGACAAAGTCTGGGATTGTCAGCTGCTCTCGAGGAACGTCTTTGAACAGCTGCAGAAGCCGGTCCGCGTATACAACTTTCTTCCACACCTTTATATCAGAAAAAGTAGAGACAAAGTTATAAGAAAGACTTCAACTCTTCTTGGCTGATGAGACTTTGAAATAGTTTTAGGAGTTTTACCACATTGTTAACGAACATTTGCATTGCTAAGATTGTCGCCTTCAACTGTAAAGTTGGATGAAGTACATAGATTGCCTGGAGGAAACAGAGATGATGAAAGATTAGGACACGGAGGAGGAAGCTAGAGTTGAGTTTTTTTAATACCTGAAGGTTGCGCTGGTGTTTGCGGCCAAGTATCTGTTGTAATCTTTTCATCCATCCCAAATCTGGTTGGCTGTTTATTTTACATGGCAAAGGAATGTTACTGAAGGAAGAAGCATAAGGATCTTTTAACAAAAAGACTAAAGAATCAAACTTACACTTGTAATGATGCTGCAGAATGGAAATAAACAATCGAGTAAGGCTTTTGTATCAAAGGTTCAAATTCCTGTAAACCAAATTGCAGCATCGTTAGACACACCATATAAAAGTCAAAGAAGAGAGATTAGGTGCTTTACCTTTACAACGTAAAGCACAAAACGCTCCAGATCAAGACATCGCAGCAAAAAGTGAGCTCCTACAACAACCATCACAGGATGACCCTCGGTGTCAACACCACCACGGTACCTGAAATAAATAAAAACAGACAAAGCCTTTTTTCTCAATGTCTTTACGTAGAGTCATTCATTAGCCCTCAAAGGACATAGAGAAAGCCTTACACAATTTTCATCTCCGCAATTTCCGAAAGGTTGAGAGAATTAGCTTTTGCTAGGTATCTCGAATGAAGTGAGTATTCCTCTGCAGCAGAGAGAAGGGGTCCCCCAAGATCACCAAACCCTAGCAGCTTAACGAAATTGAATCCACTCTGTGCTTGTGCAGTCTTCTCCCATTGTTCTTTGCGCCTTTCATCTGGATCTTTAATCAAAGACATGAAGGTGGGATCCAAATATGAATCAAGATGATTTGAGTTCCTGGAAAAACATCATCAATCAATCAACAAAGCGCAAAGAAAGATAAAATATAGTTGCAAAGAGTGAAGCTCACCAACCTTCGTACCAAAGCAAGATCAGTGGCAGAGCGGTCCACTAGAGCTGGAAAAGACCTGTCTGTGGCTGGAGGTTTATTTGGCAACGCCTGTATTCTGATTTTACGTTCGTCTATAACAGTCTCCCCATTCTCATCCCCAACATCAGCAGGGAGCTTTGAGATGGCAACCTCCTCCTCGTGCTCATCACGAGGAAAGTAAAGAGGAAGTAATCTATATTTTTAGAGAGTTAAAACTTTTTAGCAATGGCTCTTCTGCAGAGTATAATGGTTTCAGGCTACCTTTTGTATATCTCTGTATCAGAAGATGTGGTGGTACAGAAAACAACGGCACTGATTTTATCTTTATGCTTCTCTAGAAAGCGACGAACAGTTCCTGGAGCACACACAACACAACACACGGTTTTGGAAACATGAAAAGTCATTTTTAT
The DNA here is from genome assembly GCA_019706035.1 of Raphanus raphanistrum subsp. raphanistrum. Lineage (NCBI taxonomy): Eukaryota > Viridiplantae > Streptophyta > Magnoliopsida > Brassicales > Brassicaceae > Raphanus > Raphanus raphanistrum. The sequence goes on from CM033988.1 coordinate 55,776,428, forward strand.
CGAAAGCAAAAAGAGACTGTTCAAGAAGTGTTCTTACTAATGGAAACATGAGCAGCTGGTTCTCGGGGATAGTTTTTGGCTTCTGTGTATATACAGTCCGTAGCAATACTGTAATGTTTGTTATGTTAAACCAAAATCGAGTTCTTTGTTGGTTGTAAATAAAAATAATAATATAAGACTAAAGGAAGTTTCACTTCACGCACCTTTGAAGCCCACTGTCTATGAGAAGCTCCAGGCAAGATCTATAGCAGTGACTTAGAGCGTTTTCAGCAGCTGTATGATACTTGACTGCATACTTGGGTCCTACTGTATGGATAACCGTCCTGAACAAGAAACCAAAAATGCTTGTTCCTTAAGATGTAATGTAACATGCCAATAGGGTGTAAATAAGTAACATAACCACCAAAATTACCTCGCTGGTAGATCATATGCATTTGTTACTTTCGCCATCCCTGTCCTGCATCCACCCTGGCAAGAAAGAAAATCATCTTTTTGCTAACACATTCTATAAACTCTAGTGTCTAGAAAAAAAAAACAGAGTTCTTCTGTACCAGTGTAGCACATTGTTCAGCAAGACCAGGTCCAGCAGCCGCGTGTAGACCAGGACTGCTATGTGCCTCATCCAAGTTCTGTTCCTCCCAAATTTTTCCAAGAGAAGTCAAAACAAAGGCAGGCACATAATAAAATAGCACATAATCAAATTTACTTCCATGATAGCAGTGGTTAAACCTCATTGGTGGAATTGACGACAGCATCAACCTCAAGGTTCCAAGGCTCCCCTCTCCAGAGGTAGATCCTGGAGTTGATCTCGTGATCAACAGGAAACTTAGAAACATTCCCATTCCCCCTGCTGCTGCTGCTCCCTGCTGCTTCAGAGGACGAAGCCGCCGCCGCTGCCAAAGGGTTTGCGCCTTCTGAAATAGACCTCTGCTGCTCAACAACATCGCTCCATCTCGGAATCTGATCCAAAGTGACAACGTAATCACCACTCTCCGTTGGGATTCCACCGCGAGAGGTTGTTGTTGTTGTTGTTGCCGTGGGAACGGCTTGATACATCATTGCAGATCAAAACTCCAGAACCTCCCTTACAAAGAGAGGTTTGCTTGCTTGGCAGATTAAAAAAAAAAGCTTTTATCAAACTGCAAAAAGGGAAGTCAAACAACAAAGTTCAGAGATTCCAAATGCCTAAACAATCATCAATCATCATATACATTAACGAATCATCGATTCGTACTAACGCCAATTCAGAAACATACAAAGAGTCTCACCCAATTGAAACCAAATCCAATTTCACGATTAGAATGAAAAAATGTCAGCAAGTGTAGGATAAGGACAACATCCCAAGTTAAACAAGATACAAACTTAAGATGAGAGAGAGAGGAGAATTCTAATCGAAATCATTGAGCTTTCTCACAAAGATTTGACAGAGTTTTTTTTATTTTTTATTTTATTTTAAAAGAAAGCGAGAGGTGGGGGTGTCAGAGTCAGATACGAGGAGGGATTGAAAGAGAGGGAAGGTCTTTACCTGAAAATTTGGATCACAAAAACGAATCTATGGTAACCCTAAATCCCCAAATTCTACTTGGGAAGAGGAAGAAGAACAAAGACATCAAGTAAGCACTTGTGTTAAATAATTAAATAAAATAAAATAAAAACATATACGAATTTGAGTTGTCGTTTAGACACGAATATACCTCAGTCAGCTCTAAGCTAACCCTCTGGCTCGTTCAGAAGGTGTCGACACTGGCACGTGCAGATTTTGTCTGTACGCCTCTCAAGGAATAAAAAATCGAAACGACACCGTTTAATCCCTTTTCTCCGTCACCTTCTTCTGCGTTTTGTTGTGCCAACTAAAAACAGACGAAAGCATCACGGCGGAACAACGAGGGATATAGAGAGAGAGAAGAAAGAAAGGCTTTTTCTTCTTCTTCGTCTCGATCTCAGGACTTCTTCGATGAATCGTCTGCATCTGCATTTGAAGATTTAAAAACGGTAAAACCTAAAGATTCAATCTCCGTGAGTTTTCTCCATCTGTTAGGGATCCTAAAGATCCAATTTTTAACCCTTTTGATCTGATTGCATCTTCTGAATCTATTGATTATTCAATTTTATCCCTAAAAATATAAACGAATCATCTTCACTTTGTAGTTCAGGTTCTTGAAATGATGAATGTTCCTCAAAGATTCTTAACTGGGTAACGAACGTTTTGCGATCCAATGTGGAGCTTTGCGTCAAACGTGATTGGCAGCATAGGTGGTCTAAAGAAAGACCACCCACCACCTCCTCAACCCTCCCATTGCTCAGACGACGAGGACGACGAGGTTTCTAACGTTAGCAGAGACGAAGATGAGGAAGAACAAGGACTAGACTGTCCCATTTGCTTCGAATCATTCAACATCGTCGAGAACGTCCCTTACGTCTTATGGTGCGGCCACACTCTCTGCCAGAACTGCGTCTTCTCCCTCCGCCCTCCTGTCCTCTTGACGCTCTCAGGTCGAGACGTCAGTCTCCCTTTCTTAGTCTCCTGCCCTTGGTGTCAGCTTCTCTCCTTCAGGGTCGTCTACGACGGCGTCCTCAAGTTCCCTAAGAAGAACTTCTTCCTTCTCTGGATGGTTGAGTCTCTCAACGGTGACAGGTCCAGAAGACATGGTACTGTCAGTGATGATAACCACCAATACTGCAATAGCAATAGTAATCTGATTGCAAGGCCTGTTGTTGTTGGGAGGAGCCAACCAAGCAGCAGCAGCAGACAGCAGTTCTCGTTCCACAAGTCGATTGATTTCTTCATCTCCTTCACCTCCAAGTTTCCTTTTGTGGTCGTTTTCCTTTTGATAGTCTTCTTTGCTATACCTGGCAGCCTCGTCGTCCTTGCTCTCTACTTCCTCCTCACCATTCTTCTAGCGGTTCCTTCTGGTTTGGTCCTGTATTTTGCCTACCCTATTCTTGAAAGGTTGGTTCATGAAATAACTTCATGAGAAACTTTTTTGATTTTGTTATTGATTGCAAGCTTGGGAATTGTAATTTGTGGTTTTTGAGTTTTTTAAATTACTGTTATATGAGCAACTTTGGTTTTGCAGATTTGTGACTTATTAATTGATGATTGATTGATCAATGTGTGTTTTAATTAATGTCTCTTAAAACTCTATAAATAAACGCATTAGTTAGTTGTGTCTTCATTTAAGCAAGTTGTTCTCATGAGGTTTGCTTTCTGCTTAACCTTCAGCTCTTCCTTTATCTGTCTCTCATATGCATTTGCTCTTGCCTTCGAAACTATGCTCTCAATGCGTTCGTTGTCTTCGCTATATCTCTGCTTCGCCTTCAACTTTGTCTTCTCTACACCTCTCTGTACATTCATCCCACCATCGATTAGTATTTAAAGTTGAAAGTTAAAAAAAAAAAAAAAGAAGAGGCACCTCTGTTCTATGAAGCTTTCTCTTGGCCTTTTTGGTCTTCTTGTCCTCCCATGACATTATCTTCTCCTTTATCTTCTCGTACCTGCAAAATCTCGAACCAATTTAATGAAACCAACGTATGAACAACATGACGATGAATAAAGAAAAACATAGCACACACTTCGTTCTCGTTTTGGCCATCTCTGTTTCCTTCCATAGTTCCACCGCAGGTCCCATAGGCACCAGGTTCTTCTGCTCCCTCGCTGCTCCCTGGTTTCAATTCACAACACAATAAAAGCTACAGCAGATACATACTTATATATAGACAGTGATTGCAATTTTGAAACAAGGAATGTGTAGTTTGTGAAATGCTGTTTAAGCAATACCTTTCCGTATACTCAAGCCATATAAAGCTAAAGGTCTCACAAAGGGTTTCCATTTTAGGAAGTCACTTTTATAGATTCCTTGTACCACCAAGAGAAGATTCTCTTTTTTTCTCTTTTTTTTTTCCTAAGCTTCTGAAAGGTTACAAAATGTGAGATTTGTTAAGATATCCACGTTTAGTATTATGGGAATTTCCAAACATAACACTAAATCAGTTTTGTCTTTATTTTTGATAACACCATATTAGCACATACCAACCAATCCCTAACACAAAGTCATCACTTTCTTCAAGCACAAGCAGGAGCGTTGACGTCTTTATGAGAGAGACAATAACGATATAATCTTTGCTTAATACTCCCTCTGTTTTTTAAAGATACATATTTTAGACTTTTCACATATATTAAGAAATCACATTAAAAATGTATTGATTTTTGTGAATAACAATTTTCCATAATCTTTAACCAATAAAAATCCAATAAACACAATTAATTTTCTTGAAGTTAACAGATTTTCATTAAATAATACATTGAAAAAGTAAAAAATGTATCTTTTTAAAACAAATTTTTTTCCTAGAACATGGATCTTTAAAAAACAGAGGAAGTATGTTTTGGCGTGGAGGAGTCAACTAACTTAAGCTTCATCTCCGGAATGTCCTTAGATTCATTAGCAAAAGTGTGAGAAACGTCTTTTTTAGCTGAAAATGTTAACTGAATGTAAATACAGTTTTAACTTTTAACCCAAAAGAAACACATGATTTATTTTTTCATGTAACTTTATATCATATCCATAAACAAGACCATACCAAAAAGAACAAGACATTTACAAAGTTTTTTTAGTATATGGACAAACAACGAATCTATCTTTCTTGTCTTTTGTTTCCATATCAAACTGTCTCTCTTAAATAGAAACTTTAAAAGCCCTACTTCAGTTGAAAAAAAAAAACTTTAAAAGCCCTACTGTTTTCTTAAGTGAAATGTTAATTTTTCTTAGGTATTCTTTGTCTACTAAGATGGAATTTTTTTTTAATGTTTGAAGGATTTATTTATGCCTACTACATCATTGCATTCAATGACTTTTTCCAACATTTATTGATACACAATTGATCCTAATTTATAAATATTTACACCGTACTTTTCTTTTAAATTTGTGTGTTTTGTAAAATAGCTATGTCATATAGAAAACAAACGATAAAAATCTACATATTTAAATTGCCACTGGTTACAAAAAGTAGTATACGCTTGGGGCTTTGTATTCTATGCTTTTGCGTTGCATCTATCATATGCTACATCTAATAAAAGCCCAACACTAATTGCCAAGGTCCATTAATATCATAAAGTCCATATACAAAGGAATAGAGACTTTAGAGAGAGGTAATACAGCCTCCCCCAAATTAATGAAACTCATGTGTTTCCCTTGATCATCATCAACCTACTGCTGTCTCAATCACACCAATGTATGGATGTAGTAATAACTAGGGGAGTAAAAGAGCAATATCCTTGATCCAAATATTAAACTATTTCCAAGATTGTTTCTGCCCCATATTCCTGATAAAGGCCTAAAAAAACAAGCATGGAAATAGCAAAATATAGTTTTGCTCATAACGTAGTACGTAGGGCGGCAGTAGAAAACAAACATCAAGAAACTAGTTAAAAGAAACAAGATTTACAAGAAATCTCGATGAAACCCTAGCTACTAGGTCTTTTCTTTTACTCCAAGAAATCTTGTTACTTCTCTACGTACAGTTCAAAATGTGTTTCAGTTGTGAAGTGGGTTTGGACCGGAGGGGACGAGTCTTTTGTCGACGCCGTATCTTTCGTCAATCTCCGGCGGAGAAGGAGGAGGAGGAGAGAAAAGGGGTTGTCGGCTGCTTCTGTGGATTCTTTCGAGCTCAATGCACATAGAGCGTGCGTAGGGACGAGAGAAAGATTGGCATGAGCGGTGAGGATATGAGTAGTACGCGTGTTGAAACCTCCCGTTGGCTCCGTGGGATCCGTTAGTCCAGTTTCTTGCCGCTGATGTTGCGGTTGAAAGAAGGAAGAAGACGATGAGGAAACTGACGATACTCTGGTTAGTCGGCATTGTCCCCGGTGAAGAGAGATAGAGAAATCTCTGAGGATTCTTGCCTTTCGTTGTCGAATAAAGGAAGAGAGATTCTTGGAGAAAGAAAGTTGAGCGATCGAGAGAGAGATAGAGAGAGAGATGGAGGAGGGGGTGAAGATATTGGTGAATTGCGAACTGAGAGTTTAATGCTGCATCAGAGGATATGTATGATTATGATAAAATGCGAGGTTAAATAAAGAGGGTAAGTGTTGAAGTGATGGGTCTTTTTATATCGGTTATTTTACATTTTTCCATGACCATAAATATCTATCCGTGACCTTGTTACATTCCGAACCATAAAATCTTACTCTCTCCTAGATTTTGGATTTGTTCAAGAAAGAAAAAAATTAAGTTTGACTGATTACTACTTTAGATACCCTAAAGGCAACAAAAAGGTATAATGGTAGGTTATATTGGGTTGTTTCGTGGATCGCAAGTTATCTTCAGTGTTTGGTCTGCACATTGTTTGTAGGTGATGCAGCAGCATCTTCGAATATGGCGCCAACATAACCATAACAATGAAGGATTCAAATAGCTTTTCAACTTTAGTTTTAGTTTTATTTTCTTTTAGATAATTATGATTATTTCCTTTTTAGATAAGTTTATAATATCCTTTTCCTATTAGGGTTTGTCTAATGGGGAGGCTATATAAACATAGCTGAGTCTTTATGTTTTGGACACGTTTGATATTTTTAATAAGAAGAGCTTTTGGCTTTTATCCCTTGTTTCGATTTGATTAAATTCATCAAAACAGGAAGTTGGTCTTAAGGAGCTATCGAAAGAAACCCTTAATCGATCCAAGAACAGGTCTCGAAGAACCCTAAATTCTTAGATCGACCGTTCACCCATTCGTACGCTGCGCCAGGTTGGTATCAGAGCTTTGCTACGCTCCAAAACTTTCTCAACCCGCTACGATGGTTCGTACCTATCACCATCGCCGTTCTCAGCAACAAACTGAGGACGACACCCTAGCCACCAAACAATCTATCGCCGACCTTCAAGCCCAAATCTCGACTCTTGTGACCACTGTGACAAACTTAATCACGCAACGTACGGCCCCTGCAATCCGCCGTGGATGCCATAAACATGGTGGTAATAACAGAGACGCAGAGGGGAACAAGAATTCGTTTACTCCAGTTATTCAGCAGTATGATCGCTGTCTCAACAACAATGATTCAGACTGGGATAAAGAGTATGAAGATTTGGATGCAAAAATTTCTAACACAAGAGACAACGAGAACTCCTATGCTGCTCAACTTGGAGGACCGGTTTTTGACGTTTATGATTCAGAAGAAGAGGAAGAAGACTTTCTAGAGCAAAATTTTGATCCAATATTTGATGTGTTTGATCAAGACGATACAGAAAATCTTTCAACCTGTGACATGGTTGATGAAGACTTTGCAGAAATTTCTCCAATCTATGACATGTTCGACGAAGACGAGATGGAACAAGTCACGATTGAAAAAGTGGAAGTTGAAAGCCATAAATTTAATGACTCTGTTTCTACTCAAAAAATTCCAACGCTTTCTCTAGAAGATTTTGGGACAAATAACAATGCCAAAAAGAGTTTTGATCTCAAGGATTCAACTCATACCTTGCAAACGATGTCTGAAATATCTGATTGGAGCCATAATTTCTTTGAGATCAAAAGTTTGTCATCAAAGGAAGATTGCTTTGAAGAGCAAAAACCAGAACCTGTTCTACTCTTTGACGTGGAGGACAAAAAGACATATGTGGATGCGATGAATCAGCCTGTGAGTTCTGATTTAAGGAGTAAGGATTGTAAGCGACAACTTGACCGTGAGCCACCAGATCGAAACATAGATATAGCATGTGCGGATCATGGTGTGACAGATAAAGTTGAGGTTCCAAGACGCAATAACTCCAAGCTTGTCCAAGAGGATACACACTTTCTCAAAGCAAAGATCATTCATCTTCAGAAGGAACTTTTGGTAGAGCAAGAGAAAAATCATTTTTTGGAACATGAGCTGCGTGAAACATACAAGAAGATCCGTATGTTAAACACGGGATCTGCAACCTTAGACAAGATTTTGAGTATGGGAAGGACAGAGAAAACAACTACTGGTCTCGGTTATCAAGGACTTTCATCTAGTTCCCAAACTATGTTTGTACGAGGTTTGTCAGCTGCACCAAAAAGTGTTGTATTAGAGGTTTCTAAGGATCAATATGTGGAGATTCTAAACGTCTCGAAGGTGGATACTGGCTATTGCGAGAGAAGTGTCCCTCAACATCAGAATCATGTAGATCACCGGTCAGTGAAGAGATTCAGTTTTGATATTCACGAGACCCATGGTAATAAAAAGACAAATAACGTTCCTGGTTTTGGGACTCAGCATTGTCTTTCATCAGAAACGTCATATATAGCCAAAAGGGTATCATTGGGATTAATATTTCCCAAGCTTCAGAAGAAAGACATCTCTGGTGTGATCCTTGCTAATGGAGAACCTTTCCGCAATAAGAATGTTTCAAGTCAAGGTCTATTTGCACAAATGCTTGTGACCTGCGCACTGATGGAACAATTGAGTATCATTGATCTCCAACAAGTGCATGAAGAGATGGTATCATCATGTGTGCTATCTGCCTTCTACTTTCACACGGATGTCTCTGTTGTTCAACGATCGTTGTGCTTGTGGTTGCGTATCTTCGCATGGGTCGTGACAAGAAACATAGATGATGATGGCACACGAAAAAGATGGGTCACTGAACATGTAGGATCAGGTGTTCTTAATGATCACTTTATTCTGCAAGCCACCTCGGGTATTGTTTGGGACGTAACGGATGCCACGTCTCTCCATCATCAATTATTTGATCTATACAAGTGTAAAAAAAAAATTTTTGTGGTCAGAGGAAGATACAGAATCTTCTTCAGCTTTGTATTTTTCTCCAGTATTGTGGCTTCTAATACAGATACTTTTGTGAACCTTCCCGAAGTGAAGCTGGTGAAATTCCAAAAGGCTACACATTTTTTTTCGTTTCTGCGAAGATTAGTGTCTCTGTTTGACCTTTTCTTGCTGTCTTATCTGGCGACACAAAGGCTAAGTTTGTTTGCCCACCGTGGATTCACAAGAAGGAGTCATCTCTCCTTTCTATGCTTGCAAAGATGTTGTTCGTGTTCTTCCGTGGCAATTCAGTTCAACTTGGATCACTGTGTCAAGCTTGTACAAGGAGACTAAGAATTATTAATCTCATATTTATGGGATTTTCTTACACTGGCATGCAATTTCTTATTCTCCGAAAGGCTGATTTTAGATCAGATATGGTGATTGGTGATGCTTTTCGGTTAACCATGATGCCTTATCGTGCAAGAAAGAGTAGCATGGACAACGGCCCTCCACTTTGTGTATTACAACATTTTTTGTCCAATATAAGTCTCGTGAGGTTGATTATACGTATAGAAGCAGAGGTGTGTGATATCCACATTGGAAGTACATGTGTCCAGCCAAGGCCGATACTTGTTGACGTGTGGTGTTGTGCGACTGTTTCCAACGGGTACGAGCTGTGTCTTCTACAAATCTATTTCCATGAAAAATTCAGGCCAACAACTTTGAAGAGTTACGTTTCTTGTGCTTCAAGCAAGTACTTGTGGGAGTCCTTTAGTTGTGTGATCCGTGTTCATTGTGACGCTTCTGTTTTTCTACTACCGTTGTTGGGTGGTTTAGCTACTCTAATGCGGGTAATGGGAAACATAGTATTTGCTTTTCAAGATCCGTGGAATGAAGAGTTTAAGCTTTTGGTAAAGTTCAACATGCGCCATGGTCAGCTTCGTCCGCATGTGCAACCATCGCTTATTATAATTTGGTCTCTTTTTAAGATTGTGATAAGACCAATATGTGGTAATCGCCCTTTTGGTGTCATGATGGTTATTCTACACTCTAATCGCTGCCCGTTCCTTGAGTTTAGGACTTGTGCAATTAATTCTACAGACATAAAGAAATACACATGTGGTGTTTTGTGGGATTTGCATTATACAAAAAGAGATTTTCTTCGTCCACAGCTTGATTCTAGTTACACACCCGTGACTATAATGTGGTGGAGATATGTTACTTGCAAGTCAAACAAGCTTTTGTGTGTCTTGGATGAAGACATGCCTTTCCATAAGAAGACCTCGTTTTCAAGGATATATGCTTTTAAGTGTGTTCACATCTTCTCACATAGTGTAGTGGTTGCTAGAGAGCTTCTGATGCATATTAAATGTCTTGACCAGTTCTACAATATCTCTTGGTTATACGGTGACCTCGTTAAATGTCAAGTAAGATACGCTACACATGGTCAACTTAAAGGCATTGGTGAAGACATGGAGAGCTTGTCGGAGAGTGCAGCTGAAGCAACAGGGATGCTTCTATGGGCAGTTTGGGAGCAGAGACTTTCTTTTCGATTCGAGGTCGAATCTTTTAAACCCGGAGGGACTGATGCAGCAGCATCTTCGAATATGGCGCCAACATAACCATAACAATGAAGGATTCAAATAGCTTTTCAACTTTAGTTTTAGTTTTATTTTCTTTTGGATAATTATGATTATTTCCTTTTTAGATAAGTTTATAATATCCTTTTCCTATTAGGGTTTGTCTAACGGGGAGGCTATATAAACATAGCTGAGTCTTTATGTTTTGGACACGTTTGATATTTTTAATAAGAAGAGCTTTTGGCTTTTATCCCTTGTTTCGATTTGATTAAATTCATCAAAACAGGAAGTTGGTCTTAAGGAGCTATCGAAAGAAACCCTTAATCGATCCAAGAACAGGTCTCGAAGAACCCTAAATTCTTAGATCGACCGTTCACCCATTCGTACGCTGCGCCAGTAGGCTATGGCTAAGTTTTGCTGGATCCAAACACAAAATACTCGCTCTGTATTTAATGAAACAAGAGTGATCTTAGATCCTTCAAAATGATCTCCTGTCCTTTTGGCTTTCATAGGAGCCTTTGAGGACGTTACTAATTGGAAGTTTTCTCAACAATCAAAAAAGCAGCAGCACAACTCAAGATGCAGACACAGATCTTTCATCAATTTGTTAGCTAAAATTAGTTAAAAGAAAATGGCAGACTCGGATTCTTTGAGAATTTAGCCGCCAAATGTATCAGAGAGAAGGCTTCTTCGGGCTCATGTGGACCTACAGTTATTAGTATGGCCCATTGTTATAGCCATAGATTCGGCCCATATATAGTAAACAGAACTTGTTCATATGTATATTTTCCGTATATAAGAGGCTGGTTTTCTTTGGACGTTATAAAAAAAAAGAGGCTGGTTTCATTGGTTAACACTTAAAACTGAATCGTGTACGTACGTGGGGGTCATTTTCGAGCAGAGAACAAACGTGATCGTATTAGAATCATGGATTCGCAATCTCTCTTTTACATTTGTAATCATGAATCTGAGTTTTTGTAAACAAAGATAATTTATTTTATAATGTTATAAGTGACGATGATTATATGATAAATTATATCTAATACTATATGTTAATGAAAAGAGTTTTTTAACCGCCGTATATTCCATGAAAATTGTATGATCGAATTCCAACTTCAAGGTGCATCGCTCCTGACTGCTGATGCCACTTATTGTAACTTTATGACTCGATCTCGCACCATGGGCCCCCCACTTTTGTCGACGCAGACTGATCTGCGTAATTAATAGTATTACTATTGCATGGTCATCTATACAGTAGCTTGATTATGTATATAATTGATTATAAGTAAGAATTGTGTGTATTATTTTGTGTCGTTTTATGTTTAGTTAGTATTTCCCTACAAGAATTGTGTGTATTATTTTGTTTGTGTTGTTTTATGTTTAGTTAGTATTTCTCTATAGTTTTACAATATCAACATTTCGATGTCAGAATAATTTGTGTATTAGTGTTGCTAGAGAATAGTTAATTACATTTGATGTTGGCGTCTGTTCACGGTTCACGGTTCTATTTCTAACAGGTTTAACACCCATTAACATTTTGTGGAAATACAGGTATCTTACAGTTAACATTATGTAAAAATAATTAACATTATATAAAATTATATTAATTAATTTCATATTTTCTGAAACTCTTGTTAAATTATTTATTGATGTTGATGATCTAACGTATATCGAATAACTAAATAAAAGGTCCTACGAGACTATAGATAAAATTGTGGAAATACAGGTAGGTGTCACTCTTGCGTGTACGCACAAATGATTCTTGACGTAGATGCTAGTTCTTATAGCACAGAGAGCGATAAACCACCCCATAAATGGTAAAGAAAAATATTGGCATTTGAGTCTGCGTATATATTGCTAACACTTTTTTTTTTGTTTGAAACCTATATATTGCTAACAACACTTCGTATGAATTTCCCAAAAAATTTACTATATGGACAAGGTTAATTTAATTGTGTATATATATTATTTTTTTAACTTCATATTTTTTTCCTTCTCTCTAATTGTATAATTAAATATAAATATTAGACACAAAATATTTTATATCGGTAGCTGGAAGAATTCCTAAACAATATATAAGATATTTGAATTAATCTTTTTATCATCAATATGTTTTAAATTGAAAATTCATCTAAGTTAACATAGTATCAAATTCTGATCCACGTAACTCAATTTGATCCACATCGAACTGATTCAAAATTAACTCATCAATCATTATCTGAATATGTTAAGATTGATATTCAAAAAACCATTATCTCGAAAAAACTTACATCTTTAGTTGAAATAGATTATATAAAATAGATGAATCGCTATTTTTATTAGCAAATAGTTTTAGATTAGAAGCATATCTATCTCAACAATAAATACACATTGTACCACAGTATATATAGATGTTGGCGTGTGGTACATATGTTACGTTTTCAACATCTTTTAACAATCAACAATGGTTAGAGATTACCTAGACATCTGGCTCTTAACCATTTGTTTTTAAAAATCGATTAATCTGTTGATTTTATAGACTTACTAATTTTTAAATTCGATGTTATTTCTCTATCCCTAATAGTTAACGTTAACATGTTTCTCGAAGATGTGTTTGACTGGCTGCGAGTGTGCGACCACAAACGGTTGCATTTCAAGGATTGGGGCTTCAGTACCAGTAGAATATAGCAGACAATAGAGTATGGTTAAGATAATCATGAGGATGTAGAAGGTCCACGTGGTCGGTTAATTGTCTGTGGATCACATTCGCTAGATTCTTGTCATGTCGACAACTAGCACGCAGGAATCCACATTACTTAATTAACTAAATTTTCAATCACCAATACTAAATATACACTTTTATTAAGTTGTTAATTATGCTTTCTTTTTCTTAAGATGAGAAAAATAAAACGAGCCTTTTCCCTTTTATTACTCGTCTCATCGAAAGACTAATAACAAGTCGGTGATACTTGTAAGTAAAAACTTCATAAAAGAAAAGAGAATGAATCATATTGGGCTCATATAATTGCTATTGTATTACACATATCGAACACGGGTGTGTTTATAATTGACGTATTCTCTTCATTTCAAAATGATTCATATTTTATATAAAAATTGTTTTTAAAAGATCTATATTTTATATTTTCAATGCATATGATAATTGTAATTTATAGATTTTTAAAATATTAATTATATCTATTAAATTTTATTGATTAAAATATAGTTTGATTAAAATATATGAAATAGATAAAAACAAAAAATAATATATTTATTGTTAAAATATTACGTAATTTTTTAATAAGCGTCAAAATCTAAAATGTACTGTAGGTTACTTTGAAACAAACATAGGAGTAAGTAGATTAAATGCGAATCCAACTCCTATAGCAGGCGTCTATCTAGGAGGGAAAAGCATATTAGGGGCACTGTAATTTTTTTCTCTCCCTTTTCCCATTTTTTCACGCATCTCTCTCATGAATTATTAATTATTTAGTTTTCAAAATTTCACTATCTTATCAAAAATAAAGAAAAAAATCTCTCTTGAGAGAAAAAGACAGAGTCTGATCGGTGTTTGACGAGACACTGCACTTTAAAGGGGTTTTCTACAAAGTTTAACTCTTTTCTTCTCTCTCTCTTCCAATCGCAAATAAACCCTAGCTTTCTCTCTCTTCCTCTCTTATCATCTCTCAAGATTTTACCATGACTGATCCTGAAGATACGGATCTGAGCAACGACGACTCCGCTTGGAGACAACTAACAGCTCCAGATTCTGTTTTTTCCGACAGAGACACTTCCAATATCCTCTCTGACTTCGGCTGGAACCTCCACGCTTCTTCCTCCGATCATCATCACAATCTCCCTTTCGGTCCCTGTTTAACACCAACCTCCGGTGTCCCACCTCCAGTCACCACCACAGCAACGCCTGACCCCACTCCAGCTTCTCCCCGTTCCTCATCAGTCGCCGCCCCTGCTGCTTCTGTTGTCTCGACCTCTAATAATCCTTCGGCTACCTCCAGTTCAAGCGAGGATCCAATGGATAACTCAACCGCGAAAACACCGGAGACACCGTTAGTTTTTTTCTTCTCCCTATTAGTGATGAGACGAGAAACACGTGGGTCTTTTTCTTGCAGGGGTCTGATCGTAATTTACTCATCATTTTTGGACTTTGATGGTGATGTTGGTGGTGGTGGGGAGGGATTTTAAACTTAGGGCCAAAGCCATAAACGAATGAAATTCCATTTATTAAATTAATCTCTTGACGTTTTTTCGCATCGCAAGGAAAATGGAGAATAGATTCTTTAGTACAAATAATTTAGCAGAGTATTGTGAATTTTAGTATATGATCATGAATCGTCGGTGGCAGAGATAATGATGATGAACAACACTACATGGCCGCTATTGCGGCTGTGTGATATTAAGCGTGCACTCTACTCTACATCTCCTTTTTTTCTCCTCCTCGTCCTTTCTTTTATTAAACTAATTCTAGGTCAAAAGTGTCTCACGTTTTTTTAATCATATCTAATATAGTATATATATAGCAAGTGTTAAAAAGCGAATTGATATGTAGGGTTTAGGACTCCACAATCCATCAAAATGGGTGCAGATAAGTATGATTTTACATCGTTTCATTATCATGAACTCAAGTACCATTTTTTTTTTTTTTTTTTTTGCTTAAATTTGGGTCAAGTACCGTTTTTGGTGCATGTGTATGTTCAAGTTAATGAAAGTATCATTAAAGCTCTTTAACTTTCGTGGTAAATTGATTTTGAGATCTTTTGGCTGATTGGTTGGTTACTCTGTGATATGCATGGTCATATACTGATAATATTTTGATGTTTTTTTTCTTGTAGAAAGAAGGAGAAGAAGCAGGCTCAGAAGCGGATCCGGCAACCAAGATTCGCGTTCATGACCAAGAGTGATGTAGATAATCTTGAAGATGGATATCGATGGCGTAAGTATGGACAGAAAGCTGTCAAAAATAGCCCATTTCCAAGGTCTCCTATCTATCATAACTCTGTCCATTAACGTTATATACTTATATATTAGCTAAAAAAATTATTTATACATATAGACATGGTACACATCACACTTGGATCAGTAGATGCCAAACAGTTGTTTGTTGTATATATAGGAGCTACTATAGATGCACAAACAGCATATGCACGGTGAAGAAGAGAGTGGAACGATCATCTGAAGATCCATCGATAGTAATCACAACATACGAAGGACAGCATTGTCACCAAACTATTGGATTCCCTCGTGGCGGAATCCTCACAGCTCACGACCCTCATAATTTCACATCCCATCATCATCATCATCCCCCTCCTCCATTGCCAAATCCTTATTACTACCAAGACATCCTTCATCAGCTTCACAGAGACAATACATCTTCACCCCGATTACCCCAATCTACTACTGAAGATGGACCTCATGCAGTATCGTCTATTCATCCGTCAGAAGAAGGTTTACTTGGTGATATTGTACCTCAAACCATGCGCAATCCTTGAGGTAAAGGTCCTATATATTTTTTAATTTGTTAGTGTTTGTCTATATATATATATATATATATATATATATATATATATATATATATATACAGTTTGGAGTTAATTCTATAAAAAGAAAATATATTTTTTTTTGGTTCGCAAGGGTTTATTACTTTAAATGGACCACATATGCATAAAGGATTACTTTTTACTAGTCCGAAATTCAGAATCCTAACGAGAGCCTTTGAGCGGCGTGTAACACACGCGCACCCAACTTTTTCTCTCAAATAATTAGAATCGTCGTTTGGGTGGAGAATCTCCGGAATCGGCGGCGTCGTCGTCGGACCGGTTAGATCTCTCCCACCCCCCCCCCTTTTTCCTTTCCGCATGTACTCTGACCGGAGATACTCGTTTTCGGAACTCATGGAGACACCCTTCACTCATCGCGGCGAATCGAAAAGGTTCTCTTTATGGAGACCTCTATGAAAGACCTTAGATCCTGGTGGCTCATCGGAAGTAATGGCTTGTGCACTCTGTTTTGAGGCCGGCAGAGGCGAGGCCGGATCCGTAAGCTAGACATTGGGATCTAGGGTTTTAGTGTCGATTGTTGCGAGGGGAGGCGCCGGCGTCGGATCTTACTGCGGGGATGGCGGTTCTCTGAGGTGAGTCTCACTTCCGGTTTGTCTTTTGCCCTCGCCACCGAGATGATTGTGGAGTCGTGGGTGGTTGCTCGGACTTGTTGAGATGGTGAAGATACGGGGTATTTGCGGTGGTTAGGGTTCGTGTGTTGGTTCGTCTCTTGATTCCGACACCAGTGGCCGCGGGACACCTCCGACGGAGGTCTATCCAGATGGCGAGTGGCGGTGGATCTATGGACTGGCATGGACACCCGGTCTTGGTGAAGCGGCGTTTTCTGTTTGGTGACCTTCGGTGTCCATCGGAGTGGAAACTTCGTTTTCCTTTGTCTTCTTTCCCACACCGAACTTTCTAATTTTTTACGCTTTGCTTGTTGTTTGTCAGTAGCCGGATCTCATGTAACCTAGCATTACCGTCTCCGGTTAACCGGAATTTGTAATTGCTCCGGTCACCCCCCTTTTGGGGTTACTCAAATAAAATTTACTCAGTTAAAAAAAAAAAAAAAAAAAAAAAAAAAAAAAAAGAAATTCAGAATCCAAATCGAAAGATATTAAGTGGGAGAAAACTCCCAGTATTTTTTTTAATAGTGGGAAGTTCGAGTCGAGCCTTATAGTTCCCCCGAATCTGGAATCACAACATATATTATTGGTTAGGTCTGACATAATAGTGAGTCTTTTCCCATCTAGTTTTAAATTCTCATGCTTTCACAGAAACAAGTCTTTTTTTTGGTCAACTCACAGAAACAAGTCTATTTGATGAGTATTTATGTGAGAACCAGTATCGTGTAATTAGTCTAATCAGTAATAATTGATTCAACCCATCATATATCGATCTTGTGGAAGAACTTAGATCACTTTGTAGATATGTCGGCCAGTGCTTTTTTAATCATTCATATTTACAGAACACATAAATAAAAATTGGATAATGCATATATGAGTAGTGGATGATGGCCTCTCGCTCTATCTATACATATATATATATATATATATTACTATTAACTAGTTATTGGATTAGGATCAAGCACTGATCTATAGTAGTGCCTTCTATCTTACTCCTCTTGCTATAAGGCATATATAGGCTTTACTTATGTAAGGTAGAGATGAGCCCGAAATGGGTCGGCAAGATTATAGAAATGTCAACAAATATTAATAACGAATCTCAACTACTCCACTCAGTGTCACTCTAATGCTGGATCTCCCCTTTTACATTTATATATAAACCTTAATTTTCTGTGTATTTAATTTAACTCAACTGCATGTGCATGACTATGTGTCCTGGTGCATCAACTTGTATATTATTTGTACGTGTCATGAGATGCATATGCATGGGGCATTTATATGTTGTATAAGTTCTGAGGGTGATGTGTTAGGTCACAGGAATGAATGCTTTCTGTTTTAGCTAAAGACAACCAAAAAAGATGAACAAGAAGAAATATATGAGCATCTTAGCTCCACGAGTTAGACCCTTTATTACGAAAAATATTGACTTGGAACATATGTTATAAGAAAGCTATATTGATCACATGAACAAATTATACACTATACATCAGCAGAAACTCAATATATATCAATAAAATCAGTATACAGGGGATGTTCTTATATGCTATTTTTTTTCATAGATAAAATGACATATATGCATGTCTACTTGTATGATATATTCTCCAAAGCAGGTGCCATTATAGCAAATCATCATAATCTTGGTGACAGTAGCTAAGGAGGTGCTAACTCATTCCAGAAGATATTGCATACCAAAAAATTGTATGGCCGAATGCAATGTGTTGTAATCAGAGATCTCTACATATATTATTTCATTGTTGATCAAAGGTGTCTCATCACCGGATGGATGCAAATTCTTAAGGTATATATGTATAGTATATAATTTTGATGTAACTTAACTTTAATACATCTGCTGAGTTATGTGGATCCATACCACATGTAGATGCATGTATGTATGTGCACTTAAGGGAAAAAACGTGGAGCAAATTCCGATACTTTATATCTGCTTATCCCTTTTTTTGCTTTGTCTGAGTGTTATAATTACTTTAGATTTTTATCTTTATAACTTTAGGGTGATATTTTAAGTTTACCTTTATCAACTTTGCAGATTGCAAGTGTAAATATGTCCGTGTTAAAGAAAAAGGATTGCAACACTATATCTTGAATATAACTAATTCAAACTGGAGAAAAAAGTATCTTATTGCTTTGGTGAAAAAATATCTTCTAGTTGAAGTGTGGTGAAAATATCTGAATCGAGAAATGTAATGTACAACACTTTTGTAGCTATTAAGATACTTCAATTATAAACTTTTTTATTTTTTTACTTTAAAATACGGATACCATTTCTGAAAAAGAATTTGAATGTTTTACAGATCCAGAAGAAGGAAAATAAAACTTCGTTTACATAATAATGAAACACATTTTGAAGCAAGCTATTTTTTTTTGTCTTGATGCCTTATCGTTGAATCCTGTCAAACCAAATGTATAGATAGGTCGGGTTCTGATACACTGTTGTAGCAAGAGATCTTTGAGTAGCTGTGTTTTCTCTGTCCAGTGAATAAAGCTTAGTGCGTAGCTGCATCAACACGTCTTTCATAATCATATTTGAAGACCGGGAAGTGTTTGCGTGGATCCTTGCATTTCTCTGTTTCCACAGGTGATAGATAGATGCCTGGAAAATAAGATACAAGATGGTTCTTATTTTTCCAGTAATCTGAGGAGATGAAAGCCATGGTATTATGTCCTGAAGCGTTTGAGGATGATGGATCCCTGACCTCGACAGAAGCCCTTTCCAAACACTGAAAGAAACTCACATTCAAAGAATAGATGAGCTGCTGATTCATTGCTTAACACCACAGAGCAAACAGGTTGGAGAGACGTCCATTCCCCATGATAATAGCCTGTCTCGAGTAACCATTCTGTCTCTCATGACAAGCCAAGTTATGAAGGCATGTCTTGGAATTCTTTTCTTGAACCAAACAACCTTATGCCAGAGCACCGTAGGTGGGCTCGGGTAAAGTGAGGTATGAAATCTGGAGACTGAGAACTCTGAAGGATGCTCGGCCAAGGAGTTTCTCCATAGGAAAAGGTCATCATCCAGGGCAGTCGAATCAGGTACCTGAGTAGGAAGATCAGCACGAATAGCACGCAGAATTGAGTGCCTGCTTCGTGACGAAATATTCCATTCTCCATTGATGACTGTGGAAGAAACAGAGGCGTCCAAACAATTATAAAATTTATATATAAGCTTATTGGTTATATGAATCATTATTGAAGTAATACGTATTGAGATTATGAAAGTCCATGTCTAAATCTTTATTATCCTATTAGTATGATATTGTCTACTTTAGGCTTAAGACAATAGCCCGTATAAATTTATTTTTGGATTCCATCCTAAAAGGTTTCATACGAATTAGAGTTGAACTTCTCTTTATATATTAGATACTCTTGTCCGATTCTCCAATGTAGGAGTTAGTTTGATATCTCACACTCCCTCTCAAATTAAAGACCACACTTATCTTTCTTTAATGGGTCTTCTATAACATTTCGTTCCTTTGAGAATGTTCTTACATTATATGTTCCATGATCTTCTGACATTTCTGTCACATACTTCCTCTTCCACTTTGAAGGGTTCTATTCCTATTCGAACAATATTTTAGTCTTCTTGCAAATCTTCGTCAAACAGTTCTGATAACAATTGTTGAGATTGTGAAATCTCATGTCCAACTCTTTATTATCCGATTAGTACAATATTGTACTCGTTGAGCTTAAGAGGCTGGGCCTCATAGATTTACTTTTGGATTTCATCCCAAAGACATCGTACTAATTATAGTTGAATTTCTTTTTATATATTAGATACTCTTTGTATAATTCTCTAATGTAGGATTTAGTTTATATCTCACAATACAATCGCAATGAACAGATCTTGAAACATTTTCATATCATACGCCAACCGACAATCAAAATAAACAGCACTGTTCGCTCCAAAGCAGAATACCAGTTTTGATCAGGGGCGGTCCTAGATAGACAAAGGGTGTGGCATGTGCCCCACCCAAATTTTTGTTTTTTCTTCAACAATTTGTCTAAATTTTATATATATGCTATTAGTTTAAATTTTTGTTACACTGGTGTGGTGCCACATACCAAATCAGTTTCTCCATCCACCCCTGGTTTCGATTGCTTTTGTTTTCATGTTTTAAACCTTTTTTTTTGCCGTGGAAACAATATTAGAGGTTTTATAGTTTGTTTATCACATCTTGCAAACCTTAACTTTCACTTTTGAAATGATACTTACAATTAACAGAAAAAAAGAAAAATATAATTTGTAATAATCAAACTTCAAATATGGTGTAACGATAAGATAGAAGAGGTTACACTGTACACATACCCCGTGCTCACAATGCTTAATACATCCAGATAACAAGGTCTCTGGATTACACAGAAAATTCATAGTAACCACAAAAGGTATATGTTTACAGAAGTAACTGGCCCAACAAGTTTCCATGGGCTTATGAGTACATGACAACCCAAAAAGATGCTCGAAATTGAAATCTTATTTCATAATAGATACGTTTCGCTGAAAAGCTGAGAGGCACCGACTTTCACCAGCTCTGCTGTTTTCAAGATTGTCCACACAAACATAAAAAATTACTATAAAAACCAAGAAAGGAGAAAAAACTGTACTACTTTCGTGTGTAATTGTGTGTGGCGTGCCAAGTGTCGTAGCATGACGGCAAAGGTTGTCTTGAGCACATGGCTCAGTCCCCAATTCTCTGAGTTTATTTCCTTTCCTCTTTTTTCTTGAGCAAATATTTCCTTTCTCTTTTTTATTTGTTACCGTTAGGTCTTGTCCTAAAACAAAACTCTGTCTCTTTAAAAATGTGTTCTTTAAGAAATCCAGCCTTAACTTTCGGGAGGAGTAGATGAATTGAATTTGTACGTGTAGTTTTTCTTTTGGACATTACGGGTAGATTTTGTAGAGGAAAAAGCATAAATCAAATTTGTTATGTGTTCTCACTTCTCACTAATATATAAAACCTTGGTAATTAAAAAATAAATAAAAGCTCATAGTCGGTTATAATAATTGTTATGTGTTCTCTCACTAATCCCATATTTATGGGCGTACCTTTTGACCGTTGCTAATAAAATGAATTTATTACAAAGCGACAGGTGTTTCAAAGAACTCATTTGAGATACGTAAATCGAGGTGGCACAATTGGTAAATAAAGCAGAATTCTGGTCCCCTTTTTACTACTATAATCTTTCGAATTTTTTTTTTCACAGACACTAACAGACAAAAATGCTTTAATTTTTCTAATCCTCTTCTGCAGAAACCACATTGGTTCATGTCCCTTTACCATTTGCTATTTTGCTTACTCAATTGTTTTACCTTACACTTTTGTTAAAAGAAGAAAAATCACTTGCTTCTTTTTATTTTCACCTACTGTGAAAACATACTACTATTTTAAATTATGATTAGTATTGATTTATAAGAGCCTAAATCTTAAAAATGTCGCAGAAAAGAGAGAAAGTGTTGGACACAATGGCCGTCTATAATTAACACACCGTCACACTTGCCGCTATTGTCTAGAACTCTCTCTCTCTCTCTCTCTCTCTCTCTCTCTCTCTCCAAGACACTCGTCTCAAAGGATCTCTGAAAACTAAAAACCAAGTTGGATCTGAGCTATATTTCTTCTAATAATCTTCTCTCGCGACTAAAAAATCAACACAGTCATGTCGATTTTTCTTCCTCTGTGTCTGGTTCTCTCCATGATTACCTATTCAAGTAAGCTCTTATGTATAAATCTCCTCTGGTTTTTCTATGTTCCCTTTGGCTTCTACCTGCGAAAATGTTTAGATTTAATTGAAACTGCGCATGTTGTCACTATATTCTCCTTTTGTGTCAGTTCTGAAAAGTGTGTCTAATGAATCTATCTTAAACTTGGTATAAGATTTCTTGTCTAAATCTCCTAAAACTTGTCTGCAAAAAAAAAAAAAAATTAAACCAACCTTTTTTTAAGACATAAAACTTTAAAATGAGATTGTGTCTTGATTTAATTCTATTGGTCTGATTTTTTTTTTTTTTGCTTGAAAAGATGCTGCGTATTGTGTATGCAAAGACGGGAACGAGCAAGTGCTTCAGAAAGCCATAGATTACGCATGTGGAGCAGGAGCTGACTGTTCTCAGATCCAGCAGAACGGAGCTTGTTTCCAACCTAACACCATCAAAGCCCACTGCGACGTCGCTGTCAACAGTTACTACCAGAAGAAAGCTTCCTCCGGTGCCACCTGTGACTTCAACGGCGCCGCTGTTATCTCTACCTCCCCTCCGTCAAGTACTTTGCTCTATTTCCCTCAGTAACCTCACTTTAGTTTTGGAGAGTCAGTTCTCCATTTTTAGTACTGATATTAAATTTTTTAAAATCTTGCAGCTGCTTCAAGCTGTTTAACTGGTTCCAGGTATGTTCTGTTTCTCTTTATTAGTTCTTGTTTGTTGTTTTAGTTTAAATGTTTAGTTATCAGTCTCCATTAATTATAACATACATATATTTTTTTTAGATCTGTGGGTAGATTTGATATTTTTTCTTTACTACCGACTCGTAACTTTATTTAATTCTAT
This sequence comes from Raphanus raphanistrum subsp. raphanistrum, assembly GCA_019706035.1. Lineage (NCBI taxonomy): Eukaryota > Viridiplantae > Streptophyta > Magnoliopsida > Brassicales > Brassicaceae > Raphanus > Raphanus raphanistrum. The sequence continues at coordinate 55,799,440 of CM033988.1, forward strand.
AAATTCCCTTTTAATTTAAATTTTTGTGGAGACACAATGATAGTGATTAAAGACCAACCATAAATGTTTAATTCTCAGTCTCCATTAATTAACATATTTTTTTAAAGATTTGTGAGTAGATTTGATACTTTTTTCTTTACTACCGACATCACTTTATTTTCATTCTGTAAATTCCTTTTAAATTTTATAATTTGTGGAGACACACAATGATAGTGACTTAAGACCAACCATTATTTCTGTTTATTTCACCTTTATCAAAAAACAAAAAGCACATCAAAAACAGATAATTATTCACATGATCCAGATGTGTATTATCGTTAGATCTTTTAATAGATCATTCAATTATCTTACAACAGTTAATCACTGAATCTCTCTTTTTGTCTACTTTTTGCAGCTCTAGTGGGACTCCATCCACTGGGACACCAACCACAGGAACCCCAAGCACTGGGACACCAACCACAGGAACACCAAGCACTGGGACACCAAGCACTGGGACACCAACCAGTGGCTTCCCATCCACCGGGACTCCGTCAACCGGGACACCCACTACCGGAATGCCTAGCACGGGGACTCCTTCCACTTCAACTGGCATGCCAAATTCCGGTACGCCAGCAAACGGAATGCCAACTTCGTCTTCATCATCCGTGTTCCCTGGCACTACTCTTGGACCGACCGGGAGCGGTGGATTCGGCGATCCGAACGCTGGAGAGAAGATCTCAGTCCGAACTAACGCTGCCTTCTTCTTACTAACCGGTGTAGCTATTATGCTTGTGGTTTAGAAGAAGAACCATCACGGTTGGGCTCAGATTTTGCCAACGGCTTTATGGGGTTGCGCAAATCGGATAGAGCTGCTATGCTATATCTTCCTTTTTTTTCGTTCACTTTTGTCTTTGTAGGGTTTCGAACTGGGGTTTACTATTAGGTTTGGCCGAGAGACATCATGCTGGGTTAGTAGCTAGCTAGTAATATGGGATGTACAACTTAAAATCGAGAGATCTTTTTACGTTTATTTTGTAAATTCGGAGGATGAGATGCTGTTTTGTTTCTTTGAATCTTTCATCTTTTAGTACGTACCAACATGTCTCTCCATTATTAACATGGTATATAAATTGTGGTAACAATGACCAAAACATGTAACATTTGGTCATTAGTTCGTTTATATAACTCAAGATCACCCAAAATAAAAATGAGAAGTAGTAGAGATAATGTCTTGTTTATTGTCGCCCACCTTGGACTTTTGGAAAATTATAAACGAACTTGTTAAGCAAAAAGACATGAGGGTTTTGTAATACTACTGTTACTGTTAGAAAAGAAAAGAAAAAATGATTTTGGGAGGGCTTTATTAGCTTAGCGATCAAAGGAACTGTTTCGTTCGGCGTGGTGGATTGTTCATACCACTATGTGGGTAACGTTGGAAGGAGAGACGCGTATGATTGATTTTATCTTAAAGTGTTAACATAATGATTACGGCTATTAGGTTTCATACATAAGATGGGCGACGAGTTAATCAATTTTTTTTGTCTCCGAAAGAATTGCACCTAACCATATATAAAAATGGGAACTGTTGGAGTTGAATTACTTTTAGAATATTTGGCTCTTCTTTTTGTTTGTAAAAATTGGTTTATGAGGGACGAGTTCGGGAATCGGGTGCGGCTAGTAGTGGCCAAGAATCTGATACCAATCTCTTTCCAAAGCTGCTGCTTTCTATCGCCTCATTTTCAAACTGATTCTTAAAGGTTCTTTTCGATTATTAACATCCGAATAATATGCATATATCTCCTTTTCTTTTCTATCTCTAGTCTATGTTTACACCTTCCTCAGGCTTGACTTATAATAGAGAAAGGTTTATCTGACCAACTAGGCTAATGATTTTTAAGTAATTTTAGGTGGTTTCTATACATACAAGCTGACCGACATCTAGTCTGGTTCAATACTTCATCTGTATTTACATAAACGTCTTTTTTAAAAAATATATATTTCGAGTTAAATATCTTTATAACAAATATAGTTTACCGATTTGACATGGTATCCAGAGTTGGTGGCATTAAATCCAAAAAAAAAACATGTTAACTAGAATTATATATACAGTAATGAGGTATGAACGAAGGTTGTCATGTCTAAGTTATAAAAAAAAGAACAAGAAAAATTACAGTAAAAATGAGTTGCCAAAATATTCGACTTTTGCTTGAATTGAGTAAAGAAGATGCTGGCTCGTCTGGGTGGCTTATGGATTTTGTTATTGTTGTCTTCAACGTCCATGTACGGCTTTTTATCTCAACTTACTCAAAAGGAACAAAAATACGCTAGAAGGAGGGGTCGAACCTCCGACCTTGTCGTTAACAGCCACACGCTCTAACCAACTGAGCTATTCCAGCTTGCTTGTTAAGTAAACATATAACTTTAATTTTTAACTAATAACAAACCTCGAAGCAAATTGAATATGACGGAATGTGGTCTCTCCTTTCAAACCAGAGACTGATGTCACTGCTATTTGTTACCGTTAGGTCTTGTCCTAAACTTCAATGCAGCCCGGATCTAGATTTGACAATTTTTTACAAAGGAATAAGCCCCCAAATTATAAAAAGGAAATTTTAGAAATGTTATTAAGAAATGTTTAAGGCTCCAAATTTTCATATATGGCCCTGCTTCCATTCCATGACATTGTTTAGGGACATGAGAGAAACGAGAGTGGCGGATTTGGAAAGGGAGTTACTTAACGATAATGGCAAGCCTCCTTGAATAAACAACAGTACTTATCTTTTAGGAGTACTTAAACTTCCTGCTCTTGTGGAACGAGATCAAATGCAAGATATTGTCAGAGATCAAAACTTGACCACGCTAGTCTATATGCATTGGTCAAAGGAGGGCTCTTTGATGCAAGTGACAGAGAAATCTCAGGAGATGAATATATTTGGTGGGTATAAGCAAGCATTCCTGGAGACTCAACGGTTTGTCAAAATTGAGGAAGAGGAACTACAATAATAAACTGGAAGGAACCTTCGTTGACCACATGACAAAAGTTTTTAGAACAAAAAGGTCAAAGATGTTTGATTGTCTCTAGATAGTGTTTTGACACGTGGCATTGCTAAATATGAGGAGCACCTGATTTTAGTTTTAAAAAGATTGGCTTGATTGATTAAGGCGAGCTAATCCCTACATTATCGGAATACCGTTCGTTTAAAGAAACCTGCAGGAAAAGGAAAAAAAAAGGAAGACAAAATGGATTAATTCTTTTCATTTTGTTCAACCTTTGACCCTTGAGGATTTATCCTTCTGTTTTGTGTGTGTTTCGATAGATTAAAACGGTTAAATGTTTGACTGATTTGGTCATTGTTCCAGCCTCAATAAGAAATAATTTTTTTTGAAACTGTTTTTATGTATCCAGACGTTCTTCCTTTTCATTTGAGGTCAATACTTATCAGCCTATCTGTTCTTAGAATCTTTCGTCCATTTCCATTTGATTTATAGAGGAGAAAGATTGGTAACGGAGGCAGCCATTGAGGTAGGGCTCGTTTAAACTTTGGATGGATGTTCATTGGACATGCTGTTGAATAATGTAGAAGATTACATAGTTTTCGTTTTTTTTTTAATTTTCAGAAATGGAAAAGAATCAGAAAAAAGGACACAATAAAAAGGGTTTTCATTTAAAGAAACATAAAAAAGCTGATCCAAGAGCAACCAACAAAGGAGTGAACGATGAGAAGCCTGTTCTGTTCCAGTTGGGGAGCATTGCTATGGTCAGTGATTCTCGTCTCAAGGCGGATCCAGAGATCACCAACAGCATACCTGCGTCTCCTACCTCGTCTTCATCATCATCATCCTTAGGGAATAAAAATGCAAAAGAAAGGAAACTATCCGAGTTACAAAGTTCATCGAACACACTTGGGTCACAAGTCTCTGGTGTGACTCACGCATCATCAGTAGAGCCTGCGCTTCTTTCTTCGCCTTCTGTTCAGTTGATGGATAGAGAAGGATCTGACCTACTACCTCAGAGAAAATCTTTACCGGTATTGGAGAGAAACCTGAGCACGGTCTCGAATGATTCTCTGTTTAGTCTCAGCATAGGTGATAACACGATATCGAGGGATGAGTTGTTTAGCTACCGTGACTTCAAGGCTGGAGAGCTTTTGAAATCTGGTGAGCTGTTGGCTTTCTGCCCTTCTGTCAATGTTACTGTTGACTCTTCTGATGTTGGTAAGAGCTTTGATTTGGAGGACAAAGCGACTGAGTTGTTAGGAAGTGACAGTGATGATGATAAGTCGTCAAACTCGGAAATATCGTGGAGGAACCTTGGAGATAACTCAGACGAAGCACCAAGCAGCACGCAGTCAGTTTCATCTCCAATGTGAGTTTCTTGTTACTTTCACACATCATCTCATTTGTAATAGTATTTTTTTTATTTTAATATTTCAGGAGACAAGAACTTATGTTTTTTGATGATTTGTTGTTTTTATTACAGAACAAAAAAGAGCAAGAAGAAAAAGAAGGTGAAGAAGAAAAAGACAACGCAGCATCAGCACAAGCAGAAGAAGAGATGTTCTTGGTTGTGTTGCAAGGACACTGGACCGTGCTTCTCTTGTTGCAAATGGCCAAGTTGTAATGATGACCTATCTTGCTGCAAGCGGCTAAAATATTGTTTGTGTTGCTGCGGATTGCCCCAATGCTGCTTCTCTTCTTGTAGCAGGTTCTTCTGCTGCTGCTGTTCCAGGTACTATTATTACCAGGCTTCTGCTCTTTTAATTAGACAAGTGATTGTGGTCAACTGAAAAGCTTAATAACAGGGGTTTCTTTGTGTGTTTTACAGTTCTTCAAAGAAGTTGATAAATAATGAGATGGCTATGCAGAAACCACAAAAGGCAGAGTCCAAAACATCTCATAAGTGGTTCTGTTGCTTTCCTTCTTGTTGTTCTTCTTAGTTTAGATTACTACCCCCACTCTTCTTTTTTTTTTCTGTAGCTAAAGGGATTATATGAAAATTTAGTTTTTTGTCACACTGTGTTAAAACACTACCTAGAGACAAAGGCATTACGAACGATGATCAATGTGTTACTCTCAGCCAATGGCATTACGAACGATCAATGCTGTTTGCGAAGACGTCTTTGTTTCTGGAATTGATTCATGAACCTCTTCCTTAATAGCTGCTTCACTCAATGGAATGCGTTCCTGAAATTGAGAGAGTGTCACTGAATCTTTCTCCCCATCCACAACACACTCCACGATACATATATTGACGAATCCATTAATTCAAAGATATATTTTTAAAAAGGATACCATTTGCTATTAATACTCAAAGGAAAAATTGATGTTACATAAGGTCCATTGAGCAAAAACAAACGAAAATAAAATAAGACTATAGCGAAGCAAGACAGAAGAGATAAAAGATGATCTCCTAGTTGTAAAAATGTTCAAACCATAGATAGGGAAGCTTATGGAAAAATACAAGAGATTAGATATTCAATATACTATAGAGCAATAAGGATGATCAACCTTGGGAAACTATAGTAATGTTATTAAGGGGTTGAGCTAGTTTCAAATTATCGATGTTTAATCTTAGTTTTCCGTAGTTATCACTTGTCTACGAAAACATGTATCCACAAAACATAATACACAAATATCAATATACGTGAACACAAACTATTATAACAAGATTTTCATATTTTTGAAAAAATTCCAAAATTCGCAGGTTAACCCTTGGTAAAATAATGAATTTTCGGCAAATCCTCTATATACTGAAGTTTATACTCTTCACTTTTGTTTAAAAATTTAAAACCACATTCTACATTTGAATTAATGTATTCTAAACTAAATTTAATGGTATATAGAAATCATTCGAACTTTTTAATATTTAATTTATTAAAATTTTATATACTGCCTAGATCAATAGAATTAACATTATAAAATCTTCATTATCTAGTGAAACGGAGACAACAGAGGTTCTAAACTCTTTGACCATCATCTTATTTTAGTGCTCAATGAAACTATACACTAAAACCAGCTTTTCATATTTTTGAAATTTTTCCAAAATCCGTATGTTAACCTCTTCTAAAATAATGAGTTTTCGGTAAATCCTCTATATACTGAAGTTTATATTCTTCACTTTTGTTTAAAATTTTCAAACCACATTGTACATTTGAATTAATGTATTCTAAACTATCTTTCATGGTATATAAGAATCATTCTAATTTTTTAATATTTAGTTTAGTAAAATTTAATATACTGCCTAGATCAATGGAATTAGCATTATAAAATCTTCATTATCTAGAGAAACGAAGTCAACAAAGGTTCTAAACTCTTTGACCATCATCTTATGTTACTGCTCGATGAAGCTAAACACTAAAACCATATTTTCATATTTTTGAAAATTTTCCAAAATCCGTGTGTTAACCCCTTCTAAAATAATGAGTTTTCGGTAAATCCTCTATATACTGAAGTTTATATTCTTCACTTTTGTTTAAAAAATTCAAACCACATTCTAAATTTTAATTAATGTATTCTAAACTATCTTTCATGGTATATAAGAATCATTCTAATTTTTTAATATTTAGTTTAGTAAAATTTCAAATATTCCCTAGAACAATGGAATTATCATTATAAAATCTTCATTATCTAGAGAAACGGAGACTACAAAGGTTCTAAACTCTTTGACCATCATCTTATGTTAGTGCTCGATGAAACTATACACTAAAACCAGATTTTCATATTTTTGAATTTTTTTCAAAACCCCTTCAAAAATAATGAGTTTTCGGTAAATCCTCTATATACTGAAGTTTATACTCTTCACTAAAGTTTAAAAATTTCAAACTGCATTGTACATTTGAATTAATGTATTCTAAGCTATCTTTCATGGTATATAGGAATCATTATAATTTTTTTAATATTTAGTTTACTAAAATTTCATATACTGCCTAGATTAGTGGAATTAGCATTATAAAATCTTCATTATCTAGAGAAACGAAAACTACAAAGGTTCTAAACTCTTTGACCATCATCTTATGTCAGTACTCGATGAAACTATACACTAAAACAAGATTTTCATATTTTTGAATTTTTTTCAAAATCCGTGGGTTAACTCCTTCAAAAATATTGAGTTTTCGGTAAATGTTATATATACTGAAGTTTATACTCTTCACTTTAGTTTAAAAATTTCAAACCACATTATACATTTGAATTAATGTATTTTAAACTATCTTTCATGGTATATATGAATCATTCTAATTTTTTAATATTTAGTTTACTAAAATTTAATATACTGCCTATATTTGTAGAATTAACATTATAAAATCTTCATTATCTAGAGAAACGAAGACAACAGAGGTTCTAAACTCTTTGACCATAATCTTATTTTAGTGCTCAATGAAACTATACACTAAAACCATATTTTCATATTTTTGAAATTTTTCTAAAATCCGTGTGTTAACCCCTTCTAAAATAATGAGTTTTAGGTAAATCTCTATATACTTATGTTTATATTCTTCACTTTTGTTTAAAATTTTCAAACCACATTCTACATTTTAATTAATGTATTCTAAACTATATTTCATGGTATATAGAAATCATTCTAATTTTTTAATATTTAGTTTAGTAAAATTTCATATACTGCCTAGATCAATGGAATTAACATTATAAAATCTTCATTATCTAAAGAAGAGGAGACTACAAAGGTTCTAAACTCTTTGAACATCATCTTATGTTACTGCTCGATGAAACTAAACACTAAAACCAGATTTTCATATTTTTGAAAATTTTCCAAAATCCGTGTATTAAACCCTTCCAAAATAATGATTTTTCGGTAAATCCTCTGTTTACTGAAGTTTATATTCTTCACTTTTGTTTAAAAAATTCAAACCATATTCTAAATTTTAATTAATGTATTCTAAACTATCTTTCATGGTATATAGAAATCATTCTAATTTTTTAATAATTACTTTAGTAAAATTTCATATACTGCATAGAACAATAGAATTAGCATTATAAAATCTTCATTATCTAGAGAAACGGAGACTACAAATGTTCTAAACTCCTTGACCATTATCCTATGTTAGTGCTCGATGAAGCTATACACTAAAACTAGATTTTCATGTTTTTGAATTTTTTTTTTGAAAATCCGTGGGTTAACTAAAGTTAATACTCTTCACTAAAGTTTAAAAATTTCAAGCCACATTGTACATTTGAATTAATGTATTGTAAACTATCTTAAATTGGTATATATGAATAACTCTAATTTTTAAATATTTAGTTTACTAAAATTTCATATACTGCCTAGATCAATGGAATTAGCACTATAAAATCTTCATTATCTAGTGAAACGGAGACAATAGAGGTTCTAAACTCTTTGACCATCATCTTATGTCAGTACCCGATGAAACTATACACTAAAAAAAAAAATTCATATTTTTGAATTTTTTTTAAAATCCGTGGGTTAACCCCTTCAAAAATATTGTGTTTTCGATAAATTCTCTATATACTAAAGTTTATACTCTTCACTTTAGTTTAAAAATTTAAAACCACATTATACATTTGAATTAATGTATTTTAAACTATCTTTCATGTTATATAGGAATCATTTTAATTTTTTTAATATTGAGTTTACTAAAATTTCATATACTGCCTAGATTAATGGAATTAGCATTATAAAATCTTCATTATCTAGAGAAACGAAGATAATAGAGGTTCTAAACTCTTTGACCATCATCTTATGTTACTGCTCGATGAAACTAAACACTAAAACCAGATTTTCAAATTTTTGAAAAAACTCGAAAATCAGTGGGTTAACAACCCCTTGTAAAATAATGAAATTTCGGTAAATGTTCTATATACTGAAGTTTATACTCTTCACTTTTGTTTAAAAATTTAAAACCACATTCTACATTTGAATTAATTTATTCTAAACTAAATTTAATGGTATATAGAAATCATTCTAATTTTTTAAATATTTAGTTTACTAAAATTTCATATACAGCCTAGATCAATGGAATTAGCATTATAAAATCTTCATTATCTATTGAAACGGAGACAACAGACGTTCTAAAATCTTTGACCATCATCTTATTTTAGTGCTCAATGAATCTATACACTAAAACTAGATTTTCATATTTGGAAAATTTTCCAAAATCCGTGTGTTAACCCCTTATAAAATAATAAGTTTTCGGTAAATCCTCTATATACCCAAGTTCATATTTTTCACTTTTGTTTAAAAATTTCAAACCACATTCTACATTTTAATTAATATATTCTAAACCATCTGTCATGGTATATAAGAATCATTCTAATTTTTTAATATTTAGTTTAGTAAAATTTCATATACTGCCTAGAACAATGAAATTAGCATTATAAAATCTTTATTATCTAGAGAAACAGAGACTACAAAGGTTCTAAACTCTTCGACCATCATCTTATGTTACTGCTCTATGAAACTATACATCAAAACCAGATTTTCATATTTTTGAAATTTTTCCAAAATCCGTGGGTTAACCCCTTATAAAATAATGAGTTTTCGGTAAATCATCTATATACTGAAGTTTATACTCTTCACTTAAGTTTAAAAATTTCAAACCACATTCTACATTTGAATTAATGTATTCTAAACTATCTTTCTTGGTATATAGGAATCATTCTAATTTTTTAATATTTAGTTTACTAAAATTTCATATACTGCCTAGATTAGTGGAATTAGCATTATAAAATCTTTATTATCTAGAGAAACGGAGACTATAAAGGTTCTTAACTTTTTGACCTTCATCTTATGTCAGTACTAGACGAAACTATACACTAAAACAAAACTTTCATATTTTTGATTTTTTTCAAAATCCGTGGATTAACCCCTTCAAAAATATTGAGTTTTCGGTAAATGTTCTATATACTGAAGTTTATACTCTTCAATTTAGTTTAAAAATTTCAAACCACATTACTAATTTGAATTAATATATTTTAAACTATCTTTCATGGTATATAGGAATAATTCAAAATTTTTAATATTTAGATTACTAAAATTTCTTATACTACCCATATTAGTGGAATTAGCATTATAAAATCTTTATTTTCTAGAGAAACGAAGACAATAGAGGTTCTAAACTCTTTGACCATCATCTTATGTTACTGATCGATGAAACAAAACACTAAAACCAGATTTTCATATTTTTGAAAAAATTCCAAAATCCGTGGGTTACCCCCCCCCCCCCCCACCTTGTAAAATAATGAGTTTTCGTTAAATCCTCTATATACAGAAGTTTATACTCTTCACTTTTTTAAAACAATTTAAAACCACATCCTACATTTGAATTAATGTATTCTAAATTAAATTTAATGGTGTATAGAAATCATTCTAACTTTTTATTATTTAATTTACTAAAATTTCATATACTACCTAGATCAATAGAATTAGCATTATAAAATATTCATTATCTATTGAAACGGAGACAAAAAAAGTTCTAAACTCTTTGATCATCATCTTATTTTAGTGCTCAATGAATCTATATACTAAAATCAGATTTTCATACTTTTGAAAATTTTCCAAAATCCGTGTGTTAACCCCTTCTAAAATAATGAGTTTTCGGTAAATCCTCTATATACTGAAGTTTATATTCTTTACTTTTGTTTAAAAATTTCAAACCACATTCTACATTTTAATTAATGTATTCTAAACTATCTTTCATGGTATATAGGAATCATTCTAATTTTTTAATATTTAGTTTAGTAAAATTTTATATACTGCCTATATCAATGGAATTAAAATTATAAAATCTTCATTATCTAAAGAAGCGGAGACTACAAATGTTCTAAACTATTTTACCATCATCTTATGTTACTGCTCAATGAATCTATACACTTAAACCAGATTTTCATAATTTTGAAAATTTTCCAAAATCCGTGTGTTAACCCCTTCTAAAATAATGAGTTTTTGATAAATCCTCTATATACTGAAGTTTATATTCTTCAATTTTGTTTAAAAATTTAAAACCACATTCTAAATTTTAATTGATGTATTCTAAACTATCTTTCATGGTATATAGAAATCATTTTAATTTTTTTAATATTTAGTTTAGTAAAATTTCATATACTGCATTTATTAGGGGAATTAACATTTAAAAATCTTCATTATCTAAAGAAGGGGAGACTACAAAGGTTCTAAACTATTTGACCATCATCTTATGTTACTGCTCGATGAGACTAAACACTAAAACCAGATTTTTATATTTTTGAAATTTTTCCAAAATTTGTGGGTTAAAATAATGAGTTTTCGGTAAATCCGCTATATACTAAAGTTTATATTCTTCACTTTTGTTTAAAAATTTAAAACACATTCTACATTTGAATTAATGTATTCTAAACTAAATTTAATGGTATATAGAAATCATTCTACCTTTTTAATATTTAGTTTACTAAAATTTCATATACTGTCTAGATTAGTGGAATTAGCATTATAAAATCTTTATTATCTAGAAAAAAGAAGACAATAGAGGTTCTAAACTCTTTGACCATCATCTTATGTTACTGCTCGATGAAACTAAACACGAAAAACCAGATTTTTATATTTTTGAAATTTTTCCAAAATTTATGTGTTAACCCCTTCTATAATGATGAGTTTTCGGTAAATCCTCTATATACTGAAGTTTATATTCTTCACTTTTGTTTAAAAAAATCAAACCATATTCTACACTTTAATTAATGTATTCTAAACTATCTTTCATGGTATATAGGAATCATTCTAATTTTTTAATATTTAGTTTATTAAAATTTCATATACTGCATAGAACAATGAAATTAGCATTATAAAATCTTCATTATCTAGAAAATGAAGACTACAAAGGTTCTAAACTCTTTGACCATCATCTTATGTTAGTGCTCGATGAATCTATACACTAAAGCCAGATTTTCATATTTTTGATTTTTTTTCAAAATCCGTGGGTTAACCCCTTCAAAAATAATGAGTTTTGGGCAAATCCTCTATATACTGAAGTTTATACTCTTCAGTAAAGTTTAAATATTTCAAACCACATTGTACATTTGAATTAATACATTCTAAACTATCTTTCATGGTATATAGGAATCATTCTAAGTTTTTAATATTTAGTTTAGTAAAATTTCATATACTAGATAGAACAATCGAATTAGCATTATAAAATCTTCATTATCTAGAGAAACGGAGACTACAAAGCTTCTAAACTCTTTGATCATCATCTTATGTTAGTGCTCGATGAAGCTATACACTAAAACCAGATTTTCATATTTTTATTTTTTTTTCAAAATCCATGGGTTAAACCCTTCAAAAATAATGAGTTTTGGGCAAATCCTCTATATACTGAAGTTTATACTCTTCACTAAAGTTTAAAAATTTCAAACCACATTGTACATTTGAATTAATGTATTCTAAACTATCTTTGATGGTATATAGGAATCATTCTAATTTTTTAATATTTAGTTTACTAAAATTTCATATAGTGCCTAGATTAGTGGAATTAACATTATAAAATCTTCATTTTCTAGAGAAACCAAGACAATAGAGGTTCTAAACTCTTTGACCATCATCTTATGTTACTGCTCGATGAAACTAAACACTAAAACCAGATTTTCATATTTTTGAACTTTTTCCAAAATCCATGTGTTAACCCCTTCTAAAATAATGAGTTTTTGGTAAATCCTCTATATACTAAAGTTTATATTCTTCACTTTTGTTTAAAAAATTCAAACCATATTCTACATTTTAATTAATGTATTCTAAACTATCTTTCATTGTATATAGGAATCATTCTAATTTTTTAATATTTCGTTTAGTAAAATTTCATATACTGCATAGAACAATGGAATTAGCATTATAAAATCTTCATTATCTATTGAAACGGAGACTACAAAAGGTTCTAAACTCTTTGACCATCATCTTATGTTACTGCTCGATGAAACAAAACACTAAAACCAGATTTTCATACTTTTGAAATTTTTCCAAAATCCGTGTGTTAACCCCTTCAAAAATAATGAGTTTTCGGTAAATCCTCTATATACTGAAGTTTATACTCTTCACTTTAGTTTAAAAAAATCAAACCACATTCTACATTTTAATTAATGTATTCTAAACTATCTTTCATGGTATATAGGAATCATTCTAATTTTTTAATATTTAGTTTACTAAAATTTAATATACTGCATAGATTAGTGGAATTAGCATTATAAAATCTTCATTATCTAGAGAAACGATGACAGTAGAGGTTCTAAACTCTTTGAACCTCATCTTATGTTACTGCTCGATGAAACTAAACACTAAAACCAGATTTTCATATTTTTGAAAAAATTCCAAAATCCGTGGGTTAACCCCTTTGTAAAATAATGAGTTTTCGATAAATCCCCTATATACAGAATTTTATACTCTTAACTTTTTAAAAAAAAATTAAAACCACATACTACATTTGCATTAATGTATTCTAAATTAAATTTAATGGTATATAGAAATCATTCTAACTTTTTATTATTTAATTTACTAAAATTTTATATACTGCCTAGATCAATGGAATTAGCATTATAAAATATTCATTATCTATTGAAACGGAGACAACAAAGGTTCTAAAATCTTTGACCATTATCTTATTTTAGTGCTCAATGAAACTATACACTAAAAACAGATTTTCATATTTTAAAATTTTTTTCAAAATCCGTGGATTAATCCCTTCTCAAATATTGAGATTTCAGTAAATGATCTATATACTTAAGTTTATACTCTTCACTTTAGTTTAAAAATTTCAAACCACATTCTACATTTGAATTAATGTATTCTAAACTATATTTCATGGTATATAGGAATCATTCCAATTTTTTAATATTTAGTTTACGAAAATTTCATATACTGCCTAGATCAATGGAGTTAGCATTATAAAATCTTTATTATCTAGAGAAACGAAGAAAATAGAGGTTCTAAACTCTTTTACCATCATCTTATGTTTGTGTTCATTGAAACTATAAACTAAAACCATATTTTCATATTTTTGAATTTTTTTTTTAAAATTCGTGGGTAAATCCTTTATATACTGAAGTTTATACTCTTCACTTACGTTTAAAAATTTCAAACCACATTCTACATTTGAATTAATGTATTATAAACTATCTTTCATGGTATATAGGAATTATTCTAATTTTTTAATATTTAGTTTACTAAATTTTCATATACTGCCTAGATTAGTGGAATTAGTATTATAAAATCTTCATTATCTAGAGAAAGAGAGACTACAAAGGTTCTAAACTCTTTGACCATCATCTTATGTCAGTACTCGACGAAACTATACATTAAAACAAGATTTTCATATTTTTGATTTTTTTTTTTATAATCCGTGGGTTAACCCCTTCAAAAATATTGAGTTTACGGTAAATCCTCAATACTAAAGTTTATACTCTTAACTTTAGTTTAAAAATTTAAAACCACATTATACATTTGAATTTATATATTTTAAACTATCTTTCATCGTATATAGAAATCATTCTAACTTTCTAATATTTAGTTACTAAAATTTCATATACTGTTTAGATCAATAGAATTAACATTATAAAATCTTCATTATCTAGAGAAACGAAGACAATAGCGGTTCTAAACTCTTTGACCATCATCTAATGTTAGTGCCCAATGAAACTATACACTAAAACCATATTTTCATATTTTTTAATTTTTAAAAAAAATATGTGGGTTGTCAACCCCTTCTAAAATAATGAATTTTCGGTAAATCCTCTATATACTGAAATTTATACTCTTCACTTTAGTTTAACAATTTAAAACCACATTATACATTTGAATTAATGTATTCTAAACTATCTTTCATGGTATATAGGAATCATTCTAATTTTTTAATTTAATTTAGTAAAATTACATATACAGTCTAGATCAATGGAATTAGTATTATAAACTCTTCATTATCTAGAGAAACGAAGACAACATAGGTTCTAAATTCTTTGACCATAATCTTATGTTATTTCTCGATGAAACTAAAAACTAAAACCAGATTTTCATATTTTTGAAATTTTTCCAAAATCCGTGTGTTAACCCCTTCTAAAATAATGAGTTTTCGGTAAATCCTCTATATACTGAAGTTTATACTCGTCACTTATGTTTAAAAATTTAAAACCACATTCTACATTTGAATTAATGTATTCTAAACTATCTTTCATGGTATATAGGAATTATTCTAATTTTTTAATATTTAGTTTACTAAAATTTCATATACTGCCTAGATTAGTGGAGTTAGCATTATAAAATCTTCATTATCTAAAGAAACGGAGACTACAAAGGTTCTAAACTCTTTGACCATCATCTTATGTCAGTACTCGACGAAATTATACACTAAAACCAGATTTTCATATTTTTGAAAGTTTTTTCAAATCTGTGGGTTAACCTAAACCCCTTCAAAAATATTGAGTTTTCGGTAAATCCTCTATATACAGAATTTAATACTCTTAACTTTTTAAAAAAAATTTAAAACCACATACTACATTTGCATTAATGTATTCTAAATTAAATTTAATGGTATATAGAAATCATTCTAACTTTTATTATTTAATTTACTAAAATTTCATATACTGCCTAGATCAATGGAATTAGCATTATAAAATATTCATTATCTATTGAAACGGAGACAACAAATGTTCTAAAATCTTTGACCATTATCTTATTTTAGTGCTCAATGAAACTATACACTAAAAACAGATTTTCATATTTTTAATTTTTTTTCAAATTCCGTGGGTTAATCCCTTCTCAAATATTGAGATTTCGGTAAATGATCTATATACTTAAGTTTATACTCTTCACTTTAGTTTAAAAATTTCAAACCACATTCTACATTTGAATTAATGTATTCTAAACTATCTTTCATGGTAAATAGGAATCATTCCAATTTTTTAATATTTAGTTTACAAAAATTTCATATACTGCCTAGATCAATGGAGTTAGCATTATAAAATCTTTATTATCTAGAGAAACGAAGATAATAGAGGTTCGAAACTATTTTACCATCATCTTATGTTAATTCTCGATGAAACTAAACACTAAAACCAGATTTTCATTTTTTTGAAAAATTCCAAAATCCGTGGGTTAACCCCTTGTAAAGTAATGAGTTTTCGGTATATACTGAAGTTTATACTCTTCACTTTTGTTTAAAAATTTAAAACCACATTCTACATTTGAATTAATGTATTCTAAATTAAATTTAATGGTATATAGAAATCATTCAAATTTTTTAATATTTAGTGTACTAAATTTCATATACTCCCTAGATTAGTGGAATTAGCATTATAAAATCTTCATTAAAACCCCTTGTAAAATAATGAATTTTCGGTAAATCCTTTAAATACTAAAGTTTATACTCTTAATTTTTGTTTAAAAAATTAAAACCACATTTTACATTTGAATTAATGTATTCTAAACTAAATTTAATGGTATATAGAAATCATTCTAATTTTTTAATATTTAGTTTACTAAAATTCAATATACTGCCTAGATCAATAGAATTACCATTATAAAATCTTCATTATCTAGTGAAACGGAGAGAACAGAGGTTCTAAACTTTTTGACCATCATCTTATGTTTGTGATCAATTAAACTATACACTAAAACAAGATTTTTCATATTTTGAAATTTTTCCGAAATCCGTGGGTTAACCTCTTCTAAAATAATGAGTTTTCGGTAAATCCTCTATATACTGAAGTTTATATTCTTTACTTTTGTTTAAAATTTTCAAACCACATTATAAATTTTAATTAATGTATTCTAAACTATCTTTCATGGTATATAGGAATCATTCTAATATTTTAAGATTTAATTTAGTAAAATTTCATATACTACCTAGATCAATGCAATTATCATTATAAAATCTTCATTATCTAGAGAAACGGAGACTACAAAGGTTCTAAACTCTTTGACCATCATCTTATGTCAGCACTCGATGAAACTATGCACTAAAACCAGATTTTCATATTTTTGAAATTTTTCAAAATCCGTGGGTTAACCTACCCCCCCCCCCCTTCAAAAATATTGAGTTTTCGGAAAATGCTCTATATACTGAAGTTTATACTCTTCACTTTTATTTAAAAATTTCAAACCACATTCGACATTTGAATTAATTTATTCTAAACTATCTTTCATGGTATATAGGAATCATTCTAATGTTTTAATATTTAGTTTAGTAAAATTTAATATACTGACTTGATCAATGGAATCAGCATTATAAAATCTTTATTACCTAGAGAAACCGAGACTACAAAGGTTATAAACTCTTTGACCATCATCTTATTTAATGCTCGATAAAACTATACACTAAAACCAGATTTTCATATTTTTGATATTTTTCCAAAATCCTTTGTTTAACCCCTTCTAAAATAATGAGTTTTCGGTAAATCTTTATATATACTGAAGTTTATACTCTTCAATTTAGTTTAAAAAATTTAAACCACATTCTACATTTGAATTAATGTATTCTAAACTATCTTTCAACGTATATGGGAATCATTCTAATTTTTTAATATTTAGTTTACTAAAATTTCATATATTGACTAGATCAGTGGAATTAGCATTATAAAATCTTCATTATCCAGAGAAAAAGAGACTACAAAGGTTTTAAACTCTTTGATCATCATCTTATGTCAGTACTCGACGAAACTATACACTAAAACAAGATTTTCATTATTTTGAATTTTTTTCAAAATCCGTGGGTTAACCCCTTCAAAAATATTGAGTTTTCGGTAAATACTCAATATACTGAAGTTTATACTCTTCACTTTTATTTAAAAATTTCAAACCACATTTGACATTTGAATAAATGTATTGTAAACTATCTTTCACGGTATATAGGAATCATTCTAATTTTTTAATATTTAGTTTAGTAAAATTTCATATACTGACTAGATCAATGGAATTGGATTATAAAATCTTCATTATCTATAGAAACGGAGACTACAAAGGTTCTAAACTCTTTGACCTTCATCTTATGTTACTGCTCGATGAAACTATACACTAAAACCAGATTTTCATATTTTTGAAATTTTTCCAAAATCCGTGGGTTAACCCCTTCTAAAATAATAAGTTTTCGGTAAATCGTGTATATACTGAAGTTTGTATTCTTCACTTTTGTTTAAAAATTTAAAACCACATTCTACATTTGAATTAATGTATTCTAAACTAAATTTAATGGTATATAGAAATCATTCTAACTTTTTAATATTTAGTTTACTAAAATTTCATATACTGCCTAGATCAGTGGAATTAGCATTATAAAATCTTTATTATCTAGAGAAACAGAGACTATATAGGTTCTAAACTCTTTGACCATCATCTTATTTTAGTGCTCAATGAAACTATATGCTTATATACCATGAAAGATAGTTTATATTCTTCACTTTTATTTAAAAATTTCAAACCACATTCAAAATTTGACTTTATGTATTCTAAATTATCTTTCATGGTATATAGAAATCATTCTAATTTTTTAATATCTAGTTTAGTAAAATTTCATATACTGACTAGATCAATGGAATTAGCATCATAAAATCTTCATTATCTAGAGAAACGGAGACTACAAATGTTCTTAACTCTTTGACCATCATCTTATGTTAGTGCTCGATGAAACTATACACTAAAACCAGATTTTCATATTTTTGAAATTTTTCCAAAATCTGTGGGTTAAACCCTTCTAAAATAATAAGTTTTCGGTAAATCCTTTATATACTGAAGCTTATATTCTTCACTTTTATTTAAAATTTTCAAACCACATTCGACATTTGAATTAATATATTCTAAACTATCTTACATGGTATATAGGAATCATTCTATTTTTTTAATATTTAGTTTAGTAAAATTTTATATACTGCCTAGATTAGTGGAATTAGCATTATAAAATCTTCATTATCTAGTGAAACAGACACTACAAAGGTTCTAAACTCTTTGACCATCATCTTATGTCAGTAATCGATGAAAATATACACTAAAACTAAATTTTCATATTTTGGATTTTTTTTCAAAATCCGTGGGTTAACCCCTTCTCAAATATTGAGTATTCGGTAAATACTCTATTTACTGAAGTTTATACTCTTCACTTATGTTTTATAAATCGACATTCGACATTTGAATTAATGTATTCTAAACTATGTTTCATGGTATCTAGAAATTATTCTAATTTTTTAATATCTAGCTTAGTAAAATTTCATATACTGACTAGATCAATGGAATTAGCATTATTAAATCTTCATTATCTAGTGAAACGGAGATTACAAAGGTTCTAAACTCTTTGACCATCATTTTATGTCAGTACTCGATGAAAATATACACTAAAACAAGCTTTTCATATTTTTGAATTTTTTTCAAAATCCGTGGGTTAGCCCCCCTTCTCAAATATTGAGTTTTCGGTAAATGATCTGTATACTTAAGTTTATGCTCTTCACTTTAGTTTAAAAATTTCAAACCACATTCTACATTTGAATTAATGTATTCTAAACTATCTTTCATGGTATATATGAATCATTCTAATTTTTTAATATTTAGTTTACTAAAATTTCATATACTGCCTAGATTAGTGGAATAGCATTATAAAAACTTCATTATCTAGAGAAACAAAGACAATAGGGGTTCTAAACTCTTTGACCATCATCTTATGTTACTGATCGATGAAACAAAACACTAAAACCAGATTTTCATATTTTTGAAATTTTTCCAAAATCCTTGGGTTAACCCCTTCTAAAATAATGAGTTTTCGGTAAATTCTCTATATACTGAAGTTTATATTCTTCACTTTTGTTTAAAAATTTGAAACCACATTCTACATTTGAATTATTGTATATTAAACTATCTTTCATGGTATATAGGAATCATTCTAATTTTTTAATATTTAGTTTAGTAAAATTCCATATAATGCCTAGATTAGTAGAATTAGCATTATAAAATCTTCATTATCTAGAGAAACGGAGACTACAAAGGCTCTAAACTCTTTGACCAACATCTTATTTCAGTAATCGATGAAACTATACACTAAAACCAGATTTTCATATTTTTGAAATTTTTTCTTTTCAAAATCCGTGGGTTAACCCCGTTCAAAAATATTGAGTTTTTGGTAAATGCTCTATATACTGAAGTTTATACTCTTCACATTAGTTTAAAAATTCATACCACATTCTAAATTTGAATTAATGTTTTCTAAACTATTTTTCATGGTATGTAGGAATCATTTTATTTTCTTAATATTTAGTTTACTAAAATTTCATATACTGACTAGATTAGTGGAATTAGCATTATAAAATTTTTATTATCTAGAAAAACGAAGATAACAGAGGTTCTAAACTCTTTGACCATCATCTTATGTTACGGCTCGAACACTAAAACCATATTTTCATATTTTTAAAACTTTTCCAAAATTTGTGGGTTAACCTCTTCTAAAATAATGAGTTTTCGGTAAATCTTCTATATACTGAAGTTTATACTCTTCACTTTTATTTAAAATTTTCAAACCACATTCTACATTTGAATTATTGTATTCTAAACTATCTTTCATGGTATATAGAAATCATTCTAATTTTTTAATATCTAGTTTAGTAAAATTTCATATACTAACTAGATCAATGGAATTAGCATTATAAAATTTTCATTATCTAGAGAAACGAAGATAACAGAGGTTCTAAACTCTTTGACCATCATCTTATGTTACGGCTCGATGAAACTATACACTAAAACCATATTTTCATATTTTTGAAAATTTTCCAAAATCTGTGGGTTAACCCCTTCTAATATAATGAGTTTTCGGTAAATCCTCTATATACTGAAGTTTATACTCTTCACTTTTATTTAAAATTTTCAAACCACATTTGACATTTGAATTAATGTATTCTAAACTATCTTTCATAGTATATAAAAGTCATTCTAATTTTTTAATATCTAGTTTACTAAAATTTCATATACTGACTAGATCAATGAAATTAGCATTATAAAATCTTCATTATCTAGAGAAACGGAGACTACAAAGGTTCTAAACTCTTTGACCATCATCTTATGTCAGTACTCGATGAAACTATACACTAATACCAGATTTTCATATTTTTGAATTTTTTCCAAAATCCGTGGGTTAACATCTTCTCAAATATTGAGTTTTCGGTAAATGATACCAAATTTTCAAACCACATTCGACATTTGAATTAATGTATTATAAACTATCTTTCATGGTATATAAGAATCATTCTAATTTTCTAATATTTTGTTTAATAAAATTTCATATATTGCCTAGATTAGTGTAATTAGCATTATAAAATCTTCATTATCTAGAGAAACGAAGACAATAGAGGCTCTAAACTCTTTGACCATCATCTTATGTTACTGATTGATGAAACTAAACACTAAAACAAGATTTTCATATTTTTGAAATTTTTCCAAAATCCGTGGGTTAACCCCTTCTAAAATAATGAGTTTTCGGTAAATCCTCTATATACCGAAGTTTATAATCTTCACTTTTATTAAAAAAATTCAAACCACATTAGACATTTGAATAAATGTATTCTAAACTATCTTTCTTGTTATATAGGAATCATTCTAATTTTTTAATATCTAGTTTTGTAAAATTTCATATACTGACTAGATTAATGGAATTAACATTATAAAATCTTTATTATCTAGAGAAACGGAGACTACAAAGGTTCTTAACTCTTTGACCATCATCTTATGTTAGTGCTCGATGAAACTATACACTAAAACCAGATTTTCATATTTTTGAAATTTTTCCAAAATCCGTGGATTAACCTCTTCTAAAATAATGAGTTTTCGGTAAATCCTCTATATACTGAAGTTTATACTCCGGAGACTACAAACGGAGTATAAACTTCAGTATATAGAGGATTTACCGAAAACTCATTATTTTAGAAGGGGTTAACCCATAGATTTTGTAAAATTTTCAAAAATATGAAAATATGGTTTTAGTGTTTAATTTCATCGAGCAGTAACATAAAATAATGGTCAAAGAGTTTAGAACCTCTGTTGTCTTCGTTTCTCTAGATAATGAAAATTTTATAATGTTAATTCTACTAATCTAGTTAGTATATAAAATTTTAGTAAACTAAATATTAAGAAATTAAAATGATTCTTATATACCATGAAAGATAGTTTAGAATACATTAATTCAAATGTAAAATGTGGTTTGAAATTTTTAAACTAAAGTGAAGAATATAAACTTGAGTATATAGAAGATTTACCGAAAACTCATTATTTTAGAAGGGGTTAACCCATAGATTTTGGTAAATTTTCATTGATCTAGGATATACATCACATGATTTCTTCTTCGTATAGATAGATATAGGATCTATGGGGCAATTATCTTTCTCTGTTTTGTCTCAGCATAGGTTGTTGATAGCACAATAACAATAGATGAGTTGTTTAGTTACCGTGATTTCAAGGCTGGAGAGCTTTTGAAATCTAGTGAGCTGTTGTCCTTCTGCCCTTATGTTCATGTTTCTGTTGATTCTTCTGGTCTTGGAAAGGAATTTGATATGTACCAGTGAGAGATAAATCATCACTCTCAGATCATTGTATCGTGGAGGAACCTTGGAGATTGCAGTAACTCAGACGCAGCACCAAGCAGCCCGCAGTCCATTTCATATCCTTTGTGAGTTTGTTTACTTCACACATCAACTCATTGTAGCTGCTGTTCCAGGTATGTTTGTGTTTGTTACAGTTCTCCAAAGAAGTCCGAAACATCTCATAAATGGTTCTGTTGATTTTCTTCTTGTCCGTCTTCTTAAACTTTATTTTAGATTATTTCTCAAAGAAAAAAACTTTAGTTTAGATTACTACAAAACTCTGTTTTTCTCTGTAGCTAAAGGGATTAAAAGAAAATTTCGGGATTTTACACAAATGTAATTGTTTCTTACTTATTCAGACTGAGAACAATTGCCAAGAAGAGAAGAACAACAATATATATGGTTTTCTTTTGTGATCAAGTCAGATGAAGCAAAAATAAATGTTTCTTGCTTATTATGAACAGTTACCCAAAAGAAAAAGAACAAGAAAAAGAATGGTTTTATGTTATCTCAAGTTAGATCAAGTAAGAAAAGAATATTACGCAACATTGGGATTAAAAAACATAAGGGTTAATAAGATTAGGTATAAGGTCAGATACTCATATCTTGTGGAGATATCTTAACAAAATCAACATAAGTTATCCATTGATGTTGATGTAACTTTCTTCCATTAAACGTCGACATTTTATTATATATATATATATATATATGTGTGTGTTTTAGCATCCTTCCACAAGATTGCTCTTTATAAGAGTATATTAGGAAAGGATATATTAGACAATAGTCTTAACCTAATCTCTTGTGTAATCTCAGTATATATTGTAACATTACACAACTAATACTATTATCAAGCTTCATATCACATATGGTATCAGAGCATTCAACGATACCTTAATATTTTTTTTTTTTCCTTCTCCCTGCCGCCTCTCCCCCTCTCTCTTCTTCTTCTTCTTCTTCCTTTCCTCTCTCACCACCATGTCTGAAACCTCAACCCCGACAACTGCTCATGACACCATTGTCATCTCCAACAACTCCAAGATCCTTAACGTTAATATGTCTAATGTTACGAAACTTACCGGCACCAACTTCCTCATGTGGAGCCGACAAGTCCACTCCTTGCTTGACGGCTACGATCTCGCCGGCTACGTCGATGGATCCACCGTTGCTCCACCGCCTACTGTCATCACCGATGGCGTTGACACTGTGAACCCGGAGTACACCATCTGGAAACGCCAAGACAAGCTGATCTACAGCGGTCTTCTCGGCGCGATCTCCCCTTCCGTTCAGTCTCTGCTCTCTGCAACCACCCTATCGTCTGAGATCTGGGAGACACTCTCATCCACCTATGCTAAGCCCAGCCGCGGTCACATCCTCCAACTCAAACAGCAGCTCCGCCAGTGGACTAAGGGAACCAAGACAATTGATGACTACTTCCAAGGTCTTGTCTCCCGCTTCGATCAACTTGCCTTGCTCGGCAAGCCAGAGGACCATGAGGACAAGATTGCACATGTTCTTCAAGGCCTCTCCGATGACTACAAAACTGTGATTGATCAGATCGAAGGTCGCGACGTCTCGCCCACTCTGACGGAGATTCATGAGAAACTCATTAACCATGAGTTGAAACTTTCCATGAAAACAGAGGCTTCGTCCTCTCTCCCGATCACTGCAAATATTGCACAAGCTCGGAACAACAATGGTGGTGGCTCTCGCAACCATGGTCGCCACAACAACAGGGGTAGCCACAACAACAACAACTGGGGAAATCGTCCACAGAACGCTTCACAGAACCAGTACACACCGCGCCCTTATCTTGGGAGGTGTCAACTTTGCGGCGTTCATGGACATAGCGCCCGTCGCTGTTCTCAGCTTCAACTCCCCGGTGGTTACAGTGGTTCAAACCAGTCCTCTGTCTCCTCGCATGCTCCGTGGCAACCACGAGCCAATCTCGCCTCAGCTCATCCCTACAATGCTGCGCAATGGCTTCTCGACAGTGGTGCGACACATCACTTGACGTCTGATCTGAACAATCTCGCCCTACACCAACCGTACACTGGTGGGGAAGAGGTTGCAACTGCTGATGGTACTGGGTTACATATTTCACATACTGGTTCTGCCTTGCTCCCAACACCTAATCGTTCATTGTCTTTACGAGATGTTCTTCTTGTGCCTAATGTTCAACGCAACTTGATTTCTGTTTACTGTTTGTGTAACACTAACAAAGTTTCCGTTGAATTCTTTCCTGCACATTTTCAGGTGAAGGATCTCAGCACGGGGGTCCGATTGCTCCAAGGCAGGGCTAACAATGAGCTGTACGAGTGGCCAATGAATCCCAAGAACCCGACCTCCCTCTTTACCTCACCATCTCCGAAAACAGACCTCTCTTCTTGGCATTCCCGACTTGGCCACCCAGCCTTATCTCTTTTAAAATCCCTTGTTTCAAAGTTTTCTTTACCAGTCTCTTTGTCATCACCGAAACACTTATTTTGTTCGGATTGTTCTATCAATAAAAGCCACAAGTTACCCTTTTATTCAAACACTATTGTCTCAACACACCCACTTCAATATCTTTATACCGATGTTTGGACCTCACCAATTGTTTCCGTTGATAACTACAAGTACTACTTGGTTATAGTGGATCTTTACACGAGATATACTTGGCTGTACCCACTCAAACGGAAATCGCAGGTTCATGAGACGTTTGTGACGTTTAAGGCACTTGTGGAGAACAAATTCAAGACAAAGATTGAGACACTATATTCAGATAACGGTGGCGAGTTTATTGCTCTGCGCTCGTTTCTTGCGACCCATGGGATCACACATATGACCACCCCACCTCATACTCCAGAGCATAACGGTATCTCTGAGCGGAAGCATCGCCATATTGTTGAAACGGGTCTCACCTTACTCAGCAAATCCTCGATGCCTAAAGAGTATTGGAGCTACGCGTTTTCTGCTGCGGTTTATCTCATTAACCGAATGCTCACACCAGTTCTTGGTAACGAGTCTCCATACGCAAAGCTCTTCGGTCAGACTCCTAACTACCTCAAACTCCGGGTCTTTGGCTGTCAATGCTTCCCCTGGCTTCGTCCTTACGCAAGTCACAAGCTAGATGATCGCTCAAAACCGTGTGTCTTCCTTGGCTACTCCTTGAGCCAAAGCGCCTACTTGTGCTTGGATAAAGATACGGGTCGTATATATGTCTCAAGACATGTTCAGTTCGTGGAGACTGTGTTCCCCTTTGCGGAACCTGCATCCACTGTTACTTTGGAACCCATCAATGAAACATCAGCTGGGATATTAGGCTCTCCGGTCACTGTCGTGCCATCTCCGCCACTCGCTACAGCTCCTCCGCCAGCCCCCCCGTGCAACGATCCTCACCTGCCTGCGCCACAACAGCAGCAACAAGACATCTCGCTATCGGCCTCTGATCCCGCAACGCCTTCTCCTTCTCCACTCGCTCCGGCTCCGAACCCAAACCCACCTGAGAACCCACCTCTACCACCTTCCCCTGTTCCCTCACCTCAAAACAGAGTCTCATCTCCGACATCCTCTCACCTCACGCCTTCTCCACCTCCGCTACCAACACCAAACCCGACACCTACACCATCTCCTCCACCATCTCCTAACCCGATACCACCACCTAACCCGATACCACCACCACCACCAAATAACCATCCGATGAGAACCAG
This sequence comes from Raphanus raphanistrum subsp. raphanistrum, assembly GCA_019706035.1. Taxonomy (NCBI): domain Eukaryota; kingdom Viridiplantae; phylum Streptophyta; class Magnoliopsida; order Brassicales; family Brassicaceae; genus Raphanus; species Raphanus raphanistrum. Next base: position 55,825,641 of record CM033988.1, read on the forward strand.
GTCCAAAAATAATATTACAAAGCCCAAAACTAAACACTCCTTCACTGTCTCCACTACACCTCTTAAACCCATAATCCCGAAAACAGTGGCTGAGGCAATGCGGGATCCCAACTGGAGACAAGCCATGTACGATGAGATTAATGCTCAAATTCGAAATGGCACTTCTGAATTGGTCTTCCCGACTGATGACATGAACATTGTGGGATGTAAGTGGGTCTTTACCTTGAAATATTTGCCTAATGGTCAACTTGACAGGTATAAGGCGCGACTAGTTGCGAAAGGGTTTCACCAACGGTATGGTCTTGACTTTACGGAGACGTTTAGCCCAGTGGTGAAATCAACTACGATAAGGACAGTGTTGCATCGTGCGGTGAACAAGGGTTGGAGTATTCGCCAAATCGATGTCAACAACGCCTTTCTTCAGGGCACTCTTGATGAAGAGGTCTATGTTACTCAGCCGCCTGGATTCCTTGATCGTGATCATCCCCACCACGTGTGCCGGCTTCGCAAAGCTTTATACGGGCTCAAACAAGCTCCCCGGGCTTGGTACAAGGAGCTACGACAATACCTTCTCACACAAGGATTTGTTAACTCCACCGCGGATACTTCTCTCTTTGTTCGAATCACCGGTCGTGATATCACTTATATACTTGTGTATGTGGATGACATGATTGTTACAGGCAGCAACTCTGGTCTCGTCTCCACCTTCATTACGCACCTTGCGCAACGTTTCTCTTTGAAGGATCTTGGCGAGCTCAGTTATTTTTTGGGCATCGAGGCTACTCGTACGAAGAAAGGGTTACATCTAATGCAGAAAAAGTATGTTGTTGATCTGCTCACTCGGACGAATATGCTTCAAGCTCGACCAGTCTCTTCTCCAATGTCTCCTACTCCTAAGCTCTCCCTGAACTCCGGCACGCCTCTGGAATCAGCGACGGAGTATCGGACTGTACTCGGGAGTCTTCAGTATCTTGCGTTCACACGACCTGATATTGCTTACGCAGTGAACAAGCTTTCTCAGTTCATGCATATGCCCACTGATCTTCATTGGCAGGCTGTGAAGCGCGTTCTCCGCTATCTCGCAGGCACCCCAGCTCACGGGATATACATCAGGGCTGACACACCGTTGACACTACATGCTTATTCGGACTCTGATTGGGCGGGTGATGTCGATGACTTCACATCGACGAACGCGTATATTCTGTATCTTGGTGCAAATCCTATATCATGGACCTCCAAGAAGCAACGTGGTGTTGCGAGATCGTCTACCGAAGCTGAGTACCGGTCTGTTGCAAACACGGCGTCGGAGATCCGATGGGTATGCTCTCTGCTCACTGAACTCGGCATTTCTTTATCCTCGGTTCCGGTCATCTTCTGTGACAACATTGGTGCGACGTATCTCTCGGCTAATCCAGTTTTTCACTCTCGGATGAAGCACATTGCTCTCGACTACCACTTCATTCGTGATAATGTCCAAGCTGGAGCTCTCCGTGTCTCGCACATCTCTACCCGCGACCAGCTTGCTGATGCACTCACCAAGGCACTCCCACGCCCACGGTTTGAAGAACTCATGTCCAAGATTGGCGTTACTCAAGTACCTTCATCTTGCGGGGGCGTATAAGAGTATATTAGGAAAGGATATATTAGACAATAGTCTTAACCTAATCTCTTGTGTAATCTCAGTATATATTGTAACATTACACAACTAATACTATTATCAAGCTTCATATCACATACTCTTGATGTAGCGCGCGCTCTCGCCTATCTTAACGAGCAGTGTTCACCTAAAGTCCTGCACAGAGACATCAAACCAAGCAACATACTCTTGGACAACAACATACTCATGACATCTGGTCGAGGTTCTGCATTTAGCACTCAAATGCACTGTCGATAGCCTCTAGATAAGGCGGACGATGAAACAAGCTGTAAAGCAACTGAAACGAATCCAGCCTTCTAGATTGTGATCAAGAAGATGTGTGTTTTAGAGGATTTGTATAGCAAGCAAGCAAATAAGTGCGTAACCATTAGAATCTTTTAGCTTTTTGTTTTTCTTTTAAATTCAAGTTTGTCTCCTATTTTGAGAGTGGTAGGGTTTTCACCATATGCATCATTAATGTGACTCTTAAAACTGATAAGAATGTTTTGTTTCTGCTTCCTGTATAAAATAATAAAAATACAAATATAAAAATTGGGAAATTACCAGATTCAGACAGCATATATATATGTTGTCTGAACTAAAACTCTTAAGCATCTTCTCCACTAAACTCTGGCCTTAAAAATAAAGGGAACAAATGAAGAGAGGGGGGTTTCTTTCTAAAAGAGATTAGAAGGAGAAGAGGTGTTGACAACAATGTGCCTAAGGGGATGATCAACGTCAGGACCACCAGCATGTTTAACGAAGTCAGCAGGAGACAAGAAATCACCATGGCACACACACATGATCTTCACTTCTTCTCCATTACCGTATCGATAAAGAATCCCATCAACTCTCTTCCCGTTAGGTCCATCTCCTTTGGTGAACACACATGGCATCTCGTTTCTCCCTTTCCCTTGTGGTGGTGGCTCTATCTTCATGTCCACTGAACTCAACCTTCTTAGCCGATTATTCGGCCTTGCCATTACTTCCTGTTGTTGTTGTGTCAACGGTAAGCTTCTTGCTTCTTCGCTAGATGCTTGAATGAATTAAAAAAAACACTGTTAATATTAAAAAAACTTGGTAATTTTGGTAAATATTTATTAATATCATAACTAATCAAGTGACCTTTCAGGTTTTGAAGTGGTGAAATCTTTTTTGGAAGAATAAGCTCTTTTGAACTTTTTTGTTTTGGTAATCAGCTCTTTTGAACTTCAAGCGTACATACGGATTCAAACTTACAACCGAAAGTTCCTATGGGTCGGGTGCATTATTGTTATATGATTTTATCCAAGAATTAGCTTTAAACTAACTTATTGTGTGTGTAATGATTCTCAGATTGATGCATCCATTTTCTTACAAATCAAGTTTTTAACAGAAGTTTAAAGCTTTGTGTAATGATGTCATGATGATGAGAATAGTATTATTATACCTTGATGCCATTTGGTTTCCAACTCGGAAACACTTGAAGAACTTCCGAGGGAGCCTTGCATCAAATCATGACCAGCAGCACTGTGTTGTCGTAAGAGTCCACCTTTGTTAGCCGTCCCTGACCACCGTGGCGGTCCCGACAACGGTCTACCTCGCCGTCTCGGAGTGGTTGAAGCTTCTCCCGGATTGTTATTGTTATTACTAGCTTCGCCTGAGTTGATGATGTTCCCTCCGCCTCCGCCTCCTCTCATACGTAGCTTCTCGTTTCTCCTTCTCTTGACCTCCATTCTCCTCAGACTCTGCATCTCCTTCCTCTTCCGCCACTCTTCCTCCGCCGACTCCGCCGGCAACGACGTCGCTCTCGTCAAACCCGTAAGTCTCGCCACCCAAGTCTCTGCAGGCTTCATCTCTATCTCAGGCTGACGATTCTCCCGGCAAAGAGGCATCGTCCCCACCACAGAGGAAGACCTCGCGAGCTTACTGCTCCTGTCAACTCCGAATCTCCCGCCAAGAGATAAACCAAGACTCAACTCGATCTCCTCTTCTTCTTCACATTCTTCTTCACCATCTTCTTCACCTTCAGGTGAGTTAGAGATAAATCTCTGAAGCAGATCTCTTGGGAACACACTTCTATCGTTTGCTCCCGCCATCAAAACAATAATGTAACAGTGATCAGATTTTTAAGTTGATCCCTACACATATCCAATATCTCAGAATATAAAGATCACAGCCTTCTCTCTGATTCCTTTCCCTAGCAAAAGAAAAAGGAAACATATAATATTTTCTTCTCTATTTAGCACTTTCTTATTAATGGGGAGACCAGAAAATACATTCAACAGATGAGACAGACAAGAGACCTTGAAAATTCTCAGTACAGATAACACAGAATATTCACTTCCATTTAGATCAATCTACCATTAACATCCCCAACCCCCTAATTATTTTTTCGATTTTCTGCTTAATTTTATATCATACAAAAATGGAACTGTGATTTGAGTATATTAAAAATATATAATAAGCTACCACTTACACATTATTTATTTAAATAAACAGAATAAATAAATATAAGGGCACGTAGAAGAAAAGAAAAATGACGACAATAGCCAATGTATCAAAAGTACAGAAGAGCCAGAGAGAAAAGAACCAAGTGGCAATCGGATGATCCCTCACGTTGACACGTTTTGTACGGCTTCAGAGTATTTATTTAAAATATAAATTATTGCTTTTAATCTCTTTGTCCCCTTCCTTTATTTGCCCTATTACTAATTTTATAATTTTTATTGCTCCCTTTGTAACGCAAAAACAATGCCATTTTTCAAAAAAGTATATTATTCGCTGGCTACTTACGTGTCATAGTCACCGAAAAAGATGGGAAAGCCGACACGTGTCTTCAAAAAGTGTACTTGACACGTGTATCTCTGTTAAGTCAGAGTCAGAGTCAGAGTCAGAGGAACGGCTAAGGGTCATCGTAATCAGGTCCTATAATGTGGAGTACTTGTGTAAACATTCCAATATACGTATAACACAACACAGTCCCAAAATACCAATACTTTCTTTTCGGCACAATACTAGTAATTTTAAGTTTGGATTGAGTTAATGATTTAGATGTAAATCTGTTATGTACTAATCCTGATTTGTTCGTTTAAAAATCTTCGGAATGTACCAATTCATGTGTTCAAATGTTATCATGCATGTGCTTGTTTTATCATTCCTATAATAATTATCCTCTCATGGAAGGAAGATCGGAAGATCTTAGCTCAGGGCGATACTGATTCGCCTCCAAGACAGTATTTAAAAAATGTTTTAATGTGATATTTCAGATTTGTTCTTCAATATTTTTATGGGCAGATTTGAACAAAATAGATTCTGAGCAATTTATGGATCTAAATAGTTAAATTCTCATATGATATCTGTATTTCACGGATCTAAATAATTACAGTTGCAATCTAGATATCCATGTCATAATTAAATTCTAATGGATCCAATTCCTATAACCCTAATCAACGTGATCTTGATCGAATAAACCAATCTATAATTTTATTATACTCTCAAGGGCTACCCATTGGTTTGAGGGGAGTAGGGTACTTAGTCCCCACACACGCCAGCCTACTCTACTCAAGACACATCTCCGCATAAAATAACGAAAATGCCCTCAGAGAACTGTCCCGGGAACGTGAACCATGTCAGAGATCGGACAAGTAACACGTGTCCAAGTGGATGTGTGGATCCTTGCGTCGAAAACTCGATCAACTTCTTGTAGTATTATCATATATTCCCAAATCATCTTCCTTCTTAATGATAGGACGTGAAGAATGTTTTATTTTTCAATAGTGTTGAATTGAATCGCTAATATATGTATACGCTCTCAGAAATTTGTCTAACCAAATAAATTACTCATAAATTACGCGTAAAATGCTAAATTTTTGCATTTCTGTGTCTGAGATTAAAATTTCTACAATGGTCAACATACAAAAATATAGTCCAGAGTCTCGTTCTATATAGCGAAACTTCGACTACTAGCAAGGCAGGTCCAACATTTTTGAAGAACTTGATGAACATTATGAAGTCTTTTTGGGTTGGTGTAAAGAAATCTCAAATTCTTGTCTTAAAAGTCTGAAATCTAAAGATATGATATGACTTTGTTTGCCTCTTTTTTCTGTCAAAATAATATTTAAAAACCTAAAATAATTTGGGTGACCTTTATGAACAATAGCTAGGCATGAATATTAGACCACTACTATAACTTGAATGATCTTCAGTAAAAAAAATTCTATATATATTTTCGAAAAGACATATACGAGCATTTAACAGAAAAAGTAGCAAATTATGTAGTATTTAATATTTTATGAATTTAGTTACAAGAAAAAAAGATTATCTGTAAAAACAGAAAAAAAAACTTCAGTTAAAACTTAAAAACAGTGAATAATAATTAGAAATGGCTCTGAAAATTGAAATTGTTGTGTTTGAATGAATTTTAATTTCATTCAGAATCTATGTATAGTTCATTGAAATTAATTTTCTATATCAATTTTTTTAATCTAAGTGTTCTATATCAATTTTTTAAAGAAAATAACGAGTTTTTTAATCTAAATTAAAATCCCTAAAACATAAGTAATAACTTATTATTACGTTCTCGCATAAAATTCTAAATGTTCTAAAAATATTTTTATTTAGACTAATTTTTATTTTTATGAATTCAACTTCTTATAATAGACTTCAGTTCCAAAAACAAATACTAATACTAATATGATTACATCCTTTAAAAGTAACTATGAATACAATCACCAGTTGTCAAAAAGGATTCTTGACATTATAAGATGATATTCTACCTTTTTTATCCTCTTAAACTTTATTGCTATAGCCATTTTCAATATAGTTTCGTGTTAGTCCAAAGATCTTAAGGATATAGTTTTAAAATGAATATTTCCTGGAAAATAAGCTATGTTGACACATTCTGTGGAAAAAAGGTAGGTGGGAATACGATGGAGAAAGGAATAGAATCCAATCTAACAAAATCGTTAACGTGTAAGATATTTGTAATCCAAACCTGGAGACGAGAGAGGTGTCCCATTCGCATTAGTGTTGTTTTCTCTTTATCAAGCAATGCTATTTTTATTTTTATTTACTTCTTTTTATAACCGCTAATTTAATTTTAATTACAGATGTACTATCATTCTTTGTTTCTTTTACAAATTAACAATAATTGATTGATGCGACACTGGAACAGATAAAGCTCATCATGAATTATTAATTTTCTTGAAACGGATTGATTCGCAATGGAACAAATCATAGGATAATACCTTCAAGTATTCATAAGCGGAAACTTTATTAAACCTAAACTGTAAACTGCTGAAACAAAACAAAAATCATGCAGTGGTGCCTCTTACGCTCTCAGCGGCTCTTCTCTGCCAGTCGACTTCGTAGTGTTGGAATCCTGGTAGTAAAAATAGGTCAAAATCAATTCATGAACCGGATTACAATACAAAAAAAAGTTTGGCTGGCTAAACCAGATATAGATATATATAAACCAAATATAAACTTAGGCCCGGCTTCTGACCATGGAGACAGGGGCAGTTGCCCTGGATCCATAAGCCCATAATTTCAAATTGTTAAATGAATTAATACTTGATAAAGTTATAATAAATAGTTTTTAGTTAACTAAGACTAATTCATACATAACAAAACAAAATTCAAAAATATGTATGTTTCATCATTTTCTAATTTTCCCGATGAAAAAGATCTATTGTTTTATATTAACGAAATGCAGCAGAAAAAAGCTTTTTAAAAAATGTTTATAAAATGACTTATATTTGTTATAAAATAACTTACAATTTTATAGTATCGAGAAATTTAAATAAGAGTGAAATTTTATACCCGCAGAAATAAAAGAACACTGATATAAGTATAATAACGAGAGAGAGAGAGTAAGTTATATGAGGAAGAAGAGAATGGTGTAAAAGTGTGTATTACAATCGATCGAAACAATCGTTTATATAGAAGTAAAAAGAGAAAGTTATTGTGCGTGTATAGTGGCAGTGGGCTCCATATAATTTACTTCACACGATCATTTCAATGATCGGTGCTTCCTTTGTTGACATCCTATTTTTCACGTTTATAACACTCCCCCTTGGAGACCAGTGTCACTATCTCTTCTTGCTTAACGTTTTTGTTGCCTCGTTAAAAACATTTCCAGGAAAACCCAATGGGAAAAACCATAGTAAGGTAAAAAGAGTACAACCACGTAAGCTCCCCCTCGAATGAGCAGTCATAGACCATTCTGATGACGCATTCCAATGTTATGAACATGTTTTCTGAATACCGAGGTAGAAAGTGATTTAGTGAAGAGGTCAGCTGCATTGTCGCTTGATCGAACATATCTTACTTCAATCTCTTTCTTCTTCTCGAGCTCTTGAGTGTATGAGAAGAACTTCGGATGAATATGCTTCGTTCTATCGCTTTTGATATATCCTTCCTTTGTTTGAGCAACACATGCCGCATTATCTTCATATAGAATAGTTGGCTCCGTATTTTCGTCAATTCCACTGCTTGAACAGATATGTCGGCTTATTGATCTTAGCCATACACATTCTCGACTTGCTTCATGGAGTGCGATGATCTCAGCATGATTTGAAGAAGTAGCCACGAGTGTCTGCTTTTGAGAACGCCAAGATATGGCAGTGCCTCCAATAGTAAAAATGTATCCCGTTTGTGATCTAGCTTTGTGTGGATCTGACAAATAACCTGCATCTGCAAAACCAATCATTTGACCCTTTGAATTTTTAGGGTAAAATAGACCTAAATCAATGGTCCCTTGAAGATAACGAAAGACATGTTTAATTCCATTCCAATGTCTTCGTGTGGGGGATGAACTGAATCTTGCTAAAAGATTGATGGCAAAAGATATATCTGGTCGAGTACAATTTGCAAGATACATAAGAGCTCCAATTGCACTTAGATATGGAACTTCAGGACCAAGTATTTCTTCATTTTCTTCGGATGGTCGGAATGGATCATTTTCAACATTAAGTGATCTAACTACCATCGGGTGCTAAGAGGAGTTGCTTTATCCATGTTAAAGCGTTTCAATACTCTTTTGGTATATGTAGATTGATGTAGAAATATACCTTTTTGAGAATGCTCAATCTGTAAGCCTTGACAATATTTTGCCTGTCCGAGATCTTTCATCTCAAATTCTCCTTTTAAATAATTTGATGCCTTTTGTATTTCTTCTTGAGTTCCGATAATATTAAGATCATCAACGTACACCGCGATTATCACAAATCCGGTTGTAGTTTTCTTTATGAAAACACAAGGACATATAGGATCATTTGTGTATCCTTCTTTTGTTAAATGCTCACTTAGACGATTGTACCACATACGTCCTGATTGCTTTAAGCTATATAATGATCTTTGCAATTTTATTGCACATAACTCTTTAGGTTTGGAACTTAAGATTTCTGGAATTTTAAATCCATCTGGAATTCTCATGTAGATATCAGTATCTAATGATCCATATAAATATGCCGTAATCACATCCATGAAACGCATCTCGAGATTTTTGTCAGCTGCTAGACTCATCAGGAATCTAAAAGTGATTGCATCCATAACATGAGAATATGTTTCCTCATAATCAATTCCAGGCCTTTGAGAAAAACCTTGGGCTACGAGACGAGCTTTGTATCTTGTAATCTCATTTTTCTCATTTCGTTTTCGGACGAACACCCATTTGTATCCAACAGGTTTCACATCTTTGGGTGTGAGCACAATAGGTCCGAATACTTTTCGTTTGTTAAGGGAATCTAGTTCGACTTGAATTGCATCTTTCCATTTCATCCAGTCATGTCTCTTTTGACATTCATATACAGACTTTGGTTCTGGATCTTCGTTTTCTTCATTTATTTCTTGTGCTAAGAGATATGAGAAAACATCATCAATGTCATCCATCTTATTTCGTTTCCATATCTTTCCATTATGGATGTAATTGATAGAAATCTCGTGATTTCCTTCAGATTCAATATGTTCTCTATTGTCGTTAGATTCACAATTTTCTTCTTCCAAAATATTTTCTGTTATTTTGGGAGTATCATGCTTTTCACCTTCCTTACGTTTCCTAGGAACTTTATCTTTCGAACCAATAGGTCTACCGCGTTTCAAACGTGTTCCTGATTCACGTGTATCAACTGCCGCTCCATATTTTTGTGGTATTTCAATACGAGCAGGAGTATTTGCAGCTGGTATGTGTGATTTAGTTACCATTTTGGTATCAGCAAATGCATCGGGTAATTGATTTGCTATATTTTGTAACTGCATGATACGTCGAACTTCTAGTTCTGATTGTTTCGTAGGAGGATCAAGGTGTAATAAAGATGGCACATTCCATTTGATTTCCTTTCCTACTTGATTATTGTCTCCCCCTAGGGTTGGGAACTCTTTCTCATTGAAATGACAATCGGCAAATCGTGCCGTAAACACATCACCAGTTTGTGGTTCTAGGTATCTTATTATTGATGGAGAATCATAACCAATATATATTCCTAACCGTCTTTGCGGTCCCATCTTTGTACGTTGCGGTGGTGCTATTGGGATATAAACTGCACAACCAAAGACTTTTAGATGAGAAATATTTGGTTCTCTACCAAACGCTAACTGTAATGGGGAATATCTATGGTACGCACTGGGTCTTATCCGAATGAGTGCTTCTGCATGCAGAATGGCATGTCCCCATACAGAGGTTGGAAGTTTTGATCTCATGATCAATGGCCTTGCAATAAATTGCAATCGTTTAATTAATGATTCTGCCAAACCGTTTTGTGTATGAACATGAGCAACTGAGTGCTCTACTTCAATCCCTGATACCATACAGTAATCATTAAATGCTTGGGATGTGAATTCACCAGCATTATCTAATCTAACTCTTTTAATTGGATGATCAGAGAACTGAGCTCTTAATTTGATTATTTGAGTTAAAAATCTCGCAAATGCCATATTTCGAGATGATAATAGGCAAACATGTGACCATCTACTCGACGCATCGATTAATACCATAAAGTAGTAGAATGGTCCACATGGTGGATGTATTGGTCCACAAATGTCACCTTGGATTCTTTCCAAGAATTTTGGTGATTCTTTATCAATTTTGGTTGGTGATGGTCTTATGATTAATTTCCCAAGAGCACATGCAGCACATGTCATTTTATTACTTTGATATAGATCTTGGGTTTTCATTGAATGACCATGTGAACTTTCAATGATTTTTCGCATCATCGTAGTGCCTGGATGACCAAGACGGTCATGCCATAATGTAATATCTTCTGGATTTCTTTTGACCACAAGGTTTGATTCTATCGCATTAATATAAGTCTGATGTAATCCAGAAGGAAGTTTTGGAAACTTTTCCAGCACAAGATTTTTGCCTGATTTTTCAGAAGTTATATACATATACTTCTTTCCATTCTCAGTTGCAGACTGAGTTTCATATCCTTGAAGGTATATATCGTTGAAACTCAACAAATTTCTCTTTGAATTTGGAGAATATAAGACCATCGTTATCGCAGTGTCTTAGACACGTTCCTTAGTAATTAAATGTCAAAAAATAAATGTAAAATGCCAAGAAACAAGTGAAACGTTTGTTAATTAAGAACTTTTTGGACGCGTTCCTTAATGCCACGCGTCATACAAGGAAAGCTGTACTCTCTCTCATCTCTATCTCATCTTCATCTTCTTCGTTAGCAATCCAGCTTTTAATTTTGTTTCAGTCTGATTGCTGTTTCTGGGTTTCGCAAATGTTCTTTAAACAAAGCTTTTGATTATGTTTTGCTTCGTGACGACTTGAAGAAGAAGATCCGGATAAAAGCAATCAATCGGATCTGGGTAAAAGCAATCAAAATCGGATCTTGTTGTTGGCTGCTGCTGGTTTTGATGCTGTGGTCTTCATCAGGATGGTCATTTGCAGCATTCGTATCTTCTCAATCATTGCGGTCGTTTGCATTTCCTTTGTGCTTCCTGTAAACTATTACAGACAAAAGCTTATAAAAACAGAGCTTAAAGTATTTTAAACACTTCTTCATATGTTTTTACTTATTAACATAAATAATTAATTTACTAAGAACCAACCTAAAAGTCCCAGCAATAATTTTCCTTTTTCTTAATGTTTCTTAACATTGTTCCTTAGCTCAAAATTACTAATAAACAAATCTAAGACCTCTCTAGCAATAATGTTGCTCTAAGGCATTGTTTATGGAAAACTTTGTTCCATTAGGCAACATAAAGTTTGCTTTGCCAATTCCCTCGATCAAATCCGTAGGACCTGATATTGTGTTTACAGTCATTTTTGCTGACTTTAAGTTAGAGAAATATCGAATGCAAACTTCTCTGCCAATTTGCTTAGTTGTTGTTCCATTATCCATTTCTGTAACACACAATTAATATTAATAAAGAAAATAAAATTTCATAAGTAAACATTATATAATTATACATTGATTATAAGCACACACACTTATACATTAGACTATAATTATACATTAGTTGTTTCGAAAAACAATTTTATTCTAGAACTGAAAATACATAATAGTAATAATAATAATTTATGACATCACTGGCATTATTGGGCTTGATTACTATAAGCATTTTAATTATCTTGATGAGTGGCCTCGTCGACATCGTCCATAAAATCAGAAGACTCAAGGTATGTAGATGTTGTACCCTCAAAGTGCTCATTAAGATTAACTTCCTTTGCTTTGCCTTTGATGGTTTCTTGGTACAACTTACATAGATGCTGAGGAGTTCGGCATACTTGAGACCAATGCCCCTTCGATCCACATCTGTAACAGACGTTCTCGTTTTTACGAGTAGGGTTTTCTTGGGCTTCATTCCCTTTTCCACGATTGGATCGATTCCATATGTTGGATCCCCTTCCTCTTGGTTTGTAACTCCTTTCATTACCACGATTAAATCGATGGCCACGACCACGACCGTAACCACGACCACGACCACGATAGGAAAAATTTCCTCTTTCCGGATTTTTTACATCCGTTGCATTCACCTCGGGAAATGTTTTGGTTCCCGTGGGTCGGGTATTGTGATTTTTGATAAGGAGTTCATTATTTTTCTCCGCTATCATGAGCGCTACAGCGAGTTCAGAGAACCTCGTGTATCCACGGTTTCTGTATTGTTCTTGTAGAACATAATGGTTTTTGTGGAACGTTTGGTAAGGCTTCTCAAGCATTTCTGCTTCCGTTACGGGCTTACCGCAATATTCTAATTGCGCCGCTATTCTTAATATAGCGGAATTGTACGTTTCCACCTTTTCAAAATCTTGAAATCGTAGGTTCGCCCACTCATCGAGTGCATGGGGAAGAGTTATTTTCTTCTGGTTATCAAACCTCTCCTTTAGGGCTTTCCAAAGATCTAGAGGATCTTTTACCCTCGCATAGTCATGCGTAAGATTTTCATCTAGGTGTTTTCTCAGAAATATTACGGCCCTAGATCTTTCGTGAGAAGCTGATTTATTCCCTTCTTTTATTGTCTCGAGTATTTTCTCCGAGTCTAGATGAAGCTCCATATTAGTTATCCATGCCGTGTAATTTGCTCCAGTTATTTCCAAAGCCGGAAACTGGAGTTTTTCAATATTTGCCATTTCTGAATTTCCAAGACACAAAATAGTAAATTTTATTAGAATTTTATAATATTTAAAATGAACCGTTTACATTAATCATGCAAGCAATTACAAATAGAAATAGTATATAGAAAAGTAAACCGATATTCATCGTAAATTCCCCCGGAGCAAATTCTCCAACGAATAAACCGTAAATAGAAACACAAATTAGAATTGCAACTAAAATCAAAAACGCGCGAATCATCTTTCTTGGAATGAAAAACCGGAGGAGAGCGATTTGAAAATATTTGAGAGATAATGAAATGTTTGGATGAAGAAAATGAGTGAAGTATGAGTGTATTTATAGATGTAAAAATACTGTTCATAGCCGTTGTAAAAAGGTAAAATTTTTGAAATTTTTTCTTTGTGACCGTTGGGGTTAAATCGTTAAATCGAAAAACAGTTTGAAAATATCGTAATAATCAGTCAATCAATTTTAGTAAATTTCACTATATATATATATATATATATATATATATATATATATATTTTATATAGGTGAGCAAACATTTGTATAATAAAATTAATATAATACACAAATAAATATTAATCGTATTATGGTGATAGATTAATTTATATTTTAATATTGAATAAATTTTGCGGCGGCACAGCTAAGCCAAATGATAATGGTGTAATTAACAATCAAGGTTTATTAACGAGGCGACATACCGCCCGCATTAATATAGGTAAACAATAGTGAATTAAAACAACCACTATAAAATAATTAATAATAATATAGGCGGTATACCGGCCATTAAAGCAAAGTAAATATGATACATATAAACTTTACCGAATTGCAGAGTGATCGTGCTGATAACGTGTTATAAAATAACTTACAATTTTATAGTATCGAGAAATTTAAATAAGAGTGAAATTTTATACCCGCAGAAATAAAAGAACACTGATATAAGTATAATAATGAGAGAGAGAGTAAGTTATATGAGGAAGAAGAGAATGGTGTAAAAGTGCGTATTACAATCGATCGAAACAATCGTTTATATAGAAGTAAAAAGAAAAAGTTACTGTGCGTGCATAGTGGCAGTGGGCTCCACATAATTTACTTCACACGTCATTTTCAATGATCGGTGCTTCCTTTGTTGACATCCTATTTTTCACGTTTATAACAATATTCAATTTTTCGCCAAAGGCTTTTAAAATTTTTAAGACAGCACTGTATAAACTGAGACATGATGTAATAAAACTAGACGCTCTCTTTTAAGTAGGTACTGGAAGAAGCTAACATGTTGCACTGGCCGAACCAGTAAAGAAACATGATGCCGGAGATCGAATTGCACCGTACTCTTTCTTTCATTGCCTCAGTTAAATGTGCGGTTTGTTATAAAATGAAACAATACAAAAAATGTGTGCACTACCACCGGATATGGTAGTTGATTTAAGCGCAAGGTTGGTGCTGTTGCTCTCCTAGTTCGAAATTCGGTGAAAAGTGTGCTTTACTGTTTCCGGAACAGGTAGGAAACTAGTAGCCAATGCCAAACTCCTCCTAGTTAACAAAAGAAAGAAAAGGTACGCATTTTATGTACTGTGTTGCATTGGTATGGAGAGATTAGTAACTACTAGTTCAAATGGATTACTCCGAGTTGCTTATTATATCAAAAAGACTTGAAGAAAGGTCATAGCAGACCTCGAATTGTGAATACGCATTTGACAATGCATCCCGTTCAGCTTACCAACCTGATAAAATACAACATCCTAGTATCAAGAACTTGCTCTTTGGTGTAACCAAACCTTGATAGAGTGGCGCTAAAGGGGATGTTTTGTGGTGCATGAAGATTCTTTGGTGGGTTCAACGCAGCTTTGCGTACTACCAGGGGAGTCCAGAAGAAGAATATATATAAAGTGTGACATTGGCCGATGAAAGAATTGAAGGAGGTGCTTAGAGATGTTTTACTAATGCTTCTGCCTTCCAATTAATACAACAACAACAGCATGAAGATTATAAAGATCTTACAGAAGTGATCTTCTAAACTTACCATTCTGAGGTTCGACAACATCCACTGTGCCCATCACGCTGGATCCCGTAGTCCTGTGTTACCAGAAATCAACATAAAAGGGGGTGATATGATCAGAACTGAGATGGAAGTTTTTCAAACCTTTCACATAGCTCATGCAGTGGTAGTTGGATTAAAATAAGATGAGTGTAGTCATTTCCCTAGTCAGCCGCCATGATCAACCCGTCTTAATCAACAGGATATTCTGCTCTAAGACATTTTTGTCTCCAAGTCTTTTCCTCTCAAATTAGATGAATGCCTGACGAACAGCCAGCTTATAAAGATATCATATGTGAGGAAAGACAGTTACATGAATGAAACTTTAGCCCCATTCACCAGATAAAAACTTATACCGACTCAGCTTTGATTTCGATTTAGAAACATATACCACCTAAATCAATGAGAAACATAGTGAACCAATGATCTTACCTGAAAAATTATCTGATCAGGGTTTCAAGTTAAATGTCACCACCCTAGTAGTCTGAAACAAAAAAAAGTGTGAATGAAAGTGTTTAGTAAATCAGATGAAATGTCTGCATGGTATACAACAACAAATGGGTTTTGCTTCAGCCATTAACTAGAGAGGAGACTTCCAAGGAGGAGTAGCTAGCCTAGGGAAGAATTATTCAAAAGTAGCTAACCTTCTGCAAGGACTTTACTTTCCACAAATTGCTTATGCAGTTGCTGCAGCTCACTTTATAATCATATGTAAGTTGCTCATGTCAAAAAGACTCCATGAACCTATATATGGAAACACAAACTTCTTAACCCAAAAGAAAAAGAAAAAAAAAGAAATCTGATTACATAAGCTTGAAGTGTATGTAGCTCCAAGTCTGCAATTACTGAGGATCATCTTCACATTTAGCAAGAAACAACAAAAAGTACTGTCCACTTACTGATGAAACCACCACATACATTCATGTCCGGATAATTTTCAAAACCCAAAAGATATGACTCCTTCCCTATACATGATTAAAAACTGAGGAAACTTCAATGATGATACAATTATGATTTACGGGATAAGCTTCAAAACTTTCACATATCTGTTTTTGTTTTAACTTTCACCACAAAGACTAAACAAAAAAATACCTGCGTGTTGGTCACAGATTGAGCGAAAAGGTTAGGCAACACAACGTCTCTTATCCAACAAGCACTCATTAGTTATGACTAAGAATACATAACTTTTGAATTACTGATACCTCTGCACTATAAACTTTGAAACTGATTAAAAATCTAATTAAGAACATTAATAAAGGTGAACGTCCGAATAACTTTTCTTTAGGAATATAAGAAATTGCAAATAGAAATTTGTCTGGTGAAAAGATGAAGAAAACAAAAAACAACAGAACAACAACTATGATGAGTTCCATGAGTAAGAAAGCGAAAAAAAAAAGACCTAAACAAGTAAAAGAGATGTAAATCTGTAATGTCTGAAAATTTTATCTCAAGTTGCAAATCCCCTTATCTCTCTTTAAACCAATTTAATTATCTATCAAAAGGCTTTGAAAACTCTAACACTCTTTCTTGTACTTGTTGGTGTTTTGCAGCAGAGGGAGGGAGGGAGATTATGTCAAGCTTTGACCTTAGGAGCTACTTCACTGTTTTTCTTGTTTCTGTTCTTACGGTTTCTGATAGTCTTGAAGCCATCATCATCTTCCCCACCACCAGCAGAAGAGCCATTCTCAGACTTGCTTCCATCTGCAGAACCAGTCGGTGTCTTGCTCTCATCTACAACAGAACCAGTCGGAGTCTTGCTCTCCTCTACAGATCCATTCTGTGCCTTGCTTCCTCCACCTCCACTTCTCCCACCAGACTGTTTGCTTCCATCATACTCAACTGCAAACCGCAAAAATTAAAACCAATTCAATGTTTCAAGTCTTTTGCAGGTGGAAAAAATTGACTAATAATACAGAGAGGGGTTTATTAAAGCTTGCCTTGCTTTTCTTTTACACGAAGCTTATGCTCCCCAAGCTTGAAGGGATTGCTCTTGGCAGCCTTAAGCATGCTCTGGACAGATGCAACAGATTCAAAGGAGACAAAACCAAAGCATCTTCCACTAGCCTGGGGGACTCAATAAGGTAACAAGTTTAGAATTGATTCTTCAAAAGGAAAGACACGAGATTTTGATTATTAAAGATCATTATTACCCTGGAGCTTCTGATTTGAACTCCACCTTCTTTGATAGGGCCAAAACCCTTGAACAGTTCATAGAGCTGAGGTGCCTTTGCATCCATCGGCAGATTTGACACAAATACCGAAGTTCCTAAAACAAAACAAAACAACAAATTAACCATTTGATATCCCAAAATAGACCACTGAACAATGGATGGTCGTGTCTGCCTTCTAACCTGGTTCGTCGACGATCCTCTGGTCACTTTTCTTTTCAGGTTTACCAACAGCAGCAGCAGCAGCAGGTGCTGGAGCTGCACGCCCTTTGGATGGTGCCATGGTTTTAGGTTTCTGAACGGCGGGGGCTGCTTTAACTTGGAAGGGAGCAGCGTTCCTCAACATTGATTGAACCTGTAAACAAGTATCACCAACATCATTTTTTAACAACATCACATGTAAAAAGTCAAAAATCTGACATGACAGAAAAACTCACCATCGCAGCATACGATTTCTTGGCTCCATCAGCAGCAGCAGCAGCAGCAGCAGTTTCAGCAATTGCCTCTTTAGGTTTTTGAGCAGTAACCGGAGGAGGAGGAGTAGCTTCAGCAGCAACAACCTTCTTGACCTCAGCAGTATTAACAGACTTCTTGGCAGGAGCATCAACCTTGTGGACCGGCTCGGTCTTGCTTATCTCATCAACTGGCTTCGCCCCTTCTTCAATTTCTGGCATACGAGATTCAACAAGAGTTGGAGGGGAAGACTCTTCTTCATCAACAAAACGATACATGTCATTGACGACAACATGGGCCTTGTCCTGAGGCGCCAGATAGAACGTCTGTGAAAACTTCCTCTTGAGGTTGCCTTCACCGGTCAAGAAACCAACAACCATGATTATTATCCCATCTTGCAGCGACCTCTGAGAATCAACACTAAGCACATCGTATGTATTTCCCTTGTATTCACTGGTAAGGTAGTGCTCCTTGATAGCCTGTACACCAAGGTAATTAAAAAAAAAAAACAATGTCAAGTCTTAAGCCAACAAGACAATCATAACTAGTTTCACAACAAAAACCATAACCATTATGATTAAAAACTGCATTTAATGTCAGAGACAAGCAATAGTTTTGAGTTTAATAACGCAATAAACCAATAATTAAAACTACATTTAATGTCAGAGACAAGCAAGAGCAGAAACACACCTAATAAAAACCTAATAGTACTATTAACAGTGGATAGAGTGAGAGAGATCTAAACAAAGCAATAAACTGAATTGGTTACCTCGAGGGAAGTAAAAGAGAGCATGGAACCATCAGGACCTCCTGGTCTGGTGACAACGCTACCATCAACATAAAGCCTATGAGCTTCATGAGTGGCGCTTCCCATTATGTAATAGTACTGTTCCACAAAAGCCTCAGAGAGTACTTCGTGAGGAGCACTGTGAACAACAGCACCTCCTTCCTCCGCAGCAGCCATTATCTAATCCTGCAACAACAAAAGGTGTAATTTAAATTCCAGATCAAACGGGATGAAACCAAATCAAAGATTCAAATTGAAAAAAAAAAAGCTAACCCCTTTTCGATCAGATTGAAAATCTGAATTCGGATTTAGAGAACGATGGAACCGAGGAGAGTAAAAAGGAGGAAGCTTTTGTTTTGGTGATTAGGTTTTTAAAGAGAGTCGAGAGAGAGATTTGTGAATGAGGAGGAGGAGGCAAGAGAGGAGCTCTTTAAATAGGGTTTTAGAGAGGGCTCTCGCTCTCTCTCTCGCAGACAGATTCCTGCTTTGATTTTGAGAACGAGGAGAGAAACCAAAAAGGAAAACTCAATATTGTTTTTTTAGAACAACTAAAGGGTCTGTCTTTATTTATTTCTTAGGAACTCGAACTTGGTTTGGTTTTTTTGGTTTGGTTTTTTTTTTTTACTGTTGGGACGCTTTATGTTCTTTACTTTTCTAATATCCTTTTCTCGTTGACTATTATTAGACTTGAATTCTAATGTATATAGTTAATTATCTTGTAGATTTTATTAGCAAAATTACTTCCTTTCCTTCAACTAATTAATGATTTTGTAAATTTTCAAAGATTGATACAAATCTAGTTTTTGTTGAATTCAAGATACATATCTAAATACTTCAAACTATTAAATTGAAACATATCTCTTATTATTTAAATCATTGGGTTTTTTTCTCTCTTTTTTGAGATTTTGTTATATGCAACAAAAGGTAATGTATCTTATATTTGTTTCTTGTTGAGAAAATAATTTATTTATATTGTTGGGATTTTTTTTCTTCTAATTATTAGATACGACCAATGATAACACGACACTTAAAATAAATATGGTAGAGGAAATATTACATTTATGAGATTTAAATCTAAAAATAAATTAAATTTATAAGAAACTTACCAACTTAATAAACAAACTAAATATTAAAATATTTAATGACCTACATCCATATGTGCCCATTTTGATATATAATCATTTAGTTAGCTAACTATTGGTTCACTTCTAGACTAATATTTACAAAGTGATTTTCCGTTTCTAAACATTCACGTTAAAAGTTACAGTGTGTAAAATCGTTAATATCCTCAATAAAAAATATATCTGATAATTATATAATTAAAAAAATATTAGTAATACTAGATCTAATAATATTAGATAACTGATTATAAATTAATATAAAAATATCAAAATGAAAATATATTTTAAAAAGAAGATAATTCTTATATATATTATATTTTTATCCGAATATTTTCTATTATAAAAGTTAAAAATTAGGATATAAAACAATTTAATTTAAAGTTAAATATTAATCCAGTGGAAAAAAACTATAAAAAAAAGACCAGGATCAATGCAATCCCTAGAAGGAGCCTTGGATTATGGACTTAAAGATTTTCCTGTCCAAAAAGACCGAAAAAACGGTACGAGATTCTATCAAGTGGACAAAACAGGTTTTGATAGACATAAACATACACATCTATAAGCTAAGTTCAAAAAAAAAAACATACACTTCTATAAGGGGCTTCAAGGAAAGAAAAGCCTAAAGCCTTCTCTATGCCTTCGATGTTGGCGAGTGACTGTACAAATGTTATTGGTATCATAAAGAAAAAGGTGAAGAAGAAGTATGCAACTGTGCCAATGATCCTTCTTATCTTAAGGTCGACATATGGCAATGCCAGATTGTCATAGTAGATGTCACGTGGCTCTGCAGCCCACTCGGTCAGCCACTCTGTCGGGTTTTGACTGTTCAGTTTGAGCACAGACAGCTGCTCCCCAACGGCTCTTGAAAGATACAAAAGCTGCAGGGACTATAGACTTTGTCCCTGTCCTTGATTTCTGCTTCTCCTCACTTATCTGAAACATTCCAAGTGAGTTTTGATTAAATGTTTTCAAATGAAATAGCATAGTAGAGATGAACGTTCTACTTCTCTCGGATTTGCAAGCCCAACTTTTGAAAGCTTTAAAGACATTGTTGTAAAGCTTAGGACTGAATGGGCCTAAGATTGGATGTTTAGTTTCAAAGAGAATCGTGTCTCAAATGTAGCTTTACAAGTGATTGCATTACATGCTTCTCTTTTCTTTGCTGTAATCTACTCCCTCTGTTTCATAATACTTGATGTTTTGTCATAGTGCACAGAGATTAAGAAAAATAATTTTTTAAAAAAAAATATTTTAAATATATAATATTAAAATCTGTTAACCAATGATAAAAAAGACTGTAAAATCTAATTGGTTAAACAGTTTCTAATAAAGTTAAAATTACTTTAAAATCTCAAAACTTCATGTAATTTGAAACAAAATAGTTCTTCTAAAACATCATCTATATTGAAACGGAGGGAGTATCTTATTAAAATAGGAACATTACAACTTTTTCTAGGTGGATTTTTAAAAATGGACCTCATATATTTAAATTAAATGTCTCATTCTTTATATATAATACGTACCATAGTCTAATTTTGCATTGATGTATTTCCTTAAATACAGTTCTTCTTTTTGTCCATATTCCATATATGATTTTTACATTTATTACATATCGATTTAAATAAGATATATACTAAGAATACTAAAAATATTAATCGTTCTATAGTTACCCTATACAATTCATTTTAAATTGATTATTATACTTTCATTGGCCATATCTATTTTATTAGTATGAATAACATTAGGTAGATAAGTCATAGACACATACATAAAAATATGACTATTCTTATAACTACGTTGGCCCTAATCTACTTTCTAAAACAAATAACACATAGCTTCATATATTGTTTAGAATATAGTAATATTGTATAGTATTATACTTATACAATAATACTAAAAACAAACCAAACTGAAATATAATATATATCAAAAATGCTTTAAACCATTACACACAAAATATATTAGACCTCAGAGATAAAATTCACTTTGAAATTACGTAATAATTATTTTTAAAAATAAAATTTCGTACTGTACAAAAAACATAAGTTTTATATAAAAGTTTGTGTTACAATAAAAAGACACAACTCGCGCTTGCAAAGTGTTATTTTTACATACGAAAGACAGTTTTGATATTGTTCTTTAAACACAAAATTGAATTATACAAACTCGATACTACATAAAACTAAACAATATAGAATATATTTTAAAAATAAAACCCGTGCGGGTGTGCATATGTTATATAATATATAAATATATTATGTTACACATATTTTCATATAAATAATACCCCAATGTAAGTTTTGTATGATAAATGTTCAAATACAAAATATATAGCACTATATATTTTAAATAATATAGAAAAAATCTACTTTACGTTATCATAAAATTTAAAAATCAAATTTAGTAATTAAACACATTGCTTCTTTAAACACATTAGTACACATTGTTATTTATCAAAATTCTATATTACTACACATTGCGATCATGTATACAGTTAGTAAAAACAAAGATAAAAAAAATTGACTCCCGCTCGGTCGAGCGGGTCATGATCTAGTGAATGTTAAAACAGTTTGCTTTTGTTATTTCTCTATTATAATAGTTTGTCTTTTTTTTCCTGAAGTGGTTACTCTAATATTTTTGATTAAAATCTCATTTAAGAAATCAAAATGTTTTAAATTTCTTTTAGTGTATTTGAAAATATAATTATATTATTTCATATTTATATTGAATATGAAACTTATAGAAATACTCCATGGATGCAAAAAAAAAAAGAAGCAGAATGGATGTTGGTCATAATAAAGGAGTTGTGACTTCAACTCTTTTAATGTCCCAGTGTGCATAATCCTATAGGTTATGGTGTAGCTAAGGATTTCTATCGTAGCTCTTCGATGGTGTAGATGATCGCATGATCTTTATAGACACTTTTGAGATGCACACAAATAAAGGACTTGAAGACTTTCCTTGATAACTAATATTGGTTTGACCCATTTTAATAAGTTTTCATACTAAGTTTTGTTTGACTCATTTCAATATAATAACTCACACATTCTATTACCAAAATATATTTTCGTCATGCTATTTAAAAAGATTGAGATATGAACCCTGTATAGCAAAAAAAAGTGATCTGTATTTTCTTGTAAAAGTCGACTACATATTTTTGTAACCAGGTTAAGTTTTCTATACTGTTTATTAAATCTAAGATATTATTCCTTAAACTCGAACCGTTGCACCCTTATGTACGTACCCCCTCACGTTATATATATATGTACACAACAGAAACCGGGCCTTTCCTGTTGGAGAAAGCGAGAGAAAGTCATGTATGAATTATATGCTAAAGCGCGAGATTTCAAACCGGACCCGGTATACACCGACCAACATTGTTTGTATTTTACTTTCTCCAATGGGCTTCCCCTGACTGAAACCCAGATTAAAAACTTTTTCAACAGGTACGTAGCAAACCCTGATGCCTAAATCCTCTGAATACAATATATTAATAAGCAATTTTTTTGGAAAATGTTTTGTCTCATTACTTCGTGACTTGTACTGTTTGCTGTGTTTAATTAGCCAACTCAGCGCACACACACACATATACATTCGCACATAGACGAGGACTATAAATATGTAATAATTTTGGTTTAGTTTGTCCGAGTGCTATATCTCGTTTGCATTTGCTTGCATCTTACTTACACATTACATTGCATTTACAAAAAGATGTTTTGCTTAATTGTCACGTTTGGCGATCCTTATCATACGCTTTTGGTGATAACTAATACATTTATTTGTTTGCCAACTGGTTCTTTCTTGTGTGTGTTGATCATGGTCATTTTCATTATCAGGGATTACTCACCGTATGTTGCGGATGTGTTTGTGTTCCGACGTAAGGGAGGAAGGGGGCAACCGTTGTTTGGTAAAGTGGTATTCAAGAATACGGACTCACCAGACAAGATCATGCAAAACCGTGGAAAGGCCTTCTTTAATGTGGAGGGGCGTCCGCTTTGGTGCCGAAGGTGGGTTTCTAAGAAGAAGGAAACAACAGCCTCCGCCAGTGACAGCCTCCGTGATGGTGGAAGCCACCACGGTGGTGACTAGTGATCAGCGCGTTAATGAACTTGGTGAAGGGTGTGGATTAAATCTCTTTGTATCGAGAGTTTTATCTGTGAACCGAGTTCTGAAGAATCTATGTTTCTGGAAAGACATGTTGTTTTCAATTATGGAATAAGGGAACTGCAAAACTCAGTTCAGACATGTTTTTTAAGATTTATTGCTAAACTGTTTTGAATTCCTTTTTTTTTTTTTTTTGCTAAATGATTATTTTGAAATTCTTTGTTGGTTGAAATATGGTGAAAGGAAGAGAATACTATATCCATCTAGGACAATTGCTCGGTAATATGTTGAAAACAAGAAAAGGTTTTAATTTTACTAGTGAAGAGGACTGTGAAGCAAAGTTCTGTTCGCGATTATGATACGAGGAAAATTGTGTGTTACCTTTCAGTTCCTTAATACATCACTTCGATCATGTAGCCCTAATGTTTGCGTAATTTTATCTCATTTAATATTCCCTCCGTATCATTTTAAATGGTGTTTAAAGATTTTAATTTTATTTGATATTCTCACAATTCTAGATAAAATTGGATATCACTTGAAATTTGTGATCAATTACAAAATATTACATTTTTCTTAATGGTTGAATTAATTGTTTTTATATTATCAAGGTAAATCACATAAAACTGTATTTTCTTAATTTTGTGCAAAAAACTTAAACACCGTTTAAAATAATATAGAGAGAGTAATTAATATTCTACTAGACGAAATTCTACACCTTACACGGAATGAAACTGATTAAAAAATTATAATTATCAATTTATAAATATTAAAAAGGTAAAACGTCATAGTAACAAATAACTCTTACATGTTATATGACACAATGTTGTAATTATTGATATATAGAATAGTTAAAAACAAACAGTTTAACTTTTCGATGTACTTTCCTATCAGGATTAATCAAAAATGAAATAATTAAAAGTAATAGTCTTCTTAACAAACTAATATATTATAGTTTTCATAATTTTATACTGTTTCGCTAAATTCCTAAAAATAGAAGAAGGATAAATGTAATTTGAATAACAATAATAGTTGCACAATTAAGTGGATAGATCAAGACATACAAGTAAAAATATGGATCATTATTACGACACATAGATTTTTTGGCTTCAAGCCGGAGAATAAAATTCTTGATACTCTATGATACCTTGAAAATCAATATGAGAAGTCCTTTATTGTTTGATCTCTCTTTGAAATTTTGTAAAATATTAAATGCGAGGAAATAAAATATAGGTAATAACATTAAGAATTATATTTGACTATAAACTTAACCGTATTTGAGTTTTATATATTGACTAAATAAACTTCTATTACCATTAATGTTGATTTCAAATTTAAAAGTCTACTTTTACCATTAATGTTGATTGATCACATTAAAATTTTATTTGACTATAGTTTAACCGGATTGAATTTTATATAGCGACTAAATAAATTCCTATTACCATCAATGTTAATTTCAAAATTAATAGTCTTGGTGTTTAAGTTAAGGAATTTCATTTTGAAATATGGACCTCTTTTAAAATACATCAATCCTATAATCATTAATATATGAAAAACAAAATCGATATCAGCCTGTTTAAACCAATAACGATTCGAAACCGTCTCGAGAATTTGTTATAACATCAGTTTATGCTTGGGATGGAATGAATGAGACCGAAGGTTGATGTTTATAAAAAAGTACTGATGTTTTTTCGATCTTACATTGCATACGATAAATATAGGAAATATACTTAACTACAAATACGGTTGTAGACAAATGAAGCAAATATTGAGATTCTAATTAACGTAATTAAATTCAATTTCAAACAGTGACGATAAAAAATATGAATATATGTTTCAGTTTCGACGGTGAATATCCATTACCAAATCCAGCCAATATTAATGAGTACATATATAACCAGAATTAGTGTCATATTTAGCTTCATATTTTCTAATTTGAAATATTCATATGGCAATCATGCATTGTCACGAAAGTATTGTGTGTTTGACAATGTCTTTATGATATTTGAAAATTATATTATGGCAATCAATACCATAATTTCCATATTTCCTGATTTATTATATTGATAGATGGGTATCGACGTTTTAAATGATCTCGAGTATACATTGAATTATCATCGATTATTTTCATATGAGATATAATATATAGTGTGATATATTCGATATATGAAAATGACATTCCTTCTTGTTTTTTATGTAATATGATATAAAACAAGTCAACACAAAATGATCCAAAAGTAACACAGCAAAAGCAACACTCAGTTTTGATATCATCTTCATTAAGATCACATAATAAAAACCGGTTTTACATAACCGGTTTTGATATAAAATGATCTCGAATATACATGTAAACAATATTTGAATATAATAGTAACTAGATATTTTATGATGAATTTTTTATCAATAACATTATTAATAATGATATTAATTTGTAAGATTTATGTCTATTTTAAATATTTTTGTATTGAAATCAACATTTTTAAACCCGACATGAATCTGCGATTGAACTGGTGATCCGAAATGTAATACAGTTAGAGTTTTAAGAAATGTCATTATTTTAAAACCCGATAAACCAGCAAAAATGCTAAACCCCAAAGGAACCCGTTGAACCGATGAATCATCCAGTTTGATTTAAATTTTTAACTTTTAATTTTTAAAGTTAATTTCAAATTTAGCATTAGATATTTAAATACTTATTAACTTAAATCTTATTATATTTTTATGTCATATCTCTATGTTAGATTATGTAATAAATTAAAAGTATTAAAATTAATAAATATTTAAATATCTAATGATAAATTTGAAATTACGGATTTCGTTTTAAATCAAATACCTATTTTTTGAACACCGACTTAGATTATATAGTTTTCATGAAATTAGGGATTTCGTTTTTATCATTTCTTAATTTTCAGAAAATCTAGTATTATAGCCATGAATATTGCTTCTGTGGATACTCAGAAACTACTTACCATAAAAATCGTTTTGGAAATCTTAGCATTAATAATCACGATATATATTCTTACCATATAAATAGGTTAGATGTTAAGCTTTTTTTTATTATTAGTAAATGTATTAGACTTGGAAAAGAATTTACCCTGGAGATGTTTTGTGCCTGATGGTGAGATTCTTTGATGTTTTGTCTTTGTTTGTAAGTTCATTGGGTTGGGACTCCGCATTGGATGGCCCCTGAGGTTATTCAGGAAAACCGTTATGATGGGAAGGTATGTATCCTATTTGAAAATAATGTGGTCTGCTAAATTTTTCGATCAATGTACACAACTTCAGATTATAGGACTGACGCAATGGCACCTTAGCTTATTATGTTTCCAAGTGATCAGATAATATACTTTGCTGATTTTAGGATGGGCAAACTGATTACTGTCCTGCTATTTCTTTTCTTCTGGTTATGGAATGAAGTGAATCTGAACTTAAGCCAAACCTATTAACAATTCCTTGATATCCTGGTTTTCAAAGCGCATCAACTTAAGCTTTGCATTGGCTCATGTTGTCATGTTGTGATTTTGGAACTATGGTCGTTCATGGTGAGGATGAGACAGAAGAGAGTTACTCAAGAGGCTCAACTTGCCAAAGAGAAAGATACTGAAACATATGAACGTTTACACAACTACTGAGATGTTGTAAGATGTGAACAAGGGAATAAGGAGCTGACTAACAAAACAAAATCAAAATCAAAACTTATTAGTATCAAGAACTATCCTCATCATCTTCACTCACTGAACCAACAAGCTCTAGCTTCCGGTACTCCCTTTCCTCTTCTGGTTTCATAACGTAAGGACCATCCGGTTCATCATAAGGCTTTGAGGTTCTGTATTCCCTCTCTGTTATCGACCTTATACCATTTGGATCTGCTTCCATTTCTTCCTCTTCATCATCACCATCATCTCCTTCTTCCATGTCATCCTTTGGAGGATATCCTCGAGTTTGTGCCAGCAACCACTGGTCAACAACCCCACACTCAATTGCATATCTTGCTGTCCGTTCCAAGTACCCTTTGTCATTCATAAGATCTGGCTGAATCGTAAGCATTCTTATCAGACCTGAAACAGAGAGAGTAGAGTTCAGTTAAATCCCCACTACAACACAACTTATCCAAGAAAAGCCAAAAAATGTAACCTGCAACAATGCCATCTCCAGACGCTGACATATCCCTGGTAAAAGGAGTGATGGGAACATCCTCCATCCCAAGAACAGCACCATTGTGCTCTTTGGTATAGTAATGTATCTTAGAAGTCCCATTGGTCACAAACAAAACCTTGAGATTCTCATGCCAAAGCGGTTCCACTGTCTCTGGCTCGTAATGGACAAACTTACTGCTGTCATTGTTTTTAGTATCGAACTCTTCGGTCGCCTCGATTCCGCAGAGGAACTCAAGCTCCTGTTTAGTGATTTCAATCACGTCTGCAAGATCCCACACTTGTTGTATGAGACTCTTGGTCTCTTCCCTAGATTGCCATAGCGGTAAAGGGAGGTTCAAGTCATAGAAAACGACGTTCCCTAGCTGCTTCGATATCTTGATGGCTTGTAATGTAGTTGACATCATCTTCTTATCCAGCAGTGAATGCGTGGTGAAGTAGAACATCTTCGCCTGCAAGAAAAAGTTAAGATCAGTGAACAAGAAAATGAGTTGACATAGCTCAACATCTCTTACCTCTTTGAGGACATCAACGTTGATTTCAGATTTCGAAAGAGAATCCTCAGCGCAAGGTTTGACACAAGTCGATTTCAACCGACCTCTCTTGCTGATCTTCATAGTAGAACAAGCAGTAACCCTTTTACTATCAATCTTTACTGATCTCGTTTGGACTTTACACACATTCAGGTAGTACAACATGGCTTGACCGAAGTCATCGTCTCCAAGCTTCCCCATAAAAGCAACCTTACCACCCAAGCTTGCAAGAGCGATAGCAACACCTCCTGCGCATCCTCCGGGAGCTCTGATGTACTTCTCCGGAGCCCACACCGCGTCTTTCATACGCTCCTGACGTTCGTAGTCCAGAAGCCTGTTCGCTGGCCTTCCTGATGGCACGAAAGCGTGCTGTGCAGATCCAAAGCAACACACTAGAGGAGGCCATCCGTATGTGTGACTTATGTCTTCTTCGCTTTCGTGTTTGCTCAGATCAATCTCCTCTCCTTCACTGTCAGCATCAGTGGCATCAACATCACTAGCATCATCATGTGTACTACTAGTAGTCACTAAACCTTCCTCCACTTCTTTATCTTTCTTAACAGTCCTCTTTCGTCTCACTTTCTTCTCCACATCAGAAGAAGCTACTGTAAACGCGTTTAAAATCAACATTTGAAGCAAATCATTCAAAATGAGAAAAAAAAACAATAAAAAGTTATAACCTTTCTTTCTAGTTCTCCGTGGCTCTTTTGTGTCGCTGCTTTCGTTGTCTGAATCTGAAACATCATCACTATCTACTCTTTCTTCTTCTAAAGGTTCATCCTTTGCTACTACTACAACCTCCTCCTCCTTCTTCTTCTTCGTTGTTGTTCTTCTCGCACCACCACTCCTCTTAGGAGCTTTGGTTGGTTTCTTCCCACCAACAGCTCCGTTTCCACCATCGTCTTCATCAAGAGGAGCAGACTCTGATAACTTTCTCCTACCAGCAACCACTAAAAAGCCTTGTTTCCCGCTCAATCTTTCACCTCGGAACTTCACAAACCCCAGTGGCTGGAGACAAGCAACATCTGCATTGCATCTGCCAGAATCAAACAAAACCATAAAGCACAAAACTTTATCACACTTATGGGCAACAATAACAGAGCACAAGTGGTTCTGCAACGAATCGATAAAAACCCATTTCTCAAAATGTTAGAAAGAGACCTGGGGAATGGTAGGAACTGTGTGAAGGAGAGAGACGCCATGAAGATGATGAAAGTTAAGAGCTTTTTCTTGTACTCTGAGACTAAACTCCGCAACCCATACAGTCGAAAAGAAGCGAGAGAAATCCAGATATGAGAATTTTGATGGAGATTTGGGGTTTAAGCTCTCTCTCTTCTTCTCTCTCGCTCGCTCGCTCCAACGTGAAAGAGGAGAGAGGTTAGATGCGAGAGGATGAGGTTCAGGTCAGGGGGTTTAGCGCTTTGATAAAACGGCAAGCGTTCTTTGCTAAAAGTACCAAAACGTCATCACGTCTCTTTTACTTTACTATTCGGTGTAATGATTTAGAGCCCATTAAAGGTTTTGAATGTTATTCGGCCCAAAGTAAACGCAACACACATGTGGCAAATATGATTTATCAAAAACCATGCGATTTTGGAATTTTGTTGGAAGAATTCAGAATAAACTTGGGGTAAATGATTTTCTCCAAATCAGTTTAATGTAAATTTTTTTTAAAAAAATATTAGACTGTCCAATAACCATGTGATTCTAATCCCTTCAAATCCTTCGTTTTCCATGGATAAAATTGAGTTACCCATTTAAAAAACATACGTCTATTATAATTTGGACATGCTTCACCCATAAACTGACATCTTTACGTGTTGGAGGCTGAAGATGAAGATGAGTATGAATTAAGAACATTTTCACAAGTGTCAAGTGGTACGATAGAGTTCAAGTAATGTTATGTTGTCTAAATTGAAAACACATAACGGAAAGTGATTAGGAACAATAACTAATTAAAAGGGACAATAATAAAGACAAGTCAAATCAGAAAGCTAGATAGGGTTTCCGGAAAAGGAAGAGTAGAAGCTGCGAATTGAGTTAATGAGTAGAGAGCTTCTCTACGTGTGATGTGAACTGTGATGCTTCTTAGCTTTGTGTGTTTCTTTTAAACTCAAGTGGGTTTGGTAGACTTTCCTTTCGACTTTGCTTTTAAAACTTACTTTTATAATATCTTCTTTTCTTAGTTAGAAAAAAAATCTCAAAATAAAGAAATTGCAAATGTGGTAAAGGATTCACAACTGTGAATAACGTCATGGGTTAGATTCTCATTGACCACTTGAAACGCTGTAAATAGTAAGAAAATGTGGAGCATGCAGATCTCGTGGTAATTAATCTTTAGGCCTAGAATTTTTTTGGGATCATACCACGATTATCAAAAAAAATTGCAAAATGTACCTTCCACTTAGCTATGAACTTTTATGTAGTACGGTAACATATTATACACACATATAAACCAAAAGTTGCATGTAGTTTCATATTAAGTTGTTTTATATAGCAGACTGTTGCCGTTGTACATCTATATATAGATCGGTTGTACATTATGATCAAATTTGTTTGTAAATAATTTTTATAGTATCGGTGTTGGACCGATGATTATTTGGTCATAAATTGTAGTGAAATGCAACTAACTACCTTGTATACAACATGTGAATGTACTCATGATCATGTAATCCACTCTCAGTTTATATAGGCGGTTATGATTTATGTTCATGTATTTATACCTAAATGGTCAGTTACTTTTTAATAGATTACAACAAATTGTTTTCCTCTAGGCTATATTAGTACTATAATGTAAAAGTTCTAATGGATTCAGCCGTTAACTTTAAAAGCTATAAGCGCCGCTCCCTTCATAACCCGAAGCAAATTAGTCATCAATAAATATAAATTAGAATAAAAGCCATTCCAAAATTAGGCGCAAGAAAATTTGGTACACGACAAGAAAAAGAGGGCATATATGAAAATGGTTATAAATCCAAGTATAGAGTAGTGTAGGCCTGGGCGTTCTGTCGGGCTTTTCGGATTTTCGGGTTTTCGAATTTACGCTCCTAAGTTCCATAGTAAAATTTCATTAGTACGGGTCGGGTTCAGATAATAATACTTCGGGTTCGGTTAAAAATTATATTGCATCCTAAAACTCATAAAGTAACCATATATCATTCGGATTCGGGTTATATCGATTCGGTTTGGATATAATCAAAATAAAAAAAAAACAAAAATTTAAAGAAAAACATAAAGAAAAAATAACTAAATTAATAAAAATTAATCTATCACACATAAAATTACTAAAATAACAATAAATGTTAAATCAAGCATGAAAACAAACATTATTTGCAAACAATATACATTATATCATAGAGAGTAGACTTGTTATTCCAATGAACAAATTATAAATTACTTATTTATAACTAATTGTGTACTTAAAATATTTTTAATATTGTTAATATTTATTATTATATATCATATTACTACGAATATTAAATTTAATAACTAAAATATTTATATATATATATATATATATATATTTCAAAAATTTATATTAACTATTAGTTTCGGGTTTTTCAGGTTATTCGTTCGGGTTCGGTTAATAACACTTCAGGTTCGGATATTTTTATACCACCCTACAAGACCCATTCGAGTATTTTTACATTTTGGGTCGGATAACAGGTCGGGTTTTTCGATTCGGGTTCGGTTCGGATTTCGCGTTCCGTATTTTATGCTCACGCCTAAAGTAGTGGATGCATGAATAATAGGTGCGATAATAAATAGATAGATAGCTAGAGGGTAAAGAGGCAAGCTTTAATTTAAGAGAGAGAGTAATGAAGTTATACGAGCAAGGAAACCTGACTAAACCCTAATCTCTTATTAGCCTTCTTCCCTTTTTGGGCAATCGTCCCATCGCTCACAGTCATCGTCCCAAACTCCTTTTTCTCAATAAATATAATCTCAGTCACCTTTATGTGGATGCAGAATTTCTAGTCCACAATTACCCTAGGATATACAACTAATCTTCTATTTTCAGTTACTAATGTAAATTTCTTTCACTTCCATCTCTGGATGTTTCAGCCCAAAATATCGAAGTATTTTACATTTGCGTCAAAATCCGGTGATGAGATTTGCTATTGATGAAAATGGATACATAGAAACTAGAAGATACATTTTTAATTGTGCTTGTTAATGAACTTTTTATTACAAAGTACGTACTAATAAAATAAGATATCATTGATAAAAAGCATATGGCAACTGTAGAATTTATAACTAGCTAGCGGACGGTGTAAGAAATATGAATTTTAACTGAGCCTGTTATTAATGTTTTTTTTGACAAAAAAAAAACATTGATACGTTGGTTTATTATGGTTTTTTTAATGTTATTAATGTTTTTTTACTAGTGGTTTATTATTATTAATGTTTTCGCTATTGGTTTATTATTTTATTAACTTTGACACGTTGAAATCTACCGTGTAGAAAAATATTACCTCAATATGGATATATATTAGTTCTAATACTAGGATGAAACTTTAACCAAATTAAACAGTCGCAAGCTAATATGTGTGCGGAAGTATAAAATCTAAAAGAGTGAAGAATGCAAAAAAAGTTAGTCACTGAAAGAGACGTATGATTTATCAATTGTCCACGTCCAATTTCCCTGTGGGGCACTACACGCACAAAAGATGGAATCCATTCTAGAGCTCCTTCTTTCTTCACTATCTTTTCAAGTTTCTATTTTTGAAAATTTATTAAAACCATTTTTAATTTTGATTTTGATTTAACCCAAGCCCACTTTAAATTCAATTTTTTTAATAAGTAATACATGTTAAAACACATTCTTGTCCTATCTCAGATTTCAACAATAAGGTGTGCCTATATAACTCCAAAAAGAAAAATTATGCTGATGGACATTATGATTAGTAGTTGGTCCATGTTAAATTATTCAGCCAATAACTGATAAAATAGAGTAGAAGAGAGCGTCAAAGATGGAAGAGAAAATGAGTAAGGAAATAGAACCAAAAGAAAAGGTTGAATGGAGAAGTAAATTTTATTTTATAGAGTTATCTTGGATTTTATAAAGTATAACATTTATCACTAAAAACCAACAATATCTTCGTTTTTGTAACCGGAGGATAATGCACTTTCAATCAAATATATAGATATCCCTCGACTTTCTAGGGATAAAATTCCATGTATATAATACATATCATCTTTAGTTTCATGAATTTATGTTTATATTAGGGCCATCTTAAATTAAATTAAGAAGTATACTCTTACATGTACATTGTATATGTAAACCCTATATAACCCAAAAATAGAAAACTTGTAGTGCAGTCAGTGTGGAAAACTTCCTTAACCTTAAAATATAAAACTGCTGATTAAAAGATCCTCACTTGATCGTTTTCTGCTTTTGGAATCCAATCTATCTATAGTCAGAAGAAAAGAAGATCCAATGTTTTGGTTGTTTCTCGATCGACAGCTAATTAACGACTTCTGTATTTAATTTATAGTTATTAATGAAGTTTCACTATGAATAAAAAGTTATGTTCTCAGTTCTGCAGGAAAATCATTTTTGCGTGAAATATTTTTGAAGAAGCAAAAAAAAAGAAAAGAAAAAAGAGAAACAGATCAAAGATCAGATAAGGACAATCCTTAAATTTGTAACATGTGGGTAAGTCAAGGATTGCTGGTATCAAATTTGGAAGAATCTAATCATATTCACACCACGTATTGTCTAAAATGTAATATTTTATTATCTTAATTATTATTTTATTATCACCACGTACATATAGAAGCTGATATATAAAAATGAGACTGCTTGCTTAGATTAATTTGTTTTCCCTCTCTAATTAGGTTCCATTTTGACTAGTTATATTACTCATCATTAAGTTGCCGTAGAAATTAAAATAGTCATATATTATATACAAAAACGTTTTTGAATCATTTTCAGTACTGCTAATTATAGTAAAACTAATGTACGAGGAGTGATATTTAAAGTTTTGATATTTCTTAATCATTATTAAATACGTCTGCAAGTTTTGCAGAGGAAGGTATGTACTATCACTAGCAACAGTAGAAACATTGATAAAAGTCATAAAACCCTAGATCCGGTTCCTTTTTTATTGATGTATAAATATACATATACACATTTATTTATACAAGATATCACATAAGAAAATAAATTTATCCTTTTACACTCAAATCTCTTTTGATTATGAGTCAGTTAATGATGGATTTATATTTATGTTTCCTAAACCCTAGTTTTATTAATTAAAATGTTTTAACACTAAAATCTTTGGTTTCTACACCGAAAATCCTTGGTTTAACATTTTATTTGGTTTCTATAACCTTTAAGGCTTTAAGATATTATTGGCTGTAAAATAGATGTAAAATGCATTTATGGACTGCGCATACGTCCAACACTTGAACTAACTTTGCTTCTCTCTCGTTCTCTTAAACCTCCATGGTATTGGTTTCACTATTTGACATGTCTGAACTTCTCTATATATACAAGCCTTCATATCTCATAAACTAAACATTACCCTAACTCTAGAAAACTTTTCCTGATATCTCTCTCCCTCTCTCCCAAGTGTGGTTTTCAACCCATTCTTAAAGATCATGAACCTTGAAGAGAAACCAACCATGGCTTCAAGGGCTTCACCTCAAGCCGAACATCTCTACTACGTCCGGTGCAGCATCTGCAACACCATCCTCGCGGTAAATAACCCACACAAAGATAAATATAAAATCCTACATGCATGGTCTATATAGATTCGTATATAGTAAGCAAAGCATGCGAATCTATATATCGATGTGTATTTTTTCAAGGGGTCGAGTTAACAGTAAACCTAATCATATCTACACATATAGGTTGGGATACCAATGAAGAGAATGCTTGACACTGTAACGGTGAAATGTGGCCATTGTGGTAACCTCTCGTTTCTCACCACAAGCCCTCCTCTGCAAGGCCATGTCAGCCTCACCCTTCAGGTTCATAAAACTTGATTTATACATATACTTAGGCATATATATAGCTATTAATATGTACATATGCATTAAAAGAGGTATAATTGATGAGTCTAATTTTTTGAACAAGCAGATGCAGAGCTTTGGTGGGAATGAGTATAAGAAGGGAAGCTCTTCTTCCTCCTCGTCTTCTACCTCCAGTGACCAGCCGCCGTCTCCTAGACCACCCTTTGTCGTTAAACGTAAGCCATGAGGCTCTTACATTACCATTTACCGTTTCCGACTCTTCTGTGTAATTTTAGTCGTTTTCAATATATGATGATTTATCAAAAATCTTTGTTTATGTTTGGTGTTGCAGCTCCTGAGAAGAAGCAGAGACTTCCATCGGCTTACAACCGCTTCATGAGGTTATTATATCACTTATTCTTCTTCAAATCCAAGTTTTTAGAAATTAACGCATGGGTAGTATATATAATCTTCTTCTCCTAATTTTTCGAAAATTAAAATTAAAAAGGGATGAGATACAACGCATCAAGAGTGCGAATCCGGAAATACCACATCGTGAAGCTTTCAGCGCTGCTGCCAAAAATGTAAGAATATATATAGTCGCTTATTTTCACGACTCTAATAATACATTTACTAATTTTATTTGTGTAAATGAAACATGTGACCAACAGTGGGCTAAGTACATACCCAATTCTCCTACTTCCATTACTTCCGGAGGCAGCAACATCCACGTAAGCTATACAAATTAACGCTAGTCTCCGTACAATACTATCATATTCATCTATTGATACATTATATATACAAAGAAATAAATTTTCAAAAAAAGCTCAAACGTGTTTTGTTCTAGGGTTTCGGATTCGGTGAGAAGAAGTGAAGTCCCCAAGGAAATGCATGCCTAAAAATAATAATAAACGCACGTGTGCGTGATCAAACTTTTCAGCGAAGGGGTTTAGTTAACGGCGTCGTTTTCGTCATTATGTGTTTTACATGTGTTTAAAGTTGGTGTGTTTTCCTTTGTATGTCTCAGCTGAAGTGATGTTTGCCTCATAGTAGAATCTTTAGTTCTGTCTGTCTTAGATTTGAAAGCTACGTTACGTTGATGTGTTCATCTGGACGTTCATGTCGGGACGTAATAAGTTTGTCTTAATCCTATAACATTTCTGCCTATCTCTCTTGTCTCTAGCTATCTATAGTACAAATTATTTCCAAAAGATTTGTAACTTTCAACATCGTAACTTGGAATATGAGAATCTCAGATGACGTGTTAGAACAAAACAAAAGGGCAAATTAACTTTTACAGCGAATATTTATCACATCGTTATATACAAACTGTCTGAAAATAACAATAAACAAAAAGACTGAAACACTGTGAAATAAGCAGGCATATAGATATCTGAATCAAATTATTTTTTTCAGACTGGTGAATAATAAACAAGATCAGTTTTAAAAACACTTGTAAGTTGTAACCATACTTAAATCTTTATTCTACTAATCTAACCATCTCAGAAACTAAACAAACCATGCAGCCTTAGATTTGCCTTATCCTTCTCAAGCCGGTCTTATAGAAGTAAGAATGTTGTAACCTTTTATGTTAGGAGCTAGGGGAAATAAAGCTCATTATTATATTCCTGTTTCACATCATCAGTGAAACTCCTTTGTTGTTGCTTGATTCTTCTAAGATGCAATGACAGCTGCAGCAGATTAACTGTGGATGATGAAGTACTAGTTTTGGTCTTGCCAAGATCGGTCCTCAACGGTGGTTGCATGTGATGATAGCCTATTGCTAAGTGACTCAAAATTTGGTTTGGTTGAGTAATTGAGAAACTTTTGTTTGGAGTTTCGGAGAAGTGTTGTTGGGAGTGAGCTGACAGATGAGAGTGAGCACCACAAGTAGGTTCATCTCTGAAACTCACGAGTCTACTTGCATGGTGGTGGTCTTGCTCATCCATTACTCTGTACAAGAAACTACCAGGAAACTTGTTACCTGCCATCACCAACCATCAAGTAAGTGCGACTATACATCAGTGGCAAAAGGGAGAGGAAGAGAGTTTGTACCTTGAGGAACAAGCTTATGCCGGTTCTGCTGCTGCTTACCGGGTAGGAAATAGAAAGAAGGCTTCCTTCTTCGCTCATTGTGACCGGCTAATCGTCTTCTGCAACTTCTTTTCCCATCATCAAACTCTGAGAGGAAATGAAACCTGCTGCACTGTTGGCAGAACCTCTGTTCAATACCGTTAACTATAACCATAGAAGACTTTGAGTGAGTCTCGCAAACTCTATGCCTTTTGTGGTAATCTTTAGAAGAGCTGAGATCCATATTG
Organism: Raphanus raphanistrum subsp. raphanistrum; assembly: GCA_019706035.1. NCBI lineage: Eukaryota > Viridiplantae > Streptophyta > Magnoliopsida > Brassicales > Brassicaceae > Raphanus > Raphanus raphanistrum. The sequence continues at coordinate 55,863,462 of CM033988.1, forward strand.
CAACCATAGACTTGACACAAGGGAGAGCTTGAAGCTCGAGGCTTTTTAGCCGCAAGAGTAAAGTCTCTACCATCATAGTTCCCGTAATCCATAAAGCTCCTAAGTTTGAAATCTTGCCTAGACAAGTTTGAAGAAGAAGAAGAAGACAGGTTCTCATTAGCGTGTAACAAGCTGAATCCATTAACATCATCCTTGTCAAACTCATTAGAGAGTCCCTGAGACATGGATCTTGGATTCTCAGGAAAAGAATCAGAAGGTGGAAGGGAGGTTTCATTAGGCAAGAAAACACTTGTCCCATAGCTCCAAGAATCCATCAGCAAAACTGAAACTTGCACTAAACGTAATCAGCTCCAAAAATCCATCAGCAAAACTGAAACTTGCACTAAACGTAATCAGTACAAGGGGAAACCGATCAAACAATATGATCAAGTGGAAACTCTGGACTTGCCCTATTCCATTTTTAATACAAATTGAAGGGTCTATTGAAAAGTTAACAGAAGAACAAAATCTAAGAATCAAAAAATATAAATAAAGAATGAAAATACTAACCAGTTATAAGAAGAACAGAGATACATAGAGAAACAGGGGAACTCTGTTGAAGCCAAGAGAGTTTTTGGAGAGAAAATATAAGAAAAAGTCGAAGGGAGAAAAGAATAGTGTTTTGGGGTCAACATGAAGTTAAAATAAAATATAGAAAAAATACATAAGTTATTATGTAAAATTAATATATATAAATTAGTGTAAAGAAATTAAAATAAAGGTATTAAAATATAGTTAACATATAAAAATGGTTTCAAACTATAAGAAAATAAATTTTATTTAAACATTTAAATGTAAAATTATTTTTAAGCAACGTAACCAACTTAAAATACATAAATACATAAAATAAATAAAACTTAATAATAATATTAATATATATATATATAATTATATTAACATTTAATTTTAAATATTAATGTTTAAAGATTTTTAGACGTCTGCATACACCATATAATGTCTTCATACACATTATCATATGTTTGAATTATTTAAGTTCGTATAAAACATTATATAATATGAAATTGGTACGACTGACTACCGCATAGTTTCTGGACACCATCTAAACCAACATGTAGGCTGCATTTTATAACATTGTAGATCGTTTTAAAAAGACTTTCTAATGGTCGAAAAAGACTTTCTAATGTTGTTGGCATAGCACCTAAAGAAATTTAATTCACAAATACAGCATATACGGACGACCAATGCCATCTATTAGAGACAAACATCACAACTTATGTCACGTATTCACGTTATTTCAAACACTTAATTGATGCCATAAATATGTTCACTATAACAAAAACCCAGATAGATCACAATGGACACTGTCACGACCCACAATCCAAAGTTTAAACATCTTTGGGTTATATTCTACCAAACACGTTTTCGATAATTATTTGGTTCGTTGGTGGCTATGCAATTTTAAAGATCAAAAGCAACAACCTACGAAGAATATTATATAGCAACTTGGGAACATTATTTTTTGGTCATATTCAAAAAAATAATATCCAAATTAATGCATAAGTTAGAAGAAGAATGTATGGTGTTTCCATAAAAGAAAAAGAAACTTTGGGGTCGCGAAAAGAATAAATAAAATATTTGAGAATCAGCGGATTGAAGAGATTAGTGGTGGATCGTGTGTGGGCTAAAACGTCAGAAGTTTTACAAAACTTTTGCTTTATCACATTATCAACCCTTTTTCTTTTTCTTTCATTTATTTTTGGTGGGAGCCAGAGCACATCATGTTGGCCAACCAACCGCACTTTTCAGGTGATGGAATCTAAGCTAGTCCCAATTACTTTATTTTTGTTTCCTTTTCTTTCGTGTTTGCTATACCAATTCTTATATGATTATAAGTTTGAAAGATCAAAGATATGACCGTTTTTCATAGTTGTTAGTAAATTCAGGCATATTTCTGTGTCAAAAGACATCTTATTATTTTCTGTGTTAAAAGACAGTTTCGATAGTAAAAAAAATTGAGCCAAAAATAAATGAAAAAGTAAATTTTGGTGCATGTCACATTTGTAAAGCCAAGTCCAATAAAATACGAAGGTTGAGTACCACTTTAAGCCCATGAATAGCCCATGAATAATGGGCTATGAAGTCTGATTTAACTCTTTATGGTTGGCCTGTCCCACGCCAATAGTCCAGTTCTCAGGAATATTCTCAAAATTAATAAAAGAACAAGTACTCCAAGAAGTAACAGTAACTGTGTAGAGTGGTTTTCACTGGTAACCACAAAAGAAATAAAAGGAATAGGAAAAAGGAATAAAAAAGAATAAAATAAAAGGAAAATCCATTCCTCCCCTAATTTGATAAGAAATAATTATAGTCTTTTATTTCTTAAATCTTAAGGAATGTTAAAGAATAATAGGTAACAAATATTCCTTATAAATGGTGTAAATTGTAAGGAATACTAAGGAATTAGCTATTCCCACACATTCCCTTGGTCACCATTTGGAGCCAAAGACTCAAAAGTGCACTGAAAAGATGAGTAATGATTTCTACTAATAAATATTTGAATACGATTAAAAGTCTAGATATTTTGATCTTAATATCGATATCAAAGACAAAGAGAATAGGGATCCGGGCTCCCCAATAATATTTAGGTTCCGATATAGTTACATTTATTATAATAATTATATTTCTTTTTGAAAATGGGCTTATAAAAATAAAATTCATTATTCAATTAAGTGTTTAAGATTATTTGTATTTAAATGACAAATTCAATGTTATTCAAACACGAAAATCTTATGTTAATACTATGTTATTTTTGCGACATATTATATTTAGTGGTGAAGATGCTTTTACAAACTATTTGGACCATATAAATTTTTTTTTAGAAGTTTTAGTCACTCATAAATTATTTGGGTACTTAAAAAATATATAAATAAAAATATAATTGAATATCTCCGTAGCGTTTAATATAAAGATGACTGTTCGGGCCAAAAAGCAACGGTGTTTTATTGTTTATGTAGATGTAGAATTATCAGTTTTGTTTTCAGAGTTTTGTTACAATATATTTTCATTTGATGACAAAAAGCTGAATTAATATTTAATGATAAAATTGGTGGAAACCATCAAACCAAATAAATCTAAATCTAAATCTAAATTACGTTAATTGGTATATATGACAACATATATGACGTAAATCATTAGTTCTCGAACCTAAATCCAAATTCACCATTTGTGAATGTCTTTATATGCAAGGTTCATTATCATACCATTTTACTTTGCATAATTACCTCAACTTTATGATAATCACATATTTGGACCCTCCACCCACTACATTATTTATTTCATGTCCCGGTTTGTGTATATTGGTGACATGTATCATTGTTTGTAGCTCCATGAGTTTTCTTGTCTCTTTCTCCTTTTCACAATCGGGATGAGTTTACTGTTTATACGTTTGACCCTCCAGTCTGTTTGATTTGGTTTATTTAGTAAATATCAGAAACTCATAGAAATATTCAAGAGCGTATCTCCCTGATAATTATATATTTGATGTAATACTATTAGATATAAAGCAAAAGTATATCCTTAACCTACCTAGTATATGATTAAAACGGGATAATCTTCTCGGTAGAATCCCAAAAGTATATTTTTCAGTAAATGGAGTTCTCATCGTTATTTAGCTTTTTGTTGTTCCAAAATTCTATTGCACCATATTGTACACTACTCAAATTAACAAAACAATGTAAAACAAATTCTGGTCGCATTGAAAAAAGTCGTAGTCGGATGACTTATTTAACGACCAACACATCATGATTATCCTTAAAAGGCTATACTATATAGTGCGCATATATGCATGCATCAAAACATATATGTTAAATTGAGAAATTTGAAAAGCAAGCGCAATCTATGCATGTCAAAAGCTTTGGATATCTCTTTTGTCCTCGATCCGTTTGTCAATAAATTAATTTATCTAAAGCAATTGATAATTAATCTTTTAAGGTTAAATCAATCTTCGACCTAAACATTAGTTATACTTGGTCATATCTATCAAACCTCTGACAAATACTCCCTCCGTTTCAAATTATATGTCGTTCTAGAGCAAAATTTTTGTTTCAAAATAAGTGTCGTTTTCGGTTTTCAATGCAAAATTTATTGAAAATATTCTCTATTCTATTTTTATATTGGTCGATATGTATTGGTAATAGTATTTTTATTTTGGAAATATGTAAAATTAAATGTTTTCTTAATCTTTGCGCAAAGACTTAGAACGACAAATAATATGAAACGGAGGGAGTACAAAATTAAGCCATTGATTGCTAATTCTTATTATTATAATATTTTTGTAAGTATGAACAACTGAACTTACATGTGGATAACGTTGTTGGTTCCCAATTTTTGTTTGTTTTCTTTCCTTTCATGTGATAGATCCATCGTTTAGTACTTAAGTTGAGAACTAGTGGCGATCATAACTCATAACCGACGACAAAAAAGGACATATAACTAAACATCTATCTTATTAAAACAGAAACATTCTGTTGGACCTAACATTTATTCTGTAAATTTTTAAATTAAATACACATTTATATTTTATAGTTAAACTTACATTAAATCACTAATGTTCCTTTCTTTATACTACTATCTATGTTTCCAAACAATATACTTATTTCTTTATATTACTATCAATGTTTCCAAACAATATATTTTATATATTACTATAAATGTTTCCAAACAATACAATAATTAATCTTAGTTATTTTATATCCATCATTTTCTCTTTAAAATTTTGTAGAAACGTCATAATTTCATAAATTACAAAATAATGAACTTTAAAGTTGGATTATAAGATTACAAATTATGAAAATATTACAATTTCAATCAAATTAGATTACATATCGGTCATCTATCAGTTCAATCGGTTAGTCTCGGGTTTTAATAACTTTTTAATATGAATATTTTAAAAAACTAAATTGAATTGTTAGATCTCCGGATTAACCGGTATAATCACAATTGGGTTGAATTTAAAAACACTGATTTAAATGCAAAAATATTTTAAATACACACTCTTTAAAAGTTAACAAAATATTTATTAAGTTATTAGTGAAATTTTTCATCGTAATATATTCCGCGCTTCTAAAGCGCGGATCAATATCTAGTTAATATGTAAGAGAAAAACAACCAAGTGCATAAGTGACCAAACAAACTTAACCGGCCAGTTTCTTTATTTTTATCGGTCCCATAGTCCCATATGTTTGTATGGCTCTTATTCTTTTGATCGTATATACTCTTTATGGCAATTATTATGAACGATATACTGTTTGGTCCCAAAACATTGCTCAGTTATTTTCCGGTGGTTGAGTAGCAAAGTGACAAATTTCTTCATCGAACTTTTTAGTGTCTGCTAAAACAAAAATGGTTTACCACGTACTATCTGATAATAATAATCTTAAGAACAAAGTTCAAAAAAAATAATCTTAAGAACATTTATACAAAAAAAATATTTTACAAGGAGAATACACTTAACGAGATGGAAACAAAACTCCATGTGAGAGGGTATTTATCAAATCTACCCTCAGATCCCATACAAAAAAAAAACTTCCACAATCAAATCCCAGAAATCCAAAAGAATATTACATATACGCTGCAGGGTAATGGATCAGACAAGAACAACTAATATAATTATTGTTTTATATTTTTTACCAAGATCTGATGGATTTCATGACACTCCAAGACAGATATTATAGATGAGTGTTGTTGATGTTAGCTACATTGGTAGTCTCGTAAACTGGCAAGCCTCCACGAGACAACTCGTAGTTCTGCAACTCAAAGAGATCAGAACTTGAATCACTCTCCATTCCATCATCATCCTTTCCCTCTCTCTTTATTCTCCGATCACCATCATCATCATCAATATCACCATCATGGTCACCCCAAAACTTTTCTTTCTCTGAGAGGTTTTCCATCACTTTAAGTTTCTCATCAAGCCAAGACAACTCTTTGTTTATTTTGTTTTCCTCTAGTACTTCCACTTGGTTTCTGGCAGTTGTGAAATTCAAGAACTGCTTGTAGTTCTTGGTGGGAGTGTTTAAATAAGGAGGAGGAGTTCTGAAACCCGAGCTTGACGACGAGAACAGAGATTTTGATGATGAAGATGCCGTTGTGGCGGTTGAATTAGATTTGCTTGAGCTTAAGAGATGGCTGATACTGCTTCTTCTCCTTCTCCTCATCCATCCACCTCCAGGGACCTCCTCTTCTACTTCTCGATCCGTCGGCTTTGCCTTTGACTTGTTCTTCTTCGAGCCCGCTTGATGGAATAAAGAGTTCAAGAAGCTGGCGATTCTCCCACCAGGTGAGCTTGGTTGCTTGTGTCTCACGTTACCAAACCTCTCTTTGATTATTGTAACTTCTTGTTTCTCAGGATGATCTTGGTGAAGATGATGCACTTGCTCTGAATATCTCATCGGCAAATCCAAGCTTCTTCTTCGTCCTCCTCCTAATATTCCCCATCTCTTTCGATTCTCCTCTCTCGCGGCGTTATACCCATATTTTTGTGTGTGTCTATGGTCCCCTGAGGAGAAGTCGTTGTAGCCGGAGAAGTACACGGCGGCCTCGAACACATCTAGCTCGCCAGAATAAGCATCATTGCGCCTGTGAGAAGACATCCTCTTGGAGATCTTATCTGGTTCTGCTGATGAGATCCCCTTCATGGACATTATTTAATTAGGGTTTGAAGATGAGATACTTGGATGATAAGGAGGAACAAGTTTACAGTATATGATAGAATGAAACATAAGGTGTTTAGTTTATATAACAACAAATAATGTGACTTGTAACTCCTTCATCATTAAGTATTGTGAATATACGGGTCGTAAACGTATAATATCATGCTATATCCATACGTCAATAATATTAGTGGATTACGATAGTTTATATTTTAGTATGGTTACAATTATATGGTTTGAATGCTGAAAAAGTTAGAAATTTGGAGGGACATATGTCATAAGAGTTTTGTGTGACCCACTAAATGCGTGAGTGAAGAACTTAATTGAAGGAGAAGGTGGGCTCATTTGATTTTATGAGCTTTCTGATAAGGTGTAGGAAATTAATTGATTGTATTTATGATAATGTGGGGGCTATCCTCTCTGGTGTGCCTTGGATTCCAACTTTGAGTGTTTTTTTTTTGCCAATTTACTTGTGTCCTTGGTTTTCGAAACTTGTTCGCTTATGTACATCAATCCATACACAAACCATGAGTCCATTAAATTCTATTTATACCAGTAGTAGTTACATTAAAAAGAATACTTCCTCCTCTAATCTAAATAACAATTAAATGTCGGTTAAAACAATATTTTGTGATTTTAATCAACTTTGTTGATCAAAATTTTTCTTAGAATACGTGTGTCTTTAATTTAGTAAAATAAACAGTAGACTGTGTTTTTTTTATCTTTTGTAGTAGAGCTTTGAAGTCACTCATCCATGACAGTTAAATCTTTATTCAATAATCATTAAAATCAGGTTAATAATCTTTTTATAATCACTCTCAGGTAAACATTTTTAGTATCCGTATATAACATTATAACCTTTCGAATGTTACCAAGAGAAATCCAATTTGAAATTTGTAGTAATAATACTAAACAAAAAAGAAGACATGTTATTAAACTCATCAACTTTAAAATTCCAGTTCTCTCTGTTGATGTAAAGATGTCCGCCCTGAAGTAGTCGCTAACGTAGTTGCTGAAGCAGACGTCGTAGTGAGTGGTGAAGACCATGTGGAGTCGAGATGCTGAGCTGGAGTCGTGTCGACTTGGAGAGCAAGGGAGTATCTTGGAAAAAAAGCAAAGAGGAATAAACTTGGGGAGCAAGTTTATGACTTAAAGGAAGAGGAATAAGTGCATTCCAAGAAAAGGAAAGTTGCACTTATTGATATGGAAGATGTCCATATTGTGGTTCCTTGGAGACTAGGGTTTCGGGAACGTGGAGAACTATATAAGATAGCTATGGGTCGTCTGTAGAGAGACAGAGACACAGAGGCTGATCTTATAGAGAGAGAGAAGCTCTTGGAAGTGTTCTGGGTCGTGCTGAAGCAGGGGATGAAGTACTTGACGGTGGAGAGACATAAGCGGGTAGCTTAGGAATTGTTCAGTGGCGTGTGGTAGGGTGTAACACTAGACGTGTAAAGCTGATTAAGCAGAACTTGTAATAGGGTTTACAAGGCGATTCTAATAAAGCTATTGGTGTGTGCTTGTGTATTTTGTCTCTCTGATTTACCTTCTGCATTACTATTGTTTGTGTCGTCTTTGCACTTACAAGTGGTATCAGAGCGGGTCACCTAAGTTACTGGTGTGATCCTAGAGGTGAAGATGGACACGGTTATTTCTGTGCAGAAGGCAATCGTGTTGAAAGCGGACCAGTATGGTCATTGGAAGGCTCGCATGAAGCAGTTGATTCGAGGAATCAATGAAGATGCGTGGACAGCTGTGGAGACTGGTTGGGAGGAGCCCACCATAGTCACAGCAGATGGGAAGAAGCCTAAGCCAAAGGAGGATTGGTCAGAGGCAGAGCGCAATGCATCAAAATTTAATGCAAAGGTGCTTTCGACGATTTTCGGAGCTGTTGAAATAGAGCAGTTCCAGCTGATTCAGGGGAGTACTACAGCTAAAGAGGCGTGGGAGATCCTGCTGAATTCGTTTGAAGGAGATGACAGTGTCAAGAGGACACGTTTGGATCATCTTGGGTCGCAGTTTGAGAATCTGAAGTGGTCAGATGCGGATACGGTGGCGAGCTTCAGTGCCAAACTCAGTGCTATGGCGCATGAAGCATGTGTACTTGGAAAGAAGTACAAGGAGAAGAAGCTGGTGAAGAAGTTGCTACGCTGTCTTCCAGCAAGGTTTGGAGCTCAGAAGGCGATCCTAAATATGACTGCAAATACGGATGAGCTCAAGTTTGACAAGGTTGTGGGTATGCTGAAGGCGGAAGAGATGGACACATGCAGTGGCTCGGTGTCTACATCAGGAGGTACGCCAGGGAGTATAGCCCTTGTAGCTGACAAAGAAGTTGATAGACTTCGGAAGGTTGAAGATGCCTTGGGGTGGATAGTCAGGAATCTTGGAAAGAGGATGAATCACCCTGAGGAGATGGAACAATATGGTCGCCAGGGAGGTGATCGTGGGAATGGCATAAGGAGAGGAAATCTCAGATGCTATGAGTGTGAAGGAGTTGGTCATATAAGGGCTAACTGTCCGTTGGTACAACGAAGAGAGCTCAAGTGCTCTGAGTGTAGAGGTGTTGGACACACACGGCGTGAATGTCCAAACTCAAGGAAGGGTAAAGGTAGTCCATTGCAGTCATCTGATGAGTCAGAGTCTGAAGAAGATGGAAAGGTGAACCTTGTTGCATTTGGTGCACGCAAGGAGGGATCTAGTGAATCCTCTGGTTCAGATCTCAGCACAGATGATGAGGAGTATCACGTGCTGCTTAACAAGTGGTTGAGGGTCAAGGATCAGAATCTGAGATTGGAGGATATGGTTCTGAAGCAGAACGAGCTGCTTGAAGAACTTCGTGAAGAACTTGCGGCTGTGAATGAGAAATATGAGTCTCTTGAGCAGAAGGTTAGTAAGGTGAAGAAAGTTGCTACTGGAGAAGTACAACAGAAGGGGCTGTCACATTTCGTGCATGGGAGCACATCAAAAAGTGGAGCCAAAGAAGCTTGTCAGGAAGTGCGTCGGGACGTACGACAAGAAGTGCGGCAGAAAGTTCTACAGCGCGTGGCTGTGAGTAACAAGCCGAAAGTGATACATCAGTGCAGCAACATGAAGGTCAGACAGGGGGTTCTGAAGCATGGGTGTGCAGCTGGTACGAGGAAGGAGGTTGATCGGTGCATCAACAACTGTGTCAGGCCAAAGAAGAAGCAACATCGGATGTGCTGCTGGTTCTGTGGTAAGGTTGGACACAAGAAGGTGGAGTGTTTTGCTCGTGAGAAGAACAGAAACATGACCAAGAGGGTGAACAAGACGTTCACTAAACCCAAGAGGGTTGAAGAGGTGTTGTTAGCCAAGAGTGGCTTACTTGATGAGATCAAGGATGAGACAACAGGAGAAGGATGCAGCTCTGGTAGGAGTGATCTTGAGGTTGATCAAGAAGCATCAAGTGTGGAGCTAGGACACGAGGTTGTCCGTAGCACAAAGGGGAAGGAGATCGAAGTGCGTCAGGAAGTGATGCGAGAGGATCTTCAGGAGGGTGATAGCGAAATCACTCCAAGGCTATAGCAACGAGTGCAGAGGGCACTCGGGGTGGTTGAGAAGAGGCTCATGGTCAAGGAGACGACGCATGAAGAAAGCCTGGTCCTCAACAGAAGTGGGTCGAGAGGTAGCTCGATAGGTGCGTCAGATCGTGATACAGTAAGTGTAATCTATTCCGCTGCAGCAGAGGCTGTATCATGATTACGCATGGAGTAGCAGACGGGTGTGTCTGTAAGGCTTGACATCTAAGCATCTGTTTTAGCTTAGTATGCAATCAAGCAGGGGGAGAATGGTGACGTTCTGGTCCAAGGAGTGCATATCTCATGGGGGAGAAGAGCATAGTGATGGACGTCCTGAAGTAGATGATGCTTGTCTCATGGGGGAGAAAAGCATGGTGTGGTGCACATCTCGTGGGGGAGAAAAGCACAATTGGCGTGGAAGTTTCCACGTGGGGAACGTGGTTGTTGAACCAGAAGAAGGCTGTGCTTGATCGGCACACAAAGCTAAAAGGGGGAGATTGTTGATGTAAAGATGTCCGCCCTGAAGTAGTCGCTGACGTAGTTGCTGAAGCAGACGTCGTAGTGAGTGGTGAAGACCATGTGGAGTCGAGATGCTGAGCTGGAGTCGTGTCGACTTGGAGAGCAAGGGAGTATCTTGGAGAAAAGGCAAAGAGGAATAAACTTGGGGAGCAAGTTTATGACTTAAAGGAAGAGGAATAAGTGCATTCCAAGAAAAGGAAAGTTGCACTTATTGATATGGAAGATGTCCATATTGTGGTTCCTTGGAGACTAGGGTTTCGGGAACGTGGAGAACTATATAAGATAGCTATGGGTCGTCTGTAGAGAGACAGAGACATAGAGGCTGATCTTATAGAGAGAGAGAAGCTCTTGGAAGTGTTCTGGGTCGTGCTGAAGCAGGGGATGAAGTACTTGACGGTGGAGAGACATAAGCGGGTAGCTTAGGAATTGTTCAGTGGCGTGTGGTAGGGTGTAACACTAGACGTGTGAAGCTGATTAAGCAGAACTTGTAATAGGGTTTACAAGGCGATTCTAATAAAGCTATTGGTGTGTGCTTGTGTATTTTGTCTCTCTGATTTACCTTCTGCATTACTATTGTTTGTGTCGTCTTTGCACTTACACTCTCGGATGAGTGAAATATTTTAAATTTACTTGTATTTCTTCGATTTTTCAAAGAACCTCTCTGTGTTCGTGTTTTCGTTGCATATATTTGACCTCCAATCACAATATATCTTGGTCGCTTGGCTGAATTTCTTATATTTTATCCGTGATGTTTTGCGAAAACTTAAAAAAAACACATTATACGAGCAATATGGTGTTATGGTATCTCAGTCAAAATTCTTTTATACTGAACTTAATGAATTATTTTTCTTGAGTTTGAAATATATAATTAACCCTGTACGGCCAGTAAAATTTGGTATAATCTAGTCTAAAACAATATAGAATCTTGCAATCCGCTTTAATGTGGCAGGATGTTAATATGAACAAAGACAAAGACATTCCGCTCTGGCCATGGATCTTATGGAACCTATGGAAAGCTAGGAATAAACTCTGCTTCGAGAACCGGAAATTTACCAGCATGGAAATCATAGCGAAGTCTATCTCGGATGCAAAAGAGTGGCAGAATGCTCAAAACATCGGACCTGTCCAACAGCTACCTAGCTCTGCCCCCCCTTCCTGCTCGGTATAACGCGGACCTCCTAGGTAACCTCTCCCCTAACACTGTAATATGCAATGTTAATGCAGCATGGGACGTTAGAACCAGGAACTGTGGTACCGGTGCTGTTTTCTCAGGTGATAATACCTGCCTGTTCTCGAGTCTTCTCAGTGACTCGCACAGTCATATCTCTTCGGCATTAATGGCAGAAGCCATCGCCATCCGTTCTGCGGTCATGTACGCCGCTGCGTCAAACGTTAAAGTCCTCATGATCCTGTCTGATTCCCTCTCCTTGGTCAAGCTACTAAAGGAAAAGAACTCAGTCCCAGCTTTGTTTGGAATTGCGTTTGATATTTATCATTTTAGCGCTACCTTTGATTCTGTTTCCTTTCGTTTTATTCCTCGCTTGAGCAATGTGGAGGCTGACACTGTGGCTAAGTCAGCCCTCTCATTACTAAACCATTCCTTCTTCAATGGAATGTAGAACCTTTTATTTGAATGAATGAATGAATGTTTGATAAAAAAAAAAAGAAATAAAACTTTCTCATAAGCAGCTGATCGAGTGTGTTAAGAGCACTTTATTCATTGGTGAGATATACTATTGAGGATTTCTCAGAAGGCTGTTCTTTAATAACAAAAAAAATGATCTAAATAAGAAGAAAAATCAGGGTTTAGGAAGGAGGCAGCGTCACGTTGCATAGATTTATATTAAATGGTTACAAAGGCATGACATAGACATGCCACGAATAGTAAGTAGTGGTCAAGATGAGATTCGAGCCCACACGTGCGGAGACATGTCAAGGGAGATGACACGTGACATGGTTTTGGTTGTACGACAATCAACAACAAAGACATAACTAGCGAAGAGCTTTGTCCTGAGGCGTAGACGTTGAAAATGATATGTTAAGAGCACCTGAGCCCCCTGGTTTTGTAGTGGACAGTTGCATCTATATCTCCATCATACCCTTAATATTCATGAAATAATTTCTATTTTCTTTAGCCAATAAAGAAAAACTATTTTAGTTTTATATGCGTATAAAAAACATTTCTGTTAAAATGAAAAAAAAATCGCCCTTTATTGTTATGATTGTCAGGTCCATACCTGGAGATTGGAGGTTTTAGTGAAGGAAATAAAAGAGAGAGAAATGTAAGGTAGCTTTCTTTTATTGTGAACCTCAGCACTCTTAAAGTTGCTTCTTATGGCTATACTTCTCTCACCAATCCCATCTGTTTCTATCAAATACTTCCCATGTGTATCTTCCTCCTCTGAAACTATCCTCTCCAATTGCAAATCATTCAAGTATCTAGGAACAGCCGAAACACGATGTTATAAATGGGCCCATTTAGCCCAATATGTTTATCGTATTTTTCACAACGGGCTCAAATGTTTGGCCCTACAAATGAAAACTCTTCGAACTATGACAAACAACAATGCCTTCTTTTCGAGACAACACAGTATGGTGGGCTTTGACAGACTGGCCACCATTTTCCACCTTCCACAATTTTCATTCATACTGTCACAGATGAATTTTTTGAGTAACGAGAAAGTTCCAAGCCTTTTAGCTCATAATCCCTCTCTCATACTATCATTATCATACACACAGGATTCAGTTTAGAATCAATGGTTAAACCTCTTCCCGAGGACTCTTCTTACTTTGATAACTAAGTTGTTTACAAGTGGTAATTCACGTATGTATTAGTTCCAAGCTTCTAATTTACTTGATCTGAGTATTTTTAGCAGCTAGAATCATCAGTTATAACTCTTCTTCGTTTAGAAACTCTGCGGTTGATCCAGACCTAACAAGTTAACAAAAAAAGTTGGAAAGCATTCTTAGGGTTACTCTCAACATTATATATCTTTTATACTATAAAAAAAAATCAATTGACAAATTCTGTGAATGACAAGTGACATTTTAACAAAATTTAAACTGTTTTTTCTCTTGAATAATTTTAAGTAAAAGTTTGGCGAATCAAAATGTCTTCCATTTTTTTATTTATACATTAACTTTTTCAGTTTAATCTAATTTTTACTCTGTTATGAAACAAAAATAAGTGTGACTAGAGAAGATTTTACTACAAACTCCATTTTAAAATACAAAGTAGACCGAAATTGGAAATCTTCTAAATTCCAGATAAAACCTTAAATAACAACAAGAAAATATTACAGTATTAATAGTAAGAAACCATAGGAACTGTGAGATTGATCAGAAATAATGAAATATTTTCTACAATCTTCTACATATGTAACATATCTATAAATATCATTTTATGTAGTTGGCCACTTAATTATGATAACAAAAAATTGTCCATAAGTTACTAACTATAAGATTTTGATGTCTTTAAATTCGTATTGGCGTTTTTACAGTGGCGGATGTGAACAAGGAAGGTGGCACTTGCTTCCATGAAATTTTCAAATTCTTTATAGAGTATATACCTAAATTTTAGCTATTTTCTCCTATTAAAAATTACATTTTAACTTTTAATTTTTATATTTATGTGTGATTTACCCTTTCAAAAATTCATGCTACATCCGCCAATCCGTTTATAGTTGAGGTTTTATGATTTTTAATCTAAAACCAGATTTGTTTATAGTTACAATACCAATACTACCACTTTTTAATACCGTTATATGCCGAAATATGTAATCACCCAAAGTGAAACCGGTTTTGTCCCCAAACTTCAGTCGATCATGTAATTTTCAGGCTTTGATATGGTCTTTTTCGGTCGTGCTAATCATACTTATAATAATACTATCACCTTTTAGCTTTAACAAATCTATATAAATAAAATAAAATTTTATTATTGTTGTATGGTGTCAAACAAACTTTTTTTTGTGAACAAACTTATTATCAATTTGTGAACAAAATCTAAAAATACTCGATTCAACTCCAAAGTCTAGTTTCATTTCATGATCTAAAGGGTATCAGACTATCATGTCCAGTCCAAAAAGGGTATCAGACTATCAGCAAAAACAAAAGGGACTGGCTATCGATAAAAAAAGGGACTGGCTATCGAGATATTTGATGAGAGAGCCCATAGGCCATGTGTGCTGTTCTTTTTTTTAAGACTGGGGAGTTGTCCATAATCTCTCCCATGTGTAATTGAAGAGGATAAGATCAGCATGTAATTAATCAATCACCAAAAGGTATGAAAGGAGTGGCTTGAACTACGTTTTTTTTTTTTTTTTTTTGAAAAAACTTGAACTACGTTACCAGATTGGCTTTGTCTCTTTAGTCTTTTTGATTATTGTTAGAAATTTTTTTTCCTTCGGCCACGAAAACAAAAGAACCACCACACTATCCATCCCATTTTCAAGATTTGACGCGCACTGTCTTTTATATTTTTACCACATTTTCTCATTCCTTTTCATATCGTTTTTGAATAAAACGGAAATATTGTGAATTTGAAGTTACTACAGTATGTGGGGGTTAAAAAGTATTGAAATATTGATGATTGTATTGAATGAATCAAACCAAACTGTACAAAGTTGTATATATACGGTGAATAAGCAAAAGGAAACTCATAACACCGGTTTAACATTAACCAAACTAACCGGTATTTAACCAATCTATCCTAATACACCCCCCTCAAGCCTCTGAAGTCAAAACAGGCGTGGAAGTGGAAGGTGGAGCTGGTGAGAAGAGGCTTGAAAGTGACATAAGAGAAAGGATAGAGTGAAAAGGACCCGGCTGAAGAGGCTTTGTGAGGATATCAGCATGTTGAAACTTAGTAGAAACGTGAATCAACTTGATGAATCCTCGCTTGACCTGATCCCGGATTGTGTGACAGTCTATCTCGATGTGTTTGGTGCGTTCATGGAAGACAGGATTAGTAGCAATGTGAATAGCTGACTTGTTATCACAGAAGAGCTTAGCAGTGTGCTGAACATTGATCTTCAAGTCTTTGAGAAGTTGTTGAAGCCATATAAGTTCACATGTGACAACCGCCATGCCTCTGTATTCCGCTTCCGTGCTGCTACGACTGACGGTTTGCTGCTTCTTGCTCTTCCAGCTGATAAGAGACTTGCCAAGATAAATGCAGAAACCCGTAACAGAGCGACGTGTATCAGGGCAAGTAGCCCAGTCTGCATCTACAAATGCATTCAAGCAAGTCTCAGAGTCAGAAGCAAAGAACAAGCCTTGACCTGGATTCGACTTCAAGTAACGAAGAATCCGATGAGCAGACTGCATATGAACATCCGTAGGAGCAGAAAGATATTGACTGAGACGATGCACGGCAAACGTAATATCTGGACGTGTAATAGTCAGATAGAGAAGTCGACCAATGAGTTCTCGATACGGAGTAGCATCATCCAGAAGAACACCAGTATCCTTGCTCAGAGGAATGGAAGGATCCATCGGAACAGCACATGGTTTAGATGCCAAGAAGCCAGTATCAGCGAGAAGGTCTAGAGCATATTTGCGTTGTGAAACAGCGATACCAGTGTTGTTACGAGCAATCTCCAATCCCAAAAAGAATCGAGCTGGACCAAGATCCTTGATCTTGAAAGCACCATGGAGAACCTCTTTGACAGCAGATACCGCAAGATCATCATTACTCACAATAAGAATGTCGTCAACGTAGACGAGAAGAGCAATGAATGAACTGCCAGTGAGCTTGACAAAGAGTGAATGATCACCAGGAGAAGGAGAGAAACCATCAGCAATAAGGACAGATTAGAAACAGTTGTACCATTGGCGAGACGCTTGCTTGAGTCCGTAGAGAGACTTATGCAGTTTACAGACAGGATTAGGCGGCAATACTTCACCAGGAGCAGGCGTATAACCCAATGGCAAACTCATATATATCTCTTCATCCAAGTCACTATGCAGAAAAGCATTAGTAACATCCATTTGAGAAGCTGACCAACCATGATTAGCAGCCAAGGCAAGAAGAAGTTTCACACTCGTCATCTTCGCAACAGGGGAGAATGTGTCTGTGAAGTCCAGACCTTCCTGCTGAGTATAACCTTTAGCAACCAAACGTGCTTTAGGACGTTCAACAGAACCATCAGCATTATATTTGATAGTATATATCCAACGACATCCCACAACATTCTTACCCGGAGGTAGTGAAACAACAGAAAAAGTCTTATTGAGAGCCATACCTTGAAACTCCACATTCATTGCTTTCGTCCATATCACAGATTTGATGGCTTGCTTAAAAGAAGTGGGAGCAGTTTCAAGGGAACAAGTAAGAACAGCATTTTTGAAAGAAGGTTTGAGCTTGTCGTAAGATAGAACAGAGGAAAGAGGATGACGAGGAGTAGAATATGTTTCAAGAGAAGCACAAATGAGATGAGGAGTGAAAAGAGGTGAAAGGGCTTTTTCCATAGAAACAAGGGAACAATGATAGTCCTGGAGATAGCTAGGAGCCTTACCTTGTCGTCGTGGCCTGGCATTGTTTAAGACAGGTACCGCTGATGCAGTAGGCACAGTCTCAGGAACCGAAGTAGGAACCAGAGATGCAGATGAAGATGATGAATGATTATGCACAGGAACAAAAGTATCAATAGCAACAGGAACAAACATAGGAAGGATGGACTTTGAGAAAATATCATCAGTATGTAAATCCGACTCAATCTTAGCGAAAGGATATTCTAATTCATGAAAGATAACATTGCGGGAAACAGAGATAACACGAGTCTCGAAGTCAAGAACTTTATAGCCTTTGAAACCAGATGAATATCCCATGAAAACACATGATCGAGCACGAGGAGTAAACTTGTGCCTATCTTTATCATGAGTAGAAACATAGCATAAGCAACCAAAAGAACGAAGAAAGTTATAATCAGGTTGCTTTCCGGTTAACTTCTCATACGGACTGATCTTGTTTAACAGTAAAGATGGAGTACGATTGATTAAGAAAACAGCAGTCAATATGCAGTCACTCCAATACTCTAAAGGCATAGAAGATTGAAACATTAAAGCGTGAGCAACATTTAACAGGTGTTGATGCTTTCTCTCAACAACAGAGTTCTGTTGAGGAGTATAAGCACAAGAAAACTGATGCAAGATGCCATTA
Organism: Raphanus raphanistrum subsp. raphanistrum; assembly: GCA_019706035.1. Classification (NCBI taxonomy): domain Eukaryota; kingdom Viridiplantae; phylum Streptophyta; class Magnoliopsida; order Brassicales; family Brassicaceae; genus Raphanus; species Raphanus raphanistrum. The sequence goes on from CM033988.1 coordinate 55,881,386, forward strand.
GCACGAATCAAATTAGAAAAGGCAAGTTCAGGTGCATTATCACTTCGAATCATCTTGATATTTGCTTTGTATTGAGTGCGAACAAGATTAACAAAAGAAGGAAGAATAGTAGAAACATCACTCTTTGATTTCAACATATAAATCCATGTTACACGAGAATGATCATCTACAATAGTAAGAAAATATCTGTAACCCTCTACAGACTCAACAGCAAACGGACCCCAAACATCCATATGAACAAGATCAAATGGAGCACTAGACATGTTATTATGACTCGGAAATGGAAGTCTTTTCTGTTTTGCAAGAGGACATACAGGACAATGGAAAGATTCTAAATGAGTAGACTTATCTATATGAATATGAGGAGACAAATGCTGTAACTTGGCAGATGATGGATGTCCAAGGCGGTGATGCCAAAGAGAGCCATCAACCTTCAAGGATCCACAGAAGCTCACAGACGAAGAAGATGAAGCTAGTTGAGTGTCCAGTATGTAAAGATTGCGAATTAAAGAACCTCTACCAATCATCAAGTCCTGAGTATGCGCCTGAATGTAACAAGAGTCAAAGAAAAAATGAGCAGAGTGATGATCACGATGTAACAAGCTACTAACACTTAGGAGATTAAAGCGAAAAGATGGAACATGAAGAACATCATGAAGAATTAAAGAATCAGATAAATGCACAGTGCCAGTATGAGTGATGGGTTCTCTAGTTCCATTTGGTAATGAGACCGTGACCCATGCAACCGTGGTAACTGAACTAAACAAGGTCAGGTCATAACAAACATGTGTGGTAGCTCCACTATCAATTATCCAGGAACCCATCGGTAAATGATCAGAAAGAGAGGCTAAAGTTTGATGTTGAAAAGTGAGAGAGTAATTTTCATAACGAAGGCTAGTTGAAGGAAAAGGAATTGTACCACTAGAAGATTGAACAGCCATGACACCCTTATCTGTGATAGAAGACTGAGCAAGTGAATGTGAAGGAACAGAGTCTGAAACTCTCGCATGAGACTGAAGCTGTTGAATCAAATGTTGTACTTGATCAGGACGGAAGGAACTCAAATCCAAAGTAGATGGTGGAGGAGCTGAAGAAGAAGCAACAGTAACGTTTGCAGCAGTGTTGTTCTTCGAATAAGATCCACCAGCAGATTGATTTGAGGGATTCTGAGAAGAAGGTCTCTGAGAATAAGAACCAGCTTGAGCAGGTGATCGCTGAGAATTGGCATTATGATATCGATGTCCAGGAGGATATCCATGGATCTTGAAACATTTCTGAACAATGTGACCTGCTTGTCCACAATGAGTACAGATAGGACGAGGTCGACCTCTGTAGTTATTGTTAACAGCAGCATAAGCCATATTCTCAGAAGGACCTTTATACACCTCAGAGTCAGAAACAGAGTTCTGAAAAACCACATTATCAACTTTCGTAGGTGGCTTGATGTTCTTCTGTCGTTCATCTTGAGTTACCATGTTGAAAACTTCTTCAAGAGAGGGAATAGGTTTCAACATGAGAATATGACGACGAGTAGAATCATATGCTTCATTCAATCCCATCAGAAATTTCATAACTCGGCTCTTCTGCTGAAGTTTATCCCATGAAACAGCTGCATGACATTCACATTTTCCACATGTACAGACGGGGAGATCAACATAGTTTTGATACTCTTCCCACAGAGTAACAAGCTCTGTAAAATAGGTACTAATGTCAAGAGATCCTTGCTGTATATTGCTTAACTTTTGTTCTATCTCAAAGATTCTCGGAGCATCATCTTGTTTGAATCTACACATGAGATTCTTCCACATACTCTCAGCGCTAGACATGAAAAGCAAACTCTGACCTATCTTCTTTGAAACCGAATTCATTAACCAAGTAGAGACCATATCGTTGCCTCTTGACCAAGCACCAGAATCTCTATGATTATCAGGAGGTTTCAAGATTGTACCATCAATGAAGCCAAGTTTGTTTCTGACGTTGAGAGCCATCCGTACAGAACGACGCCAAGCATGAAAATCAGCTCCCGTTGTAAGACGATCGGTGACGAGAGCAAGTCCAGCATGATCAGAGTTGTGAAGATAATAGGGATTCTCATATTGATCGATCGGAGGACGATTCGGAACCACCGGAGCAGAAGAAGAATGATTCGGATCCATTAGTGAAGACGAGAGAAGCTGTCACTTGAGATCGAATCAAACAAACGAGAACGAGGCTGCAAATCGCAACGAAACGGAGATCGAAGCTCAAATAGGATAATCGAAACGCAACGATCACCAAGAACAAAGACGAAAAAGCTCAGATCTCAGGGAAAAAAGATCGAAGCTCTACAACGGCAACAATGGCAGAGAACGAGATGAAAGAGATGAAATGAAATCGAGTAGCTGAATCAAGAGAGAGATGAAGGATTCGACGATGAAAGAGATCGGAGCACTCATGATGAAACGAAGCTCGCGAATTCAAGAAAAATGGCGGAAAAGTTTGTTACGCTCTGATACCATATTGAAATATTGATGATTGTATTGAATGAATCAAACCAAACTGTACAAAGTTGTATATATACGGTGAATAAGCAAAAGGAAACTCATAACACCGGTTTAACATTAACCAAACTAACCGGTATTTAACCAATCTATCCTAATAAAAAGGAAGAAACTACAGTGTCTTCTTACTATTTGAACGAGAATTTTCACGAAAATTCGCTAAAAAAAAATTTCAGAATTTTTTTTACTATTCCTTTAACACTCTAGACATGGATGGGTTCTATCGATATATTTAATTAACTTTGGCGTGGGCGGAAGAAGACCATAAGACTGATGAGAGGGATGGAAATATAATGGGCTTACACAGCTTTGTCAAAAATGGAACAATAAATGGACTTGCACAGCTTTGTCAAAAGTAAAAAGGTAAATGGCCTATACAGGTTTCGAACCTGTGACCTTCGCGTTATTAGCACAACGCTCTAACCAACCGAGCTAATAGGCCTTTGAAGAAATTGGAAAATAATTTCTAACTTAACCGGCAGTTTTATGGGAAAGCTTTTTTATTTATTTTTGTCCGACATCCAAAACCTCATTAATACAAACAAAGCTCACGCTCCTGGATATTACTATGTTCTTTTGTAACATTGAGAAACAAGAGTAACTGAAAACTCTAATACTTTTTGCTACCTAACACTTACGTGCAGTGCCTTCTTGCTTCATTTCTAGTTCTTAAGATATATATATTTATTTATGAATGTATACAGAGAAAGAGAGATCTGAACGTGGTTGTTGAAAGATAGCATCAACATAATGCTAGCTGCTGTGTATACATCATATTCATATGTACTCCTGTCATCTATAATTATTTTCGATTTCGTAAAGTAGATAAAAATGTTTCAATGTTTAAGCAAAAGTTGTTTCAGCAACAGAACAAAAAAAAACTGAGAAAAGATTTCATAAGTGCTACGTGTAGCATCCCTATCCCCCGGGGATCGACCGGGGTTATCGAAAGGGAGCTATAGACACATGTATACCCTTATAGGCAACCCGCCATGCCAGTTACTGGTCCCATGAGTCGACGATCGCAATACTTTCTTTGAAATTCCGATCCACCCGTATCCATACACTTCTACTTACAGTCCTGCGCACAGGAAAATGGAAAGGGAAAGGGTCTGAGTATTGGGTTACTCAGTGAAGTGACTCTAGACCAGCCTGCCCGCAAGACACTCTACATTACTCTATGCGGGAATCAGGACTGACTAGCCACTACAATCATCAAGACATCATAAAATATTTCAAAGCAACATCAATTCTAGCAACCTAGCTGTCAATCAATAGAACGAACTCAGTCATTACTACACAACACTCCATAATAGATTAGACTGACTTGACAAACACAACTGACCTAACTTCAAGAAAAGGACCTATGACCGTTTACGGATGTCCCTACGCGTTCCGGTCTATCCTGGGCGGTGCCTCTTTCGAGCATCCGTACCCGCCCAGCTTCCTAGAGGCTACCCGGATTGCAGCACGTTGGCCCACTGGCTCTGTCTGCCCTCCGGCCATTCATAGCCTTGCACAGCCACTTCTCGGCTTGACTCGATCCTAAGGCGCCACTACACTTGCTTATTTATATCCCGCCCTCGCGCGGTTCCTTTCACATCACAACACTTCCCGTGGGTACCTCTTGTTAGGCTACTGTCCCACGGGTCCTAGACCCTAGACGCCCACCCGTTCTCGGTGGTCCAAGCAGGACTACAAACAAGATTCAATGACACTTCCACTTTCTCATTCTCTTAATCATACTTACACTTCTTCTTTCACTTACACATTCACTTACACTTAGACTCTTATTCATACTCATACTCAAGACGCCACCCGTTATCGGTGTCCCACACAAGTCACTTAGCACCAAAGTAATATGAACAACCACTAGACAAGATGCTAAGGAATCACTACCATCACATGGGACCAAACAAGCACACACTCAGTCATCACAATAATAGCCACATCAACACAAGGCAGTCCATTAATGTCCCTTTTAAGCAGTGTGAAGGTTCTTATGCAATATGAATCATGCATCTATCAACCGAATATTCATCATGATCTACCAACTTAACTCACAAACAAGGACTATCCAGATCTAGATCCAACAAGAATAATATAAAAAACTTGAGAGAGACTGGGTTCGGATCACCTCACCTTTGCCACGGGTTCTGAAGAAATCTGAGAAAACACAGAATGGATCTTGACGGCTCTAAAACAGCAACTCGTTAACTTTTCAATCCGTCCGGTCAGAATGTAGTGCTAAATGTCCTCTGTCCATAGATTTTACTCCGATCGGATACCATTTGATTAACCAAAATGGCTTCACACCTAGACGGATCACGAACGCAGACTGCACCAACACCTCTCACGAAAACATGCATAATTCTCAGATAATAACTCTAAATGACGATCCGCTTGTTGGAGATGATAGATAAAAGAATCAACTACTTACTTATAAATTTCCAGATTGTAAGCTTTCGTTTAGGTCGGCCGTTTGGTCTTTACGCTGAAACTGATCGGAACTGTATCTGCATCGCTACAGCTTAAGCTTATTCTTGGCCAAGAAGCAACGTCTACAACTTTTGCTGTACAACTCCGATCTCGATTCCGTTTACTACTACAGATTCTTTGAAACGAGATCTATCCAAAGAGCCATGACTCGCAGCCTAGAATCTCCTGAATCGTACTATAAGTGTCTCACAAAACCACACCTAGGCCATGGATCTGGAATAAGAGACAAGGGAAACGAGATCAGATCCGATCACCACCACCGATCAGCTACACCACCAGCACCACCACGATTGCTCGCCGAGGAGAGAGAAGGCGGACAGCGAGAGAGAGACGCGTGGAGAGAGAGAAAGGAGAGAAGAGAGAGACGGCGGCGCAGGGAAAAGAGGTTGACGGTTAGGGCTTCCAGTCTCCGGGAATCTCTGCAGAGCTTCGCTTCTGTTTCTGATGGAGAGAAGAAGGAGGCTGCAACTCTTTTTATAGGGAAGGGAGGAGGAGACCTAAGTTTTTAGGCAATCGGGCCATAGAGAAGTCCGTTCCCATTGGAAAAATATTGGGCCCGGGATAGGGATGTTACACTACGGATGATTCTTATGTGTGGGAAACGGGTGGTAATGAGTTGCAGGAGTTCTCTACTAGTAAGACCTGGAACCAGCTAAGGAACAGGGCCTCTGAACAGCACTGGACACAAAACATTTGGTTCAGAGGTCACATCCCTCGGCATGCCTTTACTACCTGGGTCGCTTATCAAGATCGACTCCCTACAAGAGCTAGACTGGTCAGTTGGGGTATGAACATCCCCTCCGCTTGTTGCCTATGCAGCTTAGTGGATGAGAGCAGAGACCATTTATTTCTTCGATGTGAAATAAGTCTGGAGCTTTGTGCTGCACAGATTAGGCTACTCTCACAGAGAGTTCCATTCTTGGAATGCCCTATCGGAGTGGATGAGGCTTCGGGACATGGTGGCAAGCTTACCGCTAAAGCGTATCACTGCCCAAGCCACGATCTCCTGCCTCTGGACCGAAAGAAACAAGCGCCTCCATGACAACAAAACCCAGACACCGCTCTCCATCTTCAAGAAGATTGACCGTCTCACCAGGGATGCCATTCTAGGAAGAAGGAAGAAAACTGCTCTGTTCCAGCACACGATGCAGGAATGGCTCAGATATGAGTAGCTTTCATTCTTTAATCAAAATTTTGCTGTTAGCTTGACCTTGTTTATTTTTTGCCAAGGTTAACCTAACATAGTTTTTTTTCCCTTTTGTAAAGTTTACAAACCCATCTCATATTTATATGATATTCACATTTTGGCAAAAAAAAGAGATTTCATAAGTTATATATTAAAATAAAGTCTGAGATAACACTAACATCGGTTCTTTGGGAAAAAGTTTAAGGTTTTTTTAAGTTTTTATTTTTAGAACTTAGAACTTAAAAAGATGCATATAACCAAGTTGAGTGGTACAATGGATTTAAAAAATGTGTTAGTCACTTCGGATTTAAAATCTACCGCACTCAGATTTACCTGCTTATGTGGTAAGACAATATGAACATTTAATTTTCACAGTCAACAACCGGATCTATTTGGCATTAGCGGATATGTTCCAAAAGATTAGTCAATTAGGTATCGGTCAGCCGTATGTCCCGGATTATATAAAAAAGAAGAAGATACATATACATATGTATACATAGATGGTGGGGCTAAAAGCTAATGATGTGTACATTAATTGGAACATTTGATGTGGCTGGATAGAACCCCAACTTGCTCTTTGATAGAGACCTAACTAAGACAGCTTTGTTCTTCATTCATTTCTTCTTCATTCATTTCTTCTTGACATTTTGAGTTCCTACGTCATTCTTCCCCCCTTCTTATGATCATTGTCCGGTCTATATAATTGAATTAACTGTATATAAGGTTTCACATTATTTTAAGAACTCTTAATTTGAAACTAATTCGTGTAAAGATTTGAGTACTAAGTACAATTACCTAAGGCTAAAATTAACGTATTTTTACAAGATCGGGAATTAACATGAATGAAAAGATCCTATACTTCGCCGAACCATTTCCTGAAATCTAGAAGATACAAAGCAACCTCACAACTCTCGTGAATACAAGTATCATTCATCGGTGACAATTCTTGGGATCCGATTTATAACTACTATTACGGTTTATGCGTTATGTCATTCAAAACTACTTCGAATGTATGACTAATATTTAGAACTTTGAAGATATACATTACCTTTTTCCGATGAAAACTAATTGTTTATATGTATTTGGAGTCGAAGATACGGTTTAGTGGAGATAATGTATATATGTAATGTGGTATGGTATACATTATGAACTGAAAAGAGTAGAAAGTGACTAAATGGGAGAAAAGAAGGGTGGAGATGCAAAGAAAGGAGAAGATAATGGGTAGAATTGCGATGTTGTCCTTAGGCCACGAGCTTAGATTCTTTTAGTTTTGCTCAATTTGCTATGTTTCTACTTTTCCTTTTGTTGCTTACTACTTTTTCTCATTCTCCATATACATATATATCATTCACATATATGGTATATATATATACTATCATCAAATGAGGCTCTATATACTCTCTTTCTTGTAACTCGTGCATCACTTCGAAACTCAAGACGTACATGATTAAATTTGGTTTATAACTACGATGATTTCTGTATATATGATCATATATAGCATACCTGATTTTATGTATCTGCTATGAAAAAAGGAAAAAAATATGAATCTACAAAGTTTGATATACTACCTTCAAGTAAAGTATTTTGATATCAGGTAAACGTATTTGTTTGTTATAACTTTCTTACAAGTATGTGTATGAAATTCTAATATATCTTTACAATCAAAGGCCTAAAACAGACAGATATGTGGGGGGCTTCATTCTTAATTTATTTTAGGGTTGTTTTTGCTGTCAATTATTTTCCTTTTTAACCCAGTTTTAAACAGTTTATATTTTATAGGATATGATTGTTTCATGAATAAATTGACATTTGAAACAATTGAAATCATATTCGAAACGATCGTTGGTCACCAGATTTAGAGAAGTAATATTTGTTTGAAACATCATGTTTTGGAAGATACACAAAGCTTTTGTTACTTGAATAATAACCGGATAGATGAAACGTAAAATTATTTGCGTTTGCATCGTAGGTTATAACTTATAACTTGTACACTTAATGATTAGCCTAATAAAATTTTGAAACTAATTTTGTCAGTAAAGTGTAATTCTAGATAATCTATAGTAGAACATACAGCTTAATTAACTAGAACTACACCGCACATATTATACAATGCTTCACTAAATAAACTTTCGTGGGCTTGAATACTTAAAGTCATTATTCTTCGACCCACTTTTCCTTAAATCCTGCGTATAAATTCGTGAACGCAATACATTACACAATTGTCATTTGGTTCTCAACTCTACCAAAAACATCTATTGCCAAAAAAGAGGGGTCTATTTACACTTTACTGTTACCGCTGCACATTAATTATAAAATAAAATAAAATTAATAAAACAACAATTCACAATAGCTAAATTCAAGTATTCAACTAGAGAAAAATTGAGTAGATATATTTGCTCGTCCAGATTTTGTTTCGTATATCTAAAGAGAAATCTCCGCCGTCAATGCAAAGCGAAGGTGACACTTGGGAAGGCCCAGTGGTCCGTACAATGTTACTTCTCTCTTCACGAGACGTCGATAATAAATTAAAATATATACATATTTTCAATCTAGAAAACGTGGACCCGAGACTAGTACATATGCGCCAATGAGAAGTCGACACAAATAAAACCACTCTGGTTTTTGTAAACAAGAAAAACCAGTGTTAGCTTTTCCCTAAAACCGCTCTTACCTAAATCTCTCCATAAATAAAGAGAGAAATAAAGAAAGATCCCGAGACTCAAACACAAGTCTTATTATAAAGGAAATAAAGAAAACTTTCCTAATTGGATCATACCAAAGCCTGGGCTCTTCTTTATCTCTCTTCTCGTAGTTTCTTGTTTTGTTTGGTTCTTTTAGAAGAAATAGTTTCTTAAAAAAGGGATCAAAATGGGAAGGGGTAGGGTTCAACTGAAGAGGATAGAGAACAAGATCAATAGACAAGTGACATTCTCCAAAAGAAGAGCTGGTCTTTTCAAGAAAGCTCATGAGATCTCTGTTCTCTGTGATGCTGAAGTTGCCCTTGTTGTCTTCTCCCATAAGGGGAAACTCTTTGAATACTCCACTGATTCTTGGTAACTTTCTCATTTAAGCAACAAAAATATCTTAAATTACTAAAATTGCCTCATGTTGTTCTTAAGTTCACTACTTGATTTGGTTCTTTACTCGATCCCTTAATTGCTGTCAAAAAATGTCTATTACTTTGTATTTTACTAATTAAAAATCTAAACTTTAGGGCTTGGAGTGAATATTAGCCCTAGAACACTATCTAATAATGTACTTTTGACCTGGATACACATGTTTGTATGCATCATTTCTTCTTAACTGAGAGCAATGGAAGGATGAATGTTTAATTTATGAGCTAGGGGTTTTAAGCCCTAAACTCATCATGAATTGTTTTGATCTCCTAGCTATGCCTTTCAAAAATAAAAGTTCAAATTTAATTTTGCATTAAAGCGAAAAAGAAGAAGTTAAATATTAAATTTCACTTGATCTTAGCTAGGAAATTGACCTCAAAGACTAAATTATATGTTGCTTTTTGCATTTAACGATTTTGCGAAAGGACTATCATTAAGGGAAAATAATGAATTTTTAATATCTGAGCTAGGGAATTTTTCTCAGCCCTAAACTCAATTTTGAATCGTGTATTCTCTCAACTGTGTTTTTCAAAATGTGCAAAACTAAGAAAGAAAATGTTTAATTTTAGTCGGTTTTAAGACTCATAATTTAGAGTACCATAGTATTAAACGTAGTTGCTTCTGTTATAGTACTTAATATTACCAATTTGAAAATAACCTGGAAATAAGGATGTCAAATCTGAGGAGGGAGTCTTTAACCTCTGGGGATCGACGAAAAGAACTAACTTAATCCTATGTTCGGCTTTTTACCGACGGTCAAACTTAGCTCCAACAGACAACAGCTGTTCTTTCTTTTAAAAAGTTTTATCCCTATTCTGTACAAACTACGTAAATTGATAATTTGACCAGATTATAATATTTTATAATAACTTGTCATGTCTAACAAGATCTTTCTGTACATAATTATAACAAACTTCAAAAGAAATTAGAACTCTAAGCTAAAGGTGTTGGGTTGTTGATTGTTATCATAGAGATCTGTGCAGGATTTGATCTAGGAAATCTTGGTTTAAAGGCAATAAACATCCATCATTTAAGTTCTAGCTAGAATTACCCAAATATGATGAAAATTCTAGCTTATCCCAGTACTGTTGTACCGTTGATGATAATTTGACTGATTTCCATAGATAAATATGCTCATATATATATATATAATAAATGGTTGATGATATGAAACTAAGCCATACTTCTGTGAAATGAACAGCATGGAGAAGATACTTGAACGCTATGAGAGGTACTCTTACGCCGAGAGACAGCTTATTGCACCTGAGTCAGACGTCAATGTAAATCAATATCTCTTCATTAACTATAAGTACACATACACTATATATAAATATCTATTCCAGTATTGCTGAAATATCTGTATTAAACCTTTTGAGATACAGACGAACTGGTCAATGGAGTATAACAGGCTTAAGGCTAAGATTGAGCTTTTGGAGAGAAACCAGAGGTACACACTTGCATCATCATATATATATATATGTATAGATGCACAAACGAAATAGGGAACTGGTAGGATTAATGTACGTTGAAATGCATGGATACAATATACAATTAACTAACGGAAAAATGAATTTGCAATTATTGTAATCCAGGCACTATCTTGGGGAAGACTTGCAAGCAATGAGCCCTAAAGAGCTCCAGAATCTGGAGCAGCAGCTTGACACTGCTCTTAAGCACATCCGATCTAGAAAAGTATGATCACTCGTATTTCTTGAACAAATATTTGTATGCCTATCTTATTCGTTAGTCATTTAAAAATATTAAATTTCGTAGATATATTTAAAGAAATTAATTTCAAACGTATGACTTTCTGATTTTAGATTTAAAAAAATTATGTTGTTATAAGATTCATATTACTGATCAAAGTAAAGTAATGGAGTGTTTATGTGATATGTTTTTATGCAGAACCAACTTATGTACGACTCCGTCAGTGAGCTCCAAAGAAAGGTATTTAAAAACCCTATCAGAACCAATTTATGTGGAATTGTTGATGCTCGGGATCTAGTTTAAATAAGCTTTAATTGTTTACTTTGAGTTAGATTAAACCTTTGATGTCTGTGGTTCCCTTTTTTATCGTTTTTGGGGGCCTTCAGAGACCCATGCTTTGATTAGCTACCCTAGATGCGTAAATCTTCCAAAGCTTTGATCTTCTAAAGCTAAGTGTATCACATTGTATCATTATCTTTGGTAATGAGATTCACATATTTAACCAAAAAAAAGGACAAGACTTGGGTTCACCCTCCTATGGTGAATCTTCAAATTCACCACTTCCCTAATAACCAATCAAAGTGTCAACTAGACTAATGATAAAATAATTAAAAAAATAAATAATATCATTTTTAATAATGATAATGTCAATATTTAATGGACAAGACTTGGGTTCACCCCCTATGGTGAACCTTCAAATTCACCACCTCTCTAATAACCAATCAAAGTGTCAACTAGATTAATGATTAAAAATATTAAATAATTTTTTCAAAAATCAAAATAATTAAAAAAAATAAATAGTGTCAATTTTAATAATGCCAATATCACTATCTAATCCATAAACTCAAACTCTATACCCTAAATCCAAATTCTAAACCCTAAATTCTAAATTATAAACCCAAACTCTATACCTTAAACCCAAATTATATACCCTAAACCCAAACCATAAATTATAAACCCAAAAACCTGAACTCTAAACCCAAACCTATACCCTAAACCCAAATCCTAGACTCTAAACCCAAAACGTAAATACAAAATCCAAACCCTATACCCTAAATATTTGGATTAATATTGATGTTGTTCTTTTGAAATTTAAGGTTAAGAATTAAATTTTGGATTTAGAGTTCATGGTTTGGGTTACTGTCTAGGGTCTGGGTTTAGGGTCTACGGTTTGGGTTTAGGGTTTATGGTTTGGTTTTAGAGTATAGGATTTGGGTTTAGGGTCTATGGTTTGAGTTTAGGGTATAATTTTGGGTTTAAAGTTTAGATTTCTTGGTTTATGATTTATGGTTTGGGTTTAGGGTTTAAGATTTAGGTTTAGGGTATAGAGTTTGGGTTTAGGGTATAGAGTTTGGGTTTATAATTTAAAATTTAGGGTTTAGAATTTGGATTTAGGGTATATAGTTTGAATTTAGAGATTAAATATTGACATTATCATTATTAAAAATGATATTATTTATTTTTTTAATTATTTTATCATTAGTCTAGTTGACACTTTGATTGGTTATTAGGGAAGTGGTGAATTTGAAGATTCACCATAGGAGGGTGAACCCAAGTCTTGTCCTTTTTTTTTGGTTAAATAGGACAAGACTTGGGTTCACCCCCTATGGTGAACCTTCAAATTCACCACCTCTCTAATAACCAATCAAAGTGTCAACTAGATTAATGATTAAAAATATTAAATAATTTTTTCAAAAATCAAAATAATTAAAAAAAATAAATAGTGTCAATTTTAATAATGCCAATATCACTATCTAATCCATAAACTCAAACTCTATACCCTAAATCCAAATTCTAAACCCTAAATTCTAAATTATAAACCCAAACTCTATACCTTAAACCCAAATTATATACCCTAAACCCAAACCATAAATTATAAACCCAAAAACCTGAACTCTAAACCCAAACCTATACCCTAAACCCAAATCCTAGACTCTAAACCCAAAACGTAAATACAAAATCCAAACCCTATACCCTAAATATTTGGATTAATATTGATGTTGTTCTTTTGAAATTTAAGGTTAAGAATTAAATTTTGGATTTAGAGTTCATGGTTTGGGTTACTGTCTAGGGTTTGGGTTTAGGGTCTACGGTTTGGGTTTAGGGTTTATGGTTTGGTTTTAGAGTATAGGATTTGGGTTTAGGGTCTATGGTTTGAGTTTAGGGTATAATTTTGGGTTTAAAGTTTAGATTTCTTGGTTTATGATTTATGGTTTGGGTTTAGGGTTTAAGATTTAGGTTTAGGGTATAGAGTTTGGGTTTAGGGTATAGAGTTTGGGTTTATAATTTAAAATTTAGGGTTTAGAATTTGGATTTAGGGTATATAGTTTGAATTTAGAGATTAAATATGGACAAGACTTGGGTTCACCCTCCTATGGTGAATCTTCAAATTCACCACTTCCCTAATAACCAATCAAAGTGTCAACTAGACTAATGATAAAATAATTAAAAAAATAAATAATATCATTTTTAATAATGATAATGTCAATATTTAATCTCTAAATTCAAACTATATACCCTAAATCCAAATTCTAAACCCTAAATTTTAAATTATAAACCCAAACTCTATACCCTAAACCCAAACTCTATACCCTAAACCTAAATCTTAAACCCTAAACCCAAACCATAAATCATAAACCAAGAAATCTAAACTTTAAACCCAAAATTATACCCTAAACTCAAACCATAGACCCTAAACCCAAATCCTATACTCTAAAACCAAACCATAAACCCTAAACCCAAACCGTAGACCCTAAACCCAAACCCTAGACAGTAACCCAAACCATGAACTCTAAATCCAAAATTTAATTCTTAACCTTAAATTTCAAAAGAACAACATCAATATTAATCCAAATATTTAGGGTATAGGGTTTGGATTTTGTATTTACGTTTTGGGTTTAGAGTCTAGGATTTGGGTTTAGGGTATAGGTTTGGGTTTAGAGTTCAGGTTTTTGGGTTTATAATTTATGGTTTGGGTTTAGGGTATATAATTTGGGTTTAAGGTATAGAGTTTGGGTTTATAATTTAGAATTTAGGATTTAGAATTTGGATTTAGGGTATAGAGTTTGAGTTTATGGATTAGATAGTGATATTGACATTATTAAAATTGACACTATTTATTTTTTTTAATTATTTTGATTTTTGAAAAAATTATTTAATATTTTTAATCATTAATCTAGTTGACACTTTGATTGGTTATTAGAGAGATGGTGAATTTGAAGGTTCACCATAGGGGGTGAACCCAAGTCTTGTCTCAAAAAAAATAATCTATCAAACGTAGTCTACATATAGTAACAAGTATTGGGGAGCTAACAATCTTGCCGTTTTGGAAATAACAGGAGAAGGCGATACAGGAACAAAACAGCATGCTTTCCAAACAGGTGACATTTGTCATTATTTATATTTGGTCATGTTTTCCATTACATTATTATTAGCTTCCACTGTTTTATTCCTACGACTTCGAAATCTTGATTTCTACACTTAGCTTCAACACCATCGATAGAAAATAGTTATATTTATATAGTCTACTAAATGATATAATCAGGCGTCTGTACATAGATGGCATTTGCCCATTTAGTTTAAGGTTGTCTGTACTGTACATAGATGGCATTTAGTTTGACCAAAAAAAAAGTTTAAGGTTGCCTTTCAGATTGAAAACTTCGTACCTCTCATCTCATTCTACTTGGTCATCTATATATAGGTATGTAAATATAGCCAGTACTAATTAAGCTCTAATTTTGGAAGCAATTTAAAAAATAGTTTGAGAAGATATATATTTAATATTAATACATGTATAATAGTTTATTGCATGAGTGCAAGGCACTAGGTGTAACAAAAGATCAAAATGCAGTTACATCATCTATTTATTATGAAGTTGTAGCTCTGAAAATTGATAATGATGTAATATGGCATGGAACAAGTTGGTAACAAATTGGTGTGTGAAATTGGAACTTGTCAGATCAAGGAGAGGGAAAAAGTTCTTAGGGCACAGCAAGAGCAATGGGACCAGCAGAACCATGGCCAAAATTTGCCTCCGCCCCCGCAGCAGCATCAAATCCAGCATCCATACATTCTCTCTCATCAGCCATCTCCTTTTCTCAACATGGGGTAATTAAAATTTACTAATTCGCTCCTCTTACTTTTAAGTTTACAGTAAGATGTTATAATTCCGGTGAAGTTAGTTTCTGTGTTAGTGATGGTTAGATGCCCAAGATGTGAGTTATACAAGTACACTCTACGAATATGATTCACGTATGTTAATGCAATGGTCGTCAAAGAACAGACTTGTATTTTATTGGAATGGTTGTGAAAAGCCTAGGATCCGATCCATTTTCGCCTCACTTTGGTATTTCAATATATATGGACTTTTACCAATTTTAAGATGAAACATATGATTTTCTTAATGCACGTATGTCGTTAAGTGCGTTATATATGTGCATATGAATGTGAATGCAGTGGCCTATATCAAGAAGAAGATGATCCAATGGCAATGAGGAGAAACGACCTTGATTTATCTCTTGAACCCGTTTACAACTGCAACCTTGGCTGCTTTGCCTCATGAAGCAATTTCATATATATAATCATCAATAATAAAAGTAATTAGCCGCATAGTATATTTTGGCTAGCTTCTTTCTATCCAATTAATATATTTTGGCAAGGTCCATGTACTTATATCATATATATAAGTTGGCAACCTCTTTTCTCTTTGTAATTTTAAGTTTTTTTGCTCTAGTATATGGCAAAAATTGTAATACATTCAGTTTTATTTTTATCAGCTTTGGAACTATTGGCAAATACTCCCTCCATTTCAAAATGATCTATATTTTAGAAAAAATCATTTCTAAAAGATAAATATTTTACATTTTCAATGCATGTAATAATGATAAATTGTAAATTTCGAAGACACTAATTGAGTTTACTGAATTTTGATTGACTAAAAATTGTGGAAAATAGTTAATAAAGAAAAATAATGTATTTCTGATCAAAAATTTACGTATTTTTTAACATGTGTAAAAATTCTAAAACACGCATTATTTTGAAACGGAAAGAATATAAAAACTACTCATTCTGTTTTTAAAAACTGTATGTTTTAAGTTTTTCACACTTATTAAGAAAAACACAAAATTGTAGTTACCAATACAATTTTTTTCTCAATGAACTATTTCCCATAATTTTTAACCAATAAGATTTTAATAAATACAATTATATTTTTTTTTTGAAATGTACAATTTATCATTAATCAGTGTATTGAAAACACAAAAATGTATCTTTTTGAAACGAAAGTTTTTTCCAGAACGTGGATCTTTTAAAAACGGAAGGAGTATTAAATTTCTAAAGGCTCAATTTATCATTTATGTTTACCTGATTTTCCTTCCCACATGGGTTTCTAATTAATGATGTCATCCACATCTTACAGTGTAGACTACTAATATAACACACAACTTCTATAGGTAAAAATAGAATCAGACTAGGCGGAGCAAATGGGTGTCTACTGTAGCCACGTTATTAATGATCACTGTTGTGCCACATCAGAGTAACCACATTACTAACATTATAATCATCACGTCCAATTACAAACTAGGGGTGGACGCAAGGCGAGTACTTGCATTTTTACATATATTTGATATTCGTCTTTCCTTGAACGAGTAATGAATTTTTAGACTTGGTACTTGTCTTGTCGGAAACGAGTACTTGTTATATCGAGTACTTGTCGCAAAACATGTAACTTGCAAGTTACTTGCCTTGCTCGATTACTTACTAGTAGGGCTGAGCATATGACAAGTATCCGGGATTTTTGCATACTTATAAGCCGACTTGTTTTCTTCGGATAGTAAAAACATTGCCTTATATTTGTATTTGCTAATACCAAGTCCTTAATTAAGCGAGTATTCGTCTATATATGAGATACTTGCGAATAACTTTCTGTACTTATACTTGCTCACTTAACTTAAAAATTTTGTATTCGAGTCTTTAAAATATAAATTATGTTTGTTAGGTGATTGTCTATATTTATACTAAATTTTTTTCTGATTCTTATACTACACCAATGTAAGATAATATAGCGTAAAATTTGAAAAAAAGAGAAAATTATTTAATCCCACATGTTTGATATTAAATAAATATTAAAGTAGATGAAATAATAATGTAAATGTTACAATATATTTTGAAAATCAAGTAGCGGGTCGAAACGAGTCAAATACCTAAAATAATTTTAAGCCTTGTTACTTGATTTGCACTTGCAAGTATTTAAAATTCTTAACTTGTTACTTGCCTTGATTAAAACGAGTACTTGTATTTACGGGGCAAGTACGGAGCGGGTAACGAATTTAAGGCGGATAACGGGTATTTGTGCCCAGCCCTATTACAAACTGATAAATAAAAAGAAAACCAACTTCGCGTCATACGAGCATAAGAGAATTGGCTTATAGATTTTCCATATTGACAATAAGATCCATGGGCCAATGTCCAATGATGAGCTAGTGAAGATAAATGGGTCATACTCATAAATAGTACACGCTTCATGACTGCGGGACGCACAAAGAGCAACCTCGCTTCATACGAGCATATCTTGGATGCACACAAGTTACGTTTGATTCCAAATTCTCAATAGTCACTACCTTTTCTTTCAGTTTTTGTCAATGCCCGTTACTCCTGTGGATAATTCCGTACGTATTCATTGTTATTATCTCCATCAATAGAAGACAAGCTAAGTGACTATAACCATTCGATGAAAACGAGTAGTGTAAGACTCTAAGCTGTTTTATCCTTTCTTCCATCATCCCTTCGGTTGGAAACTTACAAAGAATTTCATTGTTGGAAACTTACAAAGAATTTCATTACACACAAAAAATGTGGCAGTACCGGCGACCGGAGGCCCCCTCTTCCTTCCCTTCCGCTTGTTTTCCATTTGCTTCTCTTCAACTCTGTTCACTCTCTCTGCTTTGCTCGAGTTTCTGGATCTGGCGTTGAGTCGGCTTCATCTCTCTTGCAGGGGAGCTCTGCTCCGGCTTCGTTTGTTTAGGTGCTTGGACTCTCGGCGCGGGATGGGTGACAGTTTCTGTTGGAGGAGCCGGCTTTTAGGGTTTGACAAGAGGTCCCTTAAGCTTCTTGTAGGGGTGGTGGTGCGTGGAGGGGAATAGCTTGCTCACTCTCTGTTCTGGTTGCGGTCTCTGTACTGTTAACGTTGGGTGTTGGGTGTGAGGCGAGTGGGAGCAGACTGGCGTCCTTTCTTGGTGTCTCGGACGGACAAATCTCTGTCTCTCCTTGCCATGGTTACTCCAGAGATCCCGTTACTCAGAGCCGAGCCTCAATCCTTGCTGCTAGCAGTGGCGGGTCTAGCACCAAACTTAGATGGGGGCACATGACATTTTTCACATTACATCTAACTCTCTAGATTGGAGCACTTTTCATACTTCATACATACTACTATAGGAAAATTAAAATTTAGACGGGGGCACGTGACCCCGTTACGTTGGCCCTCCGTCCGCCCCTGGCTGCTAGCGTGGTGCTAGGGCCTGTGAAGCTGGCTTGTGGAGTGTGACCGGCTGCTGTTTCGAGTTTAGTCATCTATGGCTCTCTCGAGGTGGCTTCGTTACCTCCCTTCCATTCTCCGGTGAACATTGGTCGACTTGTTCTCCGGATTGATGTTTGCTCTGGTTCGGTTTGTGCTGTTTGAACTGTGCCACCGGTTCATCATTTTGACATCAAAGGCTGTCCTTTTCTTCGGTTCTCGGAGGAGGCAACTGACGGGGGCTCAATTGCTTCTTGTGGTCTAAGAATCTCTCTTTTCTCTAGGTGGATCAGTTGGCTGTGAGGCGCTTCCCAGTGCCGTGATATCGTCTTGCCGTGGGACTCATGTTGCGGTAGTGTCTTCAGTTTGTCTTTGCAGGTCATGGAGAAGTTTTAGTTTGAAGTTTGCCATCTTTCCGTTCCCGTTTTTCTGCTTCTCTACCATGACGGTTTGGTGCTGATGGAGTTTGTACAAGAGATATACCGAAGTTTATACTTTTCACTTTTGTTTAAAAATTTCAAACCATATTCTACATTTGAATTAATGTATTCAAAACTATCTTTTATGGTATATAGGAAAAATTCTAATTTTTTTTTAATATTTAGATTACTAAAATTTCATATACTGCCTATATTAGTGGAAGGGATTAGTGGAATTACCATTATAAAATATTCGTTATCTAGAGAAACAAAGAAAGCAGAGGTTCTAAACTCTTTTACCATCATCTTATGTTAGTGCTTGATGAAACTATACACTAAAACTAGATTTACATATTTTTGAAAATTTTCCAAAATCCGTGGGTTAACACCCCTTCTAAAATAATGAGTTTTCGGTAAATGCTTTATATACTAAAGTTTATAGTCTTTACTTTTGTTTAAAAATTTCAAACCACATTTTACATTTGAATTAATGTATTCTAAACTATCTTTCATGGAATATAGAAATCATTCTAATTTTTTAATATTTATAGTACTAAAATTTCATATATTCCCTATATTAGTGGAATTACCATTATAAAATCTTCATTATCTAGAGAAACGAAGACAACAGAGGTTCTAAACTCTTTTACCATCATCTTATGTTAGAGCTTGATGAAACTATACACTAAAACTATATTTTCATATTTTAAAAATTTTCCAAAATCCGTGGGTTAACCCCTTCTAATATAATGAGTTTTCGGTAAATATTCTATATACTGAAGTTTATAGTCTTTACTTTTGTTTTAAAATTTAAAACCACATTTTAAATTTGAATTAATGTATTCTAAACTATCTTTCATGGTATATTGGAATCATTCTATTTTGTTTTAATATTTATAGTACTAAAATTTCATATACTGTCTATATTAGTGGAATTACCATTATAAAATCTTCATTATCTAGAGAAACGAAGATAACAGAGGTTCTAAACTCTTTGACCATCATCTTATGTTAGTGCTTGATGAAACTATACACTAAAACTAGATTTTCATATTTTTAAAATTTTCCAAAATCCGTGGGATAACCCCTTCTAAAATAATGAGTTTTCGGTAAATGCTCTATATACCGAAATTTATACTCTTCATTATTGTTTAAAAATTTCAAACCACATTATACATTTGAATTAACGTATTCTAAATTATCTTTCATGGTATATAGTAATAATTCTAATTTGTTTAATATTTAGATTACTAAAATTTCATATACTGCCTATATTAGTGGAATTAACATTATAAATTTTTTTTTTTTTTTTTGTCGACCTTATAAAATATTTTTTTCTAGAGAAACAAAGACATCAGAGGTTCTAAACTTTTTTACCATCATCTTATGTTAGTGCTTGATGAAACTATACAATAAAACTAGATTTTCATATTTTTGAAAATTTTCCAAAATCCGTGGGTTAACCCCTTCTAAAATAATGAGTTTTCGGTAAATGCACTATATACCGAAGTTTATACTCTTCACTTTTGTTTAAAAATTTCAAACCACATTCTACATTTGAATTAATGTATTCTAAAACTATTTTTCATGGTATATACAAATCATTCTAATTTTTAATATTTATATTACTAAAATTTCATATACGCCTATATTAGGGGAATTACCCTTATAAAATCTTCATTATCTAGAGAAACGAAGAAAACAGAGGTTCTAAACTCTTTTACAATCATTTTATGCTAGTACTTGATGAAACTATACACTAAGACTAGATTTTCATATTTTTGAAAATTTTCCAAAATCCGTGGGTTAACCCCTTCTAAAATAATGAGTTTTCGGAAAATGCTCTATGTACTGAAGTTTATAGTCTTTACTTTTGTATTAAAATTTCAAACCACATTCTACATTTGAATTAATGTATTCTAAACTATATTTCATGGTATATAGAAATCATTCTAATTTTTTAATATTTATAATACTAAAATTTCATATACTGTCTATATTAGTGAAATTACCATTAGAAAATCTTCATTATTTAGAGAAACAAAGACAACAGAGGTTCTAAACTATTTTACCATCATATTTTGTTACTGATTGATGAAACTATACATTAAAACTAGATTTTCATATTTTTGAAAACTGTCCAAAATCCGTGGGTTAACCCCTTCTAAAATAATGAGTTTTCGGTAAATGCTCTATATAACGAAGTTTATACTCTTCACTTTTGTTTAAAATTTCAAACCACATTCTACATTTGAATTAATGTATTCTAAACTATCTTTCATGGTATATAGGAATCATTGTAATTTTTTAACATTTATATTACTAAAATTTCATATAATGCCTATATTAGTGGAATTACCTTTATAAATTCTTCATTATCTAGAGAAACGAAGACAACAGAGGTTCTAAACTATTTTACCATCATATTATGTTAGTGATTGATAAAAATATACACTAAAACTAGATTTTCATATTTTTGAAAATTTTCCAAAATCCGTGGGTTAACTAACTAACCCCTTCTAAAATAATGAGTTTTCGGTAATTACTCTATATACTGAAGTTTATACTCTACACTTTTCTTTAAAATTCTCAAACCATATTTACATTTGAATTAATGTATCCTAAACTATATTTCATGATATATAGGAATCATTCTAATTTTTTAATATATAGATTACTAAAATTTCCTATACTGCATATATTAGTAGAATTACCATTATAAAGTATTCGTTATCTAGAGAAACAAAGACAAGAGAGGTTCTAAACTCTTCTACCATCATATTTTGTTACTGCTTGATGAAACTATAAACTAAAACTAGATTTTCATATTTTTGAAAATTTTCCAAAATCCGTGGGTTAACCGCTTCTAAAATAATGAGTTTTCGGTAAATGCTCTATATAACGAAGTTTATATATACTCTTCACTTTTGTTTAAAATTTCAAACCACATTCTACATTTGAATTAATGTATTCTAAACTATCTTTCATGGTATATAGGAATCATTCTATTTTTTTAATATTTTTATTACTAAAATTTTATATAATGCCTATATTAGTGGAATTACCTTTATAAAATCTTCATTATCTAGAGAAACAAAGCCAACAGAGGATCTAAACTCTATTACCATCATATTATGTTAGTGATTGATAAAAAACACAAAAACTAGATTTTCATATTTTTGAAAATTTTCCAAAATCCGTGGGTTAACCCCTTCTAAAATAATGAGTTTTCGGTAAATGCTCTATATACTGAAGTTTATACTCTACACTTTTCTTTAAAATTCTCAAACCATATTTACATTTGAATTAATGTATTCTAAACTATATTTCATGGTATATAGGAATTATTCTAATTTTTTAATATTTAGATTACTAAAATTTCCTATACTGCATATATTAGTGGAATTACCATTATAAAGTATTCGTTATCTAGAGAAACAAAGACAAGAGAGGTTTCAAACTCTTTTACCATCATCTTATGTTAGTGCTTGATAAAACTATACACTAAAACTAGATTTTCATATTTTGAAAATTTTCCAAAATCCATGGGTTAACCCTTCTAAAATAATGAGTTTTCGTAAAAATGCTCTATATACTGAAGTTTATAGTCTTTATTTTTGTTTTAAAATTTCAAACCATATTCTACATTTGAATTAATTTATTCTAAACTATATTTCATGGTATATAGGAATCATTTTAATTTTTTAATATTTATATTACTAAAATTTCATATAATGCCTATATTAGTGGAATTCTATATACTGAAGTTTATAGTCTTTATTTTTGCTTTAAAATTTCAAACCATATTCTACATTTGAGTTAATTAATTATAAACTATCTTTCATGGTATATAGGAATCTTTTTAATTTTCTAATATTTATATTACTAAAATTTCTTATAATGCCTATATTAGTGGAATTACCATTATAAAATATTGGTTATCTAGAGAAAAAAAGAAAGCAGAGGTTCTAAACTCATTTACCATCATATTATGTTAGTGATTGATAAAAAGATACACTAAAACTAGATTTTCATATTTTTGAAAATTTTCCAAAATCCGTGGGTTAACCCCTTCTAAAATAATGAGTTTTCGGTAAATACTCTATATAAGAAATTTTATACTCTTCACTTTTGTTTAAAATTTTCAAACCACATTCTAAATTTATATTAATGTATTCTAAAATATCTTTCATGGTATATAGGAATCATTCTAATTTTTTTAATATTTATAGTACTAAAATTTCATATACTGCCTATATTAGTGGAATTACAATTATAATATCTTCATTATCTTGAGAAACGAAGACAATAGAGGTTCTAAACTATTTTACCATCATATTTTGTTACTGCTTGATGAAACTATACACTTAAACTGGATTTTCATATTTTTAATTTTTTTCCAAAATCCGTGGTTTAACCCCTTCTAAAATAATGAGTTTTCGGTAAATGCTCTATATAACGAAGTTTATACTCTTCAATTTTGTTTAAAAATTTCAAACCACATTCTACATTTGAATTAATGTATTCTAAACTATATTTCATGGTATATAGGAATCATTCTAATTTTTTAATATTTATAGTACTAAAATTTCATATACCGCCTATATTAGTGGAATTACCATTATAAAATCTTCATTATCAAGAGAAACGAAGACAACAGAGGTTCTAAACTATTTTACCATCATATTTTGTTACTGCTTGATGAAACTATACACTAAAACTAGATTTTCATATTTTTGAAAATGGTCCAAAATCCTCGGTTAACCCCTTCTAAAATAATGAGTTTTCGGTAAATGCTCTATATAACGAAGTTTATACTCTTCACTTTTGTTTAAAATTTCAAACCACATTCTACATTTGAATTAATGTATTCTAAACTATATTTCATGGTATATAGGAATCATTCTAATTTTTTAATATTTATAGTATTAAAATTTCATATACTGCCTATATTAGTGGAATTACCTTTATAAAATCTTCATTATCTAGAGAAACGAAGACAACAGAGGTTCTAAACTATTTTACCATCATATTTTGTTACTGCTTGATGAAACTATACACTAAAACTAGATTTTCATATTTTTGAAAATTGTCCAAAATCCGTGGGTACCCCTTCTAAAATAATGAGTTTTCTGTAAATGCTCTATATAACGAAGTTTATATATACTCTTCACTTTTGTTTAAAATTTCAAACCACATTCTACATTTGAATTAATGAATTCTAAACTATCTTTCATGGTAAATAGGAATCATTCTAATTTTTTAATATTTTTATTACTACAATTTCATATAATGCCTATATTAGTGGAATTACCTTTATAAAATCTTCATTATCTAGAGAAACGAAGACAACAGAGGTTCTAAACTCTTTTACCATCATATTATATTAGTGATTGATAAGAAGATACACTAAAACTAGATTTTCATGTTTTTGAAATTTTTTCAAAATCCGTGGGTTTAACCCCTTCTAAAATAATGAGTTTTCGGTAAATGCTCTAGATACTGAAGTTTTACTCTACACTTTTCTTTAAAATTCTCAAACCATATTTACATTTGAATTAATGTATTCTGAACTATATTTCATGGTATATAGGAATCAGTCTAATTTTTTAATATTTAGATTACTAAAATTTCATATACTGCATATATGAGTGGAATTACCATTATAAAGTATTCGTTAACTAGAGAAACAAAGACAAGAGAGGTTCTAAACTCTTTTACCATCATCTTATGTTAGTGCTTGATGAAATTATACACTAAAACTAGATTTTCATATTTTTGAAAATTTTCCAAAATCCGTGGGTTAACCCCCTTCTAAAATAATGAGTTTTCGGAAAATGCTCTATATACTGAAGTTTATAGTCTTTATTTTTGATTTAAAATTTCAAACCATATTCTACATTTGAATTAATTTATTCTAAACTATCTTTCATGCTATATAGGAATCTTTCTAATTTTTTAATATTTATATTACTAAAATTTCATATAATTCCTATATTAGTGGAATTGCCATTATAAAATATTCGTTATCTAGAGAAACAAAGAAAGCAGAGGTTCTAAACTATTTTACCATCATATTTTGTTACTGCTTGATGAAACTATACACTAAAACTAGATTTTCATATTTTAAAAATTGTCGAAAATCCGTGGGTTAACCCCTTCTAAAATAATTAGTTTTCGGTAAATGCTCTATATAACGAAGTTTATACTCTTCAATTTTGTTTAAAAATTTCAAACCACATTCTACATCTGAATTAATGTATTCTAAACTATATTTCATGGTATATAGGAATCATTATAATTTTTTAATATTTATAGTACTAAAATTTTATATACCGCCTATATTAGTGGAATTACAATTATAAAATCTTCATTATCTAGAGAAACGTAGACAACAGAGGTTCTAAACTCTTTTACCATCATATTTTGTTACTGCTTGATGAAACTATACACTAAAACTTGATTTTCATATTTTTAATTTTTTTTCCAAAATCCGTGGTTTAACCCCTTCTAAAATAATGAGTTTTCGGTAAATGCCCTATATAACGAAGTTTATACTCTTCACTTTTGTTTAAAAATTTCAAACCACATTGTACATTTGAATTAATGTATTCTAAACAATCTTTCATGGTATATAGGAATCATTCTAATTTTTTAATATTTATAGTACTAAAATTTCATATATTGCATATATTAGTGGAATTACCATTATAAAATATTCGTTATCTAGAGAAACAAAGACAACAGAGGTTCTAAACTTTTTTACCGTCATCTTATGTTAGTGCTTGATGAAACTATACACTAAAATTAGATTTTTATATTTTTGAAAATTTTCCAAAATCCGTGGGTTAACCCCTTGTAAAATAATGAGTTTACGGTAAATGCTCTATATACCGAAGTTTATACTCTTCATTTTTGTTTAAAATTTTTAAAACACATTCTAAATTTGAATTAATGTATTCTTAACTATATTTTATGGAATATAGGAATAATTCTATTTTATTAATATTTAGATTACTAAAATTTCATATATTGCCTATATTAGTGGAATTACCATTATAAAATATTAGTTATCTAGAGAAACAAAGAAATCAGAGGTTCTAAACTCTTTTACCATTATCTTATGTTAGTTCTTGATGAAACTTACATTAAAACTAGATTTTAATATTTTTGAAAATTTTCCATAATCCGTGGGTTAACTCTCTTCTAAAATAATGAGTTTTCGGTAAATGCTCTATTTACTGAAGTTTATAGTCTTTACTTTTGTTTTAAAATTTCAAACTAGATTTTACATTTGAATTAATGTATTCTAATATATCTTTCACGTTATATAGGAATCATTCAATTTTTTTTAAAAATCTATAGTACTAAAATATAATATATTGCCTATATTAGTGGAATTACCATAATAAAATCTTCATTATCTAGAGAAACGAAGACAACAGAGGTTCTAAACTTTTTTACCATCATCTTATGTTGGAGCTTGATGAAACTATACACTAAAACTAGATTTTCATGTTTTTGAAAATTTTCCAAAATCCGTGGGTTAACCCCTTCTAAAATAATGAGTTTTCGGTAAATGTTCTATATACTGAAGTTTATAGTCTTTACTTTTGTTTTAAAATTTCAAACCACATTTTACATTTGAATTAATGTATTCTAAACTATATTTTATGGTATATTGGAATCATTCTAATGTTTTTTAATATTTATAGTGCTAAAATTTCATATACTGTCTATTTTAGTGGAATTACCATTATAAAATCTTCATTATCTAGAGAAACAAAGACAACAGAGGTTCTAAACTTTTTGACCATCATCTTATGTTAGTGCTTGATGAAACTATACACTAAAACTAGATTTTCATATTTTTGAAAATTTTCCAAAATCCGTGGGTTAACCCTTTTTAAAATAAGGAGGTTTCGGTAAATGCTCTATATACTGAAGTTTATACTCTACACTTTTCTTTAAAATTCTCAAACCATATTTACATTTGAATTAATGTATTCTAAACTATATTTCATGGTATATAGGAATCATTCTAATGTTTTAATATTTAGATTACTAAAATTTCATATACTGCATATATTAGTGGAATTACCATTATAAAGTATTCATTATCTAGAGAAACAAAGACAAGAGAGGTTCTAAACTCTTTTACCATCATCTTATGTTAGTGCTTGATCAAACTATACACTAAAACTAGATTTTCATATTTTTGAAAATTTTCCAAAATCCGTGGGTTAACCCCTTCTAAAATAATGAGTTTTCGGAAAATGCTCTATATACTGAAGTTTATAGTCTTTATTTTTGTTTTAAAATTTCAAACCATATTCTACATTTGAATTAATTTATTCTAAACTATCTTTCATGGTATATAGGAATCTTTCTATTTTTTTAATATTTATATTACTAAAATTTCATATAATGCCTATATTAGTGGAATTACCATTATAAAATATTCGTTATCTAGAGAAACAAAGAAAGCAGAGGTTCTAAACTCTTTTACCATCATATTATGTTAGTGATTGATAAAAAGATACACTAAAACTAGATTTTCATATTTTTAAAATTTTCCAAAATCCGTGGGTTAACCCCTTCTAAAATAATGAGTTTTCGGTAAATGCTCTATATAAGAAAGTTTATACTCTTCACTTTTGTTTAAAAATTTCAAACCACATTCTAAATTTGAATTAATGTATTCTAAAATATCTTTCATGGTATATAGGAATCATTCTAATTTTTTTAATATTTATAGTACTAAAATTTCATATACTGCCTATATTAGTGGAATTACAATTATAAAATCTTCATTATCTAGAGAAACGAAGACAACAGAGGTTCTAAACTCTTTTGCCATCAGATTTTGTTACGGCTTGATGAAACTGTACACTAAAACTGGATTTTCATATTTTAATTTTTTTTCCAAAATCCGTGTTTAACCCCTTCTAAGATAATGAGTTTTCGGTAAACGCTCTATATAACGAAGTTTATACTCTTCACTTTTGTTTAAAAAATTTCAAACCACATTCTACATTTGAATTAATGTATTCTAAACTATATTTCATGGTATATAGGAATCATTCTAATTTTTTAATATTCAGAATACTAAAATTTCATATACTGCCTATATTAGTGGAATTACCATTATAAAATATTCTTTATCTAGAGAAATAGAGACAACAGAGGTTCTAAACTCTTTTACCATCATATTATGTTTGTGATTGATAAAAGATACACTAAAACTAGATTTTCATATTTTTAAAATTTTCCAAAATCCGTGGGTTAAACCCTTCTAAAATAATGAGTTTTCGGTAAATGCTCTATATAAGAAAGTTTATACTCTTCACTTTTGTTTAAAAATTTCAAACCACATTCTAAATTTGAATTAATGTATTCTAAAAATATCTTTCATGGTATATAGGAATAATTCTAATTTTTTTAATATTTATAGTACTAAAATTTCATATACTGCCTATATTAGTGGAATTACAATTATAAAATCTTCATTATCTAGAGAAACGAAGACAACAGAGGTTCTAAACTCTTTTGCCATCAGATTTTGTTACTGCTTGATGAAACTGTACACTAAAACTGGATTTTCATATTTTAATTTTTTTTCCAAAATCCGTGTTTAACCCCTTCTAAGATAATGAGATTTCGGTAAACACTCTATATAACGAAGTTTATACTCTTCACTTTTGTTTAAAAAATTTCAAACCACATTCTACATTTCAATTAATGTATTCTAAACTATATTTCATGGTATATAGGAATCATTCTAATTTTTTAATATTTATAGTACTAAAATTTCATATACTGCCTATATTAGTGGAATTACCATTATAAAATCTTCATTATCTAGAGAAACGAAGACAACAGAGGTTCTAAACTATTTTACCATCATATTTTGTTACTGCTTGATGAAACTATACACTAAACTAGATTTTCATATTTTTAAAAATTGTCCAAAATCCGTGGATTAACCCCTTCTAAAATAATTAGTTTTCGGTAAATGCTCTATATAACGAAGTTTATACTCTTCAATTTTGTTTAAAATTTCAAACCACATTCTACATTTGAATTAATGTATTCTAAACTATCTTTCAAGGTATATAGGAATCATTCTAATTTTTTAATATTTATATTACTAAAGTTTCATATAATGCCTATATTAGTGGAATTACCTTTATAAAATCTTCATTATCTAGAGAAACGAAGAAAACAGAGGTTCTAAAATCTTTTACCATCATATTATGTTAGTGATTTATAAAAAGATACACTAAAACTAGATTTTCATATTTTTGAAAATTTTCCAAAATCCGTGGGTTAACCCCTTCTAAAATAATCAGTTTTCGATAAATGCTCTATATAAGAAAGTTTATACTCTTCACTTTTGTTTAAAAATTTCAAACCACATTCTAAATTTGAATTAATGTATTCTAAAATATCTTTCTTGGTATATAGGAATCATTCTAATTTTTTAATATTTATAGTATTAAAATTTCATATACTGCCTATATTAGTGGAATTACAATTATAAAATCTTCATTATCTAGAGAAACGAAGACAACAGAGGTTCTAAACTCTTTTACCATCATATTTTGTTACTGCTTGATGAAACTATACACTAAAACTGGATTTTCATATTCTTAAATTTTTTTCCAAAATCCGTTGTTTAACCCCTTCTAAAATAATGAGTTTTTGGTAAATGCTCTATATAAAGAAGTTTATACTCTCCACTTTTTTAAAACAAATTTCAAACCACATTTTACATTTGATTTAATGTATTCTAAACTATCTTTCATGGTATATAGGAATCATTCTAATTTTTTTAATATTTAGATTAATAAAATTCCATATACTACCTATATTTGTGGAATTACCATTATAAAATATTCGTTATCTAGAGAAACAAAGACAACAGAGGTTCTAAACTCTTTTACCATCATCTTGTGTTAGTTCTTGATGAAACTATATACTAAAACTAGATTTTCATATTTTTGAAAATTTTCCAAAATCTGTGGGTTAACCCCTTCTAAAATAATGAGTTTTCGGTAAATGCTCTATATACCGAAGTTTATAATCTTCACTTTTGATTAAAAATTTCAAAACACATTATAAATTTAAATTAATTTATTCTAAACTATTTTTCATGGTATATAGGAATCATTCTAATTTTTTAATTTTTATATTATTAAAATTTCATATACTGCCTATATAAGTGGAATTACCTTTATAAAATCTTCATTATCTAGAGAAACGAAGACAACAGAGGTTCTAAACTCTTTTGCCATCATCTTATGTTATTGCTTGATGAAACTATACACTAAAACTAGATTTTCATATTTTTGAAAATTTTCCAAAATCCGTGGGTTAACCCCTTCTAAAATAATGATTTTTCGGTAAATGCTCTATATACCAAAGTTTATACTCTTCACTTTTTTTAAAAAACATTTCAAACCACATTCTAAATTTGAATTGTTGTATTCTAAACAATTTTTCATGGTATATAGGAATCATTCTAATTTCTTAATATTTATATTACTAAAAATTTATATACTGCCAATATTAGTGGAATTACCATTATAAAATCTTCATTATCTTGAGAAACGGAGACAACATAAGTTCTAAACTCTTTGACCATCATCTTATGTAAGTGCTTGATGAAACTATACACTACAACTAGATTTTCATATTTTTGAAAATTTTCCAAAATCCGTGGGTAAACCCCTTCTAAAATAATGAGTTTTCGGTAAATGCTCTATATAATGAAGTTTATAGTCTTTACTTTTGTTTTATAATTTCAAACCACATTTTAAATTTGAATTTATGTATTCTAAACTATCTTTCATGGTATATAAGAATCATTCTAATTTTTCTAAAATTTCATATACTGCCTATATTAGTGGAATTATCATTATAAAATCTTCATTATTTGACGAAGACAACAGAGGTTCAAAACTCTTTTACCATCATATTATGTTAGTGCTTGATGAAAATATAGACTAAAACTAGATTTTCATATTTTTAAAATTTTTCAAAAATCCGTGGGTTAACCTCTTCTAAAATAATGAATTTTCTGTAAATGCTCTATATAACGAAGTATATACTCTCCACTTTTGTTTAAAAATTTCAAACCACATTCTACATTTGAATTAATGTATTCTAAACTATTTTTCATGGTATATTGGAATCATTCTATTTTTTTTAATATTTAGATTACTAAAAATTCATTTACTGCCTATATTAGTGGAATTACCATTATAAAATATTCGTTATCTAGAGAAACAAAGACAACAGATGTTCTAAACTCTTTTACCATCATCTTATGTTAGTGCTTGATGAAACTATACACTAAAACTAGATTTTCATATTTTTGAAACTTTTCCAAAATCCGTGGGTTAACCCCTTCTAAAATAATGAGTTTTCGGTAAATGCTCTATATACCGAAGTTTATACTCTTCACTTTTGATTAAAAAATTCAAACCACATTTTAAATTTGAATTAATGTATTCTAAAATATATTTCATGGTATATAGGAACCATTCTAATTTTTCTAAAATTTCATATACTGCCTATATTAATGGAATTACCATTATAAAATCTTCATTATCTAGAGAAACGAAGACAACAGAGGTTCTAAACTATTTTACCATCATATTATGTTAGTTCTTGATGAAACTATACACTAAAAGTGGATTTTTATATTTTTGAAAATTTTCCAAAATCCGTGGGTTAACCCATTCAAAAATAGTGAGTTTTCGGTAAATGCTCTATATAACGAAGTTTATAGTCTTCACTTTTGTTTAAAAATTTCAAAACACATTATAAATTTGAATTAATGTATTCTAAACTATTTTTCATGATATACAGGTATCATTCTAATTTTTTCATATTTATATTACTAAAATTTTATATACTGCCTATATTAGTGGAATTACCTTTATAAAATCTTCATTATCTAGAGAAACGAAGACAACAGAGGTTCTAAACTCTTTTACCATCATATTATGTTATTGCTTGATGAAACTATACACTAAAACTATATTTTCATATTTTTGATTTTTTTTCAAAATCCGTGGGTTATAACCCCCTTCTAAAATAATGAGTTTTTGGTAAATGCTCTATATACCGAAGTTTATACTCTTCACTTTTGATTAAAAATTTCAGACCATATTCTAAATTTGAATTAATGTATTCTAAATTATTTTTCATGGTATATAGGAATCATTCTAATTTCTTAATATTTATATTACTAAAAATTCATATACTGCCTATATTAGTGGAATTACCATTATAAAATCTTCATTATCTTGAGAAACGGAGAAAACAGAAGTTCTAAACTCTTTTAACATCATCTTATGTAAGTGCTTGATGAAACTATACACTACAACTAGATTTTCATATTTTTGAAATTTTTTCCAAAATCCGTGGGTTAACCCCTTCTAAAATAATGAGTTTTCGGTAAATGCTCTATATACTGAAGTTTATAGTATTTACTTTTGTTTTAAAATTTCAAACCACATTTTAAATTTGAATTAATGTATTCTAAACTATCTTTCATGGTATATAGGAATCATTCTAATTTTTCTAAAATTTCATATACTGCCTATATTAGTGGAATTACCATTATAAAATCTTCATTATCTAGAGAAACGAAGACAACAGAGGTTCAAAACTCTTTTACCATCATATTATGTTAGTGCTTGATGAAAATATACACTAAAACTAGATTTTCATATTTTTGAAAATTTTCCAAATCCGTGGGTCAACCTCTTCTAAAATAATGAATTTTCGGTAAATGCTCTATATAACGAAGTTTATACTCTCCACTTTTGTATAAAATTTTCAAACCACATTCTACATTTGAATTAATGTATTCTAAAATATTTTTCATGGTATATAGGAAACATTCTAATTTTTTAATATATATATTACTAAAATTTCATATACTGCCTATATTAGTGGAATTAACATTATAAATTATTCGTTATCTAGAGAAACAAAGACAAAAGAGGTTCTAAACTCTTTTACCATCATCTTATGTTAGTTATTGATGAAACTATACACTAAAACTAGATTTTAATATTTTTGAAATTTTTCCAAAATCCGTGGCTTAACCCTTTCTAAAATAATGAGTTTTCGGTAAATGCTCTATATAACGAAGTTTATACTCTTCACTTTTGTTTAAAAATTTCAAACCACATTCTACATTTGAATTCATGTATTCTAAACTATTTTTCATGGTATATAGGAATCATTCTATTTTTTTAATATTTATATTACTAAAATTTTATAGTGCCTATATTAGTGGAATTACCATTATAAAATCTTCATTATTTAGAGAAACGAAGACAACAGAGGTTCTAAACTATTTTACCATCATATTTTGTTACTGCTTGATGAAACTATACACTAAAACTAGATTTTCATATTTTTGAAAATTGTCCAAAATCTGTGGGTTAACCCCTTCTAAAATAATGAGTTTTCGGTAAATGCTCTATATAACGAAGTTTATATATACTCTTCACTTTTGTTTAAAATTTCAAACCACATTTTACATTTGAATTAATGTATTCTAAACTATCTTTCATGGTATATAGGAATCATTCTGATTTTTTAATATTTTTATTACTACAATTTCATATAATGCCTATATTAGTGAAATTACCTTTATAAAATCTTCATTATCTTGAGAAACGAAGACACCAGAGGTTCTAAAATTTTTTACCATCATATTATATTAGTGATTGATAAAAAGATACACTAAAACTAGATTTTCATATTTTTGAATTTCTTTCAAAATCTGTGGGTTAACCCCTTCTAAAATAATGAGTTTTTGGTAAATGCTCTATATCT
Source organism: Raphanus raphanistrum subsp. raphanistrum (assembly GCA_019706035.1). NCBI lineage: Eukaryota > Viridiplantae > Streptophyta > Magnoliopsida > Brassicales > Brassicaceae > Raphanus > Raphanus raphanistrum. The sequence continues at coordinate 55,915,225 of CM033988.1, forward strand.
CGAAGTTTATACTCTTCACTTTTGATTAAAAATTTAAAACCATATTATAAATTTGAATTAATGTATTCTAAACTATTTTTCATGGTATATAGGAAATTCATATACATATTACTAATTTCTTAATATTTATATTACTAAAAATTCATATACTACCTATATTAGTGGAATTACTATTATAAAATCTTCATTATCTTGAGAAACGGAGACAACAGAAGTTCTAAACTCTTTGACCATCATCTTATGTAAGTGCTTGATTAAACTATACACTACAACTAGATTTTCATATTTTTGAAAATTTTCCAAAATCCGTGGGTTAACCCTTTCTAAAATAATAAGTTTTCGGTAAATGCTCTATATAACGAAGTTTATATATACTCTTCACTTTTGTTTAAAATTTCAAACCACATTCTACATTTGAATTAATATATTCTAATCTATCTTTCATGGTATATAGGAATCATTCTAATTTTTTAATATTTTTATTACTACAATTTCATATAATGCCTATATTAGTGGAATTACCTTTATAAAATTTTCATTATCTAGAGAAACCAAGACAACAGAGGTTCTAAACTCTTTTACCATCATATTATATTAGTGATTGATAAAAAGATACACTAAAACTAGATTTTCATATTTTTGAATTTTTTTCAAAATCCGTGGGTTAACCCCTTCTAAAATAATGAGTTTTTGGTAAATGCTCTATATAACGAAGTTTATACTCTCCACTTTTGTTTAAAATTTTCAAACCACATTCTACATTTGAATTAATGTATTCTAAAATATTTTTCATGGTATATAGGAAATATTCTAATTTTTTAATATTTATATTACCAAAATTTCATATATTGCCTATAATAGTGGAATTAACATTATAAATTATTTGTTATCTAGAGAAACAAAGACAACAGAGGTTCTAAACTCTTTTACCATCATCTTATGTTAGTGCTTGATGAAACTATACATTAAAACTATATTTTCTAGATTTTCAAATTTTTGAAAATTTTCCAAAATCCGTGGCTTAACCCTTTCTAAAATAATGAGTTTTCGGTAAATACTCTATATAACGAATTTTATACTCTTCACTTTTGTGAAAAAAATTCAAACCACATTCTACATTTGAATTAATGTATTCTAATCTATTTTTCATGGTATATAGGAATCATTCTAATTTTTTAATATTTATATTACTAAAATTTCATATACTGACTATATTAGTGGAATTACCATTATAAAATATTAGTTATCTAGAGAAACAAAGACAACAGAGGTTCTAAACTCTTTTACCATCATATTAGGTTCATGGTATATAGGAATCATTCTAATTTTTTAATATTTAGTTTACCAATTTCATATACTGCATAGATTTGTGGAATTAGCATTATAAAATCTTCATTATCTAGAGAAATGAAGACAACAGAGGTTCTAAACTCTTTTACCATCATCTTATGTTGGTGCTCGATGAAACTATACACCAAACCAAGATTTTCATATTTTTTGAAAAAAATTCAAAATCTGTTGGTTAACCCCGATTAAAATAATGAGTTTTCGGTAAATGCTCTATATACTGAAGTTTATAGTCTTTACGATTGTTTAAAAATTTCAAACCACATTCAACATTTGAATTAATGTATTCTAAACTATCTTTCATGGTATATAGGAATCATTCAAATTTTTTTATATTTAAATTACTAAAATTTCATATACTGCATATATTAATGGAATTACCATTAGTAAATATTTATTATCTAGAGAAACAGAGACAACAAAGGTTCTAAACCTCTCTGACATTCATCTTATATCAGTTCTAAAAGAAAATATACAATAAAACCAGATTTTCATTTTTTTGAAATTTTTTCAAAATCCGTGGATTAACCCCTTTTAAATAATGAGTTTTCGGTAAATCCTCTATATACTGAAGTTTATACTCTTCGCTTTTGTTTAAAAATTTCAAACCATATTCTACATTTGAATTAATGTATTCTAGACTATCTTTCATGGTATATATGAATCATTCTAATTTTTTAATATTTAGATTACTAAAATGTCATATACTGCATATATTAGTGAAATTACCGTTATAAAATTTTCATTATCTAGAGAAACAGAGACAACAGAGGTTCTAAACTCTTTGATCATCATCTTATGTTAGTTCTTGTTGAAACTATACACTAAAACTAGATTTTCATTTTTAAAATTTTTTTCCAAAACCCGTGGGTTAACCCCTTCTACAATAATGAGTTTTCGGTAAATACTCTATATACCGCAGTTTATACTCTTCCCTTTTGTTGGAAAATTTCAAAACACATTTTCCATTTAAATGAATGTATTCTAAACTACTTTTCATGGTATATAGGAATCATTCTAATTTTTAATATTTAGTTTACTAAAATTTCATATACTACCTAGATTAGTGGAATTAGCATTATAAAACCTTCATCATCTATAGAAATGGAGAGAACAGAGGTTCTAAACTCTTTGACCATCATCTTATGTTGGTGCTCGATGAAACTATACACTAAAACCATATTTTCATATTTTTAAAATATTTTCAAAATCCATGGGTTAACCCCGATTAAAATAATGAGTTTTCGGTAAATGTTTTATAAACTGAAGTTTATAGTCTTTACTTTTGTTTAAAAAATTTCAAAGCACATTTAACATTTGAATTAATGTATTCTAAACTATCTTTTATGGTATATAGGAAGCATTCTAATTTTTTAATATTTTGATTACTAAAATTTCATTTTCTGCATATATTAGTGTAATTACTATTAATAAATATTTATTATCTAGAAACACGGAGACAACAAAGGTTCTAAGCCTCTCTGACAATCATCTTATATCAGTTCTAAAAAAATCTATACTATTAAAGCAGGATCCTATTCTAAAAGTTTAGGATTATGCCCCTGCATTTTAATATATTTACAAGTCTTTCCATTAGCATTTAATTTAAACTAAAAAGAATATTCTCTATAACTATGCTAATTAATACTTTCAATATTTTGTGAATGATAATAATTTTAAATTTTATGCAGTATAAACTTTCCATTTAATTTGAATATCATTTTTTCATCTATAATATTATTTAAAGATTGAATATGAATATATACATGCAAATTAAAAAATATTATTATGCCATTTTTACATAATAATGATATGCCAATTTTGAGTTTTTAATTTTTTAAAAAACTTATCTTAAAATGTTTTAGATCTAAACATAAATAAAAATACAAACTTACCAAAGTAACCAAATAAAAGAAAATAATATTTTCATATCAATAATAAAGTTTCTTATTACCATTGTTTCATTTTCTTCAAATGATATAATACAAATCTCATTAAAGTCTAAATAGTTACTTTTTCAAATTTATATAATATTAAAAGGTATAAACTATTTAATAAACATTTCAAAAAAAAATTTTGGTTTTCAACGGGTCATCTCATATCGGATCTTAGGTTAATAGCGGATCTTTAGATTTTTACTAGGTTTTCAAAGATTATAATTACAATTCTTTTTATTAAATTGAACTGAATTATAAACATATCACTAGATTTATCGGTTCAATCATAGGTCTGGGATATAAAACACCGCTTGAAAATCAGTTATTATAATAGAACAATTTTTTTGAAACAGAAATAGAAAATTTTAAAATAATTTATTCTCTAATCAAAATTATAAATTTAATTAAATTTTATTAAAATAAAAAAACACCCGTGCTTTTAATCAAAATTTATTCTCTAATCAAAATCTGTGGATTAACCCCTTTTAAAATAATGAGTTTTCGGTAAATGCTCTGTATACTGAAGTTTATATTTTTCACTTTTGTTTAAAATTTTCAAACCATATTCTACATTTGAATTAATGTATTCTAGACTATCTTTCATGGTATATAGGAATCATTCTAATTTTTTAATATTTAGTTTAGTAAAATTTCATATACTGCCTAGATTAGTGGAATTAGTATTATAAAATCTTCATTATTTAGAGTAATGGAGAAAACAAAGATACTAAACTCTTTGACCATCATCTTATGTTATTGCTTGATGAAAATATACACTAAAACCATATTTTCATATTTTTGAATTTTTTCCAAAATCCGTGGATTAACTCCTTTTAAAATAATGAGTTTTCGGTAAATCCTCTATATACTGAAGTTTATACTCTTCACTTTTGTTTAAAAATTTCAAACCATATTCTACATTTGAACTAATGTATTCTAAACTATCATTCTTGTTATATAGGAATCATTCTAATTTTTTAATATTTAGTTTAGTAAAATCTCATATACAGCCTAGAATAGTGGAATTAGTATTATAAAATCTTCATTATCTAGAGTAACGGAGAAAACAGAGGTACTAAATTCTTTGATCATCATCTTATGTTATTTATTGATGAAACTATACAATAAAACTAGATTTTCATACTTATGAAAAATTTCCAAAACCCGTGGGTAAACCCCTTTTAAAAATAATGAGTTTCACTAAATGCTCTATATACCGAAGTTTATACTCTTCCATTTTGTTTAAAAATTTCAAACCACATTCTACATTTGAATTAGTGTATTCTAAATTATCTTCATGGTATATAGGAATCATTCTAATTTTTTAATATTTAGATTACTAAAATTTCATATACTGCCTAGATTAGTGGAATTAGCATTATAAAATCTTCATTATCTAGAGAAATAGAGACAAAAGAGGTTCTAAACTATTTGACCATCATCTTATGTTGGGGTTCGATGAAAACAATACACTAAAACCAGATTTTCATATTTTTGAAAAAAATTCAAAATCCGTGGGTTAACCCCGATTAAAATAATGAGTTTTCGATAAATGCTCTGTATACTGAAGTTTATAGTCTTTAATTTTGTTTAAAAAATTTCAAACCACATTAAACATTTGAATTAATGTATTTTAAACTATCTTTCATGGTATATATGAATAATTCTAATTTTTTTAATATTTAGTTTGGTAAAATTTCATATACTGCCTAGATTAGTGGAATTAGCATTATAAAATCTTCATTATCTAGATTAACGGAGAAAACAGAGGTAGTAAACTCTTTGACCATCATCTTATGTCAGTGCTAAAAGAAAATATACACTAAAACCATATTTTCATATTTTTGAAAATTTTCCAAAATCCGTGGATTAACCCCTTTTAAAATGATGAGTTTTCGGTAAATCCTCCATATACTGAAGTTTATATACTTCACTTTTGTTTAAAAATTTCAAACCATATTCAATATTTGAATTAATGTATTCTAAACCATCGTTCATGGTATATATGAATCATTCTAATTTTTTAATATTTAGTTTAGTAAAATTTCATATACTACCTAGATTAGTGGAATTAGCATTATAAAATCTTCAATATCTAGAGAAACAGAGACAACAGAATTTCTAAACTCTTTGACCATCATATTATGTTGGTGCTCGATAAAACTATACACTAAAACCAGATTTTCATATTTTTGAAAAAAAATCAAAATCCATGGGTTACCATTTAAAATAATGAGTTTTCGGTACATTCTCTCCTAAAGTTTATTGTCTTTACTTTTGTTTAAAAAAAAATTCAAACCACATTAGACATTTATATGAATGTATTCTAAACTATCTTTCATCGTATATAGAAATCATTCTAATTTTTTAATATTTAATTTTGTAAAATTTCGTATACTGCATAGATTAGTGGGATTACCATAAGATAATTGTTAGAGAGGTTTAGAACATTTGTTGTCTCCTTTTCTCTAGATTAGTGGAATTAGCATTATAAAATCTTCATATTATCTAGAGAAACGGAGAAAACAGAGGTACTAAACTCTTTGACCATCATCTTATGTTAGTGCTCGATGAAACTATACACTAAAACTAGATTTTTTATATTTTTGAATTTTTTCCAAAATTTGTGGGTTAACCCTTTCTAAAATAATGAGTTTTAGGTAAATGCTCTATATACTAAAGTTTATACTCTTCACTTTTGTTTAAAAATTTCAAACCACATTCTACATTACATTCTACATTTGAATTAATTTATTCTAAATTATCTTTCATGGTATATAGGAATCATTCTAATTTTTTAATATTTAGATTACTAAAATTTCATATATTGTCTATATTAGTGGAATTACCATTATAAAATCTTCATTATCTAGAGAAACGGAGACAACAAAGGTTCTAAACTCTTTGACCATCATCTTATGTTGGTGCTCGATGAAACTATACAGTAAACCTAGATTTTTATATTTTTGAAAAAAAATTCATAATCTGTGGCTTAACCCCGTTTAAAATTAAGAGTTTTCGGTAAATGCTCTATATACTGAAGTTTATACTCTTCACTTTTGTTTAAAAATTTCAAACCACATTTTACATTTGAATTAATGTATTCTAAACTATCTTTTATGGTATATAGGAATCATTTTAATTTTTAATATTTAGTTTATCAAAATTTCATATACTGCATAGGTTAATTGAATTAGCATTATAAAATCTTCATTATCTAAAAAACGTAGACAATAGAGGTTCCAAACTCTTTGACCATCATCTTATGGTGGTGTTCAATGAAACTATACAATAAACCCAGATTTTTATATTTTTTAAAAAATTCAAAATCCGTGGCTTAACCCCGTTTAAAATAATGAGTTTTCGGTAAATGCTCTATATACTGAAGTTTATATTCTTCACTTTTGTTTAAAAATTTCAAAACACATTCTACATTTGAATTAATGTATTCTAAATTATCTTTCATGGTATATCGGAATTATTCTAATTTTTTAATATTTAGATTACTAAAATTTCATATACTGCCTAAATTAGTAGAATTAGTATTATAAAATCTTTATTATCTAGAGAAACGGAGACAACAAAGGTTTTAAATTCTTTGATCATCATCTTATGTTAGTGTTTGATAAAACTATACAATAAAACTAAATTTTCATATTTTTGAATATTTTTCAAAAATCTGTAGGTTAACAACATACAAGCTAACGAAGAATCGGTGGAAGTTCCAAAGTCAATTAAAGAATAGTTACAACATAAATTAAGAAAGAATTGTTTACAAAGATAAATATCAGCCGCATATAATCTAAGGATGTCTCTTATCGTTATTCCAGATGCTCTGTAATTTCACTCTCCAAGAAAAGCATTGTCTGTAAAACTTACAAAACATATTTAAATCAGAACCCAAATGGATTTTTAATGTTAAAACCCCTCAACTAAATTTGTTTTGGGTAAAAACTCACCAAACTAAGTATTTAATGAATAAACCCTCAAATTAACTTTATTTAATGAATTAAACCCTTTCCGGTCATAATTACCAGTACTACAGGTAATTTTTTAGTTTAGGGATTTCTACATTAAACAAAACATAAGTGAGGGTTTTACCATTAGAAATAAAAAAATCAAAATATAATAATAATATCTAAAAATTAATAACTTTAATATTCCAAAATTAGCATTTTTAAAAAACTTTCTGTAAAATATATGAGTAGTTTTTTTTTAAATCAACATTATATATGTATAAATTAAAAATGTAAAAACCCATAAAATATATAAAAAATATCTAAAGATTTGTCTATTTTCTTGTGTTTTACATTTTTAACTTTTACATCATTTTTATTACTGGTAAATCTTAAGATAATTTTTATTATATTTTCTGGTTTTTTACATTTTTAATTTATACATATATAATGTTGATTTAAAAAACAACTAGACTCATATATTTTACAGAATTTTTTTAAAAACTAATTTTGGAATATTAAAGTTATTAATTTTTGGATAATGTTATTATATTTTGAATTTTTTATTTCTAGTGGTAAAACTCCTCACTTATGTTTTTTTTAATGTAGAAACCCCTAGACTAAAAATTTACCGGTAATACTGGTAATTATGACCGGAAAGGCTTTAATTCATTAAATAGAATTAATTTAGGGGTTTATTCACTAGATTTTTATCCAAAACAAACTTAATTGAGGGGTTTCAACGTTAAAAATCCAACCCAAATATAGTTTACCAAAAACAAAAAGGTACATCAAAAGATAGACACAACCAACAAATACATCTGCTATAGAATATATAAAACCTTGGAACAGAAGGGACAAGCTTGACTTCTCTCCATCCATTCATAGATGCAGGCAAGATGAAAGATGTGTCCACATTGCAGAACTATCTTCGGATTATCCTCAGTGTACTCTGTCTCCAGTCACAATATGAACTGAATGAACCCACACAACCAATCTTTTAAATCAAAGTTTTTTAATCAATTTTGTACAGTTTTATATTCTTTGTTTTACCATGGAAACATGTCGGACAAACGTCGTCTTCTTCGTCTTCCCTTCTTTCCAGGTTTAGCGATAGTTGCTCGTACTGGATCAGCCACGAAATTGTTAGATTTTGATTAGTTTTGCAATTTTCTATAGGTTTCGGTAGAAAAACGTAAGGACATTAGAAAAGGAAAGTAGGGTTATAATGTGGGAGATACCTTGAGGGGGAAGTTATTGCTTATTGGGTAGCTAAAGGCACTGGTTCTGAGAACGTTACGGGATTCACCATCTTGCTCCGGAACTCGAAGACAGCAAAGTAATACACCCATTGATCTGAACCAGTGGAGGTCACCGATAATAAAACACAGATTTAAGGTTATTATATATGCTCAATGATCAGGCAAGAAGCAGAGAAAAGACAGGACAAAGGGGAAAAACAGAGGAACCGAATGAAGAAACAATCAACTAAGCAATATGAGAAAAACCAACAAACTTTGAAGATTCTTTGGAGAGTAGCACAAGGTATCGTGGAGATTTTGTAGGGATATTTTTGTGACATGGCATATACCAAAAGAGTTTTGTTTGACTGTTTTATGGAATGTTGACTTATTTTCTTCAGTTTCCGGTTTACTTATTCCACCGAAATGGCAATCTCGTTTATCAGTATCTGCTTTTATTCCTTAAATAACAGAAAATGTCAAAAAGTTATAAATTACTTGAAGAGTAGTTGAATTTTTTATTTAAGATCTTTTTAAAAATTTAATCATCAGTTTGTAACCAATATGATAATCACACGAAAAAGGAAGATAGAAGTTGGTTTCAAAAGGGCAAAAAGGAAAGATAAGTATGGTGGTTATATATGCTATCATGGCAAATCATTGTTAACTACAAATTTACTTCTTTCGCAAGGTGGAGAAAATGAGCCCGCTACCTAATTACCAAATTAAATTTCTGATTTAAAAACACATTAAATGTTAACTTCAGTATTCACTTGTAGTGTTTGATACCAATCTGCAGTAAAAACCTTCCAAACTAAAAATTACTAGAAAAACATATTTTAAAAATTACTAACGGAACGAAAAGTAGCCAAAGAAAAATAAAACATACTATTGCTCTCAATTACAGATGATGGAAATGGCTGATAGAATGTTCAACATAGATGAGTCAAAAAAAAGAAAAAAACATAGATGAGTCCAAAGTAGAATGATGGCGTTCCCTGGGTAAGCATAGCGGTGGTGCCCAGTATAGTTGAGATGTGTCCCGAGATAGTCAAGCCGAGCAAGAACTAAACCTTAGAGGAGTACGCTTTCTCCTCTTGATGATGATTGATATTTTTTTTTTTTTATAATCTAGGGTTCTCCACTTCGCAGGTCATTTCCTGGGTCCGGTCAGACAGCGGTCTACTACATCAGGGAGAGTATTAACTTGGGCCGAGGCCCAGTACCACTAATGGTAACATAGAAGAGGCAGTTCGCTTCCGGTTAGCGTCGAACCCGAGAACATAACAATTGGCCCCCAAAACTTTAACCAGTAGGGTTACCTCATCCCGTCGATTGATGATTGATATTGTATTTTAAAAATTTTAATATGCAGAATATATAGTGTTATTGATTTATATAGTTTGTTAAACGAATGAGAACTATATATATATTTGAATTATATATGATTGACGAAAGTTTTGAGCAAGAAAAACATCCATAGTTTAAAAACTATAGTATCTGAATAGTTTGAAATATATCAGAGGCTTTTACATATTTTTCATGAAGGCATCATATTGAGTGTTTACTATTTACTATTTTTATGTTACAGATCACAAGGTCAGTATTATAATAGTAAACAGTTGGCAAGAATTAGTGTTGGGACCTACGACTTGATGATGAACATGTTGAAGAAAAGGGCCAACTCTTGATGTCTTATATAAACCAAAGAGTTCACATATCATTGTTCAAAAACAAAGCAAAAAAGCTATCACAGAAATAGAAAAGGCTGAGAGCTTTAGTGGAAATATCAAAATATGTACATCTCTTTCTCACTCTTTTACTTTTGTTTACCAGGTGCTCTTCTCTATTCAAGTACTGAATCACAAAATAACAAAGAATAGCCTACATCTTCTTAATCATATGAGATTAGATTTGCTTCTCCTAATTATCACTTGTGGTTTTATAAATTTACTAAATTCTCAACATAAATATGAATATAAGATAATTTCTTGGTGCACATAATTAGTCATTGCAAAATTAACAACAAATTTATATACATGGATCATGGATGTCGCCTGTCGGTGATATATTATATATTCAAAATACTATAGAATTAAAGATTCCAAAATGAAAGAAATTGAGGTTTTCTGTATATTTAAAATGTCGGGAGCTACCAAAAGCAGGATCATAATTACACATTATGATAGCTCTTAATTTCATTTACTTTCTCCACCTTCTTATATCATCTTATTGTCCTACAATTGAGAAAGAGAGAGAGATAGAGAAAGAGAATGGGGAAGAAAGAAGGGTTCTTTCTAAACAGATTAAGGGCTCATGTAAGAGTCCAACCACCGACGACTACTAGCCACCATGGCTGCAGCCAAGAACCACCAAATGCATCCGCAGAGACAAAAGGCAGAAGAATAATCGTTGTGGTTGATTCTTGTTCAGAGTCTAAGAACGCTTTGCTTTGGACTCTCTCTCATTGTGCTCAGCCTCAAGACTCCATTCTTCTTCTCCATTTTCTTAAAGCTAAACCTTCTCCATCAGGTCAATTTTCTCTCTAGTTTTCTACAGAATTGATTATTATTTCTTATACATAAATATGATTTGTTCTCTATGAACTATAGCTACCGGAGAAGAGGAAACATGTGACAAACATACAACTTCCAAAGCTTATCAAAAAGTCTCAACCTTGAGAAACATTTGCGAGCTAAAAAGACCTGAGGTTCATAATATGTCTCTTCATTAATTATTTTTTTTGAATTACAAATATAACATATATTACTAAAAGAAAACATGTTATAAGTTCAATATGTATGCATCTTCTTGAGCATAACTTTGTTTTTTCTTAGACAAGTCCTCCTACTTTAATATCTAAAAAGGCTTCAATCAATAATTTGTTGAGTTAGGTGAAGACAGAGATGGTGGTTGTACAAGGTGAGGAGAAAGGTCCGACTATAGTAAAAGAGGCAAGAGAACGTGGAGCGTCCTTACTAGTTCTAGGCCAGAAGAAACAGCATGCCACTTGGCGACTACTAATGATATGGGCCTCACAGGCCAGACCATTGACCAAAACCGACACCGTAGAGTATTGCATTAACAACGCTCCTTGTATGGCTATAGCCGTTCGCAAGAGAGGCAAGAAAGTTGGTGGATACACTCTCACAACTAAGCGTCACAAAGATTTCTGGCTTCTAGCATGACTATTATTTACTAGTTGTATTTTTATTCACGTAATAATTTATAGATTTTCCTCTTTTTGTGTAAGTTGTGACCTTTACGTTTTAATGATGGTTGAGAGTTGTGTGTGCAATTATTATACTAGCTTACTTCTGCCGTTGTATCTCACAGTTCATTCGTTACCAAAAGATGGGTATAGTTATAATGTTTTTGTGCATATTAAAAAGGATAAGTTTGAATATAAATATATCATTTTATATTATTAAATATTTATAACAAGTTTTGAAATATAATAATAATTTTATATAAAATTAATTTTACAAATTTATAATTTATGATTATTATAACTAGCAAAATACATAGAACATAAATGTTTTATAAAAATATAATTTTTGTAATTAATTAATTTTTAGAAACTAGTAAATTAATCGGTTGATTTATTTATAAACTAGTACGATCTCCCGTGCTTCGCACGGACATGTATTTTATGGAGCCAAAATGAAAATAAAATACTTTTTTACCAAAACAATTTAAAAAAAATTAGATATGAAACTTCAGGAAAATCATTTCTCTTGCACAAATACAATTAAAATGTAAACATTACTCTTGTAGATAACCGAGGTCAGTACTTTTGTAGTCTTTTCGTTTTTCATTGTATATATATTTTTATAATACTCTTTTCATAGCTAGTACTATGTTTATTTATGTTAGTGTAACTTTAGATTTGGTGAATCTAATAAATTTGTTATTTTAAAAACTTATAGTTTAAAATTGACATTTTATGTTAATTTACCTAACTTTTTTTTAAAAACACACACATGTAAACAAAAATTAACCCACAGTATTTATTTTGGTGGTTTGTTGGATTTATAAGATTAAAATTTAAATCTTTAGTTTACATTTTATAAGTAACAATAATTGTCTAGCAATAATTAAGTAAAGTAAATTTACCTTTGGATTCAAAGATATAATTTCCGTGAGACGTTCAACAAATAGCTTTATCAGCAAATAGCTTTAGCGTCGAACTCAACTGCAGTAGTATATACTGGAAAAATAATTGACACACCAATGAAATATTAGTCAAGAAATTAAAAAGAAAACAGTAAAAAATGAAAAATATTCAAAACCTTCTGTGTCACAACTGGGAGATCACCACCGATTGTGAGTGTAGTTATAGGTTTTCCACAAGGCTATATTTATTATACTCCATTCTATATCTCTCTAACCCGTGACCTCCAAGCTCTGTAAATCATAAGATAAATGAAGTTTCTAATTAGTTACGTTGTAGTGATCTAAAACCGAATCTCTGTAAATTATTGTACCAGTATCAATTGCGTCCTGTAATTCCGCCGTGACAGTCTAAACCTTGTTTTTTTTTTTTGACAGTCTAAACCTTGTTGATAGTAGATTTTTAAGAATTAATTTAGATGAGAGTAAAAAAATTGGAGCAGCAAAAAAAAAAGAACATGTGAAGAAACACCAAAGAAGATTTAAGAGAAACGAAAAGATATTTTGTTTGCTAGAGAAGGAAAATATGAAAAAGAAACTGAGAGTAAATTATTTATATATAAGAAAATGAAACAGAAAACAGTTTTTGAAATCGTGATGAAGATTTTCTTTGAACGTGCATTGCTAAAACTTAGGACATCGAAGAGGATTTTTTTTTTCAATCAATTAATTTTTTAAATATTTTCTACTTGTCAAAATTTTGTTGGTTATGTGACTTGTGCTTTAGTATATAAGGGATGGGAGTGTATTTCTATAGTTGACCCAAAACTATAAATATGACCAGAATTATCATTTTCAAAAGTATCCGAAAATAAAAAAAAACATTCGAAAACATTTAACGTGGAGTGTTAGGACTTGGGCCGATTCAATTTGCCACTTCCCTCGGACTATATATTTCCATTTTTAATGAAAGATTTTTGAATTTAATGAAAGAACTGCAGAAGGGAACAAGTTTTTTTTAACTCTGAAAATTTAACCTATGTGATTATCTTGATTGTTGGCACTGCTGTTGTTCTTCGATTCTCTAAGCGGCAGAGGCATAAACGCAAGAAGCAAATCATGGAAGAGATCATCATGAAGAGCAAGCTTGCCAAGATGATTATTCCACTGTTTTTACTTGTAGTTTTCTTTCAATTTGTTGTTGGTAACTTGTTTTGTCTTTTGTTTGTGTTTTAGATGGAGAGAGCTAAGCAGGAGGAGGAAAATGAGAAGCTGTTGGATGAGCTGTGTTGGAGAGGAAATTAACATTAATCTACAAGGCCCATGTTTCAGCTCTGATGACTTCAGGTTTGTTCTCTTTTCTGAAGTCTATTTTTCCAGTGTAATACTTTTCTTTTGGTTAAACAGAGCAAGCATCCTTTCAAGTGTAGTAGAGGCTCTCAGAGGTTTGTGGAGAAAAGCGAAGGACTGAGTTCTTTTCCAGAGATCTTCATGCCCATCTCTACTTTACTACACCAACTTGGGAATCAAGAAAAGATCCCACAGACTCCTTAGGGAGAAATTAGAAGTGGCCATGTAGCTAATCGAAAAGAAAACCGAGGAGCATCACAAGCAACGCAAGAAGTGGCCAAGCAAGAGAGAGCAGAGAAACAGTGTAGAAACTGGGCTTTCCTTCAAGAACAAGAACATGCTTTCAAATCTGGACAGGCAAGAAGAGATGATAATACCAACTATCTTTTGGTTTTCTCTTCTTTTAAGTATTCTTTTTTTTTATATAAAAACAGCCTCAACAATTTGGTTTTGTTGGATACTTGAACCAAAAAAGAAACTGATTTACAGGGAATCATCATTTCTAGAATTCCATTAACAAAACAAAACAAAAAAAAGACTCTTATAAAATCATCTTTTGGTCAATGTGTCATGGTAAAAATTTGTCCTTCATCCGAGCAATAAGCTTGAATTTTTCCTCTGCTTCGACCTGCTGTTTGATGTCACCTCTTGCTCTGTCCGGATGAAATTTCAGTACAGCTCGTTTATAAGCTGCATGTACCTAATTTCAAAATTTGGTTTCCATCAACATATATATACTTATGCTTAAGAATTATACAAATGTAGCTAACAGTAGTAGGGAGATGGCAGACCTCTTGTGGCGGAGGAGATATTCCACCATTAACTGGAATCCCTAAGCCTCGAAGCAAAGCTGCCATGTTGAAGCAATTGAGTTCAAGAAGTTTAAGCGATTTGGTTATTTCTGCACGGACTTCCTCCTTCATGTTCATGCTTTCTTCATCCTGTCGTCAATTTAAACATGTAAAAACCAATTAACCTAAGAATCATATGAGCGACCATTGAGGAAAGAGTAATGAACCTTCTTCTGTGTCTCTCTCACTTCCTCTACTCTCTCCTTTTGCCTTCTTTCCATCTCCAACTGCCGCGTGTTTGCTAACTTTCTTCTCTTACGTTGCCTCTGAGCTTCTTCTGCCTGCAAATTATTCCGCAAAGTTAAAGTAAAACATTTTACATGGGAGCTTTCAGAAATTTGAGCAGCGTGTGGTTGTTAAACCTGGAGCTGTAACTGCCGTTGCCTTGACTCCCATTCTTCTTCTTGTGCCTTCTTGTATTCATCTGTCTCTTTCAATATTTCTCTGTTCAGCATGACATCGACTGCAGGCGCTGTACCTTGAAGACCTTGCTGCACTTGTTCACTAGTAGATGGGATAGGATCAATGATTGGTTCCCTTGTTTCACCCTTCCCACGCTCACATCTGGCTCCATTACTTACATCAGAAGTGTGTGGGAGAGATGATTTTGAGGGGTCTTCTTCTTCTTGTACAACTTCCTTGGTATAAGAATGTTCTGCTGCCTTTTTCTTTTGACTCCCTTTGGGCCACTCTGAAGTTTGACACTGAACTGGCACTGTGTCAGGCTGTTCCTCAACTTTTTTGAAACTATTTTGTTTTCTCTGTTCTTTTGACGATGTAGGATCAGTTGCAGGTGAATCTGGCCCTTCATGCTCAACTTGTATTTCTGGTGACAGTGAAGAAGGCTCGGCAAATGAAGACGTCTTAGGATTTCTATCATCCGTTCCAAAGAAAGTTGAAGAGGTTTCTTTCCGACCATCTGGATTTCTTGCAGTAAAGAAGGAAGATGCTTGATCATGTTGTTCAGTCCTATTTGAAAGACCAGCCTCCTCACTCCGACCACTTTTACCTGATTTCTTGGTTCCAAAGAAAGTTGAAGACCTCTCTTTACTATTATCTGCATTTCTTGAAGTAAAGGAAGATGGTTGATAAGTTCTACTCTCAAAACCAGACTTGAAATTAGTGTCACAGTGGAGATTTGAAGGACCAGCCTCCTCGCTCAGACCAGCTTTACCTGATTTCTCGGTTCCAAAGAAAGCTGAAGAGGTTTTTTTACCCCTACGCTCATTTCTTGCGGTAAAGAAGGAAGTGGTTTGTTCATTTTGCTCAGCTCTACTACTCTCACAACCAGACCTAAAGTTATTGTCGAAGTGGAGATTTGAAGGACCAGCCTCCTCACTCGGACCAGCTTTACCTGCTTTCTTCGTCTTTTCCAAAAAAGCTTTCTCCCACTGCTCCCGGACCTCTCCCTGAGAACCTTCCAAAATCTCACAATCCGAACAGTCGCTCTCAGAAAAATCACTCTCAGATTCAGAATCCAACCCAAACCGAGTTCCAGAAGAAGGCCCTGTAGTAGCCTGATTGCATTTCGTAAACCTAAACGCAGCACGCTTTTCTTGAACGAACTGGCAATCATCATCATCACCATCATCATTATCCACTTCTACAGATGTGTGCACGCTTGAACTACTCCCATCTTTGTGAACATTCTCCTCCGTATCATCATCATCGTCATCAATGCTAATCACTCTCTGCAAAACAGGCTCATCCCTGGCTCTTGATGTTTCCGGGGCTTTGCCTTTCGAAGAAGACTCGGGGAAATCGAGAATGATGACCTCATCATCGTCTACAACAATAAACTCGTTCATTATGCCGTTAGCACTGCATCTTTTGGTCGGCATTCTATTCAAAAAACGTGACCTAATCTGACGTTGCTCTCCCATTATTGCTTGTATCTGATGGTTTCAGAGCAATCCGTTTTGGAGTAGGACTCAGAGTCGCAGTTGCAGAGAGTCCATATAACTCAACCACCTATACACACAGAGAGGAAAATCAATTACATATCCACTACAACTATAACCAGATTCACTATCATCACAATCACTTGTGATCATCTAAAAGAAGTGAAATTGATAACGATTCAGTACATGCTACGAACCCTAGAAACACGATCAGCGGCCTGAGCTAAGCTTCTAGAACCTTCGCGGATGAAATCGAAACCCTAATCGTAAAGATATTTCGAGATTTTCTAGGGTTTTTTTTAGGGTTAATCTAATCGTGACGCAGAAGACCGAGACTGAATCAAAAAAAACGAGATTTTGAAAGCTACCCACGATTCAGAGGATCGAAGTGAAGACCGATTTCAAGGCAATTGAACTTACCTCGCGACCACGGCGGCGGAAGACGGAGATTTTTGCTGGTGCTTAAACGGAACCCTAATTTTTGAGTTTGAAAATTGAAAAAAAAAAATTGAGTTTTTTGGGAGAAAAATCGTGAAAGGAAGGAAGGGGATATTGAGAGATTGAGCGTGCCTTGCACTCTCAGGAGACGGGTGCTTAACGAAGTCTAACACAGCTTGACGGACGAATCAGACGAATGGTATCCTTCCTCGATTGGTCTGTTTTTGGACTAAGTGTGAAACTTGTGTCACCTTAAATATGTCTCTCTCCGTTCTCCTCTCCCGAATGGGGATTAGTTTTCTCAAAAATTCAAAAGTCTCCTTCTTTCGTTATGATTTTAGTTGGGTTGAGAGACCCAAGTTATAGTAAAAAAACGTTTTTGACCAACTTTATAGTAAAAAATTTATATACAAGTATCTTTGACTAATATGATAATTAATATTTTTGATATAGAAACCTAAACTTATAAATAAAATTGTGTAAAAAGTCCTCCAATTTTTTTTAAAGTTCCTGATTTGGTAAACTCATTATGTTTTTCATTTTTTTTTTTTGAATGAATGTAAAATTTATTCAATCAAAATTTTTTTACATCAAATGCTGCATAATTGAATCAACTAGAAAGAAAACAGAAAATAAACCTATCTCCAACTTCTAAAACCCAAACCTTTTTCTACTTACAAGAGTTCAAATAAATTCAAGATTCTCCCTCAAGCTTAACCATGTGGAACAAGTCAAGCTTGGAAGGCTATGAGACTCTCCTCATTAAAACCCTCATTAGAGAAAACCCAATTGGGACAAAACTCTAATGGGGGAAAAAGAGTAAGAAATCTCATAGCAAGAGGACAAAGAAATCCAAACCAAAATATGCATCCAAAGTATGCATAAACCCTCTTCAAAAACCTGCTATCACTACTCATTTCCTGCAAAGCTTCCATAACTTCAACTTCACTCATCATCCCTACTTTGGGATCTTGAGTCAAACCAAACACACAAGCCATCCTCAAGATACTTCTGACCCTTCCCTTTTACTGCAAGCAGCTTCAATCTTATTTGTTTGTCCATACTCTTAATCATCACCTTTACATCTAAAGATGCTTCTCCATGGCGACGAGCATTTTGCTCCCTCCAGATATTATGCAGTAGTGTTTGGAATGTGTATCGAAGGATGAACACTTCTGTATAATTAAAGCTAGAAACTGGCCTAGAGACTGCTTCAATAATCTCATTCCAGTCATAGGTGAGGTCTGTCTTCATAATCCCACTAATCAACTCCTTCCAAACTTTTCCAGAGTACTGGCACTTGAAAAATAAGTGAGGACACGTCTCCTGTTCTTCATTACATAGAACACAAACTGGATTCACAGTAGGATTCCACTTCGCCATTCTATCACAAGTTTGCATTCTATTTTTTACAGCCACCCACATTATGAAAGAGAATTTAGGAGTCGATTGAGAGAACCACACACCCTTATGCCATAAGCAGATAGGCTGAGTCTGTCTCATATAATTCCAAGTCTTTTTTGCTGAGAATTTGTTTGCAAACCTAGTACCATCTTGCCTCCATAAAGGGATATCATCCTCTTCGCTATGCATATTCCTCACCCTCTCAATTTCAATCTCTACTGTATTAAGAACAGCCAGCTGATACCTTCTACTACGATGATTCAGAATCACATCTTCAACCGAAGCATTATCCATAATACCAAGACCTATGATTCCTATATCTCCAAGTAAATCTTTTAGATAACCAAGAGGGGACCAGGAGTCATACCAGAAAGAAGTGAGATTCCCATTGTGAACCTCCATTCTTATATAAGATTTAGCAAGATCTCTGAGCTTCAAAATTTTCCTCCACATCCAAGATCCATTATTTGCATTGTTCTTCATCGACCAGAAGGAGCTTTTTTTTATCAAATAGCAGTGAATCCACTTTACCCACAATGAAGTTTTATTAGAGAATAATTTCCACAACAACTTCAGACAGAGAACAGTATTGATTTCCTTAAGTGGCCGGATCCCCAAACCCCCTTCTCTCTTAGGTAAACAAATGTCTTCCCAGCTTACCTTAGCTTTACTCGTTTTTAGCTCTGGTCCCGACCATAGGAATGCAGAACACAGTCTCTCAATCTCCTTTAGACAGCTTCCAGGAAGCCTAAAAGCTGTGAGCCAGAAGTTTGCCATACTTGTAATAACAGAATTAATAAGCTGTAGACGCCCACCATAAGAAAAAAATCTCCCCGTCTACGAACTCATTCTCTTTCTTATATTTTCTACTAATGGCAGATAGTCGTTAATCGTCATCCTTCTTGAGAGTAAAGGAAGACCTAAATATCGGACTGGCAAGCTTCCAGAAACGAAAAGAAAACTATTAAGAATGGTACCTTCTTGAGTTTCAGATAATGTTTTTTTTTTTGAAATACTATCAATAAAGTCTACTTTTTTTTCCGGTGCGATATATGTAAATAATTTTTGTGATAATGTATTAGGCGAAACGTTTTGACTATAATTTTGAAATGTTTTTTTAATAAATATTGTGAAATTAGATGAATTTTGTCAAATTATTATTTTTTTTTTGGTTGATAAATGCATTATGCCGACAAAAAAATGCATTATGTGGGGTTGGAACTTCGGGGATGTCATATTTTTATGCCTTTATAGTGTTTTGTTTTTTTAACTCTGATTTATTAATACAGAACGAGCTTATAAAGTTTCGATGCAGATAATCAATTGCAAACGACGGTATGTAATTGTAAAAACAGAAATTTATATTAGACGGTAATAATCTTGTAGCAACACTATCTCCAACTCTGTTTCCCGTATTAAATATAGGTTTTTTACAAATATTTATTTCAACCTAAAAGAAAAAGATTTACAAATCTTTATTTTGACCCCAAAAAAAGGGTTTTACAAATCTTTACATATCATGAGTAGCAGTAAAATGTTAACTGAATATTTGAAAATTTTCAAATTAGAAACATAAGCGTACATTGTCAAACGTGTTTTTGGACCAGCATAACATTTTGATTCTTAAATTTTTGTTAGTTGGTTAACATATTTTTTTTATTTCGTTTAATATCATAAACTACTGTAATTTTAAAATACAACAGGGGTTTATTTGGTTTCTAATGTTTTACTTCAGATGAAATATTCTCAAACTGAGTAGTTCCTACACATTATTACAAACAAAATTACTATCCAATATTGATCATTGATCTACGTAATCATGTCTGATGATTGTCAAAACAATGAATACTGATTATGGAGATTGGTCTTTAATTTGTTGAAAATCTCCCATAACAAGAAAAAGGTTTCTACCTCAAGTCGTTAACGGATGATTAACAATGTGCTAATTAGTAACGATAGATTAAGCTCCCCTAATCAACCTGTAGAGGGGTTGATGTGATCATCTTCTTCTTGGATTCAAACTAGTTGTAAACGCCATGATGGATTAAAATTAATACTTGGTGGAATATTGTAACATTGGACAAGATAATTCGATGCTCAATAGGAAAATAAATAAGAAGTACTGTATGTACAAATAGTAATCAATAATGTTATCAACATCATCAAGAATGACATATGTGTAGCTAGATTATGAAAAAATTAAAATAAAAACCAAAATGATCAAAAGGAAATAAATTATGGATCAATGAGACATTGTCCTTACAGGAAAAATATAAGAAGAGACATGAAGAGAAGAGAGTCAGTGAGAGGTAGTGGAGGGATTAGGTTGCAGCATTGAAGGAAGGACGAGAGGAGACAGTAGAGGGATTGGATCTGTGCCGTTCTGACATAACGCAGAATTGGAGACGCCGGTCGCAGAAGAAGGAGCTTCTGCGGAAGGAGGAGGTCTTGGTGGTAATGAGAGAGGACATGGAGCTCTTCTCTGAAGCCGCCGGCAGCTTTGAGATCGCCGGAAAATAGAGTCGTCTTTGTGAAAACTCATCTCAAAACCTGGAAACGGATCTCCTTTACGTCCTGATTCCTCCATTTCTTGATTCTTGAATTATTAATGTATCGAGAAAAATCTTTTTTTGTGTGTGTGTGTGGATTAGTGTTTGTGTATGCGATGTTGATGCTAATGTTGGTATTTATTTATGTTTTTTTTGGGTTTTAAATCTGATTATATATAGGCAGGCAACTGAGAAAATAGGGGTTGCTTAGCTTGAGGATTTAAATACAGTAAATAATATTTTTTAAAAAGTATAGTAACTAATTGAATGGATAACAATAAAAAATCAAGAATATCTCTTTCCATAAGAAAGGAAAGTCTTAAAAATAGAAATTAGGTGAAATGTGGTGGTTGTGTGGTGCGTGTATTGACTCAATATGGCAAACAAACAAACAAAAAGAATCAAATCAAGCAAATTAGTCAACGGTCAATGGATTTGGTTATGAATAAGATCTATAATCAACTATGTTTTCTGTTTTTTTTTTATTTTTCTTATATGTTATATTTAGTGTTATATTAATAAGTAAGGACTGATTTTGGCATGAGGAATGCGTTATTGTTGTTGTAATAGACATGTGGCCGCGTACGGCTGTGTTTTAAGCTAATCCTTCTAGAGAAATATCTCTGTCCAAAATGGTTTCATATTGTTTTGAAAGACAAAGTATAAATCCTATACAGAATAAAATAATTAGTGGAAGTAAGGCGTAACATATAGATATCAAGATGATGCCTATAGATTTTTGAACTGGACTACATAAATTACTCACATGCATGTGTAGCCCAGCAGTGAAAATAGGCAATAATCTGCAACTCATAAATTAAAATATGAAGACAAAATCACTGAAACTTATAAAGATTTCCTCTGCCATGAAGTATCCTCAACCCCCACACATGTATTGAGATTGAGAACAAGGGAAACGAGTCACATGCTGAAGTGTTATTTTAGTATGTGTTTATGAGAAAGTTTAGATTAAAAAAGAAAGGTGTAACATGCAAAATTAACAATGAATGTGAAAAACTGGGCGGTGTTAGAATATGGAATCTTATCAAGTCTTTTTGTGGTGGGGAGGTTTATCTATGTCGGTCTCTCCATGTGACTCGCGAATCTATTACACACACCATCGACATGGTTTCAGTAAACACGCCCCATAAAGTTTTCAGTGACATTATCTTCACACCCTCACATGTTCCTCTTATTAGATCTTTCTTGTCTCCTATATTAATCTAACTTTTTTTTTGTTAAATTCCATTTTAAAGAAGTTCTAAATAAGTTGATTGATCCAAATCTTTCATCTTTTTGCTAAGATTATATTAAAATAAATCAGATTTTATTATTAATTAATTTTATTTGAATACATTTTTATATCACTTGCATTATTCTAGGAAGGATGTATCTATTTTGGGAGGATTTGAGCTAAATTTACTTTTAATGAGTTCTTAAGTTGTTTTTAGGTAAATTATGAAAATTAATATAATTTAACCAGAAGATTCTTTAATCCTATATAAAACTAAGAAATTTAGATTTTTATATATTTAACTAAAAACACTTTAAATCAGATAAATTTCATAAAATTCACTATTTAAAATATTTTCAATGATAATAATTTGTAAAATACATTGTAAAGTTATAACTTGGATAATTTTATATTTTAAATAATTATATTTAAATAACTGAATATTTTATATTTAAATTTAGAAAAATTTAAATTTCAGATTAAATACTTTCGTAGGTATTTTTTGTTTCAAATTGTGATTATGATATATTTTGATCCTAAATGGCTACTATATGCAACAAAACAAATTAATATACAAAAACACTAATGTATTCTGAATATTTTTCTTATAGGCTTCCAATACCTTTGATACTCTTTAACTTTTATGGACGAAGCTTTTGGTGTGAATGAGCTCCACCAAAATTCAACTTTGAGTTATTCGGATGAACACAATGACTACCTTGTTGACATTTGTCAAACACAACTTAAATACAATGTCTCTCACTCTCACATATACAAAACCAGTATCTAGAGGCCAATAAAAAAAGTGTAATATACAAACATTTAAACTTTAAAGTAGTTATTGTCTTCTAACAAGGAATAGTTGGTCTAGTGGATAAAACTCTTGAACTACTCAGTAAATATTTTGGATGCCAATCTGTATTACTCTCTAAAAAGTCAAATTACATGATATGGAGTTACCTACGTGCTTATGGCTCAAAACGTTCTGATCACTAGAAGATTAGCTACTATCCCCAAAAAAGAAACTGGCTATTTTAAATGTAGATAATATGGAACCAGCTATTAAATTAGGGATCAAATTGGGCAGAAGTCTTTTGGAATTATCCAATAATGAAATTAGTCACCCACCAACAGTTATGTCCATTATATCTTATTTTCATATAGTATTTGTTTAAGGTCTTGAATAATTTCATTGTCATAAACATTTTAGGCTAAAACATCTGAATAAGATTAAATGGAGATAATTATTAGAAGCTGATACTATATACAGAAGAGGTTGACACTTAACACTTTAGTCATGACATCAACTTAAACCTTTGTCTTTTTTCCCCTACCAGACCAAGAGTTAAGGTTATACCCGGTGATACATTTACAGATTCTTCTCAAGTTTAAAGAAGCAGTTAACAACCTAGAGGAGACTTAACCTCAAAGCCTAAGCCAAGATGTGTCTTCAAGAGTAGGACCGAACCAAGCCAAAGTTGACGAAAGATTTAGACTTGAAGAGACCCCCAAAGAGAAACCTGGTCGGGGATTCTTGTGAAGGCGGTTTCTCTCTTTGTTGTTGTTCTCTAGGCTTGCTCTTAACTTTGAGGATAGTTTGCCCTATGGTTTGTCTTATGGAATCTATGGTCTTGGCATCGATGGAGTAGCCAGACGCATCGCTGACATAGAATGTGTTCAGAGCTTTGCCTCCTTTGGTTTTCACTTCGGCTCGCGTGACCGTTAGGCTGTTCTCACGGAATATGCGAGTCACATTTGACAACAATCCTACTCTATCCGTCGTGCACAGCTCCAACTTCAATCCCTGTGAGGACAAGAAGACACTCTTCAGTTACAGTTACTAAAAAGAGCAAGACTGCTGTATATATAAATATATATATATATATATATATATATGTGTGTGGGTCTAGTCTACCTCAGATACTCTTCTTTTGATAGCTGCTTCAAGACATTGTATGACTCTTTGCTTCTCTGCCTCTGATTTTATAGGGGAACCATCTATGTGTCTCACATAATACTCTTGAAAGGCCTCTGTGCCTTCAGTATCAACGCTTCCATGGAAAACAACATACTGCATATCAGTCAAAGTACAGACAGTGTCGAACAGAAGCTTTGGTCTGTCTTTACATCTAACTGTGACCACAGAGTAGTCCTTGTCTAGCCAATTATCAACACAAACGTCTGGTCTTTGGCTTTCATCTTGGACGTTGGAGGATTCGTCGTCCACTACACGGTTCTCATAGTCTCTATCTTCAAACATCATCTGATGAAGCCTCCTATCAGTGTGGACCTCCCCGTGAGAGACAACGGTTTTGGCTTCCTTTGGCGTGTTGCTTCCTTTGAGCACGTTCCTGAGAAGGCTCTTGATCCGTGAGAGCCTCTCCGGATCAGAGACTGCGGAACCTGTTAAGTCATCTGTCACCTCCATCACAGCAGCTGCTCTGGTGTTGTGTGTCCAGACCTCGGCGTTTAGGACACTGCATTTGAGGTGGGTCAGGACTGCTGTGAGTTCAGAGAGCAAACCTGGTCTGTCACAACCGGTTAACTCGATAACTGTGCTGTCTGTTGATGGTATGACACCAACAGATCTCAAGGAAGTGGAGAAACAAGCTTCAGGCCCAAGAGACTGAGAAATCAAACAAAAAAGAGCATACTCATTAGACTCATCTACACATAACTAATATAAGAAGAGGACCAAGTCTTGTTTAAAAGAAAACTCACTTTTTGGATATAGTCCAGAACAACTTCATCAGTGACTTTGTTCCCATCTTGGTCAGTGACATTAAATACTACAAAAGTGGATACATACGAGTAGATTCAATTACTTGTTCAATTACTTGTTCTTATGCATAAATTTCTAAGAAAGATAGGATTGAAAAAGTGAAGCAATACCATCCATGAACCAACCACCATCAGAGGATATGTAAGCTTTGGTGATAGTGAGGTCAAGAT
This sequence comes from Raphanus raphanistrum subsp. raphanistrum, assembly GCA_019706035.1. Classification (NCBI taxonomy): domain Eukaryota; kingdom Viridiplantae; phylum Streptophyta; class Magnoliopsida; order Brassicales; family Brassicaceae; genus Raphanus; species Raphanus raphanistrum. The sequence continues at coordinate 55,940,498 of CM033988.1, forward strand.
CAGTGAGGATTTGCACAACTTCAAGTAGAATCCCATATTCATTTGCACTATCAACCTGAGAAACATCACAACAACCCCAGAGAATATGTGTAAGTAAAATAGGTTAGAATGATATAAACCACAAAGATTGAACAAATAAAGAGAAAAAAGTACCCTTATCACAGTTGCCTTCTTGCAAGAGTCATTATCAATCACAACCCTAAACAAAAAAAAACAGAGGTTTTATCCAAAACCATATCAGATAATGGTTTTTATAAATAAAAATAAATAGAAAAGGAGAGAGAAGTTGTAAGTAATACCTGGGTGGATTCATTCTTCTAATGAGCTTCTCATACTCATCATCCATATCTTGTGAAAAACTCATGTTAACATCTGCAGTCAAAAGTTAAAAAAAAAAAAACAGTTATAAGTCTTATAGATTGTTCCTTCCAGGTAATTTCAAGAAAACCAAAAAAGAGTAAAAAAACTTTCATATCCATAGACAAAGGACGTTTATTTCTGATAAAACCCCATTTAAAATAAAAATAAAATAAAATCATCTTCTCTGTCTGCTCGGGAGACAAAACACGGTTACCATAACAGATTACAGGTCGTAAAGTACATAACTAAACTAATGAACAGATATCCCACCAACATCAAATCCTAAATACTTAACTAGTGAAAAGAAAACAGAGAAACCCATAAGAAGAAGAAGAAGAACCATTAATGGAAGTTCTTGGTCCAAAGAAAGAAACTGAAACGAGTCAACAATGAGAGAAAGAAGACGTACCCATTACTCCTTTTGGGGGGTATTGACTCTCCACAATTCAGAAAGAAAAAAAAACGAAAGTGGGTTTCAGTAACTTTCGAAGAGGAGAAGATGGAGAAAGAGGTAGCTGCATATATAATGGCGACCCACACAAGATCTTTTTCACTCTCTCGAGAATATTATTTACTTAAAAAATTAATCAAGAATTTAAAAAAAGGAAATTAATATGACACGATTCTCCCATAAACCAGCAACTCACGGAAAAAACGAAAGTTCAAAAAAAATAAAAAAAACTCACGGAAAAATAAAAACTTTCTTTTACATTATTTTAGTTTTTTTTTCCCTTCACTTTCCCGCGGCGTGTTGTTCTTATTATACACGGTGAAGGAGGAGATGGCCGATCTGTAACTCTCAGCGTATGTTAGCCACGTGCCGCACCTTTCTGTTAATTTCGAATAGGAAGAACTGGCTAATATGCGCGTATCAGTTATCATCTTTTTGTTAATTTTACTTTTTTTACCACGTGATGGTGAATAGATTCTGACAAGGTCTCTTCTAATCAGTAACACCCAAAGTTCTCGGAGCGAAAGTGAAAATAATAAATTTACTGTTTCGAGTTTTAACTTTTAAGCCGATTTACTGATTCTAAAGATTCGTATACGTTTAGATTGGATTTGTAATTTGAAGATTCTTGATAGAAAAATAAAAAAAAATAAAGGGAAATTGCATTCCATCTTCAATCCTGTAAGAAAAAATGTATATATATATATATTCATTCCACTGTGGAAGAGATTCATGATTCGTATATATTCTGTCGAATATTAAGATATATAGAATGTGCCATAAATCGTTCTAGAATATTATACTTTTTCACATCTTATGGCACCAAAAGGAATAATACAAGTGAAAACTGTATAAATTAATAATGTTGAGATTACACTAAAACTATTTTTTATCAATTTATAGAGATTATTAGATTATTGATATACTAATTGAACCAAAAATTTAATTTGGGACTCTAGAATTATATTAATTTATAGAAATTTTTAGTGTATATTAATTTATCGAATATTAATTTAAAAAGGTTATACTGTATATAGTTATTTCAATTTCTTATCGAGAAATTGAACAACCGAAAATGATTCTTAAAAAGAGCGAGCATACCCGAATATGGTACCGTATCAAATTATTGTGTAACGTTTGTTTTCCTTATATCAAAAGAGCGATAAAAAGGCTGAATATAATTTGGATTTTCTAGTAAAAAAAATCTCCAAAACTTACTAATAATATCAAAAAACTTACTAATTATATCAAAAGAGACCCTCGAGTACAGAAACAATAGTGATGGATAATATTTGTGTTTGCATATTGAACGTTGATCGTGTATTTAATAATGCAATTAAACCTAGTGCAGTTAAGAAAACGTGAAGGGATTACAACCTACGTTACATGGAAACGGAAGCGGGTACGTGGAAGCGGAAGCGTATGGAAACGCAGAAGCGAGATTTTTCAAAAAATTAGGAAGCGGGTACGTGTTGGAAACGTATATCTATATATAAGTATATATATATAGTAAAGTATAAGATAATCCTATAAAATTTAGGACTAAAAGTTATATAATTTAGATTTAAAATAAAGCATTTATTCATTTATTGAAATATTTCATGTCAAAAATTAAGTTTAAAACAAATTATTATATTAATTATTTTTATACTTCATAAATAATTTACACAATATATTTGAATATAAGATATACCTTTTACTAAAAACTTCAATTCATAAAGAAAATTTATAGTATTAGTTTTAATATTTGTATATTTCTATTCACTCATTTTTTACTATTAAAATTTTGATTTTATATAAATTAAAACTATGATTTTATATTTTTTATTGATTTATGACATTGTGGTCATTTTAAGAAACGGAAACGTGATTCCAAAATGGAATCGTAAGCTTCCAACGTGTTATTTAAAAGAATATTTTAGAAGCGTTTTGGAAGCGAGATTCCGTAAGCTTCCGCGAGATTCCGATTCCGATTCCGATTCCGAAGCGGGAAGCGGACGTTTGATGAAGCTTCCGTGCAACCCAGATTACAACGTACGAATTAACAGTTCCGTCTGAAGATTCTGTAAATGTAATTAACTACAATCAAGATTCAATAATGAAGCAAGGCTACATAACGCTTACAGAGTTACATACAGTAGTAACAGAGGAGGAAATGTACTCTTCTTACGTACTATTGACCGTACCATCACATCTCTTTCCCAATATTCCATTCAAGATAAATATATTTTTTTCATAAAAAGATTATATTGTTATTCTTTCTGTACTCTTACTCTATTATTGGTACATATACCATATTATAAATAAAGGAATACATAAGATTTGAAATCCCTCTGCATTTTTTCTTGTTCTTTTACAACATAAACTATAAAATTTAGTTGTGTGAGTTTTACACATAATTTGTGTTCATTTTTTCTTCCCAAAACTTGTTTCATTTAACAAATACTATTACTCGTAGACATGGCTGGACTGATATTCTTTGAGAACAAAAATATATTTTCGTAGTATATACTAATGTTTAAAAATTCGTTAGACGATAATTACACATTTTATAAAAAATATTAGTGTTTTAAAGGATACCTAAATATTGCTTTTATCGTTTTGAAAAGAAATATTTCGCTTATTATTGATTTACCGTCTAGTCAAGCTAAGTTGGTGGAACATAGAATACTTGAGCATAACAATACATTTTCATGATTAAAAATGTATTTTGATCCTGTGATGGTGTTGAATAATTCTTGTTAGTTAAGAAAATATATAAATACTTTTGTTAGAAATTAGTTAAGAATAATAATCTCAAGATGTATATATGTGTATGTATAACATATATATAACAAACTTTTAGATTGCTTCATTTCAACAATATAAAACACGTGGGATTGAAACAATACAAAATTTGCCGACAGATTTAAAATGATCACGGGAAAAACTAATCAAGTTGTTAACAAGATTTAAATGGTTTTGAGATATTGATGAAAAAAACAAGTAGCAAGTAGTAACATGTTGTAGTAACTAGAGTTAGAAAGTGACCAGAGGAATGGGTTAAGAAAAATGCGAAAAGGGAACAAGTAGCGGCCAACCGAATTAAATGGAGGACTTGGGGTTTTAGATGCAAGAGTCACATGGTTTGGCAAAGCCTCGTGCTGCTGCATCAGATCTAGGGATCTGCTGCGGCCGAACCTACTTTTCTCTTACCGTATTCCCTCGCCTCCTCCCCACGTTTCATGTACTCTCCCCATTTGATCATCTCCAAGTTGATAATGTCTCAATTTTTAAAGATTCGTTATTTATTTCAAAACATAATTACATTTACTCTCACAAGTTGCATCTCGTAGATAGCTTGTATTACTAGAGTGAAAGCACTAATCTATATCATCAATTTCGTTTAACTAGTGTAGGATTCTTTTCTTGTTTGAAAAAGCAGGAACAAAAACTAATTGCTAAATTTTTAACGCACCTGCTAAGATTCGAATTTGATATTTTTAACTTACAGAAAAAGATTTACTAGTAGAATTAATAATCCCGGATAACTAATATAGAAATTTTCATAATGTTTTTGAAGTTTTTCTTTATTACTTTGCATTCATATTCTAAATAGTTTATATTTAGAATATCTTCAATGTAAATTTTCATTTTCCCCAAAATGAATAAAATGAAATATAGAATAATATTTTAATTATATTTTATTTCTCACCACATAATAGAGTAATAAATAAACAAAAAATAGATGATTCTATTTAAGGAGTATACCAAAGTGAGATATGAAATTGAGTTGAAACTATTTTTTTTTTATTTAGGTAAAAATAAGGTGTCGCTGGTTCAAGTCGTTGCTTTTGGAGATCGCTGGCAAGGGTTTAGCTACAAACAAGTATATTTACATAACTTTATTTATTGTTTAACTACGTTTGTCCAAATCGAAGTGATGTGAAGGTGACCATGTTCCTTTCAAATTCATGGTTTTGTCTTGTCGAGATTCAAGCGCGGGGCTCTATATAACTACACACGTAGATGGGATGGGACTAGTCACTACTTCATCACCAACTTAGATTTTTTCTTTATTTTCAATAAACCTGGTCAAATTTGAGAGATTTTTTTTGTATTAAACTATTCTTCGTGCATTGACTCACTCCACATGTAGATTAATAAATGGTGGAGGCATGCAGTAGAGATTATTTTAACGACAGAGAATGCAACAGGGGTTTGAACCAGAGCCCATTATGGTCAAAACTTTATGAAACATTTTGCTTGATCCCTAGATTCTTAAAATTTATATATAAGTCTTATGGTTTTCAAATTATAAATGACTTTTTAGTAAATTTTATTTTAAAATTGTTGTATAGTTCTCTAAAAAATTTCGCAAAAATACCATAACTAAATTTAGTTCAAATTTTTAATAACCAATTTTTTTTGCTATCGGTCTAATACTCCAACTGATTATTTTAATCATTTTAATACATATATTTTTTTAAAAAACTGTGCTTATTTTAATACTCAAACTAATATTCACATTAATCAAAATATTAATAAGTTTCAAACGAAACTTAAAATTTTTCTTAAAAAAAACAAATCTTCAAAATTTCAAATTTATTTTAACTTTTAAGAATAAAATTACTGAATTGAGGATACACATTTAAAATTTATAAATTTTAAATCTGAATAAAACAAATAAATTAGTTTTAAACTTCAGAAAACAAGATAAATTTGAAATTAAACTAAAATATATAAAAAAATTTAAGATGATCAAAAATTTTAATTACTTATATTCGTAAAACATAAAATAAAATTTTAAATTTTAATATTTTAATTTTAATTTTAGAGATTCTTAAAGTTGTTTTGAAACTTATTAATATTTTTATTAAAGTGAGAATAGTTTGGTTATATAAATGAGGGGTTTTAAGGGCATAATTTTCAAAGTAAGTGTATTTATATAAGCAAAATAATTATTTTATGTACTAGGAGGTGTATTAGATTGAGAGTTTTAGGTGATTTGTATTAAAATAACAAATTCACTGTTCAAACATGAATTTTAAAAATTATTTAAAATTCAGTGTTATTGAACTTGACATTTTATAAAGTATCTTAAAATCCACTGTTATTGAAAGTATTTTAAGTTGTGAAGTTTTAAATTTTTCAAATGATTATAGAGTGTTTGAGTGGAGTTTCTTAGTTAAAAAAAATAAAAACACAAATCTCATTGTTTTAGGTGATATTTTAGAGTGGTTTAACAAAATCACTTAACTCTCTACAACTTACTAAATCATCTAAAACCCCATTAAAAATCAAATCACCTCAAATTATAAATCGAATACATCCTCTTAAATGTATAGCAAAAAAAAATTGAGTATTCAAAAACTTAACGAAATTTAGTTATGGTATTCTTTATGGAATTTTCACTTCTTTAAAATCTTAGGATTTGTTCTGATTTGAATCCGGAGAAAACAGCATGATAATGAAAAATGAGAAAACTAGTTGGTAACAATGTAATGATATAACAATTTCAGTAACAAGAAGATTGTATTTCTTTTATCAAGAAAAAAGAAGATTGTATTCCAATATTAAAAGCTGTATGTTTTTATAAGTTATATTTTTTTTTTCAAAGGGTTTATAAGTTTTATTGTTATATAGTAGCTGTTCTTTTTGGTATGCTAAAAAGGTTTTTGTTTTTGTTTTCTGTAACAGCAGCAAAAAGGGTTCTAGAGCATGAAATTAAGGAGCAAAATGGTGTGTCACTTGCTGACATATATACTACATAATTTCAAGCGAATTCATGGAAGTGCGGCGTCACTTAGACCGACAGTAGCCAAATAATGCAAATACCATGAAATATTCGTCTCTACACTTGAATTGTATAGTTTTTTTGGCAACCTTTAATTAGATAGTCTATTTTTGTAATATTGTATTAACTTAAATGTTAAAGTTTATATAATTTCTTACTGTTTTAGCAAAATTTTATCATCTATTTATTAATTAAGGTCAAGCATATATAAAAGAAAGGTAAATTAGTTTTTTTTAGAATTTGAGAGTATAGTTACATTATTTTGTAGTAGCTCTTTCTGTCAACATTAATTTCTTATCTAATATATTTACTGCTAGGTTCAGTACTTAACAAAAGGAAGTTTTTCTGGCCAGCAACAGAACGAAGTTACATGAAAAAAAATAATAAATGAAATAAAAACTTGCAAAGCTGTAAAGTTGGCGTATGATGTCTATGTTTAACTTGCTTTAATTTGTACTAGTTCTCATCGTATCCAGCTGGACCAAATTGATTTTTCTGGTGTAATTTTTATTGGTGATAAACAGAATTTTAGCTGATCGAAAATTATTTAGTTCATACATAAATACTTGAAATTGTTAAGTTGTATAACAAAGGTATCTCTAATGATACTCTATAATATTTCACTATAAAATAAAATAATACTATTATAATATTAGATTTGTTTCAATAGTTTACTCTATAATAGAGTCATTTTATAATAGAGTGAAATATAGTTTTTATTATAAAAATAGAGTAAAATGAAAAAAATATTCTATATTCCATTTTATAATAGAATAATTATATTATAAAGTAAAATATTATAATAAATCCAATTATATTATAAAGTTATTATATTTTAAAGTAAAATATAAAAAAAAGTATATAATGTCATTGAAGATAGTCTAAGTAATAACTAGTGTAAATCGACGCACATTCTATGTTAATGCATACATTTAAACGGTCTTAGAAATAAGAGAATTTGGCAACATGCACATAACAATAAAAAAATAACAATAGCCTTCACTAAGATATGATATTTATGTATTAATTTCTATTTTGTTCTTTCTCACTTTTACATCTTCCTTTTAATTGACTTTATAAGTTAAAAATACTTATTTGAATTATTAAAAATTTATAAAACATAGACTTTTTCCATATAAAAAGTTTTGAATTCTGTAAAACTAATATATATTGATAAATTGAATATGTAAAACTATAATAAGATTGTATTCTATTCTATTTACAACATATAATAGAATTGTTATTATAAAATCCTCTCTTTCCTCCATCTCTCTTCATAGGGCCTGACTGGTGTAACCGCGGCGGTTGCGGTTGCGAAAGCTTGCGGATGCGGATGGTTGCGGTTTTAAACGTTTTCAAGAGATTTGTACGACTGGTACAACGATTAGAAATTGTTGCGTTTGCGGGACTTTTATAACTGGTAAACTACCAAACGAAACATCTGTTAAATAATAATTTAAAAATATTTACATTTTATATAATTATAAAATATTAAAAATTATAATAATATAATAAATATAAAATTTATATTTATAAAATCATATTATCAAATTTTAAAAATTTATAGAAAATATTTTGGTTTTAAATTTTATAATATAAATTGAAATATAATATGTATACATTTTACAATTTATATTATTTCAATTTAAAATTTTTATTGAATATTTTTAGTATTATTTTTATTTATTCTGTTTTTTTAAGAAAAATTATACCCTCCCGCAACCGCCGGCAATCGCAAACGCTAGCTGGAACCAGCTTTTGATTTTAAGAAGTTCAGAGCGATTTGAAGCGATTTGTACCGTTTTCTGTGATTGTTTTGAAACGCCAATAACCGCTATGAACCGCAAAAATTACGTTTGCGGGTGGTAACAGGAAAACCAGTCGACCCCTTAATCTCCATCTCTGTATCCCTCCATCTTTTCCTATGAATCAATATCTCTCTTTTGTTTCTTTGTTTCTTTTTTTTATCTCTTTTTCTCTCTTTTAACATCTAATGTTGAAATAATATACTACTATATTCTATTTTATTTAGGAGCTTAGGATAAAATTGTAAGCCTCCCTCCATGACTGCGATATTTATTTACGTGGCAAAATGACACATTTTTCAAAGTATGGTATATTTTTTATTTTTGCTCTGCTATGATTATACAGCAAATTGCCCTTATAAATAAATCTGATTTTCGTTATTTTTTCTATAAATAAAATAAACAGAAATTCAAAATATAAAAAGACAGACTAGCATTTTGGACACTTATTATTGGTAATTTCATCGTCAGCAAATGATACGAACCAACCATATAAATTGTTTTTTATACCAATATTTTTTACTTTTTAAATCTCTTTTAGCTATTTTGACACTGTTTACCATTTTGTATTCCATATTTACTAATTTGTAATCAAAAGAACCAATATATTGTGATTTTTCAGAAGTGAATGTGATACCATTCAAAATCTGTGGAGAACTGTTTTCATGAAGTGTTCTTAATATTCGTTATAAGTTAGTATAACATACATTAATTAATTAACATTTACAAAAAATATATATATATATATATATATATATATATATTAATTAACATACATTAATTAAGCCTAGTTACACAAAAACATATCTTTAATCAATCACAACCAAAACTGGCAACATATGAGTTATATAGTATGGTCCCCAGCCTTAAGACTATGTCATATCAGATCATAGCCTTTTAGACCTATGGAATCCACCGGATTCTTAGTGCAGTGTCAGTTAGTTTTAGCTTAACAAATTTAACTAATAACTAAATTTTAACCTGTGAGTAACTACTAAATAATTTGTTAAAGCCAATAATAGAAGAAATTATCTGAGTCAATGGTCAACTACATGGAGACACACCACCGCCCTCTTTTTATTATGTAGCTACATCAAATAGAAATACAAGTTTGTTTACCAACTAACATAGGTACGTACGTACTTAACTACTTTTTTTGGTCAACAGGTAATTACTACTTAAACAAGAAGATTATAGCTTTCTTAATTTGCACTAATTAATCAACTAATTTGTTAAATAGTCAGTTGTGTCAAGCAATATAATTTCATTTCCAATAAAAAATCAATAATAACATTTTACCATCAAATTTATAGTTTTATAAATAGTGTTATACCAAATTTTGATATAACACTATTTATCATCACAAACATTATATAATATATATTTTTTCATTCAAAAATAACTTAGGGTTATTAATTAGTTAAATTTTTTTAAAATAAATACATTCTACTATTTTTTATTTTATTTTCACAAAACTGAAATTAAAATGTATTTTATGTTTCATTTAAAACATTGTTAAATCGGTATTTATTAAATATTCAATATTTGTAACTAAAAATATACAGTATATTATTTTGTATTTGAATTTTAATATTGTTATATTATATTTTAAATAGTTTAATTTTGTTACAAAAAAATAAAATAATATTTAAAATAAAATGATATTTTGAATTGAATATAAAGTTAGAAACAATTTTATTTTTAAGTCTCCAATTTTATTTTCATATCTAAATAATAGTCAATTAAAAATAATTAATATTTATTTAAATTAAAAATTAAAAGTATAAAATATTATTATTGGTGCAATGATTGAAGATGATAAATAAAATAGAACGGAAACATTAAATCTGATATATTTCCACACTAAATTAAGTGTTATGTTGGAGTTAAATTTAATCCGTTTAAAAGATTTAGTCCATAAATCATCATATTTTTTAAGACAGAATTAATATATTTTTCGAAAAGAAGTTAGCAAGATGTAAAAAAAAGGTTAGCAAAGCACATATCAGACAATACCAACTTAATAAATGTAAATATATTTTTTTTTGAGAAAGATATAAATATCTTTTAATAAATGTAAATATACATATACACATTCAGAAAAAGATTTATGGCATAAATCTAATATTTATTCTTTTTAAAAAACTTAATAGTTGTTAAGGTATTTCCAACTCAATCCCATTTTTTAAGGTGGAATAAAAATAAATATGAAGTAAAAAGATATTCTACTTCTACTCTACTTCTACTATATACTAAAGTTTATTTCATAAATAAAGTAATTTTTTTGTTTATTAGTATATTATAGAATGAAAAATAAAGTATAACTGAAACATTTTTATTTCATAATCATTTTTAGTCTGTTTTGGGGAAAAATGGAATTTACATCTTAGACTCTTTTTAATTTGTTTTTTTTGTTTGAAATTAAGATATGATTTCTTTAAAAAGTCGGAATTAGCGGAATAGTTTAAGCAAAGTTGCACGCGACGTGAGGCAGACCCGTGACTCAGATTTTTCATGTGGAGACAGAGTGGCAGTCACGCACGTGTCACATGTCTTTCATGTAATTTAAAATCTTCAGAAAAAATTGAACTGTTTTTTCCCCTTACTATTTTAAAACTCATAAAAAATAGTTATTTTAGAATTTAAGAGAAAAAAACTCGTAAAGAGTACCATAATTGCAGCATCATTCACGACTGCTGAAAAAGAAAAGAAAAAGGAAATATTCGTTCAAATAAAAGCAATCCTAATATGTGATAAAAAAAATCCTAAAAAAAGGGAATAGGGAGAGAGTCTCTTGAAGAAAAGGAAGAGACATCGGTACGAAACGAGGGGTCCACGTCAGACGGTTCTGTAAAAGTTTTAGATTCTGACTTTTCCTAACATGCACACTTTCTTCCCCGTAAAACTTTTTTGTTTCGTTGATAAATAGTGCTGTCATCAAAGTGTTGCTTTACTAATTTACAATTTAATACGTATAATAAAACTAAGGCTTCTGTGTATTATTCAACTCTGAAATGTTTCTTTCTTGTAACCTTTGCTACGAACGTAGCTTTAGTGCAAAACGTGCACATTTTATGCTAAATGTTTACCTTTATTTACTATACAAGAGACGCATCTTGAAATCCCTTTTATTTTCTCAACATGTAATCAACTAACTTAATGCCAAAAGAGTACATGAAAATAACACACTTATGAGACTTTTCCACGGCATAACTTTTTTTTTTTCCACGGCATAACTTATTTGAACCTTTTTGCTGAAAACATAACTATATTTTACAACCGTTGTGATGTCCGTAGATTTTATGCCAGCTTACAGCAGTTAGGGCGAGCGTCAATTTGACATATCAAATCTCATCACCAGACCAAAGCTCTACCGCGTGGGTTTAGTCCGGGCATATGTAGGTTGCGTGTGAGTCACGAAACCTATGCACATTTCAGCCATCTGCCATATTGATTGACTCATGCATTTTGTTGTAGAAGAAAGCGTTCAATTTTTTTTTTGAAAAAATCGTTCAAATTCACTTCATATTTATTTCATTTTCATATGTAGTGTAGCTCAGTGACCCGCGTGAGTTCTTAGGAAGATTTGTTGGTAGATGAATTTTAAATAATTTATAAAACTTTGAGATTCCTGATGTGTAGAAGACACTTTAGTTGATCTTGTTGTTCGAATTCGAGATTTTTTTTATTGTTCTCTGAAAAAGTTATTTAATTCACAATCCTTAGATTTTTGATAAATTACTTTAGATTTTTTTTTAATATGAATTAGAGTTTGATCTATGCGCCGTGCATATTTTGTTTTCCGGATTGTATTATATTTAAAAAACCATAAAATTTATGGTTTCACTTATACTATTTTAATGTATGGTTTAAAATATTTATTTTCTCACTTATCGTGTGGAAATTGTTTTTTTTATGTGTTGGATCAGTCGTGTAGTTATACATTATCAATAATTTATATATATTTTCTAAATTCCATGATTACATTTACAATTAAATAGAAAACATTAACAATAAATAATTACCTAATTAAATTATAAATTTTCATTTATTTAATAAAGATAATGTAAAATAATATTAAAGATGGTATTATGAGATCTATATTAACCAAGTGAATTTGATGTTGTTGCTATATGTATTAAAAATACCTTTAAAACATGTAATTATAGGTTATTTGGGCTGAAATACTGATCATATCTAGTCAATACGTTGGTCCTTTACTAAACTCTTTTTTTTTGCTTAATCATCTATCAACTTCTGAACATACAAAAATGCATTCAGACAAAAATAACGTAGCTTGGAACGACAAGGTAACAGCTACTAAAATTAAAGTATGCATAACAAAAACGTAACGATCATGAAAGATTTGGATAAATCTCCAAAGGGATGGCAACTTGGCTCACTTCACAATCTGACATCTACCAAAATCGACCAAAAATGGTCCACCTATCTATCACCCACCGTAGACATCTTTAATCTCAATTCCAATTTTTTTGAATATTATCATATATGTTGGCTAATTATAGGAACTATATTATACGATTACACGAATTAACACGATTTTATGGATACTAGAAAGAGTCATATATAGTTTAGAGTAGAAGTGGTCCCGTGAGGGCAGAGAGTGGTCTCTTGCTGCATACAAAGATTCGACCACACCCTAACCATATATTCTTTCGTATCTTTCACTCTCACCATCTATCTTTTCTTTTATTCCCATCATCCCATATGCATGTACCCCAATAGTTATTTCTTTTTATGGTCTTTTCACTGAAATCATAACTATTTTAGGTTTGATTGGTAACAGTACTCGGAAGAGTTTTCTAACGAGAATAGAAACTACTCTCTCTGTTTCATAATATTTGATGTTTTATCTTAGTGCACAAAGATTAAGAAAACTATATTTTTTAATAAAAAATATTTTAAAGATATAATTTTAAAATCAGTTAACCAATAATAAAAAAAGTGTAAAACCTAATTGGTTGAACATTTTCCAATAAAGTTAAAGTAACCTTAAAATCTCAAAACTTCATCTAATTTGAAACAAAATTATCTTTCTAAAACACCATCTATTATGAAACGGAGGGAGTAGTAAACTGTAACAAAATAACTACAAACGGCAATAAATAGTTGTATGATAATACTGTTTTCCATACCGTTAATTAATTATTTCCGTTTCTGGTCGGGGCCAACAACTCTTTTTGTTATTGTTGCTGTTAACCACAAGTTATGATCCACAACTCATACTGCACACCAACTAATACTAAGGGCTTGATTTGGCACATCATTATCACAATCATTATGTTTGTTATTATCCAATTATTATTTATTACAAGATTGTTTAGAATATTAAAAAAAAAGAAGATTTGTTTAGAATAGCACAATGCTCTCATATGGAGTTTTTGGTAAAATATCTGTAGTTAAAATATATAAAAAAATCAAAAATAATTATATATAATTAATTTATTTTTATTTAATAATATAAAATTATGTTTATAATAAAAAAATATTTTTTCAAAAACTAAAATTTTTGATTAAATGTTTTTAACTTTTTGAAAGAACAATATTTCATATTTAAAATATAATATAATTTATATAATTACACATATCATTAATTATTTCTAATAAAAAATAACATAATATATATTTCAATATTATATATTATAAATAAACATATCTATATTATTTAGAAATAAAAAAATTATATGTCATATATTAATTTTTATGATAATATTATATATGAATCATTTACTGCTTTACCAATAAATAAATAATGATAATTATATATATAAATTATATATAATTTATTTATTTTATTTAGTAATATGAAAATATTTTAATATCCAAAATAAATTTTCTATTTTAAAATAATATTTACATTTTTAAATAATAATATTTCACATTTAAAATTGAATTTATATAATTAAATAAGATTCATTATTTTTAATAACAAAAATATTATCAATATATATTATAATTTAATATATCTTATTTTAAAATAAGTAAATTATATATTAGTTATTATGATAATTTTAAAATTATATACTGCTATTTCTGTATCAATCATTTTATTAAATTTTTTAATGAGATCATACAATTTTTACAATATACTGTTACTGCTTTTTCATTAGCTGTACCAATTGAAGCCTAAGACAGTTATACTCTTGCTTATAATTGTAACAACAAGAAATTACCAACAGTATGTTTGAAATTGGATTTATTGTGTTTCTAGCTCGATTCATATTGGGGAAATATATTATTCCATGTCTTCGTATGAGTAACTATTGTTCCTGGTTTGGAGAGATTATTTGGGTCGAAAGTCAAGACCCCGATTCCAAAAACAGAGAGTTTTGTAAACATTATATTTTAAATAATAGCAGTTTTAAATAGTAACTAGATTTCGATTCGCGCAACCGCATGGGTGTTATTTTTCATTTTTATTTATATAGACGTTTTGTTTTTAATTCAAGAATAGTGCAATTATAAACACATATATTCAAATTTGTATATGCATTTTTAAACATAAGTATGTGATTCAATTTTCTTGCAAATTAATTATTTCAAAATGTAATATATATTTGTATATTTTTTATATATTTTTGTTTGTTGAATTAGTATTTGATTATTAAACTCATGACCATATTTAAAGTTTGTAAAATAGAAAATGATCAGGTCATTACTGGGTCATGTGTGATTTTAACTTTGTAACGAGTTACACCTATGATTAATTGACAGTTTTTTTTTATGTTTGTAAATGTGTTGGTTATTCACATTGTTGTTAAATTTTAAACCAATCAAAGTGACATTTTACATATTACTTGTCATTTGAGCATATGTTATTATATAGGCTATTTTTTGAATTTATTTATAGATTTAACTTTTTTTTTTTTTTTTTTTTTTTTTTTGTCAAAGATTTCATTCATTCATTCATATCTCAAAATAGAGTAATAGACAAACATTGTTTGAAGAACACACCCATAGCAATTGCAACAGCTAAACATAATGCTGTGCACTGATAAAAGTTAAATGATAGGGGATTGAAGAGAGTGGCAAGGTGACAACCTGCGATCTCGTTCGAATCCATCCCTGGATGCAGGGCAGAGAAGAGGACAATGGAGTCCAAAATTACTTGAAACTTTGAAAATCCAGCAGATGATGCTGAAGGAAAGGCCACCTGCAACGTTAAAGCTTCGTCTGCAAGAGTTGAGACCACATATAATATCCTAGCTGAGCTTTGAGAGTTATGGGCTTCATCAAGACCATGGATACACCATCCAAAACCTCCATTTTTAAAAGCAACAGTCCCTGAAACCATAGAAAACAAAACCAACCAGACAAAGGTTCTAATACCAAACCCATACGGAGGTACTAAAACGGGATAACACAGTGTAACATCCTCATGTAGAGGTAAAGACAGATCGCTTGCAACATCCTCAGATTGAGGTAAAGGAAGATTCAAAGGGAGAGTAACATCCTCATTCAGAGGTAAAAGACTCATCTCGAGACAATTAACACCTAAATCAAGCCAAGGCTCATCCAGGTAAGACTTGTTCCAAGAAGAAACAGAGACAATACCTATTGAAAGCTTGACTAAGAGAGAGGAGGTTTCTGTAACGATAAACTGTGGCTCGAGCTGAAAAGGGAAACTGTGCTGAAATCTGCACCAAGTAGTAGAAACACACATTCCGAATGACACGAAAACAGTCATGGTTACAACACTGGTCGATGCAAAGAAACTCAGAGGAGAAGTTGCACCAACAGGAACCGGAGAGCTGCAACGAGGGAGGAAGGCGACGGGATTGACGGAGGATTCGAGGGTTTGAAGAGGAGGGGCGAGGAAAAAGGGAACGTCTGGGGGTTCTGGAGGTTCTGGAGGGACGGTGAGAGTGAGAGCTTTAAACGGACGAGACTTACACAGCGACCACGGCGGCGGATCTGGAGGAGGTCTGAACCGTGACGGAAAATAAGTCACCATCAGGGCCATGGAGAGGGAGCAGAGCTGCTTCAGCGGGAAGAGGAAAGAACGGCGGCGTTGGAGCGGAGGGGATTCATCTGAGCGGCGCACCTTGGGAAGCGGGCCAGAGAGGATTTCTCTAGGGCGAACTTAGTATAGTTTAATACTCACAGACATAGATTTAACTATTTATGTTTGTGTATAGTAGATAAAACTTGTTCAAATTTGAAAGATTTGACTACGTTTGAATTATTGTAGTCTTTTTGTTACAATATTAAGATAGTACAAAAGTTTTTATATAATTATATAACTGGATTTAATTTTGTTTGTATTGAATGATATTATGTATCTAATGTAATCTAAATAATATTTAAAGTGAATGTAATCTAGTGAAGTAAATCAAGTATGGATTCAACCAAAAAAAGAAAAGAGTATGGATTCAACCAACTGAACATTGATTTTTGTATCAACCAACTGAACAGATTTATATATCATGAATGTATTGTTTAAATATTTTCCTTCTTGAAATGAAAAATCGTGAATGTAATTTTGGATATATCTCTATGGATGAACTGATAAATTATCACTCAAACCAGTTTGATGTTAAACTGATATATAATTTGTTTCTAATATGAACTATAAACTTATAGTTCTAAAAAATAATATTAAGCTGGTTAGTTGTTAAAAAAAAAGAGCTTGTTTAGTAAATTGGTTTGATATCTTGATCACAACTGGAATGATACTGTGGGTAGGGTACAATTTAAATGATATTTGAAGTGGATGTATTTTAGTGTTATATGAATGTATCGTTATATATGTCTCGATTTTTTAATTTTAAAGTTTAAACTATATTGGTTTGCTGGAATAGTCTACAGTAAAATTTATACCAAAATATGTTAAATTAGATAGTAGGCTTGGCTTAATAACCAACCTATGTATTCCGCTTATATGTATGCCATGACATAATAATAATAAGGATATTTATTATTGCTCGTGATACTAATTCTATTGACCTTTTATCTTTAATAAAGTCCATAAACTTAGTTATGATCTTTATATAATTATAGGAAATATAAATGTATCAATTAAATTTCGAAGGTTGTTACATAAAATATTTTGGTTTGGAAAGATATTTGTTGTTAGGATAATATTAGTTTAATAACAAAATATACATAATAAATTTTCTAAAGGATAGTCCAACTTAAAAATCACACATGAAAAGAGTTGTGACTTCTCTTTTAATAAAATAGACATAGAGTTGAGACGCTGAGATATGCTTGTTGTTGTGTATGATATTATTCTGCTGATTTGCTTGTGTAGCGTTTGTAGTATCAAAATCAACTAAAGAATATGACTATTTTAACATATTGTGGTTGTTAACATATAAAATGGTAGAAAATGCGCAATAATTTATGTTGAAAATGATACCTTTGAGAAAATAAAAATTATGTCACAATCTTGATAAGCCTAACACCGATCTTTTAAAATTTGGACGTTGTTCAAACAACCTAGTTTTTTTCATAAGTTAATATAAATGAAAGGATTTTAAAAACTAATTTAGCAATGATGTTTTATACTAACATCTTAAATGAACTCTAGTTTTGTCAAAAGAAAAACAAAACTCTAGAATTGTCTATCTATCTTCTAGGGTTGGCTTCGACTTTAACACCTAAGATGTCTGAGTCGGCGCATTAGTATGATCTATACTCACTTATAAAGTTATAAGTTATAATAGATCAACTGAACAAAATGCTGTATGCTTTATTCATCGTGACGCACCATATTATGTTATAAATGAGCTACAATTAGTAATAGTATTATACATTGTTCTAATTATTGTGATAAGTATATAAGCTAGTATCATGTGTTGTCATCTCTCTTGCACTTAATAAATGGAGCTGTATCATGAAATGATTAAATAGCTAAATGAGAGAATATGTCAAAGAACGAGCAAATGGTTGGGGATAATTATATAATCGTAACATGTATCTTCAGACATTGCATGAGATACCCTTAATTATAAGTCTGGCCATCATATCAAATTTTAAAGTTGATGGATGGCAATTCACTACATGGGGACAGTAAATTGAATTGGGTGGCAAAGAACATTATGAATACCTTCACGCGACCAAGAATTTATGAACATTAAGTTGTAGCATCGCGCGTTAACTCGGATGCTAAATTGAAGAGGCATGAGGTGTGAATAATTTCTGCTCTCGACGCTATGTAGAGGATAAAACGTTTAAGAATGCTATTTTGAGATGTTTTCTAGCTCACGCTTGTGTGTTTTGCCTTGAATCATCCGTGATGTTCCTACAAACACCACCCCTAACGAACTTAGACTGCATGTACAAGCAGGTCCGGTACGGGGCATAGACAAAGGAACCCACCGCTTAAAAAGCATCCCGATTTTGTATAATAATTTTAGTTGTTTGTAAGGCACTATAAAAAAAGTTTTATATGAAGAATGAGGGCATAAATTTGTATTTGAGTGAAGGGCATTACATGTTTTATAAAAAAAGTTGACAGTCTTGGGCTCATCAAAAAGAACCCGAAAAAGACCCTTTTTGGCCACCACTCTTGTTCTTAGCTCTGTTAAGGTATATCCTAACTATATACAACTCATCTCTCTCGTTTACATGCTCAAGATGTAGACTTGGTGTTTAATGTTTTGTGTTTAGGTTGCAGCAAATTTCCAAGTTGAGAATATGTCATATGAATGATGCCGACGAGTCATGAAAGAAAAGAAATTATGAAGGATTTACTTCACCTTAATTGAGCACTGCCTGTTGCACCGTATCTCCACCCATCTCTTTGTCAAAGTGTAGGCCTTTTAGTAGAATAAAAAGACTAGGATTGATAATCGTTTTTTTTTTTAAAAAGACTCAGGCACCTAAGTAGGAATAAAATATTAGATTGAGAATCGTGTAAAAGCGGGTAGGAGGTGGTAAAAAATAGCCCTTATGACATGCGTATATTTATAAGACTGAGCAAATTAAGACATGTGATTAGTGAATTGAAACTTCAATAACTGCCGGTAATCCATGGATTGGGCCTAAAAAGGATTTAATTGAAACTTCAATAACGTCTCTGGCATAGATAGAAAATCACTAATTCACCAATTACCAGTTTCATGGCAGTATCATCCCTTCTCCGGCGCTATTTCACTTCGCCGACAATATCATCTATTCGGTCTTTCTCGACCCAATGTTTTGTCCGTCGGACAGCCTCACTCTCTGTTCCGACAGAACCACCTCCGGTTCCAAAAAAGATCCCTTTCGCCGTAACAACTCATGGAGTCACAAGACAAGACCCTTACCGCTGGATGCGGAAAACAGAAGACAGAGATTTCCTCGAACACCTCCGTCGCGAGAACTCGTACGCTCAAGCTTTCATGTCCGACACAGAGAACCTAAGGCGCGGTCTGGTCTCCGAGATGAAAACCCGTATACCCGCAGAGATTCTCACTCCCCCCGAGCGTTGGGGACAATGGTTCGTCGTCCCTCTCTCTCTTTAACTCTCCTGCAGCTTTTGTTTTCTGATTCGAGGTAAAAAGAGTGGAGCTTTAGTTAAGGTCATTTTTGAGCAGGTTATACAGGCAGTACATACCCAGAGGGAAAGAGTATCCTCTTCTCTGTAGGAGATTGGACAATGTCGAAGAAGAAGTTGTTCTTGATTGGAATCAAATTGCACAACAGTTTGGTAACTATTTAGATATTTATAGTAACTTTATAGGCTTGGAACATTACAATCCTCTCTCCGTAGTGCATCGCATTTAACATTAACAAAAATCTCAACGTATACCATATATTTATACATTTTGATAACTGTTAGAATGGCACCACAACAATTATACCGTTTGTGCCGCACCGCTAAATTCGCTGTTACCATTTAGAGTTATAGTAAAATTAGATTGGACTCCAATGATATAGTAGAAAATAGAATAATGAAACAAGAAAAATTAGATAGAGCGAAAATAGAGTACCATTGGAAATATTTCTGGTATAGCGTTGTATTGATCATACTTTCTCTTACTTTTTTTCAGGTTATGTTCACGTTGGTGTATGTCGGGTTTCACCTGATCATAACTACCTCGCCTACACTGTTGATCCCAAGGGAGACGAACGGTTCCTTCTCCAGATTAAGGATCTCAGAAGTGGCTGTTTGGTTCCGAGGTTGGAAGTTGATGGAGTTGTGAGCTTGGCGTGGGTTTTAGATGGAGTCAACTTGTTTTACACTGTTATAGATGAACATCAAAGACCTCACAGGTAATAAAGTACAGTGATTAGCTTTCTATGTTTCTGAAGTGTTTTGTTGAGTTGAGACTTGCTTTTACACAGGGTTGTTGTTACAAATGTTGAATCAGACGGGAGAGATGATACTGTGGTTTTCTCTGAGAGTGATCCGAGTTTCTGTGTAGACATCACGAGTACGAAAGATGGCAAGTTCGTTACCATCAATTCGAACTCGAGGACTTCATCCGAGGTTTATATCGTGAATGCTGATAAGCCACTGGCTGGTCTGCGGAGAGCTCGCGAGAGAGTCCCTGGCGTGCAGTGTTTTCTTGAACATCACAATGGCTTCTTTTACATTCTTACCAATGCTCCCACGGATGAGTGGTCTGGTGAAGGGTACTATTTGACTAGGTGTCTAGTGGAGGATGTTGAATCATCACAATGGCAGGTTGTTTTATGTCCAGATGATGATGTGGTGATACAAGATATGGACATGTTCAGTGACTATCTAGTGTTTTTTCTAAGTAAGAAAGGGTCACCTATGATATGTTCCATTGATATGCCTATGGAGGCAAAGACGAAGGTGACTTAACAGATTTGTGATTTAACAACGTACTCTGTTTAAGATGTTTATGTTTCATTCTGCTCTGTTTTTTTTTTTTTGCAGCATATGGAGGATCTTAACCCCTGGTACTTTCCTCTTCCAGCTGATCAATGCAGTGTTGCACCGGGCTCAAACCACCAGTTTCAAAACTCAGTTTACCGAGTGGTGCTTTCATCTCCTGTGGTATATACATACTTTAAGAAATGGTTTCGTCTTTTGATGCCATAAAGATACTTTCTCTGAGTACTTTCTAACTGCAGATTCCTGACACAATCATCGACTATGACGTGTCAAGAAGATCATTCTCAATCGTCCATCAGGAAGGTAGAGTCACAGATGATCTTGATGATACTAGTACGCAGTGGTACTCGGTAGATCACTCTACAGACTATAATGATAGAGCCAGTGAGTTAGATTCTGGAGTGCCTAAGTGGGAGGAACTATCTGATGCTTACGTTTGTGAAAGCCAACAAGTTTCTTCACACGATGGAGTTGAAGTCCCTCTTACAATTCTGTATTCCCGTGAAGCATGGAAGAAGAGCGAGTCCCCGGGGATATTGATAGGTTACGGTGCATACGGAGAGGCTCTGGACAAAAGCTGGTGCACAAATCGTTTGAGCATGCTTGATCGTGGTTGGGTGATTGCCTTTGCTGATGTCAGGGGAGGAGGAGGTGGTGGGGATTTTTCATGGCACAAATCAGGGACTGGATCTTTGAAACTGAACTCAGTTCAAGATTTCGTCTACTGTACGAATTATCTGATGGACAAGGGGTATGTGCATAGACATCATCTTGCTGCTATTGGGCACAGCGCAGGAGCTCTTCTTCCAGCTGCAGCCATGAATATGCACCCGAGTCTGTTTCAAGCTGCGATCTTGAAGGTTATTAGTGCATTAGAAAAAAAGAATGTATTCAGTCCATAACATCATTAATGTGTGTACAATTGTGGCAGGTTCCTTTTGTAGACGTGTTAAACACGTTATCGGATTCGAACTTACCTCTCACGCTTTTGGACCATGAAGAGTTTGGTAACCCAAACATCCAAACCGACTTCCGGTCCATCCTTAGCTATTCTCCATATGATAACATACGCAGAGATGTTTGCTATCCTTCAATGCTTGTCACAGCTTCGTTTCATGACTCCAGGCAAGCTTCACAATATATCCTTACACATGTTTTTTTTATATAAACCTGAATTGGTGTGTTGTGTTGTGCTGAGTCAGGGTTGGAGTGTGGGAAGGTGCTAAGTGGGTGGCTAAGATACGGGAGAGTACGTGTGATGACTGCTCACGAGCTGTGATTCTGAAAACAAATATGAGCGGAGGCCATTTCGGTGAAGGTGGTCGCTATGCTCAGTGCGAAGAGACTGCCTTTGATTATGCTTTTCTTATCAAAGTTATGGGTTATCACAAGAACAGATAACAGATCCATATCATCTTTGGTTGGTAAACAGTTTCAGAGATAACAAGAACTTGAAACAGAATCTGATATTCCACAAGAGATTATATTTGATAGGTTACAATGATGAATGATGCAGAAGATAATACAAACTCAAAACCATGAGAGACGATAGACTCTACTAATAACCATAATTATTATCTTAACAATCATAGGATGATGCCTCTAGAAGCCGAACAAATGTACACAAAAAAAGATATTATATATTCCAGAGCATTGGAGAGCCTAAGAGAGACGACATTACAGTGTTTTCACCCGCTTATGAGCATGTTCAGATTCTCCCCTTGATGGTGTAGAGCCTTCAGTATCAGAGGATAATGGAATCTGCACTTACAAAATTGAATTAAAATATATATAGTTTGTCTCACACTAAACATTGAAGCATTTCGAACCTTATTGGATGGATCGTTAATCGTTAGTCCTTGGTTGGCTCGCTTTCCAAGATCGATTTGCACGGAAAGTTTAGCATGAGAAAGATCAACGCCTGCGTTCTGGAGTGCTTGTGTTAATGAGCTCAATAGCCTGTTCACATCAGAAGCAATGTACACATTAAGAAGAAACCGACACATCAACTGTATCACCTATATAGAGAAAAAAAAGTTAAACAGTGTTGAGGAAGAGTAAAGAGTATCAGGTCTTTAAACTCACTCATGGGAGTAAGCAGTCGAGATGCTAATGGTTCCACCTTCAATAACCAGGTCGTTATTACTTTGTCCCGCCCCGTCACCTTGTTCACCGTGTACAAATGGATGGTTGATTGGTTGTAGTACAGGCGGTAACTCCTTGTCGTCCTCTAACTCGTGTTGACTGTCTATTGGTTTGTAAACTCTTCCTGGATCAGAGTCAACAGGGTTTTGCATTTCTGCAACAAGGGCAGGCGCGGAAGAGGGTAGAGTGTTTTCTTCAAACTTTCCAGGAAATGGTATAACTGGAACAGATCCATTACTTGCAGCAGCTACTGGAGGGTTAGCTAAACTCTGAACTCGCCAGTGATTATTCCTCTGTTTCCAAGCAGCATAACGTAAGATTCAGCAAGAAGCTAGCAGAAACGTATATAACTGTCTACGACCGGTCATGGGCCAAGCCTAATAAACATTTGCCTCAAGCTCAAAAATTTTATATGGACATAAATTTCTAAATATGTAAAAAAAATATATTAGGCCCCAAAATTCGTCTAAAGCCTCCAAAATCTCAGGATCGGCCTGTCAAGCAGAGAAAAGGGAGAAAGTTACTATACCCAAGGTGTCAACTTAGTAGGTTCTTGACTCCATCCTGGATATGATCCTTCATACTTTTGCACCTTCTCTTGTAGATACTGGACGTAATCTATGACCTAGAAATGGAAATATATGGAATCAGGGTAACAAGATCTAAGCTAGCTCTCTGGATACTCACTAAAAAAACAAGATGAAATATAATACCTCTAGAAGGAAGGAAGCAGTATCTCTTTTCTGTTCACTATTGGGAATGATTTCTCTTAATATCTGAAACCTGAAATAAAAATAAGAAAAGATTTACAGATTCAGCACTCATAAAAGAAGTCAAAGCAAAAATGATAATGCATCTAAGTCCTATATACTGAGGCAGAGCAAAGTTCCCAAAACACTAAATCCTCCTAAGCAGGGCGGTCTTCGGCCAAACCTAATGAAACATTCGCCTTAAGAAACAAAAACTAAATAAACAAAAATAGCTGAAATCTTTAAATAAATAGCCTCCAGTGTCCTAAAGCTCAAATCTCAGGGCCTGCTCCTAAGTATTACTCCTAAATCTGAAGCTAACAAGATCAGCACCACCACCTCTCTAAAACCTTTTTGAACAGTTGAATCAAACAAACCTTTCATTGATTTTGCTTCTTCTCCTCTGCTCAGTCACCGAATGCTTAGAGCGTATCGCACTAGCCTTATCGTTTTCCTTTGCATCTGTTTTCAAAACACACACTAGAAAAATCAGATTCCATCTCGAAAATGCTGAAAATTGGATCGGAGGAGGAGTTACCTCTGCTCGCTGCTGCGGTGGAGTTACTGTTGTGGTTGTTGGAAGGACCTTCGCGTTTCGAGACGAAGTCTTCTTCTCCGTAATCGTCCTCCTCTTGATTTGCTTTTCCGGCTCTCATCTTCGTCGGAGGAGTTTGTTTATTCTTCTTCCCTCTTTTGTTTGTTTCTTCTTTTACTTTCCCGTCGACGACGAGAGCCTATTTGATTTTGGGCGACTCGTGTTTGATTCTCTGCGGCGGAGACTACGTGAGCTCACCTCTATTTTTGGCCGCACGTTTTGCTAACAACGACACGCGTACGACCCGATGTTTTGATTCCCGGTTAGCCCAGTTAATGAACCGTAAACTTTGAGACACGTGGGCTTCACGTGATAAGACGGAACTTTAACCAACCAGGGTTCAGTGGAAAGGCCGTCACGTGACCCACGTTGTCTTGTCTCTTGTGATATGTTGATCCCCATATACGAGTTTGTAAATGAACGTTTTTAACATTTGATATTTTCGTTAAATACTGTTTTCAAATTTTGAATGTATTTGTCAAATATGTAAGTAAGTTTTGGACGAATGAATGAACATAAGGATCGCCTTTTTATCAAGTTTCCTGATGCCTGGTCCTAATAAAAATATAAGTACTTTATTTATTTTGCTAATAGCTGAGATCAACACGAGACATTCATGAAATAAACAGCAAAAATAGTGAGTCGTTCCAAAAAAGTAAAACAGTGAAAAACCAAACTAATATTATCATTGAGATAGGCAAATGGTAAAGGGCAGAGCTAGACTAGCATTTACAAAACTGGTATAGGTTTTGATCGATACTAGACTATACTATGAGGGCTACACGTTTGATCATATTGGGCTTTGTGAAGCCCAAAATCTATCAAAGCAAAAAGAATAAACCTTATCAGAGCCAGGTTTCGATCCTGGGACCTGTGGGTTATGGGCCCACCACGCTTCCGCTGCGCCACTCTGATCTGTTTGAAGTATGTCCTACCAACACTAATATAATTATTAAATAATTAGCTTAACAATGGGCTTAAAAGCCCAAATAAATGCAATACCAAATCTGATAACCGGGTCGGGTAAACAAAACGATCCACGAAGAAACCTGAGGGAACAACCCAAGGTTTTATGAAGGGTTTATTTCGGCGGCTGCACTTCACGGCTCTCTCTCTCTCTCTCTCTCTCTCTCACAGATCTTCTCTTCTCTTCACCCAAGTCTGAGTTCTACACTTCGATCTTCTCTATGCTTTTATCGTCTTCTCTGGAAGTATAATACCCCGATTGTACCCACACCCATTTTGTGATCAGAAGAAAAAAATGTGGAGGAACATTTTCGGGAGAGCCACTTTGAGAAAGATCAAGTCTTTCTCCGATTCCAACTTCTCCGGTAACAGAATCCGTCGCATCCTTCCCTCGATTGACCTCGGGGGTAGCGTTAGAAACCGATTACCCACAAACCCAGTTCACGAATTCGCCAGAATCCCCTCTGTTCTTCGTAATCAACACTGGTTCACCACGGCTGCGCAGACCATCGATTCGACCGACCCAGAAGACGATTCCGACGAAGTCAACGAGCTGATGACGGCGATGGAGAAAGAGACCGAAAGGGTCCGCAAAAGGGCGAGGCTTTTGGCCAAACAGCCGGCGAAAGTGGTCTGCGGGATGGGAGCTCAGAAGTACTACTCTTTGAAGCAGAGGCAGGTGAAGCTGGAGACGGAGGAGTGGGAGAAGGCCGCTAAAGAGTGCCAGGAGATTATCGAGGACATGTGCGAGCAGAGGCTAGCGCCGAATCTCCCTTACGTGAAGTCTCTGTTCCTCGGTTGGTTCGAGCCTCTCCGAGACGCGATTCAGGCGGATCTCGATGGGTTTAAGGTGAAGAAAGGGAAGATACCTTATGCCTCTTATATGGAGCAGTTGCCGGCTGATATGATGGCGGTTATCACTATGCATAAGATGATGGGGCTGTTGATGACTAACGCTGAAGGTGTTGGGGTTGTTAAGGTTGTGAATGCTGCTACTCAGATTGGGGAGGCTATTGAGCAGGAGGTAATGAGTTTAGAATCTCTGTTAATTGTCTTTTGTAGGTTGGTTTAATGGTATATTATTTGGATCAGGCTAGGATCAACAGCTTTATGAAGAAAGCTAAGAAGAAGAAAAATGCTACTCAGGAGGATGATGAAGCAGAAGGTGTAGATGGTTCAGGAGAGATTGAGAACAAAGAAACATTGAAGCTGAAGAAACAGATTAATACATTGTTGAAGAAGCATAAGGTGAGGCAAGTGAGAGGGATAGTGAAGAAGGCACATGATTCTTTCAAGTCATGGGGTCAAGAGGCTCAAGTGAAGGTTTGTTTTGTTACCTTCCCACACTTGTTTCATCGTAATTCCTGTGATCTGAATTGTGGTTCTTGCAATTCTAGGTTGGTGCACGTTTGATTCAGTTATTGATGGAGACTGCATATATACAACCTCCGGCTGAACAGTTTGATGATGGTCCACCTGAGATCCGGCCTGCTTTTAAGCAGTCTTCCAGAACTGTCACAATAGAAAATAAGTAAGAGTCTTGTGATTCTGTTTATGCTCATTTCACGTGAATCTGTGTATGTATCTCCCTGCTGATTATCTACATTCTATTGTTTTCTTCCTCAGAAAATTAAGCAGGAAGTATGGTTGCATCGAATGCGATCCTCTGATCCGAAAGGGCCTTGACAAATCAGTAAGCATAATTGTGGACTATGGTTTTACATCTTTCTATGATTTTTCTAACTATTTTTCCTTTATTTAAACAGGCTAGACATATGGTCATTCCCTACTTGCCAATGTTAATACCTCCCCAGAACTGGACAGGGTATGATATAGTGTCTCCAGTAATTAGAACTTGCACTGTTTACTTCTGCTAGATCCGCTAAATCTACTTTTCTCCTTTTCTGGGCATTCGTTTATGTGCAACGGTCTTGGTATATCCTGAAAATGATCTCATACAAGTAGGTTCCTAAAATTGCTATGTAACTTGATAGTATTTTACAGGTATGATCAAGGGGCACACTTTTTCTTGCCTTCATACATCATGAGAACACATGGAGCTAAACAACAACGTGTTGCTATGAAACGAACTCCCAAGGCGCAACTGGAGCCAGTTTTCAAGGTCTGAGTTCCTTTACCTGAAATTACGAGTTAATGCTGCTTGAGCTTAACAATATATTGGATGCTTTAGAGAATTGTGAACATTTTTGTTGCTTTAACTGATGAGTTTCATTTGATTCCGTTTGGTTTAACCAGGCGTTAGATACTCTTGGAAACACCAAATGGAGGATAAACAAAAAGGTGTTGAGTTTGGTTGACAGAATTTGGGCTAATGGAGGTCGCGTTGGTGGTCTGGTTGACCGTGACGACGTGAGCTCTCTCATCCTTTATCTCCATTTTTGTCTGCTTCACTCTTCTCTTAACATCTTCTTCAGAGAATAATTATAAGCTCGTTTTGATATTTTTCTCACCTCTTTTTAAACCCCCAAAGGTACCCATTCCAGAGGAGCCCGACAGCGAAGACCAGGAAGAAATAAAGCAATGGAAATGGAAAATGAAGGAAGCAAATAAGGAAAACAGCGAGAGACATTCTCAAAGGTGTGATGTAGAACTCAAACTCGAGGTAAGAGAAGACTCCTTGTTTGATGCACACTCCTGTTCGCTTTTCTGATTTATGAGAACATCATTGTACATTCATTTGATTGAGCCAGGTGGCACGTAAAATGAAGGACGAGGAAGGTTTCTACTTCCCTCACAACGTGGACTTTCGTGGTCGAGCCTACCCCATGCATCCATATCTCAACCATCTGGGGTCTGATCTCTGCCGTGGCATTCTTGAGTTTTGCGAGGGAAAGCCTCTTGGGGAATCAGGATTACGGTGGCTGAAGATACACATAGCGAACTTGTACGGTGGTGGTGTTGATAAGTTTGCTTATAAGGATCGGGTTGCGTTTACGGAGAGTCACTTAGAAGATATATTTGACTCTTCTGATAGACCTCTTGAAGGAAAAAGATGGTGGCTTAACGCAGAGGATCCGTTTCAGTGTTTGGCTGCTTGCATGAACCTTTCGGAAGCTTTGCGAAGCCCTTTTCCTGAGGCTGCTGTATCTCATATCCCCATCCACCAGGTACTCGCTAAATTATATCATCAGCAGTAAAAATATGTTGGTGGTTAATGATTACACGGATTCCTTTGTTGCTTTGAATTATCATCATCTCGCTTTTTGTATATATAATCTTACCTTCTGTTTGAATCGTTACTTCCAGGATGGTTCATGTAATGGTTTACAACACTATGCTGCTCTTGGGAGGGATCAGGTATGCCAATATAGTACTATAGTAACTAGCTTTAAAAAAAAAAATCCATCCGCACAATATATGTTGTTTGATTCATTTTGTTTTGATTGGTTCTGATCATAGATTGGAGCAGCTGCTGTCAACCTTTTTACAGGTGAAAAGCCGGCTGATGTTTATGCAGATATTGCTGCTAGGTACTTTCTCTATCTCTTTATTTCTCTGGCTACAGTGACGCTGTTATCAGTCGGTCTTATTTTTATTTGGTTTAAATTTAAATCAGAGTTCTCAAGATCATGCGGGAAGACGCAGAGGAAGATCCTGAAACATTTCCCAATGCCACATATGCCAAGCTCATGCTCGACCAGGTCTTTTGACATCTCTTGCTTAAACTGAGCCACCTTCTGCCAAATATTTCTTTATTACTTGCGTTACGAACATACTATCTGATAGAAGTACTCTACTATTGAAATTTCTTAGGTTGACAGGAAGCTGGTAAAACAGACTGTCATGACATCAGTGTATGGTGTTACTTACAGTGGCGCACGTGACCAAATCAAGAAGAGGTTAAAAGAGCGTGGAGCCTTTGCGGACGATTCACAAAATTTCCATGCATCTTGTTATGCAGCAAGAGTAAGGAAATGATAATTAATTTACGTGCAACTGTGAATGATTTTTTTTTGGATTTTTGGAAACCAAATGCTCATTCCTCAATTGGTTATTGTTTCTAGGTCACTTTGAAAGCACTGGAAGAGATGTTTGAAGCTGCTAGAGCCATCATGAGTTGGTTTGGTGAATGTGCAAAGGTCAGTTCTTATTATATCCATGGCGCTCTTGTTTGAAAGAATTTTTCACTTGACAACAATGAGAGATTGTTTTTTTCTGTGGTGGTGGACAGATAATAGCTTCACAAAACAAAGCAGTTTGTTGGACGACTCCTCTTGGGCTTCCCGTTGTACAACCTTATCGGAAGAATGAAAGACACTTGGTAATTCCTCCTTTTTTTTTTTAACTTCTTTGATCAACCAAGAAAGAGCACAAATGGTCAGCTGAAGAGGCAATGAATCTTTGCAGGTTAAGACTACTCTTCAGGTGTTAACTCTACAACGAGAAACTGAAAAGGTAACACCGCCTTCATTTTCTTCTTATCTTTGTATTTGACAAGGTTTAAGCAGTGCTGTATGCTGTATTCTTGCTTCAGGTCATGGCGAGGAAGCAGATGACAGCTTTCGCACCAAATTTTGTACATTCCCTTGATGGGTCTCACATGATGATGACAGCAGTCGCCTGCAACGAGGCGGGTTTGAGTTTTGCAGGTCAGCAGCTTTTAGCTTCTCCATATATGCATGTTCTGATATAGATTCTTTATCTTGTTTACTCATAATAACGGATTTGAAATTTTGTAGGGGTGCATGACTCATTCTGGACTCACGCATGTGATGTTGAACTTATGAACAATATACTCAGAGAGAAGTTTGTGGAGCTCTACGACAAACCAATCTTAGAAAATGTAATCTAGAGTCTCCTTATTATATCTTTCAAGGGCTGCCTACACTTGCCAATTATTATAACTAAACTCGTGATGGTGATTGTTTTATCTGTGTGTATTGGTAGTTGCTGGAGAGTTTTCAGAAGTCATTCCCAGGCCTAACTTTTCCACCATTGCCAGAACGAGGCGACTTTGATCTGAGGGAGGTCATACGGTCGCCATACTTCTTCAACTAAGTTGGCAGCACATTCACGTTACTATTATTGCATAATGGAAGCTCCAATGTTCCATCTAACAACATTCAGGACAGAGTGTAAGTTTGCCTCTTCATGCCAATATTTGATCAAAGGGGAAAAAGATTATTTGCAATCAAGCAAATGAGGAATGTTTGTTGATGGTTAACCTCAGTTCATAGGTGGGGCTTAGGGATTACTTGTAAATAAACAGAAAAAGAGTGTTTCAAAGCTAGGCGTTGGATCGAGAGGGTAGAACCAATGGCGTGGCGCTCCAGATAGCTTTGTCAAAAGATTCAATTTCAGCTCTAGTCTTTTACGGAGTTTAAGTGTTGTAATAACTAAAAACATGTGCTAAATGAAAATCATTTAGGTGATCTTAGTGGACTCTCAATTTTGGATTGACGTGTAAGTTGTTTCTTTTTAATATTATACACAACATTATATACTTGAATCATATGCGTTTCAGATTCATATTGGGGAATAGGCTGATATGAGTGCAATACTCATGAAGCACTGTAATACTGAAGATTGGTTTGTTTCGAAGTTTTGATCTTATTATGCCTCTTTTAGTTATGTAAAAAGAATAAAGGTACAGAGTAAAAGTGGCCATTAATCAAGATAGTGTTTTCATTTCAGATTCTTGTAACCAAAGGTACTACTACCTAGCTTGATGGCTTGATTAAAAAACAACAGAAAGGAATGTTCTTGTACTTTGAGATGATGTACAAGAGACATCAACAGAGAAGTTTTGGGTTTGATCTTAGAGCTTTCATGTGGTATTATTAAGACCTAACAGGTTCTTTAAAGGCGTCAATGAATTCAATTTCTCTGTGTGTGAGGCTGTTGGGATAAGTTGTTGCTTTGTTCAAGCCTGAATGGTTCATCAAGAACTCTGGTCATAACAGGCTCAGATGCCTTCAGGGATAATTTGCTCCTGCTTCTTTTTTTGATCTTCAAAAACATGCTTTTGGTATGTTCTATGTTTACCTTAAAATATTGCCTGAAAGCAGAGGAGTTGAATTAGCTGCTTGCATAACAAGCAATGTTCATGGAAGTCCTAATAAATTAGAAATATGTTCAATTAAAACACCATGAAAAAGAAAAAACCTAAATGCGTTCATCAAGTTCCAATCCGGAGCTGGGAGGAATCCAAAACATGCGACCTGGTGGTGGAGGAGAGTCGGAGAGATATGAGATGGTGCGAGTAGCCAGATCGCAGATGCCAAAACCGGAACCATGGCCTCCAAAGTAGACCGAATTAGGATTAAGACCAGGGTAGTCCTTGGCAGAGAGACAAAAAGATTCGTTGTCACCCAAGAAAATGCAGAGATCGCCAATATCATCAGTGTAAGGACCAAGACCTAGCTCTTCGTCTTGCCTAAAGACCATGATCTTCTGTGTCTTCTTGCAAAGGCCTTCCTTGTTGTTGTTGTAACTCGTGTCTCCCCATGGCGCAGCTTCACCTTTGTCATTAAATCTTTCCACAAACCTAACAACAACATATGACAATCTCAAATTTTGGTAGTTTTAGACAATTTTAATAATAATTCTATAGTATTACTTTTTTATAATTTAGATATATATATGTATAATTTTTTAAAAAAGTTTTCAAGGTTTATAAACAATTTAGTAATGAATTATATAATTATAAATTTAAAGATCTATATATAAAAAAAATCTTAAAATTTTAGGAGTTAGATAGATACTAATGATTCACTAGTTTATGCTCAGAATCGGTCCCCGAGTTTAAAAAAAAAATTTGAAAAGATTACCAACAAACGATGAAGGATTGGCCAGAGGATGACTGGACTAGTTGCTGTTGGATCTTGTAACGTGAGAGACACGTTTCTTTCTCAAGCTCTGGCATCTCATCTAGAAAGTTAGAGAAGGGGAACCTCTTGTAGCCACTAATTACCGGAGTGAGTAAACCGGGATTAGATCTCGGCGTGAAATCGGTTGGACCGGTGTAGTCAGGGTTACAGTTGTTCAAGTAGAATCTTTGGTCTCTCTCCGAGTAAATGATAGTAGAAGAGTGGAAAGATGGGCAAGGCACGTCGACGCGAGTCCACTCCGAGTCGCCGAGCCGACAGAGGCTGACTCGAGAGCCGTAGAACTTGACGGCGACTGCTTCACAGTCAGAGGAGATGGAGACATTGACGAGATGTTCGAACTTGTCTCTGGTTAATGGAGGCAAAGATATTGTCTTCTTCTTGGAGAGGTTGGAGAGACGGACAGTGGAGTCATTCTTGTTCATGGAAGCTAACCATCCTCTTGATGAGCCTATCCACTTAGATTCGTTGAGCTCCTTTGGTAGAGTTTTGTTTTCGATCTTTACTTGCTGTTGCGTCTTGGGATCGTAGAGGTTAAAGTTGACGAGTTTACCGCCGCAGGGAGAGTCTCCCACGACGTCGCTGCCGAGGAGGAGGTAAGGTGTGGTCGCCGTGGTGAAATTCGAGCGCCGGGAACAGAGACTCCGGGTTGGAAATGATGGTAGATTCCTGGAGACTCGGCGGAAAAGATGAGACATTATTATTGTTCAAAAACCCTAAGAAGTGCTTTTTTTTTTTTGGGAGAGAAGAGAAAAACCCTACTCAAACTCTGCTCTGTTTCTTTAGAGCTCGCATTGATTGGAAATGCAGAAAATGTAAAGTTTCTATATTCGGAAAAAGCCTCTGAAGAGGAAGGGTAAGAAATTAAGATTTACTTGATGTCTTTAAGAAAATAAGATTTACTTGCATCTTTTGGAGGTGAGATATGTTAGCAAACGACCAAAAGGCTTAATGCTCACATACTTTGAGAACATGTTTCATTATATGAGTAAATTGTGTCACGGTCTGGCCTTGTTACATTTGTTTCATTGTGTTCCAACTTAGAATTAATAGATAAGATCTGAGAATTACATGCTCGGGAGACTCTTTTCTTAGCTGTGTAAGTTGCTCTGAAACAAAGATTTAAGATAAGAAAGTTGAAGCATCTATCTAGTACTGTTAGAAAAACTTTAATTTATCTAGAAGGTTTGATTGTGACATCTTTTTCTGCCTACAGAGGGGAGAAGAAGAAGCAACTGCAACCGCTAGATTTTTTTATATGCTAAGGTCAAAGATGTGAATATCTTATCCCCAAGTGTCAAGCAAGAACCAACAACTATAGCATATAATATAATTCTGCACAACTGTAACAAATTGAAAAAAGTAAATGTGCACATCTTACCAATTCCAAAACACTTCTTCTATCATTAAACAAACAATCCCTTCAAAGAAATAAGGTAACCTACCAAATCCTTCTTTTATTTAAACAAAAGTACACTATTACGCATATGCCAAAAAATAAATATAAATCTACAGTCCGAATTGGAACAACGAGAGGTTGAGATCAATCTCTTTTCCCATCATCTTCACTTACCCGGGCGTGTGGTCCGACCAATCTGAAGAAGTTAAGTGCAAGAAGAGCCAAAAGAAGTCAACCAAATCCTCATAAATATCTTTTGGAACGATTATGTTTGGTGCTTTATATCGGACGAACAAGGTAAGACTTGAACAAAGGACTCTGAATTTGACTACTTCAACTTCTTTACAGAGTCGTATGCAAATCTGACTGTGTCCCCACTAACTGCTAAAAAGTCGTCTCCTCCATCATTCATCAGCACAACAAATTTACCTTTAGTGGGTTCCAACTTCTCTGATGAAACAGAGGACCAAGTGTGTCTTTGAAATCATTTTTCTAGATCAAGTAGGAAGTTATTGAGACTTGGTAAGCAGAGTGAGAGACAAAACCAGCCTTGAACAAATGGGATGTCGGTAAGAACTTTTCTCAATCTTTCCTTGTTTCATTTCTTTTCTTGATACATCTCCCCTTTCTCTTGTTTGTGCATACAATCTCAGGCCCAAGAAGATAGAGGCGCAAATGATGCATTGATTGGCTCGTTGTTGAAGTCCATCTCCGAGGTGATCAGATCTTTGGAGTCCTTACAATCGCAAACAACAGGGAGCTTCCTTGAAACTGCATGCTACTTCTATCGAGTCTCGGTAGTGCTAATGGAGATACAGACAGGAGAGAGTTCCATCACATGTCCAACGGATGTGGTCGAGTCACTATCCGAGAGTATAGATGCAGCCAAGCATCTCCTCGAGATGTCTCAAGAAAGCAGCAACGGTCCAGAGCCAAGCATTGAGGCAGGCTTTGGAGGCGTTGTGAAGCAGATTGGTGAAACTCTGCAGTCCATACCCGAAGCAATAATCGACGAGGAAGAGTATATAGGAGTGGTTGTCCAGACTCTTTCCAATGAGATGCAGAATGCTAGCATTGGAGGAGATGGTAGTGAAAGTGAGATCTTACAGAAGATTTCTGAGAGGCGGCGGACAGAGGAACTGATGTCAGAGCAAATAGAGACGGATCTCTACCCTAGTGATCCTGAAGTTTCCTACGCAAGTTACCTGAGTGAATCACAACCAGATATAATACCAAGCCAGAGCACATACGTTAGCAGCAGCCAGAGAACGTATCAGAGTGAATCACAACCACAGATACCAGATATAATACCAAGCCAGAGCACATATGTTAGCAGCAGCCAGAGAAAGTATGAAACTCAGAGTGAATCACAATCACAGATAAGCGAGATAACAGATATACCAAGCCAGAGTACATATGCTAGCAGCAGGCAGAGAAAGTATGGGACTCTCAGCGAATCTTTGTCAATGTTACCACAGGTGACACAGTTAATGGAGCCACCGTACCAAGCATTCATCTGCCCGTTGACCAAAGAGATAATGGAAGATCCAGTCACCACGGAGACAGGAGTAACCTGCGAGAGACAAGCAGTAACAGAGTGGTTTGACGGATTTAAAGACCAAGATGAGATTAGCTGTCCGGTCACGGGGCAAAAGTTGATGACAACCGGATTAAGTCCCAATCTCGTATTGAAAACCATCATTGGAGAATGGAAAGTGCGTAACGAGGTGGCGAGAATCAAGGTGGCTCACGCAGCTTTGTCCTTAGGCGGTTCAGAAAGCATGGTTATCGATGCGTTGAGGGATCTTCAGATGACCTGTGAAGGGAAAGAGTACAACAAGGTCAAAGTCCGTGAAGCTGGGATCATTCAGTTGCTTGATAGATACTTAACGTACAGAAGTAAAGATGTGAGGTATGAACTGCTACAATTGTTAAAGACACTTGCAGATGAAGACACTGATGAAGGAAAGGTTTGATCTCTTTCATTTACCTATTAAAGTTGCATCTTAGACACAGCTAGTTCTTGTTTCAATATTTTTCTTTTATATTATCTTTACAGGAAATGATTGTGAATACGATGAATATGTCATGCGTAATCAAATTTTTGGTAAGCAGTCACCAGACTGTAAGACATGCAGCGCTAGTGTTACTGCTTGAGCTTTCGAAATCTCAACATGCATGTGAGAAGATTGGGAATGCTACAGGGGCAATACTGATGTTAGTCACCTCAAAGTATAACGAAGAATCGGATGCCTTTGCGTCTGAAACAGCAGACCAAATCTTAAGAAATCTAGAGAAGTTCCCTCACAATATCAAGCAGATGGCTGAGAGTGGGCTCTTGGGACCTCTTCTCATTCATCTAGCAGAAGGTAATGAAGCCATATTGTGCTATAAAAGCATAACCTGGAGTGAAATGATCAACAATTAATGTATCAGTATACTTTAGCAGGGAGTGAAGAGACGCAGGTGATGATGGCTGCTTACCTTGTAGAAATTGATATTGGACATGAGAAGAAAATCAATGTAGCTGAGAAGGCTTGCCCTGCGCTCATCAGGCTGGTGCAAAGCGAAAACACCGAGGCAAGGAGAGCAGCTTTCAAAGCTCTTGCTCATATATCACTGTATCACCCAAACAAGCAAATACTGGTGGAAGTAGGCATCATCAAGATCATGGTGGAAGAGATGTTCACCAAGCGGATGTTCAGTGACCTGATGAGCTCCAGGAACGAAGCTGCTACGATACTTGCAAACGTACTGGAATCCGGGGTGGAACATGAGACCTTTGAGGTGAATACCACAGGGCACACGTTAGGCTCGGATTACTTTGTGTACAACATCATCCAGATGCTCAAGAACTCAACCCCGGATGATCTGAACATTGATTTGATCAGGATTCTCATATCCTTGTCCAAATCACCCAGAGCAATGGCAACTATTGTCTCAGTGATCAAAGAAACCGATGCGAGCTTCGCCATGATAGAACTCATCAACAATCCTCATGAAGAACTAGGGGTTGGAGCCTTGAAGCTTCTCATTGCACTCACACCTTTCATCGGTCACACGCTGTCCGAGAGACTATGTAAAACTAGAGGCCAGCCAGAGAATCTCATCCAGTGCCCAGCGGAAGCAAACCTGATAACGGAGAGACATGCTGTTTCAGCCAAGCTACTCGCTAAACTGCCTCACCAGAACCTGACTCTTAACCTAGCGCTTGTCAGCGAGAGCATAGTGTCTGAGATCCTGCATGCAATCCATCTGATTCAGAGAAGTGGAACACGAACAAGCAGATACGCAACTGATTTTCTAGAAGGTCTCGTTGGCATCTTAGTGAGATTCACAACGACACTGTACGAGGCCCAGATGATGTACCTAGCCAAGAACCATGATTTGACATCAGTGTTTGCTGATTTGTTGATGAAAACATCAAGCGACGAAGTTCAGAGGCTATCAGCGACTGGGTTAGAAAATCTATCGTCTATAACTATGACTTTATCAAGGCCACCACCACAAGTTAGGAACACGAAGTTCATGGGATCACTGAGCATGCCTAGGTCCTTCTCACTACGTTCATCTAAAAAGAAGCAAATAGAGACCTGCGCAATCCACAGAGGGGTATGTTCTGCAAAAGCCACTTTTTGCTTGGTTGAAGCAAATGCGGTCACAAAGCTTTTAGCATGTCTGCAGAGTGATAAAACAGAGGTAGTGGAGTCAGCACTATCAGCTATATGCACGCTATTGGACGACAAGGTCGATGTGGAGCAGAGTTTAAGCATGCTGAGTGGAATGAATGCAGTACAGCTTATTCTAAATGCAGTCAAAGAACACAAGAAAGAGTCTCTACTGCAAAAAGCGTTTTGGATGATTGACAAGTTCTTGATTAGAGGAGGGCAAAAGTATGCGTTTGGCATATCACAAGACAGGATGCTGTCAGGTATGTTGGTTAGCGCCTTCCATCGTGGGGATGGTAACACAAGGCAGATGGCAGAAAACATCTTGAGGCGTTTGGACAAGATGCCAAGTTTCTCTGTCTATATGACAGAAAAGAATAATGACATGTGAAACCCCCGTAGGGCCTCTGACTATTATATGATTTATTCCTCTCTTTGTATTTACTGTGCATTAAGTTTTTCAGTTTGAATGTAATTTTATGTTATGGTCACACACAAATAACAGAGATTTTTTTAACTTCAACATCCTCTACTGGTCAGGTTTAGAATCCTACTGACATTGTATCAGCGTAGATAAAATGAGAAGTCTAGGATCAGAAACCGAGAACATAATGGAAAGTAAAGTGAGATAAGCTTACTTGTTCGTCTTCTTTATATTAATGTCTTCAGGTAGGTGATGGAGCGGCCCCTTTTCCAAGTAATCAGACTTGCAGTTGAACTGAAACTTCCCTCCTATGTTCTGATTTTGTCAGATTCGCAATGGAGAATCATCATGCTTGGCTCTACCAAATTGGGCATACGTGGAAACCATCGCGGTCCAAGAGACTTCATCCCTGAAACTCATCTCGTTGAACAGCTTAGTAGAAGCATCGATGTTCCCACATTTTCCATACAGAGTCACCAGTGAATTCGAAACAGTAACATAAATGAATAAAGCCAGAAGTTACAGCTTTTCCATGAAACTGGGAGCCTTCTTCTAAGCTTAGCTTATTGGCACACGCACTGACGATTGTCAAAGAGTATAATGATCTGGTTCAATTCCGCCTCTTTGCATTTCCAAGAACATTCTAACAGCTTCTTCACCACGACCACTCTGGCCATAACCCACAACCATCGCTGTCCAAGACACAACGCGTTCTTCTGCCTCATTCTATCGAGAACAGTCTTTGCGTAGTCTACACACTTACACTTGCAATACATGTCGTCAACGAGAGCACTAGCTACGTATACGTTATCCTGAAAATTAGTCATGATTACACAAGCATGAATCTTCCTCCCTTCCTCCAAGAAACCGAATCTTTCAACCATTCCTCGAAACAGCTTCTTAGCATCTTCGACCATTCCACTTGCAAGCAGTCCGTGTACATAACCGTGTTTCTATCCTCTAAACCGTAAAAAACCGTCTCTGCAGACTGCATCAGAGATGAAACCACCTTTCGCATACATATCCATCAACGCGCTCCAAACTAGTAGATAAGACTCGGAACAAAGTTTCATCATCGTGTTATAAGCCTTGACGCCTTCACCCACAAGCCCACTCAAGGAATAATACCCGGAAATGAGCAAGTTCCAGGAGACACCGTCACGATCCGGAAGCCTCTTGAAAGTACGTTTCCATCTCCGAGAGATGATGCCCAGATTGTGAATAAGTTATGAGGGTAAAGGTTTGGTTGGGGAATTTCGTCGAACACTCGGCGTACATAAGGGTTTTGATGACGTGCCCGTGGATCATTTTCAAGTGGCGGCTTTGGTTTCAAGGCATCGTTTTCAAGTGTTGGATGCCCATTGTCAGTCAACTGGCCACGCGAAATAAAATTGAGTATATTATCGTGGTACTAAAATGTTGAAATAATCTAATACCCATTCTGTTTTTCAAAGAGTCAGTTTAATTATTTTTTTTCATGTGACATATTTTAAAATTTTAATATAATTATAAATATATTGATTTTATAAATAATTTTGTTTATTTTAAATATTCTTAATTAAATATGTGTAGTTAACAAAAAAAATTAATACATTTCAATCATTGCGAAATAGAGGGGAGTATTATCTTTTTTTTTTTTGTCAAGGAGAGGGGAGTATTATCTAGGGTCAATTTGCTCTATATTCATAGCAAGCAGAAAAATCAAAGAAGTAACCATGTATGACTTTTATGGGAAAGTGTGTCTGTTTACCACAAAAGTGGATAAAAATCTCCTTTTACGCGCGTGATCGTCTGTTTGACGCATTGTGCACAATTAACTAACTATACTATACTATACTATTTTAAAAATAGTATAGAAAACAAATTGATACCAATACTATAAAAAAGATTATATATTTGGTTAGTTTACACTTATATTTCTATTATTCGATTTTACAATAGAATGTAACACATTAACATAATATATAACAGTGTTACTTATTTCTATGTTTGGAAATGGTTTCGGAAAATCTCCTATACGCTCCCTTGATCTTATGTACCCATTTTCTATAATTTTATTTTTGATCAAAACCCAAAATCCCAAATCAAATCCTCCCTCCTCTTCAAAACTATACCCTAACCCCCCCCCCCCTCTCTCCCATGGATTAGTGAACCCATGGGCAAGTATTTAACTTCTACACCTTTCAAATTTGGAAATCAAATAACTCTAAACTCTGAAACCTAAACCCAAACCATATACCCTAAACCCTATACTCAAACCATAAACCATAAACCCAAAAGAGGAGGATTTCCGATTTGTGAAGAAGCTAGTGGCATTGTCAATAAATTTGAGGGATTAGTAAAAAACCACCATAAGAAGTAGAGGAGAAGATGAAACATACTATATTACAATCATTAAATAGTATAGTCGTCCAATGTAAGAGGATACACCATTAGCAAAGGGATGATGGAGGTGATGAAGTAGGGGGAAAAATACCACAAGAATTGGAGAAAAAGAAGAGACAATGGGAATATATGATGAAACAATGATTGGCGACATTGCTGGAAGACAAGACATAGAGATTATGTAACAGTACACATCGTTGTGTACTATTCAAATTTATCAAATAGTATAGTTCGACGTAGTGTATACAGTTCATTTTCTACACTAGCTCTAAACCCAAACCCTAAACCCAAACCATATATCCTAAACCCAAACCCTAAACTTAAACCCAAACCATAATCCAAACCATATACCATAAACCCAAACCATATACCCTAAACCCAAATCCTAAACCCAACAATGTATCCAAACCATATATCCTAAACCCTAAACCCAAACCATAAACCCTAAACCCTAAACCCAAAGGAGGAGGATTTCCGATTTGTGAAGAAACTAGTGGCATTGTCAATAAATTTGAGGGATTAGTAAAAAAACACAATAAGAAGTAGAGGAGAAGATGAGACATACTATACTATAATCATTAAATAGTAGAGTCGAGTAGTGTAAGAAGATACACCATTAGCAAAGGGATGATGGAGGTGTAGTCGGAATTGATGAAGTAGGAGAAAAAAATACCCAGAAGAATTGGAGAAAAGGAAGAGACGGTGGAAAGAGGTAAAGAAACAATGATTGGCGACATTACTGAAAGACAAGACATAGAGATGATGTAACAGTACACATCGTGGTGTACTATTCTATGTTTATCAAATAGTATGTTCGACGAAGTGTATACTGTTCATCTTCTCCACTAGCTCTACGCATCCTCTGATTCTTAATCCCATATATATTGGATAGTAGTAAAATTGTAAACCCAAACAAAGATATGAAGAAAAATCAAACACTTGGTGGATATGATAATTATACGTCGTGTAACGTATGGTTTCATAAACTTGTAAATAATCATTGAATAAAAGAAAAAAAAACAAAGATCAAGTGAGAGTGAGAATGAACAGGAATAAAGGGTAATTTTTGTCATTATACATATTATATAAAGAATATCGTAGCACTCCGTTCACTATGGTTACCGCCTCAATTCTAATTGTACTATAGTCATGCGTCCAAATTTCCTTATTATCTAAGAGTTACATTAAGGTTTCCATACATTTTTTCCACCTATGAGCAATAAAGTTTTAAGGTTTTTCACCGGTTCTTGGATTTAGCATTGAAGACATGTCAATTCTTCTTCATTTCCTTCATTTAAGACGACACATATTGTTGCGGTCCATGGTTGGTGAGAGATGTCAATCGTAATGAATGAATAGAGATTAATTAACGGCTCTCTCAAATAATGTGCATGAACCAAGGGAAAATGGCACGTTACATTATTGTGATTTTATGGTCAACGTGACAACGTCGTCTTAAAAATCTTCTCTCCGACCATTCAACAAATAGTGAGTGACCCACCAAGGATTAAAAAAAAAATGTTATTTTCAATTTTATCAATTTCGTTGTTCAACCTTAACTTATATCATATCCTTCGTGGGAAGATGCAGCTGTTAGTTATATGTTTTATGACAAGCAGAGGGATATATTTCTCATCATTTCCTGCTCAGAAGTTATACTCGCTTCACCTAAATCTCAAATGCTTATTAGTAGTAGTACTAGTAGTAGTATTCGTTAATACATCATTTATCATATAGTACACAGTAAATTAAAAAGGAGAAAAAAAAAAGATTACAAGAATATAACATTTCTATCTAACAGGAAGAAAATCTCATGGCTCAACCTTCATGTTTGAAGATGGAAGAGATGCTGCTGTAAAGCAAAAACAGAAAGTTTTACTTCTTGGTAAAAAAAAACAAGTAAAGAGGTTTAAGTTTTTTTTTTTTTTTAATGTTCACCTGTTGCTGCTGCTGCTGCTTGAGAGTCAGGTGGGACATCACCAGCTCCATAGTTAATCTGTATCACATTTTGAAGATCTCCTTCCCATCCATTTGCTTCCTATTATATATTTCAAAAAACAGAATCAGATTCTGAAGCTCATTGCTACAGATTTCAGACACTGTTGTAGAATACCTGTCGCTTGTATCCACCATTTATGGGAGACAATGGTGAGCTAATGTTCCTTCCCATGCTTGAAAGGGTCTGTTGCATGAATCCATGTGGTAGAGGAGGATAAACCATTGGCATGTTTTGCGGAAACGGTGTTGCAGATGAAGTACCAGCTCTTAGTTGAAGTGCCTGTGTACACACACATATAGTGTTGGTGTTATAAAATGATTAATAAGAGACTTTCAAAAGAAACTCTTACATCTTTGGCAAGAAGACCTTCAAGGTTAAAGTCCATTTGTGGGTTCACAGTTGCTAGTTTCATCGATAAAAACTGTTTTTAAACAATAAAAGAGAAATCAAATCAATTAACAAGAAGCAACAACACACAAAAGAGAAGAACATAGATTGAGAAATGATTAAAAAAACTCATACCTCAACTTGGCGTTGCAAAGATTGCACATAGTTTATGATCTCATCAAGCATAACTGCCTTTCCAGTCACCTTGTTGCAGCCCGGTACAAGATCTTGAAGAAACTTCATCCTTTCACTGATTTTTTCTCTCCTCACCTAAAAACCACAAACAAAGTAATTATAAGAGAATGCTTCCTCATATTCAACTTCCCAAGAGGGGTTGAAAGAAACTATACTCTTTCCGCAAGACTGTGGCTGTTTGTGGCCTGGCCTCTACGTGCACGCACATGAATATAACCATCTTTAGGATCAGACGTTTGTTTCCCACTGTTTGTTTTGTTCCCCTGTGATTTTGGACTCTGCTCATCATTCCTCTTTTTATCACCATTGTTGTCTGCTTCTTCCTCAGATTGCTGAGATCTGTGTGACCGTCCTGCTTCAGAACTCTACACAACAGATAATACATCACCAAAAACGTTAAGACAAGAGAGGACCAAATCAAAAAGAGTAAAAAAACTCACCTGTCTGTTTCTTTTTCTCTTCTTTGAGTCAAAGCCTTTAGAAGAAGCCTCCCCACCTTTCTGACCATTACCACCACCACCACCACTAGACTGAGTATCCTCTGACACATTACCAGAACCAGGAACATTCTGTTTATTACCTTGTTCACTAGATCTAACAACATTACTCTCTTTCATCGCTGCAGATGCTACACCAACAACGTTCACTTCATTACTCGGAAGAAACAAACCAATCGACTCAGTAGGATTCCCAAGTGTCTGCTGCTGCTGGTGCTGATGATGATGCATCATATCACTAAAACTCCCACCGCTGAAGAGCGAAAACCTCGCCGCACGCTCAATGAACCCTGAATCAGCCGGGAACTGAGCCATACTCGGAGGAGGCAGGAAGCTACTAGCATTAGGCAAGAACATCCCGTTGCCTTTAGGAGGCAACAGGTTCCAACCCATCTCAAGAGATCTATCCATATTATTATTATTACCCCTAAAGGAAGACGAAGAAGAAGAGGCATTATTAACACCGTTAAAACCACCATACCCCACAGCTTGAACGTTTGTTGGATCATACCAGAGAGTCTGCCCAAACGAATCCATCATATGAGATGGAGAACAAGACGAGATCAGATTCTCAGGAGGGTATGAACCGTTCGGTGCAGAGACTTGATTAGAACCAGAGACTCTCCAATCTTGAGATGGATTATTATTATTAGCAGACTCATCATCATAGTTTGCAGTTGTATCATCTTTCTCATTTACATCCATCTCTCCTAACAGCTATCAGAAAGAAAAAAAGACACTAAACAAAACCTAAAACTCCAGGATCAAGTTCAGACAGCTACAAAACAAAAGAAGTTCCCACAGAAACACAGCCACTTTGGTCTTTAGAGATGCAAAATCCACCTGTAATAAGAAGCAATTGATTCAATTAAAGGAAGAACAAAAAATGCAAAGATTTGTTTCGTAAGAAACCCTAGAAGAAGAAGAGAAACAGAGCTCGATAAAACCCTAGACTAGATTTTAAGCA
Source organism: Raphanus raphanistrum subsp. raphanistrum (assembly GCA_019706035.1). NCBI lineage: Eukaryota > Viridiplantae > Streptophyta > Magnoliopsida > Brassicales > Brassicaceae > Raphanus > Raphanus raphanistrum. The sequence continues at coordinate 55,984,928 of CM033988.1, forward strand.
GGTGATGAAGTTAAGAAAAGATACCCATTTTTGCAGAATCTATTGCCACTTTCTGTTCAAAAGCTTCAAACTTTTCCTCAATTTCTCGCCAAAGAAAACTTTATTGAAATGGGTCCTTTGGTCAGATGACAAAAACCCTTTTTCTCTGTTCTTCAAGCTGCAGAGAGAGAGAGAGAGAGAGAGAGAGAGAGAGAGCGAGAGAGTAGATGGGTGGCTTTTTAGAAGAAAGGGGAAAGAAAATAAAAATCTTAAAAAAAGGTTGTGGATTTATATCCCACGCTTGCATAAAAATAAGAGCTTTTTGATCATTTAACATAAACACCGCCATTGCCAATGCCAAGCATTATAAGTAGATTTGCAGGTTTTTCCTTAATTTTTTTTTGTGGAAAGAGATTAGTTAAGTATTTTTTTTCCTTAAATCTGTAAGTCTTAACACGTAATTATTATTTTTTTAACGTCTAAGTCGATTATTATCGATTAATTATGTTATTACAATGATGAGAATATTACAAAGATTATTTTACAGCCGATAATTCTACCATCCTGTGAGAATATACACGTGACTGCACCACTCTCGACCGTCCTATAAAATCTATGTTCGATGGTACGCCCTACACCAAACTGAAGATATCATGTAACCTGTTTTTCCATAATCTGCATAATTTAGTATTTTCTGAGATCTGAATCGCAGACCTCCGAGTGTAGAAGCAATTAAACTTTTAGTCAAACCACTGGAATAAAGGGGTTTCCAATTAATTATTCTATAAGAGCAATCGGCTGACAGTGACAACTTTCATTTTGGTGTTATCTTATTCTTTTTTTTTAATACAGTATAATAAAATCTTAGAGAAACAGGCTTTCATTATTTCTTTTCTTGTTTTTATAATTAATGACCTAGGTTTGTCTGGTAAAATATTTCACAAAATCCATCTAGCTTAAACCTATTTTATAAAAACAATCTTCCATCTTTTTTCATATAAGTGTTACTTTGATAGATTAAAAAGTAACGAAAATATATATAAATTATTATTAATTATATTTCTCTAACCAATAGTATTTTAGATAAATAAAATCATTTATAAGATCAATGCAGTTTATAATTAATTTTCAACTAAAAATAAGTATAATTTACATTGAAATTATAAAATAATATTTTTTATGTAACAAGAAAAGATGTTAAAATTTACATCATCTGTACAGCATACTACATTGAATTTATATATGTCCTCTGCATTTAAAATATGATAGTTTAAAATTTCATACATATTAAAAAATTAATACATATTTTAGTTACTATTATCTTTTAATTAAGAGATTTATTTTTCACTAAAGTCTACCATTTATATACTGTTGTACAATAAAGTACAATAATTAAAATGTAAGACATCAATTTAAAATCCAAAACATTAATTTCAAAAATAAAATAAATTTTTAAAATTTTGTTTTTTATTTAGAATTAAAAAAATTGAGAATTTTTTTTTTGAAAATTAAATTTTTTAAAAGTTGTTAATCAGAAATAGAAACAAACTTACACCCCCTTCACACACTACTTATTAACCATTGTGGCTTTGATCTATTACATTGAAATTTACCGACATAAGTAATCATTAATTCACTTGTATTATACATTTATTAATGGAAGTATATGATCATGTAACTCAATAATTTTATATTACTAGTATTATGAGCCTGATGTTTGACATAATTATTTTTAGTCAGTCATGTGCATGCTTTTATCTGCCAGTTTCAATGATGAATAAGTTCAAGTTTCAATATTCAAATGTGTATATGTCAAATATATAGGTTAATCTCTCCATTGTCAAGTGTTTATATAATATATGGTATAATGCTTGCGTATTAATCATAACAATAATTGGTTTCATGTTCAATGTTTTGGATTTTGTACCGAATCATAGGTAATTTTTAAACAAGTACTTTTTATTTTCATGCACGGCTTGTTGGAGATTTATTAAAATAAATATAAAGTTATTTTTGTGTCTTTTGACCGCTTGCTTTCGCAAAAGAATATTGTCGCAGCTCAAGTCTAGTTGTAAACCGTACTGCTAAGACTTACTAAAAGATTCATAGCAATTATAATAATATATCGATAAGAAACAAAAATATATTTCAATATTTGACATTTTGTTAGATCTTTTACTGTTGCTTGGAATATTTTAATTTGATATTCGAGTTATTACATTCTGTCAGCTTAGGCAACTTGTGACACTTTTAGTCAAATAAAAATGATTCGTACGTCTTGGTTAGTCAAATAATCTTATACAAGATCTTCGTGGTTGAGAGAGGTCTTTAAGTTACAATTTTTAGTTGGCAAGAAAAAAGTTTATAATTATAATTTCATTTTAGGTCTTTCCAAAAATAATAATCCAAGGAATCAACGCTCTTTAAACAAGATTTGAACCAAGGAACTTATGTAGTGCATCTGATGGGTCTAAGTATTTGTAGCGTTATACCGAAAAATTTGAGTCATTTCAGTTGTCGAATGGTATCAAAGTGACTGTTAAGATCAAATTTGTTCTAATATAGCTTTGAAGTGATTTCGAGAAACTGCACTGGCCATATTGGCATTGGCCTTATTTATCGGTCATTGAAGTGTCTGATATAGCTTTGCTTTGGCTCATATCCAAGGAAGAAATGAGTAAATCTCGTTAAGCGTATTACCAATGGTATGAGCAGTGATCAGTTCACCAACCAAAGCAGCAAAGAAGAATCCTCAGTCTTTATACCGGTCAACCATATATGTCCGAAGGGTGAATCGTTACAAACCTCGAATATGCAATGTTCAACATTTGACTTGGTTTATTTCTGGTTGATCAACCTCGGTCTTTAGATTAACAACCCGATTTTTTAATGTTTGTGAAGGATAGGGCTGGGCAAAAAATCCGAATCCGAAAAACCGAACCGAATCCGATCCGAAAAAGTAGCACCGAACCCGAACCGAAATTGATTAAATATCCAAACGGGTTCAAAATTTCGGTATTTAAAGAACCGAAACCGAACCCGATCCGAACCGAAGTATTGTGGGTATCCGAATGTATCCGAAATAAATTTATATACTTAAATATATACATTATTTTTATATATGATGTATATTAAAAATATTAAAAATATATAAGATACCTTTAAGTTTTCCAAAATACTCGAAAATATATGCAAATAGTCAAAAGTAAATGTTTAAATAGCTAAAGTATACTGAAAACACCAAAAATAGTTAAATATCTATTGATTCTTTATCCAAATATTCAAAGAAAACCAATTTATATGTTAAATTAAGATATTTTGACATATATGTTATGAAAATTTATATGTAATATATTATCTCTCTTATATATTTTGAAAATTTAAAGTATATAATGGATTTTGAAAATTTAAAAACATTTTAAATGGGTTATCCGAACCCGAACCAAACCCGCAAAGATCCGAACCGAACCCAAACCAAAATTTAGAAATATCCGAATGGGCCTGAAATCTTTAACCCCGAAAACCCGAAACCCGAAACCCGAATGGGTACCCGAACGCCCAGCCCTAGTGAAGGAGTTATGCTTTATGCTATGGTTGTTTACATTGAAAAGATTTTGTGAACACTCTGAGTAAGAACTTAGTTTCTTATTTTAAGTAATATGCTTCTGATAAAATACGTGTGAGTTTAGGTTTCATTTACAGTTCAATGGTTTAGGTGCTGGGTCGACTGAGTTAGGGGACGGCGAATGCAACCCTCTCCGGCCCATGAGATTAAGAGTTCAATTTCAAAACTTTCTTTTTTTTAAATTAAGTATTCTATATTAGACTAAAAATTATTTTATATCTTGATATTAGTAAAATAAATATTATCTATTTTAAAACAAAATTTTAAACAATACAATTTCAAAATAATAAAAATATTTTTATATATCTATCTATTTTCTTAGATGATTACATAAAATAACTAAGGGTCTAACTGGTGACCAAGGAATGAAGAGGAATAATGCATTCCTTAATGTTCCTAACAAATTTTACCATTCACAAGGAATAGTCATTCCTTTTCATTCCTTCTCATTCCTTTTATTGTAGAGAATTAAAGAACAAATTTGTTCCTCACTAAATTTGATATGGAATAACCATTCCTCACTATTCCCATAATTTTATTCCCATCCATTCCTTTCCTATTTGTTCCTACTATTCCCGAGATGGTTACCAGTTAGACCCTAAGTAACATAAACAAATACTGTTTATTTTAAGAGATATTAGATAATGAGAAATAGATTTTAATAGTAAATATCTTTTAATCAAATAATTACAAAATATTTTAAATTAAAATAACACGATATATTTTAACAAGGTAGATATATTATATTTATGATTATTAAAATTATATATTTTCTTAATATTAAATAATTATTAAATTTTCTTTTAAATTTTTATGTTTGTGGAACTTAACATAACCATAATCAAAATATGAAAGCAATATGAATTCAGAATTTTAAGATTATTTAAAATAAGTTTCAGTTTATCATTCAATAAATCAAAGGCATAAAATTATTTAGAATTTATAAAATATTTTAATTACTGTAGATATTGATATCTGTTCATGAGTTTCCAAAAATATATCAGTTACTTATGTATGTAACTTCATAGTGATCATTGATAAATATATGAAAGTACATGCACATTAAACGATAAATAAAAATAATTTGATATGACTTAACTATAGTAAAAATAATTATATTTCAGTTTGAATTTGTAATAATACATGCAACTTAATATATTCACAACATGAGTAACTCGTCTAATCCAACTTATATCTAATATCATAGATTAAACTACAATAAGAATATAATATTTTATAGTAATAATTAATTTTATAAATATAAATTATAGAATGATTCAAAATATATTAACAAATGAAAATAAAATATTAACTAATTGTTACAATTTATTTATTTTTTTGTAAAATTTATATATGTAGGCATTAGACTTCATAATATCATTGTTGTATTAATTTATTGAATTTAGAATCCGACACTTTAGTTTATCTTTAATTTCATTCTAAGCTCAATATATATTATATAAATAGTCATCTTAAAATATATTTGCATATAAAAGATAACCAACCGAGCAACCTAAATGCAAATAATAAAATTAATCAAAATTTAATATATTTATAATAAAAAATATTATAATTGAATTCAAAGATATAAATGCAAACCAATATATCCAAATGATAACTAAATCGACTGTAAAAACAACAAAACTGACAAACTATAACATATATAAAATCGAATGTCTAATTTAAGTAATATAATATTATTAATATAAACTATGCATACAATTATAAATTTATATAAAATTAAAATAAATAGCAATTAATTATTATAGTATATTTACTTTATAAATATTTATATCCGTGCATGAGCACGGTAAAATCACCTAGTCTTATATAACTAGTTCATCACTTAAAAGATTATATAAAACAATTAAACATACTTATACTAACTATTAGAAAATTGTAAAAAAAAATATCCATGGATGTTGATTACATGAAAAAATCTCCGACCAATAAATAATTTGAGCCTACCAGTTCTATTTTGCATATCCAAACGCTCCGTCTTATGAAATGTTGATATGATAACGATTTTATTCAGTGCATTAAATTTTTAAACCACTGCTATCTCTTAACTAGCTTGCGATGAGGTCAAAATCAAAGCGCACGAGAGATCTGTCCCAAAAGCTAAAAAGCAAAATGCACTGTACTTTTCCTAACAAGAATATATTATGTTGTAGTTGAGAACATTGTGCACTGGTAATGTTTTTTTTCTTGACAAAATGTCGACTGGTAATGTTGAAATGATAATTGTCTAACTGATGACGAAGTGGAAAGAAAATTTGTACAATAATCAGAACAATCTTTAAAAATTTAAGTTAAAGGTTCGACATTTTTAATATGTTAACGTCAGTGGAGATTGCAATTGTATGAAAACCAGTTAACTATTACTTATAAACTCTATTTTGGTACGAGTTTTAAAGAAAACGAAGAATACAATATAAGACAATCATTTCAAAGTTTATAAGTCAACTTAATATATATACTCATTTGATTTAATTTATAATTAAATCATCTAAAAGTGCGGTTAAAATTGTTAGTGTTTAGTCAAAAAATGTTAGTGCTGTTATTTTGAGGAAATGTTTAGTGGAGATGAATGTTCGATAATGCTTTTGTTGGTTTCAAATGGATATTTTTTATTGTCAACTAATTTCTTAACAATTCAGATTGTTTCTCTATATCAATAAAATAATCTCTAATTTGTTTTAAAACGTTAGAAAATGAATTTAACAGTCTAAGCTCTCTGTCGCCTTTTTATTCCGAAACTGCATCCAAAACATACCAATAAATGGTCAAATGTTTACTTGAGTTTAGTTCCCTTTTATTAGAACAACTTGGTGTATTTTACTAACTAGGTAAATGATTATTGACGCAAATTGTTTGGTTTTCCCTAACACAAATCCTTTTGTTTATAGGACTGGCGATTGAACAAGTGTAAACGTATTAACAACTACAAGCTAAGATCAAATAAAATAAGGGGAGAGTAGATGGGCGGTCCGGTTAGCGCAGAGATCGAGGTCATTATTAGTTGGCCTCGGGACTTGCAATTTCCAAAAGACCTAAAGAAACCTTATAATAATGGAATATCCAGCCTACGTCTTCACTTTATCATTTCTATTTTGAATTCTTTAATTATCGACAATACTTTAACCCTATGCAGCATTATTAACAGTCGATACTTTTTTTCATTTGTGTATTGCTGCTAGTACCTACTTTATTTTTTTTAATTACGCAATAAGACTAGCCACATCAGAACTAGGTGAAGAAAGTAAAATGCACAAACAAAATTTACTCTAATTTTTTTTTTAAAAAATACTTTTTTACTCTCTTTTCAACTTTTGTTTTAATTTTTTTTTTTCCCATCAAGTTAAATTTTATTAATAGGGCCAAGCCCAATAAACTACTGAAATACAACAAACCCACATCAGACTTCTACACCAAAAGCCTACAGCCCAACAACAGGGATCAGAGAAAATACAGAGAGAATGGGCCAGGCCCAAACGAGAAGCTTTATGACCACCCGAGACGTCGACTCCACCGACACTCTTCAGGCCCACGTGTTTAGATCCCCGACACACGGGACACGCGTCACTCAATCCCTTCATCTTCTCGAACGCCGGCAACCCCAAGGCGGTTCACCGGATTCGCCCCTGAAACCGTCAACCTCACTCGACACACCGGACCAAACCGGAGTTCATGACCTTCACTACTTCTTCACCGCAACTGCCTTTGAAACTGGTGTTTACTTTATCGGGGAGCTTCCATCGCTATTGCGAGATCTCACCGTCACCGTTCGAGCACACACACCAGAGCAAAGACCTTCGGAGAGAAACATCACTACCTTCCACCAGGGAGCTTCTCTCTTCCTGCTACGAAACCTCCCCTACCGAGTCTCAATCAACACCGCGAGAACATAATAAACTAAACCCTAAAACAGAACTAAGGGACCAAAAGCCGAAGACGCAAGGCGAGGAGAGCCTTCTCGTTTCGAAGACAAAGCCGGCGGTGATGAAGCTGTAGAAGCCTCCACCTCCCCGGAAACTTGAACGGCGACGGTGGAGCTATCTGAGCCTCCACTTCCCGGAGCAACAACTGAACCCAAAAACTGACTGTCTCAGCGAACCGCCGTTCTACCTCCTCACCGTGAATCCAGAAAGAGATGAACTGCCGCCGTTCGAAGCTCTCCTCACGCAGAGCTCTTCCCAGAGCAAAACCCTAGCCCAGATCCTCTAGTATATCGGAGGGGGCGACAGATCGAAGCACACAGTACACAACTAAGCATGAACTGACAAAGAAGAGAGCCACCGGCGCCGGCACGCGCCAAGACGCGCCGCCGGACGTCGGGGCTTTCCTCACACACGATTTCCTCTCTCTAACTTTTGTTTTAATTTATTGTTTTCACTTTTTTATTTTCCTATCATTTACTCCATATTTCTCAATCACACACTCCTTTCATTATTTTTTCTGGTATTGAATATATAACGTATCAAACACGTATTATTTTAGACTTTTTAAGCACTTATGAATTATTTAGTTAGCACACGCACATAAATATATGAAAGGACCAGATAAATAATTGTTTTTTGCCAGCAAATAATGGTTTTTATATGTTTTGAAATAGTAAATCCAGTAATATGTTTTCTAACACCACTAAAAGTTTTAAACCAAAATTATTACATTTTTAAAATTAAACTGTAGAAGGATTTGAATTGTAAAACACAACCTAGTAGATTTAATTCTAAGTATCATCTAAATGGCATCATCACTTAAAAGTAGGCAATTAAGTTAACGTTTACATTCTGGTTTCGTATTATTATCAAAAAATTTGAAATTATCCAAAACTATCTGTAGTTTGATTCAGTTACAATTTGGTTCCGATGATATTTAGTTTAGACTTGGTTTGGAGTTAGTTCAAATATTATTAATTTATAAGGTTTATGCGAACAAATGTGGTTCTTAAAAAAATAGTTGTATGGAATAATATTTGAGTGATAAAAACATTTTACAAATAAAACAAATATTTAATAGGTGAAAATATGAATATATGAAACTTGAATCAATTTTGGTTTAATTTTTTGAACTTTTAATTTATAATTTATCGGAATAATATAATTTGTAACCGTCTAAATAACTTGGAATCCTACCTTAATTACACATCCATTTCTTTTATTTTTATGTGGGTAACTCCACACCACTTTGGACTTAAAAAGTTAAAAATATATATAAATATGTTTTTTTCACAAAAACATACGTCACTCAACAATGTTATATGATTGGTAAAATACTTCTTTCTATTGGATCCAGATTGGTTTAATACTTTGATTAACCAAATCACGTGTGCAAATCAGTCATGTATTTAGCTTTCATTTACTATCGTAGTTTTAGGATTATACACACAAATTAACTAAACATTATTATTTTCTAAACAAAAATATTATTAATTATATATTTAACAAAATTTCAATCAGTGATAAAACATACCAGAAAATATAAAAAATCATGTGATATAAAATTTTAGAAGTCTGTTAAATACATCGTTTTCATTTTGAAGTGAATATACCTGATAGCAACATGTTTGGTAAAAAAAAATATTATTAATTATATATTTAACGAAATTTTTATCAGTGATAAAACATACCAGAAAATATAAAAAAACCATGTAATGTAAAATAAAAATATATAAAATTTTAGAAGTATGTTATTTGGATACATGTTTTTTATAAGACTTGGATACATCTTTTTCATTTTGAAGTGAATATACCTGATAGCAACATGTTTGGTAAAAGAAAATGCTCCGCACATACGATTGCGACAATGTATAAACATGAAAGCATTACCTATCTCTGCGTGAAGGCAAAGGCCTAGGAGAATCTTGAGTTTTGACCATCTCAAGACCGCAATCAGTTAACGTATTTCTCGTATTCATCTTTAATAGAAACGCATCATCACTTACCACAAACTTTAATAGTATAATTTTACCCCCAAAAATTAATATAGATAGATGGATCCTTTTTTTTTTAATAGCTGGAGTTTACGGACAACATAAATCTAGATCTAAGAGCTTATAACACTCATAGATGTTTTTGATATCAGCCATTAGAGCAGTATTATCGTTGTATCTAACCAAAGTCCTAATGGTTTATTTCGGCAAAAATAAATGAATAAAATGCGATTAATACAGGGTAATGTGAAGGACGTCCTTAGCTAAGATACATTTGACGACGTCCTTAGCTGCCAGGTGTCGTCTCCGTAGTGGCCGATGCTGTTTCGTGTGTGGAGTATCGAAAACGGATCGACATTTTCATCTCTTTTCTTTTCTTCGTCTGTTTCTTTCTCTCTGCGGCGATTGAAAAGGCGATATCGGGTGAACGGCTCATCTCCTCTCTGACGTTTCTCCTGTCGACGGATCTCCTCCGTTCGGCATCTCCTCTCGACTTTGGATCTCTCAGTGGTTCTCTCGACGGTTCTCTCGACGGATCTCTCGGTGGTTCTCTCGACGGCCACTCGGCGGTTAAATCGACGGTTCACTCGGCGGTTCTCCTCTCTCTTCTCTGCGATTCGAAGGTTAAAGGGTAGGTGTTCCTCCTCCGTATCTGGTTCAATCAATTTGCATGTATTTGGTTATTGTTTTCGATCTACTTCGGAGGTGGGAATTGCATGTATTATTTTCTCGTTTGTATTATTGTTATCTGGTTCAATCGATTTGATAGCTTTTTTTACTCGAATCTGATAGCATTTTGTAGTCGTTGATTTGCTTCGGTTGCTTTGCTAGTTCATGTTCTGTTTTTTAGTTGTGTTTTTAATCTGATACCAATCTGAATGGAGACGATCCTCATTATTTTTTACTAGTTCGTGTTTTGTTTTTATAAACTGAAATGTGTTTCTTTTGATTCTGAGGTTATTAGGTAAGGTGAGGCGAGGATCATCTAGAACCCGGTTTCAAAGCTGGTGAGGCGAGGATCATCTACACTAAGACAGACAACCATTTCGTCCAGAGCTCCAGGTAATAAACTTTATATTCAGCTCCCAAGTAATGTAGTTGGTATATAAAGTCGTGTAGGTATGTAGTTATGTAGTTAATCTCTAGTTTGATTGCAACGAAAGCATGTGGAGTTGAACTCTTTAACTTGAAACAAAATCGTTTAGACTTGAAGTAAACGTAGTAGCTTTGAAGTAAACGTAGTAGTTTAGACTTGAAGTAAACTCTAGTTTGATTGGAACAAAATCGTTTAGACTTGAAGTGTTGTTGTTGCAGAGTTAATGAACTTTGTAGGTATATGTCATGTTATGGTTATGTAATGTGTATTAACTGAGTTGTACTTTTGTAGTTAGGTAATTATGATTGTCTTAATTTTATTTTTCTTTCTCTCTTCTCTGCTTTAACTCACTCTTCTCCCTTATTAGTCCTATTTAACCCTCCTGCCTAAAACGATTTTATCACCATCATCTTCTTTCTGTCTTCTCTGCTTTCACTTATTAGTCACCTCTCTTCTTAATTCTCTTTTCACATCTCTCTGCTATGGATCCAAGGACACCGTATAGCCAGTCTGCTGGTTATATGGGCCTTCTTCAAAGTCAAGAAGGAAGTCTTCTTCATGACAACTCTCCTTATGAGAGTTATCATTCTGGATCTTCGCAGATCCCTCTGTTCAGTTCACAACAAAGCGACGCTCCAACTCCACCTACAGAGAGTCCCGTGGAGCGTGGAAAGAGACATAAATGGACCCCAGTGGAGGACGAGATGCTGATCAGTGCCTGGTTAAACACTTCTAAAGACGCTATTACCAGCAATTACCAAAAGTCGGGGACATTCTGGAAACGAGTAGGGGATAGTTTCTTCGAGGCTCTGAATGGTGGACCTGGTGGTGACACTTCCGCGCATCGGAATTACAAGCAGAGGTGGCACAAAATAAATGATCAAACCAACAAGTTTTGTGGTGCTTATGCGGCTGCGGAGCGAAGAATGACTAGTGGTCAGCATGAGAATGATGTTCTGAAGGTGGCCCACGACATATACTTCGCTGATCAGGACTGTAAATTCACACTTGAACATGCGTGGTGCGTGTTGAGGTATGAGCAAAAATGGTGCAACCTCAACCCCACTAAAGATTCTGGAAGTTCAAAGAGGAAGGCAGATTCAGAAGCTTCAGCCACAAGTGAACGTGTAAAGGCTGCTGAGGAAGCAGAGAGAAGACCTGAAGGTGTGAAGGCTGCAAAAGCAAGACGTAGTGCAACTGGTAAGGGGAAGTCTGTTGCTGACTATACTGCGGTTTGGGAAATGAGGAAGGAAGATTTGGAGAAGAAAGAAAAACTGTCAAAGTTTGCCATCTTAGACAGTCTGATAGCCAAATCAAAAACCACCACACTCACTGAGGCTGAAGAAGTATCGAAAGAGAAGCTCCTCGCGGAGTATTTTTAGATATTAAGTTGTTTGGTTTGTATGCTTTTTATGAGATCGGTGTCTATGTTTTTAATGTACTTCCTGGTTGTTTTTAATTAATCATAAGTTTGTATGTTTTTAATTAATCATAAGTTTGCTTGCTCGTTTAACTTGCTCGTTTTAAAAGCTTGCTTGGTCGTTTTTAATGTTAACTTACTTCTTTTGTTGCTCGTTTTAACTTACTTCTTTTGTTGCTCGTTTTAACTTGCTCAGGTTACACTCTACACATGGGGCGTTACAGCTACAGCCAACCTTCCGAGTCTGCTACATTTGGTGGGGATGGCTCGGACAGTGATGACAATGAAATAGAAGCTCTGATTCAGCAAGACCAAGCCCAGTTAGAGTACGAGAACCGTCAGTTTGTGTACCCTCCGCAGCCTGAAGTACAATTCGGTTTTCCGCAGACTTGCTATTGTGGGAGTCAACCTCAGATAGCTACGTCTTACAGTAGAACCGATCCTGGATGCAGATACTACACATGCGACAATGTTGATGATGGCGAGTGTCACGTTTGGAAGTGGTGGGACGACGCTGTAATGGAAGAGATGAGAGCTAGGGACAGACACACACTGCAGTTAGCCGAAAAAGTTGATTCTCTCAACTTGTTGCCTGACTTTGAGACTGATCAGAAGCTTCTTAGACTAGAGAACATGGTGTGTGAGTTTGCTAAGAAGAAATCAAACTCTAGCTTTGATTACTTTGTTGCTGTTATGGTAATGGTGTTGATTTTCATAGGTCTCGTCCTCATCTTTATCTAATGTTTGTGTAATGTAACGGCTGCAACTGAAACTCTATGTATTATGTAATGACTAATGATCAACTGAAACTCTATGTATTATGTATTATCTTGCTATTGGAACTCTTGTAATGACTAATGAGTAATGGAAACTCTATGTATTTTTTAAACTCTTGTATCTTTTTATGATAAGGTCACAAGTGCAATGATAAGTTTGTATCTTATGTGTCTCGTGACTCAAGTGATAAGTTTGAATCTTTTTATGTTGCAATGTGTCTCGTGACTCAAGTAAACAATCACAAGTGAGCTAGAGTTTGTATCTTTTTTAGTCCCAATGTGTCTCGTGACTCAAGTGTACAATCACAAGATGTAAGGAAAAGAAAATACAATCACAAGATGTAAGGAAAAGGGTCACAAGACAAACAATATACAACTCCTTCACCCTATAAATATGAGAAACATATGCTCGTAAAATGCACAACTTCTCTACTTCTCATATTAAAAACAAATTCTCTACTCTAAGAATTTAAAACATTTTTTTTTTCATTCATGGCATCTTCTTCCAATTATCATTATCACCCCAAAGATGATGAATCGATTTTTGATTCTATGTTTGAAGATTGCTTAGAACTTCCAGATATCATTCCAGAACCGAAAGAGCGAAAAAACGTATATTTATTGAGAGAAACCGAGAAGAAGGTCACAATAATCTTTGGAATGATTATTTTAGCGAGACTCCCACTTACCCGCACAACATATTCCGGAGACGGTTTCGAATGAACCAGAGATTGTTCTTGCGAATAGTTCAGAGTCTCTCCCAAGAATTTGAGTACTTTCAACAAACACAAGATGCTGCCGGACGGTCTAGCCTATCTCCCCTTCAAAAATGTACCGCAGCTATTCGTCAAATGGCGTATGGTGTTGGGGCTGACATCGTTGACGAATATGTCAGGCTAGCTGAAACAACTGCAAGAAATTGTTTGTTCCAATTTACCGCCGGAATTATCCACTTGTTTGGCAATCAATACCTAAGACATCCAACGCCCGAGGATCTGGAAAAATTACTATATGTTGGAGAACAACGTGGTTTTCCAGGTATGATTGGAAGCATCGACTGTATGCATTGGGAGTGGAAGAACTGTCCGGCCGCTTGGAAAGGAATGTATTCACGAGGACACAGTAAACCAACAATAGTGCTGGAGGCGGTGGCTTCTCAAGATCTCTGGATATGGCACGCGTTTTTTGGAGCTCCAGGTACTTTGAACGATCTTAATATTCTTGATCGATCACCTGTTTTTGATGAAATAATTAACGGAAACGCTCCCGAAGTCAATTTCCATGTCAACGGAAGGGAATACGGTTTGGCTTACTTTCTTGCCGATGGTATTTATCCGAAATGGGCTTCTTTTATTCAATCTATCCGACTCCCACAAGGTCAAAAACAATCTTTATTTGCTACCAAGCAAGAATCCGTGCGAAAGGATGTTGAGCGTGCCTTCGGAGTCCTTCAATCTAGATTTGCGATTGTTAGAAATCCATCTAAATTATGGGATAAACACAAAATAGGAAATATTATGAAAGCATGTATCATACTTCATAATATGATTGTCGAAGATGAACGAGGTTCCTACTTTCACGCTTTAGAATTTCAACAACCAGAAGATTTGGATCCCACTTTTGTAGTCAAACGGACTACAAACCTCCGTACTACACTGGGTCGTCAAGCAGAAGTTCGAGATACTCAAGACCATTATCAATTAAAAGAAGATTTGGTGGAACATATATGGACTAATTTTGGACATTTACCGAGTCACAACAATGTTTAAATTTATTTGAATTCAATAAAATGTTTCTTTGCTTTTTTTATCTTTTTTGTAATTTTTTTTTCTTAATTTTCAACTTTGTAATCTCTCATGTTTTTTCCTATATTATCTATTTCTTTTTAATTAAAAAAAAATATTTTCCTAAAGACTTTACAAAGTTCTACCAATAATCAAATATTATGAGATTGTCCTTAGTTTTTGTCCCTCACCAAAAATAACATTAAAGTACTCTAAGGACAAAACTAAGAACCAAACCGTTAATGTTGCTCTTAACCCTACAAAGAAATCGTACATATTTTTTCTGGAATCCGAGACAACTTTGACACGTGCTAATTAATAGTTTTTGTAATATCGTGTGCATAGCTCTTACGCCACAAAATTTCTGTCAAAGTAACATTATACTTAACATGCACGAGCAGCACGACAACAAAGAAATCTGCTGATCACATTAAGTAAACAATGAAACCAGCATGGTTTCTACACATTTCCCATTCATAGTCACCGTCACTCACGAGCCCAATCACCATCACTCTACACCACATACCCATCACATTTTAGAATGCCCAGTTTTATTACTCGTAAAATCTTTTTTTTTTTTGAAAAGGGTTACTCGTAAAATCTTGACCACTTGCTTTCGCAAAAGAATATTGTTGCAGCTCAAGTCTAGTTGTAAACCGTACTGCTAAGACTTACTAAAAAAGATTCATCAAAAAGTTCCAAAAAAAAAAACCTTGACCCAACCATCTCGATCAGAATTTGACCTATATATTTTCATTATCAACATTGACAGTTTACTAAACCTAATACTATATGATAAAACATTCAAAGATCGTTCACGTGTACATAGATATGAACCCAAAAAGCTAGCATACTTCATATTCTGGAATTAAACCCGGCGCTTTAGATGATATTTTAGCACGATTTCTGATCTAAGTTTCCTTCTTCTTTTTTTCTCACCAAATGTTCTTTTATTTACTTATAGTTTGCTTCGGATAATAAAATTGTGTAATCATCTAATACGAATATATATACATATATAAATAACTCAAAACCGCAACTCAAATTACGATCTAAGTTACCTTTGCGCATATGTTGTTAACATTCACCACAACAGAATAAAGAAAAAACGTTAAAATGATCATTACCATACATATATCACCTAACCATTCACAACCAAAGCTAGTCATAAAAATGGAACTAGAGCGTTCTACATCATACATGTGGTTGTCATACTGTTAATAAATTAATTCACAGAGATGCCATGCTACCATAAATTGCTCTAAAATCAATAATAAAACTGTAGTACAGAACTAAACTTATATGTAAAATAATTGCATTGTAATTAATACTATGTATAAAAGAAATCACAATCTTAAGTGCGAATATATCCTGTTATTTCCACATTGAAGAAGAATATATATATGCTCAGTAACATTTAAAAAAAAATATTTTTAAAAGTTTGAAAATTTAACATTAAATTGTCTTAAACTATATACATATCTGAAGTTAGTGTTGCAGACATCACGAGAGGAAAAGAGATTTTGTCATTTTAGGCCTTTTTGGCTGTAAATAAACCAATAAGAAGCAGACAAACCTTAAAGTTGTTTTCTTCTCAATAATTCAAACGTCCACCACAGAAAAAAAGAACCTCGGCTAACGTGCGCACAACTCCAATCCCAAGTCTCACAACTATCATGCGCGCGCTTTTCTTTATCGTTAGCTGACTCGTAAACAAGCTGCGCATTTTAGCTTTATCTCTGAAGCCCACCAAACTCGGGGTACGTTGACGGACAAAGCTTCCTGATCGGTTTCTTCATCTACCCACGAGTTAGCTTAAAACCTCATCGGTACAGTTATATCTCTTCCCAGATCCTGTCTGATTTCTCAACTCTCTCTGTCTTTGTCTGATCCAAGTAAGACCATTTTTTGTTTCTTGTTTTTTTTTTTTACTTTAACTTGTTGGGTTTTGATCTTTCATGGTAAAGTTTGAATCTTTTGCGATAGTAGATCAGTAACATGAGTTAAATGGATCTCTTTTGTCTTACCAGAATTGTACAAGTCAATGTGTGATCAAGTAAACTTACTTGTCAAGTTGACTTTTGTCCAAAGTGGGCACCTTTGATCTGAGTAAAGATACTGTAGATATTTTTGAGTAGTACCCAGATAACATTTTCAATTATGTGATTAAGTTTATCTTTATTAGCTTGAATGTTCTGTAACTAGTTAACTAATAATTGGTTTTATATAAAAAGAGAATGCCTTTTATGGTAGTTTTGTATTAGTTTCTAGTTGCTAAGCTTTGAAGTTTTGATTTTTTTTTCAGGTTCAAGAATGGAGGAAACATCTCAGGAAGATCACGGTGAAGAAGCCTTGACTAGTAGGAGTGAGGAGGAGGAGCAAGCGAGAGAAGGGATGTTTAAGATATTGACAAAGCTCGAGATAGACTCGGCTTACACCAGCGAAAAGCTGCTGAACCTGCATGTTCTCCTTATGCACCTTTTGGCTTGGGATAATGATCTCGAAGGGATGGGGACGACGCTTGGCTCTTCCGCAGCGTCTTTTGAGAAAGCTTTGACGTTTGATCTGTTGTGTGGTATATTGGAGTCTGAGTTAAAGGACGTGGACGAGGTTTTGGATGAGCTGGAAGCGCAGATCGTTGACACTTCTTATAAGTTATCTGCTTGCAAAGAGGTGAGCTATAACGTTATGGAAGGCAAATTGGCTGAATCTGCAGAGTCTTTGAAGCAGTCTAGGGGACAAGTCTCGGAGATCACTTTGCAATTGGCTCAGCTTCGAAGAACACTTCATTACATAAGAAATGGAACAAGTAAGACTTTCTCACAATATGGTTGCTTTAAATTTTGGTTTGCATAGTTCTAAACATCGGTCTAGGCAGTTTAAACCATTCTAAATTAGTTATAGGTAACAGCATAAACGATTTTCTTAAATTCCGATTTATACGATCAAATTGATTTAAGCCATTCTAAATCGGTCTAGGCAGTTTAAACCATTCTAAATTAGTTATAGGTCAATAGCCGAAATGATTTTCTTAAATTCCGATTTATACAATTCAAATTGATTTAAACCATTCTAAACCGATTTAAGTCGATCTAATTATTATTGACAAACATGTTGGCAGGTGAAAATGAAGAGTCAGTGGAGTATTCAGGAAACAATCAAGATTTAAGGCAGAAGTATGCGTTGAGACCATCTGACTTGAGGCACAAAAATGCTCTGAGGATGCTGGAGAAGTCACTGTCAAGAGAGCTAGAGCTTGAGAAGAAGCTAATGGAGTTCCAGCAGAACGAAGAACAGCTGAAACTCAAGCTACACTACACGGAAGAGGTATCTTCTAGGATGGAGGAAGCATCAGAGTTTATATGGGGACGGTTTCTTGAAGCAGAGAATTCCTCAGAGGTGTTTATGGGTGTCTCAAAGGAGCTCGTTGGCCGTCTTCAGATTATCCAGTTTAGTCAGAATGGGGCAGCTCAGCGTGAAGCAGAACTTAAGGCTAAGCTTGAAGATATCACTGCACAGCTCGAAGCTAGAGATCTTGAGGTGAAACAGCTTGAGGGAACAATTCAAGAGAATCAAGAGATAGTTTCAGAAGTAGTTACTTTGAGGGAACATGTGAAGTTAACTGAACAGAAACTGAAAGATACTGAGGTTGAGCTGAAGAGCGTCAATGCCTCCAAACAAGAAGTTCTGGTACATCTTGCTGAGATGGAGAATGCGAATGAGTCAGTCAAAGAAAGCCTCTTTGAGGCTGAGAGCAGAGCTGAGAGTGGAGAGACCAAGATTAAAGAGCTAAACGCTGCAAACCTTGAACTTACCGAGGAACTAAGTTTCCTCAAAGATGCTGATGATAAGAAGACAAAGAAGGTGAACTCGCTGGAGAAGCAGCTCAGGGAATTAGAGTTTCAATTACAAAACTCCAAGGTATCATCTGAAGCATTTCAAGAACAGCAGAACATGCTGTACTCAGCAATATGGGACATGGAGACCTTGATCGAAGATCTCAAGTCTAAAGCCTCTAAAGCTGAGAGTAGAACAGAGACAGTTGAGGAGCAGTGCATTGTGCTTTCTACAACCAACTCTGCACTTAACAAAGAAGTGACATCTCTGAGGCAAAGAGCCAAATCCTTGGAAGCATCATTGGATCTAATTAACAAAGAAAAAGAGAAATATGCGCAAGAAATAGCTACGAGGAACAAGCTTTTGATGGATATGGTGATGCAGTTATCCAGTGAAAGGGAACGTATAAAAGAACAGGTACATGTCTCTATGTGCCTGATTTTTTTTTTTTTTGCTTTGTCAAGAAAAGTGGGCACACAAGCCAACCATTAATGTCTTTTTTGCAGCTATATTCTTTGGCAAAGGAAAATGAAAAACTGAGAGTGAACCAGTGCTCAGAGGGAAGTAAATACCAAAGGAATGGAACTTATGATGGGGACAAAGAGCTGCCTACTACCACAGATGGTGGCGGAATAGGGGGACTTGCTGAAAGTCTGCAGGCAGGTATTTGGTCTGCGTGCAGATATTTTTTTTAACATTTTCTTGTGTAGTAGGGAAAGCGAAATATAGATCATTGTCTCTATTGTACTAATTTTTTCTCTCTATGAACAGGAGGGTGAGACAACAAGGGAAGAACCACAAAATAATGTTGAACCAGAGGTTCCTTCTGCCTCTGAATATAGTAGTATGAACACAGAGATCAGAAGGGCAAGCAACTTAAGACACATACCAGTTTTTGCAGTAGCTTTTGTGCTGTTTCTTTCATTCTTTGCTTTGGCTTTTGTTAAAGGAAAAACAAGTTCAATTTGAAAAATCTGATTTGTCGCTCTTGAGAAAGTATATCATTATTTGTACATTGTGTTGTAATTACTCGATCCTCTTGTATTTATATTCAAGCAATGTATCTCAACTGTTGTTTTATTTACCTCTAAAAAAAGTAATTCAAGATTTTTTTTGTCAACCGTTATGCAACTATAAAGTGATTTCCTATAATTGAAGGTGGACTAATATGTAATCAAAATAGTATCTGACTTGATTAGGTAAAACATTAAAACAAATATTTGTTGCCGTTTAACTTTCTTTTATAAAATAAGACACCAAGCCTTCTCTGTTCCACTCACACAATCAACAACATAAACAAGAAAAGATTTTGAGATTACAATTAACAATGGAGAAAACGTCTCTCAAACTTGTCTTCCTATTCTCCCTCACAATCATAGTCTTTTGTATGCTTCTTCCTCTAGAAACTATGTTCAGTACTTACTTTGTTTTGTCTATAATTTTTTTGCTTATGTTTTGTATCATCAATTAACGTTTGTGGTGTGTCTTTGTGAAGGTTCGTCTGTATGTGATGCAAGAGAGATGGTGAATGAAGAAGTGAATTGCTTAGGCAGAAACTGTCCTGATGGAAAGAATAACTGTAACTGCTTGCCGCCGGTAGCACCTGTAATGAACTCTTACCAGACTAATGCGTCTTGCCGTAGAGATAATGAATGCATCAAGTACTGTCCTAAAGGCTGCAAGATTGTTAACTGTAATTTTGGAACCTGTTTCTGTGAATGCTAAGAGATAGAAAACCACATTATTTTCTACTTTTTAGACAGAGAGGATTGGAACAAGAGATATGCAAGTACACATGTAATAGTGTCTTGAAGTCAATTTATGATTCTTCTTGAAAACAAATAATGTCTTGAAGTCAGTTGTAGCTATTATTAAAGGGATTTGAAATAGCTGAGTACTAAAGCCTGAAATAGGTTTCAAAAATTCACTCAGTTATATGAAGATACATGCTTTTTAAAAAAAAATGTTTAAAAGGATACACTGTTTTGTATTTTTCATTTTTATCAATTAATAAAGAGTAATTGTAAACTTCAAAAACATTAATTTTTTTTTTGAATTCTTACTGATTTAAAATTATAGGAAAAAGATAATCATAAAAATCTATGCATTTATAACTATTATTTAATATATTTTATTAATGTGTGTGAAATTTCTAAACATCATTATTTTGAAAGAGAGAGAATATATCCATGTTTCTTATTGTTTCATGTGAAAACAATTTCTCTATTTTTTGTTTTCCTTTTAGGTTCATCAAGCATCACATAGAAACTTAATTATTGGTGTGTATGAAAACACACTATTATAGTGTACTAGTGCGCTTCAGAGTGTTACAAAAAAAAAGTGTGCCTCAGAGTGAAAGTGATTGGTGTGTAGACACACAGGAGGGTGTAAGGCTTGGTTATCATCGTCCAATCGAAGGAAGAACACACAATCCGTTTGAGAAGTAGCTTGAAAGCAAGTAATCAGACGGCAACCTTTGACAGAACCTACTCTAGAAGATGAGTCTCCCAGGGAAGACATTGTGGTTCTTATGGAGATTGGGAGAGTGATTCCATGAGTTTTGTGGAGAAGGAGAACGTGAGAGATGCGAAGACTTTCCACATTTTTCTTTTCGTATTGTACCCCAGTTTATTTTTTCACAATCTTGTCTCCTTTCCAGTAAATTTTAAGTACATGATAGCTAGACAAAACAAATATAAGAAAAAGATTAAGTTATCGAGTTCAGAGAGTCTATTCTTCAAAGAATCATCCGCTTTCAAAACTTATAATATGGAAATCATGAGGTTGGACTTTCAAAAGTGGTGAGTTTAAAGAAAAAATACCCTTATGTTTTGAAGATATTTTTTTGGAACTTTGAGAAAAAAAGAATGGTGAATGATATTAACAATCCAATATACTCTGAAATTTGATAGCTTTTTAATATCAAAATCACTATTAAATGTTGAAGAGCCGCAGTCTAATGATTACGGTTTTAGAGGTTTCTACACTAAATCTGGGGTATTATTCTCAAATAAACAATTTCTTCCAAATTATATGATGCTGCAGGAAAGACGTTTGTTATGGTTGTGTAATGTGGAGAGAGTATATCAATCAAGGATGTCGAGTGTTACATGTAGAGCTACATCATAGAATTATTGTGGAATAAAAATAAAAATTATATAATAATGTAATTAACTATTTGATTAATGTTAAAAAAACCACTACTACATCTAAATATAAATTACACCAAATATTCTTAAAATCACTAATCTAATACATCCCATTGTGTAAAGACAATGGTTATATTATTTCCCCCTAGAAAAAAATCTACAATTATAAAATAAAATTCGTAAAATGATCTCATGTAGGAGATAAACAATGTGTGGTAAAATAGGTATGATCTTGATATTATAAATCAACTAAACTTGGTATGACCTTCAAACAAAAGATTTGTTGCCTTTTTAAATTCCCTATATAAAAGAAAACAATCGGACTTTCTCTTCATCATCACCTGTACAATCAAAATAAAGTAGAGAGATTCTAAAGATTACAATTAGCAATGGAGAAAACATCTCTCAAACTTGTCTTCTTGTTTTCCCTCACAGTCATAGCACTTTGTATGCTTCTTCTTTCTTTTATATAATTGTTTGGTTTAGATTTGTATTAAAGTTTTTGTTGAGGAATCGAGTTCCGTCAATTCCACTCCGATCGATTCCGGCGAACTCCGACGAACCAAGAACACACACAATTGACCCGGTTCACGGTGTTAACGAACCGCTACATCCGGTTAGGACCTTTCGGTCCCCAACTTCCATAGATGAAATCGGAAACCACCTCCGACGGGTTTGTACACGAAGATCACTCACCACCAATCACACTCTGATTGGTTTACAAGGAAAAGAGAATCCTAAAGAATGAGACTACCCAAGACCCCAAGAACATACAACCTCTCTGTATTTCTTCTCTCTCTTGGTCTCTCTCTCTATCTCTCTTGAAGCTTCAACGAAGAAGACGATGACGTCACGTCACTCTTCTCATCAAATAGAAACACAAGACTTTCTGCCTTATAAAGAATCTAGTTATTAGTCATTGCACGTGCTTCTCACATGCTCTTAATAACACCCTTTAATAAGACCCTCTATCTCAGCTAAAGTGTTTGCCACACTTAGCTAAACCCAAAGTCTTCGTACTCCATCTTCAAGCCCTTCCTTATCACTTCATCAAGTTGAATCACTATCTCACAATCTCCACCTTGATTCAAGCTTGAGAACTTTCTTGTAAGAGCTGCCCTTAGAACCATTCGACCAGGCTCAACACTTGGCATTTTATCTTCACGTACCTGCATAAGTATCACTCATACAACCCAAAAAACACAGTAGTAAATTTAATCCCTAAACTTACTGCACTATCAATGACACCAGAGGCATTAGTCAAGCTCAAACTCAATGATCACAAAAGTATACACGTCCCTGTTTGAGCTCTTGACATCTCCATGTCTCCTTCTGAGTTATACCAGCTTTGACACACTCTTATGCAAAGCTAAACTCTCATTGATCCTTGTGTTTTCATCACCTGGATACCTGAGTTAAACCACTCAGAAACAGACCATTAACAAGCAAAGTAATCATCTCAAACTTGTTAATATCCAACAGAAAACCTTCCTAAGCATGACTGCTTATTAGATTAGTCAATCACACAGTTACCACTATGGTTTCTGTCACAACCATCAGCCTGTTAAAGTGATTGAGAAAACTTAACCTTTCTTCTTGCAACATGATTCTTCTGCTATAGCCATTTGTTTCTTGTCATGTGCACTAACGGTTAGAAACAAACTCCCTTGAATCACTTGCAAAGGTCCTTATATCACACATGCTTCAACCTGAAGCAATCCTTGATTCATTCCTGCAAAACAATCTCAACCAACAATTTGTCAGTTTAATTCAAACCTGAGATTGAACTTACAGTCACTTGTTGAACACTCTTAAGCATCACTCTGCTCCGATGTTGTTTCCAACATAACACGCCGTCCAGCTCCACCTCGCTAGAAAGACTTTCGAAGCAATTATCTCTGCTTAACCTTGTTCAAAACCCTTCTGAATCAGATTGGCTGTGAGCTGTTCTTTGTACCACCATCAGTACAACGAACCCATCGTCTAACTGTCAACTCTGCTAGACTGACTCTGGATGCAGCTCTCGCTTAAGTAACTTCCAACAGAACCGCATCAACAGCTGAAACCTCACTGCTGATTTCTCCTTTCAACCACGTCTCACACTAACAGCCTCTTGTAGTGCTCCTGAGACTTCTCTGTGCATCAGACTCAAGACATCTCCTCTAGAACCCTGATATCTTTTCTCTGCTGTGCCACCCTCTCACACCTTTACTTGTATGAGAAACTACACCAGACTTGGTGTTTGCATCACATTCTATCTCAGACCCAATCAGTACCTCATACTGATTTATCTTCATTCTTCAAGCATGCCTTAGTATCTATAAACCTCACGTGAATACTTCTCTGTCATTCCTGAGATGAGAACCTTACTGTGATGTTCCTAAGACACAAGTAAACTCACTTGTTCTTTATCCCCATGCAGTTTGACTCCTCTGCATTTTCATTCAGTTATGAATGCCTTTCAGTTGCTTAACCTTTTCTGAGATGACCATACTTCATTATCCTTTGACCCTGACTTTGAAGCTCCTCTGCATCAATGCTCCTGAAACTGCCCTTGCAAACTCTGCAACCAGCCTCTTTCAATGTCCCCTCATCTCAGATACCTGCAACTGACCACCAGATGTTCTTACCACCATCAATCACTCCATCAGACCTGAGCAACCTCCACTTTTATCTTCTGACGGAACCAACCTGTGACTGAACCTTGTAGACATCTCTTCCTTGACTTTGGATCTCTGTCTTCATTAAATTTGTATCGCCCATGAAGCATATTGAAAAACCAGTGATTCCCTTTTAACTCTTACCCTCCATGAACTAGCCATCCTGAATTCTGCATCCGCCTGAGTTCATTACTCCGCCTGCGACCAAACTTCTACTAGGTAGCTTTGTAGTTCATTTACTTGCAGAAACTCCACCTGAAGCTTGAATCCTTCAACGTTTCATACATTTCTCTGACTTAGCTCCACCTTAAGAGAAAATCATCACTGTCTCATTCTTTAATCAAGTTGTAATTCTTGATAATGTGTCTCAGCCACATGACACACACTCAATATCTTTGCAGCCACTGCAACAAATTCGCTTAAACCAGAAGATCCACCATGACGCTTCCCTTTGCTTCCTTACGTCACTCACTCAACTGAATTGACCTTGGCTGTTACTATCATTCTCTCCGTGAATGACTACACCTGTTATATCTCCTTGACATCTAGACTCTTCATCCTTGAGTTTCATGTCCAGATCTTCATATAACCAGCAACGCCATATCTCGGTTGACATATTACCCGGTCACGTAAACTAGAAACCAGTTCCCTTTACCATAGGTTTCTATAAGACTGATTCCACCATCAGTTTCACCAAGAGTAATCATCTTCCCTGCCAAGTAAAGACACTACCTCCATGTGTCACAGAAGCTCTAACCTGAGCTTGTCTCAGTTACTTCAAAACAGAGCTTCTCGCTTCAGCTCCCACATGAGCATTTATGTTTCAGCTAATCAGAATGTTTATTTGCTTTACACACATCTGTTCTGCTCCAAACTGATTCCCTCTTGACATTGATGACACTCTTTGCCTCCTTGCTACTGATAGAGACCTCCTTGAGTTTGTTCAGCTCGGTTATTCCCTCACACAGCTCCACCTCGAACTGTGCTTCTTTTCCTGTGTATACCTGTTTTGGCTCTGCCTCCTTGTACTTCATATCCGCTCTGAAGTCTGAAGAACCCATGCTGACTGCAGAAAGCCTCTTCACACCTTATAACCACTGTTGAACCCTTAACTCCATAAGCTGAACTTATAACTTGTTGGCACTGACTTGGCTCTTTTCTGAGAATTAACCTGAAAAGAACACTGCTTCACAAGTTCTTCTTTGCTGCAACTGAGAACTCCAACATGATCTTGTCTCAGTCACTGTTCAACCATGTTAGAGAACATAGACGTTTCATGTTCTTCTCACAGACATAAATCTTTTCTCAGATTTATTCTACTTCAGCAGCTTCTTTGCAGCACTCCTTTAGACCATGTGTGGACCTTGAGCTTCCTTGAACTTTCATTTCTGGATCACCACGCCTCAGAACTCACATCTACCGCTTCACAAAGCTCATGACACAAACGCCTTTCACTTTGATTCACCAATCTGAACCTCACAGATTTCACGATCAACCTCTTGACCATGTGCCCACGTTCTGTAGACTTCCCAGTTTCTGAGTTCTGATCCGTACCCCTGAGACTAATCAAACGCACAAGCTTCCCTCAAATCTGAACCATAACTTGAATCAACCTTCAAAGTTATTACACTGCTCTCATAACCTGATTTTCCGATCTTGATCCATACTCAAAACACCATATAATCTCCGAACTCTGAAAACCCGAACTGATATATAAGCTTCCACCAACACACAGTAGTCAAACCTCCTAAGGCGTCCCCTAGTCCTTCGATCTAAGTGTGTTACCTCCAGCTTATTCCCTCAGCAAACACTTGAACACCAGCAACATCTAATCCTTTTACACCAAGATTTAACCAAAGAAAACAACTTGAACCCAGTACAACTTTGGCTATCTCCTTCTGCAAAACCAGTATGCCGCCCTTGTGTTCTAACCAGTTTCCAGTTCTTTGAGATTCACTACCATGAGTGCCAGAAAACCATCAATGAATTTCATCACACGATGCACCTTGTGAGTGCAGCTAAACTTGACAACACGTCCCTGAGATTTGAGCCTTACACTTGCTTGATCCATTCTGATTTTGTAACCCTGAGATGAAAGATCTCAGCCTCTTCCCTTCTCAACCAGAAACGAAGCTCTTAGCGTTGAGACATCCTTCTCACGGTAGCCTCAACGAACGCACAACCCAGAACACGAACAAAACCTCATTGCTTCAGTGATCTTCCTTCGGTCTTGAAACCTTTGTGCTGACCCATCTTTAAACCTCCAAGCTTTGTTACCAACCATGACCGCAGTAACAATGCCGCTTCATCACCGAGAGACTAGAGAGATTACTTTACTGCTCCATGATTTCACCTTCTTGAATCATCACCAACACTGAGTTTCTTCACCACAAACATGTCTTCCTTCAAGACCTGTGATATCAACATGGACCCAGCTGATATCTTCTTCTTCCTCAAACGTGCGACGTCTCCGTAACGGTGACTCCTATGGTGCGTCTTCTTGACGTTGTGATGATGAATGTGTTCAACGTTGATTCTGTTTCCTCTTTCCAGAACCTACAATTGCCAACACTGAGCAGACTCTCCAACGTAGAACTCTTCCCAGCAATTCCATAATTAATTGATTCAAGATCAGTCACCAAGTGATCTCGTGATATCATAAACCCGTAACGCTTCATCTTTCTTCTTCCTCCGGTTGGTTCTTGAGTAATCGACGAATCACTTGAGAATCCGAAGCTAATCCGCGCATCGCCATAACCTTGCGCTCTGATACCACTTGTTGAGGAATCGAGTTCCGTCAATTCCACTCCGATCGATTCCGGCGAACTCCGACGAACCAAGAACACACACAATTGACCCGGTTCACGGTGTTAACGAACCGCTACATCCGGTTAGGACCTTTCGGTCCCCAACTTCCATAGATGAAATCGGAAACCACCTCCGACGGGTTTGTACACGAAGATCACTCACCACCAATCACACTCTGATTGGTTTACAAGGAAAAGAGAATCCTAAAGAATGAGACTACCCAAGACCCCAAGAACATACAACCTCTCTGTATTTCTTCTCTCTCTTGGTCTCTCTCTCTATCTCTCTTGAAGCTTCAACGAAGAAGACGATGACGTCACGTCACTCTTCTCATCAAATAGAAACACAAGACTTTCTGCCTTATAAAGAATCTAGTTATTAGTCATTGCACGTGCTTCTCACATGCTCTTAATAACACCCTTTAATAAGACCCTCTATCTCAGCTAAAGTGTTTGCCACACTTAGCTAAACCCAAAGTCTTCGTACTCCATCTTCAAGCCCTTCCTTATCACTTCATCAAGTTGAATCACTATCTCACAGTTTTTGTTGTTTATATGTGAAGGTTCCTATTTGGTTGATGCAAGAGAGATAGTGGAGGAAGAAATGAATTGCCTTGACGGTATCTGCATGCCGCCGGTTGCAGCTACAATAAAGCACACTCCACTTTGCGCCAAAGATGATGATTGCAAAGTTTACTGTCCTCCAGACTGCAGGTCTAATAGTCCTTGTGTCTGTGCGTGTAATGGAGGAAATTGTACATGTGAATGTGATGCTTGATCACCATAGTTTCTTCTTTATTAGACAGAGAGGAGCATTAGATTATTCAAATATATAAGGTTGTTTCAAAATAGATTTATTTTTCCCCTTCAAAAGACACTTCTAGATCTGCGACCAATCATGATCAAAACTATGTCTCATGTTTCCAAAATCTATTATGTATTTATCCGATTTCTAGGTAGCAATATATTATTCTGATTTTGCTGATTTGTCATGATCTCTATGATTTTAGATTTAGTTATATTCTATGTTTAATTATAAATTTTAATAAATATTTTTGTGATTTAGTGATAGTTTATCATTATGAAAAAAATTAAAAAAAATTCTAACAATATCATAGTTACATTATATTATATTTAATTTAGTAATATTATTATATATATGTTTATATTATATTTGGTTTAACAATATTAATCTGACTCTATTTTAATATATATTTATATATATATACCAATAATATATAACGAATAATCTATCTTTTAAAATAACTTTCTTAAAACAACCAAATCACTAATTGTGATAATTTCTAAAAAAAAAACTGGCAGCAAAATTCAAAAATATTCATAATATTATTTGCGAAGTGATTTTTTCGCTCACACGTTAGAGGTTATAACGTTTAAAGTCTTTATTACTCTTAATAGATAATTAGATTTGTTAATATATAATTAACCATAAATTGAAAACATATTTCAT
Organism: Raphanus raphanistrum subsp. raphanistrum; assembly: GCA_019706035.1. Classification (NCBI taxonomy): domain Eukaryota; kingdom Viridiplantae; phylum Streptophyta; class Magnoliopsida; order Brassicales; family Brassicaceae; genus Raphanus; species Raphanus raphanistrum. Next base: position 56,013,467 of record CM033988.1, read on the forward strand.
TAATTTGATAATCATCATTATCTAAAAAGATTCTACATTATGTTATCCAAAAATATTTTCCATCATAATATTTTAAAGTTAAATATAATCTATACTAATATTTGCGAAGTGATTTTTCGCTACGGAACTCTCACTTTAAAAGTTATATTGGTTAATATTGATACTACCCTTAATGAATTTGTATATATAATTAAAAACAAATTTATATTAATCAGATTAATTTTTAATAAAATAAGATAACTTATATATTGTGTTGTTATCTTAAAATAATTATTTCTGTTATAAAAGTTAAAAAATAAGATAAAGAACAATTTTGTCTATATTTTTACTATTATTTGTGAATTTATTATATAGTTAATAACAAATGTATATTAATAATATTAATTATGTTTAAAATAAGGTAATTCTTATATACTGTGTTGTTATCTTAAAATAATTATTTCTATTATAAAAAATTAAGATATAAAACAATCTATCTATCTATACTATTATTTAAAAAGTGAGTTTGCTTATTTCTCATGATTTTCATAATTATACGTTTAGTCATATTTTATGCTTAATTATTAATATTAATTAATAAATAATTTTAGTGATTTAACTGATAATTTATCATTATCTTGAAAATAATTAAATATATATACTGGTAGTTTAAAGAACAATTTACAGATATAATAAGGGTTAAAAAGTTTGTATTTTTACTTTATTTTACTGTATGTTTGATATGGGATCGTTCTCACAATTTATAAATTTCAGTTTCGTTTAAGAAAAATAAAAAGAAATGGAAAAGTAAAAGAAAAAGAAAATTGGAGCAAACTAAAATAATTAACAACATAAAATAATTAATTATAATTGTTTTTTTATTTATAATACATTTATAAATACTAATAAACTATTGTACCCGCATGTTCGAACAAAACACCTATTTTAATATATCTACTAGATTTTGATCCGCACAACCGTGCGGGTATTTTTTTCATGTTTATATATATATATATATTTGTTTTATTTAATTAATATATATTTTTAAGATTATTTATATATTTAAATGTTTAAATTACTATTTCAACTACAATAATTTTATAGTTTTCATACTGTTAGTTAACTAATTATTTAAAATGATCACACACACACATATATATATATATATGTTCTTCTTATTATGTATTTAATTTTTCCTATTGAATTTGATTTTGATGATTAAAAATGACATACTTGAGAATTATTTTATATTAAATTATCATAATCCCGACCCGTAATTCAAAGTGCTAGATTTCCATGAAAAGTTTGTTTTGTTTATTCAGTTTATATAATAAATTATTGTTTATATAAAAGTTTAAGAAAATTTAATCTTTTATACATGTATTATATAGTTTATTAATGTTAAATAATTCTACCAACATATTATATTTTTAGAATAAATGTTTTATATTTATGAAAATAAAATATACTAACTTATCAATTTAAAATAATTTTATCATATTTATTTCAATATAATAGTTTTAATTAAAATGATAGATTTTGCAGTATTTGAAGAGTTTGAAAAATGGTCTGGTTTGAGTATAAGTGTGGAGAAGTCAACTATCTATATGGCGGGGGTTTCAGCTGATGAGAAGAAGAGTATTCTTGAAAACTTCAAATTTGCAGTAGGAGATCTTCATGTGCGTTATTTGGTTCTCCCATTGATGACACAGACGATGAGAACGCAAGATTATCAACCTCTTCTGGAACACATAAGAGGTAAGATAAGTTCTTGGACTTGTCGGTTTCTGTCATATGCTGGTAGATGACAACTCATCGTTTCAGTCCTAATCAGCATTGTCAATTTCTGGATAGCTGTATTTCGGTTACCCTGTAGTTGTATCAAAGAGATTGAGAGAATATGTTCGGCTTTCTTATGGACTGGGCCAGCTCTAAAATCTACAAATGCCAAAGTGGCGTGGAAGGAGATATGTGCTGTCAAAAGTGAAGGAGGTTTAGGGATTCGGGATTTGAGAATAGTAAACAAGGTGTATGGACTCAAGTTGATATGGAGAATGCTCTCAGGAAATTCTTTATGGGGTAAATGGATTCAAGATAATCTATTGAAAGGAAAGAGTTTTTGGGAAGTGAAGTGCAACCCGCAAGTGGGGTCTTGGATGTGGCGTAAGATGTTGAAGTTGAGAGGAGTTGCAAAGTTGTTTCATAAGAAGGAGCTGGGGAATGGAAGACACACCTCATTCTGGTATGATCACTGGTCTGAGAGAGGAGTTCTTTATGATTTGTTGGGAGATAGAGGTGTTATTGAGTTGGGAGTGGTAAAAAATGCAACGGTGGAAGAAGCGGTGATGTGTAATCGCAGAAGAAGAAGGCATCGTTTGAGTATCCTCAATGATCTTGAGGAAGAGCTGAGGAGTATTCAAAATAGGCTTAACTCAGAAGTGAATGATAGGAGTATTTGGAAAGGTAAGAAGGGTTATAAAAGGATATTTTCTACTCAAGAAACTTGGAAGCAGTTGAGAGTAGAAAATCCTTTTTGTTCTTGGTCAAGTGGGATATGGATCTCTCAAGTAACTCCGAAATATGCATTTATTGCGTGGTTAGCTATGAGAGGCAGTCTATCGACGATGGATAGGGTGGAAAAATGGAGTCGAGGTATTGATAGCTCCTGCGTTCTTTGCAAGGCTGCGCAAGAGTCGAGAAATCATCTGTTTTTTGAGTGCAGTTACACAGCTCAAATATGGGAGTTTATGACTAAAGGAATCTTGGGAAGCTCATACACAAATCGATGGATGGAGATCATTGAGGTTATCACAGATAAAAAGAGGGAGAAGAAAAGTTTGTTCTGTATAAGATACTCGCTTCAAGCAGTGCTTTATGCAGTATGGAGAGAGAGAAATAAAGTCAGACATGGAGAAAAGCTACTGTCTTTGGAAGTTTTAAAAAGAATGATTGAGAAGGGTATTAGAAACAAGCTAAGTGTGATGAGACTGAAGGGGAGTAAAGGAATGGAGAAGCTAATGCAGTATTGGTTTGCTACTAGATTGTAGAGAGTAGTTTGAGCTTTTGATGTATTTCAAATTTCTAGACAAAAACAATATGCATTCCTACATGTAATAAGGCTTTTTTGATGAATAAATTTAACATTCATTCAAAAAAAAAATGATAGATTTTTAGAAATGGCATAGTTCAATATTATTTTGTATTTAATTTATTATGATCCGACCCGTAATTCAAAGTGCTAGATTTTTTTTAGTAATTTGTTTTGTTTATTCAGTTTTTATAATAGATTATTGTATATATAAATTTTTAAGATAAGCTAATTTTTATACATGTTATATGATTAAACAGAAATGGATATTGCTTTCTAACAAAATCTTTTTAAAATCTTTGTAAACTGTATTTTTGAAAAGTAATCATTTTAAGTGGCTATTATCATTACAATATTTTATATAATTTTATTTTTTGTTTATAAATCAAAACCAAATTAACTTTAAATTTCTGATTATATTTTATGACAACTAAAATTTAAATTAATCAATTTTCGAAAATAAATTTTGAAAAGATTCTTCAAAGATTCTGTTAAAACTTTCTTAAATTAATATTTATTTTTATTTTAAATAAAATGAAGATATTAAATGATATTATAGTTAAGTTATGTGTATTTTATAAATCTTTTAAAAAATGGTTCAACTTAAAATATCACACATGAAATGAAGTTATGATTTCTATTTTAATATAATAGATTTACAAAATTTTGTAAACTTATCAAGCCTATAAATGCGGACAAAAAACCTAGTGTGTAGTAATAGGTATGATCTTTTTTTTTGACATCAATAGTAATAGGTATGATCTGATGGACAAAATCCTTTAATAATATATAATTTAGGATTAAAATTTAGACTAGTCCATCAAGAAAATAATATAATAATATGTAAAGCGAAGGTCTATTGATGATTTTGGTATGAAAAAGTGTATTATTGATTTCCCAAAATAATATAATTGTGATGAACATAGTATAAGAATAAAAATAAACTCGAGAGTAATTTGGGTATAGCTAAGATTATTAGGCATGGGCGTTCGGGTACCCGTTGATGTTCGGATCAGGTTTTTCGGATTTTCGGGTTTTCGGATTTACGCTCTTAGGTCCCATAGTAAAATTTCATTAGTACGGGTCGGGTTCGGATAATAACACTTCGGATTCGGTTAAAAATTATATTGCATCCTAAAACCCATAAAGTAATCATATATCATTCGGGTTCGGGTTATATCGATTCGGTTCGGATATAACCAAAATAAAAAAACAAAAACTTAAAGAAAACATAAAGAAAAACAGCTAAATTAATTAAAACTAATCTATCTCACATAAAATTACTAAAATAACAATAAAATGTTAAATCAAGCATAAAAACAAACATTATTTGTAAACAATATACATTATATTATAGAGGTAGACTTGTTATTCCAATGAACAAATTATAAATTACTTATTTATAACTAATTGTGTACTTGAAACATTTTTAATATTGTTAATATTAATTATTATATATCATATTACCACGAATATTAAATTTAATAACTAAAATACTTATATATATATTTCAAAATATTTATATTAACTATTAGTTTCGGGTTTTTTGGGTTACCCGTTCGGGTTCGGTTAATAATACTTCGGGTTCAGATATTTTTTATACCACCCTACAAGATCCGTTCGGGTATTTTTACATTTCGGGTCGGATAACGGGTCGGGTTCGGTTCGGATTTCGGGTTCCGGATTTTATGCCCAAGCCTAGCTAAGATTTATGAACATCTCCCCTCCTTCTCCTTTGTCGTGCTTTTATAGTTGCTAGGAGGTGAGTTGTAACAATGGCGTGGTCTCTTGCAAGTATCTAGTGTCTTTTAATGCCTTGATCTTCTTTATGCGTTTGGTTGAATAAGCCAGGTCATCACTCTGCTCTGAGCTCGGGATGAGTCTATATTTGTTTGTTTAGTTCCAACATCTGAACGTTTCATTAGTCAAAAAAAAAGACATCTGAACGTTTGATGTCGTCTCCTCTTGATCAAGTACGTATCGAAACCGAGTCAGAGTCGTCAACTATCATGCTCAAATCCTAACTCTCGTACCCGGCCCATCTGCGTGTTCTCAGGCCCAGATGTATAAGCCTCGACTTCTACATGAGGAAGATGAAGTGATATGGAAAAACTTTGAGAAGAAAGTTTTAACGAGTGTAGAAAAGGACTGAGTTGAGAGATGAGAAGATGTGACCTGGAAGGCTAGAACTATAGCAGGAGAAAAAAAAAATCAATTGAGGTAATTTAGAAACATAAGGATAATCATTCAATGATAGATAAAAGACCAGTTGAACCCAATCAGTTTCTTCTCTGCGTTATTAACCCCAACTTGCAGCACGACGCACGACTTTTCCATAGTTTCGACGAGACGGGTGAACTTTTCTTCCCCGCTTAACTGTCCCCAAAAATAAAAAATAAAACGGGTGAACTTTTCGACGCTAACTATTGACTATATATATGTGTGTGTTTTGTTAAGTCTATAACTGCAACAATCCACCAATACCTATAGATACTTGTAAATCATAATCTCGACATTCTCTTGTCTTGAGCAAGAATCTCTTATCCAAGTTCAGGTAATTTTTTTTTTCAAACCTATCTCATCTTGATATGCTTAATCTCTTTGCTTTTAAGTATTATTACGATTAGTAGATTATATTCCTGCCCTGAGCGGGATTAAATTGGGACTTTATAGTTAGACATTTTAAACATGAGAAATTGTTTAAACTACTAAATTCTTAGCACCATTTTTTATATTTACTTTAAATACATTTATCCTTAATTTTAAATAAATAAATATATACTTATAATCAAAGGGGTTAAGTTAACCCAGTTAACTAATCTAGATTTATGATTTAAATTTAAGAGGCGAGTGGGTTCAAGATTTTAATAAGTATATAAATAAATAATTAAATTTTAAAATAGAATATTTAAAAAGATTTTTTGGATTTTAAATTGAAAAATTTCAAAAAAAATTGAAACAAATTCAAAAAGATATTTTTAAAAAATCATAAAAAGCTTGTATTTGAAAACTACAATTCGAAAACTATAATTTTTTAATTATTTGAATAGTTATTTATATTTGTGTATCTATAAAGCAATGGTTTAAGAGTATTTTGCCTCTTTAATGAATAAAATAGTTCTAAAAATATATTTTTAATAAAGATAAACATGAATAATTGTACAAAAAGTAAGATATTAAAGATTCGCCTAGGGCGTAATTTTGTAACTAAATTAATTTAAGATCTGTTTCTGAAATGCTACTAGACATGATGCTTGGAACTTTATAGTTAGATAGTGCAGTAGTGATGAACATTCTATAACGGATTTGAATCCAAGTTTAACACTTTTAAATATATATATATATATATATATATATATATATATAATTAGATTTTAATCTGGGTTTTTGAAATACGGGATTATTTTCGAATGATAGAAATTTGTTTTTTTTTTATTATTTATCTACATTTAAATATTACACATGAAGTGTTATATTAGTGTTCTGTAACCTGATCAAAATTCGTAGTTAAACCGACAAAATTGATGACTCTATATGTAATCCGGTAAACTCATTATTTTTTTTATAAAACCTGCAAATAACCGCTAAAACCTGGAATCTGGCTACCAATTGAATCTATGGACGACCTGCTATGTAATACAATTTGACTTAAATTTTTATATTTATAGTTTTCTAATTCATGAATATTTAGATGAATGGTGGGTATATTATTAGTGTGATGCTCCGGTTTTATAAAAGTTAGTCTTACAAATTTTTAGTCAACCTACTATATCATTTTGTTATAATTGTAATATATCATTATTTTAGTGGATGCATACTAAAATAGAAATATATTTGGCAATCAATGATTCATATACATTTATTACAATTTAGTTATTTAAGTACGAAGTAAATATAGTTGCTTATTTATTTATTTAGTTTGCTTTTATTGTTCACATGTTATTAGATATTTTTCGATGTTTTGTTTTTGGTTTATTTTAAATTCTAAATTTAATTTTTCATATTGTACATTTTAATATATATTAATTTTCATTTTGTTATTTATATTTTATTATGTACCTAATAATAATGTTTATTATTAGATTTTGATCCGTGCTTTAAAGTTTAAAACACAAGATTAATTCTTATTCAAAAAACTTATGTACTGAAAGTTAGAAATCCTATGCATATGTACTTTTTAATTTTATAAAACATTTGTTTTTAATAAAATAAAAATTTATATGAATAAAATTTTATGAAAATAAGATAATTCATTTATATAACACACCTTATATCAATTTTACTTAAATTTTAAAACTTTAAATTATAGTACAAATTTATTTTAATTTTTTATATTGGTTAAAATTAATTTCATTGATTAGAGATATAATACTGAAAATGATTGTTTGCTAAACTGAAAATAGATTTCAACAAAAAGACATTAATAATTCCTGATGATGCTTAACATATTTGAACATATTATCTTATGTTCTTTAATATATAACATTGCGTTTTGAATGTTTGTGTTTTCATTTTGTTTTTGATCATTTCAATGTGTGTTATGATATGTTTTAAAAAAAAAAAATTCATTTGGTGATGCCAAATTCCAAATCCAACACATTTTTTATATCAAAATTATATACTTGTCTTTATGTGATATATATAGTTTGGTGGTGTATTGTTCGTATAGCTGACAAACATTTTCTCATATTATACCTATTGTTTATATGTTTAGAACAAATGAATCACTAGTAATTAAATTATCTGTTTTATAATATGTTTGAAACTGTGAACAAAAGTTAATGAGCTCTTTTTTTATCAAAGTTAATGAGCTCTAAGAAACAGTAAACCAAAACTGAAATAATTTTTTATTTGCTTAGGAAAGAACAGTTCTGTAAATACTTTGCCTTAATTTTTTGATTTTTTCTTTTCCTTTACAGATTAGCTCAAGTATAAGGTCAATGGGGGCTGCTGCGTTAGTCTGTCGGCTAATGTCGAAATACTTGAGTTCCGACAAGAATGTAACCAATGAAGAAAAACTGAGTTTTTACACATCCGCTTGTGAAGAAGATCCAGAGCTCAAATCCTTTGATTCTTCGCTTGACCAACGACTTAGCAAATTGAAGAGCTCGCTCAGTACAGGTGGCAAGACTGGAAATAATTCCCTAAACGCAGTCAAGTCGGTGTGCGGGTTTCTAGTTGAAGTGAACCAAAATTTGGCTGAGAACATTATCGCCAACAAAGATTTATTGAAGAAGGAAGATCTAAAGTCTTTGGTTGGGCTCTATTGTGAGAGTTCCACAAGTACTCTAGATTTATTTACTACAGTGAGTAACTGCACCAATAAGGCAAAGTTAAGCATCGAGATCATTCGAGTCGCGATCCAACAGTTTGAAAAAGAGTCGATGGACACAAATTTCGGAGGAGGAAACGTGAAGAAGGCCAAGTATGCCAAAACGTTAGAGGAGCTGAATAAGGTTAAAGCTAGGGGAGATCCTTTTGGTGACGAGTTCAAGGATAAGTTGAAGTCTGTACGCGCGGAGCACCTTGTGCTTTTAGAGAAGTTAGGTGAGCTGGTGAAGAAGCTTGAAAAAAAACACCATAGATTAAAGAGAAAGAGGAAATTGACGACTATTGCTTTCGGTTCTGTGGCTGCGTCTATTTTGGCCATAGAGGTTTGTGCATTAGTTGTAGCACCTCAGTTGGCGGTAAATGGTGCGGTTCAGGGTGCGGCTGGGTTGGGCCAACTGATGGTAGCTGGAGGAATATATGCCAATGATAAGATGACAACCCGTGAGAAGGATTTGGATACACAGAAAGAGGTGGTCAATATTATGTTTGACAGTACGAATGTCAACATCCAAGGCACAAATACGATAAATAGCCTAGTCGAGAAGCTTATTGCGAGTCTCTCGTTGATTTTGGGGTCTGTGGAGCAGGTTAAAAGAGAAGAGGAGGCCGTAAAACCTGTGATGGAAGCAATCGTTACGGAAGTGGATGCGTTTGCTAGTTCAATTAAGGATGTTGGTGAAGCTGTGGCTACGTGTAGCTCATGTGTAGCTTCTGGAAAACTACAAGTCCTGGAAAACATAACCAATTATTTTTTAAACGCTAGATAATTATGTTATTACAACTATGAAAAAGCATAATCAATTCAGTGTTGAAAGCGAGGTAGTAACTGTATTTATATTTTTATACTCCAATGTTTAAGTGTGAGAAAACTCGTATTTTGTGTGTGAATCATTTTTTTTCTTGCGACTGATGTGTGTGAATCATAATTGCGCTTTTACGTCTCATTATCCTTTCAGTTTGTCATGTCGGCCATATCCATTGGTTTATGTACGTTTAAATAAATTATTATTATATTATATTTATCTTGTTGTATTAAGTGAAATAAAATCACCAAAAACATGAAACTAGAATTTTATTTTATCGTTTTAATTTAGAAAATGAAATATATCTCAAGCAAATAAATCTTAATCTTGTTAATTATGTATATTTTAAATTGGTAAAAAATGATGTTTTGAAAAAAACATAGATTACATATAAAGATTTTTAATAATTAAAAACAGTTAGTTCTTATAATTTTCAATTACAAAAATAATCTTAATGAATTTTAAACTATATATACTTATCATTACTAAAAGTATTTGTTTTGCCTAAGATATTTCTAATTAAGTTTTTGATTTTTATTTCCTATTTTATCTTTTTTTTTCTATTTTATCTTTTAAAACACACAAAACAATGAAAATTATACATCTACAAAATTATGTATATAAAAGAATTTAATTTATTTTCTTAATATTTTTATAAAACAACATAAATTAAAAGAAAAATATATTTGTAAGTCATATATATATATATATATACATAAAATTAGTATCCCAAAAACTAGTATGGGTAATTTTTAAAGAAGAAAATAATAGATTTAAAATCTAAAACTTAAACCTAAAATAAAATAAAATAATCAATTTTGATTTATTTTAAGCTAGTATATACAACTCAATATATGTGAATCGATCATGATTCTACTATCAAAATCAAAAGTCTAATTAATTCAGCTACATTCTATTACTTAAAATAGTCTTCTATCTATATGTTTATTTACATAAGTTATAAGCGATTTAAAAATAACGAACAAGTGTTACAGTATATGCACAAAATTTCAAAAGATTACGGATTATGCTCGGTTTTGCAACTCTTAATCGTCAATATTTTTCATAGTTGTTTCCCAAACTAAATGCGATTGACAAAATTAATCTTATTTTAGCGTATTTAGAATCATGAAAACTTATGGTTTAACTGAGATGAAACAGACCATCTCGTATTTGTTAGTGGCTCACATTCAATATATCTTTCAAGTGGAGTTTGAGGGAAATAAAATCAGATACGAAGAGTTTCGATTCTCGTTAACCATCAAAACTACCTTAACCGATAAGAATAATTGATGCTGCGGATTTTGTGGGATTAGTCTTTTGACCTCGATCGCTCGATTACTCATGACTATCAAAAGAAATACTCCATTATTTTAAAACTATAGTTATATCTTTAAAATAATATTATTTTGCTTTAAAAACCACATGGTTCCTGCGGTTAATAATGCTATTATCAGTCTTCACGGAAGAGAAAATCAACATAATAAAAATTCTCTTACGTGATTAACCTTTCAATATATTTTCCTTATAAGATAAAGAATAAAGTATACTATTAATAGTTAACTAGATTAGATTTGTTAAAATATAATTACCCATAAATTAAAAGTGTATTTCATTAATTTGATAATCATCAGAAGATTATATACTATGTTATCCAAAAATATTTTATATCATAATATTTTAAAAATAAATATAGTTTTATGTATAAATGAAATACATTTTATTAAAATAATTTTACGGTATATAAAATTTTAAATTTAATTAATTACTAAAATATTTCAAAAACTTGAAAATATTTTATTCTAATGGTTTTAAATTGATAATATATCTATTTACAATTTTTTAAAAAAATATTAAACCTGCAAGCAGATCTGGTTTTAGTGTATAATTTTATCAAGCACTAACATAAGATGACGGTCAAAGAGTTTAAAACCTCTGTTGTCTTCGTTTTTCTAGATAATGAAGATTTTATAATGCTAATTCCACTAATCTAGGCAGTATATGATATTTCAGTAAACTAAATATTCAAAAATTAGAATGATTCCTATATACCATGAAAGGAAATTTCGAATACATTAATTCAAATGTAGAATGTGGTTTGAAATTTTTAAACTAAAGTGAAGAGTATAAATTTTAGTATATAGAGCATTTACCAAAAACTCATTATTTTAAAAGGGATTAACACACGGATTTTGGAAAATTTTCAAAAATATGAAAATCTGGTTTTAGTGTATAGTTTCATTGAGCACTAACATAAGATGATGGTCAAAGAGTTTATAACCTCTGTTGTCTCCATTTCTTTAGATAATTAAGATTTTATAATGCTAAGTCCACTGATCTAGGTATAATATGAATTTTTTTGTAAACTAAATATAATAAAATTAGAATGATTCCTATATACTATGAAAGATGGTTTAGAATACATGAATTAAAATGTAGAATGTGGTTTGAAATTTCTACACTAAAGTGAAGAGTATAAACTTCAGTATATAGGGTATTTACCGAAAACTCATTATTTTATAAGAGCTAAACTCACGGATTTTGGAAAAATTTCAAAAATATTAAAATCTTTTTAGTGTATATTTTCATAAAGCACTAACATAAGATGATGGTCAAAGAGTTTAGAACTTCTTTTGTCTCCGTTTCTTTAAATAATGAAGATTTTATAATGCTAATTCCACTAATCTAGGCAGTATATGAAATTTTAGTAAACTAAATATTAAAAAATTAGAATAATTCCTATATACCATGAAAGATAGTTTAGAATACATGAATTCAAATTTATAATGTGGTTTAAAAATTTTAAACTAAAGTGAAGAGTATAAACTTCAGTATAAAGAGCATTTACCGAAAACTCATTATTTTAGAATGGGTTAACCCACGGATTTGGGAAAATTTCAAAAATATGAAAATATGGTTTTAGTGTAAAGTTTCATCGAGCACTAACATAAGATGATGTTCAATGAGTTTAGTACCTCTGTTGTCTCCGTTTCTCTAGATAATGAAGATTTTATAATGCTAATCCATTAATCTAGGTATAATATGAAATTTTAGTAAACTAAATATAAAAAATTAGAATGATTCCTATATACCATGAAAGATAGTTTAGAATACATGAATTCAAATGAAAAATGTGGTTTTAAATTTTTAAACTAAAGTGAAGAGTATAAACTTCAGTATTTAGAAGATTTACCGAAAACACATTATTATAAAAGGGGTTAACCCGCGGATATTGGAAAATTTTCAAAAATATGAAAATCTAGTTTTAGTGTATAGTTTCATTGAGCACAAACATAATATGATGGTCAAAGAGTTTAGAACCTTTGTTGTCTCCGTTTCTTTAGATAATGAAGATTTTATAATGTTAATTCCACTAATCTAGGTATAATATGAAATTTTTGTAAACTAAATATAAAAAATTAGAATGATTCCTATATACCATGAAAGATTGTTTAGAATACATGAACTAAAATGTAGAATGTGGTTTGAAATTTTTAAACTAAAGTGAAGAGTATAAACTTCAGTATATAGGATATTTACCGAAAACTCATTATTTTAGAAGGGCTAAACTCACAGATTTTGGAAAAAATTCAAAAATATGAAAATCTTGTTTTAGTTTATATTTTCATAGAACACTAACAAAAGAAGATGGTCAAAGAGTTTAGAATCTCTTGTGTCTCCGTTTCTTTAAATAATGAAGATTTTATAATGCTAATTTCACTAATCTATGCAGTATATGAAATTTTAGTAAACTAAATATTAAAAATTTAAAATAATTCCTATATACCATGAAAGATAGTTTAGAATACATTAATTCAAATGTAGAATGTGGTTTAAAATTATTAAACTAAAGTGAAGAGTATAAACTTCATTATATAGAGGACTAACCGAAAACTCATTATTTTAGAAGGGGTTAACCTACGGATTTGGGATAAATTTCAAAAATATAAAAACTGGTTTAAGTGTATATTTTCATCGAGCACTAACATAAGATGATGGTCAAAGAGTTTAGAACCTCTGTTGTCTCTGTTTCTTTAGATAATGAAGATTTTATAATGTTAATTCCACTAATCTAGGCAGTATATGAAATTTTAGTAAACTAAATATTAAAAAATTAGAATAATTCCTATATACCATGAAAGATAGTTTAGAATACATGAATTCAAATTTATAATGTGGTTTAGAAATTTTAAACTAAAGTGAAGAGTATAAACTTCAGTATATAGAGCATTTACCGAAAACTCATTATTTTAGAATGGGTTAACCCACGGATTTGGGAAAATTTCAAAAATATGAAAATATGGTTTTAGTGTATAGTTTCATCGAGCACTAACATAAGATGATGTTCAATGAGTTTAGTACCTCCGTTGTCTCCGTTTCTCTAGATAATGAAGTTTTTATAATGCTAATCCACTAATCTAGGTATAATATGAAATTTTAGTAAACTAAATATAAAAAATTAGAATGATTCCTATATACCATGAAAGATGGTTTAGAATACATGAATTCAAATGTAAAATGTGGTTTTAAATTTTTAAACTAAAGTGAAGAGTATAAACTTCAGTATATAGAGGATTTACCGAAAACACATTATTTTAAATGGGGTTAACCCGCGGATTTTGGAAAATTTTCAAAAATATGAAAATCTCGTTTTAGTGTATAGTTTCATTGAACACTAACATAATATGATGGTCAAAGAGTTTAGAACCTCTGTTGTCTCCGTTTCTTTAGATAATGAAGATTTTATAATGCTAATTCCACTAATCTAGGTATAATATGAGATTTTAGTAAACTAAATATAAAAAAATTAGAATGATTCCTATATACCATGAAAGATGGTTTAGAATACATGAACTAAAATGTAGAATGTGGTTTGAAATTTTTAAACTAAAGTGAAGAGTATAAACTTCAGTATATAGGGTATTTACCAAAAACTCATTATTTTAGAAGAGCTAAACACACGGATTTTGGAAAAAATTCAAAAATATGAAATTCTTGTTTTAGTTTATATTTTCATAGAGCACTAACAAAATATGATGGTCAAAGAGTTTAGAATCTCTTTTGTCTCTGTTTCTTTAAATAATAAAGATTTTATAATGCTAATTCCACTAATCTATGCATTATATGAAATTTTAGTAAACTAAATATTAAAAAACTAGAATAATTCATATATACCATGAAAGATGGTTTAGAATACATGAATTAAAATGTAGAATGTGGTTTGAAATTTTTAAACTAAAGTGAAGAATATAAATTTCGGTATATAGAGGATTTACAGAAAACACATTATTTTAGAAGGGGTTAACCCGCGGATTTTGGAAAAATTTCAAAAATATGAAAATATGGTTTTAGGGTATACTTTTATCGAGCACTAACAAAAGATGATGGTCAAAGAGTTTGGAACCTCTATTGTCTCCGTTTCTTTAGATAATGAAGATTTTATAATGCTAAATTCAACTAATCTAGGTATAATATGAAATTTTAGTAAACTAATTATAAAAAAATTAGAATGATTCTTATATACCATGAAAGATGGTTTAGAATACATGAATTCAAATGTAGAATGTGGTTTTAAATTTTTAAACTAAAGTGAAGAGTATAAACTTCAGTATATAGAGGATTTCCTAAAAATACATTATTCTAGAAGGGGTTAACCCGCAGATTTTGGAAAAATTTCAAAAATATGAAAATCTAGTTTTATTGTATATTTTCATTAATCACTAACATAAGATGATTGTCAAAGAGTTAAAAACCTCTGTTGTCTCCGTTTCTCTAGATAATGAAGATTTTATAATGCTAATTCAACTAATCTATGTAATATATGAAATTTTAGTAAACAAAATATTACAAAATTATATTTCATGAAAGATAGTTTAGAATACATTAATTCAAATGTAGAATGTGGTTTGAAATTCTTAAACTAAAGTGAACAATATAAACTTCATTATATAGAGGACTAACCGAAAACTCATTATTTTAGAAGGGGTTAACCAACGGATTTGGGATAAAATTTCAAAAATATAAAAATCTGGTTTAAGTGTATATTTTCATCGAGCACTAACATAAGATGATAGTCAAAGAGTTTAGAATCTCTGTTGTCTCCGTTTCTTTAGATAATGAAGATTTTATAATGTTAATTCCACTAATCTAGGCAGTATATGAAATTTTAGTAAACTAAATATTAAAAAACTCGAATGATTCATATATACTATGAAAGATGGTTTAGAATACATGAATTAAAATGTAGAATGTGGTTTGAAAATTTTAAACTAAAGTGAAGAGTATAAATTTCAGTATATAGAGGATTTACAGAAAACACATTATTTTAGAAGGGGTTAACCCGCGGATTTTGGAAAAATTTCAAAAATATGAATATATGGTTTTAGTGTATACTTTCATCGAGTACTAACAGAAGATGATGGTCAAATAGTTTAGAACCTCTTATGTCTCCGTTTCTTTAGATAATGAAGATTTTATAATGCTAAATTCAACAAATCTAGGTATAATATGAAATTTTAGTAAACTAAATATAAAAAAAATTAGAATGATTCCTATATACCATGAAAGATGATTTAGAATACATGAATTCAAATGTAGAATGTGGTTTTAAATTTTTAAACTAAAGTGAAGAGTATAAACTTCAGTATATAGAGGATTTACCGAAAAGTAATTATTTTAGAAGGGGTTAACCTGCCGATTTTGGAAAAATTTCAAAAATTTGAAAATATAGTTTTAGTGTATTGTTTCATCTAGCACTAACATAAGATGGTCAGAGAGTTTAGAGCCTCTGTTGTCTCCGTTTCTTTAGATAATGAAGATTTTATAATGCTAATTTCACTAATCTAGGTATAATATGAAATTTTAGTAAACTAAATATAAAAAAATAGAATGATTCCTATATACCATGAAAGATGGTTTAGAATACATGAATTCAAATGTAGAATGTGGTTTGAAAATTTTAAACTAAAGTGAAGAGTATAAACTTCAGTATATAGGGTATTTACCGAAAACTCATTATTTTAGAAGGGCTAAACTCACGGATTTTGGAAAAATTTCAAAAATATGAAAATTTTATAATGCTAATTCCACTAATCTAGGCAGTATATGAAATTTTAGTAAACTAAATATTAAAAAATTAGAATGATTCATATATACCATGAAAGATGGTTTAAAATACATGAATTAAAATGTAGAATGTGGTTTGAAATTTTTAAACTAAAGTGAAGAGTATAAATTTCAGTATATAGAAGATTTACAGAAAACACATTATTTTAGAAGGAGTTAACCCGCGGATTTTGGAAAAAATTAAAAAATATAAAAATATAAAAATAGTTTCATCGAGCACTAACAAAAAATGATGGTCAAAGAGTTTAGAACCTCTATTGTCTCCGTTTCTTTAGATAATGAAGATTTTATAATGCTAAATTCAACTAATCTAGGTATAATATGAAATTTTAGTAAACTAATATAAAAAATTAGAATGATTTCTATATACCATGAAAGATGGTTTAGAATACATGAATTCAAATTTAGAATGTGGCTTTAAATTTTTAAACTAAAGTGAAGAGTATAAACTTCAGTATATAGAGCATTTACCGAAAACTTATTATTTTAGAATGGGTTAACCCACGGATTTGGGAAATTTTCAAAAATATATAAATATGGTTTTAGTGTAAAGTTTCATCGAGCACTAACATAAGATGATATTCAATGAGTTTAGTACCTCTGTTGTCTCCGTTTCTCTAGATAATGAAGATTTTATAATGCTAATTCCACTAATCTAGGTATAATATGAAATTTTAGTAAACTAAATATAAAAAATTAGAATGATTCCTATATACCATGAAAGATGGTTTAGAATACATTAATTCAAATGTAAAATGTGGTTTTAAATTTTTAAATTAAAGTGAAGAGTATAAACTTTAGTATATAGAGGATTTACAAAAAACACATTATTTTAAAAGGGGTTAACCCGCGGATTTTGGAAAATTTTCAAAAATATGAAAATCTGATGTTGGTGTATAGTTTAATTGAGCACTAACATAATATGATGGTCAAAGAGTTTAGAACCTCTGTTGTCTCCGTTTCTTTAGATAATGAAGATTTTATAATGCTAATTCCACTAATCTAGGTATAATATGAAATTTTAGTAAACTAAATATAAAAAAATTAGAATGATTCCTATATACCATGAAAGATGGTTTAGAATACATGAACTAAAATGTAGAATGTGGTTTGAATTTTTTAAACTAAAGTGAAGAGTATAAACTTCAGTATATAGGGTATTTACCGAAAACTCATTATTTTAGAAGGGCTAAACTCACGGATTTTGGAAAAATTCAAAAATATGAAATTCTTGTTTTGGTTTATATTTTCATAGAGCACTAACAAAAGATGATGGTCAAAGAGTTTAGAATCTCTTTTGTCTCCGTTTCTTTAAATAATGAAGATTTTATAATGCTAATTCCACTAATCTAGGCAGTATATGAAATTTTAGTAAACTAAATATTAAAAATTTAGAATAATTCCTATATACCATGAAAGATAGTTTAGAATACATTAATTCAAATGTAGAATGTGGTTTGAAATTCTTAAACTAAAGTGAAGAGTATAAACTTCATTATATAAGGAATTAACCGAAAACTATTATTTTAGAAGAGGTTAACCTACGGATTATATAAGGAATTAACCGAAAACTCATTATTTTAGAAGAGGTACCTACGGATTTGGGATAAATTTCAAAAATATAAAAATCTGGTTTAAGTGTATATTTTCATCGAGTACTAACATAAGATGATGGTCAAAGAGTTTAGAACCTCTGTTGTCTCTGTTTCTTTAGATAATGAAGATTTTATAATGCTAATTCCACTAATCTAGGCAGTATATGAAATTTTAGTAAACTAAATATTAAAAAACTAGAATGATTCATATATACCATGAAAGATGGTTTAGAATACATGAATTAAATGTAGAATGTGGTTTGAAATTTTTAAACTAAAGTGAAGAGTATAAATTTCAGTATGTAGAGGATTTCCAGAAAACACATTATTTTAGAAGGGGTTAACCCGCGGATTTTGGAAAAAGTTCAAAAATATGAAAATATTGTTTTAGTGTAAAGTTTCATCGAGTAGTAACAAAAGATGATGGTCAAAGAGTTTAGAACCTCTATTGTCTCCGTTTTTTTAGATAATGAAGATTTTATAATGCTAAATTCAACTAATCTAGGTATAATATGAAATTTTAGTAAACTAAATATAAAAAATTAGAATGATTCCTATATACCATGAAAGATGGTTTAGAATACATGATTTCAAATGTAGAATGTGGTTTTAATTTTTTAAACTAAAGTGAAGAATATAAACTTCAGTATATAGAGGATTTACCGAAAGCACATTATTTTAGAAGGGCTAAACTCACGAATTTTGGAAAAATTTCAAAAATATGAAAATCTTGTTTTAGTGTATAGTTTCATCGAGCACTAACATAAGATGATTGTCAAAGAGTTTAGAACCTCTTTTGTCATCTTTTGATTTAGATAATGAAGATTTTATAATGCTAATTCCACTAATTTTTGCATAATATTAAATTTTAATTAACTAAATATAAAAAATTAGAATGATTCCTATATATCATGAAAAATGGTTTAGAATACATGAATTAAAATGTAGAATGTGGTTTTAAATTTTTAAACTAAAGTGAAGAGTATAAATTTCAGTATATAGAGGATTTACAGAACACATTATTTTAGAAGGGGTAAACTCACGGATTTTGGAAAAAATTCAAAAATATGAAAATCTTGTTTTAGTGTATAGTTTCATCGAGCACTAACATAAGATGATGGTCAAAGAGTTTAGAACCTATGTTGTCTCCGTTTCCTTAGATAATGAAGATTTTATAATGCTAATTCCACTAATCTAAATATAATATGAAATTTTAGTAAACTAAATATAAAAAAATTAGAATGATTCCTATATACCATGAAAGATTGTTTAGAATACATGAATTCAAATGTAGAATGTGGTTTGAAATTTTTAAACTAAAGTGAAGAGTATAAACTTCAGTATATAGGGTATTTACCGAAAACTCATTATTTTAGAAGGGCTAAACTCATGGATTTTGGAAAAATTTTGAAAATATGAAAATCTTGTTTTGGTGTATAGTTTCATCGAGTACTAACATTAGATGATGGTCAAAGAGTTTAGAACCCCTGTTGTCTCCGTTTCAATAGATAATGAAGATATTATAATGCTAATTACACTAATCTATGCAGTATATGAAATTTTAGTAAACTAAATATTAAAAAAATTAGAATGATTCCATGAAAGATAGTTTAGAATACATTAATTCAAATGTAGAATGTAATTTGAAAATTTTTAAACAAAAGTAAAGAGTATAAACTTCAGTATATAGAGCATTTACCGAAAACTCATTATGTTATAAGGGGTTAACCCATGGATTTTGGAAAAAATTCAAAAATTTGAAAATCTGGTTTTAGTGTATAGTTTCATCGAGTACTAACATAAGATGATGGTCAAAGAGTTTCGAACCTCTGTTGTCTCCATTTCTCTAGATAATGAAGATTTTATAATGTTAATTCCACTAATCTAGGCAGTATATGAAAGTTTAGTAAACTAAATATTAAAAAATTAGAATGATTCATATATACCATGAAAGATAGTTTAGAATACATTAATTCAAGTGTAGAATGTGGTTTGAAAATTTTAAACTAAAGTGAAGAGTATAAACTTTAGTGTATAGAGCATTTACCAAAAACTCATTATTTTAGAAGTGGTTAATCCACAGATTTTGGAAAAAAATTAAAAATATGATAATCTGGTTTTAGTGTATAGTTTCATTGAGCACTAACATAAGATGATGGTCAAAGAGTTAAAAACCTATGTTCTCTCCGTTTCTCTAGATAATGAAGATTTTATAATGTTATTTCAACTAATCTAGGCAGTATATGAAATTTTAGTAAACTAAATATTAAAACTTAGAATGATTCATATATACCATGAAATATAGTTTAGATCACATTAGTTCAAATGTAGAATGTGGTTTGAAATTTTGAAATTAAAGTGAAACGTATAAACTTCAATATATATAGCATTTACCGAAAACTCATTATTTTAGAAGGGATGTTAACCCGCGGATTTTGGAAAAATTACAAAAATATGAAAATCTGGTTTTGGTGTATAGTTTCATCGAGTACTAACATAAGATGATAGTCAAAGAGTTTGAAACCTATGTTGTCTTCGTTTCTCTGGATAATGAAGATTTTATAATGTTAATTCCACTAATTTAGTTAGTATATGAAATTTTACCAAACTAAATATTTAAAAATTAGAATAATTTCTATATACCATAAAATATAGTTTAGAATACATTTGAATTAATTTAAATATCGAATGTGATTTGAAATTTTTTAAACAAAAGTTAAGAATAATCATTGGGGAAATTTCATTTATACCACTTTAGTGATACCACTTTCTATGTATACCATTAGTACATGGCCATTTTCAGAAATACCTAATATATATAATTACAATGACTAAACTAACCCTAAAGCTTTCTTCTCTCGATTGATACGATCCACCACGGCGGCGCTTTGAAATCCGATCACGTTCTTGTACGCGATTTAAAGGAGGTTTCGATCTTCCACCGTAAGCTCTTCTTTTGGAGTGGCGTCTGTGACGAATTGCTCCATGAACTGTACCATCTCCTCATAACGCTCCGCTTGCTCGGCGAGGTTTGCCACGTAAACGTACTGGTCTCTGTTTAATTTCGCCGGCGCCGTTAGAGAGAAAAAGTGAGAGAGAAAGAGAGAGTTAAAGGAGCGCTTGGCAAATGAGAAAAAAAAATTGCAGAAGCTGCGAAGAAGACAGAGAGCCTTGCCATAAACTGATGGCAGCACTGTAAGATTTTTTATCTATTTCATATCAATATTTCTATTGTTTAGAACTTGAAATTATAGCATCTAGGATGAACATTAACAAAAGAAAAACTTGTTGGTGTGTATATCAATTTGAGATTGGGGTATGCTCATGTGATGGCGTGTAATGGATAGGGAGTTTACTCCTAGTTAAATAATGATAAAGCTTTTCTCGTATGTGAAAATTTACATTCTAATCAAGCAATCATCACAGTAGAAAATGGGTTTGAGGTGAAATGGCTGATGACTAGCAAAAAGTTTAACTGCTTATGTGTGAGTTCTGTAGTTTGTATCTGTGCTGTCTGCTTTGTGTATCGTTTACCTGTAGGAGTTCTAAGAATGACTGAAGAAAGTGATGCATGTAGAAGAAGCCAAAGAGATGGTTGTTGAAGAAGCTAAGCGGTTGAATCAGGTTGTTGAAGATGCTAAAGAGATGGCTTGCTTTCCTTTTTGTTTTGTTTGTTCGGGTGTCAAGTAGTATTTCATTTCTGTACTAAATCAGGTTGATCTTGTTTTTGCAGATGTGTACACAGTTAAAACCCAAAAACTTATACTTCTCAGGTTCATAAAGTTATTTATTTTCACAATCAATTAAAAGTGAAGTTCACCGATGTTTTTGATTGTAAAGGATGTTGCAGTGGACGTGATCAATGGTTACTTAACAAAGAAGACACTGAAATTTGACCCAACACCCCCCCCCCCCATTTGATTCTTCTTCGCCTTCATTGTTCTTGAAATTGTTCATTTATAAGAGTTTATAAAACCATTTATGAACCATTTATAAAATTTATAAGATCTTATAAAACTTTGTATCAACCATCTATAAAATTTATAAAACACATATAACTATTTTTAAAGGTTTGTAAAACTATTTACAAGAACTTATAAGCTATTTATAAGAGTTTATACATTTATTTATAAGTTTATAAATTAATTTACAAGGTTTATAAATCTATTTATAAGAGTTTATAAATCACCAAATTAACCAATTTTCCACCATTTCTTTACTTATTAAAAAAACATCATTCTTTTACAGTTTCTTTTATAAGGTCTTATAAAAAGGTATAATTGAGCATTGAGAGATACTTGGGGTTTCTGAACTTGATCGGTGTACGTTCATCGTCGTTGTGTCCAGAGAAATAGTAGCTTTGCGTATGTCTTGGAGCTGCTTGGGGACAGGGACATAAGAAGCATTAAGCCATTTGAAATCCTCAAACTTCTGAACCTCAACAGTGACTCCTCTGAGGTTGTCCATGTTCATATCAAACCATGAATGCATCACAGTTGATCTCGTTAGTGACAAGATGAAAGACGACTTTCTTAGGGGCCTTGGAGTTGAGAGCAGTGGAGTTAATATCAAAGACTAACGTTCTGATTAATATAGCCCCGCATAGTAACTTTACAGCACATAAACTTACCCTATAAAATATAAAGGGATTTTATCAAAAGGTTTATAAATAGTTGTACCTATAATTACAAAACGGACATCTCTTTGGTAATATTAAACAGCAAAAAATAATTTAAAAATCAGTAATAAAAGTTAACAAGTTATTTCAAAGTCTATAAATATATTTATAAGAGTTTATAAAACCATCTACAAAAATTTATAAGAGTTCATATAAATCATTTTACAAAGTTTATAAGAACTTATAAATATATTATAAATCATTTATAAAGGTTTATAAAGGTTTTTAAAATGTTTATAATGGTTTATAAGAATTTATAAAGAGTTTACAAAACCACAATATTAGATGAACGCCTCCGTTCTGCAGATGCACATAATGTATCCAAACTAGATATATAACCTTCTAGGATCTTTCTCACAGCAATAGCAAAAGCCTGATTAACAAGAGTATAGCAGATTTTGTTATTGGCTTCTTCATTTTCACCTAATTTACAGCTCCCCATGTCCCTCACTTCCAACTTGAAGCTCGTGAAATGGATCTACGAAGTTATGAAGAAGAAAGACCAAAGAACCAAAACAGCCTATGTTTCGAAGAATCTGTCCCAAGGCGTCGGTGCTTGAAGAGCAAACAAGAGTTTATAAATTATTTATAAAAGTTTATAAAACATTAGTTTATAAGTCTATTTATAAAGGTTTGTAAATTATTTGTAAGAGTCTCTATTCCATTTATAAAGGTTTATAAAACAATTAATAAAGTCTATAAACCATTTATACTTGTTTATAAAAAAATGCTATGAAAGTTTATAAACAATTTATAAGGGGTATGTATACAATTTATAAGGTTTAAAGGTTTAGGAATAAATTAGAAAGTCTCTTAGATCATTTATAAGAGTCTATAAAATTTTATAAAGACTTATAAAAACAATTTATAAGATTTTCTAAAATAATTTATAAGGGTTTATAAGGATATATAAATAATTAATAAGAATTTATAAATCATTTGTAAACTTTATTTAAAGCAATGTGAAGTGTTTATAAATTTATAAATTAGAGATTTGTAGAGACTTATAAATCATTTATAATAGTTCATAAAACAATTGGTAAAGCTTATAATCTATTTATAAAAGTTTATAAATTATTTGTAAGAGTCTCTAATTCATTTATAAAGGTTTATAAAACAATTAATAAAGTCTATAAACCATTTATAACTGTTTATAAAAACGTTATGAAAGTTTATCAACTATTTATAAGGGGTATGTATACAATTCATAAGGTTTATTGGTTTATGAATCACTTAGAAAATCTCTTAAATCATTTATAAGAGTCTATAACCATTTAGAAAGGATTATTAAACAAGTTATATGAGTTGATAAAATAATCTTACAGGTTTTATAAAGGTATGTAAATAATTTATAAGAGTTTATAAAACACTTATAAAACAGTTGTTTCCGATTTTCATGAGGCTTCATGTTCTGCAGGAAGACAAAGCATATCTCAGTTAGATACTCTCTAATGTCAGGAAGTCGAAAAAACTACAAATGCAACCTCTGATCTCACAGTAAGAACATCTTGAAACTGCTTTGTAGCTCCCATAAGTCTGGTTTTCAAGTAATCACAAACAGCTGTGTAGTGACCAAATTTTTCATGTGAATAGCTCCCATCAGCGATCTCCATGTTCTGAAGGGTCTGCAGATCAGAGAGAGCCATGTTCAGCCACGTGATATCATTCCTGATCAACACTGTTAGCTCCTGTATATAAACAGCCGGTTGCCACTGCCACTACCAGCTAATGTCAGAAGTATGATCAGATGACCTAGGCTTCTTAAACTCAAGTTTCAATCTACAGAGACAATATAATACACTGCCTATAACAAAAGCGCATCCCTACAAGAATCTCCAACGTCTCAGCCACTTCAATACATTCTCAAAATAAACAATAAAGACTATATATGCCTTTGAAACCTGATACACAATTCGTATACGACATAGGTCCATAATTCAAAGTTTCAATCAACAGAGACAACACATTGCCTATTACAAAAGCTCTCCGTACAAGAATCTCCAACACTTTAATACATTTTCAAAACCAACAATAAATACTATACCTTTGGGCATGATCAAACGACCTAGACTCCTTAAACTCAAGTTTCAATCTACAGAGACAATACACTGTGCAGTACAAAACCTCTTTCTACAAGAATCTCCAGCACTTAAACACATTTTCAAAACCAATAATAAAGACTACACCTTTGAAACCTAATTCTCAATCCCTAAACCAAACGATTATGCAGCTAAAAAACTACGATCAGGTTACATTACGAGTTAACTTACTATGACAAAGTCAAAGTACCGAGCAAGAACGCGGCGGCGATCCCCGAAGCGGACAATCCGGTGACCCGAGGACGAATACCAACACATTGTTAGCCACCGCAGATTCCCATGTGGGCGGCGACGCCGTTCGGATCAGTTTCATCGCCTCTATTACAATTTCCTTCATCGATGTCACCGCCATAGCACCGTCGGATCTGTTCACCATCGGTGCTGATTCCAGATCACGATGGAGACGGAGAAGAGAATCATGTCGACATATGGTACAATTGTATAACTATTCAAGGGTACAATTGTATTTTGACCATTAAAAATTTGGTGGTATATTTGCTTAGTGTATAATTGAAAAATGGTATAACAAAAATGGTATTTGTGGCAATTTCTCATAATCATTCAATGATTATTCAATGATGGAGGTAATTTAGAAACATGAAGGATAATCATTCAATGATAGATAAAAGACCAGTTGAACCCAATCAGTTTCTTCTCTGCGTTATTAACCTCAACTGGCACCACGAAGCACGTCTTTTCCACATGAGTTTCGACGAAACGGTGAACTTTTCTTCCCCGCGTTATTGTCCCCAAAAATAAAAAATCAATCAAGCGTGGCTGGCTATTGATTATATATATGTGTGCGTTTTGCTAAGTTTATAACTGCAACAATCCAATACCTATAGATACTTGTAAATCAGAGTAATCTCGACATTCTCTTGTATTGAGCAAGATTCTCTAATCCAAGTTCAGGTAATTTTTTCCTCTTTAATGATAAAATATTTGTGAAAATATTTTTTTAATAAAGGTAAACATGAATAATTGTACAAAAAGTAAAACAAAAGTGAAATTTTCCCTTTAGATATTTGCCTAGAAAATATTTATTAATAAAGGTAAACATGAATAATTATACAAAAATGTAAAATAAAAGTGAAATTTTCCCTTTAGACATTCGCATAGGGCATAATTTTGTAACTAACTTATTTTAGATCTTTTTCAGAAATGATTCTAAACGTGATGTTTGGAATTTTATAGTTAGACTAGATTCTGACTTTTATTTTTTTCTGAAAAAAATAACTTTTATATTTAATTATAGTTCAAAAGTCAATTCTGAATTTTATATATATATATATATATATATATATTAAATATAAAAATGTGTGTGGACCACACATTTATCAATTAGATATAATTGTGTTTTAATAGAATAGATAGTACAATAACTATATAGCTTTTATTTGCAATAACTATAGAAAAATAACTATAGAAATAACTATATGTGAACATTTATGCTAGAAATGATAATGTATATGTAGCTTTTATTTGCAATAACTATAGAAAAATAACTATAGAAATAACTATATATATAATGTATATATAGCTTTTATTTGCAATTACTATAGAAAAATAACTATAGAAATAACTATATGTATAATGTATATATAGCTTTTATTTGCAATTACTATAGAAAAATAACTATAGAAATAACTATATGTATAATTTATATATAGCTTTTATTTGCAATTACTATAGAAAAATTCTTTCATTACTTTGTTTATTTTACAAAAATTAGACTCATTAGATATTGTTTATATTAATAGCTTTCAACAAGAAAGACTTATTGATTGGAGCTATTATACGGATAAATGATTTATAGCTATACGAACAATATGCCACTACATGACCAAAAAAACAATTTAGTAAAAACTATACGAACTATATAAATCACATGATAATATCCTAAATTTATGATGTGCTATGCTATGTTGCTAACACAATTAACATAATTTTATAGCTATTAAAGAGTATTAGATTTGTAACGCGGCAATTCATGATGATGATGCTTGATATATTTTAATATATTATCTGATGTTCGTTAATATATAACATTACATTTTGAAATTTTGATATATGCATGTGTTCATTTTTTATCATTTCAATATGTGTTATGATCTGTTTCTTAAAGAAAATTTTATTTGGTGACGCCAAACTCTAAAAGCAACACATTTTTCGATATGAAAGTTATATTTATTGTGTTAACAACATGCACATATTAGTCCAGAGATGTTGTCATGTGATCTATATAGTTAGTGTAGTTTTCTAATATTATATTTGTCTAGATGTTTCGTGTAATTCACAATCTTTTTTTCTTCATATTATACCTATTGTTTTATAGTATGTTTACAACAAAAGAATCAGTAGTAATTAATTCATTTGTTCTTTATAATATGTTTATTAGTTCCATAAAAACAGTGAACAAAAATAAATAAACATTGCCTTAATTTTCTTGATTTTCTTTTCTCCAGATTAGCTTCAGTATCAAGTCAATGGGGGCTGTTGGATTAGTCTCTCAACTACTGTTGAAATACTCAAGCTCCGATAAGGATGATGAAACCAACGAACAAGCCCTGTGTTTGTACACATCCGCTTGTGAAGAAGATCCAGAGCTCAAATCATTTGGTTCTTCGCTTGAGCGACAATTTAGCGAACTGAAGACCTCTCTCGCTCTTACAGGAGGAGGCAAGACTGAAAACTATCCCATAAACGCAGTCAAAACGGTATGCGGGTTTCTAGTTGAGATGAACCAAAAGATGGGCGAGAGCATTATCGCCAGCGAAGATGCATTTAAGAACGAAGAGCTAAGGTCTTTGGTTGATCTCTATTATGAGAGTTCCACCAAGACTTTAGATCTATTTAATACAGTGGGGAGTTCCGCCAATAAAGCAAAACTAAGCATTGTGATCATCCGAACGGCTATCCAACAGTTTGAAAAAGAGTCCAATGACACAGAAGATAATGGAGGAAACAAGAAGAAGTACGAGGATACGTTAGAGGAGCTGAACAAGGTTAAAGCTATGGGAGATCCTTTTGGTGAAGAGTATAAGAATCAGTTGGAGTCCGTACGCGCGGAGCAGCGTATGCTTTTAGAGAAGTTCCATGAGCTGGCGGTGAAGCTTGATAGTAAAAAGAATATATTAAAGAGAAAGAGGAGATGTGTGACTATTCTTTACGCTACTGCGGCTATGTCTTTTTTGGCTGTACAGATTTGTTTATTCATATTCATACCTCCGGCGGGGATGTATACTGCGCTAGCGGCTGGGATTGGGGTGAACTACGTGATTGGAACTGTAGGAGTATTGGTCCATGCGGTGTTGAAGAACCGTGAGAAGGATTTGGATAGACAGAAAGAGGTGGTCAATAAAATGAAGGACAGCACCAATGTCAACATCCAAGGGACAAATACGGTACATAGCCTAGTCGTGAAGCTTATTGACAGTCTCTCATTGATTTTGGTGTCAGTGGAGCATGCTGTGGTGAAAAGAGAAGAGGAGGCCGTAAAACCTGCGATGGAAGCAATCCGTGACGAAGTGGATACGTTTGCTACGGCAGTCAAGGAAGTTGGCGAAGCTGTGGCTAAGTGTAGCACATTTGTCTCTTCCGGGAAACTACAAGTTCTGGAACACATAACCAATTCAATGTCATCGAAAGGGAAGAAACCACACGTTTTGGAACGCATAGCCAATTCAATGTCATCGAAAGGAAAGAAGAAGTAAACTATCCAGTGCCTAGAAAATCTTTGGGAACCCCACGGTTATCAAGGAACTATCCAAAATATTTATACTTTTATATTAATGTTTGAAGTGTGCGAAACTCATTTTTTATGTCCTAGTCGTGAAGCTTATTGGCAGTCTCTCATTTTTTTACGTCTCATTGTCCTTTCAGTTTGTCATGTTCGGCCATATCCATCATATACGATAGGATTGGTTTATGTAATTTTAAATATATCAATACTGTTTTATATATTTTTCTTTCCTTTTGATGAAAATTCAAATTTATTAATGAGAACCGGGAGTAGCCATGTACACTGTTCAGTGTGGAGTATAACCTATCTACCTTTCACCATCTATAAAGAATACTAGAAAGAAACTTTAGATAATAAGATGACCATAGAAAATCAACGTAGTTGGACCTCAAACGGTGAAACCAACGCTTAAGTAAACCTTCCAGCTTATGGGTTCCGTTATATACGGAAGGAAAAATACGCATTAAACGATCAACAACACGAGTTTTAGCTTCCACCGAAACCCAGCCTCTCGTTCATGCCTCCTGGAGTTCCTTTCTATCCAGTGTGGTTATTGTTGGAACTATTTTTTTAGCAATGTATTCATATGCTAAAAATAGAGTTAGTGTGAATGAAAAATAGAAGTCTAATGTGTGTGATTTGAGAAACTTGTATAAAGTTACAAATATACACTTTAGATATTTGGATTTGGGTTTTGATTTGTTAGTTGGATTTCATGTTCATTAACTTAATCTTATAAATCAAATATATGTGATTTTTATATTGATAAAATATAAAAAGAAATCTATTTAAAGTATATTATTTTGTTTGAATGAGTCAAATAATAATAATTATACTATTTAATTTCTTGGTCAAAATGTGAAATGAATTCACATAATAATGACAAGAAATAAAGACTCCATTAGTGCACTATGGGAGATTTCATTTTATGTTGAAAAATGAAACTTGTGCTTCTCATTATTTTCTATATAAAGTCTCATGGCAATGTAGAAAAAGACACACATCAAATACCAAAAGAAAAACCACATTCTCCCATATTGAATAGTCATGTTAGTTTTTTTTTTCTTGTGTCTGAGAGTGCAACACAAAACCAGTTTCGCCAGGCTTCTGATAGAGTGACGCAAATTCAGAAGATTGTTTGTAGTTGTATTCTGGGACTCATTACGTTATCGAACCGTCGCACTATGGGGCGTATTTTGAGTTAAGGAAAGAGATAATATCTCGCCTCTGCAGTTGTATCATCTTTTTTCTTACTCTTTAGTATAATTTTATCATTTTTATTCTTTACAATATTCAGCAATTCGTAGTTTATAAAATACGGTTCTATCAGTTATTGCTGTTTGAAAACACATCCGGAGAAGTACCTTATCCATCTTGCATCGGCCTGTTGCTAAAAGAGAATCCAAAGTGTCATCCCAATTCGGTGATATGGAGCGACCAAGTAATCTACCTGTGATGTTGGACTAGACAGTGAACATATAGGGGCAAGCGAAGAATAAGTGTTCACTGATTTCATCTTTTTCACCATGCACATAGAACACATCCTTGCTCAATGCCCCATTGCTTCATACGAGAACCCGTAGGATAGGCGATTCTTTCGTGGCAAGCCAGACAATATATAAAATATTGGCATGGGATTGCCTGTGCAAACTAGACCAGTCCATGCCAGTTCACTCTCCCCCTCTTGGCGTGCAGAGAGTCCCAAGTTTTAGTGGCTGAAAAAGTCGGCTTGAAATCATTATGATCATGCTTCCATAGAGCTATATCAGCACCAGCGTTTTGGTTTGGTGCCGTGAAAGCTTCCATCCTCTCATATATGAGAGCGTACCTGCGCTTCCCTCTACTTTGCAGGTTCCAAACAGCCTCCTGAGTCGCATCAGCTAGTGTAGCCTGCCTGACGTGAGATCCCAAAATACAATGTCCTAACATCCCCTGCAAATTCCAAAGTTCCAAAAGCTTCTCCATTCCTAGCCAATTGTCGAACCAGAAATACACTGACCTTCCATCATTTACCTTAAAGCGCAAGAATTATAAGATAGTGATCTAAGCTTTAACAGCTTAATTTAGATAATGAAATATATTAATATTATAACACAGTGAAAACAAAGAAATCTTATTCTTGTTAATTATGTATATTTTAAATTGGTAAGATAAAAAGACAGTTTTTTAAAAACGTACATTAAATATAAAAAAGTTTGATAGTTAAATACAAAGTTAATTTTTTATAATGGTCAATTACAAAATAACCTTAGTGAACTATAAATTATATATAATTGCCATTACCACATGTAGTTTGTGGGAAAGATTTTAAGAAAAAAACTTTAGATGAAAACATGAAAAATGTTTGAAATGTGAATATGTTTGTGAAATTATGGAATATGAGAAAAAGATAAAATATGGTAATTTAAAAATAGGAAAGATAAAAAGGAGGTAAATAAAATTATATTTTGTAATAATTGCTATAAAGTTGAATTAATTTTAGTGTTATATATTGAATTATAATTTCATATATACTTTAGGTTTTATTTGAATTGTATTTTATGTAAAGAGAAGATAGAAGACCAGAGAGTAATGTCTGCAATTACGTGGAAAAACTTTGAGAAGAAAGTTTTGTGTAGAAAAGGATTGAAAGATGAGAAGATTGACCTGGAAGGCTGGAACTATGATAGGAGAAGAAAATAAAAAAAAATCAATTGAGGTAATTAAGTAATTTAGAAACATGTAAGGATAATCATTCAATGATAGATAAAAGACCAGTTGAACCTAATAATTTTATTCTCTGCGTTAATCGTTATTAACCTCAACTTGCAGCACGATGCACGTCTTTTCCATAGTTTCGAGGGTGAACTTTTCTACTCCGCGTTATTCCCCAAGTCCCAGCACGATCGACGTCTTTTCCACAGTTTCACGGGTGGCTGGCTATTGATTATATATATATGTGTATTTGCTAAGTTTAAAACTGCAACAATCCAGTACCGATAGATATCTGAAAATCAGAGTAATTTCGACATTCTCTTGTTTTGAGCAAGATTCTTATCCAAGTCCGGGTAATTTTACTTCTTTTTTTTCAAGCATATCTCTTCTTCATATGCGTAATCTCTTTGCTTTTAAGTATTACGGGATTAAAAAAAATTCGAACAGCTCCAAACAAATTAAAAAAATGTTGGGACTTCTATTTTGTTAAAATATGATCATGTTCAATTGATAAATATTTGATCTAATAATATATTTTATTTATTTAATGAACTATCATATCAAATTAAATTATTGTTAAATTCAAATTTAAATATAAAAATTAAAAATTTCAAAAAAAATAAATAAAAATATATCCGTCTTTTGAAAGAACGGATCATAATCTAGTTAGACATTTTAAAACATTCGGCTAGGCATACTTTTATAACTAAATTAATTTAGATCTATTTCAGAAATGATTTTAGACGTGATGTTTGGGATAGTCAGATAGTGCACTGGTGGTGAACATTTTATAACTGATTTGAATCTATTCTATTAAAACATATACATGAACAATTGATAAATGTTTGATCTAATTATTAATATTTCATATCTTTTAATAATTTGTTAACAGTATTTAACATATGTATAATCTAGATTGATTTTTGAGGTATACTTAAATATAAAAGTTAAATTTTTAAAAATTATATATATAAACTAAAAATATACCTGTTTTTTTAAGGGCGTATCAAAATCTAATTTAAGTTTAACACTTTTAAATATATATAATATATATGATGCCAAATATATATAGCTTTATTTGTAATAACTCTAGAAATATCTTTTCATTTCTTAATTTATTTTAAGAAACTTAGACTCGTCAGATATTTTTCATATTAATAGTTTTCAACAAAGAAAGACTTATTGATTGGAGATATTATACCGAAAAATGATTAATACCTTTATGGACAAAATAATTTAATAAAGAACTATATGAATCACATTATAACATCCCTAAACTATTATATGATGTTGCTAAGGAAATTTACATGTAATTTGATAGCCTTTAAAGGGTATTAGATTTGTAACCCGGTAATTCGTGATGATGATGCTTAACATTTTAACATATTATCTACTGTTCTTTAATGTATAACAGTGCATTTTGAATGTTCGATATATGTTTGTTCATTTTGTTTTTGATCATTTGAATATGCGTTATGAGCTGTTTCTTATAAAAGAAATTATCTTGTGGTGCCAAATTCTAAAGCCAACCGACTTTTTTGATATCAATATTATATTTCTCGAGATGTTGTCATGTGACTATATAGTTAGTGTAGTTTTCAATATATTATGTTTGTTTAGACATTTGATCATGTAGTTGTGTATCATTCGTGTAATTCACAATCATTTTTTCAACACATTTTTTTTTTGGAAAGCAGTGAACAACAATAAATTAGTTTAGGAAATATAAGAATGAATCAGTGGTAATTAGTTCATATTTATAAGAATGCTAAGAACAGTTTTGTGAATACTTAGCCTTAATTTTCTTGATTTTCTTTTTTGTTTCCAGATTAGCTCGAGTCGTATAAAGTCAATGGCGGCTGTTGGATTAGTCTCTCAACTACTGTCGAAACACTCAAGTTCCGATAGGAATGAAACCAACGAACTAAACCTGATTTCTTACACAAACGCTTGTGAAGAAGATCCAGAGCTCAAATGCTTTGGTTCTTCGCTTGACCAACGATTTAGCAAATTGAATCGCTCGCTCACTACAGGAGTCGAGACTGAAAAATTCTCCCTAAACGCAGTCAAGTCGGTATGCGGGTTTCTAGTTGAAATGAACCAAAAGTTGGCCGAGAGCATTATCGCCAACGTAGATTTATTGAAGAACGAAGAGCTAAGGTCTTTGGTTGATCTCTATTTTGAGAGTTCCACTAGTACTTTAGATCTATTTAATACAGTGGGGAACTGCACCAGTAAAGCAAAACTAAGCATTGTGATCATTCGAATCGCGATCCAACAGTTTGAGAAAGAGTCGTTGGACACGAATATTGGTGGAAACCTGAAGAAAACCAAGTACGCCGAAACGTTAGAGGAGCTGAACAAGGTCAAAGCTAGGGGAGATCCTTTTGGTGACGAGCTCAAGGATCAGTTGAAGTCTGTACGCACGCAGCACCTTATGCTTTTAGAGAAGGTCCATGAGCTGGTAACGAAGCTTGATAAACAACAGGGTAAATTAAAGAGGAGGAGGAGACTGACGACTATTTTTTTCTCTACTGTGATTATGTCTTTTTTGGCCGTAGAGATTTGTTCAAACATAGTAGCCGTACCTCCCTTGGCGCAAGTTACTGCGTTTGGGTTGAACCTCTTGAGCACACCTTTAGGACTATATGTCAATGAGATGATGAAGAACCGTGAGAAGGATTTGGATAAACAGAAAGAGGTGGTCAATATTATGGAGAAAAATACTAATGTCAACATCCAGTGGACAAATACGGTACATAGCCTAGTCGAGGAGCTTATTGCGAGTCTCTCACTGATTATGGGGTCTGTGGAGGTTGCTGTGGTGAAAAGAGAAGAGGAGGCCGCAAAACCTGTGGTGGAAGCAATCCTTAAGGAAGTGGATGCGTTTGCTAGTACAATTCGGGAAGTTGGTGAAGCTGTGGCTAAGTGTATCTCATGTGTCGCCTTTGGGAAACTACAAGTTCTGGAACACATTACCAATTCAGTGTCATCGGAAGGGAAGTAGTAACCTATCAATGTATTATATTAATGTTTGAAGTGTTGCGAAACTGGACTCTTACGTCTCATGTCCTTTCAGTTTGTCATGTCCCGTCGGCAATATCCATCATATACGGTTGGATCAGTTTATGTACGTTCAAATAATTTGTTGTATTATATATCTTGTTATATTAAGTGAAATAAAATCACCATAAACATGAAACTATAATTTTATTTCATCGTTTTAATTTAGATAATGAAATATATTCATTTTATAATCTAAAGCAAATAAATTTTAATCTTGTTAATTTTGTGTATATATATTTTTGTCATCAATTATATATATTTTAAATTAGTAAAATAAAAAGTTTTTTATTTGAAAACGTACATTAAAATAGAAAAAAAAAAGATAATAAAAATCAATTTCTTATAATGGTCAACTAAAAAATATCCTTAATGACTTATAAATTATAGATAATTTGCATTACTAATTTTTTTTCTTAATTCTAATTAGGTTTTTAATTTTAACTAGATTCTTTGTCCGCGCTACGCGCGGATTGTGTGTATTATAAAATTGTATATTTTTTTATATTTGGAATTTTACATCATTTCCCCTCATAAATCATAGAATTTATAAGACAATAAAATAGATGATGATAACTTGAAATTTTCCATGGTGATTTTTTGAATTGAAGAATTTCAGTTTATTCTTTATCATGTAGTCCGAGTTGGATCTTGCAAACTTCAATCTATACCAAAGGAGGTACACTTCTTCTATTGCAAAGCAGTTACTATTACTATAAACTACATGGAATTGATATAGTGAAAAGTACTAATGGAAATCATTAATCTGATTTTTCCCAAAAAGTCAGTGGATCAGGTAGATTTTGAAATTCAAATAATATAAAACATATGCAAATAATTTACTCCAAATTTTTATTAAATAAATAGTAATTAACATGTTAACTAAAAAATAACTTAAATCATATCCCCAAACTAAAACTGAATAGCTTTTTTTATCAACACTAAAACTGAATATTTACTCTCAACATTTGTTTTAGAGAATTTGCATTGACTACCCACAACATATGTCGTAATTAGGTATATACCATATGCAACTGTTATCCACTGTGCAACAAAATAGAAAGACCACTATATCCCTATTATGTTTCTTTCTTCTCTTTCTTTCTCTCCTCCAGCTTCTTCTTCTCCTCCACCTTCAAACCTTCCCTGGTTTCTACCACCGTCAATCCCCATCAAGCTCCACCGCTTTCAAATCTCCATCAAACTCCTCCGCCGTCAAGCCTACCCCGATTTCCACTCCCGTCAAGCCTCCCCAATTTCCACCGCTTTCAAGCCTCCATCAAACTCCTCCGCCTTAAAGAA
This sequence comes from Raphanus raphanistrum subsp. raphanistrum, assembly GCA_019706035.1. NCBI lineage: Eukaryota > Viridiplantae > Streptophyta > Magnoliopsida > Brassicales > Brassicaceae > Raphanus > Raphanus raphanistrum. The sequence continues at coordinate 56,048,966 of CM033988.1, forward strand.
AAGCAAAAGGGAATCAAATCCCCTCGCCACGGTCTCAGTCGCCGCCTCCACGACGTCCAGCTCCGCCCCCGAGCTCTTCTCCCAAACCGAGATCTCTCGACGCCCAGCTCCGCCCCCGAGCTCCTCTCCACACCGAGACCTCTCTGTCCTCCCTCCGCTCTTCCGTCTCCCCGTCCATGACCACCAACACCCACCCCCGGAGCCCCCGACCACCGTCCATGGCTCCCGCAGCGTGTCTCTTCCCACCCCCGCGCCGTCATCTCAAGTCTGACTCCTCCGACTTCTCCGGCCGCCGCTCGACCCGCTTCGTCTCCAAGATCCGTCAACGTCTCCGTCGTATTAAATTTTTGTCCATGGGTTTATAAATCCATACGGGGGGTTAGGGTTTAGTTTTGATAAGAGAAGAAGATTTGAGAGGAGAAAAAGAAGTAGAGGCTAGCTGACGCCGTCTCAGTCGTCTCAATCTCCTTCCACGTCATCTCCCCTCCCTCCTCCTCCTCCGATCACAACCTCGCCATCTCCCACTCTCTCCACCTCTTCCATTTGAAGATGACGGTGGTGATGTTGCTCATACACTCTTGCACAACGGTTTGGCGAGAGATTGGTGAGGGTGTTGTTTCTCCCGTGGAGGTGGTGATGATCGGAATAAGTGCTTCCCCATTTCTCTAAGCTCTGTTTTTGTCTGTTTCCTCTGTTTATTCCCTCTTTATTAATTGCGTGAAGAAAGGAGGACACAATATTGTAATTTTACATGAGGAGACAATACCATTTTCTACTGTTATGGTATATCCTTAATTATTAGTTTTTTTTTGGGTTTTCAACTAATTGACCCTTTGTTTTATAGGCTAAAGAGGATTAACAATTTTGGAACCAAACAAAAAATCAAGATGTTGTTTATTTTTATATTTGATGCCTACAAGTGTTTTGAATCAAAAAAAAAAAATCTAAATACTACTACAGTAATATATTTCCATATATTAACACAGTGTACACATTAATAATTAACACCACTCTGAATAAGAACCGATTAGAAAAGGTTACAAAATCTAATATGAAAATAAAGAGATGTTGGTATCGTCCAATCTTAAAGATATGTCAAAAGGTTTGTGATCGTTTACAAAAATATATTGTAAAAATAATGTTAAAATTATTAGAATATAAAACTTAAATAACGATAGAAACTCAAATTACTAATATTATTAAAACAAATTTTTATTTTTAATACTTAAATTCAAAACATCAATGTTTGATTTCCTAACTTTTTCTTCTCTATCTTACTTGTTATGTGTTATATGATTAATGACTAACAGTTTAAGTTTTTATTGATAAAACATTCTTTCTAAAAGTATACACAAAAAATAAGGAAGAATTTCTCCAACTTCTAAAACTTTGTCAATATGTAAAGTTTTAATTGCTTATGGAATATTTATTTAAAAAAATCACAAATGTTGAAAGAAAATACAATAATTTTCTTTTCTCTTTGTCAACTTAGAATAATGTTCTTATGTTGTGAAAACCAGAAATCTCTACTAAATATTATTTTATCTGTGTCTCCTTTCTATATTTAGTGAAACTACTCAACTTTTGTCATAAGCATAGTTACTATCGAGCCAATTTTGCAACCAGCCCCGAAATTTTGCTAGAGATCATTGTGGATATGATAAATGATACTACAGGTTCATGGACGTGAGAGATGTTTCCCTAGCTCATGAAAAAGCATTGGAGGATATGATAAACTTAACACCATTTGATAAACGTAACACCATTTGAATTAATTTGTCGTAGGAAAAGAAAAGTGAAATGGAAAGAATCATTTACAAAGTGAAGTGTGAAGAAAGTGGAGAACCTGAGAGCTAAGTTCATTCTTCTGGAAAACTGCTCGTATGACCTAATAATTTTTTTTATAATGCAATTACGACTGGAACTAATAGGTCTATATGGCCCATCGATTTGTTTTGTTAATTTGATTTATGATAGATGATATTCTGGAGGAAAATTATCTGGTGAAGATATGGTATCTATGATTGAGAGATCAAAAAGCAAGACAAATGAATCCTGTAAAACTATTTTTCGAGGCCGTTGCTTACATCCATGATCTCATAAGCATGTGCTTGATACCATTGCTTCTGCCTCTTAAGTCGATCCTGATATCTCTAAAAGAGATGACCCCCAGCAGAGAGATATGCCAAGACGATCACGTAAAAGACATCCACCAGTTAGTACTGGAAGCAGTATCATAGTTGCCCTTCACCGTACCGTCAATTGGACGTTCCCAGCTTTGTATTTGATAACCAAAAAGCTCAACATCAATTTGTTAATGAAGTTATAACTGTTGCCTTCACCCATTCATACACCTCTGCATTAGCCGTTCCACATCTCCTTTGATGTTGTCTGGTTGCAAATAATGCACTTCCTTTAAGCTAAACAAATGTAGTGTCATATTCAGCCTTCAACTTTGCATAACATAACTTTACACCGATATAAAATGTATGAAAATGTTTTCAGCAAGATGTAATAAAGAAACCAATAGCAGGTTAAGCAAAGTACATTTAGTAAATCCATATATCATAGATTGACCAAACTAAGAGTAACCATCAACAGTCAAAACACTTCATTTCAGAGGCTGCAGAAAAATAGTCGTGAACCCATATAATTTCTGCATTCTGAATCGATCTCTAAACAGATTGTAAGATAAAATACTCTATCTCCTTTCCAGTTTTCATAAATGGCTTATTAGAAGCCCAAGAAATTCCTCTAGAAGCTCCTTTTTATTGCCTAGAAATAAAACCGAATCATTTACCTTCTTTTTGTGTATCTTTCTCAAGTTCGATTAATAAGAAGTGGGCATTTCAATCTCAGACGCATGTTCAAAACCAAACCGGAAGCCATCCAGCCGTTAGATTCCTGTAACCACACGACAACTAAGCTTGTTCCATCAGCCAATGCAAAGATTGTGCTTATCAAATGAAGTTTGTACCTTATTTTTAATTCCTTCTTCGGCTCTCTTGTTTCAGGAACCTTTGTCTCCCATCCGCCACTGCCCCAAGGGTCATCATCTCGATTCTCATTTTCAAGTATCAAAATTTGGACCGGTTCCAGTTGTTGGTGACCTCCACATACTTGAATCTAAATATATTGTGCTCTGAACCACACCAGATATATTTCGACTATTCACTTTGACCTCTTGCTTCGATACAGTATTGTAACAGTGTGTTAGAAGTCATGAAAGATGAATTCCATACTATAAAGGACTATATAAATTGCAACAGATTTGGAGTCGCTGGAGACGTCGGAGGCAGTAGGCGAAGAAGAAGCAATAAGTTTAGAGTTGGGCCTGAAAACGTGGTAAAATTTATACAAATAGGCTGGTTATTTTTATGAGTTTGAAAGTTCGAAGCCCATTAAATTAAAACTCGTTATGATGTGTCATAAAAAATTTTAGTTAGGCTTACCACACGCGGCCCAGTTACATAGAGCTCTATGATGTGGCGAAAAATCTGGCTTCCTATTGGTTGAATTAATTAAATGACGTGGATGCTCTCATAGAGCTTCATATCTTCCTTTTAGTAGTGTAATAATAGATTTCTATTTTTCTTAAAGATACACATACATAATAAAAATAAAATATCTATAAAATTATATATATATATATAACTAATTTATTTTTTCATATTTTGTAAAAAATATGATTTTACCTGACATAGTTTCACAAAAACTAATATGGTATTTGTTCTCTAAAATAAAATAATAAATTTTAAAATCTAAAACTTCAAATTAAAATTGTAGCTAGACAATAAAATAAAGATAAGAAAAGATTCAGCTATCTGGTTTCAGAGAGTTCCTTCTTCAAAGAATCATCTGGTTTCAAAACTTATAACATGGAAAGCATAAGGTTGGAGTCGTTGGACTTTGTAGAATGGTGAGTTTAAAGGAACAAATTATGTTTTGAAATTATTTTTTGAAAAACTTTGAGAAAAATAGAATAGTGAATGATATTAAATAATCCGAGATACTCTGAAATTTGATATTCTTTCATATAAAAGTCACTACTAAATGTACAAGCGTCGTAGTCTACTAATATAATTTTTTCAATGATACATTGTGATATAATAAAATTTTAAAATCATAAAATATAATAATTCAAAGTAAAAAATAAAAAATTTATATTTTAAAATATTATATTAACAATCATGTTATACATTTAAATTTACAAATACATACTATACCATTTAGTCCAAAAATAATTATTTTTAACAAATTTTCAGACAGTCACAGATCAACTTCTAAGAATAAACAATAACAGTGTAAGATTTCTTTTAACAAATTTATTTTCATAGAAATTCCAAATACCCCTATTCTATTTTAATTAAGATAGCTGAATTTATTTCAGAATATTTTATTTAAATTTTAATTTTGTCATAACTGCTCAAAAATATTTTTCCATCTAAATTTATGGTCAAATATTACAAATATATCATTTAATACAAACAAAAATCTAAAAACAGAAAATAAATACCCTTACGACCACCAAATATTCCAAATACATCATTTAGTACAAAGAAAATGAGCTAAAAACAGAAAATAAATACTTGTGCCGTTGCACGGATCATAGTGTAGTTACCATATTAATTACAAAATTGTATTAGTTATATGTGTTTTAGTTGTATCAGTTATACTAGTTATACTCAATGTATTAGTATTAGTTATATTTGTTTTAGTTGTACTAGTCATACTAGATCGAGTTGTATTAGTTGTACCAGTTCGAGTTGTACTATTTAGAGTCATACTAGTTGTACTAGTAATACTCTGCGTTTTTTTGTCATAAATCTCGTACGAAAAAGATGGAATTTGACTTTAGATAAAACATAATTGGTTAAATACGACTATGGATTAATCGATTTGGAATAAGAAAGAGAAAGTTAGTGAATATTTGAAGGAATTTTTTTATTTTGTTTAAAGGTGAAAGAAACATCCATGGGAAGAAAAAAAGAGAAAAGGAAGAAGAAGAAAAAAAAAATCAGGGCTAATAGTTGAGTCGGTCAGGTTATTGGTCAGTTATGGATCGGATTATAGATTGGGTCTGGATATGAATGACATAGATTCGTAATTATATTGAAGTCTTTAGTTTTTTTGTTATTTTAGATATTTTTTAACTAAATTTAAATGAAAAATATATACAAAATAAGAAGGGGTTATTATAGAATTTGTGATATCCATATGTGTCATGGTAGAATTTGATTCACCAACCAATGAAAATTAGTTATTTCATATGTAATTTTTTTCAAAAAAATAAAAAATAATATTTAGAATTTGTTTTTTTTTTAATAAAAGTATAAAAATAAATAAAGAAAATAGTAGTAGCTGTCAAAAAGAAAAGATTTTTTTTAACATTATTAAAGCCGTTCATACTAAATTTTAAACTCTAAACACTAAACCTAAATTATTGGGTAAACCCTAAATCATTGGATAAACTCTAAACTTTTGGAATATCTCTTTGTCCAAGAGTTTAGGGTTTACCTAATGGTTTAGAGTTCAAGGGTTTAAGGTTTAATGTTTAAGATTTATGATTTAGAGTTTAATACGAACATTTTTAACTATATTAAAAAAATATATTTTTTTATAGCTATTACTACTTTTTATTTTTTTTTATCTTTTGTTTAAAAACAAATTTTTAAATATTATGTTTCCTTTTTCGAAAAAAATCTACATATGAAATAAACAATTCTCATTGGTCGGTGAACCTATAGGTTCAGACAACCCAAGATTTGTTTTCTTTTTCGAAAAAAATCTGCATATCTTCGAACAAAAGATTTGTTGCCTTTTCAACTTTTTTTTTATATACATAAGAGGACTATGACCTTCAAACAAAAAGATTTGTTGCCTTTTTAACTTTCTTATATTTTCTTTTGTTGACAAATCTTATCTATATAAGAAGACAATCAAACTTTCACTTCATCATCACTTGTACAATAAAAATAAACTACAAAATATTCTAAAGATTACAATTAGCAATGGAAAAAACATATCTCAAGATTGTCTTCTTGTTCTCCCTCACACTCATAGCGCTTTGTATGCTTCTTCTTTGTTTTATATAGTTCTTTAGTTTGGCTTTGTATTAAAGTTTGCGGGGTGTGTCTATGTGAAGGTTCGTATTTGGTTGATGCAAGAGAGATAGTGGAGGAAGAAGCGAATTGTCTTGGCGGTAGCTGCATGCCGCCGGTAGCAGCTACAATAAAGTACACTCCACTTTGCACGGTAGATAACGACTGCAGAGTTTTCTGTCCTCCGAAATGCAGGCCTGGTAGTCCTTGTGTCTGTGAGTGTAGTAGATCAGGACTCTGTACATGTCAATGTGATGCGTGATCACCATAGTTTCTTCTTTATTAGACAGAGAGGAGCAATACGCTATTCAAATATATAAGATTGTTTAAAATAAATGTATTTCCCCCCAGAAAACACACTTCTCTGCACCAATCATGATCGAAACAATTCCTTATTGTCTTTGTTTTTTTTTAACACAACTTCATTACTAAGCATAATCGATTACAATAATAGAGCACAACATTGGACATACCCAATGTGCAAGCCTCATGGCTAAAAAACACAACATCTAAAGCAATAGAAGGATAGGTACACAAGCTTTAATAAGCTTGATAAGATGTTAGAAGGAATTTTGAAGGAGCCACTTGCAGATGAAGATTCCAAACACACTTCAATATCTTCTAACTTGCAGATTGTCACGTTAACGTGTGACTTTGACAAACACTTTAAACTCTTGGTTCTCACCAAAATGAGCTCTGTTGCATCGGTTAGAGCAGTGTTAAATTTCAACGGAATTGGAAACGATAGACAAACGGAGGAGTGTGGAAATGTTCTAACCATGATAACACAATTAATTATTATTTTTACTAAATTATGTTCTTTTCTTGTGACATCTCCTATACTAGTGCCTCTCTTTCTGAAATATTTTTTTTTTTTTGTGGATCTCTTTTTTGTTTCCTTGTATTTTTATTTTATTATTTTACATTTTAGATATTAATTTGTTTATTTGGTTTAAAGTAAAGATAGTATTGCGTTAAAAATGGTTTGATAATTGGGAATTCGGCCAAAAAAACACTGAACATGGTAAGAATGGCCAAAAGAAACATGGACTCGAGACTGACAAAAAAAGCTTGAACTTTTGTTGACTTTTATCAGCTTATTAAGAAACTTTGATTGACCGACCAAATTAAGACACCGTTAACTAACAGTTAAGACGGTGGTTAATCAATATTAAATACAAAGATTGTTAAGTAAAACGACGTCGTTTTACCTATTTTTATTATCAAAAATATGTTGTTCGCGTGGCGAACCTGAGAACTCATGGCCAAATGACGAGGTTTCTTGCCACTAGATTACTGTCACTTTTAAAAATATCCATAACATGTTTTCTTTTATTGAGTATCAAACAAATCTCGAAAAATCTAAATTCTTTTAAAAAAATTTCAAAAAATCTTAAAAATTCAAGAAAATTCTGAAAATTAAAATTGAAATTATAAATATTTAAAAAAAAATCAAAACATTAAAAAAATTTTATAAAAATTAATGTATCTAAGATCATTTGAGTTTTTTTATCTTAAATACATTAATCATACATTTTTTATAAATTAATATATTTGAGATAAAATATAAAAATGATATTTATCACACTACAAATGTTTTTCATTTAATTATTATTATATTTTAGAAAGAAATTTGTGATAATATCATTTGTTTATTGTATCTTAATTATCATTTGTCTATTTTATCTTAAATACATTATTCATACTAAAATCTATAGTGTGATAAATATCATTTTTATTTTATATTACATACGTTAATTTATTTAAAAATATGTTTCAAGTTTTTTAATCATTAAATTTAATTCGTTGAATTTTTTGAATTTATTTTATATTTTTTGAAATTTTTAATGTATTGATTTTTTTTTAAAAAAAAAACTTATTTGTAATTTCAATTTTAATTTTACTTTTCAGAATTTTCTTGAATTTTTAAGATTTTTTGGAATTTTTTTAAAAAGAATTTAGATTTTTGAGATTTGTTTGATACTCAATAAAAAAAACATGTTATGGATATTCTTAAAAGTGAAAATAGTCTAGTAGCAAGAAACCTCGTCATTTGGCCATGATTTCTCAGGTTCGATCCATGCGAACAACATATTTTTAATAATAAAAATAGGTAAAACGACGTAAAATAGGTAAAACGATGTCGTTTCATTCCATCTCAAAACGACGTCGTTTTAGTTAACGATTTTTGCAACGTCGTTTAATCATTCTGTAATAGTGTATTTAATTTGGCGAGTCAGTGATAACTTACTGATTAAAGTTTAAAGTCAAATATAGTTCGGTGTTTTTTTGGCCAGCCAATATGTTCGTATTTATTATGGCAATTCGTGTAAAATTCATGATTTTTTTGGCCGAATTCCCTTTGATAATTGGAGTTTATCACGTAACGTGGCAAATGCGAGTTTCATTGGTCCCAAGGCAAGTACTAGTATTCTGTTTTTTTCGAAGTTTCAACCCTCGCTGCTTCTTCTTTGTCTAAAACATCACAACGTTGTAAGTTGTAACCAACTCGAGAATCTGAAGATGACAATTAGCATTCACACGGCGATGGATCTGATCGTTGCTGTTTTCTCTTTGATGATCGGATTTGGATTTTATGCTCTCATCGTCTCTGTCCTCTGCTCCGTCGCTTTCCTCCATCATGTCAGAGCCGCTCCTCCCAGCCCCTCCGTTTTAATATCTAGCCGGAGATAATTCATCAGAAATGTTCCTTTATTTTATTTACTAACAAAGAAGTTGCCTCTCTAGTTATGAAATAATTCGATATAAATACAATAAATCAAAGCAAGCGTAATTAAATCAATTTTTCAATTGTATATAACGCAAATTGTTGTTTAATTAGTTCTGCAGTTTTTCAGCAAACCAAAATAACATTTTTAAAGACAAGAAACTCATACAAATGCTCTCTTGTTCTACTTGTATGAGAAATGCAGAACAAATATTGTAACTGAATCTAAATTAAAAGGAAAAAGTTATAAATATTTTTTTGTCAACATTTTGATACTTGTTAAGAGTTCAAATGGTGGATAAACAAACCGTGCAAATTGTTCTTGCCCACAAAATACAATAAATTTTAGAGATAGGTATTACGGAAACACATGATTAATTCTAGAACACTCATCTCAACGTGAACACTTGGAAATGTCAAAATTATCACTACTCAGGTCACCATCACTTAAGCCTAATCTCTTTGTCGAACATTTCCACTGTTATAGTGGTACAACTGAAAAAACCCAATCATCTCCATCATGAAGTTTCGACTTTGATTAGCATGTTATACTGTTTTTTACACCTTGTGCAACTGACCGTCTGTGAATAATGATTAGATCTAAACCTGAGTCATTCTTACTAGAACCCCATATGCTTAAAACAACAATATTTTCGGATAATAATCACCATAACCGACGAGAAGCTCCAAATCTTCATGCCATGTTCTAATTGATCTGAAGCATCTTGAGATTTCAATCAAGGAGAACCAACACTCAAAAAACCATTCAACATGAAGAGCGGCATGAACACATCAGGAGATTAATAAAAACATGTTCATTAGTGATGTTTGTAATCAAACTAATAAAATGGATAGGACTTGGGTTCACCCCCTGTGGTAAACCTTTAAATTTACCTTTTGATTTATAACCAATCAAAGTGACATGTGGATAATTAAATTAAAATATTAAATATATTTAAAAATAGTTAAAAAAAAATAATGTCAATTCTAAATCCGAAATCTTAATTTCTAAATCCTAAACATTAATTCCTAAATCCAAACCCTATACCCTAAACTCAAATCCTAAACCCTAAACCCAAATCCTAGACCCTAAACTCAAACCGTATACGCTAAACCCAAATTCTAGACCCTAAACTCAAATCTTATATCTAAATGCTAGATCCTAAACCCAAACCGTATACTCTAAACTCAAATTCTAAACCCTAAACGCAAACCGTGAACCCTAAATCTAAACTGTATACCCTAAACCCAAATCATATACCCTAAACCTAAACCCTATACTCTAAACCCAAATCCTAAACCCTAAACCCAAACCATACCTACTTCGGGGTGCTATCACTAAAATAGAAAAAATTACGTAGTAATTCTTCGGGGTTTACGGTTTGGGTTTAGGGTTTAGAATTTGGTTTTAGGGTATACGGTTTGGGTTTAGGGTCTAGCATTTGGATCTAGAGTTTAGATTTAAGGTTTGGCTTTAAAGTATAGAATTTGGGTTTAGAGTTTAGAATTTGGGTTTAGGGTTTAGGATTTGAGTTTAGGGTATAGGGTTTGGATTTAGAAATTAATGTTTAGGGTTTAGAAATTAAAATTTAAGGTTTAGAATTGACATTATTCTTTTTTAGTTATTCTTAAATATATTTAATACTTTTTATTTAATTATCCACATGTCATTTTGATTGGTCATTAATCAAGTGGTGAATTTTAAGGTTCACCATAGGAGGTGAACCCAAGTCCTGTCCTAATAAAATATACGGAGGATTACAAAATTCGGCGTCTAACCTACTCATAGTTAAAAAAAAAATTGTTATTACATTATTATTTCAGTTTACCCGAATAAGTTTTTCCGAATAATCTCATCCGGCCCGAAAATTTACTCATAGTATGGATGATATTACTTATTAGAAGAATCTGTATGGCGAAACTCATTTACATTTCTATTGAACAGAACACTTCTATTGAACAAACATATATTAATAGTTTAGTACACATTCTCCTGTTTTAATTTGAGGCAATCTATATTTTCAGGTCTCAGGTTCAGCTATATTGCAAAGTGGAACCAGACTCCTGAGTTCGAACAAGTCCACATTCCATTTTTCTTGTTCACGAGAGAGCTCGGAGATCGAATACATGACTGGCTCTAAGATTTTTAGGGACTAAACATTTTAGTCTAAATTTTAATACTTGTAGAATAATTATTTTGAGACTATAAAAATATTTGTGTACTGACTCCATAAAATCTGAGAGGTAAAACCAATGCTTTCATTAAACTACGTGGAAGACTGGTTCTGGTTGAATAGTGAGGATAAACACAAGTGTTTAAATTCGACCATTTTCATCCTCTTTCAAATTCGACCATCTTCATCCATAATCTTAATGATTGGTGGTTGCCTTTTGTTAATCTTTTCCTTGGATGTCATTTTCGAATACCAGTGGAACGTGTGCAGTTTAATTGAAATGCTTGGTTCTTGGCCTTTGCTCGTTTGGTTCTACGGTCTTCTTGAAGTTGAAATTGGTAGACCAAGTCCAATGTGTTGTGCATTTTCCGGGTCTTAATCTCTCACAATTTTGTGGGTCTTTTAGAATTAGATTGGACGACCCTCATTTCATTATCATCTACCTGTTTATTGCTTCTGCACGTGCATGGTGGATTTGAGATTACAGTCTCGAAAGTGACTTGAGAATCACATCTACGTGAAGACGGTCCTCTCTTAGCAAGCTGCCAGCTAAAAAATCTTTGTTGTTTTCTGCTCTCAATTCAATGTGCCTCAATAAGTCTAATAACTTTTCAGTCATTTTCTAAGACTTAAAATGTATATTGATTACAAGTTACAGTTATGCATCATGCTATCCCAAAATATTGATCCATCGATTGACTCTGTTACTGAGCTTTTGACTCTCAGTTGAAATATCTCTAGTAGTAGAAACTCTTGCTCTTTTGTTTTTATTTTTGATAGATACATTTATATTTATTTAGGATTGACTAGATTTACGGAACTTGAAACAATTACCATTTAAAGGTCAAATGTTCCGTATATATATATATATATATATATATATTTGGACAATATAGAGCCAAATAATCGATATATTAACTGTTTAAAAATTGAGGGTTAAACGTTGGCCAAGTTTACTGTTGTGAACATGAAAAGCTACATGGTTCTTACTGTGTTGAAAAAGTGAGAAGAATATCGCAAACAGGTTCTTTTTTTTTGGATCTTGTATATATAACTCTTTTCCTGTTGTAAAATACTACTATTTTATGAATTTTTGGTTTATGAAAAGTTTTGTGAGCGTTGATAATGACTTATCTTGAATGATTGTAAGTTGTTAAAAAAAGAATCATGTGAAGGCATTGAAAGCAGAAACTCTTTGTTAACAGGCAAAGCTATGGTGTGGTAGCTATTTTGGGGCCACACCTAGTAAAAACCTTGGAAACTCTTGGTTTGTCATCAACCTCTTTGTTTTATCCGAAAATCAAATCGTTTGGATCTGAACTTGTTTGAATGAATGAGTAGTTCCGAGTTCGTGTACATGTTTTTGCTTTTTTTTCATTGGCTATGGATTATTGAATTTTTCTGTTCCCTTTTTGTGTTAGAACGGAGTATGTGCAGCAAAGGTAGATATTATTAGCATAGCTCCAAGGCACATAAAGTTACAGAAACGGGATTTGCTTTAAGCAAAAAACATAATCCTGTTACAGAAAGCAATGCAATTACACATAAATCTCAAATAAAAGTAAACAACTACATGGTCTTGATTATGATATTTTTTTTCCTTGACACTGGATATAGAAATAGAAACTAAAACCATGTATTGAGGAGTCTTATTTGGTTTTGCTCACCTTGCCTCTACTTTGAACACGACTAGTTGTGGTGGTTCTTGTTCTAGCCTTGAACTCAGATTCCTCTTCTTCGTCGCTGAACTTTTCACAAGCCCTGTTCTTTGTCTTATGACTGACTTGTTTGGCATTACTCTTCTTTGCAGCTGCATGATTCTTGGTGTTCCTTTGATGCTGAGTGCTTGGCCATGAAGATGCATCAGAAGTCATCGAGTCATCGCTCCCATTTTCACTACTATCATCACCATCACCATCTTCAGCATCTTCATCATCTACCTTTTTAAAACGAAAATCATCATCATATTCTTCATAGACAACCTCAGAGGGATGGTTTCCATGGAAGGTGTCTTCTATGTACATAGTCCATCCTGATTCACAACCACTCTTCTCCTCAGCACCTTCTCCATGGATTGTTGGAGACTCCATTGGCAACACAAAAAAAGTTAACTTAGCTTTTTTCTCTTTATTTAACGTTACTTACCTCACAGCTAGTTCCCAATCTCTTTACCCTCAGTGTCTTTTGTGTCTGATATTTTTTTTTCTTGAGCTTTAGAATCAGAAAAAGCTGGAGCCTATTGAATCACTCTTATAATTGAATACTAGGAGCATGTATCACCACATGGCAATTCTAAGACCATTGTTTTCTCTTAATTGAAGAACTACAAGACAAGCTATTTTCAGATATAGTAGATATGAAGGAGAAAATGTTAGTAAGCGGCTTCTTGAAATAAAAATAGTACAGTTTCTCTATAAAAATTTAATTCTCTTTACCACTTTCTTTTATAGAGATATATCTATAGGGAATCGAATGTTATAGCAGTTCCCAAAACACGGTTCGAACCACACAAACCGTAGAAGAGACAGAGTACATCAATACCTACCAAACCAGAGTTATCTGTTTTGAGCTCTCTCTCATTAAGTGTTGGGTAAGCAATGCTCATTGGTTAACACTTACCTTTTTGTTTCTTTTTTTTTTTTTGATAATAAACCACATGATAGGATAGACATAACATTTACTAGTTTTTACTTCACTCTCTCTCATTCACTGAGTTGCAATCAATCCCACAACGATAAAAAGATTCAGCTTTTTTGAGGTGGAAATAAGATGAGACCCACTCAACAAACAAGAAGGAATATGAAAACCTATTTTCTTAATTAGGTTAAGAGCTGTTCCTCTTCCTCATTCCTTTAATACTCTTCTTCCTTCTCAGTCCTGTCTTGGTCATAAAAAGTGTTGCAGCCTTTTGGTTTCTCTCTCCTCTCTCCCAAAATATAGAGTTTTTTGCATTGAAGGTAATCCAACTGGATTTACTGACTGTCTTTATATTCTTGAGGAAAAGGACAAAAAAGAGATTAGTAAGTTACTTCTAACTTCTCTTTTATGCTTTCATCTTTTGCATTTTTTACAGTCATTTGGATTTCATATTGGTTACAGCTAAGCAAAATCAAGTGGGGGAGAAACCATCTATAACATTATAAACGGGTATGGTGACTTTAACCCTTCTTGTTGATCATTCAAGTAATTCAGTTTTTGGACTTTATGAAAATTTGATCATCATAGTACAAATAATAATACGCATTGTGGGTCTCATGAGTGGATGTATATTAGGATTTATTAGAATTGTACACATCGTTAATGCCTCCAAGCTTTTTTTTTTGGGAGACTCATTTGTATTTTCTCATGTGGGTCTTTGTACTATTTATCATTCATCCTACACGAGTGAGTGTACTGTTTCTCTCATAATAATATCTTTATTTCATTAGTAATGGGATTAGGCTGACAGTACTTTTTGGCCAATATGTTAGATAATTCAGAAATATTACATGATTTGATATTGATATTGTTTGTTTTTGGCACTTACGTGGATAAGTAGTTGAGAAAAAAAAGGTGATAATTTGAGTTGGCTTCTCTTTCACTCTCATATGTATATAGATGGGTTCTAGAATATTGCTTTCTTAACTTGTTAGTATATGGTTTACCAAAAAATAACTTGTTAGTATATGATGAGTCTATGAACTTAGAACTAATATGCTAACAAGGCTTCTTAAATGTGAATTAGTAAATGCCATGTTGCTTGGTTGCTGTTAAAGAAGAAAGTGGGTATGTCCCTTAGCACCAAACTTTTTTGCTTTGCTTTGAATGCCTGCTTTTGTCAGGTATACTTCCCCATGGATTCATTTGTCTCTTACTCATAAGTCTCCCATGTGAAATTATTAAATTATTATTGGATGTGTGTATACACTTTGGAAACTTCTCTCATTTAAATTAGACACACCACTATACTTTCTTCAAGCATTTTTCATGATTTGGTTGCCATCTTAGATAAGATGACAAAAATCTCCGCTGTAACATCATACCTTTCGATAGATTTCTCGACCCATTTTTTTGTTTTCTTTCTCTTCTGTAACATGGTATCCTAAAAGTGCAATAATTGAATATATATATGTACATTATACTATTATTTGTTTCGAAATTCTTTGCTTTTACTATATTCATACATATATAAGCCTCTAACAAAAAGTAATCATAGCTCAACTAAATGAAAACTTGTAGAAATTGAGACCGTGGGGAGATTGTGAAAGGACATCTCGCTTTATAATAAGTTCATAAAAGTCAATTATGGTCGAGTCTTTGTTTAGATCAATAGACGGATTTATTGGGTTAGGTTTTATTTTTATATTATTCATGCGGGTCTCACAAGACCACCAATTAAATCACTGAAGTGTACGTTTTTGGCGCTCCTAGAATTTAAGATTCTAAATTACAGTATAAGTAGTTTAAATATATGTGTGGGTCATGACAAAGGTTTGAAGGTAAAATAAATTATAGAAGAGGAAGGTCAGAAACATCTGACAAATAACATTGAGGATGTGAAGGTTAATCCATTCTCTAACACTAAACGTCTCAACATACATAAGCAAAATCTTTAATTTTCTTTTCTTAAAATGAATGTAGAATTAATTCAACTCAAAATATTCCTTACAATAGATGCACCTCTGTTTTGTGACGAATCAACTAAGCCAATGATTAAAAGACTACAAGTTTTGGTTGTGATGAATACAGTTCCATAGCTTTTTCATATCAACGTATGACATATCATCTTTTGAAGCAACCCACACTGCCCACACTTCCATAGCTTTTTCATATCTAGTTCTTCCCATCGCTTGAATTGAAGGAATCTTGTTTCCAACTTGCTGATCTACTTACCTTAGGCAAGACGGGCCGCTCACTTCCAAAGTGAATGTACCGTTGCATGGAATAAGTATCAAAGTTTAAAGAGGTTGGTCTTCTCACGAAGTTGTCCATCAAAATATCTAAGACATGATGAGTCCATTGGTTCGAGTGGCTTGAATCAAGGAGATGTGTATCTTCTTTTAACATAACCAGCAATCCAACCAATACTTGTTTTTCCGTTGGTGTATCGTATTAGGAACAAAGGTCCCACATCGGATATTGGAAGGGATCCTTAGTAATATATAAAATAGATGAACCTCTCCACTAATCACCAATTGGTTTTAAGTGTGAAGGCCATTTACCTTAACATGGTATCAGAGCCTGATCCATGCAGTCCAACCCGATCCACATCGATCTGGTCCAAAGTTGGCCTATCGATCCTTGCCTGAACATTTTGAGATTGACGCTCAAAAAGCCATCATCTCGAGGGGGCGTATTAGACAGAAAGTGTCTCACATCGGTAGTTGGAAGGGATTCTTAGTAATATATAAGGTGGATGGGTCACTCCTCTTATATATCACCAATTGGTTTTAAGTGTGAAGCTCATCTAGCTTTACATGGTATCAGAGCCCGATCCACGCAGTCCACCCCGATCTACATCGATCTGGCTCAAAGTCGGTCGATCGATTCTTATCCGAACATTCCGAGATTGACGCTCAAAGAGCCATCATCTCGAGGAGACGTATTAGGAACAAAGGTTCCACATCGGGTATTGGAAGGGATCTTTAGTAATATATAAAATAGATGAGCCACTCCACTAATCACCAATTAGTTTTAAGTGTGAAGTTCATCTAGCTTAACATATCGCACTTGAAAGATTTTGAGTTGGGTCCATCCGAACGCACCTGAAAGTTTTCAAATAATAAACGCTGGGTTCGTAGCCTGATACTAAACAGCAATCCAATACTCATTCTAGCAACCCTTGAATTAATAGCCTGATACTAAACAGAAAGTTGGGGCCAATCTTTCAAATAATAAACGTTAGATTCATCTCTAGATCAAATAATCAGGGGATGATCTAATCGTTCGGATGTTAATATTTTGTATCGTCGATTTAAACTGCAATAGTATAAGAGGTTCAAATATCTAAGACTAAGAGGCCATGACGAAGAGACGTCATCCAAAGCTCGTACCGCTTTACCAAAACCACCTAACTCAAGTTTCCTCCAACTAATGCATCCCTACCCTACATAACCTTTGTTTAAAACCGTTTTGAAGACAGAAAATATTTTTAAAATAATAAGTTAATAACCAGGCGACGACGATTAAGATATAAATTTAAGATTTATCATAGATTGTTGAACTACGTGGTTATTATTTTTTCTTAAGTGTCTTCTTTAATCAGATCTTATAATTCAATATGACGCCAGCGAGTGGATCATAATTTCCCTCCTACTTGGCTACTTTTGATCTTTCGTTAATTGAAGGAAAGGAGTCAGAGCAAGAGAAGAACAATTAGCACTATAATTACAAAACAATACCGACCTGAAAATAATTCATGTAACCTTTTGGCGACCTACATATCTCACAAAATTACTCACGAAATTTACAGAAATTAGGCGGTTATACTTCCAAATTCACCTCTATTTTATAGCTAAATAAGATGAGATATTACATAATTTGGAGCAGGGTTTGCATTAGTGTCGCTGTCGTGTCACAACCGAGGCGTTCAAATCATATTTTCAAAATATAAAATTTGACCTATGGAATTATATATATTTTTCAAAGAAATTATATATGTTAATTTGAATTTTTTTGTGACCATAGAAAAGGTCAATTTGACGACCAAACAAATAAAAACAGTTGAGCAAACTACAAAAACAATGAGACTTCCAGATGTGTTTCAAGAATCAATTTTATGACATGGTTGCAGCCAGGGGGGATGTAGGAATGTATTCAGGTGGGAGCATATACACTATGTCTATTTTTCAGTTGGGGGCATTTCATAAACACCATAGTAATTAAAGAAATGAAATTTTAAAATCCGCCCCTGGTTACAGTAGCTAATGCAAAACATGCAAAAAAAAAAATTTGAAATAAAATCAGAATATAAGTGTGGAAATAGTTTATATTTTGGTAATATATGATTTTGGTGTGGTAACCATCTGTACTATTGTTCAGATTAACTTTCATCTGATTTATCTTTAGGTCATAGGAAACCCCAACAACCATCTCACAGAATTAGTTGCATCTCCCTTTACCAACCTTGTCAAGACCCTTCTGACACAAGAAATCTAAAACCTTACAATGCCTACTTCTCTCAAACTTATATATCTATTTGAAGTCCCACCCAATTTCTCCCAGTCCTTACCTCCCACAAAAATTGAATTAAAAAGGGTTTCAAGAGAAGAACAATGAAACTCCTCCTTGTGATCTTTATCATTAATGCAATATTTATCCCATGCTTTTCCTTTGATGTGCCGGGAAAGGATCTTCCATTAACCCTAGATTATTACAAGTCTACTTGCCCCACAGTATTTGACGTCATCAAGAAAGAAATGGAATGCATAGTGAAGGAAGATCCTAGAAACGCCGCCATAATTATTCGTTTACACTTCCACGACTGCTTTGTCCAAGTAAGTACATATACACACCTTACTTGTTATGCAAGAAATCTCCCCACCTCGTTGCCCTCATTCAGCCAAATTGGACACTTCTTCTATTAGGGACATAAGTCCCACATCGGGTATTGGAAGGGATCTTAAGCAATATATAAGATGGTTGGGTCACTCTACTAATCACCGATTGGTTTTAAGTGTGAAGCCCATCTAGCTTAACATGGTATTAGAGCCCGATCCACGCAGTCCAACCCGATCCATCATCGATCTGGCCCAAAGTTGGCCCATCGATCCTTGCCCAAACATTCCGAGATTGACGCTCAAAGAGCCATCATCTCGAGGGGGCGTATTAGGGACATAAGTCCCACATCGGGTATTGGAAGGGATCTTAAGCTATATATAAGATGGTTGGGTCACTCCACTAATCACCAATTGGTTTTAAGTGTGAAGCCCATTTAGCTTAACATCTTCTTCCTACACTTACCGATTCTTTGGTAGATTATTGATGAAGAAAAGACAGAGTTTAGCTAAAATTTATCTAAAATGGTTGCTTTATGAAATGATATGGATGCTTACCTACTTTAAGAGTTAAACTAAAATTGTATTGCAGGGATGCGATGCATCGGTGTTACTAGACGAAACAGAGACACTACAGGGAGAGAAGAAAGCTTCTCCCAACATAAACTCACTGAAAGGATACGAAATTGTAGACAGAATCAAGAACATAATCGAATCCGAATGTCCTGCAGTCGTTTCTTGCGCCGATCTTCTCACTATTTCTGCTAGAGATGCTACGATCCTGGTATATATTAGTCCCTCGTGGGGGATTATCAAAAACAATCATGTATATTATATATATAGTATCATATGAAATTATGAAACTGAAACATGTTAGTAATATTGATTTGATAAAAAGGTTGGGGGGCCTTACTGGGACGTTCCTGTCGGAAGAAAAGATTCAAAAACAGCAAGCTACGAGCTTGCGACAACCAACCTTCCAACTCCCGAAGAAAGTTTAGTCAGCATCATCTCTAAATTCTACTACCAGGGTCTCTCTGTTGAAGACATGGTCGCTCTTGTTGGTAAGATCAATCCGCTAAACCAAACTAAACCGGGAATTGATTTTAGTATAATTGTAAACCGGATTATTATAACATCAAACCGATCACTTCATGTACGTAGGAGCTCACACGATCGGGAAGGCACAATGCAGGAACTTCCGTTCACGGATCTACGGTGATTTTCGTGTGACGTCAGCGCTGAATCCTGTGTCGGAGACGTACCTGGCGAGCCTCCGAGAGTTGTGTCCGGAGAGCAGCGGAGAAGGTGACAGCAACGTGACGGCGATGGACAATGTGACGCCGAATCTCTTCGACAACTCGATCTACCACACGCTGCTGAGAGGAGAAGGGTTGCTGAACTCGGACCAGGAGATGTACACGAGCATGTTCGGTATACAGACGCGGCGGATAGTGAGCAAGTACGCGGAGGATACGGTTGCTTTCTTCGAGCAGTTCTCTAAGTCGATGGTGAAGATGGGGAACATTTTGAACTCTAAGAGCTTGGTCGATGGTGAAGTACGAAGAAACTGCAGATTCGTTAATACATGAACACATATATCGACAAAAGAATTTTCATATAATTTTTTTTTAAAAGACATGGATCTTTTTTATTCTCCTTATTTATACGTTTATGTGTGTGGAAGCTTGAATATGAATTTGTGGTTATTGAAACCACAAGATGAAACCACAATATGAATTTGTGGTTATTGAGTTCCAAAAAAAAAATGAAACCACAAGATAAATTATAGGAGTGTAACGTAAATTATCTGGTGGTGATTGAAATTACAACATAAGTTACAGAGAAAAAAAAGAAAGTTGTTCACAATTTCGATATGTAAAAAGACATAAATTATACATACATACTATGATAACTTTACAATTGTTGTTCACTTAAAAGCTTTTTTCGTATGAAGATTTTACGACATACTCCCTCCGTTTCATAATAGTTGATGTTTTATCTTATTGTACAAAGATTAAGAAAATTATATTTTTTTAATAAAAAATATTTTAAAGATATAATTTAAAAAAGTCTGTGAAATCTAATTGATTGAACAGTTTCCAATAAAGTTAAAGTAACCTTAAAATCTCAAAACTTCATCTAATTTGAAACAAAATTATACTTCTAAAACATCATCTATTATGAAACGGAGGGAGTATTAGTTTTCCCCTCTCTCTCTCTCTCTCTCTCTCTCTCTCTCTCTCTCTCTCTCTCTCTCTCTCTCTCTCTCTCTCTCTCTCTCTCTCTCTCTCTCTCTCTCTCTCTCTCTCTCTCTCTCTCTCTCTCTCTCTCTCTCTCTCAAAATTGCACTGAGTAGGGTTTGTTTCTTTGTCAAAAATATCTACTTAATGCTGGACTGTGCTGTTTCATTTCTACCAGAATCATCACCTCGCCGTGGCTACGAATGCTTTATTTTCAGAACATGGATAGTGATGTTCTGATAACAACTGAAAGGGCATAGGAGACAGCATGTTCTGTGCAGTTAATTTTTTGAAGATAATATGGCGAAATAGCATGATAAAAAAAATTTGTATCGAAAGTCTTTCTGAAAAGATGATGTGTCCTATTTTATATCAAAGCCTAAAGACATAAAGACTACCAGTCCATTGCACTAAAGACATAAAGACTCAATATCAGAGCCTTGACTTAGGTTTAAATCATATGAGTATGCACTTCAAGCTGGACACAACAGAGTGGACACTTGGGGGATTTATTAATCCACTTTGTAATGCAACTTGAGTGGAAAACATGAGAACAAGAAGCAATTGTTGCGTAGTCTCCAAGAAAGAAACCTTCTTGACATATACAACATGTGTCAAACAAATCCATATCAGCGCCAAGCACCTTGACACGCTTGTGACAGTCTTCTTCCAAAATTAATACGGAATAGTACTTCGGCCTTTTCACCCGTCTCAGCCACCACTCAACATAAGTATCTGGGAACTGAGTCTGGCCGGCCTCACGGATCGCATCTCGAATAGTCTTCCTCAGTACATCGTCTGACTTACCTAAAGGGAAGCCTACCATTTTAACAATATTGGTTACAGTGGTGTCATGTAGTTTTTCATCTTTGGCTTCTTCAAGCATAACCTCCATATCCACTGGTGGAACCATTACTGTTTTCTCGACAAGAACTTTGTAAGGAATCCATCTCTTCTCCGACCAAGTCTTCCTCTGCTTCATTAAGCCAGCCAAGAGGCCAAGGACGATGCTGGTCTTGTCCTCTGACTTCAACTTCGCCAGAGGTGAGATCCTATCGATTTCAAACGCTAAAACATCCTTAATGACTTGTGTCGGAAAACAAGAAAACCGAAAGCAATCATTGTCCCCACTTACTAACAAGGAACGAACCAGTTTCTTGCCTCCCCACTCATGCTCGCTCTTGTAAACAACATCAACTTGAACCACAACCATGAACTGTGCGTAAGTAACTGTATCCCCGTACGTTAAACCCATGTCAACAAACGGTTTAGGCTGATAATAGTGCAACTTCACGGGTAAAACATTACAAGCCAATAGTACTTCTTGGTCGTATCTAAGCCATGGTCCGTACACACGCGTTTTAAACTTGCGAGTCAAAGGTCTCATCTTTGCAGCTTCTCCACATATCCTATGGTTAATCATACCACAATGTTCACAGAACTCCCCAAGGCTCTCGTACTTGAACTGAACGAACTGTGGCCTACGACCGTTACCATTAACGTAAAACCCGGGAGGCAGAGGTTTTTTCAAATCTATCTCAACTTTAACACAAAAGTATCTTCTAAACTCGTCATATTTATATGAAATACATGGCTTATCACTAAGCTTTTTCACAATCTTCTCAACATCATCTTCTGTGTAGTTAAATTGGGGTAGGCCCATTACCTTGACCTTGAAGCAAGCAACAGAGAAATCAATATCGGCCATGGATATGTCTTGTGAGCATTCCTTGAGGACTAATATGGTGCCATCAACGTTCCAAGGTCCACCCTTTACAACCTCTTTCTTGTCTCTCTTCTTCCCGAACTCAAATAAGATAATATTGTCTCTGTCCATAGGGAGAACCTTCAAGCTGCCTGAAAGTTTCCATTGCTGCCGCAGTGAGCTTTCTGTTCTGTCAAGGGACGGTGGTACGAGAGTTGTGAAGAATTTTCCAGCCAAGGAACGTTTTGGATGTGCCACAAGACCTAACCTGTCTGCCTCCATTCCATGGATCATGATTTTTTTTTTTAGAATGAGATATCATCGATTTACTTTTCTTATTAAATAATGTTGAAAGCCTTTTGTGAAAATATGAAGATATCAAAAATTAGCAATATATATTTCATATTTATCTATTTAATTCTATAAAGTTTACAAATAAAAAAAATATGTAAACTATTAGTATTTTCCAGTTTGATAATTATTATCTTCGATTTTGTTAAACTGAACGCGTATAGTCTTTTATACCGGAAAAGAAAATTAACAAAAATAAAACAGAAGTAGAAAAAAACAAAAGAAATGGAAATTATCCAATTATATAAGTATCTACTAAAACAGTTTACATATCATTATTTCAATACAAATTCCAAGTCTTCGAAAGCATATTTGACTTGTGTCAATCAAAATAAGATTCGAAAATGCTAGTTTTTCTTCTTCTAGAACGTAGAACATGTGTTGAATGTTGATGTAGTTACAATTGTTGTTCGCTTAAAAAGCATTTGTAAATGACAAAATAAGTGTTTCCATATGAAGATTTTTGCATCTTAGTTTTGTTTAGATTATTTTCTGTATAGTTTTTTAATATAAATTTTAGTTTTATAAAAATAAGATTGTATATTTGTTGGGATGAGACCCCAAATAATTTAAAAACTAAGGCAGTCTAGAACCGAATTTGAACAGATGAATATGAAACATTTGATTGGGCCCCAATCTTGTGGAGCTCCCAGTTTACAATTTGTTTTTGCTTTTTATTTTTACAAAAATTATTGGTTTCTATATACATATATATATGTATATTTATATAGTTATATAATGTAAATGTAAAATAAAAAGTAAAATATATTTTTACTATGCATAAATTTAATAGAAATATTTCATTTGGTCTATTATAATTTAAGGTGAATAAAACTTCAATAAAAAGGAAATATATTTTTTAATAAAAGTATATTACTTAACTGAAACTTATAACTTTTTATTTAAATTAGAAAGAATAATTCAAACATATTTTTTGCTATAAGAAAATTTATCAATTTAAATAGAAAAATAGTAATTATTTTTAGGGTTCCCAAAATTTCTACAAATTTCAGGACCAGGTTTGAGGCAGCCTCCCGAAATATTGTTTATACCAATCTGGCGCCAAAGAGTAATAGTTTAGATTTAGAGACATACATTATTGAAGCAAATAAACTCTTTACCTTCTGTATGGTGTTGCTTCAATATTTTAGACATACAAGAGCCTATGCCAAACATCTTGTCCCTGCAAACCAGTGATCAAGTCTCCTGAATGATTTTTAGCAAAAAAAAAAAAAAAAGTCTCCTGAATGATTAAATCCGAATTAATTTTCAATAAGGTTGCACGTATAATTGCCCACTTTAATGTCAGCTTCAGGTTCCAACACCGTTTTCATTCTTGGAGTGGCATGAACGCTTGAATGTTTCAGCTTCGAGTTCCAACTATATCGTTAATAAGTGTGTGAGTTGGAAAATGTTTCAGATCTTAGGGTCACTAGCTCAAACCGCATGCTAGTAAATTAAAATTTACTTTGGTTTCTTTAGGATATAATATGAATTTCTTAGAAATGTATAAGATGTCTAATTAAATCATGGCAGTGTAAATTTAAACCCTTTTAACTGAGAAGAGATGCTTTTCAGTTCAAAAAAAAGATGTATTTCCTTATATTTTGTTGACATCTTATTATATAAAGCTTGATTTTTCAAAGTTACTAATTAACATGATTGCGATATGTGTCAATAAATATTTAAGATTATGACATGTGTCAAAAATATAATATAATTATTTTTTCTTTGGAATTTAAAAGAGATTTTTACAAGGAAAATTTTCATTACAAAAATAGTATTTTAAAGCTTTTTTAGGATTTTAGAAAAAAAAATTACTATTTTCTAGAGTATTTTAAAAAAGGAAAATTACTATTACGTTATCTTTTACAATTATATATTATTGAAAAATATAATTATTTTTTCTTTGGAATTTAAAAGAGATTTTTACAAGGAAAATTTTCATTACAAAAATAGTATTTTAAGGCTTTTTTAGGATTTTAGAAAAAGAAAATTACTATTTTCTAGAGTATTTTAAAAAGGGAAAATTACTATTACGTTATCTTTTACAATTATATATTATTGAAATATTTGATTGTAATTTTTTCATTCTAAATAAATAAAATTGTAAAGTGCTATTTGAAAGTAATCTTTTTCTTTTTTACAAAAATATTTTTTTAAGATACTAAGGAAAGAGAATTATAAAAAATAAATATTAATTTTAAGATCACGACACATGACAATTATATATTTAGATATAACATGTGTTAAGTAACAATTTTCCTTTTAAAAAAAATTAAGCCAAAAAGTCTTAAACTTAGTTTCCTTTTTTTTAAAAAAGTCTTAAACAAATTTGGTTCTTCAGAGTTAGTAATTAATAAAATCGTGACACATATCAATTATATATTTATGATTGTGTCATGTGTTAAATAATAATTTTCTTTATAAAAACATAAACCAAAAGAATTTTAAAAGTTAGTTTTCTTTTTTTCAAAAAGTCTTAAATAACAAAATTGTAAGGAAACAAATATTTCAAATTAGTAATTAATAAGATCGCGACACATGTCAATTATATATTTAAGATTGTGACATGTGTTAAATAAAAATTTTCTTTTTAAAGAACTAAACCAAAAGAATTTTAAAAGTTAGTTTTCCTTTTCTCAAAAAGTCTTAAATAAAAAATCGTAAAGAAACAAATATTCCAAATTAATATAATTAATAATATCTTTTTTATAAGTTGGTTTAAAATAATTATAAGATACAGAAAATGTTGTAAGATAATTTTGTTACATATTAAAATATTTTAAAAATATTTTTTCTTATAAACTTATTATATAAAGTTTGATTTCTTCAAAGTTTTAAAGATCACAACACATGGCAACTATATATATTTTGATATAACATGTGTTAAATAACAATTTTATTTTTTCAAAAATTAAGCCAAAATAATTTTAAAACTTAGTTTCCTTTCTTAAAAAAGTCTTAAACAAAAATACTGTAAAGAAACAAATATTCCCATATAAATAATTATTTATTTATAGTATTTCTTTTTTTTCAAACATGAGTTTAGGATAATTATAAGATACAAAATATTGTACAATAATTTCGTTACAAATTAAATATTTTTTCTTATAAATATTTGATAGTATTTTTCATGTTAACAAAATATTAAATCAAAGAGAACAGTAGAAAACCGTATAAGTTAAACAAAAAAGTATTGGGTTAAAAATTTATAAAAACCTATAAATTTATCTTAATTATAATGTTCATTTTTGAAGAACCTTATTTTCAAGGTCGAATAAAATATATGGATTTAAGATAATTACAAAATCAGTAAACATTGGTTTAATACGAAGAATTTTCTTAGTAACACAAATAATTAATAGATGAGCTTTTTGTTATATAAAATTTGGTACCCAAAATAAGCATAATCATGACACATGGTAATTATTTATTTAAGATTATCATATGTGTTAAATAACAATTTTTTAAAACTTAAACCAAGAGAATTTAAATAGTTTGTTTTTTCTTAAAGTCGTAAAATAAAACTGAAAAAAATATATTTCTATATAAATAATTATTAATAAAGTATCATTTTTTAAACATGGGTTTAAGATAATTACAAAATACAAAATATCATTAAAAAGTTGGTTATAGTAATTGTTTCTTAAAAGTTAATATTTGATAGTTTTATGTTAGTAACATGAATTTAGAAAAAATATGTTCGTAAGAGATGAAAATAATGAAAGAAAAAAAGATAGAGAAAAATATAATTTAGCAAATGACACTATTTTAACAAAATTTAGAATAAAATGTGTATTAAAAAAATCTATAGTAAATAGAAAATAATATTTTAATTAAAAAATTAAACTATTATTAAAGAAACTATTTTAAAAATATTTTTCTTAAAGATTTTTAAAATGAAATTTATCTTATAAATTACTACTAAATAAATTTTCAATTTAAATATGATATTTAATAATTTTGAAATAATTTTTTATTTTGTTGAAAATTATATTTTGTTGAAAATTTTAAAATGGAAAAATACTATTAACTAATATTTATGATTTATCATTAACAAAAATTGTTTTTGTTATCTTAGTATATATATATATATATATATGAGATAATTTAATGCATATCTCATTTTTAATATATAATTGTCATGTGTCACAATTATGTTAACTATACCTTTGAAAAACTAAGCTCAATATAGTCTTTTATAATAAGATTTCATTAAGATTTTAGAAAAAGAAAATTAGTATTAAATAAATTATTTTTAAAATCTGTTTTTTTGTTAATTGAAAAAGGAAAATTTCTACAAACTATTAAATAATTTTAAAATTGTTTTTAACATTAAATAGTTTTTAAAATTAGTTGTTTCAAACTTCATTTTTTTATTTTCTTGGTACTTATATTTTTAATCATTACATATTTAAACACATAGCATAATATTATAAAAAAGTTACTATCAAATAATCTTTTGCAGTTATCTTTTAGTTATTATTTTAAAAATAGAAAATTACTAAATAATTAATTTTTAACAAAATTTTGTTTTGGTTATTAACTTAGTATATATACTTTTACTTATGAGATATATTAGCACAAGTCGTCATATGTCGCCATCATATTAATTATCAAATTTGAAGAACCAAACAACTTTTAAGAAAAAAATATTAAACAAAAATAAATTATAAAATGCAACAAGTACAATAAATTATTTAATAAAAATCATGAAATAAAAACTATTTAAATAAATAAATAAAACTCATCTATGTACCATAATTATAAAATACAAGTTTGACTTGAACTTATGTATGAAAATAATTTTTTAAATTTAAAATAAATCTCACAAAACATATGCAAATCAATCATAAAATTATAATTAAATGATTATTATTTTATGTTCTTTATTAA
Organism: Raphanus raphanistrum subsp. raphanistrum; assembly: GCA_019706035.1. Lineage (NCBI taxonomy): Eukaryota > Viridiplantae > Streptophyta > Magnoliopsida > Brassicales > Brassicaceae > Raphanus > Raphanus raphanistrum. The sequence continues at coordinate 56,076,642 of CM033988.1, forward strand.
ATTAAAGATCAAACAAAATCCGTTGCAACGCAACGGGCTCTTATCTAGTAATATATATACTAGATCTTGACCCATACAACCGTACGGATGATTATTTTATTTTAATCCACATAATTATTTGTTTTACATAATTAATTGTAATATTTAACATACTACTTATCGTAGTATAACATTTAAAACGCAATAATATTTTATAGTTCACATTAAATAATTTAATTTTCTTTAATAATGGTATAAAATTATAAATTTTTGAATCATGTGGTATAAAATTATAAATTTAAAACAGACTGGTTTAATAATGGTTTACATCCTAACTATCTATAAATTTATTTTATATTTATCAAAAATAAAATATTGGTTTGTTGCAATCCGGTTTGTAGGAATAGATGGTTAATTTAGGCGTGATATATTATTAAGCATATTATTAACAATAAATAAATGATAACTGATTTTTAGGAAAATTTTATTTTTTAAAATATCACACATGAATCAATGTTGTGACTTATGTTTTAATATATAAGATAGATATATATATATATATATATATATAATTATACAGTTTTTTTTTGAAACTATATAATTATACAGTTATACATACTATACATCACAAAGACATTTTTCTCATAAATTATACTACCAACACAAATTGTCCCGTTAGCAAAACATACAACCTTAAAATCAATAAAATAAATTGAAGGAACACATACTAAGCCACTAGCACTGAAGAAAAAGGCCACTAGGCACTAGCAAGTTCGAGCTTTGAAAAGCTACGTGTCGCTCCCATGCAAAATTCTTAAGTTTGAAAAAGAAAATGAGAGAAGAACAAAAAAAAATCAGAAGATGACGATCAGTGATCAAGATGCGTAATCTTGAGCTTACATTATAGTGTCTGTTATAAAAGAAATGCATTAGAGATCGCGGAGCTACTACTCTACACGTGGCATGGTGAGGATATGAGTATATAGATTGTTAGATGGATGCAATATTTTGATTCTCGCTCGATCTTTCTCCCTCTCTCTAACTGAAACAGAGGATTTTTAAACGCTCTCTCTATCTTGCAGAAACAGAGGATCTCTCTTTCTCTCTGTTTCATCTTCCATGGAGAGTCAACCTCAGATTCAGCACGGAGTTGCTCCCCCGGATGCTAAGGTCGAGAACGAAGTGATGCCTTTCACGAAGTTTTCCTTCTCCGATCTTGAGAAGGCCACCCTGAATTTCAGTGTCGACGCCTCCAATGTTGTCTTCTACAAGGGAGTTCTGCACAACTTTGGCTCCATTGCCATCAAGAAGCTGAAGACCAAAGCTTGGCCAGATCCTGTTAACTTTACGGTACTGTTTCTTGTTCGTTATTGTTCGCTTTGTGGGTTTTTGATTCTGTTTCTTGCTACACAGGAAGATGCCAAGAGAGTTGGGGAGTTGAAACACAAGAGACTCGCGAGTTTGATCGGTTGTTGCTCTGATGGAGATGAAAGACTTCTTGTTGCAGAGTTCTTGCCAAATGATACTCTTGCTATGCGTCTATTTCACGGTATGCTAAAACACTTTCACGATGGTTACCAGAACTAACATTTTATTGATGTACCATTGTGTGTATGTAGAATAGATTGATTCATGATGTCTTTGTCACAGATAACAACAACACCTTGGAATGGTCCATGCGCTTGAAAGTAGCATGCGGTATTGCCGAAGCGTTAGATTACTGTAGCACAAAAGGTTTCACATCATTCTCCAATTTGAGTGCCAACTCAATTCTGTTTGATGATGTAGGTCTACACAAAACCATTTTTGATATCTATGTCTTTTGAGGTTAAAGATGCTAGAGCTAAACTGTTTTGTTTTGATGGATATATTGCAGGGTGATAATGCCTGTCTATCGTGTTTTGGTTTGATGAAAGAGAGTGAGAATGGTCAGACAACATCAGTTGATCAATTCACAAGTGTGGCTTACAAATTTGGCTGCCTCCTGTTAAACTTGCTAACAGGAAAACAGTACCCTGTAAGTGAGAACGATTGACTTTATGGGGTCCACCTTGACTAGCTTTGTATTCAACGATTCATCTTTTTAACTTGTAGGATCATGAGACGATGATACATGGACAACGTGATGTCACTGAGTTTTTGGATCCAAAATTGGAGGGAAATTTCCCAACTGAAGAGGCAACTCTAGTGTTAGGCCTTGCTGCTCAATGCATGGAACAGGATAGTAAACACATACCAACTTCTGAGCTGCTTCAGTTAGAGAAACATCACAAAGAGGCAGCACCTTCAAGTCAAGAGAATCCACCTTCACCTTTGCCAACTACATCACAAGTAAGGACCCATTTTGCCTAATAACTTTTCAAAACTTTCTGTTAATTAAAACCTTTGCACATGCATGTTTCCAACTTATCCAATCTTTTGATATGACAAAGCAGTGCCAAGGTCCTCCCAAAACCCCAGCAAACAAGGCTGCAGGCTCTCGCCGGTCTGGTCCTCGCCGTAGGCAAAAGATGACAACAACTCAGAACGATGAAGAGAGAGAAGCAGAGAGCAAAGCAGAATTTGAAAAGTGGAAGATCAAACAAGCTGAAAAAGATGCAAAGAAGGGAGAGAAACCTAAAGCCAAACAACCGAAACAGGTGCAAGCGAGGAACAACAAGCATACTCCTAAAGGCAACAACAGCAAGACGAGTTCTAGGTTCTAGAAGAAGCAGCATCATCTTCAAATCTTAGCTTTGATTGACACGACAAATATGCATTAAAAGACTAGGAATTTGAATTTGTATTGAAATAATGTCTTGCAAACTGTTTTATTATTGCTACAAAAAGTTACTGCTTATCAAGCGTTGGCTTTGGTTATAAAAAATATTGTATTGAAATAATGTCTTGCAAACTGTTTTAGTATTGCTACAAAAAATTGCTAGTTATCATTTATCAAGCGTTGGCTTTGGTTATAAAAACCTACTCCTTATCAACTAAACTGGAGACGACAAAGTGGACACTTTTGAGACTCTTGAATCCAGTCTTCAATGCAGCGAGTGTGGAAAACATGAGAACAAGGAGACGTAACGGTTGCTTCTCCCCCAAGAAAAAATTCTTCTTGACATATACAGCATGTACCAAACAAATCCATATCAGGGCCAAGCACTGTAAAACACTTGTGATTAGGATGCAATCTTAATTTGGAAACTCTAGGTGGAAAGTAGTTGGAGCTTTTAACCCATCCCACCAAACTCTCAACATAAAAATCAGGAAACCGAGTTAAACCGAATTCAAAGATTGCATCTCGAATGGTCTTCATCAGTAAATCGTCTGACTTCACTAAACTTCTATCTACCGTTTCAGTAATCTTGAAACAAATGGCCTTAAGAAGTTTTTCTTCTTTTTCTTCCTCAAGCATCGTCTCCATATCCACTGGTGGTACCATTATTGTTTTCTCGACACGAACTAAGAGAGGAACCCATCTCTGTTTCGACCAAGTCTCCCTCTGGTTCATCAAGTGGTCAACGAGGCCATGGACCACGCTGGCCTTGTCATCCGCTGTTAACCTCGCCAGAGACGAAATCTTATCAACTTCAAACGCCAAAACATCCTTAATGACTCGTGTCGGGAAACAAGGAACCCGGAAACAGTAATCATACTCACTTGCCAACAAGGAACGAACAAGTTTCTTGCCGCCCCACTCATGCTCGCTCACGTAAACAACGTCTACCTCGACCTCCACCAAGAACTGAGCGTAAGTAAGAGTCTCCTCGTACTCCAAACCCATCTCATGACACAACTCAAAGTAGTCCGGATTCACGGGCAAGCCATTACCAGCCAGTTCAGTACTGTCGTATCTCAGCCATGGTCCATACACATGCGTTTTAAACTTGCGTGTCAAATGTCTCATCTTTGCAGCTTCGCCACACATCCTATGGTTAATCATACCGCAATTTTCACAGAACTTACCAAGATTCTTGTACTTAAACTGAACAAACGGACGTCTACGACCATTACCATTAACGTAAAACCCGGGAAGGAGCGGTTTCTTCAGATCTATCTCAGCTTTAACCCAAAAGCATCTTGTTGAACTGTCATATTCATATAAAACTGGCTCATCACTGAGTCTTTTGCCAATCTTCTCAGCATCTGCCACTGTGTAGTTAAAATAGGGTAGGCCTGTTACCTTGACCCAGAAGCAAGCAACAGAGAAATCAATATCGGCCATAGAGATGTCTTGTGAGCATTCCTTGAGGACTAATATAGTGCCATCAACTTTCCAAGGTCCATCTTTTACAACTTTCTTCTTGTCTCTCTTCTCCTCGAACTCAAATAAAATAATATTGTCCTTCTCCAAAGGAAGAACCTTCAAGCTGCCTGAAAGTTTCCATTGCTGCCGCAGTGTACTTTCTGTTCTGTCTAAGGACGGTGGTACGAGACTTGTGAAGAATTTTCCAGCCAAGGAGCGCATTGGATGTGCCACAACACTTGACCTGCATGCTTCCATCACTGTTAGATTAGGGCTCTCGTTAGGATGAGTTAATGTACGATCGTTTTCGTTTTTATATATGCATAGATCGATCTTTGTATTCCCTTCTATAGGAATAAATAATAGGTTTCAGCTACAGTATTTGATTGTAAACAACCGTGTTACCAAGTAAAATTCTAAATAGGAAATCAATGGTTGACTTTTCCTACATAACCAAGTATTTCTTTTATTCAGTATAAACCCTATAAATTAATATTTGTAAACTACTAGTTACATTTTTTTTTGTCACAAAAACTACTAGTTACATAATTTAATAAATTTTGAAATAAATTAAACCAAACAGATTCAGGCATAAGAGCATCCCCATTTAAAGATTTTAACACATTTTAATACACGATCACACAAATCCCAGAAAAAAATATTATAATAATCTGCTTTTAGGGAAACCGTGGCACGTAAGAGCAACCCCATTGGAGAGTCATCAATGGGGTTCACACGCAAATCGGAAAAAATGATTATAATAAGCAAAAGCATACGAACGCCCCTTCCGCATGACCCGAGTTCGTTCCTGTTTAGCGGGTTCCACGCCACGTGGCGGCCCACTATTGATCACTTTTTTAAAAAATAATATCAAACGAAAAAAAAAAATTATAAAATACTCAAATTATGAACCCCAATCGGGGATTCATTAATGAGGTTGTTCTAAGCTCTTCACAATGAGACAAATTCATCACTGTTTCGCGGACCACACGATATGTAGCGGTCCGCGATTGATTTGAATATTAATTTTTTTAAAAAAATCAAACAGAAAAAAATCAAAATAATTAAATTGGAAATTGCGTCCCCAATTCGCTGATGGAGATGCTTTAATGGAAATAAGAGTTCTACACTATTTTGTGGATCTCACACCTACATACACATATATAACACATACATACACACATGCATTTTTAGGAGGTGCTCTAACAGGGAAATCGGCCAATTCATACATCAACAGAGGGTTGCGGTCCCGATCAGTACATATACTCGGACCCTGTGCTAAAACATACATCAACACATCAAATATTCAAAATTCATACACCAACTAGCAACATTCGGGTTTTACATACATTGACCAATTTCCTGTTAGTCAAAAATAACGGTCCGTTATATATTAATCGGAAATATTACGTGGCCTTTAATTTTTAAATAATTAATAATTAATAGAAATAAATTTCTATGATAAAGGAGGAGGGGGGGGGGAGATTCGAACCCGGGTCTAGACCATAATTCATCGCACCATTAACCACTGCGACACACACAATTTATTGATTACATTCTATATTTGTTTCTATTTATATCAATGCAGATATCATGAATATTTCTATCTTCTTCTCTTGTCTCTCATTATACAAACAAAACAAAATAATCTAAAAGTAATTCCTTCAAATAACAGTTTATAAGTTTTCGTCACCAAAAGATAAAAAATTTAGAATGATTTTTTTCAATTTTCCAATTTTAAAGCATTTTCGAATTAAAAATCAAATTAAAAATTGGAAAAATGAAAAGAAATTGAAAATAAATTATTATTAAATTATTATAAAAATTTTAATTTTAAAAATACAGTTAAAAATTATTTTAATATTTATTATTTATTTAAAGAATTATTTATGATTATATATGCCTATAAATAAAGGAGTAGAATGGTCTTTTGTCTTTTTAATATAATAATTTTTGTTCATTTTTCTCTTAAATACTTTTTGACAAAACCTTAGAAATGTTATTTGAAAGAATTGATTTTTGATTATTTAGGTTTGTTTGGATAATGAGAGACGATAGAAGTAGATGGAAATATTCATGAAATGTTCATTAGAACAAATAAGAAACAATAGGGAATATAAAAAATAAACTGCATTTGGCACGGTTGTTAAAGTTCCAATGAAATGTTGTCTAGTCCCTGGTTCGAATCTCCCCAGCCCCCCCCCCCCCCACCTCTTTTATGGAAATTATTTTTTATTAGTTATTAATTATTTAAAATAAATAATTCTTTTAAAAATAATCCTATATTTATATGCATATATAATCCTTTATTTTAATTTTTAATTATATTTTTAAAAAATATTTTTTATAATAATTTTACACTTTTTTTTCATATTTTCCAATTTTTAAATTGTTTTTTAATTCGTAAATGCTTTCAAAATTGGAAAATTTGAAAAAATTATTATATTTTTTTTTTTTGTGACAAAAACTTAAAAAATGTTATATGAAGGAATTGCTTTTAGATTATTTTGTTTTGTTTGTATAATGAGAGACAAGAGAAGAAGATAGAAATATTCATGATATCTACATTGATATAAATAGAAAGAAATATAGAATGTAATCAATAAACTGTGTGTCGCAGTGGTTAATGGTGCGATGAATTATAGTCTAGGCACGGGTTTGAATCTCCCCCCTCCTCTTTCGTAGAAACTTATTTTTATTAGTTATTCATTATTTAAAAAATTAAAAGCCACGTAATATTTCCGATTGATATATAACGGATCGTTATTTTTGACTAACAGAAAATTGGTCAATGTATGTAAAAGCCGAATGTTGTTAGTTGGTGTATGAAATTTGAATATTTGATGTATGTTTTAGTACAGGGTCTGAGTATATGTACTGATCGGGACCGCAACCTTCTGTTGATGTATGAATTGGCCGATTTCCCTGCTGTAACATGTCATGAAATAAACGCATAAGCAAGAGTGTCATTCGACAAATGGGCCTTAACGAATATTTCAGTGGGCTGCGGTTATCTTAGTCTCCATTAATGGGCCTTCATTATCGAGGACATTGCATTATCATTTACAAAAAGAAATAATATCTTATCTCTTCTTCTCTCCCTCTCGTCCTCTTCTTCTTCCTTGTGCCATGGCCACAACAATCTCTCCGGGAGGAGCTTACATCGGAACTCCCACTCCCTTCCTCGGAAAGAAACTCAAACCCTTCTCCCTAACCCAAACCATCTCCACCTCCAAACCAACGGTCAATAAACTCCCTCGCGCTCACCTGATCGACGCCGTTCACAACCTCTTCCTCGGAGTCGGAGTCGGGCTCCCATGCACCGTCATGGAGTGCGGCGACATGATCTACCGCAGCACCTTACCCAAATCCAACGGCTTAACGATCACCGCGCCTGGAGTGGCCTTAGCCCTCACCGCTCTCTCCTATCTCTGGGCCACACCTGGCGTCGCTCCTGGCTTCTTCGACATGTTCGTTCTCGCCTTCGCTGAGAGACTCTTCAGGCCCACTTTCAGAAAGGTTGGGCCGGATTTGGGCCAAGCCCAGTGAAACACTTTTTTATGGCCCGCGAATTCTCAGATTAGATTTTTTTTTGCAGGATGATTTCGTGCTGGGGAAGAAACTAGGTGAGGGTTCGTTTGGTGTTGTTTATAGAGCTTCGTTGTCAAAGAAACGTGCTAATGACGTAAGCGCTTTTGATACAAATGTTTTGATTGTTGAGGTGAGATTTTAACCTAAAGTTACCGTTTTTTTAAATTGGTAGGATGGTGAGTATGTGGTGAAGAAGGCGACTGAGTACGGTGCGGTGGAGATTTGGATGAACGAGAGGGTTCGTAGAGCTTGTGGGAGCAGTTGTGCTGACTTTGTTTACGGTTTTCTCGAGGTGGTTTTCATCTTCCTTGTAGATGATAGTTTAATTAGATTTCATCTTGAGTACTTTTATTCATGTGTGACCATTGCAGAAGTCTTCAAAGAAAGGACCTGAGTATTGGCTGTTATGGAAGTATGAAGGAGAATCTACACTTGCTGGTTTGCTGCAGAGTAAAGACTTCCCTTATAATGTCTGTATTTTCCATCTTTTTTTTTATTGCAAGACATCTCTCCTGTATGAGTTGTCACATTTTGAAGGCAAATTTATGTAGGTGGAAACTATCATCCTTGGGAAAGTTCAGAACTTGCCTAAAGGGCTGGAAAGAGAGAACATAATTATTCAGACTATCATGAGGCAGCTCTTGTTTGCGTTGGATGGTCTCCACTCAACTGGGATTGTACATAGGGATGTTAAGCCTCAGAACATTATCTTCTCGGAAGGTAAAACGATCTTAGTTCTTGAACATTTTTTTGTCGAAAAAAGGATGAATATTTGTGAAACTTTAACAGGCTCTCGTGCGTTCAAGATTATCGATCTTGGAGCTGCTGCTGATTTGAGAGTGGGTATTAACTACATTCCAAAAGAATTTCTCCTGGATCCAAGGTATGCAGCACCTGAGCAATACATCATGAGCACCCAAACTCCATCTGCACCTTCAGCTCCTGTTGCAGCTGCACTTTCCCCTGTCCTGTGGCAGGTGCTAACTTAGTTAATATAAAGCTATCATAGTTTCATGAACTTTAAGTGTCGAAGATCTTAATAATGTTTATGGTTTTGCGTTGAACAGATGAACTTGCCAGATAGGTTTGATATCTATAGCATCGGTCTCATCTTCCTTCAAATGGTAATGAGTAACAATCCACCAATCGCTTTTTAGTTTTCACTGAGTTTTAGACTCATGCATGTTATAGATACTATTCTTAAGGTTTTTAGGAATGTTTAGTGTGTAGTTGGTTGGGCCTTTGGTTCTGCTGTTTGGATTGTTCAGAGCAGAAACTAGTTTTGTTCTTACCATCTTCCTTGTGTTGGGAAACGAACCAATCACGCTAAGTTAATGTTCTGACCATGCTTTAACCGTTCCCTAGGCATTCCCATCCTTACGGTCTGACAGCAACCTCATTCAGTTCAACCGCCAGCTGAAAAGATGCGACTACGACCTAACCTCCTGGAGAAAACTAGTGGAGCCTCGTGCAGGCCCTGATCTCCGTAAAGGGTTTGAGCTATTAGACCTAGACGGAGGGATCGGATGGGAGCTTCTTACATCGATGGTCCGGTTCAAAGCAAGACAAAGAATCAGCGCAAAAGCAGCGCTCGCTCACCCGTATTTCGATAGACAAGGGTTGCTTGCACTGTCCGTCATGCAAAACGTGAGGATGCAGTACTTCAGGGCTACGCAACAAGACTACAGCGAAGCTGCAAACTGGGTGATTCAGTTGATGGCAAGGTCCGGGACGGAAAAAGATGGAGGGTTCACAGAAACGCAGCTTCAGGAACTTAGGGTTTGTGGCTGTTAACCTCAAGAGTTTATAACGTGTGAAATGACCTTAAACCCTAATGTTGGATTCTTTGTGTTATTTATTATAGGAGAAAGAGCCACGAAAGAAAGCGAGTGCGCAGAGAAACGCTCTCGCATCAGCGCTTAGGCTTAAGAGGAAGCTTGTGAAAACAGTTGCGGAGACTATTGATGAGATTGCCGATGGCCGCAAGACCGTGTGGTGGAACAGGTGGATCCCCAGAGAGGAGTGAGGACTTGCGGTATCATCTATCAATGTTTCCATTTTCATCCTAATAGTGTAAATCTCAATGTATATCTTATTAGCCTTTAGTAAATTATCACTACTTGTAAAGCAAGTAACCGTAAATAAAAACATTGTACCTAAATCCACACACACATGGCAGTCTCTGACTCTGTTTCTAAAGTTTTGATTACTTTTGTGAATACTTGTTGATTGATGTCATAGGAATTTGTGAAACCATCAATTAAAAAAAAAAAGAAAAGCAAGTTTCTTGATTAGCACGTTACCCCTTCGGGCTTTGGACCTGAGAAACCGTGAGCTAGCTCCGCACGAAGAGTCAGAGAAGTCTCTCGTCAAGCGATATTTAGGCTGGCTATCGAAGTAAGTGCTTGCCTATTTGAAAATTGTCAAAATAACAATTCCGTACGCCGTTGAAGCTGAAGTCGTTTCTCACACTCAAGTTCTCTTCTATAAGGGAATCATATTCATTAGTTAAAATGTGAAAGAAAAAAATTCACTTTTTAGATAATACAGTAAGATAATGTGTCGAAATTCTTACTAATCTTGGAAGTAAATGAAAGAAAATTCCACATTACTAATTGAAGAACCAATATAGTGTATATAAAAGGTAAAGATCAATTTATTAATTATAATTGGTTTTCAGTTGAAAATACTATGATAGAATTAAATTTAACATAGTATCAGAATCACTCAAAAAAAAACATAATATCAGAATCATTCTATGTAAAATCATACCTAGATATCATTTTTTACAATTGTCTATGTCTCAGTTGATACATGAGCATGTAGAAATGTCAAAAAATAATTATATTGATAGTAAGAAAATAAAATAAATAATAAAAATAATAAAAATCAACTCATTTATTATTAACTGATTTTTGAGTTGAATCCTAATAAATCCAAATATTTAACAAACAAAATTCATAATTCATAACATTTAGAGTGGCTACGATAGACGCACAACGATTTCGCTCGTAGATGGTATAAGTACTCGATCTCTGCTTCTGGGTCTTTACCTACTATATCTACATGATGAATATACTCTATCAACTCCAGCAAATTACTAGGCCACATGCTCTTGGTTAAAAGGAAAATAAAAGTAGTTGTTTTGCTGGATCTGAAAGGTGTGAATGATCTCTCTCACGTTTATCAATTGCACACAAAGCACACACGTACGTAACTTTTATATTAACTAAGTATACGGGAGTAATGAATTGTTACAACCACGAGGGGTGAAGAAAAAGTTGGTTGATAAAAGAACGACAAGATTGAAAGGAAAGAAGAATGACAGAGACTAACTCACATAATAAAACCATAGATTTAAAAAGAATGTAATTTTTATTTGTTATAAACTTGTTCTTTTAGACGACCAAAAGCTGGAGGCATTTTGTGAATCACGAGAACCTCACGTGCGGTTCCACTCTCCTAGTTCGAGGAGGACTTCACTATAATCAATGACAACAGCGCGTAAACCACATCAAAGCACACCACCAAACTCTACTTGGTAATTGTGTAGCTAATTATACTCCCTCCGTTTCATATTATATGTCGTTCTAAGTCTTTGCACACAGATTAAGAAAACATTTAATTTTACATATTTCCAAAATAAAAATACTATTACCAATACACATCAACCAATATAAAAATAGAATAGAGAATATTTTCAATAAATTTTGCATTGAAAACCGAAAACGACACTTATTTTGAAACAAAAATTTTGCTCTAAAACGACATATAATTTGAAACGGAGGGAGTACTATATATTATTTAACTTTTATCTTAGAGGAGTACTGTATTATTAACTGTGATATAGCTGTGATATATGATTTGCTAATGTTACTCCTACTATAACCTTTGAGTTAACAATTAATGTAACTTAAAATAGGGTTTAATTACTTCTTGAAATCATACCAACCCGTTGTCGGTTTTTGCTAAAAAGATTGATTGAATCTGAATTATGAGAAGAAGAATCTGTAATTTAAGATCATGCCACCTAATTAACGCCTAACTGTCCCTCATTTAGTTATAGTTTGGTACTCCCTCCGTTTCAAATTATATGTCGTTCTAGAGCAAAATTTTTGTTTCAAAATAAGTGTCGTTTTCGGTTTTCAATGCAAAATTTATTGAAAATATTCTCTATTCTATTTTTATATTGGTTGACGTGTATTGGTAATAGTATTTTTATTTTGGAAATATGTAAAATTAAATGTTTTCTTAACATGTGTGCAAAGACTTAGAACGACATATAATATGAAACGGAGGGAGTATTTAATAACTTCTCTCACCAATTTCGGCGCAATGCATTTTTGTATAGTCTATAGTAGTATTCCATATTATTGTGTATAGCAATAATTTAAATCTGACTCAAAGTGGAAAATTATAGATAATCATAAATTCGATGCTTTGAATATATATCTCCATGCATGTGCCTACAAGGTTTTGGAACATATTACTTATTAACTAGAATTTGTCGATATGGAAATATCATCAGGTCATGAAATTGATGAGTGAGCTACCAATCAAACGTATCAAATGTAAGTTTTCATTATCACAATTATTAGACTAGTGTTAGACTATTAGCAACGTCAGGGGACCGAGTAGGTGTTGATTTTGGATGGCTAGTATTAGACTATTAGTTAGTCCCGACAGTTTTGGTTGGTGACATTTTTTGCTGACGTCGAATTCGGTTCTGAAAACCAACTGATACATTGCACTTAGGATTTTTGTCGGTTTAAACCGAAATATCAAAGATTAAACCAAAATCGGATTCAAAAATATAGGCTCACTTTGATCATCGGTATGGTTTTCCTTTGTTATTAAAATGGTAATTTAGTAATATTCGATTCTACAATTTGGGGGAGTTTGGGTAAAGGTTTCATGAAGATATATCATGTGATAAGATGATAAATAATCACAGTTAGGGCAAAGATTCCTCACGGTGAGGGTACACGTGGGTATGGAGGGACACACTGTCCGGTGAGTTAGGGAACAGTGCACAACCCCCGATGGACCCACTCGTTGCCTCTTTGGTGGACCGGTCTAGTTCGGTACGGTTCGGTTTCTGTCCTCAGCCACCTTTTCCCCACTTGTATATATAAAGCACAATACTCTTCTTCATTCATCATTCATTGCCTTCCTCATTATCATCCACACAGACACCCTAATTGTTATCTCTCTCTCTCTCTCTCTGTCGATCACATTTCACTTCCAAAGGATCAAGCGAAAATGAAGACGAACAGTTCGAGCGTAGGAGGAACGAAGAGGAAGATGTGGAGCCGAGGAGTTGGAGGAGTGGTTAGAGAGCAAAAGGCTAAACTTTACATCATAAGGAGGTGTGTTGTCATGCTTCTTTGTTGGCATGACTAATAACAAAAGAAGAAACAAATCAAATCATTTTCATCATCACCATCATTATCGGCTTAAGGAAGACTAACCCAATATTTAGTTCTTTTGTTTGTTGTTGTTGCGGATGTTGCTTATGTAACCCCTGGGAAGAAGCTTATATGTATTGGCTTTCTATACGGAAAGGAGCTATGCATGTATTTTTGTAGTTTTTCATCCCAAAGAAGGGTTTTCAGATGTAAATTAGTAGCTGATTTCGATTATCTTTTGTTGTTGTTTTCTTCTTTCTGGTTGACTAAGTTTATCTTATGAGATCTGGTTGTTACATAACTACCTTAAGTTCTGACCCAAAATTGATGAAGGTTGAATTGTACTTTCACTGTTAGAATTGCATTATTATTTGCAGTTAAACGACCAAAATAATAATATATACAACTATAGGTTATTATTTAATTCTCAAAATATTTACTTAATGAAAGAAACAGGATGCATGATTCGTTATATTTTCTTTACCATTTGCACATAAATTATAGCTGAGCAAAGTAACCACTGGCACGTAATATATGTCATTAGTTTGACGATATCAAAGACAAAACCTAAAAAATTAAACTCGAGCGATATTAGAAAATTATATGTTCTGATCTCAGATCTAAAAAAATATAAATTTCAGTACATAAGAAATGATTGTGGTTTAGCCTTTAGTTCTTTTAATTTGGATCAGATAACGTAGGATATTTCATAACATAGGATATTTCAAGTGTTATGCAAATATTTCATAACTTGAAACCCAAATTAAACTTTTAAGTTAAGTTAAAATAGTTCGATGGCAGGTCATGAACGTCAAAAAAATTAAAAGTGGGAAGCAAAATTGTAAAAGTAGAAAGAAAAAAATATTTTTTATCATAGATGGAGAATTTTTTTGGACAAACAATGCTTTCATTAATTTCAAGTTTCAAACTCCATTAGAGGAGAAAATGTTACAAGACAAATAGGTTTAATTTCAATGCCTAAACTGCTTACTATAACCGTTTTGTAATTTGTAGTATAGCAAACCAAAAATACTCAAGTTATATACAGATTTAGGAGATTGTGAAGGCCGTTTATTCATTAAAAAAAAAAAAGATTGTGAAGGCCGTTTAGTAATATTTTAAGTTGTGAAGGCCGTTGGCCCGTTTAGTGTCTGACTTGTTATTTCCCATATGTCACGCACATTATTGATCGACTCGACACCAAAAACACAGAGGGAACACACAGATTTTATTCTCTCGTCAGATAAAGTTCCAAGGGATTCTGGTGTCTGTTGTTGTTCATGTCTATTAAGAGAAAAAAAAAACTATCAATTATGAAATAGAATAAAATTGTGACTTTGAATTTTTCTGTTACAAAGGAGAGAGAAAGAGAGAGAAAGAGAGAGAAAGGCGATCTGAGAGCTTCCGGCGTCCGGCCGGCGCGTGAGCGTCCGTGCCGGTTCCGGAGTCTTTTTCCTTCGGTCAAAAGTAACCTTTTTACTGTCTCTTTCGCCGCCTACCATCAAACGCCTTGTCGGAGTTCTGGGTTGGTGCCATCGCTCAACGGTGGTTCTCGTTTTGGAGGGAGGACGCGTTTATTTGGAGGCTCTCGGCGGAAGAGGACGGGCTTGCATGTTCAAGGGCTGATTCCGGGTGATGGAGGCTATCGGAGCTCTGTCGACGCTGGCTTTACTCCGGGAGGTGAAGGCTCCTTCAGCTTTGCCGCCGCCGGTTCTAGTTCCCGAGAAGGAGAGGTCTCGTCGGCTCCGTTTTCGTCGGTTTTGGCGCCGAAGGGTAGAAGCTCAAATAGATCTACGCTGTCGGTTTTAGTTTCTTTAGGTTTCTAGGGTTTTATTTCTGTTTTGGTTTAGTGGAAGCCGCGTTGTGGTTCTGGTGTTTGGGTTGCGCGCTAGGGTCAGACGGAATGAGATCTCGTTGGACGAGGATGCTCTCCGGTGACAGCGGCAACGACAGGAGAAGATGAGCAGAGTGTGAAGGTCTCGGGCTTCAAATGTCCTGTAGGTGGTGTGAGGAATGGGAGGAGCTCTCGGTTACTCCGATGACGCCCTCCGTGACAAGCTCGAAGGAGCAAAGCCGCTCAGGCGGAACCGCCGGTGAGAGACGAAAAAAGTTGAAGCCAACACGTGTTGCTGGATTTGGGCAGTGTTGGTTTTGGGCCTTTGGGCCGTGTAATTTGTTTTTCAGTTTTTTAAGTTGGTCGTGGGCCTGTGATGTAAGGATTGTGGACTCAGCCCTTCTTTAATCAATATTTCTACTTGAGGGAAAAAAAAAAGAATTTTTCGGTTACAATTGATTTGATACCATCGAAACTAAGCTTTCTGATATATATATATATATATATATATATATATATATATATATATATATATATATAAGCTATATATAAGCTATATAACAGAATGAGATGTTCAGGTCAGTAAGACGAGAGAGAGGTAAAGAGAGAAAGGCGTTTTGATAGACTTTTTCGGCCGACGGAGGGCTTCCACAGCCTCCATCGGTCCGGATTTTCGCTATTCTGATCTGTTTCCTGTCTCTTTCTGTTCGTTGGGTAGTTTTTCGAGGGAGATAACTTTGTTCCCCTTTTAGCTTGGATTCCGGGAGGCGGAAGCTTTTATAGCTTCGCCGTCGCCGGCTTCGGAACCCCGGGGGCGGAGGCTCCTTCAGATCCGCGTCGCCGGTTCAAGTGACCTTTTGCTGTGAAGGTGGTAGTGCGTGTTTGGTCGGTGGAGTCGGCGGTTTTTATTAGATATATAGATCTGAAGGTGACGAAGTCTAGGTGTGTCCTCGAGTTGCGTTGGTGTTTGGTTCTCTTGCGTCGGACAAGATCTCGTCAACGGACGATGATGCTCTCCGACAGAGAAGTTGCGATGTTCGTCAAGTTTGTGACGGTGGTGGCTAGGGAGATAGCAAGTGGCGCTCCGATAGCTCTGGATGAGAGCTCGGGACTGATCTATGATGCTCTCCGCGAGGATGAGTTCATGCGAAAAAGAAGGGGCGAGGCAGGTCAGGATACGGCGTTTTTCCGATGTTAAAGCGGTGTGGTTCGTCTTCTCCGGCTGTGCCTCGTCGTTTGGATCATGAGTTGGTGGATGGGAGACGCGTGTCTCGAGAAACGACGGATCCCAACGCGTGGCGACCAAATGGGTTTGCGGACGCGTGCGTTTAGGGTTTCTCTTTTGGGCCGGTTTGGGTGCATTGAGTTTAGTCCAATGTTGTGTTTTGTGTGGTCCGAGAAGGTTTGGGCTCTGAGCCTTTATGTTTGTATTTCGGATTTTGGGCTTGGCCCATTATTTTATTAATATAACTAGATGGAAAAAAAAAAAAGCTATATATAAACAAGGTAGAGAGAGAGATTCACAGAGCATATGTAAAAAGGGTATTAACAATTTTGTGAAATGAAAACACTATTGTTGCTGTCGGCCACATTGAAGAGACGTCTCCTCATCTATATTTTCCTTTTAAAAAATTCGCACGCCAAGGAGCAGCAGTGAGTAAACAGAATAATAACAAAACCTATCAGATTACGCAGACACACACACACGATATGTATCAAGATTATACCTACTTTTTGTTAATAACACCGCAAAAAAAGGAAAAACTGGACTATATGATTAGGCCAGAGAAACTGTTTTTTTTTTCTCCACATTATGATATGAAGAGAATGCATATTGTTCGAGGGCTTATGTTAATGAGTGAAAGAAAGAGTGATATGAACAGAAATGAATTACATGAAGCAAAAAAAAAAAAAAAACTGAACCTCGCAACTTTGTTTGTTGAAACAAAGGTTGATGATTGACATATACGACAATGGTTTACAATATTTTTATCTACATCAGGTAGAAAAAACAATCAAATTCCAAGGTGTTACATATATATTATTTATAAATGCTTGCTTCATCACTAAAAACAGAAAAAACAAACGAGCAACGAACCGGAATAAAGAAGAAGAATGTGTACATATCTTCATTTATGGTCGTCTAAAAAATCTACACATCGTATACAGGCATGCGTTCCTCAATCAGGACACGACATATCGGACACTTCTTGCATTTCTCACAGCACGTGCTGCAACCCACAAAAACACACGACATAAAACAAAAATTTACAAAGTGGCATTTCAAGAAAACAGATTTGTCTCACATAAACAAGTAAAATATTAAAATTAGCAAAATCATAATACAGACCAAAATGTATTTGGTTTACCTGCAGAGGACGTGATGTCTACAAGGGAGTAGAACAACGTTGATGGGATCTTCAAAACAAACTCTGCAAAGAATCTTCTCCTGAAAAGAGCAATAAAGAAGTCAACTACCATCCATGGTTGGCTCTATTAAACAGATAAATCATGGAAAGAAATTACGTTTTGAAGCTTCTCGTACTCTTGCTGGCTATAAGTGGTGATATCTGTTTGCTCACTCAACGCAGCTTGTAGTCTCCATATCTGGTTTTAAGACCAGATCTTTTCTTTGGTTTCACAAATGTTTAAAAAAAAAAAATGAAATGACTTTAAAACAATCTTTTTACCTCTTCAACTAGATCAGACTTTGGCATCTTCTTCACAACCTCTGGTGAGAATGTGTTGTATCTGAAAACACACAATCATAAGTTATGTTAAACCAAAAAAAGATGAGAGATCAGCTTTTTACCCAGTAGCTTCTCCAGAGTAAAGCCTAGCTTGTTCCTCTCTACTTCCTTCATCAATAGACCACCACCCAAGCAATCTGTTTATTTACATATATTATAACAAAAATGATTAACGTCATCAGAAGATTTCACCATTAGATCAAATTACCTTGCACCATGTTGAAAGAACCCCAAGAACTCACGAGCCGATGACGTCGCAGTAAAGTATCTTCCATAAGAACCACCACCACCACTAGTCACCAACAAAACAGACTTCTCCACCAACCTATACGTAGCAAACACCACCCCAGCTCCTTGCAGCAAGAAGAGAGGCACAAACAGAACTAAAACAGGAATGTTCTTGGCAGAAGGAGGCGTTCCTTCTAAGCGCATGAAAAGGATGATCTGGAAAGTAACGAAAGGGATCTTCATTACATGTCCACCGATGTCTTGGAGACCGCAGATTCTGTTGCTATGCTGATTCTCTTCATCAGCGGTCACGACTAAACCTCTGTTCCAGTCGAGGTATCTTACAGCCATTGAAGATGAGCTAGGTTCCGGTACGTGTGTGTACCTGTGGATTGACTGGTTGCTCCATTTTGTGCATACGAGAAACGCAAAGCACTCTGCTATTCTGTAGAGATTGTGAAAAGAAGATTGGTTCATACATACTACTAAAAGAAAAGAGGTTTTAATAGTTTTTACCCGAAGTTTATAAATAAGTCCCACCATCCCAACGCAGCTACATCACCTACATAAGTCTCGAAATAGTAACTTCAGGAACACCTCTAAGCTTATATCATTAGCTAAATAGGATAGTAATGTGCAATAACATACCACATAGTTTAAGGAGAGTGAAGGTTGTGGCGGCGATGAAGAAAACCATAGATATGGAAACCCAAAAGTGCTATAGAAACAAACAAACAAGTAATGTCAGAACCAACAAGTTTGCAAAGGTTCACAAGGAGATAGATAGAGAAGAAGCAATTTACAGGGAGTGTTTCCCAGATGGCTTCATCACTCATAGTTTCTTCGTCTCCAGGCATGAGTGTCCTACACATTCTGCAGGAAGGAAGAAGTTGCATGTTAATAGTCATCATCGCCTCAAGGACAAAACTAAATAAAGATGAAAGCAAATATTATTATTTTTTATTTTAAATCACGCAGCACACTCTGGAGAAGGGTGAAACAATAACCAAACCTTATAATATCGATGAAATACCTGACATTATCTACCAAAATCGCTACCTCGAATGCAAGCAAAGGTAAGAAGACAATCTTCAAATCAACAACTGCATCAACACAGAGCTCTATCATCATAATCACACACACAGTCAATTAATAAAGATTAATGAATCCTACCATATTGATCTTCAAGATGAACACAGAGGAGAATCTCAAACGCAACAAGGAGTGGCGTTGCCATTACAGAATGAAAAGGAGCCCACTGCCACCAAACAAAACCCATAAGGTTATACAAAACAGGATGCTAAACTAACTAAAGAGTATAAGTACATGATAATCGCAACAAACATCATACATGCCGATCATGAGGCATAGAAGGAGCAGGTAAGGAAAATCTACCACGAGCAATCACAGCATGAAACAGCCACAAGGGTGTAAATACAAACCTGCCAAAAAAAACAGAGCATGATAAAGACTTTAACTTTAAGACACAACTAAACACACAAAGATCCAAACTTTATTATCCTCTGCCTCAACTACACTTAAATCAAAACTCAATTACACAGAGAACCATCAAAACCCATCAAACTGATAAGTCAAGGAGGAGAGAAACAGACCACCATGAGTGAGAAAGGAGATGATCAAGCTTGAGAGCGAGAAGAAGGGTGAAGGAGAAGAGAAGAGCATGAGCCAGAACCGCTTGAAACGACTTCCAAACTCTTCTCCAGCTCATTACTCTCCTCTGCACCAACATTTTTTATCTATTTATAAAAAAAAAAAAAAAACCCTAAAGCCTCTCTCAATTACTACCAAGCTCGATTTGAAGATCTGATTGTGTGAAAGTTGAGATTTTTTTCGCGGAAATTTTCAAGAGAAGAGAAGAGAAGAGAGGAAAAGGATCGTTCTTGCTTTGGAGGAAAAAGACAGTTTTTTTTTTAATTTTCCGACTCGTAACAAAGGCTGAGTTTCCACGCCAGAAGGCAGAGAAGACAAGAAGCTGATTTTTCGATAATACCCTTTTGTTTTTGCGTACGACTGTTGAAAACAGAGAGGGGTAATTCTGGAAATGCAAAGATTAGATTTTTAATTGGCTAAATGTTTCTTTAGTTGACATGTTATTAGGAGTTGGTTTACATGAAATCGATTTTAAGTATACAGTATGTAATTTGTAAGAAATTATTAAATAACTATGTCAGTGAATTGTAATTATTATAAGAAGATAATAAATTTATCAAAGTTAACTAACTGAAACAATTCCTTTAAATATTTTTAACTATAAACAATCATGTAGTTCTTAATTAAAAAAAACAATAAATTTAGTTAAAATTTTTAAATACTTAAGGTGTGAAGTTCTTTTTCTCGAGAAAAACAAATCTTTTGTATGTAGCATTACATAAAAGAAATTTTTAAAACAAGCGTTACTTAAATAAACTAAACTAAAATATAATTGCTTCATTAGTACAAAGGCATTTCTGTCATTCTTTGATTAAATATCAACGTCTTGTCGTGCACGTATACAACTCCTGGTTAGAGATTCTTCATGCTGATAAGATTGTTGGCGGTTGACAAACACTAATGGTTTAATTACGATAAATAGTGGGTTTATTCTTTCTTAAATGGGGTAAACACAAACTGCAGTAATCCTGGCAGGGAGCTGCTGACATTTAACAGGATCGGAGTTTCTAAACCGAATTTAATAATTTTTTTGTTTAGTTTGCTTATTTAGATTAACCGAAGAAAGATTAATCTTTTTAAGTTATTTAGTTATCTGTTTGATTTAGTTGAACTGATCAGCTGATTATATATATTTTAAAAAAAAATCTGAAGCAACATATACCAAACCATATAAAAGCAATATCAAATTTAACTAAAACACTAAAAAGGTAAAAACTCTTGAACTAATGAAATAATTGGTCTCCTGTAAAATGCCCATTGGGCTTCTCTAATAAAAGGAGAACGTTGACAAAAAAAGAAAGAAATAATTGGTTTCAGAGTTCAGAGCTTGGTTTGGGCTTTTCTTAAAATTAGACAATGTCAATAAGAGAATCAAAAGGCTGCACAAAAACAAGAGATAAGACCGTCACTTGGGTAGAAACAGCCAGAAGAGGAGTCGCTACTAGACACCGTCACTTGGGTAGAAATGTTAAAGACAAATGAAATGGCAGTTAGGGTACAATAGTACGTACCAAACATCATAATAACTAATAACGTCTTACGTACTTTAACTAGTGATGCAATCTTACACAAATACGACGTCGATTACGTAATCTACTCGTCATGACCAATCACGTTATCACCTGTAGATCATGCACATTAAGCGGTCATACGTTCCTCTATTTGATCTTTAACAATCACTTATTCACCCTTGGTTGCTTTGTATTTATAGAAATAAAAATAATAGAAGTTTTAACAAACAGAGATAAATATGTAATATTTTTTTACTAAAATAAATATGTAATATTCTACTCAAAGCAAAGACACTCTTTTGTATGCTTTTGTTATGAAACTTAGTTTCTTGATCTTGAGACAAATACTTTTGTTCAGAAACACGTGAAAGCTCCTCTACTGCAACGCTGGTTCGCCTCAAGGGTGTAGACTTTTTTTTGTTTTTGTTTTAACTCTTGATTTTTCAAATTCAACATTAGAAAGATCAACCAGTTACACTTGCTGTACAAACGTTAGTTTTCTTTGAATAAATTTTACATATATTCAAAAAAAAAAAAAAAAAGTTACTTTTCTTCCTTTTAGGTCTTTTCCTCAAAGTTGGTTGTTAATAAGAAATGGATATATGTACACTCTTTGCACGAACAAGATTTTAACAAGAGACACATAAATACACAAGGCAAAAGAGTCAGAGGGGCATCAACGTACAAAGCTCAGAATCCAAAACTTGTCTCTTTTTGTTTTTCTCCGGACCGAACTCGTCTAAAAATCAATTAATAACACACATCATCTTTGGTACGTTTCATGTTCTTCTTCATTGTCTCTTTTTTGGTTTCACTTTAACAACCGAAAAAACCCACGCGAATTAAACTAAAATTCCACAGAGAAACGTTGCAAAACCCATGCATCATCTTCTGGCGGATACATATATCTAGAGAAGAAAAATAATCATGTAGCCAACTCTCAACAAAACAAGCAAAAGAAAGTACATAGTAGAACCAAACAAAGCGCCAAGGAATACGAATATCTCCGTTATACATACACACACAAACACACTCATATCTATTGTATAACGTGACAAACAACATTCATTTCCATAGAACACACACGTAAATACGCGATTAAAAATTGATTACCTGTGATGTTGTTCGACGATGGTAATAGCGTTGTGACTACTCATTCTCTGTCTCTTAGCATTCCCAGAAGAAGACGATTCCTCAACGTTGCTCTTGTCCATCACCGCCTTCAAAGCTTCCTCTATCGTCCCTATACAATACTCTTCCATCTCCTCCTCGCCCGAACCCTCGTCTCCCGTGACAAACAAAACGTTCTTAACTCGTCCACCTACGGTCGTGATCTCCGCCTTGAGCGTTTTGAGACGCATCGCTTTCAACGTTTTGATCATGTCCGGCAATAGATCCGACCTGTCTTCGCAGCAAAGCGACGCTTTAATCACGAATCTGCCATCTCCGGTTTCTTCCTCCTCCGTGAAAGCTACCGTTAACTCGTCGCTCTCCGTTGGAACCAAGTTTGTCTCCGAGATCACTGAAGTCTCTTTCTTCAACTCCTTCACGTGTTGAATCACTTCCGCTAGTAACGACGCTTTATCAGTCTGCATGCGTACCAAAAGATAAAACATATCATTATCCCAAACATAACATAATCACAAACATAAATTTGTTATTATCGAGGAGAAACATCATGTGGTCGACGAAGTGATGATTTGGTTTGCTTTTATTCTTTTTGAGCAGCGCCGTTTGTTTCTCTTTATTACATCAACTAAGCATGAAGCGACATCGACGTTCCATATTCCCACACTTTTTATTTATTCTACAGTCCCTGACTGATTCTCTCCTCGGGAATTTAACATATACCCTAGAAGATTCATTATTCAAGAGATAACCTTTGAATAACTTGGTTCCTTTTATAAAACCTAAATGTAAAATTAAATAAAAAGAGACGAAATGCGACATGAACTTTCATGTCACCGCTGCTATGTTTGTCCATTTCAACTCTCCATTGTTTGCAATATTTTTTTTTTTTTTACGTTTTCATCTAAATGGTGTGTCATGGTCATGACTCATGATCATGAATGTGTAATCTGTGAGAAAAATTTGAAGTAACAAAAAAGCTGTCTTACTTTAGTGGTGTTTGGTAATATGCTACGGAGCTTAGCAAGATGATTGTTGATCCTCTCTCTACGCCTTCTCTCAGCTTCACTGTGACTCTTTGAAGCAGCCAAAGCTTTGGCGTCCATGATCTCTTGTGCTGTCATCTTCCCTAACTCAGCTTGTAACCCAAAAGGGCCGGACCCAGCTTGCACTACCGGACCTAAAGCTTCGGACAAGATCCGAAGCTGTTCGTTATGATGATGTGTTGCCGGCGTGGCTCCACCAAAACCCTCGTACCCAAACTGTAGTCCCTGATGATGAGCTCGACTTCTATGGAAGAAACTCCCGTAGAAAGATGATTGAGAGGGAGGAGGAAACGGATCGAACGGTGGTTGGACCAAAGTAGGCCATATTGGGGAAACGGTATCTTGTGAGAAGATAGTGGATCCGGATCCGGCGTTATTACTTGGACCTCCAAAGGATTCGGATTGAGAAGGATCTTGGTGATGATTATGGGAGATGAGTTGGTGGAAGAAGAGGTCACTTTGGTAATTTTGTATGTTGTTCATGGCTCCTGAGCTTTCTACTTCTTCTTTCTTTGCGCACATCACTAGTTTCTATGAAGACATAAAAGTCTCCATCTTTCTACTCTCTCTTTTTCGTTTTCTCTCTCTCTCTCTCTCTTTCTCTCTCTATATATATTTTTATGTGTGTTTGTAAAAGTACGGAAAGGTTGGTTAAAAGAAGGTAAGAGTTTAGAGAGTTAAAAAGAGACAAAAGCTTGCTTTCAAATGCAGATTTATGTAGGAGCACTTATATTGTTCCAAGAATATATATAGAGTTTGCAACTTGTATGTTGTGTTGTGGTGGAATTATTATAAAAGCAAAAAGGTTAATGGGTTTAAGTTTCTATAGATTATCCCTCTCTTTAACCTACGCATGTAGATCTAATACTTCCTTGTCGATATATGATTTGTATAAGGAAACAGTTTATATTTTTACTTCAATAACAAATGGGTTGTAATTATTAAAGTTGTATGTGTAGTAGACCACTAAACTTAGTTTTTTTTTTTTTTATGAATCTAGGTAAAATCCTCTATGAAAGATTGACTACTCTATAGAAGAGGTATAATCTACTGATAGACTTTTTTTGGATATGTAAATGGACCGTAACAAAATATCATTTCGTGTGGGTGTCTAAGAGCAAAGTGTTGTAGTTTCAGATAGTAGATGGATAAAACTCAAAACTTGTTAGCTTCTAGGTTAATCTTTTATCACTTGACCACAAATCCCGGACGTTATAATTTGTTGGGTTGTATAGGCACATAACATACTGTAGAATAGTATTCAGTTTTATTCATTTGTTATTACAAAATAGTGATCATTCGAAATTAATATTATAGTGATCATTAGAGAGACAAAACTCAAAACATTTTTTCAAAAAAAAAAAAAATACTAAGCAAACTAGATCATTACATTTGACCAAGATGGGATAACATATGACCTTTACATTATCCAGTGTTCAGGGTCAACCACGAGGTAAGCCTAATGAAACATTCGCCTCAAATCCCTAAAATTTTTAAAAATATTTATATGGATATAAACTTCAAATTTGTAGAAAAAAAATTTAGTCTTAAATTCCTTCTTTACTTGTTTACAGCTCCCAAAATTTCAGGGCGGGATGAGACAGCTCTACTGGTTAGAGCCTTGGAGGCTAATTGTCATGCTCTCGGATTCGATGTCAGCCAGAGGTGAACTGCCCATCCATGTCAATAAACGCGGTACTGGGTATTAGACATTGTCCCTAGCCCAGGTAAAATCCTCCCAGATGAAATAGACCGCTACCTGACCGGATCCGAGGAAATAACTCACGTAAGTGAGGAACCCCCGGATTATCAAAAAAAAAAAATTCAGGGCCGGTTCTGTCAGTGTTCGTCTAATTTTTTTTTGAACCTTAAGTGTTCGTCTAATTTGATACTAAGAATAATGAGGTTTTGAATTGAGCTGGGAATAATTAATGCTATCACCTATATATTAGTACTTGCGAAGCATTTTGATAATTAAGGTAATGATACGTAACGTTATTATATGTTTCTCACCATAAAAAAAAATCTTCGTTAAATAATTTTATTTTCCTTAGATGAAATATATGGGATTAAAAATGTGATTTACAACATATATGATAATTAATAATAAAAATTTGATAACAATTTTTATATCATCTATCATTTTATAATGTTTTATTACTATAATAAATTAAATAATCACATTAATTATATAATAAGTTTAAATTTTTAATATTTTTATATCGTAATTTTTTTTAAATGATTATAAATTATTAAAATTATTAAAAGGCTCATATTAAAAAAATTCTGATCAATGATTTAAAACTTCTATTATAAAAATATAAATGATTGTAGACCATATGAGTAGAAAACCTCAATTAATAGATTTTAAAATTAAATATATATATATATATATATATATATTCATAAAATTTAAATTAAATCATATAACATTTTAAGAGTTAATAAGTATTTAATTTAAAAAATTAGAAACAATATCATACTTGAATTTAATTGAATTTTATAATTAATCAAATTATTAAAGTATATTTATATTTCTTTTATTGTTATTTTATATACTTCAAAACATATATACTTAACAAATATTTTATAAAATAATTTATTACGTGGAGAACGTGTATTATTACCTAGTTATTATTACTCTGTTAGAATATACGTAAGCTAATTTATGTAAGAACCACCACATGATGTAGGTCAACTTATCTTTTGTTTCTAATTATATTTTCATCAGATATATATCGAGAAAGTGATAAATCAAACACATAGGAAAAAAGAACTTCCAAATTCACAAAAAGTCGATGTTTGTTTGTTATTCGTTGTTAGAGTCATGAAGAAACTTGTGATTCTTGAGGTACACGATCCGAGAAACTCGACTACAGGTAGAGGTCCCAATTGGTTATTTTAATGTTGAAAGACAAGAATAGAGCCTCGTGCATGCGCGTGAAAGAGTGATAAAACTTGAAGAGGGGTAAACCCATTTGTTGTGAGTGAGTGAGAGAGTTGTAATATCGACCATTGTATGGAGGTCTGGTGGAAATATTTGTTTAAACAAAAAATAATGCTATCTCTGCACCTGAACTCGTTACAGTGATAACTTTCTTTTAACCATTTATGAATTTTTTTGGTGAATCATGAATATATATATTTTTTTTTTTTTTTAAAAGAGAAAAGGGTTAAACGCGGGTCACTATTGGAATCAGACCTAACCCCCGGGGGAGTCGCAAGCCCGCGAATGGACTCCTTCTCCTGGGCATTCAAATGGGAATCATGAATATATTCGTTATCATTAGGTTTGGGCAAATTAATAGAAATTTGAAAACCAGTAACCAAGTCGAAAAGTTGTAACAAAACCGAAACCAAAACTGAAACTAAAACCGAACCAATGTTCACAAATATTTGTGCCTATATTATTTGAATCGAAGAAATTTAAACCAAACCGAAACTAAACTAAAAATAAAATAGATACATGAATATTTAAAATAGCTATACTTAAAATTAGTTATATTTATTTTCAATAACTAAATATTTTAAAACTCTATTTATAAACTGAATTATTTTAAAAGTTAAATTATCCGAATATTTTTATTTGGAATATTTAAATTATATTTTTAACTGAATTTCTTGATATCTAAAGTTCAAACCGTCTGGTTTTTTTTATTCGAATTATCTAAAATTACACCAAGGAAATAGTATCAAACCGAAACTGAATTTAAACAAAAAAAAAAAAATATTAGCTAGTTTCCATTTTTGTTATAGAACCATAACCAAAATAATTGAACCAAATTTAATAAGTATCCGAATGACTCCTAAATATTATAAATATCCATACCCGAAAAAAAACTAAAATACTTTAGCCGAATGCCAAGCTATCATGATAATATATCTGAGCTTAATCGTTGCCGATCCTCACATATACATAATAAGAACATCATATATATATACATATATATAGCATATGTTTTTCTTTCAAAAATATGTATGTATCTATTTATATAAAATACTAGTGTGTATCGTCTTAAAACACAATTATTCGTGAGAACGTCTTAGACGACATAACTTGCAAATTAGTGTTTTTTTTTTTGGGTCAAAGTTTACAAATTATTTATTATTGGTCTTATATACATGGGTGTATATACGTAGAGATGCATATAAAAATATGTCTTGATACATGAATAAACCTTTTACAACTTCTAGGCTTTCCTAAGTAAATTTTTTTATCCGATGAATGTAAATATGGATGGATAGTCAGCAACTTGGAAAGTCACTCTGCAAGTCGTATTTGCTTTCAACTTACGGAAAGCTCAACTAAGGAGTGTAGCTATCAGAGGAATATAAAGTCAAAACTAATATTGTCTTATCTCGTTGTGATCGGTCCATATTTTACTTTACATTACATCCTATAGGATATATGCCCATGGGAGCTTGAGAAAAACTATAACCGAGAAATAAATAAATACAAAAAATGAAACTAAACACAGAGTGAATACAAAACACACAGATTGTCGGACCGACCAAAGACTAAAAAGGGCTGGCCGCATCATCATGACCTTACCAAGCTTGCAATCAAAAAGCCCTTTTGCTTTCCTTCGCCCTTTCATTTCATTGTAAAAGCTCTTAATAAATTTTATCGAGTAGAAATTAATTTGTTCTTGTCAACTTCTGAAAATTCGTTCTTACAAACAAATATTTACTAATATACAGTACCGAGTCTCCGTTAGAAAATTCGCATGTACATGTATCCATGCACGAATGTGCATACTCTGTTTTTATTAGCGAAATAAAAATACATATAGCTAAATGAGTTTCCAACCTAAAACCAATTGGTAATTAGTGTAATGGTCCATCTATCTTTTACTATATTATTAAGGATCCATTCTAATATTCAATGTGAGACCGTTATCCTTAATACATTTTTTTAAGATGATGATTTTTTGAACGTCAATCTACGAAATATTTGGGTAAAAATCGATAAAGTAACTTTAGTTTGGATCGATATTGGATCGGGTTGAATTATTTGGATCGGATTCTGATACTATGTTATATAAAACTTAATGGACTTTTAATCTAAAATCAATTGATAATTAGTAAAGTAGTCCATCTATTTTATGTATTTTAAAGATCATTTCCAATATCCGATGTGGACCTTTATAACATGCAATATCTTTTAAGATGGATCTACTTTCTCCTATCGCAAGAATGTAATGCATGACAAGCCAAATCAGTGGCAAAAAGACGGTCCACATTAATTTCAGATACGACCTTTATTTCATGTAGTTAGCTAGCTAGCATGTAATATTTGATTATTTCAGAATTATGTACGGTCTTCTATGGAAATATATTCCTTTAAATTCCTTTAAAATAAAATATTAATAGGAAAAAAGATCGGCAGTTCTCTTTGATTTTATATAGTATGGTAAACGATTATGAGGTATCGGGGTTAAAGTTTGACCGACTATGTTATAAACATCTGAGACACTGCTCAAATCGTATTCGAAGGCAAAAATATGTTGATAAAAGCCAAAATAACAGAATAATTGAGCCCGGCAATAGAAATAAAGTAGGGGGTCAATTTTGCTCATGAAAAAACAGTGCTCTTTCTCTCAAGCTCATTTCCCACGCTAATCCTTTATGGCGTCCCCATGACCTTTTCATCATTCTCTCTCTCTTTCTCAAGTTTTAACATAATAGCTTACTGTAAGAGATTTTTTCCTCTTGTAAAATACTCCATCTGTATTATATTTCGCATTGTTTTTTTATCAAAATTAACTCATTTATATGTTTTAGCCACCTTGATGTGTTACTCCTTCGGTGACAATGCATTTGAATTATAATCATAACGACGTTATATACTTATGTGACAAGTTATTTGAATTGATCAATTTCTTCTAGAATTCGGAATTAAGAATGAAACAAGGAGTACATACAGAGTCATGACAATAATGATAAAATAGAATATTTTTTTGTGCAAGCAATATTTTTACTCTGTCCTGTCTTAATTTTTTTTTCCTCAAGGATCAACTATATTAAAATGAAGAGCTGCAATTGTTTTACATAACAGACTCCATCTTCAAGATACTTAAACGAAAAGATACAAAATTACGTAAAATATTCACTAAAATAAAATAAAAAAATCTTTCATTTCGTTTACCTTTTCTGTAAATGAAAAAAAACACCTCCTTTTATTTTATATTTTCTAGTCTTTGTTAAAGCTGGTAATAATATTATATATTTATATTTAGGGAGGCGAGAGATGAGTGAAACAGAAGAGTTTTGGAACAGAAAGGCAAATAACATTTATAAATAAAAAACACATAATAAAGAGTTTGACCGGCAAAGTGCGGACACAGACGCAGTCTTTGTAAGAAGTCTGGTTAACAAAAGTAAAAGAGGCCGAATCATAAGACCTAACTTAACATTTTATGTTTTTTTTACTAACATGAAGAAAGCTACACTTTCATTTCTGCCTCTTACTTTCACCATTTCATTCCCGCAGGCTCCAGTTCTTTAGACCATTTTTGGAAACTTTTGCTTTGTGTTATATGCCATAACTTTTCTTAACAGTCAACTATACACTTAGAACTCAAGACAACCGCGAAAAAACAGATCGTCAAAGAATGCAGTCGTGTTATAAACCCTAAAATAGTGTAATGTATATTGGCGCATGTTTGGTATTATATACATAAGTGATGCGTGCTAATGCATGTTTTGCCAAGTAGTATATGTGCTAAACCATCTCCAATTGTACTCTATAGTTTTCTTCATATTCATTGTAAAATAATTTAACTCTATTATAGAATTATATTTGATCCAATGATTTATTCTATAATAAAGTTATTCTTTAATAGATTGAGATATAGAGTTATTGCATCTATATATTTGAAGATCTGTATTGTGATATGTAGACATATTACATATATAATATATATTTTATATATACGACCAGCAACTAATTATATGAAATGATGGAGTAGACACAAGAATCCCAAGATTCTTTAATGTCTGATCAACCTATTTTTTCATCGACCGGTTTGTTGGGAGCTTCTACAACATCTCTAAGACGAGCCATTGATGCAAAGGTTGACTCAATCACTTTTACGAATTTAGTTTTCTTCCACTAAGAAAATAAAGAACAAAGGGTCAGTTTTTGGTTACACGCATGGGTCTATTGGTCCCCTATACTTTTTCTTCTTTTGTACCTTCTCAGTATATATATAGGCCTTTTCTTCCTCTTGCATATATATCACTTCTTCCTCCAAAGTATCACTTTAACATTTTTCACGCAGATTAAAAAAGTGACGAAAATATATATAAATTGTTATTAATTATATTTCTCACCAATATTATTTAAGATAAATAAAATTATTTATAAAATTAATGTAGTTTGCAATTAATTTAAAAGTAAATATTATTTTGCATTGAAATTGTAAAAAGACACTTTTACTTAACAGGAAAAAGATGTTAGAACAACATTTATTTATTATAAAATAGAGAGAGTATATAATTATATATCTATATTATATTCTAGGAAAATTAGATTGAACTAACATATTCAAGTGACAGATGATCACTGAGCCACCAAAACCTTAGCACATCAATCACCACTAAACGACCCCTGAATATTGCGTCACGCTTACTACATGATTACATTTACTCAAGTCTCATGTGTGTACAGTTTATACTATATACCATTTGCAAACACATTAAAATTATTACATAACAGATCATCGATTTTTCAATTATTTCCAAAAATATACATAATTTTTGCGATTTTACAAAAACTGAAACACATGAAGTAATCATTTAGCTTAGTTTAATTTTAAAAAACACATGAATTAACCATTTAGCCTAGTATGTGATCACTGATCATTAACGATCTGCAATCATTATATAGATGTGCATGTGTGTCAATGTGCGTACGTATATTGACATTTTATGCATTAGTATCTATGTGATATAAATTGTAAATACTATACACACTTGCAGTTTCACTTATTCAGTAGTTGACTTACTCAAATAGAACTCTAAATTAATGCATTTAATATCCACAAATTCATATCAAAGGAAAATCCTACACATACTGTCATACTAGCTGCATGATGATAAATAATCTCTATCTACACATATACAGTGACATGTGTGATTTATGTATTTAGTGAAATTAATTTATGTGTTGCGAGTCAATATCTTACACCACTATAATCGTAATCTTACCACTCTATGTTTTCCTAATAAATAGTTAGAATATAATTAGTCTAATTAGCAAACAAAGCAATGTGCAAGAAACTTATGTGGTTTGAGTCAGAGATCAAACATTATGAGTTTTGTTTTTGTCTGGTCTGATAAAAAGTATGTTTCATAATGCATAATTAGCTTATTCTAAATTATCTTGTGGGGATAGTCAAATATAGTCCATATCCCCCAAAACAAATGTGTCCCCGAGGTAAGACAATGGTCTTTTTTGCTCCATAACTACTTCAAACTAGTACTACTATTTATTTGCAATCATTCTCACAAAGCACTAGTGTTACTCTTGACTTCATGAAACTTTAATAAAAAAAGAAAAAAATGAAAATAGGTACTAATGGATCCTTAATTTTTATTTTTGGGGTCAAAATGGATCCTTAAATAGTAGTATATCTCATAATTACCATAATATACAGGCAATGCTGTCATGAGTAACCGTTTCATAGGCCCCTTTTAACTTGCATTTGACCATGATCACCATACTTTCATAAGAAATCAGTAATACATATTTTACGTATTTCAGACGAACAAACAAAGAAAATCTTGCAAATGTATCGTGGATTCGAAGCTTACTATAGACATTTTCAAGTCGTCCGAGAAGCTAGTCATATGAACTAAGAGTATCTGCATTCTATAGCAATGTAAAAAATGTATATAATTTTTTAAAAAGAATGTATATTTAAAAATCATTAAAGCTATCTTTTATTACTATGAATATATTATTGTATGATAATTTTACTAATCGTCCAAAAAATGATAATTTTACCTTTGTCCTTTAATACTTACGAGATCCTTGGTTCTTTTTCATAACATATTTTACGTATTGTGATTTTCATTGTCTTAGCCACCTTTTTAAATCTATTTTGCACCATTTATGTTAGCATTTAGGTACATTTAGGTTAATTACATTTGCATTTGTGTAATTTCAGGTGTGGAATGGTTCTAGTTAAATATTTGGAAGGATTTAGGTATAAATATGGATAAAAGAGTAGAAAGTGACGACCACAAGCTAGCAACGTGGGTCAATGCAATGTTCGAAGAACAGGGAATCAGCTTGATCGAGAGGCGAACACATGCTACCAATGCAGCCAAGAGGAGGTCGAAGAGAGGACCACATGTTACCACCACAAGATGAGCTTGCCCACGGTACCAAGCTAGGGAAGCGAGGAGCAAGACATGAGCTATCATTGCAGGATAGGATCGCCCGCGAAATTGAGGCATGGAAGAGAGGATCGAGACTGTGCCTACTAATGCATGCTGACAGAGG
This sequence comes from Raphanus raphanistrum subsp. raphanistrum, assembly GCA_019706035.1. NCBI lineage: Eukaryota > Viridiplantae > Streptophyta > Magnoliopsida > Brassicales > Brassicaceae > Raphanus > Raphanus raphanistrum. The sequence goes on from CM033988.1 coordinate 56,109,530, forward strand.
CCACAATTTAGATCATTTGGCCACTGGCTGTCACCACAGTCCAAAGCAGGCCGTGTTATGATTCTGAGTTACATTTATACAATTCTTTTCGGGTTGATATATGTTTATTGGATCAACCCGATTCGATTTTAAGAAACCTATAAATATATTCTAAGGACAAGACCTAATTTATCTTATTTTCTATCTTAAGATAATTATTTCTTGGTGAAAGAGCAAACATTTTTAATCTTTTATGCAATTTATTTTTTGAATCTTGAGTATTTAGTTTTTATCTTGCTTTTTAAACATGACTAGTCTTGAACTTTGTATGTGCTTAACATTATTCATTGGGATTAGTGAGTTGACAAATCTTGATTCCATGGTAAGGTACATTTAAGATTATTATTGAAGAGTTAAAATGTTTATTGTCACATTTGCTTGTTTTCATGCTTAATAAGTGTTCTTGATGCTAGACTAAAATTTATCTTTCTTATCTAGACTATTGAAGGTGTTTGTTAAAATGCTTAAGTGAACTTAGTATTTCCTTAGCATGATTAACCAAAGTGATTTAATGTTAGAATTGCTACATGGCTAGTAGATTTGATTTAAATAAATGTTTGATTGCACTAGACCAAATGTATTTGATGTTTAATGTTGATTACATATGATTTCTATCATGAAAAAGAATTAATCTATCTAAGAGTTCTAGACCTTGGAAACTTGTTGGTTGTTTGCTTGACACGTTGACTTGGAATCTATAGTTTCTACCTTAGCTCATTTGCATAGGAAGACGTTCATAAATCTAGTTGATAAATTACAACCCTATTCACTTGTACACGGTAATTATTGGACTTTCAGTTGATAAATTAGTCTGAAGTGTTCAAGCAAAATAATCGATGTATCATGTATCAAGGATTCTATCTTACCTCGTCTGCATAGGAAGCTGTCCATGAATCTTTTACTACTCTAGGCCTCTAGCTCTTGCTTGAGTAATTAACTAAAGTGGGTTCGTGCTATTTTTTTATGAATAATTAGTCTTTTTAATTAAGGTTAGTTTTCAGAATACACATAATGGAGAAAAATTAGCAAATAACCATAGCAATAAAGTGATTCTCTGATGGAACAATTGTGGGCGAAGTTGGAACAAGTGGAATAAAACAATTGACTCATAGTAATAATATAACTAAAATATAATACATGTAACATATTGTGTTACATTTCTATTATATAGGTTAATTGTAGAATACAAAACAAATAGTAAAATGTGCTATTTTTGTTGATCAGTTTTGGTAATTGACAGCAGCAAAAAGAGAAGATGTATTTGTAAGCAGCAAAAAAGGGACATTGTTATTGGTACATAAGATGGCGATGAAGAAGAAACGGTGGAAGAAGACAAAAAAACCACCACATGGATGAAGGAGAAAAAAAAAGTGAGACGATGAGATAACAGTTGGAGATGTTGGAAGAGAAGAAGACATTAAAACTTGAGAGAGAGAGAGAATATAAGTGTACATCCATTTCCTTGGAATGTAGAGTTTAGCCATTTAAAAAATACAAATATATCAACATACATCGTTAAATAGCGGAAAACTACATAAAATTATGATAACTAAAACCGTTATGGAAAAAGTACATCATAGTTAAAAGTTGAGAATGTTCCAACTGCTTATCGTTTTGGTGCAGCACATATGCATCCCTCAGTGATGTGGGAGCAAAGATAGAGTTTCTTAGTTACGTTAACTTCCATCAAAATTATGGAAGTCACACATGAAAAGCATGGGGAAAGAGAAACGATAGGACAATCTTGGAACTGTCTATTTTATACAAAATAATAAAATGGAGAGAGAAAGAGAGGAGAGAGGTAGGAAAAGAAAGAGATTTTAAATATGTATTATTCTATACAAATAATATAGAATATAATAAGATATTTGTATTAAAAAACATTCTTTTATGTTTTGAAAGAAATTTATATTAGTATGTATGATTTACTCTAATATTTTTATTTGGCTAAATTATGTTGATAAATAAAATATAGTGCAAATAAAATGAGAGGGGAAAGGAAGAAAAGAGAACAAGAAAAATAAAAAATAAAAATGAATCAGAGGTTAAGATTATCTAAGGGTATATATAATAATATTACATAATAGTGTATAACATATTCTAGCCATATCTTTCATATGGTTATTTGTTGAACTAATTTTTTATGGTCATCCATACTAATTTCCCTTTTAATTACTTTATTGGACATCTTGAATCGAATTATGTTCGCCAAACAACTGTAAACAATTCATTCTATTAATATTGATGTACAAAATGATACTTGCTTATTTTTAAATGGTTTTTACTAGAGATTTTCATTTTAAACTAATTTAAACTATTTTATTTATTGTATTTTCTAATTATATCGACAGTATTTATCACAAAGTAAATAACATAACTTGTCTAGAAGTGTTTAGTTACATATTATTTTTCTTACTCTTCCTTAATACTTTATTAAATATATTTACTATAATAATTCAACATCATTTATGATATGTATTAACTATTATAATTTCACAAGTTTAAATGAAATTAGTTTATTCATAACAAAAATTAAACCGGTTAACAAAGAATTTTTTTATTTGATTACAAACTCAGTTAGAAATAGGCATCAGAGTACCCATTCGAGTGAATAGTTTTTTCTATATTAGGGTTTTTAGGTTTTAAAATTAAACTTCATTTGGATATTATATATTTTCGGAAGGTGTTCGAGTTGGATTATTTCGGGTCTGAGTAGTTTTGTAGAAACCTAAAAATATCTAAATAACATATGTGTTTAAAATGTCATTAAATAATTTATAAAAAAATCAAAATCAAAATCAAAACCAAACTCTAGTGTTCCGTTATATAAAAAACAATGTTCCTTTGGTAATTAAATTATCACAAAACACGTGGCCATTTTGTATTTGTGTCACATATGTTGGGGTTTATAATGAACCTAATTCTAATTCTTTATCATCTATTAGTACGATATTATCCACTTTATGTTTTAGAGATTTATTTCCAAAAATTCTTGTATTAATTAGAGTTAGATATCTGTTTATATATTAGACACTTCTTATATAATTCTCCAATGTGGACTTTAATATTTTCCAACATAGAAATGCCTCCTTTCTCGGATGAGGTTTATCTCTTTGTATGCTAGCACCCAAATCGTGATAAGTCAGATATTAATGTTCTATCGACTATATATGTGGATTACCCCCCAGGGGCATGTGAAGCTATTGTTAAATGCTTGATACATTGTATATATCTTTCTATGACAAAAAGGAACATCAAGAATTTTTCGATCCCTTTGTTTTGGTACCACACGAATGTTAATTGTTAACATGCATACATGCTTATCATTAATTTGCATATACATGTGCCTGCGAGTGTCTATATCGTGTGCGTAATTATATATAATACACAAAGTGTGTGTCTGCCGTGAGAGACAGGTCGTACATCTCACATACATTCTCGAGACTTTGCCGTTGCTTCAATTTGACGTCTCGTACCACATGCATTTGCATCATTTCCGGTCCACAGCTCTTTTCTTTAGGTGTTAAATTGTGACCTTGCTTTTATTTCTTTAGTTACTAAACTTTAACTCACTCTAGGTTTAAATATTTTTTTTTAATTATATGTATTTGTGTCTATGGATATATTTAACAAACTCGTTTTTGTTTCTTTAGTTTACTTTTCAATAATAGCCAGACTTGGAATAAATATAATTAAGATAGGAGTTGATTTACATTTCGCAGACAAAATGTTATAATTTAAAGATAGTGACTTTCTTTCTACAAATATAGTCGGATTTTTTTTGGTTCACCTTAGAAATTGTTGTAAGAGCATGATTATTGCATGTCCTTGTGGTAAAGTCCTTAGTATACATTTAGTATACATATATGTATATGTATATATTATATATGCGTATATAATTGTTTGTTAAGGACTTTACGAAAACCGAAATCAAAAATTCTTAATTAAGAAACTTTCGATTTCGGTTTCCGTAAAGTCCTTAGCAAACAATTATATACGTATATATAGTATATACATATATAACATATATGTATACTAAGGACTTTACCCAAAGACTTGCAATAATCATGCTCTAAAGACCATCCATATCCACCATTAGTAATGGTCCATTACGAGCCTCGTCTAAAGAGGTTTGTTTTAATTGGTGCTCTAATAATATGTCAAAAGCCCTTCTATTTTCTTGGCCACTGGTTCTAAATATCATTTATGCTACTATCCAATAAGAAGACTAAGCCCATTTAAAGTACAAAAGGAAATACCCTGGCCCTAAATTTCGTTTAACTTTTTTTCTTTTCTTGTACGAAAGTCATCCAGCCATGAGCCGTCTAGTGAAAACATAAGAAAGAGCCGTCCAAAAAACAAAGTCTTGCATCTGCATGTGTGGGCTACAAAACTCCTATGCCAGCCGGAATATGGGAGATCTCGTTGAATCATAGTCTCTTATATTTCTTCATTATTTAATTAAAAGCAATAACAACATTGATAAATGTAAACATAATGAAAATTGAGTTCATAATTTTGAATTAGAAACATTATAAGATTTTCATATGCATTTCAGAAGAATTTTTAGTATTATAAGAATATTTGGATACTTTTAGAAGAAGGAAAATTAATCGAACGCTTGTAACCTGGTGGTGAAAAATTTACAGCCCGTGAATTCTACTATCTAAATTTGAGTTTTGATCACCGTTAATTAAAATAAAATGAAAAAGACAGTCCCCTTAAATACCTTGGACGGGCTCCCCGGTTTAGCTAGCTCCGGTTGATGGTCATCAGACTCGGATCTCTTTTGAAGACATAAAAATACCAAAATTATTAAAAAAAAAAAATTTACCCACCTAAATTCTGTGATTCAGATATTCCGAATAATCTACATGACCACTACATTTTAGAATAAATGACTTTTAAAAATAAATGTGTTAATTACTTACACCAAAAATATATTTAGTTACTTTTTATTTAATCCATTCCGGGTTGTATATTTTTTAGTTATGTACGTACAAATGAATATGAATTGATATTTGACAAACTAACTCACCTGTACGAGAAACGAACAAGAACATGTAAGACCTAAAGAAACATACAACTGCCACACTTTATGTCGCTGATTAAAGCCCAAACAAACTGTTCCTTCAATTCATTACGATATGCCTCATCGAGGGCTCGCTTGGTTTGATCAGGAAGATCTTTTTTTTTCTGAAACTAAATGGATTAAACCCGGATTAATGATGACACAATCCTAATCTCCGGGTGGAGGTACAGCCCACGTATAGACCTTCTCATGGGCATTCAAATGAGTCGAAAGCAATAACTCATATCCGTGTGGCTGGTGGGGTTTGAACCTGGGTTCACTTTATTGGGTTTCTCGATTCCCTCAAGCGCCACTAGGCCACCACCACCGGTTGATCAGGGAGTTCTTGTTCCGTCGTTTATCATACAAATATTATTTTATGACGAACACATTAATAGAATTGCTAAGAAATCTCTTTTTTTTTGAATCATATCCCTAGTTTTTAAATTATTGTGCCCTATTGTGGGAAATATTTAGTAGAGATTTTTAACATTTTTACCAAAAAAAAAAGAAATTTAGTAGAGATTAATGAGCCTACGTTTTCACTGCAAGAAGTTTTGGACTGAACCTCATAACCTATTTGAAACATAGATAAAAATCGGTTGCTAAAATGTTTTCCGCAACTACTAAGAGCATCTTCAACCCATTGCTATATTTACTTCCAAATGCTATAATAGAATAAAAAGTGCTCCAACCCATTGCTATATCAACCTCTATAATAGAGAAATGCTATTTTCACCTCTATAAATAGAGGAAAAAATAGCATTCCTCTATTATAGAGGCATACTTTTTTTATTTCAAAACAATCCTTAAATTTTTAAATTTTTATAATCATATCAAAAACAATTATTTTTATAAGAAAATACAGTTTTTATAAACATAAAATGACACTTTTGATTTACCTAACAATCTTTTTAGTGAAACTTTTGTTTAAACAAAATTAAAAATGTATGAAAATCTTATAAAAGTAAAATTGAATAGGGTTGATTTGCAACTTTTAAAAATAAAAAAGATACTTGTTGTAAAATAAAAATAGAATCTTTTGAGAATATTCCTTTTTAGAGGTAAAAATAGAGGAATACATTGGAGAGAAACACATCTCTATTTTAGAGATCCTCTATTTTAGAGATAGAAATAGAGAAATACATTGGAGATGGTCTAAGACTCGAAGATGATATTTTTCTTTTGTTTAAAAAAAGAAGAAGGTAGAAGCCTTTTACGAATATAACTATTAATAATATGTTGTAATGACGTTTATGATGAATTTTAGGTCGAAGTTGTGTCAAACAACAAAAAATGGCATAGGTCGCTTCGACGGTATTTACATGTGAATCATGTGGACCCAAATTAAAGAAAAATGAAAAATTTAAGCACAGCTACCAGAGTCAATATCTCCTGACCAGAGTAAATGCGAACACAACGATTCAATTTTATGCAAGCATGATTTAGGAAGAAGGAAGGTAAAGTGAACCATAACATTTTATGCTTTTACTAGTGTTTGCAATTTTAAAGTCAGAAACATAATAACAAATATAAATACTTTTAGTTTTAAATTTCTAACAATATTTCGTTTGCAATGTACTCCTATATTAGATATTTCTTACTCAACCGAATAAAATCTTTTTAGAATTCCATTTAGCTTTCTTTTTCTATATATATATATATATATATATATATATATTACATATTTTAGAGGGCAGCAATTGGTTTTACCATTTTATGAATGAAGATAGTTTCCTGGCATTTGGCAGTGTATATTTCTTGTATATTGTTTGCATATGATTTTCAAGATTTGTGATATTGCACACTTCTCCAGTATAAGAAAATATTTTGATCTTTTCGTTTTTTACTAGTGCAATCATATTTCGAGCACTCAGCATTAGTGCAAGGGAAAATATAAACAGTTAAAAAGCTTGTTTGGAATTGCACATTACCCACCAGTTCTTGTTCCATAATCCACTCAAGAGCTTCTTTCGTGCATTGTAAGACCTTTAATCAAATTTACAATATCTTCATATTTTCCTTTCTTCACTATGAGAGATTCACAATACAAGTTTTGTAAAAACATTTGAATGATATTATGCCTTATCTCTCAACATACATTCATTGTCTAATCTTTTAATAAAAATTTTGAAATTAAATTAATCAGATTAAAAAGTGTATATATGTATGGTTGGCTACAGAAAAAATATAAATAATAATAGAAATAAATTTTATGACCTTTGGGAATCAGTTTGGATTTTGGTTTGGAATACACTAATGTTTAAATAAAATATATATTTATTATATAATTTGTGTGATTGGTTCAGAAAACACACATGCATAAATATAATATATATAATTTGTAACACACAAATTTATCTTTTGTTTTAAAAGGTTTTGGATGCAGAAATATAAGCGTTCACATGTCCAAGATTTAGTCTGAATGTGAGTTTATAATGCGCATGGTTTGTAAATCATTTATTTCAATTCTTATTAAACTAACTGACATTTATCAAAGAACTTACTGCTTCTTAAAGGCTTCAAAAAGTTATTTTTACTTTGTAAACGTTCATAATAAATAATCATAATTTACATCACAGTGGAAAATTTTGAAATCATATGCTAACCCTATGGTGTATGTATCGTCAATCGCATAGCCCCCATGATGAATCTTAAACCATATATGCAGCATTTATTATTGTATAGATAATCTTAAACTTTAGGTATATCACTGACTAATCTTAATCCATGTCAAGCCTTATCGTTTAAAATATGTATTACAATTTACTTAATTAAAACATTAAGTATAACCAACTTCTTAAAAAACTTAGCTTGGTTTAACTTCGACTTTGAGAGATGTCAATCTAAATCTCACATCAGAAATCTGGACAAAAGAAAATTTAACATAAAGATGTCGAATTCTAATTAACATGAGACCTTTTAAGAAGAAATTCAAAAATAAATATGTGGAAAATTACTTTTTAAATTTAAAGTGGACAATATCGTACTGAGTCAAACGATAAAATAGTTAAACATTAGCTAGTTAAATCCCAACAGACTTTTCCCATAACATATACTATTCTTTCAACCTTGTCTTTCTGGTTTAATGCGAAAAAAGAAGTTATGAGTCGAATGTAAATATCTCAGCCACGAAAAATTGATCTCTTTCCCAAGCAAACAAAGTTCAAGCATAGAGCTGAAAATATATGCACATCATCTTATCAAAAATTTCTTAATATACAAATGTATATATAAATATTAGTATTTAGTTAGGAATTTCTAAAAACTATGGGAACATTCCCAACCAAAAGTTTCTTAATATTTAATACACATATAATATAAATATTAATATTTAATTGCAAGTTTTTTTTTGAAGAAGGTAATATATACAAGTTTTAATAAGATATATTGTGCAACAAGAAGAAAATAACAACCTGCATCTATCAAAGTCAACCTTTTATGACAGAAACAAATTTATTATCGGAAACAAATATTAAAGAAAGTCATATATGAACGTGGGTTCATCAAAAGTCCACGACGCAATATATTTTTTTTTTTCAGAGCACATGTAAAGGCAATGGATCAATAGTTCATTCATTACTCTGCTCACACGTCGACTATAATTAGACCTATTAATACATTACGAGTGATTGCAATCTTCTCCTGCAAATATAATACCATCGATTACACAACTACGAAATCAAATATTTCATTATTCGGAAGATTTTATTATACTATTTTCACTATTCCAGATACTTTTTCATAATTGCTCAGTTGCAATCATGCCTCTTTTTCAATTTCTTGAATTCTAAGAGCAAGGTTATCGCTGGTTCTTAACGCATTTCTTAATAATAAAGAGTTAAAAATTAAATCAAAAATGCTTAGATACATCACAAATGTATCTTAATTAAGAAGTTTTTGTGAGCGTTTCTTAGTGCCACGGCTCCCTCTGTTGATGGCCGTGAAGTCAACCGACTCATACGGCGCTGCATCGCTAGCCAACGAGAAAGCAGTTCTAGATAATCTCGGAGACGACTGCGACGAAATCGTGTGGTGTTACCTTGACCGATTGTCTCCCATCATCGATGATCCTTCTCGGCCAAGGAAACCAGGAGCATGACGTCATCAAAGCGTGTTTCCTCTCCGGATTAGGCGCAGAGATCGCCGGCGACACGACGGTGGCGAGCGTGCGTAAGAATTCTATGGAAGGGATCGCGACGAGAGCCAGGGATCCACCACTAATCGTGTGCTTGTTCTCGTAGGATGAAACTGAGGTTGGAGGCGGCAGCGATGACGGAGGAGGAAAGAGAAGGAGCGGCGGAAGGAGACTTCAAAGGTAAATTCGAAGGTCTTGGTCAATCTATTAGATGTGTTCTCTTTGATATAGGATTCTTGATTTTGAGTAACTTTGAGGACATGGATTTAGTATTAGGAGAAATCAAGGAACCAGTAGTATAAGAAACAGTCATGAAGATGAGCTGTAGCTTGTTAAGTGTTTGTTTGGTGGCAGGAGGCTTTCTCCATAGGAGCCATTGCGTTTTGTACAAGTTCATCAGCAAAGTGAATCAGATACGATTTCGCCTATGTGTGTTTTCAGATGTATTGAAGAAAATCCCCAGGACATAGTCATAGATGCGGTGTTTAACAAAGATGAAGGTGTTGCGGCTCTCGATGGTTGTGATTCAGATACTGATGGTTATCTCCCTGAGGTACTCTTTTAACTTTCTCTCGTTTATTTGATGAAGTTTCTCTGTGATGGTGGTACCAAGTATTCACAGTGTTTTCTTGTGTTCAGGACTCTGACTTTACTAATGCTATTGTGACTGGAACACCAGGTAATGACTCTACCCTATGTTGCTTGTCTTCGTGATGTTTTTCTTCTTTACTGTTTGACTCAATAGACAAGTTCTCAGGTAAAATTAGTGAAACGGAGCTTAAAAAGAAGACCAGGAAGCTTGCTAGGTTGAATAAAAAGGTACAAGTTACTTGTCCTAAACTATTTGAGACAATTGTAAAAGTTGTTGTACTATGTCAGATTTTGTAACATGTTCTCGTCTTGTTTATTTCAGCAAAGTGAATCAGATACGATGAAGCTTAAAGTACTCTCATGATCTGTATTGATACAGGTGTTGTATATTTATTTTTAGTTTTCATTTTCTCTAGGTTCAAAACTTAAGAAACTGTATTTGAGCTGACTTATCTCCTGCTTTGCAAATTATGTTGGCTGCTGAAAAACATATATTCTCTGCGTCTCCTCACCTTGTGTTTGTATTTTCCTCTGGCAGGTTATGCTTTTGTGTTTTTTGAGGACGAGCGTGATGCCGAAGATGCTATCCGTGGGATTGACAATATCCCTTTTGGCTATGAGAAACGCAAGCTCTGTGTCGAATGGGTTAAGGTATCTCTCTCCCTTTTTCTCCTTTTCTTATGACTTATATGAAAGCTCTGGTGGTAACACAACCGGAAAAAAAAATTACTATTAACCTAAGAACCTACAAAAGTTTTTACCAATAATCTGTATTTTTACTGAAGTATCTTAACATTGTTTCTTAATCTACATTTATTAATAAACTATCCTAAGAAGCTAAATGTTGGTCCTAGCAATAATGATGCTCTAAGATACCTAGATGGATTAGTTTTTTTTTTTTGTAACTGGCTTTTAGTTTTATTTTCTTTACAAGGTTTAGTACCTTATAATAATGGTTTTGCTTTTGTATACCAATCATCAACCATGTAGATTCTGTTTATGTACGTATATTTCATAATATTTATTTTTCATGATAGTAATGTTTTATTTAGAAACGGTTAAAAGTTGCATGTTCGATTTTCTGTTTGCACAGTGATTTTATGTCTTTTCAAAAAAATCTTAATTTTTTTTTAAAATTTGAAACACAGCTTGCGATGAGAATTAATTACTATAAAAAATTTACCCAACACAATTTTTTTTTTTGATAATCATGTTAAAGTAAAGATGGTTTCATCTTTGCACTTGGAGCAATGACGCTGTTAATGAGGAATGAAGTACTAACCGAGGCGCGTCCATTGCTGATTGAAAACTATTTTTGGAAAGATAGTTTCACCATTTTACCGAGAATCTAAACAATATAAATAATCTATTCCAAACAAAAAAAAATAATTAAGTGGCGGATTGCCTACTAATACTATACACTCTTTCAACAATATACCAACGGTTCGTTGGTTTATCTTTTCAAACACTGTTATTATCTTTCTCCCGGCAGTTTGCATAATTTATTCACTCTATCATGTTTTGACCCCGCTGATGACATAACATAACAACGAAAAATTTCTAGCCCAGCCATGTTTGGATTCAGTATGTATAATTGATCTATTGTTCGAAATTCAAAATATGCGTACATCTAGAGTTTTTTTAATTATAAAACATATAAAAATTCCCGTTAAAACAATTGAAACTACTATATCTGTACAAATATATAAAAATGTTATATTATATTAGGATATTATATGGTATACAGATCACGTGAAAGACAGAAAAGGAAATCAGTTATTAGTATTATCAAACTTTTTTCTAACAACAGAAAGAAAAACACGAATTACCACCAAAGCTAACTTTAATTAACACAAAAGCTGGGTATTACTTTTATGAAAATAGAGCACACATGATAAAGCATCCTGCGTTGAAAAGACAAAATCCCACTCCCTCACATCTCTTAAACTTTACACTTTGTCAACTATATAATATATAAATATATTGATTAGCTTTTGCAGTTTTGTCTTCCAAACTGTCCAGCAAGACTTTCTTCTGTTTCTTTCTAAATACATCCACAAACTTAGAAACAACATCTTTTTGGCCTTTTCTTATTGATTAACAGTTTTTTTTGGCAGGTTATAAAAAAAAATGTTGGCCTCTTGGCTCTTGTTATGCTAAAATATCCTTCGTCATCTTTTATTTCCTCTCGTCTTCCATGGCTTTGAAATTTTCTATAATTCTCGTTATAGTTCTTTGGCTCTCATTCTTCTTTCTCCTCCTCCACCACTTGTATTCCTTCAACCTCCACCATCTTTACTCTCTAAATGCGTATGAGCCCTTGATGACGAAGCACCACGACCACCGTCTCTACACCATTGGATTAGTCAGCAGAAAAGCTCTCTCCCAGAGATTTGACTTCACTCCTTTCCAACACCGAAAGAACAACCACCATCACCGTCCTTCCGGCGAGAAAGACGTTGGCGATGAGATCGATCCTCGTTACGGAGTGGAGAAGCGCCGAGTTCCCTCCGGACCCAATCCGTTGCACCATTGATGAATGAAGATTACACGTTCTTGATTTGAGTGGTAACATCAAACCAAAGCCTGATCAGACTTTACCTAGCTTTTTTATCTTCAAGGAAGATGTTAAAGATTTAGAGTTTTTTTTTTCGCTTTTGTTTTCTTTAATAGTTTTGGTCTTGATACTTTTTTTTTATCATAGTACACAAGTATATTTAGCTTTATTATGACGATTTTATCTGTAAATATGTTGGTTTACTCAAGAAATAATTAAGATAAGATTATTGTTTTGGCTTGTTTTGTTACTTTATGCTGACTGTAACGTATATTAGTTATCCCTATAAAATTTTGAAGAAAAATTAGTCGTTGATCACAATGATGGATCCTTAAATAATTGCTTTGACTTTGGGATTAGCTAACCAGTAGCTGCGACGGCACGTCACAACTGAGAGTTATCCTAGATGCCTTATTATACCGTAGACAAAATAATGCTTAGTATAAGATACAGTTGCTCAAAATAAAATAAAAACTTGTATAAGATACAAATATAATTAAACTCTATAAAAAGTACAAATATAACATATGATAAGAAAGTACTAATATTTGTTTCACACGTCCGAAATATGAAATACTAGATTTTCATAACGTCCTTTTCACGCTTATATATCAAGCAAAAGTTTATATGTGGATCGTCCACTTTCATTTCTTAAAATACATCGAGTATTTAATCCTGTTAAAAAAACACATTGAGTAATCGAATAATATATACATGCAAGTGTTGTTAAGCTAACTCGCAAATAGAGTATAAACTTTAAACGGTAAAGACATTTATTTGGTAAATCTGAACATGACTTTGGCCAGTATCGTGCCTTGCTGCCCTTTCGATAAAAATAAGGAAATTGTCATTTTACATAAGCTTCACTGTCTGTCTCTCAATCTCAGGATGTGCCGACTTTTCTCTATTTGGTTTCTTTCTACACCAACTAATTTGTTTATTTTAAAATATTTATTATTACAAATGCTGTTGACAAAATAATAAATTGTAAAGAGGGACCAAGATGTACAATGGTAAACGACTGAATTAATAATTTTAGAGTGAATAATATCGTCTTCTAGTATATTAAAAAGAACGCTTTAAAAAATATATATGATATTTTCCATAATAGTTGTGTCCCTCACATGAGTCTAGTGTTGTGTGCCATCATATTTTAATGGGACCTATTTTCAAAGATTAGGTTTTTGTGGCGTAGTTACCTTGCTATATTTTTAAATTTTTTTATAGAGACAAAATTAAATGGGCGTCCGCGTCGGTAACACATACAACCCCTACTTTCTATATACATTAACTCATTTGTTGCACAAAAAAAATATACATTAACTCATTTAAACTAAATGATATACATAGAAATATATTAATATAATGTCAAAAGCATAAGATTCTAAAACCACCAAGTAAATGATAAATGAAAAAGACCTCAGTTAATCAACTGGATCAAGCTTCAAAATGAATTGTTGTTAGTGGCTAGTGCAAGACTTGTGACATTTGTATATTACAGCTGTTTCTTAAAATCATTGAGACTTGTTCATTAGAGAGTAAATAAACATGCACCACAAAAAGACATTGTCAAAGTCACTGTAACACTTGTGGTAGTGTTTTCAAAGATCCTCCAACAATGCAAGCAAAAATATATATGTTTAACTTGATGACAATAGTTCGGTAAACAGAAAAGTGAAAAAAAAATAGGAATAAATAGTAAATTTTATTTATTGATATTTTTCAAATTTCATGATTTTTTTTTGAATAATCTTCGAAAAAGGTGAGAGAAAATCATATATATAATATGTTATTATTTTTATTTTTTAAATTTTGTAAAGAATGAAGCAAACTTCAATGTTCCTTTCAGTTTTTTTTTAATATTGGGATGAGTTTAATAAATAAAGAGTTAAGTATAATTTAGCTCCCGTTAGTTTTTTGTGTGTGTTGAATGTGGTGAAATATCTATAGAGTTATAACGTATTAGATAGATAAAATTTGAAAATATAAATGAATATTCAAACAAGAGTTTTCATACAGTTAGGGGGGGGGAGGGGGTCAAACAGAATTAAAAGCCTCAAAGAGCAAACCTGTGGTAGTAAAAAGGAAAAAAGCCCAAAATGGCCCAGCAAGGTAATGTCATTTGCTAAAGAGTGAAAACTTCATTCAACAATCGAGATTCTTAAACGTGAAAGGACGTCAACTTTAATAGCTTTGATGGAGTCTGAGAAAAGAGAAAAGAGAATATTACGAAAGCATTATTCTCCGAGAAGCAATATGTAGCTTAGGTATCTTGTTTTTCAGCTTGTAAGGGATTTGAAATGTTTGCAACAAGAACATACTGAGGTGAAGTCTACTCCTGAGTCAAATTCATTTAGTTGTGGGTATTAAAGGAGAGAAGGCTTTAGAGTTGGATAGGAGATAGAGGGCAATTGCTGAAGAGAAGCTTTTTAAGTGATTAGTAGAAAGAGTTCTGAATTGGAAAGGAAACATAAAGAGGTGGAGACTCACGAAATGGTGCTCCTCAAAGGGAGCTGCATATGGAAGATAAGGAAGCGACAACAACAACGGGAACAGGCTAGGCTTCTAGAAGAAATACAGAAAGTGAAACACAAAGGTGGTGATAGCGATGAAGACTGCATCACAAACTGGTGGACGTTGGAAGAAGAGACCGACAAGCTCTTTCAGTCTCTCTGGCACCTGAGCAAAGCAGATAATTATCTCAGGGAAAGTGGAAATGTTGTAAGATTCATTAGTAGAGGCAGTAACACATGAAGATATTTTTGGTATATGATTCCCTGCAACATCAAATTAAAGATCATCCCCTTATTTTTGCAAGCATGTGCAGATGTTTTCCTTTGTCTGAAGGAGAACATATGTGGGCATGTTAATCATACAGATTATTCAATTCTGAGAAATGGTTTTTGTGCAGTTTGAAGCAGAGACTGAGTTCAAGGATTAAACGTAGGGGAAAGAGGTCAGTGAAATAAAAGAGCATAGTGGTGAAGAGGATGACTAGAACTTTCACTCTTTCAGCATGATTAAAAAAAGCTTTGGGTCTTTTTCACAACCTAATCATTTTCTCCCTCTCTTTTTCTGAAAGACAAAACTATCTCATAAGTAGAAGCTTCCTGAGAAAAAAAACATCTTGTTATGTGTTGTTTATTTACTTTCTTTTCCAAGCAACTGAAACAAAAGCAAGTGTAATCTTGGAAGCTAAGGGCTTTGTAGGAAATGCAACGTTTGATTCAAATGCTTTTTCTACATAGGTAATAGTGCTGGTGTTCAAGGAAACCACACAAAGATATAGAGATAAGAAACAAAGTTACATAAGTCCTTGTCATGGACCTGACATCTTTTTTTGGTTATGTTTGCCTGAAAATCACCAAACAAAAAAAGGCAAGCCCACAACACAAAATGGTAAAAAGAAGAAAAGGACTACACGGCTTATATGTAGGATCTTACCAAGATTTTCAGTTTTTGTAATGAATAGGTTTAGAGTGAGTAGATAGTAGATATGCCTCACCTTTCAATGTTAGTACAAAACGAGTGTGGTCCAAAGGAAAGATGGCCATGCAAGAGCATCCATTACTCACTTTCATTACTCTAGAAAATAAATATTTCCATTAGAGTTCAGTTGCAGAGTTCTATAACATTTGATTAGCCATGAATCCATTCTCTGAATGTTCTTTATTAACTAAAACATTACTAATTAGTTCCACTCAGTTAAGCTTCTGTTCCTTTTGATTTCGTTTGAGTTTTAACTTTTTAACTATCTCCTCTCGCGCCATTCATTTATTTTTATTCATTTTCAAGATAAATACTCCATATATGTTTTGGCAAGAGATATTAAAAACCTTATTTTCATCTAAATATATTATCAGAAACATAATCCAAAACAACTTAGTGAATTACAAAACATGTTGTACAATATGATGGGTTATACATTTCTGAATAAATTTAATATCTTATCAAATATGAAAATATTTAATATTTTAAACAGATAAATTAGCTGTTTTTGAAGAAAAAGACACTGGATGAGTTTTGTCACAAACCTATAAGGAAAAAGATTATAATCTATTAATAATAGAAATCCCAATTAATGTTAAAAGTTCTGTTTTTTTAATATGCAACTATTGAATTTTTAATTAATATTAAAAGGTTGTGTCTTTTCAATATGCATCTATTGAAAATGGTTGTGAAAAAATGTTTAGAAGTAACTTTTCATAATAGATGTATTCTTAGATTCTCAATTTATATGAAAATTGTGTTTTTTCAAAATGTAACTATTATAAATGGTTGTGAAACATGTTTAGATCTGTCTTTTAATCATATGAATGTATTTTTACATCTAAAAGATAAGTTTTCATTATTTATAATAATTTATTAGCTAAAGAGTCATGTATCCATTGTAAAAACATATTAGTTTTTTTTTCTAAAAATTTGTTAATATATATAATAAGTGTCTTTCTATATTTGTAACAATGTGTCTCTTCAAAATATATTTTACATATACCATTTTGAAATAATTACTTATAATTTGAAAATTTGTGACTGTTCATATATAAACTCTACAAATTATTAAGACAAGTATAAATCAATTTTTAGAGCAATAATGAAATAGTCACGTATGAAGTTATAATGAAATATTAATGCAAAAAATTAAAATCTTGGTTGGCAAATATATTTAATATTTATCTAGAAACGGTTTAGATAGTGTAAGAAATTTTAAACCAATTTTTCTTCTTTCAGCCAGAACTAAAAAAAAATCCGTTTCTTTCAAGAATAAAAATTTCATAGGGTAAGTCCAATAATTTAGGCAGCATATGAAATTTTACTAACTTAACTGTTAAAAAATTAGAAAGATGCCTATGTACCATGAAAAAGTTTATTATACATTGATAAAAATGTATAAAGTGATTAGAAAATTTTAAACCACACTAATGAGTATAAACTTAAAAATATAGAGCATTTAAATTAAAATTAACAATATTTTCGTAGGGGTTAATCCACGTATTTTAAGAAAAAGTAAAAATAAAAATATTGTTTTAATGCATATTTTCATCATAAACTAACATAAGATAATGGTCAAGGAGCTTTGTAACCTTTGTTGTCTCCGTTTCTCTAAATAATAAAAATTTCATAGTGGTAAGTCCAATGATTTAGATGAAGTTTTACTAACTTAATTGTTAAAAAATTAGAACGATGCCCTTATACCATGAAAGAGAGTTTATCATACATAGATAAAAATGTATAAAGTGATTAGGAAATTAAAAACAACATTAATGAGAATAAGCTTTAAAACATAAAGCATTTAACCTAAAACTCAATATTTTCGTAAAGGGGTTAACCCACATATTTTGAGAAAAATCAAATATATGAAAATATTTTTAATGCATATTTTCATCATAAACTAACATAAGATAATGGTCAAGGAGGTTTGAAACCTTTATTGTCTCTATTTCTCTCAAGAATAAAAATTTCATTGTGGTAAGTCCAATGATTTAGGCAGCATAAGAAGTTTTACTAACTTAATTGTTAAAAAATTAGAACGATGTCCCTATACCATGAAAGAGAGTTTATCATACATTGATTAAAATGTATAAAATGATTAGAAGTTTTTAAACAAAACTAAAGAGTATAAGTTTACAAATATAGAGCAATTTACCTAAAACTCCATATTTTCGTAGGGGTTAACACACATATTTTGAAAAAATAAAAAATATGAAAATACTGTTTAATGCATATTTTCATCATAAACTAACATAAGATAATGGCCAAGGAGGTTTGAAACCTTTGTTGTCTCCGTTTCTCTCAAGAATAATTTTTTTTATAGTGGCAAGTATAATGATTTAGGCAGCATATAAAGTTTTACTAACTTTATTGTTAAAAAATTAGAACGATGCCCCTGTACATTGAAAGAGAGTTTATCATACATTGATTAAAATGTATAGAGTGATTAGAAAATTATAAAAAACTCTAATAAGTATAAGCTTAAAAGTATAGAGCATTTAACCTAAAACTCAATATTTTTGTAGGAGCTAACCCATATATTTTTAGAAAAAATAAAAAAATAAAAAAAAAATTTAATGTATATTTTTATCATAAACTAACATAAGATAATAGTCAAGGAGGTTTGGAACCTTTGTTGTCTCTGTTTCTCTCAAGAATAAAAATTTCATAGTGGTAAGTCCAATGATTTAGGCAACATATGAAGTTTTACTAACTTAACTGTTAAAAATTAGAACGATGCCCCTATACCATAAAAGAGAGTTTATCATATATTGATAAAAATGTATAGAGTGACTAGAAAATCTTAAACAACACTAATGAGTATAAGCTTAAAAATATAGAGCATTTAACTTAAAACTCAATATTTTCGTAGTGGTTAACCCACATAAATTGAGAAAAAAACAAAAATAGGAAAATATTGTTTTAATGCATATTTTCATCATAAAATAACATAAGATAAAGGTCAAGGAGGTTTGAAACCATTGTTGTCTCCAGTTCTCTTAAGAAAAAAATTTAATAGTGTTAAAAAATTAGAACGATGCCCCAGTACCATGAAAGAGAGTTTATAATACATTGATAAAAATATATGAAGTGATTAGAAAATTATAAACAACACTAATGTGTATAAGCTTAAAAATATAGAGCACTTAACCTAAAATTCAATATTTTCGTAGGGGATAACCCACATATTCTCAGAAAAAATCAAAAATATGAAAATATTTTTAATGCATATTTTCATCATAAACTAACATAAGATAATGGCCAAGGAAGTTTGGAACCTTTGTTGTCTCCGTTTCTCTTAAGAATAAAAATTCATAGTTGCAAGTCCAATGATTTAGGCAGCATATGAAGTTTTACTAACTTAATTGCTAAAAAATTAGAACGATGCCTCTAAACCATGAAAGAGAGTTTATCGTATAAAAATTTATAAAATGTTCAGAAATTATAAACAACACTAATGAGTATAAGCTTAAAAATATAGAGCACTTAACCTAAAACTCAATATTTTCGTAGGGGTTATTCATCATAAACTAAAAAAGATAATGGGCAAGGAGGTTTGGAAAATTTGTTGTCTCCGTTTCTTTCAAGAATAAAAATTTCATAATCGTAATACCAATGATTTAGGCAGCATATGAAATTTTACTAACTTAATTGTTAAAAAATTAGAACGATTTCCCTGTACCATGAAAGAGAGTTTATCATACATTGATAAAAATATATAAAGTGATTAGAAAATTATAAACAACACTAATGAGTATAAGCTTAAAAATATAGAGCACTTAACCTAAACCTCAATATTTTTGTAGGGGTTACCCACATATTTTGATAAAAAAATCAAAAATATGAAAATATTTTTAATGTATATTTTCATCATAAAATAACATAAGATAATGGGCAAGGAGGTTTGGATCCTTTGTTGTCTCTATTTCTCTCAAAAATAAAAATTTCATAGTTGTAAGTCCAAAGATTTTGGCAGCATATGAATTTTATTAACTTAATTGTTAAAAAACTAGAAAGATGCCCTTGTACCATGAAATAGAGTTTATCATATATTGATAAAAAATGTATAGGGCGATTAGAAAATTAAAAAAATACTAATGAGTATAAGCTTAAAAAATAGAGCATTTAATCTTAAACTCAATATTTTCGTAAGGGTTAACCCACATATTTCGAGAAAAAATAAAAAATATAAAAAAGTATTTTTAATGAATATTTTCATCATAAACTAACATAAAAAAATGGCCAAGGAAGTTTTGAATCATTGTTGTCTCCGTTTCTCTAAAGAAAAAAATTTCATAGTGGTAAGTACAATGATTTAGGTAGCATATGAAGTTTTACTAACTTAATTGTTAAAAAATTAGAACGATGCATCTGTACCATGAAAGATAGTTATTTATCATACATTGATAAAAATGTATAAAGTGATTATAAAATTATAAACAACACTAATGAGTATAAGCTTAAAAATATAGAGCACTTAACCTAAAACTCAATATTTTCGTAGGGGTTAACCCACATGTTTTGAGAAAAATCAAAAAATATAAAATAATATTTTTGTTTAATGCATATTTCATCATAAACTAACATAAGATAATGACCAAGGAGGTTTGGAAACTTTGTTGTCTCCGTTTCCCTGAAAAATAAAAATTCCATAATGGTAATACCAATGATTTATGCAGCATATGAAGTTTTACTAACTTAATTGTTAAAAAATTAGAACGATTTCCCTGTACCATGAAAGAGAGTTTATCATACATTGATAAAAATGTATAAAGTGATTAGAAAATTAAAAACAACACTAGTTAGTATAAGCTTAAAATATAGAGCACTTAAACTAAAACTCAATATTTTAGTAGGGGATAACCCACATATTTTGAAAAAAAATCAAAAATATGAAAATATTTTTTTTAATGAATATTTTCATCATAACTAACATAAGATAATGGGCAAGGAGGTTTGAAACCTTTGTTGTCTCCGTTTCTCTCAAGATTAAAAATTTAATAGTTGTAAGTCTAATGACTTTGGCAGCATATAAAGTTTTATTAACTTAATTGTTGAGAAATTAGAAAGATGCCCTTGTAACATGAAAGAAAGTTTATCATATATTGATAAAAAATGTATAAAGTAATTAGAAAAATTTAAACAATACTAATGAGTGTAAGCTTAAAAATATAGAACACTTAATATTACACTCAATATTTTCGTAAGGGTTAACCCACATATTTTGAAAAAAATAAAAAAATATGAAAATGTATTTTTAATGCATATTTTCATCATAAACCAACATAAGATAATGCCCAAGGAGGTTTGGAACCATTGTTGTCTCCGTTTCTCTCAAGAATTTTTTTTTAGAATGATAAGTCCAATGATTTAGGCAGCATATGAAGTTTTACTAAGTTAATTGTTAAAAAATTAGAACGATGTCCATGTACCATGAAAGAGAGTTTATCATACATTGATAAAAATGTCTAAAGTGATTATAAAATTATAAACAACACTAATGAGTATAAGCTTAAAAAATATAAATCACTTAATCTAAAATTCAATATTTTCGTAGGGGTTAACCAACATATTTTGAAAAAAAATCAAAAATATGAAAATATTTTCTTAATGCATATTTTCATCATAAACTAACATAAGATAATGGTCAAGGAGGTTTGGAACATTTGTTGTCTCTGTTTTTCTTAATAATAAAAATTTAATTGCGGTAAGTCCAATGATTTAGGCAGCATATGAAGTTTTACTAACTTAATTGTTAAAAAATTAGAACGATGCCCGTGTACCATGAAAGAGAGTTTATCATACACTGATATAAATGTATAAAGCGATTATAAAATTATAAACAACACTAATAAGTATAAGCTTAAAAATATAGAGCACTTAACCTAAAACTCAATATTTTCGTAGGGGTTAACCCACATATTTTGAGAAAAAAATCAAAAATATGAAAATATTTTTTAATGCATATTTTCATCATAAACTAACATAAATAATGGTCAATGAGGTTTGGAACCTTTGTTGTCTCTGTTTCTCTTAAGAATAAAAATTTCATTGTGGTAAGTCCAATGATTTAGGCGGGATATAAAGTTTTACTTACTTAATTGTTAAAAAATTAGAACAATGCCCTTGTACCATGAAAAAGAGTTTATCATACAATTATAAAAATATATAAAGTGATTAGAAAATAAAAAACAACAGTAATGCGAATAAACTTAAAAATATATAGCATTTAACCTAAAACTAAATATTTTTGTAGGGTTAACCCACATATTTTGAGAAAAAATAAAAAAAATATGAAATAATTTTTTAATCTATATTTTCATCATAAAATAACATAAGATAATGGGCAAGGAGGTTTGGAACCTTTGTTGTCTCCGTTTCTCTCAAGAATAAAAATTTCATAGTTGTAAGTCCAATGATTTTGGCAGCATATGAAGTTTTAGTAACTTAATTGTTAAAAATATTAAAAAGATGCCCTTATACCATGAAAGAGAGTTTATCATCTATTGATAAAAAATGTATAAAGTGATTAGAAAATTTTAAACAACACTAATGAGTATAAGCTTAAAAATATAGAGCAATTAACCTAAAACTCAATATTTTTGTAGGGGATAACCCACATATTTTGAGAAAAAATCAAAAATATAAAAAAATATTTTTAATGCATATTTTCATCAAACTAACATGAGATAATGGGCAAGGAGGTTTGGAACCTTTGTTGTATCCATTTCTCTCAAGAATAAAAACTTCATAGTTGTAAGTCCAATGATTTAGGCAGCATATGAAGTTTTACTAACATAATTGTTAAAAAATTAGAACGATTCCCCTGTACCATTAAAGAGAGTTTATCATACATTGATAAAAATGTATAAATTGATTAGAAAATTATAAACAACACTAATGAGTATAAGCTTAAAAATATAGAGCACTTAACCTAAAACTCAATATTTTTTGGGATAACCCACATATTTTGAGAAAAAATCAAAAATAAAAAAAAATATTTTTAATGCATATTTTCATCATAAACTAACATAAGATAATAGCAAGGAGATTTGGAACCTTTGTTTTCTCTGTTTCTCTCAAGAATAAAAATTTCTTAGTGGTAAGTCCAATGATTTAGGCAGCATATGAAGTTTTACTAATTTAATTGTTAAAAAATTAGAATGATGTCCTTGTACCATGAAAGAGAGT
Source organism: Raphanus raphanistrum subsp. raphanistrum (assembly GCA_019706035.1). Taxonomy (NCBI): domain Eukaryota; kingdom Viridiplantae; phylum Streptophyta; class Magnoliopsida; order Brassicales; family Brassicaceae; genus Raphanus; species Raphanus raphanistrum. Next base: position 56,132,609 of record CM033988.1, read on the forward strand.
TTATCATAAATTGATAAAAATGTATAAAGTGATTATAAAATTATAAACAACACTATGAGTATAAGCTTAAAATATATAGAGCACTTAACAAAAAACTCAATATTTTCGTAGGGGTTAACCCACATATTTTAGAAAAATTAAAAAATATGAAAATATTTTCTAATGCATATTTTCATCATAAAATAACATAAGATAATGGTTAAGGAGGTTTGGAACCTTTGTTGTCTATGTTTATCTTAAGAATAAAAATTTCATTGTGGTAAGTCCAATGATTTAGGCAGCATATGAAGTTTTACTAATTTAATTGTTAAAAGATTAAAACGATGCCCCTGTACCATGAAAGAGAGTTTGTCATACATTTATAAAAATGTATAATGTTATTAGAAAATCAAAAACAACACTAATGCGAATAAACTTAAAAATACATAGCATTTAACCTAAAACTAAATATTTTCGTAGGTGTTAACCCACATATTTTGAGAAAAAATCATAAATATGAAAATATATTTTTAATGTATATTTTCATCATAAAATAGCATAAAATAATGGGCAAGGAGGTTTGGAACCTTTGTTGTCTCCGTTTCTCTCAAGAATAAAATTTTTATTGATGTAAGTCCAATGATTTAGGCAGCATATGAAGTTTTACTATTAAATAATTAGAACGATGCCCCTGTACCATGAAAGAGAGTTTATCATACATTGATAAAAATGTATAAAGTGATAATAAAATTATAAACAACACTAATGAGTATAACCTTAAAAATATAGAGCACTTAACCTAAAACACAATATTTTCGAAGGGGTTAACCCAGATATTTTGAGAAAAAATCAAAAATATGAAAATATTTTTAATGCATATTTTCATCATAAACTAACATAATTTAATGGTCAGGGAGGTTTGGAACCTTTGTTGTCTCTATTTCTCTTAAGAATAAAAATTTCATTGTGGTAAGTCCAATGATTTAAGCAGCATATGAAGTTTTACTAACATAATTGTTAAAATATTAGAACGATTCCCCTGTACCATGAAAGAGAGTTTATCATACATTGATAAAAATGTATAAAGTGATTAGAAAGTCAAAAGCAACAATAATGCGAATAAACTCAAAAATATATTGCATTTAACCTAAAACTAAATATTTTCGTAGGGGTTAACCCACATATTTTGTGAAAAAATCAAAAATATGAAAATATTTTCTTAATGTATATTTTCATCATAAAATAACATAAGATAATGGCCAAGGAGGTTTGGAACCTTTGTTGTCTCTTTTTTTCTCTCAAGAATAAAAATTTCATAGTGGTAAGTCCAATGATTTATGCAGCATATGAAGTTTTGCAAACTTTATTGTTAAAAAAATAGAACGATTTCCCTGTACCATGAAAGAGAGTTTATCATATATTGATAAAAATATATAAAGTGATTAGAAAATTATAAACAGCACTAATGAGTATAAGGTTTAAAATATAGAGCACTTAACATAAAACTCAATATTTTCGTAGGAGTTAACCCACAAATTTTGAGAAAAAAATCAAAAATATGAAAATAGTTTTATTGTATATTTTCATCATAAAATAACATAAAATAATAGGCAAGGAGGTCTGAAACCTTTGTTGTCTCCGTTTCTCTCAAGAATAAAAATGACATAGTTGTAAGTCCAATGATTTAGGATGCATATGAAGTTTTACTAACTTAATTGTTAAAAAATTAGAAAGATTTCTATGTACATTAAAGAGAATTTATAATATATTGATAAAATTGTATAAAGTGATTAGATAATTTTAAACAATACTAATTAGTATAAGCTTCAAAATATTGACCATTTAATTTTAAATTCAATATTTTTGTAGGGGTTAACCCATATATTTTGAGAAAAAATCAAAAATATGAAAATATATTTAATGCATATTTTCATCATAAACTAACATAAGATAATGCCCAAAGAGGTTTGGAACCATTGTTGCCTCCGTCTCTCAAGAAAAAAATTTCATAGTGGTAAGTCCAATGATTTAGGCAGCATGTGAAGATTTACTAACTTAATTGTTAAAAAAATAGGACGATGCCCCTGTACCATGAAAGAGAGTTTATCATACATTGATAAATATATATAAAGTGATTAGAAAATTATGAACAACACTAATGAGTAGGCATGGGCATTCGGGGTCCCAATCGGATTTCGGTTTTATCCAATCGGGTTTCGGTTTTTAGGATTTATCAAAATCAGCCTCATTCGGATTATTTGAAAGTTCGGTTCGGGACCGGTTCGGATTCTATCGGGTTTGGGTCGGGGTTAGTAAATCTTCAAAGAACTGGTACAACCCAATGTACTTTCGGGTTCGGGTCCCAATCGGTTCTTCAGTTTAAAAATATCTGATTTGTACCTACTTTGTAACCAAAACATAAGTAAAATTGGTTTGTTTTGTTTTCAAATACCTAATTTGTACCTTTTTGTAACAAAAATATAAGTAAACCAGATTTAAAAATAAGAAATGAACATCAACCATGATCATTCAAAATCAAACGAAAGAGAAACATATTTATTGATAAAAATAAAACCAAATATATGAAATCAAAAACTAAAACCACGACCTCATGAAATGCGAAACACTGTTTAATGAAAACAAAATCTAAATCTAAATATTTCAAAATTAACCAGCCACCTTTAACCATCAACCTTTATGTAATAAACCACCACCCTTTATAGATAAGTATTTTAGATGTTCAATATATTTTAATGTATTTTGAATACATATGAGGAATTGAAACCATGTTTTGTATAAGATCTTTCTGGGGTTTTGAATCTTTCGGGTTCTATCGTATATCCATTTAGATTCGGGTTCGGTTCAGATATTATTCATAACCTAAAATACCAAAAAACAAGATCCATTTGGTATTTATGTCGGGTTCGGATCGGTGCAGATTCATTTTTACCGGATCGGATTCGGTTGGGATTTTTGGGCTCGGTTTATTTACCCAGTCCTACTAATGAGTATAAGCTTAAAAATATAGAGCACTTAACCTAAAACACAATATTTTCGTAGGAGTTAACCCACATATTTAAGAAAAAATAAATAATATGAAAATATTTTTAATGTATATTTTAATTATAAACTAACATAAGATAATCCCCAAGGAGGTTTCGAACCATTGTTGTCTCAGTTTCTCTAAAGAAAATTTTTCATAGTGGTAAGTCCAATGATTTAGGCAGCATATAGCATATGAAGTTTTACTAACTTAATTGTTAAAAAATTAGAACGATTCCCCTATACCATGAAAGAGAGTTTATCATACATTGATATATATATATAAAGTGATTAGAAAATTATAAACAAAAGATAATAGGCAAGGAGGTTTGAAATCTTTGTTGTCTTCGTTTCTCTCAAGAATAAAAATTACATAGTTGCAAGTCCAATGATTTAGGATGCATATGAAGTTTTACTAACTTAATTGCTAAAAAAATAGAAAGATTGCCATTTATCATGAAAGATAATTTATAATATATTGATAAAAATGTATAAAGTGATTAGATAATTTTAAACAATACAAATGAGTATAAGCTTAAAAATATAGAGCATTTAATCTTAAACTCAATATTTTCGTAGGGGTTAACCCATATATTTTGAGAAAAAAATCAAAAATATGAAAATATTTTTAATGCATATTTTTATCATAAACTAACATAAGATAATGCCCAAGGAGGTTTGGAACCATTGTGTCTCCGTTTCTCTCAAGAAAAAAATTTCATAGTGGTAAGTCCAATGATTTAGGCAGCATATGAAGTTTTACTAACTTAATTATTAAAAAATTAGAACGATGCCCATGTACTATGAAAGAGATTTTATCATACATTGATAAAAAATGTATAAAGTGATTACAAACTTATAAACAATACTAACGAGTATAAGCTTAAAAATATAGAGCACTTAACCTAAACGTCAATATATTCATAGGGGTTAAACCACATATTTTGAGAAAAAATCAAAAAACGAAAATATTTTTAATGCATATTTTCATTATAAACTAACATAAGATAATGGTCAAGAAGGTTTGGAACTTTTGTTGTCTCTATTTCTCTTAAGAATAAATATTTCATTGTGGTAAGTCCAATGATTTAAGCAGCATATGAAGTTTTACTAACTTAATTGTTAAACAAATAGAACGATGTCCATGTACCATGAAAGAGAGTTTATCATACATTGATAAAAATATATAAAGTGATTAGAAAATTATGAACAATACTAATGAGTATATGCTTAAAAATATAGAGCATTTAACCTAAAATTCAATATTTTCGTAGGTGTTAACCCACATATTTTGAGAAAAAAAAATGAAATTTTGAGAAAAAATTAAAAATACGTACAATGATTTAGACAGCATATTTTCGTAGGGGTTAACCCACATATTTTGAGAAAAAATTAAAAATACGAAAATATTGTTTATGCATATTTTCATCATAAACTAACTTAAGATAATGAGCAGGGAGGTTTGGAAACATTGTTGTCTCTGTTTCTCTTAAGAATAAAAAATTTATTGTGGTAAGTACAATGATTTAGGCAGCATATAAAGTTTTACTAACTTAATTATTAAAAAAATTAGAACGATGCCCCTGTACCATAAAAGAGAGTTTTTCATACATTAATAAAATTGTATAAAGTGATTAAAAAATATTAAACTACACTAATGAGTATAAGCTTAAAAATATAGAGCACTTAACCTAAAACTCAATATTTTCATAGGGGTTAGTTAACCCACATATTTTGAGAAAAAAATCAAAAATATGAAAATATTTTTTTAATTCATATTTTCATCATAAGCTAACATAAGATAATGGGCAAGGAGGTTTAGAACTATTGTTGTCTCCATTTCTCTCAAGAAAAAAATAATTCTTTTTTTTTTACTAACCTAATTGTTAAAAAATTAGAAAGAATCTCTTGTACATTGAAAGAGAGTTTATCATACATTGATTAAAATGTATAAAGTGATTGGAAAATTATAAACAACACTAATGAGTATAAGCTTTAAAATAGAGCATTTAATCTAAAACTCAATATTTTCATAGTGGTTAACCCACATATTTTGAGAAAAAAAAATGAAAATATTGTTCTAATGCATTTTCATTTTTTTTCATTTTTTTCTCAAAATATGTGGGTTAACCACTATGAAAATATTGAGTTTTAGATTAAATTCTTAGTAGTAGTACTGGTAATTATGACTTGAGAGGGTTTAATTCATTAAATAAAGTTAGTTTGCGAGTTATTTCGTTAAATACTTAGTTTGGGGGTTTTTACCCAAAACAAACTTAGTTCAGGGGCTTTAGTATTAAAAATCCATTAGAAAACATTACATAAACTAGTAATAATTAGTTAAAGAAACTCAAAAATCAGACAGGGCCACATGCCCCCATAGGTCATTACCTTTGTCCGCCACTGCTAATAATTATTCTAACATCTTATAATTATCTATTAATTCATGTGATTTATTTTTACTGAGACTAATTTCTTTTTTTAAATGCAACTATCGGAAAATTTAAAAAGTAGTTAAATATCTCAGTATATGTTTTTCTACAATTACTAGTTTTAAGAGTTGTATCTTCTCATTATAAAAGACAAACTATTTTAAAAAAAAATTAACAATAAAAAACTTATTAAATGTTGAAGGTTGTGTCTTTTCATAAAATGAGATTAGTTTTGTTTTACCAACATGCAACTATTGATTTTATTAAGTAGTTAAAATATCTTAATAATTATCTTTCTACTGTTATTAATTTTAAGAGTTAGTGTCTTCTCACAATAAAAGACAAAAAAATTAAACTAATAATAATAATATCATTTAATGTTGAAAGATTGTGTTTTTCATTCAAAAAACTGAGATTAGTTTTATTTTTCCAACATGCTTGGAAGGGACAAACAATTTAAGATTCTTTCAATTTATATATTGTTATACCAAAATCTCTTTTTAAAAAACAAAATTGTAAGCATGTAATTCTTTGAAAAGATTTTCTTTTATACGAGATATAAAAAGGAAGAAGAAAATAAATAAGTGTGTGATATGTTAAAGAAATAAGAACTTTTTAAATTACCATGTAATCATGTTTTTGACCAAACACATTCTACATGGTTTCACATAAATCATGATTATTTAAGTTCTCTTTAAACGTTAGCTTATAAATCTAGTGGGTGATTAGATTGAAATGTGTTTATTTTTAATTAGTTTCAAATATTCAGTTATTTTAAATATTTTTACATGACTTAGGGGGGGTTATTGGTAAAGGAATTCTAATGGAGTTTTAAAATTTGGAGATTCCATTGTTATTGGTGTATGGATTTTTAAAATCTTAGGAAAATCTTTTGTTATTGGGATGAAGGCTTTTAAATTTCAGTCAAATCTTTTGTTATTGTAAAAGTTTATTAATCATTGATTTATCAATTCTATTAAAATCTATTCTTATTGGAATGCAAATTTTTTTTGTTTTTACTTATAAGACTCAATTTTGAGAATATCATGTATAATCATTAGATTTATAGAATCTGTATAGTAAAAACACACAATCACACGTAACTGAATAATGCAACCACACAAATCAAAACCTTCTGATAATCTTATGTGGCACACTCGGCCCTTCATGGTTACAAGCTCGCATACAACTTGAAGCCTCTTGTTCTTCGTAACCTGCATGGCTCTCAGAAGCACCAGTAAGTGATGGTGTTTTGTTTTAAGCCGTTCTCATCTTCTGAAACAGCCTTGAAAGCTCTGTTCTTTTTTTTTCATTTCAGCACCTATTGGTTGCAACTTTTGTTTTCTTTATAATTTTGGTACCTTTCAACTGTGTAAACGGAAATTCTGAAGTTTATTTTAACGACAAAAATGGACCTTATTCCCTTTTCCTTTGTCGTATCATCATTAATTTGTTACCTTATAAAAATAATAACAATCAATGGAATTATGTACAAATCAGTAACAACTTATGGAAATCTATACAAAAGTATATGATAAAATTTGTTAAAGTCTACTTAACTTTAAAAATTTCCACAACTTGTAGAATCACCAAACTCCACAAAAACTCTTGTTCCAATAACCCCCTCTAAGCTAAACGAAGAATAAGACATATCTTATTTAGTATTAACATATTTGGAATTTTACTACAACAAACTTATAAATAAAACATATATATTTAGTATTATCCATAAAGGAACATAGTTGCATGTAAGATATTTTTATAAGATATATTCTCTTTATTTTATAATAAGTGTTATTTTAATTTTTTTTGTTGCATAAAAAGTGTTATTTTAAAATTTCAATGGAAATTATACTTATTTTCAGCTGAAACTGCAAATTATATTGATTTATAAATAATTTTATTTTTTTCAGATACTATTGGTTAGATATGTGTAACTAATAATGATTTACAGATATTTTCGTCAATTTCTTAATCTACGGAGGTTGCAGAATTAACAGTCCTCTTGTGACTTGGATCTTCTCTGCCTTTCGCTTTCACTCGACCTACTCTCTTTTATCATTTTCAATACCATTATTGGTTATGTTTTTTTTCCTGCTTTGTTAACTGTGCCTTGCTTTTAAAGGTTTTGTTTTATAAATCTTTATTGCTAATGCTTAGACTGTGAGAAAAAAAATATTGCTAATGCTTAGTCCTTGTCTAAACCTCTGGCTATATACCCTGTAACTTTACAACCTACTCCAATATGCGCATATATTAAGCAAACGATAAACCTGTCATGAATATTTTAAAAAATTGCAAATGCTTGGTCGGTTATTTGGATTTAACCCCATAAATTCAGTTTTGTCATGTTGTGGACTGCTGAGGTGCTAACATATGTCTATATAACACATACAGCTGTGTTTTTATGTAATCATAAGTTAGAGAAACAGATTTGGCTTTTACTCTCTTGTTCTTTCTTGGGTCACTACTTCTTGGCATCTCCTCTATAACAAACCCTAAAGAGAAACAAAGATGGAAAGCAGAGGAGAGCAGAGGAACCTCTAAACCATTATCCTTTTTTCTCATGAAATTTATTGTCTCAAACTAATCTCTATTGGAGAAAAATAAATACTGTTAAGGGTTGTTTTCTTCGACAAATCTTGTGTACATATCAACCAACATTCATGGTTCTCAAAAGGGTCCCATTAACACATTGTGGTGATAGCTTTGTTTTCATCTTCCAAGATTTGCTTCAACAAGTGGAATAATTCCAATACAGAGATAAGATCCACACAAGACTTTTTTATCCTCCTCTTCTTGTATCTTCTCATTATAGCTTCAGTGAAGATGCTTAGATTCACAAAGAAGCAGCAATTGTATTTTTTACTATGTGTGTGGTGTATGTTGGTGGATTGGAGCAGCGCAGAAACAGAGGAAAGTGAAGGAGGTCCAATGGAGAAAACAGAGAAAGCTGCTCTCTACTTTACAATTCAAGGGTTTGTTGGTGACTCTTGGAATGGTTCCTACCTTTTTCCTGACCCATGTGGTTGGACTCCGATCCAGGTCCTTTTTCTCATCATTTTCTTCTTTGATCTCATTTTGTGTTCAACATTACCAATTATGATAAAAGACGTTGAACTTATGAATATGGTTGAAAGTTGAAGTAAGCATATTTCTATCTATTCGTTGATAAAAAAAAGGGAGAGCATATTTCTATTTATGTGATCTAAAGCCAGAAGATACAAAGGGAGATTTTACTTTCTTTATTTAGTAATTAATAATCAAAATTCCTCTGTTCCATTTTGGTGTGTACTCAACTTCACCAGTGGAATAATAATTAGTTATATCTCCAGTTTCAGAGAACAATATCACTTCCTTTTTTTGTGTAACATAAAAAATTCAATTATATATATCGTCTTTAAATATCCAATTCTTTGTTGTTAACTCTGCAGGGTGTAACTTGTGATCTATTTGATGATCTTTGGTATGTGACTGCTTTAAGCTTTGGGTCTATGCGAGACAACTCTCTTTCTTGTACTGAGATTCCAGTCATCAGACCACAACTCTCTGAGCTCAAGCACCTCAAGTCTCTCTCTATATTCAACTGCTTCACATCACCAAACCAATATCTAGCTTCAATTTCAGATGAGAAGTGGCTAGATCTCTCTAAGAACTTGGAGACACTTGAGATCAGATCAAACCCGGGACTGATCGGTGAACTCCCTTCTTTCATCACTAGCCTCACCAATCTTCAATCTCTAGTGGTGCTAGAAAACCGGTTAACAGGTTCATTGCCAGAGAATTTAGCCAAGTTAACCAGACTCAGACGCTTAGTACTGTCTGGAAACCGGTTTACAGGAAGAATCCCGGAGGTCTATGGCTTAACCGAATTATTGATATTGGATCTAAGCAGGAATTTCTTCTCTGGACCATTGCCTTTAAGCGTTGGAGGATTGAGTTCACTGCTGAAACTCGATGTTAGTAACAATAACTTGGAAGGAAAGTTACCTGTAGAGTTACAGTCCTTAAAGAACTTGACTCTTTTGGATCTTAGGAACAACAGATTCTCAGGTGGACTGACCAAAGAGATCCAAGAGATGAGTTCATTGGTTGAACTAGTTTTGTCCAACAACCAGCTAGAAGGGGACTTATCAGGAATAAAGTGGAGAAATCTGAAGAATTTGGTGGTTTTAGATCTCTCCAACACAGGGTTAAAAGGAGAGATTCCATGGTCAATCTTGGAGCTCAAGAAACTGAGGTTCTTAGGTCTAAGCAACAACAGTCTCGGAGGCAAACTCTTACCTCAAATGGAAACCGAAATGCCTTCTCTCAACGCGCTCTATGTAAATAGAAATAACATCAGTGGAGAGCTTGGATTCTCTAAGAAGTTCTATGAGAGGATGGGAAGAAGACTTGGTGTTTGGGGAAACCCTAATCTGTGTTACCACGGTGATGAAATCAAGAACCTTCGTGATCATGCTCCTTTTGGAGTGAACCAATGCAAGAGAATCAAGGCGGTGACTTTGGCTTAAGACAGAACGTGGAACTTGGATACGAAGCTGTGGTCTTTTCAATCACGCATTTTAATTAAACTTCGCCAATATATCTTGTGTGCATTTTTTTATATTTTTGGTACTAATAGTAGTAAGTATCAAACATAACATAACATGTGTACGTATAAATAAAAGAAAGAAACCTGCAATTGGAACAAAAAAAATCCTTATTTGTTTTTCTGCAGAGCCACCAAAGAAGAAGGCGATCAAATGTAGTGAAATAACAAAAACAACTACTGGGTTTATTTTAATAAGAAAATGAACTCGAAATTATCGTTTAGTTTTGAGCACTCCGTAAAGATTATAAAGATGTGTTAGTATTTCATCAAAGGAGGGATTGTATGACTTTCTGCGACATGTCTAAACGTGTTAAGTATGTTTGAACTTTACTTTGCTTTGGCATTTTGTAAAATACAGTCTACAGAGAAAAGTCTATTCAAAAGAAGAAGAAGTCCGATTTAAATGAAGTATCAGGTGGATATCCATATCAATAATGGAGTAAACGAATAAAAACTGCTGTCAAATCAAATAGTGTCTAATCTAGTCAACCCTCCAAACTACTTGTTTGTCTTAGTTTCTTAAAATACCTTCTCACGCAAAAGATTTAGGTTGGTATACATTGTTTTAACGTGTTTTCTGCATGAACTTCCAGTATTTTTCATACTTGTGTTGAAAAGCACGTGTAATTAGTTAATTCTACACATTCGTTTCATTAAACATAACTTCTTTTTTTGTATCATGATTAACCATTACTTGTTTTAGTCTTTTTACATTATGGTATATAACACATCACTTTAGTGTCTAAGTTAAAATTATCATCGCACTAGCATTTTGGTAACTATAATAAGATTTCAGAAACTTAATATATTTTTTCTTATGGTTTTAGTTTTATTTGCCGTGTATATCGTATTTTAAGGATGCTATCTCACCATCTTCTTCTTCTCTTTTTGTGCCCGAAATATTTGGTGTTCAAGAAAGCACAAGTCAAGTTTGATATTATGATACTTACGAAAACGAAAAGCTAATCCTACTTTACTATTCCAGTATTCTACATCTTATGATAATTGCTGTTGAAAGTTTGAATATTACAACAACAAAAGAAAACTAGCTAAACAGTGATGACGCCTATAGAACTATTTAATATTCTCGTCAACGAACTTGGCATAATAAAATGGAAATACTTGAAATAAACGACGGTCACCTCAAACCAGATTCCCATTTCCTAAGTATAAAATGGAATTATTTACATTATAAAATACATAAAATAAACAAAAGTCGACGACGGCAAAAAAAAACTCAATATTTGAAATGATTTAGAGTAAATTAATATGGAAAATTCAAAGTCTCTCATTAACGTAGGATTCACTCCTCTCTTACCGTTCCACTCTTTCCCCCTCATTTCCGCTACACTTATTTCCATCAAATCCACACACACGCACATGTTATATATACACATAGACATAGACTTACATATTATTCATTCTATTCATCAGTTAAACTAAAACAAGAAGCAAAAACATTTATTACTACCAAATGGCTCCGTGTCGTACGATGGTTCTGCTCTGTCTTGTCCTGTTTCTGGCGACCAGTAGCTCTTCTGTGGCCGCCACAAGAATTGGAGCCACGGTGAAGACGAAGGATATGAAGAGCTTAGGGTTTAAAGACAGCCTTATTTCTGGTTACTTGCCCAAAGGTGTTCCCATTCCTCCTTCTGCTCCTTCTAAGAGACACAACTCTCTCGTTGACTCTCTTCCTCATTGATTCTTTTTTCTTCATAATTTTGTTGTTTATTCAATGTAATTTTTGGGGTTTTGTTTTGTAGTTTTAGATCTGCATAGTTACTTATAAGATATACTGTTTGTATATGTTTGCATTTTTGTTTTGTAGTTTTAAATCTTCATAGTAACATATAGGATATACTCTTTGTATATGTTTGCATACGTCTATATACACTATTGATTTTTCATATGATTAATGTATGTTTTTTTTTTTTGAGCAATTAATATATGTTTAAACTCATGAAAGCCATATAAAGATCAAGAAATTCAAATAACTCATCTGGTAATCCTTGTGTCATAGTTTACTGCATTACACATCATCCGCTCAATCAAACACATGTTCGTCCCAGTCTTGGCATGTTCTTGAATTATGTCGCAAGTTCATGAAGTTAACAACTTTATCGTTTGACCAAAAAAAAAAAAACTTTATCATCAATTAGACACCGGACAACTCATGTCGAAAGCTCATGAAGTTAACACGTGCAAAAAGTTGTTAAGATATACTACTTTAAAAATGTGTAACACACACACTCGTACTGTGAAATTTGTCTTTCTCTTAAGAAGATATATATATATATACACTTAAAAATAGACATCAGACGTCTTTTAAGAGTTTGAAAGTATAATGGAATCAAGCATTAGAGAAAATACAACCCACAATACATAGAAGAAACATGTTATGTAGCAGTACTGAAAAAAAAATATCAAAAAAGGAAAATTAAGGGGCATTCCGAGAATTGAACTCGGGACCTCTCGCACCCTAAGCGAGAATCATACCACTAGACCAAATGCCCTTATGATACCAGCATGTTTCACAAAATAATTGAATCTGATCTTCACCATTTTCTCAAGCGGTCAGAACAAATGGGTCGGGATATTCAACCAATCGTACCCTTCGCACTTTTCCAGCGCCTGAGTCGGATCCACAAGCTTCGCACGCATGAACACAGTGATGTAGTGATATGGCTTCGGCGCCTCCTTTGAAGACATTGTTTGTGAGTCTGTGACAGTCAAGGTTTCATCTTCTCTATTTCTATAGACTCTAGTCCCGTCCGTTTCTCCATCACTTCTCTAGCTGCACATCCTTCGAAGCTATCGCCTGCTCAAAAAGTTAAATATTAGCTTAAATTTCGCTGAAACGCGATTTGTTGAATACATTTGGCCATCACTTCTCTAACTGTGACCGTTACATCTGTAACGTGTTGTTCAAATTTTCATTGGGCCAATTCAGTTATTTGTTATGTTGTAGGCCCAGTTAACTTGAGCTTTAATTATTGAAAATTTGAAATAGTGGGTAAACAACTGTAATAGCTAGTGCAAAAACAGAATATTGAAATGAATTCTTTTTACCTTTTTTGCAAAAAAGAAGAAGAAATGAATACATTTGTAACTTTCGAATTCTAAACTAATTTAATAATTTAAATATTTTATTTATTTTACAATAATTATTTATTCTCAGTGTTATATATTTCGAGATTTAAAGTCTTATTCCAATTAAAATACATTTGTGTGATAATGGAATTCATGAAAGGGACATAACAAAACAAGGCACAGCGTAAATATGGATTTTACTTAAATACATATACCTTGTGTAATAGTTACTCAATTTTATAAAAATATGAGTTACAAAAAGTTAGATAGTTATAAGTTTCCAGTTACAAAAAGAAAACAAAAGTTAATATAAGGTTTCGGAAACACCTTTAATCTCTAAACTCCATTACCAAGTTGTGGATTAAAGTAACCTTAGTTTTCTATAATTTTTATCTCCAGTTTCAGCTGCTTTTTACTATTTCCTTCGTGCAACATTGAATCATAGCCTTTTTCACATATCTGCAATAAATAAAAATAAAAAATTACCCATGGAGAGAGCATATTCCTTCAGAATATTATTTCATTGTGTGGTACATCTTTCTATTTTTGTCAACGACTGTGTGGTTATTTGAGTTTAATAATCGGTAGTATTTTGCAAATGACTGGCTATTTCATTTTTATAAATAAATTTAACTGATACACATATTAAATTATATCGAATTTTACCAAAATAAATTATGTAAAATTGCAAGGTACAAGACCAATTTCATCCAATTTTAATTAAATCAAACTGTTAGTACGCACATCTATTACTGGCATGTTATTTTTTTTTTTTTTGGCATCTAGCATGTTAAGAATTTAAAAAGCTTCAGAGATCCATGTGTAGTTTTTTTTCTTTAAAACTTTTTTTTTGTTTTTAATACAAAAGATAGGAATTAAAAAAGATAAAAAATGTAGCCAATATTTTTATTTCAGATATGTAATACAATAAAAGATTCTATAGGTTTAGACTAGTTTATTTGTTTTGTGTTTAAAATAAACACAAAACAAATAAATTTTCTTTTTTTTTTAACAAAGACGTATAGTATTTTTTTATTGTGTTCATTATAGACATTGATTTCCTTCGGTTTTTTACATTCATTATATTTTACAGAAATCAGTTAGCACGAACTCAAATTAAGTATCAAAATGGAGAAAGAGCAGTAATAGATAAGATGAAATGACGTATTTTAAAGGACCCTGTTAAGCACTACTTTCACTTTGATTGAATAACTGCTCTGAAATAATTGAGCTCATTTTGTCTTTGTCTATCTGTTTTAGACTTTTGGTCAAATTGCAGTTTTCTTTTGCTGTGGAACCGCTATCTCAACTCTTTTTCGACACATTTGTATGCAATATTAAGTATGTGATATAAATAAAACCTAATAAATTATAAAAATAAATAGTCATGAAAAATGAAACTAAAAATAGAAAAATCAGAATATAATTTAGAATAAATATTTATTAATTGTAAAATTTAAATTTAAATAATAATAATAATAGCTCTTAATTATAATTTTAATTCATAAATCTTTGTTAGTAGCTTTTTAAAAAATTAATGTAAAGAAAATACATAAAATAAATTTTCAAATAGTATTATAAAGATATAAACTATAAATTTTGGTTTCTTCTGCAAAACTAAAGAAAGGAGTTGGCTACATTTTTTCTCAAAGTAAAAACGTTGAATATGTAAAATATGAACAGTGTATAAAAAACTTCAGTTGAAAATATTTTTTTGAACAATATTGAAGATCAAGCCTACAAAAAAAAAATATTGAAGATCAAATGAATTGCAATATTAGTCTTCTATGAAAATACAGTATTTGTAGTAGTTATTTAGATATTCTTATTGGTCCAATTAATGAATTTCTAAGAATTATTTCCTAGATCCAACATACACTTTAAAACCACTTAGTTTGATAAAATTAAATGAAATAAAATTGATGTTTGTTTCAAATAAAATAAATTATGTAGTTTATTAAAGAACTTGCCTGCGGAAAAAAATGTGATTTGAATTTTTGTTAAAAATACAAAAGAAGATAAGTCTGCAAAATCCAGAGTATATTCATTGCATGTTATCAGACTTTTTTCAATAAATCTAAATTTTAAAAAATTTACATAAAATTTTATGAGTAATTTAATTCATTAAAAATTAAGTTTCCAAAGTAAAATTTCTTAAAACCCATTCAAAATAGCATAAAAGTTCTGATATTAATTTATATTTAAATAATAAAATGTAATAAAACATAATCAAAATAAAGGATATGGTTGAAGCTAGAAAACGAACTCAGATTACTTTAAATTTAAATTTAAAAACCTTATGAAAAACTCAAAATATTATTGAAAAAAGTAATTTAATATTTTAACGTAAAACTGTAAAATATATTGAAGTAGATACAATTGATACTAAATTATGCAGGACAAATATAAACATTAAATTAAAAGCATATAAAACTTAAATATGACTTTAATTTCACCATATCAGACTAAACTTTAGTTTTTAACTAAAATTCTTTGTTATTATTTTTGCAAATGACCGAAAATAAAAAGATTAAAACCTTTTTGTTTACTTTTCTACTCTAAATTATAGGTTTGATCATTCATCGTGCATATAAATTTAAATTTTAGGTTATATCTAAATATTAAGTAATTCCTCTGTTTGATATATACAAGCATTGTTCAACCTTTAGAAGTTATTAATTATAAATTTGATAGTTATAATTTGATAAAAAGTTTGTGCGTTAAAGAAAATTAGGAAAAACTTAGAAAACAAATTAAAATGAGGTAAATATAATTTATGTTTTTGTTTCTGTTAATTTTAGTGGTTAATTTCAAACCTTTAAACATGTATTTTTAGCTTTTAATTTTTGTATTAATAAAAAAATATAAAATGTTCTTTTAAGAACATGAAACTATGAAACACTTATATAAAAATAGAAAATTCATTTTAACAGAAAAACTAAAAATCATATTTTAGATATCATATCTTTAAAAAGGAAATTTACAAAATTTAAATTTCCTAAAACCAACATTATTATAGGAAAATGATGTATAACAGTATGTGGATATGACTTATTTTTATGACAAAAATATATTCTTGCCGTTTTTAAAAGATAGACTGTTTAGTATTTTCACACATATTAAGAAAATGCACTAAATAATTATAATAAACTTATTATTTTTTGTATTTTTTAATTTTCAACAATTTTTGGCCAATAATAATCAAATAAAATCAATTAATTTTTTTAAAGTTTACAACTTTTTTTATAAAAAACATAAAACAACCATCTTTTAAAAATAGTTTTTTTCCAGAATAATCATTTTTTAGAAACGGAGGGAACGGAAGGAGTAAGTATGAACCTAGATATGCAAAAAGGTTAACAATAGAATTATCCTCGGCATTATACTAAGAAGATAAGGCATAACCTTCTCATATAGTATTCTAAACTAAATAAATTATACAAGATAAGATGACAAAGGTATATATTCAGATTCGTGATAGTTCAATGTAAAATGTTTAGGGGAATTAAAAATGTTGATCAACAGATTCTTTTTTGTTGTTGCAATTATTCACATGTCTTTGTAATCAAGAACATTCGAAGAAAGACACACGTAGGATCCATTATTTCTTTCCCCCTAAATTGACGAAAACATATCTGCTTCATAGTACTTAATTTGTTAACTAAATAATATACTTGACGCTATAGCAAATATAATAAACAATTTAATACATTCAACTGCGCATATATTTTTACTGAGGTACTAATTTAAAATTTAATATATTTATGCTTAATACAAAATAATTTCAATTCGTTGTATCTATTTTGAATGAAATAGAGTAGAGAGTACCACATCGATTCTTCAATCAATTAGTTCAGCCAAGTATTGGTTTGTTAAAAGGCTAAGTGGAATAATTCATGTGGATATACCTCTTTTCTTTTCTGAGTTATCTGAAAACAGACGTAAAACGAATTATGATTCCACATTTAAATATAGTACAATTAACGCGGTTCTATAGAAAATTCTAAGTTCGAAATCTCTAAGAATTCTGAATTAGGAGTGATATTACTTTTTCTTTTTAAAGCTAGATTTTATTATTAAATCTTTAAGACAAATAATTCTAAACAATAAAAACTATCGAAACAAAAGTAGAAAATGTATACACCAGTAGAAATCTAAAGTAAAATAACACATATCTCGCGTATGAATGACTAAAAATTTTCACATAAAAACTCCATATTTTCTTTTGGAATAACTGAATCTTAAGGAAGATTATTTTCGTATTAATCCAAAAACACCACGTTTCAGACTGAATTGAGAACGATTGTCACTCTCTTTTTCATATTCTAGTAGGAGCCACTGAGACAAGACAACTCTTATATTGCTCTATTGCTAATAACAGAGTTAAAAATATTACCGTTTCATAGAATTTGATACTACTTTTTGAAGTAACCATAGTTTACGGCAATAATTCCATCACCATCACATAAGGAACCATCAACGATTAAAGCCGGTAAGACCTGTCACCACCATCCACAATAAATCTGTCAATTACTTTTTCTAAACGGTTCAATTAAACCGAAATATTTGTCTTTCCAAATCTATTGGAAAAAACATACAAAAGAACAATAAAAAATTTTTGCCGGATTTTACGGTGAAATACATAAAATAAATAAGATATAATTCTTTTTCATTCACTAAACCCAAAAAAGAAGAAGAAAATATCTCAATTCAGTAACAAGTAAATTAAACACAATCTTCATAACTAAAAACTCTTCGTAAAGCATAAACTTCAATTTTTCAAATTTCTAGAAATATTCAACAATTACGTTGTCACCTAACCCAAAACAATGACACTAAAAACTTAATCACACAGAAATTCTCCAAATTCTTCAGAAACAATTTTTTTTCTTCTCTTAAAATATATTTCTCTTTTCTAAGTAAATAGTACTATTATTTTCACTCAGAACAAACTTTCATTTTCTTCACAATAAATCTATTTTTTTTCTTTTTTCAAACAAAATAGTATATATACATTGCAGTACACGGTTTCCATCACAACTCATCTACATAATAACCTTGTACTATCTCCTATATATTACTTCGTGAACTGATACAAAATACTTCAAAAAATATATCCTTCAATACCCTTCTGAAGCTAAGATCATAATAACCACTAGACCTTGACCCGTCCTATCGGGCGGGTATTATTTTATATTTTTAGTTTTTTATTTATACTAAATGATATATTTGTAATATTTAGACATAAATTTAGATTGGAAATTAATTTTATAGTTATAATAAAAATTAAGATTAAATATTCAACAAAATATTTTGATATAAATTTTAAATTTTCTAATTAAAATAATATAGAGATTGTCATAATTTTTTCTAATTCCAAAATCTTAACATTCTTTAAAAAATAATAAATGAATAAAATATAATCTTACGCTGTTGTTGTTTATTTCTATAGCTTAACTCGTGGTCGTATAAATATTTGTTTTCACTAAATTTTTTCTTTGTACTACTGATAATATATATATATATATATATATATATGTATTTGTAAATTATATATATTACATTATTGTTAATATAAAATTTTAAAACAACAATTTATTTATTACTTAGATATGGAAAAAATGTAAAGATAATTTATTATTCACCAAATTTTAGAAGTTAGCGTAATTATAGGATAAGTTTCTGCGTTTATAGGTATATTAAATATTTGAGAGTGATTATAGGTTAGAACTTATTTTCAGCAAATATATTTTGTTTAGATATTGAATTTATTTTGGCTAAAGAAAAAATTAATAATCATCTATTGGTATATGTGATTTATCTCTATCATTGATTAAATCATTAAAAATAAAATAAATAACTTCTTTTCAGTGAAGATGTTGTTTCCGATTTTTAAAGAAAAATCAGAGTGAAAAAACATGCATTTAATAATCTGAAAAGACAAAAAATTTTTTAGGAATGTTAATTAATAAGTTCAGTGGCATATAAGTGTAATTAACATTGAAAACTCAGGGGTATTTCCTAAGTGTACTTCTCTTTTAATAATAGAGATGTACATTC
This sequence comes from Raphanus raphanistrum subsp. raphanistrum, assembly GCA_019706035.1. Classification (NCBI taxonomy): domain Eukaryota; kingdom Viridiplantae; phylum Streptophyta; class Magnoliopsida; order Brassicales; family Brassicaceae; genus Raphanus; species Raphanus raphanistrum. The sequence continues at coordinate 56,151,806 of CM033988.1, forward strand.
TCACTGAAAATAACCTTCTCATTCTATATTACTGATTTAACTAGTATTGCAAGATTTTTTTTAATATTCTATATTTTTATAGATTAGTTCTTACATAGTATATATAAAATACTAATTACAAGTATATGCTAAATATAGCATATATGTTTGGCATGTAAAACAACTAAAGACTATATACAATACATGCATTACATAATGAATGGTATCGTAAAATTGTCCAAACACATGGAATTAGTTCAAGTAGAAATACATCAACATCATAATATACCTCCAAACCAACCTTTTTCTCAACGATTCGAAGATAACCGATTCCTAACATATCCGCTTGTAAGAATCCGAATCCATCGTTGCCTAAGTTGAAAGCATATGCTAAGACATATACTAGTAGTTAAGTTAGCCATCGTTGTTACTCTTTTTGAGCTGTAATTATAATTTGTAGTGTAGAATTGCACGTTGGCAAAAGTTAAATAAAACCCAAATAGACATACACGTGCTTTCGTCAGAGGTGGCTAGCTAAATAAGTATATATTCTCTAGACTATACAATGGCGTATGCTTACGCCTATCGGGTTAAAATTCATTGTATTTCCAAGCATTAGCTTATTTAGCATTAACAAAGAAATCATATGTATTTAAGAACAAACACTATGCTCTTTATTCAGTAAAAAAAAACACTATGCTCTTTAACTCAAATGAAACTCGCCACCTTGTATTTAAGAACAAACACTATGCTCTTTATTCAGTAAAAAAAACACTATGCTCTTTAACTCAAACTAGAGCTTGATCTGCACGTCCGTGCGGATTTGGTTTTGACTTTTATAAAATTGTTTAGTGACATTTCTAAATATATATGTTATTTAAATAATTTTAGGTTCATACAAATTTATCTAGATTCAGATAATTCAAATCGAACACTGTTCGGATTTTTTTAATATCCGAACAGTTTAATTTTAAAATTCAAAAACTTGATGCTAGTAAAAATCGATTTGTATGCCCATGTCTAACTGATTATGTAAACAAATAAAATATTTTTGTTAACCGATTTGAATTCTTGTCACTAATGGAGTAATTTCATTTAAATACATGAAATTATTATGGTTAATACGTAAAATAAATATCATCGAATTATTATGGTAATTAAATATAGTTAATGAAATAATTTGAATGAGTGAAAAATTGTAAAAAAAAATGTGATAAAACACTTAAGTGAAAAAAAATGATTGGTTAGAATTAATCGACAAAATGAATGAAAATATGTAAGAATCACTTTAAATTAGGCAAATATTACTTACTTCAATTTTTATAGAATAGATAGTTATTAAGATTTATTGAAATATTTATATATTTAATAGATTAATGTAAATAATCTAATAGGTTTAATTGTTGAAATGGATCTATTATGACTTTTTATGGTAGATAAAACTATAGTTCTCTTTTAATAACATATGCAATTCTCTTGAATAGTATTTTTTAAATTTTTATCACAAAAATAGCATTTAAAAAATAAAATGACCAAAATAGCATCTTTTTGTTTTGAAAATTTTAATATATATATTTTTATTTTTAAAAATTTGAACACATTTCTAAAACTCCACTCCTTAACTTTAATTAAACTCTAAGTCTTAGATTAATTAATCCAAATGTTATAAATGCATAGATAACGTTCAATAAAATTTATTTTGATCATTTTTTTTTGTGATGCTATTTATGTGACAAAAATTTGGTTTAGTGTTATCTTGATCTTTTTCTCTAATAACATAGATGCTTGGTATATAGTCCAAATAACATCATGCAATATTCTAGATACATTATACTATTAAGTGGGTTACATTCAAAAGTATATGCATATAAGGAAATACGATTAATGTGTCTTATTGCCAGAGCATTTCTTTGAGTTAATGTGTGCTTATATATAGAACTAAATAATGTATTTCGTACAGATTTATGGTCATATTTTTGGACTACCAAAATTTTATAGCATCAAAGAAATGAATTTTGTCATTATTGAATGGTGGATAATTTCAATTATAGAAAATAATTTATTATCTAGCTAGATTATAGGAAGTCTTATGGACTCTAATTAATTGATTAGCTGGCGGAATTGATTTTTTCTTAAATTACTGTTGCCGTTTTTAGTTAAAATTCAAATTAGCAAATACATTAATAAAATATAAAAAGACAAAATACTTAAAAGTAGGTTCATTAATTATTCTAGTGGCATTCTATTGTAAATAATTGATAAATCTTAAAGTTATTTTTTATTTGTACTTCTATTTTAATAAGATAGATGAAACTCGCCATCTTTAAGGAAAACCTCCTTAATCACTACTCAATACCTTATTTCCTTATTGTTAATATGTGATCTGAGCTTTAGTCTTCTCGGATTAGTTATAAGGTTGTTACTCGGGAGATTAGGTTGTTGGTTAAGTCGGTTAAATGTTAAACCGGTTTAATGTTTTAATTTTGGTTAGTTTTGTAAATCCTCGAGATATAAGAAGATAAGAGAGATAAAGTAATTTATTTTTGAGATAGTTAAGAGAGAGAAGAAGAAACCGATTGTGCATGTTGATCATCTCTGAGTTGTAGAGGAGATCCTTTGTTCTAATGGATTTGTTAGATTGAGTTTGGTTCTAGGGATTATTTTTCCATATCGGAGAGATACTCCGGATGATCAGTCTATGTGTACATTCTTTGTTGTTCTTCTTCTTTACTTGATTCAATCTTGAGTGATTCTGAGATCGACAAATCAATTGTTTGTGAGATCGATTGTAGTCTTGATTCATCTTGAATCAAGAGGTTTCCGTGCAACACTTATTTTATTTCTAAACATTTGACCAAAATAATAATTTCTAAATATAAGCTATGGTAGTTAGCCAAAAACAAATCTATAGTAAATTATCTTTGCAAAATCATTTGTTTTAAAAAAAATGATTTTTGAAGAAAATTTTGAATGTGCGTATGAGTTTTGTCTCTATAAAATTTTATAAGACATGGACTTTTTTTATTTACACTTGTCAACAGTCCCAAATAGCTTGAATTATTGATATGATATACTGTATATGTGTGTGTGAGTGTGTATATATGCTTATTCATTTTTAATATGATATATATATTTACAGTTGTCATCGTTTCTCATTGGATTTTTAACTTTAAAATCCCTCAATTAAGTTTGTTTTGGATAAAAACCCCCAAACTAAGTATTTAATGAATAAACTCCCAAATTAACTTTATTTAATGAATTAAACACTTTCCGGTCATAATTACCAGTACTACCGGTAAATTTTTAGTCTAGAGGTTTCTACATTAAAAAAAACATAAGTGGGGGGGGGGGGGGTTTACCACTAGAAATAAAAAAATTCAAAATATAATAACATTTTCCAAAAATTAATAACTTTAATATTCTAAAATTAGTTTTAAAAAAATTTCTGTAAAATATATGAGTCTAGTTTTTTTAAATCAACATTATATATGTATAAATTAAAAATGTAAAAAACCAGAAAATATAATAAAAATTATCTTAACATTTACCAGTAATAAAAATTATCCAAAAGTTAAAAATGTAAAACACAAGAAAATAGATAAATCTTTAGATATTTTTTGTTATATTTTATGTACATTTTTAATTTATACATATATAATGTTGATTTAATAAACATTACTCATATATTTTACAGAAAGTTTTTAAAAATGTTAATTTTGGAATATTAAAGTTATTAATTTTTAGATAATGTTATTATATTTTGAATTTTTTTATTTCTAGTGATAAAACCTCTCACTTATGTTTTGTTTAATGTAGAACCCCCTAAAATAAAAAATTATCGGTAATACTGGTAATTATGACCGGAAATGGTTTAATTCATTAAATAAAGTTAATTTGGGAGTTTATTCATTAAATACTTAGTTTGAGGATTTTTACCCGAAACAAACTTAGTTGAGGGGTTTTAATATTAAAAATCCTTTCTCATTTTACAAATTTTTGAAATCTCATTAACAAAATAAAATTGTTTGATCCGAGATTTACTCGTGCAATGCTTCAGAAGCAAAATAAAAATAAAAATTGAAGACCAAGGAGGGATAAAGTATTTATAGAAAGAGACTCAACGTAACCGTATAGTCTACAGACTACAGTTGGGCCCTATACTTTCCTTACGACATCAAAGAAAGTGTACTATTGAAGGTTGGTATCTTATTCTTACAAATAGATTTTTCTTAGGTTTAACTAAAGTTTTCATATGAATTAGATTTCAAAGATTTGATTAACCTAACTCAAAGATTCACTAAGTTACATGTCACCACTATATATATACCTTGTATTCTTTGATGCATAGTACTTGGATTCTTTTTTTAAAAAAAATATTTTTTGGATCGGATATGTAAATATATGGTTTGTAATTATAGTAATCTTGGTAGGACTCTTCTTTAAGTACAAATTTTAATCGAATATGTAATTATAGTAATCTCGCCAAAACCATTGAGCAGCTTTAGTTAGACATCTCATTCGCAGACAAAATCAAGAATGTGAGAATAGGTGAGCCATGTCAAGGGTTTTAAAATATCGTGTTCAGGGTCTCATTATCTTGTTTTTTTTTTGACCAAAATCTCATTATCTTGTTTCTCATGTAAAATTGACAATTATTGTATACGTAGAAACTTCAGTGGCAACATAAATATTTGGCCGTTGATCATCCACCCTCTGATTATGAAAACGGTGGACCAACTCTGACAAAATTTGAAGTCTATATATATATGTGATAAGGACTTGGTATGTATTTAAAAGCGAAAATGGAATTTTAAATATTAATCTTGAGGACTGGATGAAAGTCATGAAACAATTCATATTGGTCCATAAAAAAATTTAAGGATAAGAGTTTATGTTAAATGTCTGAATCTAACTATTCTAGTATGTTAGTTTGTAAAAAGTGGGAGTTGAAATAAAATATGTGAAGCTGGACAAAAAAAACGTGGAATCAATTGCTATGATCAGTAAGAAGAAAACAACTAAATGCGGTACGATTCAGACTATCACCATCTTCTTGTCTCATTGGTTTTAAAATTTAATCATCATACTAAACACTTAGAACTGTTTTGTTAGCCTACAAATTGTTTTCTACGTATTTTCTCATGAAAACATTTGTTTTAGTATTAATTTTAGTTATCGATTCAGGTCCCAACCTGTCATGTTCGGAAAAATGACCAGTTCCTTTAGACAATGTTTTAAAATTGAAATAGATAGTGATCAACCAACCAAGCTTTTAATTATTGGACCACACTATAAGTCGAATTTCACAACATGTCAAATAGAAGTTAATTGCTTATTAATTATATAAATAAATTAGTGAGTATCATGTTAAATAAAATCATATTTTCTAATAGTCATGAGCTATTCTAAAAATTAACGTTAAAATTAGTCTTTCAAAACAAAACTAGCATTAAAATGAAATAATTGCCAAACATTTTAACTATAGAACCATATAAAATATTAAATTTCCGTTGAAAATATTATTCCAGATTATATATAATTTTAGTTGATAATTTTCTAAAATTATATCTAACAAAAAATTAAAACCAGTGGTATAAATTCAAAATAAAATAAATAAATTCATTGACACTATGGCATAAACTCCATAATTAACCAAACTTATAAATTATTCATGGAACAAAAAATGAGAAATCATAACAATTTGTGGCTAAACTGAAATTCCTCCATATTTTGATAAGCTATAGTACCAATTGCATGTGAAACAAATCCTTAAAAGTTCAATACCACTTTTTAAATTTATTCTTAAAAATAACTATATCTATAAATACTTTAAATTTATGATAAAGTAGATAAATTATTAAAAATAACCTATGTTTACTAAGTATATTAAATTAAATCTCCTAAAATTATTTATAAACGTTTAATAATAATTTATAAAACATTTATAAGAGTTTATAAACCCAACCACACCCCATAAATACTAAATTTAAACAATAATTGCTAAATCTAAATGTTAGGGTATTTTTGATCGATTTTATTTTTGGAAAGTATAGCCAACTTAGTATATTTTAACTAATCTATATTATTAAAGTTGAAGTACACATTGAGATTGTTTGGAAACTTGAATAGTATTCTTAATGAAATATGTTTGGAAACATGGATAATAATAGAAATTAATACTTGCCTATTTTAAGTGATTTTTTTACAGATTTCCATTCTATTTCTAACCAATTCTCATCACTTCATATAATATCTTTACTAAATAAATTCACATCATTTATTATAGAACTACAAAATTAAACTTAATTGTTTTCAATATTTTTTATTTTATTTTTTACATTCATTTTCTCACTTTTATAACTATTTCATTAATAATTTTTCATTTTGACAGCATTTTACATATTAGTTATAATAATTTGACATATTTAAATGAAATTATTTGATTTGTGACAGAAATTCAAAATGGTTAACAATTTTTTTTGTTTATATAATCAGTTAAACATAGACATTCAGATACCTTTTTCCGCTACGGATTATTTCTTTCAAGTATTAAGTTTTTTGAGTTTTGAAACTAGGTTTCATTTAGGTATTATAAATTTTCATGTCGGATTTCAAATCGGGTCTTACCAAATCAAGATGAATTCAATTTTGATATATAGAAACCTACAAATATCCAAAAACTAATGTATTTGAGGCCGGTTCAGATATGTCTACCAAAAGTAATAATATTAATCGATTCAGTTTAAGTATTTTTGAATTCATACCAAACCTAACCAAAAAATAACTAAAATTAACCATATTACCTTATTTTGATTCGGGTTCGGTTCTAATGTATAGAAACCTAAACATATTTAAATAATTTTTCGATTAATTATATTATGAAAAATATAAAATATATAATACAAATAATGAAAAAAAAAATATTAATTTATAGAAAAATAAAAATTAATACCCGCACAGGTGTGCGGGTCAATCTCTAGTTTCTCTTAAAGTCTTAAGAGATCCAAAAATTCAGTTTTTAACATATCATTAAAATTCTATAAAAATGATGAATTTTATTTTGAAGAAAAATAAATAACCTAATATTATTTTGAAACTTTTGTATGTTTATATAAAATAAATATGATTATATATTTACTTATTTTTAAAAAAAGTTTACTATTTATTATTTTATTGAATAAGAACATATCTTGAATTGGCCAACTTAAAATCAGAAATTTTTATTCTCATTTATTAATTTATATAATTAAAAATAAAATTATACCAGTGTGTAAATTTAGGTTTACTTGTTCGACTGAGAAAATTAGTTTTTAAACTTCATCAAAATAGGTTCTAAACCATTTGACAGTAAAAAGGACATCGTACCTTTGATTTGAAAAAAAAATAGTTCTATAAAATCAATTTTTGTTATCACAGTTCACTATTTCAATGATTATATTGTTAAAAATACAACATGAAAACAATGCATTATGGTATAATGGCTTAAATTTTTAAGGAAATTTTATAAAATAGTATGGATATTCACTATTAGAGTAAATATTTGAGCAGAAAATTTAGTTACTCCCAGTTACTTTCATAAACTACCAATCAAGTGAAAATATTTTTTCTTATATCCTCTAGACTATATTTGAGAAGTGATTTTCTAAATTTTGCTTATGTGTCATCTCTACAAAGACTCTCACAAAAAAAAAAATATGACATGGCGACTTAAATAGATGATATGGCTTGTGAATAAGATGACATAGCTTATAAATACTTAAAACCCTAACATTATATCTAGGAGATATATATATATATATATATATATATATATACGAGTTGCCGTCAAAAAAAATTATATATATACGAGTCTTGTACAAAACCTATTACGTCGATTACATAAGTCTGTCTTCTAAACATAATACTGTCTCACGTATATGGCGATGATTCATGATGATGATAAAAAGTCTCACGTATTTGTACATCTTTTCTTTTCTTTTTTTGGTCACACACTATTTTGTACCTCTAAAATCTAATCTATTTGATAAAATACTCAAATTTCTTCATGAGCAAGTTAAATCTAAGTCTTTTATATATTATTTAAGAATTGATTTTGACACATGTACTTTTTACAATCAGTTTCACAAAAAAATATGACATACATACTAAAATTGATGACATGGCTTCCAAAAAAATATGACATGAATGATTTCATTGAATATTGATTTATATTTTTTGTAAATTTTTTAGAAGGTGATAATAACTCATACATTACATTTAATATTGATATTTAGTTTGGTAAACTTTTTTAAATATGGTAATATCTTATACATCATCTATAAAATAAATATATTCATATACAACATTAAAAAATTCGAAATATTATTTTATTTTATTTTCTATAATAATATAATTTGTATTATTTAAACTTTCAAAAATTGCTACAACTTAAAAATATATATATTTTTAATAGTAAAATCATTAGTTTCATATATATCTAATTTTTTTATAAATATTGTTTAGTTTAATTTTTTTTATAATTACACAATTGTGTATCATTTTGTTAGTTTTATACGAATTGATTTAATATATTGAAACAATATAAATAGATAGAAAATACTATATAAGATTATAATTTAAATATATACATATATATTCTTCAATATATTTTTAAATAAAAAATAATTTTATGTTAATTTAATATTTAACTAAATCAAATCTATATTTAAATATTTGTTAAAATAATAAATCTATAATATTTAATAAAATTTAATTTTTAAATATAATTTAAATTTTGAAAAAATTTCTTACTGCACATGATGTAGGAAGACACCTAGTTCCCTCTAATTACTGTTGAAATAGAGAAAAATGTACAAACATATTACTCTAGTCTACACATAAATAAATTTATTTACTCCACTTTTTTCTCTTTCCCATTTTAATTTTTTATTCTTTAGTTTTCCTCCCATTTACTTTAAATTTACCAATCATAACCTATGAGTTTTTGTTGGAACTTTCAACTATTTACCCCGTCTAAAGATATTGCTTATATAAAACTTAGATGTTGTATCCTTTTCGTTAGGAAAGCAATTTCCATGAAATATGGACTTTCTGTAATTGGAAGGCCGCCGTATGCTGCCTTCATTGTATTTTTCCTTTTATTGACCCTATGTTCTCTTATAAAATAAATAAATATCTAACCAATTAGGCAGAAGGTAAGAGGCATTAGTAGTGAAATATATTTATTAATTATCCGAAAATCCTTTAGGAGACAACTTTGAATTATATTTTCTTATCCGTAAAATATTTGCTATTATTATTAGCAGCAGTACAGAGAATAGAATATGTTTGTGCACATTATGATCCACTTTCACTGCCATCCATTCGAATGGTTGCTCAAAAACGTACATAGAAACCGCGTGCATAAAGCTTCGTGAGCATCCTGTGCTTTGTAATAATTTCTTCCCTAAATTATCAGAGAAAATTTCATAATTTGAAAATATCAGAGAAAATTTCATAATAAACTGTACTTTCTCAAAAAAAAAAAAATCATAATAAACTACCAAACACAAATGATTATAATATGAAAATTATGGCATATAAATTGATGTGTAGATTACAATGCATGGCTATTGAAAAAAATGAAAAGAAACAAGGGAACCCAAATAAAAACTATATTTTTTGGGTAAAATGTTAAACCAGATAAAAAATTTGTTCCCTTAGCGAACACTTTGAAGTTTATACAGTTTTCATTCTGGAATAACACTTCAAACTAATGCTAAGACATTTCGCCGCCAGTTATAACTTTGTAATGGACAAATGATTTCTATATGCATATGCACTTTTTCAATTGCATTGTCATTTGTATTTCAGGAAGTGGATTATAAAGAACATTAATCCATTTTCTGATTGGCAAAAACTTACACCAATTGATTCCTATAACATGGTTTTGGCAGTATCCGCAATTGCAATATGAAACTATGGAATCATAATTTGATTGGTCGTTCTTCTTCCTCTTTTTCTGATTTTTTAAGATTTATATGTTTTCAAAATCACATTACCATTCGAAAGAGAAATGTAGTGGAAATCGAGCTGGTCCAGTGTAAGTTCACCTTTTGTGTCTCTCGGCACCTAACTTCCTTTTGGTCCATTTCAGCTATCTCCTCTTTATTTTTTTCCACACAAAATATTACTAAATTACAATCCACTTACTATTTCAGGTTATCCCATTTACAATACCCCAATTACACTTACCTTTTAAATAGTTCGTCAAGAGCCTCACTCATAGAAGAAACATCTTGAGGTGGTGAGAGAGAGTTGCAAGAAGCTCCGGCGGCGGTGATCATATGTTCCGGCAAGAATCTAGGGTCCCACATGAGACATGATTTACCTCCCTAAAAGCACAAGTGGAAGAAGCATAGGATAAAAATTAGTATATGAGATTTGGTTTCTAAGGATATTTGAGAATGTGCTTTGTGAGGCATCATCAGTAGGAGTAAGCAAGCCCAGTCAAATATATTCTTCTATTTCTTTTGTCCACTATAAAACAAATCTCATCCTCCTCTCTTGTCCTACACTCATACAACAAACACACACACTTCTTCTTCTTTTGAGTTTAAGGACTTAAGAGAAGGAAGTTATGGTGAAATTCACAAAGCAATTCGAGGGGCAGCTTGTTCCTGAGTGGAAAGATGCCTTCGTCGATTACTCTCAGCTCAAGAAAGACCTCAAGAAAATCCATTTGTTTACCAATGAAGTTGAGAAGACACAAACAGAAACTTCCTTCATCAAAACCATCAAATCCTCTTTAGGAAAGCTTTCCATTTTCGGTAACAAGGAACACGAAAGCTCTCGTGCCATCAAAGTACTAAAAACTAATCTTCATCCTATGTATTTTTATCAACTATTCATTTTTATATGTACTAATGACCTTTTATACATTTTGAACAGGTGCATACAAAGCTTGCCTCTTCTGGAAGTAACAGTGACGTGTACGAGACGGAACTTCTTGAAAAGATTGCTGATGATACCGACGCTGCGAAAGAGTTCTTCATATGTCTGGACACGCAGCTTAACAAAGTGAATCAGTTCTACAAGACAAAGGAGAAAGAGTTCTCGGAGAGAGGAGAGTGTATGAAGAAGCAAATGGAGATACTCATTGAGCTCAAAGATGCTTTCAAACAAAAACAAGCCAATGGAGAGTCTACTCAAGAATCAAAGGAAGACGATTCCATATCATGCACCATCTCATGCGGTAATAATAAGATACTATAAAACTATACAAAGTTTATTTGCTGATTGTTTGGCCGGGTTTCAGGAATTGGTTTACTTAATTTTGCTCTGTTTCTTGAAATAGAGGAAGACTCCATTAGGAGTAGAACGGAGCAAATGCAGCTTCAAGAATCTTGCTTAGAGGATTTGGAGAACAATGGAGAAGAAGTATTGGAGTCCCCAAGATCAGAAGAACCGATCAAGATCAACAACGAGGACTCAAAGCTGAGGACGGTTTCTGGTAGGGTTTTCAGCTGTCAAGGGAAGAATCTCAAGATAAAGATTCCATTGACAAACCCTTCTCGTACATTCTCAGCTATAAGTTACTTGATCAAAGAAGATTTGATCAACCCGTCATCGTCCAAGAAATGTGGTCCAGATGGAGTAAACAAGCTGCGAATCAGCAAGAAGAAGCTAAGCCATGCTGAGAAGATGATCAAAGGAGCGTTGACAGAACTCTACAAAGGGTTAAATTATCTCAAAACTTACAGAAGCTTGAACATGCTAGCCTTCATGAATATTCTGAAGAAATTCGATAAGGTAAGCCTTAAATAAAAGCAACTTTTAACCAAAGTCTCTATAAGAAGTTTATAAGACTAATACTTTCATGTTTCAGGTTACTGGAAAACAAATCCTTCCAATTTATCTCAAAGTGGTGGAGAGTTCTTACTTCAACAGTTCAGACAAGGTAACTTGAAACTCAACTTTAAGTTTATGCAAGCGGAAAATCGATACCGACGCTCTTGTCTTATCACTTTTATCATATACTTTCTTGAATAAGAAAAAAAAAATTAATAAATTTTCGTGATTGTATTCTTGGGACATGACAGGTGATAATATTATCAGATGAAGTTGAAGAATGGTTCATCAAGCACTTCGCAGGAGAAAATCGCCGAAAGGCTATGAAATATCTGAAACCGCACCACCGTAAAGAGTCTCACTCTGTCACCTTCTTCATTGGTGAGCCCTTTTAACATTTTACCTGTTAATGTTGTGACATTTTTATTTTTTTGGCACTTGCAAACACTCCAAAATTAAAAAAAGGCCTTTGGACCCCATCGCACACATACACATTAGGATTCCACAATGTAAAACCTTTAATATTTTTTTTGGGTTTTGTGGGTGGAAAACTAAGAGGGTCATGTTTTGTTATACTCTCTGTTGCAAAACATTATCTTGTCTCCTGAAGAATCTTTGTAGATTTATGAATTATGATTAATCTTTCTTGTTGAGATTAAATGGGTTTGGTTTAATCATGTCCTCAAAATTTGAATCTCTATTCAGGTCTATTCACTGGTTGCTTTGTTGCTCTTCTTGCTGGCTACATCATTGTGGCTCATTTGACTGGAATGTATAGGAAACACTCGGAGAACACTTTCTACATGGAAACTGCATATCCTGTACTTAGGCGAGTGATCTCATTAAAATATTAATGATTATAAATAAGAGAGATTATTCAAAACAGAAGCTAATACCATTTGATATTTTTTTGTGTTCTGCAGCATGTTTGGACTCTTGTTTCTGCACTTATTCTTGTACGGTTGCAACATATTTATGTGGCGAAAAGCGAGGATAAACTATAGTTTCATCTTCGAACTTGGGTCCAAAAATGAGCTCAAGTTCAGAGATGTTTTCTTGATTTGTACCGCTTCAATGTCTGTGATAGTTGGTGTCATGTTTGTTCATCTCTTGCTTCTTGCAAAAGGTTACTCATTGAGGCAAGTTCAAGTGATCCCTGGCCTTCTATTACTGGTAAGTAGTAAACACTAGTCACTACTCTTCATCATATTTTTTTTTCTTTTGTAAATTTGTAATCTATATATGTTTGGTTCTTTTGGTGGTTTTGCAGGTCTACTTCTTAATACTGATTTGTCCCTTAAACATTTTCTACAAGTCGAGCCGTTACCGGCTTATAACAGTAATTAGAAACATTGTGTTCTCACCTCTTTACAAAGTCGTGATGCTCGATTTCTTCATGGCTGATCAACTTTGCAGCCAGGTAATAACCTTTCCGTTGGCCAAAACTGAGCTAAGAATCTGAATCAAGATTAAAAATGGGTTAACTTTTATCTCATAGGTACCAATGCTAAGGAACCTGGAATACATAGCCTGCTACTATATAACCGGTAGCTACGCAACACAGGACTATGGATATTGTATGAGAGTCAAGTACTACAGAGATCTTGCCTACGCAGTTTCATTCCTACCATACTACTGGAGAGCGATGCAGGTAAAAATTAAACTAAACAAGATTCCTTGTTTCCCAAGTTAGGGTTTTCACTTTATAAAATACTGAAAAAGTCTCTGCCACAGTGTGCAAGGAGGTGGTTTGACGAGGGCGAAACGAGCCACCTAGTGAACCTAGGGAAGTACGTGTCAGCAATGTTAGCAGCTGGAACCAAAGTGGCATACGAGAGAGAGAGGAGCATTGGTTGGCTCTGCCTTGTGGTGGCTATGTCAAGCATAGCCACAATTTACCAATTGTACTGGGACTTTGTGAAAGATTGGGGTTTACTTCAACATAACTCCAGCAACCCTTGGCTTAGGAACCAACTCATGCTTCGCCAAAAATATGTTTACTATTTCTCTATGGTACATAATCTAAAATCATTTATCACCAAAATTTACACATAATATATAACCCTTTTTTTTTGCTAAAATTTGGTAAAACTAACTTATTAACAATCTTTCTATTTTTTGTAGGTTCTAAATCTTGTTCTGAGGTTGGCATGGCTACAAACAGTTTTGCACTCAAGTTTTGAGCATGTGGATTACAGAGTCACGGGATTGTTCTTGGCTGCTCTTGAAGTTATCAGGAGAGGACATTGGAACTTTTACCGGTAAAGTTCATCTCCCTTTTAAGCATCTTTTTTTGGTATCAGATTCATGATATATATACTGATGGTTGTGTGGACAAAAAACAAAACCATGGTTGCAGATTGGAGAATGAGCATCTAAATAATGCAGGGAAGTTTCGAGCTGTGAAGACAGTACCGCTTCCTTTCAGAGAAGTTGATGAAGAAGACTGATCTGACCGAATCAATGTGTACCATTATTATTTAGCTTTGTCAGAGATTTGAAAGAACGAGGAGAAGGGAGGGGAAGGATTTGTTCTTTTCTTGATCAACCATATTTTGTGATCTGATCAAGAATCTTTTAAATATTATTATTCTTGTCCGAATATTGATGTAACTACAAGTTTTAAAAAAAAAGAAAAAAATGATGTAACTAAAAAGAATCGTACTTCTCCCTATTTTCTTCATTGTTCTTGACCATTAAAAATTGAAAAAATGAGATAAGTTTTAGTGTCATTTTTTGACAACTTTTTAGTGTCATTTTTTCTTGAGAATTTCGAGTTCATGAATTATGTTGCAACATCATCTACATAAAAAGTTTGAGGGTTGATAGTAAGGGTTTAATTTTTTTCATTTTTGAACTTGACAACGAAGGGTTATGTAGAGTTAACCAAATGCAAATCCAATTTAGGCGCCAAAAAAAAAACGAAGACAAAAGCCAAAAACTTGTAATATTTAGCGTTACTAGGTGTTTTCCTGCACCATGTGCAGTAAAATGTTTTTAAAATATTGTTTAATAGATAAATATAAATTATATTTTTATTAAAATTATAAATTTTCTTTTTTCTTATCAGTATTTTAATATAAATTTGATTTAACTGAACATTAAAATTAAGATAAAAACAATTTTCTTTATTTTGAATTATATTTAAGAATGTGCATGTATATATTTAAAATTATATTCTTAGGTAGATTTTTCTATCTATTTATTTTAATTAAATATATTAAATAAATATGTAAAATTGCATAATTTTCAAAATTAAAATTAAACAATATTTATAAAATCTGTAGATATATATAAGAAACTAATGATTTTACGATTTAATTTGATTTTATGATTTAACTTTTATAATTTTCTAAAAATATGTATATATTTTTGAAATATTTTTAAACTAAATGATATTTCGAAATTTGAAATGCGATAACTGAATATATTTATCTTAATAATGACTTATGAGTTATTACGATATTTTTAAAAAGTCCAAAAATATAAATCGACAATAAATGTAATATATGAGTTATTACCATATTTTAAAAGTTTACCAAAAATATAAATTAACATTAAATATAATTTTTCATGTCATATTAATCTATAAAACATGTCATCAATTTTAGTAGCCATGTCACAATTATTAATCTAGATGTTTTCATGCACCATGTGTAGTGATGAATTTTTTAAAAGTTAAATTTTATATTTTAAAATATAATTTATTAATATTATATATTTTATTATTTTGACCAATAATTAATATAAATATCATTAATTAAGCATAAAATTAAGAGATTTTTTTATTTTAAATTATATTTAAGAATATATATGTATATATATAAAGTTAAAATCTTAGATAAAAATATTATTTATTTCATTTGGTTAAATGTAAAAATCTTAGATAAAAATATTATTTATTTCATTTGGTTAAATGTATTAAATCAACTTGTAAAAAATTACTAAAAATCATATCGAATTATATAGTAATCAAAAATTAAAACTAAATAATATTTATATAATTTGTAGATATCTAAAAGAAACTAATGATATTACGATTTTTTTTTAATTCAGAAAATTTTGAAAATTTTAGATAATAAAAATTTATAATTATAAAAGTAAAATTATATAATATTTCGAAATTAAAAATGTCATATTTGAATATATTTATTTTAGTGATGATTTATGAATTATTACCATATTTTACAAAGTTTACCAAAAATATAAATCAATATTAAATATAATATATGAGTTATTGCCATATTTTAAAAAGATTTCCAAAAATATATATAAGCATTAAATGTAATTGTCCATGTCATATTTAAGCATATGACATGTCATCAATCTTAATAGCCACGTCACAATTTTTTTTGTGAAAACGATTGTAGAGAAGATATGTGGCAAATCACTTCGCAAATATAGACTAAGGGATTCACTAAAATAATATAGTAATTCGAAAAACATATGTGATATATCTATGTTATTTAAAAATAAACTAATATATTGTTTACTTTTAAAAATGTATGTTTTGATGGTTTCACACATATCACAGAAAATATATTATCATTTGATAATTTTATTTTCTGATTAAATATTTCCTATAATTTTAGCCAACAAAAATTAAGTAAACACAATTAATTTTTTGAAGTTTACAATTTATCATAATTTCATGATAAAAATGTATATAAAATTTTTTAAAATATAAATATATATATTTTGAAACAATTTTTTTTTAAAAAAAAAAACTTTGATATTTTCTTTTGTAATGTGCATAAATTTATTTAATTTTAAAAAGAAATCATGATTTTCGTGGGTTTTGCAAATTAATTAGAATGCAACAACTCTTTTTATTACAAAACAGAGTTATCCATGAAACTGTGAAAATCAACGGCGATTGTTCCTCCGTCCTAGAGCTTACCATTTACTTCCCAACTAGAGGCAGAAACATGGCTAATACGGTGGCCGGTTTGTCTCCAGTTTATTCTCCGATAACTCTTAACCGGAAGCCAATCAATTTCCACAAGCCCCATCGTCTCTCCTACAAGCCAAAAAACCCTAAATTGACGCCTCTTCAACACAGGTCCCAAAGCTTAGCTCTTTCCTTTCGTGGGTCAACGAAAGTCTCATCCTTTTACTGTTTCTTCAGGCCAAGAACTGTTCTTGCGATAGAGGAAGGACCACGCAAGCAAAGGAATCGATTGTTCTCTGTTTTAGGGTCTCTCACTGATCCACAAGAAGAAGAAGAAGAAGAATCAAAGGACTCCTCAGAGGTTGCTTCTGTAGATATTAAGCTGCCGAGAAGGAGTTTGCAAGTGGAGTTCAGTTGCAACTCATGCGGAGAGAGAACTAAACGGCTTATCAACCGTTTGGCTTATGAACGTGGCCTTGTCTTTGTCCAGGTAAAGTCTTTTAATTGTCCTGAGAGACAAAACATACATAGTCATTTGGTTGATTTGATTGTCTTTAAAGTTCTTTTTTTTTCTTTCAAATTCCTATGGCAGTGTGGTGGATGTCTTAAGCATCATAAACTGGTAGACAATCTTGGTCTCATTGTTGAGTATGACTTCCGCAAAGAAACCTCCAAGGATTCAACTACTGATCAAATTTGATTTGTTTTCTTTCTTTCTTCTTCTTAGATATGATTAGAAATAACATATTTTCCGCAAAGAAATAGAGAAAAAAAATTGTATTATTTTTTGAATTAATGTGTTCGTATACAATGGGGGAAAAATGTAGCTTTTCAAGTGATACATAGGTAAGAAAGCTAGAAACTTTAGGCTGTAATAGCCAGGAGGAGGAGAGTTCCCAGTATGGTGCTGAGACACATTCCTACTCTTCCTTGTAGCTGGTTCAAGGCATTTCCTCCGTTCTGTAAAACCAGAGAATACAGAAAGAATGTTATATAATGCAGTTTGGGGAGAGTTTTCTTTTAAAGATTTGTAGTTCAGTAAGAGAGGTGTTACCGCGTTCTGAAATGGTGATGGTGCTGGAGCAGTGTCCTGGGAATCTGTAAGAACTGGAGGAGATGGAGGGCTTGGGGGTATTGGTGCTGGAGCTGGGGCGTGGTGATGCCTCTTGTGTTTGTGCTTTTTCTTGTGCTTGGCAGGAGCTGGTGCTGGTGGTAGAGTTATTGGTGTAAGCGCTAGAGGGGGTGAAGCTGGTACTGGTGCTGGTGGTGGAGAAGCTGGTGCTGGTGGTAATGCCGGTGGGGGAGAAGCCGGTGCAGGCGGTGGTGAGACTGTTGGAGCTGAAACGGGCGGGCTTTGTGGTGGTTGTGGAGGTGGAGTTACTGGACTGATTACTGGTGCAGCCTTTGGAGCTGGTGGAGGTGTAGTTGGAGTAACTGCTGGTGGCGGAGTAGCTGAAACAGGGGGAACAACTGTTGTTGGAGGCGGAGCGGTGGTGGTTGGAGGCGGAACGGTGGTTGTTGGAGGTGGAGCAGTGGCTGTTGGAGGCGGAACGGTGGTTGTTGGAGGCGGAACAGTGGTGGTTGGAGGAGGAGCAGTGGTGGTTGGAGGAGGAGTACTGATGGTGGAGGTTGCTGGTGAAGCGGCAGGTCCTTGTGCATTGACACTAAAGGGAGAGATAAGAGCAAAAGCTAATAGAAGAGACCAAATGATTGAACTTGAACCCATTGTGTTTGAGTTGGGAAGCTCCAGGGAACAATTGGTGAAGTATTGTTGTGTATATATAAAGCGTTTAGGAGGAGCATTGAGATTTCTTGAAGTTTGGTGCAACGATGGTTAGGTGGTTTAAACAGATCAAGTCTTCATCAGAATGCTACGTTGCTTCTAACTGTAGTCGAGAGAATAGCTGTAATTTCAGGTCATTATTACGCACTAATCAACTAAAAAAACGTGTTAATCATAGACAAAATGGGACCTGATGCTTCCTTCCGACCTAAAACTGGTAACGAGTCTAGATCACACATAACATTTACCATTTTTCACAAATGTAGTGTTCAGTTGAAATTGTGCATTGATGTTACAAGGAATGGCATTACAATGAGCAAAAAGACTGTGGGCATTAATATACAATTTTGATCCTATGAGATGCAAAACGTTTCTAAAGACATAAAAGCGGTAAGGTCTAATGCCATCTTGTTCAGGAGTTTCAATTCAAGGGATAATGATCGGTAGGAGTAGAGTTTGTAAAACTGAAGTCGAGATTAAAAATATATCGGGCTTTGTTGAATATATTGGGCTTCATCTAATATATTGAAAGTGATTAGGCCGATTTTGTAATAATGGGTACTAGATCATGATCCGGAACCAAAAAAAATCGACCCGGACAAAAAAAAATCAAATACCTGCTTAGATCCAAATATTGAAAATTCGAAGAACTCATATCTGAAATGAACAGATTTATATCCGACCCAGTGAACTAAATTTCAAACATAATATCTTTTGTTATATTTTTAATTCATTTTTTTGGGTTGGTGAGATTTACTATTTATTCGGAAGATTTTTGGCTAACTTAATGGTATATATTCGTAAGTTTCTTTTTTTCTGAACAGGAAAAAAAAGATTTGGGTCTTGATTAAATTTATCTTATATAACAAATTACTGCTATAAATAATTTTTATAAGAACTAATTTGTAACAGTAATATCATTTTTGTTATAAATTAGTATATCATGGTTTATAGGTTCAAAGTATAGAGTTAGTCGTCTTCATAGTATTGATAATATTAATAGATGCAAGTTAATGAATACATATAATATATTGTATTATTAGTAATCTGTCGTATAGTATTATATGCTAGTAGATGTATTATTAATAATCTATCTTATAATATAACTAGATATGGACCCGTGCGTTGCACGGGATTTAGTTGATGTTTTAATTTCACGAACACATAAAAAAATTGGAAATATTTTTCTCACGTTAGTTCTTGGATTTCCAGTATATATTGGTGACATTTTAATAATAATAATAATATTTTTTCTTACATAAATTTTTATTGATATTCTATTTCAATAATAATGGTGTTTTAATTAGTACATTGATATTTTTATTTTTTAATAAATACTTTATTTTTATTATTTTCAAAATAATATTAGCTATAGTTAATTAAAACATATAGAACTGTAAACTCTCTATATTGTTTATATTGTGTAAGAAAAATTAAAAAAATAATAATTATTAAGTAATTTTTAAATGAATATTATTATTTTACAATTACTATCAAATTGTTTTACAATATATTTTCTTTAGAAATTTAGAAAACGAAAATAGTATTAATAATTATTTGACAATTTTTTTGTTTAATTTTTTTGTAAATAAAAAAGTGCAGAAAATACCAATAAATAATTCTAAAATTACGTTTTTTATTATCTTGCTATATATTTTATTAATCATGAGATATTTTAACAAACGTCAAATTTTAAAAGGAAAATTAATATCAAATAATCTTTACATTAATCTTTTTTTTTTGGATTTTGGAAAAGAAAAATTAGTACTAAATAAGTTATTTTACAAACTTCTCTTCTTTAAGATTTGTAAAAAGGAAACTTTCTAAAAATTACTATTAAATAATTTTTAAAATTAAATTTTATTATTAAATAATTTTTAAAATTAAATTTTACTATTAAATATTTATAATTTTTTTTTCAAATTTTGTTTATAAATAAAAAAGTGCAGAAAAATACCAATAAATAATTCTAAATTACTTTTTTAAAAACAAATTGTTTTTATTATCTTGCTATATATTTTATCAATCATGAGATATTTTAACAAATGTCAAAATTTTAAAAGGAAAATTAATATCAAATAATCTTTTACAATTATCTTTTTTTGGATTTTGGAAAAGGAAAATTAGTATTAAATAAGTTATTTTACAAATTTCTCTTCTTTAAGATTTGTAAAAAGGAAAAAAGTTTCTAAAAATTACTATTAAATAATTTTTAAAATTAAATTTTACTATTAAATACTTACGAATTGTTTTTTTGCAAATTTTTCTTTTAATTTTATTTGTATATATATTTTTAATCATGAGATATTCTAACACAACCTCTAAATATTAAAAGGAAAACTACTATCAAATAATATTTCAAAAAGAATATTATTAGTAATTTTTAAACTTTCTTCTTTACTATTAAATAAATTTAAAATTTCAAAATTCGTTTTTTGTTTTTATTTTTTAGTATATATTTTTTTAATCATGAGATATTATAAAACATGTCACATTATTAAAAAGGAAATTACTATTAAATAATATTTTAAAATTATATGTTATTTAAGATTTTAAAAATGGAAATCTACTATATAATTAATTTCACTAAAAATCGTTTTTATTATCTTATATATTTATTTTAAATTATGAAATAGTTTAACACATATCACAATTTTAAATATATAACTATCATGTGTCACAATCATGTTAATTAACAATTTTGAAGAACCAAATTTCCTATTAAGTAATTTTAGAATATTATTAAGTATTTTTAAAAATTTCCTTTTTTACTATTAAATCAATTTCAAAATTAATTTATTTCAAAATTTGTTTTTTGTTATCTTGGTATATATATTTATATCATTATAAATTTTAACCTCTTTAAAAATATTAAAAGGAAAATTACTATCAAACAATTATTTACAATTATGTTTTGTTTATGATTTTAAAAAGGAAAATTACTATCAAATAATTACTTACAATTACTTTTTAACAAAATTTGTTTATGTTATTATCTTAATATATATTTTTAATTATAATATAGATTAACACATGTCGCAATTTTAAAATTTTTATTGACACGTGTCGCGATCATATTAATTAGTAACTTTGAAGAACCAAGCTTTATATAATAAGATATGCTATTGGATGTATCTAGCTTATAGTAAAATATATGCAATATAAGGAAACATGCGTAGTGGATATAATAATAAGGTAAGAAGTGAAAAACTACAGTAATGGTTGATATTAATCTATCTTATTAAATCAGAAACATTACAATTTCTTCTAGGTGGATTTTAAAAGTGGACTTTATATATTTAAATTAAATGTCTCATTCTTTATATATAATACGTACTATAGTCTAACTTTGCATTGATGTATTTCCTTAAATACAATTCTTCTTTTTGTCCATATTCCATATATGATTTTCACATTTATTACATATCGATTTAAATAAGATAGATACTAAAAATACTAAAAATATTAATCGTTTTAGAATTACCTTATACAATTCATTTTAAATTGATCAGTATACTTTCATTGGCCATATTGATTTTATTAGTACGAATAACATTAAGTAGATAAGTCACAGACACATACATAAATATATGACTATTCTTTAACTACGTTGGGCCTAATCTACTTTCTAAAACAAATAACACATAGCTTTATATATTGTATAGAATATAGTAATATTGTATAGTATTATACTTATACAATAATACTAAAAACAAACCAAACTGAAATATAATATATATCGAAAATGCTTTGAACCATTACACACAAAATATATTAGACCTCAGAGATAAACTTCACTTTGAAATTATGTAATAGTTATTTTAAAAAATTAAATTTTGTAATGTACAAAAAAACATAAGTTTTATATAAAATTTTGTGTTACAATAAAAAGACACAACTCGCGCTTGCAAAGTGTTATTTTTACATAAAGACAGATTTGATATTGTTCTTTAAACACAAAATTGAATTATACAAACTCGATACTACATAAAACTAAACAATATAGAATACATTTTAAAAATAAAACCCGTGCGGGTGCGCATGGCCTTTGCGAAAATCGTAGATATGTTTATATAATATATTTATATATTATGTTACACATATTTTCATATAAATAATACCCCAGTGTAAGTTTTATATGATAAATGTTGAAAATACAAAATATATAGCACTATATATTTTAAATAATATATATAAAAATCTACTTCACGTTATCATAAAATTTAAAAATAAAATTTAGTAATTAAACACATTACTTATTTAAACACATTAGTACACATTGTTATTTATCAAAATTTTATATTAATACACATTGCAATCATGTATAACATTTAGTAAATTTAGTAGAAAAATAAAATAAAAATTGACTCCCGCTCGGTAGAGCGGGTCATGATCTAGTTATTTTTAAAAGGCATGTCTAATAATAAGTAGATTAATATAACATTAATTACATAAGGTCCAACTTTAAAATCTACCTAGAAAAAGTTGTAATGTTTCTGTTTTAATAAGATAGATATAAATTGTTTGTTTTCTATAACAGGTTTGGTATTTAAAAAGAAACAAAGATGATAGATGCATACAGCCCAGGCCACACATAATTTGCTACGGGAAAAGGCCCATAGAATAACTTTAAGAGTTTTTTTTTTCTGCTATTACAAATCACGAAAAACATTACATAGACGATATTACAGCCGACAATACTACATGTCATGTGAAGTTTCACGCATGACTGCATCATCCTGAGTCGTCCTATGAGATCCATTCCTGACGGTACTCCTTACGCCATACTGAAAATCTCTTGTAAGCCTTTTTTTTCTAATTTTCCTGCATAATCCGCCTTCTCTGGGAATTGAGATCCAGACCTCTTCCTGTAGAAATTGCGTTGCCTGGGATTCGAACCCCAGACCTGGGTGTAGAAGCCTTTAAACATTGACCACTAGACCAAAATGCTTCCACAATAACTTTAAGAGTTTAAAGTGATGATTGTTTATATAACTTTTTAGTTTTAAATTTTTGGCTTTCACCAAATCAAAAAAAAATGTATTGTAGGATTTTATCTTTTAGTTTTCTTTTAGATTTAATTGATGGTTTTTGGTTATTGATTTCCCATATATTTTATTTTTTTGAAAAAAATTGAATGGTGATTTCAGATTTTGGTTTTTTACTTTCTGTTTTTAACTAGAATTAATAACAAAAAAAAATATTTTTCGAAAACAATAAAAATAAGAATTAGTTATCTTCTTCAAAAAAAAAATTATTTAAACATTTTAAACGTAATTCATTTTTAGTAACTGATTGCATTGCAAATTTAGTATGAGAGAAAGCAATCAAATAAAACTATTTTTGTTCTTTCTTTGGATGTTGAAATTTTTATTATATTATTTTAATAAATTTTATAGATTTTAATGGTGAATAGATGTCTTAGAGTGTGAACGTAGATAGAAAACACATAACCATGAAATAAAGATGAAGAAGTAACTGCCATTAAAATTCAAACATTTCTAAAAAACAGAAATATACAAAAACCCATGTCAGCTATAAAACTAGTGAAATCCATATTTTGGTTTTTGCTTACCATTGAACAGTTATTTAAAAAACTTTTTTCTATATTAGGAAACTATTTTTTTCAAAATCTTGATTGAATAATAAAGTAATTTTTGAGAAACAAAAAAATTTCAAAAACTACAAACAAAACAATCATCCTCTAAGTATTGAGTTAAAATAGAGCAATATTACTAACGTTAGTTAAGTGATGAGCAAGTTTTGATAGACCAGAAGTTTTAAATGCACAAATTGTAGAGAGTGGGTAGTTTTTAATTTCGCATTTCCAAAAAAATACCTAATCCAATAAGAAGTTTTAGAAAGTGACATTCTCAAAAAAAAAAAAAATTCTTCAAAAGATAAAAACCCACACCCTAGGGAGAAAAAGGCCTTAGCATCTGGTCATGAGCTCTTTGGCACATAAAATTCTCCGCGTCCCAAAATAGAGAATGGTATGTAAAATATCAAAATAAACAATAATTGGTACGTGAAATATCTAGTATCATTAAGGCAGATTATTGATCCAATAGCTGTTATATATCTGGTGTCTATCACGACGAAAACAATGTTTGTTAGTTTCATAAAGGCGTGATGATATAAGATGGTGATGTCAGTGATGGTTTTGTTATGTGACCTATGTGTATGTATGCATTTTCTAGATAATAGTAAAGAGGTTGGTTAGAAGTAGATGCTAAGGGCCGGTGAGATTTGTAGGTAGAGTGACATGCGTTGGACACTAGCCAATTAGGCTTCTCTGTTTGCCTTCCCATTTCTATGCTCTTTCTCTAGTATTGTGGCAGTTAGATTTTACCAACTATTTTTTTCTAATCCCTTATTTTTCCATTTTTTCGTCTTACTCACTTGCTATTCTTTTGTGTGTGGTCCAATTCCATCGTCTTTGCTTTTGTTTATCATTTTCTATTTTTTTCAAAAATTTAATTTTCTTTCACATTTGTTAAACTTAACTCACTTATCCGTATTTGTCTTTCTTAACTTGGCCCTGCCGCAAATTTTGGGTTTTGTATACGTGTTTAGTTTCATCATTGAAAGAGAGCTCTAGTTGTAGAAATCAGAACATAGTTATCTAGCGCTTAACTGAAACTTACCAAAAAAAAAGAAAATAAAGCATTTGATGTTTTAAAAATATATTTGAATTCATTGAATATAATCAAATACCGTACACATAAATTGAAAAATGGTGATGTCAAAAAAAATAAAAAATGGTTTGTAAAGTGTAGCTCCAAAAGTAGTAATAAAATGGAAAGCTTGCTCAAAAAAATGGAAAGCAAAAAAGAAAAGATTGAAGAGGCAAAAGAAAATAAGACAACACTAAAGATACACATTGCATCAAAAAGGATGACGGAAAAAAAGACCAAAGACGTTGTCCTGACCAAAGTGGTGTGTCCTTAGAGGATTCGAATGGGATGTGTACGTAAAAATATCATCGGAAATGTCGTCCCCGATATGATATTTATACATATATATGATGATGTGAAACAACCTTCCACTTAATTTTATATGGTCCAATAAGTTTGATCATTGAGAGATTACAAAATTAGCACAATCATTAGTCTAAACAAATTCAATAATTAGCGATAAATCTTATATACTATCTAGTTGTAGGTAGCGAGTTTTGTATATCCTTATACGATGTGTTTCCTGTGTTTCGCATTAACATCGGACGATTCCAAAC
The DNA here is from genome assembly GCA_019706035.1 of Raphanus raphanistrum subsp. raphanistrum. NCBI lineage: Eukaryota > Viridiplantae > Streptophyta > Magnoliopsida > Brassicales > Brassicaceae > Raphanus > Raphanus raphanistrum. Next base: position 56,177,522 of record CM033988.1, read on the forward strand.
GCTTTTATCAATTGTTTTTATCCCTTGTTGTGTTCGAGAGAAGTTGCTTCACTTTTCTCGCCGTTGGTTTCTTTCCTACATATGTTGCATTATTGTTGTTATTGTTTCACAAAAAGAAAGGATTGTGTTATTGTTGTTATTGCGTATTTATGTTTGTACAATGTAGACAATATACAAAAAGCAAAAAAGAAAAGAAAATGTCAAGTATACGGAAGTCTAAAAACTAAAATGCTAATCATGATTGAGAAAATAGTAGCATGTTGACAGTTTCATTAGAATGTTAATAATTAAAGGGTCAACATGCTAACTTTTTTTTAAACGACATGCTAACTATTTTTTCAAATCACATTTCATGGAATATTTGTCTCGGTTAACTGAAGATTCTGTAAACCGCATGGATTTCATCGTCAACATCTTAAAGTGATTATCTTTAGGGAAAAGGTATCGTAAATATCAATCACAACTTTAGACTATATGGCTACCAACTTTATTTAATTATTCAAGCACCACATGAAGAAAAAAAAGTTGTCCACATAATCCAAATATTTCCAGTAAATATCAGTACTAATTCATCACAAATAAATAAATAAACATGGATCTCTTATAACATTTCAAGATTTAATGATAACAATGTACTTAACCAGCATATCATGGGTTGTTTACTCCCAAAAACTGGAACATCGACTCGATTAATTCATTCGGTTTACTTTGAGTTGGTTTGGTTGCATTCTAACGTTTTCTTTGCTAAGGTTATTAAGGTTGCATCTCGAATCAGAATTTCCAATTTGCTGTGTGTTTCATTTGTGTTTATCTCGCTGGTATAAAACAGACAAATAATAAATGATGAATACTAAGTATCTATGGTCGATCATTAGTATCTATTAACAAAAAAATAATTATGGACTTTAGCTTTCTGTCGGCTCCTACCATCGTCGTGGCAAGCTCCCCTCATTCATGTCAACGTCAGTTATTTATTTTCTTCCCGTCAACGTCGATTCATGAATAAATAATCGGTATCATGGATTACTGCCTTACTAATAAATTGTTCATACTTCACACACGTACAAAAATGATTTGACCAAAAAAATAAAAACCACTACAATATTCAAATGTTATGTTTTTTGTAAACTACAGTATTCAAATGTTGGACACTGTTTTGTAGCCTGCTAGGTTTGATGAATACTTTGGATCATTTTTAGGGAGTATGTGTATCTCTATCATCGTGTTCGAATTATATTTATACTGCGTCAATATGTTATAATTCAATTTATGTTTGCTTAATGAAAATTATGGTAGGCTTTGTAAATAATTGACAATAAGGGATAACTGAATAAGACATGATTTGTATTATATATAATTATTGTAGCTGCTCTTGTTTGCATGGAGAATCTTGGGGATATTCCCATGGGAAAATTAGTCTTATTTTCCTTTTTCATGTGGACATTATTGAGAGCGTGACATCTCGTTGCATTTGCATAAAACAAAAATTCATAGTATATTACAACTTTATATAGAAAACTATTTTTTTTTTTGACGAACAAAAAAAAAACTAACGGACGATGTGCCAATATTTACCACAAACTAACGGACCAGTAACTTGAACAGCTACGCAATCGATACTTTGACTAGTTAACCCCACCCAGGAGTCCAGGACTAGATGCAGATTATTTCGTGCCAAATGGCTACCACGCATACAAAACAGCTCGAGTGTTTCGGTAAGAGAACCAAATAGGTGTTGTTAATCAGACTTAGGTTCCCTCTTAGATTTTGTCTTTTAACTTTTAAGATTTCTGCTTTATGAATTCAAATATATATATTATACTATTATTTGAGAAATAAATTTATTGATTTGTCAGAATTTTAAAATTAATCATATTTTATGTTTAACTATTAGTCTTAATAAATAATTTTAATGATTTAAAATACTACAAAATTATTACGATTATATCGTAATTAGATTTATATTATATTTACTTTAGTAACATTAGAATACTAAAATGTTATATTTAGTTTAGTAATGTTAAAATATTATATATATATATATATATATATATATATATATATTATATATGGTTTAATAATATTAAATTGATTCTATATTAATATTTATGTATATATCACATAAGATAAAATGAATCATTTATTTTTAAGATAAAGTTCTTAAGACAATCAAAACTTCTAATTATGATAATTTTGAAAAAAATGTTGGAAAATAATTCAAAAACAAAAGTTAGAACGTTTTTTGTCATCAAAAAGATTAAAACGTTTAAAATATTTATTACCTTTAATAAATAACTAGATTAGATTTGTTAATATATAATTACCCATAAATTAAAAACAATTCATTAACAAAATTATCATTATCTAAAAATATTATATATTATGTTATCCAAAATATTTTAAATCATAATATTTTAAAAATAAATATAAATCCAAGGATATAATTTTATGTATATATGAGCGTTTCAATTTTGTTTTTGCTTGATAAAATATATTTTATTAAAACAAAAACTTTATCGTATATAAAAATATTTAATAATTAATTAATTATTAATTATTTTAAAACGTAAAAATAATTTATTCTAATGATCTTTTAATTGATAATATATAATATTTACAAATTTTTGTAAAATTATTAAGCCCGTAAATTCGGTCAAAACACCTAGTATATATGAAACTATTCTCTTGATTTCCAATGAGAAACATGATGCTTTAAAACATAATCAAATATATTTCGATTTCTGAGTTGATTTGTTAATTAGGTTAACATTGTATTAATTTGATTTATCCGGATTAACGCATGTGAAAATACTCCAAACTGCTGACCTTTTCATGTTTAGACAAAATGCATATACAAAGTATTTGAATAAAGTGACATATATAGCAATATATTTATGTGTTGTCACGGTGTAAGAATAAGAATTTAGTATAGATATCCAGATAATAAACAAAATTATCCCAAATTCAGATATTTTGAGAAAACCCCAAATCTTGAATTAGGTCTACGAATCATATAAAAATCTAATCGCTCAGCTTTTTAAACAACTTCTAAACTACTGGATAAGAGCTAGCTAATAAGAGCCATGCAATAAAAAATATTTATTTAAATTAAATTGGCATACATCGATGTCATGTCATAATAAAATGCGAGTCGACCTCTGAACATTGAGATAAATCATCCGACAGAAACAATGCAAACGTTAGTTGTATGAAGAAAATCGGATGCGTACGCCATTCGCCGTAAAGTGAAATTCGCTTCGTGCCATATGACCAAGTACCACAGATGATCAATTCCCATATATGTGTGATCAATTAATTAACACCAGAAAGGCAGAAACATAAGTTTAGTTTATTTATTTTATTGGTCACTAAGCCGAAGTTGATTGATTGCATAAACGGTTAGAACCATGACCGGATCTTAAACTTTTGGGCGATCAACATTTACTAAAAACTTTAAATTAAAGAACATAATTTGTATACTTGTCTATGTATAGAAGAATCAATAGTCTTGACTAGAACAGAGCAAACATAACGATATAGGCAATTAGGAATCAATATGATAGTTCACTATTATGGTAAATTATGAAGTAGGGACCGGTAGGATGTTAACCACGAGGTATTTGTGAACCGGAAATTGCATTTAGTTGAAACTTTTTTGTAACTTGTTTAGTTGAAACTTGAAAGCAATATTCATGCAATAAATGATGCATACCAAACTATACAAAGCCAGTGACATGTTTTATGCATTATACCGAAACTTTTATCAGACTCAACAAAGATAAGTGAATATAAATCTTTACACAACTTGAAACATGATTAACAGCTCTTCATCCACACCCACAAATATCCTCAGGCTTTTCTAGCATCACATTCACGATTGGGATTTGTCTTTAACATATGAGACCATGATCCACCTAATATACATTAGACATGGTGTAAAACTGGTCTAGCTATTAAAGCAGCTCATAAGGTATCTCACCAATTAAAATAAAAAACAAATACACATTTTTTAAAAGAGTTCTTTATAACAAAAATTTTTAAAAAGAGGGAGGGTAAAATATTTCAAATGAGATGTCTTAAAATATCTATGAAAACTCTTCTTTACATGTCTCCATACAAGAACGGTTCGAAAATATTTATGTTGTATTTAATTTTTAATCAACTAACTAAATTTTATTATTATTATTATTATTAGTACTATTATTATTATATCTATATACTAAGTTGAGATACTTTACTAATAAGATTGCTCTTAGAATAAATATCCTTCTTATTGTAAATATCTAAAAGAAAGCAAAACATGTATCCTGCGAATCAATTGTTAAAGACTATTGAAGTCCGATTATGAAATGAAATCCATAAAATATGTGAAATCCAAAATATTAAATAAATTTATAGTGATAAATGTTATATGATTTAAACATACATATATAATAAAATTTAGATAGATTTTATATTTAATTAAAATATATCTAAATCTTGTGTATATATAACTCTTGTAAATCATTAAGACATAACAATATATTGATAACATTCTCTAGTTCTACACTTCAACCGGAAAAAAATATCTTAAATAAATAAATAAATAAAAACAATTAGTCAAAAAGAAAATGAAGAAAAAGTGATATTAACATTTGGTATTGTTTCAAAATGTAGAGTGTGACCTAATTTCTGTAATTAGAATGTGTAACGATGAATACCTTTCTTTGTGCACAGCACATCTTAAGTATCAACAAATGTGGTGCACTTAATAAATACAAATAATTCACTCATCAAAGTAAAGAGAATTAGAAAATTAAATAAAGAAGAAATTCATTCATGCAATAGATGATTTTAGAGAGTGTTTGACCCGCATTTTGTGTGTTGGTCTCACCTTCTCTCTCCGCCACGACGGCGCATCTAATGTTCCTCCAATCGATTCTTCTCCTTCTTCTTCTTCTTCTTCTTTCACCTCTCTAACCAAAATTGTTTCTCACTTTTTTTTTCTTTTTTTTCTCGTATGTTCTTCTGATAATCTGATACTACAATTCTCTTACAGATCATTAGAAGAACATACCCAAGAAAAGAGAAGTCTAGTTTGTTTCCTTCCATCGAATGCTTTTAATTATTATTTTTCCTTTATCCAGAGCATTAGAGATTTGCTGTTGTTATTCCATCAAACATTATTAATTATATTCTAGAAAGGGAACCATGACTTGTCCGAATCTTGGCAGTTTCTCTCTGTTTCTTTCTTCCTCGTCCTCTTTGTCTTCCCAATTTGTTTGGATTGGCAGAAGACCAATCTGGCTATAAATTCATAAATTCCATAAGATCTCTCTCACTCAAGCTCCAGTTTCTTGGCTTATAACATGTAAAAGATCTTATCTTTCTCATAAATCACAACCTTCTTGATCTCAGCTCTCTCACTTACTCAATTTTTTTCTAAATCCATTTTCCCTAGAAAAAAATATAACTCTCATCTTTTTTTTTGAGAATAATAACTCATTTTCCTGAGAAAGAAAGAAAGAAAACAAATTTTAGGTAACCGGAGAGAGTCACAGAAAACGAGGTCGGAGAATATAACCAGTCACGGTCTTGTCTGCTTTTCCCTTCGGTTGGTTTGAGGTCCTGCCTTAAATCGTTTACTGTCTTTTTAATCTTTTTCTTTTAATTTTTTTTTGTCAACATCTTTTTCTTTAATTTAAAAAAGCCAGAAAAAAAACTTTTATTTTTCTTCGTTTTTAAAATGTTCTCGCGGTATTAAAATAATAATTCAGTTGTGTCTGAAAAACAAATTTTGTTTTTGTACTTTCAGGGTTTCTTGAATATCTCAGAAAGATTCGAACCTTTTTTTCTTGTCTTCTGTAGATCTCTCAATGGCAGGAAGTGGACTAAAGAAACGAAGAAGGAGAAGACTACACTTGAGCAAACTCTACACACTCACATGCACTCAAGCATTCTTCAAGCAAGACCACTCTCAGATCGGAGGACCCGGTTACTCTCGTCTTGTCTTCATCAACGAACCTGATTCACCCGAAGCTGACACAAGCAGCTACAGCGACAACTACGTGAGAACCACCAAGTACACTCTCGCCACTTTCTTGCCGAAATCACTCTTCGAGCAGTTCAGAAGAGTCGCAAACTTCTACTTCTTGGTCACTGGCGTCTTGTCTTTCACTCCCCTTGCTCCTTACACTGCTGCTAGCGCCATTTTCCCTCTCCTTTTCGTTATTGGCGCTACTATGGTTAAAGAAGGTGTTGAAGATTGGCGCCGCAACAAGCAGGTATATACCTCTTTTGATTCTTTTCTTTCTTCCAATCTTATATGTTTATAGAAGATTACTGTTTAGACCGGTTGGTTTTTTTAACACCTAAACCAATTTTTTAAAATTTGGATTGAAGCCCAATTTACTGACTAGACCGATTTTTAGAACATTTCTCTTGTTCTAAATCTGAAAATGAATGAAAATATAAAATATCCAATAAATTGTTAGACGGTGGTTAGTCTCTGGAAGATTATTGTTTAGACCTATTTTTGCAATACTTGTCATGTTCTGAATCTGAGAGTGCCTGAAAATATAAAATGTCTAATAAATTGCTAGGCGGTGGTTAGTCGCATTTTAGAAGATTATTTTTATATTGATTTTTTGAAAATTTAGACTAATATTTTTTCAAAAGAATAGGTTGAAAAAGTTGTTTGGTTCAGACCTGATTACTGACTTTTTTAGAACACTAACTCTGTTCTGAATCTAGAGTGTCTGAAAATATAGAATCTTTGTTTTATTAGGATATTGAAGTGAATAATAGGAAAGTTAAAGTGCATAGAGGAGATGGGAACTTTGATTCCAAGGAGTGGAAGACTCTGAGCGTTGGAGATATAGTGAAGGTAGAGAAGAACCAGTTCTTCCCTGCAGATCTTGTTCTGCTCTCTTCCAGCTACGAGGACGCTATTTGCTATGTTGAGACGATGAACCTAGACGGTGAGACCAATCTCAAAGTCAAGCAAGGACTAGAAGTCACTTCTTCCTCGAGGGAAGACTTCAACTTCAAGGGCTTCGAGGCTTTTGTCAAATGCGAGGACCCAAACGCCAACTTGTACTCCTTTGTTGGCACCATGGAGCTCAAAGGCTCCAAGTACCCTCTCTCACCTCAACAGCTTCTCCTCAGAGACTCAAAGCTCAGGAACACCGAGTTCATCTTCGGCGCGGTTATCTTCACCGGTCACGACACAAAGGTGATACAAAACTCAACTGATCCTCCTTCCAAGAGAAGCATGATCGAGAGAAAGATGGATAAGATCATTTACCTCATGTTCTTCATGGTGGTTCTCATGTCATTCATTGGCTCTGTCATCTTTGGGGTCACGACAAGAGATGATCTCAAGGAAGGTGGTGTGGTGAAGAGATGGTACTTGAGACCAGACAGCTCGAGCATCTTCTTTGACTCCAGAAGAGCTCCCGTGGCTGCCTTCTATCACTTCTTAACCGCGGCTATGTTATACAGCTACTTCATTCCGATATCTCTATACGTCTCGATAGAGATCGTCAAAGTACTTCAGAGCATATTCATCAACCAGGACATCCACATGTACTACGAGGAAGCCAACAAGCCAGCTCGTGCAAGAACCTCGAATCTCAACGAGGAGCTTGGTCAAGTGGACACGGTTCTCTCGGACAAGACGGGGACGCTGACTTGCAACTCCATGGAGTTCATCAAGTGTTCTGTCGCGGGGACGGCTTACGGCCGTGGCGTCACTGAAGTTGAGATGGCTATGGGAAGGAGGAAAGGCTCTCCGTTGGTGTTACAGAGCAATGAGGAGTGTTATAGCAAAGAGGGGTTTGCTTTTGTTGAAGAACCACCAACGGTGAAGGGATTCAACTTCAGAGATGAAAGGGTAATGAACGGGAACTGGGTCACTGAGCCTCACGCTGATGTCGTTCAGAAGTTTTTCAGGTTGCTTGCGGTGTGCCATACGGTGATACCTGAAGTGGATGAAGAGAGTGAGAAGATATCTTATGAAGCTGAGTCACCTGATGAAGCGGCTTTTGTTATTGCAGCAAGGGAGCTTGGGTTTGAGTTCTATAACAGAACTCAAACTACTATATCTGTGAGAGAGCTTGATCTTGTGTCTGGCAAACGAGTTGAGAGGTTGTACAAAGTCCTGAACGTTCTTGAGTTCAACAGCACAAGGAAAAGGATGTCGGTGATAGTGCAGGATGGAGATGGGAAACTCTTACTGCTTTGTAAAGGAGCAGACAAGTAAGTGTTGTGACCTTTTGACTTCAGACATTATCTTCCTTTTGAACTTACTTTTGTTTGTTTCTTTGGACCAGTGTTATGTTTGAGAGACTTTCCAAGAATGGTAGAGAGTTTGAGGTGGAAACAAGGGACCATGTGAACGAGTACGCAGATGCAGGGCTGAGAACTTTGATACTTGCATACCGTGAACTCGGCGAGAGAGAATACAAAGATTTCAATGAGAGGATCAGTGAAGCCAAGAGCTCGGTTAGTGCTGATAGAGAATCATTGATAGAGGAAGTCACAGAGAGAGTTGAGAAAGACTTGATCCTTCTTGGAGCTACTGCTGTTGAGGATAAACTCCAAAATGGAGTAAGCAAGCCACTGCCATTAATCATTCTAGAGTACTAAAAAAAAACATTTTTAATCATTGATTTTCTTTTCAGGTACCTGATTGCATTGACAAGCTTGCACAAGCAGGAATCAAGATTTGGGTTTTAACTGGTGACAAAATGGAGACTGCTATCAATATTGGGTATCTATCTCTGGGTATCACCTACTCTTTGAGTTCATGCATATATATGTTTTTTTGTTTAGTCTCTCCACTCTATGAACTCTTTTGTATGTGTATATCTCTTTGACAGCTTCGCCAGTAGTTTGCTCAGACAAGACATGAAACAGATCATAATCAACTTAGAGACCCCTGAAATCCACTCACTAGAGAAAACTGGAGAGAAAGATGCCATTGCAAAGGTTAAATAAAAAAAAACATTGTTAAGTTTTTCAGAAGATTATGTATAGATGTAATAATGAATCAAAGTGGTTTTATTTGAATTCTTGCAGGCATCAAAAGAGAATGTCTTATTGCAGATAATCAACGGTAAGGCTCAGCTAAAGTACTCTGGTGGGAACTCTGATGCTTTTGCTTTGATCATTGATGGGAAGTCACTTGCTTACGCCTTGGATGATGACATAAAACACATCTTCTTAGAGCTAGCCGTTGGCTGTGCTTCTGTCATTTGCTGCCGTTCATCACCAAAACAGAAAGCTCTGGTTAGTTTCTTAAACATGTTCTTTAGTTAACATCTGTCATGATTTTCTCAAGAAGCACATGGCAAAATTGTTAGGTAACTAGGCTAGTAAAATCCGGAACGGGTAAAACAACGTTAGCCATTGGTGATGGTGCAAATGATGTTGGAATGCTTCAAGAAGCAGATATAGGTGTTGGCATCAGCGGCGTGGAAGGCATGCAGGCTGTAATGTCAAGCGACATTGCCATTGCTCAGTTTAGATATCTGGAACGTTTGTTACTAGTCCATGGACACTGGTGTTACAGGCGCATCTCAACAATGGTATATGCATGAGTCTCTCTCTCTCTCTCTTAACATAATCTAAAGCCTCTTTTTGGACTGACAATATAGTTTTGTCTAATGTCACACAGATATGCTACTTCTTCTACAAGAACATTACATTTGGTTTCACACTCTTCTTGTATGAAGCCTACACAACATTCTCATCAACACCTGCTTACAACGACTGGTTCCTATCTCTTTACAACGTTTGCTTCTCCTCCCTTCCGGTCATTGCTCTTGGCGTCTTCGACCAAGATGTATCTGCTCGGTACTGTCTCAAGGTAAACTTGTTTTTTTTTTTTAAATTTTCATTACATTAAAACAGCTCACATGTCAAAACAATGTGTTTACCAAACTCTGTCTTTGGCAGTTTCCACTGTTGTACCAAGAAGGTGTGCAGAACGTTCTCTTCAGCTGGAGGAGGATACTTGGCTGGATGTTCAACGGATTCTACAGCGCATTAATCATCTTCTTCCTCTGCAAAAGCTCTCTCCACTCCCAAGCTTTCAACCACCAAGGGAAAACCCCTGGGAAGGAGATCTTAGGAGGGACAATGTACACATGCATCGTCTGGGTTGTGAACTTGCAGATGGCGTTAGCCATCAGCTACTTCACAATGATCCAGCACATCGTCATCTGGGGATCCATCATCGTCTGGTACCTCTTCATGACCGTGTACGGAGAGTTTCCAGCGAGTGTATCAACCAGTGCGTATAGAGTCTTTGTCGAAGCTCTGGCTCCATCGCTCTCTTACTGGGTCATCACACTCTTTGTGGTTGTGTCAACGTTGCTGCCGTACTTCATCTACTCTGCGGTTCAGATGAGGTTCTTCCCAATGTACCATGGGATGATACAGTGGCTAAGGTACGAGGGTCAGTGTAATGACCCTGAGTACTGTGATATGGTGAGGCAGAGATCAATAAGGCCTACAACCGTTGGGTTCACCGCGAGATTAGAAGCTAAAAAGAGATCAGTGAGGAGATCAGAGCCTGAGTCATGATGACAATATAACCATTTCCAAAACTGACTTGCAAGGACGTTACGTACATATAAATAGCTTCTTGCTTCAGACCTGGTGTTTGTACATTCTGATTCTTGCTGCCTTGCCTGATTAACCAAAGTAGATTCTTACAGTGAACTGTGAAGATTACACACCAGTAGAGAGATAGCCAGTGGTTTGCATCTAAGTTATATATATACAGCTTTGTGTCCTCTTAAAGACATCTTGTGTGATCAATGATAGGAATGATCATTATTGGTTTCTTGCTATTTCATATTGTGAGTTTCCGAAGTCTAAATCGTTGTTTGTAGTCTCTCCATGACGCCAGAAACTCCCAAACACAAACTCTCCTTCCATGGAAAGTTCATGCAACATCTCCTCAATATCTTCCATGCAACTAACTCTGGAGACATCACCAGACAAACGCTCCTCTTCTCTGCAACTTATCTCATCCTTTGCAGGTAGGAGGAATCTTCTCTTCTTTCTTCTGAGCCTCCTGATCACAAACCTCTTCATCTTGTGAGCAACTCTAGATGGAATCTTGAAGAAGACGAAGAGAAAGACTTGTAGGATAAAGCACTCGCAGCAGCAGCAGAGGACAACACAATCTGCTGCAAAAGCACCACAATCTTGTTCCATTATTATTCTTGATGGACATTGGAACTGTTTAGGTAAAAAACAACAAAGATATAAAGGAAGGAAGACGGAAACATAGAGTAAGAGGTTACATAGGATTGTGTCAAAAGGAATATATGTTACTTTTGCCAATATTGGTATCAAACAATGCAACGCAAAGCAACGTCCCATGTGTTTGTTTTTTTGTTCATAACTGTATGAAAAAATCCACATGGGATCTTTAGACAACTTCTAAAAAGCATTGTTTAGGTATCTTGGACGTCAAAGCAAACTAACAATCTTTCCTTTGATTTATACTCTTCTCCTTGTTGATTTATCATTACGTATAAGAATGAGACATGGCACAGAATATGCAAAAACTTGAAGGTAAAATATTTTAACAAAATAAAAAATAGATACAAAAAGTACTTTAATGTAAGAAACAAAACCTCTCTTGTTCAAGAACATAACTAAACCCTTATTGCTCATCTTCCTCTACTACCACATGCTCCTCTGTTTCTGCAAAGTGTATTTGGTAAGTCTCTTTAGTTTCACAAAAATGGACAAAGAACATGAACTTAAAACAAAAGGAGATTCGTACTGTTTTGAGCACTCAAGGAGGTTCTGCTGCCTTTAAGAGATGTGTGGAGCTTTTTTCAGACAAAACTTGGATGTTCTTGATGGTGTTTTGTTGCTTAGGAGATCAAAAAGAAATTATTGTTGTATAGATATTTACACGTTTTGGTCTCTGCTGTTGTAACTAGTATGTGAGAAAAAATCTGTACTGTAGTTTTGGCTACCAAAAGCCATTCTTCTGAACAATCTGATCTCAGCCGACTGCTGAGCTGAGACAAAGACCTCGCTTTCACCTAGTCTCATCCCATTGGTGAGATCTTCCGCAGACAAACTCTCAAGAGCTCTCACAATCTGCAAATAAGAAACATTTCAAGATTCATTTAAAAAAAATACTGATTTGAGAGTAAGTAAACAAGAAGAGAAATTAAATGTTATGTATACTTGTCCCATCCGGGGCCTCTTGGCAGCTGAATAGCGCACACAGGCTCCTGCTGCTTCAATCATCCTAAACATTTCGGAGTCCACATAGTTTCCTCCAAGCTTAGGATCTGCTAAAGAACCGAACTCCTCGGTTTCTAAGGCATGACTTATCAGAGGCCGTGCCTGAAACAACAGCAACAGAGATGGAAACAGGTTTAAAGGACTAATCTGTTTAGGAAGGTTCGAAGGTGTGTGTGTGTACCCATTCGACAAGGCTCTCTTCATCAAGTGGTTGGGATGTATCAACAGGTTTACGTCCAGTGATTAACTCGAGAAGAACAACTCCAAAGGAGTATACATCTGATTTCTCTGTTAGTTTCCCACTTGATGCATATTCAGGAGCCAAGTAGCTGAATAAAACAACAACACATTTCAACTAAGATGCAATGTATGTAGTGGGGCCCTTTAATTAAAAGTAAGGAAAAGCAAGAACGTACCCAAATGTTCCCATAACCCTTGTGGTGATATGAGTGTTACAGTCTAGAGCTAATCTTGCAAGACCAAAGTCAGAAACCTACAAGAGGAGAGTTTGTGAGATTTTTAGATATTTTTTCAATGTCACCATATTTAAGGTTTTAAGACTAATGTGTTTACCCTTGCATCAAAGTTGTCCTCTAACAAAATATTAGACGACTTAATGTCCCTGTGAATGATACGAGGATGACCTGACAAAAAATAGATATCTCAGTATAAGAATGGTCAAATGGTTTAAGACTTAGTGAGCAGAGAAACAACTTACAATCTTCATGGAGGTAAGCTAGTCCACGAGCCGCACCAGCAGCGATTCTAACACGTGTTACCCAGTCCAAAACCTCTTTGGACTTACAATGAAGGTGGAAGTAAAGGTCGTTGTTAGAGACGAAATCATAAATAAGCAATCTACGTTCATCCGAGATGCAATGTCCCACGATGGAAACCAAATGACGGTGATGGATTCTTGTGAGGGTCTCGACCTCAGCTTTGAACTCACGGTCGCCTTGTCCTCCACCAACTTTGAGTTGTTTCACGGCCACGACTCTCCCATCTGGTAACACTCCTTTGTAGACGCAGCCGAACCCACCTTCGCCTAGAAGATTTTCTTGCGAGAAACCGTTTGTTGCCTTGAGGAGTTCTTGGTATGAGAACAAGGCCTTTGAGTTGCCCAAGCCGCCTGATTCTGATTGTGGTGCAGATGAATGGGTTGTTCTAAAGAAAGCTGAGTCTGTGCACATATGGTAATGACAAAAAAGTCAAGAGACGAGAAAGAGATTGAGATATGTTGAGGAAAGCTAATTATACCTGATCTTGGAGAAGAGGAGCTGATGTAGCCGCCACTGCTAACAGCTGAGAGACGTTTTTCTCGTCTTCTTATGCACCAGACAAGGAGGCCAATGAGAGTGAAGAACACAAGAGTGGCTGCGAGGGTGATGCCAAGGATAGGTCCAGTACCGATGCCACTACTAGTAGTACTATGAGGAGGAGCAATAGGAGGAGAAAAGAATGTTGGTGGTGGCAAAGAATCTGAATGCGATGGAGTAGTATACTCTAGTGGTGGAGGAGGAGTGTAAATGGGACGATCTGAAGGAGGAGGAGATTGAACGGGACGCTCTAGTGGTGAGGCTGGTGGTGAAGGCGAAGATTGTGGAGGAGGTGGAGGGGAAGAAGGTAATGGTGGGGATGATGCAGGTGGTGGAGGAGGAGAGGGTTGCGGTGCCTGCACCGACGGTGGTGGCGGTGGAATTGAAGGAGAAGGAGGTGAAGGGATCACTGGCTGTGGCGGTGGGGGAGAGGTCTCAGGTGGTTTTGGAAGAGGAGGAGGTGATCCATTTGGTGGTGAGGTTGTAACCGGAGGAGGAGGTGATCCACTTGATGGGGAGGTTGTAACCGGAGGAGGAGCTCCGTTTGGTGGCGGTGGTGATGGAGTGGGCGGCGATGTCACTTGCGGTGGAGGTGGAGACTGAGTTGACGGTGGCGACTTAGCTTTGCTAGTCGGAAGAAAATCGCTCAACGGCGGAGAAGCAACCGGCGGAGGAGACTGAAACGACGGTGGTGAAATGGCATTGTTACTCGGAAGAAGATTGCTCAACGGCGGAGAAACCATCGGCGGAGGAGACTGAGACGACGGTGGCGAAGTGGCATTGCTACTCGGAAGAGAATTGCTCAACGGTGGAGAAGCCACCGGCGGAGGAGACTGAGACGACGGTGGTGAAGCCACCGGTGGAGGCGGCGGAGGAGACGGAGACGATGGTGGAGAAGCCACCGGTGGAGGCGGCGGAGAATTAGAAATCGGAGGTTGTGTCGGCGTTGTTGCCATCTAAAATCCCGACAACAACAAATCTACTGTCTGATCAACGACAAGGTTTCTGGTTCCACCAAAAAAAATAAAAAAAATTCAGTTCCTAATATCAAATATTGAAATTCTCCGAGAAACAAAGCAGAGTTGATAGATCACACAACGCAAAACATAGAAGAACAAAACATTTACCAATCAAAATACACTTAACGTGTAGAAGGGGGTAACTTTCGAGGACAGATCACACACGGCTTTTAACTTACTCAATCCACAAAGCTTCAAAGATCACTCAGACAAAACCAGATCTCTTGGTTTCAAACTTAGATTCTTGAATCTGTAACAATGGATCACATTTATCATTTACTTCCGGGCTTCAAAACAAGAAGTAAATTCTGGAGACAAAAGTTACTGCGTGTTTCCTGGGAATACTTCAATGCTACGTCAAGACCAACGGTCAAAGAAAAATCCAGGTTGTAATTTCTTTTCTTGTAAGGAAATTTATAAAGTTATAAACCAAAACCTGTATAATCAAATTACACTACTTATTACCAAATTCACCTAAACTATTTTTTTATTCCAGCCTTGTACGCGTCTTTTTCATAAAACGCGCTTTGTCATCAATCATACCGATGATAATATTGTTTCTAATGTACAATCAAATCTTGATCAAAAAAAGAAGTACAATCAAATCATCTCACATGACTTCTCACTTTTTTATTATTATTAATTTTACGTGAAGTAGGCAATTAAGCATAAATTAGAAATCAGTTCACTGTAATGCGAACACTGATAAATATATTGATTATTTGTTATCAAATCGTGTATTTATGTTTCTCATTTTGTTTCTTTACTTAGCGGACCTATATGACATGACCGATCAATAGAAATACTTCAACACTCCACCTTTGTCATATATTCAATACACCGTACTAGATAGATATCATATTTATGGAATACGATTCATTTTCAAGATGCCTTGGTGGTGAAATGGTAGACACGCGAGATTCAAAATCTCGTGCTAAAAAGCGTGGAGGTTCGAGTCCTCTTCAAGGCATAATATTGAAATGGAATAAGTTCGGCAGCGGATCGCGAAATCTTGGCGATCTTCTCTATCTAATGAATGGGGAGGGGGAATCCGCTTTGAAATCGTCCGCCCTGCGCTCCGCAGTATATGTTTCAACAGGAATCACACAAGGGTAGATTGATACAATCTAAACCTCTGGTAAAATGCCCCCGTAACCCAGCAGATAAAGTACATAGTCCGTTTTAGGGATATTGATTATGCATGGATTTGAACATCTGTATTTAATTCAGTATTATTCGTTATATGATTTAGATCTATGTTATTGGTTATATGGTTTATAAATCATAATTCAACATCTATATAATTATATAAATTTATAAGCAAATTTGTTTTTATAATGGATTTGAAATAATATTTTTTTTGAACTGAATTTGAAATAATATTTTGTTAACAAAATTTCAAAGTTTGAACCCAAAAGAGAAATATAATAATAATTAAAATATATGTACTGTTTAATATTTTTAATAAGTTAAATTTAGTATTTTTATTTAGAAGTTCAGATTTATTAATTAAAATAAATAAAACCAAAATGACAAGCAGTTGTCTGCTCAGAGATTTTTCCATTATATTCTCATCTGACATCGATATGTTGTTCTTATAGTTAATATTTTCTGTTAAATATTTCAAGTTGACTTTATTAAATGTATGTCTCTCAAGTTGATAGTTTGACTTGACCTCTTGAGAAAAAAAATTATAATTCTCGGTTGCATATATATTTACGTTTTTTTCTTTTGACATCGTATATTGCATTTTAGAAAGGACAAAGTTTCGTATAATTTATTAATATCTTCATTTATATAGCACATGACATCTACAGACTTTTACAGATATACAATTTGACCAAATGAGAGTCATACAATACAATTAAAAAAATGTGAATACCCCATTATAGTGTATGTGTTAAATAATATAAAACACGTAGTTGCCCACAGATTCTAAAATTTTGAAAGAAGCACACTGGCAGACAGATGCTTATAAATTCAATCAATGATTTGATTTGGAACTTTTTTTTTTCACCCTTAAAGATAATTATATTAAACCAGTAATATTACACAGAGGGATACATATCTGATACATGTGCCGGACTAACCCGGAAACGAAGCCGACAGAACCAAAGTTCTTCGGAGGTATTGCCCTAACAAGGGAAGCAGACTAACACAAACTTATTAGTTACATGATGATTATGAGGTAGAAATTAAAACACACAAGATTAAGAGCTACCACCAAAAGTGAAGATGAAGAAAAGCTCCTAAGCAACACCACACCAACACTCCAATCGGGTCTTTGAAGAAGAGACAGCGAAACCGGAAACCTCCCATAGTGAATAAGTGCAAACAGATTAGAGCAGAAAACCTAAGCTTCAGGACCCGGTGAACAGAACACTTTGTTCTTTTACATTCAACCGGAAGCGGCGAAATCGATCCATCACGAGAACGATAGAGAACGCCAACTGAGAAGCATGCAAGGGTTGAGGATTCGATCAGACCTCTGGGGTAAAGACAGGGAGCGAATCACTCTACTCCGGCCAAAGTCCGACTTGAGAACAAGACGGAATCGTGATCGAGACAGAGTAAAGTCAAAGACACCATTAATAGAGTAGAGGAGCATGCAGCAGAGAAACCAATCTCCAACCCATTGATCTTGCGATCTGGAAACTCCAACCTTGAAGCCATCTTAATCCAAACAGATCTATAATAGATCTCGAATTTCAGATTAAAACCTTCAAAATCAACATGCAAACTAGCAGATGAAACACCAAAGAACATGTGAACACAAAATCGAAACCCGACTCCAGCCCTGTGGAAGCGGCCAGAGTCGGTGACCGGAAGTCTTCCACAAGAACGAGAAGTTTTAGAAAGAAGATGGAGGTTTTAGAGAGAGAGGTCTGATTTGATTTGGAACTTATTCTCTTAAATCTTTTGGTATACCAATTTTCTTTTACACTGAAGCAGGTATTTTTTTATTATATGGCCGTTTATAAACTGATGAGTATATCGAGTTGTACTATAGCGAAAATAATAAAACAAAAAAAATTGCACAAAACAAATTTTCGCAGAACAATTTAAATTCATCACATAGTTATTTATAATAAAATGCAAACAAAGAAAAATCAATAGTAGAATTACGTTTACAAAACGTAAAACACTAATAAATTAATAATTTATCGCTACTGTTATACATCATTATTTTATTTATTTTTAGCTATTTTGACATCAAACATCATTATTATTATTTTAAATTAATGTCACAGCACATATAAATAGATTCCGGCCATAAAAAAGAATCCAGGTAAAAAAATCTATAATAAATGTAAAATTTTCAAGAGAAACATTTCTCTTTTTGTTTTAGAAACATTTCTCATTTTTAACAAGAGAAACATTTTTCTTTTTTAACAAGAGAAACAAATGTTATTTAAGAGCTAAGTGAGTATCTTGAAAATAGTAATCATTAAGTAATAAGTTCTCAAAGTAAAAATGTGGTATGAGAGCTAAGTGAGTATCTTGAAAATAGTAATGATTAAGTATTAAGTTCTCAAAGTAAAATTGTGGTATGAGAGCTAAGCGAAGATCTTGAAGATAATAATTATTATGTAATAATAATTAAATCATACATTTTGTTAGACTATTTCTAATGATTTATTCTATTTTTAATAAAATAAAATAATTCTATAATAAAATTGGTTGTTTTCTAGTGGTATTATATTTTAAAGTAAAAAATAGAATGTGATATTTAAAAATTAAGTTATTCTATATATTAAATAAATTTATTTTTTATTTTATTATAAAATAGAAAATTGAAAATCATTAAAACACTTTTTATTCAAACCTCAATTATAAAACGAAAATAGAATAGAATTGGAGATGATCTTGCTCAAACATCATTGCACAAGAGAGAAACAGCTGCCACCTCTCTTCTGTTTCCACTTAGATCTTCGAGAATATGGACGTGTTATTTAGAAACAGCTGCCACCTCTCTTCTGTTTCCACTTAGATACTTCGAGAATGTGGGTAACGCATTTGATGATGGATGCAGAATATGACAAACTGGTTTTGGTGTTTTAAGTGATGTTTTACATGGAAACGAACTTTCAAGAGTGGGATTGAAAATGTAACAGCTTTTTTTTTTTGGAACAACTGAAAATGTAACAGCTATAACACACTTTTCTTAGGGAACAATATCACTAATGGATTCATAAGGCAGATCCAATTCAGGTTCATTAAAGCAAAAGTAATTTTGAAAGGAATTGTATGTCAGTGGTTTAACCCCAACAACAATTTTTTATGGACTCGTGATGAATGGTTGGATCTAAACACAACCTAATAAAATATCGGTTTTGATCCCAAAATTTATATGTATAGATATAGACTCCCAAAATTATATTTAAAAAATTATTAAAATTTATTAAATTCTTTAAAAATGTTTATAACCTCCAGTCTCAAATCCAACCCTCTAACTACTTCCAGATTATTTTCATTTCCTCTCTGCATCATTTTTGTCTGTTCTGTGATTTGTATACTATAAGGAACAATCAAAACAAAAGGAAAGAGAATTGATCAAACATTAGTAAATGATGCAGCTATCACATGCTGCACTCCACAAATCAGAAACACATGCTGCAATGCTCCACCATACGGCTTACCTAGTTCAGAATCATACCATGGATCTAAGTCTTCCACAAGTATCAGCATTATGGATTCGTGTCTCTCTACCTAGGTTAGCTGAAGCCTAAAGCTAAATCATCAGGAAAACAACCAACATTAACTCCAACCATTCTCTCTCTATATCTTAATCTCAACACCTATGAAGAAGATCACTGTTTCTATCATTACAATCACCATCATGGACGAGACAGAAGAAACATACAAAATCTGACATTCAATTCCACAAAATTTATCATGGACATCGAAAAAGAGCCCATCTGCAGCCCACAAAAAGTTCAAGAATCGGCCTAAGTTTGTAAAATGTGTTACCGAGTAGCTCTCTCTTTGGTCATTTGTTTTTTCTTTTTTTTTTCATAAATAGTGTAATTTAGTTCCTACTCAAGTTTTCTTTTCAAAAATAATAATTATGATTAATCTTCAGATTATATTATGATCCTAAAGTTTCTATTTGTGTACTTGGACGGTGTATCTCTTCCATAACCTTCATACGGTTGTGTTACATGCGTATATGCCAGAAGGACATATTACCAAGGAAGAACAAATTCGAGAAGAAAAACGGATGAAGGATGAGATATAAGAGCTAATTAACAATCAAACTCTCTTTTCAAAAATCAAACTCGTATATCGTATAACGTATTATTCTAAAATCTGATGATAAAATTATATCAACCATCACAAAGATTGGTCAAAACTTTTAACACAAACACAAAAAAGAACACGTAAGACTCTATCTTACACTCACTTGCACCAAAACCACAACTATGACACAGGAGAAGAAGTTGTGGTTGTATTTGTCGAGGAAGATGCCGCCGGTGAGTTGCACCGGCCGCTACTTCTCTCCACCGAACGCTTAGGAGATTTCGGTGGTTGCGCCGTCACCGGAGTGCATACACCGCCACTGCTATTGGCTACATTTGACGGTGGAGGAAAATCTTGCGGTGACGGTACCCATATCCCTCCGACCACCACAAATTGCGGTTGTTGCGAATTTCCGTTACCCTGAGCCGTGGCTGGCCTTCTTGTGTGAAGTCTATATTTCTGAATAATAATATTCCACAAAAATAGCAATAATCAATATATATATATATATATATATATATATATATATATTAGTAATTACCAATAAAATGCTTCATATTAAAAAAATCCGAATTAAACATAAAAAGATTAGTACTAGTAACCTGTAAATGGCTTTTAACTTCGTCGTTGGTTAATCCATCGACTTTCATATGATCTCTGATCTGTTTTGGTGTCGCAACTGAAAACACAAAAAAAAAAAAAAATTACTTCAATTTATTAATCTAATTACGAATTCTTAATCAGCCATTAAGAGAAGATAAACATCGTTAGCGAAATTAATCTTTATTAAAATTACCATGCGATCCCCCGAGCTGCTGAAGCGCGTGAAGGAACCGCCGGTGTAACTCCGGCGACCAGCACCGCCTCTGTTTTCTATGCGTCTGCGACTGCTGTTCCCTTCCCGTGGTGGAACAAGTCGTCGCCGCCGGCGCCGGCTCCGGCTCCGAGAAGACACGTTTTGTCTCCTTCTGAAACGGCTGAAAACCGCAGCGGTTGTTGCGGTTCGGTCTCACCTCCACAACTCTCGCCTTCTTAGGCGCTGCTACCTCCGCTACTACTGTCGTGTCTGGATCAGGCGAATGGTTCCATAGATGAGCAGATCTAAGCCAATCCGATTTCTTGCTGTCCACGTCACTCTTCTCAATCTCACGTGGAGACTCGTGTTCTCCGTCGTTGCTTTTCTTGATCGGTATAAACTCTTCGAGGACTGGACCACCACACACGCTCGCTGTCTGCTCTGAGTTACACTGCTCTGATGACGTCGTCGTTGACGTACCGGATAACTCCTTTTTACAAGCTTCGATCGCTAAATAAATTTAAAAAAAAACAATTGAAAAAAGAGTCAGAGAAAGTTGTATAATATTTTTTTTTGTATAATATAAAGTTTTGCTTTACCTTGTGTAACGAGCTCTAAGCATAAAGGAAGCTCTCGTTGAAACACTTGAATTTTCTTTTGTTCTTCTTTGAGAGCTTCAACATACTCATGACACCTCTGCATTTTCTGGGCGTATTCCATCTTATTAACCATCATTATTGTTAATGCCTATAGAGGTTTAGAAAGTGAACAAGGCAAATAGGTTTTTAGATCTATAGAGAGAAGTGGGTGGAGGAAGAAGCAGCTCTTGGATCTTTTTTTGAAATGGAGAAAGAATATTGGATCTAAATGGAATCAGAGAAAGGAATAATAAACATAGATGAAACAGAGAGAGAGATTTTAGGACAGGAATGAATGGAGAAGAGTTCGAGGTCGGGGCGTCGCGTACCTAAACCGAATCTTTTGAGTTGTGGAGTAAAAGAAATTTGAGATTATTAACTAAAAGAAAAAAGGGTAAAGTGGTAAATTTGAATATGGTGCTGTGTGAATATTCGAAGGGATCAGATTCGGTTTTGGTCGCATCTTAGATTAGGCTGGAAAACTGATGTCACTATTCTCGATTTGGAGATAAGAACGAAGACTCAACCGTCTCTACTAAATTTAAGAGTCACACACTGAAAAAGCTTTTTTCCAATAAAATAAAACAACAGAATCCAGAGAGACGTAAACAAATCTGTACATAGCATAATGTAATAGTCTATGGGTAAGATCACCAGGTAATTTAGTAGCACATTGTTTGTTGAGAGATATATTTTATAATGAGAGAAAAAGAGAAAATTTGAAAAAATGGAAAATGAACTATTATTTAATCTGCTGAAAGAATATTCGTTGGGGGAAAAAAGGAATCACGGGAAAATAACAAAGTTTTTTTTTTCTTTTTCAAAGAAGAATCTTAAGGAAGCGTGAGATTCACATATTTGTCCCCACGCCGCGTAGGATTGATGATTAGTCACCTTCCTTTTTCTAATGTCTGACTCCGACCTTTGATTCTCTTCAAGAGCCATTTTCCAATTTTCACGCGTTCGCCCCCGCGCGTGTCCACGTGACAAATTCTTCCCCCTTGTTCGATGTTTAACGCAACCAGATTTGGTTTTGTCATTATTAGCTTTATTTTGCTGTTTCTGCAATCTGGTTTCGTTGTTATCTTCTTAGATTTTTTTCATTAAATGCATATGGTGAAAAGCAAATGATTCCATAGATGATTCTATTCCTTTCCACAGAGTATTCTGCATTTTTCTAGTTGAGAATCATGATTATGGACCAATGGTTATTGATTTCGCTTTTTAGTGGGTCTATTACTTCTAATGACAATTATGAAACCATCTGTAGCCAGATAATAACGACATACCAACTGCCCCTTGCAGATGAAACTTACAACATGCTTATTCAAGATCAGTGCCGTCTCAAACTTTTCACGGACCCTGTTCAAAAAAAAAATTTCTTTTAATAATCTGAAAAAATTTTGATTTTTTTTATAAAATAATATTATAATATAAAATAAATACATTAATTTAATTATTTATAATCTAAATAACACTAATTTTTTTGTTATTAATGCAAAATCATTGATCAAATCATTAAACTTGATTATTTAGTATTTTTCAATGCAAAATCATCGATCAAATCATCAGATTTACATTTTCTAATTTTTTCAGTTTTTTACGTTTATTATATCCACAATCAGAAATCATAATCTATAAATATAATAGAGTAATAAAATCCGGATAGTAAGCTATATACTCTTGATTAGACAAGTCAATCTTTTTTCTTGTAAAAAGAAATTGTATGCTAGCTTTATTTTCTTCGTGTTTGCTATTTTTAATTAAAAATGGTGAAAAAATATATTTTGTTCTACGTATTTATAATCACTAATTGATAATTATTTCCTCAACATAATCAATTAGAATATTAACTTTTTATACTACCATTGAATATTATAACAAACATCAACAACTATTTATTACTTTCCAAAATATATAATTGATATAAATACTAAGTATTTCCTAATTTATTGTCTTTTAGTTGGTTATATAAACAAAATAAAAAATTGTAATTTACATTTATTGGTTATGAATACGAGAACTAAATTAAAATATAGTCATTCTGATTTTTTTATAAAAATATGATTTTAAATTTATAACTATTAGTAAAATAAAAAAAAATTATGGACCCTCTAAAATTTTGGACCCTGTTCGACCGCTCCACTTGCACGTGCTAAAAGACGGCCCTGTTCAAGATATATCAGATTCGTTTCTCAATCTTTTTTTCCGTAGACGTGTAAATTTTTACTTAGGAACTTTGTTTGCCTCGGTTTAATGGACAGCGGGAACCAACACATGTTTGGTCCTTTCAGAGGAGGTTGTGTGGGACACATAATAAATTTAAACGACATTGCTATATGGTTTTGTTCGCATTAAAATTATTTCCATAGGAAAAAGAATCAACAATATCTAATATATCGGATGAGCGTCTTGGCTGCTTGATGATCTATTGATGCTTACGCTTACTGCTTATATACTATGTTGTAGTATTGAACAAGGAGCTACGCTGAACAATCTGAAAGAGGCAAGGTTATTGTGATCTTTTACATTTGCGCTGGTTCCATCTTACATAGTGATACTACACAACGCCAACTTCGACAAGAAGGAATATGCGATTCAGGTGTTTATGACGGTAATACCAGGCATGCCGGTAGACAATACAGTTAACATTATTCAAGAAGTCCATATCAACGGTTTGGCAGTTGCGATAGGCTGTGCTCAGGCCGATGCAGAGCAACCATGTATGCAGTTTTGCGGTAGCGGCCTTCTAAAACAACGCATAGACAAACATAAAAACCACAAACAAGGCTGGTTTAAGGTCCTAAATTCTAATAGTTTTTTTTTCTAAATAAGCCTATTAAACTATACAGATAAGGCCCACATTTTATTTTATCCTTGCCTGACCACAAAGTTATATAAGATTATTGAGAGCCCATTCTTTATTTACGGGCTTCTCATGGAGGCTCATAGTTAAACGTAATCATCCTCTAAATCTACTTTCTCAAGTACTGTAGAAAACTACTTCAATGAACATTGTTCCAGTTCCAAGATTTCTCCATTGTATTCTAGGCTGCCTTAATTAGTTTCTTTTTAATATAGTTAGCTTAAAACCCTCGTTTGATTTTTCTTGCAAAGTAATCTAATGGTCTTACAATGTTGATGGGAACAGTCCCAGTAAGGGAAGTCCCATTGCATCCTTTCGAATCCAATTTCTAAGACTGAAAAGTTTTGGCTTGGCTTATAAGCAATGTCTATAGTTTTTTTCCTAAAGCAATGTCTATAGTTTTTATCGGCTACAAGGCTACAACAAAGTGATTAACAAACATGAGTCTTTTCTTTTCCTACTTATCAAATCATCAATAGGAAAGCTGTTGACGATTTATTTTGGTCAAACGTAACACTAACGTACTTTGTTTATCATCGGAAAAGAGTTAGTCTCATAAGAAAAAGGTAGATAAGAAAGTGAATTCATAAAAAAATGGTAAGGATACGGAGAAATGAAGAGGGAAAGAGACAAGATCGGACTCTGACGAGTAAAAACAAGAAAATACCCACAAGACTATACAGAACCCAAACGTCATTGACTCTGCCAATGTACTCTATGGTCCAAACCATTTCAAAACTGATACGTTTTCTGCATGGTGGATAAAAGATATGTGTTTCAATTTCTGGTTACTACCAAATAAATAGTACTATACATGTTTTATTAGAGTTAAAAAGAGTGGATATTGGTACAAGAAAGGTCAGTGGAGCTCCCGAGAGGAACTGGAGTTTGCTGGTTATAGGAAGAGGAGACAGTAATAAATATACGAACTTAATTTGGTATCTACAAAAACCATAAGGCTCATTATTGTTTCTCCATTTATAAGAGGAAGATGTTTCTTTCAAGCAATGTCTTTCGTTTTAATGCCCTTCTTCATCGGTCTACTGAAGATAAGTTAATAACTCTGCAATATTATTTGGTTTTTATCATTAAAAAAATACTGTTATAATTCGTTCATTTATCAATGTTTAATGTATTCAAAATTAAAAAAAAATGGAAGATAATAGTAATTTGCTTTCCATCAACATCACATCAGCTTCAGAAGCCAAGCCAGACTATGGCTTCTGTTGAATAGATACTCATTTGAGTTTAATCAAAAAAATCGTTGAAGTACTAACAGCTTAGGCTAGCTATAGGTATAGCTTAATTCCACCTGTTTTTGAAATTAACAGAAGAGAGGAGAGAGAGGGAAAGAAAACGCAACGTTTCAACAATACATCATGATTCATGATTATCATTTCATACAAATCCAATTATGCATTGATTACAATTTTATTCTATTTAAATATACGAATAAGTCATAAGCATAACCATATTTTATTGAATTAGTAGTTATATAAAACAAAAATAGAGTTTGTAAATATTTCCTTTCTGTGAATGGGAAAAAAATAACTCGAAGTGCACTGTAGAGAGGCTATTTTCAACTTTGGCAGACAGTAACAAGATGGAAATGACCCCCTGCATCTGAAATATCCAGGCTCTGCATTACACATATATACAGACAAAATAAACACATGTATTCCATGCTTAAACTATTACATTTTCGAGATTTATCAGTAAAATGGTTTGGTTGCATACAACATAAATCAGTAAAAATGGTTTGTTGCTAAATTACCCATATATGCTAAAACTAAAAGAAAAAACATTAAACGCAACTACAATTCTTTAAGACAAAACATTTTCCTTTTTCTTTTAACACTGATCGAAATATATTGACCATAAGATCCGAGGATCAAATACATGGGTGAGATTCGAGGGCTTTTTGACAAAACAATTTTGTAAGAGATTTGGTAACTCAAAAGAACAAGGGTTCCAAAAAATTTAGCTATGTTTTCTTTACACTGGTTCCAGTCGCATAGAGGTATTAATCTACAACACATTCTATTTTTCTATTATAAAATAGAGTTTGTAGTAAAATGTTTCAATTAGTATTCTACGTTTTACTTTATAATAGAGAAAATATATTTATTCTATAAATAGAGTAACCTATTTTTTCATTACTCTATTTTTATTCTAAAATATAGTTTTATTAGAGTGTAATCAACTTTATTATAAAAATACTCTCTTGCTTTGCATTTTTACTGTAAAAATAGCTTAAAAGAATTAATTGAGTTTTTTGCTTTTGGGTTGAGCAGATGATCTTAACAGCGTTGTTATTAATGATTTGCTAAGTTTCTAACTCTCTTACTGCAGTAAGAACTATATTAGCAAAATAGTAAAATTAAAAAAATAGATTTAGGACCTATCAGATTTCCAAAAATACATTACATGATTTGTATTTGCTTTAAAATATACAAAGTATATAAAATTTTGATAACATAATAATATATTTGTAGTTTTGAAATAGAGGTGATGGTTGGTTATGATGTTATAACCGTAGAAAATTTATTTACAACTTATTCAGTAATATTTTTTATTTATCTGTATCTATGACAGCTTTTAGTTTTTTTTTTAAAAGAGTAAAAAAATATTGATACAACAATATAATTTTATATAGCTTAAAATATAATTGATTGCTTTAAAAATAAAGTTTTTATAACTGATTTTTATTTTCGATGGTGTAGTTTCAAAGATTATAAAACATGATTGATAATTTTTGAAGAGTATATTAAATTAAATTAAAATAAGAATAAAGTGGGTTTATTTCAGTACGTGGTTGTGTGTGTTGGGTATTGGGAAACTAAAATCCCACCCTCTCAGACGCAATTCATTAATCTTTCTCTGATTCTCTCTCTGTCTCTTCTATATTTAACATTATTGTTCGGTTGTATTTATTAATGATGAATCCTCTCATCACAGCCAGCCGTACTGATTCGCCATCTTTTCACCCTTCAATGAATCTTTCTTCCTCTTCTTCCCTTTTAACTTCACTCTTCAGTCTTCTTTACTGAAACCCTATCTATCTCCCCAAGAAAAAAAAGACTCAACAACAATGCAAAGCAGCTTCAAGACCGTTCCTTTCAACTCCCCTGACTTCTACTCCCAAGCCTCTTTCTTCTTCAGGTACATACACATCTCCTTTCCAAAGATTAACAAAGGAAGGAACTAATCTTACTCTGTTTTTTTTGGAAAAAACAGAGGAGACAGCTGTCTTGATGAGTTTCATCAACCAATCAACACTTTTCACCATGACGAAGCTGTTGGTTTAAGTCCAAGTCAGCTTCTTTCTTCTTCTTCTTGTGCAGCATGTGCACTCCACAAATCAGAAACACATGCTGCAATGCTCCACCATACGGCTTACCTAGTTCAGAATCATACCATGGATCTAAGTCTTCCACAAGTATCAGCATTATGGATTCGTGTCTCTCTACCTAGGTTAGCTGAAGCCTAAAGCTAAATCATCAGGAAAACAACCAACATTAACTCCAACCATTCTCTCTCTATATCTTAATCTCAACACCTATGAAGAAGATCACTGTTTCTATCATTACAATCACCATCATGGACGAGACAGAAGAAACATACAAAATCTGACATTCAATTCCACAAAATTTATCATGGACATCGAAAAAGAGCCCATCTGCAGCCCACAAAAAGTTCAAGAATCGGCCTAAGTTTGTAAAATGTGTTACCGAGTAGCTCTCTCTTTGGTCATTTGTTTTTTCTTTTTTTTTTCATAAATAGTGTAATTTAGTTCCTACTCAAGTTTTCTTTTCAAAAATAATAATTATGATTAATCTTCAGATTATATTATGATCCTAAAGTTTCTATTTGTGTACTTGGACGGTGTATCTCTTCCATAACCTTCATACGGTTGTGTTACATGCGTATATGCCAGAAGGACATATTACCAAGGAAGAACAAATTCGAGAAGAAAAACGGATGAAGGATGAGATATAAGAGCTAATTAACAATCAAACTCTCTTTTCAAAAATCAAACTCGTATATCGTATAACGTATTATTCTAAAATCTGATGATAAAATTATATCAACCATCACAAAGATTGGTCAAAACTTTTAACACAAACACAAAAAAGAACACGTAAGACTCTATCTTACACTCACTTGCACCAAAACCACAACTATGACACAGGAGAAGAAGTTGTGGTTGTATTTGTCGAGGAAGATGCCGCCGGTGAGTTGCACCGGCCGCTACTTCTCTCCACCGAACGCTTAGGAGATTTCGGTGGTTGCGCCGTCACCGGAGTGCATACACCGCCACTGCTATTGGCTACATTTGACGGTGGAGGAAAATCTTGCGGTGACGGTACCCATATCCCTCCGACCACCACAAATTGCGGTTGTTGCGAATTTCCGTTACCCTGAGCCGTGGCTGGCCTTCTTGTGTGAAGTCTATATTTCTGAATAATAATATTCCACAAAAATAGCAATAATCAATATATATATATATATATATATATATATATATATATTAGTAATTACCAATAAAATGCTTCATATTAAAAAAATCCGAATTAAACATAAAAAGATTAGTACTAGTAACCTGTAAATGGCTTTTAACTTCGTCGTTGGTTAATCCATCGACTTTCATATGATCTCTGATCTGTTTTGGTGTCGCAACTGAAAACACAAAAAAAAAAAAAAAATTACTTCAATTTATTAATCTAATTACGAATTCTTAATCAGCCATTAAGAGAAGATAAACATCGTTAGCGAAATTAATCTTTATTAAAATTACCATGCGATCCCCCGAGCTGCTGAAGCGCGTGAAGGAACCGCCGGTGTAACTCCGGCGACCAGCACCGCCTCTGTTTTCTATGCGTCTGCGACTGCTGTTCCCTTCCCGTGGTGGAACAAGTCGTCGCCGCCGGCGCCGGCTCCGGCTCCGAGAAGACACGTTTTGTCTCCTTCTGAAACGGCTGAAAACCGCAGCGGTTGTTGCGGTTCGGTCTCACCTCCACAACTCTCGCCTTCTTAGGCGCTGCTACCTCCGCTACTACTGTCGTGTCTGGATCAGGCGAATGGTTCCATAGATGAGCAGATCTAAGCCAATCCGATTTCTTGCTGTCCACGTCACTCTTCTCAATCTCACGTGGAGACTCGTGTTCTCCGTCGTTGCTTTTCTTGATCGGTATAAACTCTTCGAGGACTGGACCACCACACACGCTCGCTGTCTGCTCTGAGTTACACTGCTCTGATGACGTCGTCGTTGACGTACCGGATAACTCCTTTTTACAAGCTTCGATCGCTAAATAAATTTAAAAAAAAACAATTGAAAAAAGAGTCAGAGAAAGTTGTATAATATTTTTTTTTGTATAATATAAAGTTTTGCTTTACCTTGTGTAACGAGCTCTAAGCATAAAGGAAGCTCTCGTTGAAACACTTGAATTTTCTTTTGTTCTTCTTTGAGAGCTTCAACATACTCATGACACCTCTGCATTTTCTGGGCGTATTCCATCTTATTAACCATCATTATTGTTAATGCCTATAGAGGTTTAGAAAGTGAACAAGGCAAATAGGTTTTTAGATCTATAGAGAGAAGTGGGTGGAGGAAGAAGCAGCTCTTGGATCTTTTTTTGAAATGGAGAAAGAATATTGGATCTAAATGGAATCAGAGAAAGGAATAATAAACATAGATGAAACAGAGAGAGAGATTTTAGGACAGGAATGAATGGAGAAGAGTTCGAGGTCGGGGCGTCGCGTACCTAAACCGAATCTTTTGAGTTGTGGAGTAAAAGAAATTTGAGATTATTAACTAAAAGAAAAAAGGGTAAAGTGGTAAATTTGAATATGGTGCTGTGTGAATATTCGAAGGGATCAGATTCGGTTTTGGTCGCATCTTAGATTAGGCTGGAAAACTGATGTCACTATTCTCGATTTGGAGATAAGAACGAAGACTCAACCGTCTCTACTAAATTTAAGAGTCACACACTGAAAAAGCATTTTTCCAATAAAATAAAACAACAGAATCCAGAGAGACGTAAACAAATCTGTACATAGCATAATGTAATAATCTATGGGTAAGATCACCAGGTAATTAGTAGCACATTGTTTGTTGAGAGATATTTTATAATGAGAAAAAAAGGAGAGAGTTTGAAAAAAATGGAGAATGAACTATTATTTTAATCTGGTTAAAGAATATTCGTTGGAAAAAAAAAGGAATCACGGGAAAATAACAAAGTTTTTTTTTCTTTTTCAAAGAAGAATCTTAAAGAAGCGTGAGATTCACATATTTGTCCCCACGCCGCGTAGGATTGATGATTAGTCACTCTCCTTTTTCTAATGTCCGACCTTTGGTTCTCCTCAAGAGCCATTTCTCAATTTCTCATGTTCACGCGTTCTTCCCCGCGCGTGTCCACGTGACAAATTCTTCCCCCTTATTCAAGTTTTAACGCAACCAGATTTGGTTTTGTCATTATTAGCTTTATTTTGCTGTTCTGCAATCTGGTTTCGTTGTTATCTTCTTAGATTTTTTTTTCATTAAATGCGTGTGGTGAAAAGCAAATGATTCCATAGATGATTCTATTCCTTTCCACAGAGTATTCTGCATTTTTCTAGTTGAGAATCATGATTATGGACCAATGGTCATTGATTTCCCTTTTTAGTGGGTCTATTACTTCTAATGTCAATTATGAAACCATCTGTATCCAGATAATAACGACATACCAACTGCCTCTTGTAGATGAAACTTACAACATGCTTATTCAAGATTATATCAGATTCGTTTCTCAATCTTTTTTTCCGTAGACATGTAAATTTTTACTTTAGGAACTTTGTTTGCCTCGGTTTAATGGACAGCGGGAACCAACACATGTTTGGTCCTTTCAGAGGAGGTTGTGTGGGACACATAATAAATTTAAATGACATTGCTATATGGTTTTGTTCGCATTAAAATTATTTCCATAGGAAAAGAATCAACAATATCTAATATATCGACTATCCGAATGTTTTTGTTTGGAGATGAAGGCAAAAAACTTGCACATCTGAGAGCTCTCTTCACAATAGTTCCTTCAACATTCATCACAATCAATAACGAAACCAATCTGACTTTGTGGACATAGCCATGGATCATATCTTTGTTTTGGTTTTTTTATAGATAAGACAGTAAGACACTGAATCCAAAGAGGATATTTTCAAAGTTGACCTGTACAAGAAATTCTATAAATTTAACAAAAATATCATTACAGATAGTGGTAAAGAATCCGCCTCGGAGTACTGTTACCAATTCCAGCCCATGCAAAATGTGATCACATCCTCTGAATATTCTCACAACATCAATTTAAAGGAAAAATTAGTACCTTATATGATTAAGGTCCTGCACTAGATTTAGATGATTGTGTATATAGGTGTGTGTGTGTGTGTCATATATCTGGTGCTATGAAAGAAGTTAGATATATAAAACTATAGATATTTGACCACTATATGCAAACACAATTCGGATGAGCGTCTTGGCTGCATGATGATCTATTGATGCTTACACTTACTGCTTATATACTATGTTGTAGTATTGAACAAGGAACTACGCTGAACAATCTGAAAGAGGCAAGGTTATTGTGATCTTTTACATTTGCGCTGGTTCCATCTTACATAGTGATACTACACAACGCCAACTTCGACAAGAAGGAATATGCGATTCAGGTGTTTATGACGGTAATACCAGGCATGCCGGTAGACAATACAGTTAACATTATTCAAGAAGTCCATATCAACGGTTTGGCAGTTGCGATAGGCTGTGCTCAGGCCGATGCAGAGCAACCATGTATGCAGTTTTGCGGTAGCGGCCTTCTAAAACAACGCATAGAAACAAACATAAAAACCACAAACAAGGCTGGTTTAAGGCCCTAAATTCTAATAGTTTTTTTTTTTGCTAAATAAGCCTATTAAACTATACAGATAAGGCCTACATTTTATTTTATCCTTGCCTGACCACAAAGTTATATAAGATTATTGAGAGCCCATTCTTTATTTACGGGCTTCTCATGGAGGCTCATAGTTAAACGTAACCATCCTCTAAATCTACTTTCTCAAGTACCGTAGAAAACTAATTCAATGAACACTGTTCCAGTTCCAAGATTTCCATTGTATTCTAGGCTGCCTTAATTAGTTTCTTTTTAATATAGTTAGTTAGCTTAAAACCCTCGTTTGATTATTCTTGCAAAGTAATCTAATGGTCTTACAATGTTGATGGGAACAGTCCTAGTAAGGGAAGTCCCATTGCATCCCCTTTCGAATTCAATTTCGAAGACTGAAAAGTTTTGGTTTGGCTTATAAGCAATGTCTATAGTTTTTTTCTTAAAGCAATGTCTATAGTTTTTATCGCCTACAAGGCTACAACAAAGTGATTAACAAACATGAGTCTTTTCTTTTCCTACTTATCAAATCATCAATAGGAAAGCTGTTGACGATTTAATTTGGTCAAACGGAACACTAACGTACTTTGTTTATCATCGGAAAAGAGTTAGTCTCATAAGAAAAAGGTAGATAAGAAAGTGAATTCATAAGAAATGGTAAGGATACGGAGAAATGAAGAGGGAAAGAGACAAGATCGGACTCTGACGAGTAAAAACAAGAAAATACCCACAAGACTATACAGAACCCAAACGTCATTGACTCTGCCAATGTACTCTATGGTCCAAACCATTTCAAAACTGGTACGTTTTCTGCATGGTGGATAAAAGATATGTGTTTCAATTTCTGGTTAATACCAAATAAATAGTACTATACATGTTTTATTAGAGTTAAAAAGAGTGGATATCGGTACAAGAAAGGTCAGTGGAGCTCCCGAGAGGAACTGGAGTTTGCTGGTTATAGGAAGAGGAGACAGTAATAAATATACGAACTTAATTTGGTATCTACAAAAACCATAAGGCTCATTATTGTTTCTCCATTTATAAGAGGAAGATGTTTCTTTCAAGCAATGTCTTTCGTTTTAATGCCCTTCTTCATCGGTCTACTGAAGATAAGTTAATAACTCTGCAATATTATTTGGTTTTTATCATTAAAAAGATACTGTTATAATTCGTTCATTTATCAATGTTTAATGTATTCAAAATTAAAAAAAAAAATGGAAGATAATAGTAATTTGCTTTCCATCAACATCACCATCAGCTTCAGAAGCCAAGCCAGACTATGGCTTCTGTTGAATAGATACTCATTTGAGTTTAATCAAAAAAATCGTTGAAGTACTAACAGCTTAGGCTAGCTATAGGTATAGCTTAATTCCACCTGTTTTTGAAATTAACAGAAGAGAGGAGAGAGGGAAAGAAAACGCAACGTTTCAACGATACATCATGATTCATGATTATCATTTCATACAATCCAATTATGCATTGATTACAATTTTATTCTATTTAAATATACGAATAAGTCATAAGCATAACCATATTTTATTGAATTATAGTAGCTACATAAAACAAAAATAGAGTTTGTAAATATTTCCTTTCTGTGAATGGGAAAAAAAAATAACTCGAAGTGCACTGTAGAGAGGCTATTTTCAACTTTGGCAGACAGTAACAAGATGGAAATGACCCCCTGCATCTGAAATATCCAGGCTCTGCATTACACATATATACAGACAAAATAAACACATGTATTCCATGCTTAAACTATTACATTTTCGAGATTTATCAGTAAAATGGTTTGGTTGCATACAAAATAAATCAGTAAAAATGGTTTGTTGCTAAATTACCCATATATGCTAAAACTAAAAGAAGAAAACATTAAACGCAACTACAATTCTCTAAGACAAAACATTTTCCTTTTTCTTTTAACACTGATCGAAATATATTGACCATAAGATGCGAGGATCAAATACATGGGTGAGATTCGAGGGCTTTTTGACAAAACAATTTTCTAACTTTGAAATAAGAAATTTGGTAACTCAAAAGAACAAGGGTTCCAAAAAATTTAGCTATGTTTTCTTTACACTGGTTCCAGTCGCATAGAGGTATTAATCTACAACATATTCTATTTTTCTATTATAAAATAGAATTTTTTTTTTGAACTTTTATAAAATAGAGTTTGTAGTAAAATGTTTCAATTAGTATTCTAAGTTTTACTTTATAATAGAGAACATATTTATTCTACAAATAGAGTAACCTATTTTTCATTACTCTATTTTTATTCTAAAATATAGTATTGTTAGAGTGTAATCAACTTTATTATAAAAATACTCTCTTGCTTTGCATTTTTACTGTAAAAATAACTTAAAAGAATTAATTGAGTTTTTTGCTTTTGGGTTGAGCAGATGATCTTAACACCGTTGTTATAATGATTCTGTCTTTAGTAAACTAAATACTACTATAAATAATTAAACAAAACCATAAACTAGAATTATTGGTAAATATAATTAATGATTTGCTAAGTTTCTAACTCTTTTACTGCAGTAAGAACTATATTAGCAAAATGGTAAAATTAAACAAATAGATTTAGGACCTATTAAATTTCCAAAAATACCTTACATGATTTGTATCAATACAATTAAAACAACAGCCTTTTTCTTGACATCCCCTTAATTTTTTAAAATATTTACAGGAGTGCCACTGGCATTTAATTTTAATTAAAATTTGTGGAAATTAATTATAACAACCTAATAACTAACTGATAAAAAATAGGAAAATTATGGAACCTACCTTATTTACCATCGAAAATATATGGTAAGCAAAACATATCAAATTCAACGTTTTGTAATATGTTAAATTTTGTGTTTAATGTCCACCTCACAATACATTATATCAAATATTCTCGATATGTAATCCTAATTATATGAATAATTGAATACATATTTCTATGAATATAATAATATTTCTATTATTGTAGACTTATTTGATATAATATTTACCAAACATTTAAAATGATTTTAATTTATTATTATGTTCTAAGTAATAATATTTTCCAAATAAAAAAAAAACAAAATCAACACCAAATTAATATTTATAAATATCTAAAGAGTTCCTATATTATGGAGACAGAAAAAAAAACTAAAATCAAATCAGAGCAAAATTAGAAACCGAATTCCAAATATTCAAAATACAGTTTATATACTTTAAATATTAATTATTTTAATTTTAAAATAATCAAGTATTTTAAAACTACTACCTATAAACCGAACTATCCAAAAATGGATTATCCTACTATTTGTATCCAAAATATTTAAAATTATTTTAATTTTATGCTATAATAGAATCACCTGAATTATCTGTTATTTTATCTAAAAATTCAAAAATATCATTTAACCCCAATTACTCTAAATTTTCTTTAAAAAAAAAGAATTGGACCATGGTTGAATTGAACTCGAAATTTTAACGGGTTCCTAACATTGTTATCCAAACCAAACCAGAAATCAAATCCAAATTCATAAATAATCGAACGGTTCCCAAAAAATGAAAACCATATTTTTATGTTTTGGTAACAATTCTATTTTTCTAAAGATATTTTTCTGCAATAATTTTTAAAAGGAATATTAGATATATAAATTTTGTATCAAAAAGATTTTACTAATTTATCAAATAAACAAATAAAAATATATCCACTTTATATGTTTAGAAATTTTTTATGGACCATATAATTGGTAAATCTAAGTAACAAAAAATATATTCGTGTAATTGAACTTGATCACGTGACAGTATATAATCAAAATAAAAGATATACCAATCTATTTATAAAAAAAACAACAACAAAAAATCTATCCGCGTTTTTAAACGCGGGTCAAAAATCTAGTTTGCTTTAAAATATACAAAGTATATAAAATTTTGATAATATAATAATATATTTGTAATTTTGAAATAGAGGTGATGGTTGGTTATGATGTGATATCCGTAGAAAATTTATTTACAACTTATTCAGTAATACTTTTTAGAATAATTGCATTCTCTACCCACCAAACTCATCCTATTTGCATTACACACACTAAATTTCTCAAATTTCACTACCATTTCCCCTTCTTCCTATGGCAAATCCCTAATATCCAACTTTTTTTAGGATTTTGAGCAAATTTACTCCTTTTTATTTATCTGTATCTATGACAGCTTTTAGTTTTTTTTTTTTAAAAGAGTAAAAATATTGATACAACAATATAATTTTGTATAGCTTAAAATATATTTGATTGCTTTAAAAATAAAGTTTTTATAACTGATTTTTATTTTCGATGGTGTAGTTTCAAAGATTATAAAACATGAATGATAATTTTGAAGAGTATATTAAATTAAATTAAAATAAGAATAAAGTGGGTTTATTTCAGTACGTGGTTGTGTGTGTTGGGTATTGGGAAACTAAAATCCCACCCTCTCAGACGCAATTCATTAATCTTTCTCTGATTCTCTCTCTGTCTCTTCTATATTTACATTATTGTTCGCTTGTATTTATTAATGATGAATCCTCTCATCACAGCCAGCCGTACTGATTCGCCATCTTTTCACCCTTTTAATGAATCTTCTTCCTCTTCCCTTTTAACTTCACTTTCTTCTTACTGAAACCCATCTCCCCCACAAGAAAAAGGCTCAACAACAATGCAAAGCAGCTTCAAGACCGTTCCTTTCAACCCCCCTGACTTCTACTCCCAAGCCTCTTTCTTCTTCAGGTACATACACTTCTCTATCTTCAAAGCTTTAACAAGTACTAAATATTAACAAAAGAACTAGTCTTACTCTGTTTTGTTTTGAAAAAAAAAACAGAGGAGATAGCTGTCTTGATGAGTTTCATCAACCAATCAACGCTTTTCACCATGAAGAAGCTGCTGTTGGTTTAAGTCCAAGTCAGCTTCTTTCTTCTTCTTCTCTTTTTGTATTAAGTACAAAGTCTTAAGCTTTTTTTTTGTTAAAAAAAAGTCTTAAGCTTTATTTGAAAGATAATCGGTTCTTTTTTGCAGATGTCATTGTAGCTGCTTCCAACAACTTGCACTACACGACGTTTGATACGGTAAAAAAAAAGTTGATTCCTTTACACCAAACCCATCTCTTTTAAAAATAAATATTAACATTTTACTTTCAATGTGTACTCTGTTTTTTTAAGGTCATGGACTACGGCTTGAGGGAAAGAGAAGAGGAGTGTTTGGATACAGGGCAGTTAATGTACCAGAGAGGAGGAGGAACAAGGTTAGGAGGAGGAGAAGTGAACAGCAGCAGTTTAGTAGACAAGTGGTGTGATTCGGTTTCAGCCATGGCTGATAACAGTCAACACACTGACACTTCCACAGATATTGATACTGATGACAAGTCTCAGGTTTTTGTTCCTTTGTCTTCTTCGTTAAAAAAAAATCATTCACTCTCACCAAGAGAAAAGATTCTGCCTTTTTTCGTTTCTGTTTGTTTCGAAGTTTTGTCTTGTCTCTTGTTTGGTTTTGTAATAAGCCATTGATGGGTCACTTTGAGATTCGATCACATAACATTATTTACTCAGAGACTGTGTCTGGTGTCCCTCCCTCTCTCTGTCTCGTCTATTTCAATAAGGGATTGTCTGTTTTTTTTTTATGGGTCTAATGAAACTCACACCATGGATCATTTTGGGTTGTTGAGCTTCACTGCCCCCATTACATGTAAAGTTGTGGAACTTTATAATGGACTATAGTATTAAAAAAATTGCGATTGCTTGTACAAGTTTCATGCTTTTTTATTGATTTATAATATGAAAAAATGGCCCCATGGTTTAAAAAATATCCGATTTGCTGTAAAGTGTTTATGCTTTTTGTATGGTGTGACATGAGTTCATTGGCCCATGTCTTTATATGCAATCTACTTTCTAGTTTGATTAGTGCTTATTGAGTTTTGTATGGTTGTAGAGTGTATGTTTAAGATTAGACTTAATGCAATTTTGCTTGTGTTGTTCAGTTAAATGGAGTTCATCAAGGGATGCTTTTGGCTACAAATTGTTCAGATCAATCTAAGGTGAACAAAGGGTGTATAACTTAGTTATGAGTTTAAAAGGTTAATCAAATTTGACCTTCAAAAATTGTTTGGCAGGCGCTTAGAAGACTTGCTCAGAACCGGGAGGCTGCTAGGAAAAGCCGGTTAAGGAAAAAAGTATTAGTAGCTTATATATTCATTGTACTTTAATTTTCTCAATGTTCCATCATCTTTGAATATGCTTACATTGTCTCTTAATAGGCATATGTTCAGCAGCTTGAGAACAGTAGAATCAGGCTAGCACAGCTAGAGGAGGAGCTCAAAAGAGCACGTCAACAGGTCTGTTTCTACACTACTCTCTTCTTACAGTGAGCTATATAGTAGAAGAGAGGAACTTGTAGTAATGGTTTTCTCTTGTATGTAGGGATGTTCGGTTGAGAGAGGAGCTTCAAGGGAAAGCACTCATGTGACTGCTGGAAATGGTAAGACTTTCCTATTATGGCACTTGAGTAGAATATGAAATGATGATCATTACTAAGAATGAAATGTTGTTAGGTGTGTTTTCTTTTGAATTGGAATATGCACGTTGGATGGAGGAACATCAGAGGCTGATCAACGACTTAAGAGCTGGTGTGCATTCACAGCTAGGCGACAACGAGTTGCGTGTGCTTGTGGATGCTGTCATGAGTCACTACGATGAGATATTCAGGCTGAAGGGGATCGGTACTAAAGTCGACGTCTTTCACATGCTCTCAGGCATGTGGCAGACTCCTGCTGAGAGATTCTTCATGTGGTTAGGTGGATTCAGATCCTCTGAGCTACTCAAGGTATTAAAAAAACATTGGTTTTTTGTTCTTTGTCACTCTTATTAATTTGTTTTTTTGTTGTTAGATACTGGGGAACCATGTGGATCCGTTGACTGATCAGCAGTTGATAGGCATATGTAATCTTCAGCAGTCGTCTCAGCAAGCAGAGGATGCATTGTCACAAGGCATGGAAGCTTTGCAACAAACGCTTCTAGAGACGCTTTCATCTCCTTCAATGGGTCCAAACTCTTCAGCAAATGTTGCTGACTATATGGGTCATATGGCTATGGCCATGGGGAAGCTTGGCACTCTTGAAAACTTCCTTCGTCAGGTAAATAGACCAAAACCTCTTTAGAAGCAACAATAATTAGTAGTAAATACAAATTATAAAAAAATGAAAAGTTTTTATATAAATATTTGTTGCAGGCAGATCTATTGAGGCAACAAACTTTGCAACAGCTTCACAGGATTCTCACTACAAGACAAGCTGCTCGTGCCTTTTTGGTCATCCATGACTATATTTGTCGGCTTAGAGCACTTAGCTCTTTATGGTTAGCCAGACCAAGGGACTAAAGCCTTGAGCATATAGGTCTTCTCTCTTCTCTGTAGCCTTTTAGAGCATATGTTTTAAACTTTATTTAGTACCTTGTGTACGTTACCGTTTCAGAATCGTTTATATTTGTGGTTTTTTTCCTACGCTAAACTGAGAAGAAGAAAAAAAAAACAAGAAGCTAACAAGATCTAACATAATATTTACATAACGTAAGAGACAAGGCAATACTTAGCGGTTCATGCCTGGTACAACAATGGGAGGAGTTATTTTATCTCGTCTCCATTTCTCTATATTAGAAACCCAACCTGGAAAAAAAAAACAAGAAAATTGTTTTTTGTGAGTTTTTAATTTGTAGAAAAGCTCAAGTCCTTTTGGGTTATAAAGGTATCAAGATTTTGACTACATACCGAGGGAAGGATCAGCGCCTTGGTTCTTGAGTTCTCTAGACTCTTGGCAAATAGCACACGGTGTGCAACAGATATGGACCCAATAGTCACTGCATGGTTCCTCAGGCAATGCGAAATGTTCTCTAAGCCTTGACCTGCTTGGAAACGCGTAAAGCCAGCAACAACCCACAAACCCTAACGCTAGATGAATCAAACCTGCGTTTATGCAAGCTGCATTTCCCCACCAAAAAAATTAGATTTTCTTTTACAAACATATTACAAATGTTAAAATGTAGGTGACGTGTTTCTTACGTATGGTTCCTCTGTTTACGATCTCGGTGTTCCGAGCGAAGGAGACGCATGGAACAATAGCTGTCTGAACACCTTTTAAAGAATCCATGTTGAGAAAAGAAAAAAAAAGATTCAATCAAACAAGAAATAATAAGGCAATATGATTTAAGACATAAACAAAGAACGTACAAATGTGACAATCTTCGTGACAATCACAAAGACCGGTGGTCCATAGTCCCTGAGGAAGTTCTCCGGCGTACGGTTGATCCCTGAACAACGCTCCTTCCGACATGAACACCGGCACATCCCCGTACATTTTGCAGTTTCCGATTTCAGTAATTTATGACACAACAAGAATTTGCCATTCTTTTTCGATTCAAAATAATATACAACAATATATGTCAATTGTAAAACAAAAATAATATATGATCACTTTCTTTGATTTTCTATAACGTTGTTTCTCAGATGAATGGGTTCTACAATTTTTTTTAAAAGAAACTAAAAAAAAATCAATATTTCTTTTCGATGAGAAATCAGGAAACTAACGGGGAAATTTATTTAAATATATACTTTTTACAATAAAACATTTTTTCAAAAAGAAAAGCTTCACACAAGAGAGAGAGATAAGATGAGCGTCAAATTTTGTTGGTGTAAAACTTATAGACCCTAATTTCAAAGGGGATAACAACTTTTTATTTAGGTCAATAGAAAAGTAACTATTAATGTTGTCTAAATGTAATATACGAAACTATTTTTTCCTAATCATACAAAAATAAAATATCGTATATATAGAATTGTTTATTAATCTCATGAATGAAAAAATATAAATCTTAAAAACCCTGTCTTATAAACCTCAAAAACCGATCATTCTAGGATATGAAGTAAACTTGATAGCTTAAAAGATTTAGCTTTATTTTTTATTTCAAATTATCCCATAACATATAAGATTACATAATTGGTAACGTTGTTTGATGAAAAAATGTTTGACTACTGAACTGATTTTTAGTCTATTTAAGAAAAATAATATATACACATATATGTGTGTTAAATTGCACACAACCTATTTTCAACTTTTGCATTATGTTAAGAGAGAAAAAAAACTGAAAAAAACAAATGGTCAAAGTTTGTGTCCTAGATATTAATAACGTCGATTTTCCAAAAGTCATAGAAATTATTATTTTTTATATATTTTCTATGATAAAAATAAAATAGCATAGAAAAGATGAAAGAAAAAAAAGCGAGGTTGCCTTCAAAGCCAACCGTGACCTTGGCTTATTAGTTATGGTCTTCCAGCTCTGGTCTCGATATTTTATTTTTTTTTGAAAAATAGTGTCAAATATTTTACATGAACTCAACTAATATATTATCTTTCCTCAACTCATCAAAAAAAAAAAAACTCATCATATGTATAATAACTATTTGGCCAAGCTCAAGCTCAAGCACGCAATAAAATGAACTTAGCTATTATTATATACTAGGTGTTTTCCTGCACCATGTGCAGTAAAAGAATTTTAAAATATTTTTAATAAATAAATATAAATTATATTTAATTTTTATTAATATTATAAATTTTCTTTTCTTATCAATATTTTAATATAAATTTGATTTAACTGAACATTAAAATTAAGATAAAAATAATTTTGTTTATTTTGAATTATATTTAAGAATGTGCATGTATATATTTTAAATTATAATCTGAGGTAGATTTTTCTATCTATTTATTTTAATTAAATATATTAAATAAATATGTAAAATTGCATAATTTTCAAAAATTAAAATTAAACAATATTTATAAAATATGTAGATATATATAAGAAACTAATAATTTTACGATTTAATTTGATTTTATGATTTAATTTTTATAATTTTCTAAAAATATGTATATATTTTTGAAATATGTTTAATTTAAATGATATTTCAAAATTTGAAATGCCATAATTGAATATAATCGAAATTCGAAAGTTTACCAAAAATATAGATTAACATTAAATATAATTGTCCATATCATATTAATCTATAAGACATGTTATCAATTTTAGTAGTCATGTCACAATTATTAATCTATGTGTTTTTCTGCACCATGTATAGTGATGAATTTTTTTAAAGTTAAATTTTATATTTTAAAATGTAATTTATTAATATTATATATTTTATTTTTGACCAATAATTAATATAAATATCATTAATTAAGCATAAAATTAAGAGAAAATATTTTTTTATTTTAAATTATATTTAAGAATGATATATATAAAGTTAAAATTGTAGATTAAAAAAATATTTATTTCATTTGGTTAAATGTATTAAATCAACTTGTACAAAATTACTAAAAATCATATAAAATTGTATAGTTATCAAAAATTAAAACTAAATAATATTTACATAATTTGTAGATACCTAAAAGAAACTAATGATATTACGATTTTTTTTTTAAATTCCGAAAATTTAGAAAATTTTAGATAATAAAATTTTTATAATTATAAAAAATAAATTATATAATATTTCGAAATTCAAAATATCATATTTGAATATATTTATTTTAGTGATGATTTATGACTTATTACCATATTCCACAAAGTTTACCAAAAATATAAATCAATATTAAATATAATATATGAGTTATTGCCATATTCTAAAAATATTTCCAAAAAATATATCAGCATTAAATGTAATTGTCCATGTCATATTTAACCATATGACATGTCATCAATCTTAATAGCCACGTCATAATTTTTTTTGTGAAAACGATTGTAAAGAAGACATGTGGCAAATCACTTCTCAAATATAGACTAGGGATTGTTGTCAAAAAAAAAAAGCTATTATTATATATATTTGCCCCAAAAAGCTATCATTATCTGTGGAGTTTAACTCACAAGTCACAAACACACCAAGACTAAACAATACTGAATACATAATTGTGTTCTGAATATTTTTCAAAATCTCTAGACATTTAAAATCTTAGTTTTCAATTCATTTTTATAATTTATGGTATAATTTAAAAATCCAATGTTACAAATAAATAATAGATTGTTATCGACTTTATTTTATAAAAGCTTTATCCTGCAGAACGCAGTTAAGCAGGTTGTTATCGAGTTTTAGTATTTAAGATGCAAGCTAACTTATAAAGTGTATACAAATACATAACTAATTAAAAGGATCATTAAGAGTGGTGGATGAAAGCGTCTATGTCGCACAACATTTGAAGAGCCAACGTTTGAGCAAGCGGAGACTCATCAAGAATCTGAAACGCATGACCAACGCCTTCGTACACCACGCGCTTCATCATTTTCTCATCACCACTATCGCACATCTCCATCGCCCTATCCATCAGCACATCCATCTCCGCCACGCACACCAGCGTCCTTGTCTTCTTGATCGTCACCGGTTTACAATACGGATGCTCTCTGCTCGCGTCACGTGGCAAAGCCAGCCTCCACCACGTGTCCGAAGACGCAAGCGTCAGTACTGAGCTCTCCGTGTTGTTCTCCACGCGCCTCTCGCTCTCGGTACGGTCCTCCCCGCCGAAGAAAGGCTGGATCAAGATCGTTCCTTCTATCCTCAGTGGCTTTATAAGAGCCTCGTCGGCGTCTGCTGCTAATCTCGCGGCGACATGGTTAGCGATGTTGCCTCCGGCGCTGTCTCCGGCTAAGAATATGCTGCCGAAGTCACATAGCTTGGACCACAAGTTATCGTTTCTTGTTTTCTTGAGCCAAAGAATGGCATTGACTCCGTCTTCGTACGCGGCGGGAAGAAGATCTTCAGGGGCTAAACGGTAATTTACATGCATGACCAGACACCGTGATTTTGCGGACAACCGGGCCAAGTACTGGTGGTAACACGACCAAGAAGCCGAGCCGGCGCAGAAACCTCCACCGTGGAAGTACACAATCAAAGGGAGCCTAGAGACCGACGAGGACTTGTTCACCGTTGTTGGGACATAGAGACGTGCCCATACGTTTGTTGACTTGTCTATGTCAACATCAGAGCATGCCACACCAAGCTCGAGGGGTAGTGAGGGATCCACACACGGCACGAACTGAGATCGTTCCACGTGTCCGTCTTTGTAGACTCTTATAAGGCCCTTCACTTCTTCTACGACCGGTCCATGAATGCTGGTGTTATTGGTCGGCACATGGGTCATTGTGGTTGCTTCCATTTTCCTTTTTTCAAGTGTGGTTTGTGCAGCTCTAGATAGTTGTAAAAAAAGCTTTAAATAGAGAGTTTGGGGATTGATGATGTATTTGATAGATCTCTTATATAGGAGGAGGATATGAAATGTAAGTTTGAAAATATTTCCACTTTCAAAATACTATGAATAACTGGACAGAACTAGACTTTGTGGGCTACTACTTAATATCATCTTTATTATAAATTGTGACTTTTCTGTGTAGATACTGAAGTAAATGTTTAGGACCGGACATATCCCGTCGTTTTCTTCAATATAACAATTTGACTGTCAAGAACAAAAATAGGAAAATTTGACGATTAGAAGTATTGATTGATCTTCCATGAGAATGAGTAGCACATATATACAAATAAAATATCTGTTCCATGAAAATTAGTGGCACATATTTACAAATAAATTATCTATGTACTATAGTGATATGATTTATTAATTTCTCTTAAAACTCCACTTTCCTACAAGTCATGGTAAAGTTTTGTATGATAGTATTTGCAAAGATGAATATGTGGCAGCAAAATAAGTGTGGTGGTGGGCGATATAGTTTTCCATTTCTCCACGGCAAAGGGTCAGAAAAGTATGGAATTGGTTGAATGGTTTAGTCAAAATGCGCTTACCAAAATGATAC
Organism: Raphanus raphanistrum subsp. raphanistrum; assembly: GCA_019706035.1. Classification (NCBI taxonomy): domain Eukaryota; kingdom Viridiplantae; phylum Streptophyta; class Magnoliopsida; order Brassicales; family Brassicaceae; genus Raphanus; species Raphanus raphanistrum. Next base: position 56,222,398 of record CM033988.1, read on the forward strand.
TGTTTTCACACCAAAAAAAATGATACGGTTCCCACTGTTATTCTTCATTGTTCATGAACATTTCAACATTTTTTTTGTTGAATATTTGCATTTTGGCATGTTGTGTGCTATATATTACTAAAGGATTAGTCACTGTTTGCACAGTTATCATTCATCATTAATATTATTGGCGGTTAAATCTTTACGGGTGGATTTTAGTGGCCCTTTCTCAGATATTTGATGCTATATTTTTCTTACTGCATCAGTAAGCAAAGTTTGGTTTAAAACAACGGAAAGGTATGCTGGAGAAACTCAATGTTATTTAAAAAAAATTAAAATACAGAAAGCTGATTTAAGTATGGGTCGTGAAAATTATTGATGAATTTTAGCCAGTCAAACTGTCAAAGTATGGGCAAGCAGGAGAGAGCAATGTATGTATTAATAATAAAGCTAGGGTTGACAAAAGTGGGACAAATCCCATTTTCATATTTGAGAATTTTCTTGGCACGTATAAAGGTTTCACAACATAACTACAATCTATACTTTCCTCTGCCCCCATACACATTATCACACAGCATAATATAGCCCATTATTTGTCACATACAGGAGTTGTTGAGGACTTCAAATAGACACAGAGTTTTAATCGAAGAAATAATGAATGACACTTAAAGAGTTAATACAAATTTAAGTCACATGATCCAAACAGCTAATAGTTATTACAGAAATTAAAGAACCAATCTAATTCAACCTAGACATGGGCACTTGATGTGGTGGAGGAACCGCAGACGCAGAAGCAGACATAGCCATCCGTGCCTGTCGTTCCATGTTCCCATGCCACCCAATGGACAAGTCGAAGGCGCGTTTGTGTTCAAGTTGCCTATACTCTTGACAGAGAGCGCACGGCTCGCAGCAGAAGTGGACGCAACAATCACAACAAGGTCTCTCCTTGAGATTGTACTGGCCTCTAAGTTTGGTTCGGTAAAAGCAAGAGTAGAGACTACTCCCTGCATATCCAGTAAGCATGAATATGATCATGTACATCGCTCCGCTCACACCACAAGATGATCCTCCTCTGTCAACAATCTCGGCGATGCGTCCGAAGGCAACACACGGACACCAACAAGTCAAGCAACATGAGTTTATGTCCATCCAACATTCGCAAAGATCAGTCGACCAACCCTTGGGCTTACCATGGCTAGGGCCTTGTATGACATTGGACGAAGGATTCATTGTTTGTGTGACTTGTAGAAGAAATCAAAGTTTATATTCTGATAATTGTTTTTTGTCTTCTTTTCTATATATATTTGTGTAACGTCGTGACACCTTTTTATGATATGATGGCACGTAGGGACGCTACGTTATGACGCCTTTCTATGGATCAACCGTGAGTACACCAGCAACTGGTGGCTTTCAGATCTTTAAGTGGGTATACGGGTTATTGGGTCACATATTAGGCTTAATTTAGTCGAATTAAGCCCATCAAAAACGCCCAGTGTTTCATCCCAATATTATTTCATTTTGTGTATCTTCATGGGCTTTTAACGGGTATCTGTGAATTCTGCAACAATTTAACGGGCCAAGTCAACAAAGCCCATATAATTTCACATCAGTGGTCAACATACTTTGGAGCTCCACCCAAAAATGGAACCATATCTTCTTCTTTCTTATCCATTTCTCATAAAATCTCCATTGCTCTCTCAAGAAACAAGAAAAAGAAAATGATGTCATCAATGGCACTCCACTCATCTGCTTCCCTCTGCTCTTCTTTCATCTCTCAACATCCAAAACTCTCCATCAAAGCTTCTCCCTCGTTCCTTAACCAATCCACCAAACCCATCTCTCTAAACCGGAGAACCGTGGTGGCTCTTGCAGCTCCAGAGACCCTCCTCGCATCTGAACCAGTCACAGGCATTGATACTTCCGACACTCCACAGCCAAAACAGGTAACATACACACTCTTCTTCGGTGTTCTGTTTCGGACAAAGCAGACCACATAGCCGTTTGTTGTTGTTTGTGTATTTTAGGTGGTGAATCAACAAGATGAGAAGGCAAGAGTGGTTCTCAAGTTTGTGTGGATGGAGAAGAACATAGGATTAGGATTGGACCAGCATGTTCCTGGACATGGCACAATCCCACTGAGTCCTTACTTCTTCTGGCCAAGAAAAGATGCTTGGGAAGAGCTCAAGACTACTCTTGAAGCCAAGCCATGGATCTCTCAGAAGAAGATGATTATTCTCCTTAATCAAGCTACTGACATCATCAATCTCTGGCAACAAAGTGGCGGCAACTTAACTTCCCAATAATCTCTCTTTTTTTTTTTTTTTTGCAATTCAAGAACTCAACTCATTTTTCCTGTCTTATTGATATTTTGCTATTCAGAGTTATTTGTTACAATCATATCTAAACAATACCTCCCATCATATATAAACAATACCCTCGAGTTGATTGAATGTTTAGAAGATGAAGAAAGTGTTCAAGGAGTAACTACGAACAAGAGGCATGGATACCGATGCAAACAGAAGCTAGACTGCTTTCACTTGTTATTGAAAAGCTTGCTTCGTGGTGATGCTCCAAGCTCTTGCTTGACGATGTCAGACAGAGAAGCCATTACTGTGGTCTCGTTGAACAAAGAAGATAAATAAAACAGGAATCAAGAATCCTACAAATACCACCAAACCAGGGACTAAGGAGTGTGTAAAGACGAGTGTCACTATCCGGAATTAGGATGAGCTAGCAGATCTAACTTAGATGGATGACAGAAGAAGCCCCACCTTTTGTTTTGCTTCACTCTACGGAGAAAATCAAGTTTACAGACACATTACTTAAATATACCATTGTTTCATCTGTATAGTTTGAAAAAGATGCTTCACTCACATTACCTAAACCCCACTTTGGTGTATATCCAAATCATAAATGCCAAGAGGAGTTTACAAAGATAGAACACACACCTTTTCATCAGAGTTAGTGTTTATCACAAGTGCTCTTACAGTCATGCACAGACTTTGTTAGCAGCTAAACTTGAAACCAAAGAGGATCCATTTTATTTGTTCGTCCCGTTTGGATGCTCTTATGAGGGACATGGACATGGGCATACAATTCAACAGGTATGTATATATATATTGTATGAACACTGAAGGTGAACTCAAGTTAAAAGAGATTAGTTTTATTTAATAATACATAGTTTACATGAAATGAAAAAAACCCCACCACACCAGAAAGAAAACAAATCGATTCTCTAATGCTAAAAGAAAGACAAATATAAAGATTAATTTCCGGAAAAAAGAAGAAACTGTTTAGTGTCTAAAACACCTAGCTAGGTAATGCTATTATTACCTACCACCTTCTATTGCACCCAAAACTTGCAGCCAAAGCTCTAAAGCCTACTTGTTACACATACACAAACGAATTTGGATGCTAAAAAACCTATAAATCCCAAAGACAATCTTGCGAGTCACAATAATCTAAAACCCCAACACCGCATTAAGCAAATGCCCCATATGTACCTCACAAGACGAAACAAACTCCAAATCCCCAAAGCTGATCATCATCTTGACATTACTAGGCCAGTCATAGGCTGCCCAACCGAGGAGCCAAACAAAGAGTCTCCCATGAACTTGCCGTTCTCACAGTCCAAGGGCTTTTCACACGAGAAACCATCAGTCAAACTAGGCTTGTGCGGACAGCAGCTGACAATTCGGTTACGCTTCCTCCGGCCAACAACAACGGATGAGCTAAACAGAGAATCTCCCATGGAGCTGCACTTCTTACAATCCAAGGATCTTTCACATGACAAACCTTCAGTCGCGCTAGGCTTGTGTTTACAGTAACTGGCAGTTCTTCTCCTCTTCTTCGATGGCTCCCAGTTTAATTCAGAGACTAAGACGTCTTTTAGAAGATCTGGAACTGGTTTCTTGGTAGAAGATGGCTTATGGGATGTAGTAGCTACCGGAAGAGAGCTGGTGGTGGGTTTAGCTTCACCCTTTGGTGACATCACACCATCACCAACTTCAGCTGGCTTCTTCTCATCATGTTTCACCTCGACCTCTTTCTCCTTCATCAACGATAGGACACAACTCACGAGATCAGATCTTGATTTTATGTCTACCCACTCATCTGCCGACCACTCCATAGACTGTCTAAGATCACTACGATGAAAGGAAGACATTTTCTTTTCACCTGAGAGAGAAAACAACCAACAAAACAACGGTTAGTCGCGCAAAAAAGATATACTAATACTATCATATACTTCCGTTCATATGCAAAATCTTAAACTCACCTGGCAGGTAAACTTCAAATTTCTCTTCTGAAACTTTCTCCACCACGATTCCTTCCCACCATCCATCACACCACCACACGTCCACAGGCATACCAACACCGACAACCCCTACATTAGTTTCATTGCTGGGCTTCAGAATTGGGCGTACTATCTTCCGTCCTGTGGTTCTAAGACCCAGATGATCACTATCAGCAACCCGAGAAGCCAAAATCCACTCCTGCAACAAAGAAGTGAGACATGTTAACACAGTGGAAGAAAGTAAACAACACAACCAAAGAGTGGTTTCCGGAAAATATGTACCTCTAGCTTTTTAGATTCATCATCTGCATCCTTAATGTCTTGGTACTGGACCTTAACCTTATCCTTGTGTTTCTTTACTATCAATGCCCTCAACCAGCAACCTCTGATGCCACTATCTTGAGAAAGAACTTCAACCAGAGAACCCTTTTTCAGGTAATAACCATCTTTTTCTTCCTTGCACATAGAAGCGTCTGAAGCGCCCACGTCAAGAGAATTCGGGCTAGCTTTGCAGTCATCTGTGATGCCATCTGCAGTACGACGCCGTTTGGATCTAATTCCAACACAACCACCCAGAGAAGCTCCTGTTCCTGGGTCGGCGGCGACAAGTGCCTGAGCACCTTCACCCGACTTAAAACTGGAAACATTCAGGTATCTAAGCATTTCTTGCCTCCAGTAACCCTGTAACTGCGTAATGTCATAAGGCTCTATACCATTATCTCCATATATTTTCTGGCAGAAGAAAGGTAGTAGCTGAACAGACATTGGCAACTTGAGAAATTTCTCATGGTGCTGAGGACTGAGGACAGTAGCCAATCCATCAATGCACTCGATTTTGATATCTTGAAGACAAAGAGAAAAGAAAATCTCTCTGTCATCAGTTTCATCAGACAAATCAACACCAACTTCATCAGTTTTGTGAAACCATCGTACCACGACCATCTTGTTGCCTTTGGAATCCTCGTAAAGGTCTTCCAAGTACGCGACGAGTCTCTTGTTTTGCTCCGCTAAAACATAGACAAAATCATTCACCTGCAAAGCGGTCATGGCAAAAAGAAAAGGTCAGTGTTTTAACGCAAGGAAAAGCTAACAGAATATAACTACATACAAAACTGAGTTACAATAGAAAATTAAATACAAAACGCACCGAGACACTGACACCATTCCGGGAAAAAGAAGGATAATGCCTACGCCGCTTCCTGCAAGTCCAAGAAGAACCCATCCAGGAGAAATCAATGGTCGGATGAATAGGCTTCTGATATTTACCACTCTGAAGTGAAACACAGAAAAAAGATCAATCAACACTTTGCAAACAAGAAACCACTCTGATATACGTGAAGAACAAAAAAACAATCCTAAAAGTTGAGTGAAAGCAGTACCATAAAAGTGCGAATGTTGAATCCTCCAGCAGCTTGTTCAGTCATGCTAGTAGCCGGTACATCTGCTACATGAGGCATCTCACCTAAGAAAAATTGAATAAAAATAAGGAAAATCAGCAAAATTTCCAACACATGTCATCTTCTCAGTACAACGAAACTTAAGAAGAGAAAAAATCGATTGGTGCAGACATGCTCAGTACCAAAAAGGTGGGAGAGCGGATCAGTCTGCAGCAAAATTTAAGTCATTAATAGATTTTTAGCTGCAAAAGGCGCAACGAAAAAGGATGTAAGATCTCTAACAACAAGAATCAAATATTTTCCACTAAACACATATCCTGCAAACAAACAAATAAGTACCTCATTAACCCTATAAACAAAAGCCTCTGGATTTAAAAAAAAAAAAAACTCCTAGCAGACAAAAACCACATGACTCAATCATGGCTTGAGATGAGAGTCAATTATTCACATGCTTAAATGTTTTCGTCAAAAATCAATTCAAAAGGTTGGGACTTTCTCTCCTCTACCAGAAGTCAAAGGGTAACTTGGGCTAATTATAACATACTCGAAACATATCTATCTTCTTCCTCCCTTTTTTATTCTACGCCGCCAATCTCTACAGGGCGGCTCGAGATCTAACATACAAAGGATTCACCAGAAACTCTCTCTATCAATCAGCAAACCCTAAATCCACAAAAGGCGCACAAAAGCTTGCAAAAGAGCTGGCCTTTTAGATTCAGCCACGCCTTGAGACCTTCATGCTATCTCTCTTCTATCTCACACCCAATCGAAAAGAAACAAAAAGGGTTGCAAATTCGTATCAAACTCTCTTCATAGAGATGAAAAAAAATTAAAAATTTCAGGAAAAAAAAATGGAATTCGCAATCATAAAACCCCCTTTTTGAGCTCATACGATTCCAGATCTGAGCTCCAATTCAAAATCCAAACAGAAGAAGAAGAAGAAGAAGAAACCGAAAATCGATACGGAGATTGAGAAGAAGAAAAATTTACCCGAAACAATGGAATCGAGCCAATCCTTGACGTCTTCAACGGAGCCAAGCTTCTTCAACACGGAGCGATTCCTCTTCGAGGCGTACCTAAACGACATGCGCTTAGAAGACGAAGAGCTCTTCAGCCTCCCCACAACAGCCAGATCTACACCTCCTCCGTCTCTCCTCTCCAGATAATAACGAGCCTCGATCTTCCCCTTCGCGTTCCTCACGTGCCGCTCGCTCCATCCGCGATACGGCATCGTTTCCGACGACGGCCACGCCATAAGCTATAAAAACCCACAAATCGTCTCCTCTCTCAAGGAAAAAGAAAGAAAAAAAAAACAGAGGAAGGAAGGAAGAAGGAGATAATTTGAATAATATAAAAAAAGAACAGAGGAGCTAGGGTTTCGATTTGGGGATAAGATCAAGGGTAGTGATTGGCTCCACGTAGATGTTAGGTGTTTAATTACGGTGTTATCCTTTTTGTTTAGTGAAATTACTAAATGGCCCTTGAGAGGCTTTTTTATCTTTCTTACAAGGAGGCCCGTTTAGGATTTTTTTTTTTTTTAAATTAACGGAAAAGGACAGTAGACAAGTTGATGTGTGTAATAATATAGGAAGGAAGCGCGTGATTTCCGGATTTTTTATGACTCGCTCTAGCTTTTCGACAGCTGTCTGTCACGTCTTGTGGATTCTTCTTCTTCTGAATCTGAAGATATTTCAGTATCTGATTTAATTTATTTTGATTTTGGATCGTAATGGAATTTAGATGCAGAAATGAAATCACATAGATCTTCAGTCTTTAATCTTTTAAGGATTCAGAATCACTTAGATTTATTAACATTTGTTATATAGATCAATTACAAAAATTTATAAGTAAAACTATCATATGAATTCTTGTAATTATCTATGACAGAATTATTGATGTAATAATCTTATTATTTTTATAATAAAATAATAAATTAATATTTAAAACATATTATTAATATGGTTTATATTTTATATCGTATACTGTTTTCCAGCATTTTGATCACAATCCCCTAGACTATATTTGAGAAGTGATTTTGCCACATGTTTTCTCTACAATCATTTTCACAAAAATAATATGACGTGGCTAATAAGATTGATGACATGTCATATAGTTAAATATGACATGGAAAATTACATTTAATGCTGATATATTTTTTTGAAAATATTTCTAGAATATGGCAATAACTCATATATTATATTTAATATTGATTTATATTTTTGGTAAACTTTGTGGAATATGGTAATAAGTCATAAATCATCACTAAAATAAATATATTCAAATATGACATTTTGAAATTTCGAAATATTATATAATTTATTTTTATAATTATAAAATTTTATTATCTAAAATGAATTTAAAAAAAAAATCGTAATATCATTAGTTTCTTTTAGATATCTACAAATTATGTAAATATTATTTAGTTTTAATTTTTGATAACTATACAATTTTATATGATTTTTAGTAATTTTGTACAAGTTGATTTAATACATTTAACCAAATGAAATAAATATTTTTTAATCTACGATTTTAACTTTATATATCATTCTTAAATATAATTTAAAATTAAAAAAATATTTTCTCTTAATTTTATGCTTAATTAATGATATTTATATTAATTATTGGTCAAAATAAAAATATATAATATTAATAAATTATATTTTAAAATATAAACTTTAACTTTTAAAAAAATCATCATTACACATGGTGCAGGAAAACACCTAGATTAATAATTGTGATATGACTACTAAAATTGATGACATGTCTTATAGATTAATATGACATGGACAATTATATTTAATATCAATCTATATTTTTGGTAAACTTTCGAATTTCGATTATATTCAATTATGGCATTTCAAATTTCGAAATATCATTTAAATTAAACATATTTCAAAAATATATACATATTTTTAGAAAATTATAAAAATTAAATCATAAAATCAAATTAAATCGTAAAATTATTAGTTTCTTATATATATCTACATATTTTATAAATATTGTTTAATTTTAATTTTTGACAATTATGCAATTTTACATATTTATTTAATATATTTAATTAAAATAAATAGATAGAAAAATCTACCTCAGATTATAATTTAAAATATATACATGCACATTCTTAAATATAATTCAAAATAAACAAAATTATTTTTATCTTAATTTTAATGTTCAGTTAAATCAAATTTATATTAAAATATGGATAAGAAAAGAAAATTTATAATATTAATAAAAGTTAAATATAATTTATATTTATCTATTAAAAATATTTTAATTTCTTTTACTGCACATGGTGCAGGAAAACACCTAGTTTTTTATATACATTCATATTTCTTCGAATTTTAGATTCTTAGCAGATATTAATTTTATCATATGATAAGATGTTGTTGGGATTTCATTAAGAATTTTATGGGGAGATTTGATGATAGAAATCAAACAAAATAAAATAGCTTAAAATGAAAGTTATATTAAAATTACTTTTCACAGTTTTCTGGAAGTTAAAAGTATTTATAATAGGTTTATGTAATATGTGAGATACCCTAATCTAACTAAATTAATGTTAGTGGAGTCATTTTATATCCAGATGGTTTTATATGAAAAGTTTGTGCTCTCTCTTCTTCTGTAAGTAAGTTTAATTGTAAGTTTTAGAAAGAAAAGAGTGTTTTAATCTTTATTTTAAAGTTATAGTAAATTATCTCTTGTGGAACACTGATTAAAGACATTGTTACTCCAGGTAAATTTTATGTGGATATGGTTGTTTGTGTTTAACTTCTAATCTTCTGTCACTCTTTTTTCTATGGTTTTTATACGCCCTAATTTACATCGTCGAGTTCGTTAGAGGGTACATTATCAAATTTTATACGTTTGTTTCTTGTTCTAAGTCGAACTAGCTATATCTGTAATCAGAGTGTCAACATAAGACTTTAATATATTTAAGAAACAAGGGGTATATTTAAAATTGTTGTTAGTACTACAAATATGCATTTGAATTAGTCATTTCGATATGTTTTTAAAATTTCAACATGCTATTTTAAAATTTTCAACTTGCTATTTCAAGATTTGAGGGCGGCTGATGCGCACGAAACTTCAAAAGCTCGGATTCAACAAAGAATATTCGAACCATATTCTAAATCTCACAGAAGAGTTACGTGGAATCTTCAATATATCGTTTTAACTTGCTTTTGATTCAATCTATCAGTACAAAACTAGTTACACGGTACCTTTTATTTCCTGAACCAGGAGCTACCAAAAAGACCCAAATAATTCTCCAAAACAGTATCAATGAATAATCTGATAACGATCAAGGAATAGTCTTATGTTTGTCTGACAAAACTAGTTTAATGATAGGTAAAATCCATGATTAAGATTTTTGTATTTGCATATATGAAGTGATGAAGACAAACACCTTGATCACCAAAACCTTACAATTACTACAAGCACAAATTTGCGCATTCATTAGATCATAAACAACAAGATTATAATACTATGTTACTCAATAATTTTATATCATTTGCTATTTAACTATTTTGCCGTCGCATCCAAAATCTTTTAAATGAAAAAATAAATAAATATCATCGAGAGAACAAATCATTGACCTTAAGACAAAGCTACAGTTTTAGATGTCCAGCGACTAACCTTTTTGTAACAAAATTTGCTACCAATCCAGTTTAATATTCCTATCAATGTAAAGCTTGTCAATATACTCTATGATCGGTCTCGACGCTTCCATATACCTCCTCATGTTCTTTTCCACAGATTGATCTTCAGCCCCCAGTAAATCAAAACAACAAAGTAAGAATCATAATCTCCAAAAGAAAATAACAACAAACATCATCAAAGTCGACCAAAACAAAACCTCACCTGTTTCATTAAGTCGTAACAGAAGCTGGTCCCTAGTCGGAAGTGTATACATTCCGGCGTAAACAGCTGTTCTAACGGCCCACGTGTGAAAGGGTGCACAAACTTGTGTGTAAGCTTTTGTTGCAGCGTCTTTCAAAGAATAATACTCGTTCGTCATCAAGAATTGTTCGAAGATGGCTCGGATCAAATCTAAACCTAGTCTAACACGTCGGAGGTTTCGCGAATAGCTTCCTTGTGTCTTAACCGTTTGATTCATTACATCTAGATCAAGAATGTTATGTAACGTATCAAACGTTTTTGACGCTTCCACCAAATCTCTAACCTAATTTTTACAACAAACATTTTTTTCAGTTTCATAGGCTTAAGATTCGTAACAAAATATCAATATAAATTTATTTGAGTTGAGGGCTTCGAACCTTGGAGACGTACTCCATCTCAGCGAACTTGAAGGCGAAGCCAAGGCAGCCGAAGAGAACAGAGACGTGAGTACACGCACTGCAAAACGCATCGAGCCTTAACCCATCATTTGACACAACGTCGTTGCCGATCCCGGAGCGTTTCTGCCATCGCGGTTTAAGCGAATCTGCCAGATCCTCGAAAGCCTCCGTGATAACCAACAAAGGTCTGTTGAATCTAGCGTCCTCGATCATGTCTTTCTCCATATTACTTTTTTTATCTTCCGTGTACTCTTCTTTGTTATATAGCTTCGTCGACACGGTTGCAAAGACTTTGAAAACTTCTTCTTCTTGACCATGATGTGTCGGTAGAAGAAAAGAAACTTACGGGGGAAATGTTAAGACGTGTTCTCGAAGAATAAAACTGTTGACTTGCGATGTGTTATTTTGGAACGTGACTTTTCGCAACACGTTTCTTTGTCTCCACGTTGCTTCTTTCGCTATCACTTCATTCCCCTTTTAGGCCCATTTGTCTTATTTTTGGCCCAATAGGCCCCGATTAACTCAAATATCCATTTTCAATCCGGTTCAAGCTACTGATTTTGCTATTTCGGCTAAAATATTATTTCCTTGAGACCTTTTGAAATAAAAAAACTCATAAGACGTGACACTATAATATTTAATACAGTATAATGGCTAATACTCAGTTAAATCAGGCTATTGGCTTTGTAGTCATCTTCTTACAACGAGCTTATTCTACCTACATATGGAAATATTACATTGAAACAACAGATATGGAAGACGAATTCTTCCCCCAAAATCAAACAATTTCTACAGAGACTACTCTCGAAGAATTTGTCTATAAAGAGTAACTTCCAACGACGACATATAATAGGTGAAGCACAATGCCAAAGATCAAGCAGAAGAAACAGAGTATCATTTATTATTTGAATGTTCTTATGCGAAAAAGATTTGGCGGGCTAGTGATATCACAAATACTCTTATATATAGTTCTACAACAACAGTAGATGAAAAGATTAAAGCATGTTGTGGCATATCTAATTCCCTAGACACTTACAAAATTTTCCTATTTGGATCCTTTGACGCATACGAAAAAGTACTCTAGTTTTTCAGCAAAAACAAATTCCATGGACTAAAGTACTACATCAGAGTCGAGATGATGCAAAGAAATGGGATGAAAATATAACTCAGATGGAGGCTCCATCAGAGCAGAGATGCAAAAACAACACAAGGCAACACATAGGAAGGATGGTATAAGTGTATTGTTGATGGCTTTTTTTAAGAACACAATCGAATCTCCCCAAGTGGGATGGATCATTCGGGATTCTAGTGGATTTTATAAAGCATAGGAATGAAAGTCAAAAATACGTTTGAAAGTGAATTTCAAGTAGTTATTATGGCAATGCAAGATTGCTGGAACAAACAATATACAAAGATCATTTACAGTTAAGCCTTTTTCCTGAATTGGCAGCTCCTCTCTCTCTCTAGAGCATAAGACTCTCTCTTTTGAGCATAGTTCTTTCCGTCAATTCTCTTGTTTTCTTCATCATCCTTCTCCTTTTAATCATCATGTCATCTGAAATGGATAAAGCTATGTTAGCTCTTTCTCTCAAGGACAATGAAGACATCCCTTTCGATATGCCGGATCTTCCAGAGTTCTTCTCTTCTGAACGCAACGCTAATAGTCTCATTGGCCGTCTTCTCAATCCACCACACCAGAACATGGCGAGCCTGATCTTAGACATGCCGCGCAAATGGCAGAAACAAAACAGAGTTCGTGGTATTGCTTTGACCAATGAACGCTTCCAATTCATCTTCGATCATGCGCATGACCTTCAAGATGTTCTTGATAAGGGCATGCAAACATATCAAGAATGGGGTTTAGCGATTGACCGCTGGTACGAGAACCCACCGGATGATTATCTTCAATATGTGCCGATTTGGGTTCAGATCAAGAACATTCCGGTGAATCACTATACTACAAAAGCGATAACGGCAATCGGAGAACTTATCGGCCATGTCGACACGGTTGCATTCGATCCATCTAAACCTCAGCGCTTCGACTTTATCAGAGTGAAAATCATCTTGCATGTCTCCAAGCCTCTCAGTAAATTCCGAACTATCAACCTTCGTGGTGGAATTAAACACACTGTGTACTTTTTCTATGAAAAGGTCCAAAAAAGATGTCACCTCTGTCAACGTCTGACGCATGCCAAAGATCTTTGTCCTTTTGTCAATAGAGATCAGCCTTTCATAGAGACTCCGCCAGCAGCTCCCTCCACCTTCTTTGTTTCTCAAACACCGAGTGGCCTCTCTAAATCGGATCCCCTTTATGGTGTTCTCAAAGACAATCAGGTTGGAATTCACCCAATCTCGGGACGACCGCGCATTGCCCCTGAGGTCCTTCAAGAAATGCGTAACTACCTTCTGGCATCAAGTGGAGAGGATCGTAGCATCAAGGAACAAAGAATTATAGCTTCTGTTCAAGAAGTGGAGAAGGACCCGATTGCTCAGAAGACTGTTCTCCAGTTAATTCCTCCCCCAAAAATTACCACTGAGCTAGACAAAGGTAAAGGTTTGGTCTTTGACTATGAGAAGATTGTGTCGATGCATTCAGCTGACAGCAGGGGTCCCAAATTAATGTCGGCAGCCATCTCAGCTGGTCAACATCACTCCTCCTCTTCTCCTGAGTTTGTCCCTCCTCCCTCTGCCTCGTTTAACTTCTCAAGCTCTACGGTTCCTCAGTTAAATTTCTCCTTAACTGACATTACCGGTGCTCCAAAGGTTAAAGGCAAAGCTAGGAAGCGACCTGGAAAATATGCAAGGAAGACTCAGGTCAAAAACAACGACAGCTCCACAAAGTCTCCGTCTCCAGATATTAGTACCCCTCCAGAGTCTAAGAGAAAGGCAGAAGAAGAAGCGGCGGATGCTCCCAAGCACTCTAAGCGTAAAGCATCAGAGATGGTCCCATTTGAGGGACCGTCGACTGAGTAATGTCTCTACTCAGTTGGAACTGTCGGGGCGTGGGACGTCCTCATGGCCTGACAGTTGAACGTCTCAAGGAGCTACGGCGTACGTACTTCCCTGAGATTCTTTTTCTGATGGAGACTATGAATAGCAGTAATATTATGGAAGACCTTAGAGTTTGGCTAGGATATGATCACGTTTTCACTGTAAATCCTGTCAACACTTGGGGCGGTTTAGCTTTATTTTGGAAAAATAGTATTGACTTGGAGATTTTGTATGCTGATAAAAACCTTTTGGATGTTAATATTAAAATGGGTGTTCAGCAGTATTTCTTATCTTGTATTTATGGTCATCCTCATATCAAATTCCGTCATCTTGTTTGGGAACGTTTGATGAGGTTTAGCACTAATAGAAAAGGAAGTTGGTGTATGCTCGGCGACTTTAATGAGATCCTCAACAACTCGGAGAAGTTAGGTGGTCCTATTAGATGTGAGACTACCTTTCAAGCCTTCTCTGATATGCTTCATATGTGCGGGATGACTGAGCTTCCCAGTACCGGTAATAGCTTTACTTGGGGAGGAAGGAGGAAAAAGCTGTGGATTCAGAGCAAACTAGACAGAGCCTTTGGTAACTCTGACTGGTTCAAGAACTTCCCCGCTTCCAATCAATCCTTTTTGGCCAAGCGCGGCTCTGATCATAGGCCAGTTTTGGTGAAACTTACAGCTTCACAGGATCGCTACCGAGGCTCCTTTAGATTCGACAAAAGATTACTTCATAAGCCTTTAGTTCAAGACACGATCCATCAAGCTTGGAACTCTGCTTCTTCTCCTCAAAGCTTCTCTGTCTCATCTCGGTTAAGTAACTGTAGGAAAGCCTTAAGCAAATGGAAAAGTGATAATCAGGCTAATTCTAAAGTGAGGATCACTCTTCTTCAGCAAGCCCTTGAAGTCGAGCAATCCTCGATGAATCCTAGTTCCCTTCGATGTGATCACATTCAAAGAGAGTTACTAAAAGCTTATCGAGATGAAGAGAATTTTTGGAAACAGAAGAGCAAAGATGACTGGATCCTCCATGGTGATGGAAACACAAAAATCTTCCACGCGGCTGTTAATACGTCTCGAGCAAGGAATGAAGTCTCTAAACTAACTGATGCCAATGGCATCACTCACCGTTCTGAAGCTTCTAAAGCTCAAGTCGCCATTAGCTACTTCCAAGATTTGTTCAGGTCCTCAAATACTGAGGATTATCCAGCCATTTTGCACGGTCTCCAAGCTAGAGTGACTGATGGGATGAACCGTTCTCTTACCAAGACAGTTACTCCTGAAGAAGTTAAAAATGTTGTCTTCTCAATTAAGCCTGAAAGTGCACCAGGAGTGGATGGCATGACTGGTTTTTTCTTCCAGACTTATTGGGATACGGTAGGAGAGCAGATGACAACGGAAGTAATTCGTTTTTTTGAAACTGGAGTCATGCCTACGGAATGGAATTATACTCAACTCTGCCTCATACCGAAGAAGACTAATGCGTCTCTGATGTCTGATCTTCGTCCAATAAGTCTTTGTACAGTGATGTACAAAACTATTTCCAAGATTCTAGCATCAAGACTACAACCCTTCCTGCCTGACATTGTCTCTTCCAATCAATCAGCTTTTGTTTCTCGTCGCCTCATCTCGGATAATATCATCCTCGCTCATGAAGCGGTTCACAGCTTGAATACAAAGGATGATATTTCGGAACATTATATGGCAGCTAAGACTGACATGTCAAAAGCTTTTGATCGAGTCGAGTGGAATTATTTGGAAGCACTTCTCAAGGCTCTTGGCTTTCATCATCGTTGGGTGCAATGGATAATGCGATGTGTATCTACAGTGACGTACTCTGTTCTCATCAATGGTCAGTCTCATGGTTATATCTCACCTGCTCGAGGATTACGTCAAGGAGACCCCTTATCACCTTTTCTCTTTGTCCTATGCGCTGAAGGATTGTCCTTTCTACTCAACCAAAGTGCGGAGATGGGACTACTCTCTGGTATTCAATTCTCAAACTCTGGACCGGCGGTTCACCATTTGTTTTTTGCTGACGACAACTTATTTCTCTTCAAAGCCGACCCTCTCCAGTGTCAAGCTTTCAAGGAAATTATACAGAAATATGGTGAAGCAACGGGCCAAGTAATCAACCATCATAAATCATCCCTATCGTTTGGGCGCAAAGTTGATGCAGATAAGAAGTTGCGCATTCAAAATATTCTTGGTATTTATGAGGAAGGAGGAGCAGGTACTTATTTAGGCCTGCCTGAATGTTTTAGCGGTTCAAAGGTGGAAATGTTAGCTTACATTCAGGAAAAGATGAAGGGCAGAATGTCAGGTTGATATACAAGGTTTCTTTCTCAAGCAGGCAAGGAAGTCATCCTTAAGTCAGTGGCTATGGCAATGCCCATTTATGCGATGAGTTGTTTTAAACTGCCCAAGACAACTTGCAAGAATCTCACGGCAGCAATGGCTTCCTTTTGGTGGCAATCTTCAGAAGAAAAAAGGAAAATACATTGGATGAGCTGGGACAAACTCTGTGTTCCTAAGCGGCTTGGAGGTATGGGTTTTAAAGATTTAGAAATCTTCAATCAAGCCTTGTTGGCCAAGCAAGCTTGGCGCATCCTTCAAGAGCCCACCTCCCTCTTTGCCTCTTTCTTAAAAAGTCGTTACTTTCCCGAAGGAGATTTCCTTTCAGCCAATCTGGGACGAAGACCTTCTTATGCATGGCGCAGCATTCTCCATGGGCGCGACTTACTTATCAATGGCCTTCGTCTAATGGTTGGCAACGGTCTCTCCATTAGCGTTTGGTCCTCTCCCTGGCTAGCTGATGGTGATCGTATGCGCTTACCACTGATGAAAAACACGCTGGTGGACCTCAACCTTAAAGTCCATGATCTTCTGATTCCTAATTCGCATAACTGGGATTTATCTAAGCTCTCTGACCTTTTCTACCCTCAAGACATCGCTCTCATCTGTAAAATTAAGCCGGTCATATCTTCCTCAGACTTCTACTGTTGGAACCATACAAGAACAGGGCAGTATACAGTACATTCTGGTTATTGGTTCGCGGAGCGTTTAGCAAACAAGGAGGCCTTTGCTGCAGGCAATATGCTACCATCGCTAAATGGTATCAAGGATCTTATTTGGTCTCTTGACACAGCTCCAAAGATTAAGGTCTTTCTCTGGAAAGCAGTCAGTGATGCGCTACCTGTGGCTGATAATCTAATCTCTAGAGGTATGACTGTTGACTCAAGGTGTCAGGTTTGTGGTCTAGAGGGAGAATCGATTAACCATGCTCTTTTTACTTGCACTTTGGCTCGTCAGTATTGGGCAATTTCAAACTTCCCTAGACCTCACTCTGATTTCTCTGTTTCATCCATTTACTCCAACATCTTCTTTGTTCTTCAAGCTCGCAACATTTCATCTATCCCTTCGTCTGTTAGCAGAGCTGACCCCTGGATCATTTGGAGTATTTGGAAAAATAGAAATTCACACTTCTTTGACAATAGTATTTCTCCAGCTCCATCCTTTCTCATCAAGGTCTATGAGGAAGTAAATCATTGGTTTCTCATAAAGGCTCTGGAGAAATCAGAAAAAGCTATTGACTTGGAAAGGAAGAAGAAAATTCTTTTTGGTTGGAAACCCCCCCTGCAAATTGGCTAAAATGCGATATTGGATACGCTTGGTGCCAATCAAGGAAAGAAGGAGGAGCTTATTGGGTTCTGCGTGATGAATCTGGTCGAGTTCTTCTTCATGGTAGAAGATCCTTCGCTAATACTAGCAGTCGTCTGGATGCCTCTTTAGAAAGTTGGTTATGGGCAACAGAGAGTTTAAAGTCTCTTCATTATGACTCCATCATTTTTGCCAGTGATGATCGCGACATGGTAGCAACAGTTACTTCTGCTCATGCTTGGCCATCCCTAAAGTTCTACTCCCAAAAGATTTGTCAAAATCTTAATGATTTTTTGGATTGGAGGGTTCAGTTTATGAAACGCAAGGACATCAAGGGTGCTGCTCTAATTGCTGATAGTGTTGTTAAAGAAGCTCGGTTCCAGTCCTACATAGCTTCAGGCCATCCCTTATGGTTGCGGCATCTCTTCATGCCAGTTTAACCCCTTTTGTTTGGCTTGTTGTATTTTGGAGCTTTCTTGTTTTCAGTTATTCTCCCCTTTTGGTCATTTTTGTTGCGTTTGTATAAACTTTTCTCTACCATCTATAATATAAGTGTTTAAAAAAAAAAACAATATACAAAGATTATAATCGAGAGTGATTGTAAGAATGTCATTGACATTTTAAAAAATATCACGTTGTACTTTTGACGGATATAATTGGACTCGAGAAGCAATGTGGTGGAAATCAATTTTTTTTTTTTTTTTTTTTTTTTTAACAGGGATGTTCCGCAACCCGTAGACCCGTAGACACTTCCGTAGTTTTCCGCAACCCATAGATCCGTAGTCACTTTCGTAGCTTTCCGCAATCCTTAGGCCCGTAGTCACCCCTGACCCGAAACCAGTCGTTACTAATACCCATTACCCAAGGGCCCAGCACCAACGCCGCGTTTAAATTTAAACTTGGGGAGGGCGTAAAGCATTTCGTGGCCACAAGGGATATTCGAACCTGGGTCCGTATCAGCGTTGGAACTGCCTCAAGACCACTAGCCCACCACCTTGTGGTTGGAAATCAAAATTTGAAGGCATCCAGTTCAAATGGATAAGAAGAACCTGGAATCAAGTTGCAGACATGCTTGCAAAAATAAAACTTCCGCATAACCTTTCCTTTTACTACCATTTATATATTCCTACCTTTGTAACAAGCTACATGCATAAGGATAAGGATTATGTTGACTATTAACAAATTAAAAAAGTTAAGTGTTATAAAAGAAAAACTTATTAGACGCTGAAACATTTTTTAAAAAAGTTCATCGTAGCAAAAATTATTATCTTTCATTTTTATATTTGTAAAATGGATTAACAATAGTTAATTTTATAATCATTTAGTTTTTATTTTTAACTTATTTTTTTGTCTAAACATTTTTTAATGTTGAGCAAAAAAACCTAAAAGACTGCAATCATTATAAGATGATCATAACCCAGTCTAACATATTAATCAAATAATATATTATTTCAAAGTTTTTATTTTTTAAAGTTAAATACATACTGATCTAATTTTAAAATATTATTTTGTAAATAAAAAATTAAATAGTACTAATTTGAATATATTATTTATATTTAATTTAAAAATATTTGAAAAACTCAAGCTTTTGTTGTCTATGTTTATACTTACTTACTTAAATTTAGTTTTATAATTTAAAAATAATAAATTAATTTTATTTTATTTAATTATATTTATATTTTAATTAATAATTTATAATTTGGGAATATATAAATATATTATTAGATGTTATATTTTGTTTCTAAGTTTAAATTTAAATAAAATACAATTTAGTTCTAATTAGATTTATTATTACAAACGAAATTAATTAACTCTTTAAAAAAATTATAATATTTTATACTATATTGTTAGAATACAAAAAAATATATAATACTTAAATTAAAAGATATGAAAATATTGGGAATTAGGTAATTTTGTATTAATTAATTAAAATTTTGATTTGATGATATTATCTTTGATAAATATATGAAATTTTAGAAAAATGGAATAAATAATAAAAAACATGTCAGATAAATATTAGTTCTATACAATACATTTTTAATCAGATATATTAATCAATGTAGAATCAAACTGTATAGGACAATTTCAGATTTTTTTATGGTTTTTTTCAGTTTTATGTCAAATATACAAGTTTAAAAACAAAAAGAACAATTTCAATATGCTTTTATGCTAACTTTTTACATTAGGCTCAGTTGTATAAATACTTGGGCTTAATATGACAATTAATTGAAAATTGTAGAATAATCCAAAGCAAGGATTTATTGTTGTTTAGATAGAAAGATTATTGAAATGAAATAGCTCATAAGAAGATTTATTATACAAAGCAAAAAAAAAAAATGGATGAAGCTTTAGATTGTCACCAATATATTAAAAGATTGATTAATATAATGGAAAGGAGAGACTGCAACAATCTACAGCCAAAGTTGCTTACATAAGAGTTCATAACGTATATATATGTCTAGAATTGCTAAGAATCAGGCTTGTGCTTGTGTTCTAATAGAAATGCTTAGGTGTTTTTGGTTATTCAAGTTCTCGGATTTCGAACAAAATAATAAACAAAATAAAACCAGATCCAGCAGTTACCAATTTTAATTTAAGTTTTTGATCAAAATTAAGTTTACGATCAAAAATCTCTTTGAATATAAATTCAAAATAAATTAGTCAGATTTAAATATTGATGCAATTTAAGATAGGTCCATTGTAAACAACAATATTGAAAAAGTCAAGCTTTCTACTTTTATTGAGTTTATAAATATAATTACCGATTACATTACATATCCAAAAGAGCTCATACATCAACTCAATTTTTATTAAATAACTGTAATTCATTCTTAACTGGACTATTGTCTTCTTTATTATGATGCACCTGAACAGGTTTATATGTGTAAATCTTGGCACACCATAGATAGTATACAAGGTTAACGGCTTGTAACACAGTGATCACCCAGTAAAAATACTCAAGTCTTCCACGGTTTAGATTGTTATCTGGTAACCAATTGTTTCCATCTGGTTTAGCGCTGAATTTATGAACCAACGTCACAAGCAAAGTGCTTACATAGTTCCCAATCGAAATTGCCATCCAGAACAACGCTGTTGCAGTACTCCTCATGCTTTCTGGAGCTTGGTCGTAGAAGAACTCCATATGTCCGATCGACATGAAAGCCTCAGCAATTCCATGGAGACTATACTGAGGAACCAACCAAAGAAACGAGATTGGAACCATTGTATGTGGTTTATCCAAAAGTCCATGCTCTATTGCAACGTGTTTGCGTTTGATCTCAATAAATCCGGCTACAAGTGTTGCGAAGATTGAGATTACGAAACCGATTCCCATACGATGGAGGAACGTGATGCCTCGCTCGAGACCAGTGAACTTTCTGGCAATTTTGACAAAAATACGGTCGTAGACGACGATTGTGGAAAGCATAGCAACAGTTGTGAAGACAGACATTGAACCCGCTGGTATTTGGAATGATTTTGTTAAATGTCGATCCATGGTTTTGGCTTGCTGAAGAGAAAATGTTCCTTGTTGAGCATAGGCGGTAATTAAGAGAATACCAGAGGCTCCAATTGGACCCATTCGGATCACGGATTTGAGTTCTTCGACTCGGTGGACTGTATTTAGCCTCCATGGATTTGGGATTTGACCCGGTTTTAAATTGTCTTGCTCAGTCACTATAGCTGCTTTATCCAAGAAACTGTATAATGCATAAAATCAGAGTTAGTCGTATGCTGTCAATTATCTACCTGTTACTTGCACGAAATGGGTCCAACAATTCAATTATTGCGGCATTTATGCCAAAAGCAATAAAAAGGATTTGTTTGTTTCTAATGAATCACGGATCACAACTATGATGTGTTTGCTTTATCTTCTTCTTTTTTTACTTTTGAATTTTGATGTGTCTGGTTTCACTCATCTAGTGGACAAGTTGTTGTACGATTACTCAATTGTTTACGTTACAATACTGATTTACTCTTTCAGGTTCTATTAGATAGAGTATCATTTTATAATTTATATATTTAGATTCTTCTATGATTCCTCGTGACTATTTGGATAGTGGATATATATAGTCAAACAGATACACAATCAGAAATATCTATAGCTATATAATAACTGTGTGCTGATTGATACTATGTATTTGATTTGATCAAAAATATCAAACTGTTAGATTTAAAATGATTAATAGTATACCTCCGTGTTCTGACTCAATTGAATTAGTAAATTAATTATGACCAAAATCAAGAAAAAAGTTATACATATGTTTACTCTCATCATTTTAGCTATAATATAGCTCTTTCCAAAATCATTGTGGTATCTCATTTTGTAACTACTCTTCGTTAATAGTTCTCCAAAATCACTAGAGTATTATAACCACTTTATCTAATAGAATTATATTGACTTTGCCTACAAATATATAAATATCTGATAGAATTGTGGGTGCACTTGCACCCCTAACTCATAGTGTGGCTTCGCCCCTATCTTCATCAATTATTTCAATAGGAACACAAACTATATGGTGTAGGTTGAACAATATAAATTGGAGAAAAGGAGTCAATAATATAATTGTTAGTACCTCATGTGTTTGGTGTGGGTGAGTATGCCATCCAAGGAGATAGGAGCATCAATCTCATCGTTGGTATATAGAAGAGTAGGATCAGAAACCATCCTCAGTTTCCTTTTACGAAACGCTGCGACTGCCACTTGGATCAAACGGGTAAATGGACTACCCGATGGATCCAAATGACGGTAAAGCTTGAAGCCACCGACAAAAGTAATAACGGATAAGAACATAGCTACTGTCGGGATGCCCAAACCTAAACCCCAACCAACGTTATCTTGTATGTACACAAGCACCGTCACCGCCACCAATGCTGCTGCTCCCATGCAAAAGTAGTACCTAATCATTCAAATCCAACGACAAAAAAAAATCATTACTAACGGGTTTATAGTACCTACAAAAGAAAATTACTATTTAAAGGAATAGTTCCATAAAACACAAGCTCATAAATCAGAAAAAGACTTTACGCATCTAGATGATTACTTATTTTTCTTAGATCTTAGAACTTTAAATATATGAAAAGGCTTAAAGGCTAACAGCTGTATTTTTTAAATAATACTAGTGTTACAAATACATGTTATCTATATAGTCACGTAGTGTTAAATAATATATATGTCTCAAACATGTTAGGTAATCCTAGTATTATTTATTGTTCGAAATCTCTGACAATATCAACAAATAATAAAACCCTGAGGAATCTACGAAAGGAATCTAGCTAGTTATTGATATTTATATAGATATGAAGAAGAGCAGATATAGATAAGTACCAGTTGAAGTAGTTCCAGGTTTTGGTGGTTTGCTTAGGATCCGACTCATCAAACTGATCCGCACCAAAAGCAACGACACAAGGTCGGATCCCACCCGACCCGAGAGCTCCAAGTAGAAGAGCTATGTACAGTATACTCAACTGTGCTGTGTCTGCTACTACACAAACCTCTTCTCCTTTACATGGTGGTGGCCTTAGCGTCGGCAGTATTGCTGATATCGTAAGCAGTGTCATCCCCTGTTTTATTTATTTATTTACTCGTTAGAACCAATGGTTGAGTGACTTCTCAGACATATTTTGAATAAAAGTTCAATATTAACATACTATTTGGTAGATGATGGAAGCGAACGTGATGGTCCAAAAGCGGCCCGCGAAGGAGTCGGCGATAAAGGCACCGAGGAGAGGGGTGAGACTCGAAGTTCCACCGAAGTTAGTGAGAGTGTTGGCTGCTTTGGTTAAGGGAAGGTGAAGCTGTGTTGTTAGATAGCTTATCATGTTTGCGTGAAACCCAACCACCGCCAACTTCTCACATATCTCGTTAGCTGATATTAATAAACCATTTAATATTAACTAGAGAATATTAAATTTTGCCAAAAAATATTTCAAACAATAATCACAATTAACTCATACCAAAGATGAATGGCATAGTAATCAACCCTCCCTTTGGTCGACTTCGTTTCCCATGAAGCTGTTTTTCTTCTTCACTGATCTTGTTCTTGCTCTGCTCCTCCATGATCTTGAGTGTTACTTGCAATATTTAGTTAACTATGTTAATGTTTTTTTGTTTAGTGTTGTAATGGTATTAACCAGGGGGCAGTATTTATAGGCTTTTCTGGTTTATCAATTATTGGGTGCTTTATAGTGGCTCTGGTCCGTTCAAGATCTATAAAGAAATGCGACAGTGACGTCTACTGAATCACAGCCACGAATTAAACCAGTTTGGTTTGTGAGAACCGGATAATATAAGTTTATAGAACTGCTTGATTTTATTCCTTATAACTTCTGTGTATATCTCTAATCCTTATCATTATCTCGAATAGATAACGTTTTGGGATTCCGGTTCATCCGTTATCTTGGGAATTCTTGTCAATTTGATTGTGCATTATTCAACATAGTTTGGTCCCAATAAAGATATTAGACTAATTAAACATTATAAAAAATAACAATTTTCTTATAAACTACTAGTACACTAGTAAAGACAGTGTCGTTTCTCCGAGGAAAAACATAATAATGAAACATTTGTTTTGACTCTTAAATTTGTAAAACTAATATTAATATATATATATATATATATATTATGACCCCTAAATTTATTTATTTTATTAGATTTTCGTTGCTTAAATTATATCATATATATTGTAAATTTAAGAATGTATATATAGTTTATTCGACTAAAAGCTTCACTGAATCATATACTGAAATAACAACATTTATACAATCGACTAAAAGCTTCACTGAATCTTATTCAATAATTCAATGTATAAATTACAACATTTATACAGATCTACATAATGTAAATTATTACACAAACAACTATGTGTCTCACATGATGAAAGCTTGTAAATAAATAACATTCTCAATGCATCCTTGTCGATAACGTTCTACTCTCTAAATAGTACATGTATTCGTAATACAGTGAAACCTCTATAAATTAATAATATTGGAACTAAAACAAAATTATAACTTTTTATTAATTTATAGAAATTATTAATTTATCGAAATATTAATTGAACCAAAAATTCAATTTAGAACTATAAAATTATATTAATTTATAAAGATATTAAATTATAAAATATTAATTTAAAGATGTTATACTGTAGGCTTGGACGTTCGGATACCCATTCGGGTTCGGTTCGGATTTTTCGGATTTCGGTTCTATTTTGTAACACCTTCTAGATCCCATTCTAGTAAATCTACAAGTTTGGTTCGGTTCGGATATAACACATCGGTTTTGGTTCGGTTCGAATAGTACCCGAAGTAACCATATATCATTTGGATTCAGATTATATCAGATCGGTTCGGATATACCCTAAGTAAAATCTAAAATTCAATAGAAAAACATAAAAAAATATAGACTTATTTATATATAATGGAGTATTTAAGATATTTTTTAAAAAAATTTAGATACTTATTATTAGATATCATGTTGAAATAAATATGAAATTGAATATTTGAAGTACATATTTATGTTTTAAATATTTATATTATATATTAATTCGGACATTCGGATCGGTTTGTTTGGATATTTTTCGTGTTTTCAGGTTTTTCGGATTATCCATTCGGGTTCGGTTAATAACACTTCGGGTTCGGATATGTTTTGTAACACCTTACAAGATCCATTCGGATATTTTTTTAGATTTTGGATTCGGTTTGGATCGGGTTTTTTGGTTCGAGTTCGGTTCGGATTTCAGGTTACGGGTTTTATGCCCAGCCCTATTATACTGTATATATATGGATACCCTCTCACTCGGTTATTTGCATTTCTTTGTCTTCAAAATTTTTCTTAATTGACCGGAAGCTTGTGGTCAAGTGGTTACGTGAAGAGTTTGGGATGTCATTATATTTCAAGTTCGATTCACCTGCCATACAAAATTAAGTTACATTTTTTTGTTACCATATACAGATATGGACCACTGTATTTCAGCATACTTGAATATTCGAGAGAGGGTATATATGTGGACTGCACTTCCCAATCGAAGGATAGGTCTGTGTCTTTGATTTATCCGAGTTTAACATTTTTCTTTTTGGTTAAAAAAAGAATGTTTCGTAATTGTATAATTAGTGCCTGATAGTCTGATACTAGTTCCGTTATGATCCATTAGCCTAATTTTCTCCACACAACAACATAGCCAATTCTCCTTCCAAATATTCCCATTAAAAAATAGCCTCTCACTCAAGTACGGTTATAAGTTCTTTAACATCTTCTTCATTTTTCCCACACATGTTCAGGGAGTGGCCGTGTGGGTGTCAACTAATCAATGAGAGATAGGACAAAACTTGAAGAAGTTTGCAATATTTTGTTTTAGCTTTGGTAATTGCAGCTACCAACAGTATGATGGGCTAATCACAGAGTTTTTTTTTTAATCACCGAGAGTTGGTTCCGTTGTGTCTTTATGTCGATTCTTGGTAAGAGGAATGTTTTACGTCGTATCATTAGATATTAGTAACGATTAAGACTGGGCTTAGGAAGAGATTAGAGCTTGTCTTAAACTCCTCTCAGTTTAAAAATACATATATATATATATATATATATATATATATATCGACTGTGGATTAAAATTCTAAACAATTTGGTTTATGTTAGTAGTAATCACATATTCTTTATAAACGTTATTTGTAATTCATGTAAATAGATGTCTTTCTTTTTGCATTTTATTCTTTTGTACATCTTCTATGATACATCAAGAATAGATTAGTTTCTTACAAAATGAAGACGTTTTAATAGTTTTAATTTGAGTGGTAGTCTGTGTTGTAGTAGTTTCGCATTCGTTAGAAATGGATAGCAACAGAATACGTGATACAAAAGTTGGTGAATGTGTATCACATGCCACATGGCAATATGGCAGTGTGGAGACTCTCACTCTCCCTTTTTGCACAGCCAAACCCACTCTCGTGTGCCGCCCAAAAAGACTTTCATTTCTATACGACATTTCTTTTTACTCCCAAAAATAATTATAAACTACAATGAATATATATAACTAAGTAAACATAAAATGAACATAATGCCCTCACAACTGCATTAGATTTTTTTTATCATTATGACATAAATCTGTTGTAGAATTCTGTTAATCAAAGAGTAGTGCAATTGAAAAGGAAAATGTTCTGCTTTTCTGATAGCGATCTCTCTTTCATCTAGAAACAGTTCTAAGTAATGATATGAGTTTCTATTTTAGTGCATTTATCAATAATTTATGTTCGTCGTATACACGTGTTTTTACCAAAATAATGTAACAATGTTTTTACCAACTAAGTTTCATTAGTTTGAATGTATATACATTCACAAGAGAATAGTAAAGCTTTCCTAGGTAAGATTGGCACATCTGTTACATTCCCAATTAGAGCATTTCCAATGGTACACAAAAAAAAATCTCTATATTTCACTCTAAAATAGAATAACTCTATTATAGAGTTGAATTTGCTCCAATGATTCACTCTATAATAGAGTGGATTATAGAGTAATATTGTTTTTTCACTCTATATCTATTCTATTAATTCTCCAGCATGACCAGTTGATATTAGTTGTGTCCACTTTTTAAATTTTACTTTTTAATAACTAACTACCATTAATCACATATAAATATACTCCAATACCTACACGTAATTTTTCAGTTTATTAAAACTTCTCCTTCCTATATTCTAGGAAAATATTTTTTTGTTCAATTTATAATCCACGTTTTTGAATAACAACCGCCAGTATTTGGCATGTAATTAACTATAACTATTCTTTGATTCCCATGCCTCATACCAATATATATATATATATATATATATATAATACCAATAACAATTAATAGCATTTATATTACTATGTTTACATATAAATAAATAAATATGCCAACTTTTGTTTTAAATTTATGGATAAAAATATTTGGGTAATTTGATTAATAAATAGTATTTTAGTATATATAGTTATTTAGAAACTAAATATAATTAATATTTGTGGGTATATAATTTTATTTTAAAAATTTGGATGTATTTGGTTTACGGTTTAGTTCGGGTTCAAAAGGCGGGTATATTTGAAAAAATCGATTTGCGGATACGGATTATGAATATTTTATCAGGAAGGGTGCGGGTTGGTAGATTTTGGATTGCAGGTACCCGCCAACCCGAAAAGTATTTAAAAATGAAAAGAAAAGTAATTTTTTTTAAAAAAATATGGTAATTTTAAAAAAATTTAAAAAATATATAATTTTTATTATAAATATATATTTTATAATAATTAAATTAAATAATTATTTTATAAAAATTTATAATCCGCTGATAACTGCCAAATTAAATGGGCGGATGCCAGTACAAATTATTTGTTTGCGGGTTGTGCAGGTTATATTTTTGACCAAAACAAAATTGAAATCCGCGGGTTGGCGGGTTCGACCGGCAACCCAGCCCTAAAAGAGCGTATACCGGATCTGCCAAATTAAATGGGAGGGTTCGAGTGAAAATTATTTGTTTGCGGGTTGTGCGGATCATATTTTTTGACCAAAACAAAACTAAAACCCGCGGGTTAGCGGATTCGACCGTCAACCTAGCCGCATATACCGGATCAATTTTTAAATTTCTATTATTTAATAAAATATATTTTGATTAATATTTACACAAATATGATTACAAATAGAAAAAATAAATATTTAATCACAAAACACACAAATATAAAAATTAAATTAAAACAAAAAATATACCCGGCCTTTAAAGGACGGGTCAAAATCTAGTTTGGAGTTAAAAAACAACATTACTCTATAATCCACTCTATTATAGAGTAACTCTATTATAGAGTGAAGTATTGGATCAAATTCAACTATATAATAGAGTTACACTATGTTAGAGTGGAAATTATAGACTACCATTGGAGATGCTCTTACAAATGGTGCGAGTGGAGTGTCGCAGTCTTAAATTTGATTTCTTGTTAATTATAGAGTTATCATCTCCTTCAACGATCAACCGACGATATCCCAAAGACCAAATAGCTTGCATAGTCTGTGACAGTTCACAATATTCAGGTTTTTCTGGTGTGATTCTTCCTCCAATTAATCTCTCCTACCGCAAATAGCAAAAACTCCATCTGAATTTATATTTCATCACTCTTATATCAGATTATTTATTACCCTTGTGATGTCAGACGTCATAGTATACTTAACCCATCACTCTTATATCATATTATTCATCACTCTTATATCAGATTATTTAGTCATCCAGTTTTTCATCATTCTAATAATAATCGTAGTCGGTTTTTAGTTTTTATTGTCATCTATGTCGAGGATTTATACGGGAAAAAGAAAAGCATGACTACATATTGAAAAATCAATAAAGAAACTTACATATACAACCGAATTATTATATTTCTAGTTCTTTTATTCACAGAAACAGTACGTGAATAATAAGAACAATAAAAGCTAAACTACAAATTAGTTTCTAGATCAACACAAAACGGTCAATCAGCACAAATGAATTAAATGGAGTAAAAACAAACATTAAGGCCATATTGATTTTCTTCCTACTATCCGCAAACGCAGTTTTTACAGTTAATAACGGTTGACATTGTTTCAAAACAATCATACAAACTGTTACAAATCGCTTCAAACCGCTATAAACCTTTTAAACTCAAAAGCTGGTTCCAACTAACGTTTGCGGTTGCAGACGGTTGCAAACGGTTGCGAATGGATAGAAAAATCTAATTTTTTTTTAATATTTTAAAATTAAAAATGAAAATGTTATAAATAAAAATACATACACACTTTATATATTAATTTAAACTCACAACATTATCATAATTTGTTTTATAAAAACTTTATACTAACTACTCATTGGAATTTTTTTTGAAGTTAATATACGTACATATATAAAGATATACACATATAAAATTAAATAAAATATTCTTTTAAAAGTTTTAATATAAATCTTCAAAAAAATATATATTAAAATTATAACTTTCAACTAATTAAAAATTAAACAAATAAACATAATATTATTATTAATCATATTATATTAATAATTATTATATTTTATCACAACAGTATATTTTTATATTTTTATATTTTTATAATGTTATAATATATTTATTAGTAATTTGTTATTAAACCACTACAATATCTCATAATCAACCAGTTACTAATATCCCACAAATGTAACAATTTTCAAACATTATATCAGTTATACAAAATGCTACATAGTGTTTGAAACCGCAGTCATCCGCATCCGCAAACTCTCATACCCGCAACCGCAACCGCTGCGTTTGTACCAGTCATACCCTAAATACAGATTTTTAGTACTCCTGTATTCCCCTTTAATAAGAGGATAAATTTAGAGAAAAATACTTTTACTCTTACCACATATACTACACATTATTTTATATACTAAATATTCTAAAGTTCTACTTTTATAAAAAATTGTTTGATCTACAATAATAAAATCATTTGTTATCATATTTACTATAATGACATACTGAATGTAATTATTATACATTTAGTTTCCTTTTTATTTATTACTAAAACAAATTGATTTTCCATTTGAAAAGACGAACATAACATATATAATCTATAGAACTACAACAAAAATATTTTAACACATTTATTATACAATATTTAATAAACTATAATGTACTTTATTTGGAAATATTTTAAATATAATATTTTAAGAGATATTCCAAATAAAGCACGTTATAACTAATTAAATAGTTATAATCATATAGTGTGAATAAATATTTACATATATTCTTATCAAATTGCGTCAACTTAGCCTGTACATGTGCAAATTTATTTTGTCCTTTACAGAATTAAAGAAAATAACAAACTAATATTCTGTCCAAAATATTTTTTAATAAATACATGCCAAACTAAATTACAAAAACAAATACATGGCAAACTGAATTAAAAATTCATAACATCTTTTTTTTTTAAATAACAAAATGAAATTTCATATAAACTTGTAATTTGAGTTTATCTATAAATCCAAATCCGCAACATTAAATAGAAGTTTACAAACATAATGTATTATATTAGAAGTAAGGGTCTTAAATAAAAGAAGAAAACATAAGTTGTGTTTTTCATTTGTGTATTTTGCATAATTGTTTTAGTGATTTACTGGACTAAAAAAATAATGGGTGCACATAAGAAATAACTACAAATACAACATTCATTTTAGAAAAATCATGGATGCATGTGCACCCCTAATCACTTCTATAGATCGCTCCTGCATATTCATATGGAACTCAATTTCGTTTCATATAGAGAAAAGAACCGAATACGTCCCTCTTAACGAGTAAAACAAAAACAAACAAACAAAAACTGGAGAAAGGAGAGATGCGCAGGATTCCGAGTTTGACATGGGAACAAAAGCTGAGCATACGTGTGTGGAGGCAAAGAGCACCAGCTATTATGTATTAACCAGAAATAGGAAAAGCCATCACAAGACCAAAGTCTCGTTTTGCTACCTCTATCTCCACATATCCTGTGTGATAATTGCCACTCCTTCTTCTTCCTTTCCTATCAACTTTTCTTGTAATCTATTTTTGAGCATATCACTTCATTACTATTTTTACTGCAGTGTGAATGTGTGATGAAGAACACTACCAATATAAAGTCAGTGTAACCCTTTCTTTTGGTATATATGACGAGACGATGTTAGACGGCAACAGTATGATTAATGAATAGTCCTATGAAATTCTTGGTCGAATTGAATACACTAAAAGATTGTAAACAGTGAATATTTATAAAATTATCAGAAAACCATACTTTCAAATTAATATATACTTCGTAGAGCTTAAACTCAGGTTTTATCTGTTTCGTATTCCGTTGGGCTTTTTGTAGTTTTGTTGTACTCTCCTTTCATGTAGCTTAAACTCTTCTAAGTTTAATATAAGTTGGTTTGATCAACAAAGAAAAGAAAATCCAAGGTTCATAGTTTAGTATCAAATGATTTATAACAAGCATGTGAACGATGATAAAACACACACACACACACATTCAGAAAAGACTTCCTAGTCTACGAACGCATATTTTAGAGCACACCGTACCGACCAAGAAATGTAATGAGTTATAATAACTTATATTCGTTGTCATTCTTTGCAGGATTTACGTCAGAGATACTTTGGATTTGATATTCTCTTATATGAGCGGGTCTGGTTCTATTGTCCTCTGTATCTAGTTCATCAGAGCACCGTACGGACCGAGATTATCGGGGGAAGATGAATTTTCTGATCATAAATCCATGGATTATTATAAAATAATGTTAGGCAATGCATGTATGTTTATTTGGTAAAGAATTGTCCATGATTAGGATATGTCTGCATACTAATAATTTATCATGTAGATGTATATTGTTAAGTTAGATGGACTTCACACTTAAAACCAATTGGTGATAAGAGGAGTTGTTCATCTACCTTATATATTACTAAGGATCCCTTCCAATACCCGATGTGGGACTTATGTCTCTAATACGCCCCTTCGAGATGATGGCTCTTTGAGCGTCAATCTCGGAATGTTTGGGTAAGGATCGATGGGCCGATTTTGGGCTGGATCGATAATAGATCGGGTTGGACTGCATGGATCGGACTCTGATACCATGTTAAGCTAGATGGGCTTCACACTTAAAACCAATTGGTGATAAGAGGAGTGGCTCATCCACCTTATATATTAGTAAGGATCCATTCCAATATCCGATATGGGACTTATGTCCCTAATGTATATTGTGATATACAGCTGAAAAGTTCAGTTCGTGATATTGTTGAATAATGAATATACATGAATCTGAGTCCGCAATGTCAGACAAAGTCTTCAATAATTCAAGAAGCTATATATACAATAATGTAGTCGAGCAAAGTTTCAAAAAATAATACTAACGATAATAATAATGTAGTTGAGCAATTTCAATCTTTTTGGGGCAGACCAATAAAATCATCAATATTTTTTTTGATCAAACAAAAAATCATCAATACATGTACGATTAGTTGTGTTTAAAGACTACTCAAACTATATTATTGGGTACACAGATTCTAACATTTTTATATATTAAAAATTAAATAGAAAAACATAATTCAAAAGAATTTGAAAATGAAGTGTTATTTATTTTATAAGATATATATATATATATATATATATATATATATATATATATATATATATATATATATATAACTGATAGTTTTGTTCTCACCATGCCACATTATCATCAAAATATTCTCTATAAATTTGACACCTAAGCACATCCACCATTAATAGTTATTACGAAATAGTATAATTAAATATCTCAAATTATTTGACAATTTAAGAATTTAGATACGTAAATAAGTTAAAAAGATCTATATATGTTAGTTATTTGTCAATTTATTATCAAATATATTATCCAACAAAATTAAATAAAACAAATAATAAATATTATACTAATATATTTATATTTCATAATTAATAAGACTAATTGAAAAGAAAAATCGATGAATGAAAAAATCATCATTATCTATATGTATGTCAAATAATTTTGATATTAATTCTTACAACTTAGTTATAATAAATAATTTTGAAATAAATATGAAATATACTATTCTAAATAATTTAGGTGTACATAAAAAAATAATGTAAGGGAATATAAAAGAATATTTGTCATTTTACATTATAAACAAAAAAATGAACACAATATATTAATAGGATTCATAAATTTGGGTTTAGTAATATCTTTAAATTTTCATATTTAAAGGTTAATTTTTATCTAAGAAATAATTTTGGTGAATAACTATTGTTTACCTAAAGTTGTAGTAAACATTGGCTTTAACATGTTATATATAAAGTAAATTATTTTAAATAAATCAAAATTTAACAAATAAAACAAAAAGGTTTTAATAAAAATACAATAAACTTCACTAGATACATTATAACTCAATTATATGTAAATAAATGTTAATAACTAATCAATAACATTTATTTTGAATTTTTTATCGGTTATTGGATAATATGATTTATTTAGTCTTCAAAAAGAATAGCATACACCATATTCAGTCATATATTTTGTTAATAGTAACAGTTAATTGATATTTTGTTTTCATTATGTCTACAAACATTTAAACAATTCTCTATTACAATGAATAAATAATTTACTTTTCATTATTTTAAGTGGTATAGAAATAAACAAAGAATCAATAAATTCAATATATAAGAGATAATAATCAATATATTTCGTGTTGAACTTAACCTCATTATGAAGAAGTTTTATTCTATTTACTAGTATTATAGTAAAAATATAACAAACATTTAAGAAATTATAAAACAACTAAAATTTGCATATGCCACACGACGACCTTATAAGAGCATATGTAAAAATAGAACAAACATTTGCATATGCCACACGACGACCTTATAAGAGCATATGTAAACAAATACCATGTCAAAACGTTGTTATATGTGTATCCATAGTTTTCCTTTTGTGACAAAGAGCCACCCATAGTTATTATACAAGTACTAGTTCAAAAAAATAATTAGTAATATCTTAACATCAATGGGTTTAGTTTCTAACGATAATAATTCATAACTAAGATATAATGACAACTAAAAAAGGTATAATGACAACTGCACAAGCATTGTCGAGTGGTACACTAGATTTGTAAAGGTGGTAAGCATCCTAAATTCGAACTTACAATTTAAAATTTATCCGCGTATGTGACAATGCAATATAGACATTTAATTTCCATTGCGAATAATCTAAGAATTTACCGGATATCCTGGTTTATAAAAAAACTTACAATAACACATAAGATATGGCCTACGAGGCTACGACGCCATTTATGAAAAGAAGAAAACATTACTAAAGTGCATCGAATAAATCATTGCCTTTCTCTGTTAAGCTGTTATATGAAACCTTGCCTACAAGAAGTGTTTCGGCACAAATTGCATCCCAAACGGGAAATTCTATAAATATCAGTCTCATGGACTGGAAAAATTGATACCTAAATAAATTAACGTCGAAGAAAATATCAAAAAAAGGATGAGATCGATGATACGTAATCACAGCGATACCAAAACATAACGTGTCCCCCATTATTGCGATTTTGATCTTAGAAGATTGGTTAATGTCATTATCCTAAAGATTGGTCCATGCCACTCAAAGTTGCAGTTTCTAAAGTAAACCTGCTTCTTCTTGGACGGTCCATTTCAAATCGACATAGAGATAGTGCACGCCTAAAAACAATGACTGCTGTTTGTTATATATATTAAAGTGTCTCGTCTTTTTGTAATTAAGGAATTTTGTTTACAACTTTCATCTCTCTATATATGATATGCCAATAATGTGATGTGTCTTCTTACTCCATGTTATCCTACAAACGTGAGACCTTTTTGAGCCTCATAAAGTGTAGGATAAATCATATAATATGATTACATCACTACTAGATTACTTATATGGAATTTTCTCCCTCTTTGCGATGTTTGTGTTCTGCATGCTGACAGCGATCAACTATAACGACTAACATAACAACGATGACCAACGAACTCTTTTTAGTTTGTTTTGTAGTCGGCACTAGGCACTACTCTTGTCTATTTTGTAGTCTTTTGTTTAATGATAGGTTTCGTAAATATATTTTGAAGATTAGTGATTAAAACTTTAAACGCTAAAGAAGTGAAACAGTTTAAAAATTTAGATTATCGATTAGTTTTGTATAACTTATCGTTAATGCGTTGGTCCAAAAGTGGTAAAAAGGTTCCGGCTGAAACTAATGTCATCGGAATTCGGAATTCGACTTACACTAAGAAGAACTAATTATAATATTTTAGTTGAAACCATTTCTTTGTTACAAAAAAAAAACTTATTGTTTCTGCCAACTAGAAAAACCATGATTTAGTAACTACAAATGTCGTTGGCAACTAGAGTTTTAGGTTTTGGATTGAGTTTATTTTATTTAGGCTATAAAAATATTAGACGAAATGATCTCTAAAGTTCAAAAAGTGATTTCTACAAACTTTGGATCAATTTTTTTGAGCCAAGATTAGGGTGTTTAGATCTAAACATCTTGACAAAAAAAATCTAAATCCAATTTTAGTCAGGTTATTTTGATTATATATTAATTTTATAGTTATTTTTAAGAAATATATATATATATATATATATATATAATTATAAGATAAACTTCCGTAGATTAAAAAATGATTTAGAAAAATATATGGTTACAGTTAGTCTTGGGATTTATTATCCGAGATACAGATTTGATTCGACATTTGCTTCGAAAATAAGATATATGGAACGTTCAAAATTTGGATCCGGCTGGTAAAATTTCGGATATGAGAAAACCGAATCAAGATCAAAATATCTTGATTATTAGCTTCAGATATCCGGATCCGGAACCATATTTTAAAAATATATCAAGTTTTTAATTTTACTAGTAATTATATTTGATATATTAATATTTTTACAAAAAAATAATTTTATATTTTATATTTTAATTTTTGATATTATATACATATATATATATATATATATATATATATATATATATATATATTTGCAAATACTATATAATATTTAATTTGTGTATTAAATTTAGAACTTTAGTTTTTTTTTTTTAAATATTCTTTATTTTTATTATTTTACGAATCTGAATTTAGATCCGGATATCCGCGAGTAATACAATATCAGACGAATATCCGGAAGGTACAAATCTGGATTCGAATACTAAATCCACACGGATCCGACGAATCTAAATCCGGATTTGGTTACCTTAAATTTTATGGATATTCAGATCCGTCTCACTCCTAATTACAATGACTAATAAAGTTAGGAAATTCAACACATATTCACATTAAATAATAAATTTTACAAATACAATTTTATAAACTTTGAGTTTGTCTGTTTTTGAGTTATCTAAAGAACAACCAAACTCAAATTTACAAGTTTTTGAGATTTTTTTTCTTGAGAAAACTCAAATTTACAAGTTACTAAAATTAAATGAATCTGAATGAACTTACACCTAAATAAATTTGAGTTTTTCAGATGGTATAAGGTTAAATCAGATTGGATTGACTAAATTGGTCACCCCTAAAAGCAAGTAACAAAATTATTTAGTCGCTAGTAGATTGATAGCAGCACCAACTACAATATGAACATAATCTGTACTTTGTGTAATATACAGTATGCAGTTTGTAACCGGTAACACTGAATAATGTTCAAAAAATTCTTGAAATATTTCTATTTAACGATTTCAATTTTATGTCAATCTTACTATGAAAGTCGTCACATCCTGATTTATGATACGTGAAAAAACTTAAGAGAATTGATTTGACTACCTATGTTACCAAAATTGACTTACTTTTTCCGTCACACATCCGTTTAGAACTCTAGAGTTAAACGTGCTTGGACTGGAGTAGTGAAATGATGGGTGATCTATCGGGAACTGATTCGCGATACCGTGTAAATGAGTCCAAAGCACGGGAAAAAATCGGGTGGTGATTGCAGGGCCAGTAAACAATGATTTCGAGCCTTTGAAAATTAATGACCGACCGTCATATGGAATGGGACCCATGGGTCGAGAGAGCGGGCGTGGGTGGCCCATTAGCCATAGACGAGTCAGGGCGTTACAAGTGGTATCAAAGCTGGTTAGCCGTCTCAGTTCTGACTTGAGAGGCGTCTTGAGACCTGTCGTGGGACGCAACGAGGACGTTACGTTTTGAGAGGGGGTGAATTGTAACATCCCGAGTTGTAATATGTGAAAAGGCTTAAGAGAATTGATGGCTACCTATGTCACCAAAGTTGACTTATCTTTTCCGTCACACATCCGTTTAGAACTCCAGAGTTAAGCGTGCTTGGATTGAAGTAGTGAAAAGATGAGTGACCTATCGGAAAGTGATTCGCGATACCGTGTAAGTGAGGCCAAAACACGGGAAAAGGTCGGGTGGTGATTACAGAGTCAGTAAACAATAATTTCGAGCCTTGGAAAATTAACGGCTGACCGTCAGATGGGATAAGGCCCACAGGCCGAGAGAACGGACGTAAGTGGCCCATTAGCCATGGACAGGTCGGGACGTTACATATACAATATTTTTTTTGCCGAACTTTTTTAGAAAGATTGGCCGGAGAGTAAAAAAGTAGGAGGTTCTACCGAGAATTGAACTCGGGTTACTGTACAATATTCAGAATGAATATCATTAAGTTCATTTTCTGTCACTTGCATAATTGCGTTTAGGCAAACTAGTATTACATTATTATGTTTATTTGGGTTCAAGTATTTATCTAATGAGAGTTAAAAAAAAAGTATTTATCTAATGAAACCCACAGAAAACAGATGCAAGTTGGTTCTCTGGTTATTTCTGCAACTACAATTTGGGCTCTCTTCCTGTATCTGCTTGACTACGTAGGCCCTGTTTTTGTCTCTAACCCAACAAATCTAATTAGACGTCTCTATTTTATAATTTGGGCCCTTTACTTAACCAAAATCATTTCTCTAAATTCTGATCAAAATCATCGAATCAACTGTTATACGAAGTACAGGAAACAAATCTTACCGTTTGTTTACTGTTCATTGACAATAGCTATACGCTATTACTTACTACATATAGAAATAATTCAAACAAATCATATACTTCATTTTACAATAAATATATTTAAAATTTCTAAATACAGAAGTGAGGCATGATGCTCGAAAAGAAAAGAAAAAACGAGACAGTAATGTTTTTTCTGTGAAACATGAAACGTGATAGAGACGAGCGGCAGAGGGAATCACGAGAGTGGAGGAAGAGATTGGCAATATAATGAAATTACACGTGATGCGGGCCGTAACGTACCACGTGTTTACGGCCCACCCTCTCTTCACGCCCATTGGCCCACTCTTTTATTCTTTATTCCTTTCTTACAAATCTTTTTTTTAGCAATCCTTTCTTACAAATCTCTTTTCTAAATCTGTCAGATACACAGAAAAAAGTATCTACTGATTTTAACAGCCGGTATGAATGAGAAAGAGAGAGATTATCCATGTTAGACGTCACTATATTGATTTTTAAAAAGGTCGGAGATTAATGTAACTGATAAAAGATCAATTGAGTTTTTCTTTTGTACCTGATGAAAGATTTTAGGCTGGGTATAAGATCGGATTGGATTCAGGTAGGATACTTCGATTATTACTATTTTAGATTGGACTCGGTTCAATATTTTCTTGGATGTGGAACGGTTTGATTATATCCGAAAAATGGATTTAGTTAGGATCCTTTTATTAAAATCTAAATATATAAAAATTAACGATTTTATCCAATATAACAGCTTGAGTCAGATTTTTATTTATATATATGTAAAAATCTAAAGTAACTAAAAGTATATAAAATATCTAAAATTTTAATTAATATATTAAAATTTTACATATATAAATAATATTTATAGTATATATTTATAGTTCAAATATTTTTCAATGTCCATAATTTTTTTTGAGTTTTCAGATTTAAAAGAATTATGTAGTGCTTATATATTTATGTTTGATTAAATTATGCTTGACACCTTGACATTTATATCGGATCCAGCTCGAAATCTTTAAAATCAGATAAGATAAAATTCAGAACTTCAAATCAAGATATTTTTTCCTAACCTAATTATTAGTTCTAATCGATTGTTCAAAATACAAATTTTCAGAATAGAAGAGTTTTAATAGATAGAATATTAATTAGTATACTTTCAATTTACGATGATAAATTTTTAAGTTAAATTTAATAGATCATCCAAAATATATTTTTTTCTTAAAGCATTTTCAAGAAGAACTCATTTTATGGGTGAATCATCATCAAAATGAAGGTTTGAAGCTGATATACTTCAAAAGAAACATCAAATATTTTTTAAAAAATTTATTTAATTAGCATTATAATCTTCAAATTTAATATAAATTAATTGTAGTCATTAAATTTTATATAGATAAATAATACATACACTTTAAATGTTAGACATAATATTTAAAAGTACAATTTATTATAACATAAATATAATTAAAATAATTATATATAACTCACACTAATTCATAAAAATATATACAAAAACAAATTACTCAATATTGCTATTTCCATATTATTTCTACATATGATCAATCAACGAATTCCGAAGTAAGAAATGAGTCGATTTTTATTTGAAGACCATGAGTTAAAAATTGTTGAAATTTTATTTATCGTCATTTAAATGTTTGGTGCCAGTCTTACATTTCTAACTGGTGTGTTGATATCACGTTTATTTTTAAACTCGATCTATAATAATAAAATACATGAATTCAATCTGAAAAAACCAAAAATTATATAGGAAAAAAAAATTCAACAACGATTGTTACTACACCAAATTTTATGGACACTATTTTGGTAATCTTAAAAGCTGGAAGATCATTGTATAGATTATCCTTTGTGTAATATTCTAAACTATCCATTATTTTACTTCTGATCTTTAATTTGTAAAATGTTTGATGTAATATAATTGTTTCCTGAAATAATAATTCTATTTGAAATAATAGTATTTATATTAGTTTTATTTTTGTTTAAACATATTTATATATTTTAAGTATTAATAATATACATATACGTAATATTTTTTTTTTCATTTCATGAGTTTCTTTTTATTGTTGGTATTAATAATCCAATGGATGTTTTTATGTTTAGGAAATTGATTTTTAACTGAATTAAATATTTACAAAACTAAAACCACTCTGAATTATTAAACTATAGTCAACATAAACTGAATCGAATATAAACTAAATCAAACTTATTCCAGTTGAATTTAGTTTAGAGCATTGCCAATCATGTTTTATATTTTATTCTAGAATTGAATGAGAAATAAAATAATAAACAAAAAAATAAAAATATTAGTCCGTAAATGAACTAAATTTTTATTTTTTATTCACTATTTCATTTTTTTACTTTTCACTGCATTTTGGTAAAAATGTGAAGTGAAATTGGAAATGCTTTTAATTTAAGAAAACTTAATTATTCAAATTGAAATAGTAAAATCGAAATTCAATTATTTCAATAAACATATTTCTTCAATTGCAACACTTTCTCTTCCAAAACAAAAGAGGGTCGACAACACCAAATATGTTAGTTTAAATTTTGGCGGAGTTCATTAGCGGAACACGCCGATGTGGTGATTTAGCGAAGTTAATGAATTCCATTTTTGATTTAGAACATTTTGTTCAAACAAAGTATATAAACTGAAACTTGAATTCTTATTTTGGTTGATTAATAAAGTAAATATTAAAAAAAATTGAATTACCCACTAATTACAAACAATTTTAAACAAACAGAAACTTGAATAAATTGATAAGGATATCACGATATCGAAATGTGAAATAGTATAAAATTGCATCTTATTTTAATCGAGAATGAACAGAGGCAGAGAAGGGGGAGGACATTTTCCTCAATATAGACACTGATTCATTTCTGGTCTATTTCTATTTCTTTTCTTTTATTTATACAGGTTTATTGGTTTTACGCTATTAATTCTCTGCAAACGAAGCTGAGACTGGGTAAGGATTCTTCAGGAAAGAAACAAAATACATCTTCCGTTTTTAAATAGAAGATGTTTTAGAGAATTTTTGATGTTTCAAAATAAATGATGTTCCATATATCAGTGTATTTTAACATTATCAAAAACTGTGTAACTAATTATATTTTGTAATTTATTTTATGATTGGTTGAATCATTTTAAATTTATATTTAGTGATATTGTAAGATAAAAAAAATTTCTTAATAATTATGTACAATCCTAAAACTTAATATGCTTTGGAATAGAGGGAGTAGGTTTCTTCGGCGGGGTGGAGAAAATACTTTTTGTAAGACTAAAATAAAACTATTTTTTTGAATATTGAGATTATAAAGTTAAAGAACTTTATCATAGAATCGGTCATATCATTAGTTAGTATCGCACGAATCTTATAAATCAAAGTAACTCAGTTACTCTGATCTCATTATTATTTTTTAACTATACAGAAATATTCAGATTCCACAGACTATTCATATGTTGCCACTGAAAAATTAACGTATTGCGAGAGATATGAAACACAGACTATTTTTATATGTTGCCACTGAAAAATTAACGTATTGCGAGAGATATGAAACCGACGCATGGTCTAATTATTTATGTGGGTCTATAAACATCGAGCTCTAAAAGTATTCTATATGTGAGTTCGATGTTCAGAGTATCTTTCCAGAAAAAAAAAGAAGCCATGTGTAAATGAAACATAAAAAAAGAAGCCATGTGTAAATGTGCTTCAGAACTAAGTGACATATCTTTTAGCAAAAAAAAAAAACTAATTGACAAATGCATCTGAATTACAAATTTGGATCTCGTGAATCCTTCAGGTCAATATAACTAGAATGCTGATTGAAACAAAATAATGTGATAGTACTAGTAGAAAAATATGTACAAATCGAGACGCTACATCTATATATATTATCGACCTTGGAATCTTCCTTATGTTTTAAATTATTTTTCTTTTACTATCCTTTTTATCAAAATTTTCTTTTACTACCTTGATTACTGCTGTCCAAGTTTCTATCTCGAAACACACTTTGCATCTAGTTATATTTTGTTTGATACTTATTGTGACTAGGTGGTCACTATAGAGTAAATTATTACTCATAATTTTGAAATTACACTGGATTTTATTTCACTAAAATCACCAGTTAAACTAAAATATTATTTATTTGTCAAAAAACTAAAATATTATTTTGATTTTAATTTAAATATTATTAAATAGAGAAAATACACACTTCTTTTACTCCAACTATTCTATCGAAAACTTATTTATGTTTTATATTTTAAGTATCTTGTTATCATTTCTTTTTACATTTTATTCTTTTTATTTTTTGCTAAAGACATTTTTATTGTCTTTTACTTTCAAGATACTAGTCCGACCATATCTATTCTATTAAAAGAGAAAATTCTAAAAAAATCTACTTATACAAGGTTATTGCATCCTTTCATTTAAGTAACAATTATTTGGTCTTACATAGTATTAGCCCATTAACAAAACCATATATTTAGCTAACTATATTTATTACACTATATTTATTACGCCATATTTAAAAAACTAATATACCAAATTTATATTTGACATACCAAAACATGTTCTACACGATAATGTAGCACGCAACAATGTTCTATACAACACACTATATATTTTGTAATTGAGTTAAGCCATACATTATACATTTTAGATTAGATTCTACCGCCATAACTATTATAATTTAAAACGTGATGGGCATAAACCTATTATACAAAACAAATAGTTAAACATATATTAAAACAAAAGCTCATCTATAATAACTCTAATGACAAATATGTTTATAAAATAAAACAGCTAACAATGTTTTATTTTAAAAATTTTAGTTTCTTTATCAAAAATAAAAAATATATAATTATTGGTTTTATTTTTCTGTATTTTGATAGTTAATATTCATAAAAATATTTGAAAAATATTCTTTATCAAAAATAAACAATTTATTAAAAAAATTGGAGTTTTAGCTCGGGTCAGTTCGGTTTATTCGGTTTTCGGGTTATTCGGGTTGGGATGTTTAGGAACCATTTAGGAACCTGACATTTTTTCGGATCTGTTCGGTTCAGATAATGTCGGGTTTCTATTTTTTATAAAACCCGAAGTGGAACCGAATTATAAATAATTCGGGTTGGTTTCGGGTTTAAAGCCAAAAAACCGAAAAAAATCCCGAAACTCCGAGTTAAACCCAAAAAAATGAAAAAAGTATTCGGGTAATTCGAGTTGTTCGGGTTTTATAGAAAAATTTTATTTGTAAATTATATTTTATATATATTAAAGTTAAAAATAATTAATAATATTTTTAATATATTCAAAATAGTCGAGTATCCGTTTGGTTTTCGGTTTGGTCCCGGTTCGATTTCGTTTTTTCGGATTTAGAAATATAGAAACCGCTCGAGTTTTTGTAATCTTTTATCCGGTTTAGGTTTCAGTTTTTTCGGTTTGGTTTTCGAGTTTCAGATAATATGCCCAACACTAATTATGTTCATGCACATCATCGTATAAAATTTCATTAGAAAAAAAATTACGAAAACAAACCCGCGCTTTATAAGCGCGGATCAAAATCTAGTATATTTTATAGATGGTTAAAAAATATTAATATCGGAGATCTAGAAGATCGACCCAAATCGAAGATAAAGATATATGCCAATATATTAGAATATGATACTTATCATTATCTATAATATAATATTTCATATTAGTTTAGGAATTAGCTTTAGTTCTCTATATAAGCATATCTATCCCTATATACTAAATCACAAGTCACTTATCTAACAAAATTTTGACACATGGAATTTATTTTTAAAAAATACAAATAATGCCCTTTAAAAAAATTTCTGGTACCGACTTTTTTTAAACTTAAAGTCCTAATTTTTCTCACATAATCACCCACACGTTCAAGATAAAATCACGATCAGAAACTGTTTTGTCTTCCATTTACCTTTTAATCTTATTTATTTTATTCTTCAATTTTTTTTCCGTGAACCTCTTCTGTTTTCTATCATAGATTTTTTTTTTTTTCTATCATAGATTTTACTCTCTTCTTCGCAGCTTCATTCTCTTTCTGTCGAGTTCTTAGTACTCTGTTCAGAAACAAACTCCATACAAACTTACAATAACTCTTATTTTAATTTTTAAATGATTATTT
The DNA here is from genome assembly GCA_019706035.1 of Raphanus raphanistrum subsp. raphanistrum. NCBI lineage: Eukaryota > Viridiplantae > Streptophyta > Magnoliopsida > Brassicales > Brassicaceae > Raphanus > Raphanus raphanistrum. The sequence goes on from CM033988.1 coordinate 56,266,681, forward strand.
TCAAAACAGATTCAGGAAGCTGATTTTTAATTAATATCTTTTAAATGTTCATTTCAGAGAAAACGGCACTTGGTTATGCTTCTGTTTCGAAACATTTTTTCAATAAAAAGAATGAGAACTCAAAGGTTCGCACAAACTAAGGTAACGGTACGCACTTCAACCCTATTATCTACAAAATGGATATTTATTAATCTGTTCTTTTTCAAAACATTATGAAACTACTTGCCTTGCTTCTGCATTAACAAAAAACAGAAATTGAGAGGGAAGAAGAAACAAAAAACAAAAAAAAAACAAAACAAAACAATGAGCCTTTTCTGCATCAAACATAGAACAAGAGCATAACCAAACAAGTGGTATCCTTAGTTAGTCTCTGATTCTCTCTCCTATGTTACTAGAATCTCTGTTTTGATTTTTGTTGCTTTGAAGAAATCATATCCCATGACTAACAAATAATTGATGTGATAAATACTTTACCGAGAGAAAAGAGAATCAACAGCTATGAAGATTCTGGGTATTTACAATTTTGTTTGTCATGGTTTGACAATTTACATATCTATGTTTCTTACAGAAGAGTATTAGACTATCTTACAAACTTTTGTAGGTCTATTATATAAAAGTTAACTATTTTACATACATGTTTAGTTTCATTGTTTTTATTATATTAATTTTAAGTAAAAAGGAATACTTAATTACAAAACAAATACAAATAAACCTGAATGGATTAAATATGATATTTCTAAGTGGTATGCAGTTCCAGGAAAAATATGTCTAATAGGTTCAGTTTTGATAAAAAAATACATAAAATAAATCTGCTGCAACTTTTTTTAAAAATAATTTTAAATGCAAAAAAAAGTTTTCCCGTGCATAGCACGGGGTGGTAATACTAGTATTGTAATATATTGGAACATAAGAGTCAATAATACTTCTTCCAATTCTAAACTCTCATCAATCTATTATGATATTATAGCAGAAAGATCTTTAAAAAAAAAAAAAAAATTCTCTCGTCTCTTCTACAAGTTGTTCGTCTATTATTATTCACATCATGCCTTTTGTTTCCATTGACGACAACAAGCAGTCGCTTCCGCACTACTATATTACGCAAGTTGCAGCTGGAAAAGCCAGTGTTGCTTTCTCTTCGAGTTACTACGTCTACTGTTGCGCAACTGATTCCTCAGATCGATGGACAATTCGTATATATACGTATGTAATTTTAATAATTGTAAAAAATCACTTGATATTGAAATTTCTCCTTTTTGTTGTTGAAAGTAGTTAGAGTTAGATTTTTTTGTGGTAAACAACAGAGTTTCAGATTTTTTTTCCCTGGATATATACATAATAAAATTGTTAAGGGTGTTTGGTAGTTAACGATAAAATTGAGCTGACCGAGGTAATTCGTTTGACAAGGCCGAGAATCACGCTTCATTTAGAGACCGAAATGTATGGAACCACGCCGAAACAAATCACATCCTTGGATTTTCTTTGATAATATCAGTTCAAACTCTTTATTGCTTTATTGGACGTTGGTCTACGTGACTATAACTTTGGTCCAAATGATAATATGCAGAACATTTTGCTTTATTTTTATTTTTTACTATTAACAGCGGCAGTGTGGTGGTTGGTATTAAAAATTATAAAATAGTCAAATTCTTATTATTGTTATATAATAATTATATCTTATATTATGATTAGCTATAAATTATATGTTGCTTGTTATAGATCTTTTAGAAACTATTATCGTTTTCATAATATTCTAGAATTTTGGTATGTTCATTTTGCAGGGATAAACTTCCTTGTTTAACAAACTGTCAATTATTAGCAAATATATAGTGATTTATTTGTTTTGTAGTGATTAGTACATAACTAACCCAATCGCTAGAACACTCTGAAGATTAACAAGTTAATAAGTTTTCAACTGAATGTAGACAAAGATCAGCATCCAAAATTATTTAGTTCCTTATGTGCTAACCACTTTGTACTTAAAAAAAGAAATCACCAATCTAGGATCCCTGTTCAAAAACTTAATAAAATTATTCCCAGAAGAGTGAAAAAATTGAAAAGCACCTAACATTCTAAGTTTTTATTTTTCAAAACTTTTTAAGCTTATTCAAAAAGAAAGAAAACTAATTTTTCCCTTTTGCCATTCATCTACTAGTCAATACTGGATTCTTATGTAAATAGTATATGATCGAATTGGATATGATATTTGTCAATATAGTGTGTTGTTAATGTCAACATGTATTTGTAGATAATTAAATCGTGTGTGAAATTTTTTTTTTTGTAACATGTGATCATTAGATAGCGTGTTCTCATTGGCTATTACTATATAAATTGAATTTACAATTAATAAGGAATCTAAAATCATGGGCTATTTTAATCATTGAGGTTTTGTAGTAGATGTTAGTTATATTAGAATGATATATTATTAAGTCATATTGTTATGAATAAATGAAATAAATAATTTTTATTGAGGGTTCAAAGGGTCCATTTTTTAAAAAATCACATATGAATGAGAAGTCATGACTTCTCTTTTAATATAATAGATAGATGCATTCGAATTGGATACTATATTACTGATAATTTTGAACACTTAATCTAGATCTGGTGCTACAATTTAGTTTTCTTTTTATAGTTGTATATTCAATAAATTAAATATATTTCAATGGATTTTATGTATAAATTACTCCCTCTGTTTCGAATTATTTGTCGGTCTAGAGGAAATTTTTTGTTTCAAAACAAATGTCGTTTTCAGTTTTCAATGCAAAATTTATTGATAATATTTTCTATTCTATTTTTCTATTGGTTGATATATGGTTAAGTGTATTGGTAATAGTGTTTTTATTTTGGAAATATGTAAAATTAAATGTTTTTTTAATCTGTGTGCATAAGTTTAGAACGACAAGTAATATGAAACGGAAGGAATACTATTTGAAAACTAGTGGATTTTTACATGTAAATTATTGAAAAGTCTAAGCATACATCTGAAAAGGCTATACATATTCAAAATATAAAAAATAAAATGACTTCCGATCATTTTTATGGAGTGAACTCCAAGTTTCCCATGAGCCCGCTCAAACCCTATATATGTTAACCGAAAAGCGGTTGGCTTAAACCGGTTGGCTTAAACCGGTTAAATAAAATCTTAACGATCTTTAATAGATGCACGCATAAATAACTATCAGACCCTTTGATAAATGATCGTAATATCAGCTCTTTTTTTACTACTTAACAAAAAAAAACGGCTTTGATCAAAAAAAAAAACAAAAAAAAACGGCTAAACGTTTTCTACTATTTATATCCCCTCGTTTAGTGTTTCTCGAACTTATCGAGAGCTTCTTTAGGGGGTCTTTCCTCTCTTCTTCATTATACACACTACACTAGTGTAGAGGTATCACTAGAAAAAAAAATGGCCATGGTCACTTCAAGAATAGTGTTATCATCTCTTTCTCTTCTCGTAGCACTAATCCACTGCTTCTCACCCATCCACTGCTCCAACACCATCGGAAAAGGCTACCGTTTGATCTCAATCGAAGAATCTCCAGACGGTGGTTTCATCGGCTATCTCCAAGTTAAACAGAAGAACAAAATCTACGGCTCAGACATCACCACACTCCGTCTCTTCGTCAAGTAAGTTCACACCACTCTGTTATCCTCTACTTCGCACCCTACACTTCCTCCTCGATTTCTAACCGTTGGATCCTCACAGGCACGAGACCGATGCTCGCCTCCGCGTTCACATCACAGACGCCAAGAAACAACGATGGGAGGTCCCCTACAACCTCCTCCCCCGCGAACAACCGCCGCCGGTCGGAAAACTGATCGGAAAATCAAGAAAATCATTGATCACAGTCCAAGAACTCTCAGGGTCGGAGCTCATCTTCAGCTACACCACAGACCCGTTCAGCTTCGCCGTGAAACGTAGATCCAACGGCCAAACGCTCTTCAACACAAGCTCAAACTCAGCCTTCGGTGAGATGGTGTTCAAGGACCAGTACCTCGAGATCTCGACGTCGTTACCTAAAGACGCGTCCATATACGGACTAGGCGAGAACTCGCAGGCCAACGGGATCAAACTCGTACCTAACGAGCCGTACACGCTCTACACGGAGGACGTGTCGGCCATTAACCTCAACACCGATCTTTACGGTTCGCATCCGGTTTACATGGATATGAGGAACGTGGGAGGCAAACCGTACGCTCATGCGGTTCTGCTTCTCAACAGTAACGGTATGGACGTGTTCTATAGAGGAACGTCTTTGACTTACAAAGTCATCGGAGGAGTTTTTGATTTTTACTTCGTCGCCGGACCTTCGCCTCTCGACGTCGTTGATCAGTACACTTCGTTAATCGGACGACCGGCTCCCATGCCGTACTGGTCTCTAGGTAAAAAACATTTATATTGATCTGTTTGTCCTTCATTTTGTTTATTGGTTAGTTATAGAACTAGTATAATAATCAATATATTATGCTATAAATATTAAAGATAAAATAGTGTTAATTTTATTATAAACTTTAATCAATTTTTAAATAGATATGTAATCTATTTAAATAAAAATTTAATCTATTTATTTTTGAAATTTAGATTTTTGATTTAGCCTTTAGTTTTTGCTTAGTGTCTAGGACTAGGGGTTTAGATTAATGTTATGTTCTGTAGTAAAATGAAATTAGAAAAGACAAATTTGTTTTATAGGACCAGTGATTAATGATTATGTTTCTGAAAATAGATTTGCGTATCTATTGCTAATGAGAATCTATTAAAACTCAACTGTGTTGAATAGTTTTGTAATATAACTGGCACATGTAGTAATGGAGTTCACAGTAGAGAGAATCTGATCTTTATCCGACACAACTTTTAGAAAGGTTACCTTTTTTGTGGAATATGTTGTAGTATGAATGGAGGTCGCTTTCTAATTATAGCTTCCATTTTAAAAAGATATAAAAAGAACGTGAGGACGTGTTCTTTTAGCCATGTGAGATATTCATTATATAACCCATTACTAATCTTGTTTCAATATTTGTGTTGTAGGGTTTCACCAGTGTAGATGGGGATACCATAACCTATCAGTTGTTGAAGACGTAGTTGACAATTACAAAAAGGCTAAGATCCCACTTGACGTGATATGGAACGATGATGATCACATGGACGGACACAAAGACTTCACACTGAATCCCATCACCTATCCTCGTGCTAAGCTACTCAAGTTCTTGGACAGAATCCACAAGATGGGTATGAAGTATGTTGTGATTAACGACCCTGGCATTGGTGTCAACGCTAGCTACGGTGTATACCAACGAGCCATGGCTAACGACGTGTTCATCAAGTATGAAGGAAAGCCTTTCTTGGCCCAAGTATGGCCTGGTGCGGTTCACTTCCCTGATTTCCTTAACCCTAAGACGGTCGCTTGGTGGGGAGATGAGATCCGCCGCTTCCATGAGCTGGTCCCTATCGATGGTCTATGGATCGACATGAACGAAGTATCGAACTTTTGTTCTGGACTATGCACGATCCCAAAAGGGAAACAGTGTCCGAGTGGAGAAGGACCTGGTTGGGATTGTTGCTTGGACTGCAAGAATATAACCAAAACCAGATGGGATGATCCTCCTTACAAGATCAATGCAACTGGAGTCAAAGCCCCTGTCGGTTTCAAGACTATCGCCACGAGTGCTTTACATTACAACGGTGTGAGAGAGTATGATGCTCATAGCATCTACGGATTCTCCGAGACCATTGCGACCCACAAGGCGTTACAGTCTATCGAAGGGAAACGTCCTTTTATTTTATCCCGGTCTACTTTCGTCGGTTCGGGTCGGTACGCTGCTCATTGGACCGGAGATAACCAAGGAACATGGCAGAGCTTGCAAGTGTCTATCTCAACGATGCTAAACTTCGGAATCTTCGGTGTTCCTATGGTTGGTTCGGACATCTGTGGCTTCTACCCTCAACCAACAGAGGAACTCTGTAACCGTTGGATCGAAGTCGGTGCGTTTTATCCGTTTTCGAGAGACCACGCTAACTACTACTCTCCACGACAAGAGCTATACCAATGGGCCACGGTCGCTGAGTCGGCTCGTAACGCTCTCGGTATGAGATACAAGATCCTTCCTTACCTCTACACGCTTAACTACGAGGCTCACATGACCGGTGCACCTATCGCTAGACCGCTCTTCTTCTCTTTCCCTGAGTTCACCGAGTGTTACGGCTCGAGCAGGCAGTTCTTGCTAGGAAGCAGCTTGATGATATCTCCGGTTCTCGAACAAGGCAAAACAGAAGTAGAAGCTCTGTTCCCGCCGGGTTCTTGGTACCACATGTTCGACATGACTCGAGCCGTTGTGTCCAAGAAAGGGAAGCGCGTGACTCTCCCTGCTCCGTTGAACTTCGTGAACGTTCATCTTTACCAAAACACTATATTACCCATGCAACGAGGAGGGTTGATCTCGAAAGAAGCGAGAACGACGCCGTTTAGTCTCGTCATTGCATTCCCCGCTGGTGCTACCGAGGGGTACGCGAAGGGTAAACTTTATCTAGACGAGGACGAGCTTCCGGAGATGAAGCTAGGGAACGGACAGTCCACGTACGTTGACTTCTATGCTTCGGTGGGAAACGGAACCGTGAAGATGTGGTCGGAAGTGAAGGAAGGGAAGTTTGCGTTGAGCAAAGGATGGGTGATTGAGAAGGTTAGTGTTTTGGGACTTAGAGGAGGAGGACAAGCTTCTGAGATTGAGATCAATGGAAGTCCGGTCTCGATCGAGGAGAAGAAGATTGAGGTGAGCTCGAAGGAGCATACGTATGTGGTTGGGTTGGAGGAGGAAGGAGAGAACATGAGTGTGATGGTTGAAGTTAGGGGCCTTGAGATGCTAGTGGGTAAGGACTTCAACATGTCTTGGAAAATGGGTATTAACGGTGCTAATTAATTTGCATGTGAGAGTTTGATATGAGATTTGATTAAAAATAAATAAATAAATAATGCTCATTCTTCTTCTTTTGGATAATTAAAATTAAAAATCGAAGTTTGGTTTTACATCAGACTCTATTTTTCTTTTATGAGATATTAGGACACCTCCAAACATATTCTATTTTCTATTCCAAACATAAATCTGGAGTAAAAGATTTTTCAACCCCACTCGTTTCTAACCCCAAAATAAAGTAATGACTAGAGTTACTTCATTTATAGAATATTTTTACCCATTATTCCATTTTGGTGTTGATTTATTTGTGTAATGATCTTTTAATCTTTTAATGTTTTTATATCTTACCTAAATAATACTTAAAAATCATACAATAACATAAATAAACAAGATATTTCATTATTTAATAATTTTACATAAAAATACATAACATAATTAAAAATAATAATAATATAAAATAAAAATGACATAAAAGGATCTACCATTGTGTTTCGCTATTGTGAAAATACCTGTTTGGTTTTGTAAAAAATGTTAAGAAATTAAAACAATAACCATGTACCATGAAAGATAATTTATGATACACAACAATAATTGAGAATGTAGTTAGAATTTTCTTCCAAAAAAATTAAAGAGTATTAACTCATTATATAGGAAATTTACCTAAAAACTCAATATTTTAGTAGTGTAACTTACAAAATTTTAGAAAAATTAAAAAATATGACAATATTGTTTTAATAAATATATGCATTATACACTGACATAAGATAATGTTCAAAGAGGTTTGAAACCTTTATTGTTTCCATTTATCCAAAAGAATAGAGATTTCATAGTGGTTAGTACACTAATTTAAGCAACATATAAAGATTTATTAAAACAGTTGTTAAAAAAATTAGAACGATGCACATGTGCCATGGAAGAAAGTTTATAATAGATTAATACAAATTTATAATGCATTAATTTTTTTTAAAACAATTTTAATGAGTATAAACTTCAATATATAGAGAAATTAACGAAACATTTATAGAGCATTTACCGAAAACTCGTTATTTTAGAAGCGGTTAACCCACGTATTTTGTAAAAATTTCAAAAATATGAAAATCTGGTTTTAGTGTATAGTTTCTTTGAGCACTAACATAAGATGATGGTCAAACAGTTTAGAACCTCTGTTGTCTCTGCTTCTCTATATAATGAAGATTTTATAATGTTAATTCCACTAATCTAGGTAGTATATCAAACTTTAGTAAACAAAATATAAAAAAAAATTAGAATGACTTCTATAGCATTAAAGATAGTTTATAATACATTAATTCAAATGCCCAATGTGGTTTGAAATTTTTAAACAAAGTGAAGAGTATAAACTTCAGTATATAGAGCATTTATCAAAAACTCATTATTTAGAAGGGGTTAACCCACAGATTTTGGAAAAAAATTAAAAATATGAAAATATGGTTTTAGTGTATAGTATCATTGAGCACTAACATAAGATGATGGTCAAAGAGTTTAGAACCTCTGTTGTCTCCGCTTCTCAATATAATGAAGAATTTTAATGCTAATTCCACTAATCTAGGTAGTATATCAAATTTTAGTAAACAAAATATTTAAAAAAATTAGAATGATTTCTATATACCATGAAAGATATTTTAGAATACATTAATTCAAATGCCTAATGTGGTTTGAAATTTTTAAACTAACTATAGTATATAAAACATTTACCGAAAACTCATTATTTTAGAAGGGGTTAACCCACAGATTTTCGAAAAATTTCAAAAAAATGAAAAATCTGGTTTTAGTGTATAGTTTCATTGAGCACTAACATAACATGATGGTTAAATAGTTTAGAACCTCTGTTGTCTCCGCTTCTCTATATAATGAAGATTTTATAATGCTAATTCCACTAATCTAGGTAGTATATCAAATTTTAGTAAACAAAATATAAAAAAAATTAGAATGATTTCTATATACCATGAAAGATAGTTCAGAATATATTAATTCAAATGCCTAATGTGGTTTGAAATTTTTAAACAAAAGTGAAGATTATAAACTTCAGTATATAGAGCATTTACCGAAAATTCATTATTTTAAAAGGGGTTAACCCACGAATTTTGGAAAATTTCAAAAATATGAAAATCTGGTTTTAGTGTATATTTTCATTGAACACTAACATAAGATGATGGTTAAAGAGTTTAGAACCTCTGTTATCTCTGCTTCTCAATATAATGAAGATTTTAAAATGATAATTCCACTAATCTAGGCAGTATATAAAATTTTAGTAAACAAAATATTTAAAAAATTAGAATGATTTCTATATACCATGAAAGATAGTTTAGAATACATTAATTCAAATGTCGAATATGGTTTGAAATTTTTAAACAAAAGTCAAGAGTATAAACTTCAGTATATAGAGCATTTACCGAAAACTCATTATTTTAAAAGGGGTTAACCCACGGATTTTCGAAAAATTTCAAAAATATGAAAATCTGGTTTTAGTGTATAGTTTCATCTAGAACTAACATAAGATGATGGTCAAAGAGTTTAGAACTTCTGTTGTCTCCGCTTCTCAATATAATAAAGACTTTTAATGCAAATTCCACTAATCTAGGTAGTATATCAAATTTTAGTAAAAAAAATATTAAAAAATTTAGAATGATTTCTATATACCATGAAAGATAGTTTAGAATACATTAATTCAAATGCCTAACGTGGTTTGAAAATTTTAAGCAAAAGTGAAGATTATAAACTTCAGTATATAGAGCATTTACCGAAAACTCATTATTTTAAAAGGGGTTAACCCACGGATTTTAGAAAATTTCAAAAATATGAAAATCTGGTTTTAGTGTATAGTTTCATTGAGCAGTAACATAAGATGATGGTCAAAGAGTTTAGAACCTCTGTTATCTCCGCTTCTCAATATAATGAAGATTTTAAAATGACAATTCCACTAATCTAGGCAGTATATAAAATTTTAGTAAACAAAATATTAAAAAAATTAGAATGATTTCTATATACCATGAAAGATAGTTTAGAATACATTAATTCAAATGTCGAATATGGTTTGAAATTTTTAAACAAAAGTCAAGAGTATAAACTTCACTATATAGAGCATTTACCAAAAACTAATTATTTTAAAAGGGGTTAACCCACGGATTTTGGAAAATTTCAAAAATATGAAAATCTGGTTTTAGTGTATAGTTTCATTGAGCACTAACATAAGATGATGGTCAAAGAGTTTAGAACCTCGGTTGCCTCCGCATCTCAATATAATGAAGATTTTATAATGCTAATTCCACTAAACTAGGCAGTATATCAAATTTTAGTAAAATAAATATTTTAAAAAATTAGAATGATTTCTATACACCATGAAAGATAGTTTAGAATACATTAATTCAAATGCTGAATGTGGTTTGAAAATTTTAAACAAAAGTGAAGAGTATAAACTTCAGTATATAGAGCATTTACCGAAAACTCATTATTTTAGAAGGGGTTAACCCACAGATTTTGGAAAATTTTCAAAAATATGAAAATCTGGTTTTAGTGTATAGTTTCATTGAGCAGTAACATAAGATGATGGTCAAAGAGTTTAGAACCTCTGTTATCTCCGCTTCTCAATATAATGAAGATTTTAAAATGATAATTCCACTAATCTAGGCAGTATATAAAATTTTAGTAAACAAAATTTAAAAAAAATTAGAATGATTTCAATATACCATGAAAGATAGTTTAGAATACATTAATTCAAATGTCGAATATGGTTTGAAATTTTTAAACAAAATTCAAGAGTATAAACTTCAGTATATAGAGCATTTACCAAAAACTAATTATTTTAAAAGGGGTTAACCCATGGATTTTGGAATATTTTCAAAAAATATGAAAATCTGGTTTTAGTATATAGTTTCATCTAACACTAACTTAAGATGATGGTCAAAGAGTTTACAACCTCTGTTTTCTCCGCTAATCAATATAATGAAGATTTTATAATGCTAATTCTACTAATCTAGGCAGTATATCAAATTTTAGTAAACAAAATATTAAAAAAAATAGAATGATTCTGATATACTATGAAAGATAGATTATAATACATTAATTCAAATGTAGAATGTGGTTTGAAATTTTTAAACTAAAGTAAAGAGTATAAACTTCAGTATATAGAGCATTTACCGAAAACTCATTATTTTAAAAGAGGTTAACCCACGGATTTTCAAAAAATTTCAAAAATATGAAAATCTGGTTTTAGTGTATAGTTTCATCTAGAACTAACATAAGATGATGTTCAAAGAGTTTAGAACCTCTGTTGTCTCCGCTTCTCAATATAATAAAGTTTTTTAATGCAAATTCCACTAATCTAGGTAGTATATCAAATTTTAGTTAAAAAAATATTAAAAAAATTTAGAATGATTTCTATATACCATGAAAGATAGTTTAGAATACATTAATTCAAATGCCTAATGTGGTTTGAAAATTTTAAGCAAAAGTGAAGATTATAAACTTCAGTATATAGAGCATTTACCGAAAACTCATTATTTTAAAAGGGGTTAACCCACGGATTTTGGAAAATTTCAAAAATATGAAAATCTTGTTTTAGTGTATAGTTTCATTGAGCAGTAACATAAGATGATGGTCAAAGAGTTTAGAACCTCTGTTATCTCCGCTTCTCAATATAATGAAGATTTTAAAATGACAATTCCACTAATCTAGGCAGTATATAAAATTTTAGTAAACAAAATTTTTAAAAATTAGAATGATTCCGATATTCCATGAAAGATAGATTAAAATACATTAATTCAAATGTAGAATGTTGTTTGAAATTTTTAAACTAAAGTGAAGAGTATAAACTTCAGTATATAGAGCATTAACCGAAAACTCCTTATTTTAAAAGGGGTTAACCCATAGATTTTGGAAAATTTTCAAAAATACGAAAATCTTGTTTTATTGTATAATTTCATCGAGCACTGACATTAGATAATGGTCAAAGAGGTTTAGAACCTTTATCGTCTCCGCTTCTCTTCATAATGAAGATTTTATAAAGCTAATTCCACTAATCTAGGCAGTATATCAAATTATAGTAAACAAAATATTAAAAATTAGAATTATTCATATATACCATGAAAGATAGATTAGAATACATTAATTCAAATATAGAATGTGGTTTGAAATTTTTAAACTAAAGTGAAGAGTATAAACTTCAGTATATAGAGCATTTACCGAAAACTCATTATTTTTAAAAGGGGTTAACCCACGGATTTGGAAAAATTTCAAAAATATGAAAATCTTGTCTTAGTGTATAATTTCATCGAGCACTGACATTAGATAATGGTCAAAGAGGCTTAGAACCTTTATTGTCTCCGCTTCTCTATATAAAGAAGATTTTATAATACTAATTCCACTAATCTAGGTAGTATCAAATTTTAGTAAACAAAATATTAAAAAATTAGAATGATTCCTATATACCATGAAAGATAGATTAGAATACATTAATTCAAATGTACAATTTGGTTTTGAAATTTTTAAACAAAAGTGAAGAGTATAAACTTCAGTATATAGAGCATTTACCGAAAACTCATTATTTTAGAAGGGGTTAACCCACGGATTTTGGAAAAATTTCAAGAATATGAAAATCTAGTTTTAGTGTATAGTTTCATTGAGCACTAACATAAGATGATGGTCAAAGAGTTTAGAACCTCTGTTGTCTACGCTTCTTAATATAATGAAGATTTTTAATGCTAATTCTATTAATCTAGGCAGTGTATCAAATTTTAGTAAACAAAATATTAAAAAATTAGAAATGATTCCGATATACCATGAAAGATAGATCAGAATACATTAATTCAAAAGTATAATGTTGTTTGAAATTTCTAAACTAAAGTGAAGAGTATAAACTTCAGTATATGGAGCATTTACCGAAAACTCATTATTTTAAAAGGGGTTAACCCACGGATTTTGGAAACATTTCAAAAATATGAAAATCTTGTTTTAGTGTATAATTTCATCGAGCACTGACATTAGATAATGGTCAAAGAGGTTTAGAACCTTTATTGTTTCCGCTTCTCTATATAATTAAGATTTTATAATGCTAATTCCACTAATCTAGGCAGTATATCAAATTTTAGTAAACAAAATATTAAAAAATTAGAATTATTCCTATATACCATCAAAGATAGATTAGAATACATTAATTCAAATGTAGAATGTGGTTTGAAATTTTTAAACAAAAGTAAAGAGTATAAACTTCAGTATATAGAGCATTTACCAAAAACTCATTATTTTAGAAGGGGTTAACCCACGGATTTTGGGAAAATTTCAAAAAAATGAAAATCTGGTTTGAGTGTATATTTTCATCGAGAACTAACATAAGATGATGGTCAAAGAGTTTAGAACCTCTGTTGTCTCCGCTTCTCTATATAATGAAGACTTTATACTTCTAATTCCACTAATCTAGACAATATATCAAATTTTAGTAAAGAAAATATTTAAAAAAATTAGAATGATTCCTATATACATGAAAGATAGTTTAGAATACATTAATTCAAATGTCGAATGTGGTTTGAAATTTTTAAACAAAAGTGAAGAGTATAAATTTCAGTATTTAGAGCATTTATGAAAAACTCATTATTTTAGATGGGGTTAACCCACGGATTTTGGAAAATTTTCAAAAATATGAAAATGTTGTTTTAGTGTATAATTTCATCCAGCACTGACATTAGATAATGGGAAAAGAGGTTTAGAACCTCTGTTGTTTCCGCTTCTAAATATAATGAAGATTTTATAATGCTAATTCTACTAATATAGGCAGTATATCAAATTTTAGTAAACAAAATATTAAAAAAAATTAGAATGATTCCGATATACCATGAAAGATAGATTAGAATACATTAATTCAAATGAATAATGTGGTTTGAAATTTTTTAACTAAAGTGAAGAGTATAACTTCAGTATATAGAGCATTTACCGAAAACTCATTATTTTAGAAGGGGTTAACCCACAGATTTTGGAAAAAATTCAAAAATATGAAAATCTGGTTTTAGTGTATAAATTCATTGAGCACTAACATAAGATGATGGTCAAAGAGTTTAGAACCTCTGTTGTCTCCGCTTCTCTATATAATGAAGATTTTATAATGTTAATTCCACTAATCTAGATAGTATATCAAATTATAGTGAAGAAAATATTTAAAAAATTAGAATGATTCCTATATACCATGAAAGATTGATTATAATACATTAATTCAAATAAATAATGTAGTTTGAAATTTTTAAACTAAAGTTAAAAGTATAAACTTCAGTATATAGAGCATTTACCAAAAACTCATTATTTTAGAAGGTGTTAACCCAGGAATTTTGGAAAAATTTCAAAAATATGAAAATCTGGTTTTAGTGTATAGTTTCATTGAGCACTAACATAAGATGATTGCTAGAACCTCTGTTGTCTCCGCTTCTCTATATAACGAAGATTTTATAATGCTAATTCCACTAATCTAGGCAGTATATCAAATTTTAGTAAACAAAATATTAATAAAAAATAGTATGATTCCTATATACCATGAAAAATATATTAGAATACATTAATTCAAATGTCGAATGTGGTTTGAAATTTTTAAACAAAAGTAAAGAGTATAAACTTCAGTATATAGAGCATTTACCAAAACTCATTATTTTAGAAGGGGTTAACCCACGGATTTTGGAAAAATTTCAAAAATATGAAAATCTGGTTTTAGTGTATAGATTCATTGAGCACTAACAAAAGATGATTGTCAAAGAGTTTAGAACCTCTATTGTCTCCCCTTCTCTATATAATTAAGATTTTATAATGCTAATTCCACTAATCTAGGCAATATATCAAAATTTAGTAAGAAAAATATTAAAAAAAATTAGAATGATTCCTATATACCATGAAAGATAGATTAGAATACATTAATTCAAATGTAGAATGTGGTTTGAATTTTTAAACAAAAGTAAAGAGTATAAACTTCAGTATATAGAGCATTTACCAAAAACTCATTATTTTATAAGGGGTTAACCCACGGATTTTGGAAAATTTTCAAAAATATGAAAATCTGGTTTTAGTGTATAGTTTCATCGAGAAGTAATATAAGATGATGGTCAAAGAGTTTAGAACCTCTGTTGTCTCCGCTTCTCTATATAATTAAGATTTTATAATGCTAATTCCACTAATCTAGGCAGTATATCAAATTTTAGTAAACAAAATATTAAAAAATTACAATGATTCCGATATTCCTTGAAAGATAGATTAGAATACATTAATTCAAATGTAGAATGTGGTTTGAAATTTTTAAACAAAAGTAAAGAGTATAAACTTCAGTATATAGAGCATTTACCAAAAACTCATTATTTTAGAAGGGGTTAACCCACAGATTTGGAAAAATTTAAAAATTATGAAAATCTGGTTTTAGTGTATAATTTCATTGAGCACTAACAAAATATGATTGTCAAAGAGTTTAGAACATCTATTGTCTCCCCTTCTCTATATAATTAAGATTTTATAATGCTAATTCCACTAATCTAGGCAATATATCAAATTTTAGTAAGAAAAATATTTAAAAAATTAGAATGATTCCTATATACCATGAAAGATAGATTAGAATACATTAATTCAAATGTAGAATGTGGTTTGAATTTTTAAACAAAAGTAAAGAGTATAAACTTCAGTATATAGAGCATTTACCTAAAACTCATTATTTTAGAAGGGGGTTAACCCACAGATTTTGGAAAAATTCAAAAATATGAAAATATGGTTTTAGTATATTGTTTCATTGAGCACTAACATAAGATGATGGTCAAAGAGTTTAGAATTTCTGTTGTCTCCGCTTCTCTATATAATGAAGACTTTATATTTCTAATTCCACTAATCTAGACAGTATATCAAATTTTAGTAAAGAAAATATTTAAAAAAATTAGAATGATTCCTATATACCATGAAAGATAGTTTAGAATACATTAATTCAAATGTCAAATGTGGTTTGAAATTTTTAAACAAAAGTGAAGAGTATAAATTTCAGTATTTAGAGCATTTATGAAAAACTCATTATTTTAGATGGGGTTAACCCACAGATTTTGGAAAAATTTCAAAAATATGAAAATCTAGTTTTAGTGTATAGTTTAATTGAGCACTAACATAAGATGATGGTCAAAGAGTTTAGAACCTCTGTTGTTTCCGCTTCTCAATATAATGAAGATTTTATAATGCTAATTCTACTAATCTAGGCAGTATATCAAATTTTAGTAAACAAAATATTAAAAAAAATAGAATGATTCTGATATACTATGAAAGATAGATTATAATACATTAATTCAAATGTAGAATGTGGTTTGAAATTTTTAAACTAAAGTAAAGAGTATAAACTTCAGTATATAGAGCATTTACCTAAAACTCATTATTTTAAAAGAGGTTAACCCACGGATTTCGGAAAATTTTCAAAAATATGAAAATCTGGTTTTAGTGTATAATTTCTTCCAGCACTGACATTAGATAATGGGCAAAGAGGTTTAGAACTTTTATTTTCTCCGCATCTCAATATAATGAACATTTTATAATGCTAATTCCACTAATCTAGCCAGTATATCAAATTTTACTAAACAAAATATTAAAAAAAAATTAGAATGATTCCTATATACCATGAAAGATAGATTAGAATACATTAATTCAAATAAAGAATGTGTTTTGAAAATTTTAAACTAAAGTTAAAAGTATAAACTTCAGTATATAGAGCATTTACCAAAAACTCATTATTTTAGAAAGTGTTAACCCACGGATTTTGGAATAATTTCATAATATGAAAATCTGGTTTTATTGTATAGTTTCATTGAGCACTAACATAAGATGATTGTTAGAACCTCTGTTGTCTCCGCTTCTCTATATAACGGAGATTTTATAATGCTAATTTCACTAATCTAGGCAGTATATCAAATTTTAGTAAACAAAATATTAAAAAAAAATTAGAATGATTCATATATACCATGAAAGATATATTAGAATACATCTAATTCAAATGTAGAATGTGATTTGAAATTTTTAAACAAAAGTAAAGAGTATAAACTTCAGTATATAGAGCATTTACCAAAAACTCATTATTTTAGAAGGGTTAACCCACGGATTTTGGAAAAATTTCAAAAATATGAAAATCTGGTTTTAGTGTATAGTTTCATTGAGCACTAACAAAAGATGATTGTCAAAAAGTTTAGAACCTCTATTGTCTCCCCTTCTCTATATAATTAAGATTTTATAATGCTAATTCCACTAATCTAGGCAATATATCAAATTTTAGTAAGAAAAATATTAAAAAAAATTAGAATGATTCATATATACCATGAAAGATAGATTAGAATACATTAATTCAAATGTAGAATGTTGTTTGAAATTTTTAAACTAAAGTGAAGAGTATAAACTTCAGTATATAGAGCATTAACCGAAAACTCCTTATTTTAAAAGGGGTTAACCCACAGATTTTGAAAAAATTTCAAAAATTCGAAAATCTTGTTTTAGAGTATAATTTCATCGAGCACTGACATTAGATAATGGTCAAAGAGGTTTAGAACCTTTATTGTCTCCGCTTCTCTTTATAATGAATATTTTATAATGCTAATTCCACTAATCTAGGCAGTATATCAAATTTTAGTAAACAAAATATTAAAAATTAGAATTATTCCTATATACCATCAAAGATAGATTAGAATACATTAATTCAAATGTAGAATGTGGTTTGAAATTTTTAAACTAAAGTGAAGAGTATAAACTTCAGTATATAGAGCATTTACCGAAAACACATAATTTTAAAAGGGGTTAACCCACAGATTTTGGAAAAATTTCAAAAATATGAAAATCTTGTCTTAGTGTATAATTCCATCGAGCACTGACATTAGATAATGTTCAAAGAGGTTTAGAACCTTTATTGTCTCCGCTTCTCTATATAATGAATATTTTATAATGCTAATTCCACTAATCTAGGCAGTATATCAAATTTTAGTAAACAAAATATTAAAAAATTAGAATGATTCCTATATACCATGAAAGATAGATTAGAATACATTAATTCAAATGTACAATTTGGTTTTGAAATTTTTAAACTAAAGTGAAGAGTATAAACTTCAGTATATAGAGCATTTACCGAAAACTCATTATTTTAGAAGGGGCTAACCCACAGATTTTGGAAAAATTTCAAGAATATGAAAATCTAGTTTTAGTGTATAGTTTCACTGAGCACTAATATAAGATGATGGTCAAAGAGTTTAGAACCTCTGTTGTCTACGCTTCTCAATATAATGAAGATTTTGTAATGCTAATTCTACTAATCTAGGCAGTGTATCAAATTTTAGTAAACAAAATATTAAAAAATTAGAATGATTCCGATATACCATGAAAGATAGATTAGAATACATTAATTCAAAAGTAGAATGTTGTTTGAAATTTTTAAACTAAAGTGAAGAGTATTAACTTCAGTATATAGAGCATTTACCGAAAACTCACTATTTTAAAAGGGGTTAACCCACGGATTTTGGAAACATTTCAAAAATATGAAAATCTTGTTTTAGTGTATAATTTCATCGAGCACTGACATTAGATAATGGTCAAAGAGGTTTGGAACCTTTATTGTTTCCGCTTCTCTATATAATGAAGATTTTATAATGCTAATTCCACTAATCTAGGCAGTATATCAAATTTTAGTAAACAAAATATTAAAAAATTAGAATGATTCCTATATACCATGAAAGATAGATTAGAATACATTAATTCAAATGTAGAATGTGGTTTGAAATTTTTAAATAAAAGTAAAGAGTATAAACTTCAGTATATAGAGCATTTACCAAAAACTCATTATTTTAGAAGGGGTTAACCCACGGATTTTGGAAAAATTTCAAAAAAATGAAAATCTGGTTTTAGTGTATATTTTCATCGAGAACTAACATAAGATGATGATCAAAGAGTTTAGAACCTCTGTTGTCTCCGCGTCTCTATATAATGAAGACTTTATATTTCTAATTCCACTAATCTAGACAGTATATCAAATTTTAGTAAAGAAAATATTTTAAAAAAATAGAATGATTCCTATATACCATGAAAGATAGTTTAGAATACATTAATTCAAATGTCGAATGTGGTTTGAAATTTTTAAACAAAAGTGAGTATAAATTTCAGTATTTAGAGCATTTATGAAAAACTCATTATTTTAGATGGGGTTAACCCACGGATTTTGGAAAATTTTCAAAAATATGAAAATCTGGTTTTAGTGTATAGTTTAATTGAGCACTAACATAAGATGATGGTCAAAGAGTGTAGAACCTCTGTTATCTCCGCTTCTCAATATAATGAAGATTTTAAAATGATAATTCCACTAATCTAGGCAGTATATAAAATTTTAGTAAACAAAATATTTAAAAAATTAGAATGATTTCAATATACCATGAAAGATAATTTAGAATACATTAATTCAAATGTCGAATATGGTTTGAAATTTTTAAACAAAAGTCAAGAGTATAAACTTCAGTATATAGAGCATTTACCAAAAACTAATTATTTTAAAAGGGGTTAACCCACGGATTTTGGAATATTTTCAAAAAATATGAAAATCTGGTTTTAGTATATAGTTTCATCTAATACTAACTTAAGATGATGGTCAAAGAGTTTACAACCTCTGTTTTCTCCGCTTATCAATATAATGAAGATTTTATAATGCTAATTCTACTAATCTACGCAGTATATCAAATTTTAGTAAACAAAATATTAAAAAAATAGAATGATTCCGATATACCATGAAAGATAGATTATAATACATTAATTCAAATGTAGAATGTGGTTTGAAATTTTTAAACTAAAGTGAAGAATATAAACTTTAGTATATAGAGCATTTACCGAAAACTCATTAATTTAGAAGGGGTTAATCCATGGATTTTCGAAAATTTTCAAAAATATGAAAATCTGGTTTTAGTGTATATTTTCATTGATCACTAACATAGGATGATGGTCAAAGAGTTTAGAACCTCTGTTGTCTCCGCTTTTCTATATAATTAAGATTTTATAATGCTAATTCCACTAATCTAGGTAGTATATCAAAAAATTTAGTAAACAAAATATTAAAAAATTAGAATGATTTCTATATACCATGAAAGATAGTTTAGAACACATTAATTCAAATGCCGAATGTGGTTTGAAAATTTTAAACAAAAGTGAAGAGTATAAACTTCAGTATATAGAGCATTTACCGAAAACTCATTATTTTAGAAGGGTTAACCCACGGATTTGGGAAAAAATTCAAAAAATATGAAAATCTGGTTTTAGTGTATAGTTTCATTGAGCACTAACATAAGATGATGGTCAAAGAGTTTAGAACCTCTGTTGTCTCCGCTTCTCAATATAAAGAAGATTTTATAATGCTAATTACACTAATCTAGGCAGTATATCAAATTTTAGTAAACAAACTATTAAAAAAATTAGAATGGTTCCTATATACCATGAGACATAGATTAGAATACATTAATTCAAATGTAGAATGTGGTTTCAAATTTTTAATCATAAGTAAAGAGTATAAACTTCAGTATATAGAGCATTTACTAAAAATTCATTATTTTAGAAGGGGTTAACCCACGGATTTTGAAAAAAAATCAAAGATATGAAAATATGGTTTTAGTGTATAGTTTCATCGAAAACTAACATAATATGATGGTCAAAGAGTTTAGAACCTCTGTTGTCTCCGGTTCTCTATATAATTAAGATTTTATAATGCTAATTCCACTAATCTAGGTAGTATATCAAATTTTAGTAAACAAAATATTAAAAAAATTAGAATGATTCATATATACCATGAAAGATAGATTAGAATACATTAATTCAAATGTAGAATGTGGTTTGATTTTTTTATACTAAAGTGAAGAGTATAAACTTGAGTATATAGAGCATTTACCGAAAACTCATTATTTTAGAAATGGTTAACCCACAGATTTTGGAAAAAAATCAAAAATATGAAAATCTGGTTTTAGTATATAGTTTCATTGAGCACTAACTTAAGATGATGGTCAAAGAGTTTAGAACATCTGTTGTCTCCGCTTCTCTATATAATGAAGATTTTATAATGTTAATTCCACTAATCTAGATAGTATATCAAATTTTAGTAAAGAAAATATTAAAAAAAAATAGAATGGTTCCTATATACCATGAAAGATATATTAGAATACATTATTCAAATGTAGAATGTGGTTTGAAAATTTTAAACTAAAGTGAAGAGTATAAACTTCAGTATGTAGAGCATTTACCGAAAACTCATTATTTTAGAAGCGGTTAACCCACAGATTTTGGAAAAAATCAAAAATATGAAAATATGGTTTTAGTATATTGTTTCATTGAGCACTAACATAAGATGATTGTTAGAACCTCTGTTGTCTCAGCTTCTGAATATAATGAAGATTTTATAATGCTAATTCCACTAATCCAGACAGTATATCAAATTTTAGTAAACAAAATATTAAAAAATTAGAATGATTCCTATATACCATGAAAGATAGATTAGAATACATTAATTAAAATGTAGAATGTTGTTTGGAATTTTTAAACAAAAGTAAAGAGTATAAACTTCAGTATTTAGAGCATTTACCGAAAATTCATTATTTTACAAGGGGTTAACCCACGGATTTTGGAAAAAATTAAAAAATATGACAATCTGGTTTTAGTGTATAGTTTCATTGAGCACTAACATAAGATGATGGTCAAAGAGTTTAGAACCTCTGTTGTCTCCACTTCTCAATATAATGAAGATTTTATAATGCTAATTCCACTAATCTATGCAGTATATCAAATTTTAGTAAACAAAATATTAAAAAATTAGAATGATTCCGATATTCCATGAAAGATAGATTAAAATACATTAATTCAAATGTAGAATGTTGTTTGAAATTTTTAAACTAAAGTGAAGAGTATAAACTTCAGTATATAGAGCATTAACCGAAAACTCCTTATTTTAAAAGGGGTTAACCCACAGATTTTAGAAAATTTTCAAAAATACGAAAATCTTGTTTTATTGTATAATTTCATCGAGCACTGACATTAGATAATGGTCAAAGAGGTTTAGAACCTTTATCGTCTCCGCTTCTCTTCATAATGAAGATTTTATAAAGCTAATTCCACTAATCTAGGCAGTATATCAAATTATAGTAAACAAAATATTAAAAATTAGAATTATTCATATATACCATGAAAGATAGATTAGAATACATTAATTCAAATATAGAATGTGGTTTGAAATTTTTAAACTAAAGTGAAGAGTATAAACTTCAGTATATAGAGCATTTACCGAAAACTCATTATTTTTAAAAGGGGTTAACCCACGGATTTGGAAAAATTTCAAAAATATGAAAATCTTGTCTTAGTGTATAATTTCATCGAGCACTGACATTAGATAATGGTCAAAGAGGCTTAGAACCTTTATTGTCTCCGCTTCTCTATATAAAGAAGATTTTATAATACTAATTCCACTAATCTAGGTAGTATCAAATTTTAGTAAACAAAATATTAAAAAATTAGAATGATTCCTATATACCATGAAAGATAGATTAGAATACATTAATTCAAATGTACAATTTGGTTTTGAAATTTTTAAACAAAAGTGAAGAGTATAAACTTCAGTATATAGAGCATTTACCGAAAACTCATTATTTTAGAAGGGGTTAACCCACGGATTTTGGAAAAATTTCAAGAATATGAAAATCTAGTTTTAGTGTATAGTTTCATTGAGCACTAACATAAGATGATGGTCAAAGAGTTTAGAACCTCTGTTGTCTACGCTTCTTAATATAATGAAGATTTTTTAATGCTAATTCTATTAATCTAGGCAGTGTATCAAATTTTAGTAAACAAAATATTAAAAAATTAGAAATGATTCCGATATACCATGAAAGATAGATCAGAATACATTAATTCAAAAGTATAATGTTGTTTGAAATTTCTAAACTAAAGTGAAGAGTATAAACTTCAGTATATGGAGCATTTACCGAAAACTCATTATTTTAAAAGGGGTTAACCCACGGATTTTGGAAACATTTTAAAAATATGAAAATCTTGTTTTAGTGTATAATTTCATCGAGCACTGACATTAGATAATGGTCAAAGAGGTTTAGAACCTTTATTGTCTCCGCTTCTCAATGTTAATTCCACTAATCTAGGCAGTATATCAAATTTTAGTAAACAAAATATTAAAATTAGAATTATTCCTATATACCATCAAAGATAGATTAGAATACATTAATTCAAATGTGGAATGTGGTTTGAAATTTTTAAACTAAAGTGAAGAGTATAAACTTCAGTATATAGAGCATTTACCGAAAACACATTATTTTAAAAGGGGGTTAACCCACGGATTTTGGAAAAATTTCAAAAATATGAAAATCTTGTCTTAGTATATAATTCCATCGAGCACTGACATTAGATAATGTTCAAAGAGGTTTAGAACCTTTATTGTCTCCGCTTCTCTATATAATGAAGATTTTATAATACTAATTTCACTAATCTAGGTAGTATCAAATTTTAGTAAACAAAATATTAAAAAATTAGAATGATTCCTATATACCATGAAAGATAGATTAGAATACATTAATTCAAATGTACAATTTGGTTTTGAAATTTTTAAACTAAAGTGAAGAGTATAAACTTCAGTATATAGAGCATTTACCGAAAACTCATTATTTTAGAAGGGGCTAACCCACGGATTTTGGAAAAATTTCAAGAATATGAAAATCTAGTTTTAGTGTATAGTTTCATTGAGCACTAATATAAGATGATGGTCAAAGAGTTTAGAACCTCTGTTGTCTACGCTTCTCAATATAATGAAGATTTTGTAATGCTAATTCTACTAATCTAGGCAGTGTATCAAATTTTAGTAAACAAAATATTAAAAAATTAGAATGATTCCGATATACCATGAAAGATAGATTAGAATACATTAATTCAAAAGTAGAATGTTGTTTGAAATTTTTAAACTAAAGTGAAGAGTATAAACTTCAGTATATAGAGCATTTACCGAAAACTCACTATTTTAAAAGGGGTTAACCCACGGATTTTGGAAACATTTCAAAAATATGAAAATCTTGTTTTAGTGTATAATTTCATCGAGCACTGACATTAGATAATGGTCAAAGAGGTTTGGAACCTTTATTGTTTCCGCTTCTCTATATAATGAAGATTTTATAATGCTAATTCCACTAATCTAGGCAGTATATCAAATTTTAGTAAACAAAATATTAAAAAATTAGAATGATTCCTATATACCATGAAAGATAGATTAGAATACATTAATTCAAATGTAGAATGTGGTTTGAAATTTTTAAATAAAAGTAAAGAGTATAAACTTCAGTATATAGAGCATTTACCAAAAACTCATTATTTTAGAAGGGGTTAACCCACGGATTTTGGAAAAATTTCAAAAAAAATGAAAATCTGGTTTTAGTGTATATTTTCATCGGGAATTAACATAAGATGATGATCAAAGAGTTTAGAACCTCTGTTGTCTCCGCGTCTCTATATAATGAAGACTTTATATTTCTAATTCCACTAATCTAGACAGTATATCAAATTTTAGTAAAGAAAATATTTAAAAAAATTAGAATGATTCCTATATACCATGAAAGATAGTTTAGAATACATTAATTCAAATGTCGAATGTGGTTTGAAATTTTTAAACAAAAGTGAGTATAAATTTCAGTATTTAGAGCATTTATGAAAAACTCATTATTTTAGATGGGGTTAACCCACGGATTTTGGAAAAATTTCAAAAATATGAAAATCTGGTTTTAGTGTATAGTTTAATTGAGCACTAACATAAGATGATGGTCAAAGAATTTAGAACCTCTGTTGTTTCTGCTTCTCAATATAATGAAGATTTTATAATGCTAATTCTACTAATCTAGGCAGTATATCAAATGTAGAATGTTGTTTGAAATTTTTAAACTAAAGTGAAGAGTATAAACTTCAGTATATAGAGCATTAACCGAAAACTCCTTATTTTAAAAGGGGTTAACCCACAGATTTTAGAAAATTTTCAAAAATACGAAAATCTTGTTTTAGTGTATAATTTCATCGAGCACTGACATTAGATAATGGTCAAAGAGGTTTAGAACCTTTATTGTCTCCGCTTCTCTTTATAACGAAGATTTTATAATGCTAATTCCACTAATCTAGGCAGTATATCAAATTTTAGTAAACTAAATATTAAAATTTAGAATTATTCCTATATACCATGAAAGATAGATTCGAATACATTAATTCAAATGTAGGATGTGGTTTGAAAATTTTAAACTAAAGTGAAGAGTATAAACTTCAGTATATAGAGCATTTACCGAAAACTCATTATTTTAAAAGGGGTTAACCCACGGATTTTGGAAAATTTTCAAAAATATGAAAATCTTGTTTTAGTGTATAATTTCATCGAGCACTGACATTAGATAATGGTCAAAGAGGTTTAGAACCTTTATTGTCTCCGCTTCTCTATATAATGAAGATTTTATAATACTAATTCCACTAATCTAGGTAGTATCAAATTTTAGTAAACAAAATATTAAAAAATTATAATGATTCCTATATACCATGAAAGATAGATAAGAATACATTAATTCAAATGTACAATTTGGTTTTGAAATTTTTAAACTAAAGTGAAGAGTATAAACTTCAGTATATAGAGCATTTACCGAAAACTCATTATTTTAGAAGGGGGTTAACCCACGGATTTTGGAAAAATTTCAAGAATATGAAAATTTAGTTTTAGTGTATATTTTCATCGAGAACTAACATAAGATGATGGTCAAAGAGTTCAGAACCTCTTTTGTCTCTGCTTCTCTATATAATTAAGATTTTATAATGCTAATTACACTAATTTAGGCAGTATATCAAATTTTATTAAGAAAAATATTAAAAAAATTAGATTGATTCCTATATAACATGAAAGATAGTTTAGAATACTTTAATTCAAATGTCGAATATGGTTTGATATTTTTAAACAAAAGTGAAGAGTATAAACTTCAGTATATAAGCATTTACCAAAAACTCATTATTTTAGAAGGGGTTGTTAACCCATGGATTTTCGAAAAATTTCAAAAATATGAAAATCTGGTTTTAGTGTATAGTTTCATCTAGCACTAACATAAGATGATAGTCAAAGAGTTTAGAACCTCTGTTGTCTCAGCTTCTCAATATAATGAAGATTTTATATTGCTAATTCTACTAATTTAGGCAGTATATCAAATTTTAGTAAACAAAATATTAAAAAATTAGAATGATTCCGATATACAATGAAAGATAGACTAGAATACATTAATTCAAATGTCGAATGTGGTTTGAAATTTTTAAACTAAAGTGAAGAGTATAAACTTCAGTATATAGAGCATTTACCGAAAACTCATTATTTTAGAAGGGGTTAACCCACGGATTTTGGAAAAAAAATTAAAATATGAAAATCTGGTTTTAGTGTATAGTTTTATTGAGAACTGACATAAGAAGATGGTCAAAGAGTTTAGAACCTCTGTTGTCTCCGCTTCTCAATATAATGAAGATTTTATAATGTTAATTCCACTAATCTAGACAGTATATGAAATTTTAGTAAACAAAATATTAAAAAAAATTAGAATGATTCCTATATACCATGAAAGATAGTTTAGAAAACATTAATTCAAATGTCGAATGTGGTTTGAAATTTTTAAACAAAAGTAAAGTGTATAAACCTTAGTATTTAAAGCATTTATCAAAAACTCATAATTTTAGAAGGGGTTAACCCACTGATTTTCGAAAAATTTCAAAAATATGAAAATCTGGTTTTGGTGTATAGTTTCATTGAGCACTAACATAAGATGATTGTCAAAGAGTTTAGAACCTTTGTTGTCTCCGCTTTTCAATATAATGTAGATTTTATAATGCTAATTCCACTAATCAAGGTAGTATATCAAATTTTAGTAAACAAAATATTAAACAAAATTAGAATGATTTCCATATACAATGAAAGATAGTTTAGAATACATTAATTCAAATGTCGAATGTGGTATCAAATTTTTAAACAAAAGTGAAGAGTATAAACTTCAGTATTTAGAGCATTTATCAAAACCTCATTATTTTAGAAGTGGTTAACCCACGGATTTTGGAAAAATCTCAAAAATATGAAAATATGGTTTTAGTGTATAGTTTCATTGAGCACTAACATAAGATGCTTGTCAAAGAGTTTAAAACCCTTTGTTGTCTCCGCTTCTCAACATAATGAAGATTTTATAATGCTAATTCCACTAATCTAGGTAGTACATCAAATTTTAGTAAACAAAATATTAAAAAAAATAGAATGATTTCTATTTACCATGAAATATAGTTTAGAAAACATTAATTCAAATGCCGAAAGTGATTTGAAAATTTTAAACAAAAGTGAAGAGTATAAACTTCAGTATATAGAGCATTTACCGAAAACTCATTATTTTAGAAGGGGTTAACCCACGGATTTTCGAAAAATTTCAAAAATATGAAAATCTAGTTTTAGTGTATAGTTTCATTGAGCACTAACATAAGATGATGGTCAAAGAGTTTAGAACCTCTGTTGTCTACGCTTCTCAATATAATGAAGATTTTTAATGCTAATTCTATTAATCTATGCAGTGTATCAAATTTTAGTAAACAAAATATTAAAAATTAGAATGATTCCTATATACCATGAAAGATAGATTAGAATACATTAATTCAAATGTCGAGTGTGGTTTGAAATTTTTAAACAAAAGTAAAAAGTACAACATTCAGTATTTAGAGCATTTATCAAACACTCAATATTTTAGAAGGGGTTAACCTACGGATTTTGGAAAATTTTCAAAAATATGAAAATCTGATTTTAATGTATAGTTTTATAGAGTACTAACATAATATGATGGTCAAAGAGTTTAGAACCTCTGTTGTCTCCGCTTCTCTATATAATGAAGATTTTATAATGTTAATTCCATTAATCTGGGTACTATATCAAATTTTAATAAACAAAATATTAAAAAAATAGAATTATTTCTATATATCATGAAAGATAGATTAGAATACATTAATTCAAATGTAGAATGTGGTTTAAAAATTTTAAACAAAAGTGAAGAGTATAAACTTCAGTATATAAAGCATTTACCGAAAACTCATTATTTTAGAAGGGGTTAACCCACGGATTTTGAAAAAAAATTAAAATATGAAAATATTGTTTTAGTGTATAGTTTTATTGAGAACTGACATAAGAAGATGGTCAAAGAGTTTAGAACCTCTGTTGTCTCCGCTTCTCAATATAATGAAGATTTTATAATGTTAATTCCACTAATCTAGGCAGTATATCAAATTTTAGTAAACAAAATATTAAAAAAAATTAGAATGATTCCTATATACCATGAAAGATAGTTTAGAATACATTAATTCAAATGTCGAATATGGTTTGAAATTTTTAAACAAAAGTGAAGAGTATAAACTTCAGTATATAGAGCATTTACCAAAAACTCATTATTTTAGAAGGGGTTAACCCACGGATTTTCGAAAAAATTTCAAAAATATGAAAATCTGTTTTAGTGTATAGTTTCATCTAGCACTAACATAATATGATGGTCAAAGAGTTTAAAACCTTTGTTGTCTCTGCTTCTCAATATAATGAAGATTTTATAATGCTAATTCTACTAATCTATGCAGTATATCAAATTTTAGTAAACAAAATATTAAAAAATTAGAATGGTTCCTATATACCATGAAAGATAGTTTAGAATATATTAATTAAAATTTCGAATGTGGTTTGAAATTTTTAAACAAAAGAGAAGAGTATAAACTTCAGTACATATAGCACTTACAAAAAAAACTCATTATTTTAGAATGGGTTAACCCACGGATTTTCGAAAATTTTCAAATATATGAAAATCTGTTTTAGTGTATAGTTTCATCTAGCACTAACATAAGATGATGGTCAAAGAGTTTAGAACCTCTGTTGTCTCCGCTTCTCTATATAATTAAGATTTTATAATGCTAATTTCACTAATCTAGGCAGTATATCAAATTTTAGTAAAAAAATATTTAAAAAATTAGAATGATTCCTATATACCATGAAATATATATTAGAATACATTAATTCAAATGTAGAATGTGGTTTGAAAATTTTAAACTAAAGTGAAGAGTATAAACTTCAGTATATAGAGCATTTACTTAAAACTCATTATTTTAAAAGGGGTTAATCCAAAGATTTTGGAAAAATTTCAAAAATATGAAAATCTTGTTTTAGTGTATAATTTCATCGAGCACTGATATTAGATAATGGGCAAAGAGGTTTAGAACCTTTATTTTCTCCGCTTCTCTATATAATGAAGATTTTATAATGCTAATTCCACTAATCTATGCAGTATATCAAATTTTATTAAACAAAATATTAAAAAAAAATATAATGATTCCTATATACCATGAAAGATAGGTTAGAATACATTAATTCAAATGTAGAATATGGTTTGAAATTTTTAAACTAAAGTGAAGACTATAAACTTCAGTATATAAAGTATTTACCGAAAACTCATTATTTTAAAAGGGGTTAAACCACAGATTTTGGAAAAAATTAAAAAATATGAAAATCTTGTTTTAGTATATAATTCCATTGAGCACTGATATTAGATAATGGTCAAAGATGTTTAGAACCTTTATTGTCTCCGTTTCTCTATATAATAAAGATTTTATAATGCTAATTCCACTAATTTAGACAATATATGAAATTTTACCAAACTAGATACTCCCTCTGTTTCTTTATATAGGTAGTTTTAGCCAAAAAAATGGTTTCACAATGTAAGGTGTTTACATAATTTAAAGTAACTTTTGCATTAATTAGATGTTGTGTGACCAATACAATAATACATACATTTTTATTATTGGATGAGATTGTATACTAAATGCTACTTTTTCAAAAATAATAACTTTCTTGATATTGAGACTTTTAACTAAAACTACCTACAAATAAAAACAGAGGGAGTATTAAAAAATTTGAATGATTCCTATATACCATGAAAGGTAGTTTAGAATACGTTAATTAAAATGTAGAATGTGGTTTGAAATTTTTAAACTAAAGTGAAGAGTATAAACTTCAGTATATAGAGCAATTTTTAAACTCATTTTTTAACCCACGGATTTTGGAAAATTTTCAAAAATATGAAAACATGGTTTTAATGTATAGTTTCATCGAGCACTAACATAAGATGATGGTCAAAGAGATTTAGAACCTTTATTGTCTCTGTTTCTCTAAATAATAAAGATTTTATAATGTTAATTTCACTAATCTAGTTAGTATATGAAATTTTAGTAAGTTAAATATTAGAAAAATTAGAACGATTCCTATATACCATGAAAGAGACATTAGAGTATATTAATTCAAATGTAGAATGTGGTCTAAATTTTTTAAACTAAAGTGAAGAGTATAAACTTCAATATATAGAGCATTTACCGAAAACTCAATATTTCTGAAGGGGTTAACCCACAAATTTTGAAAAAAATCAATAAATAAGATAATCTTGTTTGAATGCATAGTTGCATCTTGTATTGACATAAGATGATGGTTAAAGAGGTTTAGAACCTTTGTTTTCTTTGTGTCTCTTAAGAATAAAATTTTCATTGTGGTAAGTCCAATTATTTA
Organism: Raphanus raphanistrum subsp. raphanistrum; assembly: GCA_019706035.1. Taxonomy (NCBI): domain Eukaryota; kingdom Viridiplantae; phylum Streptophyta; class Magnoliopsida; order Brassicales; family Brassicaceae; genus Raphanus; species Raphanus raphanistrum. The sequence continues at coordinate 56,297,213 of CM033988.1, forward strand.
GGCTGTGTATGAAGTTTTACTAACTTAATTGTTAAAAAATTAGAACGGTGTCCTTTTACCATATAAGAGATTTTATCATACATTTTATACAACAATAATGAGTATAAGCTTATAAATATAGAGCATTTAACCTAAAACTCAATATTTTCGTAGGGGTTAGTACACATATTTTGAGAAAAAATAAAAAATATGACAATATTGTTTATATGTATATTTGCATCAGAAACTAACATAGGATAATCGTCAAGGAAGTTAGGAACCTTGGTTGTTTCCATTTCTCTTAAGAATAGAGATTTCATAGTGGTTAATCCACTAATTTAAGAAGTACTAGATCTGGATTCGCACAACCGTGCGGGTATTTATTTTATATAATTAGTATATATTTTTAAAGTTACTTATTTATTTAAATGTATATATCTTTTAAATACAATAATTTTCTATTTTCATACTGTAAATTAATTAATTATTTCAAATCATCATCTGCATATTGCTTTTAGAATATATATATATGTCCTATTGAATTTGCTTTTAATAATAAAACCAATTTTTAATTTATTTTTTAAATATCACACATGAAATAAATCATGACTTCTATTTTAATATATAAGATAAGAAATAAAATATTGGTTTGTTAAGAGTTTCAGTTTTGTAGGAATTGATGGTTAATTTATGCTTGATAAATTATTAAATATATTTTTAGTAATAAATGAATGATAACTGATTTCTAATTATGGTCCATTTTTAAAAAAAATCACACATGAATCAAAATTGTGACTTCTGTTTTAATATATAAGATATTAAGTTTTATTAAAACAATTGTTAAGAAATTAAACCATGAACATGTACCATGAAATACAATTTATGATATGATAATAAAAATTTAGAATGTAGTTAGAAATTATTTTAAAAATTAAAGAGTATTAATTCAGTGTATAGAGAATTTAACTAAAAACTCAATACTTTCTTAGTATAACCTACAAAATTTGACGGTAAGCTAAATAAAAACTCACTGATCCGGCGGTACTGTTCATCAAAAGGAAAAGGATCTACTAATCGCCGGATCAGTGATCATACATTCGACCAAAATACAGAATGTTAATAACCATAGATACAAGATTTCGGTTTGTCTACATTTATTGCGCCATATAAATATTCGTTATTGTATATCCTGTCACGTCTGTCACCAATAAATGTGCATCATAGTATGACATCGGTTGTAGCATACAAAACCAAAGACTGTTTATCAACATGATATGAGATTATCATCAACGAGTATGACATGTAACGATCAATGATTAGTCCTTTCTGAAGAAGGTTTTTATTCTTTTCCACCACACAGTGGAGACTTTTATACCCAACCATTGACTACCCTACGTGAAAAACTCAGTAGACTTGTCCTCATCTTGATGGTCTTTTTACTTGTCTTGATCCACATGCTAAAATCTAATAGGTGAAGACAACAGAATCTAATCAAGCTAGTCAATGATCTATGACCTCTAATCCGAAAAGCCTAGCCTAGTAGATGAAACGTCCAGCTCAGAAGATCCAATATTCTAAGCCAAACGAGACTATGATACTGCTCAGTGCTCACACATCCAACACCAAAACCTAAAGAGCCAGTAATTATTATTACCATTTTTTTTTTTGCCGTCTAAAATATTATTAACAAAAGAACATTTTACAAGGTCCATAACCCGGCCCAAACGAAAAACACGAAAAAAACAGAAGCCCATACATAAAACGCACCGCAGCCCAAAAAAAACGAAGACCCAACAAGCTTTCCCCCACCTCAGCACCCACGTGTTGAAACGTCAACACCAACAGGTCACGTGTCAGCGGAAGATGCATCGTCGTCTCCAAAGGCTGTCAGTCGTCGCCGTCGGGATCGCAACCGATACCACGCCGGAATCGCGAATCACCCACTTCCTCCTCGGTCTAAAGTCGACGCTGTTTTAACGAAGCAGAACACTATCACCGGAACCACCGGGATGAGAACCACGACCACCGCTTCCACCTCCAACGACAAATATTGGACGTAAAGGAAACGGGGTCACTCAAACAAGGCCCGACCTTCCAAGAGCTTCAATCGGACTCTCCGAAAAGCTCTTCTGAATTCGGCCACTACCCACCACACGAATCAACCATAACCACAGCTCAAACCCTTCCCCGAGAATCGAAGCCGGCAACCACTACCGACGAAGAACCGGCGCGGCCCCAGAATCATACTCCGGCGAAGCACGGCGAAGAGACCACCGGTTCCCGGAAAGCCGAAGACGGACCACCACCAAAGAGAAACGTGCATGGCCGCAAGCAAAGAAAATAAACTTAAAAAAAAACAAAGGAGAGAGCGGGGCCGGACCAGCGGCGGCAAGAGCCGAACCGGCCAAAAACTACTATCACGGTGGTGTTGTTGGCTTTAGAGAGAAGTCAGAGGATTTTCTCTCTCTACTCCCCTCTTTTTTTGCCTCTTTGTTTATCTAAAAGAAAAAAGGGCAACATTATTATCTATTTACACTGACTAGTCGTTGTAATAATTTTAACAACAAATTATTTTGTTTTCGAACGAGTGACTGTACCAAGCCGTGTGGGACGGATTAGTAGTAGTTACTATTTTCCACTTTTATAAAACTGTTTACAACTTCTCGGCTTTACTTCATTCGTTACTTATTAATCGATTAAAAAATTCCATGTTCACTATTAGTATTATACACACACTATTTGAATTTTCAGATGTTGTTGCAGACACAAGATCTTGTAACAGTTATCTAGTGAAACCATATCCATGTTTGAAAAGGATGAGACTGTTACACATATTTGTTGTTAAAAGAAAGGGAGAATTAGTGGAATATCCATAAAGTAGGCCTATATTAGAGAAATAGTCATGATTGGACATAATTCTAAAAGAAATAACTTTTTGGTACTGTGCGGACGAAAATGCCCTTCTTTTATTGAATGCAGGCCAGACTGCAGAAATGGTGTGTGTCAGTTTACAGAGAAAGCGTGTTTCAGACTGCAGAGATAAACGGCGGGACAGACGATGGACTGTTGGATAAAGCAGCGAAGATCGAGATTACGTTATCGATAAAATATTCTAAAACAGCTAATATGTTGTGTTATATGTCAAATATATATAGTAACGGTTAACTTTGTTGTTATACAGTGTGTAACTCTAAATTTTAGTAGGTACACATTATTTTAGCCATTTTAACAGGTATACATTATTTTAGATGGCTAACAGGTATGGAATAACGTATAAAAAGATGTATAAGCTCACAACTTATTTATTCAATCATTTATCATCTACACAAACTATGTATCAATGAACATCAAGTCTCTTGTAACATCATACAACCAATTATCAATTATTTGGTATCATCTCTTGTAACATCATACAAACCAATTATCAATTATTTGGTATCATATAATGTACCAGCTAACGATATATATACCAAGTAACAAATCAGTTAACGGATAACAACCAATTTTTAAGTCAGATACCAAAACATATAAGAAATCATTTAGCATACAAAAATTGTATCAGATAATAAATAATGTATCAGATAACAACTTATTAATCAACACCATGTATCAATCCATTTGTCAGCTAACAAACTAAATATAAAAAATGTTCAAGCTCAAAAATTATTTATTCAATTATTTATCATCTACACAAATTATGCATCAATGAACATCAAGTCTCTTGCAACATCACACAAACCTCAATTATTTGGTATCATATAATGTATCAGCTAACAATATATGTACCAAGTAACAAATCAGTTAACGAATAACAACCAACTTATCATGTAACTTATTAAGTCAGATACCGAAACATATAAGATATTATTTATCATACAAAAATTGTATCAGATAACAAATAATGTATCAGATAACAACTTATTAATCAACACCATGTATCAATCCATTTGTCAGCTAAAAACTAAATATAAAAAATGTTCAGGCTCACAAGTTATTTATTCAATTATCTATCATCTACATAAACTATGTATTAATGAACATCAACTCTCTTGTAATATCATACAAACCAATTATAAATTATTTGGTATTATATAATGCATCAGCTAACAATACATGTACCAAGTAACAAATTGGTTAACGGATAACAGCCAACTTATCATGTAACTTATTAATTCACAGACATGTATCAATCTGTTTGTGAGCTAATAAACCAAGTATCAGCTAAACAAAACATGTACCAGCTAACGTAAGGACTTTTGTAACATCATGTTAAACAGTTATGAATTATTTCAGTATCAAACTATGTGTCTGATACCAAAATATGTATGAGGATTTTCAATGAATTAGAACATAGAAAAAAAGAGAAAAATAAGAAAGAAAAAAAAGATAAAATACACAACACACAAAAAAACATAAGAAATAAACATAAAGAAAAAAAAGACTTTGAATTGTTGCATTTTACGTGGAGAGAAAGAAAGAGAGAGAAAGAGTGACAGAAAAGTACTGACCACCTGACACAAACAAGAAGAGAGAGAGAGAATGCGACAGAAGGGTAGAATTGTCTTTATAAAAAGGTTAAATAAATCTATGGCAAATGACTGATTAGGGGTTGATTTGGGTGCAATTCAGCCAATTTCTCTAAAAGAAAAAAGAAGACTGTTATACAGTACATGTTATAATTAATAATTAATTAATAAGGTTCCTTATGAACGAGCCAGAGGATTCGAGAGTCCACACCACGGACAAGGCACGTGGCGGTGGTGAATACGTGGAAGGAGATGAGAAAGGTTGAGTGGTGGCAGTTTTTTGGGCGGGAAGAAATACGGGCGGGAAAGTGGGACCCAAGTGATGGCAGTCGGCTAAATGGCGGGAAAGAGAGAGAGCAGAGTATGACTAGGACATTGCTTCGAGCAACGAGCCACCGCTTGCGTGGTCCACTGACTTCTCTCGTCTGGGCCTTGATCGATATAAATGAAAGAATAATTGCATTCCATACACACCAAATTCACCCTATTTGTATTCCACACACTAAATCTCCCAATTTTCTTCCCCCATCACTACCATTTCTCCCCTTTCCTATGACAAATCCTTAATATCCAACTTATTTTAGGATTTTGAGCAAATTCACTCAATGAAAAAAATCAAATTCATTAGAAAAAGAAAAAGATTTAAATAATAACATAATTCAACATACACATCCACCTGTATCTTTATTGGTCTTTCTCAAAGCAAACATTAAAATAAATATAAAGTACTTGGTTTAAAAGATGCACAATTTTTTTTAAATAACAAATTCAATTAAATTTATTCTAATATTTTAATAAAATATATGCATATATTAATTATTTTTAATGATAAATATTTTTCAGTTTTTATTCATTTTTAAGTTGTTACAAATATTTATAAAATAGGAACGAAAATATCTATTATATATTTTTCTAAATTATAAGAATTTAAGGAATATCAATTTTTAAATAAATTACCAACTAAAACTGTAATTTTTAATCAACTTTATATAATTCACTTCTATATTTAAGTGAAAGGAGAAAATATAGGGTTATCTTGTTACGTATTTGGATAGTGTTAAAAGCACAAGATTTATATTTATCTTATTAAAGTAGAAGTACTTTTTAATTTTGTTTGGCAACATGGATTGCAGAGTTAAAAAATATAGAATGTTGTTTGGACACAAAAATAATATCTATGTTGGGCTTATATTTAAAAAAAAAACTGTTACTATAGAATTGAACCATATTATTTAATTTTCTATTAAAATCCCTTTTGATAATTAAATTATTTATTGGGTCATTGTAATTATTAATTGTTTATTATAGTTATTGATATTTATAGTTTATATATAATACGTAGATAAAATTATATTTCTTTTTTTTTTTTTTTTTTTGTCAAACAAAATTATATTTCTTTTAAATAAGATTTTTTGTCCATTAATACGATAGATATGTCATTATTAATTTAAAAAATTACATTTTTCTATATTATGGTTACAATATCAAATAAACAATGCAAATATATATACACTAAGGTATTAGTATTTTTTCGTGTTACAAGTACATTAAATACAATAACAATAATATGATAGCGAAAAAAACGTGGACCATATTTTATAAAATCCAATAATTTTCAATTTAGTATAAGTTAATAAAATTTTTATAAATTTAAGCAAACACCCGTACCCGTCCAGTCGGACGGGTCAAAATCTAGTTTTTCTTATAACATCTGTCGGAACTCTTGAATCTTATTTCTAAAATCTATTTTATTTAACGTGATTCTCAACATGCACATTCATATTTCAGAGTCCCTTTCAAAACCATTCATATCATATGGATTCAACCTCAAAAATTATGGAAGATGCAAATTTTAAAATTCGAAGCTAATCAATCACCATAGACTATGCCTGCAGATGGTTGAGCGCTATTACTAACTATGTTCGATGGCGAAATGGCTAAGTCAGGATCATCAGAATCCAACCAAAACAAAAATTGTATTTTCTAAACATTATATTTTGGCATTTCGTAGATAAAATAGAAGGTCAAATGATCAATGATAATATTGTCAACTTTTACTTTGCTGCAAAGTAATGAAGCACCGCCAATGGCCTTAGAGTTGGTCCTTGAGACATTTACAGAGTAAAAAATAGAATTTCTCTATATTTTATTTTATAATTGAATATTTATATTTTAGAGAAAACATTGGAATAAGATCTATTTTTATTATAGATTTCCTTTATTATAGATGTATTCTTTTAGGGTTCCCTATGACAATTATATATCATTTCAAAAAAAAAAATCTTTCTGTTGTCAAAAACAAAAACTATCCATAGTCAAAAAATATCCATTGCCCATTATTGGAAATGTTATTATTTTATATATATATATATATTTAAAAATGTACTATCAGTTAAGAGATAAAAAAACAATACAATCTCGATATCATGCTCATGACTTTGTATATAAGGTAGCTAAGGACTTTAGATATGTACATTATTTTGTTGTAATATCTAATGAGCATGGTAGAGGGGTTGCAATATTTTGAGTAAAGAAGTGAAAATAAAAATTTGGGTAGAAATTTGAAACACACCATTCCAAAAATCTTTAGAAAACTATCAGGAAATTTAACTAAAGAGCAAATAAAATTAATCAATAAACATAAACATGCTTCAATTTTATTAAATAAAATTCTGTTTTAGTAAATAGTAACTGTGAACCTTTTTTTATTTTTGAGAAATATAATTGTGAACTTCATAGACGATAAGCTGTATAATGCAGTATTCAGAGCATTGAAGAAGTTTAAAACGTCATTTTTCATTTCTCAGCGTTCACAAATACATATTGATAGTTTTTCAATCTTCTTATTACAACAAGAGAAGTGTCCTTTGCCAGCACACACACGTGGTCTTTATGGACTCAAAATGATGGGCTTCATAATGATCAAAGGCCCAAAGGATTATGTAAGCCCAATCCACGTTATTAATCAGACTGCGTCGCTTGACGAAGTCTTCTTCTATGTTTCTATTTTCCTGCAAATAAGCAAGTGGGTGTTTATCCACGTTTCCATTTTCTTTGTGATTCCAAGTTTGTAGGAGTTGTACTCCACGTTTCTTTTATCTTCCAGTTGTAGGAGTTGAATTCCAGTATTTATATCAATGAAAAACCCAAAAAGAGGCAATGATTAATTGCCCAAAAAAGTATTTGTGTTTTTATTTTCAGTTCTAAAGCTTTGATCAAGTTCATTGCTATCACAAATTTAGTTATTTCCAAACGCATGCTGGAAATGCTCTGAGAAAAACATAGCATAGCCCAGTGTGTTGTTCAGAAGAAAAAAGAGAGCCAAGTGTTCAAGCTATTGAGTTTCATGACATCTACAACATCAGATGTACAAACAATGCATCACACATAAAACGAGAAGACCATGGAATATAGAAGTTATAAACGGTAGAACTCTGCAAGATCTACCAGACAGAAATTTTAAAAGTTTTATTGACTTGACATATTATGAAAGAAAAGCTATGATAGCGTTTTGCAGAGATTAGTGATTACTAATTGAAAAAATTAGATCTAATAAAAATGTTCATATGTATAATTCTTTTCATGCGGATCATAAATGCAAGTGCTAACAAATACATTATATCGCGTTTTGCTGACAATACATGTATTTTCTCTAAAAATGGAATGGGAAAACGCTATACAATGTATTGTTTCTTTTAGAAACATATAATGTATTGTTTAATTGCTTGAATACATTATATAGCGTTTTGCTGATAGTACATGATATAGCGTTTTGCTAACAGTTTAATTGCTTGAAAAAAAACTAAAGAGATTAGAGACAATAACAAAATTTGGTACGTACAATTCTTTACCACAAATAGATCGTGAATGCATGCACTGACATAGCATCTACACTGGAACGCCTTATCCCGCACTAGACGAGCATTTTGGTAACATGGTCATTTAATAATAATAATTTCATATCGTAAGAGATCGCACATGTTGTAACATAATAGTTTCGGTTCAGAATGACCATAGTGGGGATTACTTTATAGAGATCACGTGATAAAGGGATGGATCCACTACAAGAAATATGAGTATTAGTAGCATTTCGCGGTAGCACGAATTCACCAACTGCTACTAAAAATGTCAAATCCGGATCACAACTCTTTCGTAGCACTAAATTTGTGATAAGGTAGAATTTCACTAAGCGGGAAGACAAAAATCACTAATATAGCTGAAAAATCATTTGGGAAGCATAACACTTGGCCAAAATTTATTTTTCCCGCCACTTAAAAAAAATTTCAATTCCTCTTTACAAAAAAAAAAAGAAAATCATTAAAAACACTCATGTGTTTTGTCGTAACATTCATCCCTCTTCTCTTTCTTTCTTCTCCTGCATTAAGAAATCAAATTTCTTTCTCTGATTAGGGTTTCGTTCTTCAACTTCCACAAAACAAAGTCGTTTCCTAATCTACTCTTTGCTTGGATTGATTGAAACACCAATGCTACGGTGTTTCCATAGGAGATCTCTGCCGTCCCTCGCCGCTGGTAGGATGCCTCGTCACTACCAATACCTCAATCTCATTCTCCCTTCTCCGGTGGTGATTTGTGGAACGTGACGGCGTATCACGACGGTCCCAGTCGTCGCCCATCTCAACCTCGTCTCCTTCAGTTTCGCATCTCTGTCGTAATCTCTCTTTCTCTCTGTTTTGATATGATTCATCAATAACTTTAGGGGTTTGTGTTCCTAAAGTTATCGTCTTTTTGGATTCTCAGGAAAGATGATAGAGTAAAGTCTAAGCTTCATGAGCCTGCTCTTGGTATGCAGAGGAAAGACTGGCTCTCTCTTGTTGCTGTCCATAGTCACTGGTGGTTGCTCTCTGTTTCTCTCTACTTGGGCTCTCGCCTTAATAGTAACGGAAGGTATCCATTCTTCTCTTTTAAATTTTGCAGAAGTTTGTCTTAAGAAAGACAAACGTTTTCTGAAGAATTTTGGTTACGCAGTAACGGAAGTTGGAGATTTGCGGACCACATACAATAATCCAGTTTATTTTTCATGACCCAGGGAAACCTTTTTTACAGGAAATTAAGTTACCAACATCTGTCTTGCATCTGTGCCAGGTACATTATTTTCATCTTATGCAGTTTTTTTTTTTCCAGTAAGTTCAAGGTCTTTCTATCTGCTTATTAGATGATACTGTTTTGTTCTCTTCCATTGTTATTTGTGCATAGTTGATGGTCAAGGAGCAACAGAGTCTGCTTAACATGATTACAGTTCTCCCTAATTCCGCCGCGTCTCTGAAGAAGAGGATAGAAGATGAAGAAGACCGAAGCGGGATCTGAAGAAGCTGTGGTGGGAAGATGGCAGAGGAAGCTAGCGGTGGTAGAGGTGGAGCCAGCAAGAAGAAGAAGAGAAAGGTGGTCGTGATTGATGCACTTAATGTTGATAGACATCTTGTGATGTATTTTCTCAGAGCTGTATGCAAGGGTTGATCATAGAAAAAGAGAAGAACAACAGCTCAGTTTCTCAGAGAAAGGTTAAAAATCTCAGTTTATCAGAAAATGGTAGAACAAAGAGTTCAAAGTTGCAGACCAGCACAAGCAAAGCGTCTCTCACCGTTACCGCAAGTAGCACTAAGGTTTACACGAGGCTTGACTCTTGTTTATACAGAGAAGAAGGGTTTAAAACCTTAAAGCTCAAGGTTGGGAAGAACCTTAAGGCTGGCTTAGAAGTTCTCCAGGCTATACGTGCAGTCCACCTTACTTGGCAAAAACTTATGTTGTTAGTTTAAGGTTTATATGATGTTAGTGTAAGACTTACAAATATTATATGAAAAATGTCTGTTTTATGAACTTAGTGCAATATATATATATATATATATATATATTTTAAATCAATTTGCAGTTTATAATTTTAGTTATATACGTGTGTATATAATATTTTAGGGGTTTATATCTATACCCTAAACTCCAAATTCTAACCCCAAACATTATAGAAATATCTTTTTTTTGTATTTTGTAATATCAAAAAAAATCATAACATAAACTTTAAAACTTCGATATTTTCATAATATAACTTTAATCTTGAGTTTAAACTCAAAATTTAATTATTTTATTTCTAAATTTAGACACTAAATCTTAAATCTATATCCTAAATCTATTAACCTAAACCCCAAATTCAAATCTTACATACAAAATCATAAATTTTATTTTTCAAAACTTATATAATATATTTTATATATATAATAGTTTAAAGGTTTATATGTTTAGTGTGATGTTATAGAGTTTGGTGTATTTCAAACCCTAAACCCCAACATAACCTCAAACCACATACAACACTTCAAATCCTATATACTATAAATTTCAAAAAAATCTAATCTTTATATCAAAACTAAAATATATTAGTTACATATACACATAAACTCAAAGTCTAATGTTATATCTTAAATCTAACCCCAAAACACTACATTACAAACCCTAAACTTACTAATTATTTTATCTTATATCATTGGTTTTATCCAAGTTAAAATTTCTTACAAGAAGTGAAATCTAATCATTTTGTCAATCTTTTATCATTATTTTAAAAAATTTAAATGAAAAGCTTAATTTTTATATAAAGATATCAATAAAAAAATATAATTACAATGACTAAAATATGGAATAACAATTTTAACTAATTGGTCAATCTTAGCCATTGATTTGAGTATAATCAAATGGCTACAAATAAAGCTTTTGGTTAAAACAAATTGACCAATAGCATACAAGGACGAGGATCAGACCCTTTTTTAACCTCAGCCGTTAGATTAACCTAAATCTAATGGTCAAGATCTTGTTTCTCTAATCTCTTATCGAGTTTGTCGCCGTCTCTTTCTCTTCTCTTTTGTTTCAACTTTTTTTTTTAATCTCACAGACTTATCGTTTCGTTCTTCCTAATCTCACAGATCTTGTCACTCTGATCTCTTTCTTCATCCCACCTAAACCTTGTCACTACCAGACCTCGTCTTCGTCTCCAATCTCTTTGCGTATGTGTTTTTATTTATCTGGGGAAAGTTCTGATCTTGTACTGGTCACCTCTCTCTCTCTCGCACACTCTGTCTCTCGCTCTCTCTTAATATTCTGATTCTGGTTTTATTTTTGTGTTCTTAGTTAAATAAAGCGGAGGAGGATGAAGAAGCTTTATGGTTGTAATCTCAGCACCGACGCGGCAGACTCGTCTCTGGTCAAGCTCTGCGTTGGCTTCACCTCCACACCACCACCACAGGTCAACTCACTCCACCTACCTCTTTTCTGCTCTCTTCTTCTCGTCATGATCTATATATATTTATGATTGTCTTTTGTTTTTTTTTTACAGATTTGTTAAGGAGCAAGAGAAGAGAAGCAATGGTGCGACATAGCAGCGTCTCCGGTCAAGCGTGGTGCGGCGGTGGTGCAAGCCGGTGGTGGGGTGGTGGTCGTGCGGTGGAGATGCGAGCATCATGGTCGGCCGAGACTGAAGAAGAATGTAGTTTGGTGTATTAGGTTTAGTTAGGGTTAATTAGTTAACCAATTTGTAATTGCAAACCAATTTGTATTGTAAACCATTTTGAAATTTTAAACCAATAAAATTGTAAACCATGTAAACCAAAATTCAATTTATAAAAATATCGATTTATTATTTTTTTGTCGGTTACACCGATTTATTTATAAATTAATTTCTAATTTAAATTTTTTTTTAAAAAAATTAAATTATATTCTAGATAATTAATATATATATATATATATATATATAATTCAATTATAATTCAGTAGCACTGAACATATGTTATTATTAAACAATGTTGCGACATGAATAAAATGCCATAGAAAACTACATAATAGTACGAAACTTGTGTCACTATACACGTTATTATAGTACAAAATAAACGCTATAATATCTCTATTTTTATAGCACACGCAAAAACGCTATGATATGAGGAGGGTCTACTATAGCTGCGGCTGTCATAGCGTATGTGTTTTCGCTACGAAAACGATACAATAGCGTTTTTACGGTGCTACTAATGCCGATATTTCTTGTAGTGATCATTAGATATGTACTCTGTGAACTTGGCAGGTGGCGAAGAGCCGATGCTGCTTCTTCGCCTAAATGTGAAGACGTGGTGATCCTGTGAACCCATATCTGCATCTCTTCTCACGTGCCAAACTTTAATACTATGTTCTATAAGTATACACTCCCTTCCCTTTTCTTAGTCGTTGTTACCAACACTTTGCGCACAAACAAAAAAATATTACCAACACCAGGTCGTGCTTCTACTAAATTTTGTAACGCCTTTAGATACTCGTATTACCAAATTATATATGTATATAAATGTATGAATGCTTACTGGATTTGTCCTAAATTTATAAAATTGACCAAATCTTGGGTCGCGATAGTTAAAACCTCTTCCACATTCTCCTTTTAGAAGGCATTTTTGAAAAGTAAAAGTTTTTGAAAGTTTACGACCTGCTTGTGGTATATATCTCAATAAGAAACGAAAGAAAAAGTTCACAAATTCATGAAAGTAATTATATGAATCAATTCCTTACTTTCGTTATGAAATCACAAACTAATATATTTTATGTTATCCATGACTTTCGTAATCTCTACTCTTAAGATTGTGTGATATTTATCATCACTCAGTTTTGCTCATCGTGGTATTGTTTTCTCCACCATATATCAGTATGACATACTACACATACCACCTCTTTTATATCATGAAATTTGAATATCTTTGTTTTTTACAAAAAGGTATTATGATAATATAATGATGTTAAATTGTAATGATTTATGATAGTGACTAAAACTAGCTTTGAGTAAGACTGAAGCAAAACATAGGAAGAATCTTTTTATACATGTGTCACATGTGTCTTAAACATTGTTCACTAAAATATTTGACAAAAAATCGATATTAAAACAGCACTTACTTTCCACATTCAATAATTTTTTTTTGTAACTAAAAGAGATATTCCACATCCAATAATTATATGGTATTGATCCTCAAATATACAGCTTGTTGCTTGATTCACTTTTTAGTTTGAAATATATAATTCATTCCATGATCACTTCACTACTTTGTTTAAAGAGAAACAGTTTTGAACATTAGATACTCCCTCTATTCTAAATGTAAGCAGTTTTAATTAAAAACATCAATATTAAAAAATTGTTTGTTTGCAAGAAATATTTTCAATCAATCATAAAATGTATTATTTTATTTATTCAGTATTTAATAATAAATATAAAAGTGTATTAAAATGTTAAATAAACTTATATTTTGAAACATTTTTTATAAAACTATTTACTTTTAAAAACAGAGAGTAATAAAGCGAGCAAAAGTATATACAAATATTTACTAATTTCTAAGAGCATTTTCAGTGTATATTTCAATATTTTATTTAAAAAATATATATTTTTATTACAAAAAATAAGTTTTCTCTACTGTATAACTTTATAAGATAATTTTTCTATTTTAGAAAAAATACAGAAGAATGTTACTTTTTACATTTATATTTAAAGTTGAAAATAACATGTTTCTATATTTTCTTTTATATATATATATATATATATATATATATATATATATATGTATATATATTAAAAAAATAGAGATGAGTTGGAAATTGTTTAGTGATAAATATTCTGACTCATGCACTAACTCTATTTTCCGTGCAACGCTGGAAAAGATATATACATCCCTACTCTATTTTTCATTAACTAATAATCCCAAAAAAATTCCTTATTTAAATAATATAAAAATTTAAAATCTAAAATTAAACTCCAACGATTCGCTTTCCGGTATTTATTTTGGTATTTATTGTCCGAAAGATTCAAAGTTTCTAAGGTGACCTCAATCTCAGTCGTACAATTGTACAAAATGCAACCAATTGTCTTTCCCAAATGTGAGTTAGTTTCTTATTACTTTTATTATTCAATTTTTTCTAATATACTGAATAATTATGATATTATAAACTACTAAAAATATTACATATGATTATACCGTCGACTCTATTTATTTTATACTAATTTATGGTTGACTATATTATTTAAATTGTTCTATCAGATCCACGTTGGATGATATTATCTATATTATGCTGCAGATTTCTTATAAATATTTTTTTCTATCAATTCACGTAAATCGGGATATTCTAAAATTCAGAAACCCATATTTTATAATGTAAAATATTAATAAATCTTTATCCAAACCAATAAAACTTCTTTTTTCTGTTTTAGTAAAGCAACAAGAAAAATTAAGTGAAATTGGAATTTAGTTAGATTTGGTTGTATATTTTAATGGTTGTGATTCTTTATGCCAAACTTAGAAGATTTATACCAGGATATAGATTTGTATCCGAATAAATGTTAAAACAAATTATATAAAAATCAGAAAGCACAAAATTAGAAAATGACTCATGAGTAAACTTCTTAAAAAAATTATTAGAGGCGAGGGAGAGTGAAAACCACGCGCGGGAATTCTTGGCGGGCCACCCATGATAGATGGATGCATGGGAGAGTCATGCGCCATTAATGTTAAGATTGTCCATAGTCCCCACCTAGAACTAGTCCCACCATTCCAGCTAATTTCATTAGATGGTCTCCCCGGAACAATACTATGTTAAAATTCTCTGTTTTTTTGTTTATTAAAAAAAAATTAACGTAGGAAAAAAGTAAATATTTTAGGAAATTTTATTTACAAAATAGTGTTATATTCACCATTTCATGGTTTCTAATAAGCTGTTATAAATGAAACTTAAAAAGTGAATACTTTGTTTTCCCATAATTATCGCTCTTTTCTTTGAATGGTTCATTTTTAACCTTACAAAAGTGAAAAAAAAAATCAGTGTGTTCAAAAAAGCAAATTAGTGTGTTTATATGTAAATGATTAAAGAGTGTGAGAGTGTGAGAGTTATTTAGAGCCAGAAAGAAGAGAGAGAAATATCAAAGAAGGTTATTAAATATTTTATTATCTGTTTTGCATTTTTAATTGATTTTATTAAAAAGAATTGTTTTTTCTTCACCATCTTCCTCCTTGCATTTATTTATTGTTTCTCTTCTAGAGATTTGCGTCGTCTCATCGTGTTATTTTTTAGACACTTGTTTACTGTTGTTGTTTTTTCTTTCCTTCTCTGCAACTTTGTCACGGATCCTTCGTTTTTATTTTATCTATATAAAACCATAGAATAAATCTCGTCCCCAGATATCTAATCTCTCTAGGGTTTTAGCTGTGTGGGTTTTTTATTTTCGTGTTTCTTTTCTCACTTCTTTTTTTGTTCTTCTTCTCGTTGTTGTTCGTCTCTTTTGTCTTAACGAAGAACAGGGTGATTTATGTCGGCTGGGTTTGAATCAAAAGCTGTGATTTTGTCTCTGCTTAACAACAACATCTCTTGTCTGATTTCATCATCATCATCTTCAACTAAATCTTATCTGGCAAACGATCTTCACTTCTGCTATAATAAGCAGAGGCTTGTTCTCGAGAGTCCTTCTCTCTCCATGCGCTTAAGACCCAAAAGGTATATCACCAGAAAATCATTTCTCTCCTTCTTTTAAGAGATCTCAGAAAGAGACTAAAGTTTAAGACTTTCTGTTTTATGTCTCAGGACTTGTTCTGGCGTTGAAGTCTTTGGTGGTTTTCACATAAAGCAGTTCATTGTTCGCTGAGATTCTTTTTTTATTACAAAACAAGTTTTGATCTGAAGAGTGTTTTGTCTTTTTTTTTTCTTTTCTGGGTGTTTTTTTTTTGAGGATTTGTGAGAGAAAACAAATGGTAGGGATTATAAGTAAACAACAGTCTTTGAGTGATATGAAGAAACCAAAGAGAAGCAGTCCTCAAGAAACCCAACAACCTTTGAGAAAAGTCAGGATCTTGGTCAACGATCCTTACGCAACCGATGATGATTCCTCCAGCGACGAGGGAGAGGAGACCAAGATGAGACGCATCGTCCGCGTGGTTAACTTTCCACCTCTGGACTCTGTCGCTCCTCCTCCTCGTGCTGAGCCTGCTTCTGTGAGTTCTTCACAGGACAGCACCAAAACAATCAGCAAGAAAGCTGCAGCAGCAGCAGCTTCTCGTCCTCGGCGTTCTAAGAAGCCTGTTGGTGTCAGGCAGAGAAAATGGGGTAAATGGGCTGCTGAGATTAGACATCCCATCACTAAGAACAGGACCTGGTTGGGTACTTTTGATACTGAAGAAGCAGCTCATCAAGCTTATAAAGTCAAGAGGAAAGAGTATGACTCACTTCTCGCCAATGACTCCGTGTCTGAGACTAGTCAATGCTCTCGCTCTTCACCTCCTGAGCAAGACACTTCAGCTTCAACACCAACTACTAATAAGCTTAAAGAAGAGATCAAGATCGCTCCTGCTACTGGTGTTGATTCGAGCAAGGAAGTGTTGTTCGGTTTCAACTTTGCTGAGCTACCGATCCCTGATCTTGGTTTCTTTGCCGAAGACGAGGGACAGATGGCTGCTGATCTTGGTTTCTTTGCTGAAGAGAACTTGGATTGCTTATTCACTGATGATCAGTTTGATGATTTCGCTATGCTAGGGTTCGAAGACAGTGGTGGTGGTCCGAGCGAGCTACCTGATTGGGACTTTCCAGATGTTGAGTTCGACTCTAGCTTCTTTTTCGCCGATCATCATCAACACATCCCCTTGAAAAGTTTTGCAGCTTAAGTTTTTTTTCAAAAGAGTGTTTTATTTATTATTAGTTTTGAGTTTAAAGACATACTACTACATGATGAAAGTGTGTTCCGGAGAGAAGTGAGATCTTAAGACATAATTAGCCGGGTTTTGCAGTTTAGTGAGTTTAATTTTAATTTCGGTTTATATAGATTGTGCTTCAGTTAATCTCTTACATTTGGGCTGTTCATTGTGCTTTTTAAGAGCCGTCCAAAGTTATAAGAGTTTGATTATCATTAATTACTGCATCTACTTCAGTCTTTTGGTATCTCTTAACGTTAAGGTACCATGTTATTAAATGGAATTTTTATTTTCTCAGTTTATATAATTTGTTGTTACATTGTTCTTATCGCCATTGGTTGTCAATTGTCATATATCTCGTTACCAGTGGAGCGTTAAGATTATGAGGTGTTGCTATTCTTACAAAGAATCTAGTAGAAAGCGACAATTCATGAGAAGTTTGCTGGCCTCTGTTTCTCTGCTGGTTCGCCGCGCCATCACAAACCACCATTCTTCTACATAATTTTTATTTATTTATTTTATTTATGAAATTAATTAATTTCTCTTTTAGTAGAAAACTTAAATACTAGTGAAAACTTAAAGAGGGAGTTGCACGGAAGTGGCAGAAGTCAGGGGTTGGTTTTGTCAGGTTTTTCAATTAATTAAAGGTGTTTTATAACAGCTGTATGGCATTTTGGATTTTAATTATATAAAAAATATTCAAAGGTTGTTTGGGAATTAGGAAAAGTCAAAGGATGGCTTTTATACTATAATAGTCTATAGTAGTAACTCTTCCACTACTTGGTGGTTGCGCATGTTCTTGTATTTTAGTATTTCTTTTTTCCATTGTACGTGTGTATGACATGTTTTAGAGCATCTCCATTAGTGAATTTCAGGGAGAAAGAGAAGTTCACAAAACATTTTTTTTTATTTTACCCTTTGACTTTTTTTTCAACAAAAAAAAACATTAATAATCAAATCAATCGCGAACCACCACGTGTTGTGAGACCTACAAAATAGTTAAGAACCAGGTTCATTCCATTGAATTTTCGCCAGACAGGTTCAAAAAATAATATTAATATATTATTTTTGTTTTTCGGAATACGTGTGAACCTCATATTACATTCCCCGATGGGAATGCTCTTAGTCACGTGATACACAATAAGGGAAGGAAAGCTTTCAGATGCACATGTCATGAGAGGTGAGGTGATGGAGTAGAGGATCTTGTGATAAGTTTCCAAGCTTATTTTAGTTTTATAAAAATGTATTCACATTCATACACATAATGAAGAATCAATGCGTCTTTTTGTGACATTAGCATTTTCTATTGAGGTGTTAAAACCTTTTTGATGTTTCAATGGTATGGAGTTTGGGCAAGAAAGAGAGTTTTTGATTCTCGGCCCATTAGCTTGAGCTCGATTTAATTTGAGCCCTTCAAGGTGTGAGGTGTCTCGTTTAAAAGAAACAAGACATGATAGGTAATTTTCATTGTGGGCTATTACTAACTAGCAATGCACAGCTCTTGGAAAAAACTATAGACTGCATAAGACGCTTAATACAAGAAGATTAGAGCAAGCGATTAATCAAATCCAGCTTATTAAGTTTTTATTATTATACTGGAACCATAAACTAAAGAGGTGTTTCAACCGGTAACAAAACACGATCCAGAAACGACATGGATTTGGTACTATCATCAGAGCAGACCCTTCTCCTGAAAGCTGCGGATACAATCATCAAACATCTCAGGCAATGACTTGAACGATGCAAATCCTAACTCATGTATCTTCCTTGTATCCATACTATGTGGATTGTTGTCCCCTTCTTTGTCACTGCACCTGAAAAAAAAAAAACAAAGAATCAATCAACCAATCAACCAAATGAGATCTCGACTATGAGATCTTTTCAATCGTGTGAGATATTTACTTGTTCTCAAGTGGGTAATTAGGATACTTGTTTCTTAGCAACTCAATGATCTCAGACCAATGAGCAACCGAACTCGAACACACGATTCTCCCTGATGCTTTAGGCTCTTCCATGGCTAACACGTGTGCAGCAACTACATCGTCTATGTGCACAAACCCGACCGTAAAATTCCGGTACTCTCCAGCAAGACCTTTGACAATGGAGAGGATATAAAGAAGAGTGCTTGTTGGTTTAGGTCCAAGCAATGGACCAACCACAAAGGAAGGATTCACAACCACTAAGTTCAACCCTTTCTCTTCAGCTATCCTCCAAGCCTCTTTCTCACCAAGAGTCTTTGCATATGCGTACCAAAGCTAATACATATACACACATACCATCAACAGAGTTCTTTCTATATATAAATATAACAAATGTTTTCTCACGTACGTTGAAGCGTTTGCAGTATTCAGTGTCGCTCCAATGCGACTCGTTGAGCGGAGAGGCTTTGGTGGCGTCGAAGCGGTACCGTATGGAGGAGCAAGAAGATGTAAGAACGATCCTTTTGAGAGTGGTTTTGGACTTGGCACAAGAGTTCATCACATTGGTTGTACCCTTTATGATAGGATCGACCAGTGTTTCTTGAATATTGTGATCCTGTGGAACGAGAACAGGAGAAGCCGTGTGGAAGACTCCATCTACGCCGTTTACTGCTTCGTCAAAGCTTCCATCAACCGTTAAATCAGCTTTGAACATCTTCAGCCTCTCTTTCGCTCCTCTCAGTTCCCATAGGAAACCTACTTTCTCTTCATCCTCTTTTCAACACACATCAAAATCAAGTTTTTTTAACAAAAGGGCTCAAATCAAAATCATTTTAGTGGTAAATATTCGAGTAATTAATAATAATAATAATTAAAAAATAATAATAATACAAATAGGGAATATTCTCAGTGCAAAAGAAAAAAAGGGAATATCTTACGAGGGTTTCGGACAGTGGTTCGAACGGTGTGTCCGAGTTCGAGGAGTGATTTGATGATGTAAGAAGCGATGAAACCAGTTCCTCCAGTGACCAGATACTCTGACATCTCTTTCTCTGTCTCTGCCGTGGATTTGAGTTTGTTTGGATTACGGTTTTAATGAAGTGAGATCTTGTTGAAGTACAAGGTGAGTAGTTGACTCACTCCATCCGTGTTATCTCTCTCTCTTGCTGATATTTTATCAAGAAGCGGTTCACGGTTTATACGTGTCGTGGTTCAGTCCAAGATATGTAAGCGTGAAAGGCCCATTGGGCTATAGTTCTTTCGAATGTTTTTTGCAACTCTGGAGGCCCACATAGAGATGCCTTGGCGTACCATTGGTTTGGTTTTTTTTCCACCCCTAGTGGCAACGGATAGGATGACGGTGTCTACGACGGTGTAAGAAAGATATACGTCGGACAAAGTTTTGACTGTGTATCCTTTGTTAAGTTTGAGTATATTAAAGGCACATACTTGGTTTCAGGTGAGGACCATGGGAAAAAGACACTGGTCGGAGTTGAAGAGGTCAGTTCCATAAACACCAAAACATATTTTTTTTTCTTCAACTGCTAATTACCCTAAAAGTTATTGACATATTACCTTTGTAATCATTGAACATTTTCAGCTTGTTCTTGAGGATGGTGAATATATTATGGTCTTGGAAGGCTGCTACAATAAGATCTAGAGTTGAGAAACCGGTAATTGTCTCTCTTTGGTTCAAGACGAACAAAACCCTAAGCTCTGTTTGGAATTGATTCCGGTGAGAAATTCTTGCTTGGGGGGGAATGGGTACAAGATCATTGGGTTCCATGGACAAGCTAGTGATGTCATTCACAGTGTTGGAGTCACTGTCGTGTCCATCACCACAACTGAGTGAAAAGCCTTCCATTACATATTTATATTTCGGTATGTTCAATGAGATTTTATTTCTATAGGCACCCTTCTATTCTTCACTATGAATGGGAACGAAAAACTAGAGGGTGCAAATGGCTGTACAGTCAGGAAAACAAAAGTTGGAAATCATCCATGTACATAAAGAACATGTCCAGTGATTCCGTCTGGGGCGATGAAGTCACATTAAAAGGACTGTGTATGGAGTCAAAATAATTTTTCATTACATCATTCAAATATATTCCTTTCACTATTAGTAGAGGAACATATATATAGATTGTTGTAACCTAATAGGATAAACCTGGCGGAGATCCACATATTGCCCAAAGAACTTCTACCACCACCGATGTAGGATGTTGATAATATTCTATACTAATTAATGTTTCTTTTTTTCCTTTTGCATATGCAAGAAGGTAAATCAAAATAATTATCCTTGTGATGATTTTAGTGACGCTAGTTGAGATAAACCTATAAAGTAACACGTCGAAACTCAGGAGCTCTATCACATATTGATTTTACATTAATATCTAATTTAAATACATACAAGCCAAGTAGCTCAAGTTTCATTTTCGTCTCTTGAACATTTCCCCTTGCAAGTAGAAAGTGAAATTATTAATGGAAACGACAGTTACGGTAATAATTATGTTCTCTTCTTTTTTTGTCCTTTTAGCTTCTAACCAAGTCTGAGCTCTAAGCCAACCTCGTTGGTATCGACTTGATCATCACACCCAAGATTCGAGCTTTGGTTTAATGGATCTCCCCTTCGATTTGCCACGTTCTCCAACGCCAACTGACCATAGCCATGCGTTGCACCAGAACTCTGGAGTTGCCACGTGTCGTGACTGCATTCACCTAGTTGGTAGTCCACGGTCTCTGCGAGGCGTTTTAACCGGCCAGTTTGTGTCTTGGCCTTGTTACCGTTAACACGTGGGGCAAGGGCCAGACTCTCCGAACTGTCACCGCCTGTTGTTGGATCTTTCGCCACGTGGCGTATGTCGTATGTCCTGTGAGGAGGAATGATCTGGTGCGACGCGGATGCACTGGGAAGAGGCGTGTGAGTGATGGGTAAGCCGTTGAGAATGGCATCAACGGCTGCTTGGCACTGGGCCCAATTTCCAGACCACATCAGACCCACAGAACCATCCACAGGGTTCACGATCCGTCCACACGCCTCGTACAGAAGTGACCTAAATATTGCTAGAGATTACAAAAAAAAAAAAACACAACCAACGTTATGAAATTAAATCGGGGAATGGAAAAAAGTCCCTACTATAGAAGTGATGTGTGTGTGCATGTAACAGAATCTAAACACAAACACACTGTAAGATAAATCATTAGAGGATTCTGCTTTCGGAGGAGTGTGTACCGGGACGAAGATGGTCAGGACCAGATTCGATGAGGTTAAGGAGACCGGCTCGACCATAGAACTTGGCAAGGAAGAGTGTGGCATTGGCTTGAGAGTCTGCGGATTTGATCCATTGAAGACATGGTCTTATGGTGCAATCTTGGTTGCAACCCTTGCGTAGGACTCTACACCCGTTACAGCTGATTCTCATTATCTTTATAAGTGACATTCAAAGGCATGAAGTGTGTTTGTGAGTTTCCTTGGAAGTGGAACTCAGAGAAGTTGTGGGCAATTTGTATTTATAAGGAAGAAGTTACTACTGAGCCATGAATTTAAGTGAGTTGGTATAATTTTAATCTTTTGCGTTTCTTGGAGAAAGTGGTGGAAAAAACTGGTGCATTCCAGGCTTTATGACATTGATTTAAACACACAGATTTTTAATATACTTACTTTTTCGAAAGAAAAAAAATGTTTTTTAACAAGAGATTTTATTTTTGTTTATAAATTCTCATTTTTTTTACTGTTTTAGTGTTACCAAAAAAGAAGAAAAGACCAAGGAATGGTGGTGGAAAGGAGGTTGTGTGTTTCAGTGAAGTTGGCATTTTGTTTTGGCAAAAGTTGGGGAGTTCCTTCTTCGGGAATGCCAATATCTCTTTCTTTCTTCCACTTTTTCCTTCTCTGGAATTTGCCATCCATGCATTTCAATATTACAAACTTTGCCACTCACCTTTTATCTATATTCGTAATTACGTCTCACTCAATCAAACCCACTTCTTTAATCTTCACATCATCGTATGCCAATCCTCATCATATCATCGCTGGGTTACATGAAACAATTTTTACCACTCATCTTTATTAATGCTAAAAATTTCGTGCTCATTGTTTTCGAAAAAAGAAAAGAAAAAGTTTCGTGCTCACGAGTCTATGCAACGTAAACTAGTTTTGAAATTTCAAATTAAAGCACATAAAAGAAGATTATTAATGTGAGGGATCTTTAAGTAATATAATTGAGTGTTAACAGAGGTCCAGAGGGGTGGAGATACGAGGAAACTTTGGAGATGAAAAGTGGGAGACATGCACGAGAACCACCCAGAGATGATACCGACAAAACAAACAAACCAAAAGAAGTTTTGAAATTTTGTGAAATAAAAATATTAAGTAAAAAATTTCGGTGGCACGTGAATTACACACGAGGCAAAACTGCTATGTTCATGTTCGGCACGTAGTGCCTATAATGCCTCTTTTTGTTTCACCAAAGCGTCCTTTGAGTCCTGATTTTAGGGAAGCTATACGGATTGGACTGTAACTTTACGTGTAAAAATACAGTATTTAGTAGAGTCTAGCTCCTAACTCTTGTTCCAAAACAAACTAAACGTTACGGCTTTACTTTTAAGAAGAAAACAAACAATAGGATACGCGTGTAACAAATATGCCCACTGGTTTTGGTACAAGAAAAGAGGGGGTTTGATGTTTATTAGCTATTACAATTTGATTTTAGGAGCTATTTACTTTTCAGAAAACGTATGTTACAACTTACAGGCCTTACAAAAAAGGTGTAGCATCTTTTTACGTCACTAATAAGGTTTAATTAAGAACATGGTTTTGTTATCTAATCCACGTACGAATCCATGGTGATGGAGAGTAAAGCCTAAACGTGATTGATTTATCTACTAATTTTTACTGTTTCACATCCATAGCGCATTTTCACATTTTTTTTTGAAAAAGAGCTTTCAGTTAAAATGCAAATAAAAAATTACAAGGACATGACTTTTTAGACCATATAGTTTGAGAAAACATTAAAAAGAGAAGGACAGCTACATGAGCTCCCAAACATGGAAATAAGCAAAAGAGAAGTCGAGATGGGGAGTAGATAAAAGTGACATAAAACTAGCTAACACACTAGTAATGATGACCACGACCAGAACGGCCACCTCAACCACGAGTACGACGACCACTCACGTGAGTCCATTCCATTTCTTGCATCTTTTGGACTGGTTTGAAAGGTCTTCCCCCACGAAACCTCTCTCGTGCTATAAGAACATTAATGTTTTCATAACCACAACATTAATGTTTTCATAACCAGACAAATCAAACGTCTTAGACACAAACACATACGCATTTTTACATATTGACGTTAGAAAGATAGGATTATCATGTTTGCAAAAAAAAAAGTAGGATTATCATCACCAATTTATTAATAACAAAAAATACATGTTAATACGAGTTGTATTGATTTAATTGCAGGGACAATATAGACCATATAAGTATTGGGTACACTGTTGAAAATAAAAGATAAAAAAGCATTTTGCAAGCATCGAACCTGAGAAAATGAAAATGTATATAGATCATTTTTACCATATGAGCTATTTTTTGTAATTTTAATATAATTATGGATGTACGTGCACTCAGACTCTATAAAATGATTTCACCACTGTTTAATTGTGTTCAAAGCATCATTAACTTTTCTTTTTTCTCTTTTTGGTAGGAGGGGGGGGGGGGGTAAACACTTCAAATTTGGTTGTTTTTAGGGGATTGCAGGTTGGCTGACCATGTTGTGGTATTCCTATATGATCCAAAGTCACAATCAAACTAATTTGTGAAGAATTGGAGTCCATAATTGCAAGACAATCAAATTCTCAACAAGAAGTTAATCTTTTTCAATAACGAAAACTAAAAAAATCCAAATTCAGATAAATCATAAAACTATATCAATAAGATACTCGAAATTAACGCGATTTCATTACAATCATCTAGGTCTCACATCGAGGATGCTCATATTGACTCAACAACAAAAAGCATAAGAATACAAATGACATCTATTTTACTTGAGCTTCTTAGAATCTGAAACTCAAATTTGGTTGTGTTCAGGGGCGGATAATTGATTGGTACGATTGCAGGTTGGCTGACCATGTTGTGGTATTCCTATATGATCCAAAGTCACAATCAAACTAACTTGTGAAGTATTGTAGTCTATAATTGCAAGACAATCAAATTCTCAACAAGAAGTTTAATTTTTTTTCAATAACGAAAACTAAAAAAGTCGAAATTCAGATATCATAAATCTATATCAATAAGATACTCAAAAATTAACACGCAATTTCATTACAATCATCCAGGTCTCACATCGAAGATGCTCATATCGACTCAACACAAAAAGCATAAGAATACAAATGACTTCTCTTTTACTTGAGCTTCTTAGAATCTAAAACTCAAATCTTCTCTATAAAGTAGTAACTTCTATTTCTTCCTTTTGTAAAACTTCCAATTAACTTGTCAACTCTTTATTTTTCTTCGTTGACATTTTGTTTTTTCTTTTCGATAAATAACTCGCTTTGTGACATATACGCACATACCAATTACTGTCTCTAAGCTTTTTTTTTTTTTTGGTCAACTTACTGTCTCTAAGCTTAGAAACTGCTAATTTTAAGTAATCCTCATCCATTATTGTTACTTGATTGAACTCATTATTTCTAATAGTTGAGCAAAATGATAACAATCTCGTCATCTTAAAGAATCACTTGACCTAGCAACACGTACTTAATTATTCTACAAGTTTGTAAGATTTTGGAAGATTAAATGATGCTTTTCATGATTTCAAATTAAATAACGAAGTTGCTCGCAAATCTCTTGGACCAGAAGTCTGTTTCGGTGTATTGAGTGTTTATTTGAAACTTTGGTGTATTGAGTTTAGGATGCAAATTCATCGTATATGAACTGAAAGTTTGTGTTGTTCTGACCAGAGCTCAAGCACCCCCCCCCCCCACCCTATATACTGGTCGGCTACTAAGAATTTGGAAGGCTTCAACTTCTAAGGTTAAATGTTGTTCATAGCATTTTACATGAAACCATTCATTTATTTGTGTTACATGGTCATTGTAAGTTTGATAAAAAAAAAGGTCATTGTAAGAACAAGAGTTAAGAGGTGGATGTGAACGGTCCAAATGCTCTAATATTCTCCTACTAAATGTGCTGAAGTGTTCTTGAAATCACTGGAGACAATATTAATTTTCTTAAACATAATAAAAAGTGAAAAGTATTTAGCTGAGTCTTGCATTGTCTTCGATACTTATCATTAGTTTGTTGGATAAATCTACAAAACATATGTGGTAGGACAACAAATGGTGTTGCAAATCTATATCATCGACTTTTAGTAGTGATGGTGAAGTGGTGGTTGACTTTTTGATATTAACTGTGCACAAGTATTAATTTCTATCCCAGTCGAGCCGACTGCGAATAACCTGACTCACTTATAGATTTATGATCCACATTGGTATAAAAGGCTTTCAGTTCTTCAATAGCCAAGCTTCACTTTAAACAAGTGGTTAATGTCTTACAAGTGGATATTATGATATGAACAAGTGGCCCTTGCATTTTGAATATTTGATTGCTTGAGCCGTTATAAATTTGCAACTTGTTTTCTGCTATGATTTGGTGACAAATGGCAATTTAAATATCAAAAATCAGTTTGAAAGAACAATGAACTTTGGAATGGTCGGTCTTATAATCCGAAATGTTAGAAACTAGCTTGGGTAAAAAAAACGTCAGAAACTTGTATTATATAATATACTGTAATAAATTTAAGAATCCCATCTTACTATAATGAAACGTTAGGAACTTCTCTTGAATATTAAAGAAAAAAAAAGACTTTGTTTGGTAAATTGCAATGATACAACAAGATTAAGAAAGAGAATCAAGGAGAAATATGCTTTCTTAAAGAAAGTTATTTTACATGGTTTGCTTCTGTTTCACCTCGAACACACGAAGTTCGAGTGAAAATAAATGACGGGCTAAAAGAGGGCTACCGTCTCCGCAAGCTGAGATGGGATAAGATAACGGGCTTGTGCGACGTGGCAGAATCTAAGGTCCAGCAATTTTACGATAAGTGGTCGACGCCGATTCAAGAACTTTTCTTCAAAACTCTTCACTTTTTATAAAAGTTTCTAATCAACACCCAATCCATCTCAAATTCATTTAAAACGATTAGAATTGTAGAACAAAAGAAAAAAACATAATACGACCAATAAGTTTCAAAATAATATTCAATCTATGAAAGATAAATGTTTTTCTGTAATTCCCATGAGATTTTTTTCATTCTCATTTGAAATCATCTCAACTTTTCGATTATTTTTATAATATATTTTCACAAGAACTTTTCAAAAAGGTGTTTTAAAATCACTTAAATATTTAAACATGGATTGGAAATACAAAACTTTACCACTAGACTAAGACAATTTTTGAAAATACGTAGCTAAAATTTAATTATAAAATTATTAACTAGAAGCATGGTTTATTTATGTTTGGCCCAAAGGCCGATTTTGATCGGCAGCAACATTCTCCGGCGTGAACCAGGCTCCAGCTCAGATCAACATGTCGCTCCATTGACCGGTCTAAAGTTTTCCACCGCTTTCTCGGTGACCCGGAACACTAACTCTGATATCACATCATAGGCTAGTAACTGTGAAAAAATCCATGGTATGTATGTCAATTTTAGATTCCCTATTATAAAGTTACTAGATGTTTTTCTACACCATGTGCAATGATAAAATTTTTAAAACTAAAATTATATTAAAAAATGAAATTTATTAATATTATATATTTTTATTATTTTTGAGCAATATTTAATATAAGTTTTATTTAACTAAGCATAAAATGAAGAGAAAAATAATTTTGGTTCTTTTAAATTATATTTAAGAATATATATGTATATATTTAAATTTATAATCTTAAATAAAAAATTATCTATTTGTTTTGGTTAAATATATTAAATTAATTTATATAAAATTACTAAAACAAAATTCATAAAAAAATTATATAGTTATCAAAAATTAAAAATAAACAATATTTATAAAAGTTTTAGATATCTAAAAGAAACTAATGATATTACGACTAAAATTTATAGTTTAAAAAAAAAAGAATTTGTAGAAATTTTTAGTAATAAAAAAAAGAATTTGTAGAAATTTTTAGTAATGAAATTGTATAATTATAAAAATAAAATAAAATTAAAATAAAATTTTGAAATTTATAATGTCATATATGAATATATTTATTTTATTGATGATTTATGAATTATTACTATATTCTAAAAAAGTTTATAAAAAAATATAAATCAACATGAAATGTATTATATGAGTTATTTACATATTCTATAAAGTTTACTAAAAAATATATTTTAAAATTAAATGTAATTTTTCATGTCATATTTAACCATAAGTCATGTCATTAATTTTAATAACTATGTCATATTTTTCAAAAATGTTTGGAGAAAATATATGTGACAAATCGCTTCGTAAATAATGCGTATGAAATATTTCCACTAGGCACTAGTTGTATGTCGATACTATAATCATTTCTATATTATTTTGTAACCATATAGTTTGAGAGGTAACCAATTGATTGAATTAATGCAATCACGTGATCTTACAGTCAAAGGTGTGAAGGAGATGTTGTTTTTGTGCATTAGGCTCCCGAGTATTTTTTTTCCTTGTTTTACATTCTCTACCGGAGAACTACACCTAAAACATCACTGGTTTAAATGCAGTAGTTACGACTGTGCAAGTTTGGAGACGCAGATGATTATGGTTTTAGACATTATTAATTGATTCATAGGACTGATACTGCAGTTACTAGATATTTATCATTGTTTGACTATTAGATATAATATCAGGCTAATAATAGATTAATAATATTTAACATATTATATTTTGTAAAAATATCCAAAATCATACATTATAAAAATAAAAAATAATTAATAATTAATTAATATTATTAAGCTTTTATTTTTGTTAGTTTAGATAAAAATTGTAATTTTAATAATTTTTATATAACGAAAAGTATTATATGTTTCAAAAATATTTGAGTAGATTTCTATATATGTACATATATCAGTGGCTGAAAAAAATAAAAAAATTATAGAAAAAATTGTTTTATAGTTTTTATAAATATAAATTCTGATACTACTTAGTGAATATAATATTCTTAGAAACTATCAAATGTTTATTTATTAACGTAATATTTAAATATTAGTTTTCAATTAATTATATATATAATTCTCAATGAAAATTTTTCTTTAGTATTATTTTTTTATTAGCGTGCCTAGAAGTAATCATCTTTTGCTTTCAAAACGTTTGGAATGGTACAAAGCAATTTTTAATCTTTTACTTTTTCCGTTTCATATTAGTTGTCGTTCTAGGTTTATGCATACATGTTAAGAAAACATTTAATTTTGCTTATTTTCAAAATAAAAACACTATTACCAATGCACCTAACCATATTTCAACCAATAAAAATAGAATATAGAATACTGTCAATAAATTTTATATTGAAAACCGAAAACGACACTTATTTTGAAACAAAAATTTTGCTCACAAGTAATTTGAAAAGGAGAGAATATGATAATTGTGAAATGCTAATAATTGCTACCATTTTTCATAGCTGACTCTTGAGCTAAGCTTAAAAGCATGAGCTGTCGATCTTTTTATTTATTACTCCCTTCATTTCTGAATAAATGTCACTTTGACATTTTTACACAAATAAAAAAAATGACGGCAATATATGTAAGTTGTTATTAATTACATCTTTTTGATCAGCAGTATTTGAGATAAATAAAATTATTTATAAAATCAATACAATTTACAATTAATTTCAGCTGAAAATAAGTATAGTTTACATTGAAATTGTAAAGTAATATTTTTTATGTAACAAAAAAATTATAATAACATTTATTATGAACAAATCAATACAATTCGGTCTCAAGTCTAATGGTATTAGTTTCAAGAACATGGTTTTGAAATGGAAAAAAGTTTCCTACCTACACGAAGTTTACACTAATATGGTGGAAACCATCCAAAGTATCAAAATGTGTTAATAACTACACGAAGTTTATGTTAATACATGCCACATATACAAAGTAAATGATAATATGTTGGCAACATCACAACCGGGTTTAATTGATCTTAAGCTAAGTTAATGGGGACAATCCGTAATTTATGAAACTTAATAAATTTAATTGATATTATTAATAAACTTAATAATTATTAAACTTAAGAAAATTACTAATTTATTAAACTTAATAAACTTAACAAACATAATAATTTTTTAACATAATAAAATTATTAAACTTAATAAAATTACAAATTTATTAAACTTAAACATAATAATATTTTTAACTTAATAAAAGTACTATTTTTTAAACTTATTAATTTTTTTTAAACTTAATAAGTTTCTTAAACTTAATAAATTTAATAAACTTGATTGATTTTATAAATAAACTTAATAATTATTTAAAATTAATAAAATTATAATTTATTAAACTTCAGGAAATATTTTTAATAAATTTAATAAATCTATTAAACTTTTTTCCTTAAGTTCAATATAATATTAAACTTAAATTTAATAAACTTGATTGATTTTATTAATAAACTTAATAATTATTTAGACTTAATAAAGTTATAATTTATTAAACTTCAGGAAAAAGTTTAATAAATTTAATAAATTGAATAAATCTGTTAAAAACTTTCCTTAAGTTTAATAAATTATAATTTTGTTAAGTTTAAATAATTATTGAGTTTATTAATAAAATAAATCAAGTTTATTAAATTTATTAAGTTTAATAAACTTATTAAGTTTAATAAATTTAATAAGTTTAATAATTTTATTAAGTTAAAAAATTATTATGTTTATTAAGTTTAATAATTTGTAATTTTATTAAGTTTAATATTTTTATTAAGTTAAAAAACAATTATTTTTGTTAAGTTTATTAAGTTTAATAAATTAGTAATTTTATTAAGTTTAATAATTATTAAGTTTATTAATAAAATCAATTAAATTTATTAAGTTTCATAAATTACGGATTGCCCCTATTAACTTAACTTAAGATCAATTAAACCCGATTGTGATGTTGCTAACATATTATCATTTACTTCGTATATGTGGCATGTATTAACATCAACTTCGTATAGTTGTTGACATATTTTGATACTTTAGATGGTTTCCATCATATTAGTGTAAACTTCGTGTAACGAGGAAATTTTTTTTCTTTTGACATTTGCAACCCGAGTTAAAACTTCTTTATTCGGTATTTTTGTTTAAACAAGTGGCCAATTTTTTTAGTTTTTGCTTCAAGTTTTATAAAATCTAAGATCGGATCTCTCATATTCTCAACCACATTTGGAACGTTTGCAGGTGATACCAACAAAACCAATTACATTCCAACATTCATAAACAAGATGACAGACATCCCTGAACAATGCGGAAGTTACCTTGTTCAGATGCACATATCTATTCAAGTGCTGAAGGAAGTTGAGTGCAAAAAGAATCCTCCAACGCCTTTATTATCGGATTCAAAATTTGCGTCGAGTCCGGTGCATCGGCTTCATCGCCTACAAGCCTCCACGTTTCTAAATTCACTCGCCTTAAACAATTTTTTTTCTTTTTGTTTCTCGTTTGATTTTTCCATTTAACTTCATTGTTAAACCTTTTATTTGATCATGTTCTCTTTAGGATGCTATTACTTATTACTCCCTTCTTTTCATTTTATTTGTCGTTTTAGACTTCGACACACAGATTAATAAAACATTTAAATTTGTATATTTACTAGATAAAAATATCATTACCAATAAAAATATCATTACCAATATACTTAACCAGATTTCAACCAAGAGAAAAATATGTTAGAATAAAAAGTCAATAAATTTTGCATTGAAATCATAAAACGACACGTATTTTGAAACAAATATTTTACTTTAAAACAAATCTAACTCTGAAATGTAGGAAGTACTATTTTCTTAATCTGAAAGAAACCCGATATTTTCAAACCGAACCTTAAACCATTTCTCACGGTTTGACAATTATAAACTCAATAATATATACAATTAACCCGAAGGAAACCTAACTAATTAAAAACTCGGTTTCAATTGGGTATGACTTCTATCGATCCAAGCAATAAACGGGAACTGAAGAAACATTTAGTTGACTTTGACCCGGATATATAGATCCACTTTTATGGGAGGCATTATCTTGAAACAAGCCTAAGGATGGCATGTAAGTATATATGCAATCAAAAATTTATTAACAGTGTATCATTATCTATTTTATTATATGTTCTATTAAAACCGAAGTATAAATCAACAATTACCTATTTTTACGTGATTTCTTATATTTTTAATTATTTTAACTAATTTTAAATACTTCATTTATTGCATCTTCTAAATAATTCAACATCATTTATTAAAGAAATACAAAAACATAATTTACCAATTTTAACTATTTTATTACATTTTCTTTTGTTTTTTCTAACTACTGCATTAATTATATTTTATTTAATAATTTGACATCATTTATTTTACGTGCTAGTCATAATAATTTCACATATTTAAATGAAAATGATTTATTCATGACATGAATTTAAACCGATTAACAACTTTTTAAAAAAAATATTTACAAAACCAATTAGACATGAGCATCCAAATACCTTTAAACACGGATCAATTTTTCAGATATCAAGTTTTTTTAGGTTTTAATATTAAGCTCCATTAACATATTATAAATTTTTGGACAGAATTCGAGTTAGATCTTTCGGGATCTTGGTAAACTAATAGGATCAAGCTCTAGTTATTTATTAACGCACAAACACAGTTTAAAAAAGCGGACTAATTCTTAAATCTAAAGATAGTTACTTTCGAACCAACCCCATCGAAGGACAGTAATTAACAAAAATTATACATAATAAACTATAAATCCGATATTTTTCTTAAAGAAAATGGCTATGACGAATGAGTTAGGTTCTTGAGGTTCCAAATATCATCGTCCCAAGCAACATCATTGAACAGCAAACTGTAGTTTCTTTCAACAAACTCAACGTCCCAAAAAGGCAACCACACGGTGCTCCATGTCATCTCCTCCACCATTCCGCCGCACCACAATTTATCCTCCTCGGCAACCGCTGCAGCAACCGCAACTGCCATGGCTGCAGTAGCCAATGATGAGTCAGTCCCCTCTTCCTTCCTCTCCTCTCTCTCTGTCTTCATACTTTTAAAAGTGTTGTGGTGATGATGATTGTTAAAGAGTGAAGTCAGGTATTTATAAGGAGAGTATCAGGGGAAGTGGTTAGTGCAAGGAGACATATGGGAGTTGGAGATAGAGAGAGACGTGACGAGTTGTTTTTTGAATTGTTTTGCCGACATTGGTTTTTCATGTAACTCAGTTGCCTAACGTCACACTCACACATATGTCTGCTTACTTTTCCCTACGTGTCCTACTCTTTTGTATTTTTCCTCCGCCTGCCAAATTTAATATCCGGTGTTTAAAGTTTGAAGTTTAAATGTTATATATATTTGAAAATATATAAAAATGTTACAAAATATTCTTAATAACTCAAATCGCTATAGTTCTTTTTATCAAATTGCATGCATCAACTGGAAATGGTAAGTAGTAGTATATCCGATTTTTGCAAAAAGTATAAATGTTAAAACAAAATATGCACAAAATTTGAAGTGTAAAAAATCATCAGAATAATAATTTATCACGATGAAAATAATAATAATAATAAAATTATATGAAATAAATTAATCAACGAATATAGTAAAAGTGATTATTAATTTGTAATAAAATAAATATTAAATAACTGTTTCTAGACTTGCTATTGAATTCATTTAATTTTATCCAGATCATTAAATAACTGGCTAAATTAAAGCCAACGAAAGAAAAATATTAGGCTAGAAACCATAGTTGTTTTATTACTTTTTACTGCTTAAAATAATATATAAATTTTCTAAATTTCATCCCAAATTTTATTCCAACTAAAATATGATAAAGGGGTTTCAAAAGTAAAGTAAAAAAATGTTTTTCTTTTGATAATAAGATATGAGATGATCAGATGAAGTTGAGCAGCGAGGACAGATTCACACAAAATGAATAATCCAGTTAAACTTATGCAATCAGAATCTTATTAGTAAACATCAATAAATATAAAATTAAGTAGAGTAACTGAAGTCGACGTTAACCATGATTTCAAGGTGTAAAAACATGGGAAAGAAAGGAAGACATGACAACCAATTCTTTACTGACTGTACTCACAAAAGATCGTGATATTTGCCAAAGCTTTTGGACAATTGAGCCTTCTATCGAAGCAGGAGAATTATTCGGCTCCGCCCAAAAAATTGTCAGTAGAGATGTTCAATTTTCTGTATGTTGGAGTTAACAGTAAGAAAACTTGTAGTGGTGGAACCACCATCCATATTATACGAACCACCATTCATATTATACAGTACAGAACTTCATGTATTAGCATTAAGAGATAACCAAAGCACTGTGAGATCTTTTTATTTGGCATGTCGCAGAAAGCAGAGTGAAGACCATCGACGACATCCATGTCAAAACAAATCCATTCATTCGAGATGAAGTATTATCTTGTTAGACTAGATAATGCCTAATCCAACAATTAGGTGAACATAAGAATCATGTTGAATGAGCTATATACTAAAGGAATTGGGTTTCCTTCTTAGAAAAAAAAGAAACATTCGCTTAGATTGTTAAAACATTCCGATAATCTTTATTGATGTTATTTTCCACAAAGTTAATATAGACGGAAAACCTATAATCTAATTATTAGAGACCTAAAAAATAAAAAACATTCACTTGGATTGTTTAAAACATGTTGATAATCTTTATCGATGTTATTTTCCACGAAATTAATATAGACGGAAAACCTACAATCTAATTATTAGAGACCAAAAAAATAAGAACCATTCGCTTAGATTGTTCAAAACATGCCGATAATTTTTATAGATGTTATTTTCCACGAAGTTAATACAGACGAAAAACCTACCATCTAATTATTAGAGACCAATGAAACAGATGAAAGAAAATTGGGACTGAAAAGATCGGCAGCAGTAACTAACGCAGTCAAAAGGCCTATAAAAATTAATTTGATTTGTGAAATCTGGTTGGCCGGTCAAATAAAAATTCAAGGTTTATGTTAACTTTGTGGATTTAAATTCTTTTCATGTAATTTCTATATTTTATAACGTGAAACCGTGCATAGTGCCTAGATCACTGCACTAGTTCTGAGAAACAAACAATGCGATATGATTGTTTTCAAATGCAATCAGTGTCGACGGCGTTTCTGTTTGGCTGAAATTCAGCCACATCATCACAAAGTTGCCTACTTCCCACGCCATCTCTTCTCAAGTCGGCAAACAGTTTTAGCGCGCGCACACACAAAAAATCAAAAAAACAAACTCAAGATTTTTTTTGTACTGTGTGTATCATACAAGATTATCTTGTCCAAGTATGATTCTCCGTTACTAAGTATATTTTTACGTCACGTGATCGGGATCTGTAAAACCGGCACTGAACAACCTTTATTTCATTTTCATTATTTTGTTCGACAGCCTTTTCCAAGTCTACAACTAATATACATGTCCTAAGTTTAACCATTTTCTGAGTATTTTATCTTTCAGTATAAAAACCCATCTTCAGTAAACAACTTTTAACAATATCTATTACCCAAAATTAGACATGGATGTTGAATAATGAAAAAAAAAAACACTATCCAGACACAAATATGATTTCAAAAATTTATAGCATTGGATATATATATATATATATATATATATATATATATATATATATAATTTAGACTTATTTATACTGTAAATTCATATACACATCAAATATTGAAAATACAGACAAACAAAAAGTGACAATTTTCAATTTCAAAGAATTTATTAATCCTTAAATTAATAATAGAAATAAAACTTATATGTTGTCAAAAATAAAATAAAAATTAAGATATTAACTAGTTTGTAATATGAACGTAAATAATAACCACCTACGTTATTAAAAAATAATAATAATAACAATAACTAAATCGAGTTTCTATATTGATTAAGCTGTATGATTTTAATAATACTTTATTATATATAATACTATAAATTTTCGGTTCTCAAACCAAAAATAGAATAAAAATTATGTTTTCATTTTATAAAAAGTGAAATATATTCTATTTAACATCTTAATATAAATTCTATTTAAATCCGTTTGATTAATATGATATAAGTCTGGCTTCATATTCAACCATTGATAAAAATGTGTTTTCATTTTGTTTAAATGCCATATTTTAATTAACATATTAATATATGCACGATATATATATATATATATATATATATATATATATATATATATATATATATATATATATATATATATATATATATATATATTCGTCTTAACATTATATATAATTTCAAAACATGTCATGTAAAGATAAAACTGTATTTTAAATAAAATTATGAGTTGAATAGAATTTTTAATAATTTAAAAATTAATCGTGGGAGAAAAAACTATAATTATTTGATAAGTAATTACAAAAGGAAACACATCCAAATGTCGTGCGTGTGTTGCTATCAAGGGAAATTGGCGGTTAATTCAGAATCAGTGACAAAAGAAAAAAATTCAGAATATTGTAGTTAAATTTTGTGTGGTCATGTTCATAATTTCCCTATAATATTTAGCAAAAAAAATAATAATAATTTCCCTATAATTTTTTTTTAAAATCCCCTATAATTTAGTGGTTTTTATGAATATTGTATGTGTCAATAGAAAAACGAAAATATGAGAAATTAGTGTGTTTCGTAATCATTTCGAAAAGGAAGTTGTGGCTTTCTAGTGGAATGTAACTATCCAAAATGGATTAAGAAATAAAATAAATTTCTAAAAGAAAACTGATAATGTTAAACAAAAAGACAAAAGATTTGTATTCAGAATTACGAAAGGTGCCAAAGGGCCAAGTTGAGTTGTGGACAAAAGGGACAAGTAGCAAGTGGACCTTCTCTACGTCATTATCATCGTGCCCCGTTCTCGTTTTGTAAAAGGCTAGTTCAACTAATCCTTTTTTCTTAAATTAGGCATGCACAGTAGTGTTTCGAAGTTTCTTTCAGTTATAGTTTATTTAAATTAAACGTTTTCGAACAAAATTTAGAAAAATCCACAAGTGGAGGCATGAAGCTTCTTACACTTTACAACTTAGAGTTGCATTTTTCTTTTTTGAAATATTCATTGGATCTACTGGTGGTACCACTTTGAAAATAATTAAATCTTAATGACACAAATTATAATATACCATGTAAATAAGATTAGTTTCAAAACAACTTTCCACTTTTAGTAGTATTTATGTTTATTTAAAAGATATAGTAAGATTTTTATTAGATTACAATCTTAGAAAATTCTGCAGAATATTTTTTTTTATTTTCTTATATTCTTGTAATAATATAGTATCAAATGATAGGTATATTTTCAAATAATGGTTGTCTAAAGATAGTCCATTTAAAAAAAATCACACATGAAAAAAAGTTATAATTTATGTTTTAATATATAAGATATAACACCTAACCAATTCTGTTTGTAATTCCATTTGATATCTTTTTATAATTACAGGTTTAGGACTTTTTTGGTCCATTCTAACCAGTCAAACTATATTAAAAGATATACATATTGAGCTCCAACAATTTTTTTCATAATCAACATTTTGTGGCTGAATTAACATATGTTCATTTTGAAACTTACTAAATAATATATTACGAGTTTTTGTGGTTGAATTAACATATTTACTTACTCCTATTTTTTAAAATCAATAATTCTAAAAATGTGAAATGAAAATAAAATTTAGATATATTAATATATATTTAATATTGTTCTATGGTTTGTCTATCGTCGAACCGATAGTCCGATGAGCCAAAAAACAATCTGAATTGGATATTAAAGCAATGAATTTTAGCCATCCAAAATATTTTATAAAACTATTCAAAATTGATATTAATATATTAGTTAACATATTTTTCACTAATTAAATCCTTTATTACACCACTTTTAAAATTATACATATTCCGTATAACCCATGAATTGCATTTGTATGGTTACGTACTTAAATTTTGTATTACTTGTATGATCAAATACAAGGTTGTCATCCAGATTTGAGATATAATCATATCTATGGAATGCCGACAAACGGTGTTCAACAGTGCAATTAGCATGCATTAGAATATTAAAGGATGACTGGTGTAACCGCTGTTGTCTCATATGCGAGTGATTACAGTTTTAAGTGTTATTAAGAGATTTGTATAATTTGTACATCGGCTATAAATTTGTACATTTTCAGGGTATTTATGATTCATTAACTATCAAATACAGTAGTGGTTAAAAAATAAATTAATATTATTTGCAATATATATATATATATAATTAGAAAATATTAAAATCATATTAATGTTAAAATCATATTAATTGTAAAAACTTTACAACATAAATTAAAATATGCATAAATTAAAATATTATATATATTTTAGTATTTCTATTATTTCGATTTTAAAATTTAATTGAATTATTTTATTTCTATATTTATATAAATATCTTTTTAAAATTATCTTTCTATTACCGTCCGCAACTGTAAACACAAATGCTATCTAGAATCAGCTTTTGAATTTAAGAAGTTTAAAATAATTGGAAGCGATTTATAGTATATTAAGTGATTGTTGCAAAATACCAGTAACCGCCACCAAGCGGATAATAACAATAAAATCAGTCATAATTTAAATCAATTGTTGATGAACCTAATAATACATAAATAATTAACAAATATAAGCTTTTTTTTTACTAACCCGAAGATACTCGAAATTTATGAAAGGACCGAGACTAATCCGCAAACTACTTTACAGATAATTTTTTTTCCGGATTTGCAAATGAATCCTAAAGTGTAGACTCATATATGTGTAGATATTCAGCAATAATATGACTTATAATATGACTTAATTTAATGCAATAGATAGATTAAACCTGAAACATATTAGTATTTATGCTCCGTCTCTTTACCATCCGACCATATTGTCCCGGACAAACAGAGGTTAAAAAGAAATTGGACTATCTTTTAATAAACTAGTATCTTTTTGTCGGCTTAATATAACTAGTATATTTTTGACAGATATTCAGAAACTTAAAACGGATTACGGTTGCCGACTTTTTTTTATCCTCCATCCCGCCTACAAGTTTGTCATATCTAACTTTTAAGCAAAAAGACACATGAAGTAAACCAAAAGGCTAGAAGTTACAGAACACCTAGAAGCTAAGCCAGCAGAAAACAGGACCTTCCTCTGGAAACATTGGCCGACAGAATTAAGGGAAATTCTCTGGAAGCTTTACACAAAAACATAATAAACAAAGCTAGAAGTAAAAACAGATCATAGAAACTAGATCACAACAGCTAAACATCCAAGAAAGAGGATCCATCGAAAGGGGGAAAAAAGAATAAGTGTACACCAGTTGACGGAATTTATCAGGGGGTAAACGGAGAAAAGTACTAGCGTCTCGGATTCAAAGCTTTAAATTTATATACAGACAGTATGAATATCTAATTTTCATTGTAGAGCAAGTAGACTTGCTTATTGTTAATGGGTCGGTCTCTAGGAAATTAGTCGGGCCTTCGAATTCGGATACTCCGGGTAATCAAAAGAAAAACATGTTCTAAACTACACATCAATACTATTAAAACAGGAACATGATCTATTGATATAGATGTGGTCCAACTATTTTAATATAATTAATAAAGCTTTTTATTAATCATTTAAAAACTATTATACAAATAAAAATACAAATACAATTAAAAATAAATATAAAAATTAATTTTTTACAAAATGTCAAATAAAAAAATATATCCATCCTTTTAAGGGTGGATCAGAATCTAGTTTATGTTTAAAACAATGTAGACTGTTTTTCAAACCATTTTATATTAATCTGAATCGATTTGTAAACACCAACTCGCTTTTCATGGCCTATAACGGTAGTAAACTTAAATGGGCCGGAACATAAATCTACAATGTAGCTGAAATGATTTATAATCATCTCTGAACGGTCCATACAAATTAGATCCCATTATACAGTAAATTGAGACTCGAACTCGATCTGAAAGTAGAGAGACCTATGAATAATGACTACAATAAAGGTAGCTGAAATGATTTAGAGTCATATCTGAACGACCCATACAAATTAGAGCCCATTATACAATAAATAGAAGTAGTATTTAAACTAAAAAGTTTTAACTGAAATATTTATTTAAGGACAAAACAATAATCAATTAACTAAAAGAATAGAAAAACAAGAAATAAAAAGAGATGGTTCAAGCAGTAAGTGTCAGGCTATCACAGATTTGACTATATTTTTAGACCTAGACACAGATCGGATATCTGGGTTTTTGAAGGTATTTGTGATTTATTTCAAATGTTACGGATATCTAATTTTTCGATTTGTTTTGCTTCGGGAAAATATGGATATTCGGAAAAACGGATATTTGCGAATACTTACAGATATCTCATTTATTTTGATTAATACAAATAATCTTAAAAACTTAATACAATTTGTTTTATAAAATATTTTTTTGCATGATATAAAAGATAAAATTTAAAAGAAGTAATGAATCTACATATTTTGTAAAACTTTAAACTTAGTTAAAAATTATAATAACACAAAACTTAAGAAAAAATATTTATAAATATTTTTTCTTTCTTTTATGTAATACTTTTATATAAGTAATAATGTGAATAGAATCTGTCAAATCATATGTTAGAATAATAATTATATAATTTTATACATTTAAAACTTTAAATATAATCAAAATATACATGTATTTATATATTGATGGATCGGATCGAATATTCGCTTCTCAAAATTTTAATATTTTTGATTTGCTTTGATTCTGACGGATATTTGATTTTAATATTTGCTTTGATTCAAAAGTTAAAAATATCCAGAATTTTCGGATCGAATAGCAACGGATAACGAATCAAATCGAATTTAACGGATAAAATGCCCGGCTCTAATTCTTGTAACCATAAGCGCAGAAGATGCCGAGACCGCATGTTCCTTTCTTGTTTCTGCCTCTCATTTTTTCCCATATTTTAATACTTATTTTTCTTTCTAAAAGACCCTTTATGACATAGAGTTTATGTGTTATCACGAATATATCGCACAGTTTAATTAAAAAAATTAAACACTTTGAAGTCATACTACAGATTAAAACGATTGGATCTTGATTTTAACACAAGTTTGCCAACCTTACAAGTTACAAGATTAATAAGAAGACTCCTCTTTGAACAAAAAAAAAATAAAAAATAAAAAAAATAAGAAGACTCCTCTTTCGAGAAAACTGTTAAAAGTAATGATAATTTATTGTTTTAAAAAAATAATGATAATTTATTGGTTGAAAATAATGATAGTTTACAGTTTTTACCTTTTGAAAAGAATAAATATATTTTGAACTTAGCCTCGCACCTTACCGTTCACAGCTTTACAGTAATAAGATTCGATTTCAAAGTAAAATACAGTATCATTTGAATTTCTTTCCTTTTGTACAAATTCTTTTTTCTCTTATTCTTCCTAAACAAACTCAACCAAAAGAAAAACAAAAGAAGACTTCTTTTCTGTCTCCATCTCTCTATTTACACAATAACCTAATATTAATATTTCTCCAAAAACCTAATAATCTTTTTATTCTCTCCTCAACAACTGTTTTTCTGCCTTAATACTATTTTTACAAAATGACCATTATTACTACAAACTCAGCCCAGAAAATTGCACCTATTTACACTCTTTAAGAACTCCAAAAGAATCGATCTCTCGTTTACTCTCTCAGCTTCCCTCAAAGATTTTCAACGAATTCAATTTTCCAGACCCTTAACTCGTTATATATACACACGAGACACTAATGGGTTTTTTGAGCTAATTCAACAGAGTATGGTGGTGTTTTTTAAGGTTGGGTTCTCATGCCAAGGCAGGGATGCTGCAGTTTCTACTGTCCCTGTCGAGACAATCGAACCCTTCTATCCTAACCGCTGGGCTGTTACCAAAATTGCCTCTAACACATCCTCCATTCCTCCCTGAGGAGGACTGAGGTTGGCCCAGCGGAGTCGGTATCGGTGAGGAGACCAGTGAGAGCTCATCTCTGAAACGAGCATCCTGTGTTAAAGGGTTAGCGACTCTGCTCGGCGGCGACCCACATAAAAACGGGGACGGCGAGTCTAGTATCTTCGTGTGATGAACTTGTTCCGCATCATAACCATCCTGTCATCACCACCACAGCATAATCAATTATTTGAATATATTTAATAAAATACAAAATTGTTTTACAGATATGATTGATGACGAGTGAGTGAGTGATTGATATACAAAAAATCATGTGGCTACGTGGTTTCAAGAAGAGACATATTTTTTAAAAAGGTCAGAAACTGGCCCACGTATGTGCTGTAAGGATTTTAACACGAGACGTCTTATTAATTCTAAAATTTTCTGTTTTTTTAATAAAATTAAAAGGTTTCGACAAGTCTCAAACACAAGAACTGAAGAAAGTTCACATGTTTTTTAATAATCAGTAATCGTACACGATTATACGCTCTATTTTGTATACTTTCTTTAAAATATGAAAATAATAAAAATACGGAGAAACCGACTTTCTACCGATTTATTTGGTTTGTTGATTGAGAGATCTACCAAGACGTAACCAGTTTTGATGAACCAATTTCACCAACCAATTAAGAACACAAATAAATGATAATTGTATACGAAGAGGTAACTAGGATATTTATATTATACCTTTGTGAGTATGATATCTAAGACATCAGTCTCTGCCTCGGATTCACAGACCTCCACTTGTTGATGGCTGCGAACAATATAAAGAATCAAAGTTAGCTCACAAAAACGGATCATCAAGATGAGAGAAAGAGATGTTTCAAACCTGAAGTAACAACGGAGAGAACGAGCGGGATGGTGGTAAAGGGAAGGGTTACGGATAGCAATACGACGTGGTTTTGGGCAAACAACAACAATCTGATCGTTTGGCTGGACCGCCCACTGATTCATCGTTTCTTTCTTTTCCAACAAACAAAAAAACCTAATAAAACCTGTTCACAGAATTCAAATTAGTATGTGAATCTAAGAGAAACGAATACGCCAGTTTTCTGGAGAACAAGTATACGATCCTCTTAAGCACGAGGCCAAATTCAAAACGTTCATAGATCTAAGCGAGAAAGATTAGAAAAAAAACAGGACATACTACAAATCAAATCGCCGATCTATAAAAATAGTAAAATCTATGTAAAGATTGAGCAGAGCGAGAGAGAGAGAGAGAGGGAGAAGGATACCTTAAGGTTAACTTTAGAGCCTCTGTTGCAAGCAAGCTAGAGCTATGGCGGTAAGAAGATAAATAAAAGAAGGGAGTAGAGAAAGGATGATGAAAGGCGTGTGGGTAGTGTTGTTAGGCGAGAGAAGAGAGACGGGGCATGGAGTTGTCCCTTGTTCTTTTTATAGGGCCATGCAACCCTTATGACATCCATTCAAACAATTATTTTTTTTAACTTTTCTCCACTGATATTATTTTTATTTTTACGCATAGCAACCCAAAAATGCGATTAGGTCTCCGGCCGCGAGAAGCCTATCTCTCTCCTAGTTAAAATAGAAAGAAATATATCTATAGCGAAGCGATTGATCAAAAAAAATATATATCTCTATAGCGATTGAAGTTTAGAGTTGACTGGATTATCGAGGTACGGTACGGTTTAGGATTTGTTCATCAACATTTGTTTTATGTTTTGAATGGTTGCACTTTGCAGATTAAGATGAACTTTTTTTGTCAACTATTTATTTGATTAGGTCAAATTTTAGCATATGCTAACGTTATATAAAAAACGATTTCAAGATGGATTACGGATATGTTATATACCTAATCTTTATTAAGACTAAATTATTTACTATTTTAAAATTATATTTGTATATTTCGACTTGATATATAAATATGAGATATACTGATTATCTGAACATATTTAAAATATAAATATATTCAATAATACAAAATAAAACCAGAAAATATAGTCGAAATGTAACTACCTATATAGAAATCAAGATCAAAAATTTCATATCCCTATTCAGATACACTCGCTCGAATTGAATTCACTATATTATCGGGTTCATAACATTATTATTTGAACCAAACCAAAATAAAAAAATTCATTTCAAACCAAAATTCATAAACAATCCAACTATTAATATATTTTTGAACCAAAAATCAAAACCCATAATCGAATTGGAACCAAAGCGAAAAAAATACAATCTGGATGTGAAACAAAATTCAAAAACAATCATCAAATCACAAGGTTGTAATTTAAAAACATAAACTATAAATAAATAATCCCACACAGCCATGCGGATCAGATTCTAGTTAATTTTAAACTCATAAATATTTATACTAAGGTAACAACAAATGACTAATTGATATGGAACAAATGAAATTGACCAGAATGATGGTTTAACTGCGGTTTATT
This sequence comes from Raphanus raphanistrum subsp. raphanistrum, assembly GCA_019706035.1. Lineage (NCBI taxonomy): Eukaryota > Viridiplantae > Streptophyta > Magnoliopsida > Brassicales > Brassicaceae > Raphanus > Raphanus raphanistrum. The sequence continues at coordinate 56,341,895 of CM033988.1, forward strand.
TGGGGGAAAAACATATTATGCAAAACATATATAGTTTGGTTGAAATAAATGGTGCAGAGTAATGTTTGAATAATAACAATATCAAGTTTGTTTTGAATATAATAGAGAAATACTAGTAGCTTTTTTATTTAATATTTCAAAAGAATTTTTTATATATTATATTGATTGATAAAATATATATATAAAATTTTAAAATTTTGACCATAATTGATTTTAACAAAAAGTAATATACTTATAACCACACTAAAATATTATATATAATACATGGTGTATTTTAGTAACATTTATATAAATTGGAAACTCACTTCTCTTTTTATTATTCCATACATTTCAGTTTAATTGTTGTTGTAGAGTAAATTTTTTTGTTCAAGTGCCATTTTAGAATTTAAATACAAAATTTATTAACAATATTCTGCATTTTAATTTTCTAATTGGTTAAAATATAGTTAGGTGTATATGTAAAGATGTTTTTATTTTAAAAGTAAAAATTTAAAAAATTTCTTAATTTGTATGTATAAACTTAAAATGAAAATTAAAATAAAATAGAAAGAATATTAAATTAAAAATTTGTTTGCAACTAAAAAAGATGTGAGTAGGAACCTAAAGTGTGGTTCACTTTTTCTTACATATGAAACATATTTAACATTCATAGCTTCAATTATTCATTTTCCATTAAATACGATGTTTAATTGAAATTTTATTGAAAGTTTTTTTGAGTCAAACTAAAATCACTGAATCCATTTTTTCAAGCTGGGCAAATTAGACAATTAGTTTTTAATAACTTTATTGATGAAAAGATAGAAAATGATGAACCATGTATATTTGCAATGATCTTCACTTAAATAAAGATAAATTCAAAAAATCGGTTAATTAAGATGAGAAAATATCAAAAAGAGAAATACTTGAAAAGCATTATTGAGATCAACATTATTTTTTTTTTTTAAATTAACTTTTCATAGTTTTGATTTAACATGTATTTTGACTGACTTAAGTTAAACAATAGTTAGTCATATGAACAACTAAAAATATTATTTTCTGAAACTCGAGCATAGTAAAATAAAGATTCACAGCAAAAAACTACTCTAAACTCACATCATATAATATTATCATAACATAAATATATCAAATTACAACATTATCTTAACTTGTGAATATATATATTCTTCTAGATATCTATATTTATTTATAAAAGGTATGTTAATTAATGATTATTGTCCTTTTTTCATTACTGCTGATTTTATATGCATTTTGACGGGTTTAAGCAGTGTTTAGTTATGTGAAAAACGAGGATCGAACGAATGGAACCAATCAATGGTTGAGTCTATCCTACCAGAGTTAGCGCCACATATTTATTTCATCAGACCTAGTATCCTAAATGCTGAGGATACATATTGTTGACAGAAAACCAAGTAAAGAGCCTATAACGTAAATCTGGGTATTATGCCTTGCGAGAGGAACATGGAGAACAACAGCATCTGCCTCTGCCACACACCACTTTCAACCGGCAAAAATTTGCATGGCGAAAAGACACTTCACTAAAGCTCAAACTTTTCTCATGGAAGTTATGTCGTGGAGCTATACCTCTATGTGTAAATCTCCAAGGATGTGGTACTGCAACAAGCATACAGATTATGCCCACATTGCTATAAACGTGAAACAACAATGCACCTTTTCTTTGAATTCCCCTTTGCACGACATGTCTGGGGCCTGGCTCCATTCTGATGCCAACCATTTTTTCGAGCGCTTCATCACTACATAATACCTTCACAATCACTACTACTAGTGATTTAGTGTCCTGGATATAATGGGGGATTTGGACCACTTGGAACTTATAATGTTCTAAAACATAGTGATACTGGTAAAGAAAACAGTGGAGAAAGCACTAAGTTCTGCTCGCGAATGGCTTCTGGCACAGGCTCGAGGAATCCCCTCCTCACAACACACTTCCCCCTTATACAATCAGCCACCGGACCGTATTGATGTGGTTTTGTGTAATATGATGCTGTGTGGTCGTCTACCTCTCTGCAAGCGTGGCTAGAATGGTGCTTTGATGACACTAGCTTAGGGGGAGTTTCTGAAGGGTCCATGTTAGTGCATCACGTTTCATCACTCCTCATGGTCGAAACGCTGGCTATGAAGAAGGCAGTGTTGAAAACTAAGCGCAACTCCATCTTTAAAGTATGGTTTAGAACATATTTTCTCAAACTTGCTAGAGTTGTAAAATCGAAGATATATTCAGTGGTTTTTTTTTAGAGTTTTCATGTATATCGAGTTATTTTCTCTTTCGTTTGATTTTTTTTTCTCTTTTGTTGACCGAGAGTATAATGTATTAAGACATCTCCAATGGAACACAAAAATTTACTATATATTTCACTCTAAAATAGAGTAGCTCTATTATAGAGTTGGACTTGCTTCAATAGTTCATTATATAATAGAGTTACTCTATAAATAGAGTGAAATTATAAAGTAATGTTGGAGTGGAAATATATAGTAAGTTTTTGTATTCTATTGGAGATGGTTTTAGTAGATTCTCTTACTAAAAATGCCTTGTACAGCTGTTCTTAGAGCATCTCCAATCCCACTCTATTTTTCACTCTAAAATAGAGCTTAGATTAAAAAAAGGCTCAAATGGTATTTTATTTCTCACTCTATAATAGAGTGAAAAATAGGTTTACTCCAAATATAGAGTAAGTTGTTTTTTATTTTTCATCACTCTATTTTTTACTCTAAAATAGAGTACCATTGGAGTAAACTTCATCTCTATTATAGAGTCATTTTATTTTAGAGGAAAAAATAGAGTGAACCCTTGAAAATGCTCTTATGTCTGTGTACTGAACCCTCTTTTGAAGTTATAAACCAGTTTGTTGCCCAAAAAACGTTATGTGAAAGACCAAAAATGTATAACTAACTATATATAGTTGTAAAATACCTTTTGTTTTGTTTTCTAGTTTATATCTATCTTTGTTTCTAAAGTATCTATACCAGTTCTGCCAAAAAGAGAGGCTAGATCTGTTTAATGGCAATAAGCTACGTGCCCTTCATCAACTCCATCTAAATACTAGTCATAAACGACCGCAGTTTTTGGCAATCAATTATAAAAAATGTTATTGGCACAGACAACTAATATTTAAAACTGTAGATCTTGTGTAAGAATGAACAAATATTAAATTACGAAACAATAGTTCCCACTATCTTTACATTTCCACTCAACCTTAGGTTCCCACCACTACGATTGTAGCAAACAATACTAAATTATTAATTTGTATATTTTTTATTTTCTAACATAATTATTTCGGTTTGTTATCATTTATCCACGTTAGCGGTCCCCTTGCTCCCGTCAGAAATTTCATCGGTATAAGCGATCTTGTCGATATATTATTATAATGTAATTTTAATATACTCTTTTGTTTCAACTTTTCTGCGTGTTCTTTACCAAAAATATCAGAGAGGTCATCGCCTGAAACGCGAAATGCCTTGCTTCGATCACACGCCAGATCGTCAAACTACCGCTTTAATATAAACACGTGTATGGTAGGAAACGCTTGTTAGACTTATATCCATGATAAGCACTTTTGTATCGTTTGCGTGAGTGTTAATTTAGCGTTTGGCGACCCACGTTTCGAGGTTACCGTTTTTGCGGTTTTACTTACACGAGTGAGCGTTTATCTTCTTTGATTTTTTTATTTTTAATTGATTTTTAGATTTTTATTTTATTTTTATTTTGCGGAGACTGAAGTTTTCAAATATTCAAATTCTATACCACTACCAACTGGTCGATATATCTATTTACTTGACTTTATGAGTTTGCTGTTTTCGAGAACAAGATTTCACTTTGTTGCCTAAAAATAAAAATAACAATCACAAAATGTGAATTATAAGTTCGCAGTTAACCAAATATTTAAACGACAATTTTACAGAAATATGCATGTTTATTTAACTTTATTGCCATAAATTACTTTAAGGAAGGCGCTCCTAACTTTTTACTATTTGGAATTACTTTTAGTTACGAATATGCCATAAAAAGAATTTAACGATTATTTATTTTCTAAAATTATAACAAAACATAGGGTCTAACTGGTGACCAAGGAATGAAGAGGAATAATGCATTCCTTAGTGTTCCTAATAAATTTTACCATTCACAAGGAATTGTCATTCCTTTTTATTCCTTCTCATTCATTTTATTGTAGAGAATTAAAAAACAAATTTGTTCCTCACTAAATTTGATATGGAATAACCGTTCCTCATTATTCCCATAATTTTATTCCCATCTATTCCTTTTCTATATGTTCCTAGTATTCCCGAGATGGTTACCAGTTAGACCCATAGTGTTTTTGCTTTATTCCGATCCCTATATGACGCGGCACTGTTAAGTGTACTTGCTAAGGACCAACCAACCACTTGTTATTAAAAAGAAGCTAAAGGTAAATAGAATGGTTCTCTTTCTGTAATGAATGAATGAATATCGTCAGCGTAAATTGCCTTTGATTTATGGGTCCCCTCATTATCACACCTCCACAGCTCCACTTGATAAGCATATCGACTTTCATAAACTTTCATTTTGGCTACCTGTAATGACTAATGACTATACGTTTAGTCCTTTGTTATTATTAGTTTTTCTTTTTGACATCAGTCCTTTGTTAGTTGTTACTATAACAGACTAGAGGTTTAACCGCGCTACGCGCGGTTTATTTGTCTACGAAATTTATATATTTCATATGTATATATTAAATATTGTGTAAAGATTAATTTTTATAATAACTTTTTGCATTATATTATATCATTTAATTGTTTCAATATTATATTTGATAAATTAAAGTAAAATACAATAACTTATTATGAACAATTAATTAACGTTTATATATGTTTAGCTCATCTTAACTTGAGCATTGTTTTCAATGAGATACATTATTCAGACAAAATGACATAATTCTCTTATGTTGTATGGATCTTAAATAATGTAGTATCCAAAAACACTTACACAAATCAACTTATGTATCCTATTAGTCTTTTGTTGTCATATTTATCAGAAAGATTTCATTTTTTTTATATTTAAGTAGAATCTTTTATTATGTTGAAGTGTGGAGTTTTTTATAGAAGACATTTGTGTATTTTAGGATGAGTGTATTTATTATTTTAAGTGTATTATTAGAAAATATTAATTATTTTATTTTATATTAAACTTTTTAGATTTTCAGTAATGAATTTTATTTTTATATTCAAATATAAATTAAAATAAATTGTAAAACAAAACCCAAAACAATAAAAAATATTTATTATATGTGAAAAAACTTGTAACATCAATTTAAATACAGAAAGAGAAAGTATATATATATATATATCAATAAAACATGATACTGTTTACCAGAAAAAATATAATAATTTCACGCAGCTTGTATACTTATCTATTAAATTAAAGAGTAGCTTATTTTGTTAGATTGTTCGACAACTTCTATAAGTTCATACATCTGTTGAGAAAGACAAAACCTATCATAAAAAGGTTGCTCACATATCAGCAAATAAATCAGTCATCAACTTGTGTCTGTAACATGCATATACATGATACATGCGATACATTTGTCACATTGAACAATCACAAAACTCATTGTGAAGATGTGAACTATAATATTTAACATTTCAACCAAAAAAAGGATGTGGACTATTGCCATCTATCCAGATACATCTTGTCGGGATAGAAGTAGATGTAGTGATCACAGCAGACAGATGTAGTGATTCCATTGCGGTTAATTAAGCTGGGTGGTATAGAACTATAATACTTCTATCTTTTTGGTGAACGTTGCCATTAATGTATCTGTCGTCTCTTTGAGGGTAGTGGTGAACATAACAAATGTCCTTTCCCGACTTAGAAGTTAGAAGTTACCACAAAACACATTGCTTCTCTTAGAGTTTTGCTATTGTAGATGTAGTGATCACAGCCGACATTCAAAAGATAAGGCACAATTGATAGAACCCCCAAGACTCGTATCTTCAACTGAATAGCACAACATGAAAATATGAAAGAATCAATAAGTTTGAGAGAGACCATTCATTGAAAAATATACAATCAAGAATTAATCATAATTATTTACCAACGAATTCATGGCGCCAGCCTTCTTACGATGGTCAAGTCCAGGCCTCACAAGAAGATAATTAGATAAACCAGCCTATGAAGCTCATGGTTTTCTACATCGCACAGACTGTTGTTTCCAAGTAAGACCTTTTGGAATGAGCAAACATGAAAAATAAGCAGATACATTTGGGAGTAATGTATAACCATCACAATTATAACAAAACAAAACAGTTGACACCTCTGAGCATCTCACCTAGATCATGAGAGGATGATGGGGCCAAGAATTACCATCACACATAGTCCATCAAGTTGCAAATATAAAGCATTGATGTTAACCTTGAATTCTTAAACTCTCTGTGTCAAGGAAAAGAAAATGTAAATTTTGTAATATAAAGTCAGAAACTATAACAAACCTCAATGGTTCTGCGTACACTAACAAAAGTAAGCGAAACCACCAAAATCAGTTTTCGTGGTTTTGGTTTTATAATATAAGCATAGTAGTTTTTTAATCACATATATACCAGTTTTTTTTGCTCTACTTCTTGGTCATCTTCCTCATTATCATCCTCGTCCTCATTGCCCGTGTCAACAACTTCATCACATGCCTTTTTCTTTAATGGGTGATCTGCATAAGAAACAGTAGATAGGTTCAAGTCGTGGAACTTAATTACGAAGCAATCAGATTCAGAACTAAAGATGAAATAAATCAGATACTATCGTGGCATCCTGCACAAGTTATTTTAGCCAAGAACAGCCCCAAATAATTAGAATTTCCATCCTGAAAGTTCTAATGAGTAGTTCAGGCGTTTATCTTTAGCCTCAAGGTAGAAGACTCATATAAGCAAAGCTTTAAAGGAAGATATATATTGTTATACTTGATGTACCTCTGGAGCTCCCTGCAGTATAGTCCGTGATAATCAGTTTGTGGAATGTTTTCTTGTGGTTGAACTTAAAAAAATGAATCGGACCATTTGAATATCTGTAGCCCATCAATTATGACCTTGTCTGATCCAAACTTGTAATCTCACCTTATGACGAAAAAAACAAAAACAAAGCTCAATCAGATTTTGGGATTCAAAGCCAGATAAAAAGAAAATTCCGGGCCTTACCAACATCGCATGACCTCAAATACAGAAGCAGCGTCACCAGCCGATAAAGCTTATTATTATCAGAGTTCTTCACAAGGAATCCCTAAAAGTCATCACAAACAAAGAAAAAGATCTATAATGCTATGTAATCAGATTAATAGAGAAAAGAGAAGGAAGATACTGCATTGAACGCTTACTCCAAACAATCCTTAGGCCTAAAGACGAATCATCAAGTTATCGCAATCAGCATCAAAATCTTCCCAAGAAATGAAACCCGAATCTCTTTGCTCAATTGAATAGCAGTTTCCTCCGGAAGGAAAAAAATCTTATAACCATCAGAAGAAAAAAATCAAAACCCAAACCTTGTCATCCTTTTTCTTCTGCTCAAGTTCCTCCTCTGTAAGGATCTTCTTCTCTGCTTTGGTCTGCGTAATTCAGATAACAAACATAACCGGAAGAGACACCGGTTTGGACGACGGGTCTAACCGGAGTTGAGGGAACCGCCGCTTCGCCGTTCGTTTTCACTGAGTCGGAAACACCGGATAACTTCATCGTAATGCACAGTCGAGAGGATTAAAAAACTTCTGATGAAAATCAAAACACCCAGAATGAGATCTTATATAGAATCTCAAAGGAAGAAAGCGAAAAGAACCCATTGATGGAATTAAAGAGTGAAGAGAAGTGGGGAGGGAATTGATTGTTCATGGGGAAGATTCGTAAACGGAAGAAACGAAGAAGAGGAAGAGGAAATCAATCGACATCGAGAAAGGAGAAAGATTAGACTTTTTTTTTAATCAAAAATTAGAGTTTGTTTTTCGCGGAAAGGAGAAATGGAATCTCAGCATGAGATGGGCTTCACGGACTCATCAAATTTGAACAATCCGGGCCGGTGATTTCGAAGCCCAACTGATCTAAGTGGTGAATCTGACGTGGCACATACCTCCAATGCTATTGGCTGATTTAATTAAATGAGGTGGACACTCTAAAGGAGTTTCATATTCTCCTTTTAGTAGTGTTATAGATAATGTTAATTACATATGGAGTCCGAGTACCTTTGAATATCAATATCGAGGATCAAAGTGTATTCTATTATGGATCATGAACTAGCCCATTTGTCATTGTTTTCCATTTTTATGAAGCCATCACCTTTTTGTCGTCTCAAATAAAAGCTGGCCTTTTATTGCCATTGTTATGGCCCATTAAGTGAATCGAGCTTATCATCACTACTTTTAGCCATTTTTGTAAAATATAAACAGCCAGGGTTGCTGCATTGTGGAGGTATATATGGGGACATAAGTAATGAAATGAAGCCGTAAAACGTTCAGCTGTAAGGAGAAAAGGGATTGGAACTCAACGTTTATTTGGCATTAAATTAATTTCACTATGAGATCTTAAATGCTTTAGTACTATTTTATACTCCCTCTGTTTTTTAAAGATGTATGTTTTAGAGTTTTCACACATATTAAGAAAACACATTAATCATGTATTGTTTTTAGAAGTTATCAAATTTCAATGCATTTTAACCAATAGTCTTTCAATAAATTCAATTAATTTTATTGAAATTTGCAATTTTTATATAGAAAACATAAAAAAATACATCTTTTTGAAACAATTTTTTTTTCCAGAACATGCATCTTTTAAAAACAGAGGGAGTATTCATCTACAGTTTTTAAGATTGTTTATGTATTCTATTTTGAGAATTGATTACATTTATTTTCCTTTTGTTTAACAGTAAGCGAAGTTCAAGAGACCAGTTGAAAAGATAGTGTCATATATTCTCTCCGTTTCAAATTATATGTCGTTCTAGAAAAATTTTTTTATTTCAAAATAAGTGTCGTTTTCGGTTTTCAACGCAAAATTTATTGAAAATATTCTCTATTCTATTTTTGTATTGGTTGATGTGTATTGGTAATAGTATTTTTATTTTAGAAATATGTAAAATTAAATGTTTTCTTAATCTGTGTGCAAAGACTTAGAACGACAAATAATATGAAACGGATGGAGTATTAGATAAAAGGATTTGATCAAGAAAAAATTGTAATCCCTCCTTTTCGAATTATTTGTCGTTTTAGAGTAGAATTTTTCGTTTCAAAATAAATGTCGTTTTCGGTTTTCAATACAAAATTTATTGATAATATTCTCTATTATATTTTTCTATTGGTTGAAATATGGTTAGGTGTATTGGTAATAGTGTTTTTATTTTGAAAATATATAAAATTAAATGTTTTCTTAATCTGTGTGCATAAACTTAAAACGACAAGTAATATGAAACGGAAGGAGTATTAGATAACGGAAAATAAATACCACTGTATTAGTCTAAAACAAATTCAGCGATTAATTGAGTAAGGAAGTTTGTTGCTATTGACTATCTTAAATTATTATTTTAAATTATCAATCTTATTGGAATTCGAAAGCAAGTTAGTAAATTGCTGAGCCGAGATGTATTCAATCATCAATAATCTTGAAAAAACTAAAAGATGTATTTGTGTGTTAGAACCACTCGTGAATGATTCGTGAAGTGTGCGAAGTCGTGTACATGCTAAGTTACCCACAATCAATCTGAAAGACTTCAAAGTTTTCTGGATGGAAACAATTACCAAGATACGAGAACAATGAAGTGTGGTTGAATCGGGATGGAGGCAAGCAGAAGAAGATTTGAGACAGAGAAGTTTGATGGGTTTAATCAAGGTGGAACCAACATAAGATTAGAGGTATACAATTTAAATTCAAGGATCAATAACTATCAATTCACGGAATTGAAAAGTATTCATGCTATTAGACGAGGATGAATCGTTACTGTATGATGACGCAAAAAAGTGTTAGCGAATGAGAAAATAGTTAATTTGTCAAATAGTTAATTTTAGAAGCAAAGAATGTAGCTATGATCATTTTGACATTATTAAGCCAATAATATTTTTTCCAAGTTTCATCTGGTATTACTCTTTTTATAAAAAGTTAGAGATGAAAAAGAAGTGATGATATCGATGGTAAAAAACATGTGGACCTAAAAATCAAAATTTTTGTTGGTAAATAAATTAATGGTGCTCAACAATGGTTACCGCAACGACAATGGACAAAAGAGGCGGTGATGGTGGTTACAATGACAGTGGTGGAAACTATAGTAGTAGTGGTTATAGAGAATGAAGCGGCCATGGATACATAATGATGATTTTTCATTATAGAGATTAATATATATAGTTGTGGTGGTGCTCGTAGTGATCACCGACATAGTTAATGTGGTTGAAAGAATAGAAATTATAAATAGAATAAAACATATCAAATAGTCTACTACGTATTGTTCAAATTTTAAAATGTCTACTAGATTTTGATCCGTCCTTTAAAGGGCGGGTATATATTTTGTTTTATGTTTTTTTTTTAAATGATTTAATTTAATTTTTGTGTGTTTTATAATAATATTAGTGTTTAATATTAATTTAATTTAATATATTTTTGGTGACTATATTCAATATGTCAAGTTGCATAATTATACACTTATACCATATGTATTTCAGAAACCATTTTAAAACTTTATTCCTAAAGTTTGTAACATATTATATTTACTTAGTAGTTACTTAACATAATTCAGTCAAGAATATTTATATCCCAATCACCCCAAAAATAAAAATCTCATACTCTATTAGACATTATCTATATACTCGAACAATTCTTAAATTAATATATTCGAAAACTAATATCAAACTCAACCCGCAACTAAAACCGAATAATTTTTTTGAAAAATGTTTAAAGAAATATTGTTTAACATATTATATATATATATATATATATATATATATATATATATAGTTGGGTTAAAATGGTCTTCACTAACTTTAAGTAGAATCACATTTAATAAATATTTTTTATTCGAATAACCTATTTAAAACTCGTTAAACTAAATGAGTTTATATAAATATTTATTTCTATTAAAATTTCACTTAAACCGGTTAAACTCCGTCAATCATAAAATTAAATTTTAATAGTAACCCGCTTCCACCATTAATTAATATTAATATTAGTTAACTTTTAAAGTTTTATAAGAAATATAATATCCTATGTACATCACGTCGTTTATTTTCTAAAAATTGTATCATGAAAATGGTACTTTGTTTATTTTCCAAATCACAGACCTTCTGATAAATTCAAAACTTTATTTGAAAGAAAAAAATAACTGTTTTTGGTAGGAACAGTTATAACGTGGATTTTAATAACTTTTAGAAGGTGGTTATCTAAGGTGGTTATATGATATTTAGATAAATCATTTAAATACAGTTATAAAATATGTTGGACCCAATTAATATCAATTGGACATGTTGAAGAATTAATAGTATTGATGATCGAAAAGAAGAAAATAATGTTTATTCCAACATTAATCCAAATTTTCTATAAACTAAACTTAAAACAATAATCACAAAACTTTAAAATGAAATATAAGTTATAATTCAAATATAAAAATATGCACATATATAATGCATAATATGAAATAGTGTCAAAATAAAATAGTAACAAATGAAACAACATATTGCATATTGTTCAAATTTTAAAATGTCTATCATTACAGGGAAAGATGTATTGTTTACTCAAACGTCAACCAAAATTTTCCAAAAACTAAACCGAAAATACTAATCATATACCTTAAAAAATATAAATTCTAACCCAAATATCAAAATGTGCACATAATACACAATATGAAACATTATTAAATAGAATAGTAACAAATGCAATAACATAGTACATATTGTTTAAATTTTGAAATGTCTATATTATAGAGAAAGAGGTAATGTTTACTCCAACGTCAACTCAAACATTTGATAATTAATTCCAAAATACTAATCACAAAACATTAATCACAAAATATAAATCATAACTTAAATATCAAAATATTCACATATATATTATATGCAGCATTCTTAAAATAGAAAAGTAGCAAATGAAATATCATAATACATATTGTTAAAATAGCATAGGACAACCAGAAACTTACAGTACAAAGAAAAATCTGTGGTGATGGTGGTTACAGCAGCGGCAGCGGTTTCCGAAGTAGTGACAGTTACCAGAATGGCGACGGTGATTACGAAGTAATTGGTGATCGTGGTTTTGGATGAAACTGTGATGGTGGATAGACAAAAGAATTATGATAATGGTCATGATTATGATACGATGTTGAAAAATGATGTCATATATGTGGATATAGAATAAGTATTATTAATCAGAAGAAAAGCACTTATTTCCTGAAAAAAATAAAGTAGAAAAAGAAATAAATAAATAATAAGAATAATATAGTATATATTGTAGAAATGTTAGAAACCTTTTATTTTTTAGTTAGATTTTTAATTATAATTTGTTTGAAAATATAAACTGCAGTTTTCCATAAAAAATGTTACTTTCTCCGTTTCACAAAGAGTGTCACTTATACACTTTTTACACATATTAACAAATTTATTAAAATATATTTATATTTTCATTAATGTTACAAATCTAACCAATAGTATTTTAGATAAATATATTTATTTATAAAATCAATGCATTTTGTAATTAATTTTGAGTTAAAAGATTGTATAAATTGCATTGGTATTGTAAGATGACATTTTTTATGAAACAAAAAAAATGAGATAAAATAACACTTAATATGAAACAGCGAGAATATATAGAAAAAATCAGTACAATCCTAAATAATGTGTCTTGGGATTTTTTTTTTTTTCATCAAATGTGTCTTGGGATTAATTATGTTTTGAAACTCAATAAGGTTCGACTCTTATAAACAATGCAACTTGGGATAATGTTTGAAACCTAATGAGGTTCGACTCTTTGTAAAGAGAAGTATCCAAGTACACATAAAGTTATGGAATAGTTGATAGGTTTTAGGCACAGTTGGTTGCTCGAATATTACATTAGATGTGTGGGATATATTTTATTTTCTGTCACGAAGATGTGTGGGATATATAAGAATATTAGATCATGTTTTAACAAGGCTACCAACGGAGAGGATTAAATCTAAGATATGGGATGCACACATCTTTACAGAATGACCAAATGAGTAGTTGTAGTTACTTTGAGCAGGATCATGAAAGTTGCAAAATCAAGTTTAGGGGAGGGGAGAGTATTGAAACTAAATTTTATATTTTGAATCAAGATTAATTCTGGATCCATGATAAAATTAGTTTTCTTTGATTTTAACCAAATAAAACAATTTGCAAAATGTATAAAAATGCTAGAATATCAATCTTTAAACGTTTTAGAGAATTATTTAGTGATATATAGGTATTTATATGAAAATTAGTAGGGCTGGGCATTTAATCCGATATTTTAACCCGTATTCGAATCCGTTCCGAAAATCCAAATTAAAATCTGAATCGAAGTAGCAAAATACTCAAACATATATTGAATTAGCAGAAATTGGATATCCGAATCCGAATGAGTAATACCCAAATCCGAATGGATAATATCCAAACACGAATGGGTAATACCTGAATCCGAATGGATATCCGAAGATAACCGAACTTATGTATCCTTAACCCTATATTCCTAGTTTACTTCTCTAATTTTATCCAAAATATTTATATTGATTATACACATGGTTCACAATTAGATAACAAACATATAATTGCAAGAAAAGTGAATTTTTACTCACTTAAAATGAATGTCAATTTTTTTTTGTTTCATGCATTAACAAAAGTTACATCTAAAATTCAAAAACAATAATCAAATTAATGTCATTTATTTTAAAATATTTATCTTCAAATCATTCAATCTATTAAAAATAAAATATCAGTTAAGTAAAATTTATATTTTTAAATACCAAAAACTTGAAAAATAAAGAATTTTTTTTCCAAAATCTAAATATCCGAAAACCTGATTCGAAATAACCGAAGTCGAACTAAAAATACCCAAACCCGACTCGAAGTACATAAATGTCCGAACAGGTTGTATACTCAAAATACCCGAAAATCCGAGATACCCGATCCGAATCCGAACAGTATCCGAAAGTCAACCCCTAAAAGTCAGCATGTTTGTAACATAAAAATCTAGATATATATGTTCGATCCGCGCGCAAAAAAAAACTAGATATACTTATATTATAGCTAAATATTGTGGAAATTGTAATTAAAGCATCTAGGTAGTAGGTACTTGTAGCCTATAAATGTACACTCATCAAATGTACATCTTCATCCTCTGATGAGCAACTAAGAGAAATAAGTACATTGGAAACAATTCAAGTGAATTAATAAAACTGATAAATTTGACGAGTTTTTATTAAAATTTTGAATTTTCTAAGTGTTCCCATATTTTCTTCATAGTTAGATGATATTTTGAAATATTTTCTTTTTTTTAGTTAATTATTACGATACTAGATGTTTTATCCGCACATGCGGACATAATCGTTTTACTAATAGTTATTAACATATGTATTACGATTTGAACATCATGATAAATTATTTTTTATATTCTTAATCATTTTAATTTTCTTCGATTTTTTGTTTTGGTCTACGTCTTCTAAATACAAAGGAAAGTTATAAAACTATGAAAGCACAATTACATATAAAATATTCTACACAATCAAGTAAAGTAAGAATGTGTTGGTTTTTCTTAATCTTCTTTGTATTTTTGAATCAGAAACATGTATTAAATTATTATAAAAAAACACTAAAACACATAAAATCCAAGTAAGAAAAAATATTAAAAGGAAACAAAAAAAAATAAAGTTCGATGATAATTTAGAAGAAAGTAAAAAAAAAACGAATTGAGATAATGAAAATATTTCATTGGTTTACTTGATCAATACATACATTGATTTATTTTAATATTTCATAAGTTTACTTTTAATAAAAGAAAAAGTAGATAATGATAGTTTTATTATTGAAATTAATTTATGGTTAATTATATAATGATAAATCTTATTATTCATTAAAAATATATCTATTTTAGCCATTTGAAAACTAAAACATTAAACATATCTTCATAACATTATTACATAGACAACTCTCTAAACTTAATATCAAAGCATACTCTTCTTATAGATTAAACAATACTAAAACATACACGTGAAATAACTACTGAAATAATTCAGAATACCTAATTCATAATTTCAAACTCTATGTAATAAAACCGATTTGTTCATAGTTTTTCAAACCAAAAAAAAAGAAGAAGAAAAACATAGAACACCAACAAAAAGAATACAAATATCAAAAGTACATAAATATAGATGTCAAAAACTATAATCAAGAGAACTTGAAATGAACGAGAAAAATGAAACTATAGAATTTAAAACATCTTACATCATATGAAAATAATAGTTGGTCCTAACTTGTTTAAAATAGTTATATTTGTAATTCCAATTAGAAGTTTGAAATAGTTATGTTATTTAAATTAATAAATTAATT
Source organism: Raphanus raphanistrum subsp. raphanistrum (assembly GCA_019706035.1). Classification (NCBI taxonomy): domain Eukaryota; kingdom Viridiplantae; phylum Streptophyta; class Magnoliopsida; order Brassicales; family Brassicaceae; genus Raphanus; species Raphanus raphanistrum. The sequence goes on from CM033988.1 coordinate 56,357,428, forward strand.
ATTTAAACGAAAAACTAATAAGAATCTTGTGGAAGTTAAAATAATTATAACCATAATTAAAATTAGAAATTTTGAAATATTTATACTATTTAAATTAATAAATTAATTAGATATTTCGAAATATTTCTATTATCTAATTTAATAAATTGATTATTTAATCTAAAAACTAATAAGAATATGACAAATAATCAAAATTAGCTAAAATTACGAAGAATATGACAAATCAACAAAATCATTTCATAAATAATAATATAGATTAGATAGTGTTAATTGGTAAGCACTATGATTATTTTTTACGTAATTTATAGTTCTGTTATTTATTTTACATTGATCACTGTGACTAATAAATATAATTAGTACTTCATGGTCTATAAGACGGACTTACAAATTCATTGACTATTATACTCTTCCTATTTGGAGTTGTAATATACAAATTAATGTAATCATCATCTCAACCGGACAAAATTGGTTACATGAAGTTGTTTAGACCAGATTTAACATAACTTGTTTTAATACAATAAAAAGTTCAAAAAGAGAGAGAAGAAACAATTAGAAGGAAAAAGGTAAAAACAATTGAAAAGAAAAGGGGGGGAAGGGGGAGGACCACGTAAGAGAAAGGAGTAAAAAGTATGATTGTCCGAAAGAGAGTTGCAGATGTTACATGAAGAGGGTGAGATTGCAAGTCCTAGCTTACTAGCCGTGACAGTCTTGGAGTAGTAGTGTGGTCCTTCTCTCACCTGATCCCTTCTCTTTCCTCATCACTCACTCACTCTACTTTTTTTTGGTTCTGTTCCCACCCATAAGTAGCATGCACATCCTCAATATGAACAAGATCCTCGATATCTTTGGTGCCCCATCATTAACATGTTAATTAAGTAGTCCCTGACTCAAAATTTGTACACTACAAAAAATAATTGTACTCTTATACACATACATGTATGTTATACCGACGTAACATTTGTCTTGTGACACGTAACCAAATATTTTTTTGATAAGTAGCACGTAACCAAAATTCATATTAATCCTTGTCACTTCTTGCTATTTGGTACTTTTATGATTGCCATTCGTATGTAAAATTATAGTGGAACGATTCAAACTCTGGTCCCCTAATGCCAATATGAATTTTTCAACCAGTAGACTTGTTTAAACTAGTTTAGTTTTTGTTCGATATACACATTTTTAACTGCAAATTCTTTTTGCTATTGCATGTCTCATGATAAAAATAACATCATCCAGAGTGGATATATTAGACACAAAATGTTATACATAGTTAGTTGAAAGAGATACTAAGCAATATATAAAATAAATGTGTGTATTTGATAACCATAACGGTGTGTTAGGCTTGACTTTTTAGGCAACATTCTTTTTATTTCGTCTAGGTCGGCATGAGCATACCTTTATCGAGTTTTTTGAAGTTTTGACCTTCGAACCACTTGGCACGTGACTCGCACTCTTCCGTGACTGGGAATCTTGTACACCTTTAGGTATTCCTCTCAAGGACAGTGTTATAGCTACCTAGATCTTGCACTAACCTTATAACGATCACTCTGCAAGATGTCCACAAGATAAATATCGGCAGGAATGGAGAAACCTTGTTAACATTCTAATGTTTTACATAAATTTGATATAATTAACAAGAAGATTAAGAATGTAATATTTAGGAGCACAACGGGAAAGGATATGTAGAAGAGGGACATGGATATCCAATTTAGATCACAAAGGACCCTAATAATTAGTTATGTGATAGCAACACTTGCATGTCCCATTTGCAAAACCCTAGGGTACAAAAAACAATTTGAATTTTTTTTGATGTGGATGCCCCAGGAGAGGCCTATCGCCATTACATTACATCTATAAATGGGGGACCATTACTAGCTAACTATTTTTCTTACATTTATTTGTTATACATATATTTATTGTAAAACTTCTCAAAACGTAATGTTCAAAGCAGCAGGACCATAGAGCTAGCCATGTCTCGGATTGTCCTTAAAAGTATAAAATCCATTTTCTTTTAGTTACTTGTTCTTTCCTCTGTGTGTTTAAGTGAGGATCACAAGTCCATCAAGGACCATCTTGAAGCTGCAAACTATTCATGAAAGATTCTTTATCAAGAGACAATGATTCGCTAGATGTGGCTTTCCACATTTAATTCATTGTTGACAAAGTACTATCTTGCTTCTTTTAAGATGATTTGTATTATTATTATTAACACGTGTAACTTACACTTAATTAGGGTCCTTCAATTATGTGTGTAGTTTTGAGGAGTATTAGTAACAAGTTAACTTCTCTGATCTTCAACCTAGAGAATTTCCAAACTTAGAGTCCGTAAGATCTTTGATTAAAAACAAAACAAAACAAAAAAAACAATTTTACGAATGCAATGACTAACCTAAAATGTTGAAAGAAGATTTATGTAGTCTATTTTGATTTCAGTATGAAGATATATACACAGAGAAGGTCAAAAAACTCATTGATTTTAAAAAAAAACAGTTTTAAGAGTTTGTCTTTTTAACATGAATTAATTGCACAGTAATAGGATTCTAGGATAGTAGCCCTAGCATCTCCTTTCACTCAGGAAATGTCCCTCTCATCTCTCTCTTTCATCACACACACACACAAACATATACACAAACCACAAACACTTTCACTCTGGTTTGGTTTAGTTAAAACCCCTTAAGCCCACACTACCTCTATCTTTGTAAGGTCACAAGACCCACTTTGTTTATTTAGTTTCTAAACGCAGAGGGAGAAGAGAGAGAGAAATGAGAGGCTTTGTGCCAGATAAACTGATAGAAAACTTCCCAACCTCTCTTCTTTAACTTTACTAGTCTCTACGTTTTTCTCTTCCTTTTGCGGTGCAGCCTCCAACTGAAAGTCCTCTATAATATATATCCTCAATTATTCTAGCTCTTGGAGAGGAGTCTTATCTCACGCCAATCTCTCGTTTCCCACTATGTATGCCCCACAAACACACAAAAAACATTTTCTTAATTATATCTTTCATTTTCTTAATCTTAAACTTACACTTCTCTTTATTGAGTATTTTTTGGCAGGAGGAATGAGGATAATTACTTAGACCTCAACAATCTGCCAGTTGATTCTTCTAGAGATGGCAATAAGCAAACCCTGGAGGAAGGTTCTTCGTCTGGTATACATTTACCATGGAAAACCCTAATTACTTCAACGTTATATACATATATGTAATATATATATCATTACCAGGTAAAACATAATTAAGGGGATATATAATTAAATATTTTGTATTATATAATGTCTAATGGTAAAGATTTGGATTACACGTGGAATCCAAATGACTTGTGTGTTGGTGGAATTATATATTAAGGCGTGGGTTGTTTTGTTGCTAATTAGGTCAAAGAAAGAAGAAATGTAGTAAAGAAGGGAAAGATGAGAGCGGGAAGGTGTACGAATGTCGATTTTGTTCACTGAAGTTCTGCAAATCCCAAGCTCTTGGTGGCCACATGAATCGCCACCGACAAGGCATGTTTACTTAGCTTCGTATAATTTTTATATTGACACTTTTTAGTTCGTGCAAAAAAAAAAAAACAGTTTTCATAAATCTTCTGTCTTTGGTTGATGCTTGTTGTTCCATGCTTGCTTTGACTATAACTTCATACCAGTAGATATTGCATTAAAGACTTAGTTTGATGTCCTTTTTTTTTCTTTTGGTTCTATAAACTTAAAGAGAGGGAGACGGAGACATTGAATCAAGCCCGTCAATTGGTCTACCGTAACGATACAATAACCCCACCAGGAATTACACCTTTCGGGTACTTTCTCTTCATCCTAAGAAAAAATTACTAAATGTACTTATTATAATGAACAATGCGAGTATAATTGGAATTATTGGCAGATATCAAACCGCAGATCCAACAATATATCGGTCGGTTTACTCATCACCGATGCTATATACCGGAAGCTCCTCAACAAACTTGGTTCCCCAACCGCTTCAACCACCATATCCATACTCTTCAAACCAATACTCGCCCTACAACAACATCAATGATTACTACTTCAGCCAATCCTTTCGAGGCAATAGAAGCATCTCTCCAAACCCTAATCTTCCCACAACAACAACCGTTAATTACATGGCTGGTGGTCCTGTGGAATCAAGCTACACTTGCGTCGGTGAACCCATTGATCAGACCTGTTTTCCTAACCGTGGCTCCGCCATAGTCCGTGCGCCGCCGCTGGAACCGCCACAAGTTTGTGATGGTGACGTTTCACGGCAGCGTTTGGATCACTCTCTTCGGTTGCCTATTAACCGGTTTCAAGATCATCACTCGCTCTGAGTTTTATCATATTCCCTCTGCTTCTTTTTATTTATTTTCTTCTTTTAGGGTATTTTCTTGTTCTCTTCTTTTGTTTAAGTCGTCGAGAAAGTAGGGTCTCGAATTGTCTAAACGCCACGGATACTACATGTGTTGTCAGCCAATTGCCCGCTTCTTGTTGTTCTTTTTCGTTCTATTTTAGTTGAAATAAAGATATTAGCATCTAAATAATCTCGGCCACATTTTTTGTTTATGTCTTTTATTGATATACCTAACATTGTGATTTATGTTATCCTACATTTTAGTGCGGAATGAATAAAAATCATCAAAACTATATAGTACTGAACCGCAGATGCCAAATGATGCTAAATCAATTCATATATTAACAAGAGTTAGAAAATGAGAGGGACCATTATGGGGGAGTGAACCTATTGGATAGAATTAAAAAGGTGAACGTTTAACAATGTTTCCATTTATGGATACACAAGGGAAGTGATTAATCTAAGGAAAAATAAAGCTTTTGCAATATATTATAGATAACAACGAGAGGACATAGGAACCGGACAAATGGGTCAGAAAGAGAGAGAGTAGAGAGAAAGATTGTGTTCTTAAAATATGATACATTGTGTAGTGATATTGGAACAGCCTTAATTTATCTGAGCTCATCTACAACTCTCAGCTACTTTGGCCTGAACCTAGCTATGAGGATTGGGGATTGGAGGGAATTAGTTTTTGCGTTTTGGTGGTTGGTTTGTTAAAAAAAAAAAACAGAAAGGCTGTTCCATTTGCCTATATATATATATAATAAATATAACATTTATTTATATAGTTATAAAAGTGTAAGCACGAAGTAACTAGATCCAATGGAGACCGTTAGATGCCAGCTGAATTCCCCTAACTAGTAAACCTTCCCTTTTGCATTTTCTGCACGGTAGTTTCTATCAGCTACTACTCCCATTTTCTTTAAAACACATATGCTTCGTTAAAACATTAATTTTCTAAAAAATAACTAGATTCTTTGATTTTGATTAGGCCCTTTTATATGCAACATATGTATTTATTTGCTATACATAATAAGCTAATCGATGTATTATTAAATCATGATTGCGTCGACGTTGTTTTTGTGGTGAGAAAATTGTGTTCGGATATGTCGCAAATACTTAGTACTTTTAGTTATACCGGTTGAGTCAGTGTCAATATATAAGATAAATAATGGCTCGAAACTAACTTTGCAAAAATTTGATTTCAATTTTTTACTAATTGTTATTATTATTTATCATGTATTTCTTGCAGTTGACTTCTGGCAAACCTTGAAAGGGATCAAATACATGCGACAATAAGTACACTAAAAACTTAGAAATTAATAATGTTGAATCTATAATAATTTATTAATTTAAATGTTATTATTTTTAATGACATAAAGTTATTAATTTAAAGAATTTTTTAGGTTTATATTTTAAAAATATTTTTATTAAAAAGATGAAATATTTTTTTCTTACAAGATTATTAGAAATATTTGAATATATATGATAGACTACATATGTATTTTATATGTTATTCGATAAAATAACACTAAATTATTGAAATATGGAGATAAAATATATCTTAAAGAATAATAACCAATTAATGTTTTGTATATGTTTATATGAAAATTTTATATATAATAACTATAAATTTATAATTTTAGTGGAACCATATATTTATCTAAAAGTTTTCTAAATGTTCCTATTTTATTATCTTATCAAATTATGTTATATTTTAGATTAACTTAATTTGAAATAGGAGAAATTTATTTATTCATCGTGTTCATTTAATTTATCAAATATCAGTTTATAGAATTAATATTGTGTGAGCAAACTGTGTATACGAAAGTAAATAATGAAAATTGGACGACTCATTGATAGTATATATACCTGGTCTCGTTTGAAGACATTATAATAAAGATTTATATTATTTTTTTTTGGTAAAATTTATATTATTTCCTTGGGATGACTGTAATAAAATTTTATATTGTTTCCTTAGTTACAAAGAAGATGCATGTACATTGAGATATTTTATACGTGGTCTGTGGCTACACTGGAGAGGCAATGCCTCGAGCATATTTATCGCTTCTCAGTTATTCTGACCAATGGTGTTACAGAAAGAGGTTATTCTGACCAACTATACCTACATTATTATGAAAGCCCAGTTACAAAAAAAAACTATACCTAAATTATAACTATATATATAAAGAGAGAGTGTTTGTGAGAAAGAGATAGGTGAGGTGTGGAATATCTCTAACTTGATCTTCCGAACAAAAAATTGGGTCAAGCCTCGAGATAACATGTATTAATTGGTTTTGTGATGTCATGGGTTAGCTAGCATTGTTTAACTGTACGGAAAACTATTTGAAGAAGCATATGTAGGTAATAACAGAGATGGGTCTCTACGTACGAAGCAACGTGTGATGGGTACGAATCACTCTTTGTCTTTACGTATGTGTAATATAGATACACATGTACATGTACTATAAATGTAACTGTATATGGTGATAATACATTGTAACGTAGTTGGCCATGTGAGCTAGATAATACAATCTCAGATGGTTTATGAATTATGATCAGATGTGCAAAAAATGCAAAATCATTTATGAAACAAATGTGCTACTATTCAGTATTTTTGTATTGTAGTCCTAGACTGGTCCTTGTTGCACAATAACATAATTCTATTGGTTTCAAAATTTCTACTAGCTAATAACATTTTTTTACTCAGATCTATTTCCACTCATTCATTTTGTAATAACCTAAAATTGACAAATATAACTGTAGGAATGTTCATGATTTCCATAGAATCAGTATGTGCGCGACATAATTGATTTTTCTAAATTTTCATTGATTATATATATGAAATTTGGATCCGCGCCCGGAGTAAAATGATTTTATTAACTCCAATCGTTCGTTGGGTTAATTTAATGAATTTCTCTATTATCTTTTGTCCTGTGTTGGACAAAGACGTCGATATATACCAAGATGAATTTACACGGTCAATAGTTCATATTTCTATTTTAATGATTTGTTTGTAATAGTGATATTGTTTGTGATAATGATAACAAACATGAATTAATATATGTAAGGTTGATAAATTTTCCTAGAGAATAAAAAGTGCATAACAGAATAAAATGTGTGATTTGAATGGTGCGTACAAAATATTCATTGTTAGTGATAATAACAAATGTGAATTAATAGATGTGAAGTTAATAAAATTTTCTGGAGAATAAAATGTTGGTCTAAGTTTTGCTCAAACTTATTATAACTGTTATGTAAGTAGTATAAAACTTCAACTTTAAGCAAAAAAAAAAAGTAGTATAAAACTTAATGTATTAACAACTCAACAAGATTAAAATATTTAACACAAATTAAACGTTATATATTTAAATTTTAAATGATCTTCAAAAACATTTCAAATAATATATAAAGGAGATTTATTTCTCAATGTCACAACTCACAACATATCTAGATAATTTTTTTTTTTGAAAAAAACATATCTAGATAATTAAGGAATGGGATGTGATTTGAGATAGACGGTATCACATTCAGCCCCCAAATTGTATATATTTGTCTCGCTATATATGTTAACCCAAACCGGTCTATCAGTAGCCCGACCTGATTTGACATTTTTCTTATGTAGCTTCGGCCGATCCTAAAAATGAATATTTTTTTTTTCTTATTGTTTGTTAAGTTCATGATTTTATCCTCTAGGGTTATGTCAACTCAAAAGGATGTTTTTTTTTTTTTGATAAAGGGCTAACTCAAAAGGATGTTGTCGAAACATAAAATGAAATTAAATTTTGGATGAAAGAGCTGTGAAATTCCAATGGCAATACCGAATAGTAAGTTTGTCCCAATAAGTGTCGCAATTTTATATATACTTTTCCATTACAAATGGATATTTAATAAATATCAATTACAGTTATGACAAAACAAAGTTATAATAACTACTCCGATCGAATTACTAAAAATAAATAATTAAATATCTAAAATCTAATAAATACAAATTTTTTTGGTAATAAAATGCAATTACAAAAAAGAATAAATATATTTTGAACTTTTTTGCTTAAAAATACTTTTGAACTTATCAGTACAATTAACTTAATGTTACCTATTTTAATTTAAAATATATGTTATTGATAAATTTTGATACTATTTGTACTTTTGTGAATTAATATTTTATATTTAAATTTAACTTATAAGTCAATTTCGAAACACCATAATATATATAGACGAAACCAAAACTAAATGAAAATACAAATCAAATTTTAGAAAAAAATAAAATCTAGAAAAAAAACTAAAAAATAAAAAGTCAGAAACCAAAATTACTCAAATCCAGTTTGTAATATATTTCTTTAACTAGTTTTTTCGGATAAAAAATCTCATTATTTTATTACCACAAAAGAAAGAAAGAAAAGGTTTAAGAGTTTGTGTGCTTTTGTTTCCATGTAGTAGTTAATTCGTCAAAATTAGGGATTCATCTAATCGCGTGGTTATTTACTTACATAGGTACCAACCAAAATTTCCGGTAAACGCAATCAATTGCATATTACTGTACTGGCTATCGAAATGACGCCTATTTTTATTTTACGTTTATAGTACATCATTTACTCATAAAATGGGTGAGCCTCTATATACAGCTATAAATAATTATTAACTAATATAAAATATATTTTTAATCTAAATTACTGAAAGGATACTTTTCTCAAATGATATTATATTATGATTTAAATAAATCTATTAAATTTAAAATATGGTTAATGATCTCGTCTACCGTAAGACGGTGATTATAATGAAAATTGAACAAAATGGTTGTGAAAATAGAATATTATCATCATTTCAATGAGAAGTAAAGAAAAAAAGAAAGCTAAAGAAGAAAATTGAAGCACGAACGAAAGATGTGAACAAGTCACGGTTTTAGACAAAGAAAAAGAGTGAGAGAGAGAAAAAAAAAGCAATGTAAAGACAACTTTAACTAATTACAAATATTTCGCTCGCATCGCTAAAGCCAAAAAGCACACACGCAGAGACAGATCCGTCAAGCAAAAACGTTTTCGTCCCATACCTTTCTTCCGATTTATCTCGGGATTCTACGTCCGCTATCTACCACATCTACAATGTATAGATACATACATACGAAAATTTGTAACACGTATAGATGAATACATGGATGCAATATGTATAGAACTAGGTATGATTTGGACCTAGTGATAGGCTCAGAACTACACTAAAAATGTTGCAGCTAACTGTTAAATAGCAATCAATCTACACTGCCATCGATTCAAAACACGCTGGACCTTCGTGCAGTCCAAGAAACAGAAGAATGTTTAAAGTTGCTGCCTTAGCATCTGTTTTCCAATTTTGCATTTTTCATTTACATTTATATCTGATGCATGCTGTTCTCTTTTTTTTTTCCCTTTAGGTTTAATTCATAATCTATGTTTACTTGATTAAAATCTCTTGGAAACCTTTTTATAAGATTTTATATAGCCACGTGCACTTGATCTTGATTTGTGGTTCTAGTGGATGCTTGTATCAGATTATTATTTTTCTAAAGGGAAAATTCCATGAAAAATCTTCAAAGTGGCAAGTAATTCCACTTCAAACCTCCAAATTTTATGTTTTCATAATAAACTTTGAAATTAAAGACACTTTCAATTATGTTTCTGTAAAAAAGTTCCAGTTATGTTTGATTTGTAGTGTGTATGATAATTTTGGGTTTGATACGCCCAACATTTCTCGTCTCTTCGTCCTATAGTTTTCTTTTATGAAATTGCAATACCGTATAGACGAATAGAATGATCAGATACAACAGAGATTTCAGATAAACTATCTTCTTTGTTCTTTCTAGTTGTTTCTATGGTTTTTTCTTTAAAATATTTAATTATTTTATTTCAGAATATGTACGATAGTTCTATTAAAAATATAATAATTGTAATAAAGCACATATCTTTTTGAAAATGAGCCGGAATTAATAACGACGTTTAGATAGTTTATTATTCTATTTATCTTAATATCACATGAAACACATTAGCCACTTTGAAGATTTTGTTAAAAATATCTTTAGTTTCAAGGTTTATTATAGAAACATAAAATTAAAATTTGGAGGCTTAAAATGGAAGTATTTGCTATTTTGAAGGTTTTTCATGGGATTTTCCCATTTTTTATAAAAAGATTGAATCAATATTGTTACTCATTTAAATGTACTATTCGTAATATATTTGTAAGTTAGACTTTAAAGGTAAAAGACCGACTTGTTGTTATCACTGTTAGTAAATATATTTTATTGATGTAACTCGAAATTTTGTATCCTTCTGCTCTTACTGAAGCTAGGACTAGAAGTCTACTGGGAAGTAGGTTATGTGTATACATAAATACACCCTAAATACGCCCTCATCAAACCGTCCAATATATATATATATATATATATATATATATATATATATTCATTTTTCTTACTCAAGTACAAATATATCTATACATCTACCTGATTTTGTTTATTACCTATACCTATGTAAATAAATTGATGAAAATAATGTGAAAACAGTGAGGTACGTTGTAGATACAAAACTCTGTGACAGTAATTTATGTTATTTACCTATATATATGATATGAAAATAGGAAAGAAGAGATTTTCCTTTTTGATAATATCTGAAGCTCTGAAACAGTTATTATAATAGACATATACTAGCCTTGCCGCATGCAACCATGCTACTCTATATCCCATATATTAATTAGCCCAATTGTTTTTATTTTCTCTCATTTGTTTTCTTCTGAAACACAAAGAAAAACTCTCATTGAACAATGTCCTTGTCTATATATATAGCAATACCATACAATAGATGAAAAAGACGTAAATTATTAGGTGTACACATTTTTTCTTGAACAAGGAATTAAATAAAACATTTTGATCGTCTTGGTTACACTGTACACTACAAGAATTAACTGAAGTTAATTGTAGATATGACCAAAAATATGTGGCTATTTGATCAATAGCTACGTCGAGCCACAAATATTTTTGTAGTTATGAGTTTATAACTATCGTCCAAACATGGTTAATTATAGCTATCCTTCCACCCCATAGCTACGAATATATTTCTATATTAATCATAATTTAGCATATATCAAACTCTAGCTACAACAGTAAATGGCTACAAATAGTTTTGTAACAATACTCTTCTTGCTATTTTATTACATTTTATAATTAATTTAAACACAAAATGATTACATATTTAATTATTGAAGTATTACAAAATTTATGAAAAATTTAAATAATTTTATACAATCGAATTAATTCATTTTTTGGTCAAATCGAATTAATTCATTAAAATACATAAATACTAAATCCGAACATGAGTTTTCTAATTACAATTAATATTTAAAAATATATTCATAATCATTTTCTTTACAAATTTAAGAAAGTCTCTTATCTCCTTTTAGTGTAACAACATGCATCATGCTCGTAGTATTCATACACTAGCTGTCTGATCTTGCAAGACAAAAAACAGTTAGATAAGATTACTGTGTTCCAGAAGTTTGCACCGAAGCAATGCTGCTTCCTGATCATGCACCATAACGAAATTACTTAAATCTTTAATTCTACCTGGTGAACCAATAGGTAGCATACTTGTTGATTTTTCAAAGATGCTTACCTGTAACATTTGGATCGTAAAGAATGCGTGAGAGAAAGGAAGAATCTAAAAACATTTCTAATGGTACTCTATAATTTCACTATATATTTTCTTTTATATTTCATTCTAAGATAACACTATTATAGAATTAGATTTGCTATAATAGTTTATTCTATAATAGAGTAGAATATGGAGTAATGTTGTTTTTTTATTCTAAAAATAGAGTAAAATAATATTTTTTTATATTTCACTCTATTATAAAATAACGCTATTATAAAATGAACCATTATACCATCTCCAATGATTTACCTTATTTTTTGTTTCAAAATAGAATTGTGATATAATCTAATAATATTCTATTTTAGAGTGAGAAATAAAGTGATAAACAAAAAAGAAACTTACTCTATATATATAGAGTAAACTCATTTTTTATTCTATTATAGAGTAAAACCTAAAATACCATTAGAATATTTTACTTTAAATTTTATTTTATATGGAAAATAGAATGACATTGGAAATGTTTTTAGAACAAACTTAACTTTATAATAACATTACTCTATTTTAGAGTGACACATAGAAAAAGCTATAGAGTACTCATAGAGATGGTCTAAATTAACACGGCCTGTTGGATGTGTACAACTGTACAAGGGAACATTGCGAGTCTTATACAAAAAGGTTTAAAAGATACAAATCAAGTTTGGTAATTATGATTGCAGTAACTTTCTTCAAAGAGAAACTTCTCACGCCTAATTAAATAAAGAAACTCTTAAATAAAACATTTTGATTTTCTTGATATGATTAGTTAGGTCACACAAAATATCATAGGTATATGTAATTAGTTATTATCAATAAAAGAATGATTCATAATCGAAATGAACAACCAATATAGTTTGGATACATGAAATAATACATAGTTTGGTTCAGAAACATAGCATAATATGATTCATGAAGGATAGGCTTTATTAATAATTTCTAAAATAATAAGGCCCCATTTTTAAAGCCTCAAACTTTGGACTCCGAAGGATGGGCTTTATGGAAATGCTATCATATCTATGGATGACTGAGACGCCAAAAAAAAACTTCCATATAATGCCTGAAAAAAAAAAAGAAAATATAGGCAACAAAAATCAGATATTGGGTTAGATCAGATGCCAAAATTTTCTTTTATTTCCAAATTTTTAATGCATGTAATATTGTTGTTTTTAAATATTCTCTCCGTTTCATATTAGTTGTCGTTCTAAGGTTATGCACACAGATTAAGAAAACATTTAATTTTACATATTTCCAAAATAAAAATATCATTATCAATACACCTAACCATATATCAACCAATAGAAAAATAGAATAGAGAATATTATCAGTAAATTTTGCATTGAAAACCGAAAACGACATTTATTTTGAAACAAAAAATTTTCTCTAGAAAGACAAATAATTCGAAACGGATGGAGTATCTAATTCCATTGGAAAACTCGAATCCAGAAGTCAATTTGTAAGATTAAAACGTTTCTATATCAATTAAAATCATTACAATTAGAATATAAAAACTCTAGGGTGCACAATTATTTTGTTTTCTTTTGTCTTGATAATTTCCCTTAACATGGTATCTTGTCAGCAATATTCGTTTCCCAATTTATTATTAGATAGTTTACAGATGTAATGTCCTTATACACCATTTGAATTTCTTTGTATTTGTCTTCGTCAACCACCATTTGAGATTTCTAGAGTTTGATACCCAGCAAACTTTCTTATCAGTTGCTTGTAGAAAAAATGGTATTTGCCACAATAACAAATACTATTGTTGAAATGTATTACTGGTGAATGATATACAATACTTTGTACTATTTAAGACATTAATCAAGATTTGGCGGTGTTTTCGTAAAATACGAATTAAAACAATTCAAAACTAAACCAAAACTTTGGCCTTATACAATTAGTGTGAAATGTGAACAAGAAAACAATAACTATGTGAATAAAGTATTTATTTCCTCTATTTTCGCTATTAAATCATTCGACTGTCATAATAATTTCATTATTATTATTTAATTTAACACATATATAGTCAAGCCCATTATATCCGTGAATAATGCAGGACAGCATACAAAAATGTTATATGTTTGAGAGCTTTATTTCCTTATCACTCTTCATTTAATATAATCATCCCGGATTACATGTTCCACCGTCAAAGTAACGCCCTTAATTTCTTTCACTATTTAACGTCTACTTAGTCATTTCCACCTCTCCTCTCTCTTCCTCTTCAATTGCTATGGCTTACAACAAGAAGCATGTCAAGATCGATCTCTGGCCAGAGAAGGAGGAGAAAGAGAAAAAATACTCCAAAAACAGAGAAACCCTTAAGCTAACAATCCCCACACTTCTTCTCTTCTGCTCCATTTGTCTCATCTTCTTGATTCTCCTATCCCCATTCACTTCTCCACCACAAACAACATCATTCACAGCCTCATCACTCCCGCGCACGTGCAACCAAAACTTCACCGTCTATGTCTACGATCTTCCCAAAGAGTTTAACACCAACCTCCTCCAAAACTGCCGACACTTAAACATCTACACCGACATGTGTCCTCACGTGGCCAACAACGGTCTCGGCCAACCTCTCCATCGGGGCGGCGGCGACAGCAAAACATGGTTCGCTACGCACCAGTTCATAGCCGAGATGATTTTCCACGCACGTGTTGAAAACCATCCGTGCCGCACGTGGGAGCCAAACAATGCGGACATTTTCTACATTCCTTTTTACGGTGGGCTCTACGCATCAAGCGTGTTCCGCGAATACAACCTAACGAAGCGTGACGAGCTAGCCGTTAGATTAGTTGACTATATAAGTGGTCAACGATGGTGGCGGAGAAGCAACGGTCGAGATCATTTCTTGGCATTTGGGAGAACAGCTTGGGATTTCATGCGATCTAGTGACGAAGCAAGCACTGACTTTGGTGCAAACATACTCATGCAAATGCCACGTGTCAGAAACATGTCGGTACTGACTGTGGAGAGGCAACCGTGGGACGGTGACAGCCAGTTGGGTATACCGTATCCTTCGTATTTTCACCCGTACACGTCAGCGGAGATGGTGACGTGGCAAGAAAAGATGAGAAGTGTTGAGAGACCACACTTGTTTAGTTTTGTCGGTGGTCCGAGAAAGGGCTTGGAGAAAGCAGCCATTAGAGACGAGCTGATCAGACAATGCGCTGGCTCAAGCCGTTGTGAGCTTCTCAAGTGTGAAAGTGGAGGGTCCAGGTTAGATGCCTTTTCTTTCTTCCATTTACTACTTCTGTAAATTTGACAATTGGCTCTATTATTTATTACCCTGGACCTCGATTTCAATATTGACGGGGACCATAATCATCAATTTCAACATAATTTGTATTTACAAATGACAACGACTGCCACGAACGGTTACTTTATTACGTTACGTTTGCATTGGTTAGCTCTGTCAATTTTTTCAACTAGAAAATTAGTTGTGCAACTGTGTGTACCATGTGTGTATGCGACGTGTTTTGTGTATCCATTTATTTTGTTTTCATTAGAAGATTTTTTTTTTCTGAAAGATGGCATTGTTTTCATTATAAGATGATATCAGAATATTAATAAACTTAATTGTTTTGGCAATTAATGTAGGTGCCACGAGCCGCTGACGGTATTAGGAGTGATGGCTCGATCACGGTTTTGCCTACAAGCACCAGGTGACTCGTTCACACGTAGGTCAACATTCGATGCGATTTTAGCCGGGTGCATACCGGTTTTCTTTTCACCACACACTATGTATACACAATACATGTGGTATCTTCCTGACAACAAAGGGAGTTACTCAGTGTTTATGGACGAGAAGAACAGTACTCTAATAGAACAAGAACTCTCGAGGATCTCGGAGAGTGAGGTGGTTCAAATGAGGGAAGCTGTTATTGAAATGATCCCGAAAATGACTTATGCGCACCCAAACGCTACCGACTATGACTTACCAGATGCGGTTGATATCGCGTTAGAGGCATTAGCTAAGCAAGCAAAGGCCAATGTTGTGTATTCATTGTAATAAGCTCTTTATGTTTTTGTTCTTTGTTGGGTGTAATTAATCATAATGACTCGAGAATTACAGAATACTGAGAATAAAAACGGGCATGTTGCGAGCACGATTTTTCATCCCATCGATCTGAGATTCGTTTCCGAAAAAAAAAAAAACAAATCGCGAACCATGTGAATGCCATCTAATAATAGCCCATTACGGACTTTTCTGGTACAAGACCAACATCGATGAAGTCGCAAATAAATGTTGTATGATCACAATTTTAAAATTAATCTTCCCTAATGATTTTCATGTAAAATACTGTGGAAAATAACATAGCAGTACTACCCATGTTCTTTATATCTAGTTTATTTTATTTGATTTTGAATGCTATTATTCATAAACCAAGAAAAATTTATAATATAAATGTTAACTAATTAAAACCTTAACATGTGGTCGTATTGTTGACCATCGTTTTCATCCAATTTCTAATTCAGTTTACCAAAATTGTGGCATATTATATATATTATACGTAGAACATCCAATTTCGAACATTATCAGGAGAAACTCAAGAATCTAATATTTTTGATATTTTCAAATAAGAATTAATACTAATAGATAATTATTTTTGGTAAAATTAATATATTTTCACCTCTTTAAGGGGAACCTAAATATTGTAAATATTTTCTCTTAACGTGAATCAAACCCCTGTGGCAATAGTTTTAGTAGGAACTACTTTACCACTTATACCAACACATGATTTACGTGTGATAATTTCTGTTACTACTTACTACATTTTTGAACCAGAGCTCCAGAACTACATCTATTTAAGAATGCAAGAATTCTACGCCGTATATGTCTAAACAAACTATATCATTTAGGAGCAATGCAATCCAAATTATAAGAATAAATGTTGGTGAAATATTAGTGAAATCCGCCATATAAATACTGGAAATTCTATACTAATTTTTTTTGATATATACAATAAAACCGTGATTATATTAGGTAAAAATCATAGTTATATAACAGCCAGCAACTATTTTCGATCAAAAAAGATTTATAGCTAGAAACCGTAGCTAATCATAACTATTAGGCACGACAGTTTCATGGCTATATTAACCAGAATTCAATCAATATTTAACTATGACTATTTCGAAAAAAAAATCATAGTTATTTCAAAATTAGATATAAAATAAATTAAATTGGTATATACAAAAATACATGTATATATAAGAAGTTAAAAATATATTTATATAATATAAAATACACCAATACATAAAAACAAATTAAACTAGTTAAATATATTCATATCATATAAAAATACATAAATACATAAATACATAAAAACAAATTAAACTAGTTAAATATATCTATACAATATAAAAATACACAAGTACAAATAGACAAATACATAAATACATAACAATGATTTCGGCTATGCATTTTTTTCCAAAATAATCTGTATAGACATTTAAACTATGAGAAATTAAAAAGAAAATCTAAAAAATCTCAAACCGATGTTTAAACACAAAAATAGTTTCAACTTGAAAGAAGGCCAATCCATTGGACCGTTAATCATCTTTAGAAAATTTGCACAATCTATCTTATTCCTAACTGATAGTATTCTCTTCTTGTACTAAGACTAAACATAGTTCACAAGAGACCCTCCATCTCTACATGAAATGCATAGAGACTCGACGTCTACTAGCACCAAACATAAGGCTTCTCATGTTGACTTTGAGAAACCATCTCAATTCAATAATTGCTAATTGGCCTGTAATCAATTTATGTCCGAATCTGAGGGATCACAACAGGACGTCTCATGGCGTCTTGATGCATGGGTTTCCCACTTCCTTCTTGCATTTGTTTTGGTTTTAATTTTCTAACTTTATGCTTCTTGCATGGGTTTCCCACTTCCTTCTTTAAAGGCTTGGGTATTTTTTTTCCTGTATATACTTAATGATTCATGGATAAACATAAATTTGTGGACTGAGATGACTTACTTTTATGTTCCTCAAAATACAAAAACATATATTTTGATACTCCCTCTTTTTTTTTATGATGTTTTAAAAGATATTTTTGTTTCAATTTATGTGATGTTTTGAAATTTTCTATATAAAACTATTAAAAATTATGCGAAATTTTTATATTATTTATTCAGAATAACAATGATTTACTATTTCTAGTTAATTTTGTTGTAATTAAGTACTTTTAATAAAAGTATTTTTTTCTTAATTGTGTGTTTATGCTAAAACATCATACCAAAAAGTAGAGAGAGTATAAGAATGTATTCCACAGACGTTAAAAAAAGAAAAGAATGTACTCCAAAAGTAATCTAGAAAAGGTTAGTGACCTTAAGTTTTTAAAGTTCCCATCATATTAGTAGTTTAGTAGTACAAAAAGTACGTAAGTGATAGTTATTAATTATCTTAAATGTTTTCCCACATGTATGTTTCTTCTTCTTGTTTTGTTCCGGACTTCCTGTGTATATTTCCTCATCGAATAACAACAAAATATATGCTTCTTTATCAAAGTTGCTTTTAATTCATAAAATTAGTAGTATCAAATATTTTCTACCATTTTTTCAGCTATATGTGCTCCACCAGTCCGAACCTCCTAGCCATATTTTTCAAGACATTATCTTCGAAATTGATTTTTTTTTTGTCGAAATTGATTTTTAACAATTGTAGTTTCTTCCCTAGACTGTATTTTAACCTCGTAATCATTTATTAATTCCAGAACTCCTTAGAAACTCGTAAATCAACCGGCCACATGGCCAGCTTCGCATAATTGAGCCACTCACTCCCAGTGAAGTAACCGACCAAACCAAACACACGAATTTTTAAAACCATTTTTTTACTTTTGTCTAAAATCACTACAGAAATCTGAGATTGATTTATTCGAAACTTAAAATAAACACTGAATAGAAGCAAACAGACAAATTATTTACAAAACGTTCGTCGTTCTCGTTTTTTTATTCATTTTCGCGTTTTGAATCATTTATAGACGCAACCGTCCGTCACAAATCAAATCATTAATCATTAACGAATCTTCTCAAATCGCAATCACCCCCCGATAACGACGTCAGCGTCCCACCAAGTCTCACCGTCCGCATCCGTCAAGTCCGTCAACGCACCGTTAAACCTCCTCATATCTCCCACGGCGATCTTCCCGCTGACATCATCCCTGACGTATATCTTCTCCACGCCGCCGACGTCTACTCCGATCACATTCCCGAGAAACCTCCCCGGCTGCCTCCACTCCGCCAGCAGCGCCGGCATCCGAAACCCCGCGCGCGGATCACACGCCTCCACTTTGACGGCGTCGCCGCCTCTCCTCTCCGCCGTCAGAAAAAACGACGGCGGCGAAGCGGCTGAGGAGGAGCCACCGCAGTTCCTGAGAAACGACGCCACCACATTCTCGCCGTCTTCCTCCTCATCGCCGCCGTTGATATCTAAATGATCCCATAGCTTCACGACTCCGCCGCCGAGATCAGGCCACGTGAACAGATCCCCGAAGCTACCTTTGAAACATGCGAAATTACCGTTTTGCCCCTGAGCAGATCCTCTCGCGCGGAAGGTCCCGTTGACCCATCCTCGATCATATATCGAGTCAACGTCTTCCTCATCTTCATCTTTATCTTCCTCGTCTTCTTCATCTTCGTCGTCTGAAGAAGAAGCCGAGGAAGGACAAGAAACATCGGAGTAGTCGCTGTCGTAATCATCGAAAAGAGTTGGGGAAGAGATTGAGACATCTATTTTTCTTCTTAACCTAACGACTAAACTATTGAGTCTTGTAATAAAATTCGTGAAATAAGCTAAAAATGCAATAATCAAAGCTCCCCATTTCCAGAAACCGTAAGCTTGGTGTAGCTTTCCGATGCCGGAGACAGCAACGGAGCGAGAGAGGAAGGAAGGATCGTTTATTGAGTTTATTCCCACTTCGAAATCTCTAATTATATTAATCATTGGAACCTCCATAGCTGAGAAATAATGGAAAAAGAAAAAACTAATTAGGGTTTTTTTTTGTTAAGACAAGGAAGAGAAGAGAAGAGAGGGTTGAATGTAAGAGATGGAGATGGTCTTAAAAAGAGCCGAGTAGAGATGACGTGTCAGCTAACTAGTGGATTAGCATGAGAGTCTTTCGGGGCACACGTAGGAAAAAGTGGGAAAGATAAGGCATCAATCACAATGAGTCAGCCTCTGACAGATGTATTCTCTGTGTCTACCATTTAACTATTGAACTCTCTGTCCGCCACAAAAAGGTAATTGTTTTTTTTTTCTGGGTTTGTATTTACTTATTACTAGTAATTAAAATCATAAATATTTTATGAGTAGTTCGGACCACCTACCACAGTATAATATTTTCCTTTTCCTACACAATTATTGATATAAGGTTTGTGGATTAAAGCCGTCCAAAATAATTGTGTTGGTGGTTACTTCGTTAAGAAGAGGATCACTGAGGTCCTCAATGAGTAGATCTTTTTGTTTTTGTTTTTATTTCTTTTGTTTAAGAATATTAGCTATATATATAATGTGACAACTATTATAATATGACAACTGTTTTTGTTCCCGTATACATTTATTTTCTTATCGGAGAATGCATAAAGGAAACATTTACTTCAAAGACATGAACATTTACAAATATACTACTCCCTCCGTTTCATAATAAGTGTCGTTGTAGGGAATTTTTTTTGTTGCAAAATAAGTGTCGTTTTAGGTTTTCAATGCAAAATTTATGAATTTTATTATGCATTTTATTTTTCTATTGGTTTGAGATGTATGGGTAATGATGTTTTTGTATGGAAAATATGCAAAATTTAATGATTTCTTAATCCGTGTGCCCAACTCTAAAATGACACTTATTCAGAAACAGAGGGAGTAATAATAGTATCAAATAAGTAACTTTTATATCACATAGATATTCGTGTTCAAAAAAAAAAAATATCACATAGATTTATGTGGAGGCTATCTTTACAGTCTACATAGCAGATTTTATCTTATACTCCCTCCGTTCCTGAAAGTAGGATTTTTTAGATTTTATTTTTGTTCCATAAAGATAGATTTTCTATATTGTTAAGGTACTTTTTGATATTTTTAAGATACATTAATTGAAAATATTTGAATTGACTAAATATTATTGGTTCATGGTTATTGGAAACTGTATAATAAATATAAATAAAAAGTTCAAATGAAAACATTGATTGTTTTCTTAATATGCGCGAATTGTCTAAAAAATCTTATTTTCAGGAACGGAGGGAGTAATATAGTACGGTGCAAAATAGTTCCTCATATAATTTAGGAGTTACACTCGATTGTATTTTAAGTTACAAATTTCGGAGATATATGAATATTTTTAGTAAAGTCTGAACTTTTCTAGATTGTTTCTTTCAACAAAGAAAAGGAAAGCCGGAAAAGTGCTAGAAACTCATGTGGGCCCTGTCTGAGACAATTTCGTATTGTAATTTGTAAGAACAACGACATGTTCACCACAGATTTACACACACGTGTGTCTCCTGAATGAGCGGGAAAACAATGTAGCATTTATAGCCATAAGTTTTTTTTGAAAGATGGCATCATTTAGATTACTATGTAATTCTTACCCGAATGAGCTGGAGATAGAGTTAGTCCAAATTCATAGCCATTAGTTAGATGCACGCCACATTTTCTTATATGAGACGGCAGCATCAGATCGAATCTTACTGAAGGGCTTTATCGTTCCGGTTACGTTTTCATCTTGACTTATATAGAAACGTGTGTGTTCTCCACAAAAGAATTCAAAGCAAAGTTTAAACTGTCTTACATGACTAGATTTTGGATTTTTTGGGATATAGTTGGATTTTAGTGCAACTTGTATATTGAAAACTACTATTTTTGAACAGATAATTACGCTTATCGTCTCATGATGGTACTCGCTGCATTATCCCTACACCCAGAATGTGCCAAAATGGTTAATTGACCCTGTTCAGTCCGTTTATAGGTGTAATGGATTAAGTATGCTTTTATGAACCATACTAGTTTAAATGAATAAAAATGGACTGAACAGTACTTATGACTTATTTTACAAAATAGTAACATGATATTGAGTTAAACGGATTATACTCATTAGGTATTATTGATTACTAAAATATTTAATTCTTTGAATTGAGTTTATATTACTATAGGGAAATTTGTCAAAAAATAATTAATTATATGATTGATCAATATTTCGCATTTCAGTTGTAACACTTATGTAAAATATATATACCCTGTACGTACGTGAGATTCATTTTATATTATGTTTTGTTGAGTGTGTTGAGATTAAAATCAATTGGCTAAACGACTAAAGCTCTGAATATGTTTACGCTGTCTCTAAGTACTACGTATAACGTATGCATAAAAGTGAATGGAATTGACGAAGTACTAGTTTAGACATGAATACAATCAAAACTCTGTATGTGAAGTAATCATTCGCAACCATGAAGTAACCATTCGCAACCAACAAATTTTCCTAAGCCCTCAGTATAGAAGAACCATTCAGATGAAGTATAAATCATAATAAAATATTGATTTTTTGGTATGAATGTATGATAATGGTGATGGCGATGGTGATTGATTATTATGCATGACCAATAATGTAGAATCAAGTTGACAAGCATGTTGCACAGTGAAAGTGCAAGAAAGTAATCTGAGAGCATATAAAAATATTTTATGATTTGGATAGGAGAATGATTAACGAACAAGTGTTTTCTTGAGAGAACTGCCACGGGAGCCGACCAATTTGACAGCCGGAAAGAAGTTTCTAAGTTGGGCCAACCGAGTTTTTAAAATAAAGCGCTAATCCAAAGACCCATCTTGTTTAATTTTTGAGCCCAAAATCCAAGTGTTCTCCTGGACCTCAAATCAAATCTCTTTTTGTTCATCCGATGAAAATTCATTCTCTTACACTGTGGATCCTGAACACCTTAAGTGCAACTATGTAACCGATAAAGGTAATATACACCACTTTCGAGTTATTGTGATTAGAGTTTTAGAGTTAAAACACCAAATTTTTTATGAAAGTGCTTATAACCAAAGCCACTATTTCCATACGATTCTTGAAATGCAGTCTTATGGAGAAAGCCATGGGTACAAGCTGCAGAAGCATGTGCCTCCGATCCTGTTTAAATATTAAATATTTTGGCTCCAAAATTCTGAAAGTCTTCGGTAGTTTAGTTGGCTTAAGCCTGTTAATAGTGTGTTCTAGGTGGTAGTTTTGAATTTCTCTAGTCTTTTATTTTTACGAGCCGGGGCCGTGGAGAAGTGTATACAAATCAATGGCAAATTAAATATTAACTACTAGTCACCAAGGTCACAAAAGGTACTCTTGCCTCCATTAACACGCAGTAACAAGACAAGAATCTTTAAAGCTGAGAAGATTAATCTATATATATGTATACAGAAACACGTGGCTCTCATCATCTCTCACATTATTTCCTTTCCTTTTTAATCTCACAAAAAGGTTTTAAAACCAGAGGAAACGATCCCTTCCTTCTATGCACATTGAAGAAAGTAGAAGAAAGTAAAAGAGCACTAACATGAGAAAGAAAAAGGAATCGAATAAACAAAACACTTTTTCTTTTTCAACAATAATGACACATTTGGAATTTCATTGGAAACTACGTTCTTAGGGCATCCTCATTGCTAGGACAATTAAGAAGTATCTTAGGATAGTTTATTAATAAATGTAGATTAAGAGATGAAGTTAAGATACTTGTGTAAAAGTAGAGATTATTGCTGGATACTTTAGTTGGTTCTTAGTAAAATTGAAATATTTTTTTTTGTAAGTTATTTGTGTTTAAAATAAAACATATAACATTAAAATAGAAAATAAGAAACTATAAATTTTGGAAAATTAAGAAAAGTTTATAAAAAAACTACAAAGTTGTAAAAAAATTTAAAAATAGCAGAAGATAATTATTTTACACAATTCATAGAAAGTTAAACATGAAATGCTAGTTTTCAAACCCAAATTGATCCCATATATTTTCGATCAGATCAAATTTTAATTGTCTATGGACATGGTCATCATGAACTTCTGGTCGACGAACCAGTGGATTGAAAACCAGAGAAGGCGCTTTGACGCAGAAAGAAATATCCTCATTGTGAAACGTCTCATCTTGACTCTGTGTACGTCGTTCATCTTCGACAATCATATTATGGAGTATGATACATGCTCTCATAATATTTGCTATTTTCTTCTTGTCCCATAACTTAGAAGGATGTTTAATAATGGCGAATCTAGCTTGCAGAACTCCAAAGGCACGCTCAACATCTTTGCGGACTGATTCTTGGGTTTGAGCAAATAAAGAATGTTTTGGACCCTGTGGTAGTCGGATAGATTTAATAAATGTCGCCCATTCCGGATAAATACCATCAGTGAGATAGTAGGCGTATTTGTACTCCCTTCCGTTGACATTGAAGTTTACTTCCGGAGCAACTCCGTTAATAATGTCATCAAAAACCGGTGACCGATCAAGAATATTAAGATCGTTCATAGTACCTGGTGCTCCAAAAAATGCGTGCCATATCCAGAGGTCATAAGAAGCTACGGCCTCCAACACAATTGTTGGTTTATCGGTTCCTCGTGAAAACATACCTTTCCAACTGCTGGGGCAATTCTTCCACTCCCAATGCATACAGTCGATGCTTCCAATCATCCCGGGAAATCCACGTTGTTCTCCGATATGTAGTAGTCGTTCAAGATCCTCTGGAGTTGGACGTCTTAAGTATTGATCGCCAAACAAGTGGATAATTCCGGCAGTGAATTTGTGCAAGCATTTTCGAGCTGTTGTTTCACCAAGTCTGACATATTCGTCTACCGTATCAGCCCCACCACCATATGCTAATTGACGAATTGCTGCAGTGCATTTTTGGATCGGCGATAGACTTGACCTTCCGACTGCATCTTCCGTTGAAGCAAAATACTCCACTTCTGTAGAGAGACGATCCACAATACGCATGAACAATGACTTGCTCATTCGAAACCGTCGCCGGAATATATGAGAAGGATATGTCGGAGTTTCAGAAAAATAATCATTCCAAAGTTTGGTGTGACCTTCTTCCCGATTTCTCTCTATAAAAATACGTTTTCTACGCTCTTTTGGTTCGGGAATAATATCTGGAATTTGTAATAATTCTTCAAAAAGCGCTTCAAATTGACCATCATCCTCTCTGTGAAAATGATAATGAGATGAGGAAGCCATAGTTTTAAAAAAATATAGAGAGGAAAAGTTTGCAAAGAGAGTTGAAGAGGGATGAGTAGTGGTGAAGATAATGAGGAAAGAAGTATCATACTTATAGAGAGGATGAGTAGTTTGACACTTCCCTATACCTCCCGTGATGTTCCCTATTTTCTTTTCCCTATACCTCCCGTGATGTTTTAGTGTCCAAGTCTTGTGACAGTTGCTTGTTTTGTAGTTTTTAGTGTCAGTCTTGAGACAAGTCTTTGTGACACTTCACGGGTTTTATAGAAATCAAACTCCCGTGATGCTTTTGTTTTGTTCTCTTGTTTTATAATACCGACATGAGAGAAGAGCAATTAATAAAACATATTGATCAGAGTACGTTCAATACAACAAATATTACACATCAGATATGTTTCTAGAAGTCCAAGACCATATTACACATCAGATACTAATGTAAAATACATATTACAAACCAACATTCATAATTAGACAAGAACAACATTCATAATTAGACTAGAACAACATAGAACCATCAAAGCAACAACCATTTCTACTTAAACATTACCACCATTCCTATCACTACAAACACAACGAACATCACAGCAACAACCATTTCAAACTTCTTGCTTGCGGAGCTACTCTTCTTACTTAGCTCAGAAACTATCAACTCTAGGTTAGCCACCTTCTGCTCAGTAACATAGTCACCCATAAGGGTAAGTGAATCTACCTTCTGAGCCAGTTCAAGGGTGTGCATATCCCTTGCTCGCATCTCCTCCATAATGGCGACATCCCACCATTTCCATACATGGCAGTCGCCATCATCTACATTTGCGCAGGTGTAGAATAGTCGACCTGGATGAATTCGAGAAGTTGAGCTCGCGAGATGGGGCTGGCCACCACAGTAGCAGACCTGAGGGATTCCAAATTCCACCTCAGGCTGAGGCGGGTAATGAACCTGCTGAGGACTATTGTTCCCTAACTCTTCTTGATCCCGACGAATAAGATCCTCTATCTCGCCGTCGCTAGATTCTGCGTGGCCACCAAACGTATCTGATTGCGATGGCTGAGTATAGCTATAATCAACTCCCATTGTGACTTAAGCTGCAAAAAAAAATCTTATTATTTGAAAGACAGTGAACACAATTAATTGAAGCACAAGAAATGCATTAAAAACATAGAGCAAGAACATTAAAAGCAAGAACATAAAGCAAGAACTACATTCATCAGATTAAAAACATGAAGCAACATTTTGAACATACAAGCAACACATAAAGTTGCAACACATAAAGCATAAACATTAAAAGCATGGATAACGAGCATAAGACATAAAGACTTGGAACACGAGCATAAACATTAAAACCATTAAAAACATTAAGACTTGGATAACGAGCATCGGACTTGACTTCTCAGAAATACTCCTCGAGTAGTTTGTCCTTGACAACTTCTTCTGCCGCAGTGAGGGATTCTTTTTTAGCAAGGAGGGTGTCTAGTATAGCCAGCTTAGACAGTTTCTCCTTCATCGCCAACTCGTCCTTCTTTATCTCCCAAATGGACTTATAATCGATGAGAGCCTTCCCTGAAGCATTGTTCCTTCTAGCTTTTGCAGCCTTTATCCCTTCAGGCCGTATCTCATGATCATCAACATTGACACTTGAAGATTGTCCGGACTCCTCACCAGTTTTCCTCTTCTCACCACTAGCTGTAGGAGCACTAGCTTTAGGAGGGTTGAGGTTCATCCACTTCTGTTCATACCTCAAAACACACCATGCGTGCTCAAGGTTAAACTTCAGCTTGTGATCAGTGTAGTAAATATCATGGGCGGCCTTCAGTACATCATTCTCACTCTGACCACTGCTCTGTTGTCTCTCTGCAGCTGCATAGGCGCCACAGAACTTGTTTGTGAGATCGTTGATCTTGTGCCACCTCTGCTTACAGTTGAGATGCTTCCTCTTGTCACCACTCGCTTTAGCATGGGGAGTTGCTGCATAGTATTCTCCAACACGTTCCCAAAATGTCACTCCCCTTTGGTCATTACCAACTATAGCGTCCTTAGATGTGTTAAGCCATGCGCTCATTAGAACCTCATCATCGGCAGGGCTCCATTTTGTTCTCTCCCTCCGCTTGACTGGTCTCTCCCTCCGCTGCACTGGACTCTCTTCTTCTACAGCTGGCGCCTGTGTAGGTTGTGAACTAAAGGGGGGGATATCTGAAGCTCCAATGTTCATACTAGAAGGGAAACTCTCATAAGGAAAGTTTCCCTGTAGAACATTCTCAGTTTGACTGGTGAGAAGTCCGACATAACTAGAGGAATTACTATATGGATGCATTGTTTTAGGACAGAAGAGAGAAAGAAGATGATGGAGAGTATATGATAGAAAGGAGGATCAGTTGAGTTAAATAGGTGAGACTTTAAGTGTCAAATAGTTAAGACTAACCATAAACTACCTATGTCTAATCAAAACTTATTACACTTAACAACTACAAAGCTTTTAATTTTACAGGTTCATTAAATCAAACAACAAGAACTTCAGTTATAAACAAACTACATTTCGCAACTTTAACTACTCTTCTCAAGCAAACTTGTAATTATCATCGCAACTTCAAACAAACTTGGTTACAAACAAACAACTTCAATTTAATTTAAAGGTACAATAGCAGTTTTCCTCATTAACTACACTTCGCAAGCGTATCAAAAGTCAAGCAATCTAATTTTATAGCAATCAATACTAACAGTTACCTATAACAATGTAAGAAAATTCGAGCTTCAGATTGATGCTTTGATCACAACACTTCAATGTATTTGCAGACGAGATTTATAGAAACACTAAACTATGATCACAAAATCAACAATGGCCATAAAATCAACACAAAACCATACAGTCGAGAATTGCAGACGAGATTAACACTAGCCATAAATCAACACAAAACTACGAACCATTAAAAAATCTAGAAGTCGTTTCATGTCTACAATTACGACCACATATCAGATATGTTTCTACAAGTCGTTTCACAGACTCGAACTACGAACAATAACCAGCCACACAAACCATACAATCCAAAACAAAAGCTTATTAACTCAATGAAACTACAGAGGAGAGACACTTACCAAGTTTTCGGCTTTGCACGGAGAGGATTTCGATATGGGCTATCAACGAAAGGACATGCACCGAGAGGACTTCGACAGAGGAGATGCACCGACAAGGTCTCGATTAGGGCACTCAACGGCGGGATCTAGCTACAGATTGATGTCGAGTGATCGGAATGAAGGAGAGGATGAGGATACGGAATCGACGAGGTCTGCGGCGAACATACGGCGATTCAATCGGCGAGTCTCTCTCAACAAGAAGAAGACAGAAATGAGAAGACCAAACCCGACTCCCCCTTCGTCTAAACCTAAAGCCAATGCGACAGAGACACCTGTCACTAAGGACGCGAAATGAAAACTTCTTAATTAAGAAGTTTCATGGGCCGTTTCCAAGCTTTTTATTTCTTTTTCATTTTCTTTTCGGTCCAAAAGCAGTAAGAAGTGGGCTAAGAAGCCTGCGATAATCATGCTCTTAAGGTCCACAAAAATTCCATTCAAAGCACGCACTTTCGAGAACAAAGACTGCTTCAAAAGAATCAAAAGAACAACTTTCTTTTGCATTTATAAGGTTTGATTATCACTTGGAAACAGCTATAATAACGAGGCACCATTACAAGTTTACAACTATTAACTCTTTAAGTTTTTTTTTCCAAATATTACCAAAGACCAATGGCGACGCTGCAAAGATTCAAGTTCCTAGCGACGCAGTGTGGAGTTGAACAAAGCCCCACACGAAGTCCAAGCCCTAGTACAAGTCCTCTGGTACAGTTTCGTCGCAAGAAGACAACCTTAAAGATGCTCCTGAGTCTTAGATCCCCCAGCCGCCGAGAGCAGCCAGTGATTCATCAGTCTGCTGACAAGGATGTGTCTGGACGCAAACTGAGAGACTTATTCGTCTCTTCGTCTCCTCCAGAAGAAGAAGAAGAGGAGGAGAGACCCAAGGGTAAAACAAAAGAAGAAGTTCTTGCAGCCATGGCTGCTATTAAACTAAACGCATCCGCTAGTTCACAGTTGGAGTCAGCGGTTTGGTTCGGATTCAGCAAGAGGCTTCTCAAGCGAGCTTGGCGTCCTAAGCTTGGTACCATTACTGAATAATATATAATTGTCTTTCTTATGTGACATGGAAACCATTTGTTTCCAATATGAACAAATATATATATCCTTTTTATTAATTCTCGTATCTTAGCGACAAATCTTATGTTATTATTATTAAAGTGGTTTGTGAGTCTTTGTTTTACTAAAAATAAAAACTTAACGATCTGTTTCAATGGCTTTAACTTTCCTTCTCTGGAAAGACTACTTGTACAAGAAACCTATGTATCATCTCATAGCTTGTAAATGTAATAACCGCAGAAGGTGTTGTCCTAAGTAGATTGGTGGCACAGCCTCGGTAAAACCCGGGAAGTCCTTCATTTCTAAACACCTTCTTCGTGCAGTCGATGACTCCTGAATACCTAGCCTCTACGTTTCTTACTTGCCCTTGCTCTTGAAGCTTAGACCTAACAACCTGAAATGTTTACGAAGAGCATTGTGTAAAAAGATGAAATAGAAGTGAAACAGAGAGAAGCAGAGGAAGGGAACGTGACCTCGTGCGGGTATGTTGATACAGAGGCGATTACTTTTGATATTGAAGAGGCGACCGCGACTTCCCCAGGGCTTAACTTGTCCACACTTGTATCACCTGAGAATATGAACTAAAGATGATAATGAGATTACGAAACAAACAAGACTTGTAGAGATCATTGCTTTACCTATGTTTGCCATGTATTGCTTGATCTTTTCATACACTGGAAACTGGATCGCAACATGACTAACTCCCACCAAAGAAGGTAAAATACCACTGTGCCAACAAAAAGCAAACAATAATCTGAATATTAATACTTCAAAAACTTTAGCTTCGGTTTCATTGGAGATACTGACCTGTACAACCCTCGGAATCCTTCTTCCTTAAAAATCCTACTAAAAGCAGAGAATATACTTTTATAAGGTACAACATTTGGTCTCATTCCCTGTGTCTGAAAAAAATAGGGAAAACATTAGAGACTCACCTGGATGGAACTGAAAGCAATAAAAGAAAGAAAAAAACTAACCATTAATCTTGTTTTGACAACCCAAAGTGGATTAGTTGCAATAGATGTGGAAGCTCCAGCACCAGCAGCAGCTACCATGTTTGCACCAATACTTAGCTTTCCATCTATCACAAGAATATAACAAAATATACAAGATAAAAAAAATTCAAAACTAAGCAAAAAAAAAAAAAAATACTGGCAAGCATTGAGTAGTGGGCACAGACAACTTGACTGGAGCAGATCCTTCAACTTTCCATATACAGAGAAGTACACCTGCGGAAAGACATAAAGACATCTTATGCCATTTGAATGATCATAAGTAACAAAGAAAGCAAGTTCTAATCATTTGCAAGTGGAAACTCACAGCCCAATTGGGAAGGAGAGCTATGACGGTTGGTGAAAGGCCTCGATACATCCCCCTAACACCTTCTTTCCTTAGTATATTCCCTAGGCTTGTAACGATCACACTACCTGACAAATTTATTCTAATGATTATAAGAGTATAACCATCTCATATATCCTCAAAAGGAAAACATAATCATTGTCTTTATACCTCGTCGCGTTTCTGGAAGGCCAAGAACCTGTAACCTTGTCTTGATCACATCCAATGGGCAAACAAAAGTCGCAGCGATTGCACCTGAGAAAGTTCCTAAAATCAACCAAGAATCGAAAGAAAGATGTGGTAAACCGAAAACTGACCAGCGGCGGCTCCGGCACCGGCGTTGCAGATGGCGTTTCTTATGCTTTTGGAATCAACAGAAGAGCTCCCAGCTTCTTCCCTCATTTTAGTATACACCAAACAAGAAAATAAACTAAAATGATAAACTCAATGAGTCTTGAATCGTTCAATTTGTATATACAAAAGTTGATGCTCTTGGTTGCATTATAATATGATTCAAGAAAATAGCGAAGGAGAGTCTCTCGCCTCCTGCTAAAATTTGTTATTGCCGTCTCTTCCAAACGGCGGCAAATTGTCTGGCGTTTACAACACACGTGGTGCACTCCATAAGCCGCAACTTTGATGATGCACTTGCTGATTTGACTTTTTCTTTTCATTGAATAGACTATTGTACATTAAAATATGTTTTGTTCATATTTCATCATGAATGTAGCACATTTTTCTTTCTTTCATAGAACTACTCATCAGAATCATAACAAGAAGAGTCATAGCAGGAAAAAAGCAAATATTTGAGAGATTTAATTTATATTTTCTTAAATTACAATTACTTTATTACATAAAGATTTGCATTTATGAAACAAGGAAAATTATAATTGTAAATTATATGTTTGAATATACCTATTTAGCTGAAGATATGTCAAAACGACCTATGATCATCCTCAAGTTTTGGAAAAATTTCAAAACTATGAAAATCTGGTTTTATTGAATAGTTTCTTAAAATCTCTAGATAATGATAATTTTATAATGCTAATTCCATTGATCTAGGCAGTATATGAATATCTAGGCAGTATACTAAATATTAAAAAATTAGAATGATTCATATATACTATAAAAAATAGTTTAGGATACATTCATTCAAATGTCGAATGTGGTTTGAAATTTTTAAACAAAAGTGAAGAGTATAAACTTCAGTATATAAAGCATTTACCGAAAACTCATTATTTTAGAAGGGGGCTAACCCACAGATTTTGAAAAAAATTCAAAAATATGAAAAATCTGTTTTTAGTGTATAGTTTCATCGAGCACTAACATAAGATGATGATCAAAGAGTTTAGAACCTCTGCTGTCTCCGTTTTTCTAAATAATGAAGATTTTATAATGCTAATTCCACTAATCTAATCACTATATGAAATTTTAGTAAACTAAATATTAAAAAGTTAGAAATGATTCCTAAATACCATGAAAGATAATTTAGAATATATTAATTCAAATGTCGAATGTTGTTTGAAATTTTTAAACAAAAGTGAAGAGTATAAACTTCAGTATATAGAACATTTACCGAAACTCATTATTTTAAAAAAGATTAACCACCAGATTTTGAAAAAATTTCAAAAATATGAAAATCTGGTTTTAGTGTATAGTTTCATCGAGCACTAACATAAAATGATGTTCAAAGAGTTTAAAACCTTTGTAGTCTTCGTTTCTCTAGATAATGAAGATTTTATAATGCTAATTCTATTGATCTAGGCAGTATATGAAATTTTACTAAAATAAATATTAAAAAATTAGAATGATTCCTTTATACCATGAAAGATAGTTTAGAATACATTAATTCAAATGTAGAATGTGATTTGAAAATTTTAAACTAAAGTGGAGAGTATAAACTTCAGTATATAGAGCATTAACCGAAAACTCAATATTTTTGAAGAGGTGTAAACCCACGGATTTTAAAAAAAATTCCAAATATGAAAATCTGCTTTTAGTGTATAGTTTCATCGAGCACTGACATAAGATGATGGTCAAAGAGTTTAACCTTTGTAGTCTCCGTTTCTCTAGATAATGAAGATTTTATAATGCTAATTCCATTGATCTAGGCAATATATGAAATTTTACTAAACTATATATTAAAAAGTTAGAATGAATCCTATATACCATGAAAGATAGTTTAGAATACATTAATTCAAATGTCAAATGTGGTTTGAAGTTTTTAAACAAAAGTGAATAGTATAAACTTCAGTATATAGTTGATTTACCGAAAACTAATTATTTTAGAAGGGGTTAACCTACGGATTTTGAAAAAATTTCAGAAATATGAAATTCTGGTTTTATTGTATAGTTTTTAGAGCACTGATATAAGATGATGTTCAAAGAGGATTAGAATCTTTGTTGTATCCGTTTTTCTAGAAAATAAAGATTTTATAATTGTAATTCCACTAATCTAAACAGTATATGAAATTTTACCAAACTAAATATTAAAAAATTAGAATGATTCCTATATACCATGAAAGATAGTTTAGAATAAATTAATTCAAATGTCGAATGTGGTTTGAAAATTTTTAAACAAAAGTAAAGAGTTTAAATTTCAGTACTTAGAGGATTTACCGAAAACTCATTATTTTAGAAGAGTTAACCCACAGATTTTGGAAAAAAATCAAAAATATGAAAATCAGGTTTTAGTGTAAAGTATCATCGAGCAGTAACATAATATGATGGTCAAAGAGTTTAGAACCTCTGTTGTCTTCGTTTCTCTAGATAATGAAAATTTTATAACCCTAATTCCACTAATCTAGTAAGTATATGAAATTTTAGTAAACTAAATATTAATAAATTAGAATGATTCCTATATACCATTAAAGATATTTAGAATACATTAATCAAATGTCGAATGTGTTTTGAAAATTTTAGACAAAAGTAAAGAGTATAAACTTCAGTATATAGAGCATTTACCGAAAACTAATTATTTTAGAAGGGGTTTTAACCCATGGATTTTGGAAATATTTCAAAAATTTTGAAAATCAGGTTTTAGTGTATAGTTTCATCAAGCACTAACATAGGATGATGATCAAAGAGTTTAGAACCTCTGTTGTCTCTATTTCTCTAGATAATGAAGAAATTATGTTGCTAACTCCACTAATCTAGGACGTATATGAAATTTTACTAAACTAAATATTAAAAAATTAGAATGATTCCTATATAACATGAAAGATATTTTAGAATACATTAATTCATATGTAGAATGTGAATTGAAAGTTTTGAAACTAAAGCGAATAGTATAAACTTCAATATATAGAGCATTTACCGAAAACTCAATTTTTTTGAAGGGGTTAACCCATTTATTTTGAAAAAAAAATCAAAAAAATATGAAAATCTGATTTTAGTGTATAGTTTCATCAAGCAGTAACATAAGATATGGTCAAATAGTTTAGAACCTTTGTAGTCTCCGTTTCTCTAGATAAAGAAGATTTTATAATTCTAATTTCCCTAATCTAGTCAGTATATGAAATTTTAGTAAACTAAATATTAAAAAATTAGAAATGATTCCTAAATACTATGAAAGATAATTTAGAATATATTAATTCAAGTGTCGAATGTTGTTTGAAAATTTTAAACAAAAGTGAAGAGTATAAACTTCAGTATATAGAACATTTACCGAAAACTCATTATTTTAAAAGGGATTAACCACCGGATTTTGAATTTTTTTTAAAAATAAGAAAATCTAGTTTTAGTTTATAGTTTCATCGAGCACTAATATAAGATGATGTTCAAAGAGTTTAAAACCTTTGTAGTCTCCGTTTCTCTAGATAATGAAGATTTTATAATACTAATTCCATTGATCGAGGCAGTATATGAAATTTTACTAAACTAAATATTAAAAAATTAGAATGATTCATATATACCATAAAAAAGAGTTTAGAATACATTCATTCAAATGTCGAATTTGGTTTGAAAATTTTAAACAAAAGTGAAGAGTATAAACTTCAGTATATAGAGCATTTACCGAAAACTCATTATATTAGAAGGGATTAACCCACGGATTTTGAAAAAAAAATCAAAAATATGAAAATCTGGTTTTAGTGTATAGTTTCATCGAGCACTAACATAAGATGATGATCAAAGAGTTTAGAACCTCTGTTGTCTCCGTTTTTCTAGATAATGAAGATTTTATAATGCTAATTCCATTAATCTAATCACTATATGAAATTTTAGTAAACAAAATATTAAAAAATTAAAAATGATTCCTAAATACCATGAAAGATAATTTAGAATATATTAATTCAAATGTCGAATGTTTTTTGAAATTTTTAAACAAAAGTGAAGAGTATAAACTTCAGCATCTATAACATTTACCGAAAACTCATTATTTTAAAAGGGATTAACCACCGGATTTTGAAAAAAATTTCAAAAATATGAAAATCTGGTTTTAGTGTATAGTTTCATCGAGCACTAACATAAGATGATGTACAAAGAGTTTAAAACCTTTGTAGTCTCCGTTTCTCTAGATAATGAAGATTTTATAATGCTAATTCCACTGATCTAGGTAGTAAATGAAATTTTACTAAAATAAATGTTAAAAAATTAGAATGATTCCTTTATACCATGAAAGATAGCTTAGAATACATCAATTCAAATGTAGAATGTGATTTGAAATTTTTAAACTAAAGTGAAGAGTATAAACTTCAGTATCTAGAACATTAACCGAAAACTCAATATTTTTAAAGAGGTGTAAACCCACGGATTTTGAAAAAAATTCAAAATATGAAAATCTTATTTTAGTGTATAGTTTCATCGAGCACTGACATAAGATGATGGTCAAAGAGTTTTGAAACTTTATAGTCTCCGTTTCTCTAGATAATAAAGATTTTATAATGCTAATTCCATTGATCTAGGCAATATATGAAATTGTACTAAACTATATATTAAAAAATTAGAATGAATCCTATATACCATGAAAGATAGTTTAGAATACATTAATTGAAATGTCAAATGTGGTTTTAAATTTTTAAACAAAAGTGAAGAGTATAAACTTTAATATATAGTTGATTTACCGAAAACTCATTTTTAAACCCACGGATTTTGGAAAATTTTCAGAAATATGAAATTCTGGTTTTATTGTATAGTTTTTTAGAGCACTGACATAAGATGATGGTCAAAGAGGATTAGAATATTTTTTGTATCCGTTTCTCTAGAAAATAAAGATTTTATAATTGTAATTCCACTAATTTAAACAGTATATGTAATTTTACCAAACTAAATATTAAAAAATTAGAATGATTCATATATACCATGAAAGATAGTTTAAGAATACATTAATTCAAATGTCGAATGTGGTTTGAAATTTTTTAAACAAAAGTAAAGAGTTTAAATTTCAGTACTTAGAGGATTTACCGAGAACTCATTATTTTAGAAGAGTTAACTCACAGATTTTGGAAAAAAATCAAAAATATGAAAATCTGGTTTTAGTGTAAAGTTTCATCGAGCAGTAACATAAGATGATGATCAAAGAGTTTAGAACCTCTGTTGTCTTTGTTTCTATAGATAATGAAGATTTTATAACCCTAATTCCACTAATCTAGTCAGTATATGAAATTTTAGTAAACTAAATATTAATAAATTAAAATGATTCATATATACCATTAAAGATATTTAGAATACATTAATTTAAATGTCGAATGTGGTTTGAAATTTTTAAACAAAAGTAAAAAGTACAAACTTCAGTATATAGAGCATTTACCGAAAACTCATTATTTTAGAAGGGGTTAACCCATGGATTTTGGAAATATTTTAAAATTTTTGAAAATCAGGTTTTAGTGTATAGTTTCATCGAGCACTAACATAGGATGATGGTCAAAGAGTTTAGAACCTCTGTTGTTTCCATTTCTCTAGATAATGAAGAATATATATTGTTAATTCCACTAATCTATGCAGTATATGAAATTTTACTAAACTAAATATTAAAAAATTAGAATGATTCCTATATAACATGAAATATAGTTTAGAATACATTAATTCAAATGTAGAATGTGGTTTGAAATTTTTAAACTAAAGCGAATAGTATAAACTTCAATATATAGAGCATTTATCGAAAACTCAATTTTTTGAAGAGGTTAACCCACTTATTTTGAAAAAATAAAAAATATGAAAATCTGATTTTAGTGTATAGTTTCATCGAGCAGTAACATAAGATGATGGTCAAATAGCTTAGAACCTTTGTAGTGTCCGTTTCTCTAGATAAAGAAGATTTTATAATTCTAATTTCCCTAATCTAGTCAGTATATGAAATTTTAATAGACTAAATATTAAAAAATTAGAATGATTCCTATATACCACGAAAGATAGTTTAGAATACATTAATTCAAACATAGAATGTGGTTTGAATTTTTTAAACTAAAGTGAAGAATATAAATTTCAGTATATAGAGCATTTACCGAAAACTCATTATTTTAAGAGGAATTAACCACCGTATTTTAAAAAAAATTACAAAAATATAAAAAATCTGGTTTTAGTTTATAGTTTCATCGAGCACTGACATAAGATGATGTTCAAAGAGTTTAGAACCTTTGTTATCTACGTTTCCCTAGATAAGGAATATTTTATAATGTTAATTCCATTGATCTAGGTAGTATATGAAATTTTACTAAATTAAATACTAAAATATTACATGATTCCTATATACCATGAAAGATAGCTTAGAATACATTAATTCAAATTTCGAATGTGGTTTGAAATTTATAAACAAAAGTGAAGAGTACAAACTTCAGTATATAGAGGATTTACCGAAAACTCATTATTTTAGAAATGGGTTAACCCACGGATTTTGGAAAAAATTCAAAAATATGAATAACTGATTTTAGTGTATAGTTTCATCTAGCAATAACATAAGATAATGGTCAAAGAGTTTAGAAACTTTGTAGTCTCCGTTTCTCTAGATAAGGAAGATTTTATAATGTTAATTCCATTGATCTAGGGAGTATATGAAATTTCACTAAATTAAATATTAAACAGTTAGAATGATTCCTATATACCATAAAAGATAGTTTAGAATACATTAATTCAAATGTCGAATGTGGTTTGAAATTTTTAACAAAAGTGAAGAGTATAAACATCAGTATATAGAGGATTTACCGAAAACTCATTATTTTAGAAGGGGTTGTTAACCCACGGATTTTGGAAAAAATTTAAAAATATGAAAATCTGATTTGGTGTATAGTTTCATCGAGCAGTAACATAAGATGATGGTCAAAGAGTTTTGAACCTTTGAAGTCTCTGTTTCTTTAGATAATGCAGTATATGAAATTTTAATAAACTAAATATTTAAAAATTAGAATGATTCCTATATACCATGAAAGATAGTTTAGAATAAATTAATTAAAATGTTGAATGTGGTTTGAAAATTTTAAACAAAAGTGAAGAGTATAAACTTCAGTATATAGAGCATTTACCGAAAACTCGTTATTTTAAAAGGGATTAACCACCGGATTTTGAAAAAAATTCAAAATATGAAAATCTATTTTAAGTGAATAGTTTCATCGAGCATTGACATAAGATGATGGTCAAAGAGTTTAGAACCTTTGTATTCTCCGTTTCTCTAGATAAGGAAGATTTTATAATACTAATTCGATTGATCTAGACATTATATGAAATTTTACTAAACTAAATATTTAAAAAATTAGAATGAGTATAAACTGAATTTAGGAAAAAATTCAAAAATATTAAAATCTGATTTTTTGTGTATAGTTTCATCGAGCAGTAACATAAGATGATGGTCAAATAGTTTAGAACCTTTGTTGTCTCCGTTTCTCTAGATAATGAAGATTTTACAATGATAATTCCATTGATATATGCAGTATATGAAATTTTACTAAACTAAATCTTAAAAAAGTAGAGTGATTCCTATATACCATGAAAGATAGTTTAGAATACATTAATTAAAATGTCGAATGTGGTTTGAAATTTTTAAACAAAAGTGAAGAGTATAAACTTCAGTATATTGAGGATTTACCGAAAACTCATTATTTTAGAAAGGGTTAACCCCCGGATTTCGGAAAATTTTCAAAAATATGAAAATCTGATTTTAGTGAATAGTTTCATCGAGTAGTAACATAAGATGATGGTAAAAGAGTTTAAAAGCTTTGTAGTCTCCGTTTCTCTAGATAATGAAGATTTTATAATGCTAATTCTATTGATCTAGGCAGTATATAAAATTTAGAATACATTAATTAAAATGTCGAATTTGGTTTGGAGTTTTTATACAAAAGTGAAGAGTATAAACTTTAGTATATTGAGGATTTACCGAAAACTCAATATTTTAGAAGGGGTTAACCCACGGATTTTGAAAAAATATCAAAAATATGAAAATCTGTTTTTAGGATATTGTTTCATGGAGCAGTAATATGAGATGATGGCCAAAGAGTTTAAAACCTTTGTAGTCTCCGTGTCTCAAGATAATGAAGATTTTATAATGCTAATTTCATTGATCTAGACAGTATATATGAAATTTTACTAAACTAAATATTAAAAAATTAGAATGATTCCTATATACAATGAAAGATAGTTTAGAATAGATTAATTAAAATGTCAAATGTGGTTTGGAGTTTTTAAACAAAAGTTAAGAGTATAAACTTCAGTATATTAAGGATTTACCGAAAACTCATTATTTTAGAAGGGGTTAACCCACGGATTTTGGAAAATTTTCAAAAATATGAAAATCTGATTTTAGTGTATAGTTTCATCGAGCAGTAACATAAGATGATGATCAAAGAGTTTAGAACCTTTGTAGTATGTGTTTCTCTAGATAATGAATATTTTATAATGCTAATTCCATTGATGTAGGCAGTATATGAAATTTTACTAAACTAAATATTAAAAAAATAGAATGATTCCTATATACCATGAAATATAGTTTAGAATACATTAATTAAAATGTCGAATGTGGTTGGAAAATTTTAAACAAAAGTGAAGAGTATAAACTTCAGTATAATGATGATTTACCGAAAACTCACAATTTTAGAAGGGTTTTAACCCACGGATTTTGGAAAAAATTCCAAAATATGAAAATCTGATTTTACTGTATAGTTTCATCGAGCAGTAACATAAAATGATGGTCAAAGAGTTTAGAACCTTTGTAGTCTCTGTTTCTCTATATAATGAAGAT
The DNA here is from genome assembly GCA_019706035.1 of Raphanus raphanistrum subsp. raphanistrum. NCBI lineage: Eukaryota > Viridiplantae > Streptophyta > Magnoliopsida > Brassicales > Brassicaceae > Raphanus > Raphanus raphanistrum. Next base: position 56,397,299 of record CM033988.1, read on the forward strand.
TTTATAATGCTCATTCAATTGATCTAGGCAGTATATGAAATTTTACTAAACTAAATATTAAAATAGTATAATGATTCTTATATACCATGAAAGATAGTTTAGAATACATTAATTAAAATTTTGAATGTGGTTTGAAATTCTTAAACAAAAGTGTAGAGTATAAACTTCATTATATTAAGGATTTACCGAAAACTCATTATTTTAGAAGGGGTTAACCCACGGATTTTGGAAAATTTTCAAAAATAGGAAAATCTGATTTTAGTGTATAGTTTCATCGAGCAGTAACATAAGATGATGGTCTAAGAGTTTAGAACCTTTCTAGCCTCCGTTTCACTAGATAATAAAGATTTTATAATGCTAATTCCATTGTTTTATGCAGTATATGAAATTTTACAAAACTAAATATTAAAAAATTAGAATGATTCCAATAAACCATGAAAGATAGTTTAGAATACATTAATTAAAATGTTGAATGTGGTTTGAAATTTTTAAACAAAAGTGAAGAGTATAAACTTCAGTATATAAATGATTTACCGAAAATTCACTATTTTAGAAGGGGGTTAGGTTAACCCACGGATTTTGGAAAAAAAAAATCCAAAATATGAAAATCTGATTTTAGTGTATAGTTTCATCGAGCAATAACATAAGATGATGGTCAAAGAATTTAGAACCTTTGTAGTCTCCGTTTCTCTAGATAATGAAGATATTATAATGCTAATTCCATTAATCTAGGCAGTATATGAAATTTTACTAAACTAAATATTAAAATAGTACAATGATTACTATATACCATGAAAGATAGTTTAGAATACATTAATTAAAATGTTGAATGTAATTTGAAAATTTTAAACAAAAGTGAAGAGTATAAACTTCAGTATATAGAGGATTTGCCGAAAACTCATTATTTTAGAAGTGATTAACCCACGGATTTTTGGAAAATTTCAAAAATATGAAAATATGATTTTAGTTTACATTTTAATGAAGCAGTAACATAAGATGATGGTCAAAAAGTTTAGAACCTTTGTAGTCTCCGTTTCTCTAGATAATGAAGATTTTATAATGTTAATTCTATTGATCTAGATAATATATGAAATTTTACTAAACTAAATATTAAAAAATTAGAATGATTCATATATACCATGAAAGATAGTTTAGAATACATTAATTAAAATGTCGAATGTGGTTTGGAGTTTTTATACAAAATTGAAGAGTATAAACTTCAGTATATTGAGGATTTACCGAAAACTCATTATTTTAGAAGGGGTTAACCCACGGATTTTGGAGAAATTTCAAAAATATGAAAATCTGAATTTAGGATATAGTTTCATCGAGCAGTAACATAAGATGATGGTCAAAGAGTTTAGCACCTTTGTAGTCTCCGTTTCTCTAGATAATTAAGATTTTATAATGCTAATTCCATTGATCTAGGCAGTATATGAAATTTTACTAAACTAAATATTAAAAAATTAGAATGATTCATATATACCAAGAAAGATAGTTTAGAATACATTAATTAAAATGTCGAATGTGGTTTGGAGTTTTTAAACAAAAGTGAAGAGTATAAACTTCAGTATATTGAAGATTTACCGAAAACTCATTATTATAGAAGGGGTTTACCCACGTATTTTGAAAAAAATTCAAAAATAATAAAATCTGATTTTAGTGTATAGTTTCATCGAACAGTAACATAAGATGATGGTCAAAGAGTTTATAGCGTTCTTAGTCTCCGTTTCTCAAGATAATGAAGATTTTATAATGCTAATTCTATTGATGTAGGCAGTATATGAAATTTTACCAAACTAAATATTTAAAAAATAGAATGATTCCTATATACCATGAAATATAATTTAGAATACGTTAATTAAAATCTCGAATGTTGTTGGAAAATTTTAAACAAAAGTGAAGAGTATAAACTTCAGTATAAAGAGGATTTACCGAAAACTCACAATTTTAGAAGGGGTTAACCCACGGATTTTGGAAAAAATTCCAAAAAATGAAAATCTGATTGTAGTGTATAGTTTCATCGAGCAGTAACATAAGATGATGGTCAAACAGTTTAGAACCTTTGTAGTCTCCGTTTCTCTAGATAATGAAGATTTTATAATGCTAATTCCATTGATCTACTGAGTATATGAAATTTTACTAAACTAAATATTAAAATTTTAGAATAATTCCTATATACCATGATAGATAGTTTAGAATCTAAACTATTAAAAGTGAAGTACAAATAATATTTAACCTTTAGTTTTTCACAATAATTACAAAGAATTGCCACTAGGTTTTAATAATTAATATAGAGATTTTAGAATATTAATTAATCAGCTACAATTAATTTATAGACAAAAAAAATATCTCTTGCATATATACTGTTACCTAAAAGTTAGGTTCCTCTTAACAATAAAATAAATGTATATCAAAATAATCAGAAAATGTATATTTAGCTTTCTTCACGTTCATTCACAACTGAATACATATGTTGTTAATATTTTTTATTAAATCTATCCTACTAAGATCAAACAATATATATATCGCATGTCTTTTCTTGGAACCACATTCTTATTCACAAAACAACCTAAACATGTCTAATTTTAAGCCTATTATATAGGCCCACTTATTTACTTATACCAAAAGTAATAATATTAGTTGGTTCAATTCGGATATTTTAAATCCAAACTAAATTTAACCTAAAAATAACAAAATAACTAAAAATAATCATATTACCTATTTGGTTCAGGTTTGGTTATGATGTATAGAAACCTAAAAATATTTAAATACTTATACAATTAACTATATTATTATACATATAAAATATAACACTAATTATGAAAAATAATTATCAATTTATAAAAAAGTAAAAATTAATACCCGCACGGGTGTGCGGGTCAAAACTCTAGTCTAATCTATTAAAACTGAAGTACAATTAAGAATTAACCCTTATTTTATCTTTAATATTACAAGTCATTGCCACTAACCTAAACCATAATTAATATCTATAGCTAACCGTAAGAATCTATTTATATCAAGAATCTATCAATGTCTTGCGAAGCCTTAACATAATTGATATATACGTTACTAGAAAAGCATCCGGCGATTGTTGATCGCTTCAACATCTTAGACCTCCCTGATCTAACACATATATGGTTATTCACATAGACTTTTATTTGCATTTTATGTCTCCTCTTCTCATACGAGCAGTAAACTCTCCATGGACATTCAACATCCGTGTCAGCACACTTTGCACCAACCTTCATAGCCTGAGATCTATAGAGCTTAACATCATATTTAGTTTTTAGAGAATACTTCAGAATGGCAATCTTGAAATCCTCAGTAGAATTATATGTCTTTCCCAAAGTTAGCAGCTCTTCTGCATCTTCATTCTCTCTAAGCTCTTGCTCTGCCTCTTCTTCGTCGTCATCACTAGATGATAAAGGGTCAGGAATCCTCTCGTCATCCCAAATATCATCTCCACTGTCTATATCACTCTGAGCTTCCTCATCTCTCGCAGCTTCTCTAAAACCATCTTCTAAGTTTCCATCTTCTTCGATACCTAAACCATCATCAGCTTCTTCATCACTCACAGCATCACAATCATCATCACCTTCAACAGCACAATCGTCTCCACTGTCTGGCTCATGTTCCCCATCAACAACTCTGTCTTTTTCCAACTCAGAGCTTGGACGCAACGGCTCACGCTGGTGCTCAGAATTTCTGCATCCTTCCAACTCTGAACTTCGACATGGAAGTGGAGATTCAACTCCAGCTCCAACATCTTCTGTTTCATGGGCCTCTTCAGTTACCATGAGAGCTCTATCTTCGACACTAACAGCAACTGTCTCATGTTCTCCTCGAGTTGTTGTATGTTGCTTTCTCCGTGCCGTTCCAAGCTTGTGTCGATGTGTACCTCCTCCTCTAACCCTCACCATCGGTGACCAATCTTAAACCAAATTAACAAAACTAACAAGAAGAATAAATTGACAGAGAGAAGACAAAGAAAAAAATAATCAGAGAGAAGAAGAAGAACGGATGGAGAAAAGGAAGAAGAAAACGACAGGAGAAGAATAAAACAAAATTAGGGTTTTCTTTGAATTAGGGATTTTATGAAAAAAAAATGTTGTTTTAAAAGTGATTAAAAACGTTTTAACTAACGACGTTCAAGAAAAAAAACAACGACGTTTAAAATTTTGTTAGCTCATTTAACTACATGCTTAATATGGTTTAATTAACGAAAACATGTGATTTAAGATAAAAGTCAGTAAAACTTTCGTGATTTATGTTGACCTTTAAAAAGTTCATGCTTAAAATGGCCTAATTTTGAAAGTTGGGGATTTTTATGACCTTTTTCCCGTTATGAATATAATAAAAGCTTTATTATATTGCCTTTCTCTAATATTGCCTCCCACGTATAATCTTTTATATCTTAGTGATAGCTTCTTGATAATTGGCTTTCAATTAATTCTATATACACTGTTAAAAAAAATTTTGAACAAAGGAAATCCCTTTTATATTCTCATCAAACTTACTTCTAAAATAAAGAAATTAATTTCCATATTGCACGATGGGATTTTAACGACATCAATCAGTTCAATAGAAAATGTACGAGGATCTATATCTATATTAGGGCTGGGGAAAAAAACCAAACTCGAAGAAGAACGAAACTGAATTCAATCCGAAAAAGTATTATCAATCCAAATCAAAATTAATTAAATATCCGAATGGATTCAAATTTTTGGTATTTAAAGAATCGGAACCGAATCCGATCAGAACTGAAATATTTTGGGTACCCGAATGTATCCGAAATAGATTAATATACATATATATATATATATATATTAACTATTTTTAGATTAAATGTATATTAAAAAAATATAATACTTTTAAATTGTCCAAAATACTTAAAAATATATACAAATAGTCAAAAGTACATGTCTAAATAGTTAAAGTATACTCAAAACACCAAAAATATATAAAATATGTATTGATTTTCTATCCAAATATCCAATTCAAACCAATTTATATGTTAAGTTTTGATACTTTGACACATGTTATTGAAATTTATATGTAATATATTATTTTGTTTATAAATTTTGAGAAGTTTAAAGTATATAATTAATTTTAAAATTTTGAAAATAGTTTAAACGGGTTATCCGAACCGAACCCGCAAGGATTCGAACCGACCCGAACCGAAATTTAGAAATATCTGAATGAAACTGAAATCTTTGACCCCGAAATCCGAATAGACCCGAACCGAAACCCGAACGGGTACCCGAACGTCCACCCCTACTGATTCTATATTATTAAAAGAGAAATATAAAAATAAAATAGAAATACCCTTTAGTTTTACTAATTATTTATATTTTAATTTCATTGAGATATTTATTGAACCAATATTTAAATATGTTTGTCTTTTCCTAATTTAAATAATTTTATTTAAACATTTAATGTTTTTCCTAATTTAAATAATAGATTTACTTAATCAAATCTTAACAAAAATATATTTTGTATTAACATATTAAATATTTAATATTATTAGTAATAAATAATAAAATAAAAACACACATCTTAATCAACTTATATAACACATAAATAAAATATAAAAGAATTTATTAATATATTATTAGTATAAGGCTTTCATAATATAATTCAAATTAGTCATAAATATAGGATTTATTTATATGATACAGTGTGATATAATAGACGATTAAAATAAGAAAATATAATTATTTTAAAGTAATAAATAAAATTATTATGTTTTAAAATATTAAATAAAAAAATTATTTGTAACAAATTTTATTTGTACCATTAGTACAAATAAAAAATTTAAAGTGAAAGAAAATATTTATATTGTCACGGAACAAGCTCTAGAAATAAATAAAAAAGCGCAAGATTATTTTTCTTTAACAAATTTATTTTAATAGAAATTATAGTTCCAAGTATGTTTATATATTTTATGTATTTATAAATTTATTTTCTTTGTTTTAAGGGATTCTAAGATTTTGGAATTGGAAAAAATTATGACCCACCTCTATATTATTTTAGTTAGAAATTTAAATTTTATATCAGAATATTATTAAACTGTTTATTTAAATTTTTATTTTAACTCCAAAAATAAACTTTTCAATCTAAAATTATATTTAAATATTACAAATATATCATTTAATATAAATAAAAAAACTAAAATATAAAATAAATACCCGCCCGGTCGGGCGGGTGAATGTCTAGTACATTAATTAAAATGTCGAATGTGGTTTGAAGTTTTTAAAGAAAAGTTAAGAGTATAAACTTCAGTATATTGAGGATTTTCGGAAAACTCATTATTTAAAAATGGTTAACCTACAGATTTTGGAAAATTTCAAAAATATGAAAATCTGATTTTAGTGTATATTTTTATCGAGCAGTAACATAAGATGATGTTCAAAGAGTTTAGAACCTTTGTAGTCTCTGTTTCTCTAGATAATGAAGATTTTATAATGCGAATTCCATTGATCTAGGGAGTATATGAAATTTTACTAAACTAAATATTAAAATAGTAGAATGATTCCTATATACCATGGAAGATAGTTTAGAATACATTAATTAAAATGTCGAATGTGGTTTGAAATTTTTAAACAAAATTGAAAACTATAAGCTTTGGTATATTGAAGATTTATCGAAAACTCATTATTTTAGAAGGGGTTGACCCACGGAATTTGGAAAATTTTCAAAATTATGAAAATCTGATTTTAGTGTATAGTTTCATCGAGCAGTAACATAAGATGATGGTCAAAGAGTTTAGAACCTTTGTAGTCTTTGTTTCTCTAGATAATGAAGACTTTATAATGCTAGTTCCATTGATATAGGCAGTATATGAAATTTTACTAAACAAAATATTAAAAAATTAGAATGATTCCAATATACCATGAAAGATAGTTTAGAATGCATTAATTAAAATGTCGAATGTGGTTTGGAGTTTTTAAACAAAAGTGAAGAGTATAAACTTAAGTATATTGAGGATTTGCAGAAAACTCATTATTTTAGAAGGGGGTTGGTTAACCCACGGATTTTGGAAAAAATTCAAAAATATGAAAATCTAATTTTAGTGTATAGTTTCATCGAGCAGTAACATAAGATGATGGTCAAAGAGTTTAGAACCTTTGTAGTCTCCGTTTCTCTAGATAATTAAGATTTTATAATGCTAATTCCATTGATCTAGGTAGTATATGAAATTTTACTAAACTAAATATTAAAAAATTAGAATGATTCCTATATACCATGAATGATAGTTTAGAATACATTAATTATAATGTCGAATGTAGTTTGGAGTTTTTAAACAAAAGTGAAGAGTATAAACTTCAGTATATTGAGGACGTGCCGAAAACTCATTATTTTAGAAGGGGTTTACCCACGGATTTTGGAAAATTTTAAAAATAAGAAAATCTGATTTCAGTGTTTAGTTTCATCGAACATTAACATAAGATGATGGTCAAAGAGTTTAGAGCCTTTTTAGTCTCCGTTTCTCTAGATAATGAAGATTTTATAATGCTAATTCCATTTTAGGCAGTATATGAAATTTTACTAAACTAAATATTAAAAAGTAGAATGATTCCTATATACCATGAAAGATAGTTTAGAATACATTAATTAAAATGTCGAATGTGGTTTGAAATTTTTAAACAAAAGTCAAGAGTATAAACTTCAGTATATTGAGGATGTACCGAAAACTCATTATTTTAGAAGGGGTTAAACCCACAAAATTTTGAAAAAACCAAAAATATGAAAATCTGATTTTAGTATATAGTTTCATCGAGCAGTAACATAAGATGATGGTCAAAAAGTTTAGAACCTTTGTAGTCTCCGTTTCTCTAAATAATGAAGATTTTATAATGCTAATTCCATTGATCTAGGCAGTATATGAAATTTTACTAAACTAAATATTAAAAAATTAGAATGATTCCTATATACCATGATATATAGTTTAGAATACATTAATTAAAATGTCGAATGTGGTTTGGAGTTTTTAAACAAAAGTGAAGGGTATAAACTTCAGTATATTGAGGATTTACCGAAAACTCATTATTTTAGAATGGGTTAATCCAGGGATTTTGGAAAAATTTCAAAAATATGAAAATATGATTTTACTGTATTGTTTCATCGAGCAGAAACATAAGATGATGGTAAAAGAGTTTAGAACCTTTGTATTCTCCGTTTCTCTAGATAATGAAGATTTTATAATGCTAATTCCATTGATCTAGGCAGTATATGAAATTTTACTAAACTAAATATTAAAAAATTAGAATGATTCCTATATACCATGATAGATAGTTTAGAATACTTTAATTAAAATAAGGAATGTGGTTTGGATTTTTTAAACAAAAGTTAATAGTATAAACTTAGTATATTGAGGATTTTCCGAAAATCATTATTTAAGAAGGGGTTAACCCACGGATTTTGGAAAATTTAAAAAATATGAAAATCTGATTTTAGTGTATATTTTCATCGAGCGTTAACATAAGATGATGGTCAAAGAGTTTAGAACCATTGTAGTCTCCGTTTCTCTAGATAATGAAGAATTTATAATGCTAATTCCATTGATCTAGGCAGTATATGAAATTTTACTAAACTAAATATTAAAAAGTAGAATGATTCCTATGTACCATGAAATATAGTTTAGAATACATTAATTAAAATGTCGAATGTGGTTTGAAAATTTTAAACAAAAGTCAAGAGTATAAACTTCAGTATATTGAGGATTTACCCCAAAACTCTTTATTTTAGAAGGGGTTAACCCACAGAATTTTGAAAAAAAAAATCAAAAATATGAAAATCTGATTTTAGTGTATAGTTTCATCGAGCAGTAACATAAGATGATGGTCAAAGAGTTTAGAACCTTTGTAGTCTCCGTTTCTCTAAATAATGAAGATTTTATAATGCTAATTCCATTGATCTAGGCAGTATATGAAATTTTACTAAACTAAATATTAAAAAATTAGAATGATTCCTATATACAATGATAGATAGTTTATAATACATTAATTAAAATGTCGAATGTGGTTTGGAGTTTTTAAACAAAAGTGAAGGGTATAAACTTCAGTATATTGAGGATTTACCGAAAACTCATTATTTTAGAATGGGTTAACCCACGGATTTTGGAAAAATTTCAAAAATATGAAAATATGATTTTGCTGTATTGTTTCATCGAGCAGAAACATAAGATGATGGTATAAGAGTTTAGAACCTTTGTATTCTTCGTTTCTCTAGATAATGAAGATTTTATAATGCTAATTCCATTGATCAAGGCAGTATATGAAATTTTACAAAACTAAATATTAAAAAATTAGAATGATTCCTATATACCATGATAGATAGTTTAGAATACATTAATTAAAATGTGGAATGTGGTTTGGATTTTTTAAACAAAAGTTAATAGTATAAACTTAGTATATTGAGGATTTTCTGTAAACTCATTATTTAAGAAGGGGTTAACCCAAGGATTTTGGAAAAATTTAAAAAATATGAAAATCTGATTTTAGTGTATATTTTCATCGAGCAGTAATATAAAATGATGATCAAAGAGTTTAGAACCTTTGTATTCTCCGTTTCTCTAGATAATGAAGATTTTATATTGCTAATTCCATTGATTTAAGCAAAATATGAAATTTTACTAACCTAAATATTAAAATAGTAGAATGATTCCTATATACCATGAAAGATATTTTAGAATACATTAATGAAAATGTCGAATGTGGTTTGAAATTTTTAAACAAAATTGAAAACTATAAACTTCAGTATATTGAGGATTTACCGAAAACTCATTATTTTAGAAGAGGTTAACACACGGAATTTGGAAAATTTCAAAAATATGAAAATCTGATTTTAGTGTATAGTTTCATCGAGCAGTAACATAAGATGATGGTCAAAGAGTTTAAAACCTTTGTAGTCTCCGTTTCTTCAGATAATGAAAATTGTATAATGCTAATTCTATTGATTTAGGCAGTATATGAAATTTTACTAAACTAAATATTAGAAAATTAGAATGATTCCTATATACCATGAAAGATAGTTTAGAATACATTAATCCAAATGTCGAATGTGGTTTGAAATTTTTTAACAAAAGTGAAGAGTATAAACTTCAGTATATAGAGGATTTACCTAAAACTCATTATTTTAGAAGGGCTTAACCCACGGATTTTTGAAAATTTTCAAAAATATGAAAATCTGATTTTAATGTATAGTTTCATCTAGAAGTAACATAAGATGATGGTCAAAGAATTTAGAACCTTTGTAGTCTCCGTTTCTCTATATAATGAAGATTTTATAATGCTAATTCCATTGATCTAGGCAGTATATGAAATTTTACTAAACTAAATATTAGAAAATTAGAATGATTCATATATACCATGAAAGATAGTTTAGAATACATTAATCCAAATGTCGAATGTGGTTTGAAATTTTTTAACAAACGTGAAGAGTATAAACTTCAGTATATAGAGGATTTACCTAAAATTTCATTATTTTACAAGGGGTTAACCCACGGATTTTGGAAAAACAATTCAAAAATATGAAAACCTAATTTTAGTGTATAGTTCCATCTAGCAGTAACATAAGATGATAGTCAAAGAATTTAGAACCTTTGTAGTCTCCGTTTCTCTATATAATGAAGATTTTATAATATCAATTCCATTGATCTAGGCAGTATATGAAATTTTACTAAACTAAATATTAAAAAAATAGAATGATTCATATATACCATGAAAGATAGTTTAGAATACATTAATTAAAATGGCGAATGTGTTTTGAATTTTTTAAACAAAAGTGAAGAGTATAAATTTCAGTATATAGAGGATTTACCCAAAACTCATTATTTTAGAAGGGCTTAACTCACGGATTTTGGAAAATTTTCAAAAATATGAAAATCTGATTTTAGTGTATAGTTTCATCTAGAAGTAACATAAGATGATGGTCAAAGAGTTTAGAACCTTTGTAGTTTCCGTTTCTCTATATAATGAAGATTTTATAATGCTAATTCCATTGATCTAGGCAGTATATGAAATTTTACTAAACTAAATATTAAAAAGTAGAATGATTCCTATATACCATGAAAGATAGTTTAGAATACATTAATTAAAATGTCGAATGTGGTTTGAAATTTTTGAACAAAAGTCAAGAGTATAAACTTCAGTATATTGAGGATTTACCGAAAACTCTTTACTTTAGAAGGGGTTAACCCACAAAATTTTGAAAAAAAAATCAAAAATATGAAAATCTGATTTTAGTGTATAATTTCATCAAGCAGTAACATAAGATGATGGTCAAAGAGTTTAGAACCTTTGTAGTCTCCGTTTCTCTAAATAATGAAGATTTTATAATGCTAATTCCATTGATCTAGGCAGTATATGAAATTTTACTAAACTAAATATTAAAAAAATAGAATGATTCCTATATACCATGAAAGATAGTTTAGAATACATTAATTAAAATGTAGAATATGGTTTGGAACTTTTAAACAAAAGTGAAGAGTATAAACTTCATTATATTGAGGATTTACCGAAAACTCATTATTTTAGAATGGGTTAACCCACGGATTTTGGAAAAATTTCAAAAATATGAAAATCTGATTTTAGTGTATTGTTTCATCGAGCAGAAACATAAGATGATGGTAAAAGAGTTTAGAACCTTTGTAATCTCCGTTTCTCTAGATAATGAAGATTTTATAATGCTAATTCCATTGATCTAGGCAGTATATGAAATTTTATTAAACTAAATATTAAAAAATTAGAATGACTCCTATATACCATGATAGATAGTTTAGAATACATTAATTAAAATGTGGAATGTGGTTTGGATTTTTTAAACAAAAGTTAATAGTATAAACTTCACTATATTGAGGATTTTCGGAAAACTCATTATTTTAGAAGGGGTTAACCCACGGATTTTGGAAAATTTCAAAAAATATGAAAATCTGATTTTAGTGTATATTTTCATCGAGCAGTAACATAAGATGGTCAAAGAGTTTAGAACTTTTGTAGTCTCCGTTTCTCTAGATAATGAAGATTTTACAATGCTAATTCCATTGATTTAGGCAAAATATGAAATTTTACTAAACTAAATATTAAAATAGTAGAATGATTCATATATAACATGAAAGATAGTTTAGAATACATTAATGAAAATGTCGAATGTGGTTTGAAATTTTTAAACAAAATTGAAAACTATAAACTTCAGTATATTGAGAATTTACCGAAAACTCATTATTTTAGAAGGGGTTGACATACGGAATTTGGAAAATTTCAAAAATATGAAAATCTGATTTTAGTGTATATTTTCATCGAGCAGTAACATAAGATGATGGTCAAAGAGTTTAAAACCTTTGTAGTCTTCGTTTCTTTAGATAATGAAAATTGTATAATGCTAATTCTATTGATTTAGGCAGTATATGAAATTTTACTAAACTAAATATTAGAAAATTAGAATGATTCCTATATACCATGAAAGATAGTTTAGAATACATTAATCCAAATGTCGAATGTGGTTTGAAATTTTTTAACAAACGTAAAGAGTATAAACTTCAGTATATAGAGGATTTACCTAAAATTTCATTATTTTACAAGAGGTTAACCCACGTATTTTGGAAAAACAATTCAAAAATATGAAAACCTAATTTTAGTGTATAGTTCCATCTAGCAGTAACATAAGATGATGGTCAAAGAATTTAGAACCTTTGTAGTCTCCGTTTCTCTACATAATGAAGATTTTATAATATCAATTCCATTGATCTAGGCAGTATATGAAATTTTACTAAACTAAATATTAAAAAAATAGAATGATTCCTATATACCATGAAAGATAGTTTAGAATACATTAATTAAAATGGCGAATGTGTTTTGAATTTTTTAAACAAAAGTGAAGAGTATAAATTTCAGTATATAGAGGATTTACCCAAAACTCATTATTTTAGAAGGGCTTAACCCACGGATTTTGAAAAATTTTCAAAAATATGAAAATCTGATTTTAGTGTATAGTTTCATCTAGAAGTAACATAAGATGATGGTCAAAGAGTTTAGAACCTTTGTAGTTTCCGTTTCTCTATATAATGAAGATTTTATAATGCTAATTCCATTGATCTAGGCAGTATATGAAATTTTACTAAACTAAATATTAAAAAGTAGAATGATTCCTATATACCATGAAAGATAGTTTAGAATACATTAATTAAAATGTCGAATGTGGTTTGAAATTTTTGAACAAAAGTCAAGAGTATAAACTTCAGTATATTGAGGATTTACCGAAAACTCTTTATTTTAGAAGGGGTTAACTCACAAAATTTTGAAAAAAAAAAATCAAAAATATGAAAATCTGATTTTAGTGTATAATTTCATCAAGCAGTAACATAAGATGATGGTCAAAGAGTTTAGAACCTTTGTAGTCTCCGTTTCTCTAAATAATGAAGATTTTATAATGCTAATTCCATTGATCTAGGCAGTATATGAAATTTTACTAAACTAAATATTAAAAAAATAGAATGATTCCTATATACCATGAAAGATAGTTTAGAATACATTAATTAAAATGTAGAATATGGTTTGGAACTTTTAAACAAAAGTGAAGAGTATAAACTTCATTATATTGAGGATTTACCGAAAACTCATTATTTTAGAATGGGTTAACCCACGGATTTTGGAAAAATTTCAAAAATATGAAAATCTGATTTTAGTGTATTGTTTCATCGAGCAGAAACATAAGATGATGGTAAAAGAGTTTAGAACCTTTGTAATCTCCGTTTCTCTAGATAATGAAGATTTTATAATGCTAATTCCATTGATCTAGGCAGTATATGAAATTTTATTAAACTAAATATTAAAAAATTAGAATGACTCCTATATACCATGATAGATAGTTTAGAATACATTAATTAAAATGTGGAATGTGGTTTGGATTTTTTAAACAAAAGTTAATAGTATAAACTTCACTATATTGAGGATTTTCGGAAAACTCATTATTTTAGAAGGGGTTAACCCACGGATTTTGGAAAATTTCAAAAAATATGAAAATCTGATTTTAGTGTATATTTTCATCGAGCAGTAACATAAGATGATGGTCAAAGAGTTTAGAACTTTTGTAGTCTCCGTTTCTCTAGATAATGAAGATTTTACAATGCTAATTCCATTGATTTAGGCAAAATATGAAATTTTACTAAACTAAATATTAAAATAGTAGAATGATTCATATATAACATGAAAGATAGTTTAGAATACATTAATGAAAATGTCGAATGTGGTTTGAAATTTTTAAACAAAATTGAAAACTATAAACTTCAGTATATTGAGAATTTACCGAAAACTCATTATTTTAGAAGGGGTTGACATACGGAATTTGGAAAATTTCAAAAATATGAAAATCTGATTTTAGTGTATATTTTCATCGAGCAGTAACATAAGATGATGGTCAAAGAGTTTAAAACCTTTGTAGTCTTCGTTTCTTTAGATAATGAAAATTGTATAATGCTAATTCTATTGATTTAGGCAGTATATGAAATTTTACTAAACTAAATATTAGAAAATTAGAATGATTCCTATATACCATGAAAGATAGTTTAGAATACATTAATCCAAATGTCGAATGTGGTTTGAAATTTTTTAACAAACGTGAAGAGTATAAACTTCAGTATATAGAGGATTTACCTAAAATTTCATTATTTTACAAGAGGTTAACCCACGTATTTTGGAAAAACAATTCAAAAATATGAAAACCTAATTTTAGTGTATAGTTCCATCTAGCAGTAACATAAGATGATGGTCAAAGAATTTAGAACCTTTGTAGTCTCCGTTTCTCTACATAATGAAGATTTTATAATATCAATTCCATTGATCTAGGCAGTATATGAAATTTTACTAAACTAAATATTAAAAAAATAGAATGATTCCTATATACCATGAAAGATAGTTTAGAATACATTAATTAAAATGGCGAATGTGTTTTGAATTTTTTAAACAAAAGTGAAGAGTATAAATTTCAGTATATAGAGGATTTACCCAAAACTCATTATTTTAGAAGGGCTTAACCCACGGATTTTGAAAAATTTTCAAAAATATGAAAATCTGATTTTAGTGTATAGTTTCATCTAGAAGTAACATAAGATGATGGTCAAAGAGTTTAGAACCTTTGTAGTTTCCGTTTCTCTATATAATGAAGATTTTATAATGCTAATTCCATTGATCTAGGCAGTATATGAAATTTTACTAAACTAAATATTAAAAAGTAGAATGATTCCTATATACCATGAAAGATAGTTTAGAATACATTAATTAAAATGTCGAATGTGGTTTGAAATTTTTGAACAAAAGTCAAGAGTATAAACTTCAGTATATTGAGGATTTACCGAAAACTCTTTATTTTAGAAGGGGTTAACCCACAAAATTTTGAAAAAAAAAATCAAAAATATGAAAATCTGATTTTAGTGTATAATTTCATCAAGCAGTAACATAAGATGATGGTCAAAGAGTTTAGAACCTTTGTAGTCTCCGTTTCTCTAAATAATGAAGATTTTATAATGCTAATTCCATTGATCTAGGCAGTATATGAAATTTTACTAAACTAAATATTAAAAAAATAGAATGATTCCTATATACCATGAAAGATAGTTTAGAATACATTAATTAAAATGTAGAATGTGGTTTGGAACTTTTAAACAAAAGTGAAGAGTATAAACTTCATTATATTGAGGATTTACCGAAAACTCATTATTTTAGAATGGGTTAACCCACGGATTTTGGAAAAATTTCAAAAATATGAAAATCTGATTTTAGTGTATTGTTTCATCGAGCAGAAACATAAGATGATGGTAAAAGAGTTTAGAACCTTTGTAATCTCCGTTTCTCTAGATAATGAAGATTTTATAATGCTAATTCCATTGATCTAGGCAGTATATGAAATTTTATTAAACTAAATATTAAAAAATTAGAATGACTCCTATATACCATGATAGATAGTTTAGAATACATTAATTAAAATGTGGAATGTGGTTTGGATTTTTTAAACAAAAGTTAATAGTATAAACTTCACTATATTGAGGATTTTCGGAAAACTCATTATTTTAGAAGGGGTTAACCCACGGATTTTGGAAAATTTCAAAAAATATGAAAATCTGATTTTAGTGTATATTTTCATCGAGCAGTAACATAAGATGATGGTCAAAGAGTTTAGAACTTTTGTAGTCTCCGTTTCTCTAGATAATGAAGATTTTACAATGCTAATTCCATTGATTTAGGCAAAATATGAAATTTTACTAAACTAAATATTAAAATAGTAGAATGATTCATATATAACATGAAAGATAGTTTAGAATACATTAATGAAAATGTCGAATGTGGTTTGAAATTTTTAAACAAAATTGAAAACTATAAACTTCAGTATATTGAGAATTTACCGAAAACTCATTATTTTAGAAGGGGTTGACATACGGAATTTGGAAAATTTCAAAAATATGAAAATCTGATTTTAGTGTATATTTTCATCGAGCAGTAACATAAGATGATGGTCAAAGAGTTTAAAACCTTTGTAGTCTTCGTTTCTTTAGATAATGAAAATTGTATAATGCTAATTCTATTGATTTAGGCAGTATATGAAATTTTACTAAACTAAATATTAGAAAATTAGAATGATTCCTATATACCATGAAAGATAGTTTAGAATACATTAATCCAAATGTCGAATGTGGTTTGAAATTTTTTAACAAACGTGAAGAGTATAAACTTCAGTATATAGAGGATTTACCTAAAATTTCATTATTTTACAAGGGGGTTAACCCACGTATTTTGGAAAAACAATTCAAAAATATGAAAACCTGATTTTAGTGTATAGTTCCATCTAGCAGTAACATAAGATGATGGTCAAAGAGTTTAGAACATTTGTAGTCTCCGTTTCTCTAGATAATGAAGATTTTATAATATCAATTCCATTGATCTAGGCAGTATATGAAATTTTACTAAATTAAATATTAAAAAAATAGAATGATTCCTATATACCATGAAAGATAGTTTAGAATACATTAATTAAAATGTCGAATGAGGTTTGAAATTTTTAAACAAAAGTGAAGAGTATAAATTTCAGTATATAGAGGATTTACCCAAAACTCATTGTTTTAGAAGGGCTTAACCCACGGATTTTGGAAAATTTTCAAAAATATGAAAATCTGATTTTAGTGTATAGTTTCATCTAGAAGTAACATAAGATGATGGTCAAAGAGTTTAGAACCTTTGTAGTTTCCGTTTCTCTATATAATGAAGATTTTATAATGCTAATTCCATTGATCTAGGCAGTATATGAAATTTTACTAAACTAAATATTAAAAAATTAGAATGATTCCTATATACCATGATAGATAGTTTAGAATACATTAATTAAAATGACGAATGTGGTTTGAAATTTTTAAAGAAAAGTGAATAGTATAAATTTTAGTATATAAAGGATTTACCGAAAACTCGTTATTTTAGAAGGGGTTAACCCACGGATTTTGGAAAAATTTCAAAAATATGAAAATCTGATTTTAGAGTATAGTTTCATCGAGCACTGACATAAGATGATGGCCAAAGAGTTTAGAACCTTTGTAGTCTCCGTTTTTCTAGATAATGAAGATTTTATAATGCTAACTTCATTGATCTAGGCAGTATATGAAATTTTACTAAACTAATGATTTTTATATACCATGAAAGATAGCTTAAAATACATTAATTAAAATGTCGAACGTGGTTGAAATTTTTAAACAAAAGTGAAGAATATAAACTTCATTATATAGAGCATTTACCGAAAACTCATTATTTTAAAAGGATTAGCCACCGGATTTTGAAAAAAATACAAATTATGAAAATCTGGTTTTAGTGTATAATTTCATCGAGAACTGACATAAGATAATGGTCAAAGAATTTAAAACCTTTGTAGTCTTCGTTTCTCTAGATAAGGAAGATTTTATAATGATAATTACATTGATCTAGGCAGTATATGAAATTTTACTAAACTAAACATTAAAAATTAGAATGATTCCTATATACTATGAAAGATAGTTTAGAATACATTAATTAAAATGTCGAATGTGGTTTGAAATTTTTTTTAAAAAGGGAAGAGTATAAATTTCAGTATATAAAGGATTTATTTAAAACTCATTATTTTAGAAAGAACCCACGGATTTTGAATTTTTTTTTTATAAAATGAAAATCTGATTTTAGTGTATAGTTAAAAGAATACAACATTACATTGAAAAATTGGAGGAAAAAAACATATTTAAATGAAAGAGAACTATCAGAAATTTAGAACAGTAGGTGCAAGCCTTAGCAACCTGCCGAGAGCAGTGGGCAAGAACTTGCGAGCAAATAAATAACAAATATTCGTTTTCTCTCCATTGTGGTAACACTGCCTATTCTCATCACCACCACTCCTCAGCTTCACCAAGAACTCTTCTGTCACCTCGTATCTGATAAATCGGTTTGGATGGGGTCCACCTTTCGACCAGTCGACCCACGTGAGAGTCCGGTTCGAGTTGCGACGACCAAGGCTCGATTTGATGTTGAGGAGTGTAGGGATGTAGTGTTCGTCTGTGTAGCAACCATGGTGACAATAACGGTAAAAGAGAGGCCAATAGATTCCATCGGAGATGATTTCAAGGGCCATGGAACGGTCTAGCTCGAACCACTGGGAGCCTTTGCGCCAGTGTCGTAGATGGATACGTGGCTTCATTTCAGGGCTGTATCGGCCACGTCCAACGCCACCTAGTTGGTCGTAGGACTCGACGTGAGTTTGAGTTGATTTAGTAATGTAAGAGTAAACCGTTGTAAAGTTGAAGAGAGGGATGCATGATTCCGAGAGAAGTACGAATCGTTCGTTTGATATGTCTAATAAAGCATTTGCTAGTAATCTTTGTTCTGCCTCCACCATATTCACATATCCCCAATCCACTCTCTGCATTATCAATAAAATAATTAAAAAAATATGTTATAAGACCTAAAACATAATTGAGTTTATAAAAAAAAGCATAAAGTAATCTACTTGTGGTCTATTAATTTGAATTAGCAGCCACTGATAAAAAATATAAATTTAAATAACAGGGATAGTTAGGAGTATTCAGTTCTAATTTCAGTTCGATTTTTTTTGATTTTACAAAAGTTAACTACTATATTAAAATTTTATCTATTCTAGTTTGATTCAGACTGAATTCTTCGCCTTTTACGCTCTTTCATTTTGTAGTAAAAATAGCTACATGTAGTTTTCTATAAAGTTTGTAAATTTTAGATTTACTAAAACATGAAAATATTATTTTAATTTTAAATAAATAAAAATTTAGCATAATATCACTTTTATATAAGATCTCTAAAAGGGAAAGAAATATAAGCTATTTTTAATTTTTAAACAATACAATTAAGAAACTAAAAAATCTTGTAAATATCAAAAGTGTACAGAAATCGCAAACATGTATACTTGTATACACAATCATGTATATTATGTAATTTATATATAACTATAGTGTTATATATTATTATTTAGTAACAAATTAATTAATTTATTATTTATTTAGTTTGATTAGTCTATAAACAAAATATATTTGTATACTGCAGTTTTTAAACATAACATCTATACAGTAGGTTATAGGATATAACCAAAACAAAAAAAATATTTTTTGGGTTATACTGCCTTATTTTTTTTTTCCTTTTCTAAAGTATATATAGATATTACTTATATGTTTCAGACAAAATAATGTCTCAAGTAAATTGCAATGATATCGAGTAAAAGTGCTAGTAGGTCAAGTTAGATCGAGTATCAAAGTTAGACCCGTTTTTTTTACGAATTACATTCAATTTCAGTTATACATCGGATTAAGTATCAGATATTTCTAAATATCCCAAGAGTACATCCCTTAACTAAAATTCAATATTCAAATGACCGCGTGTAATAATGGACCAAGAAAAAAAAGTCGACATCGATTGAGTTGGAATAAAATTCTAAATTGTTAACAACCTTTTGTCAATATTTCCTTCCTAAAGAGCAATAGAAATCATATCGCAAGAGAAGATTGATGAATCTTAAATTTGATAAAATTAGGGAAAATAATTAATTGGAAGATATTCTCATTTAAGACATACGTTTGTGCCGCCAACTAAATGTAAATTAAAATACTAATAAGAACCCTCTTCCTTTACAGGTACGTGCGTTTATGCCTTCGCAAAAAACGTCTTTAAGTTCACTAATGAAAAAATAAACCATGAATGCAATAATTGACCCCAAAAAAACGAAAAGAAAAACCATGCAATGTATAGTACTATATAATATGACATCACTGGCACCGACGACGGACCATAAACAACGGCTTAATAAAAGGTATAGTTCATAATTTATTCAACAAAAAGTAACCGTATTGTGCAAGATAATCTACGTTCCCTTCACTATCTCTTATGAAATTTGATATCTTTAATATTAGTTTTTCTTTTAATTCTTTACCCAATCACAGTCATAGTATATTCTTTTAAATTCGCGTGTAAGATTTTTGGTCATTTATTAAATTTCTAGAATCTCGATATCAGTTTAATATTTTCTCTTACCTTTTTATTATCAATTTGACAGCTTAATACTGTCAAAATCAGAACAAAAAAAAATTATACGTTTTTTTTTGTCTCAAACGTTTTTCACTTAAAAATGAAAATCAGAAAAAAATATATATATCAAAATGTAGGAAGCTGACCTTGCTTGGAATCTGCCGGCCATGGAAGACGGAATCTTCAGGATCTGTCTGGTTATAAGAAGGGTAGGAGTGAACGTAAATACTGAACAGACCCTCGTGTCCCCGAAAAAATCTCTCCCATAAAGGAGCAAGAGGTAAATGACCTTTTGTCAAGAACATGAAAGCAACCTTTGGTGTTCTAGGGAAAGGATAATTCTTGATCTTAGGCGTCATTGAAGCTCTCCAAAGAAGCTCTTTGTCTTCCATGTCATGCATGATCTTCTTCGGCGGTCTCAGAAACTGTTCTAGCCCAATGTGCCCGGGCTCAGAAGGAGGAGGAGGAGAAGGAGGAGAAGGAGGAGGAGGAGGAGGAGGAGAAGGAATAGAGGAGACGAGGAAGAGCTGAGAGATGCGTTGGATGTTGAGTGAAGATGTGGAAGAGATGTCTTGTAGAGATGAATGGAGAAGGATACCGATAATTATGCCGCAACATAGAATGAGGGAATAAGAAAGGAGATTAAGGAACTGATGGTATTGTGCATTGAGAAGCTTTGCTACTAGAGACGGTGATGAAGACGACAATGATGAGTTTTGCTCTTTTTGGTTCTTCATCGAGAGAGAAACAGTGAATTGTGTTTATGTTGTTGTCTAAAAGAGGAGTGACTGGATCTAGGAAGTTTGAATGGAGAAGAAGAGACAAGTTCTTTGCTTTAAGGACAAGAGATACGTGAACGCTTTTACAAGTGGAAAATTCTATTTATATTATTCTTCGTTGAGTCTTCCTTTTACTTGTCAAGATTGAAATTAAAATGGTATGGGTTGGAAAGATGAAATTTGCTTACAAAAATAAAGATATCATATATTCTGTAGATATTAACTAGTAAGGGAAGAATCTGTTAGAAACTGATTTCGGCAGATTTTAAACGGGTGATTAATGGTATGATATATCATTTCAGTTTTGAATTGTTTAACTAGTAGAATAATTGACATTATATTCAGGGAAATAATTGAATTTTTATCGAACGGATTTTTTTATTGATTAGTGAAATTTGCTTGCTGTCAAACTTCATATACAGTTTTATACTACTAAGTTAAGAATCCGCTATAAATTAATTACGTCAGATGAGAGTCTATCATGCATTCAAAATTGGAAACACTACGTTAAGCGATGGAGAACATACTCCAACATTCGACATATCAGAGTTTCAGAACAAACTACAAAGACCTGATTGCTATGATCAAGGAACTAAAGATCAGGCCAAACTTCACAACAAAGTTAGAAAGGATTGCGATTCTGCAGATATGCTTTCTGAACTTTATAATCACCCATATTCCATAAGCGTGAAATCAGATTGCGGATTATTTAGATAAGAATGCTAGATCTTTTCATAGAGAATTCTATTTTATTGATTTTTCTATTCCGGTCTAGTTACATAAACCACCTATTGTGTGAGTAAAAGAACAGCCGCTTGATGTCAAAAAATAATAATTATGTCACACTTTTAACGGGTTATTAAATGGTGATTTCTTTCACATTTCAAAAATGACTAATTTAATATGTAGAGTGGCAGAAATATATTCAGGAGAATACCTGTAATTTATTGAACTGATTCCTTAATTTTGTTAACATAAAAAAAAATACATACCAATAAAATAATACAAATTTACTACTCTATATAAAATAAATACATGTAATCAATAAATTATATTATTTAAAATGAAAAGTGCTTAAAAGCTATTTATTTTTTTCTGAAAATTTTAATTGCCATATGTATATATGCAGTGCAGATGAAGAATTAATAAATCATGCTCTATTTAAAATTCACCAGCTATTAAAATGTGGTTTTGTCAAAAATTTTGTTTATTATCTTTGAATTTTTGAGTTCTTTCAATATGTTTGTTATTCTCGAATATGGACTATTTATTTTGAAAACTTTCAAAAAGTTATATTTCAAAAAGTTATGATTTTAGTTATTTTTCCTTTGATCGTGTGGTATATTTAAAAAGAAATATTATAATAATAAAATGGAGATCCTCACAAGATTGAAGTGTAGCAAAAATATAAGATATTTTATGAGTTGAGACATGACTTCTAGATTTAGAAACTATAAAAGAAAAATTTTCTACCAATTTGAGTTATATACAAACATGGAAATAAAAGATAGTGTCATAAGGATGGATATTAGAAAAAAAAACAAGATAGTTTTGTAGGATAAGATTGGTTCTGCATCATAAAGGTATAAATTTTTTATTTGGGTTATAATATATACGAAGACCCTAAAAATCTCAGAATTGGTGTTCGTAACTAATTTTTTCAACTGGCAAATATGGTATTTACACTGATATATGACCGACTTCCACGTTTCACATGGATAAATTTCAACGAGATAAAGAGTTCTTCTCTAATTTTACCAATATAAGAGCATCTTCAACTCATCTCTATAATAAAAATCTCTAAAAAAGAGGAAAAAATAGAGATGAACCTTTTGCTCCAATGTGTTCCTCTATAATAGATGAACTCGATTTTGATCCGCGCATCCGCGTGGATTTTGAATTTTTCTTTTGTTTTTATAAAGTATTTAATGATCTTTTAAACACATTGTTTGCTTAAATATCTTTTGTCTCCTACAAACCTATTCGAACCGAAGATGATCCGACAAATTTTCAAAAAATTTACAATATCGGAATTGTATTTATTTAATTCTAAAACTTTATAAACACGAAATCCAAACAAATACACATATTCCAACTGGTGTTTTGATGTCCTGATCAATCTGATTTTGTGAAAAAAAAAATATATTTTTATTAAATTATTTCAAAATGTATTTTTTACATCTAAAATCTTATAACTTGTGCAGTTTGTTTCGATAATTTTATCACTTGTATAGATTTAAAAAAAAATTTGCACAAATCATATATTGATCCGCGCGGATATTTTGTTTGACTTGTGTTCAATGTAAACTCATAACCTGTTGGTTTTATAAAAAAACTTCATGTATATTTTTAATGTTTTATAATTTACACATATACTAGAAGATATTATTTTCTAATATAGATGTTTGATAATATTTTTTATGTGTACATAGTATTATATTAAAGGTTTTATAACTTGATGCAATTTGATGTAATTTTACTATTCATATATTAACCTGTTTTTGTTAATTTAGTTCAAAATGAAACAACATACTCATTTTTTTAGTTTTCTGCATTAATTTTCTATGAATTATTATTAATTTTGTGATATTTTGTTTTCTTAAAATTAAAATCTCAAAATTTTATATTTGACTTAACTAAATAAGGTAATATTATATTTAAAAAAAGGTTTATATAATATATACTATATATTTCGGTTTGTGTTTTATTTTCACCCCAAAGAAAATAATTTTCAATTTGGTCAATATATGAAAACTGATTTGTTTAGATAAGCTTTGAAATTTTAATAATTAATTTAAAATTATTTTAAATGCAGTTGCAAAATATGTAAATAAAAAAAATACAATGGTTAAAACAATGGTTAAATATGCAAATAAAATGAAGTATTTAATCTGCTATACATGTTTCCAAATAGTTTTCATTTAATCTGCAATCCACATTGTCAAACAGTTTTTATTTAATCTGTCATCCAAGTTTCTAAGCAGTACCAAAATGTATTTCAGTTTTAATAATATAGATGTTATATTTGTCTCTATAAATAGAGAAATACTATTTTGTATATTTGGGAGAAAAAATAACATTCCTCTATTTATAGAGTTAAATATAGCATTCTTCTATTATAGAGAAGCACATTGGAGCAAAAATTACATCTCTATTTGTTTTCTCTATTTTAGAAATTTCTATTATAGAGATGGGATGAAGATGGTCTAATGTGTATTAAAGTCATTTTATATACTTGTTGTTATCTTATTAAATTTATATTATTTTAATTTTTAAATTTATAAAAATTCTATAAAAATATAACTAATCAACCAAATGAATTGTCAATAATATCAATACACACAAAGAGATACTTGACTATTCGAAGTTGATTAATGATTTTTAAAAAATAAATAAAAATCTAATAATAAGTTACACTATTATGTTCAAATATTTAAAAAAAAATATATAAATTTAGTTATAATTAAGGGGCATAATTTTTCTATTGCGCTTTAGGCGCAATGTAAGTCTAGGCCGACACTAGTACAAGTCATGCAGATAACTGTTTTCGCGACTATACAATTTGCAATTTGCATATTTAACAGCTAACATAAACGGTAAAGTTTAGTTGACGAAAGGTTTATTTGCATATCAACTAAAATGACAATAAAACCATGAACTTTCAAATTATTAGTAAAGAAAAAAAAACTAAAATGACAAAATATTTTGTCGTTGTTTCTCATCTCTCCTTGGTTCAACAAGTCAACTTAGTTCTGAGGAGCTGGGCCACGTACTTTCAG
Source organism: Raphanus raphanistrum subsp. raphanistrum (assembly GCA_019706035.1). Classification (NCBI taxonomy): domain Eukaryota; kingdom Viridiplantae; phylum Streptophyta; class Magnoliopsida; order Brassicales; family Brassicaceae; genus Raphanus; species Raphanus raphanistrum. The sequence continues at coordinate 56,422,409 of CM033988.1, forward strand.
GCATCATTAGTCTTAGTATAATCTGACGATTATTCAACTGACTTGTATATTATACGGAGCTGAAGTTTCATTTCAAGGAAACGAACAAAATCTTATGTTCCAAACGGGATGAAGCTTCCATCAATACTTCATGACTTTCCGGGAACGATGGCACGTGTTGCATAGTTATTGTCGCTTTGCTCAAACACTGTGCAACCCAACTTTACAGATAAATTTGACATCTAAATCTCAGTAGACAAGTATATTTTGCACATTTTACCACGTATGAGTTTTCCTACATGGTTTATCCCTTCTAATGACCTTCATTACTCCATTTACAATTGTCTTGTCTTTTTTTCTATAACCTAGGGGTGTCCGGCAGGACGAAGCTCAACTGATTAATCTTTTAGAGACATGCCCATCAATGCTAACCAAATAGATCCGGTTGTTTGCAACGAGAATTATATATTTATGTCTGTCTGACCATACAATAAGATAAATCTGAATTTGATAGGTTTTAAATCAGGGTGATTAGCATCTTTTTAAATCCACTATACCACTCGACCTGTGTGGTTACAATTATTTTATCTTTATAAAAAACTATGTTCTTTCTGTTCTAAAATTTTATTTACGATTTCATGGCAACTTTTAACATGGGACAAATCAATTCATATCTAAATACTTACATTTGTTTCAATCCATGGGTAGATTCTAATACATATACTTATTAAAATTTTGGTAAAATAAGTAGCTAGTAAATAATCTCGTAGTTTATTTAGTATTTAGAGTTCAAATTTTCTTCTTTATCAAAGAAAAAAACTGGAACAATTTTATCTATGTACGTGTCATTCATGCATGCTAATTTCGTTTACATCTTTCCAATTTTATTGGATGGCCTCCTTCCTAAATGGATAAATAAGAATTCAAATTTGTGTGATGTCGGCACTCGGTAGGTATGTACATTTAGGTGGTGTTTTATATAATTTTTTTTAATCCTATGAAATTTTCTAGTTACAAAATAAAATTATCTTTTAAATATCTCATACATGTAACTAAGTATATTTGAACAATATATATATTATTTATAATTGTGCATGGTTTTTTGGGGATTTCATAATTTAAAATATTCACAGGGTAAAAATGTCTATTTACTTAATGTTTAAATCATGTAAATTTGATATTATTAATTATATGTTATTGATGCTCCAGTATAATTTTTTTAATCCTCACAGGATGGTAATCATTTTTAAATTAGATAATAGAGTTCAAATTTGTGTGATGTCGGTACTCGGTAGGTATGTACATTTAGGTGGTGTTTTATAATATTTTTCCTATGAAATTTTCTAGTTACAAAATAAAATTATCTTTCAAATATCTAATATATGTAACTAATTGGTATATTCAGAATAATATAAATAGTATTTATAATTGTACGTTGTCTTTTGGGGATTTCATAATTTATAATATTCACAGGGTAAAAAAGTCTATTTACTTAATGTTTAAATCATGTAAATTCAATATTATTAATTATATGTTATTGATGCTCCAATATAAAAAAGGATGGTAATCATTTTTAAATTAGTAATATATATATATTCTGGTATACATATTTGATTTTTTTCTATGAAAAATAATTATTTTGATTAATGGATTTGATCTGTTTCAAGAAAACTGCTTTAGAAAAGGACAACCAAACCTTTTTCTTTCTCTAAAAACAAAAAGCTTTCTACTCTATCTTCTTTTCCGATCAACTCTGTTTTCCTGCCGGCGGTTGTGGGCTCACACAGTGACAACATCAGTCGGAATTTGTTTTAAAATTCTTTTAGTTTCTCTTCTTGCTTGTATAGTCTTTTGTGATTACCTAAGTCTCTTTCTCTTGTGGATCTAGATCTATATCAAAAATCTCGAAGTTGATTATTTACTCTCTGACTGAGTGCATGTCCTTTCCACGTTTTTAATCATCGATGTGTAGTGTTTCTCTGGTTTTAAGACCTTGGATCAGATTGTTGGCTTTCGGTCCTCGCCTCTTGTTCGGAGTAGTTTCTTCTTCGATTTTCATGGTTTGATAGTAGACTTTGGTGATGAAGCTGTTGGGATCAGACGAAATGCTCATTTTCGAATCTTTGGATTTGGAGCTTCGGCTCATTAGTAAAAATAGGTCGCTGGAATTCGTCAGGTAAACCAGTTCTTCACTGCGTCTTCCTTGGTTCTATCATATGGTCCTGATCGTGGCTCCTTTACCGTCTCGGAGCAATATGATGAGTGATGTATTTAATCTCCATCCATAAAGTTTTGCATTGGTGTTGTTTTCCTTCAAACCACTCTTTCCAATGGCTTTTCGTTTATTCAATGTTTTATGTGTTGGATCAGATCCGTTTTGATTATATTCCTAGTTTGTGTTTATGGTTATGGATTCTGGAGACTTGCATGTTGTCTGCTGTCGTTAGTTTCTGGGGAAGTTCTTTTCTTCGCCTAACTTCATTTTCCGGGGGTCTTGTAATGGCTCCCTGGTTCTATTTTAGTGTTGTGAATCTTTCCAATGTATTTCACCTTTGTATCCTCCTTGGTAATCTAATGAAAATTCAGTGTTAAAAAAAATGGATTTGATCATGCATTGCTCATTCGCTTTGAAAACAGATTTTCACCAACATTGGTCTACAGACTACAGTTTACATATTCATATGTTAGACTTAGGTCATTTAACCATGTGAGAAAAAAAAATTATATGTAAATGTGAATTACGTGAGATTAAATTTCTAGGTAAGTTCCAAGCTAAACTGTTTTTACCTTCATTTGAAAAAAGAAGAAGCAAAACAGTATTTCTTACCTTCATTTTTTTGTATAAAACAGAAGATATCGTTTCTTCAGGTAACCTCTTGATTTACTGCCCAAATGTTGAAAAAAAAAATCTTTATAAGAGTTGGTATTGATGCCAAAAAAAAAGAGTTGGTATCATGTCTTTGCATTTGCATACTATAAAAGTCGTGTAAATGAAATTCACATCTTTCTCTATAAACATTAAAAGTTTTAGTTGTTTGTTAATATATACCAACCTGAACAATCCTGCTTTTATGGCCAAGTCACTTTCATCCTTTGTAATGAATTCACTTCAAAATCTTTAAGTACAATCTCATTTTTATTTATACAATTGAGTTGTTGCAAGCGTCAAACAATATAAGCTTGGACGTCATAAGAATTGTTGTTGACGATTACCAGAAAAATAATATCTTCGGGAAAGGCTATTAAATACATATACATCAGTCACAATATCTTATGGCCAAATAAGAAAGAAAGCAATCAATCATGTACATAGATGATACGTAAAAGCAATCAATTTAAACAACTATTAGTTACAAAATAAGAGTAAAAGTTTAACAACTATGAGTAAAATATTCAAATCACAATTAAAAATACATCTGCTTATAGCAATGAAAGATGGTTTTGGGAAGACGTAGTAAAAAATGTTACGTATACCTCTAAGTGTGTATATATATTTTTTCAAAGAGACCACGTAAGATCAAGAGAAAGGCAAAGACTGAATAATTTTAGAACTTTGATGTACTTTAGAACGTATGTTATATGGAATCAGAACCGCTTACGTAAGATCGAATGGAAATACAGAAGTAAAATTTTATAAGAAACTAAGAAGTGGGTATGTGTTAGCAGCAGCGTACATCTATATATAAATAGTTTTATAAAACTCATAACTAAGAAGTATATGATTTAAATTAAAAATTAAATTCACCTATTCATTTTAATAACTTTATATCCATTCAACTGACATCATATTATAATTATAATTATAAATATACTAACAAATTAAGTTTTTAAAAACAATTATCCAGTTAATCAAATTAATTATTTTTAATATCTTGACATATATGCAAGATCTCTAATAAAAAGTATCGTGCACAAAATAATTTATAATATTAGTTTTAGTATTTTTAATAAATATTTATTCTCTATATTTTAATATTATTAAGTGTTAGATTTTATCCAAAATAAAAACATATTTTATTTATTTTTGACATTGGGTTTTTAAGACCAAAAAGGAATCTTAAAATGGAAACGTAAAGTTTCAACATATTTTTAAAGAAGTTAGAAAATTTTAACAAAAGTCTGATTTCCATTTTGATCACAAAGCGGGGGAAAAATGTTTGATGAGTTTCTATAGTACCTACTACCTAGTTTAGAAATTAGAATCAGATGCATAAATTTATCTATATTTTTTGTTGTCATCAACATAAACATATTCAATTTAAAAATTCTGCAATCTAAAATGATAACTCCTAATTATATATATAAGTTAGGATATCTTTATATCATGTTAAATTTCTAATTTAAAACTAATTAACAGTAATATTGACCCAAATTTTATATATATTAATTATGTGTTAATAAAAATCCAGATATTGGAACTTATATTATTACTTAATTCTTTAGAGATTAAGCATACAATCCATTAATATCTACATTTCTATATAACTCCAATAATCTCGTAGACCATTATTTTTTTGGATTGGAGAGCGCAAGCCACTTTTAAACCGGGATTATAAGAATATGGATGAATGTATTAAACCTTTTTATTAGTGATTTGAATGTTTTACTCATAGTTGTTCACCTTCTTGAGTAAAACCTTTTTGATATATTTTTAATTTTGATTTGAATAAAACCTTTTTTGAATGAAACCTTTTTGAGTAAAACCTTTTTGATATAGTTTTGAAACCTTTTTGAGATCAAATAAGTGTTTGGGAAATTTGATCACCTTTCCATTGAGGGTAAGAGAGTATACATACAAGCGGAGTGATATCGATATCTGCCGATACCTATCGTATCGTAAATATACAAGGAATCTACGTATCCTATAAAAATTGGATATGTGGATATCCTAACTAACAGTAGCTTCTGCCAAAAAAAAAAAACTAACAGTAGCTTCAAGATTTTCTTAAAAAAACTTTTTTTGTATATTTACGATTTTCTTACAATTGAAATTGCTTGGATTTCAAAAATACCTGAAAACTTACTCCACTGCGTGTGTAATTTTTGTTTACGTCCTAATCATTCATGCCACAAAAGATCTTCAGCTTTACTTGCTCATCTCCACTTCTTCACCTCATTCCAACTAAAAGTTAAGATCCATTCACTTCTAACCTCTTTATATTTTGAAAACAAAATTCTCATACGCATGTATTTCTTAGTCGGAGATGCCGACACAAAAGGACCGAAACTCATCATCATTATCATTCTTTCTAGTGATCAAGCTTCTCAATCCACTGCTCCATCATTTCCTCAATCTACTTTTCTATTTTTTCCTCCTCTGCTTGGGTGTGGTAGTTGGAATCATTGTACATTCTTTTCTAGAAGCATCATTTTTACCTTATTATCCAACCGTTCAAAGTGTCTCCCAACTCGTCCTCGTTACATCTCATCCTCCACCTACTTCTCCTTTGTCTCAGAACAACGAGCTCGAAATGTTTCTTAGGCCACCGAAGAACATCATGCACGATATGGAAGACAACGAGCTTTTTTGGAGAGCTTCAATGGATCCCAAGATCAGGAGTTACCCTTTCTCTCGAACCCCGAAGGTTGCTTTCATGTTCTTGACAAGGGGACCTTTACCTCTGGCTCCTTTATGGGAAAGGTTCTTTCGAGGGTATGAAGGTCTTTTTACTATTTACATTCACACCAATCCGTCTTACAACGAGTCCATGCCCCAAGGTTCTGTGTTTCACGGCCGCCGCATTCCAAGCAAGGTCGTCAACTTCTAATCCGGTCTTTTATTATTTTCCTTTCTGTCTTTTTTTCTCTTTTCCAACTGGTTTTGTTGCACTAACAGGCTAACATCTAGGTTTAGGTTTAACCTCTTCACAAAAAGACCACAAATTCCGAATAAATCTTTCTGTATATGGCTCATCTGGCATACAATGGAATACATTTAGATTTTATATTCGAAATAGCTACATTTTTTTTGCCTAAAAATCCTTAATCGTGTCCTTAACCACTAACCTAACTAATTAGGTACGATCAGTATTAATTAATTTTCTTTGTAGTATAGCTATAATATACTCTCAAAATAATTACACAAACTACTTTAGGCTCGATTTATTTTTTCATTTCTATTGATACTTTTTTTTTCTTTTTTTTTATCAGCAATGCCACATGATGTAAAAAGTTTTTTTTTCTATTTGAATAAATTTAACATTCTTTCAAAATAATAATAATAATTATATTAATATTAATTATAATAATAATAATAATAATAATAATAATAATAATAATAATAATAATAATAATAATAATAATAATAATAATAATAACACAATTGATAATTACATAAAAGTTGAATATTGATAAAGGTATACAATTTTTCACTAACCTAGCCTGTATGTTTTAGGATTAGTAAAGTTGTATTTTTATTTTTTTTGTTTTTGTTTTTATTTTTACTTATTACTTAATTATATAGTAAATCACTGGTTCGTTCAGCAAAAATATACGTAAAGAATCAGTTGAACTGATTTCCTCATAACATCTATTTCTAATAGTATTAAGGATACTGTTCATATCAAGGAAATTAGTATTGATTGTATCTAATCAAAGATAAAGTCACAATCCAACGTCATTATATGTACTAATGCAGAGAGTGGACTGGGCAGACGCAAACATGGTAGAGGCAGAACGTAGGTTACTAGCAAACGCATTATTAGACATCAACAACGAGCGTTTCCTTCTCCTCTCCGAATCATGCATCCCTCTCTTCAACTTCACCACTATCTACTCGTACCTCATCAACTCCACTCAAACCCACGTAGACTCTTACGACCTCCCCTTCGGCCGCGTCCGCTACAACCGCCGCATGTATCCACACGTCCACATGCACCACTGGCGTAAAGGCTCTCAGTGGTTCGAGCTAGACCGACCCATGGCCCTGGAGACCGTCTCCGACACATTCTACTGGCCCATCTTCAAGGCATACTCTCGCTGTCCCGACGAGCACTACTTCCCGACGCTACTCAGCTTGACGCCGAGCCTCGGGTCGCGTAACTCGAACAGGACGCTGACGTGGACTGACTGGGGGAAGCATAGGGCCCATCCGAGATCGTTTGGTGAGTCGGAGGTGAATGTGGAGTTCTTGAAGTGGCTTAGGAGGAGTGACAAAGAGTATTGTGAACACTATGGAGTGGATAAGACGAGGCCTTGCTTTCTCTTTGCTCGCAAGTTTTCGTCTAATGCGTTGGATAAGCTGCTCCGGTTTGCATCCACCGTCATGCATTTCTGATCACTATTTTGTCTCTCTTCCAATTTGTTTTTATTTTTATAGGCGTTCAAAGTTCTTATACTTGGATATCTATTATCTGAAAGTTTTTTATGTTGAAATTTAGAATATTATCTGAAAGTTGCACTTTGATTTGTTATCATACGGTTTTAACTATATTATATGTATAGTCTTTAGTTGTATACGGAGTATCGATTGTAGAGGTTTCAACGACCATTTTTCTACTCGTGTACATATAATAACTCCAATAAATATATGATCAGATGAGGAAGTCCTTAGCCAATTAAAGCCATAAGAACATGCTCTTTCTTTGCTAAAAACATATATGCAAGTTTTTAAAAACAAACTATTTATGTACAAAAAGATTCCAGATCATAGACCCATGGGACAAAAGCATGTCAAATTTCTAGTCATAGGCTAGATCCTGAGACTAGGAACTTCATGTTCAACTAGTGGAGAGCTAGCCGTCCTTGCAAATAAACGTAGTCTTTATTGTATTATGATTTATGGCCGTAACTACTCATGTTTAAGCTGGAAAACAAGTCTATTCATAAACATTAGACTTGGTTGATTCCAGAAAATCGAGAATAAAGTGTATCGTGTGTGAGATCATCTGGTAATCAAGCATGAGGAACAATATTGTCAGGGTATAATAAAATTGGGCTAATTGAGGCCCAATTGAAAAAGAATGCTTAGTGAGTGTTGGGTTAGTTTGTAATTTTCGTAGATGCGTGGTAGATTTGCAAAACACTTAAAAAATAAAGGTCCTTTTAAACAATTAATTAAGAGGAACCCTTGTTTCGTGTTCTTCTTCTTACACAAAACTTCTTTCGTCCCTCTGTCCGCTCTTAAACAGCTGGAGATTAGATTAGATCTCTTCTATTCCAATCGTCTTTTTCGATTCGCGCAATTCGAAACAAAAAGAAGGATCAAAAACGATGAGTTCGTCGAAGAAGGTGGAAGGGTCGTCGGCTCCGGCGAATAGAAGAGACCCGTACGAGGTGCTCTCCGTCGCAAGAGACGCTTCCGATCAAGAAGTCAAATCCGCTTACCGAAAATTAGCCCTAAAGTAATAAATCTCCTTTTATTTATCTGATTCATAAAAAAGATCTCTTTTTTTTTTTTTGAATTGAAATCAATCAACGCTTCCCTTCCACAGGTATCATCCGGACAAGAACGCAAATAATCCAGAAGCTTCTGATCTTTTCAAGGAAGTTGCTTTCTCTTACAGCATCTTGTCTGACCCAGAGAAGAGAAGGCAATATGATAATGCAGGCTTTGAGGTGATTAGCCTTTTTCTTTTTTTTGTAAGAATGAATTATGAAAGAGAGTGTTTTTTTTTAATTGTAAGCTATAATAATGAGAGATGTTTTCAGGCTCTTGATGCTGATGGAATGGAGATGGAAATTGACTTGTCTAACTTAGGAACTGTTAACACCATGTTTGCTGCATTATTCAGGTGAAGTTTTCAATTTAAATTATACGATGTTTTAGAAGATTTATGTTTGTTTCAAAATAGAAGATGTTTCGAGGTTTTAACTTTATTGTAAACTGTTCGACCAATAAAATTTTATGTTGAATGATCTTAAAATTATATCTTAAAAATCTTAAGCCAAAACATCATATATTATATATTATGAAACGAAACAGAGGGAATATGTATCTCTTTAAGAATTTTTAAAAAGTAAAATCTGCTTTGAATCCATGTCCTTATCTTTAATAAATTGTCAAAACTTTTTTCAGCAAACTAGGTGTGCCTATCAAGACTACTGTGTCTGCCAATGTTCTTGAAGAGGCTATGAATGGAACTGTTACCGTTAGGCCTCTTCCTATTGGTACATCTGTTAGCGGGAAGGTCTGAACACACATTTCTCACCTCATGTCCCTTGTGTATTTTTGGGGGTTTTGAAGTTTAATCTAATGTCTCATATATCAGGTTGAGAAGCAATGCGCTCACTTCTTTGGAGTTACAATAAGTGAACAGCAAGCTGAGTCAGGGGTTGTTGTTAGAGTAACTTCAACAGCACAAAGTAAATTCAAAGTACGTTCTTTCTTACTTAACTTGTTTTCTTGTTTTCCATCTAAATTCAAACTTGCTTTGATCTCTCTCTCTCTCTGTCTTATCTCCCTCCAGTTGCTTTATTTTGAGCAAGATTCAAGTGGCGGCTATGGATTGGCCTTACAGGTACCAAAACAGGCAGATCCAGTAGTCTTGATAGGCAGAATATTTCTCCATCTAACAGCTTCTATTTGTTATTGCAGGAAGAGAGTGAGAAAACAGGCAAGGTGACGTCAGCTGGCATGTATTTCTTACATTTTCAAGTGTACAGAATGGACTCGACAGTCAATGCGGTATGCAAAGCTCTGAACCTTTCTTTAGTCATTTATAATCATCTTAGTTAGAGGTATTGAAGCAAATCCAAATTGTGGTTAAATGTGGCAGTTAGCTGCAGCCAAGGACCCTGAATCTGCTTTCTTCAAGCGATTGGAAGGTCTTCAACCTTGTGAGGTCTCGGAACTGAGAGCTGGCACTCATATATTTGCAGTTTACGGTATGTAACAATCACCACTCTTTCAACAATAGATGGATCGTTTTTGAGATCTTGGTTTAATTGCTTTTTTAGGTGATAACTTCTTTAAGACTGCGTCTTACACAATTGAGGCACTCTGTGCCAAGACCTATGAGGACACAACAGAGAAGTTGAAGGAGATTGAAGCTCAGATCTTAAGAAAGAGAAACGACTTGCGGCAGTTTGAAACTGAGTACCGAAAAGTAAACTTTTCTACCAATTGAGAGCTCACTCAGTCAGTATTTAGGGAGACATGTAAGACTGATGAGTTGCTATGTTTTGTTTTGGCAGGCTTTGGCTCGCTTTCAAGAAGTTACCACCAGATACACCCAGGAGAAGCAAACTGTATGTTAATAATAAGTCTCTTCTTATAGCTTTGTTTCTTTGTTGCATTAACAATGTGTGTTTGATTTGTCTTTCTTTTTGGATGATGGTGAAGGTGGATGAACTGCTAAAGCAACGGGACTCCATTCATTCGTCCTTCTCTGTTGTGAAGACACCACCAAGTGGTAACAACTTGAGCAATGGAAGTAGCAGCAAAGCGCAGGGAGATGAGCAGAAAGGAGATGGTGATTGTGCAGGAGAAGAAGGTGGAACAGAGAGTAGAGACAAATCGAAAAGGAAATGGTTCAACTTGAACATTAAAGGATCTGATAAGAAGCTTGGTTGACCAGATGATGAATGTGTTACTATATATTCTCATTGGTGTTTTTGTTCATTTCTTCGTGGGTACTACTCATATATCTTGTCACTGGTATTATCATTGTGTTGCGTTATATGTTCATTTGAATGATCCATAAGCTCTTTTATTGCAGAAGGATTGTTGTGGTCATAGGAAAGCTTTTCAAGTTTGGGATATGCAACATTGATTTTATTGTAAGTTTTTGAAGTTACTTATAGTTTCCTAAAAGATATATAAAATACAAACTATTGACAGAAAAAAAAATATAAACTTCGGTAATTTTAAAAATGACTTTGTTATTCATTTATATTATAAATGATAAAATATGGAGAAATCCTTTTTTAGGCCTAGCAGAGAGGAAAGTTGGGACTAATGATTTTAGAACTGGATTTGGACAAAATCCAATCAAATATTAACCTTGGTTCGTAAAAATCTTAAATGTTATATACATAGACATAAATTTTCAAATTATGAAAACAATTTTTTTTAGTTCAAAAAAAAAAACAAGAAAACAACTTTTTATCAAAATCTTTAGTGAGCTGTCATGAATGTTTTATACGATTCTCAAGACTTAATTCCTTATGTTATGTGTATGCATGAAGTTTTTTTTTTTTTTTGCCATCTATGGATTTTATTAAAAGCAAGCAGGCCCAAAAAGGATGAGCCCATATCCGATACAACCAAGGCAGAAGCCCGAAACTAAAAGCCCGAGAAAAACTAAAAACAACAATGGGCCCAAGCCCAACCGATAACAACGAAACGGTGCCACCTTAAAACACGTGTCCAAGGTCGATGCTGAGCTTCCACGCGTCTGTCTTCACCAACGCACGTTACACGCGTCGTTTCCACTTCGCATCGAACCTAGACCACTGGTGTAGGCTTCCGGTCGTCGGTTCCCGACATCCCACTAGACCAAATCGGAGACTCCTTCTCCGTCATCACTATCGCCAACAACCCACCTCCAACAATAGTATTGGAGATATAGGGTTCCTCAGCGAGTCAACTCCGGCTGAAGACCGCCGCTAGACGAGCGCCGCTTCACCGGACCACACTGTTGGCATGCGTGAAAACCGCATCCAACTTCATCACCCCCACCATTTCCATCGTAGAGAGTCAATCGATATAGAATCGAAATCTCTTCTTGGATACGAAAACTTGGGAACGCCATAGAACCACCGTAAGCCGGCCGTCCACACCCGAGAGAAGGTGGCAACGCCAGAGTCGAAGCCGGACGACCACCGTTATGCAAGCGCGCCGCCCTCCGGCTAAAACTGATCCGATAAAACGACTAAGCAGAAAAGAAAAGAAAAACAAACTGAAAAAAACCAACTGATAAGCCGGACCGACGGCGGCTATGGTAGCCCACCCGTCGGCCGGAATCGGTAAATACGGCGGAGCTTTCCTAGTAGAGAGAGGTCAGAGAGTTTGAAGAGAGAGAGTTGGTCATTTGATTTGGAACTTATTCTCTTGTGTATGCATGAAGTTAATTAGCTTTTCCTTATTGAATACTTTAAAAGTTATTGTAATGTCAAATGACTAGAGTTCAACTAATCTTGTCAGTATGTTGTAAGGATGTCATAAAAATCAAGGATTATTGGGTTATGCTGATACCCATAGTATTTATATAAAAAGGCCGACCATTAAAAATGAATCACTTGTTTTTACTTTTGAAGCCATTGGATCAAGTTTTTCTTTAATGGTATTAGAGCATTTCCAACCCAACTTCAAATTTTGAGGTTTTTGTCATTCCAACCCAACCTCAAATCCTCAAATTTTGAGGCTTTGAATAGTGACACCTCAAATTTGAGGGTTCACTATTCAAAACCTCAAAACTACTATTCATTTTCTTTCTAATTCTTATAATTATTTTTTTTCACAAATACATTTGCTAACTTTATTTAAAATAACTTAAATATATCAATATAAAATAAAATAAAATATTACATAACATTAAATTAAAATTCATACAAATAGAAAAATATATTAAATAAATCTCACACAGAATAAAAATACAATTAAAAAACTTTAACATAAATTAAAGGAAATGAATACATATGGGAGCATTACGGAAATAGTGCTTGAGTAATTTAGTATTTTATATGTAATTTTCTAAAATTTGTGTATATGTGTGTTGTTTTATTATATATTTAATTTATATTATTTTATTACATAATAATACCGTAATATTGCGTGTTATATAACATATTAAAAGTATGTTTTATATGTATTTGTGAATTTTTATAATTATTAGTAACTTTTATTAATATCAAGGACTATAATGCAAATAAATAAACTTTTAAGGATTTTTTTGAGGTTTCATGGTTAGAACAATCAACCCTCAAATCCTCATTTTGAGGTTTTACTCCTCTTAAAATAAAGTTTTGGATTGGAGATGCTCTTAGAAATTTTCTACTGGTTATGAGAAAACAGAAACGATATGTAACAAAACTTAATATTTCAGAAAGATCTCGACATATCCGTAGCCTTTAGGTGGTTCAACAATAAATATAAAAAGTAATCAACAGCTTTTTTATTTTTAAAGGCTTTCATACTGGTAAATCTTATATCTTTGTGTGTGATATATAAATATAGGGAACATCGCATAACAAACTTTAAAAGTGTCATTTACTAGCATTTTAAAACTTGAAATTTTTTTATTCTAACACTTTTAAACTTCGAAGTGGTATTTGTATCATAAAAAACTTTCAAATTAAAAAATAACCTGGAGAACTGGTAAGAAAAGATGAAATGTCAGTTTTTTTAAAAAATAATTATTTAAATAATAAAAAAGGAAAAGTAAATAAATATAAATATCTAAATAAAAAAGAAAAAAATAATTATTTAAATAATAAAAAAGCATAAACTAAATAATTATTTAAATATTTATAAAATTAAATAAAAATTAACTAAAAATTAAAAATGAATATAGAAAACTAAAAAAATCATAAATTTTCAAAAAAGAATTGAAAATTCAGAATTTCTAAATATTTTTTTTTGTCATTTTCATTGATGATGTCGGAAGCTATCATTAAGATATGCCAAAAACCATCATTGTTAATGGCTATGTAAAAAACATCATTGTCATAAGTGATATATTTGAAATTATTATTGTAGACAATAATATTTTGTATATTTTAAAAAAAATCTTCTAATTTAAAATACTTTTTTTTGAATTTTGGATTTTTTATCTTATGAAATTTAATTTAGTTTTTTCTTTAGTTTCATTTAATTTTATTTATTTTTTATAAAATTTTAAGTTATTTTTTTTATTTTTATTTAATTTTATAAATATCTAGAAAGATCCGAATATTTATTTGATTTTATGAATTTTCATTAAATTTCTGATTTTTTTTATTTATTTTATTAGTTATAGAATTATTTTTTGGAAAAAACTGATACATTATTTTTTTTACCTGTACAACCGGTTAATATTTGAATTTTGAGGTTTTTTATGATACAAATGTCAATTAGAAGGTTAAAATTGTTGGTGAAAAAATTTCGAAGTTTAAAATGCTAGTAAGTGACACTTTGAAGTTTTTTATGCAATTTTCCTTATAAATATATAATATATCAACATGACATGCAATATTATAAACAAATTTGTAAGGTAATATGCCTTGACTACCCTCGTAAAAACAATTTAGATGTTTTTACGATTTTTGCCTTTCGAGTCTCTGGACTTAGCAACCAGTAAATGGGCAGGGCATCGCTAAGATACTGTTCAAAACACATGTTCAAGACACATGTATGAGAAAGGAAAAAGACACATGTATGAGAATTAGAAGTTACATAAGAACTGAAACTTAAAACACAGGTTTAATTACTAGTCAATCCAAAGCCCATAATAGCCAAGCCTTACTTAGGTGGCTGTGTTTACGTTTGATGTTTATGATAAGAACAAACAATGTAAATCATATCTATGGTAAAAACATGGTCATGTAATATATAAATACTATATATATATATATATATATATATATATATATATATATATATTGCACATGAATATTAAAAATCAATATGAACAAACGACTGAGCCAAAGTATGAATGCATTGGATACTTAGATAAAACCTAATCAATTGTTGTTATATTAAAAGAACAAAAGAAATGACAGCTTTCCATGGTTGCTTCCCCTATCTGAGGCATAAAACGTGGTTGCTTACTTTAACCAAAAAAAACTTATATCTGAACATTACGGTTTCATGGCAGTATGGCACCATTATGCAGTACAACTCTTGATCATAATTATTTAGGAGTATATAAAACTTTTTAAATAAACGGTTAGAAAAATTCAATCACATGTACAAAAGGCTTTATCAGAAACATTCAGAACTAAGTATTAAATAACTATATTATTGGGTACTTTCGTCAACATCGTTTCTCTAGTGATCATCGTGGTCCAACGGTAGAGAATGGGTTCTTGCCGATATTCAGGCAACGAGTTCAAACTCTATCGGAGAGAACTATTTCACGATGTATCTATTCACCACACAGATATGGATCCATACTTAAAGCTCTATTTAAATATTCGTGAGAGAATTTATTCGTGGACTCTACCTTCCACCCGAAAGTTATGTATGTATCTTTAATAAATCTGGATTCGAACTTTTTTACTTTATAAAAAACATCGTTTCTCTACAAATACAAATTGTAGTGTTCTGATATTTTTATATGTACTAAAATTTTATATATTTCCTAAGAAAATCTTTCTTTAATTTACAAATTTACACAAACTTTAAAGTTAAGTTGCATGAAAAAATAATTGATGCGTGAAAGCAGATGCGTCCTAGCAAATATTATAATTCTCAACTTTCCTAGCGAATATTAAGAGTTTAGATCTATGTGTGTGCATGTTAATGTAACCACTTGACGTGTCCCACTTAGATTAATTTGTAAGTTTGTAGCCTAAAGCCCCTCTGCTTTATTAAAAGGTATATTTTGACATTAATAAAATATTTAATTTGATCGGTTAAGTGTCACTTGGAACATATGATGGGACTTTGTGATGAATCATCCCACCCCACCATGTTTGGTTGGCTTCATAAAACTGCTTACGAGATATCCATTAAAGGAGATTTGGATTTGAAAAATCAAATGTCTAGTTTTGGTTTTTCTTTTTCCATATTCTGAAATTTGAGGTCTCCTTTTCTGTGGAGTCTTCCTGATGCGTGGGTTAAGACTAAACTAATCACATTTGTAAATCAAAAGCATAATTATCCCTTTTGTGGGAGCGACTTTATATTAAAGTATTAGTTTATGATAAACCCCATTGGTTGAATTTCGCTGCTAATCAAATTCTGGTGGGGTATAGTTTTGATCTTGGAGATCTTATAAAGATAATATACATCATTTATGTCAAAGTTGATGGACATGATAAGAATACCTGAACAGTTCTAGCAAGAGCAGCAAGAGAGGTAGTCAGCTGGTACTTCTATTTGTCAAATAATAACACTTTTGCCGGGACATGTAAAAACCAGAAAGAAGAGTTTAACTGCACTATTCACAAGTTCGAGCTAAATTATGGATTTCAGTAGATTAAACATCACTATTATCAGTGTCAAACTTTTTGGCTATTGGTTCTCATTAATTTTGGTCTATAAACATCACTTCTTTATATTGGAAAATATTGTCAACCTAATTCTAGCTGTAAATTATTCTCATTGATCTTTAGAACATGCGGAAAGAAAGATCTTTTTCATGCTTATATAGATCTGATTGTATATAATCTTTTAGAATCTCGTAACTGTGATTTGTGAATAACGTGAAATTATTGAATGAAATAATAAGATCCCTGAACAAGATTATGTAACTATAATGACATGATTTGAACAATATTATTTGTCCTTCCCCCCCACCCCTAAAGTTTTGTCTGAGTGGTTGAAGTACAATCACAAATGACAAAACATAAATCATAATTACTAAACTTGGTTGGTAAAATTAAATCGTGTCATGTTATGAAACCATTTTACATTTTTTTGATGAATGTTAAATTTTTTTTCAATCCAAAAAAACGTTTTTACAATGAATATGTCTTGTATAAAAATTTAGAAAAACAAAGTTTAAAAACAGAGTTTAAATGTCTTCTTCATCTTGTCATCTTGATGCAAACCATCTCCCCCATTGCTTCCTCATATCCTTTGCCTCCTAGCATCTTAATTTTACATTCCGATCCGTTGCTCGTCTATTAAAACAGTATTTTTACTATCTTCGAAAAGAATAGGTACAGAAATTATATAATCCACGTGAAGTATACAGCTCCATTCCACTGGTATGTCCTTTTACCACCACCTAACAAGAACAAAAATTGCTATGTTTTGCGTTGGCTAATATTTTATTTCAATCGATTTTAAGTTTATATTTGAAAAATCGTAAATTTAATATGCAAGAAAAGTTGAAAAAACCCCATCAGTGTATAAACTTTATACTTAAAGCAAACTGGCCACCACTTTTCTCCTCATTTTTCCTTTTTCAAGACTGTGTTTTCATTAGTATTTTTTATTCTGTAGTGCTTAAGTCTTAGCCTAAAGCAGCTTTATTTTATGCCATATCCTAAAGTTATTTTGTGAAGTAATCTAAAGAAAGTAAAAGTTATTCCATAGATATTTGGTCAAATTCTTATTTGGACGATTGGCGGTGAAACCAGTTCTAAACTGTTTTAAGACTCAGGATTAGCGAGTCCTGTCTCCTATCCCAAGGAGATGCATGTTTGTTTAAAAACTTGTAGTAAGTGTTCTACAAAGTGGGTCCAACATGGGTTAGAGTTCATAATCCCTAAGAAAATAAAATAAAAGAGAACTATCTTTAAGAAATCGGTTGTGGATAAAGACATATATATGGATACATTATCACGTGTAATCCTCCATTACCGGAGAACCTAAGTGCCTATGTCCACCCACTTTCTCACATTTACAAGTTCTACAACCTTTCTCATAGCCTCTTATTTCCTTCTTAACTTTATTAATTAGCTTCCAATTTTATTTTTAATTGACAGAGCCTACTAATTAATAAAAATATCCTCCAATCGTTCGATGCATCTTATCATTAAAATACTCCTACTCTTTTACTAGTCGCGAATGATGGCGGTTCAAAAGTTTATACATTCAGTTGTTATTTTTGTATACCAAATTTTAATCACTTTATCTGTACCACATCGTGTAATCGCAATGTTGGAATCCTCACCATTGCACTGAAATCACCAAGCAAAGCCTTAATCTCTCATGTGATGATATGGCTAATGAAGATGTTGATGAGCTCATATTTCTGATAGATTGAAAAGTGAAAATAATTTCCCACACATTTTTGTATTGCGACAATCAACACATGGGGACAATGATTCAATGAATACCAGAGAACTTACGCTGGTTTTTCGTTCCAATATACTTGAGGGAGGAAAAAGGTATGATGAAAACAAGAATGAGAACAAAATAACTATGTGGTGAACAAAAGAAAAAACTAAATGGCTATGTCAAGTGGCCACCAAACAGATCTGGTCCCCCACAAGCAAAAAAATCTATGTCATATTTAAACTCTTAGATTACAGATGCAACAAAAAAAACTCTTAGATTACATTTTTAATCAATTTTAGGATAGGCCAATCCTTTTCTTTAGTCATAGCCTCATAGGATAGGCAAATCTTTGTATTTTTAGTCATAGGATAGGCCAATCTATATATGCTTGATCAATGTGTTTTTAAACCATACACATATTATTAGAGTCCTTGCGTTCCATCAAGAAACAAGAAAGAAACTTTTAAAAACAGTTTTTTTTTTAAAAGAGCTTTTATAAAAACAGTTTTTTGCCTTACCACAATCTCATGCGAAATTAAGATTAACGTTCAGAAAATTCTTATTTTAAAAATATTATTTTGTACTAAAATAGGTTTGAACCTCTCTTCCACTATTTTTAAGACACCAATAACTAAAGAGTATTACTCAGTGCAAAACATTATTAAGAAAAAAAAAAAGTTTCTTTGGATCCGCTTAAGAAACGAAACAAACTGAAAGTAGTTACATATCGGAATTTGGAAATCATTTTGCTTTTAGCCATTTCGAACAAGAAATATTTGATGTATAACATGATTATCATAAGAAAAACAAAAAAAAAAACAGTGACAAACTAATATATATACCTACATAAATAATTGTGCGCATTAATAATTGTAGGTCCACGTCACTTGTACATTGCATTTTTTTCGTAACCGTATATTGCATTTCTTTTATCGGATGCCGACAAAGAGAAACATACACATACTGCAGATCGAGGAGCGTATAGTTAAGGATTCTGAGACCATCAATATCGGTGTCTTTAGCAGTGTATCTTAGTGTTTTTGGGCTCGAAAATAAATCAATAATGGGCATTATTATGTGGTACGGGTCTTAACTAAGAACGTTCTTAGCTCGGTCTTTTTTATCACCTGTCGCCTGAAGATGAAGTGGAGAAGCGGAAGTGGGGAAACACGACTAGTGTTTAGAAATGTGAAGTCTTTAAAGTGAAACCGTTTGATGTTGCTGTTGTGGTGGTATTGTTGATCGACGACGGAACCACCGTAGAACACGAAAGAGATGGAGTATTCTTCGACACAGTTTTTGACGGTTATACCTTCGTCGGAGCATTCTTCGACACGGAGGAAACGGATCATTCTTCGACACGGAGGAGACGGAGCTTTCGTCGCTGCACTTAAACGCGATAAAAGAGATCGAACAGAGTATTCTTCGACATGGAGGAGACAGAGCTCTCGATGTTGCTTTAAAAAAATAATTAACCTAAAAAACCAACTAAAAATCCCACTAATAATCATAATTTAATCAAAGTTCTTAACATTGTCCTAAACTACAAATATTAATATAAAACTATAAGGACATGCAAATTAGTTCCACTGATATTGATGCTTTTAGGGATCAACTCTCATCTTGATCTAAAATACTTAATTCTCTTAATTTTTCAATCTTAAAATTCTCAAGAAATTAGGTCTAGTTTACATATTTGGAGTGATATAACTGTGTAAAAAATATAACAAATAGTTTAGCAAAACCAATCGAACTCTGTAAATTATGTTGGCTGTGCCGGATTCTCTGATCACGTGTTCTTCATCAAACAGATATCTTTAATGAATTCCAAAAGGGAATCAAAGCATCTTCTACACACGTTTTGAATGCAATTTTATAATATCATGTCGTTCACCATATGAGTGCCAATATCATCAATTCGACTAGGGTTTTATTGTAAGAAGATGTATGGAAGCAACCAACGCAACGAATAATGCAGATTCGTGTGGAAATACATAATTAACAAGGAGACAAGATGGGACATTTCTCCAGCCCCTAACAAAGACTTTAGTTTGTAAGGATTTACACAATTATTACTTTTAGACAAAGAAAAGCATTAATCAAATCTGAAACCACCCATTTAGCTTTTTATTGAGTTAGTAAGATTCGCAGATCTGTGAGCCTTCCTTTATAGGTAAATATGTATATACGTATGAGTATTCAATTGAAAAGTGTGTGTGGGGGTGTGTGTGAATCTTAACGTTAATCACGCAAACGTACTAGGATCCGTCATTTGGCACGTAATTTGTGGGGAACATGTTAACATCTGGAACTTTATTTTGGTCGTTTCTCTTTTGCCCCCTTAACAACCCCAACTTTTGATTGACCCAGTTAGTGTTCACATTACTTAACTTTGTCTTCAGATGCTTTCTTTCTTCCCAAGGCCATTATACTTATTTTGTGATTAAACTGGACATTATTTCAACTCTAGAAATCAAAACTCTGATGCATGTCTGACTCGAAAATACTTGGTATTGGAGTTGAATTTGTGTAAATAACTTAATAAAAAGGGTTAAGCGGTTAGCTTATAAGAATTATGATACGATTAGGCTAAAAGATATCTGACCTACTAGTTCTTTTTTTTTTTGTTAGTAATCTGTAACTGGTTATCTCGATTGCTGATTAATTTTTGATTATTTGGAACTGTAAAATATGCTACATGTAACCATTTTTCTATATAGTCATAATTAAAGATCGCGTTACTAGACTAGATGTAAGAAAATAACTATAATAATATTCCATAAAATGTAAGTTATTTGACTTTGATTAACCTTAAGATCGTATGAATATTTATAAAAAAATATGTATTTTTTCTGTCAAGAAAAAGAATATGTATATATACGCACGATAATGCAGCGTGGGCACGTGGGCCACGCAGAAGTGAGATGAGGACGCTTTTGTTCCTTTTAGTTTTCAGATCTTCCCTTAGATGCTAATGTTTCTTTCTCAAACATTTCTGCTAAGGGATGGATCCTGTAGTTGAATAATTAACTTTCCTCAAAAAAAAAAAAAAAACTTAATAGAACTGTACATCTCTTATATATCCACTGAGAAGCAAAATAAAATATAATAAAATTTAACGTATTTTGTATTTATTTTACAAAATTGGTAAGAAACTACATTTCATATAAGTATTTCAAAATAAATAAAGTATATGAAATGTAATTCATAATATTATAATTCGTATAAGAATCCTAAAAACATCAAATATAGCAAAAAAAAATAAAAGAAGAAAACTCAACCCAAACCATCACAAATTACTCAACAGTCTATGATGATTACAGGAGAAATAAAAATAATAATTACAATCGAGAAGAAACAGAATTTCATTGCCAAATTAACATAAAATTTCCACCAGCAAACTAACACTTTAAACTTTTTTTTGTTGAATAAAACAAAATAGAACATTTTTCTGTTTGCATTCCATATAAAATTGAAAATACTATAGAGATGTTATCTGGAAGCATGCGGAAAATACTTTGTTAGGTGGTTGTAAATTTGAGAAAATCTGAACCAAAGTAAAAGATTTGATGGAAAGTAAACAAACTGAGATATATCAATTAGAATCACATAAAAAGTAGGTGGAAACATATGATTTTACTCGAAGGGAACATGTATCGCGAACTACGATCGTTTGCCAACAAGATCAAGACTGGCGGCTTGGGGCATGGCGGTGTCTCCAAATTGCGTGTTGTGTACCAACTCTACTGAAACTAGAGATCATCTGCTGTTGTGCTGTGTCTTTAGTGTCAACATTTGGAAGGAGGTCTTCATCAGATGCCATCCACCGCTTGCGATGTTCACCACCTGGTCGGAGATGCTGTCTTGGATCCGTGCTGCAGCTTCAGCAAAGCTTTCTTTGCTCCGGAAAATAGCAGTGCAAGCTGTTGTTTTCCATATTTGGAAGCAAAGAAACAATCTTATCCATAACCACCAAGTAGTGCCTTCATCAATTGTGTTTCAGGGAATAGACAGGGAAGTGAAAAATATCATCTCATCCAGGAGACACAACAAACTTTTCAAGGATCTCATGATCCTTTGGATTAGATAAGAGCAGCTGTGTTTGTTCTTGTAGTTTTTCCAATGATTCATCTTGTTTTTATTTTCTTTTTTGCCAAGATGAGATCAAATTTTAGATCTTTACTTATGTAAACTCTTTTCATCATTTATGATATTTACAAGTTAGCAAAAAAAAAAAAAAAAAAAAAAAAAAAAAAAAAAAAAGAAGGGAACATGTAGAAAATAACAACACACATGTAAAGTCTACCCGAACTCAGCAATTCATAAAACTGAAATATAAAAAAAAGGAGACAAATGAAATCCAAGTGGGTCCCATAATCCATGTCGTCTTGGTTCTTGTGTCCTTCAAACTCCCACTTTCACTGTTCTTTTAACTTCTTGGGATGTTCGATCACAAAAACATTACAAAAATAATTTTATAAAAAAAGTAAAAAAATATTCATATCTTTCACACACACTTGCAGTGTCTCCCATGTTACTGTACAAAGTCCACATCTCAGTTTCCTCGACATTTCTTTTATATATATATATATATGTATGCGTCCACCTCCTCTTATCAAAAACTCCATCTCTCTAAAAACATATCTAATGGAGGAGCTTGATTTTTGTTCAAAGACATCTACTCCTCGTCTAAGACTTTTTGGATTCAGCGTCAACGGAGAAGAAGATTTCTTCGAACAGTCGGTGAAACCTAACCAATCATCTGACTCGCCGGAGCATAACGAGTTTCCGGCGGGATCCTCCGGAAGAAGTGGTGGTGGTGTACGAAGCCGAGGCGGAGCAGGAGGAGAACGTAAGTACGAGTGTCAATACTGTTGCAGGGAGTTTGGTAACTCTCAAGCTTTGGGCGGTCACCAAAACGCTCACAAGAAAGAGCGTCAGCAACTCAAACGCGCTCAGCTTCAAGCTACGCGAAACGCTGCCTCAAAATACTCTAACGTTGGATCAGCTTCTCCACTTTTACGTAACCCAATGGCCTCCGCCTTTGCTCCTCGGCCACATCTCCTGTCATCCACCGTTTCTCCGCCCGGGGGAGGAGGTTCTTGGATGTATCTTCCACGTGTGTCCCCCTCTCAGCTTCACGTGTCGCATGGGTGCGTGATTCAGGACGGTTCTGGTGGGGGAGCAGGTACAAATGGGTTCTTGTATGAGTCTGGATTTGGGTTTAACGGGGCTCAGATGAGACATGTTCAAGCACATGGACAGAGACCATTGGTGAACGGGTTTTCAAAAGAAGTGGGATCCACTTTTGATGATGGATTAGGGTTGGATTTGCATCTGAGTCTTGCGCCAGCTGGTCATTAACGTTTAGTTTAATCATATTCCCTTGCAAGTATTTCTCGTGTATATTTTCCTACAGTTAAGTTGATTTTATTTATTTTTAGTGATTATGATTTCTGTTTAACTGTACGTCTAAAGAAAGTGTGTATTTCCTACCATGATCTATGTTTTTTTTTTAACTGATTTTTTTTGGCCATGATCTATGTTTCTTACCCAAAAGAAGTACGTCTCCAATTGCTTAACCAGTTTGTGAAGAAAAAATCTACAAATGTTATTTGTAATTTGTATTGTTGAGACCAGAAATAAACAATAAGACCGAAGTCGTGAGAAATATATATATACACACTATAGGGCAAAAGTTATCAGATATCCGGCAATAGACAAGGATTCTTCGATCTAACTGAAGTTAAAAAAGAAATGTCTAAATTAATATTTAATCAAACATTGTTGTAGAAAAAGATACGATTATATCCTTCATGATGAATCACATAATTATAGAAAAAGTATCCCGAAACATTGTATGTAAATTATTTTTAATACTAGTAATAAAATCATGACATATTATAATTTATTTTGCTACTAAAATTCCGGCATAGCAGATTGTTATACCGGAAAAAGCGTTTCATATATAGTAGAAACTTACAAAACTATAAACTTATAGAATTCCAGTACTTTCAGATCAATGGGATCTTTAATTTGAAAACTTTATATCCACCATTTTTAGTGGCCAATAGAATACAAAGGTGGGTATGAAAACTCTTTTATAAGAAAAATTCTTATAAGTTTGCTGCAATGCTAATGTAGCCAAAAGGCCACCCTCGACCTTTTTGGTTGGCGTTTGAAATTTAGTACGGCTGCAAGCTGATCCTGAAGTCTATGCACAATCTGTTTTAAATTCTGTATTGATTCCGTATAAGCATATCATTATCAACCAAATTATAATTGGCGTCTATACTTTTATAGTTGCCACATCTTTGATATTCATTTAGAATCAAAATTTAGAAATGTAGTATACTAATTTAGATTTCAAAAGTTTCCTAGACCTCTGTTTAACAACAATGAAAGTAAGCAATGACAATTCCTATCAATTGGTCTATTACCTATCAATCTAACACAATTTGGTTGGAAATTTTATGATATCATTTGGCCAATACGAGTATCATATAGACTTTTAACAAATCATTTTTTTGGCAATTAAGACCACGGAAAGCTCTTTTGACTATACCGGGAACCGAAGTATGTATACATAACATTAGTTTGGTACTAAGAGAATCTCCGACCCATTTTTATAATAGAAATTTTTAAAACAGAGGAAAAATTATTGTTCCAATGTATTATTCATCTATAATAGAGAAATGTTATATTTACCTCCTATAAATAGATGAATATAGGAGGTATCATTCTCATCTACGAAAACATGGGACTATCTGCGAATCAAGAAGACCGAGCTCCCTTGGCACAAGATTGTGTGGTTTCAGCAAGGCATCCTTAGACATGCTTTCATGGTTTGGCTAGCATTTAAGGACAGATTGTCTACTGGAGTTAGAATGAGAGGATGGGGCATTGAGCAATGCTGTGTATACTGTGGAGAGAAGGATGAAACACGAGACCACCTGTTCTTTGCTTGTCCATATACTTTCACGGTATGGATGAATTTAGCAGCAGGTCTACTTGAAGCAGAAATCACGCCCGACTGGGAGGATACCGTAGCTTCTCTGTTGCAGCCAAACCGGAATCGACTCGACACTGCTCTTCTTCGCCTAGTGTTCCAAACAACTATCTATATATTGTGGAGAGAAAGAAACTCAAGAAGACATGGAGGAGCCTGCTTATCAGTAGAGAAGACTACTAAGATCATTGGGAGAGTTGTCATCAACCGTATCTCTTCTTTGAAGTACAAGGGAAACCATAAAATGGAGGGGCTACTTAGAAGATGGTTTGCTGTTTACACAAACTAGAAGACACCATTTTTTTATTCTTTAAACTCTAGAAAAGTATAGTACCTATAGGTAAATTAACTTTTCAAAGTGATCAATGAATTTGATATTTAATCAAAAAAAAATAGATGAATATTATTTCTTCCCCAAAAGTTACATCTTTATTTTAGAGATTTTTATTACAGAGATGAGTTGGGAGATATTCTAATGTACATGACCAATGTGCATGTATAAAACGTACACGGGCATAAAGATACTACTTGTTAATTAAAATTATTAAATGATGTGACTAGAGGTGATGATGGTACGTTTGTGCGATAGTAAATATTTTAAGCTACTATATGTCATAAATTAAAGACTATGATTTAAAATGATAGCACTTATATAGTGGAGGAATCCTACGCTAAGCTGACATTTAACAGGAAAAAAAGTATAATTTTATATGAATGAGGATGAGGATGTGTATTACCAAGAAAACAGCAGTTTTTATCACAAAATGTGTGGGATAACGTTTTGAAAATATTACGTGTGAATTGGTTTCATGAATATAAAGTCTATTTTTAGATTCATTTAATAGTAATTTGAATGATCAGATTTAAATTAGATTACGAGTTAGTATAAACTATAAACATACTTTAATGAATACAAACAAAATCATGAATTTGATCATTTTTATACTTACAAAATTATATATATAACAAAATAGCTTCTATTTTTCTTAGGTAAAAAATATTTTATATATTAATCACATTCTTTAATTTAAACCAAATTATATATATATAAAGAAAATGTAATATATGACATATGAATGTCACAAAAGCTTAGGTTGAGGGTCCCGGATACTGGAATTTAAGATGATAAAATTATTTTAATCTACTATATGATAATTTTATACAGGTAGGCCAGCGCATTTCATGTTTAAACATGCAACGGGATCCTAGTGACCTACTTACTAGTCACCATGCCCTCAATAATTTATATACAAGACACAAAGTATCTTGTTTTAGAAATTTTAACAATGCAATAGCCACATCTATATTATACTATTTGTTTATATGTTTATGAGTTATCGGAGTTGGGGCAGGTGGGCAGTAAGATTTTGTGCTCAAGCTTAAACAAAAGTTTAGAAAGTACTTTTGAACATTGATTGGTTGGAGAATTAGAGGACTTGATGTGGATCAATTTTAAGTTTGGTATCAGAACACTCCATGAACGTAGACACCTACTTTTCTACCACTCAAGGAAAATGGCGTTTTCGTGACAAAAAAAGGAAAATGGCGTTTACATATGGAGCTTTTTCTTATTGTTTTGATTGTTTTTCTTTC
This sequence comes from Raphanus raphanistrum subsp. raphanistrum, assembly GCA_019706035.1. Lineage (NCBI taxonomy): Eukaryota > Viridiplantae > Streptophyta > Magnoliopsida > Brassicales > Brassicaceae > Raphanus > Raphanus raphanistrum. The sequence goes on from CM033988.1 coordinate 56,448,802, forward strand.
TAGTTGTTTTGCTCATTTTTCGTGAGGGAACACAATCTTGTAATTTCCTGCGATGAAACGTAATATTTGCTTATTCCAAAAAAGGAAGAAATCCCACAACATTTTGTCATTTTCGGAGAAAAGAAAATCGCAAACGCTTTTAGTTAGCTTAATTTCAAGGTGCTTCGTGGTCCTCTCTGCTTTGACTGAGTCCGCTAGTCCAATGCGTCTAGGTAATATCATGTAAAATGAATACAAACACACAATGATTCGCTGTCAATGAATACAAAAAGAACTGATGTTAATAAATCTATCATACGTACGTACTTCTCTGGGGAGTAGAAGATCCACTTCCTTGTTGTTGGTCTGGCAAACTACACACATGTGCATATCTGTAAAAGGTACCCTTTTGGAGGGGAAACTTTTGTTCAGAGTCCCGAAACGTGTTCTTTTGCTGCATCATGTGTCCTCTTTAAGGAATCACCAAAGTACCCCATCACACCATCAGTCATGCAATGTATATACCCTAATCTAAAAGACACGCACTAAGTTATAACTAGTTGTCAGAAAAAAGAAGTTAATTACAACTCTTGAGGATGCGTCTAATTTTTGCTTTTGCTTTACCACTCTGACCACTACGCATTATATATTGCAATATACTCTTATATCCGTACGATATCAAACCAAATTATTGAAGAAACAACGCATTAATATAGACATCTCCATCCCCCACTCTACACAAAAACTAAAGTAAAAGAAGACAATGATTCATATTATACTTTTGTTTTCCAGTTAGGACTGTAGTCCAGCTTTTAGACATAGCAATACCAAAATCTCGAGTAACATGTGTAAAATATTAGACATACACGCAAAAGAAAGTCTAGCGTTTGGTATTGTGGTCATCACACTTGGGGTCCAATTGTCTGTCGAAGTACTGCGTTTACTATAATTAATATGTTTATTAGCATATTGAACTATATTTTTATCATGGATCTTTTAAAAGTAATTAAAATTTCAAACTGAGCCAAAATCATATATATCTTCTACAAAACCATAGCATGTGAAATATTTTTTTTCTCTCATGATGTTTGATATGCTAAAAAGCACACTAAAAGCTTATGCCTTCTTTCAAAGATTAAACATAATACTTAAAACATATAAACTTAAATTAACGCAAGCAGAAACAAATAATAGTAATCGACTGATAGCAATTATATGCATATGCTATAAAAACTAAAAACAATTTGGTTGATGGTGGATTATTGGAAGCAAGTCCCTGGTCGTTTGTGTGTGTGGGGGGTGGGGGGGGGGGGGGGGTGGGGGGGGGGGGTCTTTAACATATGTTTTGTTTCCTTTCCCTTCTCTTAGACACGACGAATATAATTGTGGGTTCACAAGAGGACATATATGTAGTAAGGCTGGGCATTGATACTTGTTACTCGGTCAATACTTGCTACTTAACTCGTACTCAGCTTGAAAAAGCAAATACTTGACGTTGTCAAATCAAGTAGCAAGTAGCAAGTCCGCAAATCTTACTACTTGCAAGTATAAGTCAAGTATTAAGTATTACGATTTTTTTTCTAATACTCGACCCGTTACTTGTTTATTATTTGATATTGATTCTAAAAATATATATGACCTATTAAAATACTTGTTTTAATTCTGACATTATAATAAAAAAAAAAAATTATTTTTAGGTATTTTATATTATAAATACTTATTTCGAATGAGTTATACACACATACTAAATCAAATTACTTGAATGAATTGAATAAAATAACAATTATATGAAAAATAAAAGTATTTATTCCATGATTAATTGTACTTATCAGTTTTGGTACATTTAGTTTTAAAGTTTTAAATCTAAATAAACAAGTATCAAATATTACTAAGTAATTTGCAAGTATTAAAAATACAGGCAAGTACTTGATTACTAAGTGCTTGATCGGATCAAATATAAGTACAAGCCAAAAATTCTAATACTCCCACGAGGCAAATCAAGTAGCGAATAGGGCAAAACGACCAAGTACCCAACTTGCGTCCATGCCTACATATATGTTATGGTTGTTTACTTCAATATAGTACAAATGTCTAGTTCTGGTACATTCAAATCCTTTTCAGCTCTATTGCCGATACAAATTGTATTCATTTTCATATGTTTATGCATGCATTAGATTCATAGCAGCGAAGTTCCTATCTTCATCTTTCGCTTTCATCTTTTTCTCTCATGTTCAGAGAGCTTGTAACTTTCGAGCAGACTCGTTGGCGAGATTTGCTCTGCTATCCTCTACCACCTCTCTGTTCTAAACTTTACGAATGAATGAATGAATTATTATGTTGTCAAAAAAAAGCACCGAAGTCAACAGAAATTAACGCTAATGTGGAGATCATAAGGTAATGTCAAGGTAAAAAAAAAAGAAGGTAATGTCAAAGTACATTGGAGGTTCTGGTACGTAGGTTAGAGACAAGCACTAAGAGACAGGATAGTGCTTGGGTGGAAAGTGATAAAATATGAGAAAGAAGAGAACAATCCCTAGGGTTTGGCTTTCGTTGGACGTGAAATATGGAAAGAGAAGAAAGATGCTGTGGGCGTTTGTCGAAGTCTCGTTGGTTGCCAGTACATTGTATATCCGAAGAAAGTTCTTTTCTTGCTTAACCTTTTGCAATTATGATGTCGATGGAGGAATTCAATATAGGATAAGAATAAAGTACTAGATCTTGTCGGGATAAGCCTTTTTCCCCTTTTCATTTAAGATTCTCGTTGGTTAAAAAATATGATTGACTACTAATTTACATTTACTCTGAATTTGAAATCAACCCAAATGACCTTTCATACGTTCTACAACGTAACGTTATTGACTCGTAAATGGGTAAGTTGATCTACTGACCTAGTTCCTAGTGCAGTGAATCTTTTAGAAGATGAAGCGCACACAATTCGCTGAGATTTCATGTACATATTAATTAGTCGTGAAATACTACATGTAATACAGAAAACGAAGCTCTGATCAGTCCTTTTTTTCAACACTGAAAATTTAAATTAACCATTAACGGATTTGGAGATCGGATACATGAGTGGTACACAGAGCCAGCGGAATCTAATTCCTGGGAGTCAAAGCCCTACTAAAGAGAGACGAGAGATACAACAAACCTAAACCACATCAGTAAATTCAGCAACAAAAGTTCATATGAAGTACACCAAAACAACAAGACTAGACTACCTTAGGATCAAAGTAACAAATGTCATCAAAATAACTTGATAACAGAGACCTTCTATAGTGACTAGCTCAAGATGTGAAGAACATGACAAATGATTCATTCCCAGCAAGATAGAACCAGCTAAGGGTTCTATAACCATTCAAACACCTAGGAGCGGAGTCAACAAAAATGTGACTCGAGAATGCCTAAAGAGAAGCACATCAGATGGACGAGTCTTCGAACAAGACCCTTGGTAAATGACAAGAAGCGCCTATGGATGGTCTTGTTCGGTGTAAACTATGGATCAGTCTAAATGATAAAAAAATGTAAGATAGTTTATGAAGAAAAAAGTACATTGGAGAGGAAATTGGAAGATAAAGAAGTTTTTCTTTTTTTTCATATGAGAAGTTTTCCTTTTTCGGTACAAAAACGAAAATGGAAAATTCACAAGGAGATTTGTAGACTTTTATTTGTGTAATTTTAGCCATGACCTATTGATTATAAGAAATATAGGTTTTGGATTTCTGGTAAAGAAGCAACAAACTATGGGGCTAAAAAGGTTTCATTGAGAGGTTCTTACGCTGTGTATAGACCCTTGAACGTGAGAGATCTTAGATCGATAAACTAAAGTGTATCTTGAACTTATTGCAAGATTGTTTTAGGTGAAACTTGTAAGTGCAATTAAAAGATCAACTAGTAGTATATATATGTTCTTTGTAGAGAATTCATTTATGCTTTATTGTATTATCTTCTCGTGGCTAGTTCTTGCACTTTCACTAGTTATCCCAATGGGCACTCTTTTTCCCGTTCGAGTTTAAAAACATTGATTAAATGTATTTAGGAACATCCCAAGAAGAATATATATGACTTCAACTCACATGGGGTGGTGTAATGAGTGTTCGTTTTTGTTCATTTCTTAAGTCGTTTTGGTCCACAAGAAAGACATCCTTTTGCAATTGAAGAGATCTGAGGACCCAAGATAACTTAAAAGAAAAGCGCACGTACGTCTTCGATACATACATACATATACATCATGTAACATATGATTCATTATGATTTATGAAAACACCCGAAGTGGACTAGCGTACAAGACTGTCCTACCACTACCAGTTCAGAACACATCACGACGTAAAAGTGGTTAACAAAAATTTCTGAGTCTGGCTCTTGTCGATCTCTCATTCGTTTGCTTTAATTATCACCTCTTCATTTTCTTTTCTTTTTGTTTTCACCATCGCCTGCTGCATGTTGCATAGCCTCGAATAATATATTATCGACTCTATGGAAGTGCAACAACTGGAAGGCCCAATAAAATGGCTACGGATAAATAGGCCTAGACCCATAAAAGAGTGGGTCCAGCATGCCCAATACTGAATCGGCCGGTCGAACCGATCAAACCATGATTCCTTACAAAAATCGAGTCCGGTTTTAAACTAAACCGTGGATTTGAAGAAAAGAAGTAAAATCATCTGAAATTGGTAAAATCGATGACCCAGATCAATTTCAAAAACTTAGTTCTTAAAAAAATCAACATATAGTTAATATGTTTTCAAATATTATTAACAATTTAATATTTCATGATTAACGTTCAACTATTTTTAATTGGTGTCTATTTAATTATATTTTTAAGAAAAATAGAAAATAACATTTTTTGGTTCTTATAAATTATTCTTATTTTGTCATATCATAAAATTTAGAAGTTTAGTTATAAAATAAATAAATATGATAACTTAAAAGGTTAATCATTTTGTTTTATTAATTTTAATTTGCATAGTATTCACTTCTTTAGTTTAATATAGTTAGATTTCATGTTTATTATTTATTTTTCTAATTAATAAAAAACATATAAATTATTATATATGTAAAGCTACTTTTAGGTCTATATAATATAAATATATGATTATATAGTTAATTTTTTAAAAATAGAAAATTTGGTTCAACTAGTCAATTAGTAAATATACAGAATCGTCATCTAATTGTATTTATTTTAGTCGAGAACATCTAATCTATTAAAACAGAGTCCTAATTTTTATCTACCATAGATGATTTCATTTAAGTTTTGGACTGTTTCATTTTTATTAGTGTGTTACATAATAAATGGACCATATCAAATTATCTCAATCAGTTATAACCACATGCTAGAATTAAATATCAACCTGCCAACTAGACATTAACCAACAACTAGATAAGATTTGGTATAATCTTATTAACTAAACCAATAAAACAACTGAATATTCGGATTGGTCCGATGTGAAGGACCTATAGTATACAATAATTCAAGTTATACAATTATTCTTACTTGGACCTCTTATAATATAGATTGAATTTTCACAATGTTCATTTGTACACTTTTTCCTATGAAATTTCGGGTAACCATTCGGGTTCTGTTCGAGTTCGGTTCGGGTCTATTCAGGTTTTGGGTTTTCGGAGTCAAAATTTTTAACCCCATTCGGGTTTTTATAAATTTTGGACCGGATTCGGTTCGGATCCTTGCGGGTTCGGTTCGGGTTCGGATAACCCATTTAAATTATTTTCAAAATTTTAAAATTCATTATATGCTTTAAGCTTCACAAAATGTATAAACAAAATAATATATTACATATAAATTTGAATTATTTGTGTCAAAATACCAAAACTTAACATTTAAATTGGTTTGACTTGAATATTTGGATAGATAATCAATAAATATTTTAAATATTTTTGGTGTTTTGAGTATATTTTAACTATTTAGACATGCACTTTTGACTATTTGTAGTATCATGTATATTTTGGATGATTTTTAATATACATTAAATCTAAAAATCTAAGTATATTAATTATTTAGCTCTTACTAAATAAAAATTTATTATTGTATCTTATACAATAACACAAGCAATACTTTAGCTCTTACTTTCGACTTTGGACCTCTTAAAATATAGATTGAATTTTCACAATATTCATTTGTACTTTTTTCTTTGAAACTTATACTCAATTATATGTTGTATAGATTTTCGTTTAATCCTAATAAGTAAACCAATCGAAACCAACAATCTATACCGATTGTATCTTTTACAATAATACAAGCAATACTTTAGCTCTTATTTTCGGCTCTTATACAATAGGTTAAATCATATAATTTTTTAAACAGTATACAGTCCAAACTTACAAATATATGGAAATGCAAATTGATTATATAAATCGTGTACAATTATTTAAAAAAAAAATATTAGAAAGATATTATTGGAAAAAGATTTGATCAAATCTAAACTAACTTGACTTACACACCAAATAATCACTTAATACAACATATTCTTTATAATATTCTTTTAGATCTTTTCTGTTGATATATTTTTTCAACGAGATTTTTTCCTACCTTATTTTTCGACCTTCCTATTACTCAACTATCCATCTACATTCATAATATTCATTAAATAAATAAATAAACTGAATATGGTTATCGCAATATGCTATCTATTTTTAATAGGTAATCAGAATATACTATCGATTCAAAAAAAATCGAAATATCGTCAGCACAATATTTTTTATACCCAAATGCTACCATATCTTATATAATCTTCTAATGTTACATTATAATGTATTTTATAACCAAATATAACACAAATAAAATTTAATATTTTCTTAATTATTTAATCTAATCTCATGACTTCAAATTATATAAAACTCAAATATATTTTACTATCTCACATATTTCTGCAAATTCGTTTTATTAAAATTAATTCCATACAATATTTGTTCCACAAAGTCAGACCTTTTTAACACTTAAAGTACTTAGAAATACATCATATTTTATGTTAGAAATTTTATAAAATACTTTCAATAATTAAATTAGTGAGAAGAATTTTTGAAATAAAGCATATAAGTGAAAAGAATTGAAATCCAACAAATCTATATCTACTATATTATATTACAAATTAAACATATAATATTACAAACAAAAAGCATATAACATTGAAAGTTTGTCCTAAAAAACAACATTTACGAAATTAAAAAAACAACAACATCATTTGTATGATAAAATTTATAGTATATTACTAAATAAAAATTCAATATCCGCGCTTGCAAAGCGCGGGTCCGAATCTAGTGTAATATTTGTTTATTTATATTTGATCTAACTTGTATTGTCAATGTTTTTCCCTTTTATATCATCTATATCATTCACAATGTGTAATTATAAATATTTATACATCATATAAGTTTTTTTATTCTACTTCATCTATTCCTATTCTTAGAAGAAATAAGATTAATCTTCTATGTCATTTGATTGGATTTTGTAAGTTATTCTATAACAGTGATTTATATTTATATTAAAGTTTATTAATATTTTTAAAAGCATTAATACATATAGAACTTATAGAAATTTCATTTGTGAAAACATAGTTAAATATAATATATATTTTTAAATTACTTTTGTTTGTATTTATAATCATACATTTGCAAGTTAAACTATAACCATAAAATAAATAATTATATTCCACAAACGGATTATGAGCCTCACAAAATTTGGAGTATTTTAAAGCTGGAAAAGAAAAAGAAAAATTGGAGTATCTTATATATTTGATAATATATCCAAGGTTCGAAAATACCCATAAGCGTATGGACATTGTATAGTCAGAAAGCTTGAAGTTGTGGTTGTTCCGGGTAATGCCAATGGTCGCTGGCCTCACCTGCTCGCCGACGAATAGCTTGCTAACCCCACAAGACACTGCCTTTTTCGGAGAGATGAAGAGATCGCGATCTCCGGAAGATTATAGATTTTGCCGGAAACGACGCATCGAAGGTTTATATATATAAGGATCTAGCAGACGAAGAGCGCAATAGGTTGATTCGTAGTGGGATGGAGAATAAAGACGATTTAAGATTAAACCACAAACACCGTTACAGAATCTAGAAAGTCTCAGCGCCAAATGAAAACAGACGAAGAACACGAAGAAGAACATCTGTTTAGGGATTCCGTAGAACAGTGTCGATGGGCCTAGTGCCGAAGAGCATTTCATTTGCGCTGGACAAAGCCCACTGCGAAGCCCATTTCGAGAGAACAAAGTTTAAGTGATATGGTGCGTATCTGATGTGTCAACTCGTGAGACTTCTAATTTCTGACGTGGACGCTGATGTGTCAGCAGGAGAGATTCAACTCTCTTTTATATATATAGACACTCTTTCTTTCCCGTTCTCTCCTTCGCAGAATCCAAAACCAAAATCGAAAGCAACCAACAAAGAAAGAGAAAGAGAGAGATTGAGAATCTGTTAAAGTATCGGCGCCGGTTTGAAAGAGGAAGAAAGTGCGGCGAAGCAATGGTGTTTCCCGGTGAGAAAGAAGAAGAAGATGAAGAAGAAGACTACACGAAGAAGAAGAGGAAGACTCTCCACAATTTCTCGTTCACGGACTTGAAGTGGGGTGCCCAGCGCAGTCTAAGGTGCTCAAAGATCGAATCCAACGGCGGCTCCCCCTCCCCCGTCGCGGCCGTTGATCAAAGACTCCGACGCCGATCCTCGCCTCCCAAATTCGGCGACAATCGGAGTCGAGGATTGGCGAACGCCGGCGAGGAAGACGATTACGAGGAAGAGAAGACGAACAAGAAAGAGAGGGAGATGGAGGTTTCTCCGTCGTGGAATTTGAGGAAGAGAAGAGCGGCCTGCAAGGAGGCTCCGGTGACAGATTCCGGCGGGAACAATCAGAAGGACGAGAAGGGAGTGAGGCCCAAGTTTAACTCGACGCTGTCGAAGAAAGAGGTGGAAGAAGATTTTATGGCGATGGTGGGCCATCCACCACCGCGACGGCCCAAGAAACGTCCCAGAAACGTTCAGAAACGGATCGATGTAAGCCCAAAAGTCTCAGTTTTTTTTTTTTTTTTTTTTTTTTAAACTTAGTTTTTTGAATTCTGATTTTTTTTTGAGTCTTGGCGTCTTCTGCAGTCCTTGTATCCAGCTTTTTATTTTGGTGAAGTTAAGGAAGATATCTACGATGTCCCAGACGCATCCGAGAACGGAAAGGTATCATCTTTTCATAATCCCCTGATTTTGATTTTTTTTTTCTTAACCTAATTGTTTGCTAATATGATTTGCTTACTAATTCTTCAGAAATGATGATGAAGAACGGTGAATGAAAGTTGCACAGCTTTATTTTGCTCACTTGTGGAATCTCTTTGGAGTTGGGAGATGCTTTTTTGAATTTCTCAGTTTTGTTTCTCCAGCTTATTAGTTTTGGTTCTGGCTGAAATAACATGTACAAAGATTAAGTAGGTTCTTAATTATGTATTACAGCATACTCTTTCTTTCAGTGTATCAGCAAGGAACAGTCAATAATAGTAATCAATGGAATGATGAACATTTTACCAAATTTGATTAACCAAGTTCTATCGATTTAGACTGTTGTTGTGTGTAGTTTAGACAATTTCCTCTATCTTCTGCTTATTGATTGATTGATGCTTTCCCTTTGCTTACTGCAACCGCGCTTGCCTATTATTCATGATCCATTAGTTACTGAAGTAATTACATATTCGTCTAATCAAGACAAAATGAGTTGCGAGAGGATCGTGTGTCTGTTTTGGTCGTCATGATTCTTTCTAGTGCATTCTATATTAGAAGCTGGGTCATTATCTTTGGCCAAAAACGTGTAAGGTCAACAATTTAAAGAGTGTGTGCTAATAATACGAAAAGTGGACTAGTTTGTTCCGTGTGGGGGACTTTTCGTTTTCCCGCGTTTGATTGTTTCCCTTAGCCTGACTCGCTCTCCACCGGTTTGCTATTTTCCGGTCGGATCAACCAACTTAACCATATGGTTATCATCTACTTTACTTGAAAAAGCGCTTAGATGGTTCTCTGCTTCATTGTGTATGTTTCTGGTTTGATGGTCGAATTCGGTCCGATAGCCAACCCACTTCAGTTTGGAAGTACTGATGAAAAGAAAAAGGGAATCCAAATAATAAGAAAAATCTATCATTTTATAACTCTCAAGATGCTAACAAATAACGTCGGATATCGAAAAATCAAAAATATACAAACGTTTCTCTCTTTTTCTTTAAAAACAAAAAAAAAATCACTGCGGCTAGAGCTTTCCAACTCCAATGTTTGTGACGTTCTCTTTTTTTTTTTCTTTTTAAAAAGTATGTTTGTGACGTTCTATTTTTGTTTATTACATATTATCTTATTTCATAAATTTACTTACACGTAAATACTAATATTCCGCACTCTAATTTTTTTTTTTTTTTTTTTTTGTAAACTCGCACTCTAAAATTTTACTCCAAAGATCCAATCAAACGAGGCGTTCCTATTCTTATGCTACGCCTCGCTCGTCAATTATTTTTGTTTTTTTATAAATACAGACAAAACTCACATGCTGTCGAATTATTAAATTACTAGGTGTTTTGCCCGCAGTTGCGGGCTTAATAATTTTACAAATTACTAAATAAATATATTATCAATTCGAGAACCATTAAAATAAATTATTTTCATGCCTTTGATATATTTAATAATTAATTAAATATTAATTTTATATACAATAAAGTTTATTTTAATAAAAAATATTTATTATGTAAACAATTTGAAAATATTCATGTATTCATAAAACTATATACATGGATTTATATTTATTTTAAAAATATTTTGATGTAAATATTATTGGATCACATAATATATAATTTTGTAGATAATGATGAGAATCAAATTGATGAAAATTGTTTTAAATTTGTGAGTAATTCTATATTAACATATCTAATTTAATTATGTATTAAGGATAATGAAGATTTTAAACGCTATAACTTTTAACGTGAGAGAAAGAAAATCGCTTTGAATATAATATTATAAACTAAATGTTCTCTTTTCAGTTATATAAATTGATAATTTTTCTTGATTAATCTTTAGTTATGTGTTTTCTGTTTTATTTTAGTTTAATTTATTATTAAAAGATAATTTCAGATAACAACACAATATATATGTGTTTATATCATATTTTTTTAATATATATTAAGTTTCAGATAATTCTTCTTATTATTGTTATTATTATTTTTAATCATTTAAATTCGTTTTTATTTTGAAATTAATTTATATATTTTATTCATTAAGGGTATAAACGATATTAACCACTCTAACTTTTAACGTGAGAGCTCGAATCCAAAATTAATTTTTCTTGATTAATCTTTAGTTATGTGTTTTCTGTTTTATTTTAGTTTAATTTATTATTAAAAGATAATTTCAGATAACAACACAGTATATATGTGTTTATATCATATTTTTTTAATATATATTAAGTTTCAGATAATTCTTCTTATTATTGTTATTATTATTTTTAATCATTTAAATTCGTATTTATTTTGAAATTAATTTATATATTTTATTCATTAAGGGTATAAACGATATTAACCACTCTAACTTTTAACGTGAGAGCTCGAATCCAAAATTTTACTTCGCAAATAATAGTATAGATTATACAACGAACAGTAATTTTATTTTTATAAATACATTTTCTGTTTTAAGTTTTTTTATCTCCTCTCCGGCCACAAAAGACAAAAGATGGTTTCATAACCTTGTCTTCCTGTTCGCCTTACCATTACAGAGTGATCCAATGCTGAAAAATCCGTCGGCTACGTTCGAGATGAAACCTGGCGGTGGGAAATTTAAGACCGGACTTACTCGAACTCCACCGTTTCGGTTACCGAAACTGTTTCTGGCTACTTGTTTCTTGTAAGGGCCTGAAGATGAGAGCGAAGATGATCTTCTAAGAGACGTTTGTCTAGGAAGATTGTGAGTTTTGTGAGGATGATAATTTTCCTTGTGCAGCAAGTTAGGTTTAGGGTTTAGAGCAGAGCCTGTTGAGTTGCTTCGTGAGAGGAAATGAAGCGATCTGATTAGCCCTTTGCTGTTTCGGCTCTTCTCGTAGTTGAGACTTATGCTTCTCTTGAACTGCAAGAACAATCCCTTAGGCTTGTCTTCATAATCAGATTCAGGATTCAACAGAAGCTCTTTGAGTCTCATGATCTTCTTTTCTGGTGGGGATCTCCGGTTGCAGAACGATGATGAAGAAGAGGAAGATGAAGAAGAAGATGATGATGATGAGAGTGAAGCTGATCTTTGAACCCTAAAGGTTACTTTCTTGATTTGGACGGGAAGAATCTTGCCATCGGAGAAGAGTTCATCAGCTGGAGATACTTCTTGAACAGGACAACTAGAGCCAAAGCTGAAATCGAACTCAGTATCTGGATCAAGAAGTTTAGAGTCTAGTCTGACTTCACCGTCAGTTGAGTCAAGATCATAGGAGAAAGAGTTTCTTGGGCTGATGCTAGAACCAGGAGCCTCCGAGCAGCAAACGTCAATAGCCATAACCTACCTACTATCTCTATCTCTTTAGTCTGTCTTCTTCTGGTATCATTCAAGAGCTAATGCCCGGGAAAATAATAAAGATGCCCTAATGATTTGAAAAGTTATTTTGAAGTGAAGAGTATTAAGAAAGAAAAATGAAGATTCTCAAGTAAAAAATGGCAGCTTCAACTTCTCTTATGTAGATGTTGTCTTACTGAGAGAAGAATAGTATGGGGAGACAATAGGTGATGGAAGGATTAATCAGGTGTTGTTTACCCTATTAGTTTTCTCACAATAAAACAAAAAGAAACAGAAGAAAACCAGCTAAAGCAAAGATAAAGGAGGAGGTAAAGAAAAGAAAAAAAGCAGTGTCGAGATTTTGATCTATTATCTCAATTCAATATAAAAAGAGACCCATTATATTTGTCCTTGTTCGTAGAAGATGCTTGAATCGTAGCTGTGCAGTTATGCGACATAAATTATTGTTGATGTGTTCAGCATGATCCATATAAAACAAATGATATATTCAATCAAACTGTTAACGATGAGTTGATTATAGTTACGTTTTAAAAATCAAGAATGTGTCCCACGAATACACTGAACGTCGATCGCTTTGAGGTCCGCGAATAGTTAAACTATACAATAAAAAGAGCATTCATTTTTCTTTATTTTTTTTTTGTTTTTTTTGTTTTTTCTGTAAACAAGTGTTAATTTCTTGTTCGGTAGTATAATTTGGAGAAAAGTAATATACTATGTCACTAATAAGTGATTCCTTCTGTTCATACATTACCTTTTTGTTGGAAACGACATCTGATCATAGTGTCTGCATTTGAACCAAAGTAGTACCACAGTTATTAATAGCCAAGGGAATCATTTGATGATACATTGTACAGCTTGATAATTGCCATCATATATGTTACATATATTTCCATTGCATAGATAAATGTCAAGGGCAGTAATGATATCCACTTAGGAAATTTAACCGCATACTAAAAATATAATTTAGTCAGCAATGCATGTTTCGCTCACTGATCTGAAGCATTTTTAATATATGGTTTGAGATTTAGAATTTGATATAAGGGTATACACTATAAATGATCAGTCGTTGGATCAATAATAGCATCCAAGTATAAATTAATATACACATTGCAGGAGGCACCATTATCAATGATAGTCTTGCAAGAGGGTTTCTGTACAAGTAATTGAAGTCATTGCTCTGAATAACATAGATCACATCACTAGACAATAATATAATCGTTGTCTTTAATTATATAAATGAAACTATGGGCATGTGTTTTGGGGTTTGATCCGATCTCTAACAGAAAGATCTAAAAACATCCTACAAGATCTAAAAACCATGCATGCATCCTCGATTTTTCTTTTTGATTTTAAATTTATTTTGGTTCGAATTGGGGAGGGGGCTAGGTGACCATTGGGCGGGGCAAGTGCCACATACAAAAAAAAAGTTTCATTAGTTTTATTGAAATTTGAGGAAATGCCCCATTCAAATTATATATTTTAGTTTATCTTTAGATGAATTTATGTGAAAATGATAAGTACACTAAAATTTGTTAAGCCCAAGAATAACTTATATCGGATCCATTTTTATCACTTACAAAACTAAGGGTTTATGTGTAACAAATTTGATAAGAGGGTTGGATCAACCACGTTCAGTCCAGCCCATTATATCCATAGTATAAATAGTTGTTTACATTTGCATTGTGAAAAAAAGTGAAAGATATAATTATGTACACAATGAGTTGTGGATATCTTGATGGACGAAATTCGACACCAGCGATGATGTTGTGATTTTCCATCAGTTTTAAGCAGAGGTGCTTTTTCTTTTTCTTTTTTTCAGCGGCAGTTCTGCGTTCATGTCTGGTAAATACGAGCCGTTGATCCGGAGAGAGGCATGCATATGTAGATCACTAGGTTAATTAAACAAACATAGACAGAGCTAGTTTTTATCTGATAAGAGGATTCTTCACTGCAGCAGAATGATGATTTGGCTTGTCTCCAACTGTTTCCTTTTATCAAACTGGAATTTGTCTCCAAACGCAGCGTCTTTAAGAGGTTGATAAAGCAAAAGCATCTATAACTACCACTTTGGAGTTTAAACATCACACATTCTTTTTTCTTTTTCATTTATCCCAATCAAGAGACAGACAAAAGGTGTTGCGTAATAGGTTATTTTTGCAGACTATACCCCGGAAAATCTAGTGTTTAACTGGTTAGCCACACTGAGAGACAGCTATGGTAAAGCTAAGAAGTGATAACAAATGTCAAAATCTCTTGACTTGATACACACGTAACACAACAACATATTTTTTACTCTGTTTTTATTTCATCTTTGAATTGAAGTACGCTAAAAGTCTTTAGTCAACAATGTAAAATCGTCAACATATTCGAACCATAACCATTGGATATCTCTTTCTCTATCTGCGACTTACAATAGTGTGATGTTGATAGTTACTGTCCTACAAAGTGGCCGAAAGCTTTGTGGTAGAGAGACTAAAGAGAGTTTAGTCTTTTCACGCATTTGATTTTGATTGACTCAAAAACATTGAAAGAGATTGTTCTTGTATATGGTAGCTCCTTTTCTTTCTATTATGCTTTGTCTTCATATAATTTAATGTACATTGCTCAAAAGTTTAATAATTGGTTCGACGAATCTGGAATTCCTTTTGTATATGAATATGCTATAGAGCATCTGAAAAGCACATTGAAATACTACTGATTTAGGATGGAATAAGGTGCTCTTTTGCTTTTGGAAGTTAAGGATAAATGGATAGTACTGCTCACATTATAATAGTACTCTTTCACTAGGCTCGATTCTATGCTCTACATGTGTGTTAGTGCATATGGCATCAGTATCACTTATCTTCTTATATTCGTTTTAGATTTTTTAGAGGTGGGACAGTAAATTTTTCACATGATTTGATTATATCTAAACAACTAAACCTAAAACAACATATTATATTCCCAAAATATTGGTCTGATTGGCAAAAAAAAACTCTTTCATTCTTGGACTATTGCGTACATTTTATAATATTGTACTCAGTTCATAAGTTAGTTATATATTTGAATCTTGTAGATCTTCAAAAATGCACGTGCCAATATCCACATTAGATGTGTTAGATTTGAGGTTGGTTCACTATTCACGTCTTAGGTTTGACTAAATTTGATTTTGAATAAAAATAGTTATGGAAGTGATGATTTGATTTTGTTCGAAGAATGTGAACTCGGAAAGACGGAACAAGAAAATGAACACATGAGTTGGAGTAATATATGGGTTTCACATATAACATGTAACGTATGGTTGTGGGATTTGGTGCCAGTATAACACTGTTTGATTTGAGACATGATCATAACTTTTGTTGTAAATATGTCTTGTTTCATGAACCAAAACAGCTGGTCTTAAGTTGGTGTATCTTCTTCAAACAGTTATCTTGAACTTTGACTTCTCTAGTCTTTCATACTTAACCATACACACATTAATATCTCCTTAGTTAATGAAC
Source organism: Raphanus raphanistrum subsp. raphanistrum (assembly GCA_019706035.1). NCBI lineage: Eukaryota > Viridiplantae > Streptophyta > Magnoliopsida > Brassicales > Brassicaceae > Raphanus > Raphanus raphanistrum. The sequence goes on from CM033988.1 coordinate 56,464,785, forward strand.
ATTTGACTTATACAGTAAACTGGCTCCACCTTACTCATGTCTTTTCTCGAGTTTAATAGCCTCTAATGAGTTCTATCTGAGGTTAGTACCAGTTTAGATACTAAACCATTATAGCCGACATAATAAAAAAATTATTCGTCGCGTAGCATCTACGTTTCTTGCTTGATTCGACAATATCAATGTTAAAACACTTATTTTTATTATTCAGAATACTAAATTTACATGCAAGAAAATCCGTATATTATTCCAAATAGTTACATGAAACAGATAAGCAATTGCGATCTCTCAAAAGTGCATCAATGTTTGTTCCAACTTTTAGTGGTACCTTTGGGTTCAAATTATTGTGGATTTTCCATATACACTTGTGAAAGACTTTTGCAGTGACCTCCAATAATTTGATCTCTTTAACAAGACTTCTCCAAAGCCACCTTTCCCTATCATTTTGGTTGAAGCTCTTTTGGGATAGTAATCATAATAAATAACTAATGGGTCATTTGTCTTTATTCCTATACTGAACTTAAATTGGACATAGCTGGTGCATGGAAGCAGAAGTAATTACAAAATATAGACATTATTTATTGACTCTACAAGTTAATGAGTGCAATCCAAATCCATCATGTTAATGATCTCTTGTACATCAACAAGGAGTTGTCTTAATGTGTAATTTCTTATCAAATGTTACAATCAGTACTTCGTTCAACTTTTTCTTTGATTGCACAGAAACGATATATGTCAATCAAACTCTCCTGTAATATCGTCAACTTTGCACTTAAACATCTTCCAGAATAAGACATCAATTTTGGTGAAGAGACAAATTATTATGTCCTTGAATTATCACCTATCCGGCCCCCATAATTTTTTAAAAAGAAATTGGATAGAGTCACTCCCAACTTTTGGATTCTTTCACCAGTTGAGGTAAGATTAGATATGTTCTCCTTTCACTAAGATTCACATAAGTCTAAAGATTCACGACAAGAGACAACTCTATTCTATTTACCCACAAGCTTAGTCATGTACAAACTTGACATGATTGATTAGTGCATGTATACTGAGTAAACAAGTATGTCCGTACATATAGTATGAACAAATCGGCTTAATATTTATATTTGCAAACAAAATTAATACAAATTTGACATAAATTGAAAGACTCCCAGCAAACAATCATTTATATTTTTAGCAGAAAAAACAATCATTTATATATATCTAACAACATTTTTTTTATATCTAACAACATTTGCTCATGAACTAAAATGAAAATATATTACTTTAGTACATATGAATAAAACCATGGTAGTGTGGGCTCCAGCCTAAGCATCTCTTGACTGACTTAATAATCACTCCCTAAACTGCCAAATGTCATCCATATTCCACATGGGATCTTGTGTGACGTTCTCGTACGCTTCCGCCACGTGGCATTCTGTTGATATGTCTGAATTTCCCGTGTAATAGTATTCCTCCATCCCAGGAATATATCCGGTGAGTTCTTGAGAAGCATTGCCTTCATGGTTAAACATCGAATCATCGATGACTGTGTTGTGATCCGTAATGTGTTGAACTGTCGTGAGATCAGGCATGAAAGCAGAGCTCGAAGAAGAACCATCCATGTTGCTCAAACACGGGTTCTGACACGAGAAGTCTGTATATGTCTGTGTGCTCATGGACTCGAATGATTGAGTAGGAAGAAGAAGAGAGTTATTGCTATTATTGTTGTTGTTGTTTTGGGGACAAGTATAAGTAGTGGACGAGTTCTGCTCCATCTTCTCGATCAATCTAGGGACCCAGAAACTACGAACAGCGTCAAAGAACTTGTCGCTATTAGATTCGATGTTGAGCTGTCGAGCTTGCTTCTGAACTCTCGTTCTCCAATAGTTCTTGATCTCGTTGTCCGTTCTTCCTGGCAAGTACTGTGCAATCTTGGACCACCTTAATCAAGACACAAGTTAATAGATTATGTTTAATGGTCGGGAACTTTTTTGGTAATATAAAAACAAGGCTTGATGATGAGTTGGAGAGTGACGCACCTATTACCCCATTTAGAGTGGAGCTCAAGTATCAAAAGCTGTTCTTGGGGAGTTAGATTCCCACGCCTGATGTCAGGTTTCAAGTAATTCAACCATCTCAATCTACAACTTTTGCCGGTTCTCTTCAGCCCTGTTTTCAAGAGAGTGGTTATAGTAAAATTAAGAGTATCGAATATTAAATCAAAATAATTGTTTTAGTTAATTACCGGCACATTTGGCAGCGAGATTCCAACGGCCTTCACCGTTGTGGAGAATGTAAGTGGTGAGAAGAGTGTCTTCTTCAAGAGTCCAAGGGCCTCTTCTCAGCTCTGCTTCTTCACTTTCTTTGAAGCTCTTATTCTTCATTGAATTTTCCATACTAAACTATCAATTTTCCTTAGAAATGCTATTTATGTGTTCTATATTTTGTATTTGTAAGAACTATGCATGCATGACTGTATAGAAAGAAAGAGAAAAGATAAGAGGGGCTTTGAGAAGTGAAAGTGAATCCACATGTTCTTGGGAATTTATAAACTGGTGTCTGGTGGTATTGGAAAGTGTTCTTACTTTAGCCACCAGTCTGCTTTTTCCCAATGCAGAGTTTAACTGTCACACGTTTTCAACTTCATTTAAATATATTCCTTAGTTAGCTTCTCGGTTTAACTCATAAAGGATACTCCACTGTTAAATAAAACGAAATTTAAAAGAAGAATACATTGACATATGTATTTAGTCGAGAATTTGTGTTAAAAAAAGGATTAGTCGAAATTATACTGTATTGGTGTTGGTGACGGATATTGGTGGTGTTTTTATGCAGTTAAAAATACTGTATTTCTCGAGCCACGTACCATATACTATTTACAAAATCCACTCTTATATATTTTAAGTTGTGGGATTTTAAAGTTTTGAATTGATTTTAAGGTATTTGGGTGGAGTTTCTTAGTTAAAAAAAAAATAAAACTCAAATCCCATTGTTTTAAGTGATATTCTAGAATAATTTAACAAAAATCACTTAAATCTCTGCAACTTATTAAAATCATCTAAAACTCCATTAAAAATCAAATCACATCAAATGTTAAATTAAATACATCCCCTAATAAAGAAACATTGTAACATTTGAGTTATGTTATTTGTCATCACCATATAAATTAGTAGATTCATTAGAAAACAACTTAGTTCATCTAAACATATAGTATAGTTTTCATTAAATTCCATAAAATTAGTTATTAATGTACAAAAATATTATTTCTTCTTTCTTTAAATAGAAGATCAGATTCAAATATATATTTATTTTAATATCATTAAATTAAATTATATACTATACAAAAATACATGATATTTTAATTTCAAAATTTGCATTAAAAATATTGAAAACTTAATATTTTAATTTTGAAATTTGTATTAATTTTTTAAAATCATTACAAATTACTAAAAAAAAATAAAGTCCCACATGTATAATCTTTTATCATTTAAAAAGATATATGAGTATGAAGCCTTATTGAATAAGTAATCATATTAAAACAAACTATATATGTAAATATCAATTAAATTTAATTATATATCATGTAAAATAGATAAAATGATTGTTTTTATTTATGTACTGTAAAATGATTATAAATATATAAGAGTGATTATTTTGATTTATGTGTTTGAGTCTATTTAATTTTATATTCAATTATTTATTATAAATTTATTTATTATATTATTTCATAAGATGTAAAAATAAGATAAACAATAATATAAAAGTAATTTGTATATACAATATTTATTCTGTGTAAAACGCGGATCTTAGATGTGTCTATAACGCATCAGAATATGATCTTGTAAAGATAAAGTAGCTACCTATAATTGCAATGAACTATATGTTTAATGAGAAGTATAGAATGATATAATGTATCGATGCAGTTTCATTTGATGATGGTAAAAGGAATCGGATTTGGTGACTGATTTAAATGGATTAGATGTTCACGTGGAAAGAATATATATCTGAAACCGGATCTTGGAAGAAGATGAAGATGTACAGTTCAAATTCTTAAATAAATTAACTTTACTGGAAAAGTTTACACTCATGATTAATGCAGTATTTCCTAACATTATGCCAAAGAATTTACTTAACTCTTACATTCCTTGCCTTGCCTTGTAATATAGAAATCGATTTTCGATATTACAATGATACATTTCCTCGAGTATAAGATTAGGCCTAGTTTGTTATATCCCCTATGTTTTAAACTAACGGGTTTTCAGTTTTATAAATAAACTATTTTTGTAATTAACAATTTAATAAAACAGTATATTATATTTAACTAATAAAAATAGATAAAATTTTAAAAATAAATAAATAATTTTTAATATGTACCTTTTTGTAAACAGCATACTAATACTTTCAAGGTCCAATCACCAGTTTTGTATTGATATGTTTTGATAAACGGTATCATGACATAATGAATTTACAGAAATTCTTTCATTATAGGTTGCATCAATGTGGTGTGAATGATAAAAAAGAAGACAGCTAGTTTTGTTAATGCCAATTTCTAGAAGCCAGCTAATTATCCTGACTTTTGTCGAATAGCATATATCCTTCTGTTGGCCAAAAAAGCATATATCCTTCAAACTTTGAATATTCAAAGAGTCCTCCTAAGTTTTCATTTGTCAGAAAACTTTTAAGCTCAAATTATATTCTAGGAGTATTAACTATTTTGTTAAACAATTAATAATTTTGGGAAAATAAGGAAAGGGTCGGTGTCGCTTTAAACTGAGAAGTCAAAAATGTCTATGTGCGTGTATTAAAATATACGGTATGGATAATAATACCTGACTTACTGTTTAAACCAATCTTTTGAAGATGATATGATAACTCACCCCTAAAATGCAAAACCAAAGCCTAATGACCAGGGATAAAGAAAATAAAGTATGATTTGACATGTGTGTCAACATTACCATTTTACTAGACAATCAACAATACCATATTGATACTCCTATTACTGACAATAATTTTTGTCTATAGAATAGATGTATGGTTAAGAGTTCGATTTTAATCGGTTTGGTTTCTCAGTTTCTGGATAATTCCAGTTCTTACAGTACTAATTGAAATCAACATGTTAAGTTTGGATTGTTTATCACAATATATTAAAGTTCACCTTTTAAAAAACCTGACAATCGGTTCACCACAATGAACCGAATCAAAACGAAAATTATCAAACCTTGGTTTGGTTAAGATGGTATCAATCAATAGGATTGATTTGACCTAATTGATCTGAATCTGACAAACTCGAGTTATACCCATAACAAGATGGCAACAAATGGAACAAATGTGTGAAAGAACAAGCGTGCAACAAGTTCTGTTGCAGAGTATCTGAAATAATCCTTTCTGAGATGGTTCTGTGGATATATTCCCCGTCTTCCACTAAACGTATAGTAACTGATCAAAATATTTGCAGACATATACATACTGTATATGAAAGTGTATCTCGAGAGCATCAAGGGCATCATTCAAATGATGAAGATAGACATTCATCGACCATCTCCACAAGGTTTGGATTCTCTAGTGCAGCCGCCACACGCTCTTTGTCGTTTAGTTGTTTATTGACTGCATTTTTTCAGAGGAAGAAACCATAAGTTCTATTACCAAATTCACTTGTGCTCATGGACTTCAAACTAAATATGGATCTACTGCTTTTGGCGCATCATCAAGCGTTGTTTTATGAGAATCAACTGAAACTTGCTCTTTGTCACTCTACTACTATATGAAGGTCTACAAAAAAAAAAGACGCAGACAAAAGGATAAAGAAAAATGAGATACCTGCAGCCTCAGTTGCATGAGTACCGGGGGCTACCCTTATATCAATCTGGCAAAAAAAAAAAAGAATAGTTCCAAAGTGATTGAGCCAACATTGTGAATGCTCAAGCTGTATTCTCTAACTCTTAACAATCATCATAACAAATAGCTTAGCACTCAAGCCAAAAAAAAAAAAAAAACTCAGTATGCTAAAAAGAAGGGTTGTACCTTGTAACGACGAGGAAGGCTTCGCATAAGCTTCACGCGGACACAGAGACCAATAATAGTTGCCATGCTACAATGTTCCACCGTTGGAGTGAACGTAACCCTATAAGAAAATGGCATCATCTCAGCACAAACTTGGCTCCAACTAAAATATCATTCTTTGTAACCAAACCTAACATGACTCTTGGAATCATCAACTTCAACAGAATCTTCTGTAAGGACTTTGAGTTGTTCCAGAGAGTAAGGATGCTCTGGATCTTTTATATCTCTTATATGATGTTCCGAACAATATGTTAAGTTTAAAAACTCAAAAAAATAATGATCCCTATATACATAATAAGCTTTGCAAAGGATATCGAAAACTTCGAGATGATCGATTGCATCTACCGAGAGCTCATTGGTACTGCTGCTGGAATCGGCACGAACATCACGACGATGTTTTATCTCGTACACGATCGGGTTCTCGTTGATTAATCCATTAACCATTTTCTTCCTTCCCTCTCTGCCAACAAAAAAAAAAACAAGTTCCAATTGAGAATTGAAAAACCCTAACGAGACAAACACAAGTATTATTAGGAATCGATCAGGGAAGCTTAACGCAAAATGACTTCAATTCGATTAGAGAGAGAGGAGCGCTGGTGGAAGACGAAGACAAATTAAGCTGTTCATTTGATAATTTTATATGGACCGGACCTGATGATAGAAAGTTGAAGTTGGGCCAGGCCCATTTAACTTGAGTTTCCAGAAGAGTCACGTGGGCTTCTTTGTAGATAGACACGTCATCACAACGTGCTTTCTTCTTCTTTCTCTATGTATCTCTCTAAAATGATCAAAACTGTAGTCAACTCAAAACTCAATCGGAAGAAGAAGGAAGAAAAACAATGGCGGAAGAGAAGAAAAGCGGGAAGAAGCAGGTGATGGTGGCGATCGACGAAAGCGATTGCAGCAAACACGCTCTCCGATGGACGCTCGCGTATCTCAAAGACAGCCTCGCCGATTCCGATATCATCCTCTTCACCGCTCAGCCTCAGCTCGATCTCAGCTCCGTCTACGCTTCCTCTTACGGCGCCGCTCGTTAGTATCTCTTCCTTCTCTCTTAGCAATCGATCTCGGGCGATTTCATTTGCTGTTTACTTTTTTTTTATGAACCTATCGGATAAACACACACGCACGTGCCGTGCACATGCTAGTGTTGAAAATTGAATTTTAAAGTGTTTTCTCTTCCTGTTTTTTTTTGCAGCGATAGAGCTGATAAACTCAATGCAGCAGAACTACAAAAACGCAGCGTTGAATCGGATCAATGAAGGGACCAAGATTTGCGCTGAGAGCGGGGTTTGTATTTAGATCTCTCTGTTTTGTTTGTATAGAGGTCACATTAATAATATCTGGCTTGTGTTGTTTAATAGGTTACTACACCAAAGAAGGTGATGGAGTTTGGAAACCCTAAAGAAGCGATATGTGATGCTGTTGAGAAGCTTGGTGTTGATTTGCTTATCGTTGGGAGCCATGGCAAAGGGGCTCTAGAAAGGTTTGTGTTTGTGTATATAATAACATTAAGATAATATTCTTGAAAAGTTTTTAAGTGTGTGTGTGTGTGTGGGTGTGGACAGGACTTTCCTTGGGAGTGTTAGCAATTACTGTGTTAACAAGGCTAAGTGCCCTGTTCTTGTTGTGAGGACTAAGGCTTGATGACCCTTCTCTCAGACAAAGTCCAAGAACTGCATGTGTGTTGTTGTGTAAAACATATTGAGAATAATGCTTTGCTTGTATACTACTATGTTTGAAGAAACTTTATGAATGCAAATAAATATATTATTAGTTTGATTGATAAAGAGCTTTGCTGTGCTCTTCTCTTTGTTCCAATATTTAGTTTTTAAGACGGTAACAATCAAATGCTAATAAACTCAGCTTCCGCCGAAGATCTTGTTAAGTGTAGCTGCTAGTCTCACTCCTCCCTGTGCTAAGCGCTGATACACTATCGGCAGGCGTGAGTTAAAGTATTCATCTGCAAAGAAGATATTGTTATGTTCTCGTTAGCTTCTTTACTGTGTGAAACCATCAGTTGTTTTGTTTGGTGGATTATTTACCTTCTAGAGTGTCTCCATCCGTTACTCCTTTGTATGCCCAGTCACAAGCTGCTTTGATTCCTTCGGATGCATAGCTGCAGAAGAAAACAAGTGAAAGCTACTGTAATGTTTGTATCTGCAGAAGAAAACAAGTGAAAGCTACTTGAAGGAGGTACTGTAATGTTTGTATCTGACTTACATGTCTGGGCATGCTGTCTTCCTTGTGCAACTCTCCCACCTACTGACTTGATCTGCCCATTCTGTCTGCATTTCGTTGAATAATGTGATCAACAGAGTAAGAAACGCCTTGAACTATGCAGATAAAGATCGAGTACCGTGATATTCTTGTTGATTGCATCCACCATGCCATCTAGCTCGGAGTTATAGAGATCTGCTTCAGCGGTCTGAATAATACTGGAATCCCAAATCTGTGTGAATCTAAAGCGTTAGAACAGGCCTTTGTCAAAATTTTATATTTGTTTTTGTTTTTGTTTTCTTACATGGTGAAGGTTAGCTTTTCTCGTGTACCAATGCACTTCGATGGTGTTCCCTCCTTTGTCCGAAGCAAAACTCACATGTAGAGGCTGCATATTTTACAACTATGCTATTTAGACATACACCCAGATACAAAACTTTGGTGATCTGGATCTAGTTTATGATTTATACCTGATGGATATCACCCATGAAATGAGACAGGAAGAGCAGGGCCTCTGTCAAGTTGTCTGAAAACAAGAAAAGAAAAAGGAAGAGAAAACATGTGAGGGAGATGGAAGATGAGGGAACTGGTGTGGATAAGTTTCGAAGGTACATTGTGGCGTCGATGCAGCTGCAGTGTTGTAACTAAGAAGCTGTGTGGTGTAATTGTAGATGGCTCCTGCAACGCATCTTCCGTTCACTCCATCTTCGTCCTTGCAGTCCCCTTTAAGACCCCAAAAACAAACAAAGCCCCATAAGAAAATGTGATATTGATGATTAAGGAAAAAAAGAACTCTCACTATTGTATTGGTAGGAGCAAACATCAGGAGTGTTGATGTAATGAAGAGGAGAAGACCAGTGATATCTGAACTTGACACGATCAGCCCAATCACACAAGCTTGACAGGTCTCCTTGTGCAGATTCAGGTAACAGCTCTTTCACTGCCTTTGCTGCAGTTTCATCCAACCTAGCCTGTTATTCTCCTTACTTATTAGTTAATACTTTGATATTCAACCGAAATATGAAGACTATAAACAAATCAAGAACCTGAGCGATTTTGCAGGTGATGGTGTGGCCTTCAATACCCCAGCCATGGACGTTAGGTGCTGAGTAAAGAAACAAAGCAGTGATGATCATCACTACATGTAATGAACATGTTTGGTTTGCCATTTAAGAGTTGTTTGAAATGTACTTTTGTTTCTTAGGAGATGGTTGAGTTTTCATTTGGCTCTTGTAGGTTATATGGTGATGAAGAATGGAGACGTATAAGGAAGTGAATCCGCAGATCTTTATGGAGAAAAGATGTGTGTATTGGTGTGAAAAGCTTGGTAAGGTCAGAGTGAAAGCTGGTATACAGTATTATAATTTGGTAGATATGGAATCTTTTTTTTTCTGTTGAGGAAATGAATCCTGTGTGAAACGGAACCAGATTGGTTGTCCGGGAAACAAGTTACTTCTTCTTTTTCGTTATCTATCAAATCTATGACATTAATGTAAATCATATTCTTTACAGGATATCATTCATGTATCTTAATATACTATATGAAAATTACGCTTATTGGCTTTTAAACTTTGGTATTAATATACATGAATGTTACGGCTCCTAAATTGTAAATAAAAATATATATCAGTTAAACCGGTTTGGTTATGCAAAGCTCATTTCCACCAATTTGGTTATTTAAATCTCGGTTAAGTAAATTGAAACTGGTCAGTTAAACCAATTAGATTATTATAATTGATTGGATGGTTTAGCTTTTCAAACTGAAACCAATTTTCACAACAAAGGAGTTTCCCGAACTAAAAGTTCCTCTCAGACAAAACCTAACCCCACCATCACACATTTGTCAAAATCGTCACTCCAAAAAAAAAAAGAAATCGCATCTGGGATGTTTCAATTAACCGGCGCGGCGGCTCCGGCTATGCCTATGACGGCATCACCTCCCAATCTACTTAAACGGCCGGTGGCGTTCCCTCCTTATTCGTCAAGGCGATCCCTTGCTTTACCTCTCCGGAGCTCAAAAACCATCAAACCTCTCGCAATTCTCGATCTCAAAGGCGGCAAAGGGTAAAATTGCGTCTCTAAATTGTGTATCTGATTCAGATTTTCTTGGAAAATCGATCAGAATTGCGATATATTATTTCTGATGTAAAAAGTGTTTGTTTTTGCAAGAATGAGCGGGTTCCACGAGGTAGAGCTCAAAGTTCGTGATTACGAATTGGATCAATTTGGTGTTGTCAACAATGCTGTCTACGCTAACTACTGCCAACACGGTAACAATGTTGCTTGCTTCTTTCGAACATGTTCTTGTTATGTCAACAAGTGTGTATTGCTTTCAGAATTCGTGTCTGCATGTTCAAAGTTATGAGCCTAGTTTTCGTTTTAGAGTCTTGATCATGCAGCTTTATCTGCCCATATTTGGTGTTGATTTTGCTAGTAAGTCCATAGTCCTATTCTTTGAGCTATGTCCATTACACATTTTCAGCAACGATCCATATAATTAATTACCTGAGAAATCTAACATATAGTTCTATATCTCAAGGGAAATGGATGATGCATTGATGATTCCTATTCTTACCAACTCTTGATTCTTATGTACATCTTTTCTTACTGAAGCCCGACACGAGTTTCTGGAGAGTATCGGTATCAACTGTGATGAAGTAGCACGTTCTGGGCAAGCCTTAGCCCTTTCTGAGTTGGCTATCAAGTTCCTTGCTCCTTTACGTGTAATCTCTCCTCTTTCTTCCTCCTTGGAACATTCCTCGACATTTTGTATGTTAACGCATTTTCATTTATGCTTTGAGCACCAGAGCGGTGACAGGTTTGTGGTGAAAGCGAGGGTGTCGGGGTTATCTGCTGCGCGTATTTACTTTGAGCATTTCATCTTCAAACTTCCAAATCTAGAGGTTAACTTCTTCTCATTTAAGCCTTTTTGTTGATTTGTAAAAAAATGTTGTCTACTGATATGGAATCATTTGATATATGGGATACACGAACAAAATCAGCCTGTATTAGAGGCAACAGGAGTAGCTGTGTGGCTTGACAACAAGTACCGTCCTGTTCGTATCCCTCCTCACATCCGCTCTAAATTTGTTCTGTTCCAACGGCAAGAAGACGCTGTCTGATTTCTGCCACCCCCACATTCTCACCATGATCTTACTGTATTCCAATGAGCCCAGTTAATGTTATTGAATGTGCCCCTAATCCTATATATGAAAATATAAATGTATATTTCCTGAGCTGCATACTTGGATGTGAAAGAAAAAAAATATGCAACCTTGAAAGAAAATGCAAAACAGTACAAAAATACAGTTAAAACATCCAAATAGTACACACAAAACTTGAACTTGAATAGTGTGAAATTCAAGTGAGACAAGAGCTGTCTTGGACAGTGAAGTAGAATACAAATGTAGATTATATTGCAGGATATGACGCCTGATTGCGCAAATGTTAATTACAATTACTTCACTCATAGAGTAGAATCGAATACAGTTTTAGAGTTACATTACACGGCGCCAACTGATCAACTAAAATAATAATTTTGGTATTAATAGCCTAACTAATAGGCCAAACCGAACCAGTACATAGTCAACGTCAACGATACAAGATCCAATTTAACTTACGTAGATCGTACGGTTCTCGTTGGCTCTCACGAATCACATCTATAAACTAACGGCCTGGATCATAACAGGAAGAACACAACTGCATCATGGATCTCCTCCTCCTCCTCCTCATCTCCCTCCTCCTCGCAACCACCACATCCTTCGCCGAGATCCGCAAATCCGAGATCCGATCCGATGACCGGCCCATCATCCCCCTGGACGAATTCGGATTCACACACACAGGCCGCCTCGAGCTCGACGCCTCCAAAATCTCCCTCTCAAACACCAACCCGGACCTCGACCTCTCCAAGGTCGGCTTCTTCCTCTGCACGCGCGACGCCTGGGGGCACGTGATCCAGCAGTTAGAGGAAAAAGAGATCACGTGCGCCCTCCAGTCAGATCTCGTCAAGCACGTGTTCACATTCAACAGACTCAACAAGAACACCTCCTTCTCAACCGTCTTCACCGAGAACGACGCCGATCAGTACTCCCTCGTCTTCTCCAACTGCCTCCAGAACGTCAAAGTCACCATGGACGTCAGATCCGCCATGTACAACCTCGAAGGGAAGAGCGGAGGACGAGATTACCTCTCCGCGGGAAGAACCGTACTCCCCAAGCTATACTTCATATTCTCAATCATCTACTTCTCCCTCGCCGCCACGTGGATCTACTTCCTCTACAAGAAACGCTGCACCGTCTTCGCGATCCACTTCTTCATGCTCGGCGTTGTCGTTTTGAAAGCTCTCAACCTCCTCTGCGAGGCAGAGGACAAATCACACATCAAGAAAACTGGATACGCGCACGGGTGGGACGTGGTGTTCTATATCTTCAATTTCTTGAAGGGGATCACTCTCTTCACACTCATCGTCTTGATCGGGACGGGGTGGTCTTTCTTGAAGCCTTACTTGCAGGACAAGGAAAAGAGAGTGCTGATGATCGTCATACCACTCCAGGTCGTCGCCAACTTCGCGCAGGTCGTTATCGACGAGACGGGACCGTACGGGCAAGACTGGGTTACTTGGAAACAGATCTTTTTGCTTGTTGATGTTGTCTGCTGCTGCGCCGTTTTGTTTCCCATTGTCTGGTCTATCAAGAACTTGCGCGAGGCGGCCAAGACTGATGGGAAGGCGGCTGTGAACTTGGTGAAGCTGACTCTGTTTAGGCAGTACTATATTGTGGTGATCTGTTATATATACTTTACTCGCGTCGTTGTGTATGCGTTGGAGACTATTACTTCTTATAAGTATATGTGGACTAGTGTTGTTGCCAGCGAGTTGGCTACCTTGGCGTTTTATCTTTTCACTGGGTATAAGTTCAGGCCTGAGGTGCATAACCCTTACTTTGTTGTTGATGATGATGAAGAAGAGGCTGCTGCTGAGGCGTTGAAGCTTGAAGACGAGTTTGAATTGTGAGAAAGCATACATTTGTTGGACAGGGGTGATTATATGGCTTGTCTTTTTAAATTTATCTTCTTAGAATGCAATACCTATTTTGTTTTAGTTTTGTGTTGTTAAGACACTTATATAGACTCTGATGAATGTCTTAACCATTGCATAGTATAATTTTTGTATTAATGGTAACGTAAAATGCTTACGTTATAACACTTGTATTTTTGTATTGATGAATCTAATACTTTCTAATGATCGATCATTCATGATTACGTAACAAACACTTGTAGAAGTTTTTACGATGTAACAGGCACAGTTTCATAATATTGACATTATACATTACGTTACATACGCCTCTTAGTTTTACCAGTAGCTTTAGGGATCTTGTTAATGACTTTAGAGTTGAACTTGTCAAAGGCCCTCTTTATGTTCATCCCGCTTTTACTTGCTGCATAGTTCAGCTCTTCTTCGTATAGCTCATACAGCATCGGTATCGTCTCCAGACTCACAAATACTTCAACAAAATCACACAAACAATTTCAACAAAATCACACAAACAATTTTGTTTTATTGTATTGTAATCTAAGACATACTTTGTGTATACAGAAAAGTCTATAGGTAAAATCATAAAGACTCACCAATGTATAACAGAGTTAGGGAGCTGAAGTAGTTTCCAACGACTGATAATATCCACAGTGAAACAACGGCCTGAAACAGAACGTCACCCAAGTTTTCAATCCAATCAATCTTGAGATAAAAAATTAATATTTCTTGATACTTAAAATTGATCTTTATACCAAAACTAGGAGTCTGAAGTCTGTTCCACTTGAAACATCATACAGTTTGATGATGAACCAGTTTATCTTATCGAACAAGACTCTCCAAGTTGATTCCGAGATCTTTAGGTCGTCAATACTTGGTGGTTGCCTGCACGACACGTCGTGTTCTTATGAGTGCCTTGGTTTCATAAAGAAGAATCAAAGTGTTAAATGTTTTTTTCGTACCTCTTGATTAGCTGTGAAGAGCCAATGTAAGACCAGATGAAGAATATGAAGATGGAGATCAATAGAATCTGGCAGAGGAAAGTGATGAAAGGATACTCAACCACTTCGAATAAGAACCATATCAACGTGAAAACCGCCAAGATTGTTCCTGATTCTTTCTTGTTTCTCCAGAACATTATATCAGCAACTGCCAAACATCTCAAGAGAAATATTGGTCAGATAGGATGATTTAAAGAACAAATATGAATGGTAATAAAGTAAGAAAAATATCTATGTTACAGTGTCCTCCTCCTAGGTTGTGGTACAGAGATCTTCGTCTTCTTGATGAAGATGCTCCATGTTCATTTCTTTCGGCCATAATTGTTTTGGTTTTTGCGTTTTATAATAAACAACAGTAGCCTTTTTGTTAGCTAAACTCTAAGATTCAGAGGTCTTTATAGATATGGATAAGAAAGGATTTGTTCTTGGATTCATAAAGAAGAAAAGCTATTTGAGATTTAGGAAAGGTATGACTTTAGCATGTTGCCTCATCTTTGTCTAAACTTCAAACCCTTTCTCATGCAAGTGTATATTCCAAGTTTAGTCTAGGAACACTGGGCCTAACAGATTAGCACCAAACCGTTAATGACTTATGAGCGCTGATTGTTGGCATTAGGCCTTTTTTTATAACACGTTGGCATTAGGCTTTCAGTTTTTAATTCGATTCAATTTTTTCGATTTTCAAATTTTCAATTCTAAGATATAGAAACCGTTAGAAACATCACTAAAAATTTTAAATGTAGAAATTTTTTTTTTGTTTAGAAACATCACTAAAATATAAACTAAAAATTATTTTAACAAATTAAACAAAATACTATTAGCTACAGTTTTTACTAAAATTAAAAGTTACCTAAAAAGATAATAACATATTATACATTAAAATATCCAAAACTTCTTAAAACATCATACAATAAAACATCTATAGGAATATAAAAATTATTCGGTTATTCATGAACATTGGTTTGGTTTTGGATCTATTTTTCAGTTCGGTTCTTGTTCAATTTCGGTTTATATTTTCAGTTCATACGCCCAAGCCTGTTAGCATCCTAGATGAGAGGTTTAAGTGAGAAGCTGAGAGAACAGTCGAAGTTTCAGATACGGCGACATACATATAAGCCAACAATACATCTAACGATACAAGAGTTTATATGAACAAATTATAACAACACCAACAACAACATTTTTATATGGTTTATACCCCAACAGTAAGTTTGTTTGTTTAAACCTTGTCGAACTCGGTGTTCTGCTGATGCTTGGGAGCATCTGCAGGAGAAGGAGAAGCAGCAGTCATACCAATCCCATCGTCACGATGCTTCTCCCATCCACCAGTGTCAGCCTTGGAATGAGCCAAGAGGTATAAAACGGTCGCAATCAAAGACATGAGAGTCAGAGCAGCTCCAGCAGCGAATACACCAACGGGTAAGACCGCACACGAAAGCGTTTTGCCTTCTTGGTAGACGCCTTTGCTTTTGGTGTGGTAAGCGTTCTTCGCCGATCCAGCTAACAAGCACGCCTCCGCACCTAAAAAGCTTACCCTGCAAAAAAGAAAGAAACTCAAGATCTGTGGAATCAAGATTCATAACTTTTTTCTCTTAGATTAGATTCAAAGTTCGATTCTTTAGAATAAAGTTTGAGTCTTTACCAAGAGACGACGAAGAAGACGATGGCGCAGACGGTGTAAGAAGCGCCGGTGACGAGACCCTTTCCGCAGCAGAGACACTTGGTGACGCCGTTAACCACCGCTTGGCTCACGAGGAGCAGCACGAACGCGGACATGCCGTACACCGTCGACGCGGCTGTTCCGTACTTGCAGAAGGTCTGGTCGTCGTACTGGTCGGGCGCTATTAGAGCCTGTGCATAAGAGATAAGAAGAAAATGATTTAAATCGGAAAAAAAAATAGAAAGAAAGAGAGAGAGAGAGAGGAGAGAGGAGAGAGTGAAAGAGAAGAGTACGGTGCTGCGGCGTCGTTCGGCGCCGAAGGCGAATACGAAGGCAAGGAGGTGAAGGGAAGTGACGACGGCGAGGATGGGAACGGAAACCGCCATTGATTTCGTTCTCTCTTCTCTCTCTCTCTTTTCTTTAGAGCTTTTTTTTGTCTCTTTAGTGCTTTGGTCAAGTGTGAAGAGACACTAAAGTGTGTCTTGATATTTGTTTTTCCTTTTTTCTATTTTTAACATTAATATTTGGACTGAGAGCAAATCGTATCATAGTACTGTATATTAGTATTTTGTTTAACATTATAAAGTTTTTTATATATACTAAAAATAATTGAATATTTTATTTTATTTTTATGTTAATGGAATAATAAAAATAAAATTAAGAGTTTGACAATTGCACAAATAACACTTAAAATAAAACCAATTTTTAATTTTAGAATAAAACTTAATATGAGACGGAGAGTGTAATATATTTCAAAAAAATTTGTAAGAAATATTTTAATATCTAATATTTCTAACTTTTTAATATTTTTTGATATTTTGATAAGAGTATGAATATAAAATATATTATTAGATTATAGTGAATATTTCAAAAGAAAAAGAAAGCTGAAATTGTACACCAAGATTTCATATTTAATAAATTATCTTATAATATGAATTTCTGAAACTTTTAAGATATTTATTCAAAATATTAACATTTTGCGTTTATATTTAATAGATTAAATATAAATAGAATTTGTTTTGATACACTAATGATTATTGATCTTAATTGTTTGAGTGTCTCCATCATTGCTAGCTCATCCTTTCAATGTCATTTTGGAAGAAATAAGTAATCATCCAAAGAAGACGGCCATTTGTAATTTGCTGAGTTATTAATCTTACAAGTTACAATTGTGGAGTAAATACAAAAATCCAGCGATCAGAAGAAATTTCTAAAAAGATTCTTCAGGTCGTTCTAGGCAGGAGGAGCCTCTCCCTTTTGACAAAGATCAATATGTTCTGCCGGAATAGCTGGATCACCGCTAAGTTGTCGGCCCCACTCTGTCCTTTTACCGGTGATACCAAGTCCCGGTTACCCATTAGAATATCTTTAAGATACTAGCCCGTGTTAAGTACAGACCCATTGGGCTTCCAGACTAGATTTTTTTTTGTCAGCTCGAAAACCAGATTTTTTCACGGCTGAATGTTTTGTTGAAGATGATACTCATCTTAAATCGAGCAAAGCCACCCCTCAAGAGTCAAGAGTCGACAATACTCAAATCTCATATCATTGACATACTTGACTTCATCAATATTTTGTACTCTCCAGAGCTAATTGTTTTCTTCTCATCAGGGACCGCGAGAAAAGCTTTTCTTGGATTAGGAATTACAAAATTCTTCTGGATTATTGTTTTGAAAATATATCATCATTATTTTCGTATGATATATATAACGGTAGGTCACATGTAAGAGATATTTCGTATTCGTAAATTTCTATAGTTACTAAAACTAGAGATGTTATGATAATTTAGAGCATCTCCATTAGGGGTTTTATACCCCTAATCCTTAACTGTTCCAAAAAAAAAAATATTAAAAAAATCGTGGGGTCCACATTTTAAGTGAACCTGTCTCTTAAAAATTCTTCTGAGTAAACATGTTTTTTAACTGTTTCGCGGACTCCACATCACGTAGTGGTCCGCGATTGATTCCGCTCTATTTTTTTTTTTTAATTAAAAAAAAAAAATAATAATAAAAAATTTTGTCTTGGAATTCGAGCTCAGTCTCCCTAATAGAGATGCTCTTATAGATTAGAACTACTGAACGAACACAGTTTTGTGAACGTAGTTAAATCAAATATTAATAAAAATTTCATGCATTATATTTTCAAAACAAATCATAACATTATATTTTAGTAACGTTATTAAAATTGACAAACAATATTACGTCCAAGTTTGTATTTTGTAGAAATACCATACTTATTGTTTTGTCATTTTCTGATGAGATTAAGTTAATAAAAACTAATTTATTTATATTATAGAAAAATTGATATAATTATTCATAAATATGTCATTGACCAATACTTTATGCCTAATTTAGCATTAAGGCAACATAGAATATTTTGTAGAACTTTTACTCAAATTTAAAAATTTGATATCTACAAGGACATCTTAAAATTTACTTAAAATAATAAGATACCTATAACTGGTTTGTCAACATATTCAGATGAAATATTTCATTTCTATATCTATAATATTTGAATACGATATATAGCCATTTTATGCTATAGTCAATTTTAAGAGTAAATATTAATAATAAAAATACTTATTTTGTATTTTCCATTAAATTTATGATGAATAACAGAGCATTTATTACTTGGTCATAGCCTTAAGATAAGTTGCATATAATGGACAGTTTAAATTTAGTCAAATTAAAAACATTTGACTAATTTGCGGTACGAACATTGGTGATCCAAAAAGTTAAATATAAATGGAATCTCAAAATATATGATACGCTCAAGAATCTGAAAAATAACTTTTGAAAAATAGAATTTCAACATTATTGTACATACATATTAATGCATGTTTTACATTTGCATAATAAATAAAAAAGTACAAAGTCTCTGAACCTCTCTCATTTAAATCTTCTCCTATCCTTCACACCGATAAAACACATGTCATGCAAAAATATCGTCGATCCAATCCAGGTTCTGATCTGAATCATCATCCAAATGATTGCCTCCTTCTATAGCCTCCCTTTGATTTGCGGCTTCTATATTTTGATGCTGGCTTGTAGTCGGGGTGAAGGCAAGATCATGGTCGATGCAACTAGCCGGCAAAGGAACATCTCTCTGAGAAGAATCATAGTTTTCCAACCATGCGTCCAAGTCCATCTCGCTGATATCAATATCAAATGAAACCAGATCTTCAATCGGAATATCATTACCTTCCTGGTAAGGAACCAACTCTATCTCGTTCGTATTATTTTCAGGAGGAGCTACATTGTCCAACGCAGCAAAACTTGTTTCACTAGGACCCAAACCCACTTGGGTTCTATTGGTTTCAGAAACCGTCATATCTTCAAGAATAGCATAATCGGCCTCAGCAAAAATCCAATCCCAATCCATTTGGTTTATATCGGTTTCAAGTGGGGTTTCAATATGACTTGTTTCACCAGACACCAAACCCAAATGGTTTGATTGAGTTAAAATCGTATCTTGAGAAAGACCATGATTTTCTCCTAGAGAAACCGTACCCATTTGGTTCATATCTAGTGGGTTCCTATTGGTTTCAAGAACATAGCTAGATGGCTGAGAAGGGTTAGGATTAATACAAATCTGAGCAGATTCCTTTTGGAATGCATCTAAACTAGATGCACCAACACTTGAACCTGAAAGCACATGAGAGATATGAATACTTAAACTAATATTGCTATTTGGTAGAAGGAATAACATTGTAAGATGGGTTATTATTTGTGGCTGGAGGAACATAATTAAAGTTTATGTATAATTTTATTTTAATAACTAGATTTTGACCCGCCCTTCAAAGGGCGGGTATATTTTTGTTTTACATTTTTTTAGAAATTTTAATTTCATGTTTGTGTATTCTTTGTAAATCATATTTGTGTTTTCTGTGATCATATTTGTGTAAATATTACTTTTAAAAAAGTTCAGTAAAAGATTTTGATAGTTATATTGAATTTGTGATTTTTCATAACTATAAACACTTCTATCATAGTCATTTCATATATTAATTGTACTTTATTTCTAACAGCTATAAATTTTTATTTTTCTTAAATAACAAAGTAATATTATTTTTGATTCACGTTTTTAAAGTGCAAATTTATTTGCCGAAACAAATTAAATTTATTGAATATAAATTTATATTTCTGACTATTTATTTACATTTAAATGTTACAAAAAGCATTATATATGTGAATTTTATAATAGGTTTAACGTTTTAACAAAAATAATTTTGATGATGAAATATATAATCAGGTTTAAATAAAATCATAATATTGTGGTATTTATTAGCATTTTGAATTATTCACGCAATTAAATATTCGTACTCGAAAAACCAATATAGAATCTATTCCATAAGTCTAGGCTTCGAATCTGATTAAATTGGACCTATATATTAAAATATTAATTTATTATATTTATCCAAATTTTGCTAAATTTAATTTATGATATAGTTTTAGTATATTTTCATATATGATATGAATCCACGGCACCAGTGGTAAATCTAGTGATCTACATTGAATTCAGCTTAGATTTTGAATTAAATTATAAAATTTCTATTTAGAAATTTCATACGATTAAAAATCCATCAAATTTTCATTTATCCGTGATTTTGTAATGGTTGACCCAAAAAATTGAGATAAATTTAATTATCTTTTAATTATTTAATTTCATGATAATTATTATTTATCGGCAAAATCCTAATTTTGTAGATATATTAGTTAAATAAATTTTTATTTCATGAATTGAAATAAAAATCTAATTATTTTTATTTTATATTAACTTTTTCAATGGTAAATAATATTATATTAATTATTTATTTTATTAAAAGGTCAGGGTTAGTAAACATAAAGCATAAACTTAGATTTTAAATATTAGTAGTCATAATAGTAAGAATAAAGGCGGTTATTAATTTGGATTAATTAATGTATTATTGTTGATTAATAACATATATTTTCCGTAACAAAATGTGCATATATTTTCAAAAAAGGTGCTGTAATTATTATATATATTTAAATCGACATATATCAATAATTTATTTGTACATTTTCATAAATATTGCAGTTATGGATCCTAGAATATAGGAATTAAAGGAAAACAATAAAAAAATATTTGGTTTTTTTTTAATAAGCCCCGACCATTATGGAGTTAAAAGGTGGTTACAAAATATTTATTAGATTCAGTTATAGAATATATGGTTTTTTTATTGTGGAAAAAATAATTGTTGGACATAACCCCATATCAATTGGACATGTTGAAGAATTTCAAAGGGCGGGTATAATTTTTTGTTTTATTTTTTGTGAGAAATTTAATTTTTATATTTTTGTTATTCTTTATAATCATATTTGTGTTAATATTTTAATATATTTTTGTAACTATATTAAATATTTCAAGTTGCATAACTATACACTTATGTCATATATATTTCAGAAATTATTTTTAAACTTTATTTCTAAAGTTTGTAACATATTATATTTTTTAATATTTACTTAACACAATTAGTCAAGAATATTCGTATTCAAAAAAATTATTCAGAATCGATCCGAAAATCAAAGTCTTATAATCTATTACATCTGGCATATACACTCGAGCGATTTTTAAAGTATTATATCTGAAAACCAATATCAAATCCAACCCGCATCGAAAACAGAACAAATTTTTTGAAACATGTTTAATTTAAAAAAATATATATTTTGTTAAATATATATATATATATGTAAATAGGTTAATATAGTCTTCACTAACTTTAAATAAAATTACATTTAATAAATATTTTTAATCGAATAACCTATTTAAAACCCGTTAAACTAAAACCCGTAAAATATATTTTTATGAATAATACTTCCATAATAATAACAACTGATCATGTTTCTAAATTAATAGAACACATGGATTAAATAATTTAATTTTCTTATAAAACAGCTACTTATAAAACAACGTTACAGTAGTTAGTTATACCTCTCACGTATGGTAGTTATTTATCATGATAATATCAAAGGCACATTACGGTTACTTCTAAAAAAAGAAGGAATATTACGGTTGTATAAAATTTGTTGTTAGTAGAAGTAGTTAATTTAAATGCAGTTATATTTTAAAATGGACACAACTTCATATCAATTGGACATGTTGAAGAATTAATAGAATAGATGTTACCGAAAAGTGAGTGACTATGCAGACCCGATGTTTCTTCTAGATGAAACTTTGGCATTTTGCCCTTCCTCTCAGCAGCAGATATTTCAAATGAATCTGCATTTAATCAAAAGTAACAATATTGACACAAACATGATATAAAGTTATAGAACTGTGAAAAGTAACCATGTAGCAAAAGAACACTTACATTGGACAGTAGATGATGAGGAACATTTTTTCTTTCTCAGGGAATACCACATAGAGTTACTTTCGATGATATTCTTCATTAAGTTAGAAGCTTTGAAAGGATACACATAATCTGAAGGATAATGAAATGTTTTATCCGTCGATTTCCATTCGTTCCTCGTCAATGTATTGCTAATTCTCTCAACTTGAAATTTGTATTTCTAAAACAATTACAGAATACAATGATATATAAAAACAGCCGAACAATATTATATGTTGAAGAATAGATGCATATATACGTACCTGAAGATGGCTAGCAACTTGGCGTTGAGACAAGTTTGAGTCATTCATGATCTCTAATATGGGTTTGGGACGAGACTCTGCAAGATGACGAGTGTAAGAAAAAAATAAAAATAAAGGAAAACTGGTCAAAAATGAAACATAATCGTTACCTTTTTCACCCAAGATGGATATAGCAGCTAAAAACTTCATGTGACGGTCACGAGTCCATACATTTTTGCGTCTCTCAACATTTTCTATGCTTCTTCCGTTTCGGTATATTTCAGAAGATGTGAATGTTTTGTTGAGTGGTCGTCTTCCTAGCAAAGATGACTGACTTGTTCCCTGCCTCCTTATGTGGTCTCTGAAAGCTTGGATCTGCTTCATGCTTTCTTCCACAATGTTCTCTCGTTTTTCAGCTACGTTGATTTTCTCCCACTCTTGCCTTTTATTAGGTACCACATGTTGCAACATGTTGTCGATGTCATTTTCAGAAATTGGCTTCTTCAGACAAAAACAGGCTCTTTTTGTCAAAAGATCTGATGCTTCCTTAATGTTTATCTCTGTACCAATCACTTTAACAAATATATAAGAGTTAGATTCATTTGTTCAAGAAAAAAAATGGAAAGAGTAAATAAAATAAGGATTTGTTAAATTTACTTACGTATAAGAGGAATTTCTTTGTGGTGCATGGCAGTGAGAAAATAATTTGTGTCGGTCAGCTCGACGTTGGCTATAACAAGTCCAATATCTTTTTGTTTTTCGATAACCGATATAGCCTCGCTTGCTCCATTCACACTCATAACATCTAAAATATAAATTGATGTACAATGCAACAAATGGTAAAATGTACCATATCCAATGAAGTTTTTTTGAATAATATGGAATCATTGATATCTGAATGAAAAATTATCTCGGAAGTGATTTTGTCATATGTCATCTCTACAATCATTTTCACAAAAATAATATGACATAGCTAATAAAATTGATGATATGACTTATAACTTAATATGACATGAAAAATTATATTTAATGTTAATTTATATTTTTAATAAACTTTTAAAATATGGTAATAACTCATATATTATATTTAATATTGATTTATATTTTTAAATTTTTTTTGGAATATGGTAATAACTCATACATCATCATTAAATAAATATATTCAAATATAACGTTACATATTTCAAAATATCAATTAGTTCTGTATTTTTAAATTATACAATTTTATTACTAAAATTTTCAAAAAATGTATACAATTTTTTAGAAAATTATAATATTTTAATCGTATGATCATTATTTTCCTATATATCTACAAATTTTATAAATACTGTTTAATTTTATTTTTTTTGATAATTATTCAATTTTATACAATTTTATTTAATATATTTAATTAAAATAAACAGCTATAAAAATCTATCTAAGATCATAATTTTAAACATATACATGCATATTTTAAATATAATTTAAAATACACAAATTTATTTTTATTTTAATTTTATGTTTATTTAAATTAGTTTTATATTAAAATATTTATAAGAAAAGAAAATCTATAATATTAATAAATTTTTATTTTTAAATATAAATTAAATTTAGCTGTTAACAAATTAATTTAAATTTAAATATTTTTACTGTATATGGTGTAGGAAAACACCTAGTACTAATGTAAATGATTAAAACAATGAAACTTTAGAGAATAATTGTTTTTACCTCTATGTGATCGTTGTTTAAGCATTGGAATGAGAGATGCCACTGATATAGCATCGTAGTCGATTAGCAGAATAACACCAGTGCTTTCAGGAATAATGTTTTTGGTCAAATTCACCATGTGTTCAGCCATTTCTTGAGAGAATTTGCTTAAAATATATGAGACTTTTAAATGTATATGGAGTTGTTAGTGAAAAATATGACAAATGAATATATAGAAGAAGAATAGGAAAGTGGACCCAACAAGATCATAAATTGCAAAAAAAAACAATCCAAGAATAAACTATTAAACTTTTTATCCAAATATATCTAATTTTATAACTTGACCCCTAAAATATATATTAAAATAGAAAGTATCTAGGTTAAAAGACAATTTTACGAAAATTTTGTCTCGATGGCGAATTTTTTTAATAGTAATAACTAAAAAATTATAATTATTCCTTTTTACTTACATTGAATTAGATTCTAAAAATTGGAAATAATATAATTCTTTTGACTGTCATAATTTCAGAATATAATAATTTAATATTTATCGTCTTAGCAAATATCGACATATAGTTATATCGTTACTCTATTTTAAAATATTTTGACCTGAAAATATATTGGTCATATACTCTTTAATATAATACTTAGGAGAATTATTAACTATTGTTGACCTATTGAACATGAACATATAGTTAATTTGCGTATAATAGTGTTTCATAAAAACATTAACAATATAAAAACATTAACAAAGATAAAATTTTATCTATAAGATTCACTTAAAATTTAAATAATAATTTCTTTAGATGGAGTGGAAATATAATTTTTTGAGTTTTTCTTCAAGTACAAAATTGCAATGCTTACAATAATTTGAAATCATAAAATAATAAAAAAAGATCCAAAAATAAAATATTTTAACTTAATAATTTAGCAAAAAAATAAAATAATTAATATAAAATATTTTAGCAAAAAAAAAGATCCAAAAATAAAATATAATTTTTTTATCTCAATATATTCAACTTTATAATTTGAACTGTTAAATATATATAAATATAAAAAGCATCAAAGTTAAAAGACAAAATTTTGAAAAGCTTTTCTCGGTAATCAAATTTATTTTAATAGTAATAACAAATAAATGTATGATTAGCTTCTTCTTACTAACATTTAATTAAACAAAGTTTTTGGAAATAGTATAGCTCATTTGACTGTAATAGTTTCAGAATATTCATAATTTAACATTTATCAACTTAGCAATATCGATAAATAGTCAAGTTGTTACTTTATTTAAAATATTTTGACCTGCAGATATATTGGTAATATATTTTTAATGTAATATTTAGGATAATTGTTAATTATTGTTGACCTAGTAATCACATAATTACTTGTTAAAACATCAACATTGAAATTTTAAATATTTATTTAAATCTAAATAATATTTTTTGGTTTAGTGTAAATGTAAATTCTATATGGATTGTTTTGAAAGTATAAAAATGGTAATATTTTAAATAATTTAATATAAATACTATATAATTTGTAATTTAAAGTCAATAATAGTTTTGGTATTGACTTGCTTTACATTTTCATCATTACCATATTTTGACTGATCGACTTTTATTAAAATATGGTGAGAAATATATGACTAGTCAACTTAAGGCTCTTAATTTTTTTTTCTGTCAAAAGGGCTCTTAATTAACTTTCATGTTTATTCTGAAAATTCAAAAAAATGAAAACAGTAATAGGAACAAAATTCATTTTTATATGCATGGCTTGAATGGAAGCTAAAGATTACTATAAAGTTGTTAAATTACTGAATTAAGATTGTGATGTTGACGTGTTGTACAATGTATAAACTAAAGCTCGTTTAGTCGTGAATTCATGCTCGAAGGTGGACAAAAGCAACATTGGTAATAATGGTGAACTACAACATCAAAATCAACACATTTTCCCAACCCAAACCCAGATGATTCAGAAATAATGAAGCTAACTAAGCCCAAACCCGTTAATTTAAAAGGACTAGGCGTGTGTTCGAGCACATGTTTAAGCCTCCAGGTCATGATCCAGATGCGTGACATATTTACATTGGTTATAGAAAACCTCTCATTTAGAGATATACAAAAGAAAGCTTAACACTTCTACAATGTAATTAACAAAAACAATCATCTGAATAACCGGAGAATGCTCATCGAAGTCTCAGAATAAGCAATGTTCAAACAACCCCATTTATAGTCACAAAACACGCTCTTACGAATGGAACATTATTCACTTTTTTTACCAGTATTTGCCAAATCCTTTAGAATAGCTATCAATATCTCTGTATGGTAGGGTATAGTACTGTTCAACTATAGGTAGGTATATACGGTTCAGACCTTATGTTTCTCATTTTACCTCAGGTCATTTAACCAGCTTGGAGGACTTATTGTTGGGTTTGCAACCAGCGGCAACGAGCTTCTCTTGCTCCGAGAGTGAGTGGCGGAAGTGGCAGCGGTGGCCGTAAGGACAGATATCACCAGCGAGTACCATTCTGCAAACCTCAGTCTTGTAACGTGGATGGCGGATCACTGGGCGGAGTTCTTTAATGCCGTGAGCGAACTGGCAGTGGTCACCGTATGGGCATGTCCCCGTCTCTTGCCACTTGTTGCAGAGCTCTGTCTTTGTCATCCCTTGATTGTACACCTCCACTTCTATCTCCTCCTCTTCCTCTTTCTTCCCTCCTCGCACGTATACCCTTTGCTGCAAAGTTTCCATCAAGTCAATTTACATCTTCAGTTCAAATAACGCATCATAAAAAAAAGAAGAAGAATCATCTATGCAAAGCTTAGACTCAACCCGCTCATACATCGACTCTAACTAAAGCCTCCTCTCACAAATATTATTTGTCCTGCATTTTTTATTCAATGATGGCCCTTCGTTCATCACCATTACTCTCGACATCTCTAGTTCAACGAAAGCAGAGGAATAGAGGTTTTGAGGTATCAGAACATGCAGCTCAGATTCAACAGTTAAGCAATGTCTATAGTGTCTCAACGACTACCTATTTCCAGAAACACTAAACCAAAATCAATCAGTCATTCATGAGTATTAATCTTTAACATGTATAGTTGATACTTCAGAGAAAGCAACATCAATGACAGTTCTTTTGTTTCTTTCACCTAATCAAGAATCTAAATCATTAACTTGGTTGAATCATAGTCATCAAATTCAAAAGCTAATCAATGATTCCTGTAATCAACTCTTAATTATAAAGAAAGCAACAAAAGAGGAGATTAGCTACCGTCGTACTAAGTTGCTGACCACAAGCTCCAGGCTTAGCTACGACTCCACGAGATTTTCCACATTGAGCAGCGGCGGATCCACCACCACCACCACCTTGGCTCGCCTTGGAGTAACCGCTGGATCTCACGGAGATGCTCTTCGGCAGCGAAGAACGGTTCAGATCCTCGTTCGCAATCACGCTCGTCGGACTCTCCTCGCTGACGTCATCTCGACTAACCGCGCGGTTCCGATTCTCCGCGTCGTCGTCGTCCTCGGCGCCGCCGCGGTCTCCGATCGAGAGATTGCTGAGCATCCGAAGCGGGACCCGATCGTAACCGAATCTGTGGCGGCTGTTCTGGACGGAGGATCTGATCAGCTCGTCGAGCTCTCTCTTGAGGTGGAGATTCATCGAGCGGAGCTCGGTGTTCTCGAGACGCAGCACCTCCGCTTCGAGCGACGCCTCGTGGAGCCGCGTGTAGCACAGCGCCTCTCTGTTCACCATATCCTGGCGCCTCTGCTGCTGCATCGCGCTGCTGGAGCGGTAGATTTGGTTAACGACTCCGCCGCCGCCGCCGACGGAAGGTTCGCCGTGAGAGGTGATGACGCTGTAAGTAAACGGCGCCGTTTCGTTCTCCATCGTTTTCCTCAGCGATTCTGTAATACAACAACAAGCAATTGGTAAATCAAAGATCCAGATTCCGTTTTTCGATTTTTATCATCAGATCTAGTGGAGAAATTGACGGTTAGAGATTGACCTGGAGTGGAGAAACTAAAGAGCAACCGAGAAAGTGCCGAGAAAAATCGAGAGGAAACTTTCTTGCTCGAGAAAGGAAGAAGCTGCAGGTATTTATAGTGGACTCTTGGAGGGAAGTTATGGAGAACGATTTTCATATTTAAATAAATAAATAATTATTTTAATTAAAGTAAAAATAAGGTGGTTGTTAGAAGTAACTAACTACAGTGCTTAAGCGATAATTACGGTTATGCCACTCTATTTTGA
Source organism: Raphanus raphanistrum subsp. raphanistrum (assembly GCA_019706035.1). Classification (NCBI taxonomy): domain Eukaryota; kingdom Viridiplantae; phylum Streptophyta; class Magnoliopsida; order Brassicales; family Brassicaceae; genus Raphanus; species Raphanus raphanistrum. Next base: position 56,493,266 of record CM033988.1, read on the forward strand.
CCATTTTCATGTAAATATTACTATATTGGATGTTGATAGTAAGAGCAAAGTGTTCTTTTTGATGATGATAATTAGGAAGAAGCCATAGTAGCTGGAGATACTAATAGCCAAGGCCCAGTTATGGTTAGAGAATCATTTGTTTCAACTAATTGCTTGTTTTTGAAGATTATTTCAAGGGTTTAGATTGGTCTTTTTTTACTTAAAAAATAATAATATGACTTATGCATTTTGATTCGTTGATATTGAAAATAAAAAAAATTGGAAAGAAGGTTTTGCTTATTTATCACAACTATAACTAACCTCTTCTTTGAGTGGTCTTTGTCAAAGATTCATCAATACAACAATTATGGTTTTGGTAACACGAAAAAGTCATTACAATTTTCTACTGTTCATATCTTATCATTGTCAGTGTCATTGTTTGTTAAGTAACCTTTTGATTTAACATTAAGGATAAGTTAAAAGTTCTGGTGGATCTGGTGATTACATATTTGGATGGTGAGGCAAATAATCAACAGTAACATGCATGAAACTGAAAAAGATGAACAGCTAAATTAGTGTCTTATGTATAAACGCATTAGTACAAACTTTTTTTTACCACGTTTTCTGCTGCTTTTACTTTTTAAACCGCACTAGTACATACTCTTATGCTACCATTAATGGAAGATGGCTTCTGTTAATACATACGTTCTTCTCCTTCAGCCTTGAGATGGAGTTTTGACGTGCAGTATTAGAGAGAGGAGCACCAAAAGAGATTACTTCCTCTGAGTGATTGTGAGGCTCGCCGCTTCCTCCACCGTTGGATCTTGAGAATGAAAGAGATGAGGAAGCTTGTTTAGGTGCAATTTTGGTCGAAACATCGAACGACACAATGCTGATTCTTACAAAAATCGCAGAAAGTGTGCGTAAAATGTCTACCCGAGAGTGCATTAGCTGATTCTTACTAATACTACAAGTTGGGTGTTGTCCTTTTTGTAATACTTATCGTCACATTATCTATTTCATCGACTACAAGATCTTCCAACTAAAAGAGTTATCACAACGATATTTTATTTATTCGAGTTACAACTTGCAAATAAATCAAAGATAATGGTCATGACTATATTAATTTACATAAACATGTTAAACCAAGCTTTGTTTTACAAAATGTTCCGTAAACGCCGCTCTTCGCCTTTCTCTCATAATTAATTTAATATGTAAATTAATAGTTTCTAATCCCTCCTTAAATATAGTATTCTTGTTTTGCAATTCCTTTAAATTTCTGTCAGTTGTTTATCTACTAATAATAAGAATCCCAATGAATTTTTATAGAAATTTTATTTTTTATTAAAAGTTGTGTCTTTTCATTATTTGTTTAAATATTTGTGTATTAGTTAGTATTTAAATTGAAAACATGTAATTATTTAAATGAAAAGTTGTGACTATTCATATATGTATCATTTCAAAATAACTACTTTAAATTGAAAATATATGACTATTTAAATTGAAAAATTGCAACTATTCATATAATTATCATTTAAAAATAACTACATTTAAATTAAAAAATTTGTGACTATTCATATATATAGAAAGTTGCATCTCTTAATTTTTTTGTACAAATATTTATGTATTTTCATTTTTATTATGCTTTTATCTATTTATTAATATTTCATAAATATTTGTAAATTTTTTATATCTAAAAATCAGTGTATTAAAATAAAAAATTAAATCTCTTGATTTTTATACATGAAAGTTTCATCTCCTATATGGTTTACATGAAAAAACCCTAACATTGTTGAAAAGTTGTGTATTTTTGAATAAATTTTATTTCTTTTTAATATTTATATATTTTCATTATATATTAAGGTGTGTTTTTTTTATTATTTGTTTCAAGAGTTGTGTATAAGTTAGTATTTAAATTTTATATAAATATGTTTGTTTTCAAATTTGCATATTACACATATCTAATGATTTTGTATATTACACATATCTAATGATTTCAAATTTGCATATTACAAATATGTTTGTTTTCAAATTTGCATATTACACATATCTAATGATTTTGTAATACTAACTAAATCAAATTAGTTTACGAGGCGTTCGTACTTCTTAGTTGACGACATAATAAACAATATATTTTTATTTAAAAAGATTTTAATTTTTCAAAAGAGATTTTCTATTTATTATAATTTAAATTTTAGAGTAACTTACTTAATTTAATAAAAGATGTATAAATGTTTTGGTATGAAAACATATAATTATTTATACAGTATTTTCACTCTATATCCAAACTTTTTTGTGGAATGTCATAAGACTTTTTTGGAGTGTTCTAAGAAGTTTTTAAACTGTATTTGAACGTCACTACCGTATCCACTGGATTATTTCGAAGCAATTTTGAAAGATTTTGGAGTTATTTAAATGCATAACTGCACATAATTTTCAGAATTTTCAGAGTTTTATGAACTTGATGTGATCGTCATTACCCTGCCCACATGTACATTTTAAGCAATTTTGGGAGATTTTGAATTTTTTGAAATGTATAATTGCACAGAATCTTCAGAATTTTATCTATTGATTGAGAACTAGCTATTATGATATTGAGCTCATCTTTTCAGAAACAGTAAACATTTTGATTAACTTTCTAATGCCACCAGTTTGAGGACAATCAGGTCTTTAGTCAAAAGTTTTGATAATTTTACTGAAGAGTGGTCGTTTGACGAAAATGAAACTTAATATCCTAAGCCATCTGTGGACATTGGACAAAAGGTTGTGGAATGTCAGCAGACATCCTTGGAATATCATAAGAATTCTTTGGAATGTCATAAGACTTCCTTGGAATGTCCTGAGACGTTCCTAAACTGTATTTAAACGTCATTACCCTATCCACTAGTTTGTTTCGAGCAATTTTGAGAGATTTTGGAGTTATTTAAATACATAATTATACAAAATTTTCATAAAGTTCAAAAATTTCAGAGTTTTATGAACTTAACAAGTGATGATAGTTTTACTGAAGAGTGGTCGTTTAACGCACGAAGAAGAAACTTAATATCGTAAGACATTTGTGGACATTGCACATAAGGTTGTGGAATATCACCATACATCCTTAGAATGTCATAAGACTTCTTTGGAATGTCATAAGACTTCTTTGGAATGTCATAAGACTTCCTTGGAATGTCCTGAGACGTTCCTAAACTGTATTTGAACGTCATTACTGTATCCACTGGTTTATTTCGAACAATTTAGGGAGATTTTAGAGTTATTAAAATACATAACTGCACAAAGTCTTCAGAATTTTCAGAGCTTTATGAAGTTTTTGTGATCGTCATTACCCTACCCACTGATACGTTTTAAGCAACTTTGGAAGATTTTGAGTTTTTTTTGTAATGTATAATTGCACATAATCTTCAAAATTTTATCTATTGATAGAGAACTAGCTATGGTGAAATTGAGCTCATATTTTCAGAAACGGTAGAGATTTTGATTAGCTTTCCAATGCCACCAGTTTGAGGTCAATCGGGGTTCTTAGTCAAAAGTTTTGATAATTTTACTGAAGAGTGGTCGTTTGACGCACAAAAAGGAAACTTAAGATCCTAAGCCATTTGTGGACATTGCACATATGGTTGTGGAATGTAAGCAGATATCCTTGGAATATCATAAGACTTCCTTGGAATATCCTCAGATATTTTTAAACTGTAGTTGAATGTCATTACCCTATTTTGGTTTGTTTCGAGCAACTTTGGGAGATTTTGAAGTTATTTAAATTCATAACTGCACAAAACTTTAAGAATTTTCAGAAATTTCAAAGTTTTATGAACTAAACAATGCCACCAGCTTGAGGTCAATCGGGGTCCTTAGTCAAAGTTATGATAGTTTTACTGAATAGTGGTCGTTTGACGCACGAAGAAGAAATTTAATATCTTAAAACATTTGTGGACATTGCACATAAGGTTGTGGAATGTCACCAGACTTCTTTGGAATGTCATAAGACTTCTTTGGAATGTCATAAGACTTTCTTGGAATGTCATAAGACTTCCTTGGAATGTCCAGAGACGTTCCTAAATTATATTTGAACATCATTACTGTATCCACTGGTTTGTTTCGAACAATTTTGGGAGATTTTAGAGTTATTTAAATACATAATTGCACAAAAATTTCAGAATTTTCAGAAATTTCAGGGTTTTATGAACTTTATGTGATCGTCATTATCCTGTCCACTGTTACGTTTTAAGAAACTTTGGGAGATTTTGAGTTTTTTTTGTAATGTATAATTGCACATAATCTTCAAAATTTTATCTATTGATAGAGAACTAACTATGGTGAAATTGATCTCATCTTTTAAAAAACAGTAGAGATTTTGATTAGCTTTCCAATGCCACCAGTTTGAGGTCACCCAGGGTTCTTAGTCAAAAGTTTTGATAATTTTACTGAATAGTGGTCGTTTGACGCACGAAGAGAAAACTTAATATCTTAAGCCATCTGTGGACATTGCACATAAGGTTGTGGAATGTAAGCAGACATCCTTGGAATGTCATAAGACTTCTTTGGAATGTCATAAGACTTCTTTGGAATCTCCAGAGACTTTCTTAAACTGTATTTGAACGTCATTACTATATCCACTCACTTATTTCGAACAGTTTTGGGAGATTTTGGAGTTTTTTAAATACATAATGTCCAAAATTTTCATAATTTTCAGAAATTTCAGAGTTTTATGAAATTTATATGATCGTCATTAACCTGTCCACTGGTACGTTTTAAGCAACTTTGGGACATTTTGAGTTTTTTGTAATGTATAATTGAACATAATCTTCAAAATTTTATCTATTGATAAAGAACTAGCTATGGTGAAATTGAGCTCATCTTTTCAGAAACGGTAGAGATTTTGATTAGCTTTCCAATGCCACCAGTTTGAGGTCAATCGAGGTTTTTAGTCAAAAGTTCTGATAATTTTACTGAAGAGTGGTCGTTTGACGCACGAAGAGGAAACTTAATATCCTAAGTCATCTGTGGACATTGCACATAAGGTTGTGGAAAGTCAACAGACATCCTTGGAAAGTCAACAGACATCCTTGGAATGTCATAAGACTTCTTTGGAATATTATAAGACTTCCTTGGAATGTCCTCAGATGTTCTTAAACTGTATTTGAATGTCATTACCCTATTTTGGTTTGTTTCGAGCAACTTTGAGAGATTTTGAAGTTATTTAAATTCATAACTACACAAAACTTTAAGAATTTTCAGAAATTTCATAGTTTTATGAACTTAACAATGCTACCAGCTTGAGGTCAATCGGGATCCTTAGTCAAAAGTTATGATAGTTTTACTGAACATTGATCGTTTAACGCAAGAAGAAGAAATTTAATATCCTAAGACATCTGTGGATATTGCACATAAGATTGTGGAATGTCACCAAACATCCTTGGAATATCATAAGACTTCTTTGGAATGTAATAAGACTTCCTTGGAATGTCATAAGACTTCCTTAGAATGTCGTGAGACGTTCCTAAAATGTATTTGAACGTCATTACTGTATCGACTGGTTTGTTTCGAACGATTTTGGGAGATTTTAAAGCTATTTAAATACATAAATGCACAAAATTTTCAGAGTTTTCAGAAATTTCAGAGTTTTATGAACTTTATGTGATTGTCATTACCCTGCCCACTGGTACGTATTAAGCAACTTAGAGATATTTAGAGTTTTTTTTGTAATGTATAATTGCACATAATCTTCTAATGCCACCAGTTTGAGGTCAATCGGTTCCATAGTCAAGAGTTATAATAATTTTACTAAAAAGTGGTCATTTGACACACAAAGAAGAAACTTAATATCCTAAGACATATGTGGACAATGCACATAAAGTTGTGGAATGTCACCATACATCTTTGGAATGTCATTTGACTTCCTTGGAATGTCATAAGACTTCTTTGAAATGTCCTGAGACATTCCTAAACTGTATTTGAACGTCATTAATGTATCCACTGGTTAGTTTCGAACAATTTTGGGAGATTTTGGAGTTATTTAAAAACATAACTGCACAAAATTTACAGAATTTTCAGGAATTTTTGAATTTTATGAACTTAACAATGCCACCAGTTTGAGGTCAATCGGGGTCCTTAGTCAAGAGTTATGATAGTTTTACCGAAGAGTGGTCGTTTAACGCACGAAGAAAAAAATTAATATATTAAAACATATGTGGACATTGCACATAAGGTTTTGGAATGTCATAAGACTTCTTTGGAATGTCCATAGACGTTCCTAAATTATATTTGAACATCATTATTGTATCCACTAGTTTGTTTCGAACAATTTTGGAAGATTTTGAAGTTATTTAAATACATAACTGCACAAAATTTTCAAAATTTTTAGAAATTTCAAGGTTTTATGAACTTTATGTGATCGTCATTACCCTGCACTGGTACGTTTTTAGCAACTTTGGGAGATTTTGAATTTTTTGTAATATATAATTGCACATAATCTTCAAAATTTTATCTATTGATAGAGAACTAGTTATGGTGAAATTGTAGAGATTTTTATTAGCTTTCCAATGCCACCAGTTTTAGGTCAACCGGGGTTCTTAGTCAAAAGTTTTGATAATTTTACTGAAGAGTGGTCGTTTGACGCACGAAGAGGAAACTTAAGATCCTAAGCCATCTGTGGACATTGCACATATGGTTGTGGAATGTAAGCAGACATCCTTGGAATATCATAAGACTTTTTTGGAATGTCATAAGACTTCCTTAGAATGTCATAAGACTTCTTTAGAATGTCATGAGACGTTCTTAAATTGTATTTAAACTTCATTACCCTATATTGGTTTTTTCGAGCAATTTTGGGAGATTTTGTAGTTATTCATAACTGCACAAAACTTTCAGAAATTTCATAAGAATTCTTTGGAATATCATAAGACTTTCTTGGAATGTCATAAGACTTCTTTAGAATGTCATAAGATTTCCTTGGAATGTCATAAGATTTCCTTGGAAAGTCCTGAGACGTTTCCTAAAATGTATTTGAACTTCTTTACTGTATCCATTAATTTGTTTTGAACAATTTTGGGAGATTTTGGAGTTGTTTAAATACATAACTGCACAAAATTTTCAGAATTTTACAAAAATTTCAGAGTTTTATGATATTTATGTGATCATCATTACCGTGCCCACTGGTACGTTTTAAGCAACTTTGGAAGATTTTGAGTTTTTTTATGAAATGTATAATTGCACATAATCTTCAAAATTTTTTATCTATTGATATAGAACTAGATAGCGGTGAAATTGGCCTCATCTTTTCATAAACGGCAGAGATTTTGATTAGCTTTCCAATGCCACCAGTTTGAGGTCAATCGGGATTCTTAGTCAAAAGTTTTGATAGTTTTACTGAAGAGTGGTCGTTTGACGCACAAAGAGGAAACTTAATAACCTAAGACATTTCTGGACATTGCACATAAGGTTGTGGAATGTCAGCAGACATCCTTGGAATGTCATAAGACTTCTTTGGAATGTCATATGAGTTCTTTGGAATATTCTGAGACGTTCCTAAACTGTTTTTAAACGTCATTACCCTATCCACTGGTTTTTTTTCGAGCAATTTTGGGAGATTTTGGAGTTATTTAAATGTATTACTACACAGAATCTTAAGAATTTTATCTATTGATAGAGAACAAGCTATGGTGATTTTGAGCTAATCTTTTCACAAACGATAGAGATTTTGATTATCTTAACAATGCCACCAGTTTGAGGACAATCGGGTTTTTAGTCAAGAGTTATAATAATTTTACTGAAAACTGGTCGTTTGACGCACGCAGAAGAAACTTAATATCGTAAGACATATGTGGACAATGCATATAAGGTTGTGGAATGTAAACAGACATCCTTGGAATGTCATAAAACTTATTTGGAATGTCATAAGACTTCTTTGGAATGTCATGAAACATACCTAAACTGTATTTAAACGTCATTACCCTATTTTGGTTGTTTCGAGCACTTTTAGGAGATTTTGGAGTTATTTAAATTCATAACTGCACAAAACTTTCAGAAAATTTCATAAGACTTCTTTGCAATGTCATAAGACTTCTTTGGAATGTCCTCAGACGTTCTTAAACTATATTTGAACGTCATTACTGTATCCACTCGTTTATTTCGAAAAATTTTGGGAGATTTTGAAGTTGTTTAAATACATAACTGCATAAAATTTTCAGAATTTTTAGAAATTTCAGAGCTTTATGAATTTTTAGAAATTTGTAGATAATTTTACTGAATAGTGGTTGTTTGACGCACGAAGAGGAAACTTAATATCCTAAGCCATCTGTGGACATTACACATAAGGTTGTGGAAAGTCAACAGACATCCTTGGAATGTCATAAGACTTCTTTGGAATATTATAAGACTTCCTTGGAATGTCCTCAGATGTTCTTAAACTGTATTTGAATGTCATTACCCTATTTTGGTTTGTTTCGATCAACTTTGGGAGATTTTGAAGTTATTTAAATTCATAACTGCAAAAAACTTTAAGAATTTTCAGAAATTTCATAGTTTTATGAACTTAACAATGCCACCAGCTTGAGGTCAATCGGGATCCTTAGTCAAAAATTATGATAGTTTTACTGAACATTGATCGTTTAACGCACGAAGAACTTATGAACTTAACAATGCCACCAGCTTGAGGTAAATCGGGGTCCTTTGTCAAAAGTTATGTTAGTTTTACTGAACAGTGATCGTTTAACCCACGAAGAAGAAATTTAATATCCTAAGACATCTGTGGACATTGCACATAAGATTGTGGAATGTCACCTAACATCCTTGGAATGTCGTAAGACTTCTTTGGAATGTCATAAGACTTCCTTGGAATGTATTTGAACGTCATTACTGTATCGACTGGTTTGTTTCGAACAATTTTAAAAGATTTTGGAGTTATTTAAATACATAACTGCACAAAAATTTTAGAATTTTCAGAAATTTCAGGGTTTTATGACTTTATGTGATTGTCATTACCTTGCCCAATGGTACGTATTAAGCAACTTAGGGACATTTTGAGTTTTTTTTTGTAATGTATAATTGTACATAATCTTCATAAAATTTTCTATTTATATAGAACTAGCTATGGTGAAATTGATCTCAACTTTTCATAAACGATAGAGATTTTGATTAGCTTTCTAATGCCACATAAGGTTGTGGAATGTCACCAGACATCTGTGGAATGTCACCAGACATCTTTGGAATGTTGTAAGACTTCCTTGGAATGTCATAAGACTTCCTTAAAATGTCCTCAGACGTTCCTAAACTGTATTTGAACGTCATTACTGTATCCACTAGTTTGTTTCGAACAATTTTGGGAGATTTTGGAGTTATTTAAAAACATAACTGCACAACATTTTCGGAATTTTCAGTAATTTCAGGGTTATATGAACTTTATGTGATCGTCATTACCCTGTCCATTAGTACGTTTTAACCAACCTTGGGAGATTTTGATTAGCTTTCCAATGCCACCAGTTTGAGATCAATCGGGGTTTTTAGTCAAAAGTTTTGATAGTTTTACTGAAGAGTTGTTGTTTGACGCACAAAGAGGAAACTCAATAGCCTAAGACATCTCTGGACATTGCACATAAGGATGTGGAATGTCAACGGACATCCTTGCAATGTCATAAGACTTTTTTGGAATGTCATATGAGTTCTTTGGAATATTCTGAGACGTTCCTAAACTTAATTTAAACGTCATTACCCTATCCACTTGTTTGTTTCGAGCAATTTTGGAAGATTTTGGAGTTATTTAAATGCATAACTACACAAAATCTTCCGAATTTTATCTTTTGATAGAGAAAAAGCTATGGTGATTTTGAGTTCATCTTTTTACAAACGATAGAGATTTTGATTAATTTAACAATGCCACCAGTTTGAGGTCAATCGGGTTCTTAGTCAATAGTTATAATAATTTTACTGAAAAATGGTCGTTTGACGTACGAAGAAGAAATTTAATATCATAAGACATATGTGGACAATGCACATAAAGTTGTGGAATGTAAGCAGACATCCTTGGAATGTCATAAGACTTCTTTGGAATGTCATAAGACTTCTTTGGAATGTCATGAAACGTTCATAAACTGTATTTAAACGTCATTACCCAATTTTGGTTTGTTTCGAGCAATTTTAGAAGATTTTGGAGTTACTTAAATTCATAACTGCACAAAACTTTCTGAAATTTCATAATACTTCTTTGGAATGTCATAAGACTTCTTTGGAATGTCCTGAGACGTTCTTAAACTATATTTGAACGTCATTACTGTATCCACTCGTTTATTTCGAAAATTTTTGGGAGATTTTGGAGTTGTTTAAATACATAACTGCACAAAATTTTCAGAAATTTCAGAGCTTTATGAACTTTATGTGATCGTCATTACCTTACCTACTGGTACATTTTAAGCAACTTTAAGAGATTTTGATTTTTTTGTAATGTATAATTGAACATAATCTTCAAAATATTATCTACTGATAAAGAACTAGCTATGGTGAAATTGAGCTCATCTTTTCAGAAACGGTAGAGATTTTGATTAGCTTTCCAATGCCACCAATTTGATGTCAATCGGGGTTTTTAGTCAAAAGTTTTTATAATATTACTGAAGAGTGGTCATTTGACGCACGAAGAGGAAAACTTAATATCCTAAGCCATATGTGGACATTGCACATAATGTTGTGGAAAGTCAACATACATCCGTGGAATGTCATAAGATTTCCTTGGAATGTCCTTAGACGTTCCTAAACTGTATTTGAATGTCATTACCCTATTTTGGTTTGTTTCGAGTAACTTTGGGAGATTTTAAAATTATTTAAATTAATAACTGCACAAAACTTTAAGAATTTTCAGAAATTTCAGAGTTTTATGAACTTAACAATGCCACCAGCTTGAGGTTAATCGGGGTATTTAGTCAAAAGTTATAATAGTTTTACTGAACAGTGATCGTTTAACCCACGAAGAAGAAATTTAATATCCTAAGACATCTGTGGACATTGCACATAAGGTTGTGGAATGTCAGCAAACTTCCTTGGAATGTCACCAAACATCCTTGGAATGTCATAAGACTTCTTTGGAATGTCATAAGACATCATTGGAATGTCATAAGACTTCCTTGAAATGTCCTGAGACATTCCTAAAATCTATTTGAATGTCATTATTGTATCGACTGGTTTGTTTCGAACAATTTTGGGATATTTTGGAGTTATTAAATACATAATTGCTCAAAAAATTTAGAATTTTCAGAAATTTCAGGGTCTTATGAATTTTATGTGATTGTCATTACCTTACCCAATGGTACGTATTAAGCAACTTATGGATATTTTGAGTTTTTTTGTAATGTATAATTGTACATAATCTTCATAAAAATTTCTATTTATATAAAACTAGCTATGGTGAAATTGAGCTCATCTTCTCATAAACGATAGAGATTTTGATTAGCTTTCTAATGTCACCAGTTTGAGGTCAATCGGGGTTCTTAGTCAAAAGTTATGATAATTTTACTGAAGAGTGGTCGTTTGACGCACAAAAAGAAAACTTAATATCATAAAACATTTGTGGACATTGCCCATAAAGTTGTGGAATATCAGCAGACATCTTTGGAATGTCATAAGACTTCTATGAAATGTCATAAGAGTTTCTTGGAATGTTCTGAGATGTTCATAAATTGTATTTAAACTTTATTACCCTATCCACTGGTTTGTTTCGACCAATTTTGGGAGATTTTGGAGTTATTTAAATGCATAACTACACAGAATCTTCAGAATTTTATCTATTTATAGAGAACTAGCTATGGTGATTTTGCGCTCATATTTTCACAAACAGTAGAGATTTTGATTATCTTAACAATGCCACCAGTTTAAGCTCAATCGCTTCCTTAGTCAAGAGATAATAATTTTACTGAAAAGTGGTCGTTTGACGCACGAAGAAGAAATTTAATATCCTAAGACATATGTGGACAATGCACATAAGGTTGTGGAATGTCACCACAAATCTTTAAAATGTCATAAGACTTCCTTGGAATGTCATAAGACTTCTTTGAAATGTCCTCAGGCGTTCTTAAACTGTATTTAAACGTCATTATTGTATCCATTAGTTTATTTCGAACAATTTTGGTAGAATTTGGGGCTATTTAAATACATAATTGCACAACATTTTCGGAATTTTCAGAAATTTCAGGGTTATATGAACTTTATGTGATCGTAATTACCCTGCCCACTGGTACGTTTTAACCCACCTTGGGAGATTTTGAGTTTTTTTTGTAATGTATAATTGCACATAATCTTCAAAATTTTATCTATTGATAGAGAACTAGCTATGGTGAAATTGAGCTCATCTTTTCAGAAACATGAGAGGTTTTGAATAGCTTTCCAATGCCACCAGTTTGAGGTCAATTGGGGTTCTTAGTCAAAAGTTTTAATAATTTTACTGAAGAGTGGTAGTTTGCGCACGAAGAGGAAACTTAATATCCTAAGCCATCTGTGAACATTGCACATAAGGTTGTGGAAAGTAAGCAGACATCCTTGGAATGTCATAAGACTTCCTTGGAATGTCATAAGACTTCCTTGGAATGTCCTAAGACGTTCATAAACTGTATTTAAACGTCATTACCCTATTTTGGTTTATTTCGAGCAATTTTGGGAGATTTTGGAGTTATTTAAATTCATAACTGCACAAAACTTTCAAAATTTTCAAAAATATTAGAGTTTTATGAACTTAACAATGCTACCAGTTTGAGGTCAATCGGGGTCTTTAGTCAAAAGTTATGATAATTTTACTGAAGAGTGGTCGTTTAACGCACAAAGAAGAAATTTAATATCTTAAGACATATGTGGGCATTGCACATAAGGTTGTGGAATGTCACTAGATATCTTTTGAATGTTATAAGACTTCTTTGGATTGTCATATGAGTTTTTGGAATATTCTGAGACGTTCCTAAATTGTATTTAAACGTCATTACCCTATCCACTGGTTTGTTTCGAGCAATTTTGGGACATTTTAGAGTTATTTAAAAACATAACTGCACAAAATCTTCAGAATTTTATTTATTGATATAAAACTATATATGGTGATTTTGAGCTCCTCTTTTCAGAAACGGTAGAGATTTTGACTAACTTATAGAATAATGCCACCAGTTTGAGGTCAATCGGGTCCTTAGTCAAGAGTTATGATAATTTTATTGAAAAGTGGTCGTTTGACGCACAAAGAATAAACTTAATATCCTAAGACATATGTGGACAAAGCACATAAGCTTGTGGAATTTCACTAGACATATTTGGAATGTCATAAGACTTCCTTGATATGTCTTGAGATGTTGGAGTTATTACTGTATCCACTGGTTTGTATCGAATAATTTTGGGAGATTTTGGAGTTATTTAAAAACATAACTGCACAAAAAAATAGAATTTTCAGGAATTTCAGGATTTTATGAACTTAACAATGCCACAAATTTGAGGTCAATCGGGGTCCTTAGTCAAAAGTTATGATAGTTTTAATGAAGAGTGGTCGTTTAACGCACGAAAAAAACTTAATATCCTAAGATATCTGTGGACATTGCACATAAGGTTGTGGAATGTCACCAGACATCTTTGAAATGTCTTAAGATTTCTTTGGAATGTCATAAGACTTCCTTGGAATGTCATAAGACTTCCTTGGAATGTTCTGGCACGTTCATAAGTATTTGAACGTAATTATTGTATCCACTGGTTTGTTTCGAACAATTTTTGGAGATTTTGGAGTTATTTAAATGCATAACTGCACAAAAGTTTTGGAAATTTCAAAAATTTCACAGTTTTATGAACTTTATGTGATCATCAATACCTTGCCTACTGGTACGTTTTAAGCAACTTTGGGAGATTTTGAGTGTTTTTTGTAATGTATAATTGCATATAATCTTCAAAATTTTATATATTGATAGAGAACTAGCTATGGTGTAATTGAGCTCATCTTTTCAGAAACGGTAGAGATTTTGATTAGAATTCCAATGCAACTAGTTTTGAGGTCAGTCGGGGTTCTTAGTCAAAAGTTGTGATAATTTTACTGAAAAGTGGTCGTTTGACGTACGAAGAGAAAACTTAATATCTTAAGCCATATGTGGACATTGCACATAAGGTTGTGGAATGTAAGCAGACATCCTTGGAATGTAAGCAGACATCCTTGGAATGTCATAATGCTTCTTTGGAATGTCATAAGACTTCCTTGGAATGTCATAAGACTTCCTTGGATTGTCCTGAGACGTTCCTAAACTGTATCTAAACATCATTACCCTATTTTGGTATGTTTGGAACAATTTTTGGAGATTTTTGAGTTTATAAATACATAACTGCACAAAATTTTCAGAGTTTTATGAACTTAACAATGCCACCAGTTTGAGATCAATCGGGGTCCTTAGTAAAAAATTATGATAGTTTTATTGAGAAGTGATCATTACGCACGAAGAAGAAAAATAATATCCTAATACATCTATGGATATTGCACATAGGGTTGTGTAATGTCACCAGACATCCTTAGAATGTCATAAGACTTTCTTAGAATGTCATAAGACTTCCTTGGAATGTCATAAGACTTCCTTGGAATGTCATAAGACTTCCTTGGAATGTCATAAGACTTCCTTGGAATGTCCTAAGACGTTCTTAAACTGTATTTGAAGGTCATTATTGTATCCACTGGTTTATTTCGAAGAATTTTGGGAGAATTTGAGGTTATTTAAATACATAACTGCACAAAATTTTCAGAATTTTCAAAAATTTCAGGGTTTTATGAACTTTATGTTATCGTTATTACCCTGCTCACTAGTACGTTTTAAGCAATTTTGGGAGATTTTGAGATTTTTTGTAATGTATAATTGCACATAATCTTCAAAATTTTATCTATTGATAGAGAACTAGCTATGGTGAATTGAGCTCATCTTTTCAGAAATGGTAGAGATTTTGAATAGCTTTTCAATGTCACCAGTTTGAGGTCAATCAGGGTTCTTAGTCAAAAGTTTTGATAATTTTACTAAAGAATTGTAGTTTGACGCACGAAGAGGAAACTTAATATCCTAAGCCATCTGTGGACATTGCACATAAGGTTGTGGAATGTAAGCAAACATCCTTGTAATGTAATAAGACTTCTTTGGAATGTCATAAGATTTCTTTGGAATGTCTTGAGACGTTCCTAAACTATATTTAAACGTCATTACCCTATTTTGGTTTGTTTTGAGCAATTTTGGGAGATTTTGGAGTTATTTAAATTCAGAACTGCACAAAACTTTCAGAATATAGAAATTTCAGAGTTTTATGAACTTTATAATGCTACGAGTTTGAGGTCAATCGGGATCCTTAGTCAAAAGTTATGATAGTTTTACTGAACATTGATCGTTTAACCCACGAAAAAGAAATTTAATATCCTAAGACATATGTGGACATTGCACATAAGGTTTTGGAATGTCTCCAGACATCATTGGAATGTCACCAGACATCTTTGGAATGTCATAAGACTTCTTTGGAATGTCATAAGACTTCCTTTGAATGTCCTGAGACGTTCTTAAATTGTATTTGAACGTCATTATTGTATCCACTGGTTTGTTTCGAACAATTTTGAGAGATTTTGGAGTTATTTAAATACATAACTGCAGAAAATTTTCAGAAATTTTGGGAGTTTACTTCCACTGGTACGTTTTAAACAACTTTGGGAGATTTTGAGTTTTTTTTTAATGTATAATTGCACATAATCTTCATAATTTTATCTACTGATAGAGAACTAACTATGGTGATATTGAGCTCATCTTTCAGAAACGTTACAGATTTTGGTTAGCTTTCTAATGCCACCATTGAGGTCAATCGGAGTTCTTAGTTAAAGTTATGGTAGTTTTACAGAAGAGTGATTGTTTGACGCACGAGAAATAAACTTAATATCTTAAGACATTTGTGGACATTGCACATGAGACTGTGGAATGTCACTAGACATCTTTGGAATGTCATAAGACTTCTTTGGAATGTCATAGGACTTTCTTGTAATGTCATAGGACTTTCTTGTAATGTCATAGGACTTTCTTGTAATGTCATAGGACTTTCTTGGAATGTTCTCGATAAAAAGTTATGATATTTTTAATGAAGTGTGGTCGTTTGACGCTTGAAGAGGTAACTTACTATTCTAAACATCTGTGGACTTCCAGAGACAGTTGTATAACGTCCTGTGACATTTCTGAACTGTCTGTGAACGTCACTACTCCTACGCACTGGTACATTTTAAGCAACTTTAGGAGATTTTTAGTTTTTTTAAATGTATAATTGCACATAATTTTCAGAAATTTATCTATTGATAGAGAACTAGCTATGGTGAAATTGAGCTCATCTTTTCAGAAACAGTAGAGATTTTGATAAGCTTTCCAATGCCACCAGTTTGAGGTCAATTGGGGTTTTTAGTCAAAAGTTATGATAGTTTTACTGAAGAGTGGTCGTTTGACGCTCAAAGAAAAACTTAATATCCTAAGACATATGTGGACATTGCACATAAGGTTGTGGAATGTCACCAGACATCTTTGGAATGTCTTGAGATGTTCCTAAATTGTATTTAAACGTCATTACCCTATCCACTGGTTTGTTTCGTGCAATTTTGGGAGATTTTAGAGTTTTTAAAATACATAACTGCACAGAATTTTCAGAATTTTATGAACTTTATGTAATCGTCATTACTCTGCCCACTGGTTGTTTTAAGCAACTTTAGGAGATTTTAAGTTTTTTGAATTGTATAATTGCACAGGATCTTTAGAATTTTATCTATTGATAGAGAGTTATGGTGATATTGAGCTCATCTTTTCAGAAACGGTAGAGATTTTGATTAACTTAACAACTAATCTTCAGAATTTGATAGCAATTTTAATTTTTTGTTAAGAATTGTGTCTTTTCATTATATATTAAGATGTGTTATTTCATTATTTATTTTTAGATTTGTATATTAGTTAATATTTAAATTAAAAAGATGTACTTATTTAAATGAAAAGTTGTGACTATTCGTATATGTACCATTTCAAAATAACTACCTTTAAATTGAAAACATATGACTATTTGACTTGAAAAATTGTGAATATTCATATAATTATCATTTAAAAATAACCACCTTTAAATTAAAAAATATGTGACTATTCATATATATGGAAGGTTGCATGTCTTAATTTTTTATACAAATATTTATGTATTTTCGTTTTATTATGTTAATATCTATTATTAATATTTCATAAATATTTGTAATTGTTTTATATCTAAAATTCAGTGTATTGATATGAAAATTTAAAATTCTTAAGTTTTATACATGAAATTTGCATCTCATAATTTGTTACATGAAAAATTCCCAAACAATGTCGAAAAAATTGTGTATTTCTTTAGGAATTTTATTTCTTGTTAAAAATTATGTTTTTTATTATATATTAAGATGTGTCTTTATTATTTGTTTCAAGAGTCGTGTATAAGTTAATATTTAAATTTTATACAAATATGTCTATCATTATTTTTCATATTAAACATAACTCATGATTTTGTAATACTAACTAAATTAAATTAGCTTACACATATCCCAGTAAACAATATATTTTTATTTAAAACTATTTTAATGTTTAAAATGAGATCTTTTATTTATTATACAGTGATATAATTTAAAATTTTAGAGTAACTTACCTAAATTAATAAAAGATGTATAATTTTATTGGTATTGATGTATTTTTATTTTAGTTGTAATTTCAAACTATAAAATATACATTTCTAATATTATCTATAAATAAATATTTTCATACGTTTTGACATGAAAATTTATTTGAAAATAAAATTAATTTTTCTATAAAATATAAATTATAAAATGATTATTTATTTATGAAAAATGAGTTCCACGCGATATCGCGTGGGTTCATTACCTAGTTATTCTTAGTAAATATATGAGGTAATTAGTAAGGCTCAATATTTATAATATTAAAAAACATGAAAGCATAATAGTATAGCCATGAAAGTTAGATCAGGAGGAGGAATCTTAACGAAAAGACTATGCACCCACCCAAAAATCATTCCGAGAGGCCACAAAGAACAAACCCTAATCCGAGAACGATCTGATCGATCATCATCGACATGGTGAGACCCTCCTCCGTCAACGTTACTTTCGTGATCGCCTGAGTGGACCTCGAAGCGACAAATGGGACAAGTGTTATGAATATTCAACCAAGACACGATGCAGCTTGTATGGTACAAATGCAAACATTTCAACTCTTTGCCTTCCTCTCCTACTTCGAACTCCTCTTTGCATATCGCACAAACCTTCTCTTTTGCCAAATCTTCTTCCGTGATCGTCACGGTCTTTAAATCCTCGATGGCCGATGAAGAAGCTGGTGGTGGACCGACACGTTCGTTAGGCGTGGCATCAACGAAGTCATCATTGGTATCATTAACTAGTTCATGATTGAACCGGTTACTTCTCGATGAGTTGATAAGATGGAGAGTGATCCAATCGGTATCGGTATCCCAAAACGGTCGGTTAAGCCTCGTAATGTCAACCTCGTCGTGGAGATTGATCTCTCTAGAGCAGAAAGGACATAAAGGACCGTATAAACCATAGTTTCGGAGCCTAATGGTACGGCTACAATGACGGCAATAGAAGAAATGGAACGTTCTTGTTCTTCTTGTTCCATTCACAATAACTCTTGGACGATACTCATGAGATGCCATGTTTTAACGTGACGTTTTAGTCTTTTAATTTATTTGGATTAGGGTCAAAACATATGCATTTATACCTACATACGTGTACATGTTTTGAAGACTAGGCAAGACGAAGCCTGTACGAGTGTGTTATTCTTTTCTGTCTAGAGGAAGAATGGTGTCGTGTGGCGTATGCTTATGTTAAATCGGGAATCTTTGGTGATTTGTCTTGTACGAATCAAACATTAATGATGGTTACTTATGATAAAGAGTGATTTAGCAGAGGGTTGTTATACGAACGGCCCGCTATCAGCCCAGATCTTGGACCCGTGTTCTGGTGGTTCCTTAGAATTGAGCATATAGTATTTTTGCAAGCCTTAATATTGTTGCATACGATTGAAGCATTGTACGAGCATATATGTTTATGAGTTTATTCCACAATTATTGGGATGCTAAGATAAAATTTTCATATAAACAACAAAAAAATACCATGAATCTAATCAAATAGTTTCAACTTTCGACAACGAGGAGACATATTATTTATTAAAGACCTAGTTGATAAAACTTTGAGAATTTTTTTTAAAATGTGGTAGAAGAAGAAAAGGCATCAAATGCTTTGTTATTGGGATTCGCACTGTTTTCTGAATTCCACGATATGCCAACTACTCCTAATATACAGTATTTGTTTTGAGATTTTAATTTTACAAACTAAAGTATTTTCCAAGTCCAATGGCAAAATAAATAATTTAAAGTTTCAAATTAAATTCAAAACTAAATACTGTACTTTATACTTCCACCGTTTTTTATTATAAGTCGTTTTAGAACTATGCACATGGATTAAGAAAATTATTAATTTCTTAGATTTTCTAGACAAAAACATCATTAATTATTTATCTAATCACAATTCAACTAATACAAAAATAGAAAATATTTTATCATTGGTTATATTGCATTAAGTGTAAATAAATTTTACATAGAAAACCGAAAACAACTTATAATTTAAAACAAATGAACTTCTCTAAAACGACTTATATTAAGAAACGGAGGGAGTATAAAAATACTAAAAACAAGAATGTAAAAAAAACTAAATGAATATATGTTCTTGGTCTACCCTACCTCCCTTCAACTAGCGAAGGAATCTTTTCCTTTTATTCTATTTTGTTTTGCTTACAATCAAAATCCTTTTTAATTTTTCAATTTCACATTATATTCCTATTATGTTGGAAACTCGTATTAAATTTGGATTTTATCTCTATCCATGAGAAAATGGTGGAAAGTTGACGTTGTTTTCACTAAGTATATAGAGACACACTTTTTCCATTTTCTATCTTTATTTCTCTAAATATTCTCCAATTGATATATAGTCATATAGAAGGCAGAAGCAAATTAAAAAAAGCAATTCCACAAACTAAAAGAGTGGCAAATAATTGGTGCAATTTGGTATAAACAAACCACTTTGGTTTCGTTAGAGAATTGAATTCACACAAGAGAAAGAGAGAGAAAAAAACTTCAAAAAAAAAGGGTGAAGTTTTTACTCATTCCCTCTTCTCCTCTTCCATGGAAACACGATCAAAGGAAGCTCGGATTTGAGATGGGTTTAGTTTAATTTCGATTCTTAAAGTTTGTTTCTTTTTTAGCTGATGTATAGGGTTTAGAGTTAGAGGTGTGTGGTAGTATTAGGGTTTTCTTTCTTGGGTTATGTGGATGGCTACACGATCATCTACCTCTGGGTTCAGACACGAGTCTATAAATCTCCACTCTTTGAGTTCATCTGAGATGATTCCGATGGGTCCTTACTTGGGTCGAAGTGGTTCCTTGTTGGGGATGCATATGATCAGTAATGTTAGTAACTCTGGTTTAGTTCAAACCGGGAACTCTTTTGATTCGGTTTCTGGGCTCAAGCTAGATACTTCTTTGGCTAGTGAATGGTCAACCGAAGAGCAACTCAAATTGGAGGTTGGCCTTGAGAAGTGAGTTGTTTCTTTATTATCAATGAGTTTTTTTTTAAGTTGATATGAGAAGTGAGTTCTGTTTTTTTTTTGGTTGTAGATATAAGGATAAACCAAGTATCATGAAATATATTAAAATTGCGGCCACTTTACCTGACAAAACCGTTCGAGATGTTGCCCTGCGGTGTAGATGGACGACGGTAAAGCTCTGTTTCACCTATCTGTATGCAACTTTCAAGTTTTTTTTTTGGTTGCTTTGTAGCCACTTTGCATTCCTGTAGTTCTATGTTTATTATGCCATGTTATATCTGTTATCAAAGTAATAGTGCTAAACTTGCATAGCAGTTTTTGTGAAAAAATCTTCTCTTTTCTGGTAGAATGCTTTCTAGGTTTTTTTCTTTTCTTTTTTGCCTTTTGTCTTTGTCCATCGAATACTGATTTTTAAAAAAAAATTAAAAAACAGAGGAAGAGAAGAAAAGCAGAAGAATTCAACTATGGAAAAAGAATAAGTTCTAGCAAGGTATGTTGGAGATGCTTGCAAGTTTTTTTTTTCAATTTGATGAGTGGCACTCTTGAACACACAAAGAAAGCAACTTTTTTTTTTGCTATTTGAGATGGAATAACTCAATATAAATTTTGAGGTTTTGGTTCTAAAGTGTTTGTACAATAAGGCAAAATTCTAAAAGATTTATATTTCTTCAGGCGGGATTGTCTTCAAGCATGCCTTCTGTTAGCATCGCTTCATACCCTTTCTTGATGCCCTTTACAAGCTCCAGTAATAAACATATTACATCTGAAGGTCTTAACTTTCATCTAATATGCAAACATCCATTTCCTATTTTGTTTGTAAAAGGAGGCAATACATACACTTATTTCTTGGTGAATTAATAATTATTCAAATACCGTTTTTAATTAATAGACCTACTCTTCTTTTGTTAAAATAAATTGAGATTGTAGTGGCTTCTTACTATGTCAGCATAGCTTTTACTCTGGTAAGGAGGTGATTAAGATAACTGCGTCTTCAAAAATAGTTTAATTTTAGAAGAAGAGTTTGCACATAGACATTGAAGTTGATGAGTAACTAATTTTTTTTTTTCGGTTGTTCTGTCTCAAGATTTAAGTGGCCATGCAATCAGTCTCTTAGAACAGAATGTAAGAGCTTTTAGTCAAATTAGAGCTAATCTATCCTCATATAAGGTAAGCTCTTGGTTATCTGGTTTTAAAGAATTCAAATGCGGTCTTGCTAAAATCGCTCTCTCCTGATGATTATGATGAACAGGTACATGATAACATAGATCTGTTTTGTCAGACAAGGAACAACCTTATCACCATCCAAAATGAGTAAGTTGATACTTTTTGTATATGGTTATTTTTTATATAAAATGGGTGGAGATTGTTGAACAGAATATCTTTAATTTGGCAGCATGAATAATATGCCAGGCTTGATGACCCAGATGCCACCATTGCCTGTTGCAATCAATTATGATCTCTCAGCTACCATGTTGAGTAATTCAACTTTGGTAAGTTAATAAACTGCTCCTTCCTTGCATTAAAAGTCCTTTTTAACATATTTACTAGACCATGACGGGCGGGTGTTTATTTAATTTTTTAATTTTTGATTTACACTAAATGATGTATTTGTTAATAGTTACTTGTGATACATTCAGAGGCGGACCTACTATAGGATTAAGGGTTCAGTTGACACATGTTTAATTATAAAATAATTGGTTTTGCATAGGAAGCCAAAAAGAATCAGCAGCTAAAATGGTATTAGTGTATGTATTGATACACCTAAATCTGGGTTCACATCTCTAAATTATACTTTTGTTATCATATTTTTAAAATTTTATATATCATGACACATGTAAAAAAATTGATGGGTCTGCCATTGGATACATTGAGTTCTTTTTGAATTTTTAAAAACAATCAAATCTGTGAAAAATATTTTTTTATTATAAAGAAAGCTTAAAGTGAACAACGATAGATTATATGAAATATATAAATAAATTTAGTTAATTTAAAATACATTGAAATAATTGACTTTGAGTCATATATAAATCAATTTAATCGGCTCATTGTTATTACATTTTTTGTTAGGGCCATAGTGTTTTAGATCAAATTAAGTTGGTCTAGTGGCTCATGACTCCCCTTTCTTATTCTAACCGACAATTTTGTTTTGTAACCGTTCGGTGTTTAGAAAAAAATTGTGAAGAATGAAAAAAAGAAATATCTCGACTTTCGGTGTTCTCCCATGGTGATGACGATTTCAAAACTCATTAATCGAGGGTCTAATGTTTGATCTTTGTGAATCTGATGTTTTTTCTTTACGAATTAAGGTATGAAGTAATTAAATCTCTTTTGAAATAATTGGTTTATTTTTCATTATGTTTCAAAGTATATTGTTTGCATGTCTAGTTACACCTAGTTAATTAATAAATGTCCATAACATTTATAAAGCAAATCAATTGTTTCCTAAAAATAATGTAGTTAGCAAGAATATAGGCAATTGCCTCATTCTTAACTATTTACTTAATCTTATATTTAATATTGAGTACTCTGCAAGTTCAGTTAAACAGATTTTACTGGGAAGAAAACATAGATAATTTATTCATACGATAATTTTTCAGACTTATTGAGACCTAGCTTTATATGAGGTGAATAAACATTGGTTTAGATGAAAAGGGAAATTCAATTTTATCTTGAAATTATTTTAATAGAGACTGGAAGTTAAATTTTATTTTACGACAATAAATAATTTCGAAATTAATATCCTAGATTTTTTTTTTGATAACAAATATATAATTTCAGAATTTATTTAATACAAGAGAAGTTAAATTTTGTTTTAGGACAACACATTAACTAAACTGAAAAAGACAAACATTAAAATAGAAACTATCTATAAATAAACAGAGTGATAAAGACACATTTAATAAACTGGTTAAGACAAACATTTTTTTAGGAATGTTATTAATAAGGTCAGTGGCATGTAAGTGTAATTAACATTGAAAACTCAGGGGCATTTCTTAAATGTATTTCTCTTTTAATAATAGAGATGTCTACGTGTTCTCATAGTTAAGAACTAAGAGTTGGTTTGTTTCCATCTTTGAAAACATTTTTTAGACTTTTAGTGCATTTTTTTGGTTTAGATAATATAAATATTGTTAGATTCATCTTTGGTCTTCCTTGATTTTTTGTAACAGACGATGTCATTGAACACAATGCAAAATGGTGGTTTCCATATGAAGCAAGAGTCTTCAGTCGAAGAAAAAGAATGAGTCACATCACATATTTTTTTCATTACACGTTGGGAAGTTTATTGCCAGGCCGGATGTTGCAAGTTTGCAACAATGCCGTAATATTAAGAAGTATTGGTCCTGGCTCCAAACCCTCTTGAGGTCTTATATTAGATTGATCAACTTAGTTTTTTTTCTTTCTTCGTTGTGTTTTTTTTTTTAGGATTCTAAGCGATGTGTATAAAAATGGGAGATGCAAGAGTGTGTTTGAGATTTGTAATGTGTAATCTTTTGTTTGATCATTTGGTGTGTTTTTTTTTTTTTTTTGAAAATGATTTTGGTGTGTTGTTATTCTGATATCCATTTACGTTTTACAATATTTAAGATCAACGTCTTCAACTTGATTTTTTCTTTTTCCACATAAAACATTTATCCTTTTTTTTAAGAGCACTCATAATAAATATCCATGAGTTCTGTCAAATTTAAAACAAGTACAATAGACTCTAGAATTTACCCTTAACGCAAGAAATTTTCTACGACATTGAATGTAGTTTTAAACTAGAATAATTGTTTGGGTCCACTTTAAGAGCAGAACCCTCCAAAAATAGGCGTATGCCATTTAAAAGTGGAGAGCACACGGTCTTCTTTAGTAAAAGGCGAAAGAATAGTTCGCTTTGTGCTCACCACATGGCTGCGTGACTTAAACGTTAGCACTTTGAAGTCAATATATACTTACAGTCTCCCGTATCCAATCCTCTCAGTTTCCGATATGGGAAAGACTCTTTTATTAAAAGGTCTTGTGGGCTGTAGCTGGGCCTATGCATTATATAACCGATCTTTTTCCTCTTTGGTAAAGGATGTTCTAATGAATTCGTGATGGATCTTATTCTCAGCAATCAATTTTAAGACTATATCTCTTCTTTCAGACAGGGGTGCACTTGACCCAGGACCTATAGACACGTCTAATAAGTACTTGAACAAGAAGATTTCCACATACCAATTGTAAATCCAATTGAGTTGGGATAGTAAGTTGTTCTGAACGAAATAACATGCTATAGTTCGTTCATACGGGTTCAGCGAAAATAACATGTTATAGTTCATGTTATATCTGAAAATGCTATTTAATAACATGGCTGTGCATAATGCAATACATATTCTAATCTTATTTTTGTCACTTGGTCGTTTAGCTAATTTGACCTTACTTTTATAAATAAGTGAACATCAAACGAAACAAAATAAATAATCTTCAACCTTTAATTTTGTATATACGACACATAAACGTTAAGAAACAAGAACAAGAAAATGCAAGAATGGCGACTTCAACAGTAAGAAAATGCAAGAATGGCGACTTCAACAGTATAACAAAGATCAAGGAACCAAAGGAAAATAATGAGCGACGGGGAAACTCTACATCATCCAGTTTAACCGGTTTTGGGAAGATGAAACATGATCTCCTCCTCTAGATGATGGACCATCAAAGTTAATTAAGCTTCTTATGGATCGATTGTCACTGCCGTTTTGTTGGAAATAGGAAGGATGAGAGAGGTTGTCGCTAGAATCGAGTAACAAGAATGGAGAAGTGGACGCAGTGGAAGCCATGGCTGTAGCTCCGACCGGAAGTGGGTGGTTATGTGTTCCTTCGTAGGTTGTTATCAATATCGACATGTCTTCTAAACACCTTTGCACCTTCACAAATGCAACCGCTCTATCTTAAAATAGCTATATACACATAGCATAAGATCATGAAATGCAGTGAGGTGATTTATATTAATGTAGTTCGTTTTTTATCAATACTAATGTAGTTCAGATCTAATAAAAGTGTACACTGTTTGAAAAAAAGATCTAAAATGGCTCCCCTCACAATAGTATAGACTTTTTGTTTGAGCTAACAAATCAATTATATATAGGGCCTAGATAGTAAATTTTTATTTGCTTGATCAAAATTAGTTTAAAAAATCAATGTTACTTGTTAAAAACCATCATGAAAACCATATTATTATTTTTAAAATACATGATAAATAAATAACAATAATTTCATAATTTTTTTTGAACATATGTTTTAAAATATATTTTTTTTTTATCAAAAATAATTTATCTATCATTTTTTCGTGAATAAATTGTAAAGATCGATTTTGGTTATCTTATAAATTTTATCTAAATTATAATCCTCTAGAATTTGTGGGTATGTGTATTTTTGCACTTCTCGCAGAGTCATACCTGTTTTCTAACGGGACATCCTGGAGCCACGGTGCATCGGTAATAAGCTCTTGGACATGGATTCCCTTTCGCTGTTTTCTGACCGTACTTTCTCCACTGGCATCCATCATTCATCTACACATATTTATTCATCATACACGGAAAACATTCCTAAAATTTTATGTTACCCTAACTAGTCTCCAAACTGCATGCATAATTGCATATGAGTCTATAAGAAGAGATTTTTTTTTTAAAGATGAGATATATAGAGAAACTCACCGTTGCGGTTTCACATCTCGCTCTCACTGACACCCTGGCCTTTCTATTCCCCTGCGAAGAAGACGTTATGACACGTTGTGTGTTTATATCTTTTCCCTGAATGGTGCTGCTACTATTGCATCTTTGCGTGTTACGAGACTCAGCTTCTTTGTTCTCTCCTTGTTTCTGCTTTTTCTGTAGAGAAAGTGAAAGCCCTAATTCTCCGTCTACCAAAGGCAAGGAAGCAATTCTTTCTACTCCTCTTTTCTGAGCCTTGGCTTGTGCCCCAAGGAACGTTTCAAGATCCTAAGACATCAAGTTATATATACATGTTAAATGTGACTACTATATATGAAAGTAAAATGTATTGAAGACAAGATTCTAACAAAAAGAAGAAAAAAAAAGTCAGTATTATCTTACCATTTTGTTTGTTTGATCGATAACCGGGAATTTCATCTCGAGCTGACGATAATCTTGAAGGGTTTGTTCTACAAGCTTCCTCAGCCTCGTATTCTCTTCTTTCACATGTTCCATCTCGGTCTGCATCTGCAAGAGCTGATCTCCATCCGTGAATGTTAAACATATTTGCACACAATAATATTGTTGTGATGATGTATAAATATTAGACGAATTGTAAGTACCTCTTCACGTTCTTTTTCTTCTTTTCGGGTTCTTGAACTTAAACAAGAATCTTCAGTTTCCACTTCTGTCACCATTTGTTCATCTTTGTCTTCACTAGCACCAACATCATCATCATCTTCTTCTTCTTCTTCTTCTACTTCCTTCTCACGGCTGTGTTTTGATCTTCCTTCATCTTTCTCTTTCTCAAGCTTGAGAGAAAGATCCATGCCCATTAATGGAGATGAAAATGAAACCTCTGTATTTGTTGTTAGCTTTGGATTTTAAAGTGCTAAAGTCAAATTCCATTTTCAGATCAGAATTCCGTTTACTATTTGTATTATTCACTCTGGTACGCATCTAAAGCTACATTTGACTTTCTTTAAGTAATGAGATTATCTTGAAGATAAAACAATCCATATTAAATTAGTTAAGCGTTTATATTGGCATTTAGACGTTAGAACAATTAAACCAGGTTACCATGGAATCATGGATAAATTAGATGAAGATTCTTTAACATTTTAAAAGCATATTTTATATTGTCAACATTTGGGCATTAGGGTCCAGGAAACTTCCGGTAACATGTGTTGTACCATGTGAAATACAGAAGACCGTCGATGTCTGCTAATTTTTCAACTTTGGTATTGATGTGTTTATAATCAGATGCGTTAGTTTAATTTTTCAGATATATATAGTTCGGTAGTGTTGTAAAGATCAAGATAATAATAACAATAAAAGAATGGAAAGAATGGTGGGATCAAAACGTAACATATATTTTACTTCTTCGTCTCAATCCATCATTAGACATCTAAAATTCAAACCAGTCAGAATATTTAAAGTTTTTTTTTTGTTTGTTTGTAACTTGGCTTTAATATGTAATGAGCTAGATTATTATATAATTCAGTCAACGAATCTTGAATTTCCTCTTGGAGGTTTTATTGAAATTTTCCACTTCAAAATACATTTTCTGAAAGGTCAAATCTTGGTGTTATGGACTTGTATTCTTGCGCAGCCCTCATGCTACACATACGCGTTCGGGTGTGGGGGATAGCCAGCGAGGATATTTTAGTTATGTTCGTTGTGCAATTTCTTAAGAAAAGTCGGTTCATATTGATATAACTTGATACCAAAAGACAAGTTGGTTTGATCTGTAAATAGTATAATATGCATGAGATATATATACTATTCTTGTAAGCTTTGTACGTGTTGGTGCACAATTTGATGGCGAGAACGTCGGAGTATATGATGTATTTAATCAGTAAAGTCATGTCCATCTGCTAAATATTTAAAGCCGTTTGATTTTATTTAGTTAAGTGTGTTAATATAACCCATTTTATATATATGTGCTATCATTGTTGTGATTTTTTTCTGCTAACGTGAATACTTAATTAGCAACTATTAAACTCGTACGAAAAAATCCAGAACAAGATACGATGCCAAAGAAATAATGTCTATAACAAGATACTAGTTGCCTTGGGATCGGATCTAAAAATAGTCAACTAGCATACTTTCAGTTTTTATCGTTTCCATCATATGTGTATATAGTCTTATCTCACGTTCATTTAATAAACTTAATTTTCTTATAGAGAGGTAGGCAGTAGAAACTGGTCCACAGTTCTGTTGGAAATAGAATTAAGAGCAAGTTTGATATTCATCTCTCTAGCGTCGAATCAAACTTGTGAATTTATTAACTCATTCAATAATTATGTATTGTATTCAATATTTGTTTAAGTATGCTAATATAATTTGAATAGCCAGCCAACACACAATTTTGAAATGATAAATCCACTGGCTAGCCAACAGTTTTCATAACCAGAGTTGCCTCTAAACAAGTTCCTTTGTTTCAAGATACTAAAATAAATTGAATACTCAATACACAATTTTGCAATGATAAATTAACAACTGACTATATATTAAGGTTTACTACATCTTGTTAATCTAAGAACCAAATGATAATAAATAAAATCATATATCCCTTTACATCTAATATATACACAATATCAGAGTACCAACAAACTTTATCGACTTTGGATTGACATTTCAGTTGTTTTTCTTATATCTTACCAAAAAGGAACTTTCCAGTTACATGAAATATACTATAAAATAATTAAATAGCATATGGATAGTAAAGAAATGAAAAATTTGGCAGAGGAAGCGTGGGACAAGAGAGTAATCGGCGCCGCAGCCATATCCTCCGTTGGAATTTTATACTAATTCACAAGCAAAGAAAAAGGTCAAATGCAATTTCACTTGTGTCCCTAAGTCAACTTCTGAATCAAACTCCCATCTGGGGCTTTACATTATGTCCCACCTCCCTCTTCTTGCTGCATCCTAATGGTGTCTAACAATTCCTAATTTCTTTCTGTTAATAAAGTATTATAGTTTCCACATAAAAATGTTCAAAAATACTTAGGATTTAGGCAAATAGCTGTGGTAGTTCAAGTGGGAAGGCTTCTATAGTATGGTTTCCCCGTCCATGATTGATTCTTGTGAATGACTCTCCATCCGAAACCACCTAAAATCTGCCCAAGAAGCCTGAAGCTAATTGTTCTATTTCTCTAAAACTTGCTCTAAAGCTGTGATTCGACGAGGTCACATCTATCATCCACCATAAGAACTTACATCGTTTTGTTGCCTGTAACGCCCACTCAAATATAATCCATTCCATCCACGGCCAAGCCGTGTAAGACTTCTTTTTTTTTCAGTCGCCAAGTTTATATATGCTAACATGTAGAAGAATCTAAAATACACCAAATACGAGGATAATCCTGATGAGGCCCAATCGTGAAGCATAATGGGCCTTAAGAGGCTTAATCACACTTACGCACTCGACAGACTCGTGGAGGGCGTACCTCCACCACACGTGGCGTGAGGAAAGAGAAACTCCGAATCCAGAGCTAATTGGTGGAGCAGTGGTCGAAGTGCTCTCTCTCCTCTGCTTCTTCTTCTTCGTCGTCGTCCCTTTCGTTATCTGCTTCAGAAACCCTAATCTTCAATCCCTAAAGGTAAAATCCATCTCTCTCTATCTCTATCGCTTTCTACGCACTTCGTATAATTTTAGCGATCTGGATATCTGTTTTGCCTAGGGTTTATAGAAAAAAAAAAAAAATCTCGATATCGGATTCGAAATTAGAGATTGGCTTCGAATCTGAACTCTGTGTTAGTTGTAATCTGTTGATTTTCAATTAGGTCTCAAGGATCGAAACGAATTGAGAATATTAATTAATTTATTTATTAATATTAATTTCTCGATGTGTGTGTGTGTGTGAGTGATTCTCTCCATGTGGATTAGATTCATTGCTAATGATTTCAATTATTTGATTTATGATTAGATCTGACTTAGTCTATATACATTGATTCTCTTTTATATGGTTATGTTGTTACAATCTTTTATGTGATTGTTTTTTTACTTGAGTATACTTTGTACAGGTGTGTTTTCTGAGATTATGGCCAAAGCTACAAGGAGGACAAGACGCAGGAGGGTACACTCGTCGCGGCGGATGATCAGAGCAAGACCTTACAAGTCCCAACCTTCTAATAATCGTCTTGTGAAAAGGAACGTGTTTCCAGAAGACTGTTCTAAATGTGTAGAGAAGAGGGACAGCTGGGAGAGTGTTATATGTTCGGTCTGCATGGAGTGTCCACACAACGCCGTGCTCCTCCTCTGCTCGTCTCACGACAAGGGATGCCGTCCTTACATGTGCGGCACGAGTTTCCGGTACTCCAACTGCTTGGATCAGTACAAGAAAGCGTCGGCTAAGCTTGGGAACCTCACCTGCCCGCTCTGTAGAGGGCAGGTGAAAGGCTGGACGGTCGTGCAGACCGCGCGTGACTATTTGAATCTCAAGAAGAGGATATGCATGCAGGAGGAGTGTGTTTTCGCTGGGAGCTTCGGGGAGCTGAGGAAACACATGAGAGTGGAGCATCCCTGTGCGAGGCCGCCGCGCGAGGTTGATCCTGAGGTGGAGCAGAACTGGAGGAGGCTTGAGATTGAGCATGACCGGGATGATGTTTTCAGTACGATTAGGTCGTTGATACCTGGCTCGACGGTGTTTGGGGATTACGTTATTGAAAGAAACAACGATGGCGATGATGATGATGGCAACGGTTCTGACTCAGACGAGGGTGGTGGTGGTGATCATTACAATGGTTCAGGGATGATGGATGCTGGGTTTGGTAGGAATTTTTTAAATGTTATCCTTATGATGCATGCTGTTGGGGCGTCGAGGAGTCAGACAAGGCGTTCTGATTCTGATTCGAGCGACTTGACGACGACGATCAACCGTGGAACAACAAATGAGATGACTTTCTCTGGAGAAGAGGAAGAGGATGATAGACAGAGTACCTCTCTGGCAAGTCGAATGAGGCGACAAGGACGGGTTCTACTAGGACGTTCGGGTAGGAGACGTAGAGATAGAGAAGCTAACCAGAGACCAGGTCCCCCTCCTAGATAAGAAGAGATATCACTAAGTTTGGTTTTGGGTTTCAGGTAAGTTCAAGAAAGCAACTGACCTGTGAACCCTTTTTTTTCTGCTGAATTTGACTCAGATTTGCTTCTGGTTGTCAAAGAAGCAGGTCTGTGTTTACGCATTTTAATGTATCCTGATGTAACTTTTCTTGTCAAAGTTTTACATATGTGAATAAGCATGGTGATACAGTGATGCTCAGTGATCACACTATTCTGCAATCATGAACAATTGGATACTCGTTTTTGTTTATAAATTTTATATGCCCTTTTACTAAGGATATTGATATTGGTTTTCTAATTATTAAAATAATATTAAAATTTATACTAGAATGTAACTAGCCTATACTTGCAAAAAAGCTTATGATTGATTTTTTTGAATGACATGATCTTATTTTTTGTAAGTGTATCATTTATTTGGGCATGAAATGTCCATAAATAAAACGGTGGGGGCCTTGTTCTTACTATCCTTCCCTCACTTTTTATTTTACTCGTCGCTTTCGAGTTTTGTCTTTGTCCCCGTATTTAAGGCAAATTACAGAATCAATAAAGGGAGGAGGGTCACTGTAATTGTGAACAAATTGACAAAAAAATTGAATAGAAGGGATTTGGGTTTAGAGTTGAGCAAAAAGTTGCATCCATCCACTAAAAGAACAAATGGGAAATGAAAACACATTTTAAACAAGTGGTCTATGAAAGAAAATGGTTTATGTAAGAAAAGAGTCTCACTTCTCCATGTTCTTGAATAACGAAATCTTATCCATTCCATTTTACAAATTCATTAGACGTTTCAAATCTAGATAAAAGATCTATAGCCGAAAGCGTCATCAAGAAGAGAGACAAAAGAAGGCCATATTATTGATTATTACTCGAAAAAGAGGAAAAAACATTTTGGCTTTTTAAAAGTTTGAAGTAAAATAAAGCTTCTTTTATGGATGTCGGTAACTTTTTGAAAATTTTAGCATATCATTTCTCTCTTTTTGTATAGTTTAGACTTGAGCGTTATCGTTTAGCGTGTTATAGCATTTTCAAAAATAAAAACTACAAATATCTAAAGATTTAACTATTCAAAAATTGCTTTTAAAATATTAAATTTGAAGGTATTGAATAGTATAACTTTAAATTTATAGTATTACTATTGTTATATAATCACTTGTCAAAATATACGATTTGATAAAGTTTAGCTATAAAGCCATAAGAACTAAACAAAAGATAAATATATTCGTATTAAGATTCATAAATTGATCATATATAAAAGCATTATAAAAATAATTTTACAGCATAATTTTATATTTTATCTATCATTTATTATTTAATGTGTGTGTTTTAGTATCTTCAGCTTATTATAGTGTAATGTCTTACTAATCAATTTTGTTTGTATTTTAATGTAAATTTTATTATTTTAATAATTTTAGTCAGTTTTAATTGATATTGAAGATTTTAGTGCAAATACATATGATTTAAGTTAGATTTAAAGTTTGGTTACTGAAAACATATCTTGAAACTTCAAATTTACTAGACCATAAAATAAAGTTGCTTTGAAAATGTCACTAGACAATGTTCACGCACTTGCTTTCGTCTTGTTGAACATTATATTATTAGGGATCACTTTGAAATGCAGATTATATGCATGAGAAATATATATGATAACAGTTTTGTACTGTTATTATGTTCCATCATGTGACATAACCACGTAAAAGAACCATTCCATGTGAATGGATCACCAAAAGTATTCACTATTTCGACACCAAAAAGTAAGTTGATAGACCAAACTTTACTTTGAAAATGGACAACAGAAACGATTTGTTTTTTTCTCTTCACAAAAGCTTGTTTAACTATAAGGTTATGCCTAAGATTCAGTTCGAATGTTATTCTTTCGTAATTGACGATCTACAGGGGTCAATACATTATACATATTTTTTTTTGTGGTAAGATACATTACATCTTGATTGGACATTTACGGGATTTATGCAAGAACGGCAAAACAAAATTTATTTTTCAGAAATTTTGTAAATGCATGTGTATAATTGTGTTCGTCATATAATACGTTATTTTATGATTACTTGGTTTGATTTTTTAATATTTGATTTATTTATTGGTATTGGTTAAAATGCTCAAAACTAATTACAAATATGATACACTATGAATATTATGAACTAATCACAACTATACTCATTTATATAATTGATATTGTTTACGTGTAATTAATAATCTTTAGCTAACAACTGTGATTTAATTGGCCACCTTTAGGTGTCTTTAGTGACAAAATCGAATTTTCATAGGTCTAGAGATTAGTATGATTTCAGTCTAGGATTCTCTCCGTTCAAATGACAATAATTCATCATATATTTGTATTAAACTATGGCATTATGTTCTACACACTATATCAAACCTCCTTTCTTAATTAAATGTCCATTTTCTGTATGAGGACTAAACTGTATAATTCTGTTTCTTAAATGTTATAGTTATAATTTGATACATTGTATTGTCTTTTATGGCTCTGATTTGTGACGTTATACCGTCTTTTTTGGTTATATATCTCACTGAGACGACAGGGAGACGGAGATAAAAAGTTGGAGATAGAGGTACAAAGTCGGCTGTACCTTACTCTCACTTTCCATTTATCGTATGTGTATCTCTTATTGTTATCTTATGTCAATGATCATGTCGAATTATGGCTATTCTTATTGTTAGCATATAAAAAAGCATATATCAATAAGCGGATCATATCTTATCAATTTGTTTAAAGTTTAAAATTATAAAACCATATATAAGACGGGATATAAATAATGAAATCATTTGAAAACGAACTAGAGTGGTCCAACGAGTAAATATTTCTGGTAACAAGAAAATAAAATCAAATTATAATAGTAATATATAAGAATCGGGTCGTCACGATGTGACATGACCTATAAAGATGATTATAAAAGGAAGGAGGAGAAGGAAATCATGGAAGTGAGTGAAGAGGGCCTGATGAAAGAGACTGATGACTGACTCTTAACCATTTTAAACTTGGCACTGAAAAGCATGGCGTTTTTTTCATCATTTCCTTTAGTTTATTTCGTGTAAAGGAAATGTCACCTACTTCCCAGCTCTGAAAATGACTTTTCTTTTCTTCTCTACCTCCATACATTTACGTCCTTGTATTCTTTTTGAAGTGAAACATCATTGTATTTCTCACATTGATTTCACTTATATAAGAATTGGTGACCACTTTCTTTTTTAGTTTCTTCCTCCCATTTTATTGAACACGTCCCCTCCAGTTTTCAACTCTGCCAAAGAATTAAAAGATACTAGCTTTCGTCTGAAAGAGCATGTTCTTATAACTACACTGGTTCATTTGTATATCAAGAGGTATACGTTTGGGTAATTGGTTTGTTATTTAGGTTTGTATGCTGATTAGATTCGTTTTGTGTTCACTTGATTCTGTTAATTATCATTAGCATTACAACCTTTTAGAGTATGTCATCATTACTCATTAGTATGACAAAGTTTTGCACATCTAATCTACTATTTTTATACCAAAACGGGTTATATATAAACTTATAATGTTAACTACATAGCATAAATTAATTGATGCATTTAGTCATATTAACTATATAGTTCATATAATCTGTGATACATTAATATTTTGTAGATGTGTGATCATATGATAGTCTTTAGTTATTGTAGTTAGTAATCATTTTCTTTCTTTTTGTTAATTCTAATATTGAAAACAAATCCAGATAAATAATTAAATATGTAAATAAGTTCGGTAGTATTCTTTTAGTTTGGTTACAAAAAGTTAAACATTAAGAAATAAATCTAGATCATTAGTCTAGACTTGTGAGTTTTTTTCTTTTCTTTACTAACATAGTTTAAAATATTATTATAGTTGAAGTTCTTATAATTTAGGTAACCCTAGACTGTATTCTATTAGGATGTACTATTAAACATAAGTTCAGGTCATCCCCAAAGAATTTGGTAGAGCAATTGAGATTTCATGTGTCATTTCCAGCGATAATAAGATTTTCTTAAATACAATCATCTTTAAAGTGGAATTGTAATCTGTATTTTATTAAAACATATATATATATATATATATATATATATATATATATATATATATATTAGCTTTGTTGGTATATTTTTATTTTTATTTCATTTAACTAATTTTACTAAATTATATTTAGATTAGTTAACTTTTCAGATTAAAGTAAATCTGTATTTCACAAAATAAAATTTATATTTAGTTATATATTTATATATATATATATATATATATATATATATATGCATAAATCATAATAAACTATGTTTTTATTTTACGATGCATTGAAATGATAAAAGTAATATAGTAACTAATTAAATGCATATTGTATTTATATTAAACAACAAAAACTATTTTCAATATGTCTGTATTCAATCTATAAATTTTGATTTATTTGATTTTTAATCACTGTAAAATTAAATCGATTAAATTAATTTATTTACTAATTCAATAAATTTTCCATTTATCGAGATTTCATCAGATTAGATTTAACATTTTAAAATTTTGAGTAGTTATTTTCTTATACTGATAAATGAGTTTAAGTAAAATTAAAAAAAAAATTATTATATACGACAATTTAATATTTCATAAATAGTGTTTTAGTTTTGTGTTTGTAAAATAATCTTATGATAAAATATTTATATAATGTTTTAGTTTTTTAATCTTAAGCTTGTGTTGAAAATTTTAAATTTTAAATTTTAAATTGTAAATTTTAAAATTTGTTATTTTAAAATTTGTTATTTTAAAATTTTATTTAGAAATATAAATTTAATTTGTATGTCGTAATTAGTCTAATATGATGCAATATATTTTTAATCATTTTATAGAAAATAACATGATGATGAAAATGTAAGTTTTAATATTCACTTATCAAATAATGTTTATAAGATATTTTTTTGTTTTAAACATTTATATTATAAATAAAAATTTAAAATTTAACGTTATTAGATACTAGTTTCTAAAAATCTAACAACTTTTAATACCCGCTTTTTAATTTGTTTTAAAAAAATATTTTAATGCTTTCAAATGTTTGGCTCTCCCATATCCTTTCCGATTTTATGCAAAAAAATTAAAATAGCGTGTGACAATGATTTAAGATATTTTGTGAGAAAACGACGTTTATAATGAAATATCAGACGGGATATTTAAATACCATAGAAAGTGAGACATAATTATAACCTTTGAGAACATTAGTATTTATTAGTATTCAAGAAACCCACATGGCACCATGCAAGCGTTTAATACGTAATTATGACTCTCACCAAATTATATATAGTATGTTTTTGCCCACTATTTCGTGGAAAGTCATATTATATAAAGAAATATATATTTTGTTTACAATATTATAATTATTGAATAATAAATAGAATTATTAAAATTTAACTTTTAACTTCATAGTTTGATAATCAAAAATTTCTTATTTATTGTTTAGAAGAGACGTGAAATTTAAGATAATTCAACAATATAAATCTAAGTCACTATTAATTTTTTATATGAAATCAATATTATAATTGGTTCAGATAATTGATTGTAAAATTAATTTTTAATTTATTTTAAATTGTGAAAAGTGTAAATACTCTAATTTTCAAAGAGAAAAAAGAAAATAGTTTTTTATTTGTAGCTCTAAGATGAGGATCACAGGTTTTTATAACTCTAACATCAAATTTGCTGATTTATTTTACTTATATTTTTATCTGTTTAATTATTTTAAAAATATTTTAAATTTAAGAAAAATTAATTGTTATTTTATGTTTGTTTTTAAAAAATTTGTCGAAAACAAAAGTTTTGGATATGATTAAAAATAATAACATTTTATTTTAGATTAATAAAATTCAAAAACTGCAAATGATTGATTGTAAAATCACTTTTAGTTTTGGGATTTCATTTTTGCACTGATAGAAACAAATAATAATCTAAAATCATTAACTATTCAAATTGTAACAATTTTTAAGATTTCAGTTATTAACTACATGTAACCAAAAATCTTTTAAATATTTTCTTGTTTTTTTAATAATATAATAAAAAGTGTGCAT
This sequence comes from Raphanus raphanistrum subsp. raphanistrum, assembly GCA_019706035.1. NCBI lineage: Eukaryota > Viridiplantae > Streptophyta > Magnoliopsida > Brassicales > Brassicaceae > Raphanus > Raphanus raphanistrum. Next base: position 56,530,681 of record CM033988.1, read on the forward strand.
AATTTTATATGATTTACAAACCCTTATAAATATACATTTGTACAATTATAAATACATTAATAAACATTTACAAACAATTATTTATAAATTTTATAAGTTTTTGAGGTTCACCTTGTTTACAAGTCTTTAATTAGATGACTTAATAATACAATCGATCATTGCAAAAAGATTTTTGTACTTCAATCTAAAATTAGATAGTTGATTTTTTAATTAATTTTTATTTTAAAATCGATAAAAATAAATCAAATCTAAAATCCCATCAAAATTATAATAATCTGTAAAAAGTTTCCTATAACCACTGTAACCAAAAGTCAATTAAATGACTTTTGTTTAATATATAATAATAAGTGTGAATAAACAAAGGTTAAGTTGTGCGATTGTAAGGGGTTAAAAAGAAGATCATGTACTATGAAAGATAATTTATGATATAATAAAAAAAAATTAGAATGTAATTATATATTTTTAAAAATAAAGAGTATTAACTCAGTATAAATTCAAAATATGACAATATTGTTTTAATGCATATTTGCATCATAAAATAATATAGAATAATGGTCAAGAAGGTTTAGAACCTTTGTTGTTTTTGTTTCTCTATAAAAATAGAGATTTCATAGTGGTTAATCCACTAATTTAAGTATTATATTAAGTATTAAAAATATTGTTAAAAACAAAACATGACCATGTACCATGAAAGATAATTCATAATACAATAATAAAAATTTAGAATGTAGTCAGTTTAAAAAAAAAAAAAAATAAAGAGTATCAACTCAGTATATAGGAAATTTACCTAAAAAACTCAATATTTTCGTAGTATAACTTACAAAATTTGAGAAAAATTCAAAATATGATAATATTGTTTTAATAAATATATGCATTGTACACTGACATAGGATAATGTTCAAAGAGGTTTTGAACATTTATTGTTTCCGTTTATCCAAAAGAATAGTGATTTCATAGTGGTTACTCCACTAGTTGTTGAAAAAACTAGAATGATGCCTAGTACCATGGAAGAAAGTTTATAATAGATTAATACGAATTTATAATGCATTTAAAAACTTTAAACAACTTTAATGAGTATAAACTTTAGTATATAGAGAAATTAACAAAAATTTTATATTTTCGTAGTGTTTAGGTTTGAAACCTTTGTTGTCTCCGATTCTCTCAAGAATAAAAATTTCATAGTGTTAGTCCAATGATTTATGCTGCATGTGAAGTTTTACTGACTTAATTGTTAAAAAAATATGACGATGTTTATGTACCATGAAAGAAAGTTTATCATAAATTAATAAAAGTTTATATAGTGATTATAAAATTTTAAACAACTCTAATGAGTAAAAGTTTAAAAATATAGAGCATTTAACCTAAAATTCAATAGTTTCGTAGGGGTTAACCCACATATTTTGTGAAAAAATAAAAAATATGACAATATTGTTTTAATGCATATTTGCATCATAAACTAACATAGGATAATGGTTAAGGAGTTTTGGAATCTTTGTTGTTTCCGTTTCTCTAAAGAATAGAGATTTCATAGTGGTTAATCTACTAATTAGGCAGTATATTAAGTTTTATTAAATAAAATTGTTAAAAAATTAAAAAGATGATCATGTACCATGAAAGATAATTTATGATACTATAATAAAAATTTAGAATGTAGTTAGACTATTTAAAAAAAAATAAAGAGTATTAACTCCTAAAAACTCAATATTTTCGTAGTGTAACCTACAAAATTTGAGAAAATTCAAAAATATGAAAATATTATTTTAATAAATATATGCTTTGTACACTGACATAGGATAATGTCCAAAGAGGTTTGAAACCTTTATTGTTTCCGTTTATCCAAAAAAAAATAAAGATTTCATAGTGGTTAGTCCATTAATTTAAGCAACATATAAAATTTTATTAAAACAATTGTTAAAAAAAATTAGAACATGTCTATGTACCATGGAATGTCTATGTACCATGGAAAAAGTTTATAATAGATTAATACAAATTTATAATGCATTTAGAAAATTTTAAACAACTTTAATGAGTATAAACTTCAGTAAATATGACAAAATCAATAAATATGCTAAAATCAAATTTAACCCACAATTGTTTTTTGAAAAAATCAATAAATATGATAATCTTGTTTGAATACATAGTTTCATCATGTATTGACATATGATGATGGTCAAAAAAGCTGGGAACCTTTGTTGTCTATGTTTCTCTCAAAAATAAAATTTTTATATTGGTAAGTCCAATGATTTAGGCAGCATATGGACTTTTACTAATTAATTGTTAAAAATCAGAACGATGTCCATATACCTTGAAAGATTTGGAACCTTTGTTGTTTTCGTTTCTCTAAAGAATAGAGATTTCATAGTGGTTAATCCACTAATTTAAACAGTATATTAAATTTTATTAAAACACCTGTTAATAAATTAAAAAGATGACCATGTACCATGAAAGATAATTTATAATACAGTAATAAAAAATTTAGAATGTAGTTAGAATTTTTTAAAATTACTATACAATTATAAATAATTAATAAAATATTTACAAATTATATATGTTATGAATTATTTCTCAGAAATTAAAAAATCCTTATAAATAGTTTCATAAATCCTAATAGGTGGTTCTATAACTCAAGTGAATCAATAATTTATACCATTTTGACGTAAAGTGGTTCTATAACCCAACCAATGAATTTATAAAACCATTTCGATGTAAAGTACAATAAGTGAATTTACAATAAAAATATTTTTAACAATACATATATAATTATCATAACTACACATTTATACAATAATAAATATATTTAGAAGAATTTACAAATGATTTTATAACATTTATAACGATTAAATAAAATTCATATAAATGATATGTGAACTCTAATAAAATGACTTTGTAAGCTAGAATAAAAAATGATCTTAAATAATTTCAAAATATATATAAACAATTTATAAACCATGTGCAGAATTTAAAAACATTAGTTCTAATAATAATGCATTACATCAGAAATATAATTGTTTGTATTAAAGTACACAACCATTATATTTATTTTTATAAAAATATATTAGTATTTTATATAATTATACATTAAAATTGATAAAATAAACAAACTGATGACACATTATATATTCTTTCCATAATTCTATAATTAGTTAGCATAAACCATTATTTGTAATATTACATGTGCTATATGGTAACTTGTATTAATAAGTTCCAGAATTTCTTTTATTTTTAGATCCGAATAAAATAAATAATTAATAAAAATTATCAACCAATCAAATTATAACAATTTTTTGAAACTTTATTAGTAAGCGATACATAAGCAAAAGTCATTTAAATGACTTCTCAATTATTATAGGAGGATCTTCTTCAGGTTTTGATACTTTACAATGATGGCAAATGATCCTAATAATTATCGATTGTTAGATACGATTTTGTATCCTTACATGAAACCAGTTGAACCTAGAATATAAAACATACAAAACAATATCCAGAGAAATTTTAATTAACTTTAGATGACAAAAAAAGAAAAAGACCTTATCATATGAAATAGTATAATATGTCATCAACCTACACTATGCAGAGGACTTTAGGGGGTGCATTCTGAAGGTTTTCCAAAACAATTGAACATAAAATTTAAAATTTGGACGTATATCACATGTTTAACTCATTTTATAATATAATATTAACAAAATATCATGATCTATAAATAGTAGAGTTAATAACTGCAGTTTGTAAAAAACTAATAGTATTATTATACAGGAACCCTTATTATACTGTTGTCATTAATATAAGTTGATTTCTTTATGTTGAAGAGTTAATTGAATGGACAAAGATTTATTTTGGCGTGTATTAACTAGACAAAACGTTTTGATCTTCTATTTTATGTGCCATTTTCGTCAATACCATTTATACATCCTGAAAATCTAGTTTTATTTTGTTGAAATCCGTTTTTTATGAAATGAAATCACTAATTCACTATGATTAAATTTGCTTAATGTCCAAAGGCATATCCAATCTCACTATTTTCTATTTTATTTTCTTTCAAATATTTTTATTAATTCTACTATATTTAAATTTGCATTGGATCAATAAATGGAATGATAAAATCTTATTTAAAATAAACAGAGCAATATTTGTTTGTTACTATAATCTTGCCTATTATTTCATTTTTTCTCTAAAATAGAATAGGTTTAAGATAAAATAAAAATATATTTTCAAGTGTAAAATAAAGTAATACTATTGGAAAGACTATATAAAGGTACTAAATTTGTGATATACATATATATGTGAAACTCATATTAAGTATAAAACTGCAAGAAGTAAAATGATAAATGAAAGAAATTCTAAAGTTCTGACGCTGGTGTTAGATCTTACCTCTCATAGGTTAAAGTTCCTCGTTTTCTCTTCAAAATGAGAAGTTACTGACCCTAAAGTTAATTATATCACAATTGATTATGTGTTTTAAGTATATAGTATACATCAAAATATAAGGGTGAGGGTCAAAAGGTATCTAATCTTGTGACTTATTTTTGTCTTTATGTTAAAACTGAGAGGATATGAATCATATGATTTCTTGACTTGTTACATTGAGACCAAAAATTTACGAATAAAGACAAGAGCTAAAAATCGATCAAGTTAAAATTTACCATTCGATACACTATACACTTCAAATGTGAGATACGGAGCCTACCTGGGAATCTTACGCACGATTTGACCTCATTTTGATTTCGCATTTAATGCAAATACTTGTGTGTGTTTTCTTTAAATGCGGATATATGTTTTATTGCTTCTTTAACATTAAATATAGGGAAAATAAGTGTTAAAAATATATATAGGGAAAATAAATAAATCGATTTTGTGTGTTTTCTGTTAAAAAGTAACCGTTATATAACCCGATAATTTATTACACGAACCAAAGTTACAATATCCAGCAACCAGAAACAGATCCAACCACACTTGATACTCATACTACAAAACTCTACTCCACTTTGGTTTTTGTTCGAGAAAAAAAACAAAACAAATTTATAAAAAGAATTTAAAAAGTTCGTCTTCAATTTCAATCAAAGAACAAAAAAAAGGAAAAATATAATTTGTTTCTTTTTAAAAGGTCTATGACTATGACGATGCTCTATCACTCGCTTTTTCACCTTCGGTAGTCGCCGAAGACACATAGCTCACAGCAAGTGATGTACTCTCATCGGTACAAGGCGGTTGTGGAAGAGGAGGAGGAGGAGCCGAAGCAGTGACAGCTTGAAAGTGTTTCTTGCAATTATGGCAAGTGATTTGCATCATCGTAGCACTAATCCTCCGACTTGCTTCTTCTCTATAAAGCTGAGCTTTATGAAGCTCAGCTTTGGCATGTTGCCTTATTCTCTTGGCTTCAGAAAATTCCAGTTCCGCAATCTCTATTTGCCTTTTGGCTTCCTCTCTTTGTCCCAATAGTAAGCTCGTCTCTCCCTTTTCGTAGCTTGACGTTGTCGGCTCCATCCCTATCGACAAACTAAGGCTTGTCTCATCAGCACTAGCCCGCGATGGAAGTAGCTGAAGCTCGATGCTACTAGCAGTAGTAGCGCATGAGCCAACGAAAGGATAGAGCAAATCGGATGACGGTGGAGGAGCTTGTCTTAGCAAAGGATGTCCTGGCAATACAGGACCAACGGAGAGGTCAACGTTTTTGGCGACTGAAGCAGTTTGTGTAACGTTTGAGGTATGTTGTTGCTGTTGTTGTAAACGGTGGCCGGAGAGTTGTTGTGATCGGCGCATGGTGCAATTGTCTTGGTGCTCAATGAAACTCTCCACTCTGAATCAAGAAGAGTGTATATATATAGTTTTTTGTTTTTGACGACGAGTGTATATATATAGTTAACTAAAAGTGGAAAGCACAAAGGAATATATGTATCAAACAAAGAAATAAAATATAACTTAACTAAGTTAGTGGAGTTAGCTATATTTTGGATTATATTATATCATGAGCATGAGATGCAAGACTTTGAGTTTTGGTATAATATATACTTTAACAATATATCTACTTAACAAAGTGCTATAGTGAAATCTGTGATGGGGTCAACGTAAGTAAGTTCAAATATATAATCAAAACATAATCCTTAATTAATATATTTTAGACAGCCAACAAACCTCAGCTTCCATTATCTATAATCAAAACATGTACACGCCATACTAGAAAAAACATTCTTTGATTTACTTTAAGGATTCAGATATGTATATATATATTGAAAATATATATTAATAAAACTTAAATTAAATATATATTAGTATTGCCACTAGCTAGGGTTTCATGGAAATGGAACCTGGAGAAAACGCGGCCGCAATCGCAGGAATGGCCGCGAGTGCCACACGTTTTGAGATGGGCTTTGTAATCAGATTGAACAGCGTAGCCCTTCGAGCATCTCTCACAGATCCATTGCTTGTGGTTACTGTGTTTCCTTCGAAAGTGTTTCTTGATTCCCACGAGATCTCCGAGGGCGTGACAAGGGTTGTGGTGGAGGCATGTCGGCTCTGGACAAACGTAGACTCTCTTCTTGACTTCCTCGGTGGTCTCTCTCTTTAAAAGCTTCCATGGAACTTTATGCCTTCTCCTGTGCATCTGTAGATTCTGGTCTCTCTGAAACCCTTGATTACAGATCTCACACACGTACCGATCTGATTCTAGTAGTGTTCTTGGAGATAAAGATACCACCTCAGCCTCAGGATCTGCCACCGCCAGAAAAAAATATGATTGCTTTTGGATATTGATTAAAAAACCTTTGGAGAAATAAAAACTTGAACCGAATTGTGACCAAAGTCGATTTATTTTTCAACAGAAAATGATTACTTTCAAGAACTTGCTTAAAGAAAAAAAATCTGTGCTATTCTTTTTTAAAAGCAAAACAAAAAAAACACAAATTGAACATAATTAATACCTGGTGTTCCAGCAGGTCGTCTTTTCCTCTTTTGGGTCACGGCGGCTCCATTACCGTCGGGAAGAAGATCGGAGGAAGATGAAGAAGGAGGAGGATTCTGATGATGGTTGATGTTTTTGCTTCTCTCGTAGTCTATCATCGGATAAGGTTCTCACGTTTTGTTTTTTGTTTTTGTCTGAAGATAGTGTTTGTTTTTAGTTTTAGTGTATAGAGAAGGGTACTGTGACTAACGAAAAATAAGAACAATATTGAGGAATCTTTTGTTTTTCATGCAGAGGAGAAAGAAGGAGAGATTGTTTTTTATTGAGTCGTTTCCTTATTTATTTGGTGGAGAGAGTGTTGTGTTTTACATCTTTACTAATAGAGGAAGAAAAGCAAGATGAGTTAAGAGAGAGAAACAAAAGGGCTTTGTTTTTCTGAAATTATCTTTTTATCACATAAAAGGAAAAGCTTTTCCAAAACCTTTTACTCTCCATCTTTTTATAATTTTCTGGGAAAATCACTAAAAAGAAAGTAAAGATGAAAACTTTCAACTTTTTGTTAATTGGTTCATTGACCTTTCACCTTAGATGGAGAAATGCATTGTATGGTCGTTGGTGCTTCAATCTTCTTCAGAGTAGTTATGAACCTCTCTTTCTCTCTCTCTTTTCTATCGGTACACTGTTAACTGTTTATTTAGAAACACCTAACATAGATATGCAGAGAAATGTTGTATATACACATATATAGGCTATACACATATAAAGAGAGTGGGACAAGGACTTTGGAGCCCACATTAGCATCTGGACAAGAAACAAAAAAACATCCCCTTCCACAACAAAACAATTACAAGTCATTATTATTTCATATCATACAATATTCGATCAGACTGAGTTAAACTTTTTTCTCCTTTTTCAAGATATATAATAAAAGGATTGATGGAAATTCAAATGGTAATCTTGGAAATTTGATGTTCGAGTACATGTTTTTTAATGGTGATGTGTAGCCTTTAGGGTTGGTTTATATATAAAAGAGGGATATGATGAGAATATTTGTTTGGAAAATAATACACATGCATATACCCAAATAATATTTCAGTATGTATTTACAAATATCATCTCACGTATTTTATATGCCCTTTTATATAATATATATTTTAGTTAAAATGAATATTGTGTCAATAAGTGAGACTCGAATTATCAGATCAGTTTCATTGCAGTGGAGTTATTCTTACAATAAACTCTTGTGGTAAAAAACACTCATGTGGTTACACAAGCATAAACCTTGAGTCAGATCTGGGTTTCGGTGTCAGCTGAGACAAATTCTATCTAACTTTACAAAGGAAAATTTTAGATCTGGAATAAGTTCTGTCGAATTTTTCTTTATAAAGAACATATTTATAGACTAATTATAAAGTATAAGTGTCTGTGTGTTGTAGGTATAAAATAGCATAGATATTAAAGTCCACCATCTCATTAAAGGGCATTTGTCTAACCTAGTGGAACTGTAAAAAAATAGAAGTAAATACAAAACTTTTTTAAAAAGTCATTTAAAAAAAAAACAAAAAGAGGAACAAAAAGAGGACGACACTTTAATAAGAAGAGAAAGGAGAAGGTTGGGTTGGAAAGAGTGGGTAGGAGGATGGGGAAAATGGATTCTCATCACATGCAATGCTTTTTTGTAAGTTGGATATATCACTCCTAATCACACAGTCACATTATTGCCTGAGATACATATTAATAATAAAATACTCACCTCTTTCCTATATTCAAAGAATATATCACTAAATAGCTTAGGTAAGTTGGATTATTTATGGCACATAGCTTTCTAAATAACATAGATTATTATATTTCACGCATATTAAAAATAACACACTGATTTATTTGATATCATCCTATTTGTTTAAATTATGCGAAAACACACCTTATATTTTTTTTGTCAGCTCATACTTTCACAACTATAAAAGTTTCTCATATCATCATCTAGCAAATTCACCCTCAGTTAAGTTACAAAAAAAAATCACCCTCAGTTATCTAACTAGTTTACTATTCGACTGCAATAAGTCTCTCACTCCGTTGTTAGTTGTTTTACTTTTGTTGACTTGTACCGTTTTATCACCTTGAATTTTAGATCTAGCACCATGCATCTATATTTTGTTTTATTTGTTAAATGAGTAACGCCCGAAAACCCTTTAGTAGAGCTGTGCATGGAAACCTGAGGTAGTTGTCTCGTTCGCTCTTGTTGCCATCTGAAAAGTTGCAACTTGAAAAACTAATTGACATTTTTTCGATTCACAGAAACCCGAAATGGAGAGCAATGGCTGTACGTCGCTTTTACTACAAAATAAGAAATGTAAACTGTAGTGCGTGTTCATGTTAAGCGTGGCTAATACGAGAGTGCTTAAAATTAACCAACATAAAAATGTAACTAATTTCAATGAGTCTAAACTATAAATTAAATATGCATAAGTTTTACCAGCAAATCAATATTAAGCAAATGCTATTTTTCCAAATCAATATGTGTATCTCCAAATCAACGTACTAATGCAAAAGATGTCATTATATTAGATAACTTAGTATGATCAATGTTGAGGTATTCCACGAGACTGAGTGATTAATATGATAATAGAAAAGCAAGATTTAGGGGGTAAGATTAGATGCGAGATTCGTTTTAGAAAAAGAGAAGTACGAATAAAGGAGAGGAGTACATGAAAAACAAACAAAAAAGAGTATTAATTAATTAGGTTTAACTAAGGAGGAGAGAATAGTGATGACAACATGGGAGTTGGAACATGGGAGTCGGACCCTTTGGCTTTTTGCTTTTCTAAGCAGTAATGATGAAGAAGTGTTAACTTCTATTGACAACGCACAAAGACTAATTAAAATAAAGGGAAAATTCCATAAAAATACCCGAACTAAATTTTATTAAGCTTTTTAATACCCAAACTTTTTTACTACCCAGTTTAATACCCCAACTAATTATTTTGCTCATTTTAATACCCAAACTTTTAACACTGTACCCACTTTAATACCTAAACTTTATTTATTTAAATAAAAATACTAATAAGTTTCAAACAAAACTTAATAAAATCTTAAAAAATCTAAGAAAAAAATATTAAAAATTCTAATTTTATTTTAAGATTTAGAAAAGAAGGTAGATAAACCATGAAAAAATTATTTTTTCAAAAAATAAATGAATTTGAATGATAAAAATAAATTTCGTTTTTTATTTCAGAAAACAAACTAAATACAATATTTAAAACTTAGAAAATTTATTACAAAATTTAATATTTTACACCATTTAGTTATTTTTATTTCTCAGACACCAAAAAAAATTAGAATTTTTTGAGTTTATTTGTAAATTTTAGAGATTTTTTACACTTTTATTTGAAACTTATTAATATTTTTATTAAAATAAATAAAGTTCGGGTATTAAAATGGACACCGTTTTAAAAGTTTGGATATTAAATTGAGCAAAATAATTAGTTGGGGTATTAAACTGGGTAGTGAAAAAGTTTGAGTATTAAAAAGCTTAACAAAATTTAGTTCGGGTATTTTTATGGAATTTTCCCTAAAATAAAATAGTTACAATCTTTTGTATAATACTAATTTCTAGAGAGAAGAAAGTGACTTTGTCTCTATGTCATAATCTTCATAGAAAGCATTGCCAAATCTTGGCCACATGGACGGTAAAAGCCTTTACCCTACGCGCTACTCTCATCTATTGCCTTTGCATTTTTCTTCATTATTACATCTTTTATATGTAGCTTTTGTATAATTGTCATCATTATGGATTTGTACATTTGCTCATAAAACAGACTGAGCCTATTAATCCTCACGGATCTATACATACATGAATATGAACCCTACTTTTTTTTTTCCTTTTTCGATAAACTAGAATGCTTTTGTGATGTTAAGTTGCAACTGGTAACGACAATCAGTTGGTGCCAAAAGGACGAGTCTCCAGTTGAGTGGTTCGGCCAGGGACGACAACGTTTGTATGCGTTTAAATTTGGAATTAACTGAATATGATCAAATAATTAATACTCCAAATGCTAATTTATGTTATTTTAAGTAAAAGACATTTAATTATCGATTCATAAGTCTTAGGATATCTTTTAAAGCTTCTTAAAAATTCGTTCTATGATTGCAAAAGTGTATAAATGTTGTAGAGCATGCACTGTTATTTGGTATTTTTAATATTATTAAAAGTCAAAATATATATCCGAGAAAGCCCCAATTATATGATACCTGATGGAAACCGGGAATGTTTTCATCTATGATATGTTAGAATATTTTTTCTAGATTAGATGATATTTTAATTTTTAATGTAAAATTTATTAATATTTGATGCTATATAATTTTGTATTATGCAGTTTTTAATTATTGGTTGAATATAGCTATGTAGATAAGTAGTGATTTTTTGTTATTTAAAAAAATTACCAATCTAAATCGTTAACTAATTAAAAAGGGGGAGAAGAGTCATATTTTTCCATACATCAGAAAGTATCAGTTACAAATAAAAATTCTTAATATGAGAGTAACTAGAAATCCATTATTTTATTTGTGTGTAAATAAAAAAAATAGCTTTATTTTTAATATGTTATATTCTGTCAACATGCTATTAATATTGTTTATGCGTCCAATCTGCTAGCATGTCTATCGATTATATATATGGTTTAAGTTATTGTAAGGGCAAAAATTCACGGTCTCTGAAGTTAAAAATAATAATTATGCAAACATGAGCAAACAAGATCGTCAGATTGGGTGAAGGTGTGCAACCCATCCTACCATCATTCATCACCTTTAAACTGGATATAGAAAAGAATAACTATTGTAAATAAGTTCTATTATCTGTGATTACTCCAATGCAATTTTTGTTGTTGTTTGATAATATAAGCCTGTAAGTTGATATATATAGTGTTTTAATTTCTATTTAAAGCATTTGGTTAGTTATAATACTTTTGTTTTTGTCACCATATTATAAATTGTTAATATTTTTTGTTTTGCTTAATTATATATTTGATTGGGCCACGTATTATGACTTATGAGAAAGTACTAGTCTCTATAAAGGTCGAAACTTATGGTACATCCTTAAAGTCTTTGCTTTGGCCATACCATTTTATGGTTGATAGCTATTTCCCATCGGCCTTGTTGCTTTCCTTGCAAACATTTCATATCAAACGAAATCAACACACACATATACATATAGAGGAACATCATTAGCCTTCCTTAATCAAAACAAAAACAAAAATTAAGTTTGCTTTTCAAGTGGCCACATTAAAATAAAAGTCTAATTTTTTGATATTAGGTATTTGGAGGGTTTGAATTTGAAGGACTTAGTAACAATACAAGTACAAATTTACGAAAAACAATACAAGTACAAGGCGATGCAATTGGATAAGACCTTGAGAAGGATGGTCTAAATACAATTATGATGCCTTCACATCATGAAGGCCAGGGAGTTTCTGGACTAGGATGAATTATTTGTAATGGTCAGAGCTACTTTCAACATAGTAGAATGATCAGGAAGTTTCAGGGATGCTTTCGGATTAAAGAGGCTGAATGCAAAACACTTGTATGGGCTTACAGGCAAATTGGTCTTTCTGTTTCAAGCATGTGGAATTCGAAGGTGATGATGCCGCAAAATTACAAAAACGAAATTACATCAACAAACGAGAATGGCAACGACTCTTTGACTCCGTAAAGTTCAAACATAGAAATAGATTACACAACCAATGTGTGAATAAATTAGCTAAGCGGACTGTTACGGTTCCAATTTTTGGTATATAATTGTTTCTAAACTTCTTTTTTTTGGAGGGTTTTGTTTCTAAACTCCTTACAAGACAATGTATGTATTGATTTTTGACAAAAAAAAAGACGTAGTAACGATACTAGTACAAGCCATAAGACTACATACATGTCATGATGGTCTGTAAAAACGCTAGTTATATTAACTGAAATGGCTCTTTCAAAATATGAAATTTGATATTTATGGATGAAATTTTGAAATCCGGCAGCATTTGCAGCCAAGCCTCGTGCCTCATTACATCTCACTTCGGAATATAAGCTTACTAATTGATTTTAATAGATGCAAACAATAAAACAATATACAAAAGCAGGAGGCTCATCGAACAAATCCTATATCTGATACATCTCAAGAAAACACTAGGCCCATGACTTGATACAATGGAATTCGGAACCAAAAGATCAATTGCGAACATACATATCGATTGCCAACATACATATTGGCTTTAACATACATGTTGGCTTTAACTGGTGGCATGGGTTACTGTTGATTAAATTTGCATTATACCATAATTCAAAAATATTACCAATCATGGATTAATTTTATTTTCTTGAATTAATGTTTGAATTATGATGTGTTATATACTTGATTGAGTTATCAATCATGGAAAACATTGATAATTCAACATCAAACAAAATTCAATGTATTAGAATTTGATTTATTATTTTTTTGGTTTTTTTTTTTGATTTTTTTGGTTTTTTACTTGGTGACATACGTTACTTTTTTATTTTTAAATAAAATAAAATAGTATAAAATAGATAACTCATACTAAATTACCATTCTAAAAAAGAATAAAATTTTCCAGTTAAATGTGTTTCACGTACTGTAAAAGACTAATCATAACTAGTAACTATGTACCCATGGTAACCATTTTTTCTTCTGAATAAAATAAAATATCTCTTGTATCTTTGACGTTTGAAGTTTTATAAGTTTAACACTATCAATGCCACCTTTCCAACAGATGTGTGTTGTTTAAGTATATTACCCTTTCTTTGACAAAAAAAAGTATAGTACCCTTTCACCATCTATTTGTAATCTCCTCAATCTAACAATCTTAATCCTTTGTATTCTGACTTAATTTTTGTTTGTATTTTAATGAACTCAGAATCAAATTCGGTATGTATCTCAAAATGTAGCACTTCTTTTTTGAATTTTTACTCAAGATACTGGTAAAATTGTGTATATGTACAGAACCAGAACCAGGGAAAAAGAAAAAAAAAAGAAAGACAAAACAAGTTCAATCTCATCCATATTGTTTCTTGTGTCTTCACTAGAACGTAATCAAATCTGGCATCATGTACTGTATATAAACTGGTTCTTGGTACGATACTATAAGACCAGGAAGATGATGCTTTTGATATTCTTTAACCACCTTTTCACGGAAACAACACTCATCATCTTCGAAACTCTCCCATTCCTCTGTGATGATCGTCTCCAATCTCGGTTTCTCCCAAACCACCATAGCTTTCTCTTCCTCCACTACTACTTCTTCTTCGACGTTCTTGATCATTTTCTTGATTGTTTCTACTTCCGTCTTTGGTATACTAACGAACTGAGGAGTATCTCTCGCGTTCGGGACGCCAAAGCTTTTGCAGAACTCGAAGTAGACAGCTAGATCCTCTCCCTGAGAGGTTGCCTTGTTGACGATCTTTAGCATCGCGGCGGCGTCTGTTTCTCCGGAAGAACCCGGAAGGAACCTGATGACGCCGCCGCATATTCTACCGTAGATGTTGATACTCTCGATCACGACGCAGTCCATTGCCTCCAGGATCAACGTTCTCTTCATGTTGTCAGCGACGGGACGTATCTGTAGAATCAAATCAAGAAGAGACTGCAGTTTCTCGATCCTTTCGAGCTGGTCCGAAGATCTTCGACGACGACGATGAAACTGATCAGACAAGAAGATAGAGTAGCTACGGAGGAAAGAGAAGTATGCCCGGACGAAGATGTTGAACCCCCATGTTTTGCTGAGACAAGAATGCCCGTCGGAGAAACCGGAGAGGTCGAAAGGGAGACGGCGGAGTTCACCGAGGACGGGAGGGAGCTTGCAGGAGAGGACGCCGTGGAGAAGCATCAGGGATTTGAGGGAGACGATCCAGCTGCGCGTGTGGCTGACGCGGGAGGAGAGGGTGTGGACGAGAGTCTTGAGGTTGAGAGGAGAGGATCGGATCCAGTCGTAGACGCGGCGAGCGTTGAAGTAGTCGATGGAGGAGGAGTCGTGGGAGGTGGCTTTGATGATGGCTGCTTCGAGGTCTAGGTTATGGTGAGGAGTTCGCTTTGAGAATCCGACGGCTAGTAAGCTTTTACGGTCTTTTATCGCGGCGGCGGCTCGTTTCCACAGCTTCATCCTCGAAGCCAGCCTCCTCCCTCCCTCTCCTCTTCCTCTCTGTCTCACTCTGTCTCTCTCTCTCTCTCTTTGTCTTCTCTGTACCTTACGTATTCCTCAAGGATCAAAAAAATCATCTCTGTAAATCTCTTTTTCTCTATTTTAAGTTCTTTCTTCCTTTACCATCCGTTATACCGTTGTTACCGCTCCTTTTCAAAAAAAATATATTTAAATAAAAAGGAAAAAATGGTACGTGTGACCGGTTTGCTTATTTCACATTCGTGTATGTCTTTAGACCGAACTAATATCGTATAATATGTCTGATTTGTTTTGTTTTCCAGTCCTGATTACTATAGCCAAATTGAACGGGTTAGGGCATCTCCAACATTACTCCATTTTCTACTCCAAACATCATTTTGGAGTAAAATTCTCTCCAACCCCATTCTATTTCCAACTCCAAAATGGAATAATGGCTAGGGTTACTCCATTTATGGAGTAATCTTATACATTATTCCATTTTGGAGTTGAACTTTTTTTTATTTATGAAATGGTCCTTTAAATATTTAATGTTCTTATTTTTTATTTAAATAATATTTTAAAATGATACAATAACATAAGTTATTTCATTATTTAATAATTTGACATAAAATACATAACATAATTAAATAACAAAAATAATATAAAATAAATGATTTAAATATCCGAATTCAAACAAAATTACTCGATTTAAGAATATCAAAGATAAAGAAACTCATTTTTCATTACGAAATGCATTAATCGATCATTTGTGAGAAAATATTCTAATGCTTATTATTGAACCAACTTATACATTATGTTTTATTCTATTTTTATGATTTTTTATATCTTTTAATAATAAATGTTTAATTTAAATAAATTATATTTTTAAGTATTTTTGCAAACATAAAATAATTAGGATTAATTAGTAAACTTTTATAAGTATAAGATACTATTAAAAAATATTAACTATTTTTGGAGTAGAAAATGGAGTAATACATTGGAATAAAACATCACTCTATTTTGGAATTGCACCATTTTGGAGTAAAATTTGGAATAATACATTGGAGATGCTCTTAGTATAGCGGAATCATATTTAATTTGTCACTTATCCTCTCATAGAACTCAAATTCATGACATATATCTTTTGGAAACAAATCTTTTATTTACCAATTAGTAATCAACAAAAGATGCAAGTCTCGATTGTAAACTGTACATTCATCTAATTGGTCTGTAACGTGAGGATGAGTTACATTAGATATACGAAAATCTATTCGATCTAAATTTTGGGATGATTTGAACTTTTAACGACTTTTAACAAGATTTTATATGGACTAAAGAATGTAAAATAATTTTTGTTAAACTATTTTAAAATATTATTTAAAACCATAAAATTGAATTTTTATTTTTAAATAAAAAACTTCATCCAAACACTTTAAAATCCAGTACTTAAAATACTTTAGATTGCATAATAATTTATAAAATATCAGTAACAATAGATTTATTTTGTTGAATAAACCCGTTCAGGTGTATCGAAATTGTCAGGACTGATGTTATAAGGTATTAACTTTACAAAGTAAATATTGTATATACTTCAAATAAATTAAACAGAGTACATACCTCTTGGGGAAGGTCGTGAGCAAGTAAGAAGATGGTTCTTGACCATCCACCAACTGATCCGTAGATGAGAAACGCACTTCCTAACGCCATTCCATCAGTAAAATTGTGCTGCACAAGGATAGAGATGTTATCATCTTCTTCAGATGAAGCCGAAGCATCTCCTATCTTTAAAAAATAGTAACAAAAAGGAGGAGCACGTTGACAAGAACACAGGCTTATATTGATCAAGAACTGTGATTACAATCTCCCAATCTCCAGATCCTAGGGTTTATTCAAGAGTCCCTAACTCTCCCAGATACATCACCACAAGATGCATAAAGATTCTGTTACAAGCACTCATCTATTTATACTATATGACTCTGGCTCTTTACAAACATAACTGAATCTTCTTTTCTCCCTGCAGGTGCCAGGTCACTCTTTTTCATACTCTTCTGTTGTTGCCAGGTCAGCACCTCGTCACCTATCAAACGTACTTACAACACCATCAGAGAACAAGTTGAGGTAACCAAATACTAAGCTTGAATTCTTCTCCACCTGTTCAGGTTTGTTCAATTTTCCATCTAAAGTAATATCTGCGCCTGAGTTTGATTTATCCTCCACACCATCATCACTAGCAGAAGAAGTCTTTCTCTGCAATGTAACAAACAAGTCAAAATATTATAGACTAAATGAATAAGTAACCATCATAGCAGAGATCTGCTTCAGATGGGAAGTGCTGGTTTTCTCACTTTACGGAGTGATTTATCTTTAGAGAGTTTCTCTGATGAATTTTCGGAGGGACACTGTTCGTCCGCGTTGTTATGATCATCCTCATCCTTCAGTTTCTTACTGCTGCCTGTATGGTGGTGGTGGTGGTGATCCCAAGTATTGGATCCAGACGAGTTTTCTTCGACAAACCGCACCAACTTCTCCACAAGAAGGAAGACCACAATCCTAGCTAGAGACGATCGAGAATCAATGTTTTTGAGTTAGAAGTTTAATAATCTGCCACAAACTACTTTGTCTGATTTAAACACAAAAGAAAGTCTTTTACTACTACTAACCGAGAACGGACAATCCAACAGACAGGTCTTGTATAGAATGTGAATGTGAAAGCAAATTCGAATGATCATGATGGCCATGGTGATCATGCGAATGAGAGTGACCACCACCTGCCACACAAAAAAAAACCTTTTTGCACTTTAGAAGATATCTCTTGGCATAAGAAACCAGTTTATATATATATATATATATATATATAACAATGTGAATATTACTAAGAAGGGATCAGATCATTGTAATGTACCAAAAGCATGGGGTAATTGGTGAAGAAAAGCATCCCCCAACATAACTCCTGCCTGATTAAACCAAATCAATCAACAGCGAATATTTGAAGTAGCAACAGATCATCATATACACAATACATTTCAACCTAAACAAAAGACATATACCCCAAAGAGAGCCAGGGCATCAACAAACCATTTTGCAGGCTTCCCTTGAACTGTAGATTGAAACATAAACTGTTTAACAACAAAAAGACATAAACAGAGAGATAATCTTTAAGGACTAGTCAACACGAAGGTCCCTTTTGGTTCCATAGAGATGTTACTTACCGAACATAAGTGGGAGCAAAATCAGACAAATGAGTGAGGCCAAGCTAACCAAAAGAGAGCATCCCAACGCATTAACCCACAGTGCTGTAATAAAAAAAGAAGAAGAGAACTCTAATCATCATCAAAAATTCATCAACAAGTTTGTAAAGTT
Source organism: Raphanus raphanistrum subsp. raphanistrum (assembly GCA_019706035.1). Lineage (NCBI taxonomy): Eukaryota > Viridiplantae > Streptophyta > Magnoliopsida > Brassicales > Brassicaceae > Raphanus > Raphanus raphanistrum. Next base: position 56,549,086 of record CM033988.1, read on the forward strand.
CAATGAAAGTAATCAATTACCAAAGCCAAAAAGGGTAGAATTCGATTGGTGATCGTGATGGTGATGAAGACATGGCCCAAACCCACACAACCTCATGTCCTCCTCCTCAGCCAGCTCCTCCGGCAACTTCTTCATCTTCACCGCCTCGTGATGATGACCGTGATCATGGGAGAATCCGCACAGATTCAGCACGAGAAGCAGAAACGGAGCCGCGAGTCTTATTGGTGACAACGACATCTGAGCGATCTAGTGCAGAGAGAGAGAGAGAGAGACTAAGAAGAAGAGCGGCGGTTGTTGCAGCAGGTGCCTTCGATGGTGATGAAGCAGATGATGCAGAAGACGAGAATGATGATTCCGACTATCACTCCGAATGTCACCACATCCATTCTTTTTTCTTTCTTTCTTTTTTTGTAATTTTGGACCCTCTCTTTCTAATTCGAGAAGAAATGGTGTATAAACTAACAAGGTGGTCCGAGAGGAATAAAGAAAATCTTTATAAAGAAATCTTAAATATGGACTTTAGGCTTCAAATAGTGTAGTTATGCATTATCAATTGTATAAAATTGTCTGCTAATATTCAATAACATAATTATTTAGCATTTTTAAGGACAATTAACAATTTAAACACATTAATGACTCACCAATTCACCAAATCATTTCACTAAAAATAAATAAATACAGAGAAAACAAATGTATACTACAGCAGCTCTTTCGCTATTTTGACCTCTCAGCTGCTTCTTCAGTACGAGAAAAAACACAAACCCTAGTTTAATCTTCTTCAGACCATGTCTTCTTCCCCTCAATCTTCTGATTCCAGCGCAGCCTCACCGCTTCTCAGTCCGCGTCAATCTCCCCGGCGCCGTCAGCCCGTAATCTCTCTCCTGCTAGGCCGAGCCTCGGGTCGTCGGCGAGGAGGAGCTTCGATGGTCGTGAGAGAGACGGCCGCGCAGGAGCTCGAAGAGCGAAGAGCCGATTGGGGCTACTCGAAGCCCGTCGTGGCTCTCGACATGCTCTGGAACACGGCCTTCGTGGTCGTCGCGGCTGTGATGCTTCTGGTCTACAAGGAGGAGAAGCCGAACGTTCCGGTTAGGGTTTGGATCTGCGGGTACGCGGTTCAGTGTCTTGTCCACGTGGTGCTTGTGTGGTTGGAGTTTAGGAAGAGGAGCGCGAGCAGGGGTGGTGGTGAGGATTTGGAAGCTGGGGAAGGGTCTGGTCATGGTAGTGATGATAATGAAGATGGTGATGATAGGATCCTCAGGTTAGCTCCTTAAAGACCTTTTCTTTTGTTTGGTTCTTGGTTTCTTGAATTTGGTTCAGTTTTTTTTTATGGTTTGTTTAAAGTTAGTACTTAGTTAGATGTTTATGACAGTATCCAATCCCGACAATGCATCTTGTCTTTCTCCTGTGTCTTGATTATTATGAAGAGTGGTTTTGGCTTGTGTAAGAATGAAAGATTGTTCAGAAAAAAAAAAAGAATGAAAAAGATTAGTCCTTTATTTACCAAAGTTATTACTTTTATTGTGGATTAGTTTCTTCAATTGATGGAAATTAAAAAAAAAAGATATTTACTAATGATTTGACAAATGAATTTTTTTCTCAGCACTAAGACTTGTGAATCGATGAACACCATTATATCATTTGTATGGTGGATTGTTGGCTTCTACTGGCTTGTATCTGGTGGTGATATCCTTCTACAAAACGCATCGCATTTGTACTGGTACGTGGTGATATCAATCAAGCTCAATGTTTTTTCTTACTGATCTCATGTTTCCTTTTTTTTTTTTTCTGAATGGGTAAAAATGGATATGCTTTTTTGCAGGTTGACTTTTGTTTTCCTGTCATTTGATGTGTTCTTCGCTGTCTTTTGCGTTGTGGTTGCGTGTCTTATCGGAATCGCTCTCTGTTGCTGCCTCCCTTGTATCATTGCTCTTCTTTACGCCGTGGCCGGGCAGGTATTTGACCTACAAAAAAATATTGAGTTACCTTTTTGGAAGAAATAAAAAAAAATATTAATACTATGATGTGTGTTTCCAGGAGGGTGCATCAGAAGCAGATCTCAGCATCCTTCCCAAGTACAAGTTTCAGATGATGAACAATGGTGAAAAGGAAACAGATGGTGGCGGGAAAATGATACCTTTAGAATCAGGCACTGAGTATTCGGGAAACGAACGTGTGCTTGACCCTGAAGATGCTGTAAGTTGTTGTATGTTCTTTATGGGAGAAGTTGAAAATATAGTTTCAGAGCTTTTTTTTTTAATGATGGTGGGGGGTTTGTGTAGGACTGTTGTATATGTCTGAGTTCATATGAAGATGGAACAGAGCTGGTGACACTTCCTTGCAACCACCATTTTCATTCGATGTGCATCGAGAAATGGCTGAAAATGAATGCGACATGTCCGTTGTGCAAGTTCAATATTCTCAAAGGTAATGAACAAGAATGAAAAGTAGAAGAAGAAGAAAGAGGATTCATCCCTTTAAGTGTGCTTTGGCACTTGTATATATAGAGAGTAGAGTTACCCCAAGTGGTTGTCATTTTGTAAGCCGTAAGATATAATATAAATTGCGACTTTGTATCATGTATCCAAATAAAGAGTTTATATATACGAATATTTCTGAAATATATCAAACCTAAACCCTGCGGATTTTATCCAGAATTTTTGGTTTTGTTCGGTTTTTCAGGTTGATCCGATCATGCAACATTTCAAATTCAGTTTAGTGACCGGTTTGGTTCGAACAAGCCACCTCTGCAACACAAGCAGTAAACAGATATATGTTCATGGGTTTTTTTTTTTGAACAAATGTCCATGGGTTCAAACCTATGCAATTACCTTTTTCCCAAAATAATTTCGGCCCAGGGTTTTTTTTCTTTGGCCCAAATATCTTTTACAAGTTTCAGGGCCGGGCCTGAGCACAAGTGGTGTAACTATTATATTTTCATATTTTCCAAATCAAATTGTATTGGATTATTAGGACAGAACTATTCTATAATATTAATATTTAACTTGTGCTTAATATGCTTATCAATCCTACCAGACAATACACTTCCATTGAAAAGAAAAAAACAAAGAGATTGACACACTAGACAATAGACATTGAACATATATAAACATATATATGTTCTAACAATAATGTTATAAAACAATTTAATAAAATATTGATTTGTAAAAAATGTAAAAAAAATTAATTAAATAATACATAACTCCTATTTAAAATTTTAAAAAGTATTAATAAATAAAATATGTTTAAAATTAGTTACCAAAAATTTACTTTTGATTTTAAAATATTAAATTTATTATCGCATATTGAAAATACAAAATATTATATTATATCAAAATTTGACGCATTGTATTGTCAAATTACTATGTATTGTCAAAGTTTATACACACTGACGGTTTGATTCATCGGGCTCAAGACTAGAAGGATATGGTTTGAATCATCACACATTGTATTGTCAAATTACTATGTATTGTCAAAGTTTATACACTCTGACGGTTTGATTCATCGGGCTCAAGACTAGAAGGATATGGTTTGAATCATCTCGTACTGCAGTTTTATAGTATATATGGATGCTTTAAATGACAAAAACATCCATTGCTCCACAGTCCTTAAAGATTAATCTACGGTTCTGTTTGGAATCATCCGGTTATTAAAAACAGTTGAAATATCTTATTACATCCTATTGTCACCAAAATATCATCCACTGGTCCAAGTCTTATATTGGTCGGTTCACTTCTTTCAATAGATTCGTGTTTGTCATGATCATACTGTGTAGTTAAAGTTACGAAATATAATTGAAATAATGACAATCTAGAGACAGATTAAAACCAGTGATCATCCAGCTGATCATTTGAAGTGCAAGATAGCCAAGTTTGACTTTTGGTCACTGCAATGTATCATGGTGGATCACATTTTTATGAAAGTTAGGTTCTATGGATCTAAAACTTTCTAATTATCAAATTAATAAAAAATTTCTTACGGAATATATTTTAAATCGTACTAAGCAAAATAATATAATGATTAATGTACTGCATGTGCTAAAACGTGAACAGTATAAACTAAGAATTAGGGTTTCCACAAGTTAATAATTGTATTTATAAATAAAACTATACAATGACTTTAACACGACAGAAGGTACATTCACATAACACAGCCCTAAGATCTAGCTTATTTCCTAATACGAAAATGTAAAGGTCAAACGAATGTTGGATATTGGTTTTATATTTCTAAGTTTTGTGTCAAATTATATTTTACTAATAAGAAAATAATGTGATACGTGGTATTATTATACAAAAACTTAATAGAGTATATATATATATTGGTTTGAGTGGGATTAATTTTTATTTTAACCTGTTTTGCCTGACTTGATTTAGAGTTGGATTTATGGAGACACGACTCCTTAAAAGGGGACACATCATTATACGAAGATAAGCTAGTGGGTGTGTATAAGCCAACAAAAAGATGCCAAATATATAAATAAATGAAACTCAAAGTTGATCACCAAAATAAGTGTAACAGGATAGATGCCTAGAGGCTATAGCTAGGATTATAGTGACCCTCACAGCTTATTTAGTCTAACCTGGCATTCACATGTTACAGGCCACACATGATTTGAATAGAAACCTATATGTAGGGCCGAGCATTTTATTTATTAATTTTGATTCGGTTCGTTATTCGTTTATATTCAAAAAATCTAGATATTCGTAAATTTTCAAAACAAAATAAATATTAAAAATCGACATCCATTAAAAATGAAACAAATCACAAATATTAAAAAATTTAAAGTCGGATATCCGATATGATCTGACTTTTATACAAACAATTATATATGTACAATTTTTTTTGTAACACCTCACAATGTACTATTAAATATAGAAATTTAAATGTATAATTTTATATAACTATTATTTTAACGTATAACTTTATTAGTTTTATTTATAAAATTACTTATAGAAGTATTAAATTAAGAAAGAAATATAAACTCTTTATAAAACTATAACTTTTAAAAATTATGTTATAAAGAACATTTAATTATTATTTTTTAATTTATGAAACATATATTTTCACTAATCTTTATTCTATTTTTTATATATTTTTTATATTATGTTAAAGATAAATTTTGAAGACAAATTTGTATGTTTTTTCTAAATTTATTTGTATTGAGGAAAGTAAATGAAATCTCCATAAATATCCGTAAATATTCGCAAACATCCGTAAATTATCCGAATATTCGAAAAACTGGATATTCATATTTTTCTGAAGAAAAATAAAACGTAAAATTAGATATTCGTAAGGTACAAAGCAAATCCCAAAATATAAAAAAATTATGGTAGTATTAGATCTCCACCCACCCCTTCCTTATGTTTTGACATTTTAGCTTAATAACTCATTTATGCATTTTACTCTTTTCTTACATTTAAATATGAGAAAAGAAGTAAGAAGCAAACAATTACTGGTCTTGAACTCTTGATAGTTCTAAAAGGTTATATACTGTATAGTTAAAAACTACTAACCTGCAACTGCAATACTATAGGCAAAACTCAAACATACGCTACTCCTCAGTCCTCGCTCGTTAAAGTCAGATCATTCAAAAACTTCTTACATATTCCTTAAATATATACATGCAATTTGTAGATCTAATTATATATCATATATGTATATATTGCATATATTTTTCTATAAGTATCACAATATTTTAGAAAAAAGAAAAAATACTATATTTTTTTTTCAATAACGCCCTTAATACTTGTGTGATAATCTTACCTGATATTAATATCGTTATATTTTATTAACAATTGTCCTTAATTACATTTCACCCATAGCCATTTATCCCTTCCCTTTCAGGTTATTAACACTAATTAAGACTAATTTCTTAAATAACTATGATGCATAGTTATTCTCCACATTTTTATTTTTTTATATACTGATTTTATAGGTCTATTAGACTATTTGTTATGATATATATTCGTCAACTATAAATACATTCGGGACCATCTAATTTGTTTTTGCGACAGGACCACCTATTGTTTTTTTTGTTGGGCGTTCACAACTCATACAAACATATTATTGAGTTTCAATCCAAGCTATGGTACATGGATAACAATAGTACAACCGACTAGATAATAAGTTTCTATCTATCACCTAACTATTAAACATATTTTATTGACTGGACTTTGAAAAACATATAGGTTGTTTTTATCACAAACAATATTGGTCATTTAAAATGAATTTGTGTGTAAAAAAATGAACATGAAGGTATCATAGTTAGTTTTAGAAATAAAATACTTTTTATAAATGAAAATCTTGAATTACACAAACAATACAATTAATACTCAGAAAACCCAACATTACATAATAGGGAATCACAGAACTGTACCAATTGATCCAACAACCGGATTAAACCAATCCAAACAATCAAACAAAAACACACACACGAAAAAAAGCATTCCAAATAAGAAAAGGACAATCATTTTCGTTTCAACGCAAAGAACAACATGACCTTCTCACGATAGCTAGATTCAACCTTATCGGTGAGTCCAACGAGTCTGGCTGTGAGACGGTCGAAGATGTCATCTAGGAGATGATCACCGAAATGATTGATAAAGAGAGATCCCATTGTGGCCTTTATGCAAACCATCCATTGCCTTACATCCTCCACGTCCATTGGCCGTTTAAGCCATGTGGTGGGGTCCATCAGCTCCATAGATTCAACAGCGAAGCAGCCATTTTTCTCTACCAAGGCTGCCACCTCCTCAGGCGATGCTGAGTAGATTGGTATGTTGAAGGTATCGACTTGCTCTTCACTGATCAAACCCTACATGACCATCTCACTAAACTCAGCAAAGCCATTATTGGTAAGAAATGAGAGGGACATATATACGTTAAAGTTCCATTATTAGTTTTTTTTGCTCATGTAGGAGTAGGAGCGGTTTAATCAAAATAAGGAAACTGCAACAATTGTACAAGTCTATGGGATCCCTCAAGAAACTGCTATTTGAATGTCATGTGCAAAATCTATGTTTTAGGTGTTCACATATTTGCTTTTAAGGTGTCCAAAAAGAAATAAAGGTGTTCACATATTTTTATTTTTAGAATACATATATATATTATATAATATTACCTAAAATCTAAAGAGTTTTATTATTTTTCTCTAGTTATAGATGCAAAAGACGGTCTTGGTGTCATGGAGGAGGTTTGCTCAGACTTTTTCTTTGGCAAATAACCAACCCATTTTCTTGGTATGGTGTATTGAGTAATTCGAGTTATTCACAACTTTTACAACATTAAAATACATCTGATTTATAGAGTCTTTTTACATGTATGAGATGATCTGTGAAGAATTACCTGGGATTGCATTTGAGTGAGAACATCAGCCATGGAAGTATACATGATACTGTCGGCAAGATTGGAGAAAGGCATTCCTTGCGGAATCCCACACATTCCAACAACCAAAAGACCTCCACTCACTATTTCTTGAGCCCTAGCTTCTAGAAACTTCTCCATGTCCCGACCAAACTGGTCTTCATAGGCCTTCACCACTTCTTCGGCCGCATTTGAGTAGTGAACCTTTCCTTTATTCCATGCCTCGGAGCTTTTGTCCAAGACCTCCTTTGGAACACTTGAAAGCCAGTGTGTAGCCGCCAACGACACAACAATATGAACGGAGGATTGAGGAAGAACACGGCCATAGAAAGAACCGGGGACACCAACCGCAAAGTAACTACGGTCTTGAGGGAGAGAGGTGAACAGAGTGTTGAAGTCGTTATTTGTGAGGTCGTTGAAGAAAACGAGGAACTCTGGCTTTGTGGAGTTTGGTTCTAAGGTGTTTTCAACAGATTTGATGATGTCTTGGACGAGAAAGAATGTGTTTGGTCCAGTTGCACAACCAAGATCAGCTATGCAGAATGTGTTGGAGTCGGAGACTAGGGTTTTTGCATCAAGTTTCTCCGTTATCAACTTGTCAATTGTCTCTTTCAATAAACTTGCTGATCTTCTCTGTCCACACCAAAAGCAGTCAAAAGATTATTCTACTTTGATGATATTTCGTATTTTAAGACGTGCTAGCTATCCCAATTGAAGACAGTTAACAGACTGAACTAAATGTCCGATGAGATCCAGACCAATATAGTTTCTTCTATATTTAGCTAATTATTAATTAAAGATTAGCTTTTCGTAAGACAATGAATCCGCCTAGTAATCTTCGGTGTTTTTGTTGTTGTGTGGCTCGATGAGTTCTGAACATTTTAATATCGTCAGAAGTTATTTTACAGAAAAAAGTACATAACAAGGAACCAATAGGCAATAGTAAGAGATTATGAAAATGAAGTCAAGTTCTATTTTTCTTTTAAAGTAATGGGCTTCCAATTGATCCGAATAGCCAGCCTAGTAATATGTCTATTCAAAGATCGATTGATCATTTTCTTAGATTAATCTTGTTTTCGAAGTGTCTTACACTAGAAAATGAAATATTTCAAAACTTTTTCTTCATATTTTATGAAAATCTCAATATTTTGGAGTATACATTTTAAAAAATAAGTACTAATATATATAACACATGTATTTACAATCATTATAAACGTAAACTCCATCTCGTTTCAAATGATTTAAGACAACTAAAATAAATCTATGAAACAAAAATATATTGAGTTCTCAAAATGTAACTCTTTTTTTTCCAATTTTAGGGACTTTCCTGATTGCTAAATCTGTATAAATGTAGAGAATGATGCATCACCTATTAATTTTGCTATATATAACAATTTCTAATATAAAATGAAACATCATCTATATATCAGTGTTCAGTTACAAAAATAAAAAATAAAAAATCTATATATCAGGGTTTTTAAACATTTTATATTTGTCGGAAATTTGTTTATAGCTCACTGTTTTATTCAGCAGTATACCAATCAAATCCAATGTTTGTTAAATGAGATGTAACAAACCAATTCATAATACATCTTTTTGAAGTTCCTAGTTTTATAAAATATGGCGAAGAGAATAGATAGGTAAAATATGAAAAGATAAGCTGACAAAGAAACCTGCAGTTGGGAATTCTTAGAATAGCTGTTGGGACCATCTCCTCCACTCATAGGAAGTGAATTAAGAACAATCTCTACTTTTCCCATTATGATTTGGCTCTTTTCTTCTATACTTTGAATGTAAACTTGGATGCCTATCATTTATATAGGTCATTCACTAAACGCGTAGTGCTTATATTATATCCATTTTAATAATAATAGGAATACTAGTTAAGATTTTTTTGTTTATTATTTAGCAATGGTGTCAAAATCACTCTTCATAAGAAGAACAGGTTTACCATGTCTTAGTTTCCAGCTTGAAAAGATTTTGGTTTACCATGTCCTAGTTTCCAGCTTGTAAAGATTTTGGTTTACCATGTCCTAGTTTCCAGCTTGAAAAGCTTATATATGAAAGACCCAAAACATTTTTGCAAACAAAGAAATTTCACTCTATATATATATATATCCATGCAAAAGCAACAAAACATTTTTTTTTTGTGAAAAGCAACAAAACATTAACACCAAATTTTGCTTCCAACTTTTTTTTGTAACAGATTTTGCTTGAACTTTTTTTTTGAAACATTTTTGCTTCAAACTTTCAAATAGATTTTGATGAATATATAAGAGATCAACTAAGAGATCAAAACTATACCCACATAAAACCAAACGTAAACCCTCTAAAACTGAATAACATGTATGTATATGTAACTATGTATACAACTTTTTGTCAACAACATATTTTATGTGGGTTGAATTAGATAGTAACTAATATCGACGACGATAGCACAAACCAAATTATATGTTTTGTCAACATGTATATGTAAAAGAATAGTACAAGAATGTGCTGCAACATGTGCTTATTTAGAACAAATAAATCAAATTACCGAAACAAATTAGGTATGTTTTTAAAAAAATAGGTAGGTTTAATAAAAAACAAAGAGTAAGATTGTAACAAAAACTAGAATTGAAAAAGCTGTTACAAATTTTAGTTGTAAAATAAGTGAACTTTCTTCTTTAAAGCAGTTAAAAAGTATTATTTTCTAATAAATAAGAATCTTAACATTATAAGCTATTCACTAGGCAAAATATATCATTGTTAGAGTGTAATTTTAGTTTTGGTAATAATAATTATTGATGATTTAAAACTAATACAACTAATTAATTTGCAAACATTAAATTCTCTACTAAATTTGAGTTACCTCATTACACAAAATTTTTTTTTGATATTAATTCAATAATTCACTAATCAGCAGTTAAGCTCATATTCTCCCGTACCATACTCAATGGACTCCTACTAGTCATACGTTTTAAATATATTAGCTATTTAGCTAAAAATGGATTATTTAGTGATTATTGTTACAGTGGTCCTAGTAGGCTAGCTACTAGTTACTACATATAATATATTTTTCCTTTTAAAAAGTCGATTATTTCTTTGAAATTGTGAACCTACGAAATGGTAGGCCAATCAAATAATTTAATAGGTAATCAAGGTACTATGATATATGCCCATCGATCTCCAAAGGAGATGCTTTGCACTAATATCCAAAAAGAAGTCAAAAGATGCCAAAATTTATGATAATAAACGTAAATCAGTTTGTTTATATTTTAATAATAATTGTGTCTCTGCTGATTTGCTTTTATCTCTGGCAATGCGTCTTTGTTGATTCCTCCACAATCTACCTAGTAAGCGATGAACTTGATAGGTATGAATTAATCGATATACCTTCTCTGTTCCAAATTGTAAGTAAATTTTAGCTAAAACACTAATATTAAGAAAAATAATTATTTATTAAAAAAATTATTTAATATATTACTTCAACTAATAAGAAAATAGCTAATATTATTTAATTCGTCATACACTATTTAATAAATATAAAATTGTTTTAAAATATTAAAACTATTTACATTGTAAAACAATTTTTTTGTGAATTTACATTGTCGATGTTAACCGTATTGGTGCGTACATATTATGTGTGGAGTCATTGTATTTGTATTATTTGTATATCTTCACTTTTGAAAATAGTTCACATTCTTTTCTTTTCTTTTATAATTCACATTCTTTAACATGTGAAAACGATAATTTGATCGATGTGTTAGATAACTAGTGAAATAGTAGGATATAAGGGGGGTATATTGAATATGATATTTTAAGTGATTTGATATTTAATGAGTTTTTAGATAATTTTAGGTGAATTTAAGAATTAGATGTGATTTTTTTAAATAATTGTAGAATCTCATAAAACAATATGATTTGAATTTTTATTTTTATAACTAAAAAATACTTCTTAAACATTTTAAAAACAATTAAAACACTATAAAATCTTTAACTTGAATTTTGTTTAATAACAGTGAATTTTAGAATGTTTAATGGAATGCAAAGTTCAATAACACTAAATTTTAAAATGTTTTTTGTAATCCACATTTGAATAACAGTTAATTTTTTATTTTAATATTAATCATTTCAAACTCATAATTGAATATTATTTGAAAAGATTTGACTTTTAAATTCTTAGATGATTTTGGACGAATTGGATAAAGTTGCTATGATTTTAACTCATATAAAACTCTAGAATCCTATCTGTAAATATGAGAGTTTGATTCTCATACTTTTAATTAAGAACTACACCAAAACACCAATTCACAACAAATTTCTTAAAATCTATTATGTAAAATATTTATAAAATACACATTAAATAACAGATGAGATTTATCTAAAACATAAAAAACTCTAAATTTTGAATATAACTTTAAAGATTATGGTTTCGAGTTAGAACTTCATGATAATAATAATAAAAAAAAACTAATGATCCTAATCCCATGTGACCGGTATGGTGCTATTTAAGAGCATAGAAAGTTTGCCTAATGTTATAGAGTTTTGAGAATTTGGGCCCCATGCGATCAGTATGTTGTATATTAAGAAGCAAAGAAGTTCGCCTGATGTTGTTTGGGCTTGGTAATGGGCCTGGCCTTTGTGGAATCTCACTTCAATCTTGCTCGTTACTATAGTCGTAATGGTGTAACGAAACTGTCAAGATCCCTCCTCTCGTCTCGTTTCGTCTCTTTGTCCTCGATGATGGCGTCTACAGCAGAGCTTCCGACTGGTAAAGACCAATCGAAACCAAACAGTTCATCCAACCGCTCCGTAACCGGGAATGCGGAACTCGATAACTGGATTCGGATCATCGAGTACGTCGCGAAATTCAAAACCGAGCTCTGGATGCTTCACGGTAATCGAAAAAAAGAAAAACAAAATTGCAAATCTTTGATTCTACGTTTCTGATGTTTTTTTTTTTTTTAATTGTAAGATGTGTTTGAAATGGGAGGGAAGGAGGTTACAGAGAATCTAGGTGAAGAGACCAATGAGATGGTAGCTTTCAGATGCTTAGCGTCTTTGTTTGATTATTCTAATTACGATGCTGAGTCACAGTCAAAGATCGAGTTTGATTCTTCCCACAGCTGTCAACATGTTCTTCAGTGTATACTGGATGAGGTAACAGTAACAACCTGCATTTGTTTATCCACTGTTCTAAAAAAACCGGTCTAGGTGGCGCTAAATCAGGTATAAATGAAATGATTTTTTCAAACCGATTTATTAAAAATCGATAGTAGGCGTTAGAAAAATCGGCCTAGACACCCGTCTACTAACATCTCCAACAACACTCTATTTTTTCACTCTAAAATAGATTTTAAGGTAAAAATGTTCTAAAAGTACTCTATAATACAGTAAAAATGGGTTTACTCTATATATAGAATAAGTCTTTTTTGTTGATTACTCTATTTTAAAGTGAAAATAGGACAAATCATTGGATATGGTCTAAACAATAATCCTCTATAAAACGTCTAATCACTGTGATCTTTAGAACATTGTTTGTTTCAGTATGACTCTTTGTCTACTTACTTATATTAACCTTCTTGTTGTAGATACCATTGTCAGAGCTGAAACCAGGTGCACCGGGACTGTCAAAGTGGAATCTTCTTCCCTTTATCAAAAGCAAGCTTCTTTGCTTGCCAAAATGTGCTTTGGAACTGGTATGGTTTACGTAACTATTAGATCAGCACCATAAAGGCTTTTAGAAAGTTTTAACATTCGTTTTGTTTTGATCAGATGATTGAAACATCCAGTGAGAATGATGCTCAAGTGTCGCCTTGTCAGGGAGAAGAGGGTATGAGAATTGATGGCAACGAGACTGATCAAGTTACATCTCCAATAGCTGATCCAGAACCACTTGGTCACGGCCCTGGTGGTGGAGCTGATGGGATTAGTAGATCCCATGCGTTGTTTGAAGAAAGTAACCATGGCCATGGAGATGGAGCTGATGAGATTGGTAGATCCCAGGGGTCTCTTGAGAAAGGGAGTGATGGTTGTGGGTTGAGTCCCTCGGAGAATATATACAGGTGCGTTCAATGCAAAGAGAGTGGGAAGCTCTTGTTCTGCTCTAGGGATGGCTGTACAGTCATGGTTCATGAGAAATGCGTTGTGGATTCGCCGCCTGTTTACGATGATTCTGGGAACTTTTACTGCTCCCTATGTGCTGTTGGCTGTGATTCTGCTGAGTATATTCAATCTCAAGAGGAAGTTGCTAAAGCAAAGAGGAAACTACTTTCGTTTCTTAGTCTAATGTCAAATGTTAACAAGAAGAAACCCCATTGAAGGTTAAACCCTTACTCATTAAGATTGTTTGGTCTCTCTGTCCCTTAATTACAGTGAATATACAAACAAAAGATCTCTAGTAGAGTCTACTTACTCTGTGGTTCTTTAAACAGGAGTGGTCTGTTCTGAAACAGAAGCTAAAACCCTGCATTAACCTGACAATCTTACTAGTGTCATCCAGGTAGTAGTACTTGGCCTTGCTTGGCTTTTGATTACAAGCGAACACCTCTGCTCTGTCCTCTCTTGACTGTAACAGGTTCATTGGCATGGACACTTTCAAGATGATCTAGAAGTCTCCTTAGCTTGATGATGACATGATCCGAAATCAGGGTCAGCATCCTCATAGCTACATGTTTTCGATTGTTGATCCATATGTTTTGTTGGTGTAGAGTTCCATCACAGGCTCTTGCAATTTGCTTCGAAGAACTATCTGTTGCTCCCACACAATTCTCCCATTCTACTTCCTTCCTCAGCCTCAGGAAGTAGCCATGTTCAGCTGCATTCCCATGCTTCTCACAGGGAGTAAACCAGCCTGACAGTGTATCTCTGCTTTCAGAGCTAGCAATGAAGACAAGATTGCCCTTGTTCTGACACAAGGTGTTCAGTATGTTGATAGACTAGGATGAAGGTCTTTTATCAATACTGCCCTGTGGCATCATAGTCCTAAAGAATAGCCCTTGTTTTTGTCCTCTTATAAGCTGACACTATGTGCTCCATCGAAAAGCTCTGGATCCATGGCTACAAATCCTTAAATCTGGAAACAAAATGCTTAAACTAAAAGTCCTTAGAAATTACACACATATAGCAAGTGGTGATGATGTAAAATCCAAAGATAAACGTGATATGATGAGCAGCAAGAGTAAAATTACTCGACAACACTTTTAAAAAAGAGTTATTTATGATCCAACATGGTTGTTTTGCAATACATTACATGAACACAACTTGAGACCATCAGATATTTTACTAAAATGATTCTTCCAAATCTCCCCTTCTTCATAATACTCTTTAACTCACAGCTTCGACACAGGCAATCCTGAAAAAAAAAACCCAAAGAATATATACATTTAGAGTAATATAAAGTACATTATTACATATGTTTGTTTGTGTTAATGAGTTCATCATTACCTAAGGCTTTTGAGTTGACAATGCTTGGGCTGGCATTAGGCGGTGAAGCATTTTCGTTTAAGAACGGGTCGACCCGGTTCGGGTCACTCCAAATAGGATATCCTTTGATCCTTCCCTGTTTTTTTTTATTTTATAAAAAAAACATTTTCAGAAGAAATGATCAATGTTAGTCATTTTAATCTTTTTATATATAAAAAAAGTTTTGGAATGGGGAATGCATACGAGGACGTTGAGAGCTGCAAGCGTAGCCATTCCTTCACGAGTCCACTGTCATTTTATCAATCAGAAGAAACATTATAAGTCGGTTTCTGTTTAATCTATTGAGACAGACATACAGACACAAAGGAAACGTTGGGAAACCTTGGAAGCAGAAGCAATGTGAGGAACAACAATAGCATTCTTCATATCAGCAAGCCCTGGCTTCATGAATGGCTCTTCCTCAAACACATCAAGACCAACTCGGAACATTGGGTTCTCTCTTAGATGATTGACAAGAGCTACCTCATCGATCACAGGACCTCTACTGCAGTTCACAAGAATTGCTTCCTGAAAAGCAAAACTAAAATTCAATCAAAAACAAAATCAATAAATAAGAGAGTTCAAAGAGAAACAAGAACCTTTTTCATCATGGCAAGCCTCTCCTTATTGACAAGATGGTAAGTGGTTTTGTCCAACACAGGGTGAAGACTTATCTGTTTTTTTTTTTCAGACACAAACCAGTTCAGTTTTTTTAGATACACTAAAAATGTAAACCAAAATAAGTTCTAATTACCAGATCAGCCTCACGCAGAACCTCCTCCATGGAAGAAGCTCGTTTCCATGTCACAGGTTGTTCCCCATTTGCTTTCAAGAATTGTCCATAAGCTGCCAATATAATGACCATTGTCTCAAATATATTAAACTTCAAAAAAAAAAAGAAAAAAAAAAGAGAAAGAGTAGATTGTATAAAAAAAATTGTAAGAACCTGTCACGAATTTCTCAAGACGAGTGGATTGGTAAAGATCAAAGTAGATCAAATTCATCTTGAACCCTTCAACCTGTTCTTGAAATCAATTATGTCAAAAAAAAAAAGAAGCTTTTGTGTTTATAATATGGGATCTCAAATTTACAAATGCCATGCAACAGAGAGGACTTACCATCATTCTAGCGTAGGCAGACCCAATACGTCCAGCTCCAATAACCCCCACGGTCTGTCCTTTTAGTAAATTCCCCACAAACCTACCAAAACCCAAACAACCACCTTAGCTTTTCCACACAGTCCGGGTCTTGACACAGTTCTGTGAAACATTGGTATTGGTCCCCAAAAATTTTTAAATTTTTTTTACTTAGAAATAGTTCCAGTTCATAACACACTTCTGATTTCAAACTTCTTTTTTCTCAATTTTTTGTCAAATTCTTTTTTTTTTCAATCCAAAATTCTTTTAAAACTATTTTTTAAATTTTTTTAAAGTATTTATTTATTTATTTTTCAGCTACACAATAGATAGGCTCCAAGAACAAGACTAAGTTGGTAGATTGGGTCTTACAGATGAGGAAGCCAACCCTCGTACAAGCCACCTCTCATGAAACCATCAGCTTCAACGATCCTTCTTGCAGCAGCAAGAGAAAGAGAAGCAGCTAGTTCAGCGGTCGTCTCGGTCAACACTCCAGGAGTGTTACCAACGGCGATACCATACTTATTGGCGGCTTCAACATCGACGTTGTTGTAACCTACGGCCATGTTGCTGAAAGCTTTCCCTCCGGCTTTGCTCAGAGCTGAAAACAGTGTCTCTCCCCAATCTTCCGTCAACTATAAACAAAAAAAACAACTTAAAACTTGTTTTTATTACTTTCATATATATGATGGCACATAACACAGACACTTTGTCTTTCATTTTCGTTTTCATTACCTGGCCGATGACTCCATCACACCTGTTTCCAATCAGATCAATGATGTCTTCTACAGACAAGATTGTCTTCTTCAAATGGCATATCTATATATTCAAAAAAGAAAAATATTTTTTTTTTAGTATTGTTATATTCCAACTTAAAACAAATCCGTGATAAATGGATTGACCAATCCTAATCCTTTTTATATATTAGTATTGTTCTTCCAAAATCCCAACGTGGAATACAGTGTCCCTAATATTCTTGATGTGTTTTTTTCGGACAACGAACTATTATAGAATTTAAAGAGTGATAACGTTTAAATGGTTACCTCGACGCGACAACCTTGGTCGACCAAGAGATTGATCCAGCGAGTACCAGGCATCGGTTTCGTGCTGACGACTCTGTACTTCCCATTGGGATTATACACTTCAATAGACACCGGTTTGGCCATGGCAGAGAACAAGTGTTTCTGTGGAGAGAAGTTGGGAAACAGAAGACCTTAGCTTTAAAAGAAGATCCGACGGTCGGTTTTGCATGATCATTTTATCTCCATTTTTGTTTTGTCCTGGGTGTGGTCGATGAATGACAACAAGTCTACTTCTGAGTTTGGACCTTACGTTTCCAGAAAACGAGATAATGCTGACGTGTCCATTATCATCATCATCTTCGAATAATGTATACACTTTGGTTAAAAAGGCAAAATCAATATTCTTCGAATACTCTGCTGGATGATTATATTAGGGAAAATATTAATCAAATAAAAGATATGAAGTCCTTAAAAGTTAAAACATCTTATTAAACGCAACAATCAAATTTAGTAACACCAAAAAAATAATTATTGAAGGAGGATCTAACAGTTTTATTCAAAACTCAAAAGCTCTTGGTCTTTAATTTGTTGATCATACAAGGCGTCTACAGAGAGTGAAACCATCTCCAATGGAAATCTGAGAGACCTCAACTCGTGTATCCAAAGCCAGTTTCTTATTGAACTCTATAAGAGCCTTTCTATATTCCCTCATATGCTCAGGAACTCCCTCTTCGTCCTCGGCCACGAAACCAAACCACAATGTGTTGTCAAACGCAATGATTCCTCCAACCTTCACCAATTTCAGAAGCCTCTCATGGAAGTTGACGTAGTTCGACTTGTCAGCATCCGCAAATGCGAAATCAAATTCCTTTTTCTGCTTTTCTCAAATGTGGAATATGATCATTACAATAGTATATATATTTAAGCTTTTGATTAGTTAGTAATTAAATAATATGAAACAATTCCACATACGTCTTTCACCAATTGGTCTAAGGCCTTAATACCATCGGAGTGGATGAAATTGATCTTGTGATCAACACCTGCCTTCTTGATAAACTCTAGTCCCACTTCGTAGGCTTCTTTGTCAATATCTATTGCAGTAATCTGCATCCAAATTTTTTTTTTTTCAACCTTAACCAGGAACGTTAGTCAATCTCAAACTATTTGTCGACCCTATGCAAATTTTGTCCATCAAATGTGTAGTTGATCTGTCAAAAGATTTACCTAAAAATTTAAATTTTTATTCTGTATTTTCATTAAAACTTTAATAAAGGTCTTCTTCAAAAAATAAATAACAATACAGGTTTTTATTGTTCTAGTGTGCACATGCAAAAGTACGTATGATGCCAACAGTATGATTATAGCAAGAAGAATAAAAATTTACGCGGCCATCTTCAGGCAAAGCAAGTGCCGTGGAGAGAAGAGAGTAACCGGTGAAAACACCGAGCT
Organism: Raphanus raphanistrum subsp. raphanistrum; assembly: GCA_019706035.1. Taxonomy (NCBI): domain Eukaryota; kingdom Viridiplantae; phylum Streptophyta; class Magnoliopsida; order Brassicales; family Brassicaceae; genus Raphanus; species Raphanus raphanistrum. Next base: position 56,567,498 of record CM033988.1, read on the forward strand.
CGAGTGTGTTCTTAGCGTTCGCGATTTTTAAAAGCATCGATAGAAGAAGGCCCTCATCAACCGGAACTTCCATCTCGCTTCTGCGTTTTCATATACCAAGAAAATTTTATAAAATAAGAATATTTCCTAATTTAATAAACTGGTTATAGAATCCCGTATATATTTGATTAAGATCAAGAGTTACAAATTGCCATATTTCTGGACTGTAGCTTTACGAAGTTCCTTAAGCAGCTCATGCTCTCTTGGATACGCTGACGTTTCCAAGATGTACTTTGAGAATTAAACACAAACCAAACAAATTAAAGATAGTTTTCTTATTAAGACAGAGCAGACCCAAACATTGCAGATAGACAAAACTTTATATTTAGTTCATGAAAAATATCTTGAAAGAAATTTATAAAAAGAAAACAAACATGTTTCAGAGCTTCGGTCTTGAGGATCCCTTTGGTAGGTATTTCATTCGCCATCTCTCAGTCTCGTGATTATAAGAATCCCTTTAGATTGTGTCTGTGTTATAATGAGGGGAAGTTAGAGCATCTATATTGGTGTCCCAAATCTTTGGGCCTAAGACATATTTAATTATTAAAGTTGGGTTAAGGGAATTAGTTAAGGGCACTTTTTAAAGACATTGATTATTGGTAGGGGATTTATTTGGCCCTTAATAATATAAGTGTTTATTTTAGTAAATAATGATATATGAAAGAGAAGTTATATATAAAACATATAAAACCCAAATTTAACATTAAAATATAACTTAAACAAATGACAAAAGTTGGAAAAAAAAAAAAAAACAAATTACAACAAATTAGAAAAAAAAAAACATCACAAACACAAAAAAAAAAAAGGAAACAAACATTTTATTCAATTTATAGAAACTTAATAATTTATATGTTATTTGGAAGATGTCCAAATTTAGCCCATATATTTTCAATCAAATCAGCTTTTAATCGATGATTTGTTGGTGTATCCTGAATCCTTCTTCGAGCATCAATTGTATTGCGGAGTGTATCATCTAGACCGACGGAATATGCACCTTCTCCTTCTCCGTCAATAAATTCGGAAATGTTACGCAGACTGTATGAACCTCGTTCATTTTCGACAATCATATTGTGGAGTATGATGCAAGCTTTCATTATATTTTTTATTTTTTCTTTTTCCCATAATTTAGATGGATTTTTAACAACGGCAAATCTAGCTTGCAGGACTCCAAAGGCACGCTCAACATCCTTTCGGACTGATTCTTGCCTTTTAGCAAATAGTTTATTTTTCTCACCTTGTGGAAGTCGGATAGATTGAATAAAAGTCGCCCATTGTGGATAAATACCATCTGTGAGATAGTAAGCCAAGTGATACTCTCTTCCGTTGACGTTGAAGTTGACTTGCGGAGCTATTCCGTTAATAATGTCATCAAAAACAGGTGAGCGATCAAGAATATTAAGGTCGTTCATTGTACCTGGAGCTCCAAAAAACGCGTGCCATATCCAGAGGTCATATGAAGCTACCGCCTCCAATACAAGTGTTGGTTTTCCGGTTCCTCGTGAATACATTCCTTTCCAAGCGGAAGGACAATTCTTCCACTCCCAATGCATACAATCGATGCTTCCAATCATCCCCGGAAAGCCACGTTCTTCTCCTTCAAAGAGTAGTCTTTGAAGATCCTCCGGTGTAGGGCGTCTTAGATATTGATCTCCAAACAAGTGGATTATTCCTGCAGCAAAACGGTGCAAACATTTTGCAGCAGTTGTTTCACCTAGTCGTACATACTCGTCAACTGTATCAGCCCCACCACCGTATGCCAATTGACGAATTGCTGCAGTACATTTTTGGAGCGGAGTTAGACCAGATCGCCCGGTTGCATCTTGTGTTGGGCGAAAATATGGTACTTCGGTAGAGAGACGATTGACAATACGCATGAACAACGGTTTGTTCATTCGAAACCGTCGCCGAAATAAACGATGCCCGTATGTTGGAGTTGCACTAAAATAATCATTCCAGAGTTTGGTGGCGCCTTCTTCCCGGTTTCTCTCGATAAAAATTCGTTTCTTGCGCTCTTTAGGTTCTGGAAAAATATCACCGTCTTCTTCAGATAAATCATCAAACATGGAATCTAATTGATCATTATCTTCTCTGTGGTAATGATAATGAGAAGAAGAAGCCATCGACAATTTTTGAAAGAGATAAAAATTATTGGAAATAGGAAAGGAGTGAGCAAGTGCATTTTCCAATTGAGAGAAGAAGGTTATTTAAAGAAGTGCATTTCTTCTCCCGTGATACTATAGTTGCAATTGATTTAATCTTGTGACTTTTTCATGTGATAAAGAAACAATTCACATGATATAAGCTGACAAAATTTCCTGCATTATTTGAAAGTACATCTTGTGATACATTTTATGTTGTCTTGTGACCAATGTGAACTTGTGACCAAGCAGTGTCACATAATTATTCACATCTTGTGACCAATTAGTTCACATAAACAATTTTCAAAAACATAAAACATTACTTAACCATAAACATTTTTCAACATCCGATTACATCAAACATTACATAAACATAATGGGGAAGACCATAAAGCCACAAAGTCATAAAGCCACAAAGTTAAAACATCATTACAAGCCACAAAGACATTGCATCAACCCTAGAAGTACAACATTAAGTCAACATAACCAGCATGCCAAGTAAAACTGCCACCAGAACCAGTAAAGCCAAGAAGTACTCAAAAGTGAACCTTGATTTCTCCTTAGCTAAATCACCAACAACCTTCTCTAGGCTCAGGAGCTTCTGCTCAGTCTCATAGTCACTAAATAGAGTAAGGTTTTCAACCTTTTCGGCCAGCTGATGCACGTGGAGATCTCTTGCTCTCATCTCTTCCATCACGGCCACATCCCACCATTTAAACACATGACAGTCCCCGTCGTCTACATTTGCGCAAGTGTAATATCTCCGCCCTGTATCACACACGCATTAACACAAAACAATGAGACAACCCTCTGCAGAACACAAACACGTTCAACTCTGCTGGTATCAATATAACCTGGATCGTTCCTGCTGGTAGAGGTTGCAAGGTGTGGCTGACCTCCACAGTAGCAACTCTGCGGGAAGCCGAACTCCACCTCAGGTTGTGGAGGGTACACCACCGGTTCACGAGATAAGCTTAACTCAGCTTGGTCACGTCTAATGAGATCCTCCGTCTCGCTGTACCCACTGTGGGTATCATTCCCAAAGATATCCTCTGACTCTGATGGCTGGCTATAGCTGTGAAGCCCCATTTGTATCTTTACCTGCAGAAAACAACAGAGATTAATATCACATAATTTTCACATAATTATGGCATATAAGAACAGACATTAATAACACTTAATTTTAAACTTTAAAGATAACATATTTCATTGATTGAAAGATAACGAGTACACAGACAGAACAGAAAATAAAAAGCATACAAAGCATACTTAAGATACTACAAAGCAGAGCATTGATAAGATAATACAAAGGACAGCATAGTTAAAGCAACACATTAGATCTTGAACTCTTGTTTTCAGAAATACTTGGCAAGAAGCTTATTCTTCACCACTTCCTCCGCCTCAGTTAATGGTTCTTTCTTGGCACAGAGAGTGTCCAGTATAGCCAGCTTGGACAGTGTCTCCTTCTTCTCCAAATCCTCCTTTCTCATTGCCCAAATACTCGCATACTCAGCCACGGACTTCCCTTTCCCACCATTCCTTCTTGCCTTAGCAGCCTTGATACCTTCAGGCCGGGTCTCAGCTTCTGCAACATTGGCTTCTGGAGCATTGGTGTCTGGAGCATTGGTGCTTGAAGTTTCTGCAACATTTTTCCTCTTTGAACCGCCAGTAGCTCTAGGAGGGTTAAGGCAACGCCACTTCTGTTCATGCCTAAGCACACACCATGCATGCTCAAGTGTAAACTTGTGCTCATGATCAGAGTAGAAGATGTCATGAGCCTTCTTGAGAACATCACAGTCATTCTCACCACTTGCGTGTTGTCTCTCTGCTGCAGAATACGCCGCACAGAATTTGTTGACGTGCTCATTGATTCTGCCCCATCTCTTCCTGCATTGTTGAGGCTCTCTCTTTCCACCTTCCTCTACTCCATGAGGACTTGCTGCGTAATAGTCCACAACCCTCTGCCAAAACGTCCCCGACTTCTGGTCGTTTCCAATTATCGGATCCTTGGAAGTGTTAAGCCACGCACTTATAAGGACAGCGTCATCAGCTGGTGTCCATTTGCGACGAACAGCACGGTCCACTGGTGTCTCTTGAGATTGTTGTGAGCTAAACGCCGGGATTTCTGATTCACCAAAGTTAACACTCGAATGAAAACTTTCAAAAGGAAAGTTTTCATGGAACACACTACCTTGTTGACTGTGAAGCAGTCCTACGTAACTAGAGGACTGAGATTGAGGATACTTTGGATCCATATGAGTATGGAAGAAGGAAGAGAGTGAGATGATAGAATAGAGTAGTGGGTGTGTATATTTATGGGGGATGAGATGGGGTTTAATTACAAGCAATTGAAGAGTAATAACTATAGCGAGTAGATATAAGCAAGTAAAGAGTAATAACTAACCCACATAATGACTAACCATCAACAAGAAATGTCTAATCTAAAGTTATTATTACACACCTAAAAAGCCTAACCAATTACAATGTAACTATAACGAGTAGATATAAGCAATTACGATTGAAATATAACCCTAACGAATGTAACTATAAGAAGCAACTACACTAAACCTAACCAATGTAACTATAACCAGTAAAGAGTTATCACAAACAAACCATTATTCTCCTTCACAGTCATATCTATACTCGGCTACATCAACAATATATCTATCAGTCAAGAGTTATCCCAAAGAAACCATTAACCATAGACATACATCAACAAACAAACCGTATATAATTTTCTCAACTTCCAATCTATATCAACAAATATATGGCTAATCTATGTTTCAACGTTTTAATGCATATTTATATCTAATATCAACAATGTGATTCAATCATATACTCAGTTTCAGAACAGAGACAATATTATTTTCAAAACAAAATCAGTCATTCAATGAAATCTTAACAGAGTGTTTCACATACCTTGTTGATATAGCCGACTATAGAGAACCGCCGCAGAACCGGAGTGAACCGCCGGAGAAACCGAATCGAACCGTCGCAGAACACGAACAGAACCACCGAAGAACCCGAACCAAACCGCCGCAGAAGCCGAACCGAACCACCGCCGCAGAACCGGAGTGAACCGCCGGAGAAACCGAATCGAACCGTCGCAGAACCCGAACAGAACCACCGAAGAACCCGAACCAAACCGCCGCAGAAGCCGAGACGAAACCGAGATGGAAGAGATAAGAAACGGAGAACGCCGATGAACGGAGAGAATAGACGGAGATCGATGACAATCAAGATCGAAGAAACGGAGAAGACGATGGTAGCTTCTCGATTTCGTTTTCGAAAAGTGAGAAGAACAGACCGACAAAACACTTCAATCTCTTCTCGACTTCGGTTTCTTCTCCCAATCCCGTGCTCACACGTGCCCTTAAGGGCCACGAAAATCAGACCTTAATTTAGGCCCGTTTGGCCTGCCCTTACTCATTTTCCATTTATTTTAAACCCAAAATTTGTTAAGGGCTGGCCCTAAGGCCACTGATAATGATGGTCTTACACTTTGGTCATTAGTATTGGCTTATTCAGGGTAAAAGAGTCTAATAGATTTAAGGACCAATAATTATGGATCTCATCTACGACTTTTCAACAACGGCTAGTTCTAAATTCAGTTATTCTGATATGTAGGCCTACTCATATCACGATATGTATTCAGTGAGATATATACTTTTATTTAGCCGTTCGTTATAAAAAAAAATACTTTATTTCTTTTTCAAGTTAGAATTTTTTTTTTTGAAGTTAGAAATGTTGTAAGAAGTAACATACTAGGAAGCAAGATTATCTCGTAATCAATTTTGTCTGTTCAAATAGCCGTTGACTATTCCATCCTTTTCAAAAAAAAACATTTTCTAAAAAAGTTTTGTTTTTAAATATACATTTTTATATTTTCAATACAATTTTTATCAACTAATAAAAATTGTGAAGTTTAAAATACTAATTACATTTGTAAAAGTTTTTTTTGGTCAAACCTTCTTAATTCAAACTTAAATATTAGAGTTTACAACAAAGTTTTCAAACCCGAAGTTGATAGAAGCTACAAACAGAACTTTTTCGCAAGAGAATCAGCAGCTTCATTAAATTTTTAATATGTTTATCACTATTTGTAAAAGTAATAAAGATGCAATTTTGTAAAAGTTTTATTGGTTTAAAAATATAGAAAAATATAAAATTACAGAAAACTATATACGTTTCATTATTACTAAATTTTAATATGTTTTATTATAAGGTGTAAAAATTCTAAAATATATATTATTTTAAAAATGATTGAGTAATTTATACCACAAAGTTTTGTGTTATATATATATCTAGTGATCAAAGTGATAAAAATAATAAATTTGTGTCAATTTGACATCTTTTACGCATAATAAAAATAATTAAAATGTATTTATGTTTTTATTATTTACATTTATTTAATCAAAAATATTAGTTGATATAATTATTATTTATACATATTTCAATCATTTGTAATTGTGAATATTATTTCCACGTTTGGCTTAGGTTAGGAACTAATCGTGAATATTGTTTCCACGTTTGATTTATGTGAGATGAGTGATTTTATGATGTATAGTGAAAGCATGATTCGTCTATGAATCATCATGAATTCTTCTCACAGAGACCAATATCAAACAAAATAATTAAGCAGTATGCTTGAAATGGTATTGTTAATTAACTGACTCTCAAATCTCAAATCTTATCGTTGTTGACTTGATACATACTTGAGAGTAACGGCCAAGAATGTAATTAAGAGCCAAATGATCGGCACCATTAGTTACCAAATAATTTTTTTACAAAATTGCATCTTGGTGGCCAAGAATAATATTAAAACATTTCGATGGGTGTCGTCAACTAAATCGACTTGCTGGTTTTAGAAAAAAACCACTGCTTTACAGAGGAGCTAACAGAATCTTTATCGTTAATTTATTGCTACATTTGTAATTAATAAAGAAACAAATGCCACGCGGACGAATGCCGTAAACGCCAAGTGGAAGAACTTATTAGTCAAAACTCAAAACCAAAGGCAAAAAAAACAAAAACGCCCCTAGTAAAGGCGAAACCCAAAACTATTCAATGGTATGGTACTTCCTCTTCACTATAAGTACACATTCTCAGCTTTTCTCTTCTCTCACACAATCAAACACAAACAAAAACCAAAGAAAGATCTATAAGTTCATCACTGTTGATCATGTCTACGATCGGACAAATCATTCGATGCAAAGGTTTCATCATTTATATCCTTATCATTTTCTATAATAAGACGGTTCTGATCGTAATTAAGTGTTTCTTATGTGTTATAACGGTGTCGTTTGAATGGTTGGTGGGTTGTAGCTGCTGTGGCATGGGAAGCTGGAAAGCCACTGGTGATGGAGGAAGTAGAGGTTGCTCCACCGCAGAAACACGAAGTTCGTATCAAGATTCTCTTCACTTCTCTCTGTCACACCGATGTTTACTTCTGGGAAGCCAAGGGACAAACGCCTTTGTTTCCTCGTATCTTCGGACATGAAGCTGGAGGGTAATCAAAAGAATCTCTCAACTAGTTTCAGTTTGGTCTGTTTTTTTTAATGTTAAATAAATTCAAAAGAATGCGGAGACTGCCCTCACTGCCACTCGGAGGAGTCAAACATGTGCGACCTTCTGAGGATCAACACCGAGAGAGGAGGGATGATACACGACGGCGAGTCAAGATTCTCCATCAACGGCAAACCGATACACCATTTCCTTGGAACCTCCACGTTCAGCGAGTACACCGTGGTTCACTCCGGTCAAGTCGCCAAGATCAACCCCGAAGCTCCTCTCGACAAAGTCTGCATCGTCAGCTGCGGTTTGTCCACCGGGATGGGAGCGACTTTGAACGTGGCGAAACCGAAGAAAGGTCAGAGCGTTGCCGTTTTCGGGCTCGGTGCTGTTGGTTTAGCCGCTGCGGAAGGTGCTAGGATGGCTGGTGCTGGTAGGATCATTGGTGTTGATCTTAACCCCAAGAGATTCGAGGAAGGTTAGTTTAAAAAAGTCTTGGTTGTGTTTTGTTGCATAACGTTTTATTACATAACATTTTTTGTTGTGTTTTATTGCAGCTAAGAAGTTTGGTGTGACTGAGTTTGTGAACCCTAGAGAACATGACAAACCGGTTCAGCAAGTCATCGCTGAGATGACAGACGGTGGTGTGGACCGGAGTGTGGAGTGCACTGGAAGCGTCCAAGCCATGATTCAAGCATTTGAATGTGTTCACGATGTAATAATAATGCTTTCTGTATTTCAGACCAAACCCATTCATAACTTGTGTCTGAACCTTTATGACAATGCGGTTTTTTGTTTTCAGGGCTGGGGTGTTGCGGTGCTGGTTGGTGTGCCGAGCAAAGACGACGCCTTCAAGACCCATCCGATGAACCTGCTGAACGAGAGGACACTCAAGGGTACTTTCTTTGGCAACTACAAACCCAAAACCGACATTCCCGGGGTCGTCGAAAAGTACATGAACAAGGAGCTGGAGCTTGAGAAGTTCATCACCCACACAGTCCCATTCTCTGAGATCAACAAGGCCTTTGATTATATGTTAAAAGGAGAGAGCATCCGTTGCATCATCACCATGGGTGCTTAATAACTACCAATAAATGTCTACTTTGTGTGTTTTAGTAGACTATCATCTCTTATTGCTTTTGTTTTTTTTGAAGTGTCTTTTTTTTTTTTTCTTTTTTTTTTTGATCAATTTTTTTTTTTTTTTTTTTTTGAAGTGTCTCTAAATCTATTACCATATCGTTTGTAATAGTTTTCATTCAATAAAAAAAAATCATTGTGTTTTCAATATTCAGAATGCAAACGAACTAAACGTAGTGACTCAAAAGAAGTTTCAAGACGCCATTCTCTTTGCTTCTTGCTCAAAGGTCTCCCTTTGCCTGCCTTCTCACGGTTCACTCTAATATCAGCGATCCCCCAAACGCAGCTTTTGGCTTCCACATCAAAAGAAACAAGCCTGAAGATACCTTCACCTTCATTTTCAGCTTCCTCGTTAACGTACCTCACATACATTGACCTGTCCTTGTACCGGTCAAGATCCTGAGGAACTCTTACTACTCTTTCAACACCGGGAGATGAAACCTGTTGCACACAAGGTTCAAGCTTTTGTTGCGTCTTCGAACCGCAATGTTAAATGAACCAAAGGCTGTAACCATGGTTCTAAAAAGCGGTCCAAACCGAAATCTGAATTATAAGACCTGAATCGATTTAAACCATTATAAACCGTTTTAAATCGATTATAAACCATTATAAAACCAGTTCAAATCGATCTAAATTAACTTAAATCTATTAAATTAAAATAATATTTAGTACAATCCACAATTTTTTTTTGTATAATCTAATTTAAATTATTCGTCAAAATAATTTTATATTTAAACCAAAAAAACTAAAATATTTTATATAAATGTAAAATATATATTAAAAAAAATAACTAAACCTCTAAAGAGATGTTGTCTGGTATGGACTTAGCGAGTTCAGCTTCAGACAGTTTGGCTCTGTAAGTTGTTGAATACGCTTCGATGTCTTCCATTGTCGGAGAACCGGACTTGTTACTGAGCCGTTCGATTCTCACTTGTATTGTTGAGTTTGGCAGAGTCTTGAAGGCGTAAATGCCTAGCTCACCATTAAAAGACTCGCAGACTTTCTCAGCTAAGGACAATGCTTCTTTGTCCCATGTTGTTCCGGCAAGCTTGATGCCTCCTCCACCACCTCCATCACCAGCCTTTCAGTATGATCAAATCTACAGATTCAGAGATGCAAAAAAAAAGTTTGTATCTTTGGGACTTACATAGAGTTCTTCCTCCTCCTCTTCTTCTTCGAGGTAGAAGTCGTCTTCTTCTTCGTCATCAGTTAGTAGCTCTGCAGAACCAAAAGAGAATCTTTAAGAGTATAAAAATGGAATCTTTAGATTATTATTATTAAACACGCACCGTCTAGAACATCTTCGAGAAGGACTTGCTCATCTTCTTCTTCGTTTTCTTCAAAGAGTGATTCGTCCTCTTCTTTGTTCGGTTTAGGTTCGAAGATAGTCGTTTTTGAAGTGTTTTTCTTCTTCTTTGCGTGAGTCTCCATTGAAAATTTCGGATACTGAAGAAACGGCGTCGTTGGGAATCTAATTCGGACACTCGTTGTCGGGAGGAAACGATTGGCGGCGGGAAGGCTACTTAAGCTGGAAGCTGACGAAACTGAAATTCCCCGACAAGAGTGATGCGGTCGGAAACAACAGATGAAATCCATCAAAGAGACTGTGTCTTCTTCTTCGCCTGGAGGAGCCAAAACTGCGGCTAAGATGTTTGGTTCTCGTCGCATAAAATCAATTTATATCGGTTCGAATTGATCAAGTTCCGGTTCTGTAGGACGAATAGAGTTGGTTTTACTTTTATGTCGGCCCAATAACACGACCAACCCACATTTTTAGCAGACCGTTGTGTTTGTTGTTATCATTAGGTTTTTGGCATCGGGTTGCTATATGGGCTGAGAATGCTGTGGCCTAATATCGTGGGCTTGGACTTTCAATTAAGTAAAGCCAGAATTTCTTTTTCTCGTCAACACTATTCTATTTTTTCTTTGATGAAATTTTAAATTTATTGATCATGAATAAAAAAGAATTACATTTACAAAAGAATCAAGAAATGAGGATTATACTTTGAAAGAGAAGGAAAAGAAGAAAAAGAAATAGAGTAAAATCCGAAACTGGTTTAGCTTGTGAGTTGAAACCAGCGTTGCAGTACTCCTGCGTGCTTGTGCTGCGGCCCATATTTCAGTGAGAGAATTCTGTTCCTCATCGTTCTGTCTATAACCTTATGCATTTGGTCTATAGTCATCCATTTGCCCTGATGCTGTTTTGATTTACGCTCCCTCCAGATGTGATAGATGACTGCTTGGAAGATCAATTTCATTAGAATGGTATCAAGTTGATTCGTCCTATTGATATCTTACTTATTTGCATTGTTTTAACCATTCATTAGTGTGCATTTTGATCATCAAAGGCATCATCTAGGCATATCTAGGATGCATTTCATTGTACATGTCCTTATCAGGTGTTGGAGATGCAACATGGTGATCATGGAAGGTTTGAGAGGTGTTTTAGAGGCAAGAGTGATGGTCCAGCTCGTGTGCCTATTTCACTAAGTGTTGCAGCGGCCTTTTGCGTCCACAGCGGCCTTGAGTCATGGTGTCATTATGCCGCTGCGAAACCAAGTGTTGGATAATAAAATTGCGTACGCTCAATCGATTTCCCGCAGCGGTTCCTGAAGCCGCCACGTTACAATCACGGAGAAAACGAGGCTAAGTGTCCCAGCGGCTTTTGGGCACAGTGGCCTTGAGGCCATGAGTCAGGATACCGCTCCACATCGAGACCCAGCGGCCTTGTTACCCACAGCGGCATAGTGGCCTGTCATTAAGCCGATGTGCACCGTGTTTTATGTTAAATTACTATTTTGTCCTCTACGATTTACACACTCTAAACCTATGTTTAAGTTATCATTTTGTAGCCACCAGGCATATTATCTTTGGTTACTTGGTAAACATCATTCTATTGAAAGTTCTTGAAAAAAAAAGAAAAAAAAAAAGAAAGAAAAAAAAAAGAAAAAAAAAATTAAAAAAAAAGTTCTATTTCGTTTGATCTCGTTTAGGGTGATAGACCAGTCGGGGTTTGTTCTGCGCCTAAAGAGTCCTCTCACCAGCCCTTCCCACACTGTAAAAGAGTAAGGACATGCAAGAAAAGATGATCTCTGGTCTCATCTCTTTCTCCACATAGTCCACAACCCTGCGTGATACCCGAACTCCTCATCCTGTCTCCCGTGGATAGCCTATTCTGTATTGCCAGCCAGGTGATAGACACATACCTAGGAATGTTCTGGGAGAACCAAACGACCCTGCACCAATCTACCTTAGGCTTCTTGCTTCTGATCTGCTCCCATGTGTTAGCCGTAGAGAAAATAATCGTCCTCCCCTTGCTTCCATAGAACCAAGTCGCTTCCCCTTTCCACACCCGGGACTTGCTCCGCAAGGATCTGGTTATACAGACTCTGAAATCGCCTACTCCGTTTGTTCCTCATACTCCAGCCGTCACCTGAGACAGCATTACAAACAAGTGCTCTGCGAGTAAGTCCCAAATACATAGTGCCAATGGCTCCTGTGACATCTATCAATTTCCCTACCCCCATCCAATTGTCAAACCAGAAATGTGTAGTAGAACCATCTCGGACCTCCACTCTCATAAACTCATAAGCCATATCTCTTAATTTAAGAAGTTTACTCCATATCCAAGAACCCTTAGTATCATCTCTTACATCCCAAAAAGAGCTTTGTCTAAGCAGGTAATATTTGATTCAGCATACCCACAGTGAATTTGATTGCGTAAACAACCTCCAAATAAGTCTCAAAGCATTGGCTTTGGAGGTATCTCTTAGCCTTCGAATCCCCAGACCTTCCTCTTCCTTAGGGTAGCACAAGTCTTCCCAGACCTTCCTCTTCCTTAGGGTAGCACAAGTCTCCATCTTCAGCTGCTTTATTAAGCAATTTTTGAGAGCACATTACTGAGTATGACGTATAGATAAGGCGACAGCGAGCAGCCCTGCCTGATTCCCCTTGCGCTTGTGAAGAATCCCTCTAGACTTCCGTTCATTGAAACTGAGAAGGATGCTGTTGAGATGCAGAGTCTAATCCAATTGATGAACTGAGCCGGCAAGCCCATCCCTTGGAGTACCGAGCTGATAAAAGACCCTTTGACTGTGTCGAATGCCTTGGAGATGTCGAATTTAATAGCACAGCGAGAGGAACATGAAGGCTTATGATATCCATTTACCAACTCAGAAGCCAACACTATTCGCCCCAAAGGCTTAGTACAAGGAGTTAATGATTGATGGCCCAAAGTAGCTCAAAACAACACATAAACAAAAAGATAACATCCTCCTATATATTAACTTTGAGAAGTCACTTAAGGGGGTGTTAGTGGGAGTTAGATTTAGAATGATTGTTAGAATTCTTATAATATAGTGTTATTGGTTTATAGATTCTCACATTCTTATTAGAATTAAGTGTTATTGGTTTGAGGATTTTATAAATCCATACAAAATCTCTTGTTATTCAAAAAGTTTGAATTTCAATGATTTCATAAATTTATCAAAGATAGTGTTATTGGGGGTTTGTATTCTTAACAATTTAACTCATTAGAGAAGATTTTGAGAATACTAGTTATATCCCTTAGATTCTTAAAATCATTGTAATAATTTATTTTCATAGATTTTCATAATATACAAAATTCTCTCCAACTATTTCCAAACTTAAAAAATCTCACAACTTTTAAAATAAAAAAATTCTATATAAATCTAACTCCCACTAAGTGACTTTTGCTTATTTGTCGCTTATAAGTGAAGTTTCAAAAAATTATTATAATTTGATTGATTGATAAATTTTATTAATTATTTAGTTTATTAGGATGAATACAAGTTACCATATAATACATGTAATATTACAAATAATAGTCTATTGTAACTAATTGTAGAATTATAGAAAGAATATATAATATGTCAACAATTTGTTTGTTTTATCAATTTTCATTTATAAATATATAAAATACTAATATAATTTTTATAAAAATAAATATAATGGTTGTGTACTTCTATACAAAGAATTATATTTCTATGTAATGCATTATCATTAGAACTTTTTATGTTTTAAAATTCTGCACATGGTTTATAAATCGTTGATCATTTTTCATATTCTAGCTTTCAAAGTCATTTTATTAGAGTTCACATATCATTTATAAGATTTTTATTTAATCGTTATAAAGGTTTATAAATTCATTCATAATATTTATAAAATGTTAAAAAATCATTTGTAAATTCTTCTAAATCTATTTATTATTGTATAAATGTGTAGTTATGATAATTATATACGTATTGTTAAAACTATTTTTATGTAAATTCAATTATTTTACTTTACATCAAAATGTTTTTCTAAATTCATTGGTTGTGTTATAAAACCACTTTTCATCGAAATGGTATATGAAATGGTATAACTTATTGAATCACTTGAGTTATAGAACCACTTATCAAGATTTATGAAACTATTTATAAGGATTTTTAAATTTCTGAGAAATAATTAATAAAATATATAATTTATAAATATTTTATTAATTATTTATTATTGTTTAGTAATTTAAAAAAAAAATTATATTACAAAGTCATTTATTAGAGTAAATGAAGATTTTATAATGAAGATTTTATAGTGCTAATTCTATTAATCTAGCAGTATATGAAATTTTAGTAAACTAAATATTAAAAAATTAGAATGATTCCTATATACAATGAAAGATAGTTTAGAATAAATTAATTCAAAAATAAAATATGGTTTGAAAATTTTAAACTAAAGTGAGAAGTATAAACTTTAGTATATAGACCATTTAACGAATACTCAATATTTTTGAAAGGGTTAACCCACGGATTTTGAAAAAAATTCAAAAATATGAAAATCTGGTTTTAGTGTATATTTTCATCGAGCGCTGTCATAAGATGATGGTCAAAGAGTTTAGAACCTTTGTAGTCTCGTTTCTCTAGATAATTAAGATTTTATAATGCTAATTCCATTGATCTAGACACTATATGAAATTTTACTAAACTAAATATTAAAAAATTAAAATGATTCCTATATACCATGAAAGATAGTTTAGAATACATTAATTCAAATGTAGAATGTTGTTTGAAATTTTTAAACAAAAGTGAAGAGTATAAACTTTAGTATATAGAAGATTTATCAAAATCTCATTATTTTAAAAGGGGTTTACCCACGAATTTTGGAAAATTTTCAAAAATATGAAAATCTTTTTTTTATTGTACAGTTTCATCGAGCAATAACATAAGATGATGGTCAAAGAGTTTAGAACCTCTGTTGTCTCTGTTTCTCTAAGATAATGAAGATTTTATAATGCAATTCCATTTATCTAAGCAGTATATACAATTTTAATAAACCAAATATTAAAAAATTAGAATGATTGCTATATACCATAAAAGATAGTTTAGAATACATTAATTCAAATGTAGTAAGTGGTTTGAAATTTTTAAACTAAAGTAAAGAGTATAAACTTCAGTATATAGAGCATTTAAAGAAAACTCAATATTTTTGAAAGGTTTAACCCACGGATTTCGAAAAAAAATTCAAAAATTTGAAAATCTAGTTTTAGTGTATAGTTTCAACGAGCGTTGTCATAAGATGATGGTCAAAGAGTTTAGAACTTTTTTAGTCTCCGTTTCTCTTGATAATGAAGATTTTATAATGCTAATTCTATTAATCTAGACAGTATATGAAATTTTACTAAACTAAATATTAAAAAATTAGAATGATTCCTATATACCATGAAAGATAGTTTAAAATACATTAATTCAAGGGTAGAATGTTGTTTGAAATTTTTAAACAAAAGGGAAGAGTATAAACTTCAGTATATAGATGATTTATCGAAAACTCATTATTTTAAAAGGGATTAACCAACGGATTTTGGAAAATTTTCAAAAATATGAAAATCTGTTTTTAGTGTATAGTTTCATCGAGCAATAACATAAGATGATGGTCAAAGAGTTTAGAACCTTTGTTGTCTCTGTTTATCTAAGATAATGGAGATTTTATAATGCAATTCCACTGATCTAAGCAGTATATGAAATTTTAGTAAATTAAATATTAAAAAATTAGAATGAGTCCTATATACTATGAAAAATAAGTTAGAATTCATTAATTCAAAAGTAGAATGTGGTTTGAAATTCTTAAACAAAAGTAAAGAGTATAAACTTCAGTATATAGAGGATTTAATGAAAACTCAATATTTTTGAAGGGGTGACCCACGGATTTTGAAAAAATTTCAAAAATATGAAAAGCTGGTATTACTGTATAGCTTCATAGAGCACTGACATAAGATGATGGTCAAAGAGTTTAGAACCTCTTTTGTCTCAGTTTCTCTAGATAATGAAGATTTTATAATGCTTATTCCACTAATCTAGGTAGTATATGAAACTTTAGTAAACTAAATATTAAAAAATTAGAAAGATTCCTATATTCCATGAAAGATTGTTTAGAATACATTAATTCAAATGTAGAATGTGGTTTGAATTTTTAAACTAAAGTGAAGAGTATTAACATCAGTATATAGAGCATTTATCGAAAACTCAATATTTTTGAAAGGGTTACCCACGGATTTTGAAAAAAATAAAAAAATGAAAATCTGGTATTAGTGTATAGCTTCATAGAGCACTGACATAAGATGATGGTCAAAGATTTTAGAACCTCTTTTGTCTCCCTTTCTCTAGATAATGAAGATTTTATAATGTTAATTTCAATGATCTATGCAGTATATGAAATTTTACTAAACTTGTATTCAAAAATTAGATTGATTCCTATATATCATGAAATATTTTTTAGAAAACATTAATTCAAATGTAGAATGTGGTTTGAATTTTTAAACTAAAGTGAAGAGTACAAACTTCAGTATATAGAGCATTTAACAAAAACACAATATTTTTGAAGGGTTTTAACCCACGGATTTTGAAAAAAATTCAAAGATACGAAAAATCTGGTTTTAGTGTATAGTTTCATCGAGCACTTACATAAGATGATGGTCAAAGAGTTTAGAACCTTTGTAGTCTATGTTTATCTAGATAATGAAGATTTTATAATGCTAATCCATTGATCTAGGCAGTATATAAAATTTAACTAAACTAAATATTAAAAATTAGAATGATTCCTATATACCATGAAAAATAAGTTAGAATACATTAATTCAAATGTAGAAGGTTGTTTGAAATTTTTAAACAAAAGTGAAGAGTATAAACTTCAGTTTAACGAAAACTCATTATTTTAGAAGGGTTAACCCACGGATTTTGAAATTTTTTCAGAAATATGAAAATTTTGTTTTAATGTATAGTTTCATCGAGCACTAACATAGGATGATTGTCAAAGAGAACCTCTTTTTTCTCTATTTCTCTAGATATTGAAGAATTTATAATGCTAATTCCACTAAGCTAGGCAGTATATGAAATTTTAGTAAACTAAATATTAAAAAATTAGAATGATTCCTATATACCATAAAAGATGGTTTAGAATACATTAATTCAAATGTAGAATGTGGTTTGAAATTTTTAAACCAAAGTGAAGAGTATAAACTTTAGTATATAGAGGATTTACCGAAAACTCATTATTTTTGAAGGGGTTAACCCACAGATTTTGGAAAATTTTCAAAAATATGAAAATCTGTTTTTAGTGTATAGTTTCATCGAGCAATAACATAAGATGATGGTCAAAGAGTTTAGAACCTTTGTTGTCTCTGTTTATCTAAGATAATGGAGATTTTATAATGCAATTCCACTGATCTAAGCAGTATATGAAATTTTAGTAAACTAAATATTAAAAAATTAGAATGAGTCCTATATACTATGAAAAATAAGTTAGAATTCATTAATTCAAAAGTAGAATGTGGTTTGAAATTCTTAAACAAAAGTAAAGAGTATAAACTTCAGTATATAGAGGATTTAATGAAAACTCAATATTTTTGAAGGGGTGACCCACGGATTTTGAAAAAATTTCAAAAATATGAAAAGCTGGTATTACTGTATAGCTTCATAGAGCACTGACATAAGATGATGGTCAAAGAGTTTAGAACCTCTTTTGTCTCAGTTTCTCTAGATAATGAAGATTTTATAATGCTTATTCCACTAATCTAGGTAGTATATGAAACTTTAGTAAACTAAATATTAAAAAATTAGAAAGATTCCTATATTCCATGAAAGATTGTTTAGAATACATTAATTCAAATGTAGAATGTGGTTTGAATTTTTAAACTAAAGTGAAGAGTATTAACATCAGTATATAGAGCATTTATCGAAAACTCAATATTTTTGAAAGGGTTACCCACGGATTTTGAAAAAAATAAAAAAATGAAAATCTGGTATTAGTGTATAGCTTCATAGAGCACTGACATAAGATGATGGTCAAAGATTTTAGAACCTCTTTTGTCTCCCTTTCTCTAGATAATGAAGATTTTATAATGTTAATTTCAATGATCTATGCAGTATATGAAATTTTACTAAACTTGTATTCAAAAATTAGATTGATTCCTATATATCATGAAATATTTTTTAGAAAACATTAATTCAAATGTAGAATGTGGTTTGAATTTTTAAACTAAAGTGAAGAGTACAAACTTCAGTATATAGAGCATTTAACAAAAACACAATATTTTTGAAGGGTTTTAACCCACGGATTTTGAAAAAAATTCAAAGATACGAAAAATCTGGTTTTAGTGTATAGTTTCATCGAGCACTTACATAAGATGATGGTCAAAGAGTTTAGAACCTTTGTAGTCTATGTTTATCTAGATAATGAAGATTTTATAATGCTAATCCATTGATCTAGGCAGTATATAAAATTTAACTAAACTAAATATTAAAAATTAGAATGATTCCTATATACCATGAAAAATAAGTTAGAATACATTAATTCAAATGTAGAAGGTTGTTTGAAATTTTTAAACAAAAGTGAAGAGTATAAACTTCAGTTTAACGAAAACTCATTATTTTAGAAGGGTTAACCCACGGATTTTGAAATTTTTTCAGAAATATGAAAATTTTGTTTTAATGTATAGTTTCATCGAGCACTAACATAGGATGATTGTCAAAGAGAACCTATTTTGTCTCTATTTCTCTAGATATTGAAGAATTTATAATGCTAATTCCACTAAGCTAGGCAGTATATGAAATTTTAGTAAACTAAATATTAAAAATTAGAATGATTCCTATATACCATGAAAGATGGTTTAGAATACATTAATTCAAATGTAGAATGTGGTTTGAAATTTTTAAACCAAAGTGAAGAGTAGAAACTTTAGTATATAGAGGATTTACCGAAAACTCATTATTTTAGAAAGAATTAACCCCCCAGATTTTGGAAATTTTTCAAAAATATGAAAATCTGGTTTTAGTGTATAGTTTCATCGAGCACTAACATAAGATGTTGGTCAAAGAGTTTAGAACCTCTGTTGTCTCCATTGCTCCAAATAATGAAGATTTTATAATGCTAATTCCACTAATCTAGGCAGTATATAAAATTTTAGTAAACTAAATATTAAAATATTATAATGATTCCTATATAACATGAAAGATGGTTTAGAATACATTAATTCAAATAGAATGTGGTTTGAAATTTTTAAACCAAAGGGAAGAGTATAAACTTCAGTATATAGAGGATTTACCGAAAACTTATTATTTTAGAAGGGGTTAACCCCCGGATTTGGGAAATTTTTTAAAAATATGAAAATCTGGTTTTAGTGTATAGTTTCATCGAGCACTAACATAAGATGATGGTCAAAGAGTTTAGAACCTCTGTTGTCTCCATTTCTCCAGATAATAAAGATATTATAATGCTAATTCTACTAATCTAGGTAGTATATGAAATTATAGTAAACTAAATATTAGAAAATTAGAATGATTTCTATATACCATGAAAGATGGTTTAGATTACATTAATTCAAATGTAGAATGTGGTTTGAAATTTTTAAACCAATGTGAAGAGTATAAAATTCAGTATATAGAACATT
Source organism: Raphanus raphanistrum subsp. raphanistrum (assembly GCA_019706035.1). Classification (NCBI taxonomy): domain Eukaryota; kingdom Viridiplantae; phylum Streptophyta; class Magnoliopsida; order Brassicales; family Brassicaceae; genus Raphanus; species Raphanus raphanistrum. The sequence goes on from CM033988.1 coordinate 56,587,262, forward strand.
TAACGAAAACTCATTATTTTAGAAGGGGTTAACCCACAGATTTTGAAACTTTTTCAGAAATATGAAAATTTTGTTTTAATGTATAGTTTCATCGAGCTCTAACATAGGATGATTGTCAAAGAGTTTAGAGCCTCTTTTGTCTCCATTTCTCTAGATAATGAAGAATTTATAATGCTAATTCCACTAAGCTAGGCAGTATATGAAATTTTAGTAAACTAAATATTAAAAAATTAGAATGATTTCTATATACCATAAAAGATGGTTTAGAATACATTAATTCAAATGTAGAATGTGGTTTGAAAATTTTAAACCAAAGTTAAGAGTATAAACTTCAGTATATAGAGAATTTAACGAAAACTCATTATTTTAGAAGGGGTTAACCCACGGATTTTAGAAAAATTTCAAAAATATGAAAATCTGGTTTTATTGTATAGTTTCATCGAGCACTAACATAAGATAATGGTCAAAGAGTTTAGAACCTATGTTGTCTCTATTTTTCTAGATAATGAAGATTTTATAATGCTAATTCCACTAATCTATGCAGTATATGAAATTTTAGTAAAATAAATATTTAAAAATTAGAATGATTTCTATATACCATGAAAGATAGATTAGAATACATTAATTCAAATGTAGAATGTGGTTTGAAATTTTTAAACTAAAGTGAAGAGTATAAAATTCAGTATAGAGAGCCTTTACCGAAAACTCATTATTTTAGAAGGGGTTAACCCACTGATTTTGGAAAATTATCAAAAATCTGAAATTTTTTGTTTTAGTGTATAGTTACATCGAGCACTAACATAAGATGATGGTCAAAGAGTTTAGAACCTCTTTTGTCTCCGTTTCTTTAGATAATGAAGATTTTATAATGTTATTTCCACTAATCTAGTCAGTATATAAAATTTTAGTAAACTAAATATTAAAAAATTAGAATGATTCCTATATACAATGAAAGATAGATTAGAATACATTAATTCAAATATAGAATGTGGTTTAAAATTTTTAAACCAAAGTGAAGAGTATAAACTTAAGTATATAGAAGATTTACCGAAAACACATTATTTTAAAAGAGGTTAACCCACGGATTTTGAATTTTTTTCAGAAATATGAAATTTTTAGTTTTAATGTATAGTTTCATCGAGCACTAACATAGGATGATGGTCAAAGAGTTTAGAACCTCTTTTGTCTCCGTTTCTCTAGATAATGAAGATTTTATAATGCTAATTCCACTAATCTAGGCAGTATATATAATTTTAGTAAACTAAATATTAAAAATTAGAATGATTCCTATATACCATGAAAGATGGTTTAGAATACATTAATTCAAATGTAGAATGTGGTTTGAAATTTTTAAATCAAAGTGAAGAGTATAAACTTTAGTATATAGAGGATTTACCGAAAACTCATTATTTTAGAAAGAATTAACCCCCCAGATTTTGGAAATTTTTCAAAAATATGAAAATCTGGTTTTAGTGTATAGTTTCATCGAGCACTAACATAAGATGTTGGTCAAAGAGTTTAGAACCTCTGTTGTCTCCATTTCTCCAAATAATGAAGATTTTATAATGCTAATTCCACTAATCTAGGCAGTATATAAAATTTTAGTAAACTAAATATTAAAATATTATAATGATTCCTATATAACATGAAAGATAGATTAGAATACATTAATTCAAATATAGAATGTGGTTTAAAATTTTTAAACCAAAGTGAAGAGTATAAACTTAAGTATATAGAAGATTTACCGAAAACACATTATTTTAAAAGAGGTTAACCCACGGATTTTGAATTTTTTTCAGAAATATGAAATTTTTTGTTTTAATGTATAGTTTCATCGAGCACTAACATAAGATGATGGTCAAAGAGTTTAGAACCTCTTTTGTCTTCGTTTCTCTAGATAATGAAGATTTTATAATGCTAATTCCACTAATCTAGGCAGTATATATAATTTTAGTAAACTAAATATTAAAAATTAGAATGATTCCTATATACCATGAAAGATGGTTTAGAATACATTAATTCAAATGTAGAATGTGGTTTGAAATTTTTAAACCAAAGTGAAGAGTAGAAACTTTAGTATATAGAGGATTTACCGAAAACTCATTATTTTAGAAAGAATTAACCCCCCAGATTTTGGAAATTTTTCAAAAATATGAAAATCTGGTTTTAGTGTATAGTTTCATCGAGCACTAACATAAGATGTTGGTCAAAGAGTTTAGAACCTCTGTTGTCTCCATTTCTCCATATAATGAAGATTTTATAATGCTAATTCCACTAATCTAGGCAGTATATAAAATTTTAGTAAACTAAATATTAAAATATTATAATGATTCCTATATACCATGAAAGATGGTTTAGAATACATTAATTCAAATAGAATGTGGTTTGAAATTTTTAAACCAAAGGGAAGAGTATAAACTTCAGTATATAGAGGATTTACCGAAAACTTATTATTTTAGAAGGGGTTAACCCCTGGATTTGGGAAATTTTTTTAAAATATGAAAATCTGGTTTTAGTGTATAGTTTCATCGAGCACTAACATAAGATGATGGTCAAAGAGTTTAGAACCTCTGTTGTCTCCATTTCTCCAGATAATGAAGATATTATAATGTTAATTCTACTAATCTAGGTAGTATATGAAATTATAGTAAACTAAATATTAGAAAATTAGAATGATTTCTATATACCATGAAAGATGGTTTGGATTACATTAATTCAAATGTAGAATGTGGTTTGAAATTTTTAAACCAATGTGAAGAGTATAAAATTCAGTATATAGAACATTTAACGAAAACTCATTATTTTAGAAGGGGTTAACCCACAGATTTTGAAAATTTTTCAGAAATATGAAAATTTTGTTTTAATGTATAGTTTCATCGAGCACTAACATAGGATGATTGTCAAAGAGTTTAGAGCCTCTTTTGTCTCAATTTCTCTAGATAATGAAGAATTTATAATGCTAATTCCACTAAGCTAGGCAGTATATGAAATTTTAGTAAACTAAATATTAAAAAATTAGAATGATTTCTATATACCATAAAAGATGGTTTAGAATACATTAATTCAAATGTAGAATGTGGTTTGAAAATTTTAAACCAAAGTTAAGAGTATAAACTTCAGTATATAAAGGATTTAACGAAAACTCATTATTTTAGAAGGGGTTAACCCACGGATTTTAGAAAAATTTCAAAAATATGAAAATCTGGTTTTATTGTATAGTTTCATCGAGCACTAACATAAGATGATGGTCAAAGAGTTTAGAACCTATGTTGTCTCTATTTTTCTAGATAATGAAGATTTTATAATGCTAATTCCACTAATCTATGCAGTATATGAAATTTTAGTAAAATAAATATTTAAAAATTAGAATGATTTCTATATACCATGAAAGATGGTTTAGAATACATTAATTTAAATGTAGAATGTGATTTAAAATTTTTAAACCAAAGTGAAGAGTATAAGCTTCATTATATTGAAGATTTACCGAAAACTCATTATTTTAGAAGAGGTTAACCCACAGATTTTGGAACATTTTTAAAAATATGAAAAAATGGTTTTCGTGTATAGTTTCATCGAGCACTAACAGAAGATGATGGTCAAAGATTTTAGAACCTTTTTTGTCTCCGCTTCTCTATAAAATGAAGATTTTATAATGCTAATTCCACTAAGCTAGGCATAATATAATTTTTTTTTAAACTAAATATTAAAAAATTAGGATGATTCCTATATACCCTGAAATATGGTTTAGAATACATTAATTCAAATGTAGAATGTGGTTTAAAATTTTAAAACCAAAGTGAAGAGTATAAACTTCAGTATATAGAGGATTTACCGAAAACCCATTATTTTAGAAGGGGTTAACCCACGGATTTTGAAAATTTTTCGAAAATATGAAAACTCTGGTTTTAGTGTATAGTTTCATCGAGCACTGACATAAGATGATGGTCAAAGAGTTTAGAACCTCTTTTGTCTCCGTTTCTCTAGATAATGAAGATTTTATAATGCTAATTCCACTATACTAGGCATTATATAAAATTTTCGTAAACTAAATATTAAAAAATTAGAATGATTTTTATATACCATGAAAGATATATTAGAATACATTAATTCAAATGTAGAATATGGTTTGAAATTTTAAACTTAAGTGAAGAGTATAAACTTTAGTATATAGAGGATTTACCGAAAACTCATTATTTTAGAAGGGGTTAAACCACGGATTTTGGTATTAATGTATAGCTTCATTGAGCACTGACATAAGATGATGTTCAAAGAGTTTAGAACCTCTTTTGTCTCCGTTTCTCTAGATAATGAATATTTTATAATGTTAATTTCATTGATTTTGGCAGTATATGAAATTTGACTAAAAAAATATTCAAAATTTAGATTGATTCCTATATAACATGAAAGATAGTTTAGAAAATATTATTTCAAATATAGAATGTGGTTTGAATTTTAAAACTAAAGTGAAGAGTATAAACTTCAGTATATAGAACATTTAACGAAAACTCATTATTTTAAAAAGGGTTAACCCATGAATTTTGGAAAATATCAAAAAATATGAAATCTGGTATTAATATATAGCTTCATATATCAGTGACATAATATGATGGTCAAATAGTTTAGAATCTCAGTTTTCTCTGTTTTTCTAGATAATGAAGATTTTATAATGCTAATTCCATTAATTTAGGCAGTATATGAAATTTTAGTAAATAAAATATTAAAAAACTAGAATGATTCATATATACCATGAAAGATAGTTTAGAATACATTAATTCAAATGTAGAATGTAGTTTGAAATTTTTAAACTAAAGTGAAGAGTATAAACTTCAGTATATAGAGAATTTACCGAAAACCCATTATTTTAGAAGGGGATTTACGGATTTTGGAAAATTTTCAAAAAAATGAAAATATGGTTTTAGTGAATAGTTTCATCAAACACTAACATAAGATGATGGTCAAAGAGTTTAGAACCTCTTTTGTCTCCGTTTCTCTAGATAATGAAGATTTTATAATGCTAATTCCACTAAGCTAGGCAGTATATGAAATTTTAGTAAACTAAATATTAAAAAATTAGAATGATTCCTATATACCATGAAAGATGATTTAGAATACATTAATACAAGTGTAGAATCTGGTTTGAAATTTTTAAACCAAAGTGAAGAGTATAAACTTCAGTATATAGAGGATTTACCGAAAACTCATTATTTTAGAAGGGGTTAATCCCCGGATTTTGGAAATTTTTCAAAAATATGAAAATCTGGTTTTAGTGTATAGTTATATCGAGAACTAACATAAGATGATGGTCAAAGAGTTTAGAACCTCTGTTGTCTCCATTTCTCCAGATAATAAAGATTTTATAATGCTAATTCCACTAATCTAGGCAGTATATGAAATTTTAGTAAACTAAATATTAAAAAATTGAATTATTCCTATATACCATGAAAGATGGTTTAGAATACATTAATTTAAATGTAGAATGTGATTTAAAATTTTTAAACCAAAGTGAAGAGTATAAGCTTCAGTATATTGAAGATTTACCGAAAACTCATTATTTTAGAAGGGGTTAACCCACAGATTTTGGAACATTTTTAAAAATATGAAAAAATGGTTTTCGTGTATAGTTTCATCGAGCACTAACAGAATATGATGGTCAAAGATTTTAGAACCTTTTTGTCTCCGCTTCTCTATAAAATGAAGATTTTATAATGCTAATTCCACTAAGCTAGGCATAATATAAATTTTTTCAAACTAAATATTAAAAAATTAGGATGATTCCTATATACCCTGAAATATGGTTTAGAATACATTAATTCAAATGTAGAATGTGGTTTAAAATTTTAAAACCAAAGTGAAGAGTATAAACTTCAGTATATAGAGGATTTACCGAAAACTCATTATTTTAGAAGGGGTTAACCCACGGAGTTTGAAAATTTTTCGAAAATATGAAAACTCTGGTTTTAATGTATAGTTTCATCGAGCACTAACATAAGATGATGGTCAAAGAGTTTAGAACATCTTTTTTCTCCGTTTCTTCAGATAATAAAGATTTTATAATGCTAATTCCACCAAGCTAGGCAGTATATGAAATTTTAGTAAACTATATATTAAAAAATTAGAATGATTTCTATATTCCATGAAAGATATATTAAAATACATTAATTCAAATGCAGAATATGGTTTGAAATTTTTAAACTTAAATGAAGAGTATAAACTTCAGTATATAGAGGATTTACCGAAAACTCATTATTTTAGACGGGTTAAACCACGGATTTTGGAAAATTTTCAAAAATATGAAAATTTTGTTTTAATGTATAGTTTCATCGAGCACTAACATAGGATGATTGTCAAAGAGTTTAGAACTTATTTTGTCTCCGTTTCTCTAGATAATGAAGATTTTATAATGCTAATTCCACTAAGTTAGGCAGTATATGAAATTTTAGTAAACTAAATATTAAAAAAATTAGAATGATTTCTATATACCATAAATGATGGTTTATAATACATTAATTCAAATGTAGAATGTGGTTTGAAATTTTTAAACCAAAATGAAGAGTATAAACTTCAGTATATAGAGGATTTACCGAAAACTCATTATCTTAGAAGGGGTTAAACCACGGATTTTGGAAAATTTTTAAAAATATGAAAAAAAAATTTTTGATGTATAGTTTCATCTAGCACTAACTAGGATTATTGTCAAAGAGTTTAGAACCTTTTTGTCTCCTTTTCTCTAGATAATGAAGATTTTATAATGCTAATTCCACTAATCTAGGCAGTATATGAAATTTTAGTATACTAAATATTATAAAATTTAGAATGATTTCTATATACCATAAAATATGGTTTAGAATACGTTAATTCAAATGTACAAAGTGGTTTGAAATTTTTAAACCAAAGTGAAGAGTATAAACTTCAGTGTATAGAGGATTTACCGAAAACTCATTATTTTAGAAGGGGTTAACCCACGGATTTTGAAAAATTTTCAAAAATATGAAAAAATTTGTTTTAGTGTATAGTTTCATCGAGCACTAACATAAGATGATGGTCAAAGAGTTTAGAACCTCTTTTGTCTCCGTTTCTTTAGAAAATGAAGATTTTATAATGTTAATTCTACTAATCTAGGCAGTATATAAAATTTTAGTAAACTAAATATTAAAAAATTAGAATGATTTCTATATTCCATGAAAGATATATTAGAATACATTAATTTAGAATATGGTTTGAAATTTTTAAACCAAAGTGAAGAGTATAAACTTCAGTATATAGAGGATTTATAGAAAATTCATTATTTTATAAGGGGTTAACCCACGGATTTTGGAAAATTTTCAAAAATAAGAAAATCTGGTTTTAGTGAATAGTTTCATCAAGCACTAATATAATATGATGGTCAAATAGTTTAGAACCTCTGTTGTCTCCATTTCTCTAGATAATGAAGATTTTATAATGCTAATTCCACTAATCTAGGCAGTATATGAAATTTTAGTAAACTAAATAATAAAAATTAGGATGATTCCTAAATACCATGAAAGATGGTTTAGAATACATTAATTCAAATGTAGTATCTGGTTTGAAATTTTTAAACCAAAGTGAAGAGTATAAACTTCAGTATAAAGATGATTTATCGAAAACTCATTATTTTACAAGGGGTTAACCCACGGATTTTGGAAAATTGTCAAAAATATGAAAATTTTTGTTTTAATGCATAGTTTTATCGAGCACTAACATAAGATGATGGTCAAATATTTTAGAACCTCTTTTGTCTCTGTTTCTCTAGATAATGAAGATTTTATAATGCTAATTCCACTAAGCTAGGCAGTATATGAAATTTTAGTAAACTAAATATTAAAAAAATTAGAATGATTCCTATATACCATAAAAGATGGTTTAGAATACATTAATTCAAATGTAGAATATGGTTTGAAATTTTTGAACCAAAGTGAAGAGTATAAACTTCAGTATATAGAGAATTTACCGAAAACTCTTTATTTTAGAAGGGGACCCACGGATTTTGGAAAATTTTCAAAAAAATGAAAATCTGGTTTTAGTGAATAGTTTCATCAAGCACTAACATAAGATGATGGTCAAAGAGTTTAAAACCTCTGTTGTCTCTATTTCTCTAGATAATGAAGATTTTATAATGCTAATTCCACTAATACTGGCAGTATATGAAATTTTAGTACACTAAATATTAAAAAATTAGGATAATTCCTATATACCATGAAAGATGGTTAAGAATACATTAATTCAAATGTAGAATGTAGTTTGAAATTTTTAAACCAAAGTGAAGAGTATAAACTTCAGTATATAGAGGATTTACCGAAAACTCATTATTTTAGAAGGCTAACCCACAGATTTTGGAAAATTTTCAAAAATATGAAAATCTGGTTTAGTGTATAGTTTCATAGAGCATTAAGATATGATGATGGTCAAAGAGTTTAAAACCTCTGTTGTCTCCATTTCTCTAGATAATGAAGATTTTATAATGCTAATTCCACTAATATTGGCAGTATATTAAATTTTAGTAAACTGAATAATAAAAAATTAGTATGATTCCTATATACCATGAAAGATGGTTTATAATACATTAATTCAAATGTAGAATGTGGTTTGAAATTTTTAAACCAAAGTGAAGAGTATAAACTTCGGTATATAGAGGATTTAACGAAAACTCGTTATTTTAGAAGAGGTTAACCCACGGATTTTGGAAAATTTTCAAAAATATGAAAAATTTGGTTTTAGTGTATAGTTTCATCGAGCACTAACATAAGAAGATGGTCAAAGAGTTTAGAACCTCTTTTGTCTCCGTTTCTCTAGATAATGAAGATTTTATAATGCTAATTCCACTAAGCTAGGCAGTATACGAAATTTTAGTAAAATAAATATTAAAGAAATAGAATTATACCTATATATCATGAAAGATAGTTTAGAATACATTAATTCAAATGTAGAATGTAGTTTAAATTTTTAAACCAAATTGAAGAGTATAAACTTCAGTATATAGAAGATATACCGAAAACACATTATTTTAGAAGGGGTTAAACCACGGATTTTGAAAATTTTTCAAAAATATGAAAAATTTGGTTTTAGTGTATAGTTCCATCGAGCACTAACATAAGATGATGGTCAAAGAGTTTAGAACCTCTTTTGTCTCCGTTTCTCTATATAATAAAGATTTTATAATGCTAATTCCACTAAACTAGGCAGAATATTAAATTTTAGTAAACTAAATATTAAAAAAATAGAATGATTCCTATATACCCTGAAAGATGGTTTAGAATACATTAATTCAAATGTAGAATGTGGTTTGAAATTATAAAAACAAAGTGAAGAGTATAAACATGAGAATATAGAGGATTTACCGAAAACTTCTTATTTTAGAAGGGGTTAACCCACGGATTTTGGAAAATTTTCAAAAATAAGAAAAAATTGGTTTTAGTGTATTGTTTCATCGAGCACTAACATAAGATGATGGTAAAAGAGTTTAGAACCTCTTTTGTCTCCGTTTTTCTAGATAATGAAGATTTTATAATGCTAATTACACTATTCTAGACAGTATATAAAATATTAGTAAACTAATTATTAAAAAAATTAGAATGATTTCTATATACCATGAAAGATAGATTAGAATACATTACTTCAAATGTAGAATATGGTTTGAAATTTTTAAACTTTTGTGAAGAATATAAACTTCAGTATATAGAGGATTTACCGAAAACTCATTATTTTAGAAGGGGTTAAACCACGGATTTTGGAAAATTTTCAAAAATATGAAAAATTTTGTTTTAATGTATAGTTTCATCGAGCACAAACATAAGATGATGGTCAAATAATTTAACCTCTTTTGTCTCCGTTTCTCTAGATAATGAAGATTTTATAATGTTAATTCCACTAAGCTAAGCATTATATGAAATTTTAGTAAACTAAATATTAAAAAAAATTAGAATGATTCCTATATACCATAAATGATGGTTTATAATACATTAATTCAAATGTAGAATGTCATTTGAAATTTTTAACCAAAGTGAAGAGTATAAACTTCAGTATATAGAGGATTTACCGAAAACTCATTATTTTAGAAGGGGTTAACCCACGGATTTTGGAAAATTTTCAAAAATATGAAAATCTGGTTTTAGTGAATAGTTTCATCGAGCACTAACAGAAGATGATAGTCAAAGAGTTTAGAACCTCTGTTGTCTTCATTTCTCTAGATAATGAAGATTTTATAATGCTAATTCCACTAATCTAGGTAGTATATGAAATTTTAGTAAACTAAATATTAAAAAATTAGGATGATCCCTATATACCATTAAAGATTGTTTATAATACATTAATTCAAATGTAGAATGTGGTTTGAAATTTTAAAACCAAAGTGAAGAGTATAAATTTTAGTATATAGAGGATTTACCGAAAAACTTTTTATTTTAGGAGTTAACCCACGGATTTTGGAAAATTTTCAAAAATATGAAAAAATTGGTTTTAGTGTATAGTTTCATCAAGCACTAACATAAGATGATGGTCAAAGATTTTAGAACTCTTTTGTCTCTGTTTCTCTAGATAACAAAGATTTTATAATGCTAATTCCACTAATCTAGGCCGTATATAAAAGTTTAGTAAACTAAATATTAAAAAAATTAGAATGATTCCTATATACCATAAAAAGATGGTTTATAATACATTAATTCAAATGTAGAATGTGGTTTGAAATTTTTAAACCAAAGTGAAGAGTATAAACTTCAGTATATAGAGGATTTACCGAAAACTCATTATTTTAGAAGGGGCTAACCCACAGATTTTGGAAATTTTTCAAAAATATGAAAATCTGGTTTTAGTGAATACTTTCATCCAGCACTAACATAAGATGATGGTTAAAGAGTTTAGAACCTCTGTTGTCTCCATTTCTCTAGATAATGAAGATTTTATAATTTTAATTCCACTAATCTAGGCAGTATATGAAATTTTAGTAACCTAAATATTAAAAAATTAGGATGATTCCTATATACCATGAAATATGGTTTAGAATACATTAATTCAAATTTATAATGTGGTTTGAATTTTTAAACTAAAGTGAAGAGTATAAACTTCAGTATATAGAACATTTAACGAAAACTCATTATTGAACCAAAAATCCAAAATATGAAAATCTGGTATTAATGTATAGCTTCATATTGCACTGACATAATATGACGGTCAAATAATTTAGAACCTCAGTTTTATCCGTTTCTCTAGATAATGAAGATTTTATAATGCTAATTCTACTAATCTAGGCAGTAAATGAAATTTTAGTAAACAAAATATTAAAAAATTAGAATGATTCCTATATACCATGAAAGATAGTTTAGAATACATTAATTCAAATGTAGAATGTGGTTTGAAAATTTTAAACTAAAGTGAAGAGTATAAAACTCAGAATTTAACGAAAACTCAATATTTTTGAAGGGGTTAACCCACGGATTTTGGAAAATTTTCAAAAATATGAAAAATCTGGTTTTAGTGTATAGTTTCATCGAGTACTAACATAAGATGATGGTCAAAGAGTTTAGAACCTATTTTGTCTCGGTTACTCTAGATAATAAAAATTTTATAATGCTAATTCCACTAATCTCGGCAGTATATAAAATTTTAGTAAACTAAATATTAAAAAATTAGAATGATTCCTATTTACCATGAAAGATATATTAGTATACGTTAATTCAAATGTAGAATATGGTTTGAAATTTTTAAACTAAAGTGAAGAGTATAAACTTTAGTATATAGAGCATTTATCAAAAACTCAATATTTTAGAAGGGGTTAACCCACAGATTTTGGAAAATTTTCAAAAATATGAAAAATTTTGTTTTAATGTATAGTTTCATCGAGCACTAACATAAGATGATGGTCAAACAGTTTAGAACCTCTTTTGTCTCCGTTTCTCTAGATAATAAAGATTTTATAATGCTAATTCCACTAAGCTAGGCAGTATATGAAATTCTAGTAAATTAAATATTAAAAAAATTAGAATGATTCCTATATACCATGAAAGATGGTTTAGAGTACATTAATTCAAATGTAGAATGTGGTTTGAAATTTGTAGACCAAAGTGAAGAGTATAAACTTCAGTATATAGAGGATGTACCGAAAACTCATTATTTTAGAAGGAGTTAATCCGCGGATTTTGGAAAATTTTCAAAAAAAATGAAAATCTGGTTTTAGTGAATAGCTTCATAGAGCACTAACATAAGATGATGGTCAAAGAGTTTAGAACCTCTGTTGTCTCCATTTCTCTAGATAATGAAGATTTTATAATGCTAATTCCAAATCTAGACAGTATATGAAATTTTAATAAACTAAATATTAAAAAATTATGATGATTCCTCTGTACCATGAAAGATGGTTTAGAATACATTAATTCAAATGTAGAATGTGGTTTGAAATTTTTAAATCAAAGTGAAATGTATAAACTTCAGTATATAGAGGATTTACCGAAAACTCATTTTTTTAGAAGGGGTTAACCCACGGATTTTGAAATTTTTTCAAAAAAATATGAAAATCTGGTTTTAGTGTATTGTTTCATCGAGCAGTAACATAAGATGATGGTCAAAGAGTTAAGAACCTATGTTGTCTCCATTTCTCTAGATAATGAAGATTTTATAATGCTAATTCCACTAATCTAGGCAGTATATGAAATTTTAGTAAACTAAATATTAAAAAATTAGAATGATTCCTATATACCATGAAATATGGTTTAGAATACATTAATTCAAATGTAGAATGTGGTTTGAAATTTTTAAACCAAAGTGAAGAGTATAAACCTAAGTATATAGAGGATTTACCGAAAACTCCTTATTTTAGAAGGAGTTAACCCACGGATTTTGGAAAAATTTCAAAAATATAAAAATCTTGTTTTAGTGTATAGTTTCATCGAGCATTAACATAAGATGATGGTCAAAGAGCTTAGAACTTCTGATGTCTCCTATTCTGTAGATAATGAAGATTTTATAATTCTAATTCCACTAATCTATGCAGTATATGAAATTTTAGTAAACTAAATATTAAAAAATTAGAATGATTCCTATATACCATGAAAGATGGTTTAAAATACATTAATTCAAATGTAGAATATGGTGTGAAATTTTTAAACAAAAGTGAAGAGTATAAACTTCAGTATATAGAGGATTTACCGAAAACTCATTATCTTAGAAGGGGTTGGTTAACCCACGGATTTTGGAAAAATTTCAAAAATATGAAAATCTGCTTATAGTGTATAGTTTCATCGAGTACTAACATAAGATGATGTTCAAAGATTTTAGAACCTCTGTTTTCTACGTTTCTCTAGATAATGAAGATTTTATAATTCTAATTCCACTAAACTTGGCAGTATATTAAATTTCAGTAAACTAAATATTAAAAAATTAGAATGATTTCTATATACCATGAAAGATCGTTTAGAATACATTAGTTCAAATGTATAATGTGGTTTGAAATTTTTAAACTAAAGTGAAGAGTATAAACTTCAGTATATAGAGGATTTACCGAAAACTCAATAACTTCAGAATGTGGTTTTTGTGTATAGTTTCATCGAGCAATAACATAAGATGATGGTCATAAAGTTTAGAACCTCTGTTATCTCTGTTTCTCTAGATATAGAAGATTTTATAATGTTAAATCAACTAATCTAGGCAGTATAATAAATTTTAGTAAACTAAATATTTAAAAATTAGAATTATTCCTATATACCATGAAATATAGTTTAGAATACATTAATTCAAATATAGAATATAGTTTCAAAAATATGAAAAATCTGGTATTAATGTATGGCTTCAAAGAGCACTGACATAAGATGATGGTCAAAGAGTTTAGAACCTCTTTTGTCTCCGTTTCTCTAGATAATGAAGATTTTATAATGTTAATTTCATTGATCTAGGCAGTATATGAAATTTTACTAAAACAAATATTCAAAAATTAGATTGATTCCTATATACTATGAAAGGTAGTTTAGAAAACATTAATTCAAATATAGAATGTGGTTTGAATTTTTAAACTAAAGTAAAGAGTATAACCCACGGATTTTGGAAAATTTTCAAAAATATGAAAATCTGGTTTTAGTGTATATTTTCATAGAGCACTAACATAATATGATGGTCAAAGAGTTTAGAACCTCTGTTGTCTCCATTTCTCAAGATAATGAAGATTTTATAATGCTAATTCCACCAATTTATGCAGTATATGAAATTTTAATAAACTAAATATTAAAAAATTAGAATGATTCCTATATACCATGAAAGATATTTTAGAACACATTAATTCAAATGTAGAATGTGGTTTGAAATTTTGAAACTAAAGTGAAGAGTATAAACTTCAGTATATAGAGCATTTTACGAAAAATCATTATATTTGAAGGGGTTAACCCACGGATTTTGAAAAAAAATTCAAAAATATAAAAATATGGTTTTTGTATATAGTTTCATCGACAAATAACATAAGATGATGACTAAAGAGTTTAGAACCTCTGTGGTCTCTGTTTCTCTAGATAATGAAGATTTTATAATCTTAATTCCACTAATCTAGGTAGTATATGAAATTTTAGTAAATTTAATATTAAAAAATTAGAATAATTCCTATATAGTATGAAAAATAAATTAGAATACCTTAAATCAAAAGTAGAATGTGGTTTGAATTTTTTTTTTAAAAGTATAAACTTCAGTATATAAAGGATTTAACGAAAACTCAATATTTTTGAAGGGGTTAACCCACGGATTTTGAAAAAAAAATCAAAAATATGAAAATATGGTATTAGTATATAGCTTCATAGAGTACTGACATAAGATGATGGTCAAAGAGTTTAGAACCTCTTTTGTTTCAGTTTCTCTAGATAATGAAAATTTTATAATGCTAATTCCACTATTCTAGGCAGTATATGAAATTTTAGTAAACTAAATATTAAAAAATTAGAATGATTCCTATATACCATGAAAGATTGTTTAGAATACATTAATTCAAATGTAAAATGTGGTTTGAATTTTTAATCTAGAGTGAAGAGTATAAACTTCAGTATATAGAGCATTTATCGAAAACTCAATACTTTTGAAGGGGTTAACCCACGGATATTGAAAAAAATTCAAAAATTTGAAAATCTTGTTTTAGTGTATAGTTTCATAGAACACTGACATAAGATGATGGTCAAAGATTTTAGAATCTTTGTAGTCTATGTTTCTCTGGATAATGAAGATTTTATAATGCTAATTCCATTGATCTAAGCACTATATGAAATTTTAGTAAAGTAAATATTAAAAATTAGAATGATTCCTATATTCCATGAAAATAAGTTAGAATACATTAATTCAAATGTAGAATGTTTTTTGAAATTTTTAAACAAAAGTGAAGAGTATAAACCTCAGTATATGGAGGATTTACCGAAAACATTATTTTAAAAGGGGTTAACCCACGGATTATGGAAAAAAAATTTAAAAATACGAAAAATCTGGGTTTTGTGTATAGTTTCATCGAGAGATAACATAAGATGATGGTCAAAGAGTTTAGAACCTCTGTTGTCTTTGTTTCTCTAGATAATGAAGATTTTTTAATGCTAATTCCACTAATTTAGGCAGTATATGAAATATTTAGGAAAATAAATATTAAAAAATTAGAATGATTCCTATATACCATGAATTATAGTTTAGAATACATTAATTCCAATTTGGAATATGGTGTGAAATTTTTAAACTGAAGTGAAGAGTATAAACTTCAGTATATAGAGCATTTAACGAAAACTCAATATTTTTGAAGGGGTTAACCCACGGATTTTGAAAATATTTCAAAAATATGAAAATCTTGTTTTAGTGTATTGTTTCATCGAGCACTGACATAAGATGATGGTCAAAGAGTTTAGAACCTTTGTAGTCTCTGTTTCTCTAGATAATGAATATTTTATAATGCTAATTCCATTGATCTATGCAGTATATGAAATTTTACTAAACTAAATATTAAAAAATTAGCTTGATTCCTATATACCGTGACAAATAATTTAGAATACATTAATTCAAATATAGAATGTGGTTTAAAATTTTTAAACTAAAGTGAAGAGTATAAAATTCAGTATATAGAGCATTTACCGAAAACTCGTTATTTTAGAAGGGTAACCCACGGATTTTGGAAAATTTTCAAAATTATGAAAAATTTGGTTTTAGTGTATAGTTTCATCAAGCACTAACATAAGATGATGGTCAAAGAGTTTGGAAACTCTCTTTCTCCGTTTCTCTAAATAATGAAGATTTATAATGCTAATTCCACTAAGCTAGACAGTATATGAAATTTTAGTAAACTAAATATTAAAAAATTAGAATGATTCCTACATACCATGAAAGATGGTTTTGAATACATTAATTCAAATGTAGAATGTGGTTTGAAAATTTTAAACCAATGTGAAGAGTATAAACTTCAGTATATAGAGGATTTACCGAAAACTCATTATTTTAGAGGGGTTAACCCACGGATTTTGGAAAATTTTTAAGAATATGAAAAATTTGGTTTTAGTGTATAGTTTCATCGAGCACTAACATAAGATGATAGTAAAAAAGTTTAGAATCTCTTTTGTCTCCATTTCTCTAGATAATGAAGATTTTATAATGCTAATTCCACTAATCTAGGCAGTATAATAAATTTTAGTAAACTAAGTATTTAAAAATTAGTATGATTCCTATATACCATGAAATATATTTTAGAATACCTTAATTCAAATATAGAATATAGTTTGAAACTTTTAAACTGAAGTGAAGAGTATAAACTTCAGTATATAGAGTATTTATCGAAAACTCAATATTTTTGAAGGAGTTAACCTACGGATTTTGAAAATTTTCAGAAATATGAAAATCTGGTTTTATTGTATAGTTTCATCGAGCATTAACATAAGATGATGGTCAAAGAGTTTAGAACCTTTGTAGTCTCTGTTTCTCTAGATAATGAAGATTTTATAATGCTAATTCCATTGATCTAAGCAGTATATGAAATTTTATTCAACTAAATATTAAAAAATTAGAATGATTCCTATATACCATGACAAATAACTTATAATACATTAATTCAAAAGTATAATGTGATTTGAAACTTTTAAACAAAAGTGAAGAGTATAAACTTCAGTATAAAGAGAATTTACCAAAAACTCATTATTTTAAAAGAGGTCAACCCATGGATTTTGAAAAAAAATTAAAAATTTGAAAATCTGGTTTTGGTGTATAAGTTATGATAGTATAGTAAAGACTTCATCTTTTTAAACAAAAAAATTCTCTACTACGACATTTAATATGAAGCGGAAAAATTAATTTGTCGTGGTGATGCAATGGTTAGATAAATAAATTATGATAGTGTAATAAAGGTCAGGCGAAGAGCTGGACACAGCATTACTATATGGATATATTAGGTTTTACTTGAGAATGAAGTCTTGAAGACTATTTGTTTGTTAATCTTTGGTTTGAGAAAAAGCTTGATGCGAAATCAATCCAAAATTTATACTGGAAGTTCAAGTAAGTACTATCTAATGTATAAGTATGTCTAATTTTAATTAGTTTAAAACTTAAAATCAGAAATAAATTAATGTAGATTCTGCGTTTCAACCCTAATGTTAGTAATATCATACTAATCGCCATTTGTCTTTACTCTTCACCAAAAATAAAGTTGGGGTTTAATGGAACTAATGTGGACTACTGGACTACTCTTTTGTTGGAGATTATTTATAACAGGGACGGTACTGTCATGTGTAGTCTCACCGGTTTACTGAGTTATGTTATGCGTAAAATTTTTCTTTAACTTATTTAAAAAATGTAGTGTTACATAATTTCTGGTTAAACAGGCTGCAAAAGGTGGTAATATTCATGGTTGGTGGAACAAAGTCCGAGGAATCACGCTCTGTTGTTCTAGAAAATTCCACCTAATCAGGGATTCGGTTTTTTCTAGGCGGCTCCGCAGCGCGTAATTCGAAAAGGTGCGTATTTGCCCTATAATTGTTAATACAGGTTCGTCTGTGTGCGGATGAGTTGAACAAGGCCTGTATTAGCATAAGAATGTTTGCTGAAATGTGATTATGATCAGGTAGCCGTATGGTGTGAAGGAGAACAAAAGAGTTCTGTCTTTATACTAAGATTCTTCCTCATGGTACATACAAAAAATCTGATATGGAGTATGGAAGAACCAAATACATGCGTGTGACGGTGTGAGACCATCATTTTGGAGAGACAATGAAAGAAGAAGATTGTGATCAGGTTCCTTCGTATCTTTCGTACATGACGAGATTAGCCAGAGATCGTCGAATCCTGGGTCTGTGTATGTATATTATTCGTGGTACAGTTTAATTGATTTTCTCGTACATATTAATCATGAAAATGTTAAGCTGAGGAAGTTAAAAAAAAAAAGATTAAATTATTTTTCCAAAATCATACAAATAGACTAAATATACAGCATAATTGGATTGTTGGACCTAGCAGGTGTACTAAAAGAATTCCTCAAAGATAGATTTCGGCTGGGACTATATCACACTTTTAGTGAAAATATTTTTTGCTGAAATGTTGATTACTTTAAGTTGCACTGATTGTTACCAGATAAAATTAGAATTTTCTATATTTACTCTAATTTTCTATTTACACAAAGTAATATATACACACAATACGAGTATTACTCTAGGTTCAACTAAAATAATTCTGGATGTGATTTTGTAAAAAGAAAAGATATATAAATTTTTAAGCAAGCAAAAATAAATATATTTTTCTCTTTAGATTTTATCTCTATTAGTGTGATTGTTTTTTCTGTGGGAATACTATTTTATTTCAAACAAACAAATTTGTTTTAATAGTTAAACTGAGAGATGAGAGAACAATCCCTATACACAAGAAACCACAAAAAAACAGTAACTAGTACTCATTCTTGGACAACTTCATTGGTTATTTTAGAATTAATGGGATGAAAACAAATAGGTAAGAAAAAGGAAGAAAAATAAAATGTGTGACTAAATTTTATTTGTAGAATAAAATTTAAAAATTACTTTTGGTTATTCCAAAAAAAATACCAATTAAGTAAACACATGTTTTCACTTATTTTCTCTGGTTACTATTCAAATGGAAAAAAATGTAGACACATACTATAAACATATTTACTCCAGCTTTTGTTCCTTTCTATTTTTTTCTTATTTTACCTATTTATTTTCCACTCATTTATTCTAAAATTACTAATCACATTATAAACTAGGAAATATCTAATCTCATTCACGTGGGAGTAAATATGTGTTTTCATTTTTCTTCATTGGAATAGTAGTGAGAAAAAATAAGCGAAGACATGTGTTTACTTGATTGGTAACTTTATAAGCTCACCAAGAGTAAATATTTTTTCTTTTGATTTTTAATCTAAAAATGACATTATTTACACACTATAAATAACATCGAGTCACTACTCTTTTTTTTTCCTTTCACTTTAATTTCTATTTTTTTGTTTCTCTATTTCATTCCACATATTACCAATCACACTTCATATAAGAAAAGATTACATACTTTCCTGAAATAGTTTTTGTGGAGTTGTAGAATATGTTACTCTCTACAAATAAATATGTTTTAATTATTTTTGTGGAGTTGTGGAGTATGTTTTAGAAATATTTGATAGGTTCTAGATAGAATGTCTGAAATTAAAAAAAAAATCAAAAAATATAAAAAAATATGAAAAAGAAAAGAGAATCAGGTTCACATATATAAGAAGCCAATATCACCACATATCTTTTGTCTATTCCATTTATTTTGAAAATAAATAAATAATTTAAATAAAAAAATATTAAACTAAATAATAATTTTGGTGAGAGATATCCAAATTCAAGGATAAGCCAATAAAGTTGCTTTTACTGAATAAAGTCTGACGTAAAAAAGGTAATAATGCCCGATTTTGGTATAGAATAAGAAAAGAGAAAAACATAAAATATAGCTAATTGAGTAATGAAAAGATCTTTTGCTCGGCTGCTGCTGTATACTGCTCGTTGGATTTCTTAACCTGACAAATGATGCAAGTGAAACTGACACAACTCTCTGTCTCATTTCTGGAAGCATTCTGATTTCTTGTCATATATGACGCACTTTATTTCACATTAAACCCCTTCTTTGTCTTTTTCTTTTGAAACACGCCTTGTTTATATTCTATATATTTATATAACATTCCACAAAATTTCTAATTGTATTTTACATCCCAATTCTGGGTATTATTAACTATTTATAATAATATATTATTACGACACTATCAAGAAAATTCTTGGTTTAGACATTTTGTGATTTATGCTTTGACTTCTACATCTAACTTCCTAGTAATTTCTAACCGTTTTTCACTATTACATCAGATTATGTAATTTTGGCATAAGTTAATGCATTGAATGTGTTGGGTTCATTTTTTTAATTTTTATTGAAGTCAACTAACACGATTCTACCTTCGAGAAATATTCCTCTGGTGGTAATAATAAAATTGTCATATCAGTAATAAAAACACTTACAGAATTGAGGAGCTCGAGACTATTCCTTCATCATAAGCAGTTTCTGACTATCCCTTTCAAATCGAATGTTTTTATTCATTTATGTCACTAGATCCTCTCTGCTGCTTCCCTATCTTTTCATCGTAAATGTCTTCTCTTTGTAATTATTACTCTCTCCATTTCAAATTAATTTACGTTTTAGAAAAAAAAAAAATTATTCCGTTTCGAATTATTTGTTGTTTTAGAAGAAAACTTTTATTTCAAAATAAGTGTTGTTTTCGGTTTTCAATACAAAATTATTGACAATATTCTCTATACTATTTTTCTATTGGTTGATATATGGTTAGGTGTATTGGTAATAGTATTTTTATTTTAAAAATATATAAAATTAAATATTTTTTAATCTGTGTGCATAATCTTAGAACGACAAATAATATAAAACGCAGGGAGTATTTTTTACTTTTTTAATGCAATTTTAATAGATAATAATGATAAATTGTATATTTGAAGAAAACTAATTGTAATTACAAAATTTTGATTGATTAAAAATTATTAGAAAAAATTAATCACAAAAAAACGATACATTTAAAACTAAGATTTAAGGAAAATTAGATTTAATAACCAATAAAAACTATAATTCATTAAATAACGAAAACCTCATCACCCTTTCTTACTTTCTCTTCATATCTCTCTTTAGTCTCACTCCCAAAATCTAATTTCTATTTTTTCTTTGGTTATTTAGCAAATAATATGTTTTATTAATAGTGTAAAAACTCAAAATATAAATTAATTTGAAACTGAGGAAATATTCAATAAAAGATGTATTTAATTTTATACTATAGCCCACAATGCTTATCTCTTTGTTAACTACTTACATATGATTTTGGTAAATGTGAGTTTAGTCTCTCTCTTTATTTTGCTAAAAATGTGAGTTTAGTCAAAATTTCTTTCTAAGATCTCGAGGATTAACTCGAAATACTAAAGCGTGAAGAAATAGATAAGACAAAAGAAGATTACTTACGAATATAGAGTTGAGAATGATGGATGGTTATTAATTAGTCGAAGTTTCGTTTTTATATATTTGATTTGGGTTTGATACACCTCATCATTCTTATTAGGATATGACTCTGATTTAGATATATATTGCAAAACTAAGCTACATACTTCTTCTTTTTTGACGGCAAAACGGCCATTGCCATCATTTTGCATAAGAACAAAATTTATAACCTCGACTTTGTGAAAACTAATGCATTTAAATCGATTATTGATTAATTATCTGAACAGAAAGTTCAGCCAAACATTTTTCAAAGAGAATTTCTTTCTCTTTTAATTTTTAACCAAATATTTTGAAATTTTTATGTGATCCAACTCAGTTTACTAATTACTATGGTATATCAGCTAAAATTGTAATTTCGTTTATGTACCTTTAATAACGAAATATAATTACATAACAGAGTCTTAAAACCATAAAAGCAATGACTAATTCCGACTTATAGAAGACGCTAGTGTTGATGGTGACCATTAGTAATATTAATCAAATGATTTATCTGGTTTTTTTACATTACTAAAAAAAAGTCTCCACGCAACTTAAACTAATGAAGACGCGTTCTAATATTTATGACGATAACTTTTTTTAACCCAACTTGGCATTCTCTATAGAGATCAATATCTTCCCATTGTAATGGTGAAAATAGTGTGTTTTTAAAGTTAATTATATATCTCTATAATATTATTTGAGAAGTTAGTTTCGTATGTGTCGCGCTCACGTTAACTCTCACGATGGTTGATTACGCTGATACCCTTAATGAATTAAAAAATTTACATTTAAATACTATTATTGAAATTTTTATTTAGTTTCCTTTTAAAATTTTCCAAATAACATATATAATAAAAAAGAAACATTTATAAAGTTTTTTTTTTTAAAATAAAAACGAAAATATATGTTTATATAATATGATTTCATTAAAAAAAAGGAAATTTCACAAAATAGAAATATTCTATTTAAGACTATTTTAAATAATATAAAATATACTTTTGAATAATAAATATTTATAATGTGATTTCGTAATCTATAAATTATTTTTTACTTATATAATATGATTTCTAAAATACAATCACAAAAAATAAACTGTTTATTTTAAAGAGATATTAAATATAAAGTAAAATTAAATTTTGATCAAATAATTAAAATATTTTAAATTAACATAACACTATATAATTTAACAAGGTAGATATATTATATATTATCATTATTAAACATGTTTTTAATATTAAATTTTATGTTTTATGTTTGTCAAAGTTAATATAACCATAATCAAAATACTAACGCAAATCTGAATTCTCATTTTTAGGATTATTTACATAAATTTCAGTTTACCATTTAATATATATAAGACATAAAATTATTTAGAATTTATAAATATTTTAGTTATTGTAAATACTGATATGTGTTCATGAGCTTCCAAAAAATATTAGTTTCTTATGTAAGTAACTTCCAATTGATTATTGTTTTACTTTCTAATATTTTATTTTGAAAATTAACATATAATTAATTTTTGTAATTTGGAATCAAATATTAAGTTTATTTTTACTTCATTCTAAGCACAATATATCTTAAGTTATACATAATCTTCCTCAAATATATTTACATATCTAAGATAACAACCAAAGTAAAAGCAAATAATCATAATTTTCATATATTTACAATAAAAAATATTAGTTGAATTTAGAGAAATTGATTGATGCAATCCAATTTACCCAAATGATAACTTATTTAAAATCATATGTCTGACTAAAATAGTATAATATTATTAGTACAAATTATGCATACAAATTATAAATTAATTCAAAATTAAAATTAAATAACAATCAAATATTATAACATATTTAATTTATAAATATTTGTATCCGTGCATGAGCACGGGAAAATCACCTAGTTTATATGTTATATGTTATGACAAAATTTAGAATTAGCACAAAAGCCAAAAACATAATTCATTTATCAACGAGATTAGCTTTTAGAATATTTCCTTAAAGTTATTCTACAAACTATATTGAACATAAAATATATCATTATTCCATTATTTGTCGTCTCATTTCTCATCTCACGACATTTTTAGGGAGTAAATTTATATAAGCGTTTTAAACACCACAATAGAATCTTGGACTGGAGAAAACATAGATGCTAGTCATTCAAAAAATTTAAAGAGAATCAAGAAAAGGTAGTCCAGTCCTCTAATCAGTATTATGAATTATCCAACATAATCAAATATCTTAAACCATAAAAGCTACACTAGATACAAAAACGAACATTTACACGAAGACAAACATATTATATTTTTATATATAGGGGCTATTAGTACAAGTAAAAAATGCAATATGGCATCAGAAAAAACCTGATACAACAAGCCCCACTTCACTTCTTTGATTTTGTTGAACACCCCCGAAAGAAAGGAACAACCATATGAAGCAACTAACAGAAATACAACTAATGTTTTACCAAAAAGAAAAAAACACAACTAATATTCAAAATCCGACCTCAGTACTCCTTTTTCCTCTTATAAAATTGATATAAAAAAAAAAAAACTTGGCGCAATCCTCTTAGAAAATAGGAAAACAACACTTAGTTTTCAAACCAGTGCCACCACGACTCGTTGTTCCAACATCTTCACCTTCTTGACCATCATCAAACATAGACCAAGATCCTTTCTTAGAAGCAGACACTCTTAGACGATTCTCAGAGAGCCACTTGGCTTGCATGTATTGCTTAGTCCTCCACGGTGGTCTAGGCATTCCTTCTTCCTTCATCGACTTTTTCATCTCATTACAAACCAACGAAACAACTCTTTTGAGTCTCGCTTCTGACGCAACAAATATTGTCGGAAGCATCTCAGTCACGTCTTTGTAACCACTTGTCTGCTTCGCCAGCTGAAATTGAGATTTGAAATCAAGATCAACTATCACACGTCTCAGTTTGTTTGCATCATCACCGTCGCGATCACTAGACACCATGACGTCAATAAACTCGTACTTTCTTTTGCATCGAAACACTCTACATCCTGTTGTGACATTTCCACGAAACAACAAAAAAAAATAAAAACTTGACCTTCTCTAACTTTCAAAAATCGAAGGAAAATTTCCTCAACTTTGCAAAGATTAAATCACATGAATACTTTTCTAAATTTTCTGTAAGAAGAAAAAAACAAAATATCACATTTTGTTATTACCTTCAAGACGATCAAAAGAAGAGTCCCACGAGGTTCTAGCGATAACAGCATCATAGCCGTCAGATCTAAGCTTAGTTACAATCTCTTTCATCACATCTTTCTTCTCATCGTCTCCTTTGTATGCTAATTTTCTTCTTCTGATAAGTGACTTTATCTTTTCTTCAATATCCTTCTCTTTTTCTCCTTTTGTTCCAAGAACATCCTGTAAATATAGTTATTAAGTTTTATACAAAAAAAGAGAGATAAATATGCATTGAAAAAAGGATGAGAATATAAATAGACCTGAAGAGTGATAAGAACTCTTGAGGGTTTCTCCAAATCATCGGAGGCGATCACCGGAGGCTCCATGTAATCGATCACAAGCTTCTCAAAAGCTTCTTCTCCTAAGCTCCCCATCTTGGATATTCTCAACTTTCTGGTTCTTCTTGTTTTTCTCAACAATAGAGAGAAAATGAGTGTTTTTTGGTTGTTTGTGGAGTAACCAAGAGATGAAAATGTTCAGAAGAAAAAAAAGACCAGGAGCCAGAATTATTTATAAAGTTTGAAGATACAGTTGATGTCTTGTGACAGCCTTATCCATTTCTTGTTTTGCGATATTATATGAATTGTTTGATTATTCGTTCCCTTGGTAAAAAAGTTTGTTGTTAATGCTTTTTATTTTATCTCTGAACGTGAGCGGTGAGAGAGACTGATCTAATGCTTTCCCTTCTTTGAACAATTTTTTTTCTCTTTTCTTGGAAATACATTAATTTTGATGTCATACGTGACGGTAGCAAATGTCGTTTCATGTCATAAGGCATAGTTGAAAAAGTCGTTTGCTGTCATTTGCCAATTGTCGTATATTCGATATATACTGTAAGCTATAATATTAGGAGTGGATATTTTAAATAAAAATCCAATCTGAAGATAACTTATTTAAGTCTTGTTTTCATTGAGATATCAAAAAGCTTAGGTTAAATCAACGAAAAAAAATTTAGAGAAAACAATTATAAGTTTCATTAATATTTTAAAGTACTATTATGTGTATAAACTATAAAGTAGTTATGAAAATAGAAAAAAGTATTTAACTTTCATGAACTGTTGATCAAAAGTAAAGGTATCCATATTATTTGAGTAAAAAAAACTGTTTGATTCGGACTGATCTGCTGATTAAAGTGATCTGCCTCACAAGTCTATTCAATTATCAAAGTAGACATATACAGACAATATCATATTTGATTAATTTGAGTTTACTATCAACCTTTTTTTGGTCAATAGTATCAACCTTGTTGTCACATATTTGGAAGCAAGATTATCTGATGTTGCCTGTTCAAACCTCTGATAGCTAATTCATATTATAACCTTTCATAGATTTGGCTTACACGACGACTACACATGCATGTGTGTGTGTATATATGTACATACTAATCAAAATGATAAATGTTGTCATAAAGATTGAATTATCTTATAGTACCAAAAACAAAAAGATTTAATATCTAATATATGCGTTTGGTCAAAACTGAAAGACTATTGTATATCTAATTTTGAAATCCGGGTGGTATAAGCCAACAGTTTTGATTTCTATGATATTTAGCCCCCTGGAATTTTTAATATTTTCAGATGGGGTATATAAAACCAGTTTTATACACACTATCATTTGAGTCTTTCACTGTATAAGTACCTGCACAGCCTGCACTTGACTTCGCAGGTCGTATGCATTCTAGTCACCTAATGATATAAGGTGGCCTACCAAACACTTGCAGGCCTCAAAGCTTGACCCTAATAAACGGGCTTATCGTGGTGGGCTTAACCACAGTAATTTATTGAAGTTTCATTTTGCTCTTTTTCATAAATAGATGTAGTGCCGTAGTGGTAGTAGTAAAGTAGCTTTAAAAATGTAACTACAAAATGTTTATTTTCTGGTCTTATTTGCAGATTAACATAACAATTGTTTAATGAAAATTGGACGTTTAAGAAGCCACATTTGGTTAATAATGTTGATGATAGTGATGTTATTGTACTAGCAAACTATCTCACTAAATGTAAGTAGAGAGAGACAAAGATGTAAACCCCCAATGATAAAGAACAAAAGTAGATCAGGTTTGAAAAGAGACACACTTAATAGATAAGCATGTGATTATTATTATTAGAGCGTCGTGGTGGAGCTATAAGCAGGAACCTTGACAAGCTTATTCTCCTTCATCATCTTCCTAACTCTCTCAACATCTTTCCACATCCCTCTGAACGCATACACATTAGCCAAAACCACATAAACCCCATCGTTCCACGGCTCAAGCTCAACCATGTGCTTAGCCACCCACTCAGCCATCTCAACATCCCCAAACTTCTCACATCCACCCATCAAACACCCCCATACCACCACGCTAGGCCTCATCGGCATCCCTTCCACCACCTTCTTAGCCTCCTCAAGCCGCCCGTCCCGGCTCAGCAGATCAACTACGCATCCGTAGTGAGACAAACCCGGTTCCAAACCGAACTCAGACTTCATCATTTCGAAATAGCCTCTCCCTTCTTCCACAAGCCCTCCATGGACGCAAGCACTTAGAACACCAAGGAACGTGACACTGTTTGGTCTAACACCCGCCTCTCTCATCTCACGAAACCCTTCCAACGCCTCTAACGTCCTGCCGTGAGCCGCGTAGCTCATGATCATAGACGTCCACGAGACAACGTTTCTCTCAGGCATCTCCTCGAACACCCGGCTCGCTAAATCCATACGCCCGCACTTCCCGTACATATCAATAAGCGAATTCATCATCATGACGTCAGACTTCTCATCGGTTTTAGCTTCAAGAACGCATCTATGCAGCTGAAAGGCCAACCCCAAGTCACCTAACCCGCCGCAAGCCGACGTCACGCTCACCATAGTGAAATCATCCGGCTCAAACCCGCTTCGTCTCATCTCAACGAACATCTCCACAGCCTCCTTGCCACGTGCCCCCTGGTTCAACCCTCCGATGATCGCGTTCCAAGACCCCAGCTTTCTCTCGGGATTTTCGTCGAACACCTTGCGCGCATCCCTGAACTTCCCCGCTTTGCAGTAGAGCGTGACGAACCCGCTCTCGCAGAACTCGTCGCGCGCGAACCCTAGCTTCGCCGCGACCGAGTGAAGCTGCTTCCCCAATTGGAGATCGCGGATCTGAGCGGCGGATTTGGTTAGGATCGGGAGAGTGTAGCGATCCGGTAGGACGTCTGATCTCACCATGTCGATGTACACTTGGATGGAATCGAGAGGGGAGTCGTGGCGAAGGTAGGCTCGCATGATGTTGTTGCGCAAGAAAGGGATGGGGTCTTGATCGAGGATGCGTGAACGGAAGATGTCGCCATGGATGCTGCGGACACGAGCGAGGCTGTTGCTGTTTGATAAGAGATTAGCTAAGAACTTGTTACGGTCTTGAGGTGATAGAGTCGAGATAGGGACGGAAGATTCGTCAATGGCCGGAGTAGTGTAATGATTCCGAAGGTGAAAGACGGTGTAGTAATGTGTTGTTGCCTTAGTGGTGGTACCATTAAGCCTGCAGACAAGACTAGAGAAGAAGACCATATGTTTTGTCTTTGGTTTTTCTCCTGAATCAGAAAATGCAAACAGAACATTATATAAAAACCAAACATAAAAATACAAAGTTTTTATTATGAAATAAAGCTCAAACTCTTCTTTAAAGATTCAAACATAGAAATTTGTGAAAGACAGTATTTGACAAGTTTTAGAGCCTTACTACAAGATAAATACTGAATCAAAAGCAAACTGTTTCCACATATCCAAAGAAGCCAACCATGTATTTGGAATCGAAACATCAGATTGATGAGACTTTCTAACGACCACTGCGTTCGAAATTGATCTTGGTACGACCAGAACCACCATAGTCATCACGAGAAGAGCTTCCGCCACCGCCACTAGCTCTCATCGTTCCACCAGACCCGATTTTGTCCAAAGGCTTCTTACCTTTCTTCACATCGGACACGAAACGGTCCAGACCGAAAGGATCTTGTTCATCTTCCTTCTCAAACTCCACAGGTCGTTCTCTCTTGCCCGACCTCTCGGAAGCACCGGTGAAAGCTTTGTCTGGTTTGAACCTCTCGGTGTTCTTGAGCTTATCGAGCTGCTCGTCTGCGTTTCCGTACATTTCTTCATCTGTGTCCTTCTTAGGCTTGTAGAGCGTTGAGAGAGTGGGCTGTGCGGTGAACAAGCCTTTGTCGTACACGTTGTACTGGTCGTCGGTAGCGAAACCTGAATCCATTCCCTTCTCTTGGTTGAAGAGTCGTTGATCATACATAACTTCGCCGCCTTTGCCTCCTCCTGTAGAGGCCATTCCAAGAGCGACTTTCTCACTGATATCACGGTCTCTGTCTCTCGTGATCTTGCTCTTCTTCCCCATGGCAGCATCTTTAGCTTCCAACCTTCTCTCCCTCTCTCTTTCCCTGCGACGCTCTGCTCTTATCTTATCCCTCTTTATCCGCTCTTCCATCTCCTCTCTACTCTCCTTTGGCCCTTCCCTCTCTCTTTCCCTTTCCCTCTCCCTCTCACGGTCGCGGTCATGGTCATACTCGTAATCACCTCTTGGGTCAACACTTTCACTCCTAGCCCTCTCTACAGAGACAGGCATACTCGCAGGAGCACCAGTTCTTTCAGAACGAGCTTTCTGAGCAAGAGCCCTCAACTCCTGCTCTTTTCTTTCCTTCTCCTTCATCATCATCTCCTTCTGCACCTTTGACCGCATCGAAACAGCCTCTCTAGCTTTCTGCTCAGCTACATAGAGAGCCTCAGATAGCTTGGCAAAGTTATCATTGATCTGAACGTCTTGTAAACCTCTCCCATCAGCAGCAAGACGTTTATCAAGAGGGATAGTGTAACCTTTCGGATTCTTCCAGTTTGAGATACAAGGAGGGATCTTCCAGTCTTGCTGATCCTTAACAGTAACAGGTCTGGGCGGCGAATGCATGACGGGAACAGGAGGAGAGCCAGAAGCCTTGGGGACTCTCTTGTGCTTAAACTTTGGCGGATCAAGAGGATCTACAGGCATCTCCACCATCCTAATAATCCTCTCTTTAGCCCCTGAATTAAAAGCCGAAGACTGCTGCGACGGCTTATACTTAATATACTGCGAGTCACCAGATTGCCTGGGTACATTAGTAGGCTGCGCAGCACTCAGCCTCACATTCACAATCTTCTCCATAGCAGCTTTAGTCTCTTCAGTAGTCTCCTGTATCTGCCTCTGCAACTCCTCCTCTTCATCCACAACACCATCCTCACCCCCATCGTTCTTCAGCACCTTGGGGATAATATCCTTATGCTGAGAGTAAACAATCTTCTTAGAGTTCTCGTTCTGCCTCGCAATAGCGTCGAACACCACGTTCCCCTCAGCATCCACAGTAACAGGGAGAGTCTTGGACCCAGGCTTGTTAGACTTATTCTTACCCATCCCGAGTGGATACTGAGCAACGTGTATCTCAGGGAAGGCACCACCGTCTCCAAAGTCCTCGGGGTTCCTGGGACGGAAGCCTTGCCGTTTCAGGTAAAGAGGCACCGCTTTGAAAGCCACGGCGGCGGTTTTCTCGGAGGATTCGGACTCGGTGAAACGGTTTTTGAACCATGGATCGTTCGAGTGGTCGTAGAACGTGGTGGCTGTTGATTTCGGCGGAGGTAGAAGGTCCATAGTTAGTGAGTTAGCTCAACCTATTGCTCAAAACCTGCAAAAAGAGAAGAAAAAAAAGGAACGATACTAATCAGAACTTACCAGATTCAACGATGGTGATCAAACTGTTAGGTTACTACACAGATCCAATCGAAATTAGGGTTTCTAAACTCGACGCAACAATTAGATCTCTAGAAATTAGGGTTTTCTAGCGATGAACTCGCGACGCAGCAATTAGATCTCGACTAGTTCCAATCCTAACAAATCTGATATGGATTACCAACTAGAACGCGGTTTAACGATCGGTGAGCCTCGAGATCGATAGAAAGCTTAAAAACAGCAGAAATCGAAAGCGAGAGCAAGAGCAAGAGATGATGGAAGAAGCTAACCTCCGAGGAAACTTAATCGACGGGACGAGTGGATTTGAGAGGGATTAGACGCGGCGGAAGAAGGACGAAGAACGGAGGTGAAGCTTCGTCTCTGATGAGGAAGAACTCGAAAGATCAGGCTCGATGAAAGCCTTTAGGGTTTGGTTAAAGATGAAAACATTATTTTATACGGAAGTGTTGTACTGTGTGGATAAGGTCGGTTTTTGCCGGTTAAGTCGGTTTTGCGAAACTATAAATAACGATGCTTGGTGGATTCGCAGGCTGAGCCCAAATGCTTTAGCAAGTAAGACGCCTTAAGTACTGGGCCAAAGGGCTTTGTTGTGGAGTTTTATTAAGACTACGGTTATGGGCTTTTGAATATTGTTAAGGCTCATGGAAGCCTTCCTATTTGTTTATTTTTTTCTCTACTTCTTCTCTCTTTTTAAACGTGGGCTGTACTCTTTGGAAAACCTATGCATATAAGATCGACCCATTTAACAAAGATGAATCATGTTCAGCCCATTATAAGAATAGAATCCGGTCAACGATACATCGAGCAAACATATTGTGACTGTTAAACTAGATGGGCTTCACCCTTAAAACCAATTGGTGATTAGTGGAATGGCTCATCTGTCTTATATATGGCTTAGGATCCCGATATGGGACTTATGTCCCTAATACGTCCCCTCGAGATGATGGCTCTTTGAGCGTCAATCTCGAAATGTTCGGGCAAGGATCGATGGACCAACTTTGGGCTGGATCGATAATAGATCGGGTTGGACTGTGTAGATCGGGCTCTGATACCATGTTAAGCTAGATGGGCTTCACACTTAAAACCAATTGGTGATTAGTGGAGTGGCTCATCTATCTTAAATATGGCTTAGGATCCCTTTCAATACCCGATGTGGGACTTATGTCCCTAATACTATAGAAAATTCGAAGGTTACTATTCTGAAAACAAAGCTAAGCTGATACGTTAGCCACAACTCTGATCTCTATAAAGTAGGGGAAGAGGCTATGCCTTGGCCACACCCTGGCCATGACTTACTTATTTACCTCCAGAAACAGAGGAGAAATCTCCTACAAAATGAAAAGAACATCACTAGTAAAGGAAAGATTCCAAACGAGAAAATAACTTAGAGAGAGAGACTCATAATTGATCAGGACGTCCAATTGATCAGACCTGTTTTCACTTGTATTCAACAACTCATCATTCAGACGGTTTGCCCCCTCTTTTTGTAAGTTGTAACCACTGAGCTAGTGAGCTACCAGACTATTAACATGCTTAATCTTTAAAAATATATAGTTGAAATCAGCCATCAACATGTTTTCGACTCTTGTTTTCAGGAAAGAAATATAATAATTCCAATCAATCTTAGCAATTTATTAACATGCTTAATCTTTTAAAATATATAGTTGAAACCAGCCATCAACACATGTTTTCGACTCTTGTTTTCAGGAAAGAAATATAATAATTCCAATCAGTCTTAGCGATTTGAAAGTATTTTTCTTACGCAATTAATGGCATAATATGTTGATTAGAAAGAAAAAAAAATATATATATATATATATATATATATATAAGAAAAGAAATATAATGATTCTATGTAAAGAGATAAGCATTTGTCAGATCTTGCCTAATAGTATTATAACATCTTGGCTAAAAGAAATATAATGATTATATGTATAGAGATAAGCATTAAGTCTTTTAGACTATTAGAATTCAGTTAACAGTTGTGCTTGAATCCGAGTTCACAACATATCATCCGAACGATTAACTTTGATATTTTTCTTAAACGAAAACTATGGTGTATTCTAGAGATATTAATCAATTTTCTTCTCTTTTCACAAGAAATTCCTTATATGTTTCGAGAAAGGCTAATTGTTCATCTGGCATTAAACACACACACACATTCGTTGAGGATTTTTACTAGAGTTTGGTTAAGTCTGGTTTTCCGGCAGGTTAAGTCTGGTTAACTATTTTAATTTGCAAAGAAGGAAGAGAAGCCTCGTAGAATCTAATGTAAAGATGAACTATGTTGTGAAACTAAATGGGGAAACGTGTTTTTATTATTAATCTCGACCAGGGATCTTACATATATATATACATCAGGTCGTGTTTATCCTAAGTGGATAAGTACAACAGTCGATAAGCATTATCTCCTGCGGTCGGTACGGTCCTGGTCGGTCCGGTTATGTCGATCACAATCTGGTACATAACACTCCCCCTTGATCGACACATCCGGTACTGGTTCGTTGCATGCTTAATGTTGCCTCATTAAAACCTCTCCTGAAAAACCCCAAAACCAATGTGGCAAAATGGGAAACCATGGACAGGAAAAAGAGTACAACACATGAACTCCCCCTGATGAATGTATCACTGTAGTAGACGCATTCCATCTGGTATCCGAGTCTTCCTGAACGTTGAAGCTGCATGTGACTTGGTGAAAATGATCAACTGGATTCTCCTTGAATGAACTAGTGAATGTTGGACGTCTTGATGTCTTTGGAACTCCATAAAGATGTGGTCAGGATGTACATCTTTGCTGCTGATCACTCCATGTCTTGGTCGGACTGATGGCGCTTCGAACGATGCTCGAATGGACTTTATAGTCTGCAATAAAACTTTACTTGCAGGTCCTTTTCATGTCCAACGGATATACTTTGGTTATATGGCTTTATCAAAACGTGGACATTCAATATATATTGAGTCTTCTGACCCAAACACATACGAACCACTTCTCTTTATATCTTTTGCCCATTTGGACTTATTTCTCTTCGTATGTGCCAATTGTTTTATCCATTGTAGCCAGTCTTTCTTTATTTTCTTTTGTCGATCAATGTTATGTTATAGACCTTGTCTATACACGTCCATTACCATGAGTGTCTAAGGTAAAACCATAAATAATTATTTGCTGCAATGGAACTCATCAAACTATGAATTCGCAGTCAAATGCACTCATGTTTTTTATACATAGCTATCGATCTTTTCTTGCCTTTAGCAATACTATACTTATTAAGCCACGACCAGGTATGCTTCTGGTCACTATCTTAGATTATGGTTCTCACTTTAGGCGTGCTGACTTAATCATTCACACACTCACACGGCTATGATTTTTCTGCAGTTTTACCATATGTAAGACATAGCCTGTTTAATCAATTGATAACTTGTATCATTGAAACTATTGAACCATTGAACCTCTCTTTAGGTTGGTTTGTTATAAACATAACACAAGGAATTATAATATCTTTTATAGGGATCTATGGACTGATTGTACCAAGTATTTCCTTAGTCTCTTATTATCATTTGCAGCTGCCTTGTTTCAGTCCATGAATAGCTTAGGAACAAAACTATTCTATGAGAATTTCTTCTCATCTTTTTGATACTTTTATCATTTCTTTATCCAGTGATCAATATGCTACTTACTACATTTCTTTCTACTTATATCCAGACTTTTTCGAATTTGTAGTAGCATCCACCACATAGGAGTATATCTCCTTATAATTTGTTCCTTTGGTCTCTGTGAGTATCCTTGTGTAATCAAGCCATTCCTTGAATACTTTAAATAGGAATATAAACACCTTAGTCCATGTCTCACGATTTCTTTTCCTTTCCCACACATAACCTATTTTTCACTGGTTTTATCTTATCAGATGGTGTTTCTTTATATGGCCAATACACCCATCTCTTTTATAGATTCTTTGAATCTTTCTTTTAAACCCCCGCGGTTTCAACCTTTTAATCTATGAATGCATTCTTGTATTCACGTGGGTTCTGATCCTCGCTTATATCTTTTAAACTCAAGTGCTATTTCCTTATGCATCTTTATCTTTTATGTGTCGACACTTCTTTTATAGTGTTCCATTGTGTTCCAGACATGAACTAATCGATTAGAGATTTCACTCTTACTAAGAACCTTCATTTACCTTGCAGTTTGGCGTCCCAAACTACATGGTCTGGTATCTTAGATGTTTAGATGCGCAGCCTTATCTCAATGTCTGGTCTGGTTTTTCTTATGACCTCAGATATGTCATTTCTATGCACCTTTCTTTTCATTTCTGAGGTTCCTTATCTTATGGAACATATTGGTCTATCTTTAGACTCTATAGCAACTTGATTATGTCTCTTCTAGGACATTAATTTCGTGGTGCTTAAGCTGGTATGACTTAGTCATTCTTTTTCTTTTCTTTTCGGGTCTAATCTGTCTGGCATTCTTTTAGCTAACTTTGTATGATCTTTCTTTGGACGTCTTAAATCATATTCTCTGGTCCGAGGATCTTGCCAAGACAAGGATGGTTAATACCATTCCATTTCTTTATACTTGTACCAGCTTATTTCTTTCTCCCCCTGATGTTGGATAGTCGGATTTAATCATGCAATCCGTAAACCTTGCCTTAATCTGATCACCCATATTTGGCTCAAGGTTTCTTATAAAATCGTGGGAGAAAGCTTTCTCATATCCAACATATATTCCCAATCTTATCTCATCTTCTTATGAGGTTCCATCCTAGACGGCACATATTATTGTGGTGGTCTAAACATAATCTCTTAGGATGGTCTATGTCTGGATCATGACCCTTTATCATCTTTAGATGGGAATATCTATGCTCACTTTATATGGCCTGATGCATATTATCATTACATGTAAATCTATGTGTTCCCAAGCATTAGCTAGTGATCTTTGTATCACAAAGAATTCGGCCAAGTTCTATCATGGTCATAGACCATGTCACTCGGATTTTTAGTGTTGTTCATGGACCACGGGAGTGTCATTTCTCCCCCTCATGAACATGCTATAAATCTTTTAGATGCTTGGAACATTATAGCCTATTGAGTTTCCCTTGTGTACATGTTACACAACGTGAGATTCTATGGGATAACTCTTTTGTGCCTTTTCTCGATATCAATCTTTGCATCAATTTTAAAGACCTGGATGGCTAGTCCAGTCATGCCATAAAGTGTATAAAATTTCGTGGTCAACCTATCTGGTTCCTAGGCCTTTTGCCTTTATCATACTGATATTTTAGCATAGTTTAGATCAGTTGGGAGTACAGTCTCGACCATTTTTATGCCTTGGGCAATTTTTACTTTCTTTATAATCTTAATGAACTTATATTTCCTTTGCCCATTGGTTCAATGTGGAAACCATTCACTTTTCAAAATTTTATAACTCAAATGGGACTTTTATTTGGGTGAATAATTCATGTCCCTTTTAGGCAATGCCTTTGGTCGGATGATTTTTAATTACTATACTCATTTTCTAAATTTTCATTTGTCATTTATCAATCAAGGAATTATCAAGCAAATCAAGCAAGATAATATAAGACCAGAATCAACTTTTATTATTGCTATAAATTTTATAAATGACAAGCAAATCAAATCAAAACATAAAACATGAAATCAGAATGTCTGAATCTTTGATTCTTTAATCAATGTGTAAGCCAACCTCACAATTTATATTTTCATACGACTTCCTCAGATTTTTCTTATATATCATTTTCATCCTCAATGTTTTCAGGAGGTTTCATATCATTGTCTTGTTTCTCAATGTATGTTTACTAAATTTTATCAATCAGTTGATGGTATCTCGAATTTTCTGCTTTCTTTGCTCGGCTGCCAATAGGCATGATAATAAGTCTTTATAGGTCGTGAAACCTTTTAGACTTATGTGATAACAACATATCCTTTGAATGAAATGTGGAATAGTTCATATAAAATAAGTCCTCTTCTGTTACCACTTCAGCACATAGTTTAAAATCTATAGGTGATTCTCATTTGAGCAGAATGATATTTGTCCACGGATTCAAAATCCTAGAACCTGAGAATCTTTCATTCATCTATGGCCTTTTGCCATAATACCATTGAGAATCTCTCAGATCCTTAGTGAGATGATAGCACATAATTGTTATGGCTTTATTTTTTTTTTCACTTTCAGTTACATAATTACCTTGATTAATACAGTGTCCGAGTCCTCTTGACATCAGGACTACTGAAGTGTTCATTTGCCATTTTCAATCAATTATCTCCATAAAGATTTTAGGGTAGTATAATCTGAAGTTTCGAAATTCGACATCTGAAATCACATTATCCAAAACAGGTCTTAATTTATGTTAAGTAACTTTTTAGAAAATTTTATTATTCATATCAATACTTCTTATCACACGCACCAAAGAAAGAATTTTTTTTTTTTTTAATAAGTGTTGATGCAAGCAAAATAATCGAAGTTATGATGCAATCTTAGAAAACATTTCTAGATGATCAATGAATCAGAGAAGTTTCTCATAAAATTCTATATAAAAAAAATTTCAGAAAAAGAAATTTCTATAAAAGGAAACTTTATAAAAATGGAAACTTTATATTTTCGAAACTTTCTATAAATGGAAACTTTCTATTTTCGAAACTTTCTATAAATGGAAATTTTATATTTTCAAAATTTTCTATCAAACAATCAAGTAGACAATCGAATTTCAAGTTAATCAAAAAATAGGGTTTTTTTTTATTTTTTTATTTTTTTATTTTTTTCTTTTTGATGAATTCGATCATATTTAGATTTTAAAGGGGATTGATCGATTTCTAGGTTTTATCGATTTGATCATTAAGATCAAAGAGGTTTTGAGATTCAGAAACCATTGTGGTTTTGATTTTAATTGTAAAACAATCTCATATCGAACTTTTGGTTTAAGAGTTTCGATTTACTCATGGGAGGGTTTGGACCTATAATCTTTGCTAGGGTTTGATTTGGGGTTTTGCAAAATTTTAATGGTCATTCCTTTATCAATCAACCATGTTCGATTATGAGTTCTTTTAGGTTTCAAAGTTTACCTTTAGAACTTTGAAGTGTAGATTTGGACCACCGAGAGCTGGAACAAGTCGGATCGCGAACTGCATGACCGGAACGGATCAGGAGCTGGTCGCGTGTCTTAGGTTGAGCAAAAACCTCTTGTAGCTTTAGAAACCTTAATCAAAAACGAATCAAAACAAGTTAGTATAGATAGATGAAGTAAATCGCAGAAAATAAAAAATTATAGAGAGAGGCTGCGGTTTAGGCTTTTGATTAGGGTTTTAGGGTAGTTGACGGCGCGGATTGGAACGGAGCTTGAGGACGCGTTTGAGATCGGATTGATACGAGGTTTGCGGCTATGGATTCTTCACGTCAAGAGCTTCAATTTGATATATTATACGTCTTCTGGATCCTTACGGTTTGAGAGAACGAACGGTTTGAAGTCGTCGAATGAGTTTTAGAATTTCAGAGTTTTAGGTCACTTGACGGCGCGTCTTAGAATAGAGCGTGAGGGCGCGTCCGGAGTCAGATAGAGGCGAGGCTGACGGCGTTGGATTCTTCTCGTCAAGATCTTTAATTTGATATATTACTCGTCGTCTGGTTCCTCATGGTTGAAGAGATCGATCGATTTGAAGTTGCGCCGAAATTAGGGTTTTTAGGGTTACTGGCGGCGCGTATTGAAACAGAGCGTGAAGGAGCGTCTGAGATCGGATTGACACGAGGTTTACGGCGTTGGTTTGGTTTCGTCGAGAGCTTCGATTTGATATGTGGCTCGTCTTCTGGATCCTTACGGTTGGAGAGATATAACGATTTTAAGATGCGTCGTTTTTAGGGTTTTTGGTGGTTTTGGGTAGCTCGGGTTTTAGAGAACGTATCGTGCTGATAACGTGTTGTGAAACTAAATGGGGAAACGTGTTTTTATTATTAATCTCGACCAGGGGTCTTACATATATATATACATCAGGTCGTGTTTATCCTAAGTGGATAAGTACAACAGTCGATAAGCATTATCTCCTGCGGTCGGTACGGTCCTGGTCGGTCCGGTTATGTCGATCACAATCTGGTACATAACAAACTATATCTAATCTATTAATTTAGGGTTCTATTTTTATCTACTATTAACAAGTCATAGTAGGACCATTTAAAGAATTAGTCAATATGACATATTTGATTATTTGTATTAACAATAAACCAACTATAAATATATTAACAATAAACCAACTATAAATTTGATTTTTTTAATTATAATAAAATCTGTTGAGAAAGAATCTAACAAAATCTTAGTTTAAAATTTAAATATTTTTTATAAATAACACATTAATATATTTCGAAATTAGTAATATAATATTATTATAAGTAAATTTAACTAAAACTTATTATAAAAAAGAAAATAAAAAATTCTTTATACTAACTTTTTATAGATTCTATGATATATTCCGTATTATATAAAAATAGAAGTGCTATATGAATTAAATATTAAAAATATATTAAATAGGTAAATTAACAAAAAAAATTATTTTATTTTTTAACTAAATAAATTATTGATCATCATTATAATGGATTAAACTTCGAAAACTATATAATACTTTTATATTAAAATAAATGTATTAGCATAAGTTAAAATTTTATATTTACAGCCATACATTATTTTTTTATTTATTTTGAAACTATTAGCAATATATTGATTAAAAATGTTTATATACAAAAATATAATAGTATATAATAACCTTTAACAAGTTTTAAACTAGATTAGGACCCACCCTAAAGGGCGGACATTGATTTGTTAAATTTTAATTTTAATATATGCTATATATAATATGTGTATATAATATATATATTTTGTGTAATATATATATATATATATATATATATATATTAGACATATATATATTATTTATATTAAATATATATAACTAAATGGTGCTATATAAGCAAAGGCGGGATGATTTCGAAATATTGAACTTCAAACCAGTAGAATCATAACTAATTAAATGGAAAGTTCACGTTTGCTAAATCATCCCGCCTTTGCTTATCACTAAAATATTTCGAAATCATCCCGCCTTTGCTTATATAGCACCATTTAGTTATATATATTTAATATAAATAATATATATATGTCTAATATATATATATATAAATATTACACAAAATATATATATTATATACACATATTATATATAGCATATATTAAAATTAAAATTTAACAAATCAATGTCCGCCCTTTAGGGCGGGTCCTAATCTAGTTAGCGATTAAACTCAAACTCACTTTGTCCAAAAAAAAATCTCAAATTCACATGTAATCTCGTAGTTCTAAATGAGCAACTTATATGAGATCGTGAAAATGTAGGAACGGAATCATAGTATGTAATCTTCTTGGACATCAAGACAATCATCATGTAATGACTTATTTACACAGGTGATTTTGCAATACTTTTTGAAAGTTATAT
The DNA here is from genome assembly GCA_019706035.1 of Raphanus raphanistrum subsp. raphanistrum. NCBI lineage: Eukaryota > Viridiplantae > Streptophyta > Magnoliopsida > Brassicales > Brassicaceae > Raphanus > Raphanus raphanistrum. The sequence continues at coordinate 56,627,180 of CM033988.1, forward strand.
ATCCAAACTTTTATAATATATTTCTGAACTTTAAGCAAAATAATTTACATATATCTGACAAAAAAATCATACATTGTGGAATATAAAATGGGTCCCCGTTAAATTATCAATAGAATCATCTATATTTGAGCAAAGATTAAACAAACGTATGTGCTAGTGCGTGGAACCCCGTTGACCGCGGATCCCGATGATAATGGCCTTTTCCACGGAATAGTTAAATGCATTATTAACTAACGTAACAATTAATTTTAGTTTAAAAGTTAAAGTACGATGATAATAATACATGGTTTAACTTAATCACCTCCTAAGGCGGGTGTTGATTTACTCACGCAATACTTAGTTGATTTAACGTAAGAAAAAAACGACTTGTTCAAACATAAAATAAGACAAAGTTCGTCTAAGAAAACCAAAAACAAATAAAGACTGTATTAAAGCTCCATCGTTGGATTTGCATTTGAGTTAGTGCATGTACGTGATAATTTAATGGTCAAGCCATTAATTATGTCTGACTAATGCCAAAAAGTCAAATAAGAGTAAAACATAAGAATGCAATTAGTTCACCTGCAGATTGGTTATATTCTTACTTCTTTTGGTTAACATTCTTTATATTTTTTATCCATTTTAACAGTGTGTAAACTGAGATTTTAACGCAAAAGTGTAAGGTTTGCTTTGTGTTTTTAATACACAATAATTCATTTGAAGTAGTTAACTCGATCTAACTAGGGAAATTTCGTGAATTAGATTCAGGGTAATAAATAAACCAACAATTATATTCCTATTCCAAGCTGAAAAGATTCCATATCTGCCAGCCAACGACAATCTTATAACATTTTAATTAATCATACAAACTAAATATTCAAAACTGATAAGTATATCAGCCTATACCTTGAGATAAATAGTTCAACTACCAAAATGCATGATGTTGCTACCAAAATAGTCATCGTCCAATCGTATTTTGTTACGTATGCAAGATTTGTTTTAGCCCTCGTTCTATAAGATCCGATCAATTTTTTTTAAACAATACAACATTAAATACTATATGATAAATCAGGGCTAAACAAGTATTAATTATTAAACTATGTTGTGAATCCAATAATTAAACAAAACCTCATAGAAATTGGTCTACAATAAAATTTTAAAACAAGTGGGATTAATTTTTTTTTTTAAACTAAAGAAAAAGGGGACAAAAATTGGAAGACTCGAAAGGTTCAGCCATCGAAGTGCCACTTTCGTCGCTGTTGTAATAAAAGCTATAACAGTTATTAAAATACCAAGGCGAACTAGGTGGGTACGTCGGGTCAACGTACACGAACTCGTTCCACTGCTCATTGTAACTCGTCTCTAGACTCGGTAACTCGACTATCTCGGCCAGTTCTTCCGGCGTCGACGAAGCTGCTTCTTCGCTGGACGGTGATGAAGACGACGCGGACGTGGAGTAGCTACTCGAGGAAGATAACTGCGTCTCCGGGACGACGGTGGTGGGATCGGAGGTCGCGACAGAAGAGGAGGAGGAGAAGTCCATGGCGGCGGCTACTGCGGCTGCAGCTTGAACGTCGCGGGGAGAGGAGGAAGCTGGACGAGGAAGGAAAGTGGCGAGCTCCGGGAAGTTGAGGACGGCGGAGGCTCCTTTGATGGTGAGAGCAGCTGCGTCGTGTGCACGCGCCGCCATCTCCGCCGTGGAGAAGGTGCCGAGCCAGATTCGGCTCTTCTTGCGTGGCTCACGGATCTCGGAGACCCATTTGCCCCACGTCCGCATCCGTACGCCACGATAACCCGGGTCGGGTCTAACCCGTTTCTTGCTATTTGTTCGATGGGTTTCTTCATGTTCCACCGGAGACGGTTGTTTGACGGAGGAGATGTATGACTCGGTCATTGATACGTGGGTTTTGACTCAGCGAGTGTTTGAAGAGAGTATGTACGTATAGGGTTTATATAGGGACTAGAGAGAAAGAAAAGTGTTGAAGTTAGAAAAGGACAGTGGATCGCTTAGTTATGACGACAACAGGTGTGTACACATCACGTCAATATATACACTTGAAAATGTTCCAGTTTATTTTATTTTATTAACTATTAGTAGTATTTATTTGCTAAGTAAATGCTGGTATTTTTTTTTACATTCGGGGAGTAAGTGTTCATTTATATTTTCGTGAGAACCTATGCATGGTTCATGTATGAAATTGATTATTTGAGCATGGGCTAATATTCCCATTATGCGATATATAAATGGAAGATATTTTAAAATAATAATAAGATCGGGATTGCACGTAAACTAACAACTAAAATGTTTTTTTTTTGGTAAACTATACTAATATATCCATAAAAAGTTGATAAAACACCACGCAGTCTAAGTTCGAACCCACTAATTGCATTTTAGTTTCAAAAAAAAAAAAGTTGATAAAACACAATATACATGTAAACTATACTAATATATCCAGTTCTCAAACAAAAATAACTATATAATAATATCTCTTTATTAAAAATTATCTATATAATATATTACTATATGAATTTAATACTTTTACGGGATGTCATATAATGCAGTAGCCAGTATATAGTTTCCTGATTGAAATAAATGCTTATGTTTTGAAACAGTGAATACTCATACCAAAATGAAGAGATAAAACTAGATAATATAAATATTTTTATTTTGTCTTGTTGCGAAAAGGAAAAAAGGATACAGTTCTATAGTAGAAATGAATGTTTTTCGGTGGAAATTGAGTTCTCCAACTAAGCCCGAGATGGTAATGTACCATACAAAGCATAACAGAGTTCTCTGTTTCTGATGTGATTAAGAGTACTAGCTACTTTTTTTTTTTTGATCAAAGAGTACTAGCTGCTTTTGTTCAAGAAAACTAGCTGTAGAGTTATTGTTCAAGAAAAAGACAGTTGTATAGTTAATAATATAATATCATTATATGATTTTTCTTGTCTAGAAACTCTGTTTTAGGGTTTAAACTCGATAGAACTGCAGATAAACAGACCATAGAGTATGATTTACTGTTAGGTTAATAAGCAATTAGAAGGAAAGGAAGAGGAAAAGAGATAATTAAAGAGACCCACAAGGAGTGAAGACTCTTTGCCCCATCTCAGCATGGCATTTCTGACAACTGTCAACACCCTCCCCACGTGCTAGCTATTTCTAATCACCCTAATTTCTATTTTATTATTTGTCACTTCCATACATTCGCTATTTAATGTTCATTTACCAAACTTATATCATGATTCAAGACATTTCACTGCTTTTATTTGTTCTACAACTACTTTATTTTCGATTTGATTGTGACGTTTTACTGTTTTAGTACCTGATAGTTATCATTGTAATGTGTTTTGATATTAATAATGCTAGATCTTACTTCTTATTAGGCATGTTAGCTTTGACATTAATGTTACAAACGTGTCGTTTGGCTCGTTTTCTTACCAAGGGTGAAAACATATGTCTTATTACATTTTCTAGACAGCTAGTTATGAGTATATTGTGTATATTGTAGTTTATGCTGGCAAAGTCAAAAGGCCGGTGTAATACGGTGTCCTTTTTTATTAGTTATAACTTATAAGTAGTTTTCAAGGTTGTATGAACACTGATATTCAAAACTTACATGGGTTCTGTTGACGGAGTTATTTAATCCTTACGCTACTAAGCTAGTTTATAAATAACACTTATATTGAATTGATGATAAATAAATGGGGAAGGGAGGCTGACTAATTGAAAAATAATTAAATATTATATCAATAAAATAAAATTGAATAATGAACATTTTTATTATATTAATTTATAAAATATGCTAACCAAAAAGCTCCGTGATAGGCTTAGTATTCTTTTTTTTTGATCAAATGATAGGCCTAGTATTCTTTTCGGCTGTTCTAATCAGTGGCGGGAGGAGAGAAAGAGAAAGGGGGCAGTTGACTCCCTACAAAATATTAAAATTATTTTTATTTTTGGTGATTATTTGAGAATTTTATGATTCAAGTGGTAAAATTCTTCAGATGCTTCCTATGGATTTAAACTGAAATATTACATTGCCCCTTGTATAACTTTCTGTAAAACTTTTGTCTAACTCGGCCACTGGTTCTGATACACTTACAATATTTTAATCTGATGTCGAAGATATATGGAATTTTCTTATGGGTACATAGTTTGAAAATGAATGCAAGCTGCCTTGGAATTAGATATCAATAACATGGCGTCCCTCGTGCATAGGATTAGGGTTTCCATGCTACCATCAATTACGTAATGAATCCCTTCATTTTTCCACAATAAAATAAAATCTGAACTGCCGTTGTGAAAATCCAACAGCATCCACTCCTAGCACTAATTTTTTGTGATATTTTAGAAGAAGAATATATAAACGTGTGTGCATCACTATCACTATCATATAGTATGTTACTCCATGCCACTACTCGATCTGTCCGTTTCCTTTTGTTATAAATCTGTTCATTTTTAGTTGTTTTGTTTGCATAAATTTCATGGAATTATAGTTGAGTTCCTTAATGTCTCAAATCATAACGTAACACTCATTATAGTGTTGCATATGCGACATCATTAATTAGGCAGATTCGTTAACATGTAGTTTCATATGGATAATATCGTCAGCAATATTGGTCAAGAGAAATTAAATAGTGTACACTGTACATTAGTATTTAACTATATCATCTTATCAGTGGTAAAATATCGATAGCATTAATCACAAATAATAGACATGAATTCACCGAAGTAACATTGATCTAGCTTATATAGTATCATAGTAGAAACATAACCTAAATCATAAAATGCGTCGTACGTGGTCAGGAATCAGAAGTGCCCCATATATTTGATAACCGTTCAAGCTTCGGTTTATGGCTCCAAATGTAGAATATCCCCGTCTTATTAATCAAGAAGTATTTTTAAAAAGTAACCTTAAATGTGTAAGTTATTTACATGAGTGTCATGCTGACGTGTCGGCACCATATTCACTCTCAGCCCATATATAGAATCACTCTTGATTCACTAGAGAAATTACAAAGAAATGTCATTGTGGTACCACTCGAATTTCCTCATATACATTATAGTTCAAAATGAATAATTGGATGATTTCATGTAAAACGGAAAGTCAAAGATCAGCGATTTCATCATTTCATGTTTAAGGAAAGTCAAAGATTATTACTATTTCTCTTAATTCTATTTCCCATTAACTCATTCCATGATTTCCTTTTTTATCAAAATATATTGCCATATATAAGGCTACCATAGATCATTGCCATATAATGTATTACGCAATTATGTAGTATAATATTGTAAAATCTAATATTTGTTTTTTTTTCAATGCAAGATGTATCAGAAGCCATTTTATTAAAAGTTAAGACAAATATCGTAATTCGATTTTTTATATTGATATTGTAATTTTTTAGAAACTAACGAGGAGCATAACAAATATCATAACAAGTGAACACAAATATCGTAATTCGATTTTTTATATTGATATCGTAATTTTTTATATTAATGTAGGGAACGATGCTTGAAAGATCTTTATAGGAAATGATTGAATTTACGAGAACCGTTTTGAATTTGCTAAACTATTTTATGATGGTATATTCTCTATAAGATAAGAATGTATATACCCTAATTACTGGTGGTATACGTCATTTAAATACGACAGATGTGGCCATAATTATTTTAGGTTAGTATATATATAGTTTTGACTATTTTATAAACTCAAAATGCATTATATCCCTTTAATATGGTAAAAATTTAAGGTGATTCCACTGATTAATACTCCATTTATATAGAATATAAATCAATGACATATATATGGTAAACATTGATGTTCTATGCGTTGATATATGAGTGATTGACAAGCTAAATTGAACGTATTAAAGACATTATGATACGAATATATTCTCTTTATGACTCTTTTTCCTCCTATATAAGCCAAGGGGATGTGAGTCATTTCGTCTCATTGCAAACCAAAGCAAAATCATTGATCCATACCCAAAAAAAAATCAACATGACTGCGATGAACCATATTGGAGACTCGAAGCCTTACAAGTTAAGATCAAAATCATCCGGCTGCGGGTGGTGAAGTTATTAAGATGGTCTTTCTGTATACTAAAGTTTAAAGTCTGATGCTCCTAAGGTTGTCTGATAATTTTCCATTATAATAATATATATATTGATGGATTATGTATAACCTTAGTAGCTGATTGTTTTGCATTTTTAATATAGGGGTCTATGAGCTTACAGTGTGGTTCATCTCAGCATTCTGAATCTAATGATCTGACACCAGCAAAGACACCAATCACAGGTTTGGAGGAGGATTTTTATCAGAAATATGTTACAAGGCCAGAGTTAACTATAAAGGTTGAGAAGGACAAGTTCTAAAAAAGTGGCTACATTGAGACTGGGCGTTATAGGACCTCTGAGCAGAGGCTTATTTTTTTCACTAGTGCTATGAGTTTTCTGTTTTGGTTTTCAATGTTGCGATTTTAGTTCTGTTTGGTGGTTTTTTTAACCATTTTTTTTAATTTGTTGTCCAATTTGTTTGAATCATGGTAATTTCAAGCCTCTGTTTTTTATGAATTTCTATTTCTTATGCTTACTCAGTTTTTGTTCTTATGTTTATTTGCTTAGGTTGAAATCATTTATACAGCCTTTAGAAGTTTTCAAATCACCGCCCTGCAGTTAATAATCTAAATTGTCTAATCTTAATGGTTTTTTGGCATGATAATAAACCAGCAGTTTAATCCTAGAGACGCAAGCAACATGAACGACACATTCACTACGAGTTAGCTAGACAGACTTCTATATTTAGACTGAGTTGAATACTAGCTTCTGTTCACTGCATTTGATGGTAAAAGTATATTTCTTACTTTTTCCCTTAGTGAATCCATGAATATTGAAGATGATCCATTACATAGAGATCATCAGTTAACATACATGAAATAAAACAGATCTCCAATTATGTTAGTAATATAAAAAAAAGACAGTAAATTGCTTGAAATTCACTAACCATGGGATTAATCTGTTTAGGATCAAGACTGTTTTTTCTGTCCGTGACATCTCTCATGCAAGTTATTTACACTTCTACAGAGACACCAGTTGACTTCTGCAGAGACACCTGAAGAAGCAGCCGAGCAGACCGAATTTGAAGGGATTTTCAATCTTTTTGGGAGAAGTATCGGAGCAGGTTGATACGACACACATACTTGAAAAGACCTGCAACGTATAAAAAATATACAATCATTCATCTGTCTTGCTGTATTGTGAGATAATAATTTATAAACATAAAATTGAAAGGTTCAGATTGATAGTTTACCAATCTCAAATACAATGACTAAGTTTTCCCAAGAAGCCATTGAAATATTCTGTGTCCGGAAGATATACAATTAGAGAAAGAAAATATATCATCATGAGAAATAAATAAATGATTTTATTAACGAACGAATCCCTAATCGTTAAATATGAAAATTTCTAAACCCAAATTTTGAAAACCAAACCTTTATTTGAGTAGGTTGATTGGCCCCTCGAATAGAGTGAACTGTTTTGATAAACATAAAATCTTCTTTTGGTCTGGTTTTCAAATATGGATCTTCCAACCGGATTTCGGTCTGATGAACATCAAGGAAGAAGACTTAACTAAGACACACCGGGAAAGAAATAAAATACAAAAGCCTTTAATTTTTTATGGTTTATATTATTTTGTGACCGGAAATAATTAGTTTGTAATGGAATTTATTATTAATATTTTAATAGGCTTTTACCGTAAATGGCCCTTGGGTATTCAACTTAATTAATTGTCTGGCCAATTTAGAAGATGCTTTGGTTTTTATTAACTTAGAGGTTGGAATTTTTTATTTTGAAACTAAGTTGAAAACGTACATGTATTGATTATTTGATTGATAGTTGTTGTATGTATAGCAAATCGTTTAAAAAATATATACAAAGTAGTTGTTAGTCATATATTGCAACATTGTAGAATTGAGCTGAGTTCTTAAAAAACATTCAAACAGATAAAATTTAATGAGATAAACAAAAGAAACAAAATTTAAGATGAGGAAAATGTATCTGACAAACGATTGGGACATAGGTTTCGATTGGTAATGGTTGTAGCTTCAAAATTATTGCTGTAAAAAAAATCTATAGACATTTTACTATAGCTTTAGATTTTAATGCTGTAGAATTTTATGGAAAGCAATAAAAAATCGATTTGAATATTTGGCTCTGCAGAGCACTTCTACATCTGTATGTTATTTCAAGAGCTGTGGTTTTAAAAAATAAATTAAAATTTGATTGCTCTGATTTTGGTGCTTTAAAAATAAATAGGGCTGTGGAGAGCACCCACAACCACTACCAATCACACCCATAATCACCAATATTTTAGATAGAATTGGACAAATTATAATTTTCTAACTCTAATCCCTTTTCACACAAATTTAATGATGTTCCGGAAAAGGAAAATGTATGTTTCGGTTTTAGAAACATACGAAATAATGGGGTTGACTTATCTTTGGTTTTTGTTTTACATGTACATCCATTAAGATATGACATTCAAAAATATAATCCACTAAAATATATATTCAAAGGGGTTTCCCAATAACTATTTAAAAGTTTATTTGTAAGCATTTGATATTGATGTCTCTATGCATTTTTTCAATTCTATTTATTATATATTTTTCAATTTAATTATAACTCAAAATATATTACAAATATACAAGAAAAAAAGACACCATGCAAACTAAGATTTACTACTTTGATTTATCGTATTTAAATATATAACGCAACATATTAAACATGTTTATATCAATAAAATTGATGTAGATTATATACAAAATATTAATTACATAATAAAATTAAAATCAAACTCTCACACCGCGCAAAGCGCGGATCTCATCTAGTACTACTATAAATATGATGAAGTTAGTTTATATTTTGATACATTGGTTAATAGAGAAAACGGTCCTCAAACAAATCTATTAAGTTTTTTTTAAAAAAAAACAAATCTATTAAGTGTGTAAAACGATACTGTATATGTATAAAGTTCAGATAATAAAAAGTTCAGTAAAAAGGTTCAGATAATAATTTTGGCATCATAGATGAAGAAGTAGCCATATATTTGATAACCGTTCAAGCTTCGGTTTATGGCTGATGGCTCCAAATGTAGAATATACTACTATAAATATGATGAAGTTAGTTTATATTTTGATACATTGGTTAATAGAGAAAACGGTCCTCAAACAAATCTATTAAGTTTAAAAAAAAAACAAATCTATTAAGTGTGTAAAACGATACTGTATATGTATAAAGTTCAGATAATAAAAAGTTCAGTAAAAAGGTTCAGATAATAATTTTGGCATCATAGACGAAGAAGTAGCCAAGTAGGGAATTAAAAGAAAACCATGTCTGTTCTTTTTAACTTATATAACAATTAGTTAGTAGATGAGAACAATCAATGGGCTGGGACCAGTTTGGGCCTACAATCATAAGGAGTTGGTTTATTGTGGGCTTTAAAGAAATGGGTCCCAATTGGACCCCCAAAATTTCCCAACTTTCACAAATTTGACCACACAATCTCAACAATTCAGTACAAACTCCCTGTCCTTTTTCGCTTGGCACGGTTATAATTATAAATCGGCACGCACCTAACCAGTAAACCACTACCAGGCCAAACCTCTACACTATATATGGTGTACATTCGTGTTTGCACACTAATTTGAATATTTAATTCTTCTACCTACTGAATAATTGAGAAAATTATTTATCTGCGAACTTCATTTATTCTTCTCAACCTCACAAATAATGATTCAATAGAATGTCCTTTTGTCAAATGATCACGAATGCTATTTTATTGTTTTAGTTAAAGAGTTGTTAGCTTTAGGTGTGAATGTATTTTGATAAACATAACTTTCTGCAAAATTAATATGTGAGTAATTGATACTGGAACGCAAACTGAAATTCACTGGTCAAATCATGAAGACTTTACAAGTGTATCAACATCAACGTTCGCTCCACATCTATTCATATTCTGTTGGCACATATCATTCTCACATAACTTTTTTTTTTTTTTTTTTGCTAAATTATTCTCACATAACTTCTTGGAATACAATCTGTCTATCATAAATATGGCCGGCCAACTTGAAACAATTACTAGTTTGAAACTAAATAACTAATACGTATATTTTTCTTAATAAATTAAAAGTCTGAATATATATATATATACCAAATTTTGTGAGCTAAGGCGAATATTTAGTCGTGAAAACCTAGCCATGGTCATAAACTCATATCATAACCTAAGTAGTTTAGTACAAACGATGGTATATTTTTTTGGCAAAAATGATGGTACTAGGAGCAATACTAATGGGATGAACTTTTTTTATAAAATATCTTAGCACTTTTATATTAGAATAAATTTATTAGTTAATTAAAGTTGAGCTATAAAATAAAAAAATATCAAGATGATACATGCATGTAACTTAAATCTCAGCTCTCAAATCTCTGAAGAGTCTATTAAAGAAAATATGTCTCTCACGTTTTATTTCTCTAAGAAACCATTATTGTGCATGCTCTGAGACGTCTAAACAATTTTTTTTTCTTTCTAAAAACTATATTACTAAACAAAAATTTGATACTATAAGTTATTAATATATTTATGCTTGTGCATGTAAACTAAAATAAATAATTCCTCCCTTTTAAAAAATTGTATGTTTTTAAAAAATAGTGTTACAATAAGATATACGTTTTTATATTTTCAATGTAATAGTTGTCAACTAACAATGAAAATTTTTGAAGTTTAAAAAAATAAATCTATTTTGTAAAGTTTTATTGGTTAGAAAATATATAAATTATAAAATTTTAGAAAACAATGCATTTATAACTAAGTTTTAATATGTTTTATTAAAAAATGTGAAAATTTTAAAACACATATTATTTTGAAACGAATGGATTATATATTTTATATGTATAAAGCAAACAACAGATCATGTAGCTTTTGAATTCTTGAAGATTAGATATCGCATATATAAAGACTATACGCGTAGGCTCTATTGTAAATTATTCAAGAAGCAAAAAGAAAAATCACATCGTAATTCAGAACCGTATCACATTTTGTTAGTCGTTTAGTCGTTTACCGATTGGTCTGTTCATCATCAACATATCTCTTCCAAAGCCCAGTGCCGGCTTAAAACTATTTTGGACCTATGGCTATTTTTTTTAATGTATGTTAAACATAATTTTATGGACCCAAACAAACTAAATATAGACCCATTTTATTATTAAATTTAGTTATTTCTAAAATAGACCTATGGCATATGCCATCTTTGCCACCCCTTAGAGACGGCACTGCCAAAGCCAATGCTGTCTCCACAGAAGATAAACCTCTTCAATAGGAACCTGCTTCGTCTCCGGCAACAGAAAGTAAACGAAACTTCCCATCCCGAACACAAGTCCGGCGAATAAAAGGAAAATTCCGTACTTGAGATGGCACAGAGACACTAGGAAACACTGCGCGATAAGCGCCGTGAAGAAAAGGTTTACGCACACCACAACACTCTGACCAGCCGATCTTGTCTCAAGTGGGAATATCTCGCTCGGAACTAACCATCCCATTGGTCCCCATGACCGACCATACGCCAGCACAAACAGACAAATAAGGATCACAAGAACCAAACCTAGCGACTTCGGTAGCTCTTTGCCTTCCCCAAACTTCAACGCTAGTGTTACTCCTACGACAACCTACAAAAAGAACATTTTAGGGTTTTTAGTGCTTTTTGGGAAGTTACTTGTATAACAAGTTAGAACCCCTAGCTCATAGAAAAAGAACATTTTAGAGATTTTAGGGTTTTTATGGAACTTGTATGGCAAGGTACAAGCACTCACCATATAACAAAACATCTCAACGCTAGCTTCAAGAAGAAGGAACCTTCTTCCAAATTTATCAGCCGAGTACATAGACATGACTGCGGCAATGACTAACGCAGCGTTTGTCATTGTGGACGAGATAAGCGACGCGGAACCACCAAACCCTAAGCTCTGGAACATAACAGGAGCATAGAACAAAATCGAGTTCATTCCCGTTAGCTGCTGAAACGCAGGAAGACCAATAGCTCCAATCACTAGCTGCGGTCTGTTCCTACGAGCAAGAAGGTTCCTAAACGGATTCTTGACGGCTCTTGCAGCTTCACTAGCTTCAACAAGATCCTGAAACTCAGCTTCGATATTGTTCGTGCCACGTACTTTGATCAGTACGGCTTTGGCCTCCTCGAGCTTCCCTTGTTCGACAAGACTGTTTGGTGTCTCGGGTAAGAAGAGCCCGCCGATGAACATGAGTGTTGCTGGTACAACTGCGAGGCCAAGAGAGAGTCTCCATCCCCATGGATGGATTTGATCCGTTTTGTAGTTTATCAGATTAGCCACTAAGATGCCAATGCAAGTTGTTAGCTGGAAAAGCTGGTTCACGGTTCCTCGGATCTTTGCTGGAGCCATCTCCGAGAGGTATAATGGAACCGCCTATAAACACAAACGTAGAAATTAAACCGAATGTTAAAAAAGTATAGCTGATTCTGGACACAACCGTATGAAACATTCTGACTCGACCTTCAAATTTTATACATATGTTGCATATCCTATTTTGAATTCTTTAAATTAAAATTAACCTAGAATCAAGGCAGTTTCAATTATTTTTAAGGCCCTGTTCAAAAAAAATATTAACTATATATTTAATGAATATAATAAAATAATTTTAAAAGTTAATATTTATCTATATATATTTGAGGTTTCTCTTCAAATTATAAACTATAAGTTTAAGAATATATCTAAAATTATGAAATTTTTAAACCAAATTTATGTGTTTATTTTTGAAAATGTTTATATTTTTTATTTTTAAATTTGGACCATGTTTATTAGCACACCAGTTACAAAAAAAAAAATGTTTATTAGCACATGCAATTAGACAATAGACAGTATTGCCTGGAACTATTGCGGTCCTAAGTTTAGATTCGGCCTTGGTTAAAAGTAAAATTGCATAAAACCGGTTTAGTCGTTTAGATTTTAGAGATTTGCCTGGTTTCCGAAACCAATGCCTATTCCGAGGAATATTCGACCAAGAATTAACATGAGGATGTTTTTAGCAGCGGCGTTGACGACTCCTCCGAGGAAGAAGCTGACGGAGCCGACGAGGATGCTTCCTCTCCTGCCATAGATTCTGGTGACATAAGAAGCTCCGAAGGTGGAGATCAAACCGGCGAAGTAGAGAGAAGAGGTGAAGAGTGTGAGGATTTGGTTGTCGTATTTGCAGTAATCTGTTTCGTGCATATGCATTTGCTTTCTTTTGTAGATTCCTGGGAAGAACTCTATCAAGAAATCGTCCATTGATGTAACACCACCTGCGTTTAACATGGATTAAGAAACAAAATGAGAACAGCAAGTCCTTCATAAATTCCTTGAGTCACAAGAAACTAAAGATTTGCTTTCAAAAAAAAAAAAGAAACTAAAGATTTGGAGCCTAGGCAATACACGATTAACAAAATTGAGGGTGTAACTGGTGATAATTTTTAGGAATGTATGTAATAAAATGAATTAAAATTAATGGGACAAAATGAACGAAATTATTTGTTTTTCAATTATATTTGATTTATCCCATTAATTCCATGTATTCATTTCTTTCCATACTTTTTATTTAATTTTTATCCCATTCCATATATTCATTTCATTCCATACTTTTTTATTTAATTATCATGAATGCCTTTCAATGTCATTCACAATAAAAAAATATTATTTTCCGTTTAACTGGTATAATACTTTGGAATTATATGAATAGCTAATTACACAGTTCTATTCATGAAAATAGCACTGAGTTGCTGAACGTTGTCGGAAACAGGACAGTTTTTTTTTGGACAAAAGCAGATAAAGAAAGCTAATGAGAAGAAATAGAGAAACACAGAACACCGTATGTTGCTGAGTTTCTTTTGACAAGAACGTAGATTTGGAGCTTAAGCAAGTGATACTTATCAAACTACAGCTGATAGGTTCCAGAAACAAGACTTGAGACTTTCCAAATTCGACTCTTTGATTGATACAAGAAAAAAAAACTTAGATAGAGAAAGCTTAGATAAAATTACCAGAGACTCCTAGATCATATCCGAAGAGAGAACCTCCTAAGGATCCAACGATGCAAGCGAATACGAAGTAGGCAGTGATACGATGCTCATATAGATGAGCTCTCTTCAAGGCACCTTCGTCTGCAAGAACTCCACCAGCCATAGCTTATACGTTGTGTGTGATTGGAGAGGGGCAAAATCTCTTTTGTAGCTTTGATCGAATAACTAGTAGTGAGTATACTCAGAGCTTTTAGAGAAAAAAGAAGGTTATAACAGCAGATATACTTTGACTAGTTCCATCTCCTTATCCCTTTTTATAAGGAAAGGAATCTTGACTTCATCTTTGTTATTTAGTCCATGCATGGTGGTTGGTACTATTTAATATTTCCTTCGTAAATTACTTAATATAGATGTATATATGATGTACTTCATATAGAACAACCCAATCAAAACTATTAAAAATGTAAAAACTTGTTCACTAATATTTTTTTTTTTTTTTGAAACTGAACTAATATTGTTTTCAGTAACAAGATAAATAAAGACCGTAAACGTAAAAGGGTGAATTTGATCAATAATCATAACAGCCCCCAAAATGAAGAATATAGCCATTGTAAAGTGGAGGTCATGGGATGTGACAATTAGGGCCAAATCATGACCATTTTAGCCTTGCATTCGCGTGCGCGTGAGATAAAGAGAATGACACAGTTTAATTCACGTATGAAAGTGTATTACATGATAATCAATACTATACTATAATATATAGGATATAGTATAGACACCGCAAAAGCTAAAGAAAAAATTACACGATATCCAACACTATACAATAATTTATTCTATACTATTTACAAATATCATATAGTATGAACAAAAACAAACAAACAAACACAAATCCAAATTCCCTAAACTGAAATTTTAAACCCTAAACCCAAATACTAAACGCTAAACCCAAACTCTAAACCCTAAACCCAAACCATATACCCTAAACCCAAACTTTAAACCCAAATCCTAAACCCAAATCATAAACCCTAAACCCAAATCCATATACACTAAACCCAAATCCTAAAGCATAAACCCAAATACTAAACCCAAAACTCAAACCCTAAACCCTAA
Source organism: Raphanus raphanistrum subsp. raphanistrum (assembly GCA_019706035.1). Lineage (NCBI taxonomy): Eukaryota > Viridiplantae > Streptophyta > Magnoliopsida > Brassicales > Brassicaceae > Raphanus > Raphanus raphanistrum. The sequence continues at coordinate 56,642,354 of CM033988.1, forward strand.
ACCCAAAATGTATATCCTAAACCCAAACTGTATATCCTAAACCCAAAATCTAAACTCTAAACCTAAACATAATTTCTTCTATACTATTTACAAATATCATATAGTATAGGCAAATACAAACAAACAAACAAACACAAATCTATATACCCTAAACCTTAAACCCTAAACCCAAACCGTAGAACCTAAACCCATACCCTAAACACCCTTAAACCCTAAACCCTGACTATATATCATAAACCCAAACTATAAATCCAAAATCTAAACTCTAAACCTATAACATAATATCTTCTATACTATTTACAAATATCATATAGTATAAGAAAAAACAAACAAACAAACACAAATACATATACCCTAAACCCTAAAACCTAAACCCAAACCGTAGAACCTAAACCCTAAACCCCCTTAAACCCAAACTCTAAACTCTAAACCCAAACCGTAAACCCTTAACCCAAACCCTAAACCCAAATTGTAAAACCGAACCATCCCCCATAACAGAGCTACCTAGATCCTAAACTTGAAGGTCGAAACCCTAAACCCAAACCGTATACCCTAAACCCAAACCCTAAACCCAAATTCTTAATCCAAACTGTAGATCCTAACGGAGTTACCTAAACTTTAAATTTTAAACCCTAAATCCAAATCCTAAACCCTAAACCCAAATCATAAACCCTAAACCCAAACCATATACCCTAAACCCAAACTCTAAACCCAAATCTTAAACCCTAAACTCATACTATAGTTTGTTCTATACTATTTACAAATGTTATATAGTATAGGTAAAGACAAACAAACAAACACAAATCCATATACCCTAAACCCAAAATCTAAACCCTAAACTCAAATCCTAAACCCTAAACCCAAACCATATACCCTAAATCCAACCTCTAAACCCAAATTCTAGACCATAAACCCTAAATCCAAACATTAATGAAAATGAAATGTATGGGACCACATAGGCATTAGTTATCTAAACTGAGATTCTGCCAACATCTCTTGTTGAGAATCTGAGAGTTGTACTTTTACAATCTCAATCACATGGAACATTAGACTAAACAAAATAACTCATTCATTTTGTACTGAACCTTACATAACTTTAGAAATAGTACACAAATTGATGAAATAGGGTTGACGAGTGTGTTATCTGCTGGTAGAAGAGTCACATGTAACTACTTCGAACCATAAGGGGATCCAAATTGGCACACCTGTATATAGCACAAGCATTGCCACGAAAGATAACTCTCCATATAAATCATTTATCATTTTATCCCCTTCCTATACTATATACATTTTATTATATAGTATATAAACCTCAATTACATCATACATCAATTTATCCTCTTTCTTTCCACACGGACTCAGAAAGTTGTGTAGTGAAATAAACGCCTAAAACACATACATATACATTGGCATTGACAGAATATATAACAAACATGCAAGTCTAAAGGTAAATAGATCCAAGGAGGGGAGGGGAAGGGTTAGGAGGAGGAAACTCTAAGAAACTATTTCTATTCTATGTTTATCAAATAGAATAGTACAACAAAACGTGTACTGTTTATCTTCTCCGATGGTTCTGCGTATTCTCTGTTTCTTAATCTACATGGTGGGATGAATTCGAAAATGATGAGATAAACTACTATGCTCATCAATCTAACATGACTTACTTTGATTCCTTAGTTTTGATAAGAAATTGGGATGGAATCTTTTGCAAAGTTTGTCGCGAAACTAAACGATTACGTGATTAAAAGAAAAAAAAAGTATAGAAAGAAGAAGCGCGTGTGTAAGTTGGTGATATATGAGGGTACTTCTGTATATATTGTAGAAAATACATGGTATATCATAGCATATTCCTTATAATAGTTATAGTGTTAATTTTTTTTCAATAATGGTTATGTCTCCAAATTTCCCAACGTAAAATATACAAAAAAACATACGAAAGTTGCATGTGAGCAATTCATGCAAGTATTTCCGCGTTTTTTGTTGTTTAGTTAGATGTGTTTAGTACATGAATGAGTGGTTGAGACGACGTTAAAATGCTCTTTTCATCGCTAAAATTTCTCAAAATAGATTAGGAAAGTAGGTTATTCCTATGGTTGCAATTCTATTTATCAACACTTTATTACGAAACATGGTATGCTGTCTGAATTTAAATATTGTTATAAAAAAACATCAGATTTTTCTTATGAATGCTCGTTTTAGAATGGTTGAAGAAATATTTTAAATCTATAAAGGGTTAGTAGCTAATAGTAATATAAAGAGATTAGTTATTTTAATAATTCGAATTGCTATGAAGTACTAATTTTTTTTAAATTGGAAAATTTAAAAGCTGATTATAGACCATGAAAAACTAGGGTATAATAAAGTCCTGAACCTATAATAGTAAGAAAAAAACTTAAATATGTGAGTTTTTATATGAAATTTGCTCGTGATTTTGAAAAAGAAATCACCAATGAAGATGTGACACGTCAGTAAATTAAAGTCGTGGAAAAGGATTTAGCTTCCCGCAACCTCCAAAGCACAAAAAGGGAAAGATTTTTCCTTTTTAGGCACTTTCTCTTTATCTTCCACGTGGAAATTCAGAACTAAAAAAAGACTCAAAAATTTCGAAAAAAAAATAATCTCGAATTCTATTCAAAGTTCCAATTTTTTTTTTTAATTTCTTTCCTCCATTGATACGAGCAACTTCGAAGGGGAACAACTCTGTTTCTTCTTCTTCTTCTTAATTGGGGGAAAACGAATTGATTCCGAGGCTTTCAAACTCTCGTGAGTGCAATTTCTCGTGCTATCGATCGTCGTTGATTTAGGGTTTTTGTGAAATCGTGTTTTCTTCTAATAATTCGTTACGGGCACTGGTCGTTTCTTGTCGATTGTCTCTCCCCTTCTCTGTGAGACATTCTAGGTTTCCAAAGATTTGATTTTGATATTCATAGTTCAGTAAATAGTTGATTTTGATGCTAAAACGTTCAAAAATATTTGATTTTGATATTAAAATGTTCAAAAAAGTTCTGATTTTGATTTTTTTTTAACAAAGTCTAATTCTTGTCTTGTGTTACTCGTAAAATGCAGGTTTTGTGTTTATAACCATTGCACATTGTCATAGCTTTGAATTAAAGGATCAGTCTTTTGGTTATCTATAGAGCTTAATGGAACACTTGTTTTGGTGAAAAGTGTCCTTCCTCTTACTTGATTTTTGGCTTTCACTGTATCTGAAAACAATGGAGTGGAGGAGAATCCTCTGCTCTCTCTTCTTCATTCTTTCCATGGGAGAGTCCTCAAGTAGATTCAGGATCATGTGGCTTCCTAGTTTAGGTGTTGTTGATGTTGCTGGAACATACTTCACTTGGCCAATCTTAAGCGCCAGTGTTTTCGTTGCCGTTGCCTTCCTCCTCTCCATGTATCTCATCTTTCAACACCTTGCTTCTTATAATCAGCCTGAGGTTTGTTAATTGTTTATCACTCTTTTTTTAAACACTCAGCCCTTTCTTGTTTACTTGTTCATAATAAATGATAATTTTGATTCATCTCTCATTAAATGTAAAAACCTTTACTTCTGTTACAGGAACAGAAATTTCTTATTGGACTTATTCTGATGGTCCCTGTATATGCCCTGGAATCGGTAGGATTGATAAGCTTACTATATATGTTAAATCCCATACTTGTAGTGTGCACTCTCCTTTAAGATTTACATTTGCTATATTTTCTTGTAGTTTCTGTCTTTGGTGAATTCAGAAGCAGCTTTTAACTGCGAGGTGATTCGTGATTGTTATGAAGCCTTTGCCCTTTACTGCTTTGAGAGATATATGATAGCTTGCCTAGGTGATGCTTCATTTAATCAACATTCTTGATTCACTTTAAGACATCTTTGGGATCTCTGCTGACTTGTAATTCTCTCTGAATCTGCAGATGGAGAAGAAGGTACGATTGAATTCATGGAACAGCAGACAGTGATCACCCAGACCACTCCTCTTCTCGAAGGCACGTGTTCTTATAAAGTCCTGGAGCATCCTTTCCCAATGAACTGCTTCCTCAAAGACTGGAATCTTGGTCCTCAGTTTTATCATGCTGTCAAAATTGGCATCGTTCAATATGTATGTACTCTACTCTCACAAAAATCTTGTGTGGACTATATGATGTATCACTGACCTTCTGCTTCTTCAGATGATACTGAAAATGATATGTGCTCTATTAGCAATGCTCCTTGAAGCCTTTGGAGTTTATGGAGAAGGGAAGTTCCAATGGAACTACGGGTAAATAAATCTTCTTATTACCTCCCCCTTCCCTTCTTTGTCTTTAATTCTAACGTGTTGTCTCTCATTTGCAGGTATCCATATCTGGCTGTAGTCCTGAACTTCAGCCAAACATGGGCATTGTATTGCCTTGTACAGTTCTATAACGTCATCAAAGACAAGCTAGCACCCATCAAACCATTAGCCAAGTTCTTAACGTTCAAGTCTATTGTATTCCTCACCTGGTGGCAAGGCATCATCGTTGCGTTCCTCTTCTCCATGGGGCTTTTCAAAGGGTCCTTGGCTAAGGAGCTTAAAACGAGAATACAAGACTACATCATCTGCATTGAGATGGGTGTTGCTGCTGTGGTTCATCTCTACGTCTTCCCAGCGGCTCCTTACAAGCGTGGAGAGAGATGCGTCCGTAACGTGGCGGTGATGTCGGATTACGCCTCTATAGACACGCCTCCCGACCCGGAAGAGGTTAAAGACAGCGAGAGGACGACTAGGATACGGTACGGGAGACATGATGATGAGAGCGAGAAGCGGTTGAACTTCCCGCAGAGCGTGCGTGATGTGGTGATGGGGAGCGGTGAGATCATTGCTGATGACATGAGGTTCACGGTGTCTCACGTGGTGGAGCCGGTTGAGAGAGGGATAGCGAAGATAAACAGAACGTTCCATCAGATATCTGAAAACGTTAAAAGATTTGAGCAGAAGAAGAAGGAGAAGAAGGGAAAGACAAAGGATGACTCGTATGTGATTCCACTGAATCCATGGACGAGAGAGGTTCGTGAGAATCTCAATGAAGAAGGGAGTGTGAGTGACAGCGGTTTAGGAAGCACAAAGCGGCTTCATCACCAGTCTAGTATCTCGGGAATGTGGACTAGAATGCGAAGGTGAACACCCACACACACAGTTCTGAAGATGCATGCCTTGCTTTTTGAAAGTCTTCATCTTCGTGATCACTTAACAAAGAAGCTTGTAGATGTTATGAGATGATGCTAATGAGATGATGCTAACTAGTAGCTAGTTTCCTCTCACTCTTTTATACAAAACTTTATCGAGATGTTAGAATCTGTATTCCGTTAATGACAGATGCTTACAGAAAATTAAAAAAAAATTAAAAAATTGTTGTGATTAAAGAATCTTATCCTAGTCTTTGTTGTGAACTAACTTCCATGTTGTGTTTGTTCTCATTTCTCGAATCTACTACCATTCAAAATGGATAGTGTTATAACCAATGCAGAAGAAATTGTTAGAGGGTAACTAGGTACTTTGTGTGGAAGAAATCATTAGACTGTAACTAGGTATTTGAAGTCTAAACAGGAATTAAAAGTTAATAAATTAGTTGTTTATATATTATGCTATATATCTATATTAGATATTTTGTTTTATTTTAGGCTTAATTTATTTTTGCTAAATATCTGCATGTTTAATTTATATTGATGAGTTATAAAAATTAGATATACAGAAGATTAAACTCTTGGAGTTGCATTAATAGTATTACTATATTCAATTTATATTAATTTAGATCTAGATTGATTTTAACCAGTTAAATCATATTTTCTAAAAATCGTTTCAGTTATGACCAATTTACAGATTAGGCGGACAACTTACTGATTTTTAAAACATTGGTTATTTATAACCATTCCAAAGAGGTACAAGCTGCAAAATAACTAGTAAAGAAGAGAGAAACATCTTCAGACATCAGGACAGGAACAGAGTCAAACTAATGAACCAGAGACTTGTACTTTAAGGTAGAGAGTAGAACTTGGTAGCAGCATACAATGTAAATAATAACAACAAATCAAACATTGTTCTTCACATCAAGGCATAGACTTAGCCATTTGTCTGAGAAGAAACTTCTGAATCTTTCCAGTAGAAGTCTTAGGAAGCTCCTCCTGAAAAACCACATTCCTTGGAACCATATACTTTGGCAGCTTCCTCTTGCAGAACTCTCTTATCTCTTTCTCAGACACAATCACCCCGTCACGAGACTTCAAGCTCACGAACGCGCACGGTGTCTCTCCCCACATCTTGTCTGGCTTAGCCACCACAGCCGCTTCCTTAACCACAGGGTTCGTGTACAGAACCGTCTCAACTTCAGTGCTGCTGATGTTCTCCCCTCCGCATATGATCACGTCCTTTGATCTATCCTTGACTTCCAAGTAACCGTCCGGGTGCATCACGCCCATGTCTCCAGTGTAGAACCACCCGTCTTCTCTCATACTCGCCGCGGTGCCTTCAGGGTCTTTGTAGTAACCCAGCATGACAGAACCACCTCTGAAGACAATCTCTCCCACGGTTACTCCATCGTGCTCCACGCTTTTACCCGTTAGCGTGTCTCTCACGTCAACCTCCGCAAACACAGCTGTTCTAATCCCTTGCCTTGATTTCAGTTTTGATCTCTCGTTTGCCTCCAAACCATCCCACTCCGGCTTCCACGCACACGAGACATTCAGACAGCCAGTTTCTGTCAGGCCGTAACCGTGACCAACATCAAAACCTAGACTCTCTGCGCTGGAGATAACCGTCTCCGGCGGAGGAGATCCAGCTGTCATAACCCTAACAGGCTGTTTAAGCTGTCTCCGAGATGGATAATTGGTTAACATGTTGAGAACCATCGGCGCAGCGCACATGTGTGTCACGTGATGCTCGTCTATCAACTCGTAGATACTCTTCGCGTCAACTCTTCTAAGGCATATGTTTGTGGCCCCAACAGCGGCTGTGCCCCATGTGTAGCTCCAACCGTTGGCGTGGAACATCGGTAACGTCCAGAGGTAAACCGGCCGGTTAGGCATAGACCAGTCGAGGAGAGAGTTAACGGTGCTCATGAAAACGGCACGATGGCTGAGCACTACACCTTTAGGAGACGACGTCGTTCCGGAGGTGTAGTTAAGCACCATTGGGTTCCACTCGCTGCTAGGACGCACCCACTTGAACTTCGCGTCTCCTCTCTCCATGACACCTTCGTACGTGTCTAGAAACTCCACGTGAGAAGACATTGACGTCATGTTGTTGACGTCATCTTGGAGTAGGACGAGACGTGGCTTCTCGTTCTTGGACAAGAACGAGACGGCTTCAAGAACCAAAGAACTCGAGTGTTGGTCGACGAAAACGAGCTTGGTTTCGCTGTGACGCAGAAGGACTGAGAGGGCGTTAGCGTCTAAGCGAGGGTTGATGTTGTTGAGGATGGCCCCGGACATTGGAACCGCGAACTGAAGCTCGTAGACGGAAGGGACGTTGGGACCAATAACGGATACGACTTGGCCACGGTTGATTCCGAGGGAAGAGGAAGATAGAGTCGAAGCTATGCGGAGACAACGAGAGTGAGTCTCGGACCAAGTATGGACGGTGGTTGCGTGGAGGAGGGAAGGAGAGTCGCCGTAGACGGAGGCGGCTCGTTCTAGGAAGCCGAGAACAGTGAGAGGTGATGAGTTTGAAGGGTGTGGGAGTAAAAGTTCCATAGTTGATAATGTCTTATTGTCTTAGATCGTTTCACTATAATGTGTTTTTAAGTTGTCACTTTTGATACTGCATTAGTGGAATATATATAAATATTTTCTTCGTATGTGTGTAGGTGAAACAGTAATCATTATCTTGCAATATTATATTTCTAGGTTAAGCTAATACTAGAATTACAAGTAGTATTTGGGATAATCATATCAAACTTTTGAAGAATCACAAAGTATGGTTTGTTTCAAGTATATAGATTATCAGAAAATCAAACAAAGAATTAATATCTTTTCTTTGGAACAAACGTGTAAACGTAATATGGTAATAAGAAGCAAAATGAATTTAAGCAAGATAAAAGAGTACTAATCTGGCATTAGCTTTTTTTTTTGACAACTACTAATCTGGTATTAGCTATTATTATAAGAGATTGTATAGTTTGCATAAAAAGAAAGATAATATAACAAGACGTAATTGCATATATCTACCGACAAAGATGTGAATTTCCTCAGCGACCCAGTTAATGCTCAAAGGTTGTTGGAGAGTGGAAGTTTGGAAACGCAACCTATTTTATGTAAATTGAATTTATCCTAGATGCAACGAATTGCGAACATGCTTTATTGATGTATTTTTAAGATTGTTAATACAAAACGACATAGTCGATGTTTTGTGTAGTAATAACTAGTAACTTTAAGGGAACGTGAATACATTTACATGCATAATGCATGCGTGGAATTAATTGAGAATGCATATTTACCACATACTTAGCCTGTCTCTTGTGTCATTTTAGGTTACCAAACCTTTTAAAATGAAGGAAGCACGAAAAATAATCTGCAAGTGTATGTTATACGTTACACGTATCGATCGAATTAAGAATCAAGATCGTGACTTAGAATCGTTTATTCAGGTGGATAAACCCTAAAAGGGTTAATTGAAGGAAAGTGGTATAACAAAAATGAAATGTCTCGAATTTTCCTACTATTGAAATTGCAATAAAATGAACATTTCTACGTACATTTCTTTGAATGAAACCTAATTCCTGTCTACATATTTTCTAACCGGTATGTGTCATTGCAGGAAAAAAAATTGTCCTCTTTTCAGTAATATTATGGTCCTCCTTGAAATTGGAGTCAGTTATAAATGAGCAAAGATTGCATAGGACGCATGTTTCAAGCTTATCATACCTTATTCCTACATTCATGTACTACAACATTATATATATACTATGCATTTCAATAGTTAATTATCCGATTTTTCACCTTTCAGCACACAATCATTCCTTGAGTTGAATCATTTAGAAGACTGATTCTGATACTAGGGCATGCCAATAAGACTACCTTTTGATGCACACCACTTTTCAACTTAAAAGGAACTTATTGTACAATTATAGATTAAGTTCAACACAAAAATAGACCTAAATATCTTTGGCAACAACGCCAGTACGCAATGTAAGAACAGTGAACACAAATAGGACATGATGTTAAAATGGTAACAAATCCTAAAAGACGTTCATCTCTCTAGTGTTATACTTCAACACTATGCCCCTCCTCTTTTTGGTGACTTGAGTCTATTCCATTGCCAGTAGTACTTTTTCTTTTTTTTGAACAACCCATTGCCACTTGCCAGTAGTACAAAAACATCATAGGGTAGCTTTGTTCCTTTACCCTCTTGTGTTATTATATATGCCTTTTCCAACAACGATTGTGTGGTATGCATGTGATATGTTTACCGTCTTTAATTCCAAAATGAAATATTTTTCAGTAGAATAAGGAGAGGCCATATTTAGTTTCTAGGAATTGTATTTTTTTTTGACATATAACGTCTATTTTATTTCCCAAATAAAAAGTGGTCTAGACCATAATAAAACAACCAACAAAACATAATTCTTAATAAAAAGTACGTGGAGTCTTGGCTAACGAATCGTCTGTCCGGTTGTGCGCTCGTGGACAATAGAGCACTCGTGGACATTAGAAATCTTGAAAATACTGAAATTTTCCTTGTAGAAAAACTAACACATTCAGTTCTGTTGAAAAGGTTAGGCCAAATAAATGCATCTAATTATGTGTGCAGAGCAGTGATAAGCGTCTCCTTCGATTGTTCAAGCCTAAAAGTTATTTCTTTCCTCATTGATCTCTCCAAACCCATCTCCACGATCTATCCACTAAACAGATCCAAGAAGAAATGTACTGTACTATTTACTCAATGCCACACCTAACACATATTAATATACATATATAAACATTTCCGGTCATTATAATTCAGAGTACTACTATCTTTTTTTTTTTTTAATAACCGGTGTATCCTGAAATCCACTAAGTGTATCCAGATTATCGGCGAGTGTCAGTATCATTATCGATCGGAGTACAACTCAGTCATCGGACCGTCCATATTGGGTCATTATAGTTCAGAGTACTATTATCAAGTTGAAGACTGAGCATGTTACAATTTTAGTTGTACTTGATCTTAATTGTCCCCAAGAGTTTAATACTCTGAAATTTATGTTATTAACGAGATGTTGTTTGGATTAAAATTTATAAAACTAGCAAAATATCTTCGGTCAAGAACTAGTACACTACAGACTGCAAAATCACCATCACAATAGACATTTGACTAAAGAAATTAATCCTAAAATGTGGTCTTTAGAAACCCCCGTCCTGCTTTGAAACGTTAGGGAAGATGAACAAAAGAAAAATTGTTTTTTAGAGAAGAAATGTATAGAGTCTGCCTGTTTTTTTTTTCTGAACCAATCCTTCGTTTAATGGATTATGAAGTCATCTGTTCTTGATCTTTCAATGTGTCAGCTGCGTTTAGTAGCATATCCATTCCTCCTACGCTATTATCCAACCCTCCATTGCCTTTACTTCCCGGTTTGCTCTCTATCATCTTCCCTTTTTGCTTCTGCAAAGCCCCCACCTTCTTCTTATCAACCACATTTCGAATTTTGCGCACTTTCTGGATAGCAACTTTGCAAGTAGTGCAAAACCATTCTCCTTCTGGAACCGATGCACATGGAGGTTTCATGCAGTAGATGTGGTAAGCATCATCACACCCGTCGCACAGGACAATCTTATCATCATCCTTGTCGGTTAAGCAGTTTCTGCAAAGGCACGAGGAGCAGTACCAACGAACGTTGTGTATCTTTATCTGCTTCGAAGTCAGACACCAGATGTGGTAATACTTGTGTGGGCAGAAAGGGTGATCACATGTGATGAACCTGTCATCGCCGCCGCCTTTCTCCACTTTTGTTCCACAGGTCCTACAGAGTTCTTCAGAATCTATCTTCTCCTCACCTCCTTGATTCATGTTGCAGCTTCTTGCATTCTCTTCTGTACTCGTTCCATCAACACATCCGTTATCTGTCTTTATCATCAGCTTTTTGTTTTTCTTTTTCTCGCACACTACGCAGTTCTCGTGAGGCCATCCTAATCCATTAGATGTGCAGTTTAGGCAATACCAACTGTCTGAAGACATCTCTTTCTCACCGGGACGTGCACATGAGACATGGTACATATCTTCACAGTGATCACATGCTAAACATTCGCTTACCACTGCCTTCTCTCCACATAGCTTGCAAACGTCATCAACACTGTCGTTTCTGGTGATATCTACATTCGGTTGAGGCTTAGATTCCAAAGTGTTGAACTGCTTCAACTTCCAGATTTTCAGAAAGAAAGAAAAAAGAGACATTAGGGGATTTCTAAAATAGAGTAATTGAAGATCATTTAATCAATGAGCCTCACCTGTTCGGTACAGGAGGTCTTAGAAAGCTCTAAGAGACTACCAGCAAGAACAGCCATATCTTTACCAACATCCTGTATTTTTTTCCATACCTGTAATCAGTAGTTAGGTTTAGTACTAATCTAATGTATAGTATCTTCAGGAAAAACACATTACTTCAAGTTGAGAGTTTGAGATCATCACACTCTGTGAGATGCATAGTTAATTAGTTATCTTCAGACTAAGCAAGAGGTTTCCAATAATTTTACCTCTTGGAGATCGGTTGAGAAGAGGACAGGTGAACCTTCATAAGCACCCTCTTGCATCCTGGTGTCAATCAGAGTTCTGCACGAAAGGTCTTCAACCTTGACCCCTTGAAGGTTCTCGGAAAGCAACTTACTGAGGGAAGCAAACTCCTTCGAAGCTAAAACTTGAGACAGAACATTCTGGCAACCGGCTGTCACGGTCTCATACTTGGGTGGTTCGGTGGCTGGTTCATCTGGATTTGAAAGATCAGGGAGTCCACCATTAAGAAGAGCTCCTCTGCTGAGACTTTGATCATTTAATTCACAAGCGACAGACTCCTGTGCAAAAGAAAACCTAATGAATACACTAATTCATCACACAAATATTATAATGAGACCAGTTTCAGGATCGATTGCACAATGCAGCAAACACTTCTCAGATTCTAAACAAGCACAACACCAATGTCTATCATTTGTATAGCATTTCCTGAATCTAGAAACCACACACAAGACACCCATGTCTTCTGGAAAAAAAAAACAAGAAAACAGTTGCATAACCGAAAAATGGTTACTTGAATGAATAGCCATAAAGAAAAAAGGAATGATCCTTAAATTCTAGCTCCATAAACGACAAGCTGCATAATTAAAGCCAACATTAAGTATTGAAGCATCTACTAATCATCATCCCTAGATTTGACATATAACCTAATATGCAATACAATCAAAATTTACATAACACAAACGTTGTAGCAACTACATATACTACAAATCAATCACAATCATCATAATAGGAAAAAGTACCCGGCTCCTTCCTGAGATACCATCCGTAGAAACCACCTCATCCACACCAGAAACCGAGCTCTCAAGCCTTCTCCGCTTGTTGTTATCTCTAGAACTTGCATTAGCCATACCACCCCCTCTTACACCGCAACGATTCAGAGTACCATTAGGCTGATTACTCTCTATACCATCACCATTGCTCGTCACCTCATCCAGAATCATCTTAAAAACGCAATGTTCAGATCCCTCTCACACTCTGGATGATCTAGGGTTTCCCTGATCCTACATTTGAGAGAACATGATTTTACAATCCTTTACACAATCAAAGAAGAAAAGTATACATTTTTATCATTTGGGCCATCAATTCCATCAGATTCCTTCAATTTCCCAAACAACTACGAGACACAAACGAAGATAAAAAGTGCCAAAATTCGAAATCCTAGCGAGAAAAGACCAAAGGAGGTAAAAGAGCGTACCGAAGTGATGAAGAAATCGACGAATGGAGAAAACCCTAGAAAGTTGCGAAAGGTTCGATTTTTTTTTTTACGACGTCGCCGGAGAATCGCAGGTGGCTCTGCGAAAAATCAAAATATTCTCCCCCACACGGCTTCTCTCTCTTATCTTTGAGCCATTTTTAAACTTGGGACGCGTCTCCTCTCTCTCTCTCTCTCTCTAAACCGGTGCGTACTTGGATCTCACACCGGTTGAAACCGGTGCTCTTGACCCGAAAACTGACACGTGGAAGTAGATTGAAACGTGGTTAACGGCGTCCGTCCAACGGTTGCAACTCATCGAGATGTGTTTAGTTTTTTTTTTTTGGACAACGAGATGTGCTTAGTTAAAAAAAAGTGTATTGATTAGAGAAATCTATAATTCTTTTAAGAGAAATTGTGCCCTTTACACAAAATTTTCTACCATCGAGTGTCGACCATGCAAAAAATCTATAATATATCAATTTAATGGCAATTTAAAAACCATCGACCATGCAAAAAAAGATAAAACTAACCGAAAAATTTTGCGATCACAATTTCTAAAATTCGGACAAAAGTCTTGGTCAGTGGTCAAGTCAATATTCCTAATCAAATTTTCATGGTTTTAAAAGTGTGAATTTTTAGGATTGACTAGAATATTTATTTCTATCCAAGGTCTATTATATAAAAGCTTGCTATTGTGTTATTTTATTCATTCGACTATTTTAATAAAAAATCTATTTTTAAATTTATTAAATTATTTTCCGAGAATATCGTAATGCTAAGAAAGAATTTCCCGAAAGCAAACTATTTAGTGATCACATTTGAGCAGTGACCTGTTCAGTCATAGACATTTCTACTCAAAGATTGATCCATACAAAAATCAGTTTCTCAAAATTCGATCATCCATCTACAACTTCAATCTATCATCCATTCCACCTTCTTTTGATCGTTTTCTCGATCAAAACCTATCCTTCACCAACCTTCGAGTTTCATTTTCGGGAAAGTTTTTTATTACTCTATAGATATGTTATTGTCAAGAAATCTCTACCTCTGGATTTTTAAAATTATCAATCCAAAGTTTTAAATCCTCTTTTCGGGTGCTTTTTCCATTAAATTTATAAATCCAACGTTTTCAAAATTATACTCATGATAAAACAACATTCTGTTTTCAATTTAAATTCAGATCAATTCTTATCGGTTTCCATTTTTCTGTACATAAATTTGACACTTATATACCTACACATAAAATCTCTATTTTGAACTGTTTATATATTCGATTACAAGTTGATTTGGTTTCTTTTGATTTGGTTTCTATTTGATTACAAGTTGATTTGGCTTCAAATATGATATACTAAAAATGTTTTAAAAATGGTATCACTCAATTAATTTTATTTGAAAATCGTCAAATCTATCTGAAATTGTGCAAAACAACCAAAAATAAACTAACATATTTAAAATTAACATCTTTAAAAACCAAAATTACATCTAAGATTTATACTTGTAAATTATAAATAAATATTCAATACAACTAAATCATGTATAAAACAAAGAAAGAGGGAATACACAAAATCATATTTCCAGATTATATGTTCAGATTGTATTAGATTCCCGGTCCAGATTATATGCCCAGGACTACTTCTAGCTATATTAACAAGTATACATTTGTCAGCTGTTTCTTGATCCGACAAAATAAAATCTCTGTTTCTCAACTTTCTTTTAGTGTTTAAAAATGTGCCAAGTGTGTTTTCACTCTTTTCATTATACAAGAAAGAGAACAAATGAAAACAACGTAGCAATCATCATCAGTCAGTAACTCTACTACTACTGTCGCCTTTGAGCAGACTTATCAAATCCCATTCAAGGATTTTTGTATCCCTTTTCTCAAATCCCTTTATCGCAAATCAGAATCCTAACGCTTGCGTGGGGTCCTTCCCCTGTATCATGGACCCCAGCTTTCCAACCAATGGCCGTAGCTGTTTGTTGAAGCTGGTCCATCAAAGACAGCGAGTCCCTTATGTAAACCCGTCCTCCTGGTCTCAGCATCCTATCCATCTCCACCATAATGTTCGTTATGTTGCACCTGTGGGTCCACACCAAACACAGTTCATTACTCCAATCAAGTTTCTGAACCATTCAACAAAGTTCTTACCTCTTCTTCTCATTAGACAAGAGAAATGCAGCATGTATTAAGTCATATGTTCTTGGGTACGTGTCAAATGGCTCACACCTAGAGAGAAAACCAAAGAGCTTAGATGTAAGTTATGTGGGAATATTACAAGTAAAAAAAGAGTGTCTTTATACCAGTCATGCATAGTCCCTACAAGCCCACGGTCATATATAACTGGCAAGGTGTTGAATCCACTTATGGGAACAACGTTCATAACCCAACAGTCAATCCCTAGATCGTTTAATGCTGCTGCAAACCTACAAGAACAAGTATCAAAGTAGTCTTTAAGTCGGACCAATTTTTAAAGAAATCGCTAGGCGGTAATTAAGCGTTTTATAGAGAATTATTACCCTCCAAAGCCAGCTTTCATGTCAAGAACATTCCTCAACTTGAACTCATTCCAGCGAAACACCCGAACATAACTCTCTACTGTCTCAAACCAAAACCTAGACTCTGCCTTCATAATCTCCTTGCGTGATATAACAGCATCCATTTGAATGCTCTGCAGCCTCTCTGGAGGATCATGAAGACGTGCAGGCCACGTGGAGACATTAGCCCCGTAGCCGTTTTCAGGTAATCTAGTGATGCACGGTTTCATATCCACATACCTGAAAAACAAGAAACCACAAAGCTCAGAGTTGCAAGAAGACACAACAACACTAGTGGAAATGAGACTTATGTTAGTAGTACCAAACATCATCAGGATCATCATCATCAGGTCTGCACAAAGGAGGCTTGGCTCCAGCTTCACGGCTGTTATAGCAGCTATTATTTAGAGGCTTCCTCCACACGGCTATATAGCCTTCTTTCTTGATAAGCTCCCAACAGATCCGGTTCGTAAGATCTACCATTTCTTTCCACTGCTCTTGCAAGTTATCCTCATGTTTGTAAACTGGTTGTGCAGCCCAAACAAAGTACCCTCCTGCTCTAAGCATTCTGTTAACTTCAAGAAGAAGTATCCCATCTGTGCAAACAAAAAAGCTTTTTAGTCACATACATTATAGGAGAAAGCAAAAGTAAATGAGAGGAGATAATAATAAAACCATCTCTGGTCCAATTGATTCTGCATCTGGAACAATGGATCATCTCAAAAGCCTGGCTCGGATACAACAACCTCCTAGTAGCAAAGACAGCCACCATTGCTGGGACGCCACGCTCCAAAGCAAACTGTATCTGATTCTCATGGACGTCTTTAGGTGCTACAGACAATGTTGTGGTGTTACGCTGCATCAAGAAGGCACCAAAGCTCGCCACGCCGCAGCCAATGTCCAATGCAACGCGAGTGCGTTCTCCAAACGTAATGCCCGGAACCATCTAACAAAATGTTTTCAATCTAAGATCTCAAACACATGAGGTAAATAACAACAGAGGGGGTTGAGTTGAAACAGACCTGAGAGATCTGGTCTAAGTAGTGATCAGCTCCGTGGATGAACTGAGTTCCACCTCCAGGGAAAACAAACTTGTCTTTCTCTCTTCTTATCCAGTTCTGACCTCCTTTGTCTTCCACTAAGCGTGTGTGAGGCACATTGTTGAACCATATCTAAACAGTAGAGAATCACATCAAGTTAGTGACTTTATACACTGAATCTCAGACAAGCTATGTCCGAAGTAAAGGAAGGTGCTTTATGAAACTGCATGACCTTGTCTCTGCTCTGTGGCCATGGGATTGGCTTCTTGTACCCATCTGGCGGCGGAATCAAGCAGGCGAGGCTGTCCTTAGGACAATGCCTCTCGTAGTTCTCTCCTCTGTCGGTACTGTTCAACCTCTTGATCTCTTCTTCGTTGTCTAAACAGGGGATGTGATCCGTCTTCCCCTTGTCGCACACACTCAACTTCTCAATCCGAAACGCAGCTTTCGAGCCGTCATCTTCGGACAAAGAGGAGGAGGAGTTCTCGGTCGTCTTGATCTCGTCGATGGTGTCGGGATCGAACACTCCGATCTCGAAGGAATCGGACATGGCGCCGTTCTCGTCGATGATTCCCGTCCGGACCACCGTCGGTGGGAGAGGAGGAGGGGAGATCTTGAGACGAGGACGCGGAGGAGGAGGAGAAGGAGACGCGGCGGTTGTATCGGTCTGAAGAGCTTCGGAGACGTTGTTATTGGAGGAGGAGATGAGAGATGGGTAAGAGAAGGAATCGGAGAAGTGGTTGAAGAGGAAGATGGTGGTGATGGAGATGAACGCAAAGGCGATGACTTTGACCAGCCTCGGCGTCTTCACCGCGTCTAATCCAACGTCGGAGAGTTTCATCGTCGTCACACGGTGACACAAAAGCAGAGCACGACGGATCGAGCAGAAGAAACAAAAACTAAAAAACAGAGTTTCTAACGGAGTTAATTAACAGACGACGACGGCACGGTGGAGTGACGGAGGGAGGGAGGTGGAGGTTGAGACACGTGGATGAGGTGGGAGCGAGTGAAGGTACGGAACTCGAGGACTACTGCTCGCATGAGGACAATCGAAACAGAACAGAAGAAGAAGAAAGAATAGTTAAAGGCGTTATATAATGATGACCTAATTACAACCTGGAAGAAATCTATTTGCTTTTTTAACTAATTTTTTAATATAGTGGATCGACGCTTATCCTTTATTTTAGACTAAAAACAAATCTAATTTAATTTGACTTGAATCTGGTTGGATTATATGGTTAAAGAATCACATTTCTTTCTTTAATTGTATAGTTGAGAGAGGATAATATGATCTTCTTTTGACTTGCTGAATTTAGAGATTAGGTATATAACCAACCATATGCTCCCTCACGTGCATTTCAATGGTGCAGTGGTTCCAACAAAATTATGTAGTTATATAGAAATATACAAATGCATAAGCAAAATTTGGCAATTTTTGTTCACTAGGAATCAAATAAAATAAATAGTAAGAAACAAAGGGAAATTATGATATTGTTGTCATAATGATATGTTTAAGATACTACAAATAAGGCTATATATAATTGATGTTTGATGGACTTTAGTTTAATTTTTATTAGATTTTGTTTTCTAGAGTTTAAAGTTTTTATTTTGATTCATCTGAACTATTCTAAAATAATAATTTTAAACATTTTTTTCTATCAATAAAAATAACACGTATATCTAGTTTATATAACCTAATCTAAGCGATTATGAAATGGAAAAGAGATCAAATATAACGTTGATTACCGACTGAAACGTTTTATTAGAATAGTGTCTAGTCAAATATAAAGTTCATCCAACCTCAAATATAAGGTTGCTATTGGAGATGTTCTTGCTAGGAATGATATATTTAGCTTGTGATACTTTATTTTATTACATTTTACCGTATGTACTACAATTTTACCGATTTTCTTTGGATACTCCTACTCCAACCCCAAGTATGTTGAGTTTACTTTGGGTTTGACTATGTAAATTTCAGTTGTGTACATGTATATCATTATAATGATCAAATAGCTTTAATAATATTGTGTGCATTTTTTAAAAAATAGTTTAGGAATACAATTTTTGCTTCTTGATTATGATATTGATTTTTGTAACACTGTGTTTGTTGTCTACCCAGAACAATACTTCTGGTCATATGAACCAGGCTGCTATAGCATGCAAAGATATTATATGCATAAGTAAAACGAATACATTTCATTGAAGACTCCACTGAATGTGAAACAAAATATGAGATTATACAAGGTTTGTATTTGTTATCTCGTTTTTATGTAGTAGTTTATGATTTCAAGTATTTAAACCACTCTAATTGTCATAAATAATTCTTCAATCGCAACTTAGTTTAGAGAAATATATGTAATGCACATTGCTATACATTAATCAGTTAAGGTATTGATTGTTATTCTGTGCAACTACTCAAAAGTCAAAACCATGGTAATTGCATATGGAGAAATACATAATGTAAGTAATAAACAAATGTGTCAACAATGGTATATTGTGTAAAACCAATAAAAATAGCAATGAATTGTTATTTGTATTGCATCTTAATAAAATAGCAGAATCTTTTTATTTATAAAGAGGATGCAAACAAAAAAAAATCCTGGCTCTGTTTGCAAGGATTTTTCTCTTTGGTTTTATTATACAACTATAAGAAGTATCCCAAAAAGATGAAAACTGTGAAAAACACTCCTCAACAATTGAAGCCTACAATAACAACCCTGAACTTGGAGGAACGAAGGCTAAAAAAAACCACCACCGACCAATAATATATATACAAAAACACACACAATAGTTTCCTCAGTCAAGGGAGTGTCTGCCTTTGAGATAATCCTCAACAGAGACGCCTTGGTCGAAGCTTCCCATGGAGATAGAGTCATCTTCAACATCAAGAAGAGCCACTCTAAGGTGTGACTTCAACTCAGATCTTTCACATTCCTCATCCTTGAGCATCTCTGACTCATCTGAGGAACTACTCACTTGTTGCATTGCCCATTTGAGCGTCTCCTCATCGCCTTTGAGTAGCTTTAAGACCTTCATCAATCCAAACATTCATTAAGACAGCTGCACAGGAGCTATGACAAGAAGAACAAAAAAAAACATGACTTACAATGCTCATTTTCGGTCTAGCTTGAGGACTACGTCGGATACAAAGAGTAGCAGCTAACGCCATCCTCTGCATCTGGTCACCATTATTGTTATCCTTCAAACTCGGGTCTAGTAACTGAGAATACTTCCCATCATCTAGAATTGGTTTAGCCTGCTCATGACCATTGGCATAAGAGCAGAGAGAGAGAAAAGGTTTGGTTTTTAAATGAGTCTAAAAAGCAAATACATACCCACATGACAAGACTCTCTTGTCCCTTTGGACATCCACTGCTAATAGGTCTTCTTCCAGAGAGCAGTTCAAGTAGAACAACACCAAATGCATACACATCTATCTTATCATTCACCTTACCATACATGAAATACTCTGGAGCCAAGTAGCTTGCATACAATACAAAAAAACAAGATTTAAGCACCAAAAAAAAAACATTTTCAAGAACTTTCATAAAACAAAACATACCCAAAGGTTCCAGCCACCTCAGAGCAGACTATGTGAGTTGTAGATATAGACGCCCACCTCGCCAGCCCAAAATCAGAAAGCTGAGGCTCAAAGTCATCAGATAAAAGTATGTTTGATGACTTAACATCTCTGTGGATGACAGGTTGTGAAGCAGTGTTATGCAGATAGTCTAATGCCTCTGCTACTCCCACAGCTACTTTAAACCTCTCGCTCCAACGAAACGCAAGAGAATCCTTCTTCTCACCTGTTTTTTGAGCATTTGTTTAGATTCAATGATCATAACAACATAGAATCTCTGAGTAGCGCTCTTAAGGGCTTTACCGTGTAAGTTCTCTTCTAGACTTCCTCTGGAGAGATAATTGTATACAAGCAACATGTTATTGTCTTCAAAGCAAAAGCCTACAAGGGAGATAACGTTCTTATGGTTTAACGTTGTGATGATCTCGATCTCAGCAACGAAATCATTCAAGATATCTTCGGTTTGCTTGAGGATCTTCACAGCAACCTCTCTTCCGTTGGATAAACAGCCTCTGAAAACTCTGCTGCTGCCTCCTAGGCCTATGAAATTATCTGAAAAAACATCAATGCTTTTCTTAGTTACATAGCAAAGTTTCAAGAACTATGTCATGGTTTAAGGAGAGAAGAAGGAACGAACCAGCGGAGAAGTCTGATGTCGCTGAAACAAGTTCCTTGTATTTGAAAACCTGGCAAGCTGATGAGAATCTCTCGGAGAGTCCCTCTAGTTCCTCGTGTGGCTTTCTTGGACTAGTGTCAGGAGAAGAAGACTTATTGGTGGTGGTGGTGGTAGAGTCATAACCAATCTGCTTAATGCTCCTCGGAGGAAGCTTCAGAGCCCATTGAGAAGGCTTATGAGATGTTGTAACTGGTCCTGTTGAAGTAAAAGCTCGACGAAGCAAAGGCCAACCTGTTATAGATTCAGACTGTTTCCTAACCACCATAGTTGTAGAACCTTTCTCAGACACAATCTCCTTTGCCTTGTGGCACTCATCATCATCAGGAGGAGGAGTTGTGTCATTTTTAGACAAAGAATCCGAACCACCACAAACCGAACAACTCTCAGAACGAGATTGATCCTCCTCTGAGTGGCTAACAACTTTGGAAGTGGCACTTGATGCAACAGATCTCTGAAGCACATTCAACAGATTGTTCTTCCTTGCATCTTCCTTGCCTGTGACACAAATCCAAAACCCACTAAAAACAGTCAACCAAAACAAGAAAAGGCTGAAACTTTATCAACAAGAAAAGAGTCAAACCTTGAGAAAGATGAGACCATTCTCTCTGGAACACGGTTTTACCGTTGCTGACAGCATGAACCCAACAATCCTTTGGTAGCTTTTTGGCCAAGTACTTAGCAACGGACGCTGACGAACGAATGGTGTGGTGGGTTTTGGAGACTCCAACTAAGACTTTCGATGCACCAAACGACATGGCTTCTTTAGCGATGATCTTTCGAGCTGAGTTGCCACGACATAGCTTCAGCTTCAGATCCACCTAATAATAATAAAAAAGAGATAAAAACTTTTATGAAAGTCTTGAGATTGAAAAGGTTGAGACTTTTTTTGATTTACCTGTTTTAGATTGCAGAAGCCTTCGTACACGTCGAGAACAGAGTCGAATGTTTGCACCAAAGAGACAAGCGACGAAGAGTTCCCTGCTCGATCAACTATCTCTACACACACACAAAACAAAAAAGATCGAAACTTTTTTTTCATTACAGAAAATAAAAAGATCTAAGTTTTTTTATTACAGAACATAAAAAAAAGAGATCAAAGCTTTATTGTAAAAACAGAACAGAACAGAAAGCTTTATTGTAATTACAGAACAGAACACAAATAGTGTGTACCGGAACTTTTTTTTATTACAGAACATAAAAGAAGATCAAAGCTTTATTGTTAAAAACAGAACAGAACACAAAAGAGTGAGTGTGTACGGTTGTCAAGGATGTGAAGAGCGATGACAGTATCACCAGGCTCAGCAACTTTGACAAGAGCCCAAGTGAGTAACTCTCTGCTCGGTGCATCTAGCTTCACGCCGACCAGAATCGTACGGCCTGATCGTCCACCTTCTTCAACGGAGGAGCTCTGTTTCTCTATCATCTTCTCTGATTTGTCTGAGTCAAATGTTGCCTTTTTGGATGACGTGTGGTTTGTAGAGACGAAATAAGAACATCGTTATTGATGATGATTGTATATATAATTCCAAAACAAACACAAGATCCTCTCTCTCCCTTTATGTTGTCTTGTAGTTGCAGAGATGATGGTTAAGTTTTAACCGCAGGTTTGGTTTTGCTTTTGATGCTCTCTTCAGAAATACAGAGGAGCAGCCATCTTTTTTTTAATTTATATTTTTAGAAATGATTTTTTTAAAAACCCTACTAGCTACTACTTTATTTTACTCATCTTTTTAAAATCTTTGTTTAAAAAAAAAAGTTTTGACATAGTCTCACCGTGTGCATGTTTATATAATCATATGTATACTGTATATTTTCATTTGATAAGTCCAGCAAAATGCTTATCTCAATTGAAAAAAAATATCGAATGCTACCGTATATAGTACTAAAAATCATCTAGTTAAACTATTAAACTATATAAAAGTCATGCAAGTATAATCTAAAGAACATTAACAGAAAACAAAATAAAAAGAATCTGATCCATAAATGACGGGAAAAAAGTTGGTGTTAACAGAAAGAAAATATACGTTTTGACTTATTTACTTATCATTTCAGTCAGATGAACGAAGAAACGAAAAATAGGCAACTTCACCAACGATATCTACAACTTCAAATAAAATATAAACTTCAAAATGTGGACAATTATTTTTGTGGTGAAATTACTTTTTGTAACTTTCTTATCCGAAGTTTGGGATCGTGTTTTCACATTACAACCATATAGGATTCTTTTTACCAATTGTAGATGATCAATTTTGGATAACTGATATGAAATAGCTGTCTTCAGTTTAGTTTTTTTTAAACAATTAATATGTAGATCATCGGGTCACAAAGTAATTATAATATATATGTGTATATATTGCTTTATTAATCTTAATTGTTTCAAAACTCATTAAGTTTTTTTTTTGACATCACAAAACTCATAAGTTTCAAGAGAACGAATCCGCTTTGTAAATAACATGACATTAAGCCTTTTGTCAAAAAAAAATTAAATAACATGACATTATTAACATATAAAAATCTTAAAATACCAAAATATAAATCATATCTTAGAAGCAATATGGAGAACAATTATTACTGCAGGCACCATGGTTACAAACTATTGCTTTTTTCGGGACAACACAAACTATTGCAATAAATGCAAAATATTTATACAGGATGGGTCGGTGGAAATAAACCCGTTTTGTGGTTCAAATATGTCCGGTACGAAGAACAAAAACCACACCCATGTGGCCATGTCATGTGACCCTTCCAACAACCCTATAAGGCTATAACTTACAAGTTACAAGTGTCAATCTCGACTATTAATAATAATCACGTCATCATATCTTAAGACGTTTTCTGCAATGCTTACCGGTTGCACCAGGTAACGTACACAACATTAATTACGTAATTTGATATACGACGGCGTCTATAGTATTAGTAACGTCACTTAAACGCGGTTCCTTATGCCCCAATACGTCTGTCATGATCATTGCCGAAGAAGAAGGTTTAGTTATTATGGTGGTGGGGAAAAGATGGAGGGAGATGTAGTAACAGAATACCTCCCGTTTTAGAAGCAAGAAAACGACACGCCATTAAATCCGAAATGCATGCATCAGCGTCTACCTCATGATATGAACCATTGACCCTAAGACGGTAATACCGTTCTTTCTTCTATTTCCATCTCACTCTTTTCTTACATTTTCAAGACAAAAACTCTAATCATACTAAAATATTATTGCAAGGAGTATCTTTAGTTGTTATGACTCAAATTAAGGATTTCATTGGAGGTGTTGTTTTGGGTTATTAATTACTCCATAACGTTGAATGATCAAATAGTACATTGATGAGAAATGAAAGTGGCAACAAACTGATGAGAGGTCAAAAACACTAACCGGAAGATAAGGAAACGTGGACTACTCGGTTGGTGGCTTTTGTTTCCGCCACGACAACGCCACTTGGTCTTACTTACACATCTCATTTCTTTAACTTTATTTAGTTAGTTTTAATTTTTTTTTTAACACTGTGGGATTGTCTTTGAGTCTTTGAAGAAGAAGAAGAAACAATCTTCTTTCAACAGCTAAGTATGGGAAGTGGGCCGAGTGTGACGAAGCCCAAACGGAAAGACAATATGACCGTTGGGTCCAGAAGAGAGTAAGTGAGCACGTGGCGCGCGCGTGACTGAGTTTCCTCATTTAAGCAACATCAGTTCGAAGAACAGAGCTGCTCTGTTCCGGCCAAAAGAAGAAGTCGGCTCAGAGGCACGCTTGAGGACCACTCCTTCTGTCTACACGAGTTAAGCTGTACGAAACTAACTATGGTTGAGTTAAGATGGTTGTAAAGTGTATATAACCTAAGTGATTCTAGTGGATTCCGGGCATCAGATCCCGGCGAGACGTAGGGCGAAGTAGAAGGGCCTGAACTCGTTAACATTCGCTTGTGTTCTGTTCCTTTTCTTTACAAAAAAATCAAACAAACACACGAGAGACAAACATCGAGAGAGAGAGAGAGAGATTTAAGACTCATAAAAGATACAAAACAGAGCTTAAATCACAACAACTGGTATCAGAGCTATAGGTTCTGTTTTCTCTAAGTTCTTGAGTGATTCCGCGTCTACGTGAAGATGACTTCGGGAAAAATCGAAGTCGAGAAGTTTGATGGTGAGGGAGACTATGTTCTCTGGAAGGAGAAGTTACTGGCGCACCTGGATTTACTGGGTCTCATGGAAGGTCTTGAAGAAGTGGAAGAAGAGGCGGTCCCTGAACCAGAAAGTCAAGATCCTGCAAGTGGTGGAGGATCTGTGACTCCTGTCTCAAAGGTCTCCGAACCCGCTGACAAAACTCTCAAGGAGAAGAGAGGGAAGGCTAGATCCACAATCATCCTGAGCGTCGAGAACCACATCCTGAGGAAGATAATAAAAGAAAAGACTGCTGCAGGAATGCTCAGAATGCTCGACAACCTCTTCATGGCTAAGTCTCTACCCAATCGCATATACTTAAAGCAGAGGTTATATTCATACAAGATGAGTGAGAGTATATCGATTGAGGAGAATGTCAATGATTTCTTCAAGCTAATCTCAGATCTTGAGAACGTGAAGGTCACGGTTCCTGAAGAAGACCAAGCTATAGTCTTACTCATGTCTCTTCCTAGACAGTTCGACCAACTGAAAGAGACACTGAAGTACTGTAAGACCACTTTAGCCCTAGAAGAAATCACTGGAGCTATCAGATCTAAGACTCTTGAGCTGGGGGTGAACGGTAAAGCTCTCAAAAGTAACTCTGAAGCTTTATCGGTTCAAGAAAGAGGTAGATCTGAAGGAAGAACGAGACAGTCTGAGAAGGGGAAGCACAAGAGCAGGTCAAAGTCTAGAGGAGCAGTAAAAACGTGTTGGATCTGTGGTAAAGAGGGTCACTTTAAGAAGCAGTGTTTTGTTTGGAAGGAGAAGAACAAAGGTTTCAACACTACTGAGAAGGGTGAAGCGTCTGCAGTGAAAGGAGATGAGTATCAAGTAGCGTCTCTCATGGTTTCTGAAGCAAATTTTCTGACAAGTGATGAGAGCAGCGAGAAGTGGATTCTTGACACTGGATGTACGTTTCACATGACCCCAAGAAAAGACTGGTTTGAATCTCTTTCAAGCTCAGACGGAGGCAGTGTAAAGATGGCGAACGACTCTGTCTCAGTGGTAAAGGGAATCAGAAGTATCAGGATACAGAATGATGATGGAACTACAATCTTACTGACCAACGTAAGATACGTTCCAACAATGTCCAAGAATCTCATCTCGTTGGGGACATTGGAAGAGAGTGGATGTTGGTTTCAGTCGAAAGAAGGAGTACTCAAAGTCATCAAGGGTTGCAGAGTGATGATGAAGGCTGTAAAAACCGACATGTTATATCTACTCAAAGGAAAGGTCATTACTGGAGAAGCAAACGCCATCAACAAAGACTCAGATGAAACAAAGTTATGGCACAGCAGACTTGGTCACATTGGTCAGAAAGGTCTTGAAGTGTTGGCCAAGAAAGGGTGTCTGCAACGTTGTAAGACCGATGGTCTTGAGTTTTGTGAAGATTGTGTTTATGGTAAAGCACACCGAGTGAGTTTTGGAGCAGCAAAGCATACAACCAGAGATAAGTTAGAGTATATACACTCGGATCTCTGGGGCTCACCATCAGTAGCTTTTACCTTGGGAAATTGTCAGTATTTTATCACTTTTACTGATGATTTCACAAGAAAAGTTTGGTTCTATCTCATGAAGACGAAGGATGAAGCTTTTACAAAGTTTGTTGAATGGAAGAAGATGGTGGAGCTGCAAACAGGAAAGAAAGTGAAGAGGTTGAGAACTGATAATGGGTTAGAGTTTTGTAACCGCGAGTTTGATGGTTTCTGCAGAAGAGAAGGGATTGTCAGGCACCGCACGTGCACCTACACTCCACAACAGAACGGTATTGCAGAGAGGTTGAACAGAACCATCATGAACAAAGTTAGGAGCATGTTAAGCGAGTCAGGTCTGGAGCAGGAGTTCTGGGGTGAAGCAGCATCAACTGCAGTGTTTCTAATCAACAGGTCACCGTCTACAGCTCTAGAGTTTGGCATCCCTGAAGAGAAGTGGACAAGCTCATTACCTGATTACAGTGGTCTAAAGCGTTTTGGTTGTGTCTCTTATGTGCACTCTGATCAAGGAAAGCTAAATCCAAGAGCTAAGAAGGGAGTCTTCTTAGGCTATCCTACAGGAGTAAAGGGTTTTAGGATATGGTTATTGGATGAAAAGAAGTGCGTCATCAGTCGAAATGTGGTATTTCAAGAAGACAAAGTCTACAAGGACGTGAAAGAAGTTTCAGGCAATGAAGAGAAGAAGAAAGATCAGGCCAAAACAGTTAATCTGGAGATGGCAGAACCTGAAACTGAATCACGTCAATATGAAGGTGGAGAAAGCTCAAAGAGGTCTGGTACAAGAACCGAGGAAGAATCTGAATCAGATAGCTCTGAGCAAGGTGATACTGATACAGAAGAAGACGAATATTATTCTGGAAACAATGAAGTCGATGTGAGTCAGTATCAACTTGTTAGAGACAGAGCTAAGAGGAAGACTAGACCCCCAAGGAGGTTTGGAGATTCGAATGCTGTAGGCTTAGCTCTCGCTATGACAGAAGATGGTGGGAGACCCGAGCCTAGAAGCTATGAAGAAACATTGAATGATCCAGATTGGGAAAGCTGGAAGGAAGCCATGGATGATGAAAAGGTCTCTCAGAAAAAGAACAAGACGTTTGTGCTAGTTGATAAACCTGAGAACCAGAAGATCATTGGCTGCAGGTGGGTCTACAGGAGAAAGTATGGGAAGTATTTCAAAGCTCGGCTTGTAGCCAAGGGATACTCTCAGAGACATGGAGTAGACTACCAAGAGATCTTCAGTCCGGTCGTTAAGCACGTCTCCATTCGTCTCCTGTTGGCTGCAGTTGCTCAGTTTGACTTGGAACTGGAACAGCTTAACGTCAAAACGGCGTTTCTACATGGAAATCTTGATGAGTACATCTTGATGAGTCAGCCAGAGGGGTACGAAGTAAAGTCAAAGCCAGAGAAAGTGTGTCTGTTGAAACGTTCTCTGTACGGTCTGAAGCAGTCTCCAAGGTTATGAAACCAGAGGTTCGATCTGTTCATGGTCAAGTCAGGATTCAAGAGGAGCGAGCAGGACACTTGTGTCTATCTCAAGGAAGTAAGCAAGAACCAATACGTCTATCTACTATTGTACGTCGACGATATGCTCATTGCATCCAGTGACATGAATCAGATCAAACATCTCAAAGATCAACTCAGTGCAGAATTTGAAATGAAAGATATGGGAGAAGCGAAGCGAATCTTAGGAATGGAGATTCACCGAGACAGATCAAAAGGCATTCTAACTCTTTCTCAAGGAAGTTATCTGATGAAAGTGTTAGATACCTTTAAGCTCGATCAGTGTAACTCGGTGCTAACACCACTGGGAGCTCATTTCAAACTCAGAGCAGCTACAGAAAAAGATCTGAAGGAGCAAGAAGAAGATATGAAGTCAGTCCCCTATGCCAGTGCCGTTGGAAGCATCATGTACGCCATGATAGGTACACGAGTGGACCTTGCTTATCCTGTTGGAGTCATTAGCAGGTTCATGAGTAAGCCATTGAAGGAGCACTGACAAACAGTGAAGTGGGTTCTGCGGTATATCAAAGGCTCTACAGAGTTGAAGCTAGTGTTTAAGAGACAAGAGAAGTTTGTTTTGAGAGGTTACTGTGATTCTGATTTCAGTGGAGAATTAGATCACATGAGGTCAACGGGTGGTTATGTTTTCACTCTTGGTGGAGGAACTATCAGTTGGAGATCCAGTCTACAGAAGGTGGTAGCTTTGTCTACGACAGAAGCAGAGTATATGGCTCTTGCAGAGGCTGGAAAGGAAGCAGTTTGGATTAAGAGATTGATGAATGAGATGGGGTTTCATCAAGGAGCAGTTGAAGTGTTTTGCGACTCTCAGAGTGCAATAGCACTATCCAAGAATGCTGTGTTCTATGAAAGAACAAAGCATGTTGCTCGGAAGTTTCATTTCATCAGAGACCTGATAGCAGGTGGATTGGTGAAGGTAACAAAGATACCAACTTTGTACAATCCGGCAGACATTCTCACGAAGGTATTGCCAGTGGGGAAGCTCCAAGATGCACTGGAGCTACTCCAGCTATCACAGAACTGACAGCAGTCAGGAGAAACCGGATGGAATCCAAGAACTAGAATCAAAAGAACTCAAATCCAAGGTGGAGTTTTGTGGGATTGTCTTTGAGTCCTTGAAGAAGAAGAAGAAACAATCTTCTTTCAACGGCTAAGTATGGGAAGTGGGCCGAGTGTGACGAAGCCCAAACGGAAAGACAATATGACCGTTGGGTCCAGAAGAGAGTAAGTGAGCACGTGGCGCGCGCGTGACTGAGTTTCCTCATTTGAGCAAGATCAATTCGAAGAACAGAGCTGCTCTGTTCCGGCCAAAAGAAGAAGTCGGCTCAGAGACACGCTTGAGGACCACTCCTTCTGTCTACACGAGTTAAGCTGTACGAAACTAACTATGGTTGAGTTAAGATGGTTGTAAAGTGTATATAACCTAAGTGATTCTAGTGGATTCCGGGCATCAGATCCCGGCGAAACGTAAGGCGAAGTAGAAAGGCCTGAACTCGTTAACATTCGCTTGTGTTCTGTTCCTTTTCTTTACAAAAAAATCAAACAAACACACGAGAGACAAACATCGAGAGAGAGAGAGATTTAAGACTCATAAAAGATACAAAACAGAGCTTAAATCACAACAAACACAATCATTCTCTTTATTTTATTTTCGTGTTAACTAGCTAATCACGACTTGTGTCGTACGTATAATCGTAATGAATATAACGAATCCAAAAAGACCGTGCCCCAATAATTCGCATGGTTTATGGGGGATGAATACTATAATGTTCACCTCTGGTCCTCTGTCATAAAATGTTATAGTTGATTATTGGCTAGTGCAATTGTACTAAACTAAATGATTTATCACACACTCCACATTTTATAGTAACTTTCAGTTCTGAGGATAATCTTCGAACATATATATTTATTTGGAAATATTTTGACAGTTGAGTCATTTTTACAACAAATAATTTCTAGATTAATGAAATATTGTTTTTTTTTTTAAATTGAAAAAAAATATTTAAAAAGTTCCCCTAAACCAAAACTGATTTTCAAAGAAGCGTGAACCATGACCATATATTATACAGCCTCAAAATATGATGACCATAAAGCCTTTTGCAAAAAAAAAAGTCCATATAAAATAGCATGTCATTTAAGATGACGGAGAGTTGCATACTTACATGTCTACGTCAGAACTAGGCCAATTTAGTAGAACTAGATGTGAGCAAAATAATGAACTAGATGTAGGCCAATACCCTTCATTGACAAACCACGTGTATTATAAGTCGATCATTAATCAAAAATTAAACGTCATCAATAGTTCAATACCATTCATTGACAAACCACGTGTATATTAATCGATCACTAATCAGAAATTAATACGATGTGACTGTGTACTTTGGTTGGCTATTAGCAGTGTAGTTTATTTTTTCAGTGACAACAAATCTAATATTCCATCCGTTTCTAAATATATATCAATTTGACAATTTTCACTGAGATTAAAAAATTTATATAATTGACTAGTATATTCATATTTAATATATGATTAATTAAATAAAAATAAATTAAATAAAAATGTATTGGTTATTCAAATGAGTAAAAACAGAACCGGTTCTAGAATTCCTAAGGCTAGAAGCCAAAAATGAAAAAAAAAATGGCCGAAAATAGAAAAATATGTTGGTGGGGGAGTTTGAACCCTGATTTGATTGAATGTTCAAGAGCTATTAAACCACTATACTAAAGATAGATTTTGATCAAAACGTGGCCGATTTTGTTGATATCAATTGGCGGTCGGAAACCGTTTCTTCTATTGCTTGGGTTCAAGGCCGGCCCTGAATAAAAATTAGATTTAATGCATAAAATTATATTGAGATTATAGAATGATTTTGACACAAAAAAAACTAAATTGACACTTATTATAAAATATATGGAATATATGTAAGGAGATGATGCCTCTCCAATTCAAACCACCTTTGGTATGAAATCATTGAAACTTTTAAGATTCTTTAAATTGGAATCTAAACATTGACTTCAGGGTCACAAGAGATTATGGACTTATTGGCATTTCTAGTTCTACTCTACTTGGAAATTCTACAATTAAAAAAAAGTTTAATATAACCCAATGTTTTTAAGACGGAACCGTGTTAGCAGCTGTGATCATTGTAGACAAACTATTTCACAAACAACAAATTAGTAACAAAAATGACTGCGATATATGAACAAATCGACAATATGCATGATGTTGATGTTTCTCTAACTTATGGGTGAAAGTCTTGAAAAAAATTACTCGATCATTTTAGTCTATTTTATATATCTATGATTATTTTTGGACCTACTATGAACAACCAAGATGCTTCTGTGCCTGCATTAAATTTATTTAATGAACCAAAGAAATGAAGAGAGGACAAAATCGTAGTTGCAAAATAAAAGTTCTTAAATTCAGTAGATTTGAGATGAATGAGACCTTTGAAATATTTTTGGCTAGTTACGCGTCAACATTACGGGGCTTATATTTATTGTCTCTTCTATTTTGTTTTAGAGGTTAGTGTTTTTCTTTCGTGGTCCATGCACGTGAATAGTATACTCATCCCCTTAGTATTAATAGAAGATCAATTAAAAAGAACAACCTTTAAAGAGTAGAATTATTACCATGTTGCCATTTTGCATAGGTGTCTTTCTCACAATACACCTCAGCCTTCCTATGCATTAATCTTTAAATTACTAGATTATTTACATCAATTGCCATTGGTATGTCACAAATTTACACCATGATTTTTCATTACATTTTGACTATAATTACTGATTTTTGTTCTTGATGACCTAATCTATGGAACGTAGTGGTAACTGAAACTAAATTAATGATTGATAGCTAACTATTTCTATAATTACGACCATGACTTATTCAAAATGTAAATGTTAATGTGTCTCACTCTCTCTCTAAAATGTTAACGTTTTTTGGTTTAAATTTTTACAATACCAAAATGCAATTAATATTCCACCATCTAGAAGTCTTTTGGTTCTGGTCCACAATTTGTATTCTATAATAAAAAATAAAAAAACAATATTAAAATGCTAGATCAGTGGTTTACATCTTAATTTAATTTATCGGTTTTCTCAAGTGAGAGTAATGTATATTAGTATTTTCAGGATTTTAGAAGATCATAATTTTATTGAATTAAACATTCAGGAAGCATATTATTGGATTACACCACACAAATACTTAAACACGTAACTGTTCATTTTATTGAATTAAACATTCAGGAAGCGCAGGTCTTATCCTAGCAGTATTGGCAAATTAATTGGAGAGATGGTAATATTTAATACTTATTGTATAAAATAATATTTCAACCCTATATATATTTTAATTATAATAACACATTTTTGTATTTTTTTGCAAGGTCGCTTCAAGAAGCTTACTAACATTGATGGATTTTCAAAAGTTGTTTTTGAACCAAACGGTGTTCCAGAAATCGATGCTTTCAAGAAGAGGTATTATATTTAATTTCTATGCCTTTCTTAATTAAATTTGTAAATAGTTATACTACTAACCTTTGTTTGTTCTCTTTATAGGATTGCAGACAATGGAGTTTAATTTCTATAAGTGGCGATTCTTTTTTTTTTAATGTTTTTTTAATTTTTTGCGCTCATTTTCTGATTTATTATTAATAGTACTTTAATGTCTTATTTATGTTTTTAAAAATATTATTCAGCATTTATTTTATGTCAACAGTTATGTCTTATAAGTTTCAAGTGAATGACCCATTTCAAACTTGAGATAGATTCTTATATTTTAAAACAAATACAAATCCATAAAGTAATCTTATTTTAATCCAATATGTCGATCCTCAACTTTTCAACATAAGACATGATGTTTGTTATTTGTATCCTCTAATGCATATATTCGTGTTATCATTGTCTCACTTTTATCATATTTTACATATTCATACTATACATATATATTAACAATTTAAAAAATATTACGTATGTAAAATAATTTATTAATTTTTCACTCCCGCGCAAGGCGCGGATCATATCCTAGTTCGTTATATAATCGTGTGTAGTCGATTGCACATCTGCCCTCAAACATTTGAGCAGGCATCTAAAACATAGCACATAAAATCATCTAAAAATTATTGATATACATCGTTGCTATAATATTTTAAATTTAACTTTGCTAATATTTATAAGGGAAAATTCTATAAAAATATCCGAACTAAATTTTGTTAAGCTTTTTAATACCCAAACTTTTTCACTACCCAGTTTAATACTCCAACTAATTATTTTGCTCATTTTAATACCCAAATTTTTAAAACTGTGCCCACTTTAATACCCGAACTTTATTTATTTTAATAAAAATACTAATAAGTTTCAAACAAAATTTAAAAAAATTTCTAAAATTTACAAAACAAACTCAGAAAATTCTATTTTTTTTTGTGGTTTGAGAAATAAAAGTAACTAAATAGTGTAAAATATTAAATTTTGTAATAAAATTTCTAAGTTTTAAATATTGTATTTAGTTTTTTTCTGAAATAAAAAAACGAAATTTATTTTTATCATTCAAGTTCATTTATTTTTTTAAAAATAAAGTTTCCATGGTTTATCTACCTTTTTTCCTAAATCTTAAAATAAAATTAGAATTTTAATATTTTTTTCTTCGGTTTTAGAGATTTTTTAAGTTTTGTTTGAAACTTATTAGTATTTTTATTAAAATAAATAAAGTTCGGGTATTAAAGTATACACAGTTTTAAAAGTTTGGGTATTAAAATGAACAAAATAATTAGTTAAGGTATTAAACTGGGTAGTGAAAAAGTTTAGATATTAAAAAGCTTAACAAAATTTAGTTCGGGTATTTTTATGGAATTTTCCCTATTTATAACAATAGTTTCTGCCATACATTTTTATAATTCGCTGGGCCATAGTGGGCTTATAAATTATAACTATAATTGGGCCATAATCATTATCTTACCAAAATTATACCTCAACAATCTTTAGGCCCATGAGAAAGGAGTGTTCGGTTCACCATTAATTTATATTTTTGCAAAAAAAAAAAGGTAACTTGCGAGCAGCTGCCGAGCTACCAGATTAAAGAGTTTCTTCAGTCAGAAAATACTTCTAAAATTGTCTATTTTTGGATCCCTTTTTAAATAATGAGAAAAAGTAGTAATATAGATGCAATAATAGAACCAATAATTCTGGTAGACAAAGAAAAATGATGAAGAAGTAGGCAGAATATAAAAAGACAGGAATACCCTCGAGCGACTTCACCTGATTAACCATATTAAAAGCGCTATTGATTCTCAAGAGAGTTGACTAGAAGCAGTACGCACATACCACGTGGCGATATCAGAGAGCGAGTACGCATTAACGCGTAAGCAGAGGAGAATTAGATACTCGCACTTCCCGGGAAAAAAGTTAATTCAGAGGAAATCTGAGCTGTACAGTACTTCTGTCTCGCCCTTTCTTCATCAAAAGACGAGAGATTAAAAAAAAAAGGACAAAACTTTAAAAGGAATCTCCTCCCCTCAGTTCGAGAAACCACGAAAGGGTTTTACTTTGATTCAGTTCTTGTTCTCGAAAGTCTTCTCTGCTTTTGTTGTGTAAGTACTTACATGTCTTCTCTTTTATTTGCTGCATATCGAAGCTATTATGCCCCCCTGTTCTGTATGAACCTCTCGTGAGTTTTGATCTTCAGTACCTTTAGTATATTTGGTTGCTAGTATAGATTAGGAGTCTCATGTAGTGTTAATTTGGTGTTTTAATGTGTTAGTTTGATGAGTTTTTGGTCGGTTTTAAGTACTTTTTAGTTTCTTGAAATGTAATAAGAATCTGCCTATTTTTATTATAATATGACAGTTTAGGTTTGGATTTGAATTGTGTTTTTTATTGTCTTGATGCTGCAGCTTTTGGACCAATACTTTGGTCTTTGGTCTGAAGCAATGCAGTTATATCATCATCCATACTCATTAGACAGCCAGAGAGTGAGACTAGCTTTGGAAGAGAAAGGCATTGATTACACATCATACCATGTGAATCCCATCACAGGCAAGCACATGGACTCTTCCTTCTTCAGGATGAATCCCAGCGCCAAACTTCCCGTTTTCAGGAACGGTTCTCACATCATTTTGGACACTATTGAGATCATAGAGTATTATATGCTACAACACTTTCTCCTCCATTGTTAAAATAGTAATATTCTCTTTTTTTTTTGTGTGTGATAGTAATTAAAAAGTTATTAAAAATTTATTAGATACTTGGAGAGAATAGCTGAGGTGTCTTCTGGTGTAGAGGATGCTACTTTCGGTAGAGAAGTACTTGAATGGATGCGGAAGATCAGAGAATGGGACTCCAAGCTTTTCACACTTGCTCACATCCCTGATAATCGCCGCCTCTACGTTTCCAAGTTCTTGAGGATGGTTATGATTGCGCGGATGGCCGAGTCTCCGGACTTGGCCAGTGCTTACCACAGGAAGCTAAGGGAAGCTTACGAGACAGAGGACAAACTAAAAGACCCCGAAGCCTTGAGGAGAAGCAAAGACCATTTGCTCAGGCTTCTTGATGAGGTTGAGACCAAGCTAGAGGGGACGAGTTATGTGGCAGGGAATGAGTTTAGCATGGCTGATGTGATGCTAGTGCCTGTGCTAGCTCGGTTGTCGCTGCTGGATTTGGAAGAGGAGTATATAAGTAGCAGGAGGAATCTTGCTGAGTATTGGGTGGTTGTGAGGAGTAGACCAAGCTACAAGAAGGTTATTGGAAGGTACTTTAGTGGCTGGAGAAAATATGCAACACTTTTGAAGACTTGGATGTTTGTTAGAGTCAGAAGTTTGCTCAGAAAATATTGAAGATTTGGTGTATTTGTTTTTGTGTTTCCCACTTTGAATGTTCATTTTACATAACATTGTAAAGTTGAGAAAAGTTTGTACCAAAAGCAATATTTATTTAAGAAGTTTGTAATGTGTGAATAAAGAATGTGATTTGCTCTTACATTGAAATGTGAATTTTAATTTATAGATGAAGGTTTTTACTTTTTGGCTTTTTTGGTCATAAAACAAAAGAATTTAGAATATACTAAAAAGGGTAGAAAAAGTATATGATTTTCCCCTCAAAAGGGGACTTTCTTTTCTATGAGCCAAATTAACCAACCAATCAATCATCACTGTAATTCTCCTCAAGAGCTGAACTTTCATGGAATGTGTACACTTCTCTAAAGTCAAGATTTTCTTGGCTGTTGATCTTCTTCTCTAAAGTTAGATGCCTCAGGTATAGGGATGTTTGCTGTTTTCTCCCAACCGTTGTTGTTCCGCATCCATGGAGGAACGTTCTGTTTCTGTTGCCGAAAGTAACTTGTTCCTATATCAGATGAAAACTCTCTCTTCCGGTTTGGAGAGGCTGAGACAGTCCCTGTAGCACCTGAGATGTTCCAACCGGAGTGCTTGATCTCATTGGAGCAACCCGGGTTTCCCATGGAGACTGTTCCGTTTCTCTTAGCGAAAAACTCGCCGTGAGGAACAGGTGGTAGAGGTGGAAACGGAGAGAACGGTATCCCAGGAGCAACAGACCAGCTATTCGGGTCTTCTTTACAGGGTGAACCACATTGATGAACGATGCTAAGCGGGATCCCATAGGAGACTGTTAACCGAGAAAGGAACTTTGCTTGTGGCTGTGCGGTAACTGCGTTAGGCGCATCCGGGCAAGGTGATGAGAATCCGGGTGGAAGGTCGTCTTGGACATCTGTCATGGTTCTTTGCTCTTTTGAAGTAGACGGCTGGTCCCATCTGCTTTTACGCTTGCGTCCATTTGTCTCGGGAAGGCTGGAGGAAGTAGGTTGTATGCACCCGTCAGATACAGAAGGTGTTTCAGGAGTTGCACCCCTTGATGATATGACAGGAGTTGCAGCCCTTGATGATATGACAGAGGCAAATGGTTCTACACGTCTTGGCGAATGATGATCATATCTAGGTTCTTGTGATGCTCTGAATCTGCTGTTTATAGGTGATCTTCTAGACTCAGATCTATCTTCTCTGTCCATGCGCCAAGGTTTTCTAAAATGCTTAGGGATCCATCTGTCTCGGAAGTTTCTCGCAATTTGATGAACCTGCAGGCATACACATGAAACCAGTTGGAAACTAGAAGCTATAAACCAGATGATCATCTGACCAAGGTCTCACTTAAATAAATAGATAAAGATGAAATGTCATATGGTGCTAGGTACCAACCTGTTTGTCATCATGCTCGGTGAGTGTTAGAATAGACTCCTTGAAGCTGCACAGAGATAAACATGAAATGTCATAAAATTATCAAGTAAAAGAAAAAAAGACACAGGCGACATAGCCATTATAAAATTTACGAACCTTTCCATCCCTGCATAAGGAGGTGGTCTGACTATATGCTCCAGTGCAAGAATATCCCTTGTAGCAAGATACTCTAATACCTGAAGCAAAGCAAGTGATATTGATAGTAAATAACCTACAATTTAAGAACACATTTGCTAGAAAATCTCAAAACTCTTTGGTAACTGGTATTCACTTTGCACAGTCATTTCATACCAAATTTAATGATTATTTCACATTGACTAAGATGAAAGAAGAACTGCCTTTGGGTTGGTATTATCACTTAACTAAAAAGTGCCTAGTGTGTTCTGACCAAGAATGTACCTTCAAAAGTTTTCGAAGTATTGGGGTCTTCTTAAAATCCCTCCGGTATTGTTTCATGATATTGTGTAACATTTGCAGACCTGGATGTGTTTGGAGGTTAATCCATCTTTATAAGGTAAAAAAGATTCGTACAATAGAGGAAAAGGACATGACTAGGTACCAAACTAAAACAAGTTAGACGTACCATTCTTGTTGATTATGTCCACTAAAACTGTTCGTGACTTTGTCTTCAAAAGGGCATCAAGAATCATTGAAAGATCTCGATTGCTGCAATGGTTTTACCCAAAAAAATTCAGGCAACAAATGCAGAGTGTAATAAATCGATAATGTGAACTAAGATAAGCAGGTTAAATGCTTGGAGACCTTTGAATTCCTTCATTGGCACTGCCCCGGGAAGCAGCAGTGAGAAGCAGAAGTTTCAAGTATCCCTTTGCTGAATCCTGTTTGTTTAAGAAAAGGAAAAGGAACTTAGATACGCAATTGCTGGATAATGAGGGGATATTAATATGAGAATCACGCCAAGGATGAGAATCACAAACCAATAAGTAACCCTTAGAAAGAAGCAAAAGATGATGTTTTAACCTTACAGCATAACTAGTAAAAGTGGGAAAGTAATGCTATGCAACTTACCCTCCGCTTGCTAATCCCTCCGCCAACATCTAGTAACTCGTTCAGTTTCCCTTCAACTGCAAATTAAATTTGGTGGTGTTATTAGCGAGTATAACTGAATGATTCTGGTACTTTTACCAATTCACGTCTAATACTAGTACCATACATGTTTCAATACGCCCGCTGGGAGAGACTTCCTCCGATCCTTTAGATTTGATGGGCTGCTGTTGCAACTTTTTGACTGGTGTAGTCTGTGCTTTGTTAACACCAGGAAGAGTACTTTTGTCTTGCTTACTAGACCCAGATGAACGAGAAGTTTTCATACGCGGACGAGATCGTGAAAGTATCTTCTTATTTTCACCCGATCCTTGCTTTACTGTCTTATTAGCATTTGCACCATCCGAGGACACTCTGCTGGGAGAACTGGTCGTCGGAGATGTGTTTTTAGTCTTCTTTTCAAGAAGAACCTCCTGCTGGACATCAATGACAGGCATGTCCGTTGAAAGTTCCTTCGATACTTCGGTTGGTTGAAAAGATGGAGGAATCTCGCTCTCTGGAAGTTTTACAGATAATGAGCTAGGCGATTGGGAAGTAAGGTCCTTGGAATCATCAACCATTTCAGACTTCTGTGGTGGCATTTGCATGTCAGAACTATCAACGAAGATCCTAGGAGTTGCATCTAAGATTCCCTCCCCACTTTCATCATCATCAAGGATCACAAGTTCAGGATACTCTTCATCTGAATCACTTTGAACAACTACATCACCGTTCAAAGGATCTCCCCCAATATAACCTCGGCAATGTGATGACCCACAGTAACACTTTTTGGCAGCGGCACCAAAAACCCTCACATAATTGTAGTCAAATGTCAACTCTTGACCCTGGCAAAGCAACAGACAGAATTAAAAATTTCATTATAATTTAATAGCAGACCTTGATTCTTTATGGCTATGGCGTTTGTATTTGTGTAAACATGTTAATTTAATGTGTTCCCTATAAGATCACAACAATATAGTTTATCAAACACCCTTTGAAAATTGTTGGCAGTATAAATTTACAATTTCTAGTGAAATTCAATATCACAGAGCATTCGTAAATGTGAGAGAACCTACCTTCTTAAGGTCTTGCATGGAGAATATTCCAACGCAAATTTCACCATTCACCATCCACTGCAACAACATTTAATAGGTAAAAAGATAAAAAAACATACACATAAATATATAATAAAGCAGAAGAAGTAAATAAGAAGCAGACAAGCTCAAGAAGAAGTTTTCTAATCAGATTTTTATCAATGAGTTTATAATCAGACTATGAGTCACGATACCGCAAAGAGCGCATAATAGTCACCTTTTCCGTACGGCAGTTAGGTTCACAACTATGGTTAATGAAACGCCCTAGATTTCCCTTTGCACCAGCATCTATTACCTGCATTAACAAAAAAACTTACAAAGTTACTGCAAAATGCAACACAACCAACAGAGGTGACCTCTCTATGCATAGACCAGTTCAATAAATGTGCAAGGATAAAATAGGCTTTTGCAATAAAATCGTTGAAGCCATTTTCATATGTTACTTTTAGAGCTTACGCAAGATGGTGATACTGATAAAGATACATACGAGTGTCAGACGAAAAAGAAGAGAAGAGGATAGTCTCGTCATCTTACGTTTGCAAAGGTCAAATAAGAAACCTAAAAGTAACTAACCACAGCTGCAAGCAAATTGCTTAACCAGAAAAGGTTTACAAAGATGGAACTTCACTTCTTTAAATATGCATCTAAAATCAGAAAAGAGACGCATTCAGGGAACAATATGTCGTGTACTCGCAAATACTAGCAATCGCACAGTTTTTACTCAACAACTCCACAGGCTTTAAACAGCAAAACCACTAACCATTTCAATCAAAGATGAAGAAAGAAGCAGCTGGCTTATTAGAAAGAAAAGATATTTACCTCATTCCCATTCAGAGTCATAAAATAGAAATGTTTCTGACCCATAGAAGCATAATCCTTCTGACGAGCCTCATAGGATTGCATATCAAGCACCTGTTACAAAAAAGAGATGATCCATATGATAGTTCCATATATTGGCTAACTCACAGTATACATATGTTTTTTGAAAAGCACATATGCGGAAAAAACTATACGCTAACAAAAGCACATCTACAACTGATAACATCCTACCAAATTTGAATCATCATCAGAAGCATACCTCTCCAACGTATTCAATAAGGAATTGCCCCTCACGTACATCCTCAAGCAATCTCAGGCCATATCCCTTCTTACCAGATTGGAACCTCTCAAACTTAACATATTTCCGTTTTTGAAACTGCAGAAATAAGGCCAAAAGATTTGAGAAGATATAACTTGACTGTGAATGTAATGCTTTTGCTTGCAAACAAGACATCACACCTGCTGATTTGAGCATAGATCGCCAGTAGGGCAGGTACCATGGAGACATTCAATGTTAAGCATTCTATTGAGACATTCTTCTCCACAACCCAGTCTACCATCAGGTGGTGGTTTGCAGTGACAAACCATTATCTGTCCAAAATAGAAGATATCATGATAACTAAGTAGCAACTATAGAAAAGGACAATACTGACAGCGGAAACACATTTCCACTAAATCATTACTACCATAAAAAGTACAAGAAAATTAACCTCATCAATTGTTTGATTTTTACGGTTACGATGAAGAAATTGGTTTGTTTTTATGGCCCTGAAGCACGCCTTTTTGTTACCTGCATAATTGCGGGTAAGAAAAACCCACTTAAAAATTGAATACATATTAAATCATATGATAGTTTCCTATTGTACACTAATACTGAACTCACCTGGCAAACGTTTGCTCTTCTGTTCCTTGTCGTTCCCCCTATTAGCCGCCTCATAGTCATATGCATCTGCTTCATCCTGTCCTATGCCCAACTCTTCATTAATTTCTTCATTTGACATCTCTTGAGAGATTGAGCAGTGAGCAAAATCTTTATCTGAGTTGTTCATACAAATCCTTTAAACAAAAGAAAATTCATATTAGATGTAGAGCAAGACTACAACAGATAAAAATCGATGAGCTAAGTAGCAATTGTGGAAGACATATAAAGCTACGGACAAGAAGTCCAAATGCATTTTGACACAAAATCTAATTATAAATATTTGACCTTCAATCTCAGGTTGCAAAAAATTAAAACCTATCAAGCACAATGGAAACTTTGATAAAAGGTTATATTTGATGCAAACGCGACAAGCACAGATGTTTACACAAATTCACAAACCGCAACAAGATTAACTATCATATGCAACACACTTTTCATCTAGGAGTTTCAACGAGACAAGTTCATATGCATACATACCATTTCGAGCTCTCGTCAATTGACTCTACCACAGAAGCAGGTATACGTCGCCATTTAAAACAATCATCGCAACGAACCCAGGCACTCTCTGTGGAAGAGCTATCCTCAATAGTAAGCTCCATGACCGTTTCCTCATGAATCACATCTTGTGTTATGGCGCCGCCATTAATGGTTTTTCCAATATTAGCGTCTAAAAGAGCACCTATTACATGAGTTTCCATAATATGCAACTTAATCATTTGTGTATTAAAATGAGTGGAAACTTCATAAAGAAATGGAAAACATTGGCATGCTCATCAGTTTAACATAACATGTGCAAGAGGGGTGTAGACAAAGGACGTAGAGCTAATCAAAAGAGGCGTACCTGTTGCTTCGTGAGACTCCACTCTTCTTACTTCATGATCATTACTATCATCACTTCCAGCACTCCTATTTTTAAAGTTGTGTTGCTCTAACCCCTCATGAGATTCATTTTTTCTCCCGCCTTTGGCAGACTTGGACTTGGATTTCCCTTTTCTTGTTCCATTACCTTTTGACTTGGGTTGTTTACCTTTTTTGGCGTTTGGAATTAGATGTGAACCATTTTCCAAAGGAGACGCTGAAGCAAGCAATTCATCTTGCTTTTCTAGTCCTCTGTTCGTATTGACCATGTCCTCTGCAGTGCTGAAAAAAACATGAGGCAAATCCTCTTTAAGTCCATTGCTGACAGTAGAATCAGGCACAGAGTTGATAACTTCTGAATCTGGTGAAGTTTCAGCGTCCAGGGACCGGGTTCCAGTGGCCCTCTCGCACTCTTCAACCATTATACTGGAGGAAAGGTGTGTACCCTCATCTAAAACATCACCACCTAGCTTCCTACATAACCCCTCAGCGTCTTGGTTCTTTTTCTCATCCGTAATAGAATCAGGTGACAGCCGGCATGAAAGTTTCTCCACTGGATTATTTTTCTCTTTTAACTGCTCTCTAGTTTTCCCAGTTTGGAGTTTATCCTCGACAACATCTGCTGGCCCTGGAAACTCTAAACCTGTTCCGGCCTTAACACTACCACCAGCCGGCAAAGAGTTGCCACTGACCTTAGAGACTGTAACGTTCAAAGGATTATGGCCACCTGACTTACCAAATTTAACTTTCAAACGAAGGCAAGAGCCACTTGATGCTTGGATGTTTCTGCTAGATCCTTCTACATATCCGTTATTGGAACTATTATGCTCTCCATTTTTAGGATTGTTCTGAGGTTGCTTTGCTTCGTGTTGTGGAGGTCTACGATAAGGAATATTATTGCTCTGTAAGAAGATTTCAGCGGTCCTGCATGGTAATCCCCACTGAGACGAACGGTCTGGTTTTGAAACAGAGCTCCTCTTCTGCTTCGAACAGTTAAAAATTGATTCCAAATTTCTTTCTGACTGTTTCTTTCTAGAGGATTTTCTCGGATGAGGAGCACTCCGTTTTGTCTGCGAAATATTACCCTGTTTACCAGCTCGGGACCTCCTTTGCGGTGAAGACTCGCTAGTCCCAGATGCAGAAGCAACTTCACCACCTATTCTGCCATTGTCATCTACTATCCTGATCGAGTCCACTGCGTTTTCAGGATTACGAGCTCCAGTGCCTCCATTACCAAACTTCAATGGAAAACTCCTCACCAGAGCAGGGTCGGTAATAGGGGCGTTGGCTTCCACACCAAAGGTGTTTTCCTCTAAGGGTGATATCCGACTGAAATTTTGAGCTCTCGGATCAGCAGCCACATCATTATTCATCCTCAGAGCGGCCACATCACTTTCACTTGATGAATTCCCCACGTGGTTCTTTAGCAGTGTTTCATTCTTCTCAGAAAGATCAGTATGAAGCTCATCATCATGATTGATTGTCTCTGTGTCTATGATGTCGTCAAGATCATACGAACGTGTGCCACCATCATTATTACTAAACATTTCTGGAACAGCTAATGAAGGAGATACCACGAGAGGCATATCGCCATCAATATCACTAGAAGACTTCATATGATTCTCTGTCTCACTGCAGCCAAACCCCCCAGAATCCAATACCGAATCTGGAAACGGACAACTCCGAATGAGAGATACATCATCAGAAAAACCAGCATCGCTACCACCTTCCTTACCTCCACCACCAAAGGTGCAGTTAAACCCATCACCTTCACCACCACCATCATCATTGTCTATCTCCTTTGCGTTTCCCAAAGACTCAAACTTTTCCACAGAATCAGCCTCAGTACCTGTTTCATTGACCCCTATGGGTAATAATACTGTGCCACCAGGTACAATAGCATCAGAAACCGATCCTCGAGCTTCCTCTGAAACCACTCCCGGTTTCTGACTCTCCTTATCAACGCAACAAACAGCATCGGATTTCTCCTCATCTTCTTCTTTACCGACACTGTTCCCGTCTCTCATTTGCTCAACGTCCTCCTCCTCCATCGTAGGGTTTATAACTGATGCAGCCAGGGGAGCCTCCAAACTAGTTATTAACAACTCCATCTCTTCGCCGTCAGCCTTCGCAGAGGTGAGATTCTCTTCGCCGCCGGCTGCACACCCAGAAGGGTCACTACTAACACCATTCTCCTTGCAATCCATTGTAACGGTCACCTGCTTCAATCAAAACAAATCACAACGCTTAATCAGAATTAACGAGAAATCATCCATCAAAGACAAACGAACCCAACGTGATCCAGATATCTAAGGTCAACGAAGCCTAGCCTAACCCCGATTCAATAGACGAATCGAGTAGCATCAACATTGATGACAGACTAAACAAACCAAACCCTCTGATTCTATCGTGATTGGAAAAGGATTAATTAAAATAATTGA
The DNA here is from genome assembly GCA_019706035.1 of Raphanus raphanistrum subsp. raphanistrum. Lineage (NCBI taxonomy): Eukaryota > Viridiplantae > Streptophyta > Magnoliopsida > Brassicales > Brassicaceae > Raphanus > Raphanus raphanistrum. The sequence continues at coordinate 56,686,657 of CM033988.1, forward strand.
AAATTTGGAAGAGATAAACGAAAAGACGAAACCCTAACCTCATGAATCAGGAGCTAGAGATTAGGCGAATGACAGGGAACGTAAGCTGGGGGAAACGAGAAGCGGAAGCAAACCCTAGAGAGAGAGAGAGAGAGAGAGAGAGAGAGAGAGAGAGAGAGAGGCGGAGACGATTTGCGATGGAATCGGAAGTAGAGGGGAAGAGACAAACGCGAAGCCGTCAGTTTTTTTTTTCTTTTTTCTATGGGAGCTTTTCGATTTTTATTTTTATTTTTCTCTTTTCACATGTAATCTCTCTCTCTTTTTTCTTTTTTTTTTTTGTTAATTTGCTATTAGGACTCTCAGATCTTTTTCTTAAATAGGTTTGCGTTGATTTTTGTAGTGATTGTTATTTGATTTTTTTAATGATAAATTTCTCTTATAAATTTGTTCTCCGTTAATCTATATAGTAAAAAGTAAATTATTTAATTCTATACTCGGATAATTTCTGTTATCTATCCTATTAAAAGTGAAGTACAAATGGGAATTAACCCTCACTTCATTTCATTATTTACAACTAACTGCCACTGCTTTAAATTAAAAATCTTTTGAGTATTTTTAAGCCCATCACGTTTTTTTGTTCTAATTTTTAATGGGCTAAACATTTTTAATTTAACTTACTTTTAACTGGACCTAATTGTATTTTATCTAACCATTTTTAACCAGTTCACATGTCTAATTCTAACCATCTCTAACCATAAATTGGACTTATAATCATATTTCACATGAGCACAAATCTAAACTATTATAACAACTGTTTTCTACCGAAAGAGATATTAAGACGATGGTCAGAGATTTACCACAAATCTAAATAACTATATATATCAATATTTTTGGTTTCTTACATAATATACTTCGATGCAAAACCATTTTTTTTTCCGATGCAACACCAGTTGGTTTGTCAAATTCAGTTTGGAGTAAAAACCATTCGGTTTTCTTATTTATTTAATAATTGCAATATTGCTCGAGAATAAATCTAATCTTTCAAACATAAGATCAATATTTATGAAGATCTTCCTTGCACCTGTCAATTCAGAAAAAATGGATATTAACCAATATATCGGATACTAATCACTTCAAATTTGTTTAGACAGACAAGTACTGATAATGGAATCATCTAAACCATTTATTTAGACAGACAAGTATATACATGTACTATTTCAACATATTTATTATATAAATTAGTTAGTAACTAGCGATTTAATAAAATTATAATTTATGTTTATTTTAGTACAGATGTTAATCCAAATGTTTTATATGATAAAAATTGAGATAAACTGATTAATCATTTTATTTTTTAAATGTTAATTGTAATTTTTTTCTTTTTAAAAATACAATCTCATAGTCATATATTTCTTATGATTTTAAAAATACAATCTCATAGTTATATATCTCTTATTGAAAATAAACTCATATTGATAATAAACTTATCCAATATAATTTTTAAACTCACATTTTTAATTTTTTAATGATAGATTATTGTATATTATTTCCATATAAATATAAGTTTAGTTATTTATAAATAGGGGATATGTTTATATGATACTAATGTCGGTCAAAAAAGGTTTTAAATTTTTATTTTTATCATATTAGATCTGTAGTACATTTAAAATTATTAATATATATCATTTATACAAAACAAAATTTTATTGACAAAAACGTAAAATATACACCCACAGACGTCCGGATCAAGCTCTAATTCTATATTATTAAAATTGAAGTACAAATTATATTTGTTTGGAAACATGGGTAATAGTTTAAAAACAAGTTTGTTTGGAAATATGGATATCAGTTAAAAAAATAGGTTTGTTTGGAAACATGATTAGCATTATAAAAATATATTGTTGTTTGGAAACATAGATAGCAATATATTAATAAAAAATAATGGGTTTATGTTATTAACAAAAATTAGAAGACTTTATATTATGAAAAACTATCTATTTGAGTCAACTTTAAAATATACGAAAATGGACTACTCTAATTACTTAAAAACATTTTTTTTGTCTAATATAATCATAAAATAAAATTTAAACTTTATATACATATTTCAAATCAAAATAATAATTTAAAGTTGATTTGTATCAGAAATTGATTTAAAATATGCATACATTCAAAATTTTATTTTTACTAAAATATTTTACAATAACGATAATTAAAAAATGTTTTCAATATATATCAAAAAAATAATAAAAACCCCAATTTAATGTACCGAATTAAGTTATGGTTTTTATATTTCACATTAAATTTTAAAAATATAATATATGTGAGTATTTATATGATAGTATATATAAAATACTATTAATTATATGACTATTTATGATATATAATAGTGACTTCATAAATAATAGTGACTAGAGGTGGGCGTTAGGGTATCCATTCGGATTTGGTTCGGATCTATTTGGGTTTCGGGTTTCCGGGATCAAAGATTTGAGCCCATTCAGATATTTCTAAATTTCAGTTTGAATTATATTCGAAACTTTGTGGGTTCGGTTTGGGTTCAGATCATCTATTTAAATTAATTTTAAAATTTTAAAATTCATTATATATACTTTAAATTTCTCAAAATCTATAAATAAATAATATATTACATATAAATTTGAATAACATATGTCTGAATACCTAAACTTAACATATAAATTGGTTTGATTTAAATATTTGGATCGAGAATCAATACTTATTTGTATTTTTGGTGTTATGAGTATACTAACTATTTTAGATATTTATTTTTGAATATTTGTATATATTTCAAGCATTTAAACCAACTTAAAAGTATCATATATATTCTGGATATTTTTATATACATTAAATCTAATATATATATATATATATAAGTATATAAATCTTTTTTTCGGATACATTTTAGTTTCTGAAATACTTCACTTCGGATCGGATCCCATTTCGATTCTCTAAAACATCAAATTTTTTTGAATAATTATATATTTAATCATTTTGGTTCGAGTTTGGTACTACTCTTTCGGATCGGAATCAGTTTAATTCTTCAGATTTAAATTTTTATTCAGCCTTAATAATATAAAAATAAATAGCAACATACTTTTGAAAATACACCCGCACGGACGTGCGGGTCAAAATCTAGTTCTGATTTAAATGATTCCTATGAAAATGATTGTTGACAAATTACATATTTGTGTTATTTGACAAATCATATCTGTTATATTCTTTTTTAGGTAGTCATACTTGCTATAATGCTATGAAAAGTACTTGCTCTTTTCTCTTTTTAATTTTTACAGTTTAAAACTGTATAGAGTAGCTTTCATCAAAATATTTTTTTAAAAATATCAATTTATCTTTAAGATATTCATATTGATTGCATATAAAAATAGAAAAAATGAAAAAAAAAATCGAAAATTTCTCAATGTTGGCTATTTTTTTCAAAATAAAAAGAATATTTTATTTTTATTTATATTTATATGTGTATAGAGTGATGTTATAATATCATTTATTTATAAAATAAAATTTATTTTGAGTGTTTTTTGGGTAAAAAAAACATTCTTGGATATTTCTTTTGAAGATTTGACCATTTTTTATTTGCCTTTTTCTTCAAATTGCCGTTTTCAATTTGATTTGTGCTGTTTAGTCGTTCCGATAATGTTTTCTTTTGATGCGTCTTTTCCATAATGATATAAAAGTGCAAATAGCGATCATATCGTAGTGTCACAAATCATTTGAGTCTACCAAACCTACGTAGTAATTATTAAATACTACTATTATTATACATACCCACTCGCTATCATATCATAACTCTAGGAATCTTTATAAACAAGTCTTTTTCTTTTAGTTATTAAAAGCTCGAGGATACAAATGAGTATACTTTTATTTCCACCAATAAAGAGGGAACATGTTTACGATCCCAGACTCTAGTTACCTGACAATTCGTACAAAAAATGGCGACTGATTTGCGTTCTCATTGTTGAAGATGCAACTACATGGTCTGCAAGACGTATAAACACTGGTTCCCAAGATGTATAAATAAACGTAATGGAAAAATAACTATCAAAACAAACTTGTATTGCTGCAGGTAATACACCATTCATTTATGCCTAATATATCTTTTTGTAACTTTATATATGCCTTCATAGTTCATATATACCAGTATTCTATGTCTAGACGTCTAGTGATATAAACATCACTAGATTTTGATCCGCGCTTTCATATATACCAGTATTCTATGTCTAGACGTCTAGTGATATAAACATCACTAGATTTTGATCTGCGCTTATAAAGCGCGGATTTGTTTTTAAAATAAAATAAACTCTTTTAAATAAGTTTTTATAAAATAAATGTAGTGTATAGATTTGAGTACATTTATCCGAAACTGCGACCCAAATCGTAGCAAACTGAAAAAAAAAATTCAAATTGAATTGAATTTTATAAGTAGCTGAGCAAATCTTAAATCTCTGGAACCAAAAAAACTGAAAATGAATTATGAACCAAACGGGTACCTGGATTTTTAAAATACAAATTATACACCAACAAATGTTAATTATATATATTTTAAATAACAAAATATCCTATAAATACTATTTATAAACTGAATTCTAAAAAATGAATATTGTTATTAAAATATTAGAATTATCCAAATTATCCGATATTTTTTATCCGAACAATTCGAATTACCCGATATTTAACTGAAAACCCTAAATTATCCGATATTTTTTATAAATCTGAAATTACCTGAGAAAAGCATAATCAAACCAAAAACGAATTGGGCCATGAATTTTTTTTTGGATATTATTTAGTTCCCAACTTTGTTACAGAACCAAAAACCAAAATAACCCAAGTAAAACCATATCAAACTTTGTAAATATTTTAACGGTTCCTAAATTCTAAAACCAAAAAAAATCAAAAACAAAATGCCAAAACCAAAACTGAATGATGAATATTAATAACACTTCTACATTTAAATGGTTCGAAGCAAATAATTTAATTTTGAAAATTATTTAACTCCTTTTAGTAGGGACACATATGTAGTTCATTGACGACTAAGATATAAGTAGTGTTTTCATATTCAATTCAGACATGCAGTTGAACCGATAAAATGATGGCAATATATAATGTGGACTGGCTTATGTTTTTCATGTAACATTCTATCACGATTCTACCAACTAATATTTTTCTACAAAATTCAGATTAACAAAAACCTAATAATTAAAAGTCCAATATTGAATATCCTGCCATTGACCCGTGAACCGACACATGTTGACCCGAAAAACTCTATAGTCTTAAGTCCAAAAACTAAAAGACAAAATTTTCACTCATTAAAAAAAAATTCATTGTAAATTTAGAGGCAATTTTGAGAAAATTGGAAAAAAATATTTATTAAAAAAATTAGGAATGTTTCTGATTTAATAGTATAGATGGAAATGGTATGTAATCTTCCTCTTAAATTTTGGAGATATTATTGACTGTTAGTGTAATTTTTGAATTTTAAAATTTTAAAATTGATTTTGTTAGGTTTGTTAAAAGTTTAATTGAGGAAGTTATGCTATATTCGAATATTTAGGATATATTTCATTGATATCTTTAATATATTCTCTTAGTATCATTTAAGAGTTGTTAAAATATGGAAAGGGTTCGTCAATATGCAAAATCTTATATATTAAAAGAGAAGTCATGACTTCTAATTTATGTGTGATTTTTTTTAAAATAGACTATTTACTAGAGTTGGTCACATTATATTCTCATTCATTAATAATCTTGATATTAAATAAAACACATTATTAAATACACAAATCAACTCACATATTTATTGTTACCTTGATCTTCTCAAATAGTTTCCTATATTTTCGAAATTGATATCTTCTTAATTACTATTATTTTTCATAATATCATAAATGATATCATCTAATTAATATACTTGATAGCAGATTTAGATTGAATATATATCAATAATCTAAATCTTATATATTAAAAGAGAAACCATGACTTCTAATTTATGTGTGATTTTTTTTTAAAATGGACTATTTACTAGAGTTGGTCAGATTACATTCTCATTCATTAATAATCTTGATATTAAATAAAACACATTATTAAATACACAAATCAACTCACATATTTATTGTTACCTTGATCTTCTCGAATAGTTTCTTATATTTTCGAAATTGATATCTTCTTAATTACTATTATTTTCCATAATATCATAAATGATATCATCTAATTAATATACTTGATAACAGATTTAGATTGAATATATATCAATAATCTAAACTATTAAAGCTGAAGTACAAAAAATAATTAGCCCTTAGACTTGCACAAAAATTACATAGCCATGCCACTGCCATCACAATTTTGTCATTTTACTTCTTTTTTTTTTTACTTAAATTTCGTGATATAACATTAAATTTGGGCTTACAAATCATTAATGCCCCATATCACTCTTAAATGACGTATTTAAATATTCCTGCAGATTAGATTTTGCATATAAAATCTGTGACAATTAAAAAATAAATCAACAAAGAATATTCCAAAAACATTCCAAAAAATACTCCTAAATTTACTATAATTAAAAAACAAATCAACAAATAATATTTTTTCCTGATTCTATGCAGTCAGCTTTTAATAAGTCACAAAATTCTCTACACAAAACTTGCCATTTACAAAAGTATAGAATTTAATTATCGTAGTTATATTGTTTCTCTCCATTAAAACTTGGTTGGCAAGTTTTAATTATTTATAATTTTTACCAACAAAGAATATTCCAAAAATTTTATATTGTTATCATTTTTTGAAGAAGTATTTATATTGTTATCATCTATCTTATCTTATCATCAATTCATGTATTGTTATCAACAACGAATAATTTTTCAAAAAGACATGTAATCATCTATCTTATTAATCCATACATTAGTAGTTTATATTTTAAATTTTTTAAATCAAAATGCGTTACATATTTTAAAAAATTTAGATAGTTATTAATAGTGGGTATCATGCTAAAGTTATTAATTTTTTCATAGTTCCATATTCAAATTTATGTTTCCTAAATATATTATGCATACCTTGATTGTTTTTTTTGGGTTACTTTTACAATTGGTTTTAATTGTTGCTATCGGAAATAACTTTTAAAATAAAAGTCTATTAAAAAATAAATCCAACTTACATATTTTAGAGTTTCTTATTTAATAAACCCCAAAAATCTACACTAAATACTCTAATATTATACAGTTTATGTTAAGTTTACCAAGTAAATCACAAATTCGGTTTGTCTAAATAATATATTTATTTTCAAAAATCTCAATAATATGTTTGAACTTTATACTTAACTTTAAAACAAAATATTTATATTATGATTTAATAAAACCCACACATATACTTAAAAATCTAATACTTTACTGTTTAATTAATAAACTAAATAAAAGTACAATAAAAGAAAAACACAATCTCATAGTTTATAAATGAAGTTAATCACATTGAACAAGACACACCAAAGTGAAACTTGAAAAACATATTAATCTACAACACAATAAGTATAAATAATTAAATTTGTCAAATTTTCAAAAGTTAAAACATATGATTACAAAGAACAAACACCCGCGCGGGCGTGCGGGTCAAAAGCTAGTTTATATATTAAAAGAGAAGTTATGACTTCTAATTTATGTGTGATTTTTCAAAAAAATAGACTATCTACTAGAGTTGATCATATTACGTTCTCATTCGTTAATAATCTTTATATTAAATAAAACAAATTATTAAATACACAAATCAACTCACATATTTATTGTTACCTTGATCTTCTCAAATAGTTTCCTATATTTTCGAGATTGATATCTTCTTAATTATTATTATTTTCCATATTATCATAAATGATATCATCTAATTAATATACTTGATAGCAGATTTAGATTGAATATATATCAATAATTTAATGTTATAATATTATACCTCCATATGTTAATTATTTACATATTTCTTGATGTTAACCTTTTATTTTATTTTTTTTTTAAATAGAAAAATCAACATTATCTCTATACTACCTTTAACCAATGAAAACAAATTTACAATTATATAGTTTATTTTAAAAATTAAACAAAAACTAAATGTTTAATTGTTTTCTCGATAATATAAATTTATGAAACTAAAAATTTAATTTTTTATAACTTTCTAATTTTTGTGAAATGTTACAAATATCTTTGAAGATGAAAATTAAAAAAAATATTTTACCAATCTTTATATATATTTACGATTTAAATAATAAAATAATAATCCAAAATATATATAGAAGAAGATACAAATACATGTAAATGATATAAAAAATCTATTTAATGAAAAACAAATATACCGTAAAATTATTATATTTTAAAAATTGACAAACACACCTTATATATATATAATAATACATACCAGTATAAATTTGAAAACAAAATGTTTATATAAAAATAAATCAAAACAAACACCCGCACGGTTGTGCGGGTCGAAATCTAGTTTTATGTTAATACTACAATAAAGTGAATTTCATTTTCATAAAAGATCCCACGTAACATTTGTGTATATGATAATGAGGCCTACCAATTAAATCTTGAATAATTTTAATGATAGTTTGAATTTGCAACCATATTCTCGTTTAATACTCTTGTAATGGTTAGGTCACAAAAGAAGTAAAAATCCGTAAATGATATGGTATAATGTTATTGAGTAACACATATTGTTAGAGATAAAAAAGGCAAGACCAAAAAATTAATTAGCTAATGAAATGGTCCAACAATCTTGTTTAAATAGATTTTTTAGAATGTTTCTGTTTTAATAGTATAGATAGTTGAAGCACGGCATAAACTCAAATGTTACTTGGTCAATGTGGATTTTGACTTAGTCTCATGCAGTTTACATGATATTTCAATAACAAACAATCTGTGTACAACATTTATGAAACAACACTTTCTATTGTTGTCAAGAAAAGTGACTTCTCAAAGTTTCCAAACATATAAGAAAATATTAGTAATTAAAATGATTTATTTATACATTATTTACTTTATAATTTGTTTGATTTTCTAATGTCAATTTACTAATATTTATTGACAAAAACCACACAAAATGTACAACATTTTTTGTTGTTGTCAAGGCCCAAGGCCCATATTACTTAATACCATCCGAATAAAGAACGGCCCATCCTCGAGGAACTAACAAGTCAAGTCACTCCCCTCGGCAACATAAATTGTTTTTTCTTCTTTCTCGCTAATAAATTATTAAATAAAAACATATAAATAAATAACAAAAAAAAAAAAAAAGCAAAGCGTCATAGCTTGCTGTGTATCCCGCGCAACGTTCTAACAAAACTCCTCCTCTCAGTTTCTAATCTCCACAAAAAAAAAAATCTCTCCCCCCAAATCTCCGAGCTCCCGACTCTTCTCCCAAAACTTCCGTCATCTCCGTTCCGGGCCCCCACAGAGTCAAACTCCGACCCGACCCGATCGCCCATGGGGCAAACCAAGGCGGCGACCGATGTCAATTCAACTTCCGGCGAATCTCCGAAGCCCTCGGCGAAGCTTTTGACCGCCGGCGATCGGAGATTGCTCGAGGTGGAGCTTCGGCGAGGGGAGACGACGTACGTCTCGTGGAAGAAGCTTGTGAAGGAGGCCGCTAGCAAGGGCGATTTCTCGTCGGGTTCGGGGCCAGACCCGCCGCCGCCGCCTGCAAATGCTAACCCTAATCTCGAGTCCCGACTTGCTCCGGTTAGGGTTTTGGATTGTTATGTTATTGGTTCGGGGATGGTTTTTGTAGGTTTCGGTGAAGTGGAATTTGAGGGATTGTGGTGTCGATTTTTGTTGCTTCTTGGCATTTGGGTTTGATTCTAGGGTTTCGATAAGCTTTTTTTTTTTTTTTTTTTGAACTTAGCTTAAGTTTCGATAAGCTTAGTGATAGTGAATTGCGGTTTGGTATGTATGCCATCGATTGTGTATGCCATCGATGGCATACATCGATTGTGTGGTTTTGATCTAGAAAGGATGAATCTTGTACTAAGATCAACTCGCTTAGAACAGTTTTCTAATACTTTATTGATATATATCCAATGGCAGGGGGCACCTGGAGCAGAAGGTGGAACGGTCGACCAACCTCATTCTAACCGTTTTAACGCAGTTATAGAAAAGATCGAGAGGCTCTACATGGTATCTATCTATACTGTTTTGTCTATTGCTTAGACATAATGTTACTGGGAAGCATTTTTTCAGAGCTTGCATTAGCAGTGATTCTTCCACAAGTTTCTGTGTGAATGTTGTAGACTTACTTCAGTAAATAAATTTCAGGGGAGAGATAGTAGTGATGGGGAAGAGTTAGATGGTGCTCCTGATGATGACGAGTATGACACTGGAGATTCGTTTATCGATGATGTTGAATTGGTCAGTATAGATAATCGCTCATATTGTTTTTTTTTTCTCTTTTTCTTATGTGATCGAAGTGTATCTTGATATCTAAGGTTTCATATTTTTTTTGTTAAATTGTAGGATGAGTATTTTGAAGTTGATGATGCGAAGATTAAACATGATGGATTTTTTGTTAATAAAGGAAAGTTAGAACAGATGTAAGTTTCTTGTCCTCTTATTGTTGCATCTTATCACAACTACTTATATTATGTTGGGTTCTGTCATTTTCCATTTGGTGATATGTTGTGGAGAATAGGAAATGTACAGCGTAAGTATTTGAGAACATACTTTGATATCATCTGTGTTCCTCCTCAAATTGTGGTTTATGTAGCGTTTCCTCAGGGCAAAAATATTTGATACGACCTTGCTACCTTTTCTGCTAACTTCCGTAGGTTATCAATAGGATTCAGGTTTCTCAGTTGCTCTATGAATATCTTCCATTTATTATCTAAATCGTTTCCTTTCTACAACAGTGAACCGTCAACAGCAACAACATCGAGCAAACAACCAAAGAAAAGGAAAAGGAAAGAGTCAGCAAAACCTTGTGGCGATGTTGTCGATGTAACCAGTAAACAAGGCAAGATAGCTAAGACGGCTGGGGGAAAGGTAGTACCATTACTTCCAAGTTACTTTTGAATCCTTAAGAGTTCTAGTCCAGACGATTGATTGTATAATGTGAAAGTGCAGGATCAATCAGTTGCTTCTGGGCTCTCTCCAAAGAAAAAGTCAAATGATCCCAAAATAGTGCAGGATTCGGTTGCTCCTTTGAAAGTGCAGAGTGGCAATGACTCCTTGTCTTTGGAAAATGTGAAGCATAGTGATAAAGCGAATCATCAGTCAAGGAACACTACAAGTCCGACGTCAAAGGCAGTTGGATCTTCTGGCGCCCTCCATCTGAATTGTAGCAACAAAAGTGCTCATCAGCAAAATAGTTCCGTGCCAGGAATATCTCGGCCAAATGTATTAGGAAAATCAACAGTAGCACGTCACAAAGAAAACAATGGCATGCATGACCAGGACAATGCAACAGTAAGCAGACAGTCTAATCAAATAACTGTAAGTATTTTCCAGCTATCTTAAGCATACACGAGTCCTCATTTTAGCTGGTCTAGAATCCGAAGGAAGCATGAATTCGGGGTCTTTCATCTTTAACACCCCCAAGAATGATGAGTCCCTGAGCTCTGAGGTTGTAGAATGATCTGTAATTGCGAAGATATTAGCAGTTGATCAGGAGAGTTTAAATATTAGATGGTTTACATGTGTCATGCTCTGAAAGCTGACACCCATTCAACGTTTTTTGTCTATCTGCTGATCTAGTTTCCATATCTGACTCTGGGTTTATCTTTCTGGCTAATACTCGCTTACATGCCTTTTTTCTTGCATATTTAAATTCTGTTTTTTTAATCCTGCAAATAACCCCTCTCTCTGTATTCAGAAGAAAGGCGGTTCTAACGTCAGGCCCAAAACGTCGACACTTGAGAAAGCCTTCAAGGAATTGGAGAAGGTGGTCGCTGAATGTGAGTTTCAACTGTTCGATCACTTGTTTTGTACATGCATGGCACTTTATATATCATTTAGCAAACTATTGTGTCCAATTTACTGCAGCAAGGCCTCCTGCTGCTACGGATAATCAAGATGCTGATACCTCTTCCCAAGTAGTGAAGAGGAGATTGCCAAGAGACGTAAAAATGAAACTTGCTAAAATTGCTAGGATTGCGGTAATCAAGCTCTTCTTGTTGTCCTTTTTTTCAAAAATTTAAAATCTCCCAGATGTGTGAAAAAGACTAGAATTTTATTTTCTCAAAGCAAGCGAGCCAAGGGAATTTATCAGGAGAGTTAATCGATCGTCTCATGAGTGTTGTCGGTCATCTAATACAGGTTAGATCGTTGAAGGTAATCACCTCTATCCCATGTATACAGAGACTTATTATTGGAATGGGGTTGTGACTAAATGCTTATTGTTACAGAGGAACTTGAAAATCATGATTGATTCCGAAGACTCTGCAAATCGAGAAAAAGATAATAGATTTGAACGTATCAAGAATGAAGTTATTGAGACGCTAAAAACACAAGTTCCGTTGATGGAACTTCAGGTTCTCTCTCCTCTCTTCTACTCTACTAGTTTCACTGATCTGATTTTCAAATGGATTTCTTATCCGGTGTTTTACATATATACTTTAGTTTCTTGTCTGAGGCACATCTGATATTACGAAACATTCTTTCCACTGACATAAATTGTATCTCACAGAAACCCAATCAAGAAGCTGGAACATCAGACGATTTTGAAAATCCTCCTCCTTCTACGAAGAAGAAGTTTGTCATGGATGAGGCGCTGGAGGACAAATTGTGTGATCTATATGACATCTTTGTTGATGTAATTAAGATTCTCCATTTTGGCATAACAATGTTTTTTAACTTTTTAGATCTATTATTAAAGTGTGAACATATAGTCTGTCTCTGTTTTTGGTAATGCTAGGGGCTGGATGAAGATTCAGGTCCACAGATCAGAAAGCTTTACGCAAATGTAAGTTCCTTATCTTTTTGGCTTTTCGTAGTCTCTTCTTTGCTTTCCAAGTTAATTCAAAATCAATAGACTAGTCCTTCCGTGTGGTCAAATGTTCCTAAATGATTTTCTTTTGTGATTTGTTCATGCGCCAGTTAGCTGAACTCTGGCCAAATAGGTTAATGGACAATCACGGGATCAAGCGTGCCATTTGCCGGGCCAAAGAAAGGCGGAGAGCAATGCAACACGTAAATCTTGGGAAGGAGATGGTATTTAAAAAAAATTCTCAGTAACTTTTTTTTTCCATGATTTCTCTCGCATTTCATGAGAGTCTTTTTTTCTTATTGAAGGATCAAGGGAAGATGACAAAGAGGAAACAGACACAATTGGTACCAAAATCAGAGGGTACAGCTTGTTCCGACAAGACATCAGGTGTTGGAGATAAAACAACAGGCGTTGTCCCAAGCGCAACCACGACGTCTCTAGTCCACACTAAACCTACAGTGGACACGTCCCGTGACAAGTCAAAGCAGAAGCATGAGAAACTAATAGGAAGCTCAAGCTCAAGCAACCCTTCAGGAGAAGCAAAGGCAGGGAAAAGAAAGAAAGAAAAGAGTGTAGAAGAATCTAACCTGCCCACAGTGAAGCAGCAGACACGTCCACAGGCTCCCTTGGACCTGAACCTTCCAAGTTAAGTAGTACGGCCTTAGTTTAAAGTTTTTTTGTAGTCAAAGCCTGGCTCTAAGCCTTGCCTTTTGTAGCTTTTGAAGTTCCAAAGACAAAAATGTAATTTACCATAATCGTATCTTCTTAATCTAAACGTAGGCCCAATTGGGTTTAATGATGGGCCCACAAACAATAAAAAGCCCAAAGACAAATTAAAATGTGAAATGACGCTCACTGACCACTGAACCACTGAACCACTGAACATTCCCGCGTCTCTCTCCCGCTCTCTCTCACTCTCGATCGAATCCGGCGATAGACTATTCGCCGCCTCGAGAATTCATCCACCTTCCTCCGCCGATTCTAGGGTTCTGATTCTCCATTTCTATTACAGAATCGGAGAGGTAGGGAGAGAATCGCCGGTTTAGGTTTCCGGCGACGATGAAGACGGCGACGCAACTGTTCAAAGGGGCAAACGTGTTCATGTCTCGTAACCTGGTGCCGCCTGAAGTCTTCGACACACTCCTCGACACCTTCAAGCTTAACGGCGCCGAAATCTTCCTCTGCTGCGATCCCTCCCGGAGCGGTCCCTCCGATTTCCACGTCATCGCTTCTCCCCTTCATGTACGCATCCTCTTTCGTTTTCTCACTGCAATTGCCTATACTTTCGGAGGAAAAATATTTGCTCTTAACTCGTTTTGTAACTTGCAGGAGAAGTTCGAGGATCTTAAAGCTAAGGGTTGTAACTTGATAGGTGAGTTGAGACTGGTCTAGTTTTACTTCTCTTCTCGCTTGACTCTGAGGCTATGTTTACTGTGATGCAGGTCCCCAGTGTGTGCTCTCTTGTGCAAAAGAGGGTAGAGCTCTGCCACAAGGGGGATTCACTTGTTGTTTAGCCATGGATGGTCTTAAGGTTCTTGCTTCTGGGTTTCAGATCGATGAAAAGGTACCTCGTCTTCTTTTTGTTAGTATAATAGATATCGTTTGTAGTTTATTAGGATTCGTTTTTGTATAGTGTCCATTGGAATGGTTGTGAGTTTTGACTCTATGTTGCCTCAGCGATCTTAGGTAACCTTCTGTTCTGTCTATGGAACTGTCTTTTCACACTTTTAATGGCAACTAAGAAGCATGGAGATTATTACTAAAAATTCATATCTTTTTGGAGACATATTTTCTAGTTACTGGCAAGGACTCATCCCCCTTCTAACTGGTTGACTGCAATTTTTTAAAGGTCAAGATCGAGAAGCTAGTTACTTCCATGGGGGGAGTTTTGGTTTCCAGAACTTCTTCAGATGTCAACTTCGTCATTGTTAAGAACGTCTTGGCTGCTAAGTACAAGGTCTGTTGCAATCAATATTATTTTTAGCTTCTAAATGTTCACTTCACACATCTGTAGATTATCATCATTGGCTACCGGTTCAAAACCAGCTATTCTTGTTTCATCATGACAGCTAAAGATACTTTATTCTTCTTTTTTTTTTTAACTTTCAGTGGGCCCTGTATGTTCAGAAGAAGCCAGTTGTTGCACTGAGTTGGTTACATCAGTGTTGGAATGAGCATCGTGTGGTTCCGCAGGAACCATATAAGATTCCTCCTTTTTCTGGATTGAGGATCTGTGTCACAAAAATTCCAGCAGGTTAGAAAACTGGTTTGTTCAGCATGTGCGAATCAGATTCTTTGTTGATAGTTAATCAGTAGTTTATCATCAGACCAGCGTAAGGGAATGGAGAAGCTAATTTCAGAAAATGGAGGGAAGTACTCTGCGGAGCTAACAAAGGCGTGTACACATCTGATCGCTGATATATCCTTGGAATCAAAATATGATATTTGCTACTCATAGGTCATATTTTCTGGGTGCATTTAGTTGTGCTAAAAAAATTGCTAATCATAGGTCTGATACTCGGTACTCTAAAGGTTGAAGATATGTGACTACAAATGGTTGAATTGTAGATGCATTAAAACTTGTTTTTATAGTTTGAACTTATATGAAAATTGTGTCCTTGACATTGCATACGCTGCCGAAGGTGACAAATACAAAGTTGCTCGGAAATGGGGTCACATTCAAATTGTTACGCGGAAATGGTTTGAGCAGTCCATTGCTAGAAAAGGTGACATTTGATGCTTCTGCATCCTTTACATTCTGATCAGTATATCGGTTCTCAATAAGTTAACAGATTCATTCGATACTGGTATCATATGTCACCCTGTTATGTGCAGTTTGTCTCAATGAAGAGTTGTATCCTGTTCTGGGTTCCGTATCCTTGAGTAGAGGGGTGAGAGATTTACGGAACCATGATAATCAAGAAAAATTTCCTGAATGTCCAGTGTCACTTTCGCATTCGACTGCGGTTGCGGAAGATTCATATGCTTCTTATGCTCAGTCCAGAGAGTCAGATATAGAACCATGTGCCTCACAAAATCTTCTTTCCAAATCTATGAATCCCAGTAGCCATGTTAAAGAACCAAGTAAAGACCCAACTACAGAGCCGCAAGAGCAAAATATAAGTGGTTGTACCGCCATGGATTTAGAATCTGAAGACAATGACCTGTACTTATCAGATTGTAAAATTTTCTTGCTTGGTTTTGAAGCCTCTGAAATGCGTAGACTTGTTAAGTTGGTCCGAAGAGGTGGTGGATCACGGTATATGATTCTTAGCGAAAGAATGACACATATTGTTGTTGGAACTCCTTCAGAGAGGTAAGCTCAATCTTTGCATTGCCAAAGTCAAAATTTGTTGCTCTGTTTCCTATTCTGTTCTCTTGTAGCTTTGATTGAATTCGGATAGGTTGGTCTCTCCAAATATTCTCTGTAGCATTATGATGTTTACATAGAATAATGACTTGCAGTGAGAAAAAGGAAGCGAGGAGTGTTGCAGCTTCTGGTGTCATTCAAGTAGTTACACCCAGTTGGCTTGAAGATTGTGATCGTGAGAAAAAAGAAATTCCCATTCATAAAATATATACTGCTCACAGTTTGATTCTTCCAAGAGGTCTGTTGTTAACTCATTTCATTATTATTTTTAATTATGTCGGACACATTCCATCCATCCAAGATGCATCTAGACATATCAATGCATTGTTTACACTTCTCTAACTAACCTGTTTTGTCACAGATTCTTCATGCTTGACCAAGGGATCTCGTGAAGGAATGCAAGGTATGGAAAAGGGTAAAATAACTTTTCCTCAGACCATGGCATATGATTCCCCTTCGAGGAGTATCAATGTTCCAGATGAGGCCGCAACTTTGCGGGGAAAGAATAAAGAAACAGTGCTGGACTTTGGCAGGAAAGATGAGATTCATGTGGAAAGAAAACCAGTACCACCGAAGCAAAAGGAAACATTTAATTCCCTTGTAACTAATAAAAGCAAAGAACAACAGAAAGTTCAATGCGAATCCAGTGGCCAGAGCAAGCAAGAAAGAAAGTCATCAGTATTTAAGGGGAAGATATTTTGTTTCTCACATTCGTTTCCTGAAGATAGGGTAAGTGGTTGTTAGAAGATATTGTTTTCATTGTCTTGCACTGGTTTATTCTCTGGGAATGCATCTCTGAGGCCAATTGATTGATCTATTTCGTAATTGTACAGCGACCCGAAATCGTGGAATGGGTGAATCAAGGAGGGGGAGAGGTGGTAAATGATCCCTTTATAAAGAACACACATTTTACTATTGAATGCCATGGTATGTTCCGGAGTGCTGGGGGTACCCAAACCATTTATGTCTCGAGTCACTGGGTTCGATCTTGTTTAGAGGTAATAATTCTTCTTAGTGTTCATGTGTTATCTACTGGTTATACGATTTATTCTTGAGTACTGTATCCAACTGTTATACCATCATTTGTTCAAACCTTTTATATCTACATTAGCTTTTCATTGTAACTGATTTGTAGCTATTATCTTTTTATTTCTACTTGCATTTTTATCCTTATCAAGCTTTATTTTTATGGCATATTATCTAAGCTGCTATCTGTGTGATGTATGTAGGATGGTTTGTTACTTGACGTTAGTAGTCATATCCTCTATTCGCCTCTTCCCTGCCAGGCTCCTTTGCCTGGATTTGAAAGCCTTCGCTTTTGTGTTTCCCATTATGAAGGGAAGGATAGATTACTCCTGAGAAATTTGTGTGTCGTTCTTGGAGCAAAATTTGTGGAAAAACAAACCAAGAAAGTGACTCACTTGCTATGCAAGTTTGCTCACGGACCTAAGTATGACGCAGCTTCCAAGTGGGGAATAGTTCCCGTGACATCTGACTGGCTCTATGAATGTGTTAGACAGGTGGGCCTATGTTTTTGAAATTGTGTCTTTCACATGGGATCGTTAAAATCTAACGGATAGTCCTGTTTGTTTTTCTCATGTGTAGAATCAAGTTGTTTGTCCAGATAACTATCATCCAAAGGAAATGAACACTCAAGACCGAGAAGCAGGGATTGGCTTGGCAACTCAATTTCATACACAGTCTGCGCCAGTGGCCTCAAGGGACACTGATTCTCTGCATGTAAGTCACTCTGAAGATAGGGGAAAATCTCAAAATTTTGCCGGCAAAAATGGCTGCGAGAAAAGTGAGGTAAACAACAGACTTGGAGAAACTGGAGGGGAACAGAGTTTTCCGTCTAAGAAGCCAAAACGTTTTAGAGATGGTCAAGAGCGTGATGCGTTTCCGATGGATGAACATCCAAGTAATTTTGCTCGCCCTTTAAAGGGTGGAGATGGTATTGGTTTTGGAAACGACGTGGTAGCAAGTGGTGGCGAAGAAGTTCCAGATGTGGCTGATACTATTGAGGATCTGTTGGAGCAGACAAGTAAAGTGAGCACTATCTACCTTTCCTCTCCAGTTATCTAATCCAAGTTATATTTTGCTCAATATTCACCTCTGGTTTCTCTTTAGATTCAAGATCAGAACTCTCCTGGGAGTGGGAGGATTTCAGAGAAAACTGTATCCTTATTTGTGTGCTTATTCAAAATTTTAATTTTTTGGAAAAGTTTGATGACTCCTTGATGATAAACCAGCTTTTTCCAAGTAGTGAACAATACAACAGCGGGAATCATTCTGTGACTGGCCTGTCTAGACACTGGATAAACAGGTAGCCTCTTATATTCATTAATTGCAGATAGAATTAACCTCAAATGCCATGGATTAGAAGGAATTAGGGACACGAGTAGGCTTGCTGTTTAAATACGCATTTCTTGATTCATGTTAAATCTCTTATTCTAAATTTATAGCTAGTATTTACTATTTTGTATAATACCTTAAGCATGACAATACGAATATTAAGAGACAATGGTTTGCAAATTGCAATGATCTGAGACACTAGACTGTCTCAAATATAAATGTTGCTCATATAGAATTAATGTTCACCTATTAAACTCTGATGTGTGTTTTCAGGGTCCAGGAGAATGACGATGGATGCAAGCCTCCAGGAGATGTAACTACAGGCACTTACGGAAACTTCAGTGAGACGCAGACAGAATCGCAGGTTATAACTCTTTGCTCTGGCAAATACCTTGCAATCAAGTCTGGGTAATAATAATCAGGTTTTCTAAATCCCGGTTCTGAATCTCTCTGTGATTGTTGCAGGTTGTTGGCTACGAGGAAGATCTTTCAGGAAGGCAGATGCTTATCGATAGAGTAAGAACACGAAGCAGCTTAACATAAAAGAGATGAGAGTGCGATGGTGTGTGAAATAGAGAGAAGACGACAACATTCATCATTGTTTTATTGTAAAGTGTTGCAAAGACAAACATCCATTACAGAAACAGCTACTTAGCAGCATTAAAAAGTGATGAATCATATGTAGACAGACACAGTTACAAAGCTTACGAAATGATGCATACTTTACATGTGACTCTGTTGCTTCATTCGGATTATGAAAAAAAACTAAAAGAGAGTGCACACACACACTTGTATTCTGCCGCCCATCTTCAATTTTCGTACATCGGAGATGGAGCGTCGATGAACCGTACCATCAGGATTAGTCAGCTCTATGGACCTCATCCAAGCTTTTAAAACAGGAGTTGATGGTGGATCCAGAAACAGAACATTCGCCAAGACATCATATGACCTCGGCTCTACTTATTCCGATCAAGAACCGCCATAACATATTCTAAATCCTTGTTTCTCCTTTGATCAAGAAACTTCACTTATACATCCAAGACTTTTTATTGCATAGTGAAGAAAAAATTACTCCTGATTTAAAGTAGATCCAAGCTTGCTCAAATGGACCAAGTAGCTAATTAAACGCCCATAATTGAAGCTCCTCCAACGAAGGAAATTTGAAGTCCCATGCAAAAGGCAAAACAAAAGCATCCAAATCTAATCTACAAAGATGAACAACAAAAGATCGATTGGATTGGAAGAGAAATCCAAATTAAAATCATTAATTAATTATAAGATAAATTTAACTATTAAAATCATAAATTAAACATCAGTATGATATTTTTGTTATAATTTGTTAATATACATTTAATAATTAATCATCTCAAATATCTTAAAATAAGTATATTGATGTTACCTGAAATGAGGCATAAGCAGGGAAAAATGCCTGTTCCAACCCGAAGAATTATCATCGTGCCAAATACGACCTGAACAAATGATCAGTGCCAAATACGATCTGAACTTAATTAAAATTTGAAAAACTTATCCGAACTTCTTAAAACGTGCATAAATCTATATTGATTCTAACAGAAGTTAGTCAACCGTTAACAAGATAAAACGACGTCGTTTTGATATACGGTAAAAAGTGCTAATTTCGATCCAAACAATTTCGGTGGTACCAAATACGACTCGAACACATGGTCGGTGCCAAACACGACCTGAACTCAATTATAATTAAAAAAAATATCTAAACTTTTTAAAATGTGCCTAAATCTACATTGACTCTAATAGAACTTAGTCAATTATTAATAAAGTAAAACGACATCGTTTTGATATATATATATATATATATATATATATATATATATATATATATATATATATATATATATATTTATATATATTTAATATATGTTCATCACATGACTCAAATCCGTGGCGTGGCACCCTTTTAAAAGGGTACATTAACAACTAGACTAAAGTAACTTTTTGAAATATAATTAGACATTTGAAATTATATAAACTAATATTTTTCTTCATCTTATCCAATTTTAAACTTTGGTGATTGTTTTTATATATTTTAGTTATTATGTAATATGTCTAATATTTTGAACAAGATATCTTAGTGAAAGAAAGGTAAAAAACCTCTTAACATTTTTGAACAAAATTTCAAAATATATAATATTAACTTTGAAAAAAAATCCACTTAAGTTTAAAAAATAAAAATAATCTATAAAATAAATTTTTATAAATAACTTCAAAATTTTAAGTATATCTAAGATTGTGTAATTATAAATATTTTATTATTTATATTTAGTAAGATATAATTTTATTAAAGATATGATAAGTAAAAACATGTTATGTATTTATATAAATCAGAAAAAATTATCACCAAAGTTTTAAAATTAAATACGATGAAGAAAAAATAATAGTTTATATAATTTCATATATGTAATAATATTTCAAAAAGTTACTTTTGTCTAATTGTTAATGTACCTCTTTAAAAAAGTACCACATCATTGTTTAAGTCCTGGAATAAACATATATTAAATATCTAATACAATAAAGTTGGGAAATCTATCTTTTCCTGCTGCCACATCAGCACTCACCTAGGGGCTTTTTTAGACACGTGGCACTCTCAATTCTTCGAAAAAATATTTCGTCGGAAGTCGATCTTTTAACGTTTAAAACAGACCAAGCCATTTCTTATATTTGGGCTTATATCTTCTTTTCTTTTCAAGCCCATGTGAATGTCAATATGGAGAACATCGCCGACCTTTCCCTGCCGATGAATTTCAGGTAAGGCTGTAACGCCTCCAGTTTCCATTTATTTCCCCCTTTATTACAACTCCTCCCACTCTGTAGCATTCAATCGATCTCATCATTTTCATACATAGCCGGCGGGAGGTCTCCTATAAATTTGTACGTTTCCAGCGTTGAACAGCGCCATCTCTGCAAAATCCATTTCTCTAAACTCAACGCTGACCGCTGCAGGCAGAGAGTGCCACGAGGCTTCTCCGGTTCTGGAAAGCTCTAAATGTGGAGAAAGGTGGAAAGTTGATGGGCGTTGCTCTTTCACTGCTCGATAGAAAGGTAACGAATCTTGATCTTCATTTCGCCTAGACAACACGTACTGATTACAAAAATAAGATGCTTACGTGCTCTGTGAAATGGGTCGCCGTCCAATTTGATTCAGGCTACAATCAATATCCATCGGCTCAAAACTTTCAGGATGGCTGGCTGTATGACCCAAATGTGTTTGATGCAAAGATGAGAAACCAAAGCTTCCGCCTTTCAGACTCCCCTGTATCAATTCGTTTTACAGATTAGACGAAATTCCACGAGTTTCCTGAGAACAGCGTTTCATCAGATAGAGCTCTACCGTCGATTCCCCTTTGTTCAGATGATGCCTCTTCCGAAGTTTTTTCTAAAACGGCTTTGTTTTCATTATACGGAGGAGATCCCACCACTCATCACTGGTGCTCCGATGTGCCTCCTCTGCTGCTTCTTCTTCCTCAAATGCCGCCACGGCTAAAGCTTCCAAACCTTTCGGCAACAACAGAAGGGAAGCTTCATCTTCTAATTTGTGAGGCCATTCGCTCCATTCGTCTTAAAAAGATGATTCCCTTGAAAGTATATTACTATGATGGAGGTTTCTTCAAGTGTCTTAAGCTACTTTCTTTTATATCAAGCATTGTTTTTAGGTTGTCTTCTCCATTTAGTGATGAACGATTTTGATTTGGTTTATTAGGTTGAAGAACTGAGAGGTCAAGGTGTTGAGCGTTATGCTTACAAGAGGGAAAATGCCATAGTGAAAATCAGCTCCAAGAGATATACAGGTATCTAGCGAACAGAGAAGTATCAAACAATGAAAGTGGTCGTGTTTCTATGGTCGGGAGAGTTGTTCCTCTCAGAGCGTTTAGGAAACTTGCATTCTTAACAAGAAACGTATCATGGTCTAACTTATATTGATAAACGTTACCGCCAAAGATGACTTCTTTCTTCTGTATATGTACATCTGTGGTTCTTATTTTGGCAACAAACAAATAGCATTTTGTAAGTGCACAAAACCACCGGAGATTATTAAACATTTTGTGAACTATAAACTCGACACTTACCCACAATAAGATCATCTCTATGACTTCTTTGATGCAATAACATCTCACTTTTTAAAAGTCAACTGCCTCCACACAAATAGCAATTGTAAAAGTAGATTTTCTAATTAAACGACTATAGCTACAAAAAACAAATTATAGTTAAAAAAAATTATAGTTACATAACACGAACGGTGATTTTTGATTGTTGATCGTATAGGTAGATTCTTATATAGAAACCAAAAATATAATTTTCGTATAGGTTGATTCATATTTATGTAGAATCCAAAAATATAATTTTCTTTCAATATATCTTCATTTTTATATTTTAGAACATATTTTCTTTATTAAAATTATAAAATAAATTATAAACTCATGTAAAACTAAAAAATAGAAATCCGGCGCGTAGCGCCGGAATACCACTAGTGTATATATATATCAAAACAACGTCATTTTATCTTGTTAACGGTTGACTAACTTATGTTAGAGTTAATGTAGATTTATGCACACTTTAAAATGTTCAGATAATTTTATTTAATTATAATTGAGTCTAGGTCGTATTTGGCACCGACCATGTGTTCGGGTCGTATTTGGCACCACCAAAATTGTTTGGGTCGAAATTAGCACTTTTCACCGTATATCAAAATGACGTCGTTTTATCTTGTTAACGGTTGACTAACTTTTGTTAGAATCAATGTAGATTTATGCACGTTTTAAGAAGTTCGGGTAGATTTTTAAAATTTTAATTAAGTTCAGATCGTATTTGGCACTGATCATTTGTTCGGGTCGTATTTGGCACGATCGAAATTGTTCGGGTTGGAATAGGCACTTTTCCCGACATAAGCAAGTATAAATTATTATTGTGGCCCATGTTAAATCAGTGATTAAAAACTCATGTTAAATTGGGCTAGACATAAAAACCTCATTAGAAAATGAAAAGAAGGCCCATTAAGCCCAAATAAGTTAATCATGGCGCCAACTAATACGAAAAGTAGTTACTATATACAAACGCCTTCAAGGCGAGAGAGAGAGAGAGAGGAGAGATACAGAGAGAGAAGCAGAGAGAGAGAGAGACCTTCGATAAAATTTACGTCTTTTCTTTTTTCTTTTTAACTCATAAGAGTATCTACTTGTTTACTTTCGTCTCGTCTTTTCTTTTTTCTTTTTTCTTGCTCCCTAAGTCAAATCTCTTCATCGTCTGAACGCAGGTGATGACTTACTGTGCAGTTTGACCGGACTTAGTGCAAACGAAGATGGTTTTGATGAGTTGATACCTGGATTTGGTGGGAGTGGTCCGCTTAGTAACAAGTTTGTGAATCAGTTTATGAACGTTATTTGCTTAGTGGTTATGTATGTAATGATGGTGATATAAAACTGTTTTCTTGAGTGATAGTGAGTTTCAAGAAACTGAAGCGGTTCAAGTAAAGAAGCAGCAGTTTGGTGTATTATATGACCTTGACTCCCTTTTCATCCCTGGGCCTCGGTCTAGCAGCGTACCAACGTATTCATGGAGCTCACCTGTTGCTTCAACACAATGCCTGGATGAGTTTTCTCCACTTTTTGGAGGTATGAATCTGTTTTCTCTACTTATTATATTCAACAGCTGATCCTTTCCTGTAGAATCTGTGGAACTTCCAGGGGAAAGTGACAAAACAAGACTAGCTAGATGGGAGTGTGAACAATTAGTAAAGAATCGTATGGTATGAATGAATCTCTCTCTATGTATGATCTATATTTGTTGAATCAGTGAAAGTTTTTTTTCCCCAAACCACTTGCCTTTTCTTATGTCACTGCTTGGTTCTGCTTGCTCATGCTACAGTGTTTGGAACCAGCTTCTAGTTGTTTGAGAATTATATATTACTTGGAAGTTTATAGTTTTTACTTTACTAAATGTCTTCTTGTATGTAGGAGAAGGTTATAGATGAAATTAATAAACCTGATCTTCAGATTCAGATTGAACAAGAAGAAAGGAGTGTAAGTGATTTTGCTGTTTTTTTTTTTTGACATACTTCTGTAATAAGTCTTCACTATCATAAGTTCTTTCTTGAGATTCTTGAAAGCGTTTTCATTACATTAGTTTTTTTTTTTTTGGTTTATAATCCAGTAGCTAGTCTCCTTGTTTTGTCATGGTCAATTATCTGCTATTGTTTCATTTAGATGTTCCTAGCATTTTTAGTTGATCTAAAATGACTGATTCTTTTTTTTTCTAGAGGATTTCTGAGACCCTTGACGCTGAGATTAAGCTTTGGGCTACTGGGAAAGAAGGGAACCTACGTGCACTGTTATCATCATTGCATCTCGTGAGTTCTCTTGTACAGACAACCGTTGATTGATCAAATTGCCTGTTTACTTCTTAGTAGTTTCATTGTTTTTTTTGGGCTATGATGATGATCAGGTACTTTGGCCTGGATGTGGATGGGAGGCTGTCTCTCTAACAGATTTAATCACTTCTGCAGCAGTCAAGAAAGTCTATAAAAAGGCAAACCTCTATGTCCATCCTGATAAAGTTCAGCAGAAAGGTGCTCAACAAAAGTATATCGCCGAGAAGGTCTTCATCATCTTACAGGTACTATTCATAGTAAATCCCCATTCTCTCCTCTCTCAAACTGATTTTTCTATCTAAGAGATGATGTATCTAATCAACTTTCTTCTATCAAATCGAAAAGAAAGCTTGGAACAAGTTCAACAAAGAGGAGCTATCTTAAACACTGTTTGTGTGTGTGGTGTATGTGTATATGTAGTTATCTACACTTAATTGTTTTGTCAAACCTCTTCTATTAGTATATATATATATATGAATGTGGAGTAAAGATTACAGTTCTTGCCATTAGGCTTCAGAGGATACTATTAGCTGAAACAGAAGATTACAGAGAAGAAACAACATTGTTTATTGCTTTTTATCTTTTTATCAAACGCAAAGCTCATAAGTACTCCAAGTTCTTGATTTTTTTTTGGCTGTTCTTGGTTCAAAAAAAAAGAGTATTAGTAGTTGCTTTGAAATGGCTTGTATGACTTGAGATCAAGAACAACTCCAGCTATGGACCCTGCAGCTGCAGCAATGCTAACTACCAAACAAGCTGAGCTGAAGACTTGAAGACAGACCCATTGAGTGCTCCATCTAACTATCTTCTTCTGCTCTATATACATCTCCACCGGAAAGTAAACCGTCAATGGCCAAAAGCCTAGTGCTCCTAGCAAACCCACAACGTCGTTGAAAAACGGTAGAAGCATTGAGATAAGTGTCGTTATGATCACAAACACTGTCCTCCATATCAACCTGAGTAAGTAAAACCCATTTGGTTATGTAACATGTTCATTAGTAATTGAAGACAAGACTTTGTACTACCTGAAGAAGTTCAAACGGAGAGGCTTGAACCCTGGGATAGGGATCTTGATATCTTTAGCAATGAAGTCGCTGTCAGGGAACCGAACCGAAGCTTGCCTCTCGATGAAGGCAAACAAAGGTTGGCAATAGACTTGGTACGCACCAACGAGGTGAACCACAATGGCTGCATTTGCAATGTCAAGAAGCCAATAAGGGTTATAAAACCCAAAACCGGTTAGGAGATTCCCTGGAGACATGTCTCCAAAGGCTGCATATCCCATGCAACCACACAGCATGTAGAACGTAGTCGTTACACCAACGCTCACAAGTGTTGCCTTCTTCATTGTTTTCTCTTCTGATGGTGGTGACTTCACTGTATCCTGTTTTTTTTTTGTTTTTTCAGACAAAACAAGAATGAGACCATAGTGGCTTTAATAATGATCAAGACTTTTGAAGATGAGAGAAGAGTACCTGAATCTCTATGAGGATGATGGAGTAAGAGTAAGCAAAAGCAATGTCTCCAAGAGCTTGGAAGCTTCTCCATACCTTCTGTGTCTCTGTCACAGCTCCTATGCTGATCCCTGTGAGACTTCCCTTCACCTTCCCATTTGCTGATGAAACCATAACCAAATTAAAAAAAAAAAGTTTCCTTCTGATCCACGTTAGTGACTATATAGATGTGTTATATAGTTACGGACCTACGACTTGAGCTATGCCGAGAGCAAGACCAGCAGAGGAATAAGTGAAAGACATGACAGCAGCGAGGATAGAGAGCCACCAAAGCTGATCAAAATCTGGGATCTGAGAGAATATAATCTGAACTAGACCAAAAGCTATCATGTAAGGGTTACTGTTCATGTGACATGGATCTTTCCCTCCACTCTTGTGGAAACAGTTTGATCTCTTAATCGCCCTGAAAATAAAATAAAAAATGATTTAAAAAAAAATATCAAAACCCATTACCAAGAAACACTTTGGTAGCTTTTAGTTGAGAACACTTACATCATGCTTACAGCTGAAGCAATAGTGTAACCAATTGCAACACCAAAGATGTTAAGATACTGAACAATACCACATAACTTGACCTTCACGCCACCTATGAAGAACAATGAAAAAAACATGTTAAATATTCTAGATTTCTCTTAATCTCCTCCACAGACTCATTCAAATATTTGTATTTTTTACCTAGGTTTGATCGGACGGCGTCCATGTAAGTGTAGTTCCTCTTGCCGGAGATAGGGTCGCCGGAGCGGTAGCAAGCAGCTAGGAGAGTGGAAGTGAAATAAGTGACGACGGAGAAGAGTAACATAACCGCCGGTCCAGCGAGCCAACCTAGCTGTGCTGTGGCCCATGCTAGTGATAAAACTCCTGAACCTATCACCGCCGTTATGATATGTGCGCTCGCCGTCAAAACATTTCCTATATATATAACCCAAAGGAACATTTTAAAACTTCATCTTTCTGTTTTTTTTTTCCGATATGCAAGAAGGGAAATGCTATTACCCGTTCGTTTGATACGGCCATCGTCGTCGAAGCACTTGGAGCCACCGGTTTGTGGCATGTCGACGGCGAAAGCTTCTTGCTGGTTTTGAACCATTAGTTTTTTTTTTGGTTCTGTTTTTGTTTTGTTCAATAAATGAACTTAAATTAATTGCCAAGTGTTATTAAAAAAAAGACAGAAGCTAAGTGTTGCGTTTGTCTTATAACATGTGTTTGAAAACCTCTGTCTGGTTCTTGGGGTTCTAGTTTGAATAAGAAGAAGAAGAGGTGGATGAAGGGAAACTGGAAGCTGAGTGCAGATTTATATACACAGAAAACTGGTAAAAGGTTTATACGAAAAGAGAAGAAAAAAGATTGGTGAAAAGCTGGTAGGACCTTACTCATGTGTTCTTTTGACTCCATGATTTATATGAATGATTCTAAAACAAAATGAGATATTAAAACACACACACAGAAGAAAGAAAATATGGGATTGAAAATGAAAGTCCAAGATGCTGCCATCGTTTTCATTTGGACTTAAGTGTCATTGTTCAACTTTGAATGGCCTTTATTATGTGTACGTGTGTTGAAGCTTCAAGTTGTTTTTACTTGCAATTGTTTTTAGAGTCATTCTAAGTAATTTCTCAATTTTTTTACAATTTCGTTTGCAACTGAAAATTACAGATATATATCATGGTATTTAGCCAATAACAATTTTCAAATTCCTTTACACAATCTTTTGTGATGAATGAAATTATTAATATACAAATATAGCCATTTACTATTGATAAAAATAAGAGAAATTTCACATTAGTAGCACAATGACATGTTTTTATTCATGTCATGGGTTTAGGAAAAAACAATTTTTTATTTAGATGGTTTAGATTATAAAATAGCAAAATATATGTAGAAAATATCTCGTCTGTAAAGTTAAAACGCATCAAAATGTAAAATAAATGAAAATGACCTAGTGCCAACCTTATATGATGAGTACGCACAATTTTTGTGGAGATTTAAGATGCTAAAGTGAAAAGTGAATAAATATGATCGACTTGATAGTGACATACATTTGATACAAATCTCTTACCCATAATTCGAAAGAATATCTCACCAGACCAGATCATAGAAGTTTCTGCAGGTAGGCGTGCAAGCTATTTTGATTATTTTGCCAACTTAACTCATTAAAAATGTATTGGATTTTGTTCGAGAAGAAACGGTTTCATGGTTTCACCAGCTACGTGAAATGAATATGTTATTTTAAATTTTTTTACCATAAAGTTACTATACAAACCTTTTCTGTTTTCACTACTACCATAAGGTTGATTCGTGGGAAATCAAATCTTTCATCAGGAATTTATATAAAGATTGTCGTCAGACAAAGTCATTAGTTAAGACTAACACTCAATGGAAAGTAGTCCAAAATGAATTATATTCATACAAATAGAATAATAATCTTTTTAACTCCGAGTTTGCGTTAAACCGCAAGCACACATACAAACTGTACTAATCAATCTTAATGGTCGATCACTAGATCTTTACTTTCCATGTGTATATTGCAAAAAAAAAAAAAAAACAATAAAAATCGAGGATCTATGAACAAGAATAAGGTTCTTTGGTTCAGATCATCCACTTTGATTTAAGCAGACATGTACATCCATCCTCAATTAAAGAATGAACCAGAAACGCCTTTCATCATCAGCCCACTTTCTCCAACTTGTTATCTTAGAGTATCATCCTCATTATTTAATATATTTAAAATAGTTTCATCTCAACCCATGAGTTTATCATCACAACACTTAAATTCTCTTTTTCATTTTTCAGCCGTCACGATTTATCTGATTTTAACCTAGAGATAAAAGAGCATCGGATTCCTTGCTTACTATTCCCGGCCGGTAGGTTTCGGTTTAGGTACTTTATTATATTTGACATTTATCATATGTATGATATTTTAAAAGTATCAAGTTTGGTACTGCTAAAATAATTTAGCAAAATGAATGTGTATTCAAAGTTCTAAACTTAATTTTAGTTCACCGAGTAGATTATAACTTTATGTTGTCATGAATTATTTTAATTGGTAATATTTCAATTGATGCATGATCAAATATATTCCATAATGATAATTAACATGTTCTCATGTATGTATGTAGCAATGTATACGTACTTCACTTTTTGGTTTTTATTTCTTTTAGCTCACGAAAATATGTATTGTCTTGCCAGATCAAGCTGACGCAAAGCGTTCTAATTATTATGACATCTTCAAGAAAGGTTTGGCGACTAGTATTTAAGACAGCACTATCATACAAACAACTCTTTTCTAATAAGTTAAACAAGTGCTTGTTGCAATAAGAAAATTAAGAATCGTAACTACCACTAAGAATCTCATCGTTGTAACTTGTAGCTTTCCGTCATTAGTACACCAACCCACTCCGTGATTACAAATACGAAATATCTAAGGATGAAGTTTATGATAAAATCCTCAACAGTTCTTTCACATGGTTTGCTGGTTTCCACTATAGACGTATCTTATCAGTTGTAATGATCAATGATATTTATTTCAAAGCTATTAATACAACTTTCCTGACAACTCGCATGCTAAGTTAATATTATGGAGTTGTATTTCTGTTTTCTTGCCCCCTTTTACTTATTTCGGCAGGGCAAGCCAACCTTGTACTCATTCTTTTTCTTCATGATACATAGTTGAACAGAAACAATGGAAATATCACAGAATGAGTGGAATGTTAAGTTTTTCAAAAAAAAAGTTTTGTTTAAATTTATAGCGCTGCCATACTGCCATTGAAAAGTGTATTAGTTTCAAATAAAATAAAAACAGGTTTAAAAATTAAGTGTAAGCAAGTTATTGGCTTATTGTAAATGCTGTTACAGTTGGAATGTTTGAACGTTAGGTAGCATACTTGAATTTTTGATCCCTTTAATAATTGAACATAAAACAATTTAATTCAATGCTTACCTCATCAAGCAAGGGTTAGAAATATACCACCCTTCGAAGATCGTACTCCACTGCTGGCACTTGACCAAAGCAACTGTTTCTTTTGCAGAATGATTGATGACTCGCAAATTAAATACTTCCAAATAGAAAGGTGATGGAATTATACAATAACATTCTCTTGGTAACAGTTGTTAGAAACCAACAAAATTGTCTCATCATCATCATCATCATCATCATCATCATCATCATCTCTTAGAAATAATCAGTTATTACATCATATTGTACTTTATGTTTTGTTAAATACCTTTGATAGTCAGTTTTCCTAACATTCTCAGGCAATTTTTTTTTTGAAACTGAAAGAAGCTAGCTGGATAATAAAGGCGATTTTTCGTGGTCTATTCTATGTTTTATGTTGTTATTAGAATGATTGTATTCTCAGGCAAATTAGTGTCTATTCTATGTTTTATGTTGTTATTAGAATGATTCATATATACCATAAAAGATAGTTTATAATAGATTAACTCAAATATCAAATGTGGATTGAAAATTTTAAACAAAAGTGAAGAGTATAAACTTAAGTATATAGAAGATTTACCGAAAATTCATTATTTTAAAAGGGGTTGTTAAGCCACGGATTTTGAAAAAAAAAAATATGAAAATCTTGTTTTAGTGTATAGTTTCTTAGAGCACTGACATAAGATGATGACCAAAGAGGTTTAGAACTTTTGTTGTCTCCGTTTCTCTAGATAATGATGATTTTTATTATGGTAATTCCACTATTCTGGGCAGTATATGAAAGAATACATTAATTCAAATGTAGAATGTGGTTTGAAAATTTTAAACAAAATTGAATAGTATAAACTTTAGTATATAGAAGATTTATCAAAAACTCATTATATTAAAATGGGTTAGCCCACGGATTTTGAATTTTTTTCAAAAATATGAAAATATGGTTTTAGTGTATAGTTTCATAGAGCACTGACATAAGATAATGGTCAAAAATTTTAGAACCTCTGTTGTCTCAATTTTTCAAGTAAATGAAGGGGTTAACCCATGGATTTTGATATTTTTTCAAAAATATGAAAATCTGGTTTTAGTGTAAAGTTTCATAGAGAACTGACATAAGATAATGATCAAAGAGTTTAGAACTTCTGTTGTCTCTGTTTTTCAAGATAATGAAGATTTTATAATGCAAATTTCATTGATCTACGCAGTATATGAAATTTTACTAAACTAAATATTAAAAAATTAGAATGATTCCTATATACCATGAAAGATAGTTTATAATACATTAATTCAAATGTATAATGTGGCTTAAAATTTTTAAACAAAAGGAAGAATATAAACTTCAGTATATAGAGGATTTACCGAAAATTCATTATTTTAAAAGGGGTTAACCCACGGATTTTGAAAAAAATTTCAAAAATATAAAGATCAGTTTTTAGTGTATAGTTTCATAGAGCACTGAAATAAGATGATTGTCAAAGAGTTTAGAACCACTTTTGTCTCCGTTTCTCTAGATAATGAAGATTTAATAATGCTAATTCCATTGATCTAGGCAGTATATGAAAATTTACTAAACCAAATTTAGAAAACTAGAATGATTCTTATATACCATGGAAGAAAATTTAGAGTACATTAATTCAAATGTAGAATGTGGTTTGAAATTTTTAAATAAAAGTGAAGAGTATAAACTTCAGTATATAGATGATTTACCGAAAACACATTATTTTAAAAGGGGGGGGGGTTAACCTACGGATTTTGATTTTTTTTCAAAAATATGAAAATCTGGTTTTAGTATATAGTTTCATAGAGCACTGACATAAGATAATGGTCAAATAGTTTAGAACCTCTTTTGTCTCCGTTTTTCAAGATAATGAAGATTTTATAAATGCTAATTTCATTGATCTACGCAGTATATGAAATTTTACTAAAATAAATATTAAAAATTAGAATGATTTCAATATACCATGAAATATAGTTTAGAATACATTAATTCAAATGTATAATATGGTTTGAAAATTTTAAACAAAAGTGAAGAGTATAAACTTCAATATATAGAAGATTTACCGAAAACTCATTATTTTAAAAGGGATGTTAACCCACGGATTTTGAATTTTTTTAAAAAATATGATATCTGGTTTTAGTGTATAGTTTATAGAGAACTTACATAAGATGATGGTTAAAGAGGTTTAGAACCTCTGTTGTCTCCGTTTCTGTAGATAATGAAGATTTTATAATACTAATTCCATTGATCTAGGCAGTATATGAAATTTTACTAAACTAAATATTAAAAAATTAGAATGATTTCTATATATCATGAACGATAGTTTAGAATACATTAATTTAAATGTAGAGTGTGGTTTAAATTTTTAAACAAAAGTGAAGATTATAAACTTCAGTAAATAGAAGATTTACCGAAAACTCATTATTTCATAAACCCCCGGATTTTGGAAAAAATTCAAAAATATGAAAATCTGGTTTTAGTGTATAGTTTCATCGAGAACTGACATAAGATGATGGTCAAAGAGTTTAGAACCTCCGTTGTCTCTGTTTCTCTAGATAATGAAGATTTTATAATGCTAATTTAACTAATACATGCAGTATATGAAATTTTAGTAAACTAAATATTAAAAAATTAGAATGATTTCTATATACCATTAAAGATAGTTTAGAATACATTAATTCAAATGTATAATGTGGTTTGAAAGTTTTAAGCAAAAGTGAAGAGTATAAACTTCAGTATATAGAGCATTTACCGAAAACTCAATATTTTTGAAGGGGTTAACCCACGGATTTTGAAAAAAATTCAAAAATAAGAAAATATAGTTTTAGTGTGTAGTTTCATCGATCACTGACATAAGATGATGGTCAAAGAGTTTAAAACTTTTGTAGTCTCCGTTTCTCTAGATAATGAAGATTTTATAATGCTAATTCCACTGATCTAGGTAGTATATGAAATTTTACTAAACTAAATATTTAAAAATTAGAATGATTCCTATATAACATGAAAGATAGTTTAGAATACATTAATTCAAATGTAGAATGTGGTTTAAAATTTTTAAACAAAAGGAAAGTGTATAAACTTCAGTATATAGAGGATTTACAGAAAACTTATTATCTTAGAAGGGGTTAACCCACGGATTTTGTGAAAATTTTCAAAAATATGAAAATCTGGTTTTAGTGTATAGTTTCATCGAGCACTACCATAAGATGATGGTCAAAGAGTTTAGAACCTCTATTGTTTCCGTTTCTCCACATAATGAAGATTTTAAAATGCTAATTCCACTAATCTAGGCAGTATATGAAATTTTACTAAACTAAATATTAAAAAATTAGTTAGATTCCTATATACCATGAAAGATAGTTTAGAATACATTAATTCAAATGTAGAATGTTGTTTGAAATTTTTAAACAAAAGTGAAGAGTATAAACTTCAAAGTTTACCGAAAACTCATTATTTTAGAAGGGTTAAACAACAGATTTTGTGAAAAATTTCAAAAATATGAAAATCTGGTTTTAGTTTATAGTTTCATCGAGCACTAACATAAGATGATGGTCAATGAGTTTAGAACCTCTGTTAACTCCGTTTCTCCAGATAATGAAGATTTTATAATGCTGATTCCACTAATCTAGGCAGTATATGAAATTTTACTAAACTAAATATTAAAAAATTAGAATGATTCCTATATAACATGAAAGATAGTTTAGAAAACATTAATTCAATTGAAGAATGTTGTTTGAAATTTTTAAACAAAAGTGAAGAGTATAAAACTTCAGTATATAGAAGATTTACCGAAAACTCATTCTTTTAGAAGGGGTTAACCCACGGATTTTGCGAAAAATTTCAAAAATATGAAAATCTTGTTTTAGTGTATAGTTTCATCGAGCACTAACATAAGATGATGGTCAAAGAGTTTAGAACCTATGTTGTCTCCGTTTCTCCAGATAATGAAGATTTTATAATGCTAATTCCACTAATCTAGGCAGTATATGAAATTTTACTAGACTAAATATTAAAAAATTAAAATGATTCCTATATGCCATGAAAGATTGTTTAGAATACATTAACTCAAATTTAGAATGTGGTTTGAATGTTTTTAAACAAAAGGGAAGAGTATAAACTTCAGTATATAGAGAATTTACCGAAAATTCATTATTTTAACCCACAGATTTTGTGAAAATTTTCAAAAATACGAAAATCTGGTTATAGTCTATAGTTTCATCGAGCACTAATATAAGATGGTGGTAAAAGAGTTTAGAACCGAAGTTGTCTCCGTTTCTCCAGATAATGAAGATTTTATAATGCTAATTCCACTAATCTAGGCAGTATATGAAATTTTACTAAACTAAATATTAAAAAATTAAAATGATTCATATATACCATGAAAGATAGTTTAGAATACATTAATTTAAATGTAGAATGTTTTTTGAATTTTAAAAAAAAAGTGAAGAATATAAACTTCAGTATATAGAGGATTTACCGAAAACTCATTATTTTAGAAGGGGTTAACCCACGGATTTTGTGAAAATTTTCAAAAATATTAAAATCTAGTTTTAGTGTATAGTTTCATCGAGCACTAACATAAGATGATGGTCAAAGAGTTTAGAACTTCTG
Organism: Raphanus raphanistrum subsp. raphanistrum; assembly: GCA_019706035.1. NCBI lineage: Eukaryota > Viridiplantae > Streptophyta > Magnoliopsida > Brassicales > Brassicaceae > Raphanus > Raphanus raphanistrum. The sequence goes on from CM033988.1 coordinate 56,721,781, forward strand.
TTGTTTCCGTTTCTCCAGATAATGAAGATTTTATAATGCTAATTCCACTAATCTAGGCAGTCTATGAAATTTTACTAAACTAAATATTAAAAAATTAGAATGTTTCCTATATACCATGAAAGATAGTTTAGAATACATTAATTCAAATGTAGAATGTGGTTTGAAATTTATAAACAAATGTGAAGAGTATAAACTTTAGTATATAGAGGATTTACCGAAAATTCATTATTTTAGAAAGTGTTAACCCACGGAATTTGTGAAAAAATTAAAAAATATGGAAATCTGGTTTTAGTGTATATTTTCATCGAGCACTAACATAAGATGATGGTCAAAGAGTTTAGAACCTCTGTTGTCTCCGTTTCTCCAGATAATGAAGATTTTATAAAGCTAATTCCACTAATCTAGGCAGTATATGGAATTTTATTAAACTAAATATTAAAAAATTAGAATGATTCCTATATACCATGAAAGATAGTTTAGAATACATTAATTTAAATATAGAATGTGGTTTGAAATTTTTAAACAAAAGGGAAGAGTATAAACTTCAGTATATAGAGAATTTACCGAAAATTCATTATTTTAGAAGGGGTTAACCCACGGATTTTGTGAAAATTTTCAAAAATACCAAAATCTGGTTATAGTCTATAGTTTCATCGAGCACTAACATAAGATGATAGTCAAAGAGTTTAGAACCTATGTTGTCTCTGTTTCTCCAGATAATGAAGATTTTATAATGCTAATTCCACTAATCTATGCAGTATATGAAATTTTACTAAACTAAATATTAAAAAATTAAAATGATTCCTATATACCATGAAAGATAGTTTAGAATACATTAATTCAAATGTAGAATGTTTTTTGAATTTAAAAAAAAAAGTGAAGAATATAAACTTTACTAAAAGGTGTTAACCCACGGATTTTGTGAAATTTTTTAAAAATATTAAAATCTAGTTTTAGTGTACAGTTTCATCGAGCACTAACATAAGATGATGGTCAAAGAGTTTAGAACCTCTGTTGTTTCCGTTTCTCCAGATAATGAAGATTTTATAATGCTAATTCCACTAATCTAGGAAGTCTATGAAATTTTACTAAACTAAATATTAAAAAATTAGAATGATTCCTATATACCATGAAAGATAGTTTAGAATACATTAATTCAAATGAAGAATGTGGTTTGAATTTTTTAAACAAAAGTAAAGAGTATAAACTTCAGTATATAGAGGATTTACCGAAAACTCATTATCATAGAAGTGGTTAACCCACGGATTTTGTGAAAATTTTCAAAAATATAAAAATCTGATTTTAGTGTATATTTTCATCGAGCACTAACATGAGATGATGGTCAAAGAGTTTAGAACTTCTGTTGTCTCCGTTTCTCCAGATAATGAAGATTTTATAATGCTAATTCGACTAATCTAGACAGTATATGAAATTTTACTAAACTAAATATTAAAAACTAAAATGATTTCTATATACCATGAAAGATAGTTTAGAATACATTAATTCAAATGTAGAATTTGGTTTGAAATTTTTAAACATAAGTGAAAAATATAAACTTTAGTATATAGAGTTTTTACCGAAAACTCATTATTTTAGAAGGGGTTAACCCACGGATTTTGTGAAAATTTTCAAAAATATAAAAATCTGGTTTTAGTGTATAGTTTCATCGAGCACAAACATAAGATGATGGTCAAAGAGTTTAGAACCTATGTTGTCTCCGTTTCTCCAAATAATGAAGATTTTATAATGCTAATTCCACTAATTTAAGCAGTATATGAAATTCTACTAAATTAAATATTAAAAAATTAGAATTATTCCTATATACCATGAAAGATAGTTTAGAATACATTAATTCAAATGTAGAATGTGGTTTGAAATTTTTAAACAAATGTGAAGAGTATAAACTTCAGTATATAGAGGATTTACCGAAAACTCATTATTTTAGAAGGGGTTAGTTAACCCACGGATTTTGTGAAAAATTTCAAAAATTAGAAAATCTTGTTTTAGTGTATAGTTTCATCGAGCACTAACATAAGATGATGGTCAAAGAGTTTAGAACCTCTGATGTTTCCGTTTCTCCAGATAATGAAGATTTTATAATGATAATTCCACTAATCTACGCAGCAGAATTTTATTAAACTAAATATTAAAAAATTAGAATGATTCCTATATACCATGAAAGATAGTTTAGAATACATTAATTCAAATGTAGAATGTGGTTTGAAATTTTTAAACAAAAGTGAAGAGTATAAACTTCAGTATATAGAGGATTTACCGAAAACTCATTATTTTAGATGTGGTTAACCCACGAATTTTGTGAAAAATTTCAAAAATATTAAAATATAGTTTTAGTGTATAGTTTCATCGAGCACTAACATTAGATGATGTTCAAAGAGTTTAGAACCTCTGTTGTTTCCGTTTCTCCAGATAATGAAGATTTTATAATGCTAATTCCACTAATCTAGGCAGTATATGAAATTTTACTAAACTAAATATTAAAAAATTATAATTATTCCTATATACCATGAAAGATAGTTTAGAATACATTAATTCAAATGTAGAATGTTTTTTGAAATTTTTAAACAAAAGTGAAGCGTATAAACTTTAGTATATAGATGATTTACCGAAAATTCATTATTTTAGAAAGGGTTAACCCACGGATTTTGTGAAAAATTTCAGAAATATGAAAATCTGGTTATAGTGTATTGTTTCATCGAGCACTAACATAATATGATGGTCAAAGAGTTAAGAACCTATGTTGTCTCCGTTTCTCCAGATAATGAAGATTTTATAATGTTAATTCCACTAATCTAGGCAGTATATGAAATTTTACTAAACTAAATATTAAAAAAATAAAATGATTCCTATATACCATGAAAGATAGTTTAGAATACATAAATTCAAATGTAGAATGTGGTTTGAATTTTTTTTAAAAAAGTGAAGAATATAAACTTCAGTATATAGAGGATTTATAGAAAATTCATTATTTTAGAAGGAGTTAACCCACGGATTTTGTGAAAATTTGCAAAATATTAAAATCTAGTTTTAGTGTATAGTTTCATCGAGCACTAACATAAGATGATGGTCAAAGAGTTTAGAAACTCTGTTGTTTCCGTTTCTCCAGATAATGAAGATTTTATAATGGTAATTCTACTAATATAGGCAGTATATGAAATTTTACAAAACTAAATATTAAAAAATTAGAAAGATTCCTATATACCATGAAAGATATTTTAGAACACATTAATTCAAATGTAAAATGTGGTTTGAAATTTTTAAACAAAAGTAAAGAGTATAAACTTCAGTATATAGATGATTTACCGAAAATTCATTATTTTGGAAGGGGTTAACCCACGGATTTTGTGAAAAGTTTTAAAAATATGAAAATCTGATTTTAGTGTATAGTTTCATCGAGCACTAACATAAGATGATGGTCAAAGAGTTTAGAACCTATGTTGTCTCCGTTTCTCCAGATAATGAAGGTTTTATAATGATAATTCCACTAATCTAGGTAGTAAAATTTTACTAAACTAAATATTAAAAAATAAGAATGATTTCTATATACCATGAAAGATAGTTTAGAATACATTAATTCAAATGTAGAATGTGGTTTGAAATTTTTAAACAAAATTGAAGAGTATAAACTTCAGTATATAGAGGATTTACCGAAAACTCATTATTTTAGAAGGGGTTAACCCACGGATTTTGTGAAAAATTTCAAAAATATGAAAATATATTTTTAGTGTATAGTTTCATCGAGCACTAACATAAGATGATGGTCAAAGAGTTTAGAACCTCTGTTGTCTCCGTTTCTCTAGATAATGAAGATTTTATAATGCTAATTCCACTAATCAATGCATTATATGAAATTTTACTAAACTAAATATTTAAAAATTAGTATGATTCCTGTCTACAATGAAATATAGCTTAGAATACATTAATTCAAATTTAGAATGTGGTTTGAAATTTTTAAACTAAAGTGAAGAGTATAAACTTCAGTATATAAAGGATTTACCGAAAACTCATTATTTTAGAAGGGGTTAACCCACGGATTTTGTGAAAAAATCAAAAAATATGAATGTCTGGTCTTAGTGTATTGTTTCATCAAGAACTAACATGATATGATGGTCAAAGAGTGTAGAACCTCTATTGTCTCCACTAATTTAGGCAATATATGAAATTTTCCTAAACTAGGTATTAAAAATTTAGAATGATTCCTATATACCATGAAAGATAGTTTAGAACACATTAATTCAAATGTATAATGTGGTTTGAAATTTTTAAACAAAAGTGAAGAGTATAAACTTCAGTATATAGAGGATTTACCGAAAACTCATTATTTTAGAAGGGGGTTAACCCACAGATTTTGTGAAAAAATTCAAAAATATGAAAATCTGCTTTTAGTGTATAGTTTCATCGAGCACTAACATCGGATGATGGTCAAAGAGTTTAGAACCTCTGTTGTCTACGTTTCTCTAGATAATGAAGATTTTATAATGATAATTCCACTAATCTTGGCAATATATGAAATTTTACTAAACTAAATATTAAAAAATTAGAATGATTCCTATATACCATGAAAGATAGTTTAGAATACAGTAATTCAAATGTAGAATGTGGTTTGAAATTTTTAAACAAAAGTGAAGAGTATAAACTTCAATATATAGTGGATTTACCGAAAACTCATTATTTTAAAAAGGGTTAACCCACAGATTTTAGAAAAAAATCAAAAATATGAAAATCTGGTTTAAGTGTATATTTTTATTGAGCACTAATATAAGATGATGGTCCATGAGTTTAGAACCTTTATTGTCTTTGTTTCTCTAGATAATGAAGTTTTATAATGCTTATTCCACTAATATATGCAGTATATGAAATTTTAGTAAACTAAATATTAAAAAATTATAATGATTCCTATATACCATGAAAGATAGTTTAGAATACATTAATTCAAATGTAGAATGTGGTTTGAAAATTTTAAACTAAAGTGAAGAGTATAAATTTCAGTATATAGAGCATTTACCGAAAACTCAATATTATTGAAGGGGTTAACCCACGGAATTTGAAAAAAAAATCAAAAATATGAAAATCTGGTTTTAGTGTATAGTTTCATCGAGCACTGGCATAAGATGATAATCAAAGAGTTTAGAACCTTTGTAGTATACGTTTCTCTAGACAGACTATGAAGATTTTTTTTTCTGAAACACGACTATGAAGATTTTATAATGCTAATTTCATTTATCAAGACAGTATATGAAATTTTACTAAACTAAATATTTAAAAATTAGAATGATTCTTATATACCATGTAAGATAGTTTAGAATACATTAATTCAAATGTAGAATGTTGTTTGGATTTTTTAAACAAAAGTGAAGAGTATAGACTTCAGTATATAGAGGATTTACCTAAAACTCATTATTTTAAAAGAGGTTAACCCACGGATTTTGAAAAAAAAAAATCATAAATATGAAAATCTGGTTAGTGTATAGTTTCTTAAAACACTTACATAAGATGATGGCCAAAGAGGTCTAGAACCCTTGTTGTCTCCGTTTCTCTAGATAATGAAGATTTTATAATGCTAATTTCACTAATCTATGCAGTATATGAAATTTTAGTAAACTAAATATTAAAAAATTAGAATGGTTCCTGTATACCATGAAAGATATTTTAGAATACATTAATTCAAATGTAGAATGTGGTTTGAAATTTTTAAACTAAAGTGAGGTGTATAAACTTCAGTATATATAGCATTTACCGAAAACTCAATATTTTTGAAGAGGTTAAACCACGGATTTTGGAAAAAAAAATGTAAATATGAAAATCTAGTTTTAGTGTATTCTTAGAGCACTGACATAAGATGATTGTCAAAGATGTTTAGAACCTTTGTTGTCTCCGTTTCTCTAGATAATGAAGATTTTACAATGGTAATTCCACTATTCTAGCCAGTATATGAAATATTATCAAACTAAATATTAAAAAATTTGAATGATTCATATATACCTTGAAAGATAGTTTAGAATACATTAATTCAAATGTCGAATGTGGTTCGAAATTTTTAAACAAAAGTGAAGAGTATAAATTTTAGTATATAGAGCATTTACCGAAAACTCATTATTTTAGAAGGGGTTAACCCACAAATTTTGAAAAATTCAATAAATATGAAAAACTTGTTTAAATGCATAGTTGCATCATGTATATATATAGGATGATGGTAAAAGAGGTTTGGAACCTCTGTTGTCTCCGTTTCTCTCAAGAATAAAGATTTAATAGTGGTAAATCCAATGATTTAGGCAGCATATAAAGTTTTACTAACTTAAATGTTAAAAAATTAAAGAGTATTAACTCATTATATAAGGAATTTACCTAAAAACTAAATATTTTCGTAGTGTAACCTAAAAAAATTGAGAAAATTTTAATAATATGGAAATATTGTTTTAATAAATATATAAAATGTACACTGACATAGGATAATGTTCAAAGAGGTTTTGAACCTTTAATGTTTCCGTTTATCTAAAGAATATAGATTTCATAGTGGTTCCTCCACTAATTTAAGCAACATATAAAATTTTATTAAAATATTTGTTAAACAAAAAGTAGAACGATGCCCATGTACCATGGGAAGAAAGCTTATGATAACTTAATACAAATTTATAATGTAATTTGAAAATTTTAAACAACTTTAATGAGTATAAAATTCAGTATGTATAGAAATTAACGAAAAGTTTATATTTTTATAGGGGTTAGCCCACAAATTTTGAAAAAAATCAATAAATATGAAAATCTTATTTAAATGCATAGTTGCATCATGCATTGACATAGGATAGGATGATGGTCAAAGAGGTTTGAAACCTTTGTTGTTTTTGTTTCTCTTAAGAATAAAAATTTCATAGTAGTAAGATCAGTGATTTAGGCAACATATGAAATTTTACTAAATTAATTGTTAAAAAATTAGAATGATGCATGTGTACCATGAAAAAGAGTTTATCATACATTAATAAATATGTATAAAGTTATTAGAAAATTTTAAACAACACTAATGAGTATAAACGAAAAAATATAGAGCATTTAACTAAAAACTCAATAGTTTCGTAGGGGTTAACCTACCTATTTTGAGAAAAAAATAAAAAAATAAGAAAATATTGTTTTAATGCATATTTGAATCACAAACTAACATGGGATAATGGTCACTGAGATTTGGAACCTAATTTATGATACAGTAATAAAAAAATATAATGTAATTAGAATTTTTTTTAAAAAAAAATAAGAATTAACTCAATATTTTCGTAGTGTAACCTACAAAATTTGAGAGAAATTCAATTATTTGGAAATATTTTTTTAATAAATATATACAATGTATACTGACATAGGATAATGCTCAAAAAGGTTTTGAACCTTTAATGTTTCCGTTTATCTAAATTATATAGATTTCATAGTGGTTAGTCCAGTTATTTAAGCAACATATAAAGTTTTATTAAAACAATTGATTATAAATAGAATGATGTCCATGTACCACAGAAGAAAGTTTATAATAAATTAAGACAAATTTATAATGCAGTTAGAAATTTTTAAATAACTTTAATGAGTATAGACTTTAGTATATATAGAAATTAACAAAAAAAAATATTTTTCATAGGGGGTTATTAACTCACAAATTTTTTAAAAAAAAATATATGAAAATCTTGTTTAAATGCATAGTAGCATCATGTATTGACATAGGGTGATGGTCAAATAGGTTTGGAACCTTTGTTGTCTTCGTTTCTATCAACAATAAAGATTTCATAGTGATAAAACCAATGCTTTAGACAGCATATGAAGATTTAGGAACTTAATTGTTAAAAAGTAGAATGATGCTCATGTACCATGAAAGAGAGTTTATCATACATTAATAAAAATATATAAAGTAATTTGAAAATTTTAAACAACACTAATGAGTATAAACTTAAAAATATAGAGATTTTAACAAAAACTCAATATTTTCATTGGGTTTAACTCACATATTTTAAGAAAAAAATCATAAATATAACAATATTGTTTTAATGCATATTTGCATCATAAACTAACAAAGAATAATGTTCAAGGAGGTTTGGAACCTTTGTAGTTTCCGTTTCTCTAAAAATAGAGATTTCATAGTGGTTTTATCCATTCCTTTCTTATTTCATTTGTTTGGTTTCTCTAAAATGTTCGAGACAAATAGCAATCATCATTTCATTTTCCATCCAGAAGGACGTGTGCGTAGGGAGTACTTATCATAGATGAATGCATGGTTGGATTTTGAAAAATAATATTCATAATTAACGTCAAATTTGACCCAAAAATATATAATTCGAACCATTTGAATAAAAGATATAACACATTTTCTTGCCGATTCAGGGCACATCAAGCCTCCTCCACAAGACCAGAAGTTTGAGAATCTTATTATTGTAGCTATGTTTTGTAATGGCATTTTCACAGTTGAATAAAATAAGCAAATGCTTTGTTTCATATATTTGATTATAGTTCCTATCAGTTAATTCTTGCGAAGCGTGGTTGGATTTTCCTTTTTATTAATTGTTGTTATGTTCATTACATTGGTCCTACACATCAATCGAACTGAATACATTTGGTCTCTGACCCAGTGAGTTTCTTCTATCAACAATACAGAGGAAAAAAACAAAAGGAAGCACCAAGAAACCCAAATCAGAGGAAGAGCTCTTGTGGCACTGAGGTGGGGCAAAACTTCTTTGCTGCAAACTTGTACTGCCAAAAATAGAAGAAAAAAAAAAGAGTAAACATTTCAACTATCTTAATTACATGAAGATACTAATAATAAATAACAAAAGAAGTGGAGTGGAGTGTTATGTTACCTTGTCTTGACTGTACTTCTTTCTGACTGCAACTACATCGGCTGAGGGACTCTCATGACATAGCTGAAGAAGATTCGTAACGCATGCTTCCAAATGTTTAGCCCTGTACGATGTGTAATGCTCTAACGTAGAGCTCTGTCAAAAAAAACGCAAATTTAAACAGGTTTGTTAGAACACTGAGTTAAACAAACTAAAGACTGTAAATAAAGTTTATTTGTCATACCCATGGTTTTCTTGAAGGGTGCAATATGTATCGTGCCAAGAAAACAGCAGAGGCTGCGACAAGTGATGGAGCGTAGCGAAGCATAGCGTAATCTAAGAGAGATAATTCGCTGAGATAGCTCGCTAGTGACTCAAACAGCAGTGATGGAACCTAATAAACAGCAATAAACAGTTAGAAACGTATATAAACCCATCACCAGTTGAGTAAATAATTCATCTTCAATTGTTATATAGCATTATACCTCAGTTTTGCCTTTAGCAGCACGAACAAAGCGCCTAATTAACCAACAATTTAAACAAGTCGGATCAGCAGGGACACACACACACACGCAAAAATAGTAATAACATCAATATGATCAGAAGCTACCTCAAGAAACATTTTGCTGTTGGAGTTGTTAATTCGAACTTTAGGTAATTCAGAACAGAAGACTCCATTTCCAGAAGCTGTTAAGATTTAACATTAACGATGTATTACACTTTGCATATATGAAACCCACAAGAAGAAGAGCTTGTCCACAATAAATTAAACACAAACCTCGTTTCTTAAGTATGTGTTATCAGTGATGTAACAGAAACTCTCCACTTGAGGCACACACACTTCTTCATATTTTCTGAAAATTCATCAAGTCCGCAAGTTAAAAAAAAAATTGCATACTTTTAAAAGAAGCCAAAAGTATCAAAACCTCAAGAGTAAAAAGTGTATAGATAGATTTCTTACGCAGCAATCATCATGCATGAAACACCAAGCAACTGCAGGTTCTGCTTGGTAATCACATTCCCTGAAAGATACCGGTCCAAACAGTTCACCGCCAGGTACAACGTCTCAGGCAAAAGCCTATACTCTTCAGCAACCTGTAATGTAGGTTTTGATGAAAAAAAATCTATAAAAGAAACGTTCTTTCTTGTTGCCTCATCAAATCTAAATGCAGTTTAACTGAACGCTTTTACCTCCACGAGCCAGTCAATGAGTATAGTACGCATGGTAGCATTGATGTTTGGCTGAACTCTCTCCATGTAATCAAAAGCAGGCCTTTTCTTTACCTAACAGAGAATAATAAACAAGCAAACTCAGAAAACAGAGCCAAGTTTTTTTTTTTAGTTGTTGAAAACTCGTAAAAGCGATTCCCAACCTCGGATAAACGCAAATGCTCGTAGATATCACAAGCAAAGGCACCACAGAGTTGTGGATCCACAAGGTTACTATCAATATCATCAACATCATTTCCCAGATCTGACTCTGCATCTAATAAGGATGATGATGATTCGATGATGTCTTCGTAAGGAACGAGTAGGTTTGATTTCGCGATTGGCTTGGGAGGTTTCGATGCCTTCTTCGATCTCCCGATCTTATTTGAACAATGCACCTTCAAATAGACGGAACGATTATAAAACCCTAAAACCCTAATTTCACTCGGCGGAGAAAGAAGAAGAAGTTTTTTCAACTTACGAGAGTAGACGACGGAGCGGAGATTCTAGATCCGTTCTTCTGGTTTGTGATGTCTCCGAGGGGATTACGGCGGTTTACGACGTCGCCGAGTGGGGCTCGGGTTTTGGCTACGCTCGGGCGAGAAATTGGATTCTCTTTGGGTAGATTCCTCGATGACGACGAAGAGGAAGTCATTTTTGTCGAGGAAGAAGTGGAAGATCTCCGATTCGGCGGCGGCGGATCCGTTCGTTCTTCTCCGGTGAGATGAGTTAGGGTTTCTCTTCTGCGAGGGAGGGATCTTGAGAGAGACGAAGAACAAACAACGAAGAAGAATGAAGAAGAGACTAGGGAGTTACTATTTCTATTTATTAATGGTAAATGAATTAATCCTGGCCGTTGGATTAAGTCAAAAACCGTTACGACTTACGCGATTGGATTAATAGACGGGGGACCCACTATTGTTGAGCGCGAAACTTCTATTATACTGAAGCATTAGTAAACAAACCTTCTTCGCGAGGAAGAGGGTGCTAAACAAGAGCGGGAAAAAGCCTTAGGTATACCGTCCAGTAAAACCTTCTTCAGGACAAAGAGGGTTTTATCCAAGAGCGTTAAAAGGGCCAAGTCTACAGTCCCACGTATAACATAGTTTAATAATTGTTTGGAATATGTTTCAAAAAAAAAAATGTTTGGATTAATATAGCTTCAGATTTTGAAATGTAGGATTAGAAGAAATCTAGATGTCGAATTTGAAAAACAAAAGTGTTTATTTTTATAAAAAAAATAGTTTATTATGGGTGAATATGTGACTGATTTGTTTGTTGATTTGTTGGAGACATAGGCACCGAATGTTTATATCCGCATTACACTAGCACCGCAGTTAATATTAACAACAATTTTTGCATATACATATTATATATTTTTATTACTATTTAGACTGCTTCACATGTTACCATCCAGACCCTTAAAGTGATACATTATGCTAAGAGGATGTTTTCAAGTGATGTGTTGTTGTTTGTTCAAGTATAAAGTTCATCTTTCATGATCAGAAGAATCTGCTGATCAGTTTATGTTCGTTCCCTCATCCCTCTAGTTTAAGATATATTATAATAATCTACATTTCTTTTTATGAGTTAAGACTTGAAGAGTCTTGTAGCCGGCGCTGATGAGTGCCTACTGAACGTGGCAAGCAATACAAATTTTGTGCTCGTTCCACAATTCCAATAGAAAAGCTCCACTTCTTGACTCTATGGTGGTCGTTGGAAGTTTGGTTTGACCTTTATGTGACAAATGTCATGATCATGCCTTTGTACAGTTTCTAAAGACTTAATTGGAATCTTTTGCAGACGAGACAGAAAAAGGTTTAAGTGGTTATACCTTTTGCGTTTCATGTAGGGAAAAAGGGTCATTGTGACATTGATGATCATTTCAAAGTTTGAATTACCAACAGTTTTATTTTTGATTTGGTTTCATTTTCCACTTTCACGTCTAAATCATGAAAGACCGCGTGCTGTAACACTATATTAGAGCACTTGAATATTTGAACTCTTTTAATTCTGCCGACCTGTTACTATACACACATATATCATCACAAGGCCATTATGTGTTATCAGCTAAAAGTTCAAATACTGTGTGCTATATACCAAAACTGAATAAAAACAAGCAGTTTTCATGTGTGATTGCTAAAATTCAAATACTTGTGCTATATACCAAAAACTGAATAAGACAAGCATTTCTCATGGCCTAGATTGATAGATGCAGTTTTCCTCCAGGTTTTTATGTGGGTGTTATAATCTCAATTAGAGTTTGAAATTTGAATATTATAATATATGGTGACCATTGTATAATTGAAAAGGTTATGTTTAATGGTGGGGACAAATTAGAAACAAGTCAAATACGCAGATAAACTTCTCTAATCTCTCCCGCCACCCACCTCCTCTAATCTCGCCTCCCATCTCTCTTTCTCTCTCCTATCCTATCTCATGTTTTTGTCTTAATATAAAGACATTTAACTCAATTCTTAATCCAAAGTCACAAGTCATCTCTCTCTCTCTTTGGTTTTGTTTTCATATCTCTTCTCGTGAGCATAAACCAAAACCGATATGGCTATTGTTGCTGCTGCCGTTGATGATTCTTTCAAGAGACCAGGATCCGTACCTTTCAGCTGGGAGGTCCGACCCGGTGTACCCAAGACCCGAGTTTCTCAACCCGGACCCGGAACCGGAAACGGAAACACTCCTCTTCTTCAGCCTCCCAAGAAACTCTCTCCTCTCCGTTTAAAACCAGTCTCTCGCTCTCAGTCGCTTCTCCCGCCGGCGCTATCTCCGCCGTCGTCTTCTTTCATCTCAAGCTCCAAGAGCCGCTCTCTATCTCCCCTCGCTCCTTCATTTCCGACTCCGTCAAAGCTCAAACCGCCGCCGCCGTCGTCGCAGTCCGGACTCTACTCTCCGGCGCCTTCTTTCCGCTCGACTCCACGCGCTTTCTCCGAGCGGTGGCAGCTCAACCGCCATGACCGGGTCAGACCCGGATTCGAGTCCGAGTCCGAACCCAGACCCGACTTCGCTTTCGCCGGGCTCGGGTGTTTCCCGACGCCGAAGTTTAGGCTGAGGAAGAGCAAGACCGGTGGTGGCCGCCGGAGGAAAACCGGGTCGAGGTCGGACCGTGAGTACTGCTCCGATATGGAGACGATGTCGCCGTGGACTGTTTCTTCTAGCAGGAGGTCAGTTTCTCCGAGATGGGACTCGCCCAAGTCGTCGTTCTCTTCGCTCCGGTTCTCGCCGAGACTCGCCAGCGAAACTGAATGGGTCGGGTTTGGGCTCTTTTAAGACCATTTTATTTAAATGGGCCGAGATTGGCTCTTTTAGCCATCCGATTCCAAACCAACAAGAGGCCTGTATCGCTCAAATCAAATTAATCTTCTTAAATTTTGGGTCCTATATCTAATGCCGTAGAGTTTTTTTTTTTTTATCTCGGTAATATTTTGAAGTTTTGAGTGTGTGGAAGAAAGAAGTTTTTTTTCTGCTAAATGAGTATGTAAAATGTTGAAGTGAAAAGTTGTTGCCTATTTTTTTTTTAGTATATGATTACTTCTGATGCATACACAAGGGTATTAGTATATTATATATATATATACTCAAAAAAAAATTCCTTTGTTTCTATGAAAGCAGCATTAAACATACATTTTTTATTTATTTCACTACTAAAAAAAGACTCTTTTCTGTGTGTCAAAGCTCTCCATCTTTCTTGTACTTAGAAGCATCAGTTCCTGAGAAAAGCTCTCCTACCAAACCAAAGCCTCTTGGATATGCTTCGTCTTCCGACAAGTCTCCTCCATTGTCCTGACCCACACTGTTAACCGGAGACGCAAAAAGAACAAGTTGTAGTATAGATTTGATGGAAACAACAACAAGAAGAAAGAAAAGAAAGACGGGTTCAGAACTTGGGAAGCTTGTCACAGTCTGAAGGGATCCATCCAATCCTCTGCTTCTCATTGTCGTAGATCACCATTATCCCTTGGAATGATATGTCTATCACACACCCACACACATACACATAGCCACATAAGATAAGACACTTATGGTCAAAGTAATAAACATAAACAAACTTTAGAAGATTTTACAAACCTCCAATGATGTTATAGTCATCCAGACCGATCTCAGTTCCGTTTAGAATCCCCAAACACACGTTTCCTTTTTCCTGAAAAACAAAAACAAATAACACAAGCTCTCTCAAGTCTCTCAGACTCTCTCAGCCATGGATCTTTATTGAGACTCACAGTGATGATGAGATATGACTCGGGTGGAATCTGAAACAGCTGACCGTTCTTTTGACTCCCACCAAACCGTAAAGTAATCGTCTTGAAGTACTTCTTGACATCATGTACCGACTTCAAAGTCTTCTTGTCTTTCCAACACACCGGTAAGCTCTTATCTTCTTTTGTCTCCGTCAAAGGCTTCCCCTTCAAGTCTTTTCTCACAAGATCGAGAACCGCCTTGTATGCTTCGGCGTTGAAGTAAGTGTAGGAGCTTCCACTATCGAAAATGAAGTTAATGCCTTTGACACCAGTGGTCTTGTCGTTAAAGAGAAGCTCTGCTGGTCCAGTCTTGTAGTTTTTACTAAAAAAAGAAAAAAACAGAATGAGTTTTTCAACTTTGGGACAAAAAAAAAGGTTGCTCTCCTCTCCTCAGTCCTCACCTAGGTGGCTTAAGAGACAGTGAAGTCCATGTAACACCAGAGGAAGGAACAAGCTCATCTCCGATAGAGAGAAAGCCTTTACCGTTATGACTCAAGCAATGCACAATCACATTCTTGGTTACCCCTAAGGAGCTAAGCTGCGACGAGATGCTTACTTTGCCTCTGCCGAGACCAAGGATCCCCGCTGTTGGAGGTGGAGGGTGTGGGCCAGGGTTCTGCTGATCATACCCACATCTGAAACAAAACAAAAAGTAAACTCATTCAAGAATCAATGATAGCAAAGGTTATGAATGAATTTCAAATAAAACTAACCCAAACGTCAAGTGGGGACGCATAGTGGAGCCGTTTTCGAGTCTGAGAGGGAACTCATCAGAGACGAGAGCACCAACGGAGGAGGCATGATCAGAGTACCCAATCTCATAGTCACACTGGTCGTCAGGGTCATCACATTGTTTGCTCTGGGGAAGGTCAAGGCCAGAACACAAGAGGTGGGAACAAGGAAGAGTGTTGTGATTGGGCTTGTACTGACTATCACGAGGCTGCAAAAGGAAAGAGATAATAGCATAGAGATTCAAGATATGATGTCAGTCACAGACAAACTAAAAAGGGAAGTGAAAAGTTGTAAACCTTGGAGCAACCGTTGCAGGGAGCATCGCATTGAACCCAAGTGAGGTCACTGCCGGTGTCGATGTCCAAGTCAAAGAGCTTAGGTGGGTTTCCTATGTTGAGCAACACATAATAGTACCTGAGATTGAAATGGTCCCAAGTCATTGGCAAAAAGATCTGATCTTTAAATCAATAGAATCAATCACCAAACGGAGAAAGATCAAAACTAACAAATGGGTCAGCGAAAAGAGATGAACTTTAAAGGTTACCCGAGAGGATAAACGTTGCCGGAGACGGGGAAGACGACGGAGGAGCCGAGACGGTGGTTCTGTAGCTTGATCTGATGAACCTTGGAGGAGTCTTTGGTAGCTTCTGAGAGTTGAAAACAGAGGAGGAGGAGGAGGAGGAGGAACACATAGAAGACACCTGGAAAGAGGTTTCTTGTCTGCTTTTTTGGGTTCATCATGATTACCTTTCCTCCAAGAAAGCGAAACCAAATCCCGAGAAGGTTTCCTTTTCAGGAGGAGAAAAAGTTTGACACTTTACTGCTGCCGCTGCTTCTTCCTAAATTGTTTTTTTTTTCTTATATAGAGAGAATCTCACTTAACTGCTCGCAAGTTGCAAGTTGCAAGTTGCAAGTTGCAAGTTAGTACAGAGGTTTTGTTTGAGTTCCCGTAGATATCACAGATTGATTGAGAAAATTGGACTTTACTTCGCCAGAATAACGTCAACGCGCATCGGTCAATGAGACTGGAGACGTGGAAGACCCACTCGCGAATCATATGATTGACTAAAAGGCCGAAAGTTCTTTCGGGTGCATGTATAGTAAGCCCATATATCGGCCCATTAATTCTACATGGTGGTGTTTAAATCTTTTGACAGAGGTATTTTCCCCCTTCAAAATTTCAGTAATTGTAATTTGATGAATCAATAATAGTGAAGAAGAGTTGACAAAAAAAAATAGTGAAGAAAAGAAAATAAGAATATCTACTTTTGTGTTAAATAAAATCGGGATTGTTTTCCATAATCTCGTGTTCTAAATTTAGATAATACTATAGTTAGCTTCTTTTTCTTTTGGAAGTGAAAATAAATTATTAAACAATGATAAGAGATATGATTATTTTATCCGGTTAAGACTTGAGTGAGTGACTCCAGATACATCCCAAGTGGCAACTCATCCGCTAACTTTCCGACACATCTCCAAAAGTCACTTGTATCCTCCACCGTTTCGCCACCGTCCGTGACAATAATAATGGCTCTTTCTCTCTCCGCCGCATCTCACTCACTCTGCTCCTCCTCCTCCACCAGAGTCTCTCTTCCCCCCGCCGCCGCCGCCGTCTCCTCCCCATCCCCACTCGTTGCTTTCTCTTCCTCACCACATTCTCTCTCTTCTCTCCGGAGCGTCGCATCCTCCTTTCTCTTCCCTCATTCCCCATCCCTCGTTCAGGTAGAAAACCATAACTTGCGCAACTCCGTACGGAACCATACGTACGTACGCTCTAAACATTTTCGTCTATGATTGCTTTTTCTTAGAGAAAACATCCGATAAACGGGACGAACAGAGGTTCTAACAGCACGGTAGCTGCTGCTGCTGCTGCCTCTGATGCATCTCAACTGAAAAGCGCTAAGGAAGACATCAAAGTCCTTCTCCGTACAAAGTTCTGCCATCCAATTCTCGTTAAGCATCCTTCTTGATGATAATGTTAGGACAGGAAGATATTGAGTTTGTGTGTGTGTTTTGTTTGAACAAGATTGTACATATTTTTCAATTGCAGGTAAGGTTGGGATGGCACGATGCTGGAACGTATAACAAGAATATAGAGGATTGGCCACAGAGAGGTGGTGCTAATGGAAGTCTTAGGTTCGAGCCTGAGCTTAAACATGCTGCAAACGCTGGTCTCGTTAATGCTTTAAAGCTCATCGAACCTCTCAAAGAAAAGTATGCTAACATCTCGTACGCTGACTTGTTCCAGTTAGCTAGTGCCACTGCTGTAGAGGTTAGTAGTTTTGGGGTTTGGTCTAGCCGGAGAACTGACTATATCTATGTTGGTTCTTGAATAACTTTTAGTGATAATTAAACTTTAGGAGGCTGGTGGTCCTGAAATACCGATGAAGTATGGGAGAGTTGATGTCTCAGCACCTGAGCAATGTCCAGAAGAAGGAAGACTCCCTGGTTAACTTTTATCTTTCCCCATTGTCTGTTACATGGCTTCCATAGAGTTTGCTTTTTTTTTCAGCTTTTGTTATAATTAATGAGTTTGAAAACGTATGTAATGTTTTAGATGCTGGACCGCCTTCACCAGCTGATCATCTGAGAGAAGTATTCTACAGAATGGGACTAAATGATAAGGTTCAGTTTCTTTGTTTGTTCATGTTTATTCTCAAATTTTACTGACAGTTGTTGAGGTAGTTTTTTATTCAAGCAGGAGATAGTTGCTTTATCTGGTGCACACACCCTAGGTCGATCCAGACCAGAACGTAGCGGCTGGGGCAAACCCGAGACAAAGTACACGGTATGAGTTCAAAAAACAAAGACAAGAATAGTGTGTAGAGATGTGATGAAAAATGATCAAAAATGGCAGAAAGCTGGACCTGGAGAACCAGGAGGACAGTCCTGGACAGTGAAATGGCTCAAGTTTGACAATTCCTACTTCAAGGTCCCCCTTCTTCTTAGTTCAACTTAAAGACCTTCAGTTCCTTGAAACACTGACTTGACTTGTATGACTTATTTATGCAGGATATCAAAGAAAAGAGAGACGAAGATCTTCTGGTTTTGCCCACTGACGCAGCCCTATTCGAAGATCCTTCATTCAAGGTCTTTCAGCATAATCATTTCTTTGTTACTTAAAAAAAAGATATCTAAAAATAATTGTCTTTCTGCTCTTTTTACAGAACTATGCAGAGAGATATGCAGAAGATCCAGCTGCATTCTTCAAGGACTACGCTGAAGCTCATGCTAAGCTCAGCAATCTTGGAGCAAAGTTTGATCCTCCTGAGGTATATTATATTTTTTTGGTAAAACTGAGGTATATTATATACATTGCAGAAAATAGAGATAACGTTATAGCTAGCTACTTTGTGTGTTATTACCATTATGAACCCATGCATTAGTCTAAAACTGGCTACTACTGAACTTTTAATCAGGGCATTATCATTGACAATGCACAAGGAGAGAAGTTCGTAGCTGCTAAATATTCCACTCAAAAGGTTTGTTTGTTCTCAGTACTTAATCTGTAAATATATACTACATTTTAAGGAAATGGTTCTTGTTGTTTTTTTCTAAAATAAAAATAAAAATAATAATAATGTGGATTATTGGCAGAAAGAGCTTTCGGATTCGATGAAGAAGAAGATAAGAGCAGAGTATGAAGCAATTGGAGGAAGTCCAGATAAGCCATTGCCCACTAACTACTTCCTCAACATCATAATTGCCATCAGCGTCTTGGTCCTACTCTTCACTTTCTTGGGTAATAACAACTCCTCTGATTACTCTGGTTTCTAAATTGTTATACATTGGTTTTCATTCTTCTCTTTTGCATATATATATACATAACTATGTGATCTTCAAATATTCTTTATAAACGAAGACATCATTGTAATAAGAGAGACTAGAGACAAAAACTACATAGCATAACTCTCTTTGATTAGGCTAACCATTGTGCCTGTTTCTACAAGCAAGAAAGACTATTGTTTTTTTTTTTTTTTTTTTAAATAATCTTAGAGGAACTTTTCAAGTTTTATAAAACCACGTGCGACATTGACGTGCGTAGTTATGCTCAATCAATCAATCTCATTAATACTACTTAACTTTACTTGTTGGGAAGATCAAAGTTTACAACTAAATGGAATTTATTCAAGATATTAAATTCTGAATCTTTGCGATTGGTTGGCATGGAAAACGATGTTCCTACCTCTAATGACGCAATAAGCTTACGAATTGAGTCGGTGCGGTTTGGTTAGACTCATTCCCTTTGTTCTAATGTTCTTCTTTGAAACTTTCTTCTTTGAATTTTCTTCCGTGTATAATATAAGATTGATGCCATATATAAATGCAAACTGGTGTTGTATAGCATCGGATTAGACACACCCACGACCAAACTTATTACACTCTGTCTCACCTGTTTAAAACGGCATACAACAACAAAAACAATGCATTATTTATCAGCATTTACAACAAAACTGTTAATATATTGGTGAAACTGAAGAGACATGATCAGTTGTTTATAGATAGATAACATGTGTCTACTTTATGTAGTGTTCGCTTTTCTTTGTAAACTTATGAATATGTATATATAGTATTAGAGTTCAAAGAGATCCACACAGATCTAGAAAGGTGGCATTTTGAGTGAAGCGAATGAGTTAAAACAACTCATTGCTAAACAACACAATCATTATTGTGTTACCCCCCTGATTATGGACTAATTAAAGCAGAAAGCATGTGGCAATCATGCAAGTTTAAGTGAGAATGATATTTTATGAGAATAGAAACGAAAAATCGCCATGCTATTGATTTAGTTGTTATTTTGGGTTGTGGTCAGGATAACAAGGGTGCATGTGAAGTGGATTTGGAGGCACATGATCTTACTTTTATCACCCAATAGTCTCAAGGTCTCATGATATATGGCATTATTGTTACATTCAAAAATACATGTATTATTGTAAAAAAATATTCAAGTAACTAAAAACGTATGTAGTTAAAAGGAAACATTCAAAAATATGTGATTAGATCTGAAGACGATATCCATTAATTTACACTTGTAAACAGTTACACAAAAAGAGTCTTGACTTCTTCGACAAACAAAATTGGTTTTGTTGCTTATAAAACAAGATTTCCATAAATATTTTAACTAATTCTTTTAATTCTCAATTTTATAAGGTAGTTTAATATTTTAGTTAATAATTAATTTTAATAGATTAATTTCTTAAAATGTACAAATTCACTGTTTTGATTTAAAGAAAAATAACAGTGAATCCAAATGTATTTGAAAACTGAAAGTAAAAGTAATTGCATTATTTATTTTAAAAACATTTGATCCAACATATACAATTTATTTACCTTTGTACTATTTGGTAACCTATAATCCATTTTTATAGTCCCTTCTTAATTTTATACTTAATCCAAATGATGAAATCTATTTTGTCTGTGGGTAATAAAACAGAAAAGCTTTTATCCAACTTTTGGCTGTGTATGTACAAACCGTATACCGCAGTAGCACGTTGTCTACACAAAGATGGAAATAAGAGCAAAATACTAATTTTTAGATTAAAAAAAAAAGTTATGAAGAAAATAAAAATAAGAGAAGAAAATAATTACACGTCGTCTTCTACTTTGCTTGTCGTCACTCTCTCCCGGTGAACCAGAATTTCGTAGAAGAAATATAAAATCAATTTTTGTCCTTTTTAACCATTCCTCGTTGCTCCCACTTTCATCTTCCCCCAATTTAATTCTTCAATTAATATTCCGCCGAGCTTTCTTCGCACATCTCTATCCATTAAATCTAGTAAAGTTGCAATAATTAATAGCAAGACGACGACTTTTCTTTTTCTGTTTTGTTGTCAGTCTCCTTCGTGTATTCACGTTTCGTATAAGTCATCAGCAGCCATGGACTCTTCTGTTTTGTTTCGCTGTTACTCATGCATCAGCTTTCTCCTCTGTTTTCTATAACACGACAATATCACAACGACTATTATTACAAACTCCCAAAAAAAAAGAAAACTTGCTCTGTTCCGACAACTTTCTTCGAAGCCATGGTAGTAGCTTCGTGTCCGGTCTGGCGAAAGAACGAGACTTGAAACAGAGTTCTTGATAATAAAGTCGTTACCTTTGTGTTGTTTGTTTGTTTCCAATGGGTTGCGGAGGATCTAAGATAGATGATCAACAGCTCGTGATTCTCTGCAGAGAACGCAAGGAACTGCTCAAAACGGCGTCGCATCACCGCTCCGCTCTCGCCGTCGCTCACCTCGTTTACTTACAGTCTCTCCACGACGTCGGCGAAGCTATCCAGCGTTTCGTCGACGAGGAGAGCGTCTCTTCGTCGGTTCTCACGCTTCCTTCAGACGAAGGGAAGCCGACGAAGCAACGCAGAGGATCGATCTCTTCCACGTCGATTTCTCATTCGGTTATCGAAGAAGAAGGAGAAGAAGATGGAGCCGGTTCGCATTTGAATCTCTCTTCAATTGGATCTGAATCCGGTTTAGAAGACGGATCTGATGATGATGATGATGATGATGATGATGGTCATATCCAAATTGATACCACTCCTGAACCAGAGCTAAACCGGTCAAAACAAACATTTTCCCCCGGTAACCGGTCAAAACAAACATTTTCCCCCGGTTATGGTTATCCTCCACCGGGTTATCCATACCCGTATCCGGTTGGAGGATGGGGATTCAATGGCGACCCGAATCGAGGAATGTATTTCATGAAGAAATCCGCGGCGCAATCTCAACCCTTCGTTTTCAAACCGGAAAATCACCGAGTAGAGGCGTCGGATTACGGAAATTCCGGTTATTTCATTAATCCTGGGTCAACCGGTTCCGGTTATCTCCCTAATGCTAATTATTCCGGTTATCCTCCTCCTTCTCCGGCAAAGCCACCACCACAGACTCTCCCCTCCCCGCCTAGAGTCTCCACTTGGGACTTCTTGAACGTTTTCGACACGTATGATTACGGAAACTCACGTTCGCGTGTTCCAAGCTACTATCCTCCGGGAACGGCGTCGATCTCGAGCAGCCCTGACTCGAAGGAGGTCAGGGAGAAGGAAGGGATCCCTGAGCTTGAAGAAGTACCAGAGCACGAGGTGATCAAGCAAGTGTACAGACGTCCAAAGAGAACACCAGCTTTGGAGAAGGTGAAAGAACGCAAAGAAACTCTAAAGACAGTGCCTTTGCCGGAAGAAGCAGCCACCGAGGAGAGCTCGTTAGATACAGAGACCGTCTCTACTTTTTCAGGAAGCGATGTGGAGGAGGAGTCTGACTTTCACTATGTTAAGAGCAGCAACAGTTCGAGCGGACAGGAGACGATCATGGAGACGGAGGGGTCGGAACAACAAGTGAATGGGAGCAAGAAAGGAGTGGTGAGCTTTGAGCTGGAGGAAGGAGGTAGTAGTAGTACTTCCTCTTTTGATGTTGAGTCTTCCAAGATGAGTAGCTTTTCGAGTCGTGCCACTAGGGAGCTCAAGGAAGTTGTGGAGGAGATTAAGAGCGAGTTCGAGATTGCTGCTTCGTGTGGGAAGGAGGTTGCTGTGCTGCTTGAGGTCAGCAAGTTGCCTTATCAGCATAAAGACAAGGGTGGCTTTAAAGGTAATTAACCTTGTCTTGACTAATACTTCCCTGCTTGTCTGAGGTTTCTGATAGTACTCTTAGATGACAGCTTGTTTCCTTTTGATTCAAGATTCAGAATAAGCCATGATCACTGCATTTTGCATAGGTTTTTAGTAATGTCAAAAAAAAAAATATTTATTTATTGTATATTATATATTTTAACTTTTAAGTTTGATTATAAAATTCATGAATTTGTAAAAATTAAATATACAAAAAAAAAAATCAGTATGTGGACTTACACTAACATTGTCATTTGATTTAAACCGATTTACACCAATTTGGATAAGTATACCAACTTAGATTAATTTTAATCGATTTAGAGTTTAAATTTAGACTGCTTAAATCAGATTTTTTTAAAAAAATTATGACTGACTAAACCAATTTTTAGAACATTGGATATTTTCTCCTCCCTGCTAAGAGTTTGCTGGACTATGAGTCTATAACCAAATGTTTTATGTTTCAGTTATTTTATCTAGGATCATGTATCTTGTAGCACCGTCCAAACGCTCTAAGCCTGAACTATCATCAATAAGACTAACATCTAGGACACTGCAAATGGCAAAAGCATATAACGGACAAGATGTTAATGTAGGCTTCACTGGAAACCTCTCATCAACCTTGGAGAAACTCTATGCTTGGGAAAAGAAACTCTACAAGGAAGTCAAGGTACTTACTACTACAATGCTTTCTTGATCTCTTTTTTAGATTTTCTTGCCATCTCCTGACATTGTGATCTGATGATGTTCAGGGAGAAGAGAAGCTCCGTTCCATCTACGAAGAGAAGTGCAGATCACTGAAGAAAATGGACACACATGGAGCAGAAGCTACCAAGATCGAGGCGACTCGAGCATACATCAGGAAGCTTCTGATGAAAATAGATATCTCTATAAGATCTGTTGATTCTATTTCGAGAAGGATCCATAAACTTAGAGATGAAGAGTTGCAGCCACAACTCACACAGCTTATTCATGGGTAAGTAGAGTCATCTTGTATTCAGAGTAAGCTGCAAGAAACTTATATTTGGGGCTTTTGAAGGTTGGTGAGAATGTGGAGATCGATGCTGAAGTGCCACCAGAAACAGTTCCAAGCCATCATGGAAACCAAGGTTCAGTCAGTAAAGGCGAACACCGTCTCCAGCTCGAAAGCATTTCTTGATCTTGAGATGGAGCTAAGGGACTGGTGCAGCAGCTTCAACGAGTGGGTCAACATGCAGAAAAAATACGTCCACTCTCTAAACCGGTGGCTCTCGAAGTGTCTTCACTACGAACCCGAAGAAACAGAGGACGGATACGCTCCTTTCTCACCAAGCCAGATCGGCGCACCACCGGTCTTCACCATATGCAAAGACTGGCAAGAAGCGATGGGGAGAGTGTCTGGAGAGAAGGTGAGCAACGCGATGCAAGGGTTCGCTTCGAGCTTGCACGAGATGTGGGAGAAGCAAGAGGAAGAAGAGCAAAGGCTCAGAGCAGCAGCAGCGGAACTTGAACAAAATCGAGAGCCTGATGACAAGAGAAGTGTGGTTTCGAAAGGCCGGTCAGAGAGCGGGGTGTCGGTTTTGGATGATCTGAGAGTGGATTTGGATTCGATGAGGAAGAGGCTGGTGGAGGAGAGAGGTAAACGTAGAGAAACGACCACTTCGAGTAGTAGTAGTACCTTGAAAGGTGGATTGGCTCCTATTTTTGATGCGTTGAGAAAATTCAACGTGGAGGTTGTGAAAGCTCATGGAATTGTTAGGCTTCAGCATCCTCAGACTTCTTCTTGAGTAGTAGAGAATGGGAGGACATTTTGCAACGATTTTGAAGTTTTGTGTTACTTAAAAGTTAGATATAGGTTGGTTCATATAGATTCCACATTCAAGAAAGAAATGAAAAAAGAAGTTTTGAGAAGTATTGATCTCGTATATTGTAGTTAACGGTTTACGTTTTGTTTCGTTCATTACAAAAGATAAGTTTTTCTTTTTTGCCTCAACGTCAACTTATATTAACCAAAGAGTAACTAAAATTTTCTGATCATTCTATAGGCTTAGACCACAATTACACAATTAAGTCTGATATATTGTGAGCATTGAGGGCTTACCTACGCATATAAAATTGAGTTATTCTTGTGTTCACCCCTAGGGTGAACCTAAAGGTTCACCAACCAATAGAAACTTGTTATCTTAGATTGAGTATCTTTTAAAAAAGGAAACAAAATAGTTATCAAATTGCATTATGTTTTTAAAATAAATGTAAAATAAATAAAAATAGTAATTAACAAAAAACGAATTTTTGAAAAAATAATTTAAAATCCGCCAGCAAAAAACTATACCGTAAACCCTAATCCTACCCCCTAAACCCTTGGGTAACCCCTAAACCCTTGGATAAATCATAAATTCTAATTCATAAATATCAAACTCTAAATCATAAAAGAGTTATTCTTAGGTTCACCCCTAGAGTGAACCTTTAGGTTCACCCAACCAATAGTAATCAAGTATTTCATTATTAATATCTTTTAAAAAAGGAAACAAAATATTATCAAGTTATATTATGTTTTTAAAATAAATAAAATAAAAACAAATAAAAATAATAGTCGTTACAAAAAATGAATTTTTGAAAACTATTTTTAATATCGTCAAAAAAACACTAAACCCTAAATCCTAAACCCTAAACCCTTGGGTATACCCTAAATCCTTGGATAATTTTAAACTATAAACCCTAAACCCTAAATTCTAAACCCTAAACCCTTGGATAAATCCTAAACACTTGGATAATCATAAATTCTAAATCAAAAACACTAAACACTAAATCTTAAAAATACTATTATGGTTTAATGTTTTTAATTTAGGGTTTAGTATTTATCCAAGGGTTTAGGATTTAGAGTTTAGGGTTTAGTGTTTTAGTGACGAAGTTAAAATCTTTTTAAAAATATTTTTTTGCATATATTATTATTTTTATTTATTTTTAATATTTTTATTTTAAAAATATAATATAAGTCGACAATATTTTGTTTCCTATTTTAAAAAATATCAATTCTGAAATGAGTGATTCCTATTGGTTGGTGAACCTTAAAGTTCACTCTAGGGGTGAACCCAAGAATAAGTCATCATAAAAACACTGAATTTTTTAATTCTAAATCTTAAAACTTTGGGGAAATTTTACTTATACACTTTCTATGATACAATTATTCAACTATACCACCACTCTATGAACATTTTCATAAATACCACTTTAGTTAATAAGTAAATGACCTAAATATCCCTAGATCTCAAGGGATTAGAAAGAGATAATTTTTTTTTCCAAGACAAAATCGAGACGGCGAACGATGACTCTCACGACGGCGATTCTCACGACGACGGCGACTCTCACGACGGATTCGCACGACGGTCACTCTCACGACGACAACGAGAAAAGGTCTTCTCTCTCACGAGTCACGATGCCTCTCTGGTAAGAGCATCCGATGACGACGAATTCAAGATACAATTTCTCTCAGATGACAAGAGCAATCACACTACTCAAATCTCATCTCAATAATGCCGTCTCCTCTTCACGATTCTCTTCTTCACGTATGTTTTTAAATTTGGATACCTTTTTGTTTGTTTCAAGTCATTTTTGATTTTGTTATTTCTGTATAAAAAAATCAAAGAAGATTGGTTGAGTATTTTCAATTCCCTAGTTAAATCTAAGAGAAAGAGTATCGATGGTGAACAATGAGTTTTTGAAAAATTATAAACCTTTATAAATGTGGGTTTCAAGTAGATTTAAGATGCGTGAACTCGAGAAGTGTTTTCTTGTATTACAGTTAGATTTAAGAGAAAGAGTATAAATAGTGAACATTAAGTTTTGAAAAATTATAATCCTTTATGAATGTGGGTTTTGAGTAATTTTAAAATGCGTGAACTGTGTTGTCTTATATAGTAGTTAGATAGCAACGGGTTTTGCTGAACTTTGAAATTGTCTTTGAGGGTTTATGAAGCTGGAGAACCACCAGATAATCCCAAAGTGATAATCCATCACTCAAAGATGGTTTATGTCGAGAAGGTATCAGATATATTAGGAAAATAAGAATTTTATTTGATAGAGAACTCTCTCATTGGAAGCATTGTGAAGCAGGTTAGAAGGAGTAGGGTTCAATTTTCAGAAGAGTTATTCTATTTTCTCATGCAGCGAAGAGTATTGACGAAAGGAGAGGATCTCTGGTTTACTTTCTCGGACCAGCCTATGTGGCTTACGTTGTGAGGAAGATCAAACAATAACAGAGCCGTAATTCAAAATAAGGAAGAACCATACCTTTGGATATTGGGCAATGGTGATAAGTTTACGGTGAGAACATTGTATGATATGTTCCAAGAGAAAGCAAGAAGCATGCCAACACTAGAAAGATTATCTCTTGTAATAGCAACAATCACAAAAGCGGTAATTATGGGAGAAAATCTGAGTTCTAAAATCCCGAAAGACAGGTTGATGTGTTTTATAAAAGATTATAAATGTAGTTTTATAAGGGTTTATAAATTTATAAATTAGAGATTTGTAGAAACTTATAAAACGTTGTTTATTCTTTGCTACATCTTGTGATTAACTCAGTGTTTTGATTTCCTCATAAATATAAAAAATTTGTGACCCCAACACATCAATGTATCATCATCTCTTTACAAAACCTTATAAGGGTATGTAAAATTATTTTTAAGAGTATATAAACACTTAATAAAGGCATATAAAACAAGTTATAAAATCTATAAACCATTTATAAATCCTTATAAAAAACGTTATGAAAGTTTATAAATAATTTATAAGGGGTATGTATACTATTAATAGGGGTTTATAAAAACTTTATGAAACCTTATATTAAATTTATAAGGGGTATTTTGGTTTATAAATCAACTGAAAGAATCTATAACCATTTAGAAAGCCTTATAAAATAATTTATAATGGTTTGTATAATTATTTATTAATAATTTATAAAGTTTATACACCATTATAAAATATTATTAAACAATTTATAAAGCTATGTAAATTTTCTGAAGCGGTGGAGCCTTACTTGCTGTCCACATGTGCCTCAGAATCTGTCACGTATCATCATCTCTTTATAAAGCTTTATAAGGGTATGTAAAATTATATGTAAGAGTATGTAAACCATTAATAAAGGCATATAAAATAGAGAAATTGCCACTAATACCATTTTTAAGATACCACTTTTTATGTTTACACTAATCGATTTTACCACTAAATTTTTAATAGTCAAAATACTATTATACCCCTCATTTCATTAATTTTGACCCAGATCTCTCTCTTCTCCAAATCTCTGTCACGAGATGAAATTGAGATCAAATTGAGACGAACTCCGGCGAACTTGACCGACGATCTCGAATATCGCCACCGTCTTCGATTTGGAAGAGAGCGACGAACTCGTCCATGTCAATGAATCTGTTACCGTCGAGATCTAACTCTTTCATCATCAACGCTGTTTCTTCCGGCAACGCCGTGGGACTGAGAGCTCCGATCACGTCTTTGAGCTATGGAGATTTCCCGTCTCCGTTTTTGTCGGACCGTTGGAGTTATCTTCTTAATCCGACTCGAATTATACTCACTTCTATCTTTATTGGATTAGGTTATTCTTAGCATGTTATTACATGGGATCTAAATCAGTGAATGTAAGGTCGAGAAACTTTGAAACTTACACTTATTGGATAGGGAGATTACACATGCAGAGTTTGTGATATTTGTCTTTGCTACGACTTTTAGACATAGTTCTGAAGAGATCTAGTTGTTTAAAATGAGAAAGTTTTCTCTTTTGACTTTGCTACAGAATTTTCATGAGCTTACGGCTTGATGATATACATAATACATGCATATGTAGAGCTACTGATTAAGATGGCACTATGACAACTTTCAAGCTAGACAATGAGATTAAGATGCGTGTATGCCTCTTGCAATACCAAGGGGTTTCGAAGTTAAATGAGAGCACGCAACTGTGTTACAAGTTGCTCAAGTTCATCAAAGAGAAACTATATGAGGACATGGGTAATGGATTGAGTGAGCAGTTTCTGATTGAATCTGAGATGAATGTACATGGAACACGGCGTGGAACTGAAAGCCTCAAGAGGAGTTTGCAGACTGTCAACGGTTTGTTGGTTGAGAAAGACAATGAGATTGCATCAAACTCAGAGTCATTGATGTCTACTGAAGCCAAACAACCAATCAGTGGAGGTGAGTTTCATTTCAACATAGGTTTTATTACAAGTTTGTCTGTGTTAAGTGTTTCACCTCTTGTCTGATTTTAGAAACTCCTGAGAGCTGCACTGAGAGCAGAGACTCTAGTAACGAGTTTGTTAAGAGAGAAGCTGTATTTCAAGGAACAAGATATCGAACAGCTGCAAGCTGAAGTAGCAGCAGCTGTAAGAGGTAACGAAGTTCTCCAACGTGAAATCCAGAGCGTCTTAGACAGCCTCTCAGTAAAAACACACCAATTAAAAGACTTCAAGATTCAGGTACTTCATAAGTAATTAGTTAAGATCCTTGAGTGTTTTTCTGATGATGATGATGATGATGTTGACATCAGATGGTGAAGAAGGACGAGAACGTGAAACGGCTTGAAACTAATCTCCAAGAAGCTGCTAAACAGTTAGCTAGCATGAAAGTTGCATTACCAAAAGTGTTGGAGGAAAGAGAAGAGATGTGAAGGAAGTGAATGACTGCAGAAAGATAAATATGGATTTGGAGTTAGAGAAGGAGATGTTGAAGGAGGTGAAGAGATTTGAAGAGGACACGCTCCTCAAGGAAGGACAGATCACAATACTAAAAGACACGCTTGGAAGCATGCATTTTGATCTCCTTAGCAGTCCTGACTTCTCATACAACGAGTTCTTAGTCCAATATGACAAAGATAATAGATGTATAGGCTTACGTTTTTGCGTGCTTGGTTCTTTTTTGCCTTATAAATTATTTATAAATAGTGTATAAAATGTATAAACTGTACGAATGCTTTATAAATCCTTATAAAATATATTTTACAAACCCTTATAAATTCTTTTATTATACTTTCTAAATGGTTATAAACTTTTTAAATGATTTAGAATTCTTCTAACTGATTTATTTTACATTTATAAACCCTTATAAATTGTCTAAGCAAAGATATTCTTTTATGTTTTATAAACCTTTATATATATAAAAATATTATTAATATACTACTTTATAAAAACTTATAAATTGTTTTGATGTACTATCAGAATATCATAAATCCAGATTTTTAATAATATTAGTTTTAAAAGTGACATAAACTGATTTACAAACCATTTAAAACCCTTATAAACATCTCATAAATTGGTGTATAAACTTTATAAATCGTTTTTATAAACTTTATGAATTTTTTATAAACTCTTATAAATTATTTAAATGATTATATAAAACCTTATAAATATTTTTGTATATTCTTATAAGTGATTTTATCAAGGTTTATAAATAATTTGTAGGGATATATATATATAAACTATTGATAAAGGTTTATAAATGATTTCTAAATCGTTAAAATGATTTATAAACATTTATAATCCTTATAAAGCCTCATAGTCTGAATTTATAAACTCTTATAAATCAAGTATACTTTAATAATTTATTTAGAAAGCCATATAGACTGATTTTATAAACTCTTACAAAGTCTTATAAATTGTTTTCATAAACTTTATGAATGTTTTATAAACTCTTATAAATTATGTATATATCATTAAACCCCCTTCTAAAAAAAATTACAAACCCTTATAAATTCTTTTATTAGATTTTCTGAATGGTTATAAACTTTTTAAATGATTTAGAATTCTTTTAACTGATTTATTTTACCTTTATAAACCCTTATAAATTGTCTAAGCAGAGATATTCTTTTCTATTTTATAAACCTTTATATATATTATTCAAATACTACTTTATAAAAACTTATAAATTGTTTTGATGTATTATCAGAATATCACAAAACCCAGATTTATAATAATATTAGTTTTAAATGTGACATAAACAGATTTATAAATAATTTAAAAAGCCTTGTAAACCCCTCATAAATTGGTGTATAAATTTTATAAATTGTTTTTATAAACTTTATGAATGTTTTATAAACCCTTATAAATTATTTAAATGGTTATATAAGGGTTTGTAAATATTTGGTATATTTTTATAAGTGATTTTTATAAAGGTTTATAAATCATTTATAAGAATATATAAATAAACTATTGATAAAAGTTTATAAATGATTTCTAAATCTTTAAAAATGATTTATAAACATTTATAAATTATTTATGATCCTCATAAAGCCTTATAAACTGAATTTATAAACTCTTATAAATGAAGTATACTTTAATAATTTATTTAGAAAACTTTATAGACTGATTTTATAAACTCTTCAGGCTTGACAAAGAACTATATAAGCAAATCCGACTCAGCGGCTGATAACCTGCAGAGTCCAGTTGTGGAGCTAACGCTTTAGCAACTGAAACCAAGTGCTGAACTTTCAACATCCCTCCTCTTCCTATTGTCAGCTTGCTTCCCCTGTTTTCCCTGGCGACGTTTCCCGGAATATTTGCTGTTGTCGCCTTCAAAAACTTGTATTTATACCTAAAAAACAACCAGCTCTATGAGTTTTTAAGCCATAAGTTGTAGGATTCAATCAACTAACGCTAGAGAATGGATTAGTTTAATTGTTACCTGTAAAAGACTTCAGTATCGCAATGAAAGGTAAGGAGAAGATCAGTGTTGGCGTAATACATGAAGTCTATCTGGAAAAGAAGAGTACACCCAACATGATTCTCCCGATACATATCCAAGAAACTAACAAGTGAGAAACAAAACAAGACCTGTAAGTCTCCATGTCCTTCTCTTCTAAAGGTAACACAAGGAGGAGACTTTTGAAGGCTAATCTGCACGCTTGATCCAGGCCACTCAAGCTCATCTATTGCTTCTTTCAACGCCGCTGACTGATACATTTTAACAATCATCTGAGAAAGCTCTCTGACTAGCTAGCAATGATACACTTCACTAGATCATACGTTACCTTTACAGTAAAAGTAATCGGTGTGGTTCCTGCCTGCTCAAAGTTATAGTCCCATTCACTAGTCTCTGGGATTCTCGTTCTTATCTCAGAGTAGATGCACGAGTTCAGAGTATCAACAGACCTAATAAACCACAAACATCATCTGCTAAAACTACACGAACTAAGAGGATGAATGATTTGTTTCATCATACTTGAGAAGAAGCTCCATGTCAGGGTCTGGATACTTGATCTCTATAGTATTTGAATGTCCAGGTGATGAGAATGTGTTCAAGCAGTCCACAAGAAGCCCTAAGCTGATTCCAAATCTAGGTCTCCCTTCAGCTCCGTACTCGTACTTTGTGAATAGCTTCTCACATACATACAACGTTACGGATTCTACAGTTTGGTGAATCGAATTTGAAGATTTGGGGGGAGAAATCGATACCTCACGTTGGAGATAGACCTTGGCTTGAAGACAGCCTGATTCCTCCACGATCAAGACGATTCGTTCGGATAACTCCACTAAAGCATCCTGTAAGCATCGAAGTGAATCTGTTAAGAAAGATCGATGACGTAAAACGCTAGATTGGGGGTTTTTAAGGAGAATGGAGATGAACCTGCTCACTCTTTCCAACTTCAACCATACAGCACATGGATCACGTAACACTTGCACTGTCAGTGTCATGATCTCTTTAAGTGAGCTCCTTGACACCAATCTACATACAGAAAGATAGCATATACAAACAAGATTAAGGTTTAATTTGGTATTTGAAAAAATCAAACAGAGTTCGACATCAATACTGCTGATTTATTATTTTATAAACTGAATTAGGATTTTATAAACAAGAGCAAATATTGACTTAGTTACCAATTCGTCTTGTACTTTCAGATGCTTCTTAGCTTCTTCCTTTTGTGCTTTCTTCAGCTTCTTCTCAGCACCAATCGTTATCTTCTTCTGATATATAAGAGCTGCTTTCTCGTCAGCCCTGGCCTTTTTCTCTTCTAACTCCTCCTACTCTTTCTTAAGCTCATCGGAGCCAGAAATCTACTCGAGATTCTGTCAAATTCCTGGAAGCAACGGATTCAATATCACGCTACACGAAATCGAAATCAAAACTACTTGAATCATTCCCAATTATCAAAACAAAAACCAAATTCTCTTCAAATCAGGAAGAATCAAGCAACTGAAACACTAAGAAGTTACGAGCCTTAACAAGTATCTATATCGATCGGAGCTTCCCACTGCACTCTTCCCAATTTACAACCCTATCGATCGAAGCTGCACCAAGACGACGACGGCAGGACTCGTCTTCAACGATGGCGGCCAAGCTCGATGAAGACGACGGCGGTACCTTGATGAAGATGACGATGGAAAGGTTTGATGAGGACGATGACGGAGATGCTCGATGAAGACGATGACGGAACTTGATTTAACATCGACGGCCAAGCTTCTTCGTCTCTTCTTCGAAAGGTGAGAGTCAGAGTAGTAAGGTTATTTTAGTCATTGTCATTTAGCTTCTTTAGGTATTTATAAAAATGTGCATCTGCTTGTGGTAAAATTGAAAAGTGGTATCACCAAAATGGTATAATTGAAATTTCCCCTATAAAATAAGTTATAAAATATATAAACCATTTATAAATTTTTATGAAAAAGTTATGAAAATTTATAAATAATATATAAGGGGTATGTATACTATTAGTTGGGATTTATAAAAACTTTATGAAAGCTTATATTCAATTTGTAAGGTGTATTTTAAGAGTTTTATAGATTTATAAATCAACTAAAAGAGTCTATAACCATTTAGAAAGCCTTATAAAACAATTTATAATGGTTTTTTATAATAATTTATAAACATAATTTATAAAGTTTATACACCCTTATAAAGGATTATTAAACAATTTATAAGGGTACGTAAAATTTCTGAAGCGGTGGAGCCTTACTTGCTGTCCGCATGTGCCTCAGAATCTGCCAAATATCATCATCTCTTTTCAAAACTTGCACGTGTTCTTTAGATTTATAAGAATATTTAAAGTTATTTATAAGGATTTATAAATTAGAGATTTGTAGAAACTTATAAAACGTTGTTTATTCTTTGCTACATCTTGTGATTAACTCAGTGTTTTGATTTCCTCATAAATATAAAAAATTTGTGACCCCAACACATCAATGTATCATCATCTCTTTACAAAACCTTATAAGGGTATGTAAAATTATTTTTAAGAGTATATAAACACTTAATAAAGGCATATAAAACAAGTTATAAAATCTATAAACCATTTATAAATCCTTATAAAAAACGTTATGAAAGTTTATAAATAATTTATAAGGGGTATGTATACTATTAATAGGGGTTTATAAAAACTTTATGAAACCTTATATTAAATTTATAAGGGGTATTTTGGTTTATAAATCAACTGAAAGAATCTATAACCATTTAGAAAGCCTTATAAAATAATTTATAATGGTTTGTATAATTATTTATTAATAATTTATAAAGTTTATACACCATTATAAAATATTATTAAACAATTTATAAGGCTATGTAAATTTTCTGAAGCGGTGGAGCCTTACTTGCTGTCCACATGTGCCTCAGAATCTGTCACGTATCATCATCTCTTTATAAAGCTTTATAAGGGTATGTAAAATTATATGTACATAATTTTACCGGATTTGGTCTGAGCAATTGAATATGGTCACCGGAGCGTCGTTGGTTTCGTCAGATTCGATCACCAAAGTGTTGTTGATTTCATCAAATTTGGTCCACAAATCTCTTCGCTGGATCTCTTTGTTCATCACCGAAGCTTTTCATTCTTCGTCGGAGCTTTTCATCCTTCTCTAGATCTTCTCGGTGTCTGAGATTGGTTTCATGCTGAAGAGCAATTATGCGTTCATGTGAGTTTGTGTGAAAGATCGTATTGTCAGCTTCGTCGGAGAACTAGGCAATTGTCAAATCCGTCGGAGAACTCGTTAGCACCGTCAAATCACACCGGAGTTGATATCATGAATCGATTTCAAATTGGGGGAGAAAGGAAGTAGCGTGGGTATAATTATTCAAGGATATAATAGTATTTTGCCTATTAAAAATTTGGTGGTATAATTGGTTAGTATATAATTGAAAAGTGGTATCATGAAAGTGGTATTTTTGGCAATTTCTCTAAAACTTTAGATATATTCTAAACCTTAAAATTTATATATAGTTTTTTTTAAATACATTTATAAAATTACTATTACTTTTATTTATTTTTACTTTTTTATTTTAAAACATAATATAACTTGACAATTATTTTATTTCCTTTTTCAAAAGATACTCAATCTAAAATAACTAATTCCTATTGGTTGGTGAACCTAAAGGTTCACCCTAGGGGGTGAACCCAAGAAAAAGTCTATAAAATTAGGGGTATTATTGGATGCAAAAAATTTATAATAATTATTAGAATGTTAAAGTTATATAGTTATTGTTAATAGATTTTAACATTCTTACTACAATAAAGTAGTAGTGCTTTGATGATTTTTAGTGTCACAAAATCCATTGTTATTCAAAAACTTTGGTTTCTGATGATTCTATACTTTTATCAAAATCTAGTGTTGTCAGAATCTGAATTATTGACCTTTTAAATCATAAAATAAAAAAAATTCAAATATTGCATGTCTCCTCACAATTTTAAATTTTTTGTAGTAAATTAGTTTCAGCTTTTAAATAAAAACCATTTAGAATTCTTTCCAAATTTAACAAAAAAAAATTTTCTTGCAAGTTACAAAACATTACATAAATTATATTCCCACTTCCCCATAGTTTTTTTTTACAAAAGATTATGATACTACTAAAGACCAAAAACTATAACATGAAAAGAGCTCAAAACTATTAGCAAAATACAAACATAGCAATCCTAAACGAACTCCACGAATAAACACCGATTTTCACCTTGCAAAGATTAGACACTTGTGTTGTTGCCACAATTCGTTAAAACTGGAGCCATATCTTAGTTGCCATGAGCCTTTATTTAAAACCAACTTTCAATTAGTAATGGAAGAATCTACAGCTTGTCCAAAAACCAGCAAAACTGATTAAATCTATACAAACTTGATACCTTCTTTGCCTTAGAACACATCACAATGACAACACTTAAAACCTTAGTTTAAGAGTAATACATTTTTAAGTACAGAGGTCCTACAAATGCAATGTTGCCATTGTTGAGCAATATGGCAACATATTGAGAAATGAAAGAGAACATGTTAAGAAGGCATGATTTATGAGAATGTTATCGAATTTATCAAAGTCAAACCTCCATTTAACAATTAAATCATTCATTTTAAAAACGCAATTTGTCTCTATGTTGACTCGTTCCGAACAAAACGGAATGTAGAGGATATTTTTTAAGATGATCAAATCAATTAGAAATGGTTTTCCTTGATGTAGACAAATTTGTCTAATCCCCGTTATGATTTTTTAGACCGATGGTTATGGAAGCAAATAATGAAAAATTTAATGACTACCTTTCCTTGTGGTCCAAAGTTAAATAAAAAAAAATACTTTTCAAAGGCAGTAAAAAAACAATGACGAGATGCATCCAATCAGAGAACGACACGTGTATTACTGACCATTGAGAAGCTAGCGGCCTCGTGTAATTTCACTTCTCTCTAGTGTAAAAGAAAAAAAAACTTTATATAAATATCTTCCTCGTTCATCGCTTCCTCACACACGAATATTCGTACAAACGGTAGTACACGGAGGAGGAGGAGGAGTGAAGAGAAGAGCGATAATGGCGTCTAACGGTTTCGCGATGTTATCGATCCTTGTGTTATCATCTCTCCTCGCTTCGTCTATTAGAAGCGAAGAAGAGACGACGAAGGAGTTCGTCTTGACGTTGGATCACTCCAACTTCACCGATACCATCAACAAGCACGACTTCATCGTCGTCGAGTTCTACGCCCCTTGGTAAGAAGATCTGATTCGATCTCTGTCGACGACGTAGATCGTGTATCGAAATGTTGATTATATAGCTCATCGGTTGTTGATTTTGAGGAATCGAGTAGATATTATCTTAGGATGAGATAGCTCGAGAGAGATTGATGTTTTGATGATTCGAGTGGAGATTTTCAAATTTGTTTTAGGATAATATGAAATTAAGAATCTCTGTTTCATTTGGTTTACAGGTGTGGCCACTGCAAGAGTCTTGCTCCTGAGGTGATTATATTTGGCTTAAAATATTGAGAAAACTAGTTTATATGGAGCACTAACATTGGTGTTTATTTGGTTGCAGTATGAGAAGGCTGCAGCGGAGCTGAGCAGCCAAAGCCCTCCCATCTTCCTCGCCAAGATCGATGCTAGCGAGGAGTCTAACAAAGGGATTGCGAACGAGTACAAGATTCAGGGGTTCCCAACGATCAAGATTCTGAGGAACGGTGGCAAGTCGGTTCAAGATTACAACGGACCTCGTGAATCCGCGGGTATTGTGACTTATGTGAAGAAGCAGAGTGGACCTGCTTCTGCTGAGATTGAGTCGGCTGATGTTGCTGGTGAGGTTATTGGTGAGAAGAATGTTGTTGCTGTAAGTGCAGTGCCTGCCTCTCATGTTATTTCCTTTTTCCAATTGGTTTTTTTATCAGGTATTGTTAAACATTGATTTGTCTGTTTGTTTTGTGTTAGGTTGGTGTGTTCCCTAAGTTATACGGTGAGGAGTTTGATTCTTTCATGGCCCTTGCTGAGAAACTGCGCGCTGACTATGATTTCGCACATACTTTGGACGCCAAGCTTCTTCCTCGTGGAGACTCATCTGTGGCGGGACCTGTCGTGAGGCTATTCAAGCCTTTCGATGAACTTTTTGTCGATTCCAAGGTACAGAAGAAATCTTTAATTTTGTTCGTTACATCAGTGAGTAGCCTTGTTATACGCAAGTAATGTTGTAGATTTTGCTTGATTTTGATTTTATGAATAATGAATTTCAGGATTTCAATGGGGAAGCTCTGGAGAAGTTTGTCAAAGAATCAAGCATTCCTCTTGTTACCGTCTTTGACAAAGATCCAAGCAACCACCCGTATGTTGCCAAATTCTTCGACAGCACTGCCACTAAGGTAAAAAGTTATTTTGAGAACTGTAATGGTCATTTCTTTGACAGCCCTGCCACTATCATAGATGGACAATTTGTTCATGGTTGCCTATGGAAAAAGCTCTAACTGCATTAGGGGAATAGTTCAATCATAACTCTCTTTATATTGTGTCAATGAGTTTGTTATAATGAGTTTATTTAAGCATTTGTTTATTCTGCTTTTCAACATATTTTAAAATGTTTACAGTTTTGTATGATCTTCTGGTTTTGAATGGGTAGTAATGTTTTGAAATTCA
Organism: Raphanus raphanistrum subsp. raphanistrum; assembly: GCA_019706035.1. NCBI lineage: Eukaryota > Viridiplantae > Streptophyta > Magnoliopsida > Brassicales > Brassicaceae > Raphanus > Raphanus raphanistrum. Next base: position 56,759,724 of record CM033988.1, read on the forward strand.
GGTAATGATGTTCGTTAACTTCACTGGAGAAACAGCCGAATCTCTAAAATCAAAGTTCCGTGAAATTGCTACATCCTACAAAGGACAAGATCTTGCCTTCCTTGTTGGTGATGCCGAGAACAGCCAAGGCGCTTTGCAGGTTTCTATTTTCTTTAGTTCGTCTCCTTAATTATTTCCTTCTGATGTAGTCTTTCACAACATCACTAAAGCATAATTTTTCTTTTGCATGGTATCTGTTTAACAGTACTTTGGACTCGAAGAGAGCCAAGTTCCCCTCATCATTATCCAGACTCCTGACAGCAAGAAGTATTTGAAAGCAAACGTTGTGGTTGACCAGATTGATTCATGGATGAAGGACTTCAAGGTTTTCATTCTCTTTACACACATCCTCGTGAAATATTATCAAATGTAAACCTAACCTAAAAGACACATGTTTCATTCAGGACGGGAAAGTTGCCGCCCACAAAAAATCTCAGCCTATTCCAGCTGAAAACAACGAGCCAGTGAAGGTTGTTGTAGCTGAGAGCCTTGACGACATGGTTTTCAACTCTGGAAAGAATGGTGAGAACATTTTAAAAACTCTTTTTTCGATTTTTTGTTTCGCAAAACAGCAACTGATATAAAACATCAAATATTTACTCTTGTCAGTGTTGATTGAATTCTACGCACCGTGGTGTGGACATTGCCAAAAACTTGCCCCAATCTTGGACGAAGTGGCTTTGTCGTTCCAGAACGACCCAAGTGTCATCGTAGCAAAACTAGTAAGCCTCTTTTTGTTTTTTGTTCTACATGTCTTTTCTTACAGGATTGATGATGGTCTTAACCGCAAATGTCTGTGTGTGTGCAGGACGCAACCGCAAATGATATCCCCAGCGATACCTTTGATGTGAAAGGCTTCCCAACAATTTACTTCAGATCAGCGGATGGAAAGGTTGTATTGTACGATGGAAGCAGGACAAAGGAAGACTTCATAAGCTTCGTTGAGAAGAACAAGCCAGCTTCTCATCGTGAAGAGTCTTCTACTACTGTTAGGAGTGGAGAACATAAGACTGGGGAATCGGCCGCAAAGGACGAGCTGTAAAAGCCTTGTTTTTTTTTTGCTTTTATCTCTTTCTGACATTTGAACTCAGTGTTACCCGGTAATAAGATCAAATAAAACCATATTAATCATATACTTTGATGTTTGAGCATATGGTGTATGCTAGTTTTGTATCTGGTTTCCTTTTATTTAAATGGTTTCAGTGATAGTGGTAGAAGTAAAAATACTAAAAATCTATGGTAGGCTGAAATTTACTAATTTACTCTAAAGCAAAGAAAGAACATAGAAGATGCATCAGTCTGAAAGTTCAGAGACAGCCAGTAAAGGAACACAAAACTCAATTCAAGAACACTTTCCTTGATTATTAGAAACCTTTTAAACAATCTTCCTAGATCTGTTTAATCCGAATTACTCTCAGTCACAGACGACTAGAGACGGACCAATTTCTAATATTAAAGACACAATCGAGCTGCTCAACACAAGGCACTCGATCGTCTAACCCTTGACAAGAACAACCTCTTGCTCAAGCTTTTACAATAACGTGCTTAACCTAGATCTGCCCTAGACAATCTAGTTAAGTAGTCCTTACCGAATATTCTATTTTCCTAATATCTCGGTGAATCCAAATCTTCCATTATTCTCTCAACTTGATGTGCAAGTTATATCCTGGAATCTAATGAGTATCGCCACGTCATCTTTCCATAACTCTGCGACATCTGCGTGTAACACACAAACTCCTTTGTGTAAAACGTCGTCACTCTGATTCTCACAACACTTGGCTCTTTTCTTGATCTTACATTCTCCCCCTTTTTATCTCAATGTGACAATCTAAGCATCCTGCATAAATATGAAAACTTCCACACAAGCAACAGGACATGACAGCATAAACATCCATAGATTCATCCGATTATCAAAGAGTTCCTAGAAATAACACACATTGCTTAGGAGAACTTATTCTTAAGAGTAGCACACAAGAACCACAAGATCACACTACTTTAACACTACACGATAATCCGAGTTCTAGAAATCAGAATCAACACATTAGAAAGTGTCACTCAGCTCCTCCGTTTCATCACCATCACAGTGGCTCAGTTCCTCAGTGTCATTGCCTCCGTTTTCAGCTGGTTCGTCTTCAGCTGGCTCAGTCTGTTGATGTGGCAGAACATATTCTCCCCCTGCTTAGATGCACATGGGGATAAAAACAAAAAACGCACATTAGCCAAAACAACCAGATAAATCAAAGAGCATTGATATTCTTACTCCTCAGCCGAATGCGAACCGCATTGAGACCGGTAATCAGACGACTCAGATCTTCTTCAAGATTCGGAGGTCGAGCATCTGCACCATTCCCACGACCAGCCTTAATGTCTTTGACCACAAGCTTCGGAAACCCAGTAGACTCATCAACAGGAAAACGCTGCTGATAGTTAATGACCTGCTGAATCAATGTTGGAAACATGATGCGCCAAGCTCGCTTTGACTTAGTTCTAGCTCCCATAGCCATGATCTGATCATAGACAAGCTTCCCGAAGTTGAACCCGTCTTCGTTGTGATGAAGCATGTACACAAACTTCAGACGATCTTGGTTCATGTTGGTGTAGTTCATAGTAGGCATCCAGTTCGTGCAGACCAACTTGTAGAGCACTTGATTCGTGCGAGTAAGGAACTTGGAGCTCATGTTTTCCCATCGATTGATGCGACCTTCAGTGAGAAACCCACACACCTCATCAATGTTCTCACCCAACCAATTCGGGTCATCCTCAAAACCAGGCACACAGTAGATATCATTGATTAAACTTGAAGAGAAGTCAATCATGTATCCCCTGCAATACACAGCAACTCCAACATCTCGCTCCTCAGCATCTTGGAGGTTTGCAATGAACTCCTTAACCATAGTGGGTTGATACGCATCTACATCAGTGAGTGTGTGAAGTAGCCCTGCTCCACGCACAACGTTCCTGACATCTTGCATGTTCACATCGGTGAGAGAGATCCGATGCTGAGTGATGAACTTACGACGACGAAGCGAATGGAACCTCTCGGCAGCTGCAACGGTAAAGAATCGCTGATCCAAAGGAGTCGTGTGCGGTGCCATGAGCTCAGGATAGAGTTGTGATTTGGTCCGGTACATGCTCCGACTTTCCTCAAAGCGTAGCTCCTTGGCCTGATTGACACAGATCTCAGTTGCATCAAGAGGAGTATCATCGTTGTCGGAATCCGTATCCGAGAGGGATTCAATTTCAGGCGAGAGAGGCTCGGGAGAGGCTGCTCGAGTCGAACGGCGATGTGCTCGCCTCCGCGAAGACGAAGCAGGAGGGGGCTGAGAGAACGCCGGTGAGGGCTGAGACGAGCTGCCAGGTGCCATCGGAGAGCGATTCAGGCGCGAGCTCCTCCTAACCGGTTGCATGTCGCCGCCAAGAGAGAGAGAACAGAGGAGTCGAATTTGACAAAGAGAGAGATGTGAGCACCTTCTTTGAAACCCTATCACACTCAAATGGGCTGATTAGTAATCAAATAAAAAGGCTTAAGAGCCCAAATCAAACTAAGTAACCCAATGTCATTGTTTAAAACCCATTAAAGACTCCATTTGTTAAAATATAACCAAAGAGGATGAGGCATCACTTATGACCATGAGAGAGAGATGGAACAGATGAAGCTTGGACACACGAGAAGCTTAGCATCAACAGAGAAGCACCAAGAATATGCAATCACACTTATTTACAGGCATAACTGATATGCCTTTTGTCCAGAGAAGGGGAGCAGAAATCGTTTTTCACACACAATCGTCCACCAAAAATTTTGAAGAATTCAGTAAATCAACTCAAGTCTGTAGCTATTTCTCAGCCGAGTAGCTGTCACAGACATGATTCCTCCCAATAACACAACCACGCAATGATCTCAATATCACACTGATCTGTAAGACATAGAAGCACAAAGTAGGCCTATTGTGTCTGTCACTACAACACGACAGAGAACATATAAGTTGTAATTTTCTGTATCACCAAGAGCATAATCACTAATTCTATCAAAGAGATAGTTATCAAGAGTAGAGACAAAGTGGGGTAACACCCTGCTCCACTCTGAGCTATCTCAAAAACAAAATCAGTGGTATGCTCTGCCCAGTCCAGACAGTGATCGAGCTTAGAAGTAAGTGCTGTAACACCCAGTTCCAAAAACGAGTATCTATCATCCCAGGCCTTATTATTCTGACTTTTCACGACTTGTGTTACTTTTCACATTCCTTGTGTCACACACACTTCACTCCTTCTTACACTCACCTCTCTTGTGCTTCATTATTCAATCCAGGCAGTGATCAAGACTCAGACATAAAATGTTGCAGCATCCTAGTCCAAGATGAGTACCCTTCTTCAGTGAATCAGAATCAGTAGATGCTTTGAGATCAAGCAGGATGCTTTACAAAGAGGAACTTGTTGACTTAAGGTTTTGTCGTGGTGGTGGAGATTACATGTGATACTACGAATTTACAGCGACCCTTCTCTTCTGACTTGGCTTATTCAGAGATTCACAATCCCTAAGGCTTTACGGAGCCCCAGGAATGTGTTGTAGTCCAACGGTTTGGTGAACAAATCAGCAAGTTGCTTTTCTGTTGATACATGCTCTAGAAGCACTATTTTCATCTCTACCAATTCTCTCACAAAGTGATGTCTGATGTCCACATGTTTGGTGCGTGAGTGCTGAATAGGATTCTTAGACAAATTGATAGCACTCATATTATCACAGTGTACTACCATAGGGTTAGTAATGATACCATAGTCCACAAGCATTTGTCTCATCCAAAGTAACTGAGTGCAGCAACTTCCCAACGCAATGTACTCAGCTTCGGCTGTTGAGAGTGACACACAGTTTTGCTTCTTGCTATGCCATGCCACCATGTTGTTTCCGAGAAAGAAACAACCACCAGAAGTGCTATGTCGATCATCCAAGCAACCTGCCCAATCAGCATCACAGAATCCTGCAAGATTCACGTTAGTCTCAAATGTATAATGAAGTCCGAAATCCAGAGTACCTTTCACATATTTTATAATTCGCTTCACTGCATTCAGGTGAGACTCTTTTGGACAGGCTTGGTACCGGGCACAGATACCCACACTTAAGCATAGGTCAGGGCGACTTGCAGTGAGATACAGAAGACTCCCAATCATCGCCCTGTATAGCTTTTCATCAACTGATTTACCCTCTTCATCACGAGAGAGTTTGGTTGTAGTGCTCATCGGAGTGTTAGCAATTTTGCTCGTTTGCATCCCAAATCGCTTGATGAGGTTCTTGGCATAGGTGCTCTGAGAGACAGTGATTCTATCATCAAGTTGCTTGATTTGTAGACCAAGAAAGTAACTCAGTTCGCCAACCATACTCATCTCAAACTCCTTAGTCATAGTTCTGACAAAATCATCCACCATAGGCATAGAGGTACTTCCAAAGATTATGTCATCCACATACACTTGGACAATCATGATGTCTCTTCCCTTTTCTCCAATAAACAACGTCTTATCAACACCTCCTCTCTGAAAACCAGTCGCAATAAGGAAGTCAGTCAAGCGTTCATACCAAGCTCTGGGTGCTTGCTTAAGTCCGTACAAGGCTTTCTTAAGCTTGTATACATGATCCGGAAAGTGAGGATCTTCAAATCCCTTGGGCTGTGTCACATATACTTCTTCTTGTAGAACCCCATTCAGAAAAGCACTCTTCACATCCATCTGATATAGCTTGATGCGTAGATTACATGCCATTCCAATCAGCAATCTGATTGATTCTAGACGTGCCACTGGTGCAAAGGTTTCATCGAAGTCAACACCTTCAACTTGCGTGTATCCTTGCCCTACTAGTCGTGACTTGTTCTTGATGACGTTCCCTTCTTCATCAGTCTTATTCTTGTGTATCCACTTAGTGCCAATGATATTCACACCTTCTGGTCTGGGAACGAGCTCCCACACTTGCAAGCGAACAAATTGTTCAAGTTCCTGATGCATAGACTCTGTCCAGTATTCATCATCCAATGCCTCCTGTAAAGTTTTAGGCTCGATTTGAGAGACAAAGCATTCCAGTTTATTCATCTTGACGGTAAGACATGCAAGTCTGACCATCTCCTTGAAATCGATCTGTTTCTTCCTCGTAACTCTCTCATCATAGATCCCTCCAATCACATCATCTGGGGAATGATTCTTATGCACTCTCCCTTGATCCAGTTTTACTTCCACTCTTTCTTGATAATCTTCATCCTCAGATTCATCTTTGATCTGAGCGGTTGTTGGACTGGATTTACTCGGCTGTGTAGCACAATCAATAGCCTGAGTTACTTGAGTTTGGTAGAAACCGATACTGTCATCAAACACCACATTCACTTTGTCCCCAATGAACTTAGTACGATGATTGTATACCCTGTAAGCAGAGCTGTTCGTAGAATAGCCCAGAAACATCCCAACATCACTCTTTGCATCAAATTTACCAAGATGATCCTTGTCATTTAAGATATAGCAGAGGCATCCAAATACATGCAGGTGGCTCAAGTTTGGAGTTTTTCCTTTGAGGAGCTCGTACGGTGTAGTCTTTGTGTTTGGCTTCACGTACACTCGATTTATGATATAGCAAGCTGCGCCAACTGCTTCTGCCCAAAAGTTAGATGGTACATTATTACCACACAGCATGGCTCTAGCCATTTCTTGAAGAGTTCTGTTCTTCCTTTCCACAACACCATTTTGTTGCGGGGTTCTCGGAGCTGCATACTGATGTCTAATGCCTTGGCTCTGACAGAACAATTTGAACTGCTCATTTTGAAACTCTCCTCCATGATCACTCTTAATCTGAACTATTCCACCCTTCTCTTGTTTGAGTTGCAATGCGAGCACTCGGAAGCTATCAAGAGCATCAGATTTATTTTTCAGAAAGTCAATCCAGGTATACCTAGAGAAGTCATCAACCAGCACAAATATGTATCTCCTCCCTGCGATGCTGTTTGGGGTGATTGGTCCCATCAAATCCATGTGCACAAGTTCCAGAACTTTCTTCGATCTGATTTCTGTAATTTGCTTGTGTTGCACCTTGACTTGCTTTCCTTGGCAGCATCCTTTGCATACAGTAGTGGTGTGTTTCTCAAGATCAGGAACACCACGAACCACTTCTGCTTTTACTAGACGAGTTAGACCATTAGTGTTCATGTGTCCCAGCTTCCGATGCCAGAGATCCAATTTGGATTCAGTTGCTGAAAGACATGTAGTCTGAGATGGTTTCCACATGTAGCAGTTATTTCCAGACCTCACTCCATAGAGAACTATGTTTCCATCACCATCCACTGCTCGGCATTCCTTCTTATTAAATATAACCTCCAAACCTTCATCACACAACTGACTCACACTGATGAGATTTGCTTTGAGTCCATCCACATAGTACACATTGATAAGTCGTGGAAGATCAGCTCTGTCTGTTATCCCTACACCACGAATTTTAGCTTGAGCACCATCTCCAAAAGTCACTTTTCCACCTTTAATGAGCTCCAGCTTCTCAAGGTATTCAAGCTTTCCAGTCATATGTTTTGAACAACCACTGTCAAAGTACCATGGCAACTCCTCTGGAACCTCAGCATCAGCACTCGTATAGGCTACGTTGCTTAGAACCTCTTTCTCATGAAAAGTACTCGAGAAGTTACAGGACAGTGTGATTTCCTCCTGAAGATGTGACTCACTCGTTTGATTGTGTGACACAACCGGCACTTTTTCCTTGTAATTCGGGTACAAGTCTCGTTTAGCAATCCACACTCCACCATATACAGTAGGTTCCAAGTAGCATAGGTTCATTCTCCAAGCACGTTGATACTGATTCTGACGAAAGTAGCAGAACCTGACGTGATGACCAGGTTTTCCACAGAAGTGACATCCATTCCTTCTTCTTGGATTGTGTGTTTTACTTTTGATTTCAGCACCACTGACGACAGCTTTGCCTTTCTCTTGTTTAGTCACTTTGATTTCGTCAGCTGCTTCCTTCACAAAGATTGGTTTCTCAGAGGAAGCCTTGGAGGTAGATCCTTGAAATCCCAGTCCTCGGTTAGTACTAGGACACTGACCAATGGTTAAGAGATGATCCAGAGTTGAAGTTCCCACGGAGAGCATTCTGATCTGCTTATGATTCTCAGCTAGTTGACTTTCAAGTAACTTGCTTTTATCCATCTCCTTCTCAAGTAGCTCACTCAGTTGACCTACTTTCATCTCGAACAGTTTCTGAACTCGCTCCTGTTCAGCCATGGCTCGTTTGACCGATAGTAGCTCTTGATCAGATTCCTTCAACGGCGAGAGAGGTAAGGTTTGGTTTCCTGGCTTTTCTAACTCCAGGATATTGACTTGAGCTTTCAGCATTGCTTTATCCTTCAGCAGTTGTAGATTCTCATGACTCAATTCAGCAAACTGATTAAAGAGTGCCTTATACTCTGTCTCAAGGTCGTGATTTAGCTCATCCTCATCCTCTCTATCTACTGCACTGGCTTCTGTCGTGCTAGTCAAATCAACATCTTGTCCTATAAGAGCCATGAAGTTTAAGTGAAGCTCTTCTCCATCACTTTCACTGTCTGAATCTGTGTCACTGAAACTCATCAAGGATTTTTCTTTCTTTAGGTTGTTAGGGCACTCACTACGAGTGTGACCATAGCCTTTACACTCAATACACTTCAGCTCCTTACGCTTGGTGAGAGGACACTCGTTGCGAAAGTGTCCATACCCTTCACATTCATGACACTGTAACTCCTTTTTCTTGGAGTTTCTAGAAGCATCTTGTCTGGATCCACGATCTGATTCATTCTTCTGGAAACGACCACCTGATCTACTCCCTCCTTTCTCCATTCTTTTCACAAACTTGTTGAAGTTACGTGCCATTAAGCCTAGATTCTCTTCAATCTTAGCAACCCTGTCCTCCTCCTTTGATTCAGCAGCGAACGCAATACTCTTCTGAGTATCAGTGAGTCTGTCAGTTTTCTCGAGGTCGTGTACCTTCAGAATCCCTGAGAGTTGATCAAACTTCATCTCGTCGGTGTCTACAGCGATATTTAGCACGGCTTTGTAAGCTTCAAATCGAGGTGGTAAGCATCTTAGTAACTTCTTCACAAGATCTTTCTCTTCGTACTTTTTACCCAAAACAGAGGATTCACTAGCCAGTTCACTGAGTTTGGATATGAAACCATCAATTGGTTCATCATCTCCCATTCGTAGATTCTCAAACCTTGAGGCAAGGTGATCAATTCTGGTCCTTCGAACACTGGTGTTACCTTCAAAGTGGTTTATCAAGGTGTCCCATGCTTCTTTTGCTGATTCACATCCTTGAATGATCTTGAATTGATCGAGATCAACCGCAGAGAATATAGCCGTGAGCGCCTTTGAGTTAAACTTTGATGCAGCCTTTTCGGAGTCAGTCCACTTATCTTTCTGTTTAGGACCTAACGAGTTGTCCTCCATCAGCACAGTAGGAGCAGACCACCCATCTTCAACTGCCGTCCAAGCATCTTCATCAATACCCCTGATTATGTGACGCATTCTAGCCTTCCAATGTCCGAAATTCCCTCCATCTAGAATGATGGGCTTATGCAGCGTGATTAGTTCCTTCATGGTGTCCATGAAACTCGCAGGATCTCAACCTGTTAGTAGTATATGATACCACAGAGGTTTCCCGCTCTGATACCAAATGAAAGTTCAGAGACAGCCAGTAAAGGAACACAAAACTCAATTCAAGAACACTTTCCTTGATTATTAGAAACCTTTTAAACAATCTTCTTAGATCTGTTTAATCCGAATTACTCTCAGTCACAGACGACTAGAGACGGACCAATTTCTAATATTAAAGACACAATCGAGCTGCTCAACACAAGGCACTCGATCGTCTAACCCTTGACAAGAACAACCTCTTGCTCAAGCTTTTACAATAACGTGCTTAACCTAGATCTGCCCTAGACAATCTAGTTAAGTAGTCCTTACCGAATATTCTATTTTCCTAATATCTCGGTGAATCCAAATCTTCCATTATTCTCTCAACTTGATGTGCAAGTTATATCCTGGAATCTAATGAGTATCGCCACGTCATCTTTCCATAACTCTGCGACATCTGCGTGTAACACACAAACTCCTTTGTGTAAAACGTCGTCACTCTGATTCTCACAACACTTGGCTCTTTTCTTGATCTTACACAGTCTACTGCATATGCTGTGTCTTATGCTAATTTGTTGTTGGAAAATTTTGTTCCGTGTCAGAAAAAACATTTATGCAGTGTTTTAGTAAGGGAATAAGATTTTGATTACTGCATGTTATCATGCATAATTCTTCTAATCATCACTTTATATAAGACATAGCTGCACAGAGTACATCAACCAAATTTACTGTCTTGGCTTCTCCGGTGAAAGAATGAAAGGGTAGGTCGACGCGGGTTCGTTAACTTTGATTTCTATTTGACTACAGTCTACATGTACACGCGTCTTAATGCATGTCACTTGAAGCGAGAATCTTGAATCAGTCTTGTGTCTATCTCTATTTATACAAAAAGTTCTAGCAAAATTTACAAGAGCTCACACAATTAATTTTACCATATTACACTTCTCTGCGTTTTTCTTTTCCTTCGTAAGAACACTTTTATTGACTCTTATAACATAAGATATTCTTACTATTATTGACTTTTATAACAGAAAATATATTACTTTCACCTTCACTTTCCACTATAAAATGGCACAAAAGGATGAATGTTGAAACCAAGCTTTCACTTCCCATTTCTCTCCCTGACGTCTATCTATCTATCATTTACCGTTTTCAACCAACAACAATTAATGGCAAACCAACTTCTCAAACACTTAACCAACTCTCCTAAACCGGATCTGACCAAAGAAGAAGATTCTGAAGAAATGGTTGCCTTGCAAGCCGAGAGGATGGTGTACTCCTTGTCATTCCCAATGGTTTTCAAAGCTGCCTTGGAGCTAGGAGTCATCGACACGTTGGCTTCCGTTGCAGACGGCACGTGGCTCTCGCCTTCCGAGATAGCGTCTCGTCTCCCTACCAAACCCACCAACCCGGAGGCTCCGATGCTGCTGGATCGGATGTTGCGTTTACTCGCCAGCCACTCGGTCTTGAAATGTCGTGTGGTTGAAACCGAGAAGACCGAAAGGGTTTACGCAGCCGAACCGGTTTGCAAGTTGTTCTTGAAAGATAGTGATGGCTCGGGTTCTCTCTTGTCTTTCTTCATGTTGTGCCAAAACCATGTCATATTCAAGTCTTTGTACGTACCTAATAGATTTAACAAAGGCCAGACCAGTCAATATTACGTCACATTAATTTACAGATTCCTAACTAATGTTTTTTTTCTTCTACAGGTCGCATCTTAAGGATGTGATATTAGAAGGAAAAGATGCATTTGTTTCTGCCCATGGCATGAGAGCCTTTGAATACTTGGGTTCCGATGAACAATTCGCTGAGATGTTTAACCTAGCAATGTCGGACTTTTCAACCCTGGTCATGAAGAAGATTCTAGAAGTTTACAAAGGATTCGAAGATGTTGACACATTGGTGGATGTTGGAGGAGGAGTTGGAACAGTACTAGGTCTAGCCACTTCCAAGTATCCTCATATCAAGGGCATCAACTTCGATTTAGCATCGGTTATAGCCAATGCCCCTCCTTATCCCGGTAAATAAAAATTAAATAATATAACATAGTATATAATTTTGTATATTGAACTAAGGGCATTTTGAAAAAAAAATTTACTTATTTAATTATGTTTTATTTATTTTTAGAATAATTTAGTAGAATATTTGTTTTGAGAGACCATCTCTCACCTCTTCTTTCCTTTTATAATTATTTTAAGTTTCTTATTAGTGAGAATCTCTAGAAACTACTCTCATTGAAGAGGACCTCAGCTACAAACTTGTTATATAACTATGTTTTAGGAGTGCAACATGTGGCTGGAGACATGCTTTTAGAAGTTCCAAAGGGAGATGCTATTTTCATGAAAGTAAGAATATATTTTGCATGCATGTGTATGCATTATCAAGGTCTATAAAAACATATTATATCAACAAAATAAAATGCTTTAAATTCGATGACAGTGGGTGTTTCATGCTTGGGACGACGAGAACTGTATTAAAATCCTCAAGAACTGTTGGTCGAGTCTTCCAGAGAAAGGAAAAGTGATAGTCGTAGAGATGGTTATACCAAAAGAACCAAAGAGTGACGACTGTTCTTCTAACATTGACTGTTCTTCTAACATTGGGCTCACTGTAGACATGTTCATGTTATCACTACGTGGGAGTGGTGGAGTAAGGACTCTTTCTCAATACGAGGCTTTAGCTTACGCTTCAGGCTTTCGTCGTTGTGAATTCATTTGCCGTTCCTTTTCGTTCTCTCTTATGGAGTTCCACAAATAGATTTGAAGTTCTCACACTACTCATGTAGACTTTGAACCAATAAAAATCGTATATGTTTTGATCTTTATCTATCAAAGAATAAAAACAATATAACTTCAATTTGTGTGTGATAAAAAATCGTTTTGTTGTCTTCGATTGCTCTTTTTCTACTTGTATGTCTATGAGTTGTAATCACAATAATAATGATCATTGTGCAAATGTGTTTGTGTTTTAACTGTCTCTGCCAGATTTTTCATTACAATCAATCGACGATTTTTTCTCCTGTAAAACATTCTTGTTACAGAGTCGACAAACTTTAATTAAGAGATTACATAATTGACAAATTAAACAAGTTTAGCATTAATGTAAAGAAAACGAGTCTAATTCAGATGGATGCTAGACATGAGATCCTCTTATTAAACTAGAGGCTTCCATTATGGGTTTCTGGGTATAAAAGTTACATGCATACTCAATAACACACTACACACACAGGTGTCCGGTGATTACGAAGTTGGACGAAAAACATGCAAACAAAGAAAATTATGATGAACAAAAAAGAGGTCCTACCGGGAGTCGAACCCAGGTCGCTGGATTCAAAGTCCAGAGTGCTAACCACTACACCATAGAACCAAGTTGTATGTTCTAGTACATTTATCATTTTATCTAACACTTACTCAAAGATATATGCAACACAACATACACTTACTCACTTTCGAATCTATAGTAACATGTAAAAAAAAACACATCCATCATTTCACCAAAGATCCTCTGCATACACTATCATTAAACTACAAAACCAATTCAAAATCTGGAAATGGAACATACAAAAGAGGTGTTTTTAACTCTTTTTAAACCTAACAGATTGTTTCCTCTTGCCTAGTACCAAAGAAAAGTTATGCTAAATCACCAAATGTATCCCATCTTTACTCCGAGTAAACACTTTGGCAAATCCATTCCGGTTCTTCTCAGAACTCCCTCTGTTTGATGAAGCAGCATCAGAAGATGATGTTTCTTTGGTAGGTTTCATGCTTGCCATGTAAGTGTCATTCTTGTGTACTCTACAACTCTCTGTGTTGCTGCTTACACCATTAGTAGCAGCCACTGGAATGCTCGCTGTATCGACCAAGAAGTCTTCAAGCGTCGCCAGAGACTGTAACTGTTTCCCCAACGAAGCTATTGTCTTCTGACAGTTTGCTAGTTTCCCTGCAGCTGTTGCCATGTCTTCCTGAAATTGCATTATCAAAAAAGAGTTCAATAAAAGGATTAAGATTGCAGCACTTACCAATGTAGAGAGTGAGAGTGAGAGAGAGAGACCTGTTTGATCTTTGGTTGTTCTATAGCGTTTTCTTGATGGAGAGTGACTTCTTCTTCAAGAGCCTCACATTTTCTTCTAAGCTCATCAGAAGCTAACCTCTCCTTTCTCACCTCTTCTTCAAGACACTCAATCTTCGCCTGATTACACTCTGCCTCTGCTTCCATGGATTCTATCTGTGTCTCAACTTTTGTTTTTAACTCATTAGCCAGTTTCATCTCTTTCTGTATCTCTTCTAGCTTTGTCTCAATATCTTGTAGACAAACTTGAGAGTCTTTGTACTTATCTTTGATTACGTCATAAGATATCTGCAGCTCAGCTTTCTCAACCTCCACCTTCTCCATCTTGTTCTCCACCTCTACTTTAGCACAAACTTTGCCTTCAAGCTCAACTCTCAGTGCATCTTTCTCTGCTTCTAACTTGTTTAACTTATTCTCCAGCTCCACTTTATCACTAACTGTAGCTTCAAGGTCAAGTCTCAAAGTGCTCACCGCTTCTCTATCACTTTTAACTTTGCTCTCTAGCTCATCTCTCCCTGCTTCTAACTTTTCCAACTTACTTTCCAGCTCCAGTTTATCACTAACCATAGCTTCAAGCTCGAATCTCAACGTGCTCTCCACTTCTCTGTCACATTCAGCTTTACTTTCAAGCTCATTTTTCTCCAGTTTCAACTTCTCCAACTTACTTTCCAGCTCCATTTTATCACAAAGGATAGCGTCCAGCTCAAATCTCAGTGTGCTCTCCACTTCTCTACTACATTCAACTTTGCTTTCAAGCTCATCTTTCTCCGCTTCTAACTTCTCCAGCTTCTCTTCAAGTTCTTTATTCCGGCAAGTCAATACTTCTATCTCAGCAGCCAACGAGTTATCTGTCAGAACAACAGCTTCTTCTGTGACAGACTCAGGTCCACTCTTACCGCTTGGTGTCTCAGGCAAAGCTACAAGACGTTCCATCTCAAGAAAATCACCCATGAGATCAATCTCAACGGCAGAAGAAGAAGCAGTTCCCTGAAGGCTTCTCTTCTCAATAACCGTGGTTGATGCACCTGACTCAGAGCAGCTCGCATCTGAATGACTATCCGTAGACCGATGATCATTATTAAACGAAGATTTAGACGACAACATCGTCCTAAGCTTCCTACACTCAGCCTCTAGCTTAGCCACTTTCTTGATCACATCCAGCTGCTGCTTGCTAGCGGTTTCAGCCGCCTGCGTGCTCAAATCTCTCTCTATCGTTCTGATCTCAAGCTCCTCGCACCTAGCCACAAGCTCGTGTCTCAGCATCACGTTCTCTCTAGCCACGGATTCAGCCATTGTTGCAAGCTCCTCAGACTTGGTTGCAGCTTCGAGAAGCTCCCCTTCGAGTTCAGTTTTAGAAGCTTGCAGCTCTTGCGTCTTCTCGGCGACGGCGTCCTGGATTCTCTGCTCTTGCTCGTCTCTCGCTTGGCGTAACTGTCTAACACACTCCTTGAGAGCTCCATCGAGATGGCTCACTCTATCTTCCAACACTTTGTTCTTGTCATAAGCAGCTTCAAGCTTCTCCTTTAACTCAACAGCTTCGTTCTCTGCTTTCTCCCATCCTTCATCACAAACAATATATTATTCATTCACAGAATCATAATCAATAGAGAAGTGAAAAGGATTTGATTGATGATGATGATGATGATACCAGCGACAGCTTCTTCAGCTACTTTGACGTGTTGGTTCACCAGATCATCTTTAGCACTCACATTAGCTAGAGCAGCTGAAAGCTTCTCAGTTAGGGTTCTGATGCTATCTTTCAAATCTTCGTTTTCAGTTTCCACTTCAGGAGAAGCTTCCTCAGGTTGTTTTGTCTCATCTTCATGAGTCTCCATTGTGCTCTCAGGCTTCAGGAAAAAAAGAAGAAGCAATCATGATAGTGATTTTTTATATGCAAAGGAGATAAGAATAAAGTAGTTTGTGTGGTGGTGGTTCTTACTTGAATGTCAGATTGAGAAGAGACTACAGAGTCTGATTCACCAAAGCTTCTCTCAGATGACTCACTCTTGCCTTTCTCCATTACAAAATCAGCACCATAACACACACAGTCTCAGGGATCTGAATAGAGAGAAGAGAAACACACACACACACACACACACAACTTTGTTTCAAAAACTAAACATTATTAAAGAAAGCAACAAACTTTGAGATGAAGTATAAGGAGGACTCAACCAACCAAGTAACATGCAAGAGTAGAGAAAATCTAGAATAAACCAATCATTAATTCCCAAATGAAATTGACTTTTGTCTTTCTTTTTTTTTTTTTAAATCATAACAAATGTCCGTTCGTTTCATAATAAATTAAAAAAAAAATCTAACAATAGAGAAAAGCTACATGACAAATACTACTCTTTAACTTGATAAAAAAAAATCTGCAAAAACAAATAATTGAATTTTTAAATTTGAAACGCATTGCTTGAATTTGAAATCATCTTCAAAAAATCACAGCTTTTGAGATAATATAGTAATATACTACCCATTTGTTTAAAAAACATTTCTTTAAATTTGCTGAAAACACAAAGCCAAGCTATTCTTCAGAAACAAAAAAGCAATATCAGAAGGAAGAGATAAGCTTACAAAGAGACCACCTTTGTCGGATGAATGGAGGGGAGACCTGTCTGAAGAAGCTTTGAGATCCGACAATGTCACCAATGGAAAACAAAAGATCAAAGCTTTGTTCTAATGTCTGGAAGTTAAACACACTATTACGATTTTTAACAGCGACAAGGCGCAGCAGAGAGAGAGAGAGAGAGAGAGATAATTCTCTCTATCTTTGTTTTTTGCTTATTTTTAATTTTCTAATTTTTAAAATATTTTTTTTTTCTTCTCTTTAATTCAAAAGAGAGAAAGAGAGAGAGCATGTGATCCTCTGTATGTGGAGCTGTGTGTACTCAAGCATTTAAATCTAACTTTTCAGCTTTTTTTATTTATTTATTTTAAATTCGGAAGATTAGTATTTTATGTACTATATAATAAATGTCTGAAGAAACGTATTTTCTAAATTCAGAATAGTACTACTTAACTACTCAAATTTTCTTTCTTCTTTGAGTTCAAAACTTAACTTGCTTACAGTTCCCGCTCCCTCACTAAACATAACGTTAATTATTTTTCTCGTCTCCATTTGCATTTTAAAATATTTTTCCAAAGATCAGAGTTTTTTTTTTATCTTTTCTTAACAATAAAGAGTATTTATTATGTTAACAAAATTATTATCAAATTTAGAAAGAAGCAGCAGCACAGTTCTTTTTGAATTTAAGGATGTTGAAGTTTTACATGGATGGGTGGCCATCGGATTCCCTGACAAATCAGAGTGAGATACACAATTTATCCTACGGCTGAGATTGCTCCTCCCTTACCTGCTTTAATTCCCTTCGTCTTCTACGACCATTATTATTTTACTCCATTTATGTGATTAGTTTATAGTTTATACACTCATCTCAACATCCAGATGTATTTATTCTTATTAATCGTTAGTAGTAGTTGGTACGATAGCTTTATCTTCACTCCAAAACCACTATTAATAGTCTCGTTTATTGTCGTTTATCTCGAGACTAAAAACTAATACTATAGTTTCATTTAAATACTGTTGTTTCGCTTCGCTGTTTCATACCATGACAAATGGATTAAGAAGACTTGGTAATAATTGCCTGGGTTTGATAAAGCCCATTAAGTTGTATGGGCTTTAGGTTCAAAGCCTTGAGATCGTTGGGACTCCGATGAGATAACAAAAGGCCTAACTAATTGATAAGTTTAACCTACTTCCTGAATAGCAAAAAGGCCATCCATACATACTTGTGTCACTTTCATTATCGCTGGACTTTCAGGACCTGGCCCAATAAAATCCCCAAAGGCTGTTAACCGGTCAGCTGAAACATTTTTTCTAGGTGAAAGTACCCTAGACGGTTTAAACATTCTTGTTATATAGTATGTATGATTAAAATTACCATTTTAATAAAATATATTAAAATTTACTTGCGTATAAAATTGGAAAAATCGTAAAAATGATTTTTCTTATTAGCGTCTAGTAATTTTTAACATTTAGGAGTAGGTATTATGATTTGTTCATTAGTTGATTTCATAGCATTATTAATCTATTATTATTATATTAATTGCTGCATATTAGATTAGATTCTATTCATTGACTGGTGTTTGCAGGAAGCAAAGGGACAAACACCATCCATGTGCTTGATACAACCATACACACTTGGTGGCAAGTGGCAACACACTTGTCACTATATTACAATTTCATTTGATCATATTGCGTCTCCATTTCGTTTTTAGGTCTATTAAACCTTTGAATCAATGTTCAATAACTGAAACCCGCATCAGAAATCTCTACCAATAATGATGCTGATGCCTAATGACTTGCTCTAGATACATGTTTTTTACTTTTGTAGATTTCTTCTCAAAGTGGGTTTATATATGTATATGTCACGAAATCATTGATTAACATGAGAAAATGACTTGCTCTCTAGAGAGAGAGACCGTAGATATGCAACGAAATGATGATTAACATTTCAAAACTGATATCTTCTTTTGTTTTATGATTTTAAGTATAACCAATACCCCAATATCCTCACACTCTTGTTCGGCATTACCTTGACATTTTATGTGATACTATCATCATATGCAGTGGCGGATCCAAAAAATATTTTTAACGGGGTCATAATTTATATTAATATTTTAAATTATTTTAAAATATAATCTTTTAATATCAGTTAAAAATACTATTACATATATCATTAGAGATTAAAAATATTTTACATTTAAGAGAATATTATGTAAAACAAAAAAAAATACAGTGCTAAAAGTATTTTAGTAAAAAAAAAAAATTATTTGTTATACTAGTTCCAAAACTATTATTTTTAAGGCTTTGAAACAAAAGTAGAAAATGATCTTAAATAATAGTAAAACAAATAAAAGTTCAAAAGTTTTTAATGTGGAAAAAAAGAAAAATATTATCTACAGAAAATATTTAAAAGATTGAGAAACATTTGAAGCTAAAATACATACAATCAAACATCTAAGAAACAAGGGAAAGATAAAGAAATTTGAAAAGCAAACAAAAACTAATTTGACCGATGTATTCAACATAAAATCAGGCTTTTAGGGCCCGTAATTATGTAAAGAAAAAGGTAAAAAAGATGTCAACTAGGTCCAGCGTTGAGGTTTGATCGTGAGAAGGAGGGTCAAAGCCAAGGATTTTAACCAACTGAGGAAACGATATTAACATGTCCAAGCTTAAATATTTTGATTTGAATATTGGACTGGGGTCAGCTGACCCCCCTCCTGTCCATGTAGATCCGCCCCTGATCATATGCATACATGGGTAAAACTACGAGCATAAGTAGCGTCCAGACTCCAGATAAACTATTCTTTTACCTAAACGCCAGCGAAATCACTAAACTTGATAGGAACAAATCGTTGGCACTTGGCACTTAGGCGATCGCTATAATTCTGTAATGGTTTAAATCTTGGCTTGAAAACTCCAACTTGACTTACATTTTACCCCATCGAAACTACTAGCCTACTAGTTAAGTCAAAGGTAGTATTCATTGCTTACACTATGCAAAAGGGAAACCAAAACTTGCTGCCTACTTTATTCACGATATTTTCCCTATCTTATTGTTCACACAAAGTGAGACCATTGACCAAGTCAGCCAAACACACACAATATCGAATGGTCATATGCAGGAACAATGCATGTTAAAAATCAATTTCATGTATATATATATATATATATACATCATGCATTTTGCTTGTGAAACTGTACTACATATGAAACTGGTTAAAATTTATAGTTATATATAAATTCAAAGCAATTCAACCGCAATAAATACACATATGCTTTGCCGGGTTCTTTTACAATTTGGCTGCCAAACCTATTACACACACTTAAACGGGTCTCGTGGTCTGGTGGTAAAGGAACCTCGGCTGAGGTGTCCGCCATCACGAGTTCGAGTCCCGGCCACAGCGGATTTAACATGGTTTCCGTTTGGCCTCCAGGACCTTGCCAGTTCCGATTGGACGCGATGGGATAGTCAGACCGAAGGTCCGGACACCTGGGTTATCAAAAAAACTCTAAATGATATTTCGTAAATTACGCCTAATAAACTCTAAATGATATTTCGTAAATTACGCCTTTTAGACGTAAAAAAAAATTAATCCTTTTACAAAAATAATATAATAATTTCGTAAATGTTCGCAATATCTTTCTGCATGCTTATTTTTCATGCTTACAAGAACAAGTTGTAAAAAAAGGTCTCAACTAAAATACGCATGCTTGAGTAGCTTGGTCCATAATTTTGATAGCTTTGGACTTTAACGTGCAACTGCTATAAGTATATCGTCGGTTAAGAAAAAAAAATTCCCAAAGTTTCTTATTTATATGTTGAAATTTTTGGGGTGAACATTAATATATTGAATTATTGATCACTTATAAACAACTAAACACTGCACATAACTTATTTGAACAAAAAGACATATAATTTGCAATAACCAACAAATTAGCTATTCCATAACCAACCAAATAAATAGACAGTAGCAGCGGGATGTCAACGTCATGAGAAAAGTATGTTCATCGGACGGTAGTAGTCTCCCCACATCCTCGAAAATATTTGGAATAAATAACACAAAACAAAAGGGAAAATCTATTTTCCTACAATTTATTTAAAATTTGAGGAAATAACAAAAATGATTTCCATTGTGATGAAAAGAAACAAATGTTTCGACTGTGATGTAAAAACAAACAAAATGTTTCGATTAATAAATAAAAACAGAGAGTACATTTAATTGTGCACTCTGAACTTTCTTTTGGGACAAAATTATAATACAGTAATGTATAACAATAAATAAAAAATAAATTTTTGATTTAAATACAAGATATATGGAGGTTTTACATCTTTTAATGTAAATTATCATAATAATAGTCCAGTAATTTATTACTACTATATATTCTTTTTTGAAAAAAAACTATTACTACTATATATTGAATGCTTTTGAATTAGTATATCATATGATGTTGCAAGGAAAAAACTTAAATTCAAGAGATGTGAAAATTGAAAATTTTGCCAAAATATTAATAAATGCAATTGAACATCTGAAAAAAAAACGAAAGTTGACTAACATGGAAAATACAATTTCTTGATATTTTTTTACTCTCTTTACTTCTTTGCCACCGTTAGATTTTTTACTTTTATTTTCAGATGAAACTGAAAATTAAATAAAATAACTTAATTGCCAAACAAACAGAAAAAAAAAGAAGAGAATATTCTGATTTATAATAAAAGGAAGAAATAATTACACCCCAAGACAGTTTCGAGTTTTTTATGTCACAAAAGGTCACTTTCTACTACTAGGACAGTTTTTATAAACTAAGCTCAACTCTTCTAATTTTCATTCTAACCAATTTAGTTACTCTTTAGTTACACGTAACTTTAAAAAAAAACATTATTTCATTCACAGACCAAATTTGATTTGACACATATCTACTTTCAATTTTAACCATTAGATTTATTGATTTAAATTCAACATCAACAGTTCAGATTTCATCTCTTGCAAATTTTCAACACTAAACACTTATTCTTGTCTATACCATTAACAACACAGAGATATAGAAAATGATGGCGGAAAGGTATACGGAGATGGCGACGAGACAAATACGGTGACGAAGTGGCGACAGAAGGTGATGGAGATGGAGACGAACATAATGACGGTGACGACGGTGACGTAAACGGCGTCGAGGTCGAATCATCTCCTCCTCGTTGTCGTCATCATTCTCGGGACTAGAGTTATGGAGTGGAATCGTCGTTGGTTTAGTCCCAGATCAAAGAGAAAGCTTCACTACAACAACAATGGTGAACTTTTGATTATTTACATATCTGGTCCTCCAATTTTTGTTTATTCTCCAATTTGTCTCAAAATTTTATTATGTTCACGAATATTTCCGAAATTTTTAATTCTGCAATCCAGACCAACCGAATATTCTGATTTTGCAACATTGGTTTATGCCATTTTTAAAAAAATTGTTTATGCTCCAGATGTTTCAGATTTGCAAATAATCATTATGTTTTGGTCTCATTATTCAAATAAAAAGAAGAAATAATTACACCCCAAGACAGTTTCGAGTTTTTTATGTCACAAAAGGTCACTTTCTACTACTAGGACAGTTTTTATAAACTAAGCTCAACTCTTCTAATTTTCATTCTAACCAATTTAGTTACTCTTTAGTTACACGTAACTTTAAAAAAAAAACATTATTTCATTCACAGACCAAATTTGATTTGACACATATCTACTTTCAATTTTAACCATTAGATTTATTGATTTAAATTCAACATCAACAGTTCAGATTTCATCTCTTGCAAATTTTCAACACTAAACACTTATTCTTGTCTATACCATTAACAACACAGAGATATAGAAAATGATGGCGGAAAGGTATACGGAGATGGCGACGAGACAAATACGGTGACGAAGTGGCGACAGAAGGTGATGGAGATGGAGACGAACATAATGACGGTGACGACGGTGACGTAAACGGCGTCGAGGTCGAATCATCTCCTCCTCGTTGTCGTCATCATTCTCGGGACTAGAGTTATGGAGTGGAATCGTCGTTGGTTTAGTCCCAGATCAAAGAGAAAGCTTCACTACAACAACAATGGTGAACTTTTGATTATTTACATATCTGGTCCTCCAATTTTTGTTTATTCTCCAATTTGTCTCAAAATTTTATTATGTTCACGAATATTTCCGAAATTTTTAATTCTGCAATCCAGACCAACCGAATATTCTGATTTTGCAACATTGGTTTATGCCATTTTTAAAAAAATTGTTTATGCTCCAGATGTTTCAGATTTGCAAATAATCATTATGTTTTGGTCTCATTATTCATATGTTCACACTGATAAATTGTCTATGCTATTTTGTTCACAAAATATCATTAATGTTGTCCATAATAGAAACAAACATAAAACTCTAAAAGAATATCAATGATTTTTGTTGTCCACGTGGACACTATATTATGGATAACTGGTATAAATGACTCTAAATGATTTAGATGAAGTTCCAAATTTTTATTTTTATCCTATATGATCACTTGAGCAATGTCTACATCTACACATGTGGATTGTCTTTTTTTTAGCAACTATACTAAAAACTATTAAAATCATCATCATAATTTGAACAATGTACAAATAAACGGTTGGAAGACCTACATGTTTGATGTTTATGTACACTAATATTGTTCTAAGTTGGAAAACCTACATGTTTGATATTTATGTACACGAGAATAGTGAAATTATATGGTGTTTATGTATTATTGTTAAAGTTATTTTGTGTACATCAAAATTATTGTACATGTGAATAATAAAATATTTGTGTACGTGGTATATTGTACACATCAAATGACTTCAAAAGTCATAGTTCATTTCTTTTGTGTATTTTGTATAACCTTAGTAATATGTTTGTGACATTTCTACATGTGATTATTTGTCTTTTGCCTGAAAAGTATACATGCTACATCATTATATTTCTACATCTAAGTTGGAAGACCTAGGTAGGTCAAAATGTTCATGTACACAGAATAGTTAAATTATATAGCCATATTGTGTACACCAGCTTCGTAGTGTACGTGTGTACACCGATAAATATTCATATGAACTCTGGTTCACATGTATACTTTCTAACGAAACAATAATGAATTTGTACACATGTACACACTCTATGTTGTACATATGCTCACTTGTACACATGTGTGCTTAGAATGTCTACATTACTTGTACACATGTGTACACATGTACATATGCTCACTTGTACACATGTGTACACATGTACACACTCTGGTTCATACTTTGTTGTCCATATGTACATCTTTAATAATATCCATACATTTTGTCGAACACTTATAATGCATTTTTCTCTATAATTATTGAACAAATAATATCAATTTTTGTGACTGATTATATAGAAAAAACTAATAATTGCAGAAATACATAGAAAATAAGACTGAAAATAACAAAATAAAACTACAAATGTGTCTTTCCTTAACTATGCCCACCATGTAGTCGAACTTCATGTCTACTATTTCATTGTTCCGATCCCATACACATCAAATGACTTCAAAAGTCATAGTTCATTTAGTTTGTGTATTTTGTATAACCTTAGTAATATGTTTGTGACATTTCTATATGTGATTACTTGTCTTTTGCCTGAAAAAATATACATGCTACATCACTATATTTCTACATTTAAGTTGGAAGACCTAGGTAGGTCAAAATGTTCATGTACACAGAATAGTGAAACTATATGGCCATATTGTGTACACCAGCTTCGTAGTGTACGCGTGTACACCGATAAGTATTCATATGAACTCTGGTTCACATGTATACTTTCTAACGAAACAATAATGTACTTGTACACATGTACATATACTCTATGTTGTACATATGCTCACTTGTACACATGTACATATACTCTATGTTGTACATATGCTCACTTGTACACATGTGTGCTTAGAATGTATACATTACTTATACACATGTGTACACATGTACATATGCTCACTTGTACACATGTGTACACATGTACACACTCTCGTTCATACTTTGTTGTCCATATGTACATCCTTAATAATATCAACACATTTTGTCGAACACTTATAATGCATTTTTCTCTACAATTATTGAACAAGCAATATCAGTTTCTGTGACTGATTATATAGAAAAAACTAATAATTGCAAAAAAATATAGAAAATAAGACTGAAGAATAACAAAATAAAACTACAAACGTGTCTTTCCTTAATTATGCCGCCATGTAGTCGAAATGTAGTCGAGCTTCCTGTCTACTATTTCATTGTTCCAATCCCATACATTCCACCCAACGGTTTCAGTTTTCTTTTTCCCCGGTCATTTTTGCCTCGTCGTCATCTCCCTAACCAAAAACTCTGTCATCAAAATCAAAGCTTTCGATGAGGAGGTTTCACCATCAAAGAAAATAAAAAAGTCAAAAAATAGACACAGTTTAATGTTTTCTTTGGGTCCACCACCCAAAATAAGAGAAATTCAAAAAGAAAAAAAAAAGAAAAACCACGTACAAAACCAAAAGAAAATCTCTAACTAGCCTAACTAGTATAAAATGTAGTTTTACTCATATGCCCATCCCTGGTTTTGCTTTTTGAGGATAATTTGGTCTTCAACCACAGAAAAGTGTCTGTGTAGCACAATGTGCTCTAGAGTGTAATAAAAACACATAAACTGCCTATTTGTGTTAATAACTCTAAAAGGAATCCTACGGGAAGAGCAAAAACATTATTTTCATGGCCTAAAGAGAGAGAGAGAGAGAGAGAGAGATAGAGACAGACAGACGTTTGAGATTTGATGAGCTGAAGAAGAGAACTTCACATGGAACAAGAGCCCCTCACTCCCACCGTTACCTTCTTCTCCGCTTACAATTTGAATTAGGGTTTCCTCTTCTTCTCTAGTTTTAGCTTCTCGATCTATCTCTCTCTGTTACACCGATTCACTTCCCCGAAACTCCGTTAAATAATCTTCTGGGTTTTCTTCATTTCTCGATCTGATTCCGAAATTCTCAAACTTTTCTTCTGGGTCGAGAGATGGAAGAAGGAAGCGTGTTCAGATCTCTACTAGCGATTCTCCAGTGGTGGGGCTTCAACGTCACCGTCATCATCATGAACAAATGGATCTTCCAGGTAATTGATCTGATCTCTCTCTCTCTCTCTCTAATCTTCGGATGTTAAAATTAAAGTTCGCAGCTTTGTGATTGTTTTTGATGCAGAAACTGGATTTCAAGTTTCCGTTGTCGGTTTCGTGTGTTCACTTCATATGTTCGTCGATTGGAGCTTACGTCGTGATCAAAATCCTCAAGCTTAAACCTTTGATCCTTGTCGAGCCTGAAGATCGGTGGAGGAGGATCTTCCCCATGTCTTTCGTCTTCTGCATCAACATTGTGTTGGGGAATGTCAGCCTCCGTTACATCCCCGTTTCGTTTATGCAGACCATCAAGTCCTTCACTCCCGCTACTACAGGTTAGATTGTTTGAGATTAGATTATGATTCTTGGATGAATCTGATTTTGTATGTGTGTGTGTGTGTTTGGAGCAGTTGTGTTACAGTGGTTGGTGTGGAGGAAGTACTTTGACTGGCGTATTTGGGCGTCTCTTGTCCCCATCGTTGGAGGGATCCTTCTGACTTCGGTTACAGAGCTTAGCTTTAACATGTTTGGATTCTGTGCTGCTCTGTTTGGGTGTTTAGCTACTTCTACTAAGACCATTCTAGCTGAGTCTCTTCTTCATGGTTACAAGTTTGACAGGTCAGTGCTGTGTTGCTTGTTTTGTCTTTATTGAATTCAATATGATGGAGTGATTGCTTGTTGCGTCTTTATTGGATTCGATATGGAGTGATATTGGCACTAGATAATCATGTAATGCCATCTTATTCTTTATATTGAAGAAGCATTCATTGTAATTGGTTTAGCCACAGAGGTGATTGATAAGTTAAACCAATGAATTGATTGTTCTGTTCTTGTTTATGTAGCATAAACACAGTGTACTACATGGCGCCTTTCGCCACCATGATTCTCGGGTTACCTGCATTACTACTGGAAGGAAACGGAATCTTGAGCTGGTTTGATGCACACCCGTCTCCCTGGTCAGCACTCATCATCATCTTCAGCTCTGGTGTGTTGGCCTTCTGTCTCAACTTCTCCATCTTCTATGTCATCCACTCCACAACCGCAGTCACATTCAACGTAGCTGGAAACCTCAAGGTAACAAATGACACAATGCTAAGCTCTTTATTGTTTGTTTGTTTGTTTGCAAATCGCATGTGGTTCATGTTCTTCTACTTGTGCTAGGTTGCGGTGGCTGTAATGGTGTCGTGGTTGATATTCCGGAACCCGATATCTTACATGAATGCTGTTGGATGTGGGATCACGCTTGTGGGCTGCACGTTCTATGGATACGTGAGGCATAAGCTTTCGCAGCAGCAGCAGCAGCCAGGAACTCCTAGGACTCCTCGTACACCAAGAAACAAGATGGAGTTGCTTCCTCTTGTTAATAATGATAAACTCGAAGGCAAAGTCTGATCTCTTCATATTCAGTATCCACTGCTGCAAAAGAGAGAGAAGAAGCATTCACTCACACCAGAGGGGTGTTGAATTTTTACTACATATGCATTTTACTTGAAACCTTAATAGAGAAAAGTAACATTTTGTTTTATGGGCTCGTAGAAGAGATAATGGTTTATCTTATTTATAATCTCTGTGATAATGTAGAATCTTTTATTTATCTAATATGTTTTCAGAAACCTTAAGGAGCTGCTCTTTATTTTCAATTTTTCTATATGTAAAATGAAGTAACTATGCATTATGGTCATGCCTAAAGCAAGGCTCAAGAGGTTGATCTCTAAACTCTGCCAAGTTAGTGCTGAGCAAACATGTTTAAAACTCATTAAGTATGGATTGTTTCTAATTTCTATACAAACTGAAACTGGGTGGTTTATTCATCTCTTCTATATTTACTGTGATGACCCAAGAATGCAATATCTTCAGAGCATAGATCCATTGACAGATAATGTTGAGCTTCTCTGGACCTGAATCAAGGAGACATGGAGATCAGAGGAGTAATAATCATTCGTACTCAGAAACTATGGTGAAACAATTGGTACTGACCTTCGCCGTCTAGTTTTCTCCATGGCTCCGGATACATTAGAGGGATCATCTCTTGATATCTGTCCTATGAATGAAGCATATTCATGGAAAGCTCTTCCTTTCAATGATCTTGGAGGGACTACTGTCTCTAATATACCGGAAAGCTCTACCATTCGCTCACTGCATTCCAAAAAAAAAACAGCAACTCAGATACTGAGAACGATAAGAGAATACAGGAAACTTTTGGAAGATAAGCGTATCAGAGCAAGAAACTTGTAATTGCAACAGATAAACTAAGTGAAGGTGTTATATTATTCGTTAATGGCTCAAATATGATGGGAGGATAATATTTACCAATTTGATACGTTAATGTGTGTTTCTGGTTTCATATCCAAGCAGCCTCCAATGCTCAATGTGTAATCCTGCATTGTGGCTGGTGAAATAGGGACAGATTTTGTTGTAGCAATTTGGTTTGTGAAAAAGCTAAACCCCCTCTGTGCCACAATGGAAGTCATCTGTTCAAGTACAGTAGCTAGACCAGACGAGTCAAGATCCCCAGAGTCGTTCATCATTGGCTCTATCTCAACCTAAACAAGTGAACTCCATAAGTTAAAAAAATGTCTGAGCTGACAACTGTAATCTAGAAAGATGAAGTGTAAATGTGATACTCACAAAGTTCAGGCATCTAGAGTGCGTCAGGTCAGCTTCTGAGATTAGATTGGTTATCTGATGAGTGATGTCAAGAAGTTGTGGAGCTTCTACAGGTTCTGAATCCAAGTATGGCTTCAGATCAACATGCCTCGTACAGAGTTTTCTCCATGATTCTTGCACGGTATCTCTCGACGTATCAAGCTTCGTTTTCTGAGCGGCCTTGATTGTCATACCAAAATCTATACGGCTGCATTCATCTGTTGCCTGTTGCATCTTCTGGGAACTCTCTACATAATCCCTAAAACAATCTTCCATCATTGTCCCATCAGAAGATTGTGCAATGATCTCACACGTATTCATCAAGCAATCAAAACTCTGTAAACTGTCTATGTGTATCTCTGTTGATGGGGAGTTCTGTTCATCGTCTTCGCTCGTGGACGCTTCCACTCTTCCATCAAAATGACCACAGGATACTGCTCTTGGTGACAGCTCAGCTTCCCCATCCATTAGAGTTTCTGGAACATATGAAGATTCTGGTACACACGATACATCAACTGACTGTGACATCCCATCAATGAAAGAGACTTTTGATGTCTCGTGTCTTGAAACTGAAACATGTATGTCACTCAGAGGTTCATCTTCGGAATCAGAGGACATCACAACATTGAGCTTCCTCCTTCTGTTTGGCCGAGACAGAGACAGTGGCTGGTAGGAAGTGTCGGTAAGTTCAGATGGAAGACTTAAGACGTCATCTAACTCATCATAATCCTCAAAACAAGTGTTCTGCCTTAACATGGCTGCTTTCTTGGCTGCTATGGTATTCTTTTCTGTGCCTCGCCTCCATAATCTATTAAGCATTTCCTCGTTTTCAACCTCTTCAACAAATACTTCAACTGTGTCATGACTTTCCTCCGCCATGGATAATGATTTAGCAATCTCACTCTCCACAAACTGTGATAGTTGAGAAGGAAAATCCTGCGCAATTATATTGGGAAGCATCACGTGACCAGCTTCATGATCAAAGCTATCTGGATCACCAGTGTTCTTGGCCTTTCTAACTGTAAAATGTAAAAAGAGATCAAACATTATAAACAGTACAAATGTCCACACCTAGTCTTAATATAGTGAAACTACGGAGGCTAAAATTAGTTTTCTATGTAATAATAAAAGTCCAGAATACCTCTTTTGGATTTACTCTGAATCCAAAATTGTAATTGCATGATCGCTTTCCGTATATCACCACCACTAGAGATGGTCAATCGCTCTAGTGAATCAGGATTAACTTTAACATCCTCTGCTGCACAAATCTGTAAAACAACAAATGTTAGAAGTATCCAAATAACAATGAAAGGTTATGCATCAGAATATACTGTATATACCCAAGAAAGGTGGCTAAACAGCTCTTCTGTTGATGGCAAAGAAAAGCATATATCTATCCTTTTCAAGTTCTCTGGCAAACCATGATTCTTGTCTGTAAATATCCATGTAATAAAAATGCAATCAGTATATTAATTAAGATATGCTACAAGTGAGAATTCAATAAGTATTTTAAAACATGGACGAATGCTACTACCATTGGCAGTCAATACCACAGGCCCTTTCGCTTTCTTAGCAATCTCCTGGATAGCACACACGAGACCACGATCTTCAGCAAAGGAAATATCTACATCCTCGAAAAGAATTAAAGGCTTCAAGTTGGCTTTGTCATTCTGGATGTGTAATACAGGTGTTACTTCAATCACATCCTCTACCCCATTGCCATCAGTACAGGAATTGAAAAGAGGTTCCAAGGACCTGCCGTAGCAAATGGCGTGAATATAAACACATTATCCTTGAGTTCGCACGTACCAATAGAAATGCAGAAAATAGCAAAATCCAAGCATATACATAAACTGTTGCAACTCATTGTACCTTGATAGGCTATTTGACTCGAGAGCCTCCCCAAATTTCTGCTTTACAACTGTTCCGCTTCGGCATTCTGATGCATTAGACTATAGACAAAAGTCATTAGAGACATTAATTTTGCAGTAGCAGATACATTTAGCGGAAAACAAGTACATACCTCAAGGATTTTAAATCCTTGCTCTTTAGCACATGCATAAACAGCTGCAGATTTCCCACTCTGCAAGACATTCACAACCATACATGAAACTCAGAAAGCAATGTAAGAAGCAAAAAACAGTTCGTGACAGAATATCTTATCACACACCCCAACTGGACCAACGATTAAGAGAACATTTCTCAGGCAGTCTTCAGCACCAGTATTTTCCGAGTCAGAATTACTTTCAGAACAGCTGTAGTCAGAATCTTGCGATTGCTCTGCATCACTACTCAAAAAGTCTTGGCTTGCCTGAAAGCCTCTCTCACGCCATTGGCACAGCCATTCATTCATTAGTTTTACAGCTTCGGTATTACCACATACCTGCAAGAACTCGGGTGAGAAACTTGACTTTGTTGCTTTTCTTTAAATCATATAATACCAGGAGATATAAACATGCAATAACGTTGGTATGTTCAAAAATTCTAACCTCAGAGGCACTTCTCGGCTGGTACTTATCTACCCACAAGCTACTGCGAGGCTGGCCACTGAAATCATTATTGCATAGATTAGAAAATTATGATCAGTCATGTGTTCTGCTAGTGATATATCAAACCACACAAGTACCTTTCTCGAGACAATATGCTTTGCAGTTCATGAGAAACGTCTGATGTAGCCTCAGCATGATTAGATAAGTTAACTGCTTCACAACCCTATAAAGATTGCAGGAAATGACCCTTTTGTCATGAATAGTTCAAAGAAACAAAAAGAACACAGACTAAAAGGGAGACGTTCTAACTCACCGCCACTTGAGCTCCATCTAAGGAGCCTACCGGAGATGCCTCTGCCATACCTTCTGATTGAGTATCTTCATCATCGATGATGCACACGTCAGGATGTGAAAGAGACGGAAGCTCATTCACCAGATCAAACTCTTTATGTCCGTGGTTAAGAGAGTCAAATATCATTTGTTGATGAGAACTCAAAGTGGTGGTTGATGTTTGCTCAATGAAAGTCCAGTTCTTCCAATCAATGGTCCGATGGCAATCCTAAGAAGAAAAGGTTTTTGCTTTTGTTACTTAAACATAACCGAAGAAAGCTACAATACACGTATACAACAACATACCTGAAACCTGTCAAATACATGGATAGGTCCAATTTGATCCTTTACTTGATCCTGACAAGTACCATTCTCTTGATTCTTTTTCCCTCCTTTCCGAGATGAGAAAAAGGGATGTAATTGCTTGCCAGCAGACATCCGTGAATCTTCCTGATCAAAACAGAAACCAATAATTAATTTCCCAAAAATTCAGACAACAATGTACATCACATTTTTTTGCTAAAGTTTACTCATTACCTCAGCTCTTAGTTTTGCTTCGAGACGCAAATTAGGAAGTAAAGGTGAGGAGGCATGTGGTTGTTGTTGATCATCAGCAGCTATGATCCCATTCTTATTTGAATTTTGCTTAGGCGTTGACTTTCCTTTAGCCATCTTCATAGGAAAAAACAAAAAGAGGCAAACCTATTACTAATCCATGCTTCTAGCTACTACACTGTCACCTAAACAAGGAACAAACCTTCTTGGGAGCTCCGTTCTTCTTCTTCGGTGTCGTTGTCCTCTGTTTTCTCGTCTTCTTCCTTTGACTGCTACAGAAATCACCATCTCCTCCTCCTCCTCCTTCGCCGTCGCTTGACCACAGATCTCCATTCGACTCAATTACATCCTCCGATTTACGCGGGAGCAACGTCGACTGGACCAGCTTACGACGGACGTTCCTCCGTGGCGTCTGGATCACCGTCGCGGCAGCAACCCCGTCTCTCTCGCCTGATTCGTCCATCAGGTTTTCGAAATTCGATAAAATCAGAGGTATGGTAGGTAGGATCTAGGGTTTAGGCTTGGTGTGAATTTGGGGGTTTTTGGTTGGTAATTGGTAACGTTGAAAGTTTAAATACGATATATGTTGGAAGATTTGATTTTTTTTTTTTTTTTTGGAGGGAAGCAGATTCCTGTTTTCCTTTTTCCCGCTAAACCTCGCAAAGTGATGATGATAACTTTAGCTCTCGGAAAGTAAATAGACAATTGGGCTTTGAAGTGGGCCTTATATTACCGGGTTACTGATTCCGTGTGGAGGGTCACGCAATTCGAGTTGATAATTTCTTCGCTTCATCTCTCGAAATAATAGGTAACTGGGCTTTAGATGGGCCTCACTGCAGAGCCTTAATTAACCGGGTTACCCCTAGATCCCTTTAACCGGTGGAATATAAATTTGCATACATTTATACAATTCAAATGCAGAAATTTCGATGTTTTATATCTAAATGAATTTATTTTGTATAGTTATTTCGAGTTTCCACACTATTCTTTGAGAAATGTAGTAGTCGGTTGTTTTTATTTTATTTGTTTGCGAGATAAACAATTAATTTCAGTGATATTGGTATAAATTTTCTAGACAATAAATTCGTTTGAACAAAACCAAAGAAAATTGAAACAAAAAGTAGAATATACAGTGAAACCTCTATAAATTAATAATGCTGGAACTACATCAAAACTATAATTTTTTATTAATTTATAGAGATAATAATTTATCGAGATACTAATAGAACCAAAAATTTAATTTGGAATTATAAAATTATATTATTTTATAGAGATTTTTAGTGTGTGTTAATTTATAGATTATTAATTTAAAGAGGTTATACTGTAGATAACAAAACTTATTTAGTAATATGAGTGTCCCTACCATAATGATATAACCCAGTTATTTCTACGTTCCTAGAAATTTCTCGATCCTCAGGCTCAATAAGATTATTCTGCGTGTCTAAAAATTCAATAGATTGGATATCACGTTATATATTATTTGGCTTTAGGTAGCCCTACATTAATTATTTGATTTCATATCCACCCCTGTTTCACACCTTCTCCGAAATTTCTCACGCCAAAGCCGTACCTTCTTATCAATTAATATAAATAATCAAGAACAAATGTATGTAGACATATCTTTGTCTTATATATATATTCATAGGCAACTCGAGATATATTGTTTTTATTATATATTTGAGGCAATCGAAGATATTGTTAGATAACATATGTAATGGTAAAGGTGATCATCTCTTTGTTTAGTTGTTGGGAAGGTATAGAGGGAGTACGGTATGCCGCCAATGCCAGTGAGGCCGCCCAGTATGGGCTAGCGAGTAACCAATACACATGTTGTTATTGACTTATTCTAAGTCTGGAGAAAATAGAATAATATACTATTTGTAAACATTTTCCATATTATATAGATTTATTTGTAGATTATACATTATCTAATGTGGGGTATAATCTAATAGTGCTGCTGCACCTTGATCCATCCCAAGAAAAAGAAAACTCATTAATAGATTATAGATATATAGTCATATGCAGTACGGGGGATTAAGGCAACTTTTCCAAATTTTCTCTTTACATGAATTTTTGTTTGTGTCTGCAAACAACTGAAATGGTAGATTCACAACTCTGTGCTACTTCGTGTCATGTTCACTTAAAACGTAAATTATTAAATTGGTTTTACTTGTTGTTGTAGTATAGTGTAATTTCTAAAGTGCATCATTTCGATTTAAAAGCATCGACTCTGAGATGGTGATGCTAGAGAAACAAATAGCATGGACAATTTGCAGCTATTTCTCGGGCACAAAAGACATGAAAACATTCACCACCAACATGTCATATAATAAAATTCATGATACGTGAATATGTTTATAATTAATAATCTCGTCCAAAGCATCTAAATTAAAATGTAAATGTACTGTTACTTCTGCTAGCATCAGGATAAATCTGACCCCTTAAAAAGAGAAAGATATTCGAATAACAACTCTAAAAATGAATATACTTGCAAAAGTATCTAAACTAAAATGTAAATAAAAAGGAATGAAAGATATTTGAATAAGAACTCTATAAATGAATATATGTGCAAAAGTATATAAAACTCATCAACTAGTGGATTGATTGTCTATCTAAGTGGGATTTAATTTTTAATATACGGGGCTGACGCTCATGCCTTATTTTTACAAATGTAAGCACGAGTCTGGCATATGCCGGCTAATGTGTGAGGGAGAGATAGCTACGATAAGAAAGTAAAATATCGAGGTTCCTTAATTAAAACCATTAAGAAAATTGTAAAATAACTAAGATATCATGCATATGAAAAAACTTATATATAAAACAAGGATAGATTGATGAACATATGTATTCGTTTTTTTTTTTGTCGGCATGTATTCGTTTCTGTAAACCATACAAACCAACTAGCTATCAAAATATAACGAAAGGTTACTTGGATACGTGTACGTGTATAAAGACACTAATCGATATGTAATATTACAACTACAGTATTTTGGGAAACTGACTATTCCTTTTTCCAGTGTGCAATGTGCACCAGGACATTATTTACATATTTTATTGGTAATTTATTTATTTTTATAAAAAAAAATGTTTTTTTTTGAACCGATTTTTTATAAAAAAAAATGTTGCATAAGAATTGTTCGTATACCAACTTGACATTCAAATGTTTTAACTATACCGCACACATGAAATCACATATATTTTCTGTAAAATCACTGGCATTCACTATATTACACTAAGTTCCGTCATGGTTATGGATTTTCTTCGTCTATATGTAATTTAATATCGAAAATAATTGGTTAATGTAGTTGCAGAACAAACACACAAAATCCATAAAAATATAAATCAAATAAAAGTAACGTCTAGTAAGTAGTAACAATGGAAGAAGACTCGACATGCTTTATTTATTATTTTTTTTTTTTGTAACTGGCTTCGACATGCTTTATTTTTTCATGCGAAAAAGAATATTATTTGCTGGAAAGCTGACAAAAACCGCCCCTCTTTGACCTTTACGGGTTTGCTTAGGACCAAAGTGTGAAATGTACAAGAGAAGACAAGTCTCATAAATCATAATTAAGCCCCCTTAAGACCATGATTATATTAGACACATAGTTGTCCCACATCGGGTATTGGAAGGGATTCTTAGTAATATATAAGGTGAATGGGCCACTCCTCTTATCACCAATTGGTTTTAAGTGTGAAACCCATCTAGCTTAACATGGTATCAGAGTCCGATCCACGCAGTCCAACCCGATCCACATCGATCTGGCTCAAAGTTGGCCCATCGATCTTTGCCCGAGCATTCCGAAATTGACGCTCAGATAGCCATCATCTCGAGGGGGCGTATTAGACACATAGTTGTCCCACATCGGGTATTGGAAGGGATCCTTAGTAATATATAAGGTGGATGGGCCACTCCTCTTATCACCAATTGGTTTTAAGTGTGAAACCCATCTAGCTTAACAGATTATTGGTATGCCTTAAGGCATCCCTTAAGGGGGGAGCACTAGGACAAAGAGAGAAAAAATGGGAAAAAACCCCTAATTAAGGGATGTTCCTTATGGTTTCATGACCAAAAAAAAAAAAAAAAAAAAAGGAAAAGATTAGGGACTTTTCATCATTCATCCAATAAGCCTTTGTGAGAAAGTGGAACATGTCCCCAAAAAGAACATGCCATCTCTCAACTCTTCGATCATGTGCTCTTGCGTGTCTAAAGTCATACTAAGGTTTGTTTTGGCTTTTGCCAAAAATACACATGCTTCTTTTGAAATCATTATCTTACTTTAGGATCTATCTACACACCTCCATATCCTCACATGCATGCACGATACTATCGTGGTATCTAATCCTTCTTTTTTTATATAGTAAAAAGAGCCTCTTAGACCAGAAAATCTAACCTAAATCTGAATTACGCAGTTACTATAAAAAGGAACAAAGAGCAAAGTTAACGTAACTTTGGCTTAGTTAGATATATGAAGTGTTGATTGAATCAAATAGTTTTGTTATGTTGATATCAAAGATATACTAATTGTGCACCAGCAAACTCTCACACCAGACTTGTATTACAGATTCTTTTACCAATATCTCGACTTACCCCTTTTCTGCGTTATAAGAAGCGTTAAGAACGTATTAATAAACAAACAAATAAATAGTAGATAAACTTTTTGAAAATCAAAACTAAAATAAAATATGACGAGTGAAAGATAAAACGCGGTTTTGAGTGGCAGCGAGACAGAGTGGATACAGCTGTTGTTTGAAGTGACTTCACTCACTTCAGACCTTCACCAATATTGATCTTCACTGTTTGGCTGCGCGTTTCCATTACAATTCTTTTTTTTTTTTCAAAATACCATCTGTGAAATATCTTAGTATATTGTACTGCACTTGCTTAATTTTCTACACCTTTTCTTTGAACTAAGGGTTTAGGTTTTATTTTAGTTTATCATTTTTTGTGAGACCTAACATGTTACTTCACGAAGCTGCCTCCTTCTGGCCCTTCATATCAGAATCCTATGTAGTTTATTTATTATACATATGTATTCCCTTTTTGGTTTATTAACTTTATTTATCAATTATTCTTCTTTTTCAGTATAATCAATATGTTACAATTTAAACCATAGTTATTTATAAAAACTTATTATAGAGTAAATATCATCATGGTCTGAAGAAGTGGCCAAGGAAACGGGACGCGATTTATAAAAGTCTCCGAACATATGACTTAAAAAACACTAGTGAGCGTTTGTCTGCATGTTTTGTTATGACTTTTTACCACCAGTTGGTTGAAGCATAATAAAAATTAAAACATAAACAATGTTAATTAACTCGTTTATTAACATAGACCAATGAGCAGGTTTGATTAGTCACTTTCTTCGAAAGATCGTAGGATTTGACACATTCAAACGCAGCTGTGATTTGCATTTACAGAAAGTGATAGCAATAAAAACCTCAACCTCAATTATTTAAAGTAATCCTCGATTTCTTCACCAAGTGGATTCCGTACAGCTAGATGTACATGCTTCTTTTATTTTTTTCAGGTAACCAACCATATATAGATATAGAAGTAGTAACCTTCAAATGTAACAAATTAAGTAGTAATGCAAATAAATACTATCTACATTCACATATTATCGACCAGTTAATATAATCAAGCTT
Source organism: Raphanus raphanistrum subsp. raphanistrum (assembly GCA_019706035.1). Classification (NCBI taxonomy): domain Eukaryota; kingdom Viridiplantae; phylum Streptophyta; class Magnoliopsida; order Brassicales; family Brassicaceae; genus Raphanus; species Raphanus raphanistrum. Next base: position 56,796,848 of record CM033988.1, read on the forward strand.
ACTATATAAAAGTATTGCGTATTTAATCATTCTTAGTTTGTATACTCTATCACAATTTTCGTCCTATACAACCAAAAGAATTTCAACGAACCATATTCTTGTTAAATAGGATATGCTACATACATATTACACAAAGAAATGTAAGAAACAATATCTGACATATCCATTTGTGATTATGTGGGTGAACAAAAAAATACTAATAAAAACACCTGTCATGCACCAAAAACGTCACATTAGTACATTACACAAAGAATCCTGCTATTTCATCTGACCAATTTTTAATTTATAAAACAAATCATTATTGTCGCCTCTCCAAATCAGTCCATACCTCTATATAATCTCCTCTCCTCAACATTATTTTCCATCAAAAATACTTTTCTCACATCAACATTTATATCAAACACAAAATTATCATACAACATGGTGAAACAAGAACGTAAGATCCAAGTTACCACTTCCTCATCGTCACTGTCTCAATCTTCTTCTTCTACTTCTTCCTCGTTGGCATTGCATCATCAATCTTGTAAGGACAAGATAAAGAAATACAAAGGAGTAAGAATGAGAAGCTGGGGATCATGGGTCTCTGAGATTAGGGCACCAAATCAAAAGACAAGAATCTGGTTAGGTTCTTACTCAACCGCAGAAGCAGCTGCTAGGGCTTATGATGCTGCTCTCTTGTGTCTTAAAGGTCCTAAAGCCAATTTCAACTTCCCACATATCAATACTACTTCTCAGTTTCTTATTGACATCGATGAAAAGACTCCTCTGTCCCCTAAATCCATCCAAAAGATCGCCGCTCAAGCGGCTAGCTCCATCTCTTCTGACGCTTTTACTCCCCTCTCCTCCTCCAATGATGATGATCACGATGATGGTATTCAAAACCATCCATCTCCTTCTTCTTCTTCAGCAGCGTCGTCTCCACCAGATGATCATCATAATGATGATGATTTAGTGTCGTTAATGGCATCATTCGTGGACGAACATGTTTCTTTGATGGATCCATCATGGTATGATCATAATGAGATGTTCTTCATCAACGGAGCTTTCGATTATTCACCACAATTAATCAGCTCGAAGACAACAATGGATGACTTATACGACGATGCTGATATTCAGCTATGGAGTTTCAGTTGATCGCACGGTCCATATTATTATATACGAAACAATTTCATTTCACACTATTTCATTCAATTTATTCTTTTAAATCTATCAATTATCATTCGTTGTTGTTGTTTCTTCGAGCTGAGTTGTTTGTTGCTTGAAACAAATTAACGACATATATGTAATTTTTAATAATCTTAAATATACACACCACTAATTTAAGAAAGTCACATGAAGAAGAGGTCTTTTTGTCACTTGTTGACTTTTTCATGTGTCTTTTTGAGTTATTGTATAGCACTTATACTGGATCCCCCACTTATAAATAAGAGTTTTTATAACTAATTAAGCAGTACTTTACTATATACATTTTTTTCTTTTTTTGTCGGCAAAGTGATTATAAATATTCTTACATCGTTTTATCTTCAGCTAAAAACGAGAGATTACATAACTTTTAGATATGATTCTTGCAGACTTGGCTAGATCATCAACCTCATGGTTTTCTTCTCTGCTTATCGCCATAAACTTAACTATAGTAATTAATCATGGTTTTCTTTATAATATATATGCTGCGAGAAGATGTCTCTAGTATCTAAATTTTTTTGAAAAAATTCAATGAATATGAATTTTATCGCTATAAACTTAATTATCGCCATAAACTTAATTATAGTAATTAATCATGGTAGATCTTTATAATATATATGCTGCGAGAAGATGTCTCTAGTATCTAAAAAAATAGAAAAATTTCAATGAATATGAAATTTTTGTTTATATGCATAGTTGCATCATGTGTTGATATATGATAATTGTCACAGAGGCTTGGAACCTTTGTTGTCTACTTTTTTCTCAAGAGTAAAGATTTCAAAGTGGTAAATCTTGTGATTTAGGCAGTATCTGAAGTTTTACTAACTTAATTGTTAAAGAATTAGAGCGATACCTTTGTACTATGAAAGAGAGTTTATCATACATTAATAAAAATGTATAAACTGATTAGAAAATTTTAAACAACAGTAATGAGTATATGTTTAAAAATATAGAGCATTTAACCTAAAACTCAATATTTTCGTAGAGATTAACTCACATATTTTTGGAAAAAATCAAAAATATGACAATATTTATTTAATGCATATTTGCATCACAAACTTACATAGGATAATGGTCAAGGAGGTTTAGAACCTTTGTTTTTTTTCGTTTTTCTAAAGAATAAAGATTTCATAGTGATTAATCCACTAATTTAAGCAATATATTAATTTTTATTAAACAAATAGTTAAGAAATTAAAACGATGACCATGCACCATGAAGGATAATTTATGATACAATAATAAAAATTAAGAATGTAGTTAGAAATTTTTTAAAAAATTAAAGAGTATTAACTCAGTATATAAGGAATTTACCTAAAAACTCAATATTTTCGTGGTGTAATCTACACAATTTGAGAAAAAAATCAAAAATAATAAAATATTTTTTTAATAAATATATGCATTGTACACTGACATATGATAATGTTCAAAGAGGGTTGGAACCTTTATTGTTTCCATTTATCCAGAAGAATAAAGATTTCATAATGGTTAATCCACTAAAAGTTTACTAAAACAATTGTTAAAAAATCAGAACGATGCACATGTACCTTGGAAGAAAGTTTATACTAGATTAATTAAAATTAATAATGCATTTAGAAAATCTTAAACAACTTTAATGAGTATAAACTTCAGTACAAAGAGAAATTAACGAAAAATTATATTTTCGTAGGGGACCCACAAATTTTGAAAAAAATTAATGAATACGAAAAAAATGTTGTTTAAATGCATATTTGCATCATGTATTGACATAGGATGATGGTCACAGAGGTTTGAAACCTTTGTTTTCTCCGTTTCTCTCAAGCATAAATATTTTATAGTGGTAAATCCAATGATTTTGGCAGCATATGAAGTTTTACTAACTAAATTGTTAAAAATTAAAACGCCCCTGTACCGTGAAAGAGAGTTTATGATACATTAATAAAAATGTATAAAGTGATTATAATTTTTTTAAAAAACTTATGAGTATAATCTTAAAAATATAGAGCATTTAACCAAAAACTCAATATTTTCATAGGGGTTAACCCACATATTTTGAGAAAAAAATAAAAAATGTGACAAATTTTTTTAATGCATATTTGCATCATAAAATTACTTAGGATAATGGTAAAGAAGGTTTGGAACCTTTGTTGTTTCCATTTCTCTAAAGAATAAAGATTTCATAGTGGTTGATCAACTAATTTAAGCAGTATATTAAGTTTTATTAAAAAAGTTGTTAAGAAATTAAAACGATGACCATGTACCATTAAATATAATTTATGATACAATAATAAATATTTATGATGTAGTTAGAATATTTTTAAAAAATTAAAGAGTATTAACTCAGTATATATGGAACTTACTTAAAAACTCAATATTTTCGTGGTGTATCCTACAAAATTTGAGAAAAACAAAAATATTAAAATATTATTTTAATAAATATATGCATTATACATTGATATAGGAAAAATAGATTTGGAACCTTTATTTTTTTCGTTTATCCAGAAGAATAGAGATTTCAAAGTGGTTAGTTCACTAATTTAAGCAGCATATAAAGTTTTATTAAAACAATTATTAAAAAAATCAGAATGATTCCCATGTACCATGGAAGAAAGTTTATACTAGATTAATACAAATTTATAATGCATTTAGAAAATTTTAAACAACTTTAATGAGTATAAACTTCAGTATAAAGAGAAATTAACGAAAATTATATTTTCGTAGGGGTTAACCCATAAATTTTGAAAAAAATCCATGAATATGAAAATCTTGTTTAAATGCATAGTTGCATTATGTATTGACATAGAATAATTGTCACAAAGGTTTGGAACCTTTGTTGTCAACTTTTCTCTTAAGAATAAAAATTTCATAGTGATAAGTCCAGTGATTTAGGCGGCATCTGAAGTTTTACTAACTTAATTGTTAAAAAATTAGAGCGATGCCCCTCTACCATGAAAGATAGTTTATCATACATTAATAAAAATGTATAAAGTGATTATAAAATTTTAAACAACACTAGTGATTATAAGCTTAAAAATATAGAGCATTTAACCTAAAACTCAATATTTTCAAAGGGGTTACATAGGAGCCTAAAAATATAGAGAATTTAACCTAAAACCCACATATGTTGAGAAAAATAAAAAATTTGACAATATTTATTTAATGCATATTTGCATCATAAACTTACATAGAATAATAGTCAAGGAGGTTTGAAACCTTTGTTTTTTACGTTTCTCCAAAAAATAGAGATTTCATAGTGATTAACCCACTAATTTAAGCAATATATTAAATTCTATTAAACAAATTGTCAAGAAATTAAAACGATGAACATGAACCATGAAAGATAATTTAGGGTACAATAATAAAAATTCAGAATGTATTTATAAATTGTTTAAAAAAATTAAAGAGTATTAACTCAGTATATAGGGAATATTCTTTAAAACTCAATATTTTCGTGGTGTAATCTATAAAATTTGAGGAAAAAGTCAAAATATTAAAATATTGTTTTAATAAATATATGCATTGTAAACTGACATAGGATAATGTTCAAAGAGGTTTGGAACATTTATTTTTTCCGTTTATCCAAAAGAATAGAGATTTCATAGTGGTTAATTCACCAATTTAAGCAACATATAAAAGTTTATTAAAACAGTTGTTAAAAAATCAGAACGATGCCCATGTACCATGGAAGAAAGTTTATACTAGATTAATACAAATTTATAATGCATTTATAAAATTTTGAAACAACTTTAATGAGTATAAACTTCAGTATATAGAAAAATTAACGAAAATTATATTTTTGTAGGGGTAAACCCACAAATTTTTAAAAAGTTCAATGAATATGAAAATATTGTTTAAATGCATAGTTGCATCTTGTATTGACATAGAATGATTGTCACAGAAGTTTGGAACCTTTGTTGTCTACTTTTCTCCCAAACATAAAGATTTCATAGTGGTAAGTCCAGTGATTTAGGTAGCATCTCAAGTTTTACTAACTTAATTGTTAAAAAATTAGAGAGATTCCTCTGTACATTGAAAGAGTGTTTATCATACATTAAAAAAAATGTATAAAGTGATTAGAAAATTTTAAACAACACTAATGTGTATAAGTTTAAAAATATATAACATTTAACATAAAAATCAATATTTTCGTAGGGTTAACCCACGTATTTTGAGAAAAAATATAACAAATTTTTTTAATGCATATTTGCATCATAAACTTACATAGGATAATGGTTAAGGAGGTTTGAAATTTTTGTTGTTTCCGTTTCTTTAAAGAATAGAGATTTCATAGTGGTTAATAACCTAATTTAAGCAGTATATTAAGTTTTAAAAATTAGAATGATTCCTATATACCATGAAAGATAGTTTAGAATACATTAATTCAAATGTAGAATGTGGTTTTAATTTTTTAAACTAAAGTGAAAAGTTTAAATTTTAGTATAGAGAGCATTTACCGAAAACTCAATATTTTTGAAGGGGTTTACCCACGGATTTTGAATTTTTTTTAAAAAATATGATAATCTTGTTTTAGTGTATAGTTTCATCGAGCACTGACATGAAATGATATTAAAAGAGTTTAGAACCTTTGTAGTCTCCGTTTCTCTAGATAATGAATATTTTATAATGGTAATTACACTATTCTAGGCAATATATGAAATTTTAGTAAACTAAATATTTAAAAATTTAAAATGATTCCTATATACCTTGAAAGATAGTTTAGAATACATTAATTCAAATGTAGAATGCGGTTTGAAATTTTTAAACAAAATTGAAGAGTATAAACTTAGTATATAGAGCATTTACCGAAAACTCATTATTTTAGAAGGAGTTATCCAACGGATTTTGGAAAAAAATCAAAAAGATGAAAATCTAGTTTTAGGGTATAGTTTCATCAAGCACTAAAATAAGATGATGGTCAAAGAGTTTAGAACCTCTGTTGTCTCTGTTTTTCTAGATAATGAAGATTTTATAATGCTAATTCGACTAAACTAGGCATTATATAAAGTTTTAGTAAACTAAATATTAAAAAATTAGAATGATTCCTATATACCATGAAAGATAGTTTAGAATACATTAATTCAAATGTATAATATGGTTTGAAAATTTTAAACAAAAGTGAAGAGTATAAACTTCAGTATATAGAACATTATAGTGTCTTATAGCACTGGCATAAGATGATGGTCAAAGAGGTTTAAAACCTTTGTTGTCTCCGTTTCTATAGATAATAAATATTTTATAATGTTAATTCCACTATTTTAGGCAGTATTTAAAATTTTACCAAACAAAATATTAAAAAATTAGAATGATTCTTATATACCATGAAAGATAGTTTAGAATACATTAATTCAAATGTAGAATGTGGTTTGAAAATTTTAAACAAAAGTGAAGAGTAATAAACTTCAGTATATATAACATTTATCAAAAACTCATTATTTTAGAAGGAGTTATCCAATGGATTTTGGAAAATTTCAAAAATATGAAAATCTAGTTTTAGTGTATAGTTTCATCAAGCAATAACATAAGATGATGGTCAAAGAGTTTAAAACCTCTGTTGTCTACGTTTCCCTAGATAATGAAGATTTTATAATATTAATTCCAATGATAGGCTAATATATGAAATTTTGAGTAAACTGAATATTAAAAAAATAGAATGATTCGTATATACAATGAAAGAAAATATACACATTAATTCAAATGTATAATATGGTTTGAAAATTATAAACAAAAGTGAAGAGTATAAACTTCAGTATATAGAACATTTACCAAAAACTCATTATTTTAGAATGGGCTAACCCACATATTTTAGAAAAATTTCAAAAATATGAAAATCTGGTTTTAGTGTATAGTTTCTTATAGCACTGACATAAGATGATGGTCAAAGAGGTTTAGAATCTTTGTTGTCTCCGTTTCTATAGATAATAAAGATTTTATAATGGTAATTCCACTATTCTAGGCAGTATTTGAAATTTTACCAAACTAAATATTAAAAAATTAGAATGATTTCTATATACCATGAAATATAGTTTAGAATACATTAATTCAAATGTATAATGTGATTTGAATTTTTCAAACTAATGGGAAAATTATAAACTTCAGCATAAAGAACATTTACCGAAAACTCAATATTTTTAGTGTATTGTTTTAGTGTATAGTTTAGAACATTTACCCACGGATTTTGAAAAAAAAATCAAAAATATGATAATCTTGTTTTAGTGTATAGTTTCATCGTGCACTGACATAAGATGATGGTAAAAGAGTTTAGAACATTTGTAGTCTCCGTTTCCCTAGATAATGAATATTTTATAATGGTAATTACACTATTCTAACCAGTATTTGAAATTATACCTAACTAAATATTAAAAAATTATAATTATTCCTATATACCATGAAATATAGTTTAGAATACATTAATTCAAATGTATAATGTGGTTTGAAATTTTTAAACAAAAGTGAATAGTATAAACTTCAGTATATAGAGCATTTAAAACTCATTATTTTAGAAGAAGTTATCCAACAGATTTTGGAAAAATTTCAAAAACATGAAAATATAGTTTTAGAGTACAGTTTCATCAAGCACTAAAATAAGATGATGGTCAAAGAGTTTAGAACCTCTGTTGTCTCCGTTTTTCTAGATAATAAAAATTTTATAATGCTAATAATCGACTAAACTAGGCAGTATATGAAGTTTTAGTAAACTAAATATTAAAAAATTAGAGTGATTCCTATATACCATGAAAGATAGTTTAGAATACATTAATTCAAATGTAGAATGTGATTTGATTTTTTTAAACTAATGGGAAAAGTACAAACTTCAGCATAGAGAGCATTTACCGAAAACTCAATATTTTTGAAGAGAACCCACGGATTTTGAAAAAAAAATTCAAAAATATGATAATCTTGTTTTAATGTATAGTTTCATCGAGCACTGACATAAGATGATGGTAAAAGAGTTTAGAACCTTTGTAGTCTCCGTATCTCTAGATAATGAATATTTTATAATGGTATAATTCCACTATTCTAGGCAGTATTTGAAATTACACCACACTAAATATTAAAAAATTAGAATGATTCCTATATACCATGAAAGATATTTTAGAATACATTAATTCAAATGTAGAATGCGGTTTGAAATTTTTAAACAAAAGTGAAAAGTATAAACTTCAGTATATAGAGCATTTACCGAAAACTCATTATTTTAGAAGGAGTTATCCAACGAATTTGGGAAAAATTTCAAAAATATGAAAATCTAGTTTTAGTGTATAGTTTCATCAAGCAATAACATAAGATGATGATCAAAGAGTTTAGAACCTCTGTTGTCTCCGTTTTTCTAGATAATGAAGATTTTATAATGCTAGTTCGACTAAACTAGGCAGTATATGAAGATTTAGTAAGCTAAATATTAAAAAATTAGAATGATTCCTATATACCATGAAAGATATTTTAGAGTACATTAATTCAAATGCAGAGTGTGGTTTAAATTTTTTAAACTAAAGTGAAGAGTATAAACTTCAGTATATAGAGCATTTACCAAAAACTCATTATTTTAGAAGGGGTTAACCCACAAATTTTGGAAAATTTTCAAAAATATGAAAATCTGGTTTTAGTGTATAGTTTCTTATAGCATTGACATAAGATGATGGTCAAAGAGGTTTAGAACCTTGGTTGTCTCCGTTTCTATATATAATAAAGATTTTATAATGGTAATTCCACTATTCTAGGCAGTATTTGAAATTTTACCAAACTAAATATTAAAAATTAGAATGATTCATATATACCATGAAAGATAATTTAGAATGTATTAATTCAAATGTAGAATGTGGTTTGAATTTTTTAAACAAATGGGAAAAGTATAAACTTCAGCATAGAGAGCATTTACCGAAAACTCAATATTTTTGAAGGGGTTTACCCACGGATTTTGAAAAAAATTCAAAAATATGATAATCTTGTTTTAGTGTATAGTTTCATCGAGCACTGACATAAGATGATGGTAAAAGAGATTAGAACTTTTGTAGTCTCCGTTTCTCTAGATAATGAATATTTTATAATGGTATAATTCCACTATTCTAGGCAGTATTTGAAATTACACCAAACTAAATATTAAAAAATTAGAATGATTCCTATACACCATGAAAGATAGTTTAGAATACATTAATTCAAATGTAGAATGCGGTTTGAAATTTTTAAACAAAAGTGAAGAGTATAAACTTCAGTGTATAGATCATTTACCGAAAACTCATTATTTTAGAAGGAGCTAACCAACGAATTTTGGAAAAATTTCAAAAATATGAAAATCTAGTTTTAGTGTATAGTTTCATCAAGCACTAACATAAGATGATGGTCAAAGAGTTTAGAACCTCTTTTGTCTCCGTTTTTCTAGATAATGAAGATTTTATAATGCTAATTCGACTAAACTAGGCAGTATATGAAGATTTAGTAAACTAAATATTAAAAAATTAGAATGATTCCTATATACCATGAAATATATTTTTGAGTACATTAATTCAAATGCAGAATGTGGTTTGAAATTTTAATCTAAGGTGAAGAGTATAAACTTCAGTATATATAACATTTACCGAAAACTCATTATTTTAAAAAGGGTTAACCCACGGATTTTGAAAAAAATTTCAAAAATATGAAAATCTCATTTTAGTGTATAGTTTCATCGAGCACTGACATAAGATGATGGTAAAAGAGTTTAGAACCATTGTAGTCTCCGTTTCTCTAGATAATTTGGTATTCCACTATTCTAGGCAGTATTTGAAATTATACCACCCTAAATATTAAAAAATTAGAATGATTCCTATATACCATGAAAGATAGTTGAGAATACATTAATTCAAATGTAGAATGTGGTTTGAAATTTTTTAACTAAAGTGAAGAGTATAAACTTTAGTATATAGAGCATTTACCGAAAACTCATTATTTTAGAAGGAATATGGAAAATTTTCAAAAATATGAAAATCTGGTGTTAGTGTATAGTTTCTTATAGCACTGACATAAGATGATGGTCAAAGAGGTTTAGAACCTTTGTTGTCTCTGTTTCTCTAGATAATAAAGATTTTATAATGGTAAGTCCACTATTCTATGCAGTTATCAAATTTTACCAAACTAAATATTAAAAAAATTAGAATGATTACTATATACCATGAAAGATATTTTAGAATATATTAATTCAAATGTAGAATGTGGTTTGAAATTTTTAAACTAAAGTGAAGAGTATAAACTTCAGTATATAGAGCATTTACCGAAAACTCACTATTTTAGAAAGGGTTAATCCACGAATTTTGAAAATTTTCAAAAATATGAAAATCTAGTTTTAGTGTATAGTTTCATCGAGCACTAACATAAGATGATGGTCAAAGAGTTTAGAACCTCTTTTGTCTCGGTTTCTCTAGATAATGAAGATTTTATAATGCTAATTCCACTAATATAGGTAGTATATGAAATTTTACCAATCTAAATATTAAAAAATAAGATTGATTCCTATATACCATGAAAGATAACTTAGAATACATTAATTCAAATGTAGAATATGGTTTGAAATTTTTAAACAAAAGGGAAAAGTATAAACTTCAGTATATAAAGCATTTACCGATAACTCATTATTTTAGAAGGGGTTATTCCACGGATTTTGGAAAAATTTCAAAAATATAAAAATCTGGCTTCTTCTCTCAAGATTCAGTGCAAATGAAAAGTAACCTCTCTACTTCCTGCTTTACATCTTTTCTCATCTCTGACTATCACATAAGTAGTTGATACTACCATGAACCAACCGCCAATATCTGAAAATGATTTAACAGCTAAAGTTAGGCGGTTTTACGACATTGCATATGTGCTTTCCTCCATGGAGTTAATCGAGAAGGTAAAGAGTTTATGCTCATTTAACCCTGCAACTACTAATTCCAGTGTTTCCTCTTTCTTTCTTTTGTTGCTTTGCCCACAGACTCATATACCAGGGACTAGAAAACCAGCTTATAAGTGGTTGGGGTCCAAAAGCTTAATCGAAAAAGGATCAACCTTGCTTAATTCAACCAATGAATCGAAGAAGCGGGTATTTGGAACAGAGATCACCAACTTGAGTACAAAGAGAAACAAAACAGATTGTTCATCAAACTATGTACTACAAACCGGTTATAAGAAACATGACGAGGAAACAAAACCAGCTGCAAAGAGCTGCTATATGTTTGGCCCCTTCTCACCAACAGCTGCATCTAAGAAGAAGAAGAAGAACAATGCTGGAACCATTTATAACAGAAGGTTACAAGATCTCGAGGCCCTTTCTTCCACCTACAAACCTCAGTATTCCAACCAAGGTAACAACCACTGTTAGAGAAGCATGTTAATAATCCTGCATTCTTGATTTCATTTGATAAAAATTGTTGTGGTTAAAACAGATGTAACAGGTCTTCTTGGGCATTAGACGGGGTGATGGAACAAATGGTTTGCAGAGCTTGGTCGCAAATAAAACATTACGCCCCCCGAAAGGTAGATTGTTTTCACTGGGTACATGATGAGAGCACATAAACTCATAAAACATCATAGTTTTCTAGGCTTCCTTAATCAAGAATCAAAGTATTGTTGTTATTTGTTAATAAAAGTCGCACCCAACAAAAAAATCCATGTAATCTTTTTGTCCCAGTGCCTTTTGTCTAGTGGACTAGCTCCTTCCATCCATCTGGATTCGAATTCGTACTCTCCTGAACTTACTATAACTGTTTATTCCTATCTTTGGTTTGGCATCATTAGATTTTTTCAGGTTCTACAAATCATTTTTTGTTTTGTTTCTTAACATCTAATATGGATGTTTATGTTTTTCTTTGGCCTTCTGTCACAGGTAAAAACTATGCAAAGGATCGTCTAATGATAGTACATATGACTGTGAGTCACCTAATATTCAATTGTTTCATAGGTCAAAACTTTCTTGGCCTATACAGATGTTTGGATGCGTTAGATTGCTAACAGTAGAGAATTGCATAGAGCAGCAGTATACGCAACGTTTCTTGATGCTCACCATCACAGAGTTTTACCTTTTAGTTAGTGTCCTCATCTAGCTAATTAAATACAGTCCCTGCAGGACCCAAATACGTAAAACGCGAGTGTATTCATTCCATCACCGAAGATCAGAAGTATACCAACACACAAAAGTGAACCTCGAGTTTCCTAGACGATTAACTGTATATAGTAGACTGTAGGCATTATTATCTTGTGAGAAATATATGAATTGTATCATTGCTATACTGTGACTTACATAGCTTTATATAGTAGAGATATATGAATCAAATAATATATGAGAGGAATTTAGGTCTGGGCAAAAAAATCTGAAACCGAAGAACCGAACCGAACCCGATCCAAAAAAGTAGCACCGAACCCGAACCGAAATTAATTAAATATCCGAACGGGTTCAAAATTTTGGTATTTAGAGAACCGAAATCGAACCCGACTCGAAGCGAAGTATTTCGGGTACCCGAATATATCCGAAATAGATTTATATACCTAAATATATTAATCATTTTTAGATTTAATGTATTAAAAACATCCAAAATATATAAGATACTTTTAAGTTGTCCAAAATACATGAAAATATATACAAATAGTCAAAAGTAAATGTCTAAAATAGCTAAAGTATGTTCAAAACATCAATATTTTACATATCTATTGATTCTTTATCCAAATATTCAAATCGAACCAATTTATATGTTATGTTTAGATATTTGACATATGTTATTCAAATCTATATATATTATATTGTTTTGTTTATAGATTTTGAGAAATTTGAAGCATCTAATGAATTTTAAAATTTTAAAAATAATTTAAATGGGTTATCCGAACCCGAACTGAACCCGCAAAGATCCGAACCGAATCCGAACCAAAATTTAGAAATACCCGAATGGAGCTAAAATCTTTGTACCCGAAAATCCGAAACCCGAATAGACCCGAACCGAACCCGAATGAGTACCCGAACGCCCATCCCTAGAAAGGATCATACAATTACTAAGCAGAATATTTGACGGAGTGATTATTGTGATTGAGTAAATCACATGAGTTATGATTGATACTCTTTCCTTGATAGGCATTATATAAGAATGATTTAAAAAAAAAGTATTAGTGGTTTTTTATGAATAAAAATGGAGATACGATATTATCTACTTTATTGATTTCTTATTTTGGATGATTTTTATTTCTTCAAACATGGGATAATATATTATAATATATGGTCTAACAAAAGTACATAATACTTTCCAAAAAAGTCAAACTTTCTTCACCCGGCACAACACTCCAATTTCAAATGATTTTTTCCTATTTATTCACCGAGACGAAGATCTCAAACTCCACACACAATCCAAACCCTTTCAAACAACTTTTTGGTTTTTTGTTTTTCGAAGAATCTCCTTTTTAAAATGAAACTAAAGCAAGCCAACGCGATGTTTATGGTCTTAGCCCTAATCTTGGCATTGGTTTTCCTACAATCAGAAGCTGGTAATTATTGTCCGTTAGAAAATATAAATAGCATACCAGGATGTTTCGATGCGTTGAAATCAGCATCGGGCAATGATACCAGAAGGCTAACAAGAGATTGTTGCAGAGCAGTCTTTTCAGTAAACTCTGATACTTGCTACTTTCTTCTCTTTCCTGGCAAAGCTTACCCTATTAAGATGTTCAAAAACATTTGTCTTAATGTTAGTTAGTTATGCCCCTGATGGTTCACCTTTCCAATGTTTTCTGTTTCTACCAATGATAAATAATATATCTAAAGTTAAAATGAATCAAACATTCCTTTTTAATATTCTCATTTTTATTTCATTAATAATTTCTTAGTACCGGAAGAAGTTACATGGTAACATATACACACTATCCTTGATAATATCGAATAATTGATACACAAATCAAATATTTTAGTCACAAACTTTCTTCACACATCTCTGTAAGTCATATATATAAGACAATCAAGTGCACTATCAAATGATTTACATTTCCCGCATTGACAATGAGGCAGTAGACTACTTAGTCGAGAAGGGATTCAAAAACTCCAAGGTTCTTCTTCCATCAACCCAACAAACACTCCTTTGGAGGCTGAAGCAATAGCCCTTTCAATGGCAGTGCAACAGATCAGGAATCTTGGCTATGATCAAGTTACTTTCATCTCAGACTGAAAACGACTAATTGATGGGTTACATCAGTTCTACACTGAAGAAACCATCACCAAGAGGTGTATCACCGACGCGTTCTCACTGATACAAGATATCTATGAAATGTCAAAAACTTGTTCTTTTAATTTTCGGTACCTAGGTAGAGAGTCACTTACACACGTTGATGTATTAGCTAAAAATGCTAGAGTTAAGAGTCAGAACTATGTAATCACTTGGCTATCTTAATAAATAAAAAGTTTACAAAAAATATGAAAATCTTGTTTTAGTATATAGTTTCATCGAGCACTAACATACGATGATGGTCAAAAAGTTTAGAACCTCTGTTGTCTCCGTTTCTCTAGATAATGAATATTTTATAATGCTAATTCCACTAATCAGGCAGTATATTAAATTTTTTAAAATTAAATATTAAAAAATTAGAATTATTCCTATCTACCATGAAAGATAGCTTAGAATACGCTAATTCAAATGTAGAATGTGGTTTGAAATATTTAAACTAAAGTGAAGAGTTTAAACTTCAGTATATAGAACATTTACCGAAAACTAATTATTTTAGAAGGAGTTTAACCCACGGATTTTGAAAAAATTTCAAAAATATGAAAATCTTGTTTTAGTGTATAGTTTCATTCATCGAGCACTAACATACGATGATGGTCAAAGAGTTTAGAACCTCTGTTGTCTTCGTTTCTCTAGATAATGAAGATTTTATAAAGCTAATTCCACTAATCTATGCAGTATATTAAATTTTAGTAAACTAAATATTAAAAAATTAGAATGATTCCTATATACCATGAAAGATAGTTTAGAATACATTAATTCAAATGTAGAATGTGGTTTGAAATTTTTAAGCTAAAGTGAAGAGTATAAACTTCAGTATATAGAGCATTTACTGAAAACTCATTATTTTAGAAAGGGTTATCCCACGGATTTTGGAAAAACTTTCAAAAATATGAAAATCTGGTTTTAGTGTATAGTTTCTTAGCGCACTAACATAAGATGATGGTCAAAGAGGATTAGAACCTTTGTTGTCTCCGTTTCTTTAGATAATAAAGATTTTATAATTCTAATTCCACTATTCTAGGCAGTATATGAAATTTTACCAAACTAAATATTAAAAAATTAGAATGATTCCTATATACAATGGAAGATAGTTTAGAATACTTTAATTCAAACTAAGAATGTGGTTTGAAATTTTTAAATTAAAGTGAAGAGTATAAACTTTAGTATATAGAGCATTTACCGAAAATTCATTATTTGGAAGAGGTTAACCCACGGATTTTGGAAAAGTTTCAAAAATATGAAAATCTGGTTTTAGTGTATAGTTTCTTAGCGCACTAACATAAGATGATGGTTAAAGAGGTTTAGAACCTTTGTTGTCTCCGTTTCTTTAGATAATAAAGATTTTATAATTCTAATTCCACTATTCTAGGCAGTATATGAAATTTTACCAAACTAAATATTAAAAAATTAGAATGATTCCTATATACCATGAAAGATAGTTTAGAATACTTTAATTCAAACTAAGAATGTGGTTTGAAATTTTTAAATTAAAGTGAAGAGTATAAACTTTAGTATATAGAGCATTTACTGAAAATTCATTATTTTAGAAGAGGTAGAGGTTAACCCACGGATTTTGGAAAAGTTTCAAAAATATGAAAATCTTGTTTTAGTGTATAGTTTCATCGAGCACTAATATACGATTATGGTCAAAGAGTTTAGAACCTCTGTTGTCTCCGTTTATCTAGATAATGAAGATTTTATAAAGTTAATTCCACTAATCTATGCATTATATTAAATTTATGTAAACTAAATATTTAAAAATTAGAATGATTCCTATATACCATGAAAGAGAGTTTAGAATACATTAATTCAAATGTAGAATGTGGTTTGAAATTTTTAAGCTAAAGTGAAGAGTATAAACTTCAGAATTTTTAACCCACGGATTTTGGAAAAACTTTCAAAAATATGAAAATATGGTTTTAGTGTATAGTTTTATAGAGCACTGACATAAGATGATGGTCAAAGATGATTAGAACCTTTGTTGTCTACGTTTCTCTAGATAATAAAGATTTTATAATTCTTATTCCACTATTCTAGACAGTATATGAAATTTTACCAAACTAAATATTAAAAAATTAGAATGATTCCTATATACCATGAAAGATAGTTTAGAATAATTTAATTCAAAATAAGAATGTGGTTTGAAATTTTTAAAATAAAGTGAAGAGTATAAACTTCAGTATATAGATCATTTACCGAAAACTCATTATTTTAGAAGGAATTAACCCACGGATTTTGGAAAATTCTCAAAATATAAAAATCTTGTTTTAGTGTATAGTTTCATCGAACACTAACATACGATGATGTTCAAAGAGTTTAGAACCTATGTTGTCTCCGTTTCTTGAGATAATGAATATTTTATAATGCTAATTCCATTAATCTAGGCAGTATATTAAATTTTAGTAAACTAAATATTAAAAAATTAGAATTATTCCTATATACCATGAAAGATAGTTTAGAATACATTAATTCAAATATATAATGTGGTTTGAAATTTTTAAAATAAAGTGAAGAGTATAAACTTCAGTATATAATGGAATTAAAAATTTAAAAATTGAAAATCTTATTTTAGTGTATAGTTTCATCGAGCACTAACATAAGATGATGGTCATAGAGTTTAGAACCTCTGTTGTCTCCGTTTCTCTAGATAATGAAGATTTCATCATGCTAATTCCACTAATCTATGCAGTATATTAAATTTTAGTAAACTAAATATTAAAAAATTAGAATGATTCTTATATACCATGAAAGATAGTTTAGAATACATTAATTCAAATGTAAAATGTGGTTTGAAATTTTTAAACTAAAGTGAAGAGTATAAACTTCAGTATATAGAGCATTTACCTAAAACTCATTATTTTAGAAGGGGTTAACCCACGGATTTTGATAATTTTTCAAAAATATGAAAAATTTATTTTACTGTATAGTTTCTTAAAACACTGACATAAGATGATGGTCTAAAAAGTTTAGAACCTTTGTTGTCTCTGTTTCTCTAGATAATAAAGATTTTATAAAGGTAATTCCACTATTCTAGGCATATCAAATTTTACCAAACTAAATATTAAAAAAATAGATGATTACTATATACCATGAAATATATTTTAGAATACATTAATTAAAATGTAGAATGTGGTTTGAATTTTTAAAACTAAAGTGAAGAGTATAAACTTCAGTATATAAAGCATTTACCGAAAAACTCATTATTTTAGAGAGGATTTTGAAAAAATTTCAAAAATATGAAATTCTTGTTTTATTGAATAGCTTTATCGAACACTAACATAAGAAAATGGTCAAAGAGTTTAGAACCTCTTTTGTTTCTGTTTCTCTAGATAGTGAAGATTTTATAATGCTAATTCCACTAATCTAAGCAGTATATGAAATTTTTCCAAACAAAATATTAAAAAATTAGAATGATTCCTATGTACCATGAAAGATAGTATAGAATAAATTAATTCAAATGTAGAATGTGATTTGAAATTTTTAAACAAAAGCGAAGAGAATAAACTTTAGTATATATAGCATTTACCGAAAACTTATTATTTTAGAAGGAGTTTAACCCACGGATTTTGGAAAAAAATCAAAAATATAAAAATATGATTTTAGTGTATATTTTTGTAGAGCACTGACATAAGATGATGGTCAAAGAGGGTTAGAACCTTTGTTGTTTCAGTTTCTCTAGATAATAAAGATTTTAATCCACTATTCTAGGCAGTTTATGAAATTTTACCAAACTAAATATTAAAAAATAAGAAAGATTCCTATATAAGATAGTTAAAAATACATTAATTCAAATGTAAAATGTTGTTTGAAATTTTCAAACTAAAGTGAAGAGTATAAACTTCAGTATATAGAGTATTTACCGAAAACTAATTATTTTAGAAGGGGTTAACCCACTGATTTTGGAAAAATTTCAAAATAAGAAAATCTGGTTTTAGTGTATAGTTTCTTAGAGCACTGACATAAGATGATGGTCAAAGAGGTCTAGAACCTTTGTTGTCTCCATTTCTCTAGATAATAAAGATTTTATAATGCTAACTCCACTAATCTAAGCAGTATATGAAATTTTACCAAACTAAAAATTAAAGAATTAGAATGATTACTATATACCATCAAAGATATTTTAGAATACATTAATTCAAATATAGAATGTGGTTTGAAATTTTTAAACTAAAGTGAAGAGTATAAACTTCAATATATATAGCATTTACCGAAAACTCATTATTTTAAAAGGGGTTAACCCACGGATTTTGAATAAAATTCAAAAATATGAAAATCTGGTATTAATGTATGGCTTCATATAGCACTGACATAAGATGATGGTCAAAGAGTTTAGAACATTTGTTGTCTCTGTTTCTCTAGATAATGAAGATTTTATAATGCTAATTTGTCTCCGTTTCTCAAGATAATAAAGATTTTACAATTCTAATTCCAATATTCTAAGCAGTATATGAAATTTTACCAAACTAAATATTAAAAAATTAAAATGATTCCTATATACCATGAAATATAGTTTAGAATACTTTAATTCAAAATAATAATGTGGTTTGAAAATTTTAAACTAAAGTGAAGAGTATAAACTTTAGTATATAGAGCATTTACCGAAAACTCATTATTTTAGAAGGGGTTAATCCACATATTTTGAATTTTTTTCAGAAATATGAATATTTTATTTTAGTGTATAGTTTCTTAAAACACTGACATAAGATGATGGTCTAAAAAATTTAGAACCTTTGTTGTCTCTGTTTCTCTAGATAATAAATATTTTATAAAGGTAATTCCACTATTTTTGGCAGTATATCAAATTTTACGAAACTAAATATTAAAAAATAGAATGATTACTATATACCATGAAAGATATTTTAGAATACATTAATTCAAATGTAGAATGTGGTTTGAATTTTTTAAACTAAAGTGAAGAGTATAAACTTCAGTTTATAGAGCATTTACCGAAAACTCATTATTTTTGAAGAGGGGGTTAACCCACGGATTTTAAAAAAATATGAAATTCTTGTTTTATTGAATAGTTTCTTAGAGCACTGACATAAGATGATGGTCAAAGAGGTTTATAAATTTTGTTGTCTCTGTTTCTCAAGATAATAAAGATTTTACTATTCTAAATCCACTAATCTAAGCAGTATATGAAACTTTACCAAACTAAAAATTTAAAGATTAGAATGTTTCCTATATACCATGAAAGATAGTTTAGAATACATCAATTCAAATGTATAATGTGGTTTAAAATTTTTAAACTAAAGTGAAGAGTATTAACTTCAGTATATAGAGCATTTACTAAAAACTCAATATTTTTGAAGGGGTTAACCCACGGATTTTGGAAAATTTTCAAAAATATGAAAATTTTATTTTAGTGTATAGTTTCTTAAAACAGTTACATAAGATGATGATCAAAGAGGTTTAGAACCTTTGTTGTCTCTGTTTCTCTAGATAATAAAGATTTTATAAATGTAATTCCATTATTCTAGGCATTATATCAAATTTTACCAAACTAAATATTAAAAAATTATAATGATTACTATAAACCGTGAAAGATATTTTAGAATACATTAATTCAAATGTAGAATGTGGTTTGAAACTATTAAACTAAAGTGAAGAGTTGATATCTTGTGTATTTACATGTTTTTAAGCTTCATTCTAGTCCTTATATTGTTCCTTTGCATGCATTTAGAGTGCATTTAGGTTGCATTGCATTACATTTGTCTCTATCAGATATTGGAGATGCTTATTGGTGACTTTGGAGACATTTGAGGGGTTTTGAGTCAAAAGGGTGAAAGATGAACATGGATGAAGGCCTTAAAAATATCTTTTGAAGCTCAAATTTTGGGAAGACAAAGTAAATTGAGTTAGCTTTCTAATGGAGGTGGTTTCAAGTCATTTGGATCTGTATTGAAGGAGTTATGATCAATTTACTGGAGGCATATCAACCCTGTAGCGACCAGAGCCGTAGCGACCAGAGCATGTCGCTAGGAGGGCTCCCGAGCGTACGTAGCGACCACTGTAGCGGGATGCAAGGTCGCTACGGGCGAAAAAAGACTGTTTTTTTTATTGGGTTGACCCAGGTTTGTTGGGTTGACCCAGCTCGTTTTTAGACTTCTATAAATACCCTTTAGACCTAATTTTGAGGGAGATCTTGTTTTCTTTGTAATCACATTAGCTATTTTGGTGAAAGACTTAATCTTGAGCTTCTTTTCATCTCTATCTCTTGTGATTATTGATCAATCTTGACCACTAAGCATGATTAACCTTCAATCATCCATGGGTTTTGGGTTATTCATGTCTATTAGTGAGTAGTTACCTTTTGGATTCATGGGCTAGGGTGATTAGAGTGATTAAGTGAAGATCTAAGGGTGTTTAGTGTTAGATCTCTTGTTTCCTTGCTTGTCTACTTCTCTTAATGCTAGATTAATGTTGGCCTCTTTATTCTAGAGCTCTAGACATTTCCCACCCACAAGGTGTTTGATGAAATGTCTGAACCAAGTAGAGCTTGCTCTAAACTTACCTTACACAAAGACCATTGTGTTAAGGGAGTTTAGATAGTTAATAGACTCTTCCTTAATGATTGCTTAGATCTTTTAGGCTCAAAGACCTTTGATGTCTAGTTGATTAAAGCAAATGAGCATTCTTCTTGACCATAGAGCTTGCTTATTTCAGTGTTCTAGACTTAAGGAAGTTATTGATTGAAAGTTTGTCATCCTTAGATTGGATCTTAATCACTTAAAGTCAAATGCCTAGCCCCATGAGTCCTATTGTCCAAGATTGGTTGAAAGCTTGTTTCTTTATTGCACTTTAGCATAGTTCTAGTTCATATCATCATTGAAAACCTGATTGCACTTAGATTAAGCATGGTCTTGCATTCCCTTTGCTTTAGAATCACTTAGGATTGGTTCGACAATCTTTTACACTACAACATTTGGTTAGGGACTCTTCAAAAGTTCTGTTATCAAATTGGCGCCGTTGCCAAGTTCTATTGTGATTTTGACATTGGGATTTAGTCATTTGCTTGAGACTAAGTCATTTTTATTATTATTGTGATATTGGCTCTGCTTTTTCCTCTTTCTTTTTCATTTCAGGTGTATGAACTTGAGAAGTAGAGGGACTACAAACCTCACTCCTCTGGTATCAGACATCCGGGCTTTGGAAAGAGAGAATACAAGAAGAAGGAGAGAAGAGGAGCAACAGGCTCATTTCAACAGATTGGGTTTTGATATGGCTCACCATCAGAACCCGAATCAAGATAGAGAGATCCCCTTGGAAGCTGCCCAAGAGGGAAATGGTCAAGGAGCTGCCAACCTTCGACCACAACACCCACAACGCCAAGCTCGCGCTATTGGAACCTATGATCGCCCTCACATTCATGGTCATATGTTGGGAATCAGAGCACCTGCTGTAGAGAACAACAACTTTGAGATCAAGTCAGGACTGCTCAACACCATTGAGAACAACAAGTATCATGGTCTTGCTACTGAAGATCCTTTTGACCACTTGGACAAGTTTGATAGCTACTGTGGTTTGTCCAAGACCAATGGAGTGTCAGAAGATGCTTTGAAGCTCAGGCTCTTTTCTTTCTCTCTGGGAGACAAGGCAAGACAGTGGGAGAAGTCTCTCCCAAGCAACTCTATCACTACTTGGGATGAGTGCAAGGAAGCCTTTCTAGACAAGTTCTTCTCCATCTCCAGGACAGCTAAGATCAGGAATGAGATCTCTGGGTTTCAGCAGAGGAACTTAGAAAGTTTCAGTGAAGCATGGGAGAGGTTCAAAGGCTACCAAGCTCATTGCCCACATCATGGCTTCTCCAAAGAAAGCTTGTTGAGTACCTTCTACAGGGGAGCTATACCACAGTGTAGAAACAGACTTGATACAGCCAGCAACGGATTCTTCTTGGGCAGAAACGAGGTGGATGCAGAGGAGCTGATAGAGAACATGGCCAAGAGTGACTCAGTATACAGTGAGGATCATGATAGAGTCAACAGAAGTGATGATCAGCAGACCAAGAAAGAGCTCAAGTCTTTGGAAGAGAAGCTGGACCTACTTCTTGCCAACAAAGCTAAGCTGGATCAGATGAAATCAGTTGGGGAACAGCAACAAAAGCAGGTTGTTGAGATCAAGAAGATTGATAGCTTGGAAGGACATGAAGAGGTGTGCTTTATCAACAACAATGGAACTTGGTATAGGAAAGAGCCCAACTTTCAATACCAAAACAACTACCAGCAAAAACCCCTTTACAACAACCAACAAGGTGGTTATCAAAGCAACCAGCCTACACAAGCTAGAGGAAGCTCTTCTCAAGCTCAAGTTCCAAGTTCAACCACAGAATCTATGTTCAAACAAATCCTAGAAGCTCAAGGGAAATTTGCTAAGGACATTGGAGATGAGTTCAAGGCTGTTCATGCCAAGATTGATGGAACTTATTCTGACCTCAACAACAAGTACATGCAACTTGCCTCTCACGTCAAAGCTTTAGAGAGCCAGGTTGCTTCTTTGCCTTCAACCTCCAAGCAGCCCATGGGAACCCTACCAGGGAAAGCAGAGGCAAACCCAAGAGAACATTGCAATGTTCTCCTCTCTAGTGACACTTCTCAGGTCGCCAACTACAAGAGAGAGGTAGATGAGATTGAAAGATTGGTTTTTGGAACTGAAATTGAACAGGTTGAGCATGTGGTTGTTGCAACAGCTGAGTCCAAGATTGTGCAAGAAGCTGACAGGATAGTTGCAGTAAAGGTTGAGCAGAGCAGAGAGCACAAGACTGAGAAACCAGTTGAGAGAAGATCTGATCAGAGGCTGAATGTGGTGAAGCAGGAAGACACTGAGGTTGAGCTATCCCCCTATGACAAGCTTCCTTTTCCAGAGAGATTCCTCACCAAAGCTCAAAAGAAGGTGGTCTCCAAATTCAGAAAAGACTTGAGTGATATTGGAGTAAGGCTTCCAGAGATTCACAACATGCAAGCTGCTCATGTCCAGATGATGCTCATCAAAGACATTCTAGACCACCAAGCTGAAGTAGCAGAGCTCTTGGACATCTCTACACTCAAGCTTGATCCACCAATCCCACCCAAGTCCCTCCCTAAACTAGGACACCAAGGGATGTTCACTTTGCCTTGTTCCCTTGGAAAGCTTAACTTTGATGATGCTCTAGTGGATTCTGGTGCAAGTGTGAATGTGATCTCACTTGAGGTGATGAAGAGTCTAGGGATTGAGCACATGCTACAAGACACATCTACGCTCCAATTTGGGGATTCCTCTTCTACAACCCCAATTGGTATCATCAAGGATTTCCCTTTGCAGCTTGGAGCATGCACCATCCCTATAGACCTCACTGTTTTGGAGATGGCAACTAGGAAGATAGTCCCATTGATCCTTGGCACTCCATTCCTCACAACAGTGGGAGCTTGCATAGACTTTGCCAACAACAAAGTCACACTCCTAAATGTGAACAAAGCTGTCTCCTACCCTCTTCAATCACCTAAGTTGAAACCTGAGTATTGTGGCACAATAACTTGTGGAGCATCCTCCATTGAGAAGACAAAGGCTGAGCTGAGTGGTATTGAGAAAGAGGTTCTTGGTGAAGAGTCCCCTAAGGAGAAGTGTGATGATCACTTGGAAAGTGCTCAAAAGGAGGAGGTGAGTGAAGCCAAAAAGGCCTCCCATGGCAAGAAGAAGATTGTGAAGGAATCTCACCCTCCACCTCTTGAGAAGACTCCTCACACCCTCACTCTCCACCCAATGAAGCTCAAGGATGGAGCTATTGAGTATAAGATCAAGTGCAAGGGAAGGTCTAAGCCATTCTCAAGTGCAAGGGCCATCATCACTCCACAGTTCCAAGATGATCCAATCAAGCTTCAAGAGCTTCTCTCTCAAGTCCTCACCATCACTCTTGAAGGTGGGAAGGATCCTCCTTCTCACTAGTACAAAGAGAAAAGGTAGTCAAGCTAGTGACTTAAAACGAGCTCACTTGGGAGGAAGTCCCATGTTTATCCATTGTATATACCCTTGCTCTTTATTTATTTTAAGTTGTTTAATAAGTGTGATTGAGGTTTCCAGGTTGAGTATAGCACTAGAGGAGAGAAGAAAGGCGGTGAAGCACACAAGCCTTATGGTAGACATCCCGTAGCAGTCTCCTCTAGTCGCTATGAATCATGCCAGCTCCTTGCAGAAGCCTTAGACACCCACTGCCATACTCCAATCTCCACTTGAGGTATCACTCCAACCCTTCTTTGTACATACCATTACCTTTATCATATTTTCGGTATCTCCTTCTCTCTTACTCACACAGAGACTGTGTGATTTAAGTGTGGGGGAGGTACCAAGTATTTGATCATGTTTGCTTTGTTGATTATGCGTCTCATGCATTGCATTGTACATTCAAAATGCATAGAAAAACCATAAAAAATAAAAATTTTGAAAAGTGCATATAGAATCATGTAGTTGCATCACTTGCATTCTTAGGATTGAGTCTAGATCATATATGTTGCATTCACTTGCATATGGAGCAGCTGTTGATAATGCCTTGTAAAGAACACTTGTTTGCACTGAATTTGACACCCTAGCTAAACATATCAAGTAGCTTAAGCATCTCTTGAAAGCCTTGCATGCTTCGTGCCTTGAAAACTCTTCTTGAAACATGTTTGCTTGCTTGATATTGGCATTGTTCTCGAAACCAGCTCCAACCTGAATCTTGAGTTAAATGAACTTAATCTCTCTTGCATATGGGCATTTGCATACTTGATCATGGATCTCATACACATTTGGGTTATCTTTTCCATTGAACCACTCTTTGTTAACCCAAATGGCACTCCCTTACCCTAAAACCCTTACCATTCTTTGAAGCCTACATTGATTTGCATGAGTGAGGCCTCTTTTGATAGCTTGTCATGTGCAAAATCTTGAGAGTATTGGAGGCGACATAGATTTGTTCTCATCTCTTGCTAGCATAAGAACTTCCTTTGAGCTAGCATCTAGGATGGTGAGTGGGTTTGTGTATTCTAAAGGTTGATATCTTGGGTTTGGGAAGTGAGAAATATGAGAAAGATGAACAAAAGAGTGTCAAAAGAAAAGGAAAACCCTAGGGACCAAAGAAAAGAAAAGAAAGCTCTAGATTATGTCTAATGGAACTTTCCCCCAAAAGAAAAAAAAAAAAAAAAAAGAGAAAAAAATCAATAAGATTGTGGGGAAAGGAAAAGAGAAAGAGTTAGAGCTAAGTGTTGTAAAAAGTGAATAAAAGCCCTTAGTTGGTTGAGTCAAAAGAAAGAAAAAAAAGAGTTGTTCATTGGGTGAGTGATGTGAGTGAATGCTATTTTGGTTATGGGATGGGGATGAAAAGGGTAGAACTTTTGATCACTTAGGAAAAGGGTAGAATGATGAGAATAGATCTATGTATGCATGAATTGCTTCTAGTCTTAGATAAATTTTGCATAATAATCAAGCTCCTTGATTCTTGAGTGATTACCACCTTAAAATGATGCATTGCACCCTCCTTTTCATCCATATTAGACCATTTGATCACCTAGCCAAATGATTGAGATCATGTGCCCATTTGTGAGAATTCACCTTGTGTGTGTGTGTGTGTGAATTAATGTGAGGGCTGGTTAAGAAGACTTGTTGGTTGATGAGTATTGCATCTTGTGTAAAGGTATAAGAGTATTGATAGGCCTAGAGAAGCTAGAGTATAATAAGAGAGTTTGCTCATGCTATTTGCTATGTTTCTTTAGGATGTCAAGTTGAATGCTCTAAGTGTTTCTTTTGCTTATGTGCTCCCACCTTCAAACCTCTCTACATTAGTTTTTTGAAAGTTTACTTGTGGACAAGTAAAGGACTAGTGTGGGGGAGTTGATATCTTGTGTATTTACATGTTTTTAAGCTTCATTCTAGTCCTTATATTGTTCCTTTGCATGCATTTAGAGTGCATTTAGGTTGCATTGCATTACATTTGTCTCTATCAGATATTGGAGATGCTTATTGGTGACTTTGGAGACATTTGAGGGGTTTTGAGTCAAAAGGGTGAAAGATGAACATGGATGAAGGCCTTAAAAATATCTTTTGAAGCTCAAATTTTGGGAAGACAAAGTAAATTGAGTTAGCTTTCTAATGGAGGTGGTTTCAAGTCATTTGGATCTGTATTGAAGGAGTTATGATCAATTTACTGGAGGCATATCAACCCTGTAGCGACCAGAGCCGTAGCGACCAGAGCATGTCGCTAGGAGGGCTCCCGAGCGTACGTAGCGACCACTGTAGCGGGATGCAAGGTCGCTACGGGCGAAAAAAGACTGTTTTTTTTATTGGGTTGACCCAGGTTTGTTGGGTTGACCCAGCTCGTTTTTAGACTTCTATAAATACCCTTTAGACCTAATTTTGAGGGAGATCTTGTTTTCTTTGTAATCACATTAGCTATTTTGGTGAAAGACTTAATCTTGAGCTTCTTTTCATCTCTATCTCTTGTGATTATTGATCAATCTTGACCACTAAGCATGATTAACCTTCAATCATCCATGGGTTTTGGGTTATTCATGTCTATTAGTGAGTAGTTACCTTTTGGATTCATGGGCTAGGGTGATTAGAGTGATTAAGTGAAGATCTAAGGGTGTTTAGTGTTAGATCTCTTGTTTCCTTGCTTGTCTACTTCTCTTAATGCTAGATTAATGTTGGCCTCTTTATTCTAGAGCTCTAGACATTTCCCACCCACAAGGTGTTTGATGAAATGTCTGAACCAAGTAGAGCTTGCTCTAAACTTACCTTACACAAAGACCATTGTGTTAAGGGAGTTTAGATAGTTAATAGACTCTTCCTTAATGATTGTTTAGATCTTTTAGGCTCAAAGACCTTTGATGTCTAGTTGATTAAAGCAAATGAGCATTCTTCTTGACCATAGAGCTTGCTTATTTCAGTGTTCTAGACTTAAGGAAGTTATTGATTGAAAGTTTGTCATCCTTAGATTGGATCTTAATCACTTAAAGTCAAATGCCTAGCCCCATGAGTCCTATTGTCCAAGATTGGTTGAAAGCTTGTTTCTTTATTGCACTTTAGCATAGTTCTAGTTCATATCATCATTGAAAACCTGATTGCACTTAGATTAAGCATGGTCTTGCATTCCCTTTGCTTTAGAATCACTTAGGATTGGTTCGACAATCTTTTACACTACAACATTTGGTTAGGGACTCTTCAAAAGTTCTGTTATCAAGAGTATAAACTTCAGTATATAGAGCATTTACCGAAAACTCATTATTAGAAGGGGTTAACCCACGGATTTTGGAAAATTTTCAAAAATATGAAAATTTTATTTTAGTGTGTAGTTTCTTAAAACACTGATAAGATGTTGGTCAAAGAGGTTTAGAACCTTTGTTGTCTTTGTTTCTCTAGATAATAAAGATTTTATAAAGGTAATTTCACTATTTTAGGCAGTATATCAAATTTTACCAAACGAAATATTAAAAAATTAGAATGATTACTATATACCATCAAATATATTTTAGAATACATTAATTCAAATGTAGAATGTGGTTTGAAATTTTAAACTAAAGTGAAGAGTATAAACTTCAGTATATATAGCATTTACCGAAAACTCATTATTTTTGAAGGGGGTTAGGTTAACCCGCAGATTTTGGAAAAATTTCAAAAATATGAAAATTTTGTTTTAGTGTATAGTATCTTAGAGCACTGACATAAGATGATGTTCAAAGAGGTTTATAAATTTTGTTGTCTCCGTTTCTCCAGATAATAAAGATTTTACAATTCTAATTCCAATATTATAGGCAGTATATGAAATTTTACCAAACTAAATATTAAAAAGTTAAAATGATTCCTATATACCATGAAAGATAGTTTAGAATACTTTAATTCAAAATAAGAATGTGGTTTTTGAAAATTTTAAACTAAAGTGAAGAGTATAAACTTCAGTATATAAAGCATTTACCGAAAACTCATTATTTTAGAAGGGGTTAACCCACGGATTTTGGAAAATTTTCAAAAATATGAAAATCTTGTTTTAGTGTATAGTTTCTTAAAACACTGACATAAGATGATGGTCTAAAAAGTTTAGAACCTTTGTTGTCTCTGTTTCTCTAGATAATAAATATTTTATAAAGGTAATTCCACTATTCTAGGCATATCAAATTTTACCAAACTAAATATTAAAAAAATAGAATGATTACTATATACCATGAAAGATATTTTAGAATACATTAATTCAAATGTAGAATGTGGTTTGAATTTTTAAAACTAAAGTGAAGAGTATAAACTTCAGTATATAGAGCATTTACCGAAAAACTCATTATTTAAGAAAGGGATTAACCCACGGATTTTGAAATAATTTTAAAAATATGAAATTCTTGTTTTATTGAATAGCTTTATCGAACACTAACATAAGAAGATGGTCAAAGAGTTTAGAAACTCTTTTGTTTCTGTTTCTCTAGATAGTGAAGATTTTATAATGTTAATTCTACTAATATAAGCAGTATATGAAGTTTTTCCAAACAAAATATTAAAAAATTAGAATGATTCATATGTACCATGAAAGATAGTTTAGAATAAATTAACTCAAATGTAGAATGTGATTTGAAATTATTAAACAAAAGTGAAGAGAATAAACTTTAGTATATAGAGCATTTACCGAAAACTTATTATTTTAGAAGGAGGTTAACCCACGGATTTTGGAAAAAATCAATAAATATAAAAATATGATTTTAGTGTATATTTTTGCAGAGCACTGAAATAAGATGATGGTCAAAGAGGTTTAGAACCTTTGTTGTCTCCATTTCTCTAGATAATAAATATTTTATAATGCTAACTCCACTAATCTGAGCAGTATATGAAATTTTACCAAACTAAAAATTTAAAATTAGAATGATTCATATATACCATGAAAGATAGTTAAGAATACATTAATTCAAATGTATAATGTTGTTTAAAAATTATAAATTAAAGTGAAGAGTATTTACTTCAGTATATAGAGCATTTACTGAAAACTCAATATTTTAGAAGGGTTAACCCACGGATTTTGGAAAATTTTCAAAAATATGAAAATTTTATTTAAGTGTATAGTTTCTTAAAACAGTGACATAAGATGATGATCAAAGAGGTTTAGAACCGTTGTTGTGTCTGTTTCTCTAGATAATAAAGATTTTATAAAGGTAATTCCACTATTCCAGGCAGTATATCAAATTTTACCAAACTAAATATTAAAAAATTAGAATGATTACTATAAACCATGAAATATATTTTAGAATACATTAATTCAAATGTAGAATGTGGTTTGAAACTTTTAAACTAAAGTGAAGAGTATAAACTTCAGTATATAGAGCATTTACCGAAAACTCATTATTTTAGAAAGGGTTAAGTCACGGATTTTGGAAAATTTTCAAAAATACGAAATTTTTTATTTTAGTGTATAGTTTCTTAAAACACTGGCATAAGATAATGGTCAAAGAGGTTTAGAACCTTTGTTGTCTCTGTTTCTCTAGATAATAAAGATTTTATAAAGGTAATTTCACTATTCTAGGCAGTATATCAAACTTTACCAAACAAAATATTTAAAAATTAGAATGATTACTATATACCATCAAAGATATTTTAGAATACATTAATTCAAATGTAGAATGTGGTTTGAATTTTTTAAACTAAAGTGAAGAGTATAAACTTTATTATATCTAGCATTTACCGAAAACTCATTATTTTAGAAGGGGGGTTAACCCACGGATTTTGGAAAAAAATTTAAAACATGAAAATCTTGTTTTAGTGTATAGTTTCTTAGAGCACTGAAATAAAATGATGGTCAAAGAGGTTTATAAATTTTGTTGTCTCCGTTTCTCAAGATAATAAAGATTTTACAATTCTAATTCCAGTATTCTAGGCAGTATATGAAATTTTACCAAACTAAATATTAAAAAAATAGAACGATTCCTATATACCATGAAAGATAGTTTAGAATACATTAATTCAAATGTAGAATGTGTTTTGAAATTTTAATCTAAAGTGAAGAGTATAAACTTTAGTATATAGAGCATTTACCGAAAACTCATCATTTTAGAAGGGGTTAACACACGGATTTTGGAAAATTTTCAAAAATATGAAAAATTTAATTTAGTGTATAGTTTCATCGAGCACAGACATACGGTGATGGTCAAAGAGTTTAGAATCCCTGTTTTCTCTGTTTCTCTAGATAATGAAGAATTTATAATGCTAATTCCACTAATCTAGGTAGTATATTAAATTTTAGTAAACAAAATAATAAAAAATAAGAATGATTCCTATATACCAGGATATATAGTTTAAAATACGTTAATTCAAAGGTAGAATGTAGTTTGAAAATTTTAAACTAAAGTGAAGAGTATAAACTTCAGTATATAGAGCATTTACCAAAAACTCGTTATTTTAGAAGGGGTTTACCCACGGATTTTTGAAAAAAATTCAAAAATATGAGAATCTTTTTTTTAGTATATAGGTTCATCGAGCACTAACATACGATGATGGTCAAAGAGTTTAGAACCTATGTTGTCTCCGTTTCTCTAGATAATGAAGATTTTTATAATGCTAATTCCACTTATCTAGGTAGTATATTAAATTTAAGGAAACTAAATATTAAAAAGTAATAATGATTCATATATAACATGAAAGATAGTTTAGAATACATTAATTCAAATGTAGAATGTGGTTTGAAAATTTTTAACCAAAAACGAAGAGTGTAAACTTCGTTAACCCACGGATTTTTGAAAAAATTTCAAAAATATGAAAATCTTGATTTAATGTATAGTTTCATCGAGCACAGACATACGATGATGGCTAGAGAGTTTAGAATCCCTGTTGTCTCCGTTTCTCTAGATAATGAAGATTTTATAATGCTAATTCCACTAATCTAGGTAGTATATTAAATTAGTAAACTAAATATTAAAAAATAAGAATGATTCTTATATACCATGGAAGATATTTTGAAATACATTAATTCAAATGTAGAATGTGGTTTGAAATTTTTAACCAAAAGCGAAGAGTGTAAACTTCGGTATATAGAGCATTTACAGAAAACTCATTATTTTAGAAGGGGTTAACCCACGGATTTTGAGAAAATTTCAAAAATATGAAAATCTTATTTTAGTGTATAGTTTCATAGAGCACAGACATACGATGATGGTCAAAAAGTTTAGAACCCCTGTTGTCTCCGTTTCTCTAGATAATGAAAATTTTATAATGCTAATTTAACTAATCTAGGTAGTATATTAAACTTTAGTAAACTAAATATTAAAAAATAAGAATGATTCCTATATACCATGAAATATAGTTTCCAAGAAATTAATTCAAATGTAGAATATGGTTTGAAATTTTTAAATTAAAGCAAAAAGTATAAATTTCAGTATATAGAACATTTACCGAACACTCATTATTTTAGAAGGGGTTAGTGTATAGTTTCATCGAGCACTAACATACGATGATGGTCAAAGAGTTTAGAACCTCTGTTGTCTCCGTTTCTCTAGATAATGAAGATTTTATAATGCTAATTCCACTAATCTAGGCAGTATATGAAATTTTAGTAAACTGAATATTAAAAAATTAGAATGATTCCTATATACCATGAAAGATAGTTTAGAATACATTAATTCTAATGTAGAATGTGGTTTGAAATTTTTAAATAAAAGCGAAGAGTATAGACTTCTATATATAGAGCATTTACCGAAAAATCATTATTTTAGAAGGGGTTAACCCACGGATTTTGGAAAATTTTCAAAAATATGAAAATATTTTTTTAGTGTATAGTTTCGTCTAGCACTAACATACGATGATGTTCAAAGAGTTTAGAACCTCTGTTGTCTCCGTTTCTCTAGATAAAGAAGATTTTATAATGCTAATTACACTAATCTATGCAGTATATAAAATTTTAGTAAACTAAATATTAAAAAAAAAATGATTCATATATACCATAAATGATATTTTAGAATACATTAATTCAAATGTAGAATGTGGTTTGAATTTTTTAAACTAAAGCAAAGAGTATAAACTTCAGTATATAGAGCATTTACCGAAAACTCATCATTTTAGAAGGGGTTGTTAACCCACGGATTTTGGAAAATTTCAAAAATATGAAAATATTGTTTTAGTCTATAGTTTAATCGAGCACTAACATACGATGATGGTCAAAGAGTTTAGAACATCTGTTGTCTCCGTTTCTCTAGATAATGAAGATTTTATAATGCTAATTCCACTAATCTAGGCAGTATATGAAATTTTAGTAAACTGAATATTAAAAAATTAGAATGATTCATATATACCATGAATGATAGTTTAGAATACATTAATTCTAATGTAGAATGTGGTTTGAAATTTTTAAACAAAAGCGAAGAGTATAAACTTCTATATATAGAGCATTTACCGAAAAATCATTATTTTAGAAGGGGTTAACCCACGGATTTTGGAAAAATTTCAAAAATATGAAAATATTTTTTTAGTGTATAGTTTCGTCTAGCAATAACATACGATGATGTTCAAAGAGTTTAGAACCTCTGTTGTCTCCGTTTCTCTAGATAAAGAAGATTTTATAATGCTAATTACACTAATCTATGCAGTATATTAAATTTTAGTAAACTAAATATTAAAAAAAAAATGATTCATATATACCATAAATGATATTTTAGAATACATTAATTCAAATGTAGAATGTGGTTTGAATTTTTTAAACTAAAGCAAAGAGTATAAACTTCAGTATATAGAGCATTTACCGAAAACTCATCATTTTAGAAGGGGTTGTTAACCCACGGATTTTGGAAAATTTCAAAAGTATGAAAATCTTGTTTTAGTCTATAGTTTAATCGAGCACTAACATACGATGATGGTCAAAGAGTTTAGAACATCTGTTGTCTCCGTTTCTCTAGATAATGAAGATTTTATAATGCTAATTCCACTAATCTAGGCAGTATATGAAATTTTAGTAAACTGAATATTAAAAAATTAGAATGATTCCTATATACCATGAATGATAGTTTAGAATACATTAATTCTAATGTAGAATGTGGTTTGAACTTTTTAAATAAAAGCGAAGAGTATAGACTTCTATATATAGAGCATTTACCGAAAAATCATTATTTTAGAAGGGGTTAACCCACGGATTTTGGAAAAATTTCAAAAATATGAAAATATTTTTTTAGTGTATAGTTTCGTCTAGCACTAACATACGATGATGTTCAAAGAGTTTAGAACCTCTGTTGTCTCCGTTTCTCTAGATAAAGAAGATTTTATAATGCTAATTACACTAATCTATGCAGTATATTAAATTTTAGTAAACTAAATATTAAAAAAAAATGATTCATATATACCATAAATGATATTTTAGAATACATTAATTCAAATGTAGAATGTGGTTTGAATTTTTTAAACTAAAGCAAAGAGTATAAACTTCAGTATATAGAGCATTTACCGAAAACTCATCATTTTAGAAGGGGTTGTTAACCCACGGATTTTGGAAAATTTCAAAAGTATGAAAATCTTGTTTTAGTCTATAGTTTAATCGAGCACTAACATACGATGATGGTCAAAGAGTTTAGAACATCTGTTGTCTCCGTTTCTCTAGATAATGAAGATTTTATAATGCTAATTCCACTAATCTAGGCAGTATATGAAATTTTAGTAAACTGAATATTAAAAAATTAGAATGATTCCTATATACCATGAATGATAGTTTAGAATACATTAATTCTAATGTAGAATGTGGTTTGAAATTTTTAAACAAAAGCGAAGAGTATACACTTCTATATATAGAGCATTTACCGAAAAATCATTATTTTAGAAGGGGTTAACCCACGGATTTTGGAAAATTTTCAAAAATATGAAAATATTTTTTTAGTGTATAGTTTCGTCTAGCACTAACATACGATGATGTTCAAAGAGTTTAGAACCTCTGTTGTCTCCGTTTCTCTAGATAAAGAAGATTTTATAATGCTAATTACACTAATCTATGCAGTATATTAAATTTTAGTAAACTAAATATTAAAAAAAAAATGATTCATATATACCATAAATGATATTTTAGAATACATTAATTCAAATGTAGAATGTGGTTTGAATTTTTTAAACTAAAGCAAAGAGTATAAACTTCAGTATATAGAGCATTTACCGAAAACTCATCATTTTAGAAGGGGTTGTTAACCCACGGATTTTGGAAAATTTCAAAAATATGAAAATATTGTTTTAGTCTATAGTTTAATCGAGCACTAACATACGATGATGGTCAAAGAGTTTAGAACATCTGTTGTCTCCGTTTCTCTAGATAATGAAGATTTTATAATGCTAATTCCACTAATCTAGGCAGTATATGAAATTTTAGTAAACTGAATATTAAAAAATTAGAATGATTCCTATATACCATGAATGATAGTTTAGAATACATTAATTCTAATGTAGAATGTGGTTTGAAATTTTTAAACAAAAGCGAAGAGTATAAACTTCTATATATAGAGCATTTACCGAAAAATCATTATTTTAGAAGGGGTTAACCCACGGATTTTGGAAAAATTTCAAAAATATGAAAATATTTTTTTAGTGTATAGTTTCGTCTAGCAATAACATACGATGATGTTCAAAGAGTTTAGAACCTCTGTTGTCTCCGTTTCTCTAGATAAAGAAGATTTTATAATGCTAATTACACTAATCTATGCAGTATATTAAATTTTAGTAAACTAAATATTAAAAAAAAAATGATTCATATATACCATAAATGATATTTTAGAATACATTAATTCAAATGTAGAATATGGTTTGAATTTTTTAAACTAAAGCAAAGAGTATAAACTTCAGTATATAGAGCATTTACCGAAAACTCATCATTTTAGAAGGGGTTGTTAACCCACGGATTTTGGAAAATTTCAAAAATATATAAATCTTGTTTTAGTCTATAGTTTAATCGAGCACTAACATTCGATGATGGTCAAAGAGTTTAGAACATCTGTTGTCTCCGTTTCTCTAGATAATGAAGATTTTATAATGCTAATTCGACTAATCTAGGCAGTATATGAAATTTTAGTAAACTGAATATTAAAAAATTAGAATGATTCATATATATCATGAATGATAGTTTAGAATACATTAATTCTAATGTAGAATGTGGTTTGAAATTTTTAAACAAAAGCGAAGAGTATAAACTTCTATATATAGAGCATTTACCGAAAAATCATTATTTTAGAAGGGGTTAACCCACGGATTTTGGAAAATTTTCAAAAATATGAAAATATTTTTTTAGTGTATAGTTTCGTCTAGCACTAACATACGATGATGTTCAAAGAGTTTAGAACCTCTGTTGTCTCCGTTTCTCTAGATAAAGAAGATTTTATAATGCTAATTACACTAATCTATGCAGTATATTAAATTTTAGTTAACTAAATATTTTTAAAAAAAATGATTCATATATACCATAAATGATATTTTAGAATACATTAATTCAAATGTAGAATGTGGTTTGAATTTTTTAAACTAAAGCAAAGAGTATAAACTTCAGTATATAGAGCATTTACCGAAAACTCATCATTTTAGAAGGGGTTGTTAACCCACGGATTTTGGAAAATTTCAAAAATATGAAAATCTTTTTTTAGTCTATAGTTTAATCGAGCACTAACATACGATGATGGTCAAAGAGTTTAGAACATCTGTTGTCTCCGTTTCTCTAGATAATGAAGATTTTATAATGCTAATTCCACTAATCTAGGCAGTATATGAAATTTTAGTAAACTGAATATTAAAAAATTAGAATGATTCCTATATACCATGAATGATAGTTTAGAATACATTAATTCTAATGTAGAATGTGGTTTGAAATTTTTAAACAAAAGCGAAGAGTATAAACTTCTATATATAGAGCATTTACCGAAAAATCATTATTTTAGAAGGGGTTAACCCACGGATTTTGGAAAATTTTCAAAAATATGAAAATCTTTTTTTAGTGTATAGTTTCGTCTAGCACTAACATACGATGATGTTCAAAGAGTTTAGAACCTCTGTTGTCTCCGTTTCTCTAGATAAAGAAGATTTTATAGTGCTAATTACACTAATCTATGCAGTATATTAAATTTTAGTTAACTAAATATTAAAAAAAAAATGATTCATATATACCATAAATGATATTTTAGAATACATTAATTCAAATGTAGAATGTGGTTTGAATTTTTTAAACTAAAGCAAAGAGTGTAAACTTCAGTATATAGATCATTTACCGAAAGCTCATCATTTTAGAAGGGGTTGTTAACCCACGGATTTTTGAAAATTTCAAAATATGAAAATCTTGTTTTAGTCTATCGTTTAATCGAGCACTAACATACGATGATGGTCAAATAGTTTAGAACCTCTGTTGTCTCCGTTTCTCTAGATAATGAAGGTTTTATAATGCAAAATCCACTAATCTATGCAATATATTAAATTTTAGTAAACTAAATATTAAAAAATAAGAATGATTCCTATATACCATTAAATATAGTTTCCAAGAAATTAATTCAAATGTAGAATGTGGTTTGAAATTTTTAAGTTAAAATGAAGAGTATAAACTTCATTATATAGAACATTTACAGAAAACTCATTATTTTAGAAGGGGTTAAACTAAAGCAAAGAGTATTAACTTCAGTATATAGAGCATTACCGAAAAGTCATTATTTTAGAAGGGGTTAACCCATAGATTTTTGAAAAAAAATCAAAAATATGAAAATCTGGTTTTAGTATATAGTTTCATCGAGCACAGACATACGATGATGGTCAAAAAGTTTAGAACCCATGTTGTCTCCGTTTCTCTAGATAATGAGGATATTATAATGCTAATTCCACTAATCTAGGTAGTATATTAAATTTTAGTAAACTAAATATTAAAAAATAAGAATGATTCCTAAATACCATTAAATATAGTTTCCAAGAAATTAATTCAAATGTAGAATGTGGTTTGAAATTTTTAAGTTAAAACGAAGAGTATAAACTTCAGTATATAGAACATTTACTGAAAACTCATTATTTTAGAAGGGGTTAACCCAGGGATTTTGGAAAAAATTCAAAAATATGAAAATCTTGTTTTAGTGTATAGTTTCATCGAGCACTAACATACGATGATGGTCAAAGAGTTTAGAACATCTGTTGTCTCCGTTTCTCTAGATAATGAAGATTTTATAATGCTAATTCCACTAATCTATGCAGTATATAAAATTTTAGTAAACTGAATATTAAAAAATTAGAATGATTCCCATATACCATGAAAGATAGTTTAGAATACATTAATTCTAATGTGGTTTGAAATTTTTAAACAAAAGCGAAGAGTATAAACTTCAGTATATAGAGCATTTACGGAAAAATCATTATTTTAGAAAGGGGTTAACCCACTGATTTTGGAAAAATATCAAAAATATGAAAATCTTGTTTTAATGTATAATTTCATCGAGCACTAACATAAGAAGATGGTTAAAGAGTTTAGAACCTCTTTTGTTTCTGTTTCTCTAGATAATGAAGATTTTATAATGTTAATTCCAATAATCTATGCAGTATATGAAATTTTACCAACCTAAAATATTAAAAATTTAGAATGATTCCTATACCATGAAAGATAGTTTCCAATAAATTAATTCAAATGTAGAATATGGTTTGAAATTTTTAAAACTAAAGCGAAGAGTATAAACTTCAGTATATAGAACATTTACCGTAAACTCATTATTTTCAAAAGGGGTTCACCCACGGATTTTGGAAAAATTTCAAAAATATGAAAATCTTGTTTTAGTGTATAGTTTGATCGAGCACAGACATACGATGATGGTCAAAGAGTTTTGAACCCCTGTTGTCCATTTCTCTAGATAATGAAGATTTTATAATGATAATTCCACTAATCTATGTAGTATATTAAATTAGTAAACTAAATATTAAAAATATAAGAATGATTCCTATATACCATGAAAGATAGTTTAAAATACATTAATTCAAATATGGAATGTGGTTTGAAATTCTTAAACTAAAGTGAAGAGTATAAACTTCAGTATATAGAACATTTACCGAGAACAAAATATTTTAGAAGGGGTTAACCCATAGATTTTTAAAAAAATTACAAAAATATGAAATCTAGTTTTAGTGTATAGTTTCATCGAGCACTAACATAAGAAGATGGTCAAAGAGTTTAGAACCTCTTTTGTTTCTGTTTCTCTAGATAATGAAGATTTTATAATGTTAATTCCAATAATCTAGGCAGTATATGAAATTTTACCAACCTAAATATTAAAAAATTAGAATGATTCCTATATACCATGAAAGATAGTTTCCAATAAATTAATTCAAATGTAGAATGTGGTTCGAAACTTTTAAATTAAAGCGAAGAGTATAAACTTCAGTATATAGAACATTTACCGAAACTCATTATTTTAGAAGGGGTTCCCACGGATTTTGGAAAAAATTCAAAAATATGAAAATCTTGTTTTAGTGTATAGTTTCATCGAGCACTAACATACGATGATGGTCAAAGAGTTTAGAACCTCTGTTGTCTCTGTTTCTCTAGATAATAAAGATTTTATAATGCTAATTCCACTAATCTATGCAGTATATTAAATTTTAGTAAACTAAGTCTTAAAAAATAAGAATGATTTCTATATACCATGAAAGATAGTTTATAATACATTAATTCAAATGTAGAATGTTGTTTGAAATTTTTAAACTAAAGCGAAGAGTATAAACTTCAGTAAATAGAGCATTTACCGAAAACTCATTATTTTAGAAGGGGTTAAGCCACGGATTTTGGAAAATTTTCAAAAACAAGTCGAAAGAGTTTAGAACCTTTGTTGTCTCCGTTTTTTAGATAATGAAGATTTTATAATGCTAATTCCACTAATCTTGGCAGTATATGAAATTTTACCAACCTAAATATTAAAAAAATTAGAATGATTTCTATATACAATGAAAGATAGTTTCCAATAAATTAATTCAAATGTAGAATGTGGTTTGAAATTTTTAAACTAAAGCGAAGAGTATAAACTTCAGTATATAGAACATTTACCGAAAACTCATTATTTTAGAAGGGGTTAACCCACGGATTTTGAAAAAATTTCAAAAATATGAAAATCTTGTTTTAGTGTATAGTTTCATCGAGCACTAACATACGATAATTGTCAAAGAGTGTAGAACCTCTGTTGTCTCCGTTTTTCTAAATAATGAAGATTTTATAATGCTAATTCCACTAATCTAGGCAGTATATGAAATTTTACCAACCTTAATATTAAAAAGATTAGGATGATTCCTATATACAATGAAAGATAGTTTCCAATAAATTAAATTCAAATGTAGAATGTGGTTTGAAATTTTTAAACTAAAGCGAAGAGTATAAACTTCAGTATATAGAGCATTTTCCGAAAACTCATTAATTTAGAAGGGTTAACTCAGGGATTTTTGAAAATTTTCAAAAATATGAAAATCTTGTTTTAGTTTATAGTTCCATCGAGCACTAACATACGATGATGTTCAAAGAGTTTAGAACCTCTGTTGTCTCCGTTTCTCTAGATAAAGAAGATTTTATAATGCTAATTACACTAATCTATGCAGTATATTAAATTTTAGTAAACTAAATATTAAAAAATAATAATGATTCATATATACCATAAATGATATTTTAGAATACATTAATTCAAATGTAGAATGTGGTTTGAATTTTTTAAACTAAAGCAAAGAGTATAAACTTCAGTATATAGAGCATTTACCGAAAACTCATCATTTTGGAAGGGGTTGTTAACCCACGGATTTTGGAAAATTTCAAAAATATGAGAATCTTGTTTTAGTCTATAGTTTAATCGAGCACTAACATACGATGATGGTCAAAGAGTTTAGAACCTCTGTTGTCTCCGTTTCTCTAGATAATGAAGATTTTATAATGCTAAATCCACTAATCTATGCAATATATTAAATTTTAATAAACTAAATATTAAAAATAAGAATAATTCCTATATACCATAAAAGATAGTTTAAAATACATTAATTCTAATGTTGAATGTGGTTTGAAATTTTTAAACAAAAGCGAAGAGTATAAACTTCAGTATATAGAGCATTTACCGAAAACTCATTATTTTAGAAGGGGTTAACCCACGGATTTTGGAAAATTTTCAAAAATATGAAAATCTTGTTTTAGTGTATAGTTTCATCGAGCTCTAACATACGATGATGGTCAAAGAGTTTAAAACCTCTGTTGTCTCCGTTTCTCTAGATAAAGAAGATTTTATAATGCTAATTCCACTAATCTATGCAGTATATTAAATTTTAGTAAGTTAAATATTAAAAAATAAGAATGATTCCTATATATCATGAAATATATTTTAGAATACATTAATTCAAATGTAGAATGTGGTTTGAAATTTTTTAACTAAAGTGAAGAGTATTAACTTCAGTATATTGAGCATTACCGAAAAGTCATTATTTTAGAAGGGGTTAACCCACAGATTTTTGAAAAAAATTCAAAAATATGAAAATCTGGTTTTAGTATATAGTTTCATCGAGCACAGACATACGATGAAGGTCAAAAAGTTTAGAACCCATGTTGTCTCCGTTTCTCTAGATAATGAGGATATTATAATGCTAATTCCACTAATCTAGGTAGTATATTAAATTTTAGTAAACTAAATATTAAAAAATAAGAATGATTCCTATATACCATTAAATATAGTTTCCAAGAAATTAATTCAAATGTAGAATGTGGTTTGAAATTTTTAAGTTAAAACGAAGAGTATAAACTTCGGTATATAGAACATTTACCGAAAACTCATTATTTTAGAAGGGGTTAACCCAGGGATTTTGGAAAAAATTCAAAAATATGAAAATCTTGTTTTAGTGTATAGTTTCATCGAGCACTAATATACGATGATGGTCAAAGAGTTTAGAACATTTGTTGTCTCCGTTTCTCTAGATAATGAAGATTTTATAATGCTAATTCCACTAATTTAGGCAGTATATAAAATTTTAGTAAACTGAATATTAAAAAATTAGAATGATTCCCATATACCATGAAAGATAGTTTAGAATACATTAATTCTAATGTTATTTGAAATTTTTAAACAAAAGCGAAGAGTATAAACTTCAGTATATAGAGCATTTACCAAAAAATTATTATTTTATAAAGGGGTTAACCCACTGATTTTGGAAAAATTTCAAAAATATGAAAATCTTGTTTTAATGTATAATTTCATCGAGCACTAACATAAGAAGATGGTTAAAGAGTTTAGAACCTCTTTTGTTTCTGTTTCTCTAGATAATTAAGATTTTATAATGTTAATTCCAATAATCTAGGCAGTATATGAAATTTTACCAACCTAAAATATTAAAAAATTAGAATGATTCCTATATACCATGAAATATAGTTTCCAATAAATTAATTCAAATGTAGAATATGGTTTGAAAATTTTAAACTAAAGCGAAGAGTATAAACTTCAGTATATAAAACATTTACCGAAAACTCATTATTTTAGAAGGGGTTAACCCACAGATTTTGGAAAAATTTCAAAAATATGAAAATCTTGTTTTAGTGTATAGTTTGATCGAGCACAGACATACGATGATGGTCAAAGAATTTTGAACCCCTGTTGTCCATTTCTCTAGATAATGAAGATTTTATAATGCTAATTCCACTAATCTATGTAGTATATTAAATTAGTAAACTAAATATTAAAAATATAAGAATGATTCCTATATACCATGAAAGATAGTT
This sequence comes from Raphanus raphanistrum subsp. raphanistrum, assembly GCA_019706035.1. Classification (NCBI taxonomy): domain Eukaryota; kingdom Viridiplantae; phylum Streptophyta; class Magnoliopsida; order Brassicales; family Brassicaceae; genus Raphanus; species Raphanus raphanistrum. Next base: position 56,838,887 of record CM033988.1, read on the forward strand.
TAAAATACATTAATTCAAAAGTGGAATGTGGTTTGAAATTCTTAAACTAAAGTGAAGAGTATAAACTTCAGTATATAGAACATTTACCGAGAACAGAATATTTTAGAAGGGGTTAACCCACAGATTTTTAAAAAAATTACAAAAATATGAAATCTAGTTTTAGTGTATAGTTTCATCGAGCACTAACATAAGAAGATGGTCAAAGAGTTTAGAACCTCTTTTGTTTCTGTTTCTCTAGATAATGAAGATTTTATAATGTTAATTCCAATAATCTAGGCAGTATATGAAATTTTACCAACCTAAATATTAAAAAATTAGAATGATTCCTATATAACATGAAAAATAGTTTCCAATAAATTAATTCAAATGTAGAATGTGGTTCGAAACTTTTAAATTAAAGCGAAGAGTATAAACTTCAATATATAGAACATTTACCGAAACTCATTATTTTAGAAGGGGTTCCCACGGATTTTGGATAAATTTCAAAAAAATGAAAATCTTGTTTTAGTGTATAGTTTCATCGAGCACTAACATACGATGATGGTCAAAGAGTTTAGAACTTCTGTTGTCTCTGTTTCTCTAGATAATAAAGATTTTATAATGCTAATTCCACTAATCTATGCAGTATATTAAATTTTAGTAAACTAAGTCTTAAAAAATAAGAATGATTCCTATATACCATGAAAGATAGTTTATAATACATTAATTCAAATGTAGAATGTTGTTTGAAATTTTTAAACTAAAGCGAAGACTATAAACTTCAGTAAATAGAACATTTACCGAAAACTCATTATTTTAGAAGGGGTTAACCCACGGATTTTGGAAAATTTTCAAAACAAGTCGGAAGAGTTTAGAACCTCTGTTGTCTCCGTTTTTTAGATAATGAAGATTTTATAATGCTAATTCCACCAATCTTGGCAGTATATGAAATTTTACCAACCTAAATATTAAAAAATTAGAATGATTTCTATATACAATGAAAGATAGTTTCCAGTAAATTAATTCAAATGTAGAATGTGGTTTGAAATTTTTAAACTAAAGCGAAGAGTATAAACTTCAGTATATAGAGCATTTACCGAAAACTCATTATTTTAGAAGGATTAACCCAGGGATTTTGGAAAATTTTCAAAAATATGAAAATCTTGTTTTAGTGTATAGTTCCATCGAGCACTAACATACGATGATGTTCAAAGAGTTTAGAACCTCTGTTGTCTCCGTTTCTCTAGATAAAGAAGATTTTATAATGCTAATTACACTAATCTATGCAGTATATTAAATTTTAGTAAACTAAATATTAAAAAATAATAATGATTCATATATACCATAAATGATATTTTAGAATACATTAATTCAAATGTAGAATGTGGTTTGAATTTTTTAAACTAAAGCAAAGAGTATAAACTTCAGTATATAGAGCATTTACCGAAAACTCATCATTTTGGAAGGGGTTGTTAACCCACGGATTTTGGAAAATTTCAAAAATATGAAAATCTTGTTTTAGTCTATAGTTTAATCGAGCACTAACATACGATGATGGTCAAAGAGTTTAGAACCTCTGTTGTCTCCGTTTCTCTAGATAATAAAGATTTTATAATGCTAAATCCACTAATCTATGCAATATATTAAATTTTAGTAAACTAAATATTAAAAATAAGAATAATTCCTATATACCATAAAAGATAGTTTAAAATACATTAATTCTAATGTTGAATGTGGTTTGAAATTTTTAAACAAAAGCGAAGAGTATAAACTTCAGTATATAGAGCATTTACCGAAAACTCATTATTTTAGAAGGGGTTAACCCACGGATTTTGGAAAATTTTCAAAAATATGAAAATCTTGTTTTAGTGTATAGTTTCATCGAGCTCTAACATACGATGATGGTCAAAGAGTTTGGAACCTCTGTTGTCTCCGTTTCTCTAGATAAAGAAGATTTTATAATGCTAATTCCACTAATCTATGCAGTATATTAAATTTTAGTAAATTAAATATTAAAAAATAAGAATGATTCCTATATACCATGAAAGATATTTTAGAATATATTAATTCAAATGTAGAATGTGGTTTGAAATTTTTTAACTAAAGTGAAGAGTATTAACTTCAGTATATAGAGCCTTACCGAAAAGTCATTATTTTAGAAAGGGGTTAACCCACAGATTTTTGAAAAAAAATCAAAAATATGAAAATCTGGTTTTAGTATATAGTTTCATCGAGCACAGACATACGATGATGGTCAAAAAGTTTAGAACCCATGTTGTCTCCGTTTCTCTAGATAATGAGCATATTATAATGCTAATTCCACTAATTTAGGTAGTATATTAAATTTTAGTAAACTAAATATTAAAAAATAAGAATGATTCCTATATACCATTAAATATAGTTTCCAAGAAATTAATTCAAATGTAGAATGTGGTTTGAAATTTTTAAGTTAAAACGAAGAGTATAAACTTCGGTATATAGAACATTTACCGAAAACTCATTATTTTAGAAGGGGTGTTAACCCAGGGATTTTGGAAAAAAATCAAAAATATGAAAATCTTGTTTTAGTGTATAGTTTCATCGAGCACTAATATACGATGATGGTCAAAGAGTTTAGAACATTTGTTGTCTCCGTTTCTCTAGATAATAAAGATTTTATAATGTTAATTCCACTAATCTAGGGAGTATATAAAATTTTAGTAAACTGAATATTAAAAAATTAGAATGATTCCCATATACCATGAAAGATAGTTTAGAATACATTAATTCTATTGTAATTTGAAATTTTTAAACAAAAGCGAAGAGTATAAACTTTAGTATATAGAGCATTTACCGAAAAATCATTATTTTATAAAAGGGTTAACCCACTGATTTTGGAAAAATTTCAAAAATATGAAAATCTTGTTTTAATGTATAATTTCATCGAGCACTAACATAAGAAGATGGTTAAAGAGTTTAGAACATTTTTTGTTTCTGTTTCTCTAGATAATTAAGATTTTATAATGTTAATTCCAATAATCTAGGCAGTATATGAAATTTTACCAACCTAAAATATTAAAAAATTAGAATGATTCCTATATACCATGAAATATAGTTTCCAATAAATTAATTCAAATGTAGAATATAGTTTGAAAATTTTAAACTAAAGCGAAGAGTATAAACTTCAGTATATAGAACATTTACCGAAAACTCATTATTTTAGAAGGGGTTAACCCACGGATTTTGGAAAATTTTCAAAAATATGAAAATCTTATTTTAGTGTATAGTTTGATCGAGCACAGACATACGATGATGGTCAAAGAGTTTTGAACCCCTGTTGTCCATTTCTCTAGATAATGAAGATTTTATAATGCTAATTCCACTAATCTATGTAGTATATTAAATTAGTAAACTAAATATTAAAAATATAAGAATGATTCCTATATACCATGAAAGATAGTTTAAAATACATTAATTCAAATGTGGAATGTGGTTTGAAATTCTTAAACTAAAGTGAAGAGTATAAACTTCAGTATATAGAACATTTACCGAGAACAGAATATTTTAGAAGGGGTTAACCCACAGATTTTTAAAAAAAATTACAAAAATATGAAATCAAGTTTTAGTGTATAGTTTCATCGAGCACTAACATAAGAAGATGGTCAAAGAGTTTAGAACCTCTTTTGTTTCTGTTTCTCTAGATAATGAAGATTTTATAATGTTAATTCCAATAATCTAGCCAATATATGAAATTTTACCAACCTAAATATTAAAAAATTAGAATGATTGCTATATACCATGAAAGATAGTTTCCAATAAATTAATTCAAATGTAGAATGTGGTTCGAAACTTTTAAATTAAAGCGAAGAGTATAAACTTCAGTATATAGAACATTTACCGAAACTCATTATTTTAGAAGGGGTTCCCACGGATTTTGGAAAAATTTCAAAAATATGAAAATCTTGTTTTAGTGTATAGTTTCATCGAGCACTAACATACGATGATGGTCAAAGAGTTTAGAACCTCTGTTGTCTCTGTTACTCTAGATAATAAAGATTTTATAATGCTAATTCCACTAATCTATGCAGTATATTATATTTTAGTAAACTAAGTCTTAAAAAATAAGAATGATTCCTATATACCATGAAAAATAGTTTATAATACATTAATTCAAATGTAGAATGTTGTTTGAAATTTTTAAACTAAAGCGAAGAGTATAAACTTCAGTAAATAGAGCATTTACCGAAAACTCATTATTTTAGAAGGGGTTAACCCACTGATTTTGGAAAATTTTCAAAAACAAGTCGGAAGAGTTTAGAACCTCTGTTGTCTCTGTTTTTTAGATAATGAAGATTTTATAATGCTAATTTCACCAATCTTGGCAGTATATGAAATTTTACCAACCTAAATATTAAAAAAATTAGAATGATTTCTATATACAATGAAAGATAGTTTCCAATAAATTAATTCAAATGTAGAATGTGGTTTGAAATTTTTAAACTAAAGCAAAGAGTATAAACTTCAGTATATAGAGCATTTACCGAAAACTCATTATTTTACAAGGGGTTAACCCACGGATTTTGAAACAATTTCAAAAATATGAAAATCTTGTTTTAGTGTATAGTTTCATCGAGCACTAACATACGATGATTGTCAAAGAGTTTAGAACCTTTGTTGTCTTCGTTTTTCTAAATAATAAAGATTTTATAATGCTAATTCCACTAATCTAGGCAGTATATGAAATTTTACCAACCTTAATATTAAAAAGATTAGGATGATTCCTATATACAATGAAAGATAGTTTCCAATAAATTAAATTCAAATGTAGAATGTGGTTTGAAATTTTTAAACTAAAGCGAAGAGTATAAACTTCAGTATATAGAGCATTTACCGAAAACTCATTATTTTAGAAGGGGTTAACCCAGGGATTTTGGAAAATTTTCAAAAATATGAAAATCTTGTTTTAGTGTATAGTTCTATTGAGCACTAACATACGATGATTGTCAAAAAGTTTAGAACCTCTGTTGTCTCCGTTTCTCTAGATAATGAAGATTTTATTATGCTAATTCCACTAATCTATGCAGTATATTAAATTTTAGTAAACTAAATATTAAAAAATAAGAATGATTCTTATATACCATGAAAGATAGTTTATAATACATTAATTCAAATGTAGAATGTAGTTTGAAATTTTAAACTAAAGCGAAGAGTATAAACTTCAGTAAATAGAGCATTTAACGAAAACTCATTATTTTAGAAGGGGTTAACCCATGGATTTTGGTAAATTTTCAAAAACAAGTCCGAAGAGTTTAGAACCTCTGATGTCTCCGTTTTTCTAGATAATGAAGATTTTATAATGCTAATTCCACTAATCTAGGCAGTATATGAAATTTTGCCGACCTAAATATTAAAAAAATTAGGATGATTCCTATATACAATGAAAGATAGTTTCCAATAAAATAATTTAAATGTATAATGTGGTTTGAAATTTTTAAACTAAAGCCAAGATTATAAACTTCAGTATATAGAGCATTTACCGAAAACTCATTATTTTAGAAGGGGTTAACCCACGGATTTTGGAAAAAAATTCAAAAATATGAAAATCTTGCGTTAGTGTATAGTTTTATCTAGCACTAACATACGATGATGGTCAAAGAGTTTAGAAACTCTGTTGTCTCCGTTTTTCTAGATAATGAAAATTTATAATGTTAATTCAACTAATCTATGCAGTATATTAAATTTTAGTAAACTAAATATTAAAAAATAAGAATGATTCCTATATAACATGAAAGATAGTTTACAATAGATTAATTAAAATGTAGAATGTGGTTTGAAATTTTTAAACTAAAGCGAAGAATATAAACTTCAGTATATAGAGCATTTACCGAAAACTCATTATTTTACAAGGGGTTAACCCACGGATTTTGGAAAATTTTTAAAAATATGAAAAGCTTGTTTTAGTGTATAGTTTCATCGAGCACTAACATACAATGATTGTCAAAGAGTTTAGAACCTCTTTTGTCTCTGTTTTCTAGATAATGAAGATTTTATAATGCTAATTCCACTAATCTCGGCAGTATATGAAATTTTACCAACCTAAATATTAAAAAAATTAGAATGATTTCTATATACAATGAAAGATAGTTTCCAATATATTAATTCAAATGTAGAATGTGGTTTGAAATTTTTAAACTAAAGCGAAGAGTATAAACTTCAGTATATAGATCATTTACCGAAAACCCGTTATTTTAGAAGGGGTTAACCCACAGATTTTGGAAAAATTTCAAAAATATGAAAATCTTGTTTTAGTATATAGTTTCATCGAGCACTAACATACGATGATTCAAAGAGTTTAGAACCTCTGTTGTCTCCGTTTTTCTAAATAATGTAGATTTTATAATGCTAATTCCAATAATCTATGCAGTATATGAAATTTTACCAACCTTAATATTAAAAAGATTAGGATGATTCCTATATACAATGAAAGATAGTTTCCAATAAATTAATTCAAATGTAGAATGTGGTTTGAAATTTTTAAACTAAAGCGAAGAGTATAAACTTTGGTATATAGAGCATTTACCGAAAACTCATTATTTTATAAGGGGTTAACCCACGGATTTTGGAAAATTTTTAAAAATATGAAAATCTTGTTTTAGTGTATAGTTTCATCGAGCACTGACATACGATGATTGTCAAAGAGTTTAGAAGCTCTGTTGCCTCTGTTTCTCTAGATAATGAAGATTTTATAATGCTAATTCCACTAATCTATAAAGTATATTAAATTTTAGTAAACTAAATATTAAAAAATAAGAATGATTCCTATATACCATGAAAGATAGTTTAGAATACATTAATTTAAATATAGAATGTGGTTTGAAATTTTTAAATTAAAGTGAAGAGTTTAAACTTCATTATAAAGAACATTTACCGAAAATTCATTATTTTAGAAGGGGTTAACCCACGGATTTTGGAAAATTTTCAAAAATATGAAAATCTTGTTTTAGTGTATAGTTTCATCGAGCACAGACATACGATGATGGTCAAAGAGTTAAGAACCACTGTTGTCTCCGTTTCTCTAGATATTGAAGATTTTATAATGTCCATTCCACTAATCTATGCAGTTTATTAAATTTTAGTAAACTAAATATTAAAAATAAGAATAATTCCTATATACCATGAAAGATAGTTTAGAATACATTTATTCAAATGTAGAATGTGGTTTGAAGTTTTTAAACTAAAGCGAAGAGTATAAACTTCAGTATATAGAGCATTTACCGAAAACTCATTATTTTAGAAGGGGTTGTTAACCCACGGATTTTGAAAAAATTTCAAAAATATGAAAATCTTGTTTTAGTTTATATTTTCATCGAGCACTAACATACGATGATTTTCAAAGAGTTTCGAACCTTTGTTGTCTCTGTTTCTCTAGATAATGAAGATTTTATAATGCTCATTCTTCTAATCTATGCAGTATATTAAATTTTAGTAAACTAAATATTAAAAAAATAAAAATGATTCCTATATACCATGAAATATAGTTTAGAATACATTAATTCAAATGTAGAATGTGGTTTGAAATTTTTAAACTAAAGCGAAGAGTATAAACTTCTGTAAATAGAGCATTTACCGAAAACTCATTATTTTAGAAGGGGTTAACCCACGGATTTTTGAAAAGTTTCAAAAATATGAAAAATCTTGTTTTAGTTTATAGTTTCATCGAGCAGACATACGATGATGGTGAAAGAGTTTAGAACCAGTGTTTTTTTTCGTTTCTCTAGATAATGAAGATTTTATAATGCTAATTCCACTAATCTATGCAGTATATTAAATTTTAGTAAACTAAATATTAAAAAATAAGGATGATTCCTGTATACCATGAAAGATAGTTTAGAATACACTAATTCAAATATAGAATGTGGTTTGAAATTTTTGAACTAAACCGAAGAGTATAAACTTCTGTATATAGAGCATTTACCGAAAATTCATTATTTTAGAAGGGGTTAACCCACGGATTTTGGAAAAATTTCAAAAATATGAGAATCTTGTTTTAGTGTATAGTTTCATCAATTACTAACATACGATGATAGTCAAAGAATTTAGAACTTCTGTTGTCTCCGTTTCTCTAGATAATGAATATTTTATAATGTTAATTCTACTAATTTATGCAATATATTAAATTTTAGTAAACTAAATATTAAAAAATAAGAATGATTCTTATATACCAGGAAATATAGTTTAGAATACATTAATTCAAATGTAGAATATGGTTTGAAATTTTTAAACTAAAGCGAAGAGTATAAACTTCAGTATACAGAGCATTTACCGAAAACTCATTATTTTATAAAGGATTAGAATTTATTTAAATGTGATCCATTTCAAAGGATCAATTGTGGATCGCCATGTATTGGTGGAGTCCGCGAACAGTGCAGTAACCCACCAAAATCGATCGCCATTTGATATGTTTGTTAACTGGTTTTTGTATTTTTTGGTGGGGCCCATGCGCAAATTTAATTAAGAAACCTCCATAACTACCGCGTTAAAGGTGGCCTTTTAAGTGGTACAAAACCCACGTAGATGTACTAATCTCATGTAGCTAGCTTTCATATGCATGGCCACAATGATCAAGCTCTATGCATATTTTTCAACGATAACTAGATATCTACAATATTATATGTCTAGTTATATACAAAATAGAATAACAAATTATTCATCTTATTACGGGTAAAATACTAGTACATTTATAAGTATGTCCCACCCTTTTGGACCTGAACCAAAAACCATCCCAGAGAATAAATATTTGCATTGAAGCATACATAATTCCGAAACAATGAACCTTATTTCAAACACACGCAGAATGACTTTTATTGCGTTCTTAATTGAAACGATTATATTATAATTTGAGATTTTAACTCTCCATGCAAGTTATTCTCTCTCTTTTTTAAAAAGAAAAGTTATTCTCTCTTATTTTTAATGGAGTAAGAGAGAATATTTCTTTTTAAAAAACTATTATTTCTTATTTTTCAAACAAAAAAAAAAGTTATTCTCTCTTAATCCCTTAAAAGTCAATCTCACTTCAGTAACTCTTCCAAATCTAACCCAAAATATGATATTTTGATCGTTAATATTTTCCAAAAAAAAAAAGAGAGGATGGGATATCGTCTCAATTTGGCACCAAGGATCTTGTTACTACATCTCACACTATTATCAGGTAATTAATTATTCAATACCCATGATATATCCGTATACATGTATTATGATTTATACGATTTTCATGCATTCACCTCCGTTACGTAAATAATAAAGTTTGAATAATGATTACAACTCATGTGATCAAATTGTAATATACAGTGACAAAATGGTCCGAATCGGCAAGAGTATTCACGATCGTGAACTTATGTGACCAAACAATATGGCCGGCTATAACACCCGGAGAAAACTTCAGCGGCGGAGGATTCAAGCTCAAACCGGGCCACTCCATCGTCTTCAACGCGCCGGCAGGGTGGTCAGGTCGAATCTGGGGACGAACCGGCTGTAATTTCAACAAAACTGGAACCGGGAGGTGCGAAACCGGTTCATGCGGCTCAAAGCTAAAATGCTCAACCTCTGGAAAACAACCAGTTTCGCTAGCCGAGTTCACGTTAGCTTCATTGGATTTCTACGACGTGAGCCTCGTCGATGGATACAATCTCCCGATGACAGTGACTCCGGTGAACGGAACAGGATACTGCAACGTCGCCGGCTGCGTCGACGATTTGAGGCGAAGGTGTCCTGTGGAGCTTGCCGTGAAATCTAAGGGGAAAGTGATATCGTGTAAGAGTGCTTGTGATGTGTTCGATAGTGATGAGTATTGTTGCAGAGGTGTTCATGGGAATCCTTCTACGTGTCGGTGTCGACCAAGTCATTACTCGAAAATATTCAAGAAGGCTTGTCCTACTGCTTACAGCTATGCTTATGATGATCCGACCAGTATCTTCACTTGTACCGGATCTGATTACGTCATCTCTTTCTGTTCCTACAAGTTTGTGTCTTAACCCCTTTTCATCTATTGGTGTTACGTTTGTTTTTCCATTTTCGTACTACAAGTCGCACATTCTATATTTTTTTTTTAACTCCAAACGTAACCAAATAATCTTAGGCTTGATTTTTATCCGATTCTATATGTTTTTTTTCCCGATTCTATATGTTTTTTTTTTCGATTCTATATGTTGTTTTATGTTTTATGTTTTATGTGAATGATGCTGTTTAATGTGTATAGGAGGAAGAAGCCGGTGTGAACGTAACATTTTTTTTTTTTTTTTTGGTAAAATGTTAAATTTTATACCAATTTTAAGATTTTTGACAGAAATTACAGGGACACAACAAAGAAAACAGAAAAAAAGAAAAGAAACTACAAGCAAAGACTATGATGCAACAAATTTAAAGAGACAGAACCACAAAGAAAGAGCACACATTTTAGCAATTTAACCAGAAGATCTCTGATGAGGAAACACCGATTCCAAGCTTCCAAACCTGGAAATTTGTGTAGTTGCCACAGTTTCGAAAAACTGGAGTCTCCATCTTAGTTGCCACGAGCACCTCAGAGAAAGGCCCATCCTCAAAACCTTGAATGCAGAGAGTACCTACAGCTTCTCCGAAGACTAACACAAAAACGAAACCAAAACAACAACCATCAAACCACTGGCGGCACGGGAGCTTCTACGGACAGTCAGAGAGCCGCCTCCGACCATCACCCTCGAACTAGAGAAGCCACGAGGATCATCTCCCACAGAAGAAAAAAAGGCTGTTACAATCAGGATCGCCGCCTCTATTCCACACCAAATCACCACCGGAGCTTCAACGAGACTCAAGCTCCCGGAAAAGAACCTCCCTAATACCCGTCAAACAATAGTCGAAAACTAAACAAACAACGTAAGATGCGAAGGGGCCACACCGGATCTACCATAAATCTGAGAATAAAAACGGAGAGCAAACAACTGAAGGAAGAGCTCTGAAATCCACCTCCGTTGAAGCAACCTCATAGCCGTCGCGATGGGAGCCCTCGCCGCTAAACCTCAAACCCTAGAGATCCGCCCAAGCCGCAACCGACGTTGGAGAAGACACAAGCGGCAGAGACAGTAGCCACCAATCCGAGGTGAGTTATCTAGTTCCAATCACCGGACCTTCACCAGACTCGGGACAGTCCTCACATCCCCGACATCTGACTAGAACCGCCGTTACAGAAACAGACGAGCCACCATCTCAACCCAAAGGAGGACAAGAGGACAAGATCAGCAAGGCATAAGAACAGAGCGCCACACATGGAACCGCCCAGATCTACCACACAAGCTGCCGGAAAACCATCTCGAAGCTGTGCCTTCTCAACTTCCCTGCTGAAAAACTGAGCAAACAAGGAAGCTTCCGAGAGAAAAAGAAAGGAGAAGGCTTCCCCGGACGGTGGCGATGAGCGCCAAACCGCCGGAGAAGCAGACGATGGCTCAAAGAAAAAACGCGGCGGCTCAAGTTTTGGGAGAGAACTCTAAAAAACGTAACATGATAGAACAAGTTGGTGTGGTTCTGAATTCTGGTGGATTCAAGCGATGTTGCCTCTCGTTGCTTTTTTACCTAATTTCGGGATTCTGTTTTTAGATAAACAAGTTTTTTTTCCTACAGGAATAATTCATGTTTGTATTTTGTTAAATAAGCTTCACATATGGCATATGCCATATGCTGTTGATGATGCTAATTTCAAAGTAAGAATAAAGGTTTGTTTGTATGAAAGCAAAGATGAAAACATATTGCCATCCTATGTCTTTTCTCTGTCCTCCAAGTAGAATTTCCCAAATCATCTTAACATTAAAAAAAAAAAAAAAAAACCCAAAAACTCCAGGTCACAAATGCAAGAAAAAGATAATTCGCGAGGTTATCATTAATAATTTAAGAAAAAGGCCTACAAATGGGCCCAAGGTAAAATCCAACAAAATGTGAAGTGTTTTGTTTTGACCCAGAAAAAAAATGTTGAAAGTGTTTCGTCTTGTCACAACACACTTGACTCGAAACTGGAAACCATTTTTTCTGGGTTTAGATTTCTACTGGCCCAACAAAATCATTCATCAAAACATTAACCCGTTATTGTTAACTATAGATTGATTGCGGATGGTGACGAGATTGTATTAGTCAAAACATATTAATAGATGTTACTACTTGCCCAACAAAAGGCCCAAACGAAAGCCACCTGGATTCATATATATCAGTCCAGGCCCAATGGGCTTTCACATTGGCGGCAATACAGTTCGAATCCTACTCAACAGTCTATAGAGAGAGAAGAGGTTCTTCTTCGGCGGCCATGGCGTAAAATTGAAGCTTGAATCTGCTTCTCTGTGTTGGTTTTCTCCGTTCCAAAAGCAAAATCTGTAGCGAAATTGGAGATGCAGTTGAGACCCTCCGATGGACAGGGAGGCTAATCTTACGGTTAAACCTCCGAAGAGTCTCTTCCGCTCCACCTTAAACCAGGATTCATCATCGTCATCCTCTCCCGAACTTCTACGGCATCTTCAAGCCGCTTTCAAGCGTCATCGTCCTCTCAGTAGTCACTACTCTCTCTCTGTATCTGTCTCTTTTTGGGCCGTGAGGAGAAATCTCTTTGTGTAGAACTTTAATTCCGACTAATTTAGGGTTTTTTTCAACTTAAAATATAGGATCTTTAGTGAATGTATAGCTCCGCTACGTTACTGAGTTTCTGAAATGTGATGTGTGTTATATAATATGCCTTTGATTACAGAGACGAACTCACGAATTTTGAAGACGCCACTTGTTCTTATTTTAGCTGTTTTTTTTTATTTGTTCGTTGGGAACTCTAAAAACTATTCCTTGAGTGAGTTCGCCAACTGATCTCTTTTTAAAAAAAAAATAAAGATAAAATGAAGACCACTATTGGGCCTCGGAGATGTTTTGTTCCGCAACGACAGCCTTCAAAGAGTTCTTCTACATCTGAAGAAAGGCATAGACCTCAAGATGTTGTTTCGTTGAGTCACAGTCTTGCTGCCAATACGTTGACACATTCTGTTACTAGAGAATCTTCAGGAACTATTGATGATATGTTTGGCGAGAGTTTCAACCCATCAGACAGGCAGATTGATTTGCGGAAACCTGCTCTTGTTACTAGTAGTTCAGAAACCATTCTGAACGAAAATGTCAACAGAAAGGTTCAGTCTCTCGTTGGCAGCACAACCCTCACTTCTCATGGTAAGGCCCCTTGCCCTTTCATTTGTTAATCACTATCTCTTCGGCTGCAATGTTTACTGTACTGGTTGTTGAGCTAAGAATCTTTACTTATCTAAACCTCACTTATCTTTACAGATATGGAATGGGATACCACAAGTCAGGATGATGCATCAAATCTTGGTGCTTGTGCTAGATCAAAACATCAGAATCTCCAATCTGTTGATTCCGGGGCCAGTTTGAAATCTGACTACAAGGCTTCATCTTCGTTGGCAAAGATGCAGGGCCAGATGGGAGACTTTCACAACTTCTTGAACCAACCTGCATCTCAGTGTTCTGCCATGGGGTCATCATGTGCCACAACTACGTCGATTCGTTCGTCTTCAGCTCTTATGTATAATGCGACTACCCAAGTCTCTCGTTGTTATGCTGAGTCTTACCCAAATGCAAATCCCCATGCTGTTTCATGTCAAGGGAACTTGCCTTCTTTTCGTCCTTCTTCCAAGGACAGCAACGTTAAAGATGTCCCTTTGTCTGAGATGCCAGCTTCAGCTATTGATCCAGAAGTAAGAGTTAAAGAGACAGTTGTGTCTAATCAGAAACAGTGCACTACAGAGCTCAAAGCTCCAGCAGTATCTTCCAGTCATGGGACTGACGGAACAGCTAAGGCTCCTCTGCCCGATGAGTTGCTTACCAGTGTTAGCTCACAGCCACAAAAACCAGATAAAGTTGCAAGTAGCAAAGGGACATCAGCGCCGTAAAAGAAACTATGATCCAGACTTGTTCTTTAAAGTCAATGGAAAACTCTATCAGAGGCTTGGCAAGATAGGAAGCGGAGGAAGTAGTGAAGTCCACAAGGTTATTTCATCAGATTGTACCATATACGCGCTCAAGAAAATTAAGCTCAAGGGTCGTGATTATGCTACAGCATATGGATTTTGTCAGGAGATTGGGTATCTAAAGAAGCTAAAAGGCAAAACCAACATCATTCAGCTAATAGACTACGAGGTACTAGCTGGTATATTCTCTTTTAGTTTCTAAGTTGCATGATTGATAATTCTCATCACAATTTCTCTTTTGCAAATAGGTTACAGATAAGTGTTTACTCCAGGAGGTTTTGAATGGCACAATGAGTAACAAAGATTCAAGAGTTAAGGACGATGGATATATATATATATATGGTACTAGAATATGGAGAAATCGATCTGGCTCACATGTTGTCTCAAAAGTGGAAGGAAATCGAAGGATCTGACCGGACAATTGATGAAAATTGGCTTCGGTTCTACTGGCAGGTTCTTACACAACCCATCAACTTGTTTTTTGTTTTAACAGTTTACAAGAAGCACTGATTATCATATTACTTTTGAAAACAAATGCAGCAAATACTTCAAGCTGTCAACACCATACATGATGAACGCATTGTGCACTCTGATTTGAAACCCGCGAACTTCCTTCTTATCAGAGGCTTCTTAAAGCTTATCGATTTTGGTATTGCAAAGGCGATTAATAGCGACACTACAAATATTCAACGAGATTCACAGGTATATAGCCATTCCCCGTTCTTGTCGTCATCAACAGCAAATGAGATGTGTGTAATGTGACAGGTGGGGACGTTGAGCTACATGTCACCAGAAGCATTCATGTGCAACGAGAGCGATGAAAATGGAAACACAATAAAATGTGGAAGGCCATCAGATATATGGTCACTTGGTTTCATACTATACCAAATGGTATACGGAAGAACACCTTTTGCAGATTACAAGACTTTCTGGGCAAAGTTCAAAGTCATAACCGATCCAAACCATGAGATCACTTACAACCAACTCTCTAACCCGTGGCTCGTCGACCTGATGAAGAAATGTCTAGCTTGGGACCGTAACCAAAGATGGAGAATCCCTGAGCTTCTCCAGCATCCATTCATTGCCCCTCCTATCCCACCCGAGCCTCGAGCCAGCAGCAGCATTCAACTGCTCAGCCACATAGCTACATCCTTTGGTAGTGATGATAGGGTTTCAGAGCTTTGTGCTCAACTCCAGGAACGGTTACGTGTTCTTGAAGGAGATTAAGAAGTAAGCAGTAGTTAAATCTGATTCTTACGGTTCTTTTGGATCATGTAGATATGGATCTTAATTTGTTAGCTTTGGTAAGAAGATGGTTGATTATTATTAATGTCTTGTTTGGTTTCTTGTAACTGAATGTATCGTTTCGGTTGCTTTTCTCGTTTGAGGATAACAAATCAAAACCAAGAGAGTAGCGAAGCTTGTGAGAGTATTACATAACAAGAACAAGTTCAAAGATCATGAACTTGGAAGTTCTCTTCTTCCTCTGCAATGGGAAATACAGTAAAAAAAAGACCAAATCATGTTTGCTTATTTGATTAACAGAGTCTGAAGACTGGTGCACACACACACAGGTTTCAAGGCTTCTTCTACTTGCGTGGAGCTTTCTTCTTTCCTGCAATTGTAACTGTCTTTCCCTTTTTAGTGCGAGCGTTGGTCTTGGTTCTTTGTCCTCTGCAAGGCATCCCATGTCTATGTCTGCTTCCTCTGTAGCAGTCTACTTCCACCAGTCTCTGTATCTCCGATCCAACACGCCTCCTCTTCATATCAACAACAAAACTGGATTATAAGCTTTAAGAAAGTTACAAAGTATGATTCTGAGAAACCGATACTTACCAATTCATCACCATGTTGGTGCATGCCAACTTCTTCACGGAGGTCAATGAGTTCTTTCCCAGTTAAATCTCTGGCCAGTTTGTTAGTGATGCCGAGACCACAGAGAACCTGGTGAGACTTATGGCGTCCGATTCCGTACACTTCTTGAAGACCGGTCTTGAGGGGCTTGTGGTTTGGAACCTCTGCGTTTCCCACACGGATCCCTTGCACACGCAATCCATGAAACTGCAGAAACAAAAGAGACCAGTGAACTTGATATATATACTTCGGACAAGGTAATCGATTTTTTTGATAAGCTTTGGTTCAGACACGATCAATGTAAGTTCAGTTCAATAGATATGTAAGAAGCATGCAATTGCAAAGCTTTATACTTTAACACGACCCAGAACAATCGATTCGAATCTACTGAAACCCTAACTCAAAAAGCTCGAAGAAGAGAAGACAAGACAAGACAGTGATGGAATGTCGGAAAGACTACATCTTTCAGTTAGACGATGAACTTACCGATAGATTCTGAAGCAGAGATTGGCTATGGTCGAATAAGGTCGCCGCGGATCTGCGTAGACCCAACATTTTTGTAGGCGTAAGAGTGAGTTTCAGAGAGATTCACGGTGAAGAAGGGTTTTAAGATTAACAGTATATCCCACCGCCGTTAACGCCGCCCGCATCTCTGCCTCTCTTGCTAGTCTCGTGAGGTTTTGATTTAGCTAATTAGGCTTTAGAATAAAAATAATTGGGCTTTGAAATAAAACTAATTGGATGTTTAGTTTATTGAGAGAGGCCCTCCAGTCCAACATGCTGTGTAGCATTAATGCTATGGGAAGTTATTTAAGTTGGTTTTACTGGGCCCGAATTTAGAAATATTCAAAAGAAACTAATATTTTGTTTTTGTAAATGTGAATGTGATTTTTTTTTTTAAATAAGAACTTTTCTATTTAAAGAATGCGATGCATGTTCCAAGTCGAAGGCTCAGCGGACTAAGTAGCCAATACATATTTATAACCCAATCTGAATCTAGCATAGCACAGAAGAGTGGAATAAGAGCCCAAGAAGGCTCAGTAAATCTGCTCAAATATGTTTAGAAAGGAACTCGTTGCATTGTCAAGAATTCAGAGCTGCACAAATAAATAGAACCTAAAAACCCGAACCGAACTGATCCTGCCTGATAAAAATGAATCTGAATAATTTGAATTCGATGTAAATAACGAATAGGTCTTATTTTATGATATTTCGGATGATTGATTTTATCTGAACCGAACCTAAACATAAATAGATATCCGAAAGATTCAAAAAATAATTTGTACCAAACATAATCTCAATTTTTAATAATATGTATACAAAATACATTAAAATATTATGAACATCTAAAATAATTAATTTTCACACAAATAACTGACAAATACTTAGTTTAATGTAAAATTTTGGTTTTTGGTTAATACTAATGTTTTATATTTTGAAAATTGTTATTTGAAATTTAATTATGAATAAGTTTTTTTCTCAAGTTTAAACAATCTTTTTTCAAAGCTTAATTAGTGTTTTCTATGTTTAAGGAATTGTTAGATGTGTTACGAAAAAAATAGAGTTGTTAAGTGGTAATTTTAATTTGTTTAAGTTTCATTGTATATGATTTTCATTCATATAAAGTTTTTGCGTTACTATATCTCATGTTAAGTATAATTCAAAGAAGAATCTCATATAATTGATAGAAGAATATCTTAAAGTTATTTGAAGGAAAACAATCATAGAAATCCTGATAAACAAAGTTATTGAAACTATTGGATATATATTTAGTTTCATCAAGTATAAATCAATATTTTTGAAATTGATAATCTTTAATATCCGTAACAAAAACTATCTTGGATTCATTCGGATCTTAGACCTGTAATCAAACACAAATCAAATATGATCTGAATTTTTATAATATATGAATAGGGTTGAAATTCATAAAAATCCAAAAATTCAAAATCCGAATGAACAGCAAAGAAACCCGATTGGTACTCCAATTTCCCAGCCCTGAACTTCATAGTCAAATCCGATCAATTGAAATTTATTTTTGTGATTATATAATATAAGAAACCAATAATGTTTACTAATCTTAGTTTAAAATTTTCTTACCTCATCAGATCAACAAAAGTACTGGTATATGAAAGACAAGTTTTATTAAATAACAAAAGAAGCGTACGGTTTGTATAGTAATAAATTGTATGCTACCTGCAAATATTCGTCCTCTTATGTATGTAAATTACGTGTAACGTGCTTGATCGTAAACAACGCCAGCTTTGAAGATTATTACTTTATTAGTATACATCTTCGAAGTGCATTTGAGATATTATGTTTATAAAAACGAAAAACATGTTCAAGATTTAATTTGTTCAATCGCTTGTGTCAACCTTGTTTGTTATTTTCTTTTTGCCAAGGTTTCACAAAAAATAGGATTATGTAACCCTAAACTTTTCATTCTAATATTTACAGTTTAGCAAAAAAAGAGATTTTGTTTTTAGTCTAAATGATTCAAAGACACACGTGGTAACAACAAGATTACTAAGTCAAAGATGTTACCCTGGAATATTTAACATCTTTGAATAATTTAAGCTTATTTCATTTGTGTAGAAAAATATAAGAATTTTTTTTTTTTTTGAAAAGAGAAAATATAAGAGTTATGGAGAGAAAAAGTAACTCAAGCTGTTTAACTTAATTGCTAGCTGTTTAGGATTATAGATCGAGAAAGCATGGTCCAACGAAAATTGAGCTAGCTACCAGAGTTTTATAGTTTTTTTTTCTTGGCCTTTCCCTTCATCGTTGGGTCTCTAATAAATCAGATAAGAATATTATGACTTGTAAAAGATATTTTTTTCTACCAATAAACTATCAAGATCTTGAAAATACAAACTAAAGATATAATTTAGCTCTCTTGAAAATTCAGTCTTTCTGTTGTGAACGGCCATGAATTAAGTTAGAAGAAAAATAGAGAACAAAATGTATTGAGACAAATACCTATTTAGAATTTTTTATTATTAATATGATAATAAATTACAAATTCTTAGATCGATATTTATACAGCATAAAAACCCCAATTTCTTTTTTCAATAGGAATAGTAACTCATCTAGAAAAAAATAGTTTTTCTAAACAAAAAGTGTACCGTACCCACGAGTACTGAATTTTTACTGATGCACATAGATTTAAAACATACAGATACAACATCTTCAAATATCTCCACTTGACACCAAAATTCAGCCCATATATACATATTTGATTAAGCCTGTTTTGGGGGAATTTTGTATGCATTAAACAATCACATGTAAACTTAAAATGTGTCGTCATTTTCACGAAATACAATTGAAAAGGTTGCCAAAAGGATGCGATAATGACTCGTACGCGTTAGGCACGCGACATATAAATTGTATTTGTGGTATCTAGTACATTTCTGTTCTCATTCTATCGTATTAAGAGATATTTTCAAGTTCCTGTCAGATAGAAGCAATCGGGTAATAGTAGTGTAAGAATAGTTTAAATTTGTAAAGATACTAAAACGGTGAATAAAAGTCTAAAAAGAAAGTTTGGCAGAGACTTTGGGTTTGTGATCGGGATCAACTCTTGGACCAGACGTACATAGTATATATTACGTCTCACATTAAGACAAAATTACAACTTGGACAAATACTAATAACAAGTTTAGGGTCTAGCTTTATTAATTATTACGAGCTTGTGACATAATCAGGGCCATCATAGTGGAGTATTGGTGTATGCATGATCCCCAAATCACAGAAAAGGGTAGACCATCATTATTGATGTTCCTTAGCAAAATCCTTATGAAGGAAAATGTGGGGAATCGAGGAGGAAAAAGAAAGGAAAAACCCTTATTTAAAAACTGGCCCTTATTTTCTACTGAACAAAAAAAAAAAAAAAATCTTTAGTTAAGGGACAAAGTCCAGTCTCTCTAATAATGATGCTCTTATATATGTGTATATATGTCTTCAAATATGTAATATATATATTGTTTATAATCTCAAAATTTTCAGTACCGGTCATTCTAAGCAAAATAAACAAAATCGTGCCCAATTTCGTTTACAGCAATGTGTCGATGTCAACTGTATTTTATGTATGTGGCAACTGGAAAGTTATATAATTAGTTTGACAGTATACTAGAGAAGAGGGTCGTTTGTTCCACTGTATAAAAATAGTGTGAAAATATGACACATATATTAATACTAAAGAGATAAAGTCAAAGCTATATTTATATGCCTGAATTATTTTTACTAGTATTTTTCCATTTAATAGGATTTATAAATCCCGTTGATAATTTTAATTGATTATCCCACTTGGAAACATAAATAACTCCAATGGCTGTGGCAATGAGGACTTAGTTAATATATTTCCCAACGTGGTTGAAGCCATTCCCAATGCTTTTGGAAGCCCATAGATCTTTGAATAATACAAATAGATCATCTTTTGCCTGTTGGCTGAGAGCTACTTAATCCATACAGTAGCACCATTAATACTTTATCAAATAAACAAATTAATCTGACTAACTAGCAATTAGTGGAGTAATGGTTTGAATATAGCACACCTTAATGACCCTGGTCATCCTTACGTATGACTCTTAATAAGGGGCGGCTTTGAGAATTAATCATCCGGTTAATTGGTAGTAATAAAGTAGTGAAAAATATACTCCTAAATTTTTCATAAAACGACAAAATTAAGATTCAAAATCATCGAGCTTGCGGACCAATCGCAATGAATCCACATGCTATATTTATCACAAATGTAACTAACAATAGCTAGCATTTTAGTTTTTTTTTCCGATAATTTTCTCTAATGAATTAAACATTATATTTATATTAAAATGAAAATCATAATAATTCCATTAAATAAACAAATAAAAGTAAATTAGAAATAATGTTTTTGTTACGAAAAATAGCTACTCCGACTACGAATGAAGATCAATTCTAGAGATTTCTTATCTTAGACAATCTCCAATGGAACACAAAAACTTACTCTATATTTCACTCTAAAATAAAATAATTCTATTATAGAATTAGATTTGCTTCAATGGTTCACTCTATAATAGAGTTACTCTATAAATAAAGTGAACTAGGTGATTTTCTCGTGCTCATGCACGGATATAAATATTTATAAAATAAATATACTATAATAATTAATTGGTATTTACTTTTAATTTTATATTAATTTATAATTTTATGCATAATTTATTATAATAATTTTATATTACTTTAATCAGACATATAATTTTAGATATTTTATATGTTGTCAATTTTATTGTTTTTACATTCGATTTAGGTATTATTTTCATATATTGGTTTACATTTATTTTTTAATTCAATTATAATATTTTTATTCTAAATATATTAAAATTTTGATTAGTTTTCTTATTTGTGTTTAGGTTGGTTGGTTGGTTGTCTTATATATATTTTAGGATGATTATTTATAAATTAAGATATATTATGCTTAAAATGAAATAAAATAAAAACTAAAGTGTCGGATTTCAAATTAAATAAATTGATATAACGATGATATTATGAAGTCTCATGCCTACATATATAAATTTTACAAAAGAACTAAATTGTAACAGTTGATTAATATTTTATTTTCATTTGTTAATATCTATTGAATCATCCTTTAACTTATATTTATAAAATTAATTATTACCATAATATTATATGTTTTTATTGTAGTTTAATCTATGCTATTAGATATAAGTTGGATTAGTCGAGTTACTCATGTTGTGAGTATATTAAGTTGCATATATTCTTTCAAATTCAACTGAAATATAATTATTTTTACTATAGTTAAGTCATATCAAATTATTTTTATTTATCGTTTAATGTGCATATATTTTCATATATTTATCAATGATCAATAGGAAGTTACATTCATAAGTAACTCATATATTTTTGGAAGCTCATGAATACATATCAATATCTACAGTAATTAAAATATTTTATAAATTTTAAATAATTTTATGCGTTAGATTTATTGAATAGTAAACTGAAATTTATTATAAATAATCTTAAACATCTGAATTCAAAATTTCTTTCGTATTTTGATTGTGGTCATGTTAATTTCCACAAACATAAAACATAAAATTTAAAATCAAATTTTATATTAAGAAAAAATATAATTTTAATAATGATAAAATATAATATATCTACCTTGTTAAAGTATATTGTTTTATTTTAATTTAAAATATTTTGTAATTATTTGATCAAGATGTTTACTGTTAAAATATTTTTTTTCATTTTCTAATATCTCTTAAAAATAAACAGTAAAAAAATTTGATTGTATTTGAGAAATTACATAATATAAGTAAAATATATATTATAGATATTTTTTGCTGTAACTGAAAGATATTATATTCAAATAAATATATGGAAATAAATAAAACATTTCAATAAATCTAATTATAAACTATTTTTAGTCAATTAAACATATATTTTTATGTTACTTGATTATTTTATGTAATCATCTAAAAAATACATAGATATATAAAAATATTTCTATTACTTTGAATTTGTTGTTTAAAATTATGTTTTAAAATAAATAATATTTATTTTTCTAATATCAAGATTATCTATGTGAAATTTTCTCTTATGTGATCACATTATATACAAATATATATTTTCATTTAAGAAAATATAAATATAAATAAAATATTTTATTACTTCAAAAGTATATTTTATGTTATTTTTAAATGGAATATTACTATTTTGTGAACTTTCCTTTTTAATGAAATCATATTATACAGACATATATTTTCGTTTTTATATTTGCTTTTAAACTTTATAATTTTTTCCTTTTTATTATATATGTTATTTGGAAAATTTTAAAAAGGAAACTAAATAAAATGTCAATAAAAATATTTAACAGTAATAATTTTAATTCGTTAAGGGTATCCGTGTAATCAACCATCGTGAGAATTAACGTGAACGCGACACATATGAAACTGACTTCTCAAATAATATTATAGAGATTATAGAGTAATATTGTTTTTCTACTCCAAATATAAAATAAAAATCAACATTACTCTATAATTCACTCTATTTATAGAGTAACTCTATTATAGAGTGAACCATTGGAGCAAATTCAACTCTATAATAGAGTTACTCTATTTTAGAGTGAAATATAGAGTATATTTCTATGTACCATTGGAGATTCCCTTACAAGTGGACAAAGCGTGTTAGGTTTATAGGTTTATTTAAAAGAAATTTTTTGAGGACGAATAGAACCGGAAACTTTTGTCTAAATGAAATTTGTAATCGATAATGGATTTTTGGTTCAGATTGGTTTATAATTAATAATATTATTAAGAAAACATTAGTCTTTTAATCATGGAAGAAATTGTTTTGGCCACTATTAGTCTAGATGAGCATATTACATAAGCTGTGTATGATATTCGTAAACAATGTGTGTTAATCAAAAACAGTATGTTAGAAGAAAACAAGAACACTTATTGCATGAAAAATGTGGATTATTGACGTTATGGGTAATGGGTCGGGTTCATAAAAGGAGGTGGTCTCAACAAGACAAGACGTAGTTGATAGAAATGGACACTTGTGCTTAACTAGCAATCTTCGGAACCCATCGAAAATAAGATTGTGGCCTCACTTGAAATCAAAGGACATCTTTGTGGATGACAAAACAATATCAACCAGACAAATGATGACTTTAGTGTAATTTTGTAAAGTGGTCATGAGTTAGAACAAGGGTTTCTAAATTTAGTTTGTTTTTTCTCAATTGGATCGAAAAGACTACACAACCCAAAGAAAAGGACTCTATATATCTAAATATATGGATCTGGAATAATATACTATATACGTTTAATGGTTACGTATACGGTACATCTTTAAAGTATTTATCAATTGTTTTAGGTAGGTGCAGATGCCATATTGTATACAAGACTGTCAAATTCCAATACTTAGCACTGAACAATGTTTAAGAAAGAATTAGTTACAGGTAGAACAACTAGCTCTTCAGATTTCAGACGTCATGTTCACAAGGGACCCGAGGTAAGTAGAGTCACATGCATATATAATTTAGAACTAATTACAAACTTAGATTAAATCAAGAATAAAGACAAACTACAAGAGGGTGTTTTATATCCTGATATGGTTGACACTTGACCCTTGTGAGCACGAAACAACGTTCTTTAGGAAAACAAAAGATTAAAAAAATTTAGTCAGCGTCTCGCCCTCTCCGCAGTGGTCAGGACGTCCTTTGTTACGGGTCGCGGCTATACGTTTTCTTTTGCCTATACCTTCTTTGTTTTTTTTTGTTTTTTATTTCCTTTTTATTTTATTTATCTTTATTTAGGAAGTTTTTTGAGAGAAAATTAGGAAGTTTCCTTCTATATTAATTTGAATATTTTATGGTCTAAAAGTAACTACGTGCCCGGTGCCCCCATGCATGTCCCTATGCTGAATTTTCTATAGAATTTTTTGAATTTAGAGATGTACGTTCACAATTTAAGCGAGAGATGCATGCATTTAGAATGTAGTGTATGAGATCGATGCGTTTAACGCCTTGAAAAAAAAGATCGATTCGTTTATATTCGCTGAGTTTAAAATAACAAACTATTAAACGATATGAATAAATTAGGCCAATACATAGTTAAAGAAAAGCATGCATGCTAACTATTAATGAGGAAAGCTTTAGACCATCAATCTGTATATGCTGAATTTAAAAATAATAACTAATTAGCTTTAACTAAACCATAATCCTTCTGTGTAGTTCAAATTAAATTTTGATACCAAGAAAATGTTCAATTTCAGAACGACTGTTTTATGATAATCACTGAAGGAGTCGTCATTCATGACGTATTAATATGAAAATCTTTTATTACTTCCATCCATTATCACTTTATTCTCGTGGTATCAGTGTAAAATGCATATGAACCACGAATCTCGTGGGGCCGAACCGGAACTCTTTTTATCTAGCTATTTTTGTATCGGATACAAGACTGTTGCATATTCGTTCAAACATGTCTTGTGTCTTTTTCTTGTCACTGACAACTGGAAGCAACACAACAGCAAGTGGTTACTAATTTGGAACCAGAGCATTACAAGACAAAACATTTTATTAAGCGTGTTATAATGAATAGCACTTGATGTGAAGTGAACTAATTAGATGACACATTAAGCATATAATAACTCAATTCGAAGACAAAATTAAGTCATGAAAAGTATCGAGCTACATGTTTTCATCATCATCAACAACAAACACCATAAAAACAGTTTATACACTATAAATCTGGAATAAAAAATCTAACAGAAGCACACATGATAACGAACCATGTATTTACATAAGCTTTAATTTGTTATTAACTTTCAAGTTTCAATACAAATATATATAAATCTTGAACAAATTCTTAGAAGATCAAGAGATCTTCCTTCACATTGTAACCCATCTTCTCGAGATTAGGCTGCAACGCAAACTGAATCATAGGCGGTGGTCCACACGCCAAGGCCAGAGAGTCACCTTCTAAACCGTCAGGGACATGTTCTCTAAGCACAGCTTCGGTGATAAACCCTGTGCTGTACTCCCAACCTTCTTTTGCAATTTCAACAACGTACCAAATCTTTAGCCTGTCCTCGAACTTACTAGCCCATCCTTCTAGCTCTTCTCTCACAAGAATATCATCCTCGGTTCGGTTTGCGTAAACCACAAACATCTCGGTTTCGTCCTCCGGGTCACTTAGTATCGATTGAATGATTTGGTAGATTGGAGTTATACCGGTTCCTCCAGCAAGCATGGCTAGTTTCTTGGCAAACTTTGGTTTACCGTTGACCATGAAGTTGCCTTTGCCTTTGTACTCAATATGTCCTAACGGACCTTTGATGTCTAGGACCGCACCGATCGGTAACGAGTCTAGGTGCTGCGACATGAGCCCTCCGTTGGGGAATCTCGGATGGACGTTCTTGAAGTAAACCTTGATGACTAGGTCGATATATCCAACCGCGTCGACCGCGCTGGTCGGAGTATAGGCTCTAAGACAGAGCTTGTCGTTTATGGTGGCGCAGAGGAAGATGTGCTTCCCAACGGGTAGACCAAGCTGCTGATCTTCAGATGGTAACGCGAATCTGAATCTACGCACGTCGTGAGAGATCGAAGTCTTCTCGATGAGTTTGACCGGGACTTTCTCACGTGGGTTGACCAAGGCTATGTTCTTAGCAGGAGCTAGCTCTCTGATGGGAGCTAACAAAGACATTACACTCGAGCCACCATGGACCGAGACGTTAGGTGAAGAGTCGTACCCTGTGGTGATGAGCTCACCGATACGATAATCTTCAAGAAGCTTCTTGGCTTTGTCTGAATGAATAGCCTCAAACTCTTCGGTGCAATCAGTGCCAGCGTTGATGAGGATAGAGTCCGAGCCACCAGGGTGGTCTTTCAAGAAACGCGTGCAGTCGTAGATGTGACCGTGGACTATGATCCATGCAGATTCGGCTGAGTTGTGTTTTCGAACTTCGGACATTGAGAACATCTTTGAGGCAGTGTTCATGAAAGGTGTTGAAACTGATTTTTTCAAAGTAGGGTTTGACTCGGAGGATTTCTCGATCTGACGTTCCTTTGCCATCCACCCACCCGACTGGTTTCCGGGTCGGGTTGGGTGTTCGAAGACAATCCCTATCTCTCCTCTGTGAGGCTTGCACACGTTGGTTTTGATCCTGAACCAGCAGTTGTTCATCATCCCCTGTTTCAACACAAAGTCAATGTCACTATTGATTTAGTCAAACATCACATCATCAAGACTTGTCTAAGTTTATATATTTAAATTGTTTATTCTTATGTAATTTCCTTCATGTAGGGAAATAAATCAATAGTAATAATTAATCACTAAATGAACTGTCTAAAATAGACAACTAAAGATGGTAGGTAACACGTTAAGAAAGTCATGAACCATAGCTTTCAACCATAGCACAGTAGTTCCAGCGTTGTAGGAAATTATTTTAATTATAATTTTTAATTAATCAAATCACACAAAAGAATAAACTAATAAAAGTATCAAGAGAGAAAAGAGTGGTTTACCATGAGGTTCCAGATGAGTTTTTCAGGCTGGGTGTTCAAAGACTCGTCCCAGGCTCGAACAGCTATCTCTTTAGCACTAAGCAGATCAAGAACCTCAACGTCTAGTGACCAGAAACACCAGCACCAGAACTTGCCATACTTGTTTGGCTTCTCTTGGTGGTCAAGCTCACACACACTCCACGTCTCTCCTCCGTCTAGAGTCACCTCCACCCTCGTTACCTTCTTCCCTCCTCCTGTTTGGTTTTAGAATCTTAGTTAACCATTTAGTTTAGTACTTAATTAATTAGAGGTAAATAAAACTCTTAGTTACCAGAGTAAGCATAGCCTTTTAACGTGTAAGGCTTCTGAGTCGTGAATGCATTAATGGGCAAAATCTCCTCGTGACCAGGTGTCGTTATCACCGAGTTTATATTAAGCTCGTTGATTATATACTCCGGCCTGTACCACCAAGCTGCAACACAACACAACACAAGACATGAACATGAGTATTATTATTACCATTTTCACTTCTTGTAATAAAAAAACGGTAAAAAGGTAAATTTAAATTTTACATTCTTCATTTGCCAGCTCAGCATCCACGTAGGAAGGGAGGACTCTGTTGTCTTTGTAGTGGTAGTAATTATCAGATTCTTGAGGCGTGACTATGATGCGCTTCAACCACTTGACCATCCGCCCGCCGATGAAACCGGGTATAATGATCCGAACAGGGTACCCGTGATCTGGCGTGAGAAGCTCACCGTTCTGCATGTACGCTAGTATAATGTCTCTCGCGGGGTCCATGGCCATCTCCTTCTTGATGCTCGTCCCGTACTTAGACCCGCCGCCTCCGGGGAGATCCTCAGCCCCTTCGAAGCAGACGTTGAGAGCGCCGCCTCTCTTGCTGTAGACGCCGCACCTGCGGAGGACGTCGCTCAGAGCGACGCCTCTCCACAGGGAGGTGGACACACCGGCGGATCCCCAGTTGAACCCGATGGACTGCTTCACCATGTTCTGCTCTTTCCGGCGGTTCCCGGCGCAGACGAGGGTCACCGGGAACTCGCGGCTGGGGAACTCCGTGACGAGCTGCTCCATGGTGAGCCTCGCGGGCCTCTTGACGAGACCCGTGACCTCGATGGACCAGTCGGACCATTCGGCTTTGGGGACGAAGCCGTGGTTGCGGACGTAGTGGAGGGGGACGGGGGTGATGAAGCCGTGGTGCATGAGGCGAGGGAGGGGAGCCTCGGCGTTGAAGGGGTGTTTTCCAGTGAGACGCACCATAGAGGAGTTACGGTGGACCCAGTTGTCGGCCGTTGACTCGTCGCGGAGGTCGAGAACGGACGGCTCGAGATCGGAGTTGGATTTGAGGACCATCTCCTTGTAGTAGGAGACGTAGCGGTTGTGGCTCTCGTCCTCGTCGTCGCTGGAGTCATAACTGTCGGCGGTTTTGTCGGCTGATTTTTCGGTCGGGACGTTGACAACGGTCTGGTCATCTTCTTGGTCACGGTCGAGTGAGGGAGGAGGAGGAACGAGAGGAGGTTTGAAGGAGTGGACAACGCCACCGTTTAGGGCGGAGCTGAGGCGGGGATAGTGGCGGTTATCGACCGAGGTTGCCATGGAGGAGCTATTTTTTATCTCTTTTGGTTTTTGATTTATTTTTGGTTTCTGTGTATGGAGTGATGGGGGTCGTATATATAGGGGGCTTTGCAGAGATTAATAAATAAAATATTAAATGGAAAATAAAAGAGTGTTGGGAAATTGACAAATGTGAGTTTGTGTGGTGTCTGAGTATGTGGGCCGTCTACCAAGATCCTATGCTTCGGCCTTTAAGATGGGAAGGTTATTATTCTTTTATTAGTTTCATTTTGTGACGGAAAATTTAAAGGTAACTGCTCATCCAGGGAATCAAACCTTGCTTAGTACCCTGGGAGGGTACTATGATACCACTACACCAGATGCGCTTTCGGTTTTGTTTTAATAATATGTATAACTGTATAACTCGTCATTACTTATGTTTTGTTGGTTTTTGTGGAAGTACCAAATTATACAGCAATGTTGCATTTATCAGTTATCGCAAAAGCAATAAGCATGACATAGAAATAATACAAGCCAATTTTTTTTTAAAGAATTGATTGTAGATAACAGACAAATGAGTAGGTTAAATTGCAAATTAGAAGCTATTAAAGTTAAGTAATCCGAAATGTAAAGTTATGTTACACTAGGACACTGCATATAGTAGGACTAGCCATTTCATTTCTTTGGAGAAGTGTCCGAAATGTTTACTGGTCTTGATGATAATAAGTACTTGGCTAGCTAGATATTATTATTATCTAATATCTTAATTAAAATCAACAAAATGCATCGTTTAACACTGACTGACCGGCTTTTAGTCCGATTTAGTCTCTTTCTAACTTGTACAGGACGGTTTCACAGGCTTTACCATCAATCATATCCCTAGATCAAACAAAAATTCATGTAGATTTTCTTGCCAAAAGGGGGCAAAGAATAGAAGAATTATCTTTATCCATGAAGATCAGACTGATCGGAGCGAGAGGTTTTTGGAACAACTCGACTCCGGCTATAAATTGATCCACACTTACTTGGGTTGTTGATAAAGAAAACACCGACTTTTACTTATTTTTCTAGAGATTTATGTTTCGGAGCTATAAACAAATTGTGATAGGTTAAAAAATGTTAGTGTTGATCAATAGTTTTCTTCGATTGAATGACAAAACTAAACTAATCTAAATGGCTGAAAATCCTTTATATGTGTTGGAACTTTTCTTAAACATTTTGAATTTTGATAAAGGACCGATGAATGTAATTTAATTAATAAAAGAAAATCGTTTTTGGCAACCAAGGCAAAACACTTACGGATTGCATGAATAATATGTTTATATTATTTATTCAGTTTTGCACTTGGAAAAGTCAAAGAAACCCTAATTTGGGAAAGTAGTAGGACATGTGGTAAACATAAAACACAGCACCTAAAGGGAATGAACATATAAGTATTATTTCAATATTTATAATTTGAATGCAAACAATACTCGAGTACTAACGGGCAAGATAAACCTTCCCTTGAAGCGCTACAAAAATGTCTCAGTATTGCATTACAATGCTAAGCTTTATATTTCTTTGTCAGTCATTATTGACTTGCAAAACAATGTTCTGTTTAACTTACAAACCATCTAACCAATAACATATTTAGATATAATAAGAAAAAGCAACAAACTTATATTAATTTATCTGGATGTTAAGTCTTTAATACAAGGTCAATCGTGGATACAACCAAAATCATAATCTGAAGATATTTGAATTAACAATCTAACTACTAATGTTCTTTTTATTAACGTGTCACCACAACAAAATAGCTTATTTGCAATATGCAGGAGTTGTAATTTTTTATAGCTAGCAATACAATATTACACCAATAATCCATATGCAAGTATATGATGCGACTACATTAAATACAAAAAGCAATACGTAAACTCGTAATATCTTACGTTTAAAAAAAAAACTCGTAATATCTTGTGTTAGAATTGAATACGTTGATGGATGCAAAATGTAGACGTCGGTCACTCAAGATTAAATTGCTCACGTGTGGCTATATATTACAGAGAGGTATTAATCAGTTTATTCGCGAACAGTATTGTTCGTCTTGACTTCGATTTCTTGAAATCAACATCAAACTTTAGTGTAACTATTGTAGAAAATCCTTGTATAAAATTTATGGAAGCTTAAAAAAACTATTTTAGAAAATGGAAATGAGAATCCGGTGGGTAGCTCTAAACATATATCTATGAGCAATTGAGCATATTGTTGACTTGTCTGTTGTAGAATAAAATATATTAATTAAAACGAGAAAGAAAATATCTCGCAGATTTTTATGGATTACATGACGATTAAGATGATAAAGCGCAATTAAGTATAAACTAAACAGAGGCTTAAAAAGGAGAATAGGGAGAAGTCTTTGGAGGCTAAGTGGCGCATGGGATCACCAACGGCCAAGCAAGTAAGGGGCGGGTCGTAATATTATTTCTGTCGTTAAAGAAAAAAAATATGAAATGATATATTGTGTAAGAACGCATGGACCCATTTATTATCTTTTTACATTGGATGTTATGACATTCATTCAAGAGTCAATCCTGGTTAAAGCTTTAAAGCCAATAATCAACGTTGCACAGCGTAAAAAGTACATGGAGACGATTTTATATAAAAAACATCGAAAATTTGCTAATTATTCTTATATTTATTTGAAGAGAAAATCTTGCAGGTGGCCTTGAATTACTTTTAAGTTTTAAGCTTCGATCGAGTAATTAGTGGCAATTTTGTAACTATTATCAATGTCGTTGTCACTGGTAGGCTGTTACAACATAGATAGAACTTTCAAGATTGTTTTCAGACTGCTCATTTCACCTTCGAATCATTTTTTGTTTTTGTTTTCTCTTTAGTTAGACAGGTATAAAACTGACCAAATACTTTAAAATACTCAACAACAATATAAAATGTGTACTATATATATATAATCTTTTTGGTCAAAAAATGTGTATTATATCTATTTCAGATTCTTTTATAATATGTTTATTTTAAAAAATAAGATACTTTATATTAAGAGCCTCTTAGCCAATCCAAGAGATTTTCCGATGCTCCAAATTTCGAACATATATCACTTTATTTTTATTATAATCTGTTTGTATTATTTTGTTTTTAAATTAGCGTAAATGCAAAATATATAACTAAATCTACAATGTTTTCTTATATCACAAATTATATGAAACATAAGGATTAACTGTGGTAGTCTAGTATTGCAAGACTATTATATACGGCTTTGAGAGTTTCCTAACAAGAGCAATAGCCAAACTAAAACATTGATGTGTGGTATAAGTGTACATCTAACGAAATTGTACACTTTTTCATTTGTAGTACGCAGCTCTTTATATTCTCTTAAATTATAAGAAAACAAAATAGAAACCATTAGAATATAGAGCATTAAGAAAGTTAATATACAAAAGTACTATTCTGATGATATTTACTAGAATATTTGTATTGTTTGAATTAGAATATACACATGTACTATATCAATCATAAGTTCTGTTAACATTTCGATTCGTTAATGGTTTATATGAGAATACGCAGTCTATCATCAATAGTTTATTGCTACAAACCAATATTCTAAACTATCACATTCACGTACGTCGTAAACTGAAGCTTATGATGAACCACGAATCGACACATAGCTTCAATAAGTCAATAACCATATAATGCAAAATTTCACAGTATGACTATGTATACATTTGATTTTCTGCAACACAACAGAACATAGCTTTTTATTTTATTGACGTGGGCAACATACGAGTTTGTTAGTTTCTTTTTTTTTTAACATACAAGCTTGTCCTTATTTAGAGGGATAACAGCCACTAAAATATGTATGATTTATATGGTCCTGTGGAGATTTGGCACACGTATCTCAAATCGATATTTTACGATTGACATGCTTTTACATTCCATTTGCAACATATATGTGTGTGTGTTTGTGTTATGTTTGGATTATTTTGTAAAGAAATGTTACTATAGATTACAGAAAAATACGGAAAATGTGCGGTACGGTATATATAGTTATATATATATATTTTCTCTGTTTTTAAATAAGTGTTATTTTGATATTTTTTACACCGATTAAGAAAGTGACGAAAATATATGTAAGTTATTATTAATTATATTTTTCTGACCAATATTATTTGAAATATATAAAATTATTTATAAAATAAATGTAGTTTATAATTAATTTCAGGTGAAAATAAGTATAATTTGTATTAAAATTGTAAAATAACATTTTTGTTTAACAAGAAACTTTTTTTAGAATTACGCTTATTATAAAACAGAAGGAATATAACCGAGGGGAAAAAAAACTTGAGAAAAGGAGGCAACTGGGGGATCTTTATGCGGTTAGGCAGCCATCGACCCTTTCGTGGCCTTTTGAGCCACTTTTACTGCATTTACATCCATTCATTCTTTTCCTTCACATTATAAGAAAATATCATATTAACATGATAATATATAAGAATGTAGTTGTACGTAAAAGACAAAGATGAGTGTAATTATATTACTATTCTCTTGAAAATAAATAAGGAACCAATAATATATTTTTATCAAAGGTACATCGTAAACATACTATTTTAATAATTGGCCTCGAATATTCAAGAAATTAAGAACCGGGGATTTAAAATTTTCATGGATTATCAAAACAACCACAGCACATATATTAAGTCGAAATGAAACTAGTCCATTTTTTCATGACCGTCGTTTTTCTTTTGAACACTCAATAGTTTTCATTTCTCACTACGATGCAATAGACAAAATGTATATCACAAACGTTAAATATTGACTTACTGTCAGACGTAATCATCTTGACCATTAGGAGAATAACTAGTGAATATCATAATTTTATCCCCCTTCCTGTTGCTATTTTCATGTGGCTAAACAGAACTTTGATTTTTTTTTTTTTCCATAATTGTGGTGTGATTTTCGATGTTTTCTAAACCAAATAATTAATCACCACGAGATCAGTAAGATCCTCGTTTCCGTACACTTAAGACATTCTGGATTGTAATAAAAAATTAAATCCAGAACGGTACTCATAGCTGTAAATCATTTATCACTTGACTAAGATTACTTAGTTTTAACTAATCTGTAGGTTTAAAGTAAGAATTAACCGGTTCTTAAAAAAAAGGCAGTTTACCAAAAAATAATTATTAACATTTGATATTTCCACAGTATTTTGTTATATCTTAGTTCTTGCTCGTAACCTAATGAACCCCACTTGACACCAAACACATGCGGCTATAAGTATTGACTCATTATGTTATTTTGATATTTTCCATTTTTGTATAGTTGAATTCTTTTACTGTTTATAGTCTGATTCAATCGGACGTCTAATATTGAATATTACCGTAAAAAGAATATTGAGTTTAACTCGGAGCTATTCTTTTTTAATTGAGAATTTGAAACTAAGAATCAAATTAGATGTTATAGGTCTGCAAGAATAATAATTAGATGTTGTATGCTACACTGACTATTAATTGAAAACAGTGAGAACAACATATAAGAAACAAAAAGTAAAATATTATGGGATTTTTTTCGCTGCAGAATATATTTTTATAGCCACTTCAGAAAGAAATCATCACATAATGGAAGATCCATGATTCATAAAGTTCAATCTAGACAAACACTTTTTAAAAGAAGTAACCACAGGTTTTCCTACACTTACCTTTCCAAATCGTTAATTTAAATAATAAAAATGGTTTTGGGCGGTTAAAACAATGTGCCACATACATTGAAGGCAAGTGTGTAGTTGGTGCAGTTTGGTTAAAACGCCCAATGTTTTTGGGTTAATCTACTGCCCTGACAGGGCCGGCTGAGTATACAGACGGTAAGTGCAACTGTCTCACGGTCCATATCAATTTTTTTCTTTTTGAAAATTTATGTTCAATTTACATATATATTTATTGTGCACTAAAATAATTATTGTGTACGTCATAGAGAGAAATGAGAGAGGAGAGAAAAAATAGATCGGGTTTTCTGGCCGACGACGGTGGTTCTTCCGGTCACGTCGTCGGTCGGGATTTATTGAAGTTTGGTTTTCTTTTGTTATATCATCAGTGTTTTTCTTTTGGTTCCGGCGGTGCATCGTCTTTTCAGTGACCGGTCGGCTCTACCTCCCGTCGTGGTTCCTGTTTCGATAAAGGGGCACGGTCGATTAAAGTTTCCGCGTCGCCATATCCTTCGGTCGACGACGGTTCTAGCCTTCTAGGTTTTTCTTTTTTTCTTTTTTCTTCTTTCGGCTTTCTAGTTTTGTTCTCCATCGGGTTTAGAGGAGCAGTTTAATTTGGTCTATGGTGTGCGAGATGGATTTGTAGTCGGAAGAGTAGCGAAGCTCTCCGACGGTGACTGGTGATGTTTTCACGCGATTCTTCTTCTCGGTGGTTGCGATGAACCGTTGTGTATGAGATTTTGCAGTCGCGATTGAATCTCTCCGTTTAGGGAAACACATGAGTCAAAGACGTTTGTGGTGAAGAAGGTGTGGAACGGTTGGGCTCCGATGAGTTCTAGAGGTGCGATCAGAGACACAGAGGAGCAGTGTATGCGGCGGCAGCGCGCTCTTCCTCTTTCTGCTTTTAGGATTTTCGTAGTTGGACCTATAGGCCGTGTATGTGTTTGTTAGGGTTAAAGTCCGATTGTCTTTGGGTTATGTCATTTTTGTATCTTGTTGGGCTCAGCCCATTTATTTAATTAAAAAAATTCGATGGAAAAAAAAGTAGTACATTAAAATAAATATAATGTAATAAAAATATAACTATGTACAATAAATAAACTTCTTACAAATTTTAAATAAAAAATAAATGTAATTTTTTATTTTAGTTTTTTTAAATAATAGTTATAGGATCCAAAAAAAAAATTAATAAATAGGATTAATTTTTTTTTTTCACACTAGAGTCCATCACCGTATTGAGCCGGTTCTGCGCCCTGAACTCATGGGTAATAGCAAAACACCTAAATGCTGTATGTAGATGCATGAAGAGAAAAATGAATAATATTTGTATTAAATAGTTTTTTTTTTGGGGTAAAGTGTTAAATATTATACCAATTTTCAAATTTGTGACAGAGATTACAAAGAGAACTAGTAGCAGACAACTGAAAGTAAACTAAACAACACAACTACAGGGTAAAGACACAGTCAAGAAACGATAAAAGAACAAAGCCTATTGACTAGCTAAGCAACGAGACGAGCTCAGACCAAAGAAACCGAGCCTGGCTGGGGTCGAGTTCCGGGCACCACGAGCTACCGAGAGAAAGGCGCCCTCAAACCTTGATGCAACGGCTCCTGCAGCTTCCGAAAACACTAACCATACCTGAAACGGACAGAGAATCCAAGCACAAAACACATCCAAAAAACCCGACAGAGATACCTCCGACGACACGAGAGAGAACCACCTAGCGACGATGCCGTCGTTCGAAAGAACAAACTGAAGTTTGCAGTCTCTAACTCATCCTGCCGTGACCGTCTACACCCATTGAACCGAGAACCCATATAGAGAAAACGGGCCGCCAAGTAGCTAACCCTCCGGAAGCACACCGCAGAAGAATGAACAGTTCGATTGTCCAATTGCCGCTTGGCCAAAACAGCAAGATCCACACCACCGAGTTGGCTATGAACTATAACCCGCTTACCTTATTTAGAGTGAAAGCATGAGCGGCACCTCGGACACATGCAGTAGCAAACACCGGTAACCCCGGAATCTCTGCATTGTAACGCAGAGAGAATACAATCAGACCCGCCACACGCGCCGCCACGCGCGCCGCCGTGCCCCCGCGCGTTGCCACCGAGTAAGCCGGAGTTGGAAAGACCAACACCGTCGCACCCACACGCGCCCACCATAGATCACTAGGAAAAGGAGGAGACAAAGAGCTCGAGATACGCGAATCCTCGAACCCAACCCGACACTAACCCACCGACGCACCACCGCCGCGCAACCAAACCGGTGGAGCACACCACGAGTAGATCAGGTTTCTCATTGCCGCTACGCTTACACTCAACCAACACGCGTCCAAGCGAGAAAATTACATCTGGACAGAGCCTCATCCTAGCCAAAGAGAAAAGAACCGAGGAGGAGCAGCACCGTCCTCAAGCACTGCAACACACCACAGACTGACTCAGGTGAAGGGAAGGCTCCAGATCTACGCCGGATGCGAAACCTGGACGCGCCTCAGAAGCCGGAGAATGCCGAGGACCGACGAGAGGGAGAGACGGAGAAGAGCAAACAAAAAAAAAGAGACTCCGGGCGGTCGCCTAGATAGGCACGACGACCGCCGGAAACGGAGGAGAACGGCAGCTTGACCTAGTTTCAAGGAAAGAAGTTAGAAAGAAAGTTACTTGTATTAAATATTGTAAAACAGGATCAATCTACTAAAGAAACACACTATGTAAAAACGTTTTTTTAGATTGAATAACTTTAACATTCATTTTGTAAAATAATAATAATAAAATTTCTGCATGAAAATCAGAGCAGATTCATACGATAGAGCTTTAGGCTTTAGCTATATGGCATTCGCATTTCGCAATGGCAAGGGTCGTATTAACGCATATCGCCTCCCCAGGATGTCCCCTCTGTTTTGTTGTTTTTCTCCCCTTTTATTGCAATATTTCACATCTTTTATAATAAATTTCTTGTTATTGTGAAGACTGAAGACTGAAGTGGTGGAAGATGCCACACTCATTATTATCACTAATTAAATAATTAACTAAAGCACTATCAAGTTAAAGTGTTTTAGTTTTATGTAATAATAATATAATTGAAAATTAACCTCTAATGGTTTAAAAGCATATCATAAAGCAGTGGTCCGAGGGATATCAAAATTTCTTTTGCTTATTTATTCAACCACAGAGATCCAGTTTTTAAAATAATCATACACAGTTTTGGAAAATTGTTGTTGTTAGTCAAATTATTATAAATTTTATATATTGTGAGATTCTTGTCAGCATTTTAATAACATTTTAGCCTCTTCCTTTGTTTGTATTAGCATATTAAACAAATTACAATAACGTCATTAGGCAATGACTAATGATTGCAATAACTATAAAGTGACCCAATATAAGCCCATAAGCCCATTAGATTCATGTTAGTGGTAACTATTAACGTACCATTATCTGAATGCAATTGACTCCGCTGTTTATGATCGTTGACCGTGGAGTAGTTTAGACTGAAACAATTGGACAAGCCGTACGAGATGTTAACATGTGTCATTCCGAATTCCGATTAAGAAAGAGATTTGTCTATTGCTTTGGTAACTGTTGATTACTCCTAATCCTGATTAACAGCAACGATCCGAGTCTTTGAAAAATCATTTTTCAAATAATGCAAAATGGGAGATGTGAGAATCCAAGAATCATGTACGGTGTGATCATCACCGTCTACTATGTCGATCGTCAAACAACGACCGTCCGATCGTTTCGAGCGGGACGGGGAAATGAATGTACGTGGAATCGTGAGATCGGAAGGAGAGCGAATCTTTTAGCGTATATTCGTCAGCTTAGAGCTGAAAGTGACGTCGTAGAGAGTAAAAACAAACCCGAGCGGAAGGTAACGTTTCTCTGATTTTCCATCATTTGTGAAGGTATCTATTTATGGATTTGCCTCTTCACTTGCGCAAAGATTAAACAGCAAGCAGTTGCGTCTGGATAATCTGATTTTTGATGTGGACTATGCTTAGAGTTAGAGCAGCATGCACAAAGTTTAAAACTTGGATCAGTTTCAGGTTTTTGTTTATTCACGATAGATAAATTAAATTATTATTTTGAACCAGCTAAATTCGGATGTTTAGTTAAGAATTGCAACATTTTATTTAACGCAGAAGCAGAAACGACGATAGATAAGAAAGACAGGGCGTGGAAATACCAACATTTTGCTCCACATGAAGAAGAGGGAGAAAGAGAAGAAGAGAGCAGAGCTTACAGTTCAGATCTTTGGGTACTACTCTGTATTCCAGTTTTATCTATTTCTTTAGAACTTGTTTAATTCGAAACTATAATTAATTAATACTGTTCTTCGTTTTCTGAATGCAGAAAAAGCTTAAACATGTGGCTGGAGGGTTATCACGCGGCTGCATACGAAGTAAAAGAGACTCATAAAGGCAACACACACAAGTATCAGGAACACACACTTTTGTCCGAAGTTAGGCAGACACCGAGTCTGAGTGACGACATCTTTTCTTTTCCACAACTTTTTTTCTTTCTTCCAGAACTTAAGGAAGATGAAAGTAAATCAATACAAAGAAACAAGAACTGAGAAAATGTAAAACAATGCTGAAACAATAATACAATTACAGAGAATACATAATTTACATGAAAATAAATAAAAAGAGACTGCGAGTGTTTTTAATAATCAATTTCCTGTATGGCTATTTGTCTTAGTCATGTTAGCCTTTTATACTGCTCCTGCAAGTCTGAAGCCAATTTGTACTGCAGGAGAGAGTTTGAGATTATATGCAGAGGAGACTGAACATGAATTTGCTTGGTTAAATCACAGTTACCGATCTCTATTGCCGCCTCTCTGGTTCCTTGGGAAGAGCAAACTGCTTGGAGAAGCATGAGATCGAGAAGACGAAGCAAAGTCGCTTGCATCCATATCTATAAACCTAATGTGATGGCTTTGTCCTTGCCATGAATCAAGATCCAACACACCGTTGTTGCTCATATCATCATCATCATCTGAGCTGTAATCATCTTCATCTTCTTCATCATAAACACCTGATAGAGAGGCGGAAGCTATAAACGTCAAGGTTCAAGGTTTGAACCCTAAATCGATTACTTGTAGTTTAAGGTAGCGGGAAAGTGATAACAATGGAGGCGAATACTCTTCGCAGTGTTCGTTAGAACTCTTAAAGGCGCGAATACTCTTCGCAGTGCTTGTAAAAGCTCTTAAGAAAACTCAATCTTATTAATCAATGCATAACTACAAAGATGAGAAGCACCTCTGTTTATATAGATCCTAAAAGTTCCTAACCCTTAAGGGGTTACGTACTTTCCTATTCTTTAAATGGAAAACAACTTAAGCTTTAAAAATAAGTAAAACAAATAAAAGGAAACTCCTACTTAGAACAGGAAACGTGATCACTAAGGATCATAGATGATGCTGCATCAGGTCCCTCCGGGTGAGAAGGATTCGACCACGAATCGGACGGGACATTATCTCCATGAAATCGTGATAGATGCTTGACGTTAAAAACGTCAGAAGTCCGCAAATGATCAGGGAGCCGGACACGATAAGCATTGGGATTGATCTGTTCTAAAACCTCAACAGGACCAATCTTTTTAGATTTTAATTTGTTGTACTCGCGGAGAGGAAGACGTTCTTTGGTCAGATAAACCCATACAAGATCACCCGGTGCAAAAATGACCTCACGGCGCTTAGTGTCTGCAGCTTTCTTGTATTTGGAGATGGATTCTTCAAGTTGCTTCTTCGCGAGCTGATGAACAGACTGGAGATCCGTAATGAAGTCGATAGCCTCACCGTGATGGCGCGTCTTATCCGGAACCGTTGATAAGTCTAAAGGACCACGTGGTATAATACCATAAACCACACGAAACGGAGACATACCCACACTTCGATTCACTGCATGATTATGTGCAAACTCAGCTTGACAAAGCTTTGTATCCCAAGATTTAATATTATCACCGACCAGACTTCGTAACAAATTGCCAAGGGAACGATTCACGACCTCTGTCTGACCATCCGTCTGTGGATGATAAGCTGTACTCATGTCCAAAGAAGTGCCAAGGAGCTTCCACAAGGAACGCCAAAAGTGGCTAAGAAAACGAGTATCACGATCGGACACAATAGATGTTGGTAAGCCATGAAGACGATAGACCTCGCGAAAATAAAGATTTGCGACCTGAACGGCGTCTGTCGTCTTCTTGCAGGCGATAAAATGGACCATTTTTGAAAACCTGTCGACAACAACAAAGATAGAGTCTGATCCCCTTTGTGTCCGAGGCAACCCTAGGACAAAGTCCATGCTAACATCTGTCCAAGGTTGAGTAGGCACGGGAAGAGGAAGATACAACCCTGCGTTAGAAGACTTTCCTTTAGCTTGTTGACAAATACGACAACGCTCCACAAAACGCTCCACGTCGCGCCGTAACGAAGGCCAATAGTAGGAGGAGGAGACGAGCTGTAGTGTTCTGTCACGACCTACATGCCCTTCACTGTGCAGTTCTGTTATGATTTGAAGGCGCAGGCTACAATCTGGAACGCATAAACGCAGTCCATGGAATAGAAAACCGTCTTGAATGGTGTAATCTCCGTGAGGTCCCTGTTCAGTTTCTTTGAAGATGCGCGCAAAGAAAGGATCAGAGACATAGAGATCCGCAAAAGAAGCAAAACCGTGAACTGAAGTATGCATTGTCGTGATCAAGGTGTGACGTCTACTCAATGCATCAGCAACCCGATTTGTCTTCCCGGACTGGTGGCGAATAGAGAAAGTAAATTGCTGTAAATAAGCTATCCAGCTCGCGTGACGAGATGAAACTTTAGCTTGACTATCCAGATGCCTTAAAGCGTCATGATCTGTAAAAAGTATGAAATCACGATGAACCAAATAGTGACGCCAGTGTTTAATGGCTTGGACAATGGCATAGAACTCAACGTCGTAAGTACTATAACGACCACGTGCTCCAGACAATTTCTCACTGTAGTATGCGACTGGGCGACCATTCTGACTTAAAACTGCTCCAATGCCAAGTTTTGAGGCATCACAATGAAGCTCAAAAGTACTTGAGAAATCTGGAAGGACAAGGATTGGTGCCGTGGTTAATTTGTCTTTGATGATTTCGAATGCCTCTGCTGCTTCCGATGTCCACACAAGCTTGCCGTCCCGAATACAGTTCGTAAAGGGTGCCATAATCGAACTGAAGTGGTGGACAAAACGCCTATAGAAGGAGGCGAGACCATGAAAGCTCCTGACCTCAGACACAGTTGTAGGAATTGGCCAAGAGCGGACCGCCGCTATCTTGGATTGATCTACTGACAAGCCTTTATCGGAAACAATATAACCGAGGAAGAGAACCTGAGACACGCCAAATTCACACTTGTGTTGAGCCGCGTAGAGTTGTTCTGTGCGTAGCACCTGTAAGACCTGTCGGAGGTGATCTTCATGCTCAGATAAAGAGGAACTGAATATGAGAATGTCGTCAAAATAGACAACGACAAAACGCCCGATGAATGGTCGAAGTGCTTGGTTCATGATTCTCATAAACGTACTCGGTGCATTGGATAAGCCGAATGGCATAACCAACCACTCGAATAGTCCTTCCCGAGTCTTGAATGCCGTTTTCCATTCATCTCCCGGTCGAATACGTATCTGGTGATATCCGCTTTTGAGGTCTATCTTTGAAAAGATTTTAGAAGTACCAATCTGGTCCAAGAGATCATCTAAGCGCGGAATAGGGAATCGGTAGCGAATAGTGATCTTGTTAATTGCTCGGCTATCAACACACATTCTCCAAGTACCATCCTTCTTTGGTATCAAAAGAGCAGGAACGGCACAGGCGCTAAGGCTCTCACGAATGTGTCCTTTTTGCAACAAGTCCTCCACTTGACGTCTCAATTCTTCGTGTTCCATAGGACTCATGCGGTAGTGTGGTCTGTTAGGCAAAGTTGCGCCAGGTACTAAGTCAATTTGATGTTGAATCTCTCGGAGTGGTGGTAGTTCCGTTGGTAAGTCTTTAGGAAAGACATCCGAGAATTCATTGAGAATAGCCGTTAAAGAGGGGTGGGGTTGTGAAACGGGGCTCTGTGCGGGAGAGGATGGTGATATTAGAGCGAACGCCCTGCCCTCGGAACGTAATTCTGAGAGAAACGATGCATAAGAGCAGATGAGAGAAGTGCCCTGTCGCGGGATGTTTGGTGTATCAGTCGCTTGTGATGTTGATGAAATCGCAGGCTCTTTTGTCGGTAACAACAAGATTTTGTGCGTGTTCCAAGTGAACTGATATGTATTTTCAGCTCCATTATGCAAGACTTTACGGTCGTACTCCCATGGGCGTCCAAGTAATAGGTGACTGATGTCCATAGGGGCGATGTCGCAGTAGATACGATCCGTATAATGAGGGCCGATGGAGAAAGAAACCAATGTCCTTTGAGAGATGCGAACCGTGGCACTGTTATTGAGCCAACCTAGTGTATAAGGGGCGGGATGAGTTTCTCGGGGAAGGCTTAGTTTGTTAACAGCTTCCTCGGAGATTACGTTACGACAACTCCCGGAATCAATAACAAAGGTGCACACTCGATTGTTGATAGTGCAAGTAGAACGAAAAATGTTCGTCCGAAGCCACTGATCATCGTTTCGACGGGGAGTGAGACAGGAACGCTGGAGTACGAGCATGTGACCCGTATCACCAGTGGTCTGATAAATAGTTTCGTTATCACCATCGTCTTCTTCTTCTTGAGAATCATACACTTCTTGTTCATACCGTTGATCATCTGCTATCAAACCCCTGCGTGGGCCATGTGGACAAGCCGTTTGCCGGTGTCCTGGTTCGCCACATGAATAGCAACGGAGGGCGTTGGGACGACTGGACCTGCGCAAAGTTTGTTCTTCCGGAGCGCTGGTTTTGGTGGCGGACGTGGTTGCTTCAGTGGTTTCTTTAGTAGATGATGTCGTTGTGTCTGGTGCTTTGGAACGTGCAGCCGACTGATTCCAGTTAGATGAACGAGACTGTTGTTCGAACGTCGCGGCGCGCTGGTGAGCTTCGCCGACCGTTGACGGGTCAAACTGAGCCATCGCTGTTTGGAGTTGTTGTCGCAATCCTCCAATGAAACGAGATACTAATTGTATCTGACTGTCATTTATCTCCGTGCGAGTCAACAATAGTGAAAATTCTTCTGCGTATTCGTCGACGCTGCGACTGCCTTGCCGAAGGTTTTGGAGGCGAGTGTAGATTGCACGATCATAATTATGAGGTAAGAAGGTTTGACGAAGGTGTTTAGTTAACTTTTCCCATGTCTGGATTGGTGTCTTTCCAGTGCGCGAACGGGTTGTCTTGAGCTGCTTCCACCAAGTGGCGGCATGCCCGCGAAATCGCATGGCAACGAGAGAGACCCGACGGCCAGGAGGAACTTGCTTGAACTCTAATATCTCTTCAACGGCGATCAACCAATCAATGAGATCATCACCCTTTAAGCCCCCATGAAACTCCGGTATATCCACCTTAAAACCGTGTTCCCACCGATTATTAATGTGATCCCGTTGGCGTAGCTCCTCAACATATACACGATGATGTTGGTCATCTTCATTGTCCGGAATCTCGAGCTCGTCAGGCTGGTGTTGGCGCCATTGCCTTTGTAGCTGATGTCGGTGTTGATTATGGTGTGGTGGTGGTAGTTGTTGCTGTTGTGGGAGAGGTGGTAGTTGTTGTTGATGTTGCGGGTGCTGTTGCTGTTGTGGTAGCGCCGGCTGAGCAACATGAATCGCTTGCTGGTTCTGTTGTTCAAAGCGAGTGATTAATGCGGTGGTCATAGCGTCCAAACGAGTCGTCAACGATTCGCCCAATTGTTGTATTGAGGTCTGCATCGACGTCTGTAAGGATGTGGCTAAGTTTGTGTTCATCTCGAGAAGAAGATCCCGAAGCTCACTCATGTCGTGTGAAGATCCCGTCGTTTTCTTTGCTGCCATTGCGAACGATCGAAGAACTCCAGAAACGTGCTGAATCTGATACCAACTGATAGAGAGGCGGAAGCTATAAACGTCAAGGTTCAAGGTTTGAACCCTAAATCGATTACTTGTAGTTTAAGGTAGCGGGAAAGTGATAACAATGGAGGCGAATACTCTTCGCAGTGTTCGTTAGAACTCTTAAAGGCGCGAATACTCTTCGCAGTGCTTGTAAAAGCTCTTAAGAAAACTCAATCTTATTAATCAATGCATAACTACAAAGATGAGAAGCACCTCTGTTTATATAGATCCTAAAAGTTCCTAACCCTTAAGGGGTTACGTACTTTCCTATTCTTTAAATGGAAAACAACTTAAGCTTTAAAAATAAGTAAAACAAATAAAAGGAAACTCCTACTTAGAACAGGAAACGTGATCACTAAGGATCATAGATGATGCTGCATCAACACCTCCGTTACGAGGCTCTATGACATAATCCCCCAACACAACAGCACCTGGTATCGACGACATGATCGTGCTTATCACGTCTCTCCTGTCTCTCTCCCTCTCCAGTCTCTTCCATTTGGTCTCAAGAGCCGGATCAATAGCCCTAGGGCAAGCATCCGGGTGCTTCTCCTTCATGTGTTTCTTGAGCTTCTTGAAGTTCCCCACAAAGGAACACTTCTCCTGCATACAGGTCCTCCTCTTGGAGTTGAAATGCAAACGCGCGTCTTCCACAACAGTCCAGCCTTTCACCTGACCTCTGCACAGCGGACACAGAAGCTTCTGAGGCTGTTCCGAGTCTTCTTCGTTACCGTACGACTTCTTATACTGGTCGAGACAGTTGGCGAAACGGCTGCTCGTCGCGCACATGTAAGGACGGCATCCTTTGTGATAGGATGAACACAGGAGAAGAACAGC
The DNA here is from genome assembly GCA_019706035.1 of Raphanus raphanistrum subsp. raphanistrum. Classification (NCBI taxonomy): domain Eukaryota; kingdom Viridiplantae; phylum Streptophyta; class Magnoliopsida; order Brassicales; family Brassicaceae; genus Raphanus; species Raphanus raphanistrum. The sequence goes on from CM033988.1 coordinate 56,883,860, forward strand.
GTTGTGTGGAGACTCCAAACATACTGGACAGGTCGAGCCTGCCCATTCCTTCTTGCAACAAGACGGTGCTGATGTGTAAGGAGCAGCAACGCGATTCCTACGATTCACTTTCTTGATTTTCCCCATTCGATCGATCAAATTCAAAAACCTATTCAACACAAGAGAGTCAAGATTAAAAAAACTGAACAGAGTTTCATAACAAGCACATTGTACTCAATGCTACTTAGTGTACAAGTTGTGAACGCCAATGAAACCATCAAAACACACAATAGTAACATCCTGTGATTTGGTAACGATCGGATCCGATTGATAACGATCCGGATCCGGATCAGAAAATCTAGTAAGGCAAGTCATGACTACACTTTACTTCAAAGCAATATAATAGAGTGAGCGTTAATCTATGGCAATAATCACAAGCAGAAACGCGATTTAGATCCAGATCTGAAGTAGCAATTTATCAATAACTCACGCAAAAAAAAAAAAAAAACAAGCAAACGCATCAATGCTAACGCCGATTCTCGATCGATCCATATGTAACCGATCGGGACGAATCATACAGTTCAATGTTCGATATGATCATACAGAAAAGATTGATTTCGCTCCAAATTTAGAATCCTAATCGATAGATCTCTCTCCAGAAATGGAAGATCGGAGACTTCTACAGAATCTTATCTACAAACTTTCGAGAACGAGATGGCGAAATTTCAACAGGTTAATAGGCGCGAGGTGTAAAAGTACCGGAAGAGATAACGGAGATTGCCGGAGGAGGAGGAGAGAGAGCTTCGGAGCTTCGAAGGATGATGTTTTTCGAAAAGTTTGGAGAAAAACGATTTGCTTCTACAAATTGACGTACGCAAAGAAAGGCAGAGAGACTATTTTCCTTTTGTTTTTAAAGTTGCGGTTAGATTCTCAAATGTCGTCATTTTGACGCAACCGTTTTTCTTATCCAAATTATTGTAAACTCGCGCTACTTGCTGTACAAAAGTTACGGCCCAATATATCAAATATATGGACGTGATGTTTTGATATAGTGGGCCGCAAGCCCTTTTTGTTTCTTGTTACAAGAGACCTATAATTCATTTTTGATGTGATGATTTTTTGACATGATATTGTTCCATAGATTTTATATTTAATTGGGTTGATTTTTTTAGATAAAAAGAATGATTCAATTTTTTTGTTTGATGATATACGGCCACTAATCTTAGGGTCTGACTGGTGTAACCGCAGCGGTTGCGGTTGCGGTTGCAGGAGTTTGCGGGTGCGGGTGATTGCGGTTTTAAGCGTTTTCTAGAGATTTGTACGACTGGTACAGCTGTTAAAAATTGTTGCGTTTGTGGGACTCTTATGACTGGTAAACTACCAAGCGCAACATTTGTTAAATAATAATTTAACAATATTTACATTTTATGTAATTATAAAAATATTAAAAATCATAATAATATGATAAATATAAAATTTATATTTGTAAAATCATATTATTCATTTTTAAAAATTTATAGAAAATATTTTAGTTTTGAATTTTTATAATATAAATTGAAATATAATATGAATACATTTTACAATTTCTATTATTTCAGTTGAAAATTTTTATTGGATATTTTTAGTATTATTTTTATTTATTCTGTTTTTAAAGAAAAAAAATTTACCTTTCCGCAACCGCCCGCAACCGCAAACGTTAGCTGGAACCAGCTTTTGATTTTAAGAGGTTCGGAGCGGTTTGAAGCGATTTGTAGCGTTTTCTGTGATTGTTTCGAAACGCCAACAACCGCTATGAACCGCAAAAGCTGCGTTTGCGGGTGGTAGCTGGAAAACCAGTCAGCCCCTAAGACTATCAGTATTTTCAAACCTTTTAAGCTTAAATTAGTTATTTATTTTCTCTTGATTTATAGCTTTTTTATTAACTTGCATTATATTCGATAATCTTTGATGGATTATCTTAATGTATGCATTAATCTAGCCACCTAGATTCTATTTCAGTCACTTAAGGCCCGACTGGTTCAAACGCAGCTGTTGCAGTTGCGGTTGCGGGAGTTTGCGGCTGCGGGTGGTTGCGGTTTCAAGCGTTATTTAGCGTTTTGTATGACTGGCATAACGTTTGAAAATTATTGCGTTTGCGGAATATTTGTGACTGGTTGATTATGAAATATTGCAGCGGTTTAATAATAAATTACCAATATATACATATTATAACATTATAAAAATATAAAAACATACTATCTTGATAAAATATAATAACTCTTAATATAATATAATTAATAATAATACTTTATTTATTTATTTTTAATTAGTTGAAAGTTATAATTTTAATAAAAAAATTTTGAAGATTTATATTAAAACTTTTAAAAGAATACTTTATATTTGTATCTATATTAATTTTGTAAAAAATTCTAATGAATAGCTAGTTTAAATTTTTATAAAAAAATTATGATACTGTTTGTGAATTTAAATTAATAATTAAAATGTTTATATATTTTTATTTATAATATTTTATTTTCAGATTTTTAATTTTTAATTTTTAATTTAAAATTTTAAAATATTTTTTAAAATTAATTTTATATTTATTTATCCAACCGCAACCACCCGCAACCGCAAACGCTAGCTGGAATCAGTTTTTGATTTTAAGAGGTTCAGAGCGCTTTGAAGCGATTTGTAACGGTTTGTATGATTGTTTCGAAATGCTGTCAACCGCCACCAATCGCAAAAGCTGCGTTTGCGGGTGGTAGTGGGGAAACCAGTCAAGCCCTTAGGGCCTGACTGGTTTAACCGCAGCGGTTACGTTTGCGGTTGCGGGAGTTTACGGGTGCGGGTGGTTGCGGTTTGAAGCGTTTTCTAGAGATTTGTACGACTGGTATAGCGGTTAGTAATTGTTGCGTTTGCGGGACTCTTATGACTGGTAAACTACCAAACAGAACATCTGTTAAATAATAAATTAATAATATTTACATTTTATATAATTATAAAAAAATATAAAAATTGTAAAAATATAATAAATATAAAATTTATATTTATAAAATCATATTATTAAATTTTTAAAAAATTATAGAAAATATTTTGGTTTGAAAAATTTATAATATAAATTAAAATATAATATATATACATTATACAATATCTATTATTTTAATTTAAAAATTTTATTGGATATTTTTAGTATTGTTTTTATTCATTTTATTTTTAAAGAAAAAAAAATTATCCTCCCGCAACCGCCCGCAACCGCAAACGCTAACTGGAACCAGCTTTTGATTTTAAGAGGTTCGGAGCGGTTTGAAGCGATTTGTAGCGTTTTCTATGATTGTTTCGAAACGCCAACAACCGCTGCAAACCGCAAAAGCTGCGTTTGCAGGTGGTAGCGGGGAAACCAGTCATGCCCTTAGTTTGGTCATCTAATTTTTGTCCCCAATTAAATCAAAGCCAAAGCATTCTAAGGGCCTGACTGGTTCAAACGCAGCGGTTGCGGTTGCGGGTGCGGGAGTTTGCGGGTGCGGGTGGTTGCGGTTTTCAGTGTTACATGGTGTTTTGTATGACTGGCGTAACGTTTAAAAATTGTTGCATTTGCGGGATGTTTGTGACTGGTTGATTATGAGACATTGCAGCGGTTTAATAATAAATTATCAATATAAACATATTATAATATTATAAAATATAAAGAAAAAATACTATTGTGATAAAATATAATAACTGTTAATATAATATGATTAATAATAATATTAAGTTTATTTTTTAATTTTTAAATAGTTGAAAGTTATAGTTTTAATATTTTTTATGAAGATTTATATTAAAACTTTTAAAGAATATTTTGTTTCTTTTTTATATATGTGTATATCTTTATATATGTATGTATATTAACTTTTAAAAATTATGATGAATAGCTACTTTAAAGTTTTTATAAAAAATACTATATTATTTGTGAATTTAAATTAATATATAAAATGTGTATATATTTTTATTTATAATATTTTTAATTTTAAATTTTAAATTTTTAAGTTTAAAATATTTAGAAAAAAAAGTTTAATATTTTTTTATCCAACCGCAACCGCCCGCAACCGCAAACGCTAGCTGGAACCAGCTTTTGATTTTAAGAGGTTCAGAGCGGTTTGAAGCGATTTGTAGCGGTTTGTATGATTGTTTTGAAACGCTGTCAACCGCTACCAACCGCAAAAGCTGCGTTTGCGGGTGGTAGCGGGAAAACCAGTCAACCCCTAAATATAACCGGTTATAGTTTTGATTAGTGGGGCTCAACGAGTCATTTTCATATTAATGCATAGCATCTGTAAAACATCACATGCAAATATGCAATTATTACATCCTCCTCCTCCTTCTTTTTTTTTTTTGACAACCCTCCTTCTCCTTCTTAACCAATCAAAATCAAAGTTTTTTTATTTTGGTTTTGTCCTGTGAGAGAGCAAATCCAACAAGAAGCAAACAGTCTGTATCGTCGTAATCACTAATCAAACACACTACGAAACGGCACCAAAAAATTGAAGAGGATCTAAATCGCCTTCTGAAAAGAAAGTGACCAATATCTGAATTTACTACAAAACGAGGGATTATACAATAAATAAGAAAAGGGAGGTAAAAGAAAGAAAAAAAAGCAATATCGGTACGCTTTTATGAAAGAGTGGAATGAATTAACGTGTTGGTATCTCGTGAGTCATCAAACGAGTAATAATCCACCACGTGTCGAAACGAAAGCGGTGCACGAGTGCTACCCTACGCCTCACACCTCGCTATCATACACTCGGAAATTAGGAAAAAAAAAAATAAAAAAAAATTTCTGAAAAGATGAACCGTTCCTCTGTTACCTGCAAATAACGCGGTGAAGGGATCCGAAAGAACATGAACCAGAGAAACTCGTAGAAACCCTAATAATCTCAGCCACGCTTTTATCCAATCAATCATCATCATCGTCATCGTATCTTCTTCTTTCAATCGTTCGAATCTGTAATTGGTTGGGGAGAAAGTAGGTTTAGGCTTCGGGAAATTAGGGTTAGGGTTTTTTTTTTTTGATTATCGCCTGTTATCTTGGAGGAGGAGGAAATTGAAGGAGGGGAGTGTTAGGGTTACGGTTTCATGTGCGGAGGCGCGTGGTGGTTATGAGCGTTGACCAATGCCAGCGGCGGCGGGAGAAGATGATGGGTAGGGGAGTGGAGGGAGGCTGTGGCGCTGAGGAGAGGCCGTGCAGACCGTCTCGCAGAGATAACAAAAGCTTCGAGGACGATAGGAGTTCGCAGAGAATCGATTTGTTAGCTCAGGCGGGCAAGCATCTCTCCGAGAAGTCTCCGTATGACGTTAACGAAGATGGCTCGAGTCTAGGGTTGAGTGTGGGGACTCTGCCGATTGTTTTGGCTAATTTGCTGAACCAGAAGGATGACAAGAGACGGCATAAGAAGTCTCACCATGGGAACGAGACGAAGAAGAAGAAGTCGTCTTCTAGGCAAGGGGAGAAGCTGAGAGCTGGGAGTATATGGGTTGAACGTCAGGATTACTTTAGGCGTTTAGAGTTGCCTGATTTAGAAACTTTGTCGGATTTAGCGTCTCTTCGGTCTTTGTCTTCTCGAAGCTTCTTTTCGGTTCCGTCTGTGGAGTATGAGTCGGTTGATATACAGCAGAGGGAGACTGATGCGAGTGCAGAGAGTGAGGATGTTGGTTGTAAAGGGTTGTCTGAGGTAAAGGAAGATGTTGCGCAGGCGATGAGTGTTGACAATGTGGGGGATGAGGTCTCATCTGGGTCAGACTATTCTGGTAGTTTAGAATGGGTTTTAGGTTGCAGAAATAGGATTTTGCTGGCATCAGAAAGGCCCTCCAAGAAGCGGAGGCGTATTGGTAGTGATGCGGGTTTGGAGAAATTAGTGGTTGCTGCTCCTTGCAGAGGGGATGCGTTGTTATGTGATTTTTGCTGCACTGGTGATGCCAGGGAATATCATAATCAGTTGATTGTTTGCACTTCCTGCAAAGCTAAAGTTCATAGAAAATGCTATGGTGTGGTTGAAGATACAGATGAGACTTGGTTGTGCTCCTGGTGTGAGGTGGAGAATGGTCGTAATGATTCTGAAAGACCATGCTTGCTTTGTCCGAAAAAGGGTGGCGTTCTGAAACCAGTTGACTCAAAAACTGAGAATGGTGGGCCACCGGAGTTTGCTCATTTGTTTTGTTCTTTGTGGATGCCTGAGGTGTACATAGAAGACTTGAATAAAATGGAGCCAATCTTGAATTTGCCTGGAATAAAAGAAACTCGCAGGAAGTTATTGTGTAACTTGTGCAAGGTGAAATCTGGTGCTTGCGTTCGGTGTTGTAATGGTAGGTATTGTTTCTTTCTGTGCATCCGTTCTACCTCTGACCATGGGTAACACTGGTACTCTTCATGACATGTTCTGTTGTATAGTCTGGGTCTTTTACTTAAGCTACTACTTTCGTAGGACAAACATATAGGACTACTGGTTGCTCGATCCCCTTAGTAAAACTGAAATTGGGGTTCATCTACTTATACTGCTGTGCTCGCAGTTGTAGTCTAGATAACCCAACTGTCTAGATCATTTTTAACTGGAAAGTGCTTTGTTGAAACTGTTCACCGCAGTGGAGTTTTAAGTATTTTATATCAGGCTACATTGTGCTGATTACATCTCGGATGAAACGAATTTTATATTGTTAGTTCTTCGATGAATATTTTGCTACGCTGGGTTGCTGTGAAAGTGCATTTGCACACAGCTTGGACCTAACTAAAATAAATAGACAAATGTCTATACTTCCCATGTTTTAACTTGATTTACTTTTCCAACTTTATGGCTGCATTCTACTTGTCACACTTTTCTTCGATTCTATATTCTATCCAGAAGAGTTATTGATACTTCTTTACAATCTCTTGATTATAGCAACTTGCCGAACGTCTTTCCATCCTATATGTGCAAGGGAGGCAGGGAACAGGCTAGAAATCTGGGGAAAACGCGGGTGTGACACCGTAAGTTTCATTACTTACAGAAAGATATCATAGATATATTAGTGATGTTTATTCTTTAACAATGCAAGAAAATTTGTAGGTTGAACTGCGAGCTTTCTGCTCGAAGCATTCAGATATTCAAGAAAGTGGAAGGCCTATAGAGGGAGGAGAAATTAATGCAGCTGATAGTCGTCCTCCTCTATGCCATCTTCCATCAGAATCTGTAAGAGATCAGCTAAGTACTGATGAGATGGGAGTTGACGTAGGAACACCAGGTACACGTTCTGATATTTCGAGAAACAGTGAGTTGCGAGAACTGGAATCAACATGTTCAGAATTTAACTTGTCTGCAACAGACATTGTCGAATCAGGGATTACTGGGAGAAGCACCGATGATGAAAAGACTCAATCCGAGTCTCTTAGTTTTGGGTTGATTCTGAAAAAGGTGTGCATATACTATTAAGTTGGATCATCTGTACCTGTTGACTCTCTTGCTCATTGATTAACATTTTTTAGTTGATCGACCTGGGGAAAGTGAATGTGAAGGATGTGGCTGAAGAGATCGGGGTCAATCCTGATGCATTGAATGCCAAACTTATGGTAATGTGTAAAAATTCTTAAAGTGTCTGCGTTCTCATTGTGGGTTTCTGTATATTGATTTCGAAGTTCTGCGTTACAGGATGGAGACTTGTTACCTGATTTACTAGGCAAGATAGTTAAATGGCTTGGCCAGCATGCACACATGGGAACTAGGAACAAAGGCGAAATTTCTAAAAGTACGAAACCTACTAAATCTGAGCGTCGGGCTGCTATCTGTACTGAAGGCATGATGATGCTAGATTCTGACATCTTGAATCCGACATGTACCCCTGCTGAAAATTGTATTAGTAATGGTGTTGTGACTGATGAAGCTAAAGCTTATACTCCAATTGTGAAAAATGGAAGCAGTGAGAATTTGCCATCTGATCATTCTTCAGAAGAACAGGTATCTCCCATGGCTCGCACTACTTCCTAGATATTTCACCAAAGGTTGAAACGTAGGTGCTGCACTGTTTTGTTTTTATGCACAAGGAATTCCTGATGAGATTTTGGACATTGTGCCTTGTTTCTCATATGCAGAAATCAGCAGTACTTGATCAGGAAGGTCATCTTGGGAAAAGTTCAGTTAATCTTTCTGGTATGTTCTTCTAAGTTTTCAATATTTATTCGTGCATGTCTCATTTTCTCATGTATGTATCCTCCATGCTTGTTATCCTCCATGTAGTATTTTCTACATTTGTGTTACACAGCTGCGTAGAGTTTTTCCATTGAGGAAGTCTCTTCATGGTCCGAAGTTTATCACGCTTAATGGATACTCTTAGCTGATGATAACTGCTGCTTATCTTAATTTTGATTTGTTGTGTAGATGATCACGGAGAACAATCAAATCCCAGTTCGTCTGGACGAATGGTGGAGAATGCCTTTCCCTTGAGGCCAGATAGTTCTCAAAATCGTGGAATGTTGAGCTGTCCAAGCCCTATTATCTTGGATCTCCTGTAAGCTTCATAACACATTTGGGAGACAGTTTCTGTTATTCCCTTGGCTACAAAAACATTCTACCTACTATATCACCTTTTTTTTGATGATTCAGTGATCATGAAGCATATCCTGGTTTCGATCCTCATCCTTATATTCACAAAGAATTGTCAGAGATGGACAAGGGAAAGGCCCTGAAAAGCAGCACGAATTCTTATGTGGATAGGATGACAACCGAACCTGGGGGTAAATAATTTATGATTTATGCCACAGCTTTGGGACATTTGGTAACATTATAACATTTGGCAGGCTCTGAAGAAGGAAACACATTTTGTCAGTTAGCTAAAGCTAGGAAATTGGGCATACTGGATCTGTCTCCCAAAGATGAAGTGGAAGGAGAGCTTCTATATTATCAACTTCAGCTACTTGGCACCGCAGTTTCAAGAAAGCAACTCTCGGGTGATTCTTCCTGTTTTCTGCATTATATAATTATTTCTGTTGTGTTAAAAAAAAAGAATTTCTGTCATGTTATACTAAAGCTGCTTTCTTTTCTCAGACGATCTAGCCTACGAAGTTACCAAAAAGCTACCCCTGGAGATTGATGAAGAGCATGGACGAAGATGGGATGATGTTCTGGTTAACAAATATTTCCATGATGTCAGGGAAGCAAGAAAGCAAAGTAGGAAAGAGAAAAGACACAAAGACGCCCAGGCTGTTCTAGCTGCTGCTACTGCTGCTGCAGCAACATCTTCTCGGAATACATCGCTCAGGAAAGATATGGCAGAAGAACCTGCTCAACAAGAGGTTGTTGTTGCTACGTTTTGAGTTTTTCCCTCCGTTTTTTTTTTTCTGTGCCATAGTTTTAATTTTTGTCATTTTGCTGGTTATAAATCGGACAGATGAGTACTTCTAGACGTAAAGTTTCTGGCAGCGCTCACCTAGTGCCACAGACAAAGGAAACACTTTTAAAGATGCCTGTTTCCGGTCCACCATCAGACAAGCGGTCTGATCATCGTACACCAGACTTATCATCAGAAAAACCACGAAGTTGTGATATCTGCAGACGCTCTGAAACTATATGGAACCTGATTGTGGTGTGCTCTAGTTGCAAGGTGATAAGACATTCCCTGAGAATTTTTTCTTATGTTATGCCTTTATTTCCAGGGACATCTTTTATGCACGGTATTGTATCTGATCATGCTCCAATTACAGGTTGCTGTTCACATGGATTGCTACAAATGTGCTAAAGAATCAACTGGTCCTTGGTACTGTGAACTATGCGCAGAATCTACTGGTTCTTTCAATTTCTGGGAAAACCCGTCTTCTACTACAGAGTGCACTTTATGTGGAGGCACAACTGGGGCTTTTAGGAAAGCCACAAATGGCCAGTGGGTACATGCATTTTGTGCGGAGGTGACGTTTCCTTTATTCGCAGGGTCTTGCGTACTATATTCAGTAATGATCATTGCAAATCATTTGGTATTTAATTTCTTGCAGTGGTCTTTGGAATCAACCTTCAGAAGGGGACAAATAAATCCTGTGCAAGGAGTGGTGAGTTTATATTATTATAATCCAGAATCAGTATCATGTTTTGAAAAAATACTAAAGCTTAATATATGATGCTTTGTTAGGAGTCTTTGGCCAAGAACACCAGTACTTGTTGTGTATGCCAACGGATATATGGTGCATGCTTTAAGGTACTGACGCTTCGTTGCTTTCTTTATCCGAAGACATCTAGCTTCAAGTTATTGGGACAAAGATTGATCAGAAGCTTGTTTGTCATTTTACAGTGTAGTTATGGTAACTGCCAGGCGACGTTTCACCCAACCTGTGCCAGAAGTGCTGGCTTTCATATGATTGGTGGTGGGAAACTTCCGCATAAGGCTTACTGTGAGAAACACAGCTTGGAACAGAAGGCAAAGGTCTTAATTTTTCATCTCTCTAGTCATTTTTATGATGGTCCCACTTGCTTACATCTCTCTGACTGTGTTGGCAGGCCGAATCTCAGAAACATGGGGCAGATGGGCTGAAAAGTCTCAAGCATTATAGGGTTGAACTAGAGAGGCTACGACTTCTGTGCGAGCGGATAGTCAAGAGGGAGAAGTTAAAAGTAAGTTAAACTACTTAAACCCTATGCCTTCCTTTCAAACAAAGGTGTAAAAATGGACACTTGACCTTTTCTACTGGTGTATATATAATTTGCAGCGAGAGTTGGCTATCTCCTCACATGAGATACTTGCTGCCAGAAGGGATCACGCTGCACTCCGTAATCCATTTTCTCCCCCAGAAGTTTCATCTGACTCAGCGACGACATCAATAAAAGGTCATCCAGACAGTAATATATCTGGCAGTGAAGCAATACAGAGGTCAGATGATATCACCATTGACAGCACAGCCTCTGTTAAGCTTCGAGGGAAAGGTCCTATTGCGGTGGACACTGATCAGAAAACCGACGATAGTGCTACTTCCAAGGGTAGTAGGAGCAAAGTGTTTTCTGGGAAAACGGTTCCACGGAAACATTGTATAGTGTCGCCAAGTGTTTCAGAGGATGGAGATGAAGAAGGATCAAAGCCCAAGAAGGTGAGAAGAATCTTTTTGTCGTAAAGGTTACTTGCATTGTAAGTTGGACTCTTTTTTTTTTCTGCTCAACGCTAAAACTCATTCATGAGACAGAAGACATCTTTATATACTTGTTGTGTAAACTGATATGATAGCAGAATGTAGAAACATTTGCGAAGGAGATTGTGATGACATCGGACGAAGCTTCTTTCAAGAATCGGCGGCTACCGAAGGGCTACTTTTATATTCCTGTTGATTGCTTGCAAGAAGACAAGCCAAGCAAGGACAAGGCGGCGGACGAGGACTCGTCTGACAAGTGAATCAACCAACAGCAAGGCTTCTTCTTCTTCTTCTTCTTTCAGGTGAGTGAATCTATGTAAGCACAAGGGGACATCAGTTTTTGGTTGACGTACCCGTACCGGACACGTCTTCGGCCATGAAAATGGCGGCACGGGGGCAGCGTTGGGATATGTCCGAGAAGTTGGAGACGCGACATCTTATGGAAAGACGCACGGACGATGAAAAGCAGTCGAGACGTAGATTATTCGTTTGGTTTTGAAAAATTGTATGCTGCTTATATAGTGCGATTGAATTGATTAGCAAGCGGAGTCTAAATAAAAAAGGAATTAAAAGGGAAAAAATAATATTGGAATGTAGCATTTGTATGATAAATTGACTTGTGTTTTAGCTTTTTTATTTCTTCACACCTTTCAAACTGTAATGCTTTTAATCATTTTCTTTTCTGCCTGTTCTCTACAACTTCCAATTAAATCATTTGAACAATGTACATTTTATTTTATAAAGTTTGTAGATAACACTAAATTTGAATAGCTTCTCTAATTTTTTACAGAAAATTATACGTAACAGAAAATGATACGTGATAAAAATGTAGAGAATGTGGAGGCTATATCATATTTTTCAAAAGTTGAATCATTTTTTCTCTTGTATGAAAATAAATAATTGGAATTTCTAAAAGAATGCTCATGTGTCCATTGCTTCTGCTCAATAAGAGACTAAACATGAGGTAAAACAAGGAGAAGGACAAAGCATAAGCTTAAACCACAGAAGAGGAGGTGAGGGATATGTTTCTCCTCAGAACCAAGTCACACTAGAAGAGTCTTTTGGGCACATATGTTAAAAAACATTCTCCATTTGAAAGTCCTTTTTCCAGTATATGAGATTTGTATACCTTTTTGGTTCTTTACAAAAATTGTCATCTCCTCTTAACAACTTGTATTGAGGAGAATTGATTGATAAAAAACGTTTTTTAGAGAAGAGCATTCCAAACAGCTTCTTCTCCTTCACTACAAACTTCATGGACCATCTTCATCCTCTCTACCGACTTGCAAATACCACTGCAGCTCCACTCGAACGACGCCACACATACATCACCCGCCTCTGCCTTCCATCTACAATCTATCCAGATGCAAAAAAGGAAGATATAACCATCAGAAAATCACATAGACAAAAAAGGGAGAGAGAGAGATTGCTTATGTGTAATTGAGGTTTGCTTTTACCTGGAGGAGTCCCACAACAAAAGTTTCTGTCATCAATATGTTCAACCTCAAGTCCAATAAACCATGACCCTAATGACACATCTTCATTTGCATACTTATGCAATATTGGCCTACATTATACAATGTTCAAAAACCTTTTTTAGACTAAACCTATGATGAAGCTGGAGGAAGGCAAGAACTACTACGTACTGGTTGATCGATATGTATTTGGCAAGATCTTTGGAGATGGCGTAGATCTGTCCTGTAGCATGTCGAAAGTACTTGTTACCTTCCTCTCCAAACTTCCAGTACTCAGGTTCATGGTACTTCACTGTCCTGCAACAGTTAGTAATCTTGGTTCAAACACTTTCTCTTAACACAAAAAAAAAACTTCAGAAAGATTAGGACAGAAATGAGATTTTACTTTTGAGCAAGAACAGGTCCTGATTTCATACAACCGATGTAGACTCTTGGCTTTGAGCGGTGACGAGCAAGTGTGGAAGCTAGCATACCTGTGAAGGGCAGTGTTAAAAAAGTCTCTCTTTTTTATTTGTAACAAAAGAGTATAAACAGTAGTTTTTTTTTTACCGAGATTAACGTGAACATCATCATCAACCTTAATATAGAACTCTGCATCCCATCTAGCTACTGCTGTTGAAAAGAATATTTTGGTTTTTGCTGAGAGTTCGTGATATCCTTCAACATGCTCCTGCAAGCAATAATAACAATGTCATAAAGACAGAAAGAAAGAAGTGAAAAGTGTTTTCTTGGGAGTGTTCATTTGTATTCACCAGCCTAAGGAAGTCTTTGTGTTGAGCATCTTCTGAATCAATAGCTCTATCAAGTATACTATTTGAGGTTGCACTGTGACCAATCATGAACTTGATGACAATCCCTTTCTCTTTCTCCAGTTTCTCTAGCTTCTCCCCTGTGTAAACATATCCACATTCATATATTAAATTCAATGACTATATTAGATTTTAAGGTTAGGATCACTTAAGAATCTGGCTAACATAATATATATACCTTGAGGCATCCATGTTCCCCTGAGGGAATCACGCCGTCTTCTACTGCTGAATGCAGTGTTGATTCCCATAACCATGAACACTTTATTCTTCGGACCATCAACCGAAGAAGATGATGACTCTATTTGAAGCGTGGAAACTGACTCATCTAGCGAGCTGTCAACATTTCCAAAGAACAAAACACACAAATAGATACATAGTCAGAGAAAAGAAGTAAACTATAACATAGAACTCAAATTTGGTGGTACTCACTCTATTGCTTGGTGAGTTTTCAAAACTTGGTCAATTACATCTTTTTCTTCTGTAGCTGCTTTCTGCATTTGAGCAAAACCAAACATACATACAGAGCTCAAAAATCATGAAACTAAAAACTATGAACTAATCAACGAATCATTGTAACTCTTTACTAAATTGAATCAAAAGAAGCATACTTTCTTATGATCACAATCGTCTGATACAATCTGGAGTTCATGTTCACGATGCCGTTGTGAGATCAGCTGACTGCCGGAATCAGACGACGGCTCCTCCCATGACCTGAAAAATAAAACACACACACACGAAATCGAAAACCCATCAACGAGAACCGAGGAAGAAGTTGTGCAATCAGTACAAGAAGACACGAAGAGGGGTTTCTGAGGGATAAAGGTGGAAGCTTTGTGAAACAAAACCTTGAGGTGAAGATGGCTCCGAGGACGAAGAAGGAGATGCAGATGAACGGAACCCATCTGAGAGAGATGACTCTCCTCGAGACTTTGTTCCTCATCGTGGAGACCTTCTAAAGAAGAGAGAGAGTGAGATCAGAGATTGCAGATTTATAGAGAGAGAGAGGAGAGATAATCGAAGAATGTTTCAAAAGTGATGAAATTTTCATGTGAAATGAGAAAGTTTCCAAATATATAGCTTTTATTACAACTTTGTTTGGCTTTTGTAATGTCTTTCACACCGTCGAATATGCCACGTCATTAACTTTCATATGTAAATAAAGTACTTGAAAATAATATAAAGAATTGATTGTTATTAATTTCTGGAAGGACTTATTGTACATGAACTATAGACTATTATTGTACATGAAAGTCACGAGAATTCTGATTGAGATAATCGTGTGTACATGAACGGGACCATACTATAGTTTTTACTTATTTAAAAATTTTAAAACTAATTTATTAATGTTAATAAAATGGAATTATTGGGAAGTTTTGATAGGAAAATAGAGGAGTTACATGATAGAAGTGCATGTCCATCAATGAACAATGATGTTGTATAATATAGTTTAGTTTCTATAGTTTCTGAACGAAAGTGTGGGAGACGAATTGTCAGAGAAAGAAAAGACATTTTGAATTGAAAACATTCAAGTTAGACCGTCAAATATGGTTAGGCAGAAAAAGAAGAAGTAGAATGCGTGTCGTCGACCGTGTTGACTCACGTTGCAGACGCCGTGATGTGCGGTTTATGGGCCTTTTACAAATTGTCCCATCATCTTATTAGCTCATGGGCTTGCTTAGCACATAAGTCATTACAGTCTTTGAGTTTGCAAACTTTCTGAATGGATTGTTGTATCTCTTGAATCAGATTTTTTATGTAATTTTAATTTTATAAGTAAAACTAAAGCTAATTATTAGTTTCTAAAAGAAAAAAAAGCTTATAAAAAGATGAAAAGAGTAGAATTAGTACCGTTTTTTTGTAACTTCATTATGTTAAATGTTTTGATTTATGTATCTAGAACTTATAAAATAATATTTTCTATTTACAATTATCTACAAATTTTAAGGAAGGTCTGTCTTTTTTTTACAGTCATACAATGCAATTTTTAATTTTAGTTTTTAATTAAGTTTCATTGGATTCTTTTTTCTTTTTTCTTTTTGTCAACTAATTTGAATTGGATTTTGTTTCCCATAATTAAAAAAAAGGAAAAAAATATTAAAATTAATTACTTGAGGAGAAGGAAATAATCGGAAACGGAAAAGTAAAAACATCTTTCCTTTTCGTGAAAGCTAACCCTAATTTTCCCCATCCCTTCCCCTTATATAAACCAAACAAACGCCACGCCTCTCTCTCTCTCTCTCTCCCTCACAAAAGTAAACCTTCGATCCGAGCTTTCGATCCATCGTCCTCTCCGATTCATAGGTATCTCTCCAGATCCCGTTACTATTATCTCAATCTAATCCGATTCTTAGATAGGCCTTTGGTTTTGATTTTCATAAAATCAAATTATCACACTTCTCCCCTTGAGCTAATGATTGAAATCTCGTTTATGATTGATTGATTCGATTTGATTTGATTTATTATAGTCTCGTAGATATTCGATTGAGGCTTATGAGAATTGATATTCGATTTGGCTGATTCAATTGTTGTTTCTTTTTCAGCTTTTTTTTTGTTCTCAGGGAGTTAACAAAAAAAAAAGTTTGCAACTTTACGAAAAGTTCGAAGCTTTCTTTTATGTCTGACAAGATTTCACCCTATTGCTATTATCTATCTGGTTGCTTGGACAAGACTATCATCCTACACCCAGAGCTAAGATCCACCACCACACGCATCTTCAAACCCGACACTCCTCCTCTCCTCCTCTCCGACCACTTCCATTAAAACATGGCGCTCCAGAACATCGGTGCTTCCAACCGTAACGATGCCTTTTACAGGTACAAGATGCCAAAGATGGTCACCAAAACCGAAGGCAAGGGCAACGGCATCAAGACCAACATTGTCAACAACGTTGAGATTGCAAAGGCTTTAGCGAGGCCTGCTTCCTACACGACCAAGTACTTTGGGTGCGAGCTTGGAGCTCAGTCCAAGTTTGATGAGAAGACTGGGACTTCGCTTGTGAACGGTGCTCATAGCACTTCGAAGCTTGCGTCTCTTCTGGAGGCTTTTATTAAGAGGTATGTTCAGTGCTATGGGTGTGGGAACCCTGAGACTGAGATTGTTATTACCAAGAGTCAGTGTGTGAACTTGAAGTGTGCTGCTTGTGGGTTTATCTCTGAGTGTGACATGAGGGATAAGCTGACTACTTTTATTCTGAAGAATCCTCCCGAGGCGAAGAAGGGTGGGAAGGATAAGAAGGCTATGAGGAGAGCTGAGAAGGAGAGGCTTAAGGAAGGTGAGGCTGCTGATGAGGCGGCGAAGAAGATTAAGAAGAAGGCTCCAAACGGGAAGGAGGGTCCTTCTTCCAAGGCGTCTAAGAATCATTCTTCTGATGAGGAGATTAGTCCCAAGCATGATGAGGTTGATAATGATGATGGAGAGGATGATGATGAAGACGATGGGATCCAGTGGCAGACTGATACTTCTCGTGAAGCTGCTGAGAAGAGAATGAAGGAGCAGTTGAGTGCTGCGACTGCTGAGATGGTGATGATCTCTCTGCAAGAGGAGGAGAAGAAGAAGAAGTCACCCAAGAGCAAAGAGAATGGGGATTCGGATTCGAAGAAGAGTCTCGTGCAAGAGATGAAAGAGTATCTGAAGAAGGGTTTGCCGATGAGCCAGCTCAAAGCTTTCCTCTCCTCTCGCTCTGAGCCTCCTCAGGAAGTCATGGAAGCGCTCGTCGACGCTCTCTTTGACGGCGCGGCAAAAGAGTTTCTCAAGGAAGCGACGAAGAAGAAGAAGTACTTGGCGGCTGCAACGCAGGAGGAAGGATCGCAGATGCTTCTGCTCAACTCTATCGGGTCGTTCTGCGGGAAGGATGGAAACGGAGAGGCGGTCAAGGAGGTGGCTCAAGTTCTGAAGGTCTTGTACGACGAGGACATACTCGAGGAAGAGTTTGTGTTGGAGTGGTACCAGAAGGGTCTGGCAGGGGAGGACAAGAGCTCGCCTGTGTGGAAGAATGTGAAGCCTTTTGTGGAGTGGCTACAGAGCGCTGAGTCTGAGACCGAAGGTGAGGAGGAGGAGGCTTGAGAGTTTCTTTTTACTGTGTTACTGTTTGTGGTTTTTTTTCTTTAATGTTATTTCGGTTTTCATCTGTTTCTTTGGCGAATCTATAAGCATTTTGTTTTAAAAATGCTCTCCTGTCTTTTATTATTTATATATTAGAACATGCAAACTTTGCAACTGGGTTGCTTTAAATAATTGCTTCTCGTTTTGTTTGGATCTAATGCTTATGGTGTTAATTGTGTGTTTATGGGATTTGGTATTGGTCATAGCCTTTTACTAAACAATCAAATACTAACTTAAGCTCAAACATTAATCAAGATAGCGTTTTTAATAGCTCTGATCAGAAGCAGGTTCAAGAAGAGACTAGAAAAGCAAAAATTTCACTTGAATACCATCTCTTCCTCTGTGGTGTGTAGTTTCTTTTTGAACTCTTTAATGTTTAAAAAATATATTATTACTTTCATTGTTTTGTCCCGACATGTACGTATGGTACTGTTTATACCATTTGTTTGTAAACTGTAGGACGATGATTTATTGACGTTACAATGATTCTGACAGATGTTAGAGAAAAAGTACCACCACGTCCGAAGAGTTTTGTCCCTCATGGAAACTGATTTCAACATTATTTGATTTTTTTCTTACAATAAAACAGCAAAAAGAATTTGTTCACGCTACTCATTAGTCATATTCTAAAAGAAAGAATGGGAAACGTATTTATATTTGCAATCACCAGTCCATTTGATAAAAGCTTAATGGTCACTGACTCTAATTGTCATTGTCATTTTTATCATTTTTATTCATTTAATCTCGTTAACCTTGATGTGATAGTGGGCCGTCTACTATATAAACTCGAAACCTGCAGAAACAGAAACAGGCCCGTTTGAACGGACTTAATAATATTCCGTTATTTTGTTTTTATGATTTTAATAAAATTTTATTGGTAGGGAATTTATTTTGGCCCTTAATAATATAAGTGTTTATTTTAGTAAATAATGATATATGAAAGAGAAGTTATATATAAAACATATAAAACCTAAATTTAACATTAAAATTGATAACTTAAACAAATTACAACAGTTGCCCAAAAAAAAAACAAATTACAACAAATTACAAAGAAAAAAAAACATCACAAACATTATAAAAAAAGGAAACAAACATTTTATTCAATTCATAGAAACTTTATAATTTATATGTTATTTAGAATATGTCCAAATTTAGCCCATATATTTTCAATCAAATCAGCTTTTAATCGTTGATTGGTTGGTGTATCCTGAATCCTTCTTCGAGCATCAATTGTATTGCGGAGTGTATCATCTAGACCGACGAAATATGCATTTTCTCCTTCTCCGTCAATAAATTCTGAAATATTACGCAGACTGTATGAACCTCGTTCATTTTTGACAATCATATTGTGGAGTATTAAACGAATAATTTGTAAGATCACAACAAACATTCCCCACGCGCCAACGGAATGGCCAATAAGATCCTTTTTGATCCTCTTTCGTTTTATTATTCTGATATTTGTTTAGATAATTTCTGGAAGTTATTAATATGTGTTTTTATATGATTATGTGTTGTGAATTTACATTTGAAAGTAAATAAGAAAAAATTCCAAAAAAGTTAAAATTAAATGCTATAATTAGCTAGAATATAGATGTAACTTACTATTATTTAAAGCCTTACCAATCATGCTGAAAATAATGTAAAATATAAATACACCAAATTTAATTTTAAGAACAACAACAATTTAGCCACACGGCACTTCCTTTTATATTTGACTTCACAGTCCACACCAGCTAACCTTGTCTGCTTCATTTTAAGTATTAAATTTTAAAAAAATTATTGGGTTTTAATCCCTAAGAAGCTAATTAAGGATTCAATTAAGACAGTTATAATCTTACAAAATGAAAAGCAAACGAGATTGCTTTAGATTTAAGCTCGTTTCCCCCTCCCCTTGTTTTTGTTAGTATAATTGAGAAAGAGCTCCTAACAATTCAGTAAATAATCCATTTTTTAAAATGCAATTAACATTTATATAGAAGTGTTCATTAACCTATTCAGTTAGGATATTTAGATATCTTTTCGTTGTTATCAGGTCGTTAGACTTGAAAGTTTAAAGTAAGACAATTCGATAATTGCAAACTCATCCAACAAATAAGATTCATTTAAATCTGATTAACTTGGATGTATTTTAGATTTTTTGGAAAGACAAAATACTCGTTTAGAAACCAAAAAATACCGTACAAAAAAACCAAGAAAACCGTACAACATCAGTAAAAATACACAAGTAATATTGACAACGAACCATGTAATGTCATCTAATATAAGAAAAATACATTTGTTGTCAAAAAAAAAGAAAAAGAAAAAGTACATTTATCTCCTAAAAACATGAAAAATGGTTTTACTATCAGACAAAATAATGTGAGAAAATTGACATTGTAATTTTCGCTTATTCTTCCTAAATCAAACTTGTTTTTTTTTAAAGAAATCTTATAAATTTAGTGAAACTTCTGTGTAGCCTAAACCATAAATCAAAGCAAAAACATGGTTGAGTGGTATTATATTAAATCATTGTTTATACTTTTAGTAACCAATTAATAAATCTGCAGAAAATATTCCATCGATTACTTTACTTCTTCTTAACCCTCGTAGATAATTATTACTCTACAAAATTATTAGCGGTCTTTAATAATTGTTTTTTTTTAAATTGCTTCTAGAAGAAAAAATACAAAGATAGAGTAGGACATCATTAAGTAATGAGGGAAAAAAAAAGCGAGAGATTAACCCAAAATAAAATAAATAAAAATGCAGGAAGAGAGAGAGATGCACGCGCGAGATCGGACGGTGGAAAAGCGCAAGTTGCTGCATAAAGTTTGTTGCGGAATGGCAAAACCGTAAAATTCGAATAAAATCAAATCAAAATCCCCGTCTCAACGGCGTAACAGTAAATCTATTCTCTCTCTCTCTCTCTCTCTCTCTCTCTCTCCCTATCCCTTCGCTTCCGTTTCCATTATCTTCTCTCTCTTCTCTCAGACATACACAGTCCCTTCCTCTCTCTCTCTCTCTCTAGTAACTAACCTCCTCCTCGCTGACTCCTCTCAACCGCCAATGTCACCTCCCTCGGCGGTTAACCACCGCGAGATCGATCCTAAGATCTGGCGCGCCTGCGCGGGAGCCTCCGTCCAGATCCCCGCGCTCTTCTCTCGCGTCTACTACTTCCCGCAAGGACACGTGGAGCACTGCTGCCCTTCCTCAAACATCTCCTCCGCCTCCGCCGTAGCGGCTTCTCCGATCCCCTGCGTCGTCTCCTCGATCAGCCTCCTCGCGGATCCGGTCACCGACGAGGTCTTCGCTCACCTCTCGCTTCACCCCGTGTCTCACGATCAGTTCCTTCCTCCTCATCCTCCTCCTCTCTCTTCTCGATTCGGGAGATTCGTCGAAGAGGAAGAGGAGAGCAGCGGCGAGGAGAAGGTCGTGACGTTCGCGAAGGTCCTCACGGCTTCCGACGCCAACAACGGGGGAGGATTCTCCGTCCCGCGCTACTGCGCGGACTCGGTCTTCCCTCCTCTCGATTTCCAGGCCGATCCTCCCGTGCAGAAGCTCTTCATCACCGACGTCCACGGCGTCGTCTGGGACTTCCGTCACATCTACCGAGGTACTCCCAGGAGGCACTTGCTAACCACCGGATGGAGCAAGTTCGTCAACAACAAGAAGCTCATCTGCGGAGACTCGGTCGTTTTCATGAGGAAGTCTGTTCACGAGATGTTTATAGGCGTGAGGAGAGCTCCTAGCTCTAACAAATCCGGTGGAGGAAGCTACTACGGCGGTGGTGGTGGTGGTGGTGGTACCGGGGATGAGTACTACCCCGGTTACCCCTACTACGGAGGAGTTAAGAAGGAAGACGGTGGTGGCGAGAAGAAGTGGTTTAGGAGAGATGGGAACGGGAAGCTGACGGAGGAGGCGGTTACGGAGGCGATCGGGAAAGCCTCGCAGGGATTACCGTTTGAGGTCGTGTACTATCCGACGGCGGGGTGGTCTGACTTCGTGGTGAGAGCTGAAGACGTGGAGGCCTCGGTGAGTGTCTACTGGGCTCCTGGGACTAGAGTCAAGATGGCGATGGAGACGGAGGATTCCTCGAGGATCACTTGGTTTCAAGGCGTCGTCTCCGCTACGTTTCAGGAGACGTGGAAACAGCTTCAGGTATATATATACATTTGATGAGTAGCTAATAGCTAGATTCACTGTGTTGTTGTGAGGTTCTTTGATTTGGAATCCAAATTGTTGCTCTCAGATCACATGGGATGAGCCTGAGATTCTGCAGAACTTGAAGAGGGTGAATCCTTGGCAAGTGGAGGTCGTTGTGAACTCATCAACTCAGCTTCACGCTACTTACCTACCTCCAACAAAGAGGACGAAGTATCCTTCATCGAGTGGGTTCTTCGGTGGAGGGGAGGAAGGAGAGATGATCTATCCCGGAAGAGGAGGAGGACAAGCGATGGATCCAAGTCACTATGGGTACACTACTTACACTACAGTTCCTGCTGGCATGCAGGGAGCCAGGCATTATGAATTCGGGTCTTACAACAACAACAACAACTCAACCAGATTCATCGGAGAGAACGCTCACCCTGAGTTCATCAACTTCTTTAGTCCTCTTCCCGGTTTGGGAAGAGTCTCGACGTCTCTGATGGTGAACTTTGGCGGCAGTCCTCCGCCGTCGGATGACTTGTCGCCTAATAGCAACACCACTAATGTTTCATCTGGAAACGACGCAGGTGGGAACAACCGAGGCGTTAGTTTTCAGCTGTTTGGGAAGGTGATAAACGTGCAGGAGCCTGCCGAGAGCGGTGGTGTGGCTGAGTCTAGCTTGTGTGAAGACGATGGAAGCAAAGAGTCCAGTGACAATGAGGCCCAGTTGCTGCAGGGTCATGGAGGAAGGTGAAGAGTCTAGGGGTGTGACTATAAAGATTCCAGCAGAGACACAGAGGTAATAGCTGCAAAATCAATCATTTCATCAAACCTATTGAATCAATGAGGTTTTGCATTTTCAAACTGATTATGCTTTTGCTACCATTAGGCATGAATCTTATTCATCTGCTGTAATTGAATTTGAATATACTACGGTCCATGTACGTTTGCCTGTACTAATTTACCCTGACTTGATTTTAAGGACACATAATAGGATCGATTTGACAGTCTCTGTCTGAGCAAATTCACATGAAATGCATTTTACTGTTGTTTGCTTACTTGAGGCTCTGTGTGATGCTGTTACAATTTTGGTATAGAAAATCGTTGTTCACACTATAATACCTGAAGATGAAGATCTTTAATTTTTTTAATTATGGTTTGTGTTTTGCTTGTGTCAATGTTGTTGACAGGTGAAGGGAATGAAGGAATGTTTGGAATCTGTACGTCCCAAGTAGCAGTGGTTGGTTGGTAACATTAAAAAAAAAAGTATCTTATTGTTTTTCTTTCTTTGCATTTTGACTTTCTCTGGAGGATTTTATGTTTTGCCACGTGGCAATCTGTGTATTTGACAAGTTTCTGAGACACATTCTGGATTGAACATCTCGCTCTTTCCTAATCGTTTATTGCTTTATTGGGGGGTAAAATGTCTATGGGTGATTTTTTTTCACTTTTAACCATTTTATAAATAGTGATGATTATGACTGTTATGGAGTACTAAGAAACAACAGTTAACTAGATGGTTTATTGACATCCCTATGCTATGGGCCTATGAATGCATCTAAGTTAACGGCGCCAACCAAAGAGTATTAACTCTTCTTTGGCTTTTAATTAATAAAACTGCCAATAATGCTCTGCTCAGGAACCTCAAGGTCCCCTACCTTCTACACTTTTACCGACTCTTTTATTAACTTGCAACCGATTAATGATCTACCTATTTGTCAATAAATTAGGTTTGGTTTTTAGATTAGGAAATGAATCAAGACGAATATATTAGGTTGGTTTGATTAGCTATATTATTATGACGACTAGGCGGCCGATGAACACTCACAAAAAGACATTGATTATGTTTGATTTGGTTAAAGTTAGATCAACCGAATAAAAAGTGTCTTTTTCTGGTACTATTACTGTCATGATTTGTTTGATTAAATGACTGACATATACTAGGATACATGTATATTTCTTACGTTCACGTATGGTAGAGTGAACTAGGTGGATCTTAAAAATTCTATTTTCCTTAAATTGGTCACATTATGATAAAATACAAGAACCCATTCTTGGAAAAATTAGCTGTTACGCAGAACTTGAAAATGTTTCAAGGACAAAACAAAATAATTGTTTTTTCCAGAGTTTGGTTATATGTTGAGGAAACACAAATAATTCATGCATGCAGACCAACAACCAAACCAAAGAAAAAGGAAATTGGTTCTGACTCTCCAATCATAGTCTTTCTTTTGTTTGTTAACACACTGTCACTCTCCCATCATAGTTTCTAGACTAAACAAATAAATAAATAAACAGAATGTATTTATTTGATATAACAAATGATGCTTAGTTTGTCCCACAAAAACAGATGTTGTTTATACATTCAGTTGGAATCTTGATGATTTTTTTTTATTGCTAAACGATCTTGATGGTTTTACTTTAGGATTTTTTTTTTCTTATATAAATGTTCATACAAGATCGTCTCATGAGAAGGGCAAGGACTTGATGTTTGATTAATTGTTTGTGTATAGTAAATTTTGAAATTTGTATAGAAGAGAGGGAACGGATTGCTAATGATTTGAAGTATGAGTATCATAAAATAAAAACATAATTCACAAATAAAAAAGAAGTCATTATACAAAAGAAGAGCACGATATGTTTTTTTTTTTCCTTTCACTTTATCTCTCAATCTGCATCAAGTGAATACAAATCAACCGTCAGGTTTTTAATCATTTGCTGTTTTCTCATTTTATTACCGTCCTTTCTGCAACTCTTTTCCGTAGAGACAACTCTGGTCTCGCTCTTTTGCAGTCAATTCTTTTGTTCTAAAGCAACAAAAAAACAAAAGTGTACTATAACGATATTCAAACGTTTATTTTTATTTTTGAGAAAGTAAAATAATAAAACATTTCATTTCCATGTACAATATAGTACATGTCTTGTCATTTGAAGATTCACATAGAACCGGTATTACGAACATCTGTTCTTATAGAGTTTGATAAGTACTCCTATAATTTTGTTTGCTTATTTTCAAACCAAAAAAAAAACTTGAACACACAGGTGTATAGTTTTGTAAGCATCATGTTAACTAACATTTATATTAAAAGAATCCAAAATCAAAGCAATTAACTAAAATAAAACAGTTAAAAACACAACTAATTATACAGATTTTGATAAACTAAAATTCATCTAAAATAAAAAGGATGAAAAATGTTCTTATAGAATTTGATATACTTGTATTTGTTTTTCCCTACATTTCAACTTTAGCACCATGGTTTAATTTTGTAAGCATCATATTAACTTCATGTTTGGACTTTGATATATAAAGAACCTTAGAAAGGTTTTAAAGAAACACATAAATTTTATAGATATTACAAAAACAAAAACTAAAAACAGAGCAGATTAACACATTCTGATTCATCTAAAAGCCTAAAACCCCTGTGTGTTTTGTTTACCTGTGGCTACAGAAAGCCAAAAGCATTTTTCTACCATCAACAATCTCATCAAAGAAATCATCAATCTGACCGACAACACTCTCTGTTCCACTCCTCAAACTCCCAACACTCACTTTCAAACTCTCAACTCTCTCTCTCAACCCTTTCTCCGCCTCCTCCTCCTCTCTCTCGCCGCCGCACCACCGCCGTTCGAGCTCTGTCTTGAGCTCCTCCACCGCCGTCTTGCTCCTCCTGTACTCATACATCATCACCCCTTTCTTCACCCCCGTCCTCTCCATCTCCGCCGCCACTCTCTGCTTCAGCCTCGCCATCGCCGTCGCCGTCGTCGTCACCGCCGCCGCCGTAGTCTCCCCCGGGATGCTGTAAACAAGGCCTTGCGTCAAGATCGTGAGAAACAGAGTGTTCATGTTCTTGATCGTGTTCATCACTCCTCTGAACCCGCTGAACCCGTTCTGTATCTTCGATGACTCCATCGACGTAGCTTGCTCCGACCAAAAGGGAAACCTTTGGACACGGTTCTCCATCAGAGCTCTGTTCTCTTCCTCTATCCCCACCGCTTCTCTCCGACATCCAGTTATCGCTCGCATCACCTGTTGTTATCCAAAGTTCGAGACTTTATTCAACAATATTCGATCTTTTATTTCAATAA
The DNA here is from genome assembly GCA_019706035.1 of Raphanus raphanistrum subsp. raphanistrum. Classification (NCBI taxonomy): domain Eukaryota; kingdom Viridiplantae; phylum Streptophyta; class Magnoliopsida; order Brassicales; family Brassicaceae; genus Raphanus; species Raphanus raphanistrum. The sequence goes on from CM033988.1 coordinate 56,909,521, forward strand.
TTTTTTTTATTATTTTTAGCAAAAAAAAAAAACAAACCTGACGGTGGTTGTGGTGGTGGCCGTCGAGAGTGGAGGTCACGGAAATCGCGGCGGAGCAAAAGCTTTCCACGGAGGAGAGAGAAGATTTGATGACGTGGCAGACGTCCCAGAGCTTGGAGGTTTCGTCCATGTAGTCGTCGAGCCACTTGTCGCCGACAGGGAGGTTGAGCTTTTGGACAAGAAGTGTGAGATGAGAGTGAGAGGTTCTCAGGAGACAGATCACTCTCTGTAGGAACTGAAGGGACATGAAGCTGCTGGAGAGATAAACCCTTTCGAGATCTTCCATTGATTTGTTTAGAAAGGTGTAGAATCCGTTTACTGAGTTTGTGCAAGAAGGATCCATTTTGTTGATGAAACAGAGAGAACTCTAAAAAGATTTGTTTTATTTTTGTGTTTAGTGTTTGTTGATGATTCTATGGAGGGAAAATTGGGAAGGAGAGAGAGTTTTAAAGGTTATAAAGAGATTGAATGTGTGTGTGTGTTGTGTGTGTGAATGTATATGTATAGATGAAAAAGAGAGTGAGAGAAAGAGAATAAAAGAAGGAGAAGAAGAATCAGAGATTTTGTAAGGATGAAAGTGATTGTTTGGGGCAATGATGGTTTGTTTCCTATAGAGGAGGAAGTGGATGATTGGTATTTGCCTATTTGGTAATAATAATACTAAATTTATTGGTTTCTCTGTATTTTTTTTTAAACTAAAATTTCTTATAGAAAGAAGAATATAATAAAATTGAAATATACAAAATGCATACATAGCATTTTTGGAAGAGAAAAAAAGAGACAGTGAAATAGGATAGGTGCTGCGTGGATTGTTAAAGACGAAATAGGAAAGGTCTTCCTACACAGCAGGAAGGCTTTTGTTGGAATTAAAACAAGGGGCGAGGCAAAGCTTCAGGTTTGGCTATGGGTCTTAGAGAGCATGAAAAGTCTGAAAAAGAAAAAGGTTATCTTTGTTTCAACATTTGGTGATTTTGTTGAGGCAGTTCAGAAGCCTGTTATGTGGCCTGCCCTACAATTTGAAGTTTCAGAAATTGGTAGGGAGCTGGAAGAATTTGAGGCGTGGGAATCAAGGATTGGTTCCTTTACGGAGGTCAGATGTGCTTCTTTCATCGCGCAGAGTGTTAGGCGCTTGGGTTTTCACCAATCGTATGTGGCGTTGGATCACCCGAGATGGTTAGATTACATGTATGTGAGTGAAAGAGTGTCATCTGATAGCTAGAAGGATGTAAATAATTTTTTGATAGTCCACTCTCTTGTGAGTGTTGACCTATGGTTGTTAGTACTCTTCCTATTTTTTATGGAAGTTTTTGGCCTTGTAAAGAATTGAATTCTTATGGGATGTATCCTTTCAATTTGCGGAAAAAAAGAGAGAGAGGGTAGGTTATAGTTTTTTCAGGGAAAATACATATAGAACATGATTCTTTTTTCTTCATGTACCATATAAGTTGTTTGTCATCTACAAATTTGAGACAGAAATAAAATTTGTATTTCTAGAAGCTGCTCATTAGCTTGATTCTTTGTCCGAATAAAATCTCTAGTAATTGATGGTTAATATAAAAGGGTAAATATAATAATGATCACGTTTCAGTACACTAATAGCCGAATAATTAGTGATTTGGTATAAGCTTAGCGGCTTCTACGAAGGGCATCTAATACCAATTCATGCTTTACTAGTTATGCACTAAGTTGACTGATTACAAAGCAAAGTTTTTTTATCTGCTACAAATACAATAATAGTGTATACACCCCTAGCAAATATCCAATGATTGTATAGTGCTTATAGGTGTTTCTGTATATTTTTGTGTTAGCTCGAAAGAGTTTGAATCTCGACTATAGTTTCTATTTGGTTCGGACTCGTTCGGTGCTAATATTTGAAATATGATGCAAAACACGACCTACTCTTGTTCTTTACCACTTGTCCATCTCAGGTGGTTCGTTTTGTCTAGCTTCATACACACCATTCTTTTAAGGACTTGTCGTGGTTTGTTTGACATACGGTTTCATATATTATAGACAAATGTTCTAATAATTTGTGTGTACATCCCTAAGTTACTTTAAAATATATTATTACTCAATACAAATCTAAGAAAGTAAACTTGATTAGTCATCTGATGCTTTGTATTAATATGATAATGGCTCAACCGGATCAAGATTGGTCATTGTGTAACAGTTAGATTCCAGCATACTATTAATAATGGTGGTGTAGCTAAAGTTATACAAAGAATGAAATCGAGTTCGTACCTCCAAAGTGGCATTTCGGACCCATACAACGGCGGATACCGAGAAAAGAAATAGTACTATATAACATTCAATTGACGCAGTTGAATATTTAATAAAAACATTTAAGTAGATAAGATAAAATTAATTAAATGCAAAAGAGTTATAGATGTTGCAAGCTAAGCAGTACATATGTTGCTTTATTCCCGTTATCAAGCCGGCGCATATTCTATACTAATCTGCATTTCTTTAATTCTATTCGTACATTCTCTTTTCAGACCACCAATAAATATCAATTTTATTGCAATTATGATTTTGGTTAGGATGATATAAAATAAGTAGTCTGTTTGTTAATTATGAAATGGTATCTTCATATCGTGAAAAAGTGAAACCATAGGGACTAAATTTTGTATCAAAAATATATTCAACAAATTTTAAATGTAAATTTTTATGTATATCAAACGAGAAATTATGTATCATATGGAATCGACAATACGAAAGTGGTAAACGATGATGTATGATGCATCTATATGATTGTTTTCCTTTCTATTTTTCAGTGATTATTAGAAATTAAGTTTTATTTCTAACTACTTTATATATGACAGTATATGCGAACCATGAAACATTATATCAACTTGAATCAGTCTCGCTCATATATTACCATTACGGCTGCAGTAGATATATATGTTATACTCAAATCAATAAAACAAGAATCTAGAGTTATTTAATTTGTCAACAATTAGTGACTACATTCTACATGTTGTAGATTTACACGTATTAAAATTGCAAGTATTTGTCGACGAGTGTACACATCAAATCTAATGGAAGACGGGACCATATCTAATGGAAGCGTCAGGCGACTTAATAATCTCCGATTACTCTTGTGTGTTTCTTCATTTCTTTTATAAAATTTTGTCGCATTTTTAAAATTTAATGTTATATATCGTGTTTTCCACAATTTGTTTATGTTATAGACGTGAAAGACAAACTGCTTGATATTATACTATTTTATTTTCGTCTATGAATAACGAAACAGACAAAAGGAACACTATTCAGCAATGAATCCAAAACTCGACATATCAGAAGTAAAATCCAAAAGAAAGTTCACGAACAATCTAGAAGATGGTATATTATCGGCAAGAAGACTTGTATATAATGATAAATAATAAGGAAAATCGCATTTTAAACTCTGAAAATATCACATTCTAGCACTTCAAACCCTGAAATTTTTTTACTAGCATTTTAAACCTTGAAAATGTCACTTTTAGCATAATCGTTGAATGAAAATGTTACAATATATATATATGCATGTTTAACTATATGATTGTATAACTATCGACAGAGCCTTAGAAAGTAATTACTAAGTAGCAGAAAAGTAGTACCAACAAAGAGAAAGGTGTAATTTTGCAAGAATGTTTCGTTTTCTCAGTAATGGCTTAAGATAAAGAAACAACTGTTTTGGGTCCATACTCCTCTTCTCTTTCCGTCTACCATTTTGTAATTGATCGTCTAATTTCTCCACTTCGTTATCCCATTTAATTCCTGTTGAGAATGATTATTTATTGGTTTCAGTCTATATAGTTACAGATTTATTGCTATATGTAAATGTTTAAAGTTTGAACTGTAAAGATAACTGTCTTGAAAAGAAAACAGGAAACTGGAGACCGTATTTTTTTTGGTAGTCTACGATTTTGTTAAAACTCGATTGATAAAAGAAGACCAATAAAAACGGTGAAAAGTTACAAGACTTTTAATCATGTTATACCCGTTTTACCTGATCGGAAGCTATATGGACAACTACTATTAAGCAAGGTCAAAAGAACCTTTAACAAAGTCGCAAAACAAGTAAGGCGATTATGTTAATAACTGATAAGCACTCTTGGATCACTAATCCTCTAATCGGACGGTAGAGATAAGAGGAAGAGTTGATTATTTAGAGGGTCAAGACTCAAGAGCCACCACTTAAGATATAGTTTATCTATTTATGTATTATTTTTTTCATCGAACTGTAAAAGTACTGAGAGCCGAAATAAGGATGCAAAGGTATATGCTATTTCAACGTTAAGTGGTAGAGATGCGGTTGTAATATTCTCATTTTCGTGTGTATCATTGATGCACATTAAATAGTAGTTTTTCAAATATTTTTATAACTAGTTGATGTGGTCCAAATTCTCGATACTAAGGATTAATATAGTAAGAAGAAATGAAACAATAGTTTCCAAAAAAAAAGAAGACATGAAACATTAAAAGAAAGGATGATAGAGCGTTATACACTAAACATGACAAACATTGACAAGTACTATATGGATATACTCATATACAAAACATGGGGAAAATAAATAATTTAATTATTATTTTTTTCTTTGTGAAATGCTTAAAATCTAAAATAATAAGAGTTCTGTTGTTAAAAAAAAAGTTCCAAAATTGTGTTAGTTTGTGGGTTAATTCCAAAAATAAAATAAAAAACACTTGAAATAAAGCTACTAAACCAAACTCCCCAACAACCATTTGCTCCATTTCTGGCTACATCCGTCTTAACCGGATAAAGTTATAAAGTCAATTTGATTACAGACAGAGTTAGTCCCTCACTTATAGCCAAAATGTTAAGATCAATTCTCAGATATTGTAATGATCAAACAAAATCACAAATCACCCGATGGTTATAACTAAATTAAACCTAACAGAAAACGAGTGACTTGACATGTTATCAAAATACAAAGAAAAATGAATATTAATAATTTAATATAGAAGAAACAAATGTTGCAAAAAAAAAAAACTATATACGCAGAAGAAACAAAAGGCATTTCTTTGTTGTGTTATGTAAAATGCATACTTAGTGAGGAGGAGGATAGGAGTAATTAAATTTAAACCAATAGAGAGAGATGTAGGCAGTTGAGTAGAGGTTAATGAGAATCAGGACCACAGTATGGGCTTTGTTCAGCTATTATGTCTGCATTTTAATATGATGTGTAACATTCTCAAGTCTACTTTTTCTCCAAAATCGATTTTAGTGGCCCTATCTCTATCTCTCTACCTTTGTCAAGGTCGGCCCTTTTCTTCTCATTCTACTAGACCCACAAAGCCACACCTATTTATCATCATCATCATCATCTCTCTTTCTCTAAAGCATATAAACAAAAAGTATGCATTTAAGTAAAAAGAAGCTGAATAATTTATACATACTGGTGTGTCATGTGTGCGTAGATATGATGTGGATCGTGTCAAGTTTATGTAAGCCACTTATGCGGCTACTGGGTCCTCCTGTGGGACCTAACTTGGTAGACCTTAAGTATTCAGATTCATAGTATCAACAAGAACCAATGCAATCGTTTCGTTACAAAGTCCTACCTTCTTATCCATTAAGGCTATATGCCACAGAAGTGCCTAATGATTGTAGTATGAGAGTTTTGGTGGTATTATATGCAATTATCTAAGTATGGGAGGGAGTACAAAGGAGTTAAAATCCTTGGTCATGTTTAAGTGCAGACGAGCGTGCAGAGGTCTTGTGTCCTGGCTTGTGATATGTTGGTGTAAGGAAATATCCTGAACTTTCCATTGGCCATACACGTTAGTGTTAGCTGAGCATCACTCACCATTTCCTAGGAAATTCACATACATTGAACAATGATTAAAACACTCGAATTCTAGAATTAATGTCAAGCCAAGCTTTAAGGCATACCTCGCAGGAAGTAGTCATGTCGCTGCAGCTCCATTTCCTGGTTGGAACACAGTCAACATAGCGACACCAGTTGCAATGGCGGTTGAGATTAACTCCCCAGCACGCTGCTATTAGAACCCCAGCAAGTCTATAAAACAGAGACAAAGATGTATAAGCTTTTTCATTATCACATGAACGCAGAGAGATAGAGCAAGATCAAAAAGAGGACTCTCACATTCCACAGAACAAGACCAGGCATACAATCCTTAACACTGGTCTGTCAAACATTTCTTTAAGCCTTGTGGAACTTCTCATATCATCTTCAAACAGTTTTCCCTTGTGAGGTGGGGGGTCCTGCCTCAGCTGTGGGGTGAATAACAGCACAAATCCAAGAAGAAATCCTGATATAAAACCGCCAATATTCGCAAAGTTGTCTATGTAAGGAAGAAAGCCGATCAGGAAGTTGACTGTGGAGATGGTGATTATTATCACTAATGCTGAAACCTGTATCAAGCAAGCAGAACATAACAGACACAATAAGCAGAAGAGGTTAAAGACAAGAAGAATACACAAGATATCCTTGACCTTGGAGGTATATAGATTCCAGTTCCTTGCAAGTGCCGAGAGCATAGCTCCAATCAATCCAAAGAAAGCAGCACCGGAACAGATTGATGGAATGTTTCGAACAAACAACACAGCAAAAAGACTTCCCACAATGCCAGAGAGGAAGTATATCACTGCAATCCTGACTACAGAACCAAAGCAAAAGCAGAGAAAGGGAGATCATAAACGTTGATAAACCCAACCATCAAAAACAGATTAGATGAGGTGACTAAAGTGAAGGAGTGGACTTTTTACATGGTCCATATCGCTGCTCCATGAATATCCCAACGAAAATCAAACTCCCTAGATTTATCAGAAGATGAAACAATCCACTGTGCAGCCAGGGAGACGTCAACACACGCCAAATCTCATGATTCTCAACCAGAGCATTCCAGTAAAGACCTCCCATGTGTTCAAAGCTGCAAACTCACAGTGAAATATGATGCACAGAGCTTCATAATCAATCGTTAGAAACGGCCTGTGTCATTCAGTTTCCTAAAACCTATAGATCTAAGAAGAAGAAGAAGCAGTACTACGATCTGTAACTTAGTATCGAATGATTCATCAAACAGAACGTAGCAAACAATAAGATCCACACAGATCACACTCTATAAAACAACACAGAATCGAAGAACTTGCCGTTGTTATCTAAGATCGAGACCTAATGAATTACTAAGGATCTTCCGCATTGAATTAGAGATCGATTCCACAAACATGTACTATCAGAGACGTAAGCGACGCCGAGAGAGAGAGGAACTCACGTAGAAGCGGAGGGACCGAGCATAGGATTCTCGGAGAGAGGCTGGAAAGAGAATCGGCCGAGTAATTTGGCGGCGCAGTGACCGTTAGAGTTTCTGGAGCAGTCATTGACTCCCATAGTCACAGCGAATACGACGATCTGGAGAAGCACGAGGACGGAGACGAGCCAGGTGTCGCGTTTGATCTGCCGCGAGCGGTGACGGAAGAAGGGGAGTTTGTCCGAGCTTGGATCGCCGGCGATCGGAGTGGAAAACGAGAGGTTGCGATGAGATGCTTCATCGTTCTGCGTCGTCTTCGGCTCCGTCGTAAGCTCCATTGCGGTTAGGGATCGGAGACGACGAGTGACAGAGAAGGTTTGTTTTATAAAAGTGGCGGGAAAATGCTTTTGAGAACAAACCGAAATGCTACGATCCGGTTTGGAATTGGTTACAGAAATTAAACTCCTCACAGTTCTCTAACCGGTTAAGCTTAGATAGGATCCGGTTTGGAATTGGTTTGATTATTATAGTTTAGTTTCTAAGGTGTCTAGATTATCAAATTCATCATTTTTTTATATCATGCGACACAATTGCATTCATTTCTAGATTTTCTTGGTTGAGTGCATTTCATCGATATGATGTGTATCTCACTCCCATCTAACTGTTTCTGTTTGGAATTGGTTTGATATCATCATCTAAAGAATTCCTACTCCTATGATTATTATAGTTTAGTTTTTAAGGTGTTTAGATTATCAAATTCATCATTTTTTTATATTATGCGACACAATTGCATTCATTTCATAGAAAATCTACCTCATTTATTATAAGCACCTTGAAAAATGTTAATTGTTATGGTTAAACAAAGTGTTTTAGTTTCAATTGCCTCAGTGTATATGACTTCACATGTGGATGCATAGTTTTCAAATTTTGTGCACTTATCATCATCATGTTCAGCTATTTCAAGGATTCTTAGTTAAGAAAAATCTATTTGTTGAAATATAGAACTATGTGCTGTCTCATTTTTTTTTTAATTTTTTTGCAGATCAGCATGGAAATCTTTTGGGATTATGAGAACGTAGGTCTCCCCTATGACTCCGATAAAACGAAAACGGCATACAAGATTATAAAGGAGGCACTGAGAAAAGAAGGTTGGACTGGACCTATCCACATTACAGTTGTTGTCAGCTATAAAAACACTTACGTGCCACAAGCTTTAAAGAAAGACCATAGGTTTAACATCGTAAGCGCGAAGCCATTCAACAGTAAGTTTTGGTGTTAGGTTCATTATTAACTAGATATGAGTCCGTTGCGTTGCAACGGTTTTGTTTGATGTTTTAATTTAATAGAAAACATAAAATAATAATCAATTTAGTACAGTTTTATGATTGATTTGCATATGTTGTGTGAGATTTATTTTATAACTAAAAAATAATTTTCTTAACTAAGTTCAAGTTAAAATTTGTGTTTTATAATAATGGTACATAAATGAATTGTTATCAACTTTTTATTTGGATTAGAAAAACTTTATACCTAAATTTTTGAATTGAACCCAACTCAAAATAAGAAATTGAATGAAAAATAAAAAAAATTGAAAAGTCGAATAACGCCAATCAAGTAAAGGATAACATTATACATTTTCTTATGTACTAATCTAATGTTTAATTAAATAAGTTTTTAAATTTTTATTTTGCTAGAACATTTTTTTAAATATCCTTTTTGGTTATTTACAGTAAAAAAATAATAATATTAAATACTCCTTTACATTTTTGATTAGGATTTTAGAAATAGAAATTTACTGTTATACAACCTTATACAATTATCTTCTCTTTAGAATTTTAGAAATAAATAAATTGCTATAAAATAATTATTTCTAGTTACTAATAAATAATTTAAAAATTACTCTTTGTACAATTTCTCTCAATACTAATTTTAAACTTATTTTTTAAATTAATAATTTTTAGTATCATGTTCATCATCAAATTCTCTATTAATTTTTTTATCAAATAAGTTTTTACAGTTCTCTTTTGGTTATGACTTTAAAATATGATACAAATCTCTTTTGTTTAGGATTTTGTTTTAAGAAAAAAGAAAAAAACTATCAAATATTCTTTTACAGTGTTTTAAGGTTTTAGAAAAAGAAATTAATATTACAAAATAATTTACAATTATATTTTGTCTAGGATTTATAAAAATAAAATTAATATAAAATAATTATTTCAAGTTAATATTAACTATTTTGCCATTTTTAAAAGTTTTCATTTTCAAATTTTGTTTTTTTAAATATCACTAATATTTTTTACATTTTTAAAATAATGACAGATTTTTATTGATACATTCACAATCTAATTTTTAATCGACACATGTTATAGTGATATCAAGTGAAATATTTGAAGTTAATTCTGGTTTATAATTTTTTAATACAAAATTATTAAAAATGAAAGTTAGTTAGTTATAAGAAAATAAAATTAATTTTATATTTTTATTTTATTTAGAATTTAAAAAAAGGAAAATTAATTATTTTATAATTAATTATTCTTTAAGATTTTTATACACATAAATTGGTTTTTATAAAAAAACTTATGTTTAGTTAATTATATATTTGTCTTATATGTACAAACAAATATTCATCATATTCACACATACTCATGTACAACAACAACCTCATAATTAAAAAAATTATGTTAGCATCATAAGATTCTTATGTAACAACAATGATAAAAAAATTGAGTTGTATAAAGAAATTTAAAGAAAATATTCATGTAATATATTCACATAAATACTATTATGTTTTGTAAAAATAATATGTGGAAATTAAACCTAAATATAGATGTGAAATATTTGTAACTTTTTGTCATAATTGTTTAACATACAATTATTTATTAAAAAAGAAAGTTAGTTAATTATAAGAAATTAATAAGAGTACTTTTACAATTTTCTTTAGTTTAGACTTTAAAAAGGAATATTATTTATTTAATAGTTAGTTTTTTAAATCACTTATTGTACTTGTTGGATTTTATAATTTGGTTTTGTTTAATATTTTTTTCTTTGAAAGTTAATATTTATCTTTAATAATTCTCTCTCTTTAATATCGTTAAAAAAAATTATAAAAATAATATTTTTTTAAAAATAATTATTTTCAAATAGCTTTTTACAATTATTATTTTTGTTTAGGCTTAAAAAATAAATTACGATCAATTTTTTAACAATATGTAATTGTAAAAAACAATATAATAGTAATTTTTATAAAATCCTAAAAAAAACCATATAAGAATATTTTTGTAATGAATTTTTTTTCTAAACCTCTTTTAAATCATAAAGAAAAGAGAATGGTATCGCTTTTTACACATGTCACAATTTTTTAAAAAAATATTAACAAATATAATTAGTTTAAAATAGATTTTAAAAAAAATGAAAATTACTATCAAATTTATTTAAAATATTTAATGTAAAATAATAAAAATGGTAATTTTGTAACTTTTTTTTTTAAATACGAAATCCTAAAATATAAATTTAAAAGACTATTTTTGTAATGAGAATTTTCTTTTTTCTTAATCTCTTTTAAATCCTTAAAAAAAAGAATGGTATCATATTTTGACACATGTCACAATCTTAAAAATTTATTGACACATGTTGCAATCAAAAAATTAAAATTACTATCAAATATTTTAACAATATATAATATGAAAATGGTAATTTTTTAAATTTTCCTTTCCTAAAAATACTAATTCATATATTAAACTTTAAAAGACTATTTTGTAATGAGAATTTTCTTTTTTCTTAATCTCTTTTAAATCATTTAAAAAGTATTGTATCATATTTTTGACACATGTAACAATCTTAAAAAAAAGTTTGACACATGTCTCAATCATGTTAATTAGTAAGTTTGAAGAACAAAGCTATATATAATAAGATATAATTACTGTTTTGGTTAATGTTTGGTTATTGTTAGGTTCATTATTAATGTAATTACTGTGTTTTGGTTACAGGACCAAAGAATACGGTTAAAAAAACAGCAGGTAACCAAGTGGCGGACGTAAGAATAAAAGAGCTGATAAAAAATGGCTTGAACTACGTCCAAAGCCACAATGAATTGTGTTACTCAGTGGAGATAAGAGGTTCAAGAAGTCACTAAAGCTGCTGACAAAAGCTGGTCATTCTACACTCGTTGTACACACCAGAAAAGCAAGAAGGGGTAAAAAGGAGCGCTCAATTAGAACGTTTGTTGGCCTATCAGCTAATCCAGCCAAGTCTTCTAAACAGAGAAAATTGGAGCTCCAACTAATACAAGCAGCAGCTCGTAACCAGAGAAAATTGGATAGGGAATCGGCTGAGGCAGCTGCAGATGAGACATGTATAAAAGCAGCTGCAGATGAGGCAGCTATAAAGGCAGCTGCAGCTGAGGCAGCTATAAAACAGCTGCATATGAGACAGCTATAAAGACAGTTGCAGCTGAGGCAGCAATAAAGGCAGAGGAAGCTGAGGTTGTGGGAAGGTAACCCGTCTTATTGTTTGCTATTAAATATGATATTTGAAGGATAGAACATTATTCCAGAAAGCATAGTTATTATATGCATGAGACTGTTTCTTGATAGCTTCTGACTGTTTCTTGATAGATTGTTTCTGCTTCGTTGTGTTGTTTGTGCAGTACCCAGCAAGAGACCAAAGAGGTGAATATTCTGATGGTTGGTCTTGATGCTGCTGGTAGTACCACCATTCTCTACAAACTACTCCTCGGAGACTCTGGCACCCAAACCTCCACTACAAGAAAACATGCTGATACTGAGGGACGTTTTCCTCGGTATTTCGTCGGAATAAGGGTATTCCGACGAAATACCGAGGAAAATGTCCCTCGAAAAAATCTCCTCGAAATTTCATTTTCCCTCGAAATTTCCTTGAAAATTTGTGACGGAATTTCGAGGAAACATAATTCCGAGGATATTTAGAGGACTGTCTTTCGTCGAAGAGGTCCTCGGTATATATTGAGGAACAATTCCCTCGGTATATACCGAGGATTATACCGAGGGAAAACACCTACGAAAGTTTTCGAGGAAACAGTTTCGTCGGAAAATTCCGAGGGACTGTTTCCTCGAAAATTTCGAGGACCAGTGTTCCTCGGAATATTTCGAGGGACTGTTTCCTCGAAAATTTTCGAGGAAATCAGCCGTCGAAAATTTTCGAGGAAACAGTCCCTCGGAATATTCCGAGGAGCACTTCCCTCGGTAAATACCGAGGACAGCTGTTCCTCGGAATATATTGAAAATTATTTTTTTTTTAAAAAAATTGTTTTTTAAAAAAAAATATTTTTAAAATTTAAATTCGAAAATATAAAATTAAAATTTAAATTGAAAACATATTATTTAAAATTCAAAGTCATACAAACGAAAAGAAAACATTTAGAGTTTTTGAAAGAAATTAAACTACGGGGTTTGGAAGTCCGGGTCTGGTATGGTCGGGAAGTCCACGTTGGCGTTCGGGTTCATGCTCCTCATCATCGCCATCATTTGCTCGTTCAGCTTCCTCTGTGCCTCCCAGCCCGCCTCTTGACTCGCCACCATGGACTCCAGGGCAGATATGCGAGCATCCTTGTCCCTCATCTGGCTTAGAAGGACTTCTTGATCAACATAGGACGGTGGTGGTGCAGAAGCAGACGGAACCGAGGGAGACCGACGAGCCAAACCGAACAAACGGCCCTTCTTCTTTGGAACCGACTGAAAAAGAAAGTGTCAAATTTAAATGATATAAAAATGGATTGAACTTTAAAAAATGAACTTACCGCTTCAACGATTTGGTTGATCCGAACCCGAGGCAAGCCGGTCGATCCCGTCGAATCGTCATCCTCGGTTTGAAGCTGAGACACTTCCTGTTCCATCTGACTGTCGATGAGGGTGACCACATCCCTCACAACACCATCATCAATCTCGCCGGTCTTCTTGTTGGTATACGCCGTCTTTATTAGGCGGAGATGATCAACCGGCTCCCCCTCATTTTCTTCCGCCTTGAAAAAAACATAAATTAAACAAACATTAGTAATTAAAAGAAATGCACAAAAAAATATTAGAATCTTAAATAATATAATAAAAACCGAAAAGCTTACCAAGCGATCCCCCAGACTGGCTAAAGATTGAGCACCCAAGTTATGGACGTACATGCCCTTCCCCTTACGGTCGCTCTTGCGGTTGGTGGAGTTGGTGGAAGAAGTTGCTCTCACTTCGTTCTTACTCCAATGCACACTCAACTCCTGCCAGACCGTCGGGTCCATCCCCTTTGTAACCTTTAAAAAAAAATTGTTAAATAAATAAAAAAATATTTTAAAAAATTTAAAAATTGTATCATAAATAAAAACGAGCCTTGTTTATTTCCCACTTCTTCTTCCACGAGTGCATCTGCTTCCCATAGTTGTCCATAACTTTATGGACGAAGTGGTAATAGATAAACAACGTATCATCGGCATTCCAGTTGAATTGTTGCTGAAAATAAAACACAATTAGTAGAAAATTAATATTAAAGATGAAAAAAATAAGTAAAAAATAAGTAAAAAATAAGTAAAAAATAGAATGCTTAAAAATTTATTGACACATGTTGCAATCAAAAAATTAAAATTACTATCAAATATTTTAACAATATATAATATGAAAATGGTAATTTTTTAAATTTTCCTTTCCTAAAAATACTAATTCATATATTAAACTTTAAAAGACTATTTTGTAATGAGAATTTTCTTTTTTCTTAATCTCTTTTAAATCATTTAAAAAGTATTGTATCATATTTTTGACACATGTAACAATCTTAAAAAAAAGTTTGACACATGTCTCAATCATGTTAATTAGTAAGTTTGAAGAACAAAGCTATATATAATAAGATATAATTACTGTTTTGGTTAATGTTTGGTTATTGTTAGGTTCATTATTAATGTAATTACTGTGTTTTGGTTACAGGACCAAAGAATACGGTTAAAAAAACAGCGGGTAACCAAGTGGCGGACGTAAGAATAAAAGAGCTGATAAAAAATGGCTTGAACTACGTCCAAAGCCACAATGAATTGTGTTACTCAGTGGAGATAAGAGGTTCAAGAAGTCACTAAAGCTGCTGACAAAAGCTGGTCATTCTACACTCGTTGTACACACCAGAAAAGCAAGAAGGGGTAAAAAGGAGCGCTCAATTAGAACGTTTCGGCGTAAATCTCAGTAAGCCTTTTTGACCAAAAAAAAAAAAAAAAAGGTAAATCTCATCCAAATTGCAATGAGAACCGTTATTGAAGGTGAAAAATTGTTCTTTTTCTTACAACCAAATAAATATACAAATATGTTAGGGAGAGTCATTTACAACCAAATAAATAAATAATTACATAGATAGATGACACTTTTATTAGTTACATGTCAAAGTATTTTTTTTTCTTTTTTGCTTTTGATATTTTCTACGTACCAAAGTATATGAGAGTTGTTTCTACTTAAAATATTATTTATAATATGAATTTTAAAAATCAACTAATTATAAACTATAATTTGTAACACAGTTTGTAATAAAACTAAAATGTGCTTCTTCTTTTTTCGGCAAATGAAATTTCTGTATAGCCTAAACGATAAATCAAAACACAAACATGGTTGAATTCATTATTTGTACTTTTCTAATCGATTTATAAATCAACAGAAAATATTCATTATTTTCGGGAAATGAAAATTCTGTGTAGCCTAAACGATAAATCAAAACACAAACATGGTTGAATTCATTATTTGTAACCGGGGCTTCTAACTCAGTTGGTAAAGGGTTCACAGCTGTGAGTTCCGCCACTTGGGTTCGAATCCCGGCCACTGGGGAATTAACATTTCGGCATCGCCAGGGACAGAGGACCGACATGTGGCAACACGTGACTAGTCTGGACCACTTATGTGGGGTCAGGATACCTCTGTATAATTCAAAAAAAAAAAGAATTCATTATTTGTACTTTTCTAATCAACTTATAAATCTACAGAAAATATTCTATTGATTTCTTTTCTTCTTTTTGACAAAATTATTAACGGTTTTTAACGATGAAGGAAAAAACGAGAAATTAACCATAAAAACAGACAATAAAGGAAGATAGGCTCTGTTCGTTTGCTGGTCGCTAGCGTCAACGACCAACTTCAACGACCAAACGTTGTTCGTTTACTGGTCGCGGGTTCAGCGATCGATCGCAGCGACCAAACGCTAGCGACCAGCGATCAAAAATTTTGGACGCTAAAAATTCTAACGGTGGGATCAAAATTGTGCGATCAGAATTTTTTTTTTTTTTTTTAACAGTCGCTGCGATTGAACGCGCGACCTCCAAACGAACACTATCAGCGATATTAAGTTGCAGTCGCTGGTCGCTGACTCTGGTCGCTGACATTCGCGATCAAACGGTGGAAAAACATAGGTTGCTGCATAAAGCTGTTTGACGAATTGGACAATACCGTATATTGCATAAAATGGAAACAAAATCTCGCAACAGCGGCCGTGCATGGCTGCCTGCCAAGGCAAATCAGAAACATTGGCTTATCTGAAAGAAAATATTTATAGAAAACTAATACCCTGTCGCACAAAAAAAAAAAACTAATATCCCAAAACTAATAGGGCATTATTACGTATAAATTACCATATATGGTTGGTTTATCTGAAAATAAAACTTTGCAATTTTGCTTGAACGGTTGAACCTAGCTATACATAGCAGTTGATCAATATACTTTTATAATTACAAATTAGGTTTTACTATCATTAGATAATACAAATTACGCACAATTATGTTCAAATTATGGAAAAAGCGTGTGAGACCTTTTTGTTCTCTGTATAACTGTATCTAGCTATAATTTATACACCGTCATTTTTATTTTTTTTACCACACATTTTGTTTCTTCTTTATTATTACTGCTCATCTTTATTAATTTGTTCATTAAAACTTACACTATAACTATATAAAATAGTTAAAAATTTAACATAAATAATAATAAAACTATTTCAAAATTTTTATATCAATTTTATATTATGTTATGGCATCAAAATGTTTTTTAAATATCTAAAAAGAAACTAATAAGATGTAAAAGAAAAAAAAAAGATCAGAAGTAAGAAAGTAAAAAAATAAGAAAAGGACCAAAATAAGAAAGTAAAAAAGATGATGTGCACGTCATCGACTTCGTCGGAAAAAGTCATCGCGACTTTACTTTCTTTTCTCCTTCCGCTTTTGTAAAAGCCACCCACGCAATGACGCTAACTCTTCCTCCTCGCTTCTCAAATCTTCCCGCTTCCTCCTCAATCGTACTTCGGACGCTACCTTTCTCCGTCGACGTCGGAACCTTCTCCGTCAAATCCACCGTCCGATTCTCCCCGATCGTCTCCCATTGCTGGTAACTAACTCTCAGCGATTTCAAGTGATTCCTTGTGTAGCTATTAGCTCGAACTCTAGATTTGGTTGTGTTTTGATTAGGAAGAATATTGTGGAATCAACAGATTTGATTGCGTAGGGATTTTAAGTTTGTGGAATCAAACGTACTTCGGACACTACCTTTCTCCGTCGACGGTGAAACCTTCCCCGTCAAATCCACCGTCCGATTCTCCTCGATCGTCTCCCATCGCTGGTAACTAACTCTCATTTTCAAGTGATTCGTTGTGTAGCTAGTTATTAGCTCGAACTGTAGATTTGGTTTGTGTGTTGATTAGGAAGGTATTTGTGGAATCAACAGATTTGATCGCGTTCGGCGGCGAAGAGATCGATGGAGAGATCTAGTAAATGCGCTGTTTGCTACTCTTCGTTTCGTGCTTCGATCTGCGTAGCTTGCGTTAACCGCAGTTTAAACGAGTGTAAAACTGTGCTGGACTCGTTGAAGAGCCGTCGAGAGGTTTCATACTCGAGATTGAGTAGCATGCTTGTCACTAAGGTTTGTTTTATTTTTGCTCATTTCGAAGAGTTTTAAAAAGTCTTTTGATCTGAGATTCATTTTGCCTGTTGTCAATTCAGGAGAGAGCGATTGTTCAGCAGTGTTGGATGGATCTTCACAGCGAGAAGCTTGCTAAGCTGCGGGACAAGCTCGAGTTACAAGTGGAGAAGTTACAGAAAAGTAATGAAGATTAGATACTCAATTTGCGCCAAGAGTTTCTTTTATGTGTTGCATGATCGATCGTCTTAGTGTTTGGATTTATGATGCAGGCAAAAGCACGTTCCGGAAACTATCTAGCAATCTTAAAGAGAGATTTGGCGTTATTGAATCGACTAATGTTGCTGTAATGTGACTGTTTTTCTTTTTAATCTCTTAAAAAGGATTTTTATGAAGCTGATTTTGATATAAACAGACTCTCTCTAATCTCTGCAGTTGGAGAAGAGCCGTGTTCGACAATTGGAGAACCACTATTCAGATACTATTGGCAATCACTACTTAGTATATGTAAGATCTACTGCATCTCATAAATACTTTTATTTCCATGTTTGATGTAGTCCTTTGCTTGGAACTCATATTGTCGTTTTTTCGTGTTTTACCTTTTTCTTATCGAATCTCGTATTTATAGAAACTAAGCCAACATTTGTGGTTTACAGATCGAGCTTACTTCAGAACGTCTTTATAAACAGGCTTTGGTTATGAAATAAATATGCAAGTTATTCCCTCTTTCCAAGGTAAAGAGATCACATTTGAGGTTCTTATCTATAATTGTGTTGTTTTGTTTGTCAATTTAGCTCCCGAATTGGCAAAGCATCAATAAAAGTTACTAAATAGTAAATACATATTCGATAACACAGTCATTTTGTCTAAATAAACTTGTAAAATACTTCTTGAGGCAACCTTGGGCTTTCTTTAAAATTTTACTGTATTAGCAAACACATTTCATAGGGTGGTTTTACTAAATCTAAACTATTCTCAGGTGACGGTAGAGGGCAATAACAAATATGGGAGTGGTGGACAGTATGATCAAATCTGCAATGCTATCCTACCACAAGGTCTTAATCCACTCTCTGTTCCCCCAAAAGAGCTGGCAGCCTCTTTAGGGTAACACTCGTATTTTTAAAATGTCAATTTGCTGTACGAAATTATTTAAGAAATATGGAAGTCCACCGTCCATCCCCTCAGCGAATCTTACGCTCCTCCAGGCCATTGTAGTCCATACTATCTGTTATATTTTGTTCTGTAGTTTAGTGAATTAACATTCCCATGGCTGGTGCTTGGATCAGGTACATGGTGCAGCTTCTGAATCTTGTTGTCCATAAGTTCGCAGTGCCTGCACTCCATAACTTGGGTTTTGGGGTAAGATGCAAACACATCCTTAACTCGATTTTATGCAAAACAGTTACCCCCCCCCCCCAATCTTGGAAGATTATTTCACACACTCTCACTTATCCAGTGATTTAAATAGGGACTACGCTTGAGAGATATTTACTCTACATCAACTATATGCTATGGAAAGTGATTGATTAAGTAGGATTAAAATTTTCATTTTTTTTCTTAGGGTTCTTGTTCAAGAATATGTCAACGAGATTCGTATTGGAACTCTCATCCATCTTCTCCAAGGTAAACCATATTCTACATTACACGGATTGTGTGTTTTTCTTTCTCCATTACATTTAGAAATGTAAACAATCTTGTTTATATTGTTTGCAGCGATGAGTATCCCCTCTTTGTACCATCCCATGATTACTTCTCAATCGAAGGGAAAAGTTCCTGGACGGGTAGAGACACAACCAATTTTGGTGTCACTTCACTGAAATCAGATGGAAGTGTAGAAGAAGATTATCACGACCTCGACGTCGTCAACCTTTCCTCTGCATCTCCTCAATCTGTTGAAACGTTCAGAAATGTACAGAGAGGGATTGCGCATATCAAGCAAAGCGTGGCTCACTTGACTGTGTACGGATACAGTTCCATGTCTATGGAAGTTCCTTCTGGAGCCTCGACTTTTGAAACATTCGCAAAGTTGCTGAACACGTTGTCTTCAATCAAGGAAGTTCAATCCGCTCTTTCTCTTGGTTTTTCAAGGTAAAAGCTTCGAATTTTCATATGAAAATATATGTGAACTTGTTTTTTAGACATCTCTGATGTTTTACAGTTCCAACAAACAAAGACACGAGCCGAACAAATCAGTGTGGAATCTGAACTCCTCAAGCTCCAGCACCATGCTGAACAGCTCTCATATTCAGCCAACGTCGGTATGACTTTCTGTTCTCGAGCTTCACCACTATAACATTCGGATGAAGTACTGATCTTTGGTATATTTGTCTTTGCAGTGGAACAACAAAAGCTATTATAATGTTCCAAATCGAGATCCCAGCTCTATTGACGAGTGGAATTTGGTTGAGTATCCTCACTTTTCACATCAAGCTTTAAAGTTCAATTTTCCCAACAAGTATTGAACATCATCTCACGGTACTTTCTTATTATTCATACCCAAATGTATCCTCAATTCTAGGCAAGCCCTGGACCAAACATAAATGGTGTCTATCGTGTTACTCTTGAGATCTTATGTTGTAATTATTATTGGGATAATTGGATTTGGTTGACCGGTTTAATTCTGGTTTGCATTAGTTAATTTTTCTTATGCTAAATCATGTGTATATATAAAGTTAAATGTACATTGTTTATGGATTAAGATGAATAACACACTTTTTCCAACACTACCTCCCTTCTTTTGCTCTGAATATTGAAGCTTCGAATTTTACCTAAATGACAAGATGAATCAGAGTTGATATATATACATAGCAAACTAACAAGTTATTTAGCAATGCTTCATTCTGTTTTGTCTCTCTACGAAATAAGTGGAGTACATGTTTTGTGGAATAGTCACTCACCTGTGTTATGGTGTTTGATGATGCATACAACAATTAAATGGTCATGTGCACCAGTGATGGTGTTTGATGATGCATACAACAATTAAATGGTCATGTGCACCAGTGATGTTGAGAATATCCTCGGGCTTGTTTGGGCTTTAAAAGGAAAGGAAACCACCGTAACGATAATTAATATCTGTACACAATACTTTTTTCTTTTTCAGTCACTCCACAAAGAAAATGACCCCCTTTTTCATACCACACAATGGGAACAAAAGCAATTAATATATAAGAGCCCATCCACTTCCTTTGCTTTTAAAGTTTTCAATTCATAATAGTTGGAAAAAAATATATTGCAAGTGCTTCTCTTTGCTTACACACGTTCTTTTGATTTTATTATATGTATAGTGCAACAGTTTTTCACAGATTTGCTTAATTTTTCTTAACTTCTTATAATTTTTTTTCATCAACTTCTTATAGTTATATATGTATGTTATGGTAAATCAAATTTTGGAATAGTTTTAGATAATAACTTGGAGGATGAGAATACTTAATTGAACTTTTTATTCATGTTGATGAGAAAAATATCTGAATTGAATAATTTTGTTAAAAATGTGTTAAACTTGTATATATTGAAAAGAAAAATAAAGAGAATAATGTTCTAACTTTACAATAAAGTTTCATTTTAAGCTTTTAACATTTTAGTCTATTAAATAAACATGCATGTATATATATATATAAAATAGAGTCATCCACTAATCCATATAAGAAAGAAACTATAAAGTATCGATTATACCCACTATTTTGAAGAATATATGTCAATTATTTAATCTTCTGATGTTGTGGTAAAATGGGCGATTAGGAATGATTAACAGAAAACATTTTGTTGAATGAAATTAACACAAAACATTTGATAATAGATGTATGTATTTTTATTATTTAAAAGGTGAAGAAAGTCCTGTTATAAATTTGGACCATCATTTTAATTTTGTGTTAGTTTTAAGATTTCTCCGTAAGAGTTTTGTAATCATATGTGGCTGTACTTATGAGTACTGTGTAATAAACCAACATAAACCAGCATAAAAAGAATCTTATTCTATTCTCTCTTTGTTGGGATCTGAAGAGAGAATCAGTCCCAGTTCAGATCAAGTTCGAATCGTTGAACGACATGCGGTTTATATAAAAGGAATTAGTATATAACAGTGTATATATATGCCTCCTTTAATATTATTTCTTATATTCCTCTTTTTGTTTAATTTGTTATATATAGAGAACATTAAGCATTCTTCTTGAAGCAATATTACTAATATTCGTATCCTTTTTGCCTTTTTTGAACGTTGGATGATCATTCATTCACAAGAATCTCAGGGCATGAGAGATTCGCAATTTTGATTTGCTCTATGATATTACTTTGATTCTTCTTCCTAAACATAAACCTTTTTATTTTAATTTTTTTTCATCTCCTAGTTAATTAATTTTAACTATAATTATGTTTTCTTCATTAAAATTTTCATTATTATCTTTTCTTCTTGGAGATAATTTCAGGTGTACTTGAGGAGAATGTAAGAAATCGGAGGGGGGAAAAGTACATAACGTGAAAATGCAATAAAATGCGTAAGTTTCATAAACGAAAAAGAAAGAAAGAAGATAACGAAAATAGTGGAAGATTGGTGGCTTCGTGATGAATTAAAGTAGAAATGTGTGTACGTAACTTTTGTTATCATACCATCTTTTTCTTTCTCAATTACAACACGTAACAATAATAGATATGTTATGCATGCATAAATAACCTATATGATGAACCTTATATAAATTAGTATTTTCGTCTTGAAATTTCATGAATGATATACTCATAATCGGAGGTACACTTACATACTAAAAAATTCACATAATTGTAAATTGTGATACTCGGTTCTCTAATCCATGTTAAATGATATACATATCTTTTTTTTTTTTGATATACTTATCTTTGTTCTTCTCTTTGATTACAAAATAACTCTAGCTAATAGAGGCTTTGAAAAGAATATTTGTTAGGGACTTCCATACAGTACTGAATGAATCAAGCCGAGATATGTATGATCTCTCGTGAAACCAATCGATTCCGTGACATGATCATACATGCAGTAACAATGTTATTCTTTTAATTTTTTTATTGTTGCGTATCAGCGCACCGATTCATATTTATCATATTATATGAATTGAAAAATATTTATAAATGGACTCTTTATTAAAGTAAAACCAAGACAGGAAATAAAGCTAGATAAA
This sequence comes from Raphanus raphanistrum subsp. raphanistrum, assembly GCA_019706035.1. Lineage (NCBI taxonomy): Eukaryota > Viridiplantae > Streptophyta > Magnoliopsida > Brassicales > Brassicaceae > Raphanus > Raphanus raphanistrum. Next base: position 56,931,800 of record CM033988.1, read on the forward strand.
AAATAATCAGACATGCTTGTCTTTGTCGAACACACAGATTTTATTACACAAGTGGTGCCAAACTAGTTAAGATCCATAATTTTAAAATAAGTGAGAAGTTTAACAATGTTATCTTTTGTGTTTGGTAGGCCATTAAAGCTCCAATTATTTGTCACTAAGTCAGGGAAGAAAGCTTGGCACAAAGATGCCACTGCAGAACCTTATGGACCACCCCAAAATAAACCCAAAGTTGTAAATGTGATTGATTCTTTTGCAGACCCATGAGCATGCATGTACAAAAAAGATGAAACGGTTTCTAGAGTATTGGATTCAAATTGACCGGTTTCTAGATAATTCGCAGTATGAATAAGTCTTTCAACTTCAAATTTTTGATATCAAAGTGAATGTTTTTGTGTGAAACTAATATTTTCGTTTCTTCTTTTGAGCAACCTAATATTTTCTTTTGATTTTAATTTTCTTTTTTTGTGACAAAGCCTCTGCAAGAATTTCTGTTGATGACATCATCTGGTGCGTACTTCACAGATACAAACGCACGATTAGGTCACCCTCTGGCTTTGTGAAAGAAGCACTCATCTCTAAACGTTTTGTTACTTTACAAACATGATTAATAGTAATATTATGGGATTCTTTATTATAAATAATTTGATTAATTGTTAACCTGTAACTTGGTTATTATTCTAATGTTGATGAGCACATATAAAGGAAAGAGAAAAGGCCAAAAACCAAAGAAAATATCCTTTTTATCATCTCCTTGCCATGATGAGAACGCTTGACCTTTAAGTATATTTTCTTTACTGTGAGTGTCCAAAGAAACTCGAAAACACTTCATCACTCAACTTCATGATCATGAATTGTTTCTCTGCTTATCTATTCAGGTGTGTTTAAACTTTCATCCTTCATAATTCTGATTTTCTTCCCTTGGATCTCTAGTAAGCTGTCCAATCTTTGTTACAATTTTTTAAAAATTAGAAATGATGAAGAGTTTGTTCTGTTTATGGTTTGTGTCAGTTAGCTATTGTAACTTTGGTGCAAGCTTATTGGATCTATACTTGAAGGTATGGCAAAAACTTTCTATACTCTTTTCATTTATATTCGTGGGTCTGAACAATTAGTTGGTTGTAGTGTTAGAGAACAAAGAGGAGATGATGAGTACCTTTTCTCCAACTCAACTTGCATCTTTAAGAGACATGGGAATCTATGAACCATTTCAACAACTTGTCTCTTGGGGGAATGTCTACAAATCTGATATCAATGATCATAGTCCAAACACTGCTTCTTCCTCTGTTATTCAAGTGGATACTAGAGTTGATGATCACAACAACATCATCAAGGTTACTCTATATATACATATATATTTCTCTCAAAGATTTTTACTCTTGTGTTTTTTTGCTAATGGTTTGAATTATGTGCAGTCCAATTATGCTTCTTCTCCACATAACCAGATCGAAGCAGAACCTTCTAGTAATGATCATCAGGATGATGATTGTGATGATGATCATGGAAAGATTCATGATAAGGTTTGGAACAAACATATAACTAAGTAGCTTTTCTATAAAAAAAATGGCTGTTCTAGTATATATTGATCGATATTTTTTTTTCTCGTTTGTCGGAAATAGATGAAACGGCGTTTAGCTCAGAACCGAGAAGCTGCTCGCAAAAGTCGTTTGAGAAAGAAGGTAAGAGCAAAGCTCCTCATCTGAAGTTGTGTAGTGATTGAATCTAAACACGAGTAAGCTAGTTTACTACTACTAACTATGTTTTGTCTTTGTTCCTCTAGGCTTACGTTCAACAGCTAGAAGAAAGTCGTTTGAAGTTATCGCAGTTAGAACAAGAACTTGAAATGGTTAAGCAACAGGTAAGCTTAGGCCATACCATGACATATTGTTTAACATGTTCTGTTATTTTTTTCTGTATTGTTATTTTCATATTTGACTCAATATTATTTGTTTTATATATATATATAAGGGATTACGTGTAAGCAACTCAATACCATCTGGAAGCATTATAAACACAAGGATTGCTAAATTTGAGATGGAGTATTCACACTGGCTTGAAGAACAAAGCAGGAGGGTTAGCGAGCTACGAATAGCGCTTCAAGCTCATATAAGCGACATAGAGCTAAGGATGCTTGTCGAGAGTTGCTTGAACCATTACGCCAACCTCTTCAGAATGAAATCTGATGCAGCTAAAGCGGATGTTTTCTACTTGATATCGGGCATGTGGCGAACTTCTACTGAAAGATTCTTCCAATGGATTGGAGGGTTTCGTCCATCTGAGCTTTTGAACGTAAAACTCTCAACGTTCTATTACTATCTTAGTACAAAACACTAGTTGACAAAACTACTTTTGTTTGGTTTGTAGGTTGTGATGCCGTATCTTCAGCCATTAACTGATCAGCAAGTCTTGGAAGTGAGAAACCTCCAACAATCATCTCAACAAGCAGAGGATGCTCTCTCTCAAGGGATAGAAAAGCTTCAACAGAGTCTAGTTGAAAACATTGCGGTTGATGCGGTTTCTATGGATTACCCTCCTCAAATGGCTGCAGCATTAGAGAATCTCCAAGCATTAGAGGGTTTTGTTAATCAAGTAAGTTAATAAAAAATAAAAAATAAAGTTATTCTCGTCTAATTGCATATGTCAAGAACTTGTTATGGTTCTTGAATGATGAACAGGCGGATCATCTAAGGCAGCAAACGTTGCAGCAAATGGCCAAGATCTTGACGACAAGACAAGCGGCTAGAGGTTTGCTTGCATTAGGAGAGTATCTTCACAGACTTCGTGCTCTTAGCTCTCTTTGGGCAGCTCGTCCAAGAGAACCAGCTTAAAAACAAAGAAACAGAACCGAAGTTTTAAGAAGTACAAAGCTTGGAGACTTGGAGTGATGTTAAAAGATGTTTGCTAAGTTTCACCATAAAACAATTGTAGTAGTAGTAGAACTAAGAGTGATTTATCTACTTTACAAGGTTATGGTTATTTGCTTTATGAAAGTATCTCTTCCCACACCCTCGAAACTTTGTAAAATTTACTGAGAATGGATGAAAAGACCATATTGTGTATCCATAATATATATGATGAATACGTTCAAAACGATAATATAAGCTATAGACATGCTAAACTTAAATATACATAGCTCTTTACCCATTGTCTGTTTGAAAAATGTAGATTTCTATTTTTTTCCAACTTAAAAGGAAACAAAACAATTTTATTTGTGAAATAATAAAAAAATATAATAGAGAAATTTTAAACTAAAATGTTCAAACTGAAATATACACATAGCTTTGAGACATTGCCTGTTTCAAAAAATGTATTATTGGAAAGGGACTGTTGAAGAAGGAGAGATGGCAGAAGGTAAGATTCATCAAGATATTCAAGATGCATATAAGTTGCACATACTGGGAAACTTAACAGATAAAAGTATCAATTTAATTATGTTTCAGCAAATAAAAAAAATTTCTTCATTGAAAACTTAAAACAAAATATCTAAACATAGTCTTTTGCTCATAAAAGTTGAGATAAGCTCGGATACATAAATAGATAAACGTCGCAAGGAAAAGAAAACAAAATCGAGAATGGTTTATCACTGATCACCAGGAATGCTCTTGATAATATCAGAATCACCTAAAAAGCCAGTAAAAAAAGAGACAAACCATTAGTAAAAGATTCTATAAAGAACCAAATTAGTAGTAGCTGGTTAGTTAGTTTTTGTTTCAACTTACCAGGATCAACAATGCTCAGACAAGAAACACGGAAGTACTTTCCACAAGCTGTTCCCAAATCAACATTGTCTGAAAACCCAAATGAAGAAAGCCAAAGTGAGTGTGATACATGTAGAAATAACACCGTACAGAAATTAACTATAGCAATTAAAGCAGATCGTGGTATTGCAAAAGAACAACACTTTCACCATAAAAACAAACTAGTTTCCTCAAAACCCAGAATCATACTCCCAAGCAGTATCGTGAGCTTTCTAAAGATCAACACTTTCAAGCCAAACAAAACATACTTAGTTTCCTCTACTTAAATGATCACACTTTTATTATCAGCTCAATGGTCCAAAGAAGCAGACTTTTTACAAGTTCCATCTACTTAAGCAATACACCATTCTAGCTAGAGACAGAGAAAGAGGATTGCTCATATGAACGAAAAGAAACTCACTTCCATTGTAGTGGTGAACACCAACTTTGGCGAGCATAGCGTAGTACTCAATCTCTGATCTCCTCAACGGTGGGCAATTCGAGGAGATGAGAATCAGTTTCCCTAAAAGAAAAAACAAAATCAACATATTTGAGATATATATGCACACCAAGTGTTCGACTAAATTATTATATTACCTTTGGAGCCTCTTAGAGACTTGAGGACAGACTTGTAACCAAGAGTGTATTTGCCACTCTTCATTACAAGTGCCAACCTACTGTTGATTCCCTCGTGTGACTTCTTCTGCAAAAATTTGTAACCAAAACATAACAAACCATAAGCATAATCTCAAGACTTTGTTTTGGTTCTGTCAAAAAGGATAAAAACTTTCGACGCACCGTTTTCTTGGCCGTCACCATTTTTTCGTTTGTCTTGGATCTGTGCGGCGGAGTAGAGACTGGAGAGAGGCTGACGACCAACGAGATTACACAGCCCGCTTTGTTATTTAACCTTTTATATTCTGGTCAAAATGTTTTCTAGGGCTTTTGCTCTTTCGATATGTTGTGGAAATTTCAGTTATGCCCTTGAAGTTCCTGTACTTTCGTAAATTTCACGTAATTAATTAAAATGATACGATTCATCCCTAATTGCAACCATTTTCGCCAGATGACATGAAAATGTGTTTTAAATACTTATTCTAATAAATAGTGTAGGGTAAACATATGAAATTGTTAAGGATTAGAATTTTGTTTGTTGGTGCAGCCAGGTTGATCGGATACAAAGTATGAATCAAATTTTATGACCGAACTGATCATTCTGTGTTCTGAGGACAATGACAAAAAACATGATTTTAGTAACTTGTAGAATATAACGAGGCTTGTCTCTTAAGACTCATTAAGGGTCCATCTTTTTCATTCTACTTCCAACATAACCAAACTCAAAGTTTAACATTTTTGCATATAAACACACCAACGATTTTTTTTTTAATGTACTTATAGCAGTGATACATTAGTCATATTTGTTATAGTTCCGTTTCTACAAATAGTAAGGATCAATACTGCTAACAATGAAGCAATTTACATGTATTAATATATCATAAAATCTACTCTAAATATTTGATAATGTTTATGATGTAAATTGGAGAACAAAAAGAATGTTAGCAACGATATCCTTAGAACACAACAATGTAATCGGAAATCGGTAGATAAAAATGGACTTTTATTGAATAAAGAGATCAGTTACAATGGATGAAATGAGATCCAAAACTACAACAGAAATAGATAAGAGAATTGATCTAAAGCGGAATAAAACGAGCGATATATATTGTGTGTTATCTCTAAGTTTTTTCTGTGTTCTGCTGCTCGACCTTTCCTTTCCTTTTATATTCGCAACCTCTCCCGCGATTTCCGGACTTTCAAAGATTTTGTCTCGAACTCGCATATTTGCTATAGGCTTTTGTTCCGCGATCCATATGTTTATCTCAATCCATTAAAAGAAATATCTGAAATTGGGTCCAACAATATCCCTATTAAACATTTGTCAAAAAAAAAAAAATATCCCTATTAAACAAAATAGTGGAATACAAGAGCCTTATTTGTGGACTTTCCATTATCTGTGGCTCATGTGGTTATAAACTAATAATATACGTCATGCACTCACAGATAATAGTCTCTATATTTACTCGTGTTTTCGACATCGTGTAGCAAACTTCGCCTTGCGGATCTCTCTCTACCCTTTCACAGTCGGCAAGTAACAACAACCGAGAAAACTCCCCAAAAAAAAAAACTTCACGTGTCCTAAACTGAGACCAGGTGGTCGTGATGCGCACTACTAAAACATAGTATCATTTCATTAACAAAAGAATAACATAACAAGATTGGAAAATAGTCCCACTGAAACACACGTAGCCTTTCCTTTCCTTTGAAGCTCCTTCATCGACAGGCGGTTTTATAATGAGCTTTTAGTTTCACTCGCTAATCGCTATATTGTTTCATCGCGGCTGATATTGTTTCTTCATGACCTACACTTGGGTGGTCTTTTTAATTTATTTTTCGATAACCAGGCTTGGGTCTTTTATCTAACATGGTCTATAACGCATATACAATGCCACATGTGACAGGCTATGAAAGAGATATAATTTGGTGTACCTAGTACACATATTATTTGTTATTATTATTTCTCTATGAAAATACTTATCCCCACCCACGTACCCACGTAAGTGATCTTTTGAGAGAGCAAATACCACAAAGACCCATCGATGTTAAAAGTATAAGTATAATAAAATTTTCTTGGTATTGGTTAAAATTTTAACACTTGCTTTTATAGTAAGACCAAGTTAGCTTTTACGACTATTATATATAAAACGAGTGTAATGACATGTACCTAGTCATATACTAGTATATTACACCGATTCGTCCAAATTAAGCTAACAACACTCCTCTCACCTATTAGTAGCTCTCCTTTTATATCTCCCAACAAACACAAACATAAAACTCTACTTCTCGTCGGCTCATTATCTGTATATACACTTTATACACCCTTTATTTTCTACTCATATCTCAGTCTCTAGCTCGTACCAATTATTACAAGTTCTGATTATTTGCAGTGATCATTGGATATGGGTCGGGCCAAATTGGAGATAAAGCCTATACAGAACAGTACGAACAGGCAAATTACGTACTCGAAACGTAAAAAGGGTTTAATAAAAAAGGCCTATGAGTTGTCAACACTTTGTGATATTGATCTTGCCTTACTCATGTTCTCCCCATCTGATCGCCTATGTCTCTTTTCCAGTCAGACCAGGTATATACTTCTCATTTCTTCTTCTAGAACATTCCATGCCTTTCAGGAATATTTTCGCAGCAGTTTTTCAGCTTGGAAGTAGCTGTAACTACGTATGTAGTTAGTTGATGATTAGTTGTAATTTCGAATCTGTTGGAGGTGAACTGCACCTTGACACGTTTTTTGGTAAGCCATACGTTTTTACATGGTACTAAGCTTGGGTCAACAGTTATTTTTGTCAAAGAGCTTGGTCAATTAGGTATAAATATTTTCGGTTTGTAACAGATAATACTTTGTCTACCGCGCATGTATCAATCAACCAAACTTGCAAAATACTAAATAAAGCTTGAAGAGGTTTATTGTTTTTTTTGTATAAGAATAGAAATAGTATTATTTCTGAAACGAAAATAATTTAATGAGATGGGTTTTTTTGGTTAAAAATATAAAGTTCTACTTCTAACCATACATGTGGTTGTGTAAACTATATTATCGTTGTTCATTTTCCCTTATATGAAAGTTTGAACTATTTAGTTCTTCTCTTCCGTGAATATGTGTATGTGTAAACACCTTTTCTAAGAATGATCCGGTTGAAAATAGATTAGAAGTCAATTCATATTTGTTGATTGGGCAATTCTCCTAGACTATTTTCAAATTTTTGTTACAGAAAAAAAAAAATTAGCAAAAAAAATGACCAAACTATTTCATTTTATAGTTAAAACATTTTTATATTATAGGTATATAAATACAAATAAATAAATAAAATTTTATAGTTTCTGATTATATGTTTTTTAATTCGAGTTTTTTTAATTGTTTTGTGAAATTTTGTTTTTTGATTGTTTTTCCAAACTTTTTTTGAATTTCGAAAATGTTTTTTGAAACTACTTTTAAACTTTTCATTTCAAAATTTTAATAATTTTTTTTATTTTATAAAATTTTAAACCTCAATCCCAAATCTTCAGCACTTAACTTTAGGTTTAGATTAGTTAAGACAAGATATACAAATGTATATTTACCTCTTTAATGGAATATTTTGATCATTTTAATCTTTTGAATTTATATTTATGACGAAAAAACATTTTTAGTGCTATCATAGAGTATATCTCAACACTTAAATATCTACTATTTATGAACACAAAACACACACAAATATTGTGTGTTCTCTCTAGTAGACTAGTATTACATCAATACCAATAATTAAGAGCACTTTCATTGCTTAAAAACTTAGAAGAACTGTCAAACAAAAAAGAATATTAATATTTAAATACAAATCAGTTATATATTTAAAATCTAATTTTAATATAAAATTACACAAGTGTCTACGAATTTCTTGTAAAATTCTCAAAAATATATGATAATATCTTTTTATTTTTAAAAAATATTTTGATTTTTATTCAGAATAACTCCATGTGAAATATTTGTAAAGGCGTTATCTGATACGAAGGAGGTACGCGTGACACTCTAGATAATAAACACATCGTGTTTCCTGACATCCATGGACATAATGCATGCAATGACTCATAAAGGGTCCTACCAATCAAACTATTAGCGTTTTTACTAGTATATTAGTTTAGTTTAGAAAAAAATACTATATTAACTGTCTATGATAAGCACAAAACCTATGTGATATATGTTACCGTGCTGTGTCTCTCTGTTCTACAGTCGTCCCACCGTTAACCCTGAAATTAGTCAGGTTCTGTCTTCAAAAGTTCAAAAATTAATACAACGCATCTATAAAAGCATCTATAAAAATAATGCAAAAATAATACAGTACGTGATACACCCATGCATGGTGTTGTATCTCCATTATCTTGATTTTGAGTTAAATTTCAGGATTGAAGACGTTCTTGAGAAGTACATCAATCTCCCTGATCAAGAAAGAGATAAGTATGTATCATATATCACATATATATTCTTCGTATTAATCTATTTGGTTTATATTCATATATTCATATTTGTAATAATTTTGAGGTATACTTATACATTTTCAGTGCTATAGTTTTCCCTGATCAAAGCAAACGCCAGTGAGTACTATCATACTTCCAAGTTTTTTTTTTCCATCAATATCATACTTTCAAGTTAATGTAATATACGTATACTTAACTTCACATAAAATCTATTACTAATGAAACTTTCCTCTTTGTTTTTTTTTGGTAAATTAACTATCCTCTTTGTTTTGCAGAGGTATCAAAAACAAAGAGGTGAGACTAATCAGTAAACAATATCAGTTTATTGAGTCATTTTTCAAAGTAGAACGATCAAATTTCGATCACAATACTTATTTAGTATTTACATATGTTCGTATATGTTAAATTTTTTTTAACGACAAGTTCGTATATGTTAATTAATGACAGTATTTGTTAAGGACTCTTGAACAAATCAAAACCGAGAACGACATGGCCTTCAAAATCAACGAACCTCGGTTTCTTTCTCTTTGTCCTTTATACTAAAGTTCTTCATCTTATTATTATATATCATATAGTGTTATATATAGCAATACTATTGTGATGTTGCTCACTGACTTTTAATTTTATGAATCTGTAAAAAGCCATGAAGCTATCCACTCCGATGTCGAGGTTATTAACTTCCCAATTTTCACGGTTTACTAAAACATATAAATCACTATAATATTATTTGCAAAAATTACAGGAACTCGAGAAAGAGGTTTGTAGATTAAAACAACAGCTTCATATTTCTGAGGAAGAACTGAGGTATTTTCCTTTAATATATCACATTAAAAGATTATTAGTTTTATAAAATATGCACACAAAATAAAACTATTAATGTTGTTTAAAGACTGTGATTCATGTGGTGATGCCTAGGAAATTCGAACCCGATCCAGTGAGGTTTACATCAATGGAGGAAATGGAAGCATGTGAAACTCATCTACTCAGTACTCTTACTCGTGTGGTTCAGAGAAGGGTAACACGTACTACACCTCTGCTAATTTGACTACACTGAACGAGGTAAAATATAATAATCATTTTAAGTATAATTGATAATCGCAGGAACATTTGTTGAGCAGATCCTGTGGAGCACCAAGTACCCAACAGAGTATGGAAAATATTGAAGGCTGGGAGCCTGAGGCTGAGTCCAAACAAGCCCGTATAATAGCGAACTCAGCCTATGCATCAAATCAGTTAAGGTATTACTAGTTCAGCCCAACTATCTTAAATTATGTATATACATATATAATTTAGAATATATTTCTTTTTGGTCCCCAGTTATGATCTGCTGTTGCAAGGAAGTAATTCAAATCCAACCCAAACTCCAAAATGATGTTTGGGTGAATCGCAAAAATGCAATGTTGTTGACAAAAACAAAACGGTTCGTATTTCCTATGTCAGTGTCTAAACTCCTATGGTTTTTATCTTTCAGATTCTGAACTATTGTATAATAAAGTTTTGAAAATGTCTTTCGTTAGAACTTAAAACCATAATCGCTACGTTTTTTCCTTCTCCAACTAGTAAATAACACAACAAAGAAGTTACACACTAAGAGACTAAACCATAATGAGATTATGAGAATAGGAATGTTAATTTAGTGACTACAATTATTAACTACAGAGTATGAAGCTCAATTTACCCTTGCTCTAGATCCATGAATAAGTGACCACAGAGTGAAATGAAACAATAATAATACGGTCTGCTATGGCCTATGAGTCTATGATACCATACAACATTAGCTCAGAGATGTGATCATAAAGCGATGGAGGAAGAAGCTTTAAGAATAACAACAAATCAAGGTTTAACGATTGTAAGATGAGGGTACAATACCATGATGTAAACTGACATCAACCTTTAAAACAACAAGTCCACTTGACGCTGACACAAGATAAAACTAAAGACCATAGAGAAAACGAAAAGGAGGCCATGACAACACACCATTAAACATTAGAAAGAAACTTTCACTTATTCAAAGTTTTGAGGATAGATCAATGACCTATAGATTCCTTTCACTTGTTGAAGGTGTGAGGATAGACCAACGACCTGTACATTAAAAGGAATAAAGCATGAATCAATAAAATGTAAGTAGTAATTATTTCCAAAATTCATAAGAATGTGCATACTAAATCAACTAAAATTCATAAATTAATCAATAGACAACTAAATCTCATAAACTAACCAGTAAGATGAAAAAAAAAAAGAATTACCATTTATTGATTGAGAAAATTTCTCAAGTGAGGGTCAATACATAGACCTTGTCTTTCATATTCTGGATCGTACAGTCCATATTCTCTCCTGAAATAAGATGTACTCGTTATGTTTCCATATCTTTTCTGGGTAAACATATAATTACTTAATTACTTCAGAATGAAAGACTCACACGTCTATACAAAAGAAAATTTATATATGTGAAAAACTTATTAAAAAAGGTGTATATAGTTAATGCAAAAAACCTTTCTTCAGTAGGATTGATTGCAGTTGAACCAACACTTTCATCTGCTGGTATAGTCGTCTGCATTATTTAGCCAAATTGTTATCTTTCTCTTACATTAATTTCTATACTTTAAAAAAATTATGATTTTGTCAAGAACTTGTACCCTGCGTCGAGTAGAAGATGATGGTTCTCCAAATCGAAACCGACTTTCATAAGTTCTTCGCCGAGATCCCAAAACTTCATTCTGTAAAATTCAAATTATCAGAAAAAATAATTTGATGATGGTGTAGTTGATTTAGCCTTAAAATCTGTTTGGGACTAGTTATTAATGTGTAGTTATCATTCAGTAACATCGTAAGCAAAAAGTTATAGAAGATTTTTTTTTTGTCATCCTAGAAGATTTAATATTTACTTCATTCAATGAAAGAAATGGTACTTGTGGAGGAATGCTTAAGTTTGCGCTTGGAGTTGGACGTCTACGCAGCTGAGTGTATAAGCTGGTAACCCGAAAACTTGATGAAGACTGATGCACCCTTCTTTGCATAATGACATGATGCCTATATAAATGAGGTCCAAAAAAATTTTGGAGTTTCGAAACACAGAAGTTAGGAATATGAAAACTAATTATTCTCATGTGTCATAAAAATAATAGTTCTCGACTAATTAGTATATGACAAAGAGAAATGATCTTACCTAGCTGAATTGTTAACCGCCCTTAGATTGGGAGGTTCATTACACCGAATGGCTAAAACTGATGGGGGGAGTTGCTGTCCATTTATGGTAAAAGCCGAAGTGATTGGGACATACGTCTGATAAGGCATATAATTATGCAACCTACATTCCATGAAAACAGTGTTTTATGAGTATGTAAATCAATATAATAAAGATACCAAATACTACATTTGAGTGTTAGTACCCATTTGGAATGAAATTGCTCGGGCCTATGGGACTTGAATGCTCAGTATTCACCGCCACAATTTGATTCAAATCATAATAGTTATGATATTGGTTGTTTAACAGAGGTTCTCTAAACCATTCAGATGGAAGACAATTAGTAAATTTATATTTTAAATTAACATGGAGTTATATTTCATAACGTACCTAGTTGAAAGGGTATGAGCACAAAAACAATGTTGTTGCTGCGGCAGATGAACCAATGACTTTAGTTCATTAGAATATACTAACTTTAAGCGATTTATAAGTCTAGTGATGGCTAAATTAAAACAATTGTTCGTAACAGATATAATAAAATACAATTAATGTGACCTACTCTGTTTAGAGTAGTTTCTGTTATGTTTGTGGTGATAACTGGAAGGTTATCATCTGAAAAACGATGGAAGTGTTGAGGAAACAGTGAACCAAATGCATCAGAACTTATTTGTTGTATCCTGCATAAATTAATATTTTAATTATTATAATACATAATAAGAAATTAAAATGTTCTATAATCAATTAAAGAACTTACTCTTGAAGATGATTTGGAAACTCATGAGAATAAGACAAAGTTGGATGTGCAATTCCATTTCCTTGTCCGATTCGCTGACCCATCCCTATTCGGCTCTGAAACATTTTCAACCCATAAAAAGAACTTAAAATAAAATATAGTTAAAAACTATACTTGCTTCTAGAGAATATTCGTACCATAGTAAAAAGGCTCGGATCTTGGACAGAACTTAGTATGGGTTGACGGAAGAAACATGGTCGTACCCTTGAACGAACATTTAATAGATTTCCTCGTAACCAAGACTCATGCGAAATGTCTAGTTCTTGTTATTGTCGATGAAGGGTCTGGTGCTGGTGACTTTGTGGCTGCCAACGTAATATACCCCAACAAAAAGAAATTAGCTAACTATCATTATCTACTTCAGTTTAGATATATTGGTCTATGTCAAAGTTTAGTAATAAGTAATAACCAATTCAAGTGGATTTTGTGGTGTTTAGATTTGTGACCAGATCTGACTGTTGAAAGAACACTAAGGGCTAGTTTCATCTATATACATAGACATGGATCAATCCAGTTTAATACAATACAACATACTTCACTTGATTATATCCAAAAAAATTATCATAAATTACAATGAATGATATAAGAAATCCAACCATGAGAGGCAAAGAAGATGTATACCCTTAATGGAAGACATAGTTCCGGTGACTCAAAAATATACTCCGGACTCCATAAGAACGAGGTTTCATCATCGATTCTATCGCCTCGAAAAGACATGGTGAACAATTGTCCTAATTAAGAGAGCGATTCCCTTTATATATTAAATTAAAGTAGAAAAAGTTTAAAGTCATAGTGTTGATGTGGCATATACAATTTAAATAAATATTCATTTATCTCATAGAAAATAAAATAATTTATAAATATAATGGATTACAATTATACCACTAATATATTTAGTTTCAGAATTGAACAGACATGACTAAATAATTTTAAAACTATAAACAAAAAATGTTGACTAAATCCCTAAATATATAAATATTCATTTACATCATATTTTATATTTTATTATTTGCTATTCCTTATTCTTATTATATATCTACATACCACATAATTTTTTTGTAAATATTCGTTAAAATTAATTTTGTTATGGTGAAATATATTTTTCTGTCTTATTTTTCTCTCACACTAAGAAATTTTTTCACTTCCCTTTGGAAGATAAAGAAAAAATATATTTCACTTAACCATATTTTATTAATATTCCTAAAGTGAAATATATTTTTTCTTTATCTTCCAAAGGGAAGTGAAAAAATTTCTTATAGTGTGAGAGATATATGCAAGGAAAAGAAAAATATGGAGATAATGATGGGATTTGTTTCCAAAATGAACCCGACCCCATCCCACTAACAAGCTCCAAGTGTTTTTTTCTTAATTTAGCCTGGATAGAGTCTCGCACGCTCAGCCGCTCAGTACATCCAGCAAGACCAGCACAGTATATCAGTAGGTTATATCCCAATTAACAAATGATTAAACTGTTATTTCATGAAATAGTTATATACAAATGAGAGAGAACGAGTTTTCAGTCCTGGCCTCCTGGGCAAAGCAAAGTATAATCTTATTATATAATAATAAAAACGTATGAAATGTAAATAATATATTGGAATTCTCTTGGAGATTATTGGCTACTGAGCTGCGGCATTCTGATATCATAGTCGGAGACTTCGTGGTCTGCTTGTGCCTCCCTCGTTATAACCGGCATTTCACTTTCCTTTACATTAGGATCCACCACTCCATGCTGGTATATTTGTTCACGGAAAATACAATAATTTTGATTCGAGTCAAAATAAGAAGAAAAAATCATTTAAAAAAAAAGGAACATTAAGAACCTGATGCTGCATAGGGGGAAACAAGGCCGACGGATTGAGTCCCGTAGTAGAAGTATAAGCTTGGGCCCATTCTTGGAACATGTCACCATTATGATTTGTCACGTTACATTCACTCATGTTGTTGTTTTGGTTCGAGCTTGAGCTACTTCCTTGCAACAACGTTTCATAAATAGCTGAATTGGTCGACGCGTCGAATAATTGGGTTTGAATAGGCCCATTTTCAGCCAGCCAGCCTCCAGCGACGTCATTAACAAAAGGTCCACCCATGTTTTGGTGTTGCATAGCTGATGTTTCGTATGAAGATAATTGGTCACTCAATATATGTTCCTGCATAACAGAGAAATGATTGAATGTTGTAGAGTACATCGTTATGAGAAATAATAAGAGGAGTTTAAGCTATTAACCCGTCGTTGAGTCACATGTGTTAATGTCTCAATGAGCTGCTTCTCACAGGTTTCATACTCTTCCATTGTTGTAAACCTGGTTGGATCTGGTTCGTACTTCCTAATGTATTTGCATGCAACACAAGTCGTCACTATAACTTTTAGATACACTTATCAAGCTTTTGTCTTTAGTTATAAAAGTTAGAATACGGACCTTAGTTCTTCCTCCGCCATATGCAGTTGTTGTTGTAGTCTATAAACTTCTTGCTCAAGCTCCTTAAAATATTGGATTGGAAAATACAAAATTTTGATCAATCGTCAATGGTTAGTTGAATGAAAATTACATAGTAAATTTAGTTTCATTACGTAAGGAAAAGATTAAAGGAATCACCTGGACGTCAGAGTTGATAGCTGATGGGCTTTTCAAATTATCCGATAGGAAAAAGTAGGAAAAAAAAAACAAATCAACTTCCAAATTCTTGGAAAATAACGTTTTAAATTAAAAAATATGTACTATATTATATCAAAAGAAAAAAGAGGAAGAAGTTGATACTTGGTGAGTTGAAGAGCAATGTCATTCTCAGTCTTTAGTTGCTGCAACGTCCGCAGTAGATACTGCCACATGACATATATTTATAAGATTAGTAATGCAAAATATATCATTGCATTCATTATAAAAGTAATAAAGTTTCCTACATTGGACTGGAGCTACATACATTTTAAGTTTCAGCTCCATAATTATAAAATGAAATAATTAAACTCATAAGAAACTATATATTCTTCACTCTCTCAATTAAAACTTTTCACACATATTATGATTGGTTGAGTTACCTCTTTGCTCTGGAAATCTCTGCAAATAAAAACGAGGAAAACATGAAAGTTCCATTTAGATTATAATTATCAGCATATTATTAAATGAAAAAGAATACGAGGAACAATAGGAGTAAGTTACTACGCACGGGCGTCGGCTCTGATCTGTAAATGTTAGAGCACTGAAATAAAATCAAAGGAAAGATAATAAACAAAAAAATTAAATAGGACACTAAGTAAACAGACCAAAATATATAGGAAACAGTCAAAGAAAATTGATCAGCTTACCTCTCTCGTTCTTGGTCAGGAAGATTGATAAATCTTGTGAAAACGTCTTCAACTCTAACCAACGTTTAACGAATATAACACCGACCAAATGAATGTTCTCGTATAATATTTGTTGATAGAAGTGACCAAACTAAATTTACACAAATACCTTGTTTTGCCGGAAAAGAGGCTAAGACGATCAGAAGGAGAAAACATGAGGAGAGCAATATCAATGTCGCAAAGAATAGACAATTCATAAGCTTTCTTTATCAAACCATTTCGTCGTTTAGAGAACGTAACTTGGCGATTCGTGTTGTTCTCTATTCGCTTTATCTCTAGTTTCACCCGACCCATGTCTCTCTAATCCGATCAACGCAGCAACAAAAATTCAAACGATTCTTTTATGTGTGTGTGAGAATGCGAAAATATGATCAATGGAAGCAAAAACTCGTATATGTATTGAAAATGTATGGACGAGAGAAAAGAGAGAAGCATGAAACAAGGAGAGGTTAGGTATAAGAAAGAGGTATTTTTAGAAATGTATGGGAGATATTGAAGGGCTTTGTTCTTTGAACGATTTAAGAACACTTTTATATTTGACCATCGAAAAGTATAAATCGAAATATGTATTAATAACCAAAGGTGCATTGGTTACTAGTTTAGTCCAATGAATTAGTTCTATTGTGACCCTAAATCAAGTTTCAATGGGAGTGATGTTTTTTGTCATAAGGTATTAGCAACTGCTGGTTTCAGACCTAGACGAGATTACGGTCTCTTCCTGACTCTTTCCGTTTTTTTTTAATGTATTAATTGGTCCAACTCTGGTATGCAAAACCATGCACAAAATTAGTCCTCGCTTCTTCACCACGAAATACAGTATAACCATTCTCTTATGTTTCGTACATTGTTGGCTTGCTGATAAGTGATCATCCTCCAATCCCGTTATCCTTTTGTGAATCGTGGGTATACGGTATTCGTATGTGAGTACCAGTAAATGACAACATATAAACCGGTTTTGAAACCAAAGAAGATTATTCATTTTCGGACAATATATCATTATTCTGTCAATAATTAGAGAAACACAATAGTAAATTCAACTATAAGCTTCTCGTAGTAAAGGTGCATACGGAGGCTCGGCGATATATCTATATGCAAAGGTCTAAAATTTGGTTTTTATTCAACGGCCATGACCTTTAAACGCTATCTTATCAATACATTTGTGCCCATATATCAACACATATCGTGCGACGTAGTTCCTGCTCTTACGTAAACATCTACGGCTTCTCCTACTGTCATAAATATATTTTCTTTTTTCACTTTCTCCTCCAGTTTCGCTCGCTTCAGTTTGTGAAGTACCCTCCATCTCGGACTAGAGATCACTAACTGCATCCCAAAAAACATATACATATATAAATACAAATACAAATAAGACCCGTATATATAGTGAAAACTAGCATTTGCGCATATATGCTATGAATTCTATATGGATAATTATCAAAATGTACCCGGGTGTCATTAGAAGCCAGCTCTTTATGTAATTCTTCAAGTGCGACTACTCCTGATGTATCTATGCCCATCACGCCTTCACCAATTATTTTAAGAAACATGTAAATAAATCAGAAGATTGGATATTTTGTTAAGTACATTTAATTTTCACTAATCTACAATATAAAAAATTATCCCTAGTATTGGTTATCGGTATCATGGAAATGTAGATACTTACAAGACATGTCGAGAATTACTACTTGAAGAACTTTTGCCCTTTTAACTTCTTGTTCATCATCTTCCTCTTCTTCTACTTTGTGAACTGAATTCAATATTCTGTATGTTAAAAAAGAAAACAAACATATATCATCAAACTATAGGGTTTCATAAGAGTAATAAATGAGAGTTTAATAAAAATGAGAAAAGAAGTTGATAAGTGAAATAGAAATTAACCGGTCTCTAATAAAATTAGCATTTGCAAAGCATAGCAACGGAGAGCTGATTCGAAGAGTCAATAATCCTTGGGTCTTAGTAGCCATTGGGTACTGATTTATGTCACCGAAGATATCTGTTTTTGACAATCTGCCTAAAGCCTCGACTGTTGGTCGTATCGAACTCAAAATTATTCTCATAAAAGATATCCCCACCTACATATATCAAAATAAACATATAGAGCTTGTGCTTGAACTGATCAAGTAGACATATTAGAATTGGACCACAAGAACAACTGATTTAGTGGAGTAGTAAAAGTGTAGGGTTAGGCATAAGCATGCATAAAAATGCTTATCCTTACAATAGATTGATGATTTTGAAAGGACTCAATCATGAGAATTGATGTCAATTGTCAAAGGTATTTTGTCCTGTTCATATACAACTTGACTTAATTTGGAATCATATGTACTAAATATTACCACTTGAACGCAACGTTTCATAACATTATTGCTGTTTTGTCGGCCTAGTGGCTTCGTCTCTTGCCAATTTAATTGGTTATATGTTTTATATATGACTATATGAGATGTTGACGGGTTTAGTCCTATAGCTTAACTCACATGATTGGATATAGATCAGCTTATAATAGTTGACTTGACCACAATCAATCAATCTGAATAATAACAACATTTTAGTTTGTAGATGCGTGTAGTTTAAATAGCTTAAACTTTAAACTTTAAATTCTTTTCCCTGCCTTACTCTATAAATAGTAGACCATATACTCTAATTATTAAATTTAAATTTAAATATAAAGTATTTTTAGTTAAATGCTATTTTAGAATTTGTTATGTGTTACTTTTAAAGGGTGTTTTGGTAATATTTTAAGATATTTCTTTTCTTTTTTGTGCACCTTTTTTAAGATATTTCTTTTTTATTATTATTTTATCATATAAAATTTTAGTGGATATAAAGTTCAAGTAAAAATCAATAGTAGTTAAGGAAAAAGACGCACAGCGAGGAGAAGACCGATCTCTACGGAGGCAAACAAGACACCAAAGAAGGCGGCTATGAGGACGAGAAAATCAAGCTTATCAAGCTTCCAAATGTGCAAAGCGCCAGAGATATCGATAAGGCCAGGAAGCGCCGAGAGAATGATGGAGGCCAGAATTGCGGTGGGTGTAAAATAGAGAAACCTTGTTAAAACTTCAAGTGAAACCATCACTGTTATTGCCATTACAATGTTTGACACCACCGTCTCGCAGCCAGCACTAAAATTCACAGCCGTTCTTGAAAATGATCCTATTAGAAATTTCACATCAGAAGTGAAAAATAAAGTTATGAACCCATATGCTCAATTTGGGCTAAAAGTTCTTGATTCTACACTTATTAAGTTTATTACGGTTAATTCCGGTTTGTGCATTAATTAATAAACCGTGATTAATGACATTATAAGAATATTTTACCGGTAGCGACATAGCAAGAAGTTAAAGAGCCAGCGATGTTGCTAAACCCCATTGCCATCATCTCTTTGTTACCATCTAGACGATATCCTTTGATCGTCGCAAAAGATCTCCCCACTGCAATTGCTTCCTGTATCATTATATTATATTTAATCAATTAGTTTTCAAGATTAATCAAGTTTTTTTGGTAACAACATGATTAAACAGGTTATTAGTTTGAAATTTTGAACTTTATATATATATATATATATAAGAGAGAGAGAATAGAAGGGAAAATACTAACCGTGAGAGCGATAATTGCACAAATGATGCCAATTTTGGCAACTTGGCCCAGATGTGGACTGCTAAATTGCAGTTGGTTAACCGAGGGTCGGTTAAACCCTGGTTTAATGTGTTTAACAATCCTAACCCCTCGTGTTTCAGCATTGGTTAAATACACAATTAGGGTTGCTAATATCACTGATATTAGTGGTGCCATCGCTGGAATCCAGAACAATTTTTTGTTTCTTTTCCCCTGAATTAATATATAAAATCAATAAAATTAATTTAACTATAGTTATTGTCATGTGGATGCATTAACTTAACTTATATGAATGGAATATTAATGTAGATCTGTTTTTTGTTCACTTACGATTAATCTCGCTAGGAGGATGAAGATAAGGAATGAGCTACCAATCACAAAGTTCAGAGGTTGCCACTGCAAAAGTAATTAATAATTGAAATAGATTCTTCCCATTCTATATTCGTGACTTTAAATTTAGCCCAGGTAAACCGGTACGTACCGGATGATGAAGTGAGTGGAAAACCGAAGATAAAACCGAAACCACATCGGTTTTGTTGGTGAAGTGAGACAAACCAAATAAACCTTTTAGTTGTTGTAAACCAATGACAATGGCAGCACCAGCCATGAACCCAACAAGGGCAGCATGTGACAGAAAATCCACTAAAAACCCTAACCTGGTATGCATTTATAATAACATTTATTTTGTTTAGATGAATACACTTTGAAGTCGTCGTCGGTTCACATGCAATCATAATAATATTAACTTAGCACAATATAAGTATATGAATTATTAACGAATCTTTGTATAATACTTGCCTGAAGAGTCCAAAGATGGCTTGAAACGCGCCAGCGAAAAACGTGACCGTGAAGACAATTTTCCGGTAAGCAATTGGGTCGGTGACAGGATCTTGAAGGTCACGAACCATTGAAGAAAGCAGAAGCGAAACTACAGCCACAGGACCAATGGCTAACTCTCTCGAACTTCCCATCATGGAATATATTAGAGGTGGTACCACACTTGTATCTGATTATACTTAAAAATGAATTTAATTAAATTAACTGCAAAACTAAGGAACTATGCAAAGTTTATGTTGGGAGTTTGGACTTACATAGACCGTACTCTGGATCAAGTCCAGCCAAATTAGCATATCCTATACTCTGCAAATAAATGGAAAATGTATGGAATTAAGAAATCATCACATTGAGTATATATTAACTAACATATATCGATTATAATTTGTGAGTTAAATTACCTGAGGAATGCAAAGACTAGCGAGAGTAAGACCAGCCATCAAATCTTTCTTAAACATGTTGAGTTTGTATTGTCTTCCCCATATAAGTATAGGGAAAACCGATTTAAGACAAGAGTAAACTGGCTTGGATGATTTCTTCTTCGTTTTGTTCTGCTTCTTGGACAACACGTTTGTTCTTATATACCCAACAAGCTCTTGCCACATAGTTGGTGGCTCCGGCATATTTATCAGCCACTGGGACAACGGCTCTTCTGCGGGGCCGGCTTCCGCCTGGTGGCTCTGCATCTCTATGCTCATTTTGGTTATCTTTGTGGGTTTCTGAAGTGTGTGATATAGAACTAACTTTGTTTTCCATATAGACATATATATAAAGTTTTTTGTTCAAATATATACCATATTAAACTCTTTATAATAAAGTATTTCCAACGTATGTCCTATTTTTGAAATATGCTGCACCTGCATTCATTAATAACTGTAACTTTATAGTAAACTAAAATAAAACACCTATTTTATAATATACTTAATAATAAAATACCACAAAAGTTATAAAAAATTAGAGTATCAAGTTCTTATTATTTTATATGAAACTATAGTGCTGGGGTGATTTTCAAGCAACTAATCGATCGCAACACAGAATAATTTGTCGACACCACGGCGGAGCAAGTACATGAAATGTTTGATTTCAGAAAACTAGAAAGGGATGTGTCCTAGTAGCTCGACCCCCAAGAATAATGCTTCCGAAAACTAAGTTTGTGAGTTACTTCTAGGAAGGTTTGATATGTAAACCACATCTAGCAATCCAAAGGACAATGAATCTAATACATTCGAATGAACTAACGTCAACAGCACAAACGGTAAATGACTTCCGACCAAAACGAGTTATATGTTGGGTAGAGTGCACTATGACAGTCTGGGCACTTCACTATCGTTGATTCACATGGACAAATAATTTTTCAATTTCTCATATTATATTTGTATCATGCATATGAGCGTGAAACTTTTTATTGGGGTTATACGAAAATAAAAGAATCCTCATCTTTACATCACTAAACACCACTTTTCCTTCAATCAAAGTTGGCCCCATTAGTTACATGTCATTTTATGACTTAGCAAAAAAAAAATTAACAAAAAAAAAACAAATTCACCTATGTTTCTTTTTTTTGATCAAATTCACCTATGTTTCATGAAGAGAAAGATCAAGACAGCAACCGAGGAAAGAATCATTGTGCACTGCACATTGAGTGAAGAGACGTGCGTGGTTCACCCCAACTCGGTATTCTATGATCCAATATCAGTATATCACTGACATTCCCCATGTCAAATAAAACCAACCTCACATGTTTCCAAAATCATTCCAAATAACTATCGCGCGTTAACCTTTTTTGTGAACAGTTTTTTATTTAGCGTATATGTGAGTAAAAACCAATGCTTTTATCCTGTATTATATTTGTTGCATCTGTTTGTCTTGAATCTCTATGCACTGACAAAAACTCAGCATTCGTTGGTCAGACGAATAAGTATGTATTTTCAGTTTAGGAAAATTACTTTTTCTATGTAAATATGTATTCTTATAGAAGAAAAGAAAATTAAGTTTTAAGACTACTATAAATATGGATGTAAAGGTTTGTAAGATTATTCATTCAAACAATAATAAAAAACTTTAAACGAATATTTGTCTCAATTCGTTTTGTTCTTTTGCTTTTTTCTAAGTTAATTCGCATTTGTTGACAATAATATTTTATAACATACCAACAAGAGGGAATGTTACAAAATACATGGTAAATTTGTCGGAATATATCACGGTCGTACATAGTATAAAGAATATTATTAGTCATGTGAACGATAAGTACGATCTTGTGGTGACCATTTTTGTCATCATAGTCACAAGATTTTGTATATTTTTAAAAATTATATGCAAAATTTATTCAATAAAATAGGTATTACATCAAGTGTGACGATTTGTTCAAAGAATATATGAATCTTATAAGTGGATATGACTAATTTATGCCATTAGGTCTAAATTAGTATTATCAGTATTATTAACAGAAGTTGATAGACTACCGGCTGATTCACGTTTGCTTATATCAAAACCCCGTAGTTTCAGATATGTGAGAGGTAAAAAGTGTGCTGCTGAGACCACTAGACTAATGACAAATAATTCAGCAGTATTATTACTCCTATCGAAAGAAAATACATCAAGGACACCACATGAAACATTATGACTATTTTCTTATGAATATACGCAATGTTTGAAGTTTGAGCATAATACAAATAAAGCATTCTGTTGTAGCATACGGAAACTTTGGATGGTCAGATAATTGCATGTATATATATTCACACTAATTATCTGAATATACTTGCTGGAAACCTATCAGTATATACTTTATAAAATTTCCCGAACTTAACAAACAAATTAATATATAAATCATTAATTGACATATAAATTGAAGATATATGTTCTTATGTGATAGTTATGTACGAATTCTGATCCGAAACGAATATTTTAAGTGGAGATGTCTGAGTTGTCAAATAAAACAAAAATGGTTTGATGGAGAAAGAAGGCACTATATATCATAATTAATTTTGAAGGAAAAGGAAAAGAACCAGAAAATGCAAATGAAAATTTTGATTTAATTCTTTCGGGGCTCTTTTTCTATAGCTTTATATGGAAGAATATGGAACTCAGCGGAGGAGATGAAGTCTTTGGACAGTTTCGGTCCACGTTCTCTTTTACTTTCGAACTTTTTGTTACTATAATCAAACCCAATAGAATATGTTTTGGAATTTTTGGTTACTGTAATTTAAAAAACAATGGAATATATTCACCAGACGATCATGATCGAAGCATGGCTAGTCCACTATATGAGCCACTCATGACTCATTTACTCACTTTTCCACTCTTTTCATCCATAGGAATCCTCCACGCTAGCTACTGTAAGGTCATAGTTATAGACTCGTACGTTAGGTTCTCTGGTCCAACGAATCTGAACAATGCCAACTCCTGTTGTGTGAAACTTTGCTGATCAATAAAGTAATTTATGATATATATATATATATATATTTTAAAACATGATAAATTAAAATGGCTATTATTTTCATATGGCGCTAGTATATATATTTTTTTGCAGCGGGTGCACTGTGCCATTCATAAAGAACTAGAAATAATTTTCAAAATGTTTAATATTATATTAGACTATACGCAATTGTTATATATATATTTTTAATGGTAGAGAATGAGGTCTGCCATATCCAGAGAGGGGGCTCCAACAGAGGCAAAGCCTGACCATCCAACAGCTGAATGATTTTTATCCATATCAATAATATTAGTAACACGACAGAAAAAAAGATCAAGAAGAAATTTATAATATCCCCAGTGGTCCTCTCCAACGAAAGTAATAAATTCAACAAAAAAAGCCTAAAAATGAACAGATGTAGTGGTTAAAATAATACTTCATTCTCATCATAGAAAACGTCCAGAAAACTTGCTATGAAGCTACCGAGCACGAGCAACAATAGTTGAACCAGATTTTTCATAACATAACATACATTGTTTTTTTTTTGACAAAACATAACATGCATTGTTGCAGACAATGAGACAAAATTACAAAGTTTGCTGAATTCTAAGCATTTGACATAATATTTTTGTTTCGAAATTTTGTTATCCGCGCGTGCGCGCGCGCACATATATATATGAATATTCAAAATTTTCATGGATTGAAATTTCAACATTGACTGGAAAACTTATGAAACCGTGGGGTTAAATAAAGGGAGTATTGGTGGGATAGCCAAAATCTGAAGCATAATTAAGAGAATAGCTATGATTTTGACGTAATTGAGCTGGTAACATTTAGCACTGATTTTCTCCGGTTTTACCCTTTGATGTTTCAAGTCACCGGTGACAAATTGTTAAGGGATGACGTCGAAACCAATTTACTTGGCCCACAATTTGTGTAAACTGTTCATACGTAACGTAAGAAAAGAAAACGACGTCACTATAATATATCTTATATTCCATATTAGTATACGGTGCTATTATTGACAGTAAAAATGTGAATTAAAATAGAATTCTTTTAGTATATCTTATATTCCATTTACCAACCTCATTCACTCTAATTTTAAGATGATAATGTATGAAGAAGTTAATACTTCCCAGATTGCACCTATACTATTCTATCTCGGTTGCACATATACTATTTTATCTCTGTGCCATAATACATCACACATACCTCTTAAATGCTAAACTCATACCTAAATTTTGAATACTAAACCCTAAGTTGTTATCACTAAACCCTAACCTCAAATCTCAACTTCAAAATATTATACCCTAAATTCTAATTACTAAACCCTAAACCCAAATATAAACATTAAACCCAAATAGAATATAACGAAATACATAGTATAGTACATATTGGAAAATAAAATAGAACATCTTTTATTAATCGTCAAATGGAACGACACATGATTGGATCACTAAACCCAAATTTCAACCCCCACCTTCCAAATACTAAACCATAAATACTAATAACTAAACCTCAACTCCTACCTTCCAAATACTAAACCGTAAATCTTAATCACTAAACCCTAAACCCTAGTTATATACCCTAATCCCAGATAAAATTGAACAAAATACATAGTATAGTACACATATTGGTGAATAAAATAGAACACTCTTTATTAAGCATCAAATGGAACGATACATGATAGGGTGAGTAAACCCAAACCTCAATCCCTACCTTCCAAATACTAAACCCTAAATCCTAGTTATATACCCTAAACTCAAATAGAATGGAACAAAATACATAGTATAATACATATTAGTGAATAAAACATGACACTCTTTATTAACCGTCAAATGGAACGATACATGATAGGGTCACTAAACCCAAACCTCAACCTTCCAAATACTAAACCCTAAATCTTAATCACTAAAACCCTAAACTCAAGTATAAACCCTAAACTCAAATAGAATGAAACAAAATACCTAGTATAGTGCATATTGGAGAACAAATAATACATTCTTTATTAATCATTAAACAAAACGATACATGATAAAAAGTATAATAACAAACTGTTTCACATTACATAACATGAATAAAATATCCATTATACATATTTTTTTCATTTCTATTCCATACACATATAATAGAATAGAACACAATGTTACAAATCTGTTCATCTTCTCTAATCAATTTTGGGTCATTTACAGAGACAAAAAATAAGTGTAACAGACGACATCCGTGTGATTAATACATGTAATCGCCTAGTAAATAGAAGAGATCAAGGCGATTGAAGGAAGATTTGATGCACCTCGTGGTGGCGTTTACGTCGTTGGCGACTCCGTAGATTTCAGATGCGCAAAGATTTCCATCAGTAGCCAAGCGTCGCCGTTGCAAATGGGCATCTCCTTTTTTTTCTGAGACGGCGACGCTTTTACCGATCAGCCGTCATCGTCGGAACTGTAAAACAAAAACAAAACAGAGTATAAAAACAAAAGTATGATTGTGATAATGAATGATTTAAGAGAAGAAGGAAAAGCAATGGAAGATGTGTTGTATCTGCTCACCGTGTACGTTTTCATTTTTGTTCATTTCGTGAGAAGAAATTGTGTGCAAAAAGATGTATGAATGAACACAGACCACGTTAACAAAATTTTTGTTTTCTTTGTGCAGGTTTCACCGGTTGTAGATAAGGGTATAATGGCAATATTATATAAAAGACACAATACATATGGATGATTTAGGTTTTTTGGTTATACAATGAATAATCTTTTGTTTGATTGCTGTACAATGCAATTTCCTTTAAATAAACTATTTTAACATATGTAAAGTTCAATAATTCAATTAATCTTAAATGTTTTTTTTTAATCTTAAATGTTAATATTATGTATTGACATATATTTGTTAATTTGTGCTGCCCGCATGTCTAAAAGGTTATATATTGATTAAAAAGTGATGGGTAAGAGCTAAGAAATTCGTAAGTCAACCTATAACAACTAAGATTAACATAATAATTCAGTCTATACGAAAAAAAAATTGATGACTAGTTTATATAAGCTTTTTCTTTGATCTCTTTCTCTTAAACAGATTACTCGAACTATTAAGAAATATTACTGAACCGAACCAATCTATCAACCAAGATAACGATCATGTCACCGTTATTTAAAATGCATAAGTACATGTTGCCGCGTCCTGCACTTACGGGAGACCACTAACTGTGCCTTAAGAACTTTCTTTGTAAAATATTGTTAATGAATATAGAATATTAATTTGAATTTAGTTAGTAAATATTTCATCAGTTTCAAAACGTAAAACTAATAAAGAATTTAGTATTTGTAAATGTTAATTTTAATTTTATCAGAAATATTAAAAACATTTTATAGTTTTTTTATGATTAGTTGAATTATTTCTAATTATACGTTAATAAGACTTTTGAAAAATAGAATTCAAATCATTATACTTTAGCCAAAATAGCATATATATATTTTTTTAACGAATATCAACATGTATTTTTCTTCTTTTTCAACAATAACGCGTGGTTTAAATATTTGATTGGGTTAGATGCGATCATAAACACTAAACATATTTCTTGGCCTACTTGTAAACGATTTCAGTTGGTGCGTTTTTCGTTTGATGACCATTTTATAACGCTATTAAATGCTTCCAATCAAAAATTCATTTTGTGTCAATATCACTTACAACACATATTTGTCTTAGTCGTTTTATCAAACTATATAAACTACCCAAAAATGTGTTGTGAAAACACAATCTTAACTTATTATACATATCATTAAAATTCGTGTATGAAAGAAACATTCGTCCGAACTCTGGACAGCTGACTTATTATATGTTAACATCTTTTGGGCGGCACCTGAAAATTTAAATATTTCCCTACTTTTTTTATAAAGAAATATTTCCCTACTTACCTGTAGTTTATCACGGAACTGGAAAATTGTATTATTCGATTATAAATTTATATATATGTGACTCCTGAGTCCTTTCAAACGTTCAGTTTCTTATAATATACGTTGGCAACAAACTACCAATTATTTTTTCCTGGTCGGCAAAATCACAAATTATATATTTACAGACATCACTAAATTAAATGATATAGGTCTTTGTTACCAAAAAAAAAATGATATAGGTCTTACACCATGATGCATAGCAATTTTCTGACTTTTTTACGATCGTCGTTTTCTGGATTGGGCCATCATGTATCTTTGCATGTCCACAAGTTTAAGCTTGAAAAATTATAATAGAGCAGCAAAACTGTGCGTATGGTGTGTCATATGTGCGTATGGTGTGGACTGGTAACGAGTACAAATCAAAACAGATAGGAGTAGAATAAAACATTTCCAAAACAAAAACGTTCTAAGAATTTATAGGAGAAAAGAAATTTCAAACTAATTAAATACTAGTATGATAGTGTGTGGCTGGCCATGAACCAACATGGAGACCCAATAGCCGGTAGCCAGCACAGCACTAGCGAGCGTAAGAAGACACAGTCAATGGCTAACTGCACCTAAGAAGAACGAAGCCACATAAGAGTCTAGGTTCATGCTTACAGGGCAGGGGCCCACTATTTTCTTAAAAGTCAACTCCATCCCCCAAAGAAATCGCTCCTTTCTTTTGACCTTTTCGCTTTTCTCAATTTGGAGCCAAGTGGCATTTTCGTGAAAACAAGTTCGATCTAACCGCTTCGATGTGTTTCTAGTTTCCATGACTTCTGTCATTATCACTTCATATAACCTTTTTATTCTCCCTGGAAAACGATGAATATCATAATCACGAGTTTTTATCTCTTTTAATTTAAAGATTATTTCAGTTAAAAACACCAAAAAACGAATTTATTAACAAAACGTTTCTCTTCTACTGCGAATTCTTTGTATTTTAAGGGCTTTTTTCCCCAGTTTACATATTTCTCTGTTTATTTATTAATATTTTGAGAGAAATTCAGCGAACCTAGACACGATTTGGGTTTGCTAATTTTAATGTTTTTAACTTAGAAAATAATAGTGAACGATCTGGCGTTTCAAATCTGATAAAGGGGAGGTTGTAACTGTGTCTCTCTTGAACTTTCTTCTACTTCTTAAATATTTGTTTATTTCTTTTTATGTTATTAAAAAGTTCACTTTTCGTATAAAGAAAGAAAGAAAACCACGTGAAAGATCTCTAGAGGAAAAGGCTACAAAAACGAGATCGAATTTCTACTTCTTTTCCAGGTAAGTGGTGGTTTTCACCTTCCAACTATCAATGGTTATGCATCTTTTTGTTACTTTACCCACTTTTTGTTTCATCATTTTATATTTATTTCCCCATTTATAGAATACACGTGCGTATATGCTAATCATATACACTTTTATTGTTAAAACTTAATCATAGTTCTGATCAGTTCATTTTTCGATAGTTTTACCGTGTGATACCAGAATCATCATCACGCATTATATAATTGATCGAATAGTCGTGCATAGCACCATTATATCCATTAGAACGTTCCTTTGATAATATATCAATTAACTCAAACTTCAATCATGCATACACCGTTCTTGTTTAGTTGTATTAATCACAAAGTCATAACATTTGGTTTTCATTTTGGCAGTTTGACTCTAGTAATAATTTTTTTTAGCTTAACGTTTTAATTTGTGCATATAAATTGGAAACCCCAATTGCTATGAAATATGTTTGGTTGAAAACTTATAAGAGCAGCCAAAGTATTAGAATTAATCCAGCCACTCCATATCACCTTGCACAAAAGACAGGCTTTCCTTGGAATTATAATTAGCAAGTTAATTCGAAATTGACAGAACAGCTACATAGTTTGAGTTTGGACAAGATGTAAAGTCCAGAATAGAACTTTTGAACCACTAAAAATAGAGCATATGTGTATATGAATTAGGTTTGTTTTGTATCTAGTTAGGTACTTAGGTCGTCTTTCTAAATTTGTGTTCAGTTCGGTTTGCATTCTGGGATTTTTAGGTCTTGTTTCTAATATTTCTGTTCAAGCAACCAATATCTAAGAAAATCTGGATGTCAAATGTTAATTAAGTATATTATTTTCGAATATTGCAATACATCTTAATTCTTAATCGTCTACTCAAAGCTTTAATTAAATTAAATACTAGGAAACTGAAAGAAGATAAATAACGTTAAATTCTCGTCCTTGATTGATATATATTGGTATTATAAATATCTATATTTATCTCAAAACATCTGCACATTGCCACGTGGCAGTGCCAGTTCTAGTCAACGACCTCTCCTATGGCAGACAGTTAACTAGATTATTGAATTGAGATTGTTTGCAGTTATGCGCATATGTAATTTGCTACAAAACCATTGACTTAGTTTGTTTTAACATAAATGTCGACAGACACAAATAATCAATTTGCAATCTATTTAGACTTTTCATATTTGATCATGCATTTGGTCTCTTACCTATCCACATTCATCAATCTATACGATGACACGCTCTTCTCATAATTAATTAAAATCAATCTCCTAAATTTTTCACTATAAATAAGCTGCACCAATGTTGCTACAAAATCACACTTTGAGTCACCTACAAACCATATATCCAGCTATCTATTCTATCTCCTGGTTCGATTATATATCCTCAAACTGATTTTAAACCAAACCTCAAACATTGTGACTGAATTAACCTAACTAGTCTCTTGTCCTGTTTTGTAGATACATAGCTATGGCCTCGAGAGCTCATCCTGTGGACGGTGATGCAAGTCCGGGTACGGACGGTGGAGATTTTCCGATCAAATCATCGCCTCCACGGCATAAAGTTGGGATCCCACCGAAGCAGAACATGTTTCATGAGTTCATGTACACGTTCAAAGAAACTTTCTTCCACGATGATCCTCTCAGACATTTTAAGGATCAGCCTAAGTCCAAGCAGTTCATGCTCGGTCTCCAATCTGTCTTTCCGGTTTTCGATTGGGGACGTAGCTACAATCTCAAGAAGTTTCGTGGTGATCTCATTGCCGGTCTAACCATTGCCAGTCTCTGTATTCCTCAGGTAAAAAAACCTATTCACACTAGTTGACTTGTGTCACAAGTCATCTATCCTTGCTTTGTTTATAAAGTATATTCTATGATGATTCCAGGATATTGGATACGCTAAGCTCGCGAATCTGGACCCCAAATACGGTTTATGTAAGTTTGAATTTTACTTAACTTTGAGTAATAACACATGGGATGGGACAACTCATAAATCTATATGGTAAATGGTTTTACAGATTCGAGTTTTGTTCCTCCATTGGTGTATGCATGTATGGGGAGTTCTAGGGATATAGCAATCGGACCCGTCGCTGTGGTTTCTCTGCTGCTAGGTACTCTCCTTCGAGCTGAGATCGATCCAAACACAAACCCTGATGAATACCTCCGCCTTGCCTTCACCGCCACGTTTTTCGCCGGTGTCACCGAAGCAGCTCTTGGCTTCTTCAGGTTAGGGTTCTTGATTGATTTTCTTTCCCACGCGGCCGTGGTTGGATTCATGGGTGGTGCAGCCATCACAATCGCTCTTCAGCAGCTTAAAGGGTTCCTAGGGATCAGAAAATTCACCAAGAAAACCGATATCGTTGCTGTTTTAGATTCTGTCTTCAGTGCAGCTCATCACGGTGTAAGAACTCTAGTTTTGTGTTATTGATTCCTCCATTGTGTAATAATATATTTCACTAATACATGTCGATTTGGTTTATGCAGTGGAATTGGCAGACTATACTCATTGCTGCATCTTTCTTGACCTTCCTTCTCACCTCTAAGCTCATTGTAAGAAATTATATACTCCATCCGTTTTTAAATAGATATGCTTAAGAAAGTTTTTGATGTTTCAAA
The DNA here is from genome assembly GCA_019706035.1 of Raphanus raphanistrum subsp. raphanistrum. Classification (NCBI taxonomy): domain Eukaryota; kingdom Viridiplantae; phylum Streptophyta; class Magnoliopsida; order Brassicales; family Brassicaceae; genus Raphanus; species Raphanus raphanistrum. Next base: position 56,963,624 of record CM033988.1, read on the forward strand.
AGAGATGTTTTCATATTTTAATATAATTTTTAGTTTTTTTCAAAAGTTGTGTAACCAATAATATTTTAGAATTTTCTAATATATTTTGTAATTGGTTAAATAGTTTTAAATTTATATTTTGATCATATTTTTTAAATGAAAAACAAGTTTCTTAATAGTTGTGCACTAATCTAAAACTTCAAATATTTTGGAACAGAGGGAATATATTGTAATATCATAATAGTTTGTTCTTATTGTTTTGATCTGAATCGGATATCTCTTGGTTTGTTGATGGAACAGGGGAAAAGGAGCAATAAACTGTTCTGGGTTCCAGCGATTGCACCACTAATATCAGTTATCATTTCTACCTTCTTTGTCTACATAACCAGAGCCGACAAGCAAGGAGTCCAAATTGTAAGAACTCACTGAAAGCTAGCTATTCTAAGTAGTTACTTGCCTCACAAGCCTTCCGACTTTGTGTTAACTTGTTTCCTTCTCTAATGAATAAAGGTGAAACACCTTGACAAAGGGATCAACCCTTCCTCTTTTGATCAAATTTACTTCTCCGGAGATAACTTGGCAAAGGGGATTCGTATTGGTATAGTCGCTGGAATGGTCGCCTTAACAGTAAGTTACAAATCAACAACTAAGATTTCAATTTAAAACCAATTAGTTAGAAGTCAAGACTTGAATATTTTAAATGTTCAAGGAATAATTAGACGGTCATTAGGTTTTATGTAATGGAGTAGTGTCTATACGCCGCCTAAATTGTTTTAATTAACAAGATCATTTTCTAACACTGAATATATTAATGTTTTCACAGGAAGCTGTAGCAATTGGAAGAACGTTTGCTGCAATGAAAGACTACCAAATCGACGGCAACAAAGAGATGGTAGCACTAGGTGTTATGAACGTTGTTGGGTCCATGTCTTCTTGCTACGTAGCGACTGGATCATTCTCAAGATCGGCTGTAAACTTCATGGCTGGATGTCACACCGCGGTTTCCAACATCATAATGTCAATCGTTGTTCTCTTGACACTGCTCTTCCTCACTCCTCTCTTCAAGTACACACCAAACGCAATCCTAGCAGCTATCATCATCAACGCGGTGGTTCCTTTGATTGATATCCAAGCTGCGATTTTGATCTTCAAGGTCGATAAGCTCGACTTCATCGCTTGTATGGGAGCTTTCTTCGGCGTCATCTTTGTCTCCGTTGAGATCGGACTTCTCATTGCCGTATGTCTCACGCTATCTAAACCCTAAATCTATGCCATCATGAATGACTCTAACTCCAGCTCTGTCTTAGTTTGCTGATTTTGTTTTGTGTGTGTTTGTGGACAGGTCTCTATATCGTTTGCTAAGATTCTCTTGCAAGTCACAAGACCTAGAACCGCGGTTCTTGGAAACATTCCAAGAACTTCAGTATACCGAAACATCCAACAGTATCCTGAAGCCACCATGGTTCCAGGGGTTCTTACCATCCGTGTTGACTCGGCAATTTACTTCTCCAACTCAAATTACGTCAGAGAAAGGTCAACCCTAAACAAAAAATTTAACCCTAGCCAAGAACTTTTACTTGGATGACAAGAAGACTAATCCGGAAACCCTTGGATTTTACAGGATCCAAAGATGGTTACTAGAGGAAGAAGAGAAGGTGAAAGCTGCAAGCCTACCTAGGATCCAGTTTCTAATCATCGAAATGTCTCGTAAGTTAACTTTACTCATAATCAATAGCTATGAAGTCAGAACCGGTTCTGGAGAGAGCCGGATGATATATTCAATTTTGCCTCCAAATTTTGAAAGAATTATTATAAATAAGTCGTATAGCATTCAAATTATCAAAAAACTATTAAAACTAACCCTAAAGCCCCTAAATCTCAGATCATATATGTAGTTTTCTCTAGTGCTTATTCCTTATAAGCAAAGATTAATGAAAACAATATTTTTTTCAGCTGTTACGGACATCGATACAAGTGGTATTCACGCTCTAGAAGACTTATACAAATCTCTCCAGAAAAGAGATATTCAGGTAAAACATATACAAAAACAAATAGATTTAATTAAGGATTAGTTGAAGAAGATTAATTACCTTTGTGGAGAGTTGAAAAGTTTGATTCTGTTTATAACAGTTGGTTCTTGCGAACCCTGGACCGTTGGTGATTGGCAAGCTACACTTGTCACACTTTGTTGACATGTTAGGACACGACAACATCTTTCTGACGGTGGCTGACGCCGTGGATGCTTGCTGTCCAAAACTCTCAGACGAGGTCTGAGATTCCAAGAAAGAAGAAGATGAAGATAATGACGAAGAAAGAAGATGTTTGATAAGTGTTTGTACAGTAGTGTCAAAGAAAGTGAGTTTTGCTTTCAGTTATTGCATCTTTGGTCCCCTTTTGTTTGTGCCACAAGAGAGGTCAACTGTAAAGTTGACCTCTAGGTCCCACCTTAGCGTCTTGCTTTTCTACTTTTGTAATAAAGTGTAGATTTTACCTAATTGCCATTTCAAATTTAAATACTTATATCAGATTAAAAAAATTCTAAACGAAATTAACAACAGTGATAAATCATAGGGAAATTGCATTGCATACACATAGCAACACAAAAAAAAAAATTTATAACCATAACAACTTCTTGGTTATGATATTGTTTGTATAATATGTATAAAGACAAAAAATACCCTTCATTCTACTATTTCAATTTCACTCTCACTTCCATCGTTCATCACTTCATCTTGTTCTTCTGAAACTATTTTTTTCCAGAATGATCTTTATTCTCTTTCTTTTGTCTGATGATCATTTATAAGCTTTATGAAATTCTTGGAAAGTGATACTTCGCATGCTGTGTAATCATCTGATCCAATAACTATGTTTGATCACGTTTCTCCATATATTTGTTTGGGTTTACATTTTTAATACTTCAATATATGTGGATTAAAAACAGAGGATGCGTAAGAACTAATGGAGAAGATGAACAGTAAATGTTGTGTTGTACTATTCCATTTGATAAATATAGAATAGTACAACACAATGTACTATAACATCATCTCCACTCCTCCTCCTCTTTTTCCTCTTCCTCTTACATCATCTCCACTCTTCCTCCTCCCCGTGCACGCAACTCTCACATAAGCTTTCCTTCGTGTCATAACACATACATTTATGGTGACATTCTCAAGTTGTTATGTTAACTTTGACCCTCTCAATTGGTTAGACACTGTGTACATATTAAAAATAAAAGTTTATGTGGTTGTGTCGAGTATTTCATATTCAAACTATCATATTAACTTTGACCCTCCCAATTGGTTAAACTGCTCTAATTTTCTTCATAATCTATATCCCCATATCATACGTCATATATTCTATACTATTTTAAATTACAGTATAGTATGATAAATTTTCTTTTCTCTTCTTTTGTAATTTACATCTCCTTCTCTGCCTCATAATTCTTCTTATTCACTACTTGATCAGTTACACTGTTTTGTTCTCTAACACTGTTGCCCATTCATCATCTCAATCTCTAAAGAAACTTTAAAGAATTTCATATATACAAATTTTGTGGGTGTATCGAGTATTCCATACCATAATATGTATAGTATAGTCACATAATGGATAAAAGTTTGGGTTTAGGGTTTAGGGTTTAAGATTAGGGTTTGGGTTTAGGGTATATGGTTTGGGTTTAGGGTATATGGTTTGGGTTTAGGGTATATGGTTTGGGTTTAGGGTTCATAGTTTGGATTTAGGGTTTATAGTTCAGGGTTTAGGTTTAGGGTATATGATTTGGGTTTAGAATTTTATATTTGGGTTTAGTATATGAATTTGTGTTTGTTTATTTGTCTTTACCTATACTATATGATTTGAGTTTAGATTTAGGGTTTCTCTCTCTCTCAATTTATCATATTATACTCTATTTTAAATTACAGTATAGTATGATACGTTTCTTTTTCTCTTATTTTGCACTTTGTATCTCTTTCTCTACCTTCTGATTCTTCTTACTCACTACTTGATCAGTTACATTATTTTGTTTTCCAACACCATCGCCACTCATCAGCTCTTTCTCTAAAGAAATTTTAGAGAATTTCATATATACAAAGTTTGTGGGTGTGTCGAGTTTTCCATACCATAGTATGTATAACATAGTCATGTAATGATAATGGTTTGAGTTTAGGGTTTAAGATTAGGGTTTGGGTTTAGGGTACATGGTTTGGGTATATGGTTTGGGTTTAGGGTTTTGGTTTGGGTTTAGTGTTCAGAATTTGGGTTTAGGGTTTATGGTTTAGTGTTTGGGTTTAGGGTATATGGTTTGGGTTTAGGGTTTAGATTTGGGTTTAAGATTTAGGATTTGGGTTTAGAGTATATGGTTTGGGTTTAGGGTTTAGGTTTGGGTTTAAGATTTAGGATTTGAGTTTAGGGTTTAGGGTTTACATTTTATGTTTGGAATAATCTATTCTATATCTATATTATATATAGAATAGTATATAATTCGAGCGTTTGATAATACACAAACACGTTTTTCCATGTATGGCTATATTCTTAATTGTCATAGTCTTTCGACTATACTAAATAACATATAGTATAGTATTACAAATTTAGTTTTAGAGCTTCAAAATCAAACACACGCGCCTAAAAGGAGAATTTGGTCAAGATTGTGTGCTAATTGTCCCATCCACCGTTTGCAACTGTAGAATGGCTATATGCTTGAGTTTTTCCTCCCTTATGTACATCTCACAAATTCTCCCTAAATCATAAGTATAAGTCCAACCTGGAGATCTATATTTCTGGTAAAATGATTAAAACAAATGAAAGCTCAATAATGTGACAAGTTGAAATTTAAAAGCACATTGGAAATAAGTATTAATGAAACTGATCCTATCCATACGTTAGCCTGCACAAAAATGATATTATACCATATCCTTAGCAGTAAGTAATCACATTTTAATAAGTCAATTTGGAGAGGTTGGCGAATAATTTGTTCTGATCAAGACATGGTTATGAACCTGAACCAGAAACAAAGCCAGATTCATTAAAGAGTAGTTTAAAAGCCAGATTCGCGCTGTAAATTACAAGTGGTCTTGATGGCTTCTCTCTGTTATAGCTTATATTGAATCAAAGCCCAAACATATAAATCCATGAAACCCACCTTTCTATTTTCTTTTTCACAAAACGCTGCGTTTTTGGCTTTTATCTCTATTTGATAGCTAGCAACATTCTTCCTAGAGCAAGATAATTAGAAATTTTAAAATCCTCCAAACTGTTAAGTAGAATTTGTTACTATTAGCATTTGATGAAATAATCACATGTATGAAATAATTTTTAAAAAAGAATAAATAAATTTAATGACCCAAAAGTGCATTTTAAGTTTGCATACTCGCACTTGAGAGCATGAAATAAATTTGGTAGTTTAAATCTTTAACTATTTGAAATTGGTAAGTTTGATACTAAATTATTATTTGCACAGTTTAATTTTTTAACTAATAGTTGATTTGGTAAACTATGACTAAAAATTTAATACTATTACTTGCACGATTTAATTCCCTAACTAATACTGTAGTTGATTTGACAAATTAATGACTAAAAAGTCAACTGTTAAGTTATAAATAATTCTCGAAGTTATAAATAATTCTCGTAATTTTTTTATCAATTATCTTTGTCATTAAATTTGAAAAGTTTGAAATCTCTAAATTCAAACTCAATAACTTTGAGTGAAGATGGTTTTCAGCGACGACAAAGATAATTTTCTATTGAAAGGAGAGCAAATCCGATCCAATCACGGAAAAAATATCATCAGAAATCGTCTTTCGAGTTTTTCATGTTTAGTGGCGTTGATATAAAAACTAATGATACTCATGTACGACTTAATAGTTGATTTTTTAGTCACTAATTTACTAAGTTAACTATTAATCAATGAATAAAATCGTACAAATAATAGTTCGGTATTAAATTCGATGATTTCAAATAGTCCATGATTTAAACGTCCATGCATACACATTTACTTTGGTTTTTTGGTTTTTTTTTCTTTTTTGGTTTTTTGCGATTTCTCATATTTTAGGAAAAGGCAGCCCAGCCAGCCCGTCTTCAAGTTGCACAGTTAGAATTTGGAAACAATACATACTGGGCTTTATTGGAGAAAAGCCCAACCAAACCAAATAAATCCACGAAACCCACAAATCTACAAAACGCTGCGTTTTTGTCCTTTTTCTTTTTGTAATCTCTCACTCTCATAGTATCTGATCTGTTGCCGCCTCCGTCATTATCCGAAACTCCGCCGTCAATGGAGCTTCTCCTCTCATTCCGCTCCGTCGGAGCTCACCTCCTCCGTCACGCCGCTCCGATCATAACCAGAGGCAACAGAACAACCAAACCCACCTCTAAAAATCTAACCTTTCTCTTATTCTCTTCCTCCTCTGCTAAAACCCCTCTTCTTAAACCCCGAGCTGCGTCATCAGGTTTAAAGCCACTGAAACGATCTCAAAGTTCGATTTTCAAACCCTAATTTGCTAAAAGGGTTACTCTCTTTTTTCCCATTTGTTTCAGAGAAGGGCTCTTTTGTTTACAAAGGAGACGAGCGTGTGTTGGGTCTTCAGAGCAGCAACAAGGTAGCTGACGACGACGCGTTTGATAATCATCAGTTCCAGAGCTCGAGTACTATCGCGGCGATTGTGACGCCGATCGGTGGTCCACCTGGAGCCGTTGGAATCGTGCGGTTGTCGGGAGATAAGGCTGTGGAAGTCGCTGGACGAGTCTTCCGTTCTGCTGCTAATAAGAAGAGGAAGGAGAGTGATGATTTGTGGCAGCCGAGGAGTCATTTCGTGGAGTATGGACTTGTTGTTGATTCCAAAGGCAATGTTGTTGACGAGGTAAAGTTTCAATTTTTTTTTTAATTCCCATTGACGCTATTAATAGAAAGCTTCAGACTTTGTATGATAATTGGGAGTGGGGCTGCTGCTTTTATTAGGTTTTGGCAGTGCCTATGTTGGCTCCTCGGTCATACACAAGGGAAGATGTGATTGAGCTCCAGTGTCACGGTAGCGAGGTTTGTCTGCGTCGTGTTTTGAGGGCATGTGTTGACGCTGGAGCAAGGTTAGCTGAACCAGGTCAGGAAACTATATTTCTTCTTATGTTGAGTTTTTTTTTTTTTTTGGCTATAGATTCTGAATCCTTTTTATTTATTTTAACAGGAGAGTTTACACTACGTGCGTTTCTAAATGGGCGTTTGGACCTTACGCAAGCTGAGAACGTTGAGAAACTTATCTCAGCCAAGTCTAGTGCCGCTGCAGATGCTGCTTTGGAAGGGATTCAGGCATATATAACATCTCTCCACTCCTTGTGATACTAATAATATTATTTGATCATTGTTATATATAATATAACTAACTACAAGTGTTGTTATTAGGGAGGGTTTTCGTCTTTGGTCAAATCATTAAGAGCGCAATGCGTTGAGCTCCTCACTGAAATCGAAGCTCGTTTGGATTTCGAGGACGAGATGCCTCCACTGGATGTAGACTTGGTTATCAGCAGAATAAACAAAATGTCTGAAGACGTGGAAAGTGCGTTAGATACAGCAAACTATGACAAGCTTCTTCAAACCGGGTTGCAGGTAAACACACACACACACAAACATAAGCTTCTTCTTGTTCATGCTTGAAGCTTTGGTTATATCATTTTGTCTTACAGGTAGCTATTATTGGGCGTCCTAACGTTGGGAAATCAAGTCTTTTAAATGCATGGAGCAAAGTATGGAAACATAATGATCGTTTTTATTTATCTTTTTAACAGAGTTTTATTATTCAAATGGAATTGCATTAGATTTTCAACTGGTGGTGATTTAAATTTAGCGTGCAGAGTGAGAGAGCCATTGTTACAGAAGTTGCTGGTACCACTCGTGACGTGGTGGAAGCTAGTGTTACCCTCCGTGGCGTGCCTGTCACTCTTCTTGACACTGCTGGTATCAGAGAAACCAATGACATTGTCGAAAAAATAGGTACTCTCTCTCTCTTTTTCAAAAAAAAAATGTATGTTTCAAAATTTTAACACATTGAGAAAATATATTACTTCTTCCAGCGTTGTAAAAAGTGTTACTTTACATATTTCAAGCAGATTGAAAAAAAATGTATGATTAACTAAGTAAAAACTATTTAAATAAAAATCAACTGGTTATTTTTAAAGGGTAAAATAGATTTAATGTAAAGTTACATTGGAAATATATACTGATATGATTAATTACATAATTCAAGCAGACTAAAAAATGTAAAATATACCAATAAAGTATGATTAACTAAGTAAAACCTATTTAAATAAAAATCTATTGGTTATTTGTTATTATAAGTATTATTCAAGGATTAATTGCGAAAGCTCAGATCTTGAGATAGAGTGTGATGAAAAAACTGCAGGAGTTGAGAGGTCAGAGACAGCTGCTAAACTTGCTGATGTAATAATCATGGCGGTGAATGCTGTTGAAGGCTGGACTGAAGAAGACACTGAGCTTCTTCGTAAGATACAATCTGACAAGGTAGTTATTTGATATTCACTTCTTATTAGTTATTACTTATTACTACTGTTCTTATGTTGTGATTTTTGGTGAAATGAAACAGCCTATGATTCTGGTGATGAACAAAATCGACTGTGCTACTCCTGAACAACTAGAAGATAAGAAGGAAGAAGCTTTCCACAGATCTGTATTTACATCTGCTGTTACTGGTCAAGGAATTGAAGAGCTTGAAGAAGCAATATTGGAGATTCTTGGTCTTGATCGTGTCCCGAGTGGAGGACATCAATGGACAGTGAATCAGGTCTTTCTCATTTCTAAAAATGTTATTATTTTGTTTTTAGCCGTTAACTTTTGAAATGTTGCATTTATCCCCCCTCTTTTTGTGTATCAGAGACAATGCGAGCAACTGGTGCGGACGAAAGAGGCGTTAGAGAGGCTGAGAGAAGCAATCAAAGATGAGATTCCGATTGATTTCTGGACTATTGAGCTTAGAGAAGCTGCTTTGGCGCTTGCTCAGATCAGTGGCCAAGATGTCACTGAAGAGGTCTTATCTTCTATCTTTGCCAAGTTTTGTATTGGTAAATAATAAAATCATTTCTACTTCAACCTATGTTACTCACTGTCTACAGCTCTGCATCCTCATAGAATAGAAAACAAATATATAAAATTTGTTTTATTGGGTTTTTAAAATATTTTATATCACTGACAGACAATTATTGAAGTCAACTTCAGATTTTTATTTTAAATGAAAAGAAGTAAATGCGTGTGGGATTTAATGTAGTAACTAAATGTCCTGACTCCTGATTGATTTTGTTGCTTGTGAATGATTATCATTGTTAATTGATATAAACAACGTCAAAAAATAATAATGAAAGCGAATAACGAAAAGTAACCAACCCGACCAAACAAAAAATAATGAAAGGTGTGGGCCAGATGATGAAGCCCACTAGTGAAAGAGAATATGGCCCACTTTCAATTACTGGGATTGATATTTGGAACTGGGGGACCAAGTTGTATTTGGTTACTGTGTAATAATAACCCTTTTCGTTGTCCGAACGAATCAGCAACCAAAGAAATAAATAAAATAAAAATTAACGTCTCTTCACTTTTTTTGACTCACTTGTATCCACTTGTCCTCTCAATCATATTCATACCAAAACCTCTATATTACCACCAAATGTCCACGTCAGCTCCAGCTTCCCCTTCACTTTCATTTACCATCATCATTTAACAAAATAATATTGATTTTTTTTTTTGAAAATCAAAATAATATTGATTTGAATGTCACAAAATTTAAAAATCAATTAGTCATACTCATATGCTTGGTATCACATCTACAAATAAATCCGTGATTTTCCATTTCGAGTTGTTCAATTGATGTCAAAGTACTTCAAATAAATGTTAACGTTTTTGTGTGTTGCATTCAAATGAAATATATCTGAACTGTTTAGACTTATTGAAGCAAAATATATATTAGTTTAACTTTAAATTCAATGCCGTCTGTTTTTTTGTTTTGTCAAGAGATTATGATTTGAATCTTCTCAATTTCAGTAATACTCCTTACTAATTAATCTAGCAAAGATACATGGGGGTTTCATAGATTCTGGATACTAAATTAAGTTTCATGGCATATATTTTGGCTTCTGTGATATATAAACACTTTAGACGATTACATGTCTTTTATTATCATAGTATAACAATTTTGTAATTACGAGCTATATAGAGTTCTTGTACGTTCTTATTATACAAAATTTATTGTTTGTGGAAACTTTGAAGTCGTGGCCATAATCTCTTTTGTTTGATATTCAAGTTTGAGGCAGAGTTAGAATGGATAGATTGATCTTTTCTATCTGATACGAATATTTTACCACATGAAACAGGCCGGCCTGGCTACTATATCTTCTCAGTGACTTACACATAAGTTTTTAAGTAAACCTCATCTCAAACCTTTTCACCGTGACCTAAGCAGAAATAAAATAAACTCATGCTGATCTCATTTTCTAAATTATCATTTTAATCTTCGAGGATTACAACTTCGAGATATTAGAAAAAAAAACTTCGAGACCGACCATTTTGGTACAATGTGCCGCTCTGTTTTGTCTCTAGGTTTTTCTGTAAAAAGAGGTGACAATGCACCAATCAGAACGAGCTTCTGGTGTGATTTTCGATCACAAAGTATTTTTTTAAAGGGAAGTAGGGGCTTTTGAGTTTTGAGGAGTATCTATCTTCCCCATGCAAAATATACTCAACATTTTTTGTTTGGGCATTAAATCGTCTACAAATAATGCTGAAGTTTGGTGAGAAATATGAGGCATATGAACATTGTGAAGTGGAGAAACGAGAGGAGGCTCTATAAATCTGCAAAGGCCAAATTGAATTAAACATTATTGTCATTTGTCAAGAAGGTGGTCCATTTTTAATAGCCGAGACGTGAGGAACCAAATAACAACATTTCCCTTTCAGTTTTCATTTATTTCCAGAATTATTTTCTACTACGATGTGTTTGTTATTATTTCGAATTTGAAATGAGTTTTTTTTTTGTAATTATTATTGTTTCTTTTGGCCATATTTCGAGTGAAGAAAATGACTGGATGGAATGGACAATTAATGCTTGAGGACAACTATCTTTGATGTGGAAAGTTAATTATTGTTAACACAGTGGGCCCATTGTTTAGCCTAATGGGCCCTTTTCGAATGATATGTGAAAACTCGAAAATTTATCGCTTTACCTGTTTAACCGTGGAGAAAACAACTCTTGTATTTTGCACCTTCTATAGACAGAACAGACAATAACATAGAATCTTTACCGTATTACACAAAGTAGTTTTTGTTACATGCAAAATGTTCTCGTCTTAAAAAAATATTAATTCCAGAATTCTGACGTGGCATTATCATGAAGCGAACATAATCAGATCAGAAACAATCAACGGCTTAGATTAAATCCTCAGCTTATGGTTCTTCTTTATCTACTCCGTCTCTTCTCCTTTCCTCACTCCCTCCTCTCTTTCTCTCTTCCCTCGCTCTCTGTTCAGAGCCCAAACCAGAACACACACACTAACACGATGCTGCTTGGAAAGAGACAACGACCACCGATCAACAGAACAACGAGTCTATCCGAGATAAAGTTTGATCTGAACCTTCCCAGCGAATCAGAGGTACCATCAACTCAGCAGAGTCCAAGCCAAAATACTGTGGTCGGGCCGTCCGGTTCCAACGGTCAACACGTAGCAGCAGCCGTCGATCCACGGTTCTTAGCTATGGTCTCACCGAGAGGTAACCTGAGGAGACACTCAGGCGAGTTTTCCGACGCTGGACATTTCTTGAGATCTTGCTCCTTATGTGAACGCTTACTTGTTCCTGGCCGTGACATCTATATGTACAGGTATGTATATGAACCAAAACATTTAAAAAATCAATAGACTCTTGAATCTTTTTTTTTGTAACTTACATATAATTGTATTTTGAATCTTGATCATAGAGATATTCGTGAAAGTAAATTTTATTTTTACTGTTTTAACCGTTTTACGAGTGTCTGGTTTTTGGAATCCAAACCCTAACAAAAAGTACAATGATTAGCTCCGGAAGATATTAGGCTTCCCTAATTTGGCCGATTTATGTTTATCTAGTTTGGTGTTTATAATTTAAATATTATATAATTAGTGATAATTATTTGTTATTAAAATGGCAGGGGAGATACGGCCTTTTGTAGCTCAGAGTGCAGGGAACAGCAAATGACACAGGACGAGGGGAAAGAGAAAGTTAAGCCGGCGAAAGAATCCGCGGTGCCAGCCAGAGCCAAACCTGGCCGAGGGAGAGCTGCAGCCGCCGTGTAATCCTCCTCCCCACCCCATATTCACATACATTATATAGTCATATGCTATGTATTATGTGTGGCTTGTTCTGTGTTTGTATATGATTATATGATGTAATACATATTCAAAGCATTGAGCGTCAATTAACCTGTTGTTAATCACTCTCGTGTGTTGTGGTGCATGGAATTGTATGTCTTTTTTACGAGGGTTTAAATTTTACAAGTTTTGATCTATTTGAAACTATAATTCAAATGCATGTAAGACTTGTGTTATTTTTAAGTACTTAATGAGAAATTTTAAGATAAAAAATATCCAATGAATTTATGTGGGTGAGGTTGCAGTCTAAGAGATTGAATCTAGATATTTAGAATCAACGTTAAAAACAAAATATCAACAGTAGTCATTTTGTATCAGAAGGGGGGATATCATCGGAGATTACGAAGAAACCTTTAAAAAAAATAGAAACTCAGTTTGATTGGTTAACTGATCACATATGTATCTACTCTTTCAAAGCTAGAACAAGTGTGCGTATATGCTTAGACATCAACAACAAAAAAGAATATAAACCCTGGAATCGATAACGTTTATTCTATTGGAGAATTAATTCCAGTTTTTCAACTCAGGTCAACTAATTAAAGTCGATGTACAATTTTTTACTGGGTGTGGCCTTTTGTGTACCTTTTTAGAATACAGGACTATTTTTCTTTCTCTTTTCCTTTGTTATACGTCGATTTATACGTATTTGAATAGGCACTATTAATAAAATACGATGTTGCTTGAGTCAGGAATCTAATGCCTAATCAGCATGGGTCCTAGTATCCACCAATGGGAAAACTTAAGAGATTCTCTCATTATATGATTTGCTTGTCGAGTCGTTAAAGTTTTGGAAAAATCCTAATGACATTTTTGTGTGTGCTTCCCATTATTATCAAAACTTTTGCAAGCACACACAAACTTTGGAGTTTAGTTCGTTCCTTTTTTCTAACGGAAGATTAACGATACCTTTTTAGACTTTGTTGTATGCATACGATACACAGTAAAAAAAAATTGATAATGTGTAACCTGAGGATCGGAGGCCGCAGGTTTCTTTTAGTTGCTTTGGCGGAACGAAAATAAATCTAAGTCTACATGTGCATAGTTTTCGGAACAAGTTCTCCAATGGAGTACCAAGCGGAGAAGATTCACCGCATTTTGTATAATGGAGTACAAACAGAAATGGTACGTAATAACAACAAAACGTATATAAAGTTTGTAGCACGCACACACATATAGGTTGCTTTGTGGATACATTTTGTAGTAGCAAGTTGATATTAAATCAGTTTAACGTATTAAGTGAGTAATATAATATATAGTACCACTTGGCCAAATTGGCATGTGTCCGCATCAGATTTGGCCAACTATCTGAATTCTGATCTCTCCAACCTAGCATCCATGCTCCTTAATTATTGTTTTATGGAACAAAAGCGGCGTAATTATGTTTTTTTTTTAATTAAAAAGCTAAATCAAAAGCAAGTTCGAGTTATAAAATAAAAACTAGATTTTGACCCGCACTCCCGTGCGGGTGTATATTTCAAAAATATATTGATATTTATTTTTTATGTCAATATCAAAAATGGATAAAAAATTCAAATCTGAAGAAGCGAACCGATCACGATCCGAAAGAGTATTACCAAACCCGGAACCATAACCAATTCGAAGCGAAGTATTTTGGATACCATTTTTATAAAATATATTATTTGTTTGTAATTATTAAATGTATTTATCTTAGTAAAACTTTCTTTATAATAAATTCGACACATAAAATGTCTCTCGTAAACGATGTGTTTCTCTGACTTTGTTTTATTCTCTCTCCAATCAACATATTTATTTGGTTTATTGTTAAAATAAATAATTTTAAAACGCAATTGTACAATACTTTACATTGATATTTTGTTTAAACATTATGACATATTTCTATATTAATTAAATATTTACAGTGTAATTTAAATTTGTTACAAATCAACATATTTGTGTAGTTTGTTGTTAAAAGAAATGATTTTGAATCCAAATGTACTGTATTTTTATATTAATTTTTTTTTTCAGTTCATAGAAATATTTTAAATATATTTATTTCAACTGAACCAACTAATATTTTGTTAAAAATACCCCTGAAATATATTTTTATACATCGATATTTAGTTTTCATAATTAGTGTTATATATTTTAGATGTATCATAATATAACTAACGATATTCAAAAGACCTGGACCGAATCAAGTTATATGGCTATTTTTGTTACAAATATCCGAACCCGTTTTAGATACATTGGTTATTTAGATATTTTTAGGTTCTTATACATCGGAACCGAATTCATCCAGGTCCAGAATGACCCAACTCAAAATCTACACATAAGTTTATAATATTCAAGCGGGACTTGGTTTAAAAAAAACGATACCCGAAATGAACAACATGTATCTAAATGGACAGATAATGTTCATGTCTAACTGATTTTATAAATTAATAAAAACTATTTCTATGTGTTTGGATAAATTAAGTGAAATAGAAAGAGTTTTTTTATCAAGTAAAACAATTATATGGAGTGAAAAATTAAGTTGCAATAAATGTAGCACATTTTAATTATTTTGATTTAAGTTATTATTTTAATATTTTAGTAAAATAAAATGAACCAAACGTTTAATCATATGTAAAACCTAATTATTAAACATTTTTTTTATTTTATAATTGGTATAAAGTTAATATTAATTAACTAATAAATAAAAATATGCATTATTATTATCATGGTAATATAATTAGTGATGTAAATTATTATTAAGATAATATAATTAATTAAATTTTTAAACTAAGTGAAATATGAAAACACAATTAATAGATACTAATATTCAGTATCCAAAAAATTTCATTAAGACTATTATTCAAGTTTCTAATTATGTAATTATTGAAGAAATCTTAGGGTTATTTCCAATTTGTACTTCAGTTTTAATAAATTAGATGGTTGGCATCTTTCTCGACCACAGAAGATGGTTAGAAACTGAGATAAACTGCATGCTTTCCGTTTAATTGTTTAAAATTAGTTACGGAATGGATAAATAAACTAGCTAGCTTTTGCTGAAATGAAAACAATGGACAAGACAAATCATTAATTGGTTTATTGCATTTAAGTGAAAACCCATTATGCATTATATATATATGTATGTGTGTACTCAGGCTCATGAGATAATTTTAGATCATGAATTTCAATTATTTATCTGGTCCTCCAAAACCAGGAGAATTTAAAATGTTACATAAAAAGTCAGACTGTGTATCTTTTTTGCTTCTAATAAATACAATACCAATATAAACTAATTAATTATTTCTTTTAGAATTGGTATTTAGTAGTAATACTCCCTTCGTTCGTTAATAATTGACGTTTTACGTCTCTATACATAAATTAAGAAATCTGATGCAATATTTTTTTTAACTTCTATTCATTAGTGTTTAATGTTAAATATGACCATATCATTATCACTAGAAATCTTTATCGTGTTATAATTATAAGGGTAAAAAATATCATCTTTTGTCATAAGTTACATGGATTTCTGTAAACGTCAATTATATTGACACAAGACAAAACAAAGGCAGTAGAACTTCAATTATAAACGAACGGAGGGAGTATAATTTTTCAAGGTTCCAACTTTAAGTTTATGATTGATTGCCTTGTACTCAGGCACGACCCTAATTTGTGTTGGTGTGCGTATACTTATACTTATACCTATATATATATATATATATATATATATATATTTTAATTATTAACTTGATTTTTTCACTAACTTGGTTGAATATAGTCTTTATACAGAAGATGAAATGTTGTTTTATAGCTTAGCTTTCAGTAGAGGGATTAACAAGGATGTATATTTACATAAATGATCATGCATGTGTCTAAAGAGAAGCATGAGCCAAGAGCTGCTGGCTACCATATTATATAATAATAGAGTATGTGCCATATATGTTAATGTGTCGTATTTGTCTTTTATGAGGGGGCAAGATATGAGAAGTTGTCCCGTTACTCTTTGGTTCTATTTCTAAATTTCTATATTCAAAACAAATTAGTCTTAGTGTAGGAATACGTCTAAAGACTACACGTGCAAATATGCTTTCCATTAAATTTTATATTTGTCTAATCCAGTTGGACAATAAATGTTACTGATCCTTACTTCGAGTCTAATATAGTAGGGTTCAATGATATAATATCAGGTTACGTACAGTTGAGAAAGGCTCTTTGAATCTTGATATTAACTTAATCACATTATAAGCACGGCCGTAAACTTCTTTTCGTTTGTATGAAGGTAACATTCTAAAACCATACACACGTAGTCTTTTCACTTTTATGCCAAACTTAAAAATTCATTATTTATTCTGATATAAGTGGTGTTGGCCCATTTTATATTATTACGGATCGAGTTGTTCCATCCATATCAAGCAAAGACAAGTGGGAACAGCCGAACAGCTCATGTGAAAGTCCGAATCATGTTAATTGTTGATTTCATTCTTCATTTGAACTTTAGCAATTACCTCACGTATCTGCATTAAGAACAAAGCATAGTCAACTGGTATCTCCATTATTTTGATTCTTGATCTGATTTTGGATATTATACTCTCATGCCTCACCGCCAATTGGTCAGGTATATATAAAGTCCCTAGTTTTTGTATAATAATAAAATATGAACTCTATTCAATATTATAACCACACGAAGTACTATAAGATGGTTAGAGTATGTATAGGAACAGTGTAATCTTATAGTTTTGCTTTTAGCGATGTTATGATTTCAATTATGTCAGTCACAGTAGAATTACAAAACGTTTTTGGACAGTGATTTTAGTTTAATCTTTTCAGTTTTACTTTCAACATTCTTAGAAGTATCATCACCTTTTTATCCAGACAAAACTCATCTCCGGTCTATGGGTGGCCATCACTATTGCTCGTCTTTCTTTTTAATTCATCAAATAGATTATTTGTCCCATCACATGACCAGAACCAACGCACAGAATGGAAATATAGAAACTATATTGAAAAAGAAAGTGATGAAACTATTTTTCTTTTGACAAAGAGAAGAAAGTACATAACAGTGACGAAATGATCAAACCGCAAAAAATGAAAATCAAAGTAATGGTTAAACAGAAAGGTGTTGGTTTTGTACGATAAAATAATTGATGTTTGCCACTACATGTACATTAACATTACATGAGTAGAGTAGTCATCACCATGTGGCTGAATAAACAATGCTCAAACTTATTATGATTATGAATTTATGATGACGTTAACATCCAGTATTTTGAAAGTAAAAAAAAAAGTCCCGGCTGAAAAGCTTTCAATAGATGTTTAAAAATCAAGAATATTGGTATTTTTTGGAAAATTCGAAGTTTAAGGAAAAATGTATCATTTTTGTACGTGTTTTAACTATAGTGCAATTTAGCAAAGACGAACCAGGCAACAAGATGGAATCCATCGCTCTGAATAAATAAGGCTGAAAAGCATCAGATCTACTATGGCCCATATTACATGATAACTTAGACCTGTCAGTGAAAACTAATGGGCCACAAAGAGATCCAAAGAAGCATAATGGGCTCTATCTTAAATAAACTTTGTTTTGTTTATTAGTTTGGGCCTATCCAATGTTTTTAATAATCTTTTGATGCTTTCTTCCCATGTGAGTTAAACACCGACATACAGACAGCAGCAACTAGTTCTGTCCAGCTGCAATCACGCAAGCGCACCAACCTTTTTATTGCCTTCCAATCGTATATTGCCACGTCAGCATATCCCAACTCCAAATTGACGACAGCACCCCTGATGACATAACTAAATCTCACGCGCTTTCATCATCTTCTTCCCTAGATTCGCTGTCTTAAATTTCACTAACCTCTCATCTCTCTCTCTCTCACTTGTACGACTTCTCTTTGCAAAAATGGCGAAACTAGCGATGCTGTTGGCTCTCTGTATCTTGCCGGCGATAGCCATGGCGGCGAAGGTGCCACGTATCGGTAAGAACACGTTGGTGGTTCAAGGTATCACTTACTGCGACACTTGCAAGTTCGGCTTCGAGACTGCTGAATCCTCCTACCCCGTCCCCGGTATCCATCTCTCTCTCTGTCTCTGATTCTTCTAGATCCGAGAGCTTCGCTTACTTTTAATCCAAGTAATCTTTATCCGCTTGTACCCTAGATCTATCTACAGTGTTGATATTGTTACATCTGAGAGGTTATAGTTTGTGTCCTTGATGTGTATGCACATGATCTGTTACTTGAGATACAAGTCTTGTGTGTGATACTTGAGATCCAAGTCTAATGAACAGATATTATTTATATATATAGGTGCGACGGTGAAGCTTTCGTGCAGAGACAGGAAGACAATGAAAGAGTTATACACAGACGTAGCTGTATCAAACAGGAAGGGAAAGTACATGTTCGTTGTCCACGAGGACCATAAAGACGAGATGTGCGATGTTATGCTCGTCAAAAGCTCAGACAAGGGTTGTTCTAAAATCTCGAGGGGGCGTGAACAGTCGCGTGTGATATTGAACCATTACAATGGCATTGCGTCGCAGATCAGGCACGCTAACAACATGGGGTTTGAGAAAGATGTTTCTGATGTGTTTTGCTCTGAGTTGATTAAGAAGTATCAGGTTGATGAAGATGAGGTTTAGAGAGACCCATCTTTAATCAGTGTCATGATGGTCTGTTGTTTTCTATTTGGTTATGGGAGAGATATATTTGTATTTTCTTGATATAATATTATTTGTTCTTAGATGATGATGAGGATGACTCCATGCGATGGGAACTCTTGTTTGTTTAAGTTTGTTCTATTGGTATATGTTCACTTCACTGGTGGAATGAGAAGTGTCTTCAATATTTGATTTATTCATTCGTCGTTTCTTCTAATGGTCCAAAACATGAGAGGTTGAATCAGCTTAGTGTAGGGAACAATTCTCACAACATGCATGGTAAGGATACACCCATATAACTTCTGTTTATTTATTTATCATACCTTAATCTTCGATCCGAGAATTTTGACTGTGACTGAAACAGTAAGATTTTTGAGTAAATCTCCGACTGGACTTCGTTACAAACCAACCCCAAGCAAAAGAAAAACTCAGTAGGATGTTGTAGTCTTTGGGCTACATACTTAACAATCTACTTTTGGTATCCAATCAAATTCTTAATGGACTTTGATGGGCCTACTTATGCACTCTCTCTTTTCTGGGCTATCTTACTCTTTTTTCTTGTTGGTACACTAAATAGGGAAAAAGTTGAGCAAAAGAAAGACATGTTTGGTGTATAACTCCACCAAGACACCAAGGGTTCTTAGGTGAAATTTTAACAAAATTTGATTTCACATTAACCAACTCACAACCAGCTAAAATAATCACCAAACTCAACTTTCCATCACTTTAAACTTCAAATTAAATAGAGCAAAATTTTGATTTCACATTAACCAACCCCTAACTTTCCATTACTTTAAAAAAACTTCAAATAAACTGAAGACTTTATGCAATTTTTCCGTTTGTAAAATATTCGAATAAAGAAAACAGAATCTCATAATTGACTTATGGGAAGCAAAAAATCACGAGATGTGAAGAAAGAGAAGGGCCAAAAAAAAAAAGAAGACAGAACCAGAACACAGAAAATTGCCAAATGTCAAAAACCAGGTCAGAAAAGAGAGTCAAATAAACCCTACGCTTTCCTTATTTTTTTTTTTAAATTGGCTTTGCAACTTCAACAACCCTCGCGTCGTGTTCCCCCATTTAAACTTGTCTCGCTTCTGTTTCTTTCACGCAAAGAGGCCAAAACGAAAGATAAAAAAGAAGAGATTTTTTTCATTTTCTGTTTTTAAAAAAAAAATCCCTTCGATTATTTTCGGTCTGAGGTTTAGGTGAGTCATCATCTGTATCCCCCTTATATGAACATTTTAAATCACTTATATCCCCCTTAAATCTTCATATCCCTCTGATTCATTAAAAGAATGACAATTACCAATTTAGCCTCAGATAAAAAAAAAAAAAAAGAAAAAAGAAATTGAACTCAATTGAAAACGAGAAAAACGCAACTCGGTCTTTTGCGTTGCGTTTGTGAAAAACGAGATTCCTCCCCGACGTCGGAGCTGAGATCTCGTCGGAGCTTCTTCTCTCCTCCATAGCTCACCCATTCGAAAGCTGCGAGTCAGGCTTGTTATTCCGTCGTCTTTCGCCGTTGTGCCAGGGGCAATCTTATCTCTGTCCATCGCCGGTGTATTCTTCCGCAGAAGAGGTATGGTTTTGGTTCCAAAGCTCTTGAATGAGCTGAGAAAGCTGATTTGAATGGATGTAGATGTTGGAGGTTGGTATTGGAATGGAAATGAGTTGAATTGAGTAGGAGAATGGTTGCATTGTTCGATTCTCTCGATTCGTAGGCCAGTGAATGTAGATTTCAAATTCAAAATCTGTACGACTGTAAAACTAGGAAAACTAGTATAACTGTAAAACTAGGAAAACTAGTATAACCGAAATTGTTGCATAGTAAAACTGTTATAAAACTGGTATTCGCAGGGGTGATTTTTCTATGAATAATGGATTGTATTGAATGGTTTTGGCAGGTTAGAATGAGCAACGTCGTCATACACTTCAGATGCGAAGGTCAGATGTATTGTTTAGTGTTCAAGCATGCTGCTGAGGAGATAACTCTTTCAATGCTAGAAGCACGCATATGCAAAAAGGTCGGGGTTAATGAATGTAATGTGAAGTTGAATTTGAGCTACATTCCACTGCTGATTGGGAGTGACGAGAAATTCGCCATTTGTGATGATGAGGATCTGCTGAGTTATCTTTTGTCCCTTGATAAAGATAACCGGAGGTGCATTTTGTTTGTGGAGGTGATCAAAATGGCAGTACTAGCAGAGCAGCTTTCAAGAGTGGGGAAACGAAGTTCTCTAGGTATGAATTATGAGGTGTGGCATGAAGATGAAATCGGAGATAAAGCCATAACTTTATATGGTGGCAACAATCAAGTGGATAAACAACCCGAGGGGGGGATTGTGGCGATTGAGGAGATGTTGGAAAAAGGTGATGAAGACGTAAATGTTGATGGCAATGTGGAGGCAAATGTCTATGCAATTGATGATGGTGATGGCAATGTGGATGAAAATGTGGATGGCAATGTGGATGAAAATGTGGATGGCAATGTGGATGAAAATGTTGATGGTAATGTGGATAATGGTCGCGAAGACACAGAAAGGAGGGATGAAAATGGCGATGTTCCACATGTTGGCAAAGAGATCCCGTTTATGGAGGAATGGGAAGACGGTCTTGGTTTGAAAATACAACAAGAGTTTGCTAGTAAAAAGGCAGTGCAAGAAGTGGTGGATAGAGGCGCATGCACGAAAACATTTGGGTTTAATGTGGTGAAATCAGATAAGGAGCGGTTAGTGCTAAAATGCATTAAGGAAGGATGTAAATGGGGACTACGTGCTGCGAAGATTAAAAAATCTCAAATGTTCTCTATTAGAACGTACAACAAGATGC
This sequence comes from Raphanus raphanistrum subsp. raphanistrum, assembly GCA_019706035.1. Classification (NCBI taxonomy): domain Eukaryota; kingdom Viridiplantae; phylum Streptophyta; class Magnoliopsida; order Brassicales; family Brassicaceae; genus Raphanus; species Raphanus raphanistrum. Next base: position 56,985,429 of record CM033988.1, read on the forward strand.
ATACATGCTCGCATGGGAGTCAGAGTAATTGCAACTCAAAGAGGAGAGGCTCGCCACAGCTGGTTGCATCTCTATTGCGTGATGATTATCCAGGGCAAATGGAAACTCCTCGGCCTAGCAGTATCCAGGCTCTTGTGTGGACAAAACTGGGTGTCAAAATATCATACTCCACTGCTTTGCGAGGTAGAAACGAAGCTGTAAACGTTTTGCGTGGGACTCCCGAAGAAAGCTATCAGATGTTGTATTGTTATTTGTACATGTTAGAGAAGATCAATCATCAGACAATCACGAGTGTGAAATTGGATGATTCTGACAGATTCAAGTACTTGTTCATAGCACTGGGAGCTAGCATCGAAGGTTTTAAAGTGATGAGGAAAGTTGTAACCGTGGATGCTACTTTTCTGAAAAATGGATATGGTGGTGTACTTGTTTTTGCAACGGCCCAAGATCCTAATCGGCACCACTATCCTTTAGCTTTTGGTGTGCTAGATGGTGAGAATAAGGACAGTTGGAGTTGGTTTTTCGAGATGTTCAAGACTGTTGTGCCAGATTCATCGGAGTTAGTGTTTATGAGTGACAGAAATGGAAGCCTCATCAATGCGATAGCTAATGTATTTCCGATGGCTCATCATGCGCATTGTATATGGCATTTGGCTCAAAATGTGAAAGGTCATGTAAGTAACGTCAACAAAGAAGTTGTGCAATGGAAATTTATGGAGATTGCTCGGATTTACACAGTTCCTGAATTCGAGACTGAATATGATGCTTTCAAGATTCGATATCCATCAGCTGCCAAGTATTTGGAGGAGAGCAGTGAGAAAGAAAAGTGGGCGAGGTGTTGGTTTCCGGGAGAAAGATACAACATCGACACAAGCAACGTTGTCGAGTCGATGAACAGCGTTTTCAGGGATGCGAGGAAGTACTCTTTAATACCCTTGCTAGATACGATCGTTAAAAAAACAGCTGATTGGTTTAATGACCATAGGAAAGAAACCGTTAGAGGATCCACTGAGCGGAAACTAGTGCCTCTTGTGGAAAACTATGTGCATGACGCATGGTCAGAGGCGAGGAAATTAATTGTTTCGGAGATAAACTCTTTCGACCTGGAATACAGTGTCGTCGCATCAGATGGGAAGCCATATTCGGTGAATTTACGTAGAAAAAGTTGCAGTTGCCGGTTCTTTGATATTGAAAAGTATCCTTGTGTCCACGGACTAGCGGCTTACATTTTCTACTCTAGCAGTCATGGTAGTGGCTCTGTTTTCCAGTTAGAAGATTTGATCTCTAAATACTATTGGACAGAGCTGTGGGCATTGGCATATTACAGGTCTATTTATGTGGTTCCTGATAGGAGTCAATGGGATGTCCCAGATTACATCAAAGAAATGAAGATCATAGCTCCAAAGCGCGTTGAGAAGAGGGGTAGAAAGAGAGTGAAAAGGTTTCCATCTGCTGGTGAACGGCGGCCAAGGACGCAAAATAAAAGGCGTCCAAGACAAAGCCTGCAGTGGTTGCTGTTTGGAAATCGAAATGTATGAGTTTCACTCTGTGTTATTGGGACAACTATGGAAAACTCTGATTTGTAATATAACTATGGAAAACTTTTCTTTGTAATATTACTATCGAATTAAAAAACGAAATTATTTCTCTGCATCAGAGATTAGCATTTTGATAAACCCGCCAAAAGTACAAGTAGTTGTACCCAGGATAGTAGTTGTACAGAAATTACAAATAGTTGTACTTCCGATGAATTTCAATAATTTTGGTTATACATGTACTTATGTTTTGTTTTCATAGTTTTACGATGATGAAATTGTTCTAATAATCTGATTCTTGGTGTTTCCCGTACTAAATTGTATACATAAAAGAGTTTTACCAAATCGATCTTAGATGGAATACAAGACCTCTAGTGTAGGTGACTACAAAAGTGTATGTTGGGTAGTAAATGTGGCCGCAAAAACATTACATTTTATTGAAACTCTTTTATGTATACAATTTAGTACGGGAAACACCAAGAATCAGATTATTAGAACAATTTCATCATCGTAAAACTATGAAAACAAAACATAAGTACATGTATAACCAAAATTATTGAAATTCACCGGAAGTACAACTATTTGTAATTTCTGTACAACTACTATCCTGGGTACAACTACTTGTACTTTTGGCGGGTTTATCAAAAATTTCAACTTTTGGCGGGTTTCTAAAATGCTTAATTTTGCCGACTCACAAATCGAGGGGAAAAAGTGAGAAAAAGTAAAAAGTAGACTTCTCCTTTTCTCACACATCTCGACTCCTCTCATCTCTCTCACCAGACTCATTTCTCTCTTCTCCATCCCATCTCTCTCATCTTCCTCATTTCCTTTCAATTCCGAACAAGAAATGGATCCATGGGTCGAGAAACAAGAAAAGAGGGAGATGAAGAAGAACAAGAAACACTATGACATGCTCCAGTTTGTTTGCGATGCTCAGCACGGGATTCCATCTTCCTGCCCATGTGGTGGATTCATCATTAACGAGGTTTCTACTAATCCAGCAGATAAGGATTGGTTACCAGGCCGAAGGTACTTCACGTGCAGCGCGTACAAGGTAATGTTTGCAGTTTCTCTGCTTGTTTAACTTACTTCAAGATGTCAAACTGAGTCGAACTCTGTGAAACTTGCAGAATGATGGTCTCCACTTCCGTCAACCATGGGTTAACGGAGTTGAGGAAGAGGTTTGCCGCCTTAAGAGCGAGGTGGCGAAAATGGCGGTGGAGATTGCTCATCTGAAAGACCTTATTACCCATAACTAATGAGCCTTATGTTGTGTTAAGACTTGTGTAAGACTTATGATTTATGTTGTTTCTTTCCTTATGTTGTGTTAAGTCTTGTGTGAGACTTCTGGGAATGATGGTAAGTGATGTTGTGTTATTCTCTAGTTATTCTCTAGTTATTCTCTAGTTATTCTCTAGTTATTCTCTAGTTATTCTCTAGTTATTCTCAGTAACTCGATCCTTCTCACGGATTTCATCACGAGCTTCAAGCAATGCTAATCTCTGCCAATTTGTACCATCCTCTACATCATACCAACAGAAGTATTTGCAGCCTACCTCCTGTCCAGGCTGCCAATGTCCAATTCGAAAATATAAATATTCCACAAAAGAAACTCAAACTCAAGCTCAATTACAATTATCATACCTTAAATCGTGGACAGCCATAAAATCGACGCCCTGGGTTTTTGTCAGTCCACGATTGCACTACTGTCGCCGGCAACCGACAGAAGCAGCGTCTCCGACCAGAATTGACCCTCCTCGATGATCCCGAACCCTCTTCCATCACAACTTTTAGATCTGAGAATAAGAGAAGAGAAAGAGAGAGAGTTGATGAAGAGATGAGAGAGAGAGTTGATGGAGAGATGAGAGAGAGAGTTGATGTCACGAGGAGAGAGGAGGAGAGGACCACTTGTTTCTTTATTGCAATAAGAGAAGAGAAAGAGAGAGAGTGACAGAGACTGACATATATCAGGAAGAAATGATGTCTCCAATACCTACCTACTTATACTACTCTAAGCAAGAAAACAAAAAGGAAGAAAAAGGCAAATAAAAGAGAAATAAAATGCAACATTTAATGTTTTACATAAATTTCTTACAAACCAAAAGGAGACATAACCTTCGTTTTCGTTCAAAAGATAACATAAGTCTAAAAAACAAACATACCAAAAGCAACCAACATAACATAAGTCTACTTTTAAAACAAACCAAAAGGAGACATAACCTTCTCACTTTTTCTTTGACCTCTTATTACAGCCAACCTCCTTATCAGGCCTCTCCTGATTACTCCTCTTACCAAGTGCTATCTGCTCGTGAATATAAGCCTCTGACACTGCGAGTCTTAAATCAACTTCTCCAACCTTATTCTCAATCCTGTCCATCCGCTCTCCAACATCTTCTCTGAATTTCTTAACGGCCTCTAATATATCTTTTAGCTGCACCGAGTTCTCTGCTGATTCATTGGCTTCAATGCCGTTTCCACCTGTCTGAGGGGGAGGGCCTTCTCGGGCTGCCACATCCTCCGCAAACATATCGACAAATCTTACAACATATCCACGAGCCACCCTCTTCATCCAGCTATCGACAATTGCATCATCCTTATCTCTGTTATCCTCTGGTTCTGTTATCCGCTCTAGTAGACTCCGTTCCTCTTCTCTGACAGCCAAAACGTTATCAATGTCCTACAGAGTAACCATGTTGAGTCAATGCCTTATTCAAATTTCCTACGACAGTTTCTTTGTATATTTTGAGGATGGATAACTAACCTGAGTATTACCAAGTGCTTTGTTTATTTTCCATAGCGGAAATCCCTTCATCTCACTCTGCTTGAACTTTGTTTGGCACATCCTTGGACATGTTGGGTCTGGGTCATCAACGGCCTCTCTGAATTTACTACCCAATACAGGAATAGCCTCAAATGCTAGCATCTACACATGTACAAAAAACAAAGTAAGTCTCAATATCACACAGGAAGTCTCTATTCGAGTTATTACTTATAAGACTTACCTCCATTGGAAGACAGAAACCGGGAATTGGCCATATCACACCTTCTTTCACCTCCCCATCGAAATGAGCCATAGTGTGTGCAATCTCTTTCATCATGTAATCAAAGGACAGTCTACCCCAAGGGAAAGTTCTACATAAATTCAGATCATCAACTGCTCTCAGCAAGAATGGATCCACGGGAGGGGCTTCATTTCCGCTCTTCGTCTGTCCAAGAAGAACACTCGATAGAAAATACAACACCAACAGCCTCAACCTATCACGAGAAGGTTCCATTCCCTCAAGAACTTTAGCTTTCACGTCTTGATATCTTATTATTCCCCTCCCAAAACATCTCCTCACAAACTTCGTGTCTCCGGCCTCCTTGTAGTTCAATGGATAGTTCCGACAGTTCAATCCAGATATCAAAGCATGTTCTCTGATACCATAGCGGATCGGACAACCATTCACGGCAAACCATGCCTCTTTTTCCTTTGCAATGCGAGTGGTTCGGAGAAGGAGCATCCACATGCCCATTACCTTGTGGTTTCCAGCCTGTGGCATGTGGAATATGTGCTTGAACTGTGGATGATTCACAAACCAATTCTTCTCTGTCGGAGTTATTGGAGGGACTAATTCGGCAAAGGTTTTCATTACATCAGCAATAAAACACCTAGTCGAGATCTTGATCTTCTTCCTATACTCAGACGGTTGGAAGTACATGCCCAAGGGTTTTAACGCCTCATTGTCGGAATCCTACAAACAACAAACAAACACCAAACACATCCTCCATCAAACCGAAACAAAGACATTGTCATTCTTCCTATAACAAACAGACGAGTTATCCACAGTTCTACCAGTTATCCACAGTTCTATCAGTTATCCACAGTTCTACCAGTTATCCACAGTTCTACCAGTTATCCTTTGTTCTACCAGTTATCTTTATTCTATCCTTAGTTCTACCAGTTATCCTTAGCATAATTGACACGGGAAAATAAGGAACATAGAGATTCTCACCTCGCTTTCGGTTTCACTTCTACTTCCTCCATCTCTACCGACATCTACTTCTTCTGACCTCTCTTCCTCTCCTACTCTGGAATTTCCATCCAAGTTTGCCGATTGCTCCTCTGAGTTCTCTGCCTCTCCTTGTACTCCATTTCCATCCAAGTTTGCCGCTTCCTCCTCTGAGTTCTCTTCCTCTCTTTGTACTACATTTCCATTTCCATCCACGTTTGCCGCTTCCTCCTCTGAGTTCTCTTCCTCCTCTGAGTTCTCTTCCTCTCTTTGTACTACATTTCCATTTCCATCCACGTTTGCCGCTTCCTCCTCTGAGTTCTCTTCCTCTTCACTTTGGTTCTCGGAGGCTTCTTCGTTTCCGTTCTCTTCATCTTCACTTTCGTTGTGGGAAGCCTCTTGATTCTGGTTCTCTTCATCTACACTTTCGTTTCCTGGAGAGACCTCTTCGTTCTGGTTCTCTTCAACTGGGTTCGCATCTTCAATGGGGCTCTCAAGGCTCTCGTGAGATTTCTCGTTCTCTTCATCTTCGTTGCGGTTCGCATCTCCATCTTCAACAGACTCCGCTTCCGGTTGAGAAACATCAGTAGCTTCTTTTAAAGGAGGAGAAGTTATATCCTTCAGTGCTTTCGTTCTTCTCTTCGTAGTCCACCTTGTCTTTGCCATTCGTCCCTAAACCTAAAGATATAATTAGAGGATTAGGAAATGGAGAAATCGTCTCCAATGAGACCAGAAACCAGAAACGAATCGATACAAAGCAAAACGAGAGAACCGAGACAAATCGAAAGATACACGACGGAACGAGAGACAAACGCCTAGAAATCGAATTCAGAAACCCAGAAACCTTACCTCAAGATCGTTTTCCCCCTTAGTTCTCCTAGTTTCGCGAGAGAGATGAGATAGAGAGGATGAGGAGAAGATCGGGATCGAGAAGGAGAAGAAACTAAACAGTCACTTAGAGAAAATAAGGAGAGGAAAAGAGGAGAAACGAGAGAGTGATTAGAAATCGCGTTTGATTTTAGGGTTGTTTTACTTTTTTACGGTTTACCCATTTAGGTCCGACGGGTTGCTGGATGGGTGGGTTTGACCCTGGTTTTCATTGTAAATATTTCCACTTTCCATTCTTTGTTCGTAATTTACTTATTTCTCGATTTGAAAATAAATGTAAAAGAAAATCAACCTTATAACGAGGATATTGTAGCTTTAAAATTTTCTTCCACGGGCATTGGAGACGATTTCTCGGTTTAGGTGGAAATCGACGTGTAGTAATTTCATATCAGTTCTATTGCTCTTCTCCGGACCATCCTCGGTTTCATCGTCACAGCCTTAAGACAGGTATGTCTCTCTGTATTTTGACCTACATTAGCTTTGCAACAACGTCTCCTATTAATCGAAATCTTTCGACTTTTGGTATAGTGTGATTATTTTTGCGGTTGCATTAGGGATTTAGTTCTCTCTACTAAAAGCAATCAAAGTTTAGATCTTTAGATTGATCCCTTTTGGTTTTTTACTACTATTGATTACTGCTAAGTTATACCCCTTTTTTATTTTTATATGCTAATAGGAATTTTGAGGAAATGGCTATGGCTGTGTCTCATCAATTGATCGGCTCTATTGCTTCTCATAGACCTTCCAATTCCAAACCTTCTCTCTTCCCAAAGGAGCCTCTCAATGTCCATATCAAATCCAGACAGAACCGTTTCAAGATCGAAGCAGCAACTCCTGTCCTCGACACTCTCTTGTCTCCTTCAAAAACCACCACCCTTTCCAAGAAAAAATCAAGTAAAAAAAAAACTAGTACTAACTTCCTTCATTACTATATATTACAAACACTGAATCAATTTTTGTGTGTTTTTTTTAAATTAAAAATCAGATGAAGCATCACTGATATTGATTAGGCATGGAGAATCGTTATGGAACGAGAAGAACCTCTTCACAGGCTGTGTCGATGTTCCTTTAACCGAGAAAGGGGTCGCCGAAGCTATCCAAGCAGGGAAGAGGATCAGCACCATCCCCGTTGATCTCATCTTCACTTCCTCTCTGATCCGCGCTCAGATGACAGCTATGCTCGCCATGACTCAGCACCGCTGCAAGAAGGTTCCTATCATCTTGCACGACGAGAGCGAGAAGGCGCAGACTTGGAGTCATGTCTTCAGCGAAGAGACTAGGAAGCAGTCCATCCCTGTTATAGCTGCTTGGCAGCTCAATGAGAGAATGTAATACAACAACTGCTTCTTGTTTTTATGTGTTTTTTTTATTATTAACCTGGGAGTATCTCGGACTTACGGAAGGGTCCAGACTAATCTCCACGGAGTATTCGAAAGCTCACTTACAGTTTCTGACATTTTTTGTTTTATGTTTGTTTTTGAGTTAGGTATGGAGAGCTGCAGGGATTAAACAAGGAGGAAACAGCTGAGAGATACGGAACACAGCAAGTTCATGAGTGGCGTAGGAGTTACCACATCCCTCCTCCTAAAGGAGAGAGCTTGGAGATGTGTGCTGAGAGAGCAGTTGCTTATTTTGAAGACAATGTAATAATAAAAAGATTCATTTTCATTTTTTTTTTCTTTTTTGAAACTTATATTTTTAATCGTTTTATGCAGATTCAACCAGAGCTTGCGTTAGGGAATAATGTGTTGATTGCTGCTCATGGGAACTCGTTGCGGTCTATCATTATGTATCTTGATAAATTAACTTCTCAAGAGGTAACAAAAACAAACCATAATGAGTCTTTTTGGTTAAGAGTTTTTAAAGTTTTGGTTTTGGTTCTTTTAAGGTTACAAGTTTAGAGCTGTCTACTGGTTTACCGTTGCTCTACATCTTCAAAGACAGGAAGTTCATGAGACGTGGAAGCCCTGTTGGTCCTACAGAAGCTGGTGTCTATGCTTATACTAAGGTAACAACCAAACTAAACCAAATCAATTGTTTATCTCCCATGGTTATGAGTTTGCTGATATAATAATGCTTCTTTTGTTTCAGAGATTGGCACAATACAGACAGAAGCTTGATGAGACCCTTAACTAAATTGTGTCCCCTTTTGTTTTTTGTTGTTTTTTTCACTTTATCAAGAACAGTTTTAAGATATGTATTAGATTTTACACAAATCACGTTTCATTATTTCCAATCCACTCAAAAGCCAATCCAAAAGGAAGTTTTTTTCTTACATTATGTTTTTTTTTTAAAGATTCAGACATTAACTGTAAGAGGGAGCTCTGAGTCTCCAACGGTTAAGAAGTACTCTCCTTCTTCAACAACCATAACACCAACTTCATTAGCTCTGCTCAAATGCTCACAAACACCAACCTCAAACTCAACCTCCCCCTTCTCTCCGTTACTTAGCATAATGCTCTTAAACCCGACAAGCTGTTTCTCAGCTCGCGTCCCATCTTCTCCTCCTCCTCTCTCGTGCCTCGCAAACACCAGCACCGGATGTTTCCCAGCCATCTCTCCTTGGTTCTCGACCACAACACTCACCTTAGTCTTGGCTGTGTCGCAGCTTTCTTTCCCCATTTCTGAGACCAGAGCGTATCGAAGAGAGTCTGAGTTGGTTTGAGGTTTGGACTGGTTCAAGTAGAGAGTGTTTTGAGGAAGAGTCTTGAACTGGTAAGAGTAAGTTGTGTAGCTAAGGCCGTGACCAAACTCAAACACTTTAGGTCCTTTGTAGAATCTGTATGTCCTTCCTGGATATCCAGGTAATGATGATCTCATCCTCATGTCTGTCATCTTCACATTCACAAAGCTCTGTGGATACCAAGTCACAGGTAATCTCCCTCCTAGTAACACACACACACACACAAACCAATTAGCAAGAAACAATCATATATGGAAGCTATTGTACAGTGTCCTCTCATACTATTTATAGATCTTGTTAAGTAAAATACTCCCTCCATTCCATAATACAAGATGTTTTGCTTGAATGCACAAAAATTAAGAAACTTATTTTTTAGAAAACAATATCATTAAATAATATAAATTAGATATAAGTTATCCAATCATAAAAATGTAGTAAACTGTTATTGTTAACCAATTTTTGATAAAGTAAAAATATCTTAAAAATATCAAAACATCTTACATTTTGAAACATCAAAATTTCTCCAAAATAATTTATACTGCGGAAGGAGTATTAATGATATATTAAACTAAATGTGGAAGCCCTTAGTACAAAGGTTTAACTAAAGATTCATTAATAATTCTACACTTACATATATAGGATTCCAACTCAAGAAAATACATATTATGGAGAAAAGAAAGTTACAGAAGATCTTACTTAACATGGTAAATGACTACCAATGTAATAGCATAAGCGTTAAAAAACAATTATAAAGTTTTAAAAGTTAATAATTTTGTCTGTTTAACGTTTTCTTTGAAATTATAAACTTTAAATTTATAAATATTTGTCTAAGATTTTAAAGTTTTTTTTTGTCAGCAACATTACAGACTCATATAGACTTTGTCAACTGCTTAATCTTTATTAACCTTATAGACTCATATAACTGCTTAACATTATAGACTCAGATTTTAAAGATTTTAAAGTTATTAACCTTTATTAATATATCTTAAAAATTCTTATTTTATTATTTTTAATTTAAATCATGTTCAACTGCTTCACTTTCACATGCTAAAAGACTACTACTCACCAGGATTGTGATCTCCGAACAAGATCTCAGCAAGAGCAACCCCTCCAGCTTCACCAGGATAACCAGCCCAGACAATGCTACCGATCTTGTCGTTATCCTTAGCAAACGAGACATCGACAGGACCGCCACATATCAAGACAAGAACCACCGGTCTCTTCGCAGCTCTAGCAACGCTTGTTATAAGCTCTCGCTGCTTCCCTGGTAAACTAAGGTCAACACGGTCAAAATCTTCCTTCTCTTGGGTCTGGTCTAGTCCCATGATCAAGACCACACGCTCAGCGTTTCTCGCGATGGCCACCGCTTGCTCAGCCGCAGCGTTAGAGCAAGCCACGGAGTCGCATCCTTTGTGGTAAACAGCGTTTCGAACGTAACGTCGTATCGCGTCTAGAGGCGTCACGCTCTTGCACGGCGGGCCAGCGTAGTTTCCTTGAAGCGTTTTAGCCACGTGTGCGTTTGGACCGATCACGGCTAACGAAACGCCACGTTTGGAGAGAGGGAGGAGTTTGAGAGCGTTTTTCAAGAGGACGATGCCGTTGCGAGCTGCTTCGAGCGCTAACGCTTGATGAGACGGAGAACAGACGTCGTTAGGACTTATGTTTCCGTATGTTAGTTTGGTTGGATCGCCGTTAAAGAGACCGAGACGGATCCTAACGGAGAATAAGTTGATTAGAGCTCTGTTGATGTCTGTTTCCGACACTTTCTTCTGTTGGAGAGCTGACTTGGTGTGCTTCTGTAAGTATGATCCGCAGTTTACGTCCATGCCGGCTTTGAGGACGTCAGCGACGGCGTCTTCAGGGGCCTTGGCGTAGCCTTGGTCATCGTAGATGATCGAGACTGCGTCACAGTCTGAAGTAATGTATCTGAACATATAGAGACGATCGATAGATAACATGTTACTATATATCATCGTGGCTTTATTAAGAAGAAGAAGGGACACGAACCCGTTGAAGTGCCAGAGACCACGAGCGGTTCGAGTCAAGAGGTTTGGGTCAGCGCAAGAGGGGATGCCGTTGACTCGGTTATAAGCGCACATGATGCCACTGGCTTTGCCTTCTTCTATGCATTTCTTGAAAGGTGGTTGGTACGTCTCCGCCAGGTCAGCCAAACTCACCTTTTTATTCAGAGAATTATAAAGTGATAAACATAATTAGCATGGAGCTAAATAAGAAAGATAAGACGTGTTTATAGCATTTTTCAAAACAAGAGGATTGTGATGTTATACCTATCCAACCTCAAACATATTATTTAGGGTATGTCTCATACATTGTAAATATTTAAATTTTTGAAACAAGACTAAATAACAGCTTCTTTTTAATTAATAAATTGGATAAAATAGGGATTTTGAAACAATAAGTGCATTTGATGCAATATGAGAAGAATATAGTATTGTGAACTTAATTGTTTTTTAACAATTCCTAACAAGATTTGACTCGATTCCGACCAGCTCCACGTCAGAATTTCAACATGTTGATTGTATGATTATATTAGTACAAATTCATATTTATGACAAGACGTAAAGAATAGCACATATTCATGATAGGACGTAAAGAGTGCAATCAAGGGATAATATATGCTCTTTGATGCCATTTAAAACATCATTATGTAAAGATTTTACTTTAATGCCCACTTTAAAAGGAAAACATAAGTTTTTATTCGTTTGATTATATTAATCATGTATTATTAAAGGACTAAATCTAAATGAAAAAGAAGAGTCAAAAGATAGTAACCTTTGAAAAGTGATTATAGAGAAAATAGCATACCTGAGCATTAAAAACGTAACGAGTGATGCCTTTCCAACGGTCAAGATCATAAGCCGTGAAATGCTTACAACAAGCGGAGGCTTGAAGGTGACCGGAGAGTGTTTTCTTACCGTCGAAAGAATCACCTTGGAGTCCTCTGACGTAAGCCACCGCGTAAGCTCCGGTCACCGTCGGATCCTCGCCAGGAGTCTCTTGGCCTCTTCCCCACCGTGGATCCCTAAATATGTTAATGTTAGGTGCCCAAAATGTCATCCCTTTGGCTTGTCCTGCGTTGTACACTCCTCTTGCTTCCTTTCCTATCACCTTCAACAACAATTATCCAAAAACTTTATTAGTTTAATATTCATGTGATCTATACTAATAAGAGGAATTAATGTCTAAGATAGCAACATACCACCAAAAACAAAACAATGCTCTCTCAATTTCAATTTAATTGTTATTGTAAAAAACAATTCGTTTTAAAAATGTTGTTTTAGAATTTCACTGTAAAATTTATTAATAAATTTTTTTATTTTTATTTTTATATTAGTTAAAATATGATTAGATATATAGATAATTATGTTTTTATTTTGAAAATATATAAATTATATGTTTTTTTAATATGTGAATAAAACTAAAACGACATCTATACTCACGGATTGAGTACTTCCTAAATTAACACAATAAAAATCCAAAGACAGTTACTTCCTTTTCAGCTTTTCAGACATAGTAAAAGGTGAACTGAAGTTAAATTATATACTATGAGTTAATTTCTGTCAGAAATTATTTCAATAAATTTAACAATTTAATAAATTAACAGCTTTATAGTTGAAATGTCAAGAGAGAGAGTAAACGTACTTGAGCAATGCGGAACCACAGATAGGAGTCAAAGGAAGCTGCGCTGAGGATGACCTGAGGAAAGCTAGTGGCAGCTTTAACCGTTCCGTTAAAACGGATTCCGGGAGTGGGACCGACGTCGGCTACGCCGTGTAAAGCCTCAGACCACCATTGGTACGCCGGCACTCCAAGACGAGGTATCCCTGGAGCTGAGTTTACCAGCTGAGAGATCTTCTCGTCTACGGTTAGCCGCGAGACGATATCGCGAGCTCGACGGTTAACTGAGAGGTCGGTGCGGCAGAACTGAAAGAGTTTCGTGGTGGGATTCGATGCGTCGCACGCGTGCGGTGGAGATGAGTCAACGCCGTGAAGGAAGAAGAAGAAGAGAGTGAGAAGGAGAAGAATCGTTTTAGCCATTGGCTTCGAAATGCGGAAAACAAGAGATCAGAAGATGGCTGTATAAGAAGAGAGTGATGAGACTGACAGAGTATCTACTTTATTATATTGTTGTCTTTTTGAATTGACATAAATATCCCTTAAAATTCGCATTGGTGACCTAAAATAGTTGACCCTTGTTGTATTATTATTACACTAACTCTCTAGGGCGGGTCCTAGGCCCAATAAGACTAATGCTTTTGTTCTTTGATGTAGGCCGTTGAAGTGTAACGCTATGTACAGTTTTATCAGGCCCATTATGGTAAAACTTGGGACATTAAAATACGTGAGCTAGATGCACTGTTGGGAAACGTAAACAAGTTTAACCGTCCAACCAATCACACAAACTCACAAAGGTTGAAATGGATATAAAGCCACTTATCGCGATGTCCTGATCACAATAAATCTAATTGCCATCAAATTTCATTTAATCACGTAATTAGATTTGATAGGATAAAAATGTTTCAAACAAATGAGAAATTCCTTTTCGGTCTCAACTAAAGTGTATTTCGTACAACCTAAAGAGCTTCGTAGAAATTAAAACTCAAACCATTGTTACTAAGGCAAGGCCACGTGAATGAAAGCTGAGCCCTTGTTCCAACACGTGGGACGTCTGGTTGAAGAGTGATGAGTGTGTAAACGTATCTGTCTTCGTGTCGTCGCAGGGCGTGACTAGCGACAAAATTGGCATTAAAAAAGAGATTATGAGATGTCGGTAGAATTCTATGGCCACGTACCAAAGAGACACACTAGCAAGGAACATATTTTTATTACAAGGTTTGAATATGTCATCGAGTGTCTGTTGTTATGCAGTAGTAGTATTTTTAAAATAAATTCTTGATAGTTTATGTCATACGTTCTTAATAGTAATTAGTAACTAAATATTTTCTTTGTTCCACTATATGTATTGGATACTTTGATCTATTTTTAAAATAAATTCCTGATAGTTTATGTCATAAGTTCTTAATAGTAATTAGTAACTAAATACTTTCTTTGTTCCACTATATGTATTGGATACTTTGATCTTTATAGAATATATTAGATTTTTTAATTAAATACCATTAAACAAAATTGTATATAAATAAGATTTCGATATATTTACATGCAACCAATCAAAATTTGAAAGTGTGAAATTATGGAAAGCTTTCGATTAATACTTAAAACAAATGAGATTTTGTTTCTTACTTTTGTGTTGTTTAAATTAAATACCATTAACAAAAACTTTATATAAATAAAATCCTATTTACTTGGCAATCAAGATTTGAAAGTGTGTAATTATAGAAAGATTTCGATTATCTAAAAACAAATGAGATTTTGTTTTCTACTTTTTTGTTGTTTAATTAGATACCATTAAACAAAAACTTTATATAAATAAAATCCCGATATATTTATATGCAACCAATCATGATTTAAAAATGTAAAATTAGTCCTTAAAACAAATGAGATTTTATTTCCTACTTTTGTATTGTTTAAATTAAATATCATTAAACAAAACTTTATATAAATAATATTCCGAGATATTTACATGAAACCAATCAAGATTTGAAAGTGTTGAAATTATGGAACGATTTTGATTAGTCCTTAGAAACAAATGAGATTTTGTTTCCTACTTTTGTCGCATCTCGCATTTATCCGAAGTTATTATTTTTTAATTTTAGAAGTTTTTAACGTTTTTCGTTTGACCAGTTAATGACTATTCCGGTGAAACACGTGGGTCCAAAAGACTTCAGAGCTTCAACCTCAAAATTGCTCGCGGATTCAAACCTTCATAGCCAAGTTGGTTTACCGACTCCAACCGGTCCCACAATCTCTAAACTGGGGGACCCATCCAAACTCTCTCGTACCTCCACCGTTATAAAGCACACCACCACCTTCCCACCGGTTCCTCTCTTAACCACAAGAAGCTTTTTATTACTCACCGCTTCTTCCATTTCCACAATCTTCGTCGCGATCACACGGTGAGCTTCTTTAAACTCTTGAGAACCTTTTGTGCTTATGGTGTTTCTTGACATGTTCTTGATTCGGTTTCACCAGGTGTTAAAGAATATGGATATCTTTGACAACTCTGACCTTGAGTACCTCGTTGATGACTTTCACGGCTTCTCTGATTCTGAAGACGATGAGCCCTTTGGAGAATTTGATCACAAGAGTGAAGCTGATTCTGATTTCGAGGATGATCTTGAGCCGGTATGATAAAAAAAAGCTGGTTCTAGTTTAGTAGAGTGTTAATTACTTAACTAAGCTTATGAGTTATGTTAAATCTTTAGTCTCAGGAGAGTAATACGTCAGCGTTGGAAGCTAGGAACGGTAAAGACATCCAAGGGATCCCTTGGGAGAGGCTTAATTACAGTAGAGATCAATACCGTTACCAGAGGTTGCAACAGTATAAGAACTTTGAGAGTCTCGTTAGGTCCAGAGAAGACCTTGACAAGGTTTGTAACATAAACTTAGTTTTTATGGGGTTTTTTTATTTTGTCTGTCTTCATGGTTTCTAGTTTTGTTGTTGATAGGAGTGTTTGCAAGTAGAGAAAGGGAAACACTTTTATGACTTTCAGTTCAACACAAGGCTTGTCAAGTCCACTATTTCGCATTTTCAGGTAAACAAGACAGCTTTCCAACTATGCTGTGCAATATTTGGTATAAATACTCTGCTGCTTAATCTCTGGAGAGCCATGATGTTGGCCTGTTTTAATACCAGGTTTCTCTAGTTCATGAAATAAGAGGATTATTAAAGTTCAAAACATGTTGCTTACAATCTTACTATTTATTCCCGCCGGGTCTACAAACACTAACCTTTAGTTTGATTATATATACTATAACTAGCTTCTGTTTTTTTTTTTTGTGTGTAACAAACTAGCTTCTGTTGTTATTGTTCAATTTTTGTGGTTGATTCATGTTTTCTTATGTTCACTGCTCTTCCACCTCAGCTATGCAGTTGGGGTGTTGATTAATTTAACCTCCCTAGTTCCTAACTTCTAGAAAATTTGTAATAGTTTAGGCTCGATGTTTACTCAGGTACTACAATAGTGTCCAAAGGTTCTAACTCATTCAAGAAAATTGTCAAGTTATGATTATAGGATGGTCGAAGCAGAGTTAAGAAGTCTAGCACCTTCTTATAGAATTTCCCAGGCACGGAATGTATTAAGTTCTCTTGCATTGCATTAGCGTTTCCAAGTGTCCATTGTGAGATCATTTAGTGTTTTCATACTAGTCAAAACAGAGTTGACTTATTGAGAAAAGTAACACTTGAAGAAGACTAATCACTACCTCCTCTGCATTTTGAGAAACAGTCACTATATGGTTTTAACCTTTCTTAAACAGGGTTTGGAGAGCAGCTGGCGCCATAAAGAAACCATTTCAATATGGTATGGTAGGAAATGTTTGCACATTTACAAGGACTCTAACTTTGCCATTATTTTTTTTTGCAGGGAATCTTTTTTGTTTTGAACTTGCATATGATTGCTTCATGATTTAGGATATTTTACATTATGTATTTTTTCTGCAACACCTTGCTTGTGTCAATTTATTTTGAACTTGAATAAATAAATTAATCAAATTCCGGGAGGCTTCATAAACTCATTATCCCCTAACATTCACATTAGATTACTAGGAAATGTCACTCTTTTTCCTTCTTGTGTTTCTACATTTGAAGTTGCATGTTCTCTTCTTTTGTTGTCTTTAACTAGATGATCAAATGTCTCGGATGTGAATCCTAATCTCCAATGTCACATTTTGTTTCAGCTGAGGAACTTGCTATGGTCAACATCAAAGCACGACGTGTACTTCATGAAGAACTACTCCCTCATGCATTGGTCTTCTTTGCTTCAAAGGAGCAAAGAAGTACTTAACGTGGCAAAGCCCATTGTTCCTACGATGGTAAGCAACTTTACTTCTTTATATCACTTCTTCATGAACTTAGAACTTCAAACTAAGTTAACGTTATTGGTACTTCAATCTTCAGAAGCAGCAGGGGTTGTTGTCGCAGTCTATATCAAGAGTTCAGATAAGCACCATGGCGGTTAAAGACGATTTGATAGTTGCTGGAGGGTTCCAAGGAGAGCTTATCTGTAAGGTATTAGACACATTTAAAGCTTTATACACTTGAGTGATTCTCACTCGCTGTGATCTTTTCTATCACAGAGAATCAACGAACCTGGAGTTGCATTCTGTACTGTTCTAACATCAGTTGAACACGACATCACAAACTCCGTCGATATTTACAACGCACCATGGTAATTAAGAACCTAGGCTAAACAGAACATATACATTGCTTGCCTTCTAACTCAACTACTTTTGTCTCTTATATACATGTAGTGGCTCGTTAAGGGTTATAACCGCGAGCAATGACTGTACCGTCCGTCTACTTGACGCTACAAACTTTGCTATCCTCAACAGTTTTGCGTTCGACTGGTCGGTAAATGTAAGTGAATCACCATCTCGTAGTTACAAAGGGGCTTCAAAAAATATAGTAAAAAAAATATTATACGCAAAATTAGCAAAAGGTATAATTTACATATATAATATATACTCTTGTGTTTCAAAAATGTTCATGTTTTATCATCTTTTGTAGAACGTCACGGCAAGTCCAGACGGCAAGCTATTGGCTGTTTTAGGGGACAGTCCCGAGTGCTTACTAGCCGATGCTGGATCAGGAAAAGTGATCCACGGTCTCGAAGGCCATCTCGACTACTCGTTTTCATCGGCATGGCATCCGAACGGTCAGATCCTAGCCACGGGGAACCAGGACAGAACATGCAGGCTATGGGACGTGAGGAACTTGTCTAAGTCGCTTAAAGTGTTGGAAGGAAACATGGGAGCTATTAGAGGGTTGAGGTTTACGTGTGATGGACGGTTCTTGGCGATGGCTGAGCCAGCTGACTTTGTACACGTGTTTGACACGGAAGCTGGTTACAGTCAGTGTCAAGAGATTGATCTGTTTGGAGAAATAGCTGGGATCTCGTTTAGCCCTGACACGGAAGTGCTGTTCGTGGGAGTGGCTGATCGTACGTATGGTAGCTTGTTGGAGTGTAGTAGGAAGCGAAACCACTTGTACTTGGATTCCATTTTCTGATCCGACTCCAATGAGCTAGTATGCGTGTGAGAGGTTATGTTGTGACGTTGGTAGGGATTAAGTCGTTGTTTTTGTGGACTTTTGTACCTTGTTTGCCGCTTTTTTTTAAGTTTAGTGATAAAAATATTATTTCTTTTTTTTTCTTTTAGCAAAAAATATTAGTTGATATATGAAAGGTTATTGCAGTTTAATCAGAACATGGGTTGGTTAATTGTATTCTGGATCAATAAAACCAATTGGTAGGTAAATTTGAACTCCGGTTTGGTTTGTTTGTTTGTCCTATCACTTGTTAAGTTGCTTTTCTAGGCCTTTACTACTGGGCCTTTGAACCAATAGCCCATTGATAGATATTACACCATATGTTTCTTTTCATTTTTTGGGGCTTGTGTTTAGTGATTTAAATATGTTCTAAAGAGATTTTCATCTCCATTCCATAATTTACTCCATCTAAATAGAATGAAAAATTACTCTATAAAAGAAAGGTGGTTATGATTATGTGGAGACATAAAGACTGTTAGGTGATTAGATGGTCAATGGTATTGTTTTGGTCAGATGGCAAAGGAAAAGTGATCAAGGATGTTTCATGTACGAAATCAAAATGTTATAAGTTTTACGAAACATTCTTGATAATTCAACACCTAACTTTCTTCTCATTAGCTAATAAAAGAGTCTTGGATTCTATTATCTTACGATGACTTTTTTCCCTTTTTGTTTTACTTTCAGAAGTGTCACATTTTGAAACTTCATCATAAGTGAACGTTTATAGCCATAATGCCCATGAATCGATGTTAAGAGATTATTCATCGAATATAATGGTGTTACAATTCAAATTGGTAACTATGTCTATTGATAACAACAGCGTAATAGAATCCAAAACTTGTGTACTAGTTTTGGATTTCCAGTCTGTAAAATGGACCATACGTCACGTTATTCACGATCTCACGCGAAAACAAACGATAAAATCAAAGAGGAAAAAGATATTATTATATGATCAAAATCTGAAGGGGACAATTCACCCAAAGCTCACATGATGCCATTCACTTCATCACTAAGACTCCAACTGCTTTGAAAACGACGAGAACATTTTATTATTTTCTGCAACATCGTTCATGTCAAAACTTAAAATTTCTTATTTATTTTCATATCTTCAAAACTAAATCACAATGTTTTTTTTACAATTGTGATTATTGTGCTAAAAGTCTACTTTACAGTGCTGAGATTAAAATGGATCAAACAAAATTTAAATTTATTACTATTATGCTAAAGTTGATTTTGTTTTGTATGAGGAAAATAAGATGCTAGTATTACAGAAAGAGAGATAGAGGCATAAGTGGAGTGAGGTAGGTTATAGTTCACGGTGACCACACAGCTAAGTTAGATGACGGCAAAATCTGAGCCATTGATTAGAACACGTGGCGTACGATTGTTAGATTTAAAAAGTCTTGAAACGAGGAGTGTGTGACGGAAACCGCGTGAAGAAGAGAACTTTGTTGAAATTGGAAAAAAATAAACTTTTCAAAGTAACTTATGAGATTATGGGCCACGCGCAATCCATGCCACTGATGTTATTGGATTCTACTACTTTTTTTTCTTTTCTGATTTTATCCTATATTCCTGTTGTTTTCTTCTAAATAATATTTTAGAATCTCTTTTTCGGTAAAATAATGTTTTAGAACTTTCAAGGTTGATGAAAGTTTTAGTGTATTCCGTGTATAGAAACTCTTTTCCTATATTCCGTGTATTAGTGCATGTTATTGCAAGTTTAAAATACGATTCTTAGTCATTTTAGTTATAGTTAAAAAACGATTCTTATATTAGGTCAAAAAATCCAGTCTAAGAACCCTTTCCGTGTATTAACGTGTTTAGATCTCTTAATTATTCAGATACATAAAGAGTATTCATTGTCAAGACTCCTATGTCGATCATGTGTATGTTTGAATCTGATGTTTCATAAAATGTTATTTAAATATTTCTGTACTCACCCAAACTGTTACAGTGAATCTTTCGTATTGGCTTTAGTGTCGAGGTAAATATGGAATATAATTCTCCAGTATTCCAGATAATATATTTTCATTACAACGTGGTATGTTTCCTGATATGTACGTCACGTGATGCATATACATATGAGTCATGCGTAAGAGCAAGACTGAGAAGAATACCGTGTAATACAGATCATTTTGAGGATTATGGAAAGTCGAGCTATTGAACAAAACAAAATGTAAGAGCTCGTGAAACTTGAATGTACATAGAGTCGTACGTGGTTAAATACATCACAGATGTATGTAATTAGTTAGATGAAAATATGGGTCACGAAGAAAATACGGAGATTGGAACATTTTGTCTTGCGCATGAATATGTGCGTTAAGAAGCTGCCAACTAAAAAAGACAGCTAGATTAGAGGGTGCATTATGCAGTTGACTATTCAGACAATACATACGATGCCATTAGCCCATTCAATAATTTTCTTAAGCAGCCTTAAATCTTGCTTCCATTTTACCATGAGGGTTGCTTAGCATTTATTTATGCTCGCTATTATAAAAGCTGTATACTTTTATTTGGCGCGCAGATCCGCCAGCTGATTTGACTGGTTTTCCCGCTACCATCCGCAAACGCAGCTTTTGCGGTTGGTAGCGGTTGACAGCGTTTCAAAACAATCATACAAACCGCTACAAATCGCTTCAAACCGCTCTGAACCTCTTAAAATCAAAAGCTGGTTCCAGCTAGCGTTTGCGGTTGCGGGCGGTTGCGGTTGGATAAAAAAATATTAAACTTTTTTTTCTAAATATTTTAAACTTAAAAATTTAAAATTTAAAATTAAAAATATTATAAATAAAAATATATACACATTTTATATATTAATTTAAATTCACAAATAATATAGTATTTTTTATAAAAACTTTAAAGTAGCTATTCATCATAATTTTTAAAAGTTAATATACATACATATATAAAGATATACACATATATAAAAAAGAAACAAAATATTCTTTAAAAGTTTTAATATAAATCTTCATAAAAAATATTAAAACTATAACTTTCAACTATTTAAAAATTAAAAAATAAACTTAATATTATTATTAATCATATTATATTAACAGTTATTATATTTTATCACAATAGTATTTTTTCTTTATATTTTATAATATTATAATATGTTTATATTGATAATTTATTATTAAACCGCTGCAATGTCTCATAATCAACCAGTCACAAACATCCCGCAAATGCAACAATTTTTAAACGTTACGCCAGTCATACAAAACGCCATGTAACACTGAAAACCGCAACCACCCGCACCCGCAAACTCCCGCACCCGCAACCGCAATCGCTGCGTTTGAACCAGTCAGGCCCTTAGTCCACCGTGAATCTCAAGCTTCTTCCGCCGCAAACCGCTCACATATACAAAAACCACGTGCTTCCCACATGCCTCCCACACTTCGCCTCGCGTCTTCCATGCTGACTTTTAATACCAGTATACGAACAATATAACTTATAAGCATATTATAGAGGCCACTAGCTAGTTTCTCAATTTTTAAACACAAGTGGTGTTTATTTATCTCGGGTACTTCAATGTGGAGTATGAGATAATTTTCTAAAGTTTGCTTATATATAAGCATGTACTTGGTAATAAAGCAATGCAAATTACTAGCTAGGCGTTACATATATCGCGTATATTGTGCATGCATTTTATCAACATGATCCCTGACCAACATAAAACTGTTATAAATGTATAACTATCCGTCCAGGTAATTAATGATATTCTAAGTACATTCAAAATGTTAACCACGGACATTGCACGAGTTTATCTGAGTCATTCTTTTTCGTGTGGTCGGGCATTGAGCTTGGATAATAGCGATAAACTCGAGTTGTTCGGAAAATGCGGCTAGAAATAAAATACAGTAATACACAACAAGATAAGATGGCGAAAGGTTCAGACTTTTGCTAAAAATTTGAGGAATGTAATATAATATTGGTTATAAAATATGGCGATGATAATGGTGGAGTTCTCCGCCAATCCATCTCTAGAGACTTCTTAATATCTTTGAAACCTTTTATATCGATTAAAGTCTGAACCACCCATTATAACCATCATGATTATTACATGCGACTAAACCAAAAACTTTAAAAATTCAATAGTGATGTTAATCTATATCACGATCGGCGTCTTATGATATCATTCTTAATTCCATATATTATTAACAATACGGCATCTATATTTGAATTTTGAACCTCAATTCGTTTGGCTAGTTCCGTAGAAAATTCACGGTGATTACAAGTTAACAAATGCTACAGAGTCATACATGGGAAATTGTATAGTAAATTAATCTGAATGAAAGAACTCACGCCCGCAGATGAATTAACTCATCACAGATATAGTTTAATGTTTTGCATCATATCTACGAGATTATTGTTCGTGGTCTAGTTTATATAAGATTGCTTGTTAAGTTCTCAAATAGTTGACTTTGAGCTAAGAGTAAGTTTTGTAATTAAACAATTGTCTCTCTTTATCTCCACTAATAGGAGTAATAAAATAGAGAAGGGTGAGGAGCAAGTAGGTGACCCATTGATAAGAATATCAAAACTGTTTTGAAAGCAGCCCCTCTGCCGTCACTTACCAGCTTATTCTTATCTTTTCCTTATCATTGTTACCAACTAATTATTTATTGTCAAAGCACCATTAATTTTCTCTTCCCTTCACAAAATTATTGTACACTGTTGAATAAAAGATAAGACATCATCGATCTACCGTGGTATGACCGTATGAGCAAATTAAGATTGCAAAGTTACTAATCAATCATTTTAACAGAAAAGATTATATAAGATTAATATCAGTCTTACCAATAGTTAAAGCCGAAAACTAAGCTGAGGAAAAAAAGAAAAAAAACTAAGCTGAGGACAGTAAACTGCGAACACAAGCCCAGAAAGGTCAACAAAAGCAGGTATGACTATTGACTCCAAATTCACAAACGGTACTACGACACGTGTAACCAGACAAAGATTACTAATAATAACGCGCCATCCACATTGGCTGCATGTCATTTCTCTACAGCTCACATGCTACGTAAAACAAATCTACCAGTATTCTTCTTCGGATTCAATGAAAAATTAGATATTAGAAATAACTAAGTTAAATATCTTCTTGTGAAAATAAAGAGATGAATCAGAGTGGTAATATAATTCATGATCACGTTGGAATTTTTGATAAATCATATCATAGCGTTTAAGGTTTTATTTTTCACCAGATAGCACTCTCAAAATTACTCAACGACCTTTATTGTACACCACCGTAAAGTTTACGGGATAAACAAAATAATTAAATAATTCATTACTAGATTATGACCCGCGCTTTGGAAGCGCGGAATATTTTACGATGAAAATTTTCACTAATAACTTAACAAATATTTTGGTAACTTTTAAAGAGTGTATTTAAAATATTTTTGCATTTAAATCAGTGTTTCTAAATTCAACCCGATTGTGATTAAACCGGTTAATCCGGAGATCTGACAATTCAATTTAGGTTTTTAAAATATTCATATTAACAAAAATCACTAAAATCCGAGACTAACCGATTGAACTGATGGATGACAAATATGTAATCTAATTTGATTTAAATTGTAATAGTTTCATAAATTGTAATCTTATAATCCAAATTTTAAAGTTCATTATTTTGCAATTTATGAAATTATGATGTTTCTACAAAATTTTAAAGAGAAAATGATAGATATAAAATATTAAAATTAATTATTGTGTTCTTTGGAAACATTGATAGTAGTATAAAAATATATTGTTTGGAAACATTGATAGTAGTATAAAGAAATAAGTATATTGTTTGGAAACATTGATAATAGTATAAAGAAAGGAACATTAGTGATTTAATGTAGGTTTAACTATAAAGTATAAAGATGTATTTAATTTAAAAACCTATAAAATAAATGTTAGGTCCAACAGAATGTTTCTGTTTTAATAAGATAGATGCAAATTGCAAAAGTTTATATTCGCGAATAGTACAATGTCAAATCAATGATTTATGGTATAATGTTTTTTTCACGTTTTTCAAATATGGCAAAACGTAAGAAATGTAAAAAGTTATCAAAATTTTATTCATATCTGAATAGTAGTTTTTTATTTTGATTTTCCCGTCAAAGTGTTAATTTCCTTTGAATGAAAGTAGTTTTTTCATTTATTAATTATTGTTTTTAAGTTATTCAACTTGCGAATTCTTTAATAATTATTCTGTTCACGGTATGCAGTAACTTTAACGAGAAGTTTTCGGTGGGTTACAGAGTTTTATTTTAGTCTTATATTTCCTCCCGAAATATTATTTTTCTGGAAAATGGGAAATATCGAAACAATAAAATGCATAAAACGAAGATAATACGAATAAAAAATAAAAATAGTGTGAGGAAGCTTCATCCACTATATAACGAGGCCAAGCTGCTGAGGGTAAAGCATCCATCGGTGAGGCAGAGAGTAAATTCACTACAAAAAACTGAGTGTCCTCCCCACAAAAAAAAATTGTTAACTAAAAATTGCCATTGTTTTTCTCATTCGGTCCTGCTTCTTTCAAAAAAGAAAATTCGGTTTCTTGGTATGGTTTTAATTGATTATTCATACGAAAATTCAAGCTTATGAAACTGTGTTTTTTTTAATCTGCACATTTAATTGAAAGTTTTTTCTTCTGAATTTTTCCTTTTATTTTTCGTAGAATTAGTGGAGGGTTATTTTTTGTTCCCTCCTCTTGGATCTAAACAAGGTTGCTTATTTCAAACCTTTTCGATCCATTTTATTTTCTTGAATCTTCTCGAAAAAACCCTGTTCTTTACTTTTGATAAGAAACAGGTGTATATTTTCGGATTCAGTTTTATTTCTCTTTTAAAAAAATATTAAAATCATAATGGAAGCTGCTCTCAATATGTACAATAGCATAACGTTTCAACAGCCAGATTCGTTTGGTGGTGGTGAACTCATGGAAGCGCTTGTACCTTATATAAATAGCGTTTCCAACTCTTCTCCTTATCCCGCGTCTGCGTCTGCGTTTATTCAACCCGCAGCGTCTGCGTTTTCTCCTTCTCTACCTATCTTCCCCGGATATTACCCGGAAGACTATTCAACGTACATGACACAACCGTTTTCTTACGGGTCGGATCTTCAGCAAACCGCGTCATTAACCGGGCTAAACCACCTCTCTTCCTCCCAAGTTCACCAGAACCATAACCACAGCAACGCTTTCTCGAGTCTCCTCAGCCCCAAGCCGCTGCTGATGAAGCAGTCCGGCGCCGCCTACGGTGGTGTTACGGAGAGGCCGCCGAAGCTGTACAGAGGCGTGAGGCAGCGTCACTGGGGGAAATGGGTGGCGGAGATCCGTTTGCCGAGGAACCGTACCCGTCTCTGGCTCGGGACGTTCGACACGGCGGAGGAAGCAGCGCTGGCCTACGACAAGGCGGCGTATAAGCTGCGCGGCGACTTCGCCCGGCTTAACTTCCCGAACCTGCGTCACAGCGGGTCCCACATCGGAGGCGAGTTCGGCGAGTACAAACCGTTGCACTCCACTGTTGACGCCAAGCTCGAAGCTATTTGTCAGAGCATGGCGGAGGCGGAGAAACAGGGCAAGACGGCGGCGACGAAAGGATCAAAGAAACGTGCCTCGAAGAAAACTGAGACGGAGAAAGTCAAGGCGGAGGATAACTCGAGCGCTGGATCTCCACCGCCGGCGACGGAGTTCGTTGAGTCCGCCGGC
This sequence comes from Raphanus raphanistrum subsp. raphanistrum, assembly GCA_019706035.1. Classification (NCBI taxonomy): domain Eukaryota; kingdom Viridiplantae; phylum Streptophyta; class Magnoliopsida; order Brassicales; family Brassicaceae; genus Raphanus; species Raphanus raphanistrum. Next base: position 57,011,413 of record CM033988.1, read on the forward strand.
TCTTCGCCGTTGTCGGACTTAACGTTCGCCGACACGGAGGAGCCGCCGCAGTGTTGGAACGAGACGTTCTCGTTGGAGAAGTATCCGTCGTACGAGATAGATTGGGATAAGATCCTGTCTTAAGATCGGTTCGTGTAGTTTGGGTTTGGTAAGAATAGGGGTAAAATAGGAATTTTAGAAGCCGCCTGTAATGGAGTTTTTGGAAATTACATGGAGAGGCTAATAGGTAATTATGTTTATGATTAGTGGGTTAAATTTCGTATGTTAATATTATGTTTGTATCAGTCTCTGTGTCGGTCGAGCTGCGGTTTTTTGTCATGCTTCGACCATGCCACAGATTTCGTTTTATGTAATTTTCTTTTTCTTTTTGGTCTATGTAATCTCTAGCTTCGTTTTCTATAATCTTAATGTGATGTTTTTAGTTTAGTTTTCTAGTAAATGAAAACGTTTCTATGATCCTTATTTACATACTCATCTAACAAAGGCAGTAACATTTTAGACAAACCGTGCGATGTTTTAGTTAATGACTGAATATATATGCTCCATGGGAATGGTATAAACATATGGTTTAGTCCTGTTTTAAAAAGATTGGTTGTTGCTTGTATGATTCAAAATGTTAACTGGGTCACACCAAATACTTATGTTTTAGCTATTTCTTTTTGAACTAAGGCTTTCATATGTTTTAGCTATTCGAAACTGAACAAGTTTTTCGCCCAAATATTAACGTTAAATGATTTTGTGTTAAAATAAAGATTGACTAAAACTAAAAGCAAATTCACTATGTTTCGTTCGTTCAAATGTATGTTTGATGATGGCTAGTAGTTTTTTGTTATCACCCACAAATAAATCATAATAGTCGAATTGATACGAAAGTTCCCATGCATATTGACACCCTCAATATATACGATCCACTAATGTTGCCAGAAGTGTTAAAAAACAGCAGAACTGTCAAGTACCAAAAATTTTGAAGAATTATTACAACAAACTAAAAAGTATGTAGTGTAGTTTTGCATTTTAGCGAGAGTAAAATAGGTAGCGCAACGGTTTGATTATTTGCAAATTAGGTATTCTTGCATGTTTGACAATTGTTCCATATGCGCAATGGAATCTACAACGATCCACATAACGTATAATTCACCACCTTCCACGTTTCATCCTTTTGGAGTTTGTCTCGTTGGAGATGAACTTCGTAAGAATAAATCAATGTCAACTATGTTATGATTCTTATCCGTTACAATTCACAAGTGGTGAAGCTTCGCGTGTTGCTAGATGTGACCGGCCATGCCGCAACTTTCTTGCAGCATCTTCTATCATTTTATTCACTTATTAATCCATTCAAGAAAACCAATAATTCGAACTATAGTGAAGTAGGAAAAGACAAAGTCGGCAGATAAATGATCGAATCTTCATCACACATTTTTATAAAAGTCAGATATGAACTTTCGCCAATACACCAGTGGGTGGGTGACTCGAAGAAATAAAAGGAAAACACCAAAAAAAAAAGACAATGGGTACAAGTAATACTGTAACAGAGCACGAGAGTTTTGGACTAATATGTTGGTACTATCGAGTATTAAGAACTATGTTTAATTTTTTAATTTTCAAACGGACGTACAGAACTTAAAAAAAACCCAAGATATAATTAAAATCGAACTATGTTTAATTTTTTTATTCTTTGGTTGTTTGCTGTTGCTAGCAACAATGCAAACAAATGAAAATGGTATAATATTAGTATTTTACCAAAATCAAAAAATAAAAAAAGATAATAGTTTACCATAAATTAAAATTAAATGTTCAAAATATATCATCATAAATTCATTTTCTTAGTTTACTCAACTTTTTTTGTCAACCTCTTAGTTTACTCAACTATATATGCAAAAATGTAATTCTTTTTGTAAATCTAGGTTTACTTGTAATGAAAACAAAACTACACTTAGTACACAGTTACCAAGCTATCATTATGAACAAGAACAATAAGCTCATATCGTTTATGCGATGGCACGTCAACCAAATTTGAACGTTTGTTCATGTATTTTTTCTAAAAGTTTATTCTCTGTAAATAGTTCAGTCTGTTCAGATAATCAACAGATACATTTTCTTAGCATTAAGTATATTACAAGTTGAAATATTATAAGAGGAGAATTCCAAATTACGCAAAGGAAAAAGCATAGAGATGGAGAGTTTGAAAGAAACACAACACCAAAGGAGCCCACCAAAGATTATGTTCACACTCCATTTCTCTCTTCTCATTTCACATGCATTATTTTCCCAACCATGTTTTGTACAAAAGTAGTTGTAAAATTTAAAACATTGCATTGAATTCTCCAACACCATTATTATTATCTCTTGACGTGGGGGAGTGTTGAATTAAAACTACTACTATCAATCTGAGTAGTTTTGTATCCATCCTCAATTAGTTTTAGATCTCAACTTAGACAAATAATTCAATGATTGTGTAGACAACTTAAATCAATAGATATTTTATTGATTCTGAATCTAATACAAATACCCTCAAATTAAATCAGAGAAACATAGTCAACTATGAACATTTTCAAAAGTGGTAATCATGAGTTTGAATGAAAAAAAAAGAGTACTAGTTTCTGCAACTCTATTCAAAAATAATCTTACAACAATTATAAACTTGAGCTTTCTTGAGCTGCTCCTCTTGTTCCTGATACAATTGGTTTTGTATTAACTTAACCGAATTTACCAATCTCCATCTTTTTCTTTATCGCCCGTTGTCCATGATATACAAATGAATCAATGATTCCGGAAACCGTGAAAATGCCTACATTTTGCAAATAAAAAAAATCAACATTTGTTACATTTAATGAATTCAAAGTACATTGATCACAGAGAAGGGAGATCACACCTCCTACTATAGCGCAAACATTAGTGAGGAAGTGCAAGAATTCCACACGCTGTTCTGTGAAAATCACCTGACAACAACAACACTTAAAAGTAAGAGGACAAACTAGTAAACACACACACACACCAGTGTCTGATTCCGAGATACCTTAATTGGAGAAAGATCATAGAAAAAGAAAACACCAGGCAGCGACTGTGTCCGTCCTGCTTCCGTTTTCTCGAAATGCTCAGTCACAGAGAACTACAAAAGTACCAAACCACACAAAACCCAAATTCTAAGATAAATATTACTACAGAAGTTACAGCCAAGTGGGAGAGGCTCTGATCTTAGAGGTAGTTAAGTTTCTTAACCTGGTTTGACTGAATAACATGGCCTTTAACATCTGTGTATTCAGTAGGTACAACCTTGATAAAATACTGATACATGCCATTCAACGTCTCTTGAGTCCACTGCACACTGAGAAAACCAAGAATAAGTTTCAGAAAGATAAAGAGTAACCACAGGGGACACAAGAAGAGAGGTTTTTACCCATCTAAGGGATTCACTACACCAGGGAAATGATCACCGAAGGTCAGCCTGTTAACCTTGTGGCTTATCTAGTTGCAAAACAAGATGCACAAATTGATCAGACTTGCTGTGGACTAAGAGAGAGCATGGTTTGCTTCACTTACATTGTAAGTGTCTCCCTGGAGCACTAACAGATCTTGTAAATGAAAGCCTGATTGACGGAAGGTTTTCCCGGGAACGAAATGAAAACTGCCAGCAACTTTATTAACTTCCAAGAAACCGAATATATTACAACCTTCACCTTCCTCCTCCTTAACCCTTTGCACAAAACCTTCTCTTTTACACTGACACAAAACAAACATGTACATATCATTTACAACTAGATCATCTAGAATAATACTAAAAAATAAATAAATAACCGAATAATCCGCCTAGTCGCTAGTACTGTGCCTAGTTACCACCTAACTATACATTATGAAGCAGAGTCCATCATATACCTGGTCAATGATCTCAGGGTCTGTCATGGCCCAACCTTTCTTTCTATAAGCTTCACGAACTTCCTCACATGAGTTGCAACACTCATCATCTGACTGCAGAGTACTAAGAATCAGAATCAGGATTCCAAATATATATACCAGAAAGACAGGTAGGGTAGGAAACTTACAGCTTCAGCTCCATAACATGAACCACAATACGTTTCATTATGCTCTAGCCTGCCACCATGTTTTTGCAATGGCTTCTCAATCTAACAAGAAACAAAAAATCATCACAATCTTTTCAATTTTTCAATCCTTAAAAAAGGACTTAGTAATGAAAAGCTCAAACCTTTGTGTGACCGATCCCATCTTGTCTTGTCTCAATAACATTACCATAAGAATCTAACCTTCTTTTAGATATATCATGCCTCTACAATTCAAATGACCAACAAGTCAACAACACATCATGACTTTGTAATAATAACTAGAAGGTAACAAGCACATACCACATCTAGATGTCGCTCTCCGCTAATATCCATAGAATCAAGGCTAACAATCGAGCAAGCAAGAGCAGGGAAAGTCACATCGAACTGCTCAATTCACAAAAATAGAAAGTCACCTCAGCAAATCTTTCCAAAAATAGAAACTTTTTTTCAAGGAACAAACAAACAAGTTGTACTGTATGTACATTGATGCGTAGCTTCTCTCCTCTTGATGTGTCAACACGAAGCTGAGACTCAGTAATGGGATGGAGATAAAGTCCTAAGTAAAGATTCAAACTTTATTTCATGGGTTTGAATTTGAACAAAAAAAGTTAGGAGATCTATTTAAATTGGTGGTAGTGCTTACGAAGCTCGGAGAAGAAGAGGATGAGCATGACGACGGAAGAAGCTAGTGTGATCAAGCCGCCGGAGAGTGTGCGGCTGTAGAAGTCGTCGTTGATCTTAGGGTAAGCGTCTAAGTTCTTCAATCTGTTCATCACGCCAGCCATTGCCACCCGACAACAAGGCTTTGGCTTTTGGTTCACGATCTAGTCATTATATTTATTACATTTTTTTTGTACTTCTGAAATTAATTGGGCTCGTGTCTTTTTAGCCCAATAACAGAATTTAAGAATAATTATTCTATAGGCCCATCTATGTTAGCAGAATGAAAACTTGTTTGTTTAGACTGCCCAATGTAATGTAGTAGATTGTGTGTGTTTTAATAGTTGGCTGGTCAACTAAACTCGCTTAGTAAGAAATAAAAACAAAATATGGGCTTATTGTGGGTCCTAAGATGTATCATCGCCAGGCCGATTTTTCACGTCAAAAAATTGACTTTTAGTGGGTCCTTGTATGGGCTTTTTGTTTCTGTTACTGCTAGTATGGGCTTTTAGTGGGTTTATTGTTTTTCTAAACGAAATAAGCGTTTAAAACACATCAATAAAGTAACAAACAAGTCACCAGGTCCAAGTCTCTTCCCATTAGCCTTTCAGCTTCGTTTGTTCTTTTTTTTTTAACTCGAAGAAAGTTGAGATACATAGTATCGATAAGAAACCAAAAACAAAGAACATAAACCAAACAAAATAAAACAAAGACATAAACATAGCTTAAAACTCATATATGTTCACAAGTCTACTCCTTCCATCTTTCCAGAAGAATTCAATATCAATGGAGCTGACCTAAAGAACAAATGTCTTGAGCAGTCCCAACTCTGAAGGAAATATCACCAAGCCATACTAGAACCAGCAACATCAGAAACAATCGAGAGATCAAATCTACACCTACTCCAGCAACTGCTACCCATGTGAAACTTGGATGACCAGAACCACCATTAAAACTAAGATACAAGGACAAAAGACCTTGAAACGCTACTTGGGAAAACGTCAAAGAAGACCACCAGCTCTTACACGCTGACACTCGCAAGGCAGCCAAGTGACCTAGAGAACAAAGACTGCCCACCTCCTCGCAAGAGAAAAACTGAAGGTCAAGTTAACTGCTTCGTCTAGATAAGGTCTAGTAGATACCTCCACAGCGAACATAAATCACAAAAAACGAACCAAAAAAGCCAACTTAGGATACGACGAAGTGACTGAAACAGCAAGAACCAAACAAAAGCAGTATTCCCACGACTTCAAACTAATACTAATTCACCACAGAAGAACATAAGTTCCGGTAATCGAGATGCTAGAAAACCATCCTTCCCAGAGACACAAAGCCGGCGATAGAGATCCTAGAGAAACCATCCTTTCCCGGAGACAGAAAGCCAGCGGTAAAGAGCTTTGGGAGCCTCTTTCCCCGGAGTTTTAGCCGCTCCCGATGGCGGTGAGAACCACCAACCACCGGAGCAAGAAAGAGAAGACCGACGGCTGCTCTTCTAACTAGGGTTTCCTCTGAGACGGCTGCCGCCCAAGTTTTGTTTTAACTAGTTTTCGAGCTTCGTTTGTTCTAATCCTAACATTTTCTTGCTATCAAATATTTATGCAAATATAAATTATTTTTTCTGGAGGAAAAATAGCATTGTTGAATCAAAAATGGACAAAGATTTTTATTCCTGAATAATTGGTATATCTGAAAGATTCGGAATGATAATTTTTTTACGAAGATAGACAAGAATCCTTTAAAACTAGTTTAATATCCGGAAAGTGAATACTAAATCTGGTTTAAAGCAAATAAGATGGCAACTCCCACTCCACCTAAGCATAGTAGTGGTGAATTTTAAATCACAAGCTTGAATAATATATGTATGATGGAGGATTCATGGACTTTCACATCACATTCGAGGGTTGTGGTTGGGTTTGAAAGAGATAGAGTCAACTTATGAGGAAGCAAAGTTTAAGATGGCGAAAGAATGTTTTACTTTGGAAATGGAAGCACTGCTATGGGTAATAGAATAGCCATTTCATAGACTGTTTTATTGTTTAGTTAAGATTACGAGATCATTTCATAGAGAACTATGTTACAATATTGATTATTTTATTCTAGTTTGGTTATCATTTCAAATTTTTGAGTAATAGAATAACTATTTACTGTAAGAAAAAAAACTCCAATCTATGTAAAAGAGTAAAAAAAGAGTCCCGCCTTAATGACTATCACATCTTATTATGTTTGACAAAATTGTGTGAATCATGCATATTCTAAAACGATGAGTACTCCTCAAAAGTTAAGTTCTTTATTCAATATATGTATACTACTATTGAAAATAGAGTCCAGATATACAAAAGAATGGACTAATTTATGAACATTTTTCTCTCTAGAGACTTCGGTATTAAGGATCAAAATTTAGTTGCGCATAAAAAAAGCTTAGTGTGTACCGTAAAATGGACAAATGTATCCACTAAGCACTAGCTAATAAATCAGAAATTTGATAACCTAATTAATAGTATATCAGTTGTCGAAAAAGTTAATAGTATATCCTAACCATTTTTTGTCAATGGGAAATATAATATATTTTTTGCCTCCGCACACAAGCAACTCATGGTACGATTGACTATCAGATATCTGTTATATTAAAACAGAAGTCATAACTTCTAATTCATGTGTGACTTTTTTTAAAAATGGACTATCTACTAGATTTGGTCACACTATATTTTTAATCATTATTAATCTTTGAGCTACTTTCATCATAATATCTTTTGATATCTTTTCATTTAAAATTTAAATATATATATATATATATAAATATTTAATTTCGAAAAATATTTTAAAAAATCTTAACAAGATCTTAAATTTCAAAATTAAATGTAAATATTTTAACTAATTCCGTAATTATTTTTGAAATATTATTATACTTTAATTTATTTAGTTGTTCTTATAAAATGAAAAATAAAATATTATATCTTATTTTATCTATTATATAATCACAATCAATCATGTTAATTTTTTATCATATTGAACTTAATATGATAAAATTATATTAAATTGATAAAATTTAAAATTTTATTTTCATAAATAGAAAATATTAAAAATATAATATAATAGAGCGGCTTTATAAGCAGACTATATACTACATGTATAAAAATTAACATATCTTTCACTTTTGTAGATATAATAATATATTGTGTAAAATAAATAAACATAGAAAATACTGAGAAATCCAACTTTGAAAGACGGGTAAAAATTTAACATCAATTAAATAAAAAACAATTCTCAAATATGTTTTTCATGCACATATTAATATGTTTAATAACTAAATGCAAATACAATACGATAAATATATAATAAGAAGCAACAAATACGTATGACGGTTTAAACAGTTGATTATTTACAACATACAAACTATACATTATTGTATTTGAAATAGCTTTATAAATATTTAAATATATGATTAAAATTATGATTGTATACTACTAATGATTTAAATAAATATATATACATATAAAAATGAAAATAAAAGCCGCACGGTTGTGCGGATCGAGATCTAGTTCTCATTTAAATAAGCATAGCAAAAAACGACTGTTCGTGGCAGATCTTGGGAACCTACATATACAACAAAAGAATATTGGCAATATATGATTTGTAGTCAAAAAATGATACCATACATTCCAAAAATATTATATATATATATATATATATATAAGACAATTACTTCAATGGTGCATTCAGGAAAGTTATTTTTGTTTAGTATTTTTTTGAAATTTAAATATTATTAAAACAATCTAAAACTGAATATATAGATCTGATTACAAATCCGATTCGAACAAAAATTTCTTATTCAATTGTTTTCTAACTAGTTGCTTGATCCATGTCTTCGACGCATTCCGTTAGATCAGACTCTTTTTTCTAGAATATTCATTACCGTTTTCAACTTTTGATGATTACCAAATGAAAAAATAAGAGGTAGATTAATGTATTCTAAACTTTCTCGATCAAAATATACACTAAAACCAGATTTTCATATTTTTAAAAAAATTTCCAAAATCCGTGGGTCTTCAAAAATATTGAGTTTTCGGTAAATTTTCTATATACTGAAGTTTATACGCTTCACTTTAATTTAAAAATTTCAAACCACATTCTAAATTTGAATTAATGTATTCTAAACTATATTTCATGGTATATATGAATCATTCTAGTTTTTTAATATTTAGTTTGCTAAAATTTCATATACTGCCTAGAATAGTGAAATTATCATTATTAAATCTTTATTATCTAGAGAAACAGAGACAACAAATGTTCTAAACTTCTTTGACCATCATATTATGTCAATACTCTAAGAAACTATACACTAAAACCAGATTTTCATATTTTTGAAATTTTTTTCAAAATCCATGGGTTAACCCCTTCAAAAATATTGAATTTTCGGTAAATGCTCTATATACTGAAATTTATACTCTTCACTTTAATTTAAATTTCAAACCACATTATACATTTCAATTAATTTAATCTAAAGTCTCCTTCATGGTATATAGGAATCATTCTAATTTTTTAATATTTAGTTTGGTAAAATTTCATATACTGCCTAGATTAGTGGAATTAGCATTATAAAATATTATTATCTAGAGAAATGGAGACAATAGAGGTTCTAAACACTTTGACCATCATCTTATGTGAGTTCTCGATGAAACTATACACTAAAAACAGATTTTCATATTTAAAATTTTTTTCCAATATCCGTGGGTTAACCCCTTTAAAAATATTGAGTTTTCGGTAAATGCTCTATATACTGAAGTTTATATGCTTCACTTTAATTTAAAAATTTCAAACCACATTCTAAATTTTGATTAATGTATTCTAAACTATATTTCATGGTATATAGGAATCATTCTAAATTTTTAATAGTTAGTTCGGTTTAAATTCATATAATGCCTAGAATAGTTGAATTATCATTAAAAAATCTGTATTATCTAGAGAAACAAAGACAACAAATATTCTAAACCTCTTTGACCATCATCTTATGTCAATGCTCTAAGAAACTATACACTAAAACCAGATATTCATATTTTTGATTTTTTTTTCAAAATCCGTGGGATAACCCATTTTGAAATAATGAGTTTTCGGTAAATCATAAATATACTAAACTTTATACTCTTCAATTTTGTTTTAAAAATTTCAAACCACATTCTACATTTGAATTAATTTAATCTAAAGTCTCTTTCATGGTATATAGGAATCATTCTAATTTTTTAATATTTTGTTTGCTAAAATTTCATATACTGCTTAGATTAGTGGAATTACCATTATAAAATCTCCATTATCTAGAGAAACGGAGACAAAAATGTTCTAAACCTCTTTGACCATCATCTTATTGTAGTTCTTGATGAAACTTTACACTAAAACTAGATTTTCATATTTTTGATTTTTTTTTTCAAAATCCGTGGCTTAACCCCTTCAAAAATATTGAGTTTTTGGTAAATGTTCTATATACTGAAGTTTATACTCTTCACTTTAGTTTAAAAATTTCAAACCACATTCTACATTTGAATTATTGTTTTCTAAACTATCTTTCATGGTATATAGGAATCATTCTAGTTTTTAATATTTAGTTTAGTAAAAATTCATATAATGCCTAGATCAATAGAATTAGCATTCTAAAATCTTCATTATTTGGAGAAACGAAAATTACAAAGGTTCTAAACTCTTTGATCATCATCTTATATTAGTGCTCGACTACAAATGTTCTAAACCTGAAAACCAGATTTCCATATTTTTGAAATTTATCCAAACTACGTTGGTTAACCCCTTCTAAAATAATGTGTTTTCGGTAAATGCTCTATATAATGAAATTTATACTCTTCACTTTTGTTTAAAAATTTTGAACCACATTCGACATTTTAATTAATGTATCCTAAACTATCTTTCATGCTATATAGGAATCATTCTAATTTTTTAATATTTAGTTTGGTAAAAATTCATATACTGTCTAAAATAGTGAAATTATCATTATAAAATCTTTATTATCTAGATAAACAGACACAACAAATGTTCTAAACCTATTTGACCATCATCTTATGTTAGTGCTCTAAGAAACGATACACTAAAACCCGATTTTCATATTTTTGAATTTGTTTCAAAATCCGTGGGTTTTCAGTAAATCCTCTATGTACTAAAGTTTATACTCTTCACTTTTGTTTTAAAAATTTCAAACCATATTCTACATTTGAGTTAATTTAATCTAAAGTCTCTTTCATTGTATATAGGAAGCATTCTAATTTTTTAATATTTAGTTTGGTAAAATTTCATAGACTGCCTAGATCAATGAAATTAGCATTATAAATTCTTTATTTAGAGAAAAAGAGACAACAAAGGTTCTAAACTCTTTGACCATCATCTTATGTCAGTCCTCAATGAAACTATACACTAAAACCAGATTTTCATATTTTTGATTTTTTTTCAAAATTTGTGGGTTAAAACCTTCAAAATATTGAGTTTTCGGTAAATGCTCTATATACTGAAGTTTATTCTATTCACTTTAATTTACAAATTTAAAACCACATTCTACATTTGAATTAATGTATTCTAAGCTATCTTTCATGGTATATAGGAATCATTCTAATTTTTTAATATTTAGTTTGGTAAAATTTCATAAACTGCCTAGATTAGTGAAATTAACATTATAAAAATTTTATTATCTAGAGAAACGGAGACAACATAGGTTCTAAACTCTTTGACCATCATTTTATGTGAGTGCTTTATGAAACTATACACTAAAAACAGATTTTCATGTTTTTCAAGTTTTTCCAAAATCCGTGGGTTAACCCCTTTAAAAATATTGAGTTTTCGGTAAATGCTCTAAATACTAAAGTTTATACTCTTCACTTTAATTTAAAAATTTCAAACCACATTCTACATTTGAATTAATGTATTCTAAACTATCTTTCATGGTATATTAGAATCATTCTAATTTTTTAATATTTAGTTTGGTAAAATTTCATATATCGCTTAGAATAGTGGAATTATCATTATAAAATCTTTATTATCTAGAGAAACAGATACAACAAATGTTCTAAACCTCTTTGACTATCATCTTATGTCAATGCTCTAAACTATACACTAAAATCAGATTTTCATATTTTTTTTTTTTCAAAATCTGTTGGTTAACCCCTTTTAAAATAATGAGGGTTCGGGAAATCCTCTATATACTGAAGTTTATACTCTTCACTTTTGTTTTAAGAATTTCAAACCACTTTCTACATTTGAGTTAATTTAATCTAAAGTCTCTTTCATCGTATATAGGAAACATTCTAATTTTTAATATTTAGTATGGAAAAATTTTATATACTGCTTAGATCAATGGAATTAGCATTATAAAATCTTTATTATCTAGAGAAAGGGACACTACAAAGGTTCTAAACTATTTGATCATCATTTTATGTCAGTGCTTGATGAAACTATACACTAAAACCATATTTTCATATTTTTGAAATTTGTTCCAAATCTTTGGGTTAAACCCTTAAAATATATTGAATTTTCGGTAAATGCTTTATATACTAAAGTTTATACTCTTCACTTTAATTTAAAAATTTAAAACCACATTTTTGAACTAATGTATTTTAAACTATCTTTCACGGTATATAGGAATTATTCTTATTTTTTAATATTTAATTTGGTAAAATTTCATATACTGCCTAGATTAGTGGAATTAACATTATAAATTTTTTTATTATCTAGAGAAACGGAGACAACAGAGGTTCTAAACTCTTTGACCATCATCTTCTGTGAGTGCTCGATGAAACTATACACTAAAACAAGATTTTCATATTTTTGAAATTTTCCAAAATTCGTGGGTTAACCCCTTCAAAAATATTGATTTTTTGGTAAATGCTCTATATACTAAAGTTTATACTCTTCGCTTTAATTTAAAAAATTAAAACCACATTTTTGAATTAATGTATTTTAAACTATCTTTCATGGTATATAGGAATTATTCTTATTTTTTAATATTTAATTTGGTAAAATTTCATATACTGCCTAGATTAGTGGAATTAGCATTATAAAATTTTTATTATCTAGAGAAACGGAGACAACAGAGGTTCTAAACTCTTTGACCATCATCTTCTGTGAGTGCTCGATGAAACTATACACTAAAACCATATTTTCATATTTTTGAAATTTGTTCCAAATCCGTGGGTTAACCCCTTAAAATATATTGAAGTTTCGATAAATGCTCTATATACTAAAGTTTATACTCTTCACTTTAATTTAAAAATTTAAAACCACATTTTTGAATTAATGTATTTTAAACTATCTTTCATGGTATATAGGAATTATTCTTATTTTTAATATTTAATTTGGTAAAATTTCATATACTTCCCAGATTAGTGGAATTAACATTATATAATTTTTATTATCTAGAGAAACGGAGACAACATAGGTTCTAAACTCTTTGATCATCATCTTCTGTGAGTGCTCGATGAAACTATACACTAAAACCAGATTTTCATATTTTTGAAATTTTCCAAAATCCGTGGGTCCCTTCAAAAATATTGAGTTTTCGGTAAATGTTCTATATACTGAAGTTTTTACTCTTCACTTTAATTTAAAAATTTCAAACCACTACATTTGAATTAATGTATTCTAAACTATTTCTCATGGTATATAAGAATCATTCTAATTTTTTAATATTTAGTTTGGTAAAATTTCATATACTGCCTAGAATAGTGGAATTATCATTATAAAATCTTTATTATCTAGAGAAACAGAGACAAAAAATGTTCTAAACCTCTTTGACCATAATTTTATGTCAATGCTCTAAGAAACTATACACTAAAACCAGAATTTCATATTTTTTTAAAAAAATCAAAATCCGCGGGTTAACTCCTTTTAAAATAATGAGTGTTCGGTAAATCCTCTATATACTGAAGTTTATACTCTTCACTTTTGTTATAAATTTTCAAACCACATTCTACATTTGAGTTAATTTAATCTAAAGTCTCTTTCATGGAATATAGCAAACATTCTAATTTTTAATATTTAGCTTGGGAAAATTTTTATATACTTCCTAGATCAAAGGAATTAGCATTATAAAATCTTTATTATCTAGAGAAACGAAGGCTACAAAGGTTCTAAACTCTTTGACCATCATCTTATGTTAGTGCTCGATGAAACTATACACTAAAACCAGATTTACATATTTTTGATTCTTTTTTTCAAAATCCGTGGGTTAACCCCATAAAATATATTGAGTTTTCGGTAAATGCTCTATATACTGAAGTTTATATTCTTCACTTTAATTTAAAACCACATTCTACATTTGAATTAATGTATTCTAAACTATATTGCATGGTATATAGGAATCATCCTAATATTCTAATATTTAGTTTGGTAAAATTTCATATACTCCCTAGATTATTAGAATTATCATTATAAAATTTTCATTATCTAGAGAAACGGAGACAACAGAGGTTCTAAACTTCTTGACCATCATCTTATGTGAGTGCTCGAAGAAACTATACAATAAAACAAGATTTTCATTTTTTTTGAAATTTTTCCAAAATCCGTGGGTTAACTACATTCTACACTTTTAAAAATATTGAGTTTTTGGTAAATGCTCTATATACTGAAGTTTATACTCTTCACTTTAATTTAAAAATTTCAAACCACATTCTACATTTGAATTAATGTATTCTAAACTATCTTTCATGGTATATAGAAATCATTCTAATTTTTTAACATTTAGTTTGGTAAAATTTCATATACTGCTTAGAATAGTGCAATTATCATTATAAAATATTTATTATCTAGAGAAAGAGAGACAACAAATGTTCTAAACCTCTTTGACCATCATCTTATGTCAATGCTCTAAGAAACTATACAATAAAACTAGATTTTCATATTTTTGAAAAAATTACAAAATCCGCAGGTTAACCCCTTTTAAAATAATGAGTGTTCAGTAAATCCTCTATATACTGAAGCTTATACTCTTCACTTTTGTTATAAAAATTTCAAACCACATTCTACATCTGAGTTAATTTAATCTAAAGTCTATTTCATGGGATATAGGAAACATTATATTTTTTTAATATTTAGTTTGGTAAAATTTCATATACTGCCAAGATAAATGGAATTAGCATTATAAAATCTTTATTATCTAGAGAAACGGAGACTACAAAGGTTCTAAACTCTTTGACCATCATCTTATGTCAGTGCTCGATGAAACTATACACTAAAACCAGATTTTCATATTTTTTATTTTTTCTTTCAAAATCCATGGGTAACCCCTTCAAAAATATTGAGTTTTCAGTAAATGCTCTATATATTGAAGTTTATACTCTTGACTTTAATTTAAAATTTTAAAATCACATTCTACATTTGAATTAATGTATTATAAACTATATTTCATAGTATATAGGAATCATTCTATTTTTTTAATATTTAGTTTGGTAAAATTTCATATACTCCCTAGATTATTGGAATTATCATTATAAATTTTTCATTATCTAGAGAAACGGAGACAACAGAGGTTCTAAACTTCTTGACCATCATCTTATGTGAGTGCTCGATGAAACTATACAATAAAACAAGATTTTCATTTTTTTTGAATTTTTTCCAAAATCCGTAGGTTAACCCTTTCAAAAATATTGAGTTTTCGGTAAATGCTCTATATACTGAAGTTTATACTCTTCACTTTTGTTTAAAATTTTCAAACCACATTCTACATTTGAATTAATGTACTCTAAACTATCTTTCATGGTATATAGGAATCATTATAATTTTTTAATATTTAGTTTACTAAAATTTTATATATTGCCAAGATTAGTGGATATAGCATTATAAAATCTTCATTATCTAAAGAAACAGAGACAACACATGTTCTAAACTCTTTGACCATCATCTTATGTTAGTGCTCGATGAAACTATACATGAAAACCAGATTTTCATATTTTTCAAATTTTCCAAACTCCGTGGGTTAACCCTTTCTAAAATAATGAGTTTCGGTAAATGCTCTATATACTGAAGTTTATTCTCTTCACTTTTGTTTAAGAATTTCAAACCAAATTCGACATTTGAATTAATGTATTATAAACTATATTTCATGTTATATAGGAATCATTCTAATGTTTTAATATTTAGTTTGGTAAAATTTCATATACTACCTATAATAGTGGAATTACCATTATAAAATCTTCATTATCTTGAAAAACGGAGACAACAAAGGTTCTAAACCTCTTTGACCATCATCTTATGTCAGTGCTCTAAGAAACAATACACTAAAACCAGATTTTCATATTTTTAAAAAATTATCAAAATCCGTGGGTTAACCCCTTTTGAAATAATGAGTTTTCGGTAAATCCTCTATGTACTGAAGTTTATTCTCTTTCCTTTGGTTTTAAAAATTTAAAACCATATTCTACATTTGAGTTAATTTAATATAAAGTCTCTTTCATTGTATATAGGAAACATTCTAATTTTTTAATATTTAGTTTGGTAAAATTTCATATACTGCCTAGATTAATGAATTTAGCATTATAAAATCTTCATTATCTAGAGAAACGGAGACAGCAAATGTTATAATCCTCTTTGACCATCATCTTATGTCAGTTCTCGATGAAACTATACACTAAAACAAGATTTTCATATTTTTGATTTTTTTTTCAAAATCAGTGGGTTATCCCCCTTTTAAAATAATGAGTTTTCGGTAAATGCTCTATATACTGAAGTTTATACTCTTCACTTTTGTTTTAAAAAATTCAAACCACATTCTACATTTGTATTAATGTATTCTAAACTATCTTTCAAGGAATATCGGATTCATTATAAATTTTTAATATCTAGTTTACTAAAATTTCATATATTGAATAGATTAGTGGAATTAACATTACAAAATCTTCATTATCTAGAGAAACAAAGACAACAGAGGTTCTAAACTCTTTGACCATCATCTTATGTTAGTGCTCGATGAAACTATATAATCTTCTAAACCTCTTTGACCATCATCTTATGTCAGTTCTCGATGAAACTATACACTAAAACAAGATTTTCATATTTTTGAATTTTTTTTTAAAATCAGTGGGTTAACAACCCCTTCAAAAATATTGAGTTTTCGGTAAATGCTCTATATACTGAAGTTTATACTCTTCACTTTTAAAAAAAATTTCAAACCACATTCTACAATTGAATTAATGTATTCAAAACTATCTTTCATGGTATATATAAATCATTATAATGTTTTTATATTTAGTTTGGTAAAATTTCATATACTGCCTAAATTAGTGGAATTAGAATTATAAAATCTTTATTATCTAGAGAAACGGAGTCTACAATGGTTTTGAACTCCTTGAACATCAAATTATGTTAGTGCTCGATGAAACTATACACTAAAACCAGATTTTCATATTTTTGATTTTTTTTTTTCAAAATCTTTGGGTTAGCCCCTTTTAAAATAATGAGTTTTCGGTAAATATTCTATATACTGAAGTTTATGCTCTTCACTTTTGTTTTAAAATACTCAAACCGCATTATACATTTGTATTAATGTATTCTAAACCATCTTTCATTGAATATCGGAATCATTATAATTTTTTAATATCTAGTTTACTAAAATTTCATATACTGAATAGATTAGTAGAATTAACATTACAAAATCTTCATTATTTAGATAAACAAAGACAACAAAGGTTCTAAACTCTTTTACCATCATCTTATGTCAGTGCTCGATGAAACTATACACTAAAACTAGATTTTCATATTTTTGTTTTTTTTTTCAAAATCCGTGGGTTAACCCCTTCAAGACTATTGAGTTTTCAGTAAATGCTCTATATACTGAAGTTTATACTCTTCAATTTAATTTAAAAATTTCTAACCACATTATACATTTGAATTAATGTATTCTAAATTATCTTTCATGGTATATAGGAATCATTCTAATTTTTTAATATTTAGTTTACTAAAATTTCATATATAGTGCATAGATTAAAAGAATTAGCATTATAAAATCTTCATTATCTAGAGAAACGGAGACACAGAAGTCTAAACTCTTTGACCATCATCTTATGTTAGTGATTGATGAAACATTACACTAAAACTAGATTTTCATATTTTTGAAATTTTTCCAAAATCTGTGGTTAACTCTTTCTAAAATAATGAGTTTTCCGTAAATGATCTACATACTGAAGTTTATACTCTTCACTTTTGTTTTAAAATATTCAAACCACATTCTACTTTTGTATTACTGTATTCTAAACTATCTTTCATGGTATATAGAAATCATTATAATGTTTTAATATTTAGTTTGGTAAAATTTCATATACTGCCTAGATTAGTGGAATTAGCATTATAAAATATTTATTATCTAGAGAAGCGGAGACTACAAAGGTTCTAAACTCTTTGACCATCATCTTATGTTAGTGTTCGATGAAACTATACACTAAAACCATATTTACATATTTTTGAATTTTTTTAAAAATCCCATTCTAAGATAATGAGTATTCGGTAAATGCTCTATATACTGAAGTTTATACTCTTCAATTTTGTTAAAAAATTTCAAACCACATTCGACATTTGAATTAATGTATTCTAAACTATTTTCATGGTATATAGGAATCATTCTAATTTTTAAAAATTTAGTTTGATAAAATTTCATATACTGCCTAGAATCTTGGAATTACCATTATACGATCTTTATTATGTAGAGAAACAAAGATAACGAAGGTTCTAAACCTCTTTGACCATCATCTTCTGTCAGTGCTCTAAGAAACTATAAACTAAAACCAGATTTTCATATTTTTGAAATTATTTCAATATCTGTGGGTTAACACCTATGAATTCTCTATTCTTTAGAGAAATGAAAACAAAAAGGTTCCATAATTTATAAATTTTAATTAATGTATGATAAACTATCTTTCATGCTACATGGGCATCTTTCTAATTTTTTTAAAATTAAGTTAGCAAAAGTTCATATGTTGCATAAATCATTAGACTTACCACTATGAAATTTTTATTTTGAGATAAACGGAGAGAACAAAGGTTCTATACTTCTTTGGCCATCATCATATGTCAATACATGATGCAACAATGCATTTAAACAAGATTATCATATATATTTGTTTTTTTTTCAAAATTTGTGGGTTAACTAACCTCTACGAAAATATAAATTATTCGTTACTTTCTTTATATACTGAAGTTTATACTTACTAAAGTTGTTTAAAATTTTCTAAATGCATTATAAATTTGTATTAATCTATTATAAAATTTCTTCCATCGTACATGGACATTGTTCTAATTTTTAAAAATTGTTTTAATAAAACTTTATATGTTACTTAAATTAGTGGACTAACACTATGAAATCTCTATTATTTTGGATAAACTGGAAACAATAAAGGTTCCAAACCTATTTGAGCATTATCCTATGTCAGAGTACAATGCATGAATTTGTCTGTTTCTTTTTCCTTTTCTTCCTCTACTTGAGTGCATCCAAATATTCTTCATAACAGTCATGAACACGATTATGAGTTCTTTCTACCGGAGTTCATCATCTATCGTTCAAAGATTTCTCGGGTCATCTTTCCAGCGGTACCGTCTCAGAATTAGCTGGCTGTCTGATCGTGTATATAGTTGTTATTCGTTTAGCCAGCTAATCAAAATATTGACTACTTCACCAGCCTCCACGTGATTCATTTCTACATTCGAAGACCGTTGAGATATTACAACAAGTTAAAGACTTCTAATACAATATAACAAAGAGCTATACTATGACAATATGATAATTAGATGACTGCAATATATCATGGATGTATATATTAAATCTTACCTCGTGAATATAGGAGTTTAGCCGGTTATACATTATTCAAATATATTATCCTTGAAAATGATGATTATATATATTTTAGCTTAGCAATTCACATTAAAAGTACATAATGGACAATATTGATTTGCTATCAGCGATTTGAACTATCGCAAAGATGATAGTTAGTTTTTTTATAATTTTTTCAGTGACATGTAATGAATTAATCTTGTAAAATCAGGTGTAGAAATGAGCTTGAGAAGTTCCAACTGATTCGTATTAATGATAGTAACAATAATTTAAAAACTTCTAATACGATATATAAAATAAATTATATGATAATATGATAATTATACGGGTAAAATATAGCATGTGTGTAGAGGAGTTTAGCCGGTTATAGATGATTCAAATATTTTTTTTGGAAAATGTTGGTTATTTGCATTTGGGCTTAACCATACATATTTAATCAAACGAAAGGTTTCAGCCTATCATTTTTATTAGTTTAAGTTGTTGACAGCTACAATATATGAAGGACATATATATTAAATCTTAGACTGTGTAAAACATATTTAGCCGGTTACAAAGGATTCAAATATATCATTTCTAGAAATGATGGCAATTTGAATTATAACTTAACCATACATATAAAATGATGGACAATATTTTATTTGCTAACACGAATAACAACTTGAAAATAAAAACTTAGGGATATTTGATAGTCTACATATGAACAATAAACATAACAAGAGTCTAATAGTAAAATAGACATGGTATCTGACACATGGAATTACTATTGAGAGTAAAAATTATGTCCAGTAATAGCGGTTCACATTGAAACTTGGACAGATAAGTTTCACTACATCCACAATAGTAGCAGTTTAGTATTATTGGATTGCATAAGGTTTGTGATACGCCATTACCCTCACTCCGACTGGCTATTCTCCAGCCGCACTGATCCATTTGGTATCACCTGCCTGGAAATGATGAATCAACCAACTTGTCTTTATAAAGGGGGATTTTCAGCTATCTTAACAAGTTTGTCAAAAGGTAAAGATCTGATGGTGTCTACTTCATCGGCATCGGAGCGTTTAGTATTTGTCTAATAGCATAAGGTTTGTGATATGGCGTTACCCTCACTCCGACTGGTTCTTCACTGATGGCGGAAATTCTCTCTAGAATGGGTAGTGGTGGAACTCGGTGTTCATCGTCTTCCATTTCCTGTCTAAAAATGGAGAATCTAGGGTTTGTTACATGATTGGGGTGTTTTTGAGAGAAGAGAGATAGAAGAGGCGAGACGTTGAGAGATCTTTTGGATTGGCAAGGACAAGATTGAGGAAAAAAAAACATGCGTAGAATATCTAATTTTGAATTGTTACAACTGACAAATCCTCTCGTATCTTTTAAAAAGATTTTGCATTTCCATGCTGTATACAAAAAGGTATAGGGGTACCAGTGTCTTACGAAATTAACAACAGTGTCGGTAAAATGGTCTCTTGACAGTACTTTAAATATCAGATAAATCGTTGGTAGACGTCCTAATTTCCCTTATAAAAACCTATGATCCTCATCTTAAAGTTACAAATAAAAACTACTTTTTTCTTCTCTGTGAAAATTAGAGTATATACATTTTTCACGAATTAAAATAAAATAAAAATTAACTGTACAATCAATTATCTAAACCAATTATAATTTTGATTTCATGTAAAAGAAATGTATAGTGACTTAGATTTATATTGTTGAATTTATCTTAAATCTCACAGCTCTTCTAAAAAATGAATATGAAATTTTTGATTATCGAGCTATGAAGTTAAATTTTAATAATTCTAATTATTATTCAATACTATAGTATTAGGGCAATTCTCTCAAATAGTACTTTTTTAAGTTTTGTCACAAAAATAGCATTCAAAAAATAAAATAAAAATAAAAATAGAACTTTTTGTTTTGAAAATTTTAATATTTATTTTTTGTTTTTAAATATTTGAGTACATTCCTAAAACTCCACCCTTTAACTCTAAACTCTAAGTCTTAAATAAATTAACCCAATGATTATAAATGCATATTTACCCTTCAATAAAACTTATGTTGGTCATTTTCCTTTTTGTGATGCTATTTTGTAACAAAAACTTGGTTTGGTACAATTTTAGTTTTTTTCATATCATATTACTCTCCGCGAAATCGCGGCAAACACCTAATTTCCTATAACCGCCAATCAAAGAGTCCTAGCTATTCATACGTTTAATACATGCATGGATTAGTTGAGTATTAAAAAAATTAATAACAATAACAAACTATACACACACAAATGAAATGATTTTGCTTTTCTAACCAACAAATTTCAATTGGTGGTTTAAAAAATTTTGATCGTATGCAGCTATGCATGTATTAAGATTGAACCCTTATAATTGATCGTTAACTCAAAGTTGGCGGTACACATAAACGCATAATAACATCTCGAACGGGACAATAGTAAAATTCTGCGGTTTTCAGCAGGTATATTTCATCACTTTGAATTGTCGATATATATCTTGAAAATCTCTTTTCCTTGAAGTGTGTTGTGTTTTACAATAGTTTCTTGCGACGGACTCAAACTCTGTCTGAAGCCTTAGTTGGATAAAAATAATAATAATTAGGAAGCTTCACGTTACATTTAAAAAGTAATAAATATGAATTTTAAAATTTTCCATTTTGTTGTTTAGCAGCAAAGCAAAATTATGTGTTTGAATATCGTTCATATTAATCAAATATATTAATTATTGATGCATATCATTTTAAATGAATTCTATATTTTAAACCAATCGAACTAACATTGAATTGATCATTTGGAAGCAGAACACTAAAGAAATAAGCTCCTTTAACTCTTGGGGCACGACAGTTGAAATGTTGACCCTATGCTCCATCGAAGGGACGAACAATCCTTCAGTGTTTTTTTTTCCTATAATAACTTTCTTTATCTGATGGCATTGGAGAATAGTAAGAGATGAGCCAAATACTGATTTACAAACTAATAATATAAAAATGTGACTAGCTAATTTAGAGAAACTTTAAAAATTATTGTTATCAAAACATCCTAACAGTGCATTTCCTGAATTTGAGAGTTAATCGTGTATTGCAGAATAAAAAAAAGAACTAGTATAGTATTTAATCGAATCTGATATAACAGAATCATGGCATGTGATTAATATTTGGTTATAACCGTAAGAATATGAGCGTTGAATTTGAATCATATTACGTATTTTGATTTGATTATAAAAGTATAACTAGATCTTGACCCGCCCAAATCGGGCGGGTGTTTGCTTTAACTTGTAAAAATCTTATCAAATTTATACCAAATTGAAAATTATTAGATTTTATAAAATATGGTCCACGTTCTTCGTTATCATATGATTGTTATTGTTTTTAATGTACTTGTAACACGAAAAATACTAATACCTTAGTATATATATATATATTTGCATTGTTTATTTGATATTGTAACTATAATATAGAAAAATATAATTTTTAAATTAATAATGACATATCTATCGTATTAATAGAAAAAAAATCTTGTTTGAGAGAAATATATTTTTACCTATGTATTATATATAAACGATAAATAACAATAACTATAATAAATAACCAATAATTACAATGGTCCAATAAATAATCTAGTTATCAAAATGGATCTTAATAGAAAATTAAATAATATAGCCCAATTCTATAGTAACATTTTTTGAAAAAACATAAGCCCAAGATAGATGTTATCTTTATGTTCAAACTACATTTTAATTTTTTTTTAACTCTGCAATTCATGTTGCCAAACAAAACTAAAAAGTACTTCTACTTTAATAAGATAGATTTTGGATAATATTCGTATATTTGCTAGATAATGAATCAGTCGTATCGATTAAAAAAAGAGAGATTGTGATTCTATCAATTACATTATTAGAAGAAGTCACTCTATCGATCCTATTTTCTGATACGAATAAACTTGAGTTAGAGTTATCAGTGAAAAGTCTAAAATTAAAGGCATCGATTAATCCATAGATCTCTCCCAAGTCTAGAAAGTTTAGGCAAAAAAATTTTTTTTGCTAGACTGTAAATTTCATTTAAAATGATAGAAGGAAAAGCAAAAGCTTAGTCTTTGTGCCCCTTCGGCAAAAAGTTTAGGAAATTTACCAAATTCATTGATATAATTACAATTCCTCATCATGTAAAGAACCGAGCCGGCTTGGAACAGCTAAAATACTGGAAGAGAAGAATAAAATCTTAAATTAAAAAGAATAAACGACAAAATGTTCAAACAAAAAGAATCTTAAATTGATATAAACAGTGTTTTCATTTCACTAGCTATTGTGACTCTGTGGGGACCAATAAAATGTTCAAACAAAACTCATTTCGTCTATTATTCGAAATGTATAATCCATTTTTATGGAATTTTTCTTTTGAAAACATAGTTACTATTAAGTTCTGAAAATGAAAAACATTTAGTAAAACACATAGAGTAAACTAGGAATGATCAATTATATATATAAAAGTAAGAAATATAAAAGAAAACCAGAATTGGTTATAATCTTTATAGAAGAGAAAGGCCACCGTGCATAGACCATGCGAGCAATTCTTTTTTGGAAAAACAGAGGTCTTCCTTAATGGGAAAGATATTCCAAGTCCTAGTTGTGAGATAGGGACCCCGACTAATATAAAAAATTCATAAATAATACTCATTTCGTTTCGAATTAATTGTCGTTTTAGAGTAGAATTTTCGTTTCAAAATAAGTGTCGTTTTTGGTTTTTAATGCAAAATTTATTAACAATATTCTCTACTCTATTTTTCTATTTGTTGATATATAGTTAGGTATATTGGTAATAGTGTTTTTATTTTAAAAATATGTAAAATTAATATTTTTAAACTGTATGCATAAACGTAGAACGACAAATAATATGAAACGGATGGAGTAGTAATTAATTAATCAACTTACACCTTAAATTAATTATTTTTTTTCACAAATGGTTTAGCAGCCTAAGTTTTTTCCGTTTGAATTTATTTCCGATGAAAACCCTAAATCTTGAAACAATTTAAACGTTTCATAAACTCAAACGCTTGTCTATTGTAATCTATTAATTGGCAAACCATACACGTAATCCTTGTTAGTGTTCTGTGTTCATAATTTACCATTCCAAATCTAAGTAATTAACAAACAACCCTGCTCATAATCCCAGTGTGCACTTCTCCTGTTTTTCATTTATTTTACGATAAAATTTGTAAGTTCTGATATATTTTCGTGTTTACGTATTATTCTGTAATGTTTGTTATGTTCTAGTACTTATTTATACGTTTAGAATCCAATCAACAATGGTTTAAAAAAATAACAGCATTTTTCATGTTATGAGAATCGACATTGTAAGTTCAAAGGTTCATTTTGGATGTCTACTATTAACAATAAGTGTTGAAAATATTAACATAAATATTCTCCTTTTCACAAAAGAATCATGGTATTAACAGTTTAACAAAAAAATAAATCATGGTGTTTTAAAATGTAAGGTGTTTAAACATTTCTATATTAACTTTGATTTTATTGAAAATCGATTTTAATAAATGACATTCAAATCCAAATAAACTATTCAACCAATTAATTTATAATATTTTTAATGATTGATTAAATAATTTTAAGTTTAAATTGTAGTGATATTTTCTAGAGCAAAGTAAAATTTCTTAATTTTTGTAGGATATAACATTTTATATTCTGAAATAGATAGAGTATAATGCTGTATACATTAATATTTACGCGATTAAGTATTTGGGGATGCTTATGGTTATTAGTATTAGTTCAGCTTACAATATTGATTTTGAAAACAATTTTTTCTTAAATGTACACGGAATTAAAAATAAAAAATTAATCAAGATGGTAATCTATTAGTAATTTTGGATTCGGCGTGTATTTACACTGAATCAGAGTTAGAATTTTTGGTTCAGATTGTTGATATGCTGAAATGTAATAAGCGATCGGTTCATCTCTTAGTAATAGTCACAAGGTATTCAAATTTGGATCGTGTGATATGTTCCTCCTCAAACGGTGAAACCAATCAGATAACCGAGATATGATTTATAAAAAGAAATTTATACCTTTTTTTTTTGAACAACCAAACTCTTATATTAACTAAGGAGCAGTTAAATACAGAGGAAATTTATACCTAATAGAAAATTAATGGTATATTTGAAAGGCTACACACAAAAAAAATAGAAAATTATATATACCGTGTCTGAAAAGTAATTTGGTAAATGGATCTATTTGCATTGAACTTTTGGGTTATGGTGATTTAGTTCCTGAACCCAACTAATGACCTTTTCTCTAACAACCGCCGCCAAAATAAATCAAACCACACAGCACAGCGTCTAGTAACAGCACGAAAAGGAACGGAAACTTCCAGTGCATGTGTTCGTGACTGTGTTTATATGTGTACAAATTAACTAAAATATAATGGAGTTTAACTTATTAAAATAAAAACAATAAAATACTTAGGTTATTGTCCCCGTCGGAACAGGAAATCTAAAGGGTTTCTTGTTTCGTGCCCTTCGTGGATTCTCAAGTAACAAAAGTCAAGAATGTTGACCCATGTTGTCGTCTTTCGATATGAGACTATATTCAAACATCAACTACACGTAATTTAATTATAAGATATAAAAAGCAGTACAACAACCGTCGCGTGTAGTATTACTTTTGTATATAATGAGTGGAGCCGTACGTAGAAAGCGAACATGGCATGCATCTGCAATGAGAACCAATGAAAGAGAAAAGTTATGCACTTAGAATTTTATTACATGACAAAACTGTAGAGAGCTTATAGCTAGCAGTTTTGGCTGAATACCGCAAAATTGTTCGATAGATTTGGGTGCAATCGTTTTTGTTCCTGTGGGCGTTCACCACTCTAGTACATATATTCGCTCTATTTCTTTTTGCTTTCCGGGTTTTAGGTATATTTTAAAAGATGTTTAAAGATTCCTATATATATTAAAGTGCCCAAAACAAGAATTTTCATTTCCAATGCATCTGTGTGCTATGGTTTTTGCAGGTTATTATAATGTGATGGCTAGATCCGTAAGACAACATTTAAACCTTAATTTGTCATAGCAATATCCTTGGCTGCATTACTATATAATTTAACACTCATATACATGCAACCTATATGTACCTTCATACTATATGTGATCATTTTATTTACTGCATCTTTATTTAATTCTATTGCTTTTCCATACAAAACGAAAACCAATAGTATACGAAAACAGAAAACGATTTAATGAAAACTAAATAATTCGATATAGTATATATTTACCCCTGAAATATATATTAAAATAGCATTTGTTATTTGTCGGAATGAAATTTCATTCTCTCATATAATACTTGACCTCTTAATCTCCCATCGAAAACAAGTTTTAAATGAAGAGCAAACCAAAGTTCATAAGAGAAAAATATAAATATGTTATCGTTTCTATTATTTTCGATATAGAACACATTTATTGTATAATGTTGTATTACATATTTCATACACGTTTAATGAGAACAGATGTGTACATATATGATATATATACTACATTAAGTAGTGGCCACCGAGCGGTTAAAAATCTAAAAACATGTTTTTGAATGTGCTGATATTGCTTTCGGTGAAGTTTAACCTTTTCGTGATTCTTAAAATTCCGAATATGAATCGGATATGATTTGCCGAGATTGGTTTTGATCAAATTTTGGATTTAGTAATACGTTGGTTTGTATTCTAGGAATTTAGTATAATCTTGGATTCTCAAGGTTAGTGATTCCATAATACAGAACATTTTCCAGACGTTTTTGAGTCATTACATTGATTGAGTTCTATTTCGAACTTCATATTCAAAACACAAAACACTTGGAAAATAAAATATTTTTAAAAGAACATATAAACTGACCATTCCAACAGATTCATTTCCACACAAACCTAACCTCTTATATTTTTCCTTATTTTTTTTGTATCTTACCTTTTAACTACCCATGTAACTATAGACCGGCCCTATAATTAGTTTTTGCAGCGTCATACAACGGTAGGCCTATACAACGGAACCTTTTAGTTTTACCTGACTAGCTACTTGCTGTTAAGCTAAATCAATAATATATTTTAAACCAAAACAACACCCAAGTAAATCTAACTACTAGAATTAATCAAGCAAATAACCATTCATAACATAGCTCGCATTAAAACAAAAAGCTGATTTCTGAAAACAAAACTTAATTAATTATTTTAAAAGAATGAGTTTAAAAAAAGAGATTTAAAAGGCTGGAAAAAATAGAGAAATAGAGAGGAGCATAATGTGGCCAAAAAGGTACATAGGGAGCCACCAATGATAGATGAAGTTTTTCCAATTTCTTTTCTCATTACTTAACTCTTCTTCTCACACTTCTCCTTATAAATTTCTCTTCTCCTCCTCCCCATTTTCTCCACCTCACACTCTCTCGTCCTCTTTACATCTCTATTAACCTCTGTCTCGCCCCTCGTTCTTAACACTTGTGAGAAATATGATGAACCAGAATGTCATCGTCTCCGACAGAAAACCCATCTTGGGTTCGAAAACCATCACTATCTCTGTCTCTAACTCTCCCCTGTTCTCTTCTCCTCCCACTCACTTTACATTTCCTCGTCGTAAGTTCTTGGACCTTCTGGAAGCAGCTGACAAAAACAGCAACAAGAACAATCTTGGTGCTGGTAAGATTGCATCTTGGGTCGATTCCATGCGTGATTCTTCTCCTACACGTCTCAGATCCTCTTCTCGTGACTCTGTCTCAGATAACAACCATAAAACATCTTGGATCGTACGTTAACTATTTCTACCTTGAATCCAAATTTACCCATTTAAAGATTTTGGTATTCTCATCATGGTTTCGTATTTCTTTGTTTAGGTTCGATTTCCATCGGCTTTAAATATGTTTGATGAGATTGTCAATGCTGCTAAAGGGAAAAAAATTGTTATGTTTCTTGATTACGATGGGACGCTTTCTCCCATAGTTGAAGATCCTGACAAAGCTTACATAACACATGAGGTTTTTATTCTGTTCCTTGGCTGATTAAAATTAATTTGTTGTATAATTATTATTTTCGATTTAACATGTTAGATGCGAGAGGTTGTAAAGAATGTGGCTCTAAACTTTCCAACAGCTATAGTTACTGGAAGATCCATTGATAAGGTAGATTACATTTTTACTAAATAATTACTTTTTATATTTTTTTTCAAAACCCGTATTAATATTGATTATGTGGGATAAATATTATATAAATATTTCTAGGTTCGTAGTTTTGTCAAACTCGACGAGATATACTACGCTGGAAGCCATGGCATGGACATTGAAGGTCCGACCAACGAAAACACTTACGGCGAAGTGAGAAAACAATGCAGAAAATAATTATACATATTATAGAAATAGTTATTTGATTTCTAAAACTTGTTTTTCTTTCTTTTGGGATTAAATGGTCAGAGTGATCAAGGAGTGCTGTTTCAACCTGCTAGTGAATTTGTACCCATGATCGAGAAGGTGCATTTTGATAGTATATGTTTTTCACATAACTAATTGGATTACTGAGAGTGAAAAATTTAAACAGTAATTATTATATTTAAATGTTCGCATATATATAAATTCAGGTGGTTAATATTTTAGAGGAAAAGACAAAATGGATCCCTGGGGCTATGGTGGAGAACAACAAGTTTTGTCTGTCCGTACATTTTCGACGTGTTGATGAGAAAGTAAGAATAAAAACGATGATGAAAACAAAAGGACTTTTCTCTTCTTTTAACAAGGGTCCAAATTGCTTATTGTAATTTTTTACCCAAAGTACTTCAACAAATTAAAAGTCTTGTTTCTTGAAATAAAAACTATGTTGAATATGAGTTAGGTACCCTACTCCGCAGTTAAAAAACACAAAGCAAAACCATGCTTTTTTTTTTAGCAAAACCATACTATATAAATATAACTATTGTGTTACCAGCAATAATATTTTTATTTTTTGGTAAAACTAGCAACAATACTTTTATTTTTTTGGTAAAACCAGCAACAATACTTTTCATAAAGTTTCTAATAATTATTTAATTATGTACATTTTGTTTCTAACAGAGATGGACAGCATTAGCTGAACAAGTAAAATCAGTTCTAATTGATTATCCACAGCTGAAACTAACACAAGGTAGAAAGGTAAGATGAATCTTCCTCTCCCTCTAGCCATTAGGAGGCTAATAAAGCATATTTATGTTGAATAATAATAGAATAACCATCACTAATTTACTTCTTTGTAAAACCAGGTGCTTGAAATCCGCCCTACGATAAAATGGGACAAGGGCCAGGCTCTCAAGTTTTTGCTAAAATCATTAGGTGAGAGAAGAGAACTCACATTAATATAATATTTATTTACTGGGGGGGGGGGGGAGGGGGAAATGTTATATCTGCTTATTCTTATATTTTGGTCTGATTAAAATAGGGTTTGAAAAGTCGGAAGATGTTGTTCCTGTGTATATTGGAGATGACCGTACCGACGAAGATGCGTTTAAGGTATGGTGACATTTGGTTATAAGTTACGTACCATCAACTACTATAACTTTTTAGGTTGAAATATCTACTTTTACTCAACAGTACTCGGACTGATATTTTTTTTTTGGTGCAAATACTTCGACTGATATTGACATAGTAAATTAACCATATAATTCCGATAGGTTCTACGTGAACGGGGACAAGGTTTTGGGATTCTTGTCTCAAAAGTTCCAAAAGAAACCAATGCCTCTTACTCTCTCCAAGACCCTTCTCAGGTAAATTAAGTCTTACCTTCTGATGTAATATTTGAAATTACTATAATTATGATTGGTAATTTTTTATTAAGGAACCCATTTTCATTTGCAGGTTAATGAGTTTCTGAAGCGTTTAGTAGAGTGGAAGAGGAAGACAGTCGGGGAAGCTTGAAAAAAACAAACATGCAACATTAATAACACCTGAGTTTATTTTATAATTTTTGAGAAGAAAATAATCAGTATATATATAGACAACCTTTTAAGAAAACTAGTACTAGTACTAGTACTAGAATCCCAGAAGGTGTTTTTTTGGGAACTTTACCTAGAGAGAGGTGTCTTGGCCAGAAGCATATTTACCTTTTTATCGATCGAGAAATTGTAAATTTCGTTTAACGATTCAGAAAATTAAGAGAACAATTAATATAGTTTCCAAACTCATTTATCTTCTTTGTTTTTTCACTTTTTTCGTTTTTTTCATTTCCACATTCTCACATAACTAATTCAACATCTTCGAATTACTTTTTGACAAACATTTTTCTTTTACTTTTTACTGTTTAATTACTGAATATGGATAAGGGTATCATTACACTCCATATATAGTCTCAACTCCACCTCTTATATAGTAAACTCTAAAATCTAATCACCAAAATGAAAATATTTTTTAAATTTTTTTTATCAAAAATAATATGGTAATTTTCTTTATTTGCTAATTTCAAAACAAAAAATTTATTTAGTGATATATAAGAGTATTTCTTTCTACTAATTCATCCATCATTTAAATCACATGAATACATATGCGTACTGCGTACATATAACTAAGTATTATATAATATAAGTAGGATATAAAATCATTTAAATAAAGTTTAGTATTAAATACGATGGAAAGTACTGTTTTGCAGCGAAAGAAAAGCGATCTTGTCTATTAATTTAAATATAAAAAGCAGAATTATATAATATATATTTAAATACTGTGATTTTGGGTGTCAGAAGGAACACACTACCATAAACCCAACAAATTCAAATACGAAAGTAGTATTAGATTTTTCTGTATATATATGTCGGGTCACCAACTTGAATTTTTAAAATGATAGATGGTTTAACTCCCTTTTGAACATGAATCTTTTCGGGACCGGTTTATAACATTTTCAAAATCATCGTAATTATATCAATTTATCTATAACAAATATAATAAGCTATCAATCCTTAGTGGTCACTGTTAAGCCATGGAAGCAAGTTCAACAGCTGGGAAATAATACTTATTTTCATTCAGCAAAAAAAAAACTTAATTTCCCAAAATAAATGTTGGAAAATACTTATGGGTTTATCCTTTTTGTTAATAGGCATGCGATTCATTTGTTTTTTTTAGGAGTATTGTTTTAATGTCCATATGTTATTATACTATGTACAAACATCAATATAAAAATAGCATGCAAATTATATTTTATATTTAAATGATAAATTGACATAGTTAGATAAGTGGTGTGCTAAAGCCTAAAACTATGAATTTTTAAATGTGATGTTTTGAGTATTATGACAAACACGTCGTTAGATAATTTAACAATTGTGTATATGTGTGAAAAAAAACTAAAAAGCAGACGAAGGAATCTTGTGAAAGTGAGGTCTCTTTTTTTCTACTTTGAAGGAACTTTCCATTATTTAAACAAAAAGACAATTATTATATTATAATGTATTATGTGTGTATATGGAACGGTGAGTTATTTTTCAATGGTAGGTGGTGAAAAGGAAAGCCGATATAAAGTAACACTACTCAGGTTGAATGAGGAGTTGGAATCCACTTAAAGTGGTTGAATTATGTAAAATAAACATATAAAGCTATATATGCTATATACTAATGTTATTTTTCGCTAATCCTTTCTTTTCTAATGTGTTTGATATATTTGGATTTTGGACTTAAAGTGGGACAACCAACGTGTTTTCATTCCACGAGAAGACATGGCTCGATACGTGTAAAGAAGCTAAAGCTGCTAGGTGCGTGTATCTTCACTTATATTTACCATATTCATATAATTATTGAGATGTTATTATTTAATTGCTCACATATTGAGATATTATTTAAAGAAGAAACCCCATCATTGGTGATCCAACTTGAAAAGAAAGAAAGTAAAAACTAAGTACGATCTCCTCCAATTATTGCGATCAACTCTATTTGCAAGTTACTATGTGGTAGCTTCTACCTATGCAAGTTTAACTATGTGGTAGCTTCTACCTTCTTTTTAAAATATGACTTAATTTCTTTTATAAGTGACCAAAAATATATAGGACCAGACATATATCAAATCTTCCAAAATTTAGTTTCACCTAACTGTACCTAATCAACAATACATTAATATTTTGTATGAAACAAACAGTATATTTTATGGAACTTATGAAAAAATAAACAGTGTACTTGTACTCCTTTCATTTTTATTAGATGTGGTTTTATCATTGTACACACAGATTAAAAAAATAACCAAAATCCTCATATTTTTTAAACAAAAAATCATTAATTATTCACTTAAACACAATTCGATTAATAATAAAGTAGATAACATAATACAAAAATGATCATGTAGTATACAAATTAATAATTTTTATTTTAGAATTGAAAACATCATTTAATTTAGATACATTACATTTTGTATTTGTACCTTCTTGTTTTCAGAGCGAGAATCCATGACATGTTTTAAAAAAACTTTTTGTGAAAGATCTATTCACCCCGAACGGGGTTTGTGGTCAAGTGGTAGTGGATGAGTCTGTGACGTTATGTTTCAGGTTCGATTTTTCCGTTATACGAAACTAAGTCACATAATTGTTATGTTCACCTTATGTGGATATAGATCCATGCTTTAGGAAAGAAAAAATCCATTCGCGGACTTGCGATTCCTCAGAATCTAACTGGATTAAAAGAAAAGAAAAAGATCTATTCATCCCGATAATGATAGGAAGCTAGATATAGTAAGTGAGGTACATTGTATTAACAGTAGGAATGAGAAATGTGAAAGACTCAATATATTCACAGATAGATGATTTGGATGTTGACAAAAAAAACATGAATAATTTGATTAAGGAAATGCATACGAAAAGAAAAATAGAGCAAACATAGTTTGTTTTTCTATGTGACAGCTATCACTGAGTCACTAAACTATGCACATTAACAATGGGGTTCATGTGTTATTCTTTGGATCTGTGTCCCAGATCAACAACTAGTATGATATTCCATTTTGTTGAGACCAATTAAAACCTTCAAATCCTATATGTATAAATTCCCAGCAATGGTTGAGACGATCTAGATTATATATTATAATATTATATGTAAGATATTAAATATAGAACATTTTTGTCTTGTCTTGGTGTTTTTTGGTGGCCGCCGGGGGTGGGTGGGTGGGGGGGGACTTCTAATATCCCCAGCAATGTATTGTTTTTAGCACGTCTTGATGCTCGTACTTATACTGATTTTCAATGATTCTTACTTATTCGAGCAGTGCCAACTAACAAGCAGGTTCACTGTTTTGTGTACAGTACTCCCTCTGTTTCTATAAGATTCATGTTTTAGAATTTTCACACTTATTAAGAAAAACATAAAATTTTAGTTACCAATGCATTGTTTTTATTAATTAACAATTCCCCAAAATTTTGAACCAATAAGATTTTAATAAATACAATTATATTTTTGGAAATATACAATTTTTCATTAATTAATGTCTTGAAAATGTAGAAAATATATCTTTTTGAAACAAATTTTTTTTCTAAAACATGAATCTTTTAAAAACAGAGGGAGTATCATTTAACTAACACCATCCATATATTAATTGTTAATTAAATTGTCTACATGAATATACTTAGTTCGTAAATACTCATTATGTTTCTATATAACTTTGTTTTTGTTATACAGAAAGTGTTACTTTACAATTTCAAAAAAAAATACTTACTTTTAATTGAAAATTGTATTGATTTTATAATTAATTTTATTTATCTTAAATAATATAAATAAAATTATATATATGGAGTATCGGTCAAAGATGTGTAATTAATAACAAATTATATATATTTCCGTCACTTTCTTAATCTGTGTGAAAAATGTCAAAATTATACTTATATAGAAACTAGGGAATATTAAATATCATTATCTATGTATGCACACATATATATATTCCCCAATTACAGCTTAAACCCCATCATGTGAAAGCTATAAGGACCAATTAAAGCTAACACGCATCTAGATTAAAAGAACGGTAACAGGGACCATCAATTAGATTCTCATTATTAGTTAATTACGTTTAGTGAGGCAATAATTCATGTTTATAAGCATATACGTGTCCTCCAATGGTCCCCTCCTCTTCTCTGCTTACTTCTCCCATGTTGCAGGCTTTGAGGATGGCCTTAGCTTTAGAGGAAATGTGTATACTAGACATTATTTTTTAAGTTACTAAAAAGCTAAGTTTAAATTTAATTGGAAGATTAAGATTTCAGACCATGTGATTAAGTGATCTTCGTCTGGGGAGCAGATTTAGTTTCGTTCCAATAATTATCCGCTTATAGGTTTTAAAACGCAGGGAATAATTAAACTTTGAGTAGATGTATTTCTGCACTGTTTTTATAATCTTATTGCATTATAAGATATTGGAGAAAGGATAAAAGTATATAATTCAGAAGTTAGAGATAGGGTTAGTTGCTTAGATCTTATAAATCGTTCTACTGGTTATTGTTATGCTAGAACGATCAAGATATTCTTGGATTCCAACTAACAACTCTAATTATATATAGCAGATATATAATTGGGGTAACGAATATATAATATTTCATTTCAAATCACTGAAAATTCATTAGGTCTTCAGCATGGTGAAAGGTATTATCGAATATAGATTTTATAAGATAGTTCGGAATGACGCAGTCAGACATGTATTCTCATAAGATAGTAGAATTGTCAGCGGTAAAATTGTCTATGTAAAACTTCTCATCATTGTAATAGCATAATTAATTGAACGTTAAAAAAAATGAGTGTAACTACCAAAGAAAAGAATAAAAATACAAAAGAAGTTAGCAATGAAAAACTCAATTATACAATTTTTTTGTTTAGTTTGATATTTTATTACAGTTTTTTGAGTAATAATAAAACAATTTTGAACAGAAAATTCTACTTCGTAAAATATACAGTATTTAGATTTTATCTGCAAAAAACTTGACAAATAATTTTACTTATTTCATGTTATAAACGTGACTCTATTAATTAGTAGAAATCTCTCATACCCTTAGTGTAGAATTCTTTGATCCTTCATTAAGCTGAGAAAATTTCCACATCATACTTTACTTTATCTATACTATTAAAGCAGAATCTATCATAAGATTCTGCTTTGCTTTTTCTAAATATTTACAAAGGTATGCCATTGCCATATTTGGATTTTTTTATTGTTACTCCAAAAATCGCTCGACCAATCACATTATACCTTTTCTAAACCATTCGGCTCGGCGAATCTAACCTATGAACACATAATAAGACCCATCTGATCTTCCTTTTTTGTTTTCTCTTTTTCTATTTTTTCTCCAACGTGTAAACCATCTTTGTAACCAAGTTCTAGATTTTTATGGGCCAAGTTTACAGAAATATGAGATTAATAATTGGGTCCATACGCTAAATTATCTTTCATATTAGACGTTTGGTACATGGACTTTAAGTCCAATTTAAATTTTGCAAAACAATTATTATTATTTTTCTCAAAATCAATATGTTTAAGATATTGGTCATCCAAAGTATATAAAACAGTTATTAAATATCTTTTTGCAACTAACTACTCCCTCTGTTTTTTAAAGATGCATTTTCTAAGATTTTCACACTTATTAAAAAAACATATTAAAACTTAGTTATTAATGCATAATTTTTTGTAATTTTATATTTTCTATATTTTTAAACCAATACGATTTCAAGAAATGCAATTAATGTTTTTGAAACACACAATTTTTCATTATTAGTTGACAAAATATACTTTGAAAACATGAAAAATACATCTTTTTGAAACAAAAAATTTTTCTAGAATATACATCTTTCTGAAACAGAGGGAGTATTAAATACTGTTACAAAACACGTTATAAAAGTTTGAAGTACAAATATTAAAATATTTAAAAGTGTAATGTTTTCTGGGATCACAATAATTTTTTTTTGTTACACAATCTTGAATATAAATAAAATGAATATAAATCTTGAAAACTTCTATTATTAGAAATTATCATGTATTTATAAGAATTTTGTGTTGTTTTATAATAAACACAAAATAAATATCAATAAAAATTAAATATTTAATTAACAAATACATCAGTGTTTAGAATATAAGAGGCAAAGGAGTATGACCCGAAGCAGTGTTAATCCACTAAGACTGATATAAAGTAAGTGCAAAATACATTTTTGATTTTGAAATAGATAATATATATCGTGATTAATTATAATAAAAAATATTTATGTAATTAGATATTTATATCATATTTAATTTTTTTTAAAAAGACATTTTTATACATTTTCCCCAAAAAAGAAGACATTTTATACAACTTCCGTAATTAATTTAATTACCAGGCCTTGTGCAAAATCCAATGGGCCAACAAAGTAATCAATATTGGTATACAGATCGGCCTTTTGAACAACACTAGAGTAATATAATCTGATGCGGAATGCGGCCATGTTGTTGGATACAATGGGCCTTATAGTCTAAAATTCGTGTAGCGCCAAAAAGATTTCGAAGAAACGGATAGGTTCCAGTTTTTTTTTTGGTGGTAATAAGGTTCCAGTTTTTTTTTGTTTGTGTGGTTTGAGCAAACTTTAATAATTTTGTTTTTCTTTTTGCAGTGAGTAAGAATTTGTTGTAGACTTAAAGAGTTTCTTAACATTTTATGTGTCTGAAACACGTAAGAAAACTACTGTATGTATATTTTACGACCTTTTTGGTGATTTTCATTTACAAAACGGAAACAACTTTAACATGTTAAGCTTAGAACAATAAGTAATGTAGGCGTGTTTCAAAGCTTTTAAGTAAAAGTATAATATTTACAACTGAAACAAAGCAAATAAGCAATGAATTGTGCTGATCAATACTCGAAGTCTAGACTCAATATGGTGGATCTTTTTTTTTTTTTTTTAAACATAGTATATGGTGGATCTTGTTGTGCGTACTAATCGATTTAAGCTGATAGGTTTCCAAAAATGTTGATCAAAAATTTATGGTTTCTCTTGATAGAATCATATATATAGAATCAAGGGGATACGCTATCATATTTCTATAAGCAAAAAGGATTATAAAGTGACAGAGATTACACGAATTTACAGCATATTCTTGATTTTCTTTTAATACCAACAAATCCTAAACTCCAAACATACATATGTATCTGAGCTGAAAAAAATATGTATATGTGTATAATAATGCTAACTCCCTTCTGTACTCTATCCAACTCCAAAGCCTAAATGTATACGTTTTTTTTATTGTAACACTATTTATAGAGATACCTAAACCACTATTCCAACTGGCGACTTGGAGTTGGCGTTAATATATAAATTTTCCCATATTTCATTTTAAATTAGTAGCTTAGCTGTGCAATTATAATAAAAATGAGTAAAATAGTCAATAATGATATACAATAAGCAAATGATTAAGATCTGTTAAAAAACTATTGTTTAGTCATTGTCACGGCTGAGTTGTCCACTTGTCCCCCAGAATTTAAGTTAGGATAATGAGTATCCACTTCCTATAAATTATTGATATCAGCATATAGTAGTTATATAAAAATTGTAGCGTTAAACAATTTCGTGACTTTTCATAGTACATAGCATATACGGATATACCATTGGCTTACCAATCTTTAAAAAAAAAAAGGTTTGAACAAACCATTTGGTATAAAATTTGTTGGGTTATTCTCTAGATGGAAGAATCTCTGATTTTAAATTCTACAGGTTCACTCACTCGTGGTTGTCGTAGAGCAAGATAAATGTATAAGAAAAAGAATTGTTAACATATGTTTTTAATTTTCGTAGATTATTTGGAAGATAGTGTCAAGTTGTTTGTAAAAATAAATCAATAAAGACAGAGTAGGAGAAAAGGAGACAAAAGATAAATGTTGGAAGTTGAACCCTACCTCTTGTTCACTTATCCCAGAAAGATGTGTTTTTGGCAATCGCGTAAATTTTGGAACTGACATTTTTTTCCGTGCCATTTGGTTCTCTTCTTATATTTTAGAAGATATAACAAAAATAGTGTTATTTCAAAGACAAGTATATGATTTTTGTTTTGTTTTGCAGTTGCTAAGGGAAGACAATATCATCAAGAAACAATGAATCAAAGATTTTCGTGAGTTGATCTTCACTTTACACATCGTACCGGAATTTCCAGTAACGGTATAGCCGGTCTACAATCCAAACAACTATTCTTTTCAAGGCTACGAATAATGCGAAAGTATGTAATATTAACTCCACGACCGCTTAACCATATTCTAGAATTGTGAAAGCTTCTTTGGTCCTATGGTTTGACTAAAAATTCATTAATGCTTTTATACCAAGAGATCTGAGTTTTAATTCTCGGAGAAAGCGAATTATACGAATTAAAGAAGAAATTTTTTACAAGAAACTCCAGCATGGCGCAAGGAGTACCATCAAACGTAGATTTCATAGGACAACTCAGATGATGCAGTCAGGTGTAAATCTTCATACGGCATATAGAATTGTCGACTACAGAATCATCTGTAATATTTCTCATGGTTGTAATAACACAATTGTCCGGTGTTGAAAAAAGATATTCTAGAATCTAAACTATTGTCATAACTCATGAGTAAGACATTTCTATACACAGCCACAGAGTCAAGATAGTGCACGATTTATGGATCTCCTTCGACGAACGTGTGACAAGATATGCCACAACAACTCTAATATTCATGCATTAATTCAGAAGACAAAAAGTTGCATTTATACAACCTGTCCCAACTTTATCTTACGCCCACTCGAGCTTGCATATTAAAGCAATAAAAGAATTTCTTATAATTTATATTCTAAAATAGAATAGTGTATTATATATCTACACCGTACTGTCCAGTGGTTTGTGATAATATTACGAACGTGTTATCGTTGAAGTTCAATCAGTGTAAATACATGTTGATAATATTTTACATTCGCATATAACAGAATTGTTGCATCTAAAATATATTAGAAATAAACTTGGTAGAAGCTTTGAATCTTCAAAAAGACAGAGATACAAAACTATCAACACAACAGATTGTTTTTTTTTTGCTCCCTCGTCTAAATGGTTCATCAATGCTAAAGGAGAGAGAGAGATCTTGATGAACACGGGTGTAGCTGACATTTCCGTACATACGCAACGGGAGTGTGCGAACGATGCCACGATGGTAATCCTTGTGCACACGGGTTTTGTAAATATTTAGGTTTCTGTTATTGTTTGTCTATTGATATTCATACCAATATTACTAAACATAAAAGTTAGAACTTTAAACGCACATATAAACATCTGATTATATCCAACGCTTATATTTAGATTTTCCTAACATGTGCTACATATTTATATCTATAAAAGGTAATTTTGTGAGTAGATGCATTATAAACTTTATTAAACTAAATTATATTTTCATTTGATAAAAAAAAAAACTAAATTATGTTTTCTATACCAATATTGCTAAACATAAACGTTATAACTTAGATAATATCCCGCGCTTATATTTAGGTTTTCCTGATATGTTCTACATGTTTATATATATAAAATATTATTTTCTGAATTTTGTTTTAGTTGTAAACGCAAAAAAGCATAAATTTAATCCCCTTTTTGGCTTTTTAGTTGTTGAAGTAGTCAAAGATTTATGGCACTTTTTTCCAACTTGGAATTTTTTTGTTTGGACCAACTTGGAATCAAACTATCCGATCACTCCAATGATTTGGAGTCTCTTGAATGGCGAAGGACGTGGATCTAGAATTTTACAATCTTCAATATTCATCGTCTAACTACTATACTCAGTGTTTCAAAATATATACTTCGAGTTTTCAGATGTTACTAATTAAAAGACCCTATTTTCATATATTTTATTTATTAATTTTATACCTTACCCTTAATAAGATACTTTTTGTTTTCTCAAATACATTAACGATAAATCAACCATCTTATATACAGACCGTAAGCTAGTAGTTAACGATAAATCAACCATAGTGACGTTATCACCATTTAAGTTTGGGCATATTTCCCGGAAAAACACTAAAATATGTCTTTTGATATAAAAACACACACACAAATAGATTTTTTAGTTGTGTTATCTTATACATGGAATTTTTTTATGTTTTAAAATATGGCGAATACACTTTCAGTATAAAAAGTCAAAAATATGATGAAGACACTATGACAACACGCATAATATTTTAATAATTAATGGTGACACAATGATAATATTTACTATTGATATTAACCCAAGAAAAATGTATAACATAGTAGAATATGTCATTGTTGATTGACAAAAATATGAGACTTTGAAGTAAGTTTACGGTATGACATTGTTATTCAAAAGTAATAAGAGAAACAAAGTATGGAGAATATTGTTAAAATATCAATTGAATGATTATTCATCTGTATATAGTTTAATCACGGCTTTTTAAAAGAAAAATGAATTAAATCTTTTTTTTTTGCCATCATATATTATTATTATTAAAAAGCCAAAACATGCCCGAATACAAACACTAAAAGCCCAACAGGCCAAGTACATTCCAAACCCAAAACCGAAGTAAAAAATGACCCGACCCATCCCACCCACCGCTCCACGTGGTACGAACATCCCACCAAGGAGACGCGTGTCGAGACAGCGAGACGTCATCATCGGAAAAGTCTGGAACCACCGCCGGGACCAAAGCCGAAACCTCATCGGGATCGCAAATCACCACTTCCTTCCCGCCTGGAAGTCGACGCTGTAATGAAACTGAGCACCATCTCCGGAACCACCGGGACACAAAACACGACCACCGAAAAATCCACCACCGACGACAGTATCGGAGATATTGGATTCGGAGTCTTCACATAAAGGCCCGACCTTCAGGGAGCATCCCTCGAATACGCCGAGATCTCCCCCAAATTCGGCCACCAAACCACCACGATAAACACACCTTGCTACAGCTCGAACCCTTCCGCGAGAACCGAAAGCCGGCGACCACTACCAGAGATGAAACGGTACGGCCCCAGAAGCAAACGCCGGACCACCACCGGAGAAGACGATGCATGGCCGGAATCAGAGAAAAAACAGAGTGAAGAATCAACTCCGTTATAAAGCCGATAAAAAAACAAAGCAAGAAGAAGAAGGAAAGTAAAGAAAAAGACACAGGGGTCGGACCGGCGGTGGCTGTGAAAGCCACTCCGCCGGCCGGAGCACACTTTTCTTGACGGTGGAAACTTAGAGAGAAGGCAGAGCGAATCCTAGAGAGAGGTTTCAATTATACATACGTTTTGTCTAAAATGAATTAAATCTATGGATCCAAACCAAATTAAC
Organism: Raphanus raphanistrum subsp. raphanistrum; assembly: GCA_019706035.1. Lineage (NCBI taxonomy): Eukaryota > Viridiplantae > Streptophyta > Magnoliopsida > Brassicales > Brassicaceae > Raphanus > Raphanus raphanistrum. The sequence goes on from CM033988.1 coordinate 57,053,177, forward strand.
TTTTTATCAATTATTTCCCCCGGTATGGACCAGAATTTAATAAAAATGATAAAGTAGCTTTCAACCGTCGATCAAGGACCATGTCGCCTGATAGAGAGCATCTCAATCGTTGATGTCTCCTAATTTAATATAAACCCACCAATCAAATTCAGAAAAGCTGTACTCATTGTTCTTTATTGATTAAATATCATATACCGACGGCAACAATAATGGTCCCACATGCCGGCAATTAAAATATCATATCATATCGGGCTTATGTGTTTCTCCTTATTTAAGGCGAGAATCTCTTCAACTTCAGAACAGAAGAGAAAGAAGAACACAGAGAAAGAAAGAACAGAGAGAAAGAGAAGTGAGAAGACTCTCTAGTTCATCCCGAAGGTTTAAGATAAATCATGGACGCTTTTGATGCGATTCCTAATCATTTGGTCATCGACATTTTGAACAGAGTTGGTGACGTCAAAACGCTGATACGATGCCGTTCCGTCTCGAGACGATTCAACTCGCTCGCTACTCAGTCAGACTCCCTCCTTCTCCAGCTCGATCAGATCCTCGGCGCCGCCGAGCCGGAACCGGAGAATAATTCTCCAGTGTCTAGCTTCTTCCGTTCGATCTTCAAATCCATCAACGGACTCCTCCCGATCTTCTCCAGATCCGCTAAACCGGCGGAAACACCGAAATCTCCGGCTCAGATTCTCGCCGGATTCAACCGGATCCGGAACCTGGACGTGGAGCTATACGGCGGAGACGCCAATCTCGAGAAAGGCGCCGCCGTTAAGTGGAAGGCGGAGTTCGGAAAAACTCTCAAGAGCTCCGTCATCGTCGCTTTCCGATCGGCGACGGTCAACGAATCCGCCACGGAATCTCCGGTCAACGCCGTGGAGACCGATTCGGAGTTCGTCTGCGGATTGAAAACGCGCGTTGTGTGGACGATCAACGCGCTGATGGCGGCCTCGACGCGTCACCACCTGATGAGAGATGTGGTGAAAGAGCACAGGGAGATGGAGAGGCTAACCGTGCGCGATAGAGAGGGGGAAGGCACGGTGGTGATGGACGCGGCGGGGATGAAAGAGCACAGAGAAACGGAGGCGCGTGTGGAGGAGAACGGTTTCGAACGCGTGAAGGAGCGCACGGAGGTGCCTAACGTGAGGATGAGTATGAGACACGCGCCGTTGCTGAAGCTGAAGAGCGGGATTTGTCTCGAGGCTGCGACGCTCGTGGTCGTGAGGCCGAGTGGCGTGACTTCCGATGACAACGATGCTGAGCTGGCGACGGAAGCGTTTGCCGCCGATTGTATGTATGGTGAAGCTGTTACGGCATTGCTGAAACGTAGGAGAAATGTGTTAGAGATGAATTCCTTCTAGAATGGATGATAAGGCCCAATGGGCTTTTATTTGTTTGGCCTTTTTATGTATAGTGTATACAGACAACACCGTACAAAGCCAATCTGTACTTGATGGCGTACGAGTTTGGTCAAACTCGAATTATTACAATTAATAGAATATGATTACCACATTAAATGCGTTGTTTCAGTACGGTACAAACAAATAGTTATATCTAATTATGTAAGATTCCCTTTTTGTCTGAAGAATCACGAGGTTTATGATGGTGTGGGTATTATATGGAATTAAACCAAGCAATTAATAATTAAGCAAATTGCAATGCGAGTCGAGATTGAATTCGATTGAATCCGAGTATTAAGCCCATTAAGGCCTGATAAAATTGCTCCCAGAGAAAAGCAAGTAAACTAATAATCTGATTTTGAACAAACAAAAAAAACTAATAATCTGATCTAGATCTCTTTCAAAGTTAAAGTCTATGAGCTGTACCTCGACTTTTCAACATCCTTATCGAATTTTCGTTAACAATAAAGTATATATAAAGAATTGAATAGATATCATAACCATCACATAGTTTAATATACTAATCAGCTTTTGTAGCCATTGGGTGGTATTATCACTATCATGATAAAACATATTGTTATTTGATTAGGTCACCTCACCCATATAATTCTTAACATTATAATTAAAGAAATTAATATCCTGTTGTAGAACAAAAGGTGGTCCTATAGATGATATCAGAATATATTTCACATATAAAAGTCTGATTAGAGAGTGAAATAACCATAGCTTATAGGTATGAATGATGCTTCAATCCAAAACTTTGATTTCAAGTTAGAAGTGTTAAGCAACACAATGTTCATATTTATCAGACTTCCTTTTCCCACATTTGTCATGGATTTTGTCGCAATTAAGCTTACCTTTACGATATACTTATACAATTTATCTATAGTTAAAGTATGTTTGATTGTGATTTTAGAAAGAAAACTAAAAGACATAAGTTTGTTAAAATGGTTAAGATGTGAAATGCCTAACTTTTTTGAATGGGACTGTTAGTGCCAATGGCGCCTACCCACATGCTTTCTCAATGTTGTCGCTCTCAAGAGCACAACCAAATCAAACACTATCTTTATCTTTACATAAGTTTTTTTTGTTTGGAAATTAGTTTAAAAACAATATGTTCCTTTATACTACAATATATGTCTGAAGGAATTGTTGCTTAACTGTTAAATAAAGCTTTATTTCTAGTGCTAATGGCCTACCTCTATGTGTGATGCAACTTAACATGATAACACAAACCTAACTTTTCATTTCATCCTTCAGTCTATTTGATTGCTGGGGCATGATACTTATTGTTTATGTGATTGTTGGTCCGAGTGCATATTTATCATTCCAACAAATATATCTATCTTATTAAAACAGAAACATTATGTTGGACCTAACATTTATTTTGTAAGTTTTTAAACTAAATACACTTTTATACTTTATAGTTAAACCTACATTAAATCACTAATATTCCTTTCTTTATACTACTATCCATGTTTCTAAACAATATACTTGTTTCTTTATACTACTATTAATGTTTCCAAACAATATATTTTTATACTACTATCAATGTTTCCAAACAATATATTTTTATAAAATAACTAATATTTTTAGTAATTAATCTTAGTTATTAATCTTTGTTATTTTATATCTATCATTTTCTCTTTAAAATTTTGTAGAAACGTCATAATTCATAAATTGCAAAATAATGAACTTTAAAATTTAGATTATAAGATTACAAATTATGAAACTATTACAATTTAAATCAAATCAGATTACATATCGGTCATCCATCAGTTCAATCGGCTAGTCTCGGATTTTTGTGATTTTTTTAATATGAATATTTTTAAAATCTAAATTGAATTGTCAGATCTTCGGATTAACCGGTGTAATCACAATCGGGTTGGATTTTAAAACACTGATTTAAATGCAAAAATATTTTAAATACACTCTTTAAAAATTACCAAAATATTTGTTAAGTTATTAATGAATTTTTTCATCGTAAAATATTCTGCGCTTCCAAAGCGCGGATCGATATCTAGTACTTATAAAGGGCTCAACGCAATTAGCGCATCATTGGTAAATTTAAGTGAACAAGAGTGAAAGTGGGGAACCGGCATGCCTATTTACCCATTTCATGTCAATTATAATAGTAACAATTGTGTGTCATAATTACTAACAAGACAAAAAATGTATTATTATTATTTATATATGTTCTAAAATGCGTATTATTTTCTAATGATCTACAAGAACTCGCAATAATTCATCAAGTTTCACACAATAGTTCTACTACCAAACGTCCAAAATACCCATGCTATACATGTTTTTATTTGGGCTATATGAATGATGATTAGATGAAGAGTTTGATGAAAAATGCTGGAACCATGCTAAAACTAAAGCTGGAAAAAGACCTGCACTTTCAATTATAGTAAAGAAGGAAAACAAATTGTGCGTGAGAAGCATGACGATATATCAAAATATATATTGTGTTTGAAGCCGAAGTTTAAATTAATTTGTAACTTACTATTAACAGTAGAATTTCCAAAAAAGAAAACGTACCATTAACAGTGTGATTATTTGAACTAGAAATGGCAGAATATTGGAGAATCAAAACTCTTTGAAGAGAGCCACAATTTAAATAACTTTTCCAAATATTTTTATCTGCAATAATATTTTTCTAATTGTGAAACACATATCAAACAATTCATTTTCCATGTCGAAATACTTTTATCACACACTATTCCAATTGTTCATCACATCATTCTCATATCACATCATTCACATCCCTAAAAAAAGTTTACACTTCTGAAATCCATATTCATTTGGTGTTTTAGTTTGGTGATCTAGCTGGAAGGTAGTTTAAACTAAGAGATGGCAAATCGAAGAGTGTGTGGTTGAAGAAAACAACAACAAAGGAAATGTGACCACACAGCTTGTGAGTACCATTGGATTAAGAAGCAAGCCTCGTGCCTAACAATCTTTTCCTTTACTATTCATATAATAATATTATGATTATATTTAGGGGTGGAGGCATATAGAATACTACCGTAATTTTTAGTATTTTAGATTTGAATCGTATTTTACGGATATCCAATTTTTTGATTTACTTTACTTCAGATAAATACATATATCTGCCTTTTTGGATATCTGAATAATTTACATATATTTATGAATATTTACAGATATTTATTGATATCTCATCTATTTTGTTCAATACAAATATTTTTTTTAAAAGTCAAAGACATACGAGTTTGTTTTCAAAAAATATCTTTAACATAATATAAAATAAAGATTAGGGAAACCTTATGTTTCATAAATTTTTAAAAATTAAATTAAATATTTTTATAAAATATAAATTTTAGAAGAATTGTAGTCTTTATAAAGAGTTTATATTCATTTCTTAATTTAATACTTATATAAGTAATCTTATAAATAAAATTAATAAACTAATTGAAAAAATAATTATATAAAATTATACATTTAAAGTTTTATATTTAATTTTATATACATATATTTGTATAAAAATTAGAGCAGATCGAATATCCGATTTTATTTTTTTTAGTATTAGTGATCTATTTTGTTTTTAACGGATATCAGTTTTTAATATTTTTTTTGCTTTGAAAACTTATAGATATCCCAATTTTTCAGATTTAATTAAAACGAATAAACAAATCAAATTAAAATTAACGGATAAAATGCTTATATTATATATTGAAATTGCAAAAGTAAAGCCCACGAAACCTTTCAACTTTAATATATTGGAGCACTCGACTATAACCCATCATCACCTTTGTCACATTCACATGTTATTCTCTTCATTTGTTTTGGTTGTGTGAATAAACTATTTTCATCTATGAATATATTTGTACACACATAAAATGTCGATATAAAACCAGACTAGAATAAAAACCTTTGGAATTTGATTGTGGATCGATTTATCAATAAACATAGGAACTATGACGAATGCATTCTTTCTGTAATCAAGCTTATAGAGGTAAAATCTAGACTGTTATATGAGTTTTATAGTAACCAAATATTGATGTCACATTTGTTCACTATATAAATACAAACTCAGCACTATCAACAGTGTGATATTGGGATAAATCTCAAAGTGAAATGATTAACAAATATATGTATGAATAAGAAGTGATGACGACCATTGAATGTTGAAAGTGAATGCTTCAGTCAAGAAGCTTCTTGTTTAAGTTGGAATAAAGTGGTAGTAACCCAATTTCACTCATTTGACCCCAACACATCTTCTTATTCTTCTGCTTCTTCATATTTATCCACCAATTTTACAAAGACAGTTGGTACTCTGCACCACCGATTTTTTTTCACTTTTTACTTTTTTGTTGTGAAAGGAGTTTCAACAAAAAGAAAGTTTTTTCACACACAAAAAGCAAAAAGCATGTAAAAGCTGTCACAAGAATTTCAAAGCCTACAAAGAAAAGAAGAGTTTTATAAAACCAAACATAAAAAGCTGAGCACTTCCATTGAGAGATCCATCCAAAAACTAAACACCAAGAAAAAAAAACAGAGAATAAAAATAAAAAGCAAATGATCAAAGGAAGAGATGGAAACAGAGGATCCTCTTCTTCTGGTTACTCTGCAGATTTGTTGGTATGTTTCCCTTCAAGAACCCACTTAGCTCTTGCACCTAAACCCATTTGCAGCCCATCTCGTCCTTCCATCTCCACCAACCGTCGTCCACACCACCGTCGCCAGCTCAGCAAACTCTCAAACGGCAGAGGAGGAGGAGGACACGGGAGTCCTGCTTTATGGGCTAAACAAGCAAGTAGTAAGAACATGGGTAATGACGAAACAGCCGAGCCCACTTCTCCTAAAGTTACTTGCGCCGGTCAGATCAAAGTCCGGCCGAGAAAATGCGGCGGGAAAGGAAAGAACTGGCGGTCTGTGATGGAGGAGATAGAGAGGATACATAGCAGCAACAAGTCGCAGAGCAAGTTTCTTGGACTGAAGAAAGATGTGATGGGTTTCTTGACTTGTCTAAGGAACATCAAGTTCGATTTCAGGTGTTTTGGTGATTTCAGACATGCTACTGATGTCAGTAGCGACGACGAGGAAGAAGAGGAAGAGGAAGATGATGAAGAGGAAAAAAAGACTGTTTTCTCCAAATGGTTTATGGTTTTACAAGAGGAAGAACAAAGAACTAACGACGACAACAAGAACAACAAGAAGTGCGTGGTTGATGAAAACGCAGACGCGGAACCGGCGGTTCCACCGCCGAACGCGCTTTTGCTGATGAGGTGTAGATCGGCTCCAGCGAAGAGTTGGTTAGAAGAGAGAATGCAAGTGAAAACAGAGCATGAAAACAGGGAAGAAGAAGAAGAAACAGAGGATCAGGAGATGAGTGTAAATAAGGAGAAGAATAAGAAGGATTTGAGATCACTAATGGAGGAAGAGAATATGGAACTAGTGTTGATGAGATACGATACTGATTATTACAGACTCTCTTCAGACATAGCTAAGGAGACTTGGGTTGTCGGAGGAATTAATCAAGATCCTCTGTCTCGTAGTCGAAGCTGGAAAAGCTAATATTTCTCACTATTAATCATCGTATTTTAAAGATATGATTAAGATTTTTTTTTTATACTATCATTTAGATTATGTGTTTATTAATTTTGGTACTTGTTTTCGCTTTTTTTTTCTTTGGTTTCTTGAGTTTCTAGGGTTACTCTGTTTCGTATCTCAAAAGGTTTGTTTTTACTTTGTTTCAGTGTGTTTTTTTTCATCACGACGTGTGTAACGTAACGTAAATATGTACATGGTCTTTTATCTTTTTCGGTATTTTACACTAAAGTTATTATGTGTATATTTGTAAACCGCTGAGGAGTTTGATAAATGAACCATATTCTAGTTAAATCAAATGGTAAAGTTAAGATGAAAACATACATTTCAATTTGCGGCGCAATTCACAGTGGACATTACTCCAGTTTTACGTTGTAAAAAATAGTAATTCAAACAAATAAATAATGGTTTCTGGATGGAGATATATAACCAGATTGAACGTCACATACGTTGAACATAGTGATCATCAGTAACACACTTCTTCCTGACAATAACATAAGCCAACAATGTGCAAGTTCGTCGGTTTTAATGGAGAAGCGCATAACAAGAAACAAACATACATATGATCATTGCCAAATGTTCATAGTGTGATATATTAGGATACATTTTTAACCTTTAAGTACATGGGAAACTAGACGAAAATTATATAGATGTCACTGGATAACTATAAGTATTATATGAAATTATTTTGTAATATTTTTAGTATTAAAAATACTATTGACAATAAGAATAATTCATAGCGAATTTTATTTGATGAGATGGCTTGACGAAGTCCTTTCACTTTATCACACATGGTTGGTTTTAATACTATAGCTAGATCACACGTCGGTTATCGAGCGCCTTGTTCAACTGTGCCCATGAACCCGCAAGCCCTCGAAGCAAGGTCATTGACATGAGACATGCTGTTTCTAGTCTATAAGAAGCCTCAAAGATCAAAATTATAATATTTGTAAAAAAGAGAGATCAGAAGAAACACTTACGTGATGAGCTTTTAGTATATTCATTTGATACAAAACTTTTATGGTAATTGGTAAACACACACACACACACACAAAAACCCTAAAATAAGAAAACGATCGTGAGATCTAATTTAGCAAAACAAGGCAAACAAACAAGCAGACACAACCAAATCGTTCTTAAAAATCTCTTGAAACTATACAATTCGGCTTACTCAAAATCAAAATCTCTCGTGTCAATTCACAACAACCAAATCCGAGCCGGCTCCTTTAAACCGGACATTTGCATCAGCCAAGACTCTTCTAGTCTCCTCGTCTTCAGGTGTCTCCATCATCAACAACTCATAATCTTGAATCGCATGTTGCCATTTCTCCAACTAAAAATAAACCAAATAAACATTAATTACATTCACACAAAATTTTAAAATATATCAATGTACCATATTGATATGAAAATTCAGTCGTAGTTTTATTTTTAATTATATAGGAGGGCTCGGGTTAATCCCTAAACTCCCTCTAGGTCCGGAACCAGTCATCCTAAAATATGATGACATAACATAAAATATCCCTTTCAGCGAGAATCAAACTAATAGCACAATGGAACTAACTTTATGTGTTAAACCACAAACCTAACCTAACGTACTGTTTATGTTGGTTCTCAAATATGAGCTTTTGAATACCTTCGCATAAGAATCTGCCCTGCGCCGCCTCGCCTTCCGGTACGATGGCTGAAGATTGAGAGCCAGTGTGCTATCTTCAATGGCTTTCTCGAACAGACCAAGCTTGAATCTTGAGGCCGCTCTGTTACAGAGCAAGAGAGCATTGCAAGGGTCTTGCTCGAGTCCTTCCGTGTAAACCACGCAAGCCGCTTCGAATTTGGACGCGTTGAATAGTAAATTGCCGGTGAGTCTCGCCGCAGCAACTGCCCTCGCTTTTCTAGCCACTGCTTTTACTTCTTCGTTACTCGGATCTAGTCGAGACGCTTGCCTCGACGCTGTTACTGCATCTTCAAATCTGTCCATAAAAGAAAACAATACAAAAGGCCTCTCACGTTTTAGAAGTGAAATAACATGGACTTTGTTTGCAACTGTATAATTTATATATGTTATATTTAACCAGTGCGTTCTTATGCTGGTCCTTGATTTTTTTAGGTATAGTAAAAACTTTAAAATTAATAATACTGAATTTTATGTAAAATAATACTGATAATATTTATTACTTATAAAGTTATCAATATATAAAACATATTCTCAAATAACAATAATAGAAATTTTAATATAAAATCATTCTAAGACTTATTTAACCATAATAAACTAATTCCAGAATACATATGTTAAAATAATATAAATTAAATTAATTTTCATTTAAACTAAAAGATAATATAGTTTGAAGTAATTTTTTTCTATAAAACCCCACTTACTATAAAAACATAAAAATATATACTAATTATTATTTTATTCTGTCAACGAACTCATATATACATATACATATGAATTTTTCAATTTTTATTATTTTAATCAGTATTTGTATACTTTTAATCGACCTAGTTTAAAACTGGAGAAAATTACTATAAAATGAAACAAACGGGAAGGCCTCTGGTGTGTTAGTACTACTGACCTTCCTGCTGCAATGTAGACCTGAGCTCCGACCATTAAGATGTAAGAAGTAATGGAAAGACCAAAAATCTTTATGAAACTATCGATGTCTAAGCGTTTTGTTGCTTTCTGGTACACATCATACGCTTCTTCTTGTCGCTGAAGATGCAATAACGCCTCAGTTTGGAGTGCATAGACCTTCAGGTTTACAATTATGGGTTTAATTAAGCTAATACAGCTTTTGGCTCAATATTACTACATAAAAACATTTTATGTGATATGAACAAGAAAGAAAGCTTACCCTAGGAGAAGAATCTGCTCCATATGATATCACAAAACAAGTCTCTTTCAACACAACATTCCATTCCTTTGATCTCCAAGCTTCGTTGCACCTCCTTAAGCATTTTATAACATCTTCAACTTGTTCTATATGTTTTGTCTCTGTGTATTTTCCAGCTTGGTTATAGTGACACAAAGCTTTTTCAACCTCACCCAATCTAGTTGTTTTAGGGTATAATCAGATAACAACAGTAAATACAGGGACCAAGTAAGAAATAAAGCAAAAAAAAAAAAAGAGAGAAGAAGACTTTACCTGAGTTGGAGGGAAGCAAGTCTCTGATGAGCTCTCTCGTAATTAGGGTTAAGCCTTAGAGCTTCTTCGCATGCATCGGAAGCTTCTAAAAGACGACCAAGACTGATCAAAGCGGCGGATTTGTTAGACCAATACGTCGGCGTTTTAGGGTCAGCTAAGATGGCTCTCTCGTAAAACACAAGAGCTTCTCCGAACCTTCCACGACAATACTCTTCGTTTCCCATTCTCTTCAGAGTCTCCGGATCATGTCTGTAATTTACAGTTTTGCCCTCCCACCGACTTCTTGTCTGTGACACGTCAAGAGATTTAACGGCGGGCTGCGGTTTCACGATGATGTTTCCCATCACGCCGTTAGGTGAAAACCTCTTGCTCTCTGTTCTTGGTGAAGCCGAGGACAAAGATTTTCTTGCGGATTCTGATGATTTTCTTGCTGAATCTGATGATTTTCTTGCGTTAATTTCGTCCGGTTTGGTCTTCTGTGGATCTTGTCTCTTTGTCTGAGCAAAAGAATCGGTTGGTTTTCTTGGAATGATTTTAGGGTTTGTAATGGTGGTTGACTTGGGAGGCAAGTAATCTTTTGCTTTGTGATCTTTCTCCGGTAAAGAGGGTTTCCGTCGACGAGGACTCCAACTCTGGAAAATACAGCCAAGGAGACTCTCACAACCCAATCTCTGATCCGTAGAGATCTTCTTAGCTTTAGCCATTTTAAGAAAATATTGAAATCTTTGAAGAAGATAAAACAATGTGAAGACAGTTCGATGAAACAGAGGAGTAATAAGTTTTCTGAGTTGAAGATGAAAGCTGTTTAATGTATTTATATAAGTCTAACACGAGAGTTACTATTGAGTTCTTTACAAGAAACCAACTTTAATTTTTTTTTTGTCTGCCTTTTGCTCTAACACAAAAAATCTGCTTTTGTTTTCTAAAATCCAAAAATTAGATTTAATTTGATTTTATGGGGTCGATTCTCTAAGACATTCGTTTCTGAAATAGTGATAGAAACACTGTATTAGACTGACCCCATTGTTGATTGTTGATTATTTTATTGTCTTGATGGATAAAGACGAAAAGATGCCATAGATTGTTCAAATGTATTTGGAGCCTTGTAAAAGATTAAAATAGCTTTTGTTATCATTATTTTGTCGACATTTTGGCTAATGATTAATACAATGAAAATTAAACCCTTTAGTTGGAAAAATGGGTAAATGCAATAACAAGTGATTTATACTAAAGTCAACAATTCTGCTATTGGTTGCCAATTTTTTTCTAAATTACAAAGAGGTTGTAATATTAGTTTCATTCAAGCGGCCATTCGAAGTGGTTGATTACCAAATTTTACAGTTTTTCTGGTTTTATATTTCAATTTATATTAATCTATTTCATAGTTGAACATTTCAAAGTAGATATTAAGATTTATAGTTTTGTGGTTGTTCTGTTTCGAATTTCAAAAGTTGTGTCTGATTCTTATATTTTCCTACCTTCTTGATTATAATAACTATATTTGTTATAATTTTGAAGTGGCATGTATATATTATCATTTTTATCTAACTTATGGTAATGGCATTAGCCTGTATTACACTAACAAATTAATGAAAGAGCAAAGAACCAAAGGGTCAATTTTAATAGTGCTTTATAAAAGCAATTAGTGGTATAATTAAGTTTATCCTCTTAAACGCCAAAGCTTTCACAATAATATAGTGGGTGACTGATATCCACAATAATTATTCGATAACAACCACCAAACTGTTTGCCTTTTTCTTTCTTTTATTATTTTTCATCTCAAGTTTTTGTTTGTTTTAATAACAACCAAATCCACTCAAAGATTGGTGAATAAATTTGCTGAAAATCCGCTTAAACAATTAAATATTATAAATGGGAGCTTCTTCCCAAAACAGCGACTTGTGTTGAGAAATATTATAAACCAAATATTACAATTTACGTGTGCTAAATGCTGATTCATTTTGATATATATATAGTTTTAACATATATAATTGTGTTCGTGTGGATGATAGAGTATACATTGCCGTTGTGTACGTTTGTGTGAGTCGGTGCCGGCTTTGTCGGGGACCTTCTGTCGCATTAGGCAGCTTTCTCTGTTTGTTGTGTGTTTAATTTGGCTTTGACCACTCTTTCTTCATTTTTGTCCTTCCACCAACACGTATACCTCAAACTTTTTGTTATAGATTTAACTAACATCTAACAGTTAAGAGAAGGTAGAGCAAAAATTGAGGCTTTTTGTGAAAATTGAGGCTTCGTTTATATACTTATGACTATAAACTAGATCAAATTTAAGTATATTAATCATTGGTAGATGGATGACAAAAAAAATCATTGGTAGATGTTTTCAGATAAGATATAGTGTCAGCAAATTTGTATGTTGAGCGTATTTTTGTCTGCTCTTTTAGTAAATGCTCCGTATATGAATTTTGGAACAATGCATGGAATGAATGTGCTTTTGCTTGCCGACAACTTTAAAAACTCGTGCTACATAAGAATATTTCTACTTAAAAACGAAGAAGGATAAAGCTATGAACAAAGTTATAATAAACCCAAAGCAAGCCACGTAAATATATCCTCTCTCTTTTTTCAAAACATTTCAACATAAATACCAAAAAAGTAGTCAAAAACTGAGGATTTATAACTTATAAAAATCGAAATAATCATTCTATTTTGAAGACATCTTTCCTTTAAGAACAAGCATACTATTCATCACTATGTGGCGGTATATGGACCTTACGACTAGTCTAAATTTCGATTTAATTAAAATTTCTGTAAATAAAAAAAGAATATGCCCCATTGTAATACATGGTCACAAATAACGAAAAGCTGGACAGATTTAATAGCACCACAGACTAATATTAGTTTGTTTTGAGACGGCAGTTCTGCATGTATTGTGTCTTGTGACTCCTTTTGTAGATTGACCAATGCTTCTAGTTCTATGATTTTATCAAGTGACTTTAATTTTCCCAACATTATATATTAATGAAGTTAGGTAAATGAATAGTCTGATTGACCCAAGATATGTACTAACAATTGGTAGGCATGGGGAAATATAATATAGTTATATATATGGCCATTGGTTGTATTCAAGCATGTTGTAGTTTTATCACTCACCCAAACATATTGTACACTGAGTCACTTATTTTTGAGTATGCATTCAAGACGAAAACAAAAAGATCGATACGTAAAATATACCTAAAGGAAAATATAAAATGTGCGCAAACCAATATATATACAGTAAGGAAAGTCTTTTGATAAACCTCTACTGTACTCAAAGTGCATAAATTCTTTTATATGCAGCCCCGTGATCATTGCATATCTGATAAGATATACATCTAGGGCTTCTTATTCCGACTATAAGTATTATAGTTTCTAAGAAATGCATGATGAAGCAAAAGAAAATAAGTGATTTGATGATTACGGTTATATATCGTATATGTTTAATACATTTAAAACATACTTCCTTGTATGACTCTTTTTTTTGCCAACTCCTTGTATGATTCATATGTGCATGCAAACATGTAGATGGCGGATGATAAAAAAAAACTACGGATAATTAATTGTACATTCTTTGACGCATAAGCATGACAAGTAATTTAATTTCACTTTTAGAAGTTTTACACATGCAGAAAAAAACTGCCGCTATTGAATTATTTTGTTGGTTGAACTTAATTTCAGGTTACATAAAAATGCCTAGCTGGTAAGAAAATGAGTCAAAATTGCCTGTAGTTTTACTTTACCAATTAAAACAATGGGTTTTGTTCGTATCATGGAACTGTACCGACACCGTAAATACCAAATCATAGTCAAATAATGTTAAAGATGGCAAACAAAATGATTGAATCTATGGCGTGTGGACCTTGTGAACGGAATAAAATAACGACGCTGCCTTTGGGTAAAAGATTAAAAATGCGGAAAGGCGATCATTTCTTATAAATATCCGAAATATCTTGAATTTGATATTAGTTCGTATTCATACATGCATCGGAGAAGCAAAAATTTTAAACGACGTGAATTTCTATGCATAATTCAGTTTATATCAGACTGTATCGTGATGAAAGGTTTTTAAATTAACTAAAAAACTTCAAATGTTGAGTAAAATATTCATAATTTATTAGCTGTCGTCATGTTGATCAATTGGGTTTTTATTACTTAGAATGTTAAGAATTGATTTGCTATTTGATACGGAATTTCCAAAATATAAACAATAAAATTTAAAATACTCTTGACTACTGACTAAAAATGTATGAGAAAGATAAAGGCACATGATCCAAAGCACATTGGGACTACAACATATGCTTGGCTTAGAAGGGAAAAAGAACAAAAAGAAGAAGAGTTACTCTTTTTGGATATTTCTTCACTTGGGATCTTAGCTCCAATCCCAAGTCTTTACCAAACATGGGCCGTTGCTTATTCATGAAATCATTTTCAATCGTTGGAACTTGTAATATAAGACTTGTCTCAAACACCAGCAAATGGTAGATTAGGCCCATGTTTGGTCTTGAGAAAAAAAAATCAATTATACAAGCCAGTAGTAGATAAAATAACATTTGCAAAATACTTTACAATATAGGTTTTAAATTTAAAATGCATGTTATTACATTGTTAAAACTCTAATTAAACCAAATTTTCAACAACGGAAAGATTGTGTATATATACTTCCGAAGACTAAAGCTCTTCACAGGAAGCTGAGCTTATCTGGCTGGGTTTTGTGGCCGAAAGCATTATAAATAGCCCGTTTCTAACACAAGTGAAACCAACGAGTCCACATGATTTGCAGAGATCTTCCAGCTCACGTTCGCTCAGAAACATGTGAGAACCAGAATATCTCATTACTTCCTATCATTGGCAGCACCAGAACTCATTATTAGCCGCGGACCACACCAATGTGCAAAACAGCAACTAAATATATTTTTTAAGGATAACATATATACGTGTTACAATAAAAAAAGGCTAATATATATATATATACACACACCTGGCGAAGATCCTCCAAGAACGGTATAAAACGGAAAAGGCCATCATAGATGAACGTGGTGGCAACAAATACTCCTCCAGGTCTAAGAACACGGCTTATCTCAGCAACCTAAAAGTTCAAAAGAGAACATCAACATTGCATTTAGTTTTTATATTGAGCTAAAAAAGGTTTTACAGCTGAAGATGGTGAAGGCCAGCAATGTAACGCAGCACCAGCATGGACAGCATCAACTGAGCCCGAAAGAAACGGGAGTCTAGCTACGTCTGCTCGAGCCAGCACAACGATCCTGAAAAAAAAACACAAGACATTTGTTTACTTTTAACATTTTAGACAATAATAGAATAAAAAGGTGTAAGTAACAAACTTTTTGTCAATTAGGTTAGCTTCCTGTTTCAAGAACTCGTAACACTGTCGCAGCATATTCTCCGAGTAGTCAAGGGCGAACACCATAGCAAAATGCTCACTCTTACCAAATAATCTCGAGAACATGCCGCTTCCGCAACTGGCGTCAATAATATTACCTCCCAAAACATGCTTCAAGTATTCCTTAGCCATTTCAAACTGTGGAAATAAAATGTAACACAGTGTTACTAATGAATCTGGCTAGATGAATAGCATATAACACGTACAAAAAAAAACTGTGGTTACCTCTTTCTCTGGTCCTGGAAAACCACCCCATATGAAATTTTGACGCCAACCTCTCTCGTAAAGGAAAGAGACTAATGGATTCCTATAAAAATAAAAAGGGCAATGAGTTGGGCTAGTTAGAAGATAATATAGAGATTACTTATCAGTTATCACCATGTACCTGAATAACTCGATTGAAAGAGGCAGTGGTTCAGTGTAATGCTTGGTTCCACTAGCCACAGCCAAATCAAGATGTGTCTCATTAGCTGAGTAACTCTTTTTACAGGTACTGCATTGTAGTTGAGTACTACCAGAGGCAGCAGATCCTCTGTTTGGCCAAAGTTACAAAACTTCTTTAACTTGAAGGTCAAGAAAGCGAGCATTTACTTAACTTGCTAAACCTAAATTTTGAATTAACTTGAGAATCAAGCAACATGAGCATTCACATTAGTGAACAGTGAGGACTCACACTGATCCATGGGGATGACTAATCAATGATTTTAAGGAGTTATAACAGATGGGACAAGCTAGAATGTTCTTCTCCTCTTTCTCGATCACAGAATCCACCTGCACACGCCAATCAAATCGTATCAGCTGTAAAACCGAGAGATCATCATCAAAAAAGTTACAAAGAACAAAAGTGTACACTAGGATTCGTCTCAACGGAGTCATAAGATGCACGAGCTGATCTGAAAACGAAAACAGGGAGTCTCTGTGGGGCGTACTTGACTGAAAGAAACCGCAAAACTGATAAACTGTTTGGGAGGATCTCCGGTGAAAGCCGACTGGAGACATCCGTCATCAGCATTTTCAGGCCGCAGTGGCTGCTTATTGAGCATGTTGTTTCGTTTAAAAGGAAAAGAAAATCACAACAAATTCGTGAATCATACCATACATACAATCACATAAAACTCGTGAATCTTGTCGGAAGAGAAAAGCATTTTGATTTGTCTTTGGGTATGGATAAGGGTGTCAAAATGGATAAAAGTTAATGGATCAATCCAAACCATAGATCCTAATGGATAGAGAAATTGGATACAAATGAATTAATGGATAAAATGGGTTAGTGGAATTAATGGATTAGGTTAAAATGGTTTGGATTATAGTGGGTAATGAGTTATCCATAACCAAACCAATAAAAAATTCTAACAAACATAAACTTAAATAAAATATATACACAAAATAACCAAAACAAATTTCTAAACCAATTTTAGAAAATCGAGTTTTCTCACAAAAACTGGAAAATCGACTTTTCCGCCAAAACCGGAAAATCGAGTTTTTCCACCTAAACCGGAAAATCGAGTTTTTCCGTCAAAACCAGAAAATTGAGTTTCCACCAAAAATCGGAAAAAGTTTTTCCGTAAAAATCATAGGATCGATTTTTTTCCCGCCAAACCGGAAATTCGAGTTTTCCCGCTAAAATTGGAAATTCAAGTTTTCCCGCCAAAACCAGAAAACCGAGTTTTTCTGCCAAAACCAGAAAATTGAGTTTTCCCGTCAAAACCGTAGGATCGAGTTTTCCCGCCAAAATCGATAAATCGAGTTTTCCCGCCAAAACCAGAAAATCGAGTTTTCCCGCCAAAACCAGAAAATCGAGTTTTCCCAACAAAACCGGAAAATCGTGTTTTCCCATCAAAACCGGAAAATCGAGTGTTCCCACCAAAACCAGAAAATCAAGTTTTCCCGTCAAAACTATATTTCATGGTATATAGAAATCATTCCAATTTTTTAATATTTAATTTAGTAAAATTTCATATATTGTCTAGATTAGTGTAATTAACATTATAAAATCTTCATTATCTAGAGAAACGAAGACAACAAAGGTTCTAAGTTCTTTGACCATCATCTTATGTCAATGATTAATGAAACTATACACTAAAACCAGATTTTCATATTTTTGAAAATTTTCCAAAATCTATGGGTTAACCTCTTCTAAAATAATGAGTTTTCGATAAATGCTCTATATACTTAAGTTTGTACTCTTTTTAAAACTTCAAACCACATTCGACATTTGAATTAATGTATTATAAACTATCTTTCATGGTAAATAGGAATCATTCTAATTTTTTGATATTTAGTTTGGTAAAATTTCAGATACTGCCTAGAATAGTGGAATTACCATTATAAAAATTTTGTTCTCTAAAGAAACGGAGACAACATAGGTTCTAAACTCTTTGACTATCATCTTATGTTAGTGCTCGATAAAACTATACACTAAATCCAGATTTTCATATTTTTGAAAATTTTCCAAAATCTGTGCGTTAACCCCTTCTAAAATAATGAGTTTTCGGTAAATGCTTTATATACTGAAGTTTGTACTCTTTACTTTTGTTTAAAAAAATTCAAACCACATTCGAAATTTGAATTAATGTATTTTAAACTATATTTCATGGTAAATAGGAATCATTCTAATTTTTTGATATTTAGTTTGGTAAAAATTTCATATAATGCCTAGAATAGTGGAATTAACATTATAAAATCTTCATTATCTAGAGAAACGGAGACAACAGAGGTTCTAAACTCTTTGACCATCATCTTATGTCAGTGCTCGATGAAACTATACACTAAAACCAGATTTTCATATTTTTGAAAATTTTCCAAATTCCGTGGGTTATAACCCCTTTTAAAATAGTGAGTTTTCGATAAATGCTCTGTATACTGAAGTTTGTACACTTTACTTTTGTTTAAAAATTTTAAAACCACATTCGACATTTGAATTAATGTATTATAAACTATCTTTCATGGTAAATAGGAATCATTCTAATTTTTTGATAATTAGTTTGGTAAAATTTCATATACTGCCTTAAATAGTGGAATTATCATTATAAAATCTTCATTATCTAGAGAAACGGAGACAACAGATGTTCTAAACTCTTTGACCATCATCTTATGTCTATGCTCTATGAAACTATATAATAAAACCAGATTTTCATATTTTTCAAAAAATTTCCAAAATCCGTAGGTTAACAACCCCTTCTAAAATAATGAGTTTTCGGTAAATGCTCTATATACTGAAGTTTGTACTCTTTACTTTTGTTTAAAAAATTTCAAACCACATTCGAAATTTGAATCAATGTATTATAAGCTATCTTTCATGATAAATATGAATCATTCAATTTTTTTGATATATAGTTTGGTAGAATTTCATATACTGCCTAAAATAGTGGAATTACCATTATAAAATCTTCATTATCTAGAGAAACAGATACAGCAGAGGTTCTAAACTCTTTGACCATCATCTTATGTCAGTGATCGATGAAACTATACACTAAAACCAGTTTTTCATATTTTTGAAAATTTTCCAAAATCCGTGGGTTCTCCTTATAAAATAATGAGTTTTCGGTAAATGCTCTATATACTGAAGTTTGTACTCTTTACTTTTGTTTAAAAATTTTCAAAACACATTCAACATTTGATTTAATGTAATATAAGCTATCTTTCATGGTAAATAGGAATCATTCAAATTTTTTGATATTTAGTTTGGTAAAATTTCATATACTGCCTAGAATAGTGGAATTATCATTATAAAATCTTCATTATCTAGAGAAACGGAGACAACAGAGGTTTTAAAATCTTTGACCATCATCTTATGTCTGTGCTCTATGAAACTATACACTAAAACCAGATTTTCATATTTTTCAAAAAATTTCCAAAATCCGTAGGTTAACCCCCTTCTAAAATAATGAGTTTTCGGTAAATGCTCTATATACTGAAGTTTGTACTCTTTACTTTTGTTTAAAAAATTTCAAACCACATTCGACTTTTGACTCAATGTATTATAAGCTATCTTTCAGGGTAAATAGGAATCATTCAATTTTTTTGATATATAGTTTGGTAAAATTTCATATACTGCCTAAAATAGTGGAATTACCATTATAAAATCTTCATTATCTAGAGAAACGGAGACAGCAGAGGTTAAAAACACATTGACAATCATCTTATGTCAGTGCTCAATGAAACTATACACAAAAACCAGATTTTCATATTTTTGAAATTTTTCCAAAATCCGTGGGTTAGACCCTTCTAAAATAATGAGTTTTCGGTAAATGCTCTATATACTGAAGTTTGTACTCTTTGCTTTTGTTTAAAAAATTTGAAACACATTCGACATTTGAATTAATGTATTATAAACTATCTTTCATGGTAAATAGGAATCATTCTAATTGTTTTGATATTTAGTTTGGTAAAATTTCATATACTGCTTAAAATAGTGGAATTACCATTATAAAATCTTCATTATCTAGAGAAACGGAGACAACAGAGGTTCTAAACTCTTTGACCATCATCTTATGTCAGTGCTCGATGAAACTATACAATAAAACCAGATTTTCATATTTTAAAAATTTTTCCAAAATCCGTGGGTTCCCCTTCTAAAATAATGAGTTTTCGGTAAATGCTCTATATACTGATGTTTGTACTCTTTACTTTTGTTTAAAAATTTAAAACCACATTCGACAATTGAGTTATTGTATTATAAGCTATCTTTCATAGTAAATAAGAATCATTCTAATTTCTTGATATTTAGTTTGGTAAATTTCATATACTGCCTAGAATAGTGGAATTACAATTATAAAATCTTCATTATCTAGAGAAAGGAAGACAAAAGAGGTTCTAAACTCTTTGACCATCATCTTATGTTAGTGCTCGATGAAACGATATACTAAAACCAGATTTTCATTTTTTTGAAAATTTTCCAAAATCTGTGCGTTAACCCCTTCTAAAATAATGAGTTTTCGGTAAATGCTCTATATAATGAAGTTTGTACTCTTTACTTTTGTTTAAAAAATTTCAAACCACATTCGAAATTTGAATTAATGTATTTTAAACTATCTTTCATGGTAAATAGAAATCATTCTAATTTTTTTGATATTTAGTTTGGTAAAATTTCATATACTGCCTAGAATAGTGCAATTACCATTATAAAATCTTCATTATTTAGAGAAACGGAGACAACAGAGGTTCTAAACTCTTTGACCATCATCTTATGTCAGTGCTCGATGAAACTATACACTAAAACCAGATTTTCATATTTTTGAAAATTTTCCAAAATCCGTGGGTTAAGCCCTTCTAAAATAATAAGTTTTCGGTAAATGCTCTATATACTGAAGTTTTTACACTTTACTTTTGTTTAAAAATTTTAAAACCACATTCGACATTTGAATTAATGTATTATAAACTATATTTCATGGTAAATAGGAATCATTCAATTTTTTTGATATTTAGTTTGGTAAAATTTCATATACTGCCTAGAATAGTGGAATTATCATTATAAAATCTTCATTATCTAGAGAAACGGAGACAACAGAGACTCTAAAATATTTGACCATCATCGTATGTCTGTGCTCGATGAAACTATACACTAAAACCAGATTTTCATATTTTTCAAAAAATTTCCAAAATCCGTAGGTTAACCCCTTCTAAAATAATGATTTTTCGGTAAATGCTCTATATACTGAAGCTTGTACTCTTTACTTTTGTTTAAAAAATTTCAAACCACATTCGACATTTGAATCAATGTATTATAAGCTATCTTTCATGATAAATAGGAATCATTCAATTTTTTTGATATATAGTTTGGTAAAATTTCATATACTGCCTAAAATAGTGGAATTACCATTATAAAATCTTCATTATCTAGATAAACGGAGACAACAGAGGTTATAAACTCATTGACCATCATCTTATGTCAGTGCTCGATGAAACTATACACTAAAACCAGATTTTCATATTTTTGAAAATTTTCCAAATTCCGTGGGTTAAACCCTTATAAAATATTGAGTTTTCGGTAAATGCTCTATATACTGAAGTTTGTACTCTTTACTTTGGTTTTAAAAATTTGAAACACATTCGACATTTGAATTAATGTATTATAAACTATCTTTCATGGTAAATAAGAATCATTCTAATTGTTTTGATATTTAGTTTGGTAAAATTTCATATACTGCCTAATATAGTGGAATTACTATTATAAAATCTTCATTATCTAGAGAAACGGAGACAGCAGAGGTTCTAAACTCTTTGACCATCATCTTATGTCAGTGCTCGATGAAAATATACACTAAAAACAGATTTTCATATTTTTGAAAATTTTCCAAAATCCGTGGGTTCCCCTTCTAAAATAATGAGTTTTCGGTAAACGCTCTATATACTGAAGTTTGTACTCTTTACTTTTGTTTAAAAAATTTCAAACCATATTCGACATTTGAATTAATGTATTATAAGCTATTTTTCATGGTAAATAGAAATCATTCTATTTTTTTTTTGATATTTAGTTTGGTAAAATTTCATATACTACCTAAAATAGTTGAATTACCATTATAAATCTTCATTATCCAGAGAAATGGAGACAACCGAGGTTCTACATTCTTTGACCATCATCTTATGTCAGTGCTCGATGAAATTATACACTAAAACCAGATTTTCATATTTTTGAAAATTTTCCAAAATCCGTGGGTTAACCCCCCTTCTGAAATAATGAGTTTTCGGTAAATGCTCTATATACTGAAGTTTGTACACTTTACTTTTGTTTAAAAATTTTAAAACCACATTCGACATTTGAATTAATGTATTATAAACTATATTTCATGGTAAATAGGAATCAGTCTAATTTTTTGATATTTAGTTTGGTAAAATTTCATATACTGCCTAAAATAGTGGAATTACCATTATAAAATCTTCATTATCTAGATAAACGGAGACAACAGAGGTTATAAACTCATTGACCATCATCTTATGTCAGTGCTCGATGAAACTATACACTAAAATCAGATTTTCATATTTTTCAAAAAATTTCAAAAATTTGTAGGTTAACCCCTTCTAGAATAATGAGTTTTCGGTAAATGCTCTATATACCGAAGTTTGTACTCTTTACTTTTGTTTAAAAAATTTCAAACCACATTCGACATTTGAATTAATGTATTATAAACTATCTTTCATGGTAAATAGGAATCATTCTAATTTTTTGATATTTAGTTTGGTAAAATTTCATATACTGCCTAGAATAGTGGAATTACCATTATAAAATTTTCATTATCTAGAGAAACGGAGACAGCAGAGGTTCTAAACTCTTTGATCATCATCTTATGTCAGTGCTCGATGAAACTATACACTAAAACCAGATTTTCATATTTTTGAAAATTTTCTAAAATCCGTGGGTTAACCCCTTCTAAAATAATGAGTTTTTAGTAAATTCTCTATATACTGAAGTTTGTACTCTTTACTTTTGATTAAAAAATTTCAAACCACATTCGACATTTGAATTAATGTATTATAAACTATCTTTCATGGTAAATAGGAATCAATCTAATTGTTTTGATATTTAGTTTGGTAAAATTTCATATACTACCTAAAATAGTGGAATTACAATTATAAAGTCTTCATTATCTAGAGAAGTAGAAACAACAGAGGTTCTAAACTCTTTGACCATTATCTTATGTCAGTGTTCGATGAAATTATACACTAAAACCAGATTTTCATATTTTTGAAAATTTTCCAAAATCCGTGGGTTAAACCCTTCTAAAATAATGAGATTTCGGTACATGCTCTATATACTGAAGTTTGTACTCTTTACTTTTGTTTAAAAAATTTGAAACCACATTCGACATTTGAATTAATGTATTATAAACTATCTTTCATGGTAAATAGGAATCATTCTAATTTTTTGATATTTAGTTTGGTAAAATTTCATATACTGCCTAAAATAGTGGAATTATCATTATAAAATCTTCATTATCTAGAGAAACGGAGACAACAGAGGTTCTAAACTCTTTGATCATCATCTTATTTCAGTGCTCTATGAAAATATACACTAAAACCAGATTTTCATATTTTTCAAAAAAATTCCAAAATCGTTGGGTTAACGCCTTCTAAATTAATGAGTTTTCGGTAAATGCTTTATATACTGAAGTTTGTACTCTTTACTTTTGTTTAATAAATTTCAAACCACACTCGACATTTGAATTAATGTATTATAAGGTATCTTTCATGGTAAATAGGAATCATTCAGAATTTTTGATATTTAGTTTGGTAAAATTTCATATACTGCGTAGAAATGTGTTATTATCATTATAAAATCTTCATTATCTAGAGAAACGGAGACAAAAGAGGTTCTAAACTCTTTGACCATCATATTATGTCAGTGCTCGATGAAACTATACACTAAAACCAGATTTTCATATTTTTCAAAATTTTCCAAAATCCGTGGTTAACCTCTTCTAAAATAATGAGTTTTTGGTAAATGCTCTATATACTGAAGTTTGTACTCTTTACTTTTGTTTAAAAAATTTGAAACCACATTCGACATTTGAATTAATGTATTATAAACTATCTATCATGGTAAATAGAAATCATTCTAATTTTTTTGATATTTAGTTTAGTAAAATTTCATATTCTGCCTAAAATAGTGGAATTACCATTATAAAATCTTCATTATCTAGAGAAACGGAGACAACAGAGGTTCTAAACTCTTTGACCATCATATTATGTCAGTGCTAGATGAAACTATACACTAAAACCATATTTTCATATTTTTGAAAATTTTCCAAAATCTGTGGGTAAACCCCTTCTAAAATAATGAGTTTTCCGTAAATTCTCTTTATACTGAAGTTTGTACTCTTTACTTTTGATTAAAAAATTTCAAACCACATTCGACATTTGAATTAATGTATTTTAAACTATCTTTCATGGTAAATAGGAATCATTCTGATTTTTTGATATTTAGTTTTGTAAAATTTCATATACTGCGTAGAATAGTGGAATTATCATTATAAAATCTTCATTATCTAGAGAAACGAAGACAACAGAGATTCTAAACTCTTTGACCATCATCTTATGTCATTGCTCGATGAAACTATACACTAAAACCAGATTTTCATATTTTCGGAATTTTTCCAAAATCTGTGGATTAACGCCTTCTAAAATAATGAGTTTTCAGTAAATGCTCTATATACTGAAGTTTGTACTCTTTACTGTTGTTTAAAAATTTTCAAAACACATTCGACATTTGATTTAATGTAATATAAGCTATCTTTCATGGTAAATAGGAATAATTCAAATTTTTTGATATTTAGTTTGGTAAAATTTCATATACTGCCTAGAATAGTGGAATTATCATTATAAAATCTTCATTATCTAGAGAAACGGAGACAACAGAGGTTCTAAAATCTTTGACCATCATCTTATGTCTGTGCTCGATGAAACTATACACTAAAACCAAATTTTCATATTTTTCAAATTTTTTCAAAATCCTTGGGTTAACGCCTTCTAAAATAATGAGTTTTCGGTAAATGCTCTATATACTGAAGTTTGTACTCTTTACTTTTGTTTAAAAAATTTCAAACCACATTCGACATTTGAATCATTGTATTATAAGCTATCTTTCATGGTAAACAGGAATCATTCAATTTTTTTGATATATAGTTTGGTAAAATTTCATATACTGCCTAAAGTAGTGGAATTACCATTATAAAATTTTCATTATCTAGAGAAACGGAGACAACAGAGGTTCTAAACTCTTTGACTATCATCTTATGTCAGTGCTAGATGAAAATATACACTAAAACCAGATTTTCATATTTTTCAAAAAATTTCCAAAATCGCTGGTTTAACGCCTTCTAAAATAATGAGTTTTCGGTAAATGCTCTATATACTGAAGTTTGTACTCTTTACTTTTGATTAAAAATTTTCAAACCACATTCGACATTTGAATTAATGTATTATAAAGTATCTTTCATGGTAAATAAGAACCACTCTAATTGTTTGATATTTAGTTTGGTAAAATTTCATATACTACCTAGAATAGTGGAATTACCATTATAAAATTTTCATTATCTAAAGAAATGGAGACAACAGAGGTTCTAAACTCTTTAACCATCATCTTATGTAAGTGCTCGATGAAACTATACACTAAAACCAGATTTTCATATTTTTGAAATTTTTCCAAAATCCGTGGTTAACCCCTTCTAAAATAATCTGTTTTTTTGGTAAATGCTCTATATACTGAAGTTTGTACTCTTTACTTTTGTTTAAAAAATTTCAAACCACATTTGACATTTGAATCATTGTATTATAAGCTATCTTTCATGGTAAACAGGAATCATTCAATTTTTTTGATATATAGTTTGGTAAAATTTCATATACTGCCTAAAATAGTGGAATTACCATTATAAAATTTTCATTATCTAGAGAAACGGAGACAACAGAGGTTCTAAACTCTTTGACCATCATCTTATGTTAGTGCTAGATGAAAATATACACTAAAACCAGATTTTCATATTTTTCAAAAAATTTCCAAAATCGCTGGTTTAACGCCTTCTAAAATAATGAGTTTTCGGTAAATGCTCTATATACTGAAGTTTGTACTCTTTACTTTTGATTAAAAATTTTCAAACCACATTCGACATTTGAATTAATGTATTATAAAGTATCTTTCATGGTAAATAAGAATCACTCTAATTTTTTGATATTTAGTTTGGTAAAATTTCATATACTACCTAGAATAGTGGAATGACCATTATAAAATCTTCATTATCTATAGGAAATGGAGACAACAGAGGTTCTAAACTCTTTAACCATCATCTTATGTAAGTGCTCGATGAAACTATACACTAAAACCAGATTTTCATATTTTTGAATTTTTCCAAAATCCGTGGTTAACCCCTTCTAAAATAATGAGTTTTTTTGGTAAATGATCTATATACTGAAGTTTGTACTCTTAACTTTTGTTTAAAAAATTTGTAGCCACATTCGACATTTGAATTAATGTATGATAAGCTATCTTTCATGGTAAACATGAATCATTCAATTTTTTTGATATATAGTTTGGTAAAATTTCATATACTGCCTAAAATAGTGGAATTACCATTATAAAATTTTCATTATCTAGAGAAACGGAGACAACAGAGGTTCTAAACTCTTTGACCATCATATTATGTCAGTGCTCGATGAAACTATACACTAAAACCATATTTTCATATTTTTGAAAATTTTCTAAAATCCGTGGGTTAACCCCTTCTAAAATAATGAGTTTTCAGTAAATTCTCTATATACTGAAGTTTGTACTCTTTACTTTTGATTAAAAATTTTCAAACCACATTCGACATTTGAATTAATGTATTATAAACTATCTTTCATGGTAAATAAGAATCATTCTAATTTTTTGATATATAGTTTGGTAAAATTTCATATACTGCCTAAAATAGTGGAATTACCATTATAAAATTTTCATTATCTAGAGACACGGAGACAACAGAGGTTCTAAACTCTTTGACCATCATATTATGTCAGTGCTCGATGAAACTATACACTAAAACCATATTTTCATATTTTCAAAAATTTTCCAAAATCCGTGGGTTAACCCCTTCTAAAATAATGAGTTTTCGGTAAATACTCAATATACTTAAGTTTGTACTCATTACTTTTGTTTAAAAAAATTCAAACCACATTCTACATTTGAATTAATGTATTATAAACTATCTTTCATGGTAAATAGGAATCATTCTAATTTTTAGATATTTAGTTTGGTAAAATTTCATATACTGCATAGAATAGTGGAATTATCATTATAAAATCTTCATAATTTTTAGAAACGGAGATAACAGAGGTTCTAAACTCTTTGACCATCATCTTATATCAGTGCTCGATGAAACTATACACTAAAACCAGATTTTTCATATTTTTGAAAATTTTCCAAAATCCGTGGTTTAACCCCTTTTAAAATAATGAGTTTTCGGTAAATACTCTATATACTAAAGTTTGTACTCTTTACTTTTGTTTAAAAAAATTCAAACCGCATTCGACATTTGAATTAGTGTTTATAAATTATCTTTCATGGTAAATAGGAATCATTCTAATTTTTTTATATTTAGTTTGTAAAAATTTCATATACTGCCTAGAATAGTGGAATTACTATTATAAAATCTTCATTATCTCGAGAAACAGAGACAACAGAGGTTCTAAACTCTTTGACCATCATCTTATGTCAGTGCTCGAAGAAAATATGCACTAAAACCAGATTTTATTTTTCAAAATTTTTCCAAAATCCGTGGGTTAAACCCTTCTGAAATAATGAGTTTTCGGTAAATGCTCTATTTACTGAAGTTTGTACTCTTTACTTTTTAAAACAAAATTCAAACCACATTCGAAATTTGAATCAATGTATTTTAAACTATATTTCATGGTAAATAGGGATCATTCTAATTTTTTGATATTTAGTTTGGTAAAATTTCATATACTGCCTAGAATAGTGAAATTACCATTATAAAATCTTCATTATCTAGAGAAACGGAGACAACAGAGGTTCTAAACTCTTTGACCATCATATTATGTCAGTGCTCGATGAAACTATACACTAAAACCATATTTTCATATTTTTGAAAATTTTCCAAAAATCCGTGGGTTAACTAACCCCTTCTAAAATAATAAGTTTTCGATAAATTCTCTATATACTGAAGTTTGTACTCTTTACTTTTGATTAAAAAATTTCAAACCACATTCGAAATTTGAATTAATGTATTTTAAACTATTTTTCATGGTAAATAGGATTCATTCTAATTTTTTTATATTTAGTTTGGTAAAATTTCATATACTGCCTAGAATAGTGGAATTATCATTATAAAATCTTCATTATCTAGAGAAACGGAGACAACAGAGGTTCTAAACGCTTTGACCATCATCTTATGTCAGTGCTCGATGAAAAAATACACTAAAACCAGATTTTCATATTTTTGAAAAATTTTCCAAAATCCGTGGGTAAAATTTCATATTCTGCCTAGAATAGTGGAATTACCATTATAAAATCTTCATTATTTAGAGAAACGGAGACAGCAGAGGTTCTAAACTCTTTGACCATCATCTTATGTCAGTACTCGATGAAAGTATACACTAAAACTAGATTTTCATATTTGTGAAATTTTTCCAAAATCCGTGGGTTAAACCCTTCTAAAATAATGAGTTTTTGGTAAATGCTCTATATACTGAAGTTTGTACTCTTTACTTTTGTTTAAAAAGTTTGAAACACATTCGACATTTGAATTAATGTATTATAAGGTATCTTTCATGGTAAATAGGAATCATTCAAAATTTTGATATTTAGTTTGGTAAAATTTCATATACTACATAGAATAGTGTTATTATCATTATAAAATCTTCATTATCTAGAGAAACGGAGACAACAGAGGTTCTAAACTCTTTGACCATCATCTTATGTCAGTGCTCGATGAAATTATACACTAAAACAAGATTTTCATATTTTTGAAATTTTTCCAAAATCCGTGGGTTAAACCCTTCTAAAATAATGAGTTTTCGGTAAATGTTTTATATACTGAAGTTTGTACTCTTTACTTTTGTTTAAAAAAATTAAAACCACATTCGACATTTGAATTAATATATTATAAACTATCTTTCATGGTAAATAGGAATCATTCTAATTTTTTGATATTTAGTTTGGTAAAAATTTGTATACTGCCTAAAATAGTGGAATTACCATTAAAAATATTCATTATCTAGGGAAACGGAGACAACAGAGGTTCTAAACTCTTTGACCATCATCTTATGTCAGTGCTCGATGAAACTATACACTAAAACCAGATTTTCATATTTTTCAAAAAATTTCCAAAATTGTTGGGTTAAATCGTTCTAAAATAATGAGTTTTTGGTAAATGCTCTATATACTGAAGTTTTTACTCTTTACTTTTGTTTAAAAAATTTCAAACCACACTCGACATTTGAATTAATGTATTATAAGGTATCTTTCATGGTAAATAGGAATCATTCAAAATTTTTGATATTTAGTTTGGTAAAATTTCATATACTGCATAGAATAGTGTTATTATCTTTATAAAATCTTCATTATCTAAAGAAACGGAGACAACAGAGGTTATAAACTCTTCGACTATCATCTTATGTCAGTGCTCGATGAAACTATATACTAAAACCAAATTTTTATATTTTTCAAATTTTTCCAAAATCATTGGGTTAACGCCTTCTAAAATAATGAGTTTTCGGTAAATGCTCTATATACTGAAGTTTGTACTCTTTACTTTTGTTTAAAAAATTTCAAACCACATTCGACATTTGAATTAATATATTATAAACTATATTTCATGGTAAATAGGAATCATTCTATTTTTTTTATATTTAGTTTCGTAAAATTTCATATACTGCCTAAAATAGTTGAATTACCATTATAAATCTTCATTATCCAGAGAAATGGAGACAACCGAGGTTCTAAACTCTTTGACCATCATCTTATGTTAGTGCTCGATGAAACGATATACTAAAACCAGATTTTCATATTTTTGAATTTGTTTTCCAAAATCTGTGGGTTAACCCCTTCTAAAATAATGAGTTTTCGGTAAATGCTCTATATACTGAAGTTTGTACCCTTTACTTTTGTTTAAAAAAATTAAAACCACATTCTACATTCGAATTAATGTATTATAAATTATCTTTCATGGTAAATAGGAATCATTCTAACTTTTAGATATTTAGTTTGGTAAAATTTCATATACTGCATAGAATAGTGGAATTATCATTATAAAATCTTCATAATTTTTAGAAACGGAGACAACAGAGGTTCTAAACTCTTTGACCATCATCTTATGTCAGTGCTCGATGAAACTATACAGTAAACAAGATTTTCATATTTTTGAAAATTTTCCAAAATCCGTGGGTTAACCTCTTTTAAAATAATGAGTTTTCTGTAAATGCTCTATATACTAAAGTTTGTACTCTTTACTTTTGTTTAGAAAAATTTAAATCTCATTCGACATTTGAATTAGTGTATTATAAATTATCTTTCATGGTAAATATGATTCATTCTAATTTTTTGATATTTAGTTTGGAAAAAATTCATATACGGCCTAGAATAGTGGAATTACCATTATAAAATCTTCATTACCTCGAGAAACAGAGACAACAGAGGTTTTAAACTCTTTGACCATCATCTTATGTCAGTGCTCGATGAAAATATGAACTAAAACCAGATTTTTTGTTTTCAATTTTTTTCCAAAATTCGTGGGTTAAACTCTTCTAAAATAATGAGTTTTCGGTAAATGCTCTATATACTGAAGTTTGTACTCTTTACTTTTTAAAAAAAAATTCAAACCACATTCGAAATTTGAATCAATGTATTTTAAACTATATTTCATGTTAAATAGGAATCATTCTAATTTTTTGATATTTAGTTTGGTAAAATTTCATATAATGCCTAGAATAGTGGAATTACCATTATAAAATCTTCATTATCTAGAGAAACGGAGACAACAGATGTTCTAAACTCTTTGACCATCATATTATGTCAGTGCTCGATGAAACTATACACTAAAACCATATTTTCATATTTTTGAAAATTTTCCAAATTCCGTGGGTTAACCCCTTTTAAAATAATTAGTTTTCGGTAAATTTTCTATGTACTGAAGTTTGTACTCTTTACTTTAGATTAAAAAAATTCAAACAACATTTGACATTTTAATTAATGTATTATAAACAATCTTTCATGGTAAATAGGAATCATTCTAATTTTTTGATATTTAGTTTGGTAAAATTTCATATACTGCCTAGAATAGTGGAATTATAAAATTTCATTTCTATTATAAAAACTTAATTATCTAGAGAAAGGAAAACAAAAGAGGTTCTCAACTCTTTGACCATCATCTTAAGTCAGTGCTCGATGAAACTATACACTAAAACCAGATTTTCATATTTTTCAAAAAAAATTCAAAATCCGTGGGTTAACCCCCCTTCTAAAATAATGAGTTTTCGGTAAATGCTCTATATACTGAAGTTAGTACTCTTTACTTTTGTTTAAAAAAATTCAAAGCACATTTTACATTTGGATTAATGTATTATAAACTATCTTTCATGGTAAATAGGAATCATTCTAATTTTTAGATATTTAGTTTGGTAAAATTTCATATACTGCATAGAATAGTGGAATTATCATTATAAAATCTTCATAATTTTTAGAAACAGAGACAACAGAGGTTCTAAACTCTTTGACCATCATCTTATGTCAGTGCTCGATGAAACTATACACTAAAACCAGATTTTCATATTTTTGAAAATTTTCCAAAACCCGTGGGTTAACCCCTTTTAAAATAATGAGTTTTCGGTAAATTCTCTATATACTAAAGTTTGTACTCTTTACTTTTTTAAAAAAAAAATTCAAACCACATTCGACATTTGAATTAGTGTATTATAAATTATCTTTCATGGTAAATAGGAATCATTCTAATTTTTTTATATTTAGTTTGGCAAAATTTCATATACTGCCTGGAATAGTGGAATTACCATTATAAAATTTTCATTATCTCGAGAAACAGAGACAACAGAGGTTCTAAACTCTTTGACCATCATATTATGTTAGTGCTCGATGAAACTATACACTAAAACCATATTTTCATATTTTTGAAAATTTTCCAAAATCCGTGGGTTAACCCTTCTAAAATAATGAGTTTTCGGTAAATGCTCTATATACTGAAGTTTGAACTCTTTACTTTTTAAAAAAAATTTCAAACCACATTCGAAATTTGAATCAATGTATTTTAAACTATATTTCATGGTAAATAGGAATCATTCTATTTTTTTGATATTTAGTTTGGTAAAATTTCATATACTGCCTAGAATAGTGGAATTACCATTATAAAATCTTCATTATCTAGAGAAACGGAGACAACAGAGGTTCTAAACTCTTTGACCATCATATTATGTTAGTGCTCGATGAAACTATACACTAAAACCATATTTTCATATTTTTGAAAATTTTCCAAAATCCGTGGGTTAACCCCTTCTAAAATAATGAGTTTTCGGTAAATTCTCTTTATACTGAAGTTTGTACGCTTTACTTTTAATTAAAAAATTTCAAACCACATTCGAAATTTGAATTAATGTATTATAAACAATCTTTCATGGTAAATAGGAATCATTCTAATTTTTTGATATTTAGTTTGGTAAAATTTCATATATTGCCTAAAATAGTGGAATTACCATTATAAAATCTTCATTATCTAGAGAAACGGAGACAACATAGGTTCTAAACTCTTTGCCCATCATCTTAAGTCAGTGCTCGATGAAACTATACACTAAAACCAGATTTTCATATTTTTCAAAAAAATTCCAAAATCCGTGGGTTAACTCCTTCTAAAATAATGAGTTTTCGGTAAATGCTCTATATATTGAAGTTAGTACTCTTTATTTTTGTTTAAAAAAAATCAAACCACATTCTACATTTGAATTAATGTATTATAAACTATCTTTCATGGTAAATAGGAATCATTCTAATTTTTAGATATTTAGTTTGGTAAAATTTCATATACTGCATAGAATAGTGGAATTATCATTATAAAATCTTCATAATTTTTAAAAACGGAGACAACAGAGGTTCTAAACTCTTTGGCCATCATCTTATGTCAGTGCTCGATGAAAATATACACTAAAACCAGATTTTCATATTTTTGAAAATTTTCCAAAACCCGTGGGTTAACCCCTTTTAAAATAATGAGTTTTCGGTAAATTCTCTATATACTAAAGTTTGTACTCTTTACTTTTTTTAAAAAAAAATTCTAACCACATTCGACATTTGAATTAGTGTATTATAAATTATCTTTCATGGTAAATATGAATCATTCTAATTTTTTGATATTTAGTTTGGAAAAATTTCATATACTGCCTAGAATAGTGGAATTAACATTATAAAATCTTCATTATCTCGAGAAACAGAGACAACAGAGGTTCTAAACTCTTTGACCATCATCTTATGTCAGTGCTCGATGAAAATATGCACTAAAACGAGATTTTTTTTTCAAAAATTTTCCAAAATCTGTGGGTTAAACCCTACTAAAATAATGAATTTTCGGTAAATGCTCTATATACTGAAGTTTGAACTCTTTACTTTTTTAAAAAAATTTCAAACCACATTCGAAATTTGAATCAATGTATTTTAAACTATATTTAATGGTAAATAGGAATCATTCTAATTTTTGATATTTAGTTTGGTAAAATTTCATATACTGCCTAGAATAGTGGAATTACCATTATAAAATCTTCATTATCTAGAGAAACGGAGACAACAGAGGTTCTAAACTCTTTGATCATCATATTATGTCAGTGCTCGATGAAACTATACACTAAAAATATATTTTCATATTTTTGAAAATTTTCCAAAATCCGTGGGTTAACCACTTCTAATATAATGAGTTTTCGGTAAATTCTCTATATACTGAAGTTTGTTCTCTTTAGTTTTGATTAAAAAATTTCAAACCACATTCGACATTTGAATTAATGTATTGTAAACAATCTTTCATGGTAAATAGGAATCATTCTAATTTTTTGATATTTAGTTTGGTAAAATTTCGTATACTGCCTAGATTAGTGGAGTTACCATTATAAAATCTTCATTATCTAGAGAAACATAGACAACATAGGTTCTAAACTCTTTGACCATCATCTTAAGTCAGTGCTCGATGAAACTATACACTAAAACCAGATTTTCATATTTTTCAAAAAAATTCCAAAATCCGTGGGTTAACCCCTTCTAAAATAATGAGTTTTCGGTAAATGCTCTATATACTTATGTTTCTACTCTTTAATTTTGTTTAAAAAAAATTAAAATCACATTCGACAATTGAATTATTGAATTATAAACTATCTTTCATGGTAAATAAGAATCATTCTAATTTTTTGATATTTAGTTTGGTAAAACTTCATATACTGCCTAGAATAGTGGAATTACCATTATAAAATCTTCATCATCTAAAGAAAGGAAGACAAAAGAGGTTCTCAACTCTTTGACCATCATCTTATGTTAGTGCTCGATGAAACGATATATTAAAACCAGATATTCATATTTTTGAAAATTTTCCAAAATCTGTGTGTTAACCCCTTCTAAAATAATGAGTTTTCGGTAAATGATCTATATACTGAAGTTTGTACTATTTACTTTTGTTTAAAAAATTTCAAACCACATTCGAAATTTGAATTAATGTATTTTAAACTATCTTTCATGGTAAATAGGAATCATTCTATTTTTCTGTTATTTAGTTTGGTAAAATTTCATATACTGCCTAGTATAGTGGAATTATCATTATAAAATCTTCATTATCTAGAGAAACGGAGACAATAGAGGTTCTAAACTCTTTGACCATCATCTTATGTCAGTGCTCGATGAAACTATACACTAAAACCTGATTTTCATATTTTTGAAAATTTTCCAAAATCCATGGGTTAACACCCCTTCTAAATTAATGAGTTTTCGGTAAATGCTCTATATACTGATGTTTGTACACTTTACTTTTGTTTAAAAATTTTAAAACCACATTCGACATTTGAATTAATGTATTATAAACTATCTTTCATGGTAAATAGGAATCATTCTAATTTTTTGATATTTAGTTTGGTAAAATTTCATATACTGCCTAGAATAGTGGAATTATCATTATAAAATCTTCATTATCTAGAGAAACGGAGACAAAAGAGGTTCTAAATTCTTTGACCATCATCTTATGTCAGTGTTCGATGAAACTATACACTAAAACCAGATTTTCATATTTTTGGAATTTTTCCAAAATCTGTGGGTTAACGCCTTAAAAAATAATGAGTTTTCGGTAAATGCTCTATATACTGAAGTTTGTACTCTTTACTGTTGTTTAAAAATTTTCAAAACACATTTGACATTTGATTTAATGTAATATAAGCTATCTTTCATGGTAAATAGGAATCACTCAAATTTTTTGATATTTAGTTTGGTAAAAGTTCATATACTGCCTAGAATAGTGGAATTATCATTATAAAATCTTCATTATCTAGAGAAACGGAGACAACAGAGGTTCTAAAATCTTTGACCATCATCTTATGTATGTGCTCGATGAAACTATACACTAAAACCAAATTTTCATATTTTTCAAAAAATTTCCAAAATCCGTAGGTTAAGCCCTTCTAAAATAATGAGTTTTCGGTAAATGCTCCATATACTGAAGTTTGTACTCTTTACTTTTGTTTAAAAATTTCCAAACCACATTCGACATTTGAATCAATGTATTATAAGCTATCTTTCATGGTAAATAGGAATCATTCAATTTTTTTGATATATAGTTTGGTAAAATTTCATATACTGCCTAAAATAGTGGAATTACCATTATAAAATCTTCATTATCTAGAGAAACGGAGACAACAGAGGTTCTAAACTCTTTGACCATCATATTATGTCAGTGCTCGATGAAACTATACACTAAAACCATATTTTCATATTTTTGAAAATTTTCCAAAATCCGTAGGTTCCCCTTCTAAAATAATGAGTTTTCGGTAAATGCTCTATATACCGAAGTTTGTACTCTTTACTTTTGATTAAAAATTTTCAAACCACATTCGAAATTTGAATTAATGTATTATAAACTATCTTTCATGGTAAATAGGAATCATTCTAATTTTTTGATATTTAGCTTGGTAAAATTTCATATACTGCCTAGAATAGTGGAATTACCATTATAAAATCTTCTTTATCTAGAGAAACGGAGACAGCAGAGGTTCTAAACTCTTTTACCATCATCTTATGTCAGTGCTCGATAAAACTATATACTAAAACCAGATTTTCATATTTTTAAAATTTTTCCAAAATCTGTGGGTTAAACCCTTCTAAAATAATGATTTTCAGTAAATGCTTTATATACTGAAGTTTGTACTCTTTACTTTTGTTTAGAAAATTTGAAACACAATCGACATTTGAATTAATGTATTATACGATATCTTTCATGGTAAATAGGAATCATTAAAAAATTTGATATTTAGTTTTGTAAAATTTCATATACTGCATAGAATAGTGTTATTATCATATTAAATTCTTCATTATCTAGAGAAACGGAGACAACAGAGGTTCTAAACTCTTTGGCCATCATCTTATGTCAGTGCTCGATGGAAC
This sequence comes from Raphanus raphanistrum subsp. raphanistrum, assembly GCA_019706035.1. Lineage (NCBI taxonomy): Eukaryota > Viridiplantae > Streptophyta > Magnoliopsida > Brassicales > Brassicaceae > Raphanus > Raphanus raphanistrum. Next base: position 57,089,804 of record CM033988.1, read on the forward strand.
TATACACTAAAACCAGATTTTCATATTTTTGAAAATTTTCCAAAATCCGTGGGTTACACCCTTCTAAAATAATGAGTTTTCGGTAAATGCTCTATATACTGAAGTTTGTACTCTTTACTTTTGTTTAAAAAATTTGAAACCACATTCGACATTTGAATTAATGTATTATAAACTATCTTTCATGGTAAATAGGAATCATTCTAATTTTTTGATATTTATTTTGGTAAAATTTTATATACTGCCTAAAATAGTGGAATTACCATTATAAAATCTTCATTATCTAGAGAAACGGAGACAAGAGAGGTTCTAAACTCTTTGACCATCATATTATGTCAGTGCTCGATGAAACTATACAATAAAACCATATTTTCATATTTTTGAAAATTTTCCAAAATCCGTAGGTTCCCCTTCTAAAATAATGAGTTTTCGGTAAATGCTCTATATACCGAAGTTTGTACTCTTTACTTTTGATTAAAAAATTTCAAACCACATTCGAAATTTGAATTAATGTATTATAAACTATCTTTCATGGTAAATAGGAATCATTCTAATTTTTTGATATTTAGCTTGGTAAAATTTCATATACTTCCTAGAATAGTGGAATTACCATTATAAAATCTTCATTATCTAGAGAAACGGAGACACCAGAGGTTCTAAACTCTTTTACCATCATCTTATGTCAGTGCTCGATAAAACTATATACTAAAACCAGATTTTCATATTTTTAAAATTTTTCCAAAATCCGTGGGTTAAACCCTTCTAAAATAATGATTTTCAGTAAATGTTTTATATACTGAAGTTTGTACTCTTTACTTTTGTTTAAAAAATTTGAAACACATTCGACATTTGAATTAATGTATTATACGGTATCTTTCATGGTAAATAGGAATCATTAAAAAAATTTGATATTTAGTTTGGTAAAATTTCATATACTGCATAGAATAGTATAATTATCATATTAAATTCTTCATTATCTAGAGAAACGGAGACAACAGAGGTTCTAAACTGTTTCACCATCATCTTATGTCAGTGCTCGATGAAACTATACACTAAAACCAGATTTTCATATTTTTTGAAAATTTTCCAAAATCCGTGGGTTACACCCTTCTAAAATAATGAGTTTTTGGTAAATGCTCTATATACTGAAGTTTGTACTCTTTACTTTTGTTTAAAAAATTTAAAACCACATTCGACATTTGAATTAATGTATTATAAACTATTTTTCATGGTAAATAGGAATCATTCTAATTTTTTGATATTTATTTTGGTAAAATTTCATATACTGCCTAAAATAGTAGAATTACCATTATAAAATCTTCATTATCTAGAGATACGGAGACAACAGAGGTTCTAAACTCTTTGACCATCATCTTATGTCAGTGCTCGATGAAAATATACACTAAAACCAGATTTTCATATTTTTCAAAAAAATTCCAAAATCGTTGGGTTAACGCCTTCTAAAATAATGAGTTTTCGGGAAATGCTCTATATACTGAAGTTTGTACTCTTTACCTTTGTTTAAAAAATTTCAAACCACACTCGACATTTGATATTTAGTTTGGTAAAATTTCATATACTGCATAAAATAGTGTTATTATCATTATAAAATCTTCATTATCTAGAGAAACGGAGACAACAGAGGTTCTAAACTCTTCGACTATCATCTTATGTCAGTGCTCGATGAAACTATACACTAAAACAAAATTTTCATATTTTTCAAATTTTTCCAAAATCCTTGGGTTAACGCCTTCTAAAATAATGAGTTTTCGGTAAATGCTCTATATACTGAAGTTTGTACTCTTTACTTTTGTTTAAAAAAATTCAAACCACATTCGACATTTGAATTAATGTATTATAAACTATCTTTCATGGTAAATAGGAATCATTCTATTTTTTTGATATTTAGTTTGGTAAAATTTCATATACTGCCTAAAATAGTTGAATTACCATTATAAATCTTCATTATCCAGAGAACGGAGACAACCGAGGTTCTAAACTCTTTGACCATCATCTTATGTCAGTGCTCGATAAAAATATACACTAAAACCAGATTTTCATATTTTTGAAAATTTTCCAAAGTCTGTGGGTTCCCCTTCTAAAATAATGAGTTTTCGGTAAATGCTCTATATACTGATGTTTGTACTCTTTACTTTTGTTTAAAAAATTTAAAACCACATTCAACATTTGAATTAATGTATTATAAACTATCTTTCATGGTAAATAAGAATCATTCTAATTTTTTGATATTTAGTTTTGTAAAATTTCATATACTGCTTAAAATAGTGGAATTACCATTATAAAATCTTCATTATCTAGAGAAACAAAAACAACAGAGGTTCTAAACTTTTTGAACATCATCTTACGTCAGTGCTCGATGAAAATATGCACTAAAACCAGATTTTTTTTTTTGCAAATTTTTTCCAAAATCTGTGGGTTCTATAATAATGAGTTTTCGGTAAATGCTCTATATACTCAAGTTTGTACTCTTTACATTTGTTTAAAAATTTTCAAACCACATTCGAAATTTGAATTAATGTATTATAAATTATCTTTCATGATAAATAGGAATCATTCTAATTTTTTGATATTTAGTTTGGTAAAATTTCATATATTGCTTAGAATAGTGGAATTACCATTATAAAATCTTCATTATCTAGAGAAACGGTGACAACAGAGGTTCTAAACTCTTTGACCATCATCTTATGTCAGTGCTCGATGATACTATATACACTAAAACCAGATTTTGATATTTTCAAAAAATTTCCAAAATCCGTGGGTTAACCCCCCCCCCCCCTTCTAAATAATGAGTTTTCAGTAAATGCTCTATATATTGAGGTTTATACGCTTTACTTTTGTTTTAAAAATTTCAAACCACATTCGATATTTGAATTAGTGTATTATAAACTATCTTTCGTGGTAAATTGGAATCATTCTAATTTTTTGATATTTAGTTTGGTAAAATTTCCTTTTCTTCCTAGAATAGTGGAATTACCATTATAAAATCTTCATTATCTAGAGAAACGTAGACAACAAAGGTTCTAAACTCTTTAACCATCATCTTATGTCAGTGCTCAATGAAACTATACACTAAAACCAGATTTTCATATTTTTGAAATTTTTCCAAAATCCGTGGTTTAAACCCTTCTAAAATAATGAGTTTTTTGGTAAATGCTCTATATACTAAGGTTTGTACTCTTTACTTTTGTTTAAAAAATTTGAAACCACATTCGACATTTGAATTAATGTATTATAAACTATCTTTCATGGTAAATAGGAATCATTCTAATTTTTTTGATATTTAGTTTGGTAAAATTTCATATTCTGCCTAAAATAGTGGAATTACCATTATAAAATCTTCATTATCTAGAGAAACGGAGACAACAGAGGTTCTAAACTCTTTGATCATCATATTATGTCAGTGCTCGATGAAACTATACACTAAAACCATATTTTCATATTTTTGAAAATTTTCCAAAATCTGTGGGTTAACCCCTTCTAAAATAATGAGTTTTCGGTAAATTCTCTATATACTGAAGTTTGTACTCTTTACTTTTGTTTAAAAATTTTGAAACCACATTCGACATTTAAATTAATGCATTATAAACAATCTTTCATGGTAAATAGGAATCATTCTACTTTTTTGATATTCAGTTTGGTAAAATTTCATATACTGCCTAGAATAGTGGAATTACCATTATAAAATCTTCATTATCTAGAGAAACGGAGACAGCAGAGGTTCTAAACTCTTTGACCATCATTTTATGCCAGTGCTCGATGAAACTATACACTAAAACCAGATTTTCATATTTTTGAAAATTTTCCAAAATCCGTGGGTTAACCCCTTCTAAAATAATGAGTTTTCGGTAAATTCTCTATATACTGAAGTTTGTACTCTTTACTTTTTAAAAAAAAATTAAACCACATTCTAAATTTGAATCAATGTATTTTAAACTATATTTCATGGTAAATAGGAATCATTCTAATTTTTTGATATTTAGTTTGGTAAAATTGCATATACTGCCTAGAATAATGGAATTACCATTATATAATCTTCATTATCTAGAGAAACGGAGACAACAGAGGTTCTAAACTCTTTGACCATCATATTATGTCAGTGCTCGATGAAACTATACACTAAAACCATATTTTCATATTTTTGAAAATTTTCCGAAATCCGTGGGTTAACCCCTTCTAAAATAATGAGTTTTCGGTAAATTCTCTATATACTGAAGTTTGTACTCTTTACTTTTGTTTAAAAATTTTGAAACCACATTCGACATTTGAATTAATGTATTATAAACAATCTTTCATGGTAAATATGAATCATTCTAATTTTTTGATATTTAGTTTGGTAAAATTTCATATACTGCATAGAATTGTGGAATTACCATTATAAAATCTTCATTATCTAGAGAAACGGAGACAACAGAGGTTCTAAACTCTTTGACCATCATCTTAAGTCAGTGCTCGATGAAACTATACACTAAAACCATATTTTCATATTTTTCAAAAAAATTCCAAAATCTGTGGGTTCCCTTCTAAAATAATGAGTTTTTGGTAAATGCTCTATACTGAAGTTTGTACTCTTTACATTTGTTTAAAAAAATTCAAACCACATTCGACATTTGAATTAATGTATTATAAACAATCTTTCATGGTAAATAGGAATCATTCTAATTTTTTAATATTTAGTTTATTAAAATTTCATATACTGACTATATTAGTGGAATTACCATTATAAAATCTTCATTATCTAGAGAAGCGAAGACAACAGAGGTTCTAAACTCTTTGACCATCATCTTATGTCAGTGCTTTAAGAAAATATACACTAAAACCAGATTTTTGTGTTTTTGAATTTTTTTTAAAATATGTGGGTTAACCCCTTTTAAAATAATGAGTTTTCCGTAAATCCTATATATACTGAAGTTTATACTCTTCACTTTTGTTTAAAAATTTCAAACCACATTCCAGATATGAATTAATGTATTCTAAACTATCTTTCATGGTACATAAGAATCATTCTAATTTTTTAATATTTAGTTTACTAAAATTTCATATACTGCCTAGATTAGTGGAGTTACTTATAAAATCTTCATTATCTAGAGAAACGGAGACAACAAAGGTTCTAAACTCTTTGACCATCATCTTATGTTAGTGCTCGATGAAACGATATACTAAAACCAGATTTTAATATTTTTGAAACTTTTCCAAAATCTGTGGGTTAACCTCTTCTACAATAATGAGTTTTCGGTAAATCCTCTATATACTGAAGTTTATTCTCTTCACTTTTGTTTAAAAATTTTAAACCACATTCGACATTTGGATTAATGTATTCTAAGCTATATTTCATGGTATATATGAATCATTCTAATTTTTTAATATTTAGTTTACTAAAATTTCCTATACTAACTAGATTAGTGGAATTAGTATTATAAAATCTTTATTATCTAGAGAAACGAAGATAACAGAGGTTCTAAACTATTTGACCATCATCTTATGTTAGTGCTCGATGAAACGATATAATAAAACCAGATTTTCTTATTTTTAAAATTTTTCCGAAATCCGTGGGTTAACCTCTTCTAAAATAATGAGTTTTCGGTAAATCCTCTATATACTGAAGTTTATTCTCTTCACTTTTGTTTAAAAATTTTAAACCACATTCGACATTTGGATTAATGTATTCTAAACTATTTTTAATTGTATATAGGAATCATTCTAAATTTTTAATATTTAGTTTACTAAAATTTCATATACTAACTAGATTAGTAGAAGTATTATTATAAAATCTTCATTATCTAGAGAAACGAAGACAACAGAGGTTCTAAACTCTTTGACCATCATGTTATGTTATTGCTCAATGAAACTATACACTAAAACCAGACTTTCATATTTTTAAATTTTTTCCAAAATCCGTGGGTTAACACCCCTTTTAAAATAATGAGTTTTCGGTAAATGCTCTATATACTGAAGTTTATAATCTTCACCTTAGTTTGAAAATTTTAAACCACATTCGACATTTGAATTAATGTATTATATACTATATTTCATGGTGTATAGGAATTATTCTAATTTTTTAATATTTATTTTGGTAAGATTTCATATACTGCCTAGATTAGTGGAATTACCATTATTAAATTTTAATTATCTAGAGAAACGAAGACAACAGAGGTTCTAAACTCTTTTATCATCATCTTATGTTAGTGCTTAATGAAACAATACACTAAAACCAGATTTTCATATTTTTGAAATTTTTCCAAAATCCGTGGGTTAACTACTTCAAAAATATTGAGTTTTCGGTAAATACTCTATATATTGAAGTTTATACTCTTCACCTTCGTTTAAAAATTTCAAACCACATTCTACATTTGAATTAATGTATTCTAAACTATCTTTCATGGTAGATAGGAATCAATCTAATTTTTTAATATTTAGTTTACTAAAATTTCATATATTGTCTAGAATAATGGAATTACCATTATAAAATCTTCATTATCTAGAGAAACGGAGACATCAGAGGTTCTAAACTCTTTGATTATCATCTTATGTTAGTGCTTGATGATACTATACACTAAAACCAGATTTTCATATTATTTAAATTTTTCCAAAATCCATGAGTTAACTCCTTCTGAAATAATGAGTTTTCCGTAAATGTGTTATATACTGATGTTTATACTCTTTGCTTTTGTTTAAAACATTTCAAAACACATTCGACATTTAATTAATGTATTCTAAACTATATTTCATGGTACAGAGGAATCATTTTAATTTTTTGATATTTGGTTTATTAAAATTTCATATACTGCCTAGAACATTGGAATTACAATTATAAAATCTTCATTATCTAGAGAAGCGAAGACAACAGAGGTTCTAAACTCGTTGCCCATCATCTTATGTTAGTGCTCGATGAAACTATACACTAAAACCAGATTTTCATATTTTTGAAATTTTTCCAAAATCCGTGGGTTAACCATTCTAAAATAATGAGTTTTCGGTAAATGATATATATACTGAAGTTTATACTCTTTACTTTTGGTCTAAAAATTTTCAAACCGCATTTGACATTTGAATTAATGTATTCTATACTATATTTCAAGTATATAGGAATCATTTTAATTTTTAATATTTAGTTTGGTAAAATTTCATATACTACCTAGATTAGTGGAATTACCCTTATAAAATCTTCATTATGTTGAGAAATGAAGACAACAAAGGTTCTAAATTCTTTGACATTCATCTTATGTTAGTGCTTGATGAAACTATACAATAAAACCAGATTTTCATATTTTTGAATATTTTTAAAAAATTTGTGGGTTAACCCCTTTTAAAATAATGAGTTTTCGGTAAATCTCCTATATACTGAAGTTTATACTCTTCACTCTTGGTTATAAATTTCAAACCACATTCTACATTTAAATTAATGTATCCTAAACTATCTTTCATGGTATATAGGAATCATTCTAAATTTTTAATATTTAGTTTAGTAAAATTTCATATACTGCATAGATTAGTAGAATTACCATAATTATAAAATCTTCATTATCTAGAGAAACGGAGACAACGGAGGTTCTAAACACTTTTACCATCATCTTATGTTAGTTCTCGATAAAATTATACACTAAAACGATATTTTCATATTTTTGATATTTTTCCAAAATCTGTGGGTTAACCCCTTCTAAAATAATGAGTTTTCGGTAAATGATCTATATGCTGAAGTTTATAATCTTCATTTTAATTTAAAATTTTCAAAGCACATTCTACATTTGAATTAATGTATTTTAAACTATCTTTCAAGATATATAGAAATCATTCTAATTTTTTAATATTTTGTTTATTAGAATTTCATATACTGCTTAGATTAGTGGAATTAGCATTATAAAATCTTCATTATTTAGAGAAACGAAGACAACATAGGTTCTAAACTCTTTGACCATTATTTTATGTTAGTGATCGATGAAAATATGTATTAAAACCGGATTTTCATATTTTTGAAAATTTTCCAAAATTTGTGGGTTAACTCTTTCTGAAATAATATGTTTTCAGTAAATGCTCTATATATTGAAGTTTATATTATTTACTTTTGTTTAAAAATTTCAAACCACATTCGACATTTGAATTAATTCGACATTTGAATTAATGTATTATAAACTATATTTCATGGTATATAGGAATTATTCTAATTTAGTTTAAAACCTTTTATCGCAGAAAGTTTTGCGCTCAAGTATATTTTATTAGTCTATACTTTTTGTCTCTTTTTGTTACTTCGTAGAAACAAAAGATTTTACTTTCCAGTTTTGTTTACCCTCCCTTTTTATTTCTCTGCAATACGTGTTGCAGTGTAAACAAAAGATCTCTGACGATTCAAAATTTAGTTACAACAAATTAGGATCACATATCGTGGATGATAATTCAGTTTAATACCTTAAATAGAATATACTAAAAATATACCAATTTCGTATTTTTTGAAATATATATTTTTGTTCTAAAAAAATAATTTTTAGGCTCATTCTATTTAAAACAATATATATATATGAAAAATAAATGGTATATCAAAAATTTTAACATATTTTTGAAATGTTAACATCGACAATACATTTACAAATTTAATATGCCACATACTTCGTCCATGGATATAGCTCTCGTTTATATGGTTTTATTTGAACACTCAACAGTGGCATAAAAATAGATAACTTATATTCACCTGAATTATTTTACAAAAAAAACATTCTCTAATTAAACAAAATTTAAAGAAATTTAAGAAAGTTTTACCGATTCAAACCCTAACGATAATTTCTGATGATCCAGTCTTATATCTGTATCTATTGATTTAGTCTTACACTACAAAATTGAAAAGATTGTTATGTCAAAAATAGTAAATCAAGCAGATATCTACGAGATCTTATTTATTCGAAAATTACTTGATCCAAAGCTGTTAGAGAAAAAGAATACTTAGCCAAGAAATAAGAAAATTCACTCCCTCTATTCTTCTACTACTCTCTTGAGCCTCTTGTTTCATTTTAATGGCGTAAACAAAACTAGTTTTATCTATTGTCTTTCTACTTTGTTCAAGTCTTGTTGTCTTAGATATATAAGTAAAAAAGATGGATGAGTTTCGAGAAGATTCATCTCCTTCGTCTCCTCTACGAACACCGTCTCATTCTCCTCCGAACCTAAGTCTTCCCCGTCCAAACTACTTCCATGGAGACTTCTCTCCCAGCAACAACAGATTCTCTTTCAACTCTTCCTCTGATTTTTCACTCTCGAGTTCCTTCTCTAACGGATTCTATTCTTCCGATGATAGCTCTGCTTCTCCTCCGTTTAACGGGCTTATTCCTAGCTACAATCACTCTTCTCCTCCGTTCTCTTATCATCATCACCATGACAAGAGTGCTAACGGTGAGAATCTTGGTCTGTGCGACGATCTCTACCGTATGAAAATCAAAGAAGATGTGGAAGAAGATGATCCTCTCGCCTCCATTCTTGAGTCGAATCATAGTGGTGGTTCCTCTCTAGATCCACTCTGTTTTTCACACTATGAGCCGAGGAACAACGGTGGATTCTTCCACACGCAAAAGGAGTTTTCATGTGACACATGGTTCAACAACGACAAGAGAGACATGTTTGGTCATCAAACTCAAGATTCCATAGCCAACTCTCGTCAGGTTGGATGGCCTAGCTACCCAACCAGCAACAGTCCTTACATCAACGGTCAGGAGATGTTAGGGTTAGGTCTGAATCTCGGAGGAGTTAGAGAACACTCATCTTACTACAGAACACCAACAACAACATCAGACATGTTGCCATTGTTCTGCCAAGGAGCTCAGGCTTCTAAAGTCTCTGAACCGTTTACCTCTGATGATAGTTTCTTCATGGAACCTCAGAGAACCGGTATTACTCGAGGATTGATGTCTGATCATGTTAACAATATTACTACTGAGATATGTCACACGAGTCTACCTAACGTGTGTGACATTCAAGGATACGTTTACTTGATGGCTAAAGACCAACACGGATGTAGATTCTTGCAGAGGATCTTTGATGAAGGAACACCTGTTGACGCCATGATAATCTTCAATGAAGTTATCTCTCATGTGGTTGAGCTTATGATGGATCCTTTTGGGAATTACTTGATGCAGAAGCTTCTAGATGTTTGTACTGAAGAACAGAGGACTCAGATCGTGCTCGTTGCAACTGCTGAGCCTGGTCAACTTATCAGGATATCTCTCAATGCATACGGGTAAATAAAAATCATTATTATTACATGATGTTTTGATTTAAGGATAATGTTTTAAATCTTGTTTTTTTTTGTTTTGTTTTGTAGTACTCGAGTTGTTCAGAGATTAGTGGAAACAATCAGAACAGGGAAGCAGGTTTCTATGGTGAAGTCTGCGTTGAGGCCTGGTTTTCTTGATTTGATCAAGGATTTGAATGGGAACCATGTGATTCAACGTTGCTTGCAGTGCCTTGGCACTGAAGATAACAAGGTTGAAATAAATAATGTCCACTCTCTTATTGTTAACTCTTTATGTTCATATAATATTAGGTTAAATGTTATTTTTGTTTTGTTTTGTTTGTGGACAGTTTATCTTTGACGCAGCGACAAAGTTCTGTACTGAGATTGCAACACATCGACATGGATGCTGTGTGCTACAAAAATGCATTGCTTATTCAATGAGGCAACAACGAGAGAAGCTGATCGCTGAAATCTCTAGAAACAGTCTCCTTCTTGCTCAAGACCCCTTTGGGTAAAACATGATAGTCATAATACACACATGACCGGCTGGTTCTGGACACAATGAAACATTTTTCTCTCTTTTTTTAACACTTTTTTGAAAAACAAAGAAACATTCTTCTTAACCCCTAAATTTACAGAATTATGGCCTCTAAATTGTAGAATTTTTTTTCTCAATATTAACCTTAAAAAGTGTTTATAGTTGACGTAAGCACTCTTTTTGGATGATCAATATATATTTTTTTTCTTTTTTTTGCAGGAACTATGCAGTGCAGTTCGTTATAGAACTGAGGATACCTTCAGCGGTAGCGATGATGTTGGCTCAGTTAAAAGGGCATTACGTTCAGCTATCCATGCAGAAGTTCAGTAGCCACATGGTGGAAAGGTGTCTCATGCATTGTCCTGAGAGTCGTCCACAGATAGTACGTGAGCTTGTCTCCGTTCCTCACTTTGATCACCTTCTTCAAGACCCTTATGCCAACTTCGTCATCCAAGCCGCTCTTGCCGCCACAAAGGTATATGTACCAAGTCGATTAATTTTATTTTCTTTGGTTTGGTTTGAATTAACTTAAACCGGAATTGAACATATCAACAGGGACCACTCCATGCGTCACTGGTGGAAGTGATAAGGCCACATTCGATTCTGCGTAATAATCCTTACTGCAAGAGGATTTTCTCGAGGAATCTACTGAAGAAGTGAAAAGGGTATGCTGCTGAGTCTGTAAAAGAATCTGTTGTTGTTATTCCTCATCAAGCTTTGTTTGCTCGTACGTATGAATAATAGTCTCTGGACTCGGTGTGATCTTAGATCCAGAGATGAAGTGCTGCTCATTGTTGTTTTCTTTGTTTCTATTGTATTGTTCTGTTGTTTCTTTTGTTGTTTTTGTTTTGTCCCTGCTAATTTCATGTTGTAACAAACCGGTTCCGAGTTAAGAAACCGGTTTTGTCTTTGAATAAATTCTTAATAAATTCTTATTTGTATCAATTTTGTAAAAGTTCCACTGTTCACTCACTAATCAGATCCATTCATATCAGCAGGCTTTACAAGTTATATGGGCTTTGTTAAAGAAGCCCATTATGACTTCTAAACCGTTACACATAAGAGCACTAGGGTTTTGGAAGCACAACACTTGAGCGCCTCTATATCTCTATATATACACCAATGCTATTTTACTGATCATATAATCATCATTGTAAGCGTTTTCTTCTCTAATTTCAAACGGTTCCTGAAGGTCGAAGACGACTAGTTCTCGTTTAGATAGCTTCACATGATAGGTAGACAAAGACAATAGGGTTTATTTTATTTGTTTGTTAGCTTGAGGGTTGATTTTGTTTCTAGAAGAAAGATATGCCACTTCTTTCAGCAGCAAGATCCATTCTTGTTAGCTTTGTTCTCGTGGCAAATATTAATTCGCCATCATGTGAGGGATTTTATTATTTGCAGTTTATTTCACTCTCTGCAAATATCATTCTTCTCTTTGGTACATCTCTCTTTTTCCTTAAACATTTATATTCATCTCACTTGAAAAAAATTTAGCATTGATAATAACGAAGAAAACGTTTTCTTCTGTAGAACTAGATTGTTATTTGGTTGATTGTGCTAGAAAAATATGGATGCTAAAATATTCAAAACCTTCCTAAGCATTATCGTAACATCTCTGAACTGTACAGTCACTGACTCACAAGCCCGAACTTTTAGCAATGTTCATAACTTACAATAATCCTATGGTAAAGCAATATTATGTAACAGCCCTAAACATTAGGATAGAATGTATTGTAGCAGACATTAGGATGGAATGTACTGCTTTTGAGTCTTTTTCTTTTTATTGGATTCCTCGTGGAAGGAACTCTGATGCTGATACTTTGGCAAAACAGGCTTTGAGCCTTGTAACGTTTGTTCAAAAAAAATGTAACAGCCCTAAACCTATATATGGTCTAGCCGTCAAGGCAAAGGCACACAGCTATGCCCGTATATCTTAAGAACCTTGTTAAGCCATTCTTCATAAATAGTAAATTAAATGTTTATGATGATGATGAGAGTAGCGAGGAGGTAGATTTCGGCCATTGGACTTAAGAGACACGGTAAGCTTATAGTATTGTCAGCCACTCAATAACGCATTTTCTTGTGACTTAAAACATACATCCACTCAGTTACAATAAAACACATACATCAGCCCTGTTTGTGTGGCACAGTATTCTGCTTTATTGATTTCGCGGTGATAAAATAGAAAACTCACCGATCAAATAATCAAAGAGCTCCGGTAACACTGGTGATGTAAAAAATAACAGCGATTCATCTTTTCCCCTATTCTCTCTCCTCAGCAGCTGAAAAACGGTTAAAGTAATGGATCCTTCTGTGATTCTTCCCTAACTTCCGTTAAATTTTGCGACGCTCATCTCGATCGGGGCGTTTGAGTAATGAAAAGGGCTATCCACTAATAATTCCTTACCGTTTACCACGTCAAATAGTATTGTTTGCTACCGAAAGAGAGATTATGAAATTTTTGAAAAGATAATTTGAAACACATATCAACCAATTGATTCTCTGTTTGCTTTCAACACTTATATGGGCTTCGTTTATGTCTAGATCTGATTAATCCATTTCAGCCTAAGTTATGTCTGTACCTGGCCCAGTAATAATTTAGCTCTCCATTATTAGTTCAAGTCTTCTCAACACTTTCGTTGAAATAGGTTTAGCCCATTTTATTAAGTATCTTCTAGAGCACCAACATCGGTTGCTTTTTAGCAAAAGTCTCTCGTTGCAAAAACATTAAAATTGAATAGTAGGTGAGAGGAGAGAAAAGTTACAAGAATCGTCTTTTCATGGTGAGACGATTTCACAATTTAAAGGTACTCTCTGAACACGATTCTTCCTTCATTGCATATAAAACCAATATAAATATGTTGAAGAAAAGTATGTTATAAGAATCAACCAGTGCTGATGCCCTTAACTCTCTCCTACCCCAACGTAAAAGCCCCCCAATCCCTATCTCTTGCATTAATATTAAACCATGCACGATCAGGCGTGTATCCCAAAAGAAAAGAAAAGCATTAATCCAATTAAATTCCTCGAACTGAAACAATGTAAAATGTAAAATCAAATTTACAAAGATGACAGGGTATCGGATTATGTTTGCGTTATTATATAGTATTTCCTTCTTCTTTTTTTCTTTCTTTTTGTATAGTATTTCCTTATACCTAATTTTTAATTCGTTTAAATCAGGACACAAAAAATTTAGACTAGTAACTTTCCTTCACCCCTATAATATAGCACAATGACTATATAAGACACGAACTTAAAATATGTTTGTAACGACCCGATTTCGGTCACAGAGTTTGTTAGCACGCCAACGCCCATGCACTCACCCACAGATCCATATTTTTGCCTATAAATACCAGCTCATCTACCTTATTTTTGTCACCATGTTCATCAAAGAAAAGTTTTAGAGAGAGAGATAGTGAGCTAAGGAGTGGAGTGTGATCTTTTGCAGTAAGAGAGTCACCTGAGCTCGTCGCCGGAGCCACCGCGTCCAGTGATCACGTCCAGCCAGTCACCACCGTTAATCCCCTTAGGTAACCGCCGGAAACCCTTTGTATTTTAGGTTTAGTTTCGGCCGTTTTAGTAAATCAACCATAACTCCCTAACCGTTGCGAATTTCTTGCATGCAAGACCACCATCGCATTCCTCTCGTCGAGACGAATCCGTAGCCACCAGAATCGCCGCAATCGGAGCTCAGACGAAGCCGTACGCGCCCTCTAAAGTTTCGCCGGAAATCGTCTCCGCCACCACCGGACCACCGCTTCGCCGCCGCCGGAAATCGTCTCCGCCGCCGGCCGCCGCCGTTCTCCGCCGCCAGCCACCGTCTTCCTCCGTCGCCGCTCCGCCGTCCGCCGCCGGTAAGCCACCGTCGCCCTCCGCCGTCGCCGCCGTTGACCGCCACCGGTGACTCGCCGGCGACTCGGCCAACTCGGCTGAGTCGACCCGGTGAGTCAACTCGGTGACTCGGTTAACCGGTCGGTTTGATTGGTTTAAATCAATTGCGATTTGGTTAGGGTTGGTTAGAGTAAACCGGGCGGTTAAAATCAATTGAATTTCGGTTAGGATAAACCGTTGGTTAAAATCAATTCGAAATCGGTTAAGGAAAACCAATTGGTTAAATCAAATTGATTTCTGGTCAAGGGTTGACCTTTGACCAGCGGGTTGACTTTTCCGTAGACTTTGACCAGACCCGTTTTGAGTCGTTCGAAAGGCGTTTTGACTCGAATTTTCGCCGTGGTTTCAGATTTGGAGTCTATTTGAGCAGTTGGAGTTCATAGATACCACTTCTCTTCATTTGCTAAGGTGAGGGTCTATTCCGTAAATCCCGTACCAGTATAGAATTCTTCCTATCGTAGTGTAGTCTCGAAACATGATCTGTCTGTGTGAATTGAGTCTGTTTGATTGTCTTGTTTGTTTATTATTATTGATTGTTAAACCGGAAATAGGATAATAGAGGATTCAACGATTGAGTGAATTGATTGATGCTAAAAATTGTTATACATATGTAAATATATATATAAGCGAGTCCATGTGTGGAGATTGGCGGGGGTACAGAGACGTTTGTACTTACGACGCCTATGATTGAGGTGATTGGCGGGGGCACATGACGTCTGTGCTTACGACGCCTATGATTGTGGAGAGTTGCGGGGGTACAAAGACGTTTGTACTTACGACGCCATCAGGTTAGCGGGGTACAGCTTGGACCACTGTATTACGACGCAAATGGAGTGTATATATCTATATCCTTATGAGGAAATGCGGGGTGCAGAGAGTATATCTATGTGCTATCATCGCATTGGTTGTAGCATGTCTAAGTGCACTAGACATATATTGTTTGTTCTGTGTGGTGTAATAGGCGCCGTGTTTGTTTCATGTTAGAACTAGACTTCCATAGTGGGAGTTCTATTTACTCAAGTCTGTGCTTTGCGGTTTAGCATCCCATACCTCACTGAGCGACTCCCCTGTTGCTCACCCCTCTTTCTTTTCCCCTATTCAGGTGAGACCGATGAGCAGGAGTGATCATATCGGACTAGTGCTACTATTTGGGCTCATGGGCTTTACCTTTTATCGTTATTGGGCCATTAGGCCTTCGGACTTATATCGTTTACGCTACTTTCTATTTTTAGACCTTCGGGCTTATGTTGTTATTTATATTTCGGATTTGACTTTATGGTATTGTATTTGACTTTATGATATGACGTGGATTTTATTATCCGTATTATTATTATTTCCGCTGCGCTATGATTTATTATTTATCATTATTTTATCTTGAAATATTTTATTAATATTCGCCAGACGGGGTCGCGTCAATGTTAGTATTGTATAGTGTGCCTGA
This sequence comes from Raphanus raphanistrum subsp. raphanistrum, assembly GCA_019706035.1. Classification (NCBI taxonomy): domain Eukaryota; kingdom Viridiplantae; phylum Streptophyta; class Magnoliopsida; order Brassicales; family Brassicaceae; genus Raphanus; species Raphanus raphanistrum. The sequence goes on from CM033988.1 coordinate 57,105,908, forward strand.
GTTGTATAAATATATAATCCGATGACGCGGATGATTGCAAAGAGTCTATATGATTATAAATAGCATATCTATGTTCTTCGGCACTCAAATATATTTTCCATTTGCATTTAAAATTTATTTGACATAATTTATGGTTGATACATTTATTTCAAATTATCAACACATCTTCTCAAACCTAATTCTTGGGCAAATCAACCGTATTCAATAAGAACATATACCCTATTTAATGTTCATCGTCACATGCAATTTGTTTTCAAACAAATTAATTGTTTACTCGTATTAACTTTACATTAGATGTTTTTATTATATGGTGTTGACTATATCTTACATTAATGTTATACATAAGCCGATCGTACAGGATAACATTACCGTTAGAGTCGAGACGACTTAAAGTAGGACAAAAGGGTCAAAACTCAAAAGCCGCACGTAGAAGTCTTTGACATTTTGTGAAAAAAATCATTATTTTAAGTTTTAAAATTTTCAAAAAATATGAAAATTGTGACAAATATTGTGACATTTTGCATGGAACCATCCGCATACACAAAACCTTGTTATGAGAGCATCCCATAACTGATTCTTGTAAAGCCCTATTTCCTATGGAAGTGCTTGATCTATGGAGAATTGGTAAAATGGAACACTTTCAATTTTTCTCTGTCTCATTATGACTCTTGATCTTTTAGATTATTTTTGAACATGTTTTACTTTTTTGTAATGAAAAAAATCATTATTTTAAGTTTTAAAATTTTCAAAAAATATGAAAATTATTGAAAACATAAGTAAGACTATATGTATATTTTGTTCTTTCTTTTAAATTATGTAACCATGTTTTATTTTATGTCATACTTAAACATAGAATATTCATTTTGACAGTTTTTTTTAGTTAGACTCGAATACAAAATAATTACAATGATCTAAGTTGGATATAAAATATAAACAATTTTTTTTTATTTATTTATCTCCACTAGAATTTTGTTATGTTTCATTATAGCCAAATAATGGTGGCTTAAATCAACCTCAAATACGTGTCGTAAAGTTTACTCTGTGGACTAATTTAACTTATTTATGTTTCATAACTTTTCTGACTATAACCTTAAGATCTGTTTGATGAAAAATATATTAGTCATGTTCTAGACTACGTAATTTATACATTCTACCTGAATAACAAAAAAATGGAAGTTACTATATATTTCCGTTATTATATTTCCTAAATTTATTATAAATCTACAATAAATCTCGTACAATTTTTTTTAAATAAAAACTTAATCAATTACAAAATATTATAATTTTAGTTTAAGATTAATTTGATTAATTAAAGGGTATAATAGTATTAAAGATACCTAAATAATATTTTAAAAATCCTACCGAAACAAACATAAGTTGAAAGTTTCTTATTTTTCAGTTTTCCCTTAGATGTAGATGTTTAGAACTCTTAGGTTAGTAATCAAAATTAAAAATAATTATGTTTAGGACTTTTAGGTTATTATTGTTTTTAATATTTTATATTTCGGACCAAAATAATAATTTTGTTGTTGTTAAGTTCACATGGAAATTTGGAATCTGCATTATATCTTATTTTAATATATGTAAGCAAATGAACGATTCTTATGAATTAATTAATAGAAAAACATAATACACATGAGAATTTTGTTAAACGAACTAGTATGTTTTTCAATGGGCTAATGCATTCGTAATTCATATGGTTTGATAGATGTATGAAAAAAATTATGTTCAATTGACAAGCAGATATATACTTCAATGCATATACTTGAATTCCGCATTTATAATCGGTTCACAATTATTTAATGGAAACGGGTAGACAAGTACTGAATATTTAATTCTTCCACCAGGAAATAGCAACTAATTTATGTCAGATAATTATATTAACTGAGAGACTCAGAATTATGATTCCATCTAACCACGTAGGTTTATTAGGTTATCCATGATTCGTTGTAGCTTTCATACAATTTTTATAAAAAATTATATATGTTAATTTATGAAAATAAAGTTTGTAGTACGAATTAAATTGAAGGTAAGAGACATGGATCTTAATTGTAGTTGCATGCATGTTGGGAGCTTTAAAAGCTAGTTCTCCCATCCTTTTAAAATTTAGACTCTCTCCGTTTCTTAAAAAGTGTCGTTGTGACATTTTTCACACAGATTAAGAAAGTTGTTAAAATATATGTAAGTTGTAATTAATTATACCTCTTTGACCAATAGTATTTTAGATAAATAAATTATTTATAAAATCAATGCAGTTTGCAATTAATTTTCAGCTGAAAGTTAGTATAATTAATATTGGAATTGTAAAATGACACTCTTTGTGTAACAAGAAAATGAGCTCAGAATGACACTTATTATGAAACAGAGAGAGTAGTACGTTATTTTTACTATAATACTGTATATTACTATATCAATGACAAGGTTTTATTTATGCATGAGTTTACTTTAAATTGTATTTGTGTGTTGCACTGTTAGTCTATTACTAGTTGAAGTATCATCAAAATGTATGCCAGACGCAAAAAAACGAGTGACAATTATTATTTTACTCGAGTTTGATTTTTTTACCAAGGGAATTTTATTAAAGTTTTGGTTTTGCAATATACATATATATATATATAGTACTACTATATTATAAATTCCATTAATAGTTATTCCTTTCAATTCACCTATTCCTTTTTAACGTCATATTCTTTTACTAGTTATACAACCTATATGGAATGAAAAAAAATTAAGATTTTATTCCAAAAAAATGCAATCCAGTTGCACCCATGATGTATATTCTAAACACACACTCTGTCTAGTAATTTAATTCACAAAGTTAAAGACAATCAATATATGAAACCCTAAGAGAAAAATATGGCTTATGTTCAGGTTCATAGTTTGACATGCACGATCACAGTAACCCTAAAAGTAAATTATGTCTTACATTAATTAGTTTCAAAAAAAGAAAAAAAGGCTTACTTGATCATGTAAAACAAAAACTGAACAAATATACATGTATATCACGATACATTTTCCTATGAGTGAGATTCGCAGTTATAAGTAGATCGAGCTATAGACATCGTGTGCAACATATCTTTTAGGTATAATTCGACATTATTCATACTCTGAGTAGTCATTCGATAACAGCATTTTAGACATCCTTCTTTCGGTCTAACAGATTTTAAAATATCCTGCAGTGAGCAATAATTCAATATCATTAGTGGTAAAGAAAGTGATTCACAAAGGTACTTCGGTTGACAAATGTGACTTAGTTAGTTGCTCTTTTTTTGTTGTGCGTGCAATTAGTGCTTAATGATCGGTACTACTAAGAGAGGAATTTTGGTTACCATGTAGAGAAAAAAAAAATCTACACTCCGTTATCAACTTTGTTAACACACCGAAAATGCATAGTTTCATATTAATAATAAAAAGATAGGAGTTAAGAATTCATGAGGAAACTTCTGTACTACAAAGAAAAAAATAAATTATGAGGAAACTAGCCAAAAGAGCCGAAATATAAACGAGGAAGCCAAGCTCATGACATGGAATAGGAGGCCGTTGAAAGCTTTTTAGTTGTTGAAACTGTTTTTTTTTTCTTTTTGTTCTGGATCAACTTGTTGTATTAACTCAAAGAATTAACATATATAAAAGTACAATCATGCCACATGAGGTAAATAACAAACTTCATAAGGTAAAGAAGTGTATAAACTATTAACATTAATTTTTAGTTATTCAATCATATTAAACAATTTCCCCTGACTCGGATCACATGCATGATTATATAATCCGGAGACATCCTAAGTAATCAGACTAAAAATATCCAGTAAATCCCATTTCATAAATCTTACTTTGGATATGAACACAGGATGTTATTTTAAATTGTTTGTAATAAAAATAGAACTATAATATAGTTGTGTGAGGGAGGTTGGTTAGTAATGTGTATATTTTGTGTTATATATCCAAAAATGGGAGTAGTAGTTAATGTGAGTATTAAAGGTGCATCGGCATTTCATCAATTCATCAACCTTCCCTTCTCCCATCTTTAATTGTCTTTATTGTCTCTCCATTTATTGACCTCTCCCTTTTCCAAACTCTTCTTCCTTCACATACACCACTCTTATCACCATGCATACATTCATAATACATATATACATCCATCCATGAAACTTCACCAACAATTCGTTTCATCCTTTTTAGATTTTAACAATATATTAAAGAACATGAAGTAGTTAAAGATTATTTGTGATGACAATAAGATGATGATGGTGGTGGTAGAGGAGAAAGGGAAAACCAGAAAGAGAAATCGGTTAGCACTTCACATCTAAGCATTTAAATGAGACTGGTTGGAGTTATTGAAGACACCCAACTTGGAACTCACACATCATACTTCACATTACTTCCCTCTTTCTTTTTTTATTCCTCCAAAAATCCAAATTAAAATGCAGCAGTCGGCAGATCACTTTTATTGCCTAGTGTAAGTCTTTGAAAATTCTAAATATAAATTTATTTTATTCTTTATTTTAATTAAGAGCATCTAATTTATCAACCATTAATAAACTCTTATATTGGTATCTAATTCAATTACTCTATATGAACCGGTGGAGACAATAACTCCCCTGAAGATTTTCCTACATGTATATAAATACAGACGACACTTGCATACTTTTCAAGTCTATCTGCTCATTTCCTCACATGATAAAAGAGAGATAGATAGGGTTTAAACTTTCCTTAACTACGAGCATAAATCACTCAAGGCTAATGGTTTCTCGACAAGAAGGAACCCTTTTCCCTAGAAAGAGAGATTTCACAGCCTATGGAGAAGAGTTTCACAATTTATTCAAGAAGACCAAACAAGAAGATCGATCACATGGAAAACTTCAGAGAGCCATGTTCAGTGAAGGATCAAACTCAGAGAGCATGAGATCAGTTACGTTTGATTTTGAACTTAACCTCCACACTCCTCTACCTTCAGGCTGGCAGAACTCTATAGAGGCTAAGGTATATATTCATATATGTATTTGTAGATATCCATGTACATGTGATATGCACATAAACATGCATCTAAAACATGTTTGTTATACTTTCAGAACTATTCGAGAACATCTGTGGATCATAGGACGACACACCCCAACGATCCGTTGCTTGTTGAGCGACCAAAGATGAGTCTAGACCTTGAGCTGAACCTCTCACCTTCTTATTCACCTACAAACACCGCAACGAAAATAGAAGAATCCTCAAATGACAATGAAAACGTGTCATCATCGAAGGGTATCAATCTGACAAGCCCGAGAATGAAGACCACGACGGGGACAGGACTAAAACGATCATTGTCATGGCTTGCGTTTGAAGGTGGTGACGATGACGTTGATCGCAAGGAGCAAGAGATGGTAACAAAAGTGTGCATGAAATGCCACATGCTGGTTATGCTGTGCACATCAACTCCTGTTTGTCCCAACTGCAAGTTCATGCACCCACATGATCACAGCTCTACTAAACTGTTTAAACCATCGAATTTGCTTAGGCTCTTGTGTTAGGCTCTTCAGGGTTACTGAATCTATAAAAAAATCGTACGGAATAATATGAACCATCGAGAGACTTGATAAAAGACAAGGTTATGTATATAGACTACAAGTACTAAAAAGTTTTATTCTATGCGCTTATATGAAAGATATTCTATCTCTTTGTTCATGCTATAGATCTCAACTTAATAGTATTGCATTGAATTGTACTTTGAGATAACACGTACACGGAATGATATGCCAGAGTTTGACATGACAACTTTGGAGTGTAGTCACTAGTCACTATCGATAATATCACCGGAGGATAAAAAAGGTTATTTATAAAGCTGTTATAAACCAAGTTATGTGAATGTGGTTTAGAACCTGCAGGTCACGATGCATTTTTGATATTATTAAGTGTTGAAATCAAATACCTATGAAGATGATAGGATGTGTGCTTACATAAAAACTGAAACATACCATAAAACTAGTATATGATCAGAGAGGTAGAGATTCAGGTAGGAGACAAGAGCAGACGAAGATTAGTGATCTACTAAGGTTTTGAAAGTGTAGCTATGCAGAAAATCTGACAACTAGCTAGTGTAACCATGGCAGAAGAATCTAATCTGTCACTTGTGCTATCCTAGCTTCTGTATTATACTTTCATATTTTTCCCCAAAAAAGAGAAAACATTGGCGGTAAATTGGGACTTGGTTAATGGAGAATCGTTTAAGCTTAATTGCTCCTTTAGCTTAACAATGTTTAACATTTACAAACTCATATATACCCTAAAACCGTCTGACGAAAAGCCAGATTAATGATCAAAACAACCATAGTTTCTGAGTCTAAACGCATAATTGTTGTCGTTGAGAAGATAAAACAACCGCAGATTTTCACACAAGAATCCCTCCAAAGGAAAGCATAGATCTGTAAACGACAATTACGCTCCTAATTCCCCACTGACAAAACATTCTATTTATAGTTATCCGGATGGTCATTTGTTGGCAGTAATAGAAGACTTGGTTTTTTTTTTGTATATTATTCGTGCAAAAATGTGAATGTGTATATAGATATGGGCTTTAGAAAAGGCCTAATTATTTCAGTACTAGACTTAATGTGAAAGTCCTAAACGATCATCAGATGGCCACCATCGCTATCATTTATGTAAAGGGATCGTCATCAGTTGCTTAATAAGATTTCGATTGCTTTTGTATAATGTGAACAGCTCAAATTCAACAAAAAGTCAGCTGCGTTTGTTTTTGGAATCGTAGAAGAGTAAACTATCAAAGTACAGTTTTGTTTTTCCGTAACAAACAAGTTCTTCGACAATCTCACACAGACCCAACTCCCAATTAACCAATGAGAAAGTTGATCCAAAATAAGTAACACACGTTTGTCTGTACAATGAGTGAGAGGATCAACATTTATTTAACTTCGTAGTAATACTGTAGCAAAAGAAGAGCTTAAGAGGGAGGGACGCGAGAGCTTTGTTTGCTTAGAGATTCAACTCAGTCGAATGCATATGGATCATCAGCGTAGGGGTTGAGTGAGCCTTCTGAAAACAGATCTCCAATGTTTGCAGATCTTGGTGGATGGCTGCTTACGGCTGCCACCTGCCAACACATATTCACTGCGTTAATAAACCCTCAAAACTGGCAAAAAAGTCTCACTGTACAAAACTGGACTTAACATTTACTCAACTCTTGAAATATTTTTTCTAGAATAGAAAGGGCAGAGTCAAGATAAAGCAAGAGCTAATTTTACGTGAGTGATAGTTAACCAACCCTGCTTCAGAACTAGTTTACTTTTGGGTGGGATTTATACATTCCAAATTGTATTTAGCAAGCTTTTGGGATCTCTCTTTACCTTAGCGACACTTCTTGGGGTCTTAGTTTTGGGTGAAGTAAACCGAGTCAATCGCCTCTGTGGCTCCTGTAGCCATTACAAAGGTGAATCCCAAACTCAGAGAAGTATATATCTGAGATGAACCAAACCAAGGAGTTACTAGCCAGGTGTTACCTCAAACACGACTGTGCCTTTTGTTTTCCTTCGCTTATTGGTCCTCCCGTCCTTCGCTTCAACTTCATATTCACTACGAGTCACCTGCCAAGTTGAATCACAAAAAACAGATGATGATGGGAGCTGATTTTAAATGTAGTTTATCACTGTTTTTACCTTGCTATGTTGCTTTTGACTGCTCATTATGCTTCTTGCATTTGCATTTTCAACTTTCTTTAGCATCTTCGGCACAGTTGTTTCTGCTTCCTTCACAAAAGGAGAATCCTGCATTTCACCCATGTGAGAGGCCTTTAGACAAAAGAACATGGTGTTTTATATATCCTACCTGTTCATCTTCATCAAGCATCACTGCGGTATGCTGGCTTCTCCTGCTAGCAGGAGGACGAGAACCTCTCACTTTCACAGACGAGACAGAGTATTCCTGCAAAGATGATGATTGAGTACTCGAAATCAGTATCTATTTCTTTAAAAGGCAGTATAAACTAAAGTATTATATATTTCAGTGGATCAAAATGATTTTTGGTCTAACCTTCCTAGAGCTCACTTCTTGCTCTTCTGGAGCTTTGTCACTCATAACCCTCCACTGCATTTGCAACAAAGCTCTTTGCCTCTCTTCCTGAAACGGTAACTCATTTATGTCAGTAGGTTTTAACCTATAACACGTGCTATCTTGTAATGAATCTTGATAAAACACTATACTTTTGATCTCTGAAGGTCTAATTCGTCTTGCAGCTTCTTGCAATCATCTTCGTACTGACACTTAAATGCTTTCAGTTGAACATCATGCTCGTTCCTGATTGTTGTTATCCTCTGCATGACAGAATTAAACCAATTAAATACTAGAGTCTCCATATTCCTGTAAAACTAACTAATCAAATTGTGTCAGTTGGTACCTCTTTCAATTCAGTTTCGGCCTGAATCTGAGCTTGTCTCAGTTCCTCATCGTGCTTAGCTTTGAGATTGAACTCCCTATTCTCATGTTCCTCCCGGATAGTGAGTATCTGCAGAATATGAAACTTTATCAGACTATCTGCTACCTGCTCAGTATAAATTTACAAACAGAAAGGCCAGAGAAAAAGGATTTTGGTTCTCGTATGTGCATCTTCTGCTACTAAACACATGTATAAGCTTATTCATGCTCGTTGATGTTCAGAAAGTGAAGATTACTATACCAGAGAAGCATGATCCTCTTGAATGGTCAGCAATTGGTGCTTTGATTCGGCTTTACAGTCAGAAACTTCTTTATCGTATTTAGTGGATAGCTCTTTGATAACCTTCTCAGCCTGAAAGCAGAACCATGATCAATAATTGCTCGGTGGATTGCAATTATAAAATATGTCAGCAAATACCTTTTCCTTTTCAGCTTTAATAATCTCCTGCTTCTCCTCGTCATATTTCCTCCGGATTTCATTAATCGCCTAAAAAGCATCAGAGAAGCATATACGTTAGTAAATCCTCTGCATACTATTCAAGCATATATATGGAGAGAGTGAACCAGATATACCTGGTCATTCCTCTGAGACAACTCCTTCAAGTGCCTAGATAATTCCAACTGTTTATTTTCCAGCATCAGATCATATTGCTTCTTCGCGTCTAGAAGCTTGGTTTCAGCAGCTGCTAGTAGCTCCTTGTCCTGCAATGGAGTTCATATTTGATGAGTGCTAAAAGGTCGATAATACTCATAAATCCTTGTCCAATATCCATATTCATAAACCTCTGTTGTTTTCTGATCCAGCTTCTTCTCGTTTTCCTTGCATTGATTGATAAGAAGCTCTTTCTCTTCAATAACGCTTTGGAGCTGGTTCACTTCTTTTGACAATGAATCCAGACGCAACAGGTTGCTATCGCTCTCCTTCTGCAAAATCTCCATTTCTTCAGCCTTCCTCTGTGCATCAGCCTGCAGCTTCTCATAGTTCTCTTTGCTTTCATCCTCCGATGTTGAAAGCTTTGACAACAATTCTTCCTGCGAGATACGTGAACAGATTAAGCATTGCAACTATGCATTGATAATTAAACAGAGACTGCAAAAAGATATGGAAGATATATCTACCGTTTTATTCTCTGAGGCCTTGAGTTTCTCCAACAAAGCTTCTATTTCCTCTTTCAGCTCCGATAGAACTGCTTCTGTCTCGGCATTTGTTGAAACTAGACATTTTGCTTCAGACTCTAGTTTTTCAATTGCCTGCTTTGCGGAGCAGCGTTCCTCGGCTAGTTGAGAAACCAATGAATCCTTAGCTTTCTTCAGTTCCTCTTTTTGTTCAAATAACTCGTTGGCTGATAACTGCAGAGCTTCTTTTTGGAGGGTTACAGTGGAGAACTCTCCTTGGAGTTGATAATACAATCTTCGAGCACGGTCAGAAGCAATATCTCTATCCTTTTGGAGCAACATCAGGTGAGTGCCATATAAACCATTTAGCTTATCAAAGTTCTCCATGAAGGTCAAGTTCTTCTTGTCCAATTCAGCCAAATGTGTTGCCAAAGAGTGTACAAAGCCCTCGAGCTTCTTGACTTCCCCGTCTGAGGTAATCAGTTTCGCAGATAGGTTATCAGCAATCAGTTGAATATCCATCTTGTCTCGTTCAAGCTTCTCCTTGACCCCAACAAGGTATTTGGCCTCATCTTCCTTTGATGTTAACTCACAACGCACCTTCTCAAGTTGGAGGTTTAAATTTTCAATGTTGAGTTTTGCTTCAGCTATAGCTGCTTCAGAGTTCATTATCGTAGCATCTGCCACAAAGAAAAAAGACAAGAAGCTTTAATTCAAATACTAATACTATCATGTAGCTGTAGCACGTCCGAAAAAAGAGAAGAGAGTTCTAGCTTCATGTATTTAGTGTATATCTTTATTGAAACATTAAATACAATTCTTATCCCGTGATCTAGAAAAAAATCTTGTGATCAAGTTGATATACAAGTATACAACACGCTCAGAGAGGTGCGGTTAAGATCCAATACATACCGAGACCTTTCATTGCAAAAATGTTCCTTTATATAATAACCTGTATGCAAGCTAAGAACACGCTATCCTAACTCCATTTAAACAGTGAACACACTTCAAGCATTGAGTTTTTTCAACCTACTTAGAGTATACGTATATGTTTAAGCTATCAAACCAGATTAACACATGTGATATACTGCATGTGAGAAATGACATTGTGGTTTGTGAAGCTAAAAGAATATGAATTTTACCTTTCTCCTTTAAGAGACTAGCAGTTCTCAACTGTTCATTCTGATAAGAGCTATCTGTCTGTTCTTTCTCGAGTTTGAGCTCCTCTAGTTCCTTCTCCCCTGCATGTTTGACTTCAATGTTACTACTACGTATAAAAATCTTCAACAAAAATGACCATGGAAAAATTTCGGTACACCATATAATAGCAACTCAATCATTTTCAAACCAAAAAAATTTCCCGTGAAACAAATCAACAAAATACGTCTGAAACAAACCAGAAACTTACGGCTTTTGATGTTTTCTTCAGCAGCACCCAATCTCGAAGACAGGTCTTGCAAATGCTCCTTTAAAGAGTCTATTACTTCCGCACTAGTAGAGAACTTGGACTCAAAGAGCTCTTTATCCTTCTCAGCTGTAGAGACAATTTGGGAAACAGATAAAGCAACACACCATAAGAAATTTCCAGAGTTCAACTCGCAATGTGCATCTATTACTATTACCTTCTTGAACCTGGGAAGCCAAGTGTTGCAGAGTCTCAGTAAGTTGATCACAGAGAGTCTTCGTTGAAGAGAATTTGGACTCCATCCCTCTCCAAAGCTTTTCATCCTCCTTTTGCATCACCCTGAGCTTAGCATTCTCGTTGAAAGCGTTCTGCAGTTTCTCCTCTAAAGCGAGTATATGATCCGTCGACCTTTTCAGCTTAGAGTTCTGGATTCAAATACAAATAGCGTCTATCAAAGTCCAATCAAATACATCTCTCTCGCAATATATCTATCAAAGTCCGTTCAGATGCATTTCTGTCAATGTATAACAATAACTCGAATCTATCAATCTCGAAGTAAGATGCTCTCTCGGATAAGAGAGATCTACTACGTCTTCCTGCTCATATCGATTCAAAACTACGAACAATAACGGCAAGCAAACGCACAATCGTGGCAACACCACGTAACATACCTCTTAATCACATCGATCAAACTTTAAGAGTTTGTAAAGACGCAGAACGTAAAGAAGAAAACGAGATAGCGATTCGAAATACCGCCAATTCGAGATCTGATTTCATCGATGCCTGTTCCTTCACCAGTTTTTCTGCAAACAACAGTAACGGAGACATCGCGAATAGTCAAAACAACGCGATTACAGAAACGATCGGAGCGAAGTCGTCAAATCGAGAGCAAAGGCGAACGAGAGGCGAACCTGCCGTAGATTTGAGATTCGAGAAGTTTCCGGAAGAGACGGAATCGTGAGGTTGTTGACGCGAGGAGAAGGTGAGATTCCTCCCCGATCCAGCAGCCATCGACGATCGCATCTGATCCAAGCTCTTCATCGCTGGGAACCCTAACTTCTGCATTTCGAAATCGCTTTTTCCCGCGCTTTATCTTCTCTCTCTTTCTCTCGTGAGATTTGTAACAGAAAATGAAGTTACGTCCCCGTCCGGCGATATTTATAGTCATTACGCGGATTTGCTGACGTCAGCATACGGTTCAATAAAAAAATTTGAATAAATCCAGCGGCCCCAGACCGGTTCGACCGGTCCAATAACCACTCAATTAAGTTCTTGCTAACCACCTCTAGTGATCTATGATCCAGTGCAGCTTTACAAAGAACCGGTGGCTTGTTTCATGAACCAGTAAAACCACCATGCGTTTACATTTACTCTTCCTTCTTCGAATCTATCTCCTCCAAATGGTCAAACTCCGAATCTGCTGTGCATTGTACCGGTTACTTGGAGAAGCAAACCAGTAAGGACTCACTGTTCTTCCTGTGAGCTTGAGTAAAGACGAATATGAGCGAGAATGTAGAGGTGCTTTGACGGAATACACAACGAATAGTTTCCAGTGGAGTGAGGAGAAGAGGCAGGACCATGAATACACTGAAGCATCTCTTGACCAAGTATAGATTTTTCGATTAGTACTCTCTCATATACCTTGAAAGTCTCTGTGTTTAGAGGGACATATAAGTCAAGCTTCACTGCCTTTATCTTTAAATCAGAGCATGTGACAATAAGAACATGACTTAAAAGTGGTTCTTCTACTTCATAGATACGAACAAAACTATTGGCTCGGGGTGGAGAAGGCAAGAAGCTTACAAGCTTATGATCCAAACCTAAGGATGTTGTCCCTTTACAAGGCTCTATAGCTTTGTACCGGTGCACATCCTTAAATCATCCTATCCACAATTCCACATACCACCAAAAGGTATGAAAAGACTCAAAGAAATGAAGCAGCAACGACAAGAACTCAATACTCTGATACAACACCGTATGTTATATTTTTAGACATAACACAATGCAGTGATAGTTTTGTTCTACTTTTTTAAACTTCGTCCTCGTGGAGAAGCATGTTTGGGACTCCTTTCTCGACTGGAAACTTCCTACCGGTTTCTTGGCAGACGAGCGAGCCTTCCTCGAGGTGGAGCTCGAGCAACGCGTGATGAAACTTCTTGAGGAATGAATATGATTCCTCTGATTCCAGATGATCAGGAAGCTCGGTGTATCCCATGGAACGAGCACCGTCTACTAGAGCCTTCCACTCGATCTTAGCCAGCATGTGCCTGAGAAAATCAGGGTTGAAATCGACCTCCTTCTTGAGCACCTTCTCTGCTTCGATACGCAGAGGGAACTTGTTAACCACTCCCTTAATGTTGCAAGTCAACATGTTGTGCACTATCAACCTCATCTCTTTAATTACCCTCTCTATGCGGCGAAGCGTCGTGACGGTTGATGGCGGAGGTGACGAAGTGTTGTGGTGGTGGCTGATGACTGACGAAAAGTAGGTGAATATTATATCCCCCTATGGTGGTTTAGCTAGAATTTGGTTGTGTAAATGGGCTTTATTCATTTAAGGCCCATAGCTAGAAATGAAAAGATCAGTAAAGGCTCCAAGTCCATTACCACATGGGTCCATAGCTTACTATCAAACTGATCCGAAATTTTCTATTGTGTGTCACTTACAAGTTACAAGTTATATATGATCTCAAGAAATATTGTATAAAATAGTTTTTCCAGAAAGGTAAAAAAAAAAGAATATATGTGATAAAAAAGAAACAAATATGCTAGAAATAAACCATAAGGAGTAAGAACATCTAGTAGTTTAAGATTTGTATTATTTTATTGTATAACTTATAGTTATATATGATCTCAAGAAATATTGTATAAAAATAGTTTTTCCAGAAAGGTAAAATAGATAATATATGTGATTAAAAAGAAACAAATCTGCTAGAGATAAACCACAAAAGAGTAAGAACATCTAGTAACTTAAGATTTGTATTATTTTATTAGATAACTAGAATTAAATAGAAAATAAAATAAAGATATATACAATTTGACATCTATCATAGTTTTAAAGAACAAACATAATATTTTCTTCACTTTCTCTACTCATAGTCTTACTATTTAGTGTTGAGAGTTTGAAATCTCTTCAATGCTCTAAAAATAGTAAACAACTAATCCATAGAGATGCCAAAAAAAAAACTAATCCATAGAGATATGTTGTACAAACCATTTGTTTATCTAAATTACACATGTGTCTTATTATAATATGTCATAGTTTGATACACAACACACACTTAATTTGTCAAACTGCAATTATTGCATAGTTGTCAATACAAAAATAAATGGGAAATAAAATCAAAAGAAATAGAATTAGACTATATACTTCCTTTTGTGGAAATATTTATATAATTTTCCAAAAACAAAAAGCATGCAAAAAGAGTTATAAAAACAACCATATCATATGAGTTTATTTTATTAGAATAACCAGATTGAATATTTCCAGTGGATATAATAAGAAAACGACATTAAAGAAGAAGAGTGAAGGCTTCTTCATCTCTTCTGGTTGCAAATTAAAGAGAGTTTGGTTATATTCATTTCTCTCTTCGACTGCTTTATTCTCTTTCTCTTTAGCTTTTTGATGACTGGGTTCTGCTGTTCTCGTTCTGATACACAAGTAAAGAAGCAAACTCCTTTCTCTATTTTTTTTTATATTTGCTTATATGAATGTTTTTTGTACGGACATGATTATGTTCTGTCTGATTACGTCATCTTAATGCTAGATTGTACTAGGACAAAAATCTCATTCAGGTAAAGGAAAACCTGATGGAGAAATCAAGTTTGGATATAGTTTAATGAAGGGGAAAGCTAAACATCCAATGGAGGATTATCATGTTGCTAAGCTCATCAACGTCGAAGACAATGAACTGGGTTTATTTGCAATCTTTGATGGTCATAATGGTGATCAAGTAGCTACATATTTACAGAAACATCTCTTCTCAAACATCCTCAAAGATGTAAGTTCTACAAAATATTGTAGTTTACTTGTATGTATAATGATCGGTTATAATGTGTTAATATTTTCTAGGGAGAGTTCTTGGTTGATCCTCGAAGAACGATCGCAAAAGCTTATAAAGATACAGACCAAACGATTCTGTCTGATACTAGTTCGGATTTATGGAATGGTGGTTCAACTGCAGTGACTGCTATTTTGGTCAATGGGAAGGTTCTGTGGATAGCCAATGTTGGTGATTCACGAGCCATTGTGTCTCGTAGAGGTAAAGCAACACAGATAAGTGTTGATCATGATCCAAATAATGATGCTGAAAGAAATATGATTGAGA
The DNA here is from genome assembly GCA_019706035.1 of Raphanus raphanistrum subsp. raphanistrum. NCBI lineage: Eukaryota > Viridiplantae > Streptophyta > Magnoliopsida > Brassicales > Brassicaceae > Raphanus > Raphanus raphanistrum. The sequence continues at coordinate 57,121,187 of CM033988.1, forward strand.
GTAAAGGTGGATTTGTAACCAACAGGCGAGGTTAGTCTTACATTTGAGTATTATATATAGCTATTAAATAATAGTGATGGTGATTCTCATGTTTGTGAGTTTGAGCAGGTGATGTTGCTCGGGTGAATGGTATATTAGCTGTGTCTCGTGCCTTTGGTGATAAGGACCTCAAAGTGTTTATGAATAGAGAGCCTGACATTAAGGATGTCAAAATTGATAGCCACACTGAAATTCTTATTTTGTCTAGTGACGGTATTTCAAAGGTGATGTCTAACCAAAAAGCAGTTGACATAGCTTTGAAGTTTAAAGATCCAAAGGAAGCGGCTAAACAACTAGTTATTGAAGCATTGAAAAGAAACAGTAAAGATGACATATCTTGCATTGTTGTTCGGTTTAGATAGATTATAACCAAAAGTTCAGCTTATGTGATTTTTGTTTGAGTCCGGTTCAGTTTGTTCTGGTTCTTCGTTATATCCGAGACTATATGAGTTTCAGAAGATTATACTAGATGTCAACCACTTGACATCTGATTATATATATAAAAAATAGATATTTTAATAATTTTACTATTGAAAATATATTCTTGGAATTACGAATAGTTGATCTGTTTGTTAAACTATGTTTTCATAATTTCATTGGTACAGTATACATTTCCCTCCATATAATGATATATTGCATTGGCTATCATCATATCAGTAGGCTTACATTTAACAGGGCTTTTATAAAAGGCCATACCTAGGACCATGAGGCTTTCAGTAAAGCAGTATGTATTATAACCTACATAAACTAGGGCTTCGAAGCAGGCAGCTAGAGCCACCTCTATATATATACCAATTGCTATGCATACCCATATACAATCAATCACACGCGTTTATGCTCCAATGTCAAAGGTTCTATGTTCTCGTCTAAAGTTTTCATTAGATTCTGAGTTTTGTATGTATAAGGAAGAAAGATATGCCTCTTCTTTCAGCAGCAAGATCCATTCTTGTTAGCTTTGTTCTGGAGGCAAATATCAATTCACCATCAGGAGAGGGATTTTATTATTTGCAGAGCTTTTCTCTGCAATTATTATCCTTCTCTTTGGTACATCCACCTTCTTCTTCCAACATTTACAATCATCTCATTTCAAAAACAAAAACAGTGAAGATAGCAAATAAAACATTATTATTTTTATTTATCTTGACAGAAAATGAGCACACTGAGTAAGTTTTTTTGTTATGTCCAACTAATTAAACTTCAGAAAAGGTTATCGTAATATCGTAACTCAAAATTAATAAGCGGATAATGTTTAATTTAAGAATCAGACACTAGCTACATTTATAAAAAGAACACTAGCTACATGCGTTAATAATCCTTACAAGATACGAAAACAAATCAGAGGTTTAAGACTCAAACAGATCCATTAGAGACAGGAACCTGTTGTTGTTTAGTCTGCAGAAGAAAAGACTTGAGATGTCTAACATAAGTTTTAGGTTTCTCAAAATTAAAGATATGACCAGTTCTTTTGATGACAACAAGTTTCCCATTATCTCCTAAGTGATTCTTAAGTCTCTTTCCCATCTCCAGTGGAAACACTTGATCTTTCTCTCCCCATATTATCAAAGTTGGCTGCAGTCCATAATAAAAAAAGTTATTAACTACGATTAGTGAGTGAGAGTGATTAATTAATAAGAAAAATCGAGAAGAGAGATGAACCTGTGTAAGCTTTGGAATCTCTGAGACTATTCTATCTTTTGGTATGTTTTTGATCATCTCCCTCTTTTCTTTTACATTATTTCTGGTCAATGCCTGTTTTGTTTCATTTACATTTTTTTTACAAATTAGTAAACTTTCCATGTAAATATAAAAGGTAGAACAAAAAGAGTAACTTGTTCTTTTTGTGCGCAGAGCAAGTACTTTACAAAAGAACTGCCATAAACAAGTACCACAATGAAGTACCAAACAAATGTTGGTAAAGAGGTCTCAATAACTGCATTATAAATCTAGTAAATAATATGGATGTATATGCATACTTAAATATATGTGTACAATCTTATAAGAATTTTTCTAACAAATTTTATAAAATTAAAAACCGGAAAATTTTAAATTATAGAGAAAAAATCCAGCTAGACAAGGTCTCTTTAGAACGTCAAGTGGACAATTTAATATCTTATCTAAAAACAGTCAGAATCTTTCAAATATCTTTTTCCATTTATTAAAAACTATTTTTCCCATTTGCTAGATTTTCATCATTTTAAAAGTCTTTTTCTCACTTTTTTCCTCTGATCGTATATTTTTGTTATATGAAGCTAAAATGCATTTAGACGTTGACAAAAAAAAATGCATCAAGACAGGTAGACACATGTAGTAATATCATTGGACGAAGAAGCTAAAAGAAGAAAGTAGCTCACATGTTCGATGAAATCATGGAGCAGACAAGGAGGAACCAGTCTCGCCAACGCCGGCTTGTAGAAGATGTAACCCATAAGTTCCCGGAGCTTCTTCACAGATTCCGGGACAAGAATCTTGGCAGCAGTGCCGTGCGAACATTTTCAGGGGCCTAAGGTAATTTTTTTTCTTTTTACGACATTTAAGGCAATTTTTTTTTCTCGAATGATCTCTTCATATAAGATTTTCGGTATGTTCACACAAAAGTAAAATGGTAGATATAGTGACTATGCTTATAATTGAAATCTAAAAACAGAATCCAAACTAAAATCTAAAAAAAAAGATATATACAATCAAACTCTTTATGTACAGTATGTATGTAAGCATATATAACACTAACTAATGCATTTTATATATAAAATGGGGCCCTAAATATTTACTAAAAATTATGGGGCCTAAGGCCATTGCCTTTTTCGACAAGGGGTAATCACGGCTCTGCTTGGCAGCTTCCTCAAGATCCGACACCCTGAAAACGCCTTCTCTCATGTCCTTCTCCTCCACGCACACGGCGGCGCAACATATCACCACCTTCTCCACGGCGTCTCCGTACAACGCCGCCATTCTGTAGCCGACGAACCCGCCGTAGCTGAGGCCGACCAGGCTGAAACGTTTCACGGACTGGGCCTCTAAGGCCCGCATGAGCGTCTGGGCCTGGAAAACGTCGGATCTTTCGGGTCGGGTCGTGGAGGATCCGCCGAAGAAAACGAGGTCAGGGATGAAGAGGTTGAAATGACGAGAGAGACGTCGTGCCACGTCGTACCATTGCCAGATGGCAGAAGCTCCGAGTCCGTGGATGAGGAGGAGGTTTGGTTTGGATTCGGGTCGGGTCTTGGATACCCAGAAATGGACCACGGTTCCATCTTTCAAGTCGATGGTTACGGGTCGTAAACCGGATCTTTTGAAACCGGACTTGTAAGTCCGTTCTATTATTTCAGAGAAGCTGAAGCAACCTGTCATTACAAAAAGAAAAGAGAGTTTATAATGTGAAGCTTCTATAAAAGTTGAGTTGGAATATATTGTGGTGTGTGTTGTGTTTGGTTCTCTGGTGTTGGTTGGGAATTTATATTAATATTTATACGTCAGGAGGCTTCTATTGAATTATGTTTTCTTTTAAAACCTGGAGTCACATCACTTGAAGCCAGTTTTTTTTAGTTTGTGTTTTGCAGTTTGCATGTAACATTGATCAATAAATTACCAATTATTAATTTAATTATTAGTAAGAAAATGAATGTTTTTACAAGAATCTGTTTGTTTATTTATCTTCTCGAATACCAATTATTAATTTAATTATTAGTAAGAAAATGAATGTTTTTTCAAGAATCTGTTTGTTTATTTATCTTCTCGAATTCTATCTTCAATAAATTGGAATATGTGTAGAATCAGTACATAATATATGACTCTATATTAGGTTGTACAATCAAATCTTTTTATATATTTACAAAAAATTGGCAGAAATTTATGAAAATATTTGCATCTGAAATCGAGGCGCACGTTGTTATCTTAAATGTGAACATAAAGTTGTGACAGTTTGTAGGTTTGAAATTAAATTCTATAAATCCGAATAACAATTATATAAGTTAATAGACTGGCGACCAGGAATTGAAGACTCCCAATAAGTTCACAACTTGTGAAATAGACAAAACCAAAAACAATGCTTCGTCAAATTTGGAATAAGAGCTTTTATTTGTCATATCATGAAAAAGTCTTAACATCTATCAAGAAGAAAATATATTTTTCTAGAATATTACCGTTTTAATTATTTATGTGTTTGTCTTACGCGTTCTTAAAATGAAAACGTGAGAATAATAATGTTCGCTTCTTCTTCTTTTGTCAAAGAATATCTCATTTTATTGTATATTCCCTCCATTTTGTAATGTTAAATGTTTTCGAAAAGAATATTTCAAAAATATATATTATGTATTTTCAATGCATATTTTACTAACTAATAATGACTAATTTCAAATTTTAGGGAAACTTAACTATACTTATTATATTTTTATTGGTTTAGATTTATGGAAAAAGATAATCACTAAAATAAAGCATTTATTATATATTTTATTTAAATGTGTGTATCATATTAAAACAGAGGGAGTATTAAAACTTTGAATGAGTTTCCAATTAGCTTTAGATATAGAATCTGCTAACATATTGATTTCACTAGTAGAACTGTGTGAGTTTCTTTAAAAATCAGTGTTTTATTCATTTTAATTATTTTAAAAGATAGAATATGTTTAGCCATTCAGTTAATATGACATAAGTAGTTTTTCATTTTATAGTTTATTTTACTATCGTTGTCTTTTCTTTTCTTTAATTTTCTTTTATTTTAATGTTAAGAACCAAGTGATAACTTTCTGATGGTGATGCCCTAAAGCTTTGATAACAACTAGAGCTCAATGTTCTCCTTTCCCTTGATAATAAGATTGATTAAGGAGTGAGAATCGCAGATGACATGAAACTCATCCATTCTTTTGTTACCGTCTTTTAACGCCTAGGTTTCATCAAGCAGAACTAACTGAATAATCTTTCACGAGTCAAGAACCCTATTTCTTCCACATTGTATCACGACGGAAAATACATATTATACCACGCTTCTATGTACTAGCATTCCAAGCATCATCCACAATTCCATCAAGCAATGCTAATAATATGGTTGTATTAGCTCATCTTATTTTAATTAGTTTTTGTGACACGTGACGACGACAACCCACTAAAGCCAAATTGGTAGATATGCTGGTAGCTAACTTCATTAATATCGATGTGGTTTGCATGTGTCAAGTAATTAATAACGTGACTACATCTTTCATTTGTACGGAATATATATGTTCGATAAAAAGATGCTTCATTTCTCAGGAGATTATGTTAATCAATGAACCGCTGACTATAACATATTCGGGGAGAATCCAAGATGGTTGAATTAAGACGAAGAAAGAGATATTAAAAGGGACGACTAATCATACTATATTATTTATCGAAGACTCTCTTTTATCATAATTTTTCTTTCTTAAAGAAACTAGGTTCGTGTCTGCAATACACGCTCTATATCAGTAATTTTTATATTATATTTAAATAAATAGAGTTTTATCATATTTAGATATATAATATTTTATAATATAAATATAAAATAACTAAATATATATCATTTCAAAAACAGTGTAAGGCATAATTATGTAATATTTTCTTATACCAAATGAATTATAGACAAATTAGGTATACAAATTAAAGTAGTAATTAAAATAAAACTAGAATTATTCTGTGTTTCATTCAAATTGACAAAAAAACTAGAATTATTCATTCAACAAATTGACAAATAAAAGTTAAACTAATTTTTTTCCTTACTTAATCAAAACCCAGGCCATTTATCGTGCCTTAATGGGCTTACAGGCCCGATTCTTACCTTTTCATTAAATTGTTATTTGAAACTCATCTATTCTATTAATTTTCCAGCATGACCAATTGATATTTGTTGGGTCCACTAAAAAAAAGCATCTAAATGTAACCGCTTAAGATATATTGTAACTGCATAAGTAATAATAAATAACAATGTAACTGCATAAAAGAAAATAAAACAGTAAAAAAGAAAAGAAAAAGTCGACCAAAAAAAACAAAACAATGCAACTGCATAACGTGTGAAATACAATTACTTTATTAACTATTATTCCTATTTTTAAGAGCTACAAATATTGCAATCAAAAATTGGAAAATATATTTTTGTTTTCTTTTTTCTTACTCTTTTCTGTTACCTAATAATAAAATAGCCTATATATATAATTCCAAATCACAGTATTTATTTAACAAATAAAAATATTCCAGTAACAAAATATATTATTCTCATTTCAATTTCGAGTTTTGTATATTTTACGTAACCATCTTCCATCTATTCTATTAAATTAAGGACATGATCAATACGATAAATATTATATCCAACTATTTATTTTAGAAACACATCAAAATAACCATAATCATCTTCTAAATATTGATATATGTTAAATCTAATTATTTATTTATTCTATTAATAATAACTAATTGGTCAAATAAACAGTTACATAACCTTTTTCAAAAGAATCTGAACTGAATGTGGCAGTTTATTGTTTGTTAATGGTTACAGCTTTGATTTTATAAAAAAATTATATTTCTTAAAAATATAAAACAAAAATATATCTGTCATTTTAAGGAGGCATCATAAGTGGGTTGGTGGATTTTGGATCGCGGCTACCCGTTGACCCGTAAAGTATTTAAAAATTAAAAAGTAAAAAGTAAAAATAAAAAAAGTAAATATTTTTAAAAATACAAGAATTTAAAAATAATAACTTAAAATTTAAATAATGTATAAATTTTCTATTATAAATATATTTTTATAATAAATAAATTAAATATTGATTTTTAAAATATATATAACCAATAGATAACCACAAAATGAAGCGGAGTGAGTGCGGGTACCAAATTATTTGTTTGCGAGTTGTGCCGGTCATATTTTTTTAACCAAAACAAAATTGAAAATCCGCAGGTTTACGGGTCAGCGGGCGATTTCGACCCACAACCCAGCCTTAACCGTATGTATACCGGATCAAATTTTGAATTACTATTATTTAATAAAATATATTTTGATTAAAATTTATACGCAAATATAATTATAAAAAATACAAATACAATCAGAAAAAAAATAAATATCAAAAATAAATTTCAAACAAAAATATACCCGCCCTTTTAAGGGCGGATCAAAATCTAGTAATATTTTGAAATTGCATAATCTATCTGTCAATTCTCACAGTTGAGATTCAAGTCATCAGAATATTAAAACACGTCACCAATAAATAAACCCCTTTGTTGAAGTGAACTTGAAAGGTCTTACCTTTGGATAATAAATTCTCTACAAAAAAAGAAACACTAACGGTAACATTCATTAAAACACAACACCATCTATATAAACCCTCCTCTCTAACACAACACTTCCTTCTCGATCTTGTTCTGTCTCTCTCTCTTTCTTTCAATACTGTTTTCAGATGATCTTCATCCACAGTTTACCAAAGATGTCATTCATATCACAAGAAGTAAAGATTGAAGTATTGATTAGTGTCGCCGCTCATCTATATCGCAAGAGACAACGATTCCATGCCGTCTCTCCCGGAGCAACACGATGCGTCGAAGAAGTTCTCAGAACGATGCGAAGCTTCCCTCTCGCTCCTCGGTTCATTACCAAGACAAATGCCTTTGCGCTCTCTTCAGTTCCTCACCCCGAATCAGATCAGAGTCTAAACACTTGCATCTTTTGTTTCTTTTTTGAATTAACAGAATACTCTACTTTTTTTTTAATTATGTTTTCAAACTTTTTTAAAGAGAAATTTTGGTATATTGTTTGATTGATTATGAAAACTTTAAGATGCATGATGTGAAAACTATTCGATCCATATATCCGAAAAATTGATTGTTCAGTTGATGGTGAGTGATTATATGATTGTTTTTGTCTTCACGATTGTATTCATTTAGTTTAGTTTCTAAATTGATCATTCATAATATCAAAATTACTCTTTAAGGAAGGTTCTCTTAAAAGTTGTTTTTTAAAATAAATGTTATACGCGATTTATCAATAACATAGAATAAACAAGCTTGCTTGGCAGACTATTCGTAAGCTTTTCGTTTTCACATTTATTTCTATATTTCAAACCTTAAAGGGGAATTTCGATGTTATATGATTGATTATGAAAAGTTAAGTTGAATTACATGATGTGAAAACTATTCGGATCATGATATCCAGTCAATTTGTCCGTTAGTGATAGTCTGTTCGTTTGGACTTTTTACATTAGTATTCACTTAGTTTTGATTGATCTCTATGATATCGAAATTTCTCCTTTTTGTGTTTTTCTTAAAGTTTTTTTTTTTAAACTTCGATTGCATATAGTTAAATGTGTCACATGTTGCATGTTAAAACCTTAATTAAAGAAACCAGTATCAAACACTAACCCTGAGAGTTTTAATAATTGTCTTGAGCGATCCATCGGAGGAAGTAACAATCGCACCGCAGGATGGCATTTCGGCTCCATGAAGAAGAAGTAGCTGTTATAGGTTGATGATAACCAGGAAAGCCCAACTGCTGACCCGAAGCCCGTTTGATAATTGCATCCTCTAAAGAAATGAAGAGAGCATTGGGAATGACTGGTGAGCCCATCGTGAAAGACGGTCCAGGGATAATAATTGTGAAAGTCCAGAGACAATGGAAGTTTTTTTTTCTTCTTAAAAGCATAAGATGAAAACGTCTTTGAGTTGTTGTAAGCTTTTGTTTTCACATTAAACTTTTGTAGTTTCAGTTTTATCGTTTTTTACTATGTGTTTTATAGTTATTTTAGGAAAAGTTTGTATTAATAATTATGAAACGAAAAGAATAGTGAGGGCCCAGTAGATAATGAAGTTTTTTCTTCATCTTAGTGAGGGCCCAGTGTTGCTCCAAAAAAAAAAGTGAGGACCCAGTAGATAATGAAGTTTTTTTTCTTCTTAAAAGTTTAAGATGAAAACCCGTAGTAAGTAAAAGTAACAATGTTTCCGGGGAAAAATGTTAAACAAATCCTCAACTTTTTGATTTGGACCATTATAATCCTCAACTTTAAAATAACCACAAAAGTCACATATTTATTATCAATTATCTAAAAAAATTCTAACTTTTCGTTTAATAGATCAATTTAAACCCGACGTTAACTACACTAACAAAATATTTAAACTCATTTAATTCTCGTCGTTAACCGAAACGACGATGTGTTTTGTCGATTAAAAAAACACATCTCCTCTCATTATTTCTCAAATCGATTTGGGGTTTTCTCTCAATCACGAACCCTAAAACACGAACCATCATCAAAAATCTTCGACGAACCAAATCGTAGAGAGAGGAGATGGGTAATCAAAAGAACAAGAAGTCTCGACAAGGAAAACTCGGTGGTGCCAGCTCTGTAGCGTCTATGTCAGCAGCATCGGGACAATCTCGTGGCGAGTTTCTCGGAGAATCATCTAAAGTCGTTGGGGCCAAAAGTGGATCGAAAAGAAAAAGTGGAGTGGACGATGTAGGTAAGAAGAAGAAGAAGTGTTTTTTTAATTGACAAAACACGGCGACGTTTTGATTAACGAATATAATTAACTGAGTTTAAATATTTTGTCAATGTAATTAATGTCGGGTTTAAATTGATCCATTCAACGAAAAGTTAGAGGTTTTTTAGATAGTTGATAATAAATGTGTGACTTTTGTGGTTATTTTGAAAACTGAGGATTATAATGGTCCAAATAGCAAAGCTGAGGACTTGTTTAACATTCTTCCCAATGTTTCTGTAGTAAAGCTTTTGTTTCCACATTGAACTTTTATAGTTTTATTTGAGCGAGTATTTTAAGAAAAGTTTGTATATCAACAACAACATATTAAAAATAGTATTTACAAATTATTACTTTGTTTCATAACTACTATAAAAAATAAGAGTGAAAAATTCATATCCATAACTATAAATATAAGAATGTTAATATTTAGATCATAAATTAAATTAATTCTATCTATCTATCTTTTAACGAAATCAAGAAAAGAGTAAAATTTCTCTTCCCTTATTGGAAACAGAAGATCTTAGCGAGAGAAGTTGAATATGGCGAGTGAAGAAGGATAAATTCGATTCATATCGAAATTCATAAGAGGAAAATCCACAAACTTATTAATTTAGAACAAATCCCATCGGTTATGTGGCGCCACTGCTATAAAATTCGATTAGATATATTTGTGGAGATAACATAACAAACGTCCATTCGATATATTTTTGCTATGTCTTACGTAATTTTACACGACACGTATATTAAAAACAAGGACAACATGTTTATAAACTTTTCCATGTCGCTTACGTCCACCTTGTGTATTTGCCTATAACCGTTGGGACTTGTTCTAAATTAATAAGTTTGTGGAGAGTGTGTGATGCATATTGTGTGCCAAGTTTTACGATTTTCCAAAGGGGATCTAGAAACAAAACCTAACAAAATATAAAAGTCTAGAAACAGAACGTTAACGTTATTTTCTGCGAGGCAGACATTACTTTAAAACAAATATCATTATTATTTAGTAGCATTTTTAAATCAAACAACTGATTCAGAAATAGTCCTACATGTTATCATCAATGACATCGTCAGTAGGATTTTATTGTTTGGTTATTCACTTATTCTTCTACATAACCTGCATAAATAATATCATCTACAAAAGCATTTGTTTTTGCCTGAATGATTTGAGCGAGTGTTTTGAAAGCATGTGACACGAGGGACCACTAGTTGAATATAGTCTTCCAACTCAATGAAGCATAGCCACTTCATCACTGGGGGTCCAACGTACAGCTGCACTTATATGATGGTAAGATCCATGAATATCTGACATGGACGGATAGTAACGACTCGAAAGAGTGAATTTCACCGGAGATTGGGTGGACTTAAAAGCAGAGGAGTTTGATGGACGCCGTTACTTGCGGCTACCCGACGCAACTACCGGACCTGATGCTTACGTTCTCTTAGCTCTCTTCTCTACTGTCTTTCACTCGTTTTGTCTCTTTTCTTTTTAAATAAAAGCTTTGGTTAATGTAGCCTGTCTTTTCTTTAGAGCTTTTAGAGAAAAAAATCATCTCAACATTTAATAATTCTTTTGTTTCTTCTTCTTATTATTTTTGGATATATATATCGTGTCCGAATCATGATTGAGTTCGAAAGACATATGGAGTATAATTTTGGGACTGTAATTTGGATTTTGGTACATAAATATGTATACTAAGAATCCAATAGCATTTATTATAAACCATTCAGACTTCAACAAATAATATATATTTGGAAATACTTCAAAATATTGCTACAGTAAAAGTAAATAAAAAATTTTCGTGGTGCAAAGACATGCAGCTATAGCTAATTTTTTTTGTAAAAATATAGTATTAGCTAAAAGTTAATATTTCAATTTACAATAACTGGGTTACAAATTTGCTCACTACTATTGCAATCATATTGTGTTGTTGTGTATATATTTTACATTTTTACTAGTATTTTATTATTTTTTTCAGTCACCAACTAATCTTGTTTTCTGAATGCGATGGGAATGTTATTCTATCATACTTTGTGGAAATAGTATAATAAGAAAACTGAAATCATTGACTCCGTGTCTTAGCCGCGGATTCCTGAACATAATTTTGTAAGCCATCTAAACTTATATGCATCTTGAATTAAATTTGTTTTTATTTTTGACCAAATGACCATATGATTCTTGAAATACATTAACTAATTACTAGGAATAAGCTTATCTTTTCTTTATAGTAAAAAAATGATATGCTAAATACGTACACACAACTTTTATATGTCTTTAAAGACCGAAGAGAAGAAAAAAAAAACATAGATCATTAGTTACATGTGGCTCTTCTGCATGCTCTGTAAAACTCGTCCTTTTCATAAGTCGTCTTGTTCTTCTTCTCTTCTCTTCTTCTCTGTTTTGGTTAAGTGGCTGTCATCGTTTTGTATTGGTGAAAGATAATCTAAAAGCAAAGCACGGCGAGATTTCAGAAATTCTGGCCGACACATCAGCGGCTTCGGCGGTGGTCGGCTCAAGAACTGCCTCCTCGTTTTCCGGCGTCATTTCTCTTTCTTTATTCATTGGTTTGGTGCTTTTCAAGCTTCCAGTAGATTACGGTTAAGCTTTAATCTCCGACAGGAACAAGAAGATGTTCAGCTGCTTTGCTGGATTGATAGGTGGAAAGAAAAATAAGGTAAAATAATTCGTTCTGGCCTCTATTGGACTTTTGTGGTGTTCTTGTGACTGTGTTTTTTTTTGTGGTGTTCTAGTGAATTTTTCAGGCGAATTATTGTTTGAGATGTTTCCATTTGTCAACGAATGAATGAATTTTTCCACATCGATAATTAAAAAGTAATAACTAATATATAAAGATTAGTACTACTAGTTAATAGATTTTTAGTTAAAAGTCATAATTAACTCAAATTGAATAATGGTTTTGGTGTTAAAGTTATCCATGTGTATGTTAGAATCACTTCATTTGTAGCTAATTAGTTTAAGATTCATGTTTATGTTTATGTTAGAATCAATTCATTTATCGCCAATTAATTTTACGTTAGAAGTTTAGTAGGAATCTAACACAATACTTCATTTGTTGACCTAAACAGAGGAATCTAAAACCTACTCTGCCACCAAGAACACAAAGAATCCTTCAGATCAGACGTGAAGAGCCAGTGAAGCCTCTAGAGAATGACGAGCATAACACTGACGTGATCCACCACAAGTATGTTGAACACAAGGACAGCCCTACCGAGCAAGACTCATATGATGGTGAAGATGAATGCGATGAGAAAGATTCAACTCACCGTGACTCTCCTCCTAAACTCCAAGTTCAAGAACGAGCTGTGGTTGAGTATCCAACAAGGAATGAGTTAGGTAAGGAAGCAACAGACTGTTCTGAAAATGGAAATGATAACGAAGAAGAAAGCGGCCACGTCAGCGACCCAGGCTTAGGCAGAGCCACTTCTTGGGTGGCTTCACCCAAGCTCAAACGATCCTGCTCCACTCTCAGCAAGTTCAACGGTGCTGATCATCCTCGTCCTCTCCACGACCCGAGAGATAGCTTCGAGACCAAGTCTGTTAGGTCACACAGAAGTGCAGATAGAGTGATGCTCAAGAAACACTCATCGATGCAGATACTTCCTTCAGGCAGCAGGAGGCTATGGTGGAAACTCTTCCTCTGGAGCCATAGGAACCTTCACAAACACTTTGTCTCCCTAAAGTCACATTCGGACAAGAATCACCAGTCTGGTTACACCTCTGACCTCGCTAGCCATCAAGAATCTGCAAACAACCACAACCACCAATGGTCTTGTCATAAGAATCAGTGGGTAGCGTTCTCTGCGGAGTCTTCTTCCATGAAACGAGTGGATGAGTGGGTGAGAGGACTCGATGTGGATACAGTGATTCCATTAAACGAGGATGAGGACAAACACGGCGTCTTAGCTTCTCCTAAGATGGTGAGAAATGTAAATGACTCAGAGGCCGTAGTGCATGCGAATAGCTTGATCCAGTCCCTTAGCAAATCCTCGAGCATGGCTCACATCTCGAGCATAGGCTTGAAAGCTGTCCCCAGCATCTCACATTTCACCACCCTCAAGTCTATTGATTTATCCAACAACTTCATAGGTACGCTCGTGTATTAATTAGTGTGTGTGTGTTGTCGTTGTTCTGTGGTGTGGCTAATAGACAATGTTTTCTGTTCATTGCAGTTCAAATCACTCATGCATCGCTTCCAAAGGGTCTTCATGCGTTGAACCTGTCCAAGAACAAGATCAGTGTGATCGAAGGACTGAGAGAACTGACACGTTTAAGAGTTCTTGATCTCAGTTACAACCGTATTTCTCGCATTGGACAAGGTAAAGATTGCATTTATTACACAAAAACCAATGTTCTATAAATTGGTCTAGGCGGCACTTATGAACTTCTTAACCTAAACAATTTGCTTAAAATCTAATTTAAGTTGATTAAATCAGTTTAAATCGTTTTTAAAACAGTCTAAATAGTCTAAAGAGGTTAAATCAATAAATCATAACTAAATTAATTATATTATCTTCATCATCAATAATTAAGTGATTCTTTTTCTCTCTCCAATTTTGTTTATGTATATCAATTTTTTAAATATTTGATCAAATAATTTTCTAATTAAGAACAAAAAATAATTTAAATATTTAATAAACAAAAATAGTTCTTTTAACGCATAGGTTGTAATCGGCCTATCAATTTCTTGAATATTGCATAAAACTATTCAGTTGCTTGTTTGGTTCATGTCTTAACCTGAAGCTGATTAAATTCAGGTTTATCAAACTGTACACTGATCAAAGAACTATACCTAGCTGGGAACAAGATCAGTAACGTAGAAGGCTTACACAGACTGCTCAAACTCATCGTTCTTGATCTTAGCTTCAACAAGATCGCAACAACCAAAGCAATAGGCCAGCTAGTTGCCAACTACAACTCTCTCGTTGCTCTGAACATCCTTGGAAACCCGATTCAGAGCAATGTAGGCGAGGACCAGCTGCGCAAGACAGTCTCCAGCCTGCTCCCTAAGCTAGTTTATCTCAACAAGCAGCTCATCAAGCCGCAGAGAGCCAGGGAAGTGCTCAAAGACAGCGTCGCCAAAGCTGCCTTTGGTGGTGGTGGAGACTCTCTGCACCACCACAGACGCAAGAGAACATCCACCAAGAGAGGAGTGGGATCACCTTCCTCTAGCGTCCATCACAGAGGACACAACGGAGATGATAAACATAAAGGAAAGGGACGTGGCTCCAAAAGTAGAAGCCAACATCAGCTGAAGAAAACTTCAACATAAGCCATTCTTTTAAACAGAATGGTTCCAATAATGTGTATGAAACATTTGGTATTGAAAATGAAATATATTTTATTTCTTAAACATACTTTACAAATGTTTGGATCATATTATTTTCACTGTATATAATAAAAAAAATCTAAGATTCTGTAAAATGGGGAACTCATGAAACCTTTTCACCGGTGGTCTTACGTCCCCTGGCTTCTTTCTCCTTTCTTCTTCTTCCCCGTATAGTCAACACAAGTTCACTAATTATGTCTGTCCCTTGTTCTTGTTTTTTTCAGATTGATTGTCTCTTGGTGAAAGGTTTTTGGCAGATGAGGAGTCTATGTTCACTGCTGCTTTCAACCTCTATGACTCTAGCTTCCCACTTCAACTGCGTTGTCAAAGCTCTTGCAGTTTCCACCAGCTGTGCCGTGTCACGTATTATCACCCATCCCTGCACCAAAAAGTTCCTTTTTAGTAACATAGTGATTAGTACTTACTCCTCTTTTAGAGTAAAGCTACCTCTGGACGAAGTAATCTATCAATCTCTGTGAATATGTTAAGAAGCGAGCATGAGCTCCGGTGCTGACTTGTCTGGAGAGACAAAAGATTGTCTGCGTGGACAAGATCATATGTTCTTGGATAACTAGGGAACGCTTCACACCTGAAGGGTTGTACAAAAGACAAGTTGAGAAACTAATATGAGAAGACAAAGAATAGTTGTTATGAGTCTCACCAGTCGTGTAATACACCGACAAAGCCACGGTCAAGGATCATAGGGAGGTGGTTAGGTCCAGCAGCTGTAGGGACAACATTCATGACCCAGACCGTTTTCTTTGCTTCCAGCAAGGCGGAGTTGAGACCACCGAGCTGAGCATTCATGTCCAAAACGTTTCTGACCATGTTGTAAGGAGGTGATGGATCTTCATCGCCTGGTCTCTTGGGATGATCAGAGAATATCAGAGGAGACAAGAGAGACCAGTATTCTCTTACTGTTCCTTTCCAGTTCTCTGCATCTTCTCCAACCTCCTCCGCGTGTAGACCATATAGTGAAAGCTCAGTGTTGTTCATGTTAGACCGGGTAGGCCATCTTGTTCTGCTTTCAATGGGGATCCACCTCTTGCTCCTTGTTCCACCAAGACACATCTGAAGCGGCTTGTAGTAAGGAGACTCCACTTCGTGCCCTTTGCTACACACAGAAGGGCCCACCCCAGGCTTCCTGTTTAAATAAGACATGTAAGAAGACCTGATAAAAACAGAGGGTTTGTGTGTGTGTGAGAGTGTGACACTGACCTGGAACTGTAACATTTGGTTTTGGTTGTCTTTTTCCAGACAACCGTCTTGTCTTGCTGAGACAAAAGAGTCCAACAGATGCTTTCAGCAAAACCACGAACAAAGCTCCATCTCTTAAGATCCTCTTTGCTACGAGGGTTTGTGAGCGGAGATGTCCAGACAAAGTAACCTCCTGGCTTCAGAACTCTATCGATTTCCACAAGGAGAAGCCCCTCTGCAACAGTTGGATTAATAAACTTTACAATTAAAAGGCCAGCTCCTCCTCCTCCTCCTCCTCCCTCGTGTAAGCAAATGAAACAACTCTAATGTTTTTTTTTACCTTTGTGGTCCCAGTCAATGCCACAGCTTGAGCAATGCAACATATCAAAGGAAAGAGAAGGATATGGCAACTGCTTTGATACAAAAGAAGCGATCATAGCAGGTAGACCCCTCTCGAGAGTTAGCTGAACTTGGCTGCCAGAGGCTTCATAGTTTGCTATGCACATTGTTAAGAGCTGTTTGGAGAGTAAATGTGCTCCAAAGCTACCATACCCACATCCAATATCCAATATAGTCCTCACCTGAAAAAAACAATAATCTATCAGTGTTCTAAAATATCGGTCTAGGCGCCGGCCTAAACAATAATCAATTAGTGTTCTAAATATCGGTCTAGGCACCAGCCTAAACAATAAGACCGGCCTAAACAATAAGACGCCTGATCACCGCCTAGCGATTTTCTTGAACATTGAGAGTGTGTGTGTGACTTGACTTACACCAGCTTCAATGAAGTTATCATTCTTAATCCCAATCATTTGAGCAATCTGATGGGAATAGTCTTCAATCTCATCAAACATAGGAGATGCAGAACGGAATGATACTTGATCATCATCCAACATCATCATCCTGTAAATTTTAAGAAAACAAACCAAACACCTTTTAGCAATCTAGTAGTAAGAACTAGTCAGCTTTTTTAAGCAAAGAGAGGAAGCAAAGGATCAACCTCTTGTTAATACTACCAGAAGTCAACACTTCATCAGCAGTGATCTTAACATTACGAAACCATATAACATCTTTACCCGTTGGCCACCTCAGAGGAACTTTATAATCCACAGGTGGTGAAACCAAACAGGCCTGTCTCGGCCCACAAGACCGATCATAGCTCTCAGAAACGTTAAAGCAAGGAACATAACTCTCAGACTCTACACCACAATACTCCAACTCTTTCCACCTGGTGGGACCTACAGAGATGTCTCCGATATCCAACAGGTCGTAAACAAGCTGCTCCTGTAACCTCCTGTAGCTGCTGCGATGATACACATGACCAGTGGAAGAAGAAGAAGAGGTCGTGGAGATGATAGAGACGGTCCACAAGAAGGAGCCAGCGAGAGCGAGAAGGACGACAAGAGCCAGAGTGGTCTTGAGAAACAGAAGCAGCATGAACCTCTGCTTGTTCCTTGGCGTGTAAGGATCATCAGCCTTGTCGGTAAAGAGGAAAGCAAAAGGAAACCTCACGGTGGTGTTATCAGTTTTGTCCTTCATTTGAGAGTCTCTGAGATTGTCGGAAACTCGCGCTCCTCCTCCTCCTGAGGTGCCACGTTGCAGCAGTGGCATTGACATCCTGTGAAAAGAAGAAAGTAAGCAACTTTAAGGTGAAAGAGAGAGACTTTGATAAAGCCCAGAAGATCATTTATGGAAAAAGATTCGAACTTTATGAAACCCAGAAAGAAAGAAGAGACCTTTTTGAATCTACGCTCTGTATTTTACAATAATCTTCTTCTTCTTGGGACAAGTCTCTTATCTGTTTTAGAGAGAGTGAAGCTCTCGCAAGTAGCGTTCGTGGTGAATGGATCCAAATCTCAGACAAAAAAAGCTTTAATAAGAATGAGAATTTTTAGCTCAAATTAAATACTTTTTTTCTAAGGTAGGCAAGAAAGATAGAAAAATTGGAAACTTTACACTCATCAGAGAGAGAGAGGAGAGCGTTGAATAAATAAAGCAAAATCTTCTCTCTCTCTCTGTATTTTCTGGGAGTTATCAGCATATTTAAGGGAAAAGAAGCGAAGCTTCCCATTGGTACATGTCTAATTTTTTATTTTGTAGTAGGAGTTACTTTTTTTTAGTAGTAGGAGTTACTATTTTAAATTTTTAACTATGTTTATTCTTTTTTTTTTAAACATTGCCTGCATTAAAACCAAATAAATTGACTTCGAATTCAAGTTTCAGTAATTCGACTGGAAAATTAGAGATGCTAAATACTAGTAGTTGACGAATTAAAATTTAGAATGTGCCTAATGATAATGATAATATATATTATTCTCCTAAGATATAACTGCTCACTCTGTTCTGTTATATAAACTAATTTTGTTAAACATACCAAGTAATAAAATATATTTAGTTATACTTCTCGTTTTTGGACTTCATCGTTTGTCCATCAGATTTTTTGGATTTGTTTAGAATTTATATTGGACGACAAAAGAACAAAAAAAAACACGTGATCAGATTTTTTTTGGTCTAAACACATGATCAGTTCTATGCTAAAACAAATATGATTGTCCAGTTAACGCCAAGTTACTTTCGAAAGAAAACGAGTTCAGAGTTCGGATAAAACTATACCAGCTTGCTTCATTTTTTTTTCCCTAAAATTACCTCACGATCAGAATGTGGCATATACAACAAATTGTGCATGTCTTCGAATTGGTTTCGTGTTTTCAACGAAGGTTTGGCTTCTTATCCGAAAATTAATGTTTGTGAACTAACAAAAAAAAACAGGAGTCTTCAAAAAATTCTATCATTTATTATCAAACGCATTTAGTAGAAGACCAGTTGCCCACTTGTACACGCCATCCACGATCAGGTAATTAAAGTTCGGGTAATATGAAGATTTCTTAAACAAACAAAAATATTAATAATATAATTATTTATTTACGTTTTATTTTCTTTAAACTGTTTAATCATCTATTTAAATGACATCTGTTTTTTTAGTATCCCATAATCTTTTAAAAAATAATAACTAAGAATATTTTTTTGGGTTTCTATAACTAACTAAGAATTATCATTAAAGAATTTGTGCTTAGATATGTGAAAGAAATGAAAATATGTAAAACAAATGGAGATGTTCTAAGATACGTGAAAGAATGAAAATACTTAAAGCAAATAAAAAAGATAAATAAAAGAGGAAAACATACAATTTTCCTACTAATTGCATTATCAGTAGGTTGGCTCGTATTGCCGTGTATTATATGAATATTGACGTATACACCGTTAAGTGTATGTGCGTGTTAAGTGAATGATATTACTAGTTTTGTGTCTGAACAGAATTTATTGGATCAATGCCTAACAAAAGTATCAAATATTTGGAGTTTTTCTTTTCTGGGTGGAGTGTAAGAAAATAAAATAGGTAAAACTCTGAACCATGGGTCCCATATAAACGCGGTGATATGTCGGTGGCTCATAATTCCGACGTGTGTGGATTTGATGGTGTCTCTAACCGCACGCCTTTTACAGAGGATCATATATATTTTAATCGTCGAAGCAGAGATGCTTGGGTAATAGGATAAGTTAGCGTGCACGGTATTCGACCTCTTGTGTATAGCGGACCGTGACAAAGAAAACTTCACGGATCAGTTAATCTGCTGGATCACATGTATGTGCTGTTTAGCTAGCTATGTCCCCTTTACTTGATTAATTAAGAGATTTATGCGATTATTTAATACGCACTACAAAAAAATGGTTGAATTACATCACTTAAATTGTATCACAAAAATAAATGATACTATTCTAAGTCACTTATTATTAAATGAAACAAAAATATGTAATATAACATCAATTATAACAACTGATATTATTATCAGTTAACGTGGCATCAATTCAATAAAATGATATCATTTTTAACAAAATTATATCATTTTAACAAAAATGATGCTATTGTATAAATTTATATCGGTTAAACAACTGATGTATTTATTTTTTTGGTTAACATCACTTATTAAACTGATACATATTTTGTATCAATAAAAAGTGATGCTAAGAACTTTTTAAATAAAATTATGTAATGGTAAATATATTTTAACATCAATCTTTCTAAAAATGATGCTATTTTGTTTTAACTTGCATCGGTTAAAAACAGAATTATAAATCAACTAATTTGCGCCACTAAAAAAGTTTTAATCCCAAGTGGAAACTAATTTTACGTTTACATAAATACAAAAAAAGTGATGTGTTACTATTTCTTTCAAAAACTACCACAACCCCCAAATAAAATAATCCACTTTAACTAATATATTAAAAAGCCTAAATTATCTCAACTACGGGATGTGTAGTTACGATACTTGTGATCTTTATTTATTTTTGCCCCTCTAATCTAGTTGGGTTCGTGTTTTTCTATGGCAGTTGTCATCTAAACAAATGAAATTCACCCAACATCATCACTCATCTATTTGTCAATCTCTTTCTCTTGATTTTTTTTTTCTTTTATCAGTTTAAAGTTATTGTTCTCTGCTATTTGATCAAAAACAAGTTTCAAGAAGAAACCTTCTTTTTTTAATATGGCTCTAATTATCTGGTGGACTTGATTTGAAGTTGCAGAAAAAGAGAGGCCTTTTATAGAGAGTGTATGATACACAAACAGAGCAGGATGCAATACCGATGAGGTATTTAATTTTCCATTCATGGGGTTTATTCTAGAGACTGAGTGTATGATACACAAACGGAGCAGGAAGGCAATACCGATGAGGTATTTGATTTTCCATTTATGCGGCTTATTCTAGAAACCTCCTTCACCAATTCCTACTAAGTTGATTTCACAGTTAATGGTTGTGAATAAAGGACTGGGCAATGAGGAGGAGAACAACGCTCAATTTAGCTCTCAGGTATTGTATTTTTATTACTTGGGAATTATGCATCCATGGCAAAATTGAAGCTTAGTCGCATAAGTTTTGCTTTTCGTTTAACAAGTGTTTTTTTCCTGCTTAGTATTAAGTTTCATTTGAAACCTCTGCTTAACTATCGTCATGACATCTGACTGTTTGGTTTACTATCTTTATCAGATTAGAAACGCAACATCATGAGGAGCTTAAAGGTCTACCCTCTAGAAAGAAACAAGATGCACAACAATCTCTATTTAACAAGATTATGAGCATGTTGACATCATTAGCAACATTTTTTAGCAGTTTTAGTTTATTTATGCCTTTTACGGATTTGCACGATGGATAAATTATGTAATTTACTTTATAATACTTTAATTATTAGTTTTTCTTATTTAAATATGTATTCTGTTTGTATAAATATATTTATAGAAAATTTTAATAAAACATGTCAGAACTTTTTGTTAATATTTAGTATCAGTTTATAAAAACTAATATAAAGTAGTGAAATTTAACCGATAATTGTAACTGATACAAATATTAAAATATATCATTTTTACTTCAATTATTAATAAATGATATAAATAATTAAAATCAATTATTTGAACTGATGTTAATACTAACATCACTTAAAACAAACGATATAAATATTGACATCATTTTTTATGACTGATATATATATTGACATCAATTATGGTAGTCGATGCAAATATTTATTTTTTGCATCAATTCTTAACAAAATGATAGAAATTATTTGCATCACCACTTTCAGAGTCACTTATATAAGTGATGTAAAATGTTTTTACATCATTTATAACTGATTCAAATATTAAAAATAAATGATTCTAAACGATCTTTTTTTTGTAGTGACGTATCAGTTCTTTTTGATAATATTCATTCAAATGTACGCATGCGAAATAAAACAAAAGAAGAAAAGAACCAAAAAATATCAGAATTGAAGTAGGCTACCGACGAGTTTTATAACTTACTGATATCTATCAGTGTGTTTTTTTTTTCTATTTTTGCTAAACGATATGTGGTTTTTAAGCGACGTGAGACTTATGAAAAATATTTCCCGACGTATTCACATTGTGTCTGGTAGGTCTTATTGCCAACTTGTAGTTTATCAGGATTTTGTTTGTGTATGCTGAATGCATGGATCTAAAACAACGTGATAATCGTGTCAGATTCAGTGTAATTGGAATGTACGCGTATTCTTAGGTCAAAGTATTGAAACGTAACTGAACAAATGCGACAAGAGTCAATTTTTTTTTAACTAAACAAGAGTCATATCTTTTTTTTTTTGTAAAAGAACAAGAGTCATATCTTTGATAACTAATAACAAGCAACATGGGAATTATCGTTGATTTATATAAATGTGTGTAGAGATGTCGATATTTACTCAATCCTTATTTTCAACGAAGAAAATAATATTATCCTTATTCAACAAAAGACGAACTTTTTATTGGTGTATGATCAAAAAAGATAAAGAGATTATTTGTTACAACTTACAAGTCGTCAGTCGTCACATGCGACTTTTTGTGCTTCACGGATGAATTACAGTATTAATATGGAATAGAATCACCGACATGGTACTATGAACTTTGTGCAATCCGATGTCTAACTCAAGAAATATTGCATACGACGCGTCTTCCGTACTCATATACTAAAGCATCTTTGGTCTGATGATTGTAGAAGATTATAAGTACTAATGTTGGCCAGACATTTACAAACTGACAAATTCTAACGTGAAAACAGCTTATTTATCGTAAGTTTGTCTTTTGGAAATAATCTTGGTTTCCATGTAAAGTGTATAAAAGTGTAACCAATGGTTTTATAGCTTCTTCTATGATGACATTGGTATTGGAGAGAGATAGAACCTTTCAAGCAAAAAATGGTGGACACGTTGCAGAAGTTTTAACAAGCGATAAGCAAAACTATTTAAAGGAAAGGAATAATTATAATCTTCTGTCAAAAGGAGAGAGAAGAGAGAGAAGAGAGAGAAAAAGTGAATCGTGGTTTGGATCCGGCGGTCGGTCGGTGCGTTAGCATCCGTGCCGCCGCCGGTATTCGTTTTCTTTAAGCTAAAATCTAGTCTGGTGTTCTTCCTCTTGTCTCCTCCGGCATCTGCTTTGTCCGAACTCTGGCTAGCCACCTCAACGGTGGTTCTGTTCTTGGAGCAACGACGCGGTGGTGGGTTGATGGCGCGGTGAAGACATCTTTTGTTTGGATCTACTTCCGGGAGATGGAGGCTACCGTAGCTCCGTCGACGCCGGCCTTCGTATCCGCGACGGGGAAGCCTCTTCGGTTCCGCCGTCATCGGCTCTAGTCTCCGGGGTGTGAAGATCTCCACTGTCTTGCGCCGCCGGCTTTCGGCTCCTAGTATATTAGGGTTTAGGTTTTTTTTTCTTTTCTTCTCTTTGTGGCTCGTTTGGGTTTGGTTGACCGTGATGCATGTGAAGCGTTCTCTAGGGTGTGTGCGATAAACTACGGGAGATGAGATCTCGTAGCGACGATTGATGCTCTCTCCGATTAGAGCCACCCTAGATCGAAAAAGTGTTCGCGATGAGGATGTGTGGAGTTTGTGAGCTCCGTTTGGGTTCCGGTGAACTGAGATGTGGTTCTTCGGTGGTAGCGTGAAGCGGTGGTGGTGTGCCGGCCTGCGTGACGCGTGTCCCTCGAGGCTGAGGATGTGAACACGTGTCTTGATTCTTCCAAGGTTAGATCTACGCGGCGGCTGACATCTCGAGCATTCAGTAGCGCTAGGGTTTTGGTTTGTTTGGGCTGTAGGCCCGTTTCGGATTGTAATTTGGGCCCGAAGTTAGCGGGCTCGTTTGGTTGTAAGCTTTTGGGCTTTGGCCTTTATTTAATATAAAATTTTGAGGGAAAAAAAAAAAAATCTTCTGTCAAAGATATCAGCCACTAGGTAGGTAAGTCAGACTTTCTTGGATTTTAACGATAAACTGATGAGAAAGGAAATGTAATATGTGCATTGGTCTACTCTTGCAAGTTTGTGCAAATTGCGTAAAAACTATATATGTCAAATGTGATTCATGAGTACTTCCAAACTTTTATTAGAATAGTCACATATTCTACGACTAACTCGTGCATCTATTATTAGCTTTACGACCAACCACACACCATAAGTCAAATGTTCCGCATTAGCTAACCGTGTCGTGGATACCAACTCGAAATTTGACTTGAAGCAATTTTACTATTATTAATTCATTCTATATTGGACCTAGAAGTTTTAATATACTATAGGTTAATGTGGAGCCGTTGTCCTTCCAATGATGTCAGTGCCCTATTTCCTAACCTCACAATACGCTTTTTTACACGAGATTAGTAATAACTGTATTACCCACATTTTTCATTAGGACTATTCACTAATCACGGGATATATTTACACTATACGAACTTGCTTTGTGAAAAAAAGATGTAACATATTTTAATAGAAAAAAGGTTTCAAAAAAAAAAAAAAAAAAAGGATGTAACATACATATATAGGTATGCCTCTCTGTGTGACGGACCGACGGCAGATCTAGATCTAGTTGACACAAGGTATGGGTCATCTTGTCTTGGCTTGCACCACTTTGCAGAGTTGTGATAAATTGTCCACACTTACTATTACATTCATGCACGTCCCAGGTTTATTATTACCTCGTAAAAAGATGCATGAAACTGTATTACTATTATAACACGAAAATGTTGCTTTTTTTATTTATAAACGTATCTTGTCTTGACAAAAATGGTCCAAACTAGTTACGTATTACCACGTGTCAATCTCTTATTTCTGACGATATCGAAATGTTAATTTTCCACTTTCCAATATCTAAACTCGAATCCTAGTGACTTCACCGTATTGAAGTTTTGCCCTCAAATCAGTTTATATTATCAAAACAAACCCACATTGTTAATGTATATAATCATAAATCACAGTGACAAGTCACTTCTTAATTCTATTAATCCATGACGCTAAGAAGCCGAACCCAGACATAACAAGTGAAGTGTAAAAATAAGAAAAGAGAAATTTTCTTAGATAATCTGTTTAGTTTATTTTCACAAAATATGATTTAAAGAGAAAAAATGATCAAAATATGTTTTATTAAATGATAAAATATGCATTTATACCATTTAGATTAACTAATCCAGATTTAAAGTTTAGAGTTAAGAAATGAGTTTTTGGTATGAATTTCAAATTTCAAAAAAAGTTATTAAAACTTTTAAAACAAAAAATAACTATTTTAAACATTTTATTTTTTGAGTGATATTTTTGTGACAAAAACTTAGAAAAGTTATTTGAGAGAATTGACCAAATGAAAATACTCAGTCAGTGAAGTTTTTTATTTTTAAAATGATATGAATATTATAATTATACATACTCATTGGATGCAAACAAAAAAAAAGAAATTCCCAATTGCAAAAAAAGATATTTTGCATTTTTCAATTTTTAGATGTGGGTATATCTTATATATTTTGCCAATCACAAAATTTCCTACAGAAACTTGCACCTAATTTTCCTCAACTAATTTGGCCTTTAATGCTACCAATCCACCACTCTATATATTATTTATAGGCTGTAAAATCAATGGAACTGTGTTATCGATATAGTTTTCATTCATATAAACATAACGTTATCCACAAAAGAACAAAGAAAATCAGATAAACATATTATCCTCGCGTGATATTACAGTTTCTGAAGGAACAAATTATTCAAGTGGAAAAGATAAGACTATTTTTGTTTTGTAAAAAAAATTGTTTTTTTTATGGCGACAAAATCAGACTTAGCAATGTATAATATAAAGCGGTCAGAGCACAGGCCCCATTATTGTCCACTCTAATCCAAGTTTTATAGCTCAAATTCGAAATCTCGTTTTCCAGAAGTTGATGGTTACCCAACTTTGTGTCCCTCTTGTTTGAAATTGTTTTCTTTTGAAAAAAGCTTGCTAATTGTTTGAAATTGTTTAGCATTTTCTTTTGGAAAATCATATTGTACCGAACGATATTAAATTACATTCAAATTTATATACCAAATGTTTTCAAAAACAAAAAAAAAATGTTTATGTTTTTAAACGTCAACTGAGTAAAAAACAAAATAAAAAATGGAAAACTTATTATAATAGGAAAACGATGGAGATCATAATGATAAATGAGAGGGAAGGCTTTGTTCCAACAACAAAAAATGAGAGGGAAGGCCATATTATAGCAAATAAATAGACCATATATCAAAGAGAGCTTTGCAAAATAATCCAAGGGATGTTTATAAAATGAAAAAAAAACAATTATCATAGCTTATAATCAAAAAGTAACATTGATCTGCTACAAGACATAATGCTAATTTAAATATACTAAACTAACAAAAATAAAACTCTATTGATTTATTGTCGTAGGAAAACGATGGAAGGCATCAATCATAGATGATAAACGGCATAGAGAAGGAACAAATACGATATATCATAGATAAAGGTGCTTTTGCAAAATTCCTTAAGGAATAATTATGAAATGAATAGTAAAAAAAATAAATAATTAACGAGAAATTCAATGCGACTTCCTTTAACACTGGTGTCTGGTGGGGTTCTATCCTATCCCTTTCTCTTTCACGTCAAAATATTATAAAATGGCATTGCCACCGTGTCAGTCGCTCTTAAGTTTTAACATGTGGCACACATGCCATTCCATGTGGATCTTTATATAAATCAAAGCCTTTTCTTTTCTTTGCACAACCCAATCATTATTTATTGTTCAACACTCAAGAAGAGCTTTTGAGCGACTCAAACAAGATCTTTAAACTATTGAACGAAAAAGAAAAGGACTGTATTCTGTATAGGAAAATAGGCGATTGAATTTTAAACGTTACTGATGTGATGACATCCCTATGAATGTGTATTTGTAGTTGTAGGGACGAACTTATACGAAATGGAACATGTGAGAGAATTGAAGAGATAAGTAATGACGAATGCGCTTTATAAAAAAATACATTCGTGGAGTTTTCAAGTGATGATATGTGGATCTTTTCAAATGATCTAGATGAGTACCAATATCCTAATGTTTCAGTTGTTTTTCTTCTTCATCATTGTACTAACTTATCCTCCCGAATAATTACTTCGTGATGCATTCATGACCATGACATGACCGATGACACCCCACTTCATTGTTAATGAAGAGGGGGGAAAGCAGTCGAACCTGATGGGCTTCCCAAAAGCTAAAATACTAGAAAATACAATATGAATGGTTTTGAAAACTAGTTTTGGGCCGGTTGTATAGATAAGGAAACTAATGGACTCTCTGAAAAAAATAAACACAAGTTTTCTTAAAACATATGGATTTGACATAAAAGAAAATGGGGTGAGAGAGGCTCGAACTCTCGACCTCAGGATCACTCAGTAGCTATGAGACCTACGCGCTAGCCAACTGCGCCACCACCCCAGATGCCTTCTAACTCAAAACTAAATTGTCTCTAATTTTGCATGCTTCCTTTGGAGTCTAATCCACCATATCTGATGCAACTGAATCAAAATAAGAATTAAAATGGTTTTTAATAAAACACCAGCAGTAATATGATATAAACAATTAAAAATATAATGTAAACACAGCAGCAATGCAGCATGTTTCTAAAAGGAAAAACAATAATTGTCGAAATAAAATTTAAATTTAATTCACTGATTAAACACTATTCGTAAATTTTTGTATTTCAGACAACCTATTTGAGAGCAGGTAAGTGTGACAGGAGGTCCTGGTGGAAGGAGCTGACAGTTCACAGAATCTCTCCAATTTCTTCTTATTACAGCTCTTTCCAAACTTCCTTCCAACTGTCTCTCCTATTTGCCACGTTTCCTGGCTCCACCACAACTATCCTTATTCCTCCATCGTGTAAAAGAGAACAGATACAGATAACACAAATGAATTATGAAGGGTTGGATATGCAGATTGTAAATTCCGAGCTTCTATTATTTAAGGATAAAAGTATAACATTCTAATATATAAGATGGACTTAGTTGAAAAAATAAAAGCCAAAGATGTGGATTAAAAAAGATGATGATGAATAAGGATGATCGTGCGTACGTGTGTGTATGAAAGCTGCTCTGCAGTGAGCTCATCTCATGATGTAGTCCTTTACAGCATGTATATATGTCTTTTAGTTTTAGCTATATGCATTGCATATAGGTCAAATACAAAGAAACAATTAACAATGTGTAACAAAAAAAGAAAGAAGACCTAACATACAAAATTCATAAAACAAATTCAAAAAAAAAAACAGGAGAAAACTCAATGCTTAGAAGTATTATGTATAACATTTCATCAATGTACATTAAAGTTTTAAATTAATTATATAAATCTCGGGGGACTGTTATATATAAATAAATATATCTATATTTTTTTGAATTTATATATTAATATCATGAAGGCATGGTAAGAAAATATAAAGAGAGAATAATTTCAATTTGGTTAAAGTCGTCCAATATAATTGTTTTTTTATTAGCAAGAAGTCTCATATAATCTAAGATACGAAATTTTGATTATACACAACGACTAACGTCGCTTGAAACCGCAAATATGATGCAATAAGTTAAATGTTGCACTATACACTAAATTTAGATGATTAAATAAGAAGGATGACTACATGATCTTTCTGATTTATAATTGTAGTTCCAAAGTCGTAAACATTGAGGATGAGAAATCGTCAAAGGGATCTACCCAAAAGTCAAGAGCCTCTTCGTCAATATTTTTATTTATTTCTACTCATGGTTTGGTGGAAAGAATAATGGACTTCCACTAATCATGAAAACTCATTACAAAACTGTTTGGCTCAGTCATTAAATTACTTGATATTTGATTCTTAAACAACACATACACTTTACATCAATTTAACAATGTGAATGAGTGCAGCAGCTAATACATTTTTATTTAAATAATAACATCGGGTTGTCAGTTAGCTATGCATGTCCTTCTTTATGATTGTATACCCAAATCAGATGAGAGGATCAGGAATTATGCCCCATAATTGTATTGTAATTAAATCAGAGACTTTAGAACTACAGAACTGTATGAAAAAAATATAAAGAATAGGAAGAATGTAATTCTAAAATCCAGACTGTTCATTTCGTCTGTTCATAGCTTTCCAGTTAGCTGATGATTAAAGAGAAGGTTAAGTACATGTTAGCATGTGAGAATAAGGAATAAGTTACATTATTCAATAAATTATATACATGCAAATGCATTTATATTAGTATTGTATAAATATACGTTATTAATTTTAGTGCGAAGAGAAAATAAACGATCACGAATAGAATTGTGCTACAGCCTACACGAAACCCACAGAGACGAACAGTAGGAAGAGATCAAAAGACCAACTCAAAAGAGAACATGGGAAAAGATAAGAACAAAATACTGTATTGAACTTATTAAACAACAGTAATTTGACATGATCCGCATATTACTAAATGGACTTTAGTAATTTAAGGAATATTGTCATAGATATTTCCCTAATCAATGACATATATAAAAATTCAAGAAATATTTGATAATTTCTATAATAACTACATATTATATTGGATCTTTTCTTTCCTTCTAAATCCTGGTATTCATAATGTAAATTCAGTATGAACATTATTAGATTATTACTAATACTATAACAAGAATTGAGATTCTTCAAAATCTTCAATTAATTAAACTAAATAAACACTAACAGAAATAATCAATTACACTATCTGGTAAGCAATAAGTACCTTGATTATAATGAGATATAGTATAGTTAACCAAAACTATATTATAATGATCAAATACGCAAGAAGAACGTCGCTATAATAGAAAAGAAGTGTTATCTAATTATATAATAGAGAAGAAAAGTTGTGGAGGAGCTATAATGATAAAACCTGGCAAATTAGACAGCCAAGACATACTCAAGTGCTGCCTTGTCACATCTCTCTCCTTCTTCTTACAAAACCCTCCAATCCCAATTCTAACATCTCAAAACAATCTTGTTCTTTTCTCTCCCTACGTCTCTCTCTATCTCTCTGTTTGCGGGGTCGGACCCAATACGACACTGGATTAAGGGTTGCAGATTGCAACCTTTCGATTGGTCTCACTCCTCTCTGCCCAACCAAAAATATCATATGATGATATAAAGAAGCCAACTCTGTCCACTGCAAATCTCTTTCCTTTCTCTTGTTCCTCTTCATTTCTTTACATATTTAATTTATTTATTCAATCTTTTTTTTGTTTCTTGTTTGGGTTGTATGATCAAAATCATCATCGGGAAACACCATATTATTTGCTGTTAAATTCTAATAACTATTCAAAACAAATGTCTCAAACGAGCTATTACCGATCGCCGTTCGGAGACACGACTTACACCAAAGTCTTTGTTGGAGGATTAGCATGGGAAACTCCCACCGAAGAGATGCGTCGTTACTTCGATCAATTCGGAGAGATTCTTGAAGCCGTCATTATCACTGATAAAAACACAGGAAAATCTAAAGGCTATGGTTTCGTAAGTTCTTGGTTTCTCTTACTTTATTTATTCAAGAACTCTATTTTTATTAAGGGATTGATTAATTTTTTGTGTATCTCCGATCGTTATTTAGGTGACGTTTCGCGAGGCGGATTCTGCAACGAGAGCCGTGGCTGAGCCAAATCCGGTGATCGACGGAAGAAAAGCTAATTGTAATATTGCTTCTTTTGGACGGCCTAGACCATCGCCACCTCGAGGTTTTGTTTATTATATCTTAAAAACTATAACCGTAAAATCTATATTTTTTGTTCATTCCGGAGGTGGAGGATTATCATTATTGTTTGATAATAATATTAATATGGTTGGTACGTTATCAAGAGAATAGTTTATCTTGTTGTCTTTTATTGTGTAACGTTAACCATATTAGCTGTAATGGTTGTAGTTAGTAGAATAAGTACTTTTCCAATATGTTTTCAGGATACACACATTTTGCATTTGTATTCAAATTATTAGAAAACAAATATCATAGAATTGCTAATTTTGATTGTTGTCTTTTATTGTGTAACGTTAACCATATTCTGTAATAGTTGTAGTTAGTAGAATAACATTTTTCAATGATGTTTTGAGGATACACACATTTGGATTTGTATTCAAATTATTAGAAAACAAATATCACAGAGAATTGCTAATTTTGAATCATAAAGTACCAATGTAAAAGACCATAATAGATTTTTATTTTATTTTGTGCGTGTATGTTCTCTTTCATTATAGGTCGAGGACAAACAGGAAGTCCAAGTCAGTACCAAAGTGGAGGACCATCAGCCTATACAGGGATGGCTGCACCGCTGCCACCGGCTGCAGCTGCCCACCAGCTCATGTATCCATCCTATGGGTGAGCTATATATATTTAACTGGCTCTAATTATTGTGAAGCTCGTGTGTTTAGTTTAGGAGAGATCAAATTGTAAATGTTCTGCATAGATAAGGAGATGATGGTCCATTGAGATTGAAATGGTAGGAGACAATTTAATGCGTCAATCGAGCCACTTGTTGTCAGGCTGTACATACCAAAACATAAATATATGTAGATAGAAAACCCTGCAGCAATGTATATATAATTGAGCTAATACTATAGGAAAATGCTGATTAAAAGATGTTTTCTATAGTAAAATATGTTTCAAAAACAATAATTATCAAGTATACTATTTTTTTTCTTCACTAAATTTTTAATCATTTTATTATTCGTTTTTTCAGGTACACCTATAACCCTGATCAGTTTGGATACCACCAAGTCAGTTTCTCTTTCTCTCCTCTTCATTTGTATGACACACAAACACGTATATATGCTGACATACACATAATATATATATATATATAAAGTAAAATCAAATGTAATCATGAAGTGCAAGATATAAAATTAATAATGTGATTTTACGTACAACGTATCTTGCACATGTCGACCACTTACATAATGCATGAAAAACACCAGCACATGCATTCTTGTTGTAAACAGAGAATGCATAAAGTTCAAAAAGATAAATCGACATGCATTGAATATGATGATCGAGTATATACATGCTGCAGGCTTTGTACAACACACAGTTGCAACAAGCACAATACTATCAACAGCAGCAACAGCTCTATGGAGGAGGAGCAACATCACCATCATCATCATCAGCTACCATCATGCCTTCTCCTTACTATTATGGCTATTCTCTTCAAGCTCCTAGAATGCCATACCAACATCATCATCTTCCTCAACCATATAACCCTCAACAACATCATCATCAACGGTTTACTTCTCCTTTCTTCGTTTACCCATCCAATTCCTCTTTTGCACCTCCTCTCCAAGGACCACACTCTTCTTTCACAGGTGCGTACTTACTTTCTTTTGTTATTGTTATGAATCCTGCATTTGAAATAAAAAAAAGTGACTTAAATTAAGAAAGTGACATGAACTAATTAATACATTCATTGCTAATTGGTTTTATTTTTTAAAAAATGATATAAAACTCTAAACATGGTCAATTTGTTTCAAACTTCACAAAGAGACAAATGTATTTATGCACATTATAAAAAAGTATTTATGCACATTATAAGTAAAAAAAGTAGGGATGTGGGTTTCAACCATTTATGTGAAGAAATAGAAAAGAAAAGGAGAGTGAATGATTGGAGAGAAGAGTAAATCAAGGATGCATGTGGAATGAGCTGTCTATTTTCAATACATTGGTATATGTGTCTCTTCTCCATCATCTGTCAATTTGGTCTCCACGCCACTGAAGCCAACATACACTGTCAACATCTCCCTACATCCACATATATGTTTTAGACACTGTGTGTTTGTGTTCTATACCAACAGTGATCATGCAATTAGTATCTATCACCTTTTTAAATTTAACGATCAAATACACTATTCTATAGACAAAAGCTGAAAAACTGATTCATATGATTCAGAGACTAAGCCTTAACTAATATCTAGTTTAAATCAGTAGTATACATTTTTATTTAATAGCTTTTTTCTCTCCAGAATCTGAAGCACCAGAGCAAGTACCAGGAGAAGGTGAGGCAACAACAGCTGCACCTGAAATCACAACCAGCAACTACAAAGAACCAATATCTTCTTGATATCTTGCATTTTCCCAATTTGTACAATCTTCACATTTTTATCTCTCTCTCTCTCTTCGCTGCACCTGAAATTACAAACAGCTAATTCATTTATTGCTCAATCAGAGCTATGACTTGAGCCCCAAGAAGACGACTCAAGACTGTCTATCTCTTTATGATACTCTTGTCATAGTATTTTTCTCCATATCTTTTTCTGAAGGAATTATATAAACAGTGTCCTTCATGTTCTTCTTATTCGTTATTTTTCATTCTAATAATTTCAACTTTATGCTATATGATTCACATTCCTGCTTTCTCCTTTATCTTTTTACTTCTTTATATCCACTCAGATATTTTTTTTGGAGTTTCAATATATGTAACCCAAGTGAGAAACAAAAAATACGGATCATATTGCAATTATATATATCTTTTGAAATTGTAAACTTTTAATATTTGAGTTAATTTCATTCAAATGCCAGCTGAGTTGATACTGAGACACTATTCCATGCCTGTATATATATTTGGCATCTTCGAAACCTTATGGACCCTATATAATGGGCTTTTCCATTTCAAAAGAGCATTTGGATATATAAAGCCAATTATGTCAAGTCCTTAAGCCTAATGTAGTCTCAAAATGCCTCCTTTAACTCTATTCTCATTCGGTTAGAAATATAAAATCAAGTTAAGAGATGCATCATGCATACCGTTGAGAGGAATTGTCCCCTTCTCAACGAGTATTTTGATGATGGAGAATTGAGATACAAGATGAGTGTGGTAGCACTAATCATCCGGAGCCATAACCATATTTCATTATTTTGTAGCTTGGTCGTAGACTCGTAGTCATGAGAAAGTGTGAGACGGTGGCGGTATTGTGTCAAGAGCGAATGTTATCAATAGAAAAAGAAAGAAAGAGAGCTGAATAGTACTAAACGCTTTTCAGGGTATATAAATACAAAAATCTTAAAATCTTGTGTGAAAATCTATGGCGACTGCGTATTTATTCACCTGTTGACTTGTTAACCTTTCTTAACCTACTCAAAACAGAATATCCCAGGCGATACCAATCTAAACCGAATTACCAAAATACCCCTTAAAGAAAGAGGCTACCTTCCACTGGACCCACGTAAAGTCTCGTACTTACCAAACTTCAAAAGCCCTTCACAAATGTGACGTCAACTCAAACTCTTCCTCAGGTATATAATATATAAATATACGAAACAAAACACGTCCTGTCTCTCTTAACCAAAAAGGACAAAAACAATGGCACTCATTAACGGCGGCTTGAATCTTCCATCTACCAAATCTGCAATCCACCACCGTAAACCGGTGACTCCCTCCGCCTCTAGACCGGCATTCCTACGAATCTCCGCCGTTACCGATCCGAAGAATGGACCTAAATGGTCTCCAGAGACTTGGAAGGCGAAGAAGGCGTTGCAGCAGCCGGAGTACCCGGATCAGAAGGAGCTGGACTCGGTCCTCGAGACGATCGAAGCCTTCCCGCCGCTCGTGTTCGCCGGGGAGGCTAGGCTGCTGGAGGAGAGGCTAGGTCAAGCCGCAGAGGGAGAAGCGTTTCTGCTGCAGGGAGGTGATTGTGCCGAGAGCTTCAAGGAGTTCAACGGTAACAACATCCGTGACACGTTCAGGATCATTCTCCAGATGGGTGCGGTTTTGACGTTCGGCGGTCAGGTTCCGGTTATCAAGGTAACCGGTTTTAGTGGTTGGTTCGATGCGTAAATTAACCTCTAACTAGATGATTAATTATTGGTTTTAGGTTGGGAGAATGGCTGGTCAATTTGCTAAGCCGAGATCAGACTCGTTTGAGGAGAGAGACGGCGTGAAGCTGCCGAGTTACAGAGGAGACAACATTAATGGCGATGCCTTTGATGCCAAGTCAAGGATCCCTGATCCACAGAGGATGGTTAGTGCCTATTGCCAATCTGCAGCCACTTTGAATCTGCTTAGAGCCTTTGCCACTGGTGGCTACGCTGCTATGCAGAGAGTTACTCAGTGGAATCTTGATTTTGCTGAGCATAGCGAGCAAGGAGACAGGTAAAAACCTAAACCTGCTGTTTGCTCTAGCAAGTTTAGGGTTTGGTCTTGATTATAAGCTAATAAAACATTGGTTTATGGCTCCAAAAAAAAGAAATTAGTATATGAATATATATAGACCACAAATTGTTAAACAAAAATTAATTAAATTTCATTTACAAATTGTCTATAGTTCCTAAAATTACCGGCATTGTTGGTGTAATTAGACATAACAAACAATGTATATATGTTAAGTTCAAGTTTTATGTGTTGTGTTGATCTTTGAGTTTTTGTTTTTGTTTTTGGTTAGGTACCGTGAACTTGCTAACCGGGTTGATGAGGCACTTGGGTTCATGCACGCTGCTGGGCTAACGCTTGATCATCCTATAATGCAAACGACAGGCTTCTGGACATCTCATGAGTGTTTGCTCTTGCCTTACGAACAATCACTGACCAGACTAGACTCTACCTCTGGTCTCTACTATGATTGTTCTGCCCATATGGTCTGGGTTGGAGAGCGTACCAGACAGCTTGATGGTGCCCATGTTGAGTTCCTTAGAGGCATTGCAAACCCACTCGGTATTAAAGTAAGTTCACATCATCTGATGAACTGTTTGAATGATAACTTGTTTTCCTAGACCGATATTTATTGTTTTTTTTTGTGGTTGGTTGTGTAGGTGAGTAACAAGATGGATCCGGCCGAGCTGGTGAAGCTGATTGAGATCCTGAACCCTGAGAATAAACAGGGGAGGATAACGATAATCACAAGAATGGGTGCGGAGAATATGCGTGTGAAACTTCCTCATCTAATTAGAGCTGTTCGTGGGGCTGGACAGATTGTGACATGGGTTAGTGATCCTATGCATGGTAACACCATCAAGGCTCCTTGCGGTCTCAAAACTCGTCCTTTTGACTCCATCCTGGTACGTTTTACACACGATTATGTTAATGTTTCAACATGAGAGTGACCATTTAGTTTCTTTGATTACCGCAAAAGATGGTACTAATACCATCACATCATACAATATTAATGTTGCAGTTGTGTTAGGTGAGATAACGAAATGTTGATAAAGTTAGGTGAGGAACATAAGTTAGGTGGTTAGCAAGAAAGATACTCTTATTAGGTTTGTGCAAAGAAAATATTTTAGCTCCGTATATTTTTTTTAGAAGAAAACATCATTATATAACTATATACATAACTAAAACTCAACCAAAAATATAATAGAATACTATATAACATAAAAGTTAATTCTAAAATTTGGGTCAAATTTCAAACAAAATTGTTTTCTCTAAAACTACATCTAATCTGCTAAACTAGTATTATGTTTTATGAATCATCTGATAAACTAGTATTAAAATGTTGGGTAATGAATGTAATAGGCGGAAGTGAGAGCGTTCTTTGACGTGCACGACCAAGAAGGAAGCCATCCAGGTGGTATACACTTGGAGATGACAGGACAGAACGTGACCGAGTGTATCGGTGGGTCACGCACAGTGACCTTTGACGACTTGGGTTCACGTTACCACACGCACTGTGACCCACGCCTCAATGCGTCACAGTCCCTTGAGCTGGCCTTCGTCATTGCGGAACGGCTTAGAAAGAGACGGATCAATTCCCAACAAGCTTTTGCCGTCTAGTAATCGGGGAAAGCTAAAACATTTTACATGACTATGATCTCTACCTTGTGGTTATTTTAAAGAGACGTGACACGATTTTAGTCTGTTTTATTTAATCCAGAAACAAGAGTTTCATTTGCCTTGGTGCATGTACTCTATACATCATTCATCATTGTGTCGTTGTATTTCGGATACTGCATCAGTTTTTCTTTGTGTTCAAATAAGATATTTTCTCTTTATCAATGAATCAAAGGTTAAACACAGTTGCTTAAGGTATGGTTTGGACACGCATTTGCTTGATATAAACTAGTGGGTCACAATCATACACATCCAAGCCCATTTCGGATTCTCCCTCCATCCAGATTTGGGCTTTAACCCATTAATTTAAGACTACGTGCCGTTTCTCGTTCCCACATTAATTAAAGACTACGCACCGTTTCTCGTTTCTTCTGGAAGGAAAAGAACCGCGTTTTCTACAAAAAATAAACGATTTCGCTTAAGCTAAACGCGATGTTGTTCCCTTCTCACATTAGATTCGTCAGCGAAAACGACACCGTATCGAAAAGCTCGTACACCAATTAAACCGCGTACAACGTGCGAAAGGCATTCCATTTTATCAACGGTGAATCATCATCACGCGCCACCGCGACGAGAGAGAGAGAGAGAATTGAAATTGGACGACGTGGGAAGCAGCAAATGGACGGCGAAACGACGGCGTTTCAGGAGAGAGATCGGCGTCCAGAGGCGCTCGGCGCTCTCAGCGTCCTCCCAGATGAAACCATATGCGTCCTCCTCGAGTACCTTGCTCCACGAGACATCGCTCACCTCGCTTGCGTTAGCAGGTTTTCTTTCCAGATTGACTATGAATCAATTCAATATATATATATCAGGAATTTGAAGGCTAAGGTTAGATATAGATGAATATTCGAATTGTTTTTGGATATGTGTGCAGTGTCATGTACATTCTATGCAACGAAGAGCCTCTATGGATGAGCTTATGCCTCAGAAAAGCAAAAGGTCCTCTCGACTACAAAGGCTCCTGGAAAAACACCACACTGCATCTGTGAGTAACCTTTTTTTGGAATCATTCGAGTTTAGATTTTGTAAGTGATTGATTGTTTTTTTTCTCTTATTTATGATATACAGAGAAGGAGTTACTCGAGATAATGATACAAAGCCTTTGCATTTTGATGGTATCATCTTTCTTGGTTCATATAGTAGTCTTTTTTAAAATGATTATTATTTTGAAAAGAAAATTTTACTCTACAACAACAATTAAAGTGATAGGAGTGTTCTTCTTGCTATATGATCATGTTGGTTCTCTCACGTGACTCTGCTCATGTGCAGGGTTCAATTCGTTGTACTTGTATAAACGATTCTATAGGTGTAATGCGTCTCTTGACGGCTTCTCTTTTGATGATGGGAATGTCGAACGTAGGAGAGACATCTCCTTGGATGAGTTTACCAAGGAATACGACGCTAAGAAACCTGTATGCCCCCCAATCATTTTATTTACTCATCTAGTTTTTTTTTATCTGTGTGAGGTTGTGTCTTGGTTTGCTGGTAAAGAAGATTGTGCTCTGTTACATATTTTCAGTTGTGATGATGTTGTTACTCTTGGCTATGTGGTTTTAGGTTTTGCTCTCTGGTCTTGCTGATTCTTGGCCAGCTAGCAATACATGGACAATCGACCAGTTATCAGAGAAATATGGTGAAGTCCCGTTTAGAATCTCTCAGCGGAGTCCGAACAAGATTTCTATGAAGTTCAAGGATTACATCTCGTATATGAAACTCCAGAGGGATGAAGATCCTCTTTACGTTTTCGATGACAGGGTACGGGAAATTTGCCGCGTAATTTATATAACACTTTTGAGTTGCTGGAGTGAAAATATTCTTTTAAGGATTCAACGTTTCGTGTAGTTTGGGGAAGCTGCTCCTGAGTTGTTGAAAGACTATAGTGTGCCTTATTTGTTTCAAGAAGATTGGTTTGAGATTTTAGACAAAGAGAACCGTCCGCCATACAGATGGCTTATAGTTGGTCCGGAGAGGTCTGGTGCATCTTGGCATGTTGATCCAGCTCTTACCAGCGCCTGGAACACCCTGCTTTGCGGTCGGAAAAGGTAAACTTCTTTTTTTTTGCTTGAATAACTATTTTATTTTACAATTATTAGCACACTCGTTTGGTAACAGTTATATTAGAGAGCCCTGTATACAATTTAGGAGAACAATGTAGAACTGAACAGGAGCATCCAAGGTTATGGTTTTAACTTAAATCAAGTATTGCATTTAATAATTCATTTTTGTAAGTTTTCATGATTTCATGATCAAGAACTGTGATCTAGCTCGCTAGTCCTTGAACTCCGTGATCACACTTTGTTGAACATTATTCTTCTCTTTTTTAGCTTTAAGTTCTCCTGCAACTTTGTTCTTCCTTTCTCCATTGCTTCACTGGAATTAGGTAGTACTATATATATTGAGGATGACGTCATTTTATGTTTAAATAGGTGGGCGTTGTATCCCCCTGGAAAAGTGCCTCTAGGTGTTACAGTCCATGTCAATGAAGATGACGGTGACGTCAGCATCGACACCCCCTCTTCTCTGCAGGTATAATGCTGAACTGTTCAAGCACTAACGTTCTCGTTTCATCTTTACTGTATCCTGATAATTGTTTTCGATCCATGCACAGTGGTGGTTAGACTATTATCCTCTCCTAGCCGACGAAGACAAACCCATTGAGTGCACACTACTAGCTGGCGAAACGATTTATGTTCCAAGTGGTTGGTGGCACTGTATCCTCAATCTTGAACCAACAGTGGCCGTTACCCAGAATTTTGTGAACAAAGAAAACTTTGGGTTCGTGTGTTTGGACATGGCGCCTGGGTACCAGCACAAAGGGGTGTGTCGTGCTGGGCTCCTTGCTCTTGACGATGGAAACTCTGAAGAGATGGAAGAAGAAACACACGATGAGGACGACAGTACTCTGAGCTATTCTGACCTTACCAGGAAAGAGAAGAGGGTCCGTATGAACGGAGAGGGAGAGACTGAAAACCACGAAGAGGATGCCAATGGAGTCTCAAAGAGATACAATATGTGGAAGAATGGATTCTCTTATGATATCGATTCTTTGTCGAAGTTTCTTGATAAAGAAAGAGACCATTACAATTTTCCATGGTCTATGGGGAACTCTGTAGGTCAACGAGAAATGAGGGGCTGGCTATCCAAGCTTTGGGTTCTAAAGCCGGAGTTGAGAACCTTAATATGGAAGGTGATTCCTAGTTTCCTACTATAATGAAGATTTAGCTTTATAGCTTTATAAATTCTCTGCATCATCAATTCTTTCTACTTCCATATTAGGGAGCATGCATTGCTTTAAACGCTGAGAAATGGTTGCGATGTCTAGAGGAAGTATGTACTTTCCAGAACTTGCCGTCGGTTACGGAAGATGAAAAGCTTCCAGTTGGAACTGGCAGCAATCCTGTGCGTTGACTGTCTCTTAGAAAACCTACGCCTTTCACCTATTCGTTCTTACTTCTTTTATTATTTTCTGTTAAGGTTTATCTGTTCTCCGACTATGCGGTAAAACTGTTTGTGGAAGGAGGGTTGGAACAGTCTATGTACGGTCTTGGCACTGAGGCAAGTTAATCTTTATACAACAATTTAAGCAGTCCTTGTGCATCTGTTACAATTGTAAACCCCTTTGTTTTCTCTTTGTGCAGCTGGAGTTTTATGACATTCTTGGCCGGGCTAATTCTCCTTTGAAAAGCCATATCCCTGATGTTCTAGCAAGCGGGATTCTTTACTTGGAAAAAGGATCTTACAAAGTTATCCCTTGGGATGGCAAGAGAATCCCAGACATTCTCACTAGCTCCAATCTCGATTTTGATGCATCAATGTTGAACAGCGAGTTCCCATTTGGTATTTGGAACAAAACGCTACTTCAACATAGGAACAAGGGGAAGCCTCCAGCACACGATTCTTTCGGTTCATTGAGTTCACATGTTTGGCCCTATATTATAACACAGAGATGCAAAGGGAAGATATTTGCTCAACTGTGAGTTCTTTCCTTCTCAATTTTTTTATAATTTACGCATGGCTCATCTTTAAACCGAAAGCATGATCTTTAACTTGAAGCTGTTGCTTGCAGAAGAGATGACCTGACATGGAGCGACGCTCAGAACTTGGCTACCTTTTTGGGACAACAACTACGCAACCTTCACCAACTGCCATATCCTCCAGTCACACGTCCTGAGTTATTGAATGCAAACGATGTTCATGAGGAGTTGAAGATTCCTCCAGAATGGAAAGTCTTCGTCGATGATCTGTGCCAAAAGAAGAAGGACGTGACTAGTCGTCTGGAGAACTGGTATGCTTCTCATGACACTGTTTCCATTTGATTTTGCTCTAAAAAACTCACTGTTGGTGATATCTTCGTTCAGGGGAAATCCTATTCCTAAGGCTTTGATGAACAAAATAGACGAATACATGCCTGATGAGTTCTTTGTGGATTTGCTCCATGTTTTCAAGGTTGCTTATCATATACCTATCTATTGTATATACCTTCCGAAGGTTTGAGAATTAGCATAACCTTTTTTTGGGGATCATAGGACACAGATGTTGGAGACGAAACCAAGCCCTGCACCTGGATACACTCGGACGTCATGGACGACAACATCCACATGGAACCATGCGCAGCTGATGATTCTGTTGATGGCCAACACAACTCATGGCGTCCCGGTCATATTCTTGACTTCAGCGATTTATCCATAGGTATCCTAAATCTATAATCTAAATGCTATCAAAACTGCAAATGTGGAGAGGTTTACTGAAAGAGTGAGGAAAATTTGCAGGGGATCCCATCTTCGATTTGATACCAATACACTTGGACGTGTTCAGAGGAGACACTGATCTTTTCAAGAAGCTTCTAGAGAGCTACGGCCTTCCTTTAATCAGAAGTAAATCGGCGGCAGCAGACGGTACGAGGAAGAAAGTACTGTCTCCTTCCTACCGCACAATGTAAGTTAAATAAAGATAAATTTTGCATTCGAAGCTTTTTCTTGTGGTGTATGTAACTGTGAAGTGCGATCGGTGGTTTTGCAGGTGTTATTGTTTATTGCATGAAGACAATGTGTTGGGTGCAATGTTCAGTATCTGGGATGAACTTCGGACAGCTGAATCATGGGAACAGGTTGAACTCACTGTTTGGAGTCTACTCAACTCGTACTAGTCTCTTTCCAACCAATAATTTATATTACACATCACCAAACTAAATGTGTCTAAAATAAATCAATGCTGTAAAATCACGTTTTGTGTGTAGAAGAAAAGCTACAAGAACATGAAATCTCTTTGTTTTTGGTAATGCAAATGAAAAAAAAAATGGTCACAAAACGAAATCACCAGTATCGATATCTTCATAGTTCACATCCAAGTCATCAAGATCCATACTACTTTGCACCACCACTGCTTCCGAGCTTCCTCATGATCCACACTCTCTTCCTCTGTCTGAGACGGGTGATCGTTCATCATCAATGATCCTTCCGAGATCTCTCCACAGGCAAATTCTTGAGTGGCAAATTCTTGAGTGACTAATAATTATTCTTTGTCTCTCTATGATTATCCTTTGCTCTCCCAGTCACACACTAATCAATGTTAGTTAGAATAAACAATGAGAATGTGAAAACGAAATGGTAACATGTTTACCTGCTCAGGGTTAGTGACAAAGTAGAGCGTATCCGTTTGTGTCTATGACCTGTTTTTTCAGCTTTATAATTTACAAAGCAAAAACGAAAGATGAAGAAATCAAACACACGTGTGTATTATATAGAAGAGTGTCTGAAACTGAAAGAGGTAAGAGGAACCGAGACAGAGCTTCTCTGTTCTTGTCAGAAGACGAAAGAACCAATTAAATTAACTGTACGGAGAATATCTTGAGGGATTTCTTAAACAACGACGAAACAATTTTTGGAGGTAATATCCACGGAATTTTAGGAAGTGATGTAGTAATAACATTGCAAAGTGTTTTAACATTTTTTCTTGATATGTTCTTGGGAATCTGCTTCTGCCTTCATTTGTATGTTTATGTGACTATGGATCGGTGGAGAGTTTGACACGTGACAAATGTGTCTACTCTTACATCCAGTCGGAGCCTATGTATTATTTTTACCATGCCGCCTCGTCAAGACGTCAAGCATGCTTTCTTCTCAGGCATGAAACATATAGTATCACATAAAACTATATATTCGATTGGCCAAAGCCATTATCAACACAATGTTCCACATAAAGAAAACTAATAAAGTTGAAACAACTTAAGGAAGAAGTAAGATACGAACGAACATAATCATGCAGGTTCATGAATAAGTATTGGATGAATATATAACAAACAAAACTGTGAAGGACAAAACAAATCTTATTCTATTTTAGGAAAATCACTCAAAAAAAGTTGAAATGATTTTTTTTTGACCAAAAAAAGAGCTGTCGAGTAAACCGTGACTATAATTAATAAACATCATTGACTTGATTTCGATAATAGAATACTATTGTTTGAACACATCATCACAATTAGCAAATAACTTATTTCAAGAAAATCTTGTGGTAATCGCTTATGTAGTAGTATCTAGTATCAATATATATTGATTTAAAGAAGTAAGA
Source organism: Raphanus raphanistrum subsp. raphanistrum (assembly GCA_019706035.1). Taxonomy (NCBI): domain Eukaryota; kingdom Viridiplantae; phylum Streptophyta; class Magnoliopsida; order Brassicales; family Brassicaceae; genus Raphanus; species Raphanus raphanistrum. The sequence goes on from CM033988.1 coordinate 57,164,433, forward strand.
CAATAAATTTTCACATAACCCAAGTTTCAAATTTTATAAGTTAGAGAAGTACTAGTCATGAAATACTATGCAACTAAATTTAAAATGTGAAAGATGAGTTGGACAAGAAATAGTCCTTTGGATCCCTGACATGCTCACAACACATGTGCTCCTCCAATGAGCTGTCTCCATTTTTGCTAACCCAACTTGCTTCCATTATTGTATTATTTCTACCAACCTAATAAACCCTTTGGTTTTAATAAAAATAAGGTAAATTAAGTATATTTACAATTACAAGCATAGAAAAACTAACCTTTATCTTATATATATATATATATATATATATAAACCCCAAAATATACAGTGATTCCATAGGGTTGTGGGAAAAAAACTCATGTAAACTAATATACAGTTTTTACACACACTACCGATATACAAATTTAGTAAATAAATGGTTATATAAATGATAAAATCAAAATATAACTTAATAGTATATGTAAAAACCTGAAAATATGTTATTTATAAACATAGAAAATACATGATTGGTTTTTTCTTTTTTTTTTGGTAAGAGAATTCAAACAAAGGCCCTTTAAAAAGCAGGGGACCTCCCGCAATAGTATCGGAACGAATCCAACGGCCCGTATTCAATATCGGATCCAGATTTCACTCTCGTCCTCTCTAAAACGCATTTATCGCGTTCCCTCATTAAACACTTTCATTCATTCATTCATTCATCCTCTCCTCATCAGATCTCAGATCTCTCAAAGAAAAAAACAATGGCGGTTTCTGCGCGGGAGGAGTTCGTGTACATGGCCAAGCTCGCGGAGCAAGCCGAGCGGTACGAGGAGATGGTGGAGTTCATGGAGAAAGTCTCGGCGGCCGTGGACGGCGACGAGCTCACCGTGGAGGAGCGAAACCTCCTCTCCGTCGCGTACAAGAACGTGATCGGCGCACGGCGGGCCTCGTGGCGCATCATCTCGTCGATCGAGCAGAAGGAGGAGAGCCGCGGCAACGACGACCACGTCAAGGCGATCCGAGACTACAGGGGGAAGATCGAGACGGAGCTCTCCGGGATCTGCGACGGGATCCTCAAGCTGCTCGACGACAGGCTCGTCCCTGCAGCTGGTTCGGGTGATTCGAAGGTGTTTTATCTGAAGATGAAGGGGGATTACCATAGGTACTTGGCTGAGTTTAAGACTGGTCAGGAGAGGAAAGATGCTGCTGAGAATACGCTCTCTGCTTACAAATCTGCTCAGGTAAATCTCAAATCTGAGCTGTGATTGGTGGATTAACAAACCGAAATGTGTAAATAAATAACCGAACGGTTAATATCGGAAAGAACTTTAAACCGGAAAAACTGAACCAAAAAAGAATGTCTACGTATAGTAAAAGATCTTTGAGGTTGCCTATGTTTTAGATCTAAGCTGCAATTCGTGATGATATTTTTATATACAGTTCATATATCTCTATATCCAAAATAAATCAAAAAGTTAAATAAATAAACAATAACAATCAAATAAAAATCGAATGTCTAGTCTAGTGTTAAGTAATTGGTGTGAACAAAGATATTTGAGCTTGCCTTGGTTTGTTAATAATGTTGTGGTGACTGTCTCTTTTACAGGATATTGCGAACGCAGAGCTAGCTCCAACTCACCCGATTCGTCTAGGTCTGGCATTGAACTTCTCTGTGTTCTACTACGAGATCCTCAACTCTCCTGATCGCGCCTGCAGCCTCGCCAAACAGGTATTTTAGACCTCTCCAGAATCAAACACTTGCCTCTGGCTCAATATCTATCCTTGGCGATGTTGATTTTTTAACTGTGTGTTTCTTGATGTGTTGTTATCGTCAAGGCTTTTGATGACGCGATAGCAGAGTTGGACACTCTAGGTGAAGAGTCGTACAAAGACAGCACCTTGATCATGCAGCTTCTCCGTGATAACCTCACTCTCTGGACATCCGACATGCAGGTATGTTCTCACTCCTTTCAATATTTCTTCTATTATCGGTTAGTTTCATGGGGTAACTAATTTCTATGTTGGGTGGATGGTAACGCTATTAGGATGATGATGCTGGGGAGGAGATCAAGGAAGCATCAGCTCCAAAGCCAACTGAGGAACAGTAGTAGTAACAATCTTTTTTGATTGAACTGCTAAGTTTCTAGGGGGTTTCGTCCATATGTTTCCTTAAGACGTCGTTCGCTTTCTTGCCAATTAGCTTTATCTCCAAAAGCTTTTTTATTCATTCATCATATTTCTGGCGAGTCGAACCACATCAAATCATCTTTTATATCTTTGCTTGGTTTTCTTTTCTTTGTTTCTTTTTGTTTTGTCTTTTTTCTTTTTGGTTTTGTGTTATCCATTTCAATGTCTGCTATAAACCTGCTTTGTGTTTTCTTATCAATTTGAAGATCATAAAGGCTTGCTGTCTCTCTTTATCCTGTTCCAACTTAAAACGGGGCTACTTTACTATTGGTTTTGTCTAAAGCGTATTACTTTATCAACTAAGCGGTCTGAAAAGAAATTAACCAATTTAATTATGCAAAAATATCTATTGAAGTGTAGTACACACACTAGTTAGAGAAGTACGTGTAAAATAATGTAGAGGTATGTATGCTCATGTTACAAGTCAGGGTTGAAGTTTCAACGGACAATGAAAGGGAAAGCGAAAGCATCTGCACAAAAATTCAACAAAAGGAACAGTGTAGTATTAGCTAATCCGATACCTTAGTCCACCAACGAACTAATCAAAAACATTCCATATCCAATTTGAATAGAGAAACGAAACAATAGTTGTATGCAATAGATCAGATCTACGAAGAGATATATGAAGATGAGATCAACAAAAGTGTATTCCTTTCTTTTTCCTTATCGTTGTTTCTTCTAACATGAACAAACATGGGAATAAAAAGAAAGTAAAAAAGAAAATAAAGGATTCAAAGTAATTTGAGTAAGGAAAAAACAATTCATCCACCACTAATGATGTACAAAAAGAACAAAGTGAATCAAAACGACACCGTTTGCATATATCCTGATCAGTGACCTTTGTATGTAGGGCTAGGAAGCGGCACCGTCGTCGGCGATACCGGAAACCCTAACTGACCAGACGTCGGCGATAGAAGCAAGCTCGGCGAGAGCAATCCGTACGGCGATTTAGGCGAACTCAAACACCCCGATGTCGGCGCAGCCTGCGACGAGACCGTTCCCTGAGGAGGAGGAGGATGCGGAGGACGACCGTTGTTCTGCGGCGGCGGAGCGTTGTTCTGCGGCGGCGGAGCGTTTTCCTGCTGCTGCTGCTGATACCATCGAGGCGACACCAGAGGAGCCAGAGGCGAGAACTCCTTCCGATGATTCGAATCGACCGCGAACATCGAGTTCTGGAGGTACCGCATGTAGGACGACACCGGAGATTCCGCCGCCGCGTGAACCGGAGGAAGCGGAGGGAGAGGAGAGAGCGGCGCCGTCGGTCTGGGAACGTATCCGCCGCTCCAGTTAGGGATGAGAGCGTTGTTCAGCAGACCGGGAGGAGGGCGGTTGACGACGTGAGCCAGCGGAGGAGGACGGATCCTGTGGAGACGCGAGCTCTGGTGAGCCTTGGGGTGGTGAACCGGCTGCTGAGGAGATGCGGAGATCCGCTCGTGAGCGGGAGAGCCGGTGAGTTTCTGGACGACGTCTCTGAAGTCGTTCTTGTTGATGTTGTAAACGGGAGGCTGGTGCTGGTGGAGATTCCCGTGGTTGATCTGTTGCTGCGGTTGGTGATCAGTTTCTTGATTCACGGCGGCGGCGGAGAAGGAAGCTGAGGAGGAGGAGGAGGTTGGTTTTGATATCTTATGAGAGAGCTTGTTGAGTTGTCTTAGGTAATGATTGTTCCCTGTATTGTTGTTACCGGTGCTAGTGGCTGATACGGCGGGAGAATCGCCGGAGGAGTTACAGCTCTTATCCATCATATACAACAACAAAACTAAAACAGAGTCCTTCTTTTTTTCTCTATTATAAGCTTTCTTTGTTTTTTTTTTGTTGTTTCTCTGCCAGATTTGGTAGAGAGATAATGGAGAAGACGAAGCTGATTGAAATGTTTTTTCTCTCTTTTGGTTTTTTTTCTTACATTTATAATAAAGGAAAAAAAACAAATTGGTTTATAAAAGCATATGATTTGTAGGCTATACGACTCTTAAGGCTCTAATTGGATTTTTCTAGAATTAAGATGAAAATGAAATCATTTGTCTCTATGTATCTGTGGATTCTCTTTAAATATTTAATGCGTGTTTATATGAATGAACATGTACCTATAAATATTCTATCCTAGGCCAATTGTAATTGTTTAACTTTTTTTTGTTAAAATTAAGTATTTAAATATATTATTATACAAATCCAAACAAAAATTGGGAAATTAATCTAGTAATAAATGAGTGACATTTTTGAAATAATTTTACTAGAAAAAAACTGTATTTTGAAAATAAAAATATTTCAAATGTACGGGCAATAGGCAATAGGCAATAGATGAAATTATATAATATACAAGTGTTTCGGGTTAACGGGTCGGGTTATTCAACGCCCATTTTGGTCAAAAGACTCTAAAGTATTTACCGAAAACGACATTCGTACAGCCTTTAATCATGAGTTTTATCCCCTGCTTCTCACCCCACCTGAGATCTCACATCCAAGTCAGCATGCGACTTATCTAACGGCTGATTAGCACGAGAGAGAAGGCTATCACGTGACTTTTAGCCCTTTTGTTTTTTCAAATTTGCCTCTTAGAGTTTTAGTTACACTGTTAATGTCCGCCTCGTATAGAGTAATATTTTTATTTTTTGGTCATCACTCCATTTTCCACTCCATTTTTAACTCCATTCTCAAATTTGGAGTAAAATATAGAGTGAGGTTGGAGATGCCCTAATCAGAAACCAAACTTATCCCGGTTACATGTTATTATTCACTACTGCTAAGCACTAATGAGGCAGACATTAACAGTGTAACTAAAACTCTGATATTTTTTTGTCATCATTCCATTTTCCACTCCATTTTCAACTTTATTCTCAATTTTGGAGTAATTTATGGAGTGGGGTTGGAGATGCTCTTAGTAGTTATTGAGATTGGTTTGGCGCCATGTCATGACTCATTTTTGTGAGACAACTATGTTTGAAATATTCGTAATTTTTTTTTTAAAATATGTTTTGGAACAAAAAAAATGTTTGAAATATTCTTGCACAGGTAAACCCTTTATTTGTTAGCTTACTCAAGAAGTATATATATATGTGTAAACTGAAACGTATCAATCAATAAATTAAATTATTTTTAATTAGAAACGTTATAACGAAAATATTAAATTTTCTAAGTTTTTCACGAATAGTTACCTATTTGGCTATTTCAGTAGTTACTACGCGGAGTCTTTATATTTCCGAGGAGTTTGGTACAAGAGAATATTCATCTTTTACATTTTTGTTTTACTAATTGCATAGTCATATACTAGTAATTTATGGATTTTGTTACCTTGTTCTGGATAATACATATATTGTTTGACCCGATCAATCCCGTTGTTTATTTTTCTTCCTGCTGATCGATTTTGAAATTATTATTCTGTGCTAGTATGAACGAAGAAATTTAAAACTAAGTTTTGTTTGGGTTTATTTGTTGAATAAAGCTTGTGTGTATTCTTTACTATTCTTAGTGGATATCGTAGAACAAAAAAAAGGTAATTGGATAAAGGCAAACACATAAATGTGGGGGCTCATTAGTATAATTAAAAGCATCATAGTACAAGTCCCCATGTAACGTAGTAACGTATTCTCTTCTCCTGCTCCGTGGCCTCGTCTTTTCCTTTTTTTTTTTGTATTCTTTGTTTGACAATATTTGCCTTCAGTGACATTAACGTAAAAATAGTTTTATTTATTATTTTCCGAAACGAAAATTGGTTTGAACTTCGAATTATAATGATAGAGAGATGGGACGAAAGCAATCTATTACGTTTTCTTTTTGTGGTGATGGTTGACAAGATTCACCGTTTGTTTGAACCAGAAGGGTTCTTGCTATTGATAGCCGCAACGAACAACAAAGCCTTATAATTTGGGTCACGAGTCCGAGCCCTCGACAAGCCCACAAACCAAAAGGCTAACCTAAACTTGACGTGCTTAACTCAACTATCAAATTTTCTTGAGTAACAAGAAACCTTTATTCTTTGTTGGAAAGAGACAAATCCTTAAGACAAACATGAAGGGGAATCAATTCACAAACCAATGTGACACTGGAAGATTCAGACGCCATACTCCTTCCTAAGTTTAAAGGCTAAGGCAGAAAGCTCGCCACGGTTGGGGATGGAGTTTACCACGCTTTCTCTCTGCAAACACCTCTTGGCTGAAGCCATCAGTATTGGACACTCTGGTTCGATGCTGAAGTTAGCGCATTTCTCAAATGTTTCGAACCAGCTGTAATAACCAGTCATGGCAATGTCTACAAATCCAAAGTTATCACCACCAAAGTAGGGCTTATCTCCAAGCTCAGCTTCAAGAATCTTTAGTGCTTCAATAAAGTCTTTCTTGGCCGTCTCTTGTACCTCACCTGTTGTAGACCATATCTTATCAGCTGGCTTGTACACCTGCATCATTCAGTTTCCATAGAGTTTAACATAACATCAAACTATGAGCTAGGTCGGAGTTGAGATCCAGGGGCCAAAAACATTTTTAGTTAATATAACTAAAACTAAAAAAAAAACTAAAACAAATTACAATTTAGAGACTATGCAACCTATATACTCCCTCTGTTTTTCTAAGTTACATATTCTAGAAAAAAATTATTTCAAAAAGATCTATATTTTTACATTTTTAATGCATGTTTTATTATCTAATTGCAAATTTCAAAAAACTTAATTGCACTTATTGAATTTTTATTGGCTTAAAATTGTGGAAGAAAGATAAACACAAAAATTATGCAAATTTAATGTGTTTTATTAAAATATGTGAAATATCTAGAATATATAACTTTAAAAAAAACCGAGAAAATATATAATAGTTCTTTAAAATTTCGAAGCCAACGCGAATGTTTCATTAGACCATGAGTTAGTAACAAGCCCTAGGGATTTGTGTACCTTGGTGTCGATGAAATCGATCCAGAATCTGGCTTGAGCTCTCAGGTATGGATCAGAAGGGAGGATAGTGTTTGTTTCTGGCCAAACCTCGTCGATGTACTGAACCACGTTCATGGATTCACAGACCGGTTTACCATTATGAATCAGAACCGGAATCTTCTTGTGAACCGGGTTCATTTGGAGAAGCAATGGACTCTTGTCTCTCAGATTCTCTTCTCTGTACTCAAACTTTACTCCTTTCTCTCTCAGCGCGATCCTCGCTCTCATACCGAATGGGCTCGCCCAGTAGTCTAGAAGGATCACCTCATCTGCCATTGTTGCCGAGTCTTGTAAGATAAGACTTAGTATTTTCTTTGTGTGTGGGGTGTGGCTATTTCACATCATTTTATATTCTTCTTCAAAAATATGTTTTCAAGCTATAAGCTATTATAGAGATAAAGTTTTTTTTTTTCAATTCAACAAGAATTCTAATATTATATTGGGTTTTAGAAAAATGCTTACGCCACTGCTCACGTCATTTTACATTTTTACTTTTGATTCAAGGCATCTTCAAGATCTCAAAGGTTCTCTCTCTCGAAGAAGAAGTCAACGTTTAAGGTTAAGATTTAAATAAGCAAACAAAGTATCTGAGTTTTAGAACAACACAACACTCCAACTTTACAGATTATAATCTGTATTATTTAGAAACACACAACACAACAAAAGAGCTGAAACACAACATAGATCTTGTCTTACTCGACCCCATAGAGCTTCTTAAGCTGTAAAATGAACCCAACAACTCTCTCAGGAGTAGGCAAGGATGTAGCTACACTCTCCCTCTCCATACACCTCCTTCCCCAATCCATCAATTTAGAACACTCTGGTTCGATGCTGAAGTTACCAAACTTCTGGTACCCTGGAAACCAACTGTAGAATCCAATCAGGGCAATGTCTACAAACCCGAATCTATCACCACCAAAGTAAGGCTTGTCTCCAAGCTCGGATTGAAGAGTCTTTAGTATTTCAATGAACTCCTTTTTGGCTTCTTCTAGCTCCTCACCTTGTGTTGCCCAAGTCTTCCTCCCACAAACATACAACTTTTCTTGCAGCAAAAGTAACATCCTATGAGAGTTACAAACAAAAACCCTAGAATCTAACATGGTTCATAAAAAAACGATTGTTCTTACCTTCTTGTCAATGAAGTCAGCCCAAAACAAGGCTTGAGCTCTCTGGTAAGGATCAGTAGGGAGTAACGGGTTCTTGTCTGACCAGATCTGGTCTATGTACTGGACCTGTATGACAGATTCACAGATTGGTTTACCATTGTGGATGAGAACCGGGATCTTCTTGTAAAGAGGATTCATCTCAAGAAGCAAGGCACTCTTGTTGTTGAGAAGATCTTCTTCTCTGTATTCGTACTTCACTTTTTTCTCCTTCAACGCAATCATAGTCCTCATCCCAAACATACTCGGCCAGAAATTCAGAAGGATCACCTCTTCAGCCATCTTTGAGATCTTGTGAAGCTTCCTAGTCTCTATTTTTCTCTTGTCAAATGTTTGGTGAAGGGCTAGGAGTTAGGTTGTTTATAAGAGTAGCATGTACTATTCAATACTTATTGAACCTAAAATGGTTTTGAGGTAATTTTCGCATGTTCTACCACTCATCCATTCTACTTTGTACTTTAATATATATATATGATATTGTTGACAGCTTACCTAATTTCTCTTTATATAATTTATCTCATTAGTTTATAATAACTTTATACTATATCGTATATTAATTAACACTGCTAGTGGCGTATTAAGATATATGTGATACTACATGGGGCAGGTTACAAGAATTGAGATCAAACATCTAACTCAACAGAAGCAAAGCATCTTATAATTTTCAGAACAAGATTCCACTTTAGAGACTATCAAGTAGGAACATAATAGAAAGAGCAAATAAATTGATTTTATCTTACTCGAGCCCAAATAGCTTCTTTAGATGTAAAACGTATCCAATAATTCTCTCTGGATCAGGCAAAGCCTTAGCAACACTGTCTCTCTGCATGCACCTTTTACCCCAAGCCATCAGTTCCGAACACTCTGATTCCATGCTGTAGTTACCAAACTTCTCGTATGCAGGAAACCAACAATAGAAGCCAATCAGGACAATGTCTACAAACCCGAATTTATTACCACCAAAGTAAGTTTTATCTCCAAGCTCAGATTGTAGAATCTTGAGTAGTTCAAGAAACTCCTTGTTAGCTGCTTTTAGCTCTTCACCTTTCGTTGTCCAAACCCTCCTCCCACAAACACACAACTGTTCCATATAGCTCAAGTAACATTACATACTCACACATACGAGTTACAAGCAAAACCCTAGAAGGCTAGAAGATTTGTTAATTACCTTCTTTTCTTTTTGATAAAGAAAAATATATTTTGGGGTACAAATATATTAATATTAACGTTTGATTATAAACTAATTATAATTTATAACTAATATTTTAGATATGTTAATTACCTTCTTCTCGATGAAATCAGCCCAGAACAAAGCTTGAGCTCTCTGGTAAGGATCTTTAGGGAGAAATGGATTCTTGTCGGGCCAGATCTCGTCTATGTACTGAACTTGTATGATAGATTCGCAAACCGGTTTACCATTGTGGATGAGAACCGGGATTTTCTTGTGAACCGGATTCATCTCAAGAAGCAAGGGAGTTTTGTTATTGATGACATCCTCTTCTTCTCTATACTCGTACTTGACTCCTTTCTCTTCCAACGCAATCGTCGTTCTCATTCCAAATATGCTCGGCCAGAAGTTGAGAAGAATTACTTCGTCCGACATTGTTGCGATCCGTGAAGCTCAAAGAGATGGTGGTTTTTGTTTTATCTCTTTCATTAGTTGTCTCGTATATTATTTAATACTGCTAGTGGGCGTCTTAAGATATATTTGTGCCATGTGATAGTGTCTCGATCGTATTGATATGCAGCTGGTCAGCAAAATCGTAAATATATTTGCATAGTAGTTTTATAAGTACCATTTCAAAGAAAAAAATACAGACTGATAAATCAAGGTTTAAAAAGTTTTGCTGCGTATTAAGCAAAAAAAATGGTGATGATACGTAGATTATCATTCTTGATAATTTTTCAAATAATTTTTCATTTTTAAAATAAAGAAAATAATAAAAATATTGAGAGAGCAAAAAAAAAGAGTTTCGTATATGTGATGGAAAACCCCACGTTATGTATTCAAATTGCTAAAAATAAGTAAAATATAAATAAATAATATTTATATCATTTTTAAGAAATTCACACATTTTTTAACTATTGCTGATGTTTCTAATCAGTTTTCACTCAAAGCCTCAAAGTGAGGGAACTGGGAATAAAAACTGCCAAGTCTTAAACGCACTATCTTTCTTGGGTCAGGCTCAGGTCCATGTGTCAGCTCCCTTTGCATCTTATATGTTAGAATCAACATGTATAAGAGTTTTTTAGATAGTGCTTAAATTGTCATTGTCATCCCACGAGTAGTTGAGAACGCAACAAATTCTATAATTTAAGAGAGAGAAAAGTGAGTGTTTCAAAAGAAAAAAGAGAAAAAAATGATATTCCTTCTTATGTTTGGCCACTAGCTACTTGCATGATTGAAACACGGCCACCTACCTACTACAATAGTCGGTCTATGATGTCATTTTATATGCGTTTGGTGGACTAAAAGACAATGCTATCTGCTGAGAGGAAACATACAATGTTTTTTGGTGAGTACGTAGTGACAAAGGGCTCTTCTTGTAAACCGGAATCTTCTTGTAAACCGGATTCGTATCGAGAAGTAAATGGGGTCTCGTTATCTGACCAAACAAAACCTTGTCTCTCTATCTATTGTAATGAAGTTTTCGGCCTCGGATTCTGATTGATGTAAGCAAGATCGATATGACTACAACTGTCTTGGGATTCAAGATATCTATCCCCATCATGGTTGCACCAACTGCTATGCATAAGAAGATGGCGCATCCAGAAGGTAAGTAATCCAAAACAGAGTAACAAAACAGAGCATGCTGGTATCTAATCTATTACATTCTCAGGTGATTATGTTACAGCTAGAGCTGCATCAGCTGCTGGAACTATTATCGTAATTCGTTCATTAAACAATTTGAAAGGTTGCAACATCACAAAGCTCTTGTTGCAGACACTATCTTCATGGGATACTTCCAGCGTTTAAGAGGTTGGTTCAACAGGACCAGGAATCAGATTTTTCCAGCTATATGTGAGCTCCATGGCACGCTATATATGTCACTCGCTCATGAATCAAGAAGCTTCAACGTTCAGTTTTTTTTAATAGGATTATAAGGACAGGAACGTGGTTGCTCAGTTTGTGAGAAGAGCTGAGAGAGCTGGGTTTAAAGCAATCGCTCTTACTGTTCATACACCACGACTTGTTCGCAGAGAATCTGATATTAAGAACAGGTCTAGCTAGCCACCTTACTTGGCTTTGAAGAATTTTGAAGGTCTTGACCTTGGCAAGATGGATATGGTATTAACTAACATCAATCTTTGATCATATATGTAATTTCCAAATGGTCTGAAACGTTTCTAAACATTATAATGGTGTATTATTCGGGTAAATGACTCAGGACTAGCATCCAACGTGGCTGGACAAATTGATCGTACCTTGACCTGGAAGACAAATTTTTAAAAAATTTTAAAAAGCAAAAAACAAAAAATATTGCTGTGATTGATCTCTTTGGGATACATGATTAAATGATATAGGATGTGAAATGGCTTTCGGACAATCACAAACCTGCCACTTCTAATGAAAAGTGTTCTCACAGCTGAAGACGGTGAGCAAACCCCTAAAGCTCAAAGCTCAACTACATAAAATTATATATCTTCATTTCTTGACTAGTTTAGTAGTTTCATGTGTGTGTTACTTTCTTTGTTTGCAGCTAGGATGGCCTGTACAAACAGGAGCAACCAGTATCATCGTGTATAACCATGGTGCTCGTTAACTAGATTACGTCCCAGCCACGGTCGTAGCCCTTGAAGAGGTTAATTTGTAACTTATAAATCAACCCTCTTCCGTCTTAACTTTTGAAGGTTGTTACCATAGTTCAACTCTCAATGCTATGGTTCTCTCAGGTTGTTAAAGTAGCTCAGGGAAAAGGTTGTTAATATTAAGTCTCATCATTTGTAATGCTAAACTTTATTTTTTTATGTTTTGTTACATTCTCTTCTTCAGTAAAAAGACAAAATCATTCCTGCAATGAGGAAACCTGTTCCCCTTGATTTATTAGTTTATGGATACAAATTTCACAAAGACACATACAAGAAAATCATGTTCCCTTACCTACTCAGCGATATTGCGAATAGTTACATATTTGACATGGAAAACGCATTTTGCGCTATTGATTTTACTGGGAAATATATCTGATCATAACGTTAACCAAAGAAAAAAAAATATCAAATTCCAAAATTTCTTGCCCGACCTTTAAAACTTACAACGTAGTTAAATATGTCTATTTGTAATTATAAATTATAATATTTCCTGAACACATTCAAAACAATTTTTCTGAATAGTATCGTAATTGGCGTTTAAATAAGTTTTTGTATCAATGTTCTCAAATATTATTCATCTATATACATATCACAAGATCCACCTCTTTTGCTAAAGTATTAGTTATTTATTTTAAAATTTTAAAAATAGAATACCTTATCATAAACTAAGATACTCAATTCGATCTTAGTATTATTACGATAATGTAATAGCTGAAAGGAAGTTTTCTTAATAAAAAAGAAACAAACGTCAGAAGGAGACACATAGGCGTCAGACCAAAACGCGTTTAGGACCCCCAACAAACTTGGAACAAACTATACCTGCCCTTTCAAAACTCCTATGGCCAAACTAAGCTTTGTTTCTTCTGCTTCAAACGTCTATCTCCTGTTACAAAAAAAAAAAAAAAAAACGTCTATCTCCTAATATGTATAGCTAACTATATTACAAGTAACACTAACAAACCAGTTTAGCTAAATATTGGAAACCAGATTAGCAAAAGTGTGCATGTGCGCTTTCCCGAAAATATTGGACTTCACACACCGATCATGTTTGATAATGTGAATAATTCAATTATAAATACATGTATATTATTCCATGAAGAAGAAAATAGGATGAGAAGTAACCTGGATTTGCTTGCGTTGCGTTCGATATCTGACGACACGTATACTATCATAACATGATACATACATAATTGACCAAAAAAGTAACACACACACACATGGAGATGAATATATATATATATATATATATGAACAATGGATATTTCCATTTCTTAATTGTTAGAATATGTATCTAGAAGTCTCTATAGACTTTACGATACGATATATAGGAACATCGAATGAGCTCACAGACTGTACACCTGTGACATTTAGCTTCTATCTACAAAGTCGTTATTGACATTTATATATGCATGATATATTACGGACTACGGAGTATAATCTTTATAAAGCGTCAAATTCCGAGACAACATCAGCGTATTCTCGGCAATAACTACATATGATATTGTTGCTAGTTTTGTTCGACTAATGTTTTTGATTATGATTTCGATTCGTGCGAATCGTATATGCAAAAATAGAAGGTTTACAGACAGGTTAAATATCCATAACATAATCTGAACCGAAACCAATCTATAGGCATAGTTTTGTAGATATGAAATACTATAAATAATGAATTCAAGTATGGCCAAGAAAAAGAGTGGCTCTGAGTGTAATACATGTTCAAAGAGAAGAATCAATCGATTGGCTATTCTCAAATGTCAGTGTCGACGTACGCCTACCTTAGAACCAATAGGAGTAGAGCAAAAGATCGTAAAAAAAATATTTTTAAATATGTTTTTAGTGAAAATGGAAAATAACATCAAGTATAATTTTAATACGACAAGTCAAAAGTATGAGATGTATCCAGAATGCTAAACTTAGTGAGCGCAACAACATCAAGGTGAATCTATAGATGACGTAATCCGATCAAATAATCCATTATTTTTGGCATTGTTGTCTTTGAAATAAATACATTGTATACGTTAATACTATATTAATATTTTATACAAAGATTCACCATAGTGTACTTGCTTTAATGTTTTTCATATTATATTAGCTAAACTGTATTTCTGTTTGACATCCACACAAAAAAATCGTTAATAGCTGATTCAAGAACATTGTTAGCAATACTTTGCCTATGAAAATAAACAGCTAGATGTCACACTAGTACACTACCAATCGAAAGTGCATCAACATTTTCATGATATCTTTTTTGATAAAACATTTTCATGATATCAATTAACACTAATTCTTTTACCGGTCTACTACTAGGAAAGAAAAACAACATTTCAACTGTTAAGTTTTGTACCTAGGTGACAATCTGCAACAAAACAAGATTTTTTTTTAATAATTGGAAGAAAACAAGAAAAATGAACAGAGAAATAAGAGTAGGCCTGCCATGCATGTTAGGCATAGTACAAAATTGCCATTTTGCGAAATAACACACTATTTCACCTGATATTTTCTTAGTTTATAATATCACATAATTACACAAACTTTTCATAGATCATTTTAGTCGGTCTGCTCAAAAATAATGTTCCCACTTTTTTAGTTATTTAACAACCATAAGCATCTACTTAAATCATTCATGCTCAATAATAAACTTTTAGATGGCAAAAAAAAAAAATCATTCATGCTCAAATTTATACTCGAGTGTCATTAAACTCTTTTGTCTCAGCTTCAGCTCGTAATTAATCCTCTAATTTGATTAAATATTAAAATTATATATATATCACAAAAAATAGAGAGATTCGACCCCGGGGATATCATAATGCACAACAATCCCTCAGGCAACAATTCTCACATAGACTATATAACAACTACTAAAAAAAAAACTAAATACGTTAATCTGGGATTAACATAAAGCTTGCTTCAATAAATCTTCATTACTGATAAAAGTTCCGTGGAAACCGTAAGGCACTCTCGATGGAAGTGTCACCGTAGCTTCAAGCTTCAGATCAACAGCGTTTATGATTTGTAATTCAGATTTAACCTTCTCCTCGTCGTGAACGAACACCATAATGTAACCACCGTCTTCTCCCGCGTCATCACCGGAACCCTCCGGCATAAACAGAGGCTCTCCTCCGTATCTCCCGTCACCGTATATATACTTTTGAACCTCTCCAGTCGATAAGTCCACTTTCGCGAAACCGGACACTTTAGGCCACGGTTCGGCCAAAGCAAGGTAAGCGAACCGGGTTTTTCTACCTAAAAGATTCCGGTTCACCATACCGGCTTCGAGATTTAATTGTTCCGAGATAACCGGCCGACGCGTGGACTCCCCTGTTTTGAGGTTTAGTCTTATCTCCGACAGAACACTCTGAAGTGTTTGGTCGTGTTCGTTGAATATCGAATCAGGCGGCGTCATGCATGACCCGATCACGACGACCTCTTCCGTCTCCGGCTCCTCCCATGCGTTCCAGAGATGGAAACAGAAGCAGTCTTCCACTTCGATCCACCTCATCGACGAGGCGTCTTCAGCGTACCTGTCCAAAACGCCAAATCTTGATTTCTTGTTCTTGTCGTAAACCACCGGAGAGCCGCCGCGGATCATCTCCGGTAGCCTGAACACCACCTGCTGGTCCGGAACCACCATGAACCTCTCGGTGATTGCGAAGTCGTGGATCATCGTGGGTTGATCGAGCGGGATCTCGACGTCGGGGGATTTGCGACCGTCCGATGCGAACCTGAAGTATTTTAAGTAAGGCTTCGAAACGACGTCGTAGCTGAGAGCGAATAGTTCGCGGGTTTCCGGGTCGAGTTTCGGGTGGGCGATCATTGTCGATTTTAGCTGACCGTCGAAATCGTACCGGCCCGAGGTCTCTAAATCTCCGGTTTGGGTGACTCGAACGTGGTACGGTAAATCGTCTTCGGACATGGCTAAGAGATGACCGTTGAAATAGACTAAACCGGCATTCGCCACGCCGAGTCCCCGGGTCGGGTCGAGTAACCCGAATAGCCCACGGGCGTTGAAGAGCATAAGCTTGGCGATCCCCAAGTGTCCGTGAAGCTCTCCTATAGCTTTGGGGAAAAAAGAGCGTCCGAGCTCTCGCTCTTGAACAAACCGGTTCGTTTCGGTGAACCGGCACGAGTAACTAACCGAACCGTTATTAAACCGAACCGCGTGAACCATACCGTCTCCGTCGAATAAATGGTGGCCGGAGATCGGTTTGTGAAGCGGATTCGCTCCGTTTCTGACGTAGACTCCTTGGATACACTCCGGCACTGTTCCCGTCACCGGAAGGTTGTGTCTGACTGGCTGCTCCGGGACCGGGAAGAAGTTGCCGGCTATTTGCACGGCGGGGTCCGCCGTTTTAGGGAGAGGGTGACGGCGGCGCTCGTGGGAGATCATGGCGTTCTCCACTGCGTCTATGATCGTAGCGGCGGTTCTCTGTATCGGGTTTAGTTTTGGACTATGGTCCGTTGTTTTGGGGAACAAGGAGGCGACGTCGTCGCATAGTTTCTTCCAAGACGGTGGTTGATACGTCGCCGGAGACTGGAGAGACGACGAGACTGAAAAGGTTTTACGGACGGAGGAAGAAACAGAGCAAGGGAGTAGTTTCTTGCTTCCGAGTGTTGATGAAGAAGAGAATGATAGAGATTGAAGATTGTGTCTTGAAGAAGAAGAGCGATCAAGAAACTGGGTTGAAGTAGAAGGAAGTAAGGTAGCAGAAGTAGAAGCCATAGTTGAATGATCCTTTTGTTTTTCTGAAGGGTTATTCCTATCGGTTTCTTCAAGACCAAGTTTGTGTTTTGTCCATACTCTGCGTCAGAGAGAGAGAGAGAGAGAGAGAGAGAGATGATGCGAGTGTGTGGCGAAAACAAGGGACATGAGGTTCTATATATATATATATATATATATGCGAGGAAGAGAGAAGGGTATTATTGCTAGTCATTGTTACATGTGTCTTAAGTGTATGATGCTGATGATGCTGATTTTGCTGATTTTGCTGGTTGTTTGCCAGTAAAAAAAATTAGTTCAATATTAATTTCCCCTTTTTTATTTAAAGATTAAATATCATAAGTTCTACTTTTATTATATTTTACGACTGATTAAATTCATCAAAATCTTATGTTAACGGATTATTTCTTTTTTTGGGTATATAAAATTCAGGTGTTCAAAAATATCAAGCTTTCAAAAGAAAAAAAATCTCATACTATGTTAATTTGCCACCTTCTTTATGAATATAACGTTGGAGATGATAACAACAATTTTGTGACGTTCGCTCGAGAACTTATAATATTTCTATATTTTTTTAAAAATAGGTGTGAGATAATATGATGAAAGCATCTCCGGTTCAACTCTTTCGACGAACCTACGTGAAATTTCATTTCAGTTAGAAAATAAATATGTAAATTGAAAATGTGTTATTTGATCAAAAAAAAAAAAAAAATTGAAAATGTGTTATTAATTGGACATCACAAAAATGAGCATGCATGCATATAAATAAACATGTGAATATTTAGAGACTAAAAAACCATAAGGTTTGGTGTTCCACGGCTAATGGAAGTGGGAATGACTTTTGGTTAAGACGCGTTGTTGCCTTCACATCCAACTTTTTTTTTCTTAGAAAACACATCCAACGTTTTAATCGCACCAAACGTGGTATCTTTCCCATTGTTGTGATTTGAAACTTCCATAAATTAAAAGTTAAAGTAATATAAGTAAATATTTGTAGAAATCTTTGCGTTCTTACTGGAGTTACATAAATGATATACACTTTAAAAAAATATAATGTGCCTCACGCTGCTTGCTTATTGTATTAAAGGGGCTTAAGTGATATTTTGACATTATTTGTGTGAAAATTAATATTATGACAATATTACGTTTTTTTTGCTAAAAAAAGTAAAAAAAATTCACGTAATATTGATTAATATTACTTTTCAAACGTTGGATTGAAGGCAAACGTGAATTTGTTTGTGCAAAAATGGGTTGTTATGCTTTAAGAGGTCACCGAGATTGGTTTTGTATATACGACTTGTTTCATACATCGACAGAACTCCCTCGTGGTCGGTAATTTTTATAGTTGAATTTCCTAGTGACTTCTGTATTTTTTGTTCTTTCTTTTTTTTTACTTCTGTATTGAGACAGATGGGAGATAGAACCAATGCAGTTGATCTAAAGTAAAATGATGTATTTGAATTATAAATATCATGTTTAAATTATTGGGTTATGAACTTATGCTTGCAGAATAAATTCTTATACATAAATATACAAGATATTCAATTATATCAAACTAGGTGTGGTTAAGTTAAGTTGGCTGGTTTTGATCATTACCTTTTTTGAGTAAACATCCACTTGAAAATTGAAACTAAGTACTGTAGTCTTATATACATCACGGTCCACTAAATACACCATTAGTTAATTAATTAATTAATCATTTCAATTATTCTTAATCAACGGAAAATGCATGATAAGATGTCCATTTTTCGCAGCAACAAATTTACAAACTAACATATTGTAATATTAGAGTTAATTTAGAGGATATAATATTTGATTAGTGATTTTATGAAAAAGTTGTCATATAACCGGAATATTAAGAATGGATATCAGGCTTTGGATTGAAATATACTTAAATTTAAAGATTATGCGTCGTAAAATAAGAGGTATGCTAATTAATTACCACCTCGAGCACCAAAATGCATTGGTTTTTACGGCTGTAATCTGAGCAATATGCATATATAAACCATATATTATTTTCCCTAACCAGAAGAGTTTGACGTTTGAACGATAGAGTATGTATATAGTTACAATATGTTACGTATATACAATATGCAATATAGTTCAATTCATGTGGCCACATGGAAGCAGCACATGCGTAAACCAAATCACCTTTCCCGCAAAGATTCAGACCGATTTTTGTCCAATGGAAAAAAGTTGTTTACATATATGTACAAACAAAAAGTATAGCTTAAATCTCGGCTACGTACTTAGATGAATAGTGCCTATAAATTTACTGAGATACATTGAAAGGTATAATCCGGTTGGTCCAACAATCAACATTAATTAATCCAACTAGCAACTAACACACTTTATGATTGGCTCGCAAGACCATTATTATGAGTAACGTGGTCGTTGCTTATTTGCTTACTTATCTGAACCTACTAAACCTTGTTGATAAACTTTGGATATAATGCCCAAAATTAATAATTATCTGAGACATAATGATTTTTCGCTTGAAATGCTTGATTTAAATTAAATTAAATTGCCAAAACTATAAATATATTATATACGAATCTCTTTGTCCAACATGTGACAGTGATACCATGTAGAAAAAGCAGCATGTATATATGTATATTTGAAAAATACAAAGGAGAAGACATTAATGTAATACACTACCAGAAATTGTGTGTATTCAAATTAATATTACACTATATCAGTATATCATATAGGCTGTAGCATGGACTTGTAGAAGCATTCGAGAGTTTGACCAACCGACTTTACCTGAAAAAACTGCCAAAACCCTTATGACCTAACAGATCTTTGGCTGCAAATTGCTTGCACTTGGATTATAAAATTCTCCGAGACATGCGTTCCCGCGATGTTTTCGATATAATAATTGAATTCAGATCATAAACCGAAGTAGTTTAGTTAACAAATAGTTTAGAGTTTAGACTCTTCAATAAATAAGTGTATCATACAAGAAAACAATTAATCTTATAGTTAGCAGCTTAATTAAATGAAAAGTCGGCTGCGTATCAGATCTTCTGATCAGTGAAGAGCATCATCTATCTCATTTATTGGATTAAGCATATGCTTTACGTAAATGGTTCCATATGACCTCTTTAATCTGTTGATGATTGATGAAACGATCGAATATTGAATTAGTTTAATATTTTTATATACACATATTGCAATAATATATCTTAAATTGATAGGATCCCTGACTATTTTTTTAAATGAAAAACAATGATCACATAAGTAAAGTAACATGTTGGTCGGTCTTCGTCCAATGCCTAATTAATAGCTTTAAATATATGTTAGCTAAGCGCTGCAACATCTATGACCTTAATCTAACCATATAGATACAAGTGACTTTAGCCAGTTTAATTATTTTGTGGTTCAAACAAAAAAAAAGATACAAGTGACTTTAGCATATGATTAGTATGTAACTAAGATATGATTAGACAAGGAGTAATGGGGTCCATGCATAGAGATATTCGTTAGGCACGAGAGGGTGGTGTAATCCAAAACGTGAACTTTTCCCTTTTCTCATGGGTGGTGGCCCATACGTGATAATGTATCACTTTGTAGGTTGAAACTACTCACATGGACTGATGGACTCACAAAGATCCCCTTATGGAACTATATAATACACTACACATTGGGCAAAAAAAAGTTGCTAGAAAACAAATTCAGTTTTGTAGGTTTGAAAATTCTATTGTGTCAACAAAAAAGGTTTTAAAATTATGATATTATCATATTAGTTATGTTGTGAAAAAACATATGTTTGGATTTCAATCAAATTATTTACAAACATATTTTAGCTATTCTATTCATTAAACTAAATATTTGTTTTTTTTCCACAATCGAGAATCAAGAACTATATATAAGAATGAAGTTTTAATAATCTGGAAAAGAATATTATCAGTGCCTCCAAACCAGTCATAATATGTCCAAGCCAGTTCATGATTGGGTTTGACCGATCCGGATATATATCACCAATGCTGTATAAGCGAATAAAAATGGTGCAACTAACTATATTCTCTAGTATTTATGTCAATAGTTTGCATTATATATCGTGGCTTGATCCTAATATTCATTAGTATATTTTGTTGTCATCATTAATATACAATGCTATTGATGTAAGATATTCGTCATTAGGGTATCAAACATACTTGATCCTAATTTCAATTACTACACCTATATTGATATAGACAATCAATTACGTATCCAATTACAATCAAATTAGTTTCTATGTTCTGACTATACGTGATGAGGTGAGTGTATGTGGATTAACCGATTAAGTATTACTTGTATATAAACCCTTCTTCAAAGAAGTATTACTTATGTATATAGTATATACACATACTCCACCATGAATTTACTTGGAAAACAGTAGAAAAAAAACAAAATACAGAAAATGTATAGAAAGTGGTGGGTGAAAGCACTGAAAAGCAAAGCATATGTGGTTCGCACATTACGTGGATATAATTTGTACACGCTAATTAATTTGCAGCAAAGAAAGGATAAAAACGGAGCTATATTCCATTTAAACTTGTTTGGTAATTAGTCGTCTCAAAGTTTTTTTTTTCGTCGGCAGTTGAGTTAAAGTGAAACTTCTTTGTCAAAAAAATGAACAGTGAAAATTAAACACGTTTTTTCTTGTGGGAAATAAAAATTTGTTTTGAAACTTGAAACCATAGCTTATGGAGTTAAGAAGTTGGTTTCATTGTGATACATACACGCTAATTAATTTGCAGCAAAGAAAAATAATAATTGAGCTATATTATATTCCATTTAAACTTGTTTGGTAGTTAGTATTTAGTCGTGTCAAAGTTTTTGTTTTTTTTTTCGTCGGCAGTCGAGACAAAGTGAAACTTCTTTGTCAAAAAATTAAACAGTAAAAACCAAACATGTTTTTTTTCATGGAAAATAAACATTGGTGTTGAAACTTGAAACCATAGCTTGTGGTGTTAAGAAGTTCGTTTCATTCAGTTTCATTATGTTTAGTTTCTGTGTATTCTTACGAAAAATTATGAAACTGAGTTGAAACCTTATAGCATGAGGTAGTTTCATTGTGTCATATTGTAAGTTTGTGTGTTGAAACTATAGTAGTAACAAGTTACCAGTTAGTGTAAATATTTGGTATGGGATGTCAAAACTATAGAAGTAGTTAGTGTAAGTTTGTGAGTTGAAACAATCTACCCATCAGATATATACACTGTTTTGTAGATGCAGCTTGGAAGGCACATACTCTTATTATTGGTAGTGCTTCTATATTCCTTGCTAGTAACTAGTAAACTGTTGTTTGAGTTAAGTGCGTTAAAGGTTTATCAGTTCATGTTTTGCGGCGGATGCTTGGGAGTTGAAGCATTAGAGTAGCGAAGATCAGAGAATTGGATGGAAGTCCATTCTCTGACACACAAATACCAAATTTTAGCCAAAAAGGCTCACGAGTGCCATAATCAAAGTATTGAATTTTGAATTTGAAAGAACTATAAAAGCTATGAAACAAATACGACAAAATAAAATAACGTGAATCAAATGCAAGAAGGAGGTGAAATCTTGCCACGAGTCCAACCATGAACATTCTCACACAAAGCGGTGGCTGGACCGTCAAGACCACGGTGCACTAAGTTAATTCCGGCGAGCTCAACGTCTTTGCAAGGAGCTATCGCGCTACATTGCAACTTCACTGCCACTTTGTCCGTCGAAGTCCCCCAAATGTTATTGAACTTCACGTGTTGTATCTGAACTTGAGAATGAGACTACATGCAAACAAACAAAACAAATTAAACCATCTTCAATTAAAAATTAGGTAAAACATTGTTTCTTGTCGTGGAAGTTACCATCTTACTACACTGGTTGTTTGGACAGTACTGTTGATCTATGATGATTGGGTTACCGACATTGATCATCTGGAGACTCTGGAAAGTAAAATTCGAAACAATGTTCCGTGATGCCGAAGGAGCCCACGTCTTGATCCGAACTCCATTACTCGTACCGGTAAAGACAGAATCCCTAACGGATATTCCATAAACGCTCTTCTCATCTTTAAACCTCCCAAGGCTTCCAACACTGATCCCATGACCCGGTCCGCAATTGACACTATAGATATCCAAGTTCGTGGTTCCGGACAAGATCGCAATGCAGTCGTCGCCGGTTCCAATGTAGACGTCGTGAATCTTCATGTGATGCGAAGAACCAATCTTGATCCCGTCGGTGTTAGGGCTATCTCCAGGAGCCCTAATGCTGACGCGTGTAATCTCAAAATATGCCACGGCGAAGAAGTTGAAGTGGCCCATTTTGCTGTTGACGGATTTGATGCGGCTGATTCTCGAGAATCTCACGAACTGGAAACCAATGTTCATCGGTAGAGGGCGACAGTTAGGGTTTCTGCTGCAGTCATTGAGTCGCCAAGCGTAGGTTCCTTGTCCGTCAAGAGTGCCACCGCCCGAGACCGTGAGATAGTCTACGTACTTGAAAATAATCCACGTGTCTTGTTTTATGGCATTAGCATCTTTAGGTGCTAACAAAGTTCCTTTGATGATGAAACTTATACGATTTTGGCATGGTCCCGAGAAGGTTACACCACCGAGGTAGAACGTTCCGAGTGGTACGAATATTCTAGAGCTCCCTTTCCACTGGCACGCATCTTTCCACGCTCTTGTAAACGCCTAAAACGCAAAATCAAGACAATAAATCAAACGCGTGTTAATAGTTAAATCAACAATAACATAACACTATTTGAATTAAGAAAATGAGAATAATTAGTACGATGGCGTTATCTGTTTTGCCGTCACCACGAGCACCGTAGCTTCGGACGTCGAATATCTTTCTTCCAAAAGAAGCGGCGGGATCAGCGCCCGAAACGCCACTTGCTACAGAAGCGATGAACAATATCAACGCGAGGCCACAAGCAGTGTTAGCCATTTCCTCCTTGTTCTTAAAGTTACCTGTTGGTCTTTGACTTTTGATACATGTAAATAACAGAGAGTTTTATGATAGTTATATAGTACTAGTGGTAAGTGGATATCTAGATACTAAATGTAAGAAATCTGTATCAGTGCCTTGATTTTCGTTACCGGTTTTTGGTTAGAAGATATACGAGTGGCTTGATTTTAGTTAATATACAAATTGATTGGTTTCTAAATTAACCATACAAATTAATTTGTTTCTTTGACTATGCCAACTGATTGATTTCTTTCTAATGTTTGCTTGTGATTCACTATAATGAGTTATTTGCAATTTCCTTGTTGAAACAGATATCAGTATATATGGTAAATTGTTTCAATCTTGGTTGATTAATTGTTGATTGAAACTATCAACGAATCCTTCCCCTAGAAATAAATATCAAATTTGCAAGAATTTAAGTTTCCGCTAATAAAGCAACATGCCAAATTTGGAATCACTTGCCAAAAACATGCTAGTACAACAACGGAAAATATCCCAACGTATTAGATATTGGAATTAAACAGATCAAAACATTGTATCACAGGGTTGGTTGTGTTGGTGCTTGGGCGATTAAAATTTGGGAAATTTGGTTAAGATATAACCCAAAATCATAGCTTTGGATATGTTTTTAATAATTGAAACTTTATAAAGCAAAATCCAAATGTGGTTATCCATAGATCACTGTTGCATCTCTATTACTAGTTTTAATGGACATTAAAAAATTAGAAAAGTAAAAAAAAGAAAGATTATTTCTTCATTTGAAAATTTTAAAATTCTTTAAATATTTTGTAATTTTAGTGATCTAATTAAAATATATCTAAATATTAAAATATGTTGATAAAATGCTTATGAATTAAACAATCTAAAAATTTGTCAAAATTTTCATAGTATTTAATACAAACGTAAAAGGGGGTCAAATCAAAAAGGAAAAAGGCAGATCAGTCAAGATTTTTTTTTTTTGTCAAATTCTTACCCTGATCTAGTAAATATCCAATCTTGACTTTGCTTTTGTATGTTCTGATGTTCATGGGTTGCTGAAAATATATTACGATTATTATGATATTAAAACTATAATAATGTTTTTCTATCGATTTTTTTTTTTATAACCGTGATCTGAAAGATTTTTTAGTCCCAATAAATCACATACAAATTCGGTAGAAATAATAATTGACTGATTAGTGTCCTGAAACAATGATGCTATATATACTTTTCAAAAAAAAAAAAAAATATCCTATATATTCATGCAGTGGTTTTAAATAGAAAAGGCTGACAAAAAATAGGAATGAAAAATGACAAAAAAGAATATGTTATAACTCAATTTTTTTTTTTGCATGGCTACAAATTTATAATTACATGTAATTAGTGTCAGCGCAAAGATACTTTTTTCGTCTAAAATTTCTTTTATGTAGTCTATCAAAGATAATAATATATTGTATCAAGAAAGCCAAAACAAGTTTTTGAAAAAATAATCTAACGCGAAAGAAAATATGACCTAACAATTATGATTACAAAAAAATCAATATGAAATCTAGACTTAATATTAGTGGATAGTGAAAATACATTGATATCAAGCTGAGCTTGTTTCCCGCTTGTTAATAATCAAAGTGTTTTTCTGTGTTACAACAGGCTGCATTGCCTACCCGAAAAAAATTCTTTTGATTAAATCTTTTTCTTTGGGTAAAACTGTTAAAGCTGTTGTTCCAGAGCAAAGATACAACCCGTACCGTATCAAATTCTGTTGTTAAAACGGTAACAAATTTACATTTTGCGAAAATAATTTGGTGAATGAATGAGTCAAAAATAAGTCGTTCAAAAAAAAAAAAGAGTCAAAAATAAAGGGCAATGAGTAGAGGACGGGCCCCTCTCAAAACTCTCCCTGAGCACCGTATCCGTATATAACTTATCCTTGACTTCTTGCGTCATCATTGGAATTTCTAATCTCTGTTACAGAGGTGTCTAAAATAAATGTATGGTTATCGAGTTACCAGTACCGGACTGATCTTTTATATTGTTCCAATCCAAATTTAAAATTATGCATGTATACATAATTTTTTTTTCAACACTTTGTGCATAACTTTTTTTTGTCAACACTTTGTACATAATTTATCAAGACCACAAAACAGTATAAAAAAGCATAAATTTTTATTTAGAAAAATCAAATTCCATAGTCTACTATCGTATAAAATATAAATTTGCATTTATATTTAATTTTTAACAAATTCATAAATATTGTTGAAAAGTCCAACAAATCTTATTCTAATTAAAAATGCCTAATAAATAATATTTTAACAAAAGAACCTACAAAATTTATTTATTTATTAATACTAATAATTTTTTTTTGAAAATATTCTCCATTAATTTGGATGATAAGTATAAGCCCAACAAATCTTATTCTAATTAAAAATACCTAATAAATAATATTTTAACAAAATAATCCATAAAATTTATTTATTTATCAATACTAATAATTTTTTTTGAAAAATATGTCCCATTAATTTGGATGATAAGTTCAACAAATCTTATTCTAACTAAAAATGCCTAGTAAGTAATATTTTAACAAAATAACCCACAAAATTTATTTATTTATCAATACTAAATTTTTTTTAGAAAAATATGCCCATTAATTTGGATGCCCTAATCTTTAGTTTGGATAGCTTCTCCTCTAGGCCGGCCCTGTGAGTTACCCACTGATAAACTCAAGATGCGTTGTGCATATAATGATCAAAAGTGACCTCATAGTAGTTTGGATTATTTCGATCCAGGGAAATTATAGTTATTTTAACCTCATTATGTTATATTTCATATACTATTTTTTTTTCTTGTTCCAAAACGGTAAAAATGGATATCAAAAAGGTATGATCATTGAGACACATGATTAGTTTTTGTAAGAGTTAAGTTTCATATTTTCTAGAAGCATAATTATCAAAGACGATTTCATTTTGTTTTGGCGAAATAGTGTTTGGAACGTGCAAATTCTACACACGTGCAAATACTTTCCAAGATTTCTATAAATTTTTCATAGGCTGCATTCGCGATGTGATACGGTTTCATCAAAGAAGGTGTGCTTTGACCCGACTAAAAGAAAACATGATTTTCTTGTAAAGTTAATATTTTTAGATAGTAATAGTGATATGAAACTTTAATGTTTGGTCTTTACAAAAAAAAAAATTAATATTTGGTCCGTGAAGGCTGCTGGGTTATGTTAACGGTCTATATGTCTCAACGATCAAAGAGTTTGTATTTTTGCAAAACTGAAAGCCATGTGACTACGATTGGTATTTGATACAGATTGTCCTTTCATGCATAATTTGTTAATATGCTATATACTTATACTATAAATACATAATTCTAATCAGTAGTCACCAATCTAAACTTTTCGTTTAAGGATTTAATACTATGTTTCAATACTAATCAAGAGTTTTGTTTGGACCGATTAAGTTATATGCACACTTTTCTATTGTTTTTCGTTAAATTGTTTCTTAACTAGTGTAGCTTAAAATCTTATAGAAATTTTGTATTAGTCATTTCATTTACAAAGAAAAGCAGTATAAAAATTAGAAGTCCATATATTCAGAAAACCCTCAATCGTAAGCATTTCTAGAACTAGACAAAAATCTGTAAACATCGTTCGACCAATAAAATAATTAGGAAAAAAAAATAATTAGGAAATTCAACTACTACAATAATATGTCATATATTGGACGAGAATTCATCAATGGCGTAATATTCATTTTTTAAATTAGATCGACATTTAAATTATATTTCATGTAGGACCGGATGATAAAAAAAATTGTTTTTGAAAAACTGATTCACTCCAGTACCCCACCACAAAGATAAATTTGTCATATGATTATGGTTCACATCTCTGTCTCTCTCTATATATACACAAACAAGTAGGCATATAAATAACAAACATCTGGAGAGCTAAAACTTAATTGATCATCATCGGCAACAACATTAATCTCAGTTTTTTTTTTTGTTTTCCTTAATTTAGCAATGTCCGAAAGAGGAAATATGAAGTCGGAGCCAATGAAAGTTGTGTTCATTAACACACAGTACGTTGAGACAGATGCTCGTAGCTTCAAAAATGTTGTTCAAGAACTCACAGGTAAAGATGCCATCGTGGCCGCCGGTCCTTTCGAGTCTCCCTCCCCTTCTGATGGCCGTTGTTACGGTGGAGGTAAAAGAACAGGTGGAAAAACCAGACGGCCTTACGACGGCGGAGGAGTGGGGACGACGACGGAGTTTGATAGGTTTTCCAAGGAGTTGCCTCCCATGGAGGAACTGTACAAGCTATGGTCTGAAAATTGAGTAATTAAACTGAATTATATGTTAATGGTTTAATCTTTTTTTGACAGCGACTTAATCTTCCTTTTATTCTCAAATTCAAATCTATGGTTCATCCAAGATAAAGTTAATCATCTCCTTAAGTGGATTGTCATTCTGAGATTAGTGATTATAGGTCTTGTTGAGATTGTGAAGATTATATTTTGGAGAGTAATAATATGAATTGATTTATAATACGGCCCATTCTCTAATTTTTGAACAGGCCTTAAACTTACAGTTGTTATTGGATAGCCTATGGAACCTAAAGAGCTGCGTCTGTCGATGTGCTGATATGGAATTTCTAAAGTTTGGGTTTAAAATTTTATAAGGGCCTTGGAGAATCATGTGGTCTATAGTTTCTACCCCTTCACCAGAGACGAGACACATTTCATGGATTTTACATCCTCTTTTAGTCAGATTCTCTACTACAGGAAGACCATTATGAATGACCTTCCACCAGAACATCTTAATTTCGGGTGGGATATGAGTTCTCCATAGTTTAGTTAAGATGTTATTTTTTTTTGTAAAAAAAGAAAAATAGTTAAGATGTTATTACGTAGAGATACCTGAGGATGGGCAGGTGTCTAGTTATACAAACGATTATGTTTAATGTATACTTTTTTAATATTTAATGTATATAAACCAATAATTTTTTAAGAACATGGTATATACAATACCATTTTTTGGAAAAGCTTGTACAACTTTTTAAGAAATCCAACATGTGAACTTGTTTAATTTTTAAATAATTTTTTAAAACTTGTTCACAAATCACAACAACCAAATAATGTGAACTACTCCTTTTGTGTTTATATATGGAAAGAAGTACGTAAATGGCTGAGACAAATAGCAACAAAACCCACTGTTGACCCTCTCTAACCAACCTACCAATTTTGTGTTGGTTGAACCATTTAATTTTATATCAACCCAAGTACCCAACACAAACACGATCTTATCCGTCTCATATTTGTTAATCAGTGGGGTTGATTCAACGATTATTAGAAAATTTATACGTCAACGTAAACTATAATTTCTAAAAATGTTAGAAACTAATAGAATTCTCGAAGCAATTTTGTCATCGAAAACCTTTAAAAAAAATAAATCGATCAAACGTAACACTAACGCCGACTATCATCCTATATATTAATTGAGAAACCACTTAAGTGATTTTTGCTTATGTGTCGTTCATAGGTGAATTTTCAAAATTTTGTTATAATTTGATTGGATGATAAATTTTATTAATTATTTATTTATTCGGATCTAGAAATAAAAAGAAATTCTCGAACTCATTAATACAAGTTACCATATAATACATGTAATATACAAATTATTGATTTATGGCAACTAATTGTAGAATTATAGAAATAATATATAATATGTCATAAATTTGTTTATTTTATCAAATTTTTATTTTTATTTATAATTATATAAAATATTAATATAATTTTATAAAAATAAATATAATGGTTGTGCATTTTTATACAAAGAATTATATTTCTAAGTAATGCATTATTATTGGAATTTTTTTATGTTTTTAAGTTCTGCAGATGCTTTATAAATCATTTATATATATTTTGAAATTATTTAAGATCATTTTTCCTTCTAGCTTACAAAGTCATTTTATTAGAGTTCACATATTATTTATAAGACTTTGATTTAATCGTTATAAAGGTTTATAAATTCATTTATAATACTTATAAAATGTTATAAAATCATTTGTAAACTCTTCTAAATCTATTTATTATTGTATAAATGTGTAGTTGTGATAATTATATATGTATTGTTAAAACTATTTTATTGTAAATTCAATTATTGTAGTTTACATCGAAATGGTTTTCTAAATTTATAGGTTGTGTTATAGACCCACTTTACATAGAAATTGGATAAATTATTGAATCACTTGAGTTATAGAACCACTTATTAGGATTTATGAAACTATTTTTAAGGATTTTTAAATTTCTGAGAAATAATTCGTAAAATATATAATTTTTTTATTAATTATGTATAATTGTATAGTAATTTTTAAAAATAATTCTAACTACATTCTAAATTTTTATTATTGTATCATAAATCATCTTTAATGGTACATGGTCATCGTTTTAATTTCTTAACTATTGTTTTAATAAAACTTAATATACTTCTTAAATTAATGGATTAACCACTATGAAATCTCCATTGTAACGGAAACAACAAATGTTCCAAACCTCCTTGACTATTATCCTATGTTAGTTTGTGATGCAAATATGCATTAAAACAATATTTTCATACTTTTGATTTTTTTCTCAAAATATGTGGGTTAATCCCTACAAAAATATTGAGTTTTTGGTTAAATGCTCATATTTTTAAGCTTATACTCATTAGTGTTGTTTAAAATTTTATAATAAACATTTGTGTTAAACTCTCTTTCCTGGTACACGAGCATCATTTTTTTTTAACAATTAAATTAGTAAAACTTCATATGCTGCCTAAATCATTAGACTTACCACAATGAAAATTTTATTCTTGAGAGAAACGGAAACAACAAAAGTTACAAATCTCTTTGATCATCATTCTATGTCAATACAGGATGCAACTATGTATTTAAATAAGATTTTCATATTTATTGATTTTATTTTAAAATTTCATTAATTTCTCTATATACTGAAGTTTATACTCATTAAAGTTGTTTAAAATTTTATAGATGCATTATAAATTTGTATTAATCTATTATAAATTTTCTTCCATGGTACGTGGGCATCTTTCTAAATTTTTAACAATTTTTAATAAAACTTTATATGTTGCTTAAATTAGTGGGCTAACCACTATGAAATCCCTATTCTTTTGGATTAACGGAAACAATAAAGGTTCTAACTACATTCTAAATTTTTATTATTTTATCATAAATTATCTTTCATAGTACATGATCATCGTTTTAATTTCTTAACAATTTGTTTATTAGAACTTAATATATTGCTTAAATTAGTGAATTAACCACTATGAAATCTCTATTCTTTAGAGAAACGGAAACAACAAAGTTTCCAAACCTCCTTGACCATTATCCTATGTTAGTTTATGATGAAAATATAAAACAATATTATCATAATTTTTTTTTTCTCAAAATATGTGGGTTAACCCCTTCGAAAATATTGAGTTTATACTCATTAGTGTTATTTAAAATTTTCTAATCACTTTATATATTTTTATTAATGTATGATAAACTCTATTACATGGTACAAGAACATTGTTCTAATTTTTTAACAATTAAGTTAGTAAACTACCTAAATCTTTGGACTTACCACTATGAATTTTTTATTCTTGAGAGAACATGAGACAACAAAAGTTCCAAACCTCTTTGAATATCATCCCATGTCAATACAGTATGCAACTATGCATTTAAATAAGATTTTCATATTTATTGATTTTTTTCAACATTTGTGGGTTAACCCCTACGAAAATATAAAATTTTCGTTAATTACTCTATATACTGAAGTTATACTCATTAAAGTTGTTTAAAATTATAAGAATGCATTATAAATTTGATTTAATCTATTATAAACTTTATTCCATGGTACATGGCATATTTCTATTTTTTTTTTAACAATTGTTATAAATAAAACTTTATATGTTGCTTAAATTAGTGGATTAAACCACTAAGAAATCTCTATTCTTTTGGATAAACGAAAACAATAAAGGTTCTAGACCTCTTTGAACACTATCCTATGTCAGAGTACAACGCATATATTTATTAAAATAATATTGGCGTATTTTTGATATTTTCTCAAATTTTGCAGGTTACACTACAAAAATATTGAGTTTTAAAGTAAATTCCCTATATACTGAGTTAATACTCTTTAATCTTTTTAAAAATATTTCTAACTACATTCTTAATTTTTATTATTATATCATAAATTATCTTCAATGGTACATGGTCATCGTTTTAATTTCTCAACAATTTTTTAATAAAACATAATATACTGCTTAAATTAGTGGATTAACCACTAAAAAATCTCTATTCTTTAGAGAAACGGAAACAACAAAGGTTCCAAACCTCATTGACCACTATTCCTATGTTTTAATATTTAGTTTGGTAAAATTTCATATACTGCCTAGATTAGTGGAATTACCTTTATAAAATATTTATTTTCTAGAGAAACGGAAACAACAAAGGTTCTAAACCTCTTTGACCATCATCTTATGTCAGTTCTCGATGAAACTATACACTAAAACAAGATTTTCATATTTTTGAAATTTTTCCAAAATCCGTGGGTTAACCCCTTTTAGAATAATGATTTTTTTCGGTAAATACTCTATATACTAAAGTTTACACTCTTCACGTTAGTTTAAAAATTTCAAACCACATTCTATATTTGAATTAATATATTTTAAACTATCTTTCATGGTATATACGAATCATTCTAATTTTTAATATTTATTTTACTAAAATTTCATATATACTGCATAGATTAGTGAAATTAGCATTATAAAATCTTCATTATCTAGAGAAACAGAGACAACAGAGGTTCTGAACTCTTTGACCATCATCTTATATTAGTGCTCGATGAAACTGTGCACTAAAACCAGATTTCATATTTTTGAAAATTTTCCAAAATCCGTAAGTTAACCCCTTCTAAAATAATGAGTTTTCGGTAAATGCTCTATACACTCAAGTTTATAATCTTCACTTTAGTTTATACTCTTCACTTTTCTTAAAAAAATTCAAAAAACATTCTACATTTGAATTAATGTATTCGAAACTATCTTTCATGGTATATAAGAATCATTCTAATTTTTTAATATTTAGTTTACTAAAATTTTATATACTCCATAGGTTAGTGGAATTAGCATTATAGTATCTTCATTATGTAGAGAAACGGAGACAACAGATGTTCTAAACTCTTTGACCATCATATTGTGTTAGTGATCGATGAAACTATACACTAAAACCATATTTTCATATTTTTAAAATTTTTCTAAAATCCGTGGGTTAACCCCTACTAAAATAATGATTTTTCGGTAAATGCTCTATATGCTGAAGTTTATACTCTTCAATTTGTTTAAAAATTTCAAACCACATTCTACATTTGAATTAATGTATTCTAAACTATATTTCATGGTATATAGGAATCGTTCTAATTTTTTAATATTTAGTTTCTTAAAATTTCATATAACGCCTAGATTAATGGAATTAGCATTATAAAATCTTCATTATTTAGAGAAACGGATACAACAGAGGTTCTAAACTCTTTTACCATAATCTTATGTCATTTCTCCATTAAACTATACAATAAAACCAGTTTTTCATATTTTTGAATTTTTTCCAAAATCCGTGGGTTAACTCCTTCTAAAATAATAAATTTTAGGTAAATGCACTATATACTGAAGTTTATACTCTTCACTTTAGTTTAAAAATTTCAAACCACATCCTTCATTTGAATTAATGTATTCTAAACTATATTTCATGGTATATATGAATCATTCAAATTTTTTAATATTTAGTTTACTAAAATTTCATTTACTGTCTAGATTAGTGGAATTAGCATTATAAAATCTTCATTATCCAGAGAAACGGGGACAACTGAGGTTCTAAACTTTTTGACCATCATATTATGTTAGTGCTCGATGAAACTATACACTAAAACCAGATTTTCAAATTTTTGAAATTTTCCCAAAATCCGTGGGTTAACCCCTTCTAAAATAATGATTTTTCGGTAAATGCTCTATATACTGAAGTTTATACTCTTCACTTTAGTTTAAAAATTTCAAACCATATCCTTCATTTGAATTAATGTATTATAAACTATATTTCATGGTATATATGAATCAATATATTTTTTTAATATTTAGTTTACTAAAATTTCATATACTGCCTAGATTAGTGGAATTAGCATTATAAAATCTTCATTATCTAGAGAAACGGGGACAATCGAGGTTCTAAACTCTTTGACCATCATCTTATGTTAGTGCTTGATGAAACTATATACTAAAACCAGATTTTGAAATTTTTAAAATTTTCCCAAAATCCGTGGGTTCTAAAATAATCAGTTTTTGGTAAATGCTCTATATACTGAAGTTTATACTCTTCACTTTGGTTTAAAAATTTCAAACAACATTCTATATTTGAATTAATGTATTCTAAACTATCTTTCATGGTATATAGGAATCATTCTAGTTTTTAATATTTAGTTTCATAAAATTTCATATACCGCCTAAATTAGTGGAATTATCATTATAAAATCTTCATTATGTAGAGAAACGAAGACAATAGAGGTTCTAAACTCTTTGACCATCATCTTATGTTAGTGCTCGATGAAACTATATACTAAACCATATTTCCATATTTTTGAAAATTTTCCAAAATCCATTGGTTAAACCCTTCTAAAATAATGATTTTTCGGTAAATGCTTTATCTACTGAAGTTTATACTCTTCACTTTTGTTTAAAAATTTCAAACCACATTCTACACTTGAATTAATGTATTCTAATCTATATTTCATGGTATATATGAATCATTCTAATTTTTTGTTATTTAGTTTACTAATATTTCATATACTGCCTAGATTAGTGAAATTAGCATTATAAAATCTTCATTATGTAGAGAAACGGAGACAATAGAGGTTCTTAACTCTTTGACCATCATCTTATGTTAGTACTCGAAGAAACTATACATTAAAACCATATTTTCATATTTTTGAAAATTTTCCAAAATCCGTGGGTTAACCCCTTCTAAAATAATATTTTTCGGTAAATGCTCTATATATTGAAGTTTATACTCTTCACTTTTGTTTAAAAATTTCAAACCACATTCTACATTTGAATTAATGTATTCTAAACTATATTTCATGGTATATATGTATAATTCTATTTTTTTATTATTTAGTTTACTAAAATTTCATATACTGCCTAGATTAGTGAAATAATCATTATAAAATCTTCATTATCAAAAAAAAAAAATCTTCATTATGTAGAGAAACGGAGACAACAGAGGTTCTAAACTCTTTTACCATTATCTTATGCCAGTTCTCGATAAAACTATAGAATAAAAAAAGATTTTCATATTTTTGAAATTTTTCCAAAATCCGTGGGTTAACCCTTTCTAAAATAATGATTTTCAGTAGATGTTCTATATACTGAAGTTTATATTCTTCACTTTTGTTTTAAAATTTCAAACCACATTCTTCATTTTAATTAATGTATTCTAAATTATCTTTCATGGTATATATGAATCATTCTAATTTTTACATATTTTGTTTACTAAAATTTCATATACTCCCTAGATTAATGGAATTAGCATTATAAAATCTTCATTATGTAGAGAAACGTAGACAATAGAGGTTCTAAACTCTTTGACCATCATCTTATGTTAGTGCTCAATGAAACTATACACTAAAACCATATTTTCAAATTTTTGTGGGTTAACATTTTCTAAAATAATGATTTTCGGTAAATGTTCTATATACTGAAGTTTATACTCTTCAATTTTCTTAAAAAATTTCAAACAACATTCTACATTTGAATTAATGTATTCTAAACAATCTTTCATGGTATATAGGAATCATTCTAATTTTTAATATTTAGTTTACTAAAATTTCATATACTCCCTAGATTAGTGGAATTAGCATTATCAAATCTTCATTATCTAGAGAAACGGAGACAATAGAGGTTCTAATCTCTTTTACCATCATCTTATGTCAGTTCTCGATAAAACTATAGATTAAAACAAGATTTTCATATTTTTGAATTTTTTCCAAAATCCGTGGGTTAACACCTTCTAAAATAATGATTTTTCGGTAAATGCTCTATATACTGAATTTTGTACTCTTCACTTTAGTTTAAAAACTTCAAACCACATTCTACATTTGAATTAATGTATTATAGACTATATTTCATTTTATATAGGAATCATTCTCATTTTTACTATTTAGTTTTCTAAAATTTCATATACCGCCTAGATTAGTGGAATTAGCATTATAAAACTTCATTATCTAGAAAAACGGAGACAACAGAGGTTCTAAACTCTTTTACCATCATCTTATGTCAGTTCTCCATGAAACTATACAATAAATCCAGTTTTTCATATTTTAGAAAATTTTCTAAAATCCGTGGGTTAACCCCTTCAAAAATAACGATTTTTCGGTTAATGCACTATATATTAAAGTTTATACTCTTCACTTTAGTTTAAAAATTTCAAACCACATTCTTCATTTGAATTAATGTATTCTAAACTATATTTCATGGTATATATGAATCATTCTAATATTTTAATATTTAGTTTACTAAAATTTCATATACTGCCTAGATTACTGGAATTACCATTATAAAATCTTTATCATCTAGAAAAACGGGGACAACCGATGTTCTAAACTCTTTACCATCATCTTACCTTAGTGCTCGATGAAACTATACACTAAAACCAGATTTTTAAATTTTTTTAAATTTTCCATAATCCGTGGGTTAACCCCTTCTAAAATAATGAGTTTTTGGTAAATGCTCTATATACTAAAGTTTATACTCTACAGTTTTGATTAAAAATTTCAAACTACATTCTACATTTGAATTAATGTATTCTAAACAATCTTTCATGGTATATAGGAGTCATTCTAATTTTTTAATATTTAGTTTACTAAAATTTCATATACTCCATAGATTAATGGAATTAGCATTATAAAATCTTCATTATGTAGAGAAACGGAGACAGCAGAGGTTCTAAACTCTTTGACCATCATCTTATGTTATTGCTCGATGAAACCATACACTAAAACTATATTTTCATATTTTAAATTTTTTTTCAAAATCCGTGGGTTAACCCCTTCTAAAATAATGATTTTTCCGTAAATGCTCTATATAGTGAAGTTTATACTTTTCACTTTTGTTTAAAAATTTACAACCACATTCTACATTTGAATTAATGTATTCGAAACTATCTTTCATCGTATATATATAAATCATTCTAATTTCTTGAACATTTAGTTTACTAAAATTTCATATACTGCCTAGATTAGTTGATTTAGCATTATAAAATCTTCATTATCTAGAGAAACAGGGACAACCGAGGTTCTAAACTCTTTGACCATCATCTTATGTTAGTGCTCGATGAAAATATACACTAAAACCAGATTTTTAAACTTTTGAAAACTTTCCAAAATCCGTGGGTTAACCCCCCCTTCTAAAATAATGATCTTTCGGTAAATGATCTATATACTGAAGTTTATACTCTTCACTTTTGTTTTAAAATTTCAAACCACATTCTACATTTGAATTAATGTATTCTAAACTATTTTTCATGGTATATATGACTCATTCTATTTTTTTTTAATATTTAGTTTACTTAAATTTCTTATACTCCCTAGATTATTGGAATTAGCATTATAAAATCTTCATTATGTAGAGAAACGGAGACAATAGAGGTTCTAAACTCTTTGACCATCATCTTATGTTAGTGCTCGATGAAACCATACACTAAAACCATATTTTCATAATTTTGAAATTTTTCCAAAATTCGTGGGTTAACCCCTTCTAAAATAATGATCTTTCGGTAAATGATCTATATACTGAAGTTTATACTCTTCACTTTTGTTTTAAAATTTCCAACCACATTCTACATTTGAATTAATGTATTCTAAACTATCTTTCATGGTATATATGAATCATTCTAATTTTTTGAACATTTAGTTTACTAAAATTTCATATACTGCCTAGATTAGTTGAATTAGCATTACAAAATCTTCATTATCTAGAGAAACGGGGACAACCGAGGTTGTAAACTCTTTGACCATCATCTTATGTTAGTACTCGATGAAACTATACACTAAAACCATATTTTCATAATTTTGAAATTTTTCCAAAATCTGTGGGTTAACCCCTTCTAAAATAATGATCTTTCGGTAAATGATCTATATACTGAAGTTTATACTCTTCACTTTTGTTTTAAAATTTCAAACCACATTCTACATTTGAATTAATGTATTGTAAACTATTTTTCATGGTATATATGAATCATTCTAATTTATTAATATTTAGTTTCTAAAATTTCATATACTGCCTAGATTAGTGGAATTAGCATTATAAAATCTTCATTATCTAGAGAAACGGAGACAACAGAGGTTCTAAATTCTTTTGGCATCATCTTATGTCAGTTTTCGATAAAACTATAGAATAAACAAGATTTTCATATTTTTGATTTTTTTCTTAAATCCGTGGGTTAACCCCTTCTAAAATAATGATTTTTCCGTAAATGCTCTATATACTAAGGTTTATACTCTTCACTTTTGTTTAAAAATTTCAAACCACATTCTTCATTTAAATTAATGTATTCTAAACTATATTTCATGGTATATATGAATCATTCTAATTTTTTAATATTTAGTTTCCTAAAATTTCATATACTGCCTAGATTAGTGGAATTAGCATTATAAAATCTTCATTATCTAGAGAAACGGGGACAACCGAAGTTCTAAACCCTTTAACCATCATCTTATGTTAGTGCTCGATGAAACTATACACTAAAACCAGATTTTCAAATTTTTGATTTTTTTTCAAAATCCCTTTTAAAATAATGAGTTTTTGGTATATGCTCTATATACTGAATTTATAATCTACACTTTTGTTTAAAAATTTCAAAAAACATTCTACATTTGAATTAATGTATTCTAAACTATCTTTCATGG
Organism: Raphanus raphanistrum subsp. raphanistrum; assembly: GCA_019706035.1. Classification (NCBI taxonomy): domain Eukaryota; kingdom Viridiplantae; phylum Streptophyta; class Magnoliopsida; order Brassicales; family Brassicaceae; genus Raphanus; species Raphanus raphanistrum. The sequence goes on from CM033988.1 coordinate 57,203,121, forward strand.
TATATAGGAATCATTCTAATTTTTTAATTTTTAGTTTACTAAAATTTCATATACTCCCTAGATTAGTGGAATAAGCATTATAAAATCTTCATTATGTAGAGAAACAGAGACAACCGAGGTTCTAAACTCTTTGACCATCATCTTATGTTAGTACTCGATGAAACTATACACTAAAACCATATTTTCATAATTTTGAAAATTTTCCAAAATCCGTGGGTTAACCCCTTCTAAAATAATGATCTTTCGGTAAATGATCTATATACTGAAGTTTATACTCTTCACTTTTGTTTTAAAATTTCAAACCACATTCTACATTTGAATTAATGTATTGTAAACTATTTTTCATGGTATATATGAATCATTCTAATTTATTAATATTTAGTTTCCTAAAATTTCATATACTGCCAAGATTAGTGGAATTAGCATTATAAAATCTTCATTATCTAGAGAAACGGAGACAACAGAGGTTCTAAATTCTTTTAGCATCATCTTATGTCAGTTTTTGATAAAACTATAGAATAAAACAAGATTTTCATATTTTTGATTTTTTTTCCAAAATCCGCGGGTAAAATAATGATTTTTCGGTAAATGCTCTATATACTAAGGTTTATACTCTTCACTTTTGTTTAAAAATTTCAAACCACATTCTTCATTTGAATTAATATATTCTAAACTATATTTCATGGTATATATGAATCATTCTAATTTTTTAATATTTAGTTTCCTAAAATTTCATATACTGCCTAGATTAGTGGAATTAGCATTATAAAATCTTCATTATCTAGAGAAACGGGGACAACCGAGGTTCTAAACTCTTTAACCATCATCTTATGTTAGTGCTCGATGAAACTATACACTAAAATCATATTTTCATAATTTTGAAATTTTTCCAAAATCCGTGGGTTAACCCCTTCTAAAATAATGATCTTTTGGTAAATGATCTATATACTGAAGTTTATACTCTTCACTTTTGTTTTAAAATTTCAAACCACATTCTACATTTGAAGTAATGTATTGTAAATTATTTTTCATGGTATATATGAATCATTCTAATTTATTAATATTTAGTTTCCTAAAATTTCATATACTGCCTAGATTAGTGGAATTGTCATTATAAAATCTTCATTATCTAGAGAAACGGAGACAACAGAGCTTCTAAATTCTTTTAGCATCATCTTATGTCAGTTTTCGATAAAACAATAGAATAAAACAAGATTTTCATATTTTTGATTTTTTTCTCCAAAATCCGCGGGTTAACCCCTTCTAAAATAATGATTTTTGGGTAAATGCTCTATATACTAAGGTTTATACACTTCACTTTTGTTTAAAAATTTCAAACCACATTCTTCATTTGAATTAATGTATTCTAAACTATATTTCATGGTATATATGAATCATTCTAATTTTTTAATATTTAGTTTCCTAAATTTTCATATACTGCCTAGATTAGTGGAATTAGCATTATAAAATCTTCATTATCTAGAGAAACGGGGACAACCGAGGTTCTAAACCCTTTAACCATCATCTTATGTTAGTGCTCGATGAAACTATACACTAAAACCAGATTTTCAAATTTTTGATTTTTTTTCAAAATCCCTTTTAAAATAATGAGTTTTTGGTATATGCTCTATATACTGAATTTATAATCTACACTTTTGTTTAAAAATTTCAAAAAACATTCTACATTTGAATTAATGTATTCTAAACTATCTTTCATGGTATATAGGAATCATTCTAATTTTTTAATTTTTAGTTTACTAAAATTTCATATACTCCCTAGATTAGTGGAATAAGCATTATAAAATCTTCATTATGTAGAGAAACAGAGACAACCGAGTTTCTAAACTCTTTGACCATCATCTTATGTTAGTACTCGATGAAACTATACACTAAAACCATATTTTCATAATTTTGAAAATTTTCCAAAATCCGTGGGTTAACCCCTTCTAAAATAATGATCTTTCGGTAAATGATCTATATACTGAAGTTTATACTCTTCACTTTTGTTTTAAAATTTCAAACCACATTCTACATTTGAATTAATGTATTGTAAACTATTTTTCATGGTATATATGAATCATTCTAATTTATTAATATTTAGTTTCCTAAAATTTCATATACTGCCAAGATTAGTGGAATTAGCATTATAAAATCTTCATTATCTAGAGAAACGGAGACAACAGAGGTTCTAAATTCTTTTAGCATCATCTTATGTCAGTTTTTGATAAAACTATAGAATAAAACAAGATTTTCATATTTTTGATTTTTTTTCCAAAATCCGCGGGTAAAATAATGATTTTTGGGTAAATGCTCTATATACTAAGGTTTATACTCTTCACTTTTGTTTAAAAATTTCAAACCACATTCTTCATTTGAATTAATATATTCTAAACTATATTTCATGGTATATATGAATCATTCTAATTTTTTAATATTTAGTTTCCTAAAATTTCATATACTGCCTAGATTAGTGGAATTAGCATTATAAAATCTTCATTATCTAGAGAAACGGGGACAACCGAGGTTCTAAACTCTTTAACCATCATCTTATGTTAGTGCTCGATGAAACTATACACTAAAATCATATTTTCATAATTTTGAAATTTTTCCAAAATCCGTGGGTTAACCCCTTCTAAAATAATGATCTTTTGGTAAATGATCTATATACTGAAGTTTATACTCTTCACTTTTGTTTTAAAATTTCAAACCACATTCTACATTTGAAGTAATGTATTGTAAATTATTTTTCATGGTATATATGAATCATTCTAATTTATTAATATTTAGTTTCCTAAAATTTCATATACTGCCTAGATTAGTGGAATTGTCATTATAAAATCTTCATTATCTAGAGAAACGGAGACAACAGAGCTTCTAAATTCTTTTAGCATCATCTTATGTCAGTTTTCGATAAAACAATAGAATAAAACAAGATTTTCATATTTTTGATTTTTTTCTCCAAAATCCGCGGGTTAAGCCCTTCTAAAATAATGATTTTTGGGTAAATGCTCTATATACTAAGGTTTATACACTTCACTTTTGTTTAAAAATTTCAAACCACATTCTTCATTTGAATTAATGTATTCTAAACTATATTTCATGGTATATATGAATCATTCTAATTTTTTAATATTTAGTTTCCTAAATTTTCATATACTGCCTAGATTAGTGGAATTAGCATTATAAAATCTTCATTATCTAGAGAAACGGGGACAACCGAGGTTCTAAACCCTTTAACCATCATCTTATGTTAGTGCTCGATAAAACTATACACTAAAACCAGATTTTCAAATTTTTGATTTTTTTTCAAAATCCCTTTTAAAATAATGAGTTTTTGGTATATGCTCTATATACTGAATTTATAATCTACACTTTTGTTTAAAAATTTCAAAAAACATTCTACATTTGAATTAATGTATTCTAAACTATCTTTCATGGTATATAGGAATCATTCTAATTTTTTAATTTTTAGTTTACTAAAATTTCATATACTCCCTAGATTAGTGGAATAAGCATTATAAAATCTTCATTATGTAGAGAAACAGAGACAACAGAGGTTCTAAACTCTTTGACCATCATCTTATGTTAGTGCTCGATGAAACCATACACTAAAACTATATTTTCATATTTTTTAAATTTTTCCAAAATCCATGGGTTAACCCCTTCTAAAATAATGTTTTTCGGTAAATGCTCTATATACTGAAGTTTATACTCTTCACTTTTGTTTAAAAATTTCCAGCCACATTCTACATTTGAATTAATGTATTCTAAACTATCTTTCATGGTATATATGAATCATTGTAATTTTTTGAACATTTAGTTTACTAAAATTTCATATACTGCCTAGATTAGTTGAATTAGCATTATAAAATCTTCATTATCTAGAGAAACGGGGACAACCGAGGTTCTAAATTCTTTGACCATCATCTTATGTTAGTACTCGATGAAACTATACACTAAAACCATATTTTCATAATTTTGAAATTTTTCCAAAATCCGTGGGTTAACCCCTTCTAAAATAATGATCTTTCGGTAAATGATCTATATACTGAAGTTTATACTCTTCACTTTTGTTTTAAAATTTCAAACCACATTCTACATTTGAATTAATGTATTGTAAACTATTTTTCATGGTATATATGAATCATTCTAATTTATTAATATTTAGTTTCCTAAAATTTCATATACTGCCAAGATTAGTGGAATTAGCATTATAAAATCTTCATTATCTAGAGAAACGGAGACAACAGAGGTTCTAAATTCTTTTAGCATCATCTTATGTCAGTTTTCGATAAAACTATAGAATAAAACAAGATTTTCATATTTTTGATTTTTTTTCCAAAATCCGCGGGTTAACCACTTCTAAAATAATGATTTTTCGGTAAATGCTCTATATACTAAGGTTTATACTCTTCACTTTTGTTTAAAAATTTCAAACCACATTCTTCATTTGAATTAATATATTCTAAACTATATTTCATGGTATATATGAATCATTCTAATTTTTTAATATTTAGTTTCCTAAAATTTCATATACTGCCTAGATTAGTGGAATTAGCATTATAAAATCTTCATTATCTAGAGAAACGGGGACAACCGAGGTTCTAAACTCTTTAACCATCATCTTATGTTAGTGCTCGATGAAACTATACACTAAAACCAAATTTTCAAATTTTTGATTTTTTTTCAAAATCCGTGGGTTAACCCCTTCTAAAATAATGAGTTTTTGGTAAATGCTCTATATACTGAATTTATAATCTACACTTTTGTTTAAAAATTTCAAAAAACATTCTACATTTGAATTAATGTATTCTAAACTATCTTTCATGGTATATAGGAATCATTCTTATTTTTTAACATTTAGCTTACTTAAATTTCATATACTTCCTATATTAGTGGAATTAGCATTATAAAATCTTCATTATGTAGAGAAATGGAGACAACAGAGGTTCTAAACTCTTTGACCATCATCTTATGTTAGTGCTCGATGAAACTATACACTAAAACCAGATTTTCAAGTTTTTGAATTTTTTCCAAAATCCGTGGGTTAACCCCTTGTAAATAATGATTTTTCAGTAAATTCTCTATATACTAAAGTTTATACTCTTCACTTTTGTTTAAAAATTTCAAACCACATTCTACATTTGAATTAATATATTCTAAACTATCTTTCATGGTATATATGAATCATTCTAATTTTTTTGAACATTTAGTTTACTAAAATTTCATATACTGCCTAGATTAGTTGAATTACCATTATAAAATCTTCATTATCTAGAGAAACGGGGACAACCGAGGTTCTAAACTCTTTGACCATCATCTTATGTTAGTACTCGATGAAACTATACACTAAAAACATATTTTCATAATTTTGAAAATTTTCCAAAATCCGTGGGTTAACCCCTTCTAAAATAATGATCTTTCGGTAAATGATCTATATACTGAAGTTTATACTCTTCACTTTTGTTTTAAAATTTCAAACCACATTCTACATTTGAATTAATGTATTGTAAACTATTTTTCATGGTATATATGAATCATTATAATTTATTAATATTTAGTTTCCTAAAATTTCATATACTGCCTAGATTAGTGGAATTAGCATTATAAAATCTTCATTATCTAGAGAAACGGAGACAACAGAGGTTCTAAATTCTTTTAGCATCATCTTATGTCAGTTTTCGATAAAACTATAGAATAAAACAAGATTTTCATATTTTTGATTTTTTTTCCAAAATCCGCGGGTTAACCACTTCTAAAATAATGATTTTTCGGTAAATGCTCTATATACTAAGGTTTATACTCTTCACTTTTGTTTAAAAATTTCAAACCAAATTCTTCATTTGAATTAATGTATTCTAAACTATATTTCATGGTATATATGAATCATTCTAATTTTTTAATATTTAGTTTCCTAAAATTTCATATACTGCCTAGATTAGTGGAATTAGCATTATAAAATCTTCATTATCTAGAGAAACGGGGACAACCGAGGTTCTAAACTCTTTAACCATCATCTTATGTTAGTGCTCGATGAAACTATACACTAAAACCAGATTTTCAAATTTTTGATTTTTTTTCAAAATCCGTGGGTTAACCCCTTCTAAAATAATGAGTTTTTGGTAAATGCTCTATATACTGAATTTATAATCTACACTTTTGTTTAAAATTTTCAAAAAACATTCTACATTTGAATTAATGTATTCTAAACTATCTTTCATGGTATATAGGAATCATTCTTATTTTTTAACATTTAGTTTACTTAAATTTCATATACTTCCTAGATTAGTGGAATTAGCATTATAAAATCTTTATTATGTAGAGAAATGGAGACAACAGAGGTTCTAAATTCTTTGACCATCATATTATGTTAGTGCTCGATGAAACTATACACTAAAACTCTTTGACCATCATATTATGTTACCCCCTTCTAAAATAATGAGTTTTTGGTAAATACTCTATATACTGAATTTATACTCTACACTTTTGTTTAAAAATTTCAAAAAACATTCTACATTTGAATTAATGTATTCTAAACTATCTTTCATGGTATATAGGAATCATTCTAATTTTTTAATTTTTAGTTTACTAAAATTTCATAGACTCCCTAGATTAGTGTTATTAGCATTATAAAATCTTCATTATGTAGAGAAACGGAGATAACAGAGGTTCTAAACTATTTGACCATCATCTTATGTTAGTGCTCGACGAAACTATACACTAAAACCATATTTTCATATTTTTGATTTTTGTCCAAAATCCGTGGGTTAACCCCTTGTAAATAATGATTTTTCAGTAAATGCTCTATATACTTAAGTTTATACTCTTCACTTTTGTTTAAAAATTTCAAACCACATTCTACATTTGAATTAATGTATTCTAAACTATCTTTCATGGTATATATGAATCATTCTAATTTTTTTGAACATTTAGTTTACTAAAATTTCATATACTGCCTAGATTAGTTGAATTACCATTATAAAATCTTCATTATCTAGAGAAACGGGGACAACCGAGGTTCTAAACTCTTTGACCATCATCTTATGTTAGTACTCGATGAAACTATACACTAAAACATATTTTCATAATTTTGAAAATTTTCCAAAATCCGTGGGTTAATCCCTTCTAAAATAATGATCTTTCGGTAAATGATCTATATACTGAAGTTTATACTCTTCACTTTTGTTTTAAAATTTCAAACCACATTCTACATTTGAATTAATGTATTGTAAACTATTTTTCATGGTATATATGAATCATTCTAATTTATTAATATTTAGTTTCCTAAAATTTCATATACTGCCTAGATTAGTGGAATTAGCATTATAAAATCTTCATTATCTAGAGACGGAGATAACAGAGGTTCTAAATTCTTTTGGCATCATCTTATGTCAGTTTTCGATAAAACAATAGAATAAAACAAGATTTTCATATTTTTGATTTTTTTTTCCAAAATCCGCGGGTTAACCACTTCTAAAATAATGATTTTTCGGTAAATGCTCTATATACTAAGGTTTATACTCTTCACTTTTGTTTAAAAATTTCAAACCACATTCTTCATTTGAATTAATGTATTCTAAACTATATTTCATGGTATATATGAATCATTCTATTTTTTTTAATATTTAGTTTCCTAAAATTTCATATACTGCCTAGATTAGTGGAATTAGCATTATAAAATCTTCATTATCTAGAGAAACGGAGACAACCGAGGTTCTAAACTCTTTAACCATCATCTTATGTTAGTGCTCGATGAAACTATACACTAAAACCAGATTTTCAAATTTTTGATTTTTTTTCAAAATCCGTGGGTTAACCCCTTCTAAAATAATGAGTTTTTGGTAAATGCTCTATATACTGAATTTATAATCTACACTTTTGTTTAAAAAATTCAAAAAACATTCTACATTTGAATTAATGTATTCTAAACTATCTTTCATTGTATATAGGAATCATTCTTATTTTTTAACATTTAGTTTACTTAAATTTCATATACTTCCTAGATTAGTGGAATTAGCATTATAAAATCTTCATTATGTAGAGAAATGGAGACAACAGAGGTTCTAAACTCTTTGACCATCATCTTATGTTAGTGCTCGATGAAACTATACACTAAAACCAGATTTTCAAGTTTTTGAATTTTTTTCAAAATCCGTGGGTTAATCCCCTTCTAAAATAATGAGTTTTTGGTAAATACTCTATATATTGAATTTATACTCTACACTTTTGTTTAAAATTTTCAAAAAACATTCTACATTTGAATTAATGTATTCTAAACTATCTTTCATGGTATATAGGAATCATTTTAATTTTTTAATTTTTAGTTTACTAAAATTTCATAGACTCCCTAGATTAGTGTTATTAGCATTATAAAATCTTCATTATGTAGAGAAAGGGAGATAACAGAGGTTCTAAACTATTTGACCATCATCTTATATTAGTGCTCGACGAAACTATACACTAAAACCATATTTTCATATTTTTGATTTTTTTCCAAAATCCGTGGGTTAACCCCTTGTAAATAATGATTTTTCAGTAAATGCTCTATATACTGAAGTTTATACTCTTCACTTTTGTTTAAAAATTTCAAACCACATTCTACATTTGAATTAATGTATTCTAAACTATCTTTCATGGTATATATGAATCATTCTAATTTTTTTGAACATTTAGTTTACTAAAATTTCATATACTGCCTAGATTAGTTGAATTACCATTATAAAATCTTCATTATCTAGAGAAACGGGGACAACCGAGGTTCTAAACTCTTTGACCATCATCTTATGTTAGTACTCGATGAAACTATACACTAAAAACATATTTTCATAATTTTGAAAATTTTCCAAAATCCATGGGTTAACCCCTTCTAAAATAATGATCTTTCGGTAAATGATCTATATACTGAAGTTTATACTCTTCACTTTTGTTTTAAAATTTCAAACCACATTCTACATTTGAATTAATGTATTTTAAACTATTTTTCATAGTATATATGAATCATTCTAATTTATTAATATTTAGTTTCCTAAAATTTCATATACTGCCTAGATTAGTGTAATTAGCATTATAAAATCTTCATTATCTAGAGAAACGGAGACAACAGAGGTTCTAAACTCTTTTACCATCATCTTATGTCAGTTTTCGATAAAACTATAGAATAAAACAAGATTTTCATATTTTTGATTTTTTTCCAAAATCCGTGGGTTAACCCCTTCTAATGATTTTTCGGAAAATGCTCTATATACTAAGTTTTATACTCTTCAATTTTTGTTTAAAAAATTCAAACCACATTCTTCATTTGAATTAATGTATTCTAAACTATCTTTCATGGTATATATGAATCATTCTAATTTTTTAATATTTAGTTTACTAAAATTTCATATACTCCCTAGATTAGTGGAATTAGCATTATAAAATCTTCATTATGTAGAGAAACGGAGACAACAGAGGTTCTAAACTCTTTGACCATCATCTTATGTGAAACCATACACTAAAACTATATTTTCATATTTTAAAAATTTTTCCAAAATCTGTGGGTTAACAACCCCTTCTAAAATAATGATTTTCGGTAAATGCTCTATATACTGAAGTTTATACTCTTCACTTTTGTTTAAAAATTTCCAACCACATTCTACATTTGAATTAATGTATTCTAAACTATCTTTCATGGTATATATGAATCATCCTATTTTTTGAACATTTAGTTTACTAAAATTTCATATACTGCCTAGAATAGTTGAATTAGCATTATAAAATCTTCATTATCTAGAGAAACGGGGACAACCGAGGTTCTAAACTCTTTGACCATCATCTTTTGTTAGTACTCGATGAAACTATACACTAAAACCATATTTTCATAATTTTTGAATTTTTCCAAAATCCGTGGATTAACCCCTTCTAAAATAATGACTTTTTGGTAAATGCTCTATTTACTGAAGTTTATACTCTTTACTTTTGTTTAAAATTTTCAAACCACATTCTACATTTGAATTAATGTATTCTAAATTATCTTTCATGTATATAGGAATCATTTTTTTTTTAATATTTATTTTACTAAAATTTTATTTACTCCCTCGATTACTGGAATTAGCATTATAAAATCTTCATTATGTAGAGAAACGGAGACAAAAGAGGTTCTAAACTCTTTGACCATCATATTATATTAGTGCTCTATGAAACTATACACTAAAACCAGATTTTCAAATTTTTGAAAATTTTCCAAAATCCGTGGGTTAACCCCTTCTAAAGTAATGATTTTTTCGTAAATGCTCTATATACTGAAGTTTATACTCTTCACTTTTGTTTAAAAATTTCAAAGAACATTCTACATTTGAATTAATGTATTCTAAATTATCTTTCATGGTATACAGGAATCATTTTAATTTTTTAATATTTAGTTTACTAAAATTTTATATGCTCCCTAGATTAGTGGAATTAGCATTATAAAATCTTTATTATGTAGAGAAACGGAGACAACAGAGGTTCTAAACTCTTTGACCATCATCTTAAGTTAGTGTTTGAAGAAACTATACACTAAAACCAGATTTTCAAATTTTTGAAAATTTTCCAAAATCCGTGGGTTAATAACCCCTTCTAAAATAATGATTTTTTGGTAAATGCTCTATATACTGAAGTTTATACTCTTCACTTTTTTAAAACAAATTTCAAACAACATTCTAAATTTGAATTAATGTATTCTAAACTATCTTTCATGGTATATAGGAATCTTCCTAATTTTTTAAAATTTTGTTTACTAAAATTTCATATACTGCCTATATTAGTGGAATTAGCATTATAAAATCTTCATTATGTAGAGAAACAGAGACAACAGCGGTTCTAAACTCTTTAACCATCATATTATGTTAATGCTCGATGAAACTATACACTAAAACCATAATTTCATATTTTTGAAATTTTCCAAAAACCGTGGGTTAACTCCTTCTAAAATAATGATTTTTTCGCTAAATGCTCTATATACTGAAGTTTATACTCTTCACTTTTTTAAAAAAAATTCAAACCACATTCTACATTTGAATTAATGTATTCTAAACTAACCTTCATGGTATATATGAATCATTCTAATTTTTTAATATTTGGTTTCCTAAAATTTCACATGCTGACTAGATTAGTGGAATTAGCATTATAAAATCTTCATTATCTAGAGAAACAGAGACAACAGAGGTTCTAAACTCTTTTACCATCATCTTATGTCAGTCTCGATAAAACTATAGAATAAAACAAGATTCTCATTGTTTTGAAATTTTTTCTAAAATCCGTGGGTTAACCCCTTCTAAAATAATGATTTTTGGGTAAACGTTCTATATACTAAAGTTTATACTCTTCAGTTTAGTTTAAAATTTTCAAACCACATTCTTCATTTGAATTAATGTATCCTAAACTATATTTAATGGTATATATGAATCATTCTAATTTGTTAATATTTAGTTTCCTAAACTTTAATATACTTCCTAGATTTGTGGAATTAACATTATAAAATCTTCATTATCTAGAGAAACGGAGACAACAGAGGTTCTAAAATCTTTTACCATCATCTTATGGCAGCTCTCCATGAAAATATACAATAAAACCAGTTTTTATATTTTTGAAATTTTTCCAAAATCCGTGGGTTAACCCCTTCTAAAATAATGATTTTTCGGTAAATGCTCTATATACTGAAGTTTATACTCTTCGAATTAGTTTCAAAATTTAAAACCACATTATACATTTGAATTAATATATTTTAAAATATCTATCATGGTATATATGAATCATTCAAAATTTAAAAAATTTAGTTTACTAAAATTTAATATACTGCCTAGATGAGTGGAATTAACATTATAAAGTCTTCATTATCTAGGGAAACGGGGACAACCGAGGTTCTAAACTCTTTGACCATCATCTTATGTTAGCGATCTATGAAACTATACACTAAAACCAGATTTTCAAATTTTTGAAAAGTTTCCAAAATCCGTGGGTTAACCCTTTCTAAAATAATGATTTTTTGGTAAATGCTCTATATACTGAAGTTTATACTCTTCACTTTTGTTTAAAAATTTCAAAGAACATTCTACATTTGAATTAATGTATTCTAAATTATCTTTCAAGGTATATAGGAATCATTTTAATTTTTTAATATTTAGTTTACTAAAATTTTATATACTCCCTAGATTAGTGGAATTAGCATTATAAGATATTAATTATGTAGAGAAACGGAGACAACAAAAGTTCTAAACTCTTTGACCATCATCTTATGTTAGTGCTCGATGAAAATATACACTAAAACCAGATTTTCAAATTTGCTAAATTAATGATTTTTCGGTTAATGCTCTATATACTGAAGTTTATACTCTTCACTTTTGTTTAAGAATTTCAAACAACATTCTACATTTGAATTAATGTATTCAAAACTATATTTCATGGTATATAGGAATCATTCTAATTTTTTAATATTTAGTTTACTAAAAATTCATATACTCCCTAGATTAGTGAAACTAGCATTATAAAATCGTCATTATGTAGAGAAACGGAGACAATAGAGGTTCTAAACTCTTTGACCATCATCTTATGTTAGTGCTCGATTAAACTATACAATAAAACCAGATTTTCAATTTTTTGAAATTTTCCCAAAATCCGTGGGTTAACCCCTTCTAAATTAATGTTTTTCGGTAAATGCTCTATATACTGAAGTTTATACTCTTCACTTTTGTTTAAGAATTTCAAACAACATTCTACATTTGAATTAATGTATTCAAAACTATATTTCATGGTATATATGAATCATTATAAAATTTCATATACTTCCTAGATTAGTGGAATTAGCATTATAAAATCTTCATTATCTATAGAAATGGGGACAACCGAGGTTCTAAACTCTTTGACCATCATCTTATGTTAGTGCTCGATGAAACTATACAAAAAAACCAGATTTTCAAATTTTTGAATTTTTTCCAAAATCCGTGGGTTCACCCCTTCTAAAATAATGAGTTTTTTTGTAAATGCTCTATATACTGAAGTTTATACCCTTCACTTTTGTTTAAAATTTTCAAAAAACATTCTACATTTTAATTAATGTATTCAAAACTATCTTTCATGGTATATAGGAATCATTCTAATTTTTTAATATTTATTTTACTAAAATTTCATATACTCCCTATATTAGTGGAACTAGCATTATAAAATCTTCATTATGTAGAGAAACGGAGACAACAGAGGTTCTAAACTTTTTGACCATCATATTATGTTAATGCTCGATTAAACTATACACTAAAACAAGATTTTCAAATTTTTGAAATTTTCCCAAAATCCGTGGGTTAATCCCTTCTAAATTAATGATTTTTCGGTAAATGCTCTATATACTGAAGTTTATACTCTTCGCTTTTGTTTAAGAATTTCAAACAACATTCTACATTTGAATTAATGTATTCAAAACTATATTTCATGGTATATATGAATCATTCTAATTTTTTAATGATTGGTTTACTAAAATTTCATATACTGCCTAGATTAGTGGAATTAGCATTGTAAATTCTTTATTATCTAGAGAAAAGGAGACAACATAGGTTTTAAACTCTTTTACCATCATCTTATGTCAGTTCTCGATAAAACTATATTATAAAACAAGATTTTCATATTTTTGAAAATTTTCCAAAATCCGTGGGTTAACCCCTTCTAAAATAATGATTTTTCGGTAAATGCTCAATATACTGAAGTTTATACTCTTCACTTTTGTTTAAGAATTTCAAACAAAATTCTTCATTTGAATTAATGTATTCAAAACTATATTTCTTGGTATATATGAATCATTCTAATTTTTAATGTTTGGTTTACTAAAATTTCATATACTGCCTAGATTAGTGGAATTAGCATTATAAAATCTTCATTATCAAGAGAAACGGAGACAACAGAGATTCTAAACTCTTTTACCATCATCTTATGTCAGTTCTCGATAAAAATATATTATAAAACAAGATTTTCATATTTTTGAAAATTTTCCAAAAATCCGTGGGTTAACCCCTTCTAAAATAATGATTTTTCGGTAAATGCTCTATATACTGAAGTTTATATTCTTCACTTTAGTTTAAATATTTCAAACCACATTCTTATTTGAATTAATGTATTCTAAACTATATTTCATGGTATATATGAATCATTCTAATTTTTTAATATTTAATTTCCTAAAATTTCATATACTACCTAGATTAGTGGAATTAACATTATAAAATCTTCATTATCTAGAGAAACGGAGACAACATAGGTTCTAAACTCTTTTAACATCATCTTATTTCAGTTCTCCATGAAACTATACGATAAAACCAGTTTTTCATATTTTTGAAATTTTTCCAAATTCGTGGGTTAACCCCTTCTAAAATAATGATTTTCTGGTAAATACTCTATATACTGAAGTTTATACTATTCACTTTAGTTTAAAAAATTCAAACCACATTATTCATTTGAATTAATGTATTCAAAACTATATTTCATGGTATATATAAATCATTCTAATTTTTTAATGTTTAGTTTACTAAAATTTCATATACTGTCTAGTTTAGTGGAATTAGCATTATAAAATCTTCATTATATAGAGAAAATGGGACAACCGAGGTTCTAAACTCTTTGACAATCATCTTATGTTAGTGCTCGATGAAACTATACACTAAAACCAGATTTTCAATTTTTTGAATTTTTTTCCAAAATCCGTGAGTTAACCCCTTCTAAAATAATGAGTTATTGGTAAATGCTCTATATACTGAAGTTTATACTCTTCATTTGAATTAATGTATTTTAAACTATATTTCATGGTATATATGAATCATTCTAATATTTTAATATTTAGTTTACTAAAATTTCATATACTCCCTAGATTAGTGGAACTAGTATTATAAAATCTTCATTATGTAGAGAAACGAAGACAACGGAGGTTCTAAAATCATTGACCATCATCTTATGTTAGTGCTCGATTAAACTATACACTTAAACCAGATTTTCAAATTTTTGAAAATTTCCCAAAATCCGTGGGTTAACCCCTTCTAAATTAATGATTTTTTCGGTAAATGCTCTATACTCAAGTTTATACTCTTCGCTTTTGTTTAAGAATTTCAAACAACATTCTACATTTGAATTAATGTATTCAAAACTATATTTCATGGTATATATGAATCATTCTAATTTTTTAATGTTTGGTTTACTATAATTTCATATACTGCCTAGATTAGTGGAATTAGCAGTATAAATTCTTCATTATCTAGAGAAAAGGAGACAACAGAGGTTTCAAACTCTTTTACCATCATCTTATGTCAGTTCTCGATAAAACTATATTATAAAACAAGATTTTCATATTTTTGAAAATTTTCCAAAATCCGTGGGTTAACCGCTTCTAAAATAATGATTTTTCGGTAAATGCTCTATATACTGGAGTTTATATTCTTCACTTTAGTTTAAACATTTCAAATCACATTCTTCATTTGAATTAATGTATTCTAAACTATATTTCATGGTATATATGAATCATTCTAATTTTTTAATACTTAGTTTCCTAAAATTTCATATACTACCTAGATTAATGGAATTAACATTATAAAATCTTCATTATCTAGAGAAACGGAGACAACATAGGTTCTAAACTCTTTTAACATCATCTTATTTCAGTTCTCCATGAAACTATACGATATAACCAGTTTTTCATATTTTTGAAATTCTTCCAAAATCTGTGGGTTAACCCCTTCTAAAATAATGATTTTTTGGTAAATACTCTATATACTGAAGTTTATACTATTCACTTTAGTTTAAAAAATTCAAACCACATTATTCATTTGAATTAATGTATTCAAAACTATATTTCATGGTATATATGAATCATTCTAATTTTTTAATGTTTAGTTTACTAAAATTTCATATACTGCCTAGATTAGTGGAATTAGCATTATAAAATCTTCATTATCTAGAGAAACGGGGACAACCGAGGTTCTAAACTCTTTGACAATCATCTTATGTTAGTGCTCGATGAAACTATACACTAAAACCAGATTTTCAATTTTTTTATTTTTTTTCCAAAATCCGTGGGTTAACCCCTTCTAAAATAATGAGTTATTGGTAAATGCTCTATATACTGAAGTTTATACTCTTCACTTTTGTTTAAAAATTTCAAACAACATTCTACATTTGAATTAATGTATTCTAAACTATCTTTCATGGTATAGAGGTATCATCCTAATTTTTTAATATTTAGTTTACTAAAATTTCATATACTCCCTAGATTAGTGGAACTAGCATTATAAAATCTTCATTATGTAGAGAAACGGAGACAACAGAGGTTCTAAACTCTTTGACCATCATCTTATGTTAGTGCTCGATTAAACTATACACTAAAACCAGATTTTCAAATTTTTGAAATTTTCCCAAAATCCATGGGTTAACCCCTTCTAAATTAATGATTTTTCGGTAAATGCTTTATATACTGAAGTTTATACTCTTCACTTTTGTTTAAGAATTTCAAACAACATTCTACATTTGAATTAATGTAATCAAAACTATATTTCATGGTATATATGAATCATTCTAATTTTTTAATGTTTAGTTTACTAAAATTTCATATAATGCTTAGATTAGTGGAACTAACATTATAAAATCTTCATTATCTAGAGAATCGGGGACAACCGAGGTTATAAACTCTTTGACCATCATCTTATGTTAGTCCTCGATGAAAATATACACTAAAACCAGATTTTCAAATTTTTGATTTTTTTCCAAATCCGTGGGTTAACCCCTTCTAAAATAATGTGTTCTTTTGTAAATGCTCTATATACTTAAGTTTATACTCTTCACTTTTGTTTAAAATTTTCAAACAACATTTTACATTTGAATTAATGTATTCTAAACTATCTTTTATGTTATATAGGAATTATTCTAATTTTTAAAAATTTAGTTTACTAAAATTTCATATAATCCATAGATTAGTGGAATTAGCATTAAAATCATCATTATCTAGAGAAACGGGGCATTAAAATCATCATTATCTAGAGAAACGGGGACAACCGTGGTTCTAAACTCTTTGACCATCATCTTATGTTAGTGCTCGATGAAACTATACACTAAAACCAGATTTTCAAATTTTCAATTTTTTCCAAAATCCGTGGGTTAACCCCTTCTAAAATAATGATTTTTTTTTGTAAATGCTCTATATACTGAAGTTTATACTCTTCACTTTTGTTTAAAAAATTCAAAAAACATTCTACATTTGAATTAATGTATTTTAAACTATATATCATGGTATATATGAATCATTCTAATATTTTAATATTTAGTTTACTAAAATTTCATATACTCCCTAGATTAGTGAAACTAGTATTATAAAATCTTCATTATGTAGAGAAACGGAGACAACAGAGGTTCTAAACTCTTTGACCATCATTTTATGTTAGTGCTCGATTAAACTATACACTAAAACCAGATTTTCAAATTTTTGAAAATTTCCCAAAATCCGTGGGTTAACCCCTTCTAAAATAATAATTTTTCGGTAAATGCTTTATATACTGAAGTTTATACTCTTCACTTTTGTTTAAGAATTTAAAACAACATTCTACATTTGAATTAATATATTCAAAACTATATTCCATGGTATATATGAATCATTCTAATTTTTTAATATTTAGATTCCTAAAATTTCATATACTACCTAGATTAGTGGAATTAACATTATAAAATCTTCATTATCTAGAGAAACGTAAACAACATAGAATCTAAACTCTTTTACCATCATCTTATGTCAGTTCTCGATAAACTATATTATAAAACAAGATTTTCATATTTTTGAAATTTTCCCAAAATCCATGGGTTAACCCCTTCTAAATTAATGATTTTTCGGTAAATGCTTTATATACTGAAGTTTATACTCTTCACTTTTGTTTAAGAATTTCAAACAACATTCTACATTTGAATTAATGTATTCAAAACTATATTTCATGGTATATATGAATCATTCTAATTTTTTAATGTTTAGTTTACTAAAATTTCATATACTACTTAGATTAGTGGAATTAACATTATAAAATCTTCATTATCTAGAGAATCGGGGACAACCGAGGTTCTAAACTCTTTGACCATCATCTTATGTTAGTGCTCGATGAAACTATACACTAAAACCAGATTTTCAAATTTTTGATTTTTTTCCAAATCCGTGGGTTAACCCCTTCTAAAATAATGAGTTCTTTTGTAAATGCTCTATATACTTAAGTTTATACTCTTCACTTTTGTTTAAAAATTCCAAACAACATTCTACATTTGAATTAATGTATTCTAAACTATCTTTTATGTTATATAGGAATCATTCTAATTTTTAAAAATTTAGTTTACTAAAATTTTATATGCTCCATAGATTAGTGGAATTAGCATTAAAATCTTCATTATCTAGAGAAACGGGGACAACCGAGGTTCTAAACTCTTTGACCATCATTTTATGTTAGTGCTCGATGAAACTATACACTAAAACCAGATTTTCAAATTTTCAATTTTTTTTCAAAATCCGTGGGTTAACCCATTCTAAAATAATGATTTTTTTTTGTAAATGCTCTATATACTGAAGTTTATACTCTTCACTTTTGTTTAAAAAATTCAAACAACGTTCTACATTTGAATTAATGTATGTTAAACTATATTTCATGGTATATATGAATCATTCTAATATTTTAATATTTAGTTTACTAAAATTTCATATACTCCCTAGATTAGTGGAACTAGTATTATAAAATCTTCATTGTGTAGAGAAACGGAGACAACAGAGGTTCTAAACTCTTTGACCATCATCTTATGTTAGTGCTCGATTAAACTATACACTAAAACCAGATTTTCAAATTTTTGAAAATTTCCCAAAATCTGTGGGTTAACCCCTTCTAAAATAATAATTTTTTGGTAAATGCTCTATATACTGAAGTTTATATTCTTCACTTTAGTTTAAAAATTTAAAACCACATTATTCATTTGAATTAATGTATTCTAAACTATATATCATGGTATATATGAATCATTCTAATTTTTTTAATATTTAGTTTACTAAAATTTTATATACTGCCTAGATTAGTGGAATTGGCATTATAAAAATTTCATTATCTAGTGAAACGGGGACAACAGAGGTTCTAAACTCTTTGACCATCATGTTATGTTAGTGATCGATGAAACTATACACTAAAAACAGATCTTCAAATTATTGAATTTTTTTCAAAATCTTTGGGTTAACCCATTCTAAAATAATGATTTTTTGGTAAATGCTCTATATACTGAAGATTATACTCTTTAATTTTGTTTTAAAAATTTCAAACCACATTCTAAATTTGAATTAATGTATTCTAAACTATCGTTCATGGTATATAGGAATTATTCTAATTTTTAAATATTTCGTTTGGTAAAATTTGATATACTGCCTATATTAGTCGAACTAGCATTATAAAATCTTCATTATATAGAGAAACGGAGACAACAGAGGTTCTAAACTCTTTGACCATCATCTTATGTTAGTGCTTGAGGAAACTATACACAAAACTATATTTTCATATTTTTGAAGTTTTTCAAAAATCCGTGGGCTAACACCCATCAAAAATATTGAGTTTTCGGTAAATGCTCTATATACTGAAGTTTATACTCTTCACTTTAGTTTAAAAAATTTCAAACCACATTCTACGTTTGAATTAATGTAATCTAAACTATCTTTCATGGTGTATAGGAATCATTCTAATTTTTTTAATATTTAGTTTGGTAAATTTTGATATAATGCCTAGATTAGTGGAGTTAGCATTATAAAATCTTCATTATCAAGAGAAACAAAGACAACAGAGGTTCTAAACTCTTTGACCATCATCTTTTGTTTGTGCTCGATGAAACTATACACTAAAAACATATTTTCAGATTATTGAAATTTTTCCAAAATCCGTGGGTTAACACTTTCTAAAATAATAATTTTCGGTAAATGCTCTATATACTGAAGTCTATACTCTTCACTTTTGTTTAAAAATTTCAAACAACATTATACATTTGAATTAATTTATTCTAAACTATCTTTCATGGTATATAGGAATAATTCTAATTTTTTAATATTTAATTTACTAAACTTTCATATACTGCCTAGATTAGTAGAATTATCATTATAAAATCTTCATTATATAGAGAAACAGAGACAGCAGAGGTTCTAAACTCTTTGACCATCATCTTATGTTAGTGCTCGATGAAACTATACACTAAAACCATATTTTCATATTTTTGAAGTTTTTCCAAAATCCGTGGGTTAACCCCTTCTAAAATAATTATTTTCGGTAAATGCTCTATATACTGAAGTTTATACTCATCACTTTTGTTTAAAAATTTCAAACAACATTATACATTTGAATGAATTTATTTTAAACTATCTTTCATTGTATATAAGAATAATTCTAATTTTTAACGTTTAGTTTACTAAAATTTCATATACTGCCTAGATTAGTAGAATTAGCATTATAAAATCTTCATTATGTAGAGAAACGGAGACAGCAGAGGTTCTAAACTCTTTGACCATCGTCTTATGTTAGTGCTTGATGAAACTATACACTAAAACCATATTTTCATATTTTTGAAGTTTTTCCAAAATCCGTGGGTTAACCCCTTCTAAAATAATGATTTTCGGTAAATGCTCTATATACTGAAGTTTATACTCTTCTCTTTAGTTTACGAAATTCAAACCACATTCTACATTTAAATTAATGTATTCTAAACTATCTTTCATGGTATATAGGAATCATTCTAATTTTTAATATTTAGTTTGATAAAATTTGATATACTGCCAAGATTAGTGGAAATAGCATTATAAAATCTTCATTATCTAGTGAAATGGAGACAAAAGAGGTTCTAAACTCTTTGACCATCATCTTATATTAGTGCTAGATGAAACTATAAACAAAAACTAGATTTTGTTATTTTTGAAATTTTTCCAAAATACGTGGGCTAACTCTTTCAAAAATTCCGAGTTTTCGGTAAATGCTCTATACTCTTCACTTTAGTTTAAAAATTTCAAACCACATTCGACATTTGAATAAATGTATTCTAAACTATATTTTATGGTATATAGGAATCATTCTAATTTTTTAATATTTAGTTTGGTAAAATTTGATATACTGCCAAGATTAAAGAAAATAGCATTATATAATCTTCATTATCTAGGGAAACGGAGACAACAGAGGTTCTAAACTCTTTGACCATCATCTTATGTTAGTGCTCGATGAAACTATACACTAAAACAAGATTTTCATAATTTTGAAATTTTTCCAAAATTCGTGGGTTAACCCCTTCTAAAATAATTATTTTCGGAAAATGCTTTATATACTGAAGTTTATACTCTTCACTTTAGTTTAAAAATTTCAAACCACATTCTACATTTGAACTAATGTATTCTAAACTACATTTCATGGTATATATGAATCATTCTAATTTTTTAAAATGTAGTTTACTAATATTTCTTATACTGCCTAGATTAGGGGAATTAGCTTTATAAAATCTCATTATCTAGAGAAACGGGGACAATAGAGGTTCTAAACTCTTTGACCATCATCTTATAGTAGTGCTCGATGAAACTATACAGTAAAACCAGATTTTCAAATTTTTGAAATTTTTCCAAAATCCGTGGGTTGACCCCCCCTTTTAAATAATGATTTTTCAGTGCTCTATATACTGAAGTTTATACACTTCACTTTTGTTTAAAAATTTAAAACTACATTCAATATTTGAATTAATATATTCTAATCTATATTTCATGGTATGTAGGACTCATTCTAATTTTTTTTAATATTTAGATTACTAAAATTTCATATAATGCCTAGATAAGTGGAAATAGCATTGTAAAATCTTCATTATCTAGAGAAACGGAGACAACAGAGGTTCTAAACTCTTTGACCATCATCCTATGTTAGTGCTCGATAAAACTATACACTATAACCAGATTTTCATATTTTTGAAATTTTTCTAAAATCCGTGGGTTAACACCCCCCCCCCCCCCTTCTAAAATAATGATTTTTCGGTAAATGTTCTATATACTGAAGTTTATACTCTTCACTTTAGTTTAAAATTTTCAAACCACATTCTACATTTGAACTAATGTATTCTGAACTATCTTTCATGGTATATAGAAATCATTCTAATTTTTTAATATTTAGTTTGGTAAAATTTGATATACTGCCTAGATTAGTGGAATTAGCATTATAAAATCTTCATTATCTACAGAAACGGGGACAAAAGAGGTTCTAAACTCTTTGACCATCATCTTATGCTAGTGCTTGATGAAACTATACACAAAACTAGATTTTGATATTTTTGAAATTTTTCCAAAATCCGTGGGCTAACCCATTCAAAAATATTGAGTTTCGGTCAATGCTTTATATACTGAATTTTATACTCTTCACTTTAGTTTAAAATTTTCAAACCACATTGTACATTCTAATGTATTCTACACTATCTTTCATGGTATATAGGAATCATTCTAATTTGTAATATTTAGTTTACTAAAATTTCATATACTGACTAGATTAGTGGAATTAGCATTATAAAATCTTCATTATATAGAGAAACGAAAAGAGGTTCTTAACTCTTTGACCATCATCTTATGTTAGTGCTCGATGAAACTATACACTAAAACCAGATTTTCAAATTTTTGAAATATTTCCAAAATCCGTGGGTGTTACCCCTTCTAAAATAATGATTTTTCGGTAAATGCTCTATATACTGAAGTTTATACTCTTCACTTTAGTTTAAAAATTTCAAACCACATTCTACATTTGAATTAATTTATTCTAAACTATCTTTCATGGTGTATATGAATCATTCTAATTTTTATTATTTAGTTTACTAAAATTTCATATACTGCCGAGATTAGTGGAATTAGCATTATAAAATCTTCATTATCTAGAGAAACGGAGACAACAGAGGTTTTAAACTCTTTTACCATCATCTTATGTTAGTGCTCGATGAAACTATACAATAAAACCAGATTTTCATATTTTTGAAATTTTTTCAAAATTTGTGGGTGTTAAACCCCTTCTAAAATAGTGATTTTCGGTAAATGCTCTATATACTGAAGTTTATACTCTTCACTTTTGTTCAAAAATTTAAAACCACATTCGACATTTGAATTAAAGTATTCTAAACTATCTTTAATGGTATATAGGAATCATTCTAATTTTTAATATTAATATATTTTTTTCAGTGACACAGAATGAATTAATCTTGTAAAGTAGGTGTAGAAATGAGCTTGAGAAGTTCCAACTGATTCGTATTAATGATAGTAACAATAAGTTAAAAACTTCTAATACGATGTATCAAATAAATTCTATGATAATATGATAATTAGACGGCCACAACATAGCATGGATGTATATATTACATATTATCTTGTGTATAGAGGAGTTTAGCCGGTCATAGATGATTCAAATATATTATTTTGTAAAATAATGGTTATTTGCATTTGGGCTTAGCCATACATATTTAATCGAAAGAAGGTTTCAGCCTATCATTTTTATTAGTTTAAGTTGTAGACGGCTACAATATATGAAGGACATATATATTTAATCTTATACTGTGAAAACATATTTAGCCGGTTACAAAGGATTCAAATATATCATTTCTAGAATTGATGCAATTTGAATTATAATTTAACCATACATATAAAAATGATAAACAATTTTTTATTTGTTAACACGGATAACAACTTAGAAAATAAAAACTCAGAGATATTTGACAGTCTACATATAAACAATAAACATAAAAAGAGTCTAATAGTAAAATAGACATGGTATCTGACACAAAGCATTACTACTGAGAGTAAAAGCTATGTCCAGTAATAGCAGTTTGCGTTCAAACTTGGACAGATAAGTTTCACTATATCCACAATAGTAGCAGTTTAATATTATTGGATTGCTTAAGGTTTGTGATACGCCATTACCCTCACTCCGACTCAGGGGCGAATCCAGGATAATTTCCTTGTGGGTGCAAAATTTAAAAATGGACTAAAGGGGATTCGAACTTGAGACTATTAAGGGGTGTACAAGACAGATAAACCATCTCTTCTAGCTGATTTCTTTGTACTTTTACATACAAAAAGCTTAATATCCATAAAATTATGGGTGCACATGCCACCATAGTGGTAGCTGTGGCTTCGCCCCTGCTCCGACTGGTTTTTCTCCAGCTGCACTGATCCATTTGGTATCACCTGCCTGGAAATGATGAATCAACCAACTTGTCCTGATAAAGGGGGATTTTCAGCTATATTAACAAGTTTGCCAAAAGGGAAAGATCTAATGGTGTCTATTTTGTCGGCATCGAGAGCGTTTAGTATTTGTCTCATAGGATAAGGTTTGTGATATGGCGTTACCCTGACTCCGACTTGTGAAATAGTTTTTCACTGATGATGGAAATTCTCTCTAGAATGGGAAGTGGTGGAACTCAGTTTCGTCGTCTTTTATTTGCTGTCTAAAAACGGAGAATCTAAGGTTTGTTACATGATTAGGGTGTTTTTGAGAGAAGAGAGATAGAAGAAGCGAGACGTTGAGAGATCTTTTGGATTGACAAGGACAAGATTGAAAGAAAAAAAGAACATGTTTAGAATATCTAATTTTGAATTGTTACAACTGACAAATTCTTTCGTATCTTTTTTTTTGTCATCAACAAACAAACTCATATAGACTCTGCACACCAAGCTGGAAACTCTGCATCCATGTGAACGACGAAAGACGATTGCTGTCTGGCACCACGTGCTAAACGATCCGCCTTTGAATTCTCCGGCTGTGGTACATGGATGAGCTGTGAGCTCGAAAAACTATCTTGTAATCTTTTGATATCCTCTAGATATCTTTTAAAAAATATTTTGCATGTCCATGTTGTATACAAAGGTTTAGGGATACCAGTGTCTTGCGAAATTAACAACAGTGTCGATGAAAAGGCTTTTTGGCAGTACTTTAAATATCAGATAAATCGTTGGTAGACGTTCTAATTTCTCTTATAAAAACCTATGATCCTCGTCTTGGAGCTACAAAATGAAAATTACTTTCTTTTTTCTATGTGAAAATTAGAGTATTTACACTTTTCATGAATTAATATAAAATAAAAATTAATTGTACAATCAATTATCTGAATCAATTATAATATTGATTTCATGTAAAAAAAATTATAGTGACTTAGATTTATATTGTTGAATTATCTTAAATTTCACGGATCTTCTAAAAAATAAATATAAAATTTTTGATTATCAAACTATAAAGTCAAAAGTTAAATTTTAATAATTCTAATTATTATTCAATAACTATAATATTGTAAACAAAATATATATTTCTTTATAAACTATTACTTTCCGCGAAATCGTGGACAAATACCTAGCTTAGTTTTAAAACATCACGAAACTTTGAACAATTATTTTGAGAATAAAAAAAAGTAAATCCTCGTACAAAATAATACCGTCAAAGATTATACCAACTTTATTTTTCCTTATCGATTATTTAATATGAAAGTAAATTAGGAATATTAGATTTAATTACGACAAGGCGACAAACAAACGTACAATTAAGAAACGGATAAAAAAGACAAAGATTATTCAGACCGAACTCGATGCTTAAGACAAAACCGCCTTCTCAAGATTTCGTATATTCTAATCTTTTCCCGGTCAACAAACCCCAAAAAAACTAAACTCCACGACGTCGTTTCAAAGAAACTGACCGTTACGCGCGAAGTAGTTAGCGCGTATAGGTAAAGAAACAGAGGATTCTTTGCGTCGTCTCTTACTCCATCGTTCTCTGTTCCCCTTTTGCTTCTCTCTCCCTCTCTCTCTCTCTCTCTCTCTCTCTCTAGAGATTTTCCGTCAAAATAATTTTAAAAACTCCGTCAAAATAGAATCGAGAGGAAGATTTAAACAGAAACAATAACAAAGAAAGTACAAAATTTTCAGATACAGAACTTCTTCTGTTTTATTTCATCTTCTCTCCTCTCAGAGTTTTATATGTAACAAGAAACAGACACACGAACAACACTTTGTATCTTATGCTTCTCTCTCTCTCTCTCTCTCTCTCCACAGAGTAAAGTTCTGATCTTGATCTCGTCTCTTCTGCAGTTTGTTCCTCCAAGTTTTCAGGTTTTTAATTTTTTTCAGATTTATTAGGGTTTCTTTTTTATTTTAATTTCTTTTCTGTTTAAAATTAATGGAATTATCTGAAAATTAGTAGTGTTAATTTGAAAAAGAATAATCCGAATTTAGGGCTTATGTGTATGCTATTTCCTTTTAAAATCGTTTGCAGAAATTAGGGTTTTATTTATCCAAATTGAGTCCTGAAAATTGGATTTACACTTTGTGCAGGTTAAATAAAGAGTCTTTTCTTTATGGTGAAGATTGTTGTACCTTTAGATTAGTCTCCATTGTGATTTGTAGAAAGGAACTGTTTTTATATAATCTCTGCCCTTAAGTAGGAGAAAGAGTGAGGGAAAGGTTAGAACTTTTGTGAAAGGATGGGTAATAAGCTGGTGGGGAGGAAGAGGCAAGTGGTGGAAGAAAGGTATACAAAGCCACAAGGCTTGTATGTGAATACAGATGTCGACATTAAGAAGCTCAGGAAACTCATTGTAGAGTCTAAGCTTGCTCCTTGCTATCCTGGAGACGATGAGAGCTGCCACGATCTTGAAGAATGCCCCATTTGCTTCCTGGTTTGTGAATTTTTTCATAATGCATAACAAACCAAGTAGATAATCTAACTCTTCGTTCTTGTGTGTTATAGTACTATCCTAGCCTCAATAGATCAAGATGTTGCATGAAAAGCATTTGTACAGGTGAGAACTTCATCAGCTTTTTTGCTTTTAAGCTTCTTTATTTATATACTCTACCTATTCATGTTTTTACATGACATGGCTGTTTGTTTTTGATTTTGATTTTGATGCAGAGTGTTTTTTGCAAATGAAGAATCCTAATTCAGCACGGCCTACTCAGTATCCTTACAACTTAGTCTTTAATTATATAGTTTGGATTTGGGTGAATGGGTCTTCTTGTTTAATGTGCTCCTTAACATTATGAGGTGCCCCTTTTGCAAAACACCAAACTATGCTGTTGAGTACCGTGGAGTGAAGACCAAGGAGGAAAAGGGCATGGAACAAGTTGTAAGATAATAATAAACTAATCAATTCATTTTGTAACGGTTTCTGTATAAAGCTCTGATTGAATGTCTTTGCTCATATTCTATATGTATCATTTATTTATTTTCTTGGTTAGGAAGAGCAAAGGGTTATAGAAGCAAAAATAAGGATGAGGCAGAAAGAAATGGAGGAGGATGAAGAGAAAATGCAGAAACGTATGGAATCATCATGTTCCTCTAGCACAAGCGCTATGACTGGTGAAATGGATTACGGTTCAGCTTCAGGTTTGTCTCTTTTTTTTCTTCTTCAGTGTTAAAATCTTCTAATGGCTTCATTTTGTGTCTTGGTTTTTGCAGCTATATCTTATAATGATCCCATGGAAGAACCTGAAACTGCTTCGGTTGCTAGACAAGGCTCTCTCCCTCGGGGAAACAGGTCCGTATCACAGACATCTTCCTTCTGTCTTACATTTGCAAAATGTTCACAAACTTATATGAAACTCTTCAGGGGTGATGAGGCTGAAGCAGACCTTGAAGAGTTAATGGTCATGGAAGCAATATGGCTCTCCATGCAGGTATAATTTTTCTGTTTAGTTAGTTCTCCCAACTTTTACAATTCTCATGTTTTTTTCTTTTCTTTTTTTACTTATTATCTTAACAGGAAACAGAGATGCAGAGAGACTCAGGTGGTGGGGAAGTGACACCTTTTAGGCAGTATGTATCAGAGGAAGATCATAGTTACGTAGAACAAGCAACGCCGTCTTCATCATCATCTGGTGGACGTCCTTGTGAAGTCTCTGCACTTGCTGAACGCCGCCAGCAAATGGTTGGTGAATCCTCTAATCACAATCACAACGTCAGCGTTTCTTCGTACAGTATGCTTCCTGGCAACTGCGACAGTTACTACGACATAGAACAAGAGACTGATGACGTTGACCATCAACATTATCATCATCATGATCATCAGCATAATCATTACCATGACAACTCAGAGATGGGAGAAACAGGGAGCAACAGCTATGTAAGCTCTTCTTACATGAACGGCGGTGAGAACTTCCACAACTTTCCTCTACCCCCACCTCCTCCTCTGGTCATTGCTCCAGAGAGTTTTGAGGAGCAGATGATGATGGCTATGGCTGTGTCTTTGGCTGAGGTTCATGCCACGACCACCACAAATGCACCAACTGAAGTTAGTTGGCAATAAGCAGGGTAGAGTATTGGAAACTCAGTGTCTGAATCTTATGATTATCATTTCATTCATATAATGTGTGTTCCTATAGGAAGAAAAGAAAAAAAAAACAGTATTTTTCTGTTTTAATAGAAAAAGTTGGGTGTATGTTGAGAGATACAAAGTGTTGACCAAGATAATGTGAACCGGTTCAGCCTTCTGGTTAAATCAGAACCGGTTTAGGTCTTTTTAATTGATTCTGGTTTAGATTCTAGAACATAATAGGGTATCTCTTCAACTTTTTTGGTCTGGGTAATAAATAAGCTCCCAAGTCTCAATCCAAGTAAGAATGAAATAAGGTTTTTTCTTTTAACGATGACCAAATCAATATTAAAAGAAAAAGCTATCAATATTTCTTTTTGTCGTATACCGGATACAAATATCAGGAGCTTATGTAGTTTGAACTAGCTTATAGAAAGCTTTTAGTTAACAACGTTAAGAAAAAAAAAAAAGAAATACAACTTGTTGGAGTGGAGATATCCAACTTGGTCCTTGCATGTAAATTTGACAATTCAGTGAAGAGTCACTTTCCTTCAAAAGAATAGCGCAGATCTGTCACTAAACGACACTTCTGTCCAAATTTCATATAAATAAATGTCTGAGATCACTTAACATTTTGGTGCCCAAATCTACTTCGACCACATTCAACGTTTAGCATTTAAATTTTCGGTTGTAATGTCTTTATCGATATCTTTATTACTGTTATAAAGTTGTTAGCCTTCGAATGTAATACGTTTGTAATATTTCAGCTCAAGAACGCCACCTTAAATTATTCTATCAGTTATACTCCGTGAGCAAATAATAAGATAACAAAAGCTTTGACTGGATTGTCATTTTATAAAATACAATGAGATATATCATCTTACTTTATCAGTTCCAAACTTTTTCTTCCATTTATCCTAAATAAAATAAAATAATCATTCTATCAATCTTATAAAAAAGTCAAAAAGAGTATTTCTACTACAATTTTGTTTACCATTCTATTAATCTTATAAGAAAAAAGTCGGAAAAGGTATTACATTTTTTCTATATCTTATTCACCTTATCCTATCTATATTTATTTCATCCATTTTCTATTATGTTTACCATTCACATATTAAATGTAGAAAAACAGACATGTCATCAGAACTTAGAGCATGCGCAACGGTGAGACTCATTAGAGTATTTAGTGACAAGAGTATTTTGGATTAATCCTGGATATTTCGGATCTTTTTCTAAAAAAAAAACAAAAAAAAAATGACCATTCATGGGCCACCACGTGGTCAATGAACCCGTGAACAATGTAAGGATCAATCCGTACCAAAGGATTTTAAGGATTTTTTTTGACACAAACTCTAAGAAAATAGGCTCCACATTCCCTAAGGATTCTCTCAAGAGCTCCCATTGTGGATGCTCTTAGTAAGTGGGATAGTGACAGTAGGAAACAAAACAGAGTCATACTTTTTGCAATCACTGGAACAACATTAATTATAAAAATGCATATGTAGATTACACGGCACATTTAGAACTACAAATCGGAAAAATACTTATAAATCATTCAACGATATAGCGACAGCTTTCCTTTCAAATGCTTGAAGCCTATTATCAGATAATCTAGAGTTGTTGGCAGATTTTTTATACTCAGACCAAGTGAACTCTTCGTACAAACTTTCGTCTTCGTTGTCAATAAGACATGTCAAGGGAGCGATTCTCTGAGTCAAAGAAGGTCCAGCGAAGTAAATCATAGAAACCCTAGATTTCCTACTGTTTGCTAAAACCCTATGCTTAACGCTCTTGAACCTCCCATTTGTCAACACCTGCATGATCAGCACCAAAACAGATACAAAAGTTTAGACCTTAGAGCATCGTTAAGGCAAGATGCTTAATTTTGGGTGCTTATTTTTTTTGTGATAAAAAAAATTAAAAATAAAACTAATTACAGACCGCCACGTGTCAATAGAACCATCAAACAGTATAAACATCTAATCTATTAAAAGTGAAGTACAAATTAGAATTAACCCTTAGTTTTTCTAAATAATTACAAGTCTATGCCACTAGATTTTTTAATCATTTAATTATATTTCTAAATTAAGATTATGGAATCTTACCAAATATCTAAACTGATATTTTTTAAACTTGATTATAAAAATATCTAAACTGATATTTTTTAAACATGATTGTAAGAATCTTTTTTAACCAAATATTCTAAGAGTAGCCTTCCATATTCTCATTGTTCACTAAATCACTTTCCAATATATTAAGCAAAAAGTACATGTTATATATTCCGTAAATATTAATATGTTTTCCTAAATTAAATTTGATTTAAATATACTTCATTTACTTTTCCATTAAATCAATGTCGAAAATATATATTTTTATCAGTTTCAAAAAATACTTTTTTTATTGGACAAACAATTTATGGAAATTATAATATCAACTCTTCATTTAACAAATCTAAACGAGAAAGTATCACCAAATTTGAACCTAAACTGGATAAATATCCAAACGGATTTATATTATTCAAATTTATATGTTATATTATTTTTATTTTTAGATTTAGGTAAATATAGAGTATATATAAATTTTGAAAATTTAAAAATAATTTAAACGGATTATCCAAACATGTAAAGATCCGAATCAAACCGGGACCAAAATTTATAAACAACCGAATACAGCTGGAATCTTTAAACTCAAAAAACTCAAATCCGAATAGATTTTAATCAAATTCGACTGAGCATCCAAATATAAACCTCTAGCTTAGTCAATGTAAAACGATCAAATATTATAAATACATCATTTAGTATAAATAAAAAAATTAAAATCGAAAATTAGTACCCGTGCGGACGCACGGGTCAAGATCTAGTAGATTCTTAAATAAGCAGCGAAAACAAAGTTTGTTACATTTTTGTGGGGTCCGTCATAGGATCCACCGACTATTATATTTATTTTTCTTAAGTATCTCCAAATAAATCATTCCATTAATTATACTTTTATTGGCTTAAAATATTGTTCAAAAAAGAACGATGATTCAACGCCTAAACATTAACAACGTTTAATTGGAAGTTTAGATTATTAATTAGGTGACTTAAACGTTTAAATTATAACAATATATATATATATATATATATATATATATATATATAATTGTATAAGATTTAAATATCATGATTTATAAATAATAAAATTCATACTTTTTTCATATAACTTACAGGGCAGTATATATTAACTATTGTAATTATAACTAAATAGTTTTATATTTTACTGTCATAGTATAAATTTTTATGTGGTTTAGAAGGTTATAGCTATAGTTATGAAGGGTCCAGCGGCTGATTAGACGGTCGCCTATAATGTATTTAAATTATGATATTGTGTATGACGAACTCATGCTGGTCCATCCATTGAAATATTCATCTTCAACTTCCTACTTGTTATGAGCAAAAATGAACTTGAGGATTGAGACGAACCTGGAGAGAGTCGGAGACGTTGAGGAAGAAGGAAGAGGGATCGGAAGGGACAGAAATCCAGGAGCCGTCAGCTAGATTGATTTGGAGACCAGAAGTGTTGTTAGATCTTAAGACAGAGATGATCTGAGGATCAGTGTGTTCGCCAAAACCAATCACATTGTTGCCATCATTGGTATTTTTGTTGATAAGAGGGCATGGTGGATAGTGATTAAGCCTGAATATAGAGTCAGTGTTTTTATCAGATACAAGCTTGCTAAGTGTGTTCCTCGGTTTGATCCCTAACCCATCAGTCATCAGATCCAAAACATCGCATGTCATCTTCCTCACGGATGTTGTGTATTCTAGCAATGCGTTTCTGCAAAAAGAGAGTTGAGTGTTGGTATTTAAAAGTGAAAAAGATGGGAGTCACATAACAGAATATCACACTATAAAAGCAATAAACAAACAAAAATGAGCCATAAAATATTAATTGGTGATAAGTGAACTTATTCATTTATCTTATATATTATTTTTGACACTTTCAAATTTTCGATGTTGAAATTTCTGTCTTTAATAGATTCTTTCATAGATTATTTCGATGTTTTTTTGAATGTTAATCTCAGAATGTTGGAGTGAAGATAGACATGATCGATATGGATACAAATTCGACACTATGGATCAGACTCTTGATACTATATTCAGTTGGATGTACTTTCAATCTAAGTCCACCAAATTTTAGAAAAAATAATAGTTTTTAACCTAAAACAAATCTGTGATAAATTGATTTGTCCCTTTAACTTTCTAAGTGGAAGGTTTTTTTTTCTAAAGTGGAAGGTTTATCTCTGATATAAAGTAGACAAAAGAGAAGGAACAGAGAGGAAAAATATGAACTTGAAAGAGACGGAACATGAACATGGACAACAGAACAGAGCATGAAACAGGGGAAGAAACGGAGTATGACATGGATAGATGTTAACTAAACAATGGACATTACAAAAAAAATACAGTGTTGATTCCAACCTGAAAGTTTCCTGGTTTTGTAAGAGACCCGGAAGGAATGGATGTGACCCGAAATCAAGATTAGCATTCATCAACAAGTACTCAACCCAGCCAACATCACCATTCCGACCAATCTCTCTGTTAGTATCCAAAGGGATAACCAGCGACTTGGGTTTTGTCGGACGCGGGCAATGAGAAGAACTCGACGGCCTCATGTTCCAAAACAGATACTAGCTCTGAAGAAACGCCATGGTTGATCACCTTGAAGAACCCAAAGTCTTCACAGGCTTTGACAAGGGCGTGTTTGGACTCTGGGTCAGAGATATCTATAACTGGGATTGGAGAAAACCCGGATTCTGTTTTTTCGACCAGTTTAGATAATACCGTCATAGCTAGAAATGTATGTTTCAAAGATTTTCCCTTTCTGGTATGTTTCAAAGATTTTCCCTTTCTGGTGTCCCTTTTAATAGCTTTGAAGGATGAGACATCTAGTTACGTACATGGACGTGTGTTTATATAAGCAGAGGAGAGGATATGATGAAAAAGCTTACAATGACGTACGAATACGATCAAACTATTCAAAACTCAAGTAAATAATTAAATTCATTTATTTTAGTTCAAATAGTTAAATTCATTTATTTTCTCTTTAATGTATCGACATCAATAAAATTAATTTTCGGGACAAATATTGAAAGTGTCATTTTACTAAATACTCTTTCTGATTTTGGATAAGTATCATTTTGACATTTTTTCATTTATGAACAGATGTAAATTGTTATTAATTACACATTTTTTATCAATAGTATTTGAGATAAAATAAAATTATTTATAAAATTAATGCAATTTATAATTTTCAGTTGAAAATAAGTTTAATTTATATTAAAATCGTAAAGCGACACTTTTTGTGTAACAAAAAAGATTAAAAGGATATTTATTATAAAACACAATGAGTATAAGAATAAAAACTTCAAAATTGCTCCCCGTCATGTCATTTTCTAGTTTTTTCCTTTGTTGCTATTGTCATGCATGGAGGTAAATCTATTTTAAGGTAATTTGTTTTTTTTTTTGAAGGATTTGTTTTTAAGGTAATTTGTTTCGAGATAAAAACATAAAATATATCTTTTTCAGCATAAAATATTTGAGAGCGAAAGGCATTTGAGCTTTTATTTGCATATCAAAACTCAAACGTCGATTTCCAACATTGACCCTTGTTCTCGATTCAACCCCGCACGATTCTATAAAATTAGACTGACTAAACTAATCTATAAGACAAGACGTTGTAGCCCAATGGTTAGGACGGGTCTCCGCCTGCACCCAGGTAGGGGGTTCGATCCACGCCGGAGGGAATTACCTTGCAACGCTCTTGTCATCCACACGGATATGGGCCATGCTTTCGGCCCATTTGAAAAACTGGGATACCCCCAGGTTAAACAAAAAAAAAAAAACTAATCTATAATCTTTGTACATCAATGTTCGTAGCGAATAATGGTCTTAAAATCTCGAGATTTTGTTTTAATACTTGTCTCCACCAATATGACGAACAATGTCGGAGAAGATCCGCACGGTATGGCTTAGAATAGATCCGAGTATCTCTCTGCACCACAAAATATATGCCTTTTACAGAACACGTTGATATAGTTGTGCGTGGAATGCTTATAAGTTATGGTACCATGTAAAATCAGATTCGTGGTCCATAATATTCTAGACTGAAAAAAAAAAAATTCTAGACTGATGTCTAAAATATTGTAAATTCTGGAATACAGAAAATATGCAACATTTTTTTTTGTGCAACGAAAATATGCAACATGTAGTGTTATATATACTACTACATTCACCACAACTTTTTTCTAGACTGAGGATTCTGGTTACTGGGCTGGGTAAAATATCAATAAATTTTAATTCAATTCGTTATCCGACTCGATTTGAACAAAAAAGTTTGAATATCAACAACTTTGTGAAATAAAACAAATACTAATATGCAATATCCGTAAGAAACGAAACAAATCACAAATACTAATACTTTTAGAAATATATATCTAATTTGATCAGTTATATGCATATATATACATATATTTAAAGAATTGTATACATAAGTTATATAAATATTATATTGTATATAAGTTGTATAGTATTTTTATCTACTAAATTTATTAAACTATTTATTAGAATTTTAAAAGTAAACAAATTTTTATTTTGTAATACAATATTGATATTTTATATCATTTTAATTTTTTATTATTTTCTAATTTTATTTATTTTTACGGATCGAATCGGATATCCGGTAAAAAATCTAAAAAAAAATTAGATATCTAAGACACTGAATATTCAGATTGCTACGGATTGAATTAGATAGATAATAGATTATTTGAGCGAAGGAATCGGATCATGAATAGCTTAAAAAATCATAATATCCGATTTGTACACATCCCTAAGAGTACATCCCTAAGACCATCGTTATCGGGCTATCTTAGAAAAGTCTTTAGCCATTATTTGGCCAAAAATAAATCAAAAAGTCCAATTAAGCTAAGGACGTCATTAGCTTTGATACATTTCTTCTCGTCCTTAAGTGGTACGTGTCATGCTGCGTATGGCCGACACATCTCTCTTTCTTCGTGTTCGTCGTCTTCGGTTCTCTCTAGCCGGCGAATTTCTCTTGAAAAAGCCGATAATCATACTGACGACGCTTCTCCCTCGACGGCGCATCTCCCTCGACGTCGTCTTCGCTTCTCTCTCGACGGTTCTTCTCACCTTGATTTCGATCTCTTTGACTGCTGGATGTGATCTGTTCATCAGATACGTGGCGAGGACGTCTGCTTTGGAGTACGAGGATTTTAACTCGGCTAAGTCGCGTCTCCTTGAACGTGCTGAGAAGTTTGGTGAAATCTCTTGCAGGGTAAGGTACTTTTTTTTATTTACATCATAATAGAATAGAAGAAGAAGATGTGAAAGGTGTTTACTTTTCAGTTATAAACTGTGTAGCTTCTTTGATTTTGTGGAATTCAATTGTAATTTTGTTTCTGGATTTGAACTTGGATTCGTGGAATTTGTGTTTGTGCTCTAATTTCCATAGTGCTTTGAACTTAAACCAAGCCATTATTGTACCTTACGTTCGTTTTGGTTGGTAACAAAAGGACAATCGCACTTTGTCAGTTGCAGGATCTACAGGACGAAAGCACATATTTTAGGTTTGATTAAATATATGCTCTTCCGAGTTCTATGCACAGATTCCTTTCTTTTTTTCGTCTCTTTAACTGTGATTAAACGAAAACGCATATTTAGGAGTTGTATGCTCTCTGTGTTCCTATTAGGTATGAAGTCATAGCCAGTTAATGTCTTGTGCCTCTTTCATGGTTTGTATATGATGTTATGTGTCTCTGATACATTTTGGTGTTTGTGATCTATGTAATGTTGTCATTAGGTTTATTTCTCTTATGATTTTGTAGTATTAGTAGACTCTCTCAATAGACCGTTTCCATGAATTATAGAGGGAAGGTCGGATGGAACAGGAGTTTTGTTATCAAATGAGCTATTGAAGCTCGACGTTCCTGTGAAGCTGCTGCTTGATTCAGCTGTGGCGTATAGCATGGACGAGGTGGACATGGTGTTTGTGGGAGCAGATGGAGTTGTAGAAAGTGGTGGTGTTATCAACATGATGGGAACTTATCAGATGGTGCTAGTCGCGTACAGTATGAACAAGCCGGTCTATGTTGCAGCCGAGAGTTACAAGGTAATTTTGATTTGTTATGGAAGATCGAATAGAGCGAGAGAGTCTAGTTAATGATAATGAAAGTTGTTTTGTGTATGAATGTTTGTTATGTTCATTTCATTTAAGAGAAAAGATGGCCATGAATGTTTATAGTTCTTAATTATATAGTATTTGGCCTTTTGTTTAAGATACAACACAAGTCCCACCAATAATCTATAAATTTAGGAAAGTCTTTAGCTTTGATTCTAAACTTAAAAATATTAATAAAATATGCTAAGGACACATTAAGAAGTCCAAATTGATAATGTTGCTCTAAGAATAGTTACTATATGTATTTTTTATTTTGTCATGTAAATCTTAAATCATAATAAACCCAGAAAATATCCCATAAAATTTTCATTATTTTGAAATACTCAAAACATTATTTTTAATATGAATAAAGAAAATTTATTTACTTTAGATAAAGAAAAGAATATACTGTTACTATGTAATTGAGTCTATTGACAATCATACCTCCTGATTTCACAAAAAAAAAAAAAAAAAGTCATACCTCCTGATCAATAATTTATCAATATGTAAATATGTGATTCATTGACATGACAGCATACTGTTATGAATGGAATTAACAATAATTAATGTTTGCTTGTATAATGCATGTCTGCATGATGGGACGAAAAGAAGAACAGAAAAGCAGTTATACATAGTGTATGACAAAGATGACACGTGCCAGTAAACATACGCGGTAATGTCGCTGACAACGAATTAGCAATGTCTTGTTCCGTTCTAGCTAGAGTCCGTTAATGTTCCACGTCGACTTTTTTTTTTCTGAACAACTGTGTCCCACATCTGCTATATATCCGTCGTTACCCCCTTTTTTTTTTTTTTTTCGTTACCTTTGCTTACCGTTAATACTTTAACAGATGCTTCAAATAATATAAACCTGGGTTTACATAGTTTTTTTTTTTTAATTATAATTAAATATCATTTCACAGAAAGGTTTACATAGTTAAGAAGAGAGTACACCATAGCCGTCAAAAAAAAAGAAGAGTACACCATATCTTGAAGGAGTAATGAATGGACTATGTGTACATGATCGGAGCTTCTACTCCTGCAATTTTTACTAGTGGTAGAATTGTGAGTATTTTTTTTTTTTGCTAAATTGTGAGTATTTTATAATCTGCATTATTGTCATTCAACATTTGGATTCATGTTTGGAAGTCTGTGATTATATATGTTCATAAACTAAATCGTTTCTCTTGGGTACCAACTCTTTTGTGGGGGCAAGCACTGCTATTTATAACTTCAGTGCTTAGTTGACTAACACACTGGTCCACTTTTCTATAAATAGAGAATAATTGAGACGCCTTATTGATAGAGTATATTGTTTCGTAGCACATTGACGTGTATATATATATATATATAGTATTCGAAATATGTGCATACATATATTAGACAGTATTCATTTTCGAAAATATATATTTCGATACTCTTCCCATTTACAAAATTAAAATATACTTTTCTTATAGTTTTTTCTTGTAACACATTCTTTTCCTATAGTAATAAATATAAGTTGTGCATGCCTCTTGTATAGCTCTCTAAATACTTCCAGACTCATTTGTCAAGTAGATGGTTTTCTTGAAGACTGTATATTCTACTTTTTGGTGTTACTGTATCTCCTACGTAAGTCTGTTTGGATGGATATGTTTTCAAGCAGGGCAAATGCCAAAAAAAGGGACCGATATCTGTATGGCTGTTTTAAAATAACGCGATTTGGTTTCACGTACTAGCTGAATTAAACCTATAATGCGTTGGAGTCTCAAATCTGTTTCTTTACCACTCAACCAATTTCTTTCACAATATATATTTAAAGAGTATAGTCTTTTTATGTGTTTGGTAAAAAATTAAGGTTTATGCATCATCTTATTATATTTTTTGCTCTTACTATGTTTTTTATATTTTTTTGTAGTTAAGTTGTTATAATGGAAATATATCATCAAAAATAAGGGATTCGAAAATTATTTAAAAATTAATAGATTATAAAAAAATTTATTTATTGTTACTGAAAAGTGAAGAGCAAGTAATTTGAAAAAAAGAGAACAAATATGAATGAATTTTCTCTTATTTGATGTAAATATAAATATTTAGTTTTTATTTATTTTATTAGAAATCTTATATATGTATAGTTTTGTAATTAATTTGTTCTATACAGAAAATTACAATTTAGGGCTATATGCATATTTATTTTCTAGAAAATTTTGTTACTATAACTGTAGATATAAAGTGGAAAAAAAACTGAATAATCATTTTTTAACATAAATGAAATTACAAAAATTTATTAATGAAGTATTTTTCGTGTCTATTAAACACGCAGTACAAGTTATTTTCATAAACAGTTATTCACACAATTGATAAACAAATTAGTATCAAACTGCACAAAGTATTAATAGTTTATTACCTCTAATTGCATGATAAAAATGTTGATCCATGATGTTTTCTATCGGTTAAATAACTAAAAGAATATTTTCAATTCACCTATATATTCATTTCTATAAATTCTTCTAAAGTAGAAAAATATATTATAGCGGTAAATTTGCTCCAACATATGATTATGTAATAGAGTTATTTTATTATTAGAATTAAATCTAGAGATATGTTATTTTTGTTAAACATAAGAGATGAAAATATCATTCATTATATTTTTCCTTAAAATATAAAAACTGTATAATAAAGTCATATATTGGAGAAATTTACTTTTATAATAGAATTTATCTACTTGTGTAGAGAAATTTATAGAATTAGATTGGAAATATTTTAAAGATGAATAAACGATGCAAACCAAAATATATAAACGATAACAAGTGCACAAAATAAATTATGAGACCCTACAATGACAACACAAACATTGCCAAATTACCATAGAATATGTTTAAGCAACAAAAATAACATATCAAGTTAATACAAACATGTTGTCAAAAAAGGTTGAAACAAACATTAAACTAAAAGCTTATAAACTGTATGATAGAATATGTTTAAGCAACAAAAATATTTCCAAAAATATATAAACTGCCAAATTACCATAGAATATGTTTAAGCAACAAAAATAACATATCAAGTTAATACAAATATGTTATCAAAAAAGGTTGAAACAAACATTAAACTAAGAGCTTATAAACTGTATGATGTTATCATCAACTCAATTGGCTTAATTCAATTTTCAAATTCTTTAGATTTAACTATTATTCATATTATTTTAAGTTAGATTCTATTTGAATTTCTGCATATGATTTTTTCTCTAGCTCTATATATGAAGTTGCGAATAATTCATTTATGTGTCATATATATGTATTGAAATAGAAATATGAACCAAAAATTATGTGAAAAACAATTTCTTCATAAAATATTTTTCACACAATATATGCAAAAATTATATAATTTCATTAAAAATATTTTTCATTATTATATTTTCATAAAACTAAAATGTTAATCAAAATTCGTGTAACTGTAACGTACGTATCTGTATCTAGTTTGAAATATAACGACACGTTTTATACAGGATAACAAAACCAAATTATGAAACAAAATTTTACTTTAGGGGATATATTATTAAAGAAAAAAAAAGCGAATGCTAGTATACAAATAATTAAATATCTACAAACGTAGTTGAAGGGCACATAAAAAAAGAAGAAGTTGAAGGGTACATGAGATGCCACGTAGGAGGTTATTACAGGAGAAACAAGTTTTCTGCTTTAGAAAAAGAAAATTCGACGAACGCAGCTTCCTATTGGTCGTCTACACTGGTAGGTTCCTTACATGTCCACTCCTTTTAAAGTTTGATGTGAACTAATAATAATGTTGGATTCTTTACCCAAAACAATACTATTAGATTTTTCATTATTTTAACAATGACAAATAATAATAATAATTATTATTATATTGGATTTGAATAACATCATCTATGGACTACTCGGTCGAGCCACTAAAAGTAAAGTGACTGGATCATTAAACATGTAAGACGAGCCTCTCTCTTCTCTTATAGAGAGAAAATTGTTCTCTCGATTCTTTCTTTTTAACAAAAAAAAATCTTTTAGAAAGAAGTAATTGAATTATGTTTTGATTATAAAATAATCTTGGGGTAGTTTTGATTATTTTCCCTTTCGTTCACAGATTTTTTTTTGTATTTCGGCTTCGATCTTAAATCAAAACAATTTTTCGCGCTTATCTCTTATATACTAAAACACAAATCATCTTACCAATAAAATTCTGACACATAAACAATGTTAGGGCTGGGCAAAAAATCCGAACCCGAAAAACCAAACCGAACCCGATCCGAAAAAGTAGCACCGAACCCGAACCGAAATTGATTAAATATCCGAACGGGTTTAAAATTTCGGTATTTAAAGAACCGAAACCGAACCCGATCTGAACCGAAATATTTTGGGTACCCGAATGTATCCGAAATAAATTTATATACTTAAATATATACATTATTTTTATATATAATGTATATTAAAAATATTAAAAATATATAAAATACCTTTAAGTTTTCCAAAATACTCGAAAAATATATGCAAATAGTCAAAACTAAATGTTTAAAATAGCTAAAGTATACTGAAAACACCAAAATAGTTAAATATCTATCGATTCTTTATCCAAATATTCAAAAAAAACCAATTTATATGTTAAATTAAGGTATTTTAACATATATGTTATGAAAATTTATATGTAATATATTATCTTTCTTATAGATTTTGAAAATTTAAAGTATATAATGAATTTTGAAAATTTAAAAACATTTTAAATGGGTTATCCGAACCCGAACCGAATCCGCAAAGATCCGAACCGAACCCGGACCGAAATTTAGAAATATCCGAATGGGGCTGAAATCTTTGACCCCGAATACCCGAAACCCGAATGGACTGAACCGAAACCCGAATGGGTACCCGAACGCCCAGCCCTAAACAATGTTTTAGAAAAATAAATAAACAAAATAAATTAAAAAAACATCCATGTCAATCCCTCTTTTTTTTTTGCAATTCCAAATCCATAAAGTCCTACATTTTCTCAAATGATTTTATCCCACTTTCAAAATTAACTTCTACAATTTTAAACAATTTTTCTACATATTTTTTATCTACTTATTTAGACACATGGCTAATCAAATCTAGAACGCATGATATTGGTAAAAATTGGAGCCAGTAAGAAAATTAAACAATTGTCAAAGAAATGATTTTAACAAAAAAAAAGAAGTTACTTTTTACTTTTTAGATCTTTTAGTTTAAAGTTCCTATTTTTTCTCAAATCTCCACAATCACTTTCACGTATGAGTAACTCCCAATTTTTGGCACAAAGTCTAATAACAGTTTCATTTTTTTTATTCTTGCTTTTCTCTTCAAATATTTTTCTAGATTTTCTTAACACTAGCAAAAGTCAATGGAGGTTTGTGACTACTATATTCGTTTTCATTTTTTATTCTACTCAAATCTATATCAGTTGATTCTTTTGAGCTTGATTCAGAGAGAATAATGTCACTTAAAAATATTGTTCTTGCTGTTAAAATATATATATATATATATATATATATATATATATATATATATATATATATATATATATTGTTCTTCTACAGCTTTTTCCAATTTCTTAAAAGCTTTACAAAACTTATTTCTTCAAAATAATAACATATGAAAATAAGAACACCGTTTGCAGATGAAAAGATATTAGAAATTCAGTTATGTCCCAACTTTTTTGTAGGCACTACAGAGCAAAAAAAAATCCCGTCCAATAGAAAAGGTAATAGATTCTGCAAACTTTATAGTTATATATTTGCTTTTTCATGATTTCGTTTCAAATTCTTATTACAAACTAGTATTAGACACAAAGTGTCCCACATCGGTAGTTGGAAGGAATCCTTAGTAATATATAAGTTGGATGGACCACTCCACTTATCACCAATTGGTTTTAAGTGTGAAGCTCATCTAGCTTAACATGGTATCAGAGCCCGATCCACGCAATCCAATCCGATCCACATCGATCTGATCCAAAATTGGTTCATCGATCTTTGCCCGAGCATTCCGAGATTGACGCTCAGAGAGCCATCATCTCGAGGGGGCGTATTATATACAAAGTGTCCCACATCGGTAGTTGGAAGGGATCCTTAGTAATATATAAGGTGGATAGACCACTCAATTTATCACCAATTGGTTTTAAGTGTGAAACTCATCTAGCTTAACAACTAGAGTTGTGTTTCCCTAAAAGCATTGATCTTCATTGTGTCTTATGTTTTAAGAAATTATTTACCCATATACGTAGTAGTACGGGATGGAACAATAAGTACGCTAAATACAACTTAATTCTGATATCAAATTTAAGGAATTCTTTCCCATACGTAGTACGGGAAGGAAGACTAGTCCTTCTTTAACTTGAGATCAATTTATGTTCTTCAACCGCCGTGGGTTATTTTAAATCCCGTTGATTTCAAAAGCTGATTCTCTTGTACTACTGGCCATAAACGACATGTACGGGCCATAAAAAAAAAGGATAGCCATTGAACAAAACAACAACCGTTGTTTAACTTATTATTTTGGGGTTTCATCAGTATTCAGTATTACATCACGAAAAAACTCTCATCTCGGTTCGTTTACTTCGAGAAATAAAACATTTAAAATAGGATTAAAGGCAGAGAAAGTTTTGTAAATTGCTTGCCTACGAAACAAAAGTACATGTAGTTTTTTTTTTTTAATGAATCAGTACATGTGGTTAGATTACCAAAAAAATCAAGGGTTTGCTATTTAAATACACAACAATATACAAAGAGTTGCCCAAAAAAATTGTGATCTCAAGATGGTTTTCCTATCTTGTTATCCTCTAAACATCGTGAATGGATGTCGTCGAAAATTAATAAAGAAGGTATCTGATCCCATTCCGATATTTATTCAGTAGGTGAATCGATAAAATATCCCATAAAATAAACCTACAGAAAAATACATATGGACAGTATCTAAGGCTGGCTTCAAGTTGTTTCGTCTTTTTTGGGTGTCTTGTTGCTTCAATTATGTGAATGATGTCGGGACAAAAATACACTCAAGATCCCATCCATTTGTTCTGATATTTTTCATGTTTTTACACACTTTATGTGTAAATAAGATACGTCAATAAACATTTAACGATTGGATGTAACGACACTTGGACGGCCTTCTCATCTTGGCTGTCTTCAAGGACAACGCCTGTCCGGAATCTCTGCGGAGAATGATAGCTCAGGCAGGATTGATTTGAATAGAAAGAAATAACTTACTCCACATCTCAGTCTAATAACTAGCTCCAAACTATTTTTAAAATAATGGATCGATTGGTTAGAGATGCGATTATCACAAACAGAAAGAGCAAAAACTATGATGATTTTATTATGTAGATGATCTAGCTCACACATAAATGTTACTCGATTACATGTGATATTCTCTTTTGTTTTTATTCCTTTATACCAAAGAAGAAACTGTTGTTAAGTTCCTTTTATAATATTTTACAAACAAGTTTGTACGGCATTCAACGATTTAAAGTTCTATGAGATGGGTCCTTTACGCTCAGCTGCAACTGCAATGGCGGAATTGATTGGCTTTGGTTTCTAATGTGTTTCTTAGTGAAGGTCTGTTGCTTTATTGTTTATATGCATGTTTGGTCAATGTTTCCCAGAATGCCAGTGTCAGGCTCTTGGCTCCGGTTCCTATCCGGCTTTAGTTTCCTTCAGGCTTTTACTAGTCTTCTTTTGTTGACCAATCCTTTCTAGCATACGATGGACTGAGTGTTTGTAATGAACTATTATTCTCTATGTTTAAGTGAAATCCACAAGTGACCAAAAAAATATATATATAGCAAGCAAATCGAAGTTGGACCTGTTTTGGGCTTCTTGGAGATGCAAATATTTTGGACTATTTCACAAAATTATAGATGGATTTTAATACTAAAGGCA
This sequence comes from Raphanus raphanistrum subsp. raphanistrum, assembly GCA_019706035.1. Taxonomy (NCBI): domain Eukaryota; kingdom Viridiplantae; phylum Streptophyta; class Magnoliopsida; order Brassicales; family Brassicaceae; genus Raphanus; species Raphanus raphanistrum. The sequence goes on from CM033988.1 coordinate 57,247,552, forward strand.
ACTCTAAACATAAGTTTACCCAAAATTAAAACCTAAAAATAAAATCAAATTTAGTGTTGAAATAACATTTTACTGTTAAACTTTATTTCTTTTTCTTCAACCATAAGTTAACACTAAATTTTACATTAAAAAAATATGTACATTATCATTTTTAGTTGTAGTACATTATTTATTAGTGTCATACTAAATTTGTTGTGGTATTATAGTATTGCATTAACATAGTGTGAATTTTAGCGTTGAGTTGAAAAATCTCAAGATTGGCTTTTCAGATGTTTGAAGTCGTTTACGGAAAGCTTTTAGTGAACCCAGTTAAAAGAAATATACAGCTTGTTGGAGTCATATCTATTTTGGTCAATGCATGTGAATTTGATAATTCAGTGACGAGTCACTGTCCTTTAAAAGAATGGCGCAGTCTGTCAGTGGACGTCACGCTGTCTAGATTTGGTATAAATATATGTAGCCCTGGGCACGGATCGGATATCCAAATTTTTGAAGATATTTGTGATTTGCTTCGAATGTTACGGATATTTAATTTTCCGATTTGCTTTGCTTCGGAAAATTACGGATATTTGGAAAAACGGATATCCAAAAAATAAGTAGATATTTGCGGATATTTGCAGATATTTACGAATATCTCATTTGTTTTGATTAATACAAATAATTTTAAAAATTCGAGACACATTTGTTATGAAAAAAATATTTTTGCTTGATATAAAAGATAAAAAATTAAAATATATAGTGAATCTACATATTTTGTATTAAACTTAATTAATAATTATAATAACATAAAACTTAAGAAAAAATTTATAATTATCATAAATGTTTTCTTTTCCTTTTATGTAGTACTTTTATATAAGTAATAATGTGAATATAATCTGTCAAATCATATGTTAGAATAATAATTATATAATGTTATACATTTAAAACTTTAAATATAATCAACATATACATGTATTTATATATTGACGGATCGAATCGAATATTCTCAAAATTTTAGTATTTGTGATTTGCTTCGATTTTAACAGATATTCAATTTTAGTATTTGCTTTACTTCGAAAGCTTACGGATATTCGGAATTTTCAGATCGAATAACAACAGATAACGAATCGAATCAAATTTAACGAATAAAATGTCCAGTCCTAAATATATGTATAGATTACTAAACACTTTCGTGCCTAAAACAAATTATGGGACCACACTCGACCTGTAATATTGAGATTCAATATGTTATAGTACAGCCATGGAGACATGGGTTTTTTGGATGATTTTCTTCTTACCATCAACGGTTAAAGTTTGAACAATACTTAGGTTCACTCCTGGGGTGAACTTATAAATTCACCTCTTTCCTTATTTCAATCAAATTGCCATAAACATTAATGTCACATTATAAATAAATTATAAATTACAAAAAAGTAAATTTTAAATCATAAACTCTAAATTCAAATCTTATATCCAAATTTTAGATTTTAAATTTTAAACCAAACCCTAAACCCTAAATCCAAACCTATACCCTAAACCCAAACTATATACCCTAAATCCTAAATCAAAATTTAAATCCTAGACCCTAAACCCAAACTCTAAACCCTAAACCCAAACTCTAAACCCTAAACCTTAAACCCAAACTGTAAACCATAAACCCGAACTCTATACACTAAAATGTATTTGAAAATACATTTGATGATCATTAACCCAAAGGTATTTGAAAAATTTGGGTTTATGATTTACATTTTGGGTTTAAGGTTTAGGATTTAGCGTTTAGAGTTTGGGTTTAGGGTTTAGTTTGGGTTTAGGGTTTATGGTTTGAATTTAGGGTTTATGATTTAAATGTAGATTTAAGATTTAGGGTATAAGTTTGGGTTTAGGGTATAGGTTTGGGTTTAGGGTTTAGGGTTTAAAATTAAAAATCTAAGATTTGGGTTTAAGGTTCGAATTTAGAGTTTATTATTTAAAGTTTATTTTTTTTGTAATTCATAATTTATTTATTTATGTAACATTAATATTTATGGTAATATAATTGAAATAAGGAAAGAGGTGAATTCATAAGTTCACCTCAGGGGTGAACCCAAGTTTTGTTCTTAAAGTTTCTGTTTTTTTTTTAAAAATGTTTAAGTTTCTGTTTCTAAAAAGCTCACAGATAAATTTACAAACATTGTAACAAAGATTTTTGTTTGAATAAATTTAACATTATTTTTTTTAAAAAGCGATCGAATCTCCTAATCCCAAAAGCACACTAAAATTCTGTTTTTTTTTTTTTGTAAAATAGAGGTAAGACGAGAAAATTTTGTTTTTTCTATCATGCAGACAAAGTAGCGGTCGAGTTTGAATCATGAAACTAATAACTAATAATGAAAAAGCATGATGCAAGTTATGAAAAAGCATCAAGCTTTAGCACAATTCGCAAGTTCAGAAATACAAATCATAAAACCAAACATGGATCGGTCTTAGTAAATTTTTGCATAAGTTTTGATTGTATTGTTGAATTGACCGTGAACACATACAAACTAACTCAGTCATATATATATATATATTGAATGAAGTCTTTAATATAATGTCAAATGCTAATTTGCATCAATAGTTACTGTTTTACTTGGAGAGCAATCTAAAACTTGATAAATGACAAAGAACTTATATGACACACCTCAACACACGAATTTTAACTTGATAAAAAGACAAAGCAAAGTTTAAAAATTGGTAAAACCTACGTTGCATGGAAACGTCGGTGAAGCCACGCTTCTCGCTCCGGAATCGGAAGCGGAAACAGAAACGTCTGGAATCGTTCAGAATCGTATGAGAATCGTGATTCCTAAAAAGTGGAGTTTGGAAACGCTGTGGAAACGCACGATTCAAAGTTGGAATCGTGTTGTTTACAGATCGGAAACGCTATCATGGCCGACGGTTTTACAGTGAAGAAGATGAAGCGGTCTTTTGTGTTGTTCTCGTAATTTTTCTCTATCTTGGCCCAAGTTTTTTTAGATTATAAGCCCACTTTGATATAATAAGTACACTGGGACTTTTTTTGTCAACTTTCATATTGTTATCACTAGGACTTAATAATATGAAGATAATGCTATTAATCACACGTATGGAAAAAGCCGAAATGTTTGATTCTTCTTACACGTACAACCAAAAGAAATTTTCTAATTGATAGTTTCTTATCCATAGTTTTATCTTTGTCAAATTACTTGTTCAAATTCAGTTATACTGTGTATTGAATCCATGTGAAGTTCACATAGTTATAAAAAGCAAAATAAATATTATAATTTATTTTTAAGAACTTTTAGTTTAGATAGGGTTTTGGTTTTTTTTTCCCATGATATATAAATAAATATATGTATTTTCTGGCTACAATATATATACATATATATATATATGTATATGTATATATATATATAAATAAATATACGCTTCCGACGCGTACCCGCTTCCTAGAATTTTTGAAATTTTCGCTTCTGCGCTTCTAAACGCTTCCGCTTCCGCGTACCCGTTTCCGATTCCATGTAACATAGGGTAAAACACAGTTTGTCAACCATATATTTACAATATTTATATTCTTAGAGGAATTCTCTCACCGAGATGATATCCTTTTGATACTTACGTATAATTTTAACATATAGATTAGACACGGACATACAAAAGTGCTCTTCATAAAATTAGCTCGACCAATACTTAATTTAGTTTAAATGGATAGTTGACAACAAAATTTGTCTTCATTTATCTAGTAAATCTCCCTGGCACGGCACGGTCCTATGTATTTGGCCGCCTAAAACATTGAAAACTGCCCATAAATTATTTACACATATAAGATTCTGATGTGTTTAACTCCTTACATAAAATTTGGGTCATAAAGGTAAAGAGTGCTTCATGGACTTCATCGCATGGTCAGTTTGTAATATTATTGTCCACTTTTGTTGTCTTCATTCACAGTGAACTAACGATCGAGAAACTCGGGCGTCCTTTACTTATGGGCTATATGTTTCTCAAAGTGATAAAATCTTCATGGGGGGTGGGTGGGTTACTTGCGTGCTAGAATCGGGAGCCATGACCATGAGATCCGTATATGGGTTTAGATAGTCATAAAAGTTCCTTAAGAGTAATAAATTTTGGAGTTGAAATGAAGTAGCTTCTCTGATGATTTGAGTTCCCACTTGGAATGGAAGGACGAGATGAGTCTCGGCAACAAGGTTGTGCACTCTTTTTCTGATGATGAAACTGTTTATTCTTGTTCACTGAGAAACGTTATTAATAGTTTTTGCTTTCATTTGTCAACCTGAAACGACATCCAAATCTCATTAACCCGAAACAACAACTCGTACGGTGCGTTGTATTGCGCCACTGTGTAAGCCGAACTAAATCCGACACCACCTGTTTCTCGGCTTTTAGCAATTGCCTTGCCCCAGTCGGTACCTTTTAGGCTCTCCTCCAGCTCCGCCGCTTCTTTCGCGGCATTGTCATCCGACACGTATCCGCCGAATTGCTTCACGGCAACATACCTCGTGTCCCATCTCTGTACGTGTACGTTCTTCGCCGGAGGTGGATCAGCTTGGTTTTTTTTAGGAACATAATATGATAGAGTGAAGTTGGATTCACTTGACGGACCGTCGCTCGGAGAGACTTGAGTGATAACTGGAGCTGTCATCTCTATCGTCTGGCTTTTATCGTTCTTCCCGTGAATGTAATAAAACAATCTGCGCACAAACCACAATCAAAAGATACACATGAGTAAAATTATTTACTCCACTTTTTTTCTTTCCCATATTTACTTTTTACTCTTTTAACCTTTCTCTTCACAATAAAAAGCAACCCATACGACAATGTGTAAAGGATTATAGGTTCGATGCCTAGAGAGATCTATTTTCTTAAGAAAAATTAATTTAATATGATTTTAGTTTCGTTCTAAACTGAGATAAGTGGATTTCAAACTCAGAACCTTCTAGTCATTTAAAAAAAAACAATCCTTATGAAAAAAAACTTCAAAACCCTAATTTTGGAAGTTGAAATGAACATACTGGCTAAAACCGTTTCGTGAAGCTTTGACGAGAGAGGTGTCTTTTAGGGCTGGGCGTTCGGTTACCCATTCGGGTTTCGGTTTAGTCCATTCGGGTTTCGGGTTTTCGGAGTCAAAGATTTCAGCCCCATTCGGATATTTCTAAATTTCGGTTCGGATTCGGTTCGGATCTTTGCGGGTTCGGTTCGGGTTCGGATAACCCATTTAAAATGTTTTTAAATTTTCAAAATTTATTATATACTTTAAATTTTCAAAATCTATAAGAAAGATAATATATTACATATAAATTTTCATAACAAATATTTCAAAATATCTTAATGTAACATATAAATTGGCTTTCTTTGAATATTTGGATAAAGAATCAATAGATATTTAACTATTTTGGTGTTTTCAGTATACTTTAGCTATTTTAAACATTTACTTTTGACTATTTGCATATATTTTTCGAGTATTTTAGAAAACTTAAAGATATCTTATATATTTTTAATATTTTTAATATACATTATATATAAAAATAATGTATATATTTAAGTATATAAATTTATTTCGGATACATTCGGGTACCCAAAATATTTCGGTTCGGATCGGGTTCGGTTTCGGTTCTTTCAATACCAAAATTTTGAACCCGTTCGGATATTTAATCAATTTCGGTTCGGGTTTGGTGCTATTTTTTCGGATCGGGTTCGGTTCGGTTTTTCGGGTTCGGATTTTTTGCCCAGCCCTAGTGTCTTTAATGGGCTCTGTTGAAATCCACACGGACGTATTGTAACGGCGAATCTCGTAGCCGTTTTCGGAGCTGACCAACTCGTATGTTGGACACTCTATTCGGTTACACGGCGACGGAAACTTCCCACCTGGGCCAGAAGCGAGATCGGGTAGGGTACGAGAACCGATGACGCCAGAGTTTCCCAAGAGAAGGCTAAGAAGGAACGATAGCTTGAAGAGTCTCAGAGCTGCTTCCATGGCGGCTGTTTTTTTTATTTGGTTCTTTTCTTCGTTACTTACAGTGGAACACATACGGATACGTTCTTTTATAGCCGTGGTTCATCTTCAGACAGGCTTTGGTTACGTAAGAAACCCTACAAACTTTCATTATTTTCAAACTACTCTTTTATTATTTTTTTTTTTTCACGTTTTACTGTGGAATTTCCGGTTTGTAGTTGGTTTAGGTTCTGACAGTCTTGTTGGTGTTTGGGTTTATGGAAGGTAAAACCAAATAAATCCTTTGTAATTTGGTTTACTTATGATGCAATGTTCATATATTTCTGTTTAGTAGATTATCTTCAAAAATATATGTTTCTATATTTTATTCTAAAATAAAGATTTCTATTATAAATGTAGATCTATTCAAATGTATGATCTATAATACAATTTTTCTAATTTAGAAGAAAATATAAAGAAATGATACTTTTTGTCTATATATTTAGAAGTAAAAATAACATATCTTTTTAGTTTCCTCTATAAGTAGAAGAACTATCTAGGCGTTAATTAGAGAAAATTCACTTCTATAATAGAAGTAGATTTGTTCAAATGTATGATTTTACAATATAATTTTTCTATTTCAAAATAAAATATAAAGGAATGTTACTTTTTGTTTATATATTTATAAGTAAAAATAACATATTTTATATTTTCTTCTATAGTTAGAGGATTCTAGTCATAAATTAGAGCAAATCCACCATTATAATATAAATTCTCTATTTTAGAAAAAGATCTATAATAATAAAGTAGAACATAAATTCTCCGCAATGCGTTATATCAACGAAAGGGGTTCCAAAATATGACACGTGTCAAGCTTTTGCAGAGAATTTTTTTTTATTTTGTTTCAATTGTTTTTTCGGTTGAATTGAGCATTCGTTCATTGGGCTTTTGGAAATTGTGTTTTTTTTATTGAAATTAGAATTATTCAATGGGCTTTACAAATTCATTAGACTTCGCTATTTTCATCAACCTAACCATTTTCTCCAATTCACCGCCGTGAATCTAAATATTTATTATTTGATCCAATAAATAAAGTTTTCTGGTTAAATCTAAACAGAAAACTTAATTTATTGGATCAAATAATAAATATTTACTGAATACTATTATATAAATTGATTGAATTAGAGTAGTATTAAATAAATCTAAATTATTAAGTGAGGAATATTAGTTTATATTTAATTTAATTGAATTATCAAAAACATAAAATGGTTAAATTTATTTTGATGGAATAAATCTATAAGAATTTCTTTCTTAAAATTTCCTCTAGTTTTGACCGAAAAGAAAAAAAAATTCCTCTAGTAAGAATTAAGATGTTATACATAGAATCTCTTCAATACAAAAACCATTGTTAGGGGTTTTCTCTATATAATCTTGAACGTTGCTACTGTGGTTGTTATATTCAGCCCCTGGAGTTCACAGTCATATAAAATATGGCACATCATGAGCATAAGGCAAACATAGAGAACAGAAAAGAGAAGGAAGAATAAGAGTTTCCTTGGATTCAAATGTGTTTCTACTTTTTGAAATTCAAGTAACAATTGATGCCAACACAATCTCTGCATTGCAGCCCAATACTACTTTTTTAATGTGTACACATATCTCTCTGTATTGCTTTACTGTACTATAATCATCATCATGTCTTCTAACTAATCGATTCTTTCGAGATTAAACATCACCATTTCTTCTAGAGCCGACCTGAAGCCACTCTGAGGCAAGCACTGCAGATTCTTCAAAGCTTCATCAGCTTTCTCCCTAGCCAACTCCTGTGCTCTTCTGATTCCACCACCTTCTCTCACCAACTCAATGGCTTCTTCCAGCGAACCCTCCTCACAAAACTCAGACTCTATGATCTCTCTCAGCCTCAGCTCCTTCTCCAGCGCGAAAATCACAGGCGCGGTTAAGTTACCTTTGGCCAAATCACTCCCTGCTGGCTTCCCTAGCTGCTCTGACGACTGAGTGAAGTCCAAAATGTCGTCGACTACTTGGAAAGAGAGGCCGAGATTCTTCCCGAACTCGTACATTTGCTCTGTCACATCGGTCTGGACTCTGCTGAAGATGGCGGCTCCTTTGGTGCTTGCAGCCACCAGCGAGGCTGTCTTGTAGTAACTCTTGAGCAAGTAGTCTTGTAGCGTAACATCACAGTCAAACAGACTCGACGCTTGTTTTATCTCTCCGCTCGCAAAGTCTTTGATCACCTGAAGACATTGATATAATTAAGTTAGTGAAATGAGAGATTCATAGCTCTGTGACATTCTAGGGTAGTTAAGTTACCTGACTTATGAGCTTGATAACTTCCAGGTTCTCGAGGTTGGCTAAGTACCATGATGCTTGAGCAAACATGAAATCACCAGCTAATACAGCTACTCTTGTGCCAAAAAGCTCGTGAACTGTTTCCTTTCCTGTCATTACACAGAGATTAGGCCTCCCGTAATTTGGTTCGGGTAGTTCGGTTTTTGGTTAGTTCAGTCCGAAAACATATATGTTACCGAATTAACCGAAATAAAGTTCGGTTAATTCGGTTTTTGAAAATCCTACCAAAGTTCTTGATTTTTGGTTATATATTGGTTTAATTTTGTTACAATTTTGGATAATTTCGGCTAATTTTTAGTTAAGTTTGGTTAGTTTAGGTAACCGATTGCCGAACCTAACCAAAAACCAAACTTTTCTTAAAAAACCTACCGAATCAATCGAACCGAATTCCTAAAGAACTAACCAAAAATTTTGGTTCGGTTCGGTTCAAAATCGCAGTCCTAACAGAGATATTCAACCGAACTATAAACACTGTTCCAGGAAACATATGAAAACATGAATTGGAAAAAAACTCACCTCTGCGCATATCACTCTCATCTAACACATCATCATGTATCAAGCTCGCAGTGTGAATCATCTCAATGATCTCACCCAAACGCCTATGTTCCGTTGTGAGTTCCCTGCATCAAGACATTTTACAATCATTTCCATGCTATAAGACAAAGGACAAGTAAGTGTTATAGATTATATTACTTTAGGCCAGCTAGCTCTGCAGTGGCTCGTGATACAAGGAACACCAAACCGGGTCTCATTCTTTTACCACCAGCTCCGAAGATTTGCTCAGCTGCAGATATCAAAACCGGATTCTCTGCACCCACAATCTAAATAAAGAAGCAAAAACTCAATCAATCTCAAGCAGTGAAAGATAAGAAAGAAGAGAAAGTTTATTCGGTTAAGGATACTAACCGATAAAAGATTGTCATTCAACGTCTGCAGATCATCAGCTACAACCTCAAACAGACTCGACAATGAGATAGGCTGCTTTGAGGTCTCTTGCCTCAAATCAAAACTCACCGTTTTGGCTTCACCTATTCCTACACAACAACATCATTTCACATCAACATGAATAGTTCAGACAAAATCAATCACTCAAAACCGAATCAAAACTAACAATCAACTGTTAAGACAAATCTGAGAGTCAATCATCTTACCGTTGACCAAAGAGATCTCTTTGGGTTTTGTCGGAACAGCTTTGCAACTCCTCCCCACGTCACGCCGGAGAAACACAAGATTCCCGCCGCCGCCGAAGCTTCTCGCCGTACAAACAGCCTTGGGAAAGTTGCCTAAGAGAAACTGACGACGACCACAGCCACATGAGATCAGATCAAGCACACTCGTACCCAAGTCTATGTTCCGACACGACGTCATCATCATTCTCTAAGCTCTAAAAAGACTTTGGAGTATCTATCAAAGCTGCCTTCAAGCTTTTTTCACATGAAGAAGCAATAAAGGCTGACTCTCCTCTTTTTTCTCCGCCGAGAGATTTTTGAGTGTATGGAAAAATTACAACAAAAGAAGTATTAAAAATACAAACTTTAATATATAATATAAAGAATTAAAATAAAACAAGTGGATTGATTTAATTAGATTCGAGTGGACGAGACAAGCCCACATGTGGGAAGTGAAGATTTTGATTTTTGAGAGACGAAAGAGACGACTGTAATTGTTCAATACCAGAAGTGAGAAGAGAGAAGAGGGAAAACCATTGAAACAGAGTTTCATCGTCTCCACTTATCTTATCTGAAGCTGAGATCTCGCCACGTGTTATTATCCAGTTATTTTTACATTCAGCTCCTTGTATTTATACTTATTAACGTTTTCAGGCTCTCCAAATTTTGAAATTACTTTTTAAGTCCTTTTCTTTTTTAAAGTCTTGTGAATGATTAAATTCTGAATAAACTTACATTAAACTCTTTCTTGACCTTTCAATTAAGTGTACTTGCATACTGATAAACTTTCAAGAACTAAACATTTAACACTGGAAGTATCAGAAAAACAAAACTTAAGATTAAAACTCGTAAAACATGCTCCTTTTGATTTTTTTTGTAACAAAGACGTATGAAGTCTTATGATTTTTGCTCATTTGTAGTCATAGTAGCAGTTTCCATAGCCTGAAAATAAGAGAGGGAAACGAAAATTTTTAGTCCAACATTTTCAATAATATTTGTTTTAGAAAGACAATACTCACTTGGATTAGTTATGACAATGAGTCCAGAGTTCTTGAAATTGCAGTTCCAATAGTTCCTTCCATGAGCTTGGTAGTAAAGATTCATGGCGACAGAAGCATGGCTTACGAGATTACCGGGGGAGTAACATGGACATCCACTTGAAAGAACGCGACAATCAACATGAGAACATGCGTAGTTTATGTTATCTAGAAGTGCTGCTTGGTCCGAAGAAGGTTTAGCCACACACCACGTCTTCAGCTATAGCAACAAATTACAACAAAACTCATTTGAGTAAGAAGATTAACTACGAACATTAATTATGTTAACTTATAACTGATGATAACTAGTCTAAGCATATACCTCTGCGTTGACTTTGATAAAGTTTCCTCCTGTGAGGAAAAGAATACCAAGATGAAATTAAATGTTAAGTAAAACTAGTCACATGTAACGTAAGATAAGATAGTTAATAGCTAGCTGTGATTTGAGTACCTGACGAGAGGTAGAAGAAGATAAGGAAGCAAAGGCACATCCATGCTTTAGCCATGTTGTTTGATTTTGTCTGAGTGAGGACTCTTCTACACAAATCTTTTGCTGTATATATAAATAGATGCTATGCACATGATCAGTGATGAAAATTTCTTTTATTTTCGAAGATTGTATAATATATTGATGTTTTCAGGCTTTTGAGGTGAATAATCCAGCAAATTGCTTAGAGGTAAAGTAAGAGTTTTAGCAAAAGTGACAGTATAAACCGTATTGTTAGAGATCATGTCGGTTTTGGTTTAAAGTTAAACCTAAAGAAATCTCGACTGACTGTTCTTTTATTTCCTAAGCAAAACCTAATATATATGATTAATTACAAATTGAATGAAATTGCCTCTAATTAGGTTATCTACATGGTTTAATGTGTAAGAGTAAGATATAGGGAGATCACCGTCAAATAAATAACGAGACATCCAAACGTGAGCTGAGCTGTAAATTAGGGTAATGTTTAGATCCAATGCTCACTTTGTACGAGATTCTTAAGAAAGATAATAGTAGTTTATATTTGTATAATATATACATGGCTTTTGTGTATAATCTTTATTCGAAAAAAAAAAGATTAAAGATTCGTAATATTTTAAATTACGTTCTAACTTTCCAGTCCAGTTATCAAAGAAGCGAATCTCGAAGTGCAACTTTTATTTTGGAACTGAAAATATTATTGGTTCAATCAAGAACCTAAGTTTCTTAAAAACATACACTCACGAGCTTGGTCAGAGAGGAATCAGAAGGAAGAACATTTCTAAAGGCTAATGTATTCAAGCAATTTGACAACCTCGGTCATGGTCGGTCTAACCGCCGGTTCCGGTTCTAAACACATCATAGCTATGCCAAACACATCGTTCATCTCTTGAACCGGTGATCCTCTTAACCTGTTATCTATCACCACCTCTGCTCTTTGGTCTCTTACCACTCCTTTTACCTGAATAAGAATTACGACGTCGTTTGCAACCGAACCAGAGTAATTAACTTTTTAAAACAATGAAAAGAGAAGACAAACTTCTTACCCAAGTAACAAGCTTTGTTCCTTCTTCAAAAAACTCATCATCTGTTGGTCTTCTTCCGGTTAGTAGCTCAAGAAGTACAACTCCAAAACTGTAAACATCCCCTTTCATTGTTGCTTTACCGGTGTCAAAATACTCTGTTTCAGACACACACACACACATGAACAAAACCAATACAAAATCTCTGTAATGGATATGAATTTCAAAGTTCATGTGCAAACCAGGAGCTAAGTATCCAAACGTTCCAGCAACAAACGTCGATACATGAGTCTTGTCTGGCTCCATCAAAGTGGCTAAACCGAAATCCGAAACCCTAGCTTCCATGTTATGATCAAGAAGTATGTTACTAGATTTGATATCTCTATGGATAATATGAGGGATACAATCATGATGAAGATAAGAAATCCCTCTAGCCGCTCCAACCGCTACTTTATACCTAGCCGCCCAATCCAAAACCTTCCTATCTCCAGATTTTCTTCCTACAAATACAAAAAGAAACCTGTAGCTCAAGAAACAACTAGATACAAGTTACTTGTGGGTCAAGAAACTACTCGAATATACGTTTTTTTGTGTTTAAATCCTCTTTTCAACGTACCGTGTAGATAAGAGTCCAAGCTTCCGTTAGGCATGAGCTCATAGATGAGGAGATTGAAGTGAGGAGAGGTGTAGTAACCATGGAGAGTTACAATGTTCCTGTGTTTTATATCAGCCATTGATTCTAACTCTCTGTGAAACCCTCCGTCTCTCTCAGAGTCTCCTCTGTTTAGCCTCTTCACAGCAAAAGCTGTGGACTCATCAATGGCTAATCTGTAAACAGTTCCAAAACCTCCAGAACCAAGAATGTCTTTGTTACTCAGCTTATGTGTTTTCTTCATAAACAAGTCTGAGGAAACAGAGTTTAGTAATGGAGACCTAAACATCACCATCTTCCCACCTCCTTTAACTGAAAAATCATTAATAAAAACAAAATAAAACACTAAAGAAATCATTTATATAATCAAAGCTAGATGATCTTTACCTGGAAAACCATTTTCATGAACTGTATGTTTTCTCTTCCATCTCTTGTAGAGAAGAAGAGCTATTACAATCTTACCAATGACAAAAACAATCACAGAGATTGTTATGTAAAGAGTTGTTTCCTTTGCATTAGCCATTGTTTCTACTATTCACAAATCCTTTGAATGGAAAGAAAAAAGATAATGGAGACAAGAAAAGAAGTTGGTTAAGGAGATGGACACAAGAAAAGGAAGTAGGTTTTACAACTTTGTTATCCTCACCAGCATTTCAACACGCCACATATGAACTATCCATAATGTTACTGTATTAGTATTACGTATGAAATGAAAACTGAGTTTCTATTATTAAAGAACATCCGCTTTTGTTGAAAACATTAAATGAGATGTGTACACACTTTATGCAAAAAGGAAAAAATGTGATAAAAGCACTCATGAAATTTGGTTTGTTACCAGCTATTATCTAGCTTTTGTCGTTGACTTTGCTCTCTACATCTAAAACAAGATCAGTAAAATAACTCAACAGTCATTGCAAATTGTATTGTTTAACAAGAGGAAGAAGAAGATACTCTTTCATTACATATGTAATAGACTTATAAGAAAGATCTTATATGTTTTTATGATGAAGGGTCCAAGGTCATAAGATCAAGGTGTGATTTTCCATTGAGCTTCTTAGCAAAGAAGGCATCAAAGAACTCTTGTGTGCTCATACTTTTGAACAAACTTCCCTGCTGGTGCTTATCCACAAGGCTTTTCGCTGGACAAATAACCGTCTCCTTCCCCGGACTGTGAAACATTGCAACCGATAACCTCTCTTTCTCTGAATTCACCATCACTCTATGCTCGATGCTTTGATATCTCCCGTTCGTTATGATCTTTACAAATAACAAAACACTCACTATTAGATCAATGTATTAGCAAATGCATCATACTTTTTTAACACTTTGGAACACTATTATTAGCTGTTACCTCTAGGATCTCACCAACATTAACAACTAAAGCATTTGGCAGGGGTTTTACCACAACCCACTTGCCATCTTTCTTGATCTGGAGCCCTTCCACTTGATTCACCTGCAATAGAATCGTGAGACCTGCAGCGTCTGAATGTGGAGTCAAACCGATAACTTCATCCGGCTGTGGACACGGCGGATAGTAGTTGATCTTGATAGACTGCCAAACATCTCCAAACAAATCCTCCATCTCCTCGCGTCTGAGCTCGAGAACACACGCCATTTTCTCAAAGAGGATCTTAGCTATGCTCTTCACTTCAGAGGAGTACCTCTCCACAGTTTCTCTGAAAGGAGGAGGTAACTTGGAGAACAAGTGAGACTTGCGCGATGGAATCGGTTCGGTTGTGAGGATGAACATATCTCCCCAGTCGAGTTTCTGATCCTCGGACACGATGTTCACCTGCCCGAACCCTTCGAACTCGCCGCTCCTCTGCCAGAGCTTCTTCTTCTCTTCCACGGGGAGGTTGAAGAGGTCTTGAGCCTCTGTCTCTAACGTTTCAAGAAAAGAAGAATCTATCCCATGGTTGACCAGCTGAGATTGAAAAACCAAAAGTAAGTAAAGAGAGAGCTAATATAAAATAATACAAAGATTTTTCAAATTAGAGACTTTTAACTTGAAAAAAACCCCAATCTTGGCAAGCAAGATCGAGCTTCTCTAGCTCTGCATCAATGGAGGAAAGAGAGCACAAGCGTTGCATGTCGATGATTGGAATCTCTGAGCTCAGACGAGAATCATCTGAAGTCTCTGTTTTGTCTTGATCAGAACGAAGGTACCTCGGGGGAACGGTTGTGAAGTTGTTATCTTTCACGATCTCTAGAACAGAAGGGACTAGGAGAGAGCTCCACTGTGTTTCTCCTTCAGCCTCCATAGGTTTCTAACCACCAAAAACAACAAAGCTTGGAACTTTTGATCCACCCAACAACCAAAGTTTCAGAACAGAACAAGAAACTGAAGTCAAGTCAGAGAAAAAGGGAAAAGACAGACTTTAAACTTCCAAAAATACCCTCCATATGTATTCTTATTACATAATAGCCTTTTCAAACCTCATACCACTTACAAGTCTACAACAAAATGTTTAATGTTTAGAGATCATGAAGTCTTTGAAAGAGTGGAAGATTCAAAGGTAAATGTCACCGTAAACAAGACCCGACATAAACAGTTTTTTTTTAATTACCAAAGAAAGACAAAACATGACTGACCAAAGAAAGACAAAACAGTGCTTAGCTCTCCAGAAGACAAACCTTTTGGTTCAAAAGACATAACTAAACGGTCCTGGCTGAGTGAAAAAAATCCCAACTTTTTCATTTCTTTTTCAGTCTTCAAGCTGTTTAGGGGCACTCCGTCTCCAGACTCCAGCCAAGACGCTACCGATGATGGAGTGACAGACGCTAGAAACAGCGCACGGTACTGCAGTCAGCGGGTTCCCAAAATGCTCTGCCGCCAGTACAAGTCCAAGCACCGAGTTCTTCACCATTTTTACAAAATAAATAAATAAATAAAGCTTCAGTTGAAACTTGAAATTGAGTTTTAAACTGTTTCATTTGAGAAACTGTTTTAACTTTACCTGCATGCCAACTTCGATAGAGACAGTTCTCGACGAAGCCACATCAATTCTGAGCAATCTCGAGAGCAGATAGCCAAAGAGGAAACCAGAGAGGTGAAGAAGGACACAAGCCATGACCACTTGTTTCCCGGACGTGAGTATGGCAGAAGCGTTCTGACCGATGGCAGTCCCGCAGAGAATCGCGACCGTTCCAACCGCAATCGGAGCCATGAGAGGAGAGACAAACTTCACCACCCTTTGAAAGTACTGATTCATGAAAGCACCAGCCAGCACTGGGAGAAGAACCACCTGTGGGGGCCAGGAAGGGTGTTAATAATCCCAAAATGTGAACTACCAAGAAACTCAACTGAACCAAATCAAACCTGTAGTGTTGACTTTACTAATCCAAGAGCATCAACTGCGACGTATTGTTTGGCGAGCTTAGCCGTAAGAAGCGGCGTCATGATCTAAGAAAAACGGGATAAAGACTAATATTAATGGTGCGTTAATCTTAGAAGAAGAGACCAATGACAACACTAACCACAGCTGAAAGAGTACTAGCTGCTGTCATCAACACTGATAGTGCAACATTCCCACTGTAATATGAACAAATAAATTGAGATCACACAGTTGTATAATAAGAAACATATGGAACCAGAATCAAAAATAATTTTTTTTGTTTGGATTACACACCGTGCAATGTAGGTGACAATATTACTTGCCGTACCTTAATAAACAAATGAAAAAAAAGCATCAGATCACAACATGAATGGATCAGAGAATGTTCCAAAACTCAACCGAGCCAAAGAATGTAATTTTACCGCCTGGACAGCAACCAACCAATATGAGACCGGCAGCATAATGTGATGGCAAATTCAAGAGCTTACTCACTAGATATGCTGATAACGGCATGACCTGTAACATACAATCCCTCACATCAAGTCTTAACCTTATCTAAAGATCTAATACTTACCACAAGATTATGCTACCAAAAATCACTTTCTAATTAGAGGCATTAAGAGAGACAAAAACCGTACCGAGTACTGCAAGACAAACCCAGCGAAGAGCTCTTTAGGCATCTTCAACGCGCCGCGGAGATCATCGAGAGTCAACGTCATCCCCATCCCGAGCATGGTGACCGTGAGACCTATAATGGTCAAATCGGGAGTGACCCAATTGAAAGCGCTCGGTTTCACCAAACCCAGCAAACACCCTAGAGAAACCCACACCGGAAACGCCGTCGACACCGCCTCTCCCACAAACTCCACCCACTCCCCAAAGCTCCTCCCTTTCTTAGTAGGGAAGTCGCCGCTCGACGACGAAACTCCTCCGCATCGAGTTAAAAGTTCGACACTTCTTCGCTGCTTACACGTAAGGGAAGGAGCCACTCGGCGACGCGATTCGAGAGATATCTCGCGACTCGTCGAGCAAGAGATTCGCCGCAGATGTACTGGAGTGAGGTTAAACTTTCGAAAGGAGTTCGCTTTCGATTGCGGCGTCGTTGTTCCGTTTGAGAGGGAGAGAGAAACCACGGAGGAGGCCATTTTTCTTCGCCGGCGATTTTCTAATCGGAGCAACGAAGAAGAAGAAGAAGAAGACACCCGAACATGTACTCACGTGCCGTCACGTGATCTCAGCACGTTTTAATTTTACATTACTAAATGGTCCCTGAATGAAAACTTATTTATTCGCTCTACCCCCCGCTTAAATTAGTGTTGCATAAGCGCGCTTTACATGTTAGTGGTATATTCTAGTTTAATTCAGTCACAAGTGACCATAATTGAATGTGTCGGTGATCTGATTGATTCGAGCATATGGGACTACTGCATTGAATGATTGCATATCAAATTTAGTAATACTATCAATCAATACGAATTCAATTGCCACGTATATTTACGAAACAGTCCTTAGATAGGAATGCGTATTTAATGAGAGTTACAGAACTTTTGAGAGCCATATATGGCACCTACTCTGTATTGGAAACTCTTTTAGCTAATGAAATTTCATCTCGTTGTTCAAAAGGAGAGCCATATATGGCACCTACCACTACCTCAAACGCAAACGCAAAGTCCTTGTCTCATAAAATTATATTCCAAATTTTAGATTCTTTTTGTTATCATTACAATCAGATTGTCTGAATCAAAATTTTGATTCTCCTTGATTGGTAATGTATACAACCAATCGTTACTAACATATACAATGCATGCATTCAGACATTTGAACGTTTTGAATCGTGAATTTATAAATACAAAATAACTATTTGTAATTTTACAATTGTTTATATTATTCTTAACAATTTAAAAACTAATTGGTTAGATTGTATTTATTAAACATTTTCAATAATAATTTGTTGATATATACATTTTGTGATTATAAAAATCTATTTTCAATATATATATAATTTTACATAAAACAAATTATGTTACAGAATAAATGGATAATTTTTTTCATAAAATCCTTCACATTTGTCGAATCCAAAACTAATTTTTCTGATCATTACAATCAGATTTGTCCAAATCAAAATTTAAAACAAGAAATCAACCAGTAATCAATACTTGCATATTAGTTAACAACAACAACAACACGCGAAGTTAATGTCTTAACCAAACCGCGCGTTCTCAATCGAAACACGCGTCTCACAAGTCGCGAACCTACCCCCGCCCTTACATGTAAATAACAGAAAGAACCAAAGGGCATTTTCGTAACTTAGATCTGTATATAAACAAACTCCTCTGCTCTTCTTCCCTCTCAACGGAGTCAGTCTCTCGTCTGTGTGGTGCGTTTGATCGTTAAAAAAAAAAAAACCCAAAATTCTCAGAGAAAGAGAGAGGTATGTCATAGAATCATAATTATCGTAACGTTTCATTTCTAAAGTTTCTTACTTTATATAGCTATTTCGATAAAGTCTCTACCTTTCGATGTTCCTAAGTTTAGTTTCTCGTTAGATCTGAGATCTAAAGGTTTCATTTTTACGTGATGGGTACATTAAAGTTGGTTTCTTTCTTGTTGTCTTATTGTCTAGATGGCTTCTCCGTACACGCCCAAGAACATCCTCATCACCGGAGCAGCCGGTTTCATCGCCTCCCACGTGGCGAACAGGCTAATCCGAACCTACCCTCACTACAAGGTCGTGGTCCTCGACAAGCTCGACTACTGCTCCAACCTCAAGAACCTCAACCCTTCAAAAAACTCCCCGAACTTCAAGTTCGTGAAAGGAGACATCGCAAGCGCCGACCTCGTCAACCACCTCCTCGTCACCGAACGCATCGACACCATCATGCACTTCGCCGCCCAGACCCACGTCGACAACTCCTTCGGCAACTCCTTCGAGTTCACCAAGAACAACATCTACGGCACCCACGTCCTCCTCGAGGCCTGCAAGGTCACCGCCGGGCAGGTCAAGAGGTTCATCCACGTCAGCACAGACGAGGTTTACGGGGAGACTGATGAGGACGCGCTCGTGGGGAACCACGAGGCGTCCCAGCTTCTCCCCACCAACCCTTACTCCGCGACCAAGGCGGGCGCGGAGATGCTTGTGATGGCGTATGGGAGGTCTTATGGCCTCCCAGTGATCACCACCCGTGGGAATAATGTTTACGGGCCGAATCAGTTTCCCGAGAAGCTGATTCCGAAGTTTATTTTGCTGGCGATGAGAGGGAAGGTGTTGCCGATCCATGGGGACGGGTCGAACGTGAGGAGTTATCTTTACTGCGAGGACGTGGCCGAGGCCTTTGAGGTGATTCTCCATAAAGGAGAGGTGGGGCATGTTTACAACATTGGGACTAAGAAGGAGAGGAGAGTGAATGACGTGGCGAGAGATGTGTGCAAGCTCTTTGGGGTGGATCCTGAGAAGAGTATTAAGTTCGTTGAGAACAGGCCTTTTAATGATCAGAGGTATTTTCTTGATGACGAGAAGCTGAAGAAGCTCGGGTGGTCTGAGAGGACGACGTGGGAGGAAGGGTTGAGGAAGACTAAGGAGTGGTACACTCAGAACCCTGAGTGGTGGGGTGATGTCTCTGGAGCGTTGCTTCCTCATCCCAGGATGCTGATGATGCCTGGTGGGAGAGGACACTTCGATGGTTCGGAGGAGAGTTCTTTGGTAACTGATGAGAAGCCGAGTCAGAGGAACCACATGGTGGTTCCGAGCCTAAGGAGCGCACCGCAGAAGCTTTCTCTCAAGTTCTTGATTTACGGGAAGACGGGATGGATCGGTGGGTTGCTTGGGAAGATATGTGAGAAGCAAGGGATTGCTTACGAGTATGGGAAGGGGAGGTTGGAGGATAGATCGTCTCTGTTGCAGGATGTTGCGAGTGTTAAGCCTACTCATGTTTTCAACTCGGCTGGTGTGACTGGGAGACCTAACGTTGACTGGTGTGAGTCTCACAAGACCGAGACTATCCGTGCCAACGTGGCTGGGACTCTGACTCTAGCTGACGTCTGCAGAGAGAATGGTCTTCTCATGATGAACTTCGCTACAGGTTGTATATTCGAGTATGATGAGAACCATCCCGAAGGTTCCGGTGTTGGGTTTAAGGAGGAAGACACTCCCAACTTCACCGGCTCTTTCTACTCAAAAACCAAAGCCATGGTGGAGGAGCTGCTGAAAGAGTTTGACAACGTGTGCACGTTACGAGTAAGGATGCCTATCTCTTCGGATCTAAGCAACCCGCGCAACTTCATCACCAAGATCTCGAGGTACAACAAAGTAGTGAACATCCCGAACAGCATGACTGTGCTTGACGAGCTTTTACCGATCTCCATAGAGATGGCGAAGAGGAACTTGAGAGGGATATGGAACTTCACGAACCCCGGGGTGGTGAGTCACAACGAGATCCTGGAGATGTACAGAGAGTACATCAACCCGGAGTTCAAATGGGCCAACTTCACGTTGGAGGAGCAAGCTAAAGTCATTGTGGCTCCGAGAAGTAACAACGAGATGGATGCTTCTAAGCTCAAGAAAGAGTTCCCTGAGCTACTCTCCATCAAGGAGTCTTTGATCAAGTATGCGTTTGAACCAAACAAGAAGACTTAGAAAGAGTGTGTGATACGGTTGTGTGATTCTTCATTAGATTAATCACTAATAATGTTATGTTTTTGTTTTTTGTTCTTGTTATATTGTTTGATCACACCCCAACACTATCACTAGGGGTGTTTGTAGTTTGATTATCCTATGTAATTTTTATTAATCACTTTGCTCTCTACTCTTTATTAGATTAGAATAAAAAACCACTAAAAAGAGTAATGTAATGGTTACTTGTTACAAAACAAATCATTTATTGGGGGTTACAAGAACACTCTGAGCAGTGCAGACAGTCTAGGGTTGATTCTAAGATGAGTTAGGGAAGTGATGTGTCGGCGAGCTTCTCTAAGAAGCAAACAACATCATCAGGAGAGCCAAGGAGATATCTAGCACTGGTGCGTGTACGACCAACTGCACAAGAGAAGTAGTTCTCTCCTTTGAGGTCAAGCACGTTCCAAGAGATCTTCTCTGGTGAAGGACGTCTGGAGTTCCCTAAGCTATGGTTGTTGGATGATGATCCTCCACTTTTTCTCTCTGTTGTTGTTGTCTGCAGAGATCTCTGTGAAGAGGCCTTGTTGTTGTGGTGGTTGTTAGAGTGAGAGGATGAAGATTTTGAACTGCTTTTGTTGTTGTTGTTGTTGTTGTGTGTTGACTTTGAAGGCGGTCTTCTGTCTCCTCCTCCTCCTGATGATGATCTGGTGGTACCACTATCAGATGATGGCCTGGACCGTGCAATGGCTGGGATGATGTCTGATGGGAGTTCCGGCTCAAAGAAAGTGTAGACATCTTCGTCCTTCCCCAAGAAATGACCAATGCACAAGACGTAATCAATTGGTGTGGTCATGGACTTGCTATGCACTATCTCTCCTAGAATCCGATCTATCGCAGCTCCCTTGGTCACACCTACTGCACGGACCTCAACAGAGCGGCTTCCTTGGACAACATCAACCGATGCATTAGAGATTGGTCCTGTCCATAAGTGTTGTAACAGGTCTCTTGCTTGAAGTCTCCCGAACTCAACATCTGCAATGAGAAAATGAGTTAAAAGTCTTGAATGATTAGTGGGAAGGCAAAACCAAAGGGGTAGTAGTTACCTGCATACTTGTAGTTCCATATAAGAGAAGTGTCACGTGTTTCAAAGTGTGACCTTGGTGTTCTCTCAGTGAAGTACTTGAAAACATGCTACACAAATAGAAAAGAAACAAAAAACAGAACTCAGGCTGAGATTGAGATGTGTTTTGTCTGAAAAATGCATGCAGGTTATCTTATTTTACCTTAACGCTATCAACCCATTCCATGTTCAAGTGTTCTGGCATTGTAGTCATCCACTCTCCATTTGTAAGCCTTAGGAACATCCCATTTTCTGCTGCCAACCACATATCATACTCTCCGAAGTTCTGATTTTAAGTAAAAAACAAGTCGGTTAGTTAAAACTTAAAAGTGTTATAACAAGAAAAGGAAACAACAGAAAGAACATACTTTGTCCAACACGCTTCTGCTGCTTCCGCTTAGGACAACTATTGTTGTACTTGGATCACTGCATAATGCCTTTAAAGGTCCTTTTAGCTCTGGGTGTAAGTTAAGATCCATCTCCTTTATCTGATCACCTCTTCTCCCTTGGTTATCCACTGGTTCAGTCAGTGTTGCATTGAACCCCTGAAATGTTTTTTTTTTCAAAGTTACAAAGAGAAAGTGACCGACCACAAGGTATGGTTAAAAGTGACCACAAAGTTACCAGGATCAGTAGCCTGTTGTTAGACTTTGAATACCGTCGGATAGCATCATCCTGTGGAAGCTCAGGTGGGACTTTGCTGATTCTTAGCTGAGCCTCAATTACAGTATCATTTAGTTCACTGCAAGATATGTTTGAAGTGTTGTTATATACATCTCAATAGCATTGTAAGGACGGACCATCTCATTTCAGCATTATTGATTTTGCATAATACCTCACAAAAGTTTCAGCCCATTCTTGAGCGGTGTGAGTTTTGACATGATGGAAGTTATGCCTATGTCTTTTCTCTCTTTCTTCAGGTGACATGTTCAGAGCCTGTCCAATGGAGGCAGCAACTTCTGTAATGTTCCAAGGATTCACAAGAATGGCTCCAGCACCTAGAGACTGTGCAGCACCTGCAAACTGTCGAAACAATTTTTTTTCTGAGAGATTGGACCATATATAGTTTGTTCACTCTTTATATGAGTGCGAGAGTGATTACTTCACTGAGAATGAGGACTCCCTTTTTAGCCTCTTGGCAAGCAACAAACTCGTAGCTGACAAGGTTCATCCCATCTCTCAAAGATGTGACTAGTGCAACATCTGATGAAACCAACAGAAAGAGACTAAATCAGATGACAGACACTAAACTGTAACCATACCCACAAGTAGCTAAACAATTTACCTGTGACTGCATAAAGTGCACATAGAGCATAAAAGTCCAGAGAACGATCCTGATCACAAGGGCATGAGAATTTTATCAGCATTATCTCAGAGTGTCATGTTCAAAACTATAAGATCTATAACAACAAATATGTAGCATGATGCAGATATCTTTTATCTATCAAGAACAGTATACTAGCAGACGTAGAAGTCCTAACATTCAACTGTATAAACACAAAGATCGCTGACAAAGCATGGGGAGGGAAAGAACAGACCAGGTGATGTATTGGAACTTGAGTCAGTGTCCCAAAACGACCATTGATGCGTCCAACAATCTCATGAACTTGGCTTGTGAGTTTTTGATCTGTAACAAAAAAACGAGAAATTACACCACACAAGTTTCATTTTGAATAGCTGCCATGCAAGAACAGATTCCAAGAAAAGCTTACACTCAGAGACATCTGTTCTTGTTGGCACTGCAATTTGCAGTAGCACAACTTTGTCACGCCAGCTAGCGTTTTCCTCTAGAAATTTTTCAAATGCAAGAATCTTCTGTGGAATCCCTTTGATCATATCAAGCCGATCAACACCTAACATCACCTGTCAAATACAAGAAAAAAATCACCTAAAGTAGGAAAAAAATAAACACTTCTTCCATTGTCTTTGCCTCAGAAGAGCTTTCATAATAAACCGTACCTTTCTGCCAGCAAACCGTTCTTTCAACTCCTTCATGTGTTGTATCACGTCAGGGACTTCAAGTGCTCTTATAAACCGCTCAGAGTCTATACCTATTGGAAACTGAAACACAGAGAAAGACACTGTGACAAGGCTTCCAAAAAGGACAAGGTGTTATGTAATGAGATGGCCATACAGCTGCTACTCGAGTGAGCCTGCCTTGATCCTCAACACCCTCAGGTGTTCCTTCAAGTCCAAGAATACGTGTGCACGCACTCACAAAGTGTCTTGCATAGTCATATGTATGGAAACTGAGAAAAGTATACAACACACATTGATAAAGAACCTGTCAAAAAGCACTAGTAATAATAACTAGAGTCAAGCAGACGCTTTTACCCTACTAAATCAGCAGCAAGAACTGATCTAAGCAGCTCAGATCTTGAAGGAAGCGTCCTGTGTATCTCAGAAGAAGGAAACGGTGTGTGGAGAAACCATCCTACTTTCATCTTGCTGTTGTACTCCTTGAGACACTTGGGAAGGAACATGAGATGATAATCATGGCACCAGACAACATCTCCTTCTTCATAGTGCTCATTCACAACATCAGCAAACATTTGATTTGCTTTCTTGTATGCAGTAAACTGAGACTGAAAGCTTCTTGTTGTGGCGAGACGGTCTTCTTGTGGAAGTCCAAGGTAATGAAACAGAGGCCACAGAATGTTGTTGCAGTAACCATTGTAGTACTGATGCACAATCTCTTCATCAAGAAACACAGGTATACACCTCTGCAAGTTTAAAAAAAAACAATTAAAGAAACTAATTCTTATTGGCAGCAACATCAAGAACAAGAACAAGAGATACTACCTCCGTTTCATATTAAATGTATATACAAAAATTTTGTTACAAAAAAGTATCGTTTTAAGATCTCAATTCATTTTATGTCATTAGTTTATCTCTTTTATCATTAAACAAATTAAGAAAAAAAAATTAATAGAATTTAATAGTTAAATAAGGGTACTATGTTTACCTTCTCAGCTAAAGCTTTGGTAAGTGCCTTTTGACCAACCTCATCAGGGACATTAACACCAGCCCAACCAATCCATCTGGCTTCAAACTCCTTTACACCTAAGAGGGCACTAACTAGACCACCAGCACTGATCTCTAAAGACCATGAATCTTCACCTCTTCTCACAGCAGAAACCGGGAGCCTGTTAGCAACTACAAGTAGCCGTTGCCTGTTGTAAGGCCTCACTTCTTGCCTCTCACAGACATCATCGTGAGCCATAGCAGCAGCAGCACCTTCCAGGTACTGCTCAACATATTGCTGCCTCGAGCTGTCACCTTCTAAACGCTGCAGGTCGTTCTCAGAGTTTTCAGAACAGTCATTAGGATTGAGTGCACGGTTGCTTCTCCTCTTCTCTCTGAGCTCTCTTTCTCTCAAGAGCCGTTCTGTCCGAGAGAGTGGGATGTGAGAAGAGCTGAGGTTGTACTTGTTCCCAGGCATACGCTCGCACTAAAACAACAACCAAATAAGCTCAGTTTCAATCCAGAGAGTAACCTGCATTTTATTATTGTTGAAAAGCAAATCAGGGAAACATTAAGAAACCAAAACATAAAAGAAAATGACACTGTCAATCACCATTCAACATACACTGAATGTAAAAGAAGCCATCAGGCCAAGGAATAAGCATCTCTAAAGTTATTGCAAAAGGCAAAGAACAAAAAAAAACACAATACTAACCAGGAAGGGCACATGAATCACACATCTTCATGGCTACTCAGCAAAAAAATTGTGACCAGTGATCCCTAAACACGAGCAAGACAAAAGGCTTAATTTGAGGATATTTTTTTTATTAATTTGTTTCTTGAGGTGGGTTTCAAGTCGTTATCAACGAGAGAGATGGCAAGTAAATAGAGCCAAAAGAAACAGATAGTGAGAAGTTGAAAGGGAACGGTGGGAGAGATATTATCATAGAGAAAGAGAGAGAGGGAGCAACAAAATCCTCGTGTAAGCTTTACAGACTATACACAGAGTCTTCACAGCCATGCAAGTGTTTACCACTTACACCAAAAAAAGATACTTGTCTGAAAACACACACCAAAGACTTCAATCTCTCCTTTTTCACAAATCCTAACAAAATAAAATTTTTAAAGTCTACAAAAGATCTTCCAATAATTCGCCAAAGAACTAAAAGAAAAATTAGATTAACACCGCCGGTGAAGAGCAAAGAAAGATCAGACACACATACACACTTAGCAATCACGAGATGACGTAAGAACTAGGTTTTGTAAAAGATGAGATGACGAAATCATTAATGAAAGGATTAATCGTCTCCTACGTATAGCTCTGTGGGTCCCTTCGCCTATCCGGATCCTAGAGGCGCTCCTCCTACGCCTGGCCAAGCTTGCTTTTTATTTAACATTTATTTATGTAATTAATTCCGTTTCACAATTACGAAATATTTTATATATATAGTTAAAAAATAAATTTACGATATCATAAATATTTTTCATATTATAATTTCAAAAAAATAATATTTTATTTTTATTAATAAAATAGATAACCTAAGAAAAACATTTATCTAAAACATAAATCTTTCATCTACAAAGTATATACAAATCTCAAATATTTATTTTTGTGAACGAGAAGAAATATTTTATTATTATTTTGTATTATTAACCTAACCCAACAAGTAATTTTATATATCTGAGTACGACATTAAAAGGTTTAAGCTAAAATTGACTTCTCTCTCTCACTCGGCCAAGCTGACGTTGGAATTTGATACTGGGAAATACAACGAAGAAAGATCTCTCTTTTTTTTTTATTGGAAATGGATATTTTTCTCTGTAGACCAGAAAGATTTTTTTTTCTTTAAAAGTAGAAATTCTAGATAGGGTGTAGAAATTCTAGATAGGGTGTGGAAAACAAGAGTTAGTACTTGGTAGCCACAGACAGTCTCAAAAGATTAAACCCCACATATATCGTATTCAGTCTAGTTTTGAACCACTATCAGTAGCAAGTCAGATCAGAATTATGCAAAAGAGGAAAAGAAACCAAAATAAAAAATACTGTATTTCAAGTAATATTTAGAAGAGAGAGGACTCTCAAGCAAACTTGCATAGTTTAGTAACACCAGAAGAAAAGAAAAAAAGGAATCAGATGCTTTAAGTCAGAAAGAAAGTGTTGTCTTTGCATAGCACTGACCTCAAGTGTGGCTATTAAAAGAGTAAAATCGACATCTGACTTTCTACAGTACACTCTCTTTGCATAGATATAACAATGTCAAACATTTGAATGATATGCACAATGGAAAATAATGTACACAGAAGAGAAAAAACATTATTCGTTTTTTAGAGTTGTTACTGTTTATATATTGACTTTAGAAGGAGAAAAGAAAGTCACATGATGTCCCAAGCCAACAACACAAGCATGAGGACACAATGTTCCTTTAATATGGTAGTAGAAGAAGAAGACGAAGACTTAGTATGTGTTTATGTTGTGTGTGCGTGGATAACAACATACGGAGCGTCCAATAACATGTGTCGGTAACAAAAGGCAAAGGATAAAGAAAGTATAACAAACTGGTGGTCCACCTAATAAGACAGGAAATCTAAGCATCATATATTTACGATAGAAAAAGTTATACGATTTTGGTGATCTCACTTTTGCTTTGGCCGTTGATATATGTACAGTATATATGTCCTATTATTTGAAAAAAAAATATAGTTGAAAGTCTAGTAGTTAAAGCTTTATATAACCCTACAAACATGTGAGTGAGATAAATATAAAGAGAAATAACAAAAGAAAACACTAGAAAACCCCAGGACTAGGAAACAAGAATCTGTCACAGACCTTGCACTTGTTCTAACGTTTAAAAGACTATCCTGTAACCAAGTGGCACTGTATATATCAACCATTTTCAAACTAGAATACAGGTATGAGAAATGCATTAAGATTGCTTTTTCCCGTGAAGACTGCAGTCATAAAGCAGTGACTCATTCAAGTAGACACGGAATCTACAATCGCTAAGGACCCCACCAAAGATCTTGTTAAATTGAGAACAAAGTTGAAAAAGATGGACCATTTATCACGCACACAAAAAGTTTATAATTTCCCTCTAGAATGGTCTGTTTTAAGTATTGGAGTGATATATGAAAAGGAGAGTACATGCAAATGAGTTTTTTAGTCATGGATGGATTCATATATAGAATAAGATACTATCCAATCACAAGTTGAGATTAGAATGTTTAAAACTCATGAACCAACAACACAGATCATTATCATCATTATTATCCTTTTTGGATCTTGCAAAAAGAAAAGCATCCTTGATTTTTTTTTTTTAAATGCTATTTATGTGCTTTTCAATAAACCAAGGATTTTGTAAAGCACCTTAATCAGGAAACAAGACACCAGTCAATATAATATTATCTAGTTTATCTTAAGAATACTTCAATATGTTAGTTATATATATGTATATGGCACAAGAACTTTCTAATGAGTTTTATAAGTAATGAACGTCTAGAATCCAAGTACTGCACATCAAGTTTCAGTCACTTATGTTTCAGATAACGAAAGAGTACATTCAAGAAACTCGCGCTGGTTCCTCTTATGCTTCTTTTCGGTTAAATCATGATTCAAGAAACAGAGCAAATCTCTATAAAATCCAATCATATCAACAACTAAAGATCTCAGAATCAGAGTCGAGAGATCAAACAAACAAATCAGGAGAAATTGATCGAAGTGAGAAGTATACCGAGACCACAACGATAAGGCTAAATCAATCGATGATCACCAGTTATGTAAAACCACGAAACCCTAATAACCATGAGATAATAACTCTTAAGGGGGAAAACTAGGTTAAGCACATCAAAGTCAAACAATCTAAAGCGGAAACTGCTTGTAATGAGATGAGATCAGCGAGGGAAAAAACTAACCTAGATCGAGGAACGAAGCAGCCGCCGGATAAAGCAAGAAAAGCTTGTTGATAGAGAGAGACGAAAGCGATGATGGAGACACCAGCAGAGATCGATGGAGATCGTGTGAAAGGTTTTTGTAGGAGAGTGTGTGTTTGGCTGAGAGAGAGAAATAGAGAGTATGCAAGGAGGAGGAGAAGGGGCAGCCTTCTATGGTTTATGGCCCAATCATTTGGAGGGAATTTGTTCTCTCTTTTTCACCTTTTAAATTCCATTTTTTAATATATAGTTTTTTGTAACTTTTCTTCATCAGCCAAAAGATTAGATATAGCCAACAAAATAGAAAATAAAGGATTACTTTCGCCCCACAACCAAAAGTAATGATATCAAATCTTAATTATTGTTCTTGCTGACTACTGTTCCACAAATTATTTTTATTTTCTAAGTCAAAGTATTCAATATTCTTTTTTTTTTTGGAAACATCAATATTCTTTTTTTTTCAAACAAATATCAGTGCTAAAGACATTTCTTACTGATATATTTTTGAGAAAAAATGATATTACAATTATGTATTTTCATAAAACGTTAAACTTGTATAATTTTTTTTATATTTTGGCAGTTGAAACCAAGAAAGCTAAAACATTATGCTGGCTTCTGAAAATTTATAGGTAAAATATGACTTCTTAAAAAACTTACAGCCAGAATCTCTAGAGTATTCAAATATAGAGCTTTTTAAGAAAATAACAATCTTTTTTTTGAACTTATTATAACAATCTTTATTCTACAGTAAAAAACTGAAAGTGGTAGATTTTATCTTAATCAGATCCATAATTCAAAATTTGGTATTCAAATCTTCTTGAGCTATTTATCTCAAATTCATTTACTTTATTTACGTGGACTGTTGGATAAGCTTGGAGTTGAAGTTATCCTAATGAGCTTAGGATTAGATAGATTTGAAGTTATCTATAAGATATGTTTCCTAATGAGTTTAGGAACTTAATATGTAGTATATAAAGAGAAGTCATGAGATGACATATTGTAAGGGTTGAGAGCTTTAGTTTTGTGAGAGTTTTTCTAAGGCAATAAAGGTTGAGTTTGAGTTCTTGAGTTCACGAGTTTACAGTTCGTTGAGTACGATATCAAGGTTTGATTTCAATAATTGGTATCAGAGCCTTTAAACAAAGTTGAAATCAGAGCTCGTGAAAGAAGAAGAATACAGAGACAATGGGAGATTTAACAGTGACTACTAAGACAAAGGAGAAGGGCGCTTCAGCGATCCAATGTCCAATGCTTACTGCTACCAACTACACGGTATGGAGCATGCGTATGCAAGCTCTGCTCAAGGTTCATAAAGCTTGGGAATCAGTAGAGTCAGGAGGTGACGAGAAGGGTGACATGGCTCGAGCACTTCTATACCAATCGATTCCCGAATCATTGGTCCTTCAAGTCGGTAATCTGGCAACAGCAAAGGAGATTTGGGAATCTATTAAGACAAGGAACGTGGGAGCAGAAAGAGTTCGTGAGGCGAGACTGCAGACACTTATGGAGGATTTCGGTAGGATGAAGATGAAAGATACAGAAACCATAGATGAGTTCTCTGGTAAAATTGCAGAAATATCTTCTAAATCTGCAGCTTTGGGTGAAGAGATTGAAGAATCTAAGATGGTGAAGAAATTCCTAGGTGGCCTCCCAAGGAAGAAATATATACATATCATAGCTGCTCTTGAACAAGTTCTAGACCTAAAGAAAACAGGTTTTGAGGACATTGTCGGTAGGATGAAAGCCTACGAGGAGAGAATACGTGATGAAGAAGAGAAGGAGGATCATGGGAAGCAACTTATGTACGCTGACACTGATCACCAAAACCAACAGGAGGGCTATGGTAGAGGAAGAGGAGATCGTTACAATAATAGAGGACGAGGACGTGGACGCTATGGTGGTCGTGGAAGGCAAGGAACCGACTGGAGACAGGGGAGAGATGCATCACGAGTGGTGTGTTTTAGATGTGACAAAGCAGGACACTATGTCTACAACTGTCCGGAACGTTTGCTTAAGCTCCAAGAGACACAAGAGAACAAAGAGGATGATAGTACACACGAAGCAGAGGAGCTGATGATGAATGAGGTGATCTACCTGAATGAAGAGAAGGTTATACCTAGTACGTTTGAAACACAAACCAATGCTGATAATGTTTGGTATCTCGACAACGGAGCAAGCAACCACATGACGGGGAATCGTGGTTACTTCGCTAAGCTTAACGAGAAGATTACAGGCAAAGTGCGCTTTGGTGATGACTCTAAGATAGACATAAAAGGGAAGGGGTCAATCTTGTTCGTCACTAAAGATGGCAAACGAAAATTCTTGGCTAACGTATACTTCATTCCAGGATTAAGAAGCAATATTATCAGCCTAGGACAAGCCACAGAGTCGGGTTGCGATGTTAGAATGAGAGATGACTACTTAACACTTCATGATCGTGAAGGTAACTTGCTAGTGAAGTCGTTGAGATCGAGAAACCGCCTATATAAGGTCATCATGGATGTAGAAGATACTAAGTGCTTACAGCTCGAGAAGATAGGTGAATCAACTCTCTGGCACTCAAGGCTTGGACACGTTGGGATGGATGTCATGAAGACGATGATGAATAAGGAGGTAATCACTGGTATACCTAAGATTGCGGTCATAAAGGAGACATGTGCTTCATGTCTTATGGGGAAGCAAACGAGAGCATCTTTTCCTAAGGCAAGTACATTTCGTGCTACACACATACTAGAGCTTCTCCATGGAGATCTCTGCGGCCCAATATCACCTGCAACAGCCGGAGGTAACAAATACATCTTCGTATTAATTGATGACCACTCAAGATACATGTGGTCATTACTTTTGAAGGAGAAAGGTGAAGCCTGTGAGCGTTTTAAAACATTCAAACAAGCAGTTGAGCAGGAAACTGGAACTACTATTAAGACATTGCGAACAGATAGAGGTGGAGAATTTACTTCTCAAGAGTTTCAAAGGTTCGCTGAAAGTCACGGGATTAAGCGTCATCTAACTGCACCATACTCACCACAGCAGAATGGCGTCGTCGAGAGACGTAACAGGACGTTGCTTGAGATGACTAGGAGTATTATGAAACACATGAAGGTGCCAAACTATCTTTGGGGAGAGGCAGTGAGACATGCGACGTACTTGATTAATAGGCTCGCTACGAGAACTTTGATACACCAATCTCCGTATGAGTGTTTCAAGCAAAAGAAGCCTAATGTAGGACATCTCCGAGTGTTTGGATGCGTCTGTTATGCAAAGAAGGAAACTCCGCACCTAAAGAAGTTGGATGATAGGTCGAGAGAGCTAGTACACCTTGGAACCGAGCCAGGATCAAAGGCATATCGGTTATATGATCCTAGCAGCCGCAGGATAGTGGTAAGCAGAGATGTGAAGTTTATTGAGGATAAAGCATGGAACTGGACTAAAACAGGAGATGAGTCGGCTCCTGCAATATCTAGTATGTTGTTTCCAGGCGCTATTGATGATAACGATGATGGTGAGACAGATGATGAAGACGAAACAGAGGAGGAAACAGAGGAAACAGAGATGGATGGTACTGAGGCAGAGGTTGTACAGCCTCTGAGAAGATCAACGAGGGTAACCACACGACCAGGTTACTTAGATGATTACGTGATGATTGCTGAGATAGAAGAGGTAGAGAAGATTTTGCTGCTTGTGAACGAGGAACCGTGGGATTGGAATGAGGCAAAATCAGAGAAGGTTTGGAGAGATGCTTGTGAAGAAGAGATCATCTCGATAAAGAAGAACAAGACATGGACACTCGTTGATCTACCGTATGGCTGCAAGGCTATTGGCTTAAAATGGGTTTTTAAGGTGAAACGCAACGCAGATGGAAGCATAAACAAATTTAAAGCCAGACTTGTGGCTAAGGGTTACGTCCAGCGTCAGGGGATAGACTTTGAAGAAGTGTTTGCGCCGGTGGCAAGGATCGAGACAGTTCGTGTGATTATAGCGTTGGCTGCTTCTAATGGCTGGGAGATTCATCATCTCGACGTGAAAACGGCGTTTCTTCACGGAGATTTGAATGAAGAGGTATATGTATCTCAACCTGATGGTTTTAAAGTTAAAGGAAGAGAAGATAAAGTATATCGATTGCATAAAGCACTCTATGGTTTAAGGCAAGCGCCTAGGGCGTGGAACATCAAGCTGAAGTCAATACTAAAGGAGTTGGGTTTCGAGAAGTGTTCAAAAGAACCATCTTTGTTCAGAAAGCAGACAGAGACACACGTTCTCCTGGTGGCTGTTTACGTAGATGACCTACTGGTTACAGGTTCGAACATGGGGATAATACAAGAATTCAAGGATGAGATGGCAACAAAGTTCGAAATGAGTGATCTTGGGCGTCTTACCTACTATCTTGGAATAGAAGTTACTCAAACTAATGAAGGGATAGGCTTGAAACAAGAGAGATACGCGTCCAAGATTCTTGAAGAAGCAGGGATGAAAGAATGTAACTCTGCTCACATTCCGATGGAGCCTGGTCTTAACATGTCAAAAGCACTAGAGGAGAGCGATGTCAGTGAACGGGAGTTTAGAAGAAATATTGGTTGTCTTCGCTATTTGATTCATACACGACCGGACCTTGCTTATGGCGTAGGAGTTCTCAGTAGATATATGCACAAGCCTAAGACTTCTCATGCTGCAGCGTTAAAACAGATACTTAGGTATCTTCGTGGGAGTTGCTCGTTTGGTCTGTTCTACAAAAGAAAGGCACTGAAAGGACTCGTAGGATTCAGCGACAGCAGCTTTAATGTGGACCCAGATGATGGTAGAAGTACAACGGGACACATCTTCTACTTGAATGAATGTCCGGTTTCATGGTGCTCAACTAAGCAGGAAATCGTTGCTCTCTCGTCGTGTGAAGCAGAGTTCATGGCAGCCACCGAGACAGCAAAGCAAGCCATCTGGCTCCAAGAACTTCTGGAGGAAATCGTGGAAGGCAACAGCAAGGCAGTGATCCGTATTGATAACAAATCTGCTATCGCCTTGACTAAAAATCCAGTGTTTCATGGCAGGAGTAAACACATCCACAAAAGGTTCCATTTTATTAGAGAATGTGTTGAGGATGGACTTGTAGAAGTGGAGCATGTAGCCGGCAAGGAGCAAAAGGCCGACATATTAACTAAGGCTCTTGGAAGATTGAAGTTTAAAGAGATGAGAGATCTCATTGGAGTACAAGACATGAAGAATGGAGGTTACAAGCTTATGGGGGAGAATGTTGGATAAGCTTGGAGTTGAAGTTATCCTAATGAGCTTAGGATTAGATAGATTTGAAGTTATCTATAAGATATGTTTCCTAATGAGTTTAGGAACTTAATATGTAGTATATAAAGAGAAGTCATGAGATGACATATTGTAAGGGTTGAGAGCTTTAGTTTTGTGAGAGTTTTTCTAAGGCAATAAAGGTTGAGTTTGAGTTCTTGAGTTCACGAGTTTACAGTTCGTTGAGTACGATATCAAGGTTTGATTTCAATATGGACTTAAGGATATTTTTTGGGTAAATCTAAAAATACTATCTTAATTTTACAGCCAAAATATTTGGAAGTTTTTTCTTGGGCAAGTGAACATAAGGTTTTATAAGTCGAAAGTCTAACGCTTTCAGGCAATTTGTGTAAAATTTCAAGTTTAAACATCCCTGAAAACAATAAAGCGAAATCTGAATTTTAAAATGTCAGTAAATTGTTATATCCTTTGCTTCCAAAAGCTTAATTAATCAAATAGAAAATTTTGAATATGTCGACGTTAAATAAGTTAACAGAATAACATGATTGGGCCACATGAGAGACCACGACGGGGACCTTTACGTACGTCAGCGTATAACTTTTAATTCATGGGCATCATCTGACTCATCGCATAGACACTAACCTGTTACTATTTGTTACTAACGTTATTATCTTACACTATACGGTTTATATATATTCCGTTTATATTGTTTAAATATCTGATTAGTGACTTGCGTCAACGTGTGTGAGTGGAGCATACAGCGCAGAAGAAATTCCATTCCAGATGAACAAGATTTAGATCGTCAATTAAAATACTAACAATAAAACATAGAATATTTTACAAAGGCTGCAACTTGTAAAGTGTTTAGAAATTGTTTTCCCATAGATTCGAAGTTAGGAAATGTAATAAACTATAGATATGCTTTTCGTGGTCGCATGGATCACTTTTTGCTAAACTTTTTATTTGCTTTTCTTAATCAATATCTTTTTTTGATATACACTTTTAATCAACATCTTGTTCTTGTATGTTTTTCGATTTATCAAAAAAAAACATCTTGTTCTTGTATGTGGCTTTTTTTCGTTGTACAGTAGTTGTCGTCGTCGACAATTTTTATTGCTTTAAGTCCACTGTTTTAAAAGTTGAGAGTTAAGAAACGACCACTGACCAGTGGTTTCGCCGTAGTCAGTGCACTAAATTGATATTTACTGAAATTTTTAAACAATATTCTTAAAAAACATATTTAAATAAACCGCCCATGCATGATCCATAAAGTTTTTTATAACTAATCCCTAAAGTTATTTGAAAAAAAAAGTTACAGTTTTAGAAATAGACAACTTTTATTTTTCAAACAGTGATAATTGTTTTCTGGTTTCAACTTTGGATGGGCAAAATGCTATTTTAATAATGACCAAAGTAAATCTATTTTGTCTGGAGAAAATTAACGACCAGATAAAAGAAGTTAATTATTTGGTCTTCTGTTAATTCAGATTGGCACTTGAAAGACACTTTAAGTATGCAAATTATATTTGATAACTTTTTTTTTTTGAAAAAGGGCTTTAATTTTTTTTTCTTGATATGCAATTCAAAACAGGTTGGCAAAAAGTGATAGAATGGAAAGATGGAATTGTCATGTATTCTGCAGTGAAGTGGTGGAAACTAGAAACCATCTTTTACATTTGCCCATTCTCAAAGGAAGTCCGGAAGGGTTTAGCTGCTATAAAGCTGCTGATGGAATCTGAGTACACTAGCAAATGGGATCAGATTGTAGATTTCATCTCCGCTGGTTCTCAAAAAAAAAAAAACAAAAGCCGTCTATTTCTTACTAGGTCTGTATTTCAGACTACGATTCATTTTCTTTGACGAGAGAGAAATGGGATAAGGCATGGATAGCAGCATCACAATACCAAATCTATTAGGAAAGATTATTGATAAACAAATTCGGAATAAGATCTCATCGATGAGAGAAGTGGGAAGCAAATAAAGAATGCTATGTGGATGTGGTTTTCTCCTAATGCTATGTGGATGTGGTTTTCTCCTAGATAATTCTTAGAAATTTTTTGGTAGATATTTAGTATTTACAGAAATAAACAAAAAAAAATCAAGAACTCTTGGTCTAATGGTAATGGAACTTCAGCTAGAGTGTCCGTCATGTGTTTGAGTCATCTTGGTCACCTTCCATCTATAACCGTGCATGCTCAGTGGAAAGATTTCGTGAGATTATTCTGGGTTTACTGTCTCAAATTCTCCACAGTCATCAAAAAAAAATGATAGATGTCTTTTATTAGAACACTTAAAAAGAGAATTACAGTCACTGTAAAACAGTTTTTTTTTGTTTGAATTTATTTAACATTATTTCAAAAAGAAAAAGAATTTGGTTTGAATTTAGTTAAAATATCTTGAATCTATAAATTTCTTTTGGTGTATTATTTGTATTTTTTTACTCGTACTTAAAACTGAGTTATGTATTACAGTATTTGGGTTAGTACTACTGACACGAATATTGATAGAGGAATACTGTCTGCCGTTACAAACTGCTTTGACCACCAATCGCTGTGTAGACTGCATCGCACGCGCTAAAAAGGATAAAAAGATTAGAGAATGGTCACTGTTTGTAGTATGATCTTTTCCATGCACGTAGTGTTAGCTTTTACATTATTACTCTACTTCTTACAACTTTATTTCGCCTCCTTTTCTACCAAAAACAAAAATAAAAGATGATATTGCTTGCCAGCTTCTGAAGATTTTTTATCATACAGATCATTCACAAGCACTACGAACTAAATCAAATATAATTTGATTTGAGATTCTTATATAGGGTTACCTAACTCGTTCATTAGTCTAGAACGCTTAAGCATAGCATAAGAACAAAGATAGTTTCGCCACTAAAAGAAAGAAAACACACTTAATAAGGGTTTGGCGAATAATTCTGGCAGGCGAACATTTCCTCTTTTTATTGCGAATTCGGTAAAGCCAATTGCACTTAGCTTGTAAGATATTTGGTATGCTGAATCTTATCACGTTTACAGTTATATATTTTTTAGTACAATCTGTAATTTAATTTGCAGTTTTCTTTTGTCAAAAAGGTAATTTAAGTCGCAAAAGTCCAACAATATAACCAGGACCGAGTTAAGATCTGACTGGTTGTAACCACAACGGTTGTAGAAACGCTTCCAGACGATTATTAATACGGATGATTACAGTTTTAAACATTTTTAAGAAATTTTTATGATTGGCACAATAGAAATTAATATGTTTATGGATCACTTATGACTAGTTAACTACCAAATACAACAGTTAAATAATAAATTAACCATATTTATATTTTATATAATTATAAAAATCATAATATTATAATAAATATAGAAACTATATTTATAAAATTATACCATTGAATTTAAAAAAAATATGGGAAATATTTTTAAAAGTTTTATTAGAAATAATAATATAGAAAATATATTAGTATTTCTCTTATTTAAATTTAAAATTTTATTGAATATTTTTAATTTTAGTTTTATTGTTTTTTTTTTCTTTTTTAAAAAAATACTTTTTCGTAATCACCTACAACTGTAAATGTAATCAGTTTTTAAATTTAAAAGGTTTAGAACATATTAAAACGACTTATAATGTTTTATGTGATTGTTATAAAACGCCGACAATTATAAAACGCCAACAATTACTACCAACAACAAAAATTATATTTGTGGGTAGTAGCTGAAAATCAGTTATGCACTTAGAACATTTCTAATTGGATAAAAGCTTAAGAATTACTAATAGACAGTTAGATACATATAAGATTTAGATATAAATTTTGTTGGTATCAAGATATGATTTTAACTAATTATTTATCAAATCTAATGAAAATACACATTAAAATCAACTAACATACTTATTAATTTGACTGATGGTCACTTCCCTAATTACTATATAGTTCTGCCATTGGATAAGACAGTGGTATGTTCATGCACATATAATCTGACTAAACCTTTTTAGATAACTAAAAAAAAGTTATCTTCCTCTTAACGGCGCAAATAAAATTATATAATTGCATACTATGTAAAGCCATATATGTATATATTCATTTATTTTTGTTTCTTGGGAAATATCATGTGTACTCTTGTACAATCCACCATAGTTTGTCTGTATTATGCTCGCTCGCTGATTCTATTACCTTAGAACATTATTTATTGTTTGTCGCATTCAAATCATAAATGTTATATATGTTTGGACAAGCTATAAGAGATGTCTTAGGTTGTTCAATTAAAGATCACGTACCGTAGCTTACTAAATTTGGCCAAATCAGAGAGAGAATCACGTGAAATTGGATATTGAGAGGTCAGATTCATAGGTTCGGTTCGCCACTACTATACGTGGTACCACCATTATCACCAAATAAACACACGTGGAGTATAACCGGTCTTGTACGATCTCAATACTAACCCCACTTCAAGATCAGATTCTAGACCGAACAATCTTTAAAGGACTGCCCACTCGATTCGGAGGATCTGATCCTACTAGGGATTGTTCCTGATAGACGAGAGGTTGGGACCGGGTTTAGATCCGACTAGTACCGGCTAGGAGTGTAGGAGTGGACATGGTACATGCCTATATTCACGTTTTGAATTATTATGTTTTTGGTACGAGTTACCAATATTATCCGTATGTTATTTGAAAGAACAGTTTTTTTTTTTTTTTTGAGAATAAACAGATATCCAGCAAAACGTTATGAGTCGATATGTTCTCAAAATCTAAATTTATATAATAACATTTAATAAATATACAAACTTCTCAAAAAATTTGAATACACGAATAAGCTGTTTCTAAAGTGTTAATTCGAGGTTTAGTTTATCGGTTCTAAAATGCTCACATATGTGGAAAGTTCTTTACTCTTGTGTTTAAAGTTTAAAGCTTCTATACCTTGAATTACAGAAGAAAAAACTTCTCATTTATGGGGATACAAAGTTTATAGGTTATTATTACAGGTAAGAGACATTCGTCTTGATCTGAAATGTTATGTAGAATCATGTTTGTTATGGATATGTGCATGTAAGACTTTTAATTATTTTTTGAACGAGAAGCAAATTATTATTTGAAAAATGTTTATTATTATAATTGTAGATGATTAAATTTGATGTATCGAAGTAGGCTTAGATCATAATATAACATATGACTTAAAAGCTTATATAAAAAAAATATATAAAAATCTAGAACATGGTTCTCAATTGATAAAAAATTAGAAAGGCGACCTTAATATCAAGAGCCACTGGTTCAACGGAAAAATCATCAACCACAAACTTAGAGGTTGAAAAGAGACCATAAATATATGGAGGGTGAATAATAAGAAGGGCTTATTGGCCAAATAGCCATGTTTGAAGGTGAAATTAAGAAAGTAACAATGATTTTGACGTAATTTATTATCTGTCTTTTTGACTTCTTTTTATCCGGTTATGTCCCTTCCCGCAACAGGTTACAGATTTCATATTATAAAGTAAGCGACGTGGTGGTTTTGTGTGGCATAGTAAGAATCACATAACTTAAGGATCGCGTGGTGCATCTGTATTCAACACATATGATGTAAGAATATGCATCGAGTGGAGTGGATAACAGTTGTAAGTGTACAAGAAACTATATTAACCTAATGGTGAATTGACGATGATGATGACATGTATATTCTATACATAATGTACTAGTTTTCATACTATGTAGGCTACGTAAAATAGTATCATTATAAATGTAATTTCATGTGAAAGAGCATCTACGTAAAATAGTATATCATCATAAATATAAATTCTCATACATTGGTATTGCTAACTTATGAGAAGCGTTCTATTTTATATAAAATGTACTATTTAAAATGATACTATAGATAGAGTAGATCCATGATTGAGTTACATGAAATACAAATATAATGGAGATTGATAATAGAACACTTGACACTAAACACTAAGCCCAAATTAGGGAAATATAAACCTTAATCCATTGGCAATGCTAACTCACGAGAAGCATTCCATTCTATATAAACGTACTATTTTATATGATACTATATGCATAATCCAACAATGATTGAGTTACATGAAATACAAAGATAATGAAAATATGTGAGAGAACCGTTGACACTAAATACTAAACCCAAGTTAGAGAAATATAAACCATGATTCATTGGCAATTTTAACTCACGAGAAGAATTCCATTCCATAGGCTACGTAAAATAGTATCATTATAAATGTAATTTCATGTGAAAGAGCATCTACGTAAAATAGTATATCATCATAAATATAAATTCTCATACATTGGTATTGCTAACTTATGAGAAGCGTTCTATTTTATATAAAATGTACTATTTAAAATGATACTATAGATAGAGTAGATCCATGATTGAGTTACATGAAATACAAATATAATGGGGATTGATAATAGAACACTTGACACTAAACACTAAGCCCAAATTAGGGAAATATAAACCCTAATCCATTGGCAATGCTAACTCACGAGAAGCATTCCATTCTATATAAACGTACTATTTTATATGATAATATATGCATAATCCAACAATGATTGAGTTACATGAAATACAAAGATAATGAAAATATGTGCGAGAACCGTTGACACTAAATACTAAACCCAAGTTAGAGAAATATAAACCATGATTCATTGGCAATTTTAACTCACGAGAAGAATTCCATCCCATATGAACCATACTATTTTTATGATACTACATGCATAATACAACCATAAGAGAATACTTGAAAACATACACTAAACCCAAGCCAGATAAATATAAACCATCACCCATTGGCATTGTTAACTTATGAGAAGTGTTCTCTTTTATATAAACCGTACTATTTTAAACGATAATATGGACATAATACATTCATAATTGAGTTACATGAAATACAAATCTAGTGGAGATGAGTAATAGAACACTTGACACTAAACACTAAACCCAAGTTAGGGAAATATAAACCCTAATCTATTAGCAATGTTAACTCACGAGAAGCATTCTGTTCTATATGAATTGTACGTTTATATGATACTATATACATAGTACAACCATGATTTAGTTACAAGAAATACAAAGATAATGGGGATGGATGAAAGAACAGTTGAACCAAACACTAAACCCGACGAACAGCCACCAGAGTTCGAAATTCTTCTCAGTTACCAGCTGGCGAGATAGAAGATAATGAAGAACAAAGAAGGTATGGTCCCCCATCTGCAACATTTTACCAAACTGTGAAGCAATCAACATCGCAAAGTCCTCATCTTCTAATGCACTTTTGAGAATCTCAATCCAACGAAGGTTGAAGTAGTTGTTAACACTTTTCTTCTCAGTGGATTCAAAATCATGTCTCAAATAATCTACATGGAAGGCCTAAATCGTCAATGTCAAGTCTGCACAACGAAGGTAAGAGTATAACAAAGTTAGGACACAGTAATCTATTTTATTTTCTATATGAAGAAGTGAATATAATTCACACATTATAAAGAGTGATAAGTATGGTACGTCATACGAGATAAATGACTGAAACACATTAAGCTGAAGATAAGGAATAGTATGGATCTTAGATAGAATAACATAAAAACAAACGAAGTCGACAATTCCATTTCGCACATAATGGAGCATGTAGATATCATGCTACATATAAGCGCAAACAAAGTGTAATGCAATGCTATGCCAGAAAAAAAAATTTGTAAACTGTGTAATACATATATCAGAAACAACCCAAGTTAGGAAAATATATGATAAACTGAACAAAATTATCAAACTATATACAATACTATTCGAATGGAATAGAAAATGAAATTCAAATGAAAGCGTATCCAATCCAAGCAGAGTTGCAAGTTATACTATCTCAAATGGAATAGTGTAGTTAAATAATAATACTATTTCATATCAGATCGAATGGATATGGGAAATATCATATTATGTCTATCTGCAGAGCAATCAAAAGCAATTGATTCCACACAAAAACCTAAATTACCACATTACATCCTTTGTATCTCCGTTGTAAACACAATTCAAATTGAATGAATCCTCAGAACAGCCGGGCAAACCCCAAACCCCAAACCGTGAATCAAATTGCCAAATTCTAATCAAGGACCCTAATTCCGTAATGGGAACGATGGTATGAAACATGAACGCTGATTAACAATTATTTGTACCCTAATTCCGAGAAAAAATCTAAAAAAAAGAAATAAACATAGAAGAAGAAAAGGTGAAGACAATTGAAGGAAAAACACCAAGAACTTACATTAGTTCGAAAAATCTGAGAAAAATCAATTTGGTGAAGTTGGAGATGAAGGTTACGTTACTAATTGAATGCAACTTTAACACCGTACGATGTCGAAAGATTGCAGAAGCGGAGAATTCTACATAATTGAATGAGAGCACGAACGAGATGGCGAAGCTTTCGAAATCAGGCGAAAGCGACGCTGTGAAGAAAATCGGTGTCAGAGACCATTCGTTTTCAAGAAAATTACATAGGGAAGTAAAAAGAGGAAGATGTGAAGTAGAATAAGCCACGATTTTGTTTTGTTTGCAGGTAGTGCCGGTTGAAAAAAGGGGTATTACAGTATTATTATGTATTTGTAACGGCGTCTATGTGTCTGTTAGGTAAAATAGCTACCATGTGAATTAAGATTTTTTTCATGGCTATAGGACCTAATTTCCCTAATAAGAATACATATGGTATCATTATTTAAAAAATAAAATAAAAATAAAATAATGATACCATCTAGGCCTGAGATTTAAAATCCGGATCCGATATCTCCTCCGTTGTTCGCTCCGATCCGGTTCAAAAAATGAATACATCTAAAAAGTACGTAGCCGGATACGGATAATGAAATTTTAGGTATCTATTATATATTTAAAATATAATTATATTATATATGTATACCGTATATAGTTTATATATAAAATAACTAAAATTTTAGTTTTATTAAATTTCAATTCTTTTCCAATTTTATTTTAAATAGATTAAATAAATGATTAGTTAACTAATTTTTAATTTAATTATAATTTCTAATTTTTCAGAACTAGAGGAATAGTCAGCTTTTGCAAGTTATTTGGAAGATATAAAGATCATTCAAGACGTTTTCGTCAACTCACAGATAATTTATGTACCACGAACGCAGAATATGCAGGCGGACAAACTAGCACAAAGTGTCAGGATACAATCGTTTTTTGTTGTTCACATGGATTCAGAATTACCGGCTTGGTTTTTCGAGTTTGGATGAAAGTTTTTGTTTATGCCGATGAAAAAAAAAATAGCAGGATCTAGATATTGATTGAGTGGGGTTAGAGCACAATTATCGCAGTATATCAATAC
Source organism: Raphanus raphanistrum subsp. raphanistrum (assembly GCA_019706035.1). Lineage (NCBI taxonomy): Eukaryota > Viridiplantae > Streptophyta > Magnoliopsida > Brassicales > Brassicaceae > Raphanus > Raphanus raphanistrum. Next base: position 57,290,728 of record CM033988.1, read on the forward strand.
AGTCTCTTGAGGTAATTGTAATTAAAAAATATTAAAAAAGGAGGAAAGCGGAAGAGACGGAACAAATTATCTCTTGAGGAGGCGACCGAGCAAACTGTCTCTTGAGGACACGTGTTTGTGTTTTATGAAAAGGAAAAAAAAAACCAATCACTTTCTCCTTCTTTCGTGCTCTGGTTTCTCTCTCTTCATAATCATGGCAAAAACTGAGTCTAATTGAAGCAGCTGTTTTGTGAATCGAAATCGACAATGATGATCAGACAAGCTGCAAAGAAGGTTCTAGGGCTTAGCTCAGGCCAATCTTCGCGACTAGAGAATTGTCTACCAGCGTCAGAAGATCGAACAGAAGAAACTCATCCTCTCCTCTGTTCTCTCTTCCAACGACCTTCTCCAGTCCAAGCTCGGTGACCTCGTCGAGTAATTTTTTTTGGAACCCTCTTCTTATGCTGTGATCGAATCTGTTTGCTATGGTTTTAAGAACCCATAATAAAGAAACTTGCAATAAATCATCTAAATCTAAATGTTCAAATCTCTTTCTAAATCTCTTAATTCATTTTTATACTTTAAAAACTATTAAAAAATAATCAAGATACTCTTTAAGGAGTTTAGGGATAAATATGCTCTTAGGAATTTGGATAAACACGAAAGTGGGGTTAGGAATTTGGATCCGAGAAATTGGGCCACTTTAGTTGGATGAACTTTTGGTTGGCCAGTTTGGTAGAAGGTAAGTTGGGCCCCCAAAACCTTTTTTTGACTATTTCTCAAGCAAAGAGCCTCTTAATCAGTCAGAAGGTCTGTCTATCATCATCATCTCCGTTACTCAGACGTGGTTTTGCCACAGTCCGGTGGGCGCGGCGCCGACGATTAGAGAGAGAGAGAGATAAAAGAGTGACATAGAGAGAATCAGAAAGCTATATATATACATATACATAGAGAGAGAGAAACAGAAAGAGATTGATTTCAAGGAGAATGGCGATCAGAAAGCTTCTGCTTCTATTGAAACCGATTGATCCGTACCCGTTTCTCCAATCAGAAAGTATCTCGCTCATCAAAAACCCTCAGGTATCACCCTTATATCTGCGTCTCATCTAGATAACGCGTATTTCATTTCTTATTGAAGGTGTTCGACGAAATGCCCAAGTGAATAGAAACTGGTTCCGTTTGATAATTGCTTGAAAAGAAACTTTTTTATTTTGTGGGTGTTTCTTCGTTTATGTTAAAAATACAAATCTTTCAGCTTCCTTCATGCCCGCACTGTGAAAAGTTTCCATTTTTATTTGTGGCCACTGAACCCCTCTGTTGATAGTGCGATATGTCAATCTGAAGACTAGAGTGGATAGCAACGTGACTGTGTTATCATCAGTGTTTACTCATACCTGTGCAAATTAGTTACTAAGAAAGGCTTAGCCTTTGGCTTCTTACACGTTGCTGACTCTGTTTTTTTGTTGTTGTTGTTGTTTAGGTTCTTAAATATCTAGAAAGCAGGTGCAAAGTTCACAGGAATGCTACAAACTTTTGTCAGGAGATTCTTAATAAGAAGGCAGTTGAGTGGAAACCCATTTCACGCAATGACGTATCGAATCCCATTCGTGATGTGGATATGGTCATCACCGTTGGTGGAGATGGCACCCTCTTGCACGCCAGCCATTTTTTAGACGATTCTGTTCCGGTTCTCGGAGTCAATTCTGACCCAACACAAGCTCACGAGGTACTTAAGCCTGTGGCATTAGTTTTTCTTTTTTTTTTTAAGTGAAGAATGTGAAAGGAAGCTGAATGTTTTGTTATAACTACAGGTGGAAGAACTGAGCGATCAGTTTGACGCTAGTAGAAGCACTGGTCATCTTTGTGCAGCAACAGTTGAGAATTTTGAACAAGTGAGTTTGATTAGCCCATAAAATTTGGCAGCCCTTTTGTTGGTTGTGTTACTTCTGGTATCGTTTGATCCTTAGAACATTCGATGCCTAGGCTATATTGGTTCTGAACATTCCGCTGTATTTGTTCACAGGTACTGGATGACATTTTGAACGAGAGAGTAGTTCCTTCGAAAGTATCGAGAATATCAGTAAAGTTAAACTCAGAACCTCTTCTCTCGCACGCACTTAATGACGTTTTGATCGCACATCCATGCCCTGCCGCAGTTTCAAGGTTCTCGTTCAAGTAAGAGTTTCTTAGAATGAAAAGTTGAAACACCCCCTAGTATCCAACGCTATGAACCAATGTTTCTCACAATGTTCACAGGATAAAGGACAAAGACGGCTACACAAGTCCAAAGACAGTGAACTGCCGCTCAAGCGGCCTGAGAGTCTGCACAGCAGCTGGCTCAACTGCAGCAATGCTGTCAGCAGGTGGGTTCGTGATGCCAATGTTGTCTCGTGATCTACAGTTTATGGTTAGAGAGCCCATCTCTACCGGTTCAACCGTCACTCAAATGCATTCATCCTTCAAACCGGACCAATCCATGGATGTTAACTGGTACTCAGACCACGGCACCATCTACATGGACGGTTGCCAGGTTCGGTACAACGTCCAGCTCGGTGACACGGTCGAGATATCATCTGATGCGCCGGTCTTAAACGTTTTCTTGTCTCAAGGCTTTAGTCAGATCAGATCAAGGTAATAGATTTGTCCAAAAGAGTTGGTAGAGTGAGAGACAGTTTGGACCCCACTTGTCTATAGATATGGATTCGTTGATTCCTTGGTGCTTGAACAAGTTTTAATTGAAAAAACGTGGATGTATATGATCCTCTTGAATATGAATAAATGCTAAGAATACGAGTCATCTCCTTTCCCGTGCAAATTGTTAATTTTTTTGGAGTAAGATCATTTTCAAAATGGGACCTTGTTAATGATTTGATTAGTCAATTCATACGTGTATTAATATAATCTTGATATATTAATAATAACTAGCTGATTTTCCCGTGCTCATGCACGGAAATAAATATTTATAAGGTAAATATATAATAATTTATTGCTATTTAATTTTGATTTTAAATTAATTTATAATTTTTATGCATAATATATATTAATAATATTATATTATTTTAGTTAGATATATGATTTTAGATATGTTAGATTAGATCTAGTTGATTTACCTATCATTTGGGTATATTGGATTACATATATTTATCTGAATTCAACTATAATATTTTTTATTCTAAATCTATTAAAATTTTGATTAATTTTCTTATTTTCATTTAGGTTGGTTGTTTTCTTAGATATATAAATATATATTAGGAAGATTATGTATAAATTAAAATATATTATGCTTAGAATGAAATAAAAAATAAACTAAAACATTTGATTCCAAATTACGTAAATTAGTATAATGATATTATTCTGAAGTCTCATGCATATATATAATTTTACAAAAGAACTAAATTGTAGCAGTTGGTTAATATTTTATTTTCATTTGTTAATGTGTTTTGAGTCTTCCTATAATTTATATTTATAAAATAAATTATTATTAGTACAAAAATTTATTTTCGTATTGTAGTTAAATCTATGATTTTAGATCTAAGTTGGATTAGTCGAGTCACTCATATTATGAGTATATTGAGTTACATATATTCTTTTATATTCAAAATGGAAGTATGATTATTTTTATTATAATTAATTTAAGTCAATTAATTTTATTTATCATTATGTATTTTCATAATATATATCAAATTAAATGTTATTTAAAAAAATATTAGAAAATAAAGTGATGGTCTATAGAAAATTACATACTTAAGTAACTGATACTTTTTTGGAAGCTCATGAAGACATATCAATATTTACAATAATTAAAATATTTTTATAATTTCTAAATAATTATATGAATATTTATTAAATTATATTTTTTGCTATAAATGAAAGATATTACAATCAACTAAATATAAGAAAATATAACATTTCAATAATACTAATTATGAACTATTTTTAGTCAACTAAACATATATATCAGTTTATGTTACTTAATTATTTTATGTAATCATCTAAAACAATAGATAGATATAAAAAATATTTCTATTACTTTGAAAATATATTGTTCTACTTATTAAAATTGTGTTTTATAAGAAATATCATTTCTTTTTATATTATCAAGATTATCTGTGAAAATATAATTATAAAGAAAGTATTTTATTAGTATATTTTATGTTATCAAATTTTTTTTTAGAAAAATGGAATATTACTATTTTGTGAACTTTTCTTTTTAGTGAAATCTTATTATTTATACATATAATTTCGTTTTTAAATTCGTTTTAACTTTATAAACGTTTCCTTTTTATTATGTAGTTATTTGGAAAATTTTATAAAGGAAACTAAATAAAAAATTCAATAATAATATTTAAATATAATATTTTTAATTCATTAAAGGTATGAATGTAAATAATCACCGTGAGAGTTAACGTGCACGCGACACATATGAAACTGACTTCTCAAATAATATTATAGAGATGTGATGTTTTGTGTTCAAAGAAAATTCAAGTGATGCAGAGATGATCTCAAGCAAAACAAAGATCTGCAATGGGTATTGCTAAGAAAACTCTATTGCTAATTGACAGCTTGACTACAGCAGAGATGGTCTCCTGCAGTTAAGACACTTGTTATTAGACTGCTATGTGTATTCATATCGTTCACTCATATGAGCCTAAAAATATCCCCCTTAAGACCTTCTTATTTACTATTTGACCCCACCACTCAGAAACGGTGCACATAGGCCCTCTTCTTCATGTTTTTCCTAATTGAAAAAGAAATCCTCCTAACCGCCACAATTGATTTATATCTTATTAATTTAAATGATATTTTCCACTAATTAACTTATCTAGAATCCTAATGACCAGATGAGAAATTCATTTTTCATAGACAAAAGATCCTCCTTCAGACAAGAGTTGCTTAAACCATAAACCTCTCAAAGCCTTGAGGAGACAGAACAGAGCTCCACTTCTTCTTTTTTTTTTTTTTTTCTCGAGATTTGAATAGTATTTCGAAGATATTTGGTCATTGGATGAATGAAACTAGAGACAAAAGAAAAGGATGAAGATTCAGTGTAACGTGTGCGAGGCGGCTGAAGCGGTGGTGCTATGTTGCGCCGACGAAGCTGCGTTGTGTTTGGCTTGCGATGAGAAAGTTCACGCCGCTAATAAACTCGCCGGAAAACACCAGAGAGTCCCTCTCTCTGTTTCTTCCTCTTCCATACCCAAATGCGACATCTGTCAGGTCTGCTCATCATCTCTCTCTGTGATCTGATTTCAATATAAAGTTTCGATCTTCATAAGTATCAGAGAGGTTGTGAGTCTTTAAGTACTGTTTTATGACATTTCTTGATTCTGTGATTGTGTTTTTCTTTGAGAAAGTCTTAAACTTTATAGGTTTAGAGAGGCCTTTGATCATATGATGATTCTGCTAATGTGTTTTTGTTGACAGGAAGCTTCTGGATTCTTCTTTTGTCTGCAAGACAGAGCTCTGCTGTGTAGGAAATGTGATGTAGCAATCCACACCGTGAACCCTCATGTCTCAGCTCACCAGCGGTTTCTTCTCACTGGAATCAGAGTTGGTCTTGAGTGTACGGACACTGGTCCTTCTACAAAACCTTCACCACCATCCAATGATGATAAAACCAGTGAGACAAAACAAGCTACCTTACCAATATCTCAGCCTCAGAAGATGGACTTCGATCATCATCAGCTTGTGTTACCGGAAACTAATCACATTTCGACAAAGCTCCCCTTTGCAAGCAGTGGATCAGCTACTGGGAGCATTCCTCAGTGGCAAATAGAGGAGATTTTCAGATTAACTGATTTTGATCAGAGCTATGAATACATGGAGATCAATGGATCATCTAAGGTAAGTTTATCTAGTGTGTAAACAAGTGAAGATTGATAATCTTTTTTTTTTTTGGTTTGGTTTCTCATTATGATGAATCTTTGTTTTCTTTTTTTTTTCAGGCGGATACTAGTAGGCGAGGAGATTCAGACAGCTCTTCAATGATGCGGTCTGGTGAAGAAGATGGAGAAGATAACAGTAACTGCTTGGTAGGTGGTGAGACATCATGGGCTGTTCCACAGATTCCTTCTCCACCAACAGCTTCTGGTCTAAACTGGCCCAAACATTTCAACCACCACTCAGCAGTGTTTGTTCCGGACATATCTTCCTCAACTCCTTACACCGGTTCTTCCCCTAGCCAGAGGGTTGGGAAACGACGTCGACGGTTCTAAGCCATTCTCAACAACCGTGGCCGGTTTGTCAAGAGAATGTGAAACCATTACAATGATCTGGAAACTGGTGTTATTGTAGTTTGCATGTTACTCAATGTTGAATGTTTCTCTGTTATATTAATTTAAAAACATGATTTTTGAATTAGACGAGTATATCACATGGAAAGTGGAGTAGATCAGTTGCTAAATTCTAAATCTCGTATTACAAAGAAGAAATAAAATGAGGAAAACACGGTCCAAAACTATATAAAATTTGTTTCATTTCTATATACTCTCATTTGCTGCTGGAACCAGGAGCAGTCCAGTGAGGTGGAAGACGGTCGGAAACAGGCAAACCGGTAGTAGGTGTGGGCAAAGTTCTGACATTGATGTCAAGAGGATACAACCTATACTCAATGTCAAGCTCTCTGCAAATCTTGGCTATCTCTTCAACAAGTTGAGATCTACGAGCCCATTTCTCTCCCATGTCTTGATGGTTCATTCTATGCGTTGGCCATACCGCAATCCTCACACTGTTTAGTGACTCCATGTCCTTGAATACTATCATTGGCGCTGGATACCAATGGTCCTTCTTACCCTCAATGTAACTATCACAGAGAGTGCATGTCATAAGTATATGAGTAACCATGTAAAAAAACTTCAAAATATGCAATGTACCTTGTGATTCTCTGCTTGATGAGCATGATCTTCTCAGCTGGAGTAGTAATGTGGATGGAGAATTCGATTCCATCTCCCATATCAGGACTACGGTAGTAGTTGCCAATAGATTTAGTCCAGAGGAGACTGTTCGGGTACACAACTTTCTGGTTATCAAACCTCAAGAACACAGTTGTCAGTATGTTCATCTCTTCCACAACCATCTGGAGAAACAGAAAAAAAGAGAATCAATAAGTTTTCTTCCGACAATACAATATCAAAAACTGACGAGTTTTAACTCACCTGGATGCCGTCGATCTCACACCTATCGCCTACATCAAAGGGGTGTATCACAAACAAGTAGATGATAGATTCGAATACTATCTTGCACATGTTTCCAAATATGAATGCGACAACCACGATTTGCGAGCTCATGACCACGAGGAACTTGGTGGAAGTGATTCCAAGAATGATAAGCCAGATAATGATTATGATGATCCCAACTACGATGTTCACCATCTTGTGAAGCCTGTTCACTGCTGTTTTTGTGTCGTTTAGGGTCAACGCAAGCGCTCTTCTCTCCCTGAAAGCATTCACCTGTGAAGAATGTTTGTGTAGATTCATTAAACATCTGGATAATGTTAAAAAGATTGCTATATTTATCACCCAATCTTCTTACCACCCAGTTTTTGAGAGATGATTTGCTGATTCGGTTTGTCTCAGTTGCTCCTTCAAAGAGATTTAAAGTCTTCAAAGCTTCGTCTTCTGGCAGAAACCGTGATATGTCCTTCAGGTAGATGAACCTACACATCCAATTGCTACTGGTTAGTATTCATAATGTGATATGGTCAAGGCCTTGGATGTTGATTTACTTACTTTGATCCAGGCTTGGCTACATTGTGAAAGATCTTTCTTGCAGCGAGCTTTGCCTCAAACTCACTCCTGATTTGGTTTCCCTTATCATCCTCCAAGTTCGGATCTTGTAGCTGTTCATCTAGAGTGGTCAACGATCCATGCCGGATTATATTCATCAGCCTCTTCATCTTCCACGCGGAAACATTCTTAGTATTCATCTTATGCAAGCTATCAATCGTAATCCCTTTCTTATCTCCTCCTCCTCCTCCATCGGACAGAACACGAGAGAGCAGCAACGGGCTTTTCTCAACCACCGTCACGGGACTCTTCTCAGTCCCCGACGACGCCACCTCAACACCACCACCACCACCGCCAGGGTTCTGAAACTTCTTAACCTCAACACTGATCCTCTCTTCCTCCTCCTCGTTCCTCTGAATCTCAATCAAAGGAGGACCAGACAACGTCTCAATCACGTACTGAGTAAACAGAGACTCCTGAATCCTATCGAAGTACGTACTCATATGAAACGAAGAAGCGAGAACTTTCACCAGCAACGTTTTCACAAGCCACAACACGAACCCAACCAGCAAACAAACAATCACCTTAGTCACTTTACGAAGCGCCTTGGTCTTCGTCGCTTTAGCTACCTTCTCATCAAACAAAAAATGCCACGCGAGCAAAACAAGCCCTAACCACAAGCAATTCTGCACAGCCTTCCTCACTCCATAGACAAAATACAAAACCCTCTTCCTCAGAAGGAAGTTTCTCTCAACAAAGAAGACAACAATCTTCACCATCCAGCTCGACACTAACCTCCCGCATATCAACACCAACACCATCGTCTCCCACTTCCAGAGGTTAAGATCCCAGATTACCTTGTCACGCAAGAAACGTATCGAAAGCGTGCAGACAAGAGCAGCTATGATCAGAATCAGACTCAGCCACTCCAACACGATCCATAAGCTAAGCTTATCCTTCCTATACTCTTCAGGGAGATCCTCTTCGGCGAACGGATCGTCTTCCTCCTCCTCCCCTCCTCCTTGAGTTCTAGGGCTTCTCCCGAAGAAACCTGATTTCATCTGCCCCGACTTAGGAATCCTCCCCGACTGAGGAGGAGGTAACGGCGGCTTCGGCGTCGGCGGATCGGAGAGTCGCGACCTAGTCCTCATCTTCAGCAAGCTCGTGGAGTTTCTCGGAGCGGCGGAGCTGCACTTGACGACGCCTTCTCCTCCTCCTCCTCCTCCGTCGCGGCTGTCTCGTCTTCCCCCCGCCGCGGCGGCGGCGTCATTAGCTCTCGCGGAAGACGCCGGAGACTCGGAGACGGGAGTGAGGCCTTTGGACTGGAGCTCCTCCATGCTCAGGTCCATGTCGAGGCAAATCTCGCCGGAGGCCTGCTGTCTGTGGAGGAACTGACCGATCAGCTTCGTCGGAGGATCCTCGCCGCGCCGGAACTCGAACGGCTCGGTATCGTCTCCTCTACCTTCCTCGGACGCCGCCGCGGAGGATCTCTCGCCGTCGGGGTTAATGCCTTTGTGGAGGTTTCCGTGGCCGTCGGTCCAGAAATCGTAACTTCCGTCTCTCCATATCTTCCCCGCCGTCTCTCCGCCGGAGACTCCATTGTTGTTGTTGTTGTTGTTGGTTCCGTTGTGCTCAGGATCGTTGATTTTGAGGATGACTTCACGCCGGTCAGTTGAATCGACGGCCATGATTTAAAGTATAATCCAGCGAGTTAGGGTTACTACTACTCCAGAGGGATTATAAAGTAACTGTGAAAGCTTTAAGAAGAAGAGAAAACGCTTTTCTTTTTTTACTTATTTTTTCAGATCATAGCTGGTCATAGACTGATACTACAAGAAAGAGAGATTTAATAAATGCAAATTTAATTGATCTTATTATGAAGGTATGACGCGTGGCGACCAATCGCTACCGCACAACGAAAACGTCATCATCACTTTGAATTTTGGACGACACACATCTTCTCTCTCGATTTTCCTCACCAAACTTTGCAAAGTTCGAGAAGAACTTGATCACGCGGTGGATCGCCGTTTATACTCGCTAAATTAAGTTTTTTTATAGTAATTTTCTATAGTGGATATCAGCTAAATATATTTTATTTGTAGCGAATATTTATAAAAATCTAATAGTTTCCATCTTTGGTCGGTCTCTGGAATGTACATTGGTCATATGCATGATGAATCATCGATATTGTGAGTATTTAATACTCCCTCCGTTTCATAATACTTGATGTTTTAGAAGAATAATTTTGTTTCAAATTAGTTGAAGTTTTGAGATTTTAAGATTACTTTAACTTTATTGGAAACTGTTCAACCAATTAGATTTCACAGTATTTTTTACTATTGGTTAATTAATTTTAAAATTATATCTTTAAAATATTTTTTATTAAAAAATACAATTTTCTTAATCTTTGTGCACTATGGTAAAACATCAAGTATTATGAAACGGAGAGAGTAGTAGTTATTAAGCTTAAAAAGTGTTTCTTTACATTTTTAAAGAGAGAATTTTTATAAACCAGAAAGTTACAAAAACATGCTATTTTACTACTTTACGGAGTCTGCACAAGCGAGTATTGAGGTGAGCTGGAGATTTGACTTTGAAAAAGAAAAAGCTGGAGTTTTGCGGTGGTATCATTCACGCGTGGAACAAGCGCGTGTGGGTAATGTCAGCTGCGTATTGGATGTCACGGCCCATGGGCCATTGTCGTATCTTAATCCCGGACCACAGGTTCGTAGCATCAACGCAAAGTAAAAAAAAAAAAAGAATGGTCTTCCATGTTTCTAAAACACTCTCGAGTGTGTAATGGTTTAGTGTCTTGGGGTACATCACACAGTCAATGATTGTGATTTTTCAATGTAGAGTCTTCTACATTGAAAGTTTGGTCACCAGAAAACATTATCTTTCTTATGCAACGTAATAACATTATACTCCAATATGGCAAAAAAGAAAAAGATAGATGGGTAGGTAAGTAAGGTCGAAGAACACGACAAAAAGGTATGTGTTCAAGAGAATCACGACTCTTCCTTCTTCTTTTTGTCTACAAACGCTTCTTGTTTTCTTTATTTTATTTTTTTTGTCATTTTGTTACGGTTTTTTTTCGTTACACTTTCTGAAACTAAATTATTTGTATGAAAGAAAGTAAGTGATCAAAGAGATTTTGAGTCTCCTCTTTCATCTACTAGAGAATATATCAAAGGCGAATAGAGTTTCAACATGTTGTGGGACTAATTGTTACATAACATAATGTATTTACATGCGACTGTTCACATCTAATAATCTTAACCTCATTGAGACTCCCATGAGGACCACTATGACAGGTTTTACTTGACCCAGTTCTGGAGTATAAACTGCTGCATCAATATAGCCACGATGCTTCCCAAGCTTATGTTGATCACATTCACTACATCATTGTTTAGCTACAAAAAAAAAATAGCACCACAAATAAGACACAAAAATACAGCCAATGGAGAACAGCAATAATAAGTACACAGAGAGCATACCCATTTGAATCCTTCTTTGTCTTGAAAAGATGCGCCTATTATGCTTTCTCCAAGGTTGGCAATCTGGGAAGCTAGTACACATACAGCTGCTTCTGGTGGAGTTATCTGTTCTCAATACAGACCCACAAGAAAACCTCTTTTATCAAACCTAAAGAGAATTTTTTAACAAGAATATAAAACTAACGTTCAGTACCTGACCCAGGAAACAGCCAACAGAGGCAAGAAAAAAAGATGCTAGAAGCCCAGCCAATGTTCCTTCAACACTCATAGCTCCCTCCGTTCCTCTTGGCACTATCTTAAATGTTGTGGCTAAATACCTGCAAGCTTTCACCAGTTAGTGCAAGTAATAACAAACCGTTGCAGAAGATGGCGATAGTTTGAATTAGAAGTAGCATATACTCACGTAGTTTTTCCAAAAGCTTTCCCTATCTCGCTCGAGACGGTGTCGGACACTTTAGTGCAGAAGCTGGAAACGAAACCAAGGCGGAAAAGCTGAGAAAAAGCTGATCCTCCCACTTGATATATCGAAAGAAAAGCACAGACACAACCAGCAGCACTTGAACCAATCACGCTGCGTGGTCCTCTTCTACCTTTCTTCTTCTCAGCCACGCCTTCCGCTTCCTTCTCTGACATCTTAACCTTTGTTGCCGCTGTTCCCTGTGACATTGTAAAATCATCTAAACCAACTAAGTGTTACTCTTTCCAGCTCCCGGTCCGTGAAAAACGATACTAAAATCTAAAGCTTTAAGGAAAATTATACAGAGTAGAGACGAATCATCTCAATGTAGATCAAGATCAAACCATCTAGCTCCTTAACCCCAAGTTTCAATCTACAGAGACAATGCACTGCCTATTACAAAATCTCTCCCTACAAGAATGTCCAACATCTCAGCCACTTCAATACATTTTCAAAACGAATAATCAAAGATTATGCCTTTGAGCATGATCAGATGGCCTTACAAATACAATACACTTTCTATTACAATCTCCAACGTCTCAGGCACTTCAAAACATTTTAAAAACCAAAAATCAAGACTATGCCTTTGAAACCTGATCACAATCCCTATACGATCTAGCTCCTTAATCTCAAGTTTCAATCTACATAGAAAATACACTGCCTATTACTATATCACTCCTTACAAGAATCTCCAACAACGTCTCAGCCACTTCAATACATTTTCAAAACCAATAATCAAAGATTGTGCCTTTGAAACCTGACTCACAATCCCTATACGACCTCGGCTTCTTAAACTCAAGTTTCAATCTACACAGACAATACACTGCCTACTACAAAAAGCTCCTCCTACAAGGATGTCCCCAACGTTCTCCAACAATTCAATGCATTCTCAAAACCAACAACCAAGGCTATGCCTTTGAGCATGATCAGACGACCTAGGCTCCTTAATCTCAACTTTCAATCTACAGAGAAGAGTACACCGCGTAAAACACTTTCAAATACATTTTTCAAAACCAATAACAAAGACTACACCTTTGAAACCTAATTTCACAAACCCTTAACCCAAACGATAACACAGCTAAAGCCTCTACGATCAAGTCACATTACTACGAGTTAACTTACAATGACGAAGTAAGCAGCGACTAAGAGGAACCCAGCAGAGCCATAAGCCCTCCAAGTCAAAGTTCCGAGCAAGAACGCCGCGGCGATCCCGGAAGCGGATAATCCGGTGACGAGAAGCGGCGACCCGAGAACGAATATCAACAGATTGTTAGCCACGGCGGATTTCCACGTGGGAGACGCCGTCTGGATCAGTCTCATCGCCTCCGTCACCGCTCCTTGCATCGATGTCGCCGCCATAATAGCACCGTCGGATCTGTTCACCGTCAGCGATAGAGATGTTAATCGGTGGAATCTAGCGAACGGAGACGGAGAAGAGAATCTCGGGAAGCTCAGAGGTGAAAGGGATGTAGAATTTAAGAGTAGTGTTGCCGAAATCGACGCCATGATATTCACACTTTGCTTGCTTGCTCTCGAAGACCTGAGAAAAAAATAAAATAAAAAATAAATAAAAATAAGCGTTTTGGGCTGGAACCGGAGCTCCAAATGAGTCGGATCCTAAACCCGGTTTTTATTTATCATTCTATCCCTAATAATAATCTTATTTACAGTTATTGCCACCACTGTTATTATTAACTGAAGAACCCAATCTTATCCGAGAAATCAAAAGACAGCAGCAGAGGAGAGAAACACAAACAAACATGGCGGTTCTCTGTTCGTCTTCAACAGTTATACTCCCTTCGGTGAAAACCTCTGGTGGTAACAGAAGGTCTCCGTTTCTAGGCTTCTCTCTAGCTGCTATCTCGAAACCGTCGGTGCGAGTCGGCATTTACGCGAACACGAAGAGGGGATTGCAGGTGAAGTGCGAAGCGGAGGAGCAGGGTACTACTGCTACTACTTCCTCCCTTGTTCCGGCGAATCAACGGTGGATGTTCGACGAAGAAGAAGCTAATGGCCCTGTAACCACTTCTTTTCTCTCTCTATTTATCTATTTCAATCTTTGTTTAGCTGTTGAAAATTGATGTCTTGATTCGTAAAGTGTGGAGATTTTACTTCCTTGGTTTGTGTTTTGAAAATGGGTTCTGTTAAAGTTGTAGACTTTGATTTGTAATCGATGCTTTTTGTTTACAGGACATTTGGAACACAACATGGTATCCAAAGGCTTCAGACCATGTGAACACGGACAAGCCTTGGTATGTTGTCGATGCAACTGACAAGATTCTCGGTAGATTGGCATCCACCATTGCTAATCACATCCGTGGGAAGAACCTTGCCTCCTACACTCCCAGTGTCGACATGGGAGCCTTTGTGATTGTGGTATGAGAAATAAATAAAAAAAAACAAGACTGTTGTGAGGCACTCTGTTTCATGTAACTTGTGTTCTTTCTTTTGGTTTTGGTTAAGGTGAATGCTGAGAAAGTTGCTGTGTCTGGAAAGAAGAGGAACCAGAAGCTTTACAGGAGGCATTCGGGACGACCTGGTGGTATGACAGTGGAAACTTTTGATCAGTTGCAGCAGAGGATCCCTGAAAGAATCATTGAGCACGCTGTTCGTGGAATGCTTCCAAAGGGACGGGTTAGTTAGATACATCATAATAATAATCCTTAGCTCTTTATTAGTCGTCTCCGTTTGGATGATTAGTCGTGAACCACACACTCACTCTTTACATTATCTGGCTCGTTTTGTGGCAGCTTGGGAGAGCGCTGTTCAATCACCTGAAAGTGTACAAAGGCCCAGAGCATCCTCATGAGGCGCAGAAGCCGCTTGATCTGCCCATCAGGGACAAGAGAATACAGCTGCAGAAATAGAAACACCATGGAATATCTCTACTAAGCTACCATTATCGCCAAGCTCATAAGAGTTTTTTTCTTCTTCTCCGGTTTCTCTAGTTTCACATCTCAAAATCAGAGGAGACTTTGCAGATTCTTGTTTCTATTACTTGCTTCTATCAACTCTATGCTTTAAAACCTTTGTAATGTGAAATAATCTTCTATTCAGATTTTTGCTGCTAACTATCTTCCTCAGAAACCAGACATATAAAGATGATATGATGTAGAACACTCCGAAAAAAAAACACCATAAGCAACACCTCTGTTAACACTTTAACAAGAACCTTCTCAATAAGGTCACATTTGCAAGAAAACGTTCTCATCTTCATCAATTGAAGAAAGATCAAAATAATAGAAAATGACTGTCACATTCTTTTTTTGGGCTACATGACTGTCACATATGTTTTAGTTTATGGACAATTCTAGTTCACTAGATCAAAGTACATTGTTGGCAACTTGGCACTGTAAAAAGTTTTTGAGAAAATATATTTTTACATTTTTCTCAAAAAAATAAAAGATACTAGTTAAAACTTAAAACAAAACAAAACAAATAATAAAGAAATAGCAATGGGTTGTTAAAAAAAAGCAATGGGATAATGGGCCAAAAGAACTCGCTACCGCAGGCCCAAATCGTCTATAATTCTCTCTCTCTCTTAAAAGCACCGCGAAAGATGTGGCGGGAAAGACCAGCCATCGCCTCCGAGAAAAACCTCCCAAATCTGAGAAAAAACAAATCAAAGAGAAGCGGAAAGATGACACAAACCGAAACCCTAAATATCCTCGACGAGCTCGAGTCTCTCGTCTCCGATCAGCTTCAAGTGGTAACTACCGATTATTTCTCAATCCACATCTCTCGATTCCTCAATGTTTCTGACTAGGTCTGGGTTTAACGCACGCTTGTCAAAATTCATTTCTCTATCCTTGCATCCGCGTAGATATAGGGTTTAATTGGTTAATTTCGAAGCTTCTATCTGTAGTTTGTTGTTGTATCAGTTAGTGTCGGATTAGGGGTTTTCCCTTGGACTATGTAAAATTGAGCGATTAGGGTTAATAATGATTGATGGTGTTATGTAAAAAAAAAAAATTGAGTATTTGGGGGTTATAATGATGGATGATTCGCTTATTTCTGCAGGTATCTTATAAATGGCTGAGTCGTAATTTCTCGCTGTCATCAAAAACTTCCAAGAGGTACATTATTATTCTTCCACCCATTTCGACTTCACTAGATTTTGGCTACTTGAAGATCTTTTTTTCTCTGTCTAAGAACCGTGACTCTTTTTGTTATTAGCTTGCTTAAGGATTTCGTGGAGAAAAATGGGAAAGGTCTTGAAGTTGTATATATTGTGTCTGGGTGGCTAAAGAACACACCTTCAGATCACCGCACAAGGCTTGTATCTAGTTCCAAACTTTCAGGTTACAATTCCAAACCTGGCCTATCTTTCATGACTGTGTTTTGTACATGCATGATTTTGCAAGTTAGCAGTACTATGTTTATCGCAGATGGCTCTTTTAAATTTTTAGCTTTCTCCTACTGGTTTCCACCTTTCTGATAAGCTACTAAAAGTTAAGACTTGACACTTCCCTGCCATTGCTTTTGTGCAGAAGTGGAGAAAGAGTTCAATGGAACTCATTCGGTTTCTATATACAGTGTTCAAGCTAGTATTCCAATGGAGCCAGCAGCCATATGGAACAGTGAGTTTGTTCAAGCGGAAGAACTCTTCATGCAGCCTTCTACCACCGATAATTGCTTGAGAGACAACAGGTACGTTACACATTCTTCTGTTATTATACATGGAAAACTCTCCAGTACTGTTGACTCGGCCTTGTCACTGAAACTGGAGATGTATGGACCAGGTTTTGTGGAATCTCCAATTCTTTTGTAAAGCGTAATATAGAGGGAGCCACTGCAAATGAAACAGCCCCGGGAACTGCAAGTGTGGGAACTACTGTGCAACCGAAAAGTGGTTTAAATCGTCAAGAGTCTACAGCGCCTTCAATCCCTAAGGTTGGCCATCAGGCTAAAAATGAATCTATTACTGCTCCAGCTCAAAAACAAACTGTGAAATCCTCCAACGACAAAGAGAAGTCCCTTACTGTACCCGCTAATAAAAAGAACGGACAGGCCCAAAAGAGCGTGGCTGGAACTGGGGGTTCGTTGAAAAATATGTGGGGCCGTGTTCCTGTGAAAACAGAAGATGATTCTGCAACAATAGAGGTCAAAAACAACGATCACTCAGGTTTACTTTCTAATCTATTCACTCCAGTTTTTTTATTTTCTTAATTGTTTTCCATATGTTGAGTTGGCATTTATTCCTGCTTAGGTATCTGTTTTAGTTAGTCTTGTTCCTCTTTGAAATGTTCTGTAATTGGTGCAGAAGCTCAAAAGCCTTCTCTCAATGTCAAGAGCAAGGGAGGCAGCGATGATGAGGCCCCAGATGTCAGTATCAGGAACAGAAAAAGGAAGGTGATATTTGACTTTTCTGATGAAGAGTGTGAAGATGTTATCAGCTTAGCATCTCCTAGTAGTCCTAAGATTAATCCGGGTCCAGATAGCGAAGAAATCAAAGAAGATTCAGGTACGGAGAAGCCTGATGAACGTGTATCTCGAGAGACCAAAACAGATGAACCAGAGGTCAGCGAACAAGACTGTCAAAAAACTGCGTCTGCTGATACTTCCGGTGTCAAAAAAGAGGAGAAACCTATGGCTTCATCGAAGGAGAAGATCCAGGCCATTGGTTCTGAAGCTGGAGTCAATCCCTCAAAGGGTAGAATGAGTAATGCTCCTAGTTCACCGAAGAGGAAAAAAGTGTTGAAGACGCGGATTGATGAGCGTGGGAGAGAAGGTATGTTCACATACATGTTGTCTCTTTTGGCCAAGGGTTGGATAAGTGCAAGTTCTGACATGTTATCTCTTTTGGCCAAGGGTTGGATAAGTGCAAGTTCTGACATGTATCTCTTTTGGTTGTATATAGTAACGGAGGTAGTCTGGGAGGAGACAGAAACAAACGGAAAGAAGAAAGAAGACAGTGATACAAGTAAGAAGTTAAATGATGGCAAAAGCGCAAACGCTGCTGTTAACAGGTATGTTTCTATAGATCATATAACCATTGTGTAATAAGATCAAATTTAGCTTTTATGAATCCGGTGGAAACAATGTTAAACCATACGAGTTCCATTGTTTCAGGGCAGTTGCACAGAAGAAGAGCCCGGCGATGGGAGCAGGAAACGCAGGAGGAAAAGCAGGAAGCAAGAAAGGAGGGAACGTGAAAGATCCAAAGCAAGGGAACATAATGTCTTTCTTCAAGAAGAAAGTCTAAAATTACAAAACACTTTTGTTTGTATTTCTCAGAACTTGGTATTCATCTGATTGTAATGCTTGAATTCGTTGATGTATTGAAAAAAAAGAAACTCTAGAGCCGTTAATGATTTTTTTATCAACCACACGGATCATGAAACTGTTGCAGGTCTTGTCTATCTGCTCATCTTATTAGCAGTTAATGATTTTCTTATTAGCAGTTAATGATGTTATTATCTAGGATTGATTACCAATTCTTTGGAAGCCTCCACTTCTGAGAGTCATCATTAGCTATTTAACGGCTATTATCTGGAAACTGACGATGATGCTACTCTGCTCATCTTATTAGCGTTAATGATGTTGTTATTATCTAGGATTGATTACCAATTCTTTGGATCATTAACTTCATCCAGCTATAGTGGTTGAAAGAAATGGGCCTTACTCTAACTGCGAAGGAAAGCCCAATATGAAAATACCACAGAATGATTGATTTGACATGCAAAATTAGAAACAAGCTAAACCATTCGTAACGAAAATTTTCAATCATCGGAGAGATGTGGAGATGCTACTACTCTATCTGCTTACCGCTCTTACTATCGTTCGTTTGGAACGATCTCAATATCATCGCTAAAGCTACCGAGTCGACTCAGGTGATTCTCCTCCCGAGTCAACTCGGAGATCGTACATGCTCCTCCGCGCCGGATCCGAACCTGAACGACAAACCGATCATCGGGATTTTAACTCATCCTGGCATCGGGACGTTTGATGCTCCTCACTCTCTGAGCTACTACGAGAAGAACGTATCCTACATCGCAGCTTCATACGTGAAGTTTGCCGAGACAGGTGGAGCTCGCGTGATCCCGCTCATCTACAACGAGCCTGAAGAAAGGCTGTCTCAGGTCACTATTCTTGTATCATGTAATTTCAAAATCCTCTTCAATCATAAATATTTCTTTTAGTATATGTTTATTATTATTATATGTTTCAATTTTCTGTTTCTGTATCATTTTCTCGCATTCGTTTGGTTACTTATAAGTTATAACAGTCTACTTTGGGTTAATAATTGGATTGATTGCCAAAACTAGTTCATGTTAATTATTTATGGAATCAGCAGAAGCTAGAACTGGTAAATGGTGTGATATTCACTGGTGGCTGGGCTAAAGAAGGATTGTATTACGATGTCGTCCAAAAAATATTCAATGTAAGCTTTTACAGTCTTCACTCTCTTCAACATTGTTAGCTGAGTCCTTTGGTACCTCTTTGTTTGTGTTGAACTCCTTTTATGTTTCTCACAGAAAGTATTAGAGAAAAATGATGCTGGCGAGCATTTTCCTGTATACGCCATTTGCCTCGGATTCGAGATTTTGTCAATGATCATAAGTCAGGTACTGCCTTTCTAGCTTCTCACAGCTAATAACTTACATCATGTCTGGTAGATTTAAAGTGAAAATGCCATTCATTGTTTCTACCTTGCTGCTTTATAATTGAGCTGGAATTTTTCAGGATTCTTGGAGCTGACAAGGATCTTTTACACCTTCCGTTCTACATTTATAACGATTCTGTGTTTGTTTTAAACAGACGCGAGACATTCTTGAAAGGTTTAACTCAGTGTATTATGCATCAAGTCTCCAGTTCATTGAGAATGTTAATATACAAGGAACAGTTTTCCAAAGGTGCACATATATATATAGCTTTAAGCTTTTTACTTTTCAGTGCTGCTCCAAAGTCATTAAAAATAAATTCTAGTGTTTCAAATTTTGCAGATTTTCTCCCGAGCTGTTGAGAAAAGTCAGCACAGACTGTTTGGTTTTGCAGAACCACCAGTTCGGTATCTCACCAGATACCTTTCTAGCCAATCCTTCTCTGTCTAGTTTCTTTGATATCCTTACAACCAGCGCTGATAGAGACGGCAAGGTAAGTTAATAAACATTTTTTTTTTCCTATAAACATGGTATGATTATTATACATGATAGTTTCTTTTCCAGACTTATGTATCAACCATTCGATCAAAAAGATACCCAGTGACTGCCTTCCAGTGGCATCCAGAGGTACGTACTTATTTCACAACTAATTAATGGACATCATTTTGCTAAGAAAGATCCTTACAAATAAAATACTCTTAGCAGAAAAATGCATTTGAGTGGGGATCACCTGAGATTCCACACTCCGAGGACGCAATCCAGGTGACTCAGCACGCTGCAAACTATCTAGTCAGGTAAAATTTTCTCAATTCACCCATGTTAGGAAGATTCATTAGCTCTATATCTTAATTTGTTTTTTTTTTTTTAATGTTGGTGCAGTGAATCTAGAAAGTCACTCAACAGACCATCTCCTGATAATGTATTAAGCAATCTCATCTACAACTACAAGCTAATCTACTCAGGATACAAAGGGTAACCCAACTAACTCCACCCATTTGGCCTCACAATCCTTCTTACACTTATGCTGTATGTTTTGAAAAGGTCATATTATTGGATCCTCGTTCTCGTTTATTTTGCAGGAGCGGCAACGACGAGGCTTACATTTTCATATAAAAAAAAAATCCCAAAGTCCTCTGTTTATAAGCAATAAGATTTGACTTGAGTGGAAACTGAAAAGTATAAACGAACACTGATAAAAAGATAACGATTCACAAGGGATATATAGTCTCTCATCTATAAGATCAAAAAAGTCATGATTTAAAACACACTTTCATGAGCTTTACATCCTCTATATGGTCTAGAAAAGTAAAGATTTCAGAACGCTTAACCGCTTCCATTCCTTGGATATCGACTCTTATGACTGTGTTCCTCTCCGTATTGTAGTACAAAAGGTACTTATGTGATGACGAAAACAAGACGATCTCATTTGTCCGAATCATTCCAACAATGTGCAAAACCTTGTCTCCAACTACATTCTCAGGCACCACGTACGTACGCTCAGACCATTCCTGCTTTTCAACATCTTCGAGAACACGCACCCTAATACTCGTACGGCTTCCACCAACAGTAAGCAAAGCCAGCTTACCGTTATAGTTCACCAGCTTACCGTTACCGTCATAGCTTACCGTTATACGTCTGAACTTCTCCGACCGGACATCAAAGCGAACGATGATGCAGTCTTCCAACAAAATCGTCCTCGCTGGATAATACAGAACACCGTCGATGCAAACGTGGTGGTCCGTGATCAGTTTATAATGTATGGAACATTCGATCTTTCTCCAAGACGATTCTCCTCCTCCTAGTGTTAACACTTGATGCTCCTCTGTCCCCTGCCATCGATTTCCTTTAGGATGCCAGGTCATGGACAGCACCTTGTACTGCTTCTCAACCGGATCGTACGTGAAATAGCTTGTCACTCCGATCTTCCTCCTCGACTTCACTTTGGGCAAGATCAACGATTCTCCGGTGCTAGGGTTACAGATCAGCGACAAGTGTGCTTTTCCTTTTAAACCTCGCTCGACTCTGAGAAAGACCAAACCTCTGATCGCACTGACACTCACGTCGGACGTAAACTCGCACGGAATCTTCATACGGTAGCAGTTTTCGGTTGAAAGAGACGAGTTCTCGTCATCGTGAGGCTGCGGTGAGGAGGAGGAGAAGAAGAAGAGATGACCGTCCTTGTTGCAGGCGAACAACAGCTTCGGGCGAGAAGATGATCTTGTCAAGAACAAGTCCGTGAAGTAAGGGTCTCGAAGATAGGTAGCCCAGCGCTTCGATACGCAACCACACTTCGCTAGAGATTTCGTCGGCAGTTTCAAAAATATCTCGACCATCAGATCAAACGGGAGATAATTTGAGCTTTCTTCTGTTTTTAATCGCTTGTTGGCTTCGGCCACGGCGCAAAGTTCCTCCGTCTCTGAGATATTTCGCATATTTCGCGACGGTGTTTCCATGAAACCCTAACAGACTTGTAATACAAGTAAAATATGAATATTATTGTTTTGTGTTAGATAAGAGAATACAACAAACTATATATAGCTAACATTAACATAATGTTAATACTAGATAACGATAACTTTCCCAAACGTTAATGTAAATATGATAAAAATATTTTGAAACTAACTTATTTTCAAGTTTTTCCTTTTATCTTTAAAGCTCTTCATGGATTTTACGGATTTTACAATCTTGGTATATAAAATACACATCTTTTGGCTCAATATATGTTTAATAAGACTTGTAATCATGGCGATTTCGTCTCCTCCTGCTATTCTACAGGTGGAGAGCCATCTCAAGTGAGCTGGGCAAAAAATCTGAATCCGAAGAACCGAACTCGATCCAAAAAATAGCACTGAACTCGAATCAAAATTGATTAAATATCCGAACGGATTCAAAAATTTGATATTTAAAAAACCGAAACCGAACCCGATCCGAACAAAAGTATTTTGGATACCCGAATATATCCGAAAAAGATTTATATAACTAAACTAGATTTTGACCCGCCCTTTAAAGGGCGGGTATATGTTTTGTTTTATGTTTTTTTTTAAAAT
This sequence comes from Raphanus raphanistrum subsp. raphanistrum, assembly GCA_019706035.1. Lineage (NCBI taxonomy): Eukaryota > Viridiplantae > Streptophyta > Magnoliopsida > Brassicales > Brassicaceae > Raphanus > Raphanus raphanistrum. Next base: position 57,313,036 of record CM033988.1, read on the forward strand.
GATTTAATTTAATTTTGTGTGTTTTATAATTATATTAGTGTTTAATATTAATTTAATTTAATATATTTTTGGTGACTATATTCAATATGTCAAGTTGCATAATTATACACTTGTATCATATGCATTTTAGAAACCATTTTAAATCTTTATTCCTAAAGTTTGTAACATATTATATTTACTTAGTAGTTATCTAACATAATTTAGTCAAGAATATTTATATCCCAATCGCCCCAAAAATAAAAATCTCATACTCTATTAGACATGATCTATATACTCGAACAGTTCTTAAATTATTATATTCGAAAATTAATATCAAACTCAACCCGCAACTAAAACCGAATAATTTTTTTGAAAAATGTTTAAAGAAATATTGTTTAACATATTCTGTTATATATATATATATATATATATATATATATATAGTTGGGTTAAAATGGTCTTCACTAACTTTAAGTAGAATCATATTTAATAAATATTTTTTATTCGAATAACCTATTTAAAACCCGTTAAACTAAATGAGTTTATATGAATATTTATTTCTATTAAAAATTCACTTAAACCGGTTAAACTCCGTCAATCATAAAATTAAATTTTAATAGTAACCCGCTTCCACCATTAATTAATATCAATATTAGTTAACTTTTAAAGTTTCATAAGAAATATGATATCCTATGTACGTCGTTTATTTTCTAAAAATTGTATCATGGAAATGGTACTTCGTTTATTTTCCAAATCACAGACCTGTCTGATAAATTCAAAACTTTATTTGAAAGAAAAAAGTAACTGTTTTTGGTAGGAACATTTATAACGTGGATTTTAATAACTTTTAGAAGGTGGTTATCTAAGGTGGTTATATGATATTTAGATAAATCATTTAAATACAGTTATAAAATATGTTGGACCCAATTAATATCAATTGGACATGTTGAAGAATTAATAGTATTGATATATTAATTAATTTTAGAAATAATGTATTGTAAAAACATCCAAAATATATAAGATACTTTTAAGTTTTCCAAAATACTTGAAAAATATGTCTGAAATAGCAAAAGTATACTTAAAAGACCAAAAATACTTAAATATATATATAACGGCCATTTCATACTCAACATATCGCGATATGTTCAATTCATACCCGACTTATATGGCCGTGCCAAAACATACCTGAACTTATATAGCTGTGCTAAAACATATCCAACTTATATTTTTTTGGCAAAATCATACACCAGTCGCCACATCAGCTGCCATGTCATCTATTTTTGCTCGCGTGGATGCAACGTCAGCTAATTTTGCTGACAAATATGCCATGTATATAATTTTTTTAAAAAACTAAATAATTTTGTTATAAAAATAAATTTTTAGAAAATATAAAATTTTATTTTATATTATTTAGTAAAATTAACAAAAAAAAATTAATTGAATTCTAATCTTATATAAAAGATTTCGATCATATCAAAAACCGTCCTTATAAGAGTTATATCTGTATTTTAATGATTTAAATTCAATGCAAGTGTTGCAGACGTGTTATTCTTGATTAATCATAGTTGTGTTAATCTAAATTTTAAATGTAAATAATATATTCATGATTAATAAAGCGTAAAAATGAATCATGTTACGCTTTATTAATCATGAATATGTTATTTGCATTTAATCTAAATTTTTTAAATTTAAATAACATACCCATGATTAAAAAAACGTAAAAATAAATTATGTTACGCTTTATTAATCAAGCGTAAAAATAAATCATGTTACGCTTTATTAATCATGGGTATGTTATTTACATTTAAAAATTTTAGATTAACAAAATCACAATTAATCAAGAGTAACATGTCTGCAAACTAGCATTGGATTTGAATCATTATAATACATATATAACTTTTATAAGGACGATTTTTGATAGCATCAAAATATTTACGAATATATCTCTTATATAAGATTAAAATTTAATTAATTAATTAATTTTTGTTAATTTTACTAAATAATAAAAAATTATAAAATTTTAAAAATTTATTTTTGTAACAAAATTTTTTAGTTTTTTAATAAATTATATACATGACATATTTGCCAGCAAAATTAGCTGACGTTGCATCCACGCGAGCAAAAATAGATGATATGACAAATGATGTGGCGACTGGTGTAAGATTTTGCCAAAAAAATATAATTTGGGTATGTTTTGGCACAACCATATAAGTTTAGGTATGTTTTGGCACTGCCATATAAGTCGGGTATGAATTGAACATATCGCGATATGTTGGATATGAAATGGCCGATTTCCCATCCAAATATTCAAAGAAAATCAATTTATATGTTAAGTTTAAGTATTTTGATATATGTTTTTCAAATTTATATGTAATATATAATTTTTGTTATAGATTTTAAAAAATTAAAGTATTATAATGAATTTTAAAATATTAAAAACAATTTAATTGAGTTATCCGAACCGAACTCAAACCGAAATTTAGAAATATCCAAATAGAACTGAAATCTTTGATCCCGAAAATCCGAAACCCGAATAGATCCGAGCCGAATGCCCACCCCCAGATATCAATCATTTAAATCATTTCGATTGACGCAGTGGGCTCAGAGATTAAGCCCATGACACGCGGATGGTGATGATTGATTCGCGATTGATGGTCAAAACTAAAAGTGTGACGTAGTGGGCCTAGAGAAAAAGCCCATATAGCATTAAATACGGGTCTGTAGTAATGAGATTCGTTGGGCCGAGTACGAGGATCGCTTAAAATAAAAATTTTAATAATCCGTAACACGTGGAAGGTGGAGATTGGTTTCGCGTAACCGATATCAAAAGTTTGTTCAAAGTCATCTTCTCTCATCTCATTTCATCTGATCAATCCTTTCTCCTCTGAGATGTGGAGTTACGTATGGTCGCTGCTCCTACTCTTCGTCGTGTGCAAAGATATCATCATCATCGTGATGGCGAAGTCCACAGAGTCGCCTGCTGCGGTGATTCTCCTTCCTAGTCAAACCGGAGTTGGTTCTGTATGCTCCGCGCCGGATCCGAGCCTGAATTACAAGCCGGTCATCGGCGTTCTCAGCCATCCCGGCGACGGCGCGACGGGTAGGCTGAGAAACGATACGAACGCGTCGTACATCGCGGCGTCGTATGTGAAATTGGCTGAAGCTGGTGGAGCTCGTGTGGTGCCTCTCATCTATAACGAACCCGAGGAGCTGCTCTTTCAGGTTGCTTTTAGATAATTAGGGTTTTAGATTGCTGGCATGTTTTTTCAATTTTTGTTTTGGAATCGCAGAAGCTTGAATTGGTCAACGGTGTGATATTCACTGGTGGTTGGGCTAAAGAAGGATTGTATTATGATATCGTCAATAAAATCTTCACTGTAAGCTGCTTACAAGTTTCTTAAAATTGTTTTGAGTGATGCATTATTTGAGTGATCTTATTGGTGTCTCTCTATGATCCTCTCACAGAAAGCTTTGGAAAGGAATGATGGTGGAGAGCATTTTCCAGTATATGCAATTTGCTTAGGATTCGAGCTCCTTACAATGATCATAAGTCAGGTGTTTGATTAATTTATGTCTGTTTTCTAAGCTGTAAAGATGAATAGATTATTTGAACTTAAGTTTTAGAACCTTCCTTACATCACGCTGAGCATGGAGCTTTTAAGCTATACCCCTTTCATGAATTTACGAGCTTAGAATATATAATAGTACGATACAATGTAGTAGTACAGTTTGAGGTCTGCATGCTCCATTTAAAATGCCTCTAATTGTTTGTCTTTGTAACAGAACAGAGACATTTTGGAAAAAGTTGATGCCAAGAACTCTGCATCAAGTCTCCAGTTCGTTGAAAACGTTAGCACCCAAGGCACCGTATTCCAAAGGTTTTTACAGATTTTTAAGATGTATATGTCCTAATAAGCCAAGTCTTACAAAATATTCATTGCAATGTTTTTACATTGCAGATTTCCTCAAGACCTGTTGAAAAAACTCACTACAGACTGTTTGGTTATGCAAAACCATCAGGTTAGAACTTGCAACCTATGATCTGGGTCACTGTAGTGTATACTATGACTTCTCTATAGAGCGGTTGATTGTTGTTCGCCTCTTACACTATTGATTTCCACTACAGTTTGGGAAACTGTCTTGTTCATTCTGCGTTATTTTTCTTGAATAGTTACTATATTGCCATCTCCTCTGCTGAAATGAAACATGTTATTGTTTCCCAGTTTGGTATCTCGCCTGATAACTTTGAAGGCAATATTGCTCTGTCTCGTTTCTTTAAGATCGTCACAACATGTCTTGATGGAAACCGCAAGGTATTGTTATGTTCCTGAGAACGCATACAGATTTTAAATTCTAGAGTCCGACCTCATAGAGCCAATCTACTTTTATATATGTATATTTTTCCAGGCTTATGTTTCAACCGTTCAATCGAAAACATATCCTGTAACCGGCTTCCAGTGGCATCCTGAGGTATATACTCACAAGTTAATTTACATCTCTCGTTTAGTCCTATGGCGCGTCTAGACTGAGCTATCACTGTGGTCCATTTCATTATCCTATAATTGTATGGTATATTATTGCTGTACAGCTTCTATAAAAGAAAAAGCTCCGTGCAATACTCTGCAGAAAAATGCATTCGAGTGGGGATCATCCAAAATTCCACACTCTGAGGACGCGGTCCATGTGACTCAGCTCACTGCCAATTACCTTGTCAGGTTAGTTCTCTGTTCATTGTTAGATAAAAGAGAGTGCGTGCATCAACTGTAATTGCTACATTAGGAAAGGTAGTTAACATTAGAATCAGCATAAGAGTGAGTTAGTTTAGATCATGTAAGTAGTTTCTCATTGATACCACAAGAACAGTTGTCGATATGTGTAGCAGATTCTGACGGATTGAGTTTTCTCAAATGTGGTTCCAGTGAAGCTAGGAAGTCACTGAACAGACCACCTCCTGAGAAAGTGCTGAGCAATCTCATTTATAACTACAAGCCTACGTACTGTGGATACGAAGGGTAACGCCGCCACTATGAGTCTCTCTTACTTGTTTTTTTTCTACTGTATATGTTTTAAAGTTTCTATATGGATCATCTAAAAATATGGTGGATTCTGCAGGAGAGGTTACGACGAGGTTTACATTTTCACACAACAAAGATCCCTTCTCTAAGAACAAACATCCTCTCGTGTGATTATTGGATTGAAGCAGTGATGCTTCTTCAACTCTGTTAGTATCTGTGAACTTGTTAACTCTGATGATGTATTGTGGTATTTGTGAAGTGTGTATTCTTTACTTGAAAGAAATGTTAAGAAAACAACCTGCACCAACGTTCAATAAGCTTGGTATATACCTATGTTGGGCTTAAACGTTTAATATATCTTATGTAGTGGGCTCAATAAAGCCCAACAAAGCTTGGTAGATAACTGTTCGTCTGTCTTCCTTTCGGCAACCGACAAAAAAGCTCTTGAGCTGCCAAAATTCCCGGTTCATATCTAAATCCGGTTTTCTTATTCTAACATACCGATACCAACCAGATTCTACTGTTCTTCTCCGGACAGTGCCCTCCCCAAAGCAAACCTGAGACCAATCGTCTGGTCTCTTTCTAATCGTAAGTGTTCTTCGTTTTCGAATTTTTGTTCGATTTTAAAGTAGATCTTCGTAGGAGGAGTTAAGTAAAGAGATTGATAAACCCTAATAGTTCAGTTCTGTCGTTAAGATTTTCCTAGATTACTCGGTATTACTGTTTAATCTCGATTTCTTAAGCGTTTATGTTATGATCTATAAAAAAGGTGAGGACTTTGAAGCTTTGCATTTGTTGGGAAGAGGCTTAATAAAATGGGGAGGATAATGGAATGGGCAGCAAGATCTGATCACTTGAGAGGAGTTCCAAGGAAAGCTGTGATAACAGCCGTTGGTGCGTTTGCGAGAGCAGTAGCTAATCTTTGCAACAAGACCACAGTTCACAATGCAGATACTCTTATGACTCTTGTCCGGTCAAGACCACCCGGTGTTCCTCTCATCACTGTTAGTAATCACATGTCGACGTTAGTTCAAAGTTAAAACCTTTAATAATCAGATCTTTTCTTTTTATTATCTCTTGCCACTTACTTGTACTTTTGATGTTGATCTAGTTGTGTTTGTTGTAATCAGTTTAGATGATCCAGTAATGTGGGGAGGGTTCAAGGGTCTTCTTTCCTTTGATCCAGAGCTGGCTCGATGGGTTCTTGCTGCAGAGGACATTTGTTTCAAGAACCCTCTCTTCTCCTACATCTTCCGCACTGGTAGGTAACTCACCTTTCTTTTTTTGTTGCCTCTGTTCATGTGGAATGAAAAGATTATAATTAGTTACTCGACTTGTGAACAACTTCTTATGAGCAGGCAAGTGTATACCTATAACTAGAGGTGGTGGAATCTATCAAGAACACATGAGTGAAGCTCTCGAGCGATTAAAAGATGGATGTTGGGTAAGTTAATCTTTGCATCATTTGAACAAAATGGTGCTGACATCTTTTCTGATCTTTTAACCTTTTGGTTTGTGTAATCATGACTAGTATAGTTGCATACCTTCCCAGAGGGCAAGGTGTTTCAAGAAGATGTGCCTATAAGACGTCTTAAATGGGGAACCGCAAGCCTCATCGCTCGTTGTCCAGTTACCCCAATCGTCTTACCAATCATTCACCGTGGTTTTGACGAGGTAAACATGTCTTTTAACTTTTCCCAGGTTCATGTCGAGAATATAAGCCATGGACTTTTTCATCCATTTTACAAAACTCGAGCACTTACTAACATACATTGTTCTAAACCACTTAGATGATGCCGGAAAAGTACTTTTATGGAAGAAGACCACCGTTACCGCTTTGCAACAAAAACCTTAAAGTAGTGATTGGTGAACCAATCGAGTTTGATCTTCCCATGATGATTGAGACCGCTGTCTCTGCCTCCTCCGATCATGTAACTGAAGCTCCTCATCAGGAAGCGAAATGGCCTGTGATCTCTTCTGCTGGCCAAAAGCTAGACGAAACAGCTCAAAGATACCTCTACACAGCTCTCTCCCAAAAGATTCAATCCTCATTGGAATCATTGAGACTCTTAGCCAAGCGGTTGTAATCTTAAGATCAGTACCGGGTTCACAATTTTGAAGTTACCGGTTTAGATCCGACACGGTATTCAGTTATTTGGTTTAATTCTTTTTTTAAGCTGAGAAATACTCTAGACATTGTAATAAGGATGAAATTTGTAACAACTTAAATTAAATTAACATCGGGGACAAAATCTCCATGAAATCTCTGTGTTATATGATTTAATCATTTTTTTATTACAATGTAACATAAGACCGTGATTCGTGTGTTGTCTGTAACGCCGATGATCTGGCAAGTTCTGTCTCCCTGCTGAATCACTGTTGATGTTGGACAGAAAACAGCTTTGAAACAACCAGTTTGAACAGAGAGAGAAGGTTCTGTGAAGACACAAACACACGGCGGCCACGTGAGACTATCAAGCTAGCCACCGGTGCGGCGAGTGGTGTCTACGCGAATGTTTATGGGCCCTACAGGATCACGCCGGGGACGCACCATCACGTGGAAAAGGAACCCTCCAAGGGGTCAGCGAAAACGGTTTCGTGGCATTGTCGTGAATCGAATACGTTTTAAGGGTACACGTTAATTCTCGCACGTGGTAAACGGTGGCAAATTGGTAAATATATAGGCTCCCACGTGCTAGGTCCGGAGGACACGCATGACATCATGTAGTGGCAACTCCGTAAATATACGGTCAAATCAAGGGTAAATTGGGTAGTCTTTAGCTACTTGTTTTCTTTCTTTTAAGCTTTCATCAGTATGAAAGTATTAAACTCTTTCTTCTCTGGCACGAGAGAGAGAGTTCTTGATTAGCTTTAAGCTCCTTATTCTTCTTCTTCTTCTTGATCTGCTCCGTTCAGCTTAAAGCTCGAAAACAGAGGAGGGGGAAAGCACGAGAGCGATGACGTCAGGGACGAGAACGCCAACGTGGAGGGAGAGAGAGAACAACAAAAGGAGAGAGAGAAGGAGGAGAGCTATCGCGGCGAAGATCTTCACAGGGTTGAGAATGTACGGTAACTACGAGCTTCCGAAGCATTGTGACAACAACGAAGTGCTTAAAGCACTCTGCAACGAGGCTGGTTGGATCGTCGAACAAGATGGCACTACTTACCGCAAGGTTCGGTCTCTCTCTCCTCTCCCTATTTTGGATCTTATAATTTGACCTTGATCGGTCACTAGATTGCTAACGTGTTCCTTACGGTGTAGGTTAGCGCTATAGTCAAACGTTTTTATTAAAAAGGAAGATTCTCTTCTATCTTTCAGTAACTGTATGATTCACTTGCAGTCCCCCAGGTCGGACTAGTCTACTCTTAACATGATACCCCTACCAAAAGTGTTAGCATAGATCTCTAGGGAAGACCAATATTAAAAGAAAAAATGTTACATTTGCACAGAGTTCAAAGTGTGTACGTTTTTGATCTGTAGATCTTTTTTGAAAAGCATGTGGGCACTTTTGCTTTATTGTCTCTCAAGTCTCGAGAATATCGAGTCCAATGATAATCTGTCGGCTCATGTATCCTTTGACTCGTTAGATAATTTTCTTTTTTTAATAATGTGAAACTTCTTTAGACCTAGTTACTGTTTCAGTTGTTTTGACAATGACGTTGTCACAATCTCTATTGAACAAGTGTTTATTTGAAGAATCAGAGAGTTTATTTTTATGTGTGGAACTACTTTTAGACCTCTAAGCCTTTATCATTAGCACATTTAGCTTAGTAATTTACTTTCTAATATTTTTTTTCGTGACATATTCTTTTCAGGGAAGTAGTAGACCAGTAGAGCGTATGGAGATAGGAGGTGTTGGTTCAGCAGCAACCACGAGTCCATGCGCTTCTTACAATCCTAGTCCTGTCTCCTCCAACTTCATGAGCCCTTCGTACGCTAATCTCACTTCAGGAGATGGTCAATCACTCATCCCATGGCTAAAACATCTCTCAACAACGTCATCCTCATTCTACATCCCTGGAGGCTCTATAAGCGCTCCTGTGACCCCTCCGTTAAGCTCTCCAACAGCTAGGACGAACCCTGATCACTGGCAACAACAACTCAACAGCTCTTTCTTTGTATCCTCAACGCCTCCTAGTCCCACCAGGCAGCAGCAGCAGCAGATCGTAGTACCTGACTCCGAATGGTTCTCAGGGATTCAACTCGCGCAAAGCGTTCCTGCTTCACCAACGTTCAGCCTCGTCTCACGAAACCCTTTTGGATTCAAAGAATCAGAAGGTGGTGGTGGTGGTGGGTCAAGAATGTGGACACCAGGTCAAAGCGGGACTTGCTCACCGGCTATTCAGACAGGTGATGTTCCAATGTCTGAAGCTGTGGTGGCTCCTCCAGAGTTTGCGTTTGGGAGTAATACTACTACAAACGGGTTAGGGCCTGACTGGTGTAACCGCAGCGGTTGCGGTTGCGGTTGCGGGAGTTTGCGGGTGCGGATGGTTGCGGTTTTAAGCGTTTTCTAGAGATTTGTACGACTGGTACAGCTGTTAGAAATTGTTGCGTTTGCGGGACTCTTATGACTGGTAAACTACCAAACGCAACATCTGTTAAATAATAATTTAACAATATTTACATTTTATGTAATTATAAAAAATATTAAAATCATAATAATATGATAAATATAAAATTTATATTTATAAAATCATATTATTCAATTTTTAAAATTTATAGAAAATATTTTAGTTTTGAATTTTTATAATATAAATTGAAATATAACATGAATACATTTTAAAATTTCTATTATTTCAATTGAAAATTTTTATTGGATATTTTTAGTATTATTTTTATTTATTCTGTTTTTAAAGAAAAAAAATTTACCTTCCCGCAACCGCCCGCAACCGCAAACGCTAGCTGGAACCAGCTTTTGATTTTAAGAGGTTCGGAGCGGTTTGAAGCGATTTGTAGCGTTTTCTGTGATTGTTTCGAAACGCCAACAACCGCTATAAACCGCAAAAGCTGCGTTTGCGGGTGGCAGCGGGAAAACCAGTCAGCCCCTTAGGGCCTGACTGGTGTAACCGCAGCGGTTGCGGTTGCGGTTGCGGGAGTTTGCGGGTGCGGATGGTTGCGGTTTTAAGCGTTTTCTAGAGTTTTGTACGACTGGTACAACTGTTAGAAATTGTTGCGTTTGCGGGACTCTTATGACTGGTAAACTACCAAACGCAACATCTGTTAAATAATAATTTAACAATATTTACATTTTATGTAATTATAAAAAATATTAAAATCATAATAATATGATAAATATAAAATTTATATTTATAAAATCATATTATTCAATTTTAAAAATTTATAGAAAATATTTTAGTTTTGAATTTTTATAATATAAATTGAAATATAATATGAATACATTTTACAATTTCTATTATTTCAATTGAAAATTTTTATTGGAAATTTTTAGTATTATTTTTATTTATTCTGTTTTTAAAGAAAAAAATTACCCTCCCACAACCGCAAACGCTAGATGGAACCAGCTTTTGATTTTAAGAGGTTCGGAGCGGTTTAAAGCGATTTGTAGCGTTTTCTGTGATTGTTTCGAAACGCCAACAACCGCTATGAACCGCAAAAGCTGCGTTTGCGGGTGGTAGCGGGAAAACCAGTCAGCCCCTTAGTGAAAGCATGGGAAGGGGAGAGGATACATGAAGAGAGTGGTTCTGATGATCTCGAGCTTACTCTTGGAAACTCGAGCACAAAAGGTAATTGAAAAAAAAACCGGTCCAACCAAACCATATTATCAGTATGTCGCCTTCAATTTTATTTTCCCATGTAAGGAAACACAACTTTAAATATTTGTTTATTTGTAACCAGCTGCTAACCAACCTAAAACCCGGTTTGGTATGGTTCTAATCAGATTATATGTTCTTTACATTTTCGGGTTTATGTTAAGACTTACTTTTTGTTAGTGTGTACATATGAGACTATATATGAGCTATAACTATCATATCGTATGGTAGAAGAAACAAAGACTAGGTAAATTAACGTATGTTTTTTTTTTTTTTGAAAAAATATATTAACGTATGTTCAATTGAGATATTACATCATGCTACCCATTACTACGTACTCATCATACTATTTGAATACATTAAAAAACATTATATGATAAACATGTGAACTATCTTACATACTATGATACTAATGTATGTTGATGCAGTTAATGAATTAGTAAAATTTATATAATAGTTTGTTTAGAAACAATTACACCATAGGACAGTTTCAAGTTTTTTATTATAGAATAAAGCAGTTTATGCTCCTGAGACACTTTTTCTTAACTTTCTTGTGTTCTCATTACGTTTACTAGTTGAAATCAAATCACTAGTAGTGGATCCATGTCTTCTCTCTCATTATTTTCTTCTTTTTTTCAGATATTTTTTTTTCTCTTCTTCCTCTTTCATTCTCTTTCGTCTTCTTCCTCTTTCATTCTCTATTTTTTATAAAATTCAAATCTGATTCTTAAATTTCTTTTTCTCATTTTTTTATGAAATCTTTTGTATGCATCACTCGATCTATCTTTTAAGATCTGTGAAGGTGCATCTCTGATGTTGGTGTACACATTATTTAATGTACACATGTTATTTTGTGTACGCTTTTGTGATACACAAATTAAGTGATATTTCAAGATTTTAATGTCATTGTACATGTGGATAATAAAAAAAACACATGTACACACTCTACAATGATATCTGATGTTTTTTTTATCATCTACATGTACAATGACATTAAAATCATGAAATATCACTCAATTTGTGTATCATGTACAAATAAAATGGTATAGATGCAAAATATCGAACATTCATGTACATTTGGATAAACAAAGTACACATGTGCAATAAGCATGTTTCGAACTTATGTGTACATAAATAATATATAATCTTGTACATAATCACGGTTGTACACATGTACATAACCACAAATATACACATGTGTACACGACTACGATTGTCCACCTTACGTAAAGTATTCATCAGTGTGTACATATGTACACCATCAAAATGTGTACAACCAAACACTACAAGAAAATAATCATATTGCAATAAAGAAAAAATATTGCAATAGGTCAATATAACATTGCAAATGTATATTTGCAATAAAACCGTAATGAATTATACAATGTTGCTGATTGATTGTTGCAAATTCCTTTAGTTGCAAAAATATTGCAAATTTTGCAATGGATTGATTTATTGCTAAATCCAACGTAATAATGCAATAACATTTGTCTTGCAAATTTGTTGTATCTTTACAACAGACTTTGCAATTCTAAACTCACACAATTTGTTGCTAAATACTACACAATATAATTATAATGCAAATTTGTTTGTATTTGGTTTGGAATTATATTTGCTCTTTCACAAAAATTTCAAATGTGATGGTTATTTTCAAATTTAAAATAATAAAAATAAAAATAAGAATTAATCAAATAACTATTTTTATTAAATAATCAAATATTAGAACAATATTGAACAATTAAATAAAACCATGTTTCTAAGAAAATTGAACAATTCTACATCGTTATATTTCTTCTTTTTATGGATTGGAAACACATGAAACATATGTTGATTTGGCTCCCATATATTGATTGTTTGACTCCGTTTTTCTCCATCCTATAGCACATTGACTAGGGTTCATGCTGAATCTGAAAAAAAAAAGTAATGGTAAAAAATTTAAATGAATATCAGAGAATAAAAAAATACAAAATATACACCAAGTTACCTATTTTAAACACTTTGAAGTAAGGGTTTTGTTTGTTACCTTCGTTAATTAACTGGCATGCTTTACGTGTAATTCTAGTTTCAAAATCTCTCTTTTGTTGAAGAGGAAGCAGAACATGGAAACTTATAATTCTCCACAAGTATAACAAGGAATTAAGAAATCATATTTATAACGAACAGAGAACAGAGAGAAAAGAGAAAATCTTAACTGCTCAAGAATCATATCCCTAAGTTCATGTACTATGCTGGTATTATCCTATTCTAGAAATGTTTTTTTTTTTTGCTAAATCTATTCTAGAAATGTTCTTGCGTGGAGATAGATATACACCGAACTATAAATAAAAACGATATATTAGCGTGTTGGTTTCATCATAACAAAATGATACCTTTTTTTGTCATCAACAAAATGATACTTTAGAATTATAATTCAACAAATTGTCAAAAATATATAGTGAAACTTGAATTAAGATGTGTATAACTAAAAAAACTGAAAATCTAGTTAACTTCAATCAGCTAAGTTTTCTTTATGCAGTATAAATTTAATAAATTTTGGTCAAAATTATATTGATGAAACAATATATATGTAACTGGTCGAATGAAATAATATGTAAAAAATTATTTTAAGTGGGATATATATTAACTTTTAAATCAAAAATAAATATACTAAAATACAAAAAGATGTTGCAAATAGAGTGATAAACGTGTCACATATTAAAACATGGTACTTTCTTTCCTTTTTTCAAAAAGCCACATCTCATTTTCTCTGATTTTTTCATGGGAATTTTGCAAGAAAACTTTTATAAGTAGTAAAAAACTTGCAATCTGGCAACGAAATTTTGTAACGATTTTATTTGTCGTTGGTTTGCAGTGAATTTATATTTAACTGTTGATATGTATCTATGATTGCAAAAACATGGCAAAATCTGTTACCAAATTTCTAGAGAAAACAACGTTGCAGAAAATATGTTGCAATATCACCATTTTCTTGTAGTGAAATGATGTTCATGTGTACAACTAAATGATGTACAACCAAATGATGTTCATGTGTACATACAAATATTACTATCATGTACAATGATTCACTTGAATAATTGTGTCCACGTGTACACCGATGCATAGACACTCACATGTAACACCATTTTTTGTTTTTGAGCAATAATAACAAACGACATGTGTGTACACTTGTGACGTGTACACGTGTAGAAACTTGAATAAATTAGAAATACATGTGTACACGTTGGCGGTGTTTGCAGTTCTAATATTTTGCTCCCATCTTGATCCAATCAAATGTTTAGTTTTGAGTATTGCTGGTTTGTAATGTGACCTCTATCTCTTGCGTCGAAGATATCTTGGTCCAATGTAACTTTTCAGTTGTTTTCGTAGAATACTTACACAAGTATTATCTCACTATATACAAATATAATAAAACAAACAAATAAAAGAACCCTGGAGAAATTGCTCAAATGATGTATGAAAATTATTGTTTTCTGTTAAATATGAGAGCGTGTTTCCATCACTACTAGCTGCACAATCTATATATATAAAAAAAAGTTGTTTCTCTCCTGTTGACACGTCAGATGCCATGTCACAAATTCGATCGCTGAGCGTTCGACACGTGGCGTGTTAAATGAAACGAGGCGTATCATCACTTTGCTTCGGGTCTTCTGTTTTGGGCTTAATCTCATGTTTTGTTCGCGTCGAGAGATAACCTAGCTCTGCGCAAACCCTAAGGCGCATGATGAACGCGATTCTTCGATCTAAAGGAGACGGATCTGCTTAAATCGGTGTGACGATTCGGTTCGTTGAGGGTTTCGATCAAGTCCTTACACCTTTTTCCATCAATCGAACATTAAAGGGTATGTTTTCCTCCTCTCCAAATCATCTTCTACATCTTTGAATCACCTTTGCATTTTTTTTTGCGTAGCATAAATAATCAATCTTCAGGAAGATTGTCGAAGGATTATGTAGGTTCGATCACAGCAGATGCAGCAGCTTCGATCACAGCAGTCGTTCTCGCAGGGACCTTTGTCTTACTCTCAGCGTGGTTGTTTTTCTCAGAGGACTCAAGGTTCAGTCAAACGAACGTCAGGAGACTGTTTTTCATATTGTACCGTTTCTTCTTCTGAATAAGAACAGTGAGTCTTGATTACATACTTATGTTGTATCTTCTTCCTCCACAGAGATTTAATTCCCAAGAACGAAATCACTCTTTGAAGATGGTTAGTTGCTACTTGATAAACAATGTGTTTCGGGATAACCTTTGAGTTTAACGATATAGCTTGGGGAATACATTCCATTTTTTTTCACTGGCTGTCCCCTAATATGATTCACCTTTTTCTGCATTTCGTCACTGTGAGTACCTAACCCAGTGAAGAATTTGAGCAACGCTTTCGGATGATGGAAACTTCATTGAGTTTGAATGATCAAAAGGCCAACATTGAACCTGGTGAGTCTGAGGCAGATGACGAAGATAAATCTGACTCTTAACTCTGATGTGGTAGATTTTTAATTCGTTTTAAGTAGTGCAACGTTTAGTTTTCTTTTAGATGGGTTGTGAGTAGCATTGACTCACTTAATTTTTTGAAAGCTATGAGTATACTGATTTTACTTATTTGGTTTTAGATGGGTTCAAATATGATGAGGATGACTTGGAAATGGAAGAGGAAACACCTTAAAGGTATTTTCCTAATGAACTGATTCTTTGCAAGAGCTTACGAACATTTTAGCTTTGAAAGCTTGTGACATTTGGATCAATAATGCAAGGAATAAAGAGTGGAACCACCAAGCAAGAGACCCAATGGTGGAGCAATAAACAGCATTGTCAAAGAATCCAAGGATGCAAGTCAGCATAAGCCGTCAGGTGAATATGAACAGTTGGATTAATGTTTGGTTACAAACTAACTTGGTTCAGGAAGGAATACGTGCACAAGTGCGGCAGTGTTCGTCCTCCAAAAAGATACTAGAGAACGGGCCAAGTCACATTTTTTATAGGAGTTTAATACTTTTTTCTATTGTTGAATGGTTGAGTGGGTGAGGATTTGGTTTAGAAGGCTAACATATCTCGGATTCAATATTTTGTTTAACTGAATTGAGTTATCAAGGGATATGCTTTACAGTTTTTTTCCAGTACGTTTTTTATTGATTTTTTATTTAATGTTTCACTTTAAATAAAATATTTTATTAGATTAAGAATTGAAATGAATTCATTTTTTTCCATAAAATATTTTTAATTTAATTGGATTCATCATCTACAAGAATATAAGTGTAATACAATGTTATTTTATTAGTCTTTGTAAAAGCTCTTTCAAATTTCTTTTAACATTTGAACTATATATTAACAATACATCAAATGCTCTATGAATAGTCTTTATGGCTAACAATACATCTAATAGTTGTGGTTTTCTATTATTTTTTTGGGTTTAGCTTAAATTTTGGTGATAAAAAGGAAATAACTGTGAAATTCATTATTTTCAAACTTTTGTTGATGTGAATTTTAAGAAACATAAAAAACATAAATATTCTTTTTCCAAATATAATTTTACATAAATATATAACCTAACATGTTATTATAATATTAAACTGTAACAATTAATAATATATTTTAATGTTATTTGCTTGCTTATTGTTCTTTAAAAAATTGAATTTACTTTTACAAATTTTAAGTTATAAAATTTGAGATGTATTAAAATCTATTAATTTCAAGAAAAACAAATATTGTGAACAAAATAAAATACTTATAATCTTTATGAATCGTTTTAATATAGTAACAAATATATAATTTGTAAAAAAAAAGAAGAAATAGTAAAATTTGTAGTAAAATAGTGAAAATTATAATTACTTATAAACTAAAAAATTATTAAAATTTAAAATATATTTATACTGTTTCGTTCATTTGATTACCCGTCCGTAGGCCCTATATATATAGATATTCCGTTTTACTATCTCAAATATATTCCATTTTACTCACTCACCATAAGTTAGTTTTTTTCTCAAATATTTTCTCTCTACGTGTAGAGTTGTGGGTTTTTAGTGGATTCGATACATTTTTGTCACCAATAATTAGTCTATTTCTCAAATATTCTTTCTCTACCTATAGAGTTGTGATTTAATGAAAAATAGATCTTATTTTATTAAATAAAAGTTATTTATATTTTATATATATATAGATATAATTATATTTAAATATTTTAAAAATATGTACTAGGTCCTGATCCGGATATACAGATCTAAAATTTCAATATCCAGATTCTAATGTTTCTATAGGTATATTTTAGCTATTGAAATTATTTTAATTCACATCCCGCCCGTAGGGCGGGCCGATCCTAGTACCATATATAATAGTGTATATACACGTTACTATCTATGTGTACACCTATGAACGTGTACATGTCTTGTTTATTTTCAATTTTTTAATAAATGGCATTTTGGTAAATATCTCTTCATCTTTCCCAGATTTTTTAAAGGTTTTCTGCAATAATTTTTGTGGTCGCCATTGATTTCTTTTTCACAATTTTCCATGATTCTACACTTTAATTATAGATTACACTTCAAGATCGTAGTTTTATCATTTATAAAAAGTTCTTCAACTTCAGATTTAAAAAATAGTGAGTTTTTTTTTTAGATTTGGCAATTGTTGCAGAGAACAACGTGGAGGAGGAAGATGTTCTGATGATTTCGCGGCAAAGGAGAAGACAAAACCGCAGCGGCTTCCGTTCGAGTTTGTCAACGATGATGGAGGAAGACCGAGAGGAACTGCATGCACGATGGATTGAGATATCCAAAAGTGAAATGGGAATAAGAAGTTTTTTAATTTTAGTTTTTGTTTGTCTGTTTCAAAAAAGAGAAGAAAATAATCAATTTAAGAAGATGGTGGGACCACTTTAATTAGATAGATGACTTTAGTTGTAATGGTTTGGTTTCTAGTTGCAAAAAACTGTCCCAATAGCATAAAGTGTCTTAGCTTGTAAATAAAACTTGGAAACTGCTCTAGAATGTAAAAAACTCTTGTTTTTAATGAGTTAACAGCCATACAAAACTACACAAAAGTTGCCAGCTGACTAATTTTGATAGTCATTTTACCCAAGAGATTTGATAATTATAGTTTGGAATTTTCTTTACTGACTTGAGATCAACTTTCAATTTTAATAAATTTAGTTTAATCAAGAATAAAAGTAAAATAAATATTTCGTTTAATAAAATACCAAATACTGTCCTATAAAATAGTTTTCCAATTTCCTAAATAGAAAACCTAGACAAAAAAAATCTTAATTTTCCACACACACGAAAAACTAAAAAATCGATATATAGTATTAAAGCTCAAATATAAGAGCATTTGCATTATTAGATAACTTGAGATTCTTAGGTCTCTCACAATTATTTGACAGTTTTCAAACGAAAGACTTCTTAAAAATTTTACTTATTTTCTTCAAATTATTGTCTTTCAATAGAAAAAACTTAATGAAAGACTCAATAGACATCTTCACCAATGATTCTTGATGAAAAACCCACTTAGCCAAAGTTTTTTTATTATATGTATAGGCACCAAATTTTTTGTTTTATTTTATACAAAATATATATATATATATGGCCATGCAAGACAAAAGAAGGAAGCACAAAACATCTCTTGACAACTTCCAAAGCATGCCTTTAGCCACGATAAAGCAAATACTTATTCGACTCATACATATGATAAATACTACTATCTTACCAACTTCAACACTCCAATGTCATAATAAACTAAGAAACAACAAATAGCTCATATCCAAGACAAACTCATATGTCCATTGGTGATGACTATGAGGATCATCGATCGGCAACAATTTGGCATGAGCTAGAGAGTCTCGGAAAGTTAAGGAGTTCTATGAAGATGTCAGATTCTTCTTTCCTCGGGGCATCATCCAAGCTTAATGTTAACCTGGAGACAGATTCTGATTTCTTCAGGGAGTCATCCAAGCTTACTGATAGTACCCCGAGGTTTGGTGAGTTCTCAAGCAAGTAACCCACTAGTGCCATCTCCAACTCCTCTCCTATCAAATGCCTTTCTATGTCAACAAACACTAGAGATGATAACAGATTCCAAGGCCTGTCAATAACAGTAATCCCCACCATCTTGGGATTTTCAGAAACTCCCTGCGCGTACAATGCAACCAAGTGAAAGAACACACAAGTTTAAAATAAGATACTCCCACCATTTGCATCTTTTAAGCTATACATCAAGTTCTTTGTTTGTTAGATAATCCTCACCACGACAAGATGTTTCAGATTCGGACAGACTTCAAGAAAGACTGGCAGCATCTCCCACATGTAGCTATCGAACCTGACACGCAAGTAAGATAGGTTACGGAATACCGGTAGTTGTACATATCTTGAGTACTCATAGATGACCTACAACAACAACAGCGAGTTAGTTATTTTGTTAAACTTTAAATAAAAGAGAAAGATGCCTCAATAAAAGAGAAAGATGCCTCAACAGCGAGTAGTCATAGATGACCTACAACAACAGCAGCTAGTTACAACTATTTTTCGAATTTTCTTTTCGAAATTTGAAAACTTTTTTTGAAACTATTTTAAAAATATTATTTACAACTTTATTTTTTATTCAGATTACTTAATCCTAAAGGTATAAATATATATTTACCTCTTTAGAAAATATTTTGGTCGTTATAATCTATATTTGTCACAATTTTGTTTTGGTAGTTCTATGGTATTTCTTTTTAAATAAGGTTACCTCGAGAGTAGAGGAGGCGATGGTCATATCTTTGACCTTAGAGATCCCCACGAGAAAATCACGAACCATAACGCTCTTTTGTACTTCATTTGCAACTCCTAGCATCCTTTCAGAAATCAAGTTAAACACAGTATCTATATCAACTTCTACAAGGGAAGGTGCATTCTTTATTATGAAACTTGTAGTTAGACCATCACGGATCCTCAGATACGTAAGCATGGGAGCGTCAATTTCAACTATACGATCTCCATCATAATCATGGTGATTATCCAAATCATGCATGAAGGTCAACAGAGATTTAGAATGCACACGTAATATCGGTATGTTATCCCCTTGACTTCTCTCAATACAAAAGTTTTGAAGAACTGGGCATTTTGAGATTAACTTCTCTAATGCCCATTTGTCGGTAAAATCAACGAGGATTAAAACCATAGCTTTGAGACATGGTAATGAAACAAGCTCGAGATCAGGTAAGGTTATCCCCAAGAGCCGTAAGGTTACCAAGCTGCTACAAGTGTAAACTGTTGGAGACATCACGAGGTCCCAGCTCTGTAATGAATTGTCCGAAACGTTGAGATGTTTAACTTTAAGTCCAGCAGCAGCGTCGACCCAGCGCTTGACAAGACCAGCGTTAGGCTCTACAACGTCAAAAGAATCGTACGCTAACTTAAAACGATGTAAGGACGAACCGCGGTTACTCTCAAGAAAGTTATCGACAAAAGTCACGAAGGTGTTTTGTTCTTTGAAATCGTCGGTGTCCAAGTCAAGACCTGGTATGTATTTCCAGAGAGTTTTCCATCTGGTAGATAAGAGACTAGTCTTAACCACATCTTTGGTCGGAAGATTTAAGAGTACATGGAATATCAAGCAATCTGGCAAACTGCTTAGCCGATCAATTTCACTCGGTGGGTTGGTGAAACGAGCACGTTTCACTGCGGGAGCATCCATGAATATAAACATTTAGAAAAGGTGAGGATGTCAAGTAAGGGCTTCTTAAGATATTGGCTATAGAGGTGAGATAGGCTGTGGTGGATTTTTATCTACACGCTTCCAAATTTTTGAGCTGATGAAAATTTGTTTACCAAAATACACATATATATACTAGTTGGGTGATCTGTGTTTCCCGCGTAATTTTGAATTTTTTTTTCCGGTTTAAAATCTAGTATAATACACTTTCCGTTTTTAAAGATGTGTGTTTTCATTTCAAAGAGATAACTTTTAATAGATTTTTCTTTTGATTTTATAAATGTACTTGTTTTGAATGCAATTGTATTAATTTAGTGTAATGCCTTTACGAAATATTTACTGAAAATCACTAAGTTTATTAAATTAGTATTGGTTTAAACTTTAGAGATATTATGATATTAATTTTATACAAATATAAATTTATGAATAAACATATTATATATATATGAAAATCTAGAAAAATTACCTTATGAAACACAAATAGAGTAATTTTCTAGCTTTTGGTTACTTAAAATAGACATTTTAGATTTGTATGCATTCTTGACTAATTAATGGTCAAAATCTTAACTTTTAAGAAATATTTATTTAGAATAACTGAATTTCTTAAACTAGTATAGGTGAGATTCTGAGAATTTTTTTTAGTTTATAAGTAATTAAAATTTATAATAAATTAATATTGATTGTTTACTCTCTTTTTTTACAACACATTGATTGTTTACTTAAAATGTGTATATGGAGGATATATGTATTAGTCAAATTACTATATTTATAATATTTCATTACATTTTAATCATAATTTCATTAGATTTTACTTAATATATCATTAATTTTTACTTAAATGTATTATATATACTATTAAAATATAAATCATGACTTTTTTATGTGTGATATTTTGTTTTGGACTATCGTCTAGAAATAATCATATTTAATTTAATTGTCCTATCATGTATTTATTTTGTTAATATCACCTAAAGGCCCACATTACGCATTGTCACTACAATAATCGTGTATTGTGTTTCACTATATACAAAATATATAAATTATATGGTCCCAATTTCTATGAAGATAAACGACCATTATTTTCAATATTACTATAGTGCGAACAATTTTAGCTGCCATAAGCAAATTAAAATAAAATTTATACATTTAGTTATAAATATAATTGTAAATGGTCATATAGTAGAAAAAATATAATCTAAATTACGAAGAAAACTAATTTTTATTTTTCAAAAAATTGAATGAATTATTAAATTTATTTTTTACCAGCTATGTTAAAATAAATAAAACGAGCAGAACATTAATATTTTATGTGTTATACATTTTATATATAACGATGTTTATTTATTTTATTGTATTTTGATAGTTAAAAATGATTATATACCAGCGTAAATTGGTTTAGTGGTCTTGAAGGAGCTTCGGCCTCAATACGGACTAGGGTTCGATTCGGACCATGCCCTTCTGGATGCCTTCAGCGAGCTACCCGACTTATTCCGGCGTACGGTCATTAGGCGCTAGTCGAATGCTTTTTGGAGGATGTTCGGATACCAGAATCATAAAAAAAGATTATATACTGTTTTGGTTGTTTAAGTATGAAAACCATAAGTTTATAATGTTTTCTTGTCTTCTTTATTTTAACTATAGTGTAAAACTTTTAACTCTTACACATTTATTTTATATTTTTTAACTGAACTTAGATAGATGAAACTAGGAAAATATGCTCTTATATTATTTCTAAAAATTTGATGCCATAAGCCAATGTTTCAAAAGCTAACATTTAGGCACGACTCTTTTGATATGAGTCGTATTTCATGTGCCTTTGATATTACGGGTGATTGATGATTGCATTCTTAACTGTGTTCTTTATTTGAACAAACTTCTATGAACATAAACAATCTCAAGAATACAGCAACCTTACTAGAAGTGTTTTTCCGAATTTCTATGAACATGAACAACCATACTCCAGAACACAGCAAACTTGCTAGAAGTGTTCCTTCTACTTTTTACCAAAAAATAAAGAAAAAGTGTTCTTTCTACATATAACATATTATCAGCATATATATATATATATATATATATATATTCATTTTAGATTTGTATGCATTCTTGACTAATTAACTGTAGCAAATATTAAATAAAAAAATTATTTATAATAATTGAATTTCTTAAACTAATATAGCTGAGATTCTTAGAAAATTGTTTAGTTTGTAAGTAATATATATTTATAGTAGAACATTGATCTATTACTTAATATATGCACATATAAGATATACATATGAGTCACGCTATTATATTTATAGCATATCATTAACTTTTACCTTTATTATCATTAATTTTTACTTAATATGTGGATTTGAGATGTACATATGTGTCACACTACTAAGAAATAAAAACTAAGAAATAAAAAATAAAAAATAGAAGAAAACTGAAAAGAATCCTAAATATTTTTAAAAATCATATTCATTTTTGAAATTCGAAAACCCACATTGACAATATATGAGTGGTCTAATTTGTTTTAGATATTAAAATTCAATCAAATAGCTATTTTTTATTATGTCATATAATGTGAAGTTTAGATAATAGAAAGAGAGAGGATATCTGAAAAACAAATTTTGAGAAACGATTCATAGTATCTCAACCATTTTACTTTTATTAGATTTTAATTTACTTTTGTAACAAAACGACATTAAAATAATAACGAATTGTGGTTAAGATACTTAAATTTAGGTTTCCAATAATGGTTATGCTCTTACTATCAAAATAATTTTTATTCTCGCCTAGGTTTGAGAAATTTCTTGTAAGTAATGACAAATCACTAATTAAATCACTTTTAAAAACTGGAAATTTATATCAATCGATTGATCTTAACAAAAAAAAATCATATAAATTAGATGTATATAATGGATTAACATTAAAAAAATTATTTGAATATGATAGAGCTGATCTTGTTATTAATTATTATCAATCAGACAATATAAATTCAATCAAATAGCTATTTTTTATTATGTCATATAATGTGAAGTTTAGATAATAGAAAGAGAGAGGATATCTGAAAAAAAAATTTGAGAAACGATTCATAGTATCTCAACCATTTTACTTTTATTAGATTTTAATTTATATCAATCGATTGATCTTAACAAAAAAAAATCATATAAATTAGATGTATATAATGGATTAACATTAAAAAATTATTTGAATATGATAGAGAATCATTATGGAACGACAACTTGACATGATGTAGAGAGTCTTGGAATGGTAAGGAGTTCTTTGAGAAGGACGACAGATTCTTCTGCCTTTATGGAAACATCCAAGAATAAGGTCAGTTTCTTGAGGATCCTCGAGTTCCCAAGTAAGTAACTCACTAGCTTCATCTCCCTCGCCTCCCCTTTCAACGGCCTCTCTATCTTAACATACTCCAAAGAAGATAGGAGACGCTGAGGCTGGAACAAAATATTAACTCCTTCCTTCTCCCGACCTCTAATAGATCCCTACAATTACAAAACAACCAAGTAAAAAAAAAAACGCTAGATCCATATATAATACTCAAGTTGATGGTGTTGTAGATAATATTATCACCACGACAAGAGACTTCAGATTCGGACAGCTCTCAAGAAAGACGGGCAACATCTCCCACCTGTAGCCGTAGAACTCAACACGCAAGAACGTCAGGTTACGGAATAAAGGTAGTGGCTCACATCTTGAGTAATCATAAATGACCTACAACAAACAAACAAACAAACAAAACAAGGTTTCACGGAAGAGTCTATGTACAAATTTAAATAATGACTTTCAAACGACGGTTACCTCAAGCGTACTCGAGGCGATGGTCAGATCTTTAACCCTAGAGATCCCCACAAGAAAACCACGAATCACACTCCTCTTTTCCGCATCATTCGGATCGAAACTCTTATCATAATTAAAGCTAAACACAGTATCGATATCAGCTTCAACAAGAGAAGCCACGTTCTTCAATAAAAAACTCGCAACACGATGATCACCAACCTGCAAATACTCAAGCCGAGGAGCATCGATCTCAACCACAAGCTCCTCGTCCAAATCATCAGAACAATCCGAAAAATGACTAAACCTCAGCAGAGACCGAGACCGCACGCGCAAAACCACAACGTCGTCGCAAAAGCTCCTCTCGATACCTAAGCTTTCCAAAACCGGACACCGCGAGATCAGCCTCTCCAACGCTAACTCATCAGCGAACTTAGCGATAGTGAGATAAATAGTCTTGAGAGAAGGTAACGAAACTAGGTCTGGATTAGGTAGAGTCATTCCGGAGAGCTTTAGAGAGACCAAACTCTCGCACGCGTAGAGCGTCGTCGGGATCGGGAAATCCCAGCTGGCGAACGAGTCGTCTATAACATCGATGTGTTTCACTTTACGTTTAACGAGAGTGTTGATCCAACGGCTGAGATGATCGATCTCTCCGTCGCAGTCGTACTTTAACTTGAACTTGTGTAAGCACGAGTTGTTGAGATCGAGGAAGGTATCGAGGAACGGTACGAACGTGGTGGTGTGGTCTGGGAAATCGATGATAGTTAAATCTAGAGAAGGAACTTGTTTCCAGAGGTTTCTCCATCTGGTGGATAGGGTGCTGGTCTTGACCACGTCGTTCGTGGGGAGGTTCGAGAGGATCTGAGATAGCAAGCAGTCTGGTAAGCTGCTTATCCAATCGAGTTCACTCCTCGATCTTTTGAAACGGTGACGTTTCTCGTCGTTTTGATCCATATTGAACGCTAGATATCAATTTACGGTTGCTACAAAAGATCAAGTGATTGAATCTAATGAAGATCGGCGGTTGATAGATATGGGAGTGTCTACACGTTCCACATTTCCCGCCGACGGTTGAGGGTTTTCCGATCAATTCGGTTTAATACTAGGATTCGAAATCGTCGTGGTCCCTTGGGCAACACGATACGGTGAAACGACGTCGTTAAAAAAGTTAATTGCATCATGATATTGGGCTCGTAGTGGGCTGATTGGGTTTAGTCGTCTTCGTGTTTCTTTTTAATAGGTTCGTTCGTTGGTAAATGTAGGGAATGTTAAGTTACTAACTTACCAGCGACCCATACATACGACTGATCCTGCAATTTTAATGAGTTAACAATCTCAATAGCTTAACCAGTGGTGGTAGTTTGGTGACGGTCGAGGGAATACCAAATACGGCGACCTTGGTTCGAACCTCACTGGTTACACGGATATAAACTATTGCTTTCGGTTTATTTGAATGCTTAGAAGATAATCTATCCGTGGGTTATATCTCCATACGAAAGTTAGGTTTGTGTCTTTAATAGATTCAAGTTTAACCCTTTAAGTTTCAAAAGAAAACAATCTCAATAGCCATATAAAACTACATAAAAATTGCCAGCTGACTAATTTTGATAGTCATTTTACCCAAGAGATTTGATAATTACAGTTTGGAATTTTCTTTACTGACTTGAGATCAACTTTCAATTTTAATAAATTTAGTTCAATCAAGAATAAAAATGTAAAATAAATATTTTGTTTAATAAAATACAGTGAAATCTCTATAAATTAATAATGTTGGGACTACACCAAAACTATAATTTTTTTTATTAATTTATAGAGATTATTAATTTATCGAAATACTAATTAAACCAAAAATTAATTTGGGACTATAAAATTATATTAATTTATAGAAATATTAATTTATAGATTATTAATTTATAGAGGTTATATTGTACCAAAAACTGTCCTAGAAAATAGTTTTACATTTTCCTAAATAGAAAACCTAGACAAAAAGATCCTATTTTTTCACACACGAAAAACTAAAAATCAATATCAATACTATTAAATCAGGATCCCTTTTATAAAATTACCCCTACTCTTCCATGGTATATTACTTTTTGTACCATCAAATTTGTCTTAAAATAAAAATTCATTAAGGATAAAGGAGGAAATGAAAAAGAGACCCATAAACAACCAAATAATTCACGTGACATTTTTATTTATCACTCCTATTATCGCATTTGAACCAATTAAACCAGTATTAATGGGATAGTAAATATGTTTTCGTGTTCTCATGAACCAAATGATATACGATTGTTGGGGGTTTTAATGTTCTCATGTTCTCATCCATTATTAGATTAGACACCAAATTGACTTTTCCACACATAAGGCCAATGTTCAAAACTCTTTGAACATCATCTTATTTTGAACATCATCTTATGTTAGTTCTCGATTGAACTAATACACTAAAACCAGATTTTTATATTTTTGAAAAATTTTCAAAATCCGTGGGTTAACCCCTTCTAAAATATTGAGTTTTCGGTAAATGCTCTATATACTGATGATTATACTCTTCACTTTTGTTTAAAAGTTTCAAACCACATTCTACATTTGAATTAATGTATTCTAAACTATATTTCATTGTATATATGAATAATTCTAATTTTTTAATATTTAGTTTACTAAAATTTCATATACTGCATAGATTAGTTGAATTAGCATTATAAAATATTCATTATCTAGAGAAACGGAGACAACATAGGTTCTAAACTCTTTGACCATCATCTCATGTTAGTTCTCGATGAAACTATACACTAAAACCAGATTTTCATATTTTTGAAAATTTTCCAAAATCCGTGGGTTAACCCCTTCTAAGATATTGAGTTTTCGGTAAATGCTCTATATACTGAAGATTATACTCTTTACTTTTGTTTAAAAATTTCAAACCACATTCTACATTTGAATTAATGTATTCTAAACTATCTTTCATATTATATATAAATCATTCTAATTTTTTAATAATTAGTTTACTAAAATTCATATACTGCATATATAGTGGAATTACCATTATCAAATATTCCTTATCTAGAGATACGGAGACAACAGAGGTTCTAAACTCTTTGACCATCATCTTATGTTAGTGCTCGATGAAACTTTACACTAAAAAAAGATTTTCATATTTTTGAAAATTTTCCAAAATCAGTGGGTTAACCTCTTCTAAAATAATGAGTTTTCGGTAAATGCTCTATATACTAAAGTTTATACTTTTCACTTTTGTTTAAAAATTTCAAACCACATTCGACATTTCAATTAATGTATTCTAAATTATCTTTCATGGTATATAGGAATTATTCTAATTTTTTAATATTTAATTTACTAAAATTTCAAATAATGCCTAGATTAGTGGAATTATTATTAAAAAATCTTCATTATCTAGAGAAACGGAGACAACATAGATTCTAAACTCTTTGACCATCATCTTATGTTAGTGCTCGATGAAACTATACACTAAAACAAGATTTTCATATTTTTGAAATTTTTCCAAATTCCATGGGTTAACCCCTTCTAAAATATTGAGTTTTCGGTAAATGCTCTATATACTGAAGTTTATACTCTTCACTTTTGTTTAAAAATTTAAAACCACATTCGACATTTGAATTAATGTATTCTAAACTATATTTCATGGTATATAGGAATAATTCTAATTTTTTAATATTTAGTTTACTAAAATTTCATATACTGCATATATTAGTGGAATTAGCATTATAAAATATTCATTATCTAGAGAAACGGAGACAGCATAGGTTTTAAACTCTTTGAACATCATCTTATGTTAGTTCTCGATGAAACGATACACTAAAACAAGATTTTCATATTTTTGAAAATTTTCCAAAATCCGTGGGTTAACCCCTTTTAAAATAGTGAGTTTTCGTTAAATGCTCTATATACTGAAGTTTATACTCTTCAATTTTTGTTTTAAAAAATTAAAACCACATTCTACATTTGAATTAATGTATTCTAAACTATCTTTCATGATATATAGGAATAATTCTATTTTTAAATATTTAGTTTACTAAAATTTCATATAATGCCTAGATTAGGGGAATTATTATTAAAAATCTTCATTATCTAGAGAAACGGAGACAATAGAGGTTCTAAACTCTTTGACCATCATCTTATGTTAGTTCTCGATGAAACTATACACTAAAACAAGATTTTCATATTTTTGAAATTTTTCCAAAATCCGTGGGTTAGCCCCTTCTAAGATATTGAGTTTTCGGTAAATCAGGATCCCTTTTATAAAATTACCCCTACTCTTCCATGGTTTATTACTTTTTGTACCATCAAATTTGTATTAAAAATAAAAATTCATTAAGGATAAAGGAGGAAATGAAAAAGAGACCACATAATCAACCAAATAATTCACTTGACATTTTTATTTATCACTCCTATTATCGCATTTGAACCAATTAAACCAGTATTAATAGGATAGTAAATATGTTTTCGTGTTCTCATGAACAAAATGATATACGATTGTTGGGGGTTTTAATGTTCTCATGTTCTCATCCATTATTAGATTAGACACCAAATTGACTTTTCCACACATAAGGCCAATGTTCAAAACTCTATGAACATCATCTTATGTTAGTTCTCGATTGAACTAATACACTAAAACCAGATTTTTATATTTTTGAAAATTTTCCAAAATCCGTGGGTTTACCCCTTCTACAATATTGAGTTTTTGGTAAATGCTCTATATACTGAAGATTATACTCTTCACTTTTGTTTAAAAATTTCAAACCACATTCTACATTTGAATTAATGTATTATAAACTATCTTTCATATTATATAGGAATCATTCTAATTTTTAATAATTAGTTTACTAAAATTCATATACTGCATATATAGTGGAATTACCATTATCAAATATTCCTTATCTAGAGATACGGAGACAACAGAGGTTCTAAACTCTTTGACCATCATCTTATGTTAGTGCTCGATGAAACTTTACACTAAAAAAAGATTTTCATATTTTTGAAAATTTTCCAAAATCAGTGGGTTCCTTTCTAAAATAATGAGTTTTCGGTAAATGCTCTATATACTAAAGTTTATACTTTTCACTTTTGTTTAAAAATTTCAAACCACATTCGACATTTCAATTAATGTATTCTAAACTATCTTTCATGGTATATAGGAATTATTCTAATTTTTAATATTTAATTTACTAAAATTTCAAATAATGCCTAGATTAGTGGAATTATTATTAAAAATCTTCATTATCTAGAGAAACGGAGACAACATAGATTCTAAACTCTTTGACCATCATCTTATGTTAGTGCTCGATGAAACTATACACTAAAACAAGATTTTCATATTTTTGAAATTTTTCCAAATTCCATGGGTTAACCCCTTCTAAAATATTGAGTTTTCGGTAAATGCTCTATATACTGAAGTTTATACTCTTCACTTTTGTTTAAAAATTTAAAACCACATTCGACATTTGAATTAATGTGTACTAAACTATATTTCATGGTATATAGGAATAATTCTAATTTTTTAATATTTAGTTTACTAAAATTTCATATAGTGCATAGATTAGTGGAATTAGCATTATAAAATATTCATTATCTAGAGAAACGGAGACAACATAGGTTTTAAACTCTTTGAACATCATCTTATGTTAGTTCTCGATGAAAATATACAATAAAACAAGATTTTCATATTTTTGAAAATTTTCCAAAATCCGTGGGTTAACCCCTTCTAAAATAGTGAGTTTTCGTTAAATGCTCTATATACTGAAGTTTATACTCTTCAATTTTTGTTTTAAAAAATTCAAACCACATTCTACATTTGAATTAATGTATTCTAAACTATCTTTCATGGTATATAGGAATAATTCTATTTTTTAATATTTAGTTTACTAAAATTTCATATAATGCCTAGATTAGGGGAATTATTATTAAAAAATCTTCATTATCTAGAGAAACGGAGACAATAGAGGTTCTAAACTCTTTGACCATCATCTTATGTTAGTTCTCGATGGAACTATACACTAAAACCAGATTTTCATATTTTTGAAATTTTTCCAAAATCCGTGGGTTAACCCCTTCTAAGATATTGAGTTTTCGGTAAATCAGGATCCCTTTTATAAAATTACCCCTATTCTTCCATGGTATATTACTTTTTGTACCATCAAATTTGTATTAAAAATAAAAATTCATTAAGGATAAAGGAGGAAATGAAAAAGAGACCACATAAACAACCAAATAATTCACGTGACATTTTTATTTATCACTCCTATTATCGCATTTGAACCAATTAAACCAGTATTAATAGGATAGTAAATATGTTTTCGTGTTCTCATGAACAAAATAATATACGATTATTGGGGGTTTTAATGTTCTCATGTTCTCATGTTCTCATCCATTATTAGATTAGACACCAAATTGACTTTTCCACACATAAGGCCAATGTTCAAAACTCTATGAACATCATCTTATGTTAGTTCTCGATTGAACTAATACACTAAAACCAGATTTTTATATTTTTGAAAATTTTCTAAAATCCGTGGGTTTACCCCTTCTACAATATTGAGTTTTCAGTAAATGCTCTATATACTGAAGATTATACTCTTCACTTTTGTTTAAAAATTTCAAACCACATTCTACATTTGAATTAATGTATTATAAAATATCTTTCATATTATATAGGAATCATTCTAATTTTTTAATAATTAGTTTACTAAAATTTATATACTGCATATATAGTGGAATTACCATTATCAAATATTCCTTATCTAGAGATACGGAGACAACAGAGGTTCTAAACTATTTGACCATCATCTTATGTTAGTGCTCGATGAAACTTTACACTAAAAAAAGATTTTCATATTTTTGAAAATTTTCCAAAATCAGTGGGTTAACCCCTTCTAAAATAATGAGTTTTCGGTAAATGCTCTATATACTAAAGTTTATACTTTTCACTTTTGTTTAAAAATTTCAAACCACATTCGACATTTCAATTAATGTATTCTAAACTATCTTTCATGGTATATAGGAATTATTCTAATTTTTTAATATTTAATTTACTAAAATTTCAAATAATGCCTAGATTAGTGGAATTATTATTAAAAATCTTCATTATCTAGAGAAACGGAGACAACATAGATTCTAAACTCTTTGACCATCATCTTATGTTAGTGCTCGATGAAACTATACACTAAAACAAGATTTTCATATTTTTGAAATTCTTCCAAATTCCATGGGTACCCCTTCTAAAATATTGAGTTTTCGGTAAATGCTCTATATACTGAAGTTTATACTTTTCACTTTTGTTTAAAAATTTAAAACCACATTCGACATTTGAATTAATGTATTCTAAACTATATTTCATGGTATATAGGAATAATTCTAATTTTTTAATATTTAGTTTACTAAAATTTCATATACTGCATAGATTAGTGGAATTAGCATTATAAAATATTCATTATCTAGAGAAACGGAGACAGCATAGGTTTTAAACTCTTTGAACATCATCTTATGTTAGTTCTCGATGAAACTATACACTAAAACCAGATTTTCATATTTTTGAAATTTTTCCAAAATCCGTGGGTTAACCCCTTCTAATATATTGAATTTTCGGTAAATCAGGATCCCTTTTATAAAATTACCCCTACTATTCCATGGTATATTACTTTTTGTACCATCAAATTTGTATTAAAAATAAAAATTCATTAAGGATAAAGGAGGAAATGAAAAAGAGACCACATAAACAACCAAATAATTCACGTGACATTTTTATTTATCACTCCTATTATCGCATTTGAACCAATTAAACCAGTATTAATAGGATAGTAAATATGTTTTCGTGTTCTCATGAACAAAATGATATACGATTGTTGGGGGTTTTAATGTTCTCATGTTCTCATCCATTATTAGATTAGACACCAAATTGACTTTTCCACACATAAGGCCAATGTTCAAAACTCTATGAACATCATCTTATGTTAGTTCTCGATTGAACTAATACACTAAAACCAGATTTTTATATTTTTGAAATTTTTCCAAAATCCGTGGGTTTACCCCTTCTACAATATTGAGTTTTCGGTAAATGCTCTATATACTGAAGATTATATTCTTCACTTTTGTTTAAAATTTTCAAACCACATTCTACATTTGAATTAATGTATTATAAACTATCTTTCATATTATATAGGAATCATTCTAATTTTTTAATAATTAGTTTACTAAAATTCATATACTGCATATATAGTGGAATTACCATTATCAAATATTCTTTATCTAGAGATACAGAGACAACAGAGGTTCTAAACTCTTTGACCATCATCTTATGTTAGTGCTCGATGAAACTTTACACTAAAAAAAGAATTTCATATTTTTGAAAATTTTCCAAAATCAGTGGGTTAACCCCTTCTAAAATAATGAGTTTTCGGTAAATGCTCTATATACTAAAGTTTATACTTTTCACTTTTGTTTAAAAATTTCAAACCACATTCGACATTTCAATTAATGTATTCTAAACTATCTTTCATGGTATATAGGAATTATTCTAATTTTTTAATATTTAATTTACTAAAATTTCAAATAATGCCTAGATTAGTGGAATTATTATTAAAAATCTTCATTATCTAGAGAAACGGAGACAACATAGATTCTAAACTCTTTGACCATCATCTTATGTTAGTGCTCGATGAAACTATACACTAAAACAAGATTTTCATATTTTTGAAATTTTTCCAAATTCCATGGGTTAACCCCTTATAAAATATTGAGTTTTCGGTAAATGCTCTATATACTGAAGTTTATACTCTTCACTTTTGTTTAAAAATTTAAAACCACATTCGACATTTGAATTAATGTATTCTAAACTATATTTCATGGTATATAGGACTAATTCTAATTTTTTAATATTTAGTTTACTAAAATTTCATATACTGCATAGATTAGTGGAATTAGCATTATAAAATATTCATTATCTAGAGAAACGGAGACATCATAGGTTTTAAACTCTTTGAACATCATCTTATGTTAGTTCTCGATGAAACTATACACTAAAACAATATTTTCATATTTTTGAAAATTTTCCAAAATCCGTGGGTTAACCCCTTCTAAAATAATGAGTTTTCGTTAAATGCTCTATATACTGAAGTTTATACTCTTCAATTTTTGTTTAAAAAAATTCAAACCACATTCTACATTTGAATTAATGTATTCTAAACTATCTTTCATGGTATATAGGAATAATTCTATTTTTTAATATTTAGTTTACTAAAATTTCATATAATGCCTAGATTAGGGGAATTATTATTAAAAAATCTTCATTATCTAGAGAAACGGAGACAATAGAGGTTCTAAACTCTTTGACCATCATCTTATGTTAGTTCTCGATGAAACTATACACTAAAACCAGATTTTCATATTTTTGAAATTTTTCCAAAATCCGTGGGTTAACCCCTTCTAAGATATTGAGTTTTCGGTAAATCAGGATCCCTTTTATAAAATTACCCCTACTCTTCCATGGTATATTCCTTTTTGTACCATCAAATTTGTATTAAAAATAAAAATTCATTAAGGATA
This sequence comes from Raphanus raphanistrum subsp. raphanistrum, assembly GCA_019706035.1. Classification (NCBI taxonomy): domain Eukaryota; kingdom Viridiplantae; phylum Streptophyta; class Magnoliopsida; order Brassicales; family Brassicaceae; genus Raphanus; species Raphanus raphanistrum. The sequence continues at coordinate 57,346,831 of CM033988.1, forward strand.
AAGGAGGAAATGAAAAAGAGACCACATAAACAACCAAATAATTCACGTGACATTTTTATTTATCACTCCTATTATCGCATTTGAACCAATTAAACCAGTATTAATAGGATAGTAAATATGTTTTCGTGTTCTCATGAACAAAATGATATACGATTGTTGGGGGTTTTAATGTTCTCATGTTCTCATCCATTATTAGATTAGACACCAAATTGACTTTTCCACACATAAGGCCAATGTTCAAAACTCTATGAACATCATCTTATGTTAGTTCTCGATTGAACTAATACACTAAAACCAGATTTTTATATTTTTGAAATTTTTCCAAAATCCGTGGGTTTACCCCTTCTACAATATTGAGTTTTCGGTAAATGCTCTATATACTGAAGATTATACTCTTCACTTTTGTTTAAAAATTTCAAACCACATTCTACATTTGAATTAATGTATTATAAACTATCTTTTATATTATATAGGAATTATTCTAATTTTTTAATAATTAGTTTACTAAAATTCATATACTGCATATATAGTGGAATTACCATTATCAAATATTCCTTATCTAGAGATACGGAGACAACAGAGGTTCTAAACTCTTTGACCATCATCTTATGTTAGTGCTCGATGAAACTTTACACTAAAAAAAGATTTTCATATTTTTGAAAATTTTCCAAAATCAGTGGGCTATATAACCCCTTCTAAAATAATGAGTTTTCGGTAAATGCTCTATATACTAAAGTTTATACTTTTCACTTTTGTTTAAAAATTTCAAACCACATTCGACATTTCAATTAATGTATTCTAAACTATATTTCATGGTATATAGGAATTATTCTAATTTTTTAATATTTAATTTACTAAAATTTCGAATAATGCCTAGATTAGTGGAATTATTATTAAAAAATCTTCATTATCGAGAGAAACGGAGACAACATAGATTCTAAACTCTTTGACCATCATCTTATGTTAGTGCTCGATGAAACTATACACTAAAACAAGATTTTCATATTTTTGAAATTTTTCCAAATTCCATGGGTTAACCCCTTCTAAAATATTGAGTTTTCGGTAAATGCTCTATATACTGATGTTTATACTCTTCACTTTTGTTTAAAAATTTAAAACCACATTCGACATTTGAATTAATGTATTCTAAACTATATTTCATGGTATATAGGACTAATTCTAATTTTTTAATATTTAGTTTACTAAAATTTCATATACTGCATAGATTAGTGGAATTAGCATTATAAAATATTCATTATCTAGAGAAACGGAGACAGCATAGGTTTTAAACTCTTTGAACATCATCTTATGTTAGTTCTCGATGAAACTATACACTAAAACAATATTTTCATATTTTTGAAAATTTTCCAAAATCCGTGGGTTAACCCCTTCTAAAATAATGAGTTTTCGTTAAATGCTCTATATACTGAAGTTTATACTCTTCAATTTTTGTTTAAAAAAATTCAAACCACATTCTACATTTGAATTAATGTATTCTAAACTATCTTTCATGGTATATAGGAATAATTCTATTTTTTAATATTTAGTTTACTAAAATTTCATATAATGCCTAGATTAGGGGAATTATTATTAAAAAATCTTCATTATCTAGAGAAACGGAGACAATAGAGGTTCTAAACTCTTTGACCATCATCTTATGTTAGTTCTCGATGAAACTATACACTAAAACCAGATTTTCATATTTTTGAAATTTTTCCAAAATCCGTGGGTTAACCCCTTCTAAGATATTGAGTTTTCGGTAAATCAGGATCCCTTTTATAAAATTACCCCTACTCTTCCATGGTATATTCCTTTTTGTACCATCAAATTTGTATTAAAAATAAAAATTCATTAAGGATAAAGGAGGAAATGAAAAAGAGACCACATAAACAACCAAATAATTCACGTGACATTTTTATTTATCACTCCTATTATCGCATTTGAACCAATTAAACCAGTATTAATAGGATAGTAAATATGTTTTCGTGTTCTCATGAACAAAATGATATACGATTGTTGGGGGTTTTAATGTTCTCATGTTCTCATCCATTATTAGATTAGACACCAAATTGACTTTTCCACACATAAGGCCAATGTTCAAAACTCTATGAACATCATCTTATGTTAGTTCTCGATTGAACTAATACACTAAAACCAGATTTTTATATTTTTGAAATTTTTCCAAAATCCGTGGGTTTACCCCTTCTACAATATTGAGTTTTCGGTAAATGCTCTATATACTGAAGATTATACTCTTCACTTTTGTTTAAAAATTTCAAACCACATTCTACATTTGAATTAATGTATTATAAACTATCTTTTATATTATATAGGAATTATTCTAATTTTTTAATAATTAGTTTACTAAAATTCATATACTGCATATATAGTGGAATTACCATTATCAAATATTCCTTATCTAGAGATACGGAGACAACAGAGGTTCTAAACTCTTTGACCATCATCTTATGTTAGTGCTCGATGAAACTTTACACTAAAAAAAGATTTTCATATTTTTGAAAATTTTCCAAAATCAGTGGGCTATATAACCCCTTCTAAAATAATGAGTTTTCGGTAAATGCTCTATATACTAAAGTTTATACTTTTCACTTTTGTTTAAAAATTTCAAACCACATTCGACATTTCAATTAATGTATTCTAAACTATATTTCATGGTATATAGGAATTATTCTAATTTTTTAATATTTAATTTACTAAAATTTCGAATAATGCCTAGATTAGTGGAATTATTATTAAAAAATCTTCATTATCGAGAGAAACGGAGACAACATAGATTCTAAACTCTTTGACCATCATCTTATGTTAGTGCTCGATGAAACTATACACTAAAACAAGATTTTCATATTTTTGAAATTTTTCCAAATTCCATGGGTTAACCCCTTCTAAAATATTGAGTTTTCGGTAAATGCTCTATATACTGATGTTTATACTCTTCACTTTTGTTTAAAAATTTAAAACCACATTCGACATTTGAATTAATGTATTCTAAACTATATTTCATGGTATATAGGAATAATTCTAATTTTTTAATATTTAGTTTACTAAAATTTCATATACTGCATAGATTAGTGGAATTAGCATTATAAAATATTCATTATCTAGAGAAACGGAGACAACATAGGTTTTAAACTCTTTGAACAGCATCTTATGTTAGTTCTCGATGAAACTATACACTAAAACAAGATTTTCATATTTTTGAAAATTTTCCAAAATCCGTGGGTTAACCCCTTCTAAAATAGTGAGTTTTCGTTAAATGCTCTAAATACTGAAGTTTATACTCTTCAATTTTTGTTTTAAAAAATTCAAACCACATTCTACATTTGAATTAATGTATTCTAAACTATCTTTTATGGTATATAGGAATAATTCTATTTTTAAATATTTAGTTTACTAAAATTTCATATAATGACTAGAGTAGGGGAATTATTATTAAAAAATCTTCATTATCTAGAGAAGCAGAGACAATAGAGGTTCCAAACTCTTTGACCATCATCTTATGTTAGTTCTCGATGAAACTATACACTAAAACCAGATTTTCATATTTTTGAAATTTTTCCAAAATCCGTGGGTTAACCCCTTCTAAGATAATGAGTTTTCGGTAAATCAGGATCCCTTTTATAAAATTACCCCTACTCTTCCATGGTATATTACTTTTTGTACCATCAAATTTGTATTAAAAATAAAAATTCATTAAGGATAAAGGAGGAAATGAAAAAGAGACCACATAAACAACCAAATAATTCACGTGACATTTTTATTTATCACTCCTATTATCGCATTTGAACCAATTAAACCAGTATTAATAGGATAGTAAATATGTTTTCGTGTTCTAATGAACAAAATGATATACGATTGTTGGGGGTTTTAATGTTCTCATGTTCTCATATTCTCATCCATTATTAGATTAGACACCAAATTGACTTTTCCACACATAAGGCCAATGTTCAAAACTCTATGAACATCATCTTATGTTAGTTCTCGATTGAACTAATACACTAAAACCAGATTTTTATATTTTTGAAATTTTTCCAAAATCCGTGGGTTTACCCCTTGTACAATATTGAGTTTTCGGTAAATGCTCTATATACTGAAGATTATACTCTTCACTTTTGTTTAAAAATTTCAAACCACATTCTACATTTGAATTAATGTATTCTAAACTATCTTACATATTATATAGGAATCATTCTAATTTTTTAATAATTAGTTTACTAAAATTCATATACTGCATATATAGTGGAATTACCATTATCAAATATTCCTTATCTAGAGATACAGAGACAACAGAGGTTCTAAACTCTTTGACCATCATCTTATGTTAGTGCTCGATGAAACTTTACACTAAAAAAAGATTTTCATATTTTTGAAAATTTTCCAAAATCCGTGGGTTAACCCCTTCTAAAATAATGAGTTTTCGGTAAATGCTCTATATACTAAAGTTTATACTTTTCACTTTTGTTTAAAAATTTCAAACCACATTCGAAATTTCAATTAATGTATTCTAAACTATCTTTCATGGTATATAGGAATCATTCTAATTTTTAATATTTAATTTACTAAAATTTCAAATAATGCCTAGATTAGTGGAATTATTATTAAAAAATCTTCATTATCTAGAGAAACGGAGACCACAGAGATTCTAAACTCTTTGACCATCATCTTATGTTAGTGCTCGATGAAACTATACACTAAAACAAGATTTTCATATTTTTGAAATTTTTCCAAATTCCATGGGTTAACGTCTTCTAAAATATTGAGTTTTCGGTAAATGCTCTATATACTGAAGTTTATACTCTTCACTTTTGTTTAAAAATTTAAAACCACATTCGACATTTGAATTAATGTATTCTAAACTATATTTCATGGTATATAGGAATAATTCTAATTTTTTAATATTTAGTTTACTAAAATTTCATATACTGCATAGATTAGTGGAATTAGCATTATAAAATATTCGTTATCTAGAGAAACGGAGACAGCATATGTTTTAAACTCTTTGAACATCATCTTATGTTAGTTCTCGATGAAACTATACACTAAAACAAGATTTTCATATTTTTAAAAATTTTCCAAAATCCGTGGGTTAACCCCTTCTAAAATAGTGAGTTTTCGTTAAATGCTCTATATACTGAAGTTTATACTCTTCAATTTTTGTTTTAAAAAATTCAAACCACATTCTGCATTTGAATTAATGTATTCTAAACTATCTTTCATGGTATATAGGAATAATTCTATTTTTTAATATTTAGTTTACTAAAATTTCATATAATGCCTAGAGTAGGGGAATTATTATTAAAAAATCTTCATTATCTAGAGAAACAGAGACAATAGAGGTTCTAAACTCTTTGATCATCATCTTATGTTAGTTCTCGATGAAACTATACACTAAAACAAGATTTTCATATTTTTGAAATTTTTCCAAAATCTGTGGGTTAACCCCTTCTAAGATATTGAGTTTTCGGTAAATGCTCTATATACTGAAGATTATACTCTTCAATTTTTGTTTTAAAAAATTCAAACCACATTCTACATTTGAATTAATTTATTCTAAACTATCTTTCATGGTATATAGGAATAATTCTATTTTTTAATATTTAGTTTACTAAAATTTCATATAATGCCTAGAGTAGGGTAATTGTTATTAAAAAATCTTCATTATCTAGAGAAACAGAGACAATAGAGGTTCTAAACTCTTTGACCATCATCTTATGTTAGTTCTCGATGAAACTATACACTAAAACCAGATTTTCATATTTTTGAAAATTTTCCAAAATCCGTGGGTTAACCCCTTCTAAGATAATGAGTTTTCGGTAAATCAGGATCCCTTTTATAAAATTACCCCTACTCTTCCATAGTATATTACTTTTTGTACCATCAAATTTGTATTAAAAATAAAAATTCATTAAGGATAAAGGAGGAAATGAAAAAGAGACCACATAAACAACCAAATAATTCACGTGCCATTTTTATTTATCACTCCTATTATCGCATTTGAACCAATTAAACCAGTATTAATAGGATAGTAAATATGTTTTCGTGTTCTCATGAACAAAATGATATACGATTGTTGGGGGTTTTAATGTTCTCATGTTCTCATATTCTCATCCATTATTAGATTAGACACCAAATTGACTTTTCCACACATAAGGCCAATGTTCAAAACTCTATGAACATCATCTTATGTTAGTTCTCGATTGAACTAATACACTAAAACCAGATTTTTATATTTTGAAATTTTTCCAAAATCCGTGGGTTTACCCCTTCTACAATATTGAGTTTTCGGTAAATGCTCTATATACTGAAGATTATACTCTTCACTTTTGTTTAAAAATTTCAAACCACATTCTACATTTGAATTAATGTATTCTAAACTATCTTTCATATTATATAGGAATCATTCTAATTTTTTAATAATTAGTTTACTAAAATTCATATACTGCATATATAGTGGAATTACCATTATCAAATATTCCTTATCTAGAGATACAGAGACAACAGAGGTTCTAAACTCTTTGACCATCATCTTATGTTAGTGCTCGATGAAACTTTACACTAAAAAAAGATTTTCATATTTTTGAAAATTTTCCAAAATCCGTGGGTTAACCCCTTCTAAAATAATGAGTTTTCGGTAAATGCTCTATATACTAAAGTTTATACTTTTCACTTTTGTTTAAAAATTTCAAACCACATTCGACATTTCAATTAATGTATTCTAAACTATCTTTCATGATATATAGGAATCATTCTAATTTTTTAATATTTAATTTACTAAAATTTCAAATATTGCCTAGATTAGTGGAATTATTATTAAAAAATCTTCATTATCTAGAGAAACGGAGACAACAGAGATTCTAAACTCTTTGACCATCATCTTATGTTAGTGCTCGATGAAACTATACACTAAAACAAGATTTTCATATTTTTGAAATTTTTCCAAATTCCATGGGTTAACCCTTCTAAAATATTGAGTTTTCGGTAAATGCTCTATATACTGAAGTTTATACTCTTCACTTTTGTTTAAAAATTTAAAACCACATTCGACATTTGAATTAATGTATTCTAAACTATATATCATGGTATATAGGAATAATTCTAATTTTTTAATATTTAGTTTACTAAAATTTCATATACTACATAGATTAGTGGAATTAGCATTATAAAATATTCATTATCTAGAGAAACGGAGACAACATAGGTTCTAAACTCTTTGAACATCATCTTATGTTAGTTCTAGATGAAACTATACACTAAAACCAGATTTTCATATTTTTGAAAATTTTCCAAAATTCGTGGTTTAACCCCTTCTAAAATAGTGATTTTTCGTTAAATGCTCTATATACGGAAGTTTATACTCTTCAATTCTTTTTAAAAAATTCAAACCACATTCTACATTTGAATTAATGTATTCTAAACTATCTTTCATGGTATATAGGAATAATTCTATTTTTTTAATATTTAGTTTACTAAAATTTCATATAATGCTTCGATTAGGAAAATTATTATTAAAAAATCTTCATTATCTAGAGAAACGGAGACAACAGAGGTTCTAAACTCTTTGACCATCATCTTATGTTAGTTCTCGATGAAACTATACACTAAAATCAGATTTTCATATTTTTGAAAATTTTCCAAAATCTGTGGGTTAACCCCTGCTAAGATATTGAGTTTTCGGTAAATGCTCTATATACTGAAGATTATACTCTTCACTTTTGTTTAAAAAATTCAAACCACATTCTACATTTGAATTAATGTATTCTAAACTATCTTTCATAGTATATAGGAATCATTCTAATTTTTTAATAATTAGTTTACTAAAATTCATATACAGCATATATTGTGGAATTACCATTATCAAATATTCCTTATCTAGAGATACGAAGACAACAGAGGTTCTAAACTCTTTGACCATCATCATATGTTAGTGCTCGATCAAACTTTACACTAAAAAAATATTTTCATATTTTTGAAAATTTTCCAAAATCCGTGGGTTAACCCCTTCTAAAATAATGAGTTTTCGGTAAATGCTCTATATACTAAAGTTTATACTTTTCACTTTTGTTTAAAAATTTCAAACCACATTCGTCATTTCAATTAATGTATTCTAACCTATCTTTCATGGTATATAGGAACCATTATATTTTTTTAATAATTAATTTACTAAAATTTCATAGATTAGTGGAATTATTATTAAAAAATCTTCATTATCTAGAGAAACTGAGACAACAGAGATTCTAAACTCTTTGACCATCATCTTATGTTAGTGCTCGATGAAACTATACACTAAAACAAGATTTTCATATTTTTGAAATTTTTCCAAATTCCATGGGTTAACCCTTCTAAAATATTGAGTTTTCGGTAAATGCTCTATATACTGAAGTTTATACTCTTCACTTTTGTTTAAAAATTTAAAACCACATTCGACATTTGAATTAATGTATTCTAAACTATATATCATGGTATATAGGAATAATTCTAATTTTTTAATATTTAGTTTACTAAAATTTCATATACTGCATAGATTAGTGGAATTAGCATTATAAAATATTCATTATCTAGAGAAACGGAGACAACATAGGTTCTAAACTCTTTGAACATCATCTTATGTTAGTTCTCGATGAAACTATACACTAAAACCAGATTTTCATATTTTTGAAAATTTTCCAAAATTCGTGGTTTAACCCCTTCTAAAATAGTGATTTTTCGTTAAATGCTCTATATACTGAAGTTTATACTCTTCAATTCTTTTTAAAAAATTCAAACCACATTCTACATTTGAATTAATGTATTCTAAACTATCTTTCATGGTATATAGGAATAATTCTATTTTTTTAATATTTAGTTTACTAAAATTTCATATAATGCTTCGATTAGGAAAATTATTATTAAAAAATATTCATTATCTAGAGAAACGGAGACAACAGAGGTTCTAAACTCTTTGACCATCATCTTATGTTAGTTCTCGATGAAACTATACACTAAAATCAGATTTTCATATTTTTGAAAATTTTCCAAAATCTGTGGGTTAACCCCTGCTAAGATATTGAGTTTTCGGTAAATGCTCTATATACTGAAGATTTTACTCTTCACTTTTGTTTAAAAAATTCAAACCACATTCTACATTTGAATTAATGTATTCTAAACTATCTTTCATAGTATATAGGAATCATTCTAATTTTTTAATAATTAGTTTACTAAAATTCATATACAGCATATATTGTGGAATTACCATTATCAAATATTCCTTATCTAGAGAAACGGAGACAACATAGATTCTAAACTCTTTGACCATCATCATATGTTAGTGCTCGATCAAACTTTACACTAAAAAAATATTTTCATATTTTTGAAAATTTTCCAAAATCCGTGGGTTAACCCCTTCTAAAATAATGAGTTTTCGGTAAATGCTCTATATACTAAAGTTTATACTTTTCACTTTTGTTTAAAAATTTCAAACCACATTCGTCATTTCAATTAATGTATTCTAAACTATCTTTCATGGTATATAGGAACCATTATATTTTTTTAATAATTAATTTACTAAAATTTCATAGATTAGTGGAATTATTATTAAAAAATCTTCATTATCTAGAGAAACTGAGACAACAGAGATTCTAAACTCTTTGACCATCATCTTATCTTAGTGCTCGATGAAACTATACACTAAAACAAGATTTTCATATTTTTGAAATTTTTCCAAATTCCATGGGTTAACCCTTCTAAAATATTGAGTTTTCGGTAAATGCTCTATATACTGAAGTTTATACTCTTCACTTTTGTTTAAAAATTTAAAACCACATTCAACATTTGAATTAATGTATTCTAAACTATATATCATGGTATATAGGAATAATTCTAATTTTTTAATATTTAGTTTACTAAAATTTCATATACTGCATAGATTAGTGGAATTAGCATTATAAAATATTCATTATCTAGAGAAACGGAGACAACATAGGTTCTAAACTCTTTGAACATCATATTATGTTAGTTCTCGATGAAACTATACACTAAAACCAGATTTTCATATTTTTGAAAATTTTCCAAAATTCGTGGTTTAACCCCCTTCTAAAATAGTGATTTTTCGTTAAATGCTCTATATACTGAAGTTTATACTCTTCAATTCTTTTTAAAAAATTCAAACCACATTCTACATTTGAATTAATGTATTCTAAACTATCTTTCATGGTATATAGGAATAATTCTATTTTTTTAATATTTAGTTTACTAAAATTTCATATAATGCTTCGATTAGGAAAATTATTATTAAAAAATCTTCATTATCTAGAGAAACGGAGACAACAGAGGTTCTAAACTCTTTGACCATCATCTTATGTTAGTTCTCGATGAAACTATACACTAAAATCAGATTTTCATATTTTTGAAAATTTTCCAAAATCTGTGGGTTAACCCCTGCTAAGATATTGAGTTTTCGGTAAATGCTCTATATACTGAAGATTATACTCTTCACTTTTGTTTAAAAAATTCAAACCACATTCTACATTTGAATTAATGTATTCTAAACTATCTTTCATAGTATATAGGAATCATTCTAATTTTTTAATAATTAGTTTACTAAAATTCATATACAGCATATATTGTGGAATTACCATTATCAAATATTCCTTATCTAGAGAAACGGAGACAACATAGATTCTAAACTCTTTGACCATCATCATATGTTAGTGCTCGATCAAACTTTACACTAAAAAAATATTTTCATATTTTTGAAAATTTTCCAAAATCCGTGGGTTAACCCCTTCTAAAATAATGAGTTTTCGGTAAATGCTCTATATACTAAAGTTTATACTTTTCACTTTTGTTTAAAAATTTCGAACCACATTCGTCATTTCAATTAATGTATTCTAAACTATCTTTCATGGTATATAGGAACCATTATATTTTTTAATAATTAATTTACTAAAATTTCACAGATTAGTGGAATTATTATTAAAAAATCTTCATTATCTAGAGAAACTGAGACAACAGAGATTCTAAACTCTTTGACCATCATCTTATGTTAGTGCTCGATGAAACTATACACTAAAACATGATTTTCATATTTTTGAAAGATTTCCAAATTCCATGGGTTAACCACCCCCTTCTAAAATATTGAGTTTTCGGTAAATGCTCTATATACTGAAGTTTATACTCTTCACTTTTGTTTAAAATTTTAAAACCACATTCGACATTTGAATTAATGTATTCTAAACTATATTTCATTGTATATAGGAATAATTCTAATTTTTTAATATTTAGTTTACTAAAATTTCATATACTGCATAGATTAAAGGAATTAGCATTATAAAATATTCATTATCTAGAGAAACAGAGACAACATAGGTTCTAAACTCTTTGAACATCATCTTATGTTAGTTCTCGATGAAACTATACACTAAAACAAGATTTTCATATTTTTGGAAATTTTCCAAAATCCGTGGGTTAACCCCTTCTAAAATAGTGATTTTTCGTTAAATGCTCTATATACTGAAGTTTATACTCTTCAATTTTGTTTAAAAAATTCAAACCACATTTTACATTTGAATTAATGTATTCTAAACTATCTTTCATGGTATATAGGAATAATTTATTTTTTTAATATTTAGTTTACTAAAATTTCATATAATGCATAGATTAGGGGAATTATTATTAAAAAATCTTCATTATCTAGAGAAACGGAGACAACAAAGGTTCTATACTCTTTGACCATCATCTTATGTTAGTTCTCGATGAAACTATACACTAAAGCCAGATTTTCATATTTTTGAAATTTTTCCAAAATCCGTGGGTTAACCCCTTCTAAGATATTGAGTTTTCGGTAAATGCTCTATATACTAAAGTTTATACTTTTCACTTTTGTTTAAAAATTTCAAACCACATTCGACATTTCAATTAATGTATTCTAAACTATCTTTCATGGTATATAGGAATCATTCTAATATTTTAATATTTAGTTTACTAAATTTTCATATACTGTCTAGATTAGTGGAATTAGCATTATAAAATCTTCATTATCTAGAGAAAATGAGACAATAGAGGTTCTAAACTCTTTGTACATCATCTTATGTTAGTTATCGATTAAACTAATACACTAAAACCAGATTTTTATATATTTGAAAATTTTCCAAAATCTGTGGGTTAACCCCTTCTAAAATATTGAGTTTTCGGTAAATGCTCTATATACTGAAGATTATACTCTTCACTTTTGTTTCAAAATTTCAAACCATATTCTACATTTGAATTAATGTATTATAAACTATCTTTCATGGTATATAGGAGTCATTCTAATTTTTTAATATTTAGTTTACTAAAATTTCATATACTGCCTAGATTAGTAGAATTGTCATTATCAAATATTCATTATCTAGAGATACGGAGACAATAGAGGTTCTAAACTCTTTGACCATCATCTTAGGTTAGTGCTCGATGAAAATATACACTAAAACAATATTTTCATATTTGTGAAAATTTTCCAAAATCCGTGGGTTAACACCTTCTTAATGAGTTTTCGGTAAATTCTCTATATACTAATGTTTATACTCTTCACTTTTGTTTAAAAATTTCAAACCACTTTCGATATTTTAATTAATGTATTCTAAACTATCTTTCATGGTATATAGAAATCATTCTAATTTTTTAATATTTACTTTACTAAAATTTCATATACTTCCTAGATTAGTGGAATTATTATTATAAAATATTCATTATCTAGAGATACGGAGAGAATAGAGGTTCTAAACTCTTTGACCATCATCTTATGTTAGTGATCGATGAAACTATACACTAAAACCAGATTTTCATATTTATTAAAATTTTCCAAAATCCGTGGGTTAACCCCTGCTAAGATATTGAGTTTTCGGTAAATGCTCTATATACTGAAGATTATACTCTTCACTTTTGTTTAAAAAATTCAAACCACATTCTACATTTGAATTAATGTATTCTAAACTATCTTTCATAGTATATAGGAATCATTCTAATTTTTTAATAATTAGTTTACTAAAATTCATATACAGCATATATTGTGGAATTACCATTATCAAATATTCCTTATCTAGAGATACGAAGACAACAGAGGTTCTAAACTCTTTGACCATCATCATATGTTAGTGCTCGATCAAACTTTACACTAAAAAAATATTTTCATATTTTTGAAAATTTTCCAAAATCCGTGGGTTAACCCCTTCTAAAATAATGAGTTTTCGGTAAATGCTCTATATACTAAAGTTTATACTTTTCACTTTTGTTTAAAAATTTCAAACCACATTCGTCATTTCAATTAATGTATTCTAAACTATCTTTCATGGTATATAGGAACCATTATATTTTTTTAATAATTAATTTACTAAAATTTCATAGATTAGTGGAATTATTATTAAAAAATCTTCATTATCTAGAGAAACTGAGACAACAGAGATTCTAAACTCTTTGACCATCATCTTATGTTAGTGCTCGATGAAACTATACACTAAAACAAGATTTTCATATTTTTGAAATTTTTCCAAATTCCATGGGTTAACCCTTCTAAAATATTGAGTTTTCGGTAAATGCTCTATATACTGAAGTTTATACTCTTCACTTTTGTTTAAAAATTTAAAACCACATTCGACATTTGAATTAATGTATTCTAAACTATATATCATGGTATATAGGAATAATTCTAATTTTTTAATATTTAGTTTACTAAAATTTCATATACTGCATAGATTAGTGGAATTAGCATTATAAAATATTCATTATCTAGAGAAACGGAGACAACATAGGTTCTAAACTCTTTGAACATCATCTTATGTTAGTTCTCGATGAAACTATACACTAAAACCAGATTTTCATATTTTTGAAAATTTTCCAAAATTCGTGGTTTAACCCCTTCTAAAATAGTGATTTTTCGTTAAATGCTCTATATACTGAAGTTTATACTCTTCAATTCTTTTTAAAAAATTCAAACCACATTCTACATTTGAATTAATGTATTCTAAACTATCTTTCATGGTATATAGGAATAATTCTATTTTTTTAATATTTAGTTTACTAAAATTTCATATAATGCTTCGATTAGGAAAATTATTATTAAAAAATATTCATTATCTAGAGAAACGGAGACAACAGAGGTTCTAAACTCTTTGACCATCATCTTATGTTAGTTCTCGATGAAACTATACACTAAAATCAGATTTTCATATTTTTGAAAATTTTCCAAAATCTGTGGGTTAACCCCTGCTAAGATATTGAGTTTTCGGTAAATGCTCTATATACTGAAGATTATACTCTTCACTTTTGTTTAAAAAATTCAAACCACATTCTACATTTGAATTAATGTATTCTAAACTATCTTTCATAGTATATAGGAATCATTCTAATTTTTTAATAATTAGTTTACTAAAATTCATATACAGCATATATTGTGGAATTACCATTATCAAATATTCCTTATCTAGAGAAACGGAGACAACATAGATTCTAAACTCTTTGACCATCATCATATGTTAGTGCTCGATCAAACTTTACACTAAAAAAATATTTTCATATTTTTGAAAATTTTCCAAAATCCGTGGGTTAACCCCTTCTAAAATAATGAGTTTTCGGTAAATGCTCTATATACTAAAGTTTATACTTTTCACTTTTGTTTAAAAATTTCGAACCACATTCGTCATTTCAATTAATGTATTCTAAACTATCTTTCATGGTATATAGGAACCATTATATTTTTTAATAATTAATTTACTAAAATTTCACAGATTAGTGGAATTATTATTAAAAAATCTTCATTATCTAGAGAAACTGAGACAACAGAGATTCTAAACTCTTTGACCATCATCTTATGTTAGTGCTCGATGAAACTATACACTAAAACATGATTTTCATATTTTTGAAAGATTTCCAAATTCCATGGGTTAACCACCCCCTTCTAAAATATTGAGTTTTCGGTAAATGCTCTATATACTGAAGTTTATACTCTTCACTTTTGTTTAAAATTTTAAAACCACATTCGACATTTGAATTAATGTATTCTAAACTATATTTCATTGTATATAGGAATAATTCTAATTTTTTAATATTTAGTTTACTAAAATTTCATATACTGCATAGATTAAAGGAATTAGCATTATAAAATATTCATTATCTAGAGAAACAGAGACAACATAGGTTCTAAACTCTTTGAACATCATCTTATGTTAGTTCTCGATGAAACTATACACTAAAACAAGATTTTCATATTTTTGGAAATTTTCCAAAATCCGTGAGTTAACCCCTTCTAAAATAGTGATTTTTCGTTAAATGCTCTATATACTGAAGTTTATACTCTTCAATTTTGTTTAAAAAATTCAAACCACATTTTACATTTGAATTAATGTATTCTAAACTATCTTTCATGGTATATAGGAATAATTTATTTTTTTAATATTTAGTTTACTAAAATTTCATATAATGCATAGATTAGGGGAATTATTATTAAAAAATCTTCATTATCTAGAGAAACGGAGACAACAAAGGTTCTATACTCTTTGACCATCATCTTATGTTAGTTCTCGATGAAACTATACACTAAAGCCAGATTTTCATATTTTTGAAATTTTTCCAAAATCCGTGGGTTAACCCCTTCTAAGATATTGAGTTTTCGGTAAATGCTCTATATACTAAAGTTTATACTTTTCACTTTTGTTTAAAAATTTCAAACCACATTCGACATTTCAATTAATGTATTCTAAACTATCTTTCATGGTATATAGGAATCATTCTAATATTTTAATATTTAGTTTACTAAATTTTCATATACTGTCTAGATTAGTGGAATTAGCATTATAAAATCTTCATTATCTAGAGAAAATGAGACAATAGAGGTTCTAAACTCTTTGTACATCATCTTATGTTAGTTATCGATTAAACTAATACACTAAAACCAGATTTTTATATTTTTGAAAATTTTCCAAAATCTGTGGGTTAACCCCTTCTAAAATATTGAGTTTTCGGTAAATGCTCTATATACTGAAGATTATACTCTTCACTTTTGTTTCAAAATTTCAAACCATATTCTACATTTGAATTAATGTATTATAAACTATCTTTCATGGTATATAGGAGTCATTCTAATTTTTTAATATTTAGTTTACTAAAATTTCATATACTGCCTAGATTAGTAGAATTGTCATTATCAAATATTCATTATCTAGAGATACGGAGACAATAGAGGTTCTAAACTCTTTGACCATCATCTTAGGTTAGTGCTCGATGAAAATATACACTAAAACAATATTTTCATATTTGTGAAAATTTTCCAAAATCCGTGGGTTAACACCTTCTTAATGAGTTTTCGGTAAATTCTCTATATACTAATGTTTATACTCTTCACTTTTGTTTAAAAATTTCAAACCACTTTCGACATTTTAATTAATGTATTCTAAACTATCTTTCATGGTATATAGAAATCATTCTAATTTTTTAATATTTACTTTACTAAAATTTCATATACTTCCTAGATTAGTGGAATTATTATTATAAAATATTCATTATCTAGAGATACGGAGAGAATAGAGGTTCTAAACTCTTTGACCATCATCTTATGTTAGTGATCGATGAAACTATACACTAAAACCAGATTTTCATATTTATTAAAATTTTCCAAAATCCGTGGGTTAACCCCTTCCAAAAAATATTGAGTTTTCGGTAAATCTCTATATAGTAAAGTTTATATTCTTCCCTTTTCTTTAAAAATTTCAAACCACATTCGACATTTCAATTAATGTATTCTAAACTATCTTTCATGGTATATAGGAATCATTATAATTTTTTAATATAAAGTTTACTAAAATTTCATATAATGCCTTGATTAGGGGAATTATTATTAAAAAAATCTTCATTATGTAGAGAAACAGAGACAACAGAGGTTCTAAACTCTTTGACCATCATCTTATGTTAGTGCTCGATGAAACTATACACTAAAACCGGATTTTCATATTTTTGATTTTTTTTTTCCAAAATCCATGGGTTAACCCCTTCTAAAATATTGAGTTTTCGGTAAATGCTCTATATACTGAAGTTTATACTCTTCACTTTTGTTTCAAAATTTCAAACCTCATTCGAAATTTCAATTAATGTATTATAAACTTTATTTCATGTTCATGGTATTTAGGAATCATTCTAATTTTTTAATATTTAGTTTACTAAAATTTCATATAATGCCTAGATTAGTGGAATTATTATTAAAAAAATATTCATTATCTTGAAAAACGGAGACAACAGAGGTGCTAAACTCTTTGAACATCATCTTATGTTAGTTCTCGATGAAAGTATACACTAAAACCAGATTTTTATATTTTTGAAAATCTTCCAAAATCCGTGGGTTAACCCCTTCTAAAATAGTGAGTTTTCGGTAAATCCTCTATATACTGAAGTTTATACTCTTCACTTTTGTTTAAAAATTTCAAACCACATTCGATATTTCAATTAATGTTTTCTAAAATATATTTCATGGTATATAAGAATCATTCTAATTTTTTAATATTTAGTTTACTAAAATTTCATATAATGCCTAGTTAGGGGAATTATTATTAAAAAATCTTCATTATCTAGAGAAACGGAGACAACAGAGGTTCTAAACTCTTTGACCATCATCTTATGTTAGTTCTCGATGAAACTATACACTAAAACCAGATTTTCATATTTTTGAAATTTTTCCAAAATCCATGGGTAAGATATTGAGTTTTCGGTAAATGCTCTATATACTAAAGATTATACTCTTCACTTTTGTTTAAAAAAATTTCAGACCGCATTCTACATTTGAATTAATGTATTCGAAACTATCTTTCATTGTATATAGCAATCATTCTAATTTTTTAATAATTAGTTTACTAAAATTCATATACTGCATATATAGTGGAATTAGTTTAATAATTAATAATTAGTTTACTAAAATTCATTATCTAGAGAAACGGAGACAACAGAGGTTCTAAACTCTTTGACCATCATCTTATGTTAGTTCTCGATGAAACTATACACTAAAACCAGATTTTCATATTTTTGAATTTTTTCCAAAATCCGTGGGTTAACCCCTTCTAAAATAGTGATTTTTCGTTAAATGCTCTATATACTGAAGTTTATACTCTTCAATTTTGTTTAAAAAATTCAAACCACATTCTACATTTGAATTAATGTATTCTCAACTATCTTTCATGGTATATAGGAATTATTCTATTTTTTTAATATTTAGTTTACTAAAATTTCATATAATGCCTAGATTAGGGGAATTATTATTAAAAAATCTTCATTATCTAGAGAAACGGAGACAACAGAGGTTCTAAACTCTTTGACAATCATCTTATGTTAGTTCTCGATGAAACTATACACTAAAACCAGATTTTCATCTTTTTGAAATTTTTCCAAAATCCGTGGGTTAACCCCCCTTCTAAGATATTGAGTTTTCGGTAAATGCTCTATATACTGAAGATTATACTATTCACTTTTGTTTAAAAATTTCAAACCACATTCTACATTTGAATTAATGTATTCTAAACTATCTTTCATATTATATAGGAATCATTCTAATTTTTTAATAATTAGTTTACTAAAATTCATATACTGCATATATAGTGGAATTACCATTATCAAATATTCCTTATCTAGAGATACGGAGACAACAGAGGTTCTAAACTCTTTGACCATCATCTTATGTTAGTGCTCGATGAAAATTTACACTAAAAAAAGATTTTCATATTTTTGAAAATTTTCCAAAATCAGTGGGTTAACCCCTTCTAAAATAATGAGTTTTCGGTAAATGCTCTATATACTAATGTTTATACTTTTCACTTTTGTTTAAAAATTTCAAACCACATTTGACATTTCAATTAATGTATTCTAAACTATCTTTCATGGTATATAGGAATTATTCTAATTTTTTAATATTTAATTTACTAAAATTTCAATTAATGCCTAGATTAGTGGAATTATTATTAAAAATCTTCATTATCTAGAGAAACGGAGACAACATAGATTCTAAACTCTTTGACCATCATCTTATGTTAGTGCTCGATGAAACTATACACTAAAACAAGATTTTCATATTTTTGAAATTTTTCCAAATTCCATGGGTTAACCCCTTCTAAAATATTGAGTTTTCGGTAAATGCTCTATATACTGAAGTTTATACTCTTCACTTTTGTTTAAAAATTTAAAACCACATTCGACATTTGAATTAATGTATTATAAACTATATTTCATGGTATATAGGAATAATTCTAATTTTTTAATATTTAGTTTACTAAAATTTCATATACTGCATAGATTAGTGGAATTAGCATTATAAAATATTCATTATCTAGAGAAACGGAGACAGCATAGGTTTTAAACTCTTTGAACATCATCTTATGTTAGTTCTCAATGAAACTATACACTAAAACAAGATTTTCATATTTTTGAAAATTTTCCAAAATCCGTGGGTTAACCCCTTCTAAAATAGTGAGTTTTCGTTAAATGCTCTATATACTGAAGTTTATACTCTTCAATTTTTGTTTTAAAAAATTCAAACCACATTCTACATTTGAATTTATGTATTCTAAACTATTTTTCATGGTATATAGGAATAATTCTATTTTTTAATATTTAGTTTACTAAAATTTCATATAATGCCTAGAGTAGGGGAATTATTATTAAAAAATCTTCATTATCTAGAGAAACAGAGACAATAGATGTTCTAAACTCTTTGACCATCATCTTATGTTAGTTCTCGATGAAACTATACACTAAAACCAGATTTTCATATTTTTGAAATTTTTCCAAAATCCGTGGGTTAACCCCTTCTAAGATAATGAGTTTTCGGTAAATCAGGATCCCTTTTATAAAATTACCCCTACTCTTCCATGGTATATTACTTTTTGTACCATCAAATTTGTATTAAAAATAAAAATTCATTAAGGATAAAGGAGGAAATGAAAAAGAGACCACATAAACAACCAAATAATTCATGTGACATTTTTATTTATCACTCCTATTATCGCATTTGAACCAATTAAACCAGTATTAATAGGATAGTAAATATGTTTTCGTGTTCTCATGAACAAAATGATATACGATTGTTGGGGGTTTTAATGTTCTCATGTTCTCATATTCTCATCCATTATTAGATTAGACACCAAATTGACCTTTCCACACATAAGGCCAATGTTCAAAACTCTATGAACATCATCTTATGTTAGTTCTCGATTGAACTAATACACTAAAACCAGATTTTTATATTTTTGAAATTTTTCCAAAATCCGTGGGTTTACCCCTTCCACAATATTGAGTTTTCGGTAAATGCTCTATATACTGAAGATTATACTCTTCACTTTTGTTTAAAAATTTCAAACCACATTCTACATTTGAATTAATGTATTCTAAACTATCTTTCATATTATATAGGAATCATTCTAATTTTTTAATAATTAGTTTACTAACATTCATATACTGCATATATAGTGGAATTACCATTATCAAATATTCCTTATCTAGAGATACAGAGACAACAGAGGTTCTAAACTCTTTGACCATCATCTTATGTTAGTGCTCGATGAAACTTTACACTAAAAAAAGATTTGAGTGAATTTGCTCAAAATCCTAAAAGAAGTTGGATATTAGGGATTTGCCATAGGAGGAAGGGGAAATAGTAGTGATATGGGGAAGAAAATTGGGGGGATTTAGTGTGTGGAATGCAAATAGGGTGAGTTTGGTGGGTAGGGAGTGCAATTATTCAAAAGATTTTCATATTTTTGAAAATTTTCCAAAATCCGTGGGTTAACCCCTTCTAAAATAATGAGTTTTCGGTAAATGCTCTATATACTAAAGTTTATACTTTTCACTTTTGTTTAAAAATTTCAAACCACATTCGACATTTCAATTAATGTATTCTAAACTATCTTTCATGGTATATAGAAATCATTCTAATTTTTTAATATTTAATTTACTAAAATTTCAAATAATGCCTAGATTAGTGGAATTATTATTAAAAAATCTTCATTATCTAGAGAAACGGAGACAACAGAGATTCTAAACTCTTTGACCATCATCTTATGTTAGTGCTCGATGAAACTATACACTAAAACAAGATTTTCATATTTTTGAAAATTTTCCAAATTCCATGGGTTAACCCTTCTAAAATATTGAGTTTTCGGTAAATGCTCTATATACTGAAGTTTATACTCTTCACTTTTGTTTAAAAATTTAAAACCACATTCGACATTTGAATTAATGTATTCTAAACTATATATCATGGTATATAGGAATAATTCTAATTTTTTAATATTTAGTTTACTAAAATTTCATACACTGCATAGATTAGTGAAATTAGCATTATAAAATATTCATTATCTAGAGAAACGGAGACAACATAGGTTCTAAACTCTTTGAACATCATCTTATGTTAGTTCTCGATGAAACTATACACTAAAACCAGATTTTCATATTTTTGAAAATTTTCCAAAATTCATGGTTTAACCCCTTCTAAAATAGTGATTTTTCGTTAAATGCTCTATATACTGAAGTTTATATTCTTCAATTCTTTTTAGAAAATTCAAACCACATTCTACATTTGAATTAATGTATTCTAAACTATCTTTCATGGTATATAGGAATAATTCTATTTTTTTAATATTTAGTTTACTAAAATTTCATATAATGCCTCGATTAGGAGAATTATTATTAAAAAATCTTCATTATCTAGAGAAACGGAGACAACAGAGGTTCTAAACTCTTTGACAATCATCTTATGTTAGTTCTCGATGAAACTATACACTAAAACCAGATTTTCATATTTTTGAAAATTTTCCAAAATCTGTGGGTTAACCCCTTCTAAGATATTGAGTTTTCGGTAAATGGTCTATATACTGAAGATTATACTCTTCACTTTTGTTTAAAAAATTCAAACCACATTCTACATTTGAATTAATGTATACTAAACTATCTTTCATAGTATATAGGAATCATTCTAATTTTTTAATAATTAGTTTACTAAAATTCATATACAGCATATATTGTGGAATTACCATTATCAAATATTCCTTATCTAGAGATACGGAGACAACAGAGGTTCTAAACTCTTTGACCATCATCTTATGTTAGTGCTCGATCAAACTTTACACTAGAAAAATATTTTCATATTTTTGAAAATTTTCCAAAATCCGTGGGTTAACCCCTTCTAAAATAATGAGTTTTCGGTAAATGCTCTATATACTAAAGTTTATACTTTTCACTTTTGTTTAAAAATTTCAAACCACATTCGTCATTTCAATTAATGTATTCTAAACTATCTTTCATGGTATATAGGAACCATTATATTTTTTAATAATTAATTTACTAAATTTTCATAGATTAGGGGAATTATTATTAAAAAATCTTCATTATCTAGAGAAACGGAGACAACAGAGGTTCTAAACTCTTTGACAATCATCTTATGTTAGTTCTCGATGAAACTATACACTAAAACCAGATTTTCATATTTTTGAAATTTTTCCAAAATCCGTGGGTTAACCCCCCTTCTAAGATATTGAGTTTTCGGTAAATGCTCTATATACTGAAGATTATACTATTCACTTTTGTTTAAAAATATCAAACCACATTCTACATTTGAATTAATGTATTCTAAACTATCTTTCATATTATATAGGAATCATTCTAATTTTTTAATAATTAGTTTACTAAAATTCATATACTGCATATATAGTGGAATTACCATTATCAAATATTCCTTATCTAGAGATACGGAGACAACAGAGGTTCTAAACTCTTTGACCATCATCGTATGTTAGTGCTCGATGAAAATTTACACTAAAAAAAGATTTTCATATTTTTGAAAATTTTCCAAAATCAGTGGGTTAACCCCTTCTAAAATAATGAGTTTTCGGTAAATGCTCTATATACTAAAGTTTATACTTTTCACTTTTGTTTAAAAATTTCAAACCACATTTGACATTTCAATTAATGTATTCTAAACTATCTTTCATGGTATATAGGAATTATTCTAATTTTTTAATATTTAATTTACTAAAATTTCAAATAATGCCTAGATTAGTGGAATTATTATTAAAAATCTTCATTATCTAGAGAAACGGAGACAACATAGATTCTAAACTCTTTGACCATCATCTTATGTTAGTGCTCGATGAAACTATACACTAAAACAAGATTTTCATATTTTTGAAATTTTTCCAAATTCCATGGGTTAACCCCTTCTAAAATATTGAGTTTTCGGTAAATGCTCTATATACTGAAGTTTATACTCTTCACTTTTGTTTAAAAATTTAAAACCACATTCGACATTTGAATTAATGTATTCTAAACTATATTTCATGGTATATAGGAATAATTCTAATTTTTTAATATTTAGTTTACTAAAATTTCATATACTGCATAGATTAGTGGAATTAGCATTATAAAATATTCATTATCTATAGAAACGGAGACAGCATAGGTTTTAAACTCTTTGAACATCATCTTATGTTAGTTCTCGATGAAACTATACACTAAAACAAGATTTTTATATTTTTGAAAATTTTCCAAAATCCGTGGGTTAACCCCTTCTAAAATAGTGAGTTTTCGTTAAATGCTCTATATACTGAAGTTTATACTCTTCAATTTTTGTTTTAAAAAATTCAAACCACATTCTACATTTGAATTAATGTATTCTAAACTATCTTTCATGGTATATAGGAATAATTCTATTTTTTAATATTTAGTTTACTAAAATTTCATATAATGCCTAGGGTAGGGGAATTATTATTAAAAATCTTCATTATCTAGAGAAACATAGACAATAGAGGTTCTAAACTCTTTGACCATCATCTTATGTTAGTTCTCGATGAAACTATACACTAAAACCAGATTTTCATATTTTTGAAATTTTTCCAAAATCCGTGGGTTAACCCCTTCTAAGATAATGAGTTTTTGGTAAATCAGGATCCCTTTTATAAAATTACCCCTACTCTTCCATGGTATATTACTTTTTGTACCATCAAATTTGTATTAAAAATAAAAATTCATTAAGGATAAAGGAGGAAATGAAAAAGAGACCACATAAACAACCAAATAATTCATGTGACATTTTTATTTATCACTCCTATTATCGCATTTGAACCAATTAAACCAGTATTAATAGGATAGTAAATATGTTTTCGTGTTCTCATGAACAAAATGATATACGATTGTTGGGGGTTTTAATGTTCTCATGTTCTCATATTCTCATCCATTATTAGATTAGACACCAAATTGACCTTTCCACACATAAGGCCAATGTTCAAAACTCTATGAACATCATCTTATGTTAGTTCTCGATTGAACTAATACACTAAAACCAGATTTTTATATTTTTGAAATTTTTCCAAAATCCGTGGGTTTACCCCTTCCACAATATTGAGTTTTCGGTAAATGCTCTATATACTGAAGATTATACTCTTCACTTTTGTTTAAAAATTTCAAACCACATTCTACATTTGAATTAATGTATTCTAAACTATCTTTCATATTATATAGGAATCATTCTAATTTTTTAATAATTAGTTTACTAACATTCATATACTGCATATATAGTGGAATTACCATTATCAAATATTCCTTATCTAGAGATACAGAGACAACAGAGGTTCTAAACTCTTTGACCATCATCTTATGTTAGTGCTCGATGAAACTTTACACTAAAAAAAGATTTTCATATTTTTGAAAATTTTCCAAAATCCGTGGGTTAACCCCTTCTAAAATAATGAGTTTTCGGTAAATGCTCTATATACTAAAGTTTATACTTTTCACTTTTGTTTAAAAATTTCAAACCACATTCGACATTTCAATTAATGTATTCTAAACTATCTTTCATGGTATATAGAAATCATTCTAATTTTTTAATATTTAATTTACTAAAATTTCAAATAATGCCTAGATTAGTGGAATTATTATTAAAAAATCTTCATTATCTAGAGAAACGGAGACAACAGAGATTCTAAACTCTTTGACCATCATCTTATGTTAGTGCTCGATGAAACTATACACTAAAACAAGATTTTCATATTTTTGAAATTTTTCCAAATTCCATGGGTTAACCCTTCTAAAATATTGAGTTTTCGGTAAATGCTCTATATACTGAAGTTTATACTCTTCACTTTTGTTTAAAAATTTAAAACCACATTCGACATTTGAATTAATGTATTCTAAACTATATATCATGGTATATAGGAATAATTCTAATTTTTTAATATT
This sequence comes from Raphanus raphanistrum subsp. raphanistrum, assembly GCA_019706035.1. Classification (NCBI taxonomy): domain Eukaryota; kingdom Viridiplantae; phylum Streptophyta; class Magnoliopsida; order Brassicales; family Brassicaceae; genus Raphanus; species Raphanus raphanistrum. The sequence continues at coordinate 57,372,061 of CM033988.1, forward strand.
TAGTTTACTAAAATTTCATACAATGCATAGATTAGTGGAATTAGCATTATAAAATATTCATTATCTAGAGAAACGGAGACAACATAGGTTCTAAACTCTTTGAACATCATCTTATGTTAGTTCTCGATGAAACTATACACTAAAACCAGATTTTCATATTTTTGAAAATTTTCCAAAATTCGTGGTTTAACCCCTTCTAAAATAGTGATTTTTCGTTAAATGCTCTATATACTGAAGTTTATACTCTTCAATTTTGTTTAAAAAATTCGAACCACATTCTACATTTGAATTAATGTATTCTAAACTATCTTTCATGGTATATAGGAATAATTTATTTTTTTAATATTTAGTTTACTAAAATTTCATATAATGCATAGATTAGGGGAATTATTATTAAAAAATCTTCATTATCTAGAGAAACGGAGACAACAAAGGTTCTATACTCTTTGACCATCATCTTATGTTAGTTCTCGATGAAACTATACACTAAAGCCAGATTTTCATATTTTTGAAATTTTTCCAAAATCCGTGGGTTAACCCCTTCTAAGATATTGAGTTTTCGGTAAATGCTCTATATACTAAAGTTTATACTTTTCACTTTAGTTTAAAAATTTCAAACCACATTCGACATTTCAATTAATGTATTCTAAACTATCTTTCATGGTATATAGGAATCATTCTAATATTTTAATATTTAGTTTACTAAATTTTCATATACTATCTAGATTAGTGGAATTAGCATTATAAAATCTTCATTATCTAGAGAAAATGAGACAATAGAGGTTCCAAACTCTTTGTACATCATCTTATGTTAGTTATCGATTAAACTAATACACTAAAACCAGATTTTTGTATTTTTGAAAATTTTCCAAAATCTGTGGGTTACCCCTTCTAAAATATTGAGTTTTCGGTAAATGCTCTATATACTGAAGATTATACTCTTCACTTTTGTTTCAAAATTTCAAACCACATTCTACATTTGAATTAATGTATTATAAACTATCTTTCATGGTATATAGGAGTCATTCTAATTTTTTAATATTTAGTTTACTAAAATTTCATATACTGCCTAGATTAGTAGAATTATCATTATCAAATATTCATTATCTAGAGATACGGAGACAATAGAGGTTCTAAACTCTTTGACCATCATCTTAGGTTAGTGCTCGATGAAAATATACACTAAAACAAGATTTTCATATTTGTGAAAATTTTCCAAAATCCGTGGGTTAACACCTTCTTAATGAGTTTTCGGTAAATTCTCTATATACTAATGTTTATACTCTTCAATTTTGTTTAAAAATTTCAAACCACTTTCGACATTTTAATTAATGTATTCTAAACTATCTTTCATGGTATATAGAAATCATTCTAATTTTTTAATATTTACTTTACTTAAATTTCATATACTTCCTAGATTAGTGGAATTATTATTATAAAATATTCATTATCTAGAGATACGGAGAGAACAGAGGTTCTAAACTCTTTGACCATCATCTTATGTTAGTGATCGATGAAACTATACACTAAAACCAGATTTTTGTATTTTTAAAAATTTTCCAAAATCCGTGGGTTAACCCCTTCCAAAAAATATTGAGTTTTCGGTAAATGCTCTATATAGTAAATTTTATATTCTTCACTTTTCTTTAAAAAATTCAAACCACATTCGACACTTCAATTAATGTATTCTAAACTATCTTTCATGGTATATAGGAATCATTATAATTTTTTAATATAAAGTTTACTAAAATTTCATATAATGCCTAGATTAGGAGAATTATTATTAAAAAATCTTCATTATCTAGAGAAACAGAGACAACAGAGGTTCTAAACTCTTTGACCATCATCTTATGTTAGTGCTCGATGAAACTATACACTAAAACCGGATTTTCATATTTTTGATTTTTTTTCCAAAATCCATGGGTAACCCCTTCTAAAATATTGAGTTTTCGGTAAATGCTCTATATACTGAAGTTTATACTCTTCACTTTTGTTTCAAAATTTCAAACCTCATTCGAAATTTCAATTAATGTATTATAAACTTTATTTCATGTTCATGGTATTTAGGAATCATTCTAATTTTTTAATATTTAGTTTACTAAAATTTCATATAATGCCTAGATTAGTGGAATTATTATTAAAAAAATATTCATTATCTTGAGAAACGGAGACAACAGAGGTGCTAAACTCTTTGAACATCATCTTATGTTAGTTCTCGATGAAAGTATACACTAAAACCAGATTTTTATATTTTTGAAAATCTTCCAAAATCCGTGGGTTAACCCCTTCTAAAATAGTGAGTTTTCGGTAAATCCTCTATATACTGAAGTTTATACTCTTCACTTTTGTTTAAAAATTTCAAACCACATTCGATATTTCAATTAATGTTTTCTAAACTATATTTCATGGTATATAAGAATCATTCTAATTTTTTAATATTTAGTTTACTAAAATTTCATATAATGCCTAGTTAGGGGAATTATTATTAAAAAATCTTCATTATCTAGAGAAACGGAGACAACAGAGGTTCTAAACTCTTTGACCATCATCTTATGTTATTTCTCGATGAAACTATACACTAAAACCAGATTTTCATATTTTTGAAATTTTTCCAAAATCCGTGGGTAAGATATTGAGTTTTCGGTAAATGCTCTATATACTAAAGATTATACTCTTCACTTTTGTTTAAAAAAATTTCAGACCGCATTCTACATTTGAATTAATGTATTCGAAACTATCTTTCATAGTATATAGGAATCATTCTAATTTTTTTAATAATTAGTTTACTAAAATTCATATACTGCATATATAGTGGAATTAGTTTAATAATTAATAATTAGTTTACTAAAATTCATTATCTAGAGAAACGGAGACAACAGAGGTTCTAAACTCTTTGACCATCATCTTATGTTAGTTCTCGATGAAACTATACACTAAAACCAGATTTTCATATTTTTGAATTTTTTCCAAAATCCGTGGGTTAACCCTTTCTAAAATAGTGATTTTTCGTTAAATGCTCTATATACTGAAGTTTATACTCTTCAATTTTGTTTAAAAAATTCAAACCACATTCTACATTTGAATTAATGTATTCTCAACTATCTTTCATGGTATATAGGAATTATTCTATTTTTTTAATATTTAGTTTACTAAAATTTCATATAATGCCTAGATTAGGGGAATTATTATTAAAAAATCTTCATTATCTAGAGAAACGGAGACAACAGAGGTTCTAAACTCTTTGACAATCATCTTATGTTAGTTCTCGATGAAACTATACACTAAAACCAGATTTTCATATTTTTGAAATTTTTCCAAAATCCGTGGGTTAACCCCCTTTCTAAGATATTGAGTTTTCGGTAAATGCTCTATATACTGAAGATTATACTCTTCACTTTTGTTTAAAAATTTCAAACCACATTCTACATTTGAATTAATGTATTCTAAACTATCTTTCATAGTATATATGAATCATTCTAATTTTTTAATAATTAGTTTATTAATATTCATATGCTGCATATATAGTGGAATTACCATTATCAAATATTCCTTATCTAGAGATACGGAGACAACAGAGGTCCTAAACTCTTTGACCATCATCTTATGTTAGTGCTCGGTGAAAATTTACATTAAAAAAGGATTTTCATATTTTTGAAAATTTTCCAAAATCCGTGAATTAACCCCTTCTAAAATAATGAGTTTTCGGTAAATGCTCTATATGCTAAAGTTTATACTGTTCACTTTTGTTTAAAAATTTCGAACCACATTCGACATTTCAATTAATATATTCTAAACTATCTTTCATGGTATATAGTAATCATTCTAATTTTTTAATATATAATTTACTAAAATATCATATAATGCCTAGATTAGTGGAATTATTATTAAAAAAATTTCATTTTCTAGAGAAACGGAGACAACAGAGATTCTAAACTTTTTGACCATCATCTTAAGTTAGTGCTCGATGAAACTATACACTAAAACAAGATTTTCATATTTTTCCAAATTCCATGGGTTAACCCCTTCTAAAATAGTGATTTTTTGGTAAATCTTCTATATACTGAAGTTTATACTCTTCACTTTTGTTTAAAAATTTCAAACCACATTCGACATTTCAATTAATGGATTCTAAACTATATTTCATGGTATATAGAAATCATTCTAATTTTTAATATTTAGTTTAGTAAAATTTCATATAATGCCTAGATTAGTGGAATTATTATTAAAAATATTCATTATCTAGAGAAACGGAGACAACATAGGTTCTAAACTCTTTGAACATCATCTTATGTAAGTGCTCGATGAAACTATACACTAAAACCTGATTTTCATATTATTGATTTTTTTCCAAAATCCATGGGTTAACTAACCCCTTCTAAAATATTGAGTTTTCGGTAAATGCTCTATATACTGAAGTTTATACTCTTCACTTTTGTTTCAAAATTTCAAACCACATTCGACATTTAGACTAATGTATTCTAAACTATATTTCTGGTATGTGGAATAATTCTAATTTTTTAATTTTTAATTTACTAAACTTTCATGTAATACCTAGATTAGTGGAATTATTATTAAAAAATCTTCATTATCTAGAGAAACGGAGACAACAGAGGTTCTAAACTCTTTAAACATCATCTTATGTTAGTTCTCTATGAAACTATACACTAAAACAATATTTTCATATTTTTGAAAATTTTCCAAAATACGTGTGTTAACCAGTTACTTTCTAAAATATTGAGTTTTCGGTAAATGCTCTATATACTAAAGTTTATACTCTTCACTTTTGTTTAAAAATTTCAAACCACATTCGACATTTCAATTAATGTATTCTAAACTATCTTTCATGGTAGATAGGAATCATTTTAATTTTTTAATATTTAGTTTACTAAAATTTCATATACTGCCTAGATTAGTGGAATTACCATTATAAAATATTCATTATCTAGAGATACGGAGACAACAGAGGTTATAAACTCTTTGACCATCATCTTATGTTAGTGATCGATGAAACTATACACTAAAACCAGATATTCATATTTTTGAAAAATTTCCAAAATCCATGGGTTAACTAAGAAATATTGAGTTTTCGGTAAATCCTCTATATACTAGAGTTTATATTCTTCACTTTTGTTTAAAAATTTCAAACCACATTCGACATTTCAATTGATGTATTCTAAACTATCTTTCATGGTATATAGGAATCATTCTAATTTTTTAATAATTAGTTTACTAAAATTTCATATAATGCCTAGATTAGGGGAATTATTATTAAAAAATCTTCATTATCTAGAGAAACTGAGACAACAGAGGTTCTAAACACTTTGACCATCATCTTATGTTAGTGCTCGATGAAACTATACACTAAAACCAAATTTTTCATATTTTTGAAATTTTTCAAAAATCCATGGTTTAACCCCTTCTAAAATATTGAGTTTTCGGTAAATGCTCTATATACTGAAGTTTATACTCTTCACTTTTGTTTAAAAATTTCAAACCACATTCGAAATTTCAATTAATGTATTCTAAACTATATTTCATGTTCATGGTATTTAGGAATCATTCTATTTTTTTAATATTTAGTTTACTAAAATTTCATATCATGCCCAGATTAGTGGAATTATTATTAAAAATCTTCATTATCTTGAGAAACGGAGACAACAAAGGTCCTAAACTCTTTGAACATCATCTTATGTTAGTTCTCGATGAAACTATACACTAAAACCAGATTTTTATATTTTTGAAAATCTTCCAAAATCTGTGGGTTAACCCCTTCTAAAATAGTGAGTTTTTGGTAAATCCTCTATATACTGAAGTTTATACTCTTCATTTTTGTTTAAAATTTTCAAACCACATTCGACATTTCAATTAATGTATTCTAAACTATATTTCATGGTATATAGGAATCATTCTAATTTTTTAATATTTAATTTACTAATATTTCATTTAATGTCTAGATTAGTGGAATTATTATTAAAAAATCTTCATTATCTAGAGAAACGGAGACAACATAGGTTCTAAACTCTTTAAACATCATCTTATGTTAGTGTTCGATGAAACTATAAACTAAAACTGGATTTTCATATTTTTGATTTTTTTCCAAAATCCATGGGTTAACCCTTTCTAAAATATTGAGTTTTCGGTAAATGCTCTATATACTGAAGTTTATACTCTTCACTTTTGTTTCAAAATTTCAAACCACCTTCGACATTTCAATTAATGTATTCTTAACTATATTTCATGGTATATAAGAATAATTCTAACTTTTTAATTTTTAGTTTACTAAACTTTCATGTAATACCTAGATTAGTGGATTTATTATTAAAAAATCTTCATTATCTAGAGAAACGGAGACAACAGAGGTTCTAAACTCTTTAAACATCATCTTATGTTAGTTGTCTATGAAACTTTACACTAAAACAATATTTTCATATTTTTAAAAATTTTCCAAAATACGTGTGTTAACCCTTTCTAAAATATTGAGTTTTCGGTAAATACTCTATATACTAAAGTTTATACTCTTCACTTTTGTTTAAAAATTTCAAACCACATTCGACATTTCAATTAATGTATTCTAAACTATCTTTCATGGTAGATATGAATCATTTTAATTTTTTTAATATTTAATTTACTAAAATTTCATATACTGCCTAGATTAGTGGAATTACCATTATCAAATATTCATTATCTAGAGATACGGAGACAACATAGTGTCTAAACTCTTTGAACATCATCTTATGTTAGTGCTCAATGAAACTATAAACTAAAACTGGATTTTCATATTTTTGATTTTTTTTTCCAAAATCCATGGGTTAACCAACCCTTTATAAAATATTGAGTTTTCGGTAAATGCTATATATACTGAAGTTTATACTCTTCACTTTTGTTTCAAAATTTCAAACCACATTTGACATTTCAATTAATGTATTCTTAACTATATTTCATGGTATATAGGAATAATTCTAATTTTTTAATTTTTAGTTTACTAAACTTTCATGTAATACCTAGATTAGTGGAATTATTATTAAAAAATCTTCATTATCTAGAGAAACGGAGACAACAGAGGTTCTAAACTCTTTAAACATCATCTTATGTTAGTTGTCTATGAAACTATACACTAAAACAATATTTTCATATTTTTGAAAATTTTCCAAAATACGTGTGTTAACCAGTTACTTTCTAAAATATTGAGTTTTCGGTAAATGCTCTATATACTAAAGTTTATACTCTTCACTTTTGTTTAAAAATTTCAAACCACATTCGACTTTTCAATTAATGTATTCTAAACTATCTTTCATGATAGATAGGAATCATTTTAATTTTTTAATATTTAGTTTACTAAAATTTCATATACTGCCTAGATTAGTGGAATTACCATTATCAAATATTCATTATCTAGAGATACGGAGACAACATAGTGTCTAAACTCTTTGAACATCATCTTATGTTAGTGCTCAATGAAACTATAAACTAAAACTGGATTTTCATATTTTTGATTTTTTTTTCCAAAATCCATGGGTTAACCAACCCTTTATAAAATATTGAGTTTTCGGTAAATGCTCTATATACTTAAGTTTATACTCTTCACTTTTGTTTCAAAATTTCAAACCACATTTGACATTTCTATTAATGTATTCTTAACTATATTTCATGGTATATAGGAATAATTCTAATTTTTTAATTTTTAGTTTACTAAACTTTCATGTAATACCTAGATTAGTAGAATTATTATTAAAAAAATCTTCATTATCTAGAGAAACGGAGACAACAGAGGTTCTAAACTCTTTAAACATCATCTTATGTTAGTTGTCTATGAAACTATACACTAAAACAATATTTTCATATTTTTGAAAATTTTCCAAAATACGTGTGTTAACCCTTTCTAAAATATTGAGTTTTCGGTAAATGCTCTATATACTAAAGTTTATACTCTTCACTTTTGTTTAAAAATTTCAAACCACATTCGACATTTCAATTAATGTATTCTAAACTATCTTTCATGGTAGATAGGAATCATTTTAATTTTTTAATATTTAGTTTACTAAAATTTCATATACTGCATAGATTAGTGGAATTACCATTATCAAATATTCATTATCTAGAGATACGGAGACAACACAGGTTCTAAACTCTTTGACCATCATCTTATGTTAGTTCTCGATGAAACTATACACTTAAACCGGAATTTCATATTTTTGAAAATTTTCCAAAATCCATGGGTTTACCCCTTCTAAAATACTGAGTTTTCGGTAAATGCTCTATATACTGAAGATTATACTCTTCAATTTTGTTTAAAAATTTCATACCACATTCTACATTTGAATTAATGTATTCTAAACTATATTTCATGGTATATAAGAGTCATTCTAATTTTTTAATATTTAGTTTACTAAAATTTCATATACTGCGGAGATTAGTGGAATTACCAATATCAAATATTCATTATCTAGAGATACGGAGACAACAGAGGTTCTAAAGTATTTTACCATCATCTTATGTTAGTGCTCGATGAAAATATACACTAAAACAAGATTTTCATATTTTTAAAAAATTTCCAAAATCCGTGGGTTAACCCTTCTAAAATAATGATTTTTCGGTAAATGCTCTATATACTGAAGTTTATACTCTTCATTTTTGTTTAAAAGTTTCAAACCTCTACCTTTTAATTAATGTATTCTAAACTATCTTTCATGGTATATAGGAATAATTCTAGTTTTTTAATATTTAGTTTACTAAAATTTAATATACTGCCTATATTTGTGGAATTAGCATTATAAAATATTCATTATCTAGAGAAACGGAGACAAAAGATGTTCTAAACTCTTTGACCATCATCTTATGTTAGTGCTAGATGAAACTATACACTAAAACCAGATTTTCATATTTTTGAAAACTTTCCAAAATCCGTGGGTTAACCCCTTCTAAAATAATGATTTTTCGGTAAATGCTCTATATACTAAAGATTATACTCTTCACTTTTGTTTAAAAATTTCAAACCACATTCTACATTTGAATTAATGTATTATAAACAACCTTTCATAGTATATAGGAATCATTCTAATTTTTTAATATTTAGTTTACTAAAATTCATATACTGCATATATAGTGGAATTACCATTATCAAATATTCCTTATCTAGAGATACGGAGCCAACAAAGGTTTTAAAATATTTGACCATCATCTTATGTTAGTGCTCCATGAAACTATACACTAAAAAAAGATTTTCATATTTTTGAAAATTTTCCAAAATCCGTGGGTTAACTCCTCCTAAAATAATGAGTTTTCGGTAAATGCTCTATATATTAAAGTTTATACTTTTCACTTTTATTTATTAATTTCAAACCACATTCGAAATTTTAATTAATGTATTCTAAACTATAACGCCTAGATTAGTGGAATTATTATAAAAAAAATCCTCATTATCTAGAGAAACGGAGACAACCGAGATTCTAAACTCTTTGACCATCTTCGTATGTTAGTGCTCGATGAAACTATACACTAAAACCAGATTTTCATATTTTTGAAATTTTTCCAAATTCCGTTAACCCCTTCTAAAATATTGAGTTTTCGGTAAATGCTCTATATACTGAAGTTTATACTCTTCACTTTTGTTTAAAAATTTAAAACCACATTCGACATTTCAATAAATGTATTCTAAACTATCTTTCATGGTATATAAGAATTATTCTAATATTTTAATATTTAGTTTACTAAAGTTTCATATAATGCCTAGATTAGTGGAATTAGCATTATAAAATCTTCATTATCTAGAGAAACGGAGACAATAGAGGTTTTAATCTCTTTGTACATCATCTTATGTTAGTTCTCAATTAACTAATACACTAAAACCAGATTTTTATATTTTTGAAAATTTTCCAAAATCTGTGGGTTAACCCATTCTAAATTATTGAGTTTTCGGTAAATGCTCTATATACTGAAGTTTATACTCTTCACTTTTGTTTAAAATTTTAAAACCACATTCTACATTTCAATTAATGTATTCTAAACTATCTTTCATGGTATATAGGAATCATTCTAATATTTTAATATTTAGTTTACTAAAATTTCATATACTGCCTAGATTAGTGGAATTAACATTATAAAATCTTCATTATCTAGAGAAACGGAGACAATAGAGGTTCTAAACTCTTTGTACATCATCTTATGTTAGTTCTCGATTAAACTAATACACTAAAACCAGATTTTTATATTTTTGAAATTTTTCCAAAATCTGTGGGTTAACCCCTTCTAAAATATTGAGTTTTCGGTAAATGCTCTATATACTGAAGATTATACTCTTCATTTTTGTTTAAAAATTTCAAACCACATTCTACTTTTGTTTAAAATGTGGTTTGAAATTTCAATTTCATATACTGCCTAGATTAGTGGAATTATCATCAAAAAAATCTTCATTATCTAGAGAAACGGAGACAACAGAGGTTCTAAACTCTTTGAACATCATCTTATGTTAGTTCTCGGCAAAACTATACACTAAAACATGATTTTCATATTTTTGAAAATTTTCCAAAATCTGTGGGTTATCCCCTTCTAAAATAGTGAGTTTCGGTAAATGCTCTATATACTGAAGTTTATACTCTTCACTTTTGTTTAAAAATTTCAAACCACATTCGACATTTCAATTAATGTATTCTAAACTATATTTCATGGTATATAGGAATCATTCTAATTTTTTAATATTTAATTTACTAAAATTTCATATAATACCTAGATTAATGGAATTATTATTAAAAAATCTTCATTATCTAGAGAAACGGAGACAACAGAGGTTCTAAACTCTTTGACCATCATCTTATATTAGTGCTCAATGAAAATATACACTAAAACAAGATTTTCATATTTTTGAAAATTTTCCAAAATTCATGGGTTAACCCCTTCTAAAAAAATAGATTTTTCGTTAAATGCTCTATATACTGAAGTTTATACTCTTCACTTTTGTTTAAAAATTTCAAACCACGTTCTACATTTGAATTAATGAAATATAAACTATCTTTCGTGGTATATAGAAATCATTATAATTTTTTAATATTTAGTTTACTAAAATTTCATATACTGTCTAGATTAGTGGAATTACCATTATCAATTATTCATTATTTAGAGATATTGAGACAACAGAGGTTCTAAACTCTTTGACCATCATCTTATGTTAGTGCTCGATGAAACTATACACTAAAACCAGATTTTCATATTTTTGAAATTTTTCCAAAATCCATGGGTTTAACCCCCTTCTAAAATAGTGATATTTCGGTAAATGCTCTATATACTGAAGTTTATACTCTTCACTTTTGATTAAAAATTTCAAACCACATTCTACATTTGAATTAATGTATTTTAAACTATATTTCATGGTATATAGGAATCATTCTAATTTTTTAATATTTAGTTTACTAAAATTTCATATACTCGATAGATTAGTGGAATTAGCATTATAAAATATTCATTATCTAGAGAAACGGAGACAATAGAGGTTCTAAACTCTTTGACCATCATCTTATGTTAGTTCTCGATGAAACTATACACTAAAACCATATTTTCATATTTTTTAATTTTTCTAAAATCCGTGGGTTAACACCTTCTAAAATATTGAGTTTTCGGTAAATGTTCTATATACTGAAGATTATACTCTTTACTTTTGATTAAAAATTTCAAACCACATTCTACATTTGAATTAATGTATTCTTAACTATTTTTAATAGTATATAGGAATCATTCTAATTTTTTAATATTTAGTTTACTAAAATTTCATATACTGCCTAGATTAGTGGAATTATCATCAAAAAATATTCTTTATTTAGAGAAACGGAGACAACAGAGGTTCTAAACTCTTTGAACATCATATTATGTTAGTTCTCGACAAAAATATACACTAAAACATGATTTTCATATTTTTGAAAATTTTCCAAAATCTGTGGGTTAACCCCTTCTAAAATAGTGAGTTTCGGTAAATGCTCTATATACTGAAGTTTATAATCTTTACTTATGTTTAAAAATTTCAAACCACAATTGACATTTCAATTAATGTATTCTAAACTATATTTCATGGTATATAGGAATGATTCTAATTTTTTAATATTTAGTTTACTAAAATTTCATATAATGCCTAGATTAGTTGAATTATTATTAAAAAATCTTCATTATCTAGAGAAACGGAGACAACAGAGGTTCTAAACTCTTTGACCATCATCTTATATTAGTGCTCAATGAAACTATACACTAAAACAAGATTTTCATATTTTTGAAAATTTTCCAAAATTCATTGGTTAACCCCTTCTAAAAAATTGATTTTTCGGTAAATGCTCTATATACTGAAGTTTATACTCTTCACTTTTGTTTAAAAATTTCAAACCACATTCTACATTTGAATTAATGAAATATAAACTATCTTTCGTGGTATATAGAAATCATTCTAATTTTTTAATATTTAGTTTACTAAAATTTCATATACTGTCTAGATTAGTGGAATTACCATTATCAAATATTCATTATTTAGAGATACGGAGACAACATAGGTTCTAAACTCTTTGACCATCATCTTATGTTAGTACTCGATGAAACTATACACTAAAATCAGATTTTCATATTTTTGAAATTTTTCCGAAATCCATGGGGTAACCCTTTCTAAAATAGTGATTTTTCAGTAAATGCTCTATATAGTGAAGTTTATACTCTTCACTTTTGTTTAAAAATTTCAAACCACATTCTACATTTGAATTAATGTATTCTAAACTATATTTCATGGTATATAGGAATCATTCTAATTTTTTAATATTTAGTTTACTAAAATTTCATATACTGGCTAGATTAGTGGAATTAGCATTATAAAATATTCATTATCTAGATAAACGGAGACAATAGAGGTTCTAAACTCTTTGACCATCATCTTATGTTAATTCTCGATGAAACTATACACTAAAACCATATTTTCATATTTTTAAAATTTTCTAAAAATCTGTGGGTTAACTAACCCCTTCTAAAATATTGAGTTTTTGGTAAATGCTCTATATACTGAAGATTATACTCTTCACTTTTATTTAAAATTTTCAAACCACATTCTACATTTGAATTAATGTATTCTTAACTATCTTTAATAGTATATAGGAATCATTCTAATTTTTTAATATTTAGTTTACTAAAATTTCATATACTGCCTAGATTAGTGGAATTATCATCAAAAAAATCTTCATTATCTAGAGAAACGGAGACAACAGAAGTTCTAAACTCTTTGAACATCATCTTATGTTAGTTCTCGACAAAACTATACACTAAAACATGATTTTCATATTTTTGAAAATTTTCCAAAATCCGTGGGTTAACCCCTTCTAAAATTGTGAGTTTCGGTAAATGCTCTATATAGTGAAGTTTATACTCTTCACTTTTGTTTTAAAAATTTTAAACCACATTCGACACATTTCAACTAATGTATTCTAAACTATATTTCATGGTATATAGGAATCATTCAAATTTTTAATATTTAGTTTACTAAAATTTCATATACTGCCTAGATTAGTAGAATTAACACTATAAAATCTTCATTATCTATAGAAACGGAGACAACATAGGTTCTAAACTCTTTGACCATCATCTTATATTAATGCTCTAAGAAATTATACACTAAAACAAGATTTTCATATTTTTGAAATTTTTCCAAAATCTGTGGGTTAACCCCTCCTAAAATAATGAATTTTCGGTAAATACTCTATATACAAGAGATTTTAATGATAATCTCTAGAATGAAGAGTTTAGAACCTCTTTGACCATCATCTTATGTTAGTTCTCGATGAAACTATACACTAAAACCAGATTTTCATATTTTTAAATTTTGGAGATAAATGCTCTATATACTACTAAAGTTTAAACTCTTCACTTTTGTTTAAATATTTCAAACCACATTCGACATTTGAATTAATGTATTCTAAACTATCTTTCGCCCTATTCTATATTCTCTTACTATTATTAATTTTTTTTATGTTGCCTCGCTGCTAAGACAAAAAATGTATGTCTTAAGCCACGATGAAATGATGCTGATGTGAACTGATACATACGAATCACCAACCAACGTCGGGGTCATCATAAACTAAGAAGAAACAAATAATACTCAAAGACAAACTTGTCTCTTTCTGACTATGAGAATCATTATGGAACGACAACTTGACATGATGTAGAGAGTCTTGGAATGGTAAGGAGTTCTTTGAGAAGGACGACAGATTCTTCTGCCTTTATGGAAACATCCAAGAATAAGGTCAGTTTCTTGAGGATCCTCGAGTTCCCAAGTAAGTAACTCACTAGCTTCATCTCCCTCGCCTCCCTTTTCAATGGCCTTTCTATCTTAACATACTCAAGAGACGATAGGAAACACTGAGGTTGGAACAAGATATTAACTCCTTCCTTCTCCCGACCTCTAATAGATCCCTGCAATTACACACACAACCAAATAGAATGAAACGCTAGTTCAACATATAATACTCTTATTAAGATAGCAAGTAGCTAATAATCCTTACCACGACAAGAGACTTTAGATTCGGACAGCTCTCGAGAAAGACTGGCAGCATCTCCCACCTGTAGCCGTAGAACTCAACACGCAAGAAGGTCAGGTTACTGAATAAGGGCAGTGGCTCACATCTTGAGTAATCATAAATGACCTACAACACACAGAAGACAAAAGTATCATGAAAAGAGTTTATGGACAATATTCAAAACAGTGAATTCAACAAAGGTATGTATACCTCAAGAGTACTAGAGGCGATGATCATATCTTTAACTCCAGAGATCCCCACAAGAAAACCACGAATCATATTCCTCTTTTGTAAATCATTCGGATCGAAACTCTTATCACAAATCAAGTTAAACACAGTATCGATATCAGCTTCCACAAGAGAAGCCACATCCTTGAGCACAAAACTCGCGACGCGATGATCACCGACCTTCAAATACTCAAGCCTGGGAGCATCAATCTCAACCACGAGCTCCTCCTCATCCAAACCCTCAGAAGAGTCGGAAAGATGAGTGAACCTCAAAAGAGAGCGAGACCGCACGCGCAAAACCTCCACGTCATCGCAGAAACTCCTATCGATAACTAAGCTTTCAAGAACCGGACACTGCGGGATTAGCCTCTCCAACGCTAACTCGTCAGCGAACTTAGCGATAGTGAGATAAATAGTCTTGAGACAAGGCAGAGAAACGAGGTTTGGAATTGGATTAGGTAAAGTTAGTCCAGAGAGCTTTAATGATACTAAACTCTCGCACGTGTAAAGCCTCGTCGGGATGATCGGGAAATCCAAGCTTACGTCCGATTCGTCTGTTACATCGATGTGTTTCACTTTACGTTTAACGAGAGCGTTGATCCAACGGCTGAGATGATCGATCTCTCCGTCGGAATCGTACTTCAATTTGAACTCGTGTAAGCACGGATTGAGATCGAGGAAGCTGTCGACGAATGGTACGAACTCGGGGTGGTATGGATCATACAAGGAAAAATCGAAGTTGGCTAAATCTAGAGAAGGAACGTGTTTCCAGAGGTTTCTCCATCTGGTGGAGAGGATACTGGTCTTGACCGCCTCCTTCGTGGGGAGATTCGAGAGGATCTGAGATAGCAAGCAGTCTGGTAAGCTGCTTATCCAATCGACTTCACTCCTCGATCTTTTCCTGAAACGGTGACGTTTTTCTCCGTCTTCATCCATGAACGCAGGTAACGGATCGAAAAGAAGGGATTTGAGTAGCGAAGGTATCATCAATCTACTACGGTTGCTAGCTACATCAACGCGCGAGAGAACGAAGGAGGAGGAGAGTGTCTACACGTTCCACATTTTCCCGGCGGCGGTTGAAAGTTCTCGGATCAATTCGGTTTAGTACTAGCCACTAGGATTCGAATGTAGTGGTGGTACCTTGGCAACAAGATTCGATCAAAACGACATCGTTTAAAAGATAATTGTGCCGGGCCATGTGTAAACGTAATGGGCCTAAAGCCTAAAATCACATGAAGGCCCCCAATGATAATATACGCTCTCGCCTCTCCCGCCGAGGATCTATCTTCGTCCCGCCTCCCTTGCGCAGTGCTCTCTGACTAGAGTGACAGAGAGAGGAGTCCTCCAGAGAGAGAGAGAGTGAACGCATGAAACTTTCCCAATTAACAATGAGAGAAGAAGAAATCGAGAAGATCCGAGGCGTGGTTCGCGACTGCGTCAGCAAGCACTTGTACTCGTCGGCCATCTTCTTCGCCGATAAAGTCGCAGCTCTCACCAACGACCCAGCCGACATCTATATGCAGGCTCAGGCTCTCTTCCTCGGCCGCCATTACCGTCGCGCCTTTCACCTCCTCAACGCCTCTAAGATCGTCCTCCGTGATCTTCGTTTCCGTTATCTCGCAGCCAAGTGCCTCGTAAAATCCCAATTTTATGCTTAAATTGAAAGTTCAATAGGTTTTTAGGGTTTAACGATTAATTGATGTTTTTTTTTTTTCGTCTCAGGAAGAATTGAAGGAATGGGATCAGTGTCTGTTGATGTTGGGTGATGCCAAGGTTGATGAAGATGGTAATGTGTATGACGCTAAAGATGGTAACTTGATTTACTTTGATAAAGATGGAGAGGACCGTGAGATTAATGTAAGTTAATTTAACCGTTTTTCAGCTCTATATCAACTATATATATTCATATAGCTAGGGAAAGTGTTGGAAATGAAGACTGTGCAAGTACCTTTAACTGATGTATGTGGGTTTGTGTGTCTTGCAGATATCATCTGCAATATGCTTTTTAAGAGGGAAAGCATATGGAGCTTTACAAAACCGCTCACAAGCTCGACAATGGTTTGTTACCTTTCTGTCATTTACATTTTGATGACTGCAAGAGAATGGTCTTGTTGATTTAGTGATGTGTTTTAAATTCATTGAAGTGCTAGGTAGAAATATGGGAAACTTGTTGTGTGTATCCTGGCTGATAAATCGGTTATGATTGTGTGGTGTGTGTGTACGAATCTTGAACTTAGTCTCTTTGTAGCTCATGAATTTCGGTTGTGATTGCAGGTATAAAGCTGCTATCAAGGCTGATCCGCTGTGCTATGAGGTACTACTACCGCTTTATTCAATTGATGCATGTGTTGTTATCATGAAAAGTTTCGGAGCAAATGTGGGAGGATAAATTCTATAAAGTAGTGAAAAATACTAAAGTAGTTTCTCTAATGTTACATGATGTGGTCTCTGTAACCTATCATTTCAGGCATTGGAATGCCTTATTGAAAGTCACATGCTCACATCTGAAGAAGGTGGGTTATGATACTTCAAGTTTTATTTGTTCTTTATTTTAGTGTCTTATTTGTGTCATGGCGCAGTTGTTTACATACTAAAATGTGACTAGGACGTTATTTTTCATAATTTTCAGAATCAAATCTGCTTTCCTCACTTCAATTTAGTCCAGAAGACGGATGGCTCTCTTCTTTCTATTCATGCTTAATAAAGAAGGTAAAATTTATTATGCAGTATTTGATCCGATGTGTTTCGATAGGTATGTAGCACTGATATTTGGAAGTTGCGTGTTTATTCTCTGTTCTGCTGATTTCGTTTTGCAAACATCATTTATTTTTCTTAAGTACTTACTAGTTCTTCATCTCCAGTATGACACAGAGAGCACAGTAGAAGCTAGGTTCAAGAAGCTTGAGAACGAGATTAGTGGTAGTGTGTCTGGCTCATCTATGATCAGTACATTGGTCAATAACACTGATCTGTTGGCCTGTAAAGCTGAGTACTACCATCAATGCTGTCAATATCAGAAGTGTTTCGAACTAACCGCTGGGTAAGTTGCATATTACTGCGGATTCTTAAATTTGATCAATATTAAGCTTGAATGTTTCTAGTAATGTGGACTCTTTTGGTCTAATTTGACAGACTCCTTGAGAAAGATCCGTTTCATCTAAAGGTTACCTTGGTACATTTGGCTGCTGCTATGGAGCTTGGTAATTCAAATGAGCTCTATCTAATGGCATGCAATTTGGTAAAAGACTACCCTTCGAAGTGAGTGTAATTTTTTATTTCTCAAGTTATATAACCTGTGGATGAGCATGTTAATTGGCATATAGGTCTTCTGTTTTTATCCCATTCCTAGCTAGGATATGTTTACCTGTTTTCAGCTTGTTAAGCTATGAAGAAACATTGAGAGCATGATTCATTGTACTGATTTTTCGGTTAAGAATGGTTTTCTGTACTTGATTTGGTTGAAAAAAGCTTTTACATATTGGTGTTTCGGCATTTTCATGAGCTAGTTTGTAATCAGGATTCCTTTGTTTGATGCTTGGTGTGTAAATACTCATTCATGACCTTGTAGGGCTTTGTCATGGTTTGCGGTGGGTTGTTACTACTATAGTATCAAAAAGTATGCTGAAGCACGGCGGTACTTTAGGTAATTATGCTATGACATTATGCTGGCTTTGATCAACTCTAGTAGGCAGGTGGAATGGTATGTATCTGACATGGTGCTCCATTTGCAGCAAAGCGACGAATATAGATGGCTCATTTTCACCAGCTTGGATAGGCTATGGTAATTCCTTCGCCTCCCAAGAGGAGGGTGACCAAGCGATGTCTGCCTATCGCACTGCAGCTAGGCTATTTCCAGGGTAATCAAGTTACTCTGCCTTTCTTCATAATTGTAATGTCCACAATGAGCCGTTCTCATCCCTGAAGCATTGTGGTAGTCTTCTTATTACGTTACGAATCGTCGTTGACAGGGTAAATCTATATATTATCTTGTTCCAGGTGTCATTTGCCAACTCTGTACATTGGAATGGAATATATGCGAACACATAGCTACAAGCTTGCGGACCAGGTATACAAGTTACAACATGCTGTTTGGTGTCTTCAAATTTTATCACTTGCCGTTTCTGCTAATATATTATTTACTTTGATCTCTACTCTTGGTCCAGTTTTTCATGCAAGCAAAGGCAATATGCCCTTCAGATCCACTTGTTTATAATGAACTCGGAGTTGTTGCGTATCATATGGAAGAGTTCGTTCCTTTTTCTCTTTACAGTCTGCTTATCCCCAAATTTTCAGATGCTATCAATGACAAAAATTGAGTCGACAACATTCAATACATTTCAGGTATGGTAAAGCTGTGCGATGGTTTGAGAAGACGTTGGCCCATATACCATCTGTATTAACTGAAATCTGGGAAGCAACTGTGGTCAACCTCGCTCATGCATATAGGAAGCTAAGGTATAGTGGGGTGCCAATACAGCTACCATGATCTTCTTCTTATGTTGGCAATCCTGTGTTTGAATGTAAATGAAGTTATTAGCTCACAAAAAAATTCTTATTAACAGGAAGTACCGTGAAGCTATCTCATACTATGAAAGAGCACTTACACTATCAACTAAAAGCTTAAGCACTTATTCCGGCTTGGCATACACTTACCATTTGCAGGTATACGTTTGCTCTTTAAACTCCAGTCATATTTTTTCTAAAGAGTTGTAATTTTCCCACTTTCATCTTATTCTTTTCCAGGGGAATTTCTCAGCTGCCATCTCTCATTATCACAAGGTATTGCACGCTTCTATATAATGAGCAAACTTCTAGTGATGTCCTTAATAGTTAGCGTGTAGATTAAACCTTCTTCATTTGTTTTGAATTCTCTGCTATGTTTCTTTTCTCAATCTTCAGGCCTTATGGTTGAAACCTGATGATCAATTCTGTACCGAGATGTTGAACGTGGCTCTCATGGATGAATGCCAAACCGGAGTTGATTCAACGGTTGAGCTCTGTTGAGACTTTGGTCAGTTAAAATCAACCGCCTTATTATAGTTCTTGCTGTAATTTATCTGTACTATCATTTTGACGCTTGAAAACATAATATATAACTTATTCCATGCATCCAAGTGACTATTACAATATAATTTTATAAAGAGTCTACACACTTCTGTTTTCCTTATTTTTCAAGTATGGCCCAATGATACAGTAAATCAACAGTCATAGTTCCTTAAGTTTTCTTAATGTGTGAAGGGACAGCTCTGTTTCTCTGCAGTTTTGTCTCCACTGTCTGTGGTTTTAGTCTCTGATATGGGTGGTCCCTTGAGCAGTCCCCCGAACAGCTCTCCTGGATCATAGTAAATCTCAATCTCCTCTGCTCTAAGCAGTTCATCAACCTGTAGAGAAGGAAACCTCTTGATGTAAGCAAAATCCTACTGCAAGAAGTTGTAACCATTGAGAGATTGTTAGGAGGGACACATATTCTGTTTTCGGGCATACCTTTAGAACTCCCAGGCCGAGGAACTGAACCATTTCTCCAGTAGGAGCATGGCCTTTGAAGTTTCCTTCAAAGTATCCCCAGTGTCTAAACTTGAAGGCTATATTAGGCGGCCCTGAGTATACGGAAAGTATCTCAAAAGCAAACCCACGCGGTAAAGCAGATCTAAAGGCATCATGTGATGACTCGAAGCTCTCTTCTTCTGGTTTATAGTACTGAAACTCTTCAGGCAGAGAGGTCTTGAGCAAAGCATTGTAGCTCCCAAGCCTAAGCGTTTCTTCAGCTGATAATCCTTCTCTCCCTGATAATGAAAACTCAGTTTTGCTATTTATACAGCTTTAAGATCATACTGATTATGTGTTTTGTGATGATTACCATTGACAAAGAGCTTAAACTTATCAGGGTTTATAGTCTTGAAGTCTTGTAAACGGATCTTGTGTGAGAGCTCCATCTCCCATGACTTGATCGCGTTTTGAACCGTCTCTTCCAAGGATCCTTCTGGCCATACCTGTGATCAAAACCAAACACTAGCAATGAATTAGATTCACAGATTTTGAACGAACTTACCACATACATAAATGAAACGTAAAGGTTATAACCCAAGGACCTTGGTCTGGCCTTCTTCGAAGAGCTGGTTCACAAGGTCAAAAGCTGGAGGGTGACCATACCTCCATTGGACATCTCCTACATCGTTAAGGACAGATCTATACTTATCTCTCTCTTCCCTAGTAGCCATTATTAGCTTTTGATGTAGAGACAGTTAAGCTCGTCTCTCTCTTTTATAATCTCACGATACACGTTAATATCAAGCAAATAGTGTCTCTATGTGTGTGTGGATGGATACTCATGGATCCGATTTTACTAACCTCACTACTTTGACGTAATGAAGTTGTTAAGAGTCACAATCACAGTTTTAAATGATATCAATACTAGGGTGCAACCAATAGCCCACAATAACTTGTTTGTATGTCCAAAATACGCTTCTTTTTTATTGATCGAGATAATGACATGTTTGAACACTATAGAGAAAGTCTTGTAAACTTTTTTAAGTATATGTTTGCTATCTATCTATCACGTCAGATGTTGTATGGTCATTATCTTGACCTTGTCTCAAATTATTGTGGAGACCCGGCTGATATTATATAGTTTATTAGTATAATCAACATGATTGCTATGACTTTATGAAAAAGGCCATAATTGTGATAAAGCAATAGAGAGAGACAAGATAAAGAGTTGGTTTGTGATTACATGAGTTCTTTCTGCTTCGAAGAGCTTGTTCACAGTGTCAAATATCGGAGGACCACCGTATCTCCAGTGTGTATTCCCAGTTTTCTCATCGTTCAAGATCGAACGGTATTTATCGGCCGCCAAGCTCAGAGACGAAAGGCCACCCTCTAGAGGAGTATCCGCAGAAGAAGCCATTTTCTTGAGTTTGCGTAGTAGAGTTTATGAGATAACTAGATAAGAGAGTACTAATATATAGTAACAATTGATGTCCCTTTAACCTAAAGACGATGTCAGAAAAAGACAGATGCCACCGTTTTGTCGTAAATACATATTGGGCGTCATTTCAACCCCATGTGAAGTTGTAGTAAGCTCCAAGTTAGTTACGGTCTGACCCTAAAAAGTATCAATCCTAACCTCAGCTACTGAGCCTAACAGCCTCTGACGTTGCTCATAGACGAATTGATTGTCCTAAGAGAATGGAGAATAAGAAAAACTATGTGCAGTGCAAACACTCTTACTTTATTTACAGTATGTAATAGACAGGATCAAGTCAAATACATATACTATTTTTTATCTTCAAATACATATACTGTCTTAAGAGAACCTTGCGTGAAATCACTGTTAATCATCAGATCAAATTATTCTCGATCATATTCATACCGTTTTAAAAGTCTAAAAGAAGCTGAGGAAGAATCCTCTCCAAATGACTCGCTTCAATCTTATCCATCCCCTCGGCTTCAGCTATTATAGCTGCACGCTGCACAGCCTCTGCAATTTCGCAAATAGTAAAACCCCTTTAGTAACAACAACAACAACAACAACAACATGACTTAACTGAGATTATTACCAAAACCATGATGGATGGATAAACATATGACCTGAGACAAAACTCTTGAGAAGCTCACAGCTAAGTTTCAGAGCGTTTGAGTTGGCTATAATAACAAGAATCACCAAAACATTCATCAAGCTACATAAAAAAGACGAGTAAGAGAGGTTGTTATTATTATTATATAGAACAAACCAGAAGCAAGTCTGTTCTTCTTGGATGTTCCCAGAGCAACCTACATTTTTAGCACCACAAAAATGGTAACTTCGATCAATCGATTTGAACATATTCGAATCTCAGTAATCAGAAGATCATTATAGCTGTTTAGAGAGGATCAAACCTCAGCGTCTGTAGCATCAATGGCATCACTCCTCTCTCTTTCTGCATTCGCAAATAGCAGATGACAAAAAATCAGAATATAAGAGCGGATAAATTAGTCGAGAATAGGTAAAAAAAAACGATACCGCGAAATCTTCGGGCCCAAATGTGCTTGAAGATGGCGTGAATCAGATCCTAATTCCCATCAAGGTAACCAAAAAAAACGAGAATCATCATCGAATGCAGACGAGAGAAAACAGCTATTAATATGAGAAGAATCGAGAGAGAGATTACAGAATCGAAAGCATTGTTGGCGTCCATAGCGTTTTGCGAATGTAAGGAAGATTCTTCCTCCGGTGATACAAAAGATGGCAGCGAATTACGGCGAGCTCCGATGGAGGATTGGAGGGAAGGAATGGATAATCTGAAAGACGAAGAGGGAGAAACTGAACCGGATTTTATTTATACCCCATTAGTTAACCAAGACGAAACTAAACCGATTTTAATCATATACCCGATAATTAACAAAGACGAAACTAAACCGATTTTTAATCACATCTGATAATTAACAAAGACGAAACTAAACTGATTTTTAATCACATCTGATAACTAACAAAGACGAAACTGTGGAAGCACCTTAGCCAAATGGTTAAGGTCTAAAGGCTTTTACACCAGGTCTGGAGTTTGTTTTCCACATTATACAATTTATTGCAAGATTTTCTCAATTCCAGGTTTTAAGTTCCGGAGAAAACGCGATTTATTAAACAACTATGCAGATTATGGAAGACATGATTACAGGCAACTATGCGATTATGGAAGGAAGGATTACAAGAGATCTTCAACATGGTGCAAATACTGGTCAGGCATGGATCTTCATAAGACGGCTCAGATGATGCAATTAGGCGTAGATCTTCATAAGACAGGTAGTATTGTCTGGTTGTCGAATCGTCTATGTAATGTTCCTAATAATTGTAATATCATAATAAACCAGTGTTAAAAAAAAACAAAGACGAAACTAAACCGATTTTTAATCATATATCCGATGAGTCTATAAGCTTACTTGATCCGGTTTTAAATAGTGGAACCAAATAGGTTAGGGAAGGTAAGTAAACGTTGTCATGTTGTTTGGTTTAGAAGCGGTTTACAAGCCAAACTCAACCGAGACTAACCAATCTTCAGATTCAAGATGATTGATCAAACAACAAAGCTAGCCTCTAATAGTATATATGTTGTACTCAGTCTTCTTTAGGACTTGATACTACATCTACTAGATACTGATTCAACTTGTGTCCAAACGTCTTCACGGAGAACGATTCAACCACATGTCTCCTCGCTTCCCTTCCCATTCTACTCCCCAGCTCAGGATCCTCGATGAACTTAGCCATGGCCGAACTGAAATCTTCTGGAGTCGGTTCACATAGATACCCTGTTTCTCCACTCTTTACAGTCTCCACGGGACCACCGCTGTTGCATGCTATCACCGGTTTGTATGCAGCCATTGCTTCTAACGGAACAATACCGAAATGTTCATCCTAAGCATTTTGAAAAATGGTAACATGAGACTTGAAGCTTGGAGAGGAAGAGAACGGTAAAAAAAAGGATGGTGATTTTTAACCGTTGGTGTGTAGAGGACGCACAAGCAGCTTGAGAGGAGTTCGTTTTTTTCAGCGGTTGAACAAGATGTGATGAAGTTTACTCGATTAGAAACCCCTTCTTTCTCCGCTAAGCTTTTGAGCTCCTCCAAGTACTCTACATTCTCTTTCAACCGCTCGTCATATCCGCCTGAACAACGGCTGAGAGTTCTCAGAATGCAAAAACAGTAAACCTTCATTCAATAAGTAGTAAACTTACCAGCAACAGTAAGAGTAACATCATCACTCAGAGTTTGCTTATGTTTGCAGAGAATAGCAAAAGCTGAAACAGCTAGATCAATGTTCTTCTTCCTCTCAAAGCGGTTTATGGAGAGGAAATTCAACCTGGTCAAGACAAGCAGAAGAGAAGCAGCTATAGAAACCAGTATACAAGAACCTCGTAAAGTGGAGTTTAGGGGATATATACAATACTTATGCGCATGAGGTTCATTGAACTGATCGACATTGACTGCAGGGTAAAGAACAGCAGGGCGACTTCCTCGTGCATGAAGACGCTTAAACGTCTTTGCAAATGTTGATGCTGTGAAGTTGCTGTTAACAAGGATCATATCAGCCATTCCTGCAAGCCCGCAAAGAGGTTATGAAGACAGGAGATGGAACTACATATACCAAAAGGCTGGACCGTTAATATAATAACACCAAACCTGTGGTTTGTTCTTCAATAAAGTCAATGGGTTTCCGATACATCCTCCTAAGTGCAGTCGTATGCTTAGCTAACAAGAGATCCGGAAAATGGCAGTAGAAAACAACCTAAGATCCAATCCAAATATGTTTCTTAAAGACTAAGCTGTGAATAATGAAATGCTGACTCAAGCAAAAGTTTGAGGATATACCTTTGATGACCTTTTGAGTTTCAGCAAAGGGACAACGACTGAAACCTGGTCAGCTAGTACAACATCGAAGGAAGACCATCCCAAGAGAACACAAAGCGCAACGAACAAGCACCTCAGGTACGCACAAACCGCGTGCAGACGGTAGAAGATGTGACGTGGCAGGAAAGAACCATACACCGTAACTTGAAAGATGCCTGGATACAACATCACATTATAAAAATATACTGATCCAAGCTTATATAAATGGCTACAAAGTTTAAATAAGCATTCAATTATAAAAATAATCTCAAACACTCTCTCTCTCTCTCTCTCTCTCTCTCTCTCTCTCTCTCTCTCTCTCTCTCTCTCTCTAAACTTCTTTCAAAAGCTAAATTCGTCACTCTTACCAGAGAGAGTTTCCTCGAAGCATCGAGATTTATCGTGGTGAGAGGTGAAGACATGGACTTGATGACCCTGCGACGCAAGCTCAACCGCCGCATCGACGATCAATCTCTCTGCTCCACCTGTGCATTTGCCAGCAATTTCAACGCTTAATCGGTGTGAATCAGGATAGACGAAGATCGAAAAAGTTTGGATGAGGAAGGTACCTATTCCGAGATCTGGATGTATGATGGCGATGTTCATCTTCTTCGAACCTTGTTTTCTCGCCATTTTTGATCTGTGACTTTGCTCACACTGTTGTTTCGCGTCTTCGGAAAGTTAAAGAAGGTAAAAGGATATTTGACCAGCCCGTTCATGGCCCAAGTTGGGTAGCATGATGAGAATTCTCGAGGCCTGTCTGGTTGGCCCAATATCTCTGATTTTAACAAGTTAAACCGCACACTTTTAAGGTTGTTATCTCACCCATTATTTCTGTTATGAACAATTTTTCGGTCATGAACTTTCGCTTTGTAATACTTTCATCATAATTCTCTTTGTTTTCAATCAGAGTGATAAGAAACAAGCTGGCGTGGGCTTTGTATTGGTAACATTCTGAGTTGTGATGTATGAAAAAACTTAAAGTAATTAATTTGACTACTTATATCATCAAAGTGTGCTTATCTTTTTTGATGCACAACCATTTAGAATTCAATTGTTAAGCGTGCTTGAAATGGAGTAGTGAAATGATGGACGATCTATCTGAAAATGATTCGGGATAGTATGTAAATGAAGCCAAAGCATGGGGGAAAAGTTATGTAGTGATTGCATGGTTATTAAACAATGATTTCAGGCTTTCGCAAAAATTAATAGATCGACCGTTGGAACGAGATCCACAGACCGAGAAAGCAGACGAAAGTGGTTCATTAGCCATGGATCGGGACGTTACACTATTTTTAGAAATTTTCAAACATATATTTTCTTTTTTATTTTTTTAACTGTCATATATATATATATATATATATATATATATATATATTCTACTTTCACCACTGATCATATAGATTTCCACAAAATATTGTCAAAAACAAGAAATTGTTTTTTGACTAATGGTTTAACTACCTAAACAAATATTTAGGTAAATACAGCTTAACTATATTTTCTTTACTAATGGTTTTCACTAATTTTAAAAAAAGTTTTACAAGGAGGCAAGCTATTTAAAAGAAAGATAGGGAAGGATCAGAGACTGATAATATGGATTGTTTTACAAAGCACAACTATGAAGTTAGGGGATGTCCACAGGTTGAGCAAAGGATCACCAACAGAGAGGCCTAAGGATTTCAGTATTCCCAGAATTAGGTAACCCACCTTTAAAGGAGGTTGTGAGAGACCCGAATGGTACCAATCATTTCTCTCCTTCCAGATACAGTATATGCATGCTTGCCATCCTAGGAGAATAGCCAACTTGAGAAACACTCCAAACTGAGTAGATTTTATTAGCCAGTCTAGAACCTCCACCCATAAAGAAGGCTTAACTATCAGCGCGCCCATTATATGCATAAGAGACCAAAAGTTAATTATCTCTTGAAGATTGTTCCTCAAAACCGTTAACTCAAGTTCAATGTTAGCACAATGGAATAATACCATTTACAGAGAGATTGCTTACTTCTTACTTCCTAACAGAAATTTGAAGTCTACATTTGATTAAATTGTGATATATGGGCCATGATTATTCATAATTTTAATCATACATATGCGGTTCCATTTTATATTACCAATAAAAAGTTTGATATAGTCTAGTTATAAAGACTAAAGCTAATTAAAACGCCATCGAAGCAGGCTTTGTCCATGCATGACCAACTACACAACAACAGTCGCATACAAGTTACAACCATACGTACATGCATGTTTAAGGATAGTCTAAACTTTTGTCTATAATACACGATTAAAAGCAATTAAGTATGTTTAAACAAAGTCTACAAAATCACTATTAAACACACACAAAAATATACATATCATAATTTACTTTAATGAGCAAACTGACACGCTTAAGATCGAACAAAGAACCAGCCGCAAGATACTAATTTGCCAAGAACAAGTGATAAAACCTATAATATATAGATGATGTATGTGTATTTCATTTGATATCCAGATTACCGCAATAGACGTATTTTGTATGTATATTTCATAAATACATGTAAACTTACACCTAGCTAAGCCAAAACTAGGGTTTTCTCGCGTACGTGTGTGTATATATACTCTCTACTAGGGTTTACAGTGTAGTATAGTAAAATGAACCGAATCTATCGTCGCCATATATATAACCATACGTATAGTTAACAAAGTAATTATGAGTCACATTATTCACATATTATATATGAAATGATCTCAGATAATTAAGATGTAGTTCATTAAAGAATTTATCATCAAATTTTTCACCATTCACGTGTTAGTATATGATCTTAGTTTGGCGTATAAAACTACAGTCTTCAACAAGAGCGTTCTATCCAGATCTATTTAACGTTTATGTATGTATAGAATTCCAAAAAGATCATAACGTTGAAATTAATTGAAATTTATAGAGATTAAATATAGAGAAAAATAAAATGCTTACCATTAATTAATCTCAGATTTGTTTTATTATATGTTTTTTGTTTGCTTGCTAAGATGGCAAGTTGGAGCTACTAGTTCCTGTAGTACCATCTCCACTCTTCATAGGATTCCTCTTCTTCTTCTTCCTTTTCTTGTACGGAACTCCTCTTGCCTTGGCCTGTGAATCTCTCACTTCCCTAAGAAAAACCCTAATTCCACCGCCGGCAAAAGGGTTTCTCTCCGGCAACCCTCCGTTCTCCTCGTAAGCGGCTCTCAGCCGTCCGATCAAAGCATCTAAACTCCCCCACGCTTGTTTTAGAGGACAGATACACTGTCCAGCCGGCTCAACTTGTCCGAAAAAAGTACATCCATGGACATGAACTTTTGTCTTTCCGAACTGGTCAAGATACTGTAGGAAGTCTAGGATGTGGTTCGAACCGCACTGTGAGATGTGAACCGGTGGCTGCTGGTTACGAAGGTATTGACAAAACGTGTTCCAGTCTCGCCGTTTCTGTGACTCGTACCGGCTCAACGCTGGTGGGTTAGGAGGTGACTGTGGTTGTTGCGGTTCCGGTTGCGGTTGCGGTTGCGGTTGCGGTTGAGAGGATGATCGTTCTGCTATGCCTTTGCCTTTGTTGCTAGGACTAGCCATGGATTCGATCTGCTCTTTATGATTTCTTGATCGATGATAATCACTACATGACTAGTACAGATGATTCATAAGATTTTTTCTACTTTTTTAAGTATTTTTTGTCTTTGAAGGAGAAGAAGAGAGGAATATAGAGAAACTATTGTCAATGATAGTGGAGAGACCTTTAGAAAATTTTGTACATTAAGTAGAAATAATCCTATTATATTCTCGCAAAAATTATTTGATGGGAATATATATAAATATATAGCATCGAATCAGTATAAGAGGTGAAAAAAAAATAGGGGATAAGATGAATGAAATGAATGAAAAATGAGGTAATTCATACCTTTCATCAAAATTACCATCCAATGATTTTAAATTGATGAAATGATCATTCAAGATAAGTGATAAATTTTGTGTGAAATTAATGAAATAAACTAGTTCACATGATTTATTATACAGTTTAAAATAACAATCTAGCTTAAAACTATAATTTTATATTTTTATTGTCAGCAAAATCAGGTTTTCTTTAATTAATCAACGTCGAGTTAGTCGTTTTTAATTAGCCAGCTCGTTTTTAGTTAATCATAAAGTGTAATAACATGAGGCAATTCCTCTCATGCCCCTATATCTCACTCTTTAATCTCTATTAGACAGTTTTCTTCTTTTAATTTTATATTTCTAACGAAAAATCATAAAATTAAATCGGAAACGTGAATATTTTTTATTTGATTTATAGAATTTGATAAAAATATTTCAAAAATAAAAAAAACTGTTTTTCATATTTTCACGAAAATCATTAAAATAGGGTTAAAAACGTTTTTAAAATATTTTTTTTTCAAATTTGAAAAGTATAAAAGTTAAATACTTGCCTATGGGTTCACTAATCCATAGGGGGATTAGGGTTTAGTTTTGAAAAGGGGAGAAGATTTGATTAGGAATTTAGTGTTTTGATCAAAAATAGAATTATGAAAAAGGGTATAGAAGATTAAGAGAGCCCATAGGAGATTGTATATAGAGAAATAGGGGTACAGGAAAAGTTGACTCTAATAACATTTCAGAACAAACATATGTAAAACGTATATTATATATAATTAGCAAAGTAAAATGCAAATTATGTTGATGATGTTTTAGAATATCGGGTTAATTAGTGATAGATGAGGGAGACAGGAGATGGGAGCCACAAAGAATGCTTTAGCTCTTTCATTTTCAATCGGTAGACCTATCACATTCTTTCCTCTTCCTTTGATCTGTACGATTAGCATTTAAGTATTGTAACTATTTACTTTATTTGAATATTTGTTGCCATTAAAATTATAATTATGTTTATATTCAGCTTAGCAATCATTGTCATCAATCGAATATTGCCGCCCTACTATTTCTAAACAATAGTACTTGAAAAGGATAATTAACATAAACACTATTTTTATTTGTTACGTATAAATTCTGAAAACATATATAGTTCAATTATAAATATCAACTATCAACTATCCCAGTTTCAAAAAAAAAAAAATCAACTATCAGTATTTTCACGTTATACTTTACTCATGTGAAAAAAAAAAGAAAAACTATAAAGAACCGGTAACTGATACTAATGGATACATAATGTAACCTGTACTAAACAAAGCTCAATGAATCTTCACTTACCCTCTCTTAGTTAAAATCTATACTATTCAAAGGAAAGTATTCTTGAAAAATCTACTTATGCAAGTTGTTTGGTCTCTTTCATTAACTAACACTATATTTTGGTATAACCTTAATTTTATTTAATTATATAACGATAGTATCAATTAATATTGTTACCGTAAACTGAAGGAATCAAATTATGGGAACTCAGCCCTTCATGTGCATTCATATTTATGCAACTCATATTAGCACTCGTGATTCTAAAAAAAAAAAAAATATTAGCACTCGTGTCTCATTGCTTAATGCCCTAACACATTAACATTTATCATTCTCATAATCTCGATGAAAGGAAGAACAAGTGGACCACATTAACAAGTACAACTAATTTGATTCCCTCAGTTAATCTTGACCAAGTGCAATTAAAAACATGGTTCAATTTTTTATTTTAAAAAAAAATTATTATTACCCTTCATTTTAATGTTATACACTATATTTTATGATCATCATCTATAGTATTTAGATATTAATTATTAAAATGAGTTAGCATATATCATTAAACATATTGTATCATGTCATCTTACATTATATAATTTCAAATATTTACAAAATCAAATTTTATAAAAAAAAAGATTTTTGCAAATCATATGTTAACAAAAATATATATATTACCTCAACTAATTTTTTTGTAAAAGGTATTATAATAAAAAATATTTAAGATATATTTAAAAATTATTAGTATCCCCACAGATCTATTCTATTTAATAGGCTAAAGAAATTTCCAAGTAAATCTTAAACCATAACAATTTAACAAATGTAATACTTATGTAAGATACACAAAATATAATGAAAGAGTAGGTCTGGGTATTCAAGTATTTAAGTATTCAGAACGGTTCCTTTTTATCTGGATACTTTAGGTTCTAAATATTCAGACCCAAATAGATATTTGAAATTTTTGAGTTTGACTTTAGGTCGGTTACTTTATAACTAAAAAAAATATACATTTTTGAAGCACGGATCAAAATCTAGTGTTATATTCAAACAAATACGATTTTTCTTAGTAAGGACCAAAAACAAATAAAATCTATGGAGGTCCCAATCTCAAAGATCCGCAATGGACGCTTGCATTTACTTATTTGAAGTTTTCTCATCTACATAATTTTCTATTATTATATTAATATGTTTACGGATAGTTATTTACTTATTTTTTGATGCCACTAAGGGAGGCAGTGACCAATCATATTTAGAAATTTAACTGGGTGTATCCAGTATCCAAAATTTATAAATATTTAAAACATGATAACGTAACTTTTGTTGATTCCTTGTTTATAGTAGAATCCATTACTACCTACTCTCTTATGTTTTGAGTCTTCTAAATTCACTGAAAATTTATATTTTTGTTAGTTTTGTGTTTTCTTCTTACTCATTCAGACACAGAGTAATCAGCATAGATAATGGTCCCCCGGAAATCAAATCAAATCATTAACTAACAGAATTATGAAATGTACAACAATATCGAGTTGTCTCGATTTTCTTAATGTAAAACCATTAAATGCATGTTCTGAAAAGGGAAAACAAGTATATTTTTGTCTAAATATGAAAATGTACAACAATATCGAGTTGTCTCGATATTCTTTATTGGATCGTAACACAAGCAAAAATACACTTATTGACATAATTAATACTCATATAGTCCTCCGATTATTAAATGTATACATAGATATAAACACAAAACCTATGGCTTTTATTCATATTTTATTTTATTTTTAACTCGAAGAAAAGCTTTTATTCAGATTAAACAATGGCAATACAATTATTTAAAAAAAAACGGTGAGCCTTAACAAAATCATTACAAAACTCACCGATTATTCATTAAATAAATCTCAAGTGAACACACACTAATACTTGATGTAAGCAACAGAAGAAGTGTTGGCGTCTTTGATGAGTGTACCAAGAAGAGGAGCGATCAAACACTTCTTGTCCTTCTCCTTGTAGAAGTAACCCAAACACTTGCAATCACGGTCGCACTTAGCCTTGCAATCGTTCACAGAAGTTGGGCCTTGTCCATCATTAACATAAGGCCCAGTAAAATGCTCAACGCCGACGATCTTGTAGTAATTCACGGCCTTACCTTTGCCTCCGCTGCAGAACTGCGTCGTTTTAGGTGGTGCGCATTGGTCGCTCCATCCGAGTAACCCTTTGGGTGTAGGGCACGCAACGCACATTCCACGGTCGCAGTAACCGTAGTCGCCGCAGAACGACGGTAAGCCGCATTGTCTGACGAAGTAAGTGGAGAAGAAAGAGAAGGACTCTTCCCATGTGAGGTACGTGGCTGGGTCGAACCACGAGAAGGCCTTGAGGCTACCGTCGGAGCCGAGTCTGAGATATGAGATGGTTCCGTTGTAGTTGATCTTGTTCAGGTTTAGAGTTCCATCTCCGCTTCCAATTGGTCGGGATTGGAGTAAACGACGGTTGTTACCTGCAGGCCGGTTCAATAATATTATTAAAAAAAAATTATGAAGATTGTGGGGAGAAAAATATTTGGATTTTAAAATAAATATCTAGTTTAAAAATCAGTTATGTTTTAAAATATCAAAATAATATTATTATGAAATTTGACGAAACAAAAACAAATATTTTCATATAAATTATGTAAAATATTTTTTACCAAAAAATATATTTTAAATTATTTTAATAATTTCCTTTATAAAATGTATATATTAAAATTTTGAACATTTAAATATTAAGAAATGGAGTACACCGGACCGCTCCAGTGTTGTCCCCCACTTCAGCAAACCATGGTTACCTGGATTAGTTGTCGTTGGTTGTGGTGCGGGTTCTAGGAGGAGCTCATAAGCTGACGGCTCCGTTAAGTTGTCGAACTCTCTTCTAACGGCGAACGTTACGGTGCCGCGGAAGTCGTGGTTGGGCCATCCGCCGTATACTAACGGCTGACCTGTTTTGTTAACGTACATGGTCAAGCCTTTGGTGTCAAGAACCATGCTGTAGGGACCATCCGAGCCGTCCATGTCGGATTTACGGCTGACGAGTTTGTTAGGTCCGTTGACTCTAAGCGATTGTCCGGTGAGGAGTGTGTCGGTGGGGTGATCAAAACTCTGCCAAACGAACTTGCCGTTTTTGTCGTGTAGCACGATGTTGCCGTTGGGTAAGATTTGGAATCCTGTGACGCCTTTGTTGGCCGTGTTGGTCTGCCACTTGACTCGGCCGTTTGACTCGGCGAGGACAAGGTTACCGTTGCGGCCGAGTGAGAGAGTTGCGTTTTCGCCCACGGGGTTGTTGCGGTTTGCGTCCCAGATCCAACGCATGAGCGACTCCTCGCTTCTGAGTCCGACACGGAGGGCTAAGACGTAGGCGCTAGGGGTGGTGTTGTAGAACAAGAGCTGGAACGGTCTTGTGAAGAAGCTTGCGTTGGGTGAGTTGATGAATCTGTAGCTCGCGTCGTACTCGGTGATGTAGTCGCCAAACTCGTCGTTGTTTACGACTCTGAACTGTTTCTCCGGTGGGACTTGGGCTGTGACCAATGAGACAGTGGCAATGGCGAGTGCCACGATTAGAAACCGAAGCATGATTGGTTTGGTCATTTCTTTTTGTGTTTTGTGGAGTGTGAGATGGTTTTGTAATAAGAGTTGAGTTTATTTATAGGTTCTATTGGCTGTATTTGTTTGAAAAGTCAGCGACTTGACTAAACATCTCATTCAAATTCGCGCTGTACAAAGTGGGCCGACGGCTGAGTTGTGATTTTTGGATAAGGTTAATTTGTGTCAGTCTACTGAGAATTTCCGAATATTCCCGCGGCTACAAATTAAAGTTTTTTTTTAACACGACCAATTAAAGCTTTCGTAACTCATAAATCATGTATACTTCTGTAATATAATATATGTGAATAACAAACATATGAAACTGTTCTGAAAAAGATAATTTTGAATAAAGATAATGGTATGGTCTAACCAAAATAAAATGTAAACCAAACGGCGGTAGACTGATCGTTAGAGGAGAACTTGAGGCAAAACGTAAATTCTTCTATCTTTTTTTAGTCAACTAAATTAATCTATCCTAGATTTGAGTTTTGTCACTCATTACTAAATTATTACCGTTTAACCAGAAAAATATGAAGCCATGTGTAAAAGATCATTTTTAAAAAAATTGAAGTCGGATTATTCATCACTACTGATTCTCTTAAAGATTAGCTGGGCAGGCATCTTGTGTCATTAAAAATGGTTACATAAAGCTTTACCTAATACTATATGCAATGGTGTGTTTAAAACACAATTTCAACAGTTGACTAAGTCCAGTGATGTGTTTAATTGTGTGTTTAAAATGAGTTGTCATTCAACTCGTTTAAATTTTAAACCCGTTGAATTTGGGTGAGGAGGAAAGAGACAGACGATGTGGCGTGATCTCATTGCCTGGAGAAAAGGTGGGGCTGGTGACTTTTTTTTTATTGGTTGTGCTGAGTTTTTTTCTTTCTCTTTTATATTATTTGATTCAATTTTTATATATTAAATTCTTTATTTTTTATAAAAATATATCAAAGTTTATCATTTTTCATACTATATAAATAGAAACTTGTCTCATTAGATTTAGATACAGAAAAATCATCTTTATCTTCTCATAAACTCTCGTTTCTATACTATGTTATTTTTTTAATAATAAATTTTTATATTTATCGTCTTTAATAATTGATATATTTATTAAAATTATAAAATTAAAGATAAATTATTTAATCATTTATATAGTTCTCAAGTATTGCAATTTAATTTAAATTAATAATTATTATTAATATGTAATTAAAAATAAAAGATTTAGAACAAAATAATAATATGAAAATAAAAGTAGTAGGGTGTTGAATTTTATTAGATTTAGATACAGAAAAAATCATCTTTACCCTCTCATAAACTCTCGTTTCTATACTATGTGATTTTTTAATAATAAATTTTTATATTTCTCGTCTTTAATAATTGATATTTTTATTAAAATTATAAAATTAAAGATAAATTATTTAATCATTTATATAGTTCTTAAGTATTGCAATTTAATTTAAATTAATAATTATTATTAATATGTAATTACAAATAAAAGATTTAGAACAAAATAATAATATGAAAATAAAAGTAGTAGGGTGTTGAATTTTATTAAACAAACCATTGTAAAGTATAAAAATTATTGGGTATTGAATTTTTAAATGGAAGAGAAAGAAACTGATGTGGAAGAAAGAGAAAATGATATAGAAGGTGTTGTGTGTTGAAACTATTGTACAATATAACTTCTTTAAATTAATAATGTATAAATTAATATTTCTATAAATTAATATAATTTCATAGTTCCAAATTGAGTTTTTGGTTCAATTAATATTTCACTGTATATAGTAGAGCAACTACATCGGTGCAGAACAATCTCTAGCTAGAAAAAGTATTAAACAATCAAACATTAGAAGAGAGAGAGAGAGAGATCAGAAAAAAAGATTGTCTCTGAACGAAGGTATTTTCTATTGTTCTAAAAAAACTATGAAGCCAACAAGTCTTTCCTAATTCACATGCTTTTATTTTACACTAAATCTAATTATTCAACCAAATTATTAAGATAATAATATGATAGACTCAGTGTTGAGAAATTGACCACTAAATGATGCTCTAAGTTCTAAACATCAAGACAATAATTTAAGTTAATGATTGTATCTGTTATTTAGTGAGAAAAACATCCAATACAGTGCACTGAGCCTGATGGTGATGGTTGCATAAGGAGACGGGACAGCTTTTGGTACTGAGGTGTTCGGTTATCCTTAGAACACGCAGTTTCTCCGCTTCTCGGATGCTTTTAGATCTGTTCGTCGCATATATCAAAGACCATCAACAATAACTGCTGACGAAATATCAACGTTATCTAAATTATTGAGATTGTACTGTCGGCAAATATTAATCACATCGATTTGTTATGCTTTTGTGTCTTAATGTAACAATGACAAGACACAAGAAGCTTAACTTTTGGTTTTGATTATATTGATCATTAATCATCGACATGGACAGTTTTTTTTAACATCATATTAGTTATTTTGTCATAAGTTTATGATAAATTCTGTTATACTTACCCTTTGTTAATATATTTTGATATTTTCCTTACAATATTGTTTTCTAGAAGACATAAATCATGATTTTTTTTGTCTACATCTTAGTTTTTTTTTTGAACGACGTCTACATCTTAGTATATATCTACTGAAGCATAGTTTATGACCTGTATTTGTGGTATTGACTGAAAAAAACATGGTTTCATCTATAATAAAAAAACAAAGCTTGTAGTACACGCAAATTATAAATAAAGTTAACAAACACTGACCATGTAATTGCCATATTAAAAAAGATGAACATCACAGTGCACGCATCCACAGTCGTGGATATAATTTCATCAAAGCTGTGGGTATAATTTCATCTATAATAAAAAAACATCACAGTCGTGGTTTTGAAGTACACGCATCCACGGGTTGCTGAGATCTCTGTATCGTATTATTACATGTGTCTCCAATAAAAGGGCACCAATAAATGCTGACGAATATAAATCCCAAATATTACGGGATACTGAAAATACAACGAAAACAACATAAATCATAGACTTTTTCTTGGGTTCACATTCTAAGGTGAACCTTTAAATTCACCAACCAATAGAAATTAGTTATTTTAAATTGAGTATCTTTTGAAAAAGAAAATAAAATAATTGTCAAGTTATATTATGTTTTAAAATAAAAAAGAAAAAATAAATAAAATTAATAGTAATTGTATAAATGTATTTTTTAAAAAACTACATATAAATCCTAAGGTTTACTCCCTCCGTTCCTGAAAATAAGATTTTCTAGAGTTTTCACGTTTATTAAGACCACAATAAATATTTGCCAACTTTAGTTTACTATTTATGTTTTATACAATTTCCAATAACTATCAACCAATAAAATTTAATCAATTCAAATATTCATAATTAATGATCCTCAAAAGTATACAAAAGTACTTCAAAAATATACAAAAGTACCTTAAAAATATAGAAAATCTTTCTTTGTAGAACAAAAATAAAATCCAAAAAATCCTATTTTTAGGAACGGAGGGAGTAGAATTTATCTAAAGGTTTAAGATTTAGAATTAAAAATTCAGTGTTTTTATTATTTAGAGTTTGATATTTATGAATTAGAGTTTATGATTTATCCAAGGGTTTAGGGGTTAGGATTAGAGTTTAGGGTATAGTTTTTTGCTGGCGGATTTAAAATTATTTTTCAAAAATTCGTTTTTTGTTAATTACTATTTTTATTTATTTTACGTTTATTTTAAAAACATAATGCAATTTGACAATTATTTTATTTCCTTTTTTAAAAGATACTCAATCTAAAATAACAAGTTTCTATTGATTGGTGAACCTAAAGGTTCACCCCCTAGAATGAACCCAATAATAACTCTAAATCATAAACATTAAACGTTATCATGTCAAACCAGAACAAGTATGGAACCTAAACTTGAGTTTGATCCTAACAATAATAAACTTCATTAGAGGCGAACGAGGACTTGACAAGCTGAATAACTTCATGGAAACGTAATGATTCGCTTGACAGAGCGATGTAAACAAACAGGCACATGGGATCTTGAGATTTTCGATACATCTAGAGAAACACTAATCTGTGACATATCAAAAACTACAAAAAGGAAAAACAAACGCAGTGAAAATGTATTCAGTTAAGTATAAAGAAAAGAGTAACTTTTGAAGATAGTCGAGGTAGTGAACTGACGAGGCCTGTCCGAAGCATAGTAAAAGGAACGCGACCGCTTAGAATATCACAATTTTAAGCGAAACTTATAGTTGTATATAGAGCACGAATAAAAATTTACATGAATAACAAATGTACAAAGTTTTAAGTGAACATAGTGCATCAAGAAAAAATCGAAAATGTTGGACCAGCAGCGAGGTAATGGTTTGAACATCATTACTCGAAAGCAACTTTTAGAAACACTTACATTTTTTCTTAAGTGAGATTTCTGCAGTTCTATATGGACTAGCTTTTGCGTGATCCCCACTTGGTGAATGAAAATCATTCCATGGCATCTGCTTTAGAATGGATAACGTGACTATAAAATAATATCTTTCACTAGGCACTGCAAGCTGGCTTCTTTTAAAACAAAAGCTATCAAATGATACTGACGGAAAGTTGAAATAGGAATAATTTTAAAATTAATGGTTCTGTAAATGTTAGAATCCATGAAGAGTAAACAATGATAAAGCTTAGATTTGTAGAGAAAATGAAGAACAAATAGACTCTGCAGTCTGGACAAATTATGCTTGAATCAGCTCATTTAGAGCTGTCCCTAGAGAGAATAATAGTTGATTAATCTTATCCATTTTCGTTTTAATTAATCGAGTACACAAAATTACATACTCAAATACATATAAGATAAAGCTAACAATATGAACTAATAGTGGTTTATAAAGAAATTTAAGATATATATTTAGATTAGACAAGTTATAATATTATTAGCTTATAATCTGACACCGACAGTCGACAGTCGACAGACATTGCCAGCTTCGCTTCGTTAGTTTCTGCTAGTTTGGATGTGAATAAGAGTTGTTGTATCTTGATTAGATTTTTTCACCACCATATTAGTTTATAATCTTGGTCTTATACTTCTTTCGGTTTTTATTTTAGGTCTTTTCTCTCCAATCTGCTTCCTCTTTAAATATCTTATTTCTGGTCAACCATTTTCCCGTTAACGTAGATCAGGTTAAGTTTGTCAATCAATTTAAATTCTGTTGGTTGGTGTTATAGTTCACATTTATATAGTAAAATTATAAACCAAATGACGTGATATACACATACGTGTAACAACAAGCATTGACTAGGGCCACTCGACAAAATCTTACGAAACGAATAGAAGCCTATCACATCCAATAAACGTGACGCGGCTTCAAAGCATCGTAGGACGTATCTTATTCGTTTTCTTGAAGCACATTCGCTAATATACCCTCCTCCTTGGATGTTTTCGATTTATTTTACCAGCTACTGACATTATTCTATAGTGGAAATAAAAGTTATGTTCCATAATTGCCTGACATGTCAATAGTGTTTACTTGCACGTGGGCTCGTGCACTACTCTGACAAAATATCAGTTTCCAAAAGTATACATATATCTGAAATTGATTCATCAGCTTCATTCATTTCACTTTATTATGGTGTAGCTTGAGAAGCAGTGCACCTTTTTCATAAGGATAAACAAACAAATTTTGACATTTTTAAACACACAACACAATAGTCTCATATGACCTTTCACAACTCAAAGAACTGACTTCTTGATAGCATTATGAGCCTTGACATAAGCAACCAGCGAAGAGTCTCCGGTTCTAATCATTGTCTTGAGCTCATAACTCATAACCCATCCAACACCTTGAAGTCTTCCTGTTGTAGAAAAGCCCTAAACACTTACAATCACTCGTATACTTGTCCCCACACGCTTTATCCGTCGCCGACGAGCAACCGTTATACTTGGTCAAGAGACAACACACCGAAGAAGATAGAACATAAAATGATTTCATCTTATTATAACGCTGCATAGAAGTATTAAAAGGTTTGGATAAGTCACCATCTTTTCTCTCTCTATATGTATATATTTAATGAAAACAAAGTAAGATGCATTGTCGTTTGTGTTCTTCTGAAACCATGCAACGATTCATTGCAACTGGTGGAGACTCGTAACATTTTTTTGTGACAAGACGCGCATTCTGACGCTGGTGATGAGCGTTTGCAATGGCCCCGGCAAATCCTACTGCATTCTATGACGGTATGACCAAAGAGATGGACTAGGAGGTTGAAGACCTGAGTCTGATGATCTTTATTATATACTAGATTTTGACCCGTGTTATCAAAGCGCATGATCGTTCTCTTTTTGAAAT
Organism: Raphanus raphanistrum subsp. raphanistrum; assembly: GCA_019706035.1. Lineage (NCBI taxonomy): Eukaryota > Viridiplantae > Streptophyta > Magnoliopsida > Brassicales > Brassicaceae > Raphanus > Raphanus raphanistrum. The sequence goes on from CM033988.1 coordinate 57,412,291, forward strand.
TTCATTTAAAAAATAAATATTTGTAAAATGTATGTAACTAATCTTTCAAAATTTTTGAAATGTTTCAGTTTCTCACAGATGATTTGCAGCAGGCCTGAGCGTTTGGATCTTCAGGTCGGGTTCCTGCGGTTTCTTTCAGGTCCGGGTCTTACGGGTCTTAAACATTTGGATACAATAAATACTTGTAAATTTTCGGTTCGAGTTCGGATCTGGGTCGGTTGAGGTCAATAATTAAAATATCTATAAAATATCCGTAATGTACAGTTCCATATCTGGTCCGAATCGGGTCGTATTTAGGATCTAAAAAGACATGATATACGTAAAATTACTCAAATTTAGTTGATATTTGTCATATATATCTAAAATTTTACAAAAATAACTTAGATTAAACTATTAATAATTAAAATAAAACATTTTAAACTCTAAATTTTACATTTTAAAACTTCATATTACTTAAAATGTTACAAAATAATAACAAATATTTATATTGTTAACAAAAAATATTTCTACCAAAATCATAAAATATTTTTTTATAAAATAAAACACAAAAAATCATAGTGTTACTTGTTGGAACTATTTTTTTAGCAATGTATTCATATGCTAAAAATAGAGTTAATGTGAATGAGAAATGGAGGTCTAATGTGTGTGATTTGAGAAACTTGTATAAAGTTACAAATATACACATTAGATATTTGGATTTGGGTTTTTGATTTGTTAGTTGGACTTCATGTTCATTAACTTAATCTTATAAACCAAATATATGTTGGATCTTTTATATTGATAAAATATAAAAAATGAAATCCATTTAAAGTATATTATTTTGTTTTAATGAGTCAAATAATAATAATTATACTATTTAGTTTCTTGGTCAAAATGTGAAATGAATTCACATAATAATGACAAGAAATAAAGACTCCATTAGTGCACCATGGGAGGTTTCATTTTATGTTAAAAAATGAAACTTGTGCTTCTCATTATTTTCTATATAAAGCTTCATGGCAATGTAGAAAGAGATACACATCAAATACCAAAAGAAAAACCACAATCTCCTATATTGAATAGTCATGTTAGTATTTTTTTTTATTTATTGTGTCTGAGAGTACAACACAAAACTAGTTTCGCCAGGCTTCTGATAGAGTGACGCAAATTCAGAAGATTGTTTGCAGTTGTATCCTGGGACTCATTACGTTATCGAACCGTCGCACTACGGGACGTATTTTGAGTTAAGGAAAGAGATAATATCTCGCCTCTGCAGTTGTATCATCTTTTTCTTACTCTTTGGTATAGTTTTATCATTTTTATTCTTTACAATATTCAGCAATCCGTAGTTTATAAAATACGGTTCTATCAGTCTTAACTCAAAATATCCGTTTATTGCTTTGCACTAACCGGACTGATTATTGTAAAAGTTTTTTTTTAAGAACAGGTTGATTGATCTTTGGAAAAAGATGCCGGAGTCAGATCTATATGATTATTTCAAAATAATCTTTCTAGTAAATTTTTGTTTGTATTATTATACTAACAAAACTGATTATTTTGTGAAGAGTTTTATCATGAAAACAGGAATTGGAGATTTATGGTGATAAAGAATCTGTTCATTCCATCAGATTATTTTTGTTGATGATTTCTATGGGATAAAAATTCATTTTTTTTCTCATTATATGCACTAATGATATCTTGTTTTTGTTTCGATGCAAACAGGATCTCCATCAAGTTAAAACGTTTTTTCTTGACTTGGTTAATGGTTGCTTTGACTTGGTTAAAGTTAATTATTGTGCTTTAATTATCAAGAATGTGATTAACGTTTTGATTTTGTGATTTCAGATTTTTTGGAACAGCTTAATTTGATTATTAAGTGATTGACCATGAGAAAAGAAAACTGATTCATGTTTCAAAAATATGGTAAAACCATTGTCATAAATAACATTTTGATTCTTAAGGGATCATGTTATATGAATGGAAATGGATTTTTGTGAGTCGACGCCCCAAATAAAATTTGGGAGAGGTCTGCCACATATAAATCATTTGCCATAAGAAATAAAATGTTTGTTGATATTGATCAAAACATTTGTATTTCGTCAATGCTTAAATGCACCATTTAAAAAGGTTGACCATGCAAAACCAATGAGAAATTTTCAGATCAATATGACTGAAATTGACATGTGTATTGTAGTTTCTAAAGTCAATATGGCTGAAAATGATTATAGAGAATGGTACTTTTGATGGTACAAATAATATCATGTATTGATATGTATATTTGCTATAAAGCAAAAATATATTTTGGAAAAAAAATCAAAATATATACAAGTTGGATTTCTAAATCAACTTGAGAGAACTATGAAAATAGTTATATCTAAAATGTGATTTTTCGAGAATGAAATATATTCTAAAGGAAATTGTAACAATTTTCGAAATTGTTTTTATTATTCATTTAAATCTAAAAGAGTTGTAGATTAACTTTCTAAACTCTTAAGAGATGTTAAATGTAAATATGCATGATTTTGAGCTATCTCAAGAAATGTGGGGGAAGCTTTGCTTACCATATAAAGTTATTGGCAAGAGGCCAAATGAATTTAGTGATAGTTATCAAACTATGATTTTTTTTTCTATAAAAAAAAAAAAGAAAACTAGTGTCATACACTGAGTTTTGTTTATAATGGTTAACTAGATTTTGACCCGCGCATTTGAAGCGCGGGATATTTTACGATGAAAAATTTCACTAATAACTTAACAAATATTTTGGTAATTTTTAAAGAGTGTGTATTTAAAATATCTTTGCATTTAAATCAGTGTTTTTAAATTCAACCCGATTGTGACAATACCGGTTAATCTGGAGATCTGACAATTCAATTTATGTTTTTAAAATATTCATATAAAAAAATCACTAAAACCCGAGACTAACCGATTGAACTGATGGATGACCGATATGTAATCTAATTGGATTTAAATTGTAATAGTTTCATAATTTGTAATCTTATAATCTAAGTTTTAAAGTTTATTATTTGGCAATTTATGAAATTAAGACGTTTCTACAAAATTTTAAAGAGAAAATGATAGATATAAAATAACTAAGATTACTTATTGTATTGTTTGGAAACATTAATAGTAGTATAAAAATATATTGTTTGGAAACATTGATAGTAGTATAAAGAAATAAGTATATTGTTTGGAAACATGAATAGTAGTATAAAGAAAGAAACATTAGTGATTTAATGTATGTTTAACTATAAAGTATAAAAGTGTATTTAATTTAAAAACTTACAAAATAAATGTTAGGTCCAACAGAATGTTTCTATTTTAATAAGATAGATTGTATCTTGAGGAAAAAAAAAGATGACAAAAATCATTAAACAATTGATCTCGATTAATCTCAATAGATTATGTTCAATGTGATGACAACCTAGGATCCTGTTATTAAAGGTGTGTCATGAGATCAAATTGTAATATCATCAAGAGGAATGGGTTTAGCCTATGAACTAAGATGAGGTTTGGCGGTAACTCTACTTATCAGATTGGAGATCCCAAGAAATAGGTTCAAGGAGACAACTAAGTCAAACTAAATCTGCCCAAAGCACTGTAAGACTTCGGTCTATACCCAGTTCCTAGGATGATTAAACAGTGCTACATGTAAGGAATAGAGGATAAGCATTTGCTTTTAATGATTTGTGCCAATTGTTTTGAGATATGAATGAAGTAGTACATGATACTCCTCTAAACAAAACTAATGGCAAATCACCTTGTGGGTGTGAAATGGGGCCGTTTCTAGGAGAATAAAATGGCTATATTCTCTAAAGTTCACTCATGATTACCAGGAATGTTCACGGCCAAAATGAACACAATAGAGAAATTGGTTTTGTGAGAGAATGAAACTGTGTTTTGGCTATTGTCTAGGTTTGCACCAAAGCCCGGGAGGTTCAAGACATCATGGCCACCTCCTGGCCGAGTAAATCCGATAGCTATTAACAATGACTGGTTCAAGGCTGAAAATTTGCTACCAACTCATCATGCAGTGAATTTCTCGTTTGTACTCTCAAAAGTCCTTAGTTGAGTCTTGTTGAGTCTTGTCGAGTCTTGTCTAGAAAGTCAAGTCTGTCGAGTCGTCTAGTGTCTAGAAGCATTTCTATTCATGTGGGGGATTGTTGGAACTATTTTTTTAGCAATGTATTCATATGCTAAAAATAGAGTTAATGTGAATGAGAAATGGAGGTCTAATGTGTGTGATTTGAGAAACTTATATAAAGTTACAAATATACACATTAGATATTTGGATTTGGGTTTTTGATTTGTTAGTTGGACTTCATGTTCATTAACTTAATCTTATAAACCAAATATATGTTGGATCTTTTATATTGATAAAATATAAAAAATGAAATCCATTTAAAGTATATTATTTTGTTTTAATGAGTCAAATAATAATAATTATACTATTTAGTTTCTTGGTCAAAATGTGAAATGAATTCACATAATAATGACAAGAAATAAAGACTCCATTAGTGCACCATGGGAGGTTTCATTTTATGTTAAAAAATGAAACTTGTGCTTCTCATTATTTTCTATATAAAGCCTCATGGCAATGTAGAAAGAGATACACATCAAATACCAAAAGAAAAACCACAATCTCCTATATTGAATAGTCATGTTAGTATTTTTTTTATTTCTTGTGTCTGAGAGTACAACACAAAACTAGTTTCGCCAGGCTTCTGATAGAGTGACGCAAATTCAGAAGATTGTTTGCAGTTGTATCCTGGGACTCATTACGTTATCGAACCGTCGCACTACGGGACGTATTTTGAGTTAAGGAAAGAGATAATATCTCGCCTCTGCAGTTGTATCATCTTTTTCTTACTCTTTGGTATAGTTTTATCATTTTTATTCTTTACAATATTCAGCAATCCGTAGTTTATAAAATACGGTTCTATCATTACTATCGGGTTGGGTATATTCGGTTGGGTATATTCAGGTCGGTTATTTTCGGGTCTACGTTTATTCAGATCAATTCTTTTCGGTTCCGGTTCTTTCGGGTAAGAGAAATTTAGATCCAAAAGGTACTTATAATAAATTTTCGGTTTAGTTTTGGATCAGATATTTTTAGATCGACTCTAGTTCGGGTTTTCAGGTCCGGATTAAAATATCCAGACCTAATTTGCATTAAAAATTGACCAACCTCCCCACCGAATTCTATGGAATCTATCTAGAGAAGAAACCTCTCTCTTCCAGGTTAAAATGTCCAGACCTAATTTGCATTAAAAATTGTTCAACCTCCCCACCGAATTCTATGGAATCTATCTAGAGAAGAAACCTTTGTCCTTCCTGGTTCCTGTTTACCAATACACCAGTGTAAATTTTATGATATAGGGTCGTATAGTTAACGATGGATGGGAACAGAAACTTTGATGATAATAATATTGGGGTTGGATAGGACTTCTGATTGGTGGAGAGATACTCTTTGCTGCAATATGAGTGGTCTAAAAGTCTCATTTCCGATTGGTTGAATAATACAGTTGGCAAAATAATTAAAAATATTTCAAAAAGGTACGTATAAATAACTTAAATAATCTAAGACATGATTCTATTTAGAGATTCTACTTTAATATTATATACTAGATCTCGATCCGCACAACCGTGTGGATGTTCTTTTTTAATGTTATAAACATATATATTTATTTTAATTCATTAGTGGTATACAATTTTAACGTTAACCATATATTTAAATGTTTATATATTTATTTCAAATATAATAATTTTATAGTTTACATGGTGTAACCAATCAATAGTTTAAACAATCACATATCACATGTATTTGTCGCTTTTTATTATATATTTATGTTATTGTATTCGGATTTAGCTATTAACAATTTAATATATGCATGAAACAAAATATTTGAAAATTATTTTGTATCAAATTTATATTCAATTCTGACCCGTAAACCTTTAAAGTCGTATTTTCTTTTAGCAAATTTTTATATGTTTATTCATTTAAAAATATTCTTTTTATATACAAAAGTCTAAGATATGTCAAATTTATACATGTATCATTGGGAATGTTAAGTATTTATGCCATCATACTATATTATAGCATAAATATTTTATATTTATGAAAATAAAATTATAAATTTATCAATTTAATATAAGTTATCATCTTTAATTCAATATAATATTTTTATTTTAGCATGAACTATTATTATTATTATAAAATAGATAAAAATAAGATATAATTTTGTGTTTTGTTTTATAAACGATAATTGAATATATATTAATGCATAATAATAGTTCATTGCTACAAAATTAATTAACACATTTACATAAACTTCCTGAAAATTAAGATCTTGTTAAAATATTTTTAAAATATTTACATAGAATTCAAATATGTGTTTGTTAACCAATCTGTTTTTATAGGAGTCAATTGTTGTACATATAAGGAATGATATATTATTGAGCCATAACTTTAGTAATAAATGAATGAAAATTGATTTCTAGCTATGATCCATTTTTAAAAAATAAATCACATATGAATTAAGGTTGTGACTTCTATTTTAATATATAAGATGGTGATTGTCAATATTAATTCACATAAAATTGAGGGTAAATGAAAAATAGAGAAGATATTGATATTAATATTGGTATCTATTTCATTCATGGGACTTATAAAAATTTAAATATTGATTTGTACCTCTGATAGTTAAACATGAACTGTAATGTGTTGTCTTTTTTTTTTAACACTGAAATACTTCATTCAAATGAAAGACCATGAAAGGCCAGAGTATAGATTTTGGGAATACCCATAGACAGAAAGACTTAAAGAAAAAGACAGTACGAAAAAAGCATAAGAAAATACAGATACCAGTAGGTACCACAGCACCCATGAAGGATAAAACCTTCGATGGAAGGTGATAGATTCGAGGCTTCTCTCGTAAAGAACTAGAGGAGTTATGTTCCCCTCTCTTGAGTGATCATTTGGCCAAGCCATTGAGGACCTCCAGACGCAACATATGATTGAAGACGGGCGCCTGTGACTACACTCTCTGCTATCGCTGATGCTACTCTGTTTTTTTGAACAGAGACATGAAAAACAGTCCAATCCTCAAAGCAATGCAGCAGGTCCAGTATTCTCCGGGACAAAGGCAGGCAGCTGACGAAGCCATCCGGGTCTAAGAGAGTTTGTCTCAAATATAACTTTCTTTATCTTCAAGCTATCCATTGTTTCCACAGCCCATAAAAAAGCATTCAGGTCAGCTTCTCGTTTACACGATGACTGGCAAAAAGCTCTGCGACTATGGTGAACAGGGAGGCCAGAAGAGCCTTCAGTGATATTGTTCATCTTTAAAATTTTACCAAACAATGTTTAAGACACTGTCGAAATCTTAACAGTAGTCAATATTCTCATCCTCGATAATGTTTTCAAAATCTATACTATTAAAGAAGGATCCTATTGTGCTTTTTACCTAAACATGCTCTTTCTTTAACTAACATTGCTTATTTCATTAAGCACAATCAAATAATATTAATAACAATTTTTTATTGAGTCATTTTTTGGATTCAGTCCACTGCCCACATCATCTCTTTTGGGCCATTTGGGCAAATGGCCGATTAAGAAATCAGATCTAATTCTTATTTTTTTCTCCAAATTCAAATAATTTATTTTCAACCATTCTTAATATTTTGTGTAGTGAACAAAAATTAATAACTTAATTATTATGTTTTTTCTTTTTAATATAATTTAAGCATTCATAAAAAAATTTGAATTTTTTCATTGAAAAGTATAAATCTTTATTAAAAGTATATAATTTTTTTATTAAAAAATTAACCACATAATAAAATTAATATACCAGAGTTATACCAACTTAATTCATTAAAAAAAATAATTTAATTTTCTAAACATAAATACTCATTAGACCTGGACGTTCGGATACCCATTCGGGTACGGAACGGTTCTTTCGGATATCGAGTTTTTCGGGTTTTGTAATTAAACCCCATTCGGGTTTTGAAATTAAACCTCATTCAGGTATTATAAAATTTCGGGTCGGATTCGAGTCGGGTCTTTCTGGGTCCGGATGAGTTCGGTTCTCATGCATAAGAACCTGCAAAATAACCAATAATCAAAGTATCTAACGGGTTCGGTTATTTGTACTCAAAGTAACCAAAGTATCTGATTCGGTTCAAATTTTTTGTATCCAAATTATTCGAAAGTAACCAAAAATATACATTTTATACAGTTTTTTGAGTAAACTTTTATCCAAACTATCATATTTTATCCAAAAATACTCAAAAGTACCGAAAATAACTACTATAGTTAACTTATAATATTAATTTAAAATTTAAAATAATTATAAATATAATTATAACATATATTTTTAGATATATTTCGGATATCTTCGGGTACTCATTTGGTTCTCGGTTCGGGTCAGATTCGGGACCGATTCTTCGGATATAGCAATTTAGAACTCATTCGGATATTTATCCCGGGTCTGATCGGGTTCGGGATCCTGATTTTCGGGTCGGTTTCAGGTTGGTTCTTCGGGTCCAGATATTGTACTCTGGCCTATATTTTTTTAAAATGAAAAATGATAAAGAAAAATAAAAAAGTTTAAGTCTTTTATAAAAAAACAAATATATAAAAATATGACATTTAGTAAATATTTGTCAATTTTTTTTAAAAAAATAAAGGAAAATAAACCCGCGCTTTGAAAACGCGGATCAAAATCTATTTATACATTATAAGTAGTTAAGATTTGGTAAATATCTCATATATATACTGTTTCGAAATATCCTATCAAAACAGGAAAATAATTACACAGCTAGTTTAATCATTAAAACGATTGTATTTATAAACTTTTATTTGAATAGTTATTTTTAGTAAGTAAAATAAAATATTATTAATTTAATTGTTTGGTTAAGTAATAGAATAGATTAACATATTAAGAGTATGTGTAATTGTCAATAATAGCACAACAATATTAAAAGTAGAAGATTACATATCAAATACCATATGCCAGATTTACAGCTCATGAAAGAAAAATGTTCTAATAAATATTCTTTAGTGGCATAGTTTTCAAATAAATGTTCATATCAATGTGATAGCTTCCACCGAATAGTTCAATTATGATCATTTGGTATAATCAATAAGATAATAAATTGGGAGTCTAAATATATGAAATGCTACAATTTAGCCGTTAGTGATATATTATTAGATTTGTGGTCAGTAAAAATTATTTAGTCATTAATGAAGATATTAGATTAAATAAAGATATATTATTGGGATATTATGAAGATAACAAAAATATGGAATTAATAAATTTTGTTTGAAATGGTCCAACTTAAATATCAAATATGAAGTGAAGTTATGATTTCTTTTTTAATATAATAGATTTTTAAAATTTATATACTAGCCAGAACTTCATGTCGGTTACGAGGCATCTCATTCATATACTGTTTAGACAAAAAAAAATATATGATTTCTTCTCTGAAGAAACACAAATCTTAAATAAGAGCAAGTTTATTGACAATTATTAAAAAAAAGAAGCTGGCTGCAATTTGGTCTTGGAGCATATAAAGAGAAAAGGGAAGAACACACATAATGATTTCTATTTATTCATCTGGACCAGTCTTTGCACGAGTTTCTTACGTGCTGCCTTCTCCTGAAGATTGTCCAGTATCTGCTTTTTCTGGAGAGGAAAGGAAGGTTTTAGAGGCATACTGATTGCATAAACAATTCAGATGATGCAAGCATCTTTTACCTGTCGTCACACCATCCGTGAGTATGTTCTTGTTCTTGCATCCCATTTGTCTACAAAATAAAACATAAAAAAAAAAAAAAAAATCAAAAGTTTGCAAATCAATGGAGTATGTGTATATAAAGAGAACAGTGAACCTCTCTATGTCTTGAGCAGACTCAATCTCTCCTTCGGGATAGAGACCACATACTATTACTCTTAAAGCCTCCGATTCAGCCACAGATAAGTTCGCTAATGGCAGCTTCCTCTTCATGAAGCTATCTCTCTCACGCACATATCTTTTTTCATTTGCTTCCACAATGTCTGAGATAGACCAGTCATCTTCTTCATCCACAAGGTCGGAGATAGACCAGTTTTCCATTTTTATCTGCCACACACAAAAAGAAAACTGATTCGATTATAAATTTAAACAGAGCCCCCACCTCCAAAATTAGGGTTTCTACAGTAGCTGCTTCTCCTATACCTAAATCATCAATCGATGGGCTTCTCCTATATATAAATCATCAATCGATGGATTTAATTCCAAATCCCAACTAAAGAAAACTTTCCTACGTTCAGTTTCTACGAGGCAGCGGGAATCCAATACACTTATCAGATTCGATTACAAACCTGAGAGAAGCGAAATCAGATCAACACGAGGAATTGATTCGATCGTCGGAGTTGGGAGCGAGAGGGAGACAATCAGGGCACATACATAGAAGAACCAGGAAGAGGATATATTTTATTATATAGGTTTTTAATGGGCCACACAGGTGAAAAAAGCCCACCTGTTTTATTGAAAATATCCAAAATCCCTCTTGCGAAGGTCTCGGTTTGGGTTCCAATATCTAATCCGGTTTAGTCAAAGAAATCAAACCAGGTGAACCGTTCTGAGTTTGGGTTTGGAGCACTGAGAAGTAGGAATATGAAGAGGATACTGCCTGGAGAAGAAGTTTCAAATTTGAGACGTCAGAGGAGTTGGACGTGGAATTTTATTTATGGTTCTTATTATATAGTTTCTTCTTTCTTGTACGACATGCAACGTTGGTTAAATTAATTCGAAATGGCAGGAGAGCTGCTTGCTTAAACACGAAGAAATACAAATCATACATTTGAGGTAGGACCCACCGTTCACTTTTTTATTAGTTTAAGCGACCGGGAGGATGCTCGTGGTCGATTTCTATCGTCTCTTTGGATTTGATCGGATCAATTTTCTACTCATGTAGCATAGGTGGAATACGAAATTCAAATACATGCAATTTGATATAGTTCTCCTGAGTAATTTTATACATATAGAGAGTGATAAAAGGGAGGTAATAATTAATCGTTGCTGATTATTTTTACTTTTCTTTGTGAAACTAGTTTGCCACTTGTTTATAAAGAAACTAAAGAAACTTGAAGGTGCTTTAAAAAGAAGGACAAGAATTGGGTTCACCCTTATGGTGAACCTTTAAATTCACCACATCTCTAATAACCAATCAAAATGCCAACTAAATTAATAATAAAATAATTTAAAAAATAAATAATATCATATTTAATAATGCTAATGTCACTATTTAATCCCTAAATTCAAACTCTATACCTTAAATCCAAATTCTAAACCCTAAATTTTAACTTATAAATCTAAATTCTATACCTTAAACCCAAATCTTAAACCATAAACCCAAACCATAAATCATAAACAAAAAAAAATCTAAACTTTAAACCCAAAACTATACCCTAAAACCAAATCTTAGACTCTAAACCCAAACCAAAAACCCTAAACCCAAACCGTAGACCCTAAACCCAAACCCTAGACCGTAACCTAAACCGTAGATCCTAAACCCAAACCCTAGACCGTAATCCAAACCATGAACTCTAAATCCAAACTTTAATTCTTAATCTTAAATTTCAAAAGAACAACATCAATATTAATCTAAATATTTAGGGTATAGGGTTTGGGTTTTGTATTTACGTTTTGGGTTTAGAGTCTAGGATTTGGGTTTAGGGTTTAGGTTTGGGTTTAGAATTAAGGTTTTTGAGTTTATGGTATAAGATTTGGGTTTAGAGTATAAGAGTTGAGTTCAGGGTATAGAGTTTGGGTTTATAATTTAGAATTTAAGATTTATAATTTGAATTTAGGGTATAGAGTTTGAGTTTATAGATTAGATAGTGACATTAGCATTATTAAAATTGACACTATTTATTTTTTTTAATTATTTTGGTTTTTTTAAAAAATTATTTAATATTTTTTTTTATTATTAATCTAGTTGGCACTTTGGTTGGTTATTAGGGAGGTGGTGAATTTAAAGGTTCACCACAGGGGGTGAACCCAAGTAAAAGGGACAACGATCAGTAGGTTTGCACATTTTATCCCACACATTTGTTATTCGTTTTGATTTGATCCGAAAATACCGATATTCATATAAAAGTTTTTCAAATACTAAAAATTAATATTCATTAAAAATAAACAATTATAAATATTAAAAGAATTTGAAAATATGATATCCGCTCAGTTTCAATAGGTGTATAAATACATTTATATTTTAATTAAATGTGGAGATTTGTATGATAAGTTTATATTATTACTCTAATATATGATTTTAATAAATTCTATTGACACGATACTGATGTACGGATCAACTCTTGCAGTTGCAGGACCCTAAATAAATGAAAATTATTCCACGATCATTTGCTTTAGAAGGGATAACTATAAAAGGGGTTCTTCGGCTTCCACCTTGGCACTGCAAGTTGACTTCTTTTAAAACAAAAGCTATCAAATGAGACTGATGAGAAGTTGAAATCAGTATCATTTGGAATTCTCATCAGTCTCATTTGGAAACTAAACGGATCTGCAAAGTTATAAACCAAATGACGTCGTTGTTTTTCCATTAGAAAAACATATTTATCCTTATTAATCCAAAATACATATGTGATATACACATACGTGCAATAACAAGCTTTGACTGGGGCCACTCCACAAAAATCTCATGACACAAATAATTAAAAACCTAACACATCTGATAAGGTGGAAGCATCTTAGCACGTATCTTTATTCGTTTTCTTGAAGCATATTCGTTAATATAACCTCCTTGGATATTTTCAAATTCTCTGCCTAGCGATCACGGGCCTTACTGAAAACATCAATTTCCAAAAATATACATATAACGGAAACTGATGAACATTCATTTCACTTTATTACGATGTAGCTTGAGAATCACTACACCTTTCTCATCATAGTAAACAAGCCAAATTTGACATTATTAAACACACAACACTATAGTCTCACATGACTATCACTCTCCTCAAAGAACTGACTTCTTGATAGCATTAGGAGCCTTGACAAATGCAACCAGCGAAGCATCTCCGGTTCTAATCATTGTCTTGAGCTCATAACCCAACCAACACCTTGAACTCTTCCTGTTGTAGAAAAACCCTAAACACTTACAATCACTCGTACACTTGTCCCCGCAGGCTTTCTCTGTCGCCGACGAGCCACCGTTGTACTTAGTCATGAAACTATCAGCTCCTTCGATCTTGAAATAATGAAACGTCTTGGGATCGCAACTCGTGAGACTCGGAGTCTTACAAGTCTCGTCCCAACCAAGAAGTCCTTTGTCGGTGGGACAAGCGTTACACTGACCTTTCTTACACAAACCAAAGTCTAAACAATGCTCAGGGATTCTACACTCGTCGTTACCGTCGGTATCGTCGTTAGTAAACGCCGTGTAGGTTACGTCCCAAGCCGTTGAAGTCGCCAACGTGCTGTAACTCCAAACTCTAACGTTACCGTCTGATTCTAACCTAATGAAACTCAACGTGGCGTTGTGTTTGGGACGTGAGAGGAACGTTGAGACGTTGAACTGAGAACCAGAGTCAACACCTTCCATGTGCAGACCCCAAGTGGTGTCTGAATCTTCCACGGCTTGGAACGTCATGGATTGTAGTTGAGTGATCTTGGTGAAGAACTCGTAGTCGTAATAAGCGATAGGCTTCGGAGTTTTGCTTGTCGTGTAGTACAAAACTAACTTCTTGTCTTCCATCACAAGACTGTACGGTCCATTTGTGTTAACCGATGGAGACAGTCTGCTAACTAGCTTGTTCCGTCCTGAGTATAGACAAATAAAATATTAATTTATGTTTTCCAAAATTTAAGAAATAATTTAGATAGAAGTAAAATTTCAAATTTGTAAAAATATTAAATATTTTAAAAACTAAAAATTAAAATAAATTGCATATAGTCTCCAAAATCTTAAGACTGGCCGTACCGTTGCGTTTAAGTGATTGTCCGACAAGAAGTGTGTCGGTAGGAGAATCAAAGCTCTGCCATATGAATTTTCCGTTGGCATCGTATATTACCATATTGCCATTCTCCAAGATCTTGATCCCCACGGCACCTTTGTTAGCCGTGTTCGTTTGCCAGACAAGGCGACCATCGGCGTCTGCGAGTACAAGGTTTCCGTCTTCACCGAAAGTTAACGTCGCGTTTTCTTTGACCGGCGAGCCTCTGTTTGCTTCCCAGACCCATCGGAGAGTTGACTCTTGGGCTCTGTTTCCGATTCTGAGGGCGAGTGTGTACGCGTTTGGGGTGGTGTTGTAGAAACATAGACGGAAGTTGTCGTTGAAGGGTTGGAAGCCACGTACGTCGGGGTTGTATTCGATGGGGCTGTAATCGGTGTAGCCTCCTTCGTTGACCACTCGGAACTGCTCGTCGACGGGGACTTTTGCGTATGCTACGATCAAGAAAATGGAGAGAGTGAAGCAGAGAGAAAATGTGATTGGGAATTTCATTTTTATTGTGTTGTTTATTGATTGTGGTGAGTGTTCAGGTGTATAGAGTGAGGTCCTATTTATAGGAAGCCAAGGTGGTCTTGGTTTTAAAATGTCTTAATATGAGTATTTTTGTATGACTTTTTGGTCTTTGTTTTTGCTATAATCTATTGATTTTGCTGGTTTTGTTTAGAGCATTCTAGAGAGCCTATCTTGACCAATGACCATAATGCTAACCCGTGCACGGTTTGTAATCTCCATGTCAACGATTGACAATGATATCTAATGAAACAAGATCCGAGTTAATGTGTGTAAGCATATGGTTTAATTAGATTTATCTGTTGTTATAGAAGAAAAAGATTTATCTGTTGTAAGTCAGTAAGAGTGATTTTATATGTAAACACTGAGGTTGGTTTTTAAAAAACAAAAATTCTCAAGTAGTAAAACTTAATTACAGATTTGTTTCCTACACACCGCATGTTTTCTCTAGGGCATTTCCAACCCCACTATATTTTTTATTTTAAAATAGAGTTTAGAATAAAAGTGTCTCAACAGTATTTTATTTATAATTCTATAATAAAATAAAAAATATGTTTACTCTAAATATAATTTATCATTCTATTTTTTATTCTAAAATAAAGTATTTTCGAAATAAATTTCAAATTTACTATGAAATTATTTTATTTTAGAGTAGAAAATAGAATAAACTATTAGAGATAGCTCACGGAAGAATTTGTATATGTGTTTATCCATGACATTATGGTGCAAATTAAATAAATACTCTTTAAGAAAAACTGACATGTCCATTCCCAAAGCAGTCAATATTTATTATACCTGTTTTGTTGGTTTCTAATTATATAGTTTCTTCTTTCTTGTACTACATGCAACGTTAGTTAAATTAATTCGAAATGGTAGGGTAGCAACACAGAAATATCAATCATACATCTGAGGAAGGACCGATCATTCACCTTTCCATAAATATAAAGCGACCAGGAAGATGCTCGTGGTCGATTTTTATCGTCTCTTTGTATCTGATTTAATCTTTTTTTGGACTGATGTAGTATAGGTGGAATTCAAAATTTAAATATATTTTCTGATAAAATTATATAGAGAGAGAGATAGAAAGGATATAATAATAATTAATCATTGCTAATTATTTGTCTTTGTTAAATGAATTTGCCACTTGGTTATAAAGAAACTAAAGAAAATTTGAAGGTGCTTTTACAAAAGAATAAATAAACGGACAATGATCGGAAACGGTGTTCATGTGTGTCCCAATACCCGGCGGCTTGCAAGGTGTGTGTGGGGCCTTGTAAGACAGGTCTTATTCGGCTGCTCGAGGCTTTAATATTTATTTAGGTCAACTTTTTTATGATTGATGTTCCGAGTCCATGTGCCAACTTTGTGTTAAGAAAATAGTAAAGGTAACCATAGATCTATTCATTGTTTGAGCCTCAGGAGAAGAAAAAGTACTTTCATTGTTAAACCATCATTGATTCATAGCACATGGTCCTTATATCTACTGGGCCTTTGTTTATCATTTAGCTCTACTTGTTGGGCTTCACCATTTGTTGCTTTTAGTCTGTAATCACCGCTTTTCTAACTGATACAGAATAAAATTATACTCTCTCTGTTTTTTAAATAGGTATGTTTTAGGAATTTTTTTTGTTTTAAAAAGATGTATTTTTTATATTTTTAATATAATTTTGGTCAACTAATTATGAATAATTGTGAATTTCAAAAACATTAATTGCATTTCTTGAAATTTTATTGGTTTAGAAATATAAGGAATATAAAATAACAAAAAACCTATGCACTAATAAATAAGTTTTAATATGTTTTATTAAAAAGTGTGAAAATCTTAAAACATGTATTATTTAAAAACAGAGGGAGTAATGGAATGAGTAATATTCAAAACAATATGGAAAATTGTATTGATAACAGTAATGCAGACACAATATATGCGATAAACGTGTAAGAAAACTAAACTATACTAATGGGAATGAGTGGAAATATCAATAAGAAACAAAATTCTGAGAATTTATCATATGTAAAAAAAATATTATATAAAAAGTTGCATTAAACACTACTGAACGCACGCTAGTAATATATAAAAACTGAGGGTAATATCTGTAATAGAAATGCCTTTTGAGGAATATTTGAAATTATTATAACCAGAGGGAATGTTAGTGACAAAACAAAAGTTAGAGGATCTGAACTAAACAAAACATAATAGTGATATATACAAACTCTGTAAATTAATATTCAATAAATATATAGTCCAATTAAAATATGACATAAGTCGATAAGATTAAAAAATAATAAATTTATAGAAAATATTTTATAAATATATGATCCTATTGAAATTATAAATTGATAATTTATGTGTATATATATTTTATAGATGTACAAACACCATTATATTATTAATTTTATAGATGTACAAACACTTAATATATTTTGTTGAGATTTCGTATAATTATTTCTAAAACCAAATTTAACCTCTGTGAAACATATTTTCCATATAAAAAATATAATAAAAAGATTAAGAATATCTAATTTCAAAAATTTGACTAATGTATATACATACAAAATTAAATATATATATATATATATATATATATATATTTTATTTTAGTAAATATATATTTAAAGTAAAAATCTGAATTTTTAATCCATAAATTAATAAAATATTGTAATCCTAACATTATTAACTTATAGAGTAAAAAAAGTTTCTATTGTACTAACAAAACATATGAAATTGCAAACAATATATGATAAAAATGATAAATATATAAAGTCGAGGAATCGCAAGTAATATACAAAAGTTTCGGGGAAGTATGTAAATAAAAGCTATAAAGGTAGGAGAAAGGAATCGAAATTAAAAACTCATCATCAATCCACGAAAGTGTTCTCTCGATCGTCGCCGTGCGGATCTATCTCCAAAACCCTAACTCTGACCGATCGAATTCAGCAGCGCGAGATCATGGCCAACAGCAGTAATCTGCCAAAAAGAATTATCAAGGTTCGTTGTTTTTCAATCTCGAGTGGATTTTTCTCGCCGTTTGATTCTTATTTGTTTTTTTTTTCTCAATTGTGATCTGATAATAGGAAACTCAACGCCTGCTCAGTGAACCTGGTAAGCTCTTTTGATTCGCTTCGCCTTTGGTTGCGTTGAATTGTTGTGTATTTGAGTTTGAGTTTTGTTGTAGAGTGGTTAGATTTTAAAAAATGTGATTTTTTTTTTATTGCTTTGCAGCTCCAGGGATAAGTGCATCTCCATCTGAGGATAACATGCGATACTTCAACGTCATGGTTCTTGGTCCTTCTCAATCACCTTATGAAGGTTAATTGCTTTTCTTATACTATGTTCATCGTCCGTTTCATGGTGTCTTTCTACTTTTTTTTTTAATTGTTTCTTATGGAGAGAAGTGCACTCACATGCAGCTTTTGAAAGATTGAACTTGTGGAAGTAATGAAGCAGTCTTTTCTGATAATCTGAGTTTCAGTTTATTGCTTTGAGGTTACAGCATTGTTGAACAACTAGTCTTGTAGATTGTTGGGTCTGGAAGAAAAGCTGAAAAATGGTTATAATTAGCTGATTACAACTTTACTTTATTCGTATCCTGGTGCTACTGCTGCTGCGTAATATATATACTGAGTTAAACATATATACTGAGTTAAACTTGCAGTTTTTTTGCCTGCTGGTGAATCATTTTTTTCTTTGCTTCATTCCATTTTCTAGGAGGAGTTTTCAAGTTGGAGCTCTTTTTACCTGAAGATTACCCTATGTCAGCCCCCAAGGTAAGTTTGCTTGGATTGGAGTTTCTATGTTTCGTCTTTTTAAAAAGGTCAAGTTATATTGTTTTGAAGTTACGCATTCTCCGCATCCCATGGTGATTTGAATATAAGTAGGTATATAGTTATAAGGCTCTAGTTATTGAGTAAATTTGTCTGTTGGGATATTTGGAAATGCACCAAATGATCTCTGGGGAACGGTGCTTCTAGTTGGGTTTTGAAAGACCTGAATGTAATGTCACCTTTCTTGTCACTGTTTCTGTTTTAGTAATAGTTCTATAACATTGGATTCTAATGAAAATGTTTTGTGTGGAGAGTTGTACTTTTCTACAATTACTCTTGGGCTCTTCTGATGATATTGATTCGGAACAGGTTAGGTTTCTCACCAAGATATACCATCCTAACATTGATAAGGTCTGCTCTCCTTTCTCCGTTTTCCCTTAACTATTCGCCAAACAGAACACATTTTTCTCACAAAACTTGTCCATTTTGTATGTACAGCTTGGTAGAATCTGTCTTGATATTCTGAAAGACAAATGGAGCCCTGCTCTACAAATACGAACAGTGCTCTTGAGGTATTTGAGTTGATTACATTATATTCTCTCCTGCCACAAAGCATAGGTTTCTCGAGGCGTGACTGCTTTTCTTATTCTATTTTATGTGTTGTCCTAAAAAATAGTATTCAAGCTCTTCTGAGTGCACCAAACCCTGATGATCCATTGTCTGAGAACATCGCTAAGCATTGGAAGAGTAATGAGGCAGAAGCTGTGGAGACAGGTAATGTAGATCTAAAGCATGAACTTAACTCGTTACCATACTTCTTTATAAACCCTGTGTTGGTATCTCACACCATCCTTGTGAACTATCTGCGCAGCTAAAGAATGGACCCGTCTTTACGCAAGCGGCGCATGATGGATGGGAGGGTTAAAAGATCTCATTCATTCCCAAAGAACATTACATTCGGTGCTAATCTATCTCAACGTCAAAGGGATAAAAGTTATGTTTTGCTTCTTCTTATTGTATGATTACTAATTGGTTTTCAAAGTTCCGTTGAATCAAAAGGTCTTCTCTACTGTGTCTAAATAAGCGCTCTGCAACTTCTGTGTTTTGAAAATATATAAAAGGTTGATAAATCTTAAAGAAACGACATAGACAGGGCCATTATATTAGGACAACAAGTTCAGAACTTTACAATTACAAACCATAACACACATTAGGTCATCGAAAAGTAATCAACAACCATCGTAACCATCAACCTAATGTTACTCAGATATAAAATAATAAGAGATAATAAAAGTAAAGAAAATAAAACACTACCATAAAACCACCACCAACCAAAGGAATCATCATCAGTAGAGTATAGAGAGCGAGAAGCCACCAAACCAAAGACCACATTTCAGATTTCATGAAAAATATTAATGAAGCCGAAGTGAGATTTTCGTCTACCAACCGTGGAAGGAAAGGACTTGCTATCTTTAGACAGGAATGGCGTCTACGTTCGATGAATCTTCACATCTCAATACAATCCCTTCAAGGCTTGCAGGGAATGTGCACTTACTCCATTGCCAACCAGCAGCTAACGGCTCCGTCGTTGGAACTATCATTAGCACGCTCTCGTTTCTCTGCACCACTCCTATCACACTCACCGTGCTTCCTTCTTTGATATACCTGCAAATGAAGGTAAGTATCATCAACATGTTTCTTGAGCAACTCTTTTCACCAAGTTCACATACCCTTCTTTTAGCCGCATTACACGTTCATCATTGGATAGATTCTTCTGACCCAACCACCTTACGAAATCTGGAGACGCTTGCTCGCTTCCTGGCTTGAAGTCTATGACAACAGAATCATCAACGATAGGTGTTACCTTTGCACCGTTTCCAGTCTTCACCAGTGCTCTAAGACCAGACTGAAAATCAGAAATGTAGAAGTCCACCACATGCCTCTGCCCATGTATTGAAGATACAAAGTTTAGAGAGACATTTCACACTGAAAGAGAGAGAAATATCATCTAACAACCTCTGCTGATATAAGTCCCCATGTGAAGCGGCGGTGTGAAGCATTGGCTGGCTTCGAACCCCATCCACGGTACTCATATAGACAAGTAGACGTGTAAACACACCTGGGAACTCTATGGAAGGATGACTCAAGCGGCACGTTACCACAGGTGACCACCTTTTACAACAAAACAAAGTATAAGAAACCAATGTCATAAACATATAGTAGGAAGCGTAGTTAGATAATAATACTCACCCCAGTGACCTTCACGTATTGACCGTTTTTAGCAGTTCTAAGATCAGCATCAGGATAACGAGCGATGAAATCAGTGATGCCACGTCTTTCACAAGATATGTTCCAAAAGAAGAGCGCGGCAACAACCGCGAACAAGACCGCCACGACAATGAGGAGAATAGCATTGTGAACCGCTCCGAGAATGAAGCCTCCAGCGAGGAACCCCATCACAAATATAAGTATAACCAGCCACATCACAGGCTTAGGGAAGCTCTTCATGCAGGAGAAGTCATCTTCAGGAGCAAGGGTGGTCACCGCCTGGTTGTGGACAACGGAAGTCGTCGTATGATGCGTCTTCATCGAACCGGAGTAGTCTAGAGGACCTGAGATCTTCCTAGGAGCCCCGGATGAGTTCAGAGGGCCTGAAGTGATCGGACCGGATGTTATGAGACCTGTGGTTGGGAGTATAGGGATAGGACCGGAGTTTTGTCTTGTTACTCCACCAGATTGGGGACCGGAAGATTTCTTTAACGGCTCACCGTGCTTTGACAAAGGGCCGGAGTTTGTTTTCTTCATTGAGTTTGAACCAGCGGAAGCTAAAGAGCCAGACATTCGACCGGTTGCGTTAGGACCGCCCGGACCAGGCTGCTGTCCGCTTCTCGAAGAACCTCCGGTGATTGGACCAGACTTCCTTGACTTGGTCCCATCTGTGGGAATGTCGAACATCTTCCCCAGCTCTCCTGATTTCTTGATGTCACCACCGGTGTAAGGCATGGCTACTGAGCTCATCGTTGGAGGCTTTTCTTTGGGTTGCTCAGGCCTACCGGACACAAACAGCCCGTTGCTGAGCTGGTGAGATGCGTATCTCGAACCCATTTTGATTTCTTCAGGGAAACCAAATCTAGCTACAGACAGATGAGTACAATACACTGAAACGTGACGCTTTCAAAGTCCTACAGGAACGAAATAGGAAACCATGAGAAACGGGCGAGATAGTTACAGAACACGTTTTGCATACTGAGGAAGAAGAAGAAGATATGGTCAGATAGAGAACTGGTTTGCATTATATAGACGTGTTACCTAGACAGATCCTGCATCACTGAGAATCTGAAGAATTTCTAATATTCTAATTATCAGTATAGATCTACATAATTTCGACAGAGGAACCAAACATAACGAATAAAGAAACCTAAACATAGTTTCTAAATCAGTACATCCTTGAGACTCAGACGCAGGTTCCATTGCAAATCTCATTTAATAAATCCAAATAAATAGAGTAGATTACACACTCCTGATTTGAACAAGCACTAAAAAAAGTAAAAGTAAAGTAAAACCTAAATCCCCAAAATGGAATGGAATAAATGATCAAACAACGAAAAAAATCAATCTGAAGGGAAAAATAGATTCTCACCAGAGAGAGAGAGAGTCCAAGAATCTCCGTTTGCGAAGGAAAAGAAACTAATCAAATCAAGGAAAGTAGTTGGAGGAGTGACAGTAGAAGAAGAGTAGCTGAGATCCCATATCCGTAGAGCTCACTCTCCCTTGCCGTCGTGTGTGTGGATCCCGATCTCGATCTCGATCTCTTTCCGCCGCAACAGTTAGTTTTTACTCAAATCGCTCTCTCTCTATCAGGACGGACAAAGGCTTTTACTTTTTGATTGGACAACCGACTGAGGAAAGAAAGAACACTGTTTTTGTGTGTTCGCCGTCTCTGTCATTTACTAATTTTACTAGAAAATTAGTTTCGGGAGTTTTATAGAAACCTCTTAAACATAAGGGTGTAAAATGTAATTATTTATAAGTTGGGAGTTACTTTTCTTAACCGAACCGAACCGAAATGTTTTAGTTTACAGAACATTATAATAGTCTTTGTCCTAATTTCGTCGCAAACAGAAAAACAGAACGCACAACACCGTTCTCGTCTAATCTCTCTCTCTCTAAAATGGCTCGATCTTCGTCTCCGTCACTTTCTCTCTCTAGGTGCCGATTCGCCGCGATCTCGCTCCTCCCTTCGTCTCGGACCATCTTCTTCCGATCTCAATCCTCGAACCGCCGCTCTAACCTCGGGGAGCTAATTGAGATCGACATCGCCGCGTCGCAGTCGCAGTCTCAATCGCAATCGGATCCTCTTTCGCAGAAGCTGGAGGACGCCGTGCACAGGATAATGGTGCGCCGAGCCGCGCCCGATTGGCTGCCTTTCCTTCCCGGCGCTTCGTATTGGGTCCCGCCTCGTAGATCCCAGACTCATGGGATCGCTAAGCTCGTCGAGAAGCTGGCGAATCCCATCTGTGATGAAGAGTCTATCTCTATCTCGTCGGGTCGTGGATGGCCTTCCTCTGATTATTTCATCAAAGGTTGGTGAAAATTTGATCTTAATTGCGTGAAGTTGTTGATATACAAATGAATAACCTTTGAATGTGTTCTGATTCGTCATTTGATAAAGTTTTGATCTTTTTTTTTGGCATTTAAAGGATCCATTTTTATCTATAATCTGCAAATGTTTCGTCTTTGGCTAATCGTTATACACATTTCTAATGATTATATAGGTAACATTTGTCATAGCTCTCTCTGTTCTAGACTTGTCGTTGTCTTAGATCTTTGGAAGTTATTATTACAGGTTTAAATATCAATGATGGCAATGGGTGACCAGCTAATTACATAGAGACTGTTTTCTTTATAGGTGTTGTCGCGATGTTAACAGGTTTCTTCTTTTATTATTTATGGTTGAGAAGTCAGACATGTAGTAGTGGTGGTTTATCTTTCTTGCTTTTTGGTTCTTGTCGAATAATCAATCTGTTTTTTCTATTGCTTAGAACAGAATGGTCTGTGATGTGTTTATTTGCATAGTTTTGAGACGAATGGTGTGCCTTCCTCGGTCTTGTAATAATGTCAAATATGTTTCTGAAGTGTGTTTGGCTTTTCTTTAGCATTTCTTAAAACCTGAGCAGTTTCTCCTTATTTTTGTAATATAGGTGTACAGCCTGAATCGGTGGAGACGGAGATGGCTTCAGGTACTGCATCTGAGGATGAGGAAGGGTAAACAACAAAAACTCGTTAAAACCATTGTCTGGGTACGTTTGAGCTTCCATCTTTTTATGACTTTTTTATCCATGTTTTCAAGTATGACTTATATAGTTGACTGAGATAAGGTTTACCTTGGGCCTTGGCGCCTATATGCTATATCCATTCTCATGAATTTCTTTTTGGCCTCTGATGAGAAAAAAAATTGTCAAAACTTTGTAGACTCTTCAAGATTTGTTGATTTTAGGAACACGGATCAAAGAAGAATTGAACCACCAAGAGCAGATGCGAAGACGTGACATGGTTTAGACTTGAAAGATAGGGTAGAGTAAGCAAAACCTTTTACAGAGACATGAGATCCTATCAAGTTCTGAAATGTAAAAAGAAAAACAATAAGAAAAGGTGTTGTGCTCAACCCCCTGTTTTCAATGTAATCTTCCTCATAACATTTGTTGAATTGTGTATATATATATATTCGCATAAGCTCGCAGGTTCAGTTTCCATTAACACATGTTGCAAAGTCTTTTTGTTCAATGCATTGTACATAATAAATTTACACGCTTGGGATCTATCTGACAAGAAATTCACCAGGTAAAATATGGAATCGTGTAAACAGAACAGAAGGGGCCTTAGCAGAAAAAAAAAACAGTAGAAGCAAAAGCTACAAAAACACAACTCAATCCATGAGAAACAAAATTTCACTGAAAAAAAAAAAAAAGTTTCACTGGCAGAGGGAAGGTATGAAAATACAAAGCAGATCAAACAAGAAAGATGATTTATAAAGTGTTCGTTACCAAAGCAATATTGTCGCAGTACGACACATCATCACCGGACCCATATACTGGGCCTTTAATAGATATTATAAAGCCCATAACTAACCTGTCACGTGGCGAATCCAGAACCGTAACGTGTGAACAGTCACGTAGAGGATCGCTCCACGATTTAATCAATATCACAGATTTTAACTTCTACGACAACGTGCATCCTCCCATCTCTCTTCTTCTGACCACTCTTCCTGTCTCTACACTGGTCAGGATCTCTATCTATCTCTCTGATACATATTTTTTTTTTGTTTCTTTCTGATTAATTTAATTGCTCTGATCTAAAACCTCGATCTCCGATCTCGATTCGAGTTCTGATTGACTGTATTTGATCGGATCTCTCTCGCCATTTTTCCAGGAGGTGAATTTTGATCGGATTTGAGTTTTTTCCTTTCTTTTGAATCTCTGCGAAAATGCCGGCGTTTTACGGAGGAAAGCTCACGACTTTCGAAGATGATGAGAAGGAGAGCGAGTATGGTTACGTTCGCAAGGTATCAATCATCTTTGTTTTTGATTTTGTATATATATATTAACACTCGATCTATCTGCTACAACGTGAGATTTGTTTTTTTTTGGGAACTCGTATGATCTGATCTGATTTGACGTTTTCTCTGTGATGATGCAGGTTTCAGGTCCCGTCGTTGTTGCCGATGGTATGGCTGGTGCTGCTATGTACGAGTTAGTGCGTGTTGGTAATGATAATCTTATTGGAGAAATCATCCGTCTTGAAGGAGATTCCGCCACCATTCAAGGTTTGTTTCTTAAAAAAATTGGTTTGACTTTACTCTTTGCTCATTGCATCTCTCTCTCTCACATACTTGGATCTAGATTGAACGTTTTTGATATTATTTGGCGACTTCCAGTTTACGAGGAGACAGCTGGATTGACGGTTAATGATCCTGTTCTTCGAACACACAAGGTTCGTCTCTTCTTTTTATTTCTGTTTTCTTTGGGATTTGTTTGTTTGTCTGTAGCTAACATTAGATCTTGTCCTGTTTTTTGTTGTTATCAGCCTCTTTCTGTGGAGCTTGGACCAGGAATATTGGGAAACATCTTCGATGGAATTCAGGTGCAGTTAGAAAGACCAAGTTTATTGACTTCTATGTTTTGTTTATAACTGTGGCGTCTCACTATTCTTTTTAAACTTATTTTATCACAGAGGCCTTTGAAGACTATTGCGAAAAGATCTGGTGATGTGTACATCCCTCGTGGTGTCTCTGTTCCTGCTCTTGACAAAGATTGTCTTTGGGAGTTCCAGCCCAATGAATTTGGTAATGTGTTCAACTTCTTTTTTATCTCTCTCTCTATGGAAGTGTTTATATGGTTTTAATCCTGATGCCAACTGTAATTTGAGCTGGTTGCAGTCGAGGGAGACACAATTACTGGTGGTGACTTGTATGCCGTAAGTTCATTGGCCACACTCCCTTAATCTAATTGAAATAGTTTTCTTTTTTTCTGATAAGTCAAACATAACTTTGGAATGCAGACCGTCTTTGAGAACACTCTGATGACTCACCGTGTTGCCCTTCCTCCTGATGCCATGGGGAAGATCACTTACCTTGCTCCAGCTGGTCAATACTCCCTTAAGGTTTGAGTTTAACTTTCTCTCAAACCATATATTATATGAATAACTTATTCATTGTTTGACTTGATTGATTTACTTTGTTGGAAAAAAAAAGTTTGATTTTCTTCTCATGGCTGCTCGACTGTGTTTTTCCCTTACCAGGATACAGTGCTAGAGCTTGAATTCCAGGGGGTTAAGAAATCTTACACCATGCTTCAGGTTTGAACACATCTTTAATTTTCCTATCTCGCAAACGTTTAGCTATCCATTCACTTTGTAAAATCGGTTTGTTTGTTAATATGTCAGAGCTGGCCTGTACGTACTCCTAGGCCAGTTGCATCCAAACTTGCTGCCGATACTCCTCTACTTACGGGGCAGGTGATTACATCTGATACAATATGAATCATATTCCTTTCAAAGACGTATGTTACTGATAGCTTTCTTTTCCCTGTTGTCAGCGTGTCCTTGATGCTCTTTTCCCTTCTGTTCTCGGTGGAACTTGTGCTATCCCTGGTGCTTTTGGTTGTGGTAAAACTGTTATCAGTCAGGCACTTTCCAAGGTAGGCTGTGTGACACTTGGATTTTACTCAACCTATATCAAATTTCCAGAGCTAATGTGTTCTTATGTACATAGTACTCCAACTCCGATGCTGTTGTTTACGTTGGTTGTGGAGAGAGAGGAAACGAAATGGCTGAGGTATGCCTCTTCTCCTTCTGAACATGCTTTCTTATTGATCACACACATAATAAATAAATTGGTTTCTCATAAAAATTAGGTGCTTATGGACTTCCCACAATTGACAATGACGTTGCCTGATGGTCGTGAGGAATCTGTCATGAAACGTACCACACTGGTTGCCAACACCTCTAACATGCCTGTGGCTGCTCGTGAAGCCTCAATTTACACAGGTAAATTTGAAGAAGCCCATATCTCATCTTCCAATGACATAAAGCACATACAAACCTTTTTTATATTACGACCCTCATTTTTTTTCTTGGTAATGTGAACTCACAGGAATCACCATCGCTGAATATTTTAGAGATATGGGAATGAATGTGAGTATGATGGCAGACTCAACATCCCGTTGGGCAGAAGCATTGAGAGAAATTTCAGGACGTCTGGTAATGTCTTTGCTTCACACTTTGCTGTCCATATGTATATTCTTGTGGTGTCCTCCTTTTCTCAGTTTTGTTTTGGTTTTCCTAGGCCGAAATGCCTGCGGACAGTGGATACCCTGCTTATCTAGCAGCACGTTTAGCGTCCTTCTACGAACGTGCTGGTAAAGTGAAATGTCTCGGTGGACCAGAGCGTGATGGAAGTGTCACAATCGTTGGCGCTGTTTCACCTCCTGGTGGAGACTTTTCAGATCCTGTGACGTCTGCTACCCTCAGTATTGTGCAGGTAAATTTATCTAAGCTCATGACTGTTTAGATTCGTTTATATTTTAGCATTTTTTCTCTCTCTAATTTCAAGTGCTTACTCTTTTATTTTGGTTGTGGTATTTATTGTGCAGGTCTTCTGGGGTTTGGACAAAAAGCTTGCACAGAGAAAGCATTTCCCTTCTGTTAATTGGTTGATTTCCTACTCAAAGTATTCAACGGTATGCTTCTTCAAACCTGTTGTGGTATAATACAATCTCGAAGTTCTTGTTATATATATAAAAGGGTTGTTTGGTTTTTACAGGCGTTGGAATCTTTCTATGAGAAGTTCGATCCAGATTTCATCAACATCAGGACAAAGGCCAGAGAGGTGTTGCAGAGGGAAGATGATCTTAATGAAATTGTCCAGGTACGTGTGTCACATAATATCCTTGTAAAACTACCAAACGTTGTGACTACTGACTTCTGGTCTCAAGTTATAGAAGATAATATATTTTCTGAAGGAAATTATTTAACACGTGCGCTACACTTTGTGTGCATGCAGCTTGTGGGAAAAGATGCGCTAGCGGAAGGTGACAAAATCACCTTGGAAACAGCTAAGCTATTGAGAGAAGACTACCTTGCTCAAAACGCTTTCACACCGTAAGATTTTCGTTGTCTCCCTTTCGCTTTGCTGTTAGTTATCTCTTAAGGGGGTTATTAACTCGTGAATGTTCTTTGACAGATATGACAAGTTCTGCCCTTTCTACAAATCTGTGTGGATGATGCGTAACATTATCCATTTCTACAACCTAGCCAATCAGGTAACAAGATGCTTTGTCAAGTGTAATTGTCTTTTTTATATTTGGTAAATTGGTTTGTCCCTTAAAGTTATAAACTCGGTTTCGAATGTTGTTGGTGATGCAACACAGGCGGTTGAAAGAGCAGCTGGAATGGACGGTCAAAAGATTACCTACACTCTCATCAAGCATCGCTTGGGAGATCTTTTCTACCGTTTAGTGTATGTTTTCATATCTTCATGAATCAAAGCATTATATATAGCTTCTCTAAAGAAATGTGTCTGAAACTGAAGTGGTCGATGATGGAAATAACAGGTCACAGAAGTTCGAAGATCCAGCAGAAGGGGAGGCAGCGCTAGTGGCTAAATTCAAGAAACTTTACGAGGACCTCACTGCTGGGTTCCGTGCCCTGGAGGATGAAACTCGTTAAGACTATCATAGAGGGAGTCTCCACAGAAAGTATCTCTTTGTTTTTTGAGTCAACAACAAACTATCATAGTGGCATCGGTTTGCTCCATCGATTTGAGCTTAGCTCTGTGAAACCTTGTGCGGGTTATCCGGCTGTGCTTTGTAATCTGTTTGATTCTTTGTTTGTTTTCACTATTGTAATAAGGTGCCAGCCAAAGCGACTATGTATTTTGGTTTTGATGTACCACTCAATTCAATAAGCTATGTTATTATTATTTTTCAAATGTGCTGAAAAACCTATTGGGGATACTTGTTCTTTCTCATAATAATATAATCATTCACTTTGTATTTTTTTTCAATCTTTGCAAAATAATATACAGTATAATCTCTTTAAATTAATATTCGATAAATTAATATATGTTAAACTTTTTTATAAATTAATATAATTTTATAATTCAAATTGAATTTTTGGCTTAATTTATATATCAATAAATCAATAATTTCTATAAATTAATAAAAAATTATAATTTTGGTGTAATTCTAACATTATTAATTTATAGAGGTTTGATATCTTTACAAATTTAGTTAGTAGTATTAACAACTTGAAATCCTCTCAACTTAAGATATACAAGACATTTTGAGATTCTCAATGGATTCATGAAAGCCTATTTCTAAAAAGCCCAACAAGCCCATTTGGAGTTTAACTTCGATTAGTTTTATCTCTTTCGTCTTGGGCCGGAGAGAACTATTTGCCGTTTCGCCGGCGGTTTCCACAGTCCTTCTTCGTCTTCTGACAAAAAAAACAAAACCTCCATGTGGAAGACAAAGATGAGAGCTAGCTTGTATCAGGCTTACCGACGCTACTCAAGAGTTGCTCCCCCGCAACCGGAGGTTATACGCGTCACAAACAACATAGCACACCTGGGACCTCCAAAGACAGGACCTTTGCCACGTCAGCTCATGTCTTTGCCTCCTTTCCCCGGCCATCCGTTACCAGGAAAAAACGCCGTTAACGGAGCTGACGGAGACGTCGTCGGTGGACACGTCACGGCCATTAGCTGGGTCAAGTACTATTTCGAAGAAGTCCATGATAAAACTATCCAATCCCATTTCACAAAGGGCCTTGTGAGTCTTCTTCTTCTCTTCTCTCCTGGTAACACTTCTTGAATCAAAAACCTCATTTTTTGGATTCTATTCATTTTTAGTTAAGATTTTTGATTCTTTGTGGCAGGTTGAGATGGAGTGTGGAGGTCGTAGAGATGCTGCTTCAAGAGAGAAAGAAGATGGAGTTAGAGCTATGAGAAAGGTTAAAAGTTTTGATCTTTCTTTGTTCTTCTTGTTGTTTGGTTGGTTTGATCATTTTTTTTCCTAGGATTTTGAGTTTGTTAGTTGTGTGTTAACACAGGTTAAGCATAGCGAGGTGATGCAAATAGGGGATAAGCTCTGGTTGCCTGTTTCAATCGCTGAGACTAGAATCTCTAAGAGGTATGACACTATACCAAGTGGAACCTTGTATCCCAACGCTGACGAAATCGCTTATCTTCAAAGGCTCGTCCGCTTCAAGGTAACACATCGTAATATTCTTACAGGGATTGGTCAGTTTTGGTTTTAACCATTTGTTTCTGTAATGCAGGACTCTGCTATTATAGTTCTTAATAAACCACCTAAGCTTCCTGTGAAGGTAATAGAGTTACATTCTCTTTCGTTTATTAATCAAATCATTTTATATCATTGTTTGTTTTTCAGGGGAATGTGCCTATACATAACAGCATGGATGCGCTTGCAGCTGCAGCTTTGTCTTATGGTAACGATGAAGGTCCTAGATTGGTATAACTCTCATATTCGCCGTTGTTTACTTGGACAAGTTCTTTTTTTTTTCTTTTTTGGAAATCTTATTTGAGTTTTCTTCTGTGGTCAGGTGCATCGTCTTGATAGGGAAACTAGTGGTCTCTTAGTAATGGGTCGAACCAAAGAAAGTATAGATCATCTTCACTCCGTGTTCAGTGATTTCAAAGGGAGAAACTCAAGGTGTAAGGTACGTACACTAACAGCACACTACGGCCTCCTAAGCAAAAGAAAAGTCGAGCATAATATTGTTAAGTGAATCGTTAATACATAGGCTTGGAACAAAGCATGTGAAGCAATGTATCAGCGATATTGGGCACTGGTGATTGGTTCTCCAAAAGACAAGGAAGGAGTCATTTCAGCTCCTCTTTCAAAGGTATCTCTCTCTCTCTCATTAATTATGCTTCTGATGCATGGATCTAAAGAAAATGATTCGAAAGAAAACATGTGTTTAGGTGCTACTGGATGATGGAAAAACAGACAGGGTGGTTTTGGCTCAAGGTTCAGGCTTTGAAGCTTCACAAGAAGCAATAACAAAGTATAGAGTGTTAGGACCTATGATCAACGGATGTTCATGGTTAGAACTTCGTCCTATCACTAGCAGAAAGCATCAGGTAGGAGTACTCTTGTTGAACCACCATTTTGTGTGTTTGTTTATTTCTCCCTCTTAACCTTTTCTTGAAACAGCTACGTGTACACTGTGCCGAAGCTCTCGGCACTCCGATAGTAGGCGACTATAAGTACGGTTGGTTCATCCACAAGAGATGGAAACAGATGCCTCAGGTTGATATCGAACCAACCACTGGGAAACAGTATAAACTGCGCAGACCAGAAGGTCTTGATATCCAAAAGGGAAGCGTCTTGTCGAAAGTTCCTTTGTTGCATCTGCATTGCCGGGAAATGGTGCTTCCGAACATTGCCAAGTTTCTCCACGTCTTGAACCAAAAGGAAGCAGCGGATCCGCTTCTTCGTCCAGGGATCACCAGCAAGCCGGATCTCTTGCGGTTTGTAGCTTCAATGCCTAGCCATATGAAGATTAGTTGGAACATCATGTCTTCATATCTGGTGTAGCTTTTCTGGTTCCTTTGGTTATTAATCATTTAACTATCAGAAAATATTTGATTAATGTTGATTTAGTTTTGTATTTGTTATGCATACTTAAAATTAATTTTGGTAAGATGTATGTATTTATAAAAATATAATATACAAGTTGATGTGAAAACTGTATTTGTAGTTATATTTAGCTTATTTTTATTAGTGTAATAAAAAATATATGTGTATATAATAGTGATATATGAGTTACTAATATATTTTCATAATTTTGTCAAAAATAAATATTTATATAGAAGATTTACATTTGTAATGATATATCAATTAATAGTTATTGCAGTATTTAAAACATCTACCCAAAAATATAATTGTTTATAAGAAAAATGTATATATTATTAAAACTGTATATATCAAAAAATTGTTTATAATTGTATATACTATTAACTTTTAAGTTAATGTCATGTCATAATTTTTGTAAGACATCTATCAATATTATTAAAACATAATTATTGTGTTTCTTTGGATTCCTAGAGAAAAGAATTCTGTTTCTGATGCTTTAGCAAAATAGGGGTTTGATGCAGGTGAGGCTTTAATGCCCATCAACTAACTCTTTTAGTGGCGTTAATATATGTTTCATCGAGCACTAACATAAGATGATGGTCAAAGAGTTTAGAACCTCTGTTGTCTCATTTTCTCTATATAATGAAGATTTTATAATGCTAATCCCACTAATCTAGGCAGTATATGAAATTTTAGTAAATTAAATATTAAAAAATTAGAATGATTCCTGTATGCTATGAAAAATAGTTTAGAATAAATTAATTCAAATGTAGAATGTGGTTTGAATTGTTAAACTAAAGTGAAGAATATAAACTTCAGTATATAGAGCATTTACCAAAAACTCATTATCATAGAAGGGCTCAACCCACGGATTTTGGAAAAAAACTCAAAAATATGAAAATTTGGTTTTAGTGTATAGTTTCATCGAGCACTAATATAAGATGATTGTCAAAGAGTTTAGAACATCTGTTGTCTCCTTTTCTCTAGATAATGAAGATTTTATAATGCTAATTCCACTAATCTAGGAAGTATATCAAATTTTAGTAAACTAATTATTTAAAAATTAGAATGATTCCTATATACCATGAAAGATAGTTTAGAATGTATTAATTCAAATGTAGAATGTGGTTTGAAATTTTTAAACTAAAGTGAAGAGTATAAACTTCAATATATAGAGCATTTATCAAAAACTCATAATCTTAAAAGGGTTTAACCCACGAATTTTGGAAAAATTTCAAAAATATGAAAATCTGGTTTTAGTGCATAGTTTTATTGACCACTAACTTAAGATGATGGTCAAAGAGTTTAGAAGCTCTGTTCTCTTCTTTTCTCTAGATAATGAAGATTTATAATGCTAATTTCACTAATCTAGGAAGTATATAAAATTTTAGTAAACTAAATATTAAAAAATTATAATGATTCCTATATACCATGAAAAATAGTTTAGAATACATTAATTCAATTGTACAATGTGGTTTGAAATTTTTAAACTAAAGTAAAGAGTACAAACTTCAGTATATATAGTATTTACCGAAAACTCATTATTTTAGAAGGGTTAACCCACAGATTTTGGAAAAATTTCAAAAATATGAAAATCTGGTTTTAGTGTATAGTTTCATCGAACACTAACCTAAGATGATGTTCAAAGAGTTTAGAACCTCTGTTATCTCATTTTCTCTAGATAATGAACATTTTATAATGATTATTCCACTAATCTAGGCAGTATATGAAATTATAGAAAACTACATATTAAAAAATTAGAATGATTTTTGTATACCATGAAAGATAGTTTAAAATACATTAATTTAAAAGTAGAATGTGGTTTGAAAATTTTAAACTAAAATGAAGAGTATAAACTTCAGTATATAGAGCATTTACCGAAAACTCATTATTTTAGAAGGGGTTAACCCACGGATTTTGGGAAAATTTCAAAAATATGAAAATCTGGTTTTAGTGTATAGTTTCATCGAACACTAACCTAAGATGATGGTCAAAGAGTTTAGAACCTCTGTTCTCTAGATAATGAAGATTTTATAATGCTAATTCCACTAATCTAGGCAGTATATGAAATTTTAGTAAACTAAATATTAAAAAAATAGAATGATTCTTGTATACCATGAAAGATAGTTTATAATACATTAATCCAAATGTAGAATGTGGTTTGAAATTTTTAAACTACAGTGAAAAGTATAAACTTCAGTATTAGAACATTTACCGAAAACTCATTATCTTAGAAGAGGTTAACCCACTGATTTTGGAAAAACTTCAAAACTATGAAAATCTGGTTTTAGAGTATTTTTTCATCGAGCACTAACACAAGATGATTGTCAAAGAGTTTAGAACCTCTGTTGTCTCCTTTTCTCTAGATAATTAAGATTTCATAATACTAATTCCACTAATCTCGGCAGAATATGAAATTTTAGTAAACTAAATATTAAAAAATTAGAATGATTCATGTATACCATGAAAGATAGTTAAAATACATTAATTCAAATGTAGAATTTAGTTTGAAATTTTTAAATTAAAGTGAAGAGTACAAACTTCAGTATATAGAGTATTTACCGAAAACTAATTATTTTAGAAGGGTTTAACCCACAGATTTTTTAAAAAATTCAAAAATATGAAAATCTGGTTTTAGTGTATAGTTCCATCGAGAACTAACATAAGATGATGGTCAAAGAGTTTAGAACCTCTGATGTCTCCTTTTCTCTAGATAATGCAGATTTTATAATGCTAATTCCACTAATCTTAGCAGTATATGAAATTTAAGTAAACTAAATACTAAAAAATTAGAATGATTCATGTATACCATGAAAGATAGTTTAAAATACATTAATTCAAATGTATAATGTGGTTTGAAATTTTTAAACTAAAGTGAAGAGTATAAACTTCAATATATAGAGCATTTATCAAAAACTCATAATCTTAAAAGGGTTTAACCCACGAATTTTGGAAAAATTTCAAAAATATGAAAATCTGGTTTTAGTGCATAGTTTTATTGACCACTAACTTAAGATGATGGTCAAAGAGTTTAGAAGCTCTGTTCTCTTCTTTTCTCTAGATAATGAAGATTTATAATGCTAATTTCACTAATCTAGAAAGTATATAAAATTTTAGTAAACTAAATATTAAAAAATTATAATGATTCCTATATACCATGAAAAATAGTTTAGAATACATTAATTCAACTGTACAATGTGGTTTGAAATTTTTAAACTAAAGTAAAGAGTACAAACTTCAGTATATATAGTATTTACCGAAAACTCATTATTTTAGAAGGGTTAACCCACAGATTTTGGAAAAATTTCAAAAATATGAAAATCTGGTTTTAGTGTATAGTTTCATCGAACACTAACCTAAGATGATGTTCAAAGAGTTTAGAACCTCTGTTATCTCATTTTCTCTAGATAATGAACATTTTATAATGATTATTCCACAAATCTAGGCAGTATATGAAATTATAGAAAACTACATATTAAAAAATTAGAATGATTCTTGTATACCATGAAAGATAGTTTAAAATACATTAATTCAAATGTAGAATGTGGTTTGAAAATTTTAAACTAAAATGAAGAGTATAAACTTTAGTATATAGAGCATTTACCGAAAACTCATTATTTTAGAAGGGGTTAACCCACGGATTTTGGGAAAATTTCAAAAATATGAAAATCTGGTTTTAGTGTATAGTTTCATCGAACACTAACCTAAGATGATGGTCAAAGAGTTTAGAACCTCTGTACTCTCCTTTTCTCTAGATAATGAAGTTTTTATAATGCTAATTCCAGTAATCTAGGCAGTATATGAAATTTTAGTAAACTAAATATAAAAAAAATAGAATGATTCTTGTATACCATGAAAGATAGTTTAGAATACATTAATCCAAATGTAGAATGTGGTTTGAAATTTTTAAACTACAGTGAAAAGTATAAACTTCAGTATTAGAACATTTACCGAAAACTCATTATCTTAGAAGAGGTTAACCCACGGATTTTGGAAAAACTTCAAAACTATGAAAATCTGGTTTTAGAGTATTTTTTCATCGAGCACTAACACAACATGATTGTCAAAGAGTTTAGAACCTCTGTTGTCTCCTTTTCTCTAGATAATTAAGATTTCATAATACTAATTCCACTAATCTCGGCAGAATATGAAATTTTAGTAAACTAAATATTAAAAAATTAGAATGATTCATGTATACCATGAAAGATAGTTTAAAATACATTAATTCAAATGTAGAATTTGGTTTGAGATTTTTAAATTAAAGTGAAGAGTATAAACTTCAGTATATAGAGCATTTACCGAAAACTCATTATCTTAGAAGGGGTTAACCCACGGATTTTGGAAAAATTTCAAAAATATGAAATTCTGGTTTTACTGTATAGTTTCATTGAGCACTAACATAAGATGATTTCCAAAGAGTTTAAAACTTCTGCTGTCTCTTCTTCTTTAGAAAATGAAGATTTTATAATGCTAATTCCACTAATTAGGCAGTATATAAAATTTTAGTAAACTAAATATTAAAAAATTAGAATGATTCCTGTATACCATGAAAGATAGTTGAGAATACATTAATTAAAATGTAGAATGTGGTTTGAAATTTTTAAACTAAAGTGAAGAGTACAAACTTCAGTATATAGAGCATTACCGGGTTTAAAACTATGAAAAATTCCAAAAATATGAAAATCTGGTTTTAGTGTATATTTTCATCGAGCATTAACATAATATGAGGGTCAGAGAGTTTAAAACTTCTGCTGTCTCTTCTTCTTTAGAAAATGAAGATTTTATAATGCTAATTCCACTAATTAGGCAGTATATAAAATTTTAGTAAACTAAATATTAAAAAATTAGAATGATTCCTGTATACCATGAAAGATAGTTGAGAATACATTAATTCAAATTTAGAATGTGGTTTGAAATTTTTAAACTAAAGTGAAGAGTACAAACTTCAGTATATAGAGTATTTACCGAAAACTCATCATTTTAGAAGGGTTTTAAACCACGGATTTTGAAATTTTTTCAAAAATATGAAAATCTGGTTTTAGTGTATAGTTCCATCGAGAACTAACATAAGATGGTGGTCAAAGAGTTTAAAACCTCTGTTGTCTCCTTTTCTCTAGATAATGAAGATTTTATAATGCTAATTCCACTAATCTAGGCAGTGTATGCAATTTTAGTAAACTAAATACTAAAAAATTAGAATGATTCCTGTATACCATGAAAGATGGCTGACAATACATTAATCCAAATGTAGAATGTGGTTTGAAAATTTTAAACTAAAGTGAAGAGTATAAACTTCAGTATATAGAGCATTTACCGAAAACTCATTATTTTAGAGAGGTTAACCCACGGTTTTTGGAAAAATTTCAAAAATATGAAAATCTGGTTTTAGTGTATAGTTTCATTGAGCACTAACATAAGATGATTGTCAAAGAGTTTAAAACCTCTGTTGTCTCCTTTTCTCTAGAAAATAAAGATTTTATAATGCTAATTCCACTAATTTAGGCACTATATGAATTTTTTTAAACTGAATATTAAAAAATTAGAATGATTCATGTATACCATGAAAGATAGTTTAGAATACATTAATTCAAATGTAGAATGTGGTTTGAAATTTTTAAACTAAAGTGAAGAGTACAAACTTCAGTATATTGAGCATTTACCGAAAACTCAATATTTTAGAAGGGGTTAACCCACGGATTTTGGAAAAATTTCAAAAATATGAAAATCTGGTTTTAGTGTATTATTTCATCAAGCACTAACATAAGATGATTGTCAAAGAGTTTAGAACCTCTGTTGTCTCCTTTTCTCTAGATAATGAAGATTTTATAATACTAATTCCACTAATCTAGGCAGTATATGAAATTTTAGTAAACTAATTTTTTTTTTTAAATAGAATGATTCCGGTATACCATGAAAGATAGTTTAGTACATTAATTCAAATGTAGAATGTGGTTTGAAAATTTTAAAATAAAGTGAAGAGTACAAACTTCAGTATATAGAGCATTTACCGAAATTTCATTATTTTAGAAGAGGTTAACCCACAGATTTGGGAAAATTTTCAAAAATATAAAAATTTGGTTTTAGTGTATAGTTTCATCGAGCACTAACATAAGATGATGGTCAAAGAGTTTAGAACCTCTGTTGTCTCCTTATCTGTAGATAATGAAGATTTTATAATGCTAATTTCACTAATTAGGCAGTATATGAAATTTTAGTAAACTAAAAACTAAAACATTAGAATGATTCCTGTATACCATGAAAGATAGTTGAGAATACATTAATTCAAATGTAGAATGTGCTTTGAAATTTTTAAACTAAAGTGAAGAGTATAAACTTCAGTATATAGAGTATTTACCGAAAACTCATTATTTTAGAAGGGGTTAACCCACAGATTTTTGAAAATTTTCAAAAATATGAAAATCTGGTTTTACTGTATAGTTTCATCGAGCACTAACATAAGATGATTGTCAAACAGTTTAAAACCTCTGTTGTCTCCTTTTCTCTAGATAATGAAGATTTTATAATACCAATTCCACTAATCTAGGCAGTATATCAAATTTTAGTAAACTAAATATTAAAAAATTAGAATGATTCCTGTATACCATGAAAGATAGTTTAGAATACATTAATTCAAATGTAGAATGTGGTTTGGAATTTTTAACATAAAGTGAAGAGTATAAACATCAGTATATAGAGCATTTACCGAAAACTCATTATCTTAGAAGGGGTTAACCCACAGATTTTGGAAAAATTCCAAAAATATAAAAATCTAGTTTTAGTGTATATTTTTATCGAGCACTAACATAAGATTATGGTCAGAGAGTTTAAAACCTCTGTTGTCTCATTTTCTCTAGAAACAATGAAGATTTTATAATGTTAATTCCACTAATCTAGGCATTATATGCAATTTTAGTAAACTAAATAGTAAAAAATTAGAATGATTCCTTTATACCATGAAAGATAGTTGAAAATACATTAATTCAAATGTAGAATGTGGTTTGAAAATTTTAAACTAAAGTGAAGAGTATAAACTTCAGTATATAGAGCATTTACCGAAAACTCATTATTTTAGAAAGGTTAACCCACGGCTTTTGGAAAAATTCCAAAAATATGAAAATCTGGTTTTAGTGTATAGTTTCATCGAGCACTAACATAAGATGATGGTCAGAGAGTTTAAAACCTCTGTTGTCTCCTTTTCTCTAGATAATGAAGATTTTATAATGCTAATTCCACTAATCTAGACAGTATATGCAATTTTAGTAAACTAAATACAAAAAATTAGAATGATTCATGTATACCATGAAAGATAGTTGAGAATACATTAATTCAAATGTAGAATGTGGTTCGAAATTTTTAAACTAAAGTGAATAGTAAAAACTTCAGTATATAGAGCATTTACCGAAAACTCATTATTTTAGAAAGGTTAACCCACGGCTTTTGGAAAAATTCCAAAAATATGAAAATCTGGTTTTAGTGTATAGTTTCATCGAGCACTAACATAAGATGATGGTCAGAGAGTTTAAAACCTCTGTTGTCTCCTTTTCTCTAGATAATGAAGATTTTATAATGCTAATTCCACTAATCTAGACAGTATATGCAATTTTAGTAAACTAAATACTAAAAAATTAGAATGATTCCTGTATACCATGAAAGATAGTTGACAATACATTAATTCAAATGTAGAATGTGGTTTGAAATTTTTAAACTAAAGTGAAGAGTATAAACTTCAATATATAGAGCATTTACAGAAAACTCATTATCTTAGAAGGGGTTAACCCAGGGATTTTGGAAAAATTCCAAAAATATAAAAATCTAGTTTTAGTGTATATTTTTATCGAGCACTAACATAAGATTATGGTCAGAGAGTTTAAAACCTCTGTTGTCTCCTTTTCTCTAGAAACAATGAAGATTTTATAATGTTAATTCCACTAATCTAGGCATTATATGCAATTTTAGTAAACTAAATAGTAAAAAATTAGAATGATTCCTTTATACCATGAAAGATAGTTGAAAATACATTAATTCAAATGTAGAATGTGGTTTGAAATTTTTAAACTAAAGTGAAGAGTATAAACTTCAGTATATAGAGCATTTACCGAAAACTCATTATTTTAGAAAGGTTAACCCACGGCTTTTGGAAAAATTCCAAAAATATGAAAATCTGGTTTTAGTGTATATTTTCATCGAGCACTAACATAAAATGATGGTCAGAGAGTTTAAAACCTCTGCTGTCTCCTCTTCTTTAGAAAATGAAGATTTTATAATGCTAATTCCACTAATTAGGCAGTATATAAAATTTTAGTAAACTAAATATTAAAAAATTAGAATGATTCCTGTATACCATGAAAGATAGTTGAGAATACATTAATTCAAATGTAGAATGTGGTTCGAAATTTTTAAACTAAAGTGAAGAGTACAAACTTCAGTATATAGAGTATTTACCGAAAACTCATTATTTTAGAAGGGTTTAACCCACGGATTTTGAAAAAATTTCAAAAATATGAAAATCTGGTTTTAGTGTATAGTTCCATCGAGAACTAACATAAGATGATGGTCAAAGAGTTTAAAACCTCTGTTGTCTCCTTTTCTCTAGATAATAAATATTTTATAATGCTAATTCCAATAATCTAGGCAGTGTATGCAATTTTAGTAAACTAAACACTAAAAAATTAGAATGATTCCTGTATACCATGAAAGATAGCTAAAAATACATTAATCCAAATGTAGAATGTGGTTTGAAAATTTTAAACTAAAGTGAAGAGTATAAACTTCAGTATATAGAGCATTTACCGAAAACTCATTATTTTAGAAGGGTTAACCCACGGTTTTTGGAAAAATTTCAAAAATATGAAAATCTGGTTTTAGTGTATAGTTTCATTGAGCACTAACATAAGATGATTGTCAAAGAGTTTAGAACCTCTGTTGTCTCCTTTTCTCTAGATAATAAAGATTTTATAATGCTAATTCCACTAATTTAGGCACTATATGAATTTTTTTTAAACTGAATATTAAAAAATTAGAATGATTCATGTATACCATGAAAGATAGTTTAGAATAAATTAATTCAAATGTAGAATGTGGTTTGAAATTTTTAAACTAAAGTGAAGAGTACAAACTTCAGTATATAGAGCATTTACCGAAAACTCAATATTTTAGAAGGGGTTAACCCACGGATTTTGGAAAAATTTCAAAAATATGAAAATCTGGTTTTAGTGTATTATTTCATCGAGCACTAACATAAGATGATTTTCAAAGAGTTTAGAACCTCTGTTGTCTCCTTTTCTCTAGATAATGAAGATTTTAAAATACTAATTCCACTAATCTAGGCAGTATATGAAATTTTTGTAAACAAATTATTAAAAAAAATAGAATGATTCCTGTATACCATGAAAGATGGTTTAGAATACATTAATTCAAATGTAGAATGTGGTTTGAAATTTTTAAAATAAAGTGAAGAGTACAAACTTCAGTATATAGAGTATTTACCGAAATTTCATTATTTTAGAAGAGGTTAACCCACGGATTTGGGAAAATTTTCAAAAATATGAAAATCTGGTTTTAGTGTATAGTTTCATCGAGCACTAACATAAGATGATGGTCAAAGAGTTTAGAACCTCTGTTGTCTCCTTATCTCTAGATAATGAAGATTTTATAATGTTAATTCCACTAATTAGGCAGTATATGAAATTTTAGTAAACTAAAAACTAAAAAGTTAGAATGATTCCTGTATACCATGAAAGATAGTTGAGAATACATTAATTCAAATGTAGAATGTGGTTTGAAATTTTTAAACTAAAGTGAAAAGTATAAACTTCAGTATATAGAGTATTTACCGAAAACTCATTATTTTAGAAGGGGTTAACCCACATATTTTTAAAAATTTTCAAAAATATGAAAATCTGGTTTTACTGTATAGTTTCATCGAGCACTAACATAAGATGATGGTCAGAGAGTTTAAAACCTCTGTTGTTTCCTCTTCTCTAGATAATGAAGATTTTATAATGCTAATTCCACTAATCTAGACAGTATATAAAATTTTACTAAACTAAATATTAAAAAATTAAAATGATTCTTGTATACCATGAAAGATAGTTGAAAATACATTAATTTAAATGTAGAATGTGGTTCAAATTTTTAAAATAAAGTGAAGAGTACAAACTTCAGTATATAGAGATTTACCGAAAACTCATTATTTTAGAACGGCTTAACCCACGGATTTTGAAAAAAATTCAGAAATATGAAAATCATTTTTAGTGTATAGTTTCATCGAGAACTAACATAAAATGATTGTCAAAGAGTTTAGAACCTCTGTTGTCTCCTTTCTCTATATAATTAAGATTTTATAATGCTAATTCCACTAATCTAGGCAGTATAAGAAATTTTAGTAAACTAAATATTAAAAAACTAGAATGATTCATGTATACCATGAAAGATCGTTTAGAATAAATTAATTCAAATGTAAAATGTGGTTTGAAATTTTTAAATTAAAGTGAAGAGTATAAACTTCAGTATATAGAGCATTTACCGAAAACTCATTATCTTAGAAGGGATTAACCCACTAATTTTGGAAAAATTTCCAAAATATGAAAATCTGGTTTTATTGTATAGTTTCATCGAGCACTAACATAAGATGATGGTGAGAGAGTTTAAAACCTCAGTTGTCTCCTTTTCTCTAGATAATGAAGATTTTATAATGTTAATTCCACTAATCTAGGCAGTATATGCAATTTTAGTAAACTAAATACTAAAAAATTAGAATGATTCCTGTATACCATGAAAGATAGTTTAGAATACATTAATTCAAATGTAGAATGTGGTTTGAAATTTTTAAACTAAAATGAAGAGTATAAACTTCAGTATATTGAGCATTTACCGAAAACTCATTATCTTAGAAGGGGTTAACCCACGGATTTTAGAAAATTTTCAAAAATATGAAAATCTCGTTTTAGTGTATAGTTTCATCGAACACTAACCTAAGATGATGGTCCAAGAGTTTAGAACCTCTGTTGTCTCCTTTTCTCTATATAATTAAGATTTTATAATGCAAATTCAACTAATCTAGGCAGTATATGAAATTTTAGTAAACTAAATATTTAAAAATTAGAATGATTCATGTATACCATGAAAGATATTTTAGAATACATTAATTAAAATATAGAATGTGGTTTGAAATTTTTAAATTAAAGTGAAGAGTACAAACTTCAGTATATAGAGCATTTACCGAACACTTATTT
The DNA here is from genome assembly GCA_019706035.1 of Raphanus raphanistrum subsp. raphanistrum. Taxonomy (NCBI): domain Eukaryota; kingdom Viridiplantae; phylum Streptophyta; class Magnoliopsida; order Brassicales; family Brassicaceae; genus Raphanus; species Raphanus raphanistrum. The sequence goes on from CM033988.1 coordinate 57,454,942, forward strand.
TTTTAGAAGGGGTTAACCCACGGATTTTGGAAAAATTTCAAAAATATAAAAATCTGGTTTTAGTGTATAGTTTCATCGAACATTAACCTAAGATGATTTTCAAAGAGTTTAGAACCTCTGTTGTCTCTTTTTTCTAGATAATGAAGATTTTATAATGCTAATTCCACTAATCTAGGCAGTATATCAAATTTTTGGAAACTAATTATTTAAAAATTAGAATGATTCCTGTATACCATGAAAGATAGTTTAGAATACATTAATTCAAATGTAGAATGTGGTTTGAAATTTTTAAACTAAAGTGAAGAGTATAAACTTCAGTATATAGACCATTTACCGAAAACTCATTATCTTAGAAGGGGTTAACCCACGGATTTTGGAAAATTTTCAAAAATATGAAAATATGGTTTTAGTGTATAGTTTAATCTAGTACTAACATAAGATGATGGTCAAAGAGTTTAGAATCAATGTTGTTTTCGTTTCTCTAGATAATGAAGATTTTATAATGCTAATTCTACCAATCTAGGCAGTATATAAAATTTTAGTAAACTAAATATTAAAAAATTAGAATGATTCATGTATACCATGAAAGATAGTTGAGAATACATTAATTCAAATGTAGAATGTGGTTTGAAATTTTTAAACTAAAGTGAAGAGTACAAACTTCGGTATTATTAACCCACGGATTTTGGAAATATTTCAAAAATATGAAAATCTGGTTTTCGTGTATAGTTTCATCGAGCACTAACATAAGATGATGGTCAAAGAGTTTAGAACCTCTGTTGTCTCCCTTTCTCTAGATAATGACGATTTTATAATGCTAATTTCACTAATCTAGGCAGTATATCAAATTTTAGTAAACTAATTATTTAAAAATTAGATAGATTCCTGTATACCATGAAAGATAGTTTATAATACATTAATTCAAATGTAGAATGTGGTTTGAAAATTTTAAACTAAAGTGAAGATTATAAACTTCAGTATTTAGAGCATTTACATAAAACTCATTATTTTAGAAGGGACACACGGATTTTGGAAATATTTCAAAAATATGAAAATCTAGTTTTAGTGTATTATTTCATCGAACATTGAAATAAGATGATGGTCAAAAAGTTTATAACCTCTGTTGTCTCATTTTTCTAGATAATGGAGATTTTATAATGCTAATTCCACTAATTTAGGCAGTATTTCAAATTTTAGTAAACTAATTATTTAAAATAAGAATGATTCCTGTATACCATGAAAGATAGTTTAGAATACATTAATTCAAATGTAGAATGTGGTTTGAAAATTTTAAACTAAAGTGAAGAATATAAACTTCAGTATGTAGAGCATTTACCGAAAACTCATTATCTTAGAAGGGGTTAACCCATGGATTTTGGAAAAATTTCAAAAATATGAAAATATGGTTTTAGTGTATAGTTTCATCTAGTACTAACATAAGATGATGGTGAAAGAGTTTAGAACCAATTTTGTCTTCCTTTCTCTAGATAATGAAAATTTTATAATGCTAATTCCACTAATATAGGCAGTGTATGAAATTTTAGTTAACTAAATATTTAAAAATTAGAATGATTCCTGTATACCACGAAAGATAGTTGAGAGTACATTAATTCAAATGTAGAATGTGGTTAGAAATTTTTAAACTAAAGTGATGAGTATAAACTTCAGTATGTAGAGCATTTACCGAAAACTCATTATCTTAGAAGGGGTTAACCCACGGATTTTGGAAAAATTTTAAAAATATGAAAATCTGGTTTTAGTGTATAGTTTCATGTAGCACTAACATAAGATGATGGTCAAAGAGTTTAGAACCAATGTTGTCTTCGTTTCTCTAGATAATGAAGATTTTATAATGCTAATTCCACTAATCTAGGCAGTATATAAAATTTTAGTAAACTAAATATTAAAAAATTAGAATGATTCATGTATACCATGAAATATAGTTTAGAATACATTAATTAAAGTGTAAAATGTGTTTTGAAATTTTTAAACTAAAGTGAAGAGTATAAACTTCAGTATATAGAGTATTTATCGAAAACTCATTATCTTAGAAGGGGTTAACCCAGAGATTTTGGAAAAATTTCAAAAATATGAAAATCTGGGTTTAGTGTATAGTTTCATCGAGCATTAACATAATAAAATGGTCAAAGAGTTTAGAACCTCTGTTGTCTCCTTTTCGCTAGATAATGAAGATTTTATAATGCTATTTCACTAACCTAGCAGTTTATGAAATTTTAGTAAACTAAATATTAAAAAATTAGAATGATTCCTATATATCATGAAAGATAGTTTAGAATACATTAATTCAAATGTAGAATGTGGTTTGAAATTTTAAAACTAAAGTGAAGAGTATAAACTTCAGTATATAGAACATTTACCGAAAACTCATTATCTTAAAAAGGGTTAACACACGGATTTTGGAAAAAAATTAAAAATATGAAAATCTTGTTTTAGTGTATAGTTTCATCAAAAACTAACATAAGATGATGGTCAAAGAGTTTAAAAACTAAGTTTTCTCCTTTTCTCTAGATAATGTAGATTTTATATTGCTAATTCCACTAATCTAGGCAGTGTATGAAATTTTAGTTAACTAAATATTAAAAAATTAGAATGATTCCTGTATAACATGAAAGATGTTTAAAATACATTAATTCAAATGTAGAATGTGGTTTGAAATTTTTAAACTAAAGTGAAGAGTATAAACTTCAGTATGTAGAGCATTTACCGAAAACTCATTATCTTAGAAGGGGTTAACCCACGGATTTTGGAAAAATTCCAAAAATATGAAAATCTGGTTTTAGTGTATAGTTTCATCTAGTAGTAACATAAGATGATGGTGAAAGAGTTTAGAACCAATTTTTGTCTTTGTTTCTCTAGATAATGAATATTTTATAATGCTAATTCCATTAATCTAGGCAGTATATGAAATTTTAGTAAACTAAATATTAAAAAATTAGAATGATTCTTGTAAACCATGAAAGATAGTTTAGAATACATAAATTCAAATTTAGAATGTGGTTTGACATTTTTAAATTAAAGTGAAGAGTATAAACTTTAGTATATAGAGCATTTACCGAAAACTCATTATCTTAGAAGGGGTTAACCCACGGATTTTGGAAAATTTTCAAAAATATAAAAATCTGGTTTTAATGTATAATTTCATCGACCACTAACATAAGATGATTGTCAAAGAGTTTAGAACCTCTGTTGTCTCCTTTTCTCTATATAATGAAGATTTTATAATGCTAATTACACTAATCTAGGCAGTATATGAAATTTTAGTAAACTAAATATTAAAAAATTAGAATGGATCCTGTATACCATGAAAGATAGTTTAGAATACATAAATTCAAATTTAGAATGTGGTTTGAAATTTTAAACTAAAGTGAAGAGTACAATCTTCAGTATATAGAGCATTTACCAAAAATTCATTATTTTAGAAGGGGGTTAACACACAGATTTTGGAAAAATTTCAAAAATATGAAAATCTGGTTTTAGTATATAGTTTCATCGAGCACTAACATAAGATGATTATCAAAGAGTTTAAAACCTCTGTTGTCTCCTATTCTCTAGATAATGAAGATTTTATAATGTTAATTCCACTCATCTAGGCAGTATATGAAATTTTAGTAAACTAAATATTAAAAAATTAAAATGATTCCTGTATATCATGAAAGATAGTTTAGAATACATTAATTCAAATGTAGAATGTGGTTTGAAAATTTTAAACTAAAGTGAAGAATATAAACTTTAGTATATAGAGCATTTAGCGAAAACTCATTATCTTAGAAGGGGCTAACCCACGGATTTTGGAAAAATTTCAAAAATATAAAAATCCGGTTTTAGTGTATATTTTCATCGAGCACTAACATAAGATGATGGTCAAAGAGTTTAGAACCTCTGTTGTCTCCTTTTCTCTAGATAATGAAGATTTTATAATGCTAATTCCACTAATCTAGGCAGTATATGAAATTTTAGTAAATTAAATATTAAAAAATTAGAATGATTTCTGTATGCCATGAATGATAGTTTAGAATACATAAATTCAAATTTAGAATGTGGTTTGAAATTTTTAAACTAAAGTGAACAGTACAAACTTCAGTATATAGAGCATTTACCGAAAATTCATTATTTTAGAAGGTGGACCCACAGATTTTGGAAAAATTTTAAAAATATGAAAATCTGGTTTTAGTATATAGTTTCATCGAGCACTAACATAAGATGATTATCAAATTGTTTAAAACCTCTGTTGTCTCCTATTCTCTAGATAATGAAGATTTTATAATGCTAATTCCACTAATCTAGGCAGTATATGAAATTTTAGTAAACTAAATATTAAAAAATTAGAATGATTCCTGTATACCTTGAAAGATAGTTTAGAATACATAAATTCAAATTTAGAATGTGGTTTGAAAATTTTAAACTAAAGTGAAGTGTACAAACTTCAGTATATAGAGCATTTACGAAAAACTCATTATTTTAGAAGGGGGTTAACCCACGGATTTTGGAAAAATTTCAAAAATATGAAAATCTGGTTTTAGTGTATATTTTCATCGAGCACTAACATAAGATGATGGTCAAAAAGTTTAGAACCTCTATTGTCTCCTTTTCTCTAGATAATGAAGATTTTATAATGCTATTCCACTAATCTAGCAGTTTATGAAATTTTAGTAAACTAAATATTAAAAAATTAGAATGATTCTTGTATACCATGAAAGATAGTTTAGAATACATTAATTCAAATGTAGAATGTGGTTTGAAATTTTTAAACTAAAGTGAAGAGTATAAAATTCAGTATATAGAGAATTTATCGAAAACTCATTATCTTAGAAGGGGTTAACCCACAGATTTTGCAAAAAAAAATTAAAATATGAAAATCTGGTTTTAGTGTATAGTTTCATCAAAAACTAACATAAGATGATTGTCAAAGAGTTTAAAACCTATGTTGTCTCCTTTTCTCTAGATAATGAAGATTTTATAATGCTAATTCCACTCATCTAAGCAGTATATGAAATTTTAGTAAACTAAATATTAAAAAATTAGAATGATTCCTGTATATCATGAAAAATAGTTTAGAATACATTAATTCAAATGTAGAATGTGGTTTGAAATTTTTAAACTAAAGTGAAGAGTACAAACTTCAGTATATAGAGCATTTACCGAAAACTCATTATTTTTGAAGGGGTCAACAAACGGATTTCGGAAAAATTTCAAAAATATAAAAATATGTTTTTAGTGTATAGTTTCATGGAGCACTAGCATAAGATGTTGGTCAAACAGTTTAGAACCTCTTTAGTATCCTTTTCTCTAGATAGTGAAGATTTTATAATGCTATTCCACTAACCTAGCAGTTTATGAAATTTTAGTAAACTAAATATTAAAAAATTAGAATGATTCATGTATACCATTACAGATAGTTTAGAACACATTAATTAAAATGTAGAATGTGGTTTGAAAATTTTAAACTAAAGTGAAGAGTACAAACTTCAGTATATAGAGGATTTACCGAAACCTCATTATTTTAGAAAGGGTTAACCCACGGATTTTGGAAAATTTTCAAAAATATGAAAATCTGGTTTTAGTGTATAGTTTCATCGAACACTAAAATAAGATGATGGTCAAAAAGTTTAGAACCTTTGTTTTCTTTCTTTCTCTAGATAATGAATATTTTATAATGCTAATTCCACTAATCTAGGTAGTATATGAAATTTTAGTAAACTAATTATTTAAAAATTAGAATGATTCAGGTATACCATGCAAGATAGTTTATAATACATTAATTCAAATGTGGAATGTGGTTTGAAATTTTTAAACTAAAGTGAAGAGTATAAACTTCAGTATATAGAGCATTTACCGAAAATTCATTATTTTAGAAGGGGTTAACCCACAGATTTTGGAAAATTTTCAAAAATATGAAAATCTGGTTTTAGTGTATAGTTTCATCGAGCACTAACATAAGATGATGGTCAAATAGTTTAGAACCTCTGTTGACTCCTTTTCTCTAGATAATAGAGATTTTATAATGCTAATTCTACTAATTTAGGCAGTATATGAAATTTTAGTAAACTAAATACTAAACAATTAGAATGATTTCTGTATACCATGAAATATAGTTTAGAATACATAAATTCAAATTAAACTAAAGTGAAGAGTATAAACTTCAGTATATAGAGTATTTACCGAAAACTTAATATTTTAGAAGGGGTTAACCGATGGATTTTGGAAATTTTCAAAAATATGAAAATCTGGTTTTAGTGTATAGTTTCATCGAAAACTAACATAAGATGATTGTCAAAGAGTTTAGAACCTCTGTTGTCTCCGTTTCTCTAGATAATGAAGATTTTATAATGCTAATTCCACTAATTAAGTTGTATATGAAATTTTAGTAAACTAAATATTAAAAAATTAGAATGATTCATATATATCATGAAAGATAGTTTAGAATAAATTAATTCAAATGTAGAATGTGGTTGAAAGTTTTAAACTAAAGTGAAGAGTATAAACTTCAGTATATAGAGCATTTACCGAAAACTCATTATTTTAGAAGGGGTTAATTCACAGATTTTGAAAAATTTCAAAAATATGAAAATCTGGTTTTAGTTTATACATTCATCGAGCAGTAACATAATATAATGGTCAACGAGTTTAGAACCTCTGTTGTCTCCGTTTCTCTAGATAATGAAGATTTTATAATGTCAATTCCACTAATCTAGGTACTATATGAAATTTTAATAAACTAAATATTAAAAAATTAGAATGATTCAAGTATTCCATGAAAGATAGTTTAGAATACATTAAATAAAATGTAGAATGTGGTTTGAAAATTTTAAGCTAAAGTGAAGAGTACAAACTTCAGTATATAGAGCATTTACCGAAAACTCATTATTTTAGAAGTGGTTAACCCACGGATTTTGGAAAAATTTCAAAAATATAAAAATCTGGTTTTAGTGAATAGTTTCATCGACCACTAACATAAGATGATTGTCAAAGAGTTTAAAACCTCTGTTGTCTCCTTTTCTCTAGATAACGAAGATTTTACAATGCTAATTCCACTAGTCTAGGCAGTATATGAAATTTTAGTAAACTAAATATTAAAAAATAAGAATGATTCCTGTATACCATGAAAGATATTTTAGAATACATTAGTTCAAATGTAGCATGTGGTTTGAAATTTTTAAACTAAAGTGAAGAGTACAAACTTCACTATATAGAGCATTTACCGAAAACTCATTATTTTGGAAGGGGGGTTCATCCACGGATTTTGGAAAAATTTCAAAAATATGAAAATCTGGTTTTATTGTATATTTTCATCGAGCACTAACATAAGATGATGGTCAAAGAGTTTAGAACCTCTGTTGTCTCCTTTTCTCTAGATAATGAAGATTTTATAATGTTAATTTCACTAATCTAGGCAGTATATGAAATTTTAGTAAACTAAATATTAAAAAATTAGATTATTCATGTATACCATGAAAGATATTTTAGAATACCTTAATTCAAATGTAGAATGTGGTTTGAAATTTTATTAACTAAAGTGAAGAGTATAAACTTCAATATATAGAGCATTTACCGAAAATTCATTATTTAGAAGAGGTTAACCCACAGATTTTGGAAAATTTTCAAAAATATGAAAATCTGGTTTTAGTTTATAGTTTCATCGAGCAGTAACATAATATGATGGTCAACGAGTTTAGAACCTCTGTTGTCTCCGTTTCTCTAGATAATGAAGATTTTATAATGTCAATTCCACTAATCTAGGTAGTATATGAAATTTTAATAAACTGAATATTAAAAAAATTAGAATGATTCATGTATACCATGAGAGATAGTTTAGAATACATTAAATAAAATGTAGAATGTGGTTTGAATTTTTTAAATTAAAGTGAAGAGTACAAACTTCATTATATAGAGCATTTACCGAAAACTCATTATTTTAGAAGCGGTTAGTTAACCCACGGATTTTGGAAAATTTTCAAAAATATGAAAATCTGGTTTTAGTGTATAGTTTCATTGTGCAGTAACATAAGATGATGATTAAAGTGGTTAGAACCTCTGGTTTCTCCTTTTCTCTAGATAATGAAGATTTTATAATGCTAATTCCACTAATCTAAGCAGTATATGAAATATTATTAAACTAAATATTAAAAAATTAGAATGATTCCTGTAAACCATGAAAGATAGTTTAGAATACATAAATTCAAATTTAGAATGTGGTTTGAAATTTTTAAATTAAATTGAAGAGTATAAACTTTAGTATATAGAGCATTTTCCTGAAAACTCATTATTTTAGAAGAGTATAAACTTCAGTATATAGAGTATTTACCGAAAACTTAATATTTTAGAAGGGGTTAACCGATGGATTTTGGAAATTTTCAAAAATATGAAAATCTTGTTTTAGTGTATAGTTTCATCGAAAACTAACATAAGATGATTGTCAAAGAGTTTAGAACCTCTGTTGTCTCCTTTTCTCTAGATAATGAAGATTTTATAATGTTAATTCCACTAATCTAGGTAGTATATGAAATTTTAGTAAACTAAATATTAAAAAATTAGAATGATTCATATATATCATGAAGATAGTTTAGAATAAATTAATTCAAATGTAGAATGTGGTTGAAAGTTTTAAACTAAAATGAAGAGTATAAACTTCAGTATATAGAGCATTTACCGAAAACTCATTATTTTAGAAGAGGTTAATTCACAGATTTTGAAAAAATTTCAAAAATATGAAAATCTGGTTTTAGTTTATATCTTCACCGAGCAGTAACATAATATGATGGTCAACAATTTTAGAACCTCTGTTGTCTCCGTTTCTCTAGATAATGAAGATTTTATAATGTCAATTCCACTAATCTAGGTAGTATATGAAATTTTAAAAAACTAAATATTAAAAAATTAGAATGATTCAAGTATACCATGAAAGATAGTTTAGAATACATTAAAAAAATGTAGAATGTGGTTTGAAATTTTTAATCTAAAGTGAAGAAAACAAACTTCAGTATATAGAGCATTTACCGAAAACTCATTATTTTAGAAGTGGTTAACCCACGGATTTTGGAAAAATTTCAAAAATATAAAAATCTGGTTTTAGTGTATAGCTTCATCGACCACTAACATAAGATGATTGTTAAAGAGTTTAAAACCTCTGTTGTCTCATTTTCTCTAGATAATGAAGATTTTACAATGCTAATTCCATTAGTCTAGGCAGTATATGAAATTTTAGTAAACTAAATATTAAAAAATAAGAATGATTCCTGTATACCATGAAAGATATTTTAGAATACATTAGTTCAAATGTAGCATGTGGTTTGAAATTTTTAAACTAAAGTGAAGAGTACAAACTTCACTATATAGAGCATTTACCGAGAACTCATTATTTTGGAAGGGGGGTTCATCCACGGATTTTGGAAAAATTTCAAAAATATGAAAATCTGGTTTTATTGTATATTTTCATCGAGCACTAACATAAGATGATGGTCAAAGAGTTTAGAACCTCTGTTGACTCCTTATCTCTAGATAATGAAGATTTTATAATGTTAATTTCACTAATCTAGGCAGTATATGAAATTTTAGTAAACTAAATATTAAAAAATTAGATTATTCATGTATACCATGAAAGATATTTTAGAATACATTAATTCAAATGTAGAATGTGGTTTGAAATTTTATTAACTAAAGTGAAGAGTATAAACTTCAATATATAGAGCATTTACCGAAAATTCATTATTTTAGAAGAGGTTAACCCACAGATTTTGGAAAATTTTCAAAAATATGAAAATCTGGTTTTAGTTTATAGTTTCATCGAGCATTAACATAATATAATGGTCAACGAGTTTATAACCTCTGTTGTCTCCGTTTCTCTAGATAATGAAGATTTTATAATGTCAATTCCACTAATCTAGGTAGTATATGAAATTTTAGTAAACTAAATATTAAAAAATTAGAATGATTCCTGTATACCACGAAAGATAGTTTAGAATACATTAATTCAAATGTAGAATGAGATTTTAAATTTTTAAACTAAAGTGAAGAGTATAAACTTCAGTATATAGAGCATTTGCCGAAAACTCATTATCTTAGAAGGGGCTAACCCACGGATTATGGAAAAATTTCAAAAATATAAAAATCTGGTTTTAGTGTATAATTTCATTGATCACTAACATAAGATGATTGTCAATGAGTTTAAAACCTCTGTTGTCTCATTTTCTCTAGATAATGAATATTTTATAGTGTTAATTCCACTAATCTAGGCAGTATATAAAATTTTAGTAAACTAAATATTATAAAATTAGAATGATTCCTGTATACCATGAAATATAGTTTAGAATACATAAATTCAAATTTAGAATGTGGTTTGAAATTTGTAAACTAAAGTGAAGAGTACAAATTTCAGTATATAGAGCATTTACGAAAAACTCATTATTTTAGAAGGGGTTACCCCACGGATTTTGGAAAAATTTCAAAAATATGAAAATCTGGTTTTAGTGTATATTTTCATCGAGCACTAACATAAGATGATGGTCAAAGAGTTTAGAACCTCTGTTGTCTCCTTTTCTCTAGATAATGAAGATTTTATAATGCTATTCCACTAATCTAGCAGTTTATGAAATTTTAGTAAACTAAATATTAAAAAATTAGAATGATTCATGAATACCATGAAAGATAGTTTAGAATACATTAATTCAAATGTAGAATGTGGTTTGAAATTTTTAAACTAAAGTGAAGAGAATAAACTTCAGTATATAGAGAATTTACCGAAAACTCATTATCTTAGAAGGGGTTAACCTACAGATTTTGCAAAAAAATTTAAAAAATGAAAATCTGGTTTTAGTGTATAGTTTCATCAAAAACTAACATAAGATGATTGTCAAAGAGTTTAAAACCTATGTTGTCTCCTTTTCTCTAGATAATGAAGATTTTATAATGCTAATTCCACTAACCTAGGCAATGTATGAAATTTTAGTAAACTAAATACTAAAAAATTAGAATGATTCCTGTATACCATGAAAGATAGTTTATAATACATTAATTCAAATGTAGAATGTGGTTTGAAATTTTTAAACTAAAGTGAAGAGTACAGACTTTAGTATATAGAGCATTTACCAAAAACTCATTATTTTTGAAGGGGTCAACAAACGGATTTTGGAAAAATTTCAAAAATATAAAAATCAGGTTTTAGTGCATAGTTTCATGGAGCACTAGCATCAGATGTTGGTCAAACAGTTTAGAACCTCTGTAGTCTCCTTTTCTCTAGATAGTGAAGATTTTATAATGCTATTCCACTAACCTAGCAGTTTATGAAATTTTAGTAAACTAAATATTAAAAAATTAGAATGATTCATGTATACCATGACAGATAGTTTAGAATACATTAATTAAAATGTAGAATGTGGTTTGAAAATTGTAAACTAAAGTGAAGAGTACAAACTTCAGTATATAAAGGATTTACCGAAAACTCATTACTTTAAAGAGGGTTAACCCACGGATTTTGGAAAAATTTCAAAAATATGAAAATCTGGTTTTAGTGTATAGTTTCATCGAACACTAAAATAAGATGATTGTCAAAGAGTTTAGAACATTTGTTTTCTTTCTTTCTCTAGATAATGAATATTTTATAATGCTAATTCCACTAATCTAGGCAGTATATGAAATTTTAGTAAACTAATTATTTAAAAATTAGAATGATTCATGTATACCATGAAAGATAGTTTATAATACATTAATTCAAATGTGGAATGTGGTTTGAAATTTTTAAACTAAAGTGAAGAGTATAAACTTCAGTATATAGAGCATTTACCGAAAACTCATTATTTTAGAAGGGGTTAACCCACAGATTTTGGAAAATTTTCAAAAATATGAAAATCTGGTTTTAGTGTATAGTTTCATCGAGCACTAACATAAGATGATGGTCAAATAGTTTAGAACCACTGTTGACTCCTTTTCTCTAGATAATAGAGATTTTATAATGTTAATTCCACTAATTTAGGCAGTATATGAAATTTTAGTAAACTAAATACTAAACAATTAGAATGATTCCTGTATACCATGAAAGATAGTTGAGAATACATTAATTTAAATGTAGAATGTGGTTTGAATTTTTTAAACTAAAGTGAAGAGTATAAACTTCAGTATATAGAGTATTTACCAAAAACTTAATATTTTAGAAGGGGTTAACCGATGGATTTTGGAAATTTTCAAAAATATGAAAATCTTGTTTTAGTGTATAGTTTCATCGAAAACTAAAATAAGATGATTGTCAAAGAGTTTAGAACCTCTGTTGTCTCCTTTTCTCTAGATAATGAAGATTTTATAATGTTAATTCCACTAATCTAGGTAGTATATGAAATTTTAGTAAACTAAATATTAAAAAATTAGAATGATTCATATATATCATGAAAGATAGTTTAGAATAAATTAATTCAAATGTAGAATGTGGTTGAAAGTTTTAAACTAAAATGAAGAGTATAAACTTCAGTATTTAGAGCATTTACCAAAAACTCATTATTTTAGAAGAGGTTAATTTACAGATTTTGAAAAAATTTCAAAAATATGAAAATCTGGTTTTAGTTTATATCTTCACCGAGCAGTAACATAATATGATGGTCAACAATTTTAGAACCTCTGTTGTCTCCGTTTCTCTAGATAATGAAGATTTTATAATATCAATTCCACTAATCTAGGTAGTATATGAAATTTTAATAAACTAAATATTAAAAAATTAGAATGATTCAAGTATACCATGAAAGATAGTTTAGAATACATTAAATAAAATGTAGAATGTGGTTTGAAATTTTTAAACTAAAGTGAAGAGTACAAACTTCAGTATATAGAGCATTTACCAAAAACTCATTATTTTAGAAGTGGTTAACCCACGGATTTTGGAAAAATTTCAAAAATATAAAAATCTGGTTTTAGTGAATAGTTTCATCGACCACTAACATAAGATGATTGTCAAAGAGTTTAAAACCTCTGTTGTCTCCTTTTCTCTAGATAACGAAAATTTTACAATGCTAATTTCACTAGTCTAGGCAGTATATGAAATTTTAGTAAACTAAATATTAAAAAATAAGAATGATTCCTGTATACCATGAAAGATATTTTAGAATACATTAGTTCAAATGTAGCATGTGGTTTGAAATTTTTAAACTAAAGTGAAGAGTACAAACTTCACTATATAGAGCATTTACCGAAAACTCATTATTTTGGAAGGGGGGTTCATCCACGGATTTTGGAAAAATTTCAAAAATATGAAAATCTGGTTTTATTGTATATTTTCATCGAGCACTAACATAAGATGATGGTCAAAGAGTTTAGAACCTCTGTTCTCTCCTTTTCTCTAGATAATGAAGATTTTATAATGTTAATTCCACTAATCTTGGCAGTATATGAAATTTTAGTAAACTAAATATTAAAAAATTAAATTATTCATGTATACCATGAAAGATATTTTAAAATACATTAATTCAAATGTAGAATGTGGTTTGAAATTTTATTAACTAAAGTGAAGAGTATAAACTTCAATATATAGAGCATTTACCGAAAACTCATTATTTTAGAAGTGGTTAACCCACGGATTTTGGAAAATTTTCAAAAATATGAAAATCTGGCTTTAGTTTATAGTTTCATCGAGCAGTAACATAATATGATGGTCAACGAGTTTAGAACCTCTGGTGTCTCCGTTTCTCTAGATAATGAAGATTTTATAATGTCAATTCCACTAATCTAGGTAGTAAATGAAATTTTAGTAAACTGAATATTAAAAAAATTAGAATGATTCATGTATACCATGAAAGATAGTTTAGAATACATTAAATAAAATGTAGAATGTGGTTTAAAATTTTTAAATTAAAGTGAACAGTACAAACTTCAGTATATAGAGCATTTACCGAAAACTCATTATTTTAGAAGCGGTTAGTTAACCCACGGATTTTGGAAAAATTTCAAAAATATGAAAATCTGATTTTAATGTATAGTTTCATCGAACACTAACATAAGATGATGGTTAAAGAGGTTAGAACCTATGTTGTCTCATTTTCTCTAGATAATAAAGATTTTATAATGCTAATTTCACTAATCTAGGCAGTATATGAAATTTTAGTAAACTAAATATTAAAAAATTAGAATGATTCATGTATACCATGAAAGATACTTTAGAATACATTAATTAAAATGTAGAATGTGGTTTGAAATTTTTAAACTAAAGTGAAGAGTACAAACTTCAGTTTATAGAGCATTTACCGAAAACCCAATATTTTTGAAGGGGGGTTAACCCACGGCTTTTGAAAAAATAAAAAAAAATATGAAAATCTGGTTTTAATGTATGGTTTCTTAGAGCAGTAACATAAGATTATGGTCAAAGAGTTTAGAACCTCTCTTGTCTCCGTTTCTCTAGATAATGGAGATTTTATAATGCTAATTCCACTATTCTAGGCAGTATATGAAATTTTTGGTATACTAAATATTAAAAGAAATTAGAATAATTTCCATATACCATGAAAGATAGTTTAGAACACATTAATTCAAATGTAGAATATGGTTTGAAATTTTTAAACTAAAGTGAAGAGTATAAACTTCAGTATATAGAGGCTTTACCGAAAACTCAATATTTTAAAAGGGTTTAACCCACGGATTTTGAAATAATTTCAAAAACCTGAAAATCTTGTTTTAGTGTATAGTTTCATCGACAACTGACATAAGATGATGGTTAAAGAGTTTAGAACCTTTGTACTCTCCGTTTCTCTAGATAATGAAGATTTTATAATGCTAATTCCATTGATCTATGCAGTATATGGATCCTATATACCATGAAAGATAGTTTAGAATACATTAATTCAAATGTCGAGTGTGGTTTGAAATTTTTAAACAAAATTGAAGAGTATAAACTTATGTATATAGAAGATTTACCAAAAACTCATTATTTTAGAAGATGTTAACCCACAGATTTTGGAAAATTTTCAAAAATATGAAATCTGCTTTTATTGTATAGTTTCTTAGAGCACTGACATAAGATGATGGTCAAAGAGGATTAGAAACTTTATTTTCTCCGCTTCTCTAGAAAATAAAGATTTTATAATGGTAATTCCACCAATCTAGGCAGTATATGAAATTTTACCAAACTAAATATTAAAAAAATAGAATGATTCATTTATACCATGAAAGATAGTTTAGAATACATTAATTCAAATGTCGAATGTGTTTTTAAAAATTTTAAACAAAAGTAAAGAGTATAAACTTCAATATATAGAGCATTTACTGAAAACTCATTATTTTAGAAGGGGTTAACCCACAGATTTTAAATAAATTTCAAAAATATGAAAATTTTGTTTTATTGTATAGTTTCTTAGAGCACTGACATAAGATGATGATCATAGAGGATTAGAACATTTGTTGTCTCCGTTTCTCTAGAAAATAAAGATTTTATAATGGTAATTTCACTAATCTAAGCAGTATATGAAATTCTACCAAACTAAATATTAAAAATTAGAATGATTCATATATACCATGAAAGATAGTTTAGAGTACATTAATTCAAATGTCGAATGTGGTTTGAAACTTTTTAAACAAAAGTAAAGAGCATAAACTTCAGTATATAGAGCATTTACCGAAAATTCATTATTTTAGAAGGGGTTAACCCACGGATTTTGGATAAATTTCAAAAATATGAAAATCTGGTTTTATTGTATAAACTTTGATCGGTATAAACTTCAGTATATATAGAGATTAATGAAAAATTTATATTTTCATAGGGGTTAACCCACAAATTTTGAAAAAAATCAATAAATATGAAAATCTTGTTAAAATGCATAGTTGCATCCTCTATTGACTTAGGATGATGGTAAAAGAGGTTTGGAACCTTTTTTGTCTCTGTCACTCTAAAGAATAAAGATTTCATAGTGGTAAGTCCAATGATTTATGCAGCATATGAAGTTTTACTAATTTAATTGTTAAAAAGTTAGAACGATGCCTATGTACCATGAATGAGAGTTTATCATACATTAATAAAAATGTATAGTGGTTAATCTAGGATGCTTTATATTTGCATCATGTATTGACATATGATGATTTTGGTTAAATGTTTTATATTTTTAAGCTTATACTCATTAGTGTTGTTTAAAATTTTCTAATAACTTTATACATCTTTATTAATGTATGATAAACTCTCTTTCATGGTACACGGTATCATTCTAATTTTTTAACAATTAAGTTAGTACTAAATCATTGGACTCACCACTATGAAATCTTTATTCTTGAAAGAAACGGAGACAACAAGGGTTCCAAACCTCTTTGAACATCATCATATGTCAATAAAGGATGCAACAATGCAAGATTTTCCGATTTATTGAATTTTTTGAAAAATTTGTAAGTTAACCCCTATGAAAATATAATTGTTTCGTTAATTTCTACATATGCTGAAGTTTATACTCACTAAAGTTGTTTATAATTTTCTAAATGCATTATAAATTTGTATTAATCTATTATAAACTTTCTTCCATGGTACATGGGCATCGTTTTAATTTTTTAACAATTGTTTTAATAAAACTTTATATGTTGCTTAAATTAGTGGACTAACAACTATGAAATCTATATTAATTAGATAAACGGAAGCAATAAAGGTTTAAAACCTCTTTGAACATTATTATATGTCAGTGTACAATGCATATATTTATTAAAAAAATATTTCCATATTTTTGATTTTTTTTCAAATTTTGTAGGTTACACTACAAAAATATTGAGTTTTTAGGTAAATTCCCTATATACTGAGTTAATACTCTTTAATTCTTTTTTAAAAAAATTAACTACATTCTATAATTTTTATTATTGTATCATAAATTATCTTTCGTTGTATATTTTAATTTCTTGAATTTTTAATAAAACTTAATATACAACTTAAATTAGTAGATTAACCACTATGAAATCTTTATTAGAGAAACGGAAACAGCAAAGGTTCCAAACCTTACCATAATCTTATGTTAGTTTATGGTTCAAATATGCATTAAAACAACATTTTCATATTTTTGATTTTTTTCAAAATATGTGGGTTAACCCCTACGAAAATATTGAGTTTTTGGTTAAATGCTTTATATTTTTAAACTTGTATTCATTAGTGTTGTTTAATTTTTTTTAATAACTTTATACATTTTTATTAATGTATTTTAAACTCTTTTTTATGGTACAGGGACATCATTATAATTTCTTAAAAGCATGCGAAAGTATTAAAATAATTTATATGTTTTTTGAAAAATATGAAAACAATATATGGGTTAACAACTTAATAAAATAGATATAAAGATTTGAAGTAACAACTAGTTTATAGATATGAAGCTTAACTCTTATTAGATTATTTTATGTATCGAGATATAATATATTATCAAATATAAATACAATTTTGGTCTTCCAAAATTAACAAAAATAAAGAAAAAATATAGGTTCTTATTTTGCAGATTATATCAAAATATGGGCCGTGTTAAGCAAATGTATTGGGGTAAGCCCACAAATATGAGGTTAGTTTGTTTTTCCGACAAACAAACATTTTCAGTTTGATGGGCCTTTTAGATAATTTTATAATAGCTGCTCAACGCTTCGAGCCATATAATTAGTAACGTAGAAGAGTGATGACGTGACACCGTTTCATTGGATAAGATGCGTCACTACCCGTAGATTACTATTCAAACCACTGGGGAGTGAGAATAACTATTAATTAATTTTAGGATATTCCGAAAGTTCTCTGAAAAGTCATCGGAGACAAAGACAGAGACGTGAGAGTGATTCTTCGGCGAAGACCAGCTTTCACTAACGGCGGTTTCCTTCTGATCATTTCCTTCCGAAGGAGGAGCCGTGTAATCTATCTTCTCTGTTTCTACAGATTAGTTTGTTTTAGATCATGTAATTTTCTCTTAGTGTGTGGAAGCTAGATCTAACGTGAGGTGAAGTAATGGCGTGGATGCATAGTCACTTTCGTTTTTTATTCGATTTTACACTGAAATCTCACTCGATTTAGATCTTGGGGGGTCTCATGTGGCGTTTGTGAATTGCATTTGATTTGTGTAGGAAATTTAATTTTTTTTTGAAATTTTTTTTTAATTCGGTAGGTGAAGAGGGATCATCAGGAATTAAATACATTTTTTGTCTATATTTCTCAGGAGATTTGATTTTGGTGGAAACTTCTTGTGCTCATTACCGACTGAGGAAGTTTTGAAGAAGCTGGAATCAAAGATATTTAGATTTGATTTTAGAGGGTTTTTGTTCTAGCTTTGTGGTGTTAACATTATTTGGAAAGAGCGTTTTGTAGTATATTATCAAAAAAATTCAGCGTCCAAGTTCTGGGGGTGAGTTGCCCCATAGCACTGATTTTACGCCTCAAGTCATAGTCCGGAGGGCAAACTCGGCTCAAAACATGATGATGGATGAAGATGTTGAGCAGGCCAGTCTGATGTCTTTCAGTGACAGGCCCAGGGCTTTTCCCAACATGCGTAGTAAAACCTACAGTCCGCTAGTAAGTGTTTTTTTTTTCTTATTGGTTGCGTCAGATCATTAATATTTGTCTAAAAACACACACCTTGTGTGATGTTATTACCGATTTTCTTTTATTTCTTCTTTGATTCCTGGTTGTAAAAAGTTCGTTTTTTTGTGCAGATATTCCGGATTCTTAGGAAATTGAATGTTCGTGTTGTTTCAATAATTCTACTATTGTGCTTTGGAGTGATCTTTTACATGGGAGCTAGTACTTCTCCTATCATCTTGTTCGTCTTCACAGTATGCATCTTCAGCTTCCTCTTGTCAATATATCTAACCAAGTGGGTTTTAGCGAAAGATGAAGGGCCTCCAGAGATGGTCCAGGTAACCTCACTCAATTTATATGGTGTTAATCATGATGTTGGCTTTGTTCTTTTTTATATTTGTTCCTATCAAACTTCTAATTTGTGAGGTGATTCTCTTATAGATATCAGATGCTATACGTGATGGAGCTGAAGGGTTTTTCAGAACGCAGTATAGCACTATATCCAAGATGGCCATCTTGCTAGCTTTTGTGATTCTTTGCATATATCTATTCCGTAACTTGACTCCCCAGCAAGAGGCTGCTGGTTTAGGAAGGTGAATGTGCATGATTACATACACAAGATACGTTTAATCCATTTTTTTAGTTATGAATGATACTTAGCTTATACTACTGTTTGCTGTAGGGCGATGTCTGCTTATATTACTGTTGCCGCATTTCTCTTGGGGGCGCTATGCTCAGGTATTGCTGGATATGTTGGAATGTGGGTGTCAGTTCGTGCTAATGTGCGGGTCTCCAGTGCTGCTAGACGATCTGCGAGAGAAGCACTGCAGGTTCTTTTTCAATATAGTTATTTTGTGTACTACGTACACATATCACCAATTACTAAGAAGGAGATACAATGCAGATAGCTGTTCGTGCTGGTGGGTTTTCAGCTCTGGTTGTTGTTGGTATGGCTGTGATTGGTATCGCTATCCTTTACTCTACGTTTTATGTTTGGTTGGGAGTGGATTCACCAGGCGCAATGAGTGTTAATGACCGTAAGTCCTCTGTTCTGCTTTCTATGAAAGTTAATTACGTTTTCATCTCGTCTGCATATGCTATACATCATCGTACGGACTTCAAAATCTATTTTTTTTCTTTTCAAATGATCACTTTCGGTGATATTTTCTTGATTATGTTATGACCTAGGTTGAGCAGTCAACCCTATATGCTCAACCAGAAATGGTGTTCATAGCATCTCATTACTGAAATCTGTATATATTCCATGTTCTATTGGCTTGTTAGATTTATTGGTTGATTTTTTCTCTATCTTTACAGTGCCTCTTCTTCTCGTGGGGTATGGTTTTGGTGCTTCGTTTGTCGCTTTATTTGCTCAGTTGGGTGGTGGAATATACACTAAGGGAGCTGATGTTGGGGCAGATCTCGTCGGAAAAGTTGAGCAGGGTATTCCCGAGGATGATCCTCGAAATCCTGCTGTTATTGCTGATTTGGTACTCCATCTTTGTCCTTTTTGGCTGCTGTGTATGTTCAGTGTACACTCCGCAGTATGCCCGTCAAATTCAAAAATTAAAAAGTAAGTATTTGCATCTTCCTGTAGGTTGGAGACAATGTGGGAGACTGTGCTGCCAGAGGTGCTGATTTATTTGAAAGTATAGCTGCAGAAATTATCAGCGCTATGATACTAGGCGGAACAATGGCTAAGAAGTGCAAAATTGAAGGTTTGCAGGAGATCTCTCTTTAAAGTTACCTCTCACATGAAATATTCTGATATATGATTCAGTTCCTGACTTATGCTGATAAAATCTAAAGGACATCTAGGATTATAATTTGAAATGTAACCTAAGAAATTATGTAGAGAACTTAAGATTATAAAATTCAACTTGTTGTCGGAAACATAAGCTACGCATGGTTGTATAGAGTTTATAGTTTAGAATACGTTGTATGAATCTGAGTAAGCATGGTGTTAAAATTGATGGAAGACTACTTTTCATGTCATTTTAGTGTTAGTAAAACTTTATTTATAAATATAATCATGTGGCCTTTCTAGCAGTACTGGTTGAATTAGTATAAAAGATTTTGAAATTTGAAGTAATTTAATGATAAAATATGTGCTTACTTGAACTTTTATGTATTATGCAGATCCATCAGGCTTTATCCTGTTTCCTCTAGTTGTTCATTCGTTTGACTTGGTAATATCATCAGTTGGTATATTATCAATCAAGGGAACACGTGATGCTAGCGTTAAATCTCCGGTAGAGGATCCAATGGCTGTACTTCAGAAAGGATATTCTCTGACTATTATATTAGCGGTCTTGACTTTTGGCGCGGTAATATTTCTTTCGAGAATCAATGCTGCTTTTTGTTTTTAATTTTGCTTCAAACTTCTCACACACATGCACATATACGCTAGTGAAATCCTTTTTATTTCTTTGATGTTCTTCTGACATCATAATTCATGTTTTGTAGTCCACTCGCTGGTTGCTGTACACTGAACAAGCTCCATCTGCATGGTTCAGTTTCGCTCTATGTGGGCTGGTTGGCATCATTACAGCTTATGCCTTTGTCTGGATATCCAAATATTATACAGACTATAAGCATGAGCCTGTTAGGACGTTGGCCCTTGCTAGCTCGACTGGTCACGGGACTAATATAATTGCTGGAGTCAGCTTGGGTCTGGAATCGACAGCTCTTCCTGTCTTGGTTATAAGTGTTGCTATAATATCTGCTTATTGGCTGGGCAATACCTCGGGACTAGTTGATGAAAACGGAATTCCCACTGGAGGGCTATTTGGAACAGCTGTTGCTACTATGGGTATGCTAAGCACTGCAGCTTATGTTCTTACTATGGACATGTTTGGGCCCATAGCTGATAATGCTGGTGGGATTGTCGAGATGAGCCAGCAGGTAAATGTCACTTGATTCGTTCTAAAGGCTTATCTGTTTTATATCTATACTAATTTAGATGTAATAAATGTCTGGTGTAGCCAGAAAGTGTCCGTGAGATCACTGATCTTCTTGATGCTGTTGGGAACACCACAAAAGCAACAACAAAAGGGTTTGCCATTGGATCTGCTGCACTTGCGTCATTCCTTCTTTTCAGTGCGTATATGGACGAGGTTTCAGCGTTTGCTAGTGTGTCTTTCAAAGAGGTAAATGTTGTTACAAACCTTTGTTATCCTCCTTGTTCAGACAGCTTCTCATGCTCATCCTGGGGTCAAAACAGGTTGATATTGCTATCCCAGAAGTCTTCGTAGGTGGATTATTGGGTTCAATGCTCATTTTCCTCTTTAGTGCTTGGGCATGCGCAGCAGTTGGTCGAACTGCACAAGAGGTTGTTAACGAAGTAAGACGACAATTTATTGAGAGGCCTGGCATAATGGTAAGCATAAATTTCCTTTTCGAGGGCTTTCTCTCTTCTATGTTTATTGGCTTGTCGTTGTTGACTAGCAACACTACCTTCATGTAACAGGAGTACAAGGAGAAGCCAGATTACAGTCGCTGTGTTGCCATCGTCGCATCTGCAGCTTTGAGGGAAATGATAAAACCAGGAGCTTTAGCTATAGCATCACCCATTGTAGTTGGTAAGCTAATAATGCTTTTTAGACTACCTTTTGTTCTTGTGATGAATCGAGAAGACTGTGACCAAAACAAACCTCTTGGACTCTATCAGGTTTGGTGTTCCGAATCTTGGGATACTACACGGGACAACCCCTGCTCGGAGCTAAAGTTGTAGCTTCGATGCTCATGTTTGCAACAGTCTCTGGTATCTTAATGGCACTTTTCCTAAACACAGCGGGTGGTGCTTGGGACAATGCAAAGAAATACATAGAGACCGGTGCACTCGGTGGAAAAGGAAGTGAAGCCCACAAAGCGGCCGTGACCGGTGATACGTAAGCATTTTCGTTTTACTTACAAAAAATCTCGATCAAACTTCTATTCCTAAACTTGATTTCTAATTAGATGCATTCATTTGAAATTTTGCAGAGTGGGAGATCCGTTCAAGGACACGGCTGGTCCTTCCATTCATGTGCTCATCAAAATGCTCGCGACTATTACTCTTGTCATGGCTCCGGTTTTCCTCTGAAAAGAGAACCATTTTACCTATCCATCGCTGTTTGTTTGCACTAAAGACCGTCTCTTGCACATAGACATAGAGATAGGGAGAGAGAAGTTGGTAATGATTATGAATGAGTCTCACATGGATTGTTGGTTTTTGTGTGTCCATTTCATCTGAATAAATGAGATGCTTATGTTTTTTTGAGTTTAGTGACACTTCTAGATACATTTTAATCAACCACATCTTTCACGTTATGGATCTTCTCTACTCTCAATCTACTACATTTCATCTTTCTAGCACTTCTTACTCCTTGCCGAAGTTGGTGTCTGTAACAATCCAAAGCATTGAAACAATCTAGGAACCGAAAGTCATTTTCTACTGATTAATATACGAGTGTTGCCATTCTATAGGCTGTTTAAGAGATACAACTTTTAATGATTTTCTGTGAGCAAAGAACTTAGTTCTTAATTAGCATTAATAGCCAAAACCATACACCACCGTATACAAGTAAATACACTAGCAGCTATATGAACAGAAAATACAAACAAACAAAACTGAAGAAGCTCCTATAGTGAGCTTTCTCAAAGAAACTTGTAGCCTATATGATAATCTAAGAGGTTTCACTGTGAGTTTGATGAAGCTCTCCTAAACCCAAGAAATCAGCAGCAAACTCTTCATCGTTTTTGCTTAACATTTCTTGTAATGTACATTCTATATTCCTTCCTTTGAGTACCCAAAACCGCGGTTTTATCCTCTTCTCCAGAGAGTAACTGAAGTACCTTGGGTAATCTATTACCTCTCTAACCGGTTTCTCCATGCTGTTCACCAGAAATTCTAACTTGGGTCTAAGCACGTTGTCAATGCTGTATCCTAATAACGGTGAGAACTTACGTATCATGAAAGCAATCTCCCTCTTTGATATCCCAATCTCCATCAGGTACTTAAGCCTGTAAGAGCAAATGATTTACAAAAATCAAGGCTCATGCTAAAGAAAAGATTCACTTAAGGTGATGAGAGATAGATAGATACCGAGGAAGCACTGTTTTCTCTGCGTCGTATAAGAGAAACTCCGGGTACTTCTTTATGATTCTTGGGAAATGAGTACTGGAAACACCGAAACGAGTTAGAAAGCTGAGCTTCTTCTGGAGGGTTTTATCAATGCTGCAGCCAAATATCTCAGGACACCGACAGAGTATTTGACCGATGATCTCTTTTTGAAACCCCAAATCTTCCAGAAAGGCAACAACCTGTTTAAAGAATCATTTGAGGTAAAAAAGAAACAATGAATGAGATTAATACACACGTCTTGTGAAGCTAGTGGTTTCTTTATACCTTGAGGAACTCTTGTGGTTTATATAACAAAAGCTGAGGCCTCTTGGGTATAACCTTTCCCATCCTTTTATTTCTAACACCTAGTTTACCAAATTCCTTTACCATCATCTTCATGTTGCTCGTTGAGCAACCGAGGAGTAATGGCCATCTCCTTATTGCGTGGTCAATATCCGTTTTGAGCACCTAAGACAATAAAACTCAATAGAATCAATGTCTTTTGTAGGACTAGTCATTTCCAAAATCAATCTTACCGATTCACTCTCTAACAAGGAGACAATACGTGGATAGTTTTCTTGTACGCTCGGTGAAAGAATCCACGGATACTTCATCAGCACTTTTCCAGAATCTTTACTCACCACGCTAACCTGAATCAATACACATCAAATCAGCAAAGCTCTCCATGCTAGTTTACATAAAACCAAACAAATAGCATGTACCTTCTCCAGAGCTGCGACCACTCTTCTTTTCATCTCCTCAGCTCTGCTAAGCATGATGGGAGGGTACAACAAAAGCACCTTCCCCAAGCAATCTCTAGGAACACCAACGCTTTCAAGAAACTCCACCAAAGGCTTCATATCATTCTCTTCCGAAAGCAGAAGAAGCCGAGGGAACGACTCTAATAAAAACCTGAAAGACGCATCTACAGAGCCCAGCATGTCCAAGCCTCCACGCCTCGCTTCAATCTAAAACCATCCATGTAATTAAAAAAAAAACACACACACATTGAGATGCTATAAACTGAGGGAAAGACTAAACCTTTTCAAAAAAGGATAGAGTTTGCTGCACATCTTCATCAATGGAGATAGATAAGTAAACCATCATTCGCCGTGCATAGGCTCCAACAAGACCGTTCTCATCACTGCCAGAAAAGAATACTCCCTTCAGGTACTTAACCTAAAAACAATCCAAATCCAAAACCATTACAAACAACAAACACTAAACACACTCTGTTTGTTATGTAAACTACCTTATCGAGAAGTCTCGGGAGTGTTACAGAGGAGACGTAATGAGACAAGTACATAGCAGAGGACAGACTCAATCCAAGACTCTCCAAGAAGGCGACTTTATCACCATCACCCTTGTGCTTCACCATGTAAACCACTTTCTCACTAAACCCTAAACCCTCGTTCCCCTTCCACGTGTCCCACTCCTCCAGATCCCTAACGCCCTCCACGATCATCCTCGTGTACTTGGGACAATTCTCTGAGATGAAATCCGAATCGGCCTCGGACAGTCCAATCTCTCGTCGGAGAAACTCGGAGATAGAGACCCGCGCGAGGGAGAGCTGGTGGTCCTCGTGGTTTGATGTCTGCGAAGAAGAATCGGAGCTAGGTTGGTGAAACGAGGCGGATACAGAGACGGACAAGGCTAAGCGACGAGGAGAGGAGAAGAAGATGAGAGAGTTGGGAGTGAAGTTAAGGGATTGTTGTAAAGGAGAAGGAGAAATCAATGTTAGGGTTTCGAAGTTGCAGGAGGTGTTGAAAGAGAGCTCCATTAACATACTTTGCTTCTGCCCACATGAAGAAGAAGAAAGAGAGTTACAGGGTTTATCTGAAGCTATCTGGGTTTAATAACTCACAGTTCCGGTTTACACAAACCGGTACGACCAATTGGGCTTATTAATGGGCCGCTACACTAATCAATTCAGATTAATTGATTATGCGAAAAACTCGTAATTTCAGATGAACTGGGTTTATACCTTTGATGGGCCTAATAATAAGCCATTACATTAATCATTTCAGTAATTATATGTCGACTATACAAAAACTCTCAGTTACAGATGAACTGGGTTTATGCCTTTTATGAGCCTATAACATGCCGTAATTAGATATTTGATTATACAACTCACAGTCTCAGATGAACTGGGTTTATACCCTTGATGGGCCTGACAATGAGGCGTTATATTTTTCTAGGGCTCTCTACACTAACTTCTTCTCCAAGATTCTGATCAACATCAAAGAAACTTGCTCTGCCTTTGTTTTCAACTCCTGAAAAGCTTTACTGTTAACACTCAACAAGATGATTCCAAAGCTAGGACTTAGATTCTGCAGCTGGAGATTCCGGGTTCGATATGAACTGATCACTCTGCCAAAAAATTAAACATAAGAAACGTTTACAGCATTATCAGACCAGACCAAAAAGAAAACTCACAGTTGATGTAATGGAGACTTGGCTAGTGTTCGGAGACCTTCCTTGGCTACCTGCATAGAACACACTCCCTAAAGTCTCTTCACCGATATCTCTTAATCTATTGAGCTCAGGCAACAACTCTTTCCCAAGATCAGGTCTATCTTTTCTTCTCAACTCTGCGCATTGAAGCGCAAGCTTAGCTAAACACGTAGCTTCCTCCATAGGCCAGTCCGGTACCGCTGGATCAAGCATATCCTTTAGTGTCCCTTCTTCTATCGCTTGCTCAACGTAGTAAGCCAAACCCATCGGCTGTTTCGCTGTCAAGATCTGAAGAAGCATGATCCCTAGAGAGTACACATCTGATTTCACACCTAACATTCCTGTCTGTTGGTACTCAGGATCGATGTAACAGAACGTTCCTGCAGCTGATGTGACTCTGTACTGTGTGACGTTCTCTGCCACTGCAGGGACTAGTCTGGCTAGCCCTACATCGCTGATCTTGCTCACGTAGTTGTAGTCGAGGAGGACGTTCCCTGGTTTGAGGTCTCTGTGGACTATTGGTTCAGGTTTGGTCTGGTGGAGGAAGAGTAGTCCTGTGGCTATCTCTGCAGCGATTCTGAAACGTAGCTGCCAAGTAATCGGCGGGGTGTTGCCTCTCATGAAGAGACGGTCTTCTAAGCTTCCTTTGGCCATGTATTCGTATACAAGAATCCCAAATTCTGGACAAGCTCCGAGAAGTAGCACCATGTTTGGATGTCTTATGCAGCTTAACACTTCAACCTGCAACACATGTTTTCATAATTTAAAAACTCTATAAATTAATAAGGTTGAAATTATGATAATTTATTAATTTTAGGTTTTCATTTTAATTTGTATTTTAAAATATTTTTATCTAGAAAAAGATTTCATTCGCTATGTTATATATATTTAAATAATTATAGATTTAAATTTCATCTATTTTATTAGATTGTTTGATATATACATAGATTGAATACATACATAGAATAATAAATTTACTTTTATAGTTGTTCAATAAAACTAAATATAAAATAGACATGAAATTCATTTTGAAGAAAAAATAAACAACAAAATGTTTCGTATATGTTGATATAAATATATATAGTAATTATTAGTTTAAGATTTAATGGAACTATATATTTAGATAAAAGATTTTTAAATATTATTATCTTATTATCTTATCTAGTCATGTTATATTTTACACATGTTCAATTTGAAACCAAAAAAAATTTATTAATTTATCTAATATTAATTTATAGAATTTCTAAAATATGTTTGTAAAGATAAAAACATTCTTGTAAGGTTGTTTTTTATTACCTCTTTCTGAAACTGTGATCTCCCTTGAGCTGCATCAGGGCGTAAAACCTTAACAGCAACACTTGTGTGATCCAGATAGCCTCTAAACACCGGACCATAGCCTCCCTCTCCAACCTTTCGTGACTCTGCAAAGTTTGAAGTGGCTTCTTCTATTTCTTCAACTGTGTACTTCCTATACCTAACAAATCCATGAGAGAAGGAATCTGATTCCTTCAATGCCTTCATCTCCACGGTATGTCTTCTCTTAGATTCCACTTCTGCTAATCTCTTTGCAGCTTCTGCAGCTTCCAAGGCTGCTTTGGCTTTAGCTCTCTCCTTCTCCACTATAGACATTGCTGCTTCCTCTGAACTCTTTGCTTCTTCCAACTTTCTTTCCTCTTCTGTTCTCAGCTTTTGCAGTGCACTCGCCTAAAAAAGGAACCAAACAGACAGTAGGATCAAGTAAACAGAACCAAACTGAAGTTGTCAGATATATTCTCAATGCTTACCTGTTGTCTTGCACTTAAAGCTTCTTTGCAGGCAGTGCTATACATATCCATGGTTTGCTTTAGCTCTAGACGCAGCCTCTTCATTTCAGCTTCAACATCATCCTGAAACAACAACACAAAACACACATCTAAGCAAACATTCTAAATGAAGTGAAGGATCTTGAGTTTGAGTTAAATTACTAGTACAGTACTAACCACGCTTTGAGATGAATATGTAGATGTTGTACCACTCTCTTCAGAGAATGTTGTAGACGAATCATTAGGGAAACCAGGATCACTAAACTTGATTCCCAAGCGATGTGACCCAATGCTCTGCTCTGAGCTTGTTGAGATTCTTGAGCTTCTTCCAGACTCAGGAAAGTCAAGTGTGAAGGAAGAGCGGTCAACGCTAGGTCTCCCTGAGCTGATGAACGAGATGTCATGAGAGTCTCTATGTGAAGAAGGGCTTATGAATGAAAGGTCACTATCTGAATCATATAAATCCCCATATGGTTTCACTTGTCTTCTCCCTAAAGGTGACCTACAAATTTAAAAAAAAAACAGAACAAAAGTCTCTGAATCATTTAGACCTAAAGAAACCATAAGACATCAGTTATGTTCCTTACCTTGTAGCATCTGCTTCAACTGATTTACGTGGCCTAGATGGCGTACTACTTGCCGAGTGGCTATGTTCTGCAGGAGTAACAGGCTGTTGATTTTCATATTCAGAGGGCTGCATTGAACTTTGAAAAGGAGCAGGACGAGATGCATTTCTCACTGAAGCAATCTTGCCTTTTGAAATTACATAAACATTGCAGAAATCTGGAGCTGATTTTGACACAGTTGTTGGCAAATCCGTTTTGAATCGTCTGCTCAAAACATGATGACGTTGTTACAAAATATGAAAGAAGGAAGACTAATATATATTCTGTAATATTAATACCTCATGAAGCTATTACGCGAAGGGGCTCCAACGACTAAGTTTTCGATTCCTGACTTTGAAACATGTTCGATAATAGCTCTCACTTTGTCTGCATCTTCAAGTAATATGTTTTGACAATTTATCTGCTCCAAGAAAGTGTTAAAAACCCCTTAAAAGGTCAAAAAATATTTGATCCTGCTAATCTATCTAAATACCTCTTTGCGAGAACAATAACAGTGGAAGGAAACAAAGAGACCTTTCGCTATTTTGTCCCCTTGTTGTGTATCTTCAATATCTACAACAAACAAAACAAACAGACTTGCCTTGATTATCACGCAAGAAGAAACCCTAGATGGTGAAAATAATTTCATGGTGAGTGAGTGTGCGTGTTTGAACCTGAAGAAGAATGTGATTTGGAGAGGACATGAATCAGAGAAATGGTTTGGCCTCGAGAGGCAAGATTCTCTATTGTCCATCTAAGAGCATGTTGGCTTCCTTTGTCTTTGTCTATTGCAACTGCAACTGAACCACTTCCTGTTTCTTTCTTTCCTCCATTGTTTGACTTTGGTAGCCACATGATTCTTCCCTTTATGTTTCTTGTATATCAAGGAAGAAAACCTAACCTCCTTCCTCTTGAGTTTTCAATATAATAACTTCACTTTGATTGGTCAAAGATTATTTGTGGAGGAAACAGATGAATGGGTTCGAGGTTTGCCTCTTTTTCTAATGGTGTTGTTATTTAATGGTTTTATTTTTGGCTGATAATCTAATTTCAGAAGAGAAATTCATTTTGTGTGGTTTATCTTTCTTTTTTTGTTTCAACGTGTTGAATATTGAAATAGTGTAACAAATGGTCTAAATTTGAAGATCTTTATCACTTCTTTAACCACCTTCTGTAGCTTGCCTTGCAACGGACGGTAGATAAAAACAACTTTCTAGAACATTAATTTCTTTCAGTGATATGATTATTTTACTACAACATTTGTAACATTTTGCATATTATTGCATAAAATAAATCTTATGATAGGTTTCTTCTGGAGTTGGATGATAGAGAATTAAGAGAGAAAAAGAGAACACTTGTTGGTGGAAGAGATTTGGTTAATGTTTTGTATACATTACATACAGATATAATACATATTAACATATAGTAATAATGTGTATACGTACACATATAAACTATAGATCTAGATAAGATCATTAATTAGTTTGCTTATTTAGTAGAAAACTCCAACCACTTGCATATAATTAATAGCTTATAAGCAAAAGTGACCCTTTAATTTTGAGAAGTTATGCTGATGAATCTTCCTCTTATCTTCTCTCTTTTCAAGGTTTTTCATATGGCAATGGAACTAGTCTACTATACTCTGCGAGCGCCCACACTGGGAAGATGTTTCTGTAAGCTGCATAATGTAACAAGCAGGTCTTCATAAAAGCTCCAGTTATCTCCTGTGAAATATACAAATTGTGCTCTTTAGAAGAATCACAGCAGTCTAAGGGTGTTAGTGTATTTTTGTGTGTGTGTGTGTGTTAGAACAAACAAATATGTTAGACATGGGACAGTACTCATAGTTTTAAAGTATATATACATAAATCTTTTGAGTGGTTTTATGTTAATTTTGTTGATGTTTTAAGAAGTACCTGCTGAGGAAAATCACCATTCTCTAGTTGGGAGTTGATTAAGAGCTTTGCAGCCCGGTGAAGAGGAGTAGGATCTCTCTCAGCCTGTAATGTGAGATCAGAAGAAACAATTAAATGGTGAAAGACTAAGATCTTTCCTATGGTGAAGAATAAAAAGTTCTTAGCATGTCAAGATTCTGAACCTGTCCTGCATGAAGTAGACCCATCATTGCCCAAGAGGTTTGCACCAAGTTTGTTTTCTCCCCTTCACTTGGAATGTATCTCTGCACACCAAACCACATTATATATGTTTCTTGAAAATTCAGAACTTGTAAATTGCAATGGTACTTGGTTATGCTACCTTTTTGGAGCATGACAAGTAGCTTTCACCCCAACCTCCATTATCTTTCTGAACTGTGAGAAGGAAATGAACTCCCTTACGCATAGCCAAACAGTTAATATACGTCTTTCCAGCAGCTGCGAGGCCTCCCAAAGCAAACCAAGTACTGTATGTGAAGCAAACTCCCCAGCTTCCATACCTATCAATCAAAAGATTTGTTGATGTCAACAGTTCCAACTTGCCTAAAACCTAATGTATAAGTTACCATGAACCATCAAGCATCTGTATGTTCTCTATGTATTGCACAGCTTTCTTGATGGAACTGTTGATCTCTTCTGTCCTGTGATCCGGATATAGTTGCTTGAACAGAATCAAAGCTTGGATTGTTGATGAAGTACACTCATTGTATTCATGCTCAACAACTATGTCAGCAAAAAACTCTGTAGGGTTTAGCAACTGAAAACAAGAAAGAAACAAGAGTGATATTATTTCACAAGACTCTGTTGATGTAATAAGATCTCGATGGGACTTAAGTTCTTACTTCCAACCATTCTTGTCCACGAGCAGGCTCCCAAGCAGTTACGCCTCCATTTTTACTCTGCAGCATCAAGAGAAATTAACACCCATCATGAAGCAGCATTATGAGTAAAGTGTGTTCCGTATGATATTAAAGCTCACCTGTAAAGACAGTAAGATAGTAACAGACTCATACAATTGTTCAGGATCCATTTTCTCTCCAACGATGTCAGGTGGCATCATCGAGAGCAACAGGCAACACTGTAAAGCAAGATCAGTGAGCTGACCCACTAAAGTAAGTGATATATTCAGACTAATTAACCACCTTCAATCCTTCAGCTGTGCAATCAGAAGCTTGCCATCCATGATCCCTATCAGAGAAAGTCCATGACCCTTTGGAGATATGACGGTGCATGCTAGTGAAGTCAGACGGAGGGTTGTCTCTAACCTTCAAAAACCTCAGTTCAGTAAGTTAAATGATCATTATAGAGTCATACCGCAGAGGATATCAGACCTGAGAATCCTTAAAGAAGTCATGTCCTCTCCTGAGTACATCAGGGATCTCACTACAGAGGTTACTTGCAAGTAAAGCTTGGAGGGCAAACCCTGAATCCCATAACTGACTTCCAAAGCTCTGCAAAAAATAAGTTTCTCATAGATTACTTGCAAGTAAAGCTTTAGATTCTAAGCCCTAGATGTTACCTGCATTTTCATTCCATCTTCTGCAATCCACAAGTAATCAGAAACCCTCAGAAGATGCTTCTTGAAATGAACTCCATTAGGGTTTTCAACCCAACACGCAAGCATGCATAATGCCTTCACAGAGGAGGCTAAGTTTTTTCAGTTAACTTGAATAAAAAGTCTTTGAGTACTCCAAATGTATTCGTTTTACCTTTTCAACACATCCAATAGTGATATAACGGCTATTTTCATCTTCATAATGTATATGTTTCATGGCCACAGCAAGAGCTTTTTCCCTAACAATCTTGTTGAATGGCCAACATGTAAGAAACGGCTCTGCAAACATGTAAAGGCAGTCCCATATAACATTTTGGACCAGTGGACGAGGATAGTATGCATCTTCCTGAGGATAAAAGTGGATTGTTTTCTGTAAGTTTCTATTCCAAAAAAAAAGAAATATTTAAAGAATCGATCTAACCTTTGCACATAGATGGCGTGCTCTATTCCAGTTTATTTCTTCATAAGGTTGTAAGTATATTTCTTCTCGTAGTTTCAAAACAAGAGGAGTTATTGGACCAACGAATCTCTTCCCGTATAGATAAGACATTGGCATGTAAACCAATCGGCAGTAACACCACATTTTGGCTGCAGATTTTCATTAAGTTATGTTAAACCAAAGTTAAAAATGTAAAGATGTTTTAGGAAAAAATAAAAAATAAAGATGCTATGTCAAGATGTTAAGGAACTGTTGAACCTGGATGTATAGGAAGACACGAAGGTAGGATCCAAAACTCTGGAGGCATGGGGTTGCTTCCTGACCAATCAAATACACCGAGTATCTACAAACATTCAACCAAAATTAAAACAACCTTCTTTACTTCTTTTTTTTAGAACAACAACCTTCTTTACTTCTTTTGCTAATTCAACTCTATATATAAATATATATATATATATATATATATATATATATATATTTTTTTTTTTTTTTGAACACATGCTAATTGAACTCTGTATATGTTACCGAAAGCCAAGTTTTGCCCCAAGATGGTATGTATGTTGCACCACCATGGCCAAGAATCCATTCCCTGGCACGTTTGCATGCGTTCCCAGGTCCTTCGTTTGGACCTTCTCCAAGTATGCGCAAGCATATGTAGTTTAGTGTGGTGCAGAACATCGTGCTGTGGCCTTCTATGTGTAGTCCCCATCCACCATCTTCATTCTGCACAAACAAACACATGAAAAAGTGAATGAAAAGAGTTTATAAAGTAGCTTGAGAGGTAGATTTTGGAAGATGTAATTATGCCGGTCCTAGTCATATAAAAAAGTGAAATATTGGCTTTATGTTCCCAAAATTTAGGAAATAATTTACATAAAAACAGATTTCTAAATTTTAAAAATAAAAAATAAATTGACTACAGCCTCTAAAGTCTAAACTCTTAGGGTCAGCTGCTATAATGTACCTGGTGACAGTAGATATATCGGAGGATCTCTCGACGATGCTCTTTAGTGAATATCTCATGGAAATGTCCAGTGACGAATAGACAGAATACTAGTGGAGGAAGGAAGAACAACGGACCAGCATTTTCTGCAGGCCAGTGTCCATCACTTGCTTGTAATGACGATAAGAAACTGACTCCTCTCCTTAATGCATTTGAAGCTGTTTCTCTTTTGATTTCCTTGGCGTCTTCAACCTTCTTCGGAGGTATAGCTTGCTCGAAGTTCTTCTCCTTCAAGAACTGCATCAATCATTCAACGGGTCAAGGACAGAACCAAACAGCGAACCCAGCAGTAAAATGAAACACGATTAGGGCTTCAAGTGGGAAGGTGAAGCTAGAGGTTTTTTTTACTCTCGTCTCTCGAGAAATAAAATGGAAACAACTACATGAACGCTTCGGCCGGTAATAAGTTTAACTTGGGAAAGATTGAATAAGATAATTGTTTATATGTTATTTGAGTTGTTAATTTTTTTATATTTTATATAATAAGGCTAACCGTTTGCATTTTAGGGTTAGCCAAAAACTGAAAATATGGACCTAACCTATAATCACGTTCTTTAGCGATCAGTTGCGTGTTTTACAAGAACAATGGGATGTTATATCTTTTTTGAACAATTTTTTTTTATATCGTTCGGACACAGAACCCCAAACCTGCCAGAAGATGGATTATAGTGTAATTCCATTGATTTTATAGTCTACATTTAGACATCAATTAGACTTGCACTGTAGATAGAATCAACCAAAATGTATAACTTGTAATGATCATGTAAGTTGAACATGACACTAATTAAGATTGTTTATGAATATAACAATTGAATTTTATAGATATGTAAATATTAGAAAGTTGAACTTGCTTAATTATTCATTATATAAAGTTTTCAGCTTTATATTCTTGTGCAAGTCTCGACAATGACGAAACAAGAAATCATCTCCAGACTTCATTTCAAACAAAATAATCTAAAATACACAAGAAATCATCTATTTCGCATATGTAGATTATTTTCCACCTGATTGTTTTGCCAATCCTACTTTGAATCTATAATTATAGTTGACAAAAATACCTGCATCCGCCAGATGAGGTCGCTACTAGCTTTAACCTGAAAACGATTATCAAAAAAGAATCGGCGAGCTTCATCGACGGCAGCTCGTTCCTCCGCTGTGCCAGCGTCCGGATCAAACTCCCATGTCTGCCGTCCGAGGAAGTTGTTGGTGCTGAACAAGTAGGGCTCCTCTTTGTCTCCTTTTGCTATCTTCAACTTCCACATTCTTTAGATTCTGATTGATTATTATTGATTTTAAAAAAATATTGCATATTTATTTAGAGATGCACGTAATATCTGTGGAGAAAAGAAGAGAAGTAGTTCAAATTGAATTGATTACACGTCCATACATACATAATTCGTTGTGAGTTTTTTTCATTTAATTATTGATTAATAAAAGTTTAAGAAAACATAAAACCTAAACAAAATTTGCAAATGATTATTAGTCTTTAACATTTTATTTTACGTGAAAAAAATGAGTTATTATCTAGAATTTTCATTTGTGAACTTTTTAGATGAAAAGGTTATATATCTTGAAAACTTGTTGAAGTCTTCTTTTTTGAAAATTAAAACTTTTGGAAGTTTGAGGTTGGATTGTAATATATATGTGCAACCTCTTCTGTCCGAGTTTTTGGAAGTTTTGTATGTGTCAGTGTCTCTTTGGAATTTCCGTGATTTTCTTGATTTGCGTTTGCACATACGTAGCATCTAATCTACTCAACTATTTTATTGTTGTATTATATTTGTTTGCATTTGCACATTCTTATATTTTAAGGATTGTTTTCTTTTGACAAAAATTAAATCTCACTTACAGAGACTCAAGTGTTGTTATCAGCGGGGGACTCCAATACCTATAAAACCTGTCCTTTGAAAATCTATATATTTAAAAGGATCCACTGTGAATATAATCGACACTAGATTAGGATCCGCCCTAAAAAGCGGAAATTGATTTGTCAAATTTCAATTAATAATATATGGTATATATAATTGTGTATATAATATTATATATATTTTGTGTAACATTTATATAATATATACATATTAGACATATATATAATATTTTATTAAATATATATAGAATTTAATAGTATTATGATTTGTGTTGTACTTGTTATTAGTTTGTATTTAATTTTCTTTCATTTTTAGTATAATAATTTGCCTTGTCAAACCTTTTACCTTTTAACTTATACACATAGTTATGCCATTTTTCAAAAAAAAAAACTTATACACATAGTCTCGTAAAATGTAATATATAAAAAACATATTTAAAAAATCTACTGACCATATGCCACCATTATTTGGTTGTTTGAACAAAAAAAAATCATGTTTTTGCATAACTGTGTATGTTGTGATATGATATAGGTGAAGAGTAAATATATGGAAGTAAAGTTAGTGATACGAACATGAGCCTATGTTGGTCTATGCCACAATTATTTGTTTTTTGGAAGATCAATGAGCATAAGCATACACGGTCTTTGTATGCTTACGTTGTAAATGAGTCGGATATTTTTTCTCTTATGTCTGGAATGATATGGAACTCGTTGATTTAAGAGTGGTTCAGTTTTATATGATCTAATTATATTAAGAGATTAACCAAAAATATTATAAAAGTGTTACTGGTTAGGTTTAACTAATCTATGTTGGTTAAGATTTGGTTTAATTTAAGTTGGTAGGTTGCATTGTATAGAAGGCATGATATATTCTAGCAACAACTATGAAAGAGTCCAAAATTTAAATGAGAACTTCAAATAGTATATAATCCCTAAATTAATAGATTAGATGATGGATTGACTTCATCTTCTAAGCTTGTTTTCATCGTGTATATATAATGGTCTTCTTGGCTTGTCACGTTTCGCTGAGAAAACAAAAAAGAACGTCATACTTCAAAAGTAATTTGAATGTGTGGGTTTGTAAGCCAAAGCAACCTTATACATGTATATCTAATACTGGTTGGTGATTGAATATTTGGCTTGTGAAGCAAGTAATATTCCATGTGACATATTCAAATAAGAAGCATCCTGACTTGTCAGTTACTACCCAAAGGCGTTGCGCCAGAATCCATCTTGCGCAAGCGCTATTCCATATTCACCACTAAATAAAAATAGAACTGTTGTTGATCGGTTGTTAGGTGAGTATCAATTAAGAATCATCTATCTCACAAAATTCATCTAGAGAGTGTACTATACTACTATCCAGAAGTCGGAGGTTTGGATTATTATTAAAAACAATGGGTTTTGTATTTAAAGCCCTAAGATATTATGGTTGTAAACGGTGGGTTTCAAACGTTCGGTTGTAAATGTTGGATACATTTATACAGTATTTATGAAGCATAAAATTTCCGATGAACTTGGGATGTAATAAATACGTTTTCTATGGTTTAAATTATGATTAATTTACATTTAAGATTTGTTTAAACTGAACGTTATTCCAAGATATCGAATTGCAAAAATAAGTACCACCACAGATTAAATTGCCATGTTACGAAATATTAACGTATTATCTATGTGTTTGATTTGATCCAAAAAAAAAAAAAACATGTGTTCGATGGTTATTAAATCTAGTTTTTAATGTATATGTTATATTGTGTTGAAAAAAATGTTATACATATGCAAGGTTTGAACCAATTCGGAATATTCTTTTTGAAATATTTCTATTGAGTTATTTTAAAAATAAATACTTCTATTGAGTTACATAGCTAAATAGTTAGTTTTTTGTAACTGAATAAAAAAAAGTTAGTTCAAGAGTACACAGTTAATGTCTGAATGCCGAATAAAACAGCTAGAAACGGTACTGTGGCACTTACCACACAACTACTGTCACATCAGGGACTCCGGGACTACGGATTATAGATCAAAGCTCGCTTTGTGGGCTCGTACTTTTACATGTGGCTGCGTATAAGATTTTCATTGTGATTTACTCGAGTCTTTATGTTTTTTTCTTCTTTCAATTTACTAAATAAGGAGCATAGCGATCATGTGCGCAACATTATCTATATACGAACCATGTCCCCGCATATTAAGAAGCTACGATGATGACATATGTCCCTTCCTCCAAATCTATCACTGTACACGTACCGTTATGGTTAGGTCTGCCAACCGTCGTGATTTAATGCTTGTTGATATTTGATGCATGTCACTCTATATGATTTGATTAAAAATATCAGGGAGGGACTGGAACTATTTGTTAACATGGTCAATTGGAGCGTTCGAATAAAATCCAATTTTTTTAAATATAAATTATGGTTTAAATTTTAAAATTAAGATATACTTTTAAATTTATAGTTTATAATTTAAAAATCATTGAACGAATATATATGTTATTATTAACTTTTAAAACTATTTATTTTCGTTAAGTACACATTGTTATATATTTGAACAAGAGCTAAAAATATTTTGATATGTCATTATTAGTGAGGATTAATATATCTTGAGTTGCTTTAAACTCTTGCGAAATCAACATCATAGATTGTTTCACAACATTTCTATATTGTGTCACATTAACTAAACAGGTGGGCCGTAATAATATCATTTATTTAATTTAATTATTGGGAGTATAAGAGTTGATTATACCTAACATATTGTACTGGGAGATAAATGATTTGCAGTTTAATAGGAACTTGATTTAGTCACAAAGTCTTGTGAGTTCATTTATGATTACTTCAGATACTCCAGCATATAAGTATGTTTAGGCAATGACACGTCGGCGACAAAAAAAGAGACCCGTAATAGGAAACACACACACAAAGAGTAATTAGTAAAGTAGTTTGATTGCCCTAATTAACAATCCCATATTAAATTATTCTTTTTCACATTCAATGCGTTCCTCGACCTCTATATAAACATATGTACATGAACCTCTTCCGAACTATCTAATGATCGATCGTAAAAGGCAAACATCGGCCCAGCACAAGTAATCTCTTATCCTCTTTCATCCTTTCTATCTCATATCAATACAAAGACATAGAACCATATTCTATATATGTAACCCATTTACATGCGCATATAGTTTAGGGCTATATATGTTTATAAAAAGAGTTACATAGTCCTATAATCTTATTAATCCCCCGTACATATGTATAGACACTAGTGATATGTATATCAATATCATCATACGAATATTTGTATGAACGTCTAAACTCAGTGTACATATCTGTTATATAAAGGGACCTGTACGTATATACATAGGATCATTGTCGTTATGTGGAAGTTGAAAATAGGAGAGGGAAATGGGGAAGACCCTTACTTGCTCAGCAGCAACAACTTTGTCGGACGTCAAACATGGAAATTTGATCCCAAAGCCGGCACGGCAGAGGAACGAGGCGCCGTCGAAGAAGCTCGCCGGCATTTCTTGATCAACCGTCCTCGTGTAAAAGGCTGCAGTGATATCTTGTGGAGAATGCAAGTAAGTTCTTTTTATTTATTTTATCAAGTGAGTTTTCTTTGTTTATCATGGAAATATGTAGCCTAAAATCTAAATAATTTTTAACTTCTAATGGAGATTTCTATCAGTAAATTTGAGGGGATTTAGATGGCCAAACCGATAAAGAACAACTAACATAACATCATTTTAAAAAAAACATAACATCATTTTATTAAAAACCTAATATATGTGGATTATATATATAGTATTTTTTTGCATTTACTTTATCTTATTTATAATTTGAATAAATATAGTTGCTCAAATAATTGAATAAATATAACTCATATCCATTTGTTATATTACATGTTTAAATATTTTAAAATTTC
Source organism: Raphanus raphanistrum subsp. raphanistrum (assembly GCA_019706035.1). Lineage (NCBI taxonomy): Eukaryota > Viridiplantae > Streptophyta > Magnoliopsida > Brassicales > Brassicaceae > Raphanus > Raphanus raphanistrum. Next base: position 57,494,119 of record CM033988.1, read on the forward strand.
TACATATATTGTCTCTATTAAAAATATTAATTTCTGTTTTACTTTATTTAATATTTTTTCATTGGTTCTATTAATTAATGAATTAACAATAATGCTAAATTGTAAAATTATAAATCTATGCACTGAAAATATCTTACAGTTAACCAATTCTAAAACTTAAATGACACTTATATCTATACTATTATTTATGAAGTAAATTTGCTTAGTTGTCATGTATTTCATGATTTTAGGTAATTTTGCTTATTTGTCATATTCTTATTAGTTTTCTATATTATTATTTATGAAGTGATTTTGCTGATTTGTCACAATATCCTTGATTTTAGCTAATTTTGCTTATTTATCATATTCTTATTAGTTTTTTTATTAAATCATCAATTTATTAATTTTTATAATATTCTTTGATTTTAGCTAATTTTACTTATTTATCATATGCTTATTAGATTTTTAAATTAAATTATCAATTTATTAATTTAGATAATATAAAAATTTCAAACTTCCTAATTAATTTATAAATTTAAATAATATAAATATTTCGAAATTTCTCATTGGATTTATGATTATAGTCATTTTAACTTTCACAACATTCTTATTAGTTTTTAGCTTAACTTATTAATTTATTAATTTAAATAATATAACTATTATTATTATGAAGTGATTTTACTGATTTATCACATTCTTCTTGAGTTTAGCTAATTTTGATTATTTATCATATTCTTATTAGTTTTTTTGATTAAATCATCAATTTATTAATTTATATATATTCTTTGATTTTAGCTAATTTTGCTAATTTGTCATATGCTTATTAGTTTTAAAATTAAATCATCAATTTATTAATTTAGATAATATAAATATTTCGAAATTTCTCATTGGATCTATGATTATAATTATTTTAACTTTTGTAAAGATTCTTATTAGTTTTTAGCTTAAATCATTAATTTTTTAATTTAAATAATATAACGATTTCAAATTTTATAATTGAAATTAAAATTATAATTATTTTAAACAAGTTAGGACCAATTCTTATTTTCATATGATGTAAGATGATTTAAATTCTATAGTTTCATTTTTCTCATTCATTCCAAATTTTCTCGATTATAGTTTTTGACATCTATATTTTGTACTTTTGATATTTGTTTTTTAGTTGAAGTTCTATGTTTTTCTTCTTTCTTTGAGCTTGAAAGTAAGCAAATCGTTTTTGTTATATGGAGTTTGGAATTATGAATTAATTATTCTGAATTACTTCGGTAGTTATTTCATGTGTATGTTTTATTACTGTTTAATCTATAAGAAAAATATGTTTAACCAATGAAATATTGTTATTATCTCAATTCGTTTTTTTAATCTTCTAAATTATCATCGAACTTTAGTTTTTATTTAATTTTTATTTATTTTGTTTTTACTTGGATTATGTGTGTTTTAGTGATTTATTGTGTGCAATATTTGATATGTAATTATGCTCTTATGGTCTCATAGTTTTAAAGTTTTTATTTGTGTTAAGAAGACATAGACCGAAATAAAAAAAAAACTAAAATGATTAAGAATATAAAAATAAGTTATCATGGTATTTAAATCATAATACATATATTAATAATTATTAGTAAAACGATTATGCCCGCATGTGCGGGCAAAACACCTAGTAAAACTGTATGTATACTCTGACTATTATATATATAGCTCTTTTCGTATTTACCTTTGTTCTATTATAGTTTGATAAATATATTATTAACAGATTTTTTGTCCAAAAAAAAATATATTATTAACAGATTTATATTTGGGCCGTAAAGGTTAATGGGCCAAGTTGCCAGTTGCTTCAAACTCGAATGGTATTTATATTCAGATTGAGCTTAGCTAAGATAAAGTTTGATTTGATTGCGACACACAGTTTCTGAAAGATGCAAAATTCGAGCAAGCCATCCCGCCGGTGAAGATCGACGGCGACGAAGGCGTAACTTACGAGAAAGCGACGGATGCGTTACGGAGAGGAATTTCTTTCTTCTCGGCTCTGCAAGCCTCCGACGGTCACTGGCCTGGAGAAATCACCGGACCTCTCTTCTTCCTTCCTCCGTTGGTTTGTTTCTTCTTTCTCTTCCCTCTGGATTAGGTGGAGAATACTATTTGGGCTAGAATTAGTGATTTAGGGCTTATGGCTTCTATTGCACGCTAGTAGTGTGAAAAGAAAAGAAACAGTAAGCAAAGGCGTCCTGAAATGTACCATAAATATTTTAACAAGGTTTTAACAAAAAAAAAATATATCTATATTTTTTTTTTACATCAAATATATCTATATATTTTTTATATTAATTTAGTGGTTTTTCAGTGTAAATTTTTTTTAAAAAATTGAGATTTTAGTCCAATATTTCACTTCGTATCATGATCACCTCTACCCCTGCCACTAAGGGTAAGGGATAACCAAGAGGAATCCAATGGCAATGAGATTAGAGATTTAGGGTTTGTGTTTCTATTTCGTGCAGGTATTTTGTTTGTACATCACAGGACACCTTGAGAAAGTATTCGATGAAGAACACCGCAAAGAGATGCTTCGTCATGTCTATTGTCATCAGGTTACTTTCACTTAGGCTCACATTTCTTCACATGAGATAACGTTTTGCTCTTTGTTTTGTATTTTTAACTTTTTTAGAACGAAGATGGTGGATGGGGACTACACATCGAAGGTAGGAGCATTATGTTCTGCACCGCGCTGAATTACATTTGCTTGCGTATGCTCGGAGAAGGTCCCAATGGGGGACGAGAGAACGCGTGTAAACGGGCAAGACAGTGGATTCTTGACCGTGGTGGTGTCACTTATGTTCCTTCATGGGGGAAAATATGGCTATCGGTAAATCTTGAAGTCCATCATATCCTGAGAGATGTTGCAACGTTACGTTTTTTTCAATCAGCATTTGATTTTTTTTTTCGGTATATGTAGATACTTGGAATCTATGATTGGTCAGGAACCAATCCGATGCCTCCTGAGATCTGGTTGCTACCTTCGTGTCTTCCAATACACTTAGGTTTGTTCTCTGTTTCCATTTTTTTTTTCCGTTGAGAGATTCTTATGTGATGTTTGTCTTGACGCAAAAAAATATATAAATACAGCGAAAACTTTGTGCTATTGCCGGATGGTTTACATGCCGATGTCGTATCTATATGGGAAGAGGTTTGTTGGTCCTATAACACCTCTTATCCTGCAACTGCGTGACGAACTCCATTTGCAACCTTACGAAGAAATCAACTGGAATAAAACACGACGTCTATACGCAAAGGTATGATAAACCATTCTGATACTTATTATATATATGTCATCTGACTTTACTTTCCGTAGGAGGACATGTATTTTCCGCATCCTTTGGTTCAAGATTTGGTGTGGGATGCTCTTTACGTTCTCGTGGAGCCGCTCCTTACCCGTTGGCCGTTAAACAAGCTTGTGAGGGAAAAAGCTCTTCGGCTGGCGATGAAACACATACATTACGAAGACGAGAATAGCCATTATATCACCATCGGTTGTGTTGAGAAGGTAAAAAGTGTTGATTTGAATGACCCTTTATAGAATTAGGCATATACTCTCTCTTAAGAATCTATTTTTGAATTTTGGGTTGAACTTTTTTTTTCGGTAGGTACTGTGCATGCTTGCATGTTGGATTGAAAACCCGAATGGGGACTACTTCAAGAAGCATCTTGCTAGAATTCCAGATTACATGTGGGTCGCCGAAGATGGAATGAAAATGCAGGTGACTGAAAATTTGATTATTTTTGGTATATGCTGTCTAGTAGGCCTAGGCATTTCTGGTTTTGGGTAGTTCTGGTAGGGGTTCAGAGTATCAATTTACTACTTAATCTATTTTTGGTTCAGTTTGAATAGTTTCTAGTTCGGGTAGTTCGGACAGTGTCTACTATGGAAACTTGTTTAAAATTATAGATTTATGCAGAGCTTTGGAAGTCAACTATGGGATACTGGGTTTGCGGTTCAAGCTATACTTGCTAGTGATCTCTTTGATGAAACTGGCAATGTATTGAAGAAAGGACATGATTATATTAAGAAATCTCAGGTTTTGATATCCTTTTTCTTATAATAGTGTAGCTTGAATTTCTATAATAAGAGTTGAATGTGTTTTTTTTTCCCTAAATCAAATAAATTTTGCAGGTTAGAGAAAACCCTTCTGGTGACTTTAAGAGCATGTACCGCCATATCTCCAAAGGCGCATGGACTTTATCTGATCGAGATCATGGATGGCAAGTTTCAGATTGTACGGCTGAAGCTTTAAAGGTAAATCAAACCAGTCAGTGATGCAGAACAGGTTTGCATGATCCTTTCACAAGAGTTAATGCCTCAATGGTACTTCTTTGGTTTTGTAGTGTTGCCTGCTGCTCTCCACCATGCCAGCTGAGGTTGTTGGCCAGAAGATAGATCCTGAACAAATATTCGACTCTGTTAATCTCTTGCTATCTTTTCAGGTAAGTTTAAATCTATAATATCCTAAAATATTATTGACTCTTATTAAGATTTACAACTACACTTCACTAAAATGTAGAGTGAGAATGGAGGTATGACTGCATGGGAGCCTGTCCGTGCTTATGAATGGATTGAAGTAAGAGCTTGAAACACACACCATAAGGATGCTTGCACATTTTTTCTTTATTTTTAACCTTTTGCATCTGGTGTTTCAGTTCCTCAATCCCACGGAATTTCTCGCTAATCTCGTGGCCGAGCGTGAGTATGTGGAATGCACCTCATCTGTTATACAAGCTTTGATTCTGTTCAAGCAACTCTATCCAGATCACAGGACAAAAGAGATAAACAAGTCCATCGAGAAAGCTGTGCAATTCATAGAAAACGAACAGACGCCAGATGGTTCATGGTATGCTCTCTACTTTCAAGCCCTTCATGGTATAAAGGAATATGCTTCAGAAAAAAAAACTCTTTTAACAAAATAATCTTTTTTTTTTTCTCGACCCATGATATAGGTATGGGAACTGGGGAGTTTGTTTCATTTACGGAACATGGTTCGCTCTTGCCGGCCTAGCAGCCGCTGGTGAAACATATAAAAACAGTCTGGCTATGCGTAAAGGTGTTGCGTTTTTACTCAGGACACAGAAAGACGATGGAGGCTGGGGCGAAAGCTATCTCTCATGCCCTGAACAGGTATTTGCGCAGATCAAGTACTCTTAGTAAATGACCTTGATTACGGAACGATTGTTGATCTTTTTTCTTAACATGGCTTCCTTGTACGTAGAGATACATACCATCAGAAGGGAAAAGATCCAACTTGGTGCAAACAGCTTGGGCAGTAATGGGTCTGATTCACGCTGGACAGGCTGAGAGAGATCCAGTACCTCTTCACCGTGCTGCAAAACTTATCATCAATTCGCAAATGGAGAATGGAGATTTCCCTCAACAGGTTAGACATTATCCTCTTTTATAGAAGGAACAAGAGTCTTGGGAATCAAATAGTCTATCTATGTTTCATTTTTCTAAGTTACATATTTTGATTGTCGCATCATGTGCAGGAGATAGTAGGAGTGTTCATGAGGAATTGCTTGATACACTATGCTACCTACAGAAACACTTTCCCATTATGGGCACTTGCTGAGTACCGGAAAGCTACCTTCCCAATCCAAACTCAACAACATCATCTTCAGCTTCCTTAGTAAATGTTTACAGATTATAGATAAAAAGAACAAAACAATGTCTACATATGGATGAAATCTCCTGTGTCTTTGGCTACTTATTCAGATGTATGTTTATTCAGCAAAAGTAAACGAATAATAATATAATATGTCTCCTCTGATTTTTTGGCTAACTTTTCTTTTTTAACTCTAGAAATCATACTCGTCGTGTGCTCTAAGATCATCTTTAAGTTTCATACTTGACCGTTGAACCATCCTTACAAGCGCCTGCACAACTTCGGACATCGGTGGTCGGAACTCTGGTTCAACTTGTACACATAATGCGATAATGTCAGCAAATCTTGACAGTGACTTTGGTGGGTAAAGTCCGTGCAAAGCTGGATCTGCTATATTCGCTAACGCATCTATGTCGTGAAGCTGCGGTGTCGCCCACCGAACCAGCGATCTCTCCGGCCTTGGCTTCTCTCTGTTTATATCACAAAGCCAACCATACACAGTATATATGTCTTATGACTCAGCAGAAGTATTTAACCTATTATAGTTAAATGATCTTAGAATGAAACTGACCCGTCAAATGGAACTCGACCGGTGAGAAGCTCTAACATGACGACACCGAAGCTGTAGACGTCACTCTTTGGTGTGTAGTCATCAGGGTTCTTGGCTTCTGGTGCATTGTATCCTTCTCCAAGGTTTTGACTCGTTCTCTGTCACATCATGTGATTCATATACTAATTAACTCTTAATCCAAACTTGTCGATTTTAGAGGGAATTAAACTTAAATGCCTTACGAGATAGAATTTTGAGAGGCCGTAATCTGAGAGACGAGGGTTGAGATCTGCGTCTAGCAAAATGTTAGAAGACTTTATGTTCTTATGCATCACAGACGGTGAACATGCCTCGTGTAGATATCTACACCAAAACAGAACAACATGGTCATAAAAGTGTTTATGTGTGTGTGTTTGTGTTTAAGAACTTACTCAACAGCTCGAGCGGTTCCCAAGGCGATTCTGACTCTTGTGTTCCAAGTCAAAGGTTTACTGAAACAATCTGACAAATGAAGGAACTCGTGTAGCGATCCGTTCCTGAAGCACTCGTAGACCAACATGTTGTGACCTTGCTCTGAGCAGTAACCTACGAGCTCTGCTATGTTCTGATGCCGAATCTTCGAAACGCTCATCACTATAGCCGCTATCCCTTCTGATTTACCCGAATCAAACAGTTTTGAATCGATCTTCTTAACCGCCAAAGTCTGAACCAAAAAAACAAAACTTGATCAGATACATTTGGACTAATTGTGTTACTTGTGACACAAGGTAGCTCAGAGACTTACACGTCCATCGGGGTATTTAGCTCTGTAAACTCGTCCTATTGACCCTTCACCGAGTAGATTTCCAGGTGCAAAGTTAGCTGTTGCGGTTTGTAGATCAGAGAGCTCGAACTCTGTAGCAGCACGAGTCGAAGTGGTTCGTTTCGCGTTGAGCTTGTTCGCGAACTCAGTATCGTTGAAAGACATCACACGCGATGAAACTGAATGTTTTAGTCCCTTTGATCCAACCACTCCTTGCGTATTTTCATCATCCGAATCTATAGATTTTCTACCTGCAATATAAAGCTCCTCTTGATTAGTAACTTGCTTTACAAGTTAGGTCGAAAAATGTTTTAACATATTACCTTTGTAATCGTTGCCAAAATCGATACGAAGCTCTTGTGAAGATCCATGAGATCTCATAGACCTCAGATTTGGTGTGTGATGGCTGTCGTCTTCGTCTATGAAATGAGGATTGGGAGATGATCTTTTCTTGGAGAAGAGAGCGATCAAAAGCACGAATAAGATAAGAACTCCTAAGCTTGCTCCGGCTATCATCAGTCCGGTACCGACACTCATACCTCCTTCTTTAGATCCACCTGATTTTCGACCGTACTTAACACCCGGTGGTGGTGGCGGAGCAGTTTCTGTTGACCAGTCGTTGCCTCCTCCGGTCCTTTAACATAATCAAATTACACAAGAGAGAGAGTGAGTGTTTTTCCATGTTGAAAATTTGTTCCTTGTGTATCACGCAACCCGTTACACTTACAGTAAGCTGTCTATTTCTTTAAGTTCATTAGGTATCCATCCTTCGAACTGGTTGTCTTCTATGTTCCTTTAATCACACGTAAGAAGACAACAGATGTTTTATAGGTATTTTGATTTTGGACGATAACAAGTTAGGGTTTTCTCTTAATTGCTTACAAGTCATCAATGGGAAGGTTCCTGAGAACGTTTATGTCTCCTGTGAATCGATTCTCCTGCAAATGTCTTGTACAATGATAACATAGGAAACAAAAACAAAATCCAGTTTAGCATTTTGAGAAAATTAAAAAAAAAAACTTAAGTAAAAGTTTGTTTGTTATTGTTACAATTTTTTGAGGCTTGTGAGATTAGCAAAACTTGGAGGTAATTTCCCAGAGAGTTTATTTAACGAGAAGTCCCTGTACTCATGAATTTGGGTGTGTGTAAGGTCTCATGTTTAATGATTTTTGTAAACATTTTGTTAGAAAACATAACTAAAGGAATTGTACCTACACAGTTTCGAGTTTGGAGAGTTTCTGAAACATATCTGAAAGTTGTCCATCGAGTTTGTTCTGTCCAAGATTACTGCATTTCACATATAAATTAATAAATCTCTTGAAAATTAATTAACAACAAAGATATTTACTAATTTTCTTCGGTTTTCACTCACATGCTTTTGAGTTTATTCATTTGAGATAACGAGTAGGGTACATTTCCATCGAGTTCGTTCTCAGAAAAGTCTCTGTATATCAGTGTCAAGGTTAGGATTCTTTTCTTGGGCGACAAGAAATATAACAGAATAAATGTATGAACTTACAGGTTAACAATGTTGGGTGGGAGTTGGTAAGGTATGTTTCCTTTGAGATTGTTTTTGCTGAGATCACTGTACTACCACAAGAATTTTGAAACCTGATTGTTATCTTTTGAAATACTAATATAAAAAGAGCTTATTGAGTGAGGATTCTCACAAAGTTGTGAGAGATTTGAGGTTGCTTAGTAGATAACCTAGCGAGCCACTTAGCTCATACCCTGACAACTGTCTATGGAACCAAAAAAAATAAAATAAAATTAGGATATAACTTGTAATACAAGTAAGTTTTTGAAACTAGGGCTCTTCGTTAAATTTGGGAATGAATGTATACAGCTCGGTGACCGAAGAGCCTTTGCATTTAACGCCTTCCCAAGAACCGTCACAAGGATCACCTCCGCTAGATTTCCAGCCTTTGAGTTTCGGCGGCGAGTTTAAGCTCGTGAACATCACATTCAACGCAGAGACTGCCAACACTTTCTAGTTAACTTCTCAATATGATTACTTAAAAGCATGTTTTTCTTCTATTGACATTTAAGCCGCAAAATGTAATTACCTTCTTGTTTCTCAGTTTTTGCTTGAGCTAAAGTAACGATAATAGCGAGAGAGGCGACCAAGTGCCGTACGAGTTTCTGCATCATCTTAGTTTGCAAGAAAGATATATAAAACTATAGTTAGGGTTAGGTTTACGTTCCCAGGTTTGCTTCACGGAAAAGGCAGCGATGCTTTGAGAGAATGTGCCATTGTGATACATTATTGAGGTTTGGTTCATGGACAAGAACTGATAATTAACTCGCGACCATTAACTTCCGTTGAACAGTTGTTTACTAAAATTGATTTAATCTTTGAGGAAGAACGAAAGGTGCGCAATGACAGTGAATATGGGTGCGTGCTTTTGAATTAACCACTCGTTTTAAACTTTTCTTTATTTTGTAATTTGTGATTGCAAAACAAACATACTTTAGGTTAGTTCTTAAAGCATCTTTGCCATTCTAATTTACAAGTTCTATATGTATAAAAATATTCAAAATTAACTCATGCTGCTGAATCCTAAACTATTTTAAAATAAAAATAAAGAGAACCCCACACTTCTAATGATTTTTTTTCTTTTATAATCAGCATTCTATGAATTAGCCTATATTTTGCTTATTTGTGATATTACAAATGTCTAGGTTTCAGATTCTTTGCTCACCTTACTTTGGTAACCGTTATAATTAATTCTTTTTATAAGATAGTTTGTCAGAAAATTGAACCAAAGTTTTAGAATAAGTTAACATCTTATGATAGGTTTTACCTGAATAAACACTCTAGCTAGTAAGAAACAAGCTATGATGTATCATTTTCTTCTCTTTGCAATGGTCAGAGTTTCCTTAGTGTATGAATTTTCTTATTTTAATGATTTCTTCTCTTTATTAGCATTTTTTATATAAAAAGAACTTATTGTCAGAACTGAAGTACATAGGTAACAATAACATAACTATCAGTCGGAAATAAAAAAATGTTAGAAAGGACATTTAGTTGGTTGGCAATATAAAAAAGAGCATCAAGTTGTTATGACACTAGTTTGACTATATATTCGAAAACTATATATATTTCTAATCTTCCCCAACCAACATTTATATACAATCTTTTTTTTTTGCTAAAGCCACTTACAATCTTAGTTCGTACTTTTTACATATGTGTAGAAATGTTAGTATATATATCAACTTACATTATAAAACAGATAAAAATCATCAAAACTATTTATAAATAGAAACAGAGGGAGTAATACATAATTATTGGATTCAGCAGATTGTACCCCAAGTCCCAACATGTAGCAATAAAACAATTATTATTTTTTTAATCTGTAACTGCAACTGATTTTCCAATAAAATATAAATTGTAAGCCGCAAATAAACGGTGAAAAATCTATTCGGTATATGTGACGAATTTGTGACATTATATTTTTATATCAAGTTTAAAAAAATCTGATGCTAAAATTAAATAAACATCTAATATATAAGAGTTTGTTTTTTAGCGTTGGTGCGCTAGATGAGTTTTGGTATTGCACGGAATCATTCTAATAATGACACCAAATGCGTATAGTTAAGGTATAATGACATAGTGCGTGAAGGTGATTGCCATATATTGAATAAGAGGATTTGTCAGAATTACCTTGTATACAAACAGAATTGAATATAGTTAGCCACATGTACTTGTAGTAGTGTTGGTGTGTCACTATCCTTGATCAATGTATGTTCTTAAACAAAGAAACAAAAAACAAGCGATTGGAATTGAGTAACATTAATTATCAAAGTAATCGAACAATAAATCAGAGAGATGTGGTTTAAAACACATCTTGGCAGAGTTCATATATTATACGGTTGCAACACCATATAACATATACAGTAATTGAAATACAAAGACGCAAGACAAACATAATCACGCAATCACTCAAAAGAAAAAGAACATATCACACAAAAAAAAACACAAATGACCCCCAAAACTGATGTTGCATTAACCAACATATTAGGGTTTTAAATCTTGAGGTAATTATTGTCAACGGGTTTAAGCACATGAGATGCCTCTTCTTCAATAAACTTCAACTGCCCTTTCGTAAGGTGCAAGTAAACCATCCAGTCTTTGTCGTCCACCGAGCTTGGCATAGGCATCACATATCCAGCATTACCTCCCCATGGGAAATGATAAGATCCGAACACCGGCGACCCCCACCCAAAATCCACTTGGTTCACCGGAAATCCCCTCCCGGAAGAAACCACAAAGGCCGGTCCGTCGTCTGAGCCAGTGCTGTAGATTCTTGAAACCGCAGGTATTGGACGCCGAGTCTCAACCCAATCGATCAAGTTCAAGAAATGTTCTTTGGTCACTGAACTCTCCAAGAACTTGTGAACCTCATCTGCCACCCAAGATAATGACTTGTTGATCAAGTCATCGATCTTTTGGCCACCAAATGGGATTGAGAGAACGTTTCCGAAGTAAGTATTGTTTTCTTGCTCCATAAGTCTCCTCCTTCCGTCAACAACGATCCCTAGTTTCGAGTTCTTGGTCGGAACTGGATCTTTTGCCGCATGTTTCGCCACGAGTTTCCACAGAAACGCGCTGAACGCTTCAAGTTTGGTCCTTTTGAGTGTAGTCTTTGATCCACTAGCTAGGGTTTGAAGCTCGTCTAGTGCATCCGCTTTGATGTAATAGAGACGGCTCGCGAGGATACTGTCTGGATCGGTGGTTTCTTGCGGAGGGGTCAAGGACGTGACAGGCATATATATCTGGTCTATAGATGAATCGATGATCAAAGGTCGTCTAGGGTTTAGTAGAGATCTTCGAAACGATGGTACACAAGAGATTGGTACGTCGGATCGAGAGATCTCGGCCCATGATATTAGGAACATGTTCATGGAATACGCATCCGCTACACGATGATCAAATGTACATCCGACAACTATGCTCCCACATTTCAGTTGCGTCACCTGTTTACACAACGAGAAAAACACAAAGTTACGTTGTTGTCGCCATTATCCTCTTTTAGCATGTGCAAATAGTCAAATAGAATCCTAATTAATCTTGAAAAAGAAAAATAAATTAAATAGGTATATAAGTTAACATTTTAAAATTTTAAACATATTACTAAATTTGGTGCTTATAATTTCAAAAAAATATTAAACATTCATAGATGAAGTCATTAATTTTTAAACTACATTATTACTTCGTTAAATATATCTCCAAATTTTTCAAATAGAATTTATAGATAATTTTAGATGGCCACTGGTTGTTATAATGAACTATTACTGTCTTAAGCTGAAAACTGTTACCTGAATCGCTATGACTCCATGCTTCTTGATGGGAACAAGCCTGGCAATACTTTCATCAGGATCATATAGGTTAAGCTCTCGGAGGTCCACGTCAGCACCGGCCTCCACGAAATCTACTCCGCGGTTGTTACAGAGAATCTCCGGTTCTCCGGTGGAATTGGTGACGATCTCGCCAGCAAAAGCGTAGTAGGAGACGAGAGTCTCGGCCAAAGCAGTCTTTAGGGTTTCATGAGCCATAGTGATGTTAGATGGTTTCTTGTAGCAGAAGCAAACGCTGACGTTGAGAGGAGGAAGGAGGAGGTCGAGGTTTGAGAGAGGGAGCCAGTGGTCCTGGAGAGGAAGAGCCGCCGTGATGAGCTGCTTCCTAGTGGTGGTCACGTGAAAGCCACTTGCTTGCTCCGTAGCTTCTCCCATTGGTTGTTGTTTTAGGAGATGGAATGAATAATGTTGTGGTATGTGGGCTGTTGGAAGATGCTGTAAACAAGAGAGAATTTATAAACAGAGTTTAGGAGAAAAATAGGTGAAACTTTCCAACTTTTGGGTTGATTTATTTATTTGAAATGATAAGTTACTACTATTTGTTTTAAGAAATAGTAGTACATATAAATAAATATATAGGTTAACTCTTTAGATTAAAATCAAGTCTGAAATTGTTTTAGAATTCATATTATAGTTACAAACTTAATGTGTTAACGTGTTAAAATTGATTGGTTTGTTTTTTTTAATCTTCGATCTATATCTATTTGTGTTTATAAGAGTGATATATAGGTTAACTAATTAGATTAAAATCAAGTCTGAATTTGTTTTAGAATTCATATTATAGTTACAAACTTAATGTGTTAACGTGTTAACGATCTACTATTTTCATTGATTGGTTTGTTTTTTTATCTTCGATTTATATCTATTTGTGTTTATAAGAGTGATATATTATGGAGAGACATGGATAATTTGGTTCGAACTTTCAAATATTCATTAGTTCTGACGTGTCTTTTATCAACCAATCAATAGTTTCTCTTTTCAAAATATTTTCAAGTGTTATTTGAGTATTCAAAACGATAGTCTACAACTTACACACATATTATCGGATTTCGAACATGACTTATAACACGACGGTGGCAATAGTTAATATTACTATGTTACAAACCTCAAATTATATATAAACAACAATTTTAAAATATCAGTAAACTTCTTCTTTTTCAAAGCCATATTTTAATTTAAGCGTTTGTATATATCTCTAATTATTTTCGTGACAAAAAAATGCATCTCTTATTGTATGACCTTTAAATTTAAATTTAATGTTTTAAAAACCGGACCGGACCGGCCGGTCGGACCGGTTCAACCGCGACTCCTTCATCTAGCCGAATCCGGGTTGGTTCAAAAACCGGATTTGAATTGAACCAGTGAAACCGGAATAAAACCGTAAGAACCGGTGACCCGGTTCTAGCAAAAAACCCGGTTTTGTATTTTCAAATCTAGTTAGACCATTGTTTTTCATAGATTTGTAAATGGATGATATCTTTTCGTTTAGTTTTCTTTGATTTAACATAGATAGAGTGAATAAGAAACAATTTATGTGCATGAAAACAAAAATACAAAGATGAATTAGTTTTAGAGAAACTTGAAATCGCCTAAAGATGGAGAAGAAGAAGAAACGTCGGTAGATGGAAATGGAAAACAGATATTTGAAAATTAAAAGGTAGATTTCGTTTATGGTAGGTAAAAAGTCAATGGGTCATTAATATTTAGTTTAATATAACATCGATAGAATAGAAAAGTATATATATACATTATGGTGGTGATGTTACTATACATATATACAGCGTACAAGATTAGGAATACTAAAACCCGGTTGAACCGGTCAAACCGGGTTAAACCGTGACTCATATATTTTGCCGGTTCATTATCTGGTCCGGTTTTCAAAACATTGATAATTTGGTTCGAACTTTCAAATATTCATTAGTTCTGACGTGTCTTTTATCAACCAATCAATAGTTTCTCTTTTCAAAATATTTTCAAGTGTTATTTGAGTATTCAAAACGATAGTCTACAACTTACACACATATTATCGGATTTCGAACATGACTTATAACACGACGGTGGCAATAGTTAATATTACTATGTTACAAACCTCAAATTATATATAAACAACAATTTTAAAATATCAGTAAACTTCTTCTTTTTCAAAGCCATATTTTAATTTAAGCGTTTGTATATATCTCTAATTATTTTCGTGACAAAAAAATGCATCTCTTATTGTATGACCTTTAAATTTAAATTTAATCAAAACTATTTAAAATAATATAAATTTAATTGAATCATTATGATATATGCTTAAACAAAGATGTATATTCTCAATATTTTTCTATGTCAAGAAAAAAACAAAATCATGTCCCTTCCGAATATCTGACAGAATTCATTTTTAAAAATTGGTGATACTTTTGCTGAGAAAACATTGAATTAATATGTAGTTAACAATTAGTAAAATATATAAAATAGAAAAAAAACTCAAAAGTTAATTTAACGGTATTTCATATATTATAATTATTTTTGATAACTCAGGTTTGATTGTTATTCAAAATATTGTGGTTACAGTTTATTTGAAAGGTACATACACTTAATTGACATTTTGCAACATGGTTATTTATTGTAATTTTGTAAAGATAGTTGATTAGTAAACTCATTTATTATAGATGTTAAAAGTGATCAAACTTGTTTTCCTTTCTTCTTAAAATTACACTAATCAAGTAAGTCTCAGTGATATCATTTTTATGTGAATGCTCAAGAAATTCTGCGGTATATGGGAATTAGGAATTAACGCCTTGACCTTATAACTAGTCTCACTCACCCGATGTCACTTTACACTAACCCATAATTAAATTTTATGAAATATACTATGTTAAACGATATTCTCTCTGTTTCATAATAAATATCATTTTTGATTTTTTTGTTTGTTATACAAAAATATCATTTTATAATTTTAATGCAAATTATACTTACTTTCAGCTAAAAGTTAATTACAAACTGTATTAATTTTATAAATAAATTTATTTATCTCAAATACTATTAACTAGAGATATAATTAATAACAATTTACATATATTTTTATCACTTTTTTAATATGTGTAAAAAATGTCAAAATGATATTTATTCAAGAAACAGGTGGAGTATCATCTATTCGACTCTATTTCTTATATCAATAAATTAAATTTATATCATACGTTCTTTGTACAACATTTAAATTACTGTTGACATTGAAAATCTAACTGTTTCCTCTTTTTTTCTAATCATTGACTGCTTTAATGGTTTATTGATGTCCTCCAAGTAACCAAATTTATGCCATATTATTTAACTAATTGTGATGGTAGTGTCTTTGATTTGTTATCATTTATAACCAAAAGATTAAAGATTGTATTCTACTGTAATCTTCTTTACGTTACAAGTCTTGGTCAATGGTTCTACACAAAGTTTAAAATTCAGTTTTTATTAGCATGTAATTTCATATAGATGTTTATGATGGTGGTTGCACTGTCCATCCCAATGTTTAAATATTCTAGTTTTAATTCCGCAGGAAGTCGTCTGCCATAAAATTGTGTATATGCTAGAAACTTAGAATGCGTGTTCATGAATAATTAATTAAAACTGGTTATGTAGACGATGAAAGTTTTTGTAAATAAAATTACTAATTCAGGGAATGATAAGCCATTAGATAACAAACTATTTATCAACTACTTTTTTTTTGATAAATACAGACTATTTATCAACTAAAAAAAGAACAAACTATTTATCAACTACGCATTGTACGTTAATAAATATATATTCACAGGAAACTCGACGTGTAGATTACTGGAATGCTACTAACTGATTCAAATAAGAAGAGTAGAAGAAATCAATTACGTTAGCTCGGACTCGGACGTGATTGCAACTTAAGGCTTAAGACCAAGCATCATTGACCGGTGTATATTCATTTTCATATACATGTTACTTTAATTAACTATTAAATTCTCCAATTAGGTTACTAATACGTGATATATCGATTCCTAAGCCAATAATGTTCAAGATTCAGCAGTTAAGGGACCACACAGCAATTCCACAGTCAAATGATTAAAAAAGGAAATTATTAATCGATAGGAAAAATGCATTTTACTCCATAAATGGAGTTTATTTTTTTTATTTATGAAATAGTCTTTTCAATCTTTAATGTTTTTATTTTTTTACTTAAATAATTTTTATGTTAAAAATGATACAATAACATGAAAACAAGATTTCCATTACTGAATAATTTTAGATAAAATGCAGAATATAATTAAAAACATAAACAATATAAAATAAAGATAACATAAAACAAATGATTTAATAACCCGGCAATTTGTTTCCAGATCCGCTAAGACCGGAGAAGATTGAGAAAGAGTTTGTTGATCTCAGGATTTTGCTTTGATATTATTTGCATTTGTTGAGTAATTCAATATATGCACAGACATTTGGATCTTGTATGGAATTCAAATGACAAAACAAAACTATTGTAATGCTTGATTTAAGAATATCAAAGATAAAGAAGTTCATTTTTCATTACGCAATGCATTAGTTAATTATTTGTGGAGAAAATATTATAATACTCATTATTGAACTAACTTATATATTGTCTTTTGTTTATGATTTCTGTATCTTTAATAATAAACTAGAATTCTGGTCTGCGCGGATGTTGCTTCATTTTATATGTGTAAACAATTGAGTTAATATAATAAAACCGTTAAATATATTATCCAAATTTTGATGTTATTTGTTGTATAATTTTGTTGTTTATGTGTCTTATTCGATAATAATGTTACAAAATGTTTTAAGCATTTTTGATATACAATATACTTTATCATTCTTTAATATTTAGTCTATTTTTGCAACATTTGGTGTAAAAACTTTTTTATTTGAAGTAATAAGATCAATATCTTTTTTGAAAAAGAAAAACTAAACATAAATTTTTATAGTTGTATTTAACATTTTTATATATTTATTTCGCTTTTTTATTAAAAAAACTGTAGATTACCAAAAATACATTCAAAAGTGAAAAAATCCCAAAATTCGTATGCTTTTGTATTGTGATACTCCAAAATGAAAAAAAAAATAGTCTTTTATGGTCAAGCTGAAGATAACTGGGACTATACCACAAAATATTAGGATTACCAACTTATGCGTACTCCTGATGTTGAGCATGGAACATGCATGTTACCTTTTTCTTTTAACATTTTGACCAAAAAAAATGTTACCTTTTTCTTTTTCTAGTCATGTCTTTGTTGTTTTTCCTTTTTCTTGAAAAAGTAAAATCAATATCTTTGTTGTTGTTCTTGAAGGGTGTTTTTTCTAATATTTTCAAGAAATGCCATTATTTCTGGTAATTAAAGCTCCACTATCAAAAGCTCCCCATGATATTGATTTTTTCGTTGGCTGGCTAGCTACGGAAAGAGGCATTAACTATTAACTAAATTGATTGACATGAAACAAAAATTAGTAACGGACAGTGACGTGTTTTAGTGGTGAACTAAGGATCAAAGTACATATTTTTATATGCATATGTATATATGTCAAGCAATCTAAAGATTGTACTACCCATAATCAAAAAAATTCTAATTTTTATGATGTATGCAGTCATCTGAGCACCTACAAAAAAAAAAAAATAATATCCATGACCAAAACGATAGAAAAACAATAGACATTACGCTACCAGTGTATTCTTGTTTGGTTTGCTACAAATGATGACATATTCGCTACACATGTACGGTTTGTGCAATTGTCAGCAAATAAACAAATCTTATGTTTATAAAAATAGATCTTCTACTCGCATCTCCAACTCTCCTATTAACATTAAGACCTGACGCTTCCAACTTCCTTAGCTGAGGAATTCCACAACTCTGAGCTTGTTGGCTAATAGAATCTAGCTCATTGGTTAAGCATATGTTCATCCATGGACATTTTCTCTCTATATAACTGTGATATTATAAGTTTCACATATAGATGTTTTCTCCCAAGAAACGCTATGTTCCCAAAAGTCTGAACAAATTTCCTCACTACCTGAAACTACTTCCACCCTCAATTAGAGCATCTCCAACTGAGAGTGGCTATGCAGTGAATTAGATGTTTTTGCCTTGTCATACAGCCTAATTTTCCTTTGTAAACTAGTAATCTTTGAAGGAATTTTTTGAAGGAAGGTTAGGAAATGAACTGTGTTTCTGCACACACAAAAAACGATGTACGTTACTGATGAATGTATTTCAATTTTTTCGTTCATTACAGTTTTTTTTTGTTCAACTTTCATTACGGTATAATTTATACTAGTTTTTACATGATTATATAGGTGGGAAAACGGCCATTTCATACCCAACATATCGCGATATGTTCAATTCATACCCAACATATCGCAATATAGTTATATATACAGCAGAGCAGTCTTTAATATTAAAAAAAAATATTACTGGTACTTTAGCAAAAAAAAAGAGTACTACTGGTACTTACAAATTAAAAAAAATCCAAGTCTTAAGATTTCTTAAATTAATAAAATGCTATCATTCTTTGATGAATATAAACCATTAGACATACATTTTAACATTGTAATTTTACCATAAAATAAAACAAACAGTGATATAGAGTATGTGAAGCTTCAAAAGGCAAAATCTAAACCAGAGGGACTATAAATTATTATGATTACAAGGGTGAAAATTAGGACAATTTCATCAAAACATAAGAAAACAAACAAAAAGTGGGAATACAGGATCTTTCTATCTTACTTTGCTTGCAAGCAACACGTTAAAGTAACTGTATATGTTACACTATTGTCATTCCCAAATCAGAAATGGCAAATTTACAAAAATACAAATAAATTACTAAAAATATAACATGTGAGGACAGTGTGTGTGCGTGTGTATAGTATACTATCAGAAGATCACCCAACCAACCAATGAACCACATCAAATTTACTGACCTTGAAACTCAAGACTCTCTCATCTCTGAAGAACACACGACTTTCCTCTTCTTCTTCTTCTGAAATTCAGGTCACACATTCTTTCAAAAATAAATTCAGGTCACACTCTGAGCGCATGTTAAACACCAACCTAAGCTAAGTTCACCATTAGTCTCTAACTGCCTGGTCTTCTTCAAAAAGATACTGATCAACTTGTTGGAGCTCGGTGAAACTGGCTATATATCTTGTTACCTCTGCGAAAAAGGAACTTTGATTTTGATATATTCCAAATGTACAAGTTTTGATTAACTTGATCCCCCAGCGACTTCTGCAGCTCTTTGTCTCATCATCTCCATCACAGCTGCTCTACGCCGTGAATCTGATTGCTGCTGTAATCTTCTCAGATGCTCCTTCAGGTCACTGAATGAAGAGAGAGAGAGAGAGAGAGTTTCACAATCACAACGATCATCAACACAAAATTAAATGGACCGAAGTGTTTGATTTCTAAATGTAAGGTTGATCATAAAGTTCCTTTACCTGCAACGAGGTACATGGCACTCGGATTCCTTGCAGGCCCGAGCGTGGAGTTGTAGAAGATACCACATTTTCTTGCATAGAACACAACCTCCTGAAGCACGCACTTTGCACTGTATACCATGTCGGAACAGTCCCTTCACTTTCCGGCAATTTGGATATTGACAATGTGCCGAACGACATTGTGATGCATGTACCAGAAGATCAAGCATTTTCCTAAGCTGCAAATCCAGAGAAGGAGAAGAATGTTACCATTTGTACAGAACTTCTAGGACCAAGAGAGACGCAAAAGGAACAGTAGAATATTACCTGCACGACACGCAACTGCCTAGCTTCTTTGTTCTGAGCATTTTGATCAGCTAGAGATGGATGATTGGTCAGCTTGTGAGGATGATTAACTCCTCTACGGTAACATGAATCACACACATCGTAGTCTGGACATACTTCACAGCGCCAGCCTTGACCAGTTTCAATGTCGAGGTGACACGCATTACAGGTCGTGACAAAGGCTGGAGCAGTTGGATTATGCAGATGATAAAGAACCATCATCGACGAATGTTTCGCCCGCCTCAATGTGTCGTATTGGTAGTGGTTCCCTTGACAAAGACTCAGGAACGCTTGCCTAGTGTCGAAAAACTCGCTTTCGAGTATCTCATCCTTGTCCCTCGTATCTGCAGGAATGTCCGTAATCTCAACCTGCAAAAATCAATACCACCAACATTCATAAAACTGATCACAGACAAAGGGTGAAGGACGCTATCCTCAACAAGTGAATGCAACTCACAGGATATAATGCATGCTTATCCTTAAAATTAACAGGATGCCTTTCCCTGTCTTCACGCCGCTCTTCAGCCTCATAACACCTGAAAGGGAGAATAACATTTATTTATTCTTGTGCAGTACAACAAATGGAAAAAGATAATAAAATTATTTACCAGAAGAAGGAAGAAAGGGAAGAGTTCTTACTTATCACAAATCTGAAAGTATTTGCACTGACTGCAAACCCAACGATTTCCAGATGCCATCAGTATACAGCAATGTGTGCAAGAAGGTTGCAAGTGGACCATGATAAAGTCCTCCTTCATTGGGTGAATGGTCTCACCAAGCTGGAAACAAAGGTCAATATAAATTAACAAGAAGAACAGAAAAACAAAAAAAAGGATAGTAAAATCCATAGAAATTAAAAGATCACCTTATGCATTAGCAGCAGATCCTTGGATGCATTCCCAGATAGATCAGTCTGCCCAGAAGCCTTTAGAGCCCTTTTTGTGATTTTTTGCTTGAGCAGTCCTTTCTTATTGCCCTTTCTGCCATCTTCTTCTTGACTCATTTGGTATATAAGATCCTCTGCTGCACCTGGCCAGTAGTCACCATCGAAGTATGGGAGCCTTGCTGCAGTAACCTTAGCCCTACATTCACCAGTTTGCATAAAGAAATGATCATATAGATTGATAGTTTCTGCTACAATGCCTTCCTTTGAAGCTTTTTTCAACATTGCTAAGTACCTGAAAATGAACAACATGTTTGGATTTATGTAAACCACTTTTTTCATACAAAACTTGTCAAGTTTTATCTCAAAAAGGTGACTGGACTGACCACTCTCGTAGTTTATCAGATTTTGGCGTCTTCTGAATTTCTGGATGACAATATAAGATGTAGTCCTCGCCTTTGAGCGGCGGACAAGCCCATATGTAGCAGCTCGTGAAACCACGCAACTTGCAGTATTCGAGGTAACCGATCTAAACACAGGGTCAAATCATACCCTTTATCCTCCATACAGTTTAGAAAGAAAGAAAACACTCAGATATTAGCTAATAACCATGGTTTTGAGAAGACCAGGGCTTACCAGAATTTCGTGGTAAACAAAAGTCCGCAGAGCCTCGCCGTTATAAGATCTAACCTCTGGTCTAAAGTACTTTACAGAATCCAAATAAGAGAGATAAACTCGGCGTTGATTAGGAAATGCGCATTCAGAACCAAATTCTTGGACGTACATCCCAAATAAACATACTTCTACACCTTCAATCTTTTGGAACAAAAGAACCACCTGGCATAATAAAATGGTGTGGAGAATGGGAAGGCTGATAGGATCAAGAAAAAATGCATAAAATACTACAATAATGAGAGCCTTGATCATTCTTTACCTTGGACTTGTATGCAAATTCTGTTGGGTAATTGTCTTCCCGGAAAATTTCAAGAAATCGGGGTTTGACTTCCAGTTTCTTGTCGACAGATGAAACAACTCTAATCACAAGGGACTCTGCTGTAGGAATCTGCCAGTATCAAGTCAAAGGAAAAACAAATGTCAGCTTCAATCTACTCTTCCGAACAAAATATAACCAGAGCAAACAAATAGAAAAAAACAATGAACTCGCAGATGCAATAACCATGAAAGACATAACACCCTTCACAAACTCCAATACTAGATTACCTCATCAAAACTTTTTCCTTGAACCCTGGCTCTGTCTGTTCTTTCCTGCTTCAGCCTCTTAAACAACCGCTGCTCGATATGGTCACTGAGAATTGTTCGCGGTAGATCTTTAGCTCCAAGAACAGCACTCTGAGGTAAAGGCTTCCTCTTACTTTGTTCCACTTCTGCTATATAGCAATACGGGCAGGTATACTCAGCTTGCCCTCCATCATTTCTTCGCCCATTAAATAAAGCACAAATCTGATGCTGCCAGGCTTCACATTTATCACATTGGACCCACTGCAAAATATCATAGAAAAAAGCAGGTTATAGAATGTATTACAAAAAAAAGCCATACAAAAACAAGTGACGAACACAAAACATATCTACAGAGTTGATAGTCGTTTACCCATTCTTCAGTCTCTTCATCATTTTTCTTTTTCTCGAGTCTTGCCTTAGGTATAGGCGTCCCTTCAGCTACTATAGTGTCCCCACGGGACTCATTATAACACGGAATACAAAAGTAGTGACGAGTGTCACCAGCTCCTACAGTGTAATACATTGCATTTCTCTTGATGCGGGCACCACAAGGGGTACAATAAATAGGTGGTGGCTCAAAGGTAAGCTTCTCCACTGCACACAGCTGGCAGGAATTCTCACTCATTGAATGCTCCATAGCCTGATTCTTTTCAGCTTTGGCTTTACTCTGCAACAACATAAAGGACAACAGATTATGCTTTAGTACATGTAAGAAGGAAAACTAATCAAACAAGCCGTAAATAAGATTACTACTACTACAACTTATCAATCAAACTCTTGTGTAAACATCCTAAGCTACCAAAAATCACAAACCTGGCCAACCCACTGACGAAGACCCCGGATATGTTCTCTTACTTGCTCAGGAGTGAACAACTCAGTTAATGAAACACCCTTTATTTCTGCTTTTCCAGATTTTGGTTGAGGTTTAACGCACTCTACCATAATCTCTTTTTTAGGTGGCTCAGCTTCTTTCTCAATTTTGCATTTCTCTTGCCGAGGTGAGGCATCAGACAAATCTTGTTTAACTGCTTCAATGACAGGCCTTTGCTTGGAAATATTTTCAACAATTCCAATTTTCGTCTCTTTTAAATCGGGTCGTGCCTGGACAGAAGCTTCAGAAACCTCAGCTTTCACTTCAGAATACCTAGAAGGTGGACGTACATCACTCTGCCTATGATCCATTCTTTCAGCGTACTGAGACGATTGTGCTTCTGTTATGGAAACAACTGAGCTCTTACAACTTTCCGTCTCAATGTTCACGGGTTGAGAAGACTGTTCCACCTTCAATCGTTTCAATGAAGGTTGCAAATGCTTTGAAATATCAGCAACAGGCGAAGCACAAGATGTTGCACCAGTAGAGGTCTGTACTGCATCACTAGATATTCCAGCTTCATTCACTGACCTTGCTGCAACGCTTTCAGTTTTTAAACGAGCTAGCGACCGAGCATTTGCCTGTTGCTGTAAAAAGGCTTTCACAGGAACACAGACAGGACAGTTAGATTCCTTACAACTTCGATGGTGATTAATCAATGTCTTTGTGGGTCGGCAACGGGGATATGAACATTGAGGTGCATCACAACTGTCCATGTGCTTCCAGAGCTTCTGCACCGTAACGCAATTCCGGTCAGGACACTTGCCTTCGGGCGCTTTGCAGTTGCGAGCATGGCGTAGAAACAGGAGCCATTTCTGTTGATTTCTGAATCTCGGATCTTGGTTTCCATTTCCATATTTACAAGAGGTACCTACAGGGTTTTGAGGATTAGGAGATTCTGATGTAGTGGATATATGATTTTGAACTATAGACCCTCCAGACATATTATTGGGCTGAGCTTCGTCCGGTCCTGACAATCTTTGACGGAAATCATTCTGAATGTGCAGTTGATTCGACATACTATTAGACATTTGAGTATGTTCCTGTGGCTGAGATTGCCAGTCACCACGCACACCAGATTCTGATTTCACTCCAACAGAAAGGTTGTTAAAACTGTTAATAGAGTCTGAAGCCATATTCTGCGGGTGCAACATCTGCTGTATCTGTTGGCTATTTTGGGGAACTGATGCACACATATCACTCTGACTTGTGGCAGGGAGAATCTGAGAACCTGCATGACGGTCATCTGCATTGTTCTGGTATTGATTCTGAAACTGAGAAAGCTGGAATTGCTCAGGAGTCTGGGAGTGGATAGACTCGCTAGGGTTCTCGATTCCAGGTTCATGTTTAACGTGTGTACCCATGTCAGAGGCCACATGGTTTTGCCCAAAAGAATCATGACTTATGAATCTCTGCTGCTGCTGGCTCTGCTGCTTTAACTGCCGTTGACGAAGAAACTGCTGCTGCTGGTGAAGTTGATTAGGTTGTTGCTGAAGTCGATTGGGCTGTTGCTGAAACTGCTGCTGTTGATGTGACTGCCAAAAATGAACAGAGAAAAATTACAAACAATCCGTATTCTCAGACTGATAAAATGAATGATGTTTCACTTGTTGCGATTTCAAGTGAATTTCAACCAGTCCTTACCAGAGAAGAGCTAGTCCTAGGCACAGATTGAAAACTTGCTGTATTGGTATTCTGAGTATTTGTCATCGTTCCAACAGATGTTACAGCACCATACAAGTTTCCCGATCCGAAAGGGTCTGAATTATTTGTGCCATATCCTTCACCTGAGGGAGAAAAATATTATAAATTGAATATTCTTATGAACTGACAATTGCATATGAAATGCTAAGGGGAAGGCAACAAAAACTTTACCCTGCATTCCTGAACGCTGAAGGTTATCATAAACCTGCTGTGAATTTCTGGTTCCTGAATCTACACCTTTTGCATTCATCCCAACACCACCATTTATGGAGTTGTTAGACACATTAGACATTATTTGTTGCATGCCAGGTCTAAGGCCAACACCCATTTGACTTCCAAGGCTATGCAACAGACGACTATTTTGGCCACCAATATTCTGCCTCTGTTGCTGTTGCTGCTGCTGAGGCTGAGGTGCCATCATAGACGCAGTAGAAAATCCGCCACTATTATTGGAAGCTTCAACACTCAAGTAAGATTTGCCATTGTTGTTGTTGTTATTACTATTGTTGTTGACAAATCCAGGGGTAGGCATCATCTGGCCCGTATTTCTCTGCGAGCTCATTGATGTCATGTTCCCTCCAGAACCAAGACCAAAATTACTCGATGAATGCTGGTAGCCATTAGACATGTTACCTGCAAACACAAGAAGTAAAAAAGTTCAGAGAAACAAATTTCGGGAATATAGTATGTAAATTGACATGAAAGAACCTCCAAGCATGCCACCAGAGTTGAGCAGGCTTCCAGTGTTCATAGCAGTGGTTGTGATGTTATTACTTCCAGCCATTGTAGCATCAACAGAAGATGTCATCATCATATTCGGATTCCCACCACTGTGTTGTAACCCTGGAGTGGGTATCATTGTTCCAACAGAGGAAGAATTAGCTTGTCGTTGATTGTAGTTGGTCAACTGTCTGCCTTTGATTAGACTTGCCAGCCGAGGTTCAAGGGTCGACTGGTTCAAGTAATCCTCCTGTAGCTCAAATCAAAAGTGTCGCTTTTAGAAAGAAACTTTTGGACATGAGTTTTGAAAGAAAGAAAAAGTACCTTGGTGTTGGCGATTTTAAACAAGCCTTCCTCTAACCGTCTAGCAACATCCATATACTTTGCCTTTGATGCATCATCAGCTGGTGAAGGTTGTTTCTGCTGCAAGATGCTGAAACTGAAAAGAAACAAACAAAAGAAAGCCAAAAAAATTCAAAGATTTGACTAGCGACAAAACCGCAGACAGAGACAAAAACAATCTCTCACATAAATAGTACACAGAAAGAAAGCAATATATACGACACAGTAATAGAAGGGGAGAAAAAAGGTATCTTTTAAGAAACAGCAGGTATAACAAAAAGAAGCTTGAGTAGAACTTTTCTTTATTAAAAAAAAAAATCAAAAGCTTACATCTTGATTCGCATGTTCTGGCGAAGTCTGGAGAGGTCATTGTCAACACGTGAAGGTCCTAAACCAGCACTAGTATTAGTAAGAGGAGGAGCAGCACCAGCACTACCACTAACGTTAACTAAATTCTGCATTTGAGAGTTCCCATTCTGCTGGGACATGTTGTTCCCTTGTTGTCCAGACATGTGAGCCTGAATATTCATAGTGTTACCAACTTCAGTCTTCTTCTTCGCCTTGTTCTACCTCTTCTTTTAATTAACAGTAACAACAAACACTGCATAACTTTCCTCTACTCCAGAAAAAGTCACAACACCCAAGTTTCATCTCCCTGATTAGCTCGTCCTGCTAAAAAGAGCTGAAATTGACATAAAATGATAAGCAATTAAGCTTCCAAGTAGCCAATTCAATCGAGAAAATGTTAAAAACCCTAAAAATGATTCACACACCTATTTGTTTTTGAATTGATACACAAAGGAGCAATCTTGAGCTGAACACAGATAGAAACTCGCGGACACCAATCGGTTGGTACTGAATTGACGGTGATTTCAGCTGTGTGAAACGAAACTGGAGATGCGGCACGTGTGATGTGAGCTCAAACGAAGTCGAGGTTACAGATAAGGATCAAGCAGGTAGGTTTAACACCAAAAGATGGGAAAAGCGAATGAAGAAAAGTTTTTCCCAAATCGGGTGGGGGGTGGAATGATTTTTCTGGGCTTAATAGTTCGTCGAATTTGGAGGAGGGCTCGCTCGATTTGGGGATTGAGTTTCCTTTTCTTTTTTTTTTAACTTTCCTTTCTGAGGATTTGTTCTAAAATAGTAACCCAAAAAAAAGACTAACACATTAAAATATTGATTTCATGTCTGAATGCGATAATTCAATTAAACCGGGATTCGTGAACCGGAACCA
This sequence comes from Raphanus raphanistrum subsp. raphanistrum, assembly GCA_019706035.1. Taxonomy (NCBI): domain Eukaryota; kingdom Viridiplantae; phylum Streptophyta; class Magnoliopsida; order Brassicales; family Brassicaceae; genus Raphanus; species Raphanus raphanistrum. The sequence goes on from CM033988.1 coordinate 57,521,211, forward strand.
AAGTGGTTTACAATAGACAATTCAATTACACAGCCACAAAGCTGGTGTACAGCAAAGGAGGAGTTTGTCTCAAACGCATAAAGCACTCGTCTTTTTATTTCTAACAAGACAAAACAATGAAGCAAAAGAAAAAAGACTGCTCTCAACGGTAGAGACTCTCTGATTTCAGATTCTCAGCGATCTCTGTCTCCCATCGATCTCCATTCTCTAGCAGCTTTTCCTTGTCATACAGAAGCTCCTGTGAAGAGGGAACATACAGATAGTTCAATATTGCATTGCATGTCACAAAAAGTACAGAGGCGAGAAAAATGTGTGATGAAGAAGCTGACCTCGTGTGTCTCGGTTGCGAATTCGAAGTTAGGTCCTTCGACGATTGCATCAACGGGGCAAGCTTCTTGGCAGAAGCCACAGTAAATGCATTTCGTCATGTCGATGTCATACCTGTAGAGCACTAGATTATTATTATTATGTATTGGTAAAAGAGAAAGCATTTGGTTAGTAAATTGCAAGTGAAAGGATCAGTGACCTTGTGGTTCTGCGGCTTCCATCTTCTCGCTCTTCTGCTTCTATTGTGATTGCTTGAGCTGGACACACCTGATTATAATAGACAAGTAATCATAATCCCTGGTAAGAAATTATTCCATAGCCATTTCGAAGACTATATGATCTTCTCAGATCATTTCATCAGAACTCTAGTGACTTAGTTCAAACTAATACTCAAATGATTCTCCTAATAACTAGAATGAACCTCCATAGGCCTCAAATCAGCAGAACCGGTTTAACACAGAATAATGGATTAACAATCTTTGTTAAATCAATGCAAAAGGCACTCATATTCCCGAAGATGCCTTACAAGAGCTACGAAGGCCTAACAGAACATTAAAGCCTTAGCATAGATTTCAAAACTCACAGCTTCACAGAGTTTGCAGGCAATGCAGCGCTCTTCCCCAGTAGGATACCGTCGAAGAGCATGTTCACCACGGAAGCGAGGGCTCAGTGGACCCTTCTCAAATGGATAATTGATCTGCATTGCATACACAAGAAATAGACTTCAGAATCATCATACAGATTTTTCTTTCAATCAAAGATTTGAAAAGACCGGTAAAAAATGTGACTCACGGTAACTTTGGGATCAAAGAAGTACTTGAGGGTCAACGATAAACCACGGACCATTTCAGTGAGAAACAGGGTGTTTATGCTCCGTTCAAAGACTGCAGAAAAAAACCGCGAGGATATAAGTATGAGAGAAAGAAAGAATGAAATAGATCATAAAAAGCTTTTACCAGTATTCCAGTCCTTGGAGATTTCCTTAGCAAGTTGCTCCTCTTCTTCATCATCTGTGAATATATTATTACATAAGCAACAACAACATAAAGTCATCAACCGCATCAGAGAAAAAATAGTGAAGACGACAATGAAAAATGCTGCCCATCAACAAACACCACGATCCATATACCTTTCTTGGAGCCATAAGAAATGCCACGGGACTGCAGTGGAGAAAGACGAGATCCCTGCAAAGCTTGCCCTGACAAAACCTACCACCCATGTAAGAGAAGCTAATAAGAAGAGAACAGAACAGTAACCATAACTTACACACACCAGAGAAAAATTTAAACTTTTGCAAAAACGTTCGCAGTCACACAAACATAAGCTAGACATTCTCTCTCCCTCTTATGATTCATCCATCACCCAGCTAAAAAACTCAAATCCCTTTCTCACTCTATATCGATTGAGATACAATCTCATCCCTAAATCCAATTCGAAACAGATACGAATCGAATCCTCTTTTATTCCCCAAAACTCACTCCGCATTTCTAGGCATCCAAACAAAATCGAAGTAAAACGAGAGAAGGAGATTCTTACGAGATGTCGAGCACGGAGAGTATCCAGAGACCTGCGAGCAAGCATCGACGCCATTGACGAATCTCCCCAAATTCGATTTCGGTCTTCTTCCTCAGAACAAAGAGCCCTTAAAATCCAATTTAATTCCAAATGTAAGGAATTATTACAACTTAGTCCCCAAATTAAGATATTATTATAGTTTAGTCCCTGGCACAATAGCTAATTGTTTTTCTGAACCGGTGACATAACCGGATTATAAGTTAAACCGAATCGTTCGCATACAATCAGAAAATTAACAACTTATCTAGAGTTACAAAGTGCTTGATAGTTATTACATTACCCATCTCCGCATCACTGAAGATTCTTTACAAAAAAAGACATGTGAAATATATGATTACTTTTCAGTTGAAGTTGGCAGAACGGTGATTTGGTGGTGCAATGTAGAGAGAGTTTCCACAGTTGATGTGAGATTGCATCAAAGGATTCCATCTGTCGAATATTATCCGTCCACCACGCCCAATCCTCCCCTGAAACCGCCTTGGAGGTTGACCCGAGGTTGTTGAATCAGGTGCTGGTGGAACGATCCCTGCAGCTGCTAGTTTCTCAGGAACCAGCGGTTTTGTGAACAGCATCACCGGTTCGTTAGGATCCTAATAAAGATCAAAAGGTAAAAACCAGTGTGTGATTAAACTATATACCAACCAGATAGAGATAGATGAAAGGAGAAGGTTTTTAACCAGTTTGTGAAGCCAGTTGTGATTCGAGTGTCTTCTTCTAACTTCTTGTTTGATGCCTCCGTGTTGAGAAGCATTCAAACGAGAGTTAGGGATAACGGAAGGTCTTGTGCGTACGTGAGTGCTAGTGTAGTCATCTGAGTCCATGAACTCCTCGTCGCTTGAGCCAAATTTGTAAGATGTTGTTGTAGCTGGTGGAAATCCGGGTAGACCCAAGCTCTCTTCCAACAGCTCTGTTTCATGCTGCAATCTCAAAACCCCAAATGGTCAAGACTACGCATCAATAAACACACACTCACTCAAATAGAGTTCTAGGAGAAGAAGTAAAAAGTACGTACCCTGTATTGGAGTTGCATTCTTTGAAGGCTAACCTCGCCATCCATAACATCCCTCTTTCTTTCTTCTCTCTGGAGAATATTAGGAACATCGAATTAGCGACTTTGAGGATGCAAACCTTTTTGTTAAGATATGAAATGAAAGTTTGCATACAAGTCAAATATAAAAAGTGTCATAAAGAACACCTTAATGAGTGCTTCCAGAATGGTCTTCGCTTGGTCAAGATTACGTCTAACCTGTAACAATAATATAATTCCAGAAAGAATTGTATTCAGAATCCAACAAACAAACAAACAAAAATGTATATAGAGTCATAGTAGATAATAAACAGCCTACAAAGGAAGTAAAAGAAGGCATTATTCAAAGCAAACTGCTCAGGTTAATTCAAGCGCTTCCCTTACCTGTCGAAGCTTTTCAAATGACTGCACATTGTTTTCTCTCCTCTGCATCTGTAGTAGAAATACATCTTTTTCAGTGTTTTTCTTTCTCTAGTTGAATTCAAATATAATAAAAGTATCTCGATAACGGCATACCCTTCTTGTGTGTAGTCTGTGAGCTTTTTCCCTCGGCCTAAACACATTGTAGGGATTGGTGTCATTGACCGGTGGAGGCGGCTGTTACAAACAAAGAAGGGAAAGTTGAATTAAGAAGACCCCTTTGAACATGGGCCTTGATTGTTTCAACCGTAAATAAGGGTACAAACCTGCAAACGCCGCAAGATAGGCTTCTGCCATCTTTTGCGCTAAGCTCACAAAAAAAAAAAAAGAGTAAAATGAAAACATATGCATTAGTCTTCTACGCCAAAACGTGCTTCTGATGTTTGTCAACTGAAAAGTAATCCTGATCACAAGGATTATGCATATGCTTCAAGAACCAAAGATAGCTCAAATAAGGTTTAATCTTGCGCCGTCCAAACAAAAGTTTTTAAAATTATCAACCTAGGCAACACAATGTCTGGTATCCAGAAAACTTGTAACAATAAAGCCATGCCAAACCTTGTCTTTCCAGTAGTTGAAGATAGCCTGGAAGACACCATAATTAACGGACAGTGATTGAAGCGCCTGTAATAAGATGACAACAAGAATTATTTCAAATGTCATGTTCGTTCTGTATAAGAATATGTTTGTGTTACACCAAAAGACTACGAAACACACAATCAAAGCAAAGGTATACACCTCAATAGCACCATCAAGCTGCAAAAGCACAGGAACGGGGGAACCAAGGGTAGGTGTAATAACTCCTGCTCTTTCCCGCGTCTTGTGATCCAACACCTCTAGTTTAAATATAATGCTCTCAAACCTGTTTCAAAACAATCCAACACGTTTACATGTTGTTAGCACTTATTAGCACTTAGCAAAACCCAATCACTTTCAGTACTATATAGAGCACTTAGCTAATCCAATCTAAAAACAAGAACAGTGATATAGTAAGATCGGTTTTAACTTTACATTTCAGGTGAGAGTTGCTTGTTATCTGGATCAAACTCATAAAGCCAGTCATCATCCTCATTGTCAAGGTCATACTCCACAAACTCTCCAAGCTCAGACCGAGCTGAAAAGAAACAAACAAACAAAAAAGTCACAGACTTTTAAGTCTCCAAGTAAACAAACAAACCACTTTCATTACACAAACCTCCTCTTGCACGTAGATAAGAAGCAGGTTGACCAAACGTAGCTGAATAATCTCGTTCATACGTATCCACAACAACAAACTGAGGCGTTGGTATCTCTGAAGCAAGCTTCTTGCTTGGCACTGGATGCACCTGAATAACATTAACCCCAAAATGCAAAAAGGAAACATTTTTACACTCAAAATCACAGAAGAGAGAGAGAGACTATTGGGGAATTGAAGTGAACCTCATGGTCAAGCTCAACGGAAGAAGCTAAACGCAGCAGCTGAGGGTTTCTAGTTGGTGGTGCGTCGTCGTCTTCGAAGTCTTTATACGATTTCAGAATCGGAAGCTTCTTGTGAATGTCCAGTGGACGTGGACGGAATGAGAGCCGGCTCATTTCTCGCCAGCAAAGGCGATCGAACGCCGCGGAGGATTTTAGGGTTTGTGTTTGAATCAGGGAAGGGACGAGTAAGAAAGAGATCAAATTCCAATTCCAATTCCAATTTCTAGGGTTTTTTTTTTGTTTCGTTTTCTCCGCCGGGCAAAATTGCGGCGGTGCGGAGGTCAAAATCGAACAAGCGAGTAAAGAGCTTAAAGGAAATTAAAATAAAACTTTTATTTTCCCCAAAACATATAAATTTAGTAATCAAAAAATAATTTCATTAATATTTTTACATTGGACTTCCTAATGTAAAAACATGTAGTTGATTATAAGTTTATAAACCAAAATATAAGTTAATGATTTGTAAGTAACATCATTAAACTTTGTAATCATTCTTTTAAAATTCTCTAAATTCTTGTGTTATTCAATTTTGTAGTTTTCTAGTTTCATTTAATTTGTGTTATTCAATTTTAGGTGGATATTGTGGTAATTGTATTTGAAAGAAGTTTAATGATAAATTCACACAAATTAGAGGACACCATATTTGATTAATTTCACATTATGTATATTTAACTTTCTAATTGATTTATATTATTTCAAGTTTATTTCTTTTAAAATCTATTAATTTAAAAACATTTTACTAGGTTTTAAAATGATTAATTACATAGCTAATTGCATAATGTGAAACTAATCAAATATGGTATCCTCTAAATTTTTGTGTTATTCAATTTTGTAATTTTTTTGTTCCATTTAATTTGTGTTGTTTAATTTTAGGTGGATTTTGTGGTAATTGTATTTGAAAGAAGTTTAATGATAAATTCACACAAATTAGAAGACACCATATTTGATTAATTTCACATTGTGTATATTTAGCTTTCTAATTGATTTATAATTTTTAAAGGTTATTTCTTTTGAAATCTATTGATTTAAAAACATTTTTGTTAAATTTTTAAATGATTAATTACATAGCTAATTGCATAATATAAAACTAATTGAATGTGGCACCCTATCAATTTTTGATCGGAGACATAATAAAACTTTGTAATCATTCTTTTAAAATTCTCTAAATTCTTGTGTTATTCGATTTTGTAATTTTGTAATTTTTTAATTTCATTTAATTTGTGTTATTAAATTTTAAGTGAATCGTGCGGTAATTGTATTTGAAATAAGTTTAATGATAAATTCACAACAAAATGTAAAGAACCAACAAAATTTGTGTTATTCATACGTTTTATTCAAATAATGTGTTATCCTCTCATAGTTACATATTGTCATAGTGGTATATAGTTTAGTTCGATTACTATTCTTTTTAGTCCAATTTGTATTTATATTATTTTAAAATGATATTTTTTTACTAAAAATTATTTTTATCTGTGTATATTGTTAAATAGGAATATTAGTGTTTCTTATTTTCATATTATGCACTTTAATAATTAATCATTCAAAACCTAATAAAATTGTTTTAAAATCAATAGCTTTTAAAAGAAATAAAGTAGGAAAAATATAGAACAATTAGAAAACTAAATGCACATAATATAATGTAAAGACAAAACGACTATAATTTTATTCAAATAATAGTAAAGAACCAAGAAAATTTCTGTTTAAATTCATATGTTTTATTCAAACATTGTGTTATCCTCTACATAGTATCATAGCGATATAGAATTAATTTGATTACTATTACTTTTTTAAGTCAAATATTATTCATATTTTTTAATTAGATCATGCAGTAATCGTATTTGAAAGAAGTTTAGTGATAAATTGTGGAAATTCCCTTAGTCCAATGGTTTGACTAAGGATTCATTAATGCTTTTACACAGGAGGTTTGGGTTTCGAGTCTCAGTAAAGACGGAATTATGCGAATTAAAGAAGAAAAGACTTATAAGAGATTCTGCATCAAGAGGCAAGGAGTACCGTCAGGCATGGATCCGATAGGATGGTTCAGGTGAGGTGATGCAGTCAGTGACGGATAGAATTGTCGGCTATAAAATCGTCTGTAACATTCTCATAGTTTGTAATAGCATAATTGTCTAGAGTTGAAAAAAAAGTTTAGTGATAAATTAACTAATAAAATGTAAAGAACCAAGAAAAATTGTGTTTAAATTCATTTTTTTTATTCGAATATTGTGTTTTTTTGTCATCGACTTTTACAGACTCAGTCGGACTCTGTAAATCAAATTGGTAGCTCTACATCCATGTGCACAACAAATGACGTCTGTTTCTTAGCACTACGTGCTAGGCCATCGGTCTACAAAATCTGTGTGCAAGATACATGAATGATCTACAAGCTGTGAAAAGATTCTTTTAAAGTCTTTATGTCTTCTAAATAAGTAGCATACGCAGGCCATTCATCTGGTTCATACACCATCTTTACCAATTGCAAACAATCTGTTTCGTGATCCGAAACTAACGTAAATTCCGCATATGTTCCATTGTCCAAAATAAAGCTTCTATCTCAGAGTGAAGAGGAGAGAGAGAAGCCCTTACATTCAGTGCTCTCATTAGCCCCGTAAAACCTTCAAAAGTACTATACCATCCCTGCCCGGAAATAACTTCCTTATCCTTCCAAAACCCATCCAGAAAACACCACTGGTCGGGAACATCGGAAGATTCGCTTGTTGTGGTTTGGTGTCGGCGTTTGTTCTACTTATCTCTTCCTTACCAAATGTACCATAATATCCAAGAAAATTGATGATCTTCCAATTTAGGTCGTATTCGCCAAAATAGGTAATCCATACTTGTGAACAGAGATTCAGTGGGAAAGATTGTGGAGTTAGATGGGATCTAGGACTTGTGAACAGAGATTCAGTGGGAAAGATCGTGGAGTTAGATGGGATCTAGGATAGTGCCCAAATTTGACACGCTGGAGGACATTCAAAGAACACAATGGTTAATTGATTCTTCTGTAGCACCACATCTATTACAATATAAGTCCCCTGATAGCCCTGCATTTAAGTTCTTTCTCACATATATACATTCTGATACCAATTGCCATAAAAAATGTTTAATCTTTGGCGGACATCGGACTTTCTAACAATGCGCCTTAAGTGGATCCACATTAGATCCAAATACTACTGCAGGTTTGGACTTATATGGGTAGACCAGTTCCACTTGATACCATGATTTAACAATATATTTCTCATTTTGTGTAAAATGCCATCCGTCTCTATCTCTTCGGATGATCCTACTCAGAGTTATACTCTCTATAATCTTTACATTCTCGGGATCTACTAAAGCATGTATTGCCTAAGAATTCCAAATTCGTAATTCTGCATCTATCAGTTGATCGACCGTAAGATCAGGATTACTGGTAAAATTGGTAAATTGATTTTTATTTGTTGGTCTCGGGCAAGTAGTTGGGAGCCACGAATCATTCCATACAGATATGGATAACCTTGTTCCCACCTCTTTAATTAGTCATTTGCTAACCAGAAATCTAACTGAAATAATACTCCGCCAGTCATATAACAGTGAATATGATTTAATCTGTTCCAGAGGTGAAAGATTTCTGAAATATTTTTCTTTAAGAACACTCGAAAATAAGGCGTTGGGTTTCTCCATAATTGCTTTCCCAACATGTCATATTAAAATATTGTGTTTATCCTCTACGTAGTGATATAGAATTAGTTTGATTACTGTTACTTTTTTAAGTCAAATTTTATTCATATTTTTTAAATGACTTGTCTTTGTTCTGTTTTATAGTTAATCATTCATTAGCTTTCATAGTTAAAGCATTCAAAAATCTAATAAAAATGTCTTAAAATCAAAAGCGTTCAAAAGAAATAAACTAGAAATAATTATAGATCAATTACTGGAAAGGTAATGCACATAATGTAAAGATATTTAATGATTATGATATATATCTCTAATGATCAGAAAATGACAGGACACCATATTCAACAAAACAACTATTGTATCTCTAACGAGATCATAAATTGATAGGACACACCATATACGATTAATTTCACTTTTTGTGCATTTTGGCTATCTAATTGATCTATAACTTTTTAAGTTTATTTCTTTTAAAATTATTTGACTTAAAAATATTTTATTATGATTAATAAAAATATGAATTTTTTGGTTTATTATAAGAAATATAAATTATTAGTGTTTCTTATTAGTGTTCTTATTTTCATATTGTGTCATTAGCTTTCATAATTAATCATTCAAAAACCTAATAAAAATGTTTTCAAACCAAAAGCTTTAAAAGAAATAAATTTGAAAGCTAATTTTGCACATACTGAAAAGACAAAATGGTTATGATAATATCTAACGTTTATAAAATGACTGGACACCATATTCGACAAAACGACTATGATATCTCTAACGATCATAAAACAATAGGACACCATATTCGATGAATTTCACTTTTATGTGCATTGAACTTTCTAATTGATCATTCAAAAACCTTAACAAAAATGTTTTCGGACCAAAAAAGCTTTAAAAGAAATAAATTAGAAAGAAAGACAAAACGATTATAATATCTCTAACGTGAATAAAATGACTGGACACCACATTCGACAAAACAACTATGATATCTCTAACTTCTTTTGTTATTTGATGAATTTCACTTTTATGTGCATTGAATTTTCTAATTGATCTATAGTTCTTTTAGTTAGATGTTTGAATGATTAATTTATCAAAGCTAATTGAATAATTTGAAACTAAGAAAATTAAACTTTGTAATATTCTATTAAAATTCTTTATTTTCTTGTGTTTCAGTTTTGTAATTTTTTAATTTCATTAAATTTGTGTGTTCAATTTTAGGTGAATTTTGCAGTAGTTTTATTTCAAAGAAGTTTAATGATAAATTTATAATAAAATTTTGTAATATTCTTTTAAAATTCTTTATATTCTTGTGTTCAATTTTGTAGATTTCTAACTTCATTAACTTTTTGTGTTTCAATTTTAGGTGAATTTTGCAGTGACTTTATTTGAAAGAAATTTAATAATAAATTTATAACAAAATATAAACAACCAATAAAATTTGTGTTATTTATATGTTTTATGTAAACAACCAATATATAAAGCTAATTGGATAATTTGAAACTAATTGAATATGGTATTCTATCAATTTTTGATAGTTGGAGATAACATTAAACTTTGTAGTATTCTTTTAAAATTCTCTAAATTCTTGTGTTATTCAATTTTGTAATTTTTTAATCTCATTAAATTTGTGTATATCAAATTTAGGTGAATTTTACAGTAATTTTATTTGAAAGAAGTGTAATGATAAATTTATAACAAAATCAATTTTTTGCAGTAATTGTATTTGAGAGAAGTTTAATGATAAATTTATAACAAAATGTAAAAAACCAATAAAATTTGTGAATTTCACTTTTATGTGCATTGAACTTTCTAATTGATCTATAGTTTTTTGAAGTTTATTTCTTTTAAAATCTTTTGATTTGAATATCTTTGTTAGATGTTTGAATTATTAAATATCATAGCTAATTGGATAATTTGAAACTAAGAATATTAAATTTTGCAATATTCTTTTAAAATTCTTTATTCTTGTGTTATTCAATTTTGTAGTTTTCTAATTTCATTAAATTTTGTGTGTTTCAATTTTAGGTGAATTTTGCAGTAACTTTATTTGAAAGAAGTTTAATGATAAATTTATAACAAAATGTAAACAACCAATAAAATTTGTGTTATTTATATGTTTTATGTAAACAACCAATATATAAGCTAATTGGATAATTTGAAACTAATTGAATATGGTATTCTATCAATTTTTGATAGTTGGAGATAACATTAAACTTTGAATATGGTATTCTATCAATTTTTGCAGTAACTTTATTTGAAAGAAGTTTAATGATAAATTTATAACAAAATGTAAACAACCAATAAAATTTGTGTTATTTATATGTTTTATGTAAACAACCAATATATAAGCTAATTGGATAATTTGAAACTAATTGAATATGGTATTCTATCAATTTTTGATAGTTGGAGATAACATTAAACTTTGTAATATTCTTTTAAAATTCTCTAAATTCTTTTGTTATTCAATTTTGTAATTTTCTAATCTCATTAAATTTGTGTGTATCAATTTTAGGTGAATGTTGCAGTAATTTTATTTGAAAGAAGTGTAATGATAAATTTATAACAAAATGTAAAAACAACCAATAAATTTTGTGTTACTTATATGTTTTTTTCAAATACTATTATTATTCTTTTTAGTCAAATTTTTATTCATATTATTTTTAAATGGATTTTGTTTGTTCTTTTTACTATGATTTTTCTTTATATGAAATATAAATTATTAGTGTTTGTTTTATTCAGTTTTTTCCTTCAAATAAAAAGATCTAAAATTTATAGAATTTTGAGGAATTGATTGATACCTATCAAATTTATTTGAATTTTTTTAAAATCCAAAACATTATAATTACTTTAATTGAATTATATTAGAATCAGTGGAATTCTTTAATGTAATACTCTCTCCTTAGGAAAATGTTTTTATCTATATAATTTATGAAAATGTTTCTATCTATAAAAGAGTGTTCAGTGACAAAAAAAAAGAGTGAAAGGAAAGAGATAAGAGATGATACCATAATTACTAGTGTGCCAAGTAATCGAGACCGTTGGAGTCGGTGGAAGAACGTTCTATGCACGGAAGCTTCGGGTGATGGGTTGGTTAATCCGAGGCGGAGGCTTTCCATGTCACCGAACGATTCTTTACAGCTTCTTTAAACCATCCGCGACCTGTTTCACAGATTCCAAAAGAGCATATATACACCATCAGTATCTATTTAATTCATACCACAGTATCGAGGAAAGATACATAAAAATAAAAGACAACGAAGAACATATACCTTTGACTTGTTTGTTCTAGTCGCCACTATCGCTTACTTGATCTTGTTTTTTATTTTTCTTTTCGTATAGAGAGTGTGATAATTGAGAAAGGTTATGGTGAAGAAGGCAAGAGAGCCTTCTTATTTATAGAGAGGAGCCAACGGTCATATTTTGAAGTAGCCAACGGTCATATTTTGAAGCAATACATTTGTAGCCGTTGAAAACGACAATTACTACTAACTACTCCCTCTGTTCCTAAATACTTGATGTTATGGATGATAGCACAAGAATTAAAGAATGTATTTTTTATCTTAAAAAATAGTATTGAAAAGAAAAATTAAACTAATCCAACCAATCATCAAAAAGATTATAAGACTCTATTGGTCACACAGCTTTCAATAAAGCTATAACTAATATAAAAATATCAAAACATCATCTATTTTGAAACATCCAAAACTCTCCAAAACATCATCTAATTTGGAACGGAGGGAGTATTTATTACAAGAAATAAGTATTGTCGACAACCATTTTTATTACAAGAAATAAGTAAAAATATGACCGTTGGCTACGAGGTGGAGTTTACAAGTTTTGCATAATGTCTTCTTGACAGTTGAACAAAAACAACATACCCTGTGTTCTCTTCTATTCTCATACTCAATATAAAAACAATATTTAAAATCTGCATATAGTTAACAAATACGAGCTGTTATTAACTATGTAGATCAATATAAAAATAATATGTAAAATCTGCATATTATTACAAAACAAAACAGAATAGTTAAATTCGAATATTTATATACAGTTTAATAACTGCAAATGTAACTATCAAACTATATATTAATATTTTAATCTAACTATTCTGTCTTGTAATAATATGCAGATTTTATATATTAATCTACATAGTTAATAACAACTCATAAATGAACAGTCTTCAAATGTAATAATAATTGAGTGTAAGAAAAATAGAAATGACTTAAACATTTCTTTTTGAGCTACTTCTCATAAAATGAACAGTCTTTCAAATGTATACATTTCACGTAAAAATAAACAGCTTCTTTAATTCTTTTTTTTGCTCCAAAGTAGTTTACAAGACCAAAGAAAACAAGTGAACAAGAAGAATCCAACAGCTTTTATTTACAGAGAAAGACCCCACCAAAAGAAAGTATGCTTTGCAACTACTCAGATCTTTGCATTCACTTTTGCTGTGTGAATCCTATTTTGATCTATTCTTGTACCCCTGTGGGTAATAATAATAAAGCTTATACACATCAAGTGGATGTCCTTCGCCACTGTTTCTTGCTTTTCATCTGGCTTAACTTGAAAGGGCTCCAGCTTTTCCTGCGTTTCGAGGTCTCGCAAAACAGACCAGAAGCAAGTGCTTGTTGAAGCCACAGCTCAAACTCTTCTTCGTCCTCATCCATCATCTCCACGTCTAGATCCCATGGGAACCTACTCGAGTTTGATCTCTGCGTTGACTTCTCTAACCCAACCATGTTCACATGAAAGCTCGGCCTATGAGTGTTTGGTCTACACGCCATTCCCTGTTTTAATCATAATCAAAAACATGTTCAGGTAAATCCACAAAGAAACCATGATAAGAGCGAACAGACCTGACAAATGGCCCATTCTGAGACGTCAAAGATTTTGCTCTCCGCACAAACAAAAGCACGTGGTATCTCAATCTTGAAGGAGACATGAAAAAGAAACAAAAGTGGTCGAGGTAAAACCAAAACAAGATTCATCATTACAAAGCCAACAAAAGCTAACCTTATGTGCTCTCTCAAAGGGTAATGTCCCTTTGAGTTCAACCCACCCATCTCCATCTTTCGCTTGATGATATTGACCACAATCCTACATTTTTTTAACAGATTAAATTATCTTAAAGAGAGCATTCAAATGCAACAAAAAGATAATGGTTTTGATTCAAGTCACACCTGGCACCATCTTGCTTTTGCTTTAGTCCTACTGGTGCATACCCATATGTGTGAATTACCACATTTCGTACAATGTATCCGCCTTGACTCTTCTGCACGATAACCAGGACCACTCTGCAAAATGAAAAAAAAAAAACATGAGAAAGTCTAAGCCACTACAGAGAAGTAAAAAAGAGAGTAAACTAAACCTGATGGGAAGAAGCATGAGATGTCTGACAAACACTCCTGGTCTTGGACTCCTCTTTTCTTAATTGTTCATCATAATCTCTCTTCTTTACAATATCAGAAAGAACCTGAGAGGAACACCCAAAAAGAAGTTCAAGCCTTTTACATTACCAAGATCATAAACATCACAACTACAGTCCTACCTCATAAGCACACTGAAGTTTCTTGAATGATTCACTCGCCAAAGGACTTCCCATATTCTTATCAGGATGAACCAACATTGCCTAGAAACAAAAGCTCATTAAGCTTCATAGAAACTGCATTTAAACCACCTCACAGCATTGGAAGAAACAAAAGGACCAAACCTTCTTTCTATACTCTTTCTTAAGCACAGCGTCATCGATCTTCTTATGCCGAGGGAACCCCAACGCTTCATAGTGATTCACACTCTTCAGTATTCTCTTCATTTCATCAGCTGATGAACTTGTGTCTATTTTCACTACCTTAACACTAGTAATCTCCTTCACGGTATTAACAACAGTTGTAGTGGGAGCAGTTGGTTCAGCAGATGACTTATTCTCGTGAACTTTTTTTTCTGTCTCTCTTTCTTCTTCTTCTTCTTCTTCTTCTTCTTCTTCTACAGGAACTGAAGGATACTCAAATTCCCCTGGATAGTCTTCTTCTATGACTGTTTCTTCAGATCTCTTTGGTTCCTCAGGTGTTGGTTTTTCACTTAGATTGTCACACCACTGAAGAAGACAGTTTAACACATCGTTGGACAAGAATGCAAGGTTCATAGAGAGCAGAACACCAAGCCATCCAAGTCTGACTTTGACGCAGTACATCGCATATCCGGCAGCCATTAGAACCACCAGACGGGCATGGTTTATGGAGAATAAATAGCCTGAATCAAACAAAACTAGAGAAAATTAATACCATGTAAAAAGTATAGAGAGCAAGCACACTATAGACTCATTGACCAATAACCTGAAAGACAAACCCAACAAACTAATCTAAATTGGCCAATGTTTAACAAATCACTAGGCAGTGATTAGGCGCTTTATAGAGGATTATTGTTTAGACAGATGCCTAGAACGCCTAGGCCGATTTTTTGTTTTAAAAATTGATCTAGACCGATATTTAGAACACTATTGGCTGTGTATTGTACTGTGGAAGAGTATGAAGAAATAAAAAACTTGCCTCCAACTATAAACAATGTTCCGGTGATCCAAAAGTTCGCATACATCCATAGTATCAAAATACCAAACAGTCCTACAATGAAGAGCCCAGGAGTGCAACCCAAGTTCACAACAACAGCTGCAGCAGCTCCCTGCAAATAGTAAATCCAAAACAATAGGTCAAACACAACCAAATCTACAATCTAATGTAGTAATCTTGAAACATAAGTTCTAAAGATAAAGATTTAGAGATAAGTTTCAGAATCAGTTTGGTTAGTAAACACACACAAAATCCTATACAAAGATCCAGAATCCAGAAAGAGGGAGTTAAGACAATAATACCATACTGAGGAGAAGATAGAGCAAGCAAGACAAGGAAGTCAAGCTAAGGAAGCAACTCCACATGATCAGAAGCAAAGCAGCTGATCCCAGCCTGGCGCTGCATCGGAAACCCCTCAAGATGCAATCTTTCCAGTAAACTATCGACAGGCGAAGAAGCCTCAACAGCTTCCCACATCCACTACACACCAATGGCCAGTGATGCTCCACGAGCTCCCCTGTCTTCTCCCCGAAACATCGTATAGCAGAACAAGCGTTAGAGCACATGTGTTTCTGAGACTGCATCCATTTCCAACCTTGTTTAACCAACCCAATATCCTCCATCTCTCAAAATCCAACACCCAAAAAGCAACAACTTTTAATCCCTAGCTCATAAAGACATTAACTTAGGCTAGAAACAGAGATTGGTTGCTGTGAGAACAGAACCAAAAAGAGACAACTAGCTTCTCTTCCACCATGGGTTTTTTGATCCCTTATTCAACAGATTTGCAGCATAAGCTTGACAGAGAAGATAACAAATCAAGCAAACTCACAGTAGCAGTAGCAAGGGAAGAAAGTACGGTCAGGCTTATTCGTTCAACGCAAGATCCCTTCACATGCAAGTTTCCCCCAAACACAAGAAGATTAAAAAAAAAAGACAAAGACAGAGACAAACTAAAAATGGAATCTTTCCCTTTCCTCTTTTGTAGTCTTTGCTTCATTCAAAGACATTCCCTAAACTTAATTACCGCCATCAAGGTCCCCACTTTTAAGCTCTGTTTCGGATCCAGGGGAAATCTCACCAATCATAGGAACTTTCAGGTGAAGCACCACCGGAGAAGAAGCACCACCACCGACAAGAGCGGTAAACTAAAGTAAGAAGCTTTAGTTAAAGTTAGATTGGCAGGGGGAACACTGTGAGATTAAAGCTTCCAGAAATCCTGAAAGAGCTCGTGAAAGAGAAAAAAAAAAGCGAAAAAACAAAACTTTAAAAGTTTCAAAAAGTTCTTCTCGGAGGGGAGAGAGAGAGAGACGACGACAATGTTTAGCGTAAATAGATAGAGAGAGAGAGAGGTGAAGGCGGAGAGGTTAAAGTCGTTAATTATTATAGTTAGCGTATTGATTAGCCTTGGTTTAGTGTTAATTAACATTACTTACTGCTAATATATTGTGGGTCCCACTTTACTTCCGACCGAGAGTGTGTAATCTCCTGCTGCTGCTGCTCCTATTAATGTATACGTTGACTCCGGTTTAAATCCTGTAACTGTTGAATACCAAAATCATGAATCTAACCGAACCGAATCTTATATGTACTGTAATAACACATAATTTTCTGAATTAATAATAATAATAATTTCTGTTTAGATCTACTGATTATAAAAAAAAGAAGAGCTTATCCAATAATTGCTATTGGCATTATATGATGTCGGTAAAATATTCTTGCGGAATTTGGTTCAGTTTATGTGTTTTTAGAGCATGTGTGTTTCTTCCTAAACAAATATAGTTGGTATTGTTTGTTTCCATTTGACATTTATTTAGTTAAGCATGTTCTATTATATCTGCTGTATCCATTGTATTGTGTGCATATATTTTTGGAATTATTTGAATACAACAAAGATTCCAAATTCTTCTATCCATATGCAATACAAATATATTTAGCTGTATTTTACAATTTGTTTGTATGTATATCATTATATATATTTTATTCAAATGAGTTTATCTGAAAAAAGAATTTTTTATCTGCATAGTGTATAATTATTTTCATAAAAAGAGTTCAATATTCCTCGACTCATAACTGCTGATATAGTCTTTAGCATACAGATCACTGACTTGTTTGGGTCCACCACATCCAATTGAAGTAGTCTCTCGGGAAGAAATGTTTTATTTAAGTTTGTGGTGGATGCATTTTAGATTTGAATATATATATATATATATATGTGAAATCGATGGATTGTATGTTGTTGCAACCTCACTCTCGTTATCATTTAATAGTAGTTTTGTATTTTTGTTTCTCTTCACGACTTAGACGTGTAGTAGCTAACATATCGATTGATCAACCAAGATAGTTATTAATTGAAACGACTTTGATTTGTATTATACTTATCTTATAAAGTAATACTATAGTTGATAAATGATAGTATTCTAATGACTCGAGTAGAAGAGTATGCAGAGAATAAGAATAAAGGAATGGAATACTACTCGTAGTCTTGTAGAGAATACTCAACTAAAATATACTGACCAAATCATCGTGTACGATCGTATACTTCTTCTACATGTGGATTTATATATTATAATAAATAACACTAGAACTTGTGTTGCTGTTAAGAGTTTTAATATTCAGATAATGGTCGAGTTTGTTGATGTTTCCAGTTACGAAGAAGCCATAGTTGAAGGAGCATTATACTGTACATTTATGATTTTATTATCCATCAAAGGTAAATAAACAAATCATCTACTTGTGTTGTTTGTCAACGGCAACGAGCGACTAGAAACGTGGTAGCCAGACGTAGCCGGAAGCTGTTATTGTACAAATATGAGCTCCGTAGTGTGCATCAACAAAGGAAAGACATTACAAATGTCGGACAAACTAGTTGAGGTAACTAGGGTCGGTCTTGAGATTCCAAGAGTTATAGATAATTTAGTAAAAAAAATTATAAAATATATTTTTTTATAAATATAGAGGTCAATATCTATGTAATTTTCTTTAAAAAAAAATATATATATATATATACAGGGATCACAGATAACTTGATTATTTCCAAACCGATCATGAGTGTAATTAAGGGGTTGTATAAGTGAATTAGTTTGTATAAGGATCTGAATTGAAAATAAAAATAATGACAATCCAACGTGGCGAAACTTATGAAAAAACATCGACAAATCACCTTCACCAGTGGAAAGATAACGTTAGTGAAGAAGATATCCAGACCACAGCCATACAGGAAACGCCACGTGTCATGACAAGAATCACTTATCGCATCTCCTCTCGTATTAGATGACCTGACCACACACAACCTGCACTAGAGCGAGAAGACAGAGAGAGAAGAAATGGCTGCTTCAGTGATGCTTTCATCGGTGACGTTGAAACCGGCGGGTTTCACGGTGGAGAAGATGTCGGCGAGAGGATTACCGTCGCTCGCAAGAGCTCCTTCCTCCTTCAAAATCGTCGCTAGTGGCGTTAAGAAGATCAAGACCGACAAACCCTTTGGTCCGTGTAACATGCACACCAGATTCTTACCTTCGGTACACACGCTAACGTTAAAACTTTAGCTTATTCTGTTAAATCGATTTCTTTGTAGGAGTTAACGGCAGCATGGACTTGAGGGACGGCCTCGACGCCTCCGGCAGAAAGGGCAAGGTGCCTTCCGTCTATATACATCAACGTTAAGAGTACGGTGTTTTACAAATTCAGTATATTCACTAAACCAATGTCGTTTTGATTTTAGGGATACGGTGTTTACAAATTCGTCGACAAGTACGGAGCTAACGTTGATGGATACAGGTGAAATGAATAGCAATAACACTTTTTCATATTTTATATAAGAAGTATATAATATATAAGAAGTATAAGAAAAAATGATGATATGATGTTTGCTGACAAAATGATGATTGGGCTTTTAATTTGCAGTCCTATCTACAACGAGGATGAGTGGTCAGCGAGTGGTGACGTGTACAAGGGAGGAGTCACCGGGTTAGCAATCTGGGCGGTGACACTCGCCGGAATTCTCGCGGGAGGAGCTCTTCTTGTGTACAACACAAGTGCTCTAGCTCAGTAAATCTATAAGATATGTGTGTAACTCATGTTTCTCTAAATGTTTTGTGTTATTGTTCTCTTAATGTTGTTGAAGAACTCATAACATACTTTGAATCTATAAGAATTCTAGCTAGTGTTTGTATACATATTTATCTATAGCACAAGAACTTGAATACAAACATTATATCAAGCCATGCATCTCGCCATTATCTGGCTGGTACACTATCAAGTTTTCCACATCAACGCCTAATCAGTGCTAGCATGGTCTTGCCACTACTTCCTGGTCCATATATCTGCAGTATCAAGTTCCAAATCAGTCATTTTGTTGTTATAAATGAAAATACTACATTTTTCTCAGCAAGTGCACAACACACCTCGATCTACCCAACCCTTTGACGGGCCTCCAGCCGATATAATGGGCCTTGTTCTTGGTCAACCAAGGACATATCTCAAACTTTTATAAACCCATCTCCTGCACTTTTTTGAATCATGATTTTTTCAATAACAGTGCGACTCAAAAAGTTCATCATTTTTCTTCTTCTAAGCAACTTCATCTCTCCTCACTCTCAAATCAACGTTCACAACAAATAGTCGATACCATTTTTCTTGTGACAAGTTTAAAGTTAAAACTTCTATTAAACAACTAGAACGATACAGTAATGGTGTCACAGATGAAAAAAAAAAGCTATAGGCTATAGCTAGCAAGGTAATTCTTATTAAATGACTATGAGAAGTCGCATGTTTCTTGCAAATAATATATGTGAAGATGTAAATGACTCTGCATGCTGGGATCATTTCTAGATTTAGACTAGAGATACATACAAGGCAAATGAATCATTACAATTAACTATTCCACTATTTCGCCGCAAGTTGCTTTCAATCAGGTGTGTAAATCTAGTCCATAACTGCATTATAACGCTCGTTGATAATTTGGAATAAATATGGTATTCAAAATTGGCTACACCAAAAGTAGAAATCATTGAATCGACAAAGAACAGAAAATTCAGAAAGTGATCAGACAAACTATGTACCTTCATGTTATTCCCCTTAAAATTCATGTTGGTTAGGAGTGTAATGTGCAAATGGGTTTATGAACTGCAAACAAAAAGGACAGTGATTCAATCCCATGATTAGTCCTAGAGTCCATCCTGAAATGGACACAACACCAGATAAAGAGCGACACATGCACATTGCACCACTCAATGTATATATGCACATAGAGTATACGCAAGTAACTCGCAAAAACAGTAATTAAAGACCAAATCAGTGAGAGATCTCAAAACGTGAAACCATTTTCCTTCTACCAAAGCAATTAACATCTAAACATCTAATAACTAGCTGTCAAAACGATTTCATACAGATTCGTATTTTTGACGCAGTTATTATTTTCTTTTTTTATTGATAGATAAATCAAAAACACCCCTTATATCACGTGATCTTCTACATCAATGATTTCATGCTTTTTTCAACCTCCACAACCTTTATTACCTAATTCATAATATAAACTTTTTGGAAACTTTCAGTTCATATAAAGAGAAAAAAGATACTACTAATACTTTTTACTTTCCATTATTGAATAAACAAAAGACTATTATCAAGGTAATTAAGAAAGTTGTATTATCAAACTCTATCCTAATCTGTGTATTTAGCCGTTAAGAGGTTCCGCCACTGGCTCCTCCAAGAGAATAATAAGACAACGAAAATACCGAAACTACCCTTAAAGAGTACGGTGAGATCACGCGCCACCAGGCTCTTTTATATTTACGCACAACGCTCCAAACTGTAGCCAGAAACCCCTCTCTATCTGACTTCTCTCTCTTCTTTAGATCTGTGACCGTTTTTGATTCTCCGGCGACGACGGCGATACTTCTTTTTTCTCGTTGCATGAGCGACGGCGATGGCTTCTGCTTGCGTCAACAACAATGTTACTGTTTCTCAGGATTTTTCATCTTACGGTTGTTTCAACCCTCGAGCTTCTCCACCCTCCTCCTCCTTCAGCCGTGAAGACGCTCGGAGCTCCGTATCCGTCCTTCCACAGTCGGTTAAGACGGAGGAGGACGGCGATTTCGAGTTTCGCCTCGAGGATCCGGTCGGGATGCTTCCGGCGGACGAGCTTTTCTCCGGAGGGAAACTCGCGACGAAGCAGCGGACGACGATGACGAAGACCACGGAGAAGGCAGAGACCGGGGAGAAATGCGGGAGGGTTGTGGAAGCCGAGACGGAGATCTCCGGCGATGGCGGTTTGTTTTCGCCCAAGGCGCCACGGTGTTCGAGTAGGTGGAGGGAGTTGCTGGGACTGAAACGATTCTCTTCAAACAGCAAAACCGCCACCACGACGTCGTTTCACTCGAATCCGAGTAGATCGTCCGCTTCTTCGTTAAAACAGTTTTTAAATCGAAGCTCCAAAACGTCGTCGTCTTCTTCGGACGCTTCTCTTCCTCTCCTAAAGGACTGCTCAGACTCCGAGTCTCTCTCCATCTCCTCTTCCCGTATGTCCCTCTCCTCTTCCTCCTCAGGCCACGACCACGACGACATCCCCAGGCTCTCCCTCGACGCGGAGAGACCTAACCATAACCATAACCACCTCCTTAACCAACACATAACTGCGAATCCCTTCGCTCCCTCTCGTAGCCAAAACCAAAACAATCCGCCAAGGATGAGGTTAGTGACGACGACGTCTCGCGAGAGAGTGGGCCGCAGCCCAATCCGGCCCGATTCAGCGATGAGCAGAGGGGTCTCCGTAGACAGCCCGAGGCTAAACTCCTCTGGTAAAATCGTGTTCCAGAGCCTCGAGCGGAGCTCGAGCTCTCCCAGCAGCTTCAACGGCGGGACGAGCGGGTATCGACACAGAGGGATGGAGAGATCTTACAGCGCGAACGTGAGGGTGACTCCTGTCCTAAACGTCCCCGTCTGTTCGATCAGAGGAGGTTCTGTGATATTCGGACAGTTCTTCTCGACTTCGTCGTCGTCATCGTCTTTAGCTTCGTCGCAGCACAATAGAACAGGGAGCTTCTCTAGCAACAACAGAGCGTCGTCTCATCACATCAACAGAGGTCGTAACTCCACCGATCGAATCTGAAAAAAACATTCAATGATGCTAGAGGAAGCTAGTAGTAGTAGTAGTACCGAGAGCTTTGAGGTTGTGTACATAAAGAATCTGCAATTTGTTAGGGTTTTTTTTTCTAGGGTTCATCGACATTTACTACACTAGTTGCTTGCTTGTTTGGTTTGGGTTTGAGAGGGTGATGAGAGAGTGAGGTTGACGCGCTAGAGTGATGCGTGTTGGTCAATAGGAAAAAACAGATTCTTTTTTTTCTCTCTCTCAGATTGTTTGCTGTGTGTGTATTTGCGCTCTCCCCACGTTGGAGCTTATCTAAGCTGTCTCTTTCATGTGATATTTTTTTTATTTTAATATTTTTTGTCGTTTAGTGAGTTTCGGAAATGATGCAGTTTTTTTAGACTTTTCTCTTCTTATTTTTTGCTGGTTTATTTAATTGTTTGTTGTTATGTTAATCAAGGAAGGTTCGTTTAAGCATTAATGCCGTGGTGGATCAAAATATATTGTTCGGTCATTGGTCAAGTGGAATCACATGGTTAAGTGTCAGGATTTTTTCTCCAAATTTATTATCGTAATGGGGTACGTGAAAGGTACGAAACTGTAGCAAGATTACATAGACAATCAAAGTCTAGTAGAAAAAGATAAGATTGGACCAGCAAGAGATTGTATGTATACAAAGTACAATACCCAGCCTCTATCACCTGTCTCTTTCCTCTGTACTTTGCCTTCCCTCTTTTGTTCCCATTCTCCCACCCACTACATTTGCAGCGTCTGTGGGTATAATTCCAGTCAATTTTCAGCTACGGTTTTAGCCTTGAGAAAAAAGTGAATGCTTAGAGTATGATGATATATTAACTAGAGTACGCTAAGTTGCAAAAAGTGATAAAGTAAGCTAGATTTGTGGGTTAAAGACAAACCTTTTGACAGAGTTCCCGAAAATGGGTTTAGTTTTGTGAGTTTTGTATGGGTTTACCTCAAAGGGACCAATCAGCTTTCTGGTCAGAGGCTCGGTCCTCTATTGCCTCTTTTAAGGGCGTATAACATTACATATTTAATATTAACACCCTCACAAGTTCCACCCATCATTATCATCGATACACACACATACTTCTAGCATAAAGTTAACTATGTTAAAAGAAAACAATATACTGGTTAACTAGAGGAATATGAGACCCAGACCCGAGGCCATACACTCCTCAATAACTCAGCATCGAACTTGTAGTGTATATAGAGAGTAGAGACACTATTTGATCAAAAAGCCTACGAGATCCAGTTAAATAGGCTTCAACCACGTGACCAGCACAGAAAGACACGTGACTCTCTGTTCACACGCAAGTAATCTATAAGGGGGCTCTATCGATTTTGTCGTCAACCCACGTGACAAGATTTTGTAAACACGATATATTAGGTTCTGTAAAGGCTTTACCCAACAGAAACAAAAACGATATTATAAACAATACAATTAACGGGCCGACATATTCGCTTTGAAATTCTGTTTTAACATGATTGATTGATGGACCAATACAAACGAATATATTATTACTTTTTTGATTTTATTAGTAAAACAATTAAATAAAATGAGAATTGTTTTCTTTTCTACAAACTGAAAAAGAACAGATTAGATCAAAGCCCGCTAGAAGCCCTTTAAAAGACAAACAGCCCAAAAACTCCGTCGTTTGAAAATGTGAGCAAACTTCCACAGTTACACACTCCCACCGAAGCCGAGAGTCATCAAGTAGTGTCCGAAGCTGTTTTGTCTGTGTGAGCAACCATAGTGAGATGTAATATTACAACATAGATGTGTATGCTAATTGTATGACTACTACTACTACTACCTTGAATGTTGTTGGCAGAGAGCATGTGATCGATGTTGTCAATACGCCTTTGTATAGATTTAAGCACCAGGTTCATAGACGAGACTCTTTGTCTGACGCTCGAGATCCTCGACGCGTGTTGTACTATGAACGGCAACGGAGCGTTCTCCAGCAATTGATCGAGCTCTGTGTGTGTGTTTAATTTCATCGCATTCAATTGCAAAACCAACAAAAAAACTAGATTTAGCAAAATCGCTTCCCAACTTCACCGGATTGATTCGTAAAACCAAATGTCATTTAATGAAAAAAGAATTATTAAACCGGAGACGACGAATGATTCGATTTTGTTTATATCACCGGTTAAGGAAGAGGGATCGATTCGTTTTACCTTGGACTAATCGATCGAGCGAGCCGGAGAGTTTGTCTTGGCTACTGAGAGTATCGATTGATTTCGAGTCGAATTCCTTAATTACGGACTCTAGCATCGCCGATAGCCCTCGAGCCATTGCTTCTCCGTTACCTTCTCCTCCGATGCGACCATCTGCGGACGACGAGCTAGTCGCATCAGCTGAGTCGCGGCGGCTCGATTCAGATATCTGCTCCATTTTTACCGGCGATCTTAAGATACGTTTTTTGGCATTTTAAGAAGTCTTATAAACAAGTTTTTACGAATTACCCCTAAGAAGTTAACTTATTTACGATATATGTGTTTGCCCTGAATTCGATGAGAGTAATATCGGCCAAAAAAATCCCGAACTTTTCAGGAATTGCCAAGTGTACAGGTTTCTTTTGGCAATTTCTGAAAAATTCATGATTTTTTTGGCCGAATTCCCGAAGAAATATGTATTTTGTTTACAATATTATAATTATAGAATAATAACTAGAGTTATTAAAATTTAACTTTTAACTTTTGATAATCAAAAATTTCATATTTATTTTTCAGAAGAACTGTAAGATAAGATAATTCAACAATATAAATCTAAGTCACTATAAATTTTTTACATGAAATCAATATTATAATCGGTTCAGATAAATGATTGTACAATTATTTTTATTTTATTTTAATTTATAAAAAATGTAAATACTCTAATTTTCACAGAGAAAAAAGAAAGCAGTTCTTTTTTATTTGTAACTCCAAGATGAGGATTATAGGTTTTTATAAATCTAACATCAAATTTGTTGATTTGTTTTACTTATGTTTTTTATTTGTTTGATTATTTTAAATATATTTTAAATTTAACGAAAAATTTAATTGTTCTTTTATGTGTGTTTTTAAAATATTTGTCGAAAACAAAAGTTTTGGATATGATTAAAAACAATAATATTTTATTTTAGATTTATTAAAATCGAAAAATGTAAATAACTAATTGTAGAATCACTTTTCTTTTTGGGATTTCATTTTAGCACTGACAAATTAAAAATTTAAAATAATTAACTATTGAAATTGTAACAATTATTAAGATTTCAGTTATCAACTACTTGTAAACAAAGATATTTTATGATACAATAAAAAGTTTAGAATGTAGTTAGATTTTTTTTTTTAAACTAAAGAGTATTAACTTAGTATATAGAAGATTTACCTAAAAACTCAATATTTTCATAGTGTAACCTACAAAATTTGAGAAAAATTCAAAATATAACAATATTGTTTTAATAAATATATGCATTGTACACTGGCATAGTATAATGTTCAAAGAGGTTTAGACTTTAGAACATTTATTGTTTCCGTTTATCCAAAAGAATAGAGATTTCATAGTGGTTAGTCCACTAATTTAAGCAACATATAAATGTTTATTAAAACAATTGTTAAAAAAATTAGGACGATGTCCATATACCATGGAAGAAAGTTTATAATAGATTAATACAAATTTATAATGCATTTAGAAAATTTTAAACAACGTTAGTGAGTATAAACTTCAGAAAATAGAGAAATTAAGGAAACTTTTATAGATTATATAGTTAACCCACAATTTTGAAAAAAAAATCAATAAATATGACAATCTTGTTTAAATGCATAGTTGCTTCATGTATTGACCTAAGATGATAGTCATAGAGGTTGAAACCTTTGTTGTCTCCGTTTCTCTGAAGAATAAATTTTGTATAGTGGTAAGTCCAATGATTTAGGAAGCATATAAAGTTTTACTAACTTAATTGTTAAAAAAATAGAATAATGCCCATGTACCATGAAAGAGAGTTTATGATACATTGATAAAAATGTATAAAGTGATTAGAAAATTTTAAACAACACTAAAGAGTATAAGCTTAAAAATATAGAGCATTTAACCTAAAACTAAATATTTTCGTAAGGAATAACTCACATATTTTCAGAACAATTCAAACTATGACAATATTGTTTTTATGCATGTTTTCAACATAAACTAACATAGGATAATTCTCAAGGAGGTTTGGAACCTTTGTTGTTTCCTTTTGTTAAAAAAATAGAGATTTCATAATAGTTAATCCAAGCCACTATCTACATGATTTGGCGTGAAAGAAACTGTCGGAGGCATGGAGAGAGACCTAGATCTCAAGAGGTTTTCTTTGCAGTGATTGATAGACTGGTCAAAAACAGAGTTATGTCCATCAGAGCACAAGATAGAAGACTTGATCGTGCTTTCCAGCTATGGATCGAAGCCGTTCGAACATAATTGTTTCTGTGGTTTTGTTTAGCAAATTAATTAGCTAAAGTGGCTCATGCTGTAAACAATTTCATTTTTCTTTTGAATCTAATTTAACATTTCATTCAAAAAAAAAATAATAGTTAATCCAATAATTTAAGCAGTATATTAAGTTTTATTAAAAAATTGTTAAGAGATGAAAACGATGACCATGTACCATGAAAGATAATTTATGATACAATAATAAAAATGTAGAATGTAGTTAGAATTTTATTTAAAAATTTAAAGAGTATTAACTTAGTATATATGGAATTTACCTAAAAACTCCATATTTTCGTAGTATAACCTACAAAATAAATATATTCAAATATAAAATTACAAATTTTGAAATTTCAGTTAGTTCTATATTACTAAAGTTTTCAAAAATGTATACAATTTTTTTAGAAAATTATAAAATTAAATCGTAAAATCATTAGTTTCCTATATATCTATTTTTTATAAATACTGTTTAATTTTAATTTTTGATAATTATGCAGTTTTATAGAATTTTATTTAATAAATTTAATTAAAATAAACAGATATAAAAATATATCGAAGATTATAATTCTAAATACATATATATATACATATTTTTAAATATAATTTAAAATAAACAAAATTATGTTTATCTTAATTTTATGTTTAGTTAAGTCAAATTTATATTAAAATAAAAATAAGAAAAGGAAAATATACAATATTAATAATATTTTATTTTAAAATATAATTTAAATTTATCTGTTAAAAAAATTAACTTGAGTTTAAACTTTTTTATTGCACATGGTGGAGGAAAAAACCAAATAACAATATTGTTTTAATGCATATTTGCATCATAAACTAACATAGAATGATGGTCAAAGATGTTTGGAACCTTTCTTGTTTCCGTTTCTCTAAATAATAGAGATTCCATAGTGGTTAATCCACTAATTTAAGCATTATATTAAGTCTTATTAAACAAATTGTTAAGAAATTAAAACCATGACCATGTAGCATGAAATATAATTTTTGATACAATAATAAAAATTAAGAATGAAGTTAGAAATAATTTTAAAAATTAAAGAGTATTAATTAACTATATATGGAATTTACCTAAAAACTCAATATTTTCGTGGTGTAACCTACAAAATTTGAGAAAATTTCAAAAATATGACAATATTTTTCTAATAAATATATGCATTGTACACTGGCATATGATAATGTTCAAAGAGGTTTGGAACATTTATCGTTTCCGTCTATCCAAGAGAATCGAGAATTCATAGTGGTTAGTCCACTAATTTAAGCAACATATAGAGTTTTGTTAAAGAAATTAGAACGATGCCCATGTACCATGGAAGAAAGTTTATAATAGATTAATACATGAATTCAAATGTAGAATGTGGTTTGAAATTTTTAAACTAAAGTGAAGAGTAAAAACTTCAGTATATAGAAGATTTACCGAAAAATCATTATTTTAGAAGGGTTAACCCACGGATTTTGGAAAAATTTCAAAAATATGAAAATCTGATTTTAGTGTATTGTTTCATCGAGCACTAACATAAGATGATGGTCAAAAAGAGTTTACAACCCCTGTTTTCTCCGTTTCTCTAGATAATGAAGATTTTATAATTCTAATTCCACTAATCCTAGAATGATTCCTATATACCATGAAAGATAATTTAGAATAAATTAATTCAAATGTATAATGTGTTTTGTAATTTTTAAACTAAAGTGAAGAGCATAAACTTCAGTATATAGAGGATTTACCAAAAACTCCTTATTTTAAAAGGGGTTAACCCACAGATTTTGGAAAAAAATTCAAAAATATGAAAATATGATTTTAGTGTATAGTTTTATCGAGCACTAACATAAGATGATGGTCAAAGAGTTTAGAACCCCTGCTTTCTCCGTTTCTCTAGATAATGAAGATTTTATAATTCTAATTCCACTAATCTAGACAGTATATGAAATATTAGTAATCTAAATATTAAAAAATTAGAATTATTTCTATATACCATGTAAAATAGTTAGAATACATTAATTCAAATGTAGAATGTGGTTTGAAATTTTTAAACTAAAGTGAAGAGTATAAACTTCAGTATATAGAGGATTTACCGAAAACTCATTATTTTAGAAGGGGTTAACCAACGGATTTTGGAAAATTTTCAAAAAAATATGAAAATCTGATTTTAGTGTATAGTTTCATCGAGCACTAACATAAGATGATGGTCAAAGAGTTTAGAACCCCTCTTGTTTCCTTTTCTCTAGATAATGAAGATTTTATAATGCTAATTTCACTAATCTATGCAGTATATGAAATTTTAGTGAACAAATATTCAAAAATTAGAATGATTCCTATATACCAGGAAAGATAGTTTAGAATACATGAATTAAAATATAGAATGTGGTTTGAAATTTTTAAACTAAAGTGAAGAGTATAAAGTTCAGTATATAGAGGATTTACCGAAAACTCATTATTTTAGAATGAGGTTAACCCACGGATTTTGGAAAATTTTCAAAAATATGAAAAATCTGATTTTAGTGTAGTTTCATCGAGCACTAACATAAGATGATAGTCAAAGAGTTTAGAACCCCTGTTTTCTCTGTTTCTCTAGATAATGAAGATTTTACAATGCTAATTCCACTAATCTAGACAATATATGAAATTTTAGTAAACAAATATTAAAAAATTAGAATGATTCCTATATACCATGAAAGATAGTTTAGAATACATGAATTCAAATGTAGAATGTGGTTTTAAATTTTTAAACTAAAGTGAAGAGTATAAACTTCAATATATAGAAAATTTAACGAAAACTCATTATTTTAGAAGGGGTTAACCACGGATTTTGGAAAATTTTCAAAAATATGAAAATTTGATTTTAGTGTACAGTTTCATCGAGCACTAACATAAGATGATGGTCAAAGAGTTTAGAACCCTTGTTGATGTCTCCTTTTTCTAGATAATGAAGATTTTATAATGCTAATTCCAATAATCTAGGCATTATATGAAATTTTAGTAAACACATATTCAAAAATTTGAATGATTCGTATATACCATGAAAGATAGTTTTGAAAACATGAATTCAAATGCATAATGTGGTTTTGAAATTTTTAAACTAAAGTGAAGAGTATAAACTTCAGTATATAGAGTATTTACCGAAAATCATTATTTTAGAAGGGGTGTTAACCCACGGATTTTGGAAAATTTTTAAAAATATGAAAATCTGGTTTTAGTGTAAAGTTTCATCGAGCACTAACATAAAATGATGGTCAATGAGTTTATAACCTCTGTTGTCTCTTTTTCTCTAGAAAATGAAGATTTTATAATGTTAATTCCACTAATCTAGGTAGTATATGAAATTTTAGTAAACTAAATATTAAAAAATTAGAATGATTCCTATATACCATGAAAGATAGTTTAGAATACATGAATTCAAATGTAGAATGTGGTTTTGAAAAATTTAAACTAAAGTGAAAAGTATAAACTTCAATATATAGAGGATTTACCGAAAACTCACTATTTTAGAAATGGTTAACCACAGATTTTGGAAAATTTTCAACAATATGATAATTTTATTTTAGTGTATAGTTTCATCGAGCACTAGCATTAGATGATGGTCAAAGAGTTTAGAACCCCTGTTGTCTCATTTTCTCTAGATAATGAAGATTTTATAATGCTAATTCCACTAATCTAGGCAGTATATGAAATTTTAGTAAACAAATATTCAAAAATTAGAATGATTCCTCTATACCATGAAAGATAGTTTAGAATACATGAATTCAAATATATAATGTGGTTTGAAATTAGAATGATTCCTATATACCATGAAAGATAGTTTAGAATACATGAATTCAAATATATAATGTGGTTTGAAATTTTTAAACTAAAGTGAAGAGTATAAACTTCAGTATATAGAGGATTTACAGAAAAACTAATTATTTTAGAAGGGGTTAACCCACGGATTTTGGAGAAATTTCAAAAATATGAAAATCTGATTTTCATGTATAGTTTCATCTAGCACTAACATAAGATGATGGTCAAAGAGTTTAGAACCCCTGTTTTCTCCGTTTCTCTAGATAATGAAGATTTTACAATGATAATTACATTAATCTAGGCAGTATATGATATTTTAGTAAACAAATATTAAAAAATTAGAATGATTCCTATATACCATGAAATATAGTTTAGAATACATGAATTCAAATGTATAATGTGTTTTCTAGCCTGTTAGGTATGTTTTCAGGTTCAGAAGCGTTTCATGATAAAGTGATATTTTTGTAGCATTTTGGAGTACAAGAGATAATACACCCTAGTTAACCATTCAAGACCAAGTCGGAAGTCAACATTGTGATAAGAATCGATCGATACTCATCATGAGTTGTCGATCGATGTAGCTGAGAAGATCCGCGTACTAGAAGATTATAATCGATCGATACACATCTAGTGTTGTCGATCGATATCGAGGACGAAATGGTTTAGCCGACTACTTCACCAAGACTTCACCAAATTACGAGATTGCCCCTGATGAGTTTTTAACCTAATGGAAATGCTTAAATATTCCTGCTAAGTGTTTTTGACGGCAACTTCGAAAGAAGCAAGCTCTGAAGAGTCTAAGAAACACAAGTCTTGAGAAGCAAAGCAGAGAGTGAGAGAGAGAGAGAGAGAGACTAGAGTTTTATATGTTTTGAGAGATTGGAGAGATTTGTGAACTCCATTTGTTTTCTACTCCTTATCTATGCAATTCTTTTATCTATCTATTATTATGAATTGCTTAGCTATGTCTGAGTAGTCTACTTGTTAGATCTAGGGTTTAAATAGGTTTGTGGGATTAGCCCCAAACTATAATTGCTAAGTTGTGATATTCATCAAATAGATTGCACCCTAAGCTTGTTCTAGAGTAGCTAACTAGAAAATAGATCACTAGGATCTTTGATATCTTGAATTATCTGTTTGAACTAGTGTCTCCTTGGAGAAGAGCTAACCGCCCTCCTTGAGATCTAGTGTTCATTATCGGCTTGCGCCTAGGCATATCTAGAAGCCAACGATCGATATCCCGACAGGTGAATCGATCGCCGAGCAAAAGGTGTATCGATCGATATCTCTAAAGGATATCGGTCGAATCTTTTTCTGTGTCAACATACGACAGTTGAGGCCAGAGATCTAGATTATTTAACCAGTGAGACATCACTGAGAGTTAAGCGGCTGAGTTCTATAGAATCATACAAGCAACTTGTTAGGCATTTATAGATATTATAATCTCCATTCCTGAATAAAAACCCTAAGTCTAGCACTCTTCATTTCATTTAAACACCCATCATATTGTTAGTTAGAGCAACTACCTTGCTCATGTTAGGAATTGTTATTTACATTTCATCATTAAAACCAATTTCACCTAGGATTGATTAATTGATTAGATTTAATTGGTTCCCTAGTTCCTCGTGATTCGATCCCTAAGTACTACAACTGAACCTCTTATTTGAGAGAGTAAGCTCTACAGGGTAATTTGAGCATTATCACTAATTCCACTAATTTAGGCAGTATATGAAATTTTAGTAAACAAATATTAGAAAATAGAATGATTCCTATATACCATGAAAGATAGTTTAGAATACATGAATTCAAATGTAGAATGTGGTTTGAAAATTTTAAACTAAAGTGAAGAGGATAAACTTCAGTATATAGAGGATTTACCGAAAACTCATTATTTTAGAAGGGGTTAACCCACGGATTTTGTAAAAAAATCAAAAATATGAAAAATCTGATTTTAGTGTATAGTTTCATCGAGCACTAACATAAGATGATGGTCAAAGAGTTTAGAACCCTTGTTGTCTCATTTTCTCTAGATAATGAAGAGTTTATAATGCTAATTCCACTAATCTAGGCAGTATATGAAATTTTAGTAAACAAATATTCAAAAATTAGAATGATTCCTATATACCATGAAAGATAATTTAGAATACATGAATTCAAATTTAGAATGTGGTTTGAAATTTTTAAACTAAAGTGAAGCGTATAAACTTCAAAATATAGAAGATTTACCGAAAACTAATTATGTTAGAAGGGGTTAACCCACGGATTTTAGAAAGATTTCAAAAATATGAAAATTTGATTTTAGTGTATAGTTTCATCGAGCACTAACATAAGATGATGGTCAAGGAGTTTATAACCTATGTTGTCTCCGTTTCTCTAGATAATGAAGATTTTACAATGCTAATTCCACTAATCTAGGCAGTATATGAAATTTTAGTAAACAAATATTAAAAAATTAAAATGATTCCTATATGCCATGAAAGATAGTTTAGAATACATGGATTCAAATGTAGAATGTGGTTTGAAATTTTTAAACTAAAGTGAAGTGCATAAACTTCAGTATATACATGATTTACCGAATACTCATTATTTTAGAAAGGGTTAGCCCACGGATTTTGGAAAATTTTTTAAAATATGAAAATCTCGTGTTAGTGTATAGTTTCAACGAGCACTAACATAAGATGATGGTCAAAGAGTTTATAACCTATGTTGTCTCCGTTTCTCTAGATAATGAAGATTTTAAAATGCTAATTCCACTAATCTAGGTAGTATATGAAATTTTAGTAAACAAATATTAAAAAAAATAGAATGATTCCTATATACCATGAAAGATAGTTTAGAATAAATGAATTCAAATATAGAATGTGGTTTGAAATTTTTAAACTAAAGTGAAGAGTATAAACTTCAGTATATTGAGGATTTACCGAAAAACTCATTATTTTAGATAGGTTAACCCACAGATTTTGGAAAAATTTCAAAAATATGAAAATCTGATTTTAGTCAATAGTTTCATCGAGCACTAACATAAGATGATGGTCAAATAGTTTATAACCTCTGTTGTCTCCGTTTCTCTAGATAATGAAAATTTTACAATGCTAATTCCACTAATCTAGGCAGTATATGAAATTTTAGTAAACAAATATTCAAAAATTAGAATGATTCCTATATACCATGAAAGAAAGTTTAGAATAAATGAATTCAAATTTATAATGTGGTTTAAAATTTTTAAACTAAAGTGAAGAGTATAAACTTCAGTATATAGAGGATTTACCAAAAACTCATTATTTTAGAAGGGGTTAACCCACGGATTTTAGAAATATTTCAAAAATATGAAAATCTGATTTTAGTTTATAGTTTCATTGAGCACTAACATAATATGATGGTCAAAGAGTTTAGAACCCTTGTTTTCTCCGTTTTTCTAGATAATGAAGATTTTATAATTCTAATTTCACTAATCTAGGCAGTATATGAAATTTTAGTAAACAAATATTCAAAAATTAGAATTATTCCTATATACCATGTAAAATAGTTTTGAATACATTAATTCAAATGTAGAATGTGGTTTGAAAATTTTAAACTAAAGTGAAGAGTTTTAAACTTCAGTATATAGAGGATTTACCGAAAACTCATTATTTTAGAAGGGGTTAACCCGCGGATTTTGGAAAAATTACAAAATATGAAAATCGGATTTTAGTGTATAGTTTCATCGAGCGCTAACATAAGATGATGGTCAATGAGTTTAGAACCCCTGTTTTCTCCGTTTTTTCTAGATAATGAAGATTTTATAATTCTAATTCCACAAATCTTGGCAGTATATGAAATTTTTGTAAACAAATATTCAAAAATTAGAATGATTCCTATATACCATGAAAGATAGTTTAGAATACATTAATTCAAACGTATAATGTGGTTTAAAAATTTTAAACTAAAGTGAAGAGCAAAAACTTCAGTATATAGAGGATTTACCGAAAACTCATCATTTTAGAAAGGGTTAACCCACAGATTTTAGAAAATTTTCAAAAATATGAAAATCTGATTTTAGTGTATAGTTTCATCGAGAACTAATACAAGATGATGGTCTAAGAGTTTAGAACCCCTGTTGTCTCCGGTTCTCTAGATAATGAAGATTTTATAATTCTATTTCCACTAATCTAGGCAGTATATGAAATTTTAGTAAAAAAATATTTAAAAAATAGAATTATTCATATATACCATGTAAAATAGTTTTGAATACATTAATTCAAATGTAGAATGTGGTTTGAAATTTTTAAACTAAAGTGAAGAGTTTAAACTTCAGTATATAGAGGATTTACCGAAAACTCATTATTTTAGAAGGGGTTAGTTAACCCATGGAATTTCGAAAAATTTAAAAAATATGAAGACCTGATTTTAGTGTATAGTTTCATCGAGCACTAACATAAGAAGATGGTCAAAGAGTTTAAAACCCATGTTGTCTCCTTTTCTCTAGATAGCGAAGATTTTTATAATGCTAATTCCACTAATCTGGGCAGTATATGAAATTTTTATAAACAAAAATTAAAAAATTAGAATTATTCATATATACCATGTAAAATAGTTTTGAATACATTAATTCAAACGTATAATGTGGTTTGAAATTTTTAAACTAAAGTGAAGAGCAAAAACTTCAGTATATAGAGGATTTACCGAAAACTCATCGTTTTAGAAAGGGTTAACCCACGGATTTTGGAAAAATTTCAAATATATGAAAATCTGACTTTAGTGTATAGTTTCATCGAGCACTAATATAAGATGATGGTCTAAGAGTTTAGAACCCTTGTTGTCTCTGGTTCTCTAGATAATGAAAATTTTATAATTCTAATTCCACGAATCTAGGCAGTATATAAATTTTAGTAAACAAATATTAAAAAATTAGAATTATTCATATATACCATGTAAAATAGTTTTGAATACATTAATTCAAATGTAGAATGTGGTTTGAATTTTTCAAACTAAAGTGAATAGTATAAACTTCAGTATATAGAGGATTTACCGAAAACTCGTTATTTTAGAAGGGGTTAACCCACAGATTTTGGAAAAATTTCAAAAATATGAAAATCTGATTTTAGTGTATAGTTTCATCGATCACTAACATAAGAAGATGGTCAAAGAGTTTACAATCCCTGTTTTCTCCGTTTCTCTAGATAATGAAGATTTTATAATTCTAATACCACTAATCTAGGCAATATATGAAATTTTAGTAAACAAATATTAAAAAATTAGAATTATTCATATATACCATGTAAAATAGTTTTGAATACATTAATTCAAATGTAGAATGTGGTTTGAAATTTTTAAACTAAAGTGAAGAGTATAAACTTCAGTACATAGAGGATTTACCGAAAACTCTTAATTTTAGAAGAGGTTAACCCACGGATTTTGGAAAAATTTCAAAAATATGAAAATCTGATTTTAGTGTATAGTTTCATCGATCACTAACATAAGATGATGGTCAAAGAGTTTAGAACCTCTTTTTCTCCATTTCTCTAGATAATGAAGATTTTATAATTCTAATTCCACTAATCTATGCAATATATAAAATTTAAGTAAACAAATATTAAAAATTAGAATTATTCATATATACCATGTAAAATAGTTTTGAATACATTAATTCAAATGTAGAATGTGGTTTGAAATTTTTAAACTAAAGTGAAGAGTTTAAACTTCAGTATATAGAGGATTTACCGAAAACTCATTATTTTAGAAGGGGTTAGTTAACCCACGGATTTTCGAAAAATTTAAAAAATATGAAGACCTGATTTTAGTGTATAGTTTCATCGTGCACTAACATAAGAAGATGGTCAAAGAGTTTAAAACCCCTGTTGTCTCCTTTTCTCTAGATAGCGAAGATTTTATAATGCTAATTCCACTAATTTAGGCAGTATATGAAATTTTAGTAAACAAAAAATTAAAAAATTAGAATTATTCATATATACCATGTAAAATAGTTTTGAATAAATTAATTCAAACGTATAATGTGGTTTGAAATTTTTAAACTAAAGTGAAGAACAAAAACTTCAGTATATAGAGGATTTACCGAAAACTCATCATTTTAGAAGGGGTTAACCCACGGATTTTGGAAAAATTTCAAATATATGAAAATCTGACTTTAGTGTATAGTTTCATCGAGCACTAATATAAGATGATGGTCTAAGAGTTTAGAACCCCTGTTGTCTCCGGTTCTCTAGATGATGAAAATTTTATAATGCTAATTCCACTAATCTAGACAGTATATAAATTTTAGTAAACAAATATTAAAAAATTAGAATTATTCATATATACCATGTAAAATAGTTTTGAATATATTAATTCAAATGTAGAATGTGGTTTGAATTTTTCAAACTAAAGTGAAGAGTATAAACTTCAGTATATAGAGGATTTACCAAAAACTCATTATTTTAGAAGGGGTTAATACACAGATTTTGGAAAAATTTCAAAAATATGAAAATCTGATTTTAGTGTATAGTTTCATCGATCACTAACATAAGATGATGGTCAAAGAGTTTAGAACCCATGTTTTCTCCGTTTCTCTAGATAATGAAGATTTTATAATTCTAATACCACTAATCTAGGCAATATATGAAATTTTAGTAAACAAATATTAAAAAAATAGAATTATTCATATATACCATGTAAAATAGTTTTGAATACATTAATTCAAATGTAGAATGTGGTTTGAAATTTTTAAACTAAAGTGAAGAGTATAAACTTCAGTACATAGAGGATTTACCGAAAACTCTTAATTTTAGAAGAGGTTAACCCACGGATTTTGGAAAAATTTCAAAAATATGAAAATCTGATTTTAGTGTATAGTTTCATCGATCACTAACATAAGATGATGGTCAAAGAGTTTAGAACCTCTTTTTCTCCATTTCTCTAGATAATGAAGATTTTATAATTCTAATTCCACTAATCTATGCAATATATAAAATTTAAGTAAACAAATATTAAAAATTAGAATTATTCATATATACCATGTAAAATAGTTTTGAATACATTAATTCAAATGTAGAATGTGGTTTGAAATTTTTAAACTAAAGTGAAGAGTTTAAACTTCAGTATATAGAGGATTTACCGAAAACTCATTATTTTAGAAGGGGTTAGTTAACCCACGGATTTTCGAAAAATTTAAAAAATATGAAGACCTGATTTTAGTGTATAGTTTCATCGTGCACTAACATAAGAAGATGGTCAAAGAGTTTAAAACCCCTGTTGTCTCCTTTTCTCTAGATAGCGAAGATTTTATAATGCTAATTCCACTAATTTAGGCAGTATATGAAATTTTAGTAAACAAAAAATTAAAAAATTAGAATTATTCATATATACCATGTAAAATAGTTTTGAATAAATTAATTCAAACGTATAATGTGGTTTGAAATTTTTAAACTAAAGTGAAGAACAAAAACTTCAGTATATAGAGGATTTACCGAAAACTCATCATTTTAGAAGGGGTTAACCCACGGATTTTGGAAAAATTTCAAAAATATGAAAATCTTATTTTAGTGTATAGTTTCATCGAGCACTAATATAAGATGATGGTCTAAGAGTTTAGAACCCCTGTTGTCTCCGGTTCTCTAGATGATGAAAATTTTATAATTCTAATTCCACGAATCTAGGCAGTATATAAATTTTAGTAAACAAATATTAAAAAATTAGAATTATTCATATATACCATGTAAAATAGTTTTGAATATATTAATTCAAATGTAGAATGTGGTTTGAATTTTTCAAACTAAAGTGAAGAGTATAAACTTCAGTATATAGAGGATTTACCAAAAACTCATTATTTTAGAAGGGGTTAATACACAGATTTTGGAAAAATTTCAAAAATATGAAAATCTGATTTTAGTGTATAGTTTCATCGATCACTAACATAAGATGATGGTCAAAGAGTTTAGAACCCATGTTTTCTCCGTTTCTCTAGATAATGAAGATTTTATAATTCTAATACCACTAATCTAGGCAATATATGAAATTTTAGTAAACAAATATTAAAAAAATAGAATTATTCATATATACCATGTAAAATAGTTTCGAATACATTAATTCAAATGTAGAATGTGGTTTGAAATTTTTAAACTAAAGTGAAGAGTATAAACTTCGGTATATAGAGGATTTACTGAAAACTCATTATTTTAGAAGGGGTTAACCCACAGATTTTGGAAAAAATTCAAAAATATGAAAATCTGATTTTAGTGTATAGTTTCATCGAGCACTAACATAAGAAGATGGTAAAAGAGTTTATAACCCTTGTTTTCTCCGTTTCTTTAGATAATGAAGATTTTATAATACTAATTCCACTAATCTAGGCAGTACATGAAATTTTAGAAAACAAATATTCAAAAATTAGAATTATTCTTATATACCATGTAAATAGTTTTGAATACATTAATTCAAATGTAGAATGTGGTTTGAAAATTTTAAACTAAAGTGAAGAGTATAAACTTCAGTACATAGAGGATTTACCGAAAACTCTTAATTTTAGAAGGGGTTAACCCACGGATTTTGGAAAAATTTCAAAAATATGAAAATCTGATTTTAGTGTATAGTTTCATCGATCACTAACATAAGATGATGGTCAAAGAGTTTAGAACCCCTTTTTCTCCATATCTCTAGATAATGAAGATTTTATAATTCTAATTCCACTAATCTAGGCAATATATAAAATTTTAGTAAACAAATATTAAAAAATTAGAATTATTCATATATACCATGTAAAATAGTTTTGAATACAATAATTCAAATGTAGAATGTGGTTTGAAAATTTTAAACTAAAGTGAAGAGTTTAAACTTCAGTATATAGAGGATTTACCGAAAACTCATTATTTTAGAAGGGATTAACCCACGGATTTTGGAAAAAATTCAAAAATATAAAAATATGATTTTACTGTATAGTTTCATCGAGCACTAACATAAGATGATGGTCAAAGAGTTTAGAACCCCTGTTTTCTCCGTTGCTCTAGATAATGAAGATTTTATAATTCTAATTCCACTAATCTAGGCAGTATACGAAATTTTAGTAAACAAATATTCAAAAATTAGAATTATTCCTATATACCATGTAAAGTAGTTTTGAATACATTAATTCAAATGTAGAATGTGGTTTAAATTTTTTAAACTAAAGTGAGGAGTATAAACTTCAGTACATAGAGGATTTACCGAAAACTCTTTATTTTAGAAGGGGTTAACCCAAGGATTTTGGAAAATTTCAAAAATATGAAAATCTAGCGTTAGTGTATAGTTTCAACGAGTATTAACATAAGATGATGGTCAAAGAGTTTATAACCTCTGTTGTCTCCGTTTCTCTAGATAATGAAGATTTTACAATGCTAATTCCACTAATCTAGGCAGTATATGAAATTTTAGTAAACAAATAATAAAAAAAAATTAGAATGATTCCTATATACCATGAAAGATAGTTTAGAATACATGAATTCAAATATAGAATGTTGTTTGAAATTTTTAAACTAAAGTGAAGAGTAAAAATTTCAGTATATAGAGGATTTACCGAAAACTCATTATTTTAAAAGGGGTTAACCCACAGATTTTCGAAAAAATTTTAAAAATATGAAAATCTGATTTTAGTATATAGTTTCATCGAGCACTAACATAAGATGATGGTCAAAGAATTTAGAACCCTTGTTGTCTCCTTTTCTCTAGATAATGAAGATTTTATAATGCTAATTCTACTAATTTTGACAGTATATGAAATTTTAGTAAACATATATTCACAAATTAGAATTATTCCTATATATCATGTAAAATAGTTCTGAATACATTAATTCAAATGTAGAATGTGGTTTGAAATTTTTAAACTAAAGTGAAGAATATAAACTTCAGTACATAGAGGATTTAGCGAAAACTCATTGTTTTAGAAGGGGTTAACCCAAGGATTTTAAAAAATTTCAAAAATATGAAAATCTGGTGTTAGAGTATAGTTTCAACGAGCACTAACATAAGATGATGGTCAAAGAGTTTATAACCTCTGTTGTGTCCGTTTCTCTAGATAATGAAGATTTTACAATGCTAATTCCTCTAATCTAGGCAGTATATGAAATTTTAGTAAACAAATATTAAAAAATTAGAATGATTCCTATATAGCATGAAAGATAGTTTAGAATACATCAATTCAAATGTAGAATATGGTTCAAAATTTTTAAACTAAAGTGAAGAGTATAAACTTTAGTATATAGAAGATTTACCAAAAACTCATTATTTTAGAAG
The DNA here is from genome assembly GCA_019706035.1 of Raphanus raphanistrum subsp. raphanistrum. NCBI lineage: Eukaryota > Viridiplantae > Streptophyta > Magnoliopsida > Brassicales > Brassicaceae > Raphanus > Raphanus raphanistrum. The sequence goes on from CM033988.1 coordinate 57,561,822, forward strand.
GGAATACCCACAGATTTTGGAAAATTTTCAAAAATATGAAAATCTGATTTTAGTGTATAGTTTCATCGAGCACTAACATAAGATGATGTTCAAAGAGTTTATAACCCATGTTTTCTCCGTTTCTCTAGATAATGAAGATTTTATAATTCTAATTCCACTAATCTTGGCAGTATATGAAATTTTAGCAAACAAATATTCAAAAATTTGAATGATTCCTATATACCATGAAAGATAGTTTAAAATACATTAATTTAAATGTATAATGTGGTTTGAAACTTTTAAACTAAAGTGAAGAGTAAAAACTTCAGTATATAGAGGATTTACCGAAAACTCATCATTTTAGAAAGGGTTAACCCACAGATTTTAGAAAATTTTCAAAAATATGAAAATCTGATTTTAGTGTATAGTTTCATCGAGAACTAATATAAGATGATGGTCTAAGAGTTTAGAACCCCTGTTGTCTCCGGTTCTCTAGATAATGAATATTTTATAATTCTATTTCCACTAATCTAGGCAGTATATGAAATTTTAGTAAACAAATATTCAAAAATTAGAATTATTCCTATATACCATGTAAAATAGTTTTGAATACATTAATTCAAATGTAGAATGTGGTTTGAAATTTTTAAACTAAAGTGAAGAGTATAAACTTCAGTATATAGAGGATTTACCGAAAACTCGTTATTTTAGAAGGGGTTAACCCACGGATTTTGGAAAATTTTCAAAAATATGAAAATCTGATTTTAGTGTATAGTTTCATCGAGCATTAACAGAAGATGATGGTAAAAGAGTTTAGAACCGATGTTTTCTCCATTTCTCTAGATAATGAAGATTTTATAATTCTAATTCCACTAATCTTGGCAGTATATGAAAATTTAGTAAACAAATATTCAAAACTTAGAATGATTCCTATATACCATGAAAGATAGTTTAGAATACATTAATTCAAATGTATAATGTGGTTTGAAATTTTTAAACTAAAGTGAAGAGCAAAAACTTCAATATATAGAGGATTTACCAAAAACTCATTATTTTAGAAGGGTCCCACGGATTTTGGAAAAATTTTAAAAATATGAAAATCTGATTTTATTGTATAGTTTCATCGAGCACTAACATAAGATGATGGTCAAAAAGTTTAGAACCCTTGTTTTCTCCGTTTCTCTAGCTAATGAAGATTTTATAATTCTAATTCCACTAATCTAGGCAATATATGAAATTTTATTAAACTAAATATTAATAAATTAGAATTATTCCTATATCATATAAAATAGTTTAGAATACATTAATTGAAATGTAGAGGTTTGAAATTTTTAAACTAAAGTGAAGAGTATAAACTTCAGTATATAGAGGATTTACCGAAAACTCATTATTTTAGAAGGGGTTAACCCACGGATTTGGGAAAAAATTCAAAAATATGAAAATCTGATTTTAGTGTATAGTTTCATCGAGCACTAACATAAGATGATGGTCAAAGATTTTAGAACCCCTGTTTTCTTAGTTGCTCTAGATAGTGAAGATTTTATAATTCTAATTCCACTAATCTAAGCAGTATATGAAATTTTAGTAAACTAAATATTAATAAATTAGAATTATTCCTATATACCATGTAAAATAGTTTTGAATACATTAATTCAAATGTAGAATGTAGTTTGAAATTTTTAAGCTACAGTGAAGAGTATAAACATCAGTATATAGAAGATTTACCAAAAACTCATTATTTTAAAAGGGGTTAACCCAAAGATTTTGGAACAAATTTAAAAATATGTAAATCTGGTGTTAGTGTATAGTTTCATCGAGCACTAACATAAGATGATGGTCAAAGAGTTTATAACCTCTGTTGTCTCCGTTTCTCTAGATAATGAAAAAAAATTCTATGCTAAATCCACTAATCTAGGCAGTATATGAAATTTTAGTAAACAAATATTAAAAAAAAATTAGAATGATTCCTATATACCATGAAAGATAGTTTAGAATACATGAAGTCAAATATAAAATGTGGTTTGAAATTTTTAAACTAAAGTGAAGAGTATAAACTTCAGTATATAGAGGATTTACCGAAAACTCATTATTTTAAAAGGGGTTAACCCACAGATTTTGGAAATTTTTTTAAAAATATGAAAATCTGATTTTAGTGTATAGTTTCATCGAGCACTAACATAAGATGATGTTCAAAGAGTTAAGAACCTCTGTTTTCTCCGTTTCTCTAGATAATGAAGATTTTATAATTCTTATTCCACTAATCTTGGCAGTATATGAAATTTTAGTAAACAAATATTCAAAAATTAGAATGATTCTTATATACCATGTAAAATAGTTTAGAATACATTAATTCAAATGGAGAGGTTTGAAATTTTTAAACTAAAGTGAAGAGTACAAACTTCAGTATATAGAGGATTCACCGAAAACTCATTATTTTAGAAGGGGTTAACCCACAGATTTTGGAAAATTTTCAAAAATATGAAAATCTGATTTTAGTGTATAGTTTCATCGAGCACTAACTTCAGTATATAGGGGTTAACCCCAGTTTTCTCCGTTTCTTTAGATAATAAAGATTTTACAATGCTAATTCCACTAATCTAGGTAGTATATGAAATTTTAGTAAACAAATATTAGAAAATTACAATGATTCCTATATACCATGAAAGATAGTTTAGAATACATGAATTCAAATGTAGAATGTGGTTTGAAATTTTTAAACTAAAGTGAAGAGTATAAACTTCAGTACATAGAGGATTTACCCAAAACTCATTATTTTAGAAGGGGTTAACCCATGGATTATGGAAAAATTTTAAAAATATTAAAATCTTATTTTAGTGTATAGTTTCATCGAGCACTAACATAAGATGATGGTCAAAGAGTTTAGAACCCCTGTTTTCTCCGTTTCTCTAGATAATGGAAATTTTATAATTCTAATTCCACTAATCTAGGCAGTATATGAAATTTTAGTAAACAAATATTCAAAAATTAGAATGATTCCTATAAACCATGAAAGATAGTTTATAATACATTAATTCAAATGTATAATGTGGTTTGAAATTTTTAAACTAAAGTGAAGAGCATAAACTTCAGTATATAGAGGATTTACCGAAAACCCGTTATTTTAGAAGGGTTGGACCCACGGATTTTGAAAATTTTTCAAAAATATGAAAATCTGATTTTAGTGTATAGTTTCATCGAGCACTAACATAAGATGATGGTCAAAGAGTTTATAACCTCTGTTGTCTCCGTTTCTCTAGATAATGAAGATTTTACATTGTTAATTCCACTGATCTATGCAGTATATGAAATTTTAGTAAACTAAATATTAATAAATTAGAAGTATTCCTATATACCATGAAAGAGACTTTAGAGTACATTAATTCAAATGTTGAATATGGTTTGAAAATTTTAAAACAAAGTGGAGAGTATAAACTTCAGTATATAGAGGATTTTACAGAAAACTCATTATTTTAGAAGGATCCCTCGGATTTTGGAAAATTTTCAAAAATTTGAAAATCTGGTTTTAATGTATTGTTTCATCGAGCACTAACATAAAATGATGGTCAAAGAGTTTAGCACCTCTCTTGTCTCTTATTCTCTAAATAATGAAGATTTTATAATGCTAATTCCACTAATCTAGTCAATATATGAAATTTTTGTGAACAAATATAAAAAAATTAGAATTATTCATATATACCATGAAAGATAGTTTAGAATACATTAATTCAAATGTCAAATGTGGTTTGAAAATTTTAAACAAAAGTGAAGAGTATAAACTTCAGTATATAGAGCATTTACCAAAAAATCATTATTTTAGAAGGGGTTAACATACAGATTTTAGAAAAATTTCAAAAATATGAAAATTTGGTTTTAGTGTATAGTTTCATCGAGTACTAACATAAGATGATGGTCAAAGAGTCCAATAATGTAGGCAGTATATGAAAGTTTAGTAAACAAAAATTAAAAAAATTAGAATGATTCTTATATACCATGAAAGATAGTTTAGAATACATTAATGCAAAAGTAGAATGTGGTTTGAAATTTTTAAACTAAGGTGAAGAGTATAAACTTCAGTATATAGAGGATTTACCCAAAACTCATTATTTTAGAAGGGGGGGGGGGTTAACCCACGGATTTTGGAAAATTTTCAAAAATATGAAAATCTGATTTTAGTGTAAAGTTTCATCGAGCACTAACACAAAATGATGGTCAAAGAGTTTAGAACCTCTGTTGTCTCCGTTTCTCTAGATAATGAAGATTTTATAATTCTAATTTCACTAATCTTGGCAGTATATGAAATTTTAGTAAACAAATATTCAAAAATTAGAATGATTCCTATATACCATGAAAGATAGTTTAGAATACATTAATTCAAATGTATAATGTGGTTTGAATTTTGAAACTAAAGTGGAGCAAAAACTTCAGTATATAGAGGATTTACCGAAAACTCATTATTTTAGAAGGGGTTACCCCACGGTTTTTGGAAATTTTTCAAAATTTTGAAAATCTGGTTTTAGTGTATAGATTCATCGAGCACTAACATAAGATGATGGTCAAAGAGTTTAGGACCTCTGTTGTCTCTGTTTCTCTGAATAATGAAGATTTTTTAATGCTAATTCCACTAATCTAGATAGTATATGAAATTTTAGTAAGCAAATATAAAAAAATAGAATTATTCATATATACCATGAAAGATAGTTTAGAATACATTAATTCAAATATCAAATGTGGTTTGAAAATTTTAAACAAAAGTGAAGAGTATAAACTTCAGTATATAGAGCATTTACCAAAAACTCATTATTTTAAAAGGGGTTAACACACGGATTTTAGAGAAAAAAATCAACAATATGAAAATCTGGTTTTAGTGTATAGTTTCATCGAGCACTAACATAAGATGATGGTCAAAGAGTTCAGAACTTATGTTGTCTCCGTTTCTCTAGGTAATGAAGATTTTATAATGCTAATTCCAATAATATAGGCAGTATATGAAATTTTAGTGAACAAATATAAAAAAATCAGCATGATTCTTATATACCATGAAAGATAGTTTAGAATACATTAATGCAAATGTAGAATGTGGTTTGAAATTTTTAAACTAAAGTGAAAAGTATAAACTTCAGTATATAAATCATTTACCGCAAACTCATTATTTTAGAAGGGGGTTAATCCACAGATTTTGGAAAATTTTCAAAAATATGAAAATCTGGTTCTAGTGTATAGTTTAATCGAGCAATACCATAAGATGATGGTCAAAGAGTTTAGAACCTTTGTTTTCTCCATTTCTCTAAATAACGAAGATTTTATAATGCTAATTTCACTAATCTAGACACTATATGAAATTTTTGTCAACAAATATTAAAAAATTAGAATGATTCCGTAAGAAAGTGTATAATAGATTAATAAAAATTTATAATGCAGTTAGAAATTTTAAACAACTTTAATGAGTATAAACTTCAGTATATAGAGAAATTAATTAATCCACAAATTTTGAAAAAAAAATATCAATAAATGTGATCATCTTGTTTAATTGAATATTTGCATCATGTATTGACATAAGATGATAGCGAAAGAAGTTAGGAACTTTTGTTGTCTTTGTCTCTCTAAAAAATAAAAATTTCATATTGGTAAATCTAATGATTTAGGCAACATATACGTTTTAGTAACTTAATAGTTAAAAAAGTTGAGCGATGCACCTAGACCATGAAAAATAGTTTAACATACATTGATAAAATATATAAAGTGATTATAAAATTTTAAACAATGCTAATGTGTATAAACTTAAAAATATAAAGCATTTAACCTAAAACTCAATATTTTCGTAGGAGTTAATTCATATATTTTGAAAAAAAAAAAAATGACAATATTATTTTAATGCATATTTGCATCATATTTAGATAGCTCCTCTATTTTACGGGCGACCATCTTCAGCTGAGTTCCGGCGGCTAGCTCCTCCATTTTACCGGCGATCTTAAGATACGTTTTATGGCATTTTAAGAAGTCTTATAAACAAGTTTTATCTTTCAAATTAAGAAATTACCCCTAAGAAGTTAACTTATAAAAAAACACCGTCTGTTTCTTGATTCTTATTGATCTCTGTCCTGTTCAAGAACTGAACCTTACATGAACAAATCATCCTCCTGGTCAAAATGATACAAACAGTAAAAAAGGAAAATGTATTTAATCAAAGTCTCATGATCAATCTAAATTAAACTGCATCACAATCCTATCTACCGCGTTTTGTCCCACAACCTTGCGAGATCTCAGCTCCTCAAGAACCTCTCTAGCCAGCTCCAGCTCATTCTCATGAGCTATCCCTTCAACGATTATCACATACGTCGTCTCGTTCGGCATCCTCCTCCTCTCAATCATCGTCTCAAACACCTCCAACGCCAAATCCGTCCTCCTTACCTTGCAATACCCAAGAATCATGGCGTTGAAGTTATCCACCGTAGGTTTACAGCACCCGCTCTCCTCCATTATCGACAAAACCTCCTTAGCTCCTTCAAACATCCCTTCGTTACACAACCCTCTGATCAGAGCCGAGTAGGTATGCGAATCGGGCTCGAACCCGCCGCAAGTCATCTCGTACAAGAGCTGGAACGCAGCGAACGTGTTCCCTTTCCTGCACAGGCTAGTGATCACGCTCTTGTAGAAATCGTGCGTGCAGCATCTCTGCTTCTTGCTCAAGCTCTGTATTATGTAAAACGCTTCTCGCACCTTGCCCTCGCACAACCCTCCTATCGCGTTGTACGTCCCTTCGTTAGGCCTACACCGTCTGTAAATCATGTCGTCTAGACACTTCACAACAAGATCAACCTTCCCTTCCTTGCAAAGACGCGCGATCACAGGATTATAGCTAGTGGCGGTGACTCCTCTCCCCATCTCTCTCAAAACCTCCATCGCCTGGTCCGTTCTCCCGTGGAAAGCTAACGAATTAATCAAAATGTTGTATGTAACAACCGAGGGAGATCTATCTCCACCGTCCATCTCAGCTAACAACTCGTTAGCCTCCTCCCACCTCCCGTCACAGCACAAACACCTCAAACAAATATTATAACTCACAACGTTAGGCTTAAACCCTCTCTCAGGCAACTCTCTAAACATCCTCAACGCGTCATCAGTCCTCCCTTCTTTACAAAAACCAGTCAACAACACATTGTAACAAACCAGATTCGGCTCGCCTCCCTTGGCGACGATCTCCTCCAGGAGCTTCACGGCCTCGTCGGTTCCTCGCTCTCTGTAAGCAGCCTCGAGGAGGAAGGAGTAGGTGAAGGCGTTGGGAGCTAAGCCTCTCTCCATCAGCCTCTCGACGAAGCGGAGGCTCTGGGAGAGGCTACCGAGCATGCAGAGGCCGCGGACGAGGGCGTTGTAGGTGACGGTGTTGGGAGGGAAGCCGTGGTCTTCCTCCATCTTCTCGACGAGCTGCATCGCGTAGCCGACGTTGCCTCGCTTGCAGAGCTGGTTGACGAGGTAGGTGTAGGCGGAAGCGTCGGGGATGACGCCGGAGGAGACCATCAGCTCGATCACGCGGATCGCTTTCTTGAGCCTGTTGGCTTTGCAGAGGTCGTAGAGGAGCTGGGTGGAGTGGGATGGGTTTGGTTTGTGGCCTTTCGTGACTAGGGTTTGGAGGTGGGAGAAGTGGTTGCTCAGGGACGGGTCGTCGGGTTTCCAATTGGATCCGGTGATGGTAAAGGCGGAGTCTTTGGGGGATAGCGTCAGAACCCTAGCGACGTTTTTGTTGATGGAGGATTGGGGGAAACCGGTGGGGAGGCGGGAGAGGAACCCTACCGGAGATGGGTTCGAAGCCATGGATAAGATTGGGTTCAATAGAGTCGACATTGGCTTCGAATCGGACAGCGACGGAGGAGGGAGAGAGATGAGTTGAAATGAAAAAGTTTTGGGTGTTTTTACGGAGAAGCCAGAAAAAATAGGATCATAATGTAAAGTCGAATAGTTCTTATTCGCCTCCGCCTCTGTTATCCACGCAACAAAAAACCTTCGCGTGTTATGCTCTCGATGCTTGTGAGAAGATGATATGAAGAAGCAGGGCCTGCCATGGGCTAAAGCCCGTGAAGCATGGGCTTCAGGCGCCACCAAAGCAATTCACATGTTTACTTTGTTAAAATGTAATTATTTTCTTTGAACTTAAAATCACATTACAATTTATCAAATTTTCATGACTGGCATGTGTGAGACTTGGCCGTCCTCGCCTTGCATTTTGACTGATGTTGGTTGAATATGTCTGTATGTTCTTTCTACGCTGGTCTGTGGAATTTTATTTAGACATATAGTCACATATATAGCGACTTGTTTTCCTAATGTGCAGACAAACCAAATTTGGTGAAATTATTTTACATGTTGAACTTGTGCTAAGCAATTTGCTCATACTTCCGACTGAAAATAACAGGTAAATAATATGATTATATTTTAGTTCTAGGCAAGGGCTGATAACTGAGAAAATCACAGCTACATATGGATGGTGTACATTTCTTTTTAGATTTCATATGAACTATGTTTGAACTTCAAAGATTTGATGGTGGAAGTCTCCCTTTGTTTTGTTGTTTGATCAATGTTGGTAAAGCAAGTTCACGCTGGAAAATCTGATAGTCTTGGTGCCGATTCTGTTGATGTGCTGTCCACATTGTATTTGTTTTCATTTGATGGATTGTTTCTTGAATGCGCATGCAGTTGCAGGTCACCTCCAAGGAGGCTATACGTAATCTTCCCAAAAAATCTTTATAAAAGGCATACTTAGCCGACACCAGTTTGTAGCCATGCTCGTTCTCGTTCAAGGTCAATATGTGTATCACCCTGCAGACCGCGGGTGCAGTTAAGTCCTTGTGAGTTTCTTAATAGTGCTAGCTTTTCAAAATATGTTGTTGACTTGTAGTTTCACAGCTACTATACAGTACATATAACACTCCTTGCTCATGAGTGTGGTCCAACATCCTGTTGAATTTTGCTAAGATCTAATGTGAATTCTGTTGTTTTAGCTCCTTACATAGAGTGTTTGTCCTTTGTAATCGTGTTATGTTATAGTACACACTGTAATCTCCTATTTGCCCTAAACAGGGGAAGATGTACAAGGTCATCGTCCATTTGTCCTTCACATTAGGCCTTGTCTTTTGACTAGATATATTTTATGCAATTTGTGTCATGACCTCTTTGCCTGGTCCTTAATATTGAGACGCATAATAAGACTCGTTGTCATTGTAATCTTGGATCTGCTAGTTCACGAGCTTGTGATCAAATACATGATTTCACAAATTGGATCAGCATTCCACCCAACTAGAATATCTCTATTAAATGTAGGCTAATATAATGATGGATTTGTGTAAGTTTCTTTTAAGAACAACACATAACTTGTTGTCCTTAATCTCTACTTTTGATTCAAACCGATTAACCAATTCTTTATTTGGTGAAAGTGAATCCGTGATCTGACAGCAACAACAACCACCACCTTTGTCTTTATCTTCTTGGTTGGAGTTAATGTAGTTCATGATCTGATGGTAACAAGTCAGTACATTTAAAATTTCATTTCGATGAATAGCTCCCTCGTATTCATACACATTTATAAAATTAATAATAATATACAGTAATATTTTTTACATTTATTTCGTTTTTTGTCTGAATGAATTAAAAGCAGTGGTGGGATCATAATGCATCTTATAGCAGAAGGTGAGATTGAAAGCAGTAGTGGGAATCATGCAATCGACACATTGGTTCCTTTATTTAATTTGAAAGAGAAAAATGAAGGGACCACACACTGTCCATAAGCACAACCACACATGACACCAAGTTAAAGTCTTTTGCAGAAAACCTCTTCTCTTGTCTCCTAATGGGGCAACGATTTTCAAGAAATAAATAAATAAAAATTGTGTTATAATGAAGTTAAGTTTCGATGATACGGCTAAGTAAGGTATGTTTTGGAGGGCAAGAAAGAGTGATGGCCCAACACATCTTTTAATTAAATCGGGACCTCTCAAACCTAACTCTTTTGATCATTGTGATTGTGAGTTCCAATCCATTTGGTAGATCCATAGATGTATTGGTGCATTTGATAAATATCCAAAGATTAATAGGATGTAATATGTTAGGTCACGAGCTACTCCTGTATGGACCATAATACATGTGATATGTATGCACTAGCGAACCCCAAACAATTAATTCATACACATGTCTTTAATGAGAAGCTTTACACAAGCCTCTTTTGAATTGTTGTAAGATATAGGTGTGTGATATGATGTTGAAACAAAAGTGTAACTAAAGTCATCACCAATTTCAAAAACTTTGATAAACGAATATTAATGACTTAGTGCATATGAACCGAAAGATATATGAGTATGGTATATATTTCACAAAAGCAAGAATTCTTTCTTTATAACAAATTCAATTATAGTGGTGCCTTTAAGGAAAGATGAAGTTTCTAGCTAGGTAAGGCACTCTTTAAGATTCTTACAATGGTTATGGATTTATTTTCTTCTTTTGAAATGTTGATATCACATGAATACACACCAGCACCAACTTTAAGTTAATACACACCAGCACCAACTTTAAGTTGAATAAAAAGTAATTTTAAAGAGAAAATAAATGATACTATCCATACAACAAAGTCAAGGTGCAATGTCACTTGTTCTCCAATCAAAGAGGAAACCACAACTCAAGACTTTTTTGTTCTAGGGATACATATACTTCATATTTTAAATAGTACGTTTTGATTAATTGTATGAGATAGACACCCATTAGTTAATGTCTGGTTATGTTGTTGGTCATCTCATAATACATAAAAACTTGAATGAAGATAAATGTTGATCTTACGAAGAACCAAACACGTAAATTGTGCACCATGCCCACTCTTTCACTTTACAAAATCTACTTTTCCGAAACTGGTATTTATAAAAACAAAATAAGATGGTGGAGACAAAGGCATATTGTTTCAACTTTTGATGCGTGGGGAAGAAAATATAACAAAGCAAAAAATGTAAAGAAGAAGTAGGAAAAAAGAAAGTAAAAGGGACATAATCAAAGTAGGAATTAATTCTTGTGCGTTACTTTATATCTGATATCATCTTCAGAGGAATATGTCTACATCTCTCTTTCTTCAACTCTTGGGTTATGTGTGTTTTATACACCAGGATTGATACTTTAGATTTAGTTTATTTTAATGAATTCTAATCCGATATAATTCAAAACTAGCTAAAATATCTTATTTTATAAGAAAAACATGAATAGCAAATACAATTTATCTCTAAATTTACATATTATCTAAAGAAAGTCAACATAATATCACTCTAGTCTTTACCTTTAAATAATTACTAGATTTTGACCCGCGTTTTTAAAGCGCGGATTTATTTTCCTTTTTTTTTAAATTGACAAATATTTAATAAATGTCATATTTTTATATATTTGTTTTTTTTATAAAAGACTTAAGTTTTTTATCTTTCTTTATCGTGTTTCATTTTAAATGAGTATAGGCATGATCACAATATCCGGACCCGAAGAACCAACCCAAAACCGACCCAAAAATCAGGGTCCCGAACCCGATCAGACCCGGGGTAAATATCCAAATGAATTCTAAATTGTTATATCCGAAGAACCGATCCGAATCCGATCCGAACCGAGAACCAAATGAGTACCCGAAGATACCCGAAATGTGAATATATATCTAAAAATATATGTTATAATTATATTTATAATTATTTTAATATTTTAAATTAATATCATAAGTTAACTATAGTAGTCATTTTTAGTACTTTTGAGTATTTTTGGATAAAATATGATAGTTTGGATAAACGTTTATCCAAAAAAACTGTATATAATGGATATTTTTTGTTACTTTTGGTTACTTTTGAGTAATTTGGATACAAAAAATTGAACCGAATCGGATACTTTGGTTACTCTGAGTATAAATAACCGAACCCGTTTTAGATATTTTGGTTATTTGGTTATTTTTCAGGTTCTTATGCATGAGAACCGAACACACCCGGACCCGGAAAGATCCGACTCGAACCCAATCCGAAAAAAATAAAAATTGAATCTGATTTGTTAATCGGCCCAAATGGTCCCAAAGAGATGATGTGGGCAATGGGCTGGATTTAAAAAATAACCCAATATAGATTTGTTATTAATATTACTTGATTACCCTTAATGAAATATGCAATGCTATTAAAGAAAGAGGTATTTTTAGTAAAAAAACTAATAAGATCCTGCTTTAATAGTATAGATAACTTATTACTATAAGTAATATCAGCTACTTTACAATATACAGTATTAGTTACGAATCTATCATTAAGAAATATTATAATTATTATTAATTAATTAAATTGGTTAAAAAATCTAAAGATAAAATTAACTCTCTTTTTTGAGCAACTCGATAAAATTAACTAAAGATAAGTACTGTATTACAACCTTTTTTGGTTGATGTTAAATAAATAAAGATACTCCATAAAAGTCTTAGAAAGGGTCAAACAGAAGTAGCCAGGATGTTTTACGACGTGGCATCACATGGCGCCAAACTCGTACGAAAAAAATATATTACAAATACGGAAAAGTAAGATTTTACCCATTTTAACGGACCGTACAAAAGACAAAAGTGGGTCCCAGAAAATACTGTTCGCCACGCTGGAATGCTGACATGGCAATAGGCATGACTCATTCGTAACTTTTACACGTGTCCTGTATCTATTGCAAGTATTTTCATCATTTACTAATGTAAAAACAGTAAATACGTTTGTAATATTGCTAGGTTCACAGTCCAACCGATCTATAAACCGATTCGGAGCGGTTCCCCGAATACTGCTGTACAGTATACACTATGATCAAAACCATAACCGAATCTGATTAGTGATTACCTTTAAAATAATTCTATAAGCTTCCGCTAGTTTCGCTACAAGTTAAAAAAATACTATAACCGACAATTTTTTTTTGTTTTAAATTACCACACAATCTATAGGATAAAAATTCAATCAAAACAAAACAAAATCTTATTGTTGAATAAAAACAACAATGAAAAAGATGATCGATTCAATACAACCAACCGAGTATTAGGTAACTAAATACCAAAACCGTGCCAGGAAAAAAGTTAACAAATAACTATTGAATTACCATGTTGTTCAAAAAAAAAAAAATTACCGAAAACGTGTTAAAATGAGAAGTTATGGGAAAAACGTTACCAAAAAGATATCGGTAAAGCCTGACTACTATTATTCAAACTATAAGAAAATGGTAGGTTAATTAAATTCAGGAATGTAAAATAGATTTACCTTTGAACAAATTAAATATTGGAAATCGAATTATTTTCTTCTCTTTTTAAAAAACAAAAAAGAATTGACTTTATCTCTCTCTCTATCTCCTCGATTCACGCAGAAGGCGTCGATGTGTATAAATAGGAAACAACCATTATGTAGAGGCTCGTTTCGATTTGGTCTTTTCTCTTTCGAAGAATAAAAAAAAAAAGAGAGGAAAGCAAAGGCCCTCTTCACGCACGCATAACAAAACGCATGCATTTCTTTTAAAACTTCTTCCTCTCTCTCTCTCTCACAAATTACTCAAACCTCTCTTTCTTTCCATGGCTGTTGATGCTCACCATCTCCTTCTCTCTTCTCCTCAACTCTTCCCCAGCAGGTTCGTTTATTCATTATCTCTTTCTTTGATTATTTGGAGTTTTTTTTTCTGTGCATTGATGATTGTATTGTTTTCTTTTGCAGAGATTTAATAGTGATGAACAGTAACAACAACAACAACAACACCATGGCACCGACTAATGGAGGTTTCTCCACGAACATTCAAAACGGTTACGGCTTCTCATTGACAGACGATTCGCCTCCTCCTCTTCTGTACGGCGGTTCCTCACCCGCCGATTCGTTCACTAATTACTACGCAGATGGTGCTAATGTACTCCAGACGAGAAAACGCTCCAGAGATTCAAGATCCGATTACTATCATCTGTCACCATCTCCTTTTGCGTTTCTCGGCCATGACATTGATCTCTCCTCTCACATCAATCAGCAACAGCACGATATCGATCGATTCGTCTCCCTTCACGTAAGTCTCTTCTTTAAGAAACCGCTTCGTTATTGTTCGTACAGTTTTTCAATACGCTAACGTTTGATTCGAAATGGCACCACAGATGGAGAGAGTGAGATTCGAGATCGAAGAGAGGAGGAAGAGGCAAGCGAGGACGATCGTGGAGGCGATAGAGCACGGTCTCGCGAAGAGGCTCCGAGCCAAGGAAGAAGAGCGAGAGAGAATCGGGAAGATGAACCACGCGCTCGAGGAGCGAGTGAAGTCGCTCTCCGTCGAGAACCAAATCTGGCGGGATCTCGCTCAGAGCAACGAAGCGACCGCTAACAACCTCCGAAACAACCTCGAGCAGGTCCTGGCGCAGGTTAACGATCTAACAACCGGCGCAGGATTATTAGGTAACGCCGCTGAGGATGATGATGATGCGCAGTCGTGTTGCGGGAGTAGTTCGGGTGGAGAAGAAGCGGTTAGGCGCACGGTAGCGCCAGGCCGGATGTGCAGAAACTGTGGGGAGGTGGAATCGTGTGTGTTGGTCTTACCGTGCAGACACTTGTGCTTGTGTGGAGTCTGTGGGTCCAGTGTGCACACGTGTCCCATCTGTAGATCTCCCAAAAACGCTAGCGTTCATGTTAACATGTCACCTTGACCCCCCCGTTTATGGAAACTATTCTCTCTTTTTTTTTTTGTTAATGGATGCTTTTATTTTTTTATTTTCTCTTGAACAATTAATTGTAAGGAAATTAATATGAAAATCTTTTTTAGATAAGAAATCACGAGAAGATACCTTTGCTACAAAGAAAGAGAAAATAAAAAACTCTCGCTGTTTTTTTTAGATATTTATCAAATATTTCTTCACTTTATCTCTCAGTAAATATCTTTTAATTCAATAAAGCTTTTCATAGTAAAATCCAAAAGTTTTCTTAAATCAAAGTAATAACAATGTGGAAATCAAAGAGCCAGAAGAAATTATTTTGTAACATAAACGATATTGTAACTTATATTGAAGAAATAGAAAGATTATCTTATTGATTTTTGTTATTGTTTTATATTTTATGATGTAGATGCGTATATAATAAAATAATAAAATTATTGAGGAAAACAATAATCCCAGAACTACAGGTGAAATAAAATTAAAGTGACAAAATAGATAATTGGTGCTGGTGTGGGACCGGCTATAGCAGTTCACTGTAGGGTTTGGAAGACACGCGCCGGCAGGGAAACGTGAGAGAGGAAGAAGAGGAAAGAGACAGTGGAGGAGGTAAAAAGCTGACACGTCGGACGCGCGCAAATGTCGCTGTTGTTCGTCCTGCGTACTACTCCTGACACTTTCTCTCTCTTAATTGTTTATTTTTTTCGATACTCCATTTGTTTTCTAGCACCTTGATTTGTGTTTAATTAACTACGGGAATCCGAGATTAGTATATATTTATACTATTTATAAAGATGAATTAAATAATCATCATTCTAGGCTCAGACAAAAAAGCAATGGTAGTATGAAATCATACATATAGGTGTGTAATACAATATCATTATGCATGTCAGTATTGGAAAACATTTGGTCTAACATATTTATGACGAACTAATCATATCTTACTAACATTTTGAATATCAAAATTGAAAGCTTACGTGTGTATATATAAGCAAATTAAACATTAAGTATTGATCAATCACTGTGCAGAAAACATTTCACAACATATAAGAAAATTAGAAATAAGTTTAGCTTTATCAAAAAAGAGTTTAGTAATAGTATCGTCGTTGACAAAGGAAAATAAAATGTGCAGTAATAATAATTAAATCAGTAGTTTAATTAAATCCAGTGATAAGGGCGTAAGGGTAAGAGTAAAATTATTTTTAATCAAATTGAATAAGTAAGATTTCAAGGTTGCTTTATTCCCCTATTAATAGATATTATTATTATATTCAAAATGATTTAGATATTAAAAAGAAGATAAAAGTGAGGAGGAGACGAGAAAGCGATGTGAAGAGATCATGCGAGGATATACTCGTCGCACGAATAAAAAGTCTGAAAGCCAATTTATCTTCTTTTTCAACCTGTTTACTTTTATTTGTTGTGCCTAGAGTAAATCAAAACCTAAAAATATTGATATAACTAATGTTAATCATGCAATTGTAAGTAGTGGATTGCATATTTCTATACTAATTAGATTTAGATGTGGACATCTTTGTTTGTGCCTTCACATGCGGATCATCCAATGGAGGTGCAATATTCTAAATCATGACATTTTGAAACGTTCAATATTATCTACTCGTTTTATTAACAAGTCTTTCACACTATTTTCAAAAAGAGAGGATACACGTTAAGTTAGACAGAACTAATATGCTTTTATCTATGGCCGAAAGTTAACAAAATGAAAATCTTTAATCTATAGTTGGTTAAAATCTTCCACTATCAATATTGTAACATAATATTTTTGCACTTAAACATTAACATGTGAGCTACTGTTTGTATTTGTTGCATGCTTCGAAATAGAAATCTAGTTAAAACATCGAAGAACGATATACATCCCTGCATAGATTCCTACATTAGCATGTAACAGTTTGTCTTGTATGGTATTGTTATACAAGTGACTGCTCCATCGAGTTGTGAACTCTTATATATATATGGACAACCCGTGATTTAAGAGTTTTGTTACCCATTATTGTAATATTCAAAATGGAGATAAGATTATGTGAAAGGAACCAAACGTCACGTACAGACTAAGCAACAAATGAGTCAAGAACAAAAACAAAGAGAATGACGCTTGACCGATTGATGTTTATATAAATTGCTTTATTATTTGGAAATTTGGAAACTTTTGATGAATCTAAGGACCATTTCCCTACGGTTATGCTTTTATTTAAATAATGTGTGTATAAGCGAAACAAACGAAGCAAAAGTGGGAAGACTTGGTGTAAAGTGATGGGATATGCAAATGTTGTGGTGTTAGGGTTTGTGTCATTCAACTTGTCCACTTCTATTTTAGATATAGTTTTTTATTTACACCCATTAATTTATCCAGATTTTCAGTTTTAGTGGGGTTTCTCTATTTATTTTAAAATTAATTTTGTTTAAATATTACTCTGGAAGTTACGATTTTGATATTAACTGTTTGGAACTGTAAAACAATACTATTTGATTTCTGTATAATCAACTTCTCATCCCATAAAACGTTCACCGTTTAGGTTTCATATGGCATAAGAAAAAAATAACATATGGTTGAATGATGAATAAAGAAGTTGCAATGATCGTTTTATGCTGTGAAATCACAGCTCACTGACGTTTTTATCATGTGTTTGATTTATTGTAAAGCAACTTTTAAACATTTCATTAGCAAATTTTAAGGAAACAATTCAGTTCAAATGCCAATTCAACTTTATCCATAGTATGTAACAAAAGTCAATATGAAAAAGGCAATTTCAAGTTAACTATGTATTCCCTCCGTTTTTTAAAGATTCATGTTCTAGGAAAAAAATTTGTTTTAAAAAGATACATTTTTTACTTTTTCAATGTATTATTTAATGAAAATCTGTTAACTTCAAAAAAAATAATTGCGTTTATTGGATTTTTATTGGTTAAAGGTTATGGAAAATTGTTATTCACAAAAATCAATGCATTTTTAATGTGATTTCTTAATATATGTGAAAAGTCTAGAATATGTATATTTAAAAAACAGAGGGAGTATATGGGAATCTTTATAATAAACCGTGGAAACATACAAGCATCATGTGAGTTTAATAATGCAAATAACTAATATATAGCTAGTTAGATATATGATTAAATCAAAAATCATCTTTAGAAGTGCAACATCCACTAAACTAGACGGTTTTATTCCCAGTACATATACATAAATGTGCATAGTGGACTACATACAGCATGATCTTATTATATTGAAGATTGTAGATTACATCAAAATGTCTTTGGGAATAATTAAAGTTGAGATATAGTTGCTAAGAGGGGTCATGATGGGGAACACTAAAAACTTTATAGATTACCTTGTGAAAGGGGGCACTCATGAAATGGTCCAACCTCACTCACTACCCTATTGATTATAGTAGCTTTTGCCTTTTTTTTGTTCTTTGTCCTAAGAATATATTTAAATTAATAAAGTTAAATTAGCAATTGTATGCTTATTTTTGGGGATTGGCCCCCACTTATCAGTTTTCACCCCTAGGCCATCAATGTGATTTGACTGCATAACTATGAATAAATGAGCCCTAATGGGAACAAAAACATTTGTCACCTCTTTTAGCCTTTTAACACTCCTCTCTTGTTGTCAATGACGTGAATCAGAATCACAAAATCCCACTATAGATATAATAGATAAATTCAAATTTTCAAAGCGAAGAGTACCCACAAATCAACCATTTTCTCGATTGACTTTTAATTTTCAGAGGTTGGTCTTTTGTATATTAAGGTCTAAACTAGTAATTGTAAACAAATTGTAGACCTCCATCGATAATAGATTACTTAGATTATCTATCACTTCTTTGAAAAAATTACATTGCCAAATGATATATTAAACTTGAAGAGAGATAGGATTTGGTAAACGCAAACATAAAGAGATCAATCTTAAAATCTATACAAGCAACTAGGAGCATTTTTCTTTTTCTTCTTCTTCTTTTACGTGCGAATATCAATGACCTACCAATTTACCAAATGCCAAAGAAGAAAAATGACATTTTTCTCTTTCTTTCTTTTTTTGGCTCTTTATACTGAGTGGATTTGGTGTGAAGTATTCTGAAAGCACTGCAGAAAAAGCCACAAGACATTTGTTTATTTCTCATCATTAGTACCATCCAATTTCAAAAGATGAATAATTTAGAAAGAATTATAAAAAGAAAAATAGTGTTAACAATCAGTCATATCCCACTGAACCACAACACTGCAAAGCTCATGTGAATTAGATTTAGACCTCAAAGTGTTTCCCTTTTTGTATTATTTTTACATGTATTCAAATATCACAGAAAATATATATGATTATGATCACAATAGACCTGCACATATGTTCCTCCTATTGTTTTTTTTTTGTGCAGAATTTATGTCAGATTCTATAATGTTATTATAAGTTACAAAACTTTTTTTTTGGTGCGAGTTACAACAAAACTTGGAACTTGATTTTGATGATGGAATAAGAAAAGATATGAAAGAGTGGTAGTATGAGTTATAGACCCATCTGAATACCTATAGAATATAGCAAAATCATTGCAATCTATCTCTCACACACTCTGATACCCCCACAACTATTAACTACTATTCATGGATACTCTTTTTTCACTCTTGAACAGGGAAAAGTGTCTAGGAAAGTGTTTGTAACAGTTGTTTATTGTCTATATTAGGTGCCCATACATATCCCAAAGTCTAAGAAAAGAAGAGAAATTAATTTTAAAAGAAGAGAAAGAAACCCAACTACCCCAAATCATTTATGTAGTTTGGTTGGGGTTAGTGGGCAGATATCATATCCAAGATGTAATAGGTTTATATAAAGTTTATGTATACATGTGCTAGTTCTATGTTAATGTATACATGAAAGTCCTCTTCTTTTTCATGTGGATAGATATCATGGAAACCAGATTGGACTATGTCAATGGAATAAAAAGATCTTTTGTTAGGGAAAAGATAACTAAAGTGCTGATGTGGGTATTAAGAAACAATTAAAAGAAAAGAGAAAAATGGAGAAATCAAAAGTTTGGTAAAATGTCTATGATCTACATTTTGAAAATAGCAAATGTCTAACAGTAAAAAAGAAACAGACATGCATGAGGAGATTTAGGCTCAAGATAGCATCTTTATTCATTTAATCAACACCGATTGATGACCACAAAGCAGCACTTATTAACATAATCATGGAATTAGTTGGTAATGGCATATAACTTGACCAATACAAGAAGATGCATTAAAGTTAAGATCTACTCCCTCTGTTTTTTTAAAGATACATATTTTAGACTTTTCACCTATATTAAGAAATCACATTAAAAATGCATTGATTTTTGTGAATAACAATTTTCCATAACCTTTAACCAATAAAAATCCAATAAACACAATTAATTTTCTTGAAGTTAACAGATTTTCATTAATAATACATTGAAAAAGTAAAAAAATGTATCTTTTTAAAACAATTTTTTTTCTTAGAACATGGATCTTTAAATACTGAAGGAGTAATAACTAACACATAAGCAGAAATGTAAATACTTCAGGAATATGTACTTGGATATTAATTGATCACTGAATTAGATTTTTGGGGTTTTGAAAAAATGCTGAAAACGATTTTTCAAAAGGAAATTGAGAGAGAGATTGGACCAAACAATGAAGGAAAATAATATTGGGTGATTGCATGATGTGTTCTTCTGTCCAAAACAGTACACATAATTCACAGAAAAAAATGGTTGGGACTGTAGTAGGACCACTCACCACTGTACAAAATAATGGACCATAAGAGTTTTTGTCCCCAAGATATCAAAACCTTCCATACATGAATATGATACCCCCTAAAGTTTGATCTTTTATGTGTCAAGTTGTTTATAATGCATCATCATCATCATCTTAAAAGTATCTAACTGGGGCATGGCTCTCCCCCTTGGTTTTAAAGAAACACCACGTCTTTGTCTGTGTACCAGACAAGTTTTCCAAGATCAATCAATAGAGAACCTGCTTAGAATAAGAAAAATTCAAATATCACAATGTGGTTATAAGTCTTTGTCAGTAGTTTTCTGTATAATCAAATGCAACATCAGCGTATCAATTCCAATTCGTGGTTGATACGTTGAGATGTTAATGGATGATCCTTAAGTTTGGTCTGTGATTTGGCTTTATCAGGGAAAAAATGTAGAAAAGAGAACAAAAAAAAAAATATATATATATATATATTATTATAAAGAGAGGTGTGTTTAGTTGATTCTTGATGCTTCAATCAACCTCAAGATTTTGTCCTTTATGCTTTGAATTGTGTACCCTTCATTTGGTGATGAAGATGCCAAAATGACAAGGACATGAATCCATTAACTTGTTTAAAGTTTTCAAGAAAGAAAGGAAGAATCTGACTCTGGATTGCAAATAGATAGGTTTCAACTATATATAGGTTAGTTAACATGTTCAAACAAGACACGCACCTAACTAAAGGACATAAACAGACAACTAACTATGCAGTTTATCACGAGAAACCAAGTGTTTTATTTAATTAGTCTTTATCCGTAAAAGTAAAAACTGATTTATCAGCAGCCTATTACCATGAGAAAGAGTCTTGTTTGTTTATTATCTTTCAAAAAAACAAAAACAGGGCCAGCAAATATGAACGAGACAGGTATTTTGGTTCGTATAATGTGCAACTCTGTGGTCTAATAATGAAAAACACTGACCTTTTTGTTCTCAGGTCTCAAATGGGGAGTGTGGAGTGCGACTTAAATTGTCCTTCCCTTTGGCTCTTTTTTTCTTCTCATGATGCTCTTCACAAAGCCACATGAGTTTCTGGACCCCCTTCTCTTGCATTCAAAAAAATAAATGTTCCTTCGTGTGTGTGTGTGTAAACACATAGAAGATTCTTCCCCTTATCGTTTTCTCAAGAAAACAAATCAAGAGAGTCGTGTACACTGAGAAAAAAACAAGTGACATTTATAATACACAACAACCTCCACATGGACAAGATTGTTTCATAATCGCATTCACAGTACACAGTCACATCTCCCTTGGTACCATATTGTTAGCGGTATGACACGTTATAGCTTTCATCAAGATAGCATTCTCAATCAAACAGATAGTATTATTTACGTTCTGGTTCTTGGAGACAAGTCAATAATATCTTGAACAAGTAGTACTACTCAAACACGCGATAATGATCAAGTGGCATGCAAGCTTTTGTTTGCTAAGCAACATGGGTTCGAAAGCACCCCACTACACAGTGGAGTGTGACCATGCGGATATGAATCCATTGTTTACGGTCCATTTGAATATACAGAGAGACGTTTCCATGTTTTGGGGTTTAAACAAACAAAAAAAGACAATGGAATGTAAAAAGAAAGGATACATCAAACTGCTTCTAATTTTCAGAGCCCTTAGACTAAATCTTATGTCTCTGGTTTTGATGTAACATCAAGAGATAACACTTGAAGACTGCGTTTCATTACATACATTATTCACTTCTCTCCGACCACAGAGTGCAACAAATCTCTCTTGGAACAATAACAAAGGGCACTTCTCGATCAAACTAGAACCAGCATAAGCCTCTTTGAGAAAGACTGTACCTCTTGCTCCTTTGTTAGTAATGTAGAAGATCCCCTGATGCTTTATCAAGCAAAGTATTAGTCTCGACGGAAGCAAATACTCCGAGTGAAACGCGTCCAGCTGAGCACACGTCACTCTCTTCTCCATCGTTAAACTGAGCAGCTCGTGAAGCAGTGCCACAACTCGTTTCCTAGCTCTGGGATCCGCAACATCAAATCTTCTCGCGTTTAGGTAAGGAGATGGAAACTCCATCTTCTGCCACTTCTCGAACTCCTCTAGATAACTCGCGTTAGGCCTAAAGCCAGGAGGAAACGAAACCTTAAAGGCATTTGGTCCCAAGAAGTTACCATCCTTTGTGATCCTAACCTTCTTTCTCTTCTCAAGAACTCCTTCACGTGCCAACCTATCTTCCCTTGCGGTGATAGCCAGTGAAGAGTCCCAGTTCTCTAACACAAGATGGACTTTACCATTAACAACCTTCAAAGAGAAAAAATCTGGATACTTGGGGATCAAGTTACTCTTAAAGTCATGAGGCAAACCCATTGCAGACTGAATAAACTCAACTTTCTCCAGAGGCACTCTGCAATCAACAGACATCATCAGCAGCTTCCTAAGATTGTTAACGAGAATAGGTTCCATTGACTCTACAGCTTCACCTTCCTCATCTGCAATCTTCTTAGCTTTCTCAGTCAGCATAACGCAAGGAGGCTCTCTGTTGCCACCTCCAACGTGGAATATCGAAGGGTACTTCTCAATGGCAGCCATTAAGTTCCATTTCTGAACAAACCCAACATGCTTCTCGAGATCCCTTAGGAGAATGCTTCCATGTTTCTGCGTTTGGATCATGGATTTGAGTTGGAGTATAAGAGCTGGCTTCTTCTTCAGGTCAATGGCTTTGTCAAGCTCGTGAACTCTGTGGTACACTTTCTTCTTCGGTCTAAATCCTCCACCCGACTTGTGTCTCACCTGGACATAGAAACATTGCGATTCCTCCAACATAGTCTTCTTCAAAAACTGGTTCAGACCGGAAGTAACTAAATATCTTCTGTATGGTGATGGTTTAAACATTTTATCGAACACTTTATGTGCACAATCCGAAATACAGAACAACACAACACCTACTGGCTACAACTCGTTTATAAAAAAAAAAATATTACACACGCCAAAAGAAAAATAAATACAAACTCAGGCCCGACGTGTTATGTATAAATCAGCCCACTGGGCGGATCTGATAAAAAGAAAAGATAATTTGCAATTGATTGGGCCCGTTGAGCTATTAGTAAACCAGCCCAATGGGCCGGATGGTTTAAATTTGCGCTCCTTTTTTAGCTTGTCGGAGAGGAGTGATTGTAGCTTTGTAAGCCTACACGCTTCCTGATATCTTAAGAAACAGTAGAAAAAGTCTTAGAACATGAAAACAAAGCCTATGATCAATAGGAAGCCACGAAATCTTGAATCAGAAGTCAACTTGGGGAAGCTTGAGGAAGAGAAACACAAACCTGCAGACTAGAGCTGAAGAGGAAGACAAGCACATACTTATGCAGAGGAAAATAAGCATTTAAGTTCTCAACTATTATCATCGAAAATCGTCTTCGCCGTCGCTGGAAATCGTTTTCATTTAAAGTTTGATTTGAATTTGGAGTTTTCGAGTTTTCAGATTTAATAACAAGGATAATTGATATAGAAAATTAAGGGATTTGTGTATCTATGACAAGAAAGCAAATACACCAATTCATTATGTTATCAAATACGTATGTATTAGTTCTCTAATATCACTAAAAAGTAGAGAGATTAAGTTTCACATCACTTTTATTTTGATAATTTATACTCCCACAGTTTTATATCAATTTATATTCTTTTCGTTTCATAAAGAATGTTATCTATGTTGAACTAATTAAATTATATTCAGTTGATTAATTAGAGCAAATATTTTTCTTAACATACTAATAATATATATAATCGGACTATATATCGCTAATATGTGTGAAATATGTTAAAATGACATTCCTTTCTTGTAGAGTAGTAATTTGACTGACCAATGCAAATGAAGAAATGCTTGAATCTTTTTTTAAAATGCGATTGGTTCTTAGTTTAAGAAATTTATCTAAATTTAGTGAAATGCTCTTTGTATATAACAACAAAATTAATTTGAAATTGACCAAGACTCTTTTCTTGAACAAGTATACGTATGAAATAGATTTAATACCTTTTTCTAATTCATCCCAAATCAAATAATACTTAATATACATCCAAATTCTTTTTAAATAAAATAAATGAATGTCCCACCAATCATGTACCGTCTCTGTCTCTGTGTGTGCGCTTAACTCTCTCTTATAAACCATTAACCAAACATTCGCATATACTTGTCTGTTTCTCTCTATCCATTGTCTGAAACCAAACATGAAGTCTCTGCTTCACCGCTTCTCACAAGTCGCCGACTCCTCCTCCTTCTCCTCTTCCTCCCACTCGTTTCGCTGCAACCAGATTCTCTGCTGCGATGTTCATCACCCAACGTTGGTTAAACGAGCAACCGTCGCGTCGAGTATCCCTTCAGGTCTTGTACCGGTTAACGTCGGAGAGAAGATGGAGCGATTCTTGGTGAGTGCTGAGTTGCTTAACCACCCTGTGTTCGTCGGTTTGCTTAACCGATCTGCTCAGGAGTATGGTTACGCTCAGAAAGGTGTTCTTCATATCCCATGTAACGTATTCGTGTTTGAGAAAGTCGCTGAGGCTCTCCGATCTGGAACCTCTCAGTCTCATGATGTGCCGGAGCTTGTTTCATTGTTATCCGGCGAAGATGTGTCTCTGTGGTTAATTACAGAGTAGCTAATGGTTGTGTTTCTTGATATTTATATATATGCCAAGGCCATTTTTGTTTGATCTTCTCCTTTTATTGTACTGATCAAAGGAACATTTTCTTGGTGATTGAGAATGAGAAGTGTATTTTCGGTTTCGTCTCCAAATGGCTTTTAATTGGATAAATAAAATTAAAGACTTAAGCTAAAGTGACGAAAACATTACGGATAATCATCACTTATTCAATCAAAACGTGAGTTATCCATTGTAGTATAGTTTAACTATTAAAACTAATCATTTTAAAAAGAAATTAAGTCTCAAAGGAATTGATTAATAAATGATAAAGATGTTGATTATACTGCCATGATATATTCCCAGCACCTAACATTTCCCCCAATAAATTGATTAAAAATAATCAGATGTGAGTCATACAATTTTAAATAAATTGAAAGTATTTGTTTATTATATATAACTAAATAATTATATACTAAGTAGTCATATAACCCCTGTTCAAAAACGCGGCCGTGGACGCTATTCGGTGGGTGGCCACGGCGAGTTGGGCCAAATCGGTGAATTCAGGCGTTGACCCGCGTTTGACCGCCTAATTCCCGCGTTGACCGCCTAATTCCCGCCTAATCCCGCGTTGACCGCCTAAGTTTTTTTTTTTTTTTTTTTTTTTAAAGCTGAAATACGATTGATTATTTTTATTCATTATTAACAGATTTGTATAATTATTGATTACTAAATAGTTACAATTAGTTATCTAACCCAAAACAAACACATATATACTACATTAGGGATTTTCTCGTATCAAACACGCCCAAATCTAAATGTTCGATAAATTGAAAGGAGATCGTTTCAAAAAATTATCTAAAAAAGTTATAATTATGTATAAGAACTTGTGTCATCATATTTAAAATTAACTAAACATATTATAAATATATTAAATTGTATTTAAAACTAGGCCCCGCGTAATCTCCGAGTACTCCCCGATTTTTCGGTAACTCGCTAGGTCCGGACTCGCCGTCCGACTAGCGCCTAGCGTAGTTTAGAACAGGGCATATAACTAATCAAGTGGATATTGATTTCAGAGAATCAGACAGGCTATAATATATTTATATCTTGTACGTTAACCTTTTGAAATTTGGAATAATAACATGACCAAATGTTATATCAACT
This sequence comes from Raphanus raphanistrum subsp. raphanistrum, assembly GCA_019706035.1. Lineage (NCBI taxonomy): Eukaryota > Viridiplantae > Streptophyta > Magnoliopsida > Brassicales > Brassicaceae > Raphanus > Raphanus raphanistrum. Next base: position 57,588,013 of record CM033988.1, read on the forward strand.
TCTTATGTAAATAGTGAGACAGTGACCTACATTAAATTGTACTCCTTCTGTTTCAGAAAAATGCAAGTTTTTTTTTTAAAAAGCTTCAAAAATTTACATTTTATATTTTAATGTATGTTTTATCAAATGATAATAATTAATTGTAAATATCAACAAAATAAATTGTAATCATTCTATTTTTATTGATTCAAAATTATGCATATTGAATCTAGATTTAATATATTTTATTAATATGTCTGAAAGTTATAAAATATGTATCATTTTCAAACACAAGATGGATGTATTTTTAAGAATTCAGCAACATGAATATGTCACGCAATGCTCTCGACAATGTAATGTAACATCCATTTCAATTCGTTTTGTCGGTTGAAAAAGAAAAAGAAATAGCTAAATGAAACTTAGGATCTGAAATAATGACTATCACACACGATTTATTAAGATTATTTTTAAGACTAGGATAAAATGTTCTCACATGGCCATATCTTGCATGTACCGTTGTACGGCTGGACTCTTCGTGGGAAACAATTTGCTTCTCTGTTCACAGATTACAGCATATATTTGGTGAGATTAACAATTCTGTTCAAGGTACACGGTTTAGAGATGTGGCGACCTATGTGTGGTTAAAAGGATGATATCGCGTATCTTTTAAACTCTAAAGCACATGTACTGTTTTGTCCGAGTGTTCCAATTTTATACAACGTTGGTACGACGTACTAAGCGAGTTTTTAATTAGATGAACTGGAATGATCGTAATTTCAACACAACCATGATTACCTTTAATTATCTACAAGATTCCATGATTACCAAAGTGGCTCTGAATTTAGGGAAAGAAAACAAACTAATAGAATTTATTACTAAAATATTATATAGAGAAGTACTGAAAATCCACTTCAACAAAACCATTCTCAAAACTAGTTTGAACAAAAATTTAAACGATAACATTAAAAGAAAAAATGGTTTTTCAAATTCTCTTCTTGGACTTAGGGCTCTTCGGTTTCTTCTTTGCCACGTTACTCTGTTTCTTCGTTGGATTCTTCTTCCGAAACTCAAACTCCATTCTCACCCTCTCGTCCTCTTTAATGCCTCGCAGAATGGTAAAATTCTCTTTCAGCTTCTTCCTGAGCTCACCCATGTTGATTTCAGGAACATCTTCACCGCCACTCTCACGTTTCCGTTTGTTGTTCAGCTTCCGAGACTCGCTCTTAGGCTCAAACGATTCCTTCTGAAGAGAGTAATCTGCAAACGCTTGCTGCGGAGTCACTGCAGAGAGAAACGTTTGGTTTTGAGAAGTGTTCATGTTGGAGATTGTTCCAGCCATCGTTGAGATCGCTGGATGATAGTGTTTGGTCAAGAGGTTGAGTTCCCATAGCACTGATGCGAAAGCCCCGCTTAGGTTAGGATCTGTTGCGTATGGCTGATACTTCTGCAGATTGAGATATTTGTATAAATATTTCAGAAAGTAAATTTGTATTTAATATGAGAGTGTAATGATCTGTGACGTACTGCGATTGAACCGGAAACAGAGCCGCCTCCAGCATCGTTCTCTAGAAGGTTTCTGCATTTGACGTTTCTCTGGAGGAGAATTTTCAATGTGACAAGCGCTGTAACAGATTTGCAGAGTGAGAAACGGGTTTGAGGATGAATGAATGTGTTTAGTGATGTTTGTTACCTGACATAGACTCAGCACAGCCGAAGCATAGCGCGAATGTGGCTAAACGTTTTACAAACGCAGCTGCTTTCTGCATGTCTTGGTGCCTGTCGTCGCACAGCATTATCTTCAGAGACTCGGCCAACACTTCACCTGAATCTCTGTTAAACATTCACAAAAGGCGTCTTAAGAGTCAACTAGATTCAAGCTTATTCCGCGGGTTGAAAAAGTTATATAACAAACCTTCCAGGGCGGTACTCGAGAAGGAGGTTGTAAAGCTGGACAAAGAAGTCTTGCAAGTCAACGTTCAAGGCGTTTAAGTTGCTCCTCATGACTTTGAATGCGACAAGGCAACACCTCAGGCGTTCAGATACTGTCAGCAGTTTCGAGTTTTTCTTCTTTGAGTCGGTGGAGACGCTACTGCTAGACGCAAGCTTCTTTAGATAGTTCATGAGATCTCCGATGTAGTCCAAGTCCAATTGTTGAGTGAATTTCGCCAACCCATCCAAGCATGGAGCGAGCAAAGGGTGCGGACCGAAGGCGTTAGGATTCAAAGTTGTGTCGTCTTCTTCTGTGCTGCTGCAATTAGTCAAAGTGACAACGTCAAAAACAACACACACAAAGCGCTATCTAGTTATCTGTGACTGTAAAGCCTTACTAGAACTAATTTATAAATCTATGGAAGTACCTTTCGCCAATTGAATACATTGTTTTTCTCAGGATACGGAAGTAAGTCTCAAAAACAGCAGATAGTGTCTCCGTCTGCATCTTTCGCCGCTCCATAGCATCTGGTTCATAGGTAACTCCCTTGTAATCAGCATTAACCTGAAAAAAGTCATCAAAAGATACCACTTTAGATCAAAGGAACAGTAAGACCGGGAACTTCTGATGTTATGGTCGTAAACGAGGGAAAACAATAGCAAACCTCAAATTTCACACCTACATATCTATTGCACAAAAGGAAAAGGAAAGTAAACTACCTCATCTCTGATCTTAGACATCATTTCTCGCTTGGATTTCTTCCTCTCGTTTTCCTGCACTTGGTTTTGCTCCTCTTGGTTATTTCTCTTATCATTTTTCTTAAATTTCTTCTTATTGGCTTCCTCTCTGTCACGCTTCCCGATATCCTCGTCGAAGCGTATGGACATGAACACCTAAAGACGGATAAAACCAAGGTTAAATAAATGACAAAAGAGATAAGAAAATATAACTAGATTGTTCTTGGAGAATACTATCCCACTAATTACACGCCTTGTATTAGTCTTACGAGATGCTTTCAACTGAAAATGATCATTTCGAGATCTAGCCTTTTCACATCAGGAGCAGTTCTTGCACCTCTACCCAATTAAATGATGCATAAATGTGTAGTTCCTAGAGTGTTGAAATAAGACCAATGGGCATACCTCAATAGAGTTAGGATGAAGTTGGCAATTTTGAGATTTGACTTGATCAGCAATCAAGCGTACAGCTTGCACAGTCAGCTCACCGCCATGTTTCCCTTCATTGGAGAAAAGAGACCTAATAGTAGTGCAACAAAGTCTCCTGCAAACACAACCATGCGCACCAAGTGAGTCTGATAGGAACCAAATAGATGCAGTAAAATGAAATGACTATGACAAAAGGGATATTAACACTTCTACTATGGGTTATAATCCAAGAAAATCATTCAAGATCTCTGAAAAAGAGTTAGAACAACCAGGACCTTACGACTTCGTCTGGGGAGCTAATATTCCTGACAACAGCAGTTAACAGGTTATCACGGTAGTTGAAGTGAGGTTTCGCATCCAGCAATGTACAAATGCACCGATTGGCAACTTGGTTATATACTGGCTGCCTTTCAAAGGCCATCAACTTCTGCAGATATGACTGTTAAGGACATCAGCAGCAAAGGCAAATGTGTTAGAAATATATTCAGAGGAATGAAGTATCAAATATAATCGATATGCATACCTTGTATGCTTTTAATAAAGTTGACTCAAAGAATCGTGTTTTCTTTACATCCTTTGAGACCTTCATCTCGAGCTCTTTGTCCGTAGGAAGTCTAATCCGATAGCTGGCACCACCAACAAATTAAAAGATGTCAATTCCAAATCATAGAGGGGGAGAACTAAAAGACTGATTAACAAAAAAAAAGTGTGAGAAAGAAATGGATAAAAATTACCCAGGAATAATATCTTTAAATACGGCCAACACAGATAACAAGCAGAGTTTCACTATCTTTGCATTTTCATCTTTGGAGATGTCTAACATTGCCTTCAAGGATCTTATGCTAGCCTCTGGATCAGAAAGTAGTAGCATTCCCAACTCTGCAAGTCTGTTTTTCTTATTTTCAAACGTCTCTTCAGCAGATAGTTCTTCTTTCACTTCCGCCTGACAAAACAAAAAGTCCTTCACATGTTAAGAAATGATAAAAGAAACCACAAGGTGATTTCGCTTTTTTTAATGGACAGGTATTATCAAGGTCAAGATGCAGAAAGCTATCAAGAATGATGCACATTAAGCATGTAAAAAGAATGAAAAATTAAAACTTTTAGCAACTTAATATTATGGAGAAAAATTAGAGAAACTAAAAACAGGCAATCACCAGAACTGCTGCTTGGGGTGTTTCTTCCTCTTGTATAATCTCTTCAAGCACTTCCTTCTCCTGTTTCTTTGCATCTTTCTTACTCTTTTTCGCTTTTGCTCTCCTTTGAGATTTGTTCAATATATGTTCATCTTCCAGGACATCCTCCTCTTCTGCCTCATCTGGGTCTGCTTCAGCTAATTTCGACTTCTTTGTCACTGAACCATATCAAACACGCAAGCAGTACAGGTAAGAATCCAAAGATTGTGACACTAAAACAAGGAGAAAAATATAGTTTTTTCTCGATTACCAGTTCGATAGTGGAGTTTTCCATCTAAGGTCTTGACAGGGAGCACATCAACAGGATCCACTTGGATCTCGTTACTCCCTTTCTCTTCTTGATTTACCTTCTTCTTTGATCGCTCCTCCTCATACTTATCCTCCACTGTCTTTGCTTCACCAACGCATTGCCTATCGTAATGAAAAACGAAATATCATCTAACACACAGCTTGAATACAACCACTGTATATAACAAACAAGACCTCTTTCGCTAATAGCTTCCGAATATATAAATTGAACACTATACCTAAGCAACCACTAACAATAGAATGAATCTGAAATTTCACTCGCTGATGTCATCAAAATGAGGAAAACTCAACAGATTCAAAAAAATAATAGACGCACGAAGAATCAATCTCGAAGGGAACTATACGCACCTGTTGATAGCAGTGGTGTCAATTCGAGAGACGAATCGGGCGTATTCCTTGTTCTCTTCGACGAACTTCACATCCTCGTCGGAAAACTCAATCTCCTCTTCTCTTACTTCCGGCGGAAGCTGCGGCGGAGGTATTGCCTTCTCTTTGCGGCGACTTTTCCCCATTATCCCTCGTTAGTTCAGCAGCAGCTAGAGAGAAGAGAAGAGAGGAGCGGTAGGTTTTTGTGAAATTGAAAATTAGGGTTCAGGGTTTAAGTGCGACGACCGAGAATAGTTAAATAATATGAAGATGTAACAGTTTGATATTGGCCCAGGCCCATTTATTGGTACCACTAAGTTTAGATGGACCCAAAGTGGTCTCTATGTGGATTAGTTTCCAGCTGAGAAACCGACTTGGTGTTTTTTAAAAAAATATTAATTTATATTTTCAGAAATCTGAATGTTTTCTTCATCAAACTAATTATTAATGTAATTTTCCGCATTTTCAGAGGTTGACGTACTAAGATAATCACATGAAAATATAAAATAGTTGTATTTTCCATACTATAATTGTTTTTTGGGGGTTTTGCATGAAAATCAAAGCTGAAAATAATAAAAATCCAAAATCAATAAATGGAGGAAACAAGAAACTGACACGTGGATTTTAAATGCTTTCGTGAAGGAAGGAAACAAATTTCATAAATGTAAGCAGGAGCATTGATTACGATTTAATAGATGTCACAGTCCAAATTAATTGAATTCGTTTCCATTAGGATGACTTTCTTAGCAGTTTTCTCTTTTTTTCTCTCTCGTTTTTTCCATTCATTATACTAATATCTAAATCCACAAAGATAACTTTAAATTGTAGCTTATGTTACATGAAATTACGACTGTTATATTGTCAGATTTTCGGTGAAGATGACACCAGTATATATTTTAAGATAGTGTTGTTATTTACTTATTTAGTTATAGACGTAAACCTAATTTCATAACTGTAGACGTACGACGACATTTTTGACATCTTTATTGTAAAACTAAAATTGCGCTAGATTTTATTTTGGATAAAGACGAATATCAAACTATATATTATACGTATCTGGAGAGTCTTTAAATGCCACACATTCAGAAATGTTAATGCCAAAACTATGCTACGTACGAAGTATTAATATTTATGGTCCCACTCTGGTTTTATATGAAGTCTTTAATCAATCTCATCTACTCGTCGACCGTAATAAAATACTACCGTAAGACCCTAGTCCATGCATCTACATGCATGTTGCATTACTACGTTTCCTTACGTTGACATACTATATTTTCTATTTTAAAGTTATTGTATTGAATTTTCATATTTTTAGTAGTTATCTGCGATTCAGGGCCGGTCCAGAGGGGAAGCCACCCAAGCTATCGATTAGGACATCCAATTTAAAGGGGCATATTTTCTATAAATTTTTGTTACTATATAGATAAAAATAATTTTATAAAAAAATTTAATTGAAACTATACTTATTGGACATTCTTACTTATGATATTTTGAAGGCATAATTCAAATACTGAAAATTTCTTTAAAATGATATTCATTCGAACATAAATAGTGGTATTTTATTTATGGAATTAATATTCTACAAGAATCAATGTCACAATAGATTAGAAAGCCTACTATAATATTTGTTTGTTGAAGAATGATTGTTATATGACAAATATAAATTATTTAGTGGGCATTTTTACTTATGATATTTTGAAAGCATTTTACTTATGATATTTTGAAGGCATAATTCAAATACTGAAAATTTCTTTAAAGTGATATTCATTCGAACATAACTAGTGGTATTTTATTTATGGAATTATTATTCTACAAGAATCAATGTCAAAATAGATTAGATCGCCTACTATAATATTTGTTTGTTAAAGAATGATTGTTATATGAAAAATAATTATTTAGTATGCATTTTAGGATATAAGAAATATCGATCATCACATATAAAGAAGTTTTAAAAGGTAAAAGTAGTTATTAGTAGTATAATATGTTATTTAAGAGATTACCTAAATTGATTTTGTTATCGATCAAAACTGTTATAAGAATTGATTATATTTATTTAATGAATGCTTTTACATGGAAAATGCAAAAAAGTATATTTTAATATTTTAGATTTACTGTTTTAGTTCAAAATTTTAAATTACTTTTATATTAATTTTTTTATAATTTCAATACGAAATATTAAAAGGCATAGTTTTAAAATTGGATTAGGGCATTGTTAAACGTTAGACCGGCACTGCTGCGATTTACTCCCTCTGTTTTTAAATAATAGATGTTTTGAGATTTTCACGCTTTTTAATAAAACATATAAAAACTTACTTATTAGTGTATAGTTTTTTGTTATTTTATATTTCCTATATTTCTAAACCAATAAAATTTCAAGAAATGCAATTAATGTTTTTGAGATTCACAATTATTCATAATTAGTTGACAAAAATTACATTGAAAATATGAAAAATATATCTTTTTGAAACAAAATTTTTTTCTAGAACATACATCTTTTAAAAACAGAGGGAGTATTATGCGTTAGCTGCAGTTATTGATGATTCATACGAAAATGGGTGCACTGTTGACCTGAGCAGTTGAAGTTAGGTCGGCATACTTTTAAATGACCTTATGATCAAATTAAATTCTCCAGACTTAACCACACAGGTATTACAAAATTAAGTTCTCTTAAAATGGAACAGTTGTCCCATTTAATTGGCCTTTAATCAGTTTTCGTCAAAACACATTTGAATACTAGTATTTTCTGTTTTTTGAGTTTGTTGAAGGTATCATGCATGCAAACCACTTCATAGTTTCATTTAGTAGTCAATCAATTCTCTTCAAATCCTTTTCTTTTTAGTATTACCTTTAATAGAATATCATAACCAGTCAGATCAAAGAAGTATTGGGATCATCTAGCACCCTTTGTTTAATACTATTAGTATGTTTTTATATTTACAACATATATAACGCTTTATTAAAAATGTATTAATTATATATGATTAACAATTTTTAATAAGTTTACACCACTAATAAATTAATGAAATTACTTTCTTTTGAAATTTAAATTTATCAATGTTAAATAAAAGATATATTAAATCATTAGAATCCATCTTCTCTGCCATATTCTTTTGGTAAAACAAATTTACATTCTGATAACGCGTGGAGTATATAAATGAATTAACAGAACTGTCAACAACAGAAAGTGTGTGTTTCTACAAAAGACAAAACGAATTTAGATGAACAAATACAACGAGTGTAACTATCGTCCAACCAACCATGCATGGACTTTGTGTAAATTCAAAGTAGAAATTAATAGCATAGCAAAGCCAAAATTAATACAATTAAATATTCTGATCCGTAAGTTCCATATTTCTTGTTCTAAATAATTCTACCTAGTAATTATTGTTTCTTGGTAGTTCAACATAACGCATTTACAGAATAGTAATACCCTAAAAAAATCCATCGCATCAAATTTTTTGGGTCTTTCTTTTCAAATTTTTATCTATCATTTACAACATATCACCAAGACCCCCCAAAGAATAAAAGATGTTTCAGTTAAGCCCCATAAGTTTCAAATTGATATGTTGAGATCAATCTTAACCTTCTTCTTCATGGAAGAAGAAGAAGAATCCGTGGGCAGAGAAACAACTGTATCGCATCTCGGACACCTCGGGTTGTTCTTCATCACCAGAACGTAGCTCAAACACCCAGGACACCCAGCCGCCACCGGCGACGCAGCCTCCGTCCGATGATGACGAAGATGATCGTCCGGCGATTGCCGTTTCCTGAAGGTAACCGGATCTCTCTCGGCCCTCTCAAGAGCCGATTTCACCTTGTCCAGCGTGCAGACGCTCTGGAAATTACGGTTAGGCGATAGAGAGAGAGGATGGGAGGGACGAAGCTTCAGCTCCGGGGAGGTGTCATCGAAGAGGTTAAGCAGAGGCTTTGCGTGATGAGGATTGGTTGGATTCGGAGGGAAATTCAAATCCTGAAACGTCGTCGTAGTCGTGGTCGGTACTGTTTGATTGGATGATGATAGATCTGAGTTTGTTATCGTCGACGAGCTCGTTGAGTTGCATCGTTGCAGATAAACCTTCCCTGACTGTTTCAGAAAAAAAAAATCAATTCTCTCTGTAATTCATTCGATGAGAGAGAGGAGAGACCGAGAGAGAGAGAACGAACCTTGAGATCGAGACGTTTCTCCCATCCGGTGGGGACTTGAAGATCGAGGTCGAGCTCTAGTGACCGATCACCTCCTCCTCCTCCTCTGCTCCCGAGGAGATCGCGAGTCATCGGCGCCGATTTCGCGCCGGAGGATTCTTTCGTCACCGTTCGATCGTCGTTGTAACCGTTTAGTAACCGTACGAGGGAGCTGACGTCAGCAGCCATACCGGAATTGAGAGGAATGAAGAGAGGGAGAGAGAGTAATGGTAATGGAGGTGTGTAAAAAACGCAGAGTGGGTTATATAGAACGAGTCATTATTTTGAGAGCCCAAGTGTAGAAATAAAGATTGTAGAGGAAAATTGAATGCAGTTTTAAATTTTTTATTGATTGCTGTAATTTATTGAATACGTTTCATATTAAATATTTATTGTAAATTTCGAATTTTATATTACGTATGTGTTTGATAAAATTTATAATTTCATTTATATTTATATTTTATTAATTTGCAATAAATAAAATAAGAGAAATTAGGCTCTATATTAGCATGTAGTATTCAAAAATTTTAATGGGTTTATTTGTGTAATAACCAAAATAAAAAGAAATTAATTTTATAAAAAATGAAGAAAAAATAGAAGATAAGCAGTGGTGAATATACAAAGAATATGAGTGGAGATGTCCACCGTAAGTTTGTAATTTTAATGTAACTTTAGTCAGATTTTTTCAATTTGTCCATGTTAAATTTTTTAAGTTACAAAAGTTTAAACAATATTTTATAGTTTTACTCCTGATCAAATCTTGTTCTAGATCCACCACGGAAGAGAACAAGTGATTTTATTTTTAGGTAATTAGTGAATTTATGTTCTTTTTTAGACATAGTTTATCTGTGTGGTTATATGACCTAATTTCCTATTCTTAATGTTAATCAACTAATTTACATCGATATTGTATATAACTAATTTGGCTAGCTACTTCATTTTAAAGTAGATTGTTAGTAAAAGAATAAATTTATAGTAGAAAAATGAAGTATTATTCAATATTTTACAATTTTTGGTTCAAATTTGATTTTTATTTTTTTTTTTCTTTTAGAGTTGATTTACATTGCTTTCTCTCTGGTGTAGAAGCTATGCAGTATTAATGAGGAGGTTACATTTATCGTTGTACCATTATTGACTAGCATTTAAATTTAATGAATTTAATGTGTGTTGATCTCTAACCCTTTTTTCTTTCCTCTACTCACGCTCTACACGTTTTCTAACTATTCGATTTCTTGCGTATCCTTACCATATTTTTGTCACATTTAGATTTCTATATAATTTTACATCTTTATGACATTAAATATACACATCCTCCTTCTTCACAACAGTAACCCACTCTTTTATACCTAAGTGTACTGTTTCTTTTATGTTTCCTTGTGATATATACAGTAGTATTTTTCTTGTAATTGTGTGTGTAGCATTTTTCTTGTACTGTTAGTTTTTTTTGTGTGCCAGCTTCTTGTAGTAATCGTCGAATGGAGGAGAGACAGAGCCAAAGTGTCTTAAATGCGATAGTGAGACGCATTAAATGCTAAGAGTCTCTCCATAATTACTTTTCAAACCTTATTACTCCAATTAGTGATATGACTAATTCCCTTTTATTAGTCAACCGTGATTAGTTAAATACTTCCTCCGTGATCAAGTGATATTTAGAAAAAGAAAATTGTTTCAAAATTAATTGATATTTTTATTATTTTAGATATAACTTAATGTTATTTAGACTTGTGACTAATTATAAAATATTATTTTTTCTTTGTATCATTTTAAGAAGTGTTTAAAGTTTTTGCATAAAAATTAAAAAAATACAAATTTTTATGTAATTTATTTTGATTACAGTTTCAAATGACATTAAATCTTATCTAGAATTGTGAGAGAACATTATTTATTATAAAATAAAATTAAAATCCCTAACACCATTTAAAATGATACAAAGGGAATATATTTTTATTGGTTAAATTAATTTTATTTAATTATATTTATACATAACCAAGATAAACTGTATGAAAATTTATATTTTCTTAATTCACGTGTAAATACCTTAAATTCTATTTAAAATAATACAAATGGAGCAGTACTGGTAGTAGTGTAGTACTGATTGATGACTAATTATGCAATTCATTACGCAAGAAAATCGTTTCAGATTTTTAAAAATCTTCATTTCGATTGCCGTTTCGAACTTTTTTCCATGTTGTTGGCTTTGAAAACACATATGCGACACTTCCTAATTTGTGTTTAAATTACAGTCACGGGAAAAACTATACCGACGTTATTTATCGATTTTGTTTAATTGTTTGCAAGTCAACATTTAGAAAAGTATTTATATAATTAATGGCAACAAAAATGGCAAGATATTAATTAATTGGCTTTTTTAGGAAATAGGAAGGTGTAAGCATTTAAGAACAGACCCCTATAGCTTTGAATATAAAGTTTCTTTTATTTTTCTACAATTTTCTCCTAGCTAGGGTGACGAAATGATGATGCTCACGGATGATATTCTTAAATACCTAACATTTTATACACACATTCACGAATACTTTATCGGGATTGATCACTTGACGTAAGAAAGTTACTTCTAATAAATATCTCAACAAATTGTTGTAAAAAATAAATAATAGTTCGACAGACTTTTTTTCTGAACAATTTATATGTTATTTGGTGTACATTAATGTATATTCGTGAGGATACTTGCTCCTAACCAGACGGCTGGCTCTAAATGTGTAACCGTATCAATATAAAATGCAGTGTGTATTAAATTTGGTATATTAATGTGTATGGCAGTGAGACTGGTCTTAGGATTTCAATGCATTTAAATGGGAGATTGGTGTGGTTATTAAATTGAAGGTTAAATGAAATTAGATTTATTTTAATGCACATTACAAACCTTAAAATCCCAGGCATTTACTCACTCTGAAGTCTATTTAAGTATTAGAATATAATTTCTCCGTTTTATTTTCTTTTAGGCTGGAGTGGGAATATTGGTAATGCATACTTTCCACTAAAATGTTTATATATCTATGTATTTTATACTGCATGATTTATTAGTCAGGGAAAAACATACAGTATTTGTTTTGTATACATCCAAGAGCTGCACAAGCATTCCAATAAATATCCAAAATACATTTTTTTTGGTAATCATATCCAAAATACATTGATCGAGCAAAGTGATAAAATATAGTTTCAAAAAATACTCAAATATTTATAACAAAAAACAAAACTCACATGTGAAAAAAAAACTAAAGTGAGAGTTTCATAAGCTAAAAAAATTAGGTTGAGGTCGAGAATCGAGTACTTTTTTCATCTATGGATCACCATCTTATAATTGTAGCTCGTCGGTTTCAACGCGATAGGCCCATGTAGAGTGTACTAAGCGCATTCTTAACTTAAGGCCCGACTATTATTCCTCTCAACTTGTTTTGAGTATATGTACTCTCAAGGAGTCTTTTTTAATTTTTAATACGGACTCTTTGAGAGTCCTTATTATTATTATTACCTCTATAAATCAATAGTTTGATAACCAATAATAGTAAGTTTTTATCTATAGTTAATTTTCTGATAAATTATTATCTCTTCAGATTAATTAATATCATAAGTTTGATGCTATTAATTTATTATTTGTTATTCTTTTGAAAAGTGCTTTCAATAAAATGCATAACTAAAATATTACAGTATACATTTTTATTGTATATTAATATATTAATTGACACGTTAGTGATGATATAAATCAAATGGAATAATTACAAAAACCTCTGGTAGAAACAACTTTAAAAATATTAAACAACACGTTTATTATATGATGAGATAAGATTTATTCTCATCACAAATGACAAACCCATGTGCGTCATGCATGCGTGATGATTTGTTTTCTCTGCTAAACCTTTTTAGTTTTTTTTTTAGTTTATGCTTTGATTATTTTGCCGTTATTTTATTAAATTTGGAATTATTGGCTTTTTGCTTGGACTTAATTAGTGATTAGTTAGGTGATCAGGAAAAATAAAACCCACCACTATTAAGCAAATGTCCTACCAACCCAAGGATGTATATAATATAGTGTTTATTGTTTAGGATCTCATGTTTTTCAATAATAGGTGTCTTATTGAATCCACTTAAATCTTTAGTCGAACGTTAACTTCAACTTGAAAACTAATTTTAGGTGATTATTAGGTAATTTTAAGTTCTACTATCCCCATGTTCCCTTTCCTAAACCTACTATTATATATTTTGTGATAAATTCAAAATAATTAGTCTGGAATATCATGGTCCACTTAGTAAAGACGAGTTCTTTCTTACATTTAGATTGCGAGTTTGAATTCTACCGAAAAAACTATTATATGATGTCTTTAGACACCCCACCCCATCCCACATGGATATGAACTCTTTTTTCGGTCCATTTTAAAAGCTCTATGCGTAACTCTTTTTGAGCGTGAGGTTTACTTCTGAATTATCAAAAAGTATATTCAAAATAATTGTGCGAAAAATTATGAATTATTTCAGTTAAAAAGAAAGAAGAAAGATTATGAATAATTTGAATTGGGCTATGCGTTACTATTCATTGATAAATTTGGTTTGGTTACATGCTACGTCGTTAAAACGTTCACTGATATCTTAGTGTATGTTATTGTTAATCATAGGATTGAAAGTGGCAACATATACGAATAACAAACACCTATTATGAACACACACAACACGGTCACATAGCCTTATTCCCTTAGCTACCAGCCTACCAATCTAAAGTTTAAAGTTGCACTCAAAACTGATTCTGACGTATGGATTACCAGTAGCAACATTCGTGCTTTCATCATAAATTTACAGAAAAAGTTTCCATCGTTTCGATAAGGTCCATAATCCATAGGGACGTTGAAAATATTATCTCTCTTTTGGCCACTAATAGTTTACTTTTTCAAAAAAGATTGTAGTAAAGCTTTTCCACTCATAGTTTGTTCACCAACCTTCTGATTACAAAGAGTCACATAAAAAAAAGCAAAAAGCACATACCGCCATGTTTTCTTATGTCGGCTTCATTTATACATTTAGAACTTGTAGTTGTGAACATTTTGCAATACTTTGAATGATTGTTTGGACTATTACTTCGAGTTAACTTCACTTGTCGGTAATACTTAGTATTCAGATATTAATTATTTCTGGAGTATATAGCAGCGAATGTATCACAGCTACTTTGAATAATTTGGGATGTTTACAGATAAATTAATTAAGTAATGAAGGTTTGGTGATACTAAGTAATTAACGTAGCCAAGTGCCAACAACAACACCAAACCCACCAAACATCAAACAAGTCAATAAAGACGTAAGTCTCTGACCTTTTCCACTCTTTTTAGTCTTTAGTTCGGTGAGATTGTGCATTATGCTCACACATACTCCTATGCGTTTGTTATTTTCGGATGTGATTTGAAATTACTTTAATAATTATTCTACAACACTAAATTTTTCTATTTTCCTTTAGCTCTCAGTTTCGACTTTATTTTAATTTATTTAAAGTTTAGAAAACATATGTTCTAACTGATGACCATGAAAATACGAACAATAATAAGTGAGAAAATAAAAAGTAGAACAAAACAAAAAGAATTTATTCTTTTTGTTTCATATCAATTTTGATAAAAATGTTTTTATTTTATAATTCTTTAAAATTTAAGAAATGATAAGGAATATAATTTATACGCAGTAAATATTTTTATAAGTGATGTGATTTTTAAGAAATGAGTAAGAATTGATTATTTCTCTTTTAATTCCATATGTCACAGTTTAGCCCAATACAATTAGCATACATTTTCTATTTATGTTTGTGACTTACCTATATGTTTCGGTAAAAAAAAAATTCCAATTTACACTAATTAAATGTCATGGCATGGGGGGGAAGGGTCACTAAAAATTAAACAGCATTGTTCATGTGAGTTAGTTTCTTAATTAATCCTTGTGTTGGAACTACATGATTACGGAATGTCTATATTCAAAAGTTGGTATTTATGCATGGAACCAGATTGCTTACTTAGACAAGACTTGCTGACGAAAATTAATATTAACAAATCTCATTGCTTACCTTAAGCTAATCTAATCTATTAAAACAGAAGTACAATTAAAATTTAACCCTAACTTTTACTAAATATTTACAGCCAAGTGCCACTGGCCTTATTTATAAAGATCCTATCGAGATTCTAATTTTTCTTTATGTGCTGATTTAGTTAGCAAACTAAATGGGCTATTTTATAGTTAAACAGTCCACAAGTCTAAAATTATATCAATAGTTAAACCCAATAAATTCAAATTGTATTTATTTAAACGGATTTGTTCTTTTCAATTAATCGTTAATATAAATATAAAATATACATATGTATTTAAAAATATATATAGTTCTCATGTTGCTATAATTACCTATGTTACTTGGAAACAGAAACGTGTACGTAAAGACGGAGAGTACAAAAACGTAGAAGCAATTTAAAAAAAAATTAGAATAATATATGTCAGAATATTTAAATTTAATATGTAAAATACTATTAATTATATGTTTGTTTTGTTTTTAAAGGAAAAAATAGATTGGGAATTAGGAATGGGCGCTCGAGTACCCATTCAGGTTGGATCAAAGATTTCAGTCTCATTCGGATATTTCTAAATTTTGGTTCGAATTCTATTGAGATCTTTGCGGATTCGTTTGGTTTCGGATAACCCATTTAAATTATTTTCAAAATTCATTGTATACTTTAAATTTCTCAAAATCTATAAACAAAATAATATATTACATATAAATTTGAATAATATATGCCAGAATACTTAAACTTAACATATAAATTGGTTTGATTTAAATATTTGGATAGAAAATTAATAAATTTTAAGTATTTTTGAAGTTTTAAGTATATTATAACTATTTTTAGATTTTACATTTGACTATTTATATATATTTTCAATTACTTAAACCAACTTAAAAGTACCATCATATATATTATGGATGTTTTTATATACATTTAATCTAAAAATTATATATATATATATATATATATATAAATCTATTTCGAATACATACGGGTATCCGAAATACTTCGGACCGGATTCGGTTTCAGATCTGTAAATACTAAAATTTTGAATAATTTAGATATTTAATCGATTTTGGTTCGGGTTTGGTACTTTTTTGGATAGGGATCTGTTCGATCTTTTGGATTTGGGTTTTTTTCCAACTTTAATATTGACATGAAAAAAATAGCAACATAATTTATATGAAAAATACACCCGCACGGACGTGCGAGTCAAAACCTAGTTCTTAATTAATTAACAAGTTGTAGGTGTTAATTTGTCAAAACACTATATAATATGAAACAAATTGATATACGAAATGTATTCTCGCCACTTTGTAATAATGTTTCTGTTTGAACAAAATATCAAAATTTTATCTATATTGGGGCACTAGTTATAGTAACTAAAGAAAAATAAAATTAGTATGTAAGATATTAATTGTGCAAATTTCATGGGATCAATGTTAAAAGAAAAGATAAGTTGCATGCATCATGTGGATGCCAGATCAAGTATCAAAGAGAAAATGGAATCATACCAAATAATCAACCACACCACAGACAAACTTTTCTCACTCAACAAATCTGATTTGACATTTATCAATCCCTTTGTTTACATTCATCTTTCTCATGTCAAGATCACACTCTTACCCCTCACTTATATAAACAACAGAACCCAATTCTATTTGGTAAAGAGAATCTCAAACTTGAGTGTATATACATAACACACATATATATATAATATAGAGTGAAAGACAGGGAGATAGAGAGAGAGAGAGAGAATGGGAAAAGGGAGAGCACCTTGTTGTGACAAGACCAAAGTGAAGAGAGGTCCATGGAGCCCAGAAGAAGACTTGAAACTCATCTCTTTCATTCAAAAGTTTGGTCATGAGAACTGGAGATCTCTCCCGAAACAATCCGGTAAGTTGTTGCTTTGCGTTCATTTTAATGGATCATATGATCAAAGCAAAGTCTCTTTAATAGCTCTTTTTTTCCTCTTTGATTCCGAAAAGGTTTGTTGAGGTGTGGGAAGAGTTGTCGTCTAAGATGGATTAACTACCTCAGACCAGATGTGAAGCGAGGTAACTTCAGTGCAGAGGAAGAAGAGATGATCATCAAGCTTCACCAGAGCTACGGAAACAAGTAAATCACTCTATATATGCTCTGTTTATATGATTCTTGATATTGATATTGACATTGGCTTTACACATTTTTGATTAGGTGGTCAAAAATAGCTTCTCAACTTCCAGGACGTACAGATAATGAGATCAAGAATGTGTGGCATACCCATCTAAAGAAAAGACTGGTTCAGAGTTCAGAAAATGCAGATGAACCGGCCTCGCCAAGTGCTAGTGATTGTGGTTCTCGTGGGAAGGTGGATAAGACTGAAGCAGAAGGTTGCTTGAACATAAAGACATCTCATGACTCTACTAGTTCAGTTTCTTCTGGTGGTTCCAATAATTCAAACCAAGAAGATGATCCAAATAGGAGTCTTATGTTTGAGTATAGCCAGTTTAGTGATATTATTATACAAGAGGTAGACAAACCAGACATACTTGAGATCCCTTTTGACTCAGATATTGACATCTGGAGCTTCTTAGATGATTCAAACGCAAATGAGAACAGCTCAGCTTTAAGAGCAGAAGAAGAGTCTGATGAGGATGAAGTCAAGAAATGGTTGAAGCACTTGGAAAGTGAACTTGGTTTAGAAGAAGATGATCAACATCATAAAGAGGGAGAACAAGACAAAGACTCATCATCATCATCACTCTTGAATACCTACGAACTCATGATACATTAACAAATACCAATTGTGATTTACTTGACGTATTTTCTATTTTCATACGATGATCACAAAGAGACTTATTATTATGGATATGGATATTTAAAAGGAAAGTTAGGTAGTAGAGAAAATGTCTCCCATAGTTAATTTCTTGTCATTTCAGTGTATAGATAATACATATATAGTTGGTTAAAATATAAATAATACTAAAACTGTAGATCAAAACCATCTTCAAATAGAGTAATCAATAATGGAGTTAAGTTCTACTCAATGCTCCCTTATTTGAAAAATAAGATGACAAGATAAAATAAATGAATTATTCTATTTATAGAGTAACCTCATTTTTATTCTTTTATATAGTGAAAGAGCATATCCAACCCTATGTTATATTTGCATTTATATTCTATAATAAAGTAAAATCTATTCCAACCCATCTCTATTTCTTCTTCTAAAATAGAAATTTCTATTTTTATCTTAATATTTAAGGGGAAAATAGCATTCCTCTATAATAGAGGCATGTTTTTTATTTGCAAAATGATCTTTTATTTTTTGTGATTATAATTAAAATACATATTTATAGATAAATATAATTAATTTTACATATAATGACACAGTTTAAATTTTCACAAATACAAATAATCATAAATAAAAAATACTATTGATTTATTCAAAATTGAAAAAAATAAAAAATGATATTTAACGTTTTATATTCAACTAAAACTAAAATCAAAATTAACTATTAGAAGTTTTACATAACTTTAACATATTAATAAAAATATTTAAGTTCAACCTAAATATTAATCAATATTCATTTCTCACTTTGAACTGCATTGACAAAGCATTTATGTGAAAATATAATAATATGGTTAGATAATATCTACTTTATTTTATTTTATTATATATGATAGCTTTTTGTAATAAAATGTTTAGTTTAAATAATATTACAATTTTATGAAAAATAAAAATTTACAATAATTGAGTGAATTTTCAAAATTTATAAATAGAAGGTAGTAGTTGTAAAATAATAAAAGATTTTTTTAGGAATATTTTTTTTAGAAGAAGAAATAGAAGAATACATTGGAAAAAAACTCATTTCTATTATAGAGTTTCTCTATTATAGTGGAAAAAAATAGAAAAATACATTGAAGATGGTCTAAAGAATAGAGTTTTAAACATTTTTACTTTAAACTCTATTTTTGTGTTAAAAATAAAGTGGAGTTAGAAAATATTCTAAACCATCTTACTCAAAGAGTTTTTTCTTTGGTAAACTTCTTACTCAATAAATTTCTAGAAAATATGAAGAAAAATAGTTGATGGGTTACGTATTGGGTTGGTTTTGATAATTTGAAACGTCATTCCACTTGTCTTGTAAAAGATATTAGATGCAGCAACTACTTTGGCTGAATAACAAGTAAACAAGTGTGAACTTATCAACGAGTCAAGGTAACGTCCTTTTCTCCATACTTTCACTCTTCTCAACGTGTATAATGCCAATCATTACTAATCAAGAAGATAACCTCAAGAATGTTGCAACTCTCCTATTATTTTCTTGAAAATTCAATAAAGTTAGGTAAAATCAAGTTGGTTATAACAGATCTAAATGTTTACTTTGCAATCATGTATAAATACAATGACTAGATTTTTTCATTCCATATACTTATAAGATTATTTTCAAATTGTATGAAAAACAGGATTTAGTTTGTAGTTATATAGGAACACAAGGTTTATTTTGGAAACCTGTATAAATACAAAGACTGCTATTTTGCAATTCCTTATTAGTATTAAGATTAATCTGAAATTTAACATAAATACATGATTTAGTTTGCAGTTATATACGAAGACGAGGTTTATTTGCTTTTTCTTTTTGTCGGCAACATTATAGACTTATATAGACTCTGATAACCAGTTTGGAGGTTCTGCATCCACGTGGACTACAAAAGACGGTTGCTTTTTTGCACTAGGCCATCCACCACAAATTTATTTGCTATCCCGTATAAATAAAAAAACTATTATATTATAATTCCTTTCAAGTATAATATTGTTTGAAATGTTATACAAATACATGATTTAGTTTTTCTTTCTTTTTAATACATGATTTAGTTTGCAGCAACATATGAATAAATGTTTATTGTGGAATTCTGTATAACTATTATGTTTATTTTGAAATTCTGTATAAATATAAAATTTATTTTGCAGTTATTTATGACACACCAAGGTTTATTTCGCAATCCTGTAAAATAAGAAACGATCTATTTATAGTTCCATATAAATATAAAGACTATTTTGAAATTGTATGTAATTACATGATTTAGTTTGCAGTTATATATGAATATACAAGGTTTATTTTGCAATTATGTAAAAATATAAGGTTTTATTTCGTAAAACATTACAAAAACAAAACTTATCGCCCCGCTACCGACTTGAAACTGTCTAACGGGTCGGGTTAAACTGTTTTCTTTGCTAGTCGCAGCAGTAGCTTGCAGAAGAAGCCAAAGGGAGTAGTAATCAGGTTTATAGAGCGAGTGATAAAGTAGCAGAAGGTGTAGTGTCTTGTCTTGATGAACTTCTTAAGAAATGCCACGTCGGCTCTGTAGATCGGGTGAGTCTTTGTTACTAGATTGGATAACATAGTCTCAGCAGCTAAGTGATGGAGGTTGTATGTTGCAACATAGTTTGATACATTACTTTTCTCCCATCTTGGGGGGAAAATATCTTCTGAATTGTTATTCTTTCTGTAGATTGGTGCTGCTGACGTGTTGGCGTATTTTTCTACCTGGTGTTGTTAGCCGAATTGCCAAAGTGTTGCATGTTTCAAGAGCAATGATAAGTGGAGCTGGAGGAAGCGTTGTTGCATGTTTCAAGAAGAAATGATTAGCCGAGTTTCTCATGATAGTCCTTGAGGATGAGGCTAATTCATCAGTTCTATGTATTTCTGATGATGATACCAAGTTGCAGAAGCATGAATCTGCACACTCAGTTTTGGACGAGCTTCGTTCCCTGACAACAAAACCTTCAAGCGCAGAGGACAGAAGCTACAAGCGAAGAGATTGTTAAAACTATCAATGTACACGAAAAATCCAGTCAGAAACAGAGTCGTGACACCTTTCATGTTGAACGTACAGAGGAATGGTTAGAGAACACAGCACCTCACGTGAATAAGCTGTTGTGCGAGTCATTTCCTCATGTATGCTATTTTTATCCCAAATCCTTTTGGAGCGTTTTTTCTTCTTCTGAGTGGTGAATCTTATTTGGTTTCAGATTCTTGTTCACCTATCTGGGAAAATTAGATTGGGACTTCTAGCAGCAATACGTGGATTGCTATCTAAGAGCACTCATTCGTTGAAGGGTACCACCAGATTAGTGATGTTGGTAAGTTGATTTTAGATGCTTCCATGATAACTTGACAAGGATTTTGCCACTGGATAAAATTGATTATTATGAATATGATGCAGGAATGTATATGTACTCTAGTAGTTGATGAATATGAATACAGTTGTTACGAAAGGGTGTTACATTCTCTTGGGTAAAAATAATGGGGCAATATTAGAAAAGATAAAATAGTACGGGGTCTTAAAATGAAAGTTTTGCAGAAGGAGACCCGACCCGAGAATCCTGAATTATAAAAAAAAAGTGCTTATGTCGTTGTTTGTTTAGAGTCACTCCGACGGAAAATAATGGGAAGCGAACGGAGGTCGATGGAGAAGAAGAGAAGCAGAGCAAGGAGCGAAGATCCTTCTTCGTCTTCCGAGAGTATGTACTCTCTTTTCTCCTCTGTAGATAATACTTTCTCTTCTTCTGTTTCCCGAGAAAATCTAGGGCTTTGTTGAATTGCTTCGTTGTTAGTTAAGATCCTTCTCAGTTTTTGAATTTGTAGTTTTGAGTCGATTGAAAGCTCGAAACTTTGACTTGTTGTTGAATTCGTTTTGTCTGGTGGATGACTCTGTATGTTAAAAGTTTGTGTCTTTTATGAATGGGCAGACGAAGAAAGAGTTAAGAGGCATAGAGGAACAGAGAAAGATGATGAGAGGAGAAGTAGTAGGAGAAGTGAGAAGAAGAAGGAGAAGAAATCTCACAAGCACCACCGATCAAGTACATGTATAAGACTTCTTGAATCCTTTCCTATTATCTGTCTTGATGTGGTGTAGCAATAGCATGTGATGGCCAGAAGAACCTTGATTATTTTATTGTGTCCATTTAAATTTGATGTCTGTACTGCTTCATCTTTGTTGATTCAAGCTGTTACTTTGTAGTTGCTGATAGCTAGTGGCGTATTCATAGTTTTATCCATGGGGTGACCATTAACTAAGCACCATCATCAGTGACCTTTGTCTTAAGTGTGTCTCCTAAAGAGGAAAAAGGGATGGAGTGGAAAACCTGTTTGTTAAGAGATTATAGGCTGCAAGAAAGTATTGGTTTTGGTTACAAATTAAACGGATCTTTAATTACATTTCTTTTACTAAACGTTCTGAAGCATGAGCTGTATTCGTTGTCTTTGCCTTTCAGCGTGGTTTGTGTTTCGTGTTTCTTGCGGTGGTTACTGGTTACTGACAGAGAGTTCTCTCATGCTGACATTTTGGTTTGATCTGATCATTTCAGCAAAGAAGTCAAAGGATGATAAGCACAAAAAGAAAGATGCAGAAGGTGACCACAAGCTAGTGAGTTCTCTCTCTCTTACCCTTTTCTATATGATAATAATACATCTGATTGTATGTATATTCACTCTTTAGTGTATTTGCTTTGGAGACTCTTTTATGTACCTAATGTAATGTCTGACGCATAATCATCTACGTGAACACTCTGATAAGATGTTTTTTTTCTTCTTCCTTTTCTCCAGAAAGAGGGGATCCCAGAGTTGTCAAGTGAGGACTACTTCTCTAAGAACAACGAGTTTGCCACATGGCTGAAAGAGAAGAAGCGCACTTACTTCAATGATCTCACGACCGAATCTGCAAGGGAGTTGTTTTCTCGCTTTGTCAAGGCTTGGAACAGAGGGAAACTCGAGTCCCGATACTACGAGGGTATCTCCACTGCCCCACGAACAGCTCACAACTGGAAGATCAAGCAGAAGTGAGAAAAAAAACAAGAAGCAAAACCTGCTTCTACTTAACTCTCTTCTTGCTTCTTGTACTTTTGGAGGTTTGATGATACAAGACATACCTTCTTCAGTTTGTTCTATTAAGAGCTCTTGTTACGGAACTTGTTAGATAGATTGTGGTTGAGAGACGAGTTTGTAGTTGGTTTTCAGAGGAACAATAGAAACTTTACATCTAAGTTGCTGAAGAACTATCTTATTTGATCCCTTATGTAAAACCAAAAATGGCTCAGGTTAAATAATTTCAATTTACTTCTCTCATTTTTGCCCAAGTAATCTGTGTGCATTGACTTCTGAAAATTCACATGAAGAGATTTTGAACATATCGAAACAAATGAAAACAGATTCTAAATTGAGTTTTGAGACATGACAAGTTCCAAAGGAGTTACAGAAGCAATAACCAACAAGTTTGTGCAACCCAGCAAGAAGAAACAAAATATAGTATTTGGGACTCAAATCCTAGTCTGTTGCACGGCCAACTGAGAGTCTACTCGACTTCAGCCAAGTAATCATCGATTTCTGCTGGAGTTAGCACCCTGCACATAACAACAGCCTCTTTTCAGATATTGATGGTAAATAGCAAAAATTCTTTTGATACCCTATTAAGTTTGTACCTGAACACTTTGTCAGCACCAATTTTGCCAATCTCAATGTTTTTGCTTGAGATTTCTCCCTCGAAACTATAAAACAGACAAGAAAAGGGATATTATAAAAACAATCTGAAGTATAGAGTACTAATGTGAATAGAGTTTGGTAAAATGTCTCACCCTTCCTTCAATGTCAATATGGCCGTGTGAATGGCATCATCAAGCTCCATGTCTTCAGTGTACCTGATAAGAGAGACAAAGATGACATGACATGCTTCCAAAACCATATACTAATATACTTTATCACACACAGTAAAAGCTTATTCACCTCTTCTCAAGAAATGTCTTGGCATTCGAAACATTCTTTCCCATTGCAGAAGCTTTCCATGAGAAATAAGAGCCAGACGGATCCACCTAGTGAAAAACAAAATTGTGAAATAAGAGGTCTTGCACTAATGGGTTATACATCGTTAATGTTGTACATACATACCTGATACAACTGTGGACCCTTGTCATCATACCCAGCCACTAGTAGTGAAACTCCAAACGGTCTCACACCACTATTACAAAAGGAGAAGATAACGGAATTTGAAGCAAGACTCAGTAGTCTAGTTTATGGATACAGTTCTGTTTTAACGGGAGGAAGTAACCATATATAAATTATAAATTGTATTTACCCTGATTGAGTGAACTCTTGCATCACCGTAGCTGTTTCCCTAACAAGTTGCGTAACAGGGATAGGTTCCTGCAACAATAAACACCCTTTTAAGTTAAGTTACAAATAAGCAACAACTTATATTTACTGGAATGAATCATAATCCAAAAATATCTGCAAACCAGCAAGGATTGAAGATTCATCACACATGCATTACTATACTCCAAGAAAAGTAGATAAGAATAAAGAAAATGAAGATTACTTTGTACAATCGGTTGTATTGCTCAGCCTGCTTCCTACTCTTACGTACAAGAACTCGGAAATCAGGACCCATACCACTTCACAGAAGGAAACACCAAAGTTAGGTATTGAAATGATGAGCGAAAGTACTAAGGAAAAGGCAACTTATGAGAGATAAAGCACCCAAAATCCAAAATCTTAATCTATAAAACCAAATCTGTTATCAAACAAGATCTACATATAGCTGAGGAGAAGAAGAACCTGTAAACAACTCCAATGTTGGGAGTCAAATGCTGAATCTTTTGAACCTGAAATAGACATTAGTTTCATATTAGTACAACCTATTATAGTTCCACAAGTAGAGGTGGAAAGAAAAAAGAGCTAACTGCTACAAATTTTTTGATAAACTGTACAAACACATGATGAACACAGGAAGAGATGATCCAAACTTACAGAAGCTTCATCAACAAGAATAGAGGGAAGCTTCTTTTCTGTTGCAATGACAACTCCGTTTGAAGCTATAACATTAAAGAAAAACCACAGTCATGATGAGTATAAAAGGAAAAACGTTCCTTAAGAATCTCCTGTTTAGTATTTTAACCATTGTCACTGAACAACAAACCTTTGATCCCCAGAGATGTTTGGCCTGATCCAACAGCTGTTAGAGCATGTTCTATCTGAACCAGCTTCCCTGATGGGCTGTTCTCATAAACCACAACTCTCAAATTAACCTCCCAATAAGAAACAGATGCATTTGAATAATAATAATAAACAAGATCATACCTGAACGTAGTAAGAGAAAACGAGTACTGACTATCTCCCATTGCACCTTTAAGCTAACCTCAAAAACCTGCAACATTGCATTACAATGTCATCTTCTAACAAATTTTCTGTTAAAAATAAAAAATTAAAACTTGGAACCGTAGAAAAGTGCTGAATCCGCTAAACTTGAAACCCAATGACTATAACAAGATAACGATCTGGATTAGGAGACTGAAAGGAATCAAATCGAGCTCAACGATCAAGCTAAAGACACACAAGTTGAAAACTTTATTTAAACCCATAAGAACAGATTACAATTCTCAATTTGGGTGAAACAAAGGAAGCAACTTCCCAACGAAATAGATACAAAAGCTTACCTTTTGATGTACGGATCGAAGAATGACGAAGGGAGAGAGATGATGAAGGAAGTGAAGACTCTTCTTAAGCTTAAGTTTCTTGAACAAAGGGTTTGCACTGAGAATATTATTTGTCGAGGGAAGATGTTTACAAACGTCGTCGTTTCAGTAAGTTACATATTAAAAATTACAAAATGGTCCAATATTTATAATAATTCGAGTTTTTGCCTCAATACTATGTTTACTCTCGACTCAGGCAGTCAGATTATATCGGACACGCACACAATCGTCGCAAAACCTGGTCCGAAAAGTCGCCGTGCGCATCATCGCATGATCACTCCCCATCTCTCCCTCCTTCTCTTCATCATTTGGCGTGTAACTGTTTTCTCCGACCGGGCATCACAAGCTTCGTGAAGCATCTGATTACGCGTGTAAATGTCACTGCCTGTGTTGTCAATTATTGGTGAAAGTTTGCTCTTTTATTGAAATGCATTCAACGGGGAAGATAAATGTATTAGCTTTTATCAGATTACTGTCCACTACTTCAACCTTGGTAAGGAATAACTTATCTGCCACCATCACCACCAAGTGTTCGACGTTATGCCTGAACGAATCCGAAGAACGCATTGACGCTTCTGATCAAAGGGTTTTATCTTCTAGGAGAGTAGTTGATGGTATTAAAGTGAGTCCTTTGGAAGTTCTACGAAAATGGGGTTGTAACGACGATGAGATCTCAAAGCTTTTCACTAGCAGACCAGCGTTGCAGAGAGCCAATGTCTCTCAGCTCGAGTTCAAACTCAGCCTTCTTACTCCGTTAGGGATCACATCGTCCGACCTTGTGAAGATCGTTACTTGCCGTCCCAAGTTCTTCAGCTCTCGCATTCACCTCGTCCTCGATGAAAGAATCAACTACTTCATCGAGGTTTTGGGGTCAAAAGAGGTGTTGCGGAGAGCCATTATTCGGAACCCTTCTCTCATGTTGTATGACCTCGATGAAAAGATCAAACCCGCGATTGATTTCTACAAAGGGTTGGGGTTTAGCCAGCAGGATCTTGTGGCCATGTTGATGTCTCGCCCCACGGTGATTCCGAGAACAAGCTTCAACAAGGGTAAGCTTGAGTACATCCATAAAACTGGGGTCACCAGAGACTCCAAGATGTTTAAGTACGTTGCAGCCATCATAGGGGTTACGAGGATGGAGACGATCCAAGAGAAAGTTGCAAACCTGGAGAAGTTTGGGTTATCAGAAGAAGAGATTTGGGGTTTATGTGGGAGATGTCCAATCCTTCTCACTTTGTCGGTTGAGAAAGTTCAGAGAAACATGACTTTCGTCGTGGCAACGATGAAACTTGAGGCTCACTCCGTGCTTAAGCACCCTTTCTTGCTTCTGGCCAACCTCGAGACTCAGATAAGGCCTCGTGTGGATGTAGTGAAGAGAGTCTTTGAAATGGGTATGAAGCCGCTGGTGGAAGATGTGAGCATTGCCACGGCGCTGAGGATGAGCGAGAAACGGTTCCTGAAGGTTTATGTAATGTGTCATCAAGAAGATGTTGCAGGGGAGTTGATGGATTTTTACGAGAAAGCCAAAAACGTGAAACGTTTGGCTGTGGAATCCAGGAAGTATGTTCGTAAAGGGTTCCCCTTCTGAATCTCTTTTCTGTTTGCTTAAAAATGTAACATTGTGTAGCTTTCTGAGTTTGGACCTTTCATAGTGTTCCTCTAAGCCAAGATTGGGCTAAAATACAACAAAGCTTTTTGGATTTCAAAACCATTATATTCATAGTGTTCTTCGTGGTTTTGGTTCCGGTTCAACTAGTTAAACCGGGCTACTCTGTACAGTGTGAAAACGTGTAACGGCCAAACACGCCCTAGTTGTGTCTTGTCTACCTACCAGTTGGTGGCTGCAGCAGATATAAATTTATCACACACTGACAAAACGCTTGCAAAGCTCTAAACTTCTTGTTACCTGGAGAGACAGAGAACCAATCTGAAAGGAGAAAACTTTGGCATTGTATAAGTGATATGGCTTCGACCCTTTTCTCCAGAGCCTTTCTGGCTGCAAGTCACCGCTTGGTCACTCCGTCTCTTCTTCCCCAGACGACACTCAACCTCGCCTCGTTTCTGAGTGTAAGTCGTAATTCAAAACTCTCATCTCCAATTTTTCTCAACTGGATTCTGGTCGTTCATCGGTTTTTATGAGTTTGCATTTTGGACTGTTTGTATAATTGGACTGTGGTTTGACCATTTCGTGAGTCTTCCCCATTCTTATGTGTGTTGTGATGATAATTGCAGAAAAGATCATTCTACTCTCAGTTAGGCGCTCCCTCTACATGGGTTCGTCGAGCCATGGCTTCTAGTGGAGTTGGGGCAAAAGCTGGATACTCTACATCATCTGTACCAACCAATGAGCCTGTTGTTTCTGTTGACTGGCTCCATTCTAATCTTAGAGAGCCTGATTTGAAGGTGAATGCTCTTTGTGACATTTGTTTTCTTCGAAACTTTTGTCAGCTATGCTTAAACCTTTATCTGTTTCTGTTCTGCTAAGGTTTTGGATGCGTCATGGTATATGCCAGAAGAGCAGAGGGATTCAATCCAAGAATATCAGGTGAGTAGATAGATTATTGATATGTTCTTGATTCCACGAGTGTTTGTGTTATAGTAAAGAAGCAAAATCTTTTTTGTATAGTTAGTAGACACTACTTGATCCTAATGGACTTTGTTCTCTCCTACAGATTGCTCATGTTCCTGGTGCTCTCTTCTTTGATTTGGATGGAATATCAGATCGATCAACAAGTGTAAGAATCACTATTGTACTTAGATATTCCTATTGTACTTATAAATTGTGCTTGTGAGTTTCTGTGTTTGATATAAAGGCGACCATGTAGATAACTGTATGATATTGTAACAGTTGCCACATATGTTACCGTCTGAAGAAGCTTTCGCTGCTGGTTGTTCTGCTCTTGGAATTGAGAACAAAAACGGACTGGTTGTTTATGATGCAAAGGGGATCTATAGCGCAGCTCGTGTATGGTGGTGAGTTATCGCTCCTGTTGTCTTTTAAACCCTTTTTGGTTTGTCCAGTGTCTTATTTTTTTAAAAAAAATTGATGGGTGCTTTTTTATTATAACCTAAAAAAGGATGTTCCGAGCCTTTGGACACAACAAAGTTTGGGTGCTGGATGGAGGTCTACCGAGATGGCGAGCTTCAGGTTACGATGTTGAATCTAGTGCATCAGGTGATGCTATTCTGAAAGCCAGTGCCGCAAGTGAGGCTATAGAGAAAATCTATCAAGGACAAACCGTAAGTCTGGGAAATATGGTTTTTATGAGATTTTTTTTAGGAGTGTGAAGATGTTCTTTCTACTTTGGTTTCCAATGTAACAACTTTGTCTCTTGTCGGTTCTGTAGGTCAGTCCAATAACCTTTAAGACCAAGTTCCAGCCACATCTAGTGTGGTCACTTGATCAGGTTGGCATTTTTCTGAACGGTTTTTTTCTTCATATTGATGCTATTATGATTTCATTCAGTCTATTGAACCACCACAAATTCTAAGCTTCATAAGAGAGTCTATATCCTGCTTGTGGATCAGATTAACAGTCAATTTTCTGAATTTTAAATCATGAAAATATCATTTAAACTTGGTTTTGGTCAATTCACACATAGGTCAAGAAAAACATGGAGGATCAGACACATCAACATATAGACGCACGTTCCAAAGCCAGGTACTATTAATTTGCACTGATGAAATGCTCTCTCGCTAGAGGTCCATCACTAGAAATCAGTACTCAATTGTACCGTTTGATACGCTTTTTTTTGTAACAGGTTTGACGGTACTGCTCCAGAACCCCGTAAGGGAATAAGAAGCGGTCATATCCCTGGAAGCAAATGTGTCCCTTTTCCTCAGGTAATCTATAAAGTGCTCTTTATAACACACCTTCCTCCACTTCTCCTGCTGCATCTGAGTTGTTAATGTGCTAATGTTTTGTTTGTTTCTGCAGCTGCTTGATTCTTCTCAAACACTCTTACCAGCAGAAGAGCTGAAGAAACGATTTGAACAAGAAGGTAGTAAACTTATATCATCTCCACTTGAAAAATGAGTTTCACATTCGTATTTTTATGAACCAACTCTTGACATTTTAAGGCTTTTTCTGGTGCAGACATCTCACTGGACAAGCCTATTATGGCCTCGTGTGGTACTGGGGTAACAGCTTGCATCCTGGCAATGGTAATTAACTTACTTCATCCACCATTTTTATATTGAGATTATACGATGTAAAACTGTAGAGGCTGAAGAGGAGTCTGACTTGCTCGCTTGCTCTTTTAGGGGCTTCACCGACTGGGGAAAACCGATGTGCCAGTCTATGATGGCTCCTGGACTGAATGGGCAACAGAACCAGACTTGCCCATGGAAGGAGATGAGTCTTCTTCATGAAAAGTCCCCCAAAGGGGAAAGGCTAGCACAAACAAGATTACAAACCACAGTTACTGAGAACAATGGTGTTTTTTTAACTTGAAATAAATTCATTATTCAATTTCTTGCTTAGAATCTGCCTTTAGAAGAAGAGGACATAGGTTATTCTGTGTTTTTCTTTTGGGTAGATTCAGCAAACAGAAAATTATTATTGTCTTGAAGTGAAATATTCTGGACTTTAATAGATAGCAATCAATGAAACATAGATCTAATTGCAAGACACAACTATTGTGACAAGATGACCGCGTGGCCTAATGGATAAGGCGCTCGCCTCCGGAGCGGGAGATTGTGGGTTCGAGTCCCACCGTGGTCGTTTAGTTTTTACTTCTTTGACGTATTTACTTCAAATGATACATACTGGTACTACTACATAGTGGTTACTGTACGTAAGACTAGATCCCTACCTGTACCCCTCAAATTCATTATCATGTCCGGTTAACATATGAGTTTTGCGTGGCAAAGAAGTTTAATGAAGCTGTTAGTGTTTTTTTTAAACCAAAGAGTAGGATGTTATTGTTTAGACCAAAGAGTAGGATGTTACTTTATTTATTGATATTTGATTCTTAAACAAAACACTAAACATTACATGACGAGACCAGAACCGTATAAACACATACTTTTTAAAAGGTATAAACAAGAGAGATTTAGCCAGTGCCGGTAACACCAAGATCCTGCTTCTTGTCGTCCTTACCAGCGCCAAAGACAGGACCTCCTAGACCAGCAGCATCCTTAACCTTGTCTTGAATCTTATCAACTTGTATTCCACCTTCATCTTCCTTTGACCTTATATCCAGCTTTGTCTTGTTCTGTCCTCCTTCCACCGACTCGTACGTCGTCGCCGTCTTTGATCCCATCGGCTCTGCTCCTTGCGCTCCCGACATTGTTATTGGTTAACGGTTAACCTTGACTCTCGTTTTCCTCTTTGTCTCCACCAAAGCATATATAACTCGAGCAATGTTCTTAAAATTCAACACCTGGCAAAAAGATGTTTTACACCTGGCTGTTTTACAGAAGTTTAGACACGTGTCCTAAGTGATCCTTATCATCTGTTGGATTTACGTTTCTTGATGTGTTCTCGAACGTTCTTCATAAAGAACCGTCTTATAACATGCACTTCACACTGAGGAGGCTCTTCTCCCTTGGAGTCAACCATCTGCTCTGTTATCGATGTTCCATGCAAGTCCAAAACCTTCATCGCGTTACCCCCAGCGAGGTTAGGAGACTCGGTGACATTAACGCAGCCGCGAAGATTTAAGTACTTAAGCTGTCCCAGTTTCTTCACCGTCGGAGGAAGGCTCACGAGCTTCTCACATCCAGACATGTTCAAGTAACGTAGCTCCGACTTGTCCCCAATCGTCGACGGCACTTCTCGTATACCCGTCTCGTTCAGATTCAACCATCTTATATTCGTTCCGACTTGTGGAAATAATGTTATATTTGGACAGTTTGCGAGGCTAAGATCGTTGAGGAACTTCAGGTTCTTGATACAGTCCGGGAGATTCATCAGTCTCTTGCAGTCGGAGAGACGTATGTCTTTGAGACGAGTGAGCCGTTCGATCGACGTTGGTAGTTGCTGGATAGCTGTCTTGTTGAGGAGCAGCTTCTCGACGGTCTCTGAGATGAGTGGGAACTCTTCTAGGCTAGAGCATCCGTCTAGATGTAGAGACCTGAGGGATTTCAAGTTGATGTTGTTGGGGAGGCTCTTTAGATTCTTGCAGTTGCTTAACTTGAAGTGGACGAGTTTGTTGAGTTGTCTAAGAGATGAGTCAGGGATCTCCAGCAAGTTGTCACAGTTTGAGAGCTTGAGAGACTCTAGATTAGTTGCCTTTGAAAGGTCTGGAAACTCGCTTAGGTGCTTGCAGCCTATGAGGTTTAGGCTACGTAAGTTCCCAAGGTCTTGCTGCATTACAATAACATAAAAGAAGAAGAATCAGAAAGACCGATTCTGATAATTTGGGGACTATAAACAATTTTTGAAAATTTATATAAAAACATTTTTACAATTTCGAGGTCTTTGCTTTAAAAAAAAAATCTAAATATGTTGGAGGTCAACGCCAATGTTTCATTTAATTCACTATGAAAGAGTTCATGTGGTGCTGAAAGACTACCTGACTTCCACTCCAAACAGTTTCTATTGAGCTGTGAGAGAGGTTGAGTTCAACTAGAAGGCTAGTACAGAACTGAGATGGTAAAGATTTTAGATGATAAGCATCCCAGCGAAGATACCGCAGCGTGGGGAGGTATTCAAGACCATCTAACATCCTTGTTCTGCTCTCTCCAACGCTGGAGTTAGTGTAGAATTTAAGCAGCTTGAGATTTGGCATCTTCTTGAAGATCCCTGGGGTAATATTAAGCTCATTTCCTTCAGACATGTCTAGAAATATGCTTTCCACATCGATTGCTTCATCTCCCTAGCGATCGAACACACATTCAAACGTCTTAATGCAAGAATAGGACGTAAGAGCAATGTTATAAAAATGGTCTACAACTCCATGCAACTCAAATCAGTTTAAACAATTTTAAATTAGTTAAATTTGGTCTACATCAATGTAAATTTGTCTAAATATGTTAACTAAACTAATATTATTGTGAATTCATTTAATTTATCTAGCTTATTTTTATATATCTGATTTTATTATTCATCAAGATATTTCTAATATAAATATAAAAATAATAATTTGTTAATGTCTAGCTATTCTTGAACATTAAGCTTGAGAAAAAAATCTGTGTTTACCATATTGGTGGAGAAAATGTGATTGATATCTTCAAAATCCCACAGCATTAAACGTTTCCATGGCCTCTCATCTTTTCCTTCACATATAATATCCTCTGCCATGTCTTGGAGCAAGTCATGAACCCATAAACGTTTCGTCTTCGACAAACTAATCATACACTTCTCCATCAGAGCTACAATGCTCGGTCTGGTCGGTAGCACTCTTCTCCTGGAAGACACGAAACAAAGGTCTAGCACTTTTCTAACACGGTCCATATACACTCCGTTGAAACAAACCGCAATGTAAAGAAAGATCTTCTTTTCTAGCTCATCCAACGCTTCATAACTTACTTTCAACGCCTTGAAAAGAGAGTTATCGCTGTTGTTTCTAAGTAAATCCAGTTTGTCTTCCCAGAACTCCATCTCCCGACGGTATAGAGATCCGCCAACGACTTGAATAGCTAATGGAAGACCACCAAGCTGCTCCACAACGTCGAGGGAGAGCTCTCTGTAATCTTCGGATGGACGAGGCTGCTTGAAAGCGTGTTTGCTAAAAAGCTGAAGCGCTTGTGTAGTCCTCAGAGGCTTAACTTCGTAGATGCGTTCCGGTTCCACATCATGCTGGTCAAGAACACGCCTGTCTCTAGTGGTTATGACGATTCTGCTTCCTGGTCCAAACCAGTGAGAGCTTCCAGCTAACTCTTCTAGCTGTTGTACGTCATCAACATCGTCCAGTACGAGAAGAATCTTTTTTCCCTGTAACCGTTGCTTCATCACATCGGAATCTTTGTTCCAAGTGTTCATGTCTTTCTTTCGAAAGATTTCCGACAAGATCTTTTCACGTAAATGTGACGGTCCGTATCGTTTAAATTCTCTTTTCACACTCTCTAGCAAGCAAGCACCATCGAACTTGTTTAAGAAGCCTTTGTAGATATATTTAGCAATGGTGGTTTTGCCAATACCTCCCATGCCCCATATCCCAACCATTCGGACATCTTTAGGGTCTTTCCTCACCAAAGGATATATACTTCTCATGTGTGTACTCATCCCAATCCATTCACCAGTATCACTCGTAGATACTGGTGAGAATAATCTATCTGAAAGATCTTGAACAAGCTCCTCTATAAGCTTTGACTCCTCGTTCCTACATGACAAAGATAAAACATCTATAAAAAAAACTAGATGGATTATTAGAAGAGAAATTGAACCCCATACACTCAATTTTTATCCTCCAATACTATAAATTTCACACCATGATACTTTCTCCGTAGACCTAAACTTGTAACATTATAGGTATTTTCTTAATTTCATCATGTTTTAGGGTTTTAAACCAATTCACTCATTAGAATTCACTAATTCCGAAGTGAAAAATATAACATAATTTGATAATAATATGATAAAATAATATTTTAAAAAATAAAATTTATGCAAATATAAAGTAATATACCGTATATCTTATTTTTATTCATAGTAAAATCTACCTTTAATTTTTGAGAAACCTTATGGTTCCAATAAAACACAAATTAAAAAGGTTGTGTAAGAAATGGATCATCACCAGTTTCTTGAATCCCAGCCAGAGATGAATCCCACTGTGGACATAGCTTTTCTCCATGAGTCCACAGTCTCTTTATTAGGTCTCTTGTCGTGTTCAGCGAAGGCCTTTGCGAAGTTTCCAGATTGTCTCTTGACATGCGAAGGATCAACGCCGAAGAAGACAGAGATCAGTTCCATCTGCTTCTTCTTATCCTCGACGCACTTGGTGATATGCACAAGCTCTTGTAAACACCATCGAGAGGTGGCGTAGTTCTCGGAGAGCACAACGACAGCGAATCTTGACTGTTCGATCGCTCCGAGGAGAGCCGGGCTGATGAAGTTCCCTCGCTGGAGCTCTGCGTCGTCACGGAAGGTATGGATGCCGTTGTCGGTGAGAGCTTTGTAGAGATGGCTGAGGAAGCCTTTGCGTACATCTGTTCCTCTGAAACTGAGGAAGACATCGTACTTCCACAAAGGCCGGGACGAGGGTGAGGGGAGTGATTGCTCAGATGGAGAAGCATCAGCACCTGTGGAAGTTACGGGATGCAGAAGAGGCGTTGGTTCTTTTCTCCTGTCAAAGTGAAGGAGACGTCGTAATCCTAAGCAGAAGACAATGAAGGAGAAAACGCCCCAGAGGAAAGTCAGAGCCATACGAAGAAGACAAGTTGATTCTGAGATTCATTAAGACTGTTAAGGAAATGTGAAATCAAATATTTTTATAAATTACACTGTTCATAGTGTGAGTATGGGGTCCACGCGGTGGCCTGGTCGTTGAATTTTTATAGCCGACACTGATTCAATTATTAGGCCTGGGTAAAGTTGTTAAAAATAACAAGTTGGAGGTATGATGTTGCAATTTATTAGGCCGTATAATACTCACTTTTTTAACACTGATTTGAAAATCAAAATAAAAAGTTACAGACCGGTGAGGATGTTCTCCACAAACGGAGAAATACAAAAGGAACCAAGTAACCGACTCTGTACAAAAGAACAGAAAAAACATAGAGTGTGAAAACTAGAAAGTAATATCAGTAGATGCCATACGTAGTTTCAATAAGGAACAAGAATACAAAGACCACTTCCAACCAAAGGCTAGTAGAGCGTAAGAACGCAGCATTACCAGGCCATTGTTTGAGACTGCTGCCTTCTTGAGCCTCAACACCAGCTTAGAATTCCGAGAAGACTTGCGTTTACGGTCATAACCGAAGTTGAAATCATCTCTTTACTGAGAAACAACACTAAGAACCATTTGTTTCTATTTCAATAATAGTACGAATCCAACAAAGTCCACCTTACGACTTCCCACAATAAGTAAACCAAATCTTCAAACCATTGGACTAGGACCGGAGAAACTCAGCCAAAACTTATGATTAGCAACGATCAACAGCGTGACTGAACCGTTGCCACCAAGACAATGATAAAGCAATCCTCATCATTGCTAAGACAAAAACATGGCTGTGAGAAGTGAATAGCCATCAGCGCATGCACCACTGCCAGCAGCTATATCATACCATCCCGTCAACAGATCAGCGATCTGTACATCTGAAACTAGATGCAACACACTGTCTAACTCTGAGACAGCACGAAACTTGAGCATAACAATCCACCAAAACCTAAAATCATAGCACAAGAACTAAAAGACACATAAATCCACCCTCTCACGGCACCGGCTAAAAGCACCGGACACCGGAGAGGGTAGATCTGAAAACTTCGAAGAAAGTCTCTCTCGGCAGCTAGGGATTCTGCTGAAAGTGATCAGAATGTAACCTATCAAGCTCTCTAATAAGATTAACTAGAAAAGGTTTTAGCCTAATACTCCTCACTTTAGTTTAAAAAATTCAAACCACATTCTACATTTGAATTAATGTATTCTAAACTATCTTTCATGGTATATATGAATTATTCTAATTTTTTTTAATATTTAGTTTACTAAAATTTCATATACTACATAGATTAGTGGAATAAGCATTATAAAATCTTCATTATCAAGAAAAACAGAGACAAAAGAGGTTCTAAACTCTTTGAACATCATCTTATGTTAGTGCTCGATGAAACTATACAATAAAACTAGATTTTCATATTTTTGAAATTTTTCCAAAATCCGTGGGTTAACCCCTTCTAAAATAATGAGTTTTCGGTAAGTTCTCTATATACTGATGTTTATTCTCTTTCTTTTAGTTTAAAAAAATTCAAACAACATCCTACATTTAAATTAATGTATTCCAAACTATCTTTCATGGTATATATGAATCATTCTAATTTTTTTAATATTTAGTTTACTAAAATTTCATATACTGCATAGATTAGTGGAATTACCATTATAAAAACTTCATTATCTAGAGAAACGCAGACAACAGAGTTTCTAAACTCTTTGACCATCATCTTATGTTAGTGCACGATGAAACTATACACAATAACCAGATTTTCATATTTTTGAATTTTTTTTCCAAATCCGTGGGTTAACCCCTTCTAAAATAATGAGTTTTCGGTAAATGCTCTATATACTGAAGTTCATACACTTCACTTTAGTTTAAAAATTTCAAACCACATTCTACCGTTGAATTAATGTACTCTAAAGTCTCTTATCATGGTATATAAGAATCATTCTAATTTTTTAATATTTAGTTTACTAAAATTTAATATAATGCCTAGATTAGTGGAATTACCATTATAAAAACTTCATTATCTAGAGAAACGAAGACAACAGAGGTTCTAAACTCTTTGACCATCATCTTATGTTAGTGCCTAGATTAGTGGAATTACAATTATAAAAACTTCATTATCTAGAGAAACAAATATACACTATGTCTTATGCTCTAAGAAAATATACACTAATGTCAGTGCTCTAAGAAAATATACACTAAAACCTCTTTAACCATCATCTATGTCAGTGCTCTAAGAAAATATACACTAAAACCTCTTTGACCATCATCTTATGTCAATGCTCTAAGAAAATATACACTAAAACCAGATTTTCATATTTTTGTTTTTTTTTCAAAATCCGTGGGTTAACTCCTTTTAAAATAATGAGTTTTTGGTAAATCCTCTATGTACTTAAGTTTATACTCTTCACTTTATTTTAAAAATTTCAAACCATATTCTACATTTGAATTAATGTATTCTATACTATCTTTCATCGTATTTAGGAATCATTCTAATTTTTTAATATTTAGTTTACTAAAATTTCATATACTGCATGAATTAGGGGAATTACCATTATAAAACTTCATTATCTAGAGAAACAGAGACAACAGAGGTTATAAACTCTTTGAACATTATCTTATGTCAGTGCTCGATTAAATTATACACTAAAACCAGATTTTCATTTTTTGAATTTTTTTCAAAATCCGTGGGTTAACCCCTTCAAAAATATTGACTTTCGGTAAATCATCTATATACTTAAGTTTGTACTCTTCACTTTAGTTTAAAAATTTCAAAGCACATTCTAAATTTGAATTAATGTACTCTAAAGTCTCTTTCATGGTATATAGGAATCATTCTATTTTTTTTATATTTAGTTTACTAAAATTTCATATACTGCTTAAATTAGTGGGATTACCATTATAAAAACTTCATTATCTATAGAAACGGAGACAACAGATGTTCTAAACCTCTTTGACCATCATCTTATGTCAGTTCTCGATGAAAATATACACTAAAACCAGATTTTCATGTTTTATTTTTTTTTCAAAATCCGTGGGTTAACCCCTTCTAAAATAATGAGTTTACGGTAAATGCTCTATATTCAAATAGTGTTAACCCACGGATTTTGGAAATTTTTTCAAAAATATGAAAGTCTGGTTATATTGTATAGTTTCATCGAGCACTAACATAAGATGATGTTCAAAGAGTTTAGAACCTCTGTTGTCTCCGTTTCTCTAGATAATGAATATCTTATAATGCTTATTCCATTAATATGGGCAGTATATTAAAGTTTAGTAAACTAATTATTAAAAAATAAGAATGATTCATATATACCATGAAAGATAATTTAGAATACAATAATTCAATTTTGGAATGTGGTTTTAAATTTTTTAAACAAAAGCAAAGAGAATAAACTTTAGTATATAGAGCATTTACCGAAAACTCATTATTTTAGAAGGGGTTGGCCCACGGATTTTAGAAAAATTTCAAAAATATGAAAATCTGGTTTTAGTGTATAGTTTCATAGAGCACTAAAATAAGATGATGTTCAAAGAGTTTAGAACCTCTGTTGTCTCCATTTCTCTAGATAATGAAGATTTTGTAATGCTAATTTCACTAATCTAGGCAGTATATGAAATTTTAGTAAACTAAATAATACAAAATTAGAATAATTCCTATATACCATGAAAGATAGTTTAGAATACATTAATTCAAATGTAGAATGTTGTTTGAATATTTTAAACTAAAGGAAAGAGTATAAACTTCAATATATAGAGCACTTACCGAAAACACATTAATTTAAAAGGGGTTAACCCACGGATTTTTGAAAAATTTTAAAATATGAAAATCTGGTTTTAGTGTATAGTTTAATTGAGCACTAACATAAGATGATGTTCAAAGAGTTTAGAACCTCTGTTGTCTCCGTTTTTCTTGATAATGAAGATTTTATAATGCTTATTCCACTAATCTATGCAGTATATTAAATTTTAGTAAACTAAATATTAAAACAATTAGAATGATTCATATATAACATGAAAGATAGTTTAGAATACATTAATTCAAATGTAGAATGTGGTTTGAATTTTTTAAACTAAAGGAAAGATTATAAACTTCAGTATATAAAGCATTTACAGAAAACTCATTATTTTAGAACGGGTTAACCCACAGATTTTGAAAAAAATTCAAAAATATGAAAATCTGAATTTAGTATACATTTGCTTAGAGCACTAACATAAAAAGATGTTCAAATAGTTTAGAACCTCTATTTTCTCCATTTCTCTAGATAATGAAGATTTTATAATGCTAATTCGACTAATCTAAGCAGTATATGAAATTTTAGTAAACTAAATATTAAAAAAATTAGAATGATTCCTATATACCATGAAAGATTGTTTAGAGTACATTAATTCAAATGTAGAATGTGGTTTAAATTTTTTAAACTAAAGGAAATAGTATAAACTTCAGTATATAGAGCATTTACCGAAAATTAATTTTTTTAGAAGGGGTTAACCCACGGATTTTGGAAAAAAATTCAAAAATATGAAAGTCTGGTTATATTGTATAGTTTCATCGAGCATTAACATAAGATGATGTTCAAAGAGTTTATAACCTCTGTTGTCTCCGTTTCTCTAGATAATGAAGATATTATAATGCTTGTTTCATTAATATAGGCAGTATATTAAATTTTAGTAAACTAATTATTAAAA
The DNA here is from genome assembly GCA_019706035.1 of Raphanus raphanistrum subsp. raphanistrum. Lineage (NCBI taxonomy): Eukaryota > Viridiplantae > Streptophyta > Magnoliopsida > Brassicales > Brassicaceae > Raphanus > Raphanus raphanistrum. The sequence goes on from CM033988.1 coordinate 57,627,696, forward strand.
AATTAGAATGATTCCTATATACCATGAAAGATAGTTTAGAAAACAATAATTCAAATGTGGAATGTGGTTTTAATTTTTTTAAACAAAAGCAAAGAGTATAAAATTTAGTATATAGAGCATTTACGGAAAACTCATTATTTTAGAAGAGGTTTGCCCACGGATTTTGGAAAAATTTCAAAAATATGAAAATCTGGTTTTAGTGTATAGTTTCATAGAGCACTAAAATAAGATGATGTTCAAAGAGTTTAGAACCTCTGTTGTCTCCATTTCTCTAGATAATGAAGATTTTGTAATGCTAATTCCATTAATCTAGGCAGTATATGAAATTTTAGTAAACTAAATATTAAAAAAATTATAATAATTCCTATATACCATGAAAGATAGTTTAGAATACATTAATTCAAATGTAGAATGTGGTTTGAATTTTTTAAACTTAAGGAAAGAGTATAAACTTCAATATATAGAGCACTTACCGAAAACTCATTATTTTAGAAGGGGTGTTAACCCACGGATTTTTGAAAAATTTCAAAAATATGAAAATTTGGTTTTAGTGTATAGTTTCATCGAGCACTAACATAATATGATGTTCAAAGAGCTTAGAACCTCTGTTGACTCCGTTTTTCTTGATAATGAAGATTTTATAATGTTTATTCCACTAATCTATGCAGTATATTACATTTTAGTAAACTGAATACTAAAAAAATTAGAATGATTCATATATAATTATATACCATGAAAGATAGTTTAGAATACATTAATTCAAATATAGAATGTGGTTTGAATTTTTTAAACTAAAGGAAAGAGTATAAACTTCAGAATATAGAGCACTTACCGAAAACTCATAATTTTAAAAGGGGTTATCCCACGGATTTTGGAAAAATTTCAAAAATATGAAAGTCTGGTTATATTGTATAGTTTCATCGAGCACTAACATAAGATGATGTTCAAAGAGTTTAGAACCTCTGTTGTCTTCGTTTCTCTAGATAATGAAGATTTTATAATACTTATTCCATTAATCTAGGCAGTACATTAAAATTTAGTAAACTAATTATTAAAAAATTAGAATGATTCCTATATACCATGAAAGATATTTTAAAATAAAATTATTCAAATGTGGAATGTGGTTTTAAATTTATTAAACAAAAGCAAAGAGTATAAACTTTAGTATATAGAGCATTTACCGAAAACTCATTATTTTAGAAGGGATTTATTAAACAAAAGCAAAGAGTATAAACTTTAGTATATAGAGCATTTACCGAAAACTCATTACTATATAAACTTTAGTATATAGCCCACGGAATTTGGAAAAATTTCAAAAATATGAAAACCTGGTTTTAGTGTATAGTTTCATAGAGCACTAACATAAGATGATATTCAAAGAGTTTAGAACCTCTGTTGTCTCCATTTCTCTAGATAATGAAGATTTTATAATGCTAATTCCACTAATCTAGGCAGTATATGAAATTTTAGTAAACTAAATATAAAAAAAAATAGAGTAATTCGTATATACCATGAAAGATAGTTTAGAATACATTAATTCAAATGTAGAATGTGGTCTGATTTTTTTAAACTAAAGGAAAGAGTATAAACTTCAGTATATAGAGCATTTACCGAAAACTCATTATTTTAGAAAGGGTTAACCCACGGATTTTGAAAAATTTCAAAAATATGAAAATCTGGTTTTAGTGTATAGTTTCATCGAGCACTAACATAAGATGATGTTCAAAGAGTTTAGAACCTCTGTTGTCTCTGTTTCTCTAGATAATGAATATCTTATAATGCTTATTCCATTAATATAGGCAGTATATTAAATTTTAGTAAACTAATTATTAAAAAATAAGAATGATTCATATATACCATGAAAGATAATTTAGAATACAATAATTCAATTGTGGAATGTGGTTTAATTTTTTTAAACAAAAGCAAAGAGAATAAACTTTAGTATATAGAACATTTACCGAAAACTCATTATTTTAGAAGGGGTTAGCCCACAGATTTTGGAAAAATTCAAAAATATGAAAATCTGGTTTTAGTGTATAGTTTCATCGAGCACTAACATAAGATGATGTTCAAAGAGTTTAGAACCTCTGTTGTCTTCGTGTTTCTTGATAATGAAGATTTTATAATGCTTATTCCACTAATCTATGCAGTATATAAAATTTAAGTAAACTAAATATTAATAAAATTAGAATGATTCATATATACCATGAAAGATAGTTTATAATACATTAATTCAAATATAGAATGTGGTTTGAATTTTTTAAACTAAAGGAAAGAGTATAAACTTTAGTATATAGAGCACTTACCGAAAACTCATTATTTTAGAAGGGGTTGTTAACCCACGGATTTTGGAAAAATTTCAAAATATGAAAGTCTGGTTATATTGTATAGTTTCATCGAGCACTAACATAAGATGATGTTCAAAGAGTTTAGAACTTTTGTTGTCTTCGTTTCTCTAAATAATGAAGATCTTATAATACTTATTCTATTAATCTAGGCAGAATATTAAAATTTAGTAAACTAATTATTAAAAAATTAGAATGATTCCTATATACCATGAAAGATAGTTTAGAATACAATTATTCAAATGTGGAATGTGGTTTTAAATTTTTTAAACAAAAGCAAAGAGTATAAACTTTAGTATATAGAACATTTACCGAAAACTCATTATTTTAGAAGGGGTTAGCCCACGGAATTTGGAAAAATTTCAAAAATATGAAAATCTGGTTTTAGGGTATAATTTCATAGAGCACTAACATAAGATGACGTTCAAAGAGTTTAAAACTTCTGTTGTCTCCGTTTCTCTAGATAATGAATATCTTATAATGCTTATTCCATTAATATAGGCAGCATATTAAATTTTAGTAAACTAATTATTAAAAAAATTAGAACGATTCATATATACCATGAAAGATAGTTTAGAATACAATTATTCAAATGTGGAATGTGGTTTTAAATTTGTTTTAAAAAAGCAAAGAGTATAAACTTTTGTATATAGAGCATTTACCGAAAACTCATTATTTTAGAAGGGATATTAGCCCACAGATTTTGGAAAATTTTCAAAAATATGAAAATCTGGTTTTAGTGTATAGTTTCATAGAGCACTAACATAAGATGATGTTCAAAGAGTTTAGAACCTCTGTTGTCTCCATTTCTCTAGATAATGAAGATTTTATAATGCTAATTCCACTAATCTAGGCAGTATATGAAATTTTAGTAAACTAAATATTAAAAAATTAGAATAATTCCTATGTACCATGAAAGATAGTTTAGAATACATTTATTCAAATGTAGAATGTGGTCTGAATTTTTTAAACTAAAGGAAAGAGTATAAACTTCAGTATATAGAGCATTTACCGAAAACTCATTATTTTAGAAGGGGTTAACCCACAGATTTTGGAAAAATCTTAAAAATATGAAAGTCTGTTTATATTGTATAGTTTCATCGAGCACTAACATAAGATGATGTTCAAAGAGTTTAGAACCTCTGTTGTCTCTGTTTCTCTAGATAATGAAGATCTTATAATGCTTATTCCATTAATCTAGGCAGTATATTAAAATTTAGAAAAATAATTATTAAAAAATTAGAATGATTCCTATATACCATGAAAGATAGTTTAGAATACAATTATTCAAATGTGGAATGTGGTTTTAAATTTTTTAAACAAAAGCAAATAGTATAAACTTTAGTATATAGAGCATTTACCGAAAACTCATTATTTTAGAAGGGGTTAGCCCACAGATTTTGGAAAAATTTCAAAAATATGAAAATCAGGTTTTAGTGTATAGTTTCATAGAGCACTAACATATGATGATGTTCAAAGAGTTTAGAACCTCTGTTGTCTTCGTTTCTCTAGATAATGAAGATTTTATAATACTAATTCCACTAATCTAGGCAGTATATGAAATTTTAGTAAACTAAATATTAAAAAATTAGAATAATTCCTATATACCATGAAAGATAGTTTAGAATACACTAATTCAAATGTAGAATGTGGTTTGAATTTTTTAAACTAAAGGAAAGAGTATAAACTTCAGTATATAGAGCACTTACCGAAAACTCATTATTTTAGAAGGGGGGTTAACCCACGGATTTTGGAAAATTTTCAAAAATATGAAAATCTGGTTTTAGTATATAGTTTCATCGAGCACTAACATAAGAAGATGTTCAAAGAGTTTAGAACCTCTTTTGTCTCCGTTTTTCTTGATAATGAAGATTTTATAATGCTTACTCCACTAATCTATGTAGTATATGAAATTTTAGTAAACTTAATATTAAAAAAATTAGAATAATTCATATATACCATGAAAGATAGTTTAAAATAATTAATTCAAATGTAGAATGTGGTTTGAATTTTTTAAACTAAAGGAAAGAGTATAAACTTCAGTATATAGACCATTTACCGAAAACTCATTATTTTGGAAGGGGTTAACCCACGGATTTTGGAAAAAAATTTAAAATATGAAAGTCTGGTTATATTGTATAGTTTCATCGAGCACTAAGATAAGATGATGTTCAAAGAGTTTATAACCTCTGTTGTCTCCGTTTCTGTAGATAATGAAGATCTTATAATGCTTATTCCATTAATCTAGGCAGTATATTAAAATTTAGTAAACTAATTATTAAAAAATTATATATCATGAAAGATAGTTTAGAATACAATTATTCAAATGTGGAATGTGGTTTTAAATTTTTTTAAACAAAAGCAAAGAGAATAAACTTTAGTATATAGAGCATTTACCGAAAACTCATTATTTTATAAGGGGTTAGCCCACAGATTTTGGAAAAAAATCAAAAATATGAAAATCTGGTTTTAGTGTATAGGATTAGTTTCATAGAGCACTAACATAAGATGATGTTCAAAGAGTTTAGAACCTCTGTTGTCTCCATTTCTCTAGATAATGAAGATTTTATAATGTTAATTCCATTATTCTAGGTAGTATATGAAATTTTAGTAAACTAAATATTAAAAAAATTAGAATAATTCCTATATATCATGAAAGATAGTTCAGAAAACATTAATTCAAATGTGGAATGTGGTTTTAAATTTTTTACACAAAAGCCAAGAGTATAAACTTCAGTATGTAGAGCACTTACCGAAAACTCATTATTTTAGAAGGGGTTTTAGTGTATAGTTAACCCACAGATTTTGAAAAAATTTCAAAAATATGAAAATCTGGTTTTAGTGTATAGTTTCATCGAGTACTAACATAAGATGATGTTCAAAGAGTTTAGAACCTCTGTTGTCTTCGTTTTTCTTGATAATGAAGATTTTATAATGCTTATTCCACTAATCTATGCAGTATATTAAATTTTAGTAAACTAAATATTAAAAAAATTAGAATGATTCCTATGTACCATGAAAGATTGTTTAGAATACATTAATTCAAATGTATAATGTGGTTTGAATTTTTTAAACTAAAGGAAATAGTACAAACTTCAGTATATAGAGCATTTACCGAAAACTCATCATTTTAGAAGGGGTTAACCCACAGATTTTGGAAAATTTTCAAAAATATGAAATTCTGGTTATATTGTATAGTTTCAAAGAGTTTAGAACCTCTGTAGTCTCAATTTCTCTAGATAATGAAGATTTTATAATGCTAATTCCACTAATCTAGGCAATATATGAAATTTTAGTAAACTAAATATTAAAAAATTAGAATAATTCCTATATACCATGAAAGATAGTTTAGAATACATTAATTCAAATGTAGAATGTGGTTTGAATTTTTTAAACTAAAGTAATGAGTATAAAATTAAGTATATAGAGAACTTACCGAAAACTCATTATTTTTAAAGGGGTTAACCCACAGATTTTGGAAATTTTTTAAAAATATTAAATCTGGTTTTAATGTATAGTTTCATCGAGCACTAACATAAGACGATGTTCAAAGAGTTTAGAACCTCTTTTGTCTCCATTTTTCTTGATAATGAAGATTTTATAATGCTTATTCCACTAATCTATGTAGTATATGAAATTTTAGTAAACTAAATATTAAAAAAAATTAGAATAATTCATATATACCATGAAAGATAGTTTAGAATACATTAATTCAAATGTAGAATGTGGTTTGAATTTTTTAAACTAAAGGAAAGAGTATAAACTTTAGTATATAGAGCATTTACCGAAAACTCATTATTTTAGAAGGGGTTAACCCATAGATTTTGGAAAATTTTCAAAAATATTAAAATATGGTTATTTTGTATAGTTTCATCGAGCACTAACATAAGATGATGTTCAAAGAGTTTAGAACCTCTGTTGTCTCTGTTTCTCTAGATAGTGAAGATTTTATAATGCTTATTCCACTAATCTATGCAGTTTATGAAATTTTAGTAAACTAAATATTAAAAAAGTTAGAATGATTCATATATACCATGAAAGATAGTTTGGAATACATTAATTTAAATGTAGGATGTTGTTTGAATTTTTTTAAACTAAAGGAAAGAGAATAAACATAAGTATATAGAGAACTTACCGAAAACTCATTATTTTAGAAGGGGTTAACCCACGGATTTTGGAAAAATTTCAAAAATATGAAAATCTAGTTTTATTGTATAGTTTCATCGAGCACTAACATAAGATGATGTTCAAAGAGTTTAGAACCTCTTTTGTCTCTGTTTTTCTTGATAATGAAGATTTTATAATGCTTATTCCACTAATCTATGCAGTTTATGAAATTTTAGTAAACTAAATATTAAAAAAGTTAGAATGATTCATATATACCATGAAAGATAGTTTGGAATACATTAATTTAAATGTAGGATGTTGTTTGAATTTTTTTAAACTAAAGGAAAGAGAATAAACATCAGTATATAGAGAACTTACCGAAAACTCATTATTTTAGAAGGGGTTAACCCACGGATTTTGGAAAAATTTCAAAAATATGAAAATCTAGTTTTATTGTATAGTTTCATCGAGCACTAACATAAGATGATGTTCAAAGTGTTTAGAACCTCTTTTGTCTCTGTTTTTCTTGATAATGAAGATTTTATAATGCTTATTCCACTAATCTATGTAGTATATGAAATTTTAGTAAACTAAATATTAAAAAAAATTAGAATAATTCATATATACCATGAAAGATAGTTTAGAATACATTAATTCAAATGTAGAATGTGGTTTGAATTTTTTAAACTAAAGGAAAGAGTATAAACTTCAGTATATAGAGCACTTACCGAAAACTTATTATTTTAAAAGGGGTTAACCCATGGATTTTGGAAAATTTTCAAAAATATGAAAATCTAATTTTAGTATATATTTTCTTAGAGCAATAACATAAGATGATGTTCAAATAGTTTTAAAATATGAAAGTCTTGTTTTAGTGTATAGTTTCATCAAGCACCAATATAAGATGATGTTCAAAGAGTTTAGAACCTCTTTTGTCTCCGTTTCTCTTAATAATGAAGATTTTATAATGCTAATTCCAATAATCTAGGCAGTATATGCAAACTTAGAAAACTAAATATTAAAAATTAGAATGATTCTTATATACCATGAATGATAGTTTAGAATACAATAATTCAAATGTCGAATGTGGTTTGAAATTTTTTAAACTAAAGGGAAGAGTATAAACTTTAGTATATAGAGCATTTACCGAAAACTCATTATTTTAGAAGAGGTTAACCCACAGATTTTGGAAAACTTTCAAAAATATGAAAATCTGGTTATATTGTATAGTTTCATCGAGCACTAACATAAGATGATGTTCAAAGAGTTTAGAACCTCTGTTGTCTCCGTTTCTCTAGATAATGAAAAATTTATAATGCTTATTCCACTATAATCTATGCAGTATATAAACTTTTAGTAAACTAAATATTAAAAAAATTAGAATGATTCATATATACCATGAAAGATAGTTTGGAATACATTAATTTAAATGTAGGATGTGGTTTGAATTTTTTTAAACTAAAGGAAAGAGAATAAACATCAGTATATAGAGAACTTACCGAAAACTCATTATTTTAGAAGGGGTTAACCCACGGATTTTGGAAAAATTTCAAAAATATGAAAATCTGGTTTTATTGTATAGTTTCATCGAGCACTAAAATAAGATGATGTTGAAAGAGTTTAGAACCTCTTTTGTCTCCGTTTTTCTTGATAATGAAGATTTTATAATGTTTATTCCACTAACTATGCAGTATATTAAATTTTAGTACTAAATATTAAAAAAATTAGAATAATTCATATAAACCATAAAAGATAGTTTAGAATACATTAATACAAATGTAGAATGTGGTTTGATTTTTTTAACTAAAGGAAAGAGTATAAACTTCAGTACATAGAGCACTTACCGAAAACTCATTATTTTAAAAGGGGTTGTTAACCCACGGATTTTGGAAAAAAATCAAAAAATGAAAAACTGATTTTAGTATATATTTTCTTAGAGCACTAACATAAGATGATGTTCAAATAGTTTAGAATCTCTGTTGTCTACATTTCTCTAGATAATGAAGATTTTATAATGTTAACACTAATCTAGGCAGTATATGAAATTCTAGTAAACTAAATATTAAAAAATCAGAATGATTCCTATATACCATGAAAGATAGTGTAGAATACATTAATTCAAATGTATAATGTGGTTTGAATTTTTTAAACTAAAGGAAAGAGTATAAACTTCAGTATATAGAGCACTTACCGAAAACTCTTTATTTTAGAAGGGGTTAACCCACGGATTTTGGAAAATTTTTAAAAATATGAAAGTCTTGTTTAAGTGTTTAGTTTCATCAAGAACTAATATAAGATGATGTTCAAAGAGTTTAGAACCTCTTTTGTCTCCGTTTCTCTAGGTAATGAAGATTTTATAATGCTAATTTGACTAATCTAGGCAGTATATGAAGTTTTAGAAATCTGAATATTAAAAATTAGAATGATTCTTATATACCATGAAAGATAGTTTAGAATACAATAATTCAAATGTCTAATGTGGTTTGAAATTTTTTAAACTAAAGGGAAGAGTATAAACTTCAGTATATAGAGCATTTACCGAAAACTCATTATTTTAGAAGGGGTTAACCCATAGATCTTGGAAAAATTTCAAAAATATGAAAATATGGTTATATTGTATAGTTTCATCGAGCACTAACATAAGATGATGTTCAAAGAGTTTAGAACCTCTGTTGTCTCCGTTTCTCTAGATAGTGAAGATTTTATAATGCTTATTCCACTAATCTATGCAGTTTATGAAATTTTAGTAAACTAAATATTAAAAAAATTAGAATGATTCATATATACCATGAAAGATAGTTTTGAATACATTAAATTAAATGTAGGATGTTGTTTGAATTTTTTTAAACTAAAGGAAAGAGAATAAACATCAGTATATAGAGAATTTACCGAAAACTCATTATTTTAGAAGGGGTTAACCCACGGATTTTGGAAAAATTTCAAAAATATGAAAATCTAGTTTTATTGTATAGTTTCATCGAGCACTAACATAAGATGATGTTCAAAGAGTTTAGAACCTCTTTTGTCTCTGTTTTTCTTGATAATGAAGATTTTATAATGCTTATTCCACTAATCTATGTAGTATATGAAATTTTAGTAAACTAAATATTAAAAAAAATTAGAATAATTCATATATACCATGAAAGATAGTTTAGAATACATTAATTCAAATGTAGAATGTGTTTTGAATTTTTTAAACTAAAGGAAAGAGTATAAACTTCAGTATATAGAGCACTTACCGAAAACTTATTATTTTAAAAGGGGTTAACCCATGGATTTTGGAAAATTTTCAAAAATATGAAAATCTAATTTTAGTATATATTTTCTTAGAGCAATAACATAAGATGATGTTCAAATAGTTTTAAAATATGAAAGTCTTGTTTTAGTGTATAGTTTCATCAAGCACCAATATAAGATGATGTTCAAAGAGTTTAGAACCTCTTTTGTCTCCGTTTCTCTATTAATGAAGATTTTATAATGCTAATTCCAATAATCTAGGCAGTATATGAAAACTTAGAAAACTAAATATTAAAAATTAGAATGATTCTTATATACCATGAATGATAGTTTAGAATACAATAATCCAAATGTCGAATGTGGTTTGAAATTTTTTAAACTAAAGGGAAGAGTATAAACTTTAGTATATAGAGCATTTACCGAAAACTCATTATTTTAGAAGAGGTTAACCCACAGATTTTGGAAAACTTTCAAAAATATGAAAATCTGGTTATATTGTATAGTTTCATCGAGCACTAACATAAGATGATGTTCAAAGAGTTTAGAACCTCTGTTGTCTCCGTTTCTCTAGATAATGAAAATTTTATAATGCTTATTCCACTATAATCTATGCAGTATATAAAATTTTAGTAAACTAAATATTAAAAAAATTAGAATGATTCATATATACCATGAAAGATAGTTTGGAATACATTAATTTAAATGTAGGATGTGGTTTGAATTTTTTTAAACTAAAGGAAAGAGAATAAACATCAGTATATAGAGAACTTACCGAAAACTCATTATTTTAAAAGGGGTTAACCCACGGATTTTGGAAAAAATTTCAAAAATATGAAAATCTGGTTTTATTGTATAGTTTCATCGAGCACTAACATAAGATGATGTTGAAAGAGTTTAGAACCTCTTTTGTCTCCGTTTTTCTTGATAATGAAGATTTTATAATGCTTATTCCACTAACTATGCAGTATACTAAATTTTAGTAAACTAAATATTAAAAAAATTAGAATAATTCATATAAACCATAAAAGATAGTTTAGAATACATTAATACAAATGTAGAATGTGGTTTGATTTTTTAAACTAAAGGAAAGAGTATAAACTTCAGTACATAGAGCACTTACCGAAAACTCATTATTTTAAAAGGGGTTGTTAACCCACGGATTTTGGAAAAAATTCAAAAAATGAAAAACTGATTTTAGTATATATTTTCTTAGAGCACTAACATAAGATGATGTTCAAATAGTTTAGAATCTCTGTTGTCTACATTTCTCTAGATAATGAAGATTTTATAATGTTAACACTAATCTAGGCAGTATATGAAATTCTAGTAAACTAAATATTAAAAAATCAGAATGATTCCTATATACCATGAAAGATAGTGTAGAATACATTAATTCAAATGTATAATGTGGTTTGAATTTTTTAAACTAAAGGAAAGAGTATAAACTTCAGTATATAGAGCACTTACCGAAAACTCTTTATTTTAGAAGGGGTTAACCCACGGATTTTGGAAAATTTTTAAAAATATGAAAGTCTTGTTTAAGTGTTTAGTTTCATCAAGAACTAATATAAGATGATGTTCAAAGAGTTTAGAACCTCTTTTGTCTCCGTTTCTCTAGGTAATGAAGATTTTATAATGCTAATTTGACTAATCTAGGCAGTATATGAAGTTTTAGAAATCTGAATATTAAAAATTAGAATGATTCTTATATACCATGAAAGATAGTTTAGAATACAATAATTCAAATGTCTAATGTGGTTTGAAATTTTTTAAACTAAAGGGAAGAGTATAAACTTCAGTATATAGAGCATTTACCGAAAACTCATTATTTTAGAAGGGGTTAACCCATAGATCTTGGAAAAATTTCAAAAATATGAAAATATGGTTATATTGTATAGTTTCATCGAGCACTAACATAAGATGATGTTCAAAGAGTTTAGAACCTCTGTTGTCTCCGTTTCTCTAGATAGTGAAGATTTTATAATGCTTATTCCACTAATCTATGCAGTTTATGAAATTTTAGTAAACTAAATATTAAAAAAATTAGAATGATTCATATATACCATGAAAGATAGTTTTGAATACATTAAATTAAATGTAGGATGTTGTTTGAATTTTTTTAAACTAAAGGAAAGAGAATAAACATCAGTATATAGAGAATTTACCGAAAACTCATTATTTTAGAAGGGGTTAACCCACGGATTTTGGAAAAATTTCAAAAATATGAAAATCTAGTTTTATTGTATAGTTTCATCGAGCACTAACATAAGATGATGTTCAAAGAGTTTAGAACCTCTTTTGTCTCTGTTTTTCTTGATAATGAAGATTTTATAATGCTTATTCCACTAATCTATGTAGTATATGAAATTTTAGTAAACTAAATATTAAAAAAAATTAGAATAATTCATATATACCATGAAAGATAGTTTAGAATACATTAATTCAAATGTAGAATGTGTTTTGAATTTTTTAAACTAAAGGAAAGAGTATAAACTTCAGTATATAGAGCACTTACCGAAAACTTATTATTTTAAAAGGGGTTAACCCATGGATTTTGGAAAATTTTCAAAAATATGAAAATCTAATTTTAGTATATATTTTCTTAGAGCAATAACATAAGATGATGTTCAAATAGTTTTAAAATATGAAAGTCTTGTTTTAGTGTATAGTTTCATCAAGCACCAATATAAGATGATGTTCAAAGAGTTTAGAACCTCTTTTGTCTCCGTTTCTCTATTAATGAAGATTTTATAATGCTAATTCCAATAATCTAGGCAGTATATGAAAACTTAGAAAACTAAATATTAAAAATTAGAATGATTCTTATATACCATGAATGATAGTTTAGAATACAATAATCCAAATGTCGAATGTGGTTTGAAATTTTTTAAACTAAAGGGAAGAGTATAAACTTTAGTATATAGAGCATTTACCGAAAACTCATTATTTTAGAAGAGGTTAACCCACAGATTTTGGAAAACTTTCAAAAATATGAAAATCTGGTTATATTGTATAGTTTCATCGAGCACTAACATAAGATGATGTTCAAAGAGTTTAGAACCTCTGTTGTCTCCGTTTCTCTAGATAATGAAAATTTTATAATGCTTATTCCACTATAATCTATGCAGTATATAAAATTTTAGTAAACTAAATATTAAAAAAATTAGAATGATTCATATATACCATGAAAGATAGTTTGGAATACATTAATTTAAATGTAGGATGTGGTTTGAATTTTTTTAAACTAAAGGAAAGAGAATAAACATCAGTATATAGAGAACTTACCGAAAACTCATTATTTTAAAAGGGGTTAACCCACGGATTTTGGAAAAAAATTCAAAAATATGAAAATCTGGTTTTATTGTATAGTTTCATCGAGCACTAACATAAGATGATGTTGAAAGAGTTTAGAACCTCTTTTGTCTCCGTTTTTCTTGATAATGAAGATTTTATAATGCTTATTCCACTAACTATGCAGTATACTAAATTTTAGTAAACTAAATATTAAAAAAATTAGAATAATTCATATAAACCATAAAAGATAGTTTAGAATACATTAATACAAATGTAGAATGTGGTTTGATTTTTTAAACTAAAGGAAAGAGTATAAACTTCAGTATATAGAGCACTTACCGAAAACTCATTATTTTAAAAGGGGTTGTTAACCCACGGATTTTGGAAAAAATTCAAAAAATGAAAAACTGATTTTAGTATATATTTTCTTAGAGCACTAACATAAGATGATGTTCAAATAGTTTAGAACCTATGTTGTCTACATTTCTCTAGATAATTAAGATTTTATAATGTTAATTCCACTAATCTAGGCAGTATATGAAATTCTTGTAAACTAAATATTAAAAAATTAGAATGATTCCTATATACCATGAAAGATAGTGTAGAATACATTAATTCAAATGTATAATGTGGTTTGAATTTTTTAAACTAAAGGAAAGAGTATAAACTTCAGTATATAGAGCACTTACCGAAAACTCTTTATTTTAGAAGGGGTTAACCCACGGATTTTGGAAAAAATTTAAAAATATGAAAGTCTTGTTTAAGTGTATAGTTTCATCAAGAACTAATATAAGATGATGTTCAAAGAGTTTAGAACCTCTTTTGTCTCCGTTTCTCTAGATAATGAAAATTTTATAATGCTTATTCCACTATAATCTATGCAGTATATAAAATTTTAGTAAACTAAATATTAAAAAAATTAGAATGATTTATATATACCATGAAAGATAGTTTGGAATACATTAATTTAAATGTAGGATGTGGTTTGAATTTTTTTAAACTAAAGGAAAGAGAATAAACATCAGTATATAGAGAACTTACCGAAAACTCATTATTTTAGAAGGGGTTAACCCACGGATTTTGGAAAATTTTCAAAAATATGAAAATCTGGTTTTATTGTATAGTTTCATCGAGCACTAACATAAGATGATGTTGAAAGAGTTTAGAACCTCTTTTGTCTCCGTTTTTCTTGATAATGAAGATTTTATAATGCTTATTCCACTAACTATGCAGTATATTAAATTTTAGTAAACTAAATATTAAAAAAATTAGAATAATTCATATAAACTATAAAAGATAGTTTAGAATACATTAATACAAATGTAGAATGTGGTTTGATTTTTTTAACTAAAGAAAAGAGTATAAACTTCAGTATATAGAGCATTTACCGAAAACTCATTATTTTAGAAAGGGACCCACGGATTTTGGAAAATATTTAAAAATATGAAAGTCTTGTTTTAGTGTATATTTTCATCAAGCACTAATATAAGATGATGTTCAAAGAGTTTAGAACCTCTTTTGCCTCCGTTTCTCTAGATAATGAAGATTTTATAATGCTAATTCCACTAATCTATGCAGTATATGAAATTTTAGTAAACTAAATATTAAAAATTAGAATAATTCATATATACCATGAAAGATAGTTTAGAATACATTAATTCAAATGTCGAATGTGGTTTTAATTTTTAAACTAAAGGAAAGAGTATAAACTTCAGTATATAGAGCATTTACCGAAAACTCATTATTTTAAAAGGGGTTAACCCACGGATTTTGGAAAAATTTCAAAAATATGAAAATATGGTTTTAGTATATAGTTTCATCGAGCACTAACATAAGATGATGGTCAAATAGTTTAGAGCCTCTGTTGTCTTCATTTCTCTAGATAATGAAGATTTTATAATGCTAATTCCACTAATCTAGGCAGTATATGAAGTTTTAGTAAACTAAATATTAAAAAATTAGAATGATTCCTATATACCATTAAAGATAGTTTAGAATAAAATAATTAAAATGTAGTTTGAATTTTTTTAAACAAAAGCAAAGAGTATAAACTTTAGTATATATAGCATTTACCGAAAACTCATTATTTTAAAAGGGGTTAACCCACGGATTTTGGAAAATTTTCAAAAATATGAAAATCTAGTTTTAGTGTATAGTTTCATCGAGAACTAACATAAGATGATGTTCAAAAAGTTTAGAACCTCTGTTGTCTCTGTTTCTCTTGATAATGAAGATTTTATAATGCTAATTCCACTAATCTAAGCAATATATGAATTTTAGTAAACTAAATATTAAAAAATTAGAATGATTCATATATACCATGAAAGATAGTTTAGAATACATTATTTCAAATGTATAATGTAGTTTGAATTTTTTAAACTAAAGTAAAGAGTATAAACTTCAGTATATAGAGCACTTACCTAAAACTCTTTATTTTAGAAGGGTATAACCCACGGATTTTGGAAAAATTTCCAAAATATGAAAATATGGTTTTAGTGTATAGTTTTATTGAGCACTAACATAAGATGATTGTCAAATAGTTTAGAACCTCTGTTGTCTCCATTTCTCTAGATAATGAAGATTTTATAATGCTAATTCCACTAATCTATGCAGTATATGAAATTATAGTAAACTAAATATTCAAAAAATTAGAATGCTTCGTATATACCATGAAGGATAGTTTAAAATACATTAATTCAAATGTATAATGTGGTTTGAATTTTTTAAACTTAAGGAAAGAGTATAAACTTCAGTATATAGAGCATTTACCGAAAACTCTTTATTTTAGAAGGGGTTGACCCACGGATTTTGGAAAAAATTTAAAAATATGAAAATATGGTTTTAGTGTATAGTTTCATCGAATTCTATCATAAGATGATGTTCAAAGAGTTTAGAACCTCTGTTGTCTCTGTTTCTCTAGATAATGAAGATTTTATAATGCTTATTCCACTAATCTATGCAGTATATGAAATTTTAGTAAACTAAATATTAAAAAATTAGAATGATTCATATATACAATGAAATATAGTTTAGAATACATTAATTCAAATGTAGAATGTGGTTTGAATTTTTTAAACTTAAGGAAAGAGTATAAACTTCAGTGTATAGAGCATTTACCGAAAAATCATTATTTTAGAAGGGGTTAATCCCCGGATTTTGGAAAATTTTCAAAAATATAAAAATCTGGTTTTAGTGTATAGTTTCATCGAGCAGTAACATAAGATGATGGTCAAATAGTTTAGAACCTCTGTTGTTTTCATTTCTCTAGATAATGAGGATTTTTAAGTGGATCCTCTTGCCAAGGTGGTCTCTGCCTCCACCACTTCCATGGTGAGAACACCTTCTCTTCTTGACAAGATCCTCTCTTCTCTGTTTGAATGTTTAACACCACATCTCTTGTGTACCTTGTTGTTTTGGCTTCTGGTGTTTAGAAGAGCCGCCAATCAGAGCCATATTATGAAACCCTTGAGACATATCAAGGCCTGCCTTGTCCTTATGGTGGCTACTGTGGATTCTACTATCCAGGTTTTGCTTCTTTTTTTTAAACACTGATCATTAGGATAAAGTCAAACTTGTCTTTGATGTTCCTAGTGTGTGTTCTTTACAGGCCTTGACTGTTCAGTAGGAGAAGCAAAGTATAATGGATACTATAGCTATGGAACAGAAGTTCAATACCCAGTAATCAAAACATCTTTATAAATAAAGATTTAGTTACTCAACGAGCCTTTTTAACTGAATATGTTTCTTGATCTTGATTTGAAGGTTATGCAAGGTGAAAACGGATCTTTGACCTATATGATGCCAGGGTTTCAGTCTTATGATGTTAGTCCCACTTACATGCCAATAAACCCGGTTGGTGTATCGAGTCAGACGCTTCACTCACCTATGTATGCAGCTCAAGGGTATTATCAGAACCAATATAGTTATGGAGATGTTTCATCACCGTCCTACTTATGGGATCCTGTGTGCGGTGTTGTTTCAAGTAACCAACCGTTGAAACAGAACTTATCTTCTTCTTTAAGTTACAACCATAGCAACTATTACTCAAAGAGAAAGACTTCTTTCGCAAGTCACGGCATAGGAGATAGGTCTAAGAAATATGGAAGTTTGAATAGGGATGAAACAGAGAAGGCGAAAGCCAGGAACAAAGGTAACGTTAATAGTACTGAAGAAGAATGTGAGTCCTGTGTAGGTTCTTTGATCAAAAGGGATCAATATAACCTGCCTAGCTTTCAGACCAAGTACGAAGAAGCAATGTTCTTTGTGATAAAATCTTATAGCGAAGACGACATTCACAAGAGCATCAAGTACAGTGTTTGGTCTAGTACTCTAAATGGGAACAAGAAGCTAGACAGTGCGTATCAAGAATCTGAAAAGAAGGTTGCAGAGAAAAGTGGAACGTGCCATGTCTTCCTTTTCTTCTCGGTAAATGAAGTATATAATTTTTCATTTTTGCTGACAATCTTGGTTGGCCTCTGATGTGGTTTTATTGGGGAATGCAGGTGAATGCAAGTGGTCAGTTCTGCGGTGTAGCTGAGATGACTGGGAGAGTTGATTACGAGAAGAGCATGGAGTTTTGGCAGCAAGATAAGTGGACTGGCTATTTTCCGGTCAAGTGGCACATAATCAAAGATGTTCCAAATCCGCAGTTAAGGCATGTAATACTAGAGAACAATGAGAACAAGCCTGTAACGAATAGCAGAGACACACAAGAGGTAAAATTAAAAGAGTCTTTTAGTGAATGATCATTGTCACAAGAAACAACTCAATTCTCATGCTGTTTAATTAAAAAATTACATAGGTGAGGTTGCCACAAGGGAGTGAAGTGTTGAACATATTCAAGAACTATGCGGCAAAGACATCTATATTAGATGATTTCGAATTTTATGAAAACAGAGAGAAGGTTATGGTTCAGAAGAAGCAAAGGTTTCCCCCGGTTCAGATAAAGGTCCTATTTATAGATCTTGTGGTCATCTTCATCTTGTTCTATGTATGTTAATTCTGGCTAGCCTCTTTCTCCCTTTATGCTTTTGATCACAGAAGAAAGAAGAAGAAGACTTGGTTGCTGATTTCCAAACAATGGAGATATCAAAGACCGAAAAACATACAATGACAGAACTGTGAAGTAACTAAAAGAAGCTGTTGCGTTTTTCTGGTTTGTTTTTTCTCTCAAGTCACCATAAAACGATTCTATTGTTTCGGATTGCTTTGATTTTTATAACAAGTGATTGTTTTTTTTGTTCATTACTAATATAAGTAGAAAAGATTGTAATCATTGCCAATGATAAAATTTGGTTTAGTAGTGAAATCTCAAAATCTTAGGATAAGGCTTTAGACAAAGTTTAAAAAGGGCTTAGACATGAAATGAGTTCTCTACGATCTCTTCAAGGAGCCTGCAACTAAGAACAAACCTAGAACAGATCACGGCTGGCTCGGGGGTGGTCCACGTCCACCACGTTGGGTTCGGCCACCACGAGTAAGCAGAACTCGATTGCCTCCTCGAGTGTTCACAATTCGACCACGACCTCTAGGAGCGGGTGGTGAAGGAGCACGGTTGGCTGGTGAAGGAGTTCGGGTCCCTCCTAGAGTAGCAGCTACTCCGGCTTGTCTTATAGCTGCTTTCTCCTTCGCTTTATCAGCTATATTAATAGTCCTACTTGGCGACGCTGCTCTTTTCGTTTCTTCAGTTTCTGGAGTTTCGCTCGCACCTGCAGATGCTGGCGTGGTAGATGCAGAGACAGTTGTAGCTACTTTGGTCTCTGCTACTTGAGATCGGTTTCTTTTCGTTTCTTCAGTTTCTGGAGTTTCGATCGGACTTGCAGATGCTGGAGTAGAGGAAGTGGGTGGAGTGGCAGATGCAGATGCAGTTGTAGCTACTGTGGTCTCGGGCTTGAAATCGGTTTCTGCTACTTGGTGATTCTTACCATCGTTGGGTTTATCAGAGGCTTCTTCAGGAACTGCATCACCTCCTTCATCGTTCTTAACATCTTCTAGTGGTGGTTCAATGGTTGTTTCAGCTTCGTCCATTGTTGTCTCCATCCTAATAGGTGACTGCATGGGTGTAGTAGCTACATCCGTAGGCTCTTCGAGATCTTCCAGTGTATCTAGATCGAGCTCTCCTTCTTCTCTATCAAACTCCGCGTCTGTCGGAAGATCTTGATTCTCTTGTTCGGTCTGATCCTTCAACTCTTCTTCGGTCTGGGTTGGATTTTCTTCTACCGGTTCGTCATCAGCTTTATCCTGCCCTTCATCAGGTTCATTTTCTTGTTGTGCTTCCACGGTTTCCTCATCTGCAGTCTCAGCTTCTGTTTCTTCATTGTCATCTTCGGCGGCATCCATGGTTTCATCCACGTCTGGCTCTTTGGAGAGGTTTTCACCTTCGGCAGTATCAGGTTCTGTCTCAGATCCTTTGGGCTTCTTAGACGCAGGTGGTGCAATCTCGGTACTGGTTTCCCCTTGAGTCCCTTGCTGTGGCTCAGAAGCCAACGAATCAGCTTGGCGTTTACGGACTTGTGTCTGAACAGGCGGCACAACGGTGGTTCCTTGACTCTCTGTAACATGGGAGGAAGGCTGTTTTCCTTCACCACCAGCTACATCAGCTTCTGGCATTTCAGCATCAACTTGCGGAGGTTCCTCCAGTTTGCCAAGCTGGGGACGAATAATCCTCCCTCTGCGGAGCTCAGCGTTTGGTTTCTGCAAAGTCAATCTCTTCACTTTGGGTGGCTGCTGCGTATTCGCAGCCGGCGCTTTTGACGAAGAAGCTCTTGCAATGGCTGAAGGCTCAACTGTAGCAGGGGAAGCTTCAGTAACCATATCGGTAGATTTGGTGTTGCCTTGAGAATTGAGGACAAAAGTACGAGCCATGCGTTCAAAAGAGTCAACAGCCGATACGTAGGCAGCGGCTTGGTCATTTAATACGCTTCCAGAGAGAACCTGGACAGCTGAAGTACCCTATTGAAAAGAAACAAAAAAGTTTACAACATAGCTTAATGAGTGAGTATGATAAACGTGGATGCATATATAAATATATTTACAAACTTGTTACCTCTGGAAGATTTCCATCTGCTTGCTTCAATTTGTCCAATTCTTCAGAAAGATTAGCCAATGCCGTCTGATACCTCTCGAGCTTCACAAGCTCTTCATCCACTTTTGTTTTCTCCTGAGTAACAGATAGGGAACATATGAGCTATAAGGCATTGGGTAAGGATTTTTATATGGAAGAACCAAATTTCTAAAAGTGCCACAAGACATGAGTGAGAAGACACACTAGGGAGGCTCGAGAGAATCGAACCTTTCCAATGTTTGCCAAGGAGTCTTCAAGTACCTTCTCAACAGACTTTCGTTCTGTTTTCTCTTTTGTTAATTCGTCATCCTTCTTCTTCAGGTCATCTTTCAGTGAATTAACAAATCTATCCAATATCTGCAGCAAAAGTTCATGTATTTTTAAAAAGGACACAGAAACACATGAAATCACGGAGCTATACAAACTAAATACGAATAATACCTGAATTTTTTGTTCTTTTTCATCTCTCTCCTTAACGGCCTGCTCCACCGTAGCATCAGTTGTTGTTCTCTTTCCAGCTTTTGGCAAGAATAGATAACATGAGCAAATACCAAATAGACACTTACTTTTGCCCAAATACTATTACTTGAAAAAATAATGAAAATTACCCTCTTTGGCTTCCCCTAGCTGTTTAGAGAGTGACTGATTATCACTGTTCAAATCGTCCCTTTCTTTTTCGAGCTTTTTCTTCATGAAGGTATAAGATTTCTTGAACCTTGTGATATCTGCTTTCAGCTTCTCAGTCTCTGACTGCATAGTCGCCTGACAAAAAGTACAGCGATAGGGTTAGCATATCTACATGTACGGTAATTCTTATTCTACATGTGACAACTAAGTTTCCCTTAGTAGAGATATTTCTCATTCTACCTCTGCTTGCTGAGCAGCGTCTAACCTCTTCTCCCTCTCACTCAGTTCTGCTTTGCATTTTGTTAGATCCTTCTCCCTCTCGCTCAGTTCGTTTTTACAGTTTGCTAGATCCTTCTCTAGTAGCGATATCTTATTCTGCTTCTCTAACAGAAGCTTCTTGAAACCTTCAATATGGTCATCTTTCGCTTTCAGTTTATCCTGATCATATCAACACAGTATCGCATCAGCATCATTCGTACACTAACAACATATAGTTCACCAGAAAATCTCGCCAGTTACAAAGACAGTTATATCCTACACTAAAATCTGATAGGCGTTTGATGATCGAAATGCCATTGTGTAATCAGCGTCGAAGGTAGATAACAAAAGGAGACAAAGAGACCTCCTAGACAGCCTCATAACCAGGAAAAACGATGATAACTAACTGTCTAGATATAGAATCCCTTAATAAACGAACTTTAGCAGACAAGGTATCATTTCATGAATTGACATAGCTAGGGTATCATCTCGTGAAAATAGGGATATCCACACCATGCACACCTCTGAAAAAGCCATGACTACTGCAGATTTCAACAATGCCAAATTAACTTTAGAGGCATACCTCGAGTTGCCGCACTTCATCTTTGAGGCGATTGTAGTCAGCAACATCAATGTTTTTATACGTCTCCCTCAACTGCAAGAAACGGAAAACAGTTGTGTAAGTATGCATAAATAAATATAAAGGTTTTAATTTCAAATGGCTTTAGAGTTACAGACATTGTACAAAAGTTTCAAAGAAAAAAAGAAATGGATTACCTCATCAACCCTCTTCTTTTCGAGATCTGACTCCTTCCTTAGCCTTTCCATCTCTCTTATACACAAGTCTAACTCGGTTTGCTTTTGCTTCAATAGATTTTCCAAGTTTTCGGACTCCGTCTTAGCCTTTTGAGCTACCTCACGCAATCTCTGAAGTTTCAAAAAAAAATTATCAGCTATCTCTAAGAAAGTCAGGAGGATCAGGTGGTGCAAGGGAGTTTAGTCACTCGAGCCATAAATAGCAGAAGAAATTTTCCTGAAAGTTCCACTACGAACCTGGCACTCCTCATAATTGTGTTTGTTTTCTTCCCTGAGTTGCATGTTGCTTTCACGGAGCAAGTTCATCTCACTAACCTGGAACGAGAACATTGAAGTTAGCTTTTTTTTTTTTCACTCCAACCTTGGCTAGGGAATCAAAAAGACGAACTCCAAGCAGAAAATATTGAATTGAGGAACTGAAGAAGAAAGATTACTAGTTCGTATTCCACTTTACCTGGAGCTGAAGAGATTTGATTTCATCTTCACTCAATAATGAGGCCCTTGTACTGGCACGCTCAGCATTAAGTGAACCCCGGGCAGATTCTGCCATCTTCAAGGCAGTCTCAAGCTAGCCAATAACAGTGTTGCAAGAAAATTCATAACGCAAGCCAAAACTCTAAAAAATATACAGGATTTTTCTCTTTGCATGTGTGCGTGTGTATTGAGAAGGGTGTTGCTTAAAAATAGATGTATTAGCAAAATTAGGATAACGATAAAATACAACAACTTACTTGCGATTGCAACCGTAATTTTTCCTGTCTCATAAGTGATATTTCTGTTTCAGCCTGTCAAAAAGATGCACAAAATTTAGATTACGACACAGTACGCAGACTAGTAAGAATGAAAAGAAAGCAATCCTAATTATGGAACTTCTCTTACTATTTCTTTTGTTTTGCGCAAATAATTAACTACACTTTGTAAACCAGAATCTCCAAGTTGATCCGAGTCAGTGCTTCCAGATGATAGGTTTCCAGAACGGCTATCTTTCTCAGCCGAGCGAAGATGCATAGCCTCAAGTCGGCTATGGAGTAATTTGTTCTGATGCAGAGAGCGATTAAGATGAGTGGAAAATTCGTAACAAGAACATCAACTGAAACTCTAAATAATCCTCAGCATGTATGATAGGAATAGAACACACTAAATAACATCAAATAGATACTCGACGAGAGGTGCCAAATTCGTATTGCTTATGTCATATGCAACGGAAGTAATAAAATTGCCAAGAAGTAAAGGTCAGAGAGCAGTAGCTACCTGTTCATTAAGTTCATGATACATCTTCTCTGCTTGATTCTTTTGCTGCTCTAGCATACATTTCTCTTCACTCCACTTGGAGTTAAGCTCGGACTGAAAAAAGAACATAAAAGATAGTTAAATCGTTTCTGGAATCAGCACTTTAGTTTATGTTTCCCGACCATAACTCTGGAAGATTTAAAAAATAACAACGAAGTTTTAAAAGAGTGTAAGTTACAATTTCCGTTCCCCTCGAATCAGCCAATTTACGTAGTTCAGATGCCTCCTCTTGAAGGGAAGCCAAAGCCTGCGAAGTTTTCGTCATCTCTTGAATAGTTTCAGACTGTAGAATAACCTGCGTTCAAGAGAGCAGAGAAACAAGATAGGTCATTAAAATGTATGGAATCAAAATCTAGAAGTAACCTAACAAGCATTTCATGAAAACATCTGAAATGTTATAAGACAGAGGTGCTATAAAATAGAGTTTTCAGAAACCACTGTTAATGAAATGGTGCAACAAGATGAGGTTGAAGTATTTCAGTTTCAAGAATTATCCAATAAAACCCAACGTTATAGCCAGCGACGTGAATATGCATGATGGTGAATATGTTTCTTAAAATAGAGAGCCTTCACAAACCTGTCTTTCATAATTTGTCTGAGCAACACGCCATTTCTCATGTTCCTTCTCCAAGTCATCCTTCAAAGTGGACATTTGGATATTTATTG
Source organism: Raphanus raphanistrum subsp. raphanistrum (assembly GCA_019706035.1). Taxonomy (NCBI): domain Eukaryota; kingdom Viridiplantae; phylum Streptophyta; class Magnoliopsida; order Brassicales; family Brassicaceae; genus Raphanus; species Raphanus raphanistrum. The sequence continues at coordinate 57,651,399 of CM033988.1, forward strand.
CTTCGATTTGGGAACTGCATTCAATTTTATGATGTCAATTTTAAAGATTATGTGTATGCGGGTGGGTCAAAAGATACGTTTGCCAAATAATAGAACATGTACCTTTTAACTAAGCTTTCTTCTCTCAGGCTTGCAATTTCAGCTGATGCTGATACAAGAGCATCTTCTTTTCCTGCATCAGCATTGGCTATCTGCTCAGATTTTTGTAGACAGTCGTTTTCAAGTTCTGACACCCTTTCCCTAAGAGAAACAAGCTCTGCTTCCAATGTTTCCTGTCTCTTTTCAGCCTATAAATAGCCATCAGGTTAAAAACAAAACCATATAATAGATCTACTTCTATCACAAAGGAAATAGTTGCACAGCTAGATAAGATCATTGTTTCCGGACAATCATCAATACCTCAAGTCTGAAGTTCTCATGGGCAGATTCCATTTGCCTCAACGCAGTTTCGTTCACCTGTGCTATACTCTTGTACTGCAAGATAACCCACATCGTCAGTTGCTAGTGGTGAGGAATATCAAAACTAACAAAGCAAATTCAGCAATTACCTGAAGCATGTGGCTTTTGCTAGATTCTACATCTCCCCTCAGCTTTTTTATTTCTTCCTTTGCAGTACGCAGTTCTACGGACATCTAGCAACAAGTAAAAGGTAAACTCAAAATAATTGCTTAAGCGAAAGTCTCAAATCTGCTTATTGGTAATACATAATGCAAATCCTAACTTCTATCCGAGACGCATGTTCAACTTCAAGAAAGTTTTCACCTTATCGTAAAAAATATCAACATCTTTTACAGTTTTTACAAAAAGAATACAACCAATTACGGAATTTACAGTTTTTACACAAAGATTACAACCAATTACGGAATTTAAAAACTCAAAAAAAAAAAATTTGCTGAAGGACTTCACTGACCTCATTATCAGAAAGAGAGACGACCCCACCACTGTCCATATCAAGGCCCTAGAAGTGCAAAAACAGAATTCATTACAAAAGCATATTACTTATTGCAAATTCCATTCAGGACTTGTCGTTTGAAGTAACCCCACAAGTCAATTATCAAGAAAATTATAACGTTTACCTTAGGATCTGAAGACCTTGTCTTTTTCTCCAAATCAGAAAGTCTAGCCTAATTTTACACATTTAAAAAATAATCAACGACAATAACCAGCCAAAATTTCGCATGCCAATATAAGTATGGATTTAAAAGAGTACCTCAGCCACAGAAGCCCTTGACTCTGCTGCCGTGACAGCCTTCAAGGCATTAGCCAATTCTTTTCCCATTTCTTCGACCTGCATAACAGCATTGTTCAAAGTTTGATTTCGGTCCGAAGTGCTATTTCGCGAATTGCTCCTTTCTTCTTGCAATTCTTTTTTAGCTTCAGCCCATTCTTTCTGAGAAAACACCGTCCAAAAAATCAGTACATTTTCTACATAGGGAAAGCGCCAACAAAAGAATTATTAAATATGCTACAGACCTCAAGTTGCTTGATATGCTCCTCTTGTTTCCTTCTCTCGGCAGCTCTTGCTTCCTGGGATTTTTGGTAAAGATACCAAATTTCAATCAGTATTACCTCCTCGTAACAAATTAGTAAACTAAAAAGGTGGTTTTGTTACCTCACGAACTTCCTCGGTACTCTGTATAGTATCCAAGGTAGCCTGCAGAAAATTAGGTTAGCAAAAAGAAAACGACATGCACAATTTAAGATAGAATTTGCACTACTCATGCTTCCAACCTGAAGACGATAAACTCTCTGAGATAGAGCAGAAACTTCATCAGAAGCTCGTTTTTCAGCATTGGATAACACCTCTTTTTCTTGTTTTAGAACCGAAACCTATAACACAGATTATTGTTAGTTTTAAAGCACATAAGATCATAAAATTGACGTGTGTGATTGATAAACTACCTCCATTGATAATTTTCTAGAAATCTCTTCCGCTGCATGCAGAGACTCAGAACTCTCACGTAACTTCCTTTGGTGGTCGATGATCAGCTGCGAGAACTCTATGTTTCTTGCCAAAACACCGTTCATTTCTTCTCTCTGATACAAGATATATAAGATGAAAAAGCACAATCCACACAAGCCGGTTGATGATATAAATTTGAGACAAATATTAAAGATCACCTTGCGTTCAGATTCTTTCATGATGCCTTCTAGTTTTTCCCTAACAAAATTTGCCTCCATGGCCAACTTATCCCGTTCAGACCTTATCGCTATTATCTCACTCCTAGCCTTCGCTAAATCTTCTTCCAGATTTCGGATGCGTTCAAAAGTTTTTTCTTGGGCTCTTTTCGTAGCTTCCTAGAACAAGCAATCCAGTCAACAAGTGAGTCTCAAACAACTACATTGATGCGCCGAAAGAGAGAATGATAATTGATAAATAAAGGTAAAGAAACAAAATACCTGTGAATCCTCAAGCAGGTGTAAAAAGTTATTCCTTCCTGGCACTACAGCAAACAAAATACATCTTAGTCAAAACCATTTTGAAGCTTATACAACCGAGCTACAAGGTAAAGCATCGTGAGCACGCTTAGATTCCAGATGCTTCCTAACCTAACTTTTAATTTCAGAGTTGTGCCGACTATATTAATATTTCTTGCCTACCTACTCAACCATTTGTAACAAGATTTTGGTAAGGGTTATAGTTTAAAGATCAATTAAAACCTCATTTAATTAAACTTATAATTGAGGGTATGAGGAACACATAGTCACTATATAGAGCTCAAACCTGGAGGCAGATCTGAAGAACGCGAATTAGATGAATAACGTTTTTGTTCCTCTTCATATAGTCGTTTATACATTGCAACCTGCAAAGAACAAAATGTACAAAAAAAATCATTGATTTGAAATCCAAGATCATTTAAGCAAGTGCAGTTGAGAAGGGAACCACCGTAACTGAAGAGTCGAAAGACTTACAGATGTGTGAAGTGCTTCAATCATTTGACCCTGCTCTTCAGCTCTTTTGAGCACGATGGCTACTTTGGAAGAAGCTTCATCAGTCTTTTTCTTCAGGTCTGTCTCAAACATTTCCTGAGATTCCAAAAATACTTATTAAAACGTCACTGAACTGAAGGAAAAACCAGAAAAAAATCCGTCAGACCTTAAGCTCCATTTCCCTACTTTCAATCTGCTCTGAAAGACTACGAACAAGGTTTCGGAGCTTAACATTCTGCTCAACTAGTCCATTTATATCTTTAAACTTCAACTGAAAATTCATCCCAACAAGTGTACAAGCATTAGTCATCCACAAATTATTTCACAAGTGAACTCTACAAGAAAAAAATAAACTTACAAGATGCTCTGAAATAATTTTATCAGCTTCAGATTCCATATCCATCTCAACATCAGAAAGCTGAGTATCATCTTCTTCATCATCCCTGGCAGCTCCACAGCGGAGTTGGACATCACGGCACTCCTTCAGTAGTATCGTTACCTAAATCATGTATACAAACACAAAGTAGCAATTAATAAGGCAACCAGCTAGGCATATAACTGTGAGCTAAAGTTATACCTATTAATATTGTAAATCATCTAAGCCAAGAAACTGAAGACAACAACAAACATGCAGAAAAAAAAAGCATAGCATGCTGAACAAAGGAGAATAGATTGTCAAGTAACCTGCTTCTGTAAGTCAGATATATCTTTCTGAGATAGAATATTTTCACGTTCCCGTCTCCTCAAGTCAGCCTATCAATAAAATAAATATATGAGAACGGCACAAATATGCATACTAAACAGCCATTATGATAATACCAAGTACCTTTAGCTCCATGATGTACTTCTCCATATTTGATTGCTCAGATACAGAATCCTGAAGTTTTTGATTGACTAGTGAATAAGCTTCAACCAAACGCTCATGCTCACCTGGAAACAGATAAATAAATTTTCTGCACCGATGAAAGAAATCTTGGGAAGCACAGAAATGAATCATACCTCTTTCCTCTTGGATAAACTCAGCTTTCTCTTCTAATTCGGATAAAACCTAAAACGCAGGATTCAAGGCCAACATTCTAGTTAAAAGATCAAATTCAGACACAGCTCTGGCGAGAAGGAAACTTTTAATGTTTCCATCAGGTATTGACCTGTCAAGCCCACGAGTCTAGCATAATTTGAAAGGAAAAGAAAAGAAAAAGGAACTGCAGTTGGAAAAGTAGTAGCCAAATAAACACAAAAAGAGACAAAACAAGAGTTAACGTCTAAACAAATACGGTCAAGTAGTTCATACCCGTTGTAGTATCAACTCAGCTTCCTTTCGACCTAATTGCTCATGTCTCATTGCATCAACAGCCTCTTGATACTTCTCATAAATTTTGGCCAACTACAGAAACAAAAAAAATGATATTTACGCACTAGTAGAGTTAAAATACTGATAAAATGGACTAATATAGTAAAACTGAAACTCACACTCCACCCATCACGTAAGAGTGAAGCTGCCAGTGCCGTTCCTGACACACCAGCAGGAACCTTGGAAATTATTGCATGGCTTTCCTCTATCATGTTGCTGGTCCCTGAATCGTCTGCCCCTCTAGAAAAAAAAAAAAGAATTTCAAAAGAAACATCATAAAATTTTCTCGTTACATGAACGCCAGGGTCTAGGCTCTAGGGCAATCAAAAACCATATTTTAATGCCGTTATAACCAACTTACATGGATCAAACACTCTTAAGAAAATCACTTCACTGTAAACCCCGTAAAGTCTTCAAGCAACTATAATTTTCTACCAACAGCTAGGAATTTAAAAACTTCCTTACGTTTTGGTCAAAAGATCTACAGGTCGGTAGTACCAGGGATCATAGGCGAGATCTATATAATTCTTAATGAAAGTACATCTCTTGAAGCAACCAATATCACTAATCCCTACTTTTACATGTTTTGGCTCTATTTCATAAGCAAATATAGCAAAAAAATGGCAGGAACACACAAAAAACGTCACTTTAAGCCTTTGCGTGGCTGTACAAAGGTTCATAAAAAATGAGCAATATCTTGTTCCCAGAAAGGTGAATTATACCTTGTGAAACTGCTGAAAGGTAAAAGCGTTAGCTCATTTGTTTTCCTAGTTTTCTCAATCTCTGCTTCAAGCTTCTCATGTTTTTGTTTAAGGTCTTGGTTCTCCTGAAATTGAAGATAACAAAAAGTAATTATCTGTCTAGAAAATAAATAAAAATACCGAAAAGGTGAGAACTCGTAGATCCAAAGGGTATACCAATTATTGAAGAAAGAACTTCTTAAAAACATATTAAAATTAAGATTATAGGAAACTACTCCTGCTATTTGAAGACAGAACTAACTAATTTATTTTAGACAACAATGGTTCAAGTTACCATATCTGATTAAAAATTTAACTGAAGCAGTACCGTAACAGCCATGTTTTCCTACAGGCAACACTCTCAATACAAGTTGAAAAGGATGCCACCACTTAACTAGTTACCGGAGCACGTAACAGATGTTATAAATAATAGAAAAAAGTGTCTCAGTACCTTCTCTAGCTGCTGGTTTGTAGACATTTCTTTCTCAAGACTATCTTTGTACCCACTCTCGACTTGGTTCAAGCGTGCCTGATTAGTCATGATTTAAACTCAGATGGCGAGCATACAGACACAAAAGCTACAATCAATTCCTCTAAATTGTTACAGCTAACTTACCTCTAAGGCCTTAACGACACCTTCAAGTTCGCCCGCCTTTCTGGACCATTCCTCCGAACTTTCCTTGTACAGCTCAACAAGCTTGTTCGCCTAGGTCAACAGCCAAGTAATCGATTAGATTGAACTAAACAACAACTAGGGATATCTACATTAAAAACATGAAATGCCTGAAAAGGATTTATAAAGTTAGCTCCCCTTCAAGGTTTGAAAACAAAAGAATTTGAAAACTCACAGTAGAAAGTTCAGCATTGTATTGCTCTTCAGTGGCCGCTGCTGCAACTTTGCACGAGCTGAGCTCCTTTGAACACGAAGAAAAACAAGTAAATGTCATAAAGCACAAAATGATAAGCTAACAAGTGATTTATCCCATGCATACCTCTTGTAGTGAAGTAACCTTAGCTTCCAGCTCTCTCAATCTTTCCTTATGCCAATTTAACGAACTAGAGCACTCGTTGTAATTTTTCTCAACCTGATAAGAGGATTACAACGAAACTGAAGTAAAGGAACTGACAAAAAAAGGGAAAAAAAAAAAGCAAAGCATTAGAAAATAAGCTCTTACATCGACAAGCTTCGCTGACATTTCAGCCTCAAGATCAGAATGCCTCCTACGGAGTTCAGCATAACTATCAACTTTGGCTGTTAACTCCTCATCAAGCCATTTAGTATGCCTCTCCATGAGCCCTTTCTCCTGAGATAAACGACTGCACATAGCTTGTGAACGCGCCAACTCTGCGCCTGCTTCAGCATATCTGGACTCCTTCTCCGAACTAGCGTCAGTCAGCTTAACCTGATAAATACAATTTAAAAAAAATTAGGGCTGAAACTAAATGTCAGTAAATAAGCAGCCTCACTCACAATTTTATCCAAATAGCTTTTGATATTCGAATTCTTCTCGCTAATCTCGGAATCTTTCTGCTCTAGCAACTCCATCAGCTGCCTCTTGGACTTGTGTAGCTCAGACATCTCCGTCGTCATCCTCTCCAACTCTCCATCCTTCTCAATCTGCATACAAACGAAGCATCTCCCTCAAAATCACACAAAAAACGCTCAAAAACCACCACCAAACACGAAATCACAAGAACTGTACCGATTGCAAATGAAGCTGGTGCTTCTCCGCCTGAGACTGTGCGAGCTCAGCCAATCTACCATCCAGATCAGACTGAAGCTGCGCGTTCCGAGATTCGAGCGACGCGAAATCGTGAGAGAGCGAGAGGTACTTCTGCTCGAGAAGCGAGCACGTCTGCTCCGCCGTGATGGAAGCAGCGTCGGCCTTGGCGCGTACGCTGTCAAGCTCGGCGTAGAGCTTCCGGATGTACTCGTCGGCTCTCTCGGCGACCACCACCGAGGCGGCGTCGCTGCTAGAGAGGCGCGCGAGCTCGTCGTCGGGCATAAACAAGGGCATAGTTTCGTGCCCTAGTTTCTAGAAATAACCGTGGCTGTATATAATATATCTGACGTTGGAGACGACACTTACGAACACTCTTTTTTTTTTTTTCTCCCTGGCGATTTTGAGAGAGAACGCAACGAAATCGATTCGGGAAAGCGATGAATGATGAAATGCCCGAGAAACCTCAAGGGGTGTTTATACGTCGTGTTAAATAAACGACGTCGGTTACTGTGTTGAGCCCAATACTCGTCATTGTTTGGGCTGATTTGATACTAGCTCACTTGCTGGGCTTATAGATACCTGTATTTAGTTTTTGGTCTTGTGTTTTACTATGAACTAATCCGCCTAAACTTGGGGATATTTATATTTAATTTTTAATTTTTATGTATTACATAGTTTTTTGTTTTAAAACTTGATCCAAATCATAGATTATTCTAATATAAATTCAGTTATCGTAATTAAAATAATATAGGAGTGGATCATGATATTTTCGAATTCCAAATATTTAGAATTTCTATTAAAATAGATTTGTTAAAAAAAATCTCATGTTGTTATTGTTTGTTTATTGGTAGAACTTGATCCGTGATTATATATATATATATATATATATTTACCACACATAGCCATAAGACATTTGTTGTCAAAGTGATGAACACAAACAAACTTGGTATATCTCTTTACTTACCTCCAATGATTTTGATGTTGTAATTCTCAAGCCCGAGCTCAGTTCCATTTCCTCACTATCAAAAAATGAAGTTAATGCCTTTGACACATGTGGTCTTGTCCAGTCTTGTAGTTTTACTTAAAAAAAAGACTTTTTCTTGGGTTCACCCCCTAGGTGAACCTTTAGGTTCACCAACCAATAGGAATTAGTTATTTTAGATTGAATATCTTTTAAAAAAGGAAACAAAATCATTGTCAAGTTATATTATGTTTTAAAATAAAAAAAGTATAAATAAATAAAAGTAATAGTAATTGTATAAATGTATTTAAAAAAACTATATATAAATTTTAAGGTTTAGAATTTATCTAAAGGTTTAAGATTTATAATTAAAAAATTCAGTGTTTTTATGATTTAGAGTTTGATATTTATGAATTAGAATTTATGATTTATCCAAGGGTTTAGGGGTTACCCAAGGGTTTAGGAGTTAGGATTAGGGTTTAGGGTATAGTTTTTTGCTGGCGGATTTAAAATTATTTTTCAAAAATTCGTTTTTTGTTAATTATTATTTTTTATTTATCTATACTATTAAAGTACAAGCATGTTTTGAATTTTTACTCTTTTTACCCCTACCGAAGAACCTTTCCTTTGTATTCATTAAGGATATTCTGGACATTCTACGCCCATTTCTTCTTAATTATTTTTTGGTTTGTCATTAATCACCGGTTTCCTAATTTAATTTCGGCCTGCGATTATTTCTTTGTTTGATACTGCATCGATTATTTCCATGTTTGATACTGTTATTAACCACCGGTTTTCTAATTCTAAAATTATTAATTTTAACAACAATCATTATCATTTAGAACGATTTTGAAAAATATAAATATATTTTAAACAAATTTCCAACTTATGATCACCGAATTTGTCTTATCATTAGAAAAAATCACAATATTAAAAATATCGGGTTACAAACCGGTAATTCGTTCAACCGCAGGTCCGAGTCGGGTTTCAAAACACCGATCAAAACTATAAAACTGTTATATTGATTTATATTTAAAATATCTAATTCAAAATTAAAAACCTAAAAATACATGTACAATATAGTTTTAACCGAACATAAACCCGGATATAAAACACATATATGAGACGGGTTATATAAATGCATATACAAGACGGATTATATAAATGTGATTATATAAAATTTTCACCAAACATAAACCCGCGCTTTAAAAGCGCGGGTCAAAATCTAGTTTTACATTTATTTTAAAAACATAATGAAATTTGATAATTATTTTGTTTTTTTTTTAAAAGATACTCAATCTAAGATAACAAATTTCTATTGGTTGGTGAACCTAAAGGTTCACCCTAGGGGGTGAACCCAAGAATAACTCTAAAAAAAAAAGAAAAACAGAATGAGTTTTTCAACTTTGGGACAAAGAAAAGGTTTCTCCTCAGTCCTCACCTAGGTGGCTTAAGAGCCAGTGAAATACATGTAACTCCAGAGGAAGGAACAAGCTCAGAAAGCCTTCGCCATTATGGCTTAAGCAATGCACAATCACACGTTCTTGGTTACCCGCAAGGAGCTAAGCTAAGCTGTGATGAGATGATTCCTTTGCTGTTAGAGGAGGTGGGTGTGGTGGACCAGGGTTCTGCTGATCATACACAAATATGAAAGACAACCATTCAAGAATAAGGACAACAAGCAAGACTTCTACATTGATGCGCCGGAAGAGAGAATAATGAATAAATGTAAGGGAAAAAAAACCTGTGAATCATCAAGCAGATGTAAGAAGTTATTCCTTCCTGGCACTACTACAGCAAACAAAATACATCTCAGTCAAGCCATTTTAAAGCTTATACAGCCGAACCTATGTATTTCAAATTATGAGCAAAGCAAAAGACAACCTGTGAAGCTTCTTTACTTTTCAGGAAACTCATGAGATTTTCAGGAAAAGCTAATTTATGTTTAAAAGCCAAAATTATTGATCCATAAGTTTCTTTTATCATTTGACACTTTTTGTGAATCGAAAATAATGAAAAGTTGTACTGTCTCTTGATTCCCACTTGCTCAGATTTATACTTGAAGTGCATAGACTTGCAACACGTTCTCACTTGATCACCTCGTCTCTTCATCAAGATTTTCACATCTATCAATCCATGTAACACGTTTGTATTGTCAAAACTTGAGCATTAACAAGTTCATCTTGTTTCGTTCTCTCCAAACAAAACGACCATACACATTTCGATCAAAACGACCAAACACATTTTGATCACACTTTTCTCTCATGTGCTATTCATCTCACCAAACAAAACAACCAAACACATTTTCATCTAATAAACAAGTTCATGTTCTCTCCTTCTCTTGATCACAATTTTTTATCACAAAACAATCAAAAACAATTTCTATATGGCTCGGATGCTTCTTTCAAAATTTTGTCGTTTTTTTACTAATTTTTGTTTTTAAGTTTTTTCATATTAATCTATGTTTAAAATGTTATCTTTTTATAATGTTTTATTTAATAAATAATTTTTATCTTTATTTAAACATCTTTTTTTAAAAAACCCTAAATAAGAAATTTGCATTGAAGGACATAAATATTCGGATCTCTTAAATATGTCTCTTAACCTCACATTTACTACTAATATTATTAAAAAAATATTAAGAGACCCATTTTGAGTCTTTGGGATAAAAATGCTTTAAGAGGGTTTCCACATAATAAATCGATTAATCTCGCACATGTTTTGTTCTCTGTTACGAGAAGAACACCCAACTACAGCGTGGCTACCAATATATAAATAAGACTCTTGATTATAAACAGAGGATGTAATCATACAATGTAGATAGTAAAACACTAATCAAAATGTCCAATAAGAACACCTAATAACGCTAAAATAATAATTAAAGAATCAAAATCATTATTAGTTTTAACAACAAACATGGCTATAAAACAATGAAGGACGCACCATCTATGAACATCATACAATAAATTACCAAAACACAAGAGAATATTTTAACCAATTCATCAGAATCAATGGTGAAGAAAGCTGTATTGATAGGGATCAATTATCCTGGAACCGAAGGAGAGCTGTTGGGCTGCATCAATGACGTCAAGAGGATGCACAAATCACTCGTCGAACTGTACGGGTTCTTGGAGGAGAACATCGTTGAGATGATTGATACAGACACGTCAAAAACCCAACCCACCGGCAAGAACATTCGACAGGCGTTGTGGGGTCTTGTTGGGTCGGCAAAGTCAGGTGATGTTCTCTTTGTTCATTACAGTGGACACGGGACTAGGTTGCCACCGGAGACAGGAGAAGACGATGATACTGGCTTTGACGAGTGTATAGTTCCCTCCGATATCAACTACATCACCGGTAAAACTATTATATATTTTTCCTTTTGCGTTATTTTGTTTATCTTGTGAGAGAATTCAAAACCAAGTTATCTCCCCATCCCCCCCCCTTTATAATAAGTTCATTCTAAAGTAAGATCGATATAAGCTGAACCAAATAAAAGAAATGTAATAAGAAATCTTCAGTTATTTTTTTGATCTTTTCACTATTGAAAAAAACAAAACTTATTTATCAACTGTTTAAAAGTCAAAAGAATCAAGTAGTTTAAAACGAAACTAATAATACATGTTATGGTTTTTTTTTTTTTTTGATCAAAATACATGTTATGGTTCTATATATAAGGGACTACCAATCTCGTCAGGCCTTTATGGAACTAAAAACAAAATAATAGAGTTAAAGAAAAATTATGCTAATCAAATCCATTTTAGATTATTATACTCATACTTAGAAGTCATTTTTTTTTCAAGCTTGTCTAATTACTTCTTGTGTGTGTGGATTGGTTATGTTACAGATGATGATATCAAAGAAATTGTGAGTCATGTGCCCAAGGACTGTTCCTTTACATTCGTCTCCGACTCTTGTCATAGTGGTGGTCTTATTGACTCAGCCAAGGAGCAAATAGGAGAGAGCTTTAAAAAGAAGTCCAATAAAAAGTTCAAATGCCTTTTTGGACTCTTTTGTTCCAAAGGTACAACAAGTAAGGCTGCATCAAAAGAAGAAACATCCATCGAGATTGAACAAGAAGGTGGTGAAAACAATGTCAATGGCAGAAACAGATTTCTACCACTACAGACTTCGATCAATATGTTGAAGCAAGCTACAGGAATAGATGATATCAAAGAGGGGAATATCAGGACGACCCTTTTCGATTTGTTTGGAGAAGATGCATCCCCAAAGGTGAAGAAGTTCATGAAGGTGATACTGAGCAATATGCAAGAGAGTACTGGTGAGGGTTTGATGTTAGGGACACTTGGGAAACAAGCAATAATTTTTCTGAAGGATAAGTTAAATGATGAAGACTATTTGAAACCTGCGATGGAGACACAAGTCAAGAGCAAGAAAGAGGTCTATGCGGGGGCGATTAATGGTGGACTTGGGAGCAATGGTATTCTGCTTAGTGGGTGCCAAACTAATCAAGTTTCTGCTGACGTTGGCTCTAAAGACAAGGCCTATGGAGCATTCACTAATTCATTACAGATCATACTTGCTGAGACAAAAGGTAAGATCGGTTACAAAGAGTTGGTTTTAAAGTCCAGGAAGTATCTTGAAAAACAGGGTTATCCTCAACGACCAGGGTTGTATTGTAGCGACAGTTACGTGAATGCTCAGTTCATATGTTGAGAAAAACTTTGACATGTTTGTAATTTTCTTCTGATACATTTGGAGTTTGATGTTGAACAAGTATTCATGTGATTTATATTTTGTTTGTTATAAACTCGAGTTTAATACAGGTACAAGCAACTCTTAGGATTAGTCTCATCTTTTCTCGTTATGCTGAAAAAAGATAAGTTCCAGGTTTAATGACTGGGTACGTAAAAGGCTAATTCGAAAACTAACGCCTCTGGTAATCAAAATTATTAATCTTAATAGTTACTTAGGTTGTTTAATTGTAAAGCCGTCTTAGCTCAGTGGTAGAGCGCGTGACTTTTAATCCCGTGGCCGTGGGTTCGATCCCCACAGACGGCGTTTTCGTATTGACCGTTTTGTGAGTGCTCCATTTATATGTTAACTGTGGTGATACTAATTGAGTAGAGCCACTTTCATTCATGACTTTTCTGGTATCAATGTTTGTGAGTTTTAGTGAATGGTAATATGAATGTAGTTTTATGAGGTAATAAATTTGATTTGTTGAAGTGGATTTAATAAAATATATATGATTTATTCGAGTAGATTAAGGTTTATCATCAAAATTTAATCATCCACTACATATACTTTAATCATCCACATGCTTTCGTGGCTGTCATTTTGATGATAAACCTTAATTTAAAGATTGAGTAAACTCTAGTACTAAATCATCTGTTTTTTGTTCGTTGTAATGTGAACATCAACTGTGTATTTATACCAATGATAATTTTATCAGCAAGTGGGGTTTAATTATTATTATATACATAGAATGATGTTTGAACTCTTCAGCCTAATAAAATTAAATATAGAGATATCTTCTACTTTTTATAATTTTTATATGTATGCATTATATAAAAATTTAATTTATTTGTTTTCTCATAGAATAAAATGTTAGAGAAGAAATATAAACTAATTTAAGAAAATTGTAAAATATTCAAATTTGTTTGTTTAAAATAGATTCCACCTTTTCGTTTGTGTGCAAAGACTATAAAGTTCCATTGACTTCGGATACAAGGAATCAAAGAGACTTAGTCTTATTGGCTTGTACGACAGAAGAAAAAAACTCATAATAATTGGCTTCACAAAAGCGACGTGCTTATAACGTGCCATTGCTTGCCCTATCACAGTATCACGAAAGGGATTCAACTAGTAATAATAGAGTTGTACATTTCTTTAGCCGCATAAAAAAAACTATATAAGACATAATTATAAAATTATTGGACTAGTTCTTACAAGCGATCTAAGTCTTGTACGTTTTAGTTATTAACCCCACTTGACCGGGGAAAAAGTATTCTTTATCTTTCATACACACATTATAGTAGAAAACAATGTTATGTTTGTGTTAAAAAGACGTGAGCTTATAGTTCATTTATTGTTATTTTCCTAAAGTCATACAAAAATGTGACATAGGCAAGGTCCCGGAAAAGAAACAATAGGTTTCATTAGTTTAATAATAATACGATGATTATATAAACCATCAAAGATGGATCACTACAGGATCATAAAATTTATCAAAGTGAGTTTGAAAATATCATATCATCAATGGCTAAGAGAGCAGTACTGATAGGGATCAACTACGTAGGCACGAAGGCTGAGCTACGAGGGTGCGTCAACGACGTCCGTCGGATGCATGTAAGCCTCGTCGAACGTTACGGATTCTCCGCCAAGAACATCAAACTGTTGATCGATACTGATAGCTCTACGATCAAACCGACCGGCAAGAACATCCGACAGGCGTTGTTGGATCTGGTTCAGCCAGCTAAACCGGGAGATGTTCTCTTCGTCCATTACAGTGGACATGGGACGAGGTTGCCGGCTGAAACTGGAGAAGACGATGACACTGGTTACGATGAGTGTATTGTTCCTTCTGATATGAATCTTATCACCGGTAAGTAAAAAAAGTCTTAATTATTATATGCAGAGCCGGCTTAGAGTTAAAAAGTTTATGATAATATTGATTAACATTGCTATATTGAAAGCTTAAAAAAATTCACTAGTACTTATCAATAGAAAGAAATTAGTTTATTTTTTTTTATATGTGACCCATATCATAATATATATATATTTATGATATTAGATAAAACATAAAAAATATTATCAAAAATTTGTTTAGGACATACAAAAATGTTGGATTGGCGCTGTTTATACATGTTGTGAAAATCTTATGTGGAAATTTTTAGCGTTATTATGTTACGGTTTTAATTAATTCGATATAAAAGTTTGTTTGTAGATAGTAATGAAGATATTTGGGCACCCTATATATATGTGTATACTGTATGTTGAAATTTAACTTTTTTTCTTTTATGACGACTATGTATGTTTACAGATGATGATTTTAGGGATCTTGTGGATATGGCACCAAAGGACTGTCCCATTACAATAGTTTCAGACTCTTGTCACAGTGGTGGTCTTATAGATGAAGCCAAAGAGCAGATTGGTGAGAGCACCAAGAAGAAGAAAAAAGACTCTGGAGAATCTTCGAGAACCAACAAGGAGACAGGAGTAGAAGAGACAGAGAGCAAGGATATTACTGATTTGGGGAGCAGATCTCTCCCCATAGAGACTTTGATCGATATGTTGAAGCAAGAAACAGGAAAAGATGATATCGAAGTAGGAAAAATCAGAACAACTCTATTCGATATGTTTGGAGAAGATTCAAGCCCAAAGGTACAGAAGTTCATGAATGTAATTCTAAGCAACCTACAAGATACTACTACTGGTCAAACCAGTCAAGGTGATATATTGGGATCAATTGAAAACCTAACTCAAGAGTTTCTTGAGCAGAAGATAAATGATGTTGTGATACCTGCGATCCAAGAGGTCTATGCTGGTGCAATCAGTGGTGCACTTCCTGATAACGGTATACTGATCAGTGGTTGCCAAACTGATCAAACTTCCGCTGATGCTAGCCCACCAGGTCATCCAGAACAGGCTTATGGAGCATTAACCAATGCTATACAGATCATACTTAAAGAGACTAATGGTAAGATTAGTAACAAGGATCTTGTTTTGAAGGTTAGGAAACTTCTTAGGAAACAGGGGTTTGAACAACGACCTGGACTGTATTGCAGCGATGATTATGTGAATGATCAGTTTATATGTTGAAAGAAGTTTCGTGGGTTTTGTTGTTTGTTGGTTTGGTTTCGTGTGGAACACGTTTTCTGCTTTGATGTTGTGTTGTATTGTAACTTTGAATTTGAATAAAGTGTAACTTTTGTGTTGTTTCATATTGGTTGTTGGTTGAAATTTCTCATTCATTTTCGTAAGTTATTGGTTTATTAGAGGATCTCCAATGATGCTTCATTTTTTTCACATTTTCATTAACTTTTTGTTTTAGTGGTACTTCATTTTTTCTTAGTTTCTTCATTGTAGAAATACTGTTCAATTCTCTTTTCTCGATGGTGAGGAGGAAGAAGCTGAGGAAGGGTCTCTCCTGAAGAACCTCTTAACATGGAGATACACCTGGTTTCCTATATCCCAAAAATCCACAAAATTTTCCTCACTTGAGATAATCCTTTTAGCTGCAGTCTACAGAGAAAGAAGAAGCCAAAAATGTCAAAACAAACAAAATTATTCATGATAATTTACGATAAAGAATAATGTATTCATCTGATATATTTCGAGAAATTGTCAAAACTACCATATTTCTAATACCCATTTTCATGTTTACCTTTAACTATATTTATCTCTATTTTTAAAGAGGTAATAAACACTTATTACCTTAGGGTTAACTAAAAGTTTTTAAAAATACATTCAAAAAGAATTATTGAATTTCTAAAAGAAAATTTGCAAACAAAAATAAAAAAAAAATATTTATAAAAAAATTTCAAATTCGAAAATTTATGATTCGAAAGCTATGAACAGTCTTTTATCTTTTATTTTTAAATAATAATTTATATTTTTATATCTATAAAAATGATATAAGAGCTTTTTGCCTCTATAATGATAAATATATTTTTGAAAATGTCACTTCAATAAATATAAAAGTGTTTAATGGTACCAATAATGTGGTAAAAATTAAAATTTCTTTAAGATAGTTCTAACTGATGTGGTTGCCTTATTTTAATTTTTACCACAACAAAAAGACTCGACTAAATATGTCATTTTAGTGAAATAAGGAAATGAACGAGGGGCTTATATAAGAAAATGGTAATAAATCCAAGATAAGCGGAAAAAGTTTCACAATAAGAGAAAATAATTGTCCGTAGAATATTTTGAGAATGTCTATCTACTTTAATGATATTGTATACCGTAGACACTCTATAAATTAATATTCAATAATTAATAAATACCATAAATTAATATATTTTTCGACCGGTCGGTTCAAAATTTAACGTAGATAAAATAATGAAGATAATATTTTTTTCAGAAATTATGTGTAAATATATAGTCTCGTTAAAATTATAAATTAATAATATATACCTGTAGATACTTTTTTATAAGTAAAAATCAACCATTATATTGTTAGTTTTATATTCACAATATAATTATCTTTATACTTTTAGTATTTAATATATATTAATGATATTTAGTATAGTTATATGTAAAAAATACATTTAAATTCTATGAAACATATTTTATACACACCAAATAATTTAATAAAACTAATAACAATGTAGAATTTCAAAATGTTAATTAATGTATATACATTAAAATCAAAATATTTTACTTACTTTAGAAAAAATCCAGAGATTTGGTTTTATACATTAACCCAATAAAGGATAATTGATCACATCTGATTTGCTAAGGAAAGAAAAAATACATTGTGAGTGGATATGGTAAAAGAACAAGATTTTTCATCTATTTTTTGGATTTTCCGAAAAAGGTAAATATATATTAAAATAGAAAAATCTATTTTAAAAAAAAACTAATAACTCTACAAATTAATAAAATATTAAAATCTTAATATTATTAATTTATAGAATTTTTACTGTATTTCATTAAATGAAACTCGATTATGTATTGAATGAATATTGCTGGCGTTCTGGATATATTTGGATAACTAGAACATAGTTTTCTCTTTATTTCTTAAATATTCTGTAATTAATTGCATTAAGATAAGATTAATTTACAAAATATATATGGAATGGAATTATGATTGAATAAAACAAGTTTTTATAATTAAGAGTTATCTTTGTTTTTGGCAACATTATCAAATGCTTCTTTCATGTGAAGAAAAAAAAATCCAATGCCTCTTTCATTTAATGGTAATAAATCTTGGTATCTTTTTTTCTCTGAGAAAAAAATCTTGGTATCTTTGACCAGAACATTTGTATAAAAGTATGAAGAAGGACAAGGTGTAACGTCTCACGATAAAAATAAAAGAAGAAGAATTTTAAAGCAAAAGTTTTGAGGTATCATCAATGGCTAAGAAAGCGGTATTGATAGGAATCAACTATCCTGGAACTAAGGCGGAGTTACGAGGCTGCGTCAACGATGTTCGGAGGATGCACGGATGTCTAGTCCATCGGTTCGGATTCTCCGAGTGTAACATCACTGAGCTGATTGATACTGACGACTCTTACACCAAACCTACCGGCAAGAACATTAGACGGGCGTTGTTGAATTTAGTTCAGACGGCTAGATCAGGCGATGTTCTCGTCGTTCATTACAGCGGACACGGGACGAGGTTACCTGCGGAGACTGGGGAAGATGATGAAACTGGTTACGATGAGTGTATTGTTCCATGCGATATGAATCTTATCACCGGTAAGTAAAACATCATACCTTGAAAACTGACTTTTACTTTGTTTTGTTTTGGTGAGAAGTTGAACGTTTTTTTTTTTGCAAATACGAGAAGTTGAACTTGTTGTCTATCACTTTGATCGATTTTAAATTGGTGAGAAAGGTTGGGACTGGAGGAGTAGAATCTGCTATGGTTAGGGTCCAATCTCATGTTGGAATCTTATGAACTTAAGCATGCAGTGTTTTTATGTGGTCTAAGTCCAATGCAATTTCTCATCAATATTCATTTCAAAGAAAGTTATACTTCGTTTAAGTGTGGTTTTAGTTTTATTACAAACATCTTTTACATTTCTAATATTTAACTTACTAATTAATAGAATCAAACAAAATAATCTTTTTTTTATTAATCTGGGCTATCCCAAATCAACGGAAATGCTCAGACTAATTCTCAAGAGAATGTGCAACCAAATATATTAAACAAAAAATAAAATATAAAATAAGGCAACCGCATCGGTTAGAACTATCTTAAAACTTTAGTAATTTAATTAAAAATATAGTAAGCAGTAAGAACTTAGCCAAATGGAAATGGTAGAAGATCTTCTGATCTTAAGAGTAAAGTATCTTTGCAGAGGTACAGACAGATACCTTCGCTCTTTTTCTTTCATTTTTTCTGGTTTCTATTAATTTTTATAGTTATAATATACTGGTGAAAAACTAGCGTTATGAAAATGGTCTAATAATTTTCTTAGTCTATGTAGAAAATCTTAAAAAACATTTATTATAAAATGAAGACAACCATGCTAATTCTTACTATTACAATATATAGTTTTTTCATATGGGTTTTAGCTTCACTCTTTTTCGTCTAAAGATTATTTTTCTGTTGTGATTATATTCTCAGATGATGAATTTAGGGAACTTGTGGAGAAGGTTCCAAAAGACGCACACATTACAATCATCTCAGACTCTTGTCATAGTGGTGGTCTCATCGATGAAGCTAAGGAGCAGATAGGAGAGAGCACAAAGAAGAAGAAGAAGAAGAAGCCAAAGAAAGAATCTGGAGGCTCTTCAAGAATTGGAATCAAAGACTTCGTGCTTGAAACTGTGGAAGAAGAAGAAGAAGAAGAAACCAATATTAAAGAGGATATTGAGCTAGAAAATGGGGATAAAGTCCATGTCGGAAACAAATCTCTACCTCTACAAACCCTAATTGATATCCTCAAGCACGACATGGGTAACGATGATATCGAAGTAGGTAAAATAAGACCAACACTTTTCAACATGTTTGGAGAAGATGCATCTTCAAAGGTGAAGAAGTTCATGAAAGTGCTTCTAACAAATCTGCAAGAAGGTGAAAATGATCAAGGTGGTCTAATGGGAATGATTGGGAAACTAGCACAAGAGTTTATTGAACACAAGCTCAACGACGATGAAGAGTATGTTGGGAGAAAGCAAGAGGTCTATGCAGGTGCAACTGATGGTTCTATTGTGGGTAACGGTATTTTGATTAGTGGTTGTCAAACTGATCAAACTTCAGCAGACGCAAGTCCTGTAGGTCAACCTGAATTGGCGTATGGAGCATTCACCAATGCTGTACAGATCATACTCGAGGAGACTAATGGTAAGATTACATATAAAGAACTTGTTATGAAGGCAAGAAAGCTTCTTAAGAAACAGGGCTTTACGCAACGACCTGGGCTGTATTGTAGCGATGGTTACGTGAATGCTCCGTTTATTTGTTTATTTGTTGATCGTCATATTCTCAAAATGTATTTGGAGTTCCGTGTTGAATAAGTTATGTGATTTCTTTGTTGTTGTTTTTTTTTTGTTTTGTTGTTGTAACTTTGAATGGATTGTAAGTGTTACTTGTCGATCACTTTCCCTTTTGCTATAAACTTTTTTTTTTGTTCAAAACGTATATGTACATATAATACATATTGCAACTGTTCATTGTTCAATGGCTGTGCATTTATCATACTCTTTTAGTTGTTGACCTATTATAATACTTCCAAATTTGTTCGGATGTGTAATGAATATTTTCTCAATTCCCTTTATGATCTACCTAATTATAAGCAACTATTACCCAAATTTTTTAAGTCGATTTGTAGCATTGTAAAGCAACTTGATTCCATTTTCTCTACGAGATCAATTTGATAGCAATTGATGTGCTTGACAACTTGACAAACAAAAATAATACACTTCATAAAAGAAAAGGAAAGAAAAGATAAACTAATAAGTCTAAAACAATAAGGAGTATGGATTATAAAAGCACAGTTAAAATTATCAAATCAAACTTGTAATCATACTTCCTCGATATAAGTTCTTTAACTAAAAATTTTGAAATTAAAACATATTTTCAAATTATATATATAATTAAATACAGTTCAGTTAATTATTAAAAATTGTAAGGTATATATATAATTGTTTTATTTTATCTAAAAGAAACCTCAACAGTTACATAATCAAGTTGGGTTTCTTAGATTTAAAATAAAGCTAATGATAGGTTGCCATATGGATAAAAGGGTTTCTGCATGGTATTTCATGATATTTCTTTTGAGATTCCAAATTGTTATCTTTTTCTATTTTTATTTTTTTTATAATTTTTTTTGTTTTAACAAGATCTCCAACGGAGGATGTGCTCTAATAAATGTTAAAATTACATAGATATATAAAAAATATATTTTGAAATACATCTAAAACAATGTAAAATACATTATTATTGCATATTGTATATTAAACAATGCCAATTTTCTCTTACATTTTCATAAATTTATAATCCTCGAAATTATCAATATTAAATAAAAGTGACTTCATTTTACAAAAAAAAAATAAAAATAAAACGTAACTAGTCGTGTAATAACGTGACAAATATAAAAACAAAAAGAACTCAATACCACGTCAGATAGTACATTCTTATTCACTGAAACGCGGAATACGGGAAAATTGTCTTTTAAATCACGAACTTTCAAATTTGGTTGAAAAAAAACCTGAATTTTACCTTGGACCATTTAAAGCACCAATTTAATTTGACTAGTCATTTTAAACATCAATTTAGTTTGACTAAACCAAATTAAGCACGACGTTAACTCGGATAACAGAATGATTAAACAGAGTTAAATGCCGTCTCTAATCTCCGTTAAATTCAAAACGACGTCGTTTAGAAATCTTTTAAAAAATAGCATCTGGGTGGATCGAACCTGTGACCAAAGACACACACATGTAACGCGCAAACCACTAGACTACTTGCACGTTTTGAACTTTATTGACTACTAATACCTATTATTGTGAAACCTCCAAATCATTATCTTCCACTCTAAATCCCTAAATGATTTTATAAATATTAAAACTTGTAAACAGCTTATTAGTTATTTGAAATTTTGTGAGTATAAATAACTAAATGATTTTTAATTATATTTTTAACTAATAATAATAATAAATGATTTTAAATTATGATTTTAAAAAATATAATCTTTTAGTATTATTAAAAATTATAATAAACAATTATAGTTAATAATAACTTGTCTGATTTATAATAATAATTAATTATATTTTTAATTAATAGTATACCAAATGATTGTTAATTATAATTTTAATTACTAGATGATTTTTAATTACTAATAAAACAAAATGATTTTTAATTGTGATTTTTAATTAAAAATATTTTAGTATTATGAAAAATTATAATTAAAAATCATAATTCAAAATCATTTAGTATTGCTATTAATTAAAAATTATAATAAAAAATCATTTAGTATCATATAGTTAATTATAAGTAGTATTTTTAATAATACTTGTAAATAAAACTTAATATTATAGTTAAGTTAATAATTATTATAAGTTTTAATATTTTTAGTAATGTTCACAAAATTTTGAATAGTTAATAATTTATTTACAAGTTTTAATACTTATAAAATTATTTAGGGATTTAGGGTTGAATAAGATGATTTGGAGGTTTCACAATAATAACTATTACTAGTCAATCATGTTAAAAAAAATTAAGTGGTCTAGTGGTTTGAGCCTTACATGTGTGTGTCTATTGTCATGGGTTCGATTCCACCCAAATGCATATTTTTAAAAGATTTTTAAACGACGTCGTTTTGGACTTAACGGAGATTAGAGACGA
This sequence comes from Raphanus raphanistrum subsp. raphanistrum, assembly GCA_019706035.1. Taxonomy (NCBI): domain Eukaryota; kingdom Viridiplantae; phylum Streptophyta; class Magnoliopsida; order Brassicales; family Brassicaceae; genus Raphanus; species Raphanus raphanistrum. Next base: position 57,673,591 of record CM033988.1, read on the forward strand.
CATTTAACTCTGTTTAATCATTCTGTTATCCGAGTTAACATCGTGCTTAATTTGGTTAAGTCAAATTAAATTGATGTTTAAAATGGCTAGTCAAATTAAATTGGTGCTTTAAATGGTCTAAGGGAAAGTTCAAGCTTTTTTTCAACCAAATTTGAAAGTTCGTGATTTAAAAGACAATTTTCCCCGCGGAATACATAATACATAACCAATCAATCAATCAATAAATAAATAAAGAAACAAATATTTAATATATATAAATAAATCACTTTTGTCGGAGACACTCTCTCATCATCCATCTCTACCGATCACAAAGACAGAGAGAGACTTTACCGATTCCACCAGATTCAAACTTTATTTCCTTCCATCAATGGCGAAAAAGGCGGTGCTGATCGGGATCAACTACCCAGGAACCAAGGCGGAGCTACGCGGCTGCGTCAACGACGTTCGTCGTATGTACAAATGTCTCGTCGAGCGGTACGGATTCTCCGAAGAGAACATCACGGTGCTGATCGACACCGATGACTCCTATACCAAACCCACTGGCAAGAACATCCGCAAGGCGCTCTCGGATCTCGTCGGATCGGCTGATTCTGGGGATGTTCTCGTCGTTCATTACAGCGGACACGGTACGAGGTTGCCGGCTGAGACAGGGGAGGATGATGACACTGGTTATGATGAATGTATTGTTCCTTGCGACATGAATCTGATTACTGGTGAGTTGTTGTTCTCTTTTGTAATTGATGATGATGATGCTCTGTTTTGTTAATCAAACCGATGATGTTGCTCTGTTTTGTGATTGAGGATCTGCTTAGATTATAGTATTTGATGTTCTCATCTTGGATCTGGTCGGATAATGATAAAGAAGAAGACTTTTGGTGAGAAAAAAAATCATTTTTGATTGTGTTTAAATAAAAAAATACTAAGCTGTAATTATGTGATTTATATGAAATTATTGACTAGGCGGAAGTCTATACCATTTTTTTTTTGAACACTTAGACCTATTTAAAAAAAAAATGTTTTCTTTAGGTCCGATTTGCTGACTAAGTGTTTTAAAGATTGGTCCCTCATAGCTTAAGAATGATCATGTAGAGGAGCTTGTGTGATGATTCTTGGGTATTGTTGTTTTTGCAGATGATGACTTCAGAGATCTAGTGGACAGAGTTCCACAAGGTTGTAGGATGACAATCATTTCAGACTCTTGTCACAGTGGTGGCTTGATCGATGAAGCCAAGGAGCAGATTGGTGAGAGCCATAAGAAAGACGATGAGGAGGAAGAGGAAGAAGAGTCTTCTTCCAGGTTCGGGTTCAGGAAGTTCTTGCGCAGCAAGGTGGAAAGCGCCATTAGAGGGAACAAGAAGGAGGGAGATGAGGCGGATGAGGTCGAGACCAAAGAGATAGAGCTGGAAGACGGAGAAATGATCCTTGCCAAAGACAAGTCTCTGCCTCTTCAGACACTTATCGACATCCTCAAGCAGCAGACAGGGAACGATGATATTGAAGTTGGGAAAATCAGGCCGAGTCTCTTCGATGCGTTTGGCGATGACTCGAGCCCTAAAGTGAAGAAGTTCATGAAAGTGATCTTAGGTAAGCTTAAAGCAGGAGAAGGAGAAGGTGGGCTGATGGGAATGCTAGGGAAGTTAGCTTCAGGGTTTCTCGAAGGGAAGCTAAACGATGATGACTATGTGAAACCCGCTATGCAGACGGAAGTTGGGAGGAAAGAAGAGGTTTATGCTGGTGGGTCTAGAGGTTCGGTTCCGCTTCCAGACAGTGGGATATTGATCAGCGGTTGTCAGACTGATCAGACCTCTGCTGATGCGACTCCACCAGGGAAACCGAGTGAAGCTTATGGAGCGATGAGTAACTCCATACAGAAGATATTGGAGGAAACGGACGGGGAGATATCGAACAGGGAGATGGTGACGAGGGCAAGGAAGGCGTTGAAGAAGCAAGGTTTTACTCAGCAGCCAGGTTTGTATTGCCATGATGGTTATGCAAATGCTCCTTTTATCTGTTGAGAAAAAAGTCAAAAACCATTGATGCTTTTTATTTATAACGACCGTTGATGATGATTCTGGTCGGGAAAATAAGCCTTTGTTTGAGGGCATTTGTGTAAGTTAAAATTGTGTGTTGTGTTTTTGTGATACACTGATTTCATCTTGTTTTTATTGAGGACTATGTTTTGTTTTAAATTTTTTTTTTTAAACATTCTAAGTTATGTTTATTTTGGACATCCAAATAATATTAGGACTACAAACGAATCGTTTTAGTCAAAACGTTAGATAATAATAGTAGTAATACATCTATTGCCAAATTGCCATGTGATAGATATACACAAAAATGGAAGTCATAGTGTTTTTCTCCTTTGAAAATAAAATAAATAAAAATACGAATAGGCATGTGGGGAACTTGAGGGTTGGTGTCGGCTTTGCTTCTTAAATAAGACGGACAATGTTTGTTTTTGTCTCAATCATCGATCTCTTGAACCCATGCTAAATCTGCAAGGTAACAAAGCGACACTAATCATTCTCCCAAGTACTGACTGTCGGACTTAAAACCAAAATGACTAGGATCTCAAGATGAAACTACATGTGAAAAGCTTTTCTTGTGATACCTTGTAACACAGTTTCTACAGCTGCATTAGGGATAGAGAGTCCCACTATTCGCTGATTATCCGTCGTCGTCTCTATGCGTATAACTCTAATCCTCTTGTGGCTTTGACGGGCCTGCAAACAAACCGAATACACTTGTAAGTATCCAAAGAGAGGGTATTAGAGAAGTTTTGCAAAGGATTTACTTGTTTGGAAAGAGCTTTCTCAATGGTTCCCCAGATGGGAAGAATGAGGCCACCCACAACATTTACTTCCTGTATTCTTCTTCCTACTGTGCAGTACTCTCCCAGCTTACACTTCGGTCCGTGCATACACTGTACCTCAGATACAAACTCAATATTACTACTGCACAACGCTATATCAATGTTTATGTCGTAATAAGGCTTAAAATTTGAATCACACCACGATGGTCCTGTGCTAATCTATTTTTTCTGTCTGAAGAAAAGCTTCCAGACTGTATTTTTGATTGAGGAAGTATACCTGTTTAGAAGAAACTTCGTACTCGTCTTCCCAACCGTTACGAGCTTTCTCCAGGGATGAGAGTTTTCGGTACTTAGTTTTCAACTCTGAAAGAGACATCTCTCTGCAAAAAGAATAACATGAGTTTATACCAGTTTCTCAGTTAGAAATATGAAATGTGAAGTTACTGGCAATGGTGTGTGGATTACCTGATCGACTCTCCTACCGCAGGACGGACGGTCTTAAACAACCCTGAGGCCGTACTGGAAATCCAAGAAAAAACTCAGCAATGAGATTTATTATTAATATTTGCTAAGGACCACAGTTGATAAAAAAAATTAAAGGGGAGGGGATAAGTCACCTCTCAAATGCTAATATGAAGTGCCGTCTTCCTAACCATTCCCTCTTAGATTCATAAAAGCCATCACTAGCCGAGCCAAGCCCATCCCTTCTCTTCCCCTCTAGCATTGAACTTGCAGACTGGGAACACAGATTAATTCAAGATTTTAATTCAATGTAGTTAAAGTTAAATTCGACTTATTTGCACAGAGCGATAGATATTGAACTACCTCCCATGTAATACCACGATCTAGAGTGAAAGTAAAGAGCATAGTGGATGCACCAGACATTTGATCGACATGGACGGTCTGAAAAAAATTAAAATATTAGTAGGCACAAATACGCTAAAAGAACCAAATCAAGCACGAGATGTCAACCTTTGGAGTGGTCAGCAGTTCAACGCTATTAGCTTTCATATCCACGATTCCCGAATCAAAAGTTCCTTCAATTCGAGCATTATGTACAAGCACGTCTAATATACTCGTAAACAATTCAAACAGCCTGCATAGCACATGAGACTAAAGCATCAAAGCGAATTGAAACAGCTTCTAGTATTGCAATGCGTGAAAATCCATTTGACGCATGATACCTGTTCTGAATATCAGGTGGCAATCCCAAGAGGCGATTCAAAAACCGTCCAACATCATGCATGTCAGAATCAATAATACGTCCTGATAACTTTCCAGTGTCTTTCCCATTAGCTGTATTATCAGTCATGAAGTATGGTAAAAAGGAGGTTAGTATAGATAGAATTTAAGCCCCAGTACGAAAAGAAGTGAAAACTAGCAAAGCTTACCCAACACACTGTCCCTAACTATTCCTACCGCGATAAGCGCAGCCCTTGCCTTGGTTAAAAACTCTTTAATTGTTTCTGGTTCATCAGTCGAGCACCCAGGTGGAACAACGGGTAATTTCTCCTGAAAAGTAAGCCATACTATATTTTAAGCTCTATCCATTATCATCGGTCCTAAAAACTGAAGTAGCAACACATGGTTTTGTGAGGAAAACCTGCTCCATTATCCCTCTATACATCACCATCAAGGATTTTTTACCAAAGTTACTATCATAATTGTAGGCACTCAAAGAAGGCCCCGCCCTGCAATAATACACCGCGCTATATTTTGAGACAGTATAATTGGCAAGGTTTTAAGTAATAACAAGCCACAGGACAAACAACTAGGAAATGGTTTAGAGAGGTGCATGACTTTCCTGCGATCTCCCTGTGTTAAAGCACCAAGAGTTTCTAGTCTCTTTGCAACAATAGAGGCAAAGCGGCGTTCCCCACCAAGATTTGTAAAAAGTAGCCTGACAGTGCCAATAACAGAGAACGCATCAACTTCAGCAACTGATGTCCGACCTTCTAAATTAAAAAGGTAGCAAGTACTTTTGCAATTGGACAGAAACAAAATCAACTACACAAACGTTGTCATACCGACCTGTATTCAGGTGCAGATGTCTGATTTGACCGGTGAGTTCTTCCAAATTGCTGAATTGCACGATCAGCACTCCAAGGAAGCTCTAACGTCAAATGAACCCTTCTTCTCTGCAGATACAAATATAAAATATTTCCAAATTAGTTAATACCCCAAAAAGCCAACCGTGAGGCCACTGTTCATAACCTCATTAGATCTTCAGAGCATTAGGAATATGCAAAGAGACGACAAAACGACAAAACGACAAAAAAAATAGTAGCTATAAACTGGACACACCTGATTTGCTGCCCTTCTATCTGCTTGCAACGAAACACCAGCTGAACCAGCTTCAGAAATAATGGCAACAAACTTTTTACCATCCATAAATAGTTGTTTCTCGTGCATGTTGACCATTTCCATTGTTATATCCTTTCTAGAGCCAATAAATACAAGGATGAAAAGTAAATTGCTGGTGCGTTATAACAAAAACTACTATGAAGGAATTAGAGGAATTAAAGATGAGGAAATAGAGAATGAGAGAGAGAAAGAGTTTAAAAATTTACGTGTTTCTTGCTTGATATGTAACACCTTTCCCATTAGACGCTCTTACAAGCATACCTCGTCTGCCTGTTATTTCTGCGACTTTGTCAGGGCCCCCAAGCTGTATTAAGCATTAAAACAGCAATAGCAATTTAGGAACATTCTTAAGCTTCCAGAAGTTAAATTTAACCACACAACTAAAACCTTTGGATACTAAAAATACTACAATCAACGCACCCTAACTGCCATAACTTGGATAAAGGATTCACCTATACCACTCAACACCATCCACATAAAGCTTAATTCCATAAAATAAAGGAGATTCACCTATTACCACGAGCTGCTTCATAGCTAAAAAAAATAATCAGAGAAGCTAAGATAGTTACCTGATCGACGATATCATCTAAGGGATTGTTTGGAAGATTTAGAGACCGGATAATCTCTAAAATCTTTAATTTTCGTTCCAAGGCAGCTTCATACCTAATAAAATGGGTAACCACTCTTAGAAAAAACAAATACATACTTCGCTTCAATTATACGAGCAGGAAATTATCAAGACACATGTTGCTATTCAAGATTACAAACCTTTTCTGCAATTCCGCAACGTAGACACGCCTTGCTTGAATGTACTCCTCTGTTTTTTCTTTGCAAGAATAGCATATCCATGCTTCAGATGGTATGTCTGTAACTGGAGGAACTACACAATCTGGATGAAAAAGCTTGTCACATTCTGAACAATGGAGTAACTTCTTCCTTTCCTAGTTTCATCACAAGGCAAGTTATTAATAACTCGTAAGCAGAGCGGAAATCAAGTTATCCAAGTTAAAGTAAAGTACATCTTCCCCACTGCATATCTGACATATCTGGAACTCATCATCAGAATCATTAGAATCATCAGCAGACTCAGCTGCATTGAAAACACCACTGATTAGGAGAATGTATAGACCTTGAATACTTAAGACTCGATTAATAACAGACCAAGAGGATGCATATAAAAATGTAGGGACATCCCTTTAGCAATTTCCTATATTGACGATCTATAATAATATATTGCTACATCGATTTAAGGTTTAATAGACTGCAGTGCGTAGAGAAGCATATCAACACTTCCCATCTTATAATTTTGTCCCTAGTCCCTACAGCCTAAGCATCACGATTGTGTCTGTTCACTATGAAACCCACCTTCAGACTCCAAATAACTTTCATCATCGCTATCTGGTTTCCACTTTGCCATCTTTCTTACTCTCCCCCTAACTGAGACACCAGGTGAAGCTGAATGCCTCTTCCTATGAAGTTCTTTAACACTATCATCCTCTGTAAAAGTCAAAAAAAGGAAAACTATGAACACGAGATAAACGGCACCATAGATTGAAAGCAAAATTTTTGACAGAGCAGTAAGTTACCTGAGAGAGGTTCGGGCTGCTCTGGCAGGGGATAATTCTCTTCCACGAATTTCAACAGGAGCTCTCGAGGTCCCGAGACAAAATCATCAAGCTCAACACCCTATTGCAAGAAAAAGGGGGACAACATACAGTAATCAATCATGTAGAAATTAGGTAGATGGAATCATAAAAGGATACTCAATATATTTCCAAAAGCAGAATAAGGAGAAACGCACATATTTAGTTACAGCCTCTTCAGTTCGAGCCTCTCCAGTACTCTGAAGGCCAATAACCACACACTTGTTTGCTGATAAGGCTTTCTTAGCTAACCTTACAGTTACAGGAACTTTAGCTGACATACACAAATGTCTAAAGAAACGCTGCAGTAACATAACATAGAGGAAATAGATCGTTCAACCTCTGGGATAAGATGACAACCATCAACTGTAATAACACTGTCTATCTGCTATTTCTGGAAGATTATACCTGATGGCTTGACCAGTATAGTCTCCACAATTGACTAGAATTTGGTTTCTCGTTAGGGAGAAAAGCATTTGCTGACAACATCTCTATCCGTAGCTCTGCCCAAAATTCTGCAGACTTATTGTACATTGCCTACAGAAGAAAGCAAGTAATTCAACACAAACAGCCTACTTTTAAATTTATTGACAGGGATCTCTGAATAAAAACAGGAGATAATAGAAATAATGAACTTGCTTGCCAAAAGTATCAAAGCACCATTCAGATTTTAAGTTAAAACCACAGGATTGGAAATTTCATAAACACAATAAAGCCTGCTAAACTTTTGTAAGAGCTTGGTTTCAAACTTGATGATAGAGCTAGATAGTCAATTGAGATATGTGCAGCTTTCAAGTAAAATAATATATATATATAAAGAAAAAGATTTTACCTCCATTCCTGCTTCTAAAGGAGCTTCAACAATCTCAAACTCAGCCCCTTTGTAGCTCAGGGTACGGCATACATACATCCCCCTATTACGAAGAAGGGATGTTAGAATGAATATGCGCAAATGTGAATGGCATAAAAGAATGTCACAGGCTTCTTAAACCTCGCTTTCATGTCCATGGCAACCAATTCCAAAGCTCCTACTCCACCTTTATCAAGCGCACCTGCACAAACATTTTTATGGAATCATTTGTATTTGTACATCCTCTAGACAGAAACTTAAAACTGACACTAAATGAATTCGTCTTTATCCAATTTAGCTTTAAAATAAAGCTTTTTGTCTACAAGGCAAATAGGATAGAAAATAGAATGCTACCAAATAATTATCAAAAATAGAGAGAATAGAATACAGACCTAGAAATTTACTAAAATCACTGAAACTTGTTCCAGCTCCCCAAAGACCAAGCCTGACCATATAGCCCATGTTTCGTGGTTCAGATGCACCAGTAGCAGAGCAATAAAGAACACGTGCTTGGGGGATCTTATCCTGCGTTTCCAAAATTCATAACCTCTAGTCAACTAGGGGAAATTAACTATATTATATGTAACTGAGAAGAAGTTATCCAAAACAAAATCAAACGAGAGTATCTAAAATCACTCTTCAGATTCAGGCATTCGGTTTCCAGTAGCAGACCTGAATGTCAACAACAGCCTGCCCGATGCGTGTAGGCTGACTCCCAGCTTCAGGTACCAAATTTTTTGCTTTGTGGCACTACATCAAAGGAAAACTTAAGCAGATGAAGCTGCATAACGTACTAATAACTAGAGCTCTTCTAAAAAATGATAAAACCAGTGATCAAGCAGTTTAACACGACAGGGCATGCTTGAACACTATTCAATTCACCAAAGCGAGCAGAAATTTTAACACTAATGAATTAAATATACATCATTCGTGGATTTGCTACCTCATCAAAGATCAAGAGCCCATCAAAATCTGGTCCACACCACTGAACAAGTTGCTGCAAACGAGAACGCCCCTTCTCAGAGGAAGCAATGAGACTATTGTATGTCAAGAATACCACTCCGTCTTTAACACCAACATTCTTTGAGTCAAGCTTAGAATAGGGCAGCTTGTTCAAAGGATTCACTGCACGTAAAACACATATCGTTACTTCGTAGCAGACGGAACACAATTGGTTTTCAGACAAGACATTCTAATGTTCACTTGACTGAAAGTTTCCAGGCTCAAAAATTATAAAATTCAACGAGAGTAAGAATCACAAATCCAATTGGAATACAGTCCAACTTTGATTTATTTGAAAGCATTATGAACCGCACAAAGATCATCTATCCATAACAGCCTCTAGGTATGACGACACCATAGGCGGAGTTCAGAAACCCATTACCAAAGAGATTAAGTTCTTTATATCCCGAACTAATACGTATATGCTTTACATCGTAATAGTAAAGCATGAGTGGAATTAAAGCATTCAGCTAAAACAAAATCAATTCTGATCCAGATAACTCTATATCATACACTATAAATAACCATGAGCCGGGAAATGTATCTAGCATAAGCTTTATGGATAACATACGAGCATTTTGGACCCAATAAAATAAGTGAATTACAAATTCAAACTGATAGCCAAGTCAAGATAGTACCTCCAACGCATGTGGCACCCACATCATCCAAGTCCCTTCTTGCATCGTACTTCAAGTCTGAGCCAACAGAAATCCACCTACATAAATCATAGTGAAAATGAAGCACAGATAATTAGAACTCATCCAATCCCGCTTTAAGTCATCTACTAGACCAAACAAAGGGGACACTGTAGGCTATATAGTAAACTCATAAGCCAGATTAAATTGAGTTCTCAACATCCAATCAAAGATGTAAATGACTCAGTAAAATCCTTCCTACAAGACTTACAAAGCTTTTCTCCTTCCATGTTTCCAATTCTCCCAAATCAACCCAGCAATGGTCCGCCCTTTCCCCACACCAGCCCCATCTCCAACAAAAAATCCCGCTCTGGTACCATCAGCAAGGTGCTGAAGATGCCTCTATAGTAAAAAAAAAAAACAATGTCATACAAGAACGAGCACATCAGAGACCATTAACCAAACTTGCTGCCATTCAAAACCAACCTGACAAGCGTAAACTAATGTCTCAATCTGCAAGCACGACAACGCCTTTGACTCTTCGAGCTCTTCCTTGATTCTGAGATCATAAGTGGGCTCTGGAGGCTGCACTGCAGACAGAGATGATGTTTCCACAATCGGATCAGGATGAGGAGGTCCAATTGAAAGCTTTGGTGGACGCTGCAAAAAAAAAAACATTAAAACTGACGAAACGTTAACCAAAAGAAAACCACCTGTCAAGATGTGACACTCACATAATCCATAAACGTTTCTCCAGCAGTTCCACCTTCATCTTCTTCCCTCTCAACCTCAATAGCTTCCTGGTTTTTAAACCAACAATACAGTGAAGCTAAGTTCAGAAACATAACAACCAACAACAATTGGGATTGAATTGATGAATTAAAAAAGGCATAGACCTCGTTGACTTCTTCGGGAGGAGGAACCGAGGGAGGAGCAGGAGCAGATTGAGGAGCAGTTAGAGATCGATTAAGCTTAGAGACATCAACAGCGAGCTCCACGTGGCACTGAGGACAAGAGAACCTCGTGAGCCCATGCGGAACATTGAGAATCGCCTGGCAGTTAGCGCAAGGCAATTGCATCTTCGTCGGATCGATCCCGTGAGCCGGAACTGGAGGCCTGGGTTGCTGCTGCTGCTGCTGCAAATTCATAGGTTTCAGCTGCGGCGGCGGAGGAGGAGGAAGCGGCTGAATCGGCGGTGGCTGCTGCTGCTGTTGCTGCCGTGCCCTAGAAAGAAGCTCCGGCGGCAACATTTGGGGGAGCTGGCAAGTGGGACACGAGAACTCCACGACGCCGGTCTTCACCCTCAGAATCACGCGGCATCCCGCGCATCTGACCTGAACGTCGCCTCTCGGAACGCCTCCGCCGCTGGGGTGCGGCGGAGCGGGAAGCGGCGGAGGAGGTTGGACCGGCGGTTGCGACATTGATTGTTTTTTTTCTAGGGATCCGCCGAGCGCAAGGATCCTGTTTGAGGAGGAGATTGAGATTTGAGAGAGAGAGGAGTATGTATGTATGTATGAGTGTAAGTAATGAATTTATTTTTTCGTCGAGAGCGCGAAAGGTTCTTCTTCTCTTCGTCTCCTTTTTTGTGCCTTCCCTTCTCTCTCTCTCTTTTTTTTTGGTTTCAGATTTTTTTCCCCTTCTTCTATTCTCTCTTTGGTTTATCTCCAGAGTGCTGTAACAAGAAAGAAAACCACCTCTGTACCGGTGAGGGGTCGATGGAGCAGCACGTGTTCTCACGTGACCTACCAGCTCATTGTTGGTTTGGGCCTTTTAGTCACAAAACCTTATAAACGTTTATCTATAGGGTTTGTTATGTAAACATGGTGTTTGGGCTTTGTGGAATACGAAGCCTTTTATTTGGGTCTTTACTGTAGTTTAAAGGGCTCTGATTTCATTCAAATATTCAATTTTTATAAATCTCTTTGTTATTTGTTTGTGTGCTCTGCTTTATTGTTAGGATGCAAGTACATGATTTGTTGAAATGCATGAACAATCTAACACTTTAGTTTTTTTCTGTATCTGATAAAATTGTCAGTTCTTTTATATATTTATTTCGCAAAACGATAACTAACAAAAAAAATTGACAAATATAAAAACCGTATCTTAGCTGAAAAATGTAAAAAAAAAGTGTTAAATCATGAATCAAGAACTCTAGCTAAAACATTAGGATTAATCATGTTTTTGCAGTATAAAAAAATGTTTAGTATGTCGAAATGATATGATATATTATAATATAATATAATATAAATATAATATAATTTCTCCTGGTGATTTTTTAATTTATATCAACTACAACAATACTCATTCGGTTTAATTAGCCAAATTTGATGCCTTAAAGATACTTATAGGATAAATGCATATAGTGGACTTTTCACGTTATATATGTGCGTTTTTAACAAAAGATTAACATTTTTTTATTTGGAGCTTGAGAATATACAATGTCATGTTATCTAGCTAGTGGTCTTTGTTTTGCTATACAACGGATTAGTGGTTTGAAATCACGAGACACGTGTGCGTAAGAAGCTATACCAGACTTGGACTCGGATCGATACAAAGTACAAAATTATCATGACAGTTTTTTGGTAGATTTTCTACAACATAAACTTCCGACAGTTGATTATTTTACGTCATGTTTTCATTACGTGAATTCATTTAGAACTATTCTAATACTATATAAGTAAAAGAAAAAAGAAACACTTTGTCAAAAAAAAAAGAAAAAAGAAACACAACCTCACTCGATTATCAAAAAGGTCACATGATAGTCTATATAATTCGTTTTCTCTGTATAGTTCTAGTCAAGTAGTTTTAAAATCAAGATATGTTCGCATAAGTGATATGGGGACATACCCCATTCCAAACGTTGCTGGCATATCTCATTCTGATCCTTAATACTTTTGGGCCATCATGGAATTTGTGGACAGAAAACTAAGTTTGTCTGAGCTCATATTGAATCAAATGAAGTATATATAGAAGACGTTTCTAAATCGACCGTGTATGTATAAACTAATAAGAGTTAGTCTCCCACATGTCTCTCAAAAAATTAAGTATAGTAGTAGCTAGTTAACTGATAAGTATGTTATGATGATTTAAGATTAAGACATCTCTTTTTCTGTCGATTAAGATATTTTAAAAATTTAAAGGAGACTGGATTACGTTGGAACTTTGTAACTATTTCTAATCCAATTCTATTTTTTCCCTTTATATAAAAAAAATCTATTATAGAAATTGATTGCTACAATATAATGTTACTAGAAACCAAAATTATTTTTTTATATAATAAAATAACTTTTTATAGATGTATACACGAAAACAAATCCACATCTATAATAATATTCTTCTATTTTACACGAAAATATAAAGAAAAAAAATTGAATTAAAATGTTCTTATGTGCATAACGGGATAATTATTTTTCTCTTTAGTTTAAGCTAAGATTTAAGAAGCGGGTGGAGCGCAACAAATAACTTGGGACCCGAGATAACACAAATGCATCTAATTCCATCTTGATAGCAAAGTCATTCTTTATCTTATTCCATCCTGGTCACAACGTCATTCTATTGTTTTTGTTTTACTAGTGGTGTTTTTTTTGGTCAACTGGTACTTTATTTACTAGTGATGTGTATTGTATGATTGTATCCATCACATAAAATATTAATTCACTGTATATAATACTAAAATGTTTTAATTTATTTTCAAAGTTTTGGTTAACTCATGTGGGTCAGTAAAAATGAATATGACCTACCTGACCGCGTAAAATAAAGATAAAACATTAAGTGGTTTCCGCGTTAAGTAATTAAATAATTTTGAACGGTGAAGAAAGGTGCCTTCCTTCATGAACATTCCAGCGAAGAATCGTATCTCCATGTGGCAAAAATAATCTCGTTGTCATATTTCAGTTCCAAGAAGACGAAGCAAAAGAGATGTCTACCGGTATGGGGAACTTCTTTCGGAAGTTGGGAAGTGGTAAAAGCAAGAGCAGTAGAAGTTTTAAGGGAGAGAGGTCGTCGTCGTCGTCGTCAATATCTAATGAACCATCACCCTCTGATGCTCCAGTCTCTGTTTCCGACAAGATCAACGCTGCCAAGAAGAAGTACGCACTCATCCCTGACCGCTTCTCTTCCTTGGACCAGGTTTTTTCTTTCTTTTCCGATGTTGACTTAAGACTTTTGATCACCATGGTTTCCGCTACTTGCATGTTCTTTTTTTTTTTTGAACTTACTTGCATGTTCTTTGAGTTCTTCAAATTTGAAGTTATTTGCTGTTAAAAAATTGAAATGGTTAAGTTCAAAAAAAAAAAAAAAAAAAAAAATTGAAATGGTTATTTTATTTTTCTCCACTACCTCGTTGACATTAGGATATAAAATGGGTTATTTAATTAGGATAGTGAGCTAAATCACGGTGTACTACTAAAAAAACAAATGTGAATGGTGTTTTATTATCTGTAAATTTTATGGTTGTAAATTAAACATTCATATATCTAATAAAAATATAAAAACTTTAAAATGGATAATTACTCATCTTTATAAAATTTCAGCATTTAGAAAATAATGATTTACTGAGTTTCACAAGAAAATTATTTGATATCTTCTAATCGAGGAAAAACAAATGTATGAAAAAGTGACTAGAGAGGAAGTATGGTTGATGAGCAATGAATGGTGTTTGTTTTTATAAAAAGGTATCAAAAGCTCTAAGAGAAGCTGGTCTTGAATCATCTAATCTCATTCTCGGAATTGATTTCACAAAGAGCAACGAATGGACTGGTAAACTATATAAAAAGAAACACAACGTATTATAAAACTATACCATATACATAATCTAACAGAGTGGTCATCGTTCTGTTTTTTTCAGGGAAAACTTCTTTCGATGGAAAATGTCTGCATGCGCTCGGAGAAGCTCCAAATCCATATGAAAAGGCAATATTTGTAATAGGCCAAACGTTAGCTCCTTTCGACGAAGACAACCTCATCCCTTGTTTCGGCTTTGGTGATTGTGAGTTATGTTTTCTGTTTGTTTCCCTTAGAAAAAAACATCTTCAACCTTTGTTTGTAAGGTTGTGTGTTTCTTTCCTTCATTATCTAGCAACGACCCATGACGAGGAAGTGTTCGGTTTCCACAGCGATAACTCTCCATGTCATGGCTTTGAAGAGGTCTTAGCATGTTACAGAAGAATCGCACCTAGCTTGCGTTTATCAGGTCAGTAAAATCTCTACCTACGTTACCAAAACATAAGCTTCTGAGTAACTTTTGTTTGAAAAGGGCCAACGTCGTATGGACCGCTCATCGATGCTGCGGTTGACATTGTTGAGAAGAACAACGGACAGTTTCATGTTTTGGTCATTGTCGCTGATGGGCAGGTAAAGTTACAAAGCTTTTCAAAACAAATAGAGTATGAACACTAAATAACAATGTTCTAAATTGAACAATAAACTTTTTCTTTTGTATATCTGATTTTTATATTTCATCAAAATAATTTTATAATTAAATTTAAAATTATGTGTTAAAAATATTAAAATTAAAATTAAGATGTCTAATATAAATGTAGAAATCTTTAACAACTAGACCTCAATTGAGTTCCGAATAATCCCATGTAGTCGTTAGAATTCTACTAAGCACCGAATTAATTAATAACAAGATCATGTTCTGAATGTGAAGGTGACTAGAGGTTTGGATATGCCCGAGGGAGAACTCAGTCAACAAGAGAAAACAACTATAGACGCCATTGTAAACGCAAGGTGAGAAACAAACACAACATGCAATAGTTTGACGACGTGATCCCTAAGCTCCTATCACCTTGCAGCTCATATGCATTGTCGATTGTTTTAATCGGCGTTGGAGACGGTCCATGGGAAGACATGAGGAAGTTTGATGACAAGATCCCTAAGCGTGAGTTCGACAACTTTCAGGTATCATCCCATTTTCAACTCCTCTTCCCATCTATATATTCCAAACTTCTTCTTGAATCTTGACCTTGCTGCTCTCTGCAAAGTTTGTGAACTTTACTGAGATAATGAAGAGAGATACACCAGAGTCTGCTAAAGAAACTGCATTTGCTCTTGCTGCTCTGATGGAGATTCCTTTCCAGTATCAAGCAGCAATCGAACTCGGCTTACTCGGGTAACTTCCTCTTTAATATCCTCATTGTCTCAAACTGCTTCTGATGTTCTTTTCTATAAAAGGAAAACGACGGGCTTAGCCAAGAAAATAAACCCGAGGCCACCACCTATTCCTTACACGCCTCCAGCTCGCACTGGACAACCATCATCTGACTCAGACGAACAAACACAGGTCTAAGAAACTGCTTACTTTCTTCTTCTGTTGCTTCCCCTTGTCTCATCTCATCTCATCTCATCTCATATTGTTTCTTGTGAAAACAGAACTGCCCTATTTGTCTGACTAACAGAAAAGACGTGGCTTTTGGCTGTGGTCACATGGTAAGTTACATTACAGCATCACTCAAACCCATTCATGAACAAGAACCGGTTTACTTAGATCTGTAAGTTTCTTGTATGCAGACTTGTGGAGATTGCGGATCCAGGATATCAAACTGCCCCATCTGCAGAGTACTGATCACAAGCCGGTTAAGGCTTTACACGTAATCTCAGTGCCTTTGGACATAACGAATCCCTTGCACAAACTGTCTCTGGTTTACCAAGTGTCTCTTACATTTGTTCCATAATCAGCTTGTATCTTTTAATTTCCTTATGTAATATAAATCTTAACTTGCCAACAAGTATGACGAAGAAATGTACAAAACATGGGTTTTTACATCTTTATTCACCGTCTGTCACAAAACGTTTGAAAGTGACTGAATCTTGCACCAGTTTCGATAACCACAAAGCATGCCGGATTCAAAAACAAAACATTACTGCCAATAAACATCCATTACAATAGCTCTTCTAACAAGTGATCATTCATTACTGAGGTTTGGTTGTGACCGTGTCATTTGGCTTTGGCACTGGTTGAATTCTTTGGTAAGGCTTCCTGGTAAGAGTCTCTCCCCTTAGAGCAGCCACGTATCTGTCGTTTGTATCCTGCTTCTGTTTCAACTCCCCGAGGTATTCAGCTAGCCTCTCTTGGTTTACTTTACCCATCATCTGACCAAATACATTGCAGAAATATGTTATCCATCAGCAGAAAATGACACAAAAAGTTTAAAAATTGCACTATGACAAGCTAGTAACAACCTCAAATACAACAGAGCATAAGCTTTAGTGCTTAACAGATTAGGCTTAGATTATTACGCTACGGCTACGCAGATGGATAAAGTTCCTAGTTAACACAGATTCAATGGGTTGGTGTTACTAGCAAAAGAATCTACAAATGCCAAACTCTAGAAACCTCCCCAACATACCTAAGCCTCAACAGCTATGGAAGAACACAATCAATGCCATTTAATTTCTCAGGCAGATAGGCACAAGAAAAAAAAAACATCATGCTGTTCTAGTCATCTTTCAAGACAAGCCCACACTGCAGCAAGGCTTCTCTAGTGAGTGACTATGTATCTATACAAAATCCTAACCATGAAGCTCAATAAAGTAACCTCCGCAACATATTTAAGCCTCAACAACTATGAAAGGGACTAAATGCCATTTATTTTCTCAGGCAGTACAAGCCCTAGACACAACAATCATCATCAAGCCGTTATAGTCACCTTTCAAGATAAGTCCACACAGCAGCAAGGCTTCTTCAGAGACTTATGTATGAACAAAACGCAAACCATAAAGTTCCAATAAACTAGCTTTCCGACAAGTATCAATAGAAGAAGACAAGCTACATGCTTCTATCACAGAACAGCTATCTATGATCAGATAAGCCCTAGACACAACAATCATCAAGCTGTTCTAGTCATCTTTGAAGATTAAGTCCACACAGCAACAAGGCTTTCTCCAGAGACAGCTCAATAAACTAACTTTCCGACAAGCTAGTTGCATATTGCTATCACAGAACAGCTATCGTGATCAGTGTGAAGAAACCCTAAAATGAAGTAACTTGCGCCGACAACAAAATCAGACTAAATGCATAGTTTTTTCAAGTAAAGAAAACATTTTTTAATTAGATCCGATGATTCACGGATACATACGACGGTTTCGGGTCGGGCGGATTGTCGGAGCCGGGCCTCAAGCTCCGGATTAGTGGAATTGGTGGCCTGCATAACCCCATAGCCGATGATTCCAGGAATGACACCGCAAACAGTAGCGAACGTGAAGAAGAAGGATCTCGAATCTCTCGTCTTCCTCACTAGCCATCTCCATGTATCGCTCTTCTCATACAAAAACGACATCGTTTCCCTCTCTCTCTCTCTCTCTCGCCGGAGTTTCTTTCTAGTGTAAAGGTTCACACTTTAGCGTAAATGCAATCTGTTATATTTTACATAACGCCCCTAGATATTCTTACGTTTTAACTTTTACCCCTAATAGTTTATAAATCAATTTTTGGCCCTTTAGTTTGTTTTTTTGATGACAGCAACGCTAGTTAATCCGCTTTCAAAGGGAGAAATAGAGGTGTCGAGTGATTAAAGGACGTTCGAGTAGTTGTAAACTCTTATCAACTCCAATCAAAACGAAATATTGTTCTGAAAATTATATGTTCTTGATTTAGAACAACTTTTTTTTCTTTCAATTAACGCTTGAAGAATATGCTCATGATCATTGAATCAAGAACAAGATGGATCCAAAGCTGTTGTTCTGTTTGCCACAAGGAGATGCCTTGTTTAATCCTCTTAACACTATGTTTATTCAAAT
Organism: Raphanus raphanistrum subsp. raphanistrum; assembly: GCA_019706035.1. Classification (NCBI taxonomy): domain Eukaryota; kingdom Viridiplantae; phylum Streptophyta; class Magnoliopsida; order Brassicales; family Brassicaceae; genus Raphanus; species Raphanus raphanistrum. The sequence continues at coordinate 57,691,636 of CM033988.1, forward strand.
GGCTTGCATTCTCGTCTTCTCTCAGTTGTTCTTTCTCCTTCTCAAACCATGTGGTCAAGCTGGTCCCGTTGCACAGATTCTTGTAGGAAAAAATACATTTCCTTGTGTTACACGCAACACCTTATTTTTGGGCTTTTTTAAAAAATAATGTGATTGTACTTTTTTTCAGGCTGGGATCGTGTTGAGCCCTGCTCTGCTCTCAAGAATCCCTAAAGTCAAAGAATTCTTCCTCCAGAAAGATGCAGCAGATTACTACTCATTCTTCTCATTCGCTTTACGAACATCTTTCATGTTCTTGATCGGTCTTGAGTTCGATCTACATTTCATGAGAAGAAATCTCAAGAAAGTCACCGTGATAACCATTAGCTCTATGGTGTCTTGCGGTCTCCTCAGCCTCGCATTCTTCTATCTCCTCAAACCTTTATTACACATCAAAGAGGACTACTTCACTTTCTTCTTGGTTCTGTTCATTACCTTGTCCAACACGGCGTCTCCTGTCGTCCTCCGTTCAATAGCTGATTGGAAACTCGACACATCTGAGATCGGACGGTTGACTATCTCCTGTGCATTGCTCAATGAATTAACCAACGTGGTGGTCTATACTATAATCATCGCGGTCGTATCTGGTGGTTCCTTGATTGGTGATTTCTTCCTATTTATTTTCATGACAGGAGCCCTAATCTTGCTCAATAGGTTTCTAGCTTCATGGCTCCCAAAGAGAAACCCTAAAGAAAAATACCTATCAAAAGCTGAAACTTTGGTCTTCTTCATCTTCCTTCTCATCATAGGCATAACAATTGAATCATACGATGTTAACTCATCGGTTTCGGTTTTCATCATAGGCATTAACTTTCCAAGGCAAGGAAAAACTCATAGAACGTTGATAAACCGGCTCAGTTACCCGATCCATGAGTTTGTTCTTCCGGTTTACTTTGGTTACATTGGATTCAGATTCAGCATCATTGCATTAACCAGACGATACTACATTTGTCTTGTTATTATAGTGATTCTAACCTTAGTTGGGAAATTTATTGGTGTGATAAGCGCCTGTATGTACCTGAAGATCCCTAAGAAATATTGGCTTTTCTTACCAACCATACTCTCTGTTAAAGGCCATGTGGGTCTTCTTCTTCTTGACGCAAACTACGACCAAAAGGTATTTTCTTCACCTACATATATAGTTTTGAATCGACTGCTACGTTTTAAAACTCTCATCATATTATTTCACCCTTCACAATATACTTGATTTTATAGTATATTGTTTCACATGAGTACCGGTCATGGCCCAAACTTGATTAAACATTCGTTTGAAGTCCGCAAATTTTTTTGAACAAATTTATATATATGTAAGTCCACAAGTTTGTAAAAAAAATATTTTAGACTTTCAAACTTTTGAAATCTTTACTAAATCGTCTACGACCCCTAAAATCTCAGGGACATCCTTTGTGAATACTACCAAATAACAAATAAAACGAATAAAATAGATATATTATACTTGTTAAAGATGACATACAATACTATATCGGTATTATTGAATTGTTAATTTTCACAACATCCATCTATTTTAGAAAAAAAAATTCATCAGTTTTTAAAAGTATTTCAGACATGATTTGGCTATATTTAAGTATTTGTTAGAGCATCATCATTGGTGAGAAATCCATCTTTCAATAATATATTTTAATATTCAAAATTATTAACCATTAAAATAGTGCCAAGTGTTGAGAAAATCTTTCATAAATACTAACTTTCACATTTTTTTTATTTTTATTTTTATTTCTACTGGTAAGAAATTTATTGAGAGTTTTACTAATGCTGATGTATTTATATTCGATTTTTATATTTTCACTTTTTTTTCTATTTACTTTTTTTTTGTGAGAGATTCAATAATGTTGGATGCTTTATGGTCGATTTTTCTTTTTGTTTTTTTTTTTCACTTTCTTTGTGTGAATATGGTTGTAGAAATGGTGGACCACAACTATTCATGATATGGTGATAGCGGCTTTGGTGATCACAACGCTACTAAGCGGTGTCCTAGCATCTTTCTTGCTTAAAGCAAGAGACAAAGACTTCGCTCACGAGAAAACTTCTCTTGAATCCCTCGACACCAACGAGGAGCTACGCGTCTTATCTTGCGTCTACGGAGCTCGCTGCGCTCGTGGTGAACTCTCTCTTATCTCGTCCTTGAGCGGCTCTCATGGAGCCTCCAAGCCGTTCACGCCTCTTCTCATGCACCTCGTACCACTCCCGAAGAAACGAAAGTCAGAGCTCTTGTACCACGAGCACGGTGAAGATGTGCATGTAGAAGAAGACTTTGGGACTAACGAGAGTTTAATGATCAACGACTCTATCGACTCGTTTGCTAAAGACAGTAAAATCTTGATCCAACAAGTGAAGCTCGTGACGCAGATGGTTAGCATGCACGAAGAGATATGTAACGCAACGGAAGATCTACGCGTTAATATTGTGTTTCTTCCGTTTCATAAACACCAGAGGATCGATGCGAAGACTACAAACGATGGAGAACATTTCAGGCAGATGAACCGTAACGTTCTAAGGCACGCACCATGTTCGGTTGGTATATTCGTGGACAGGAACATAACCGGGTTTCAACAACCGCATGGGTTTGGTTCGGTACAAGAGGTTGCGGTATTGTTCTTTGGTGGTCCGGATGATCGTGAGGCGTTATCTCTGTGCAAATGGTTTGCGAATAACACGTTGATCCATCTTACGATCATACAGTTCGTTCCCGAGGATTCACAGCCAGAGTCTCCAATAAGGAATGCGACAACACCAGATAGTGGTGACCTTCTTATCGAGGTTCGGGGACGAAATCAAACTGAACACGAAGCAGACCGAAGTTTATTAGAAGAGTTCCATAACAGGTACCTTACTAACACTATGTTCTAGTAATAGAGCCGGTTATAAGCACGGTCGGATACACACATTCGCTTTAACTCCAAAATTTTAAAGAACTACTATACATAAGTGTTGCTTGGTTTCTAAACTGCCAAACAAAAATTTATTAAGAATAAATTTAAAGTATCTATAACCTCGTAAATCTGAGATTCGGCTTTAGTGCAACTCACACCTCTATATGCAACAGGTTTGTGTCGATAGGACAAGTAGGGTTCATAGAGAAGCGTGTCGCCGACGGACCACATACGCTGACGGTTCTAAGAGAGATTGGAGAGATGTATCAACTGTTTGTGGTAGGGAAGAGTAGAGGAGACTGTCCTATGACGGTGAGGATGAAAGATTGGGAAGAGTGTCCGGAGTTAGGAACTGTCGGAGATTTCTTCGCTTCGTCTTTAGATGTAAATGCTTCTGTATTAGTTGTTCAAAAACAAAGACATTCACATGATAACTTTATAGATGATTAGCAAACATTTCTTTATTTAATCTCTTTTGTATTTTATTTAGAGTTTATTAAGATAGGTTTCATGTATGGAACACAAAGGGTTCGGAGCTAAACCCTAAACCAGGACTAAACAGTTCAGTCCCTTCGCTCTTGTGCCCTAGTCTAACGGTACAAAGTAAAAACAGAGTTTTTACGAAACTAAATTTTCAGCAACTAGGGCTAATCTTCAAGGCTTGGTCACTCTGCTCCTGTGCTTCCATTGTGTCACAAAGACTTGACCCTTTGGTCTCAGGAAGAAGCAAAACAAACAACCCGAAACCCGACATTGCAAACCCGAAAACCGCGAAAGAGAGTGAAGGAACATGTCTTCCTATAGAAGCAATGAGCGGACAACAAGCTCCTCCAACCACAAGTGCTTGTCTAAGCATCGTCATAGCGCAGTTTCTCACGCATGTAGGGAACAGCTCAACGATATAAACCGCCATCAAGTTGAATCCAATCCTCGCACAGAGGAAGGAGACAAGTTCCAAAGCGAAAGCAATCTTTGTTCTACCGAGAAGGCTTAGGACGAAACAGAGCACCCCTGACGCTCCTCCCACTAAGGCATTGACTAGCACAGAGCTTCTTCTGGTGAACCTCTCCAGCAAGATCGGTGTTATGACAAAGGAAGGTAGCTCCACCATTGCGTTTAGGGCTTCGCTTAAGTAGATGTTGAGTTTTATGTCTCTCACGGCTAATGGAACTCCGTAGTACGACATACCTAATCCAAACATTATGATCATAACAAGTATGATTCGTTTGAAAGCCCAGTTTCTGATGAACAAGTCCTTGATCGTGTACCTTGGAGCCTGCTCTAGGTTTTGTTTTTCAAGTAACCGAGAAGACACTGATTCCAAGTAAGTTCTAGTTTGAGGTGAGATTCTTTTGAGTACTTCAATGGCTTCTTGGTTCCTTCCTTGCAGATGAAGCCAACGAGGAGACTCTAAAGCAAAGAAACAAAGGAAAACACTGTGAACGGCAGCCGGGACCGATGTGCAGAGATAAAGAACTCTCCAAGAAGCGTGGCGAGCAAGGTAAGCAATTCCAGAGAGAGACATAAACCCTAGCACAAACAGAGTAAACGGTATCATAGTAGCTCTAGGTCTCCACCTTGTGGAAACTCTCTCGCATATCAAAACTAACGCGTACGTACATGTCTGAGAACGCGCGAAACCAACCAAGAACTTCAAGAAAACATAGCTCCATATGTTGGAGGAGAAGAAGATTGAGATTCCAGTTACTGACATTGTCGAAGTCGATAAGAAAAGCAGTTGCTTTCGTCCCAAGAAACCATCTGGGATCGTAGAAAGCAAAACCCCTCCGAAGATGGAACCCATATAGAAAGCTGAGGTAGGGAGACCTCTGAGGAAGGAGCTCGAGCACTCGAGATCGAACTCTGAAATGACGGATTTGCCCTTGAAACCGTTGTCCCAGTCCCAAGCTGACCTAGGTAGTCCACACATAGTTGTGGTTGTCGGATTGCAGATGGTGTGGTCGAGACAATGCCATGTAGGGTATGCGTCTGTGAAGACGGTGATGAATATCTGCATGGAGTCGAACGTAAAGGCAAGCCCGATAAACATTATCTGTAGAATCTGCCGGAGCCCGAAGTCCGATAAGCTTTGTTCAACGATGGTATCAAACGTCAAAGGTGAAGAAGTATCTTCAGCTTCAAGATGGGTCAACAATGGAGCTGAAGAACTCGCCATTGCTGTAGATCTATTCAAGTGAGAGTTGTTACATCAGTATCAAATACAATTTGTAAAACTAAATATATTTATAGCAAACTTACCTATCACTTTTATTGATCAGTTATGTTTATTTTTCATCACGTCACTAGCAGGGTCTTGTCCTGTCACCACCATTGAAAGTAACCCATCCTTACATTTTTATATTGTAATCAACACCAATGAAAAAAGTTATAATAATAAAAGATAATAGATCTTCTTCTTTTTTTTAACACAAAGATAATAGATCTCTTAACAAGAAGAGAGTTATTATTTCACTTAATCTTCTTCAAACTCAGGAGCCTAATCACCAAAATGTACACACACAATACTAATCAGTTTAAGAGATAGTGTAATCTGTGATGGTTGTCTGAATCAGAGATCACGAGAGTCTCAAATGCCGCATTTAATGATCCGTTACCTACAAGGATAGAGTGCTAGACAAATCAAGTGAAGCATATTAATGCATGTAACACTCACACCGACCGATTCACATGTATATGAATACGTATTTTATGTATATGACCCCATAATGGGTTGTTAAACCCATTGACAGTTACCTCAGATTTAAAGTAACAAAGCAAGTTACTCATTACTCTGTTAGGCCACCCACAACAGGTTGTTGAAACCGATTTTCAATAGTGTGAAATCAGTGCAATGAGGGTGTGCAATGAGGGTGTTGATAAACTTGTGTAGCTTCAACCTGCGTTGCAATTTGCATCAGTTGATTTTTTTTTTTGTGTTATGATTGACCACGACCGACTCAATTTAATTTTGGACCCTGTTCAAAAATATTATCCATATATTTAACAATGTAATAAAATAGTTGTAACTATCTATATAATATATATATATTTATATATACACATATGTATATTTAATAATTTTAAGAACATTATATGCTCTAAATTTAGATAAACATCTAAAAATTTAAAATTTTTGACTATAATTTATATATTTGTTAATAAAATTCTTAATTTTTTTTATTATTTTGGTTTGGACCCTATTCAACCGCTCCACTTGCACATGCTATTAGACGGTTCTGTGATTGACTATGCAGATTTCTTTTGAATTTTATCTTCACCTGATAATTCAAACGCATTTATTATATAATAAAACATAATTTTAAAAAATTGTGTTGTGTGTATTTAAAGTTTCTTAATTTTAGTTGTTCAATAATATTATGTTTCATATTTTTTGAAAATAAAATTAAGTAAATATCTTACTTAAAAAATAAAATGTTCATAATTTTAATTGTTTATTAATATAGATTTTGGTATTATTTAAAAAATAAGTTAGGTATAATAATTCAAAATAAATATTATCAAAGTTATGTTAATTTTAGTTTCTAAGTTAAATATTTAGATGTAATTATTATGTTGTGAAAAACAAAAATATGAATTAAAAGTTGTAGGGATATGATGTTGAATTTTTTAAAACCAACCATTGTAAACGTTTACAATGAAATGATTTTTGAATAAATTAGGTGGAAAAGAGAAATCGAAAGAAAAAATGACATGGAATGTTAAAAGAGAAAAATGAAGGTGTTGAAAATAGAGAGTATGTTAAAATCATTGTACGTGGTCTTAATTTGATGCTCTCTGTTTTGGCTGATGTTTATCTCTGTTTTTTTTTTATGATAGTCCATTTTATTTTCTGAAATAGTGATCAAAATGGTTGGATTTATTAAGATATAATATTTTTAGGTTTCACTTTCACATATAAAAAATACACACAAAATCTATATTATTAGCAACTACTATTGCTAGTCTCCATGGCTTGCTCCCTCTGCTCTTGTGCTTCCATTGTATCACAAAGACTCGCACCTTTGGTCTCAGGAAGAAACAAAGTAAAAAGTCCGAGACCCAACACCGTAAAACCAAAAACCGCAAAAGAGAGCGACGGAACATTTCTTCCGACAGAAGCAATGATTGGACAAGCAGCTCCTCCAAGTACAAGAGATAGTCTAAGCATCGTTGTCGCAAAGTTCCTCACGGATGTTGGATACATCTCAATCATATAAACCGCCATCAAGTTAAACCCGATCCTAGCGCAGAAGAAAGAACCAAGTTCAAAGACAAAAGCAATGTTCGTTAGGCCTAAAAGCGTCAGGACGAAACAGAACACTGCTAATGCTCCTCCGACCAAGCAGTTGGCGAGCACAGAGCTTCTCCTGTTGAACTTCTCTAGCAAGATTGGTGCAATGACAAAGGTTGGTAACTCCACCGCTGCGTTTAGGGCTTCGCTTAAGTAGATGTTCACGTCTATGTCTCTAACCGCTAAGGGAACTCCGTAGTACATCATTCCTAACCCGAACATTATGGTCATAACGACCAAGATTCTTCTAAAAGCCCATTTTCTGATGAACAAGTCCTTGATCGAGCTGCTTGGAGTGTTTTCCACGTCATCTTTTGAAGGTAACCTAGAAGATACTGATTCCAAGTAACCTATGTTTGCAGGTGAAATCTTTTTGAGCACTTGGATGGCTTCCTCGTTGTTTCCTTGCACATGAAGCCAACGAGGAGACTCTAGGGCGAAGAAATAGATGAAAACACTGTGGATAGCTGCTGGAACGGATGTGCAGAGATAGAGGACTCTCCAAGAAACGTGTCTAACAAGGTAGGCTATTCCAGACAAGGACATGAACCCTAACACAAAGAGAGTAAAAGGAATCATTGCAACTCGCGGTCTCCATTTGGTGGAAACTCGCTCACCTATTAGATTGAACGCGTACGTACAAATCTGTGAACGGGCGAATCCGATAATGAACTTTAAGGAAACGTAGATCCATATGTTGGTCGAGAAGAAGATTGAGATTCCGGTGAATGACATCGCTAGAGCTGTGAATAAAAGTAGTTGCTTCCTTCCCAAGAAACTGTCTGGGATCATAGCCATGAAAACCCCTCCAACGATAGAACCCATGTAGAAAGCAGACGTGGGGAGACCTCTGAGGAAAGAGCTCGAGCACTCGAGTTCGAACTCTGAGATGACGGTTTTACCCTTGAACCCGCCGTCCCATTCCCAGGCTGACCGGGGAAGTTGACAGATGTCGGTGGTCGCCGGAGTGCAAACCGTGTGGTCGAGACAGTGCCAGGTGGGATATGCGTCTGTGAAGACTGTGATGAATACCTGCTGCGCATCGAAGCTAAAGGCAAGCCCGACAAGAAGTATCTGTAGGAACTGTGAGAACCCTAAATCAGACAAGCTCTGTTCGAAAATCTTGTCGAAGGTCAAAGGTTGAGAAGTGTCTTCGTCTTCGATGTGGGTCAACAGTGGTGCTGATGAATCCTCCATTGTTCTGCTCTCTTCAGTTGACTTTTCTCTATGAGGTTCTGAGAATTATTGCATGAGTGATGATTGACAATCAACCACTACCTGGCCGGTAATTATATAATATTGGAATCAGGTTTGGTTGTGAATAAAAAATTCATCTGTAATAGATTGTTTGGTCAAAGACTCAAAAGATCGTGTGATCTTTAGTGATTTTTATGTGTATTATTTTCAAAAGATAGATTTTCTACAGAAAATGATTTTTTTTTTAGTAATTAAAATTAATAAATTATACTTTAAAAAGATTAGTTGGTAACATTAAAATTGATTGAATATCAATGGCTGATAGTTAATAAAAATGTATAATAAAAGTAAATAATAAATTTAATTATAAACATTTATTATATTTTCATCGTGATTTTTTTTTATAACACTGAGTTTATAACTTGGTGGAAACAGAGGAAACAGAGACATCAATGTTTCTTACCAAAAGGCAAGGCACCTAAAAAAAAAGGGACACACACGGCAATAACATAAACACTACTGAGACAAAAGGGTAAAACAATGAGAAGTGTACAGCACTTCCAACCCAAGTCTCTACTCCATAAACGCTTAAGAAACATATTTTCATCGTGATTAGTCCTGCATGTGCTGCTATCCATATTTAAGTCCACACGACATACTTATTCATCAATATGTAAATGTACGTGTTTATAATAAATTCATATCTGGGCCGCTAAGGAGATTAACGCCCAGTAAGAAGTTTAGGTCAAACTTAAAATGAAATCACACGTGGTTCACGACATGTTCTGCTTCCACTTGGTGTATAAAATAGATGAAACTTGACCTCTAACGTCTCGCCAAGAAAAGAATAATGAAAGGTGACTATCAAAATGAATAATGGGATCAATCTTGGCTTATAAGATTATCCATCTACATCTACCGCCACCATTTTCACTAGTGACGTGCCACCTTGAGTTGAATGCAATGTATATTCTTCTCTTTTTTTTTAATGCAATTATGCAGTGTATATTCAATACACATGAAATTATGACATGCTATTAATTTATTTATTGGGGTTTCTATAGTTATTTATTTAATTTCTAGGTCATGAATCTGTTGATTACTAAATTATATATAATGCAATTCCAAATATTTTTGCACAATTATATAAATATTCTAGGGAAATATATATTGTGGTCACTATTTTTGTTTCTCATTATGAATTTAAGCATGATGGAATGAATCCCAAGACATCCAGACAATAAAAGGAGAAAGAAAAAGGATTAAAACTTGTATGCGACTATCTTTTTTACATGAGACCTTTATCAAAAGACACAACACCTTATCTGATATAAAAACACTAAATTTCCATTAATCAACAGTAATATCACTGGGGTGTGGTGTCATTTTCCAAGAAAGATTACACCTAGAGATCATACTTACAATTAAATTAAAGGATTAGCATAGAAATCGTTGAAAGAACAAGGCAAAGATCATATGTTAAAATGATTAAAACAATTCAAATTGAAAGGACCAAAAAAGTGTGTGATCAAAAGACTCAAAAGGAGAGCCCATAGTGTACAAAAAGAAGCTGCACGGATCGGATCTATTCACATGACATACTGATTTTATTCCATGTTATTAGTCGCTGTTCTACATTCCTTTCCACGTATGTATATTTGATTATTTGTAATTGGTTATCTCTTCAAGGTAGAAAAGTATTTGATGAAAAAAGATTTTATAGAACTATTTTGAAGCATAATCACCTCTTATTGTATACACTTATACCATAGCGGGGAAAAATGTAGAATTAATAATGAAAATAATACGTCATGAATTCTTCAATGATTAGTTAAATAATTAGAGAGTTAGAAATTTTCCAAAATAATTTTGTGATTGTCGTCAATATCCGAGGAATTTAAATGGTTAAGCGTCTGGGACCCGCTGGACTGATACAATGTCCCTTTTGTCTATCCATCTCTCTCTCTCTACAAGCTACATACTTATTATATAAATATACCAATAATTTTCTCTCTGTAGTACAAAAACCATTCTAATAGATATTCGAACCCAAAAAAAAACAGCTGAAACAACCACACTCATCATTATCATCATCACTCTTTGGTATCATTAGATCATAATGAGCAACTCAAAATCATACTGGAGGAAGCAAAGATGGGGAACGCCTCCACAAATGCTAACGCCATTGATGGAAGGACCAGATCCAGACATGCAAGATGAAAGAGCCAAAAAGGAGAGCTCATGGGAAGCCATCAGAGAATGGTTTAAGGTTCACAAGGGTATTTCTGGCAACATGTCTTCTCCCTCCGTACAACCACATTGCAACAGTTATGACGTCGCTGCCAAGGGACAAGATGTGAGGCTCTTGCTCGGCGTCTTAGGCTGTCCTCTTGCTCCAATCTCCGTTGTCGGCTCCGATCTACTGCCCGATGACCCTCTTCTTGGCTCTTTCCAAATCAAGAATGTCCCATTTGTGAGTATTATTACTATCTAATCCTTCTTTTAGACCTTTTTGTTGGGTTATATATATGAATAATGTCTTGACTTTGATTTTAACTGCAACTTTTTTGTCTGTTTCTTGATTTATTATTTTTCTTAAAGAAATTATAACACAGACTGTTATAAGTCAATTGATCGATTGATATAACTCTTGTTAATCACTGTTATAAGTTTTTGGAACAGCTGGATAATGGATTACATTTAAGTTGTTATCATTTAAATTGGAAAGTCGTTTAAGTTGTTAATCTTCAGATAAGATTGATTAGTTGAAAACATTTGCTACTTTTTGTTTTTGTTTTTAATAATCGTAGATCCCAGACCAAAGTTCAAACTAATACCCAAGTTATCAAATAAATAATAATAATAATTTTTTTTTTTTTTGAGAAAGAACAGTAATTATTTTGGTCGTTGATTATGAAAATTAGTAAGTATAACGTTAGGTATCAAATAAATCATTCACAATATTTGTTTACTAATTATCCGTATATTATATAGGAGACGTCGACGGCGCATTACATAATACAACAATACTTAGCGGCAACGGGATGTCTAAAGCGAGCTAAGGCGGCCAAAAACATGTACGCGACGGGGATAATGAAAATGAGTTGCTGCGAGACGGAGATCGCCGCTGGAAAAAGTGTTAAGACACTCGGTGGCGGCGGAAATGGTCGGAGCGGAGATAGTGGTTGCTTTGTACTGTGGCAGATGCACCCTGGGATGTGGTCTCTGGAGCTTGTTCTCGGTGGAACTAAACTCATATCCGGCTCCGATGGTAAAACCGTGTGGCGCCATACGCCATGGCTAGGTACTCACGCCGCTAAAGGCCCTCAACGTCCACTTCGTCGACTCATCCAGGTAATGTATTTATTTTTGATAATACAATTTCATACTCAAGTATATATGACGTCATAAAGATTGTTGAAGAGATAAAGAAGTGGAAGGAAAAGAGTAGTCATTGTCCAATAAGAAACGAAAGCTAATAAAAATATACTATAAACCTGACAAGTGATGGAGAAGCTGTCTCCTTCTTTACTTGCTTTCTTTTGAAACTTCAAAATCAAACATAGCCCCACAACATTACCCACTCTTGACTCTCCCACCACCACACGTGCTTTGTACTTTTCTGTCACGTGACGTCATTTGTTTTGATTGCTTGTATCTAAGGCTTGCTTACTATGGCTTCGATTGGTGACACGTAGTATTAGAGTTGAGTTAGAAAAAAAGTTATGTTTTGATGTAGTTCGCAGTAAAAATTATGTGGTAAAAATTGTAGATTTATGTAGTAAGTTTGCAGTAAAAATATGAGTTACTCTATTTTTAAAAATAGTTGACTGGTAACATTTTTGATGTATAAATAGCAGTACATATTTTTTAAGAGAAAAATATAATGAATATCAATAATAATAATAACATTTATTATAATTTTAATAAAATTTATTCAGAAAATTAAAACATAGTAAATTCATAAAAATTAAATTGAATTAAACTAAGGAAATGTATTTGAACGTATATTTATTATAACAGAAGTGCCTATATATTTCTATATAGCCTATATAATGAGTTTACACTAAAATGTGAATCACTGTTTTTGTTAAAATAATTGACTGGTTATTTTTTGATGAATAGTGTTACTACAAAATAATAATAAAAAATTATACTATTTATAACAAATTTAATACATGCATTAGATAAAATAAATATATATTAATTGAAATTTAACTAAAGATATTTAAATCTGTGAATTGCATACGATAAAAGGCTTCCATGTACATTAATATTTGTATATATAACATTATAATTACCAAACAGAATTAATAATTAAAATTATAAAATAATTGTTTAAATAATTAGATGTTAGCGTACAGTTACAGCCATGTGATTAGTTCAAAAAATTAATTAATTTAAATAAATGAAAGTGTACATCGTGTATTAATCAGTTGAGAACCAAAAAATAGTAACTCAAAGCTTAACACATCACATTTTTCTTGATGTTGAGTTAAAACTTGATTTAGCAATTTTACTAAAGAGATAACTCAAAATTGTAATTCAAGTATAACACATTATAACTCAAACACTAACTCAAAAACTTAAAAACAAATCATGATTGGTAACATTTTTTGATTTATCCTTCTAACTCAAACTTAATCAATGGTAACTCAGTCACCAATCAAATATATCTATATGGTGAAATGTTTTGCTAATGGTTTCGGATTTAGTTCCATTTTTAGTAAGTATGAGGTTTATTTCCCATATTATGGTTGGAGTTATATACATAACTACATTCTCTTTTTTCTTTTTCTATACGCGCGTAAAGAAAGTAATGAACTACAGTTGTGTCAGTCAGGACGCTTTGCTAGGTAGCTGTGTACAATTATTGGTTAGAGATGTATATAGAGTGTACTATTATGCATGTGTATGCTCCATATCTATGTATATATATTTAATCATTGTGCTTCATCATGAATACGATCTTTCACTAATTTAATTTCAAAGTGGGGAACTTCTTGGGATTATCAAAGTTTGTCTTTCGACTTTATCTTTTCTCTTTTCTTTAAAATCTTTTGCTTTATAGTTCTTGTCGTTCAGACTCCAACGAATATGTGTCGGAAGCATTTTCATTTGGTGTAAGAAATTGAGAGTTTCTATTTTTATTCTGTCTTAATATATAAAATATTAAGATTTGCATTTCATTTTATAAAATGTTCGATATTTTATCAAGTTAAATTTATTTTTTCTTATACTTTTACCCAAACTATTTTATAATTGGTTAAATACTTTTATTTAAATTATTAAATAGTGCTTTAATGTAAAAAAGTATAACTAATATGCACTTTACTTAATATTTAATCTGATATCTTTTTTTCACTAAACAAGATTTTTGTAATTGGGTTACAGGGCTTGGATCCAAAAACAACAGCAGGCCTATTCGCAAAGGCCCAATGCTTAGGCGAGAGAAGAATCGGAGACGACGACTGTTTCGTACTCAAAGTATCCGCCGATCGCGACTCACTGATCGAGCGCAACGACGCCGGAGCTCCGGCGGAGGTTATACGCCACGCGCTGTACGGATACTTCTGCCAGAAGAGCGGTCTTCTGATCTATCTGGAGGATTCGCACCTCACCAGAGTCACGACGATCTCGCCGGAAGACGAGGCGGTTTACTGGGAGACGACGATCGGAAGCAGCATCGGAGATTACCGCGACGTCGACGGAGTCGCCGTGGCTCACTGCGGACGCGCCGTCGCGACGGTGTTTAGATTCGGAGAGACGTCGTTGCAGTACAGTAGGACGAGGATGGAGGAGGTGTGGAGGATAGACGACGTCGTATTCGATGTGCCTGGACTTTCGTTGGATTCGTTTATTCCTCCCGCCGATATATTTGAAGATGATAACAATAATTCTCCTGTTTACAGTAATGTGAATTCCCGATAAAATGTGAGACTAATTTAAATAACTAAAGACTATTTATTGGCGGGTTAATTAGTTGATGGTATAATGTGACTTTTGTTTTTGTATATTTATCGAGAAGTTTAATGTTTGGTTTGGGCTTTACATGAAACTAGAGTAATTTTCTTTTTGTCAACAACTAGAGTAATATTATATGAAAAATATGTATTTTGTTTACAATATTATAAATATTGAATAATAACTAGAATTATTAAAATTTAACTTTTAACTTCATAGTTTGATAATCAAAAGTTTTTTATTTATTGTTTAGAGGAGCTGTGAAATTTAAGATAATTCAACACTATAAATCTAAGTCACTATTAATTTTTTCTACATGAAATCAATATTATAATTGGTTCAGGTAATTGATTGTACAATTAATTTTTATTTTATTTTAAATAGTGAAAAATGTAAATACTCTAGTTTTCACAGAGAATAAACAAAGTAGTTTTTTATTTGTAACTCCATGATGAGGATCATAGGTTTTTATAACTCTGACATCAAATTTGCTGATTTTTATTTGTTTGATTATTTTAAATATATTTTAAACTTACGAAAATTGAATTGTTCTTTTATGTGTGTTTTTAAAATATTTGTCGAAAACAAAGTTTTGGATATGATTAAAAATAATGACATATTATTTTAGATTTATTAAAATCCAAAACTGCAAATAATTGATTGTAGAATCACTTTTCATATTGGGATTTCATTTTATCACTAACAAAAACAAATAAAATCTAAAATCATTAACTATTGAAATTGTAACAATTGTTAAGATTTCAGTTATTAACTACATGTAACCAAAAATCTATTTTTTCTTTAATAATGCAATAAAAAGTGTGGCATAATTTTATATGATTTACAAAACCTTATAAATATACATTTGTACAATTATAAATACATTTAATTTTTTTTACAAACAATTACTTATAAATTATATAAGTTTTTGTGGTTCACCTTGTTACAACTCTTTAATTAAATGACTTAATAATACAATAGATCATTACAAAAAGATTTTTGTACTTCAATCTAAAGTTTGAAGATAGTTGATTTTATAATTAATTTTTATTTTAGAATCGATAAAAATAAATCAAATCTAAAATCCCATCAAAATTATAATAATCTGTAAAAAGTTTCACCTATAAACAAAGTAACCAAAAGTCAATTAAATGACTTTTGTTTAATATATAATAATAAGTGAGAAAAACAAAGATTAAGTTTATGCGATTGTTAAGGGTTAAAAAGATGAGCATGTACCATTAAATATAATTTATGATACAATAATACAAATTTAGAATGTAGTTAGAAATTGTTTTAAAAATTAAAAAGTATTAACTTAACATATAGAGAATTTACCTAAAAAATCAATATTTTCGTAGTGTAATCTACAAAATTTGAGAAAAATTCAAAAAATAACAATATTGTTCAAAGAGGATAATGTTCAAAATTTGAGAAAAATTCAAAAAACTCAATATCTTATATGCATTTGTACACTGACATAGGATAATGTTCAAAGAGGTTTGAAACCGTTATTGTTTCCGTTTATCCAAAAGAATGGAAATTTCATAGTGGTTAGTCCACTAATTTAAGCAACATGTAGAGTTTTAATAAAAGAATTGTTAAAAAAATTAGAACGATGCCCATGTACCATGGAAGAAAGTTTATAATAGATTAATACAAATTTATAATGCATTTAGAAAATTTTAAACAACTTTAATAAGTATAATTTTCAGTATATAGAGAAATTAACAAAAATTTATATTGAAAAAACAATAAATATGATAATCTTGTTTAAGTAAATAGTTGCATCATGTATTGACATATGATGATGGCCAAAGAGGTTTGAAACTTTTATTGTCTCTGTTTCTCTCAAACATAAAAATTTCATATTGGTAAGTCCAATGATTTAGGCAGCATATGAAGTTTTACTAACTTAATTGTTAAAAAATTATAACGATCCCCCTGTATCATGAAAGAGAGTTTATCATACATTAATAAAAATATATAAAGTGATTAGAGAATTTTAAACAACATTAATGAGTATAAGCTTAAAAATATAGCGCATTTAAGCTAAAACTCAATATTTTCGTAGGGATTAATCCACATATTTTTAGAAAAAATAAAAATATGACAATGTTGTTTTAATGCATATTTGCATCATAAACTAACATAGGATAATGGTTAAGGAGGTTAGGAACCTTCGTTGTTTGCGTTTCACCAAAGAATGAAATCATCCACTAAATTAAGAAGTATATCAAGTTTTATTAAAAAAATTGTTAAGAAATTAAAACGATGACCATGTACCATGAAAGATAATTTATGATACAATAACAAAAATTTAGAATGTAGTTAGAATTTTTTTAAAAATTAAAGAGTATTAACTCAGTATATAGGGAATTTACCTAAAAACTCAATATTTTCGTAGTGTAACCTACAAAATTTGAGAAAAATTCAAAAATATGACAATATTGTTTTAATAAATATATGCATTGTACACTGACATTTGATAATGTTCAAAGAGGTTTGGAACCTTTATTGTTTCCGTTTATCCAAAAGAATAGAGATTTCATAGTGGTTAGTCCACTAATTTAAGCAAAATATAAAGTTTTATTAAAAAATGTTAAAAAACTAGAACAATGGCCATGAACCATGGAATAAAGTTTATAGTATATTAATTTTTTTTTCCATGCATTTATGAAATTTTAAACAACTTTCATGAGTATAAACTTAGTATATAGATAAATTAACGAAAATTATTTTGAAAAAATTTC
Source organism: Raphanus raphanistrum subsp. raphanistrum (assembly GCA_019706035.1). Classification (NCBI taxonomy): domain Eukaryota; kingdom Viridiplantae; phylum Streptophyta; class Magnoliopsida; order Brassicales; family Brassicaceae; genus Raphanus; species Raphanus raphanistrum. Next base: position 57,708,771 of record CM033988.1, read on the forward strand.
AAAAATATGAAAATATTTTTTTAGTGTATAGATTCAACGAGACTGTCATAATATGATGGTCAAAGAGGTTTAGAACATTTTTTGTCTCCGTTTCTCTAGATAATGAAGATTTTATAGTGGTAATTCCACTAATCTAATTTTAGTAAACGAAATATTTAAAAATTAGAATGATTCCTATATACCATGAAGAAGACTTCAAAATACATTAATTCAAATGTAGAATATGGTTTGAAATTTTTAAAACAAAAGTGAAGAGTATAAAATTCAGTATATAGAGGATTTACCGAAAACTCATTATTTTAAAAGGGGTTAACCCACGGATTTTGAAATTTTTTCAAAAATATGAAAATCTTGTTTAGTATATAGTTTCTTAGAGCACTGACATGAGATGATGGTCAAAGAGGTTTAGAACTTTTGTTGTCTCAGTTTCTCTAGATAATGAAGATTTTAAAATGGTAATTCCACTATTCTAGGCAGTATATGAAATTTTACTAAACTAAATATTAAAAAATTAGAATGATTACTATATACCATGAAAGATAGTTTATAATACATTAATTCAAATGTGGAATGTGGTTTGAATTTTTTTTAAAAAGTGAAGAGTATAAACTTCAGTACATAGAGCATTTACCAAAAACTCACTATTTTAAAAGGGGTTAACCCACGGATTTTGGAAAAATTTCAAAAATATGAAAATCTGGTTTTAGTGTGTAGTTTCATCGATCACTAACATAAGATGATGGTCAAAGAGTTTAGAACCTCTGTTGTCTCTGTTTCTCTAGATAATGAAGATTTTATAATGCTGATTCCACAAATCTAGTCAGTATATGAAATTTTAGTAAACTAAATATTAAAAAATTAGAGTGATTCCTATAAACCATGAAATATAGTTTAGAATGCATTAATTCAAATGTAGAATGTGGTTTGAAATTTTTAAACTAAAGTGAAGAGTATAAACTTCAGTATATATAGCATTTACAGAAAACTCAATATTTTTGAAGGGGTTAACCCACGGATTTTGATTTTTTTTTTTTAAATATGAAATTATGGTTTTAGTGTATAGTTTCATCGAGCACTGACATAAGATGATGGTCAAAGAGTTTAGAACCTTTGTAGTCTCCGTTTCTCTGGATAATGAAGATTTTATAATGCTAATTCCATTGATCTAGGCAGTATATGAAATTTTACTAAACTAACTATTAAGAAATTATAACGATTCGTATAAACAATGAATGATTGTTTAGAATACAGTAATTCAAATGTCGAATGTTGTTTGAAATTTTTTTTAAAAAAGTGAAGAGATAAAATTCATTATGTAGAGCATTTACCAAAAACTCATTATTTTAGAAGGGGTTAACCCACAGATATAAATGATTTACCGAAACTCATTATTTTAAAAGGGGTTATCCACAGATTTTGAAAATTTTGAAAATATGAAAATCTTGTTTTAGTGTATTGTTTCTTAGAGCACTGACATGAGATGATGTTCAAAGAGGTTTAAAACCCATGTTGTCTCCGTTTCTCTAGATAATAAAGATTTTATAATGGTAATTCCACTAATCTAGGCAGTATATGAAATTTTAGTAAACGAAATATTAAAAAAATAGAATGATTCCTATATACCATGAAAGATAGTTTAGAATACATTAATTCAAATGTAGAATGTGGTTTAATATTTTTTTAATTAAAGTGAAGAGTATAAAGTTTTGTATATAGAGCATTTACCGAAAACTCAATATTTTTGAAGGGGTTAGCCCACGGATTTTGAAAAAAATTCAAAAATATAAAATCTGGTTTTAATGTATAGTATCATCGAGAACAAACATAAGATGATGGTCAGAAAGATTTATAACAGTTTTGTCTCAGTTTCTCTAGATAATGAAGATTTTATAATGGTAATTCCACTAACTAGGTAGTATATGAAATTTAAAAAAATGAAATATTAAAAAATTAGAATGATTCCTATATACCATGAAAGAGAATTTACAATACATTAATTCAAATGTAGAATGTGGTTTGAATTTTTTAAAACCAAAGTGAAGAAAATAAACTTCAGTATATACAGTATTTTCCGAAAACTCATTATTTTAAAAGGGGGTTGGTTAACCCACGGATTTTGATTTTTTTTTTCAAAAATATGAAAATATCGTTTTAGTGAATAGTTTCATCGAGACTGACATAATATGATGGTCAAAGAGGTTTAGAAATTTTTTTGTCTCCATTTCTGTAGGTAATAAAGATTTTATAATGATAATTACACTCATCTATGCATAATAAGAAATTTTAGTAAACGAAATATTAAAAAATTATAATGATTCCTATATACCATGAAAAAGACTTCAGAATACATTTATTCAAATTTAGAATGTGGTTTGAATTTTTTTTTTTAAAAGTGAAGAGCATAAACTTCAGTATATAGAAGAGTTACCGAAAACTCATTATTTTAAAAGGGGTTAACCCACAGATTTTGCATTTTTTTCAAAAATATGAAAATCGTGTTTTATTGTATAGTTTCATCGAGAGTGACATAAATTGATGGTCAAAGAGATTTATAACATTTTTTGTCTCCGTTTCTCTAGATAATGAAGATTTTATAATGGTAATTCCACTAATCTAGGCAGTATGAGAAATTTTAGTAAACAAAATATTCAAAAATTAGAATTATTCTTATATACCATGAAAAGTAATTCAGAATACATTAAATCAAATGTAGAATGTGGTTTGAAATTTTTAAAACAAAAGTGAAGAGTATAAACTTCAGTATATAGATGATTTACCGAAAACTCATTATTTTAAAAGGGGTTAACCCACAGATTTTGATTTTTTTTCAAAAATATGAAAATCTTGTTTTAGTGTATAATTTCTTAGAAAATCTTGTTTTAGTGTATAATTTCTTGTTTTAGTGTATAATTTCTTAGAGCACTGACATAATATGATGGTCAAAGAGTTTAGAACCTCTGTTGTCTACGTTTATGTAGATAATGATGATTTGAAAATGGTAATTCCACTATTCTAGGCTATATATGAAATTTTCGTAAACTAAATTTTTAAAATTAGAATGATTCCTATACACCATGAAATCTAGTTTATAATACATTAATTCAAATTTTGAATGTGGTTTGAAATTTTTAAAACCAAAGTGAAGAGAATAAACTTCAGTATATAGAGGATTTACCGAAAACTCATTATTTTAAACGGGTTAACCCTCGGATTTTGAAATTTTTTCAAAAATATAAAAATATTGTTTTAGTGTATATTTTCATCTAGATTGACATAATATGATGCTCAAAGAGGTTTAGAACATTTTTTGTCTCCGTTTCTCTAGATAATGAATATTTTGAAATGGTAATTCCACTAATCTAGGCAGTATATGAAATTTTACTAAAGACGTATTAAAAATTAGAATGATTCCTATATACCATGAAAAAGACTTCAGAATACATTAACTCAAATGTAGAATGTGGTTTGTAAATTTTAAAACAAAAGTGAAGAGTATAAACTTCTGTATATAGAGGATTTACCAAAAACTCATTATTTTAAAATGGGTTGACTCACGGATTTTGAATTTTTTTCAAAAATATGAAAATCTTGTTTTAGTGTATAGTTTCATCATATGATGGTAAAAGAGTTATAGAACATTTTTTTGTCTCTATTTCTCTAGATAATGAAGATTTTATAATGGTAATTCCACAATTCTAGGCAGTATATAAAAGTAAACGAAATATTAAAAAATTAGAATGATTCCTATGTACCATGAAAAAGACTTCAGAATACATTACTTCAAATGTAGAATGTGGTTTGAAATTTTTAAAACAAAAGTGAATAGTATAAACTTCAGTATATAGAGGATTTACCGAAAACTCATTATTTTAAAAGGGGTTAACCCACGGATTTTGAAAATTTTCAAAAATATGAAAATCTTGTTTTAGTGTATAGATTCATCGAGACTGACATAATATGATGGTCAAAGAGGAATAATATGATGGTCAAAAAGGTTTAGAACATTTTTTCTCTCTGTTTCTCTAGATAATAAAGATTTTATAATTCTAATTCCACTATTCTATGCAGTATATGAAATTTTAGTAAACGGAATATTAAAAATTTAGAATGATTCCAATATAACAATAGAAAGACTTCAGAATACATTAATTCAAATTTAGAATGTTGTTTGAAATTTTTAAAACCAAAGTGAAGAGTATAAAGTTCAGTACATAGAGAATTTACCTCATTATTTTATAAGGGGTTAACCCATGGATTTTGATTTTTTTCAAAAATATTAAAATCTTGTTTTATTGTATAGTTTCATCGAGACTGACATAATATGATGGTCAAAGAGGTTTAGAACATTTTTTGTTTCCGTTTTTCTAGATAATGAAGATTTTATAATGGTAATTCCACTAATCTAGGCAGTATATGAAATTTTAGCAAAAGAAATACTAAAAATTAGAATGATTCCTATATACCATGAAAAGGACTTCAGAATACATTAACTCAAATGTAGAATGTGGTTTGAAATTTTTAAAACAAAAGTGATAAATATAAACTTCAGTATATAGAGGATTTACCAAAAACTCATTATTTTAAAAGGGGTTGACCCACGGATTTTGAAATTTTTTCAAAAATATGAAAATCTTGTTTTAGTGTATAGTATCATCGAGACTGACATAATATGATGGTCAGAGAGGTTTAGAACATTTTTTGTCTCCATTTCTCTAGATAATGAAGATTTTATAATGGTAATTCCACTAATCTACGCAGTATATGAAATTTTAGTAACAAAAATATTAAAAAATTAGAATGATTCCTATATACCATGAAAAAGACTTCAGAATACATCAATTCAAATGTAGAAAGTGGTTTGAAATTTTTTAAACCAAAGTGAAGAGTATAAACTTCAGTATATAGAGGATTACCGAAAACTCAATATATTAAAAGGTGACGGATTTTGAAATTTTTTCAAAAATATGAAAATCTTGTTTTAGTGTATATTTTCATCGAGACTGACATAATATGATGGTCAAAAATGTTTAGAGCATTTTTTGTCTCAGTTTCTCTAGATAATGAAGACTTTATAATGGTAATTCCACTAATTTAGGCAGTATATGAAATTTTAGCAAACGAAATATTAAAAAGTTAGAATGATTTCTATATAACATGAAAAGACTTCTAAATACCTTAATTAAAATGTAGAATGTGGTTTAACGAAAACTCATTATTTTAAAAGGGGTTAACTCACGGATTTTGAATTTTTTTCAAAAAAATGAAAATCATGTTTTAGTGTATAGTATTATCGAGACTGACATAAAATGATGGCCAAAGAGGTTTAGAACATTTTTTGTCTCTGTTTCTCTAGATAATAAAGATTTTATAATGGCAATTCCAACAATCTACGCAGTATATGAAATTTTATTAAACAAAATATTTAAAAATTAGAATGATTCCTATATACCATGAAAATGACTTCAGAATACCTTAATTAAAATGTAGAATGTGGTTTGAAAAATTTAAAACCAAAGTGAAGAGTATAAACTTCAGTATATATAGGATTTACCGAAAACTCATTATTTTAAAAGGGGTTAACCCGCGGATTTTGAAAATTTTTCAAAAATACGAAAATCTTGTTTTAGTGTTTAGTATCATCGAGACTGACATAATATGATGGTCAAAGAGGTTTAGAACATTTTTTTGTCTCCGTTTTTCTAGATAATGAAAATTTTATAATGGTAATTCCACTAATCTATGCAGTATATGAAATTTTAGTAAACGAAATATTAAAAAATTAGAATGATTCTTATATACCATGAAAAAGACTTCAGAATACATCAATTCAAATGTAGAAAGTGGTTTGAAATTTTTAAAACCAAAGTGAAGAGTATAAACTTCAGAATATATAGGATTTACCGAAAACTCATTATATTAAATGGGGACGGATTTTGATTTTTTTTCAAAAATATGAAAATCTTGTTTTAGTGTATTGTTTCATCGAGACTGGCATAATATGATGGTCAAAGATGTTTAGAACATTTTTTGTCTCAGTTTCTCTAGATAATGAAGATTTTATAATGGTAATTCCACTAATTTAGGCAGTATATGAAATTTTAGCAAACAAAATATTAAAAATTTAGAATGATTCCTATATACCATGAAAAAGACTTCAAAATACCTTAATTAAAATGTAGAATGTGGTTTGAAAATTTTAAAACCAAAGTGAAGAGTATAAACTTCAGTATATAGATGATTTACCGAAAACTCATTATTTTAAAAGGGGTTAACCCACGGATTTTGAAAATTTTTCAAAAAAATGAAAATTTTGTTTTAGTGTATAGTATCATCGAGACTGACATAAAATGATGGTCAAAGAGGTTTAGAACATTTTTTGTCTCCGTTTCCCTATATAATGAAGATTTTATAATGGTAATTCCATTAATCTATGCAGTATATGAAATTTTTTTAAACGAAATATTAAAAAATTAGAATGATTCCTATATACCATGAAAAAGACTTCAGAATACATCAATTCAAATGTAGAAATTGGTTTGAAATTTTTAAAACCAAAGTGAAGAGTATAAACTTCAGTATATAGAAGATTTACCGAAAACTTATTATATTAAAAGGGGACGGATTTTGATTTTTTTTCAAAAATATGAAAATATTTTTTAGTGTATAGTTTCATCGAGACTGATATAATATGATGGTCAAAGAGGTTTAGAACATTTTTTTCTCCGTTTCTCTAGATAATGAAGATTTTATAATGGCAATCCCACTAATCTAGGCAGTATATGAAATTTTAGCAAACGAAATATTAAAAAGTTAGAATGATTCCTATATACCATGTAAAAGAATTCATAATACCTTAATTAAAATGTAAAATGTGGTTTGAAATTTTAAAACCAAAGTTAAGATAATAAACTTCCGTATATAGAGGATTTACCGAAAACTCATTATTTTAAAAGGGGATAACCCACGGATTTTGAAAATTTTTCAAAAATATGAAAATCTTGTTTTATTGTATAGTATCATCGATACTGACATAATATGATGGTAAAAGAGGTTTAGAACATTTTTTCTCCGTTTCTCTAGATAATGAAGATTTTATAAAGGTAAATCCATCCACTTATCTTGGCTGTATATGAAATTTTAGTAAACGAAATTTTAAAAAATTAGAATGATTCCTATATACCATGAAAAAGACTTCAGAATACGTTAATTAAAATGTAGAAAGTGGTTTGAAATTTTAAAACCAAAGTTAAGATTATAAACTTCAGTATATAGAGGATTTACCGAAAATTCATTATTTTAAAAGGGTTAACCCACGGGTTTTGAAAATTTTTCAAAAATATGAAAATCTTGTTTTAGTGTATAGTTTCATTGAGACTGAGATAACATGATGGTCAAAGAGGTTTAGAACATTTTTTTCTCCGTTTCTCTAGATAATGAAGATTTTATAATGGTAATTCCACTAATCTTGGCAGTATATGAAATTTTAATAAACAAAATATTAAAAAATTAGAATGATTCCTATATACCATGAAAAAGACTTCAGAATACATTAATTCAAATGTAGAATGTGTTTTGAAATTTTTAAAACAAAAGTGAGATGTATAAACTTCAGTATATATAGGATTTACCCACGGATTTTGAATTTTTTTTCAAAAAATATGAAAATCTTGTTTTAGTTTATAGTATCATCGAGACTGACATAATATGATGGTCAAAGAGGTTTAGAACATTTTTGTCTCCGTTTCTCTAGATAATGAAGATTTTATAATGGTAATTCCACTAATCTAGGCAATATATGAAATTTTAGCAAACGGAATATTAAAAAATTAGCATGATTTCTATATACCATGAAAAATACTTCAGAATACACTAATTCAAATGTAGAAAGTGGTTTGAAATTTTTAAAACCAAAGTGAAGAGTATAAACTTCAGGATATAGAGGATTTACCGAAAACTCATTATTCTAAAAGGGGTTAACCCACGGATTTTGAAATTTTTTCAAAAATATGAAAATCTTGTTTTAGTTTATAGTATCATCGAGACTGAGATAATATGATGGTCAAAGAGGTTTAGAACATTTTTTTCTCCGTTTCTCTAGATAATGAAGATTTTATAAAGGCAATTCCACTAATCTAGGCAGTATATGAAATTTTACCAAATGAAATATTAAAAAGATAGAATGATTCCTATATACCATGAAAAAGACTTCAGAATACCTTAATTAAAATTTAGAATGTGGTTGGAAATTTTAAAACCAAAGTTAAGATAATAAACTTCAGTATATAGAGGATTTACCGAAAACTCATTATTTTAAAAGGGGTTAACCCACGAATTTTGAAAATTTTTCAAACATATGAAAATCTTGTTTTAGTGTATAGTATCATCGAGACTGACATAATATGATGGTCAAAGAAGTTTAGAACATTTTTGTCTCTGTTTCTCAAGATAATGAAGATTTTATAATGGTAAATCCTCTAATCTATGCAGTATATGAAATTTTAGTAAACGAAATATTAAAAAAATTAGAATGATTCCTATATACCATGAAAAAGTCTTCAGAATACATTAATTCAAATGTAGAATGTGGTTTGAAATTTTAAAACAAAAGTGAAGAGTATAAACTTCAGGATATAGAGGATTTACCGAAAACTCATTATTTTAAAAGGGGTTAACCCACGGATTTTGAAATTTTTTCAAAAATATGAAAATTTTGTTTTAGTGTATAGTATCATCGAGACTGACATAATATGATGGTCAAAGAGGTTTTGAACATTTTTTTGTCTCCGTTTCTCTAGATAATGAAGATTTTATAATGGTAATTCCACTAATCTAGGCAGTATATGAAATTTTAGTAAACGAAATATTAAAAAGTTTGAATGATTCCTATATACCATGAAAAAGATTTCAGAATACATTAATTAAAATTTAGAATGTGGTTTGAAATTTTAAAACCAAAGTTAAGATAATAAACTTCAGTATATAGAGGATTTACCGAAAACTCTTTATTTTAAAAGGGGTTAACCCACGGATTTTGAATTTTCTTCAAAAATATGAAAATCTCGTTTTAGTGTATAGTATCATCGAGACTGACATAATATGATGGTCAAAGAGGTTTAGACCATTTTTGTCTCCGTTTCTCTAGATAATAAAGATTTTATAATGGTAAATCCACTAATCTAGGCAGTATATGAAATTTTAGGAAACAAAATATTAAAAAATAGGAATGATTCCTATATACCATGAAAAAGACTTCAGAATACCTTAATTAAAATGTAGAAAGTGGTTTGAAATTTTTAAAACCAAAGTGAAGAGTATAAACTTAGGTATATAGAGGATTTACCGAAAACTCATTATTCTATAAGTTTAGAACATTTTTTTCTCCGTTTCTCTAGATAATGAAGATTTTATAATGGTAATTCCACTAATCTTGGCAGTATATGAAATTTTAGCAAATGAAATATTAAAAAGTTTGAATGATTCCTATATACCATGAAAAAGATTTCAGAATACATTAATTAAAATTTAGAATGTGGTTTGAAATTTTAAAACCAAAGTTAAGATAATAAACTTCAGTATATAGAGGATTTACCGAAAACTCTTTATTTTAAAAGGGGTTAACCCACAGATTTTGAATTTTTTTCAAAAATATGAAAATCTTGTTTTAGTGTATAGTGTCATCGATACTGACATAATATGATGGTCAAAGAGGTTTAGAACATTTTTTCTCTGTTTCTCTAGATAATGAAGATTTTATAATGGTAATTCCACTAATCTAGGCAGTATATGAAATTTTAATAAACGAAATATTAAAAAATTAGAATGATTCCTATATACCATGAAAAAGTCTTCAGAATACCTTAATTAAAATGTAGAAACTGGTTTGAAATTTTTAAAACCAAAGTGAAGAGTATAAACTTCAGTATATTGAGGATTTACCGAAAACTCATTATTTTAAAAGGGGTTAACCCATGGATTTTGAAATTTTTTCAAAAATATGAAAATCTTGTTTTAGTGTATAGTATCATCGATACTGACATAATATGATGGTCAAATAGGTTTAGAACATTTTTTCCCCTTTTTCTAGATAATGAAGATTTTATAATGGTAATTCCACTAATCTAGGCAGTATATGAAATTTTAGCAAACGAAATATTAAAAAGTTAGAATGATTCCTATATACCAAGAAAAAGACTTCAGAATACCTTAATTAAAATGTAGAATGTGGTTTGAAATTTTAAAACCAAAGTTAAGATAATAAACGTCAGTATATAGAGGATTTACCGAAAACTCATTATTTTAAAAGGGGTTAACCCACGGATTTTGAAATTTTTTCAAAAATATGAAAATCTTGTTTTAGTGTATAGTATCATCGAGATTGACATAATATGATGGTCAAAGAGGTTTAGAACATTTTTTCTCCGTTTCTGTAGATAATGAAGATTTTATAATGGTAATTCCACTAATCTAGGCAGTATATGAAATTTTAGTAAACCAAATATTAAAAAATTAGAATGATTCCTATATACCATGAAAAAGTCTTCAGAATACATTATTTCAAATGTAGAATGTGGTTTGAAATTTTAAAGCAAAAGTGAAGAGTATAAACTTCAGGATATAGAGGTTTACCCGAAAACTCATTATTTTAAAAGGGGTTTACCCACGGATTTTGAATTTGTTTTCAAAAATATGAAAATCTTGTTTTAGTGTATAGTATCATCGAGACTAACATAATATGATGGTCAAAGAAGGTTAGAACATTTTTTGTCTCCGTTTCTCTAGATAATGAAGATTTTATAATGGTAATTCCACTAATTTAGGCAATATATGAAATTTTAGTAAACAAAATATTAAAAATTTAGAAAAATTCCTATATACCATAAAAAAGACTTCAGAATACATAAATTCAAATGTAGAATGTGGTTTCAAATTTTTAAAACAAAAGTGAGGTGTATAAACTTCAGTATATATATGATTTACCGAAAACTCATTATTTTAAAAAATCTTGGAATTTGATTTTTTTCTTCAAAAAATATGAAAATCTTGTTTTAGTTTATAGTATCATCTAGACTGACATAATATGATGGTCAAAGAGGTTGAAAACATTTTTGTCTCCGTTTCTCTAGATAATGAAGATTTTATAATGGTAATTCCACTAATCTAGGCAGTATATGGAATTTTAGTAAACGAAATATTAAAAATTTAGCATGATTTCTATATACCATGAAAAAGACTTCAGAATACATTAATTCAAATGTAGAAAGTGGTTTGAAAATTTTAAAAGCAAAGTGAAGAGTATAAACTTCAGTATATAGAGGATTTACCGAAAATTCGTTATTTTAAAAGGGGTTGACCCACGGATTTTGAAATTTTTTCAAAAAATATGAAAATCTTGTTTTAGTTTATAGTATCATCGAGACTGAGATAATATGATGGTCAAAGAGGTTTAGAACATTTTTTCTCCGTTTCTCTAGATAATGAAGATTTTTTAATGGTAATTCCACTAATCTAGGCAGTATATGAAATTTTAGTAAACGAAATATTAAAAAGTTAGAATGATTCCTATATACCATGAAAAAGACTTCAGAATACATTAATTAAAATTTAGAATGTGGTTTGAAATTTTAAAACCAAAGTTAAGATAATAAACATCAGTATATAGAGGATTTACCGAAAACTCATTATTTTAAAAGGGGTTAACCCACGGATTTTGAATTTTTTTCAAAAATATGAAAATCTTGTTGTAGTGTATAGTATCATTGAGACTGACATAATATGATGGTCAAAGAGGTTTAGAACATTTTTGTCTCCGTTTCTCTAGATAATGAAGATTTTATAATGGTAAATCCACTAATCTAGGCAGTATATGAAATTTTAGGTAACGAAATATTAAAAAATTAGAATGATTCCTATATACCATGAAAAAGACTTCAGAATACCTTAATTAAAATGTAGAAAGTTGTTTGAAATTTTTAAAACCAAAGTGAAGAGTATAAACTTCAGGATATAGAGGATTTACCGAAAACTCATTATTTTAAAAGGGTAACCCACGGATTTTGAATTTTTTTCAAAAATATGAAAATCTTGTTTTAGTGTATAGTTTCATCGAGACTTAGATAATATGATGGTCAAAGAGGTTTAAAACATTTTTTCTCCGTTTCTCTAGATAATGAAGATTTTATAATGGTAATTCTATTAATCTAGGCAGTATATGAAATTTTAGAAAATGAAATATTAAAAAGTTAGAATGATTCCTATATACCATGAAAAAGACTTCAGAATACATTAATTTAAATGTAGAATGTGGTCTGAAATTTTAAAACCAAAGTTAAGATAATAAACTTCAGTATATAGAGGATTTACCGAAAACTCATTATCTTAAAAGGGGTTAACCCACGGATTTTGAAATTTTTTCTAAAATATGAAAATCTTGTTTTTGTGATTAGTATCATAGAGACTGACATAATATGATGGTCAAAGAGGTTTAGAACATTTTTGTCTCCGTTTCTCTAGATAATGAAAATTTTATAATGGTAAATCCAATAATCTAGGCAGTATAAGAAATTTTAGTAAAAATAATATTAAAAAATTAGAATGATTCCTATATACTATGAAAAAGTCTTCAGAATACATTAATTCAAATGTAGAATGTGGTTTGAAATTTAAAACAAAAGTGAAGAGTATAAACTTCAGGATATAGAGGATTTCCCGAAAACTAATTATTTTAAAAGGGGTTTACCCACGGATTTTGAGTTTTTTTCAAAAATATGAAAATCTTGTTTTAGTGTATAGTATCATTGAGACTGACATAATATGATGTTCAAAGAGGTTTATAACATTTTTTGTCTCCGTTTCTCTAGATAATGAAGATTTTATAATGGTAATTCCACTAATCTAGGCAGTATATGAAATTTTAAGAAACGAAATATTAAAAAATTAGAATGATTCCTATGTACCATGAAAAAGACTTCAGAATACCTTAATTAAAATGTAGAAATTGGTTTGAAATTTAAAAAACCAAAGTGAAGAGTATAAACTTCAGTATATAGAGGATTTACCGAAAACTCATTATTCTAATAGTTTAGAACATTTTTTTCTCCGTTTCTCTAGATAATGAAGATTTTATAATGGTAATTCTACTAATCTTGGCAGTATATGAAATTTTAGCAAATGAAATATTAAAAAGTTAGAATGATTCCTATATACCATGAAAAAGACTTCAGAATACATTAATTCAAATGTAGAAAGTGGTTTGAAAATTTTAAAACCAAAGTGAAGAGTATAAACTTCAGTATATAGAGGATTTACCGAAAATTCATTATTTTAAAAGGGGTTAACCCACGGATTTTGAAATTTTTACAAAAATATGAAAATCTTATGTTAGTGTATAGTATCATCGAGACTGACATAATATGATGGTCAAAGAGGTTTAGAACATTTTTGTCTCCGTTTCTCTAGATAATGAAGATTTTATAATGGTAAATCCACTAATCTAGGCAGTATATGAAATTTTAGGAAACAAAATATTAAAAAATTAGAATGATTCTTATATACCATGAAAAAGTCTTCAGAATACATTAATTCTAATGTAGAATGTGGTTTGAAATTTTAAAACAAAAGTGAAGAGTATAAACTTCAGGATATAGAGGATTTAACGAAAACTCATTATTTTAAAAGGGGTAACTCACGGATTTTGAATTTTTTTCAAAAATATGAAATTTTGTCTTAGTGTATAGTATCATCGAGACTGACATAATATGATGGTCAAAGAGGTTTAGAACATTTTTTGTCTCCGTTTCTCTAGATAATGAAGATTTTATAATGGTAATTCCACTAATCTAGGCAGTATATGAAATTTTAGCAATAGAAATACTAAAAAGTTAGAATGATTTCTATATACCATGAAAAAGAATTCAGAATATCTAAATTAAAATGTAGAATGTGGTTTGAAATTTTAAAACAAAAGTGAAGAGTATAAATTTCAGTATATAGAGGATTTACCGAAAACTAATTATTTTAAAAGGGGTTACCCCACGGATTTTGAAATTTTTTCAAAAATATGAAAATCTTGTTTTAGTGTAGAGTTTCATCGAGACTGAGATAATATGATGGTGAAAAAGGTTTAGAACATTTTTTTCTCCATTTCTCTAGATAATGAAGATTTTATAATGGCAATTCCACTAATCTGTGTAGTATATGAAATTTTAGCAAACGAAATATTAAAAAGTTAGAATGATTCCTATATAACATGAAAAAGGCTTCAGAATACCTTAATTAAAATTTAGAATGTGGTTTAAAATTTTAAAACCAAAGTTAAGATAATAAACTTCAGTATATAGTGAATTTACCGAAAACTCTTTATTTTAAAAGAGGTTAACCCACGGATTTTGAAATTTTTTCAAAAATATGAAAATCTTGTTTTGGTGTATAGTATCATCAAGACTGACATAATATGATGGTCAAAGAGGTTTAGAACATTTTTGTCTCCGTTTCTCTAGATAATGAAGATTTTATAATGGTAAATCCACTAATCTAGGCATTATATGAAATTTTAGTAAACGAAACATAAAATAATTAGAATGATTCCTATATACTATGAAAAAGACTTCAGAATACCTTAATTAAAATGTAGAAAGTGGTTTGAAATTTTTAAAACCAAAGTGAAGAGTATAAACTTCAGTATATAGAGGATTTACCGAAAACTCATTATTTTAAAAGGTGTGTTAACCCACGGATTTTGAATTTTTTTCAAAAATATGAAAATCTTGTTTTAGTGTATAGTTTCATCGAGACTGAGATAATATGATGGTCAAAGAGGTTTAGAACATTTTTTCTCCGTTTCTCTAGATAATGAAGATTTTATAATGGTAATTCCACTAATCTAGGCAGTATATGAAATTTTAGCAAATGAAATATTAAAAAGTTAGAATGATTCCTATATACCATGAAAAAGACTTCAGAATACATTAATTCAAATGTATAATGTGGTTTGAAATTTTAAAACCAAAGTTAAGATAATAAACTTCAGTAAATAGAGGATTTACCAAAAACTCATTATCTTAAAAGGGGTTAACCCACGGATTTTGAAATATTTTCAAAAATAGGAAAATCTTATTTTAGTGTATAGTATCATCGAGAATGACATAATATGATGGTCACAGAGGTTTAGAACATTTTTTGTCTCCGTTTCTCTTGATAATGAAGATTTTATAATGGTAAATCCAATAATCTAGGCAGTATATGAAATTTTAGTAAGAAAATATCTAAAAATTAGAATGATTCCTATATACCATGAAAAATACTTCAGAATACATTAATTCAAATGTAGAATGTGGTTTGAAATTTTAAAACAAAAGTGAAGAGTATAAACTTCAGGATATAGAGAATTTACCGAAAACTCATTATTTTAAAAGGGGTTAACCCACGGATTTTGAATTTTTTTCAAAAATATGAAAATTTTGTTTTAGTGTATAGTATCATCGAGACTGACATAATATGATGGTCAAAGAGGTTTAGAACATTTTTTGTCTCTGTTTCTCTAGATAATGAAGATTTTATAATGGTAATTACACTAATCTAGGCAGTATATGAAATTTTAGCAAACGAAATATTAAAAAGTTAGAATGATTCCTATATACCATGAAAAAAACTTCAGAATACCTTAATTAAAATGTAGAAAGTGGTTTGAAATTTTAAAACCAAAGTTAAGATTATAAACTTCAGTATATAGAGGATTTACCGAAAACTCATTATTTTAAAAGGGGTTAACCCACGGATTTTGAAATTTTTTCAAAAATATGAAAATCTTGTTTTAGTGTATAGTATCATCGATACTGACAAAATATGATGGTCAAAGAGGTTTAGAACATTTTTCTCCGTTTCTCTAGATAATGAAGAGTTTATAATGGTAAATCCACTAATCTAGGCAGTATATGAAATTTTAGTAAACAAAATATTAAAAAATTAGAATGATTTCTATATACCATGAAAAAGACTTCAGAATACCTTAATTAAAATGTAGAAAGTAATTTGAAATTTTAAAACCAAAGTTAAGATTATAAACTTCAGTATATAGAGGATTTACCGAAAACATATTATTTTAAAAGGGGTTAACCCACGGATTTTGAAAATTTTTTAAAAATTTGAAAATCTTGTTTTAGTGTATAATATCATCGAGACTGACATAATATGATGGTCAAAGAGGTTTAGAACATTTTTTGTCTGCGTTTCTCTAGATAATGAAGATTATATAATGGTAAATCCACTAATCTAGGTAGTATATGAAATTTTTGTAAACAAAATATTAAAAAATTAGAATGATTCCTATATACCATGAAAAAGTCTTAAGAATACATTAATTCAAATGTAGAATGTGGTTTGAAATTTAAAACAAAAGTGAAGAGTATAAACTTCAGGATATAGAGAATTTCCCGAAAACTCATTATTTTAAAAGGGGGTTACCCACGGATTTTGAGTTTTTTTCAAAAATATGAAAATCTTGTTTTAGTGTATAGTATCATTGAGACTGACATAATATGATATTCAAAGAGGTTTAGAACATTTTTTGTCTCCGTTTGTCTATATAATGAAGATTTTATAATGTTAATTCTACTAATCTAGGCAGTATATGAAATTTTTGTAAACAAAATATTAAAAAATTAGGCTGATTCCTATATACCATGAAAAAGACTTCAGAATACATTAATTCAAATGTAGAATGTGGTTTGAAATTTTTAAAACAAAAGTGAGGTGTATAAACTTCAGTATATATAGGATTTACCGAAAACTCATTATTTTAAAAGGGGTTAATCCATGGAATTTGAATTTTTTTCAAAAAATATGAAAATCTTGTTTTAGTTTATAGTATCATCTATACTGACATAATATGATGGTCAAAGAGGTTTAGAACATTTTTTCTCTGCTTCTCTAGATAACTAAGATTTTATAATGTTAATTCTACTAATCTAGGCAGTATGAAATTTTAGCAAACGAAATATTAAAAAGTTAGAATGATTCCTATATACCATGAAAAAGACTTCAGAATACCTTAATTAAAATGTAGAATGTGGTTTGAAATTTTAAAACAAAAGTGAAGAGTAAAAATATCATTATATAGAGGATTTACCGAAAACTCATTATTTTAAAAGGGGGTTGGTTAACCCACTGATTTTGAAAATTTTTCAAAAATATGAAAATTTTGTTTTAGTGTATAGTATCATCGAGACTGACGTAATATGATGGTCAAAGTGGTTTAGAACATTTTTTGTCTCCGTTTCTCTAGATAATTGAAGATTTTATAATGGTAAATCCACTAATCTAGGCAGTATATGAAATTTTAGTAAATGAAATATTAAAAAATTAGAATGATTCCTATATACCATGAAAAAAACTTCAGAATACCTTAATTAAAATGTAGAAAGTGGTTTGAAATTTTAAAACCAAAGTTAAGATTATAAACTTCAGTATATAGAGGATTTACCGAAAACTCATTATTTTAAAAGGGGTTAACCCACGGATTTTGAATTTTTTTCAAAAATATGAAAATCTTGTTTTAGTGTATAGTATCATCGATACTGACATAATATGATGGTCAAAGAGGTTTAGAAAATTTTTCTCCGTTTCTCTAGATAATGAAGAGTTTATAATGGTAAATCCACTAATCTAGACAGTATATGAAATTTTAGTAAACAAAATATTAAAAAATTAGAATGATTCCTATATACCATGAAAAAGACTTCAGAATACCTTAATTAAAATGTAGAAAGTGGTTTGAAGTTTTAAAACCAAAGTTAAGATTATAAACTTCAGTATATAGAGGATTTACCGAAAACATATTATTTTAAAAGGGGTTAACCCACGGATATTGAAAATTTTTCAAAAATTTGAAAATCTTGTTTTAGTGAATAATATCATCGAGACTGACATAATATGATGGTCAAAGAGGTTTAGAACATTTTTTGTCTGCGTTTCTCTAGATAATGAAGATTATATAATGGTAAATCCACTAATCTAGGTAGTATATGAAATTTTTGTAAACAAAATATTAAAAAATTAGAATGATTCCTATATACCATGAAAAAGACTTCAGAATACCTTAATTAAAATGTAGAATGTGGTTTGAAAATTAAAAAAAAAGTGAAGAGTGTAAACTTCAGAATATAGAGAATTTACCGAAAACTCATTATTTTAAAAGGGTTAACCCACGGATTTTGAATTTTTTTCAAAAATATGAAAATCTTGTTTTAGTGTATAGTATCATCGAGACTGACATAATATGATGGTCAAAGAGGTTTAGAACATTTTTTGTCTCCGTTTCTCTAGATAATGGATATTTTATAATGGTAAATCCACTAATCTAGGCAGTATATGCAATTTTAGTAAACGAAATATTAAAAAAGTAGAATGATTCCTATATACCATGAAAAAGACTTCAGAATACCTTAATTAAAATGTAGAAAGTGGTTTGAAATTTTAAAACCAAAGTTAAGATTATAAACTTCAGTATATAGAGGATTTACCGAAAACTTATTATTTTAAAAGGGGTTAACCCACGGATTTTGAAATTTTTTCAAAAATTTGAAAATTTTTCAAAAATTTGAAAATCTTGTTTTAGTGTATAGTATCATCGAGACTGACATAATATGATTGTCAAAGAGGTTTAGAACATTTTTTTGTCTCCGTTTCTCTAGATAATGAAGATTATATAATGGTAAATCCACTAATCTAGGCAGTATATGAAATTTTAGGAGACGAAATATTAAAAAAATAGAATGATTCCTATATACCATGAAAAAGACTTTAGAATACCTTAATTAAAATGTAGAATGTGGTTTGAAAATTTAAAACAAAAGTGAAGAGTATAAACTTCAGAATATAGAGAACTTACCGAAAACTTCAGAATACATTTTTTAAAACAAAAGTGAAGAGTATAAATTTCAATATATAGAGGATTTACCGAAAACTCATTATTTTAAAAGGGGTTAACCCACGGATTTTGAATTTTTTTCAAAAATATGAAAATTTTGTTTTAGTGTATAGTATCATCGAGACTGACATAATATGATGGTCAAAGAGGTTTAGAACATTTTTTGTCTCCGTTTCTCTAGATAATGAAGATTTTGTAATGGTAAATCCACTAATCTAGGCAGTATATGAAATTTTAGTAAACAAAATATTAAAAAATTAGAATGATTCCTATATACCATGAAAAAGACTTCAGAATACCTTAATTAAAATATAGAATGTGTTTTGAAATTTTAAAACCAAAGTTAAGATTATAAAATTCAGTATATAGAGGATTTACCGAAAACTCATTATTTTAAACGGGGTTAACCCACGGATTTTGAAATTTTTTCAAAAATATGAAAATCTTGTTTTAGTGTTTAGTATCATCGATACTGACATAATATGATGGTCAAAGAGGTTTAGAACATTTTTTCTCCGTTTCTCTAGATAATGACGATTTTATAATGGTAAATCTACTAATCTAGGCAGAATATTGAATTTTAGTTAATAAAATATTAAAAAAATAGAATGATTCCAATATACCATGAAAAAGACTTCAGAATACCTTAATTAAAATGTAGAATGTGGTTTGAAATTTTAAAACCAAAGTTAAGTTTATAAACTTCAGTATATAGAGGATTTACCGAAAACTCATTATTTTAAAAGGGGTTAACCCACGGATTTTGAAATTTCTTCAAAAATATGAAAATCTTGTTTTAGTGTATAGTATCATCGATACGAACATAATATGATGGTCAAAGAGGTTTAGAACATTTTTCTCCATTTCTCTAGATAATGAACATTTTATAATGGTAAATCCACTAATCTAGGCAGTATATGAAATTTTAGTAAACGAAATATTAAAAAATTAGAATGATTCCTATATACCATGAAAAAGACTTCAGAATACCTTAACTAAAATGTAGAAAGTGGTTTGAAATTTTAAAACCAAAGTTAAGATTATAAACTTCAGTATATAGAGGATTTACCGAAAACTTATTATTTTAAAAGGGGTTAACCCACGGATTTTGAAATTTTTTCAAAAATATGAAAATCTTGTTTTAGTGTATAGTATCATCGAAACTGACATGATATGATGGTCAAAGAGATTTAGAACATTTTTTGTCTCCGTTTCTCTAGATAATGAAGATTTTATAATTGTAAATCCACTAATCTAGGCAGTATATGAAATTTTAGGAGACGAAATATTAAAAAATTAGAATGATTCCTATATGAGTGACTTACTCATTAAGACACATTTGTCTCTTTTTTTACACAATAGAACACAATCCACTTGAGACGGACAATATAGAGGAGAGAGATGAAATGTTGGACCAAAAAGCCCTTCCTTTAGAAAAAATAGTTAGAAACCAGCTGGAATTAAGTTCTCTCGTTACTTTATTGTATACCAGAAGAGTGTGTCTTCATAATAGACGTCTGATGAAATCTGTATCTCTTCTAAAACAATTTTATTATATTGTTTTATAGTTCTACCTTGTATTTTAATTTACTTTTATTTCAAATATAAAGATGTATAAAATAATTATAATTATTACAGTAAGTTAATTATGAAATTCTCTATCTTTTGACATCCATCTTCATATATATATTTTATATATATAAATATGTATAGTTGTGTACTAAAAAAGTGTAGACATGGATAAAAAAGATGTGGACACCAGAAATGTGGACAATATAAAGACTAGAGATTATTTTGTAGACTTTGTACATTAAAATAGATGAGTTTTGTTGATTAAAGAAATATGTGTACACACTCAAATTAGAGATAAATCGGAGCTTTTGGTTTTAATAATATGTTTTTGTGGACATGAACTTAAAAACAAGATGTGAACATGAACATGAACAAATGAAATGTGGACATAGATGTATATAAAACATGGACATGGACACAATTGACCAAACCAAAATTTTATAGATAAAAGCTCCATCGATTAGTCACCATCATAGAAAATCAAAAAAAATTGTTACCTGTCACCTTACTATTTTAGTCTGAATAAAAAAGCTAAGGATAGATAGTTTATTTAACTAGTTTAATTTGAAGAACAAAATAAATCAGTCAAAATAGTCTCAAAACTAATTAAATTACCAACCACTATAACCTTCATCGTAGTATCCACCGCTACTTTCACCCTCACATCTTCCACTTTTGTAGTTTCACTTTCAAGTCTTTCATCTCCACCCTAACCAACACTATCTCCTCCGCAGCCACCTCTACCATAATTGTATCCATTCACTTATTCACCTCTGTATCCACAACCTTCTCATCCATAACCACACAACTGTCACTGTAACCAACACCACCTCCTCCTCTCGAGTAGTCATTTCTACCACCACTGTGTCAACTCCCGTTTTTCACCTCTGTATCCACTACCCCCTCATCAATAACCACCACAATCTTCACTGTAATATCCATGGTTTCACCTCTGTATCCCCTACCTTCATGTCTTCCATCTCGCTGTATCCACAACAACTGTATCCACACTCATGTCTTCCACTACAGCTTCCCTCAAATCCACAATCATCTCCACTGCGGTATCCACGAACATTTTTTCTCATTATTTAGTAAACGGAATATTAAAATTTTTGAAATTTTAGTAAACGAAATATTAAAAAATTTGAATGATTACTATAAACCATGAAAAAGACTTCAGAATACCTTAATTAAAATGTAGAATGTGGTTTGAAATTTTAAAACAAAATTTAAGATTATAAACTTCAGTATATAGAGGATTTACAGAAAACTCATTATTTTAAAAGGGGTTTACCCACGGATTTTGAAATTTTTTCAAAAATATGAAAATCTTGTTTTAGTGTATAGTATCATTGATACTGACATAATATGATGGTCAAAGAGGTTTAGAACATTTTTTCTCCGTTTATCTAGATAATGAAGATTTTATAATGGTAAATCCACTAATCTAGGCAGTATATGAAATTTTAGTAAACGAAATATTAAAAAATTTGAATGATTACTATAAACCATGAAAAAGACTTCAGAATACCTTAATTAAAATGTAGAATGTGGTTTGAAATTTTAAAACAAAATTTAAGATTATAAACTTCAGTATATAGAGGATTCACCGAAAACTCATTATTTTAAAAGGGGTTTACCCACGGATTTTGAATTTTTTTCAAAAATATGAAAATCTTGTTTTAGTGTATAGTATCATTGATACTGACATAACATGATGGTCAAAGAGGTTTAGAATATTTTTTCTCCGTTTATCTAGATAATGAAGATTTTATAATGGTAAATCCACTAATCTAGGCAGTATATGAAATTTTAGTAAACGAAATATTAAAAAAGTTGAATGATTACTATATACCATGAAAAAGACTTCAGAATACCTTAATTAAAATGTAGAATGTGGTTTGAAATTTTAAAACAAAATTTAAGATTATAAACTTCAGTATATAGAGGATTTACCGAAAACTCATTATTTTAAAAAGGGTTAACCCACGGATTTTTTTTGAATTTTATTTTAAAATATGAAATTTTTGTTTTAGTGTATAAAATTATCGAGACTGACATAATATGATGGTCAAAGAGGTTTAGAACATTTTTTGTCTCCGTTTCTCTAGATAATCAAGATTTTATAATGGTAAATCCACTAATCTAGCCAGTATATGAAATTTTAGTAAACAAAAATTAAATAATTAAAATGATTCCTATATACCATGAAAAGGACTTCAGAATACCATAATTAAAATATAGAATGTGGTTTGAAATTTTAAAACCAAAGTTAAGATTATAAACTTCAGTATATAGAGGATTTACCAAAAACTCATTATTTTAAAAGGGGTTGTTAACCCACGGATTTTGAAAAATTTTCAAAAATATGAAAATATTGTTTTAGTGTATAGTATCATCGATACTTACATAATATGATGGCCAAATAGGTGTAGAACATTTTTCTCCGTTTCTCTAGATAATGAAGATTTTATAATGGTAATTCCACCAATCTAGGCAGTATATGAAATTTTAGCAAACGAAATATTAAAAAGTTAGAATGATTCCTATATACCATGAAAAAGACTTCAGAATACCTTAATTCAAATGTAGAATGTGGTTTGAAATTTTAAAACAAAAGTGAAGAGTATAAACTTCAGTATATAGAGGATTTACCGAAAACTCATTGTTTTAAAAGGGGTTTTAACCCACGGATTTCGAAAATTTTTCAAAAATATGAAAATCTAGTTTTAGTGTATAGTATCATCGATACTGACATAATATGATGGTTAAAGAGGTTTAGAACATTTTTTTGTCTCCGTTTCTCTAGATAATGAAGATTTTATAATGGTAAATTCACTAATCTAGGTAGTATAAAAAATTTTAGTAAACAAAATATTAAAAAATTAGAATGATTCCTATTTACCATGAAAAAGTCTTCAGAATACATTAATTCAAATGTACAATGTGGTTTGAAATTTTAAAACAAAAGTGAAGAGTATAAACTTAAGATCATAGAGGATTTACCGAAAACTCATTATTTTAAAAGGGGTTAACCCACGGATTTTGAACATTTTTCAAAAATATGAAAATTTTGTTTTAGTGTATAGTATCATCGAGACTGACATAATATGATGGTCAAAGAGGTTTAGAACATTTTTTGTCTCCGTTTCTCTAGATAATGAAGATTTTATAATGGTAAATCCACTAATCTAGACAGTATATGAAATTTTAGTAAACAAAATATTAAAAAATTAGAATGATTCCTATATACCATGAAAAAGACTTCAGAATACCTTAATTAAAATGTAGAATGTAGTTTGAAATTTTAAAACCAAAGTTAAGATTATAAACTTCAGTATATAGAGGATTTACCGAAAACTCATTATTTTAAAAGGGGTTAACCCACGGATTTTGAACATTTTTCAAAAATATGAAAATCTTGTTTTAGTGTATAGTATAATCGAGACTGACATAATATGATGGTCAAAGAGGTTTAGAACATTTTTGTCTCCATTTCTCTAGATAATGAAGATTTTATAATGGTAAATCCACTAATATAGGCAGTATATGAAATTTTAGTAAACGAAATATTAAAAAATTAGAATGATTCCTATATACCATGAAAAAGTCTTCAGAATACATTAATTCAAATGTAGAAGGTGGTTTGAAATTTTAAAACAAAAGTGAAGAGTATAAACTTCAGAATACAGAGATTTACCGAAAACTCATTATCTTAAAAGGGGGGTTAACCCACGGATTTTGAAAATTCTTTTAAAAATATGAAAATTTTGTTTTAGTGTATAGTATCATCGAGACTGACATAATATGATGGTCAAAGAAGTTTAGAACATTTTTTGTCTCCGTTTCTCTAGATAAGGAATATTTTATAATGGTAAATCCACTAATCTAGGCACTATATGAAATTTTAGTAAACAAAATATTAAAAAAATAGAATGATTACTATATACCATGAAAAAGACTTCAGAATACCTTAATTAAAATGTAGAATGTGGTTTGAAATTTTAAAACAAAAGTTAAGTTTATAAACTTCAGTATATAGAGGATTTACCGAAAACTCATTATTTTAAAAGGGGTTAGTTAACCCACGGATTTTGAAACTTTTTCAAAAACATAAAAATCTTGTTTTAGTGTATAGTATAATCGAGACTGACATAATATGATGGTCAAAGAGGTTTAGAACATTTTTGTCTCCGTTTCTCTAGATAATGAAGATTTTATAATGGTAATTCCAATAATCTAGGCAGTACATGAAATTTTAGTAAACAAAATATTGAAAAATTAGACTGATTCCTATATACCATTAAAAAGACTTCAGAATACATTAATTCAAATGTAGAATTTGGTTTGAAATTTTTAAAACAAAAGTGAGGTGTATAAACTTGAGTATATATATGATTTACCGAAAACTCATTATTTTAAAAGGGGTTAACCTAAGGATTTTGAATTTTTTTCAAAAATATGAAAATCTTTTTTTAGTGTATAGTTTCATCGAGACTGACATAATATGATGGTCAAAGAGGTTTAGAACATTTTTTGTCTCCGTTTCTTTAGATAATGAAGATTTTATAATGGTAAATCCACTAATCTAGGCAGTATATGAAATTTTAGTAAACGAAATATTAAAAATTAGAATGATTCCTATATAACATGAAAATCTCTTCAGAATACATTAATTCAAATGTAGAAAGTGGTTTAAAATTTTAAAACAAAAGTGAAGAGTATAAACTTCAGGATATAGAGGATTTACCGAAAACTCATTATTTTAAAAGGGGTTTGTTTACCCACGGATTTTGGATTTTTTTCAAAAATATGAAAATCTTGTTTTAGTGTATAGTATCATCGAGACTGACGTAATATGATTGTCAAAGAGGTTTAGAACATTTTTTGTCTCCGTTTCTCTAGATAATGAAGATTTTATAATGGTAATTCCATTAATCTAGGCAGTACATGAAATTTTAGTAAACAAAATATTAAAAAATAAGACTGATTCTTATATACCATTAAAAAGACTTCAGAATACATTAATTCAAATGTAGAATGTGGTTTTAAATTTTGAAACAAAAGTGATGTGTATAAACTTCAGTATATATAGGATTTACCGAAAACTCATTATTTTAAAAGGGGTTAACCTAAGGATTTTGAATTTTTTTCAAAAATATGAAAATCTTTTTTTAGTGTATAGTTTCATCGAGACTGACATAATATGATGGTCAAAGAGGTTTAGAATTTTTTTTGTCTCCGTTTCTCTAGATAATGAAGATTTTATAATGGTAAATCCACTAATCTAGGCAGTATATGAAATTTTAGTAAAAGAAATATTAAAAAATTAGAATGATTCCTATATACCATGAAATGACTTCAGAATACATTAATTCAAATGTAGAAAGTGGTTTGAAATTTTTAAAACCAAAGTGAAGAGTATAAACTTCAGGATATAGAGGATTTACAGAAAACTCATTATTTTAAAAGGGGTTAACCCACGGATTTTGAATTTTTTTCAAAAATATGAAAATCTTGTTTTAGTGTATAGTATCATCGAGACTGACATAATATGATGGTCAAAGAGGTTTAGAACATTTTTGTCACCATTTCTCTAGATAATGAAGATTTTATAATGGTAAATCCACTAATCTAGGCAGTATATGAAATGTTAGTAAACGAAATATTAAAAAATTAGAATGATTCCTATATACCATGAAAAAGACTTCATAATACCTTAATTAAAATGTAGAAAGTGGTTTGAAATTTTTAAAACCAAAGTGAAGAGTATAAACTTGAGGATATAGAGGATTTACCGAAAACTCATTATTATAAAAAGGTTTTACCCAAGGATTTTGAAATTTTTTCAAAGATATGAAAATCTCTTTTTAGTGTATAGTATCATCGAGAATGACATAATATGATGGTCAAAGAGGTTTAGAACATTTTTCTCCGTTTCTCTAGATAGTGAAGAGTTTATAATGGTAATTCCACTAATCTCGGCAGTATATGAAATTTTAGTAAACGAAATATTAAAAAAATTAGAATGATTCCTATATACCATGAAAAAGACTTCAGAATACCTTAATTAAAATGTAGAATGTTGTTTGAAATTTTTAAAACCAAAGTGAAGATTATAAACTTTAGTATATAAAGGATTTACCGAAAACACATTATTTTAAAAGGGGTTAACCCAAGGATTTTGAATTTTTTTCAAAAATATGAAAATCTTGTTTTAGTGTATAGTTTCATAGAGACTGACATAATATGATGGTCAAAGAGGTTTAGAACATTTTTGTCTCATTTTCTCTAGATAATGAAGATTTTATAATGGTAATTCCTCTAATCTAGGCAGTATATGAAATTTTAGCAAACGAAATATTAAAAAGTTATAATGATTCCTATATACCATGAAAAAGACTTCAGAATACCTTAATTAAAATGTAGAAAGTGGTTTGAAATTTTTAAAACCAAAGTGAAGAGTATAAACTTCAGTATATAGAGGATTTATCGAAAACTCATTATTTTAAAAGGGGTTAACCCACGGATTTTGAATTTTTTTCAAAAATATGAAAATCTTGTTTTAGTGTATAGTATCATCGAGACTGGCATAATATGATGGTCAAAGAGGTTTAGAACATTTTTGTCTCCATTTCTCTAGATAATAAAGATTTTATAATGGTAAATCCACTAACCTAGGCAGTATATGAAATTTTAGTAAACGAAATATTAAAAAATTTGATTGATTCCTATATACCATGAAAAAGACTTCAGAATACCTTAATTAAAATGTAGAAAGTGGTTTGAAATTTTTAAAACCAAAGTGAAGAGTATAAACTTAAGTATATAGAGGATTTACCGAAAACTCATTTTTTAAAAAGGGGTTAACCCACGGATTTTGAAATTTTTTAAAAAATATGAAAATCTTGTTTTAGTGTATATTTTCATCGAGACTGAGATAGTATGATGGTCAAAGAGGTTTAGAATATTTTTTTCTCCGTTTCTCTAGATAATGAAGATTTTATAATGGTAAATCCACTAATCTAGGCAGTATATGAAATTTTAGTAAACGAAATATTAAAAAATTAGAATGATTCATATATACCATGAAAAAGTCTTCAGAATACATTAATTCAAATGTAGATTGTTGTTTGAAATTTTAAAATAAAAGTGAAGAGTATAAACTTGAGGATAGAGAGGATTTACCGAAAACTCATTATTATAAAAGGGGTTAACCCACGGATTTTGAATTTTTTTCAAAAATATGAAAATCTTGTTTTAGTGTATAGTATCATCGAGAATGACATAATATGATGGTCAAAGAGGTTTACAACATTTTTCTCCGTTTCTCTGGATAATGAAGATTTTATAATGGTAATTCCACTAATCTTGGCAGTATATATGAAATTTTAGTAAACGAAATATTAAAAAAATTAGAATGATTCCTATATACCATGAAAAAGACTTCAGAATACCTTAATTAAAATGTAGAATGTTGTTTGAAGTATTTAAAACCAAAGTGAAGATTATAAACTTTAGTATATAAAAGATTTACCGAAAACTCATTATTTTAAAAGAGGCCAAGGATTTTGAATTTTTTTCAAAAATATGAAAATCTTGTTTTAGTGTATAGTTTCATAGAGACTGACATAATATGATGGTCAAAGAGGTTTAGAACATTTTTTGTCTCAGTTTCTCTAGATAATGAATATTTTATAATGGTAATTCCTCTAATCTAGGCAGTATATGAAATTTTAGCAAACGAAATATTAAAAAGTTATAATGATTCATATATACCATGAAAAAGACTTCAGAATACCTTAATTAAAATGTAGAATGTGGTTTGAAATTTTTAAAACCAAAGTGAAGAGTATAAACTTCAGTATATAGAAGATTTACCGAAAACTCATTATTTTAAAAGGGGTTTACTCAGGGATTTAAAAAAAAATTCAAAATATGAAAATCTTGTTTTATTGTATAGTATCATCGAGACTGACATAATATGATGGTCAAAGAGGTTTAGAACATTTTTTGTCTTTGTTTCTCTAGATAATGAAGATTTTATAATGGTAATTCCACTAATCTAGGCTGTATATGAAATTTTAGCAAACGAATTAAAAAGTTAGAATGATTCCTATATACCATGAAAAAGACTTCAGAATACATTAATTCAAATGTAGAAAGTTGTTTGAAAATTTTAAATTCAAAGTGAAGAGTATAAACTTCAGTATATAGAGGATTTACCGAAAACTCATTATTTTAAAAGGGGTTAACTCACGGATTTGGAAATTTTTTAAAAAATATGAAAATGTTCTTTTAGTTTATAGTATCATCGAGACTGACATAATATGATGGTCAAAGAGGTTTTTAACATTTTTGTCTCCGTTTCTCTAGATAATGAAGATTTTATAATGATAATTCTATTAATCTAGGAAGTATATGAAATTTTAGTAAACGAAATATTAAAAATTAAAATGATTCCTATATACCATGAAAAAGACTTCAGAATACATTAATTCAAATGTAGAAAGTGGTTTGAAAATTTTAAAACCAAAGTGAAGAGTATAAACTTCCACTAATGTAGGTAGAATATGAAATTTTAGCAAACGAAATATTAAAAAATTATAAAGATTCCTCTATATCATGAAAAATACTTCAGAATACCTTAATTAAAATGTAGAATGTGGTTTGAAATTTTTAAAACCAAAGTGAAGAGTATAAACTTCAGTATATAGAGGATTTACTGAAAACTCATTATTTTAAAAGGGGTTAACCCACGGATTTTGAAAAAAATTCAAAAATATGAAAATATTATTTTAGTGTATAGTATCATCGAGACTGACATAATATGATGGTCAAAGAGGTTTAGAACATTTTTGTCACCGTTTCTCTAGATAATGAAGATTTTATAATGGTAATTCCATTAATCTAGGCAGTATATTAAATTTTAGTAATCGAAATATTACAAAATTAGAATGATCCTATATACCATGAAAAAGACTTCAGAATGCATTAATTCAAATGTAGAAAGTGATTTGAAATTTTTTTTAAAAAAATTGAAGAGTATAAAGTTCAGTATATAGAGGAAACCCACGGATTTTGAAATTTTTTCAAAAATATGAAAAAATTGTTTTAGTGTATAGTATAATCGAGAATGACATAATATGATGGTCAAATAGGTTTAGAACATTTTTTCTCCGTTTCTCTAGATAATGAAGATTTTATAATTGTAATTCCACTAATCTAGGCATTATATGAAATTTTAATAAACGAAATATTTAAAAATTAAATTGATTCCTATATACCATGAAAAAGACTTCAGAATACCTTAATTAAAATGTAGAATGTGGTTTGAAATTATTAAAACCAAAGTGAAGAGTATAAACTTAAGTATATAGAGGATTTACCGAAAACTCATTTTTTAAAAAGGGGTTAACCCACGGATTTTGAATTTTTTTCAAAAATATGAAAATCTTGTTTTAGTGTATAGTATCATCGAGAATGACATAATATGATGGTTAAAGAGGTTTAGAACATTTTTTGTCTCCGTTTCTCGAGATAATGAAGATTTTATAATGGTAAATCCACTAATCTAGGTAGTATATAAAATTTTAGTAAAATAAATATTAAAAAATTAGAATGATTCCTATTTACCATGAAAAAGTCTTCAGAATACATTAATTCAAATGTACAATGTGGTTTAAAATTTTAAAACAAAAGTGAAGAGTATAAACTTAAGATCATAGAGGATTTACCGAAAACTCATTATTTTAAAAGAGGTTAACCCACGGATTTTGAACATTTTTCAAAAATATGAAAATTTTGTTTTAGTGTATAGTATCATCGAGACTGACATAATATGATGGTCAAAGAGGTTTAGAACATTTTTTGTCTCCGTTTCTCTAGATAATGAAGATTTTATAATGGTAAATCCACTAATCTAGACAGTATATGAAATTTTAGTAAACAAAATATTAAAAAAATTAGAATGATTCCTATATACCATGAAAAAGACTTCAGAATACCTTAATTAAAATGTAGAATGTAGTTTGAAATTTTAAAACCAAAGTTAAGAGTATAAACTTCAGAATACAGAGGATTTACCGAAAACTCATTATTTTAAAAGGGGGGTTAACCCATGGATTTTGAAATTTTTTTAAAAAATATGAAAATTTTGTTTTAGTGTATAGTATCATCGAGACTGACATAATATGATGGTCAAAGAGGTTTAGAACATTTTTTGTCTCCATTTCTCTAGATAAGGATGATTTTATAATGGTAAATCCACTAATCTAGGCACTATATGAAATTTTAGTAAACAAAATATTAAAAAAATAGAATCCCCTAGACTATATTTGAGAAGTGATTTTTTAAATTTTGCTTACATGTCATGTCTACAAAGACTCTCACAAAAAAAAATATGACATGGCACACTTTAATAAATGA
Organism: Raphanus raphanistrum subsp. raphanistrum; assembly: GCA_019706035.1. Classification (NCBI taxonomy): domain Eukaryota; kingdom Viridiplantae; phylum Streptophyta; class Magnoliopsida; order Brassicales; family Brassicaceae; genus Raphanus; species Raphanus raphanistrum. Next base: position 57,739,693 of record CM033988.1, read on the forward strand.
CATGACTTATAAATAAGATGACATGGCTTGTGAATACCTAAACCCCTAAAATTATTTCTAAAAATATGACATGGCACATTTTAAAATATGACATGGCTCATGTTTAATGTGATTAGGCAAAATCAAACCTCAGAACCCTAATATGTTTCAATCGTGATTACATCTATATAATCATCATATGTTTGACGGACAAGAAAACCTATTCAACAGAGACTAAATAGTTTAAAATTGCCAAAGTATTTCTTGCACCCTGTTCTATGAAGTTATTTGATACACATGGCCAACACATGAAAAGTTTGACTACAAGATACAGTAAGTTCACGTTTCAACATGTTTCAACGCTGCATCAAAATGTTTTAACTAAATAATCATTTTATTTTATAAAGAAGTTATGCACATAGCATACTGAGACATCTTCAAAGCATAGAAACTTCAGAATCTTATGTGTTGATGGAAGAAAGACTCTCACAAAAAAAAACAAGTTACATCATGAAATTTATTCGAAGAAGAAGTGAAGTTGTAATATAACAATATTATTATGAGAGAAGAACATTTTGTCAATCTCCTTGATGATTAAGATAAATCCAAATTTTTGGTATGGATAGAGAATAACAAGTTACATCATGAAGCAAAAAAATTTAGAGATCTATGAGTTTCCAAAAATGTATTAGTTACCTATGTATGTAACTTCCTAATGCTTTTCGCTTCATTTTCTAATATTTTTTTAAATAAACCATAATTTGATAATATTATGAAAATATATGCACATTTAAATGATAAGTAAAATTATTTTGATTTTACTTAACTATAATAAAAATAATTATAGTTTAGTTTGAATTTGAAAAAATGTATATAACTCAATATATTCACAACATGAGTGACTCGAATAATCCAAATTATATCTAAAATCATATATTTAACAACAACAAGAATATATAATTTAATGATAATAATTTTTTTTAATGTAATTATGGAATGACTCAAAACAAATTTACAAATGAAAATAAAATATTAACCAACTGTTACAATTTAGTTATTTTGTAAAATTTATATATATGCATGAGACTATAGAGTATTACTATTATATTATTTTATGTAATTTAGAATAATACACTTTAGTTTATTTTTTATTTTAATATAAGCAAAATATATCTTAAGTTATATATAATCTTCCTCAAATATATTTACATATCTAAGACAACAACCAACGTAAATGCAAATAAGAAAATTAATCAAAATTTTAATATGTTTGATATAAAAATATTATAATTGAATTTAGAGAAATAGATGCAATCTAATATACTCAAATGATAACTAAATCGACTGTAAAAACAACAAAATATACTAAATATAACATATCTTAAATAATACGTCTAATTAAAGTAATATAATATTATTAATATAAATTATGCATAAAAATTATAAATTAAATAAAATTAATTTACAATTAATTATTATAGATATTTATTTTATAAATATTTATCCGTGCATGAGCACGGGAAAATCACCTAGTGATTACTAATATACCATGAAAAACACTTCAGAATACCTTAATTAAAATGTAGAATGTGGTTTGAAATTTTAAAACAAAAGTTAAGATTATAAACTTCAGTATATAGAGGATTTATCGAAAACTCATTATTTTAAAAGGGGTTAGTTAACCCACGTATTTTGAATTTTTTTCAAAAACATGAAAATCTTGTTTTAGTGTATAGTATAATCGAGACTGACATAATATGATGGTCAAAGAGGTTTAGAACATTTTTGTCTCCGTTTCTCTAGATACTGAAGATTTTATAATGGTAAATCCACTAATCTAGGCAGTATATGAAATTTTAGTAACCGAAATATTAAAAAATTAGAATGATTCCTATATACCATGAAAAAGTCTTCAGAATACATTAATTCAAATGTAGAAGGTGGTTTTAAATTTTAAAACAAAAGTGAAGAGTATAAACTTCAGAATACAGAGGATTTACCGAAAACTCAATATTTTAAAAGGGGGTACCCACGTATTTTGGATTTTTTTCAAAAATATAAAAATGTTGTTTTACTGTATAGTATCATCGAGACTGACATAATATGATGGTCAAAGAGGTTTAGAACATTTTTTGTCTCCGTTTCTCTAGATAATGAAGATTTTATAATGGTAATTCCAATAATCTAGGCAGTACATGAAATTTTAGTAAACAAAATATTAAAAAATTAGACTGATTCCTATATACCATTAAAAAGACTTCAGAATACATTAATTCAAATGTAGAATGTGGTTTGAAATTTTTAAAACAAAAGTGAGGTGTATAAACTTCAGTATATATGGGATTTACCGAAAACTCATTATTTTAAAATGGGTTAACCTAAAGATTTTGAATTTTTTTCAAAAATATGAAAATCTTTTTTTAGTGTATAGTTTCATCGAGACTGACATAATATGATGGTCAAAGAGGTTTAGAACATTTTTTGTCTCCGTTTCTCTAGGTAATGAAGATTTTATAATGGTAAATCCAATAATCTAGGCAGTATATGAAATTTTAGTAAACGAAATATTAAAAATTAGAATGATTCCAATATAACATGAAAATGTCTTCAGCATACATTAATTCAAATGTAGAAAGTGGTTTGAAATTTTAAAACAAAAGTGAAGAGTATAAACTTCAGGATATAGAGGATTTACCGAAAACTCATTATTTTAAAAGGGGTTTACCGACGGATTTTGGATTTTTTTCAAAACTATGAAAATCTTGTTTTAGTGTATAGTATCATCGAGAATGACATAATATGATGGTCAAAGAGGTTTAGAACATTTTTCTCCGTTTCTCTGGATAATGAAGATTTTATAATGGTAATTCCACTAATCTAGGCAGTATATGAAATTTTAGTAAACGAAATATTAAAAAAAATTAGAATGATTCCTATATACCATGAAAAAGACTTCAGAATACCTTAATTAAAATGTAGAATGTTGTTTGAAATTTTTAAAACCAAAGTGAAGATTATAAACTTTAGTATATAAAGGATTTACCGAAAACTCATTATTTTAAAAGGGGTTAACTCAAGGATTTTGAATTTTTTTCAAAAATATGAAAATCTTGTTTTAGTGTATAGTTTCATAGAGACTGACATAATATGATGGTCAAAGAGGTTTAGAACATTTTTTGTCTCAGTTTCTCTAGATAATGAATATTTTATAATGGTAATTCCTCTAATCTAGGCAGTATATGAAATTTTAGCAAACGAAATATTAAAAAGTTATAATGATTCATATATACCATGAAAAAGACTTCAGAATACCTTAATTAAAATGTAGAATGTGGTTTGAAATTTTTAAAACCAAAGTGAAGAGTATAAACTTCAGTATATAGAAGATTTACCGAAAACTCATTATTTTAAAAGGGGTTTACTCTGGGATTTAAAAAAAAATTCAAAATATGAAAATCTTGTTTTGTTGTATAGTATCATCGATACTGACATAATATGATGGTCAAAGAGGTTTAGAACATTTTTTGTCTTTGTTTCTCTAGATAATGAAGATTTTATAATGGTAATTCCACTAATCTAGGCTGTATATGAAATTTTAGCAAACGAATTAAAAAGTTAGAATGATTCCTATATACCATGAAAAAGACTTCAGAATACATTAATTCAAATGTAGAAAGTTGTTTGAAAATATTAAAACCAAAGTGAAGAGTATAAACTTCAGTATATAGAGGATTTACCGAAAACTCATTATTTTAAAAGGGGTTAACTCACGGATTTTGAAATTTTTTCAAAAATATGAAAATCTTCTTTTAGTTTATAGTATCATCGAGACTGGCATAATATGATGGTCAAAGAGGTTTATAACATTTTTGTCTCTGTTTCTCTAGATAATGAAGATTTTATAATGATAATTCTATTAATCTAGGAAGTATATGAAATTTTAGTAAACGAAATATTAAAAATTAAAATGATTCCTATATACCATGAAAAAGACTTCAGAATACATTAATTCAAATGTAGAAAGTGGTTTGAAAATTTTAAAACCAAAGTGAAGAGTATAAACTTCCACTAATGTAGGTAGAATATGAAATTTTAGCAAACGAAATATTAAAAAATTATAAAGATTCCTCTATATCATGAAAAATACTTCAGAATACCTTAATTAAAATGTAGAATGTGGTTTGAAATTTTTAAAACCAAAGTGAAGAGTATAAACTTCAGTATATAGAGGATTTACTGAAAACTCATTATTTTAAAAGGGGTTAACCCACGGATTTTGAAAAAAATTCGAAAATGTGAAAATCTTATTTTAGTGTATAGTATCATCGAGACTGACATAATATGATGGTCAAAGAGGTTTAGAACATTTTTGTCACCGTTTCTCTAGATAATGAAGATTTTATAATGGTAATTCCATTAATCTAGGCAGTATATTAAATTTTAGTAATCGAAATATTACAAAATTAGAATGATCCTATATACCATGAAAAACACTTCAGAATGCATTAATTCAAATGTATAAAGTGATTTGAAAATTTTAAAAAAAATTGAAGAGTATAAAGTTCAGTATATAGAGGATTTACCGAAAACTCATTATTTTAAAAGGGGAAACCCACGGATTTTGAAATTTTTTCAAAAATATGAAAAAATTTGTTTTAGTGTATAGTATAATCGAGAATGACATAATATGATGGTCAAATAGGTTTAGAACATTTTTTCTCCGTTTCTCTAGATAATGAAGATTTTATAATTGTAATTCCACTAATCTAGGCATTATATGAAATTTTAATAAACGAAATATTTAAAAATTAAATTGATTCCTATATACCATGAAAAAGACTTCAGAATACCTTAATTAAAATGTAGAATGTGGTTTGAAATTATTAAAACCAAAGTGAAGAGTATAAACTTAAGTATATAGAGGATTTACCGAAAACTCATTTTTAAAAAAGGGGTTAACCCACGGATTTTGAATTTTTTTCAAAAATATGAAAATCTTGTTTTAGTGTATAGTATCATCAAGAATGACATAATATGATGGTTAAAGAGGTTTAGGACATTTTTTGTCTCCGTTTCTCTAGATAATGAAGATTTTATAATGGTAAATCCACTAATCTAGGTAGTATATAAAATTTTATTAAAATAAATATTAAAAATTAGAATGATTCATATTTACCATAAAAAAGTCTTCAGAATACATTAATTCAAATGTACAATGTGGTTTGAAATTTTAAAACAAAAGTGAAGAGTATAAACTTAAGATCATAGAGGATTTACCGAAAACTCATTATTTTAAAAGAGGTTAACCCACGGATTTTGAACATTTTTCAAAAATATGAAAATTTTGTTTTAGTGTATAGTATCATCGAGACTGACATAATATGATGGTCAAAGAGGTTTAGAACATTTTTTGTCTCCGTTTCTCTAGATAATGAAGATTTTATAATGGTAAATCCACTAATCTAGACAGTATATGAAATTTTAGTAAACAAAATATTAAAAAATTAGAATGATTCCTATATACCATGAAAAAGACTTCAGAATACCTTAATTAAAATGTAGAATGTAGTTTGAAATTTTAAAACCAAAGTTAAGATTATAAACTTCAGTATATAGAGGATTTACCGAAAACTCATTATTTTAAAAGGGGTTGACCCACGGATTTTGAATTTTTTTCAAAAATATGAAAATCTTGTTTTAGTGTATAGTATAATCGAGACTGACATAATATGATGGTCAAAGAGGTTTAGAACATTTTTGTCTCCATTTCTCTAGATAATGAAGATTTTATAATGGTAAATCCACTAATATAGGCAGTATATGAAATTTTAGTAAACGAAATATTAGAAAATTAGAATGATTCCTATATACCATGAAAAAGTCTTCAGAATACATTAATTCAAATGTAGAAGGTGGTTTGAAATTTTAAAACAAAAGTGAAGAGTATAAACTTCAGAATACAGAGATTTACCGAAAACTCATTATTTTAAAAGGGGGGTTAACCCACGGATTTTGAAATTTTTTTAAAAAATATGAAAATTTTGTTTTAGTGTATAGTATCATCGAGACTGACATAATATGATGGTCAAAGAGGTTTAGAACATTTTTTGTCTCCGTTTCTCTAGATAAAGAAGATTTTATAATGGTAAATCCACTAATCTAGGCACTATATAAAATTTTAGTAAATAAAATATTAAAAAAATAGAATGATTACTAATATACCATGAAAAAGACTTCAGAATACCTTAATTAAAATGTAGAATGTGGTTTGAAATTTTAAAAGAAAAGTTAAGATTATAAACTTCAGTATATAGAGGATTTACCGAAAACTCATTATTTTAAAAGGGGTTAGTTAACCCACGGATTTTGAAATTTTTTCAAAAACATGAAAATCTTGTTTTAGTGTATAGTATAATCGAGACTGACATAATATGATGGTCAAAGAGGTTTAGAACATTTTTGTCTCCGTTTCTCTAGATACTGAAGATTTTATAATGGTAAATCCACTAATCTAGGCAGTATATAAAATTTTAGTAAACGAAATATTAAAAAATTAGAATGATTCCTATATACCATGAAAAAGTCTTCAAAATACATTAATTCAAATGTAGAAGGTGGTTTGAAATTTTAAAACAAAAGTGAAGAGTATAAACTTCAGAATACAGAGGATTTACCGAAAACTCAATATTTTAAAAGGGGGTTAACCCACGTATTTTGGATTTTTTTCAAAAATATAAAAATCTTGTTTTAGTGTATAATATCATCGAGACTGACATAATATGATGGTCAAAGAGGTTTAGAACATTTTTTGTCTCCGTTTCTCTAGATAATGAAGATTTTATAAGGGTAATTCCAATAATCTAGGCAGTACATGAAATTTTAGTAAACAAAATATTAAAAAATTAGACTGATTCCTATATACCATTAAAAAGACTTCAGAATACATTAATTCAAATGTAGAATGTGGTTTGAAATTTTTAAAACAAAAGTGAGGTGTATAAACTTCAGTATATATGGGATTTACCGAAAACTCATTATTTTAAAATGGGTTAACCTAAGGATTTTGAATTTTTTTCAAAAATATGAAAATCTTTTTTTAGTGTATAGTTTCATCGAGACTGACATAATATGATGGTCAAAGAGGTTTAGAACATTTTTTGTCTCCGTTTCTCTAGATAATGAAGATTTTATAATGGTAAATCCACTAATCTAGGCAGTATATGAAATTTTAGTAAACGAAATATTAAAAATTAGAATGATTCCTATATAACATGAAAATGTCTTCAGAATACAATAATTCAAATGTAGAAAGGGGTTTGAAATTTTAAAACAAAAGTGAAGAGTATAAACTTCAGGATATAGAGGATTTACCGAAAACTCATTATTTTAAAAGGGGTTTACCTACGGATTTTGGATTTTTTTCAAAACTATGAAAATCTTGTTTTAGTGTATAGTATCATCGAGATTGACATAATATGATGGTCAAAGAGGTTTAGAACATTTTTCTCCGTTTCTCTGGATAATGAAGATTTTATAATGGTAATTCCACTAATCAAGGCAGTATGTGAAATTTTAGTAAACGAAATATTAAAAAAATTAGAATGATTCCTATATACCATGAAAAAGACTTCAGAATACCTTAATTAAAATGTAGAATGTTGGTTGAAATTTTTAAAACCAAAGTGAAGATTATAAACTTTAGTATATAAAGGATTTACCGAAAACTCATTATTTTAAAAGGGGTTAACCCAAGGATTTTGAAATTTTTTCAAAAATATGAAAATCTTGTTTTAGTGTATAGTTTCATAGAGATTGACATAATATGATGGTCAAAGAGGTTTAGAACATTTTTTGTCTCATTTTCTCTAGATAATGAAGATTTTATAATGGTAATTCCTCTAATCTAGGCAGTATATGAAATTTTAGCAAACGAAATATTAAAAAGTTATAATGATTCCTATATACCATGAAAAAGACTTCGGAATACCTTAATTAAAATGTAGAAAGTGGTTTGAAATTTTTTAAACCAAAGTGAAGAGTATAAACTTGAAAACTCATTATTTTAAAAGGGGTTAACCCACGGATTTTGAATTTTTTTCAAAAATATGAAAATCTTGTTTTAGCGTATAGTATCATCGAGACTGACATAATATGATGGTCAAAGAGGTTTAGAACATTTTTGTCTCCATTTCTCTAGATAATGAAGATTTTATAATGGTAAATCCACTAATCTAGGTAGTATATGAAATTTTAGTAAACGAAATATTAAAAAATTAGAATGATTCCTATATACCATGAAAAAAGACTTCAGAATACCTTAATTAAAATGTAGAAAGTGGTTTGAAATTTTTAAAACCAAAGTGAAGAGTATAAACTTAAGTATATAGAGGATTTACCGAAAACTCATTTTTTAAAAAGGGGTTAACCCACGGATTTTGAAATTTTTTCAAAAATATGAAAATCTTGTTTTAGTGTATATTTTCATCGAAACTGAGATAAAATGATGGTCAAAGAGGTTTAGAACATTTTTTTCTCCGTTTCTCTAGATAATGAAGATTTTATAATGGTAAATCCACTAATATAGGCAGTATATGAAATTTTAGTAAACGAAATATTTAAAAATTAGAATGATTCATATATACCATGAAAAAGTCTTCAGAATACATTAATTCAAATGTAGACTGTTTTTTGAAATTTTAAAATAAAAGTGAAGAATATAAACTTGAGGATAGAGAGGATTTACCGAAAACTCATTATTATAAAAGGGGTTTACCCACGGGTTTTGAATTTTTTTCAAAAATATGAAAATCTTGTTTTAGTGTTTAGTATCATCGATACTGACATAATATGATGGTCAAAGAGGTTTAGAACATTTTTTCTCCGTTTATCTATATAATGAAGATTTTATAATGGTAAATCCACTAATCTAGGCAGTATATGAAATTTTAGTAAACGAAATATTAAAAAATTTGAATGATTACTATAAACCATGAAAAAGACTTCAGAATACCTTAATTAAAATGTAGAATGTGGTTTGAAATTTTAAAACAAAATTTAAGATTATAAACTTCAGTATATAGAAGATTCACCGAAAACTCATTATTTTAAAAGGGGTTTACCCACGGATTTTGAAATTTTTTCAAAACTATGAAAATCTTGTTTTAGTGTATAGTATCATCGAGAATGACATAATATGATGGTCAAAGAGGTTTACAACATTTTTCTCCGTTTCTCTGGATAATGAAGATTTTATAATGGTAATTCCACTAATCGAGGCACTATATATGAAATTTTAGTAAACGAAATATTAAAAAAATTAGAATGATTCCTATATACCATGAAAAAGACTTCAGAATATCTTAATTAAAATGTAGAATGTTGTTTGAAATATTTAAAACCAAAGTGAAGATTATAAACTTTAGTATATAAAGGATTTACCGAAAACTCATTATTTTAAAAGGGGTTAACCCAAGGATTTTGAATTTTTTTCAAAAATATGAAAATCTTGTTTTAGTGTATAGTTTCATAGAGACTGACATAATATGATGGTCAAAGAGGTTTAGAACATTTTTTGTCTCAGTTTCTCTAGATAATGAATATTTTATAATGGTAATTCCTCTAATCTAGGCAGTATATGAAATTTTAGCAAACGAAATATTAAAAAGTTATAATGATTCATATATACCATGAAAAAGACTTCAGAATACCTTAATTAAAATGTAGAATGTGGTTTGAAATTTTTAAAACCAAAGTGAAGAGTATAAACTTCAGTATATAGAAGATTTACCGAAAACTCATTATTTTAAAAGGGGTTTACTCAGGGATTTAAATAAAAATTCAAAATATGAAAATCTTGTTTTATTGTATAGTATCATCGAGACTGACATAATATGATGGTCAAAGAGGTTTAGAACATTTTTTGTCTTTGTTTCTCTAGATAATGAAGATTTTATAATGGTAATTCCACTAATCTAGGCTGTATATGAAATTTTAGCAAACGAATTAAAAAGTTAGAATGATTCCTATATACCATGAAAAAGACTTCAGAATACATTAATTCAAATGTAGAAAGTTGTTTGAAAATTTTAAAAGCAAAGCGAAGAGTATAAACTTCAGTATATAGAGGATTTACCGAAAACTCATTATTTTAAAAGGGGTTAACTCACGGATTTTGAAATTTTTTCAAAAATATGAAAATCTTCTTTTAGTTTGTAGTATCATCGAGACTGACATAATATGATGGTCAAAGAGGTTTATAACATTTTTGTCTCCGTTTCTCTAGATAATGAAGATTTTATAATGATAATTCTATTAATCTAGGCAGTATATGAAATTTTAGTAAACGAAATATTAAAAATTAAAATGATTCCTATATACCATGAAAAAGACTTCAGAATACATTAATTCAAATGTAGAAAGTGGTTTGAAAATTTTAAAACCAAAGTGAAGAGTATAAACTTCCACTAATGTAGGTAGAATATGAAATTTTAGCAAACGAAATATTAAAAAATTATAAAGATTCCTCTATATCATGAAAAATACTTCAGAATACCTTAATTAAAATGTAGAATGTGGTTTGAAATTTTTAAAACCAAAGTGAAGAGTATAAACTTCAGTATATAGAGGATTTACTGAAAACTCATTATTTTAAAAGGGGTTAACCCACGGATTTTGAAAAAAAATTCAAAAATGTGAAAATCTTATTTTAGTGTATAGTATCATCGAGACTGACATAATATGATGGTCAAAGAGGTTTGGAACATTTTTGTCACCGTTTCTCTAGATAATGAAGATTTTATAATTGTAATTCCATTAATCTAGGCAGTATATTAAATTTTAGTAAACGAAATATTAAAAAATTAGAATGATTCCTATATACCATGAAAAAAGACTTCAGAATGCATTAATTCAAATGTAGAAAGTGATTTGAAAATTTTAAAACAAAATTGAAGAGTATAAACTTCAGTATATAGAGGATTTACCGAAAACTCATTATTTTAAAAGGGGAAACCCACGGATTTTGAAATTTTTTCAAAAATATGAAAATCTTGTTTTAGTGTATAGTATGATCGAGAATGACATAATATGATGGTCAAATAGGTTTAGAACATTTTTTCTCCGTTTCTTTAGATAATGAAGATTTTATAATTGTAATTCCACTAATCTAGGCAGTACATGAAATTTTAATAAACGAAATAATTAAAAATTAAATTGATTCCTATATACCATGAAAAAGACTTCAGAATACCTTAATTAAAATGTAGAATGTGGTTTGAAATTTTTAAAACCAAAGTGAAGAGTATAAACTTAAGTATATAGAGGATTTACCGAAAACTCATTTTTTAAAAAGGGGTTAACCCACGGATTTTGAATTTTTTTCAAAAATATGAAAATCTTGTTTTAGTGTATAGATTCATCGAGACTGACATAATATGATGGTCAAAGAGGAATAAAATGATGGTCAAAGAGGTTTAGAACATTTTTTCTCCGTTTCTCTAGATAATGAAGATTTTATAATGGTAATTCCACTAATCTAGGCAGTATATGAAATTTTAATAAACGAAATATTAAAAAATTAGAATGATTCCTATATACCATGAAAAGACTTCAGAATATATTAATTCAAATGTAGAATGTGGTTTGAAATTTTTAAAAATAAAAAGAAGAGTATAAACTTCAGTATATAGAGGATTTACCGAAAACTCATTATTTTAAAAGGGGAAACCCATGGATTTTGACATAATATGATGGTCAAAGAGGTTTAGAACATTTTTGTCTCAGTTTCTCTAGATAATGAAGATTTTATAATGGTAATTCCACTAATCTAGGCATTATATGAAATTTTAGTAAACAAAATATTAAAAAATTAGAATGATTCCTATATACCATGAAAAAGACTTCAGAATACCTTAATTAAAATGTAGAATGTGGTTTGAAATTTTTAAAACCAAAGTGAAGAGTGTACGCTTCAGTATATAGAGGATTTACCGAAAACTCATTATTTTAAAAGGGCTGTTAACCCACGGATTTTGAAAAAATTTCAAAAAATATGAAAACCTTGTTTTAGTGTATAGTATCATCGAGACTGACATAATATGATGGTCAAAGAGGTTTAGAACATTTTTGTCTCCGTTTCTCTAGATAATGAAGATTTTATAATGGTAATTCCATTAATCTAGGCAGTATATGAAATTTTAGTAAACGAAATATTAAAAATTAGAATGATTCCTATATACCATGAAAAAGACTTCAGAATACATTAATTCAAATGTAGAAAGTGATTTGAAAATTTTAAAACCAAATTGAAGAGTATAAACTTCAGTATATAGAGGATTTACCGAAAATTCGTTATTTTAAAAGGGGAAACCCACGGATTTTGAAATTTTTTCAAAAATATGAAAATCTTGTTTTAGTGTATAGTATAATCGAGAATGACATAATATGATGGTCAAAGAGGTTTAGAAATTTTTTTCTCCGTTTCTCTAGATAATGAAGATTTTATAATGGTAATTCCACATAATCTAGGCAGTATATGAAATTTTAATAATCGAAATATTAAAAAATTAGAATGATTCCTATATACCATGAAAAGACTTCAGAATATATTAATTCAAATGTAGAATGTGGTTTGAAATTTTTAAAACCAAAAAGAAGAGTATAAACTTCAGTATATAGAGGATTTACCGAAAACTCATTATTTTAAAAGGGGAAACCCACGGATTTTGAAATTTTTTCAAAAATATGAAAATCTTGTTTTAGTGTATAGTATCATCGAGAATGACATAATATGATGGTCAAAGAGGTTTAGAACATTTTTTCTCCGTTTCTCTAGATAATGAAGATTTTATAATGGTAATTCCACTAATCTAGGCATTATATGAAATTTTAATAAACGAAATATTAAAAAATTAGAATGATTCCTATATACCATGAAAAAGACTTCAGAATACCTTAATTAAAATGTAGAATGTGGTTTGAAATTTTTAAAACCAAAGTGAAGAGTATACGCTTCAGTATATAGAGGATTTACCGAAAACTCATTATTTTAAAAGGGCTGTTAACCCACGGATTTTGAAAAAATTTCAAAAAATACCTTTTTTAGTGTATAGTATCATCGAGACTGACATAATATGATGGTCAAAGAGGTTTAGAACATTTTTGTCTCCGTTTCTCTAGATAATGAAGATTTTATAATGGTAATTCCATTAATCTAGGCAGTATATGAAATTTTAGTAAATGAAATATTAAAAATTAGAATGATTCCTATATACCATGAAAAAGACTTCAGAATACATTAATTCAAATGTAGAAAGTGATTTGAAAATTTTAAAACCAAATTGAAAAGTATAAACTTCAGTATATAGAGGATTTACCGAAAACTCATTATTTTAAAAGAGGAAACCCACGGATTTTGAAATTTTTTCAAAAATATGAAAATCTTGTTTTAGTGTATAGTATAATCGAGAATGACATAATATGATGGTCAAAGAGGTTTAGAACATTTTTTCTCCGTTTCTCTAGATAATGAAGATTTTATAATGGTAATTCCACATAATCTAGGCAGTATATCAAATTTTAATAATCGAAATATTAAAAAATGAAATTGATTCTTATATACCATGAAAAAGACTTCAGAATACCTTAATTAAAATGTAGAATGTGGTTTGAAATTTTTAAAACCAAAGTGAAGATTATACGCTTCAGTATAAAGAGGATTTACCGAAAACTCATTATTTTAAAAGGGGTTGTTAACCCACGGATTTTGAAAATATTTCAAAAAATATGAAAATCTTGTTTTAGTGTATAGTATCGTCGAGACTGACATAATATGATGGTCAAAGAGGTTTAGAACATTTTTGTCTCCGTTTCTCTATATAATGAAGATTTTATAATAGTAATTCAACTAATCTAGGCAGTATATAAAATTTTAGTAAATGAAATTTTAAAAAATTAGAATGATTCCTATATACCATGAAAAAAAACTTCAGTATTAATTCAAATGTAGAATATATTAATTCAAATGTAGAATGTGGTTTGAAATTTTTAAAACCAAAGTGAAGAGTATAAACTTCAGTATATAGAGGATTTACCGAAAACTCATTATTTTAGAAGGGGAAACCCACGGATTTTGAAATTTTTTCAAAAATATGAAAATCTTGTTTTAGTGTATAGTACCATCGAGAATGACATAATATGATGGTCAAAAAGGTTTAGAACATTTTTTCTCCGTTTCTCTAGATAATGAAGATTTTATAATGGTAATTCCTCTAATCTAAGCAGTATATGAAATTTTAATAAACGAAATATTATAAAATTATAATGATTCCTATGTACCATGAAAAAGACTTCATAATACCTTAATTAAAATTTAGAATGTGGTTTGAAATTTTTAAAACCAAAGTGAAGAGTATACGCTTCATTATATAGAGGATTTACCGAAAACTCATTATTTTAAAAGGGGTATTAACCCACGGATTTTGAAAAATTTTCAAAAAATATGAAAATCTTGTTTTAGTGTATAGTATCATCAAGACTGACATAATATGATGGTCAAAGAGGTTTAGAACATTTTTGTCTCCGTTTCTCTATATAATGAAGATTTTATAATAGAAATTCCACTAATCTAGGTAGTATATGAAATTTTAGTAAACGAAATATTAAAAAATTAGAATGATTCCTATATACCATGAAAAAGACTTCATAATACATTAATTCAAATGTAGAATGTGGTTTTAAATATTTAAAACCGAAGTAAAGAGTATAAACTTCAGTATATAGAGGATTTACCGAAAACTCATTATTTTAAAAGGGGTTAACCCACGGATTTTGAATTTTTTTCAAAAATATGAATATCTTGTTTTAGTGTATAGTATCATCGCGACTGACATAATATGATGGTCAAAGAGGTTTAGAACATTTTTTGTCTCCGGTTCTCTAGATAATGAAGATTTTATAATGGTAATTCCACTAATCTAGGCAGTATATGAAATTTTAGTAAACGAAATATTAAAAAATTAGAATGATTCATATATACCATAAAAAAGACTTCAGAATACCTTAATTAAAATGTAGAATGTGGTTTGAAATTTTTAAATCCAGAAGTGAAGAGTATAAACTTCAGTATATAGAGGATTTACCGAAAACTCATTATTTTGAAAGGGGTTAACCCACGGATTTTGAAAAATTTTCAAAAATATGAAAATCTTGTTTTAGTGTATAGTATCATCGAGACTGAAACAATAAGATGGTCAAAGAGGTTTAGAACATTTTTTCTCCGTTTCTCTAGATAATGAAGATTTTATAATGGTAAATCCACTAATCTAGACAGTATATGAAATTTTAGTAAACAAAATATTAAAAAATTAGAATGATTCCTATATACCATGAAAAAGACTTCAGAATACCTTAATTAAAATGTAGAATGTAGTTTGAAATTTTAAAACCAAAGTTAAGATTATAAACTTCAGTATATAGAGGATTTACCGAAAACTCATTATTTTAAAAGGGGTTGACCCACGGATTTTGAATTTTTTTCAAAAATATGAAAATCTTGTTTTAGTGTATAGTATAATCGAGACTGACATAATATGATGGTCAAAGAGGTTTAGAACATTTTTGTCTCCATTTCTCTAGATAATGAAGATTTTATAATGGTAAATCCACTAATATAGGCAGTATATGAAATTTTAGTAAACGAAATATTAGAAAATTAGAATGATTCCTATATACCATGAAAAAGTCTTCAGAATACATTAATTCAAATGTAGAAGGTGGTTTGAAATTTTAAAACAAAAGTGAAGAGTATAAACTTCAGAATACAGAGATTTACCGAAAACTCATTATTTTAAAAGGGGGGTTAACCCACGGATTTTGAAATTTTTTTAAAAAATATGAAAATTTTGTTTTAGTGTATAGTATCATCGAGACTGACATAATATGATGGTCAAAGAGGTTTAGAACATTTTTTGTCTCCGTTTCTCTAGATAAAGAAGATTTTATAATGGTAAATCCACTAATCTAGGCACTATATAAAATTTTAGTAAATAAAATATTAAAAAAATAGAATGATTACTAATATACCATGAAAAAGACTTCAGAATACCTTAATTAAAATGTAGAATGTGGTTTGAAATTTTAAAAGAAAAGTTAAGATTATAAACTTCAGTATATAGAGGATTTACCGAAAACTCATTATTTTAAAAGGGGTTAGTTAACCCACGGATTTTGAAATTTTTTCAAAAACATGAAAATCTTGTTTTAGTGTATAGTATAATCGAGACTGACATAATATGATGGTCAAAGAGGTTTAGAACATTTTTGTCTCCGTTTCTCTAGATACTGAAGATTTTATAATGGTAAATCCACTAATCTAGGCAGTATATAAAATTTTAGTAAACGAAATATTAAAAAATTAGAATGATTCCTATATACCATGAAAAAGTCTTCAAAATACATTAATTCAAATGTAGAAGGTGGTTTGAAATTTTAAAACAAAAGTGAAGAGTATAAACTTCAGAATACAGAGGATTTACCGAAAACTCAATATTTTAAAAGGGGGTTAACCCACGTATTTTGGATTTTTTTCAAAAATATAAAAATCTTGTTTTAGTGTATAATATCATCGAGACTGACATAATATGATGGTCAAAGAGGTTTAGAACATTTTTTGTCTCCGTTTCTCTAGATAATGAAGATTTTATAAGGGTAATTCCAATAATCTAGGCAGTACATGAAATTTTAGTAAACAAAATATTAAAAAATTAGACTGATTCCTATATACCATTAAAAAGACTTCAGAATACATTAATTCAAATGTAGAATGTGGTTTGAAATTTTTAAAACAAAAGTGAGGTGTATAAACTTCAGTATATATGGGATTTACCGAAAACTCATTATTTTAAAATGGGTTAACCTAAGGATTTTGAATTTTTTTCAAAAATATGAAAATCTTTTTTTAGTGTATAGTTTCATCGAGACTGACATAATATGATGGTCAAAGAGGTTTAGAACATTTTTTGTCTCCGTTTCTCTAGATAATGAAGATTTTATAATGGTAAATCCACTAATCTAGGCAGTATATGAAATTTTAGTAAACGAAATATTAAAAATTAGAATGATTCCTATATAACATGAAAATGTCTTCAGAATACAATAATTCAAATGTAGAAAGGGGTTTGAAATTTTAAAACAAAAGTGAAGAGTATAAACTTCAGGATATAGAGGATTTACCGAAAACTCATTATTTTAAAAGGGGTTTACCTACGGATTTTGGATTTTTTTCAAAACTATGAAAATCTTGTTTTAGTGTATAGTATCATCGAGATTGACATAATATGATGGTCAAAGAGGTTTAGAACATTTTTCTCCGTTTCTCTGGATAATGAAGATTTTATAATGGTAATTCCACTAATCAAGGCAGTATGTGAAATTTTAGTAAACGAAATATTAAAAAAATTAGAATGATTCCTATATACCATGAAAAAGACTTCAGAATACCTTAATTAAAATGTAGAATGTTGGTTGAAATTTTTAAAACCAAAGTGAAGATTATAAACTTTAGTATATAAAGGATTTACCGAAAACTCATTATTTTAAAAGGGGTTAACCCAAGGATTTTGAAATTTTTTCAAAAATATGAAAATCTTGTTTTAGTGTATAGTTTCATAGAGATTGACATAATATGATGGTCAAAGAGGTTTAGAACATTTTTTGTCTCATTTTCTCTAGATAATGAAGATTTTATAATGGTAATTCCTCTAATCTAGGCAGTATATGAAATTTTAGCAAACGAAATATTAAAAAGTTATAATGATTCCTATATACCATGAAAAAGACTTCGGAATACCTTAATTAAAATGTAGAAAGTGGTTTGAAATTTTTTAAACCAAAGTGAAGAGTATAAACTTGAAAACTCATTATTTTAAAAGGGGTTAACCCACGGATTTTGAATTTTTTTCAAAAATATGAAAATCTTGTTTTAGCGTATAGTATCATCGAGACTGACATAATATGATGGTCAAAGAGGTTTAGAACATTTTTGTCTCCATTTCTCTAGATAATGAAGATTTTATAATGGTAAATCCACTAATCTAGGTAGTATATGAAATTTTAGTAAACGAAATATTAAAAAATTAGAATGATTCCTATATACCATGAAAAAAGACTTCAGAATACCTTAATTAAAATGTAGAAAGTGGTTTGAAATTTTTAAAACCAAAGTGAAGAGTATAAACTTAAGTATATAGAGGATTTACCGAAAACTCATTTTTTAAAAAGGGGTTAACCCACGGATTTTGAAATTTTTTCAAAAATATGAAAATCTTGTTTTAGTGTATATTTTCATCGAAACTGAGATAAAATGATGGTCAAAGAGGTTTAGAACATTTTTTTCTCCGTTTCTCTAGATAATGAAGATTTTATAATGGTAAATCCACTAATATAGGCAGTATATGAAATTTTAGTAAACGAAATATTAAAAAATTAGAATGATTCATATATACCATGAAAAAGTCTTCAGAATACATTAATTCAAATGTAGACTGTTTTTTGAAATTTTAAAATAAAAGTGAAGAATATAAACTTGAGGATAGAGAGGATTTACCGAAAACTCATTATTATAAAAGGGGTTTACCCACGGGTTTTGAATTTTTTTCAAAAATATGAAAATCTTGTTTTAGTGTTTAGTATCATCGATACTGACATAATATGATGGTCAAAGAGGTTTAGAACATTTTTTCTCCGTTTATCTATATAATGAAGATTTTATAATGGTAAATCCACTAATCTAGGCAGTATATGAAATTTTAGTAAACGAAATATTAAAAAATTTGAATGATTACTATAAACCATGAAAAAGACTTCAGAATACCTTAATTAAAATGTAGAATGTGGTTTGAAATTTTAAAACAAAATTTAAGATTATAAACTTCAGTATATAGAAGATTCACCGAAAACTCATTATTTTAAAAGGGGTTTACCCACGGATTTTGAAATTTTTTCAAAACTATGAAAATCTTGTTTTAGTGTATAGTATCATCGAGAATGACATAATATGATGGTCAAAGAGGTTTACAACATTTTTCTCCGTTTCTCTGGATAATGAAGATTTTATAATGGTAATTCCACTAATCGAGGCACTATATATGAAATTTTAGTAAACGAAATATTAAAAAAATTAGAATGATTCCTATATACCATGAAAAAGACTTCAGAATATCTTAATTAAAATGTAGAATGTTGTTTGAAATATTTAAAACCAAAGTGAAGATTATAAACTTTAGTATATAAAGGATTTACCGAAAACTCATTATTTTAAAAGGGGTTAACCCAAGGATTTTGAATTTTTTTCAAAAATATGAAAATCTTGTTTTAGTGTATAGTTTCATAGAGACTGACATAATATGATGGTCAAAGAGGTTTAGAACATTTTTTGTCTCAGTTTCTCTAGATAATGAATATTTTATAATGGTAATTCCTCTAATCTAGGCAGTATATGAAATTTTAGCAAACGAAATATTAAAAAGTTATAATGATTCATATATACCATGAAAAAGACTTCAGAATACCTTAATTAAAATGTAGAATGTGGTTTGAAATTTTTAAAACCAAAGTGAAGAGTATAAACTTCAGTATATAGAAGATTTACCGAAAACTCATTATTTTAAAAGGGGTTTACTCAGGGATTTAAATAAAAATTCAAAATATGAAAATCTTGTTTTATTGTATAGTATCATCGAGACTGACATAATATGATGGTCAAAGAGGTTTAGAACATTTTTTGTCTTTGTTTCTCTAGATAATGAAGATTTTATAATGGTAATTCCACTAATCTAGGCTGTATATGAAATTTTAGCAAACGAATTAAAAAGTTAGAATGATTCCTATATACCATGAAAAAGACTTCAGAATACATTAATTCAAATGTAGAAAGTTGTTTGAAAATTTTAAAAGCAAAGCGAAGAGTATAAACTTCAGTATATAGAGGATTTACCGAAAACTCATTATTTTAAAAGGGGTTAACTCACGGATTTTGAAATTTTTTCAAAAATATGAAAATCTTCTTTTAGTTTGTAGTATCATCGAGACTGACATAATATGATGGTCAAAGAGGTTTATAACATTTTTGTCTCCGTTTCTCTAGATAATGAAGATTTTATAATGATAATTCTATTAATCTAGGCAGTATATGAAATTTTAGTAAACGAAATATTAAAAATTAAAATGATTCCTATATACCATGAAAAAGACTTCAGAATACATTAATTCAAATGTAGAAAGTGGTTTGAAAATTTTAAAACCAAAGTGAAGAGTATAAACTTCCACTAATGTAGGTAGAATATGAAATTTTAGCAAACGAAATATTAAAAAATTATAAAGATTCCTCTATATCATGAAAAATACTTCAGAATACCTTAATTAAAATGTAGAATGTGGTTTGAAATTTTTAAAACCAAAGTGAAGAGTATAAACTTCAGTATATAGAGGATTTACTGAAAACTCATTATTTTAAAAGGGGTTAACCCACGGATTTTGAAAAAAAATTCAAAAATGTGAAAATCTTATTTTAGTGTATAGTATCATCGAGACTGACATAATATGATGGTCAAAGAGGTTTGGAACATTTTTGTCACCGTTTCTCTAGATAATGAAGATTTTATAATTGTAATTCCATTAATCTAGGCAGTATATTAAATTTTAGTAAACGAAATATTAAAAAATTAGAATGATTCCTATATACCATGAAAAAAGACTTCAGAATGCATTAATTCAAATGTAGAAAGTGATTTGAAAATTTTAAAACAAAATTGAAGAGTATAAACTTCAGTATATAGAGGATTTACCGAAAACTCATTATTTTAAAAGGGGAAACCCACGGATTTTGAAATTTTTTCAAAAATATGAAAATCTTGTTTTAGTGTATAGTATGATCGAGAATGACATAATATGATGGTCAAATAGGTTTAGAACATTTTTTCTCCGTTTCTTTAGATAATGAAGATTTTATAATTGTAATTCCACTAATCTAGGCAGTACATGAAATTTTAATAAACGAAATAATTAAAAATTAAATTGATTCCTATATACCATGAAAAAGACTTCAGAATACCTTAATTAAAATGTAGAATGTGGTTTGAAATTTTTAAAACCAAAGTGAAGAGTATAAACTTAAGTATATAGAGGATTTACCGAAAACTCATTTTTTAAAAAGGGGTTAACCCACGGATTTTGAATTTTTTTCAAAAATATGAAAATCTTGTTTTAGTGTATAGATTCATCGAGACTGACATAATATGATGGTCAAAGAGGAATAAAATGATGGTCAAAGAGGTTTAGAACATTTTTTCTCCGTTTCTCTAGATAATGAAGATTTTATAATGGTAATTCCACTAATCTAGGCAGTATATGAAATTTTAATAAACGAAATATTAAAAAATTAGAATGATTCCTATATACCATGAAAAGACTTCAGAATATATTAATTCAAATGTAGAATGTGGTTTGAAATTTTTAAAAATAAAAAGAAGAGTATAAACTTCAGTATATAGAGGATTTACCGAAAACTCATTATTTTAAAAGGGGAAACCCATGGATTTTGACATAATATGATGGTCAAAGAGGTTTAGAACATTTTTTCTCCGTTTCTCTAGATAATGAAGATTTTATAATGGTAATTCCACTAATCTAGGCATTATATGAAATTTTAATAAACGAAATATTAAAAAATTAGAATGATTCCTATATACCATGAAAAAGACTTCAGAATACCTTAATTAAAATGTAGAATGTGGTTTGAAATTTTTAAAACCAAAGTGAAGAGTGTACGCTTCAGTATATAGAGGATTTACCGAAAACTCATTATTTTAAAAGGGCTGTTAACCCACGGATTTTGAAAAAATTTCAAAAAATATGAAAACCTTGTTTTAGTGTATAGTATCATCGAGACTGACATAATATGATGGTCAAAGAGGTTTAGAACATTTTTGTCTCCGTTTCTCTAGATAATGAAGATTTTATAATGGTAATTCCATTAATCTAGGCAGTATATGAAATTTTAGTAAACGAAATATTAAAAATTAGAATGATTCCTATATACCATGAAAAAGACTTCAGAATACATTAATTCAAATGTAGAAAGTGATTTGAAAATTTTAAAACCAAATTGAAGAGTATAAACTTCAGTATATAGAGGATTTACCGAAAATTCGTTATTTTAAAAGGGGAAACCCACGGATTTTGAAATTTTTTCAAAAATATGAAAATCTTGTTTTAGTGTATAGTATAATCGAGAATGACATAATATGATGGTCAAAGAGGTTTAGAAAATTTTTTCTCCGTTTCTCTAGATAATGAAGATTTTATAATGGTAATTCCACATAATCTAGGCAGTATATGAAATTTTAATAATCGAAATATTAAAAAATTAGAATGATTCCTATATACCATGAAAAGACTTCAGAATATATTAATTCAAATGTAGAATGTGGTTTGAAATTTTTAAAACCAAAAAGAAGAGTATAAACTTCAGTATATAGAGGATTTACCGAAAACTCATTATTTTAAAAGGGGAAACCCACGGATTTTGAAATTTTTTCAAAAATATGAAAATCTTGTTTTAGTGTATAGTATCATCGAGAATGACATAATATGATGGTCAAAGAGGTTTAGAACATTTTTTCTCCGTTTCTCTAGATAATGAAGATTTTATAATGGTAATTCCACTAATCTAGGCATTATATGAAATTTTAATAAACGAAATATTAAAAAATTAGAATGATTCCTATATACCATGAAAAAGACTTCAGAATACCTTAATTAAAATGTAGAATGTGGTTTGAAATTTTTAAAACCAAAGTGAAGAGTATACGCTTCAGTATATAGAGGATTTACCGAAAACTCATTATTTTAAAAGGGCTGTTAACCCACGGATTTTGAAAAAATTTCAAAAAATACCTTTTTTAGTGTATAGTATCATCGAGACTGACATAATATGATGGTCAAAGAGGTTTAGAACATTTTTGTCTCCGTTTCTCTAGATAATGAAGATTTTATAATGGTAATTCCATTAATCTAGGCAGTATATGAAATTTTAGTAAATGAAATATTAAAAATTAGAATGATTCCTATATACCATGAAAAAGACTTCAGAATACATTAATTCAAATGTAGAAAGTGATTTGAAAATTTTAAAACCAAATTGAAAAGTATAAACTTCAGTATATAGAGGATTTACCGAAAACTCATTATTTTAAAAGAGGAAACCCACGGATTTTGAAATTTTTTCAAAAATATGAAAATCTTGTTTTAGTGTATAGTATAATCGAGAATGACATAATATGATGGTCAAAGAGGTTTAGAACATTTTTTCTCCGTTTCTCTAGATAATGAAGATTTTATAATGGTAATTCCACATAATCTAGGCAGTATATCAAATTTTAATAATCGAAATATTAAAAAATGAAATTGATTCTTATATACCATGAAAAAGACTTCAGAATACCTTAATTAAAATGTAGAATGTGGTTTGAAATTTTTAAAACCAAAGTGAAGATTATACGCTTCAGTATAAAGAGGATTTACCGAAAACTCATTATTTTAAAAGGGGTTGTTAACCCACGGATTTTGAAAATATTTCAAAAAATATGAAAATCTTGTTTTAGTGTATAGTATCGTCGAGACTGACATAATATGATGGTCAAAGAGGTTTAGAACATTTTTGTCTCCGTTTCTCTATATAATGAAGATTTTATAATAGTAATTCAACTAATCTAGGCAGTATATAAAATTTTAGTAAATGAAATTTTAAAAAATTAGAATGATTCCTATATACCATGAAAAAAAACTTCAGTATTAATTCAAATGTAGAATATATTAATTCAAATGTAGAATGTGGTTTGAAATTTTTAAAACCAAAGTGAAGAGTATAAACTTCAGTATATAGAGGATTTACCGAAAACTCATTATTTTAGAAGGGGAAACCCACGGATTTTGAAATTTTTTCAAAAATATGAAAATCTTGTTTTAGTGTATAGTACCATCGAGAATGACATAATATGATGGTCAAAAAGGTTTAGAACATTTTTTCTCCGTTTCTCTAGATAATGAAGATTTTATAATGGTAATTCCTCTAATCTAAGCAGTATATGAAATTTTAATAAACGAAATATTATAAAATTATAATGATTCCTATGTACCATGAAAAAGACTTCATAATACCTTAATTAAAATTTAGAATGTGGTTTGAAATTTTTAAAACCAAAGTGAAGAGTATACGCTTCATTATATAGAGGATTTACCGAAAACTCATTATTTTAAAAGGGGTATTAACCCACGGATTTTGAAAAATTTTCAAAAAATATGAAAATCTTGTTTTAGTGTATAGTATCATCAAGACTGACATAATATGATGGTCAAAGAGGTTTAGAACATTTTTGTCTCCGTTTCTCTATATAATGAAGATTTTATAATAGAAATTCCACTAATCTAGGTAGTATATGAAATTTTAGTAAACGAAATATTAAAAAATTAGAATGATTCCTATATACCATGAAAAAGACTTCATAATACATTAATTCAAATGTAGAATGTGGTTTTAAATATTTAAAACCGAAGTAAAGAGTATAAACTTCAGTATATAGAGGATTTACCGAAAACTCATTATTTTAAAAGGGGTTAACCCACGGATTTTGAATTTTTTTCAAAAATATGAATATCTTGTTTTAGTGTATAGTATCATCGCGACTGACATAATATGATGGTCAAAGAGGTTTAGAACATTTTTTGTCTCCGGTTCTCTAGATAATGAAGATTTTATAATGGTAATTCCACTAATCTAGGCAGTATATGAAATTTTAGTAAACGAAATATTAAAAAATTAGAATGATTCATATATACCATAAAAAAGACTTCAGAATACCTTAATTAAAATGTAGAATGTGGTTTGAAATTTTTAAATCCAGAAGTGAAGAGTATAAACTTCAGTATATAGAGGATTTACCGAAAACTCATTATTTTGAAAGGGGTTAACCCACGGATTTTGAAAAATTTTCAAAAATATGAAAATCTTGTTTTAGTGTATAGTATCATCGAGACTGAAACAATAAGATGGTCAAAGAGGTTTAGAACATTTTTTCTCCGTTTCTCTAGATAATGAAGATTTTATAATGGTAAATCCACTAATCTAGGCAGTATATAAAATTTTAGTAAACGAAATATTGAAAAAATAGAATGATTCCTATTTACCATGAAAAAGACTTCAGAATACCTTAATTAAAATGTAGATTGTTGTTTGAAATTTTTAAAACCAAAGTGAAGATTATAAACTTTAGTATATAGAGGATTTACCGAAAACTCATTATTTTAGAAGGGGTTATAACCCACGGATTTTGAAGCTTTTTCAAAAATTCGAAAATTCTTGTTTTAGTGTATATTATCATTGAGAATGACATAATATGATGGTCAAAGAGGTTTAGAACATTTTTTCTCTGTTTCTCTAGATAATGAAGATTTTATAATGGTAAATCCACTAATCTAGGCAGTATATGAAATTTTAGTAAACGAAATATTAAGAAAATAGAATGATTCCTATTTACCATGAAAAAGACTTCAGAATACCTTAATTAAAGTGTAGAAATTTTTAAAACCAAAGTGAAGATTATAAACTTTAGTATATAGAGGATTTACCGAAAACTCATTATTTTACAAGGGGTTAACCCACGGATTTTGAATTTTTTTCAAAAATATGAAAATCTTGTTTTAGTGTATAGTTTCATCGAGACTGAGATAATATGATGGTCAAAGAGGTTTAGAACATTTTTTGTCTCTATTTCTCTAGATAATGAAGATTTTATAATGGTAATTCCACTAATGTAGGTAGAATATGAAATTTTAGCAAACGAAATATTAACAAATTAGAATGATTCCTCTATACCATGAAAAAGACTTCAGAATACCTTAATTAAAATGGAGAATGTGGTTTGAAATTTTTAAAACCAAAGTGAAGAGTATAAACTTCAGTATATAGAGGATTTACTGAAAACTCATTATTTTAAAAGGGGTAACCCACGGATTTTGAAAATTTGTCGAAAATATGAAAATCTTGTTTTAATGTATAGTTTCATCGAGACTTACATAATATGATGGTCAAAGAGGTTTAGAACATTTTTGTCTCCGTTTCTCTAGATAATGAAGATTTTATAATGGTAATTCCAATAATCTAGGCAGTATATGAAATTTTGGTTAAGGAGTCAACTGAGCATCTCAGCGGCGGGATTGAATACTCGGATCGAATCAGAGTTCACGCCGCCCGCCCTGAACAGGAAGCACGGACTGGCAGCAAGGATGAAACTATCCATGTTTGTTCGACGGGAATAAGTGACATGATGGGGTAAGGGCGTTAGCAGCGGAGGCGTTCTTCAAGTTCCCGGCTGTTTGCTTGCTGTCATTCCTGTTATTAGTAGTAAACGAAATTAATGATTCCTATATACCATGAAAAAAACTTCAGAATACATTAATTCAAATGTACAATGTGGTTTGAAATTTTTAAAACAAAAGTGAAGAGTATAAACTTCTATATATAGAGGATTTACCGAAAATTCATTATTTTAAAAGGGGTTAACCCACGGATTTTGAAAATTTTTCAAAAGTATGAAAATCTTGTTTTAGTGTATAGTTTTATCGAGACTGATATAATATGATGGTCAAAGAGGTTTAGAACATTTTTTGTCTCCGTTTTTCTAGATAATAAAAACTTTATAATAGTAATTCCACTAATTTAGATAATATATAAAATATTAGTAAAAAAATATTAAAAATGAGAATGATTCCTATATACCATGTTATATGATTCCTCAATTAGTTTTTGGAGGATTATTTCATGTAACACTGTCGGAAGGTCGCTAAATTAAATGCAGATGTTTTTAGTACAACATTTTTATTGGGCTTTCAATGAAGCCCAGATATAAAAGCGTCTAGTGATATAGTACTATGATAGTGTACAAATGGGCTTTTCTCTTTTAGTATTTTTTTGTCATTTGCAACGTAACAATCTGGTTGTTTCCTTTTTTTTTTTTTTTTTTAACACAGTTGTTTCCTATTAAAATCAGTAAAATTTGTTTTTTCCTTGTTGAGAAATAATTTTTTTTATGACGCTGGTTTACTGAAAATAAGAGTTTGAGGGACCTCCATAGAGGGAACCCTGATAAAACGACCAAAATGACAAACCCCTAGCAAGGGGGAGAAGAAAAGAAAACAAATGCCAGTAGGCACCGTAAGGGAACTAGAGCAAAAGAAACCAGCGAGGAGGGGAGGGAAGACAACCGCATGTGGTGACCATGATCAAGGAACCGCCTCCAAAGATGTGATATGAGAGAGCCAAGCTGGACCTTTTGCGGAATAATTAATAAGAACTAATTGAGGAATCATATCAGGGAAAGAAATAGCAAAAAGAAGCTTCAGGAGTGTATTTTTTATTTATTAGAGTAATATACTACTTTGTTAAGAGAGCATTCAACATCAACACATACCAAAGAGGCAAAGATAAAGTATAATATTGTTAAAAACCATATTGTAATTTGCAAAGAAGTGCAATATCGTACCTTATTTAACAAAATAGAAGTTGTTCAAAAAAACAAAATAGAAGTTGTTCAAAAAAAAAAAAATAGAAGAAGTAAGGGAGAAGAAAATGGAATCCAAGGTCGAGATAGTAACGAGTTGCCAACAGATGTTTGTTTTTAATCTGCATGAAAGAATGTGCATAGACCATCGATGAGACCGTTACCTTTATTACTTTTGATTATTTATTCTAAGTACTTTAGTTTGCTTAACAGTCGTAATAATTACCATATGATATGCGTACAAACATTAACTTTACCATTAATACTGTTTTTATGTTTAAAATTATGATATACAAGTAAAGCTACTATCACATGCACGTTTATGCATGTGAACGGCGAAAAGGTATCAGAGTGAGATGGATGAATATTAAAAGCTACTGGATGATTGTAGTAGTTATAGGCTCGGGACCCGTCGATTTCAGTTCAGTTGATTCAGATATTTAGATTTTCGGTTTTATGCTCAAAAATCTCATTCGAGTTTTACTAATTATCGGATCCGGTTCGGTTTGGTTCCTTCCGAGTTCGATAACCAATATTTAAAATTGTCCAAAAATATTTTTCTAAACTGAAAAATTAATCATTTTTTCTTAAATATATAAATTTTTCATAAATCTAATTAAAATTTAGTTAAACTATCTAAATTAACTAGTAATATTAAAATAACAAATTAAACAAACTATCAAAAAAATTTGAATACTATAAAAATATTTAAATTACCTTAACATATATAAAAATATTAACATATTTAACTAGTTTCGGATATTTTCGGATCCTAGTTCGGGTTTCGATTCAGTTTGGATTATAACTAAATTCTAAAGTACAAAGTTCATTAGTTCCGTTCGGATAATTTTGTATAACGGTTGAGATAATAAAAAAACACCCAGGCCTAGTAGTTATGGTTGGTGACTTGATGTGATTGTATTGTGTCCGAATATTCATTAGATATGCAACATTGTAATTTCAGTTCCGATTTTTAATAATGCATCTTCACAATGCCATTGATTATTTCACCATAACTACTAATTCAATAATAAACATACACTATACTGCTAGTTTTGAGCACTGCCGGATGAAACATTTGATTTGATCTCCAAATTTTTAAAAGTTATTACATAGATCATATAACTACTAAATTGTCAAAAAAAGTTCTAAAGTTAACGTAAAATGTTTATGATCTCTCAGATTTTAGATTCAGACATGTATACTATTATAGTTTAAAAAAATCTGAATAGATTTGTTT
The DNA here is from genome assembly GCA_019706035.1 of Raphanus raphanistrum subsp. raphanistrum. NCBI lineage: Eukaryota > Viridiplantae > Streptophyta > Magnoliopsida > Brassicales > Brassicaceae > Raphanus > Raphanus raphanistrum. The sequence goes on from CM033988.1 coordinate 57,768,523, forward strand.
GTTAAGGAGGTAAAAGGAGAAGAGAAGCTTCCTCGAGAAGTGCACACATGGGAGTGCGTTTATATCTCTATCTATATATGCTTCTCCTTCAGTTCTTCTCTTTCTGCCTTTTGTTTTTCTCAGCTTTTAGGAAGAGATAAGAGACTGAGAGAGCTTTCTCTTTTAGATGCCAACTTGCAGTGATGACCAGATCTTTATATTGTTCTCTCTACAGCCAACAAAGTGTCAGTATATATCTATTACATTTTTTGAGCCGTAATTTGAATTTTGTTGACGCATCGAGTAAACACAAAACATTCGTTATCAAGGCAAAAACTTTTTTTATCGAACACTTTAATTAACTAAAAGCTTAAGAATTAGGACCGAATGTATTAATATATTTTTTTGTGTATATAGACATTTGTACTAATTAGTGGTCATATGAAGTTATGAACCAAAGAAAGAAAGAAAGAAAAGAATAAAGAACAAAGATATCTTCGGAAGGAAAGATAGATACTCAGTGTCGGTGAATTTCTCTTATGACAAGTTCTTTTTCTTTCTTTTGGAAAGGATGTTGTAGCTATCAATCTCTATACACAATACACACATACTTACGTTATATCCATAGGAAATCAAGTGATTATATACATTTGAATCAAAATTTACAGCTTTTCTTGCTGTTTGCATGTGGATTTCCCAAAACCCTAAAAACCTTTTGCTTTGATTGGGATCATCATTATAACTGGCTCTCCTTCCTTTTTTCTTATTTACTCATTATTTTTTTTTACCATAACTTTAATTCTAAGTTTGATTCGAAATTTTGTTTCCCGATGCAGATATCCCCATTCTAGCGTAATCATAGTATAAGGCATCAAGTACAAACTAACTTGAGATAGAAATAACTAACTCATAAAAAAGCATAAGGGCCCTTCAAAAGCTTCAAAATATCGTACATACCTTGAAACATGAGGGATCTCTCATTCTCTCTACCCATAAATGTTCATTACTATTTAATTTTTCATATAGATGCGACGTACGTAAGTATATATACCGGTTAAGGCATATTATATGTGATATACATATACATTAATATTGGTTAAACGTATATCTCTATGTACTTCAGTACTTGTATATATACTTTAGTATATATATTTTACATTTTGTATCTGCATCTGATTGGTAAGACTGTCAGTTATATAAGTTGCAAATTAAAAACATAAAAAATTAACTTGAGAGTTTATTTATATTTCATTTATTTTAAAATGGCAAAAGGTAACATGCTGTCAAACATATATATTAAAATAGCTTAGCATAAACACACAAATTAACAATGAAAATAATTAGTGGTTGATTAAACCAAAGTAAACATAATCACTCGGCCATTCTAGTATTCTACTAACTAACATCAATTTTCAAACACTTGACTGGAAAATAATGAATAAGTACATAAATACATAGTTTCAGTACAAATTAAAACTAATCCATAAACAAAATTAACAAAGTTTGTAATTTTTTATGCCTCATCTCTAAACCCTAAGCCAAGCTCATACAACAAAATATATATATATCTTCTTATCACGTTCTCATGCATCACATGTTAAAATAAGTTATTTTATCACCCAAATGGTGAGTTCCTTCCTTGTATTAATCCACCATTAGGGTTCATCATAGGACTCAATGGTGACCTTCGAGGCGATGGCCTCTCCAGAAACTTCCCACCGTTATTTCCTTCATCACCTGATAAACCAGATTTCCTTTCGTAAATTTCTGACAGGGAATCCAAATCCGTGGAAACATGTGTAGCCATTTGGATCTGAATCCGATGCTCATCATCGATGGCTTGGTTTCCAGAAAGTTCCTGATCTTGATCAGACCACATTAAGAGTTCTTTCCTTACATCGTTAGTACCATAACTAGGGTTTGGTCGCTTCTTCCCCAAGTAAATGTTGGTATCTGCAGCATTGTTGGTCGTGTAATGATTCTCTATGTTCTGATGATGGAAGTTATGTTGCCCAAGAACTTGATCGGTTGTGTTTCCATAAATGTTTAGGTCTTGAAACGGCGGGAAACTAAGAGGATGAGATTGTGGACCCACCGCTGCGGAAAGGCTTGAACTTCCCAAATTGGCCTTGTACCCCCCTCCGGCGGCGACGGCAGCTGCCATGTTCTCACCGGCTAGGGTTTGACAAGCTCTCTCCAATATAGATTTCATATACTTTCCTTGTGCTTCAATCCTCAGCTGCAAATGTCTCTGCACCTAAAACATTTAAATGCAATATATAAATTATATATGTATCAAAATCGTGTCTTAGTTAAAATCATAAAATATCAATAAACTAATCACCTCTAGCTGTTCATGCAACCTTCTCTGCACTTCCATTTGCATTCTGATCAAATAAACCAAGTGTAAGTTGCAGCTAATATAAACAGAATTTAAAATAGATAAAATTAACGAGAAGAGATGATATACTCGTTCATGTTGCGACTCATCATGCCAGAGGAAGAAGCTACGTTGCGCTGAATATCCATGGCAGAAGCTAAAGAAAATGATATTTTTAGAGATTAATGGATTAAAATATATATATATATATATATACAGGAGATATATACTATATAGATATATGTAATTTCTGCAACCCTAATATGATCGAGAAAGGGATAGTGGTCACCTCTTGAGCCTTCCTTTGTGGAGTGATCCCCGTACTCCTTGTGCGGCTGCTTTCCAAGCCTGAATTTCTGCACCCATAGATCCAGGTAACATTATAATATTATTATATGATTTAAGTGAAAAGAAGAAAAAATATAGAGAGAAGAGAAAATCAAAAGCAAGGAAGGAAAGAAAACCCTATTTTATATTTGTGTTCATACCTGAAGATGGCTCTTTAGGTGGTAAAGAGTAAGACCCTTCACACCCATAACTCTCATAATCGTCTTTGGAGTCGCTTCTGTAAATTAAAAAAAAAGATCAAATTAAAACTTATTAATAATTGTTATAATCGATCACGATAATATATTCCCATATAAGATATATATGTGTGCATACTGTCGGGGCCGCCGAGCTGAGCGACGGCGTCGACAAAACGCTCATGGAGTTCGACGGTCCAACGCAAACGCGGTTTAGGATCGGTGGTGAGGACAAGGCCTGAATCGCCTTGAACGCACATAGCTCTGTTCTCATATGAACCATTCATACTTGAAGGTTTCTTAGCATGGAACATTCTCTCTCTATGACTCTCTCTCTCTCTCTCTCTCTCTCTCTCTAACAGAGGGATTCAAGGAAACGAATGCGATGCAAAAATATGAGAGAATACGATGCGTTTTTGAAGAGATCAGATGACGGCTTTTTGCTCTTTCTCCCTCTCTCCCGTCTTCTTTTTATTTTTGTGAATAAAAAAGAATGGTTATAATATTATAATAACTAATACTATTGTTTTATCATTACTAAGTGAGGAAGAGAACTAAAGTTTTAGACTAGTACACAGACGTTCCTTTGCGAAAAGATACTGTCGCTAGCTTGAATACCTTTGAATTACTTTCAGTATATAATGTCTGTAAAGGGAATATACGTATACATGAAGTAATTCATGTATTTCTCAAATGACTTTAAAATATTGCAAAATTGTAATTACAAAAAAAAAAATATATTGATTCACTCTCTGCCATAACTCCAAGCATTATATGTTTCGAGATATCTTAAAACTCTCTTGAATTTGAGGTGATGTTAAAGTATTTTATTTTTTGTTGTTATCCTTTATTTTATTTTTTGCTTGATTTGGATGTATATGTAAGTACTTATTATAATTTTGTAATTAAATTTAAAATAATTTCTATTCAATTAAGACTAATTTATTTTTCAGGTCGAGTAGTTGAATATATTAAAGTTATATACGTATAGTATTCTATTCAATTATGACTACACGAGGATAGTCGTACACTAGACTTATAGTATGTCTTTTTTTTGTTGACTAAGAGAAAAAAAAAAAGACATACTAGTATGTCTTTTTTTAACAGTGAAGAATTGTTTTATTCCAAATAATCTGTGTACAATAAGGCGTACCATAAGATAATACGATAAATACATAAGCATATCTAAACAAAAAAAATACCACAGTTTAGCAAAAAAAAATTTCCACAAGGGGTTTTATCATTATGGCAGGGTAAACCTTTTTGGTTATGAGTACGAATATACAATTCTAAGCAATGATGAGTTAGATTGATTTATCAGCATATTCAAACCGTCAGGTTGATTTTGTTTTTATAACGAAAACGTTGACCAATTTGCAAAATTTGGTTTACAAACGTGGAAATCAAGCTTGTTATTATTGATCTTTCTCTCATTCAATAATTCAAATCTTAGAAATTGAGTCTTCAGCCTGGCTAATCTTCCGGGATTGACAATTTTAACTAATTCTCTTATGTTTGTAAAATGAAGATCGAGTTTTAATTTCCTCTAGCTGGACAATACCTAATAAGCTATTTCTTTACAAATGATTATAAATTGTCTTACATAAAAGTAATACGTGTATATATACACAGCGAACTGCTTCAAAAAAGTTAATTACATTCATCATATAACTAGTTCGTCAATCGCATAACTCTTTTCTTTTCCTCAACATCAATCGCATATATAATTCATAATATTTTGATTTAAGTAAATGAATATATATATATGTCAGATGGTCAACCATGTATGAGTGGGAGGTCCCATATATGGCATATTTACGTAGAACAAGAATAAGCTAATGAATATGGCGTTGAGATTGATATGCATACTTAAAAGATTGATATGCGCACAAAAAAAGAGAGAGTACATGATCTAGGAGTATAAGAGTTGCATTAAATCTGCAGAATTTTTAAATATATACAATAAAATTTTGTATTAAATATGAATAGAGAAATGTTCAATGTAGCACTTAGTGAAGGAATATGGAATTAAAGAGAAAACAACATAGGCATATGGAACCAAAACTTTAAGTTATGCATATACATGCATGGTTCAGTGATATGTGGAGAATTATGCATCAATGTGTAAAGAGTGTTACTGTTGGGGACCTCCTCTTCTACTTATTAAAGCTCTTTTATTCTTTGTTTTATTTTTACTATATGTTTTCCCTCTTTTCCCAATTTTTAATTTTTTTTTTGGTTAAAGCCTCTGGGACTATAACCCTTTTTGGCTTTTGTACGACTGACGATTGTGCAGCTATACATGGTATTACATTTTCCAGATATTAATTTGAATTTAATTTAGTAATAATGTTTATTTTCAGAAATACTAAATTGTGGCTTTAAAACGAATGGTATGTACAATAAATTAATAGGAAAATGGTGTTAACTTTAACATTTAAATATTGATAATAAACCAAAGTTAAAATTGCATGAGAATTGGAATCAATTCTTCGCCTCTTTGATGAATAAAGATAGATTCTTATTGCGCCAAGAATATTAAAAAATGAAAATAGAACTCCCGCGATAGATGCCAACCGTATGAACTTGGCCAGCCACAGTTACATAGCTACATGTAATATATTTCTAGACTTTTTCTGACCCCTTTAGAGTTTAGATACGCACACATTATTCACAATGATTATCCTGTCTTTTTGGTATTTTTGGGAAATCAAATTACAGAATTTATTCATAGTGATGTAAAGTATATTGGCATTAGCAAATTAGACGGCCTTAAGATCATTTAAGTTCTTATTTTATCGACTTTAATGCTTTTAAGCGACGGTTTAATTTGTAAGCAGAGTTTTTGTTTTATTTAAGCGAAGTAAAGCCAATCTTTAACTTTTAGCTAATTGTAGTTGAAGCAAACTGAGAACTTCAAAAGGAAATAAATAAGCTGGAAAATAAATAAATTGATGACAATAAAGTAAGTCGGTTCAAGAAATAGAGGCCATGGTTGCTTGAACTTCAAGCATCTTTTTATGGTGCTTTGGAATTTCTTCTCCAAAATGAATATATTCCTTCCGCTCTTCTTATCTTTTCTCCAATAAAAAACGTTAAATAAAAATAAAATCCAAAGCTCGGCATAGATGATGTTGGGCCCAAATATGGCCCGATAGCTGATTGCTGAACAGTGAAGGATGGAAACAGGCCGCGAATGGCCCATCACGAATTCGGTACCTAAGAAGAGCTAAGTTAAAGCCGGAGGCTAAAAACTAAGGATCCTAACTAAGGAGGTCACGACGAAGAGGAAGCTCACGTCACAAACAGAAGAGGCGCAGGACTCGGTCAAGGGGAAGCTGTTGCATATTCCACCTCGAGTGGAGAGGATCTCGGAGATCAGTTGCAAACAACCTAAAGAAGTCCAAAGCTATAAAAGGTGAAGGTCGAAGACCAAGAAAGGGATCCGAACCTAATCATATTTTCACTCAATATTCATTAAACATTCTTGCTTGTAATTCTCTCGTGATCTTTATATTCATAAAAGATCACCTTTTTGTAATCATCTCTTTTCTATTATATCAATACAAAACGAAGTTCATTCATCAAGTTCTTACGGGATTCAGCCCGCGATAATCTTTCCCTAACCTTTCCTAAACATAAAAACTGATCTAAAATCTAGGTGTGAGTTTAATCCCTCACAATTGGCGCCGTCTGTGGGGACGAAACAATCGAATCCCTTACTCTAACTTGAGGATGAATCCTACCGATCAGACAACAACCCCGTCTGACCTCAACCTCCCGATCCAGAGCGATGGCTCACCGAACGACGGAGGCTCTAGCCTCGTAATCACAGAGCCTCAACGTGGCGACCACCGATCTGAGCAACAGCTTCCAGTTGATGCTCGAACGAGCCAAACTACAACCGGAGTTATTAACCCGAGATCATCGGAGAATCCTCAGCAGCAAGCCATTCCGAATCAAACGGAGGCTCAGCTCTCTGAGATCCGCCAAATGATGATACAATTAGTGGACAAAGCTCAGGAAAGTGAGCGCACGATACATCAGTTGACTATACGTCAACAACGATTTGAAGAGATAACCAGATCTCTAAACGCAACAACCCAACCACCGCAACGTCAAGCTCCGGGGGTCATTTTTCATGATCGATTAACCGATCCCTCATTCCCCCGAGCACGTTTAAACTTTTCCCCGGATAGCACTACCCCGGAAGGACACGAATCTGCTTTCCAGACACCTCATACTGGAACAGCTCCCGTGTTCAATCCACCTAACGCCAGTGTTATGGGAAGTAACATGGCGACAACTAGTTCCACACCTAGTCAGGTCGCTGACAGGAGTACTCGCTTACCTCCTCCGCCGCCTGATCCTAGGTCCGGAGCAGGAATATCCCTCCCATCTGGGGGCAGAACGTCAGCTTCGGTTTACCAAACTAGAAACTCGATCCCGAATGGGGATGGTTATCAAAGGATAGATTCCGATAACCCAAGAAATGCCGAGCGATTTAGCCCATCAACCGCATGGGAGAATGAGCCAACTCGACCACGTCAGGAACCTACCCGTCGGGTTCCCGCGAACGATCCAAACGTCCTTCCGTTTGAAGGACCTGAAGCTATCCGTAGATATATGGAGCGAACTCACGCAGCCCTCCAAAAATTGGGAGCTCAAGTCCATAAAGCTACGAGTTCAGCTCCCGAAATCGATAGCTTACTCGAGGAAACTCGTGGAACTCCATTCACCGACAGAATTGCCAGCTATCACATAAGAGATACTCGAAAAATACGAATTCCTGAGTATGATGGGACCTCTGACCCGAAAGCCTATCTGAGAGCTTTCCGATTGGCAATTGTTAAAGCCCATTTCACACAGGAAGAATGTGAAGCAGGTTACTGTAGGACATTCGCCGAAAATTTGGTTGGGACAGCTCTCGAGTGGTTCTCCGGTCTTGAGCCAGCCTCAATAGACAATTTTGATCAATTAACCAACGCCTTTATGAAGCAATACTCAACCCATATCCGGAAGCAAGCCTCTGAGGCCGACCTTTGGAAAGTCAGTCAAGGAATGGGAGACTCACTACGAGTCTACATTGAGAAATTCAGAGCAATAAGAACCAAGCTCTCGAATCCTAACGACCTAATCGCCATCGAGGCCCTTAGGAGAGGTCTGATCTATAAATCGAAATTCTGGTCGGAACTAACACTCAATGCTCCTCCAACCATCGATGACGCTCTTCATAGAGCCACCAAATATATTACCTTGGAGGAGGAGACAGCTGCACTGGATAAGCTCCACAAGAAATCTCAGAATCATCCGAAAGGCGACTCCTCTGAGACTAGGGGACCTCATAAGAGGGGCAACCCTCGAAATAGTCAGACTCAGGGAGAACATTCCTACGCGATCGAGGAGGATAAGGAAGAGAAACCTGTTGCAGCAGCAAACAAAACTCCCTGGTCAAAAGGCTTCGATAAAGGCAAACGTTGCTCTTATCACGATCGTGAAGGACACTCAACCGAAGAGTGTTGGGACCTCCAACGTCAGCTGGCAGCTAAATTCGCAGCTGGAGAAATAAAGGGCGTGGACCTTAAAAAGCCACCACCTTATCAGAAAAGAGGTCCCAGAGACACCTCCCCTAAACGTGAGAGGTCACCTGAGAAGGAGACCGATTCGCCACCTCCAGCTCCCAAGAAAAGAGTCGAAATGATTCTCGGGAAATTCCCCCAAGGAAAAAGTTTACAAGTCGAAGCTCTCTTGAGCAAACCGTCCCCCCAATCGAGCCCCGACTCGCGGGTGGACTGTATCCTTGGAGGATCAGACATATGTCAAGACTCCGTCAATTCCATTAAGAATCACGTGCGGAAGGCTGTATCAAGTACTGGACCTAAGCCTCCTAACCCTGAATCCAACACTAAGATTTCTTTCTGGGAGAGCGAGACCTCAAGTCTTGACAGACCTCACGATGATGCGTTGATCGTCACCTTGAACATCGCAGGATACGAGGTTCCTAAACTCATGATAGACACTGGAAGCTCTGTCGACCTCATTTTCTATAATACCCTAAAAGGGATGGAAATAGACGACTACGAAATTATTGGCCAAAAAGCTAATCTCGTAGGTTTCTCCGGAGAAACAGCTACCTCATTGGGAACTATCAAGCTCCCAGTCATAGCTGGCGGAATAATGAAAATGACGAATTTAGTAGTCATCGATAGACCTTCCCCGTTCCACGCGATTTTGGGAAGACCTTGGATCCATAAAATGAAGGCAGTAGCCTCAACGTACCATCAATGCGTAAAATTTCCAACACCCGAAGGAATAGCTACTATACATGGTAGCCAGAAGATATCCAGGATCTGCTATTTGGGAGGATTCGAAATCCTCAAAAAGTCCCCCCAATAGCAATTACAGATCCAGGAAGGTCGCGAAATGCAACAAAATATTCGAGGTCCCCCCAGGAACCTAACCGAAAAAGTTTGCATCGACGACTCAGATCCTGAAAAACAGGTGAGCATCGGATCCGAGCTACCTCTTGAGACAAAAAAGGAGCTCATCGATTTTTTGAAAAGCAATGTCAAAACCTTTGCATGGTCTACCAATGACATGAAAGGAATAGATCCGAACGTCACCACCCATAAACTAAAAGTTGACCCTACTTTCAAACCGATCAAACAGAAGCGTCGTAAGCTAGGTCTCGAAAAGGCTCAAGCTGTTAACGACGAAGTTGACCGACTTACGAAAGCTGGGTCCATTCGAGAGGTACATTACCCAGACTGGCTAGCAAATCCAGTAGTTGTAAAAAAGAAGAACGGGAAATGGAGAATCTGCGTAGATTTCACCGACCTAAACAAAGCTTGTCCAAAAGACAGCTTCCCGTTACCTCACATCGACCGCCTGGTTGAAGCAACAGCTGGCCATCGACTCCTATCCTTCATGGATGCCTTCTCAGGATATAACCAAATCATGATGGATCCTGAGGACCAGGAGAAAACTGCATTCATAACCGAACGAGGAACCTATTGTTATAAGGTTATGCCTTTCGGGTTAAAGAACGCAGGAGCAACCTATCAGAGGCTAGTAAATAAGATGTTTGCTGGACAACTTGGAAAAACCATGGAGGTCTATATTGACGACATGCTAGTCAAATCCTCAGCTGGAGAAGATCATATCTCCCACTTAAGGGAATGCTTCGATATCCTGAACAAGTACGATATGAAGCTTAATCCCACTAAATGCACTTTCGGGGTACCCTCAGGCGAATTCCTAGGCTATCTCGTAACAGAAAGAGGCATTGAAGCCAACCCGCATCAGATAGCGACCTTCCTAGAAATGCCGTCACCTAAGACGACCAGAGAAGTACAGAGATTGACTGGACGAATCGCGGCGTTGAATCGATTCATATCCAAGTCCACCGATAAATGTCTCCCATTTTACAAGCTTCTAAGAAATAATAAGAAGTTCTTGTGGGATGAGAAATGTGAGGAAGCCTTTAAGCAATTGAAAGCTTACCTCTCCGAACCTCCGATCCTATCTAAACCAGTAGTAGGAGAGCCATTATACTTATACCTTGCTGTATCAACTGCTGCAGTCAGCGGCGTTCTAGTACGAGAAGAACAAAACGAACAAAGACCTGTCTATTACACCAGTAAAAGTTTGATAGACGCCGAAACCAGGTACCCTGTGATGGAAAAACTAGCTCTAGCAGTAGTAACAGCCGCCAGAAAATTGCGACCTTACTTCCAATCGCATTCGATCGTCGTAATGACCTCACAACCATTACGAATGATCCTGCACAGCCCCAGCCAGTCAGGACGATTGGCTAAGTGGGCCATAGAGCTCAGCGAATATGATATTGAGTATAGACCTCGAGCAGCAGCGAAAGCTCAGGTCCTTGCCGACTTTATCATTGAGCTAACATCCGAGCAGTTAGACTCCGAAATGGAATCTCCGAAGTGGAGCCTATACGTCGACGGAGCCTCGTCAAAACAAGGCTCTGGTATCGGCCTAAGGCTAACTTCTTCAGCAGGAGAAACCATCGAACAGTCATATAGGCTCGGATTCAGCGCCTCGAACAACGAAGCTGAATATGAAGCACTAATCGCAGGGTTGAAGCTCGCCCTAAGCCTCGGAATCCGAGAGCTAAATGCCTATAGTGATTCACAGCTAGTAGCTAGCCAGTTTCACGGAGAATATGAAACGAGGGACGAAAGAATGGGGGCATATCTCGAAGTCGTCCAGAACCTCACTAGGCAGTTCGACAAATTCGAGCTAACGAGAATCCCACGAAGAGAGAACTCCTCAGCAGATGCGTTGGCTGCTTTAGCTTCCACGTCAGACCCTCTCGTAAAACGAATTATACCCGTAGAAGGAATCGAGAAACCAAGCATCGACATAGCTACTAAAGCTGAGAAAGAGAGCAAGCTTACAGCGCAATTCGAAGGTACCTGCCCCGAAATGGTAGCTACCCAGGTTCTCACAACATTTTGGTTTCCAAAAACCAGAATATGCAGTGCAAAAAAGCATACCTCCGGGAACACGATCCAAATCACGGAAGATATTCCTCGAAATTCAGACTCCTTAGAGCCTGATCTCGAGAATACCCCCGGGGGCACCAACTCAGACCCAATCATCTGTAGAATTCAGACCAGAAGCCGTACAGCTCTCAAAAATTCATCTGGAGGTATTCCTCGGAATTCGGACCCTCTGGAGCCCAATCCTACCAATACCTCCGGGGGCACCACGACACCAGGTCCCGAACAGGAACCTCCCTCGTCTCTCCATAACAAAGTTGTAGGAAGAGAGGATTGGAGAATTCCAATCACGCAATACATCCTGGAGGGAAAGACTCCACCCAACAAATGGGAGGCCCGAAAGCTCAAAGCATTAAGCGCAAGATATTGCGTTACCGAATCTGTTCTCCTCAAACGAAGCATTTCCGGACCTTACCTAAAATGCGTCCATGGCCTCGTTGCTATGAGACTCATGAAGGAAATGCACGACGGTTCCTGCGGGAACCACTCTGGAGGAAGAGCTCTAGCCATCAGAATCAAAAGGCAAGGATATTTCTGGCCTACCATTATTGCAGATTGCGAGGCCTACTCCTCTTCATGCGACAAATGCCAGAGGCATGCACCGATTATACACCAACCTGCGGAAAAGCTGTCTAACATATCTGCCCTTTATCCATTTATGAGGTGGTCCATGGATATCGTGGGACCACTAGTACCATCAGGAAGTGGAAAGAAGAAGCTACGCTACCTCCTAGTCTTAACGGACTACTTCACAAAATGGATAGAGGCTGAAGCTTTCCAGCAAGTAACCAGGGTCGAGGTCGAGCAATTTGTATGGAAAGATATCGTGTGTAGACACGGTGTCCCATACGAAATCGTAACTGACAATGGAGGACAATTCATATCCCACGATTTCAAAATATTTTGTGACAAGTGGAATATCCGCCTGACCTTCTCATCACCTCGCCGACCTCAAGGTAACGGACAGGCGGAGGCTGCTAATAAATCAGTATTGGCAAACCTCAAGAAACGCCTCGGAACCCAGAAGGAATTCTGGTCAGAGAAGTTACTTGAAGTACTTTGGGCATGTCGAACCACCCCACGAAAGGCTACAGAAGAAACTCCTTTCTCCTTAGCATATGGGATGGAAGCCGTCGTTCCAGCTGAAACCATTGCTGGTAGCCTCCGCCGGGAACTCTGTACGTCCAATCCCGCAGCTAATGATCAGCTCCTAACCGACAACCTCGATCTAATCGAGGAAAGACGGGACCGAGCTTTGATTCGCATTCAGAACTATCAGCAAGCAATGGCACGACAGTACAATTCCAAAGTCAGGCTCCGGCAGTTCGCTGTAGGTGACCTAGTACTTAGGAAAGTTTTCGAAGGAACCAAAGAACCAAATGCTGGGAAGTTAGGAACTAACTGGGAAGGTCCCTATGAGATCATCCATGTAGTACGACCTGGCGTTTACAAGATCCGAAAGGTGCGAACCGGGGTACCTGAAATCAGATCGTGGAACGCCACGAATCTTAAGAAATATTATCATTAGGTACCTAAAATTCCTGAACTACGTTAGGCTTGATCCCTTGACTGGGTACGTAGGCAACTCCGTCATGAGTGCAGCCCCAACCTCATTTCAACACTTCGTTCATTACAAGCAACGGGGGCATATGTCTGATTAAAATCACATAGCCCACGCAGCAAATGTATGATCATTATAATACAACAATTGTATGATTACTACGATACCATGTATCCAATTATCAATAAGGAAATCATTTTACATGTCTCAATTCTTTAACAAAACAGGTCCCGACGAACCTGAACCTAAGGTCTTAAAATCCTTAACAATTCTAAAGGTCTTAAAATCCTTCGAAACAATGTCAGGTCTCGACGAACCTGAACCTAAGGTCTTAAAATCCTTCAGACAATATCAGGTCTCGACGAACCTGGATCTAAGGTCTTAAAATCCTTACCAAATCCCCGAGGTCTTAAAATCCTTACCAAATCCCCGAGGTCTTAAAATCCTTATCAAATCTTCGAGGTCTTAAAATCCTCATCAGATCACAAAGGTCTTAAAATCCTAAGCAAGTCTCGACGGGTCTTAAAATCCCACAAACAAATTCAGGTTCCCAAGAACCCCCACCTAAGATGTCCAGATTAAACTTAGGTCCCCAAAAAACCTTAAGTTAATCACGACACTTCAAGAAATCCTCTTAAGGAACCGAAAACAACTAAAGTCTTCCAGACTTATCGTAAGATCCGATTATGATCAAGTGGTCACATTTTACGACTAACGCTAAAAACTCAAAATGAAAGGAAAACCAAGTTTAAAATTAAAACAAGGGTTTAAAAGCCTCCCCAGGCTAACAAAGATTCAAAGTTTGAACAAAGGTTTAAAAGCCTCCTCAGGCTATAAATCCTGAAAGCAAAAGAAGCCCATTGGGCAGAAGTTTTAAACATAGAGAGCATCGGCTCTTAACCTTCCTTGGATCCGGGATCAGCTTCACCATCCTTATCCTCCTCGATAGGATCATCTTCTTGGGCAGGAACCTCTTCTTCAACATCTTGGTCATCACCTCCCGGGGTCGCCTCAACGGGGACTAAGTCAGGAGAGACCGAACCCAAGTTAGAACCATATTCTCCAGAAAACGTCAGATTAAACATATTAATCTCGAAAGTACCTGAACTCTCGGAGAATTGGGGAATGGGGAGCTTGCTGACTGAGAAATCAGAAACTTGAGCCTTCTCGTACGCAGCACCAACATCCGGGATCAAAACCATCAAGCGATGATACTCATCCTCAGCACTCTCAATCTCCTTAGATAATAACTCTTTCAGAAGCTCGGTATTTGCCTGAAGCTCTTGAGCGTAAATCAGAGCATCAGTCTCTTCCTTTTTCTTGACAAACTTCTCCTTCACAGAGGTCAGGATCTTGTTGTAGGCTTCGGCCACCTCCTTCTTACCCTTCCTGACAGCTAGCTTAACTTCAGCCTCTTTGTTCTGTTGGCTAACCCGAGACGAAGCGATCAACTCTTGGACCTGGTGCTCAGCTATCCTGCGAGCAGCGTCTAACTCATTGATTTTCCTATTCTTCACCCGAATATCGATGGCCTGACTCTCGATCTTCCCTTGTTGAGTATCAGCCTTCAAACCAAGCCTCCCGACCTCAGCTTCAAGCTCAGAAACTCGAGCACGAGCCAGGTCGAGCTCCATCTTGGTAGTCTTGAACAACTCAGTGGCCTGAGCTAAGTCTCTAGCGCTAGGAGCATCATGCACGGTCTCTTCAAACCTCAGCTGAGCCCTGTTAATGGCTCCGGCCAGCTAAAAACAAAAGAAAATATATATGTTCAGATGAAACATTAGATTAACAGCGAGCCAAAATAAAAATGAGATTACGTACTTGACCCATGTGGTGAGCTATCTCAATGTACTCTTCCTTGTTGGATAGACCATTGATTGATGGCATGGAGCATCCCACCGTTTTCATATGCCTCATGATGGTTGCCAAACCCCAAGGATCATCCAATATCGATCCCGGCTTAGAATGGGAGAAGTTCCAACCCACGGTCCCTCCCCGAGAAGACGAGGAGGAAGACCTGGTGGGCCTATCTCCCAGATCAGTCCGAGACCTCTTGTTTCTCGGAGGTTCGACCTCGAGAGGATCTCTAGCAGCCTGAGGGTTGGCTTCAACCGTCGGAACCTCAGGACGGGGAACGACATCTTGAGTTCTGGGCTCAACTGGGTTAACGTCCTTAGCAGGGACAGAGGTCCCGTCATCAAGGACCTCCTTCAGTGAGCTGAGAAAGGCTCCTCCTTGGGTCTTATCGCTACCTCGCGAAGCACTGGCAGCTGCAGCAGGTTTGTTCCTGGAACGGAAAGAGGGCCTCATCTTGGGAGCTTGAGTCTTTTCAGTTTCGGAAGTACTAGCTCCGGTCGAAAGATCTACCACGAAAGGACCTTCAGAAACTAAACAATGGAAAGCTTGTTAAGCAAATCCAAAAAAAAAACATAATAACAAGCAGAATCCGAAAATTACCTTCTAAATCTTCAGCAGGAATCGGGTCAGGGAACCTGGCGTTATACCGATCCGGGAACCTAGCTGATTCAATGCGAGAAGAGGCAAAAGATGCCCAGGTATTGGAGCTTTGATTTAGCTTCCGGAAAAGAGCCCTAGACAGCTTCTCAGTAAGCTTAGGAGGATCCTCAATATCTGCACATGAAATCGAAGGTTCAGCAAATAATATTAATTAGAAACAAGGACAGAACGATCCTAAAAAGTCCTAACCAGATATATCGGACCAAACAACAGAGAGAGCACGACCCACGGGAACTGTCGTGGGGTCGATCTTGACATAAAAATATTTCTTCCTCCAATCATCATCACTACCGGAAGACTTGAAAAGACCAAGCCTAGGACGACAAGGAAGATAGTAGGTACCACTACCACCATCTTTGCTAGAGCTCTCCTTGATCGTGTAAAGGCTCATTAGCTCGGTTAGTCCAACAACGACTCCCTCCTCCTTAGCCCTGGTGATGAAACCATTTATCACTCGGATGGCTGAGGGACAAAGCTGAGAAAGGGCTAGTTGGTAATGATCAAGAAGATCTAATAGGAGATCTGGAAGTGGGAACCGGAGGTGGCATTTCGAGATATACTTCTCGTGAATGCAGAACCAACCTTCCGGGGCGGTTTCAGGGGTTTCGTCGGAGGAACAAGCCCTGACCAACTCCTTTTGACCATAAGCTTGAACCGCGAGGTTAACGACCTCTTGAATCTTCAACGAAGAAGGCGAGTGAGGGCCTAGAGAGGTGCTCCCGCCAGAGGCCTCCTTCTTCTTCACCCGCTTGGATACCCTCCCAGCGATTGAGTCCTTGGCTTCCTTCTTGTCTCTTTTCATTTTCTCACCGATCTCCTGCTTAACCTTCATTAAGCGCTTCCCAGAGGCGGAGATTCCGGTCTCACCGGAACCTTCTTTCGGAGGATCCATTAAAGAAAGAGGTAAGGAGAATCGAAAGGATTGGAAAGGGAAATGATGGAATAAGCTAATCTCCTAGGAACTAAGGGTTCTAAGAAATTCGCAGAGGATCAATGGTGAATCGAAGGATGAAAGTAAAAAAAAAAAAAATAAAGAAAGCGTAATAAAATAAAGAAGTGGAGGAGAAGTTACCTTGGAAACCGAGTGGGGGCGTGGAGAATATGGACAGTAGCAGTTAATGCTAGCTGCTTTATATCTTGTCACATCTCGAGACTCGGAAACTATTTTTCAAACTCTTATTAATCCAAACCGTCGATATAATCAAAGAAAATTCGCAGCCGTTCGATCAGATGAAAATAAATGTGGTTGAGATAGCTGGTAATCATGATCTCAACAAGAGAATCTAGCTTGGGCGGCTAGGTTTAGCTCCCGAGGATAACGAAGCCTCATCTCGAGAGCTGGGGGCAACTGTTGGGCCCAAATATGGCCCGATAGCTGATTGCTGAACAGTGAAGGATGGAAACAGGCCGCGAATGGCCCATCACGAATTCGGTACCTAAGAAGAGCCAAGTTAAAGCCGGAGGCTAAAAACTAAGGATCCTAACTAAGGAGGTCACGACGAAGAGGAAGCTCACGTCACAAACAGAAGAGGCGCAGGACTCGGTCAAGGGGAAGCTGTTGCAGATTCCACCTCGAGTGGAGAGGATCTCGGAGATCAGTTGCAAACAACCTAAAAAAGTCCAAAGCTATAAAAGGTGAAGGTCGAAGACCAAGAAAGGGATCCGAACCTAATCATATTTTCACTCAATATTCATTAAACATTCTTGCTTGTAATTCTCTCGTGATCTTTATATTCATAAAAGATCACCTTTTTGTAATCATCTCTTTTCTATTATATCAATACAAAACGAAGTTCATTCATCAAGTTCTTACGGGATTCAGCCCGCGATAATCTTTCCCTAACCTTTCCTAAACATAAAACCTGATCTAAAATCTAGGTGTGAGTTTAATCCCTCACAGATGATAGAACCACGTATTTCTAACGCTATTTTAACTTTGATAAAACGATACAATGCTTTTTTAAAACAGCAATTAACTGAATGCTACAATTCTCCTAATCAATGGCACATGAGACGTATAGATGTTTTATAAAATAAGATACCGATGAAAAAGAAAAATAAAACAAAAACAACGACTTCCAAGAACAAGACCGCTCTCTTTTTAGTATATACTACATACGAACCAAAAATTGTCAGAATATTACACACAAAAAAACAACTTAAGAAGCTCAGAATATTATTCAAGAACCATGCTAAAACATATTGGTCGAAGTAGACCAATTCTTTATTTTTCAAATAAGCACACTCTAAACCCTTATTATGTTTCAAACAGCGACGGTGAGTAACTGACCATTTCCAAGCGCTATTTAACAAACCAAATCACTGTCTGTTCATATCTCCCAAGCATATGTATTTGATCTGCATCGAAGCCAAATCGTCAGTAAACGAAATGTAATTTACAAACAACTTTATGCTTATATATAAATTTACAAGACATGTTATGTGCTATGAGTTGGTATCTGCGAGCATTTACATTGCAAGCTTTATAACCCTCTAATCTCTGAACAAGCTGATTCGACAAAATGAAGCATAGGTCGATAAGATTAGAGATGAGTGTCGCTGTGAGTTACCTCATGGTATTCGTCCATACCGTACTTGGATCCTTCCCTTCCAAGACCAGACTGCTTCACTCCCCCGAATGGAGCCACCTGCAATTTAAAAGATGTCAGCAAATGTATGATTATGATTTTGAAGAATGTGCTTCTTCCATTTCTGGTCTTGCCTCTGTTGATATGATTCCTTCGTTCACCCCTACAAGTCCGTATTCAAGTGCTTCTGAGACACGCCACGATCGTTGCACACTGTTTGTGAATATATAAGCAGCAAGTCCTGCACACACACACATTTCGTACGTCATTTCCTTTATCATGTTAAAGAAAGGTTGCTAAGATTGCATGAGGACGAACCTGCAATAGTGTCATTAGCGATTCTGATAGCGTCCTCCTCAGTTTTGAATCGAATAAGGGGAGCTACTGGTCCGAAAATCTCCTCCCTAGGAAAATCAAATAAGTTCTTTCTGATGAAAAATGCGAGGAATACTAAATGTTTCTATCTTTAGAGACAAAAAGGGTATAAAACTGCAACTGTCTGAATCTTCCATAGCTTACTTAGACATGATCATGTTGCTCGTAACATCACGGATAACAGTAGGCTCATAAAAAGTCATCCCTAGACTGTGCTTTTTGCCGCCGAGAAGGATTTTTGCTCCCTTTAAGAAGAAAACAACAGATAACATAAAGAAATACCTCTTGTTAGTATGAATCGGGAAAATAAAAGATTTTTTTTGTTTTGCTGGATGACATACAAATACGAAGTATAAACCGATTAACTTAAAAACCAAGGATGGCAAAGATGCATAAGGGAAAATACAAACCTTGGAAACGGCATCTTCTACGAATGACTCTACCTGACAATTAACACGAGTGCCATCAAATACTAAATCTTGACAAAAGAAAAGGAAGCTATTAATAATGTACCTTCTGAATTGCTGCATCGTTAATAAGTGGACCCTGTAAGAATTTTGAACTCACAAGTAAGTTTACAGAAAAATAGCAGAGCAAATAAGATAGTAGACTCAGTAAACCTTGAACTAGCTTGATGTTAGTTGACAGAACCAGAAAGAAGGTACCAATAGCCTGTTTCTCTATATTCATAGCAAATTGCCTTTTCTAATTTTGTAATCACCCAATCATCAAGAGTAAAACACCACAAAGCAGAAGCGTAAGCCGAAAAAGGCATACCTGGGTTGTCCCCTCCTTAAAACCATCCCCTACTTCTAATTTTTGAACCGCTTCAGAAAAGGCCTCAGCAAATTTATCATAGATACCTGTGGAAAATATATAAAATATTACGTTAATAACAGATGAAAGATCCATTAGGGGTATGCCGAGTAACCAAATTCTTACCATCTTGCACAAGTACCCTGTTCGCACAAACACACGTCTGACCACTATTCCTAAATTTCGCTGCAAGCTGCGAAATCACAAATCAAATAGGTAATATAACGATCTAGTATTGACAATCCCCATAGTACACCACCGAGAAAATTGTGCTTGAAACAAGGAGGGTTAGGTGGAGTTTGGAAGTAATAACCAGTTTAAGGAATAATACACATATCTTTTATGGAAAAGGAATGGGATACGTCACATTAGAGAAATTTCTAGATAGACCAATGTTTTGCACCTTTTGGATAAATCAATGCCTTAACACTCATGACTTTCACTTACCGTTCCTCTTACTGCTACATCCAGGTCTGCATCATCAAATATTATGGAGGGTGCATTGCCGCCTAGTTCTAGAGAAACCTAGAACAAGGAAAAAAAAGGGAAGAGTTATCATCGATATTTAATCTGGAGAATATTTTTCAACTAGCATGATACTGATACTTAAGCATACCTTCTTGACAGTAGGTGCAGCAGCTGCCATCAACTTCTTCCCAACTGCTGTTGATCCTGTGAACGTGATTTTCCTCACCTGAATAGCACAAGAAGAAAACAGTCACTTGATAAGGTTACTTATATATTATCATGCATCACTACCAACGGCAGAGATACCAAGAAAACAGACAGTACACAACGATGCCTAGAGAAACCTGTGGACTCGAAAGCAAAGCATCCCCGATTTCAGGAGCATTTCCCATGACCACATTAAGTGCACCCTGTCAAAAAAAAACTTGCAAATGAATCATACTAGTCTTTAAGCCACAATAGTCATAGATTAACGGGTGTCACATCCGATTAGTAGCCATATTTGAAGACAGTACAAGCACTTGAAAATGGGTCGATAAAATCAGATCACATGTTATAACGAAAAGACTACGTGTTTGAAATTTACACATTAGCAGGCCATCTCCCTGACAGGAGGGTATCAAACTCGATTAGACCAGAGATGCTGGTGGGTTATATAGTTCAAGCCTAAAATGGTAACTTACTGGAGGAACTCCAGCTTGAAGTGCAAGTTCGGCCGCAGCAAGTGCTGTCAGGGGCGTAAGTTCAGATGGTTTAACAACCACCGTGCAACCAGAAGCCAGAGCTGGACCAACCTACAGTACGTCAACCATCCACATCAAACTTAATGAAAAAAGTTAAACGTAATCTACTGGGGTAGTATACTAGACAGACTTTTTTATAGAAAAAGAAGGTAAATTGCAACGATGCAACAAGCAAGACCTTTCGAGTAATCATAGCTAAGGGAAAGTTCCAAGGGGTAATTGCGCCAACAACACCAATAGGCTGCACAGAAAATTAAGAGAGTCAAGCAGTGCAAGTGTAATGTAAACGACCTGCTATTGTAAATACAGCCAGTCAGCCACATGACAAGAAAAAGGGTCACGAGAAATCTCGACATATAAAATGGAATCCACAAAGCAAGTTTTCATGTAGGCTGTAGCGTTGCTACGGGACAGAAATTTCAAGAATATTTCTTGAGAAGCTGGGAAGCAGAGTAATGTCACCAGATAGCCTGGCGATTATTTAACCATAACATTTACAACTAGCGCCTCCAAGCTAAGCTAAGGATGCAGAGTTATGTAACTCAAAAATGAAAAGTTGCATATATAGGAATATATGAATCAGAAATCTTGGCAAACCTGTTTTAGGACCAACAACCGGCGATCAGACGAATTAGGAGGAATTATATCACCGTATACACGTTTTGCCTCCTCCGCATAGTACTCAATAAAACTTGCCCCATATGCGACCTGCAAACTAAATTACAGAATCATATACTGCATTTAAGAGGTGACTGCAACATCTGAAACAAGCTCAAATCAGCACACACAAAGTTCTCAGATATAAAATGAATCGTCTACCTCCCCTACAGCCTCCTTTAGTGGTTTTCCTTGCTCCAAAGTAATAAGTTGTCCAAGTTCTTCCTTGTGTGCAACCAGGAGGTCAAACCTGTGTTTGGAAGAAACGAAAGCATATCACGAACCTCGGTTCCAGTAACGTGTAATAGCTTAAAACAGGATACCATAAAATCTCCCAGCTCACGCATAATACTAACCTTAAACATTAACAAGGGAGCAGCCTTTTGTTTTCAAAAGCCTTTGATACTATTACCGTAATTCAATTTCATGTGAATTTGACATTCTTCCGTTGCAATACAGACCATATAAGTTATAATCCTAAAACATGCCAATGCACACTGCAAATGTAAAAAAAAAGTAGGCATTGCTACAGGATAAAAGTTTGTACCATCTCCTCAAAACTTTACTCCTCTCTCCAGCAGTCCGTCTGCTCCAAGCTGAATGTAATAAAAATATATATATTACAAGGAATAATCCTTCCAAGCACATTGTGCAGTGGGAATAGAAGTGACCACAAACATTGAGTAGAGAAAGAAAGCCAAGGGGTCACGTACATTGGAATGCTTCGTAAGAAGAAGCAATAGCATCATTCGTCTCTCTAACTCCCATACACGCAACATCAGCCACAATTTCACCTGTTGCTGGATTGTTAACCTGTCGAGAGAGAATACATGATGATGCCAACAGAAGAAACTCCACCAAAAAGAGTAGATTCGAAAATCAAGATGTATGACCGACCTTGATAGTGGTCTTATCATACGAATCAATCCACTTCCCTCCTATTAGACCTTGCGTTCGTAACAGACCTGAGTTCCTGAGCTTCTCGGAAACGCTTCGTGCATCCATAGTCATCTGAATAATCAAATTGAATTGACATATAACAAGTTACGAATTTCCCCAGTCAATGTTCAACAACTATCGTAGTAATTGGCAACTAACGAGATCTGGATACACTATTGATCTATCGGAACCTATATCAGCGATAATTAAGAAATCTCTCGATCGTTTTTTCGCGATTGAATACAACAAATCTAGGAGGAGTAAGTGAATACAAAAGAAACGGTTGAGGATGGTGAACCTGGCGAGACTGAGAAGAGACGAGGATGGGAGTATGTGAGGAGGAGACGAGGATCCTTCGGCAACCGACGATGGCTACACGCGCTGCAGCTCCGACTACCATTGATTTTCAATCGAACAGAGAAGACGACGACGAGGAAAAGAGTAGCGAGAAGAGATATCAAACTGTAAGCGATGATGAAAACGAGTGTGAAGAAGAGGACAGATCAGATGAGAGGATACAAATGTAAAATATCTTTCTTCGATTAAAAATGGAAGGCTAGTATTTATAAAATCAGACAGACAGGTCGGTAGGTTGGTGATATTTGACTGTATGCGAGAGCGCTACTGCAAAGCATACTCCACGTGGCGTTTACATCATGCTGCGAGAGTGCTACTGCAAAGTATTAATCCACGTGGTGTTTACAACGTATTATATGGAGTGGATTGAAGTATAGAAAAAAAAAACTAGAGGATCCACGTTTTATTTTTCATTTTATACCAACAATTAATTGCAAACTTAGAGCGAGGACAATACATAATAACACATAAACTAAAATCCACGTTATGCATGAAAATAACTGGAATATGATCATATAAATCGATAAATGTATTTGTTTTATTTTATTTTTGTTAACTACCATTTTTAGTAAACTGCTTAAGTCAAAAATGATCTAAAAACAATATCTGACTAGTGACTGTTTTATTCATACAGAAAAATATATGTAATACATTTTGGGCTCTTCTTTAAGTATTTGTTTATTTATTTGATATGACAAAAATATTTATTTATTTATTTATTTATTTTGTTGTAAATAGTTTCCCTCCCATGCTAAAAGATCGATCATCTTCCCCTGCGACTCGGATCTGTGTTCTCCGTCGTTTCCCTCTGATTTTGTTCGGCAATGAGTTCCAACGTTGGATCGTCTGAGCCTTCCGGTGTAAAGAAGACCTCCAAGCGACCACAATGTGATTTATCTCACATTTTTTAAAATGATCTATCCTACATTGTTCCTTGTTAATTATAACTTTTTCACACTACAAGAAAACACGTTGATTCTGAGGGAAATACCGAGGGAAAATGAGTTCCTCGAAAATTAGTGACAAAATATCGAGGAAATACCGAGGAAACCAAGAAATGGGGTTTCCTCGAAATTTCCTCACATTTTTTTGAGGAAATTTCGAGGAAGACCAACTTCCTCGGTATTTTTCGAGGGAATACCGAGGAAAGCCGGGTCGTCTGAAAAAACCGACGGATATTTCTAATATTTCGACGATATTTTGTAGCCGTTAGAGAGCCGTTGGGAGAGCCGTTGGGGGATTTAAACTATTTCGAGGAAATTTCGAGGAAATGTCTGTTTCCCTCGAAATTTCCTCGAAATTTCCTCAGTATGCCGGGAGGATTTCATCTATAAATACAGCAACCCCTCTTCCTCTTCATTCACTCCATTTCTTTTCTTCTTCTCTCCTAGTCTCACGAATTTGATTCCAAAAAAACATGTCTTCTTCAAATTATTTTCGTTCTTGGATGGATCGACCTCATTTGGATCCGGACACGAGATTGCTTACGGAAGAATACAATCAAGGTATAATCGAGTTCATGAGGGTAGCTCGCCAACAACCGGAAGCAGAAACAGGTAAGTTAAGATGTCCTTGCTCTAATTGTAAAAATAGAAAAGTTATTAAAGAGTGGGATGTTTGGACTCATCTATTATTGAGTGGGTTTACACGAAGTTACAAAATTTGGTATCATCATGGGGAAACTGATTATGAACTTGGTAGTACTAGCGAACCTCAGCCGGTAGTTAGATTAGAAGAACCAGTTAGGGCGGATGTAGATTATGGTGTAGGTACTGAGCAGATGATAAATGATCATTTTAGAGGGGAAGATTTACCCAATGCAGAAGCTAGGAGATTTTATGAAATGTTGGATGCTGGAAAGCAACCATTGTACGAAGGTTGCAGAGATGGTCATTCAGCTTTATCATCTGCTATGAGACTGATGGGCATTAAAACAGATTATAACTTGGCTGAAGACTGTGTGGATGCGATAGCTAATTTTGTTAAAGGTATTCTACCTGAGGATAATGTAGCTCCAGGTTCATACTACGAGGTTCAAAAACTCGTAGCTGGGGTTGGTTTATCTTATCAAGTAATAGATGTATGCAGCGATAACTGCATGATTTATTGGAGGGCGGATGATCAGCGGACTACATGCAAATTTTGTGGGAAGCCTCGTTATAAAGATACGAGTGGAAGAGTTCCAGTGCCATATAAAAGGATGTGGTATTTGCCTTTGACGGAAAGGTTGCAGAGGTTGTATCTTTCAGAACGCACAGCGGAACGAATGAGATGGCATGCGGAGCACTCAACTGATGGTGAGATTAGACATCCTTCAGATGCAAAAGCGTGGAAACATTTCCAATCAAAGTATCCCGACTTTGCGTATGAGAGAAGAAATGTCTACCTTGGATTATGTACTGATGGTTTCAGCCCGTATGGGAAGAGTGGAAGACAATATTCTCTATGGCCAGTCATTGTAACACCATACAACTTACCCCCAAACTTGTGCTTGCGACGAGAGTTTTTGTTTCTCTCCATTCTCGTTCCCGGACCAGAGCATCCTAAGAGATCACTTGATGTGTTTCTTCAGCCACTAATATATGAGTTGCAACAACTATGGGCTCAAAGTGCTGAAACATACGATATTTCGTGTAAAGAAAACTTTCAAATGCGGGCAGTACTAATGTGGACAATAAGTGATTTTCCAGCATATGGTATGTTATCTGGATGGACAACGCATGGAAGGCTATCATGTCCATATTGTCAAGATAGTACTGATGCTTTCCAACTAAAACACGGAAGGAAAACGTGTTGGTTTGACTGTCACAGGAGATTCCTACCACCTGATCATCCATATCGTAGGAGTAGGAATTTGTTTACGAAGAACAAGAGGGTGTTTGACAGTCCACCTGCAGAAATTAGTGGGGAAGGTTTGAAGACACAACTAAGAGATTTTGGTGCAGAAAGGACGCCAGACGTCGGTGGACATGCGCGTTTTCCGGTAGATGCTGTTGGAAACCTACATAACTGGCACAAAAAAAGTATATTCTGGGATCTGCCATACTGGGAGGATCATTTGCTAAGGCATAATTTAGATGTCATGCATATTGAGAAGAACTTTTTTGACAACCTCATGAACACGATCCTTAACGTTCAAGGTAAAACAAAGGATAATTTGAAGTCAAGACTGGATTTAGTTGATATATGTGATCGTTCAGAACTTCATGTTGATGGGAATGGTAGGGCTCCTTTTCCCATTTACCGACTTGATGCAGAGGGAAAAAATGCGTTCTTCGATTGGATTTCAAACGATGTGGAATTTCCAGACGGTTACGCATCTAATTTGCGTAACTGTATCGACAGAAAGGAAGGAAAGTTTATTGGTTTAAAAAGTCACGATTGTCATGTGTTGATGCAGCGCTTACTTCCGTTTGCTTTCAAGGAACTATTACCACGAAATGTTCATGAAGCAATTGCAGGGATAAGTGCTTTCTTCCGCGATTTATGCTCCAGATCAGTGACTCTTGAAGGTATTGAAAATCTGAAGACTAACATAGCCGTGATTCAGTGCAACCTTGAGAAGATATTTCCTCCCTCATTTTTTGATGTTATGGAGCATCTTGTTATTCACCTGGCAAGAGAATTGGAACTTGGTGGTCCTGTGCAGTATAGATGGATGTATCTGTATGAGCGGTATATGTTCCATTTGAAGAAGATGGTGAAAAATCAGATCACCATATTTCGAGGAAATTTCGACGACCCCATTAAAAATATCGAGGAAATTTCGACGACCCGCGTTAATAATATCGAGGAAATTTCGACGACCCGTATCCGTCGGACCCTTCATAAATTAGGTTTTGCTTCTTCTTTTCCCCATTTCTCTCCTTTCTTCCTCTCCTTCTCCTCTCCTGCGCGGCGCCTCTCCTCTCCTCTCTTCCTCTCTCTTGCGGCGGCTCCTCTCCTCTCCTCTCCTCTCTTCCTCTCGGCCTCCTTCCTCTCCTCCTCTCTTCCTCTCCTCTCTTCCCATGTAAGTTCTTCTCTTCCTCTCTTCATAGATCTCGAAAATTAGGTTGTTAGATAGAAAATTCTAAGATTGAATGGATAGTTTAGGATTTGCATGTTTTGATTGTTGTTTGGATTGTTGGTATATTTTTTTTTGATTTATTTTGTGTTTTTGAATTTTTAAAACGTTTTTTTGGATTTTTTAAAACGTTTTTTTGAATTTAAAACTATTTTTTGAATTTTTAAAACGTTTTCTTGATTTTTAAAACGTTTTTTTTGAATTTAAAACTATTTTTTGAATTTTTAAAACGTTTTTTTGATTTTTAAAACGTTTTTTGATTTTTAAAACTATTTTTATATATTAAAACTATTTTTTTATTTATTAAACTATTTTTAATATATTAAAACTATTTTTAATATATTAAAACTACTTTTTCTAATTATTAAACTATTTTTAATATATTAAAACTTTTTTGTAATTATTAAACAATTTTTAATATATTAATTTTTTTTGTAATTATTAAACAATTTTTAAATATTAAAAATATTTTAAATATATTTAAACTTTTTTGTTATTATTAAACAATTTTAATATATTAACAAATTAAATAAATTATTTATATAAAGGTCTCAAGAGGAACATACCCGCTCTCGACAGCGTCGTGGTCGTGGTGGTTCGGTGAGCGGCTCCATTTCGGGTTCCGCATCGCCGTACAGCTCATACCAGACATCTCCCTCTCCATTTCCCTCTCATTCTCCTCCCGCTCCCGGTGTGGCACCCACTCCTGCTCCTGCTCCTGCTCCTGCTCATCAGGCACTTCTGAGAGTTGCGGAGTTTGTTCGACAGCCGGGTCGTGACCATCTTCCATATCTCACTCAGTACCCACGTGGGCAGGGTCAGACATGGTAATTAAACCTATTTTTTTTTCATTAAAATTTGATTCATTTAAAATAATTAATTCTTTTTATTAGGTTCGACCGATCCGGAAACGGGATCAGCGGATGGATCAACAGTATGATGTACTCGTCCCTCGACAATGGACATCCGACTTTCACTGACTTCCCTCTCGAGAAGCAGCATATGTGGTTTCAACAGTTTGCGGTAAGTATTCTATTTTTACTTATTTTTTTAATCTTTAATATTAATTTTCTACTAATTGTGTTTTTTATTTTCAGCAACAATTCAACTGGAATGCTGATGATACGTTGTTTATCTATCACCACTTCGTCCATAAAGTTATGGACAACTATGGGAAGCAGATGCACTCGTGGAAGAAGAAGTGGGAAATAAACAAGGTTGGTTTTTCTTTATGAAACAATTTTTTAATTTATTAAAATATTTTTTTATTTATTTAACAATTTTTTTTTTTTAAAGATCCCAAAAGGGATGGACCCCGACGTCTGGCGGGAGTTGTGTGTGCATTGGAGTAAGAACGAAGTGAGAGCAACTTCTTCCACCAACTCCACCAACCGCAAGAGCGACCGTAAGGGGAAGGGCATGTACGTCCATAACTTGGGTGCTCAATCTTTAGCCACTCTGGGAGATCGCTTGGTAAGCTTCGCGGTTTTTATTATATTATTTAAGATTCTAATTTTTTTTTGTGCATTTCTTTTTAATTACTAATGTTTGTTTAATTTATGTTTTTTTCAAGGCGGAAGAAAATGAGGGGGAGCCGGTTGATCATCTCCGCCTAATAAAGACGGCGTATACCAACAAGAAGACCGGCGAGATTGATGATGGTGTTGTGAGGGATGTGGTCACCCTCATCGACAGTCAGATGGAACAGGAAGTGTCTCAGCTTCAAACCGAGGATGACGATTCGACGGGATCGACCGGCTTGCCTCGGGTTCGGATCAACCAAATCGTTGAAGCGGTAAGTTCTTTTTTTAAAGTTCAATTCATTTTTTATATTATTTAAATTTGACATTTTCTTTTTCAGACGGTTCCAAAGAAGAAGGGCCGTTTGTTCGGTTTGGCTCGTCGGTCCAGCTCGGTTCCGTCTGCTTCTGCACCACCACCGTCCTATGTTGATCAAGAAGTCCTTCTGAGTCAGATGAGGGACAAGGATGCTCGCATATCTGCGTTGGAGTCCATGGTGGCGAGTCAAGAGGCGGGCTGGGAGGCACAAAGGAATCTCAACGAGCAAATGATGGCGATGATGAGGACCATGAACCCGAACTTGGAGTTCCCGACCATGCCAGACCCGAACGCCCAAAACCCGTAGTTTAATTTCTTTCAAAAACTCGAAATGTTTTCTTTTCATTTGTATGACTTTGAATTTTAAATAATATGTTTTCAATTTAAATTTTTATTTTATATTTTCGAATTTAATTTTAAAAATAATTTTTTAAAAAAAATTATTTTTAAAAAAAAAATTAATTTTCGGAAAATTCCGAGGAACAGGTGTCCTCGGTATATACCGAGGGAAGGGTTCCTCGGAATTTTCCGAGGGACATGTTCCTCGAAAATTTTCGAGGAAGGCAGCCCTCGAAAATTTTCGAGGAACACTGTCCCTCGGAAAATTTCGACGAACTCGGTTCCTCGAAAATTTTCGAGGAACACGGTTCGTCGAAATATTCCGAGGGACAGGGTTCCTCGAAAAGTTTCGTAGGTCTTTTCTCTCGGTATAATCCTCGGTATATACCGAGGGAATTGTTCCTCAATATATTCCGAGGACCTCTTCGACGAAGGGCAGTCCTCTAAATTTCCTCGGAATTATGTTTCCTCGAAATTCCGTCACAAAATTTCGAGGAAATTTCGACGGAAAATGAAATTTCGACGAGTTTTTTTCGAGGGACATTTTCCTCGGTATTTCGTCGGAATACGCTTATTCCGACGAAATACCGAGGAATATGTCCCTCGAAATCGGCGTGTTTTCTTGTAGTGTCACTTTGTTCTGCCATGCATTTCTTGTTTTATTTTCTCCCAGTAACGATTATGGGCATATAGACAGAACGCCAGAAACAAGATTCTCTGTTTCATGCTACCTTTTGATCTCTACGTTTATGCATGTTTCGTATCATGGGATTATCTCTTGACATGTGTGCAGCACAAGCATTCTTTGTATATTCTATGTTTGATGTAGATACGTCCATTAGCTTGGTCTTTAGTTTGAGTTATATATCCCTCCTGGACGGAAGTTTCATATTATTTGATAAGGTGTACGTCGCTGTTGGATTATTGTATAAACTTACGTTTGGTTGTTGAAATATTGGATTTGGTGAAAGTGGGTTAAATCTTTTGTCCGTAAACTTTACCACCCTTCTCCCAGAATCGTATTCTTTCTGCCTTTAAGACGTGTTGTTCTTTACTAGATTCAAAGTTTACTCAGCAGGAGCTTCCAGCGTGCAAGCCAATTCTTACTCCAAGTTGGGTGAGTTCCATCTCGGTTATGTCACATTCTTAGATTCGCAACTGCAATGTCACATACATATTTGAAAAAAAAAATGTTTATTATTTTATTTTTCTGTCTTCTGACTTCTCGATCGTTGCTATGTGCAGGTGATCTTGACATTTCTTGTTGCTGGAGTTGTCTTCATTCCCCTCGGAGTTATCTGCTTATTTGCTTCTCAGGGAGTATGTGCAGTACTAGGCAAATGTTTTCTCTATTTTCTCATGTTTTTGGTTTATTGACGATTAGTATGATTCATACATGCATGAAGGTGGTTGAGCTTGTTGATCGATATGACACAGACTGCGTTCCAGAATCTTCTAGGAGCAACAAGGTCGCGTTTATACAGGGCCAAGGAGATAAGACGTGTAACAGAACAATAACGGTAGGCATCTTCTTCTATGGGTCATGTATATGCTACTGTTCTCTTAATCATGGTTCCTTCACAAACTTGTCTCTATTTTTACAGGTCACAAAAACTATGAAGCACCCTGTCTATGTATACTACCAACTTGAGAACTTCTACCAAAACCATAGACGGTACTTTCCCTTATTTAACTCGATTTTATCTGTTACTTAGTTTCTTATTGACAGTAAGTTTGGTCACTCGAATGAGGTTTGCACATCTCTGGTTGATTATATGTGTAGGTATGTGAAAAGTCGGAACGATGCACAACTAAGAAGTCCAAGAAAAGAGGGTGATGTGAAGACTTGTGCACCTGAGGATAACGTGGCTGGACACCCAATTGTTCCATGTGGTCTTGTTGCTTGGAGTTTGTTCAATGATACTTATCAGTTTTCAAGAAATAGCCAAGAACTTCCTGTGAATAAGAAAGATATTTCATGGAAGAGTGACAGAGACAGCAAGTTTGGGAAAAATGTCTTCCCTAAAAATTTTCAGACAGGAGCTCCCATAGGTGGTGGAACTCTTGATCCCAAGAAACCGGTAATAAAAAAAATGTTTGAAGTATCAATTTGCATTCCTTTTTTCTGAGTTAGATGTAAACAGTTCTAAGAGTTCTTTGTTTAATATAGTTAAGTGAGCAAGAAGACCTCATAGTCTGGATGAGAACCGCGGCTTTGCCAATATTTAGGAAGCTGTATGGGAAGATTGAAACAGACCTGAATGCTGGTGATACCATAACGGTCTTGTTGGGGAACAACTACAACACTTACAGCTTCAATGGAGAGAAGAAGCTCGTGCTATCAACCACTAGCTGGCTCGGTGGAAGGAACGACTTCCTCGGGGCAGCGTATCTCACTGTAGGCAGCATCTGCTTGTTCTTGGCTGTTGCATTCTCTGTATTGTATCTAGTTAAGCCAAGGTACGTTTTCAACAATGCTCTTCTTCTTCATTTTGTTAAGACATTTTAGTGAAATGATCTTGTTGTCTTATGGGTTTCAGGCAACTCGGAGATCCCTCGTACCTTTCGTGGAACAGAAGTCCTGGAGGTTGACAGATAATAGAGTTCTTTAATCTTCATGCAGTGTCAGGCTTTTTCCCTTTATCGCCAAACAGCAAAACAAAATAGATGAAAAAAGTATTTCACTAGTCCTTTTTTTCTTGATAAACAATATATATAGTCCTTTTATAATTCGATATTGTCAGTAATAACATTTAATTTTTCTTGTATTTTTCTTTGTTTATCATACACCACTGGTAAGATCATTGCCACTTAATGATGTTTACATAAATAATTTGAATCATATACTCCAAAATGAATATTTTTTTTTTGAAAAAAAAAACTCCAAAATGAATATTGACAAGAGAATGTTATAGTACTTGGCTTAACCATAATGTAAGCTGTTTTTTACTTCTTGTGGCTTCTGTGGTGATTGGTTTTGAATTAAGAAATATCACAGAACTAGTATTTTCAAAAATACTTTTTCATTAAAAGTAGATATAGTCATTTTTATTAAAAATACATATTTGATAAATAATATATACAGTCCTTTTTAATTAATAATGTGAATCAAAGTTATGTAATAAAAATGTATATATAAAAATAAATGCTATTAGATACAAAGTTTCAAAAAAAAAAATTTATTACCAAAGTAATTTTGTGTGAAAATGCTAATTTATATTCGTATCTTTTCATTTAGATAGTATTGTATCTACAATCCACCTGTCAGATTAATTTCTACACGTGTCACGTTATTTCTTTTTTGCTTTGTTTCATTGTGGGGTCAGATCCGATATCGTAATTTAATTGGTCTAAAAGGATTAATAGTTTAATACTTAAACATAAGATCACTTTAACCAAACTATTTAATTATCAGTAGTTTATTATTATTATGCTAAGCCAGATTTTCCAGACATCTTTGGTCGTCACCGCTTGAACTAATCGGAAGTATATTCCTTTTCTCTGTCCTTCTTAAATTTATCTTTAGTACAATGTTTTATTTAGCCTCTGTGTGTTGTTTCACAACAGTCTGGAATTGTCTCTGTGACTGACTCTTTTAACTCTTTACTGTTTGATGATGATGATGAACCAGGCTCATACGACGGCGTTTCGGTTGTTTCTGGTATCTCCTCCATGTCTATTTCTTCCTCTACCAGCCTCCGTTCGTCTCCGATCTCAGGTTAAGTGATTCTTCGCTTGCATGCTCGTGAATCATTTATCTGATTTCTTCGTACTCGGTTCTGTGGTAATCTTGGTGATTTCTCTGAGCTTAATGGAGATTGAAGTAAACTAGCTTCAGTTTGATGATACTGTCTGAACTGTTACGCAATGGAAATATCTGATTTGGTGTTTTTTTTTGTGTTTTGTTTATTTCCTTCACACTCATTGCTTAGTGTTGATTTTGATCTATTACATTCTCTTACCTGAGATTGTTGCATCAGTGGTCGAATTAATTTGAGATGTTTTCTCGTTGTGCAGCTACTCTGGAAAGGAGACTACTGGCAGTACAAAATACAAGAGCTAACAATGTGGTAAACTAAACTAAACTAAACAGCTGGTTTAGTTTTTTTTTTTGAAATTTGCAATCTTGTACTCCTGCTTGCTTCTACAATGATAGTTTTGGTCTAAGACCAACTGATATTCTTACATTATATATATCCAGAGCTTTGAGCAGACAAAGGAAAAGATTAGGAAGATGTTGTTGGAAAAAGTGGAGCTTTCTGTTTCGGCTTATGACACCAGTTGGGTAGCAATGGTTCCATCACCGAGCTCCCAGACTGCTCCACTTTTCCCACAGTGCCTGAACTGGTTACTGGAGAATCAACATGAGGATGGATCTTGGGGACTTGATCATCATCCATCTTTTAAGAAGGATATGCTATCGTCTACATTGGCATGTGTCCTCGCTCTGAAGAAGTGGGGAACTGGTGAAAGGCAAATAAGCAAGGGCCTACAGTTTATTGAGCTCCACTCTGCTTCAGTCACTGATGAAACCATAGAGAAGCCAGCAGGGTTTGATATTATATTTCCTGGGATGGTTGAGTATGCCAGAGACTTGAATCTGGTGATCCCATTGGGATCACAAGTGGTTGATGCCATGTTTCAGAAAAGAGATCTGGATCTTACAAGGTATAATACACCTACTCTTATATTACCATACTAAGATGACATTGAAAGCTTTAGCTCAACTGAAAAAGATCCTTTGGTAACAAACTTTTGTTGATTTAATGTTTGGTCTGTGATAGTGAAAGCTTTTCAAGGGGAAGAGAAGCGTACCTGGCCTATGTCTTAGAAGGAACAAGAACGATTCAAGATTGGGATTTGGTTGGTAAATACCAAAGGAAAAACGGCTCACTGTTTGATTCTCCAGCCACAACAGCAGCCGCGTTTACTCAGTTCAGAAACGATGGGTGTCTCCGTTATCTCTCTTCCCTCTTCCAGAAGTTTGAGGCTGCAGGTCTGTTAATCACTTTGGTTGTATCTAAAGACTCTCACTGCTAATATATTTGCTTTATCATTTGCAGTTCCCACAGTATACCCCTTTGAGCAATATGCACGCCTTAGTGTAATTGACACACTTGAAAGCTTGGGAATCGATAGGGACTTCAAGAACGAGATCAGAAGCGTATTGGATGAAACTTATAGGTAAATCTAGTTTTAAACACACAAAATTCAATGTTTGTATTCATGATTTTTCTTAAACCATCATTGACCAACAGATGCTGGCTGCGTGGGGATGAAGAGATATGTTTGGACTTGGCCACTTGTGCTTTGGCGTTCCGGTTATTACTTGCTCATGGCTATGATGTGTCTTATGGTGAAGTGACATCTTTCTTTTAGATGAATATAGCTTAGGCTATAGGAAACTGCATCTTTCTTTTAGATAAAGGCTTTGTGTTTTGTTGCAGATCCTCTGAAACCATTTGCAGAAGAATCTGGTTTCTCCAATACTTTGGAAGGATATCTGAAGGATAAAGTTTCTGTGTTAGAACTGTTTAAGGCTGCTCAAAGTTATCCACATGAATCAGCTTTGAAAGAGCAGTGTCTGTGGACTAAAAGATATCTGGAGATGGAACTATCCAACTGGCCGATCACCTCTGTTCGAGATAACTACATCAAGAGAGAGGTAACCTCTGAGATTCTTATCCTTTCCCCATGAGAGCCTTAAAGAGTAATCAAAATCTGAGAGTCTTATCCCTTTTTCAGGTTGAAGATGCTCTTGCTTTTCCCCCCTACGCAAGCCTGGAAAGATTGGATCATAGGAGAAGATTACTCGGAGGTTTTTGTTTAGAAAACACAAGAGTTATGAAGACATCCTATTGGTAGCATCTGATCTTTTCATTTATTGTTTGCTAAAACGATGAGAAAAATTAAGACACTATGTCTCATTAGTTTTCCTCTGTTTGTTAGTTTTCCCAATATTTGCAGCTCTGATATCTTGAAGCTAGCTGTGGAGGACTTTAACTTCTGTCAGTCCATACACGGTGAAGAAATGAAACGTCTTGATAGGTCCACTCCCAGCTTCTTCACTTTATTCAGTGTTCTCTGTCATGACTGTTTCCTGTTCACGTGCCAGTTTCATTTGTTATGTCGGCTCATATGGCTAAATCTAATATCTCTTTAAATCTCTGCTCACCAAATTGCAGATGGATTGTGGAGAATAGATTGCAGGAACTGAAATTTGCCAGGCAGAAGCTGGCTTACTGTTACTTCTCTGGTGGTGCAACTCTTTTCTCTCCAGAGCTATCTGATGCTCGTGTATCGTGGGCCAAATGTGGAGTGCTGACAACGGTTATAGACGACTTTTTTGACGTTGGAGCTTCCAAAGAAGAAATGGAAAACCTCATACACTTGGTTGAAAAGTACACATCAATTTGGCTCTTCTTCAAAAGCTCTTTCTCTCTGATTGTTTCTATATAACACATGTTTCTCGCTTTACAAATTGCAGGTGGGATTTGAACTGTGTTCCTGAGTACTGCTCTGAACAAGTCGAGATCGTTTTCTCTGTTCTAAGGGACACGATTCTTGAAACAGGAGAGAAAGCATTCATCTACCAAGGACGCAGCGTGACACACCACATTGTGAAAATTGTAAATATGAATCATACATACTACACTTGATTATATTATATGTTAATCATTTCATATCAATTCATCTGAACCATAGTGAATTGGTGTATGCAAGTGGTTGGATTTGCTCAAGTCTATGTTAAGAGAAGCAGATTGGTCCAGTGACAAGCCAACACCAAGCCTGGAGGATTACATGGAAAATGCGTACGTATCATTTGCATTGGGACCAATTGTCCTCCCAGCAACCTATCTGATCGGACCACTAATGTCAGAAGAAACTGTCGGAAGCCCTGAATATAATCAGCTCTACAAACTCATGAGCACAATGGGTCGTCTCCTTAATGACATACAAGGCTTTAAGGTAAAGACTCGCTGCTTAATAGTATAAACTAAAAGTTGCAGAGTTGAAAGATGGTTAACTGTAATGTGTCCATGTTGTTGGTGGCAGAGAGAAAGCGCGCAAGGGAAGCTCAACGCTGTTTCATTGCACATGATACACGACCAAGACAATTGCAGCAAAGAGGAGGAGGTCATAGAATGTATAAAGGGTTTAGCAGAGAGGAAGAGGGTAGAGTTGCAGAAGCTAGTTTTGGAGGAGAAAGGGAGTGTGGTTCCAAGGGAGTGCAAGGAAGCCTTCTTGAAGATGAGCAAAGTGTTGAACTTGTTTTACAGGAAAGATGATGGATTCACTTCACAAGATCTGATGAGTGTTGTTAAATCTGTGATGTATGAACCTGTGACCTTACATGATGAGTCTCTAAGTTGATCAAGCAGGTAAACTTTTGCTTCAGAATAAGAAGAGGTTTTAAAAGAACCAAGCCTGACTATTTTCTTTATATATAATGAGTTCTTTTGAAAACAAAGTTTTACTAAATAAAATGTATAATTTAATCTTTTGATCTTTCAGACTTCCACCAGATCAGTTTTTTAACTTTGTAAAAAATGATGCTAAAATTAACTAGTTGAGAAATGTTAAAATAAATAAAAATGAAAAATGTAACAGTAGCAATAGTATTTTTTGAATACTCAAAACATATCCCTCAAAAGTTTGGCCAAAGCTTAAAAAGATCTCTTCTCATAAGAAACCAAACCATGAACTCCTCCTTCGATCTGTGCTGCACCGGTTCGAGTCTGTCACAAAAAACAAAAGCAGCATTCATTAACACTAGGCTCAGCCAAATCAGAGAGAGAGTTCTTACAACAAAGACAGTTCTCCATTCACCTCGAGCCTTAGAACGTTAGATCTCAACAGACCATGAGCAGATTGCAAGGAAGAAGCACCAAGGTCTTGAAAACCTTGCTTCACTGCGTGCATCGTGTAAGGTATCAGCTTCAACACCGAGCCTTTATCCGCAACCGCACCAACCACTCCTTGAGCAATCTTGAGGTTTGTTTTGTCTCCCAAGTATCTCTGATCACTTCCTTTTGTCATTGCTTCCAAAGATCCCATCCCACGGTACTTCTTGATCCTCTTACCATTCTATATCATTAACCACAAAACCGATCAAAACACGTAGTGTCAGCTAAATCGAATGTGATGATGATACCTTATACTCATAAGCCCCAGGAGCCTCAGTGCTTCCGGCTAAGAAGCTTCCCATCATAACAGTTGATGCTCCGAGTACTAGAGCTTTTACAATGTGACCTGAGTTTGAGATACCACCATCCGCTATAACCGGAACCCCGCTCTGAGCAGCGAGTGAACAAACCTTGTACACAGCAGTAGCCTAACAGAAACGAATCAGATTTAAGTCACATAAATTCAAAAAGTTAATTAATTCATCACCATCTTACCTGTCCACGACCAACCGCACAAACCTCTTGCGTGGTACATATCGAACCAGACCCCATACCAACTCTCAACCCATCAACTCCAGCTTGGATCAAGTTCTGCGCCTGGTAACTCGTCACAACGTTCCCACCAATCACATCCAACTCAGGATAACTCCTCTTCACATACTTAATCATCTCAAGCTGGTAAATAGAGTTCCCCTGAGAGCTATCCAGCACCACAACGTTAACCCCAGCGTTAACCAAATGCTCAAGCCTCTCCTTATCAGACTCCCTAGTCCCTATCGCCGCACCGACCATCCACTCCCCGTCTGCACCAACAGTCCCAGGCCCTGACTTGGGATACCCTCTAACCCTCTCTATATCGTCTTTAGTAACCACGTTCACAGTCTCGCCGTCCCTTTCGAGAACCACAAACCCCTTCTGCTTGGATTCTAACAAAGCTTCAATCTTCTCGATGTCAATGTCCCACGGTAGACAATACTCGCTGCCTTCACAGCTCTTCATGTAATCATATATCTTCATCTCTCTTTGCTCGTAGTTCATCTTCGTCCACTGAGATTTCGTGACGTATCCTAGCAACTTCGGAACAGTCATTGTTCCTAAAATCAAAATCAAAGTAAAGGTCAAAACTTTACGTTGGCCTAGTGGTTAAAAAAATGTCTACCGTCACTCGGGTTCGATTCTAGTTGATAAGAGATTATTAAAACGAATCTGATTCTGACCTGATTGCGTGACAAAGACGAAGGAGGAAGGACCAAAGGCATCCAACGAAGTGATCTCGTACTCCGGGAGCTTGACGCCGGCGTCGGAAGCGATGGGATGACGGAGGGACTTGGCTTGTCGGATCACGGACGCCTGAGCGGCGACGTCGCAGTTGTAGTGGACGATTCCGATCCCTCCGAGGGAGGCCATGGCGGCGGCCATGTGAGACTCCGAGACGGTGTCCATCGGAGAGGAGACGCAGGGGATGGAGAGGGGCACGCGCCGGCTGAGGCGCGTGGAGAGGGAGACGGCGTCCGTGGAGAAATCGATGTAGTGAGGGAGGAAGATGACGTCGTCGTATGTGTAGGAGTATCCCTGAGAGAAGAGCTTCTCCGCCGGGAACCCATCTTCGAAAGACGACATCTTGAGGAGGGGAAGGTGTGGCGGAGGGTGGTGAATAGGATTTAAGCTAGGGTTTTTGGGGGAGATTCGAATAAAAAGGAAGACGACAGGTTGAAACAGAAGTAAGTTTAGTTGGAACTTGTGTCTTGTAAGAAAGATTAAGTTCAGAGTTTGTTTTATATAGTGCTGATCAGATTTGAAGTTCTTCCTTTTTTTCTTATATTAAATTAGAAAAATACCATAAAATAATTCTAAAAATAATTATATCACATAAATAGTTTTTGATGAAAAAAATGATCAAAATAATTTTATTAAAGAGTTTAAAGACAGATATTTTGTAGTGTTAACTGGTTAAGAATTTACTGATTTACTGAAATTTGAAGATTATACTTATGGATTAGAACTTAAAATTTAAGGTATAAAATTTAAATAAAAATATTTAAAATAAGTATTTGAAAATATTTATTTATATTATATAATTTATTAAAAATAATTTAATCTTTTTCTTATTCAATAAAATTATTCTGGGGAATTTTATGAACTATTTTGGTTATAAAAAATATTTGAACTTTTTTGGAGATTTTCATATTAAACTATTGTAATTCTGTTTTTACTAATTAAAAGAGCACCAATACAAGGCTTCTTGTTCTTCAATATAAATCATAATCAGTTGTTAACAATTCTTTCGAATTTTATATTAACGATAGAAATTCTTCTGAAATAAGTATTAACGACCAGACAACAATATAAAACTTGTTAGTAAGGACTCAAGAGCTTTCCGCAATTCCATCCTGAATAAAACGCCAAACCTCAAGTGAAATGTTTTTTTTTTTTTTTGAGAAAACCTCAAGTGAAATGTTTCGTATTTGCTTACCTTTGTTAGGAATATCAGCAGAAAAACATTTTTTTTAGCAGAAAAACATAACTAGCAGGTAACAGTTAACCATAATGACCTTCTACTGGTGTAGGATTCGTTTATAAAGAAAAAGATGTCCTAGCGAGAATATTAAGTATTACTTTATTCTTTTAAGTTTGTGTATATAAAAAAGGGAATTACTAGTGATGGCAGTTAGTGGATGCAATGTACTTGTAACTTTGTAAGTTGTAAATCTAGAAGACCTACCTCCATTAGCAAAAAGCAATATACGAGTTTAGCGTAAGATTATGTGCTTATGCCATTTTGGAGGAAATTTAGATTTATAAAGCCTTTAAATAGTTACAACTTACAAGTGAGAGACCCACCTAACATATTTGATATTATTCGTATCCACAAAAAGATGAAAAATGAAAAAAGCGAGAGACGTCTTGAGTCTTCATGCATCAGAAGAAATCAAAATGGCACCCATTATAGCCTGTTTTCCATTAAAACAAGAGACAAAGTTAAATGAATATCAATATTGTCAGCATTTTTTATAAGAAAAACGTATTACGGACAATAATAATAAATTAATTGAGAAATATATGTAAATCTTTACTTGGGTCGACGGTAACAAGCATGCCGGTGCCACCGAATGTACACGAGCCACCAGAACTTTT
This sequence comes from Raphanus raphanistrum subsp. raphanistrum, assembly GCA_019706035.1. Classification (NCBI taxonomy): domain Eukaryota; kingdom Viridiplantae; phylum Streptophyta; class Magnoliopsida; order Brassicales; family Brassicaceae; genus Raphanus; species Raphanus raphanistrum. The sequence goes on from CM033988.1 coordinate 57,808,235, forward strand.
GGTCCGCTGCCAATAGCTATTGAAGGCGAATGAAGCATGTGCCCACAATGTATTGGGTTTGAAGCAAGGTCCATTGGGCTGAATTGAATGACAGTCAGCTCCTGATCCACAAGCAAAATTCATGGCTTCTTGGATAATTGGGTCAGGTACTGTGGGCTTAGCCACGCACCAGTAAGCTGAGGTCGGAGTCATGCTTGGCGGCGGTGGTACCATAGGCGGTGGATAGACAATTGGAGGTAAAAACCCCGATGATGGGGTTGGAACTGATCCGGTTGGGGATGGAAGATTACCGGACGGTGTTGGAGTGTTGGTCGGGGTCGATGGGTCTGGAAGATTACCGGATGGTGTAGGAGTGTCGGTTGGGGTTGATGGGCTTGGCTCGTTGTAAGGTGGACCTGAAATGGGTCCTGATGGGCCTGGTGTATGACCGGATTCAGGAGGACTAGGAACTGTTTCTGGCGGGTTTGGACTGGAAGATTCAGGCGGATATGGGACGGTAATGGGTGGGTTTGGGTTTGATGATGATTCTGGTGGGTTTGGGTTAGAGGATGATTCAGGTGGACTAGGGATGGTAACAGGTTGGTTTGGGTTAGAGGAGGAATCTGGTGGGTTGGGATTAGAAGATGATTCGGGTGGGTTTGGGTTTGAGTTTGGGTTTGAGGTGGAATCGGGTGGGTTTGGATTTGAGTTCGGGTTAGAAGATGATTCAGGTGGGTTGGGTACAGTGATTGGGCCGGGAGGTGGGTTAAGTCCAGGACTGGAGATGGAGGGAGGTGAGTTTAAAGGAGTATTTGGGGGATTAACACAAAAAGGAGGGGCATTTCCGGGAACTGGAAGTGGAGGAAGTGAAGCATAAGGAGGTAGAGTGAGAGTTGTGCTAACACCATAAGGTTGAGTGTTGGAGGATGTTGTTGAATATTCCAAAGGTTGAGCTAGATTGAGTTGTGTCATCATTTTCTCTAACAGTGTTGTGTGCTTGAATGCTTTGATGATCAGCTTCTTTGGCTTCTTTTTTGAGTCTCTCTCAAATCCCACAAGTTTTCTTGCATCTACTACTACATAAGAAAAACAAATACAAAATGCTTTTAGAGCTATAAATGAAATTAAAGGAGGAGATAGAGAGAGAAAGAGAGGCTTACCAGAATGAGTGAAGAAGCTGATCATCAAGAGACAAAGGAGAATGCAAACGGTTGTGAGAGCTCTACTTGATTCCATGGGTGTTTTAAGATGAACGGCAGTAACTAAAACCAATGAGCTGCTGCAAGAAAAAGAAACAGTAGCAATGTAACTTGAATATCTGTCTTGTTTCCTGTCTCTTTCTATATATATCTTATCTTGTGTGTGTGTGTGTGCCGTATGCATGTGTTATGTGTAGAAAACAAAACACAAAACTCTAGAATCATGCAAGGCAACCTGTGGAAGGATATAAGGTTCTGTTGTCTTTCTCATAAAGATTGGTCCTTTAGCAGCTCACTTTGCTGTCTTCCAAGACTCACTTTACTTCAGAAATTAGATGTTTACATTCTTATAGCTAATTCTTAAAACTATTTGACATATTTAATTGATTTTAACCCTTTAAACAAATAAGTATAGTACAAGGATATGCACACATATGGATGACAATGGGCATATATGCTTGCTTGAGAATGAAAATATAATCAGAGAGGAAAGTTGGTTTGTCTTAAACTTTTGCTTGCTTTGTACTCAAACAAAGCTCTTTAGGTTTATCTTTTTCTTGACTGCAACTATTTGCATAAGCTTCACACATTCTCATTAGATGCTCTCTTTTCTCGACTAAAGAGAAAATATAACAGAAAACAACTTATTCTCTCCACTATTTTGATATCTATTTTATACAAAATCAAAGATAAAAAAATTTAAGAAATTAATTAAAAAAATAAAGTGCTATGATCATTTAGTTTTGAAATGTTTTTGTAATCTATCAAGAACCAAAAGCTTGTTAGATCAACCGATCAAATAAGTAATATGTTTCAGTGAAATCAATACTATTAATTCGGAACCTTTTAAGAAATTAACCTATTCTTCCTTTTTGGTATATTCTTCCGTTTTAAATTAATCTATGTTTTAGATTTTTCACACTTATTAATAAAATACTTTAAATTTTAGAACTAATTGTATAATTTTTTGTGATTAATCTTTTCCAATAACTTTCAACTAATCAAAACTTAGTAAACACAATTAGTTTTTTTGGAATTTACAATTTATCATTATTATCTATTAAAAATTGCATTGAAAAGATAAAAATACATCGTTAAAAAAATATTTTTTACTAAAACAAATATTAATTTAAAACAGAGGAAATATTACTTTTTGTGCTATCAGTTTTACCTTAAAAATAGAAGTCACTAAAGATAGTTTAGGAAATGAAATGTACCAATCCAAGTTACCTAAAATCTCACCATACATATAATTAATTATCCTTATTTCACTACTAATGAATAAGCAAATATTAACAATACAACAACTTAATTAATACTATAAGTCATTCGAGATTGATCCAGATACCAACCAACGGACTTTTCCAATCATGATAACACCATGAAAACCTCTGGCTCTCACGTATAAGAAATCAATTATATATGCCCACTGGTACAGAAGCTACAAATATATCATTTTATTTTGTTTTTGTTAGTGACAACTGACAATGTAGAACTCTCACATATAAAAAGTCAAATGTATATGTCCAATAGTAAAATTTGTCTTTAAAGAGAACCAACTAAAACAATGGTAAAATTTGTTTTTGCTAAGTGAAATTTTAATAGAAATAAATATTCATATAAACTCTTTTAGTTTTTTGATCAAAAAATAAAATATTTTTTTTAGTTTAACGGATTTTAAATAGATTATTGGATTAAAAATATTTATTAAATATGATTTTACTTAAAATTAGTGAAGATCCTATTAACCATTTACATATCTCTCTCTCTCTCTCTATATATATATATATATATATATATATAACAAAATATATTAAAATTATTTTATGTTGAAACATTTTGCAAATATTTTGTTTTGGTTTTCGGTACGAATTGGATCTGATATTGGTTTTCGGATACAACACTTTAAGAACTGTTCTAGTATATATGTCAGGTCTAATACATGTCTAATAGAATATGAGACTTTGATTTTCATATTGTTTTAGGTTTTTATGGTACAAATATTCTTGACAATTTATGCTCAATAACTATTAAGAAAATATAATATGTTGCAACTTTTAAGAATAAAATTTAACAAATAATTTCTGAAATGCATATGGTACAAGTGTTTAATTATGTAATTTGACATATTTAATATAGTTATTGTATTAAAATAAATTAATATTTAATATAAATCTAAAATTAAAAATACACAAATATAAAAGTTTGATTTCTCAAAAGAAAAAAAAAAACAGAAAATAAATCCGTCATTTTAAAAGGACAGATCATAATCTAATCTTATTCTACTAAAATAGAATCATATCCAATTATCAATTATATATTTTATATCAAATTAAATTAATATAAAACATAAATATGATTACAAAGACCAAAATATAAAAATAATCTAGTTGGACCGAAAGTATGCAATATACAAGACATTTGAGGATATTAGATAAAATGCGGGGCCCTACTTACCAAACATCTGCACTCGCGCTAAAAGGTGAGTGAGAGGAGAGTTGATTTCCTACTGTTTACTCTCATACTCTGCAACTTCGAGATCATCAACTAAGCTTAAAGGTCAGATTCCTTCTCTTGATCCGTTTGGTGATCGAATTAGTTTTCTACGATTTCTGGAAACTGATTCTGATTTTTGCTCGAACAGTTTTCACGTTATTAAGCTTTGACGAAAAAGAATGGCTACAACATCACCACTGTACGATCAGCTTAAGGTTTTTGGTGGTGGATCTCGGTCTGTTATTAGCTTACAGATTTGTGAAAATGTTCTTCTTATGTGTGTATTGTTATAACTGTGTATAGGCTGCTGAGCCCTTCTTCTTGTTGGCTGGTCCAAACGTTATCGAATCTGAGGAACATATTCTTCGTATGGCTAAGCACATCAAAGATATTGCCACAAAGTATGATCCTTTTGTACTTCACACTATCATTTAAGCTTTGTATGTGTTTTTGACTTTTGATGAACTTGTCTTCACATCATTAAGAGTGTTTGTTGTTCAAGTTCCTTTTTTGTGTCAATGGTGTAGAGTTGGGTTGCCCCTGGTTTTCAAGTCAAGTTTTGATAAAGCTAACAGAACTTCTTCAAAGTCGTTCCGAGGTCCTGGCATGGCTCAGGGTCTCAAGGTATTCATCTCTCCTTTTATTTTCCTTGTTATGTCCAAGTATAGATGTTCAGGATGCTAGGATTGAGCATATCTCAAAACCTCCATCAAAGGAATCTTATATAGAAACTAATTTTAAGTTACTCTCAAGGACCTTTCGATCAGACAAACTGTTGGTTGATAAAATAAGTTGCTTTAGCTTTCTAGTGTTTCTGTACAAGATACTGATGACCAGGAGCATTATTGTTCAGATTCTTGAGAAGGTGAAAGTAGCATATGACCTGCCAATAATAACTGATGTGCATGAACCGTTCCAGGTATAAGGAATTGAGTGTTAGCAAGTCTTTGGTACCTTCTTGATGCTTTATTTATATATATATATCTTTAGTGTGAAGAAGTTGGCAAGGTTGCAGATATCATTCAAATACCAGCATTCTTATGTCGCCAGGCAATACTCTTAACTGTGTATTATTTTGGGATTTTTTTTTTTTTTTGGTATCATATGTGTCATGATTTAAGCTGTTAATTTATAATTCCAGACAGATCTTCTGGTAGCGGCTGCCCAAACCGGGAGAATTATCAATATTAAGAAAGGACAATTTTGTGCTCCTTCTGTGAGTTCTTTCTTCTTACGTGTTTGGAGCTGGTACAAAACTTTTTGCTAGAATATTCTGATGACTGTATGTATGATGGACTCTTTAAAGGTCATGGAAAATTCGGCCGAGAAGATCAGACTTGCTGGGAATCCAAATGTGATGGTTTGTGAAAGAGGAACCATGTTTGGATACAGTAAGTTAATCATCTCCTGTTCAGATATTTAATGTTGGTAGCAGGGTTTATGATGTTCTTTGTCTCCGTGGAACTTAGCAGTGTAGTAGATAAACAAGTAATATTGTTGGACTTCAAAAAATGGATTGCTGCTGGACAACTATTTTGGTCTGTTCTCTGCAACTGGCTGACTGATACTCTGTTTTTGGTTTTGATGATCAGATGATTTGATAGTTGATCCAAGAAACTTGGAATGGATGAGAAAAGCTAATTGTCCTGTTGTATGTAAACCTTGCTTCTTCTTTTCTTTCTTTCTTTTTTCACATTGTGTGTACTCTGCTGTCAATCTATAATTTAATGTACTCGTTTCAATCATTGGTGACAGCTTGCTGATATAACCCATTCACTACAACAACCTTGTGGCAGAAAGGTATGTGTCCTTTCTTTAAAATGAAACAGCTATTCCATTTATAAGTCAATGATATCCAAATACTTAGAACGCAAAAAAGTACATATTCTTATGCAGTTGGACGGTGGTGGTGTTGCTAGTGGAGGCCTTCGGGAGTTAATACCTTGCATTGCGAGAACTGCTGTAGCAGTTGGCGTCGATGGAATTTTCATGGAGGTGGGATATAACTTGTTTGATACAACTTAGGAACAACACGTCCTTTTAAACATTTTATCAAGTTGTTTGAATTTGATTATGGTCAGGTTCGTGATGATCCTCTAAGTGCTCCAGTCGATGGTCCAACTCAGTGGGTGAGTTTTATGGCATGAATTCAAACTCAGTTCAACAGCAAAAGTATCACTCTCGTTCTTGAAATAATATATGATTATTTTCGTTTGTCAAAGCCTTTGCGTCATTTAGAAGAACTCTTGGAGGAGCTCATCGCGATTGGTGTAAGTCTTTTCAGTTCATAGAATTGTTGCCTTGTCTTCGTTCCCATTGTTGTTTTAAGAATCTCTCGTCCAAACACACCCACTAGCAATTGCAAGAACGTGATTCTTAAATCATTATGCAGAGGGTCACAAAAGGGAAACAGGGGTTCCAAATTGATTTAACACCTTACCGCGATTAGGATTGGAGGTGTTGTAATGCGAGTGGCATGGCATCTCCTCTTCATATGTATTATCCACACACGGAACGGGTAGAATCAATCTCTTCATAAGAGTGTTTGTCTTTGTTTCTTCAAAATAAATAGACAATCCATCTGTTTCTCACTTGGGTTTGTCTTTTGAACTTTTCCAGACTTGGACATTTGTTTTCTCGGATTTGTTTGCCTTTGACTTCAATGAAAATGTATATTTTATATACTAACACGGCTCAGTGAACATATGCCGAACAGTCATGTATCGGCAACAAAAGAGATTTTACGCATTACAACAAAGAGAATGTTCAACGTATCAACCAATGTCTTGATCTCTGCAACACCAAATACCATACAAAAAAAACAATCTGGATACAATATGAAACTGAATAAATGTAGGGACATTGATCGTATTGGCAAAAACACCATTTGAAGCCAATAGAGAAATCTTTGAACCAAAGTCAATATCGGCAACGTACAGCGCTTTATCCACTATCAAGAAGTGAATCAGAGACTCTAAATTGTTGCCTCCTAAAAAAGACAATAAGCCAAACACAAGATAATCAAAGTAACCAACGTATGTAAAGGCCATTTGAATGCAAATGAACTATTTAAAACTAGAACACGTACCAGAATACAGCCTTATTCAATTTCGGCAACGTACAGCGCTTAATACACTATTGATAAGTGAACCAGAGACTCTAATTTATTGCCTTCCGTTCAAAAACAAGACAAAAGCAGATCAAAACATAACTAGGCTCAGGTAATATAAAGAAGTATGCATCAACGAGCTGTGAATCTCTCAAAGTTTGATGGTAATCTTTTTTCATCATCACTGCCTAAATAACTCAAAGAAAAAAACGTATAGAGAAATAGATCCAAAAGCCTCAGAAACTAGAGGAAACAACTCATCAACGAGATAAAACTCTCAGATGGTACGGACAATCTCAAACATCACAGACCTCTGGATCTACCGACAAAAACTCTTTAAGACTATAACCATAACGTATACTTAGAGAGAGAGATCAGTAAGAATGGAGAATCACTATTGAATGATGTGTGTTAACTAATGGAAAAGGCGATTTATATATAGCGACCATGCTAGGTTTACAAGGAAGCCCTAAAGAGCGTCGCACAAGTCAAAATATAAGCATGGGCCTCTACTATTTTTTTAAAGCCTACTAAAATCGGGGCTGAGTATATTCGTAGTACACGTTCAAAGCCCTTTTAATATTGGACCTTTCAGATGTCACAGTCAAATTTAATGGGGCTTAACTTTATCCGCCAAATTGATTCAGACATATGAACGTGTCCGTGATTAATTGATCTCCAAGTAAACGTACGGTTATATTAGCCCCTACCGAGAGTTAGAATGTACTAATGATCTAAAGTGATCAAGTTTTTGGTGTTCGATGGATATCTTTCCAACATATAGCATATGTTCGATTGTTATATCTCTTAGTAGTGTGATGAATCAGAATCTTGCTTTATTTAAAGTGTGGTGAGGACGCAAAAGTTATACTCTGCAGAGGTTTTACGCATTGTAGATTGGTGAGAAGATGATAGAAAGCCATAAAGGATGTAGAGATAGATTCAACAGAGGGGTTCTTATACAGGTACATAATCTTAGACATGGGTTTTACTTTTCTTTCTTGTCGGAAACTAGAAAAAGGAACGGGAACGTCTCTGGGTACTACAAGAGAGAAGCAAGAGAAGAAGCTGCTTGAGGGTTTCAATGAGATGGAGACAATCAACGAAACTGGTTTTGTCACTGGAGCTCCATATGAGGTTCCACTCTTTTTGAATCTCTCTCTCTCTCTCTTGAAATTTGGACCATTTTCATATCATCTTGTTGATCAGGAAGAGCTGAAGAAGCTTTGCCAAGAGCGAGAGGCTTGTAGAACACATCTCAAACGCAGCAAACCTTGTGCTTTTTGTAGCAAAAGTTTATATATGCTTCTGTGGAGAGTAGGGCTGTGATTGCTTCGACTTTGGACTTTCTCTTGTCTGGATTTATTCTATGGTTTACTGCAAACGCCAATGAGCAAACCACCAACCTTAGACATTTTCTCGATTATTTAACTTTAGGCCCACAGTATTTCCTTTATTTTTTCAGGAACACATATAGTTTAGGCTTCTTTTCTCGATTAGTTTGTTTATATTATAAGATATGAGGTTAATATTAAAACTGAATGTGGTTAGAAGGAGAGGTTAATATATTATCCAAATGATCCGATTTATATAAATCAATAGAGGTAAACGTATATATAAAAGTTAATTGTGGTGTAATAAAAAACTATTGTGATATGATATTGGTAAATTTGTAGTTATTGTAAGATTGTTTTAATAATTATTTTCAAAAACTTATAAAACAATAATATACTATTGTTTTTCTAATTATTGAGAAAAGAATCCATATAAACCAACACAACCCTGTCCAAATACCCAACACAAATACAAGTTTGAATATCAAGATAGGTTCTAATTAATGGGGACCAGATGATAAATCAAACCTTGTATTTGTGTTCCGGACGATGAGTGAACTCAAAGTCAATATGAACGAAAGCTCTCTCAACCTCAGAGAGTTGCTCGAGCTTCTCCTGAAGAGTCTCTCCAATGTTGTGAGCTTCATGCAGCCTCATGTCCTCTGGCAAAACAATGTCCACTTCGACAAAGTAGTGTGACCCAAACGTGTAGGCTCTCACTGTATCAATATGTTTAATCTTCTCATGATGGTTCCATATCAAGAACGTTAGTTTCGCCAAGAAATCAGGCGGTGCAGAGCGTCCAATAAGGGAATGAACATTCTCTAGTACCGTTCTAGCCCATGTGCTGATTGTATACAAAGCAATCTGAAACCATAAAGAATAATAGCTTTCTCAGTCATACACATAAACAGTCTCAAGACAATTTGGTATGAAATTTAATATTTTCTAACGCAATTTAAATGATATATGGTTATGTAAATTATCTCAAAAAAAAACTGAGAACATAGACTAATGTTTCACTTGCCTAAGCTCAGGACGGTTCTGTCTATATTATAAGAGACAAGAGACGTTTTCAAGAATGTCTAAGGTTGGTGATTTACTTACCAGAATAGCACCAGAAGGATCAATCCACCAGTAGAATTTTACAGCCAAGACTGCTGTTGCTAAACCGACCGAGTTGGTAACAACGTCAAAGAGGTGGTCTTGTGCATAGGCCCTGACTATTTCGTTTTGAAAACTTCTGCAGTAAAGCATGAGAAGAAACTTGACGACTGTAGCAGAAGCCATTATTCCAATCATCCATTTTTCCTCAGTGCTGCTCATATGAGGACTATTCTGTACTAGCAGAAACATTGGGTTATATATCTTATATACATGACTATGCCACTGCTAGAAGTAAACAATAGTGTATATTTTTTACCTTGGAAACAAGTATCCTAGTTGACTCTAGCAACACTTGTAGCCCAAGAGTTGCCATCACAGATGCAAACACAATGATCCCCTGCCAAAATTCAAGAACCATACATGACTTTTCGTTTGATGAAAAGCATATCTTATTTGAAGAGAACAGGGAAGCTATATATACCACAGGTTGCATCCTTCGTTTACCGATTGGATAGTGGAAATGATTTGGTTTGCTCATGGCGTTTGCAGTAAACCAGAGAATAAATCCAGACAAGAGATCCAAGAGAGAGTCCAAAGTTGAGGCAATCACAGCCATGGATCTACTCTCAACAGAAGCATAGACTTTTGCTACGAAGAGCACAAGGTTTGCTGCGTTTGAGATGTGTACTGCAAGCCTCTCGCTCTTCGCAAGCTTCTTCATCTCTTCCTGTTTAAATCAATCAACAAGATGAGAGAGATTCCAGAAGATAAGTAATGAAAGCACAAGAGTGGAACCTCGGTTGGAGCTCCAGAGACAAAACCAGTTTCGTTGATCGTCTCCATCTCATTGAAACCCTGAAGCAGCTTCTCTTGCTTCTTGTAGTACTCAGAGACTTTACGTTCCTTTTCTGATTTCCGGCAAGGAAAAAACGTGAAACCCATGTCTAAGATTATGTATCTGTTCACAGATAATTCAAAACATATATATATAGACATTGTTGATGGCTTTTACCATCTTCCAATCAACCTACAATGCGTAAAAACCTCCGGCGAATATGATACTGCGTCCTCCTCACGCTTAAAATAAAGTAAGATTCTGATTTATCACTACTAAGAGACATAAAGAATCGGACAAATGCTCCATGTTCGGATAGAGAGAATATATCATCTAAAGCTTGATCACTTTAAATGAATACAGTCTCTTTAGGGCTAATATAACAGTACAATTACTTGGGGAGCAATTAATTAAGGAAAAGTGCGTGTAGGGTTATATTCTGAATCAATTTGCCAGACAAAAGTTAAAAGAGTGGTTCCCTGTCAAGATATGAATCACGAGTGAACAAGGAGACGGATTATATACACATAGACTAGATTTAGGAGAAGAGACGAATTACTTGGAGTTCGGAGATAACGGGACAAGCGAGTACGACGAGAGGACAACGGAGAAGAAGAAGGAAGGCGGAACGTATCGAGGCTGAGACGCCATGAAGACGGTGGAGAGGAGTGGTCATCGTCATCGTTCGGCAAAAGGTCGACAATGCAGTCCTGTCCACTAACGCCGAGATGATGCTCCTTCGTCTCCATAGTCGTCGATATCTTTTTCTCTGCTGATTTTTTGGGAGAAGTTACGTGAGAAACAAATGTTGTTGCTTCTTTTTGGGGAGTTTAATAGTTGTCACTAATGTCACGTATCTCTCTCTCTCTCTATATACATATAGGTATATCTCAAGAAAAAAACAAATTCAGTCCATTTTTAAATATAGAAAACGTATTATTTTTTGAGATAAATTTGGTATTATCAAGAGTATGAGAGATGGATATGCACCAATCAAATACAATTTTTTTTATTTTGACAAGAGAAGAAGAAGAACATACGTGGCTGTGTACTCATGGTGGTTGCAAAAGTAGTGGAGCTGAAATGTGGACCATTTCTTCTTTCTTTCGAGTGTAGATGAACGAGGAGTATTTGTCCACTTATCGAAACTTCAGATAAGCATGGATAAGACAACCCCAAATACATAGACCAGTGGTTGCGTGGACAGTTGTCATCAAGAGCCAAAAACAGTTAAGTTGACCTTAGCGAAACTCTAAGCAATGGATGATTTATGAGTAAATAAACAAACACAAATGAGGGATGAGATCATTGTGCAAACATTACCAACCTTAGCATGAGGTGCAATGGTACAATTTACGTTAGAGACTATATCCATGTTTGGTTGGTGTGTCTTCTCATTTACCCCAACAACAAACATGGGTGGGGTGCATCAGCTGAAGGGGCAGAAATGATTACTTTCTTTGCACCACCACCCTGCAAAACAAATGAAATATCGAGCAACCATATATGTCATCATAACAAGGTTATTTGAAATGAAATGCCATCTCAATTAATGTATGTTGGTATGAAATGCACCTTCAAATGAGATGCAGCCTTTGACAGGGTGGTGAGAATACCCACGAAGACTCAACAACATAATCAGCTCCAAGGGATCTCAGCTGGATTTTCTGAGACGGAGTTAAAATGATGTTATGATCCAAACTGAGACAGTGTGTCCTCTGAGCTCTGATCTGCAGAAAACAACATGCCACGACAGCAAATGGACCAACTTCATATATCATCAACATCATATATCAATATGGTTCGTTGTCCAAGTTTGTGATCTTGCACCTGGTCCACAACGAAGAATCAAAGAGGGAACAAGCGTGCAATTTCTTTTTATGATGTGAACAAACCAAAACTATAATGATTCAGGGAACTGCATATAGGAGATTCAGACACATTTTAGAACATGTCTTGGGACAAAAACCAGATATTCAGACATGTTTAATCTTTTATTTCAAAGAGATTTAACATCATACAGAACAAATGAGTGTGTACACTAATGATAATTTTCAAGAACGCCTCTGTAAAAATAAAGCATACAACGCATTTACGTATAACCATTCTTTTCCTTCTAACCTTCTTACACTCTGTCTTCTCATTTTTTTCCCTCGAGCTTCTGGTTCCAGAGATTCCTCTACAATACTGTAATGCTAAGCTAAAGAGAGAGATATAGTCAAAACTCAAATTCTCTTCTCAACATTTCATTACCTAAGCATTTATCAGCACCCGACCTTTTCTTCTATGTCTAAGATGTTTCAAAAGCCTGAACCGAAGCATCGAGTCAACATCATACCCTGCAAGTTCCATTCTGTTTGCAAGATGAGAAACAATCTCCTTTCTGTCTCCTGATTGCAGGAGAGAGCTTAGGAGATAGTTGCAAACTCTAGGCATCAGTTTAAAGTTGTTATCTAGAGTGTATGAGAAGACATCTACTGCTGCATCAAGTTGTTCTCTTTTGCAGAGTCCATGAATCAATTTGACGCAGCTCGGAGGTGTGACGAGGATCTTCTTCTCCCTTAAAACAGAAAACACCATCAAGGCCTCTTGAAATCTCCCGGATTGGCATAATCCGATCAGCCATATCGTGTAAGGTCCATCACTGAACTCTTCTCTTTTGTTATCCAATTGGATTAGCCGTCTTAAAGCTCTCTCCGTTTCCCCTTCCTTGAAAAATTGTTCAATCTCATTAGCTGCTTCATCGTCCAGACGAGATATCTTCTTCAGGTATTTCATCCATAGGCTAAAGGCCACCATGATCTTTCTTTTCCGACAAGACCATGTCATGAGCGATCTGTAAACCGCTGGACTGTGTCTAAAGTCATCTTTCGCGTAAAAGAGTTTAAAAGCTTCTTCTTCTCTGCCAACTCTGTGAAGTCCGTTGATGAGAGTGTTGTAAGTGACGCTGTCAGGGGATAACCCCTTTAGCTGAAGCACATTGAGAAGCTTGAGAGCACCATCAATGTTTCCCGCTTTGCAGAACCCATTTATCAGAACGTTGTAAGTAAGAATGTCAGGCGAGCTCCCAGTATCAGCAAGATGCGCAAGGTCCTTGTATGCCTTGAGAATCGAACCGGATTCAACCATGGTGTCAAAACTTCGATTTCCACTGTGGGAAAGCCGTAGAAACAAGGAAGCAGGTCTCCCCACCTCCATTTTATGCAACAGCAACCTGGCTTCCTTGAGCTCACCGGACTTGCAGAGTCCATCGATTAAAGCATTAAACGTAGCAACCGATGGAGAACAACCTCTCTTCTCAATCTCCTTGAAAATTTCTTCAGCTTTCCTAACGAGCCCATTCCTGCACATACTACAAATGAGGATCGTGTCTGTGAACTCATCAGGGAAGGACTCTGTTTCCGACATCTCGAGATGAAGGGACCTAGCCTCCTCCAAAAGTCCCTGCTCGCATAGAGCCTTTATAACAGCATTATAGCAGTACGTATCAGGGGAAATCCCCTTACTCGGCATGCTGCTTAACAGCTTCAATGCATCCTCAATCTTCCCTGCTTTGGATAACCCTTGAATCAGTATCGTGTACAAAACAACATCAGGCTTGATATTTTTCTTCATCATAATTTCATACAACTCAAACCCCTCATCGTATCTCCTAGCTCTAAATAATCCATCGATCAAGCTGCTATAACCTCTCAGGCCAAGTACAAAACCATCTTTCTCAAACAATCTCAACAGCTCAAACGCCTCAACCATCCTACCTAATTTACAAAACCCATCAAGCAAAGCATTGTAAGCCACGGAATCAGGATCGTGACCGCTCGCTTTCATCTCGTGAAACAGCTTTCTCGCATCTTCAACACTTCCCCTCTGACACAGCCCCGAGATGAGAATCGTGTAAGTAACTCTATCAGGAAGAATCCCTCTACCCGTCATATCGTCGAACATCTTCTGTGCATCACCCATCCTCCCTTTCTTATACAACCCATCCATCAAAACACCAAAGGTGTACCGATTCGGAGCAACATTACACTTCAACATCTCATTATACACAGCGAAGGCCAGCATAAAAAACACTTCTTTACGCATCACGACTCGTAACACCACGTTGTACGTGAACACATCGGGTCTGCAATCGAACTCCTTCATCTTCCCGAACGCTTCCACCGCCTTCTCCGCCAAACCCATCTTCGCGTAAGCCGAGATCAACGCGCAGAAGCAATACGAATCGACGGAGACGCCGATGGATCTGAGCTCCTCCAACGTCCGCCAGTACAGATCGCACCCGTTCTCTTCGGAGAGCATCTCGACGACAGAATCGAAAGACGCTCGGCTCCTGAGACGCTCTCTTCTCGACGCCCATATGAAGAGACGGAAACCCGATTGGCGATTGATCTGATCGTCTCTGATTATCGACGCGATGAGTTTGTGAGATAGGAAGGGGACGAGCGGCTCTAACGCGGGCTCTATGGGTTTCTTATTGGATAGGATCGTGATGACCTCGCCGGAGATGTTGAGCTCCGCGGTGGAGGAGGTGTAGGGACGGTGCTTCCACGACGGCTTTGAGTAGAAATGAATGGCTGATCGGAGGAACATCTGTGGTTTCATATCAAATCTGGTAATGCGACTGAGTTGAGTTTGTATTGGTTGGGGGGAGAGTAGACGCGATGGAGAGAAATGGGTGAAGAGACTCTCCGTCTGAGGAGGAAGTGAAGACGGCTTTCTTTTGATCGTCTGAAGTCGTCACTCGCCAGAGGGGTTTTCTGCCTATCGGAGCAGATTTTCGGTTTGTGAGAATTAGCGGAACAAACCGGTCTTTGGTTCAATTAAACGGTTTATTATGATTAGACCAAAAAGCCCGCCATTAGTTACTCTATAGGCATTAATATGATTCATTGTTATTTTTTTGCCAAAAATATTGGTCATTGCCAGTGTTGTTAAAAGCGGACCGACAAGCGAACCAGATTTTTTTAGGGTTATGGGTCAATGTGGTTCGACCAGGTTCGATCCGAGTTTGATTAGACTAAACTAAATTTAATGATATTTTGAATATGTATATTTTTACAAAGATAAAGATCATATCAAATAAAATATTTCAATAACCATAATGTTTAGAAATTTTTAAAAAGTAACAAACTAAAAATGTAATAAAAGTAATAGAATAATGTAATAGTCCAAATCTCAAATCAATAGAATTAACATATTTAAATTTTATTCTCATGGTTTTGTCACTCCAAATCTTCATCACCTTTACAAAAATTATAGACAGATTAGTTAAAAATTTATACTATGAAATAAAATTAAAAATTATACCATGATTGAGTTCTTCAAATCTAAGTTTTCAATTCTTAAAATCTTCGAAACAAAAACAATACCTTGAGAAGTAGATACCTTGTGAGTTGCAGTTTTGCATAGACGTCAAAGACTTAAAAGAAAAATATGAGATGGTTTTACCTTATTAATCTGAATCCTATTTTTATTTTAAAAAGGAAATTTTAATTGTTTTTTAATAAATTTTTGGTTTATACAAGAACCAGGGTTTAGCCGGTTCGTTAGGTCACCGGTTCACGGGTTTTTAACGGTTCGATAGGGGTTTTAACCGGTTCAATTATAGTTGGGTTTTAACATTAACCCAACCCGCATTTGTGTCCGGTTCGTGGTTAAACCTGGTCCGACCGCCAGTTCGGTCCGGGTTTAATAACACTCATTGCATAAATCTCTTTTCTATTTTTCTTGCCAACTTTTTTTGGTCAATTTTTTTGCTAAATTTATCAGGCAGAAGAACATTATTACGTAAAAATTATCTCAGCAACATTGTAATCCAGCTTTTTTTTTTCGTCAAACTGGTTGAACTTTATAAAAAATCAAAAAAATGTCAGAATACAGTATTGGTTACTATCATTGTAAAAATATTGATTCCTCTTAGCTAAAGAATGACCAGCATTATTGAAACATTTTTGAACTTGGTGACTTTGATGGAGTTAAACTTCAGAAGAAGTAACTCCTCCAAAAATAGGTGTATGCCATTTGGTATAGAGAGCACACGGTATTCTTTAGTAAAAGGCGAAAGAATAGTTCGCTTTGTGCTCACTACATGGCTCCATGGGTTTGACCAGTGAAGCATCAGATGCTTTTTTATACATGAAATCATTCGATGTCTACGTTTGCTTTTATTCGATGTGGGACAGATTTAGTGGTATGTTTTAAATGTGATTGTACGAAGATGGTAAAATTGGTACTTGATGGGTATATAGGCTCGTTTGGGTAAATTCTCAACTAAATTAGCCCATTGGGCCCATACAATAAAGCTGCTTCTTACTCACAAACGCGGAAATAAATTGATTGCACACTAGTCGTGATCCAGCATACGTTGTCTATGAACAAGCTAGAGAAGTCATCTATAAATCTTTGTTCTAATCTAAACAGTATTGAACCTTGAGGGTACTTTTGCATTAATGAAAGACATAATTATAGAAGTAAAAAAATAACAGATTTCAGAACACAGTAACGTGCTGGTGTGATCAAGTTCCACAGCTTAAATAGAGAGAAGAAAAATTGAAAACAAGAGATTGATCAGATCAAATCAAATTTGATTGGTCTACTTTGGGAACTTGAGAAGATTAGCATCATTTCCCAGATAGTGAAACGGGAACCTTTCATTACCATTATTATTGCCCATATCCTGGTCGTTATTACTCGAGTCACCAAAACATTTTGCTTGATGGTTCTGCATTTGCTGCTGCTGATTCATGTTGGTCGTAGTGAGAAGCTTGTCCAGAAACGACCAGTCTCCACCATAATTGTTGTTGTTAGAAGTCAGCCTCAGTAGATTCTGTGAGCATTCAATGTCAGTTGTGTTGATTGCCAACACAAACGGTTGAGCTGCTGCTGCTGCTGCCGAGTCAGGGCTAAAGAGCTGAGGGAGATGCATTGCCCCATGGCTTAAAGTGTTTGAAAACTCATGTAATGGCATGTGGATCTGTCTTCCCATGTGATGATGATCCAGAGATAGTGGGATCAAAGAAGAATGATTGTTTGAATTGGATTCAGTTTGATGCTGATGATGATGGTGATCATGATCATTGTTGGTGCTTATGTATTGGTGATGATGATGGTCTTGATCTTGTTCTTGGTGAAATCCTCTGAAATGGTTCTTCTTCTTGAACACTCTGCATACTACCCACCCATCTTCCTGCAAGTTTATACATAATTAGTCCATTATACAATGCTCTCTATATTTATAAAATGTAATATTATCTTCTTTTTTTTGAAAAACATGTAATATTTTCATAGTTGTAGAGAGTTTGTTTACTATATTACTCTACCTGGATCTCGTTTTCGTTATCATCTAGGCGATACTCGTGCATGATCCATTCAGTTTTTTGGCCATGAGGAGCACGACCAGTGTAGAATACAAGAGTCTTACGAAGACCAATTTTTTTGGAGCTGTTTAGATGTATGGATTTGTCTCTACCAGTAGCCTTCCAGAACCCGGCTGCAGTGGCCCGGTTCGTTCGGGTCCCGGTTGGATATTTCTTGTCCTTGTGGCTAAAGAAGTACCACTCGTTTTGAGGACCCGACCCGATTCTGCATTTCTCTACATACATACCCAAAAAAAAAGAATATTATTATTTATAAATTTAGAAAGGGCCAAAAAATAATTCAGTAATATTTTAAAAATAATTCAGTAATATTATAAAAATATAGCTATATTTGGCTTACGACTACGGGTTTGTTATATGTCTGCAATGTGAAAAACCATACGCTTATTTTGAGGGTACAATACGTAATAATATTATGTCAATATTCATAGTCATATACTACAAGACATTACACTTTGTCATGTGTTACTAATCTGAACGACATGAGTGAATAGACAACTTTGTCTCTTTCTTGGTGTATACATATACACACTCGCGTACAAGGCTTCGTGGATCCATAAAAACTGGAAAATAATTTATCATGATAGAAGTTATAAGACATACATAAGTAGATACATGTTTCCATGGAGACGCAGACAAAACCCAAGACAATGTTACCCAATCAATGTATTTTTCCTTTGACATCTAACTTGTAGTTTTCTGCAGAGACAACATAATAACTCCCCGTGTTTTATCTAACTTATATCCCTTGCTCTAGAACTAATTAAAAATCTATGATGTTAATTGCGGTAGTTTATAGGAGTACTATATAACACTGATTAATAAATAATAATCATTCATTAAGTGTGTGGATTAGTTGGTGATACTTGTAAATTAATAAGGACTAAAAAGATTCAATTATATGTGAAAGGTTAATAAGTGTTGTTACCTTTAAGGTCCCAAGGTTCAAGCTTGTTGAGATCAACTTCTCTAATAACATCTAGGTCAATTGGCTCATAAGAAACTTTCTTCTTCAGGTAATAATATAGAAGCTCCTCCTCGGTTGGATGAAACCGAAAACCTGGAGGCACCGAGAGCTGTCCTCCTCCGGCCACCGTGGACGAAGAGCCTATCTCCATTTTTCTTCTTAAAGCAAATCAAGATGCTTCCCTTTTCTCCTTTTCCCTAATCAATAACACAAATCACCTCAAAGTAAGAAGAATTCAATGAACAAGAATGGGTTTTCGCGAGTGCAAGAATCCAAGAAATAATCAAGGCATGATTTTTTTTAGATCTAAGAAAAGAACCCTAGTTCTTCATGCATGCACATATTCATAAAGAACAAAAGACTTTTTCCACTAGGAGAAGCTGGATTTTTCTTACATAGATATTCATGAAAAGAACTTGAATATCCCCAAAGAAACATAAGTTTTTCAAAACCGAGCGTGCTCTATTCTTAAACAAGAGAGGTTTGACAAAAGACTTCATGTTCTTGAGTAATCAAAGAGAAAAAAAATGAAAATAGAGAGATGCTTGAAATACACATATATATACAAGTGTGGTGTGAGTGAGTGCGGGTGTATATATATGTATATGCAAATGATGATGATGCCAACAATGAAAGAAATATGATGGAAGAGGAAAGAAAACGAACCTTGGAGGTCGGAAAGTATTGCTTCTGTTAGAGGCAAGAGGTAGAAGACAACGAAAGAGAGAAGGCAAAGAAGCAAGCAAAATGAACTTCTACAAAACTGAAGATATCTTAGCTTAAAGGGCACGATGTTTAGGGTTTCTATCTCTCTCTCTCTTTGTTCTTCTTTGAGATAGAAAGAGATGAGGGAGATACTCGGCTTTCTATGGATTAGTGCCACTATTGTTTTGTATTCAATTTAATATACCAAAGCTGGTCACAGAAATATATGAGAAATAGTTTATTGTATCCGCAATTCCTATTATAACTTTTCTTGTTGATTTAAAACTATATCTTTATGCACAACTAAAATAGTTATTCTTATAAATCTTATGAGCGAATAATCTCACAAACTCATCATACATCATATTGAATTGTTTATGTGTTATATGTAAATTATTCAATTTTCTCTTCTCGCTTCTTAGTTAACTTTACCATTTTATAATATACATATGATGTTAACCAATAGTCATATTTTTCTTTAAAATTATGTTTCATCTTCCAATTTTTTATAAGAAAATAAAATAGAATCAGTATTGTATATACTCTTACAAATATTTTATCTTATTCAATTGCAAATTTTACTAACCGGATTTATAAGTATACAAAATATAAATGAGGAATGTGTGTATGTGTAATATACTAATACAGTACAATGTAGCACCCTTTTGTGTGTGGCGTCAATATGGTTATAAATTCACCAAGGTTTACAGCTGTTCTTTATTAAGTCTGACTAATTTGCTTTGAAAACAAGTAGGAATCGTTTAATAAATACCGAATACTATAAAATATATGGTAAGTATTATAGTATAATAGAAGATCTGGTTTATGTATCCCAAGGAAAAAACAAAACAAGAATTGAAGCTTCTATACCCTCGAATTGCAGTCAAATGTTTGGGAAGAAAAATGATGTATCGTACCTTGAACTATGCTCCTATTAACCTTTTTATTGCATCAATTTCAGTGCAGTTCATTGAAATTTTAGTAGTATAGTATAAAGATTTCGTTTAACCAAGTCCTAACGCTATTTGTTTATACAATAATACAACTGACATAGACGTTAGCTCAAATTTGTTTTCTCATTTACCAAATTAATTAGTTAGAGCGAAAGCTTCAGTACGTATACTATGGTCCATTCCCACTCATGTTTTAGTTATTTCTTAGCATTTTTATCACACAAGTCTCTTATTTATTTATTTTTGATAAAAACAAGTCTCTTATATTGGAATAAAGTAATAAACACATAATTTTTCTATTGTATATTTATATATACACCTAAGCTTATAATGTTCTTTTTTTATCAACAAGCTTATAATGTTCTACAAATAGAAGCATTCACCTTTTTATTTGTCAGACCCAACCTTTTTATTTGTCAGACCCCACATATCCATCAAAAAATATCAAAATAACATGGTGTACACATGTGTGATAAAAAGGGTATGGCCCTTATGAGGGAGCTTGTAAATCATGGACATGGTTTCCTGATATATCGTTCCTTTGAATTTATGAAAGCATCCATGTTTTTGTGACAAAAAAAAAGGAAAGAAGAAAGCATCCATGTTTCTAAAAGAAGTCAACATAAAACAAACAAGTATGTAGACTTTGGGTCTTTGACAAGAAGAATAAAAAGAATTCGAATACAAAAAGAAGATAACAGAGGAAGCCGCACGTAGGAGAGTGAGTGGCACATGCGGCAGAAGAAGCAAACTCCTGAAAGGCCGTGGAGAGAAGCACGTGATGGTCCAACACCAAATCCACAATTCAAGGTTCCTCGTTTGACCTAACCCTCTCTCGTCTTGAGATTCGCGCCAAAATTGATCCTTTTCTTCTTCTTTTTCTTATTATTGAAAATTACAAAATAATATAATCGTAACTGTAATTTCTTAAATTCCAGTATAACATACATGAAAAACGTAAAAAACATTGGATTCTCACGGTAAATCATATCTTTGTAACAGTTTATGAAACTTACAAGTTTTTTTTGTTAGCCCAATAAGAATTTTATAAAATTGATCTTATTGAGATGTGCCGTTGCCTTCACGAAGACGTCATGCATTAAACTCTTATTAATGAAGGGGTTTAATCATATAGATAGATGCGGACATGTTCTGAAACTTATATTGATATTTTATAATCCCCATTATGGCCAAGTGTTCCGTATTTGTTATACGCTCCTACAGCATTAACTAGTAAGCTTAGTATCAACATGTATCAATATATGTGTGTGTTGTACTTGTTCACAGCTAGGATTCAGGTGGATTACTGGATCAGCTGGTAGTTTATAACAAGGAGGGAATTGATAATTACCATATTTCCGGAAATCAAATACATATAATATTTTAATAATTTACAAAACTTATACTAGCAAAATAATATAAAAATTTCATGTAAATTAAACGAAAGAGTAGTTTCAAGTTGCAACATAAGACGTCATACAAGTAACAGGTGTTGTTAATTATTATCGGTGGCTTGATAATTCGAGTCCTGACGATGAGCAGAAGATGCAAAGTTGGCGGCAACCAAAATTAAGCAAACACGGAGCGTTTTGTCTGGAGTGGAAATTAAATGGGCTTATAAAAATAAAATCATATAAAGCCCAGCGCCGAAGAAGCCTCCACTCCACCAGCGTTTCTCGCATTGGGCTCGTGTTATTAATCTATTTTACACTTTGCACTTTCTTAATCATCCAATCATCATCATTAAACCCAACTTTTGATTACAGCTTGCAATAAATAATTAAGAAGTCTTCATCATCTCTGCGGTCGCGTAATAATTTTCCTTTTCGACGACGGCCCCGTGGTGATTCCATTCCGTCAGCGCCTTGCAAATTCAGCCCCGCGATTTTGTCTTTTGAAAATCAATAAATAAGGGTAAGCTTTTCGATTCGTTTTCTCCGTGTATTTTTAGGTCAATTCCGTCGGTGGTGGCATTTATTGAGTGGGGATATTTTCCGGCGAGAAATGTTCCCGATCATCATTGTTTATGAATTTATATGGATCATGGGTATTTCAGATTTTTGGTCAAAGTTGTCTGATTTTTCTACATTAGTTTTAATTCTCGAAAAAGTTTTGTGGTTAAAAGCTCTCTTACACGGTTTATGTATGGTCGGGTAATAATAGTGTTGCGATGGTTCTCTTTTAATTGTAAGAGATTATCTTTGTTTCATAGGAATTGTCTGTTTCTTTTAGAAGCTTAGTTTAATTTGTTTCTTTTGAGCTTACCTGTGATTCTCTTTATACGATTTTTTTTTTAAATGCTATAGGTTAAATTGGGTAAGGAACTTGTTTTTTTTTTTTGGTTTGGCAGGTCAAAATGGGGTCTTCTTCTGATGCATGGATGAGAGAGTATAACGAGGCTTTAAAGCTCTCTGAGGATATTAATGGCATGTTGTCTGAAAGGAACTCGTCTGGTGTAACGGGTCCTGATGCTCAGCGTCGTGCTTCTGCTATTCGAAGAAAGATCACCATTTTGGGGACTCGATTAGACACTCTTCAATCCCTTCTTGTTGGGAAGCAACATGTGTAAGCTCTTTTTTTTTCTTTTCAATATGGGTTCTTGCAATAATAACAGCCAAAAGTCACTAAATTAGACAACATTTAGTGTTTCATGTTTGTTTGGTCTTAACAAGTAAAGTTATGTACTAATACCCACAGGTCAGAGAAGGAGGTGAATCGTCGCAAGGATATGGTTGGGAACTTGAGATCAAAGGCGAATCAGGTGGCGTCTGCTTTGAACATGTCGAACTTTGCGAATAGAGACAGCTTGCTTGGGCCAGATACAAAGCCTGACGATGCAATGAACAGAGTCTCTGGCATGGACAACCAAGGCATTGTTGGATTTCAAAGACAAGTTATGAGAGGTAGTAATTAATCTGGCCTTTGTTATTAAGACCATAGTGATAATACTTTGGCTTCCTGTATTTTAATTTTTGCTCCTTTGATTGATTTTCCATGAAAGTATAGAACAAGACGAAGGGCTGGAGAAGTTGGAGGAAACAGTGATGAGTACCAAACACATTGCTCTCGCTGTCAATGAAGAGCTCACTCTGCAGACAAGGCTTATCGTATGTTTTCATCTGTTGTTTTTGCTTGATGAATTTTCTTGTTCTAATAAAAAAATCTGGCTTTCCTCTGCATGCAGGAAGACTTGGACTACCACGTGGATGTTACTGACTCCCGCTTACGGGTAAAATATATTCACTGATCTTTAGTTCTTCCATCCATTGATTAAAAAGAGACTTGAACTTGTCATGTAGTTGCTTTTTGTTATCTTAAAAAAGCAACATCACTTTATTATATAGTTCAATATGTTAAATAACGTTTTTGAATTAGAGATTGATTCACATCTCCCTTTGGATTTGATGTGGGTTGTGTTTTTGCATTTAAATGATGATGACAGCGGGTGCAGAAGAGCCTAGCGGTGATGAACAAGAATATGAAAGGAGGTTGCTCGTGCATGTCAATGCTATTGTCAGTGCTTGGAATCGTTGGTCTTGCTCTTGTCATTTGGCTGCTGGTTAAGTACCTCTAAATCTGATCCCCCACCACCACCAATATGATGATGAATGAATTTGATTATATAAGCAATGAAAAATGTGTACCTCTTCTCCTTTCTGCCTCTCCTCTATGCGAGAGTGGTTGTTATTATTAATATATTTGTATTGTTTCTCTCTTTTGTGCCTTCTCTCTCAGTAATTACTGTGAGAAGAATGTCAGCTGCGTGTGCAAGAAACAAGTCTTGATCAAATCTGTATTGCCTTGGTCGTGTGTATATTTGTTCACGAATTGTATAATCCATATTAATAATTGTCACTATAATCACAAGGGTGCATTAGTTTCGTATACTGTAATTACATATTGAAAAAGTCCAATAGCGTAAACAAGGCTTTATTAAGATGAAGCCCAACTAACAATTTCATTATGTGATGGGGATGCTCGCTCACTGTTTGCAGAAAATTCAAATTTCAATTTAGTATTACTATTTGATCTGACACATGGATTAATAAATAATAGAAGAATGAGAAGGTGACAGCCCAACGGCCACTCACTCAGTCACTCAAAAGGAAGGTTTGAGCAGAGACGTAAGAGAACCCTAGCAAGGAAAGAAGGAAGATGGTGGAATCGGAGTATGAACAGATTCGATTGAAAAGATTGGAAGAGAACAAGAAGAGGATGATTGAGCTTAATCTCAACAAGCTCTCTCAATCTCTCCGCGTCTCCTCTTCTCCTTCTCCCAAGCCTTCTCCTGTATATAAACCTAATAACCTCTCTTCTCATTTCTTCATTTCTATTTTGTTTTGTGGATTTAAATCATTTTTAAAAAAATGCAGGCTAAACCAAGGACGCCGCGTACTCCGGTGAACTCGTCGGAGGTCAGGAGATCAAGCCGCGCCAAGAATCCTCCTCCCAGCTACAGAGAGGTACTTTTAGTTGGAGATATTATCACTCTTCCATGAATGAACCACCCTAGATATGATTTATATACTGTCTCTCTTTTGGATTAAATTTAAATCTATAAGTATTCTTTAATTAATCAGACTTATTTGATTCTTATATTGATTGTGCAGTTTGGGATAGAACCTTTGGAAAGGCCAAGAAGGTTTGACCCCTGTTCACACTTTCTACATCGAAACCTATACACGTCTCCAAAACTATTTCAATTGTGATTTTTATCAGGTAGTGTTATTTGTGTGTGTTGGGCTTTGCAGGAGCTATCAAAGACGGGATTTGCTGAACCGGGTTTATGCCTCAGATGATGCTAGAGTCTATGCAATCCACAGGGCTGAGGAACTTCTCTCAAGCTTAGATCCTGAGTTCCCTAGCTTTATTAAACCTATGCTCCAGTCACACGTTACTGGAGGGTTTTGGCTGGTATATAGAAAAACTTGAATGCTTAGTAAAACTATGTCTGAAAACATTATAGCTTAGTTAGTAAAACTGTCAGAGTATTTACATATATGTTTCTGTTTTTGCTGTCGGAAACAGGGCTTGCCGCGTCATTTTTGCCATACACATATGCCAAAGCAGGACGAGATGATCACTCTTGTTGATGAAAACGATGATGAATCTCTGACCAAATACCTTGCTGATAAGAACGGTCTTAGCGGAGGCTGGAGAGGTTTCGCTATTGATCATCAGCTTGTCGATGGAGATGCTGTTGTCTTTCACCTCATCAACCGAACAACCTTCAAGGTACAATGAAAATTCACCTTGGACATCTTTGATTTGTTGAGAGTAGAGAGTTACAGGGTAGAATGTTGTTATAAATAAGACTTCTTAGCATGTATGTTTAAAACTTATTATGGCTTGTTCAGGTGTATATCATTAGGGTATATGATGAATCAAACAACGGTTCAGGTGTGAGTAATGATAAAGCGCTTGTCATTGTATCAAACAAAAATCAAGAGGAGAATGTTTCAGAAGCTCCTCCGTTGTCAAACAGTGGTAAAAGAAAACGAAGAGGTAATAATAGTGTTTCACAAGCTCCATCTCTTGTTATGTCTTCACGACTTCATCATGAACTTCTAATTTTTAAAGTTGTTGATCTGATGGGTGCAGGGAGGAAGTAAAAGCAGAGTTTGATGAAGCTTGGACTAGGACTTCAATGGAAGGATGCAGTAGTTTAAGTAACCTAATTAAAACTTTTTTTTTTGTGGTTTCTCGGATGAGGTGTGTAGTGTATGTGATGGGAGATATTGTTATGCTAATATTTTGGTAGCTACGTTGATTTTATATGAAAATCGAACATATGTAGCGCTACTCTTGTTGAGCTCTGGCATTAAATCGTATTTTTCTTTTCTTTCTGCCGTATTTTGTTGCATACTATTTTTTGAAGTTATTCAAAATCAATGCACTTCAAAGATTTGGATGCACTTCATTTTACTACATGCAAGCTGTCGTCACAACTCACAGGCGACATGCTCTATGGTGTTCCATCCGTGGGATTTTTGACAGAAATTAAGACCAAACCTATATAGAGAACAAGATACGTGGGATGTTGTCAAGTATAATCAGCCATGACCATTAAGTTTGTTTTCCTTTTTCTTTTGTATGAATGTAATTAGACAGAGCAGTATCCACTAAGGTTCAGAGCAAGAACAGAGTAATCTGACTACTACTATTACTCTCGGACCACCACCACGATCCAATTTGTTTCTATGTACACGAACCACCGCTGCTTCACTATGTCTCCTTGTCAATGCGAACAACTAGCTTTCTCGTCAGAAATCTAGCCCCCTGTTATTAAAGTTCCCTCTTCTAGTAAAAGGAATTCGTTCTTCTGCACACAATAGTCAACCAAACCGTTTAAAAATTCCACACCGGATGTAGAGAAACAATAAAGCATGTGGACAATAATATTATCATTAATATGTTTGTTACCATGGTGTTGGTCATTGTTAATATCATCATCTTCATCATAATCTCCGTTATTACTTGTGAAGAACGGTGTTAGGTAGTTCCTGTCTAGTTCTGTAAATGATTTTGCGCTGCATAAAGAAAAGTGATTTGTTTTTTTTTGGTTATCAGTGTTTTGATACAAACTTGAAAGCGAGACTTGAGTAATTTACCTCTTATGGAACTCTCTTAGTTTTGTCCTGAATCCACTTTCTGATGGTGAACCTTCATCATCAAACCTAGTCATATAACGATTGTTCACCACCTCAAAGCCCTGTCAAGAAAAAGAACATAACATAAAAGATAGAGTATTAACCATGTCATGTTTTCTGCATTGAGAGACTAAGATTAACTTTACGCTGAGAAAAATAGGAGTCGGCTATGCAAATAACCAAATATATATTTCAGAAGACTTACATCACCAAGGGATGTATCACGGCTATCGCCTACAACCTCTAGGGCCTCAAGCATTGTACCCGTGGATCCTCCAATCAGCAACACCTGAAACCCGTTTCAGTAGCATCAAGGATCACATCAAAAGCAATATATATATTGGCTCAGCTATGAGTAACAGAAACCCTTTAATCAGGACGCTCAATTTAAAGTAAATTGTTAGTTTTAAAAGAAGGATGGCTTACCGTTACAACAACAATGGCTGTAGTTGCTGTGAAAATAGTTTGACCATGTCCTTCTGGGAGTTCGTGAACAGATTGCAGAGCAAGAGCAAAAGCCATAGCCCCTCGAAGTCCTATGCAATCCACACTCCTTGTTTACTTTTTACTGAGGTATTGAAAACAATATCTACATTGGGAAACAAAGAGCAGTATCTTACCACTGTACCATAGTGCTTTTTGATGCGTCATAGGTATTTTCCTATGTGCAGGTCGTGCTAAGTTGACCAAATATCCACAACCAAACACATTAGCTGCCCTGAGTATGACATATAGGAAAAAGAGCACACACTATCAGACACGAGAAACAACACAAAAAATGCAATTTGGAAATGAATGAATGCATGTAACGAACATCGTGTGAAAAGATATTGACGTGAAACAAAAAAGGGTACCTCGCAATTACGATGAACAGCTGAGGTTCATCACGAAAAAATAAAAGAAAGTTAAGGAGCAACAATAACTTATACAAATTGAATTTTGAACCAAAAGAACTTGCGTAAAAGGATACAATAGAGAAAAAGATGAATCCGACGTGTGACCAACTGTGCTTTTCCATGGCAATATCAAACCCCATGTAGATGAACCTGCAGATTTGATCATTTGGAAACGTAACATCAGTCCATTGACAGAAATCAACCATCAAAATGCTTGTTACAAATCAAATGCTTACACAAATGTCTCTGCCAGGGAAGATATCAGATGAAAAAATGCAGACACAAATCGCTGAGAATTTGCAGACAAGTTTGAGAAGGTATAATGCTTCATGACCTGAAAGACACAGGCAGTGTCCATTATAAATATTTTACTTTTAGCTGAGGAATCATATCACACGAACTCATATAAATAGAATAACAACTCACAATCCCAGTAAACAGAATCGATACGATGCCAGATAGACTGAGACCTTCAGCAAGCATGTATCTACACAATGAAAACAAAGTTAATAAACTGTATAATTTATATGAGCGTGAACCAAAGAAGACATATACAGCTAATTACGTAGGGGAGAAAAGTTACAGCATTACTTACGAGAAATATGGAAAAAGCACAAAGAGGCAGCACTCCAAGTTCTGCAGACTGAAAGAAGCGAGAAAATCATAATAATATATTTCAATACTGACCATTAGAAAAGTTTCAGACATATAGCTATGGTTACTCACTTGTCAACATCCAGCCCTGCATACTTGAAGAGGTGCTTTGCATTAAGGCTAACAACTCGTTTATTATGAAGTTAAGTAAAAATGTTTCATACGAAAGTAAAACCAAAAAAAGGATATGAGAGCAGAAGTAAATCCAACTCCAACCCCTGCAGAAGCACACATTAGTCTCTCTCATAACCTCACAAAGCAAAGACCTATGATTATATAATGACACTGGTAACTGTTGAGATGCTCGAGAGGTGAAATTTAGCTTGATATTTATAAGTTACTTTTCTTAGGTTGCTAAAACTTGTTGATAACTTTAAGAGATTTAGCAGCGTTCCAAAAATCAACCGCTACCATGCCATTTCAAGTCAAAAGAGCCAAACCATAAATGAAAAATATAGACCAAAAAAAAAGAGGAAGCAGATAACAAAAGCAAACCTGCAGACATTGAACCGACAAAGGTTTCAAGAAACCTGACTATCACCATAAAGAAATTCTGACCAGTTGAGTGACTTCTCACCAAGGACATTGTCCTGCACCCCCAGTATAAAACGTTACTAAAATATCTTACCATTTGATTATCGTCTTCCACCAGCATATTTTAAATTAGCTAACATACCTGTACAGAGATATGGCCATCTGCCAAAAGGAACATAAGAAAAAGAGTAAACTGATAAATAAATGTGATACTTTTTCATCCTAAGATAAGGAATCAGAAATCAATACTTCAAAAATTACTTACAGCATCATTTAAAACTGATTCTCCAAACACTAGGGCATACAAATTTACATCCGATCCAAGTTCCTGCAAAACAATACAGTAGTAAGAAGTGGTAGATATCTAGTGTTCATACAATTGAGAATCTCCCTGAAATACCTGAAATATGGACAAAACAGTGACAGGGTCGGTGGCTGAGATAAGAGAGCCAAACATGAGACACTCGACGAATGGAAGTCTGTACATGAGAAACATCACGCCGCCAAGGTACCTTCAATTAAAAGCAAGACAAAAAAATTTTACGAATTAACGGAAAAGGGACCTTTTTTAAGTCAAGCTAACCACAGGACAGAGATACATACACTAGCACGCCAGTAACAATGGAAGCTACAAAAGTTCCAAGTACGGAAAACGTGACAATGGCTCCAAAGTTTGAAAAGAAAGGTTTCTGCATAAAACCAGTTAACCAGCAAAGTAGCATCAACAAGAATTCAAAAACTTAAAAAAAAAAAAAAAATACATGAGAGCTCTCTGCACTTACAGGTTGTAGGCTGAATCCTGACTGGGTGCAAACAAGTAGGTCAAGGAAAACAGCATACTTTGTTTCCCAGTTTGAGAATAGAATCATGAAGCAAAGAAGATAAAATGATGCAAACAAAGTGGAATAAAGGATATAATATGATGGGCGGCAGCAGAAACAGAAAGAAGAACTCATCGTGGAAATTGAACCATGTCCTGCATATAATGAAAATCAATCAACATTGGAGACTACTTACATGTAACATATGTATTATACACAAATTCATATATGATTATGAAAGTAATATAAAGCAATAAAAATGATAATTATATATACTAAAGTAATCAACAGAAGGAACTTGAACGAACCTTATGCTAGTCTCCGTGTTGGAGATGTTCGCTAAACCACCAACGATCAGCCCTAATTTTCACAAATTCTACAAGGAATCAATTTTGATCGAAATGCAATTGAGAGTGAGAGGAAACCGAGAAACAAACCGATGAGAAGGGAAGCACTAGCTTCGGGTAGATAATAGAACTTATGACGGCGAAGGACGTGACCTAGTACAAAAGAGAGGACGAGCATCATGATCTGGAGCAAAATCCCCACTCCGGCGGCCTGCTGCTGCTTCTCCTGCCCTTGCGGGTCGTGAATCGCCGGCGAAATCTGCAGCTCCGACGACGACGACGACATTACGCCTCGACGAAATTGATAAATCTAGGGTTTGATACTTGCTCTTGTTCGTTCGTCTGTCTGTCTATGTTGTTACAGAGATTCATTCACGAGAGACTGAGTTAGATGAAAATTCGTTTTTAACTCGGTTCTTCCTTCGCGAAGACGCATCTTTCCTTTTATAGGAATCCGCGTCCCCACTTCACTTCTCAGGTGGATTTCTGTTTTGGGCTTTTATGGGCCTACAAGTTTCTAACTCCAATAGAAATCATTTCGCCCAGCAGCTCTATAACAAAAGTATTATTACCAAAAAAATAATTCTGAAGTTACATATAAATTTTTTTGATTTACTAAAGTAATTACTGCAATTACCATTATCATATTATTTTTAATTTTCTTTACTAACTACACATGTTTATACTAATAAAAACATTAAACATTTACAACAAAAAAGAAGTACTATAAATCTAAACCTTGTTTGTCTTGTAGTGAACGTATACATGTAAGAGCAATCTCACATGTCTGAAAGATTAAACTGGAAGGAAAAAAACAACACTACATGAAGAAAAAAACAAAACATTCATATGACACAAAAGAACATGGTGATGTGTGATGTTTATATCGGTTTCAACTTAGAGAAGCAAACAAGTAGGAAAAAAACAAAGAAAGGTCACAACCATTTTCTCCAACTACTTGATCTAAGCTCACCAGACAAGAACCTTGGAATGCTCAATAAACTATTAACCCTCGTCAACCCTTCCAAAGCAGACCACTCTTCATCATCTTGTGCAACAGAGATACATTCAGCAAGTGTCATTGTCATCATCTTCGACTCGGTCCCACAACTCTTAGGCATACTTTCCTCTTTAACCTGGACAATCTCGCCCTCTTCCTCCTCCTTGTTACTGATATTGACACTCTCTATAGGATCTTCTTCTTTGTGTGAAGCCTTTATTACATTGCTGGCTACTGATGAGTCTTGTAGAAAGAGACAGACTACAGTACAGTCGTCGTTCTTGGAAGTTGGATACTTGATTCTCCATGATCTAACAGCTGTGTCCACTAGAGCTCGAGCTGCTGTGCTTCGACTAGGAGCTGAAGCAACAATGTCCACAGCTTCTTTGTTTGACAACACATCCCATACCCCGTCGCTAGCAAGAATAATGAACTCATCTCCTCGTGTAAGGCGACGGTAGTTGATGTCCGGGACTGAGATAAGACCGTAGTCTTTGAGACAGAAGTCGCCAAAAGCTCGAGCCATTGCTAAACCAGGTGAGTCGCTGTTCGGTAACCATAAACGAGCTACTTCAGGCTCATCTTGCAACGCAAAGACTCTACCCTTACACTTGTGGATTCTCGCTGATTCACCTGAGATTAGTACAAGTGAAAGTTACAAACTGTCTTTCTCATTCTTCAGAAGAGTTTTTTAAGAATCTAACATACTTGGCAGATCAGGTTTTAAGTCTACGGTTAGTTGTACAGCGACCAAAGCATTGTCTTGGTCTCTTGTGGCAAGAACAGCTCTTGAGTCACCAATGTTTCCGACCACCAAGTCCTCACCCTAAAAAAGGAATCATTAATGAAAATCAAAGTGACAATCAATGAGCTAAGAAGCAAAGGTGGGCAAGTACCTGCTTGATCAAAGTGACTGAAGTTGTTCCACTGCAGAAACAATCAATAGTTGGATGCATTTTCAGGTCTTTATCTATCTGCTGGCAAGATTTGAGCAACGCGTGTTTAAGAGGCAGATACATCTCTGGAAGTTGTTCATCGTTGGGATTCAACTCACACCACTGCTCATCCATAGTAGTAGTAACAGACTCGCTTCTCTGCCCTTCTTCTTCTTCTTCCTCTTCCTCTGTACAATTGATTGGTAGACCTTTCTCGTCCACTAAGCCGTTTTGTTCCGACTCTGAGGTCAGTTTCAATTGAGTTGAGAGTGTGGAGGGCAATGTATCTCGGACTTTCTTCGCCACCATATGACCAAATGGTCCGTGTCCATCAAATACACCACAGAACACTGTATCGTCTCTTGAACAAAAGTTCTGCAATTTGGAAGTAATTTTCATAAGTTATATAATTGTCTATTTATTTCTAAATATAACACCACAAAAAGGGTAAGAAGATATAGAAGCTAGTGGTCCCTGTACAATTATGTGGAAACAGGTCAAAGACTCAAGACAGCACAGGAAGAACACAAAGCCAATTCATTTTCACAGCTCTAAGAGCTCTGTGATGGTCCCAAAAAATTGAGAATAGACATCTATCATTCCAAGTTTCTCTCACTTCCTAAGCACTAGCAACAAAATAAAAACATAACCATGTTCTGAGTATCTCTATCTGATCAGCAACAAGACACATGTGCAAGTTATCAAGTAGCCTGACTCAAACATTGAACAAAACATTGCTTCACCAGAATCAATGAAATGGGTTGGAAAAAAAAACTGAGTGAACAGATCAAAACTTTGGAGAGAATAATAAGGAAACAAACCTCAAAAAGGAGCATAGCGTCTTGATTGGTTCCTTTCTTGCCCTGCTGTGTATAAAGACATGCAATTTCACACGAACCATTCGAGATCAACCGACCTGAAACCTCTTGAACCCCTTCGACTTCGCCGCCGCCGCCCTTTAAATCTCTAGGCCGCCGCCACCGTCCTGAGCCTAATCTATCATCCCCCGTCTCAGCGGTGGTGCTTGTTTCTCCCGGTTCCTTCCCCGTGGTCCTACTCCTATCTACTGAGTAACACAGACCCATTTTGAAAAAAAAAATCTGGAGAAAAAAAAAGCTCAAAGCTTTAAAACCAAGTTCAAATTTTTTTTTGTCGGGAGGTTTTGTCGGCAATGATTTATGGTATTAGTCTCCTCGGCGGATAAAGAAGCCAAACGAGAAAAAATAACGAAAACCAGTAAAGAGCTCAAAAACCGAGACTTGGAGAGTCTACTATACTATACTTTTAGCTTTAGCTTTTTGGACTTTGATTTTTCAAAATTTTCTCGGGAAAAACAGCTATTTTCTCGGGTAAAATGGAAAAGAGAGGTAACAGATCATCGCATCTGTATAGAAATCAAACTCTGATGAACTGGAACAGAGTGACGCCAATACCAGCAGAGACCCACAGAGCCAACGTTTTACTTACTCCACTTCCTAAGTGGAGAGAAGAAATAAAAGAAAGAATTAAAATTTTCGTGAAATAAGGAAAAAGGAAGGAATGAAAGAGTAAGTAATGATTCAAAGTAACAACTGAGAGAGAAAGAGAGATGGAGACGATGATCATTGATCAGACAAAGGTCTTAGTTTGGTTCCGCACGTGAGATCCTTCTCTTTATTTTTCTCTTCTCCTTTCATTTTAGTTTTTTTCTTTTCATTTTTTCTTAATTAATAATTGTGGGGAAATTTGATTCTTGGCTGCATCGTACCCTCCATCACCAGATATCCACCCAATTACGCATTGACACGTCACATACTCCGGTGTCTTTTGTTCGTTGTCTCCTTGTAAATGTTTCGGAGTATTGTTTATTAGCTCTGCTAATTAATTAATTAGTTAAGCATTAACTATTTAATCCGTTACAGTGTCCTTTTCTGCCTTTATTAACCTAAATTCTAAAGCTAGCCAAATTTAGTTTTAAGTACCACTTGTGTTAACTACTGCATTTAAGGTGTTAATCTGGAATATATTTAATCTCTGTTTGATTTTTTAAATTTTTTAAAAAATTTTTAAAGCTTTTGAGAAAACATAAGAGGAAGTTCAATAAACTGGAATTTCAATTCTGTATAAACTAGAATCGTTTTAGATTTGTTTATATAACTTTTCTTCATAAATGTATAGGCTCTATACTCTAAGAACATTAAAGAAAAGCAATTATGACTAAAAATAGAATTCACGGATTGTGTGCTGTTGGCCTATGCAGACACGGACGGTCGACAAGTCTTAGTTGTCCCATTGAGCTGGTGTGAGAGAGAGATGCATTCATTTACACTCATCCAAAACATACTTTACATTCGTTTATTAAACTCTTAAAATCTAACACCATATATTACAAAGATGCTTCTCCATAACTCCTCCGTATCAAATATTACACAAATCATCATGTAACCATGGTTATTAAATAGCTACCATGGTACATGTACTATATATTCCTTACCTAAAATAACACAAAGTGATAGTAGGGAGTGATGTACTCATGAATCAAATTACAAAACAACTGAAAGCAAATGTTTGCCTTCATCTGATGTATTATATCTTATTGAAATACTTATTGGTGAGGATGATACAAACTTTAGACAGCCACACATCTTTTTCAGGTTTCTTAGGAATCAAACCTGTGAGAAATTTGAACAGGAAAGTATGAACTTTTGTGGTTATAAAATCATATAGTTGAACTGAAAAAATTGCATAAAGGATGCAACTTACTTGGGCGTGTTCGGTTTTGTACTTCTGAAGCTCTTCTTCTGCACAAATGAGCCTATGCACCAAACACACAAATATAAGAAAGAATGGTTAGATTCTAGATTACAACCAGAGAGAGAAAAGTATTTCAAAAGGAGGAAAGATGCTTTCGATGGTGGGAGATTGTCCAAGTTACTTACCTCCATTGCAGGTCGGTTATGTCGTGGAGCAACTCTTTCTCTCTCTCGTGTGCTGCTTCAAGCTGTGATTCAATAGAAGAACAATAATTGCTGGTATCCAAATTGGTTGGAAGAATATGATTCAATAATTTTTACTCTTTCTTCTGCTGACGATTGCATACCATTGATTTCTCAGTAGGAGCAACGCTAGGTTGGTGTAAGCCTCCTGGTTCACCTGAACGTCCATCTACATCGGAGAGATTTAAAACAAAAAATTTCAAATCCGGTGGCAATAAAAATGTAATCGATCACGACAGTGAATGGAGACAGAAATTAACCTGTCAGCTCTCTGTTGGTAAGTACTTTCATCATATGCAGAATGTTCTCCTGTTTTTTTTTTTTGGGAGGATGTAAATTATGCAATCATCTTTTAATAGACACAAAGAAGGCAAAAAACATACCCTTTCTAATATATTGGTTTGCAGAACTGGATACACCAGCGGGTAAACGTACGAGCTGGTTAGATTTGGTAAAGCGACATCAGATCCTGAAACAGAGGGAGGTAGAGAAGCAGTAGAATGTTGGCTGAGCACCTACATAATGGCAAAAATGTTTTGTTTTTGTTTTTTTTCCTCTTATTGTGAATAGTTGTGGTAATAGAACTTGATTGTTTGTGTCTGCAGCTGATAAGGCTGACCTCGAAACTATTACAAACCTGCATGCTGTGACTCTTTTGTAAGATTGGAGACGGAACTACTACCTGATAAAGAGAAAGTGAATATGAAAATACAAATAAACAAATAACCCGTTTTTCCATCTTAAAGCCATGAAAATGGAGGTTACCTTGTCAATGTCGAGATTTTCAGAAGTTACTTTAAAACGTCCTCTTTGCTGCACAACTGGCGGCTTTGATTTGTCGTCAGGTTCATCTACGCTCGCTGACACATATACAACATTTTATTAATTAGAAAGAGCATTGATCCACATGGATGTTTATA
Source organism: Raphanus raphanistrum subsp. raphanistrum (assembly GCA_019706035.1). NCBI lineage: Eukaryota > Viridiplantae > Streptophyta > Magnoliopsida > Brassicales > Brassicaceae > Raphanus > Raphanus raphanistrum. The sequence continues at coordinate 57,844,030 of CM033988.1, forward strand.
TTGGATTCAAATATATACTTACAAGCTGCTTTGGGTGGTTTAACAGCCATCTCTGTTGGTACTTCATCTCCTCCCACTGTAGGATGTGCTCCATTTTGAAGCTGGTCTTGGATTTTATCACTGGAAATTAACATACTAGCTTAGATCTAAATGTCACTTATCGAGAACATGAATGAACCAAACAAAGGTCTTACAAAAAGCAGTGCATGTTAATGGACTAACCTGTCTCCTTTATTGACACAATTGCCGGCTGGAATCTCTGTTGGATGATTGGTTGCGACATATGTGGAATCCGTTGGTTTCCCATTGCTTGCATGCACACTTGCAACAGCTGTATTATTCAAAGATAGATCCTCGTGACGGGGAGAGGAATATACGTAGTTATCATAACTGGGGCTGGCAAGACTTGAATCATCATCAGATTTATCCCTGATAACCCAGAATATTATTTGTTCAGTTAAAAAACCTATGAGTTCCAGAAAAGTAGACAACGAAATGAAAATCCCAAATAGAGAATAACATAGATAAAATTAGGAGATAAACCTCGCGATACTTAAAGTTCGGTGAATTAGGGGTTGGAGATGCTTATTTGGCAGGTGACCAATATCCTCCTGCAGATAACGTCGAGTAAATATAACAAACAAAGATGAAAAAGATCTGAGAACTAGTTCTACAAGAGGGCACCTGTGTTTCCGGTTGCATATCATGTGAATCCAGAGCCTGCAACGAAGTTGTGCTTTCAGATAAACTACTCTCAGACAAGCCACAATCTATGTCCTGGATCTGGTGGAAATAAGAACATCGTAATATGAATTTTATATAAATGAAGCACGGCTAGTTTTTATGGGCTAGAGGAGAGCAAACTTATACCAAGGAAGCTTGGGCTTTCATGTCATCGAGATTGAAATTCCACCCGCTGATACCTCTCTTATATTCATTCTGCATGTTACTATGACAATAGGTTAAAGGCCATATACTCGGAAAAAGATTTGAAACATTGATAGAGAACTGGAAACACACAAACCTGCGACAATTCCTCCTTCTCTCCATCTGCCATTTTCTCTTGTGCAAGCATATCTTCTTCCTTTTTCTGCATGAAGAAAGCATATACCCATCAGTTCTTTCATAAGACGATGATTGATACTATTGAACAACTAAGAGATATCTACATGGTTCTACATATTCAACCTTTATTGCCTGAACACGGTTAACAAGATCTGGTAATCCATCCAGAAGTTTCCGAGCAATGTAGTCGCTTGACCTTGCTTGCTTGAAAAACGAATGCTTCAACAATTTTTTGGCAGATGGGCGTTTGGAAGGGTCTTTGACTAGACAACTAGCAATCATCTGCTTGAAAGACTGAAAATACCAAGAAAAAGAGGCAAAATTGAGATGATAATAAGCCAAAAGATCTGACCAGGATGTAAAGTATTGACTGAAACAAAGAGTATACCCTTGAAAACTTCCTGTCTCTTTCGTAATCCAGCCCTGGTGGTGCATTTTGCAAGGTCATAAGCAGAACCTGAAACCATAATTGTTTTAGAACTGAACCAAAGATTTTGGAGCTGAATTCCAGATATGACAAGGGAATGAACCTTCATAGGTGGATATTTAGAGAAAGGAGCGTGTCCATGTGCAAGCTCTAGCCCAGTTATACCAAACGACCAGATATCAGCCCTGAAGTAGATGTTTCAAATAAGACTATATTCTCCTCTAGTAAACACAACCAAATAGAGTGAATATGGAGGCTAAACTTACTTGAAGTCATAACCATGTAACTGCTCCATGACTTCAGGTGCCATCCTGTGAAAACAATAGATCATGCACATGGAGAACTAAATTCAAACGGTTGAGGACAGTAGTAACCACCACAGAGCACTTACCAGCAAGGCGTTCCAACAAATGTGTTCCTCGTCCGTTGCCTATCACCTGAATCAAAGAGACAAGCAGATACACCAAAGTCTCCCAACTTGATTGCACCACGAGCACCGAGCAAAATGTTCCCCGCCTGAAACAAAAAGGATAATCCATTTGATAATTTAACACGGAACCAACAAGACAAGAGGATATATCAATAAATGGACTGACTTTGACATCACGGTGAATGTGGCCGTGCTGATGGAGATAGTCTAAGCCCTTCAAGGCCTCACGGAGCATAGTGGCGATAATAACTTCCTCGAAGCCATCAGGATAAGCCGCTTTGAGGATGTGAAGACAAGAACCACCAGACATGTAAGGCATGACAACCCACAGGTTGTGGTCACTCACGAAAGAGCAATGCGATTTCAACACATTGGGATGGTCTACTAGCATCATCGTCTGCGCTTCACGTGATATATTGTTCTGCCAACAAATGAAATAAACGCAATAATTAGCTTTAATTTAATTAGCCAGTGGGAACCACAGGGAAGTGTTACCAGGTCGCAGTTGTCTCGTTCGAAATCGAGAATCTTAATAGCAACGACTTCATCGAAAGGGATGCACAAGGCGCGATGCACTAAAGCGCTGCAGCCTTGACCGATGACCTCGTAGATGGTGTAGTGCTCTGGCCCTATCGGATACTTCTTCTTCTCCATTTTTTTTTATCTCTACGTACGATTCTGGAATCAATCAATCAATCCACAGATATTTACAATCAAATTGAGCGGTTCAAAACTCAAAACGCAGCTGGCAAAAGTTGCTTACTAGTGAATTAATGGTCACCGAATAAATTTATTTAGGGAAACAAATGAGATTCGAAAACGTAATCTCGTCGTAATTTTTATAAAAAAGAATTAATTGTTTTACCGGGAAAATCAAGGCATTGATTAGTGAGGAGTGAGAGGAAAGGAAAGAGATGGATCTCGTGCTGATGAAGATATTGAATTGAATTGATTGATAATGTGATGATGATGAACCCCCCTCTTTTTTTCTTCGTTGGATTTTTTTGAGAAAAAAAAATATTGAAATGAGAGAGAAAGGGAGAGAGTGAGAATCGGATCGCCACTCAAAGCTTTGTAGGGCTTGGTATGGTGGTGAATATTGGAATCCCGCCACTTTAGCTCTCTTTCTCCTTCTTCCTTCAAACTTTCCTTATTTGTATAATCACTATTTAAAAAAATATATTATCCAGCTAAATAAATAACTAAAACCGTCTAATGTTTCATTTACGCAGCCGGTTCAATCACCGGTTTTCTCCTGAACCAAACGAAACCGTGACGGTACTTCGGGATATTATCCTTTTTCGTAGTCTTTTGCTACGAGACCACCAATTTGTCTAAACCAAACGAGACCGGTTTTTGGCCTATGCTACTAGACTAGACTAGAGTAGTAGTATCTTAATGGTTCAATTTTCAATCTCGGAAAATCCGTGAAGTTATGATAAATATCTGTTTCCGCTTTTATGTTTATACCTTCAAGAATTACGTGATCATACTTGCGTCTCTGCTCACATAAATTACCATTTCAACTACCATATGTCAAGTTGGACGTATCTAAAGCAATTATTTTCCTTCCAATAGGTAAAATTACAATGCCGATTTTCGTAATAGACCCTATGTAGTACTGTATCTTTTAGCAAGGCCCCTAGTCCATGAATGAATGATACAAGTCACAACAAATAGATAGCCCATTATATGAATTACGACGAGAATCATACACTCGTAAGCGAGCCGAACAAATATACAGCCCATTAATAGCCCATTAAGACCTTATACAAAGAAAAACAAACTCACCACAAGGATGAAGGACCCACTCACTTTACTTATTATTATGTATTTTTTTTTGTGTAACAACCCACTCACTTTACTAACTACCATCAAATCAGCCTAACTCTAAACAAAAAAAAAGCCAACTCTAAACAAAGCTTACAAGTACTGTAGTAGGATTTATTGATTTCTTTGTCGGGATTTAGCAATCAATCTCAGGATGCATTGACAAACTTTTAAGTCACCAACCAGTATACAATATATATATATGTATAAATGCAAGTATGAATAGTCATGTAATGTCGGTCGAAAACTTAAAAGCCAGCTAGAATAACAACAACCCCCACATGTTGAAAGCATTAATACAAAGTTCACAAGTGAGTGGAATATAACTCGATTCCATCCCAACACAACCTAACACGCTTTCTCTCTTTTTATAATTTTTTTTCTTTTTTCAAAATCTAATTTTCCTTAATTGTCGGTATTTGTAACGGACTCTGTTCTTTTTGAGCTTTTTGACAAACCGCGTTTACCGGCGAATCGTCTCTTACTCTAGGCGAACGTTTGCTATTGGGAGCTGAAGGAGGATCTCTCCGAATCTAGTGTCTTATTGTCGACGGAGATCTCCTTCATCTCCAGATCTCGAATCGGTTTGTAATCTCTTCCCCTGTTTTGATCTGTTTAATTCGCGTCAAGTTTTGAGCTGACTTCGGATTCAATCGTTTAGTATTGAAAGTTTTCGTGTTAGATGGATGGACTTAGATTGGTTAAACTCGTCGTCACAGATCATTACATCATCTTTGTCTCTCTTACATTAGTGGCTTCAATGAAAATTATCTTTTGAGATTTGGCAATGGTAGAAGCTGTGATCCTTTATGAGCTAAAGTTTCACACTTTTAATTTGAACTCAGACTTGCATTTCAGGTTGGTGGCTTAAACTATGGTTCTTGATGGGATTGTAACATCACCATTACGAAGGCCACACGCGCTGAAGAAGCAATGGGAGGACTTGGGTAGCTTCTCTACTGTTTTCCGGAGGCATCGCTTTCTTTTAACCGCTATGCTCCTTTTGGCCTTCCTCTGCACCATCTATATCTACTTCGCCGTCACTTTAGGCGCTAGGCACTTGTCGTGTTCGGACATGACCGGGAAAGAGAAGGCAATCTGTCAAATGGAACACGTCCATGCCAGTTTCTCTAAAGTGAGGAAACTGAAATTCTTTTAACGAGTGTCAGCCAAAGCTGATTAAGCATTATTATGCAATGTGTGTGTAACAACAACAGCCTAAAGAAATTGGTTATGTTTAATCATAATGTAAACTTTTTGTATTGTTATTGTATTATTTGATTATATGTCACCAAGATGATGATTCCACAAACATTGTATAAATGAATCTTTGTAATGGAATTGTAATACTGAAAGGTTTTTGGTAGAGTGGAAGGAACATCGAGAGTCTTTGTTATCACACAATTAAACAACATTTTGGTGTCTTTATCAGATTCCATCATCACCATGTTTGGTGAGGAACCAGTGGTTCAACATCTAGCTTGGGTGATAAATCAAAGAGAGATGCTGGAGCAGTCATCTCTACGCTCCAAGAATCATCTATGTTGATCTCCATTGCCATCTCTTCTTCATCTTCCTCCTCTTCGATAGTTACCTCTAGATCTTCAGGTGATGAACGGATCCTCTCAAGCTCAATGGATACCTCTCTCATGTTTGGCCGCTTCTTCCCTTTTAGGCTTAAACACCTTCTCGCAAGCTTCGCCACAGCCAACACTTGTTCATGTGTGCACTCTTCTTTGATCCGAGAATCAACAATACCAAGAACTCTGTTCTGTTTCATGGCCTCGTTGAAATGAGAAGCAAGCCCTCTGTTTTCTTCAGACCGCATAACAGAAAACGGTTTTTCTCCGGTTATAAGCTCTACCAAGACAACCCCGAAACTATAGACATCGCTTTTATCCGTAAACTGGCTGGTCTGAAAGTACTCTGGATCTAAGTATCCAAAAGTACCTGCAACTAGAGTTGTCAAGTGAGTCTGATCTATGTTGATAGACCTCGAAGTACCAAAATCAGACACTTTCGCTCGATACTTCTCGTCCAAAAGTATGTTTGTGGTCTTGATATCTCTGTGATAGACCGGAGTAGATGCAGCCGAGTGCAAATAAGCAAGAGCTCCCGCAATCTCCACAGCGATCCGCAAACGCACTTCCCAAGTCATTATGATGTAATCATCAGAATCATCGTGTAGCCGCTTGTATAAGTCTCCGTTTGGGATATGCTCGTAAACCAAGATAGGAACCTCCGTCTCGAGACAACACCCCATGAGTTTCACAATGTTCCTATGGTTAATCTGAGACAGAACACTGACTTCATTGATGAACTCCTCGACTTTGTCTTCATCCAACACTTTAGATCTTTTCACAGCGACGATTCGTCCATCTACCAACATTCCTTTGTAGACAGTACCTTGACCTCCCTGCCCAAGAACTCTGTTCTTGTTAAAGTTATCCGTCGCTTTCTCCAGCTCTTTCGAGCTGAATATTTTCGATGTCGACTCCACGTTGCCTCCTTCTTGTGTGGTTAACTGTTGCTTCAGCAACAAACCTCCGTTACGTTTAAAGAACTTCCTCTTCCGGATTATCTTTCTTCTCTTCTTAACGAACTTGATAAATCCCCATATCCCAAGAACCAAGAACAACAATGCCAAACCTAAAACAAGACCTGCACAATGACCAAATAACAATAATGATATCCTTTTGCTATGTTAAATGACTTTAGAAAACTCTATTGACTCACCTTGAATCACAGGCTTGATCTTCCCTGATTCCTTTGGCTCACACCTATAGGTTCCAGGGACATTCACACAAGTCTTTTCTCCGCAGCTGTTTCGTCCTCTTCCTTCCTCGCATTCATCAATGTCTTAACAACATTATAAAAAGAGAGAGAATCAGAATCAAATCGACAGATGCGTTACTAAGTCACCACCACAGAAGCCAATGAGATGAAGGATGTTACCAAGACATCCACCAGGAAGATAAGGATTCCCTCTGTAACCAATACTATTGCAGTAACAGTTACTGTAACCAAACCCAGAGAAGTAACCATACTCGCAAACACAGCTCGGCGCGCTCGTGTACATCCCAGTTTCCGTCAAGTTCACACACCCCACCGGATCCCTTAACCGAGAATCAAAGAACCATCCAAGCTCAACCACACTAAACCCTTTACTATAAATCTCCTCCGCCTCCGTCACATTCGCCGGAGAGTAAGTCTCGTTCGTCAAGAACGCGACTTTACAGCTTCCTCCTCCTTGAGTAGTGTTACCACCGGAGCTTTCTAGGCTAACGCCGATCACTTGCGGTTTAACCGCCGTGATCACCGCCTGACAACATCTGTAACCAGTGCAGATCTTGTCTAAACGACTCTTCTCGCAGCTCGATTCGCATCCTATGATCTGAGATTCGATGTTGGTGACCAATGCTCTGGCCTCGCAACCTACCGAGACGAGACGGTTCGACTCGGTGACGAAAAAGGGGCTTCCTTTGCCGGTGAGGTTTAAAGGAGGAGGCTTTACGGCGGGTCGCTGAGAACAGCCGCCGGAGGAAGTCACCGGATATTTGATGTGGACGACGCCGTATGAAGTGTCGATGTTGTTTCGGAGAGTGATGCTTACTAACTCTCTGTTTATCTTAGACAGGAACGGAGCTAGGGGTTTGTCGGAGCTGGATGTGGTGGTGGTGTTACAGACAACCTCGTACCAGTCGTTGAGGTAACAGTCTTTATGTCCGATACCGAACGGGAAAGGAATAGAGATTCCTCCACAGTTTCTATTACAAGAACTTGATGAAGAGTTGGTGTTTTGAGCTGTTGTTATCAAAGAAGGGTCATTGAAGATGAACAGAGTAAGGAGAGAGAGTAGAGTAGACAAGAGCATTTTGTTTTTGTTTTTGGTTTTCAATTTTTCATTTTTTTCTCTTCCTAATGATTTTTTTGTATGAGAGCTGCAATCATTGTATCCAGCTGCTTCGCTGGATAACATTTACAGGGAACAAAATGTCAACGGTGATGGGTGAATATGGAAATGAAGTCTAACTACCAAACCAAAATCATGCGTTTACACAATCCAAAAGTTGACTATCTTCCAAGAAACGAGATCCTTTATTACACAACTTGGAGACTTCAATAAAAATTACATTCACACTCACACACAAACATCAAAGTAGAATATAAAAGCAAATATATGAGAGTATGTAGTGGTAGGCGACTTCTACCGAGTTTGATGAGGAAACAAAGGTTCAGTATCTGACAATGACGATGTAGCGGCACTGTTTTGAGAAGCTGGAGCTGTGAAAGCCACGTCATTCCATGAACTTTCCCCTATGCTAACTTCCACAGCTCTTTTGTTTTTGACTTCTTCATTTTCGGCAGCAACGTACTCATGCGACTGCATGTCTTCAGATGACCCACGGATTTTCTCTAATTCCATGGACACTTCTCTCATGCTTGGTCTTTTTTTCCTTTTCATGTTCAAACACGTCCTTGCAATATGTGCCGCTGCAGTCACTTGATCCAGGTTGCAACCATCTCTGATCCGTGGATCGATAATGTCAAAGAGTTTGTCCTCTTTCATTGCAAGAGTGAAATAACTTGACAATGTCCTGTTTTCTTGAGACCGCAAGAAAGAAAACGGCTTTTCTCCGGTGATAAGCTCCACTAGCACTACTCCGAAGCTGTAAACATCACTTTTGTCTGTGAATTGGCTAGATTGGAAGTACTCGGGATCCATATAGCCCGCCGTACCCGAAACCACGGTTGTTAAGTGGGTATGATCCACTGTTACCGATCTTGACGTTCCAAAATCGGATACCTTGGCTTGATACTTCTCATCCAACATTATGTTTGTAGACTTGACGTCTCGGTGATAGATTGGAAAAGATGCAGACGAATGCAAGTACGAGAGAGCTCCTGCAACATCTATAGCAATACGGAGACGCAATTCCCAAGTAGCCATCATGTTATCACCAAACTCATCATCAAGATGTTCGAAAAGGTTACCATTAGGAATAAACTCGTAGACGAGAACCGGGACGTGTGTTTCAAGGCAACATCCCAAGATTTTCACGATGTTCCTGTGGTTGATCTGCGAAAGGATGACAACTTCGTTGATGAACTCTTCTAAATTGTCCTCATCCACCACTTTAGATTTTTTCACTGCCACAATTCTACCATCGACCAGCATCCCTTTGTACACGGTACCTTGACCACCTTGTCCAAGTATTCTGTTTAAGCTGAAGTTTTCGGTGGCCTTTTCCAGCTCCTTTGAAGTGAACACTTTTGTCGTTTCCACGTTGCCTTGCGTTGAGATTAATTGTTGTTGCAACAATAAACCTCCATTACGTTTGAAAAACTTCTTCTTTTGGTTTAACCTTCTTTGCTTTCTGATAAATCTGTATGCCAAGTATATTCCGGCAACAAAGATCAATGACCCAAAACTCGAACCAATCCCTGCAAACACACAAAAGAAAGAAAAAAACATTGCAACGTTTTGGATTTATACCATAAAATAAATGGCGATCAAAATTTTACATGATGGTTACCTATTGCAATTCCTGGCCGCCGGTGATCACTTTCGTAAACACAATCATAGCCTCCCTGAAAATTGACACAAGTTCCGGTCGTACAACTCCGGGAAGTTCCATACCCCTCTTTTTTTAGGCATTCATTAATATCTGATTTAAGAAATAATGAAACTGAAATCAAATGATGATCCCATAGCGTTTGTTTAGACAGCTTCACATATGTTTGATTTGGTCTAGCATAGAAGATTAGAATAGAAACATGAAGTAGTAACACAATCACTAACCTTTGCATCCGCCTGAAACATATGGGTTGCCTCTGTAACCCCTAGTGCAATCACATCTTCCATACGTTGAAGAACTAGAATAATTTTCGCATGTACAATACATTCCATAATTGCTTACAGTGCTTGCTTGGCGGTACTCTTTCATAGTATGGCAGCCCAGAGAGTCGAAAAAAGAAGCATTCGACGTATTGATGAGCCATCCCAGCAAAACCGTAGCATTTCCTTTAGAATGAATCCTTTGAGCATCTGATCCATTTGCCAAAAGGTAGTTCTCGTCTGTTAAGAAGGCAACTTTGCACCCTCCCGTTGTTATCGTGGCGTTATCTATTCTGACACCAACAATCTGTTGACCTCCACCAGGGATGCTTGCCTGACAGCATCCAATACCGCTGCAGCGTTTTTCGTTCGCAATGCTCCTTTCTCTACAATCCTCGGCATTGGAGTAAAAACGTGTAATACAATCGTCTAGTGCAAGAAAATCTTGTGTAGGTGTATGGGTTTTATTGTCGCAACTAGATTTGCACCCCATCATGCTTGGTTCGACATTTGTTAATGATGCTGTGATGTCACAACCAACCGCTATCAGTTTATTGCTAGCGCCCACGTAAAAGGGGGTACCAGTCAAATTCAAAAGTGATTTGAGCTCTTCTCCGTCGCTTGAACATCCCTTTGAAGTTATTGGATTTTTTATACGAATTGAATCTGGAGGAGTTATCTCCACAACTTCCTTGTCAATTACGGTAAGAACAGGGACGGGCTTCCCTGAAACTGAAGGAGAGGTATTAATATGATCACATTTAATTTCGTACCACTTATCGAGATAGCAGCCCTCCCCGATTCCAAATGGGTACGGGATGTCGATTCCTCCACAATGACTAGCTAGGACAACTTGATCTGGAAACGGAGAGACCTGCCGTATCAAGGCTCGGCAAAAGTAGCAGAGAGAAGAGAATCCAAGGAAAATATGTATGATTAGCGTTCATGTTTATGATACGCTGAAGAAATGTTTACTCTTATTTTCTTTTTGCTGAGTGTTTACTTGGTAAGATGCATAGACGGGTTTTGTAAGGTATATCCGTATATGTGAGGAGAAAGTTTGCGTTTACTTGGAAACATCAAGAGGTCTTGGTCTTCGTTATTTCTTTCTCAGTCAACTTAGTTGTTCGGTGTAAATAATTAGAGGCATCAAAAATATTTTCTTAACACGAATAGTACACAAGTGTGCATATATATTATCAAAAATATTGTTTTTAACACAACTAGTACACAAGTGCGCATATATTGGTCGTGACACAAGTGTGCATATATATTATCAAAAATATTTTTTTAACACAACTAGTACACAAGTGCGCATATATTGGGAGATCTAGGGTTGGGCAACCGGGGTACCATTCGGGTGTCGGTTCTATTTTAATCGGGTTCGAGTTTTTATGGTTACCGAAAACCAGCCCCATTTGGATAATTTAAAACTCCGGTTCGGGACCGGTTCAGGTGCTTTTCGGTTCGGATCGGGGTTGGTAAATTATTTTGGTATTGGTATAACCCGAAATACTATCGGGTTTAGGTTTCAAACGGACTTTCGGTTCTTGAGTATATCGTTTGTACTAAATGTAACCAATACAAATCTAAATAAATTGTAACTTGCAATACAAGTAAATAAATAAAAGCATCAATTTTGTCACTGACCAAAGAAAACAACTAAAAACGACGCAAATTTAAAAGAAAGCCAAACATCTTTATTGATATAAATAAAACAAAACAAATAAGAGAATTCAAAAAAAGCTAAAGCCAAAAACAAATGGAAAACATATTATTCAATGAAATCAAAAACCAAAAACTTAAATAAAACTTCAAGTTTCAACTGTAAGCACCTTCAGCCTTCAACTACAAACTTTTCAAACTTCAAACTTCAAGACATAAGTAAAATCAGTTTTTTTTTATTTTAAAATATTTTATTTGTATAAATTTTGTAACCAAAACATATGTAAGATTGATTCAAAAATAAAAAAAGGAACATCAATCTTGATCATTCAAAATCAAACGAAAAAATAAATATATCTATCGATAGAAATAAAACCAAATACATGAAAACACAAAACGAAAACCAATTTCTCATGAAATGAAAAGCATTGTTCAATGAACACAAAACCAAAATATAAAAACTTCGAACTTCAACCGCAATCTTCAACCATAAACTTTAATGTTATAAAACCATCAACCTTTATATAATAGATAATAATTTAGATATTTCATATATCTAAATGTATTTTGGATACATATCAGGAATTGAAATTATGTCTGGTACAAGATTTTTTGGGGGTTTTGAATGTTTCGGGTTCTATCGGATATCCATTTAAATTTGGGTTCGGTTCGGATAATACCCATAACCCAAAATACCATAAAATAAGATCCATTCGGTATTTATGTCGGGTTCGGATCGGTTCGGATTCGTTTTTATCGGATCGGATTCGGTTCGGATTTTCGGGTTCAGTTATTTTGCCCAGCCCTAGGGAGATCCTTGCTCTTGGATCCTTAATACACATATAAGGAATTTTCGGTTTAATTCCGTAAAATTTTTAACCCGCAATTATATATATGTATATATAATATATGCATACAAATATTTTTTTAAGGATCCTAATACAAACCCCTCCCCCCCCCCCCCCCCCCCCCCCCCGCAATCATATATCTAAATGTATTTTGGATACATATCAGGAATTGAAATTATGTCTGGTACAAGACTTTTTGGGGGTTTTGAATGTTTCGGGTTCTATCGGATATCCATTTAAATTTGGGTTCGGTTCGGATAATACCCATAACCCAAAATACCATAAAATAAGATCTATTCGGTATTTATGTCGGGTTCGGATCGGTTCGGATTCGTTTTTATCGGATCGGATTCGGTTCGGATTTTCGGGTTCAGTTATTTTGCCCAGCCCTAGGGAGATCCTTGCTCTTGGATCCTTAATACACATATAAGGAATTTTCGGTTTAATTCCGTAAAATTTTTAACCCGCAATTATATATATGTATATATAATATATGCATACAAATATTTTTTTAAGGATCCTAATACAAACCCCTCCCCCCCCCCAATAATCATACCCTAAGTCTTCGTAAAGAATCCAAGTGGGAGGGAAGACAAGTCTACCGCTTCCATTGGTGGTCCTAACAAGAAGTTCTTAAGGAAAAGCAAAAAAAAAAGATAAATCAAAAATACCTAAATAGAAGAGAACGGTATTTAAATTGGGGGTTTTAGGATTGATAAGGAACCTTTATATGTCATTATCCTATTCGCCCATCCTTTAATTGATGTCGCTCTCCTTGGCATGGCACTAAAAGCATCATTAACCCAAAAATCTACTTTGTGTCTCTTAATAATTTTTAAGTATTAAATGTTTCTTAAGAGGCCTAGTTAAGAGATACCAACATTTTTATGCTCCAATGGGAGTCTTTTATCTAAGGGTTCCTATAAAAAAATTAAACGACAAACATATTAAAAAAAAAGATGAAACAAACATCTATCTTATTAAAGTAGAAGTATTTTAAGCTTTTATTTGGTAACAGGGATAGGAGTCTTTAAAAAAATTAAATTTTGTTTGGTAACAAAGATAGTAGAGAATTTTGTCTTTTCCTTATTTAAATGATAGATTTAAGTATTTAATGTATTTTCCTAATTTAAATAGTAGATTTTTTTAATAGAACGAATCTTAACCAAAATAAATTTCCTAATAGATTTTTTGTTAACATTTAATATTTTTCAATATTTATTAATAAAAATAATAAAATAAAAATCACACATCAAAATCAATTTATATATCATATAAATAAAATATAAAATATTTTATTTATAAATTGTTAGTATAACACCTTTATAATATAAGTCTAATTATTTATAAATATTAGATTTTTATATGATACACTGTGATATAATAGATGATTAAAATCACATAATATAATTATTTAAAGTAATATATAAAAACTTTGTTTTAAAATGTTATACTAACAATTATGTAATACATATTAATTTACACACACACACACACACACACATATATATATATATATATATATATATATATATATATATATATATTATCATTAGAACAAAGAAAAAAATTGAAGTGAAAGCAAATATTTATACGGCCACGGGTCAAACTATAGAAATAAACAACAATGACGTAAGATTTTTTTTTAACAAATTTATTTTAATTTCAAATATGTTTATATATTTTATGTATTTATAAATTATTTTATTTGTTATTAAGAATGCTAAGATTTTGGAATTAGAAAAAATTATGATCCATCTCTATATTATTTTAATTAGGAATTTAAAATTTATATCAAAATATTTTTTTAAACTTTTAATTTTTATTATAATTAAAAATGTTAATTTTCAATCTAAATTTATGTTTAAATATTAAAAATATATCATTTATAAATAAAAACTAAAAACATAAAATAAATACCCATCCGATTGGGCGGGTCAAGATCTAGTTCTTCTTATGGGGTTATAGCAGGATTAGTCATAGAAACAATCATGATAGAGATGCAAACCATGGAGAAGCTAAGAGGGAATCGTTGAATAAGCCAAACAAGTAAATATCTCTCTCTTAATCTAGTCTTCAACCATTATAATGCTAGCTACTAGTTACGAATCAAAACGCCTGGAACCACTAAGTGATAAGGGTGAGATGAACCTGCTTCTGTTGGTAAAGGCAGTTGGTGGATTGCAAATATGGTCCGCAAGCTTCGGAAAACTGACCAGTATATGCGTACACTTGATGAATCTCGCACTTATCAACATCAGATTCTGTCACAGGCACTCCTAGAAACAACATAGTTTTTTCCCTATATTACTAGTTAATTATTGAGTACCCATAAGGTTCCTTATTGATGGACATGCTATTAGGTAGGAATAACGACAGTTCCTAGTTTTTGTTGTTGTTGTTCTTGTGGTGTTGTTTATTAGCAACTAGGGTAAATCCGCTTTACGGGAGGGCAAATAAATAAATTAGTAATTCATATTTATTTAAAATTTTGGATTTATTTTAACTACAGGTTACATTGACATTTATAATTTTTTTACAACCATTGAACTATTTATTTTATTATATATTTAAAACATATTTTTTTTCAAATTTTGTTCTAGTTTAACTTTAAGAATAAGTCACATAGATTTTCTTAAAATTATAGCCGAGTGGATTAAGTACAGTGAAGTTATTTTTACTTTCAATTATATATTTATTTCATGAATTAAATTATTTTTTATACATTATTTCTTAAAACTAATGATATACTCAAAGTAACTTATTTATTATAACTAAAAATGTTTTAAACTGATGCAGTTCAGGAATCTCAACGGCCGTTTTTTTTTTTGAATATATGTTAAATTTACTCAAAAAGAAAAATACACTGTTATTGCATCAAATGCTACATTTTTGAATAAAACTTCTATGATTGAAGCTTACACTATCTTGTAAATAGCCACACCCCTAAGGCCGAAGAGAATGTGAAGTTACGCATCTTCCTAAAGGAGAGACATTTGTCTCTAACTTCCCTGTCAAGCATACTTACCGAGACCGTGACTGTGGTTGGAAGAGTTCCGTGCCGTCTTTCATTCCTTTCACGCCATAAGGAATGTATTGAGAGTTGAAAAACATAGCGAATGAGGAACTTGCTGAGGAGGTCATAACTGCTAGCTTTGATAATCTCAACAATATCCACCCATAATCTTGTGAAACTTCCTCCAAGAAGATCTTTGGTTAGCTTCGACCATAGCTCTGCAGCAAAAGGACGGGAGAAGATCAAGTGATCCCTAGTTTCCAGCTGGTTGCAGAACACACAAGATGGATTTATATTCGAGGACCAGAGGAGCATACAGTCTCCAGTCGTTAGCCGGTTCTGAAGAGCTAACCAAGTAAAGAAAGCTAGTTTCGTAGTGTGATATTGGAACCATAAACCCTTATGCCAGTCAACAGTTGGAGCTTGCTGGTGAAGTAAGTTCCATGTGTTTTTAGTATTGAACACTGGTTTATAAATATTCATAGCACTCTTCCAGACAGCACAATCCTCTACGTTTGAAAGTTTTGTTCTCTGCTCTTCCATAGCAGTTTCAATAAAATTCAGAGCATCTTGTCTATGGTACCTTCTTCTTCTTCTCACGTGAAGAGCCGAGGAAACTGTTGCATTCGCTCGAATACCCAAATCAATACATCCACGAGCACCAGTGATATCATATAAACAACCCAATGGAGACCAAGAATCATACCAAAAAGAGGCTCTGTTTCCATTTCCTATCTTCATTTTCAGAAATTGTTTAGCAAGATCTCTATACTTCAGAAGCTTACGCCACATCCATGATCCTGTAGTTGTCGTGTCTTTAACAGACCAGATCGTTTCATTTTTAATCAAATACGTTTGGATCCACCGAGCCCAAAGCGAAGGCTGAGAAGACAGGAACCTCCATAACAGCTTCAGAGTGAGAACTTTGTTCATTTCTTTCAATGGCCTAAGCCCCAAACCTCCCTCATTCCTTGAGAGACAAACTACATCCCATGATACTTTAGCTCAACGGCCGTTTTGAATAGAGTTTCGCCAGAGTTTCTTAAATCACAATACTTGTCCTCCGCTATCCTCTCGTAAACCTCAATGATCATAATCCAGCAGATGACCGGAATCAGCAATTCGGATATTGGTGACCTTAGTTATTTCACCATAGAAATTTACCGAAGCCAACTTCATCCAGGTCATCAACAAGAAAAGTCATCTCCACAGAGTACATTATAGACATGGTAAAATGTGTTACTTCCATCTATATCCATAAAAAGATCAATTAAAATGACTGTGTACCGATTAAAATGACTCCATCTGGAGGAGTAATCTTCATAATTTCCTTGCCGATTACGGAAAGAACAGGGACGGGCTTCTTTGAAATCGAAAGAGAGGTACTAATATGATCACATTTAATTTCATACCATGGATTGAGATAGCAGCCCTTCCCGATTCCAAATGGGTACGGGATGTCGATTCCTCTATACTGACTAGGACAAGTTGATCTGGAAACGGAGAGATCTGCAAGATTCAGCAAAAGTAGCAGAGGTAAGAGAATCCAAAGAAAAGAAGTTCTCATGTTTCTGATGCCTGTTCCTTTTTTTTTTCTGAGTGTTTTTTACTTGGTAAGATGCATAGACGGCTTTTGTAATTAGGTCTATGTGAGGAGAAAGTTTGCGTTTACTTGTAAACAGCAATGAGGTCTTCGTTATCTCTTTCTCATCAGCCTAGCTGTAAGGTGTAGATAATTACTGGCATCAAAACAATTTTTTTCTTAACACAAAAAATGTAAGTGCGGGTGAAGACAAGTCTCTGGAAAGAATCCAAAAGTTTGAATACTACGTCTACGGCTTCCTTTAATTTGCATGTATTTGGTTATCTTCTTAATTAGGGATAACGACAGTTCCTAATTTTTGTTGTTGTTCTTGTGCTGTTGTTTATTAGCGTTGCTTGTCTCAGCCGCCAGTATGCCTTTGCTATATGAGTATTATGATCACTCAAAAAAAACGTGAGGACCGTGCATGGGTAATGGGTTGCTTGTATATATGGCTGCATGCAAATGCAAACTATAGCTATTTTGTCTCATCAATTCCAGTTCCTTCGCTATTTGTCTCATGTTTGGTCGTTTTCGCCTCTTGAGATTCAGATGCACCTTCTTGCAACTTGTGCTACTTCCAGCGAGCATCTACGCATTTGGCTTCTTTCATGCAAAGATTGAAATAAGTCTCCAATGTTCTGTTTTCTCGAGGTGGCGTGGGAGAAAAAATGGCTTTGATGTTTTACCCACTGACATTGATATTATTCAAACATTAACGAAAGGAATGCATGTATGTAATATTAGCTTCTCACCGAACCAACGGGAATCCCGCTCGTGTCTAAAGAGACATGGATCAGCAAAATACAGTACTTCCCACTCTCAAGGATCACTGCTCACGTGGCCTGAGGTTTAAATGAATTACATTTAAATCTTTCTATAACACTTTCTGCAAAATCAATTAATTGTTTTAAAGTGACATACTAACAATTCATTTTATACTAACAAACTTTTACAAGAAAAAAAATAAAATAAGTTTAAAAAATTCATCATATATAGTATACATTGTCTGTTTGATAAATATATTACTAAATAATCAAAATACAATAACCAAAATAATATTTTCATACTTTTTTGTAGAAAAAAATATTATATATTTATATTTCAATTTAAATTGTTTAGTTTTATTTTGCCCCCATTTTTTATACTTTGCCGGATCATCTCATACTTCCCAACTAATTTCCGAGAAGATGTTCCGAGAAACTTACGGCAACATAAGTTACAAAAAAAAAAAAAAAAACTTACGGCAACATATTCACATTGGAACTTTCGGAGTATATTCCAACAATTTGCTTATGTTCTCGGAAAGTTCTCAAAATTCGTCAATATTTTTTTCTGACAAAAAAGATTCTCGGAAAATTCATCGGCTTTCATACACTTTTCCTGTAGTGTAATGATTTGCATCATGACTTTGTAAACTCATATTATAAGTTTGTAACTAATAAAGTAAAGTCTTATAAATAAATAAAACTAAGTCCTTCGCTTATTCTGCAAGAAAGCAAAGTACGTCACACTTTTTATTTTTGTATTTGACGGGGATACTTCGTCTTGTATAAATAAAGGCTGCTACATTGTAATTGAAATTAAACAGAAATAATAGATCACATTTTGATCGTAACAAACTATTTTCAGCACTCTTGCTTGCTACTCACGTAATATAGGTGATTTTTTATTTTTGATTACGGACAGTCACGAAGGAGAGAGAGAGAGGTAGAAGCTATGGCGGAGGAGCACTTCGACGTTCTGACCAAATCCGGAGAGAAGACCGGTGTGTCCAAACCCAGGCATGTTTGCTATTCCCTTTCTTTTTAGATGAAAAATACACATAAATCTATTCGAACTAGCTAGAAGTGATTTGAGATGTTATCTTAGTTGCATCAAACCATTGATTGCTTACTGATCGAAAGTCTACGTCATCCTTTATGTTTTTGTTTGATTTTGATGCTTCGTTAACCTCTTACCTAATAACAAATTGTCTTTTTTGTCATCCTTCTTCTTCATTAAAGGTCAGAGGTTCACCGAGATGGAGATTACCATCGTGCAGTTATTGTCTGGATCTTTGTAGAGAGCACTCAAGAACTGCTTCTCCAACTCCGCTCTGATGATAAAGATTCTTGGCCTGGTCGATGGGACATCTCAAGTGCTGGTCATATCTCAGCTGGTGATTCATCTCTTATGTCCGCTCAGTAAGTAAATCTTATTCTGCAATTCACTTTACTTCTTCTATCCTTTTAACTAAAGTTGCTGTCCACTTCACTTTCTGCGTAGGCGAGAGCTTGAGGAAGAGCTTGGCATAAAACTCCCAAAGGATGCCTTTGAATTTTTATTCGTCTTTCTTCAAGAATGGTTTGTTGTTTTCTTATTCATATATCTTGGCTTATGTGATACATTTTCTTACTGATTGATTACTCTATGGAGTCTCATCTCTTATCCAACCGTGTGTTGTTTTTCTTTTATGTGCTTTTACAGTGTCATACACGATGGGAAATTCATAAATAATGAGTTCGATGATGTGTATCTTGTTACAATTCTGCATCCCATCCCTTTAGAAGCCTTTACTCTTCAAGTGAGATTTTTTATTTTACAAAGTTTTTAAGTTTTAGTACCAAGTAGGATTCTCAATTTGCCTAACCATTTCATTTTGTTTCTTATATAAATTAGAAAGAGGAAGTCTCTGCTGTAAAATACATACCTTATGAAGGATACAGAAGCCTTCTGGCCAAGAAAGATCCTGCTTATGTGCCCTATGATGTAAATGGAAACTTTGGAAAACTATTTCTCATTATCGGACAGAGGTACACATTATCTCTTATTGGTCATTTCTGAGTTGTTTTTTTTTTCCTTTTGGTAATCTCTGATATATATAGTCCATGATATGTACTAACAACATCAAAAGAGAATTTCTTTTTGTGACATATCCATTGCTATGCTAAAGTTTTATATAGAAATTCTTATCTTACAAAAGAGTGTTTCTTCTTTCTTGAAGGTGCCAAGTGAACACCGAGGCTCGTAGTTTATCTCTGCAGAAGCAACTCCAGAGATATTCTCCTGTCACCCTTGAAGCAAATGTATTAAACTTGTCACATATATTACCGTGATTTATTTGTTTCAAATGTACCACAAAACTCAGCTTTTATTGACTATGCAGTTGACAGGACTCTCTGAGGCAGATCAGAAGGCACTGGGTCTAATCGTGGAGGCTGCAAAAGTTATTGACGATATTTTCTATGAGCAGGTTTTGTAGATATGCCCTCCGAATTTTATTTGTTTGTGAACATAAGATCTCAGAGCTGAACTTAAACTAAACTAGATAAGTTGTCTGTTTATCCTAAACAGCTCTGGCACAGCAATCCAGCTCTAAGAGATTGGCTAAAGGAGCATGCTAATGCATCAGAACTGGACAAATTAAAATGGAAATACTTCCTTATCAACAAAAGTCCATGGTAAGTATTATTGAACTGGCTTTGTTACAACAAGGTGTATGTTAATACAAGTTGCAAAAGATGTTGTTGTCTTGAACTAGTTGGTGTGTAAACCTCATGATAAATAGGAGAGATCAGTACAAGAGATTGATGTTTAGTTTCTACATTTGCAGGTCGTCTCTGGATGAAAATGAACCGTTCTTGACTACGGCGGATTCAGCTGCAAAATTGCTTCCTGAAGCAACGAAACCTATTGCTGGCTGGAAGGGTCTCGAGTATAGAGCAGCCTTCCCTTTGACTAGTGCCAATTTCTATCCTCCTGATATGGATAAAATGGTACCTATTTTCACAATGTTTGATGTTTGTTTTTCATTTTTTTATATGTTGCCATAACCCATGATGATTCACATAGACATAATCTTCTTTCATGGTTTGTTTGTGTGTGTTCAGGTACCGGTGGATATAACTCCGACATTTCCATTAGCAGATACGTTGTTGAACTGAGATCTTGTCTCAACTTCAGTTTCAGTTTCAGTTTGTATTTGATTTGAAAGAACTATCTTAGTGGTGTTGTGTTTTTATAATAAAGTTGATTCCTTTGATTAAACATCATCAGCAATGGGTAACTTGACTGCCAAGAAATCATTTTTAAGCAAAAATATCTATTCTATTAAAATACAATCATGTCGACTTGATAAATGTATGGGAAATTAGGTCAGATAGCTATAAAAAACGATAATTGGCCATATAGTCATTTAACCTAACAGATCTATACACACTGTTAAAAATACATAATAATACTATACTGTCCTTGGAACTCTACCGGCGCAACCTGCAAAAGAAAAAAAGATATTGTTACCTTTGTTTATTATTAACCACATAAAAATAAAATGTGTCTTACCACAATTCTCATCTTCGTCTTCTCATTTCTCTTTCGTAACTTTCTGGAATCCAAAAAATCTCTGGCACTGATCTGCTTCACCGACTCGTTTCCGCATGCAATCGAAATCGTCGTTCATCTATTTCTTACTTCTTTTCCAGTAGTGGTTCGTGTTAAGGTTGTGCCGCCGTTTATTAACACATCCTTCCTTTCCACCTTCATGGAATCGATTCCTCTCCGATCTCTGGAACTCCGGTAAGTTGACTGTATCTTTATGCCGACTCCTTTCAGATTCGTGATGTCCATTTCGTTGTTGTTTACGCACATTGTCCTTGCATTGTTTTTAGTGGCTCGTTTCAATGTCATGTGTAATGGAATAAGATACATTTTCACACTATTCTAATTCACATAGAATGGTAGCTTTATATCATATGCCTTTCAATTCATTATAGGTAAGTGTTCTGTTTTACATAAATTTATTTCCGGTATACAATGCTATAGCTTCGACGGTCGTCATTGTCTGTTGCTCTTGCTTTCATTCTTTAGTTCACACTATTTTGTTTCACATGGAATGGTAATGGTATATTTATATCTTATGTCTTTCCATTCATTATGGATTGTTGTTCTGTTCTACATAAAATTATTTTAATTCCACATTATTATACCTTCCACTGTTTTCACTGTTTGTTGTCCTTACTTTCGTTCTTCAGGTTTGGTATGGACGAGCTAGGCCTTCCAAGTAGATTTTCTGAGACATGCTTTGAACCGCAGGACAAGAAGAGGGTTAACAACTATTTCAATCTCCGTTGGATTGAGGTGATACAGAATGCATTAGAGGATGAAGATCTGACCATGTTGGATGCGTCCCAGTTTGGGCAAGTCTTGCATGTGGGGTCCTATACCTTCTCGGTTATGTTTCTTTATATTTTCCTAAGTTGGGTTTAGTATGTTGTCAAATGTTCTTTTAATCATCTCCATTCTATTTGTAGTTCGTGTGAGTCAACCATGGCTCTACTATGTCATCGTATCATTTAAAAGAGTACGCATCTTATAGAATATAACAGTGCGGCAATATTAACTTGTCCAATGTATTAGTGTTTAATATTTTCCTAAACTGGGTTTAGTGTTTCATGTAAATTGTTCTCTTACCCATTCTCATTATGTTTGCATTTCATGTAAAATATTCCATCGCCTCCATATCGTACAAGTTATCCTATAGCTGACCGAGTATTCGGTAAATTTCCATTCTATCTTACCTATATGAAATGGAAATTAATTTTGTTGCACATCACAGTTGGGATATTTTAATTTGGGTTATAAAAATTTATGTTTATGCTTCTGTTGGCAACTGGATTAGGGTTTATATTTCCCTAAATAGGGTTTAGTTTGCTGTCAAGTGTTCTATTACCCTCTCCATTGAGTTTGTATTTCAACTATTATGCATATCGTTTCAAAAAGATATTATAGTTTATATAGAATAGAATGGTGTGCCCAAATTTAGCTTGGCCAATGGATTAGGGTTTATGTTTTCCTAAATTGGGTTTAGTGTTTTCTGCCAATGGTTTCTTACCAATTGTAAATGTATTCATATCTTATACCACACACATCAACCCCTAGATGACTCATATATCGTGTAAATGTATGGATTCTGTGTTTATATTCATTTCCATACATTCTCCATCGTCTATTCCATATGTAATCTGATGACTAATGTAGTTACGCGACTTCTGTATTGCGAAATGTGAGTATAATTCCTAGAATCTCTTGGGTTACAATTGATGAGGGTTTATACTTCCCTAACTTGAGTTTAGTGTTTAGTTTACATTTCCATGTAATAGGATTTATATTTCCATGTAGTATTTGAAATCTTACTATTTCACCTATCGCACGTAGAATGAAATCATATACAGTAAGTATCTTCGTCTTGCCGTTACGTTAACATCGTTTCTGATAATTTTACAACTGTTATCCACTCCTCTCGATGCATACACTTGTATTATATGTGTTGACTATACACCACGCGCGCCGTGAATTATGTGGTGATTAATATGCAAACGAAAACCACCCACGTAGTTTATTTTACGCTTGGACACCGGTAACTTGTTATGCTCAAGGGCATAACCGGCGGAAAGAAGGACAAAAAGCCAGATACTGAATTATGTCAAAATCAACGTTAGATTCTTAATTTTCCTCTCACAATAAGTTATCTAGCAAATAAGCCCTAAATGTATTGTCCAATTATGTATTTCATTTATTTAAAAGACTACTATATCTATTCTATTAATATTAAACATAAATATGATTGCAAAAAAAATTGGTGAAATTTATTTATTCTAAAATTACATTTCATTAAATATTACAATTTAAAAAAAAAAACTCAAATGAACTATTCTCAGATACTTTTAAAATATTTGAAAATCAACATAGTACTGATTGAACATATATTGACAACTACAGAAATAAAAAAACTATAACTTATTTTAAACTAATAATTTCAATGTGTAGCATGGGTTAGAACCTAACAACACCGTGAATAGATTTTTGTAATTTTTATTTCAAATATTATCATGCTCAAATGTAAATATATTTGAAATGTCACAATTAGACTTCAGTTTCTTAAACTTAAAATAGAAAATAAACCAGGATCTGCAAATACAATAGAACTCAAAGTTGATATCCTTAATCAGTTATTTCTCTAAGTTAAAATAATACGAATTAAGAAAATGCCTATTGTGCATGCCAGACTTCTCCTTAAGATTCAAATGTTTATCTATCTAAAAAGCAACTAAAGTGTCTATATTACTACCAAAAAAATTATAAGTTTAAGATATTTTTTTTGTGTGTTTTCTTAACAAAGATGGTTCGGGTTTTTATTAAAAGCTCTGGTTTATGAATTTTTTTTCATCATCGGCACCTTCATGTGGAAGAATGTTACGTGACACAAAAATGTGAACTTGGATTCCTGTAGGGGTGTATGTCTATGACGAATACATTTCAAAATGTGTCACTTTTGAATGTAGATGTGTCAGTCGAGCCAAGTTATGAGAGCCAAGTTATGTCATTTAACTGAACAGAGGCCGGTCCGTCCGGTTTAGTTGAAGCCAAGTAAGCAAAGTGTCTCACTTTGTAAATAAATTAGGTACATTTTTTTCCTTTTACTTTACGGACAATCATGGAGAAAGAGATAGAGAGAGCTATGGCCGAGGAGCACTTCGACGTTCTGACCAAATCGGGAGAGAAGACCGGTGTGTCCAAACCCAGGCATGTGCTCTTTTACCTTTCTTTTTAGATTAAAACAAAAGAAAAACATAAATCTATTCGTACTAGAAGTGATTTGAGATATGATCTTAGCTGGATCAAAGTGTGATCATCGAACCATTGATTATTTATACATTGAAACAGTCTCGGCTTCCTTTTATGTTTTTGTTTGATTTTGATGCTTCGTTGACCCGTTACCTTAAAAAAAAAACAAATAATATTTTTTTGTACCTTCTTCCTTATATAGGTCAGAGATTCACAGAGATGGAGATTACCATCGTTCAGTTCATATCTGCATCTTTGTGGAGAGCACTCAAGAACTGCTTCTCCAGCTCCGTTCTGATGATAAAGACTCTTGGCCTGGACAATGGGACATCTCTAGTGCTGGTCATATCTCAGCCGGTGATCCAGCTCTTATATCGGCACAGTAAGTAATTCTGATTCTGCACTTTGACATCATTTTACTAAAGTTGCTGTCCACATTGACTTTCTGTGTAGGCGAGAGCTTGAGGAAGAGCTTGGCATAAAACTCCCAAAGGATGCCTTTGAGAAGTTATTCGTCTTTCTTCAAGAATGGTTTGTTTTTTATATTCAACTTTCTTGGCTTATGTGATGAATGTTCTCTCTCTCCCTCGCTCTTTATAAATCTTTTTGTTTGCTTCGTCTTAAAGTGTTTAGCTTGATTGGTATGGTCGTTTCATCTTAAAGCTAACTTGGTTTCTCTAATCTCAATAACCACCCTGATTTTTGATTACTCTCTGGAGTCTCATCTTTTGTCCAACTGCGTGTTGCTTTTCTTTTATGTGCTTTTTACAGTGTCATAAACGATGGAAAGTTCATAAATAACGAGTTCAATGATGTGTATCTTGTTACAATTCTGCATCCAATCCCATTGGAAGCCTTTACTCTTCAAGTGAGATTTTTTCCTTTAACAAAAGTTTTAAGTTTTAGTGCTAATTAGGATTCTCAAGTTGTCTTACCATGTCGTTGTTTCTTATATAAATTAGAAAGAGGAAGTCTCTGCTGTAAAATACATACCTTATGAAGAATACAGAAACCTTCTGACCAAGGAAGATCCTGCTTATGTGCCTTATGATCTAAATGGCGACTATGGAAAACTATTTCACATAATCAGCCAGAGGTACACATTATCCCTCTTGTTGGTATTATCCGAGTAAATTTTTTTTCCGGTTCTGGTCACCTCTGATATATTCCATGGTATGCATTAAACACCAAAAAACAATTTTGTGTTACATATCCATCGGTGAGCTCAAGGTTTTATATGTAAAGTTGTTATCTTACAACACTTATTTGGTGAAGGTGTCAAGTGAACACTGAGGCTCTTAGTTTATCCCTGCAGAAACAACTCCAGAGATATTCTCCTGTCACCCTCGAAGCAAAGGTATTCTCCTGTCACATATATTACTACGGGGTTTTTTGTTTTGTTTCAAATGTACCACAAAACCCATCTTTGCTTGACTATGCAGTTGACAGAACTCTCTGAGGCAGATCAGAAAGCGCTGGGTCTAATCGTGAAGGCTGCAAAAGTTATTGACGATATTTTTTATGAGCAGGTTTTGTAAATATGCCCTCTGAATTGTCTGTTCTGTTTGTGAACATGAGATCTCATGGCTGAACTTAAACTAAACTTATCCTAAACAGCTTTGGCACATCAATCCAGCTCTAAGAGATTGGCTTAAGGAGCATGCTAATACATCAGAACTGGACAACCTGAAATGGAAATACTTCCTGATCAACAAAAGTCCATGGTGAGTATCATTGAACTGGCTTTGTTAAAACAAGGTGTCTATTACTACAAGTAGCAAAACATGTTGTCTTAAAACATAATTCATTTAACATATTCTAATTAGTGTGTACACCTCATGACAATGAGGAGAGATCAGTACAAGAGGACTGATGTTTAGTTTCTACATTTGTAGGTCGTCTCTGGATGAAAATGAACCGTTCTTGACTACGGCGGATTCAGCTGTAAAGTTGCTTCCTGAAGCAACGAAACCTATTAATGGCTGGAAGGGTATTGAATATAGAGCAGCCTTTCCTTTGAATAAACCACCTGGTGCCAATTTCTATCCTCCAGATATGGATAAAATGGTACCCATTTTCACAGTGTTAGATGTTTGTTTTCCATGTTTTGTAACCCATGGTAAGAAATGTGAAAATATTGTAGGAGTTCACCTCATGGCTCAGTAGTCTCACGGAAGAGCAAAAGCGTGATGTAACAGGATTTTTCAGTGTTATAAAAAGGAGAAGTGAAGCTTATCTAGAAGCTTCTCTATCTGATCATAACGCTGATAGCACAAAGAAGTTACCAGACTCTAGCTCCGATCTGTACAGTGTTCCCTATTCAGAGATATATAGACCTTTCCTCACAAAAGTCTCTGAGCTTTTGCAGAAATCTGGAGACTTGGTTACTTCACAGAGGTATAATAACAAACAGTATCTTGTCTTTACCATGTAAAAGATATTTTCCCCATTCGGGTGGCTTTGTGTATTGAAGTACTTTATAATGTTATCACATAGTTTGAAGAAGCTGCTGCACAGCAAAGCTGAAGCCTTCCTTTCAAATGACTACTATGAGTCAGACCTTGCATGGATGGACTTGGTACCTCTTCTTTGCCCTTTCATGTTCATAGAGAAAGTAGTGTTAATTTATTAGAGTCAGAAGCGGATAGTTTTTGTAAGACGAGCTCTGCCTATTTTATTATCAAGTCTGCAATTTCGTGTTATTGTCACTCACACATCTATCTACTTCTGTAGGATTCGAAGCTGGATGTTACCATTGGTCCATATGAGACATACGAAGATGAAATGTTTGGTTACAAGGTAAGAATCTCCATAAAATTTTCCTTTTGTAGTGATCTACTTATGCTTATAGTCACAATCCTAGCGTTTAGCTCTGCATTTACTCTGCATGATATCTCTCTCTATTCTGTATCTATTTTCATTGCAGGCTTCATTTGAAGCCTTCATTGGTATTCGAGATGACAAAGCCACAGCTGATCTGAAACTCTTTGGTAACAATCTAAAGGTACACATTCCTCTTTTTGCAGCTTCGATAAAAAAAATGCTCTATTTGCTTACATTTTCCATTTTCCATTTTCTCTGAGACCATGTTTCATTTTCACTTTTTGAAAGCTATTGGAAGACAATCTCCCGCTTGACAGTGTATACAAATCAAAAGATGTGTCTGCTGCTCCTATTCGGGTCATCCAGTTAATTTACAATTCCGGAGTAAGTTCCACTGAGTATCCAAACATGAGAGAGGAGAGGGAAACTAGCCATGTTTTGTCTTTTATTTAAACTTGTTTCTTGATTGTGTCAGGATGTGAACGGTCCTCAGACTGTTGCTTTCAATTTACCAAACGATGAGAAAATCGTGAAAGAAAGAGGAACATCAATGGTTATGCTCAAAAACGTTCAAGAAGCAAAGTAATGTGTTCCCTCTTTCTCCATGTTTCATCTACAAACGCATTACTTCTTACTAAGCCTTTTTTTCTTTTTCCAGATTTGAACATATTCTAAAGCCTATAGCTGAAATCATCATCAGCAAGGAACAACGAGGATTTGTTGATTTTGATTCTTTCTTTACTCACACCATTTGCCATGAGTGTTGCCATGGCATTGGCCCTCATAGCATAACACTTCCTGATGGTCGAACCTCTTCAGTGAGAAAGGTTTTACTTCTTCCTGCTAGAATGTAGACCTATAATAAGAATATTTTGTCCTGTAATCATACAACTTGTAGTTTTGATCTTTTCGTGTCCCTTGTCTTTTGATTTGATCCAGGAACTGCAAAACGTTTACTCTGCAGTGGAAGAAGCAAAGGCAGATATAGTTGGTCTTTGGGCACTAAAGTTTCTCATCACCAAGGTCTCTAATCATCTTTATTAGTTAACGAATCTCTAGAATCTGTGTTCTACTCAGTTGAACCACTGTTTCATGTTCTGTTTCAACAGGGTCTGCTTTCCAAGAGTATGGAGGAGAGTATGTATGTTTCTTTCCTAGCTGGATGCTTTCGATCCATACGGTTTGGTCTCACAGAAGCTCATGGGTAAATGAATATGATATTAAATAATCTCTGCCCTGTACACTCCATCATAACGTATCTCCTCTGGTTGCTTCAGGAAAGGGCAAGCGTTGCAATTTAACTGGTTGTATGAGAAAGGAGCCTTTGTTTTCCACGAGGACGCCACATTCTCGGTTGATTTCACTAAGGTAACACCCATCCAAGTTCTTGGTTCTCTTCCATGAGAACTCTCTGATTCTTCTCATATCCAAAATCTAAAGTTCTTCGACATTTATAGATAGAAGATGCAGTTGAGAGTTTGAGCCATGAGATACTCACAATCCAAGGAAGAGGTGACAAAAACGCAGCGACATTGCTTCTAAACAAGTACTGCACCATCACAGGGCCGTTGAAGATCGCTCTGGAGAAGCTCGAGAGTGTTAAGGTACACACTCTCTTCAACATAATAATAATAATACACATAAACTGAGATTTGCTATTTTCCACATGATGATTCACATAGAAATGATCTGCGTTCAATGGTTTGATTGTGTGTGTCCAGGTACCAGTGGATATAACTCCGACATTTCCATTAGCAGACGCGTTGTTGAACTGAGATGTTGTCCTCATGCAATGTTTCAGTTTCAGTTTGTGTCTGTACTTGAAAGAATTCTCTTAGTGGTGTTGTGTTTTTATAATAAAGTCTCCAGCTTTGGTTGAAACAGCATAACTTTACCGCCAAGTTATCATTTTTTTGCAAGCATAACATAGTAAACATAACGATCAAGACCAATAATCAAAGTCGTTACATAAACCAGGGCTTATGAAAGAATTAAAACCACCGAAGATAACGTCTTCCTCTGTCGCTAACTTGCTGGAATCCTGACACTCGAAATACGTCTGGATGTCGTCGGGAAAGCTCCGGCGAGATTGAATAGCTTCCGGCGGCGTAGACGGTTCGGTTATCTCCTCTGTTTTTGTATCATCCGACGATGTTTGATCATTTGGCGATTCTGGACTTGCGGCGGCGTTGATTTTTTTCGATGCCGGTAAATCTAGATAACGGCTGACGTCGAAGTTGGTAACGGCGTTAAGTCCACGGTACTCTATTGCCGCGATGTCGTATGCTCTGGCTGCTTCTTCTTGCGTTGCTGCACGTGACCAGGGTTTAAAAAATGTCACAAATCTAAACATTTGGGTATATAGCGTAATTTCACATAACTTCCATCCCACTGACATAAATAGCTTTTTATTAGTACTATTAACACTTTCCCGATATGCTAACTGGATATCTATCACGCATTTGCCTAATATAGTAATGTATGCATGTTCTGTGACCGACTGTGATCTATTATATAACTAAACATTATCTTTTCATGTCTAATTTTCTTTTGTAATTATACATTTACTCGTAAATACTTTTAAGTAAAAGTAATTCTGAAACGATTGACATATTTACTAGATTTTTTTTTAAAATATTCTTGTACTGTATATAACAAACAAACAAAAAATGGGCCTGCTCTGAGTAAGTGAATGAATTTGCCGGCAAAGTTAGATGAGCTACTTGAAAGTTGTAAACAATTTAATAAATAGCTGGAGTAAGTAGATAGATGGGTTTGGTGATCTAGTTCCCAACCAACAAGATTTGATTTCTCTCTTGAAAGTTCATAGGCAGTGAGCCCGTATATCAAGCCCCCTCCCCAAGATACTTGTTAATTTATACCTTAGATATTCTTTGGAGATCTTTATCTTTCTATGAGATCTACCATGTGCGTGACTTGAATTTTCTTGGAACTATTCAAGAGAAAAAATGTCCTAGAGTTGTTTGTTTGACCACATGCATATGCATATCGTGACCTTCGTTCTTTTCTACCAGTTTTAATTCTATCAAATCTATTTTATATGTATAAATTAGTAGAAAATGATGTCATGGTCTAATTACTTGTGTAGTTGTAGCACACTTAATTGGAGAACGAATCAATCCAAAATTTCAGGACTTGAATCTGCTAAGATGGGTTTTACTAAACTATGAATTTACAATTTTCATAAATATTACTAGAAAAAGGAACATACAGTAAGGATAAATGGGATTACATACCGTATGTCCCAAGGTATAGATATTTATTACCAAACACCCTTCCAATCCGAGCTTCCCATCTCCCATTATGGTGGTGCCTGCAAGATTCATGCTTCAACAACTTTTGTATACACTACAATAATATTTTGAAATTTATTTAACCGGCCATTATTCTTTTAATGTTATAGTAGTTAATCTAATACGACTATTTGAAAAAAAAAATGACTATTTGATTAGTTTATTGAACTTCTGTTTACCTTGCAACGCCTCTGTATTTTGAAACACCGCGAGAAAATCCACTACTTTTCCTACACCCAAATAATGATAGTAATTTAGTTTTAAAACTGTGTTTAATCAGTTTGAAACAGTCCAGTGACTTTTACCTTCTCAAAGATCCTATGTACTCTTCCTTGGAGTTGCCTTCCATTTCTTTGATGTCTTCTTCATAAGTAGATAGCTAAAACATTAACCAAAACAGTTTTAATGTAATATATTAATGAAACTATTTTGATGAAGAAATTAAATTAACATTGCATTACAAGTACATGCATGTTTCTTGAGTTCTAAAAACTAGCAGGCGAGAACATAAGTGATTTTAAACTCTTAATTAGAATTTTGTTTAAGAAAGTTAAAATGGGATTAGGAGAAAAATTACAGGGAAGTTCAAGAGTGTGTCTCTTCCCCAATACTTCAATGCCGCTAAGTCATAGGCACGTGCTGCTGCTTCTTCTTCGTCATATGCTCCTATCCATAAAACCATATATATTAGTTTCTTAATACGAGTATAAAATAAGGTTCTTCTAAATATTTTTTGTATAATATACAAGGACAAATACGGATAGCGTTGGACCCAAAAAGAACAGCTAATAATTCATTCTTTAATTGATAACTACATCACACATGTATATGTAGACTTTTTCCATCACTTTGTCGACGAGAAATTAAAAAGAAAAAGTGATGGGAAAAAAGAAAAAATCTCACCTAGATAAACTGTACTTGATGAGTCAGCATTCATCATCCATTGCACATCACCATCATCAAAATACCCCAAATTAGAAAAGAAACAAAATAAAAATAAAAATAAAATAAAATCAAGAACTGTGAATGAAGGACGAATTCTGTTTCCGACATCATAGGAGTCAAATCTAAGACCTTGATCTAACTAACTGACTCTCTGTTAAGACATACGTATATGCTGTGTATGTGTGTAAGTATATATCGATACAAACCTTGACGTCCTTTCTTGGTCTGCGTCTCGTTCCAGCTGTTCTTATCCCACAAATGCGCTTCGTATCTCCCTGTCCATCTATGCCTACTCAACAAGTAATTTTGAAAAAAAAAATCAAATAAAGAAAATTACCAACAAAAGAGAAGATGTAGAACAACGTCGTCATTTGAGGTTTTAGAACCTTGTCACCCCTCTGTGGGAGGAGCTGCGTTGCGGAGGAGCGTTTTGAGGCGGCGACTTCCGTTTGCGTTTGCATTTAAAGACCACGGACGACGCAGACGCAATGGCTGTGTTATCAATAGTTTCGTCCTCAATGATCTTCTTGTTCCGTTGAGAGAGTTTTGCCATTACCGGTGAAAGAGAGGAATGAAAGAGCAGCGACAATTGTGTTAATGAGAAAAAAGATAGTTGGGAATGGTTGAGTATTTATATTAGATTTATTTCTTTTCTTTATTTAAAAAATCAACAATAATGCATAATTGATTTTATATATGCTACCATTTTATGATTTTTTTATTAATTAAATTGGTTATTAAACACCATAAATAAATTCTCAAAATAGAAATGAAAATTTTCTTTAAGTTGATTATGACTTGCAAGAATATCTAACGCCTCTGTCTTATCATTATAATTAAGGTTTAATACGTGGAAGGATCTACTTAGCTAAAGGAAATATTGGAGATAGTAGGCAAGCAAAATTGGTTGCCTCAATATTTATCTCTTCCTGGTTGATCTACTTCTTGGTCGGCCCATGAGAGATGTGATGCCAAAGAGCAAGAAACTGTTATATTTTAAAACTTGACTATTTATTCAATTAAATATTTGAATATTTTTACTTGTCATTCTTTTAACAGAAATATATTCATGTATATTCTTGTCATTAGTAAAAATAAATATAACGGTCTTGAGAGCATCTCATTCAAACACACATTAGCTTAACAACACACACAAAATATAGTAGATAATTTTACCATGGGACAAAACTATTGTATTTAGGATATGAATGAACGTATATAATAAATTTCATAACTCCCAAACTATTATCTGTTTTCTTAATATTTAGTATGGACAAAAGTCATATTTTGTTAAATTTAATGTGTCTACTACCTGCCCCCCAAATCTAGTTGAATGTGGAAGGAATTGTCAACACTTATGGTAAAGTTTGTCAATTACAGAGTACAATTTTACCAACTAATCAGCCTCTGAATTAATTTGGTAGTGACAGGCAGTGGCGGAGGTACCTTGAAACCAAGGGGTCACATGACCCATATGAATGAAAATTTCACAATCACATCATCTTTTTTACCTGACAAATTTTGAACATTTAACTTATTTGACCCCTATAAAATATAGTTACTGTCAGATTGACCCTAGTAAAAAAGAAAATGCTGCCTCTGCCACTGGTGACAGGTAAAAAAATCGGGGTGATTGTGAAATTTTCATTCATATCTGAAAATATAATTTTTTTTTTTTGATAATCCAGTATCCGATCACTAAGCGTGATCGACTAGCCCACCGGGCCTAAACACATGTCATTACAGGATTTTTAAGCTTCCATTTAAGAATCCCTGGTTACGCGAAGTGGTTTGGAAGGCGAAAAAAGCCCATATGAAAGCTCTCGTGGCCAACACGGATCGAACCCAGGGCGGACACTCCAGCCGGAATTCCTTTACCACTAGGCCAACACGCGTTGATTAAATATAAATATTTTTATCTCGCATAGCTTAGATTTGTCTAAATAAACTTCACTCATCATTATATTTTAATTATTACTCGCATAATCGCACTTGTGGGTCTGATGCACGATGGTTAATGTGTGTTTCTCGTCTTGTAAACATACATACCTTATTCAAATCTTGTACATGGCAGTGTAATTGTATATACACCAATATACTCCTGCCATGACCCCATTGCTTTTGTGCAGTAAACTTGGCTGACCAAACTGCAAAGTCATACATAACAGTCAACTAACGGAAGGACACTCAATGCCGTCAATGGACGGTTCTCACTTCTCAGGGAGGAAGACAAAGTACGATTTCAATCGTTGAAGTCCCAAAGCTCGTCACGAGCTTCAAAGTCCAAGACTTTTCGTGTGCATGACTGCTTTCATCATCCGTGACGTCATCATCCCAGTGCTTATATAAATAATACTATAACTGGTCAGATCGCTTGCTCAGTTGCTCGTATCAATGGCGAACCGATCAGAGGAATCTGAGCACGACCCCGTTTTGCGGCGAAGTAACCAAGGAGGAGTCTTAGATCTGGTGGTGAAAAGGCCTCTGCGGTGGCTCAGGATGCTCGTGGAAGAGCTTCACTGGAGCTTCTTCTTCGGCGTGATCGTCGTCTACGGAGTGAGCCAAGGTCTCGGCAAAGGTCTCAGCAAAGTGAGCACGCAGTACTACTTCAAAGACGAGCAGATGATACAGCCTTCCCAAGCTCAGGTTTACGTTGGTTTGATTCAGGTTCCTTGGATCATCAAACCGGTTTGGGGTCTGTTGACCGATGTTGTACCGGTTCTTGGTTACAGGAGACGACCTTATTTCGTATTCGCTGGTAATAAAAGTTCACTGATTAAGTTCAAAATGTAGTTTCTTTGGTTCTTAATAAAGGAAAGATTAAAATTTTGTTTCTCTGTTTTTTTTTTTGCTAAAGGATTTTCAAAATCTTGTTTTGGGAAGCTAAAACATAAGTTTTGTTTGTCTGTTTGATAGGTGTTCTTAGCTTAAAGGTTGTTTCTTTGGTTTCTAATAAAGGAAAGATTAAATCTTTGTTTGATAGGTGTTCTTAGCTTAAAGGTTGTTTCTTTGGTTCTTAACAAAAGGAAGGATGTGATCTTTTTGTTTTTTTTGTTTTTACTGTTTGATTAGGTGTTCTTAGTATGGTGTCTATGATGGTGTTATCGGTGCATAGGAACCTGCAGCTTGGACTGGCGTTGTCCTGTCTTGTGGCGGGAAGTGCTGGAGTTGCTATAGCTGATGTGACTATTGATGCTTGTGTGACACAGCTTAGTATAAGCCATCCTACGCTTGCTGCAGATATGCAGAGTCTGTGTGGTATGAGTTCGTCTATTGGGTCCTTGGTTGGTTTCTCACTTAGTGGCGTTTTGGTTCACTTGTTTGGGTCCAAGGTAGGCTCTTTCATGCTCCTTTTGAGTTGATAAGAATCTAAATATTAAGGTTGCTTCTTAAGCAATGTTTTGTCTTGTTTTTCTTGGCAGGGTGTGTACGGTTTACTTGGTTTGACTGCAGGATTGATTGTTGTGGTTGGGTTGCTTCTGAAAGAATCTCCTTCCCGTAGTCCAGGTCGCAAGCATGTATGTTTCTGTTACCTTTTGGACCAACGGTGTGGTTGATTCTTATTTGTTTACTTAATGACCGATTCTCTCTGTTCAGGTGAATGAGAAGTTTATAGACGCCGGAAGTGCGATATGGAAAACCTTTCAATATGGTGAGGTGTGGCGCCCATGCTTGTTCATGTTGTTGTCAGCTGCAGTGAGCTTGCACATTCATGAAGGCATGTTCTATTGGTACACAGATTCAAAGGATGGGCCTTCCTTCTCAAAGGTGCTTTAACTCTGTTTCCTAATATGGACCTCTCCTCTCTTGGTTAATGTGTGTTATTTTCTGTTCCTTAGGAAGCAGTTGGATCCATTATGTCGTTTGGCGCAATTGGCTCTCTCGTTGGCATACTTCTTTATCAGAACTTCCTGAAGAACTTCCCTTTCCGGAATGTAGTCTTCTGGGCACTTTCCTTATCGGTCCTGTCAGGCTTCTTGGATCTGATCCTGGTCCTGCGCATAAATCTGAAGCTACGTGTTCCTGATTACTTCTTCATCGTGGTAGACGAGTTTGTTTCACATATGATCAGTAGAATCAAGTGGCTACCCTTACTTGTTCTCAGTTCCAAGCTCTGCCCTGCTGGTATGGAAGGGACATTCTTTGCTTTGCTCATGTCTATTGAACATGTAGGACACCTGCTGTCGTCATGGGGAGGAGGAGTATTGCTACACGCCTTGAAAGTTACACGTACTCAGTTTGATAATCTCTGGTTGGTTATTGTGATCAGGAGTTTACTGAGGGTAATTCCAATAGGTTTGGTCTTTTTGATACCAAACGTTGATCCCAGCTCAACGATTCTTCCGGCTGATATGTTAATGAACAGAAGAAGTGAAGATGTGGTTGAAACTGACAAGATAGAGATGACTGCTCTGTTAAGTAATGAAGCTTGATCCAGATTCTTAGACAAACCTATCAAGTGGATTTCACTTAGATGTATTTGTTCATTCATCTGTTTTAGATAATTTTTCTTCCTTGCAGAATATCATTAAAGCATTGTTTCTTACATTTCTCTATACTGATACAGACACACATATATATGTGACTGACTAGTTGAAAATTTCAAATTGGCTTTGCCAAAAGAGATGATTGGCTTTCATGATATGAAGGGAACACACACTCATCAGATACCGCAGTTTTCTCCTGCAATACCGAGCTTCTCTTGTTTGGTATCATAAAAGACTCTTTGGTTTTTCTGTTGGTAATTTCCAATGATACCAACTTCGTTTTCATACGACAGACTTGCCAAGGCCAAGCAGACTAGAGATGCGTCCGGGTTGACATAGTAGAACACACCGTTGACATCCACTTCGAGCACAACATTACCTTGGAAGATCATTTTGATAGTGGGAATGCTAACATCTTGATAACTTGTGAGGTTAAAGCAAGTGTCTAAGATTGAGTAACCAGAAACTGAAGAAAACCCAGTAAACTGTTTTAGAAACTTTGTCTTCACAGCTTTGTAAATAAAGTTGTTTCGATAACTCAGCATAAACCTATATCTCAATCAATTCAATAACTCAGCATAAACCTATATCTCAATCAATCAACCTATATCTCAATCAATTCGATAACTCATCATAAACCTATAATGCCAAACAGTGCATTGAATAAGGAGTCAAGTAATAAATAAGACCTTCAGTCTCGACAGGGACACGGAGCGCGTTAATGCCTGGACCAAACAGCTCTGCGTTGTCAAACATAACTGTCCACTCGGCCGCATTAAGTCGCCTGATAAGAGCATTCCCGAGAGTATGGTGACAACAGGGGGAGGTAATCTTGCAACGTTTTCGGTT
Source organism: Raphanus raphanistrum subsp. raphanistrum (assembly GCA_019706035.1). Lineage (NCBI taxonomy): Eukaryota > Viridiplantae > Streptophyta > Magnoliopsida > Brassicales > Brassicaceae > Raphanus > Raphanus raphanistrum. The sequence goes on from CM033988.1 coordinate 57,880,755, forward strand.
AGGCTGGCAACAGGAGGAAAAAGAACACGATCCGCCATCTTCAACTAAAACATCATAAAGGCCGACTGCCTTCCTAGTGTTGAAAAACACACATACGCCACGACTTTAAAAATTATATTAAAGCGTGCACAAAAAATGTGCATGGCAATCTAACTAGTTACTTAAAAACAAAATCTTTGATATTTTTAAAAAAAAAAAATATATATATATATATATATATATATATATATAAATGAATAATATGCAAAACAAAATTACCTAAAATATCGTTAGAAGATCATGTGACATAATTAAAAGAGTTTCTCTCTGACGCTCTTCCCTAGGTGGCCGCTTCCATGGATTTTCCCTTCAGCTTCAGCCCAGTTCTCCAGTCTCCAACCTTATGAAGAAGCTCTCCTCTCCCATGGCTCCGGTGGTGACTGCGTCTCTTTCATCGCCACTTCGTCTGCCGTCTCCTCCATTGCGACTCCGTCCTCCTCCAGATCCGCCGCCGTGTTCGTCTGCTCATGTACCGTTTGAATGTCTCTCCCCACCGGAACCACCAGACCCTCCCGACGCTTCCTTACATCTCGTTATTCATCTCCTTTTTGACACACCACTCACCTTTTCTCAACTGTTTTCCAACATTCCAAATCCGGCTAGTGATAGTGTTGTCTCCGTTGTGCTCGTCGATGGCACAAGATTTGATCCTAAGCGTTTGTATCCTGCAGTATGCAGTGTGGGTTTTAGCCAACTTGTTGTCTGGAGATGTCACTGTTCTTCTTTCACTCGTGTTGGTGTTGGCTCGCTTACTCTCCCGTTCATTCTGGTTTGCTTCCTCTCTTCAATCTCAGGTTATACTCTTGTAGAATGGTCTGAGAAGTTTGTTGTGTGTGTAGCACCAGATTTGTCGGTTATGGACTTAGATTACAATGTTCCAATGAACCTTGTTTCATTTGGTTCTACCTTTAGGCCTGTTGATGGCTCTCATATCGTCTTAGTACGATCTTTTACCGCAGTATGCGGTCTCCTTAGTGTATTCAATCTAGCTTTTGGTGCTGTGATTTTGTGTTATCCTTCTTGGTGGCAGATAGAAGGAAAACTCGTTGATACGCTTATCCCGGCGAATCGGTTTGTGGCGGGAGTTCATTCCCCGATGGCTTCCTTGGTGGAGCAGTTTCTTTTCCCAATATTCTCTCCTGTATGGAATGAATTGGATGGCGAAGTGTCGCTAGTATTGCAAGGATCTTGCTCCTGGCTGATGCTCTTCTCTGCCTTTGTTGCAGAGTTTGTGACCTCTAAGGTTACACGGTATACAATTATTCAAGAAGATTATGAGATCGTTCGATTTTTTATGGTCTCTTGTGATGTTGTGTATCGTCAATCTATCTTTTACTTAATCTATGTTTGGTTTGTTCAGCCCATAGTGGCTTTGATGTATTCTCCTTCGGGAGTTAAACTCTTTTAAATTTCTAATGAAAACTTGGTTTGAACAAAAAAAAAAAGATCATGTGACATAATTTTTTTTTAAAGATATTTCTCAGACAAATAATATTAATATTGTATGATTCTAAAATTGCCTAAACTATCATGTTGGGCATATGGATCACTATTGAGTGTATTCATATTTATCCTTTAAACAAATAAAGGATACTCTAATTTATTATACTATAGTATTTCAATGAAACATTGATGAAAACATAACAATACTAATAAACTGTTAACATGTTTCTAATAGAAATATATTCCTTAACATGTATATTGTCAAGATATTCTATTGATGCTGAAATTGTTTCTGATAAATTAATTTTAAAATCTTAAAAATTGGTGAGATTTATTTATTCTAAAATGGAATTTCATTAAATATTACAATTTAAAAAATAAATAACATTTAAAAAAAATCAATTGAACTATTCTCAAATACTTTTAAAATATTTGAAAATCAACACAATACTGATTCAACATATATTGACAACTCATAAATAAAAAACTATAATTTATTTTAAACTAGTAATTTCATTTTGTAGCACGGTTTAGAACCTAACAACACCGTGAATAGATTTTTGTAATTTTTATTTAAAAATATTATCATGCTCAAATGTAAATATATTTGAAATGTCACAATATAGAGATGACTGCTCTCTTAAGTAATGAAGCCTGATCCAGATTCTTAGACAAACCTTTTAAGGGGATCTCACTTAGATGTATTTGTTTGTTCATCTGCTTTAGATAATTTTTCTTCCTTGCAGAAGATCATTAAAGCATTGCTTCTAACATTTCTCTATATACTGATACAGACACATATATATATATGATTGACTAGTTGAAGAATTCAAATTGGCTTTGCCAAAAGAGATGATCGGCTTTCATGATATGAAGGGAACACACAGTCATCAGATACCGCATTTTTCTCCTGCAATACCAAGCTTCTCTTGTTTGGTATCATATATTACTCTCTTGTTTTTCTGCTGGTAGTTTCCAATGATACCAACTTCGTTTTCATATGATAGACTTGCCAAGGCCAAGCATACTAGAGATGCGTCCGGGTTGACATAGTAGAACACACCGTTGACATCCACTGCGAGCACAGCATTACCTTGGAAGATCATCTTGATAGTGGGAATGCTAACATCTTGATAACTTGTGAGGTTAAAGCAAGTGTCTAAGATTGAGTAACCAGGAACCAAAGGAAACCCAGTAAACTGTTTCAGAAACTCTGTCTTCACAGCTTTGTAAATAGAAGGTGGCAGTCTCGTGATAACCGTTCCTGAATCAATTATAATCCCTCTACCAAAGCTTGGAGATTCCAGCTCCACGCCACCAACGCTAGCACCGGTGAGGTTAAGAATGTAAAAGGAGCGAAGCTGAGGGTTTTGTACTAGTGGAGTGCAGGAGACTGAAGTTGAGTTATTGTCACCGAAAGACAATGAGCCAGAAGCTCCATCTTCTAGAGAAGGTAGACAGTATGAGAAAACTCCGTTGAAAGTTTTCATTGTTTGGTAGATTAGAGAAACAGAGCTTCTTCCCAAACCCATTAGACCAGAAGCTCCTCCAAACAGACCTTTGTTGTTTCTGCCACAACCAAAGACAAAGTTTTCGACTTTCGTGTCACCTAACTGGATACTCTCACTTCCCAAGTCTCCTCGAGTGTATGATCCATCCCCATAGCTGACGATGTAGTCACAAGTTGTCTTTTCGAGACCGTTGCTGCCTCCTCCACAACGCCCCTGGTTACTGGTAGCTGCTACAAGATCCTGACAAGTGGATGAGTTGCAGAAGACTGTCTTGTAAGAAGATGAGACTGATGGGTCATACAGAGGACCTTGTTGGTTGTAACATGACTTGCAAGGCTGGCACTGGACCCAAGTCAAGTCACTCCCTGTGTCAACGATCAAAGTCATGTTTTTCCCTCCTAGTTCAACTGTGACAATGTAATTCAGAGTCTCAAGTTTCACCCCTGAGGTTAGTGGAATCTGAGTTTCAGAAATGGAGTCTGTGGTGCTTGAGGCTTTGATTCTGAGTTGAAGTGATTGGACTCGAATGTTGTCAAGAGTTAAGGCTCTTCTCAGCTTCTTACCCCAATCTATAGTCTTTCCTGAGCAAAGTCCCCTGTGTTTCATCCCCAGTGTAGTGGATGATGATTCTCTTCCTTTTACTAAGTTCTCAAAACAAAACCATCAGTTTCTTCTATAAATACTAACGTAAACAGAGTAAAGAGAGGATATCGTAAACAGAGTTTCTAAAGGCAACAGAACAGAGTTTATACGCAAAAGATACAAACATTTATGTTAGATGAGGAAAGAATCTCAAGATTCCATAGATACATTAGTAAAAATCCCAATTGAAAGAAAAGGGAGCTAGCTACAAAAGTAGTGTAAAGATAATGACTTTAGTTAGATGTTTAAACAAAGCTAGATGCTTTTGCTAATCTAAAACCCCATAAATCACGCCATTAAATATTAAACTAAAGCAAAGAAACAGTGTATATCTTATATATCTTTTTCTATGGTTTGGTGAACGTTTGAGATGGAAAACAAACTCACCAAGATTGTGAGAGAAACATGAACTAGAAGGTTCGTTTGATGTCTTGGGAGACCAAATATTGTTGTGTACACTGAGAATCTTCTTCTCGTGGGCGCTTTGAACAACAACAACACACAGCAGAAGAAGAACAAGAAGGAAGGGAGCAAGTGAAAGATTCAATGGCAGAAAAGCTGCTTTCTTCGACATTTTCGTTAGAGGGATTCTCTCTTTGCAGAGAGAAAATAAGAGGAGAGAGAGGAGGAGGAATAGAGAGATTCTTGGGAAGTTTGGAGGTAGTGAAGAGAACAAAAGAGGAAGGGCTGGCGAGAAGTGGCAAAGGAACAAAAATAAAAAAGAGAGTTAGGACCCCACTTTGTGCATGAGAAAATTATTGGGGATTCACGTGAGTTACTGCAGTTTCATTACCTAATTATTACCAAATTTTATTTACAGTGTTGTGTGGGTGGTGGTGCTACTTCTGTTAGTTCCTACAATGTTGGCCGCTAGTGCAAGCTGAGGATTTTCATATTTTCTCAAATGTTTTCACCTTAATGTTAGTAACATAATCCACCAACCAACCATATTCTTATATACAGAATCTGAGGCTATGACACATTCAGTCGATTCAAGATTAATTATTATGTGTTTTCAGGCAAGTTTTATTTACTCCCTATAGTATCAATTATTAAAGTTTTAGTGTGTAATATATGTCCTCCCATTGTTTTACCTAAATAATCTTATTCTATACATTTAAAAAAATACAAAAACTTAGTTAAAATTGTTAAATGTATATCTTTTATTACCAAATCTCAGGTCGTCACACGACACCCTTTGTTCACGTTAATAAGTCGGTCATGTAACATTCAGGATCGGTCATGGACGAAGACGGATGAAACACTAATCTCAAGCCTTCAGTTTTTTTTTTTTAAATTACATATAAATAGATTCTAAAAAGAAAAGGGCTCTAAATTATTAAAATCATTCTTGAACCTTCTATACCCTGATAACATTATTTATTTGATAATGAAACTACTATAAACACTAACTAAGGTCTAAGGTCATTGGCAAATGAAATGACAATGAAAGCATGCGTTGTTTTCATCGTAACAAACGCTTCTGATTGGTACTAAACAAATTAAAAAAAAAACAGAAGAAAAGACCACTCAACCTCGCAGTGAAAGGGAATCTAATTGTCGTGATAGTAACTAAACTATTGATGGAGGTTGAATAGCTATGAGTGTGTCTTGGACACTGCAAACTTCTATACTATAATCAAACAACTTGATTGCTGATGTCTAATCTATTTATTCGACTAAAACAAAAAAAAAACAAAATGATTAATCCTGCTTCTGAATTGAAAGAAGACATGCCTTGTGATCGCGCACGGTTTTATTCTACAGCAACTTTCTAAGTAGGGCACGCTGATACATGATTCCCGTTTGCTCTGTGTTTGCCACTGAAGTGTAAAATACTGAATAATGAATAGTAATTAGTAAAAAGTAACCAAAAGAAAAATTAAATCAATCTTAGGTTGGATCCAGCTTAACATTTTGACTTTCGATAAGACATCTGATTAATCCAACCAAGTCATTTGCTTTATTAACAAAAAAAAAACAGTAATTATCAAGTTTGTTTTCCTCAACAAACTTAACGAACCTGGTCCGTTTGTTGTTCTCCATCTAACGGTTAATATCAGGGAGCGTAATTTACATTACCATGCACCGCGTCTCACTGAATCAGACCCGTTATGCTTTTGGTTTCATGTTTTTACCTTTGTAACGGCGAATCGAATCTACGTGTGCGCGAAAAAGCTGAAACCTTTCACGGGGAAATCTAGAAAGAGAGACAACGAGAGACGGATTACGAATGATAGATCCGCAATCAGACAAGAACCCTCCACTCTTTCCGATACTCGAAACCATAAAAAGACTAGATTTTTAGGTAATAATGGAATCGGAGCTAAAGGATATGAATTCGAATCCACCGTCGAGCAAAGAGGAACGCCCCTTGCTCAAATCAGAATCCGATGTAACCGCCGCCATTGAAGAGCTCGACAAAAAGTTCGCGCCTTACGCGAGGACGGATTTGTACGGGACGATGGGTTTGGGTCCCTTTCCGGCGGCGGAGAAAGTCAAGCTGGCGGTGGCGATGGTGACGCTCGTTCCGATTCGGTTTGTTCTGGCGATGAGCATACTGGTTCTGTATTACTTGGTGTGTAGGGTGTTTACTCTGTTCTCGTCTCCGTACCGTGGAGCAGAGGAGGAAGAGGAGGAAGGTGGAGGGGTTGTTCAGGAAGATTATGCTCATATGGGTGGGTGGAGACGGAGTGTGATCGTTGGGAGTGGGAGGTTTCTCTCTAGGGTTTTACTTTTCGTGTTTGGGTTTTATTGGATTCCTGAGAGCCGTCCGGATCCTGAAACCACTTCTTCTTCTGAGGTATAAAGCTACGTTTTTTAACCTTATAAGTGTGTGAGGAACCTTAAAGTGTCAGACTTTGTTGTAATGTAAGAAGAGACATTTATTGGTTAGGATTCTAGACTTGTACTGACAATGTTGGCTCAAAGGAGGGGTTTTGGTTGTTGTACACTTTATTAGTATCTGGGGACCTCTTTTTTTTTTTGCTGAAATTGATTCATGGTTTTGTTCTCACTGATGGTTTGGCGTTTGTTTTTTTTTCCTTCTCTTAATTTTGTTATGCCATTTGCTATGGATTTTACAGGAAGGTGATACGGAGGAACCTGAAAGACCTGGAGTGATTGTGTCTAATCACGTTTCCTACCTGGACATTTTGTATCATATGTCTGCTTCTTTCCCAAGCTTTGTTGCCAAGGTTAGTTGGTAGAATCTTGCTATATATAGTACTGCTTCTGTTAAGTTACTTTCCGAAGTTCACATTTTTAGTTATCTTTTTTTTTCTGGCAATGACATTTGCATTTATTTTTTTTTGCTTATGAAGAGATCAGTGGGCAAACTTCCTCTTGTTGGCCTCATCAGGTTAGTTATGAATACATTCTTTATATCAAATGCCCTTGTTTCTTTTATTTGTGTGTATGCATCATCTCAAACTTGGTTATACTACTATCTTTTTCTTTTCTGGCAGCAAATGTCTTGGTTGCGTCTATGTTCAGCGAGAAGCAAAATCACCTGATTTCAAGGGTGTATCTGGTATGTGTTTTTTTTAGAAGAATAATATCTCTTAACCTTTCTCAGCATAGTGTCAGTAACTAGTGTATGCTTGTTCAGTACCCTGTGTTATCAACTTATGTATCTAACCGCTGTTTAAATTATCTTTTACAGGCACAGTAAATGAAAGAGTTCGAGAAGCTCATAGGAATAAATCTGCTCCAACTATTATGCTTTTTCCAGGTTCAGTTTTACTCTCCCTTCATACACTGATTTATCAAACCAATCCATCACTTATCCTTAAAAAAAAGAACACTGTGCTTTGGTCTCGCTGCAGAAGGAACAACCACCAACGGAGACTACTTGCTGACATTCAAGACAGGTGCATTTTTGGCAGGAACTCCGGTTCTTCCTGTTATTTTAAAATATCCGTACGAGCGTTTCAGTGTGGCGTGGGATACAATATCCGGAGTGAGTGTTTCTCTTTCAAACAGACTCTCCGTTGTCTGAAAAGTTTTGGCCTTGAAAATAAAAAATCACCGTTTCTTGTTAATTCAGGCACGTCACGTTCTCTTCCTTCTCTGTCAATTTGTAAACCACTTGGAGGTGATACGGTTACCTGTATACTACCCTTCACAAGAAGAGAAAGATAATCCCAAACTCTATGCTAGCAATGTCCGGAGACTAATGGCCAGCGAGGTAATTGCTTCTAGTAAAACTAGAGACATGTCTAATGAATTTTGGCTTGTGTGTTGTTATCGTTTTACCCACTCTTGTCTCTTGCATCACTCTTGTTGCTTTGCAGGGTAACATGATACTGTCGGATTTGGGACTTGGAGACAAAAGGATATATCACGCGACCCTCAATGGTAATCTTAGTCAACTCCGTGTTTTCCATCAGAAAGAAGAATGATAAATTTTTACTGGCTTTGACAGTATCTGTATTTGTAGTAAGTCATTTACCAAAGAATAAAACCATGACCATGACTGAATAATGAATGGATCTGTGAGAATAATAAAACAAAAGTTTGGTTACACAACTTGAGTTTTCTTTGTGGTGTCTTTTATTAACTACAGTATCTGTGTTATAGTTGTTATCAAATAAATTCAGAAAGAAAAAAAGAAGCTGTGGGTGGGATGGACATGTAAATACTGAAGCAAATCTCTTTCGTGTTGGTGCAGGTTTGTTTTGCAAAAGCTAATACTGATGGACACTCGAAAATTCGTGGTCCGTAGATTTCATTTATTCATAGGACACAAGGATTACACTTTTTAACACCACATCAGTTTATATACACCACAAAACCATATTTATCTACATTTGTTATTCTTTTTTTTTTTTTTTTGGCCTCTGTCTCCTGCTGAAGCAAGTTTAGATACACACATATACACACACACGCCAGGTTCAGATCTTGTAGAGAACTTGACTTAGAATATATATATAATGTTGATTTGTTCTAACAGGAGGAAACAACAGTAGCTTAAACCAGATAAATAGATTGGTAGTAAAGCTTCTTCCTTTCCTTACGTTTTATGGACAAATGAATGAACAAACAGAACAGAGCTATTTAATATTGTAGACGTACTTTAAATAGGACACCATGCTAGAGCTATGGTTCTTCTGCTACTTCTTCTTCTTCATCTTGGTGTATCATGTTGACAAGCATATCGACTTGCTCTTTCAACATTGCGTTCTCTCTTTCAATCTCTGTTCTCTTGCTTCTCTCTTGTAGCAGCTGAAGCTGCAGATGCTCTAAGCAACGCGAGTCCTCTTCTAGCTGCTCGTTTAACCCATCTATCTCTCGATCCTGTCCCCACAATCCTCTTTTAAATCAAACAAAACTTTCCAACAAAGAAACACACAATCAGAATGGTTTACCTTTCTGTTCATTTCTTGGACAGCGATTCTTCGCATGCTCTCAACCACATCAACATTGACCAGCTTCCTCTTCTTACCGATCAACCAACCTTTCGGGTAGTTTGCAGACTCGAAATCTGGGGGCGGCAAGAGCGAATCAGCGTCCATTGGTCGCTTTCCGTTCAAGTTTGTAGTAATAGGTTCAAGTGGCTCAAACAGAGCTTTTCTTTTCTCGGACAGAACAGGTGGAGTTGTAGTTTCCATTTTTGTTGTTGTTGTTGACTCATCCTTCTCTGGTGTGACCTCCATAGCAGCAGCCTCCAGCGCTTTGTCTGAGTTCGCAGATGCTGCAAAAACAAAGTTGTTAATTCCTTTGGGGCTTCCATAAAGCCTGTGTTCATATTCAAAGCTGAAGACTACTAATCGAAGATACTTCTCTGAACAGAGACTTTTGATGAAACAGTTCACATAGAGAGAGAGAGAGAGCTAAATATGAAAGAAAATGAAAGGACAGAGAAAACAAGAAACAGAGAGAGAGAGATGGAAGAACCTGATCTTTTCCTTGATTTCCACGCGATCTTGGTGGTAGAGACAGGGAAAAACCCGCCGACAAAACCATCACCAACAGGCTTCTTCTTTTTCATATTGTCTCCTGCAAATCCAGCACCGTTCTCCATTGTAATCTGCAAAAAAGTTTCCTAGAAATGAAAAAGACACAAGAAGATTTTGGAGAAAGAGTAGTTGAAGTATAAAAAGAGAAATAAGATAGCGTACGAGAGAGGAGAGAGAGAGAGAGAGAGAGAGAGAGAGAGAGAGAGAGAGAGAGCTGTTGGATTTTCAGTTGAACGGTAATGATTTGGCGTTTCGATTACGACTACGAAAGGCTTTTGCTTTGATCTTCAGACTCTCTGTGTCATGTTTTTTTCTTTTTCAGAGATAAGAAGCGGACAATAGTTGTCTGATCGTTTTCTTCTGCGGGACATAACTTTATTTTCTTATAATATTACTATTATTTTACAAAACTTTATTTATTATATAAATAATATTTTGTGTGAAATATATCAAACTTTTATAATTTGTAATTAAAATATCTAAAATTTATTAAGTCTTATTTATTAATTCAATTTTAACTGGTAATTATTATTGACATGTATTTATAAAACAAAACTTAAAGAGTATATTTGATGTTGATTTTTTAAAGTAAAATCCTTATATACTAAAGCACAAGTTGCATGTCCAAACAAAAACTGCTGTGCGGAAAAGAAAATTAAAAACAATTAAATAACAATTGACATGTGGAAAATATTTTAAAAGAAAAATTTATACTAATTAGCAAACTGATAAGTGGTTAATACTTCCACAAACCAGGCCACGATCTTTATGTATTACTTTCTTGGCCCTTTTAAGAAATAACCATCAAAAACCACTCCATCAATATTAAAACATGAGACTGTAGAACAGAGACTGGGGAATTGATATAGAAGAATCTTTTGGAATGACAAGACTGAATCTATTTTTTACTTGGTAAATGAATAGTGAATTATTTTGCATTTCTATTTTATCGTCAGAAACTTTTAATGATTTTGGAGTTGCGATGAAATTTTTTCTTATGTATGGTTGGCTCTGTTTCACTTGACGACGGGGTACGAGAAGAAAAACGAGGATTGATGATCGATTTCAGGTATTTTCTTAACTTTTTATCTGTTTATAATTAGAGTTCATTTTGTAGAGCTTTTTTAGCCCCACAAATCAATCTTACGTGCACCCATTATGGAATTTAATGCAAACAAACTGTTTAGTCAAGACCAAACCAGAAGAACCAACTAGAGATTGAAGAAAAGCACCAACGAATGCTTATCAGTTTGTTTGCTAATAACTCTCTGACTCTTTTATGACTGAAATCATAATTTCCTTCATGTTTCCTTTTTATAAACCTTATTTTCCTTTTAAAAAAACTTATTCTCCTCAGATCATAAATCCTATTTATATTTTTTTTTTGTTTTTTTAGATATTGGCTAAATCTACATAAAAAATCTAAACACATTTTTTGGGGGTATAAAAAATCTACATATTTCCGGTAAACCTAATAAATTAGGTCAATTCTGTTCTTAAAGTGGACTAATTTAGTTTTCAATTTGCTGATACATGATTATTTATTGTGGTCGTGGTAATTCAAGGAAGGGAAGTAAGAAGCTTACCGTAAATCACATTTACAAGTCCCAATTCAACTTCAGAAGCACCACAAGAAAAAGAAAATGTGGTGATAACAAGAAGATAGAAAATGGGACTTAAGAAACTCATGTGGTACAAAAAGTGAGAAGGACTCATGACTACTTCTAGATCAAGATCTAACTTCAGGTTAGTCTTTCACACATACGTTTTTCTACATTTTCTCAGAAACAAAAACTTTTGAATATATATAGCATTGAAAATAAAAAACAAATATGCAAAATGAGGAAACAAACAAAAAAAAAAAATATATATATATATATAAGAGAAGAGCTAAATACACGTTGATTATCTATGAAAGTAAAGTTAATTGGACTTGTGCTATAGCGATCAGCATTTTACATGCATTTTGAATCCATATTGAGCTGTTAGCTAGAAGTTATAAACATCAAAAAGGAAATTTAACTATATAACATCAGTTTGTAATATATATGTTACTAGGGTCAGCCCGCCCTACGGGCGAGATATATTTTATTTTTGTGATCTAGATTATTACTTTTTGTATGATTTTGTGGTTTTTGTTCTGTTTTTTCATTTGTAAGAAATATGTATGATTATAAAATTAAGTTCCATCTAAAATAATTATAAAATTATATATTTTTATTGTAGTTAAATCTATTATTTTAGATATTAGTTGGATTAGTCGAATCACTCATGTTGTGAGTATATTAAGTTACATTTATTCTTTCAAATTCAAACTAAAGTATAATTATTTTATTATAATTATGTGGGTTTTTTTAATAAAAAAATTAAAAATAAAGCGATGATCAATAGAAAATCACATACATAAGTAACTAATAAATTTGTCAAACCTCATAAACAAATATAAATATTTACAATAATTAAAATATTTTATAAATTCTAAATAATTTTATGTCTTAGATTTATTAAATATTAAACTGAAATTTATTTTAAATAAACTTAAAAATGATAATTAAGAATTTTTTGCTATATTGATTATAGTTGTATTAAGTTCCTCAAACATAAAAACATAAAATTTAAAAGAATATTTAATATTAAGAGAGCAAAAAATTTAATAATGATAAAATATAATATATTTTTCTAGTTAAAATATATAGTGTTAAGTTATTTTAAAATATTTTGTAATTATTTGATCAAAAATGTTTATTGTTAATTGTTGTTAATATCTCTTTAGAATAAGCAATTTAAAAAAATTGTGAACTTGTAAATTTGGAATATTCTATTTTGTGAACTTTCTTTTTTAATGAATTCATATTATATATACACATATTTTCGTTTTTAAATTTTTTTTTAAAACTTTATAATGTTCCTTTTTATTATATATGTTATTTAGAAACTTTTTAAAAGGAAACTAAAATAAAAAATTAAATAATACTCCTTATGTTTCTTTTATGTGATGTTTTAGAATATGTTTTTTGTTTCAGTTTATATGATGTTTTGAGACTTTTGAGACAAAACTATTAAAGTAATACTTAGACTATTAAAAAGTAATGTGTAGTTTTTGTCTTATGTAGTTAGAATAGTAATGATTAATTTTTTTTTATTTTTTTTTTTGCTGTAGTCAAATGATTTTAGTGAAAGTATTTTTTTTTCTTAAATTGTGTAAGTACTAAAACATCAAATAAAAAAAAGAGGAAGTAGTATTTAAATATAATATTTTTAATTTATTAAAGATATCAGTGTAATCAACAAACGTGAGAATTAATGTGAATATGACACATAAGAAACTGGTTTCTAAAATAATAATATAAAAACTTTTTATTACACTACTAATCAGTTTTTTTTTAAAAGAACTACTAATCAGTTTGATAGTTAGTTTATAAAATGCATAATATATTTTTAAATAATCCAATATATTTTATAAAGATTCCAAAATTAAGTGATTTACATAATTACATTAAATACATAGTAGATGAAACAATAAGTTTAGATTGCGTAAGTGTGTTATAAAAAGCCCTCGAAGTGTATAGTTTTCGTATTAAAAATAGTGAAAAAAAGATTTAAAATTTGTTCGAAGGTTTCTATGGTAACATGTTTTTTGGTGGCATATTGCATGTTCGACTGGCCACATGGATATTCTAATTATTATTTTTATCATATGGCTTTCATAGATATTAATTTATCTACTTTTTCTTGTTTTAATTATTTTATTGTAAGTTTAATACTTGGTAAAGACACAACAAAATATAATGGATTTGATACATATATTCTTTATACATTTTTACTCTTTACGCCGTTTTTTGGCCAACACATAGTTTTGTTTTGTATAAAATGAATTTTACTACCTACACTGCTATAATTATAATTTTACCTTCATGAAATATGAGTAGAAAATGCTAAAAATAAAGTTGCATCCAACCAACCAAAGAAACGTTAGAAGCATCAAAAAGAATGTTATTATAAAGAGATGTGGTGTAAAAGGAAATCAAAATTGATACATAATTATTTATCAGCTCTCTGCAGTTGCATCTACTGGCCTTCTCGGACAAAGCTTGATAGGTATTTTCTGCAAAATATGTTATTTGTTTCAACAAACTTTATACCACAGAAACATTCAAGAGATATTCTAATTTTACTCAGCGCTGTGTTTACCTTGCCAGGAGCTTTTTTAAAAGCAGCAACCATTTTTAACACAGACATTCTTTGGTAGTGGAGCAGACGTTCCATGCACTACTCTTATTAAAAAAACGGAAAGCCGGAGTCTGAGATGAGACTGGTGTTTACCGCACCACCATCCTTGGTAGGATAGTCATGTCCACTAAAGCCACCTGTTCGCAAACTTTATATACCTTCTTATATTAAAGAGTCTAATATCTGAAACAACGAAAAGAGCAAAATGCATTATAAAAGAACAAACATGTCCTAAGAAGAATCACAACTACTTCAGAACATAGATTAAACTACTGACACCTAAAACAATAAAAAGGTAAGATGATTTCGAGAGTAGGGATGCCCACCTTTTATACTCGAACTTTCACCGCTTTGCAAGATCGAATTTCGCATTGAATGTAGATCGTGGAGAATTGATTTAAGGAAGACTTTAAGAAGATGAATCTGTAACTGTTAAATTTCTAGATCGGTAGGAAGAAGATAAAGCAACTGAATCGAAACCCTAGGGTCTGATCCTATATGACGACGGCTGAGAAAGAAACGGGTCCATCGAACCCTTACGATTGTTTGTGACAAAAAAATTGTGAAAAAAGAAAAGAACCCTTGCGATTGAAAACGTAGCGTTTCGAACATAATGACTTATTGTTTATCAGATGGGCTTTCCAAAGGCAAACATAGACACCGTGCAAAATCAAAAGCCCAAACCTGATTTAATGAAACGCAAAGTTTCAAATAAGTGGACACGTGTCGAGACGACGGACGCTGAATTTCTGACGTGGACGCTTACGTGTCGCCTGGAGAGAAGAAACCATGTTTTATAGTAATAGATAATTATAAGGATAAGATAATAATAATGTCTGGCCCGTGCTTAGCACACGGGAGATAACACTAGTTTTAATATAAAACGAAATGTTTATGCTTCAGAAGAGGATTATTAGTGAATGGGCCTAATCTACCAAATTTAAGACCCAACGAGTACGACGGTTACGGCCCAAAACGAGAATAAACAATGAAAGAAAGTCCTCTCTATAAAGACCAAAAATCCCGCCTCGAAAAACAAAACCTAGCGCAGCAGTGGCCATGGACGAATCCGTGATCAAAGTAATTATTCCTCGATCCTTATCATCGCTTTCTGTTTCTCGAATTAGTTGTTTCTTGGTAGCTGATTAGATCTTATTTACTTTAGGGTGTAGAAGGTCTGGAATTGAACGGTAGTGATGCAGCGATTCGAAAAAGCAGCAGGTTCGCCTAGCTCTTTTTTTTTTTGAGATTTGTATATCTAATTAGATGGATAATTAATTAATTAATATCCTTTTGCAATATATATAGAATTAGCAGGATGTCGGTTGAGGGATACGACACCTCCTCTCCTAGGGAGGATGTTGAAGAGGCCCTGAGAAAACACTTCGCATCACGTGAAATAAAGCTAATACATGCTTCTGCTCCCCAAGTTGACGACGATCGTCTTACTATTCTCTGCAGGTTTGTGACTTTTTCCTCCTCCGGCTTGCTTGATCGCTCTGCTCTGCTTATTGTATACTAAAATTTGTTTTTTTTTGTTGTTTAATAGATACGCGTTAATCTATCTTAACGAAGAAGATGAAGAAAAGGCGTTGAAGTTTGATGGAAGTGACATGGGAGGACGTGTTTTACGAGTCGCGGTTTACCCCTTTGACAGCAATCACCTTGAGCATTTCTTTGCTCCTACCAAAGCACAAGACAAATACCGACGGCGCTTGTAAATTGATTTTTTTTTTCCCTTTTCTTATTTTTTATTAATGAAGAAGAATTGTATCCCTCCTATTGATAACATCTTGCTATTTTAGGTTGTATGTTGCAGGATTTGATCCTTCCCTTACTAAGGATGATACGAATGTGATGGTACGTAGGCTTTTCCCTGGATCCGGTTGTGCTGTTTTGGGCGAAGGGCGTGTTTTCGTTAAACTCGGTGGACAAGATGCTATTGACAAGGCTCTGCAACTTAGCGGAGATTCTGTGGGAGGCTTTACCATTGTAGTTAATGATATCCACCCACTAGAAAAGCCGCGCCGCGATGGCGTATCTCGTGCAAGTACGTTTGCTTCTTTTTTTTTTTTTTATGAGAAAACAAAGTGTAAAACCATTCCTTCATTCGTATCTTTGTTTGTTTTTTTCAGCTATCTCGGCTATGGTTGAGAGATATAACGCAGCTAAGGCTGAGAAAGATAAAGCAATCCCATGTGAGGGAAATCAGGAGACGATCATGACTACGGACTAGAAATCTCTCTCTCTCTCTCAAATGCTGTCTCGTGTTATTTATTAACTTGTCTTGCAATGCCACCTCTTTCTTTTCTCTTTTCTGGATGTTGAATGTTATGTTTTGTCTCGACTTTGAATATGTTTTTATGCGTGTGTGTGTTCTGTTTATTATGATAAAACTCTGTAATAACACTGACAAACTTTCTTTGTCCAATCAAGTTTTTTTAACTTTAAAAAAAACTAAGGTTGACGTATGTTCCAAAAAATGGAATTTTAATTCAGGGCCTCGGTTCCCTTGTCCACCTAATCCAGTTGATCATGCCAATCTATCTCATTCTTAAAAGTTAACATTTACTTTCACACTTGGTCTGTGAGAATAGATATCAATCAAGTGCCTGCAGGGAATTCATGTCTCTCAGTCCATCTCAAAAGTCTCATCCCAAGTGCCTGAACTGAATTTATAAATTTATTAAAACATTAGGAATGCTAGAAAAGAGCAAATATTAATTGCATATCAAGAAAAACTTACTAATTATCAAAACATATAAAAAGACAAGTTCATCCTTCTTTGGCGAATCCAGAAACTAAGCAATTGTAGCAACAACAGCCATTAAAAGAAAAACATGAGCTAGCTGATGAAACCAATTGAATTAAAGAAAGCATCAGCGCAAGAAGAAACCCTATTTGGAAAATGGACATAAAACGGCAACACATGTATTCTAACGTATATACCATGAAACCGACATTAACCAATTCTCAGATTATTTATGGACTTCTTTCCCTCTTCTCAGATTATTTTTCATGCATCCTTAATTAAACCGACATTAACCAATTCTAAACCGTGATTTTACATTCCACCGAATAGATCAAATAGAGGCTTTTACCATATAACTAGATGATGACCCGCGCAGAGCGCGGGGTGAAAGTTTATAAAATATGTTTTATTTATATATTATAAGCAATACATATTTTATCATCAGTAATTTTTTTACATTTGATTAAGGATGGACATTTAGGTACCATTTTTCAGTTAGGTTATGTTTGGTTTGGATCTTTACGGATATAGTTTAAATTTTTGCAGGTTCAGATAATCCATTTATTAAAAAAAGATACAGTTCACATACTTTAAATTTCTCAGAAATCTAAAAATAAAAAATAATATATCATATAATTTTTAATAATGTGTGTCAATATATTTAAACTTAACATAAAAGTTGTTTTAGCTTAAATATTTGGATAGAAAATCAATAGATATTTTAAGTATTTTTGGTATTTTAAGTATTAAGCTATTTTAAATATGTATTTATAACTATTTTATGTATTTCTAAGCATTTTGGATAATTTAAAAATATTTTATGTATTTTGTATACTCTTTTAGATATTAAAGTTAAAAATAATTAATATACTTAAGTGTATAAATCTGGTTCGAATATACTCAGATACCCGAAATATTTTGATTTGGATCAGGTTCGGTTCCATTTCTCTAGACATCAAAATTTTAAACCCGTTCGGATATCTAACCAATTTGTTTAAAGTTTTGTACTACTTTTTCGGATTGGATTTGGTTCGGTTCTTTGGATTCGAAATTTTCACCCAACTCTATAATTTTTATTGTAGCAAAATTTTAAATGAAAGTGATGATGGTTAATATTGATTTTGGATATGTAACAAATTTTTAACCAAAAGACATTCTACTATGTACGTGACTCATTTAATTAATCATTAAAAAATTGTTCAAGACCCATTAAAGATAAACGACGTATTTAACTAAAAAACATTACCATTGATCACAAAATTTTCAGTGTGAAACCTTTACTATTTATAATCGTTTTAACGAATTCAAAATATAACATATAAGAATTTTTTTTATTATATGTTTAATGTGATTGTCTAATCTATTTTAATAATATAAAATTAAACAAAAAGTATGGATAATAAAAGTTGTTATCAAATATTTATTATTCATAATCATTAATTATGATGTATATGTTAATCATATTAGGTAATTTTGTAGCTTTTACTAAAGAATGAATAGAGAATATAGTTTATACACTACTAATTAATTTGATAGTTAATTTAATAAAACATATAATATATGTTTAATATATGTTTAAATGGACCGATCTATTTCTCTAAAACTTCTGAAAATCATTCTTATAATGACACATGACTAAAAAAATATGTTGTAATGTTCCAAAATTAATATATAGGGATATTTTCTTATTTCAGCATAAAAAATAAAACAACTATTATGTTCATATGAACTTAATAAAAGAATTGTCCATATGAACTTTATAAATGAATGGTCTAGTTAAAAAGGACGTAAACATCATGCTAAAATTCTATAGAAATTTTGTTACCGTGAATTTTTTTTTATGGTTGTTTAGTGGACCAATTAATAATATATGGTTTTGCTACTTTTGAACGATATGAAATTTGTAGCACTCAACTGTAAAAAGGTCAAATACTAACTTGAGAGTTTGTGAGCACACTTAAAACAATTAGAAAACGTGGGCCACAGGAAAAGGCCCAGAAAATCACGTGAAGGAACCAACGCAGCCCTTTGCACGAGATATCTTATAACTTACTGTTATATTAACGAATGGTCTGCAGTGGCATTTCTGTTATTATTCTAGTAAATTATGTCTTATTTAATAGAATGTCTGAAAATAGCTGTGGTGATGAAATCTCAGCACTAAATTTAATGTTACAACTTAAAAAATGCTCCTCAATTAATATATAGAGGATTCTCGTAGATTTTTACAGTTAATGTACTCGATTCGTAGAATATCCCGTGATTTTTTTTGTACTAAACTTTTTTTTTTTTAACGTTGGATTGTATTATTAGCCTTCTAGGCAAAGAGTTCAAACAATGAGAACTATCAAAACAAAAGTAGAAAATGGATACACCAGTAGGGATCCAAAGTAAATTAACACACATCTTGCGTATGGATAACTAAAGATTTTCATATAAAAACTCCATATTTGCTTTTGGAATAGTTGAATCTCAAGGGAGATAATCTTCGTATTAATCTAAAAACACCACGCTTCAGACGGAATTGAGAACGATTGTCATTCTCTTTTTAATACTCCAGTAGGAGCCACTGAGACAACTTGATATTGCTCTATTGATAATAATAGAGTCAAAGAGATTACCGTTCCATAGAATTTAATACTGTTTTTTGAAGTAACCATAGCTTGCAGCAAGAACTCCATCACCATCACATGAGAAACCATCGACGATTGTACTAAACTTTACTTGGTGCATTTTACGTTATGATTGGGAAGTAAATTACGTTATTAAGATTTTTAAAATGATTTATTATTTTATTGAGTAGGATCACACGTCTAATCCACAAAGTCTTATCCCGGCATAGTTCTCGCTTTAATTCAATTTGATTAAACAAAAGTTTATGACATGATTACTCTCTAGTTTTCACAATAGTCAAGGTAATAGTATAATCAATTGACCCATTGAGACGCGTTCAAAAATTTCGTCCTTTGATTAACTTTGGTAAAACAAAATTTGGAAGTTGCAGAGGAGCATATGCCACGAAGGAAGGCATCTTTCTTGAAGTTAGTGACTTTCTCGGAATTTGCGTCTTATTGTAGGTTTTACAAAAACTATTTTGGAATTATATTATCCCATGGGCTTACATGTATTAGGATAACTTCTATAGTGGTATAATCTAAAGTTGGGCGTTTGGCTCACTGGATTTTATTCCATTCATTCCCACTACCCCGTATATTGTAACATCCCGAGTTGTGATATGTGAAAAGGCTTAAAAGAATTGATTTGGCTACCTATGTCACCAAAGTTGACTTACCTTTTCCGTCACACATCCGTTTAGAACTCCAGAGTTAAGCGTGCTTGGGCTGGAGTAGTGAAAGGATGGGTGACCTATCGGGAAGTGATTCGCGATACCGTGTAAGTGAGGTCAAAGTACGGGGAAAGGTCGGGTGGTGATTGCAGGGTCAGTAAACAATGATTTCGAGCCTTTGGGAAAAATTAACGACCGACCGTCGGATGGGATGGGGCCCACGGGCCGAGAGAGCGGGCGTGGGTGGCCCATTAGCCGTGGGCGAGTCGGGGCGTTACAAGTGGTATCAGAGCTGGTTAGCCGTCTCAGTTCTGACCTGAGAGGCGCCTTGAGACCTGTCGTGGGGCGCAACGAGGACGTTGCGTTCTTTGAGAGGGGGTGAATTGTAACATCTCGAGTTGTGATATGTGAAAAGGCTTAAGAGAATTGGTTTGGCTACCTATGTCACCAAAGTTGACTTACCTTTTCCGTCACACATCCGTTTAGAACTCCAGAGTTAAGCGTGCTTGGGCTGGAGTAGTGACATGATGGGTGACCTATCGGGAAGTGATTCGCGATACCGTGTAAGTGAGGTCAAAGTACGGGGAAAGGCCGGGTGGTGATTGCAGGGTCAGTAAACAATGATTTCGAGCCTTTGGGAAAAATTAACGACCGAGCGTCGGATGGGATGGGGCCCACGGGCCGAGAAAGCGGGCGTGGGTGGCCCATTAGCCGTGGGCGGTCGGGGCGTTACATATATATTGAGCGAAGAGTATAAACTTCAGTATATAGAGCATGTGAAAAGTTTTCAGTATCATCTAAAGTTGAGCGTTTGACCGACTGAATTTTAAACTAAAATGAAGAATATAAACTTCAGAACATAAAGCATTTATCAAAAACTCAATATTTTTAAAAGGGTTAATCCAAGGATTTTGAAAAAATTCAAAAATATAAAAATCTTGTTTTAGTGTATAGTTTCATCGAGCACTAACATAAGATGATGGTCAAAGAGTTTATAACCTTTATAGTCTCCGTTTCTGTAGATAATGAAGATTTTATAATGTTAATTCCATTGATCTAGACAATATATGAAAATTTACTAAACTAAATATTAAAAAATAGAATGATTCGTATATACCAAGAAAAATAGTTTAGAATACATTAATTCAAATGTTGAATTTGGTTTAAATTTTTTAAACAAAAATGAAGAGTATAAACTTCAGTATAGAGAGCATTTACCGAAAACTCGTTATTTTAGAAGGGGTTAACCCACAGATTTTGGAAAAAAAACAAAATATGAAAATCTGGTTTTAATGTATAGTTTCATCGAGCAATAACATAAGATGATGGTCAAGGAGTTTAGAACCTCCGTTGTCTCCGTTTCTCTAGATAATGAAGATTTAGAAATGCTAATTCCACTAATCTTGGCAGTATATGAAATTTTAGTAAACTAAATATTAGTGATTCCTATATACCATTAATGATAGTTTAGAATACATTAATTCAAATAAAGAATGTGGTTTGAAAATTTTAAAATAAATTGAAGAGTATAAACTTCAGTATATAGAGCATTTACCGAAAACTCATTATTTTAGAAGGGGTTAACCCACGGATTTAGGAAAAATTTCAAAAATATGAAAATCTGGTTTTAGTGTATATTTTCATCGAGCACTGATATAAGATGATAGTCAAATAGTTTAGAACCTATGTTGTCTTCGTTTCTCTAGATAATGAAGATTTTTTATAATGATAATTCCACTAATCTAGGCAGTATATGAAATTTTAGTAAACTAAATATTAAAAAATTAGAATAATTCATACATACCATGAAAGATAGTTTAGAATAAATTAATTCAAATGTAGAATGTGTTTTAAAATTTTTAAACTAAAGTGAAGAGTATAAACTTCAGTATATAGAGCATTTACCGAAAACTCATTATTTTAGAAGTGGTTAACCCACAGATTTTGGAAAAATTTCAAAAATATGAAAATCTGCTTTTAGTGTATATTTTCATCGAGCACTAACATAAGATGATGTTCAAAGAGTTCAGAACATATGTAGTCTCGGTTTCTCTAGATAACAAAGATTTTATAATGCTAATTCCATTGATCTAGGCAGTATATGAAATTTTATTAAACTATATATTAAAAAATTAGAATGATTCCTATATACCATGAAAGATAGTTTAGAATACATTAATTCAAAAGTAGAATGTGGTTTGATATTTTTAAACTAAAGTGAAGAGTATAAACTTCAGTATATAGTGCATTTACCGAAAACTCATTATTTTAGAAGTGGTTAACCCACAGATTTTGGAAAAATTTCAAAAATATGAAAATCTGCTTTTAGTGTATATTTTCATCGATTACTGACATAAGATGATGGTCAAAGAGTTCAGAACATATGTAGACTCCGTTTCTCTAGATAATGAAGATTTTATAATGCTAATTCCATTGATCTTGGCAGTATATGAAATTTTAATAAACTATATATTAAAAAAATTGGAATGATTCCTATATACCATGAAAGATAGTTTAGAATAAACTAATTCAAATGTAGAATGTGGTTTGAAAATTTTAAACTAAAGTGAAGAGTATAAACTTCAGTATAGAGAGAATTTACCGAAAACTCAATAATTTTGAAATTTACCTAAAACTCAATAATTTTGAAGTGGTTAACCCACGGATTTTGATAAAATTTCAAAAATATGAAAATCTGGTTTTAGTGTATAGTTTCATTGAGCACTGACATAAGATAAGTGTCAAATAGTTTAGAACCTCCATTGTCTCCGTTTCTCTAGATAATGCAGATTTTATAACGCTAATTCCACTAATCTAGGCAGTATATGAAATTTTAGTAAACTAAATATAAAAAATTAGAAAGATTCCTATATACCATGAAAGATAGTTTAGAATACATTAATTCAGATGTAGAATGTGGTTTGAAAATTTTAAACTAAAGTGTAGAGTTTTAACTTCAGTATATAGAGCATTTATTGAAAACTCATTATTTTAGAAGGGGTTAACCCACAGATTTTTGGATAAAATTCAAAAATATGAAAATATGGTTTTAGTGTATAGTTTCATCGAGCACTAACATAAGATGATGGTCAAATAATTTAGAACCTTTGTTGTCCCCTTTTCTCTAGATAATGAAGATTTTAAAATGCTAATTCAACTAATCTAGACAGTATATGAAATTTGAGTAAACTAAATATTAAAAAATTAGAATGATTTCTATATACCATGAAATATAGTTTAGAATACATTAATTAAAATGTGGTTTGAAAATTTTAAAATAAAGTGAATAGTACAAACTTCAGTATATAGAGCATTTACCGAAAACTCATTATTTTAGAAGTGGTTAACCCACGGATTTTGGAAAAAAAGACAAAATATGAAAATCTGGTTTTAGTGTATAGTTTCATCGAGCAATAACATAAGATGATGGTCAAGGAGTTTAGAACTTCTGTTGTCTCCGTTTCTCTAGATAATGAAGAATTAAAAATGCTAATTCCACTAATCTTGGCAGTATATGAAATTTTAGTAAACTAAATATTAGTGATTCCTATATACCATTAATGATAGTTTATAATACATTAATTCAAATGTAGAATGTGGTTTGAAAATTTTAAAATAAAGTGAAGAGTATAAACTTCAGTACATAGAGCATTTACCGGAAACTCATTATTTTAGAAGGGGTTAACCCACGGATTTAGGAAAAATTTCAAAAATATGAAAATCTGGTTTTAGTGTATATTTTCATCGAGCAGTGACATAAGATGATGGTCAAAGAGTTCAGAACATATGTAGTCTACGTTTCTCTAGATAATGAAGATTTTATAATGCTAATTCCATTGATCTAGGCAGTATATAAAATTTTAGTAAACTATATACTAAAAAATTGGAATGATCCCTATATACCATGAATAATTGTTTAGAATATATTAATTCAAATGTAGAATGTGGTTTGAAATTTTTAAACTAAAGTGAAGAGTATAAACTTCAGTATATAGAGAATTTACCGAAAACTCAATAATTGAAATATAGTTAACCCACGGATTTTGATAAAATTTCAAAAATATGAAAATCTGGTTTTAGTGTATAGTTTCATCGAGCACTGACATAAGATGATGGTCAAATAGTTTAGAACCTCCATTGTCTCCGTTTCTCTAGATAATGCAGATTTTATAATGCTAATTCCACTAATCTAGGCAGTATATGAAATTTTAGTAAACTAAATAATAAAAAATAGAAAGATTCCTATATACCATGAAATATAGTTAAGAATACATTAATTCAGATGTAGAATGTGATTTGAAATTTTTAAACTAAATTGTAGAGTTTAAACTTCAGTATATAGAGCATTTACTGAAAACTCATTATTTTAGAAGGGGTTTAACCCACATATTTTTGGATAAAATTCAAAAATATGAAAATATGGTTTTAGTGTATAGTTTCATGGAGCACTAACATATGATGATGGTCAAAGAATTTAGAACCTCTGTTGTCCCCGTTTCTCTAGATAATAAAGATTTTAAAATGCTAATTCAACTAATCTAGACAGTATATGAAATTTGAGTAAACTAAATATTAAAAAATTAGAATGATTTCTATATACCATGAAAGATAGTTTAGAATACATTAATTCAAATGTAGAATGTGGTTTGAAAATTTTAAAATAAAGTGAAGAGTATAAACTTCAGTATATAGAGCATATACCGAAAACTCATTATTTTATAAGGGGTTAACCCACGGATTTTGGAAAAAAAACAAAAATATGAAAATCTGGTTTTAGTGTATAGTTTCATCGAGCAATAAAATAAGATCATGGTCAAGGAGTTTAGAACCTCTGTTGTCTCCGTTTCTCTAGATAATGAAAATTTATAATGGTAATTCCACTAATCTAGGCAGTATATGAAATTTTAATAAACTAAATATTAAAAAATTGGAATAATTCTTTTATACCATGAAAGATAGTTTAGAATACATTAATTCAAATGTAGAATGTGGTTTGAAACATAACTGACAAAGGATTGAAATTGATTGGATTATTAATGTATTTACTTCTCCGTAGAGAAAAAACAATCTTTCTTTATTTATTTCCTCTGTACAATGTTGCGATTAAATGAAACTCACATTAAAAATGAATAAGAATGAGAAATGTTTTGTTTGTATCTGCATGAACTTCAATATTAAAATTAGTTTCACTATGCCAGTTTACAGAAAAAAGAAATATTTTCAGTGAAGATTCTCAATTTAAATAGTTCAAAATTCACGTATTTAAAAAAATGTATTTATATTTAATTGTATGTGCCATAAAAATGTAAGAACACACAAAAGTTTTCATTAGTATTCCTATAATTGTGTGTAATCAAAATAGTAATTTATTATATTTTATGAAGCTTCTATTAAAATATTGAAAGATGTCAATCCCATGAGGATGTAACCAAACCTAACGGTTTGCTGTGAAAAAAAAAACAACTACGAAATATAGTTGGAAGTATTGAACCATCAAACGTGAGACGCATCTAAGGTTTTGTGACACAGCCCAAACCGAACTATTTTTATGACAAAACCGAAATACTGCATGTAATAGACAGAGACCAACTGTGTACAAAGATGGGTTTAGAATAATTATATTTAGTATACAGATAGTCCCTACGGCAAAATCACTATTTTATCTGATATGGATGTGAAGACAGCAAAAGCACTTATCTGAGGAAGGAAATGAGACCATCTTGCAGCTATTCCTTACGTGATTTGAACCAGAAGAATCGAGAACATTTATCCATCCTCCAAACCACTCTTGAAACGCTATACTGCAACAACATAACCCCACAAAACCAAAACATGAGATAAAATTTACTATTGATTCCACTCTCTGGTAACACTATGTATGGCTATGGTGACTCATATGGTGAACGGTTCAAGTAGAAGACTACTGAGATTTAATAACCCTACTTAAGTTTACACCGTTCACCATCTAAATCTATCAAGTATTATATTTTAGAATGAACCTGAACCTATCAACAACGATCAAAAACATACTTGATAGGTTCAGATTCAGGCCAATAAATCTCAGTATCAGTAAAACTGAAGGAATCACCTCGAAGGAAACTCTCGTTGGACGGTCAGGTTTTGTGCCGTTGAAGCCGGATCTGAAAATGTTGGTATGATTCCCGACGTCGCTGTTCCAAGCTTGAAAAATTTCTCCACAACTTCAAATCTTGACATGGGTACTATTTGCGCGTTGTTAAACAATTCTTATCAATAAATAGTTTCGGTGAAACCACATAGACGTATCAAAATCATCATTGATAGATGCAAAGAACCAACATCAGCTATAATGAACGCACCTGATGCTCAAAAAACCCTTCCAGCAAACTGAAGGTAGCATATGAGTCTAAATAACTCACGATCTGTAAACCCCAGAGCTTACATATGCAATATCATGGTACCTGAAAACCCAAAAGCCAAAATATATTCATTAGGAGTATGAATATGTAAACAGACATGAAAACATGAATATACTCAAGCTCCTTGTCTATTAATCATGAATCTAGGATAATTAGCGTCAGCCGATACATGAAACAAAGTACTGCAATGGTGTGTGGTAGCTTAATTTCAGAAGAAAAGACAAAACTGTGAAGTTATCGACGAACTTTCTAACCAAAACTACGAACTTTCTGTTAATTCCAGAAACTAAATGTGAAAACTGGAAAGGGAGAAGAGAAGGAGAAAAGGAACTCGAGATTTTTTTTTTGCTGGACTTTTCGGAAAGCTTATGATTGAGAAACTTGAACTGGTGATTTTGAGGGTAGAAAACATATCTTTTATAATCGGAGATCCACATAAAGGAAAGATGCATTCAAGTAGAAATCGTGGTAGGAGGGGAGAGCTTTGGTTAATGCTTGAGGTAATGACGTCGGTTGAGTTCAGACTGATTCTGATTTTGTAACGCCTCAAATATAATCACGCCGGTGAGATAAACGGATAAAGATGAAAGTTCAGGGACAACCAATAAACAGAGCACAACGACAATCCAAGAACACTCTTTCTTGTATATTAGAAATCACTTAAACAATCCCATAGATCTGTTTAATCCGAATTACTCTCAGTCACACGCGACTAGAGACGGACCAATTTCTAATCTCTTATATCAGTAAATCGAGATTCAACAACCCTGAACTCGATCACCTCTTTGCTTGACAAGATAAAACCCTTGCTCAAGCTTTTTCCAATTAGCGTACTTAACCTAGATCTGTCCTAGACAATCTAGTTAAATAGCCCTCATCGAATATACTATATTTCCTAATATCTCGATGCAATCTAAACGTCCATATCTTCCTTACTTGATAATCACGTTATGCCACGTCATACTTTCCATAACCGACTCTTTCCATTGTGTCACACATCGATCACATGTGTGACACAGTCTTCCTCTCTTCTTCAACATCACAGCTCTTTTCTTGAGCTTACATTCTCCCCCTTTTTATCTAAATGTGACATCCTAAGCAACCTGCAAGTCCACACCAAAAGTACCGGACACAATATCTCGAAACAAGCACACTGTGATCACTTTAATAACCATAACGCATAGATAGGAATCCAAAGTCTACATCATCAGAGCACACCATTAGTTAAAGCAACATGATCCTTAGTCTTACTACACACGTCTTATTTTTAAAACAAGAAAACACAACACGACAGAGTTTCATGCTCAGAAAGATAAGCTTCGACTAAGCTCCTCAGTATCACCAGCTTGACTCAGCTCTTCGGTATTGCCAGCTACTTCATCCTCTTGATTTCCCGTGGGAAGTGGAGCATATCGAGGGTATTCTCCCCCTGCTTAGATGCACATTCAGATAAAAACAAACAGGCACAAGTTAGTCTAGGATAAAAACAATCCACAAACATGATACGCTTACTCCTCAAACGAATGTGAATGGCTTTGAGGTCGGCGATGGTGCGTTCAATGTCTTCCTCAAGGGTTGCAGATCGCGTGTCTGCTCCAGTGCCACGCCCTGCTTTGATGTCTTTCACCACAAGCTTAGGAAAACCAGTAAACTCATCAGTCGGATAGTCAATGGGGACAATCCTCTGGAAGTTGATGACTTGTTGAATCAGAGTAGGAAACATGATCCTTCGAGACTTTTTCTTCTTAGTGTTTCCAGCCATCCTCATGATCTGATCATATACCAGCTTCCCAAAGTTGAAACCATCTTCATTGTGATGAAGCATATACACAAACTTCAAACGAGCTTGATTCATGTTGGTGTAGTTCATTGTCGGAATCCAGTTGGTGCAAACCAGCTTGTACAGCACTTGATTCGTCGGAGAGAGAAACTTGGAGCTCATGTTTTCCCATCGATTTATCTGACCATCAGTGAGAAATCCACACACCTCATCAATACTCTCATCCAACCAGTTAGGATCATCCTCAAAACCAGGGATACAGTAGATGGCATTAATCAGACTTGGAGAGAAATCTATCATTGATCCCCGAAGGTACACTGCCACACCAACATCGCGTTCCGAAGCTTCCAAGAGATTGGCTATGAATTCTTTCACCACAGAAGGCTGATACGCATCCACATCAGTGAGAGTATGGAGTAGTCCTGCTTGCTCCACAATGTTCCTAACATCGGCAAGATTCTCATCGGTGAGAGAAATCCGATGTTGATCGATGAACTTCCGATCCTTGAGCCCTTTGAATCGCTCAGTAGCCGCCATAGAGATGAATCGGGGAGAAAGAGGCATCTTGTGTGGTTGCATCAGCTCGGGGTACAGATCGACCTTGGTCCGATACATGAGGCGATTTTCATGATATCGCGCCTCCTTAGCTCGATTCGCAAGAGTCTCAGCTTCACCCATAGGATTCTCAACGCCATTATCGGAATCTGTCTCCGAGAGAGACTCGTTCTCCGGCTCAACAAGTTCCGGTGAGACATCGCGACGCTGACGGACTCGCTTCCGCGCGGATTGAGAAGGCTGCGGCGGGGACGAGGGAGGCTGAGACGAGCTTCCAGCACCGGATGAGCCTCGGTTTAGACGGGAGCTTCTTCGCGGTTGCATGTCGAGGGCGTGAGGAGAGAGAGATGAGCTAGGGAATCTGTTTGAAGATGGCGACAATAACAATGCTCCTAAAACCACTTAGCAACTCAATTTTGATTAGTCACATAGGGAAGGCCCAAAGATAAGTGAGGCCCAAAACAAAATATAAAGAACCCAAAACATCATAAGTAAAGAAAGTTATAACCAAGAGGTTTTGACAACACTTACCACCGTGTGAGAGCATGAGAGAGAGAACCGAGAATCTTAAAGCAAGTATCAAGAACAACTTTATATTTATTGTAACCATTTAAGGCACACTCATGATGCCTTTAGTCCAGAGGAAGGACACAGAAGCCATTGCACCAACTCAGTCAACTACCACAAAGAACTTTAATGAAATCAATGAGTCAACTCAAGTTAGTAGCTTTTTCTCAGCCGAGTAGCTGTCACACACAAGATTCACTTTAGCTAGTCATCCTTCCTCAAGCTCACACTCACACTCCATTAGTAATGTCTGGAAACACATGTTAAGCATCTTGTGCTTGTCTCTTCTACTCGACAAGAACTTTGATTACCTTTGACTCCAAGAGTACAATCGACAATTCAGTGCAATGAGATGGTATCCGAGTCTAGACACAAAGTGGGATGACACCCTGATCCAGATCGGGCCATCTCTAAGAGTTGTGATCTTCTCTGCCCAGTCAAGACAGTGATCGTAGTTAGAATCAAAATGTGGTAGCATCCAGTTCCAACTCGAGTATCTATCATTCCAGGCCTTTTGTGTAACTTTCTGTTATTGCGTAACACAGACTTTTCTTTGTTTAACACACTTACTCCTTATGTATACACTCAGCTCCTCATGTGTTTCCTCATTCAATCCAGACAGTGATCAGTACTCAGAACTAAAATGTGATAGCATCCTGATCCGAGATGAGTGTCTTTCTTCAGTGAACCTAAGGGAGAAGAAAAGGTAAACTCGTGAAAGATGACTTGCAAAAGTGAACTTGTTGACTCAAGGTTTTAATGGCGTAGTAGTTCAATGACTTAGTCAGTGCAACAAACATACAGTGACCTTCCTCTTCTGACAGGACTGATTCAGAGATTAACAATTCCCAAGGCCTTACGAAGCCCTAGGAAGGTATTGTAGTCCAATGGTTTGGTAAAGAGATCAGCAAGCTGTTTCTCGGTTGATACATGCTCTAGAATCACAATTCTCATCTCAACTAGCTCTCTCACAAAGTGATGTCGTATATCCACATGCTTGGTACGTGAGTGCTGAACAGGATTCTTAGACAAATTTATGGCACTCATGTTATCACAATGAACAAGCATAGGAGCAGAGATGATACCATAATCAACAAGCATTTGTCGCATCCAGAGTAATTGTGTGCAACAGCTTCCCAATGCGATGTACTCAGCTTCAGCCGTCGAAAGCGAGACACAGTTTTGCTTCTTGCTGTGCCAAGCGACCATGTTGTTACCAAGAAAGAAACAACCTCCAGAAGTGCTATGTCTGTCATCTAAGCACCCAGCCCAATTTGCATCACAAAAACCTGCAAGATTCACGTTAGTTTCAAACGTATAGTGAAGACCAAAGTCCAAAGTTCCTTTCACATATTTAATGATACGCTTAACCGCATTCATGTGTGACTCCTTTGGACATGCTTGGTAACGAGCACAAATGCCCACACTTAGACAGAGATCAGGTCGGCTAGCTGTGAGGTACAAGAGACTCCCGATCATTGCTCTGTATAGCTTCTCATCAACTGGTTTGCCATCTTCATCACGGGACAGCTTGGTAGTGGTGCTCATGGGTGTGTTGGCAACTTTGCTAGTCTGCATTCCAAATCTTTTGATAAAATTTTTGGCATACGTGCTCTGAGATACAGTGATTCCATCCGCAAGTTGCTTGATTTGTAGTCCAAGAAAATAACTGAGCTCCCCAACCATGCTCATCTCGAATTCTGTTGTCATAGTATGAACAAAATCGTCCACCATTCTCTTTGACGTGCTCCCAAAGATGATGTCATCTACATACACTTGGATAATGAGGATATCCTTCCCATCTTCTCCTATGAACAGAGTCTTATCAACTCCTCCTCTCTGAAACCCAGCCTTGACGAGGAAGTCGGTCAGTCTTTCATACCAAGCTCGTGGAGCCTGTTTAAGTCCATAGAGAGCTTTCTTGAGTTTGTAGACATAATCAGGAAAGTGAGGATCTTCAAAACCCTTAGGTTGTGTAACATAGACTTCTTCTTGTAGAACCCCATTCAGAAACGCACTTTTGACATCCATCTGATAAAGCTTGATTCTGAAACCACATGCCATTCCAAAGAGTAATCTGATTGATTCGAGACGTGCTACAGGAGCAAATGTTTCATCGAAATCCACTCCTTCGATCTGAGTGTAACCTTGACCGACCAGTCTTGACTTGTTCCGAAACACATTCCCTTCTTCATCTATCTTGTTCTTATGAATCCACTTTGTTCCAATGACATTGACTCCTTCAGGTCTAGGAACCAGCGTCCATACATCTAACCGTTCAAACTGTTCCAGCTCCTGATGCATTGAGTCAGTCCAGTATTCATCATCTAGCGCTTCCTGGAGATTTTTTGGTTCTATCTGAGAAACGTAGCAGTTCACGTTGTTCATCTTAGCCATGAACGATGCCAATTTGACCATCTCCTTGAAATTAATTTGTTTCTTCCGTGTAACCCTTTCATCAAACAAACCTCCAATGACATCAGCCGAGGAATGATTTTTATGCACTTTTCCTTGATCCAGATCAACACGTACATCATTAGTATCCTCCTCTTCCTCAGACTCCTCTTTGATCATTGCTTCCGGAGCAGAGCTACTCGGTGTAACACATTCCACTGTTTGTGTGACACTTGTCTGATAGAATCCTACACTGTCATCGAAAACCACATTTACCTTATCTCCAATGAATTTGGTACGCTGGTTAAAGACTCGGTAAGCAGAGCTGTTAGTCGAATATCCCAAGAACATTCCTACATCACTTCTGGCATCAAATTTCCTCAAGTGATCTTTGTCATTCAGGATGTAACACAAACACCCAAACACATGCATGTGGCTCAGGTTAGGAGTCTTACCCTTTAGTATCTCATAAGGTGTAGTCTTAGTCTTGGGTTTGACATACACACGATTTATAACATAGCATGCGGTGCTCACTGCCTCTGCCCAAAAACCTGGTGGGACATTGTTTCCACATAGCATTGCTCTAGCCATCTCTTGTAGTGTACGATTCTTCCTCTCAACAACACCATTCTGCTGAGGAGTTCTGGGTGCTGCATACTGATGTCGAATTCCTTGACTTTGGCAGAAACTATCGAACTGTTCATTCTGAAACTCACCACCATGATCACTCTTGATTTCCATGATTCCTCCTTTCTGTTTTAGTTGTAAGGCAAGAATTCTGAAACTGTCAATGGCATCTGACTTGTTTCGTAAAAAATCCACCCATGTATATCTTGAGAAATCATCTACCATGACCAGAATGTACTTTTTCCCTGCAACGCTCTCAGGAGTTATTGGACCCATGAGATCCATGTGGACAAGCTCCAACAACTTCTTGGATCTAATCTCAGGAATTCGCTTGTGTTGCACCTTAACTTGTTTTCCTTGACAGCACGCTCCACATACGGTATTCGTCTGAGATTCTAAGTCTGGGATTCCTCTGACGACTTCCGCATTAACAAGTCGGGTCAGCCCATTGATGTTCATGTGACCTAGCTTCCTATGCCACAAATCAAGCTTAGATGTGGTCGCTGAGCAGCACACGTTTGTAGGCTTCCACATATAGCAGTTATTACCAGATCGAACTCCACATAGCACGATATTCCCTTGTGGATCCACAGCACGACATTCCTTGCTATTGAAGATCACTTCCAGACCTTCATCACATAGTTGACTTACACTGATAAGATTTGCTTTGAGGCCGTCAACATAGTATACATTGATAAGACGAGGTAGATCAGGTCTATCAGTTACTCCTACACCTCGTATCTTTCCTTGTCCTCCATCTCCAAAAGTCACTTTGCCACCCTTGATAGGTTGGAGTTTCTCTAGATGTTCATAGCTTCCTGTCATATGTTTTGAGCAACCACTGTCGAAGTACCACGGGGAATCAATTTGAGAACTCCCATCTGCACTGGTGTATGCAACGTGACTAACCATGTCAACCTTCTCGGATATGCTTGTGAAGTTACATGTCAGATTCAACTCTGGTTCGGTGTGTGACTCAGAAACTTCCTTGTGTGACCTATTGACAATGCGATCTTTGTAGATTGGATACAAGTCTCTTTTAGCAATCCAGACATGTCCATACATAGATGGTTCCATAAAACACAAGTTTAGTCTCCAGGCTCGCTCATATTGGTGTCTGCGAAAGTAGCAGAAACTGACATGATGTCCTCGTTTTCCACAGAAGTGACATCCATTCCCATGACGTCTTGTACGAGAGTTAGACTCGTGTTTCCCACTGTTTTGGAGAGCAGGCTGTGCTTGAGGAGGACGGGGTTCAGCAACCTTTTCTTCCTTGGAGACTTCTTTTACGAACACAACTTGATGTCCTTCGTGATCCGACTTGGCGGTAGGTCCATGAAATCCAAGCCCTCGGCTTGTGCTGGGACATTGTCCCAAGGTGAGCAGATGATCTAGAGATTTCGTACCGGTTGATAGCATCTTGACCTTTTTGAGGTTTTCAGCTAACTGGCTTTCCAATAGCTTACTCTTATCTTTTTCTTGAAGGAATAATTCACTCAGTTGATTGAATTTAGCCTCAAACTCCTTACGAGATCGTTCCTGCTCAGTCATGGCTCGTTTTAATGCGAGAACTTCTTGATCAGATTCTTTTAAGATTGAAGGAGCAGCGGGTTGTGTTACAGGTTTCTCAAGTTCCAGGATGTTCACTTGTGCTTTCAACATTGCTCGATCCTTTATAAGCTGAAGGTTTTCATGGCTAAGCTCGGTAAACTGATTGAACAGTGTCTTGTATTCTGTTTCCAGATCAATATTGAGCTCGTCGTCTTCTTCTTCCACCTTGTCAGACTCCGAAGTCACACCTTCATGTGCTACAAGTGCCATAAAATTCAGATGTAATTCCCCATCATCACTTTCACTATCTGATTCTGTATCGCTGAAGCTCATAAGTGACTTGTCCTTCTTCAAGTTATTTGGACATTCACTGCGAGTGTGACCATATCCCTTGCACTCTATGCACTTGAGTTCTTTTCTCTTAGTGAGTGGACATTCATTCCGAAAGTGTCCATATCCTTCACATTCATGACACTGAAGCTCCTTCTTCCTTTTTGTGGCATCCGTCCTTGATGACTGCGAATTGCCACGATCTGATTCGTTCCTCTGAAACCGACTGTTTGGCTTGCTACCACCTTTCTCAACCCGTCTCATAAACTTGTTAAAGTTCTTCGCCATTAAACTCAGATTATCTTCAATTTTAGAGACTCTGTCATCATCTTTAGAATTAGCAGTGAAGGCAATACTTTTCTGAGTGTTCTCCTGTCGATCAGATTTCTCGAGGTCATGAACCTTCAGAATACCAGAGAGTTGGTCGAACTTCATCTCATCAGTGTCAACGGCTATGTTGAGAACTGCCTTGTATGCTTCAAACCGAGGAGGTAAACATCTCAGGAGTTTCTTAACCAAGTCCTTTTCTTCATACTTCTTGCCCAAGACTGAAGACTCATTAGCCAGCTCACTGATTTTAGAGATAAACCCATCGATAGGTTCATCATCTCCCATGCGCAAGTTCTCAAACCTTGAGGCTAAGTGATCAATTCTGGTACGTCGTACACTTGTATTTCCTTCAAAGTGATTGATCAATGTATCCCAAGCTTCTTTTGCCGACTCACATCCTTGAATAATTTTGAATTGTTCAAGATCGACAGCCGAGAAGATGACAGTTAACGCCTTGCTGTTGAATTTTGATGCTGATTTATCTGAATCTGTCCACTGATCCTTAGGTTTTGGACCCAAGGTCTTGTCTTCCATCATCACAGTAGGTGGAGACCACCCATCCTCAACAGCAGTCCAGGCATCCTCGTCGATCCCTCTGATCACGTGTCTCATTCGTGCCTTCCAATGTCCAAAGTTGCCTCCGTCTAGCATGATAGGCTTGTGCAGCGTGACAAGCTCCTTCATGGTGTCCATGAAAGCCGCAGGATCTCAACCTGTTAGTAGTAATTGATACCACAGAGGTTTCCCGCTCTGATACCAAATGAAAGTTCAGGGACAACCAATAAACAGAGCACAACGACAATCCAAGAACACTCTTTCTTGTATATTAGAAATCACTTAAACAATCCCCTAGATCTGTTTAATCCGAATTACTCTCAGTCACACGCGACTAGAGACGGACCAATTTCTAATCTCTTATATCAGTAAATCGAGATTCAACAACCCTGAACTCGATCACCTCTTTGCTTGACAAGACAAAACCCTTGCTCAAGCTTTTTCCAATTAGCGTACTTAACCTAGATCTGTCCTAGACAATCTAGTTAAATAGCCCTCATCGAATATACTATATTTCCTAATATCTCGATGCAATCTAAACGTCCATATCTTCCTTACTTGATAATCACGTTATGCCACGTCATACTTTCCATAACCGACTCTTTCCATTGTGTCACACATCGATCACATGTGTGACACAGTCTTCCTCTCTTCTTCAACATCACAGCTCTTTTCTTGAGCTTACAAAAGAAGCTTCGCTGCGGTGAGTTGATGGAATGGAAACTTCGGAGTCTCCAAAGATGCTGTGAACATACAAATGGGCCACTTTTGCTAAAAGAAATAGGCCCATACAAATAGAACATATAACAAAAATTTAGAATGCACGAACCCATCGTTTAAATGATAAGGTGCGTACAGAGGCGCTGGACACAGGCGCTGGGCACGTGTCGATACTACAGAACTCGAATTTTTGACCTGGACGCTGACGTGTCAGCAGGAGAGAATCAACTCTCTTTTATAGTAATAGATTTACCGAAAACTCAATATTATAAAAGGGGTTAACCCACGGATTTTGAAAAAATTTCAAAAATATAAAAATCTGGTTTTAGTGTATAGTTTCATCGAGCACTGATATAAGATGATGGTCAAAGAGTTTAGAACCTTTGTAGTCTCCGTTTCTCTAGATAATGAAGATTTTATAATGCTAATTCCACTAATATAGGAAGTATATGAAATTTTAGTAGACTAAATATTAAAAAATTAGAATGATTCCTATATACAATGAAATATAGTTTAGAATACATTAATTCAAATGTAGAATGTGGTTTGAAATTTTTAAACTAAAGTAAAGAGTATAAACTTCAGTATATAGAGCATTTACCGAAAACTCATTATTTTAGAAGGGGTTAACCCACGGATTTTGGAAAAAATACAAAAATATGAAAATCTGGATTTATTGTATAGTTTCATCGATCACTAAGACAAGATGATGGCCATAGAGTTCAGAAGCTCTGTTGTCTCTGTTTCTCTAGATAATGAAGATTTTATAATGCTAATTCCTCTAATATAGGCATTATATGAAATTTTAGTAAATTAAATATTAAAAAATTAAAATAATTTCTATATACCATGAAAGGTAGTTTACAAAACATTAATTCAAATGTAGAATGTGGTTTGAAAATTTTAAACTAAAGTGAAGAGTATAAACTTCAGTATATAGAGCATTTACCGAAAACTCAATAATTTAAAAGGGGTTAACCCACGGATTTTGAAAAAAATTCAAAAATATAAAAATCTGGTTTTAGTGTATAGTTTCATCGAGCACTTATATAAGATGATGGTCAAAGACTTTAGAACCTTTGTAGTCTCCGTTTCTCTAGATAATGAAGATTTTATAATGCTAATTCCACTAATATAGGAAGTATATTAAATTTTAGTAAACTAAATCTTAAAAAATTAGAATGATTCCTATATACAATGAAATATATTTTAGAATAAATTAATTCAAATTTAGAATATGGTTTAAAATTTTTAAAGTAAAGTGAAGAGTATAAACTTCAATATATAGAGTATTTACCGAAAACTCATTATTTTAGAAGGGGTTAACCCACAGATTTTGGAAAAAATACAAAATATGAAAATCTGGTTTTAGTGTATAGTTTCATCGAGCACTGACATAAGATGATGG
Organism: Raphanus raphanistrum subsp. raphanistrum; assembly: GCA_019706035.1. Classification (NCBI taxonomy): domain Eukaryota; kingdom Viridiplantae; phylum Streptophyta; class Magnoliopsida; order Brassicales; family Brassicaceae; genus Raphanus; species Raphanus raphanistrum. The sequence goes on from CM033988.1 coordinate 57,917,833, forward strand.
TCAAAGAGTTTAGAACCTTTGTAGTCTCCGTTTCTCTAGATAATGAAGATTTTATAATGCTAATTCCACTAACATAGGAAGTATATGAAATTTTAGTAAACTAAATATTAAAAAATTAGAATGATTCCTATATACAATGAAATATAGTTTAGAATACATTAATTCAAATTTAGAATATGGTTTAAAATTTTTAAACTAAAGTTAAGAGTATAAACTTCAATATATAGAGCATTTACCGAAAACTCATTATTTTAGAAGGGGTTAACCCACGGATTTTGGAAAAATTTCGAAAATATGAAAACCTGGGTTTATTGTATATTTTCATCTAGCACTAACACAAGATGATGGTCAAAGAGTTCAGAAGCTCTGTTCTCTCCGTTTCTCTAGATAATGAAGATTTTATAATGCTAATTCTAATAATATAGGCAGTATATGAAAGTTTAGTAAACTAAATATTAAAAAATTAGAAAAATTTCTATATACCATGAAATATAGTTTAGAAAACATTAATTCAAATTTAGAATGTGGTTTGAAATTTTTAAACTAAAGTGAAGAGTATAAACTTCAGTATATAGAGCATTTACCGAAAACTCAATATTTTAAAAGGGGGTTGGTTAACACACGGATTTTGAAAAAAATTCAAAAATTTAAAAATCTGGGTTTAGTGTATAGTTTCATCGAGCACTGATATAAGATGATGGTCAAAGAGTTTAGAACCTTTGTAGTCTCCGTTTCTCTAGATAATGAATATTTTATAATGCTAATTCCACTAACATAGGAAGTATATGAAATTTTAGTAAACTAAATATTAAAAAATTAGAATGATTCCTATATAGTTTAGAATACATTAATTCAAATTTAGAATATGGTTTAAAATTTTTAAACTAAAGTTAAGAGTATAAACTTCAATATATAGAGCATTTAACGAAAACTCATTATTTTAGAAGAGGTTAACCCACGGATTTTGGAAAAATTTCGAAAATATGAAAACCTGGGTTTATTGTATATTTTCATCGAGCACTAACACAAGATGATGGTCAAAGAGTTCAGAAGCTCTGTTCTCTCCGTTTCTCTAGATAATGAAGATTTTATAATGCTAATTCTACTAATATAGGCAGTATATGAAAGTTTAGTAAACTAAATATTAAAAAATTAGAAAAATTTCTATATACCATGAAATATAGTTTAGAAAACATTAATTCAAATGTAGAATGTGGTTTGAAATTTTTAAACTAAAGTAAAGAGTATAAACTTTAGTATATAGAGCAATTACCGAAAACTCATTATTTTAGAAGGGGTTAACCCACGGATTTTGGAAAAATTTCAAAAATATGAAAATCTGGTTTTATTATATATTTTCATCGAGCTCTAACACAAGATGATGGTCAAAGAATTCAGAAGCTCTGTTGTCTCCGTTTCTCTAGATAATGAAGATTTTATAATGCTAATTCCTCTAATATAGGCAGTATATGAAATTTTAGTAAACTAAATATAAAAAAATTAGAATAATTTCTATATACCATGAAAGGTAGTTTACAAAACATTAATTCAAATGTAGAATGTGGTTTGAAACATTAATTACCCACGGATTTTGAAAAAATTTCAAAAATATAAAAATCTGGTTTTAGTGTATAGTTTCATCTAGCACTGATATAAGATGATGGTCAAAGAGTTTAGAACCTTTGTAGTCTCCGTTTCTCTAGATAATGAAGATTTTATAATGCTAATTCCACTAATATAGGAAGTATATGAAATTTTAGTAAACTAAATATTAAAAAATTAGAATGATTCCTATATACAATGAAATATAGTTTAGAATACATTAATTCAAATTTAGAATATGGTTTAAAAATTTTAAACTAAAGTGAAGAGTATAAACTTCAATATATAGAGCATTTACCGAAAACTCATTATTTTAGAAGGGGTTAACGCACGGATTTTGGAAAAATTTCAAAAATATGAAAATCTGGTTTTATTGTATATTTTAATCGAGCACTAACACAAGATGATGGTCAAAGAGTTCAGAAGCTCTGTTCTCTCTGTTTCTCTAGATAATGAAGATTTTATAATGCTAATTCCACTAATATAGGCAGTATATGAAATTTTAGTAAACTAAATATTAAAAAATAGAATAATTTCTATATACCATGAAAGGTAGTTTACAAAACATTAATTCAAATGTAGAATGTGGTTTGAAATTTTGAAACTAAAGTGAAGAGTATAAACTTCAGTATATAGAGCATTTACCGAAAACTCAATATTTTAAAAAGGGTTAACCCACGGATTTTGAAAAAATTTCAAAAATATAAAAATATGGTTTTAGTGTATAGTTTCATCAAGCATTGATATACGATGATGGTCAAAGAGTTTAGAACCTTTGTAGTCTCCGTTTCTTTAGATAATGAAGATTTTAAATGCTAATTCCACTAATATAGGAAGTATATGAAATTTTGGTAAACTAAATATTAAAAAATTAGAATGATTCCTATATACAATGAAATATAGTTTAGAATACATTAAATTAAATTTAGAATATGGTTTAAAAATTTTAAACTAAAGTGAAGAGTATGAACTTCAATATATAGAGCATTTACCGAAAACTCATTATTTTAGAAGGGGTTAACCCACGGATTTTGGAAAATTTTCAAAAATATGAAAATCTGGTTTTATTATATATTTTCATCGACCTCTAACTCAAGATGATGGTCAAAGAATTCAGAAGCTCTGTTGTCTCCGTTTCTCTAGATAATTAAGATTTTATAATGCTAATTCCTCTAATATAGGCAGTATATGAAATTTTAGTAAACTAAATATTAAAAAATTAGAATAATTTCTATATACCATGAAAGGTAGTTTACAAAACATTAATTAAAATGTAGAATGTGGTTTGAAAAATTTTAACTAAAGTGAAGAGTATAAACTTCAGTATATAGAGCATTTATCGAAAACTCAATATTTTAAAAGGGGTTAACCCACGGATTTTGCAAAAATTTCAAAAATATAAAAATCTGGTTTTAGTGTATAGTTTCATCGAGCACTGATATAAGATGATGGTCAAAGAGTTTAGAACCTTTGTAGTCTCCGTTTCTCTAGATAATGAAGATTTTATAATGCTAATTCCACTAATATAGGAAGTATATGAAATTTTAGTAAACTAAATATTAAAAAATTAGAATGATTCCTATATACAATGAAATATAGTTTAGAATACATTAATTTAAATTTAGAATATGGTTTTAAATTTTTAAACTGAAGTGAAGAGTATAAACTTCAATATATAGAGCATTTACCGAAAACTTATTATTTTAGAAGGGGTTAACCCACGGATTTTGGAAAAAATTCAAAAATATGAAAATCTGGTTCTATTGTATATTTTCATAGAGCTCTAACACAAGATGATGGTCAAAGAATTCAGAAGCTCTGTTGTCTCTGTTTCTCTAGATAATGAAGATTTTATAATGCTAATTCCTCTAATATAGGCAGTATATGAAATTTTAATAAACTAAATATTAAAAAATAGAATAATTTCTATATACCATGAAAGGTAGTTAACAAAACATTAATTCAAATGTAGAATGTGGTTTGAAATTTTTAAACTAAAGTGAAGAGTATAAACTTCAGTATATAGAGCATTTACCGAAAACTCAATATTTTAAAAAGGGTTAACCCACGGATTTTGAAAAAATTTCAAAAATATAAAAATATGGTTTTAGTGTATAGTTTCATCAAGCACTGATATACGATGATGGTCAAAGAGTTTAGAACCTTTGTAGTCTCCGTTTCTTTAGATAATGAAGATTTTAAATGCTAATTCCACTAATATAGGAAGTATATGAAATTTTGGTAAACTAAATATTAAAAAATTAGAATGATTCCTATATACAATGAAATATAGTTTAGAATACATTAAATTAAATTTAGAATATGGTTTAAAAATTTTAAACTAAAGTGAAGAGTATGAACTTCAATATATAGAGCATTTACCGAAAACTCATTATTTTAGAAGGGGTTAACCCACGGATTTTGGAAAAATTTCAAAAATATGAAAATCTGGTTTTATTATATATTTTCATCGACCTCTAACACAAGATGATGGTCAAAGAATTCAGAAGCTCTGTTGTCTCCGTTTCTCTAGATAATGAAGATTTTATAATGCTAATTCCTCTAATATAGGCAGTATATGAAATTTTAATAAACTAAATATTAAAAAATAGAATAATTTCTATATACCATGAAAGGTAGTTTACAAAACATTAATTCAAATGTAGAATGTGGTTTGAAATTTTGAAACTAAAGTGAAGAGTATAAACTTCAGTATATAGAGCATTTACCGAAAACTCAATATTTTAAAAAGGGTTAACCCACGGATTTTGAAAAAATTTCAAAAATATAAAAATATGGTTTTAGTGTATAGTTTCATCGAGCACTGATATAAGATGATGGTCAAAGAGTTTAGAACCTTTGTAGTCTCCGTTTCTTTAGATAATGAAGATTTTAAATGCTAATTCCACTAATATAGGAAGTATATGAAATTTTTGTAAACTAAATATTAAAAAATTAGAATGATTCCTATATACAATGAAATATAGTTTAGAATACATTAAATTAAATTTAGAATATGGTTTAAAAATTTTAAACTAAAGTGAAGAGTATGAACTTCAATATATAGAGCATTTACCGAAAACTCATTATTTTAGAAGGGGTTAACCCACGGATTTTGGAAAAATTTCAAAAATATGAAAATCTGGTTTTATTATATATTTTCATCGAGCTCTAACACAAGATGATGGTCAAAGAATTCAGAAGCTCTGTTGTCTCCGTTTCTCTAGATAATGAAGATTTTATAATGCTAATTCCTCTAATATAGGCAGTATATGAAATTTTAGTAAACTAAATATTAAAAAATTAGACTAATTTCTATATACCATGAAAGGTAGTTTACAAAACATTAATTCAAATTTAGAATGTGGTTTGAAAATTTTAAACTAAAGTGAAGAGTATAAACTTCAGTATATAGAGCATTTACCGAAAACTCAATATTTTAAAAGGGGTTAACCCACGGATTTTGAAAAAAATTCAAAAATATAAAAATCTGGTTTTAGTGTATAGTTTCATCGAGCACTGATATAAGATGATGGTCAAATAGTTTAGAACCTTTGTAGTCTCCGTTTCTCTAGATAATGAAGATTTTATAATGCTAAATCCACTTTTATAGGAAGTATATGAAATTTTAGTAAACTAAATATTTGAAAATTAGAATAATTACTATATACCTTGAAAGATAGATTAGAATACATTAATTCAAATTTAGAATGTGGTTTGAAATTTTTAAACTAAAGTGAAGAGTATAAACTTCAGTATATAGAGCATTTACCGAAAACTCAATATTTTAAAAGGGGTTAACCCACGGATTTTGAAAAAATTTCAAAAATATAAAAATCTGGTTTTAGTGTATAGTTTCATCGAGCACTGATATAAGATGATGGTCAAAGAGTTTAGAACCTTTGTAGTCTCCGTTTCTCTAGATAATGAAGATTTTATAATGCTAATTCCACTAATATAGGAAGTATATGAAATTTTTGTAAACTAAATATTAAAAAATTAGAATGATTCCTATATACAATGAAATATAGATTAGAATACATTAATTCAAATTTAGATAATGGTTTAAAATTTTTAAACTAAAGTGAAGAGTATAAACTTCAATATATAGAGCATTTACCGAAAACTCATTATTTTAGAAGGGGTTAAACCCACGGATTTTGGAAAAATTTCAAAAATATGAAAATCTGGTTTTATTATATATTTTCATCGAGCTCTAACACAAGATGATGGTCAAAGAATTCATAAGCTCTGTTGTCTCCGTTTCTCTAGATAATGAAGATTTTATAATGCTAATTCCTCTAATATAGGCAGTATATGAAATTTTAGTAAATTAAATATTAAAAAATTAGAATGATTCCTATATACAATGAAATATAGTTTAGAATACATTAATTCAAATTTAGAATATGGTTTAAAAATTTTAAACTAAATTGAAGAGTATAAACTTCAATATATAGAGCATTTACCGAAAACTCATTATTTTAGAAGGGGGTTATTAACCCACGGATTTTGGAAAAATTTCAAAAATATGAAAATCTGGTTTTATTATATATTTTCATCGAGCTCTAACACAAGATGATGGTCAAAGAATTCATAAGCTCTGTTGTCTCCGTTTCTCTAGATAATGAAGATTTTATAATGCTAATTCCTCTAATATAGGCAGTATATGAAATTTTAGTAAATTAAATATTAAAAAATTAGAATGATTCCTATATACAATGAAATATAGTTTAGAATACATTAATTCAAATTTAGAATATGGTTTAAAAATTTTAAACTAAATTGAAGAGTATAAACTTCAATATATAGAGCATTTACCGAAAACTCATTATTTTAGAAGGGGGTTAACCCACGGATTTTGGAAAAATTTCAAAAATATGAAAATCTGGTTTTATTGTATATTTTCATCGAGCTCTAACACAAGATGATGGTCAAAGAATTCAGAAGCTCTGTTGTCTTCGTTTCTCTAGATAATGAAGATTTTATAATGCTAAATCCTCTAATATAGGCAGTATATGAAATTTTAGTAAACTAAATATTAAAAAATTAGAATAATTTCTATATACCATGAAAGGTAGTTTACACAACATTAATTCAAATGTAGAATGTGGTTTGAAATTTTTAAACTAAAGTGAAGATTATAAACTTCAGTATATAGAGCATTTACAGAAAACTCATTATTTTGAAGGGGTGTTAATCCATAGATTTTGGAAAATTTTCAAAAAATATTAAAATCTGGTTTTAGTGTATTTTTTTATCGAGCACTGACATAAGATGATGGTCAAAAAGTTTAGAACCTCTGTTGTCTCCGTTTCTCTAGATAATGATGATTTTACATTGCTAATTCCACTAATATAGGCAGTATATGAAATTTTAGTAAACTAATTATTAAAAAATGAAAATCATTCCTATATACAATGAAAGATAGTATAGAATACATTAATTCAAATGTAGAATGTGGTTTGAAAATTTTAAACTGAAGAGTATAAACCTCAGTATATAGAGCATTTACCGAAAACTCATTATTTTACCCACGGATTTTGGAAAAATTTCAAAAATATGAAAATATTTTTTAGTGTATAGTTTCATCGAGCAATAACTCAAGATGATGGTCAAAGAGTTTAGAAGCTCTGTTGTCTTTGTTTCTCTAAATAATGAACATTTTATAATGTTAATTTCACTAAACTATATATTAAAAAATTAGAATAATTTCTATATACCATGAAAGATAGTTTAGAAAACATTAATTCAAATGTAGAATGTGGTTTGAAATTTTTAAGCTAAAGTGAAGAGTATAAACTTCAGTATATAGAGCATTTACCGAAAACTCATTATTTTAGAAGGAGTTAACCCCCGGATTTTGGAAAAAATACAAAAATATGAAAATTTTGGTTTATTGTATTGTTTCATCGAGCACTAATACAAGATAATGGTCAAAGTGTTTAGAACCTCTGTTGTCTCTGTTTCTCTAGATAATGAAGATTTTATAATGTTAGTTCCACTAATATTGGCAGTACATGAAATTTTAGTAAACTAAATATTTAAAAATTAGAATAATTCATATATACAATGAAATATAGTTTATAATACATTAATTCAAATTTAGAATGTGGTTTGAATTTTTTAAACTAAAGTGAAGAGTATAAACTTCAATATATAGAGCATTAACCCACGGATTTTGGAAAAATTTCAAAAATATGAAAATCTGGTTTTAGTGTATATTTTCATCGAGCACTAATACAAGATGATGGTCAAAGAGTTCAGAAGCTCTATTGTCTTTGTTTCTCTAGATAATGAAGATTTTATAATGCTAATTCTACTAATATAGGCAGTATATGAAATTTTAGTCAACTAAATATTCAAAAATTAGAATAATTCCTATATACCATGAAAGATAGTTTAGAATACATTATTTCAAATTTATAATTTGGTTTGAAATGTTTAAACTAAAGTGAAGAGTATAAACTTTAGTATATAGAGCATTTACCGAAAACTCATTATTTTAAAGGGTTTAGTGTATAGTTTCATTGAGCACTAACACAATATGATGGTCAAAGAGTTTAGAACATCTGTTGTCTCCGTTTCTCTAGATAATGAAGATTTTATAATGTTAATTCCACTAATCTATGCAGTATATGAAATTTTAGTAAACTAAATATTAAAAAATTAGAAATATTCCTATGTACCATGAAAGATATTTTAGAATACATTAATTCAAGTATAATGTGGTTTAAAATTTTTAAACGAAAGTGAAAAGTATAAACTTCAGTATATTGAGCATTTACCGAAAACTCTTTATTTTAGAAGAGGTTAACCCACAAATTTTGGAAAATTTCAAAAATATGAAAATCTGGTTTTAGTGTATAGTTTCATCGAACACTAACATAAGATGATGGTCAAATAGTTTAGAACATCTGTTGTCTCCGTTTCTCTAGATAATGAAGATTTTATAATGCTAATTCCACTAATATAGGCAGTATATGAAATTTTAGTAAACTAAATATTAAAAAATTAGAATGATTTCTATATACCATGAAAGATAGTTTAGAATACATTAATTCAAATGTAGAAGGTGGTTTGAAATTTTTAAACTAAAGTGAAGAGTATAAACTTCAATATATAGAGTATTTACCGAAAACTCATTATTTTAGAAGGGGTTAACCCACAGATTTTGGAAAATTTTCAAAAATATGAAAATCTGGTTTTAGTGTATAGTTTCATCGAGCACTAACACAAGATGATGCTCAAAGAGCTCAGAAGCTCTGTTGTCTACGTTTCTCTAGATAATGAAGAATTTATAATGCTAATTCCACAAACATAGGCAGTATATGAAATTTTAGTAAAATAAATATTAAAAAATTAGAATAATTTCTATATACCATGAAATATAGTTTAGAAAACATTAATTCAAATGTAGAATGTGGTTTGAAATTTTTAAACTAAAGTAAAGAGTATAAACTTCAGTATATAGAACATTTACCGAAAACTCATTATTTTAGAAGGGGTTAACCCACGGATTTTGGAAAAAATACAAAAATATGAAAATCTGGATTTATTGTATAGTTTCATCGATCACTAAGACAAGATGATGGTCATAGAGTTCAGAAGCTCTGTTGTCTCTGTTTCTCTAGATAATGAAGATTTTATAATGCTAATTCCTCTAATATAGGCAGTATATGAAATTTTTGTAAACTAAATATTAAAAAATTAGAATAATTTCTATATACCATGAAAGGTAGTTTACCAAACATTAATTCAAATGTAGAATGTGGTTTGAAATTTTTAAACTAAAGTGAAGAGTATAAACTTCAGTATATAGAGCATTTACCGAAAACTCAATATTTTAAAAGGGGTTAACCCACGGATTTTGAAAAAATTTCAAAAATATAAAAATCTGGTTTTAGTGTATAGTTTCATCGAGCACTGATACAAGATGATGGTCAAAGAGTTTAGAACCTTTGTAGTCTCCGTTTCTCTAGATAATGAAGATTTTATAATGCTAATTCCACTAATATAGGAAGTATATGAAATTTTAGTAAACTAAATATTAAAAATTAGAATGATTCCTATATACAATGAAATATAGTTTAGAATACATTAATTCAAATTTAGAATATGGTTTAAAAATTTTAAACTAAAGTGAAGAGAATAAACTTCAATATATAGAGCATTTACCGAAAACTCATTATTTTAGAAGGGGTTAACCCACGGATTTTGAAAAAATTTAAAAAATTTCAAAAATATGATTTTAGTGTATAGTTTCATCGAGCACTGATATAAGATGATGGTCAAAGAGTTTAGAACCTTTGTAGTCTCCGTTTCTCTAGATAATGAAGATTTTAAATGCTAATTCCACTTATATAGGAAGTATATGAAATTTTAGTAAACTAAATATTAAAAAAATAGAATGATTCCTATATACAATGAAATATAGTTTAGAATACATTAATTAAAATTTAGAACATGGTTTAAAAATTTTAAACTAAAGTGAAGAGTATAAACTTCAATATATAGAGCATTTACCGAAAACTCATTATTTTAGAAAGGGTTAACCCACGGATTTTGAAAAAAATGCAAAAATATGAAAATCTGGTTTTATTGTATATTTTCATCGAGCACTAACACAAGATGATGGTCAAAGAGTTCAGAAGCTCTGTTCTCTCCGTTTCTATAGATAATGAAGATTTTATAATGCTAATTCCACTAATATAGGCAGTATATGAAATTTTAGTAAACTAAATATTAAAAAAAATAGAATGATTCCTATATACAATGAAATATAGTTTAGAATACATTAATTAAAATTTAGAATATGGTTTAAAATTTTTAAACTAAAGTGAAGAGTATAAACTTCAATATATAGAGCATTTACCGAAAACTCATTATTTTAGAAAGGGTTAACCCACGGATTTTGAAAAAAATTCAAAAATATGAAAATCTGGTTTTATTGTATATTTTCATCGAGCACTAACACAAGATGATGGTCAAAGAGTTCAGAAGCTCTGTTCTCTCCGTTTCTATAGATAATGAATATTTTATAATGCTAATTCCACTAATATAGGCAGTATATGAAATTTTAGTAAACTAAATATTAAAAAATTAGAATAATTTCTATATACCATGATATATAGTTTAGAAAACATTAATTCAAATGTAGAATGTGGTTTGAAATTTTTAAACTAAGGTAAAGAGTATAAACTTCAGTATATAGAGCATTTATCGAAAACTCATTATTTTAGAAGGGGTTAACCCACGGATTTTGGAAAAAATACAAAAATATGAAAATCTGGATTTATTGTATAGTTTCATCGATCACTAAGACAAGATGATGGTCATAGAGTTCAGAAGCTCTGTTGTCTCCGTTTCTCTAGATAATGAAGATTTTATAATGCTAATTCCTCTAATATAGGCAGTATATGAAATTTTAGTAAACTAAATATTAAAAAATTAGAATAATTTCTATATACCATGAAAGGTAGTTTGCAAAACATTATTTCAAATGTATAATGTGGTTTGAAATTTTTAAACTAAAGTGAAGAGTATAAACTTCAGTATATAGAGCATTTACCGAAAACTCAATATTTTAAAAGGGGTTAACCCACGGATTTTGAAAAAATTTCAAAAATATAAAAACCTGGTTTTAGTGTATAGTTTCATCGAGGACTGATACAAGATGATGGTCAAAGAGTTTAGAACCTTTGTAGTCTCCGTTTCTCTAGATAATGAAGATTTTATAATGCTAATTCCACTAATATAGGAAGTATATGAAATTTTAGTAAACTAAATATTAAAAAATTAGAATGATTCCTATATACAGTGAAATATAGTTTAGAATACATTAATTCAAATTTAGAATATGGTTTAAAATTTTTAAACTAAAGTGAAGAGTATAAACTTCAATATATAGAGCATTTACCGAAAACTCATTATTTTAGAAGGGGTTAACCCACGGATTTTGAAAAAAATTCAAAAATATAAAAATATGATTTTAGTGTATAGTTTCATCGAGCACTGATATAAGATGATGGTCAAAGAGTTTAGAACCTTTGTAGTCTCCGTTTCTCTAGATAATGAAGATTTTAAATGCTAATTCCACTTATATAGGAAGTATATGAAATTTTAGTAAACTAAATATTTAAAAATTAGAATAATTACTATATACCATGAAAGATAGTTGAGAATAAATTAATTCAAATTTAGAATGTGTTTTGAAATTTTTAAACTAAAGTGAAGAGTATAAACTTCAGTATATAAAGCATTTACCAAAAACTCAATATTTTAAAAGGGGTTAACCCACGGATTTTGAAAAAATTTTAAAAATATAAAAATCTGGTTTTAGTGTATAGTTTCATCGAGCACCGATATAAGATGATGGTCAAAGAGTATAGAACCTTTGTAGTCTCCGTTTCTCTAGATAATGAAGATTTTATAATGCTAATTCCACTAATAAAGGAAGTATATGAAATTTTAGTAAACTAAATATTAAAAAAAATAGAATGATTCCTATATACAATGAAATATAGTTTAGAATACATTAATTAAAATTTAGAATATGGTTTAAAATTTTTAAACTAAAGTGAAGAGTATAAACTTCAATATATAGAGCATTTACCGAAAACTCATTATTTTAGAAAGGATTAACCCACGGATTTTGAAAAAAATTCAAAAATATGAAAATCTGGTTTTATTGTATATTTTCATCGAGCACTAACACAAGATGATGGTCAAAGAGTTCAGAAGCTCTGTTCTCTCCGTTTCTATAGATAATGAAGATTTTATAATGCTAATTCCACTAATATAGGCAGTATATGAAATTTTAGTAAACTAAATATTAAAAATTAGAATAATTTCTATATACCATGAAATATAGTTTAGAAAACATTAATTCAAATGTAGAATGTGGTTTGAAATTTTTAAACTAAAGTAAAGAGTATAAACTTCAGTATATAGAGCATTTATCGAAAACTCATTATTTTAGAAGGGGTTAACCCACGGATTTTGGAAAAAATACAAAAATATGAAAATCTGGATTTATTGTATAGTTTCATCGATCACTAAGACAAGATGATGGTCATAGAGTTCAGAAGCTCTGTTGTCTCCGTTTCTCTAGATAATGAAGATTTTATAATGCTAATTCCTCTAATATAGGCAGTATATGAAATTTTAGTAAACTAAATATTAAAAATTAGAATAATTTCTATATACCATGAAAGGTAGTTTACAAAACATTATTTCAAATGTAGAATGTGGTTTGAAATTTTTAAACTAAAGTGAAGAGTATAAACTTCAGTATATAGAGCATTTACCGAAAACTCAATATTTTAAAAGGGGTTAACCCACGGATTTTGAAAAAATTTCAAAAATATAAAAATCTGGTTTTATTGTATAGTTTCATCGAGCACTGATACAAGATGATGGTCAAAGAGTTTAGAACCTTTGTAGTCTCCGTTTCTCTAGATAATGAAGATTTTATAATGCTAATTCCACTAATATAGGAAGTATATGAAATTTTAGTAAACTAAATATTAAAAAATTAGAATGATTCCTATATACAATGAAATATAGTTTAGAATACATTAATTCAAATTTAGAATATGGTTTAAAAATTTTAAACTAAAGTGAAGAGTATAAACTTCAATATATAGAGCATTTACCGAAAACCCACGGATTTTGAAAAAAATTCAAAAATATAAAAATATGATTTTAGTGTATAATTTCATCGAGCACTGATATAAGATGATGGTCAAAGAGTTTAGAACCTTTGTAGTCTCCGTTTCTCTAGATAATGAAGATTTTAAATGCTAATTCCACTTATATAGGAAGTATATGAAATTTTAGTAAACTAAATATTTAAAAATTAGAATAATTACTATATACCATGAAAGATAGTTGAGAATAAATTAATTCAAATTTAGAATGTGGTTTGAAATTTTTAAACTAAAGTGAAGAGTATAAACTTCAGTATATAGAGCATTTACCAAAAACTCAATATTTTAAAAGGGGTTAACCAACGGATTTTGAAAAAAATTCAAAAATATGAAAATCTGGTTTTATTGTATATTTTCATCGAGCACTAACACAAGATGATGGTCAAAGAGTTCATAAGCTCTGTTCTCTCCGTTTCTATAGATAATGAAGATTTTATAATGCTAATTCCACTAATATAGGCAGTACATGAAATTTTAGTAAACTAAATATTAAAAAATTAGAATGATTCATATATACAATGAAATATAGTTTATAATACATTAATTCAAATGTAGAATGTGGTTTGAAATTTTTAAACTAAAGTGAAGAGTATAAACTTCAATATATAGATCATTTACCGAAAACTTATTATTTTAGAAGGGGTTAACTCACGGATTTTGGAAAAATTTCAAAAATATGAAAATCTGGTTTAGTTTATATTTTCATCGATCACTAACACAAGATGATGGTCAAAGAGTTCAGAAGCTCTATTGTCTATGTTTCTCTAGATAATGAAGATTTTATAATGTTAATTCTACTAATATAGGCAGTATATGAAATTTTAGTAAACTAAATATTCAAAAATTAGAATAATTCATATATACCATGAAAGATAGTTTAGAATACATTATTTCAAATTTATAATGTGGTTTGAAATTTTTAAACTAAAGTGAAGAGTATAAACTTTAGTATATAGAGCATTTACCGAAAACTCATTATTTTAAAGGGTTTAGTGTATAGTTTCATCGAGCACTAACACAATATGATGGTCAAAGAGTTTAGAACATCTGTTGTCTCCATTTCTCTAGATTATGAAGATTTTATAATGCTAATTCCACTAATATAAGCAGTATATGAAATTTTAGTAAATTAAATATTAAAAAATTAGAATGATTTCTATATACCATGAAAGATAGTTTAGAATACATTAATTCAAATGTAGAATGTGGTTTGAAATTTTTAAACTAAAGTGAAGAGTATAACCTTTAGTATATAGAGCATTTACCGAAAACTCATTACTTAGAAGGGGTTAACCCACGGATTTTGGAAAATTTTCAAAAATATGAAAATCTGGTTTTAGTGTATAGTTTTATCGAGCACTAACATAAGATAATGGTCAAATAGTTTAGAACCTCTGTTGTCTCCGTTTCTCTAGATAATGAAGATTTTATAATGCTAATTCCACTAATCTAGGCAGTATATGAAATTTTAGTAAACTAAATATTAAAAAATTAGAATGATTCTTATATACCATGAAAGATAGTTTAGAATACATTAATTCAAATGTAGAAGGTGGTTTGAAATTTTTAAACTAAAGTGAAGAGTATAAACTTCAATATATAGAGCATTTACCGAAAACTCATTATTTTAGAAGGGGTTAACCCACAGATTTTGGAAAATTTTCAAAAATATGAAAATCTGGTTTTAGTGTATAGTTTCATCGAGCACTAACACAAGATGATGCTCAAAGAGTTCAGAAGCTC
This sequence comes from Raphanus raphanistrum subsp. raphanistrum, assembly GCA_019706035.1. Taxonomy (NCBI): domain Eukaryota; kingdom Viridiplantae; phylum Streptophyta; class Magnoliopsida; order Brassicales; family Brassicaceae; genus Raphanus; species Raphanus raphanistrum. Next base: position 57,932,889 of record CM033988.1, read on the forward strand.
TGTTGTCTACGTTTCTCTAGATAATGAAGAATTTATAATGCTAATTCCACTAATATAGGCAGTATATGAAATTTTGTTAAAATAAATATTAAAAAATTAAAATAATTTCTATATACCATGAAATATAGTTTAGAAAACATTAATTCAAATGTAGAATGTGGTTTGAAATTTTTAAACTAAAGTAAAGAGTATAAACTTCAGTATATAGAGCATTTACCGAAAACTCATTATTTTAGAAGGGTATGAACTTCATTAAACTAAAGTAAAGAGTATGAACTTCATTAAACCCACGGATTTTGGAAAAAATACAAAAATATGAAAATCTGGATTTATTGTATAGTTTCATCAATCACTAAGACAAGATGATGGTCATAGAGTTCAGAAGCTCTGTTGTCTCCGTTTCTCTAGATAATGAAGATTTTAGAATGCTAATTCCTCTAATATAGGCAGTATATGAAATTTTTGTAAACTAAATATTAATAAATTAGAGTAATTTCTATATACCATGAAAGGTAGTTTACCAAACATTAATTCAAATGTAGAATGTGGTTTGAAATTTTTAAACTAAAGTGAAGAGTATAAACTTCAGTATATAGAGCATTTACCGAAAACTCAATATTTTAAAAGGGGTTAACCCACGGATTTTGAAAAAAATTCAAAAATATAAAAATCTGGTTTTAGTGTATAGTTTCATCGAGCACTGATACAAGATGATGGTCAAAGAGTTTAGAACCTTTGTAGTCTCCGTTTCTCTAGATAATGAAGATTTTATAATGCTAATTCCACTAATATAGGAAGTATATGAAATTTTAGTAAACTAAATATTAAAAAATTAGAATGATTCCTATATACAATGAAATATAGTTTAGAATACATTAATTCAAATTTAGAATATGGTTTAAAAATTTTAAACTAAAGTGAAGAGTATAAACTTCAATATATAGAGCATTTACCCACGGATTTTGGAAAAATTTCAAAAATATGAAAATCTGGTTTTATTGTATATTTTCATCGAGCCCTAACACAAGATGATGGTCAAAGAATTCAGAAGCTCTGTTGTCTCCGTTTCTCTAGATAATGAAGATTTTATAATGCTAATTCCTCTAATATAGACAGTATATGAAATTTTAGTAAACTAAATATTAAAAAATTAGAATAATTTCTATATACCATGAAAGGTAGTTTACAAAACATTAATTCAAATGTAGAATGTGGTTTGAAATTTTTAAAGTAAAGTGAAGAGTATAAACTTCAGTATATAGAGCATTTACCGAAAACTCATTATTTAGAAGGGGTTAACCAATAGATTTTGGAAAATTTTCAAAAATTATTAAAATCTGGGTTTAGTGTATTTTTTTATCGAGCACTGACATAAGATGATGTTCAAAAAGTTTAGAAACTCTGTTGTCTCCGTTTCTCTAGATAATGAAGATTTTACATTGCTAATTCCACTAATATAGGCAGTATATGAAATTTTAGTAAATTACTTATTAAAAAATGAAAATGATTCCTATATACAATGAAAGATAGTATAGAATACATTAATTCAAATGTAGAATGTGGTTTGAAAATTTTAAAGTGAAGAGTATTAACCTCAGTATATAGAGCATTTACCGAAAACTCATTATTTTAGAAGGGGGTTAACCCACGGATTTTGGAAAATTTTCAAAAATATGAAAATCTTTTTTAGTGTATAGTTTCATGGAGCACTAACACAAGATGATGGTCAAAGAGTTCAGAAGCTCTGTTGTCTTTGTTTCTCTATATAATGAAGATTTTATAATGCTAATTTCACTAATATAGGAAGTATATGAAATTTTAGTAAACTAAATATTAAAAAATTAGAATGATTCATATATACAATGAAATATAGTTTAGAATACATTAATTCAAATGTAGAATGTGGTTTGAAATTTTTAAACTAAAGTGAAGAGTATAAACTTAAATATATAGAGCATTTACCGAAAACTCATTATTTTAGAAGGGGTTTTAACCCACGGATTTTGGAAAAATTTCAAAAATATGAAAATCTGGTTTTAGTGTATATTTTCCTCGAGCACTAACACAAGATGATGGTCAAAGAGTTCAGAAGCTCTATTGTCTATGTTTCTCTAGATAATGAAGATTTTATAATGCTAATTCCACTAATATAGGAAGTATTTGAAATTTTAGTAAACTAAATATTGAAAATTAGAATAATTCCTATATATCATGAAAGATAGTTTAGAATACATTATTTCAAATTTATAATGTGGTTTGAAAATTTTTAAACTAAAGTGAAGAGTATAAACTTTAGTATATAGAGCATTTACCGAAAACTCATTATTTTAAAGGGTTTAGTGTATAGTTTCATCGAGCACTAACACAATATGATGGTCAAAGAGTTTAGAACATCTGTTGTCTCCGTTTCTCTAGATAATGAAGATTTTATAATGCTAATTCCACTAATATAGGCAGTTTATGAAATTTTAGTAAACTAAATATTAAAAAATTAGAATGATTTCTATATACCATGAAAGATAGTTTAGAATACATTAATTCAAATGTAGAATGTGTTTTGAAAATTTTAAACTAAAGTGAAGAGTATAACCTTTAGTATATAGAGCATTTACCAAAAACTCATTACTTAGAAGGGGTTAACCTACGGATTTTGGAAAATTTTCAAAAATATGAAAATCTGGTTTTAGTGTATAGTTTTATCAAACACTAACATAAGATGATGGTCAAATAGTTTAGAACCTTTGTTGTCTCCGTTTCTCTAGATAATGAAGATTTTATAATGCTAATTCCACTAATCTAGGCAGTATATGAAATTTTAGTAAACTAAATATTAAAAAATTAGATTGATTCCTATATACCATGAAATATAGTTTAGAATACATTAATTCAAATGTAGAAGGTGGTTTGAAATTTTTAAACTAATGTGAAGAGTATAAACTTCAATATATAGAGCATTTACCGAAAACTCATTATTTTAGAAGGGGTTAACCCACATATTTTGGGAAAATTTCAAAAATATGAAAATCTGGTTTTAGTGTATAGTTTCATCGAGCACTAACACAAGATGATGGTCAAAGAGTTCAGAAGCTCTGTTGTCTACGTTTCTCTAGATAATGAAGAATTTATAATGCTAATTCCACTAATATAGGCAGTATATGAAATTTTAGTAAAATAAATATTAAAAAATTAGAATAATTCCTATATACCATGAAAGATAGTTTAGAATACATTCATTCAAATGTAGAATGTGGTTTGAAATTATTAAAATAAAGTGAAGAGTATAAACTTCAGTATATAGAGCATTTACCGAAAACTCATTATTTTAGAAAGGGTTCGGATTTTGGAAAATTTTCAAAAATATGAAAATCTGGATTTAGCGTATAGTTTTATCGAGCACTAACATAAGATGATGGTCAAATAGTTTAGAACCTATGTTGTCTCCGTTTCTCTAGATAATGAAGATTTTATAATGCTAATTCCACTAATCTAGGCAGTATATGAAATTTTAGTAAACTAAATATTAAAAAATTAGAATAATTCCTATATACCATGAAAGATAGTTTAGAATACATTAATTCAAATGTATAATGTGATTTGAAATTTTTAAACTAAAGTGAAGATTATAAACTTCAATATATAGAGCATTTACCGAAACTCATTATTTTAGAAGGGGTTAACCCACAGATTTTGGAAAAATTGCAAAAATATGAAAATCTGGTTTTAGTGTATAGTTTCATCGAGCACTAACACAAGATGATGGTCAAAGAGTTCAGAACTCTGTTGTCTACGTTTCTCTAGATAATGAAGATTTTATAATGCTAATTCCACTAATATAGGCAGTATATGAAATTTTAGTAAAATAAATATTAAAAAATTAGAATAATTCCTATATACCATGAAAGATAGTTTAGAATACATTCATTCAAATGTAGAATGTGGTTCGAAATTTTTAAAATAAAGTGAAGAGTATAAACTTCAGTATATAGAGCATTTACCGAAAACTCATTATTTTAGAAGGGGTTAACCAACGGATTTTGGAAAATTTTCAAAAATATGAAAATCTGGATTTAGTGTATAGTTTCATCGAGCACGAACATAAGATGATGGTCAAATAGTTTAGAACATCTGTTGTCTCCGTTTCTCTAGATAATGAAGATTTTATAATGCTAATTCCACTAATCTAAGTAGTATATGAAATTTTAGTAAACTAAATATTAAAATTTTTGAATAATTCCTATATACCATGAAAGATAGTTTAGAATACATTAATTCAACTATAGAATGTGGTTTGAAATTTTTATACTAACGTGAAGAGTATAAATTTCAGTATATAGAGCATTTACCGAAAACTCATTATTTAGAAGGGGTTAACCCATAGAATTTGGAAAAATTTCAAAAAATATTAAAATCTGGTTTTAGTGTATTTTTTTATCGAGCACTGACATAAGATGATGGTCAAAAATTTTAGATACTATGTGGTCTCCGTTTCTCTAGATAATGAATATTTTACATTGCTAATTCCACTAATATAGGCAGTATATGAAATTTTAGTAAACTAATTATTAAAAAATGAAAATCATTCCTATATACAATGAAAGATAGTATAGAATACATTAATTCAAATGTAGAATCTGGTTTGAAAATTTTAAAGTGAAGAGTATAAACCTCAGTATATAGAGCATTTACCGAAAACTAATTATTTTAAAAAGGGTTAACCCACGGATTTTGGAAAAATTTCAAAAATATGAAAATCTTTTTTAGTGTATAGTTTCATGGAGCACTAACACAAGATGATGGTCAAAGAGTTCAGAAACTCTGTTGTCTTCGTTTCTCTAGATAATGAAGATTTTATAATGCTAATTTCACTAATATAGGAAGTATATGAAATTTTAGTAAACTATATATTAAAAAATTAGAATAATTTCTATATACCATGAAAGATAGTTTAGAAAACATTAATTCAAATGTAGAATGTGGTTTGAAATTTTTAAACTAAAGTGAAGAGTATAAACTTCAGTATATAGAGCATTTACCGAAAACTCATTATTTTAGAAGGAGTTAACCCCCGGATTTTGGAAAAAATACAACAATATGAAAATTTTGGTTTATTGTATTTTTTCATCGAGCACTAATACAAGATAATGGTCAAAGTGTTTAGAACCTCTGTTGTCTCTGTTTCTCTAGATAATGAAGATTTTATAATGTTAATTCCACTAATATAGGCAGTACATGAAATTTTAGTAAACTAAATATTAAAAAATTAGAATGATTCATATATACAATGAAATATAGTTTATAATACATTAATTCAAATTTAGAATGTGGTTTGAAATTTTTAAACTAAAGTGAAGAGTATAAACTTCAATATATAGAGCATTTACCGAAAACTTATTATTTTAGAAGGGGTTAACCCACGGATTTTGGAAAAATTTCAAAAATATGAAAATCTGGTTTAGTTTATATTTTCGTCGATCACTAACACAAGATGATGGTCAAAGAGTTCAGAGCTCTATTGTCTATGTTTCTCTAGATAATGAAGATTTTATAATGTTAATTCTACTAATATAGGCAGTATATGAAATTTTAGTAAACTAAATATTCAAAAATTAGAATAATTCCTATATACCATGAAAGATAGTTTAGAATACATTATTTCAAATTTATAATGTGGTTTGAAATTTATAAACTAAAGTGAAGAGTATAAACTTTAGTATATAGAGTATTTACCGAAAACTCATTATTTTAAAGGGTTTAGTGTATAGTTTCATCAAGCACTAACACAATATGATGGTCAAAGAGTTTAGAACATCTGTTGTCTCCGTTTCTCTAGATAATGAATATTTTATAATGCTAATTCCACTAATATAAGCAGTATATGAAATTTTAGTAAACTAAATATTAAAAAATTAGAATGATTTCTATATACCATGAAAGATAGTTTAGAATACATTAATTCAAATGTAGAATGTGGTTTGAAATTTTTAAACTAAAGTGAAGAGTATAACCTTTAGTAAATAGAGCATTTACTGAAAACTCATTACTTAGAAGGGGTTAACCCACGGATTTTGGAAAATTTTCAAAAATATGAAAATCTGGTCTTAGTGTATAGTTTTATCGAGCACTTACATAAGATGATCGTCAAATAGTTTAGAACCTCTGTTGTCTCCGTTTCTCTAGATAATGAAGATTTTATAATGTTAATTCCACTAATCTAGGCAGTATATGAAATTTTAGTAAACTAAATATTAAAAAATTAGAATGATTCATATATACCATGAAAGATAGTTTAGAATACATTAATTCGAATGTAGAAGGTGGTTTGAAATTTTTAAACTAAAGTGAAGAGTATAAACTTCAATATATAAAGCATTTACCGAAAACTCATTATTTTAGAAGGGGTTAACCCACATATTTTGGAAAAATTTCAAAAATATGAAAATCTGGTTTTAGTGTATAGTTTCATCGAGCACTAACACAAGATGATGGTCAAAGAGTTCAGAAGCTCTGTTTTCTACGTTTCTCTAGATAATAAAGAATTTATAATGCTAATTCCACTAATATAGGCAGTATATGAAATTTTAGTAAAATAAATATTAAAAAATTAGAATAATTCCTATATATCATGAAAGATAGTTTAGAATACATTCATTCAAATGTAGAATGTGGTTTGAAATTTTTAAACTAAAGTGAAGAGTACAAACTTCAGTATATAGAGCATTTACCGAAAACTCATTATTTTAGAAGGGGGTTAACCAACGGATTTTGGAAAAATTTCAAAAATATGAAAATCTGGATTTAGCGTATAGTTTTATCGAGCACTAACATAAGATGATGGTCAAATAGTTTAGAACATCTGTTGTCTCTGTTTCTCTAGATAATGAAGATTTTATAATGCTAATTCCACTAATCTAGGCAGTATATGAAATTTTAGTAAACTAAATATTAAAAAATTAGAATGATTCGTATATACCATGAAAGATAGTTTAGAATACATTAATTCAAATGTATAATGTGGTTTGAAATTTTTAAACTAAAGTGAAGAGTATAAACTTCAATATATAGAGCATTTACCGAAAACTTATTATTTTAGAAGGGGTTAACCCACAGATTTTGGAAAATTTTCAAAAATAAGAAAATCTGGTTTTAGTGTATAGTTTCATCGAGCACTAACACAAGATGATGGTCAAAGAATTCAGAAGCTCTGTTGTCTACGTTTCTCTAGATAATGAAGATTTTATAATGCTAATTCCACTAATATAGGCAGTATATGAAATTTTAGTAAAATAAATATTAAAAATTAGAATAATTCCTATATACCATGAAAGATAGTTTAGAATACATTCATTCAAATGTAGAATGTGGTTTGAAAATTTTAAAATAAAGTGAAGAGTATAAACTTCAGTATATAGAGCATTTACCGAAAACTCATTATTTTAGAAGGGGTTAACCAACGGATTTTGGAAAATCTGGTTTTAGCGTATAGTTTTATCGAGCACTAACATAAGATGATGGTCAAATAGTTTAGAACCTCTGTTGTCTCCGTTTCTCTAGATAATGAAGATTTTATAATGCTAATTCCACTAATCTTGGCAGTATATGAAATTTTAGTAAACTAAATATTAAAAAATTAGAATGATTCCTATATACCATGAAAGATAGTTTATAATACATTAATTCAAATGTAGAATGTGGTTTCAAATTTTTAAGCTAAAGTGAAAAGTATAAACTTCAATATATAGAGCATTTACCGAAAACTCATTATTTTAGAAGGGGTTAACCCATAGATTTTGGAAAAATTTCAAAAATATGAAAATCTGGTTTTAGTGTATAGTTTCATATGAATATCTAGTTTTAATAAACCAGATTTCCCTTGTTTTCACATTTTTTTTTGTTAAACCACACTAGATCTCTAGATTCCAAACACAAATAGTTAAATGCTTTTCTTTATTTGGGAAAAACAAAATAAAACTTGTAAACAAATAAACAAAAAAAGAGAGTAAGAACGGATAATCGTTTTATAAAAGATAATAACAGTAAAAGAAACTTACTAAACTTAATAACAAAAGAGTAGGAATGGATAAATGTTTGTTTTACCTTATAAATTTTGTTAAAATAGTAAAAAGAAAAACCTTGGAAATAGCGTTATGGATAAGGATAAGGACATATTTAGATGACGAGAAAACTAGTCACCGTTTCTCTCTTGGCTATATATATGTTCCCTCCCTCAACCTCTCTCCCTATCCAGTCCACAAATCCAATTTTTTTTTTAAATTAAAACTCTCAATTTCACTATATTCCCTAAAAAAAAGAATTCATATTTGCTTTTCTAGAACTCAAATTATTTTCAAGTTCTCTGTTTGATTATCGAGAAACATGACTATTGCTTTAACGATCGGAGGAAGTGGGTTCTCTGGTCTACCCGGATCTTCGTTTTCCTCATCTTCTTCATCGCTCCGATTGAAGAACAGCAGACGAAAGGACACGAAGATGCTGAACAGGAAAGGAGTCATCTGTTCTTCATCTTCTGTAATGGATCCGTATAAGACCCTTAGGATCCGACCCGATTCATCTGAGTACGAGGTCAAGCAAGCTTTCAGACAACTCGCCAAAAAGGTTTGACCTTTTTTTTTCCTTAGTTCGATCACTTAGATCTGTTGAACATTTGTGTTAAAAGATTCGATTTTGGCATATGGGTTTCTCAAATTTGACATCTTTTGTTGTTATTGTTGCAGTATCATCCTGATGTTTGCAGAGGAAGCAACTGTGGAGTGCAGTTTCAGACAATCAACGAAGCTTACGATGTAAGGGTCTTGTCTTTCATGAAAACATGGATGTTAAAAGTCTTTTAAGACATGGTATTGATCTTTGTGTTTGTCTTTTTGAAGATTGTGTTGAAGCAAATAAAGAATCAGATGGAGGGAACAGAGGAGTTTCAGCCATTCGATGTCTATGAAGAGGGATTCAACGGAATGAACGATCCAGATTGTGACACGTGGGAGGAATGGATGGGATGGGAAGGTGCAGGAACCAGAGACTACTCCTCTCACGTGAATCCTTACGCGTGAAGACGACGGTGACCGACTTGGCAATGATTGTATGCAGATAAAATAACAACAGAGAGAGACAGACTGTAAGATCAATGTAAATAGTTGAAATTGTCTCTCTTGAATGGCTCTTAAATGTAAATAAAGTCATTTCTATGTTATGTAAACTCTCAAAGATTCAGTGATTATTAGCTTAAAAGCTTTCCTGAATTTGGATCTAATGATAATAATTTGGATTCGAAGTTTGTTTCAACCTTTTGAAACCGTCAAAGGTCAAGTTCTAGTACCACGTGTAGACATGAAACCGTCAAGGGTCAAGTTGAAAACCAAGTGTAGACAAGATGATCATTCTTTTCAACTTTGTAATTAAAAAAAATGGCCTAAACATCGAAAAAGAACTTTATTAAAAGGTTATAATGCAGAATATTTAATCCATGGAGAATGATGCTCCGCTGCAGTACCTGAAGAGACATATTCATAAAGATGAGCATCTCGTCATCTTTTAATGTTGCAAACTCAAAAAGTATTTTTTTACCTGTTGGTGTAAACTCTGGACAGAGTCTGAGGCAATGGATCACTTGAACCGAGAATCTGCGCTGAAGCAGAAGATGTAGAAGAGATTTGAGATAAACTGGAACTCCTGCGTAGGTATGACCAGGAACTCGTGCCAGAGGATGGAGCGTTCGTGATCAAGTCTCATGAGAAGTCAACGGTATCATCCTGAAAAACAAGAAAGAGAGTCTATAGTCTACACATGCCATGGGAGAAAGCAAGAGTCTTAGCAATAAGAACAGTAGTTGGTAAGAATATTGCATTTGAAAACATACAGGTGAGAGAGTTGTTGACACCAGTAGGTCATGGAAACAGAATCAGAGAGTGGCATCAAAGGGTCCTGGTACATGTGATAAGCCCCTTCGCTGAGTGGAGAAGGTTAAAATCAGGAGGATAGAAGAAGAAAATCTTGTCAAAGCTCCTGTCTTTTCGTTTTGCTCTCCTCAAATCAAACACGCAAAGTCCAAGGCTTTCACCAATAGAGCTCATGGACGCCATTCCCATCGCTTCTAAGAGCACAAAAAAAAAACAAAAGTATGTATCAGAATCAGACAATACTTACAGCTCTGTGTCTGAAAAAGAATCATAAAATAAAGGGTTTATAGGGCATCATCAACGCAGCAGATACGGTAATGCAAAATGATCACCAGAAAACTCATAATACGTCCTCCATTCGTCACCCCTTCTTTGTCTTCTCCACTCATAAACTCTGTTTAATTAAATGGAGACGACATTAATTATCTACCGAACTTTTTGAGAGGTTAATATTCGATTTAATGGTAGTTAGTTAACTCTTAGACCGGTAAATTTGAGTGTAAGCCGAAGTAAACCAGCTAAGAATCGGTTTACATTGCGGTTTTAAAACCTCCACAAGCTTGCGTTTGCTTCTTCGCATTCATTACTCGAGCAAATTAGTTAAGGATCCAATCCTCAATTCTAGTCTCCCCTCGAGTGAATTTTTATACGTACGTGTGGATTCTGATGTACAATTTTTGGGTGAATCTCTTCTCTGTTTTTTTAATGGGTCCCAATCACTGGATGACTTGTACTTTTTGTAATTGTAGCCCTGATATGATCGAAAGGTCTTAACTTTGACTCTGTCATCTAGTACTCGCCTCGTGATGTATGATTTGTCATTCTTAGTATTTTTGTGCGAAAAGCTTCCATCTTTGATCAACTTTCTGAGTCTGCTTAGAGTAACAACATCGAGATTGATCGTTTCTTTCTTAATTTGTTGTTTCTGGAGAATATTCGATTCTCGTAATCTTTGCATGCACTTACTGGGTGGTTTTGTAGTATCTGGAGATTGATTGCTAACAATGTCTGATCTCAAAGAGCGTCTGCTTCCTCCACGACCTGACTCGGTTATAAACCTCAGAGGCGATGCCGCCTCTCGCCCTTCTTCCTCAGGGAGACAACCTCTCCTCGGAGTTGATGTTTTGGGTCTCAAGAAGCGTAATCAAGCGCTCAAGTCCTGGATTCGTGTTGACACTTTTGCGAACACGCAAGTCATTGAGGTCGATAAGTTCTCGATGATGCGTAGGTGCGACTTACCCGCACGTGATCTGCGCCTGCTTGATCCTTTGTTTGTGTATCCCTCTACTATCTTAGGGAGAGAGAAGGCTATCGTTGTTAACTTGGAGCAGATCCGTTGTATTATTACTGCGGATGAGGTTTTGCTCTTGAACTCCCTCGACGACTATGTCCTCGCCTATGTGGTTGAGCTCCAGCAGAGACTGAAGGCTAGTGCTGTAGCAGGTGATGTGTTTCAAAACACGTCCCCTGATTATTTGCCTTTCGAGTTCAGGGCCCTTGAAGTTGCCCTCGAAGCTGCTTGTACCTTCCTTGATGCTCAGGTGAGTCATTCATCGTTTCCCCCCCCCAACTCATTTGGATTAAGCTGGATTTGACTTTTTCACCATTTTTTGTTAGGCGTCAGAGTTGGAGATTGAGGCATATCCTTTGTTGGATGAGCTTACCTCGAAGATCAGTACTTCGAACTTGGAGCGTGTGCGTAGACTGAAGAGCAGGCTTGTGGCATTGACGAGGAGAGTTCAGAAGGTGAGGGACGAGATTGAGCAGTTAATGGACGATGATGGAGATATGGCGGAGATGTATCTAACGGAGAAGAAGAAGAGGATGGAAGGATCTTTGTATGGTGATCAGTCTTTACCTAACGATGGTCTCTCTTTCTCTGCGCCGGTCTCTCCTGTTTCCTCTCCTCCTAGCTCTCGGAGACTCGAGAAAAGCTTGAGCATTGCAAGGAGCAGGCATGAGAGTGCAAAAAGCAGCAGCTCAGAGAGCGCAACGGAGAATATAGAAGAGCTGGAGATGTTGCTGGAAGCATACTTTGTTGTCATCGATAGCACTCTCAACAAGCTAACCTCGGTAACAACATAGAAACCACTCTTTTGCATTTTATTCATAATCTTGTTATAAAACGATTTAATCCTTTTCTACTCAGTTGAAGGAGTACATCGATGATACTGAAGACTTCATCAACATTCAATTGGTATATACCTTTTAAATCTTGATCATACTTAAACCTTAGAAAACAGGGTATGATGAGTCTGCTGTAAATGTATGTGATTTGCATTGCAGGATAACGTGCGGAATCAGCTGATCCAGTTTGAGCTGCTGCTAACTACAGCGACATTTGTTGTGGCCATCTTTGGTGTTGTAGCAGGGATCTTTGGGATGAATTTTGAGATAGATTTCTTTGAACAGCCTGGTGCTTTCAAATGGGTTTTGACTGTCACTGGAGTCTGTGGGGTTCTTTTATTTTTGGCCTTCCTCTGCTTCTACAAACGCAGAAGGCTCATGCCTCTGTGAGGACATAACTGGTGGCCAGACAAAGTAGGAGTACTGTCTTTTTGTTGCTTTTATTAATCATATGTGACCTTCACAGTGTTCTAGATGAATATTATGAGAATGAAACTTTTTAACTAGGAGCAATTCGGTATCCTTGTCATTGTTTTGTGTTTGAGGAGGAAACTTTTACTTATTCGATACAGAAGCTTGAGTACAATGAAATGAAACGTATCTGAACTCTAAAACAACACTGGAGCTATGTTTCTATTGACATGGAAAATCCCTGAATGAATCATTCATCCAGGACACATATCTAACTAGAGTCTGCGAAAAGGTTCTCCAAGTGGGGAAGATGAGGAAAAGGGATTGGAGATGACTACTTGTCAGATGATGAAGATGAAGAGAGACGGGCTTTACGAGCTTTATCAGCCTTTTCCATGTAATCATGGTGTGACCGATGTTTTGATCCTAAAAAGAAAACCAGAATTTAAGTCTAAACAATTTGAGATGTAACAGAAAAAATGTGGTGCTATTGAATCGATGTGATTATGAGAGAAGAAGCAAACGAACACGGTACGATTGTGATCATGAAGATGCAGCAGGTCAAGGATCCTAACAACATAGAACTACTATGACTCATCCTTCCTCAGTAATCATGATCAAACTCAATTTATTCAGTATCAATCACTAGATTCTATTTGTCGATAAATTGAAAGCTCTAAGCTTCTCTTTCACTTCTCATGAGCTATGGCTTGTATGCTTTCACGACATCTGCGGTGTAGTTTTATGTACAAAGAAACCTAAATGCTTTCTCCACCATTCATTTTCATAAGCTAAGGATCTCCAAGAGATAAAATACTTGATTATAATTCTCTTATAATAATTAATACAGAGGAGCTGATCTAAATCAGAATGTTTCTTATTTATACCTAAAACTTCAGAACAGAGCTTTTACCTGTAAAGTGGAACATGAAGGGTTTTTTTTTCCTTTTATCAACTTTATGTACAAATCCTTTTTCGAGTATTCATTAGATATCACGAGGATCAACAAAAATCACCGAGGAAGAAGTTGTTGAGCTACTCCAATCTAGCATTTCAGGTTCATCTGCTAGTTTCTTGAGGCACCAAAGATCTTGAGCCCACGAAAGCCGTTTCCAGTGAGGAACCACCGAAGCCACCGGGTCCGAAGGACTAATCTCCGTCGCAACAGCTCCACATCCTCCGTCGTGTCTCCCAATGTTATGAACAAAAGCGCATAAACTTTTCATGAGCCGTGGACCGTCTCTGCCTTCCATGTGCATACCGTACATAAAATAAACCCAAAACTTGTCGAACACGTTAGGGAAGGAGGGTAGTTTCATCCACGGCATACAAGAATCAAGTAATCTCGAACCGGAGCAGCACGCGTGAGTTAACCGGGAAACTCCTTTCATTTGCAGCCTGAACACATCTTTGGTGCTCCATACACTTAGTATCGCATAATCCGTTGGGAAATCACGGTCTAAGCGGTTTGTTTTGGGACCATGTTTTTCCTTTGGGAATGCTATAAACGTTCCTAAACTGTTGCGGCTGTTTAAAATCGCGTCGATGTCACGAGGGAAGAATTCTGAGTCTTTGAAAACTCGGGTGTAGATTGATTCAGCGGTCTTGGTAGTTAACCGGAGGATTGCGATATCTGAACCGATTGGTTTGAAATGGGCGTGAACCGGTTGAACCAGCATTGTCGGTGTACGGAATTTGACATAGGAACATTTCTTGGTGAACAAGTTAATGGAAGACTCGTTGGTACAATCAGTGGCCATGTACGCGTATGTTGCGCCTTGTTGTTTAAACCATTCTTCAAGTGTTTGCACCAGTTTTGTTCCTATGCCTAAGTTCCTGCTCAGGAAATCATATTGAGTTATGTAAATATCAATGCTTGATGTATCATGCATCATGCTTTATTAGTTAAATAAAAGTGATAAAGAATCGAACTAGGGTGGATACAAGTGTCACCAAAGGGCAACTTCTTTCTTTTGGATACATAACTTAATTTGGAATCTATCAACTTTACGTTTAGCCTTTATTTATTAAGTGGAATTGAATTCGAACATCAATAAAGTAAAACATATATTCTCACTCACACATTACACATATATGCATGTAAATGATTTTTTATGATTGTTTTAGGCCAAGTGGGTTTATATATAAGAATCTTGCTTGTATGACCGAGGTGTTGATTATTGTTTGTAGTTTTTATAAAGTTTTTTATTTGTTTTTGAAAATCTATATTACTAGCCAATCAAAATTTCAATGAAATGGATTTCTAAAAAGTTAAGAAAAGTAGTTTAAAAAAATGTTTTATGGCCAATCAAGATTTTAAGAAATAAGTTTTCTTATAAAATAGGGAAATTAGATTTTAAGTTTTTGACAAATTTCCGATAAAAGTTAGAATCCATGTTTTTGAGGTTTTTGGAAGAAAAAAAATCATCTACTACTTGTAATACATTTTAATATTTTGTCTAAATAGCAATCTCTATAATATTATTTGAGAAGTCAGTTTCCTATGTGTCGCGTTTACGTTAATTCTCACGATGGTTGATTACATTGATACCCTTAATGAAAAAAAATTATATTTAAATACTATTATTGATTTTTATTTAGTTTCCTTTTTTAAATTTTCCAAATAATATATAATAAAAAACATTTATAGAGTTTAGAAATCGAATTTAAAAACGAAAATATATGTATAAATAATATTATTTCATTAAAAAGGAAATTTCACAAAATAGTAAAATTCCATTTAAAAATAACATAAAATATACTTTCTTTATATTTATATTTTCACAGACTATCTTTATATTAGAAAAATAAATATTATTTCTTATAAAACATAATTTTAAACAGTACAACAATATATCAATATATTTTCAAAGTAATAGAAATATTTTTATATATCTATATATTGTTTTAGATGATTACATAAAATAATTAAGTAACATAAACTAATAGATGTTTTACTGCTTATTTTAGAGAGATATCAAAAAAATTAAAAATAAATTTTAACAAGAAACATCTTTTGATCAAATAATTATAAAATATTTTAAAACAACATCGCACTATATACTTTAAAGAGGTAAATATATTATATTTTATCATTATTAAAATTGTGTATATTTTAAATATTAAATTTGGTTTTGAAATTTTATGTTTTTATGTTTGTTGAATCTAATATAACCATACTCAAAAGGCATAAATTATTTACAATTTATAAAAATATTTTAATTATTTGTAGATATTGATATGTCTTGTATCAGTTACTTATATATGTAACTTCTTATATATTATCGTTTTATTTTATAATATCTTTAAAAACAACAATTAATTTGATATATATTATGAAAATACATACACACTTAACGATAAATAAAATTAATTTGACTTGAATTAATTATAATAAAATAATTATACTTCAGTTTGAATTTGAAAGAATATATCTAACTCAATATATTGATAACATGAGTGACTTCACTAATCCAACTTATATCTAAAATCATAGATTTAATTACAATAAGAAAATATAATTTTATAATAATTATAATTTGTTTTATAAATATAAATTATAGGATGACTCAAAACACATTAACAAATGAAAACAAAATATTAACCAACTGTTACAATTTAGTTCTTTTGTAAAATTTATATATATGCATGCGACTTCAGAATATTATCGTTACACTAATTTACGTAATTTGGAATCAAACAATTTGGTTTATTTTTATTTAATTCTAAGCACAATATATCTTAAGTTATACATAAATTACTAAAATATATTTACATATCTAAAACAACAATCAGCCTAAATGCAAATAAAAAATTAATCAAAATCGTACTATATTTAGAATAAAAAATATTATAGTTGAATTCAAAGAAATGTATACAATCCAATATACCCAAATGATAACTAAATCGACTGTAGAAACAATAAAGTCGACTAGATATAAGATATCTAAAATCATAGTTCTAATTAAAGTAATATAATATTATAATATATTATGCATACAAATTATAAACTAATTTAAAATTAAAAGTAAATAGCAATAAATTATTTTAATATATATTTACTGTATAAATATTTATACCCGTGCATGAGCACGGGAAAATCACCTAGTATACTATATATTAATATAAACTAAATGTATATATTTTCAAAATAAATGTGTCCTTCTCATAAGTAGTTTTTCTTTGGTATTGTTAATCAATATTTTATGATTTTCTAAAATAATAAAATTACAACATTTTTTATATTCTAATGAACAAAATATATATTTATATAACCTAACTTATTAGTATTTTATTGTATTGTTTTAAACAATTCATCATTCTTTTATTGTAGAACTGAATATACATCAAAATAAAAAAAAATATAACTAGAATATTTTAAAAAATTAAAAATCCAAAAACTGAAAACCAGAACCCCAAAACCAAAAAGCAAAAATGGAAAAAAAAATCCAAAAACCAAAAATCTTAAAATCAAAAACCAAAAACCAAAAACTAAAACTAAAACCAAAACTTCAAACAGAAGTCGTTAAGCAAAAGAAAAAAACACCTAAGAAGTCTCTGTTTGAAGTTGATAAAAACCTCGTGCATATGTATAAGTGGAAGTAAAAAAAAAGCGTGTATCCATAAAACCGTAACGCATGTCTATTTTTGACATATAAATTTGTGAAAGAAAACAATGACTTGAAGAAAACAAGTAACGAAAATAACTTGTGAACAAAAGTGTCAATGTCAGGTATATGATCATTAGACAACGATAATTGCATGATTACTGACTGCAGAGTATATGAGAGAAGAAAACTAATTAAAACGTTTTTTTTACAAAAATTACTACTATAAACTAGTTGATTTAGTAACTTTTTTTCTAAAATTCACATTAATCATTAATGACTAGAAGAAGAAAAAGAAGGTACCGATGGGAAGGTGAAACTCGAAGACCAAGAACATAAGCGAGTTTAACATAGATTGAGTTTCCTCTAGTCACAGTTTTAACACATCCTCTTACAACTCCCACCATCTTTCTTCCGTCTCCATACTCTGCAACCTATACACACCAATAAATTTTTTTTTTTTGAACTAAAACACACCAATAATTTCGATATAAGAAAATCTGCAGCCAGACTCGTATAATTAATGTCAACCAATAACCCACCTAGAGAAGATCAGATAGTACTTGTGTATTGTTTTAACCAATTTGTTTATTGATATGTTGAAGACGTTAACTATGATTTACCAGCATAGTGTGAGAGGGAAAATGACGGACGCGACGAAGCGGATCTCCTAATAGATCGGAGACCATTACCGGTTTGCCATGCGGTCCGGTCTCATCACATTCACGTTCCATCTCCTCCACGTCACGCTTGTCGGTTTCTTCATCGTATTCTCTCACCACCACCGCAGCCGCAGCTACCTCCGCCGCTATTTTACTCGACATTTATGCGTTTCCCCTGTTGAGACGAAGAACATGCAAGTGGTGATGTCTTTTTATTTCTTGGATGTGCTCAAGAGGGTTTTTCTTGCTTTATTGGTGGTTATAAGAGTTGGAGTTATGTCGTGATGTCATGTATATACAGAGATAGAGACGACTACGAGGCAGATTTATAAAGGTTATTGAGACCTTTTATTATTTAAAAACCTTGTTAAATAATAAATTATGCATGCAACTATATTCATGACATCTTATCTTTTCAAATTAATTAATGTTTTGCGTAAACTAGTCTGTTCATGCAGTTTCTGGTTTGTCAAATCCATTTTAGTTAGTTATTGTTTCATCGGAATTAAGACATGAAATCTGATATGTGATCGATAGACAAAAAAAAAGTTATAACAACTAGTCATATAATTTCGATAAAATTGAGCCGATTTTGTATTGTTAAAAATATAATGAAACACGACAGGCGATATGATAGATGTAAAATTCTGGTATCTGATTAAAGTATTAATCAGATGTGAATGCTCAAATGATTAAGATAGGCGACTAAAGTCGTTCCATTAATATATGAAGGTTAAAGGGAAAAATTAATGAAGTAAAGTTAACTAAGCATATGTAAGTTAGTGCAGATGGCGGCGCGGTTCTTTACGCTAAACAAGTGTCATTATTCAGTGATATTATAGTATACAAATATAGCATACGAGTTAATTAGACTTGATTAAGACCACGTATGTAATATTTGTATATTTTTTATTAGATTTTGTTTCTGAAAATATATTTTGTATATTATTTAATTGGCATTATATATTAGATTAGATGGTAAGATTGATTAGATGATGGTATACATATAGAGGGTTAAGTATAGAGATGACATAACACATGAAAAAAACTACTTTATCTGATTGATAAAATGTCAAATTTTTAGAAATGGACAAATGTCAGGTTCAAATAATTGAGAACATGAATGTGCTAAATATTGGTGAATGCCTATAATAATGGATATGAAATCAGAACATCATCTGACAACGACAAACGAGAAATAGAAAACATCGTATGAACCAAGGAGACAAATAGAAAATAACAACCACCATTATACACATATTAATATTATTTTTTAACGAAAACAAATTGCATCTATATATGATTTCTTTTTCGGGAAATTTGATGTTCTCTTGGATTTTTTGTCGTACGTTGGCTCTTTCTCATTGGCTAGTGATCTCTTTTAGATTGTGTTTGTCTCTCTTTGATGTAAAGATCAACGACGATGTGGTGTGAAAACATGTGATAAAACCCTTCACACCTTATCCAATATCCAAACGATAGCTACCACTCTACCATAAACTTTTATGTTACAGATATTTAGATAACTAGCGCATTGTGCGATGTAAGTAACTATATGCAATAAAGAGAGAACATTATCTGATTCTATAATTTACTACCTTTGTGATAAATTGAAAACTAGGTTCAAAATAGTATGTTGTATTTTGTAGCGAGTTATAGAAGTTCTCGCTCCATGGTGTTCTGGTATATATTTCAAAGACCGAAAGCTAAGCTAAATATATTCCTAACTTTAATATAGAACCAATTCTAAGGCATTTACCCATTAAATTGAACTACTATATCCTTTATATCATATATTTAAAAAAAAAAAAAATTAACCATCCTTCTCTAGCGAGAATTGTCTCTTACTACCATTCCTTCTTTCAGTGAAAGGAAATGTCTTCTCAGATTCTTTGTCTGAGTCCTAGTTTCAGTTTATTCACTAATTTGATATTTTGTGTACCGGTCTATTCGGGATCAGAAGATGCAACCGAGACTACTTTGATTTTTTTCGTATATAAAGGTTGGCTCTCAACTTACTTCTTCATGTGACTATCTTTCATATTTCCGACTTCCCATTTAAGGTCATAAGAGATACACAGTATGTTAGGAGTGTCATGTCTTTGTTGACTTGCCTCTATTGGGTTCCATTCCAATATATTCTCCTCAGGTGTCTCGGTTATGTTTTCATTATGCTAGTCGAGTCAAAGCAAGATCCAATTGCTCTTGCCAAATCCGTTTCCTGATTTCTTGGCATTAACCCACTAGTCAATTGTAGAGCTTAACTCCCATGAAAGTCAGGTTATTCCACTACTACATATCTCACTTCTGATTCTCAGCTTGCGTTAGTTTTTTGTACACAAACTGACTTTACAGTTCCAGTGATGGTTGAGAGATACATATAACTACATATCTTTTATGATACTTGCCAGTTCAAAACAATAACTATTCTCTAATGGATCATGGGCTTCTCCAAACCCATTTGATATTGGGCTTTATTGACGATACTGAGCTATTTCTAGTTGTGATACTGGACTACAACATCACTTTTTTTTTCTTTTAACAACACAACATCGCTTTTTTTTTTTTAACCACTATTTTATTTATATAAAATATTACATTACAAAGGAAAAAAAAATACAACTGCAAATTTAAAATACAGAGAATAGAGTACAACAAATAAAATAAAACCGAAGAAGCTTTCTTCTGAACCATCTTCTTCGAATAGAAATTTCGATGTGATTACCTTCAGAAATCTTACAATCGATGAAATTCCAAACTTTCCTTTGAAACTTTTTTGTTGTATAACATTGGCCAAACTCTAATTTAGATCTATAGATATCCATCGATTAAAAATCCAATATATTGATTCTTTCGAAAGAAATAGAAATTGGATTTGCCAATTTTCAACGATTCTAAGAACATCGTCATACAACAAAAGAACCGTTCTTCTAATCTTGATTACTGAAACCTCATTCCATGGTGGTTTCCATGGCAATTGTTTCCAAAGTAAAGCGATTATGATAAGTTCCTTACCACTTAAATCTGGATACAATGCAAACATGATCACTGTTTTATCATCGACCATGGCTCCATAATCCATGTCGGAGATTGAACCGTTGAATTGAAAAGAAGAGAAAGCAATTTCTAATCCATCGCAAATACATATCTTCTCCGCAAGAGAAAAGAGTAATAAAGAGAAAAGTAATAAATTTTGACCAAAAAAAAAAAAGAGAAGAGTAATAAATATAGAATCATCACACCTTATCATCACTTTTGTTATATTTATTTTTAATGCAATAAAAAAATTTAATAAACATTTGACCAAAAAGAAAAACTTTCAGAAACAAAAAGAACGACACTTGCCAGTTTTTTTCAGTACCTGAAACATATAAATCCTAAGCATAAACCATCTATGCTACCAAAGTTGTTTGATCAAAATGAGGCCGAATTGTTAGATATTCTAAATATGGCCGGAAACACATGCGCTTGTACCCAGGGCCGCTACTGAGATCATCTCAAACATAACCACCATTGCCTTGGGTGTAATCGGGTTAAAATGAAAGACCCGCTCAATCCGGGTCGGGTCCGACTCCTAACTAGAAAAGGAGCGGAGGAACCAAACCATGACGTGTAAAACTATGACTGGCTAACGACAGCTTCTCTTCTTCCTCGCTCTCAATATCGATTCTTTTGACGTTCTGGATCGGAAAAGTCATTTCCTTTTAGGGTTCTCCGAAGTAAAAAAAAAAGCGATATTTCTCGTCACTGTTGTCACTGTTCCAAAGATTTTTCTCAATTGCTTTACTTTCTCTCTTATAAGTAAACCTCACTTACTCACTCACTCCCCCAGTGAGTAACTTGTGGATGTCTCTGGAACATTGTCTTAACAAATGTGTGAACTTTTAAGTATTTTGTAAATGCAGCTAGGGTTTGTCCAAATCTATTGAGAATTGGGGGGTTTTGAGGGCTTTTGGGGAATCGCAATTCTCTAAAAAAGTCGGAAGGTTAGGACAATAAAATGTCGGCTCCATCGAGAGTCCGGTCTGTTGATTCCTCCTCCGACCGAGAGTTCCGTTCAGTTCTCGTTCCCGCCGGTAACAATAAACCGGTGAAGAAGACTGACAAAACGAAAGACCTAACCTTTACGGCGAAGAAGAAGAGCTCGCCGCCTCTGAGCCCTTCGATCCTGAGGCGAAACGGTGTCTCCATGAACGCATCGTATTCCTCGGAGGCGTCTTCTTCGTGCGAGTCGTCTCCGTTGAGTATGGCTTCTACTTCGAGCGGGAAGAGGGCTCTGCGGCGTAACGGTTCAAACACTTCAAGTGCACTGAGAAGGAATCTGACGGAGGAGAGAGATGAAAAGGCAGGCGGTGATTGCTTCTTCTCTGATGGTCGTAAAAGATGCGCTTGGATCACTCCCAAATCTGGTATTAATCCCTTTTTTTCAATCTTTTCTTATAATAGCAATTGAAGTTGATGCTTTGGCTTTACTGGTTAAGCAACTTGATCTCTGTTGAACAACGACCACAGAAACAGGATTAGTTTATTTGTCACTTCTCTCTACTACACTCATGGGCTTAGGCCTTAAACTTTTATCTCGCCTTCAATCGTTTCCTCTGCTATGATTTTGACTGGGGTTGTTTTGTTTTGTTTTGTTTTGTTTCATGTTAATAGACCAATGTTATATTGCTTTCCATGATGAAGAGTGGGGAGTTCCTGTCCATGATGACAAGTACGTCTTCCTCTCTCTCTCTCTGTCTTTTGCTTTTGCCTAAGCTGAGAGATGCTCTCTGTTGTGGATTATATAAACGCTCTTATTCTTTAAAACCTGTTTGCAGGAAACTTTTCGAGTTGTTAAGCCTCTCTGGTGCTCTTGCGGAACTATCATGGAAAGACATTCTTTCCAAACGACAATCATTCAGGTAACTAGAAACCAAAGCCCTTTGTGATAACATGAGCTCGAATCTCCTCAAAAGTGCTGTTTGCTTTGTTTAAAACAGGGAAGTTTTCATGGACTTTGATCCCATTGCTATAACTGAACTAACTAACAAAAAGATAACATCCCCTGAGATTGCTACCACCCCATTACTATCAGATCAAAAGCTACGCTCGATTCTCGAGAATGCAAACCAAGTTCGCAAGGTATAAATCTGATCATAGCTTTTGCGTATTAACTTTTTTTCTTGACTGGTATTGGTTTTCATCCAACGCAGATAATAGTGGAGTTTGGATCATTTGACAAGTACATTTGGAACTTCGTTAACCAGAAGCCTACTCAGAGTCAGTTCAGGTACCCACGCCAAGTCCCTGTGAAGACTTCCAAAGCCGAGTTTATAAGCAAAGACCTTGTCCGCAGAGGCTTTCGCAGTGTTAGTCCTACGGTTATCTACTCCTTCATGCAAACAGCCGGTCTCACTAACGACCATCTCGTTAGCTGCTTCAGACACCAAGAATGCATCTCCAAGGAGGAGACCGGTTAAACCCAATAATTAATGTCTAAGAGAGAGAGAGAGGATAGATTAACACTCTGATGCTTTAGTTTGTTAATTTTGTGTGATATGTTTGCATTTTGTACAGTATGTTCTCGAACTAGTAGGAGTTGCTAAGCTGATTATTGGTGATTGCATGGAAACGATTACATGTCTACTCTCTCTGATATGCCAAATTCAATCTAAAAAACACTAACAGAAGTTGAAAAGTTGAAAAGCTAAGCTATTTGTCGGTTTGATACAGTCTCCCGGTAACAGCTGCTGCTAATGCTGCTGTGAAGTTAGGATCTTTTGTCAAGGAAGAAGCCATTTGCTCCACCAAAAGCTTTTGTACTTCTGGAAATTCGATTCTTGATGGGCTCGTCACTTTCTTGGATTCAGTCAGATCAACCGTGGTCACAGGCTTAGTAGACAAGCTACTACTTCCCTTGGCTGATGCAGCTTGACCACCACCAAGAGAGATGTAACGGTTTAAGCCACTGTTTGAATCCATCTGCGATGGCATCGGATGGTTATGTTCACCCTCATAAGTGGCTACCAACACGGACTGATCCTCCACACTTCTCTGAACCTGATGACAATAACCAAAAAATCAATTTAATATATGCCGGCCGGCCTAATTATAGCAACGGTGTTATCTTCATTATTGTCTTAATAGTATTAGTAAGTACCTTCTTTTTGACAGAACAGCTTGGAGCACAAGCACATTTGAAGTAAGCTCTTGGAGATGGATTGTCTCTAGTCACTTTCTGTCCATATTTCCTCCATTGATACCCATCTTTCACTACCTATATATAAGCAACACAAACTTCTTATAATCAATAAACTAAATATAAATTTTGAAGTTTCTAAATATAGACATCATTCATGAAAAGCTTACAAGGGTAGTGTCAGAAGCTTCGGTCTTGTAATAAACCCTTGAAACTTTCTCCTTCACAACGGTCTCTTCTCTTTGCTTCTTACAAAGATACTGATCATCTTGATCCGTAGAGCTACTCTCCGACACTCCACCAATTACCGCAGAGCTAACTGCGTCATCTCTGGCTGGAGATTTGCGTTTCTTGGGAGGACTGGTTTGGTCTCTCTCGCTCTTGTTAACATATTCCATCAGCTGTTTCCTTAAGACGTTGTAGTTTTCACACATCAAAGTTAGCATCTCTGAGAGCTTCTTGTTCTCAGCATTCACTCTTTTTAATTCCTCCACCAATGCACTTGTCTGTACATCAATCATTTTTATATATATTTCATGAAGTTAGTAACCAGATGTATTAATTTGTCATAACTTCATTCGACCTCTATGATCTGCTGTTACCATTAAATTTGAAAAACTCAACACATGAATTATTAGCAAAGCCTTTTTGTTAAAATACTAGCAATTTTTTAATGAAATTCATAAGTAAAAATATAACAAGTATATCTCAAAATATTTTGTGAATACATATAATATGATATGTGCGTATGTAAATATATTTACGTATGCAATCGTAAAAATGAAAATATATATACATGTGTTCATAGTATTGAAATACTAACAAGTTCAATAGATATGTGTGTTAGTGAACTTTTTAGAAGATGTAAAAAGGATCAAGAATAGGAGAGAAGCATACCGTGGAATCTTCTTCAACTCGCATACGAGTAATACCGATAGTGAGATCTAAAGAAGTATCAACCAAAGACGATGAATACTGGTCCATATATGGAAGTATATGTACGATGAATCTTCTTGGATCTTGATTCTTGTGGGTATGTATGTATGTATATACGTGGGAGTTCCGTAAGTTCAGAGATTCGTAGTAAGAGTCGATCTTATTGGGTTCTTGATCTGGGATGGTGGAAGAAGGAATGATTTTTGATTCTATATATAAAGGGAGGAAACAAGGTGGAAAGAGAGAGCAACATGTGCTCTTTTCATTTTCATGCAATAAACTATATGGTCTTTATCATATTCCACCTCTTACTTTTTGTCGTTGAGACTCTCAACTCGTCTTCCCTCGGGTCCACCAACACCCGCACACGTATTTGTTATTACCACCGGACCATTTCTTTACTAGTACTGTAGTAGTATGTTCTTGATTTTTCTTATCTTATACTGTTGGTTGACTTTCTTTTTTATCAAGGCCGACATTTGGCATAGTGGGACAACATATTTATACTGTGTTCTTAATCAGAAAGTTTTATTTTCTGTTTTCAGAAATAATTACTTGTGGTTGACGAAAAATATAATTTTGTACAATGTGGTTTAGGTAAAAATAGTATAATAGGAGTGTGCGGAACGTGGTTTATATGTTTCTAACGCGAGTCATTAGTTATTATTTAATTATTTATGTAAACGTGTGTCTTGTTAAGTTGTTCGGTCAAAGTCAAGCCGACACGGCTTTTCAAAAACAATCGGACAAGTGACGATCCTAATAGATGACGCACTTTATCAAATCCTAGTTTCCTTCTTCCTTTGTGACAACTAGGGGTGGGCGTTCGGGTACCCATTCGGGTTTCGGTTCAGTCCATTCGGGTTTCGGGTTTTCGGGGTCAAAGATTTCAGCCTCATTCGGGTATTTATAAATGTCGGTTCGGGTTCGGTTCGGATCTTTGCGGGTTCGGTTCGGGTTCGGATAACCCATTCAAATTATTTTTAAAATTTTAAAATTCATTATATACTTTAGATTTTCAAAATCTATAAGAAAGATAATATATTACATATTAATTTTAATAAAAAATATGTCAAAATACCTAAATTTAACATATATATTGGTTTTCTTTGAATATTTGGATAGAGAATCAATATATATTTAACTATTTTTGGTGTTTTTAGTATACTTTAGCTATTTAAAACATTTATTTTTTACTATTTTCATATATTTTTCGAGTATTTTTGAAAACTTAAAGGTATCTTATATATTTTGAATGTTTTTAATATACATTATATCTAAAAATAATTTATATATTTAAGTATATAAATCTATTTCGGATACATTCGGGTACCCGAAATACTTCGGTTCGGATCGGGTTCGGTTTCGGTTTTTTAAATACCAAAATTTTGAACCCGTTCGGATATTTAATCAATTTTGGTTCGGATTCGGTGCTACTTTTTCGGATCGGGTTCGGTTCGGTTTTTCGGGTTCGGATTTTTTGCCCAGCCCTAGTGACAACACTGACAAAAAAAAAAGTTTCCTTCTTCCTACTTTTAATTTTTAAGAACCCAATTAGATTTACGATAACATAGCTTAATTACTCTCAGAGACTTCCAACAGTTATATATATTCTGTTTAGTCAAGCCTACTCGGCGTTTCAAAAACTACTGGGACAATCGACAATTTTGGAAGACTTGATCTCTTTTTCATTTATTTATTTTTGCATTTTTTCCATTTATTTTTACCATTCAATAATGTCAAAAAATCATATGTTTAACCGAATAATTTATGCGAAGATTAGAGATCAGATCACCAAAAAGCATATATTAACCTTAAGCATATCCACCATCCGAAAAGAAACTTGACTGAGCTAGAGATGGAATAACCGAATAACCAAGTGCTGATCATTTTGGACTTTATCATGCATTATACTATATTATATACTTCATTCCTTTCACATGATCACATCTCGTTCCACGTACAAATGTTATCTAGATCTATGATATTAAATATTACAATCATATAAAAAAATCTAACGCACCGTAGAAAAGCTCATTTTTGAAAATTCAAACCATTTGTTATCAGTTGATGAAATCTTGTTGTATTGTGGAAGTGTGTAATACTGTAACCTACAAATCCTATAAAATATACTCGAATTACAAACTTACAATCATAACAGATCATGTTTTTCTGGTTATATTCGTAGCAGTTTTTGTGATCAAAGTGTTCAAAAGATGGACCCCCATTGACGAATGTCGTAAAGAAAAAGTATGGCTGCTAATAGTTTCTTTATTAAGAAAAAATCGAAGTAGGTTGGTTCTCACAACACTCAACGAACAATTTAGTCATAAATCAGATAATTGTTTAGTTTGCAAAAAAAAAGAAAAAAACCTCCATATAACATGAAATTATTTATAATCAAGGGCTAAATTCATTTTGAATGATTTATTAGCTAGTTAGATGCCAATACGCCATGCACACATTCACGGTATTTATGTTTTGGTCTACACTATGAATGGGTTATAGGGTGTCCAAGAAAAAGATCTGACCGACCAAAAATTAAACGAATTTGGAGAGTGAAAAAATAATAAAACATAGGTCGGTGATGGGATATATTGGACGTCATTGGTGATGATAAAGTTAGGAACTTAGGAAAATGAAAATACAAGTGGACAAAAAATCAACCAAAAAGCAAAACTATTCTCGTCCAGAAGACAGAACAGAAGCAGCCAAGTAACGAAAGCACAATTCCTTTCCTTTCCTGTATTTTGAAGACTTTGACCTATTTGACCGTGGACTTCGAAACACCTTACACACGAGTGGTTTGGTCTAGAGCCATTCCTTCCTTGTTTGTCTTCTTCATCATTTTAATAAAAGAAATAGCCATCTAGTTTTTTATTAAGATTCAGAAAACAAAAGGCATAGACCCATACGTTTTATTAATTATGGAAAATGTCATATTCAATTGACAAAAAAAATTAGATGAATACATTGCAGATAATCCAATTACAAAGTGTTGCATGTCATCTCCTTATATATAAAAATATGTCTACGTTTCTGTTAGTCAAAAATCTGAAGTAGACATGGATACCAAAACATAGAAATCTAGATTAATTTTGTTTTCAATTTCTTTAAAAGTATCGCCCCGATACTATAGCTATTTCTGAAACCAAAGAAGTAATGGAATTGAAGTTTGTTTTACATTTTCAAGAGTTAAAACTATAATGGTTTTCTTTTCCTTTGTGATATTATTCTGTATCTTGGACCTCTTGGTTAGTTAAGCAGTAGGACCTCCAGAGATGCATTGAACTTAGCTAAAGGAACAAAATGCCGTACAATTCAAAGGTTCATGAACTAATAAAGGTCTAAAACATGTGTTGTCTATAAATATATTAATATGATATTCTTAATTCCTCTTGCCTTTTTGGAAATGGTCTTTTTGTTTTTGTCTCTAGTGACCACGTTCACTTAATAACATGACCAAGTATGAAAAAACAAAGACTAATCGCAAATGCTGGAGTCTACTCTTCTTCTTTTTTGAGAAAGAAAAAAAGAGTGGTTTTGCTAGAGTCTACTCTCTTGCACATATTGTTTTACTTGTCTTCACGTCATTCTTTCCTAATTAGGTAGTTTATTTCTTATATTGATAGATGAAAAGCTGCATAATACATTACCCTTAAATAGTGTTGCATCTGTGTATCTTAAATCTCTGTTGTACCAGTAAAATGCCCAGCACTCGTGGGTCGGACGTAGTCCGACCGAGTGCGGGCGATACTCGTTATCAAGGTTGACATCTGGGGGGTGCGGGGGACTGTGGCCCCCGCGGTACGATATGCCTTTTCGGTTTAGGAAAGTTACTATTTCTATTGAGAAAAAGAAATCGGGTTTTTTTGAGGCTGTATAAATATGGGTCTAAAGGTTTGTAAATTATTATCACATCATTAATAAGAAACCCTAAACGGGTATTTGCCTCAATACGTTTTCTTCTCTATTCTTCTTCTAACCTAAACGACGGCTGTTCACAACAAGTGGTATCAGAGCTTTAGGTTGCGAACCCTAAAGGATGACCGGAGGAAATTCTCTTAAATTCGATGTTCCAAGATTCGATGGGAAGGGAAATTTCGGTCTGTGGCAATGGCGTGTTAAGGACTTGCTTACGCAGCAAGGGATGAAGAAGTCTCTGTTGGAGACGAAACCGGAAGCGATGGATCAGGATGATTGGGAAGAGATGCAGGATAAGGCCGTCTCAACGATTCGACTCTGTTTGTCGGATGACATAACACATCAGGTGATGGACCTCACAACTTGTAAGGAGATGTGGGATAAGTTGGAAAAGATGTATATGTCAAAATCGTTATCTAGCAAACTATACCTCAAGCAGAGGTTGTTCGGTTTGAAGATGTCTGAGAGCGGGGATCTGGTTGCACACGTCAACAACTTTAATCAAATCATCGGGGATCTGGTTCGTGTGGATGTGAAGATTGAGGACGAAGATCAAGCCATGATCTTGCTGTGTTCTCTGCCTCCTCAATATGAGACGTTGTTAACAGCTCTAACAGTCGATAAAACGACCATAAAGCTGGAGACAGTTTCTGCAGCACTACTCTCTCACCATGAGAGAAGGCAGAATACAGGCGTGGGTGACAACTCTCAAGGTGACGGGCTGTATGTCAGTCAGGATAGAGGAAGGCAGCGGGGAAAGCAGCAGGATGATACTAGCAAGAAAAGGTCAAAGTCAAAGTTCGGGAAGAAAGTAGTCTGCTATAGGTGTGGCAAGCCTGGCCACTATAGGAGAGACTGTCCGGACAAAGGGCAGAATTCGAAGGAGACATCGAACTCTGCAAACATGGTTCAGAAGGTGGAAGACTCGGAAGGATCAGCTGATTCGGATATGCTTGCTGTTACGTCAGGTGATCACTCGGATACCTGGATAATGGATACGGGCGCTTCATTCCACATGACCCCTAACAGGGAGTGGTTTGAAACGTACAAGGCTGGAAACATGGGCTCTGTTCGACTTGCGGATGACAAGGCGTGTGGTGTTGTGGGCATTGGACAAGTCAAGTTTCGGATGTATGATGGGACTATCAGGACATTAATTGATGTCAGACACATACCAGTCATGAAGAAGAATCTGATATCTCTGGGGTTGCTACATAGAAACGGCTTCAAGTACAAATCAGATGATGATGAAGTATTGAAGGTTTTCAAAGGTTCTATGATGGTGATGAAGGGACAGATGACAGCCGGAAGCGTATATCGGTTGATAGGGAACGTGGTTGTAGGTGGTGCTGCAGCTGCAGTTTCTGAGTCGGAGTGTACAACCTTGTGGCATATGCGTATGGGTCACATTGGGGAACACGGTTTGAAAGAGCTCTTTAGAAGGGGTCTTCTGGACGGGTTAAAGGATTGCAAGATGGAGTTTTGCAAGTTCTGTGTGATGGGAAAACAGTCCAAGGTATCTTTTAAGACGGGCCAACACACGACAAAAGGTCTTATTGACTATGTCCATTCTGATGTGTGGGGGCCAACTCGGGTGCAATCTATGGGAGGATCAAGATACTTCGTTTTATTCATCGATGACTTCTCTAAGAAGGTTTGGGTTTACTTCATGAAGCAGAAATCTGAGGTGTTCGAAAACTTCAAGGTTTGGAAAGCTGAAGTAGAAAATCAGACGGAGAGAAAGGTGAAGTACTTGAGATCGGATAATGGCACAGAGTATACTGACGGGAAGTTCCAGAAGTTTTGTGCGGAGCATGGCATTCAGAGGCACTTTACAGTGCGTAAAACACCTCAGCAAAACGGTGTCGTTGAAAGAATGAACCGTTCGATTGCAGAGAAAGCAAGGTGTTTGAGGTTGAATGCAGGGTTAGCAAAGCAGTTCTGGGCGGAAGCAGTAAACATGGCAGTCTATCTCATCAATAGATCGCCAAGAAGTTCCTTAGAAGGGAAGGTCGCAGAAGAGGTGTGGACTGGGGTAGATATTGATCTATCAAACTTGAGGATATTTGGATGTCCAGCTTACATGCTAGTTGCGGGAGATGAAAGATCAAAGCTGGATTCGAAATCCAAGAAGTGCATCTTTCTAGGCTTTGAGAAAGGTGTTAAAGGATTCAAGTTATGGGATCCTGAGGCAAGGAAAAGGGTGTTTAGTCGAGATGTGGTCTTTGACGAGCAGTATATGGTGCAGCAGGCGATATCAGACCGAGTGCCTGTGACCATTGAGACTATCACGGATTCTGAAGTTACTCAGGAGGAGTCTGGTGCAGATAAACCAGATGAAGTTAGTGATGAGCGATCTGTGGAAGTGGCACAGAAAGAGGTTCAACGTGGAACAGAGGAGAGTTTGGTTTCTAGAAGACCAAAACGTGCAATAAAGGCTCCAGTCAGGTTCGGGTTTGAAGACATGGTCAACTATGCTCTTATGGTCGAGATGAATGATCCTACCACCTATCATGAAGCTATTAATAGCGATGAGAGGGATGAATGGATTGGTTCTATGACGGAAGAGGCAGTAAGTCTGGATAAGAACGAGACTTGGGATCTTGTGGAGTTACCTGAAGGGAAGAGAGCAATTGGCTGCATGTGGATCTACAAGAAGAAGGAAGGGATGTCTGTGAAAGAACCTAAGAAGTTCAAGTCCAGAGTAGTGGCAAAAGGGTACTCGCAGAAGAAAGGAATAGACTACGACGAGATATTCTCGCCGGTAGTACGACACACTTCCATACGAGCTGTGTTGGGTTTGGTAGCTGTTTGGGATCTGCATCTTGAGCAGATGGACGTGAAAACGGCCTTCCTTCATGGAGAGTTGGAGGAGGAAATATATATGGAGCAACCTGAAGGTTTGGTTAAGCCTGGAGAAGAGCATCTGGTGTGTAGATTGAAGAAGTCTTTATACGGTTTGAAGCAGGCTCCAAGGCAGTGGTACAAACGGTTTGATTCATATATGATGAAAATAGGCTATCAAAGGTGCGAGTACGATTGCTGTGTGTATGTCAAGTCCCTTGACCATTCTCCCATATTCCTGCTGTTATATGTTGATGATATGCTCATTGCTGCAAACGATATGGATGACATAAATCGTTTGAAAGGGTTACTGGGACGAGAGTTTGAGATGAAGGATCTTGGTGCTGCAAAGAAGATTCTTGGAATGGAGATTCGCAGGGATAGAAGCTCTAAGAGGTTATGGCTTTCTCAGAAGAGCTACATTAAAAAGGTGTTAGAACGTTTTGATATGTCGAATTCAAAACCAGTCTCTACACCATTGGCGAAGCACTTCATACTTACAGCAGAGCAAAGTCCAAAGTCTGCTGAAGAACTCAAAGATATGGCGGAGGTTCCTTATGCTAGCGCAGTTGGTTGTTTGATGTATGCAATGGTGTGTACAAGACCGGACCTAGCACAAGCAGTTAGTCAAGTCAGTAAGTACATGTCGAATCCTGGAAGAAGACATTGGGATGCTGTGAAGTGGATCCTAAGATACTTGCGAGGTACAAGTGATTATGGGCTTATGTTTGGTGGAGAAGTGCAGGATTCAGTTATTGGGTTCGTGGATTCAGATTATGGTGGAGATCTTGATAATAGCAGGTCAACTACGGGGTATGTATTTACTCTTGTAGGAGCACCTATTTGCTGGAGATCGGTACAACAAGGTATTGTAGCGATGTCAACCACTGAAGCTGAATACATGGCACTTGGAGAAGCAGCTAAGGAAGCAGTATGGGTACAAGGACTTGTATCCGAGTTGGGTGTTGATCAAGAAGGTGTTCAGCTACACTGTGATAGTCAAAGCGCGTTATGTTTGGCTAAGAATCAAGTGTATCATGGAAGGACGAAGCACATACGTATAAGGTTTCACAAGATAAGGGAGTTAGCAGCTTCTGGAGAAGTCTTATTGGAGAAGGTGCATACGTCGGAGAATCCAGCTGACATGTTGACCAAGCCTGTTACAACGGAGAAGTTCAAGCATTGCTTGAATCTGCTCCGTGTTTGCCAATGCTAAGAAGCAATGGAGGTTCTCCCCAGAAGATAGACGGGATAAGGAGTTTTGTAGAGATTTTTCGTCAAGGTGGTGTTTGTTGCATCTGTGTGTCTTAAATCTCTGTTGTACCAGTAAAATGCCCAGCACTCGTGGGTCGGACGTAGTCCGACCGAGTGCGGGCGATACTCGTTATCAAGGTTGACATCTGGGGGGTGTCTATTGAGAAAAGGAAATCGGGTTTTTTGAGGCTGTATAAATATGGGTCTAAGGGTTTGTAAATTATTATCACATCATTAATAAGAAACCCTAAACGGGTATTTGCCTCAATACGTTTTCTTCTCTATTTTTCTTCTAACCTAAACGACGGCTGTTCACAACAAATAGTTTTAATATATTTTATTGATCTAACTCTGATCATAAAATTTTCCTAGTTGCAAAAAAAAAAAAAAAAAAAATCCTATTGAAAAACAAAGGTTCTATTTACTGCTACTTAAAACAAAATGGAACGTAAAACAAATTTGCTCAAAAAAAAAGGAACGTTAAACAAAAAAAAACAACATGGAACTGACTGTGACATGAATTCAATGAATGATTCTTCAAATAGTATACATTACCGTAAAAGTGATTAAGTGAAGCCATTATTATAGTCTTAGCCATCAGAGCTACAGTGTGTTTCCGTGAATTACACGTTTTTCTTTGACATCTATTTTGTATATATATCAATATTTAGTTCGATGGTTCAAATTGGCTTCACGTCTCTTTTGATTTCTTTG
Source organism: Raphanus raphanistrum subsp. raphanistrum (assembly GCA_019706035.1). Lineage (NCBI taxonomy): Eukaryota > Viridiplantae > Streptophyta > Magnoliopsida > Brassicales > Brassicaceae > Raphanus > Raphanus raphanistrum. The sequence continues at coordinate 57,966,460 of CM033988.1, forward strand.
AAATAAAAGTTAATACTTTTATTTATGGTAGATGGCCGACCAAAAAGGACTTGTCTACGAATAATATAATACGGTTTCTATTGATTCAAATATTCTCCTGACGAATTCGTGTAAGAGTCTTATTGGCAATCCAGTGCATGTCTCTAAATAAGATAAACCAATGAAATGTTACTCGTAGTTGCATAATACTATTCATATCAGATTATCATTTTTCCTGCCAATTATGTAGTAATTAGATTATAAACTTTGAATAATCTTCTTTTTTTTGGTCAAATAAACTTCGATAAATCTATGATAGCATGTTTGCTCTTAAAAGGAGATTGAAACTAAACTGAAAAAGAAAGTTTTTTTTTAATAAAAACTGAAAAAGAAAGACGTCAGTAACTATTCTTAAATACATTTCGAAAATATTTACATGTAAATAAAAGTAAGATATCAGTAACTATTTTTTGTATCTCCATAAAAGCCAAAGATTTAAATGTTAAATATATCTGATTAAAAGCCCAACCTTTAAAATCATAAATTAAAAGTCCGTGTTTGCTATTGACGCATTAATCTAATCGCAACTCCATATAGCAGAAATGCAAAGGAGTGGAATCAGCGATACATACCTTCTTTGAATGTCCGTTTGCAAAAGAAGTATGGAGCCTGATCCCACTTAAATATGTAGTTCACCTAGCTACAGGAGGAAGCTTCAAAGATGCAGTAGTGGCATTCCGGCAAGCAATTTGCCTTCCACCGACAGGGGTGTCTACCTTCATTCTCCCTTGGATCTGCTGGACTATTTGGACCACCAGAAATCTTGCGCTTTTTGAGAAAAGATACCTATCCCCTGTGGAGGTGGTAACAAAAGGTCTCAGATTAGCCAGAGAATGGAGTTTCGCACAGGAAAAGAAAGTGAGCACAATGAAACCGATACCTTCAGTGACCAGATCGCTTTGTCCTCCGTCAGTAGCAACGACCGTAACGATAGGCAAATCAGACGCAGCTTTTGATAGTAACACAAATCGAGCAGGCCTTGCTTGGATCTTCACAGATTAAACAGGTAACAGAATAGGACAAGGCTCCACAACTCAGGACTTCATCGGATCTCCTCTAATTGCTGAAGCAGTAGCGCTCCGATCAGCAGTTCTCTCCGCGTTGGACCACGAGATTTCACATCTCAAGATGTTCTCCGACAACAAAACGCTCATCAGAGCAATCTCAAACGACATGCAGGTCTCGGAAATCTTTGGTATTGTTAAAGATATCCAACAGATGACCTCTGCTTTTGTCGGCATAAACTTCTATCATCTTTCTCGTTTGCAAAACTGTGAGGCTGATCACTTGGCTAAACAGGTTCTTCATATTTCTGTGTAATGGACCCCCTTTAGGGGAAGACTTGGGCCTGAGGCCATTTATGTTTAATGAATGAATTGGTGTCACAAAAAAAAAAAAACTCCATATAGCAGACGATGTCACCAATTCACTGAACAAGTAAGAGAGCAAACACTGTATAGACAATTCAATTATTGTACAAATTGTAGCAATCTTTTCATCGGATTAGAAGTCAGTTGCTTCATAATCAATTTTCTCCAACTTGGAAACTTATGTTTGGAACTTTCACAGCCACAAATAAAAACTCTTTGTGTCACATTAACAAAAAGTGTCAAAATAAGAAAATCAAATGGATGCATTAGCATCTCGTGACTAATAGAACTATCAATGGATATCAAGCTTTCACAAGAGAAACACAGAATCAAACAATTGTATAGAGACACACAAATTATCTGTAGATGCGAAGATCATCAAAACTGGAAATCTAACAAAAAACTTAGTTAATACCACCAAACAAAAAAAACAGGGAAGAGATTACGCTTTTTTTCTGTTTCATTAGTAAAAGAACCAAACAGGTAAAAAAACATTACCATATCCAACCAATCCAAAGACAATTTCTTAAACTCGATGAAGCAAAATCAGAAATTTATGTACACAAAAAAAAAAGAAACGTCAAAGAAAAATCTTGTAAAAAGATTGGCGACTCGTGACAGGTTAATATCATGGGGTTTAGAAGTTCTCCAGCATGCTTGCTTTGTGGTATGGGAGATGAATCAGCAGCTATAGAGACAGTGTGCTTGTGTTTAAATTGAAACACAAGTAAGAAACAGAGCATGAGAATGAGTGAACAAACAGAGCAAAACTGAGTGAGAAAGAGAAGGGCTGGCCGTGAGACTAAAGAGTGGAGAGGTCGGTCAAGCCAAAGAAAATCACAACACTAGGCCTTTAGCGTTGATCGTCAGGGACATAACTCTACAGCTGCCTTCAAAGCTATTCTCACTGGTTTGAAAGAGTCCAAAGCTAACTGATTTCTCACAAGAAAAGAAAAATTGCTTGCTTCACATATGCTTCATTATTCTCTTTGTCTAGTGATTTGTAGTATTTGAAAAGTTCATCTCTTTCTTTGTCCGAAAAAAAAGTTCATCATCTATTTCATTTGTGGGTCTGTAAAAACATTCTCTTTTCAGAAATTGTATTCTTATTTGAAAAAAAATCTTGTAAACCATGGATCTCTATCTCTTCAAGAATGAGATTCGCCTAAAAAAAGATAACTTGTCGTCGTAAAGAGAAAAAAATAAAAAGAGAAAGAGAAAAAAGATTTGTAATATTAAAAAAAAAATTAATTAAAAAATTATTATATAGTTAAGTTTTAGTTATAGTACAACGAAAAAGAGGGGAACGTTGAGTTCTTAGTTTTAGTTAGGGGAAAGTGTGTTGGGAAAGGAAAAAAGTGTGCCAGGAGCGTTGTAAGTGTAAAACTGCGTAAATCTTTCTTAATGAATCCACCATTTTGTTTGTGATCAAAAAGAAAAAAAATCCACCATAAAATCTCCATAAACCTCGCCTGAAGTTTACCTATATATACATACTTGCTCACTTTCTTTTATCAATACTCAAAATCATTCACAAAGAAATTACTAGCTAGCTAGTAAGAGAGATGGCTATGGCAGATGCTTCTGGACCTCAATTCAATTCTACCAACGGCGATGCTCATTCTGATCAGATTATTGTCCCTGAGGTTTGTTACTTTTTCTTGTTGTTTAATCTAATCTCAAGATTTTGCTCAAAAACCCTAGAATATATATATATATTTTTTTGTAACCAAAACCCTAGAATATCATGATGTCGACAGTTTATAGATTTGGCTCAAATCCCTTAAACATATGTTTTTGTTTTGTTTTTAACCTTAAGAAAACTCGTTTATTTCTGTCCTCATGTTATTTCATTTGCCTTTTTGTAGTAGCTGTTTATTGGGTTCTATGAACGCCTCTGAGTGTTCGGAGAACAATGTTACTTTCAGTGTTATATTTTTTTTAGAAATATATAAGCAAATGACATAATACGTCTGTTTGATCTATAATCACCAAGTTTAATTAGAGATTTGGCACAAACCCCCGTAAACATTTGTTTTCATTTTGTTTTTAATCTTAACAAAACTCACAGGTGTATTCGCTTGATTTATAATATTACTTATTAACTGAACTAGTCAAAATCCAATAAATGTCCATAAAATGAAGAAATAGCTGTCGTAGTCAATAGAACAGACGTGAAAACATACAGATAATCTTGATTTTGTACTTCTTAGATATAAGCAAATGACAGAATACGTTTGTTTGATCAACAATTTTGTTTGATGTCTTTACATATATATGCAGAATAAGAGCTGGAAAAATTTCTTTGCCTACTTAGGACCTGGTTTTCTTGTTGCAATTGCATATATTGATCCTGGAAACTGTAAGATCATAAACCAGATTCACTTTCCTATATCATTTTCATTAACTATTAGATGATTAATGCTTTTTCTTTTTTATTCTTCATGTGTTTTGCAGTTGAGACTGATCTACAAGCCGGAGCACAATACAAGTATGAGGTGCATAAACTCTTCCCCTACTCACCTTATTTTTTTTCAATTAAGAAAAATATTGATTTCTGTGTAATAAACAGTTACTTTGGATCATATTGGTAGCTTCTTGTGCGGGTTTAGTGATTCAATCTCTGGCTGCCAATCTTGGTGTTGTCACAGGTTATGTTACTTTTGGTAAGAAGTTTTTATACATCAACTTTGCTGAGTTTATTTTGGTTATATATATGATCACAGGAAAACATTTAGCTGAGCATTGTAGAGCTGAATACTCCAAAGTTCCAAATTTTTTGCTATGGCTTGTTGCTGAAGTTGCAATAGTCGCTTGTGATATTCCAGAAGGTACCAACTTTCTATACTAAGTGTTACTGTGTTTCTATAATTTCTCTGTTAGTGCTAATTAATTATTGCCATACTTGGTTTACTTTCTTATATAGTAATCGGAACAGCTTTTGCTCTGAACATGCTCTTTAGCATACCTGTATGGATTGGTGTTCTTCTTACAGGCTTAAGTACACTGATGCTTCTGGCTCTTCAACGATACGGGGTATTTCCTTTCTTTGATCATTTTCATCTCACGGTTCTATGTATAGTCAAGTCTTATGATGTTTGTCATTCACAGGTAAGAAAGCTGGAGTTCTTGGTTGCATTTCTTGTGTTCACAATGGCTATATGCTTCGTTATCGAGCTACACTACTCAAAGCCAGACGCTGGAGAAATCCTACATGGTCTCTTTGTTCCACAACTCAAAGGAAATGGTGCAACTGGTCTTGCAATCTCTTTGCTTGGGGCCATGGTTATGCCGTAAGCTCACTCTCTCTCTCTCTCTCTCTCTTCACCCATCTTCGTTATAAAAATCTTATGCGACTGGTGTCTTTTCCACAGGCACAATCTCTTCCTTCACTCTGCTTTGGTTCTCTCCAGAAAAATACCACGTTCAGCTACTGGCATCAAGGAGGCTTGTAGGTTTTACCTGATAGAAAGCGGATTGGCTCTAATGGTGGCCTTTCTCATAAACGTCTCTGTGATATCAGTAAGTGGTGCTGTTTGTAATGCACCAGACCTAACCCCTGAAGACCGTTCTAAATGTGAGGATTTGGACTTAAACAAGGCTTCCTTTCTGCTAAGGGTTAGTTGCTTGCTTCCTACGGCTTTTGCTTCTTTCTATAATGTTTTAGAAACATTGAACTTTTGTTTTGTTTCCTTTGTTTTGAAACAGAACGTTGTGGGTAAATGGAGCTCAAAGCTGTTCGCTATCGCACTTCTTGCTTCAGGGCAGAGCTCGACTATAACCGGAACATATGCTGGACAATACGTGATGCAAGGGTTTCTTGATCTAAGACTCAAGCCATGGCTCAGAAACTCTCTAACAAGATGCTTAGCTATTATCCCAAGTCTAGTCGTTGCTCTCATTGGTGGTTCAGCTGGAGCTGGAAAGTTAATCATCATTGCCTCGGTAACACACTTACTCATTCCCATCTCTACACACATTTTTATATGTATATGACCTTACCACACCAAATCTAATAATTGATTGAACAAACTATAAACAGATGATCCTGTCCTTTGAGCTGCCGTTTGCACTAGTTCCTCTTCTCAAGTTCACTAGCTGCAAAACTAAGATGGGTTCACACGTAAACCATATGGCGGTATGTAACATTCAAAAACACCTTTTCACTAAACCAAAGAAAAAAATATCTCTTAACTTCATATGTTTCTTCTTCTTTCTAAACAGATTTCAGCTTTGACATGGTTGATTGGTGGTTTAATCATCGGGATAAACATATACTATATAGTAAGCAGTGTCATTAAACTGCTTATTCATAGTCACATGAAGCTTGTCCTTGTCATCTTCTGCGGAACCATTGGGTTTTCGGGCATTGCCATCTACTTAGCTTCCATAGGGTACCTTGTCTTCCGAAAAAACAGAGAAACTAGTCCTCTCCCTGCATCAACCAGTTCGCAAAATGTGGAGACACTTCCAAGACAAGACATTATCGACATGCTTTAACATCCGATGTTGAAGTCGACAAAGACCTCTAGATATTGCTAGTGGACAGGTTATTAGACCTTAGGAATTGTTTTTTTTTCTTTCTAGTAGGTTTTGTTTATGTAAGGGACAACGTTAGAATAACACCAGAAAATAAAATAATTTCTTCCACAATCATATCATACATCATTATATTTGAGTGACATTCTCGATTACAAAAAGAAAAGACCATTCAGCTACATATAATCATATATATATGCTTCAAGATTAAACGAATAACTTGGTCATATTCAAACGTATTACTTTAGAATAAAACTTATTATGTGGGTGTATGATCAGAGATCATGCGTGGTGGTATCGTGTTTTAGGAATCTATTATATATGACGTTGTTTGAGTCGAATCTTGAGGAAGAGGCAGATGACCTTTCTCTTGCAAGCTTATGACAGATTCGTAGAGAGATTGCTTGATGGGTGTAAACTCCAACCCTAAGCCTTTTATTTTTTGAGTTGTGAACTTGTATGGCTTTGCTCTTGGATTCTTCTCGTCCGAACACCTACAAAAATATTATAAATAAGCACACTATATGTTAATAACATAGCCTGGAAATGGCTTCTGTATATCACTCTAAAATAACGTATCAACTATTGAACTAGCCAAAAGAGACACAAGTCATGAAACTAGTGAGTAGGTGAAGAAAGAACATATACAGTTTACACTCTAGTTCTTTTTGTCAAATGGAGATAGACCATTAACAAAACTAACATTTTAACTATTATATTAAAATAGAAGTCACAACTTCATTTCATGTGTGATATTTTAAGTTGGACCATTGTTTAAAAGATTTATAAAATACACATAACTTAACTATAATATCTTCATTTTTATTTAAAATAAAAATAAATATTAATTTAAGAAAATTCTAACAAAATCTTTGAAGAATATTTTCAGAATCTTTTCAAAGTTTATTTTCGAAAATTGATTAATTTAAATTTTAGTTCTCATAAAATATAATCAGAAATTTAAATTTAATTTAGTTTTTATTTATAAACAAAAAATAAAAACTATATAAAATATTGTAATAATAACAACCACCTAAAATGATTACTTACATTTTACAAAGATTTTAAAAAGATTTTGTTGGAAAGCAATATACATTTCTGTTTAATTATATAACATGTATAAAAAATTAACTTATCTTAAAATTTATATATACACTAATCTATTATATAAATTGAATAAACAAAACAAATTACTAAAAAAAATCTAACACTTTGAATTACGGGCCGAGATCATAATAAATTAAATACAAAATAATTCTGAAGTACGCCATTTCTAACGAATCTATCATTTTAATTAAAACTATTACATTGAACTAAATATGATAAAATTATTTTAAGTTGATAATTTAGTATTTTTATTTTCATAAATATAAAACATTTATTCTAAACATATAATATGTTGGTAGAATGGTTTAACATTAATAAACTATATAATACATGTATAAAAAATTAACTTTTCTTAAACTTTTATATATATAATAATTTTAATATAAACTGGATAAACAAAACAAATTTCTCAAGAAAATCTAGCATTTTGAATTACAGGTCGGGATCATAATAAATTAAATATAAAATAATTCTCAAGTATGTCATTTTTAATCATCAAAATCAAATTCAATAGAAAAAATTAAATACATAATAAGAAGCAACATATATATATATATATATATGATCATTTGAAATAATTAGTTAATTAACAGCATGACAACTATAAAATTATTGTAGTTGAAATAGTGATTTAAACATTTAAATATATGAATAATCTTAACAATATATATTAATTAAATAAAACAAATATATATATAAACATGAAAATAAATATCCGCACGGTTGTGCAGATCAAAATCTAGTCAATACTATTAAAATTGGATCATATGACCTATTGATATTTGGTTGTGTCCAACTTAAAAATTAAAAAATGCATAAATTTTGGATATAACTGCAACTATTTCTCTATTGCCTAATAATCGGGATACCTTTTTAATATAACTGCAACCATTAGTATAATTACCTAATATAACTGCACGATTTCTCTATCCACCTTTTGTAACTGCATTCGAAATTTATGAAACTTGCCTAATATAAATAACTGCAATCATTAAAGTACTTATGAAACTTGATTTATTTAATATAGTTACATAAAGTTATTTATTCTATTAAATTCATATCATAGAGAAATATTATACAAACACACAAACATAAAAATTATATTTCTGTAAAAAAAAATAAAAACAAAAACATAAGTATTCTAAAAAATTTATTTAGGACGGGTTAGTATCTAGTTGTAGTATAAATCCAACGGGAAAACACACATAAACACGTGTACATATAAGATTTTGCAAGATCTCAACGTAAGCAGTATGTGAAACATGATGTGGACCTTGTGATGTGAGAGTTAGTACATCCAAGGTTGTATTGATTAGACAAGATCGTGTTGATTTTGATACAGTTTTGACTTCTGAGTAAGTGTATAAAAGAAACAAACGTTTTGACTTACTTGGTGGGAAGCGGATACTCCGGGAAGAATTTAGCAAGAATCTCAACAACCTCACCGCGGTGAAGCGCAGTCTCGGCGAGGATGTAACGGCCAGAGGCAGAGGGTGATTCGTAGACCATAACATGGCCTAGTGCAACATCACGGACGTCCACGTAGACCTGAGTAAGATTAGCATAGGTCTTGGCTGAGCCGGTGAGATACTTGAGGATATGGACTAGGCTAGCGTTGACCGCCGACTGGAGCGGTGGTCCAAGAACTAGAACCGGGTTTAGCACCACCAAGTCCACACCTTTAGCCTTCGCAGTCTCCCATGCTGATTGTTCCGCCACCATCTTCCCATAGCAATACCAATTCTACAAGGCACCAAAAAATTATTTGAGAATTTTGAGAAATTAGGTTTTAAAGCTAAACACGTGACCTTATTACAGCCACATGGTTACATATATTTCGGTCGGTGGGTTTGAATAAAACTCCATGCCAAAAAATATATAGACAAAGATACCTTTGTGTTTTTGCAGAAATCAAGATCACTCCAACAATCTTCGTTGACTATGGTTTGAGGGTCACGGTTAGGGTTCATGTAAACAGCACCGATGGATGACGTGAACACCACACGCTTCACCTTGGCTTTAGCCGCTGCGTCGATCACGAACTTGGCTCCGTTCACCGCCGGCTCCAACATCGTCTCCTATTTACATTAATTAATAATTAAGAATATTAAAACAAAGAAAAAATAGTTATATATTGGATCAAGGAACTGAATTTTAAGAAGAAAAATAGTTACTAACGGGATCATCGGTCATCGGGGAAGCGGTATGGAAAACACCATCGCAGCCATCTATTGTGGCACATAGAGCTTCGTAGTCGAGAAGATCTGCACTGTGAAGAGTGAGTCTTTCCTTGGCTCCATCAAGCTCTCTGAGGTGGTTGTTCTTAGGATCAGCTGGGTTGCGCACGGTTCCTCTAACGTAGTAGCCTCTCTCCAAGAGTAACTTAACGATCCAAGAAGCAATGTAGCCACCGGCTCCAGTGACGCAAACGAGTTTCCCGTCGGCAGACATTTTTTCTGTTGGGTAAGAAGGTTTAAGGGACTTTGAGAGAGAGAAAGAGAGAATGTTAGTATAAGTTATGATGTGCCGTTTGGAGGAAGCATTGTGGTTTGTATTTATAGAGACTACAAAAGAAGTCACCGTTTCATAAGTTACTACTTGGCTTTATTTCACCTAACCAATGGTAAAGAGTTGGTGAATGAAGAAGGAACTATTGGGAAGCATATTTGATTTGATTTATTTAAGGGAGATTTGGCTGTATAACAAGAAAAAAATAAAACATAATACGAAAAATAACCAAAATGTCATACTTTTTTTATGCATATATTTCATTTTATGTAATACTGTTGTTTTGTCCTCGAGACCTATTGGTGCAACTTGCTAAAAAGAATTAAAATTCTTAATTATTATTTCTTCAAGGTAATTTGTGGCTTTTTGAATCACACATCTATTTTAACATTCTTTTATAGTTTTTGAATTAATGAAAGATCTCCGTCGACGGTTTTCTCAACTTCTTTCAATCCACTGATTTGCTTTCTACACAGTCGCTGCCATCGGTCTGCCCTCGGTTTCTTCGACTTCACGAAGTCTGTTGCAAAGGAGAAATTGTCTCACTTGTGAAATTGTCTATGAGAAAAGTTTGCCAGTCCAATCGGCTTCTTGGATTCCAAAAGCAAAAGTCGCAAAGACGCCGATTAATGTACGTATCTAAATTTGAAAGAAATCTATGTTGTATTGGAAGAATATGAACAGTTTTTGTTATTTTACTCTATTCTATTTATGCGTACAGAATAGAAATTTGAAACAATGTATATTTTTCATATTCATTATGCGTTATCTTTTGTTACTATACTATTTTATCATGTTCCATTAATGTAAATTTCGTAACTTCTAACTATTGTTACATGTTTTTAACCTATAAAAATCATACTATGAATCTATGTTGTATAGTTTAATATTACATAATATAATTTAAAACTACATAATATTATGAATCCTTTAGATTTTGATATTTGGATTTAGGGTTCATATTTGGGTTAGGATTTATTGATTAAAATTTAGGTTTAGTATTTAAAAGGATATGGTTAGGGTGAGGATTAATTTATTTCATGCAATCAGAGACATTTCATAATTTCAGTAGTATATACTATTTTATTTATTTTGATGCATTCTATTTCGCTTTAGGGTTTATAATTGAGTTTAGGGTTTATATTTGGGTAAGGGTTTAGTGATTAGACTTTAGAGTTTAATATTTAGAAGATGAGGTGGTATGGTTGACGTCAGCATTAACTTATTTCATGCAATCATAGATATTTAGTAATTCTACCTATATATATTATGTTATTTATTTTGTTCTATTCTATTTTGTTTTAGAGTTTATATTTCGTTTTATAGTTTATATTTTGGTTTAGAGTTGACTGATTAGAGTTTATGGTTTGTTATTTAGGGGTTAGGGTGAGATTAGGGATCATGGTTGAAATATGTTTAGTATTTAGAGGTTGTAGGTGATGTTATAATACTATATTACTTCGTTGATATGAAATAGAACATTAAATATATATGTATGTGATTAATAAAGGTATACATGTATGACTCGTCATTCTTTAATTTGGAATAATATTCATATGTTTTTGTCTTTATATTATGTATATTTCCAGAAAAACCAGTTCTAGTAAAATCCGTAGAAACGCGTATGGGTTCTAGGAATGTATCCTTAGAGTATTGGGTAGTTGTGGTTAAACCAGGTAAAATCTTTTATGAATTGACCACGTATTTCTCTCACAAATTTTATCTGGTACCTGCAAAAAGAAAGGATAAAACCAAATACTTTTTGGTACAAATGTTAGATACTACGTTGTGTCAAAATTATCGACATTTATCTAATTTGTATTCAAAATATGGTTAGTCGGTATGTAAGCCTATTATTTAAGGACACTAGAGAATAAGAGTGGAATAGTTTCAAAGTTGTAGGTGATAAGTGTAAATGCATTCCCGAAAAGGTCAAAAAGAATCGTGAAGCAAAAGTCTTTTGAATTTGACTTGTACTTGCCAAATGGAAAGAAAGCCTTATTTGGTTCTTTTAAACTTTACGAAATTGCCGAATATATTTTGAAACAACAAATAAGATTGTTACATATATATTTGAAACAACAAAAGAAAACTGCCAATTACTCCAACTATTAATTTTTTCTTTTCGCAGCATGCTAAATAATCATTAAGTTTTAGAATCCAGATATATGGTTCTAGACGACCTTGATAAGAAGTTAGTAAATTGAACGTACATTCTTTAAGATGTTATATAGAGCTAGTGCGTTGCAAAGAGTTTTATTTGATGTTTTATTTAATAAAAATATAAAATAATAAATTATTTTATTATAATTTTATGATTTTTCTCCGTATATTGTATGAAATTTATTTTATGAAAAAATTCATTTTTACTTTTCACGCATAAGTTCAAGTTAATGTTTGTATTTTATAATCATAATGTATAAATGAATTCTTATCAATTTTACACTTAGGACTAGAGAAAACACCCTACCTAAAAGTTTAAACTCAAACCAACTCAAAATAAAAATTAGAATAAAATAAAATAAAATAAAAATTAAATAACACCGATCAAGTCAATGATAACATTATAAACTTTTGTGTACTAATTAAACAAACTTTTAAATTTTTCTTTATGCTTTGATTTCTTACAAAAGAAAACATTCTACTTTATAAATCTCCATTTTATTTACAACTAGATATGAGCCCGTTGCGTTGCAACGGTTTTGTTTGATGTTTTAATTTAATAGAAAACATAAAATAATAATCATTTTACTATAGTTTTGTGATTGATTTGCATATGTTGTGTGAGATTTATTTTATAACTAAAAAATAATTTTCATACATAATTTCAAGTTAAAATTTGTATTTTACAATAATGGTACATAGATGAATTGTTATCAACTTTCTACTTGGATTAAAAAAACATTATACCTAAATTTTTGAATTGAACTCAATCCAAAATAAAAAAATTGAATGAAAAATAAGAAAATTGAAAGTCGAATAACGCCAATCAAGTAAATGACAACATTATACATTTTCTTATGTAATAACCTAATGTTTTATTAAATAATTTTTTGAAATTTTAATACTATTTTTTTTAAAGGAAAATGTTCTATTTTATAAATATCTTTTTTATTTACAATAAAAATAATATTAAACACTCCTTTACATTTTTGATTAGGATTATAGAAATAGAAAATTACTGTTATATAACCTTATACAATTAGCTTCTCTTTAGAATTTTAGAAATAAATAAATTTCTATAAAATAATTATTGCTAGTTACTAATAAATAATTTTAAAATTACTCTTTTTACAATTTCTATCAATAATAATTTTAAACTTATTTTTTTAAATTAATAATTTTTAGTATAATGTTCATCATTAAGTTCTCTATTAATTTTTTTATCAAATAAGTTTTTACAGTTCTCTTTTGGTTATGACTTAAAAATATGATACAAATCTTATTTTGGGAGTGCCTAGAAACGCTCGAGTGAGTGATGCTGTTAGAGATGGTTGCTGGAATGTTAGGGGTCAGCGAAGTAGAGCTTTCCCTTCTCTCCATCAGCGGATAAATGAAGAACAACCTCCTCTTTCGGAGAATGGTGTGGATATAAGGCTATGGCGGCAATCAGACAATCAATTTAAGAACCACTTCTCTACAATGGAGACATGGCAGCAGCTACGCGATAGACGACCGAAGGTTCTTTGGCACAAGGTGGTTTGGTTCACTCAGGGCATCCCACGTTACAGTTTCATAACTTGGCTGGCGCTTAAAAACAGATTATCCACGGGGGACAGAATGCGGTCTTGGGGAGTTCAGCAGCACTGCACACTTTGTGGAGAGCCTGATGAAACAAGAGATCATCTATTTTTTGCGTGTCCGTTCAGCTACACGGTGTGGGATAGTGTTGCTAGTCGCTTACTAGGCAGGAGGATAAACCCTGACTGGTCTACAACTCTGATCGTTATCCAGCAAGCCCGGTTCTCATCACTTGATGTAATACTGCTTCGAATGCTCTTTCAGACGACCATCTATGGAGTTTGGAGGGAGCGTAATGGGAGGAGACACCAGAAGCCATGGTCAACTGCTGATCAGATTGTGAGATCCATAGATAGAACAATGAGAAACCGCATTACTTCACTCAAGTATAGAGGCAATCACAAGCTTGAGGGGCTTATGCGGAGATGGTTTGAAGTATCGCCTTAGTACCTTTTTTTCTTTTTGACTCTTTCATTCTAAAATAGTCTTAGCTAGCCTATTCTTCTGTAAATGATTTGCTCTTTTGATCAATAAATTTGAAATTTCATCAAAAAAAAATATGATACAAATCTCTTTTGTTTAGGATTTTGTTTCAAGAAAAAAAGAAAAACAACTATTAGATATTCTTTTACAGTGTTTTAGGGTTTTAGAAAAATATATTAATAATATATAATTATTTACAATTATATTTTGTTTAGGATTTAGAAAAATAAAATTACTATGAAATAATTATTTCAAGTTAGTAATAGCTATTTTGCCATTTTTAAAAGTTGCCATTTTCAAAATTTGTTTTTAAAATATCACTAATATTTTTAAATTTTTAAAGTAATGACATATTTTTATTGATACATTCATAATCTAATTTTTTAATCGACACATGTTACAGTGATATCGAGTAGAATATTCGAAGTTATTTTTGGTTTATAAATGTTTTAACAAAAAAATATTAAAAATGAAAGTTAGTTAGTTATAAGAAAATAAAATTAATGTTACATTTTTATTCTATTTATAAATTTATAAAAGGAAAATTAATAATTTTATAATTAATTTTTCTTTAAGATTTTTATACACATAAATTGGTTTTTATAAAAAATTATGTTTAGTTAAAATTATATATTAATCTTATATTTACAAACACATATTCATCATATCCACACATACTCATGTACAACAACAACAACCTCATAATTAGAAAAAAATTATGTTAGCATCATAAGAGGTAACAAAGATGATAAAAAAAATTGAGTTGTATAAAGAAATTTAAAGAAAATACTCATGTAATATATTTCACATAAATACTATTATATTTTGTAAAAATAATATGTGGAAAGTAAACCTAAATATAGATGTGAAATATTTGTAACTTTTTGTCATAATTGTTTAACATACAATTATATATTAAAAATGAAAGTTAGTTAGATATAAGAAATTAATAAGAATATTTTTACAATTTTCTTTAGTTTAGACTTTAAAAAGGAATATTATTTATTTAAAAGTTAGTTTTTATTAAATCACTTATTGTACTTATTGGATTTTATAATTCGGGTTTGTTAATATTTATCTTGAAAGTTAATATTAATATTTTATAATTATCTTTCTTTAATATCTTTAAAAATAAAATTATAAAAAAAAATTAAAAATAATTATTTTCAAATAGATTTTTACAATTGTTATTTTTTGTTTAGGCTTAAATAAAAAAAAAGAAATTACGATCAATTTTTTTAACAATATGTAATTTTAAAAAACAGTATAATAGTAATTTTTATATAATCCTAAAAGAACCATAAAAGACTATTTTTGTAATGAATTCTTTTTTCTAAACCTCTTTTAAATCATAAAAAAAGAGAATTGTATAGTTTTTTTACACAGGTCACAATTTTTTTTAAAAAAATATTTACAAAGAAATAATTACTTTAAAATAGATTTTTACAATTATTTTCTTGTTTAGAAATTAAAAAAATGAAAATTACGATCAAATATATTTAAAAACATATAATGTAAAATACTAAAAATGGTAGTTTTGTAACTTTCCCTTTTTTAAAATACGAAATCCTAAAATATAATAAGATTTAAAAGACTATTTTTGTAATGAGAATTTTTGTTTTTCTTAATTTCCCTTAAATCCTTAAAAAAGAATTGTATCATATTTTGACACATGTCACAATCTTAAAATTTTATTGACACATGTCGCAATCAAAAAATTAAAATTACTATCATATATTTTTAACAATATATAATATAAAAATTGTAATTTTGTAAATTTTCCTTTTCCAAAAATACTAATTCATAAATTGAACTTTAAAATACTATTTTGTAATGGAAATTTTCTTATTCTCTTTTAAATCTTTTAAAAAAAATTGTATCATATTTTTGACACATGTAACCATCTTAAAAAAAGTTTGACACATGTCACAATCATGTTAATTAGTAACTTTGAAGAACCAAGCTTTATATAATAAGATTAAAAATAAAGTTTACTGTTGAATATTTTTTACATTTTTGAATAGGATTTTAGAAAAAAAAATTACTGTTACATAGTATTTTACAAATATCTTTCTTTAGAATTTCATATAAAATAAATTTCTATAAAATAACTATTTTTAGTTACTAATAAATTATTTAAATTACTATTTCTACAATTTCTATCAAGTCTTATGATGTTTGTCATTCACAGGTAAGAAAGTTGGAGTTCTTGGTTGCGTTTCTTGTGTTCACAATGGCTATATGCTTCGTCATTGAGCTACACTACTCAAAGCCAGACGCAGGAGAAGTCCTACATGGTCTTTTTGTTCCACAACTCAAAGGAAATGGTGCAACTGGTCTTGCAATCTCTTTGCGTGGGGCCATGGTTATGCCGTAAGCTCACACTCTCTCTCTTCTTCACCCATCTTCATTATATAATCTTATGCGACTGTGTCTTTTCCACAGGCACAATCTCTTCCTTCACTCTGCTTTGGTTCTCTCCAGAAAAATACCACGTTCAGCTACTGGCATCAAGGAGGCTTGTAGGTTTTACCTGATAGAAAGCGGATTGGCTCTAATGGTGGCCTTTCTCATAAACGTCTCTGTGATATCAGTAAGTGGTGCTGTTTGTAATGCACCAGACCTAACCCCTGAAGACCGTTCTAAATGTGAGGATTTGGACTTAAACAAGGCTTCCTCTCTGTTAAGGGTTAGTTGCTTGCTTCCTACGGCTTTTGCTTCTTTCTATAATGTTTTAGAAACATTAAACCTTTGTTTTGCTTCCTTTGTTTTGAAACAGAACGTTGTGGGTAAATGGAGCTCAAAGCTATTCGCTATCGCACTTCTTGCTTCAGGGCAGAGCTCAACTATAACCGGAACATATGCTGGACAATACGTGATGCAAGGGTTTCTTGATCTAAAACTCAAGCCATGGCTCAGAAACTCTCTAACAAGATGCTTAGCTATCATCCCAAGTCTAGTCGTTGCTCTCATTGGTGGTTCAGCTGGAGCTGGAAAGTTAATCATCATTGCCTCGGTAACACACTCATTCCCATCTCTAGACACATCTTTATATGCATATGACCTTACCACACCAAATCTAATAATTGATTGAACAAACTATAAACAGATGATCCTGTTCTTTGAGCTGCCGTTTGCACTAGTTCCTCTTCTCAAGTTCACTAGCTGCAAAACTAAGATGGGTTCACACGTAAACCATATGGCGGTATGTAACATTCAAAAACACCTTTTCACTAAACCAAAGAAAAAAATATCTCTTAACTTCATATGTTTCTTCTTCTTTCTAAACAGATTTCAGCTTTGACATGGTTGATTGGTGGTTTAATCATCGGGATAAACATATACTATATAGTAAGCAGTGTCATTAAACTGCTTATTCATAGTCACATGAAGCTTGTCCTTGTCATCTTCTGCGGAACTATTGGGTTTTCGGGCATTGCCATCTACTTAGCTTCCATAGGGTATCTTGTCTTCCGGAAAAACAGACAAACTAGTCCTCTCCCTGCATCAACCAGTTCGCAAAATGTGGAGACACTTCCAAGACAAGACATTATCGACATGCTTTAACATCCGATGTTGAAGTCGACAAAGACCTCTAGATATTGCTAGTGGACAGGTTCTTAGACCTTAGGAACTTTTTTTTTTCTAGTAGATTTTGTTTATTGAGAGAACGTTAGAATAACACCAGATAATAAAATCATTTCTTCCACAATCGTATCATACATCATACATTTGAGTGACATTCTCAATTACAAAAAGAAATGAGCATTCAGCTACACATAATTATATATATATGCTTCAAGATTAAACGAATCCAAACGTATCACTTTAGAATAGAACTTATTATGTGGGAGTATGATCAGAGATCATGCATGGTGGTATCGTGTTTTAGGAATCTATTATGACGTTGTTTGAGTCGAATCTTGAGGAAGAGGCAGATGACCTTTCTCTTGCAAGCTCTTGACAGATTCGTAGAGAGATTGCTTGATGGGTGTAAACCCCAAACCTAAGCCTTTTATCTTTTGAGTAGTGAATTTGTATGGCTTTGCTCTCGGATTCTTCTCGTCCGAACACCTACAAAAATATTATAAATAAGCACACTATATGTTAATGACATAGCCTGGAAATGGCTTCTTGTATATCACTCCAAAGTAACGTATCAACTACTGAACTAGCCAAAAGAGACACAAGTCATGAAACTAGTGACCAAACTATTGATGTAGGTGAAGAAAGAACATAACAGTTTACACTCTAGTTCTTTTGTCAAATGGAGTTAGACCAGTAACAAGACTAGACCCTTTATTTTAGTATAAATCCAACGAAAATAAAACACATAAACACGTGTACACATAGGATTTTGCAAGATCTCAACGTAAGCAGTAGGTGAAACATGATGTGGACCTTGTGATGTGCGAGTTAGTACATACGAATTTTGATATATGGAACAAATAGTAACACATTTCAACACCAACTCCCACTCATGTCCCTTTTATCCTAACTAATTATATTTATTGATTTGTTGAAAAAAGATTGTGTTAAAAAAAAATTGATTTGTTGAAAAAGCTAATCTTGATTAGATTGCTTCAAGAATCAATAATAAAAAAATCACACTCGAATAGTTTGTAAATCCAAGGTTGAATTGGTTAGACTGACAAGATCGTGTTGACTTTGATACAGTTTTGACTTCTGACTAAGTGTATAAAAGAAACAAACGTTTTGACTTACTTGGTGGGAAGCGGATACTCCGGGAAGAATTTAGCAAGAATCTCAACAACCTCACCGCGGTGAAGCGCAGTCTCGGCGAGGATGTAACGGCCAGAGGCAGAGGGTGATTCGTAGACCATAACATGGCCTAGTGCAACATCACGGACGTCCACGTAGACCTGAGTAAGGTTAGCATAGGTCTTGGCTGAGCCGGTGAGATACTTGAGGATATGGACTAGGCTAGCGTTGACCGCCGACTGGAGCGGTGGCCCAAGAACTAGAACCGGGTTTAGCACCACCAAGTCCACACCTTTAGCCTTCGCAGTCTCCCATGCTGATTGTTCCGCCACCATCTTCCCATAGCAATACCAATTCTACAAGGCACCAAAAAATTATTTGAGAATTTTGAGAAATTAGGTTTTAAAGCTAAACACGTGACCTTATTACAGCCACATGGTTACATATATTTCGGTCGGTGGGTTTGAATAAAACTCCATGCCAAAAAATATATAGACAAAGATACCTTTGTGTTTTTGCAGAAATCAAGATCACTCCAACAATCTTCGTTGACTATGGTTTGAGGGTCACGGTTAGGGTTCATGTAAACAGCACCGATGGATGACGTGAACACCACACGCTTCACCTTGGCTTTAGCCGCTGCGTCGATCACGAACTTGGCTCCGTTCACCGCCGGCTCCAACATCGTCTCCTATTTACATTAATTAATAATTAAGAATATTAAAACAAAGAAAAAATAGTTATATATTGGATCAAGGAACTGAATTTTAAGAAGAAAAA
Organism: Raphanus raphanistrum subsp. raphanistrum; assembly: GCA_019706035.1. Taxonomy (NCBI): domain Eukaryota; kingdom Viridiplantae; phylum Streptophyta; class Magnoliopsida; order Brassicales; family Brassicaceae; genus Raphanus; species Raphanus raphanistrum. The sequence goes on from CM033988.1 coordinate 57,985,749, forward strand.
AATAGTTACTAACGGGATCATCGGTCATCGGGGAAGCGGTATGGAAAACACCATCGCAGCCATCTATTGTGGCACATAGAGCTTCGTAGTCGAGAAGATCTGCACTGTGAAGAGTGAGTCTTTCCTTGGCTCCATCAAGCTCTCTGAGGTGGTTGTTCTTGGGATCAGCTGGGTTGCGCACGGTTCCTCTAACGGTGTAGCCTCTCTCCAAGAGTAACTTAACGATCCAAGAAGCAATGTAGCCACCGGCTCCAGTGACGCAAACGAGTTTCCCGTCGGCAGGCATTTTTTCTGTTGAGTAAGAAGGTTTAAGGGGCTTTAAGAGAGAGACAGAGAATGTTATAAGTTATGATGTGTCGTTTGGAGGAAGCATTGTGGTTTGTATTTATAGAGACTACAAAAGAAGTCACCGTTTCATAAGTTACTACTTGGCTTTATTCCACCTTACCAATGGTAAAGAGTTGGTGAATGAAGAAGGAACTATCGGGAATCATATTTGATTTGATTTGATTTATTTAAGGACACTAGAGAGTAGAATAGTTTCAAAGTTTGTAGGTGATGAGTGTAAATGCATTCCCATAAAAGGTCAAACAAAATCGTCAACCAAAGGTGTTGTGAATCTTACTTTTACATGCCAAGTGGAAATCCTTATTTGGTTGTCTTTTAAATTTTACGAAATTGCCATATATATTTGAAAACAGCAAAAGAAAATTGTCAAATATAGGAGTATATTTTAAAACAACAGAAGAAAATTGCCAATTACTCCAACTATTAAGCATTTTTTTATTGGCAGCATTCCCCAGTGATCATTAAAGTTTATAATCCATGTACATGGAGTTCTAGAAGACCTTGATAATAAGTTAGTAAATTGTACGTACGTTCTTTAAAATCGTATATACAAATCTATGAGCAGCCTTGTCTTTTTTTTAAAAAAAAATCGTTTCTTCTTGGTGTATCATTATCCATTATCTTGGCTTAAACCTATAATCTTATATACCCTAATTAAGAAAACAAGTGGTGGTGAGAGGTTGAGAATATTGACATTCACTATATTGCACATGAATTAATGTTTAACTTAAACCCCGGGACCCGACCTGTTTACTAATAGGAAAGTTCCCATGAGCTCAACTCCGTATTTTATCAACTAATTAACCAATTAATTTGACGTACTTCGTGAAAAACATTTACTATATCTCGCTATTATCAATAAAAGTAAATACTCCCTCTGTTTTTTAAAGATGTATGTTTTGATATTTTCACACATATTAAGAAAACACATTAACTATACATCATTTTTAGAAATTATCAAATTCCAATGCATTTTAACCAATAATCTTTCAATAAATTCAATCAATTTTATTGAAATTTGCAATTTTTGTATAGAAAACATAAAAAATACATCTTTGTGAAACAATTTATTTTTCTAAAACATCTATCTTTAAAAAACAGAGGGAATATCATTCTTGACCACTAGATTTATATGCTTTTTGATCGCAACTATTTTAAAGAAAGGAAGACTGAAAAAGTAAGACTTTATAAGCCATCTTTGACAAGGTGAATATTTTGACAAGATGAGTGGTCTTATTCAAACCGTGTCCTGACCCAAGATGGTTGAATGTGAATTGAACGCACAGAAAATTTCCGAGTGGTTTCTCAATCATTTCAGAATTGAATCTCTCACGTGGAAAAATAACCTTATAAACGAGTGACAAACGTGGCTCTTTAAACTAGTAAAAACAAAGAGTATGCTTTTCCTAAAATACAATGTCACACACTCTCAGAGACACAACACAAACCAAGTGACGTCAATACCTCTCAAACTGGTTCAGTATAACGGAAATAGAGAGTCTAAAGCAAATGGTTTTAGTTCACGATGCGATGCGACCAAGTATAAACTCCAATTCAAGACCCTCTCTCTTCATCAGAGTCTTTCTCAATCTCAGACTGGCTTGTGCTTTTTGGCACTTTATGATCAGCCTCATCTCCCTCTTCTGCTTCGTCCTCCAGATCATCAGTTTCTCTCCACTTTGGCTCTTCTTCCGACTCTGAGCCATCTCTGTCACTCTCAACCTCTGGATTTTGAAACTGTTTCTCTTCTTCATTAGCTTCTGTCTCGGTCACTTTCAGGTTCTCTTCACTTTCTTGCATCTCACTATTATAATACTCATCTTCGCTTTCCTCATCCACATCCCGACTCACTTCCTCCTCTTCTCTTCTGCCAGTTTCAGCAGCACTCAACTCTTTCAACGATTTGAGATTCTTCCCTTCCCTTGCCTTTTTGCCAGAATCCTTCTTTGATGATGATTCCACGTTTTTGCTTTTCTTGACTTTCTGCATTCTGCACAATCATAAAACAACAGAAAACCATAACTTTACACACAGATCACAATAATGAGAAGCTGACAGACACATGATCCGTGTTTACTCACATGTCAAATAAAGGAACGGACTCTGGCAGATCAATCTCCATATCCTGCTGATAGATTTTGTGGGACATCTCATTAAGCATTATGACTGCACATTCACAAGAAACAAACAAAGTACCTCACTAGCAGAAGAGGGATCCTCAAGTAGCTCCCAGCGTTCTTTAACGAGATTAAGCTGTTCTGACTCTCCATCAGTATATACTACCTGCAGCCAAATATGCGGAACAAACATTCCATGATTCTGCTGACAGGACCAACATAATTGAGCAGCAGATATCAGAGATGGTATCTCACCTTATGCTTATTCTTATGACTAGAATAAGACTCCACAACGCCTTCATAAAAACTGCCACAGTGAAAGACAATCAAAGATAAAGCTACACATGGAAACAAGAACCATTCAACAACTTTCATACGGTGATGCACTTACGTCTTGTCGAGCGGCCACCAGATATTAACTCTCTTCCCGACCAAATCCTCGCCAGAGCCCTGGAATGAGGAGTTATTAACAGATATGCGACAACCAAAGGCTGATATCGGGACATAAAGGCGACAGAGAGGTTATTATACCACTTCTTTGTTTGTTGTCGTACTCCTCACTTGATGGCTCTTTGAAGTTTCTTCTGCCAATGGTCTATCTGCAACTTGAGATTTCTTCTTCTGCGAAAGTCGGTCGAAACATGAGATTCAACACAAAGTTTTAGAAGTCACCGTTTCTTAAGTTACTTCTTTTGCAAAGAAAGAAACACAGATACCTCACTGGCAGAAGGAAGATCCTCAAGTAACTCCCACCGTTCTTTAACGAGATACAGCTCTTCTGAGTCTCCATTAGTATATGCTACCTGCGACCAATGTGGGGAACACATATTCCATAATTCTGATAGGAGCGACATAATTGAGTAGCAGATATCAGAGATGGTATCTCACCCCATGCGTCTTCTTACGACTACAATAAGAATCTATGACGCCTTCATAAAAACTGCACATCGATAGACCGTCGTCAACGAAGATTAAGGTACACTCAGAAACAAAGAACATTCAACTTTCATATGATGTACTTACGTCTTGTCGAGCGGCCACCAGACTTTAACTCTCTTACCGACCAAATCCTCACCAAAGCCATTCTTATCAGACTCCTGAAAAAGAGGAGATATCAGTTTGTAACAGATATGTGACAATAAAAGGCTAATAATGGAGACAGAAGGCTTATTATACCACTTCTTTTCTCCTCTTTGGTTGGCTCTTTGAAGTTTCTTCAGATTCTTCTGCCAATGGTTTAGAAGCAACTTGAGAAACCTTCTTCTGCAAAGGTCGGTCAAAATATGAAATCCAACATAAATTCTTGTGATACCATTAATTAAAAGAAGAGAAATATATGATCATCTCGTCTTCTACCTTGTCCTTTGATGATTGTGGAACAGGAGGAGTATCCCAAGATGCACCTTCCAAATTCTTTTTCTTAGCAGCTGTGCGAGCTGATGATCTTTTTCCGCTGGAGTTCACAATTGCCTTCTTTTTCCCGCCATTCTGGGACTTTGTCCTCTTGCTTGATTCTCCTATCTTTGTGTCATCTTCTGGTATTTCATAGCTCTCCTGGTTTGGTTCTTTCTCAAGAGGCTCTTCATCCCGGAAGCATGATGCCAACTTCTTCAGTTTCGGTGAAGAAGGAGAATCTAAATCATGATCAATGTCCTCCATCTTAACCCTGCTTCGTTTAACCGAACCCGTCAGAGCCCTACTAGTCGTGGCTGGGGAAGATTCTTTAGCCGGAGGTGTTCTCTTTACAGACAGCTTTTCAAGTGATGATTCTCCTCCTCCTGATCCTTTTCTCTGAAGCTTTTTGTTTGATGAACATGTCTTGAAATAATCTCTTTTCCCTGAAAGCCAAGGAATGTCATAACCTTCCTCAGGATTCATCAATGAATTGGGTTTCCTTCCTCTCTTCCCTGTAACTCCTAACTCTGTTTCTGCATCTCTACTCTCAGACCACACCACTTGCTTTCCATTTCTTGATTTTTCATTCTCACTGATTCGTGGCGTTCCATCTCTCGCAGGTTTCTTCAAACCACTTTTAGAACGAGTCTCCTTGCGAGAATGCCCCAAAACCAGTTTGTCCTAGATCAAGCGAATTGGTTAAATAAAGATGCTGAAACTCTACAATGAACGAGCTCACCAAATACAATACCTTCAACGAATCACTTGGGGCTACTTATCTCCCTATTTCAACTCAAACAAGCATCAAAAGATAGAGGTCAGGGTAACAACAAGAATACCTCATTTTCTTTGGTGTCAACAACATTGTGGACCTTAGGAGTTTCGAAAACAGTCTGGCATATGGTCGTAACTACTGGTGAATACGTATCCAAGCTGGCCCCTGTAGACTTCAAAGCTTCCATGATGTAGGGTTTAAGTTTACGAGCACATCTACTAAGAACCTTCTCCACAAGACTCCAAGCCATTGGTGAAACATTCTAAAAAAAATGAGACAAAATCAAAACCTAAAAGTTTGTTTACTGGTAAGAGAGAATTAAACTTGTAAACAGGAAGAAACCTCACCTGATTATCCTTTTTGACACTAGCTAATAGAGTAGTGAGCATATCCGTGGACACTTCTTCGGTTTCATCTAATAGTGTGATCATTATCATTTCCATTGACGAAAACACCACCCGTGGATGATCAGATCTAATAGATGAAAAAAAGAACCCAAATTCTGAAGAGTTTTTTTTTTAGAAAAATAGGTTTTTTTGTATTATATCTAATAACGTACCTTATGATTTTCAAGAAGATGTGAAACATTTGAAGAATGAGGTCATGGCACTCCAAGTCCAACAAGACCAAGCATGATTTGACCTTTGATACATTATCAAGAACAGACTCGGCTTTCCCATAGCTGCGAGAGGATGCATCAGCTAGTTTCTCAAAAGCTTCTATCGTCAACCTGAAGATTTCCTGTTGATATTACACAAAGAAGAGCAAAATTTGAAGAGAGAGAGAGCATAAAAGAGAGAGTTGTTACTGTGAGTTTGATTTGTACCTTCATTTGATCATCAGTGTAAGGGGCTTCAGGGGCGGTAATCCTGACGATTTCGGTTAAGCAGGAGACAAGAGAAACCCTAACATGAGAATCAGGGTGGCTTAAGAGGTCACTTGAAACCAAAGCATTCTTGGAGGGGATTAGAGCATTCTGCATTGACAAGGGTTGATCTTGCTCCACCTTTCTAAGCAGACACTCAGTTTCCTATACAGACATGGAGGAATTAGAGATCCAACAAAAAACCTTTTCGCCAGCCGAATCAACAAGTTCGATATCCTTGCAGATGAATTCACTAGAAAAGGAGCAAGCTTTCACTAAAATCATTCAATCACGATTTCCTTAGCGGCAAGAAAGAGAAACCCTAATCGGCATTTTCGAAGAATCTAAACCTAACAAAGACAAGAATTTGATGGAGGAATCAAAACAGAAAACGTACATCGAGAAGAGTAAGAAGCTCGTCGGTTGAAGAAGGAGGGCTGAGAAGTCTGTTTCCAGCATCGATGAGTGCTTCTGCAAGATGGTTCAATCCAACAATACAAGCCATTTTTGTTCTTCCTTCCCCCAGAAAAGAAATTCTCTTAACTTCCAAACCCTAGAAAAGGAAACAGAACATCAAACTGTCTTAACCCGAAAGCACTGTTATCGACCAAACGCTTGGGATCCTGTTATAATGAAAGGAGAGAGAGAGAGAGAGAGAGAGAGAGAGAGAGAGAGAGAGAGAGAGAGAGCTTTCGGGGGGGTAAAAGGTTGTGACTTGTGAGGTTAAGCGGTGTGTGCTAAACAATTTATATACCACACCACTAACTCTAATTACAAAACTATAAAGGCAAAGAGAAAGAGGTATCCATTCATTTTCTTTTTTAACAAAAAAAAAAAAAAAATTTACTGAACATTTAGATTGTGTCGAATCACAGAACTTGTTACTATAATTGCTGAAAACGGAGAAATAATCTAATTTAAAAAATGAAGGAGAGCTTTGATACTTGATTTACCAAAAAGGAAATTTACGCTTTTCTTTTTATGACATTTTACTAACAGACATGTTCCCGCCATTCTTCCTCTTTGGTTAGGAAGATAAAAGTTGATTACTTTGTTTGTTTACCGGTTTTGATAGGTCTTGGAATTAGTTACTAGTATTAGTATAAGACGAACTTAACAAGCTATCCGCAAAAACTTACACCAGCCCATTTACAAAGGGTCTTGGCACTTGGAATAGTGTAAGCAAATTGATGTTATGATCAGAAGTGATCAGCTTTGACAAAATCAAGTTGGTTACAGTCTTCAACCAAGACACATAGCTGAGTGACACGCTTCTCAATAAGTTTTAGCAATTTCATCAGGACCTCACCAACGTGAGCACGTGACTTCCTAAGAGTCAGCTCTAACTCGCAGTCATCAGATCCATGTCCTCTGGAATAGCAGCTGCCTCAGCGACAGGAGGAATAACAGGATCAGGCTTTCTCATAGCTCTTTTTGAAACACAGAGTTATAGGACTCATAAGAAACAACTAAGAGTGGACTGTTCTAATAGCCCAAAGGCTCTGTTAAATACACATGAACTTTTATTTAGTGAGTGGTGTAATTTGTAAGAGATCTAAAGTAACATTTTGCCTTATAAAGCCCAAATCATGGTCACTAATTACAATATTGGGCCTTAGTAAATGTTAACCAATGTGTTTTGCCCACAAAAGCAATCCTTATTCAGACAACCAAAACGTTTTCCAGTTCAGTTTCTTCACGGTCTTTGTAAGAAAAACCGGGTTCGAGTCACTTTGTTTCAGACACAGATTTCATGTTCTACCCCTCTTAATTTTCAAAAGTTCTACGATCTGTGATCATGCATGCAGTGCACACCAGTCTATTGAACACAACCTCATGTAAAAAAAACAAAGAGAGAACTTTGAAGGAACTTTTTATTTGAAATTTTCTTACTTTTTTTTTATTAATAAAGATATTAGAGAGCAACCTGACCATTTTCAACACCTAATCCATACAAAACACCAGCATATTTCTGCAAGGGACCAACGAAGAAATTCTCCTTAAGCTTTCTGAAAGTACAAGAGGTGAGCAAACTATCGGACCCCGCCTGGTGACAGATCCCAACTCTCTCCACTTCCAGCAACTCCGCCAGCTTGTTCAGTCCCCCGTGAAGGCTGTTGCAGAACTTCATCAGGTGCTTTATATCGTACACCATCGGGAAATAAACGTTGATGAGCTCGAAGAAGCTGGTCTGCGAATCGGGAAGGTTCTGGCACGTGAGGAGCTTGAGCAGGTACCCGAAATCGTAACCGCTGTGGAACGTGACCCAGTGCACGTTCTCGTTGAGGACGATCCCCGAGGACATGAGCAGCTCCGCGAATCGCCTCGACTCGATGCCTTCGCGGGTGTTTTTGGCGAAGTCGATGCCGGATTGCTTGAGGAGGTCGATGGAGTCGAGGGCGAAGATGTCGGAGTCGAGATCGAACTCGCGGAAGTTGAACTGCCAGATGCAGTACTTGTTGTCGTTGTCGGGGGGTCCTCCGCAGGTGGGGAGGTCGCCTTGCTCGTTGGAGAAGGTGAGGCCGAGCTGGATGATGTTGAGGATGTTGACGTTGAGCTTTAAGGTCTCGTAGTGGTAGTCGGCGTTGGATTTGAAGGTACCGACGGGGCGGACCACGATTCCGGGGAACTCCGTGTCCATCGCCACGTAAGGGAAATCGTCCACCACTCCTCGGATCAGATCCATCTCCTCCTGCAGGTTATCGCTCCACACTTCCCGGATTTGGATCGAATCGTCTTTTAGAAACAGAGACATCGTTCGTGGCTTTTATGTGTTATGATGATGAATCTCGGGGGCATCTGGAGAATACGGTGGGCGAATCTAAAAAGAAAAACCTAGAACGGATCTAGAGGTAGACCCGATCCGGTTTCATTCCAAATCTGCGATTAATCCAATACACAATGAAACATATTAATTTCAAAACAAATAAATCGAAAATGGAAGGAGGTTGTCATATGTGGTGGTGGAAACGAACCTGGTGTAGATGGAAGAGTGGGCGGCGATTGGTGGTGTGGCTAGGGTTTCACAGGATGTGGTTGGTGGTGGTGGTGGTGGTTTATCAAAAGGGCTAATGGAAGGAGAAGATGTGATATTTATTATTTAATCAAACTTTTCTTTTTTATTCTTTTATCTTTTTATTGTTTTTCTGCTATTCTGAATCCGATTTTTTTTTTTGTTTCTCCACAAGTTTTGTTGTTTCTGTTTTCCTAATTAGGAATCGCTACTACTTATTTCAAGTCGCATTTTTTTTCTTTCTGCATTAGTATTTGCTAAAACGATATACCGAAATTCATATTTATAGGAGAACAATAAAATTGTGTTAAAAAAAAAAAGGAGAACAATAAAATTAACCGCTGGGATTTTTATAAATCGTAGTTAAGTACACACACAAAAGTTACCGCGAAAGTCTTAAAACTTGGGCTAAATTATCAATAACATACATAATTAAACGGTTAAACCTTAGAAAAAAAACTAAAGACCAATGACCACCAACCATTATCTTCTTCCATCAGCATCTGCTTCCTGTAGCACAAGAACACGACCAATTGATTTCATTAACAAGTTCTCAACAGAAAAAAAAAAAGCAAAGACCAAAGAGCAAACCAGCTGACAATCCACGTACTGAAGTTAATAATAAGAGACCACAATTTGTGTCATCAACAGAGATTGATTAATCTGCCAAGTAACATATGGCTTAAGCAACGAGGAGACAATGGTTTTGCAAACTCAGGAACTAAAAATAATAACTATTGCGAGGAATTATACTCAACTATCTCAAGGAAAAAAAAAAGGGGTTTAAACATGAAAGAGTGCCGTTAAGACTTCCTATTAACCCTTGGAAACTAACACAAACAAGAGTCATATTTTTCATACATTTATTTCCCTTCTTTACTGGTTTTCATAACGAGGAACTGGATCTGCTCTCCAAGTGGAACAAGCAGCTCTGTCAACGTTTTCTCCCTTCCAGCTTCATAGTCCCATGGCTTCAACTGCACCCCTGTTCTTGTACGTTCTTTTGACTCAGTCCATGCTATCTTGATAGCTCTGTAAATCTCCTCGCCATATTTCTCTTTGAGGTCCAGCAGATCCTGCGCCTCCACTTGTACCCAGTCATCTTCTTCTCCTTGTTCCGGACCTTCAATGTAAAGCTCCCAAAGTCCATTAGTGGTTTTGCTTCTCCACTCGTTGCACAGAGTTTCAGCCTCGAGTACTGCTCTATCCTTCCTCATTGTTTCCCCCTCACGATCATCACATGGGTTATTGAGGCACGCTTTGAGACACGCTGCTTCGAACATCTTTGGGTCTAGGTAGCCCGGGACTCTTACTATGTCAACCAATGGACCATTCTCTGGAGTATTTAGTTCTGGCAGAGCCTATAAGTTTTTTAAAAAATAAAAAATGAAACATGAACGTGCTGCCGTGAGTTAAGTTAAAAGATGTATATATACGTACCTGCAATATTGTGAACTTCGCACGTATGATCTCTTGATCCCTCTGAAAAAGATCATCCTCAAGACGACTAATCTTGCGTTCGTAATGCATTCTTTTCCTTTCGTGATCATTTATCTTCCTCTGCAGTTCATGGACAGCATCCATCTTCTTCTTGGTTATTTATTTTACTCCTGAAAAAGGCAAGCCACTTTTGTAAAAGCTATGACACAGAGAAAGATCATCAGCTAATGGATGATCAGAAACAGAGAGAACTAGTCATTGGTGATATAACATCAGTGGCCCATACACACACACCCAAGAAAATCAAGATCGTAAATCCAAGAAACACTTTTGTCCATTAGAGCAATCTTAAAGCTTAAAAACAGCAGCATACGATTTTAAGCACATAACAACTAACGCTTGAGAACTTTCAGGGGATACCAAAAAAAATCGAGACGCAAGGGAAGTTTACGATGGAAACAAAGAAAGAACGAAACCCTAAGACTTGCGTGACACGGGACAGCGTGCGGAGATCGAGTCGTCAAAGAGCATAATGCAGTCAAGTATGAGGAAGTTGTATTGCCAGAGAAGAATCAACTTACGTGACAAGAAAAAGAGAGAATCTTGGTGTGCAGAGAGCGATCCGTGAAAAGATTGACCCCTTCTTGAGAACTATACAAGGAAAAAGAAACCGCTAAGTTACTTGGGAACCAAGTCTTTGAGAGACGCAGGGGGGAAAAACAGAGAGAAAAAAAGAGTAAAGCTTTTACCTTGAACCTCTTCTTGCTACTTGATCTGGCTAACAATGTAATGCTCTCATGAAGTCATGATCATACGTTATCTATAGGCCAAGCCACTCAACTTACTTAAATAACCAAGTTTTAAATTACACTAATATATAAATTACAAACAAGTTTTCAATTATTTTGAAGTGAAAATGAGTTATATGTATATAAACAGTCATCAACGATTTATCCTTTTGATAGATAACGCATTAACATTTTAATCCTATTTAAGATTTATAAGAAGACATAATGAGAAAAGTTTAGGTAAAAGGCAAATCTCTCTATCTTAAGAACTAGCAACACTTGGATCAACTCTCACTTCACTTATGATCTTCTCCATCTCATTACTTAGTACTTCCTTCACTCTGCTCTTTAGCTGCAATCCATGTAGAGAGAAAGCAGAGTACTCAAAACACACACAGTCTTGCTTCTTCTTTTATTAAGTTAAGGACATTAAATATTTCTGCTAGGGTTTTTTTTCATACCTCACTGAGACCTTGTTCTGTTTTTACTGAGACATGAATTGATCCATCAGGTCCTGTTTCCCTGTACTTGATTATTTCCGCTTCATCGCTGCTTCTATCCTCCTTGGCATAGATCACCGGAGAGCCTCCCAGCAGATCGCATTTGGACACAACATCAATCCATAGGTAATCCTTAAACCTTTCTTTTATTTCTTTATAAATCCCAAACTGCAATGCCCTCAAAAAAACAAATACATCACAACATAATCAGCATGTATCAGACCCACATGCATTCTTTTTGTCTTCTTCACTGAATCCACGTGAACTTATTTACCTGATCAGAAGGAGAAGTCCCACATTCTCCAGTAAGATCATGAACATATAGAACCGCGGTTGGAAGATGAGTGAGTACAGCAAGAGTTAGCTTCTCTAGGTTATTCCTATCCTCTGTATTGACCCCCCAAAAAAAGACAATAAAAACTTGATTAAATATCATAAAATCATGTAGGCACAAGAGAAGTAGTACAAACTAGACTTTACCATCACATCTCCTGAGAAGCCCAGGGGTGTCTGTCACCTGGCAACAGGTAAGTAATTAACAATCCAAATCATGAGGAATGTGATTTTACGAAGCAGACAGAGCACGTTACCTGAAATCGTTGGTAGTTCAAAATGACGTGACCCATCAGAATTCCTCTGGTGGTGAAAGGATAATTGCAAATCTGACATTGCCAAAATAATCATATAAGGAAATAGACACAGTGCAAGTTAACATAACAATATATATGAAGATTGAGATAAACTAACATGAAAAATACAACATCCTTTTGACAGACAGAATTAAGGAGTCTGACCTTAGCACAGAGAGAAGCATGTTCTTTTCCAACAGATAGCACCTTCTTCCTCAGAGCATCAACTTTTCCTAACACCTAATAAAAACTTTTAATATATAATAAGCCAATGCTAGAATCAGTTGCAGGGTAATGCGAGTCAAGAGGGAATGCATAATAGAGATACCTCCTCGCACTTTCCATCACCAAGTGTCAACTCAATAAGAGACCGCTCATATGGATGCAAGAGTCTCCTCCGTGGAAAACTTTCCATGTATCCTTTTAAAGGTAGAGCCAGTTCCTTGAACAAGAGAGCAATCTGCTTTTGAGTGATGTGGGAAGTGGGCAAGTAGCTTGAAGTGACGACGACATGAGAAACAGCTGTCTGAAGATTCCGACATTGACGCAAGGTTGGAAACCAGAAAGGAGGGGACTTTGTAGTGGAGGAGGAGGTAGGGATTCATATTCTGGAAATCTTCACAGTTGGGTCGTTAACAATTTGATGTATTAGGCTTATGAAATGTGTGAATCAATGGGCCTTCTGATGATAATACACCATATCTGGGCGGCCTTTGCAAAATAAATCAATAAAATAATGACTACTATTCTTTATTGTTTCGATTTCTTGAGTAATTAATTGGTAGCAGTAGTCGAAGACTCAAAAGTCTCAACCAGGCGGTGCAATGAATAAAAAACATTAACGAAGTACTATAAATTGACCTTGTATCAACACGACTACTATAAATTGACTAGAGCTCAGAAGGTCTAAATATCCAATAACGTTTTTTTTCTGAAGAGATGGAGAAAGTAAGTGAGGAGGTGATGGAAATGATCTTCATCAAAGAACGTCAAAGCAATATTGAGATTCAAGATGCATACGCAGAATTGATTAAGGTATTATTTTAAGGTTTCATGTTCTTGAGTGATGGTATATATATACATGTTTTTATTGGGTTTTTTTACTCGTAAATCTCTTTTTCTCAAGGGAATAAGAGATTTATCCGGTGATGGATCAAAGATAGGAGTCAAGAGGATGGGAGAAGTTGATGATAAGCCATTCCTTAAAGTATTCCAAAGCATATACAGTGATGAAGCCATTCAGTTGGAACACGCTGCCCTGCTTGTCTCGAAATGGCAGGAAGCTATCAGAGATGCACAATGGCACCCATTCAAGCGTGTTGGCACTGGAGAGGAAATGAAGGTTTTCCTATCTCTCACTTGCTTTATTCTATTCATTTGTTTTGTTAAATATATGGGTCATGTTGCAGGAGGTTGTGGATGATGAAGATGAGAAACTTCAGAATCTGAAACGAGAGTGGGGAGAAGATGTGAAGAACGCAGTCATGGTAGCACTTGAGGAACTGAACAAGTTTAACCCAAGTGGTCGGTACGAATGTCCAGTGCTGAATTTTGAATATGGGAGAAACGCCACACTCAAAGAAGGAATTTCTCACATGATGGAACTCATCAAACATCTCAAAGGAACTTGAAAATCAAAGGTATATATATCTTAACTCTGCAAATGAATTTCTACTGGTTTACGGTTTGGATCACACTTCACACATAAATATATGTATGTTACAGGAAGCAGGGTGAACGATATCAAGGATTTAAAATATTTTCTTAAATCGTTTTTATAATTGGTAAGCAAGGAGCTATATGTGTTTTTTTCAAGGCTTGCTAGTCGGTATTTCTCATTTTGCATCTTAAGCAAATTAATTAAAATAAAGCCTTGGATTCTTCTCTGGGTTTGGAAACGTATTTTTTGTCTCTTACAAACGAAAAGATATGTTAGACATTTAAAGACAAAAGCTTTCAGCTGCTCACGGTGAGCAGAAATGCTCGTAAAAATTTCCAATGTATATTCACACAGACAAACTAAGGAACGCTTCTTACTATATTTTTGATGCAACATTTTTTTTTTTTGAACTATCATTTTTAATTGGATAATTAGTTGATCCCTGTTATTTCTCTGTCCATGGTTGATGGATACCCAACAATATTAGGCAGGATATTCAAAATTGTAAATCAAATCAAACCGTTATTTAAAGGTTTACTCATGCCATGGGTGATTTTTACAATGTGAGATAAGCTTGGTATAAACTGAAAGTCAATGGACTTGAAAATATCGTACTAGTCCCAAAGAAATACTGCATTAAAATGTACTTCGTAACATCTTATGCTCTCCATCTAGGGTTTGGAAATTCTGCATTATTTATCGGCATAAGTGACCTTTGACAACTACATTTCCCAATATGAGTAATGCATGGAAGAGTTTAATTGGGACGACAACGATCATTAATTTTCCAATCCAACAATCGAAACAATAATGGCGTCACGTATTCTCTTTGACACCACTATAATCACGCTTGCTTTAATTGTGTGGCTCAAATATAACAGTCTTGGGACGAGTTTCAAGTCCCTTATGAGTTGTTTGTAACTTTTCTTTTTCTTTCGTCCGATTTAAGAAACTCATAAAAGTTTCTCTCTTTTTACGTAAGAATGGCAGAAAAACACCAGAGCATTTTGTGTTTCATACAACATACAGTGGTTGTGTACACAGCAAAAATATATGTGCATCCATATATCTATACATGTGCAAGTATACTATTAAAAAGAGATGATCGGTTCCGCCACAAACGCTGATTAAACGATCGGTCCCACCGTAAACGCTGATTATAAGTTTTAAACATCATGTCAATTATGCTAACCAAACGAATTTAGAAAATTGAGAAACAGAAACTAAGGAGAAGAAGACAAAATAAGACTCAACGACTACAGTGAAGTGAGCCAGCTATATTTATTTTCTTAAAAGAACAGAACACTAAGAAAGTTATGGAATAAAGTTGACCAATTCACGGTAGCCACGATTAGTGAGAGACAAAATTATTTAGACCGGACTTTTGACAAAAAATTTCGACCCTACAACATTTCTATCTAGACTCTTCGTCCTCCTCTCCTTTACACTTTGAAACATCCCCTTCAACATCATATCAGTTGTTTCCCATTAATGTTATCATTATTCTTTATACGCAAGAAAAATAACTAGTCCTAATTCATTTTCACTAACGCTATATTATCAACACACACACACACACTATATATATGCTATCGTCGAAGATACAGTAAGGATTGTGCATATCGAAGTAATTCAATTAATCAGAGTTACCACAAAAGAGAGAGTTAGGAAATACGGCTATTATAATTCTAAAGCTCACCCAAAATACTAACATCGTATTATATCCCAATAAAATCTGCGATGTGACGTCGGGCTTTTAAACAAACAGTCACTTCCCCATCTTTGAACGGTTCTGAATTGTTCCTCCACTCTCCAACAATTCATAACCACCACCACTATCAGTCTATCATTGAAACGCACAGATTTTTCGTATATATGTCATAGAATTATATCCAATTATTCAATGTTACAAGATATGTTCGATGCCGCAATGTGCTTTAGCTTTAAGGGAATGGACGAAGTTTAAATGGTTATCTTAGTCCTCTGAGGTATAAATTCTTAGAATGCTTAGACCTATAGTTGCACCTATAGTTTTTGAAACTTTACAAATAGTATGTGAGTACAGTTAGGCATAACTCCAACTACAAAAAGAAAAAGTCATGCATAGACAAGTTATATATGCGAATATAAGGGCCTACTAACTTGTTCAGCATGGCCGGAGATGGATCCTTCATATCATCGCTTCTGCCAGTTTTATATCAAGACTAGTTGGCAGACTTTTTTCACATAACTGAGTTTTTCTTATCGGTTCCTTCTTAGTCTCACTCTTTGTCTGATTTTTTTGTTCACACTCTATGGAATTGTTTGTTTTTTCATTTGTAATGGGAGATAAACATAAGGTATTTAACTATAAAAAAAGAATGACAAAAGTTCTCAAATGAGTTGTTTTGAGATACTCTTAAGAACCTCTATATTGTTTGTTGCTAATTGGTTTAATGTTTTGAAAAGTATTAAAACATAATCCAACAATTCAATCATGTTCAAATATAAATATTTTTGATACAAATATACCTTCTTCTGTCGTTTTTATTATTTTAATATTTTTCGATTGGCAATGAACAAGTGTTAAAAGAAACGAATTTTTAAGCAAAAATAAAAAATTTGGAGAAAATTATCAATTAATCTAGAAAGACTTCATACGCTGGTGTTTTTTTTGTTGCATGTATCACATACTAATTTAAAAATAAATCAAAAGAAAAAGATTAGTCGACTGTGACAGGTCAGGAACGATCGCTTTTATAATCATTCTCTTTGTTAAACAACTCACAGCCACACACAAACATCCAAGTATTCGATTCTCATGGTGAATAACAATGTTAAGCAAATAATGTATGTTCAAAGAGAAAGCGATACACAATGATTCATTCATGCTTAAAGCTTCTTTAAGACACTACGCTACATGTATCATGTACGTAGACATATAAAAAAACTTGATATACACGACCCATTCTCATAAAGATAGCAAAAATTCATGTTATGCAGAGACACTCTTCTACGAAACATGAATTAAAATTGAGGGATTACCAACCCACTCACTCACTCCAAACCAAAAAATTAAATAAACTCTTTTGGATCCCTTCACTCATAAGTCAATTCTCATATATTATATCCTCTCCCCTATAAATACCCTATACATTCTCTTCATCTATCTACTACACAAACACAACAATCACAAAACATATAGATATATCCTCAAAAATCATATTTCTCCAAGATGGACCACGAGGAAATACCATCAATGCCCTCAACGCCGGCGACCACACCGGGGACTCCAGGAGCACCGCTCTTTGGAGGTTTCGACGGGAAGAGGAATGGGCATAATGGTAAATACACACCAAAGTCAATTCTAAAAAGCTGCAAATGTTTCAGTGTTGACAATGAGTGGGCTCTTGAAGAAGGAAGACTTCCTCCAGTCTCTTGCGCTCTACCTCCTCCTAACGTCTCCCTCTACCGTAAGGTACGTACATATATATATATATATATATATATATGCTCACACCTTTAACTTCTTTACAATAAAGATGCTTTCGTTTTGATCAATTAATTAATATATAAGTATGTATACAGTTGGGAGCAGAGTTTGTGGGAACATTGATACTGATATTTGCCGGCACAGCTACGGCGATTGTGAATCAGAAGACAGATGGAGCGGTGACGCTTATTGGCTGCGCAGCCTCTGCCGGTCTAGCTGTTATGATCGTTATATTATCTACCGGTCACATCTCTGGGGCACATCTCAACCCGGCTGTTACCATTGCATTTGCTGCTCTGAAACACTTCCCATGGAAACACGTAAGTTACTTTCATTTTTCTTTTCTTTACTACATTTTGGATGTCACTGACAAAACTTCAGTTACTTTAGTTAAATTTCTTTTATACAATTTTGGATGTTATTGAAAAAACTTCAGTTACACAAATTAAATTTCTTTTATACATTTTTGGATGTTACTGACAAACACGTGAACATACACATGCACACGCAACTTCGACATATACTATAAAATTTGATAAATTCACAGCGTTTAGTTTTTGTTTTGTTTTTTCTTCTTCTTTGGAATGTTCTTTGTTAGTGTCTAAGTAATTCAATGTGCAAAACAAAATTAGGTGCCGGTGTATATAGGAGCGCAGGTGATAGCCTCGTTGTGTGCGGCGTTTGCACTGAAAGCAGTGTTTGAACCGACGATGAGCGGTGGCGTGACGGTGCCAACGGTGGGTCTCAGCCAAGCTTTCGCTTTGGAGTTCATAATCAGCTTCAACCTTATGTTTGTTGTCACTGCCGTCGCTACCGACACTAGAGCGGTAAATCTTACACTTTAACACTAAATTTTAAAAAGAACAAAACAATTGAAACACATGTCTGAAAATGAAATACAAAATCACAGGTTGGAGAGTTGGCGGGAATAGCGGTTGGAGCAACGGTCATGCTTAACATACTCATAGCTGGGTAAAATCACTCACTAGATTGATCTAAATCAAGATTTGCCTTCTTTGTTAATTACTTATATATTATATGGTTATGTTTTGTTGATTATGATCAACAGACCTGCAACTTCAGCTTCGATGAATCCAGTAAGAACACTTGGTCCAGCCATTGCAGCTAACAATTACAGAGCCATTTGGGTTTACCTTACTGCACCAATTCTTGGAGCGTTGATCGGAGCAGGAACATACACGATCGTGAAGCTGCCAGAGGAAGACGAAGCACCTAAAGAGAAGAGGAGCTTCAGGAGATAAATCTTCGAATCCCATTTGCCATGTCTCTCTGTTGTGTATAATATAATCCCTGAAGTCAGAGATATATCATTATAGTATAAGTTCTGAAATCGAGAAGTATTGCGAATGCTTTTTCTTTATAAATCAAATATTGCAATATCGTTTTCTGTCAAGTGTTTGGCTCTTAGTCTCAGACATATAACAAAAGTTGGTCGCAAAACTATCGATTGAAGCTTGGCCGATGGTTTCGAACTCCTAGAGTCGATTTCTTGACCGGCCGAGGAAGGGGTGCGGTTTGCTCCTTCTGCCTCGTGTTTTCTGCCCTTCCTTTTTGGGTTTCATTTTCTTTTCACTGGGCCTGGTGTGGACCTCGTGTTGTATGTAATTACTGTACTGTTGGGCTTTTAACAATAATAAGATGACAAAAATAACCTAAACAAAATAAAAGCACTTCATATTAAAAGCAGCTTATTGGTCTCATTGCCTTTGAATGAGAGAGTAGCCCATTGTTTCGTGATATAGGAACAAGAAAGGGAAGATGGGCTTATAAATGTTAAAAAGGTCAATCATCTGAAGAAGGGAAACAATGTATACAGCCAAGTTGTTTGTGACTGATTAATCAAATCAATTAGAGGGGCTTTTTTTATTACTGTCTATGCAGTTTTAGACAAACTACGCTTCTATTATTCATGGATGTTCTTCTTCTTCTTTTTTTTTTCCTTTTTGCTTTTTTTTTTCTCGGGGCTAATAAAGAATGAGAGGGTGGTGATGGTCCATATAACTTTGGGTGTGGAGATTGGACCGACAAGGTAATCTAGGAGGAGATATACTGTCTTAATTGATTAGACAAAGCAAACATAAAAACAAAATACATCACCTCACAAGTCACTATGATGAAACAAAAGATGTACTTTTGTAACTAAAGCTGGATGGTTTCTCTTTTCCAGCAGATGAATGTTTTTTTATTTATAAAAGAAATAAGTAATAGATGTTGGGGAATCATATGTTGCTGATAAGATCAGATCACATTTCGATGCACTATCTCTAAATTGAACTGGTATATGACCAGTTCGTAACTTGATTGTCTTACTACGTCTAAAGATCGGAATTACTAACAATGAACTCGTAATGTTAATTAATGCAGAACAAAGCTTTAAGATTTCAAATGTATATTATATTATCAACTGAGATTGTCTGTAACGCTAGTATATAAATCTATGTATGTATATAAAACCCTCAATGTTTTTAATCTTCTTTTTTTTTTGCTAAGAACAATCATATAAATGTAAGTATGATAGAAACAAAAAGGTCAAAAATAAAACGTTAAGGTGTTACATATCATAATTAATCATAATTTGCTTAACCTTGAATGATTGGTTTCATGGTAAAAAGGACAAAAACATGGCTATCAACGTGACCAAAGAATGAAGAGGAACAGTACATTCATTAATATTCTTAATAAATTTTACAATTCATAAATAATAGTTATTAATTTTTCTTTTTTTTCTTTCTTTTTATTGTAGAGAATTAAAAAACAAATTTATTTGATACGGAATAAAAAAATTCTTATCATTTTCATAATTTTATTCTCATCCATATTTTTTTATTTATTCATAGTATTCCCGAGATGGTTCGCACTGAAGCATACTGTGCAGCACTGGTGATAAAGAACTTGAAATTTCGAAAGACAAAAAGGTCTTGAAAGTTTAATTACCCGAAGAAAGCAGTTCAGAAGTCATTTAATCTGAGTTAAAAAAAAGAAGTCATTTCATCCAGTAGCTAGCTAGATTAAAGGGCATTTAAAATATATTCTCTCCGTTTCGAATTATTTGTCGTTTTATAGTAGAATTTTCGTTTCAAAATAAGTGTCGTTTTCAGTTTTTAATGCAAAATTTATTGATAATATTCTCTATTCTATTTTTTTATTGGTTAATATATGGTTAGGTATATTGGTAATAGTGTTTTTATTTTGAAAATATATAAAATTAAATGTTTTTTTTAATTTGTATGCATAAACCTAGAATGACAATTAATACGAAACGGATGGAGTAGAATTAAGAGAAGCTCGATTAAAGACATTCTCCAACATCTGTGAATCGAATCTCATTTGTTCCTTTTGTTACATTCATATTGGTGGATGGTTTTGTAAGTTAACGAGAACGAATGAATGATATAAACAATGATTAGGTGACATTTTTATGTGATATTGATGTCTGTGTGTGTGTTTTTCTTTTTTTTTTTTTTTTTTTTGAAAAAAGGCTTTCAATTTAAAAACATAAAAGATACAAGGTATGGTTTTTAAACCATAAGTTTTATAAAGTGTGATGAGACAATCCTCATATTTAGCTAAGGGTTAACTTAGAAAAAAGAAGCTTATGATACACAAGCCTAGTGAAACAAGAAAGAGATATGAAAACACTAAGGAGTATGGTATCCACGGCCTCTACGACCTCGTTTACCTTTCCCTCGTATCGTATTCCATTCCATATCTTGATACTTTTGAAGTGGTTTTATTGGCCTCCCACCCCTTGACATGTTAAGATTTGCCGTGGCATCACTCATAAACCCATCTCCATCATCCTGCACATTTAGCTCAGTTTGATAGTGAAAAGGGCTGCCATGTGTAGGTGTGCGGATAAATGCCAACGGATTGTTTCCCAATTCCAAACGGGTCTCAGAAACAATAATAGGTGATGGAATTTCTTCCATAATAATAGGTTGAGCCGGATCAGGAACAGTACCTGATAATGGTGGTGAAGTGGAGTGAGAGTTGGAGCCAATGGCTATTGTTACCTTAGAGTGGGTGGGCAAGTTTGACGGTGTTGAAAGAGCCTTCAGCTCAACACCCTTTTGTGATTGCAGTTGTTCAATTTCTGCCTCTGTAGTGGGTTCTATAATCTGATCACCTTTTGCTTTTTCAGGTACAACCAAACTTGCTTCTGAATTTTCCATTTGTACCTCCACTTGATCTGATGCAACATTGGACTGAGCTTGTTCCCTTTCAGGTTCAACCTCTGATGCTTCATTAGACACAATCTTCTCCACTGAAGCTGTTTCCACGTTCTGAACTGTTGGTAGAAGACATCTTTTCTCTTTATGTCCTAAGTGCCCACATCTACCACATATACTCGGAATCCATGTGTACTCAACATCCACCAAAAATATATTACCTTGTTTGTCATCCAAAGCAATTTGCTTAGGGAAAGGCTTGTCAAGTTCTACTTCGACTAACAGCTTTGCTTCTCCCAAAGTAGTCGGATCAAGGCGAGGTTTATGCGTTTGCATAGGCTCACCAAGTCCTGATGCCACATGACTCAGACCTAATCTTGAGTAGCAACAATCCGGAACATTTTTTAAATTTACCCAAACCGGGATAGTAGAAACTTCAGGGACCTTAAGTGAGTTTGCTGGCTTCCACGGCGAAACAAATAGCAAACAATCATCAACATGCCATACACTTCTCTGAATTACCCAGTCTCGTGTTGCATCATGAGGAATGTGAAACAAATAAGATGACTCGCTAAGCTTACGACACCCTATTCTGCAACTTCTTCCCCACAATCTATTAACTACAGCATGAATTAAACCTCCAGGAGGAAGAGAACAACGATGGAACTGACCGATGACATACTCTCTTTTATTCTCTGGTCCTAAACTAAGAACTTGAGAAGGAATGGTAACCTGGGGTGTTCCATCAAGCCGGAAGGTAGGTTTAGCTGCTCGATACAGGTTTCTGGTGGCAGGATTCATTCTGGCAGCCCATGGAAACCTTAGTGTTCCATCATCCTTAAGTTCCGGAACCGGGATCTTTGGAACTGGAATGCGTGGAAACTCTCTTATAGCAGTTGTTTGATCTCTTTTTTTCTGGTTTTGCCCAATACCATCAGTTATCGACGGCCAGAAAGAGTCAAGTAAGTTGTTGAGGTACTGCGGGTCAAAGTCCAGCGGCGTTGCTGGTGTTGGAGGAGTAGCAGGTGGTGAGAACGCGAGAGGTTTGGCCCATGCTCCAATCGATGGAACGAAAGCATTTGGTGGATTATAAGACAGTTCCCCGACATCCACCTCGGGTGACGATGCTTCAACTATGGCGTTGAGGTCATGGGAGATGGACGAAGCAACAGGAAAGAGATTCCCAGCGGTTGATTGAACGGTGGTTGCAGGAGGAGTGTTGGATTGCTCGCCGTCACTGCCGTTACAGTCGTCACGAAGAAGAGGACCTTCAGTCTCACCGTCCGGAGGCTTGAGATCCATGACAGAGCAGAGCACGAGAAGGAGAAGTTTAGTTCGCTAGGTTCGTACAGAGGGGACGAGACCGGATCTGGTGCTCGTGGTGGGAGACGCGCCGGAGCAACGTCGAGAGATCAAGGCAATTAACCGGCGAAACTTTTGGCGACTTTTGTTCTTTTTTCTCTTTTATTTTTTTTTTTTTTTCTTTTCCTATCAAAACCAGTTTAACTTTTTTGGTGTGTGTGTTTTTCGGTTTTGGACATTCGACCGAAAATGGGAGAATGGGTTAAAAAAATTGAGACGAAAGTGATTGTCGGGGAGATCTGATTGGCTTCATAATCCCTGTCCAAAGTGCTAACTTACCTAACACTTAAACAAATAAAGACAGCTTCTTCATTTGGGTTTTTGAATCAAACGTCTCACCTAAAAACCCTAGATGAATGGAACTACATACTGTATACGTTTATGGTTCTAAAAAGAAACGTTTGTAACAAAAAAAACATATGAAAATTACAAAGGAAAAAAGAGAGAAACAAGATGTCAACTGGCAACAAAGACAAACTCATTTGATTAAGATAGAGCTACTTATGGCATTTATTACAATAGGTATAACATGAAATCATGAACACTCATTATTCATGTTCCCAAATATATCAATAATTCAAATTATTACAACATTACTTTTTTCTAGTGTCTACTACTATACGGTTACATGTGTGGCTCTGTAGCTCTAGGTCAGATTGCACACATCAAAGTTGTCCTCTTTTCTGTAAACACCATTCACTTTTTTCAAAAGGTCACATGTCCCTCCAGTTCCATAAATAGAACCCACACTTCACTTCCCACGACCACATCACTTAGCATAACATCTATATCAAACTTTTATTTTCCTTCTCTTTATAATATATTCTCTATAGGCTACATACACAAAGTATACATGGATCCTTCCATCAAAGGATATCAAGAAATGTTAAAAATCAAGAAACGATGTTATCAAGATCTTGAGTTAGGTTTGACCCTTTTGCCACGTGGTACAACTTCATCAGAACTCAATCTCATTGATTCTTTCAAAACCAGCTCATCATTGACTTCTCATCATCATCCTAACCGTCAAGAACATTTGGAAGATCCGAGAACGTTCTCGTGCAATTATTGTCAAAGAAAGTTCTATAGCTCACAAGCACTAGGCGGCCACCAGAACGCTCATAAACGAGAACGTACCTTAGCCAAACGCGGACACTACTACAAGATGAGTCTCTCCTCCTCCTCATCCTCTCCTTCTTCAGCTTCAGCGTTTGGCCACGGTTCAGTCAGCAGATTCGCGAGCATGGCATCATTACCGTTACATGGCTCGGCGAGTCACAGATCAACGCTAGGGATTCATGCTCATTCAACGATCCATAGTCCCTTTTTAGGAAGGCAAGCAGCGAGTTTAAGTCATGTTTTCACACAGAGCGTTCACCAGAAACCGGCCATGGGAAAGGTGATGCCGGAGAAATTCCGCATTGAAGTCGCCAACAGTAACATTGAATATTTCAAGAGCAAGCAAGAAGATCATACTCAGTTTAAGAAGATTGACTTGACTCTTAAGCTATGATCTATTAATTGTCATCTTCCTTTTAGTCTTTATTATAACTTTTCGGTCGTTTTTACTATCTTTTGATTATTACTTTGTTTGATATAATGATTGACTACAGGATGTGTTAGTATTTCATCAATTAAGCTGTACCTTTTTTACTTGATATATTGTTGCGTGGTTCAATATTTGAGGTCTATTTTAAGTCTATGTAGTACAATACTCAAAACTTGTATTAAATTGGATTACGGAGAAAGGGTTCGACATATATTTTCGACTGGTGTAACTATCATAGTAAGAAAATGGGTGTGTATCACATGTATAGTATAATCATATTCATTGTGAAGAATCTGTTATCTATGAGCGCTATCTATTAAGTTCAAGTGAAAGTAACCCTACATAATAGATGTGTGTATCTAAAATGATAAAATTAAAATACACTGTGGAGTTTATAGTCACCGAAAGAAACAATACATGTCCTACGTTATACGCATTATTGCCCACTACATTGTCACCGATTTATTAGGAGTGAACTGACTTGAGTCAATCAACTGATATACTGCAATATGAATTAGTATATATATATATAATGTATAAAATAAACTATAGTATGTATAGTGGATTATTTTATATGGTATCAAAAGAGAATAAATCAGCGAAACAAGAGTTTACGTTTTCGTAATAGAGTGGATGCACTGTGATTATCGAAGATAGGTCCTACATGTAGTTCAAAGAAACAGACATTAATCCACAAGTGAAGAGTTGTTCGTCAGAGATTGTTGTTTTCACCGCCATGTGACTATTAAAGCTAAATTTCCATTGTACTTTTTAATCTAATTTAGTCACATCGCTATTATTATTTCACAATTTTATCACCATTTAACCAATAATTTAATCTAATCTATTACAACTCTTAAGACAATTATCTGCAGTAATGCATATAATACTTTAACACTTGTTACTTTGACATTTTCACTTGAATCTTTTGTAATGATAACCATGAAAATTGATTATTATCTTGGATTTGCTGAATTATAACCCAAAGATTCTGTGAAGTCTACTTTGGGTGGGGTCTTATCAAGTTGATGTTCACATTAAAGAGATAATAATCATATAATAATGCTGATCATTGCAATTAACAATCAATATTTCCAACAAATCATGATATTAAGGATGCGGAAATCATGTTGTTATGCACCATAATTACCTTACTAATCCCTCAGATTATCCTAATACGTCACATCGATAAAGATTTGTATGAAGATACCAAAATCATGTTTAAGTGGAAAAAGATCCAAAGCTCTCTAGACAATGACAGTTTTCATAATCAAAAGCTGCCAAATCAAATTTCAAAGAGAATAGTAATTGCATCATACTATATATCTCCTAATAATTTTGTTTAAAACTAAAACCGAATTAACACACATCTAACTATAGTAGAATGCATTCAGCTGGCTTGTCCCTTTAACTTCTGGTGTTTTACAGTGAATCCACACTAGGGAATTTAAAAAAAAAAGAACACATCCATAGAGTTGCTCCTCTGCTAAGGAACACTAAGAATTGGTTTGGAAGTCACCAAAGTCAAACACAAGTGTTACCGTCTTGTATATGTCATCATTCTACAAGCTTAACTTTAAAGCACTTTCAATGCAAACAAGAAACACCACGATTCCACTAACATGTAAACATGCATTTCTGAAACGGTCTGGTATATGTTACCGTCTTGCTAATAATTATGCATCAGGGAGTAGTTTTTACACAAACCTGTAAAACTAAGAACCAAGCAACAAATAAATAAAAAATGGCAACTGAATTTGTTATTTGGAGCATATCCAAATCAAAGAGAGTCATGTACTCGCATACACACTGCATTTATGAGGAACCAAGGAGTGGAAAGCCGAAGAGACTAATGTCTAATTCTGCTCGACATAAGATTTAACGCTTTCCATCCATCTAACGTACTCGAATTTACTTTTGTTCTTCATATAACGATGCAAGAAAACAGCAAGCTCGTCGCTTATACCTCTTTCCTCTAAGAACTGATAAAGAGCGTCTTGGAGCTCATCATCTAACTCCCTGTAATTACCAAACACAAAACACACAATCACTTCATCTTTTGCATTGTTAATCCTATATCTCATTTATTGTTATGCCAAAGAAAAGGATCAAGTTGTCAGCGTACTCACTCAAACTCAGGTCCACCGTAGGAAGACGGCGAGCTGTTGGTGCCTTTACGAAAACAGAGCTTGGATATCTCAATGTTATCAGGCCAAGCAGAACACACGATCTCCAAGGATTCACCAGGAACGCCCTTAGAGATGTTGACAAGGAAAGTGATGTGAAGAATAAAGTCAGGTTCAGTGCTGGTGGATTTTGAGGACGGAACTGATCTATCAAACATGGTTGCCTCAACTTTAATGTCTTCTTTCTCCCCATACTTCCTCTTCAAGCTAATCCACTGCTCTCCAGGCCGTTCCTCCACAGTGAATGGACCATAACTGCTAGGAGACTGCGATACATATCCAATTAAATTGATCAATCCAACAAAACAAGAGAGGGCACTGTATCAACCTACTTAAAGTATGTAGCTTTCTGCCAATTAAGATTGAAAGCTTAAAGTATCAAGCTTTATTGGACATTACCTGAAGAGGAGGCGAGTGATTGAGTTCGTAGTCGATCTCATTACGGATTAGACGGCAGATGTTTCCTTGGAAAGCTGATTTCTGCATTTCTGAGACGTAACTCCCCGACGAGCTTAGACATCTCCCAGAGCTAATCAAAAAGTTCCCATTTTGATTCGTGGGTAAACCGATTTTGGGGTTCCGGTACGCAATCGAAGGAGACGAATTGGAGAAGACGGTTCTCCTCAGACATCTGACGAAACGAGCCATCGACAGAGGATGAGAGTAGCAAGTGACCACGATTAGGGTTTAACAGTTTTTTTTAAGAGGTTCCATCCTACGGCTAACATCGTCCGCTATAGTTTCGGAGAAATTAATCTACATCGTCGATTGAGATAAATAATAGTCAAAATAGAGATACCATCTTACGGCCAATATCGCGCGTTCTAGTTTGGAAGAAAGTAATCTGAACCGTTAAATAATGATCTTTTCGTAAAATTAAGAAAATAATATATTTTTTTTGGCGGTAAGTGCGATTCTCCCGCCCATATCCGACCAATCAGGGATCTTCTTCTTGTTGTTGTTTAAAGCTTTTCTAGGGCTTTCAGTTTTAGTGCCAAGTCACTTTCTCTCTCTCTCTCTCTCTCTCTCTCTGACTCACAGAGATTCACGGTGCAATGGCGACGGAGTACGAGCGGAAGAGATTGGAGAACATAAGGCGTAACGATGAGATGATGGCGGCGCTCAACGTCCGAGCGAAAGCTTCTGTCCTCACGGCCGCAACGAAACGCCCTCGAGACGAATCAAAATCGTACAAGAAGAAGAAGGAGAAGCCTGAGACGCCGATTGTAATGCGGAAGTCTCTACGCACGAGAGGATTGGATCCAGATTCGGTTGGTTTACCCAATTGGTTCGCAGATTATCACAAACGCATCCCTCCACATAACTCATCGGGGCCTCTGCAGAAATCATCGGCCCGTCTATTGGCTCCTATTCCCTTTGATAAGGCTTATGATGGAGAGGGCTCTTATCACAAGTTCGTTGACACTATGTCTGGTAACTCTTCGGTGGTTAATGTTAAGGATGATTGTAGAAGCACTAGGAGGAGATCTCCTCGCCTGTCTAATAAGGATGGGAATGATGATTCTCCTGTGGTGAGTTCTGGTAATGATTATTTGAACAAGGAAGTTGTTAAGCCTGGGAAGATTGAGTTTGATAGGGAACCGTTGAGTTTAGAATCGAATAACGTAGCACGTGTCGTTCCTGGGAGGATTTTTGTTGTAAAGTTCATGCCTTGCGAGAATGTTAAGCTCCTTGCTGCTGGGGACAAGCTTGGCAACGTTGGTTTTTGGAATTTGGATTGCGATAAGGATGAGGAAGATGATGATAATGGGATCTATCTGTTCCATCCTCACACTTCCCCTGTTTCATCTCTTGTCTTTCAGCAAAACTCTTTCTCAAAGGTTATTAGCAGCAGCTATGATGGTCTCATCCGGTTGATGGATGCTGAGAAGTCGGTTTTTGATCTGGTTTATTCTTGCGATGAGGCTATATTTTCCCTCTCGCAGAGACCAAATGATGAGCAAAGCTTGTACTTTGGCGAGGGATATGGAAAGTTGAATGTATGGGACCTCAGAGCAGGGAAGTCAAGTTTCAACTGGGATTTACATGAACACAGGATAAACTCTATAGATTTCAACCCGCAAAATCCTCATGTCATGGCTACAAGCTCCACAGATGGGACTGCTTGCCTTTGGGACTTGAGAAGCATGGGAGCTACAACACCGAAAACGTTACAGACTGTGAATCACTCTAGGGCTGTGCACTCTGCGTATTTCTCACCTACCGGCCTTTCACTCGCAACTACTAGGTATCTTATTTTACTATATCAGTTGATGTTTGTTTCGTTTAAAACATTAAGGTTCATTATCTCTCTGCGTTTTGGTTGGTATATAAGTTGCACATACGCGAAACTAATTTGCTATTGTAGCTCCCTCGTGTGTGTATAGTTCTTTTCTGCGTCGGTAAATTGTGGAATGCTAACGTTTATCAAACTGTTGCTTTGATTTCCTTGTAGCGTTGACAACTATATTGGTTTACTAAGTGGCGCCAATTTTGAGGATCTTTCCATGATATCTCACGACAATAACACCAACAGATGGATCTCTACTTTCAGGTATGCTCCACACCATAATAACCTCTCAGTTCCATTACACTTTTTTTTCATATGAGCAGTTAGTTATACACTCATTTTATGAGAAAATGAAAAGTAGGCGTTGCTCTAATCATGTGTTTATGATTTGCAGGGGAGTGTGGGGATGGGATGATTCATACATCTTTGTGGGCAATCGTTCTTCAAAAGGAATAGATGTGATCTCAACGAAACAAAAGAGAACAGTGAAGGAACTGCATGACCCTCTAATGAGAGCTATTCCTTGCAGAATCCATTGCCACCCTCTTAATGTTGGGGTGATTGCAGGATCCACGGCCGGAGGACAGGTCTATGTTTGGACACCAAAGTAACCAATTTTCGAGTCGGCATGAATGATGAGTTGTTGTGTGGTTTTTGTTCTGTCAGCACCCAAATGTTATTTATTTGGAACTTAAGTTACTGTAGAGAGATGTAATAACTTTTTAAGTTAATGTGGACCGTCCAAATATATAATTTAATTTCGTAGTTTAAACAAAAATAAGAAAATAATTTTATTGGCGCTTTCTTTCTTTCTTTCAGTTTTAAGTGCCAAGTCACTCTTAAGCAGTTCGTTGAGACTGTGTTGAGTTTTGCGAGTAACTCTATGGTTAAGGATGATTCTCCTACCACTAGGAGGAGATCTTCTCGCCTGTCTAATGCTGCTGTTAGCAAAGCTGAGTCAGTTTCATCATCTAATGATTATGTGAAGAAGAAGAAGAATGCTGGAGGAAAATTGGTTAGTAAAAAGGATGATGATTTGAACAAGGAGGAAGCGTCTGGTGTTATGACTGAGAGCATTGAGTTTGAGGAGGGTGGTTTTGACACGGGACCGTTGAGTTTAGAACCGCATAACGTGGCACGTGTTGTTCCTTGGAGGATTTTGGTTGTAAAGTTCATGCCTTGCGAGAATGTTAAGCTCGTTGCTGCAGGGGACAAACTTGGAAATGTTGGGTTTTGGAATTTGGATTGCAGGGATGAGGAGTGATGGGATCTATATATTTCAACCTCACAGTGCCCCAATTTCATCTCTTGTCTTTCAGCAAAACTCTTTCTCAAAGGTAAGTTTAAAGGACTGTCTTAAAACTTTGGTTGGAGAAAGTGATCTCCTTTGTTATTCCTTTGCTCTTTTTCGTTGGTGCAGGTTATTAGCAGCAGCGATGATGGTCTTATACGTTTGATGGATGTTGGAAAGTCGGTTTTTGATCTTGTTTATTCGAGCGATGATCCTATATTTTGCCCTCTCGCAGAGACCTAATGATGAGCAAAGCTTGTACTTCTCTGAGGGACATGGAATGTTGAATGTATGGGACCTCCGAGCTGGAAAGTCATTTTTCAACTGGTGTTTACATGAGCACAGGATAAACACTATAGACTTCAACCCGCAGTATCCTCATGTCATGGCTACAAGTTCCAAAGATGGGACTGCTTGCCTTTGGGACTTGAGAAGCATGGGAGCAGCTACAAAACCGAAAACATTAAGGACTCTGACTCATTCTAAGACTGTGCACTCTGCGTATTTCTCACCCACTGGCCTTTCACTTGCAACTACCAGGTATCTTTTTGTTTTTTCTACTCAGTCTGTTCAATACATTTAAGGTTTGGAACTACAGACATAGTTTTTACTTGTTTATAAGAACTCACATAAAGATGTTGTTTGTTTTGTTGAAGCATTAGTATTTGCTCCACACATGTTGACGTTTTGCTAGAAAAAGTTGCACATACTTGTGTGAGGTGAAACTGATTAGCTAAGTAGCTGAAATGTGGAATGCTAATGGGTGTTTTACGTTCCCTCTCTGATGTTTGATTGTGAAACTCTTGCGTTGTTTTCCTAGTAGCGTGGACAATTATATTGGTATTCTAAGTGGCGCCAATTTTGAGGATACTTCCATGATATATCACGATAACTGTAATACTACCAACAAGTGGATCTCCAATTTCAGGTATTGCTGCAGTATAATAAGCTTTGCAGTACACTGTCTTCCACAATTCCTGTGACCATTGGCACACTTGCTATTTTTTTATGAGAAAATGGAAAAAAGTAATAGATGTGATGATGGTCTTATCCGTTTATGAGAAAATGAAAAAAGTAATACAAGGAAAAAGTAGGCAGTGCTCTCATCATCTGTTTTATGATTTGCAGGGGAGTATGGGGATGGGATGATTCATATATCTTTGTTGGCAATCGTCCTTTGAAAGGAATAGATGTGATCTCAACGAAACTAAAGAGAACAGTGAAGGAACTGCATGACCCTCTTATGAAAATTATTCCTTGCAGAATCCATTGTCATCCTCTTAATGTTGGGCTTGCTGGATCCACGGCTGGAGGACAGGTTTATGTTTGGACACCAAAGTAACATACAATCAGCATGATGAGTTGTTGTGTGGTTTTGTTATGTCAGCACCGAGATGTTACTTGTTTGGAACTGAGTATTTTTCTCTCGGGTTAATTGTAGATTTACTAACTTTAAGTTAAATTAATCCTTGCGTTTATGTGATCATCCTGAAGTGAGTAAGCAAATGAAAGCAAAATATGAGAATTGCATCGACTATAATGCATTAATAACGAGAGTATATCCTTGTTCATCTATGTTTCCTTTCTAATAATCTCTCAATGAGGCCTAGGAGAATCCACATTTGTTTGATTCTCACCTGCCACCTGGCTTATGTACATTGCTCGGTTTAGATTCTTGTTTTGGTGGGAGTTTAGTAGATTGATCTCCATGTGTTTTGGATGGAATAGGTTTCTTGGCTTCCAAAACAATCTCTTTTATTGTGTCTTCGATTTTTCCCAGTCTCTGTTTCATCTCCATTAGCTCGTCCTGAGACTTGGTTGCTATTCCTTGCAGAATCCATTGCCATCCTCTCAGCGTTGGGGTGCTTGTAGGATCCACGGCTGGAGAACAGGTGTATGTTTGGAAACCAAAATAAACCATTTTCGTAGCCTCGTCAGCCATCGTTTGGTTACAATTTCAAGTTAAAAAACTTTCCTCTTGTTCTGAAAAAAAATAAACCATTTTCCAATCAAGCTTGAGTTGGTTGTTCTGTAGCACCCACCCCCAAATGTTACTTATATTTGTTTGGAACTGAGTTACTACTGTAGAATATGTAATAACTTTTGAAGTTAATATAAAGCGCGTTCGAGTTTTGGAGAGATTAATCTGGACCGTCCAAATGTATGATAACTTTTGAAAATAAATTAAGTTTTCAAAATCCGATTCTGCCGCCCATCTCCAACCAATCAGGGATGTTGCTGTTAGGTCTTTAAAGTTGGAAGAGACAGACACTTTGTTGTTTCTCATTCTTTGACACGCTTCAAAATGACGACGGAGTTGGAGCGTAAGAGAATGGAGAACATGAGACGGAACGATGAGATGATGGCGGCGCTCAACATCCGTGCCAAAGCTTCTCTTCTCACTGCCGCCGCAACCAAAAGACGCCCTCGAGACAAGAAGGAGAAGCAAAGCAAGCCAGTTGCTGTTGTCGGTATGCGGAAGTCTCTACGGACTAGAGGTTTGAATCCAGATACGGTTGGCTTACCCTATTATAAGTCGTCCTCTTCTCCACCCCAGGAATCACCATTGGATCATCGTTTCCCCCAGAAATCATCATCGGATCGTCTATTGGCTCCTCTGCCCTTTGATACTGCTGCTTATTATTATCGTGGTGGTGGAGAGGGCTCTCATAAGCACTTCGTTGAAACTATGTTGGGTTTTGCTAGTAAGTCTAGGAGTGATGATTATTATTATTTGAACAAGGAGGAAGCGTCTGGTGGTGTTATTATGACTGAGACTAGCAGCATTGAGTTTGAAGAGGGTGGTTTTGATACGGGGGGACCTTTGAGTTTAGAACCGCATAACGTTGCACATCTTGTACCTGCGACCATTTCGGTTTTAAACTTCATGCCTTGCGACAATGTTAAGCTCGTTGCTGCAGGTGACAGACTTGGCTATGTTAGTTTTTGGAATTTGGATTCTGAGGATGAGGAGAATGATGGCATCTATCTATTTCAACCTCACACTGCCCCGATTTCATCTCTTGTGTTCCATCAAAACTCTTTCTCAAAGGTAAGTTTAAAGGAGTTTTGTCGGTTGGAGAAAGTGATCTCTTTTGTTATTTATTCCTTGGCTCTTTTTCGTTGGTGCAGATCATTAGCAGCAGCCATGATGGTCTTATACGCTTGATGGATGCTGAGAAGTCGGTTTTTGATCTTGTTTATTCGAGGGTTGATGCTATATGTTCTCTCTCGCAGAGACCAAATGATGAGCAAAGCTTGTACTTTAGTGAGGGATATGGAAAGTTGAATGTAGGGGACCTCCGAGCAGCAAAGTCGTTTTCCTATTGGGGCTTACATGGAGACAGGATAAACACTATAGACTTCAACCCGCAAAATCCTCATGTAATGGCTACAAGTTCCCAAGATGGGACTGCTCGCCTTTGGGACTTGAGAAGCATGGGGGCAACAACAAAACCGAAAACATTAAGGACTCTGACTCATTCGAAGAATGTGCATTCTGCGTATTTCTCACCCACTGGCCTTTCACTTGCAACTACCAGGTATCTTTTTGTTTTTTCCTCCTCAGTCTGTTCAAGACATTTACGTTTTGGAACTACAAACATGGATTTTACTTGTTTATATAACAAGTCACATAAAGATGTTGTTTGTTTTGCTTAGCAAAACTTGCACATTCTTGTGTCAACTTGTGCGAGGTGAAACTGATTAGTTAAGTAGCTTCTGTCGTATATAGTTATATATTTTGTGAAATGTGGAATGCTAGTGGCTGTTTTACGTTTCCTCACTGGTGTTTGATTGTGAAACTCTTGCCTTGTAGCGCTGACAATTATATTGGTATTCTAAGTGGCGCCACTTTTGAGGATACTTCCATGATATACCACGATAACTGTAATACTATCAACCAGTGGAACTCCACTTCCAGGTATTGCTCCAGCATAAATACACCTTACACGTCTTTCACTATTCCTGTGACCATTGGCACACTTGCTATTTTTTTATGAGAAAAATGAAAAGGTAGGCATTGCTCTCATCATCTGTTTATGATTTTGCAGGGGGGTATGGGGATGGGATGATTCATACATCTTTGTAGGCAATCGTCTCTCAAAAAGAATAGATGTGATCTCAACGAAACTGAAGAGAACAGTGAAGGAACTGCATGACCCTCTTATGAAAACTATTCCTTGCAGAATCCATTGTCATCCTCTTAATGTTGGGGTGCTTGCTGGATCCACGGCTGGAGGACATGTCTATGTTTGGACACCAAAGTGACGTACTTAAACCATTTTCCAATCAGCAGGAAGTGTTGTGTGGTTTTCTTCTGTCGAACAGAATTGTTATTTGCTTTGTTCTAATAACTTAACTTAATCCTTTCGTTTATGTAATCACTAATCATATCCTTAAATGAGCAAGAAAATTGAAAAAAAAAAGAAGAGAATTGCATTGGACTATAATGCATATAAGTACCAAAAGCAACAAAACAAGACTCATAACAAGAGTATATCCTTGTTCATCTACCACCTAAGTTTCCTTTCTAATAATCTCTCAATGAGGTCTAGGAGAATCCACATTTGTTTGATCCTCGCCTGGCTTATGTGCATTGCCCTTCTGTTCCACATTGCTTGGTTTAGATTCTTCTTTTGGTGGGAGTTTAGTAGATTGATCTCCTTGTGTTTTGGATGGAGTAGGTTTCTTGGCTTCCAAAACAATCTCTTTGATTGTGTCTTCGATTTTTCCCAGTCTCTGTTTCATCTCCGTTAGCTCGTCCTGAGACTTGGTTGCCGCTTCTTCTTCTAATGCCTTCTTTTCAGCCTCTTCTTTCTCTTTCTTTTCTTCTTCTTTCCTCTTCTTCTCCCCAAGTTCCTGAACATATATATAAGCAAAGCATTAAAACACTCTCTCTCAGGATATCAGTTTTGGTAATGAACAAGAGAAAGGAAAACTCACAGCGTCCATGATCTTCATTTTACGGCGAGCATATTGAGCAACCAGATACACAGCTGTTACAAGAAAAAAACAATAGCCATTCAATTCAAAACAAGTAACACTGAACAGAACAAATGGGAAGGGGGTGAACTGAGAGATACCTAGAGAGGGCAAGCAGACGATAATGAATTGCACAATATGCCAGTCAAGCCTAACAACACAAGTAACACCCATATGAAGAGAGCCCATACTAACCAGCAACAAGAACTCAACTTACTCAGAGAGATAGCTACAGAACTC
This sequence comes from Raphanus raphanistrum subsp. raphanistrum, assembly GCA_019706035.1. Lineage (NCBI taxonomy): Eukaryota > Viridiplantae > Streptophyta > Magnoliopsida > Brassicales > Brassicaceae > Raphanus > Raphanus raphanistrum. The sequence continues at coordinate 58,020,842 of CM033988.1, forward strand.
AACTATGTTCAAGTGTTTTTTTTGCACTTTGTTTCAACCTAAAGAAGCTAACTTTTACACATTGTCTAAATTTCAGAGCGGCAGAGAAGAAAGTACCCAAATTTATTCTTCTTGGGTGGTTCAGTGAACAAGATCTTCGCAGCTGTCACGAAATCGAGCTTATCGAGCTTCTTGTACGTCTCATCGTAGCGAGAAACAACAACACTCGTCGATTCAGTCTCGCTGTGCTGATCAACAACACTTGATTCCGTCTTCTTCCCACCCTTCTCTCCTTTACTGCAGAGACGTCGGATCCTATAGTGTTTCAACCGGGTCGCCAATCCGACCCACGATCCTCTGCCGCGAAGCATCCTGATTTCTCCCGGCGACTACAGCTCCACTACGACGACTCTGCAACTCGCGCTTTTCTCTAAACAAATCCGAGGCTTTGTGGGTTACCCGAATAGAACCGGGTCTCACGTTACGGGTTTATCACTTATACCAACCGGTCCGATGCGATTTTTTTTTTTTTTAAATATAAACCGGTTACATCTTAATGAAGTTGTGATCTGGGATCTCTAATCAAAACCAAAGGCTTAGTTAGAAAAACTTAGCAAGTAATGACACACAGTATCTTTATCAATAATTTTTGCAATAGTGTCTCTTTCACTTTGCCTTTTTTTTCCAGCTTTGGTGACTGTTTGTTAGCTAAGATGTGGACCTCTTTTCCTCGATTAATATTTTAATTATTAGTTTTAATTAATTATATTATGATGCTTAGGGAAATGTATTATTTTTGGGTTTAACCAAGACAAATTAGTGGCATGCCTCAACACATTTTCATTTTTTCAAGATACAGAAAGTTGAACTTTTCATACATCTCTTTAGTTTATAGTATTTAAAACATCTAACACATTACTATATGATTTTATATTTAAAAATATAGTTTGCTTCAGAAAATAGCAAATGCTTTAAACAGATAATTGATTGGCAAAAGAATAAAAGGCAGATTATTAGTGTTTTTGGTGGCATTATTCAATAAAATACACATAAATTCATGATTAGTAATATCATTTTCTCCCCCAAAACTCGTTTATTGTGTACTATCACACACTTTTGCACCATAATTAGCCGCACTACTTAATTTAAAATGATTACTCAATTTCAAGTCAAATTGAAAGGAAAAAAGGGTGGTCTGGAGACAAAAGTTGAGCCAAAGATAACGAATATTTAAGCTTTATATTGGACCCCATAATAGACTGTAAATTATTAAAGCATCATACCGCCAAATATTAATTCAACCTTTTTTAGGAAAACATTTAAATAAAACGATTCTTGTAACTGAGCCGTATATGTATTTTATATGAAGAAAAAAAAAACGTATTTTATTTATGGAAGTAAATATGATTAGACATTGTTTATTCAGTAATATCAAAACGGAGAGTACTACTTCTCCTTCCTTCAACTTCTTAATCGGAAAGTGTAAACATAATTAGCATTGGAAATCTCAAAAGACGAGTCCTTGGCATTTTGTGTAATTACGTTAAAGTGGAAAGGGGTAAATAAATCGTCATCAACTCAGACAGTTCATATATAGAACCAGTCTTCTTCCACCTCAAGAACTTCCTTCCGTCCGGTGATACTCTCTGCCGCCGGCGATATTCTCTCTCCTCTCTCTCTTTTTCTCTCCGGCGGTCAGAGAATATTGAGGAATGGCGTTGAATCTTTAGTGGTGAGCGTTGAAACCTTGAAAAGAAAGAAAGAGAGGGAAGAAGTGAAAATGCTGTGCCGGAAAAACTCAAGCGTGGTGGATAGAGGTAACGTTCCGGTATATCTGAATGTATACGATCTAACTCCCATCAATGGCTACGCTTACTGGTTTGGTCTTGGCGTTTACCATTCTGGTGTTGAAGGTTAGTCTTTTTTTTTGGTTCTTGAGTTTCAGAATCTCTTTGAAACTTTTATCTTTAGATCTAAATATAGTGCTTTTAATAATAGTACATATATTATCATTTTAGATCGGACTGTCTTGGGATTTGAAGTTAAATTCAAAAATGTTGGATTTCAATTTTCAAGAACTTGACTTGCGAATTATCGGTTTTATTAAGAAAACTTCTTGTATTTTTTTTTTTTGTTTGAGCAGTTCATGGTATAGAGTATGCATTTGGAGCACATGAATATCCAAGTACGGGGATTTTCGAAGGGGAACCGAAGCAATGCGAAGGGTTTACGTTTAGGAAATCGATTTTGATTGGTAAAACGGATCTTGGGCCATTGGAAGTGAGAGCTACGATGGAGGAACTTGCAGAGATTTACAAAGGAAGCTCGTACAACCTCATCACCAAGAACTGCAACCATTTCTGCGACGAGATTTGTATTAAGTTAACCGGGAATCCAATTCCTAGTTGGGTTAACCGTCTTGCAAGAATCGGTAAACTCTCTGGTAACACTCCCTTCAATCTTTTTTTACATTTTTGGTTTCCTTCTTACTGATGACTTTATAGACTGTGAGAGTCAAAAAGAAGTTAGTAGTAGTTGTGTTCTGCCAGTGAGCCTTTTAAAGTCTTAGCCTTTGTTTGGTTACATGTAGACTCAAATGTGAACTAAGTAAAGGTTACATCTTTATGCTTGAGATCCAAGTTCAGCATATGGGTTTATTGATATATACGTTTTTTGATCGTTAAGATCAGCTTAGAAGCTAAAACATGACTTGTGTTTGGCATAAAGTTTCCATCTTTTAGGCAAAAAAAAGAAAACTCTGTTTTCTGTGCTCTGAAGTTAAATTGCTCTGTTTTTAAATTGTACTTAGGATTCATGTGCAACTGTGTGCTTCCTGCGACCATAAACGCGACCAAGCTCGGTAATAACCGAATCAATCAAGAGAAATCATGTGAAGCAGCAGAAACTGAGAAGAAGAAACTGACGAGTGGAGGATCAAGCAGAGAGAGCTCTACGATGATTGATACTCCTTCGTCATCATCTTCGTCTCCTTCAGTTCAAGTTCGTGGTCGAAGCAGGAAAAGGCGTCCTCGTGCCATGCATCCTTCATCGCCAGTGATTCTCGGATCTTCCACCGTTTGATTTGCTCTGTTTGTTAAAACATCTTCTCTGTTTTGTTTCCATGTAATTGCGAATGTGCTTTGTAATCTTGTTAATATGCAAACCTTTTTTTCTCTGTAATCTCATTATTTACACTTCCAGTTTTTGGATAACAAATTTTACACAATTGAATATCAAATCCGGTCTCCAGTGAATATTAATCAGAAACAAGAAAAGAAATAAATTGAAGAAGCATCAATCTACGGACTTCCTTTTTATGAAATTAAAGGAGAATATATTCCTTAAACTTTATTAGATTGATTAATACCTTACTTTCGGCAGTGTCTATTTAAGTTCTATATCATTTGCAAAAAAAAAAAAAAAAAACAATGATGAAACGCAGTTGCCTGATATTAGAACATGAGCCAACACCAAAGCTTGAGAATAGGATCAGAAAGTTTGAATATATAACTCTCATATATTTATGTCCGAACTCGGAAGCATTATTTGTTCACAAGGGTAACAGTAACCAAATTTTGAAGGGTAACAACTTATTAGCTGAGACTCTGGATCAGGATACACAGTTAGACCTGACAGCCTGACAGAAGCAATTCGCAGATTTCTTCTGCCATCTTTGAGTATGCGACTGTGCCATCAAACAAATAAGAGAGCTTGTAAGTTTTAGCTGTCCTTGTTAACCAGAGTAGACAAAATTTCTTAAAAGCCTTTTTGTCAACTTAGAAAGTGTGTGAGATGTTTGAACCTTATCTGTCCACATAGCAAGTTTGGGCTGTGTACTCATCAGTAGCCAACTGCCTTAGTTTTACGAGCCGTCTGCAGTTACTTGGTCAATATATATATTGGGGCAGGCCACAGAGAGTTTTCCTGATCTAGTTGGAGTTTATAACTTCTGAACGTAGACAACATTAACAGCCATAGAAATCTCTTCCAGTCAAATGGATTAACAAACAAGCAAGTCTACATCTCCTGTATGATATAAGTAGACGAGCCTCTGCAGACTCTTCTTCGACATCCTGCATCATGTCTTCTTCATTAACAAAAGAAGCATAATTGGAACGCTCAGTAATCTGTCTCAGAAAAGACAACTTTTATTAGTTCCACACCATTACTTGGTGAGTAGAAAACAGCTTGGCAGAGGTGGACAGACAAGCAAACTCCAGTTGTTTCTCGATTACATCGATGAACCTTCGGTAGATATCTGAAAGAACCACACATTTACTGCTCGAGTCATAAAGGCACAGTCATGGTTGTTATGTAAAGAGGTTTGATCTCTAAAAGTAATCTAAAAGAAATGTGGTCAGCCCCCTCTTTCCTAGAGGATAGATTTTGTTAATAGAGTGACAGAACAGTTGTCAAAACCTGTCATCGCCAACAAGTTTGGAATTTCCAAGAAACTGAAAGGAACAATAAAATTCAAATAAAATAAAATTTCCACCTTAAAAGATTATTAGACAAAGTGAGGAATCAGTCTCAATATAAAACAAATTGTCCAACCAAGATGCTAAACAAAGACTAGACATAATTGTTTTTGCTGCTTTGTTGTTCCTTTCAGAAGCTTAGAGCAATCCCCAATCCAATTCTAGGCATATGGGCAGGTCTGACCTCTCCTAACACCTTCAAAGAATGCCACTGGATAATGGTGTTAAGTTTCCCAGTGCTGTCAGCTCGAGCCTTTAACCAGAGGTGTGAATCAAGTCTATGTTCAACACCGATTGTAAGGACAGGATGCCGGTTGAGGAAAGGGTAGCTCATTTGTGCCGCAATTGATGTGTCGGTATCGACCACTTGATGATACGATCCGACCAACACCTGACCCACTCCATTTCTAAAAAATGGATGTAAACAAAAGAAAAAACCATAAACAACCAAGACAATCAAAACCTTAGTTTATGGCAATAAAAAAAACTTACAAAGCAATAGACGTGGTCCTCTTTTCTTCTGTAGTATAAGCAAAAGCAGCATCAAACCTTGTCACGTTTAGGTTGTTTGTCTGGAACAACAGATCCACTCCCAATGAAAAATTCTTTGTACCAATTACAGATGAGAAACCGACATTGGTGTCATGAAATAAACCACCAATGCTAGCTTTACAGCTAACATAATCTTGGTTGAGTTGAACCTCTAACTGTTAAAAACAATTAAACAAACTTTAAGGTGAAATTTAGATGTTGTATATAAGAATGCAGATGAAGAACTAGACAGAGTTGAGAAAGTCAAGCCAAATCTACAATACTTTATACAGAGATTGCAGACAAAAGAAAACAAGATAAACAGACTGTAAAGATTGTAAACAGAAAGAGTTGAATAAAATCAAGCAAGTCCTACAATGTGTAATAAGAAACAAACCGAGAAGTGAAATTGAGATAGTTTTATACCTTGCCGGAATTTGCGTTTGCGGTATCAAACTCAGAAACGAATGATAGACCAGGTAGAAGACCAAACGCGACTTGGTTAACAATGGATTTGAAAGCAAACTGACACAACCAAAACGAAATCATTATAACCACTAAATCAAATCAAAAATTTTACAGAGTAGAAAATCAAAACAACTCACGGTAGAGTTTGTGCGAACTGTGAGATTATTTGCCACACTCTTAAAAATCCACTGAAAATCTCCTTCTCCCACACAGATGTCATTTGGGCTAGCGGAAAGAACATCATTTAGATGAATCAACCTAAGTGAGAAGAGGTCCTTGGACAGAGAGATTTTGTTGCAGACAGGAAAATCTTCAAACAGAAGATCTACATTCACACAAACACAAATGAGTAATCGAACGATCAACCAGGGTATTAAAAATTTTTAAGCAAAAAGACAAATGATTAGAATAGATACCTCTGGCATTTCTGCCAATGTCAGAGTAGAAGCCAGGATGAACATCTTTTAAGTAGTGCTTCATAGTTTTGTCTGGGTAAAAAGTTGATAAAAACTTCGAAAATTCCCCATAATAATACAAACCACCCGATGACAAAAGAGTAACTGGACAGAGATATTTGCCAAAAAAGTCGGCTATTTGTGAACCACTTTTCGGAATAGGTGGATTCGGCGACTTCGGTACTCTTGGATTTCGCGTCACTGATACCTGAAGAGTTAACGAAAACAGGATGAAAGCTTATGCGAACTAGGGTTTATTATAAAAGGAATTAAACGAGCAAGGAGAATAGGATTTTACGATTACCATTTGTGAACCACTTTACGATGACTGAGCTCAGATCACACTCTCAGGTGCTTGTTAAAGCAATCAACGAGAACCCAAGGATGACTGAGCTCTACGGAACTCTCTGATATCGCCTCTCTATCTTCTTCTTTTCTCTACTGTCGTTTTAGCTTCATCCCCAGAAGCCAATATGGGCCAGCTGATTCCATTGCAAAGGGCTGTCTTTGCTCTGGGCTGGTTGGGCCTTAATCTCCCGAAAACATATGAGCAATTGTATATATATATATATATATATATATATGTAAATATATATATATATGTAAATATATATATGTAAACGTAAATATATATATATATATATAAATGAAATAAATGAGAAGAAAAACCAAATTCTTCATATCTATAAGATTAGATAGACCATAACATTTGAGAAACATGAACAAAAAATTGAAACATCAAAATCTGATTATATGTATCTTATCAATTAGAATCCACAAGGAAATAAAATTTGGAAACTCAGATAGGATCAAATACATAATATCAATTGAGATCCATGAATAAATGAGAACAAGAATATCTATAAGATTAGATAGATCATAACCCTTGAGAAACATGAACAAAAAATTGAAACATAAAAATCCGATTATATACATCATATCGATTAGAATCCATAAGGAATTAAAATATGGAGACTCAGATCGGATCAACTACATCATATCCATTGAGATCCATGAATAAAAACAATTCAGGCACAATCGGATCAAATTCATCAGATCTAGATCTGAGAATTAATGAAATTGCATATGCTAGAAATTATGTGGAAAAAAAAAAGCTACCAAAGAGATTTCTGATATATATATATATGAAGGAATTGAAGAACAGAAACTAAAAAGCCTAGCAAAAATCTGAAGAAAATAATCAAACAAAAAGAGTACTCTGTTATACAAAACATATATGTGTATGTAGAAAAAATTATTATACATCTATCAACAAAGAAAAGTTTATGAATTCAAAATAACAAAGAAAAGTTTATGACGTAAACAAGGGAAATGTTAGATTTAACTTTAGAAGAGTTTCATCTCTCAGACACAACTCTGTGAGGTTCAGATTCCAAGGTGAAAGTACATCTATATATAGCAATCAGACACGATAGGGTTCTCGTTTAACAAAATATGGGCCATAGTTTTATTATATGGGCCTCAGCAAACGGTCCACCTTTAGATTTTTTAAAATAATTTTGACATTTCGGCCTGAGTACATAGAACTTGGGCTTGTAGCCGAAAATTATCAAAACATAATAATATTATTAATATGCTGAAAAGAGAACGTCGCCCACGCAAAAAAGACCGATATAGTTGTCGAGACAAAGATCACAAATCAGAGGCGAGGAAAGGAAAGTCTAAACCCTAATTTTCGATCATGCAGGCGAATCTTAGATCCGTGCTCGCTCAGGTGAGTCGGGGAGGGAGAGATGTTGGGTCTCGCCGTAATTTCGCTTCATACCTTGGAAACAGTGGTAAATATCTCTTATTCCCGAGCTTGTGTCCTCGGACATGTATCTCTGATTGTTCTTCCAATTGCCCAGAGATGAAGGGAGGCAGTCGAAGACGTGTGACCAGGCAGATTAAGGAAAAGATTCATTTGTTTCGCAAATCTATGACCTATGGATATTGTGCTGTCATGAGTTGGGGTGAGAGATTATCTTGTTTTGCATTTTATTGAGATTTTAACCTTATTACAAAAATCGTGATTGCTTTTTTTGTTTTGTTTTTCTTTCATAGCAATTATCCAGATGTTTGAACACCGTCGAACGGTCGAGATAGATTTGGCTGAAAGATATGGTTCGGTAATGCTTTCTTTTTCTTTTGAAAACTTTGAGAGATAAAGATTTGGAATTGGAGCATCAGAAAAGGTTAACTAGATTCATGTCTTCTCTTGCAGAAACCAGAGACGAGCTTCCGTGATGTCCTTGGTTGGATCCGTGGTAACAATTAATATTGTGTTTGATGCTGCTTGTGTTTAAGTTCGTTTTATGCTGTGTGAACAAAACAAAAATCATAATCTATGGGCATTACGTTGTATTTGATATATCATTATTCGTTCGGGCTTTCATGTCTAGTGTTTGTTTGAGCTGTATTTTTATGATTAGAAGAGCATTTTCACTTTGTCCAGTGAAGTTTATCTAGTCAAAGTAACAGCTAAATTAACTTGACGAGTTTTAACATTACACATGATGATTGTAAGCACATGTAGGAATCGTTACAAACTAAACATAATCAACATACCAAACAGCCATAATAAACGTTAATGTTGCAATTAGACCTGAGATGCATGTAAATTTGAGCTACTAACTAAAGAAAGATACTAAACGTTAATCAACAGAAACTACAGTCTACATACACTATTAAAGAGATACTGAACTATATAATCAACAAAAACCAGCCAAACACAGAGATACATATTCTCAGTGACTTGGCCTTGGCCTTGCCTCCTCCTTTCAAGAGTTGGATGTGCAGCATGTATATTTGGGAGACTCTTTTAAACAACTTGTTACGAGTGTGTAAATCATTAAAATCTTATGTTAAATATCAAAAGAAGCATAAGCTAGGCTTCCATGTTTGTTCACATTTAAGCTAACACGTTTTCCTACAATAAGATAAGATGCTCACACCATACATTTAAACAAAAAGCACAGACGTTTACATAATAATTTATTAAGATTGACTGCTACTCCACAAAGACAAGCTTGACAATAATTAGGGTGATCGACCGGAACCAATCTTCTCCATCAGATCAGACCACATCCTTTCGAAACTTAAACCACTAAGTTGAGACAGCATCTTCTTCTCGAGATCAGAAAACATCTTTATCAACTTAACATCAGACCACATCTTCTCCGTTAAATCTTCAATTTTTGCAGAGTGACCCAAAGCATTCCTCATAGCCTGACACAGAAATGATAGAAGATGAGATATAATAATAGCTAGCAATTGTCAGAATGTCAATTCAATAGCTTGGTTATATTTTCTTATTTCGCTTTTGCGGTTTACCTCTTGTCGTTTCTTCTCGAGATCTTGTATCCAGTCTCCAGTGAGCAAATAACCTAGAGCAAAATCACAAATTGATTTACTCAACTGAATCGTGGATGCAAGAATTAAAAATAAATAAATGGCATTACCAAAGTAACAACCCAGAGTGGCTCCTGCACCTCCAGTTATGACATTTCCTATTCTTATTCCTCGTCCCTTAGACTCTTCTACAAAAAAAACAAAACCAATTACAAGTGTTTATCCCCCAAGACTGCTCATGAATTTTTTTATGACAGATACTTTACCATAGCTTATTCTTCTTCTTCTGCGGTACGAAGAGAAATTGCGGGCAACAGATCTCCCCCCGCGAGTTACCTGCGCGGCTAATAATATCAAATTCATGCCTTAAAGAAAGTATAATCATAACCAGATCTTCCAGTTACCTGCGCGAAATTGACGGATCTCAGAATCGGCGGCATCGTCAAGGAAACTAGGGTACGCTCGCTCTCCTTCTTAAGTTTGTTATTTTCTTCGAGAGACGATGGTCTGGTCGGGCGGGGCTTATGTTTTATTTTATCCGAGGTAATAATACTTTTGGGCCCTAACCCGAGTCTTCTCTTTTTCTTTTATTTTTTTATTATTAATAGGGAAATAAAAAAAACTCAAACTCAAAACTTTTTCATTTCTACAGTTATTCCGAGACGACCTCGGCTCGTGACTGACAATGGCTACCTTTGGTGCCGCGAATACGAACCCTAATAAATCCTTTGAGGTATGCCGGTTCATTATTCTGTTTGATTTGCGTCCCCTGTATCCTGTACTAGTATTTAGGGTTTTACGCCTCCTGAGATTGGAAGGGCTTACTTGATTGATTTTGTGTGTGTGATTCGTCAATATTTAATTGACTTATACCCAAATTAATTGGAGTCAGAAAGTTTTTTAACCTTTGCTTATTGCTGCGAGAATCCCTTGTGTATTGTAGCGTTGGAGTATCCCCTCTATTAAAAATTTAAAAGTGTTATCTTTTTGAGACTTGTTTGTGGATCGTCCTTTTTTTTATATATATCAAGTTTCCATTTTTCGTGCAGGTTACTCCATCACCCGCAGATTCTATCTCCAGCTTAAGTTTTAGTCCAAGAGCCGATATTCTTGTCGCCACTTCTTGGGACAACCAGGTTTACTTTTTGCCTCCTTTCTTTTATCTTTTCATGCCCTTACTTGTTAGTCCAGTCCCCCAATACTGTGTGTATTTTGTATTTAACTTGTTTTGTCTCTCTATTCGTATATTGCTGTAATATTTGAGTGTTTTTGCTTCGTGTTATTACTTACAGGTGAGGTGTTGGGAAATATCTCGTAGTGGAAACTCTCTAGCTACTGCTCCTAAAGCATCCATATCCCATGATCAGCCCGTCTTGTGTTCTGCTTGGAAAGATGATGGAACCACAGTCTTTAGTGGAGGATGTGATAAGCAAGCTAAAATGTGGCCCTTGTTGTCCGGTGGTCAACCTGTAACTGTTGCTATGCACGATGCTCCTATTGTTGACATGGCCTGGATCCCCGGAATGAATCTCCTCGTTACTGGTAGCTGGGATAAGACATTGAAGTAAGTCAGAATGGCTGGCTGTTCATTCATTATTTTTGCTTGACTGATAAAACTAATCTATGTGCATTAGGTTTAGTTAACAATGTGTATTGGTTTTTCCTTCCAGATATTGGGATACGAGGCAGCAAACACCTGTGCACACACAACAGCTTCCAGATAAATGCTATTCATTGTCTGTGAAACATCCTCTGTTGGTTGTCGGAACTGCAGATAGGAATCTCATTGTCTTCAACTTGCAAAATCCTCAGGTACCATTTTTCCTTCTTTTCTATTTTATCACTTGTGTAAGAGCTCTGAGTGCTGAGTTATTATTTCTCTTGTGTAATGAACCTTTTATTATTAATTTGGTAAAACTGCAGACGGAGTTCAAGAGAATCGTGTCACCACTCAAGTACCAGACGAGGTGTGTTACTGCCTTCCCTGATCAGCAAGGCTTTTTGGTATGTCTTTCTTATATAATCTTTTTCTTATTGTGGTTTGGTTAATTCATTGGTACGAGGAATCTAAGTTGTTTGCTGATGCTAACATTGCATGGCATTGCTCTCACGCACTAATAGTTTTACATTGCATCAGTCAACATCTTATCTAAGATCACAGAAAGTGAGCAATATGTAACCAGATCTGATACTCTTTATATAGATTGGTTCAGTTGAGGGGCGGGTTGGTGTCCATCATCTGGATGATTCTCAACAGAACAAAAACTTCACATTCAAATGCCACAGAGATGGGAATGACATCTATTCTGTCAACGCTCTGAACTTCCACCCGGTAAGCTCTCTCTCTCTCTCTCTCATTAATGGATATGTGTAGTCTTAAGCATCAAAAACTAGTAGATGGAACAAATGGTGATTTGTTTTGAGTTATGTAATGTTTAAGGTCCATGGCACTTTTGCCACTGCTGGTTCAGATGGGGCCTTCAATTTCTGGGACAAGGATAGTAAGCAAAGGCTCAAGGTGATTATCATGTGCTTTTCATTAAATGCTTTTCTTAGTGTATAGTATATAACACTGTTCTCCCACACGAATGTCAGGCCATGTCAAGGTGCAATCAACCTATTACTTGCAGTTCGTTTAGTCACGATGGGTCTATATATGCATATGCGGTAAGGCTGCATCTTTTGTTTTTTTATTTATTTGGGGGGTATTTCTTTGTATTCGTAACACAAAGAAGTTTGGAGAGTAAAAGGATGTTTATTATTATTGTAGTCGTGCTATGACTGGAACAAAGGTGCAGAGAATCACAATCCTGCAACCGCGAAAAGCAGCATTTTCTTGCACATGCCACAGGTGTGTAGTGTGTAACTCACAATCATAATAGTATTCACAAGTCATGTTGTTCGAAACAATATTGTTAGTATATTAATCGATGATGGCATTTGTTTGTGAATGAAATGCAGGAAAGCGAGGTTAAGGCGAAGCCAAGAGTAGCAAGCGGCAGAAAATGAGATTTGCTAATTGGTTTTTAGTGCGTGATTTATTCTTCTTCCCTTGAGTGGATGGATGATTCTTTTAGCTTTGGTTCTGGACGTTTAAGTATTAGACAGTCTCTTTCTTTCCGCTCAAGTAAATCAAATCCTCCGGCTGTCTTGGATGTTTCTCCTTTCGGCTCGGTTTGGAATTATTTTTGTCTCAAGTCCTACTCTCAAAAACATAATGACATTTTTCTAATATAATCCTTTTATTCTACGATTGATTAATTATCAATAATAGTAGTAGTAATATACTAAATCAATTAGACAAACATTATAGGCATTTTGTTTCGAAAGTACCAAAGACAATTTTTGAGTTAAAAAACATGTATCCTAAAACGGAGAGTATCAATCAAGCAAGTATCTAAAAATGATAAAATAATACCTATGTTCACTGTGAAGCAAATGAACAAAGAGAGACAGGGAAAAGGACAAGTGGAAGTCGATGAGTGGAAGCAGGAGAAGAAAGTGGGTGGGGGAGTGAAGCGAAGGACCTGGACTTTCCCCTATGCAAAAACTCCCGCTCCTTCACAAGTACAGCTGCTAGTCATGTTCAAACACACTCTCTCTCTCCACCTTATATAAACCACTCAACACCAGTTTCCTTCATTCTTCATATAAAAATAATTTCATTTAAAAAAAACATATAAATTTTCTTTGTTTCTGTTTTTCTCCCTTTTGTTTCTTCTGTTTCGTTAAAAATAACAACAGAAAAAGAAAAAATTCGAGAGAAAATTTATCAGTTTGAAAACACACACAAAAACTGCAAAGGAACTTTGAAAACATCGGTCGGTCTAAGAAAGAGTTTAAAAAGACAGACACGAGAAAACAAACCCCTGTTTCTGAAAAATATTAAAGATGGCGGCGGGGAAAGATTCAAGCTGGGACGACATCAAGAACGAAGGCATCGATCTCGTTAGTCTCCTTCTTCTGCATCTTAAGCTTTACGTTTTCGATATCTTTTGTAGCACGCTAACTTTGTGTGTTGTTGATCGAACAGGAGAAAATACCTATCGAGGAGGTGTTTACTCAGCTGAGATGTACAAGGGAAGGACTTACGAGCGACGAAGGCCATACTCGTCTCGACATCTTCGGTCCCAACAAGCTCGAAGAGAAAAAGGCAAACCACCTTCAACAAACCCCTTTTCATTTTTATATATGTTTGTTTCTTCACACCCAAGAAAGCCTATTTTTAACATGTTTCAATTTCACAGGAAAGCAAGATTCTCAAGTTCTTAGGTTTTATGTGGAACCCTCTCTCATGGGTCATGGAGTTGGCTGCTATTATGGCTATCGCCTTGGCCAACGGAGGAGTAAGTAATATCACCTTAACCAACTTAACCCGGATCCATCTTCTTCTCTGTCTTTTTAACTCATTTTGTAAAAATCTGCAGGGAAGGCCACCGGACTGGCAAGATTTCGTGGGTATCACGGTTCTTCTTATCATTAACTCTACCATTAGCTTCATTGAAGAAAACAACGCCGGAAACGCAGCCGCCGCTTTGATGGCCGGTCTTGCTCCCAAAACCAAAGTAAGTTTTACAAATATATATGAAGCAGCAAAAACCAATGTAATTACTAATGCACATCAATCACTTTTAAAAGCTTCTGAGAGATGGCAAGTGGAGCGAGCAAGAGGCAGCTATATTGGTTCCCGGAGACATTATCAGCATCAAACTAGGTGACATTGTTCCAGCAGATGGTCGTCTCCTGGAAGGTGACCCTCTCAAGATTGATCAATCTGCTCTCACCGGTGAGTCCTTACCAGTAACCAAGAACCCTGGCCAAGAAGTTTACTCTGGCTCCACCTGCAAACAAGGAGAGCTAGAAGCTGTTGTGATCGCCACTGGTGTCCACACTTTCTTCGGCAAAGCAGCTCATTTAGTAGACAGCACAAACCAAGAAGGCCATTTCCAGAAAGTGCTGACTGCTATTGGTAACTTCTGCATCTGCTCCATCGCCATTGGTATGATCATTGAGATCGTTGTCATGTATCCTATCCAGCACCGTGCGTATAGAGATGGAATCGACAATCTTCTGGTGCTACTCATCGGAGGGATCCCTATTGCAATGCCAACTGTTTTGTCTGTCACCATGGCCATTGGATCTCACCGTCTCTCACAGCAAGGAGCTATCACAAAGAGGATGACAGCTATTGAAGAGATGGCTGGGATGGATGTTTTGTGCAGTGACAAGACTGGAACTCTTACACTCAACAAGCTTACCGTTGACAAGAGCATGGTTGAGGTTTTTGTTAAAGACTTGGACAAAGAGCAGCTTATGGTGAATGCAGCAAGAGCCTCTAGAGTAGAGAACCAGGATGCTATAGATGCTTGCATAGTAGGAATGCTTGGAGATCCCAGTGAAGCAAGACAAGGCATCACTGAAGTCCATTTTTTCCCTTTTAACCCTGTGGACAAGCGTACTGCTATCACTTACATTGATTCTAGCGGAAACTGGCACCGTGTCAGCAAAGGCGCCCCTGAGCAAGTAAGCAATTAATGCATATATTCTTGAGAGTTGTTAGAGTTCTTTCCCACTGATTGGTCTCTGTAACTTGTAGATCATTGAGCTATGTAACCTTAGAGAGGATACAAAGAAGAGAGCTCATGACATCATTGACAAGTTTGCTGACAGAGGACTTCGTTCTCTTGCTGTTGGCAGACAGGTAAAAAAGCTTTTTAGTACCAATCCCAAATGTTTGAAGACTAATATGTCTTTCTTTTTGTTAAAATGTTTATTAGACCGTCTCTGAGAAAGACAAGAACAGCCCTGGAGAGCCATGGGAGTTTCTTGGTCTCTTACCTCTCTTTGATCCTCCAAGACATGACAGTGCAGAGACAATCAGGCGAGCCCTTGACCTCGGTGTCAATGTCAAGATGATCACTGGTGACCAGCTCGCCATTGGTAAGGAAACAGGTCGTAGGCTGGGTATGGGCACCAACATGTATCCTTCTTCTGCTCTACTTGGACAGGACAAGGATGAATCTATATCTAGTATTCCTGTTGATGAACTCATCGAGATGGCTGATGGATTTGCCGGTGTCTTCCCTGGTAAAAAGAAAACATTCAAATCTAGTAAAAACATTTTCTCTTAATGGATCATCCAATGTATCCACCCCAATGAATCTGTTTTCTTGATTAGAACACAAGTATGAGATTGTGAAGAGGCTCCAGGAGATGAAGCACATTTGTGGCATGACTGGTGATGGAGTGAACGATGCTCCAGCTCTTAAAAGAGCTGACATCGGAATAGCTGTTGCTGACGCGACCGATGCGGCGAGAAGTGCATCTGACATTGTACTAACCGAGCCAGGTCTCAGTGTCATAGTAAGTGCTGTCTTGACGAGCAGAGCCATCTTCCAGAGAATGAAGAACTACACAATCTACGCAGTCTCAATCACAATCCGTGTAGTGATGGGCTTTATGCTGCTTGCACTCATATGGAAGTTCGACTTCTCACCATTCATGGTGTTGGTCATAGCCATCCTGAATGATGGTACTATCATGACCATATCAAAGGACAGAGTAAAGCCTTCTCCACTTCCTGATTCATGGAAACTCAAAGAGATATTTGCCACTGGCGTTGTTCTTGGCACATACCTTGCAGTCATGACTGTCGTTTTCTTCTGGGCTACAGAGAGCACTGACTTCTTCTCGGTAAGAGAACTCTTAACCTTCCACATTCATGTAAGTGTCTCTGATCATCAGTTCTGTTGCTGGTGCAGGCAAAGTTTGGGGTGAGATCTATCAGTGGGAATCCGCATGAGCTTACATCAGCTATATACCTCCAAGTTAGCATAATTAGCCAGGCGCTTATCTTTGTCACAAGGTCACGTAGCTGGTCTTATGCTGAACGTCCTGGCTTATGGTTGATCGCTGCCTTTTTCTTAGCTCAGCTGGTGAGTTTTAATAATCTTCTTGAATACAAAGCCCTCAATGTACTACTACTGACAATGTTCTTGTTTCTCTTTTGACATAATAAGATTGCTACTCTCATTGCGGTGTATGCAAACTGGGATTTTGCAAGAATCAGAGGTACTGGGTGGGGATGGGCAGGAGTGATCTGGCTCTACAGTATAGTTACTTACGTTCCATTGGATATACTCAAGTTCATCATCAGATATTCACTAAGTGGTAGAGCCTGGGATAATGTCATTGAGAACAAGGTGAGATTAAGAACATTAGTCCTTTGTTTCAGTAGTACTGTTTCTAACTTTGTTACTTTTGTGTTCAGACCGCTTTCACGTCAAAGAAAGACTATGGAAAAGGAGAGAGGGAAGCACAATGGGCACAAGCTCAACGTACCCTTCACGGATTGCAACCTGCTCAGCCCTCAGATATGTTCAACGACAAGAGCACTTATAGAGAACTTTCAGAGATAGCAGATCAGGCCAAGAGACGGGCTGAAGTCGCAAGGTAACGCTCTCAAGCATCTGAGATTAGTTCATAACATTATGTTCCTGAGAATATGACTTTGACACTTTTCTTCTCATCTAAATGTTGCAGGTTAAGAGAGCATCATACATTGAAAGGTCACGTGGAATCAGTAGTGAAGCAGAAGGGACTTGACATAGAGGCAATCCAGCAACACTACACCCTGTGATTGATTTTCAGAAACAAAGTGTGTTTCTCAGTTTAGTTTAGAACTAAAACCCCACAAGAGTATTGAATAATAAACCACCACCACCATAAGAAAATACTGCAAGAAAAGAAAAGAGAAAAAAATGTTAATTTCTTTTATCAGCAGTGGCTGTTGGCTGCTTTATTTGTTTTGAGATATTCTTGTTTTTTGCTATGACAAGCTACAAAGCTAATAAGATATTACAGTTACTTAGAATTCTTGTTCCAACATTGAGTTTTCTTCTGGTCTTAACCCTTTGCCAAAAGTTGAAACTGCATCAAAAGAATAATTAAGAATCTATTGTACTTGACTGCAAATGAGAAGAAGAGTACCAATCAATCTTCTACAGTCTAGTGTGTCTGTGTGCAAACTGCAATTCTTAGCCTTCACTAGTAAACAAGAGGAGATTTATATTTCCTAAGAACTTTATAAATAGCACAAGATTTAGAGAAATATTAATCATTAGACCATTTATGTACTAAGTAAATTATGATAAGGTTTGAGGACAAAAAAACAAGAAGTCTAATAACAGATGAGCAAATGTACGACACTCCCTCGCTAGAACGGTATACAAACTCTCTCCGGTTATTTCATCTGAATAGGTGATGTCTTATTTTACTGATGCAGCTTTGTCTGATTTCCCTTTTACATGGTTAAGATACCAGAGCGCGCCTTCCGCTGCATGCTCAGCGGCAGCTTTCTTATTGCGTTTAGGATCACCAAAACATTCCAAAACAGTTGTTGTTCCTGAAGAATCTTTAATCTCAACCACAACTTTGTAGGTAAACCTGAACCCAAAAAAAAAAACAATAGAAAAAAAAGCTGAGTTCATCCAAAAATAGGTTGTGGGTTCGAAATAGGAGAAAGTGGGAAGGTAAGGTCATATGCTTCGCTTACAATCTGAAATGACAAGGACCATGGACATTGCAAAGTCAAAAGGTAATTATCTCTTTCAGTAGTTTTGTCTTGATCTATTTGGTCACAAAGTCAAAAGTTTCCTTTTTCCAAGCTTTGATTAGTTGTACACTTAGACTCGGTACTATAGTAGAATTCATGATCTATAGGCTAATTTATTTATGTACTCTTACTAGTTTATTCAGATTTCTCGTGGCAAAAACAATAAGTGGGAACTTTGCAAAGAAGCAACAAACATTCAAAATGTAAAAATTACACAATAAGGAAATGAAATTTTGTTTTTATAAAATCCGCAAAGATCCGCCGAGATCTAGTGGTAGAAGAGGGATGAGTGAGTGCAAGACATCGGTTATAAGTGGTCTGTAACTTGGCTCTTCCTGCACACACAACACTGCCACCGCTGCTACCTGATATAGATGCTTCAAATCCATGCTTCCTTTTATTGCCGGATCCAATATGTTTGGCAGATTTGCTCTGTCACTCAGCTTTGGTACCCAACTCACAATGGATTCTGCTTCAGCTGATGGTTTCTCCACTGATCTCTTCCCCAGGAGAAGTTCGAGCAGAATCACCCCAAATGAGTATACATCATTCTTGTCTGTTACTTTCCCTGTAAAATATAGAAACCAAAAAGAAGACTTTAAGTGCTATAATGTTGAGAGAATCATTTTGATACATAAATAAAACTTATTATTAACCATCAAGAAGAAGACACTCCGAAGCTCTGTTTCCTAAAGTTCCATTAAGCTTCAACTTCTTGCTCTCATTCATCAACACAGTCGCATACCCAAAATCTGATATCTGAACAGAGATAGCAAACAGATCCTTACCAAACTCATATCTCTCTTCTCTCTGTAAGAAGAGTTTTACATTATAAATATTTTTACCTTTGCGTTGAAATCAGAGTCTAGAAGGATGTTAGACGATTTCAAATCTCTGTGAACTACCGGAGGATGGCAATGCTCGTGTAGATACTCTAGTCCTCTTTAATGTAAGAAAAAAAAACACAGAGAAAGAACTTTGTAAGCATATACATAAAATGTGCTTGGAGATCAAAGGAAACTGCTAAACATTTGAAACTATATTATATCAATGAATGGGACTATATACCGTGCTATATCAACAGCGATTTTCATCCTAAGCTGCCAAGTTAAACCTGAACCTTGACTAGGCCCTTCAAGTATATGTCCAAAAGAAGTAGAATCAAAAAATCAGAAGATGTCAAAATATTGAACAAAATGGTTGGCAAATGTCCCTTTACCATGCAACTGACACTCTAAAGATCCATTATGCATCATCTCGTACACAATACATCTCGTTTGGCGATAGACGCCAAACCCCAACATGGAGACTATGTTCTGATGCTTGATCTTACACAACCACTCTACTTCATTCTGCATTTATTATTGTTCAACAAAACAACAACACAAAAGAAGTATGGTTTATAGAATGAGATGACTTTAATAGGTGTGTAAGGAAGGAATGGTTGGGGTTCAAGCCGATTAAAACCTCAAACTGTTTTTCAATGTCTGTATCTCCACCACCATCATCAAGTTTCTTCACAGTGACAGAGGACTTTTCATCAAGACAAGCTTTGTAGAGGCATCCACGACTACCTCGGCTCAACACATTGCTCTCGCTAAACTTGTTTGTCGCAGTTTCCAGGAGTTGATATTCATACACAGGGATAGTTCCTTTCGTCACAGAATCAATCGGTTTCGTGGACACACTACTCTTCACAGAATCTTCAGATAAATAAGCAAGAAGCAAAGATGAGCAGCAACATAAACCAGAAAAAAAAAATGAAAATAAGAGTTCGTTACTAGTACCAGGATGATGATTTGGGTTGATGCCGGTGAAGCTGTTCTTGATATATCTGTACCTCCATAACAAGAGGTAGAGAAGCAATACTAGAGTGACACAGAGGAGTGTTGATGAGACAATGAGAGCAATAAGAATCTTCTTGTTCAAATCCTCACGAAGCACCACTTGAACAATCGGAGGCCCTGAAATACAAAATTAACAGCAATTTTTTTATTTTTGATTCGTTTTAACAAGGCTTCCTCTATGGGGGAAACTAGTAAAGACTTTATCACTCTCAAATGAGTAAACATGGAGAAGTCTTTTTTTACCTGGGGATTGAGCTCCCGTTCGAGGCGAAGAAGTCTGAGAACTTGGGATTTCTCCTTGGGGAGAAGCGACCGAGAAGAAGGAGACACCGAGAACCCAAATGAGTAGCAACGACAGCAACATTTCTTGTTTGTTTGGTGTGTTTCACAGAGCAAAGATAACACAATGAAACTAGAGGAAGCTTCTTCCTCTTCTACTTACTTCGTCTGTCTTTGTTTTATGGAGATTGAAAGGAAATTAATCTTGTGTGGAGATGGAGAGGAGGACACTGTTGTGTTTAGGAAACAGAGAGAAGAAGACAACCAATGTATTGCGTCCTGGTTAATTGGTCTTCTTCATATATGACTTATGAACCAGAAGAAACCCGAACGTGGGGTGATAAAGACGTTTGGAGTTATGGACTGATGGGAGAACTATCAAATCAAGCTCCCTGTTTTCATTTCATTCTCTTTTTTTTTTTTCTCTTTTAAATTCCTCTAGAGGATTATTACCAAAGATTTAACTTCCCCATGTAAAATGATGCAACTAACTATGCCGCGTCTGATAATATAAAGAATTTTGTTTTCTAATGTGTCATCTTTTCATACGTAAAGTTACAAAAGAAACTGTTTCAGATTAAGTAATCTAGTGAAGCATGATCTGATTGATATAGAAGAGTAAAAAAAAGGAATATTGTAATAGATTATGTAATCTCTCTATAGATTTGTTTGCATCGAGGCACATTAGTCCAAAATGATTCCCATTGGGATCAAAAGGACAAGTCCTAGTTGAAGTTTAAATCCAACAAAATAATTTTATATTTCCTGAAAGCTCCAAAATGTTCTGACTTCTGAGCATTATTCATGTGAACTTTCTACGTCAACCTTTTTCATTACCGACACAAGGTAGTGGGACCCAGAATCACCACAAAAAGTGGACTACCAGTGGGCCTTCAAACTGCACTATATTGTATTGGGCCATAAACAGGCTCAAAGATTATTTTTTAAAGTCATTTCGAAAGGGAAAGTGGGACCCAGTGATCATTTTAGCTAAGAGAACTCTTTTACTTTACTCATCATCCATTCTTTGCTCTATCTTCTCCCTCCGATCAAGTGAGGAAAAAAAAAAATGCTGGATCTACCTGAAGAATGCTGGGAGCTGATCTTTAGATTCATCGACGAAGACGACCACCGAGTCCTCGAATCTCTCTCCCTCGTATCCACCTCATTCCTCTCCATCACCAACCGCGTTCGCTCCACCTTCACCGTCACCGATCGCACTCTCCCCTTTCTCCATCGCCACCTCCTTCGCTTCCACAACCTCAAGCGAGTCAGGTTCCACGACTTTCACGGAGATATCGACTCCATCCTCCTCCAGCTCTCCCTTTCCTGTTCAGATTTGGAATCGCTCGATATCTCTGGAATGCCCTACTTTCCAGATTTCGCGAAATCGGGGAAGATGATGACCAACGTGAAGGAGTTTAGCTGCTCCGGAGTTATGGAGCTCCGAGAGATCGATCTCGTTTCGATCGGAGTGTGTTTCCCGTCTCTTCAGAAGCTGGACATAAGCTACCCTGCGTCTCTTCCAATCCCCGTCTCTGATTCTGCCATCATCAGCCTCTCTTCGAATCTCAAGAACCTGTTGACGATCAACGTCTCTGGTAACAATCTCATCACGGATAAGTCTCTGGTCTCTCTGTCCCGGAACTGTGTCCTCTTGAGAGAAATCATCTTCCGTGACTGCGATTTCGTTTCGTCTCGTTGCATCGAGTTTCGTTCTGCGTAATTCTCGTTACCTGGAGTCTCTTGCCATCGACGGAATCGGATGGAGGCCGAGGGAGTCTTTCTCCAAGGACGCATTCTTGTTCTCCCGTTGTTTGTCTGAGCTTGATCTATCGGATTCGTTTCTATCAGATGAGTTGCTTCGTTTGATTGCCGACGCCAATCTTCCTCTGAAGAAGCTTGTTCTCTCCGGTTCTCAGTGTCTCACTTTTGATGGGGTCTTGTATTTGCTGACCAAGTACCGGACTTTACTTCACTTGAATCTTGAGGGATTGAGCTTCCTCTCTGATGAGATGATTATGGAACTGGCGGTGTTCCTTGGGAGGTTAACCTTTGTTAACCTAAGTTTCTGTGCCAAGTTAACTGGTGTGTCATTCTTCTACATCATTGAAAGATGTGTTTCCCTCGAGTGTTTAAAAATGGAAGCGACGAATTTTGGAGTGGAAGACGATTCCAAGGAACTGGGTGTCATGTCAAGGATCAAGTCTTTGTACCTATCCGGAAACCACAATTTGAGAGATGAGTGTCTCGTCAAGATATCACGCCATTGTCCTTTGTAAAAACTCTTGAAGTGGATCATTGTCCTGCCATCACTGGAGATGGGATTCTTGAAGTTTTGAGGAATTGTGGCCAGCTTACATCTTTGGATATAAGCGGATTGCACTGCCATAAGGAGCTTTGATGCACTAGACTTTGAGCTTCCAAAGCTGGAGAGTTTACGAGCATGTGGAACTTGGATCGACGACCAAGCCCTGGGTTTGATCACCAAAAGATGTCCAAGGTTGTTGCGTCTTGATCTGAAAGGATGCTTGAACGTGAGATCAAGAGGGATGAAGGAAGTTGTGCAGAGCTGCACACGTTTAAGAGAGATAAACCTTGCAAACTGTCAAGTCGATGATGGAATTTTCATTTGGATGGTTTGTGCTAATCCATCTCTTAGGAAAATTGTGCCGCCTTGTTGGTTTTCTCCAACTAAAAACTCCACAAATTCTTTCTATGCCATGGATGTGTGATCTGCCAAGATCCATAGCAAACCCCCTGCAAATAGAAGAATCTGCAAAATGGTCAAACGGAACATATGTATCTAATTTTTCATGTTTTAAGAAGTTGATTTTTCTTCAAATGTGCAGTCATTATTCTTATGTTTGTCTTTGGATGATGGAAGTAAACCAAAGCCAGAAAAGTCATCATAACAAAAAGTTAAAAACAGAGTCGAAAGTAAAAATACACATGAAAGAAAGTTTGAAGTGGAAGACAAAAAGTTCCCACAATGTTATCAAAATTGTACTTTATTATCAAACTTCTCACAATGTCAGACTCTTTGCCTAAACAGCCTGCAACATTAACTGTAGTAAAACAACTTTCCTCGCCAAAATGATGGATACAAGAGACCCACATCATCTCTTTTGACAAAATGAAGAGAACAAAAGAGTGTTTACTGTGGGGTCACGATTCATTATGTCCCTTGCATAAAGAAGTTTAAAACTTGTAATCTGGGTTGTCACGAAGTCCGAGCTTTGACAGTGAAAGGCAGTAAGAGTCCCAGTCGGTTCTTCTCATATACTTGAGCAGTTTCTTCCGTCTATGCACCATTGCTATAAGTCCCTTTCTCGAATGCTTGTCCTAGATTAGGTTACATAGGATACACGATTAGGTTACTAAAAAAATTGCCCCTACTAGCTTCATACGAGACAAGGATTGAAAGTTTTTTACCTTTTTATGTAGAACGGAGGATAAATGCTTGATTTTAGTAGTCAGTTGTGCCACTACAAGGATAAAAAATAGAGATTACTAAACAATAATGTGACAAAGGAAATGACATCTGATCAACCGATTAAATTAGCTTTGTATTGATGTTACATCATCTCTGATAGCTAAATGCAAACATTGATCAAAACTCATTTCTGAGGATTCAATATACCTTGAACACGTGCAGAACCACAATCGGATTCCGACATCTTGAACTCTTCCCTGACCTTTGCAAGCTCGATTTTCATCTTCTCCGCAGATGACATGTTATCCGGGTGGAAATACTGCGATTGATTTTGCGCATGCATAACATAGCCAATGTCATAACATTCCTTTTTAAAAAAAAAAAAGGTTTGAAGATTCAAAGAACTAAGAAGAAAAAAGAGTTACAGTTTGAACTAGCTCATCTTTCGGAGGCTCGAGCAAATACTTTGGGGTACCATTTAAAACGCTGAAGAAATCCAAGTTCTGAACTGCAAGCAAATCAACCATACAAATTAGTACTTTGCAGCCTTAGAGTATCTCCAACCCCACCGCAAAATGAAGTGGAGAATGCAAAATGGGGTTGGAGATGCTCTTATATTAGTAGTTCACAAGTAAGAGATATAGCATTAAAAAATAAACACTTTTGCTGCCGCACAGAAGTTCATAAGTACTAGATAGTGAGTTAAATCATAATCCACATAACATTCTCCAATTCTATTATTATCTTAAAGCAACTTGATCATACCAGACTGTTCGAGATTTTAACCAAAGCATTCAATATCTAAACAATGCCCACAGGGGAAGGAAGTATATAAGTCGTGAGAGAACTTATGAACGTACAGGCTTGTGATTTTCTGGCAAGTTGAATCTCAGACCTGAGATCATCGAAGGCAGTCCCCTTCCTGGTACCCAGCGCTGATGCTCTTCCACTTGTCTCAGCTTGACAAGCCTCTGGTTGAGCTCCTGCAACGAGAACCAACCCTGTTCTCTCTTTCCCTCCTCAGGTCTGTACTGTCTGAGTATATCCCCGAGTTCTTTAGTGTTGTAGCTCTTGATAAACTCGGATTTCATCTCCTCTGAATCATCATCATCATCTCCCATCTTCTTCCTTTCTTCTAGTTCCTCACCAAACACTGAAATGGGCAATCCCTCAAACACGTTTGAACGGACATTGTTTTTAGTCTTCATGATGCTCTGAAGGCTTGATAGATTAGACCATCTGGTGGTCTCTTGATGCGGTCTCATCTGCCTCAGGTTTTGCTTTAGGTTTTTCAAAAGTCGAGCCTTGGAAATCTCCGGGCGGCTGCTTTGATGCCACGTTCTGCTTGTACAGATCCTGTAAATCCCTCGCCGGAGGAGCTACTGATCTTCGTCGGAACTCGTTCAGATTCCTCCTGACATCCTGAAAATCTCCGCCGGACGGAGCTTTGGAATCGAATCCGGCGAACTGTCTCCTACCGTCCTGAGGCTGATGCTGTTGGGGTTGCTGTTTCAAGCTGCTTTTGATACCACTGAAGTAGGATGATATTTTCAAATCCGAAGACGGTTGTTCGCCAGATTCGTTCCCGTCTTGAGGAGATGCGGAGGAGGAGGTTGAGAAGAGATGAATCAGTGATGGATTAGAATGTAGCCTTTGTTTGCGTCTGGCCAGATGAAGCGCCATTGGATCTGATCTTGACGGCTCTCAAATGCTTTCCTTTAGGGTTTTGTGTCCGGAGGACGTTGATGACGGAGGAGAGAGGTCTTCGAGTGAAATGAGATGAAAATGATGGACTCACTCCGGTTTATCTATTAACCGAAATTTGTCACGCGGTTTTTAATACCGGGTTAGAAGGAACGGTTTATTATGGTAAAACCGTATACCCTAAGTAAAGGTCAAATCAGACCCATGGCCATCATCACTAAAGTCCTACGTTAGAGAGAGGTCAGAGACTTGGAAGATTTTTTTGAACATTTTACATAGATTACAATATCAACAGGATAACAACGTATTTAGTATAGACAATATTTTTGGACTATCTAACGACTGAGAAGGAGTTAAATAGTATAAGTTCTTTCAAATATAACATTTCATTCAGATTCAAATACAGTGAGATTGAGATAATATGCTACCGTGATGACAAAACTGTAGTGATAGAATCCAGGTGCTCTCTCATCAGTCATTTGATCTCTACTCCTACAGTTCAAACACACGAGGAATAAGAACCTTGCTACAAATGGTCTGTGCCACGCATGTACTTAAATGGGTCCCACGCTTATCAAGAAAAAAAGAGAGAAATAAAATAATAGTTCCAAAGTATTTATATATCAAAATCCACCCATTAATTTTGCCACAGAGCTTCCTTCCTACTTTTTCGCCACCATCTCTCCCCTCTTTCCTAAAGCTGTTGAAGATTCCAACTATGTCCGCCGAAAACTGGACTCGAGTGGCCATGTCTGACGATTCTCTGGTAGCCGACGCACTGCTTCAGCTCCGCCACTCGAGACCCCCACCATCTCCTGTCAAGCTGAAATGGACCGTGCGTCAACGGAGATCGAAAAAAGGAGACCAAACGCGAGCTAGCCCCACCAGCCCTTTAACTGGAGCGGCGGCGCCACGTCTTTCAGCGGCTGTGCTACCACCGTGGACGGCCTTGAGGAGTCCAGCGTTGTCGTAAAACCCTCTGAGACCTTTAGATCTAAGGTTTGTCCGATCATTTCACTCGTTTTTTCTTTTGGTTTCGTGCTGTCTGTCACGACTATAATATATCCCTGGTGATGCGGCGTTTCAGTGTTTTCTTTTTCTGCGTTTTTTCTCTTCACGTAATTAAGAGTTTCCTTGTTGTTTGGTCTGGTCTATTACGGGTTAGTCCCTTTGCCTTACACACGACCAGACCTTTAGTTGTTCACTTGTGGGTATTTTTGTCATTTAGGTTCCACGAATCGGCTTTCTCTTGATCATCATGTAGGTACACCGACTTTTATTGACCGAAATACCCCTACCGTGGACTCAAACATGCCTTTTTCTTTCTTTTCCAACAAACCAAACCTATCTTTCTCGTTAGTTCCTGTTGTCTTCTGGAAACACTTCTCGATTTGAGTTTAAAACTGATAAAATTCGGTGATCTCTGCCTTTTTTGCTCTTTTTGCATACAAAGAGTCACGTTTCCTACTTTTGGTGCATCCCAGTCATCTCTCTTTCTGCTTTTGGGGAAAGACCAAAAGGCCCTCACGTTTCATTGGAGGTGTTTATGGTCAAAGTCACCGTTGGCCCTCACGTTCATGTTCGGGAACCGAGCTTAGATTTAGAGAGTATGAGTGGATTAGTTACGTGTGTGGTATGGAAATAGGGAGGGCAGTCATCATATAGTAACCAAGTACACAGTACCCAGCGGTCAAAGTTTGTTGTTATGATTGTGGTTCTTGTTGTGATTCGTCCGCCAAGTTTATTTACAACGATGACACAGTCTATTCAGTCTATTTAGTTAAGTATGACGTGTAAATGTGACGACCAAACATACGCGTTTCTCATAACTCACGCTCCACTCACGTGATTCTTTTTAAAAAAAGAATATCTATTTATTTCATTTGTTTTTCTTCTCTTTTTCCTTTTTTGAGGGGTTTATAAGTTATTGACCAAGAAGATTCTGTATTTTACACACTTTGGAAGTTTGATGCTAACTAGAGTTGATCCGTTTATTTCCACCTTATGGAGCCTATAATGTGTGCGGTCTTGAATGGTAGGTGTGTAGTCTTGAATGTTAGGTGTGTGGGTTTCTTTATATATAAACAAAACTAAATTGTTTTTTAGGTATAATTTTGGTGTGATAGTTAATTGAATATTGATTTTTGAGCTTCCTTTATCTGGTGGTGTCGTAAGCCATAATCTGAATTTTGGGTTTGGTTGTCCAGGTTTTTCAAACGAGTGCAATAACAAGAACAACTCTGTTTAAGAGATCAAGGAAGAAAAAGGTAAAGCCGAAAAGCCCGTCTCTTTATTTACTAGCACTGTTGTTAAAAGGACAATATATACTAGTTTTAGCCCTGACATCGGTGCAACTCGAGCCAGGATCATCAATGGCTTGTTTGAAATCTGTTTAGACATATGGTCTTAAGCTCTGCTGATGAATCTATCCTTATAAATTTGGACGGATATCATTACGTATTGACTGTTTTTCTCTTACATCGTTGTGGGCAGACTTTGGCTGAGCTTAAAGATGAGGAAGTCATGCTCCTGAAGGAAAGTAAAGGCCTCAAAAATGTACACACATCCTTTTGACCTTCTTCTTTATGTCTCTACATATTAGGTCTGTGTGCTAAATGCTAATCTTAGAATTGGTTTTTCTTTTTTTCTTTTTTCTCGAATCAGGAATTAGCAAGTATGCGTGATTTGGTGGAGCAGCAAAGAGTAAGAAAACAATTCTCTTAAGAAGATGAAGGTGAGCCTATATCTGTCTCTCTCTGGAGTCTGGACAATCACCATTTTTTCCTTGCTCTCTAGACATTCACTACTTATCAACATGTAACTGATCAAGTTAAATCATGTGTCATATGTATGCAGGCTGAATCACAATCTGCCTTGTCCTGCAAACGCGCTTTGGAACAAAGTTCCTCCTTCTTTGCTCCCTGACCTAAACATGCCACTAGAAACCGACATGAGCCCTGAAGTTATTGCTGAACGACGAGCCATAAGCAGATTATTCTTTTGTTTTCTCCCCATCACACCCAAATAACTATACCACCACCTTTCACAAACGTCCTTTTTTAACAGTTACTATATGAAGAAAGATAGATTATTCCTGTATATTCTCATCATTTAGCCATTTCCCGTGGCCGCCGCTGTAGAAGAATAGGCCTCAAGGGAGAGGAGATTCGAGCTTATGTATCTTGACATATCTTCTTCTTCTCTAGCCAGTAGTATGGTTTTTTTTTTTGCTCTGCCAAGTGATTCTTATCTTCTCACATGAATCTACATGGATGTACACTTCTCTATTACTATGGTAAGATAAATTGCAAGATCACATCACCTTTCTATCAATGTAACTTCCAAAACGTTTTTTTTTTTTAACTTTGTAATTTGATTAATGGATTATACTAAATTGTAAAATGATGTTTCTATCTACAGTCTCCAAAATTTCCTCGTGCTAATTTTAGGTTGAGAGTAAATTACTAAGTATCAGTCCTAAATTGTAATTATGAAAAAGATAGACAACCAGTTGCTTAAAAAAAATGCTAAAGCCCTAGAGTTCAGTTCAGTTTCAGCTTCACCTTCACCGTTCTTTAAGACTATCCTTCTCCGACCAAAAGAGAAAAAAAAAACACGAAATGGCGTCTCTTGGCCAAATCACCCTCCCGCAGCCGCCGTTGTTTGAGATGAACCTTCTGCGCCGTCGATTTGATCTGCCGATCAAAACACAACGAATCGGATTCAACGGCCGGATTGCGAGCGTATTGACTAAAGCGGGAGAACAAGCGGTGAAAGCGAGTGTGAGCCAGAAGGTGATCGAAGAGGAGGCGAAAGTTCTGGTGGGCACATACGCGCGTGCTCCGGTGGTGCTCTCGAGTGGGAAAGGTTGTAACTTGTACGACGCAGAAGGGAAAGAGTATCTGGACTGTGCATCGGGAATCGCTGTGAATGCTTTGGGCCATGGAGATCCTGACTGGCTTCAAGCCGTCACCGACCAAGCTGGCGTTCTTGCCCACGTCAGCAATGTCTATTACACCATTCCTCAGGTTTGAAATGATCTTGCTGATGTTAAATGATGGTTTTAGTGTATTGCAATTTGCCCAATTTTGTCACTTTTGGTGAAAGCTTCCAACTTTAGCTGATTTGATCCTCTCTCTATGTGATTGGGCGCTGTCACCATTTTGAAGCTTGAAAAACGTTATCTTCTTTGAGGATCACTTCAATCTCTTATATGGCATTTGTGTATACATTCAAGCTCATATATTCTGAAATGTCTTAACTTGTCTGCAGATTGAACTAGCAAAACGCCTTGTGGCAAGTTCTTTTGCAGACCGTGTATTCTTCTGTAACTCTGGAACTGAAGCCAACGAAGCAGCCATCAAGTTTTCTAGAAAGTTCCAGAGATTCACCCATCCTGATAACAAGGAAGTCGCCACAGGCTTCATCGCCTTTACGAATAGTTTCCATGGTAGAACCTTAGGAGCTCTTGCCTTGACAAGCAAAGAACAGTACAGAACTCCTTTCGAACCCATCATGCCTGGCGTCACATTCTTGGAGTACGGTAACATTCAAGCCGCCACTGATCTTATCCACTCGGGTAAAATAGCTGCGGTATTTGTGGAGCCAATCCAAGGAGAAGGCGGAGTTTACTCTGCTACAAAAGAGTTTCTCCAGTCTCTTCGCTCTGCTTGTGATGCTTCAGGATCTCTTCTCGTCTTCGATGAGGTTCAGTGTGGTTTGGGTCGGACTGGTAACCTATGGGCATATGAAGCATTCGGTGTAACACCTGATATAATGACGGTTGCAAAGCCTTAGCCGGTGGGTTACCAATTGGAGCGGTGCTTGTGACTGAAAAGGTTGCTGAGACCATCAAATATTGAGATCATGGTAGCACATTTGCAGGGAACCCTCTTGTTTGGCAGTGGCAGCCATCGCTGTTGTTTGATAAAGTATCCAACCCTCTTTCTTGTCAAGTGTCTCGAGCAAAGGTCTATACTTCAAGGAATGTTGGTGAAGAAATTAGGAGGAACTCGCACGTGAAGGAAGTGAGAGGAGAAGGGCTTATCATAGGAGTGGAGCTCGATGTGCAGCGAGTCCACTTGTGGATGCTTCCCGTGATTCAGGTCTTCTGATCCTGACGGCAGGGAAAGGGAACGTCGTCAGGATTGTTCCACCGTTGATTATATCGGAAGAGGAGATAGAACGTGCTGTTGAGATTATGTTCCAAAATTTAACTGCTCTTGGTTGAAGCCTTAAAGGTTGAGGAGCTAGAGAGCACAAGAGCAAATTGTTTATCGACTTTGATGTGTCTTTTTAAAAATCTTTACTTGTGTCTTGATTTAAGCTCAAGTGTACTATTGCCTGTTTGTAAAACTTTCAATGTGATCAAATATGTCCCGCTAGTAACATACCATCAGATATTGTGGCTTATGAAACTGGTACTCTCTTTGCGTACAAACACTTGTTCAAAGTTATACAGATAGTTAAACAGAAGTATGAACATGGGAGTCCACTACTGACTTCAGAACCTCCTCTCCCATCTCCTTGCAACCCACCAGTTTCTGTTTCGAAAAGATGAACAACATAAGTATTGTTTACTATTGCCTGCTCGTAAGCTTTTCAAACGCCAACTCTGAAAGAACAGGAAAGACTGTAATAAGAATGGTTCAAGAGAATTACAGTTCCTGCGGAGTAGATGTCTCCTGTTCTGAATCCTTGTTCAGAGCACCCAACACCGCGTCTTCATTTCTTAGCTGCCTTTTCTTCTCCAAGTCCGTATTTGAGAAGCATTGCAGCGCTGAGGATCGTTGCCAGCGGGTTTGCTTTATCCTGAAGTTTTTTAAAAAAAAAATTGCTTTTCATTTTGGTATATGTTTTGATATTTGGGAAGAAAAAGCTATGTTTGTTTGAAGAATAGAGTTAAGACCTGTCCAGCAATATCAGGTGCAGAAACCATGTATTGGTTCAAAGAGTCCAGGTCCCTGTAATAAACAGCACATATCTTTGTTCAGACGTGATAATATTGCAGCACGCTTAAAGATTAAAATATTTCAGTTCATACCGAATCGCTGAGACTAGCAGAGGGAAGCATGCCGATGCTCCCTGTGATCATTGAAGCTTCATCGGATAATATATCACCAAAAATGTTGTTTGTGACAATGGTGTCAAACTGCATTTTAAGAAACGATCAACCATTGTTAGGACAACAAAGCTCCCACATCAAGGCGCTGACTAGCTTACTTGGCAAATATATAAGCGTACCTGTTTAGGGTCACGAACAAGCTGCATGGCAGCATTGTCAACATACATATGTGACAGCTCAACATCAGGATATTCAGAGGCTAATGTTGTTACTCGTCTCCTCCACAAAATCGAGGCCTGCATTAGAGAAAGTTGCATTAATATATATATGTGTTTCTGAAAGAAATAGGAGCGAGGATTTTTGAGAAGAAAATGCAATTATAAAGCATACCTCTAAGACATTAGCTTTGTCAACAGAACACAGCTTGCCACGCGCGTTTCCGAGCAGTCTCGAAGGCAACACGAGCAATTCTATCAATCTGTGGAACATTAAAAAGAATATATGATTTATTACATCAGTTCGTAGTACTTAGGAAAGAGATAAGAATAGAGTACCTCGTGAGCAGCATAGACCTCGGTATTAAACCCAACTTCCTCGCCATTTTCATTAGTCTTAATCCCCCTTGGCACTCCAAAGTAAATACCTGTTTCCACGACACATCATCACTATGGACGAGAAAGACAAGAAATTTAAGTTCAGTCGCAATGCAATCACCTCCAGTAAGCTCCCTTACAACCATAAGATCAACACCTTCAGCAACCTCTCTTTTCAAGGTCGAAGCATCCACTAACTGAAACGAAGAAAAAAAAACATTTTTGAGTTTCAAACAGGAAACGAAAACTACAAGCTACCAAGAAATCCTAAGATTGAGAAGAAGAGTTACCTGTGGAAGAACAGTAGCAGGTCTGAGATTAGCAAAGACTTTAAGAGCGGCTCGAAGTTGAAGTAAACCAGTCTCAGGCTTCAAATGTTTATCATTCTTATCCCATTTGTACCTGAAATCATACCACCAATCAACATTGTATTTACCAATCAAGAATAAGCACAGAGAAACTAACAAAAGAGAAGAGCCAAAGTGCATATACCCTCCAATGGCTCCAAGAAGCACAGCATCTGATTCTTTAGCAGCGGAGATGGTGTCCTCAGGCAAAGGCACTCCGACCAAATCCAAAGCAGCTCCACCTACAGGCATCTCCCGGAAGCTAAACTCCAATCCTGATGTAAAGCAATCGTCCAAACATCAGTAAATCCTAATAAACCCCACCCACCACGATTCTATATCTTATCTCCACTCGGACACAATGATAAAAGACAGCAACGACATTAGAAAAGTGGGAGCAAAAGAAGGAACCTTCCAAAGAGCCAGCTTGGTGAAGCACATTCTTAGCAATGGAGATGACCTCCGGTGACCGATGCCGTCGCCGGGAAGAAGAGTGATGTTGTATCGCTTTTTCCCCGGGGAAGCAGCAGCAGCACATCTTACTCTAAAGGGTGCGGGAGAAGATCGTTTGGTTAAAGCTCTGAACGTAGCCGGAAATCTGACCGGACGGATATTCGTCTGCAGAGCCGCCGCCGCCGCCATTTCAGGTGATAAAAAAAGGATTTTCGGATTTTGAAACTCTTGTACAGACAGCAAGTGATATTACACTTGAAAGACTTTAGTTAGTACATTTATCTTATCGGTCCTCCCTTTTATTTGTTTTTCATTCATAATCGATCCCACACTTCTTCGCATTTGTGATGAAAACCAATATATATACCCAACAAATATATGGGCCTTTAAAACCAGCCCAATTAATAGGAATAGCAGAAACTAAAACTCCAATAATAGGTAATCGGGTCAAAATCCAAGTGCCGACTTACCCATCAAAAATCGGGTAATCGGATCCCATCTGCGAGGAACTGGTGAAAAAAATCTCCCGGACAAAAACCAACCCTAATTTTGAACGCTGCATTGAGCGGCGGAGAGAAATGCTCTTGTCGATATATCTGCGGCGAATCAATCGCCTTCGGACCGTTTCTTTCCCTCCGTTCGGCTTCTATCTGGAAAACCAGTTTCGGACCAGGTGGATGAGTCAAGTTACGATCAGAAAACAGTGTGCGAAGCCATCGCATGTTACAGCAACGACTGGCAAAAGGCGTTGGAGTTTTTCAACTGGGTCGAGAAGGAATCCGGATTCAAAACACACCACCGAGACATTCAACCGTATGATCGATGTTCTCGGTAAGTACTTCGAGTTCGATGCTTCCTGGGCTCTGGTCAACCGGATGAAGGACAACCCGGGTTCGATCCCCAATCACGTCACTTTCCGTATCATCTTTAAGCGATACGTCACGGCGCATCTTGTTCAGGAGGCTCTCGATACTTACGATAGGTTAGATGATTCAATTTGAGAGACGAGACGTCTTTTTATAATCTTGTGGACGCGCTCTGCGAGCATAAGCATGTGGTTGAAGCAGAGGAGCTCTGTTTCGGGAAGAGTGTGGTTGGTAATAATGGTTTTAGAGTGAGTAATAATACTAAGATTCATAACTTGATTCTTCGTGGCTGGTCTAAGTTGGGATGGTGGGGTAAGTGTAAGGAGTATTGGGAGAAGATGGATCACGAAGGTGTTTCCAAGGATCTGTTTCGTATTCTATTTACATGGATATAATGTGCAAGAGTGGTAAGCCGTGGAAAGCTGTCAACTTGTATAAGGAAATGAAAGAGGAAGAGGATAAAGCTCGATGTTGTTGCGTATAACACTGTGATTCGCGCCATTGGAGCATCGCAAGGTGTTGACTTTGGTGTTAGAGTGTTTCGGGAGATGAGGAAAGAGGTTGTGAACCTAACGTTGCGACTCATAACACGGTCATTAAGCTTTTGTGTGAAGAAGGGAGGGTGAAGGATGCGTATGGGATGCTTAACGAGATGCGTAAGAGAGGTTGTCAGCCAGATTCGATTACTTATATGTGTTTCTTCGCCCGTATGGAGAAACCAAGCGAGATCTTGAGTCTGTTTGGTAGGATGATAAGGAGTGGGGTTAGGCCGAGGATGGATACTTATGTGATGCTTATGAGGAAGTTTGAGAGATGGGGGTTTCTTCAGCCGGTTTTGCATGTGTGGAAGACGATGAAGGAGTCTGGGGATACTCCTGATTCAGCTGCTTATAACGCTAATGATCGATGCTTTGATTCAGAAAGGGATGTTGGAGATGGCCAAGGAGTACGAAGATGAAAATGGTTGAAAGAGGGCTGTCTCCAAGGAGAAGGCCTGAGTTGGTAGAAACGTCGCTAGAAGAGAAGCTAGTTGTAGATAATACAAAAAGTCCATTGAGGAGACTGTTTGGTTCAGAACAGACAAACATGTTAATGAAGCGATACAAAGGAGCCTGTCTTTGGTATCAAGAAGCTTCCTTTGGTTCCAGGAATCTCCCAAAGGTAATATCTGTTTTTGACTACATTTGCAAGTAAAAACCTTTTGGTCGAGATTTAGTATAATAATCATGTAATAGTCATTTCTAAATTCGTTTCAAAATAGTTGCCTTTGTTGTCAAAGGCAACTATTTTGAAACGAATTTAGAAATGACTATTACATGATTATTATACTAAATCTCGACCAAAAGGTTTTACTTGCAAATGTAGTCAAAAACAGATATTACCTTTGGGAGATTCCTGGAACCAAAGGAAGCTTCTTGATACCAAAGACAGGCTCCTTGTATCGCTTCATTAACATGTTTGTCTGTTCTGAACCAACAGTCTCCTCAATGGACTTTTTGTATTATCTACAAACTAGCTTCTCTTCTAGCGACGTTTCTACCAACTCAGGCCTTCTCCTTGGAGACAGCCCTCTTTCAACCATTTCATCTTCGTACTCCTTGGCCATCTCCAACATCTCTTCTGAATCAAAGCATCGATCATAGCGTTATAAGCAGCTGAATCAGGAGTATCCCCAGACTCCTTCATCGTCTTCCACACATGCAAAACCGGCTGAAGAACCCCCATCTCTCAAACTTCCTCATAAGCATCACATAAGTATCCATCCTCGGCCTAACCCCACTCCTTATCATCCTACCAAACAGACTCAAGATCTCGCTTGGTTTCTCCATACGGGCGAAGAAACACATATAAGTAATCGAATCTGGCTGACAACCTCTCTTACGCATCTCGTTAGCATCCCATACGCATCCTTCACCCTCCCTTCTTCACACAAAAGCTTAATGACCGTGTTATGAGTCGCAACGTTAGGTTCACAACCTCTTTCCTTCATCTCCCGAAACACTCTAACACCAAAGTCAACACCTTGCGATGCTCCAATGGCGCGAAATCACAGTGTTATACGCAACAACATCGAGCTTTATCCTCTTCCTCTTCATTTCCTTATACAAGTTGACAGCTTTCCACGGCTTACCACTCTTGCACATTATATCCATGTAAATAGAATACGAAAACAGATCCTTGGAAACACCTTCGTGATCCATCTTCTCCCAATACTCCTTACACTTACCCCACCATCCAACTTAGACCAGCCACGAAGAATCAAGTTATGAATCTTAGTATTATTACTCACTCTAAAACCATTATTACCACCACACTCTTCCGAAACAGAGCTCCTCTGCTTCAACCACATGCTTATGCTCGCAGAGCGCGTCCACAAGATTATAAAAAGACGTCTCGTCTCTCAAATTGAAATCATCTAACCTATCGTAAGTATCGAGAGCCTCCTGACAAGATGCGCCGTGACGTATCGCTTAAAGATGATACGGAAAGTGACGTGATTGGGGATCGAACCCGGGTTGTCCTTCATCCGGTTGACCAGAGCCCAGGAAGCATCGAACTCGAAGTACTTACCGAGAACATCGATCATACGGTTGAATGTCTCGGTGGTGTGTTTGAATCCGATTCCTTCTCGACCCAGTTGAAAAACTCCAACGCCTTTTGCCAGTCGTTGCTGTAACATGCGATGGCTTCGCACACTGTTTTCTGATCGTAACTTGACTCATCCACCTGGTCCGAAACTGGTTTTCCAGATAGAAGCCGAACGGAGGGAAAAGAAACGGTCCGAAGGCGATTGATTCGCCGCAGATATATCGACAAGAGCATTTCTCTCCGCCGCTCAATGCAGCGTTCAAAAATTAGGGTTGGTTTT
Source organism: Raphanus raphanistrum subsp. raphanistrum (assembly GCA_019706035.1). Taxonomy (NCBI): domain Eukaryota; kingdom Viridiplantae; phylum Streptophyta; class Magnoliopsida; order Brassicales; family Brassicaceae; genus Raphanus; species Raphanus raphanistrum. The sequence goes on from CM033988.1 coordinate 58,057,176, forward strand.
TTGTCCGGGAGATTTTTTCACCAGTTCCTCGCAGATGGGATCCGATTACCCGATTTTGATGGGGTAAGTCGGCACTTGGATTTTGACCCGATTACCTATTATTGGAGTTTTAGTTTCTGCTATTCCTATTAATTGGGCTGGTTTAAAGGCCCATATATTTGTTGGGTATATATATTGGTTTTCATCACAATGCGAAGAAGTGTGGGATCGATTATGAATGAAAAACAAATAAAAGGGAGGACCGATAAGATAAATGTACTAACTAAGTCTTTCAAGTGTAATAATCACTTGCTGTCTGTACAAGAGTTTCAAAATCCGAAAATCCTTTTTTATCACCTGAAATGGCGGCGGCGGCGGCTCTGCAGACGAATATCCGTCCGGTCAGATTTCCGCTACGTTCAGAGCTTTAACCAAACGATCTTCTCCCGCACCCTTTAGAGGTAAGATGTGCTGCTGCTGCTTCCCCGGGGAAAAAGCGATACAACATCACTCTTCTTCCCGGCGACGGCATCGGTCACCGGAGGTCATCTCCATTGCTAAGAAATGTGCTTCACCAAGCTGGCTCTTTGGAGGTTCCTTCTTTTGCTCCCACTTTTCTAATGTCGTTGCTGTCTTTTATCATTGTGTCCGAGTGGAGATAAGATATAGAATCGTGGTGGGTGGGGTTTATTAGGATTTACTGATGTTTGGACGATTGCTTTACATCAGGATTGGAGTTTAGCTTCCGGAGATGCCTGTAGGTGGAGCTGCTTTGGATTTGGTCGGAGTGCCTTTGCCTGAGGACACCATCTCCGCTGCTAAAGAATCAGATGCTGTGCTTCTTGGAGCCATTGGAGGGTATATGCACTTTTGGCTCTTCTCTTTTGTTAGTTTCTCTGTGCTTATTCTTGATTGGTAAATACAATGTTGATTGGTGGTATGATTTCAGGTACAAATGGGATAAGAATGATAAACATTTGAAGCCTGAGACTGGTTTACTTCAACTTCGAGCCGCTCTTAAAGTCTTTGCTAATCTCAGACCTGCTACTGTTCTTCCACAGGTAACTCTTCTTCTCAATCTTAGGATTTCTTGGTAGCTTGTAGTTTTCGTTTCCTGTTTGAAACTCAAAAATGTTTTTTTTCTTCGTTTCAGTTAGTGGATGCTTCGACCTTGAAAAGAGAG